>CM049439.1:21284784-26284784 GCA_026929855.1 Poa annua | reverse complement strand
TGAGGTGCAAGGCGTACTAACTGCTGCAAAGAGGCAATGGCCCCACATTCACATATCTGACTCGTTGGTAATGGCAGATAGTGCTGTTCAGATGGCTGAAGCAGGATGCAAATATATCGCTGTGCTAGGTGTTGACTTTATGTCAGAAAATGTTCGTGCAATACTTGATCAAGCAGGCTTTAATAAGGTATGTTTTTCAGTTATATCATTGACTTTCACTAAGATTTATGAAGTTTTGTACTTTTATGTATGTTATCATCATGGACACAACAAAGCACAATAGTTAGGCTCCAAGGGGTTTGTTTATGCACTTTGATAGGTCATGTTGGTTACAATAGCACTCCGTGGATCCTTCATATGACATTGTATTTGTTTACAAGACCGTAATGTGGTTAATTTTCTTATAATTTTATATTACTGAATTCCCGGTATCATAAAACCAGTCAATACTGGCGATTTAGATGACTCTGGTCTAATTATTATTGGACACTGGCATATTTCGAATGCCCAACGTTTTGATAACCCACAGCTGCTTATGTCTTACTGAAAGGACATCTCTGTTTGAACCCATCTCCCTCCCTCTCTCTCGCTCCGTATCTTGCTCTCTCACTTACGGATTTGTTATGCAGGTTGATGTTTATAGAATGTCAAGCGAGCAAATTGGCTGTTCCTTGGCAGATGCTGCTTCGAGTTCTGCTTATACACACTTTCTTAAGGCAGCATCAAGATCTTCTCCGTCTTTACATGTTATTTATATAAATACTTCTCTGGAAACAAAAGCTCTTACTCATGAACTTGTTCCTACGATAACATGTACTTCTTCCAATGTTGTTGCAACTATATTACAGGTAGTCACTTTCCTTGTATCAAAATTATATATCTTGGTAGATTTATATTGCATTCTTTTCCACCAAGGTTATATTTATATCTTTACATCAACATGCTCCCTTACCCAGCTACCTCTTAGGCATTTGCCCAAATACCAGATCTTACTGTCTGGTACGGTCCTGATTCCTATATGGGTGCGAACATAGCAGACCTATTTAAGAGGATGGCTATTATGTCAGACGAAGAGATTGCTGAGATACATCCAGATCACAATAGGAAAACTATAAGTTCATTGTTACCACGTCTACATTACTATCAGGTTTGTGTGATTCTGTACCTTTGCTGTGCCAAATTAGGTAGTTCTTGCTTTATCGGTACTGGGACCAACTGTGTAATATCAGTTTGCAAGATTGTTTACCAATAGTAGAATTTGTTGGAATCTCTGGGCCTGTCACACAAAAACATTGTCTCTATCTCATCTTTCGGTACAATACTATAATGTTTTTCATCTCATGATTTGTTTCTCTCATTTGATATATGTTTACTTCTAATTGTGCACCTTTTGCTTGTATGACATTGTTTGCTATATGTGCAGAATGGTAATTGTATTGTCCATGATATGTTTGGTCATGAAGTTGTGGAGAAAATAAAGGAGGAATATTGTGATGCATTTTTAACAGCACACTTTGAGGTCCCAGGAGAAATGTTCTCCTTGTCCATGGAAGCAAAGAGTAGGGGAATGGGAGTTGTTGGATCCACTCAGAATATCTTAGATTTCATTAAAAATCATTTGAAGCAAGCTCTGGACCGGAATGTTGATGATCATCTTCAATTTGTGTTAGGAACGGAATCAGGAATGATCACTTCGATTGTTGCTGCTGTCCGAAATTTATTTGATTCCTATGAATCTTCCAAAGAAGGCGCTACCATTGAAGTAGAAATTGTGTTCCCTGTTTCACCAGATGCAGTTTATAAGACATCTGTTGACGATCCTCATGATTTTGGCTCTTCAGTAACCAATGATTTAGAAAAATTTACTATTGTTCCGGGTGTGGTTTCTGGTGAAGGTTGCTCTATTCATGGGGGTTGTGCGTCATGCCCTTACATGAAGGTCTTTTTTCACCCTTCTATTTACTGATAATTAGAAATTTGATATTCAATCAGTTCAATATAATGTCAACAATAACTTGTTGTCTGCTTCATTTTGAAGCTATTTTGTTCATGTAATCTACAAGACTACAATTGGTTATTAAATAATATTAGCATTAATTCAATTTTTGTTGTCAGTAATATTGTCCATTAAATATAACTGTTGAATATTGTCTAGCTCAAGATATATGTCCGTCCACATAATGTTTTTTAATATAAAAAGGTAGGAGTCAATAATCACTTAAGAACTTCCTAATGTATGTATCGTGTAAGGATATTTTCATTATCTTTTGTCCTAGGGGTAAATTCTTTTTTGTGTGTGTATTAATGTTTCATCCTCTTTTGGTCTGTCCATGTTTCTGGAACTCTTCCAGTATATGCGAGCAGTTCCGATGTCTTATCGTAATCCAGTTCTGTTGTTCAGTTGCTCAATTGTGTACCTTATGGCAGTTAAAGCATAATATGTTTCATTGTTTCTTGATATCAGCCAAAATTTCCGAAGGTTACTTTTGTGCCTCCTGATATATATGTTTTAATTTTTTGCAGATGAATTCTCTTGGGTCGCTACTTAAAGTCTGCCAGCAGCTTCCCGACGAAGACAATATATTATCTGTCTATCAGGCTAGTCGATTGAATGATAAGACTTCTCATGGGAATTTGGTTGCGGAGGTTGGGTGTGAGCCAATTTTGCACATGAGGCATTTCCAGGTCTGCCATCCTATTGCTCTTTATCATTAATCCGTGGTGCAGATCATATGTAACACCTTACTGATTCACTTGCTTTATTCCACTGAAATGCCACCTACTTCCATACAATGGAAAGCAGCTGCATTTTCATATTTGAATAATTAGATGCTATGTCGACATGCTGGGCTGGAGCTCTAACCGGCACCAGACCAACTCTTATCCACCCTTACCCCCAACTGCAGATTATTTCCTAGTTATCTTTCATCTCACCATGTTATTTTTTATTACTTGAAACTGGGATTTCCTATGCAGGAAATCACTTTCCGTCATAAGCTGTTTATTACTTGAAGCTTTTAAACACGATTTTTGCGTGGTTTTCGGGAGTTCCAACCGTAAGCTGTTTTCAAACTGCTGTGTGGAACACTTAAATACTTGTGTAGTGGATATGGAAAAATGTGTCAGGAAATATGCACATAATATTTCTTGGAAGCCAAGGGCAGTATGTATAAACACACATACATGCTAAATATGTAGAAATCCCATTACACAAAGGAAAATAACACACAAGTATAAACTACTCAAGCTTTGCTTGCTCTAGTCTAGACCTTGATGAAGAAATTCACTAACTGTAACTCGGAAGGCACATACTGGAGAGAAACCACCTGATCCAGGGGAGTGCATGAAGGAAGTATCAACACCAATATAATACTAATAGCACCTATATTGTCTTGACAAAAAAGGAGTCGGTGTAGTAAGGAACACCAAGATCCTCAAGCGACCACCTTAGCCAAGTCTTTTCTTTTGTCAAAAGAGTCATAGCTCGCAACTCAGCCTCTACACTCGAATGGGAAACCACAATGTATTTCTTCGTCTTCAAAGAATTGAGTTGAGAGAACCACCAAGAAAAACACACAGCGACCAATGATCTGAATAATCTCTAGCCCAGGTACCGTCCGGATAAGCCCGAAGCTGTAATAAATTGGAGCGTGGAAACAAATGTGGAGAGAGATAGCCACACGAAGATATCCTAGATCTCGAAGGAGGTGACCAACCTGAGTGAGTATAAACAAACTGACTCGAACTGTGAACTGGATAGGAGATATCTGGACGAATGACAGCTAGATTGCCAAGAGTCCCATGTCCCGACATGATGAACATAGCGAGTCAGATCAGAGAGGCTCAACAAGCTCGATTGTGTGCACTGAGCTGCATTGGAGACTCAACAGTATGCACCGGTAAGAGCAACACGAGCGACAAGATCTTGGTTGTACTTTGCTTGGAAGATGAAAATGCCATCAGAAGTAGACAAAGCATCAACCCCAAGGAAGCAGTAATGAGGAACAAGATCACACATAAGAAATTGGTCACTCAGACAGGCCTTAACAAAGGTAATGTACTCAAAGTCATCTTGAGTGATGATCATGTCATCAACATATTAAAAAAAAAAGAGACCAATGGGCACTAGCACCCTGGGATTTTTTTAGAAGAATCACACCTTCTCACTGGAAAATTGATCCTGATAGGATTCGAACTCCGGTCAGCTGGGATGCACCAGTGTGACCCAACCACTAGGCCTCTGCCTAGTTCTCTATGTGATCAACATATAGAAGAGGAAGAGTCTGGCATATGGACGACAGAGGGATGTAAACACATAGGATGATTTCCGCGCAAAATTTGCTTCCGAATCCGTTTTAAAGAATCTATATCCTTAGCGGACTTTGGTTTTATAGTTTGCCGATCTACTCAAGTGCATACCTATCCGACTAATTTTTTTTTCCAACCTAAGTCCGCTCCATTTCCGTTTCAAATCCAGTCTGGTATATCCGCATTCAAATCCAAAACTTGTCGTTATCCGATCCTCTCTGAATCTGACAAAAAAATATGGTGGAGGATATGCTTACGAAAGGTGGACATAAGGCGCAAGATCATGACTGAGTCGTCAAAAGACCAGCAGTATGAATGTATGATCGTAGAGGTGAAGTACTCAAATAAGGCATGGGGGACTTGCTTAAGGCCAGAAAAAGAGCCACAAAGGCGACATACCATGCCCTCAGTAGGTGCATATAGACCTTGCACAACTTACCATTAAAAATAAAGGCATTCTTGACAGGACGATATCCGAGTGACCAGCTAGGACACCATGGCTTAAGCTCCTCTGCAATCCACCGATAGAACTCAACGCCACATGCAAGAGCCATGCTGATTGATGCCACCTGCAGCAAGGGAAAATGCCCCCACCCTAAGCGCATGCAGCTGGCCAACTTCAGTGGCGAAGCCACCTGTGACCACCGCTGCAGCGCCAAACCACAATCTGCAGCAAGCATGACACGACAGGGAGCAGGGGCAGTGTAATAACATGGTGAAGATGCACGGGAGAGCACAGAGACGCCCTGCCGCTACATACCAGCCACTGGTAATGGCAGCGGAGGGGAGGGAAGGCGAGAACTGGCATCTAGGGTTTTGAGGTGGGAAGTCGCCTAGGGAAGGGGTTTTCTTTCTTAACATGTCACATTATGAGGGAAGGAGTATTCTTTTTCACGTGCCAGTTCTAGTGGTGTTCATTTGTATGTTCCTTCTGGGCTTTACCAGACCCGTGTTTGTGATAAATCCATCTACCATTTTGCACTTAATTTCAGGCGACAAAGAGATTACCAGACAAGCTTGTTTACCAGATTATCCATGGTAACGGAGGGGAATCTTCATGATGGCCGTTCCTCATTTCTCCCTGTTATTTTCGTTCAGGTATGTCTGGATGATAGAGTGTGCTGACCCAGTGGCGTACCCCCTGATAGTAGCTTTGCAGGGTGCATTATCCGGTTTTGTAGTTAATGTTGTTATCCCTTGCTGATATGACAGGGTGCAGAGTGACACTTACGGAGTTTGCAAGGGGGTAGATAAATTGAGCTGACCAGTTGTTACTTAAACCCAATCAAAATGTTGTCTCTCTTATGTTCAACATCTGGGTGTCAGATATATGAGTGGGCGACGATGTATAAAATAAAGTCGCTCAACAATTTTGTGCGTACATGTAACGTGGAGGAACTAAATAACATCGGCGCCTTGTCACTAGGCATATCATGAATCGCGTTCTTCACCTCTTCCTCGGTGATGGGGTTGGCCAGACCCGACAACATGAAACTCGTCCTAGTTGAAGTCACGAGTTCTCGCCTCCCCCTTCCCAAGGGCTGAATCAAAATGGCCATGGATGGTGCCTTCTTTTTGATCATGCTTTGTTACCCACCCACTGTTGCGCTTTAGGCGGTGTATGTGGTTTTTGTGCCGATGCCAATTGACCTTTAGGTGAAAAAAATTGGTGTCTGCGTCTCGCTCTTTAAGTTTTCGGACCCTAGAGCATTGCTTCTTTCTAGCCCTCTCTAGAATTTAGAGACTTAAGGACCTTTCGTTTTAAGCGCACATGGAGGTCATGCTCCTCCACAGAGAGGGGTCGGGATTCTTGAGCCCCAACAAGTTGGAGGATTTTTTTAGAGGGTATGCAAAATGCGTACCATAGCTTTATAGAAGGAGAGAAACACAATTACAAGATTGCCACCTCAACAAACAAGTCGAGGCAGTTTACACCGAAAGAAACTAAAGCCTACTCTCCTGGTTTGTTTGTGCTCCCACCGAAACCTGCCAGCCTCCACTGCCTCCTCTATCTTGTCGACTAACTCCGGCACTGTGGATATCTGAGCAGCATTTGCAAAGACTAACTCCGGCACTATGGATATCTGAGCAGCATTTGCAAAGACCCGTCCGTTTATTTGTTTCCAAAGCATCCAGCAGGTGCAGATGATGCCTGCGTCAAATTTGTCAAATTTGCGCCGATCCTTCTCCCTATACTTCCGGCGAACTCTTAACCACCAATTCTCCAGTGTATCTGTCACCGAGGGCGTGTGCCCCACCGAATAAATACAAATGAATAAATAACTACTTCCTAAAAGGTAAAGCAAGCAAGACAAGAGTAGTGTGACTGGGAGGACGAGCACTACTCGATCTGCATACAAGAGGTCGACCTCGTGGAGGCAGGTGAAACATGGGTCTGGCGCCGCCTGTAACCCATGCCTTGCTCTTCGCTCCGTAGTCCACAGGCGATTCTTGATGGCTAACCACTGAAAGATCTTGCATTTTAGCGGTGCTCGTGCCGACCAGATGCCCTCCGCTGCCCCAAACCTCACCAAACCCTGGCACAGCCTCTCGTATGTGGCCTTGACTGAAAATTTAACGGAACTGCTACAGGCGTATTGCACAAATCCTTCCGTCGGAAGCTCCTCGCTGATGTCCAAGGTCCACCTATCATTCAGTAGCACCTCGCTGACTGTCCGCTTGTTTCTCCTCCTTGCCGGCACGCAGTTAAAGACGTCAGGAGCGATGTCGATCACTGCGCGGCCGTCGAGCCAGCGATCCTTCCAGAACAGGACCTTGTCTCGTAAGCCCACACGTATGCAAACCAAGCTATCAAAAACCTCCACGGCCATCCTATCCTTGAGCCCAGGAAGCCCTTGCCACGGCCACGCCAGATCCGTGCGCCGCAACCACTCCCATCGCACCATCATCGCTAAACCCTGTAATCTTAGGTCCTTCACACCCAACCCTCCAAACTCGTATGGCCTGCAGATGTTTGGCCAGGCCACGAGGCACTGACCACCATTGACCTTGTCCTTTCCCGCCCAAAAGAACGCTCTGCACCACTTGTCCACTTCCTCCAACAACCAGGCCGGGGCCTCCGCAACAAGCAGGTGGTGTATGGGTCGTGCTCTGATCACATATTTGATGAGTATGAGCCTTTCCTGCCATGCGATCATGCCCCGCTGCCAATACGGTAGTGAGTCCAACACCTTGTCCGACAACTGCCGGAGACTCAGCTGCAGCCCCAGGTATCAGATGGGGACGTGCTCAAGTCGACATCAAGTTGGAGGATGATAAGGAGGGCCGCATGAAGGAGGATGTTTGGCTTGGAGAACAAGGTGCTGCTCCACATGGAGAGACAAACACACAAACACCTTAGCTTGTGGAACAAGATATGGTATGGTTCGGTGTGGTGGGTGGGAGCTTCCCAAGAGGCTTTTATAAGATCATCGAAACCGGGCAAGCAAAGCCAAAAGTTCTCAAAGCGAAAAGTCCACGGCTTGTAAGGCCCACTATCGTCGGCGAGGAGAGGGGGCAATGATCGGAGAGGGACGACGAGAGAGCATGTAGCACATGAGTGCCAAACCATAGGTCCCAATCAGGGTTGCAATAAACGGCGACAAGTTTGCAAAGGGTCAGGTTTCGCCTCCCATTGCTCCAAGTGAATCATCTATTGAACAGGTCATTCATAGGTAGTACACAGATTACAATTATTTATAGAGAAAGCAGGGTCAGTTCGGTAAGCTTCGTCCCACAGCAAGGTCGCCAGTACACTACAACAGAGGGATCAAGGCACATCATTCACCGAACCCGGCGTCAGCAAGTGAGTGTAATCTTGTGTGTATATATATGGTAGGGATAAATAAGAATGGTTACCCCGTTTATTTTCACAGGTTAACTGGGCATCACTGGGGCAAGCAAGAACCTTTTCCTGCCTGAATGCAGGACACGATGAAGCACCAGTTTGTGGAACCTCAAAGGAGCGGCAAAACGACGGATGAGCACCTGTACAGCTTCAGCTCTTTGAAGATAATTACTGAATAGTCAAGAATGGGAAGCAGAATGGAAGGAGAAAGACTGAGGAGGGCTTACGATGCCTCTCTCTCAGTACTTCCATCTCCAGAGGGTATCTGCTGGGAATCAGATTGGGAAACCCGGTAAGGCCTTCCAGAACCTCCATCGAGCAGTCTTTCTGAATGCCCTGGTGAGGGTGCCAACTGATAGTGCAAAGCTGGCACATCACCTACTTGTGGGGCTGCCGCTCCATACATAAGGGTTCCCATAGGATGGTCAAATTTGCAGTTAGGACCGAACTTGCAGATACCGTACCGAGAATAAAAGGTGCAGACAGGTTCTCCCTGTTAGCAAGAAAAAGAGTGAGTTGAATAACATTCTCAATTTAGACATAACATGTTTGCACAATATGTAAAGTATCAGATAGTCTACTCCTGACGCCTAACTTCGTAACAGGAGGAAACTTTAAACAAATAAATACATTGCTTAAACATTGAAGTTACTTTTCTAAGATTTCCAAATTCAACCAACACCATTACAGCTTTAAATTGGTGAACAAACGAGAAAAAGATTATATTATTACACATTTGAAGCATTTTTTTTGGATCATATAGGTCTGATACCAAATCCTAGGGAGAACTCATCTTACAATAAATGAAATCAACCAACATTCATGTTAGACACCATTTTCACATAACTCATTCCTTGATAAACTTACCCAAACACTTGGGCTTCAAGAAAGACCTCTGAGGTCAGTTCCCATTTTTAATACCTATTTAAGGGTTATGCCAAAAGCTTTTTGTTTACCCATTAGTACCCCAAGGACAGGAACAAACGACAATATTTTAAAGAAAAATCCTACAAAAGGGATGGCTTTGATCTATTCTGCAGGGTGCATAGCAAACTCTTGGGGAAAGAAAGATTACCGAGCGCAGTGGAAGACCTAATGAACTCAATGCACAGTTTGGAACAGGAACCATTCGCTCCTTTGGGTGATTAAACTTGCAAACAGCACCAAACTTACAGTCTCCAGTTTTCATATAGAATTGACACTCTGGTTGGTCGGGTCTCTCGGGAAATATGTTCTCCCGTTGTACTGCATAAACTCCCAGTGGAACGGAACCAGCTTGATATGAAGGAAACATTCCATGATCACCCATACCAGTTGTTTCACTCTGATGTGAGCCAGAGTAATAATGAGTGGTTCCAGGTGCTCTCTGCTGGTCATCCGAAGAAGAACCCATTTGTGCCTAAGAGAGCATTAAAAACCACTGATATTCTATCGCTCCACAACTCCACATAATGAGCAAAAAGATGGCATCAACAAATTCTATAGTCTCTTGCAAGAGATGATAATATATATTGAACAGAAGCAAGTATTACTATCAATGCTGAAGTGAAGATGCCAGCAGTTAATGCCCATGTTTGACATAACTTTGTCAAGGAAAAACAACTGAAAGGAGAGAACATGGTTGAAATAGTTTTGCCATGTATTGGAAGGTCTATTTTGCATTGGCTAAGGAATAGAAAATACACAAGCAGTGCAAACTTATTAATCAGCCCTAGGTACAACAGAATTTAGAACTCCAGTTTTCCTGATGCAGAAAGAGACTCAATTAGAAAAGCATGATACTTGAATATAGTGGGCACAGAATAATTTGTTTTGAGCATAGCGTAGCAAAACTTCGTGCAGCATGCTGCTGTGACAATAATTATGACCATAGCTTATTGACATGGAACACATGGTACTCATTAAGATAGGGAAAAAACTGCAGTGAAGGTTTAGCAAAAAATAAAGATGCTATCAATTTGGTGGAAAAAGGGTAAAAGTACATACAGCATAATGATTCCACCCTGGAACTTGGACAAGGCCCTGAGGAACAATCATTTGTGCATAACCAGAAGGACCAGGCCACCGAGGACTTGCAATAAATGAGGCAGATCTTGACAAGCTCCAGTTTGTTACAGCCCCAGGATAAGGATTTTGACTAGGAGAGGTTGCAGATTGTCCAGGTGAATAAATAGAGCTCCGTAGAGCAACCATTGTGCTAGATGGCTGTGGATGATGAAACTTACATGTGCTTGCAAATTTGCACTGCCCTGTTCTCAAATAATAAGTGCATTCTTTCTCATTCTGCAATTATAAAGTTCAAGTACATAAGTTGATCATGCGAAAGATCTAAGCAATGGAGGGAAGTCGGAACTAAGATCATAGAAGTTCAGTACAAACCGGACGTAGTGGGTAGCCTAGAACATTCAACTGTGCACGAGTTGCAATTGCAGCCTTCTCTCTGGGATGATGAAACTTGCATGTTGCTCCAAACTTGCACGTTCCAGTCTTGAGATAGTACTGTAAAAGAATGCAGGGTATGAATTTTCTTAATTATAATTCATTAGAATTAAATCATAGTTTAATACAAAGCAGTAGTCTAGGTAGATATGATTAGTTCAGTTCAAGTGTTATAACTCAAGCAGTATCTTTTTAGAGCTATTTTCTGTTAACTGAAAAAAGAACACAAAGAAAATACATTCCTTCCTGCCAAAAAGAATTGTCCAGGAATTGCATTGAACACATAATACTATGACTGGCAGGCACAAATGATTCCAACAGACAGCTTTCAATTTCAACATAAACTTGTCAAACACCTCAATTCTCTACCAAGGTACCATAAGTAATTTAGAAAACAGCTAATGTTAACAATGAACCATACATAAGATGGTCAACATAATGAAATATAGAAAACATGATTTAGGGGTCAATAAGATATTAAACTCACTTGACACTCGGGTTGGCCAACTCTGTAAGGATATTCTCCTTTCATCCTTGCAGTAGCAACAACCTGAAAAATTTGATCAAAATAACTGAAGTCAAGACCAAAGTAAAGATTAAGCAGAAATGGAATAAGGTGAGAAATTCTAGGATCTTTAACATTCAATTTAGTATTCCTCTGTTAAAAGAACATTACCTTATTTGCTCATTTTATATTTGATATAAGATTAAGGAAGGGGATTTAGTCATTTCATTTTTTCTTTCTTTAGTGGGAAACAGGTAGGGAAGTTCTTTTAAAAACATGAGTAGGGAAATGCTTTATATAAATTAAGTCCATGTACAGTGCACATAAATATGGAAGCTTTAAGCATTATATCAAAAATTTATTATCTTCGCTACAGGAAATGCTCATTTGAATAACATACCTAATGTACATACCCAGCTAGTTAAACGGGTGTATATTTTAACATCCAACAGCTGATAAAATGGTTAAATGAGTGAACAAAATAGTCTAACTTCTTAAACAAGTGGTTAACGAGGAGAAACACGCCTGCAACAAACAGTAGGCTGGCCTGTTTGGCTTTAGAACCATTTTTTTTAAACTTTTTAAGCATTGTATTAACATTGGCTTGAAATCTTCAGTTCAACATCACCATGCTAAATGCTCTCTTTAGAACTTTTTGTAAAGAACATGCAAAGATTGCATGTCATCACATTAGGATAGAGAGAAATTACAAACATCTGGTGATTACAAGGCCAAAGGCCCATGTCCGCTCAGAACTAGAGCTGGCTACTCCTCCCTATTACCTGCTCTTAGTCTAGCCTGCTCCCAAAGCAAGATTTCCTGATTAGCCTAATGATAACTATCTCAGAAGCTTGCTTCTTCTCTTTAGAACTTGTTTTCTGTATCATCGTTCGTCACTTAGAAAATAAATGTGGAAAAAAGGGAGAATGAAACCGGTTCATTCAGACCTATAAGCAAGGTCAGATATTGATCTAACTTCCAGGACCCAGTTCTCATGCTTCATTTTATTGAATGAATATAGAAGAGATTCTAGTGCATCATCTCCATGCAATTATTTTAGGCGTACCTCTCACTTTTTTGGTTGGTCTTAATTACATTTTTAGAACCTTCTCATGTAGCAGACAATTAGTGGGCTCATCCAAGTTTAATACACCTCAACTATACAAATTACACTATTCAGTTTCTTAGAAACACTGTAAAAATGTGATGGGTGCAACAATTGCTGAAAGGGCTAGAGGACGTCAAAAGTAACGGTGTGGCAAAACCTTCAAAGTTCAAAACAATAGGTTTCAGGGTCTTCAATTATTAGTTAAATCCAAACTTGCATTAGGTGGACCCAACTATGCTAGTGTTCGTATCTAATTAGGATTCCTTGTCTTGGGAGTCAAATTATGATACTCCCTCCATTTCAGTTTAGTTCGCGTTCTAGTTTCAGTCAAAGTCAATCTTTATTAACTTTGACCAAAAATATAGGAAAAAATATCAACATTCATAAAATCAAATGCATACAATATAAAAATATACGTTATAATGATTTTAACACTATGATTTTTTATTGTAAATGTTAATTATTATTTTCATAATATTTGGTCAAACTTGATAAAGTTTGACTTTGACTAAACCCAGAACGCAAACTAAATTGAAACCGAGGGAGTATTGAGGTTGTGATAGGGATTTAGGTCCAGCTGCCAGAGGCTGGAAATATATTCATTGAACAGTAACCGACCTAGAAGGTCTACATAAGAGATGTATCCATATTGTAAGAGGGCGCAAGAAATGAACTGCTGCTTTCCATCTAGCTTCTCTATCCCCGTTACCTTTCTTCCCAGCCAACCTTCCCTGCCTTACGAGTACTTGAGTTGTTGTTTGCAACATCTGGTATCAGTGCTGACCACCATGTCTTCCAGTGCGGAGAAGGACAAGCCATCAACCTGAACCAACGACAACATCATGGCCACTATCCTCGACCTGCGCACGAGCATGACAACCATCCAGGATAGCTAGGTGCTGGAGATCCATGTTGAGGCACTGGACCTCAAACCAGGAGGAGGTGAAGTGCTGTTCGTGCCTCCACCACATCTGCCACCGTCAACATTATTTCTGCCACAGTTGCTTTTCAGCCTATAGCTGATTGTGCAGCGAACCCGACCATACCAGCACCAAAGCCAACAAACAAGGGGTTGCTGCCAGCAATACCAATCACATCACCACCTCTTGCACAACAGACCTCACTTCCAGGCTGGTCACAGTTCCTTGGTCCACACACACCACCAGCTGTTCCATGTTGAGGCACGATGGAAAGGAAGATCCGCTTAGATGGCTAAGGAGTACAACGCCACCACGAGTTGGAGTTTCCCTTATACGATGGAAAGGAAGATCCGCTTAGATGGCTAACCTGGTATGAGCAATTCTTTTGGACAGCAGACGCCGGAGACAAATAAAGCCTGGTTGGCTCCTTGACACATGACAGGCACTGCACAATAATGGTATATGCAACTGAAATGTAATAAGAACATTCCGAGCTGGGTGCAGTTCCAGGACTGTTGTCGACTCTGTTTGGTCCTCCTGTTCGATCAAATTGCTTGGGGAGATTGACAAGGCTCTACCGTCACATTATCAAGATAAGTTCCTTGTCTTGTTGGGAAGCATTAATGCCCTATCGATTCAGCAACAAGTATCAATCTTCACCTCCATCTTCATGATCTTCTCAAGATTTATGTGGAGCTGCAGAGCCCATACATTTATTGAATGGTTCAGTTCCAGTTGGGGAAGACCGTACAGTACGCCAATTGATGGCCACAAAGATGGCAGCAAGAAGGGAAAAGGGCCTGTGCTTAAACTATGACAAAAAGTTCTCGAGGGCCACTTTGAAGTAATTGATGACCCTAACAAGGACGATCTGAATCTGCAGGGTGGACTAATGTTGTGGTATCTAAGAGAATCCTGTTGGCTGTTTGATGGACCTAGCTTAATCCTGAGGTATCCCTGGTGTGTAGGAGTAAAGAGTCTTGAGTCTTTGTGTTCAAATAAGTTTGAAATAGCTACGTAAAGGAATAATTTTGTAATAGTTTCTAGCTGTTAGTTACATGCAGAGTAACTGGACTAAAAGGTCTATATAAGGATGTATACCCCTTTGTAAGGAAACAAAGCAATGGAATATATATTTCCTACACGTGCTTCTGTTCTACCTCCCTAATTCTCCAACCATTCCCACTACCCTTCTATTGTATCACGGCGCCTACACAGCGGCGACCTCACATCCAGCGAGCACCCTAGAACCTTCGTAACCAACGACTACAACATCAAATATTATAAGTGAACGAGAACAGACTGTATATGCATAGGTCAGGTACCATCTTCCTATTTGGGGGATGATTGAATTTGCAGGTTATCCCGAACCTACAAAGTCCAGTTCTCATATAGTAACTGCAATCTGGTTCTCCTACACGCTCAGGGTATGGACCAGATTCCATAGACTCTCCTCCACCTCCTAAAGTCATTTGCCACATTGCTTCTGCAAAATCATTGAGAAATTGTGTCAGACGCACTTCAAATAACCAGAGTAGGGCTAAGGTAGCAGTAATGCTACAATTTTATACTAGAGGCAACAGGAAATGCTTAATCGACATCTGCAGACAACAGCCTAAATTTATACTTCACATCAATCATCCACCAATTCAATTCATACCAAGTTCTTTGGAAACTATGTGCATGTGCTGAAAGGAACTGCAGCAAAGCAACCCAGCTTGCACACTTTTAGAGATAAATTTTGGTTGGTGTCATCCAATTCGAAACAAAATATAAAGTTCACATTATTTCATCATTTCAGTACAGAATTCCCTTCCGGTCGAACTGAATATTTTTAGTTGCAGCACCTTCAATTATTAGTGTGATTACCCACGATTTAAACTATTTTTTCCTAGGAAACACCTAAATGCGTAAATTGTGTATTACAACCGATAAAGGTTATATATTGCCTTTTTTTCAAGATGACACCAAGCATGAAACCAATTTCACGAACTGCTAGGGGATAAGAAAAAACTTCCTCTATTTCAGATAGAAGATTCGGACTTGTCACCGAACCTGATTATAGGTTAAAGTAATTGGTGATGAAAAACAGGTAAGAAGGAAAAACTTATCATTCCAAGAAAGCAGTGCTGATCATACAGATAACCGAGCATGCTGATTTTTTTGGACGAAGGGAACATATTAATAGAGAAATACTAAAAGTGATGACAAGGGGAAGTGGAGCTACTAATGGGAGGCAAGAGAAGAGAGCAAGCAAATTAATAAGAGTCTCGTCACTATTTCAGAGATATATATAGTAAGACCAAAATCATTCTGACGAATTACAATCCCAAGCCATTCTCGTTGGAAGTGCTTGAAGGAGTGGTAAATTACGACCACTACCTTACGAGACGACAGCAGAAAAAGGCAAGCTGTACCGCAAATCCTAGTGGGGTCGAAAGCAATTCCACTAAAGGTGTCAACTTTATGCCAAAAGTCAAGTACATATCTGTTTGTTCCCTGATTCTCGAAATTGCTACTGTAAAAAACGCGTTTTCCCACTCCCTTGTTCCCGAATGAAAAAACTCACTAAAAGCCTGTGACCTGTCCTGGACACCGTCTTTCTCAAACAGACTTGTAACCCCAAGAGACACGTCACCGTCACGGGCAGATTAAAATTAAATTCACATCCCCCAGCCTAGCGCGATTGCGGGATCGTAACTGCATTGAAGCCACCGACACAAAGTAAAAAATAAAAAATGAAACAACAGCAGAGAGACAACGATCTGAAATCCATCCATCCTGCGTGGCTCAACAGAAACACACGCCAATCCAATCCGCGCATGCCCCCAGCAATGCCAGGCCATGAGGGGGCGTAAAGAACAAAGACTAAACCCTAGCGCGCGTTGCCCTAATTCCGCCCCGGAACGCAGCTTTTCTCCAACCAGAGCGCGCACACCCTCCCGATGGAACCCCGAGGAAGTGCACCGGCAGCGACAGCACACGGCCACCGGCACCAAATCGCGTGCCCGCGACATTGCACCGGCGACGGCGCGCGCGCACACACGAGCGCGCTTAGGAGGAGGGAAAGGAACAGAGACGTATTATGACAGCTAGCGGCTTTCACCTTCGGTGGACCCGTGGTGGGACCCGATCGCCAGGCCGGCCGGCGAGGAAGACCCCTCCCCGCCGCCGCCTACTCCCGCCGCAGCCGCCGCCATCACGTCCGCCGCCCCGGCGTCAGATCAGAGGCGCGCGGGGAGGGAAGAAGGTAGAGGAGTGGAGTGGGGGAGAAGCGACGCGAGCGGAGGAGGAAGTGGGGAGTTGGAGGAGGAGCCAAGCGTCCATCCCGCTGCTCGGACAGCCAGACGTTTTGTTCCGCACTACGCTGCTGACTGCTCTGCTCCCTTTTTCACCCGCGCTGCCAAACCGAAACCACCCGCGGATGCTAATCCCGGGCGCACCCTCGGCGTGCACACAAAGCTTTGTCCCTTTCTCAACGCCATCTCTAGGACTAGGAGCCACTTCAGCATAATGAAAAGTAAGACCCATGTATTACAATGTTACTCCCTCCTTTTTTTTTAAGAAGACCTGTAGCTTTTCTCAAAAGTCAAAGAATTTTTAATTTGATCAAGTTTTTAGGAAAAACTAGTAAATATGCCCGTGCGTTGCAACGGGCAAGAAATTTGTTGTCACGGAAACACATAAAATAAGTTCTTGCTACTAAAACACAGAGTGAAAATAAATAATACTATATCGGATAGTTGACACTTTATGTGGTTAAAATATTATGAACAATGAGAAACTCATGCCGGACACAATACAAACTAAAAGACAGAGAAAATTATAACAAAAAAAATCATCAAGTAACATAATATATTGTTATCTCGATATCACTACATTGAGATTTTAATGAACCGATTGATCTCTAAATCGAAATGGAGCCTAAAAATCATGTGAAATCGGACATCAGGCCATAATTTGGGCCGGATTTCTCTGAGATAGCAAGAAACCAGGCCCATACGACACACTTGTAAACATGGCCCATCACGGGATACCCCTATACAACTCGTTAAGCATCGTTTCACACAGAAATCTGCCGCCTCCGCCGCTCCGCCTCTTCAACCGACGTCCTCCCTCACCTCTAACCCTTCATCTCCTTCGCCGGCCATGCCGCCTGCTGCCGCCACTCGTGGCCGACATCGCTCCCCCGCTGCCCCGCCCTCCTCTAACCGTCAGTCCGTCGTCGCGTCGGCCATCCCTCTACCCCCTCTTCTCCGGTGACGACGAACCCCACCGCACTGCACACCCTAGTTAAGTTGCTTCTTCCCCTTCACCGGCGCATCCGCGACCAATCACGTCACCCCATCTTCAGGGAGGTCCTGGCCTCGCCAAGCCGGCAACGTAGCGGCCGTGGCGTGTCAATTTCCTCATCTCCGTCGCCCCCGATCTTGAGCCCTCTACTCCTCTCTGGCCACCGCCTTCATCTCGACTGGTGGGCCGACCCAATTATCACGAGGGAGGAGCGCGTCGTGCACGCAAGGGGGGCGGGGGTACGCTTTGCATCGACTTAACGACGCAACGTGCGGGGATAGTTTTCCCCCAATCACGGAACATGATAATTTGAATTTGGTTTGGCAAAAAATTGAAAATTTTGGATGGCACTCCATGGTGCCACCCAGTGACATGGGCCGTATTTGGCTCCCGCGGTGTAGCCATATAGAAAAAGGACACGGTGACAGCACATGGATTGGTAAGGACAGGTCCCAACAATTAAATTCACGCATACTTTACGCGTGGAACATTTTTTTATTTCCACTTAGATGATTTATTCAATTTTGGTGCATTTTACTCATAGCAACGTGAATGGAGTCACGCTAGATATAGACTCTCACCCCTTCCTCCTTCACTTCCATCGGCTGTAGCTGCAACGCCTTCCTCTAGACCTCTACCGTTTGTCAAACTCTTAGTACGGACTGATGGATTTTGGACGGAGGAACCTCCTTGCATTGCTGAAGAGGAGCAGACTGATTGCAAACTCCTACGACTAAGACGGGTACTTCCCTGCTCCACATTTTTCTGCTCAGCTCCTCCAAGATGTTGTTTGCGATTCGATTTGGAGGACAGTTATGATTGTTCAGCAGCACTCCACGGTTTTAATTGTCAGTGCAATTCCACCTTCCTGCAACTAAATTTTGCTTTTACTGATTTACAGAGATCAAAATATGTAGACCTGCACATGGCTTTTCTCATTCTCTCTGGAATGAGAGCAAAAAAATACCGATAGAAACTGCATGCAATTCTTCGGCGGCCACGCAGCGAAGCGGCAGAGGCAAATCACAACGAAGTGGCAGCGGTAGGGAAAAAACGAAACATCAATCTCTCGCTCGCTTGTTTTCCTACTTCTCTCAGCAACAACGGGTCATCAACAACGAAGAAACAACAGTAGCAGCACGCCCCTATTTTTCCCATTGCACAGTTGCACTTGCACTGAATCCCCACGCCGCGCCTATTTATCCCCTCTGTGTTGCCCCAACGCCGTGCCTTGCCGGGGAGCTCGAGGACGGCGTGTCTCGAAGGACAAAGGACCTTCAGTAGGAAGGAGTGTAAAATCAATTCCGCGCAGATCTTGAAATCAGGGATAGTAGAAGTAGAGACTAACCTACCGCGCCCGCATGTGTGCCTTTGTCGCCCGAATCAGAAGAGGGAGCGCCCAAACTCGTCTCTGCTGTCCAAGGAGGGGAGAGGCGTAGGGAAAGATGGCGGGGGCAGGTACCGTGAAAGGAGGACCGTCGGCGGCGGGTCGCTGTGCCAAGTGCCGGTGGATCATAAGCTGAAGGCGGCGCTCAAGACGCGGCGAAGACGACGTCTGCTCGTGGCGAAGAAGGATGCAGGGTGGGGATTTCTGCGGGAAGTGACGATGGCCTGTTGACCCGTTCCTGCTAAAACAAATCGTTATCTTGACTTGTCCGTGGCAACGGTGGGTAATATCACCGAACTCGCAGGGGTAAAACCGTCCAAAATAATGGTCGACGAAAAAATTGGCAGAAGCCTTAGTGACTTTATTATTAGGTATAGATACCTAATATATAAGGGCTTATTACTACTGTGCCCACAAGTCGTAATTTGTGCTCACTTTTCTCCACGCTCCAAACTTTTGCTCACTTTTCCCCACTTAATTAGCCGAAACTCTCACAATGCTCATAGCGGTCGTTTGCGGTCGTTTTGCCGTCTTGACCGTCAAGTCTGACGAGTGGGGCTGCGTTGGACTGTGTTGACTCGCTCGTTGGACATGACGAGTGGGGCTGAGTTCGGACCTGACGAGTGGGTTCGAGTTTGTTAACGAGTGGGGCTCGTTGGACCTGACGAGTGGGGCCGCGTTCGGACCTGACGAGTGGGTTTGAGTTTGTTGACGAGTGGGGCTCGTTGGACCTGACGAGTGGGGCCGCGTTCGGACCTGACGAGTGGGTTCGACTTTGTTGACGAGTGGGGCTCGTTGGACCTGATGAGTGGGGCCGCGTTCGGACCTGACGAGTGGGTTCGACTTTGTTGACGAGTGGGGCTCGTTGGACCTGACGAGTGGGGCCGCGTTCGACTCTGTTGACTAGTGCGTTGGACCTGACGAGTGGGGCTTTGCTGGTTGGTTGGGCCGTGTTTGTGTTCGTAGGACGGGCCGTTTAATTTGTTGGTGATAAAATTAGTAGGGAAGCCTTTTATGCATGGGAGCCTGCTATGTATGCGTTGACCTGCTACCACATGCATGAGCGCCGGCACGCATGCATCGCTTCACGTACCCGCTGCCTCCGTCCCTGCCGCACCGTGCCATGCAGCCGCCAGCATCGCTTATTCACGCACCGCAGACGAGCACGCTCGATTCAGTTAATGCTTCGTTTGACGCGTAGACTCGATTCAGAAACGGGTCGTCGTTTCGCACGGTCGTCGCATCGATTCACGTACGACGCCTCTTACTCTCCCCCGGCTATTTAAACCGCCTTCGGATGCCTCTTCTACACATCCATTTGCGCCTCTCCCTTCTCTTCTTCCCCAAAAGCCAAAGCAAACACGCAGCAACACCAAGAGCCGAAGACGATGCAGTTCAACGCCCCAACCTTCCAGGAGCCGCCCACCGTGCCGGAGTTGCGGTACCCCCCCACGAAGGTCGTCGAGTCCTCGCTCCGCGTGTGGGCGTTCTCACGCTGGAGGGGTTCTCGCGAGCTCGCCGAGGGCTTCCTTCGTGCGGGCTTTCACCACCTCGCGCCGGGCTCGCCTATCGTGTTCCGCCTCGAGGAACAACGTGCACACGCCCATGCTCCACTGCTAGGGCTTGTCGCCCACTTCACCAACAGGTTTGATGTGTACTACCTGCTCGGCAGGGTGTTTTGGTGTGGGTGCGAGATGGTCGCATTCACCACGTACAACATCTACACCGACTTCGAGAGCGTCTTCCCTACTGCCAACCGCATGCACTGCCTCCCGTACTACCATGGCGAGAACGGGCTGGAGGAGGAGCAGTGAAGAGACGCGTAGAAGAAGACAATGGAGCTGGTGGAGGAGCAGTGAAGGCGGCCAAGAAGACTATCTATATGTAGTGTTTATATTTTGTTGTATCAATCTATATGTATTATGAGTGTGTGTGTGTGTTCCGTACCCTATGATCTATATAATCTATATGTACTATGAGTTAGGTGTGTGTTGTCCATGAGGCGAGTTCTATGTACGTAAGGACTGGTGCGAATCAACATGACAAAATATAAAATATAGGGACGTTTTATGCATAGAGAGCATCAAAACGGAATGGAAACTTTGAAATCCTGACTTAGTCCTGACTTTGAGTCACTTACTTCTAGGCCCCACAAATGATGAACCCCACATGTCAATGGCTCAAAGTCCGGTGACTCGAATTGCGACCGTTCATTCCTTCATACATCCAGAGTTTCTGTCGAAACTAAATACAACGAGAGATCAGCATCAAGTAAAAAAAACTAGAGCAAGTACATCAGCATCAAGCTATCAAATTTGATTGGTTCTTCAATTCAATCATCCGCTTCAAGTTCTTGTTGAGCATCTTCAATTCCCCTTCAGTTCCGCAACCCCCACCGTCGGGGTTCTCCAAAGCCGACGCATTGAGCTCGCGGGTTCCGTCCACTCTTTACGATCTGAAAACGTAATCATGAACCCTAAATCCCAAATATGACGGAAATTTGTTGAAATTATAGATAGAGGATGCGAGAAAAAGACAGATCTAACCTGCGCCGGAGAGAATGAAGTAGAGTAATGGCTGCTCTGTGCGAGGAAGAAGCAGAGAAATCGCCGGAGAGGAAGAAGCAAAGGAATGGGGAATGGCTGCTATGCGCCTTTGGCTGTCAGATGGAGAAGAGGGAGATTTGACGATTTGGCACATAGTATTTTGCAGTTTTAATATTTGCGACATGTTGTTTCACTGACATGTGATGGTCATGTGCAAATAATCCAATGTAAACTAGGGCAGATCGTAAAAATCCCGACAAGGACAGTCGCGGCCAATCAGCATGCAGAACCCCGATGGCGCGGATCGCTCTCTAGTATCATATCTAACGGATGCAGTTTGGTGCTAGGGTTAGATCGACGGCTAGAGTCAGCCAACGGGGTTTCGAGCACACTCAACGGGGTTTTAAGCACAGTCAACGGTTTGACCGAACATTCAAATGCCCATAACTAAATATAAAAAATCGAAAAATAGAAATCCAACGTAGTTCACCAGTTTATAAGACATAGTTAACAAAAAAAATATATAAACTCGGTAAGGTCCTTTTTTGGGAAAAAACACTTTTTGAATTGAGACGTTAAAATCAAGTTCAAATGAGCATAAATAATTCAAAAAAAAATCGAAAAAATGTGAAACCAGCGCACATTGTCGTATTATGTGACATAGTTATGAGGAAAAAAAATATAAACCTGTGTTTTGTCATTTTCATGAAAAATGGTTCACATAAATGAGCTATCACGTACAAAGAGTTATAGAGTTCGTAGAGTGAGAGATGGTTTCGGATTCGATAAAATCAAAATAAATCACAAAAATCACAAAAGCTTCATTTCATTGTTACTAAGAAGGATGTGCACTTGGTTTTTCATTTTCATATTTCAAACTTCTTTTGGAGACGTTCAAAATGGGTTTGACCGGGTTTGACCAAACATTCAAATGAGCATAAATAATTCAAAAAAAATCGAAAAAATGTGAAACCAACGCTGTCGGAGAGTGACTCCCACGATACAGGGGTGATCACACTCTGAAGAGTTGTTCGAAGTGGGGCTGAAATCTTTGGTCAAACAACCCTCAACCGGCACGGCGACAGTGCTCGTCGAGCCTGAGGAGGGACATCACGACAGAGACAGACACCAGCCCGTACCCGGGTTCACGGCCCTCGGAAGGAGGTAACACCGCTACTCCTGCTTGTCTGTATTGCGCTG
This sequence comes from Poa annua, assembly GCA_026929855.1. Classification (NCBI taxonomy): domain Eukaryota; kingdom Viridiplantae; phylum Streptophyta; class Magnoliopsida; order Poales; family Poaceae; genus Poa; species Poa annua. The sequence continues at coordinate 26,262,231 of CM049439.1, read as the reverse complement.
CAGAGGGTACAGTACAATGAGCTTGCCGAGGGCTCTCTTATGGCAGTGTGGAGCTCAAGGAGGGAACACTAAGGTCTTCTTCCTCCTCGAGTGTGTTCGGCTAGGCTACGCTATGGTAGATTGCCAAAGGTCCGATCGATGCGAATCGGGGATCCGGGCGTCCGGGGCTCGATTGATCGATCCCCTGCTACGGAGGTGCTCCCTCTCCTTTTATAGGTGCCCCGGGCCTCATCCCCGCGTCCTGCGCGGTGGAAGGGTTCCCACATGGCGACGAAATGGAGGGGCGGGGTGCACCGCAGCTGGGTTGTCCATGGACTCGGTCCATGGTCGTAAAGCCTACCCTTGAGGCAGGAAGACCACCGTCCGCGTAGGACGGTCAGCTGGTGCCGCAGAGATCGTGGGGGCGCCCACGGTGACGTCGTCGTTGGAGCGTAGCGCCGGCCATCCGCTTTATCACCAAAGGGGAAAGCTTCGTTGTCCGGTGCGGGGGGCACAGCTTTGTTGACCCCTTTAATCACTAGAATGGCAACTGCAGCATCATCGTCACTCTGCGGCCGCGGCAGAGGCCATGTGCACTCTACGGCGGTTGCTTCACAGCTAAGTATCTCTACAAGGCCTGAGCGGCCTTGTGGAGGGATTTGCGTTGACTCCTCTCCAAGGGAGAGAGCCTTGTAGAGGGGCTCTAGCGGGGGGAGCCTCTTCAGGCCTTTGCTGCCCTTCAGGCCCTCTCGAGGACTTCTCCCCTCGAGAGTCTCTCCCAGTGTTTGGCTTGGTCCTTAGTCATTCTTCGATACCGTCGCGTGCGAGGGCTGTGGAGAGTGGGCCCCGCACACCCTGGATTCCACTGGGCCGACAGTAGCCCCCGGGCCCATGATGGGCACGGCGAAGCCCACCAGGCTCAGACGAAGCGTCGTGGGCCCAAAGTGTCCGGCCGGCCCGAGAGACACGTCGATCAGTTGCCAGTCTGCGACGACATGATTTCTTCGGCGGGGCGTGCGTCGTGGGGGGTCCCACCACGCCCCGGTAACTGCCCAGATGGGAGATAAAGCCTGCGCGCCGGCTCGAGCAGCCGTTACTGCTTTCATTTTGCGCGCCCGGCCTTTCGACCTCGCCCTCTGAGCTTCCTCACACCGGCGATCTTCTTCTTCCTCCGCGCTTTTTCGCACTTCTCCCTTTCCCGACGATGAGTCCAGCGAAGGGCAAGGCGGCGATGGCGAAGCTCCCTGTGGACGCGCAGGGGGAAGGGGTGCTTGGCCCCGCCCTGGTCGGGGAGCGTTTCAACGAGGCGGCGCTGGACAAGATCCGGCATTTGGTCGCCGGGAAGACCAACGAGCACGGCGCCAGTGCTCTCCAAGCCGCAAAGCTCGGCTGGCTCCCGAAGGGGTTTTTCCCCATCTTCCTCCACACCATCTACGCCGGGCTGGTGCCTCCCTACTCGCCCTTCCTGGAGGCGATTCTGGAGTTCTACCAGATCCATCTTCTCCACCTGCATCCCAACTCTGTCTTGATCCTCTCCATCTTCGCCTACCTGTGCGAAGCTTACTTGGGGGTGCAGCCTTCTGTGGCCCTCTTCCGGAGCTTCTACGCGCTCCGGATCTCCGCAAACTTCGAGCGGACGGGGTGCGTCTCCTTCCGCATCGTGGACGGCATGGGGGATGTCTGTATCCCCATGTCGTGGAACGGCGAGAAGCCTATCACGGCGGTGGTGAAGAAGGTGGATGACTTCCGGCAGCGGTGGTTCCTCATCGGCGTCAAGTCGCTGAGCTCCTTCATCGACATCCCGGAGGCGCCGCCCGTGAAGAACACTCACTGGGGCAAGCTGGTCTTCCGGAGCCCGCAGATCACGGACCTGGTGGGCCACATGAAGCTTCTTCGGTATAATGACCTCACCGGTCAGATGATTGCGGAGGACTTCGTGAGGCGCCGCATCGCTCCGCTACAGGCGCACAAGAAACCGATGTGAATGTACTCGGGCCTCACGGACCCGATGCGGCTCCACTGCTGCGACCACCACCCCGAAGCCATCTCCTACATCATGGGTGTCCTCTTCATCAACCCGGACATGCCAGTGGCGGTTGCTGAGGTGCTGAGGCCTCTCCGCCAACTCTCCATGAACACGCGCCTGGCGATTCTGGAGCGGATGCCGTCGTTCACCCCGCTTGGCTTGGCGGGGGAGGAGGAGGACGAGGTGGCCATGCCTGTAGCGAAGGAGCCAGGAGCCACGAAGTCGCCCTCCGCATCGGACGTCGAGCTAGGCGGCAAGGGCGAACCCCTCGACCGGCGGGGCGAGCTCGTCAAGGGCTGCGCCCCCTGTCGAGGAAATCTTCGAGGTCTCGTCCGGCGACGACGAGCCCTTCAGGGTGGCCCCTTCGCGCCCTGTTACGGAGGGGGAAGGAAGTGACGGCGATGAGACTGCGGCGGGGCGACGAGAGCCCCGGACCAAGGCGGCCCATGACATGCCTGCTGGGGCGCCAACGGGCGCTCGCCTCAAGAGGAAAGCAGAGGCGCCGCCCGTGGGGTCTGGAGGCAGGACCACGCCTTCATGGCGTTCGCCTGGCATGGCGTGGGTTGATACCCGCGCCAAGAAAACTGGGTAAGTATCTTGATCTTGGTTTTCTCTTCCTCAATCTCTGCTTGCCCGTTCTCTTCTCACAGGTTTTCTTGCTCCTTACCAGCGACCTGGTGCCTACGAAGCGTCGAAGGCTTCGCAAGGCCGCTGAGGTGAAGGGGACCGTGCCAGAGGCCGCGGCGGACGAGGCCTCAAGGCCTGTGGTGGAGGATACCGCTGGCCCTACCAAGGGTGCACCTCAGGCTGAGGCGACTGCGCCGCCTCTCGAGGGGAGGCGCCCTGAGGAGCAAGCGGAGAGGGCGCCTACTCCGCCTCGCACTGCCACTCCTCCGGCGCAGCAGGAGGCCGAGGCGGACATGACGCTAATCCAGAGCCCGCCGAGGGCCGACGAGATGGAGGGGGAAGCTCCTCCGCCGCCCCCGCCTAGGTCTGCAGCGGAGGCGGAGACAGTGACTACGGGGCAGGCCTCTCCTGCCCCTGAAGCTCATGATGAGGTGCCGCTTGAGGGCGGCGACACCGGCGCGTGGAGCGCAGGTGCTGAAGAAGAGAACTCGCCGCCAAGCCCCCAGGCCCGCGACGCTGCAGGACCCCGCGCAGAGGCCCCCTTCTTCAAGCTCGACGCAGGTGCTGGGACCTCCGCGCCGCGTGGGGCTTCACAAGACCTGGCCCTCAGCGGCTGGGACTGGAGCAGGGGACGCCGCGGCGTCGCCTTTCGCTTGGTGCGGGAGTCCCTGGACGGGTTGGAGACCCACCTCGCCCTTGAGGACGCGGAGATCGCCCGGCGGCAGGGCGAGCTTGCGGAGGCCTGGGCCGTCTTTCACGCAGCTGTGGAGGTTCGCCGGCAGAGCGATCTGGCTCTGCAGGCGGAGCGCGAGGAGGCCCTGCGCTTTTCCAAGGAGGTCCGCGAGGGCGCCGTGCGCGACGCCGAGGAGCTCTTGGAGCCCCTCCAGGCCGAGTGCCAGGCGGCGGTGGACGACTTGGCCGCGGCCAGGGCGGAGCGGGAGGCGGTGGAGTCCTCGCTGGCGGACAAGCATCGCGAGCTTGTCCAGCTTGAGGCCAAGATCCTCGCCGACTCTGAGGTCGTGCGGACCTCTCTGGAGGCGGTCCGCGCGGCCTTGGATGCCAGGGGGCAAAGGCTGAATGAGCGCGAGAATGACGTGCGTCAGCACGACGAGCAGCTGCTGCAGGCGGAGCAGGAGCTGTCGGTGCAGCGCGTCGACCTTGAGGCCCGGGAGGGGAATCTGGCCGAAGCCCTCGGCAAGTTCAACCGTGAAGTGGCTACCCACAAGAAGCACGTGGAGCGCTTCAATGCAAGGTTTGCCGAGCGGAAGGAGGAGGCGGAGAAGGACTTCCAAGCCCGGGAGAAGGAGTACTGCGCTGCCGTCTCTCGAGACTACAATGAGAAATTCAAGAAGCAGGAGAATCGCTTCAGGAAGAGGCGCGCCGAGGATGACGCCCGGATCCGTGAGCTGGAGCAGATGAACGCCAGGCTGAACTCCCGGGCGAGGCGTGCTGCGGATGGTCGCCGCCTTGCCGAAGAGGCTCGCGAGCGCATGTCGCAGGACCTCGCCGCCCTTATGGCGGACATGGAGGAGATGAACAAGCAGGTGGGCCCTGCCGTGGAGCGAGCGGTGGAAGCTGCCGAGAGCGCTCAAGCGGCGCAGGTGCTGTCGCAGCAGCGGGAGCGTATGTTCCAGTCCTTGGTGGCTCGGGGCAACGATCTCGCGGCGAAGCTGGGAATGGAGGCGCCGCACGTCCCTGCTCAGGGCAACGCCGACGCCGCTGCGTACCTCGCCTACTTCGACAAGCTCTTCACGGCGCTCGAGGGCCCTGCCGCGGAGCTCCGCGACGTCATCGAGGAGGAATGCCGCCAACTCCTGGCGGTGGCAGTCGACCGCATCTTCACCAACCTCCAGCACCTCCAGCCCGGCTTCGACTACACATCGGTGACCGAGCCTCTCGAGGGGGAGGAAGGGTGGCAGATCTCCAACTCAGTCCGAGACCAGGTCGACGACTTCTGCAGCCGCTTCAAGCGGGCTGAGGCGAGGGAGGACGACGGCGAGGAGGCAGGCTCCGAGGACGAGCCTTGAGAGGAAAGGTCTGCGGAGGAGGGCGACGAAGCTTCTGCCTGAGCCTCTCCTGTATTATGATGTGCTTGTAGCGCCGTTAAAAGACTTGGCTTAGAGACTTTTGCTCAACAGTCTGTAATATATTTTTAAGTAGATGCTATTAAGTTCGCACGTGTGCCCCTCGAAGGACCTTTTGCTTCAACTTCATGTCTTTGTTCGCTCTGCGTCGCTAGGACCCTTCTCCTTGCGCTATGACTCCGCCGCTGCGGTATGACTGAGCAATGACTCGGTAAGGCCGGGGGGAGTTTAAGGCTTAGAGAGGTAAGAGTTCTCGAGGCGCGATGCTCAAGGGCCCCCCTTTGACGTGCAAGCAGTCCATGGAGTGTGAGGGAAAAGAATCGCTCGAGGGACGACGAGTGCTCGTGAGAGAGATGAAGAGATTCTCGAGGCGTGAGCGCTGAACTTAGCTTTGCGAGGCTTTTGCTCTGCGTAGGCTTTCCCTGGCGATGCGCTCTCCTCTAAGGGCCGAGTTTTGCCTCCACGAGCTTGGAGGGACTCTTGTTCCCTGCGGATGTTAGAGAGGCGAACCCAAACGCCAGTGCAGGGTAGCAAGGACTCATGTGCGCTTATAGGTTTCCTCATGTGTATCTCGCGAGGAGAGTAAGTACCAAGGTCCTTTGGAGAGGTGGCGTGTTTTTGGGAGCATGCCCTTTAGCCAGAGCTCAGATCCCTTGGGTTTTGCAGTGCTGCTGGGGTGCTCTTGAGGCACAGGCACCGTACTCAGCCCCCGCTCGCGAGGTGCGCATGGGAAGAAATATAAGCGCACATGGAAAGGCAAATGATGAAAGTAAACTCACCACCAAAATATTACACAGCGGCGCCTCAGCGCATAGTTCCACTTGGGAACGAAATGGTTTATTACACTTGGGGTTGCCAAGCTAACGTTCTTAACATGTCGAGGCATGGGGACCACCCATTAGTGGCTGAGACTCTCTACGGCCTGCGGTGGCTCGTTATCAGGAGAGCTCGGAGGGCTGGCCCTCAGGAGAAGCTTTGTGAAGCTTGGAGGTGAAGCCGTGAGCTTCCCTCTAGAGACAAAAAATGCCTGACGTGACGATGATCACGGGCGTGACTATGATCACGGGTAGAACTTGGGTAGATGCGCGATGTTCCACGGGTTCTTGACGGGGATGCCGTCTTTAGTCTCGAGGCGCACAGCGCCAGGCCTGGCGATGTGAGAGACCCTGTAGGGGCCTTCCCACATAGGCGAGAGCTTGTGGAGACCTTCTCTGCAGAGGATTCGTCTGAGGACGAGGTCGCCCGCCTCCAGAGTGCGCGAGCGCACATGGAGGCTGTGGTAGCGTCGCAGGTCTTGCTGGTACTTTTCCGCTCTGAGGGCGGCACGGCGGCGCAATCCCTCAAGAAGCAGCAGGTCGTCGTTGTGGAGGTCCTCTTGGGTGTCCTCATTGAAGGCAAGGACCCGTGGGGATCCGTGCTTGATTTCTGTGGGGAGGACTGCTTCGGCTCCATAGACGAGGGCGAACGGCGTTTCACTAGTGGGCTTTGAGGGAGTTGTGCGTATGGACCAGAGCACAGATGGGAGCTCGTCGATCCAGCCCTTGCCGTGGCCCTTGAGGATGTTGAAGCTTCTGGTCTTGAGGCCCTTGAGGACCTCCGCATTTGCTCGCTCGGCTTGACCATTGCTCTGTGGATGAGCCACCGAGGCGAAGCAGAGCTTGATGCCGAGTTTGTCGTAGGAAGACCGGAAGATGCCGCTGGTAAACTGTGAGCCATTGTCGGTGATGATGCGATTAGGCACTCCGAAGCGGCAGACCAGGCTCCTGATGAATTTCACCGCTGCCCCGGCTGGTATACTGCGCGCCGGTTCGAGCTTGGCCCACTTGGTGAACTTATCGACGGCCACGAAGAGGAAACGGTAGCCCCCTTGCGATTTCGGGAAGGGGCCCAAAATGTCCAGCCCCCAGACCGCGAACGGCCAGGAGAGCGGGATGGTCTGGAGCCCCAGCGCCGGCTGATGGATTTGCTTGGCGTGGTACTGGCAGGCGTCGCAAGCTTGGACGATGGTGACCGCATCTTGAAGCGCTTGCGTCCAGTAGAAGCCGCTCCTGAAGACCTTGCCTGCGAGGGTGCGCGCGCACGAGTGGTGGCCGCACTCTCCGCTATGGATGTCTTTGATCAGCATTCGGCCTTCTTCGGGAGGGACGCATTTGAGCGCGATCCCATTTGGTCGCTTGCTGTACAGGTCTCCCTCGAGGATGTAGTAGGATTTTGCCTGTCGAGCGATTCGCTCTGCTTCCGCATCTTCTTCGGGAAGGACCCCCTTCATCAGGTAGTCTTTGAGCTCGTCAATCCAGCCTGTTTCTTGATGTGCCGCTGTCAGCAACAGACGCTCCCCTGTGTGAGGACCACAATCGGGTGCCCCAGCTTCAGGAGGTTGTGGGAGTGCTTCGTCTGTGCTTGCGGCTGTAGCTTCTTGTGGCTGCTTTATGGATGCCATAGTGAGCCTTTCTTCGAAAACGCCTGCCTGCTGGGCTTGTCTTCGCGAGGCTCGCTTGGCAATGTCGTCGGCCTCCTGGTTCTCTTTCCTCGGGATGTGCATGAGTTCCATTCCTCTGAAGTGCTTCTCGAGCTTGCGGATCTCTTCAAGGTATGCGGCCATGTGGTCGTCCTTAGGCGTGTAGCTTTTGTTGGAGAAGTTGACAAGCAACTGGGAGTCGCCTTTGACGAGTAAGTGCTTGACGCCTAGAGCGATGGCGGCCCTTAAGCCGACGAGAAAGCCCTCGTATTCAGCGATGTTGTTGGAGATCTTGTCAATTGTGAAGCACAGCTGGACAACGTAGTAGAGTTTGTCGCCTTTGGGTGAGGTCAAGACGACGCCTGCCCCGCCATTGCGGCAGGCGATGGCTCCATCGAAGTGCATGGTCCAGTGGCTGGGCATCGTGTCTCCAAAGAGCTCGGCCTCTTCTCCCCGAGGCTCTTCAGGACTTGGGTCAGTCCATTCGGCGACGAAGTCCGCCAGCGCTCTTCCCTTGATGACTCTTGTGGTGTTGAAGCGCAAATTGAATGGCTGCAACTCGATGTTCCATCCCGTGACACGATCTGTGGCGTTGGGGTTGCGCAGGATCTGCTCCAGGGGGAAGGAAGTGACCACCATGATGGGTGGCCCTGGAAGTAGTGTCGCAGCTTCCTGGAGGCGATGAGGAGCGCCATGAGGAGGTTCTGCTGCATTGGGTACCGTTCCCGAGCATCCCGCAGTACTGTACTGACAAAGTAGATGGAGTGCTCGACAAGGGTTGTCGATGGAGGTGCAGCGTCGGCTCTCTGCGGAGGCTCTTCAGGGCCCTTGTCGAGATCCGCCTGTGGAGGGGTCTCGGCAAGGGTGTTCGGAGCAGACTCGACTTGAGGCTGTGGGCCTGGCGGTGGGTCTGTGGAGACTGCTCCTTTGCCGAGATCTTTGTCGGGCGGCGTTGGACTTGGAGTGGCAGCGCTTTTCTTGGTGAGGACTGGCTCTTCCCTTTCGGCCACCAGGACGGCGCTTGCGGTCTGAGGAGTGGCTGATAGGTATAGCTTCAGATGTTCGCCTGTCCTGGGGGCTACCATGACTGGTGGGCTGGCCAAATACCTCTTTAAGTCTTCAAAAGCTTTGTCTGCTTCAGGGGTCCACCTGAATGTGCCGGACTTCTTCATGATCTTGAAGAATGGCAGGGCTCTCCCGCCGAATTTGGAGATGAAACGGCCCAGGCTGGCCATACAACCTGCTAAGGGCTGCATGTCCTTGAGCCGGCGAGGAGGCTGCATTCCTTCTATGGCCTTGATCTTGTCAGGGTTGGCTTCTATGCCGCGGTGAGACACGAGGAAGCCGAGGAGTTTGCCTGAAGGTACCCCGAAGACGCACTTGGCGGGGTTCAGCTTGATGTTCACCTTGCGCAGGCTGGCGAAGGTTTCCTCGAGATCCTTCAAAAGAGTGTCTCCCTCGCGAGACTTGACCACAATGTCGTCGACATAAGCTTCTGCGTTTCTGCCCATCTGCGCCCCCAAGGCTATCCTCATGAGCCTCTGGAAAGTGGCGCCGGCATTCTTCAGGCCGAAAGGCCAAGTGTAGCAATACACACCACAGGGGGTGAGGAATGCTGTTTTCTCCTCGTCCTCTTTAGCCATTTTGATCTTGTGATAACCAGAGAAGGCGTCTAGAAAACAAAGGAGGTTGCAGCCGGTGGTGGAGTCCACGATCTGGTCTATCCTTGGCATGGGGTATGGGTCCTTGGGGCAGGCCTTATTGACGTCTATGTAGTCGATGCAGAGTCGGCCTCCTCCAGCGGGTTTAGGGACAACCACGCCGTTGGAGAGCCAAGTGGGGCGCGCGACTTCGCGGACGACATTTGCCGCTTGTAACTTTTCTACTTCCTTGACGATGAATGCTTGCTTCTCGGGGGCTTGCTTCCACGCTTTTTGCTTGACGGGGCGTGCGTCTGGACACACGGCTAAGTGGTGCTCGATCACCTCCCTTGGTACACCGGACATATCTGACGGAGTCCATGCGAACATGTCAGAGTTTGCCCGAAGGAAGGCGACGAGCGCGCTTTCCTATTTGGGAGGCAAGACAGCGCCTATGGTGACGCTAGCCCCGGAGCCCTCAGCCCCCGAGCCACTGGTGCTCAGCGACACCTTCTTCGTGGAAGCTTGCTCTTGAGAGAACATCTGTTTCTTCTTCTTGGGCCTCTCGAGAGGCTCCATGTCCTCGTCAGCCGGGAACGCCATGGCGGCTGCCTTGTAGGCGTTCTCGACAGCGCGCGTGGCATCCTGGATATGACCATGGATGGTGATAGTGCCAGCGCTGCCGGGGATCTTGACCATGTTGTAGGCGTGATGCGTGACGGCCATGAACTTCGCGAGGGCGGGGTAGCCGAGGATGGCGTTATACGGCAGGCTAATGTGCGCGACGTCGAAGTCGATCAGCTCAGTGCGGTAGTTCTTCTGCGTGCCGAAGGTGACGGCCAGCCGGACCTGCCCCAGAGGTGCGATCGAACCACTAGTGACCCCTGTGAATGGCCTGGAGGGCATGAGCCACTCGTAAGGCACTTGAAGCGTCTCGAAGGTCTCGACAGAGATGACGTTCAGGCCAGCACCCCCATCAATGAGCGTCTTGGAGACGGCAATGTTGTTGATAGTGGGGGAGCAGACCAGGGGGAGGGTTCCAACAGTCTTGGTCGACTTGGGGTGGTCCTTGGCGTCGAAAGCGATGGTGTACTGAGACCACTTGAGGGGCCTGGAGGTCTCGACGCTTGCGAGCGCGGCGTTGAGCTCGCGGGCGAACTGCTTGAACTGGTTGTTAGACTTGGGCGCCTGAGCTCCGCCGAGGATGCAGGCCATAGCCCCCGTTGGGGCCTGGTAGCCTCCATCTTCCTCGTCGGGGAGGTTATTGTTCTTCTCGACGGCGTTGGCTTGAGTGCCCGGCGGCTTCTGGTAGCTGCCCTTGCGTCCGCCTCTGCGGTAGCTGCGGCCTCTGCCGCAGCTCCCGCTGCCCTCTTCTTGCTCGCGCTCTCTGCTCAGCCTCTTGAGATCGAAGCAGTTCTCTGTAGCGTGGCCGCGCCTGTTGTGGTAGACGCAGAACGGACGGTTGTCCTCCTTTTTGTCGCCAGGCTCAGGGGAGTCTCTGCGGGCGTACTTGGCATCTGGCTTAGCCGCTAGGACAGCGGTGGTCTTGCGCTTGGTTTCTTCCCGCTTCTTGTGACTCTTGGATCCCTCGGCCTGGTCGTCTACTCGCTGGCTCATCTGGACGAAGAGGAGTCCCTCTTCAGCCTTGGCGCACTTGTCAGCGAGGTCGAACAGCTTTACCACAGAGGTGAGCTTGTCGTGAATGCCCAGCTTCTCGAGCATCCAGCGGTTTGTGACGCCCTCTCTGAAGGCGGCAATGATTTGTGTGTCGGGAATGTTCGGGATCTTGTTGCGCACTTGGCTAAAGCGCTGGATGTACTTGCAGAGGGTCTCATCTTTCTTCTGCACCACAGCGCGTAGGTCATTGTGGGTGAGCGCGCGCTCATATGTGCCCTTGAAGTTGGCGACGAACTGCCTGCAGAGTTCCTCCCACGAGCCGATGGAGTCTTCAAGCAGGTTGAGGAGCCATGACAGCGCGGAATCCCTAAGCGCGTGGGAGAACCAGTTGGCCATGACCTTGTCGTCCCCTCCTGCAGCTTGGATAGAGGTGGTGTAGAGCTGCAGGAACTCGATGGGGTTGCTTGACCCGTTGTAGCCCTTGGGAAGGGCAGGCCTGAATTTCTGTGGCCAGACCACGCGTCGCAGAGCGCGGGTGAAGGCCATGCAGCCGGTGGCGTACGTGGCGGTTCCGCCCTGGAGAGCCCTGCGGTTCTGCTGCCCCGCCTGGCCGATTTCCTCGACGAGGCGGTTCATGAGGTCCCTCTGGCGCTCCATCCCCACTCGCGCGTCAGGCGCGGTGCGCTGCACGATTTGGCAGTCGCGCGGCGAGGACGCATGAGAGGCAGCCCTCTGCGCCGCAACCGGAGGTGGTCCCGGTGGTGGCGGAGGCGCACCTGGCGCGACCGTTCCTGCGTGGCCAGAGTGGTGAACCAGCGAGCGCGACGGAGCGGGGCGGGTCGTCGCAATGTCGACGAGGTGGTGGAGGCGGTCGAGCCAGTGGTCGTGGGCCTCCGGATTGGGCCGGTAGTGGAGAAGCTCCTGAGCCATGAGCAGCGCGGTGTGTGGACTGGGCTCTGGACGTCCCTTAGAGGACGCGCTTTGGCACCGAGACGGATGCGAGGACTCAGCGTCCTCGCGGTGCTCGGGGTAGACGTCCTCGTCGTCGCGGCGGTCGCCGTCGCGGCGATCCTCGCTTTTGGGCTCCTCCACGTGCGGGCCGGTGTTGGCGCGCTCCGCCGTGCGGCTCCCACGAGGGCGGCCGCGGCGACCGCGAGTGGTGGCTGCGCCGGGCTCAGTATCAGCCCTGTCAGCTGCGCGCCTGTTGGCGCGTGTCGTGCGAGTGTCCGTCATGGCGCAGAGGCTGGTCGAAGGTTGAAGACGCGCCTCAGCCCCCTACCTGGCACGCCAAATGTCAGAGAGTGACTCCCACGATACAGGGGTGATCACACTCTGAAGAGTTGTTCGAAGGGGGGCTGAACGCGTTGGTCAAACAACCCTCAACCGGCACGGTGACGGTGCTCGTCGAGCCTGAGGAGGGACATCACGACAGAGACAGACACCAGCCCGTACCCAGGTTCACGGCCCTTGGAAGGAGGTAACACCGCTACTCCTGCTTGTCTGTATTGCGCTGCAGAGGGTACAGTACAATGAGCTTGCCGAGGGCTCTCTTATGGCAGTGTGGAGCTCAAGGAGGGAACACTAAGGTCTTCTTCCTCCTCGAGTGTGTTCGGCTAGGCTACGCTATGGTAGAGTGCCAAAGGTCCGATCGATGCGAATCGGGGATCCGGGCGTCCGGGGCTCGATTGATCGATCCCCTGCTACGGAGGTGCTCCCTCTCCTTTTATAGGTGCCCCGGGCCTCATCCCCGCGTCCTGCGCGGTGGAAGGGTTCCCACATGGCGACGAAATGGAGGGGCGGGGTGCACCGCAGCTGGGTTGTCCATGGACTCGGTCCATGGTCGTAAAGCCTGCCCTTGAGGCAGGAAGACCACCGTCCGCGCAGGACGGTCAGCTGGTGCCGCAGAGATCGTGGGGGCGCCCACGGTGACGTCGTCGTTGGAGCGTAGCGCCGGCCATCCGCTTTATCACCAAAGCGGAAAGCTTCATAGTCCGGTGCGGGGGGCATAGCTTTGTTGACCCCTTTAATCACCAGAATGGCAACTGCGGCGTCGTCGTCACCGCGCGCAGGCGCGCGCGTCACTCTGCGGCCGCGGCAGAGGCCATGTGCGCTCTGCGGCGGTTGCTTCACAGCGAAGTATCTCTACAAGGCCTGAGCGGCCTTGTGGAGGGATTTGCGTTGACTCCTCTCCAAGGGAGAGAGCCTTGTAGAGGGGCTCTCGCGGGGGGAGCCTCTTCAGGCCTTTGCTGCCCTTCAGGCCCTCTCGAGGACTTCTCCCCTCGAGAGTCTCTCCCAGTGTTTGGCTTGGTCCTTAGTCATTCTTCGATACCGTCGCGTGCGAGGGCTGTGGAGAGTGGGCCCCGCACACCCTGGATTCCACTGGGCCGACAAACGCACGTTGTCGTATTATGTGACATAGTTGTGAGAAAAAATATAAACCCGGGTTTGGTCATTTTCATGAAAAACTTGATTACAAATAGGGTCGTTTACCATAGCTTCCGAGCTCGTTTCTAGCACATTTCTCATTTTCATGAAAAACTTGATTACAAAAATTTGAATTCTGACTCAAATAAGATAACAATGTACAAGCAACATTATTACAACTGATAAGTTTTCACATTAGCTCAAATTATACAAATCTGTCAAAGTTCAGATTCAAAACTTCGACTTGCTCCTTGTGTTCGCAGCTGGCTTCACCGATCTGCTCCTGGTTTCCCTAGTTGAGATGCTCCTTTTTCTTCTTTACTTGGGGTTGTGGCCGCCGTGGAGGTGATGATGGAGTACTTCCACCCGCCAAGCACTTGACGACCAATTGTCCCTCAGCCGTGGGTTCAATTGTATTCAAAGGAATAATTGGAATAATTACCTCTTCGTCCTCCTTCTCCTCTTCCTCTCTTATAGCTTCAAAACCATCATAAGCCATGGTTTCAAATTCCTCTGCATCCTCCATTCTAGCTGCATCCTCAATTTCTGTTGCATTCTCCTCTGCATTGGCTGCTGTCCATCTTTCCTACTCTCCAAATGATGCATCCACTGGATTGGTACAAAGCCTAGCAATATGCCCAAGAACTCCACATTTTCTGCAAGCACGCTTTTTTCGTACACGGCCCTCCTCCCCTGCTCTGATCCTGTTTTTCTTTGGTCTTCCTGGTGGTCTAGTAATTACAGGAGGGTGGAGTTTGAACCATGGATCTACTATGTTCCATTGATCTTTTCCCAAGAGTGCAGACACATTCTCAGCATAAGCAACCCTAAATTTGGCAACAGAGAAATATTCAGAGTAATATTGATCAACATCTCCATCTGCACCCCCGATAAGATTCATCAGATGTAGGGCATGTATGCATGGCTTACCACGGATCTACCATTGCCTACAACTACAGTCTCTAGTAGTTAGGTTCACAGGATACCTCCAACACCTATTTTTATTGTCAGTATAGGCTACCTCACCCTGATAATCACCGGATCGAATGCATTTCATCTTCAATCCTCTTGCCTTCAAATGCAATGCCTTAATCAGTGATGGGAGAATAATATGACAAACATATTGTGTTTCTGCAATTCTTCTGCGAAGAGCCATCTTTATCATGATCATCTGCCTAATCTTGTCAAATGCTTGCCACAACAAGAGCCCTTTCACCGATTTAAACTTTGAAATTCAAGCATTTTGCAAGGTTACTGGTCACATTATCTACTTTGCAGATTTTGTTGAAATTGCTTCTTGACCACACCTTCCCATGATGTGCTTCCATGTACTCCCTCACAAGAGGACTTTGACCATACAACACTCTCAAATGGTGTTCATACTTCCTTTTGCTGCATGTGTATCATGCTGGCCATAAGTTCTCGTCATAAACTTTACCTTTGAATTTCTTTTTGAAATTCTGCGCTAGGTGTTGAAGGGGTTCGTCGCAGAAAACAAAAATTTTCTAACTAACGAATACCGAAACCAGCCAGGATCTATCTATCTAGTAATGCGGTAATGGTGGGGCGGAACTGGTCACATACCTCTTGTAGACCAAATAGCGGGGATTACGCTCCCGCACAAGCGTTGCCGACGAAGACGACGTAGCCGACCTCGAGGTCGCGAAGAACTTGGCGCGACGATGATGCAGCGATGTCGATGCAGACACGGCGTCGACGGGGAGGGGCGGCGGCAGCGGCAGCGGCGGCGGCTGGGCAGCGACCAGCGGCGGCTGCGGCAGGGCAGCGGCGGTGGCGAGACGATGTCGCCCTGGAACCTCAAGTGTGGCGCCTCCGAGTACTCACACACATACGGAGCTTGCCGACAACCCCCGGTCACTCAGATCCAGCTGAGATCGCAGGGGTAGAACTTTGGTGGAATCCCGCAGTGCGACGGCGCACAGCGGTATAGCTTATGTGGGAGAGAGAGAGACAAGTGGGCGGAGAATTAACTCAGGCCGGCGTATACAATATTAATTGTATTTTTAGATTGTGTTTAAATCAATTAATATGCCCTTCTGTATAAAGGGGGAAGGGGGTGTGCAAACACCTTGCCTCCCCCATGTGGGACTAAACAAAGGCAAGGAAAAAGGAGGGGAAAGGGGGGGGGGGGGGGGGGCGGCCTAGCCATGGCCGAGCCAAGTGGGCTCCCCACTTGGTGCGCCTCCCCCCCACATGGGCCTCTCTTGGCCCATTAAGTGGGCTGCCCCCTTTTTCCTTTCTTTCAATTGATTTAATTAATATTAAATTAATATAAAATATATATAATTCATAATTAATATATTTATACATTATTTAATATCCTGTGACTCCGAAACAATTTCCGAACCACCCGAACTACCTTCGGATATTCCCGGAACCCTTCCGGAACTACCGGAACCTTTCCAGGTTATTTCTCTCTCTCCTATATCTATCATTCCAACGGTCTCCATGTGTCAGCAAGACCTTAAGCGTGTTACCCTACGGTTCGAGAATACTCCAGACATGGCCGAGACCCCTCGCTCGCCAATGACCGCCAGGGAGACCTGGATATCTGTAACGGTCCCTGTGCATTCTACGAATATCGTCGTTGAACCGAAAACATGATATTCATTCCTTTTGTTCCTTCGATACTACCTTATCCGAGATATGATCGTAGACATCCGATGTCCTGTTTTATCTCGTTACTGACAAGGGTCAATTAACTCGTCCGCGATATTACATCTCCATGACCTAGTCATACGCTGCGCAGCTTTATAGATGTAATCTCACCGAGTGGGCCCAGAGTATCTTTCCATCACACGGATGAACAAATCCCGCTCTTGATCCATACGTCTCAACGTACTCTTTCGAGATACACAAGATACACCTTTATTGTCACCCATTTATGGACTGACGTTTGATGCACTTAGAGTATCCTACGGAGCAGCAATAAATATGATCTCACGGTCTGAGGAATAAGCTATCATATTACTTTCCTATTGCAAATGATGAACATTGTGATACGATCCTATTGCAATACTTTGTTGGGTATGTCCATCACCTTATTCCACTAATAAGATGACCTCATTGTCAACCGACGTGAATGTCCATGATCGGGAAATCTCGATCAACAGTTGCCCAATGAACTAGCATATATAGAGACTTACTAGGGACCCTGGTTTGTCTATGTATCACACGTGTATTAATAATTCCGATTAATACAGTTATAGCATGATACAAAAACATATTATAAACTTATTGAGATAATGCAATAAATACTATATATTTATTTGTCTCTAGGGCATATCTCCTTCAGTCTCCCACTTGCACTGGAGTACAAATAAACCAGCTGCATTTTACTTTTAATCATACCACCTTATCTAATAAGCGTTCTATGATAATGCCTGCTCGTGGAAGAGTGTTACTTCAACAATCTATACCATATAGAATTGTATGTTCTTTGCGATTCATTGATATCACCTTGTTTGATATCATCTTGTTATCCTAATAACAAATATATATATACCACAACTAAGTGAGACTTTTGTTTCCCAGCGCTTACTCTGATTATGTTAATCAGACAATTGCATTGTAAACACACTCAGTTATAGAAAGCCTTTTGTAACAGTTACAATCTCGTGATATCTATATACGTTTCATATCTATGCAGAGTTTCGACATCTTACTGTCAAACTAGTGCCCAACACTTTTCTACTTCTAGTAAATTCTAAATTTACTTTGGTAATTGTTCTTCTTTTAAGAACATGGGTCACACCCTATCGAGCACATAATATGGTTCCTATATGATGTCTATTAACAATATAAGAGACAAACATATCTTGTAACCACTATTATCATGTAGTAAATACATTTTATGTTTTAATTGGATTTCGAAGGACCTTTCCATTGGTTTTATTCCATTCTGACCTTTCAGAATCTAATCCAAATAAAATAGCTCGTCCTTCTAATTTAAAAATCCTGTTCTATTCGAAATAGACACCACTTTTAAATTGTTTCACAACTTCATCTTACTAATTGACTCTACTGGTACTATCCATGATATGTCATTTTCATACGAGGATTTAAGCTCCCACTCAAAAATATGTTACTCACATATTCGAGTAAACTAATTCTAAGCACCCACTTAAATTAGTAAATCCACAATTTCTTTCGATATTTTGGTCATACCAAAATCATTGATCATTTATCAATTCGAATTATAAGACCAATATTTATCCCACAGACTTTAAGCATGTCTACACTCATGTAGTCAACAACTTCGATTTTGTCCAAGACACTTTTCTTGACAAAATTTGCTTATATGTCTTTCTTATAGTTGCATTTCTTTCATATAACACTTTATATGATGATTAACCAATCTTATTCTCTTAATAAGATTCAGTGTAACATTTACTGTCTTAATCATTTTAAATGTAACTTGGATTTTAAGACTCATAGTCTTAACTCGTATTTTGATATTTCCTCAACTTTCTTTGTACTTTTAAGGTGTATCTTGTTCTGACAACAAGATCTAAAATATGAATATTAAACTGTGACCTGACAGCAAATATTCATAAAATAACACCTTATATAAAAGCTTCTTGTTTGAAAACACTATGATCTCTTATCATCAAATTTTCATTTCCATCTGTAGAGATATCCTTTTCGGAACATATTCCAATATTCTAATTTCATGGAAAAAGGTCTAATACCTCATTTTAAGCTTCTACTTTTATTCCATTAACCTTAACTCGAAAAATCATATTTTTCCTTTTGAGTTACGCAGACAGCAATACAAGTTTTGCTTCTGTTGGTGTTTGGAATACACTCTCATCTTAATAAGAGTATTCTACAAAGAACTATTCGTGTATATTCTGGATTATCGTATAATCATCTACACCACGACACTAACTATCGATTACACGAATCATCGTTGGAAAATTATCTTATTCACTCCTAAAGTGGATATCGACTATAATGTTTGAACATATTAAGAGATTCCAAAAAGACCACACTTTAATTATAATATCTCATATATCACTATATCTGATATTATAACTTGTGAAACAAATTTTCACAATTCCTTTTTGTGTGAAAACCATAATTCAAAAATATTGTCCCGTTTGATCGAATCCTGTGGATATAATTTCCATCCACCTTTCTTCTGAAAAATTCCTTTGATCTGCTATCAAATGTTTTCAGACTCATGCTTCCTTAGGTAAATACATTTATTTACTTAGGATCATAGAAAGATTCGAAACAATGATATTCACCACTTATTTGATTTAATAATCATCTAGTATGACTTTCAATCAAATACCTTGTATATTGACATTTCAATATCTAATGTAATTCAATCAATTCGGCATATGTAACTTTGATAGATCGAAGTATCTATATTTCTTACACTGCTTTTATGATCAAATTCGGTGGTGTTTGTTCTTGAAACAAATCATTTAAGCTTTGGACATTTAATTTTATCATTCCTGGTTTTATAAATGTATATCATGTTATCATTCTAATAATGTAATCGAGATGTGATTGCATAAAAACTTTGTTCATAATGTAAAACAACTGACTTGTTCCACAATCTAAAACAACTGATTTGTTCTATTACAGATATGAATAACTTTGTCTTGTAACATTCAAGACACAAAGCAAAATCACACTCTCACTATTACAAAAAGGTCTTATAAAAAACTATTGATGATAGCTATAATGATAACTTGAGGACGTGAACACTACTGGCCATCAACTCCTTTGCTTGCCATCACTTGCGCACTGTCACATCATATATCTTCGCATACTTGTGATAATCAGGTCCTGTTTCATAAACAGAATAAGTATCAAATACTTTTCATCAAGTATCATGAGAAGAATACATTTATAACTTTGTATATCAAATATACCTGCGGCGTCGAAGATTTCGCCTTCTATGGGTTCAACCTTTACAGATTTGAACTGGCTTATGAACTCGAAGAAAGTCATCGTATCTCTTCTTATAGCATAGCCACAGACATGTTTTTCATAGCTAGGTGGTAAAGACATTAACACAGCAGCTATCGCACATGAATCCGCCATCCAGTAGTCGTAGACATTCGTAAGTTTGAAGTAAATGTCATACATTTTCTTCAAATGAGTTTCCAAACAGGTATGTTCCTCCATCTGGAGTGAATGGAACTTCCTCAGCTGTCTGTATTGCTCATACTTAATTTCATCTATGAAATTCCCCTTGATCGAATCTATCATGTCATAAGGTTCCATTTGTTGAAACTGCTCTTTCAACTCTGGTACCATATTTATGACCATGATGGTTTGCACTTCTATGAAAATGTCACGACGCTGACGAAATTCCTCATCTTCTTCTTCGCTAGAGGAATCTTCTGGTTCCTCTTCTAATCGTTGTTCTATAACATATAGTATATTATTGTGTTTGAGAGCTTCTCTTAGTTTCTTGTACCAATATATGAAGTTGGACCCATCAGCCAATAAGGGCCGACTTCTAAGGAAGTGATCGAAGTAGAAGTTGTTGCGAGGAAAGAGCACCATCTCTGGATATGATCGCAAAGAAGGTAAGGCTAAGTTTATAATAATGTGAGCTCAGTTTATAATCAAATTATCTAAACAAGCTCCACTAAGATTATTATCCCTACAATAATTTTAGTGATTACACGACCCCAATTCACTATACCACCCCCGATCGTCACAGCCGGCGGCACAGTTTCAAGGGTGGACATCGAAATGTCGATCACATCAATTATGTGACTCATGCTCGATCTTTCGATCTTCCCGTGTTCCGAGGCTATGTCTGTACATACTAGGCTCGCCAATTAAACCTCGATGTTTTTGCGCGTGCAACATGGCTTACACCCACTGTATGCGAACGACGAAATGTATGACACCCGATCGTCACGGCCTGCCTCATAACGTAGAACTTTCTTGGTGGTACACAACGAGGGAGAACACAATTTTGGTATTTATTAGGGATCATCCTATTATAGCTACCGTCGTATATCTAATATATAAGAAATCAATAGGATGCACACACAACAACACAAGATCAAATAATGTAATGAAGTGCGATATGACATGGTCGTGCGCCTGGACCTCCATGGCGCCATGTGCCTGGACCGGGCGCCTTGGCATGGCTCCGAGTCTACGGTGCCTCCTTTGCCTTCGACAGTACGGACAATTCAAAAACTTACCGTAACCATGTCATATTTAAATGCCTCTGCAAAACAAAGTTAGACGCTTCTACCTTTATCTAGTTTTGCAAGTTTTACGTGGTTTAAGGCTTTTGTGAGAGAACCGTTCCTTACCTACGAACTTTGTACCACAACGTCGATCAAACAATTGCATGTTTATGTATCCCTTTCGGGCCCTTCATTGAAAATGCAAAGCCAACTAAAGAGAGAGAAACAGACACCCGCCAGCCACAAATACGGTGCAAGCCGTATGTCAGGTGTGGAACCAGTCTCGCATAAGCGTATGCGTAAAGTCGGTCCGGGCCGCTTCATCAACTCAATGCCGAAGGCAAAGCAAGTGCACGCTAAAGGGTAGCAAATATAAGAAAGACGTCCTCATGTTCAACATGAGCTCTAACCGTACCAGCAAAACTACGCATAGATCCGCTCTGATACCACTTAAGGGGTTCGTAGCAGAAAACAAAAATTTTCTAACTAACGAATACCAAAACCAGCCAGGATCTATCTATCTAGTAATGCGGTAACGGTGGGGTGGAACTGGTCACATACCTCTTGTAGACCGAATAGCGGGGATTACGCTCCCGCACAAGCGTTGCCGAGGAAGACGACGTAGCCGACCTCGAGGTCGCGAAGAACTTGGCGCGACGATGACGCAGCGATGTCGATGCAGACACGGCGTCGACGGGGAGGGGCGGCGGCAGCGGCAGCGGCGGCGGCTGGGCAGCGACCAGCGGCAGCAGGGTAGCGGCGGTGGCGAGACGATGTCGCCCTGGCACCTCAAGTGTGGCGCCTCCGAGTACTCACACACATACGGAGCTTGCCGACAACCCCCGGTCACTCAGATCCAACTGAGATCGCAGGGGTAGAACTTTGGTGGAATCCCGCAGTGCGACGGCGCACAGCGGTATAGCTTATGTGTGAGAGAGAGAGAGACAAGCGGGCGGAGAATTAACTCAGGCCGGCGTATACAACATTAATTGTATTTTTAGATTGTGTTTAAATCAATTAATATGCCCTTCTATATAAAGGGGGAAGGGGGTGTGCAAACACCTTGCCTCCCCCATGTGGGACTAAACAAAGGCAAGGAAAAAGGAGGGGAAAGGGGGGGGGGGGGGGGGGCGGCCGGCCTAGCCATGGCCGAGCCAAGTGGGCTCCCCACTTGGTGCGCCTCCCCCCCACATGGGCCTCTCTTGGCCCATTAAGTGGGCTGCCCCCTTTTTCCTTTCTTTTAATTGATTTAATTAATATTAAATTAATATAAAATATATATAATTCATAATTAATATATTTATACATTATTTAATATCCTGTGACTCCGAAACAATTTCCGAACCACCCGAACTACCTTCGGATATTCCCGGAACCCTTCCGGAACTACCGGAACCTTTCCAGGTTATTTCTCTCTCTCCTATATCTATCATTCCAACGGTCTCCATGTGTCAGCAAGACCTTAAGCGTGTTACCCTACGGTTCGAGAATACTCCAGACATGGCCGAGACCCCTCGCTCGCCAATGACCGCCAGGGAGACCTGGATATCTGTAACGGTCCCTGTGCATTCTACGAATATCGTCGTTGAACCGAAAACATGATATTCATTCCTTTTGTTCCTTCGATACTACCTTATCCGAGATATGATCGTAGACATCCGATGTCCCGTTTTATCTCGTTACTGACAAGGGTCAATTAACTCGTCCGCGATATTACATCTCCATGACCTAGTCATACGCTGCGCAGCTTTATAGATGTAATCTCACCGAGTGGGCCCAGAGTATCTTTCCATCACACGGATGAACAAATCCCGCTCTTGATCCATACGTCTCAACGTACTCTTTCGAGATACACAAGATACACCTTTATTGTCACCCATTTATGGACTGACGTTTGATGCACTTAGAGTATCCTACGGAGCAGCAATAAATATGATCTCACGGTCTGAGGAATAAGTTATCATATTACTTTCCTATTGCAAATGATGAACATTGTGATACGATCCTATTGCAATACTTTGTTGGGTATGTCCATCACCTTATTCCACTAATAAGATGACCTCATTGTCAACCGACGTGAATGTCCATGATCGGGAAATCTCGATCAACAGTTGACCAATGAACTAGCATATATAGAGACTTACTAGGGACCCTGGTTTGTCTATGTATCACACCTGTATTAACAATTCTGATTAATACAGTTATAGCGTGATACAAAAACATATTATAAACTTAATGAGATAATGCAATAAATACTATATATTTATTTGTCTCTAGGGCATATCTCCTTCAGGTGTCGCATACATTCCCTATGCTCCACTCCAGGGAATACAATTTCTACTGCACTTTCTAAACCCTTGCAAGCATCTGTGTGTATAGCTAAACCTGGGGGTGCACCTATAACGTTGCACAATTGTTGCAGAAACCAGACCCAACTTTCCTCGGACTCTGCCTCCACCACACCAAATGCAACTGGGAATAGCTAGTTGTGTCCATCTACTGCAGAAGCTGCTACTAGCTGTCCTCTCCATCTTCCAGTCAAATGTGTAGCATCTACGGCCAAATAGGGCCTGCAACCATCTAGAAACCCCTGCCAGCAAGACTTGATACAAACAAAAGCCCTTCTGAAGCAATCCTTCTCAAATGACTTCCCTTTTATTTTGAAGGGAACTATATGCTTGTCAATCTCTACAACACTCCCTGGACTAGCCATCTCCACTTCAGCTTTGAAGGTGTAAAGCAGCTGAACACTGTCACTCCATTGACCATTAATTCTGTCAAGAGCAATTTCCCTAGCATTGAAAATTCTCATGTAAGGGATTGGTATCTTGTACTTATCAAAAAGCTTCGCATGGAGTGCTGTTGGACCAAGTCCAGGTTCTTCCCTCAGCCAATCCAATATTGCATCTGCCACCTACCTAGTTTTTGCTAGCTTCAACTTTTCCTTCCCCGCTCCCCCTAAAGGTGCAAATGTTTGCTTGTGTTCGTTTTTCTTTATCTGAAACAAAATAAAATGGTCAACAACAATTGAGAAACATTACTCAATGGTCTGAAAAAAATTACTCACTGAACAAAATTACCTGAATCAATTGGCTCTTGAACATACTAGATGCATGCAACCTCCACCTACACCTATCATATGGACAAAAAATAGTGAACCTATTCGGCTCACTCCTTTTAACCTGTTAGGTGTTTTCTTTTAGAATGCACCATGTTGTCACTGCATTCCGACAGTCCACCATGGATTGGAAAATGGTGCCTTCCTTAAGCTCAGGTTCTTCCCTATTCCACTCAATTGCTGGCATGTCCTCACCATCGTATTCAGCAACGATTAAGCTGTCCATGTTCTCCTCGTTCTCTTCATCGTCAGTGTCATCAAATATAGCTCGGCTTATGGGCTCCGGATATTCATCATCCACTGCTTGCTGACTGGCTAAATCTACCAGTTCAGGGAACATCATCTCGTCTTCATCATCATTTGCAAGCACGTCCTCGTCAGGTTCTGCATCTTCCTCTACGGCGGAAGGTACACGAGAAGCAGCAGTTGAATCGGCTGCAGAATTAGCAGCAGGCCTGTTGTGGCTTTCAGAACCACTTGCTTTACTTGGTGTTGGCCTATAAGGTGTGCCGGGGTGCTGGCTGTTAGCAGAGACAGACGATTTCTGAACTCCCTTCCCCGTCACCCGTTTTGCATTCGGCTGAACCACCAAGATTTGGATTTTACCGAATCTGCTGCCAGCATTCAGACTAAATAGCAACCTCATATGCTCGTCGCAAGTTAGTGGGAGATATCTTTGCTCGTCACTGTTGAAATAATTCAGTTCAACACCATCGGCATCACTCCAGGGATAGGAGTTATATTGCGCAGCTCGAAAATCTGCGAACGATATGCTGGTTTCTACCACTTGGGGATAGAAAAATGTAGTTTTGGAACGTGGCTTAGTACCCCACAGTACACTAGTTTCCATACTAACTGTCAGCCGGAAAGCAATCGCAGGATCAATCCTATTTAGTTCAAACAAAAGCTGCAGTTAGGCCGGGTACAATTGAGCAAAATTAGAACGATTAAAGCTAGCTCAATTGAAATACGGCCTCTAACACGATTTAGAAAGTCAATTCGAGGGGAAAAGGTGCTTACCCAGGTGTAATCCATGAATTATCTGCCGTGGATTCGACCCAATCCTCTCCACGGTCGAGGGCCATATGGGCGGCCTCACTCAACCTCGCCATTTCTATCCCACACGGGGGCGCGGGTTAGAAATGGCGTAGACGCGGAGTCGCCGATGAACGGAATATGGTGGAGGGAATGACGGAGGCAGACGCGACACGGCGCCGGCGGAGGGGGCAGGCGGGCGGTGCGGGGCGGCACTGTATCTCGATCTGCTTAATTCAAAAAACAAAAAAGGTTCAGACAAGCTGCTCGATACGTGTATCCTTGCGGTCCCACCTGTCAAGGAACGGTCACTGCACGGTCAAGACCGCAACAGCTTAGCTGAGCGCGGGCTCCACTAGTCAGAATTAACGGTCAATGCACGGTCAAGACGGCAAACGTCCGACTATAAGCATTTGTGAGAGTTTCTAAGGAAGTGGGGAAAAGTGAGCACAAGTTTGGAGCGTGGGGAAAACTGAGCAGTACTAAGGAACGAGGGGCACATAATTAAATATCCCAATATATAAAGGACGCCAGGATTCGCGCCCAGACGTGCTTCCACGTCCTCCCCTTTCTTCTGGCCATCGGATGGTTGAAACGGACGCCCCAGATAAGCCCACGTCGACCCGAAACGACCTCTACTGTTCATTTCCGATTATCTTCCAATCAGAAAGCGCCACGCGTCCCGGTCGCCAGCCGGTTCCATCCCGTCCCGCCGGTCACCATGCCTATTTTGCAGAAAAGCATCCGAAAGAACGAAGACGTGCTCCGCGGTCCATAACTTAACACGTCGAAGGACCTGTTTGCAATTCTGGCAAAATGTACGGACTTTCCTGAAAAAATCCACCGCACTTCCCCCCTCCTTCTTCTCTCTCTCCCGCGACCTCCAGGTCGCCGCCGCCGCCGTTGTGCACCGCCGCCGGCCCCCGCCTCCCCGGTCAGATCGAAGGGGACGGGGAGGTGCACCGTCGCTCCCTCCCCATCATCGCAGAAGATCGGCCGCCGGGACGCCGCCTCCGCGCCGGAATAGTCCGCGGCGCGCTCGGTATCTTCGGCCGCGTCCGCGCGCCGCCGGCGCCGCTCCGGCGACCTAGGAGCAGCGGCGCTGCCTCTCCCGAGCATCTCGCGTCCGCGCGCGTCGACCGCGCCTAGCTGCGCCTCCCAGCTCGGCCCAGCTCGCCGGGATTTGCCGCCGGCGTCGTTGGCGCCCCCGCGGCCGCTCCGCCCTAGCTGACGTCAGCAACACGTAGGAGTGGGCCCCGCTGTCAGCGTCTCATAATTTACCCGAAAAAGAAAAAATCCAGAAAATGATTAAAATTGGATTATTAATAACTTCAAAATTACCCATCAGAAAAATACAAAAAAAATATCAAAATGATCACAATATAGAAACCTAATTACTTATGGCTAGAATACAAAACATTTTTTAGGTTTCACAACATTTTAAATTTGGCCAAATTTCAAACCTATTTCTTTTAAATATAAACCAAAAATAACTTCAAATTTACCCACCAGAAAAATACAAAAAAAATATCAAAAAGCTCACAATAAAGAAACCTAATTATTTATGGCAAGAATACAAAACATTTTTTAGGTTTCAAAACATTTTAAATTTGGCCGAATTTCAAATCGATTTCTTCCAAATATAAACCACAAAAAAAAAACTAATTGCCTACGGAAAAATACAAGAATATTTGAAAGTTTCTACACGGTGTAGATTTAAAAAAAATTAAAATTTATTCCCAAACCGAATTTGAATTTAAAAACGCCCCAAGTTGAATAATTTCCTAAGCCTAAACAATTTTTAGATGCAAACTTCTTTTGGTTCCAGTAATATTCAAGCCTACAAATTTTTATAAGTGCGCACATTACCGAGTTTACATTTCGTTTACCACCGAGTCTACATTTTGTTTACTACCCAACTGACATTTCTAAGCATACATAATTGAAAAATGTTCAAATTACCGAATTTAAACACCATTTACCGCACGGGCGCGGCATCGCCGCGCAAAGTCCACTAGTAACAATACAATAAATACTACTCTATCGCTATCATATGAAAATATAATTTATGATGTCACTAACGATATTGATTCTGTGTCGTTTGGCCCTCGGGCATATTCTGGTCCTCCCCTTTTAACCATGTCTTTGTCTCGCCCGAAAAGTTACGCCCTAATTTTCCCGAGATTTATCGAGGCGACAGCGAAACTTCTGTTCTCCTCCAGGAGGGGGGCAGATCCTGCTGCTCCGGCGCTCTGAAGAGGGCGAAATCATCACCATCGTCATCACCACTCCTCCTTGACGTAGGGGGAGGCCTCTCCATCATCACCATCACCAAAACCAACACTATCTCCATCACCATCTTCGTGATTAACTTCATCCCCCTCGTTGTTGGGAGTTACCAAACCCTAGATAATTGTTTAGTGCTTTTTTTTTGAGAAAGATAATTGTTTAGTGCTATTATACATGTGTGTGATTGGGCAATTGTCATTATTTTGTGGAGAGGTTATACTTTCAGATTGTGTTGTACCACTTATACCACTTGTTATGATCATGTTTGCACGTTGTTAGTAGTTCCTGTATGTTCCTGAGGGCATATGATGAATTGGCAATGATTTTTATATAACATGTGTTGATGTGTTGATATTTGGTCTAGTTTTTATCTTTTATGTTGTTCTATGATGGTGATGTGCGAACGTCGACTGCACATCACTTCACATATATGGGCTCATAGGGCAACACTGTAGTGTAATGGAGTGGGTAGGACCGCGGAGGACAGAAAACCTTGGTCTAATACGTAAATCTGCACTATGGGGAATTTATATCGGGGACCTAGAGTTTATAGCTATGGTGGGACTTTTGTGTCTAAATAATTCTTGTGTTGCACATTAACATGGCCATAAGATCCATCATAAGGGGTTTAGTTTATTTAGTTGGCTGCACCTAATTAACGCTCCAACCAAAGAAGATTAAAACTTGACAAAATATTCACCGTGTTGTTTTAGAAATCTCTACGCCTAGTAAATCCATGCCGCCCTCGGGAATTTTTTTTCATTGATAAGAAACACATTCACAATCTTGTCCTCTTGCTAAAAGGAGGATTGGGCTTTCTCTTCATAAGAGATTTTACTTGTTACATTTTATTTTCAGCATTTTACTTTCTTACAACTATATACCAAAAACTCCAAAAACACTTGCAGATTTTATTGTTCTATTTACTACTCTTGCTAACCAATATCTTCAGCTCCTCGTGGGTTCGACAACCTTTTCTAATTGAAAGGTACTACAATTGATCTCCTGCACTTGGGAGCCATCAATGGTCCCTGCCATTTTAAAGCTAATTTCCCTGCAGAAAACTTGAAACGAGAGTTGTACAATAAAACTTGGTCACATACTTTAAATTCCTTCATTTTAATTTCCTATCGTGCCAAATTTAACTTTCTCTTTAAACATTCTTACACTTTCATAAGATTCATTTCTCCATCCATCTAGTAAGTTTAAATGAAAAATTCTTTTCTCTCCCGCAGTTTTAAATTCAAAATTCAATTGTTTAATAGCCCATCTAGCTTTCTGTTTTAATTCTACAAGAAGATGACAAGCTTTTCCATAAACCATTTGATAAGGAGACATTCCCATAGGATTTTAGAATGCAATTCTATAAGCCCACAAAGCATCATTAATTTTAAGTGGCCAATCAGACCTAGACTTATTCATTGTCTTTTCCAAAATGAGTTAAATTTCCCTATTACTAAGTTCAAATTGTCCACTTGTTTGAGAATGATAAGGAAATGCAACTCTATGATTAACATCATATTTTGCTAATGTTTCCCTAAGAACACCATGTAAGAAATGAGAACCATCATCAGTAATTAAAAATCTAGGTACACCAAACCTAGGGAATATGATGTCCTTGAGCATCTTCATCGATGTGGCATGGTCTGCACTTTTGGTTGGAATTGCTTCCGCCCACCTAGTAACATAATCCACCGCAACATAAAATATGTGTATGTTTTGTCTTTGATGCTGGGAAAGGTCCCATGAAGTCGAACCCCCACGCATCAAATGGTTCAAGTGGTAATAAATAATTCATACGAATTTCATTTCTCCTATCAATGTTTACTACACTTTGACATTTGTCACAAGATTTAACATATTCAGCACAATCTTTAAATAAATTAGGCCAATAAAAACATATTGTAATACCTTTGCAGCTGTGTGATCTCCTGCATGATGCCCTCCATATGGACTGTCATGACAATCTTTTATAATAGCATGTTGTTCAAACTCAGGTACACAACGTCCAATAATACCATCTACACTCTTCTTATAAAGGAAAGGATCATCCCAAAAATAATGTCTAAGATCATAAAAGAATTTCTTTCTTTGTTGAAAAGTGAAGTGTGATGGTAAAACTTTCCAACAATAAAATTTGCATAGTCGGCAAACCAAGGTGATGCAACTCTAGCACTAGAAACATTAACATTCGCAAGTTGTTCATAAGCAAAACTATCATTAATAGGAATATGATCATTAGGAATGTTTTCCATTCTAGATAGCTACAGGATTATCTTCACCTTTCCTATCGACAATATATAGATCAAATTCTTGTAGTAAAAGAACCCATCTTATTAATCTGGACTTAGCATCTTTCTTATTCGTGAGATATTTAATAGCAAAATGATCATAATGCACTATGACTTTAGAATCAACAATGTAAGGTCTAAACTTATCACATGCAAACATAACTGCTTAAAATTCATTTTCAGTGGTAGCATAATTTCTTTGAGCATCATCAAGTGTTTTACTAGCATAGTAAATAACATTCAGCCAACTGCATAATTACTAGCATCACACATAATTTCAAATGGCAAATTCCAATCAGGAGGTTGAATAATAGGAGCACTTATTAAAGCATTCTTCAAAACATTAAATGAATCAACACAATCATCATTAAAAGAAAATGAAACATCCTTTTGCAAAAGATTGGTTAGAGGCTTTGATATTTTAGACAAATATTTAATGAACCTACGATAAAATCCTGCATGCCCAAGAAAACTTCTTATACCTTTGATGTCTTTCGGGTACGGTAGTTTCTCAATAGCTTCTCTCTTTGCGCGGTCAACCTCTATTTCTCTTCCCGAAACACGGTGTCCACGAACAACACCTTCCGTAACCATAAAGTGCCACTTCTCCCAATTAAGGACTAAGCACACCGCTGCAAAACTTTGTTAAAGTTGAACAAGCAATTATCGAAAGAAGTACCATACACAGAAAAATCATCCATAAAGACTTCCATTATCTTTTCAATATAATCAGCAAATATAGCATTCATGCATATTTAGAAAGTAGCAAGGGCATTGCACAAACCGAATGGCATTCTTCTATAAGCAAAAGTATCAAATGGACAAGTAAAAGTAGTCTTTTCTTGATCATCCTTATGCACAAGAATTTGTGAGAAACCTGAATAACAATCTAAATAACAAAAGTGAGAATGTTTAGACAACATTTCTAACATTTGATCAATAAATGGCAATGGGTAATGATCTTTATGAGTGACTTTGTTTAACTTCCTGAAATCAATACACATTCTATAACCAACAATAGTACGTTGAGCCACAAGTTCATCTTCATCATTTGGAACCACAATTATCCTATCCTATTTTGGCACACAATGAACATGACTAACCCACTTATACCACAGTTATTCCATATTAATTTTATGCATACATATATAGTGCTAGGATTATACCTTTTAGATCATCAAGAGAATATCCGATGGCTGCTCGGTGAGCTTTCAATACATTAAGTAATTTCTCTTCTTCTTCAGCTGAAAGGTTAGCACTAATAATAATAGGATATATATTCTTTTCATCCAAATACGCATATTTCAACTCCTCCGGTAAAGGTTTTAATTCAAAACTAGGATCCCCTTTAGGAGGTAGCTCTCCTAAATTATCAGGTGGAATATGTAATTGTCATTGTGGTGGTTGTTGTGCTAGTATTTGTTCTGAAGCTTCTTTTTCCTCTTCATTAAATGGTTCATCTTGGTTAAGCATATAACGTTCCACCACGTCTGATGAAGGTACTGATCACCATCATTTATATGCATTTTCTACAATCCCAAAACCTTAAAACCTCACTTCTTATATACTCAGAACTGCAAATATTTGCACTTTTCATTGCTTTTCACTCATTTTGCAGTTCAGTGCGTAAAGGCACATAATCTTCAGAAGATCCATCATAGAAGTGAGGCAAGATGCAACATTCAACTCATATCAATGTAGCAGACAAGATGGCCAAGATCAACAAGTCAACTCAAGTCCCTCTTCTCAATTTGAGGCAATGCTCAAGGCAAGAAGATAAGAGGAAATTCAAATGAGTTTGAATCAGAAAGAAGAAAGAGAGATCAACTTGGAGATCAAGGAAACTACAGAAGGCATAAAGGCAAAAAGGTGCGAAAGAGGGGAACATGCCATGTGCACTGTGAGCTGTGGAAAGAGGAAGGAAGCTTCCTCCTCTACCAACTTGTAACATCCCAAAATAATATTATGAATTATTATATCAAAAATGTGGGACAACAAAAACTTTTTATGAATTAATAGGTGTAGATTTCTTATTGTTGCTTGTGATAATTATTTCTTGTGAATATGTTGGTTGTTAGCTCTAACTAAAAATTTGAAGAAAAGAAAATAAACAAAACCAAACATAAAACAATAAAAGCAATGTGACAAATGTCACCCCCTTTTCTCAAAATGGGGAATTCACTTTTTTCTTTCAAACCAAATTCAGTGGAGTGATAATATTAACACTCCCATTTTATTCCCACAACTTTTCCCTCTCCTAATATTAATTTCAAAAACCTAAATTCAAATTCTATTTCTTTCTTTATCCTATTCAAACCACAAAATGTGCTATGTTGCACTTGCCCAATAAATAATTAGATAGCACAGCAAATCTTGACAAACATGTGTGAAGCAAATTATGAAAATAAAATTCAAAAATTAGAATTTATTTTTGGTTCAAGCATTTCATCGAACACTTGGTGACCACCACCCTGTTCTTCCTAAACCGACCCAAATCCGAGATCAATTGATCGATTTCGAGCAAATTGAGGCAAGCCACTACCTCCATTCGAGTGCTCTCACCTCACTCATCTCTCTGCGCGCCTGAAATCGAAGCAAGGAGGTCGGGGAAGAGGAGGAGCGGCAGGGGACAGACGCGGCCGTGCGCACGTCGCCATGTCGCGCCTGGCAGCGGAGGTGGCAACACCGCGATGCGCAGCACCGTGCCCCCCTTCTCTCCCACGCCTCTCTGCTCCCTCGCGAACCCGCACCACACCTAGCACGATCCCGAGTCCGCCGGATTGGCGTCGCCCGTGCATGCCCATGCGCCGCCCAAGCTCTCCCGAGGCCGTCCCGTTCTCGAGCAAGCGCCGCTCGCCTCCACGTCGCCAACCTTGTCCCTCTGCATCCCAACACCGTAGCCACACCTCCACCGCCCCTATGGCGAGCCCGGCCGTCCCCTGAACCGCTCCCGCGCCGTGTCCACCATGGACCGGACCTCGGGTATAAATACCCCGCCCGAGCCTCGCAATTCCTCACACCACACCCCCGCCTCTCCCTTGCTCCACCACCCCCTCTCGTGCACCGCCAGGAGGGCGGAGCCGTAGCCGCGAAGCCTCAGCCGCCCGTGGCCACCCTCGAGCTCGCCGTGCCCGAGGTAGACGACGACCACGGCCGAGCCGTGCTGGCCTCCCCTTCTCTTCTCTCTGGCCCGCACCCTCTTCCCCATGAACCCCGCACTCACCCACCCCCTTTTCCCCTCTGGTTCGTGCACAGGATCGACGCAGGAGCCTCGCCGGAGTTGGAGCACGGCCGCGGAGGAGGAGCTGCTCGCCGCCGTCGATTGGAGCCGCCCCAGCACGCGCCGTTCGTCCAGCAAGCTTCCCAGAGTCGCCGCCGTCGATCTGCATCACCCGCGCATATCCCCGAGCGCCCTAGGTGAGCAAACCGTCGACCTCGCCGCCGCCGGAGCCACGACGCCGCCCGTTTTAGGTCGTCACCGATGCGCTCGCTCCCGGCCGTTAGATCTTAGATCTACGGTATCGTACCGCTTCGCGCTTTAAGTCACTGACCCGCGGGCCCCGCTCGTCCGATTTTTAAACATTTCCCAGCGCGCGCACCGTTTCGGTTGAGTCGCTGACGAGTGCACCCCACCCGTCAGGATTTTCAACATTATCCAGACAGAACCATTTTTCTTATTTAATTTCTCTGGAAAGTCCAGTACTGAATTCAAACTTTGAAATTCAATATCTTGAGATTTATAACTCCAAATAAATCAAATCAAAATGTTCTGGAAAGCTCATGAAATTGTCTAACCAACCCAAGTGGTTTCACTTCATTTGGATAAATAATAAAAAATATAGTATTAAAAGTACCAAATAAGTTATAAAATCTAAACTTGTTTGTTTCTGTTACTCTGTTAGGCCAAATGAGTTAAGACTAATTTTATTGGATGACATTTAGTCATGGCTAGTTACCCCTAAGAGGATTTAATTTTTAGATCAACAGAACTTAATTAATAGCTAAAACTTGATTATTTAGCTTCTGGATTCAAACCATTGTGTAGGGAGTTTGGTAACTCCAACTGAACCAAATCCAATTGTGTTGTCTTCTACACATCAATAGCTTTCTGTATAAATTTAGTTTGTATTTTTGTGACCAACAGAACTAGAGATATGTAATTAAACATGTTCAACTAGTTTCTGCCATAACTAAGACATAATTAAATAATGGTTAATTCAATTAAATTAAAACCAAATTGTGTTGCTTGATGTATGAAGGGGCTATTTAGAGCATTTAAGATTGTCTTGTTGTGATATTGATTGAGTAGGTTAGTGATTGTTTGTATTTGTTTGATTGTGCATTAGACGAGACCGTTGTCGGGTTTATCGAGGAAGAAGAGTTCGTGGAACCCGAAGATCAAGACCAAGAACACTTTGCCGAGCAAGGCAAGCTACTCTCTGAGCTTGCACCCTAATACATGCATCCATTCTTATAACATGATCTACTTTTAAGGCAAAGATTTTCTAAAAACCCTTTTCAAAAAGTATATGGAAATTATTTTGCCACCCTATGTAGAAATACAAGATAAATTATAGGATGGGAAAAATAAAGATTGTTTTATTCAAAACCCCTTTGAAAACTCTGTGTAGCTATAGAGCACCGAGATGTTGGTGTTGAAGTGGAGAAAAGGAGAATGGTGGTTTTGATAAAACGCACATTGTGTCTTTGTACTTACGTCAATCAGCCAATACCCTGTGCGACCACATTTACCCACATATGGGAAAGGGCTTGGTCATATAGTTTGCTCATATTAGTAGGGGATACCTCATCTACGGAGATGACTCCGTTATGCATGAGGGGATGGTTTGATGACCTACCCCCTGACCTGGGTCCTCGCTCAAACTCTATGAAAAGATAAGGAGGAGGATAGAAGGATGTCCCCTATACACCGCCAGACAAAACTATGAGTCCTCACACTTAGATCCCGACGGGCTGGGTTAAGTGTTGATGGAAAGTATCATATGGGCAGGTTCCTATACTAGCATGAGCAAAGGACAGACTAGGATCGGTGTCTCAACTTCGCATACACCTTGTATGGCGAGACGTGGCTGACACGATGAGTTACCGGATGGATGTGGGAAAAGCGTGCTACCTCTGCAGAGTGTAAAACTATTCGAATAGCCGAGTCCTCGGATATGGACAGTTGAGAGACCCTACTTTGACCATGTGCAAGTTTTGAAAAGATTTGAGTTTTAAAAAGAAAAGGAAGTGGAGAATGTTCCATACACCTATACCAACGGATCGGTATGAGGTTGTTGGAGACCGTGAACCATGACGGGTTATGGTCAGAAAAAGGAGGAGTTTTGGAGAAATTAATAAAATGGGACATTATATTAATGATAGTTATATAATTCTTCTTACCTTCTTCAACAAAGATATAGAGATGTTTTAAATAAATAAAAATATGAAATTAAAAATGAGACTAGTGCATACTCATGTTGGAGTAGTTTGCGAGTACAATCAAATGTACTCATAATGGTTTCGTCCCTGGCTATTGTCGTAGCCAGACATGGTGGAGCACTACGCCAAGGAGGAGTATGGCGACTTCTATGCGAACTAGGGATCTTCATAAGTCGACTGCCTGTCGGGTCGTTGTTAGAATATGATGTCTACTACGCCGTAATTTCCGCTGATTATTTTGGTTGGCCCATGAAGGCACCTGTGTAAGACTTGGTCTAAAGGACCGTTTATGTAAGACTTTAATACGGTATTGTAATGGATGTAAACTTTGGTATTCAGTTCGGATTATGTGCAACGACAGACTGATCACGGGATCGTTGTGTTAAGCATAATCGGGTATCTCGGACAGCTAGTCCGGGGTCCCCACAGAGCTGGTATCAGAGCCATCTCGACTTTAGGAGCCTTAGATTAGCATGGTCGCTAGGTAGGTGTTACAAAAGTTAAAATTTAAAAAAATAATAATAAAGGAATGAAGTATTTTCGAAAAATGCTTAACTCTAATCCTCTCACTTATGCAAAATTCTACTCTCACTAAATATGACGTTTTCCCTTGTATCCTTAAAAAAAATTTGGCACACTCGTCATTCTATTAAACTTAAAAACTTTGCTCACTTGTTGCCTCACTACATTTAAAATCTTGATACACTTGTCATCTCACTAACTTAAAAATTTGACTAAAAATTGTAGATGGCAATCCATTTCACCGAGTTCGTTCAGCTTGAGAAGGACGGCAAGTTGATGTTCGAGAAGGACCTGTTTGAGTTGAGCAAGCTGTTAGGTCGCCCCACTCCAGAGTTTAAGGGAGCCCAGGTGGACACTCTCGGCAACGGGAACCTGTCTTGGTTGGTCGAGGCGTCTGTTCGCGGGAACATCAAGTCCCCCGGATCCAGGACACTCATCTTTACCACCATGGACGTCCACTGGGAAGACGGACTGTGTCGTGCTATGCAGCGGATGCTAGCCCGACTTTGTGAGGAGCACAAGGCGGAATTGGTAAACTCTCGTTTCCAGTTCTACGGGAGGCGCACCGATGATGGACACCCTATTCGGTCCCCTCTACACCCGACGTTCGGCGAGTATATCCTGGACATGGAGATTATGCTCTTTCGCACCCAGGAGGATCTGATGTGCGCTAGACTTTGGGCTCGCTTTGAGCGCATCTCGCTCAAGGAGAGTCGCGAGAGTGAGGCGCAGCTGAAGAAGGAGAAGGTCGCTCTTCTCAAGAAGAGGACCCAGCTGAGGAAGACCATAGCGAAGCTCCGCAAGAAGATGGCAGAGCAGGACGAGATGATCGAGGATCTGGAGCTCCGTACCGACGAGATGGAGGAGGAGGGCGAGGATCTCCGTAAGGAGAACAACGCTTTCCTCATTGACGATGACGACTACCTGGAGGAGATGGACTATGAGCAGGAGGATGACGAGGAGGAGCTAGAGGACGAGGAGGAGGAGCCACTCGAGGCAGTTCTCGATGACGAGGAGGAGGACCCGGAGGAGCCACCCTACCAGTCAGACGCTGACGCAGCAGAGCCTGAGGTTCCACCTCAGTAAGCGAGTGACTTGAGTACTACCGCAGGATTAGGTTGACCCCCTATCGCTAGTCGAGTCGAAGTAGTGGATCTTTTGGAAAACTTGTACTATGTACATTAGCTGAAGGGCAATGTTGTAAGCTTAATGTGGTGAACTCTTGATGTGATGTTTGTGCTATATAAGTGTGTTAGTCATGTTAATCTGTGTAAAATATTTTTCATATAATCCTTAAGTAATCAACCACTATGCGAAACCAACCTTTTCCCTTGGTCAAAACCTTTTGCCTTGCCCCTTATACCCGGTGTGCTTCAGGATGGTGGACACTCGTCGCTCCAACACGGATGGAGGACCACCACCACCACCGGAACCAACCACCGCCCAACTTCTTGCGCTTATCATGGAGGAACGCCAAGCTGCCCGGGCGGAGCGTCAAGCTCATCTCGCTGCCCTGCAGCAGATCGCTGCCGCCCATAACAACAACAACAACAACAACAATGGCAATGGCAATGGCGAAGGAAATCAGCGGTCCACTTTGAGCGATTTTCAGAAGACCAACCCACCCACCTATTCCAAGGGACTTCACCCACTAGAGGCCGATGATTGGCTTCGCACCATTAACAAAAACCTGGAAGTTGCAGCCGTGGGAGAACCTGAGAAAGTGCTGTATGCAACCCACTATCTTGCAGGACCTGCGCGGTCTTGGTGGGAAGCTACCAAGGCTCTCCAGCAAGCTGGTCATGTTATCAACTGGGTTGAGTTCCAGGAGAAGTTCCGCAAGAAGCACATTCCCGGCGGACTCATTGAAAGGAAGAAGGATGAATTCCGCAACTTGCGGCAGGGAAGTAGAGATGTGGTCGGTTATCTGGATGAGTTCACTGACTTGTCTCGGTATGCTCCTGATGACACCAACACCGAGAGGAGGAAGATGGAGCGTTTCATGAATGGACTTCATGATGAGTTGCAGTGTGCTTTGGTTATCCATGACTTTGTTGATTTGGAGTCACTTGTGGACAAAGCCATCCAGCTGGAGACCAAGCGCAAGTCTATGTTTGAAGGTCGTAAGAGGAGAATGATTGCCCAGGAAGGTTCGAGCAGCCAGAAGCCTCGCACCTTTCCACAAAACCCCAAACCGGCCTATCGACCACCACAAACTCCACGCCCCAATTACCCTAGTCGCCCAAACAACCCAAACAACTTCAACCGTCCCAATAACAACACCTGTCCCGGAGGGAACTCTAACAACTTCAACCGCAATGCCAATGTTGTCTGCTTTGATTGCGGCACTAAGGGTCACTACTCCGGAGAATGCCCCAATCCTAAGAAGAATGGTCCACGCCCCGATGCACAAGCACCGAGCAATGGCCAAGGCCGTAATGGAAATGCCAAGAACCCCGCACCCCGCGGAAATGTTGCTGTTGCCAAGGGCCGTCTGCACCACATCAATGCTGAAGAGGCCATGGATGCGCCAGATGTTGTGCTGGGTACGTTCCTTGTCAACTCAGTACCTGCAACTGTTCTGTTTGATTCTGGTGCTACCCATTCCTTTGTTACCCAAGAATTTGTTGCTAAGGGAGGTTTAGTCGGAAACCTCTTACCCAAACCCATGGTCATCCAAATCCCAGAATCCACCATAGATACCAAGTCGTTTTGCCCTGACGTTTCCCTTGAGATCAAAGGGGAAAAGTTTCTAGTCGACTTAATCATTCTAGGAACCCAAGGTATAGATGTTATACTTGGTATGAATTGGCTAGCCAAGTACCGTGGTCGAATTGACTGCGCCAGAAGAGCTGTATCCCTCACCACCGACAAAGAAGTAGAAGTGGAGTATGTGTCAGAAACCAGTCGACCCCAACCAGGATGCCATGAGAGCATAGCTCGACCCACCCTAGATGAGATCCGTGTTGTTCACCTGTTCCGAGATGTTTTCCCTGAAGAATTGCCTGGTATGCCGCCAGACCGGGATATTGAGTTCATCATTGAACTTATCCCAGGAACAGCCCCTATCTCCCAAAGGCCTTATCGGATGAATCCGGAAGAATTGGTTGAATTGAAGAAGCAGTTAGCAGATATGCTCAGCAAAGGACTTATTCGCCCAAGCGCTTCACCTTGGGGATCACCCATTATTTTTGTGGACAAGAGAGACGGTACCACACGCCTGTGTGTGGATTATTGCAAGTTAAACGACGTGACCATTAAAAACAAGTATCCCCTTCCAAAGATCGAGGATCTGTTCGATCAAATGAACGGAGCCCGAGTCTTTTCCAAGATCGATCTTCGGGCAGGATATCATCAGTTAAAAATCCGAGAGACAGACATTCCCAAGACCGCCTTCACCACCCGCTACGGTTTGTTTGAGTACACCGTAATGTCCTTTGGTCTGACCAATGCCCCAGCCTATTTCATGAATCTCATGAACAAGATCTTCATGGAGTATCTTGACAAGTTCATGGTAGTTTTCCTCGACGACATCCTTATTTACTCCAAAACCGAAGAAGAGCATGCTGAACACCTGCGTCTAGTTTTAGCAACCCTCCGAGAGCACCAGTTATATGCCAAGCTTAGCAAGTGTGAGTTTTGGCTCATTAAAGTGGCATTTCTCGAGCATGTTGTGTCTGCGGGAGGACTTTCTGTTGACCCAGAGAAGATCCAAGCCATTGTGGACTAGGAAGCCCCAACTAATGTGACTGAAATCCGAAGCTTTCTCGGACTAGCGGGTTACTACCGCAAGTTCGTTGAAGGATTCTCCAGTATAGCCAAACCCCTGACCCAACTGCTGAAAAAGGACAAGAAGTTTGAATGGACTCAGAAGTGTGAAGAGAGTTTCCAGGAATTGAAGAAGAGACTGACCTCAACCCCCGTCCTGATTATGCCAGACGTCACCAAGAGTTTCGACGTGTATTGCGATGCATCACGCCTCGGACTTGGTTGCGTTCTGATGCAAGAAGGCAAAGTGGTGTCGTATCTGTCTCGGCAGTTGCGACCGCATGAAGAGAACTACCCAACCCATGTCCTGGAGTTAGCCGCTGTTGTTCTTGCTCTGAAGACGTGGCGTCCCTATCTTGCGGGACATCGTTGCGAAATCTATACGGATCATAAGAGCTTGAAGTATATCTTCACCCAGAAGGAGTTAAATCTGCGACAGAGAAGGTGGATGGAATTAATTAAAGATTATGATATTGGTATCCATTATCACCCCGGGAAGGCTAATGTAGTTGCCGATGCCCTTAGTCGCAAACCCTGCACCCTGAATGCCTTGATCCAAGCCGAACAGCCAGCCCTGTTCAAAGAGTTCAAAGATTTTGGACTAGAGCTTGTTAGCCGCGGTTATCTCGCCAATTTAGAGTTAGCCCCAACCCTGATAGATCAAATCAAGGAAGCCCAAAAAGGTCATGAGAGCATAGAAGGAATTAAAAAGAAGATTTCTCTCGGTAAAGCGCCCGGTTTTACCGAAGATGCTGAAGGAGTGTTGAGATTCAATGGTCGTATCTGTGTCCCCAATATCACGGAACTTAAGGAGTTAACCCTTAAAGGAATGCAGCGTTTCCATGTCAAAGGAAAATTAGCGCCAAGGTATATTGGACCCTTTAAGATCATTGCCCGTCGAGGAGAAGTATCCTATCAACTAGAGCTGCCCCAAGAGTTAGCAGATTATCACGATGTCTTCCACATTTCCTTGCTCCGGAAATGTCTTGAAGTTCCTGACCAGCCTGATGTTTTCAAAAACATCGACCACCTTTCCATCGACCTGAATCAAGATCTTACTTATCGTGAGAGACCCATCAAGATTCTCGACGAAGATGTTCGTCTTACCCGAAGACGCGCGATCAAGTTCTACAAAGTCCAGTGGACTAACCACTCAGAAGATGAAGCAACTTGGGAACGCGAAGACTATCTTAGAAGCGAATTCCCAAACCTCTTTAGTGCCCAAACCTAGCAAATCTCGGGACGAGATTTATTTTAAGGGGGGAAGGATCTGTAACATCCCAAAATAATATTATGAATTATTATATCAAAAATGTGGGACAACAAAAACTTTTTATGAATTAATAGGTGTAGATTTCTTATTGTTGCTTGTGATAATTATTTCTTGTGAATATGTTGGTTGTTAGCTCTAACTAAAAATTTGAAGAAAAGAAAATAAACAAAACCAAACATAAAACAATAAAAGCAATGTGACAAATGTCACCCCCTTTTCTCAAAATGGGGAATTCACTTTTTTCTTTCAAACCAAATTCAGTGGAGTGATAATATTAACACTCCCATTTTATTCCCACAACTTTTCCCTCTCCTAATATTAATTTCAAAAACCTAAATTCAAATTCTATTTCTTTCTTTATCCTATTTAAACCACAAAATGTGCTATGTTGCACTTGCCCAATAAATAATTAGATAGCACAACAAATCTTGACAAACATGTGTGAAGCAAATTATGAAAATAAAATTCAAAAATTAGAATTTATTTTTGGTTCAAGCATTTCATCGAACACTTGGTGACCACCACCCTGTTCTTCCTAAACCGACCCAAATCCGAGATCAATTGATCGATTTCGAGCAAATTGAGGCAAGCCACTACCTCCATTCGAGTGCTCTCACCTCACTCATCTCTCTGCGCGCCTGAAATCGAAGCAAGGAGGTCGGGGAAGAGGAGGAGCGGCAGGGGACAGACGCGGCCGTGCGCACGTCGCCATGTCACGCCTGGCAGCGGAGGTGGCAACACTGCGATGCGCAGCACCGTGCCCCCCCTTCTCTCCCATGCCTCTCTGCTCCCTCGCGAACCCGCACCACACCTAGCACGATCCCGAGTCCGCCGGATTGGCGTCGCCCGTGCATGCCCATGCGCCGCCCAAGCTCTC
This sequence comes from Poa annua, assembly GCA_026929855.1. Taxonomy (NCBI): domain Eukaryota; kingdom Viridiplantae; phylum Streptophyta; class Magnoliopsida; order Poales; family Poaceae; genus Poa; species Poa annua. Next base: position 26,221,568 of record CM049439.1, on the reverse strand, counting down.
TCGAGGCCGTCCCGTTCTCGAGCAAGCGCCGCTCGCCTCCACGTCGCCAACCTTGTCCCTCTGCATCCCAACACCGTAGCCACACCTCCACCGCCCCTATGGCGAGCCCGGCCGTCCCCTGAACCACTCCCGCGCCGTGTCCACCATGGACCGGACCTCGGATATAAATACCCCGCCCGAGCCTCGCAATTCCTCACACCACACCCCCGCCTCTCCCTTGCTCCACCACCCCCTCTCGTGCACCGCCAGGAGGGCGGAGCCGTAGCCGTGAAGCCTCAGCCGCCCGTGGCCACCCTCGAGCTCGCCGTGCCCGAGGTAGACGACGACCACGGCAGAGCCGTGCTGGCCTCCCCTTCTCTTCTCTCTGGCCCGCACCCTCTTCCCCATGAACCCCGCACTCACCCGCCCTCTTTTCCCCTCTGGTTCGTGCACAGGATCGACGCAGGAGCCTCGCCGGAGTTGGAGCACGGCCACGGAGGAGGAGCTGCTCGCCGCCGTCGATTGGAGCCGCCCCAGCACGCGCCGTTCGTCCAGCAAGCTTCCCAGAGTCGCCGCCGTCGATCTGCATCACCCGCGCATATCCCCGAGCCCCCTTGGTGAGCAAACCGTCGACCTCGCCGCCGCCGGAGCCACGGCGCCGCCCGTTTTAGGTCGTCACCGATGCGCTCGCTCCCGGCCGTTAGATCTTAGATCTACGGTATCGTACCGCTTCGCGCTTTAAGTCACTGACCCGCGGGCCCCGCTCGTCAGATTTTTAAACATTTCCCAGCGCGCGCACCATTTCGGTTGAGTCGCTGACGAGTGGACCCCACCCGTCAGGATTTTCAACATTATCCAGACAGAACCATTTTTCTTATTTAATTTCTCTGGAAAGTCCAGTACTGAATTCAAACTTTGAAATTCAATATCTTGAGATTTATAACTCCAAATAAATCAAATCAAAATGTTCTGGAAAGCTCATGAAATTGTCTAACCAACCCAATTGGTTTCACCTCATTTGGATAAATAATAAAAAATATAGTATTAAAAGTACCAAATAAGGTATAAAATCTAAACTTGTTTGTTTCTGATACTCTGTTAGGCCAAATGAGTTAAGACTAATTTTATTGGATGACATTTAGTCATGGCTAGTTACCCCTAAGAGGATTTAATTTTTAGATCAACAGAACTTAATTAATAGCTAAAACTTGATTATTTAGCTTCTGGATTCAAACCATTGTGTAGGGAGTTTGGTAACTCCAACTGACCCAACTCCAATTGTGTTGTCTTCTACACATCAATAGTTTTCTGTAGAAATTTAGTTTGTATTTTTGTGACCAACAGAACTAGAGATATGTAATTAAACATGTTCAACTAGTTTCTGCCATAACTAAGACATAATTAAATAATGGTTAATTCAATTAAATTAAAACCAAATTGTGTTGCTTGATGTATGAAGGGGCTATTTAGAGCATTTAAGATTGTCTTGTTGTGATATTGATTGAGTAGGTTAGTGATTGTTTGTATTTGTTTGATTGTGCATTAGACGAGACCGTTGTCGGGTTTATCGAGGAAGAAGAGTTCGTGGAACCCGAAGATCAAGACCAAGAACACTTTGCCGAGCAAGGCAAGCTACTCTCTGAGCTTGCACCCTAATACATGCATCCATTCTTATAACATGATCTACTTTTAAGGCAAAGATTTTCTAAAAACCCTTCTCAAAAAGTATATGGAAATTATTTTGCCACCCTATGTAGAAATACAAGATAAATTATAGGATGGGAAAAATAAAGATTGTTTTATTCAAAACCCCTTTGAAAACTCTGTGTAGCTATAGAGCACCGAGATGTTGGTGTTGAAGTGGAGAAAAGGAGAATGGTGGTTTTGATAAAACGCACATTGTGTCTTTGTACTTACGTCAATCAGCCAATACCCTGTGCGACCACATTTACCCACATATGGGAAAGGGCTTGGTCATATAGTTTGCTCATATTAGTAGGGGATACCTCATCTACGGAGATGACTCCGTTATGCATGAGGGGATGGTTTGATGACCTACCCCCTGACCTGGGTCCTCGCTCAAACTCTATGAAAAGATAAGGAGGAGGATAGAAGGATGTCCCCTATACACCGCCAGACAAAACTATGAGTCCTCACACTTAGATCCCGACGGGCTGGGTTAAGTGTTGATGGAAAGTATCATATGGGCAGGTTCCTATACTAGCATGAGCAAAGGACAGACTAGGATCGGTGTCTCAACTTCGCATACACCTTGTATGGCGAGACGTGGCTGACACGATGAGTTACCGGATGGATGTGGGAAAAGCGTGCTACCTCTGCAGAGTGTAAAACTATTCGAATAGCCGAGTCCTCGGATATGGACAGTTGAGAGACCCTACTTTGACCATGTGCAAGTTTTGAAAAGATTTGAGTTTTAAAAAGAAAAGGAAGTGGAGAATGTTCCATACACCTATACCAACGGATCGGTATGAGGTTGTTGGAGACCGTGAACCATGACGGGTTATGGTCAGAAAAAGGAGGAGTTTTGGAGAAATTAATAAAATGGGACATTATATTAATGATAGTTATATAATTCTTCTTACCTTCTTCAACAAAGATATAGAGATGTTTTAAATAAATAAAAATATGAAATTAAAAATGAGACTAGTGCATACTCATGTTGGAGTAGTTTGCGAGTACAATCAAATGTACTCATAATGGTTTCGTCCCTGGCTATTGTCGTAGCCAGACATGGTGGAGCACTACGCCAAGGAGGAGTATGGCGACTTCTATGCGAACTAGGGATCTTCATAAGTCGACTGCCTGTCGGGTCGTTGTTAGAATATGATGTCTACTACGCCGTAATTTCCGCTGATTATTTTGGTTGGCCCATGAAGGCACCTGTGTAAGACTTGGTCTAAAGGACCGTTTATGTAAGACTTTAATACGGTATTGTAATGGATGTAAACTTTGGTATTCAGTTCGGATTATGTGCAACGACAGACTGATCACGGGATCGTTGTGTTAAGCATAATCGGGTATCTCGGACAGCTAGTCCGGGGTCCCCACAGAGCTGGTATCAGAGCCATCTCGACTTTAGGAGCCTTAGATTAGCATGGTCGCTAGGTAGGTGTTACAAAAGTTAAAATTTAAAAAAATAATAATAAAGGAATGAAGTATTTTCGAAAAATGCTTAACTCTAATCCTCTCACTTATGCAAAATTCTACTCTCACTAAATATGACGTTTTCCCTTGTATCCTTAAAAAAAATTTGGCACACTCGTCATTCTATTAAACTTAAAAACTTTGCTCACTTGTTGCCTCACTACATTTAAAATCTTGATACACTTGTCATCTCACTAACTTAAAAATTTGACTAAAAATTGTAGATGGCAATCCATTTCACCGAGTTCGTTCAGCTTGAGAAGGACGGCAAGTTGATGTTCGAGAAGGACCTGTTCGAGTTGAGCAAGCTGTTAGGTCGCCCCACTCCAGAGTTTAAGGGAGCCCAGGTGGACACTCTCGGCAACGGGAACCTGTCTTGGTTGGTCGAGGCGTCTGTTCGCGGGAACATCAAGTCCCCCGGATCCAGGACACTCATCTTTACCACCATGGACGTCCACTGGGAAGACGGACTGTGTCGTGCTATGCAGCGGATGCTAGCCCGACTTTGTGAGGAGCACAAGGCGGAATTGGTAAACTCTCGTTTCCAGTTCTACGGGAGGCGCACCGATGATGGACACCCTATTCGGTCCCCTCTACACCCGACGTTCGGCGAGTATATCCTGGACATGGAGATTATGCTCTTTCGCACCCAGGAGGATCTGATGTGCGCTAGACTTTGGTCTCGCTTTGAGCGCATCTCGCTCAAGGAGAGTCGCGAGAGTGAGGCGCAGCTGAAGAAGGAGAAGGTCGCTCTTCTCAAGAAGAGGACCCAGCTGAGGAAGACCATAGCGAAGCTCCGCAAGAAGATGGCAGAGCAGGACGAGATGATCGAGGATCTGGAGCTCCGTACCGACGAGATGGAGGAGGAGGGCGAGGATCTCCGTAAGGAGAACAACGCTTTCCTCAGTGACGATGACGACTACCTGGAGGAGATGGACTATGAGCAGGAGGATGACGAGGAGGAGCTAGAGGACGTGGAGGAGGAGCCACTCGAGGCAGTTCTCGATGACGAGGAGGAGGACCCGGAGGAGCCACCCTACCAGTCAGACGCTGACGCAGCAGAGCCTGAGGTTCCACCTCAGTAAGCGAGTGACTTGAGTACTACCGCAGGATTAGGTTGACCCCCTATCGCTAGTCGAGTCGAAGTAGTGGATCTTTTGGAAAACTTGTACTATGTACATTAGCTGAAGGGCAATGTTGTAAGCTTAATGTGGTGAACTCTTGATGTGATGTTTGTGCTATATAAGTGTGTTAGTCATGTTAATCTGTGTAAAATATTTTTCATATAATCCTTAAGTAATCAACCACTATGCGAAACCAACCTTTTCCCTTGGTCAAAACCTTTTGCCTTGCCCCTTATACCCGGTGTGCTTCAGGATGGTGGACACTCGTCGCTCCAACACGGATGGAGGACCACCACCACCACCGGAACCAACCACCGCCCAACTTCTTGCGCTTATCATGGAGGAACGCCAAGCTGCCCGGGCGGAGCGTCAAGCTCATCTCGCTGCCCTGCAGCAGATCGCTGCCGCCCATAACAACAACAACAACAACAACAATGGCAATGGCAATGGCGAAGGAAATCAGCGGTCCACTTTGAGCGATTTTCAGAAGACCAACCCACCCACCTATTCCAAGGGACTTCACCCACTAGAGGCCGATGATTGGCTTCGCACCATTAACAAAAACCTGGAAGTTGCAGCCGTGGGAGAACCTGAGAAAGTGCTGTATGCAACCCACTATCTTGCAGGACCTGCGCGGTCTTGGTGGGAAGCTACCAAGGCTCTCCAGCAAGCTGGTCATGTTATCAACTGGGTTGAGTTCCAGGAGAAGTTCCGCAAGAAGCACATTCCCGGCGGACTCATTGAAAGGAAGAAGGATGAATTCCGCAAGTTGCGGCAGGGAAGTAGAGATGTGGTCGGTTATCTGGATGAGTTCACTGACTTGTCTCGGTATGCTCCTGATGACACCAACACCGAGAGGAGGAAGATGGAGCGTTTCATGAATGGACTTCATGATGAGTTGCAGTGTGCTTTGGTTATCCATGACTTTGTTGATTTGGAGTCACTTGTGGACAAAGCCATCCAGCTGGAGACCAAGCGCAAGTCTATGTTTGAAGGTCGTAAGAGGAGAATGATTGCCCAGGAAGGTTCGAGCAGCCAGAAGCCTCGCACCTTTCCACAAAACCCCAAACCGGCCTATCGACCACCACAAAATCCACGCCCCAATTACCCTAGTCGCCCAAACAACCCAAACAACTTCAACCGTCCCAATAACAACACCTGTCCCGGAGGGAACTCTAACAACTTCAACCGCAATGCCAATGTTGTCTGCTTTGATTGCGGCACTAAGGGTCACTACTCCGGAGAATGCCCCAATCCTAAGAAGAATGGTCCACGCCCCGATGCACAAGCACCGAGCAATGGCCAAGGCCGTAATGGAAATGCCAAGAACCCCGCACCCCGCGGAAATGTTGCTGTTGCCAAGGGCCGTCTGCACCACATCAATGCTGAAGAGGCCATGGATGCGCCAGATGTTGTGCTGGGTACGTTCCTTGTCAACTCAGTACCTGCAACTGTTCTGTTTGATTCTGGTGCTACCCATTCCTTTGTTACCCAAGAATTTGTTGCTAAGGGAGGTTTAGTCGGAAACCTCTTACCCAAACCCATGGTCATCCAAATCCCAGAATCCACCATAGATACCAAGTCGTTTTGCCCTGACGTTTCCCTTGAGATCAAAGGGGAAAAGTTTCTAGTCGACTTAATCATTCTAGGAACCCAAGGTATAGATGTTATACTTGGTATGAATTGGCTAGCCAAGTACCGTGGTCGAATTGACTGCGCCAGAAGAGCTGTATCCCTCACCACCGACAAAGAAGTAGAAGTGGAGTATGTGTCAGAAACCAGTCGACCCCAACCAGGATGCCATGAGAGCATAGCTCGACCCACCCTAGATGAGATCCGTGTTGTTCACCTGTTCCGAGATGTTTTCCCTGAAGAATTGCCTGGTATGCCGCCAGACCGGGATATTGAGTTCATCATTGAACTTATCCCAGGAACAGCCCCTATCTCCCAAAGGCCTTATCGGATGAATCCGGAAGAATTGGTTGAATTGAAGAAGCAGTTAGCAGATATGCTCAGCAAAGGACTTATTCGCCCAAGCGCTTCACCTTGGGGATCACCCATTATTTTTGTGGACAAGAGAGACGGTACCACACGCCTGTGTGTGGATTATTGCAAGTTAAACGACGTGACCATTAAAAACAAGTATCCCCTTCCAAAGATCGAGGATCTGTTCGATCAAATGAACGGAGCCCGAGTCTTTTCCAAGATCGATCTTCGGGCAGGATATCATCAGTTAAAAATCCGAGAGACAGACATTCCCAAGACCGCCTTCACCACCCGCTACGGTTTGTTTGAGTACACCGTAATGTCCTTTGGTCTGACCAATGCCCCAGCCTATTTCATGAATCTCATGAACAAGATCTTGATGGAGTATCTTGACAAGTTCGTGGTAGTTTTCCTCGACGACATCCTTATTTACTCCAAAACCGAAGAAGATCATGCTGAACACCTGCGTCTAGTTTTAGCAACCCTCCGAGAGCACCAGATATATGCCAAGCTTAGCAAGTGTGAGTTTTGGCTCAGTAAAGTGGCATTTCTCGAGCATGTTGTGTCTGCGGGAGGACTTTCTGTTGACCCAGAGAAGATCCAAGCCATTGTGGACTAGGAAGCCCCAACTAATGTGACTGAAATCCGAAGCTTTCTCGGACTAGCGGGTTACTACCGCAAGTTCGTTGAAGGATTCTCCAGTATAGCCAAACCCCTGACCCAACTGCTGAAAAAGGACAAGAAGTTTGAATGGACTCAGAAGTGTGAAGAGAGTTTCCAGGAATTGAAGAAGAGACTGACCTCAACCCCCGTCCTGATTATGCCAGACGTCACCAAGAGTTTCGACGTGTATTGCGATGCATCACGCCTCGGACTTGGTTGCGTTCTGATGCAAGAAGGCAAAGTGGTGTCGTATCTGTCTCGGCAGTTGCGACCGCATGAAGAGAACTACCCAACCCATGTCCTGGAGTTAGCCGCTGTTGTTCTTGCTCTGAAGACGTGGCGTCCCTATCTTGCGGGACATCGTTGCGAAATCTATACGGATCATAAGAGCTTGAAGTATATCTTCACCCAGAAGGAGTTAAATCTGCGACAGAGAAGGTGGATGGAATTAATTAAAGATTATGATATTGGTATCCATTATCACCCCGGGAAGGCTAATGTAGTTGCCGATGCCCTTAGTCGCAAACCCTGCACCCTGAATGCCTTGATCCAAGCCGAACAGCCAGCCCTGTTCAAAGAGTTCAAAGATTTTGGACTAGAGCTTGTTAGCCGCGGTTATCTCGCCAATTTAGAGTTAGCCCCAACCCTGATAGATCAAATCAAGGAAGCCCAAAAAGGTCATGAGAGCATAGAAGGAATTAAAAAGAAGATTTCTCTCGGTAAAGCGCCCGGTTTTACCGAAGATGCTGAAGGAGTGTTGAGATTCAATGGTCGTATCTGTGTCCCCAATATCACGGAACTTAAGGAGTTAACCCTTAAAGGAATGCAGCGTTTCCATGTCAAAGGAAAATTAGCGCCAAGGTATATTGGACCCTTTAAGATCATTGCCCGTCGAGGAGAAGTATCCTATCAACTAGAGCTGCCCCAAGAGTTAGCAGATTATCACGATGTCTTCCACATTTCCTTGCTCCGGAAATGTCTTGAAGTTCCTGACCAGCCTGATGTTTTCAAAAACATCGACCACCTTTCCATCGACCTGAATCAAGATCTTACTTATCGTGAGAGACCCATCAAGATTCTCGACGAAGATGTTCGTCTTACCCGAAGACGCGCGATCAAGTTCTACAAAGTCCAGTGGACTAACCACTCAGAAGATGAAGCAACTTGGGAACGCGAAGACTATCTTAGAAGCGAATTCCCAAACCTCTTTAGTGCCCAAACCTAGCAAATCTCGGGACGAGATTTATTTTAAGGGGGGAAGGATCTGTAACATCCCAAAATAATATTATGAATTATTATATCAAAAATGTGGGACAACAAAAACTTTTTATGAATTAATAGGTGTAGATTTCTTATTGTTGCTTGTGATAATTATTTCTTGTGAATATGTTGGTTGTTAGCTCTAACTAAAAATTTGAAGAAAAGAAAATAAACAAAACCAAACATAAAACAATAAAAGCAATGTGACAAATGTCACCCCCTTTTCTCAAAATGGGGAATTCACTTTTTTCTTTCAAACCAAATTCAGTGGAGTGATAATATTAACACTCCCATTTTATTCCCACAACTTTTCCCTCTCCTAATATTAATTTCAAAAACCTAAATTCAAATTCTATTTCTTTCTTTATCCTATTCAAACCACAAAATGTGCTATGTTGCACTTGCCCAATAAATAATTAGATAGCACAACAAATCTTGACAAACATGTGTGAAGCAAATTATGAAAATAAAATTCAAAAATTAGAATTTATTTTTGGTTCAAGCATTTCATCGAACACTTGGTGACCACCACCCTGTTCTTCCTAAACCAACCCAAATCCGAGATCAATTGATCGATTTCGAGCAAATTGAGGCAAGCCACTACCTCCATTCGAGTGCTCTCACCTCACTCATCTCTCTGCGCGCCTGAAATCGAAGCAAGGAGGTCGGGGAAGAGGAGGAGCGGCAGGGGACAGACGCGGCCGTGCGCACGTCGCCATGTCGCGCCTGGCAGCGGAGGTGGCAACACCGCGATGTGCAGCACCGTGCCCCCCCCTTCTCTCCCATGCCTCTCTGCTCCCTCGCGAACCCGCACCACACCTAGCACGATCCCGAGTCCGCCGGATTGGCGTCGCCCGTGCATGCCCATGCGCCGCCCAAGCTCTCTCGAGGCCGTCCCGTTCTCGAGCAAGCGCCGCTCGCCTCCACGTCGCCAACCTTGTCCCTCTGCATCCCAACACCGTAGCCACACCTCCACCGCCCCTATGGCGAGCCCGGCCGTCCCCTGAACCACTCCCGCGCCGTGTCCACCATGGACCGGACCTCGGATATAAATACCCCGCCCGAGCCTCGCAATTCCTCACACCACACCCCCGCCTCTCCCTTGCTCCACCACCCCCTCTCGTGCACCGCCAGGAGGGCGGAGCCGTAGCCGCGAAGCCTCAGCCGCCCGTGGCCACCCTCGAGCTCGCCGTGCCCGAGGTAGACGACGACCACGGCCGAGCCGTGCTGGCCTCCCCTTCTCTTCTCTCTGGCCCGCACCCTCTTCCCCATGAACCCCGCACTCACCCGCCCTCTTTTCCCCTCTGGTTCGTGCACAGGATCGACGCAGGAGCCTCGCCGGAGTTGGAGCACGGCCACGGAGGAGGAGCTGCTCGCCGCCGTCGATTGGAGCCGCCCCAGCACGCGCCGTTCGTCCAGCAAGCTTCCCAGAGTCGCCGCCGTCGATCTGCATCACCCGCGCATATCCCCGAGCCCCCTAGGTGAGCAAACCGTCGACCTCGCCGCCGCCGGAGCCACGGCGCCGCCCGTTTTAGGTCGTCACCGATGCGCTCGCTCCCGGCCGTTAGATCTTAGATCTACGGTATCGTACCGCTTCGCGCTTTAAGTCACTGACCCGCGGGCCCCGCTCGTCAGATTTTTAAACATTTCCCAGCGCGCGCACCATTTCGGTTGAGTCGCTGACGAGTGGAGCCCACCCGTCAGGATTTTCAACATTATCCAGACAGAACCATTTTTCTTATTTAATTTCTCTGGAAAGTCCAGTACTGAATTCAAACTTTGAAATTCAATATCTTGAGATTTATAACTCCAAATAAATCAAATCAAAATGTTCTGGAAAGCTCATGAAATTGTCTAACCAACCCAATTGGTTTCACCTCATTTGGATAAATAATAAAAAATATAGTATTAAAAGTACCAAATAAGGTATAAAATCTAAACTTGTTTGTTTCTGATACTCTGTTAGGCCAAATGAGTTAAGACTAATTTTATTGGATGACATTTAGTCATGGCTAGTTACCCCTAAGAGGATTTAATTTTTAGATCAACAGAACTTAATTAATAGCTAAAACTTGATTATTTAGCTTCTGGATTCAAACCATTGTGTAGGGAGTTTGGTAACTCCAACTGACCCAAATCCAATTGTGTTGTCTTCTACACATCAATAGTTTTCTGTAGAAATTTAGTTTGTATTTTTGTGACCAACAGAACTAGAGATATGTAATTAAACATGTTCAACTAGTTTCTGCCATAACTAAGACATAATTAAATAATGGTTAATTCAATTAAATTAAAACCAAATTGTGTTGCTTGATGTATGAAGGGGCTATTTAGAGCATTTAAGATTGTCTTGTTGTGATATTGATTGAGTAGGTTAGTGATTGTTTGTATTTGTTTGATTGTGCATTAGACGAGACCGTTGTCGGGTTTATCGAGGAAGAAGAGTTCGTGGAACCCGAAGATCAAGACCAAGAACACTTTGCCGAGCAAGGCAAGCTACTCTCTGAGCTTGCACCCTAATACATGCATCCATTCTTATAACATGATCTACTTTTAAGGCAAAGATTTTCTAAAAACCCTTCTCAAAAAGTATATGGAAATTATTTTGCCACCCTATGTAGAAATACAAGATAAATTATAGGATGGGAAAAATAAAGATTGTTTTATTCAAAACCCCTTTGAAAACTCTGTGTAGCTATAGAGCACCGAGATGTTGGTGTTGAAGTGGAGAAAAGGAGAATGGTGGTTTTGATAAAACGCACATTGTGTCTTTGTACTTACGTCAATCAGCCAATACCCTGTGCGACCACATTTACCCACATATGGGAAAGGGCTTGGTCATATAGTTTGCTCATATTAGTAGGGGATACCTCATCTACGGAGATGACTCCGTTATGCATGAGGGGATGGTTTGATGACCTACCCCCTGACCTGGGTCCTCGCTCAAACTCTATGAAAAGATAAGGAGGAGGATAGAAGGATGTCCCCTATACACCGCCAGACAAAACTATGAGTCCTCACACTTAGATCCCGATGGGCTGGGTTAAGTGTTGATGGAAAGTATCATATGGGCAGGTTCGTATACTAGCATGAGCAAAGGACAGACTAGGATCGGTGTCTCAACTTCGCATACACCTTGTATGGCGAGACGTGGCTGACACGATGAGTTACCGGATGGATGTGGGAAAAGCGTGCTACCTCTGTAGAGTGTAAAACTATTCGAATAGCCGAGTCCTCGGATATGGACAGTTGAGAGACCCTACTTTGACCATGTGCAAGTTTTGAAAAGATTTGAGTTTTAAAAAGAAAAGGAAGTGGAGAATGTTCCATACACCTATACCAACGGATCGGTATGAGGTTGTTGGAGACCGTGAACCATGACGGGTTATGGTCAGAAAAAGGAGGAGTTTTGGAGAAATTAATAAAATGGGACATTATATTAATGATAGTTATATAATTCTTCTTACCTTCTTCAACAAAGATATAGAGATGTTTTAAATAAATAAAAATATGAAATTAAAAATGAGACTAGTGCATACTCATGTTGGAGTAGTTTGCGAGTACAATCAAATGTACTCATAATGGTTTCGTCCCTGGCTATTGTCGTAGCCAGACATGGAGGAGCACTACGCCAAGGAGGAGTATGGCGACTTCTATGCGAACTAGGGATCTTCATAAGTCGACTGCCTGTCGGGTCGTTGTTAGAATATGATGTCTACTACGCCGTAATTTCCGCTGATTATTTTGGTTGGCCCATGAAGGCACCTGTGTAAGACTTGGTCTAAAGGACCGTTTATGTAAGACTTTAATACGGTATTGTAATGGATGTAAACTTTGGTATTCAGTTCGGATTATGTGCAACGACAGACTGATCACGGGATCGTTGTGTTAAGCATAATCGGGTATCTCGGACAGCTAGTCCGGGGTCCCCACACAACTCGTACCACACCTCCATCACATTTGGAAAAAGGTGTATAAAGCCACCACAGACCCCACCATTCCATCCATACGCTGCATCCCCCACCATTCCATCCATTCGCTGCATCCCCCACCATTCCACTTTTCCCACCATTCCACTTTTCCGCCACCAACCCGAGACCAAGAGCAAGAACATCAAGAACTCCAAGAACCAGACGAAGAACAAGATGAACAAGGAGATCAGGAGAAGAAGCACAAGGCCTTGGTGAACTGAAGCACAAGATCTGCAACTCTGCCTCCTACCCTCTGCTTCCTCTGCTTCAACTATGTTTCTGTGAGCTAAATCCAAAGATTTCTCTCGAACCCTTTGTGTAATCTTGAGTGAACTTCGTAGATCATCCATCTGAAAGTAGGACTTGTGTTATTTGGTTACTGCAGTGAATCGAGTGACACAATTCCCTGTTTTATCTGAAGATCTGCATGTTTTGCTTGCTGTGTGTCTTGATCAGTGTGTGTAAGGCTAGTCCCTGCATACTTGTGTGTTGCAATTCTGTCCCTTGTCTCCATTTGCTTGTTAACTCACTGTGATCTGGCCTGACAAACCAGAAAGCTTTGATCTTTGTGTTAGTTTTCTTCCTCCACTTTAAACCTGCTAAAAACCCCGGCTTGCATGACTAGTCTCTGCAAGTTGTTGAAGTAATTCTGGTTCCCTGTCTAAAACTTGCTTAGATCCTTGTCAGCAGCTGGATTGACAACCCAGAGGCAGCAAGTTTAATTTCGAATGATAAGTTCTTAAACCCTTTCTACTTAAAGACCTCTACTTTCCTGTTGGAAACTTGAAAACCTGAAGATTTGGTCTAGCTTCTGCCAACCCTTAGCAACGTCATAAACTTGTTGATCCCTGTGGAGACGATAACACAAACCCCCCTAATAATACATTGATAAAAAATTGGCGCCGTTGCTGGGGATTGACTTATGATTGTTTCTTTGAAAGAGCAGTAGACTAGACTGTGTGAACTCAGTAAAACTGTTAACAAACTTGCATGATCTTGATGCGTGTGGTACCTTAGTACTGTAATCTGAGAACTAGAATTGCTATTAGGGGTTTTGGTACACTAACCCTTGATAAAAGTTCTTCTTTGTGACTGTGTGTAGAAGAAAAATGATCTCCTTTATGCAGTGTTTGGATTCTGTTGATGCAGTCATCTGAAGATTCACCTTTAGCTCCATTTGATCCAGAACCTGAGAGAACTTTTTTTGCAAGAAGAAGAGCAGCATCAGTATCTTCAGTTGAAGAAACAGAGGAAAGACAAGCAGTAGCCAATATGGGTGACAAGAAACTAAGAGATTTGTGGATCCCTTAGGATCAGATATCCAATGCAGATGTCATTATGCCGGCCATCCAGGCAAATAACTGGGAGATCAAGCCTGCCCTGATCAATATGGTACAGCATAACCCATTCAAAGGAAGTGCTTTGGAGAGCCCTCATGAACATATCAGGAATTTTCTGGAATACTGCAATACACTCAAGCACAATGGTGTGCCACTTGAAGCAATAAGGATGAAGCTGTTCCCTTTTTCTCTGTCAGGCACAGCAAAGATATGGTATCATGCTCTACCAGTTCATTGCAGAGACACTTGGGAACATGTGGTGCAGGCCTTCTTTGAGAGATATTTTCCACCCACCAAAGCAGCTGAGTGCAGAGACAAAATCACCAGATTTGTTCAGTACAATGGTGAGAGTTTGTATGATACCTGGCAAAGATATCAGGGACTCATCAGAATGTGTCCTAATCATGGCCAGGAACAGTGGTTGATTTTACAGACATTCTATAAGGGTCTGACAGAACAGACCAAAGCTTTTGTTGATTCAACTGCTGGTGGAGGAATTATGAACAAGACACTTGATGAAGCTACTGAATTAATTGAGAGTATGGCTTCTCACAATTTCTCTTGGACCAATGAGAGGATAGTTCATCCAAATGGTCAGAGTGCTTTGGAAGCAAAACTGGATAGTTTAACCACTCAGATATCCTAGCTTATGCAAGAGAAGAATGGTAAAGCAATAGTGCCAGTAAATCAAGTTTCTGCCACTTGTCCCATTTGTGGAAATGAAGGGTATCTATCTCAAGATTGTACTCTGTTGGCAGCCACTGATAACCAACTGGTAGAAGTGAATTATGCTCAGAATCAAGGCCCTTTTTCTCAGAGCTACAACCCTGCTTAGAGAAACCATCCCAATTTATCATACAAGAATGCAGCTCAGCAGAGTTATCCTCAAGCAAATCAACAGAATTATCATCAGGCAGTTCAGCCACAGTATGCTCAGACATCCCAGCAAAACTTCAGACCTCAAGGAAATATGCAGTACCAACAACATCAATAGCCACAGCAAAATCAAGCTAATCAGCAGAATGCTCCTTCTAGCAATAGCAAGTCTGAAATCAATGAGATGATGAGGCTACAGAAGGAAATGTTCAGTGGAATACAGGAAACAATGAAGATGCAGTCTGAACTGTTTTACAAAACTATGCAACAACTCACTGCTGGTATCTCTAACACTAAGGGAAACCCAATAGAAAACAAATTGCCAGCTCAGGCAGAGAAGAACCCCAAGCAATGTGGTGCCATTTCCACTGTTGAAAGTGTAGAGGCTGTCACAACTAGGAGTGGAGTGAACACTGAACCTGTGCTCAGAACACCTCCAGCTACCACTTATATAGCACCACAAAGAAGGGTTCCTGCTCAGCAAACAGTTAGGCAAGAAGCTATATCAGAAGAGAAGATAGCAGAGCCAGAAAAGACAGTACAGCCTGTTGTTGAAACTGACAACACTGTGGTTAAACCTGCGACAGAGAAGCCCTATTTTCAGAAAATCCCATTTCCCGAAATATTAGAGAAAACAAAGGATGAAAAGCAGTATGCTAAGTTCCTAGAAACTATGAAGGAAGTCCAAATCACAATACCCATCCTGGATGCAGTGTTGCACATCCCTTTGTATGCAAAAATTTTCAAAGACCTGATAACAAAGAAGAGAAGCTTGGAAGATCCAGAAATTGTTGCTCTGACAGAGGACTGCAGTGCTATCATATTGAACTATATGCCCATGAAGTTTGGTGATCCAGGAAGTTTTAGTATTCCTTGTGTTGTAGGAAAGAGAACATTCACATCATTATGAGATCTAGGCTCATCAGTTAGTGTCCTACCTCTTGCTGTCAGTCAAGTATTGCAGTTAGGAGTTCTGAAGCCCACATCAATGACTCTGCAGTTAGCTGACAGAACACTGAGGAAACCAGCTGGGATTCTTGAAGATGTGCCGGTTCAAGTTGGAAACTTTGCATATCCAGTTGATTTTATGGTATTGGAGATGGAAGACAATTCTGAATCTATGATTCTAGGGAGACCATTCTTGGCAACAGCTGGAGCAATAATTGATGTGAAGGGAGGAACCCTGAAACTGCGGTTTGGCTCTGAACAGGCTGAGTTTAGCATGAAGCATGCTTCTCATCTGCCAAACATACTTGAGCAATGCCAGTCCATTGATGTAATAGACCAAAGTGTGTTGGACACAATACAAGAAACACCATCAGAAGAAGCTGAGGCACAAGTGTTTGTGACAGCAGATAGTTCAAATCACCAAGAGCTATGTGTAATATCCCTGTGTGATAAAGATGCAAATGCTATAGGAAGTGAAAATCTTAAACCAGCTCACAATTCTATAGTGGAGCTGAAAGAATTACCATCTCATCTTAAGTACATATTTCTGGAGAAAGAAAGGATACATCCAGTAATAATCAGTTCAGCCCTAGATAATGAGCAGGAAGAGAGCCTATTGTCAGTACTGAGGTTGTACAAGAATGTGATTGGTTATTCTATTGATGATATCAGAGGAATCAGTGAGAAGGTTTGCTCCCATAGGATACATTTAGAAGAAGGTAGTAAACCAACTAGAGAAGGACAGAGAAGACTGAACCCTGTAATGCAAGATGTGGTTAAGAAGGAAGTCTTGAAACTGCTTAAGGCAGGAATGATTTACCCCATCTCTGACAGTGAGTGGGTGAGTCCCATACATATTGTGCCTAAGAAAGGAGGCTACACAGTGGTAGAGAATGAAGAAGGAAGATTGATGACCACTAGACCTGTCACTGGTTGGAGAGTGGTTAATGACTTCAGAAAACTGAACAAGGCAACCAGGAAAGATCACTTCCCTTTGCCTTTTATGGATCAGATGTTGGAAAGGCTTGCTGGACAGAAATTCTATTGCTACCTTGATGGATACTCAGAATTTCTTCAAATACCTATTCACCCAGATGACCAAGACAAGACCACATTTACATGTCCATATGGAACATTTGCTTACAAGAGATTACCTTTTGGGCTATGCAATGCTCCTGGTACTTTTCAAAGATGTATGATGTCTATATTCTCTGACCACATTGAGAAGATTATGGAAGTATTCATGGATGACTTTACAGTTTATGGAAAAGACTTCATTACTTGTCTGAAAAATCTGACAATAGTATTACACAGATGCTTAGAACAAAATTTGATCGTAAACTGGGAGAAATGCCACTTCTTGGTGACAGAGGGCATTGTGCTGGGCCACTTGGTGTCTGCAAGAGGAATAGAAGTGGAGAAAGCAAAGGTAGATGTAATTGCTAAGTTACCTCCTCCTGAAAATGTGAAGGGAATACAGAGTTTCTTAGGACATGCTGGTTTCTACAGAAGGTTCATCAAGGATTTTTCTCACATTGCCAAACCACTCACACACCTTCTGAATCATAATGTGCAATTTGTGTTTGATGAGGCATCTATGCAAACTTTCAACAGGCTAAAAGAAGCTCTGGTTACAGCTCAAATAGTGCCGCCACCTGACTGGACAATGCCATTTGAGCTGATGTGTGATGCAATTGATTTTGCAGTGGGAGCAGTACTTGGTCAGCGAATAGAGAAAGCTGTTCATGTGATCTACTATGCAAGCAGAACATTAGATGATGCCCAGGTTAATTACACAACCACTGAGAAAGAATTACTAGCAGTAGTGTTTGCATTTGATAAGTTCAGACCTTACCTTGTGGGACACAAGTGCATTGTATTCACTGACCATGCAGCAATAAGATACTTGGTAAGCAAGAAGGATGCTAAGCCAAGGCTCATTAGATGGATCCTCTTGCTGAAAGAATTTGATATCGAGATCAGAGATAAGAAAGGTTCTGAAAACTCAGTAGCAGATCACCTGTAAAGAATCAGTTACACAGAAGGCAAAGAGATACAAGATAGAATGCCTGGTGAGCAGCTAATGGCAGTCAATGCTAGTTCTCCTTGGTATGCAGATACTGTGAATTATATGGTTTGTGGAATCATGCCAGCTGACATGTCATATCAGTAGAAAAAGAAGTTCATGCATGATGTAAAAAGCTATTACTGGGATGAGCCATTCCTGTACAAGCACTGTGTAGATGGGATTATGAGAAGATGTGTGCCAACTGAAGAAATCAGTGATGTTATGTATCAATGCCATACAGGCATGTATGGAGGCCATGCTGGAGTTTTGAAAACCCAGGCAAAATTTTTGCAAGCTGGATTCTATTGGCCCAACCATTTCAGAGATGTACATGATTACATCCAGAAGTGTGATCGTTGTCAGAGATCTGGAAAAATTTCAAGAAGGAATGAAATGCCTCAGAAGGGAATTCTTGAGGTTGAACTATTCGATGTATGGGGAGTAGATTTTGTAGGTCCTTTACCATCATCAAATGGATACAAGCATATACTAGTTGCAGTGGAATATGTGTCCAAATGGGTAGAAGCAATACCCACTGTTAGTGCTGATTCCAAGGCTGTATGCAAATTCTTAAAAACAGTCATATTCCCAAGATTTGGTGTGCCAAGAGTGGTGATCAGTGATGGTGGAGCTCATTTCAACAATGATCAGTTTGAGAAGCTCCTGAACAAGTATGGTGTGAGAAATCATAGAGTAACTACACCATATCACCCTCAAGCCAATGGTCAAATTGAGCTGTGAAACAAAGAAGTGAAACAAATTCTGGAGAAAGTTGTTTCTAAGTCCAGGGGGAATTGGTCAATGAAACTGCCAGATAGCTTATGGGCATACAGGACAGGATATAAGACACCTATTGGTATGTCACCATTCAGGCTGGTCTATGGAAAAGCGTGTCATTTACCTGTTGAGTTAGAGCATAGAGCACGGTGGGCAATAAGGAAGCTTAACATGGATTTAGGCAAAGCTGGAACTGCAAGAAAGCTTCAGATGTGTGAGTTAGAGGAACTGAGAAATGATGCTTATGAAAGCTCAAAGATTTACAAGGACAAGACTAAGAAATGGCATGACAAGCACATTCTTAGGAAAGAACTCAGAGTTGGACAGACAGTGTTGGTGTATGACTCCAAACTGCATTTGTTCTCCGGGAAATTCAAGTCAAGATGGTTTGGCCCTTGTGTTATCAAGAGAGACCTTGGGCATGGTGCTTTTGAAGTACAGAGTGCAACAGACGGTACTTTCAAGGTGAATGGACAGAGACTGAAGCATTATAGAGTTGGAGAGCAGTTGAACACTGGAGAAAGTCAGGAAACAGAGGATAATGAAGTTGAGGATGACCCCAATACATCTTCTTCAGCTGAGAACCTGTGAAGAAGCTACAGTCAGGCTCATGACTATAAACAAGCGCTCATCAGGAGGCAGCCTGGTACCTTTGTACATTGTTTGCATGTTATTTCCATTTACCTGCTATTTTTCGTTTGTATTTTCCCTTTGTCTTTGCTTTTTTAGATTTCGAATAAAATGGAAGTGGAGAAAGTTTTGGCTAGGATATCAAGAAGAAAGAGGCAGAAGTAAAACACTAGGTGGATACTTTCCAATCTTTTACATCCTATTCACAGCATGAATAATATTGTTATTGTCATATTTCTAGTTAAAGATCAAATTGGCAAATTTATGGCTATTACAAGAATTTAAATCTGATGAGTTTAGCTCTATTCTGATTAATTAGCATTACATCCTGATTGCGAATCATGTAATGTATCTGCTTATTATTTTTGCAAAGGCTATGCTCAGAACCATTTATCGAGAACAGAATCCTCTTATTTCTCTCTTCAAGAACTTTGGAATATTTGAATAATGCAATTTGCTTTGAAAATGAGTTAAATGATCCTTAGTAGAGCCATTTACCTTTTTAGCATCTTCTGCATTTTTTGCGTTAGCAATCATGGTCTCTAGACTGTGATTTGTGAAGCACTAACACTAACACTAACACTAACTATAATTAAAGAATTTTGTAACAACAAGTAATTTTTGCATTAGCAACCATTATCCTGGGATGTTGGTTTGTGAAGCACTAATCTTGAAGGCTTAACCAAAAAATGAATCAAGTCTATGCATTAGCAACTATGATCTTGGGATTGTAGCTTGTGAAGCACTAACTCAAGTAACTTGGCACGAAATAGTTAAAATTAACTCAAGACTTGCATCCGCGTTAGCTTACTATGTTCCCTGGAACTGTAGTAGGTGAAGCACTGACTCTGCATCCATTTGACATTCATTTATGCATTATGACTTTCCTTTGGATCATTTATATTCAGTTCCCTTGCAAATGTCTTATACAGTTAATCCGCTGGTACTTGAGCTTAGAAATGATTGAATCCTGCTATTTGAAACTTGTTTCCAAGATAGCACTTGCCCTAATAGTAGGCAGAGCTGCATTGAATCCAATTTGAATGAACTGCTAAGTCCTCAGAACATTGCACTGTTCATAATCTGCTTGTTGTCATTATCCTCCAATTTCTTTACTTGAGGACAAGCAAAGGTTTAAGTCTGGGGGTTTGATCACCATCGTTTATATGCATTTTCCACAATCCCAAAACCTTAAAACCTCACTTCTTATATACTCAGAACTGCAAATATTTGCACTTTTAATTGCTTTTCACTCATTTTGCAGTTCAGTGCGTAAAGGGACATAATCTTCAGAAGATCCATCATAGAAGTGAGGCAAGATGCAACATTCAACTCATATCAATGTAGCAGACAAGATGGCCAAGATCAACAAGTCAATTCAAGTCCCTCTTCTCAATTTGAGGCAATGCTCAAGGCAAGAAGATAAGAGGAAATTCAAATGAGTTTGAATCAGAAAGAAGAAAGAGGGATCAACTTGGAGATCAAGGAAACTACAAAAAGGCATATAGGAAAAAAGGTGCGAAAGAGGGGAACATGCCATGTGCACTATGAGCTGTGGAAAGAGGAAGGAAGCTTCCTCCTCTACCAACTCGTACCACACCTCCACCACATTTGGAAAAAGGTGTATAAAGCCACCACAGACCCCACCATTCCATCCATTCGCTGCATCCCCCACCATTCCATCTATTCGCTGCATCCCCCACCATTCCACTTTTCCCACCATTCCACTCCATTATAGAGTTGGAGAGCAGTTGAACACTGGAGAAAGTCAGGAAACAGAGGATAATGAAGTTGAGGATGACCCCAATACATCTTCTTCAGCTGAGAACCTGTGAAGAAGCTACAGTCAGGCTCATGACTATAAACAAGCGCTCATCAGGAGGCAGCCTGGTACCTTTGTACATTATTTGCATGTTATTTCCATTTACCTGCTATTTTTTGTTTGTATTTTCCCTTTGTCTTTGCTTTTTTAGATTTCGAATAAAATGGAAGTGGAGAAAGTTTTGGCTAGGATATCAAGAAGAAAGAGGCAGAAGTAAAACACCAGGTGGATACTTTCCAATCTTTTACATCCTATTCACAGCATGAATAATATTGTTATTGTCATATTTCTAGTTAAGGATCAAATTGGCAAATTTATGGCTATTACAAGAATTTAAATCTGATGAGTTTAGCTCTATTCTGATTAATTAGCATTACATCTTGATTGCGAATCATGTAATGTATCTGCTTATTATTTTTGCAAAGGCTATGCTCAGAACCATTTATCGAGAACAGAATCCTCTTATTTCTCTCTTCAAGAACTTTGGAATATTTGAATAATGCAATTTGCTTTGAAACTGAGTTAAATGATCCTTAGTAGAGCCATTTACCTTTTTAGCATCTTCTGCATTTTTTGCGTTAGCAATCATGGTCTCTAGACTGTGATTTGTGAAGCACTAACACTAACACTAACACTAACTATAATTAAAGAATTTTGTAACAGCAAGTAATTTTTGCATTAGCAACCATTATCCTGGGATGTTGGTTTGTGAAGCACTAATCTTGAAGGCTTAACCAAAAAATGAATCAAGTCTATGCATTAGCAACTATGATCCTGGGATTGTAGCTTGTGAAGCACTAACTCAAGTAACTTGGCATGAAATAGTTAAAATTAACTCAAGACTTGCATCCGCATTAGCTTACTATGTTCCCTGGAACTGTAGTAGGTGAAGCACTGACTCTGCATCCATTTGACATTCATTTATGCATTATGACTTTCCTTTGGATCATTTATATTCAGTTCCCTTGCAAATGTCTTATACGGTTAATCCGCTGGTACTTGAGCTTAGAAATGATTGAATCTTGCTATTTGAAACTTGTTTCCAAGATAGCACTTGCCCTAATAGTAGGCAGAGCTGCATTGAATCTAATTTGAATGAAGTGCTAAGTCCTCAGAACATTGCACTGTTCATAATCTGCTTGTTGTCATTATCCTCCAATTTCTTTACTTGAGGACAAGCAAAGGTTTAAGTCTGAGGGTTTGATCACCATCGTTTATATGCATTTTCCACAATCCCAAAACCTTAAAACCTCACTTCTTATATACTCAGAACTGCAAATATTTGCACTTTTCATTGCTTTTCACTCATTTTGCAGTTCAGTGCGTAAAGGCACATAATCTTCAGAAGATCCATCATAGAAGTGAGGCAAGATGCAACATTCAACTCATATCAATGTAGCAGACAAGATGGCCAAGATCAACAAGTCAATTCAAGTCCCTCTTCTCAATTTGAGGCAATGCTCAAGGCAAGAAGATAAGAGGAAATTCAAATGAGTTTGAATCAGAAAGAAGAAAGAGAGATCAACTTGGAGATCAAGGAAACTACAAAAAGGCATAAAGGAAAAAAGGTGCGAAAGAGGGGAACATGCCATGTGCACTGTGAGCTGTGGAAAGAGGAAGGAAGCTTCCTCCTCTACCAACTCGTACCACACCTCCACCACATTTGGAAAAAGGTGTATAGAGCCACCACAGACCCCACCATTCCATCCATTCGCTGCATCCCCCACCATTCCATCCATTCGCTGCATCCCCCACCATTCCACTTTTCCCACCATTCCACTTTTCCACCACCAACCCGAGACCAAGAGAAAGAACATCAAGAACTCCAAGAACCAGACCAAGAACAAGATGAACAAGGAGATCAGGAGAAGAAGCACAAGGCCTTGGTGAACTGAAGCACAAGATCTGCAACTCTGCCTCCTACCCTCTGCTTCCTCTGCTTCAACTAGGTTTCTGTGAGCTAAAGCCAAAGATTTCTCTCCAACCCTTTGTGTAATCTTCAGTGATCTTCGTAGATCATCCATCTGAAAGTAGGACTTGTGATATTTCGTTACTGCAGTGAATTGAGTGACACAATTCCCTGTTTTATCTGAAGATCTGCATGTTTTGCTTGTTGTGTGAAATGATCAGTGTGTGTAAGGCTAGTCCCTGCATACTTGTGTGTTGCAATTCTGTCCCTAGCCTCCCTTTGCTTGTTAACTCACTGTCATCTGGCCTGACAAACCAGAAAGCTTTGATCTTTGTGTTAGTTTTCTTCCTTCACTTTAAACCTGCTAAAAACCCCGGCTTGCATGACTAGTCGCTGCAAGTTGTTGAAGTAATTCTGGTTCCCTGTCTAAACCTTGCTTAGATCTTTGTCAGCAGCTGGATTGACAACCCAGAGGCAGCAAGTTTAATTTCGAATGATAAGTTCTTAAACCCTTTCTACTTAAAGACCTCTACTTTCCTGTTGGAAACTTGAAAACCTGAAGATTTTGTCTAGCTTCTGCCAACCCTTAGCAACGTCATAAACTTGTTGATCCCTGTGGAGACGATAACACAGACCCCCCTAATAATACATTGATCAGGTACTGTTGCAGCAGTGGAACATGGGGTTCCCCTAGCGCTGCCTAAGTGGGTCCACCACCTGTGGGGACCCCGGACTAGCTGTCCGAAATACCCGATTATGCTTAACACAACGATCCCGTGATCAGTCTGTCGTTGCACATAATCCGAACTGAATACCAAAGTTTACATCCATTACAATACCGGAATAAGTCTTACATAACAGGTCATATAGACCAAGTCTTACACAGGTGCCTTCTAGGGCCAAATCAACATAAGCAGCGGAACTTAAAACGTAGTAGACATCCAAAAACTAACGATAACCCGACAGGCAGTCGACTTGAGAAGATCCTTAGTTGGCGTAGATGTCGCCATACTCCTCCTGGGCGTAATACTCCTCCAGGTCTGGCTACGACAATAGCCAGAGGCAAGCTAGTATGAGTACATTGGAATGTACTCGCAAACTACTCCAACATGAGTGCACTAGTCTCAATTTTTTTTTATTTTTTTTTTATTCTCTTAATCATTTAACTAAGACATTTCTATATCCTTGCTGAAGAAGATAAGGAGGTTATAACTACTCTTAGTATCTCATGTGTATTAGTTTCTTCAAACTCCTCCTTTTTCCAACCATGATCCCTCATGGTTTATTCCTCCAACAACCTCATACCGATCCGTTGGTATAGGTGTATGGAACATTCTCCAACTTCTTTTCTTTTGAAAACACAACTCTTTTTCCAAAAACTTGCACATGGTCAAAGTAGGGCCTCCCAACTGTCCATATCCGAGGACTCGGCTATTCGAATAGTTTAAATCCCTCTGCAGAGGTAGCACGCTTTTCCCACACCCATCCGATAACTCATCGTGTCTGCCACGTCTCGCCATACCAGGGTATGCGAAGTTGAGTCACCAGTCCTAGTCTGTCCTTTGCTCATGCTAGTATAGGATCCTGCCCCTATGAACCATTCCATCTACACTCAGTCCAGTTTCCCGTCGGAAACCCTAAGTGTGAGGACTCATAGGTTTTATCTGGCGGTGTATAGGGGACATCCTTCTATCCTCCTCCTTATCTACTCATAGAGTTTGAGCGAGGACCCAGGTCAGGGGTAGGTCACCAAACCATTCCCTCATGCATAACGGAGTCATCCCCGTTGATGCAGTGTCCCATACTAATAAGAGCAAACTATATGACTAAGCCCCGTCCCATATGTGGGGTAAATGTGGTCGCACAGAATATCGGCTGGTTGACGTAAGTACAAAGACACAATGTGCTTTTCTCAAAAACCACCTTTCTCCATTTCTTTACTTCAACACCCAATCATAGTGCTTTATATCCACACAAGTTTTCAAAGGAGTTTTGAATAAACAAACCTTGATTTTTCCATCCTATAGTTTTAGCATATACTTCTACTTAGGGTGGCCAAATAATCTCTATATACTTTTGAAAAAGGATTTTTATAAACCTTTGCTTTTGAAAATGACTTGTAAATCTAGATGCATAAGTTAGGTGCAAGCTCAGAGAGTAGCTTGCCTTGCTCAACAAAGTGGTCTTGGTCTTGGTCTTCAGGTTCCACAAATCCTTCCTCCTCGATGTACTCGACAACGTTCTCGTCTAATACAAAATCAAGCAATACAAACAATCACTAGCCTATCCAAATCAATCACCACAGCAACACAAACTTACTCACTTTATCTAACCACTCCATGCATCAAACATTGTGATTTGAATCCAATTTAGTTGAATTAACTAGCATTTAATCATATCCTAATTTGGGCAGAAACTAGTCACATAAGTTTAATTGCATAGTTTAAGTTCTAGTGGTCACAAAAATACAAACTAAAATTCTACAGGTAGCTACTGATGTGTATAATCCAACACAATTGGATTTGGATCAATTGGAGTTATCAAACTCCCTACACAATGTTTTGAATCCAGAAGCTAATTAATAAAGTTTTGGCTATTATTTAAATTATGTTCCTCTAAAAATTAAACCCTTTTAGGATTGACTAACCATGGTTAAATGTGGTCTAATAAAATTGGTTTCAACTAATTTGGATTAACAGAGCATCAGAAACAACCAAGTTTAGAATTTAGACATGCTACTGTATTTTGAATATTGTATTTTTATTCTATACCCAAATGGAGTGAAACTAGTTTAGTTGGATAGAGAATTTCATAACCTATTCAGAACAATTTGATTTGTTCAATTTGGAGTTGTAAATCTAAAGTTATGAATTTTCTAAAACTGAGTTCAGTACTGGTTTTGAATTAAACCTAAATTCGAATACTTAACCCAGAGTGGATAATGTTGAAAATCCTGACAGGGGGGTCCCACTGGCCAGCGACTGCGGGCGCGCGCGCGGTTTCCATTTAAACCTGACGCGTGGGGTCCGCACGTCAGCGACTAATTTAACCGAACCGGTAAGCTACCGTAGATCTGTGATCTAACGGCCGAGATTGAGCGCGTCGGCGACGACCTAAATCGGGCGGCGCCGCGGCTCCGGTGACGGCGAGGTGGACGGAGTGCTCACCTAGGGGCTCGGGAGGACGTGGCGATGGTGCAGGAGGGGTGCGGCGGTTCGGGGAAACTCGTGGGCGAGGTGGCGCGGGCTGGGGAGGCTCCTGGCGTCGACGGCGTGAAGCTCCTCCGTCCGCGGCCGTGCTCCAACTCCGGCGAGTCCGCTGCCTCGCTCCTGGGCACGAATCAGAGGGGAAAAGGGACCGGGTGAGTGAGGCGGTAATGGAGAAGGGGATGCGAGCCAGAGAGGGGAGAGAG
Source organism: Poa annua (assembly GCA_026929855.1). Taxonomy (NCBI): domain Eukaryota; kingdom Viridiplantae; phylum Streptophyta; class Magnoliopsida; order Poales; family Poaceae; genus Poa; species Poa annua. Next base: position 26,195,638 of record CM049439.1, on the reverse strand, counting down.
AGAGGCCAGCACGGTCTGGCCGTGGTCGTCGTCTACCTCGGACACGGCGAGCTCGACGGATGGCCTCGGTGGCCGAGACTTGGCGGTGACGGCCCCGCCCTCCAGGCGGTGCACGAGAGGGAGTGGTGTGAGGGGAGAGAGGTGGTGGTGAGGTGTGGGGAAACGGCGAGGCTCGGGGTGGCTTAAATAGCGGCGAGGCGGCGTACGGTGGACGCGGTGCAGAGGGCACCGGCGGTCGTGCGAGCCCGCCGTAGGCCGGTGGAGGGGTGCGGCTAGGATGCGGGATGTCTAGGGGACCGAACGGGCAAGGAGGGGTGGCGTGGAGGCTGCTGCGTGCGCTCGGGTGGGGGACGGCCGCGGCGCGCGTCCGGGCGGCGCACGGCGTGCGTGGCATGCCGCGGACACGGCGTGTTTGGGCGGCTGCTGGTGCGTGCTGCTGGTGCGCGAGGGAACCAGGAGGCGAGGGAGGGAGAGAGAGGGCGCAGCGCGCCTCGTCGATCCCGGCCATCCTTTGGCTCGCTCTTGGGTGCGGCGTGATCGTGGTGATTAGGGGCGTGCAACGGAGGTCTTAATTTGTCCAATGCACAACTCAATACTCGGATTGATCCACGGATTGGCTCGGGTTTGGGAAGAACAGGTGGTGCACAGAAGGTGTTCGATGAAAAGTCTGAACCAAAATAAAATTCAGATTTTTGGATTTTTCTTTCATAACTTGCTTCTCATATATTTATCAAGGTTTGTTGAGCTATTTGTTTGTTCATGGGGCAAGTGCAAAATAGCACACTTTGTGATTGGAATAAGATAAAGAAAGAAATGTGAATTTGAATTTAAGTTTTTGAATTGAATATTTTAAATGGTGGGGAATAAAATAGGAGTGTTCATATTGTCACTCCACTAAATTTGGTTTGGAAAATAAATGGATTTCCTAATTTGGGGAAAAAAATAGGGTGACATGTGCCATATTGTTGGTATTGTTTTATATTTTGTTTTGTTTATTTTCTTTTCCTCAATTTTGTAATTAGAGTTAGAATCCAACAATCTTGCAAGCAAAGCATAACAAACAATAATCATGAAACAAACATATACCAACTTATAGGAAAAGTTTTTGCTGGCCCACATTTCTGCATTAATAATTTATATTAATATTTGGGATGTTACAAATCCTCCCCCCCTTAAAATAAATCTCGTCCCGAGATTTGCTAGGTCTGGGTACTAAAGAGGTTCGGGAATTCACTTCTAAGATAGTCCTCACGTTCCCACGTGGCTTCATCTTCAGAGTGGTTAGTCCACTGGACCTTGTAGAACTTGATTGCTCGCCTACGGGTGAGACGAACATCCTCGTCGAGAATCTTGATGGGTTGCTCACGATAAGTCAGATCTTGATTTAGGTCGATGGAATGGTGGTCGATGTTCTTGAAAACATCAGGCTGGTCGGGAACTTCAAGACATTTCCGGAGCAAGGAAATGTGAAAGACGTCATGGTAATCTGCTAGCTCTTGAGGCAACTCTAATTGGTAGGACACTTCTCCTCGACGGGCAAGGATCTTGAAGGGTCCAATATACCTGGGTGCTAATTTTCCTTTGACATGGAAACGCTGCATTCCTTTAAGGGGTGTCACTCGGAGATAGACATAATCTCCGATATTGAAAGTGACATCACGTCGTCTGTTGTCAGCGTAGCTCTTCTGACGGGATTGGGCAGTTTTGAGTCGCTCACGGATAAGTTGAACTTGTTCCTCTGCCTCACGGAGGGTATCTGGTCCAAACAATTTGCCTTCTCCGGTGTCGGACCAATTCAGGGGCGTACGACACTTCCTGCCGTATAGGGCTTCAAAAGGGGCCATTTGCAGACTAGACTGGTAACTATTATTGTAGGAGAACTCTGCAAATGGAAGACAATCTTCCCATTTGGATCCGTAGGCTAGAACACACGCACGAAGCATGTCCTCCAATATCTGGTTCACTCTTTCAGTTTGGCCTCCGGTCTGGGGATGATAAGCTGTGCTAAATGCCAACTTGGTTCCGAGGGCTTCGTGTAAGGCTTTCCAGAACCTTGAGGTGAATTGTGTGCCTCTATCCGATACAATCCTCTTAGGCACACCATGCAGGCTTACTATTCTGGAAATATACAGGTCTGCTAACTGATTTCCCCGGTAGGTGGTATGGACGGGAATGAAATGGGCAACCTTGGTCAGTCTATCAACGATGACCCAAATTGAGTCATGGCCTCTGTTAGACCTTGGAAGTCCTGTGATAAAATCCATCCCAATTTCATCCCACTTCCACTCAGGAATTTGCAGGGGTTGCAGCAATCCAGCGGGTCGCTGATGTTCAGCCTTGACTCGCTGACAGATATCACACTTGGCTACAAAAACACCGATCTCTCGCTTCATTCCGTGCCACCAAAATTTCTCACGAAGGTCTTGATACATTTTGGTTCCGCCAGGGTGGATCGAATAGGGGGTCTCGTGGGCTTCCTTCAGGATTAACTCTTTAAGCTCCGTGATGCTGGGGACACAGATACGATCCTGGTATCTCAGCACTCCTTCAGCATCTTCGGTAAAACCAGGCGCTTTACCGAGAGAAATCTTCTTCTTGATCCCTTCTATACTCTCATGTCCTTTCTGGGCTTCCTTGATTTGGTCCATCAAGGTTGGGGTTAACTCTAAGTTGGCAAGATATCCATGGCTAACAAGCTCTAACCCAAAATCTTTGAACTCTCTGAACAGGGCTGGTTGTTCTGCTTGGATCAGGGCATTCAGGGTGCAGGGTTTGCGACTAAGGGCATCGGCAACTACGTTAGCCTTCCCAGGGTGATAATGGATACCGATATCATAATCCTTGATTAATTCCATCCACCTTCTCTGTCGCAGGTTTAACTCCTTCTGGGTGAAGATATACTTCAAGCTCTTGTGATCCGTATAGATCTCGCAACGATGTCCCGCAAGATAGGAGCGCCATGTTTTCAGAGCCAGAACAACAGCGGCTAACTCCAGGTCATGGGTTGGGTAATTCTCTTCATGTGGTCGCAACTGCCGAGACAGATACGATACCACCTTGCCTTCTTGCATCAGAACGCAACCAAGTCCGAGGCGTGATGCATCGCAATACATGTCGAAACTCTTGGTGACGTCTGGCATAATCAGGACAGGGGTTGAGGTCAGTCTCTTCTTTAATTCTTGGAAGCTCTCTTCACACTTCTGGGTCCATTCAAACTTCTTGTCCTTCTTCAACAGTTGGGTCAGGGGTTTGGCTAAACTGGAGAATCCTTCAACGAACTTGCGGTAGTAACCCGCTAATCCGAGAAAGCTTCGGATTTCAGTCACACTAGTTGGGGCTTCCCAGTTCACAATGGCTTGGATCTTCTCTGGGTCAACAGAAATTCCTCCCGCAGACACCACATGTCCGAGAAACGCTACTTTACTGAGCCAAAACTCACACTTGCTAAACTTGGCATACAACTGGTGTTCTCGGAGGGTTGCTAAAACTAGACGCAGATGTTCAGCATGCTCTTCTTCGGTTTTGGAGTAAATAAGGATGTCATCGAGGAAAACTACCACGAACTTGTCAAGATACTCCATGAAGATCTTGTTCATGAGATTCATGAAATAGGCTGGGGCATTGGTCAGACCAAAGGACATTACGGTGTATTCAAATAAACCGTAGCGGGTGGTGAAGGCAGTTTTGGGAATGTCTGTCTCTCGGATTTTTAATTGATGATATCCTGACCGAAGATCGATCTTGGAAAAGACTCGTGCTCCGTTCATTTGATCGAACAGATCCTCGATCTTTGGGAGAGGGTACTTGTTCTTAATGGTCACATCATTTAGCTTGCGATAATCCACACACAGGCGTGTGGTACCGTCTCTCTTATCCACAAAAATAATGGGTGATCCCCAGGGTGAAGCACTTGGGCGAATAAGTCCTTTGCTGAGCATATCTGCTAACTGCTTCTTCAACTCAACCAGTTCCTCCGGATTCATCCGATAAGGCCTCTGGGATATAGGAGCTGTTCCGGGGATAAGTTCAATGATGAACTCAATATCCCGGTCTGGCGGCATACCAGGCAATTCTTCAGGGAAAACATCTCGGAACAGGTGAACAACACGGATCTCATCTAGGGTGGGTCTGGCTATGCCCTCATGGCATCCTGGTCGGGGTCGACTGGTTTCTGACACATACTTCACTTCTACTCCTTTGTCGGTGGTGAGGTTTACAGCTCTTCTGGCGCAGTCAATTTGACCATGGTACTTGGCTAGCCAATTCATACCCAGTATGACATCTATTCCTTGGGTTCCTAAAATGATTAAGTCGACTAGGAACTTTCCCCCCTTGATTTCAAGGGAAACGTCCGGGCAATATGACTTGGTATCTATGGTGGATTCTGGGATTTGGATGATCATGGGTTTGGGTAAAAGGTTCCCGACTAAACCTCCCTTAGCAACAAACTCTTGGGTAACAAAGGAATGGGTAGCACCAGAATCAAACAGAACAGTTGCAGGTACCGAGTTGACAAGGAACGTACCCAGCACAACATCTGGCGCTTCCATGGCTTCCTCTGCATTGATGTGGTGCAGACGTCCCTTGGCAACAGCAGTATTCCCGCGAGGTGCGGGGTTATTGCCGTTCCCATTACGGCCTTGGCCTTTGTTCGGTGCTGGTGCATCGGGGCGTGGACCATTCTTCTTAGGATTGGGGCATTCTTTGGAGTAGTGACCTTTGGTGCCGCAATTATAGCAGACAACATTAGTGTTGTGGTTGAAGTTGTTGGGGTTCCCTCCGGGGCGAGTAGGGTTGTTGGGGCGGTTGAAGCTGTTTGGGTTTCTGGTGGTGTTTGGGTTTGGGTTGTTGGGGCGAGTAGGGAAATTGGGGCGTGTAGGTTGTGGTGGTCGATATACTGGTTTCGGGGTTGGTGGAAAGGTGCGAGGCTTCTGACTGCTCGACCCTTCCTTGGCCATCATCCTTCTCTTGCGACTCTCGAACATAGTTCTACGTTTGGTCTCCAATTGAATAGCCTTGTCCACCAGTGACTCCAGGTCCAGGAAGTCGTGGATCACCAGGGCACACTGCAGTTCATCATGGAGCCCATCCATGAAACGCTCCATCCTTTTCCTCTCGGTGTCAGTATCATCAGGAGCGTACCGGGATAAGTCCGTAAACTCATCCAGGTATCCGACCACGTCCTTGCTTCCCTGCCGCAGCCTGCGGAATTCGTCCTTCTTCCTCTCAATAAGTCCGCCGGGTATGTGCTTCTTGCGGAACTTCTCCTGGAACTCTGCCCAGCCGATAGCATGACCGGCTTGCTGGAGAGCCTTGGTAGCTTCCCACCAAGACCGTGCAGGTCCAGCAAGGTAGTGGGTTGCATAGAGCACCTTCTCAGGTTCTCCTACGGCAGCAATTTCTAGGTTGTTGTTGATGGTGCGAAGCCAATCATCGGCCTCTAGTGGGTGAAGTCCCTTGGAATAGGTGGGTGGGTTGGTCTTCTGGAAGTCACTCAAAGTGGATCGCTGATTTCCTTCACCATTACCATTGCCATTGTGGTGGTTGTTGTTGTTGTTGTTGTGTGCGGCAGCGATCTGCTGCAGGGCAGCGATATGAGCTTGACGCTCTGCCCGAGCAGCTTGGCGTTCCTCCATGATAAGCGCAAGAAGTTGGGCGGTGGTTGGTTCCGGTGGGGGTGGTGGTCCTCCATCCGGGTTGGAGCGACGAGTGTCCACCATCCTGAAGACACCGGTTATAAGGGCAAGGCAAGAGGTTTTAACTAAGGGAAAAAGGTTGGCTTTGCATCGTGGTGAATTACTTAAGGATTATGTGAAAAATACTTTTCGTAGACTAACAAGACTAGCACACTGTTATAACACAAGCATCACATCAAAGGTTCATCACATCAAGCTTACAACATTATCCCTTAAGCTAATGTACATAGTACAAGTTCCAAAAGAACCACTACTTCTACTCTACTAGCGATAGGGGGGTCGACCTAATCCTGCGGTAGTACTCAAGTCACTCGCCTACTGAGGTGGAACCTCAGGCTCGGATACGTCAGCGTCGGACTGGTAGGGTGGCTCCTCTGGGTCTTCCTCCTCGTCATCTTCCTGCTCATAGTCCATCTCCTCCAGATAGTCGTCATCGTCACTGAGGAAAGCGTTGTTCTCCTTGCGGAGATCCTCGCCCTCCTCCTCCATCTCGTCAGTACGGAGCTCCAAATCCTCGATCAGCTCGTCCTGCTCTGCCACCTTCTTGCGGAGCTTCGCTATGGTCTTCCTCATCTGGGTCCTCTTCTTGAGAAGAGCGACCTTCTCCTCCCTCAGCTGTGCCTCACTCTCGCGACTCTCCTTGAGCGAGAGGCGCTCAAAGTGAGACCGAAGTCTAGCGCACCTCAGATCCTCCTGGGTGCGAAAGAGCATAATCTCCATGTCCAAGATATACTCTCCGAACGTCGGGTGTAGAGGGGACTGAATAGGGTGTCCGTCGACAGTGCGCCTCCCGTAGAACTGGAAACGAGAGTTCACCAACTCCGCCTTGTGCTCCTCACAAAGCCGGGATAGCATCCGCTCCATGGAACGACACAGTCCGTCGTCCCAGTGGACGTCCATGGTGGTAAAGACGAGTGTCCTGGATCCGGGGGACTTGATGTTCCCGCGAACAGACCCCTCGACCAACCAAGACAGGTTCCCGTTGCCGGGAGTGTCCACCTGGGCTCCCTTGAACTCAGGAGTGGGACGACCTAACAGCTTGGTCAACTCGAACAGGTCCTTCTCGAACATCAACGTGCCGTCCTTCTCGAGCTGAACAAACTCGGTGAAGTGGAGTGCCATCTACAATTTTAAGTCAAGTTTTTAAGTTAGTGAGATGACAAGTGTATCAAAATTTTAAATGTAGTGAAGCAGCAAGTGAGCAAAATTTTTAAGTTTAATACATATAAGGAAAAACTTAATACTTAGTAAGGGTAGAGTTTTGCAAAAGTGAGAGGATGAGAGATAAGCACTTTTCGAAAATATTTCATTTCTTTATTTTCTTAGAACTTAATTGTTGTAACTCTATCTAGCGACCATGCTAATCTAAGGCTTCTAAAGTCGAGATGGCTCTGATACCAGGTCTGTGGGGACCCCGGACTAGCTGTCCGAAATACCCGATTATGCTTAACACAACGATCCCGTGATCAGTCTGTCGTTGCACATAATCCGAACTGAATACCAAAGTTTACATCCATTACAATACCGGAATAATTCTTACATAACAGGTCATATAGACCAAGTCTTACACAGGTGCCTTCTAGGGCCAAATCAACATAAGCAGCGGAACTTAAAACGTAGTAGACATCCAAAAACTAACGATAACCCGACAGGCAGTCGACTTGAGAAGATCCTTAGTTGGCGTAGATGTCGCCATACTCCTCCTGGGCGTAATACTCCTCCAGGTCTGGCTACGACAATAGCCAGAGGCAAGCTAGTATGAGTACATTGGAATGTACTCGCAAACTACTCCAACATGAGTGCACTAGTCTCAATTTTTTTTTATTTTTTTTTATTCTCTTAATCATTTAACTAAGACATTTCTATATCCTTGCTGAAGAAGATAAGGAGGTTATAACTACTCTTAGTATCTCATGTGTATTAGTTTCTTCAAACTCCTCCTTTTTCCAACCATGATCCCTCATGGTTTATTCCTCCAACAACCTCATACCGATCCGTTGGTATAGGTGTATGGAACATTCTCCAACTTCTTTTCTTTTGAAAACACAACTCTTTTTCCAAAAACTTGCACATGGTCAAAGTAGGGCCTCCCAACTGTCCATATCCGAGGACTCGGCTATTCGAATAGTTTAAATCCCTCTGCAGAGGTAGCACGCTTTTCCCACACCCATCCGATAACTCATCGTGTCTGCCACGTCTCGCCATACCAGGGTATGCGAAGTTGAGTCACCAGTCCTAGTCTGTCCTTTGCTCATGCTAGTATAGGATCCTGCCCCTATGAACCATTCCATCTACACTCAGTCCAGTTTCCCGTCGGAAACCCTAAGTGTGAGGACTCATAGGTTTTATCTGGCGGTGTATAGGGGACATCCTTCTATCCTCCTCCTTATCTACTCATAGAGTTTGAGCGAGGACCCAGGTCAGGGGTAGGTCACCAAACCATTCCCTCATGCATAACGGAGTCATCCCCGTTGATGCAGTGTCCCATACTAATAAGAGCAAACTATATGACTAAGCCCCGTCCCATATGTGGGGTAAATGTGGTCGCACAGAATATCGGCTGGTTGACGTAAGTACAAAGACACAATGTGCTTTTCTCAAAAACCACCTTTCTCCATTTCTTTACTTCAACACCCAATCATAGTGCTTTATATCCACACAAGTTTTCAAAGGAGTTTTGAATAAACAAACCTTGATTTTTCCATCCTATAGTTTTAGCATATACTTCTACTTAGGGTGGCCAAATAATCTCTATATACTTTTGAAAAAGGATTTTTATAAACCTTTGCTTTTGAAAATGACTTGTAAATCTAGATGCATAAGTTAGGTGCAAGCTCAGAGAGTAGCTTGCCTTGCTCAACAAAGTGGTCTTGGTCTTGGTCTTCAGGTTCCACAAATCCTTCCTCCTCGATGTACTCGACAACGTTCTCGTCTAATACAAAATCAAGCAATACAAACAATCACTAGCCTATCCAAATCAATCACCACAGCAACACAAACTTACTCACTTTATCTAACCACTCCATGCATCAAACATTGTGATTTGAATCCAATTTAGTTGAATTAACTAGCATTTAATCATATCCTAATTTGGGCAGAAACTAGTCACATAAGTTTAATTGCATAGTTTAAGTTCTAGTGGTCACAAAAATACAAACTAAAATTCTACAGGTAGCTACTGATGTGTATAATCCAACACAATTGGATTTGGATCAATTGGAGTTATCAAACTCCCTACACAATGTTTTGAATCCAGAAGCTAATTAATAAAGTTTTGGCTATTATTTAAATTATGTTCCTCTAAAAATTAAACCCTTTTAGGATTGACTAACCATGGTTAAATGTGGTCTAATAAAATTGGTTTCAACTAATTTGGATTAACAGAGCATCAGAAACAACCAAGTTTAGAATTTAGACATGCTACTGTATTTTGAATATTGAATTTTTATTCTATACCCAAATGGAGTGAAACTAGTTTAGTTGGATAGAGAATTTCATAACCTATTCAGAACAATTTGATTTGTTCAATTTGGAGTTGTAAATCTAAAGTTATGAATTTTCTAAAACTGAGTTCAGTACTGGTTTTGAATTAAACCTAAATTCGAATACTTAACCCAGAGTGGATAATGTTGAAAATCCTGACAGGGGGGTCCCACTGGCCAGCGACTGCGGGCGCGCGCGCGGTTTCCATTTAAACCTGACGCGTGGGGTCCGCACGTCAGCGACTAATTTAACCGAACCGGTAAGCTACCGTAGATCTGTGATCTAACGGCCGAGATTGAGCGCGTCGGCGACGACCTAAATCGGGCGGCGCCGCGGCTCCGGTGACGGCGAGGTGGACGGAGTGCTCACCTAGGGGCTCGGGAGGACGTGGCGATGGTGCAGGAGGGGTGCGGCGGTTCGGGGAAACTCGTGGGCGAGGTGGCGCGGGCTGGGGAGGCTCCTGGCGTCGACGGCGTGAAGCTCCTCCGTCCGCGGCCGTGCTCCAACTCCGGCGAGTCCGCTGCCTCGCTCCTGGGCACGAATCAGAGGGGAAAAGGGACCGGGTGAGTGAGGCGGTAATGGAGAAGGGGATGCGAGCCAGAGAGGGGAGAGAGAGAGGCCAGCACGGTCTGGCCGTGGTCGTCGTCTACCTCGGACACGGCGAGCTCGACGGATGGCCTCGGTGGCCGAGACTTGGCGGTGACGGCCCCGCCCTCCAGGCGGTGCACGAGAGGGAGTGGTGTGAGGGGAGAGAGGTGGTGGTGAGGTGTGGGGAAACGGCGAGGCTCGGGGTGGCTTAAATAGCGGCGAGGCGGCGTACGGTGGACGCGGTGCAGAGGGCACCGGCGGTCGTGCGAGCCCGCCGTAGGCCGGTGGAGGGGTGCGGCTAGGATGCGGGATGTCTAGGGGACCGAACGGGCAAGGAGGGGTGGCGTGGAGGCTGCTGCGTGCGCTCGGGTGGGGGACGGCCGCGGCGCGCGTCCGGGCGGCACACGGCGTGCGTGGCATGCCGCGGACACGGCGTGTTTGGGCGGCTGCTGGTGCGTGCTGCTGGTGCGCGAGGGAACCAGGAGGCGAGGGAGGGAGAGAGAGGGCGCAGCGCGGCCGGCACGGCGCGGCGTCGCCGCGGCCACAGTGCCGACACGGCGACGTGCGCGCGGCCGCCGCTGTCGCCAGCGTCTCCTCGTCGATCCCGGCCATCCTTTGGCTCGCTCTTGGGTGCGGCGTGATCGTGGTGATTAGGGGCGTGCAACGGAGGTCTTAATTTGTCCAATGCACAACTCAATACTCGGATTGATCCACGGATTGGCTCGGGTTTGGGAAGAACAGGTGGTGCACAGAAGGTGTTCGATGAAAAGTCTGAACCAAAATAAAATTCAGATTTTTGGATTTTTCTTTCATAACTTGCTTCTCATATATTTATCAAGGTTTGTTGAGCTATTTGTTTGTTCATGGGGCAAGTGCAAAATAGCACACTTTGTGATTGGAATAAGATAAAGAAAGAAATGTGAATTTGAATTTAAGTTTTTGAATTGAATATTTTAAATGGTGGGGAATAAAATAGGAGTGTTCATATTGTCACTCCACTAAATTTGGTTTGGAAAATAAATGGATTTCCTAATTTGGGGAAAAAAATAGGGTGACATGTGCCATATTGTTGGTATTGTTTTATATTTTGTTTTGTTTATTTTCTTTTCCTCAATTTTGTAATTAGAGTTAGAATCCAACAATCTTGCAAGCAAAGCATAACAAACAATAATCATGAAACAAACATATACCAACTTATAGGAAAAGTTTTTGCTGGCCCACATTTCTGCATTAATAATTTATATTAATATTTGGGATGTTACACCACCTGTGGGCCCAGCACAAGGATGAACAAGGCCAAGACTCGACGCAAGGCCTGGCGGGCGCACCCGCGCCATACAAGACCTCCAGGGTGCACAGGACCCCCGGGGCCTCCTGCGACCCGGAAGGAACCGAAGACCCCGAGAGCGCGAGTCCCCGGCGGGGCCGAGCTCCCTCTCGGGTACAAGACCGTACGACGAGAAGATAAGGTTTCTACCACCTTCCAGAGGATGGTGGAAGCCCCCAGAAGGCTTGGGAAGCAAGGCGCGGCCAGGGGACACCACCTACCCGCTGTCAGCCCGCGCCAGCCGCTTTCCCCAAAGGCGCCAGAGATCTCAACCACCCGAAGACGGATACTTGGAGGAGAAGAGGCCACGTCGCTGTCTCCACTACGGAGAGGGGTTGCTTCCCGCCAAGAACCCCTCACGTTCCTTGCATGACCTCTGTGGTATCCCCTTTCCCTATAAAAGGAGGACCAAGGGCATGGAGGAGGGAGGACCGGCTCAAGCTAGCTTAAGGAGTAAGCAAGCTCTAGCCAAGAACTGACCGGCGATCCAAGGTAGAAGATAGCCATCAAGCTAGGCTAGAAGGAGGAAGGGAAGGAAGGTGATCTCCTCCGGGCAAGGATCTGTCCTCCCCCTTCCTCTAGTCGGAGCACCCTGCCGGGTACCTCGCCGGGAAACACCATTGTAGCCACACCATGATCCAACCATCTATCCAGACATGCAGGAGTAGGGCTGTTAGCCTTCGGGTCGCCTGAACCTGGGTAGATCGCTGTGTGCTTTCCTTGTTTGCATACCACGTCGAGATCGGAGAGCGAGAGAGGAACTTGTCCGACGATCGTCCCTCGAGAGACGTTTCCAGCCTCCTTCGCGCCCTTACCGAATCTACAAAGGGGTGCCTCGCATCCCCGGTGTCCGTGATTCGAGACACGACAGGTACAACTACATAAGCAAGAGTTTCCACTATATCTTTAACAAAAGGTTATTTCTTTGAATGTTTATCAGAAAATTTAGAAAAGTTAAACTCAAGTATTTCTCCAGCACATTTAATAAACACTTTCTCCTTAGGTAAACTAATTTCAGCACCAACAGTATGTAAGAAAGGTCTACCAAAAATAACAGGACAAAATGAATCTTGAGAACAACCAAGTACTACAAAATTGTTGGAAATGTGCCATAGAGGCAAATAATAAGTAGTATTATTCACATATTTCCGAAGTTCATAATTAGTTTTATATCATGCTATAACTGTATTAATAGGAACGTTAATACACGTGTGATATAAACAGAGTCCCTAGTAAGCCTCTATATATACTAGTCCAGGTGTCGGTTGTTGATCGAGGTTTCCGATCAAGTGTCATTCGATGACAGTCGACAGTGGAGTCATATCATTGGAGAATGATGTGATGGATATTACCCAAAGCAAGTACTGCAACACGATCGAGTCACGTTGTTCGCTGTCGCAATAACTTATGAAAACGTAGTGACTTATTCCTTAGACCGTGAGATCATAGGTAATCACTATCTCCTGATAATGCCTTGACTGCACCAGGAGTCGCTTTGTACTGGAGCGACCAGAAAGGTTACTATCAGGTATTCAAAAGAGATAGGTTGAGAAGTATTGAATCAAGAGCGGGATTTGTTCACCGGTGTGATGGGGTAGATACTTCTAGCGCTACTCGGTGATGTTACATCCATGCTAGCATGTGACTAGGTCACAAAGGAATGGAATAGGTCACAAAGGGATGGAATATCGCGGGAACGAGTAAAGAGCAATATCGGTAACGAGATAGAACTAGATATGTAGATACCAATGATCAGATCTCGGATATTGTATGTATCATAGAACAAAGGGAAAAGGTATTAATATTTACGGATCAATGAGTTCTTTTGGAGAAACGATTTTCATGGAATGCGCAGGGATCACTATGGCTTCCTAGAGTCCCCTAGTGATCATTGGTAAGAGAAGTGTTTCTCGATCAAGTATTCCCCGACTCGTGGGTAACACGCTTAAGGGTGCAATGAAACTTGGAGATGTTTTGGAATCATTGGGATCATCGGAGTAGAAAAGAGATAGCACCGGAATAGTTTCGGGAGAGAATCCGAAGTCGTATCGGAGAACCAAAGGTAGTTCGGGTGGTTTCGGAAAAATTCAGGAAGAGAAGAAATATTTTATATATGGTATAAATATGTTAAATTAATGTTACTTGATGAATTAATATTATTTTAATGAATTTACAATGATTAAATTCGTATTTAAATGGGCAGCCCACTAAATGGGCCTTCCCTGGAGGGGAGAAGGCCCATTTGGGGGCCGAACTTCGTCAAGATCGCCGCGACCTTGAGGTCAGCTATGTACGCCTACATCGTCCATGTTTGTGCGGGAACGTTATCCCGCGTCCGGTCTACAAGGGTATGTTTCCGTTTGCTCTTCGTTATTGCATTACTTCATAGATAGATTTGGGCAAAAGGGAAGCGCTAGTGATACGTCTCCAACGTATCCATAATTTCTGTTGTTCCATGCTTATATTATACCAATTGCAACATGTTTTATACACACTTTTTATCATTTTTATGCATTTTATGGGACTAACCTATTAACAAGATGCCACAGTGCTAGTTCTTGTTTTCTGCTGTTTTTGGTTTCAGAAAAGTTGTTCTGGAAATATACTCGGAATTGGACGAAACAAAAACCAAAGTCCCTATTTTTCCTGGAACGTTCGAGAAGTACGAAGAGGAGACTAAGAGGGGCCACGAGGCAGCCACACCATGTGGCGCCCCCCCCCCCCCCCCCGGTCGCGTCGTGACGTGGTGTGGGCCCCTCGGGCGCCCACCGACGTTGCCCTTTCGCCTATTTAAAGCCTCCCATGGGAAAACCCTAGGCACCCGATCAAAAATCCACGAAACATCCCGTAGCCGCCGCCGTCGTCAACCCTAGTTTGGGAGGGTTTTGAAGCTCTTCCCGGCACCCTGCCAGAGAGGGGAATCATCACCGGAGGGCTCTACACCACCATGCCCGCCTCCGGAGTGATGCGTGAGTAGTTCATCCTTGGACTATGGGTCCATAGCAGTAGCTAGATGGTTGTCTTCTCCTCTTGTGCTATCATGTTTAGATCTTGTGAGCTGCCTATCATGATCAAGATCATATTATTGTAATGCTACATGTTGTGTTTGCTGGAATCCGATGAATATTGAATACTATGTCAAGATGCTTATTTATATCATCTGTATGTTATTTATGATCTTGCATGCTCTGCGTTACTAGTAGATGCTCTGGCCAAGTAGATGCTTGTGACTACAAGAGGGGGTATTTATGCTAGATAGTGGGTTCAGTCTCCATTTAATCTGGGGGAGTGACAGCAACCTCTAAGGTTGTGGATGTGCTGTTGCCACTAGGGGTAAAACAGTGATGCTTTGTCTAAGGATAATTGTGTTGCTTACATTACGCACTTTCTTTAATGCAATAATCTGTTGCTTGCAACTTAATACTGAATGGGGTGCAGACGCAAACCGGAAGGTGGATTATTAGTCATAGATGCGGTTGGAACAGTCTATGAATCATGTTGTAATGCCCAAGTAAATCTCATAGTAGACACTGTGACTAGTATATGCATTGTTATGCAGTTCTTTATTTTGTCAATTGCCCAGCTGTAATTTGTTTACCCGCATGTTAGTTATTATTTATTATGGAGAGACACCACTAGTGAACTGTACGTTAGTCCATTCTTTTACACTGATAATACAACCTACTACAAACACTGTTCTTTTTCATTCTCTGCAAACAAACATCATTTTCCACACTATACGTCTAATCCTTTGTTGTCGGGCCAACCGATCCCGGGGTATGGCGGCCCGTTTTTCCTCGGAGGGTGAGAGGCTTCATGGGCCCACCATGCAGACTGGGGGCACACGAGGCCCATAGGCGTGTTGTAGGCCGGGAGCCTCAGGAGGGTAGCCTCACCTGCATCAAGGAGAGATGCTTCAGGAGTTCCTGCCTCACGAGCCCCCCCCCCCTCCGAGGGGAGCGTAAGGCAGGCCAGCGTGAAGCCTGCCACAACCCGCGTCACGTGCTACAGTGGGACGGAGGGGCCTCCCCAAGATACTGGTCTTTGCCCTTGGGACAGGATGGCAGCCTCCTAAAGCTTACCTCTTTGGTGATAAAAGGGGGAGACCAGACCAGCCACCATGGACGTGCCCCCAAGACTTACTATTTCGGTGCAAGACGGCGCCGTCCGCCACCATTGTCCTTCCTTTGGCCTCGCTTTTCCTCTTTACCGAGGACGTCCGGCTCTGTGCCAAAGGAGCGGCGACTGAAGTTGCAGGAGGAAGAAGACAACGGCCGCGCAGCAGCGCAGGGCCGTGGATCTGACTTGGTCGGCCGCCTTTGCTAAAGCGTCCGCAGAGGAGCAGGGCCTCTCTTGGAAGCATGTGGGAGCATCCCGCCATGGAATCCGAAGACGAAGGCTCCCAGCCGCCTATAAAAGGGGGCAGCCGCCGGCCCGGCTAGGGGTTCGGACATTGTACACTCAAACCCTAGAAACTCTAGGCGTTCACCATTGTAGCTCTTTGTGTTCTACCGATCAATACAACCAAGCAAGAGTAGGGCATTCACCTCTGCGGTGGCCTGGACCTGGGTAAACAAAGTGTCTATCTCTGTAGTGTGTTCATCTCCTTCGTCGAGCCTCGTGAGGACAGAGGCAGCGCTCTAAGGCCCCTAGTGTTCGATACTCTCTCTTAGCTTCTTCGGAGGCTATAATCCGACATTTGGCGTGCCAGGTTGTAACATCCCAAATTTTCAAAAATTTAAAACTTTGCATTCATGCATCATTCATCATATAGTCATGGCATTAAATTTACATAAGTTATTAATAAGTTTAAATTGGATTTCATTTCATAAAATTGTTATATGCACCTCCATATAATAAATCCTTTTGTTAAGTTATTTTATAAGCAAATATGCTGCCAAAAAGTTCTAAATTTAATAAGTTTTCTAAAACATATTTTTATGAATTTTTCTGGAAAGTTTGGTTATGTTTAAAAATCATTTTGAATTCAGGTTTTGAAAACAGAAAAGGTTTTGGACAAAAAAAAGATTTAAGACAACTTACCGAGCCGGCCCAGCGTCTTCAACCGCGCGCGCGCAGCAGACAGCAGCCCAAAGCCAGCCAGCCCAGCCCGCGCGACGCCCCTCTCTCGCTGACAGGTGGGTCCCACCTGTCAGATGATCTTCAACCTCCGTCCGTGATTTTCGTTCTGGAACTCGATCCGATTTCGTATCAATCAGCTCCATTTCTTGCGGGATTGGTTTCCGTAGATGCCCCCATATAACCACAACCCCGCCGCCGTTCCTCTCACCCCAAAAACCCTAACCCTCGCGCCCCAAGGCTGCCCCGTTTCAAGTTCGCATCGCCGCCATATCCGCCGCCGAAGAGCTCGCCGTACGGGACACCCCGGCCACCCCGGACCCTCTCTTCTCTCCCACTCGTTCCCTTTTGTTGCCGTGCACCTTTTTGACACGGTCGTGTATCCTATTTCGCAGTGAGTCGTTGTCGAGGTGTGATTTCCACGGAGCAGGGATAACCACTCTCGGGGGAGAAGTTCGTGAAGAGGACTGAACACGTTGGTCAACAACCCTCAACCGGCACGGCGACGGTGCTCGTCGAGCCTGTAGAGGGACAGCACGACAGAGATGGACTCAGGCCCGTACCCAGGTTCACGGCCCTCAGGGTGAGGTAAAACCGCTACTCCTGCTTGTCTGTATTGCTCAGTAGGGGCTACAGTACAAAGAGCTTGCCGCAGGCCCTCGCGAGGCGGTGTGGAGCTTGGAGGGGGAAGGTTCGGGCCTTCTTCCTCCTCGGGCTCGCTGGGCTTGGCTAAGCTACTGTGGGGTGTCAATGGATGAGTGATCGATCAGCCGTCCCCCGCTACGGAGGCGCTCCTGCTCCTTATATAGGCGCCCCGGGCCTCATCCCTGCGGCTTGCACAGTGGAAGGGTTCCCACATGGCGACGAAATGGTGGAGCGGGGTGCACTGCAGCTGGGTTGCCCATGGACTCGGTCCATGGTCGCAAGGCCTGTCTTCGGGGCAGGGCAGCCGCCGCCTTTGCAGAGCGGCCAGCTGGTACTGCAGAGATCGTGGGGGTGCCCACGGTGACGTCGCCGTTGGAGCGTTGTGCCGGCCATCTGGTTTATCACCAAAGAGGAAAGCTTTGTTGGCGGCGCATGGGACACAGAGCTTTGTTGACTCCTTTTATCACCAGAACGGCAACTTCGGCGCCGTCGTCATCGCGCGCAGACGCGCGCGTCACTCTGCGGCTGCTGCAGAGGCCATGTGCGCTATGCAGCGGTTGCTTCGTAGCGAAGTATCTCCGCAGGGCCCTGGAGGCCTTGTGGAGGGAGTTGTGTTGACTCCCCTTCAGGGGAGAAAACCTTGCCGGGGGGCAGCCTCAGGGGGAGCCCCTTCAGGCCCTTCGCTGCCTCCTCAAGTCCCCTCGAGGGGGCTCTCCCCTCGGGGGTCTCCCCAAGCGTTCTGCTTGGTCCTTAGTCGTTTCAACGACTTTGTCGCGTGCGAGGGCTGTGGAGAGTAGGCTCTGCACACCCTGGATCTCAGTGGGCTGACAGTAGCCCCCGGGCCCATGACGGGCACGGCGAGGCCCATCGGGTCCAGACGAAGCGTCGTGGGTCCAATATGTCCGGTCGGCCCGTGACACGCGTCACTCGGTGGTGAGTTTGCAACGACTCGGTTTCTTCGGACGAACGTGCGTAGTGGGGGGTCCCACCACGTCCACCACGACCACGCCTTGGTAACTGTCCAAATGCGGTATAAAGCTGCGCGCCGGTCCGAATCGCAGCCATTACTCGCTTCTGCGCTCCGGCCTTCCAACTCTCGACCTCCTAGCTTTCCTTCTCCGGCGAACTCTCTGCTCCTCCTTCTCCGGCGAACTCTCTGCTCCTCCTTCTCCTTGTCCTTCCGCGCCCTTCTTCTTCTCCGGCAATGGGCGGACCCAAAGGCAAGGCGGCGATGTCCATGCTCCCCTCCGATGCGCTGGGCGAAGAGGCGCTTGGCCCCGCCCTGATCGGGGTGCGCGTCGATGCGGCGGCGCTGGGCAAGATTCAGCACCTGGTCGCCGGGAAGACCAATGAGCATGGCGCCAGCGCCATCCAGGCCACGAGGCACGGCCGCCTTCCGACGGGTTTTTTCCCCATTTTGCTCCACACTCTCTTCGCCGGACTGGTGCCTCCGTATTCGCCCTTCCTCGAGGCCATCCTGGAGTTCTACCAGATCCACCTTCTCCACCTACACCCCAAAGCCGTCCTCGTGCTCTCCATCTTCGCCTACCTGTGCGAGGCGTATCTGGGGGTGCAGCCCTCGGTGGCCCTCTTCCGGAGCTTCTACGCGCTCCGGAACACCGCGAAGGCCGAGCGGACGGGGTGCGTGTCCTTCCGCATTGCGGACGGCATGGGGGACGTCTACATCCCCATGTCGTGGAGCGACGACAAACCCGTCACGGCGGTGTCGAAGAAGGTGGACGACTTCAAGCAGAAGTGGTTCCTCATCGGCGTCAAGTCGCAGAGCTCCTTTCTCGAGGTCCCGGAGGTGCCGCCCGTGAAGAACACCCATTGGGGGAAGCAGGCCTTCCAGGGCCCTAAGATCGGAAGCCTCGTGGCGCGCATGAGGACGCTTCGGGAGAACGGCCTCACCGGCTAGATGATCGCAGAGGACTTCGTGCGCCGCCGCATCGCTCCTCTACAGGCGCAGAAGAAGCCGATGTGGATGTACGCGGGTCCCTCCGACTCGATGCGTCTCCACCCCTGCGACCATCTCCCCGCCGTCGTCGAGACCATCATGGGCGGCCTCTTCATCAACCCCGACGTGTCCGTGGCAGTTGCGGCGGAGCTGAGGCCTCTTCATCAGATAAACCTGGCCTCGCGCCTGGCGATTCTGGAGCGGATGCCCAGCTTCACCCCACTAGGCCTGGCGGGGGAAGAGGAGGAAGATGGGCCTATGCCTGTGGCGAGGGGGCAGGATGCTGCGGATTCGCCGTACGCGTCAGACGCCGAGCAGGGCGACGCTGCGGCCGGGGCCGTTCCCTCTGCAGGCGGAGCAAGCTCATCAAGGGCCTCGCCCCCTCCTGAGGAGGTCTTCGAGCTCTCCTCCGATGACGACGAGGATGAGGCCGGGGCGGGGCGACAGGAGCCCCGAACCAAAGCGGCCCACGACAGGCCTGCCGGGGAGCCCCCAAGCACTTCCCTCAAGAGGAAAGCTGAGGCGGCTCCTGAGGGATCCGGAGTCCGGGCCACGCCTTCTTGGCGTTCGTCCGGCATGGCGTGGGTTGACACCTGCGCCAAGAAGACAGGGTAAGTGTTCTTGGTCTTGATTTTCTTCTTCAGTCTTTTGCTTGTCTCCTCCCCCTGACCGATTTTCTTGTCTTCTGCCAGCGACCCGGCGCCTGCAAAGCGCCTTAGGCTCCGCAAGGCTGCGGACGTGAAGAAGGCCGCTCCAGAGGCCGCGGCAGAGGCCGCCACAGAAGGGGCCTCAAGGCCCGCGGAGGAAACCCCCGCAGGCCCTCTCGGGGACACTCCCCGGGCCGAGGTCACCGCGCCGCCTCTGGAGGAAAAATGCCCCGAGGAGCAGGTGGAGAAGGCGGCCACTCCGCCGCGCGCTGCGACCCCGCCAGCACGGCAGGAGGCCGCGGCAGACACTACCTCGGCCCCAAGCCCGCCGAAGATCGACGCGGCAGTGGGGGCTGAACCCCCACTGCCCCCGCCAAGCACCACGGCGGAGGAGGAAGCGGCAGCTGCGAAGCAGGCCTTTCCTGCCCCGGGGGCCCAGGGCGAGGTGCCGCCTGAGGGGGGCAACGCCGGCGCGCAAGACACGGGCGCCGGAGCGGAGGACGCGCCTCCGAGCCCCCGAGCCCGCATAGAGACTCCCCGTTCCAAGCTTGACGCGGGAGCAGGGCCCTCCGCCCCGAGCGAGGCCTCCCTGGCCCTTGTCCTCGGAAGCTGGGACTGGAGCAGAGGGCGACGCGACGTCGCCTTCCGCTTGGTGCGGGAGTCTCTGGAGGGGCTGGAGGCTCACCTTGCCCAGGAGGACGGGGAGCTCGCCCGGCAGAGGGACGAGCTCGCAGGGGATTGGGCCGCGTTTCACGCGCCCGTGGAGACTCGCCGACGGAGCGACCAGGCCTTGCAGGCGGAGCGCGAGGAGGCGCTGCGTTTCGCAGAGGAGGTCCGCGAGGGCGCCATGCGCGACGCCGAGGAGCTTCTGCAGCCCCTGAAGGCTGAGCGCCGGGCAGCGGCGGAAGACTTGGCCGCGGCCAGGGCAGAGCGGGAGGCCGTGGAGCATTCGCTGGCGGCCAAACACCACGGGCTTGTCGAGCTTGAGGCTAAGATCCTCGCCGACTCTGAGACCGTGCGGACCGCCCTAGAGGGGGTCCGCGCGAGCTTGGACGCCAGGGGCCGGAGTGTGGGTGAGCGCGCACTAGTGGAAAAAGGCTTATAGGTGGGATGCTCGTTTGTGGCGCACTCTCAGCGCATGCGCCACAAAAGACATTTAGTGGCGCACCATACAAGTGCGCCACAAACATCTGTGGCGCATAAAATAACAATGCGCCACTGAAAACAACGTTTTTGTGGCGCACCATCAAGAATGCGCCACAGAAATGTTGTGGTCCCCGCCAGGCAGGTCGAATTTGGAAATCCGTGGCACTTTTTGTGGCGCACCAGGCACATGTGCCACAGAGAGTTGACATTCTGTGGCGCATGTGTTCCCATGCGCCATAGATATGAGACTTTTCGTGGCGCATGCGGCTGCGTGCGCCACAGAAATATTAGACCTAGGTTTATATTTATTACCTCCTTCTCTCTCATCCCGCGCCCGCGCCTCCTCACTTATCCTTACACGCGCCCGCGCCCGCGCCTCCTCCGAGCGCCGCCGCCCTCACCTCCTCCAAGCGCCGCCGCCTCATCCCGCCGCCGCTCCTCCCGCCTCCACGCACGCCTCCGCCGCCTCCTCCCGCACGCCTCTGCGCGCCGCCGCCGCTCCTCCGCGCACGCCTCCGCCGCCTCCTCCCGCATGCCTCCTCGCCGCCGTTCACGCGGCCACCGACGGCCTCGACGCCGCGCCCCGCCACCCCGCGCCTCGCCACCCAGCGCCGGCCCCGCCATCGACGGCCTCGACGCCGGCCCGCGCGCCTCGCCACCCCGCGCCTCGCCACCGACCGCCGCACCCAAGGTGTTTGCCCAAATTCCTAGCTAAGTGAATTGTTGCTACTTTTAGGGATGAATTGTTGCTATGTGTTCCTGCCATTTAGTTTAGGGATGAATTGTTGCTATATTATTGTTCTTTATAATGCTCGGTGGAACCATTAGAATGCCTCTTGATAGTGATGACCAATTAGAGTCATGACATTGATGTGTGGTCAAGAATGAACAACATTCGATATTTCTCGTTGCGATAGACAACATGCAGCTCCTGCTCCAAAGTTGCAATGGAGGACACATGTATAGGTCCATCGGATTTGGCCATCTCAATTCTATAGTTCAAAATTTGTGAAGTTCTAACAAGATGTTAAATTGTAGGGTTCTAGCACAGCCATAGCTTATTTGTCACCTATAAATAGAAATAGCAGGAGCTCTTGCCGATGATTCCTGTTATAGAAACATGTACTCAGAATCCGGCCGATGATTAGAAAAAGGACTAAGTGAACCGCAATTGGATATATCCAACCAAGTACACTTCACAAACATTCGAATTGTCCAACTACTTGGTTGGATACAGCCAATTGTGGTTTTCTCCAGTGCCTATATTATGAGGCCTACCCTAGTTTTTTGTTGTCTTTTTCCAGTGCACACAAATTTGTTTATTTATCATCTGTTAGTCTGATTTTGTTGTCTACTTTTGGCCGATGATTACATGGTTGCACGTTGCATATATCTTCAGGGAGGTGTGAGTGAACCATGTTGTCTGAACATATATGGAGTGTTCATTCCACGTTGTTCGCTTACACCATCCCTGAAGCAATTCCATATGAGGCCTTGCTTATTTTTGTTGAGTGCTTTTTACCTTGCCGATACTTTTCAGTTGACCCTACTTCATTTCTAAAATACCGATGCTTTTCCGCCAGGTGCAGCGCCGGATCGCCACCGCCGAGAACGACGAGGAGCTGATGCGTCGGTGGAGGGAGGAGTTCCCGGGCGACGTCGCCGACGAGGAGGCGTTCTTCAGGAACCGAAGGGAGCAAAGGAGGGCAGACCGGCGCCGCCGTCGGGAGGCCGCCCAGAGGGAGAGCGAGGAACACTGGGACACCGATGATGACAGGTGGTCCGACTTTTTCTATAACACCAGCTCCGACGACGAGTTGTTTACTCGTGCGACTTGTTCTAGGTTCTAGTTTGTAATATATAGCTACTTGTTCTAGGTTCTCTACTAATTGTAACACCGACTTCTCTACTCGTGCGATTTCTGTGTATTTGTTCTGTTTTAATCTACTGTGTCAAATATATCATTGTTTATAATATATCTGGATAAATCCTGTATTTATAGCTATTTGTACAGCGTGGGAAAAAAAATAAAAAATTCCTGGTTATTTTCTATGGCGCACCTGCAATCCATGCGCCACTGATAAATGTCTGTGGCGCACTAGGAAGGGTGCGCCACAAAAATGTTGCACTTTCTGTGGCGCACCGTGGGGGTGCACCACAGAAATATAATTTAGTGGCGAGATTTCTGTGGCGCACCCCCCATTTTGCTGGGTGCGCCACAGAAATGCTTTTTTGGTGCGCCACTAGTAGCCCTTTTTCCACTAGTGGCGAGGAGGACGTGCGCCACCGTGACGAGCAGCTGGCCCTGCGGGAGCAGGAGCTGTCGGGGCAGCGCGCTGCCCTCGAGGCCTGTGAAGAGAGCCTGGCTGCCGCACTCAGCAAGCACGAGCTTGAAGTGTCCACCCACAAGAAGGGCGTGGAACGCTTCAACGCTAGGTTCGCCCAGCGGAAGGAGGAGGCGGCGAAGATGCTCGAGGAGCGGGAGAAGGCGTACCGCACCGCCGTCTCTCGCGACTACAGCGAGAAGTTCACCAAGCAGGAGAGCCGCTTCAAGAAGAAGCTTGGCGAGAGCGGAGCCCGGATCCACCAGCTCGAGAACCTGAACGCTACCCTCGTCTCCAAGGTGAAGCGCGAAGCGGACCGCCGCCGCGCCGCTGAGGAGGCCCGCAAGCGCACGGAGCAGGACCTCGCCTCCCTCATGGCCGACATGGAGGAGATGAATCAGCAGGTGGGCCCTGCCATGGAGAAGGCGGTGGAGGCGGTCGAGAGCGCCAAGGCGGCGCAGGTGCTGTCGCAGCAGCGGGAGCGCATGTTCCAGTCCTTGGTGGGCCGGGGCCGCGAGCTCGCCGCGAAGCTGGGAGTGGAGGCGCCGGCCGTTCCCCTCCAAGGCAACTCCGACGCCGCCACCTACCTCATGTACTTCGAGCAGCTCTTCTCAGCGCTCGAGGGCCCTGCCACCGAGCTCCGCGACGTCGTCGATGAGGAGTGCCGCCAGCTCCTGGCGGTGGCGGTTGACCGCATCTTCACCAACCTCCAGAACCTCCAGCCTGGCTTCGACTTCACCACGGTGACCGAGCCTCTCGAGGGGGAGAAGGGGTGGAAGATCTCCAACTCCATCCGTGACCAGGTCGACGACTTCTGCAGCCGCTTCAAGTGGGCTGCAGCGGAGGACGCTGGCGGCGAGGAGTGCGACGATGAGGAGGGCGAGTCTGAAGGAGAAGAGTCCGGGGAGAACGACGGCGATGCCTCTGCTTGATTTCTTTCCTGCAATGCCATGCGCTCGTAGCGCTGTAGAGATGTTTTCTTTAAAGACTTTTGCTTTGCAGTTTGTAATATAATTCATACTTCTAAGCATGTGCTGCTAAGTCTGTGTGTGCTCCCCTCGAGGAGCCTTTGCTTCAATTCCATGTCTTTTTCACTCTGCGTCGCTGGACCCTTCTCTTCGCACTATGACTCTGCCGCTGCGGTATGCTCGAGCAATGACTCGGCAAGGCCGGGGGGAGTTTAAGGCTTAGAGAGGTAAGAACCCTCGAGTCGCGATGCTGAGGGCCCCCCTTTGACGCGCAAGCAGCCCATGGAGAGTGAGGGAAAGGACCACTCGAGGGATGCAGACTGCTCGTGAGAGAGATGCAAGGGTTCTCTTGATGTGAACAGGGAACTTAGCTTCGCGAGGCTTTTCGCCCTGCGTGGGACTCCTCTGGCGATGTCCTTCCCTTCAGGGGCCGAGTTTTTCCTCCACAGGCCTGGAGAGCCTCTCGTTCCCTGTGGATGTTAGAGAGGCGAACCAAAACGCTAGAGCATAGTAGTAAGGACTTATGCGCGCTTAGAGGTTTCCTCATGGGTGCCTCGCGAGGAGAGAGAGTACCAAGGTCCTTTGGAGAGGTGGCGTGTATCCGGGAGCATGCCCTTTAGCCAGAGCTCAGGGTCCCTTGGATTTTGCAGTGCTGCTGGGGTGCTCTTGGGCACAGGCACCGTACTCAGCCCCCGCTCGCGAGGTGCGCATGGGAAGAATATAAGCGCACATTTTGAAAGTAAAGGATGAAAGTAAAACTTGCCATCGAAATATTACATAGCGGCGCCTTGGCGCAAAGTTCACTTGGGAACGACACGGCGCCTTAGCGCAAAGTTCACTTGGAACGAAAATGGCGCCTGAGCGCAAAGTTCACTTGGAACGAAAATCGGTTCATTACACTTGGGTTTGCCAAGCTAACGTTCCTTCCATGTCGAGGCATGGGGACCACCCATTAGTGGCAGAGGTTCACTGCGGCCTGCGGTGGCTCATTAGCAGGAGAGCTCAGAGGGCTGAGCCTCGGGAGAAGCTTTGAGAAGCTTGGAGGTGGAGCCGTGAGCTTCCCTCTAGAGACAAAAAATGCCTGGCGTGACTATGATCACGGGTAGAACTTGCGCAGATGCGCGATGTTCCACGGGTTCTTGACGAGGATGCCGTCTTCGGTCTCGAGGCGTACTGCGCCAGGCCTGGCGATGTGGGAGACCCTGTAGGGGCCTTCCCACATCGGTGAGAGCTTGTGGAGACCTTCCCTGGAGAGGATTCGCCTGAGGACGAGGTCACCCGCCTCAAGGGTGCGCGAGCGCACAATGCGGCTGTGGTAGCGTCACAGATCTTGCTGGTACTTCGCCGCTCTGAGGGCGGCACGGCGGCGCAGGCCCTCGAGGAACAGCAGGTCGTCGTTGTGGAGGCCCTCTTGGGTGTCCTCGTTGAAGGCAAGGACCCGTGGGGATCCATGCTTGATTTCTGCGGGGAGGACAACTTCAGCTCCGTAGACAAGGGCGAATGGCGTTTCGCCTGTAGGCCTTGAAGCGGTTGTGCGCATGGACCAGAGCACAGATGGGAGCTCATCGATCCAGCCCTTGCCGTGACCCTTGAGGATGTTGAAGCTTCTGGTCTTGAGGCCCTTGAGGACTTCTGCGTTTGCTCGCTCGGCTTGACCATTGCTGCGTGGGTGAGCCACCGAGGCGAAGCAGATCTTGACGCCGAGCTTGTCACAGTAGGCTCGGAAGATGCCGCTGGTGAATTGCGAGCCATTATCGGTGATGATACGGTTAGGCACACCGAAGCGGCAGACCAGGCTCCTGATGAACTTCACCGCGGCTCCGGCTGGTATGGTGCGCACTGGTTCGACCTCGGCCCACTTGGTGAACTTGTCGACGGCCACGAAGTGGAAACGATAGCCCCCCTGCGACTTCGGGAAGGGGCCCAAGATGTCCAGCCCCCAGACCGCGAACGGCCAGGAGAGCGGGATGGTTTGGAGCCCCAGCGCCGGCTGATGAATTTACTTGGCGTGGAACTGGCAGGCATCGCAGGCTTGCACGATGGCGACCGCATCTTGAAGCACTTGTGGCCAGTAGAAGCCGCCTCTGAAGACCTTGCCTGCGAGGGTGCGCGCACTCGAGTGGTGGCCGCATTCCCCGCTGTGGATGTCCTTGATCAGCGTTCGGCCTTCCTCGGGGGGGACGCATTTGAGCGCGATGCCGTTCGGGCGCTTGCGATAGAGGTTTCCCTCAAGGATGCAGTAGGATTTCGCCTGTCGAGCGATTCGTTCTGCTTCTGCGTCTTCTTCAGGGAGGATCCCCTTCGCCAAGTAGTCCTTGAGCTCGTCAATCCAGCTTGTGTCTTGGTGGGCTGCCGTCAGCAACATACGCTCCCCTGTGCTGGGACCGCAATCGGGTGCCCCAGACTCAGGAGGTGGTGGGAGTGCTTCATCTGTGCCTGCGGCTGTGGCCTCTCGAGGCTGCTTGATGGATGCCTTGGCGAGCCTTTCCTCAAAGACGCCGGCCTGCTGGGGTTGCCTTCGCGAGGCTCGCTTGGCGATGTCATCGGCCTCCTGGTTCTCTTTCCTTGGGATATGAATGAGTTCCATGCCCCTGAAGTGCTTCTCGAGCTTGCGAACCTCTTCAAGGTATGCGGCCATGTGGTCGTCTTTAGGCGTATAGCTCTTGTTGGAGAAGTTGACGAGCAACTGGGAGTCGCCTTTGACGAGCAGGTGCTTGACGCCTAGAGCGATGGCGGCCCTTAAGCCGGCGAGGAGGCCCTCGTATTCAGCGATGTTGTTGGAGATCTTGTCAATCGTGAAGCACAACTGGACAGCGTAGCAGAGCTTGTCGCCTTTGGGCGAGGTCAGGACGACGCCTGCCCCGCCATTGCGGGAGGCAAAGGCTCCGTCGAAGTGCATGGTCCAGTGGCTGGGCAGTGTGTCTCCAGAGGGCTCAGCCTCTTCCCCCCGAGGCTCTTCAGGGCTTGGGTCAGTCCATTCGGCGATGAAGTCAGCCAGCGCTCGCCCCTTGATGACCCTTGTGTTGTCGAAGCGGAAGTTGAATGGCTGCAGCTCTATATTCCAACCCGCTACACGGTCTGTGGCGTTGGGATTGCGCAGGATCTGCTCCAGGGGGAAGGAAGTGACCACCGTGATGGGGTGGCCCTGGAAGTAGTGTGGTAGCTTCCTGGAGGCGAGGAGGAGCGCCACGAGGAGCTTCTGCTGCATTGGGTACCGCTCCCGAGCATCCCGCAGCACCGTGCTGACGAAGTAGACGGGGTGCTCGACAAGGGTTGTCAGTGGGGTTGCAGCGTCAGCCCTCTGCGGAGGCTCCTCAGGGCCCTTGTCGAGATCCGCCTGCAGGGGGGGCTCGACAGGGGTGTCGAGAGCAGACTCGACTTGAGGCTGTGGGCCTGGCAGTGGGTCTGTGGAGGCTGCTCCTTCGACGAGATCCTTGTCGGGGGGCTTTGGGCTTGGAGTGGCAGTGCTCTTCTTGGGCAGGACAGGCTCTTCCCTCTCGGCCACCAGGACGGCGCTTGCGGTCTGAGGAGTGGCTGAAAGATACAGCTTCAGATGTTCGCCTGTCCTGGGGGCCACCATGACTGGTGGGCTGGCCAAATACTTCTTTAAGTCCTCAAAAGCCTTGTCCGCCTCAGGGGTCCACTTGAACGTGCCAGATCTCTTCATGATCTTGAAGAATTGCAGGGCTCTCTCGCCGAACTTAGAGATGAAGCGGCCCAGACTAGCCATACAACCTGCTAGGCGCTGCATGTCCTTGAGCCGGCGAGGAGGCCGCATCGCTTCTATGGCCTTGATGTTGTCGTGGTTTGCTTCTATGCCGCGGTGGGACACGAGGAATCCGAGGAGTTTGCCTGAAGGCACCCCGAAGACGCACTTGGCGGGGTTCAGCTTGATGTTCACCTTGCGCAGGCTGGCGAAGGTTTCCTCGAGATCCTTCAAGAGTGTATCTCCCTCGCGAGACTTGACCACGATGTCGTCGACATATGCCTCTGCATTTCTACCCATCTGTGCCCCCAAGGCTATTCTCATGAGCCTCTGGAAAGTGGCGCCGGCGTTCTTCAGGCCGAAAGGCATGCAAGTGTAGCAGTACACACCACAAGGGGTGAGGAATGCTGTCTTCTCCTCGTCCTCTTTAGCCATTTTGATCTGGTGATAACCAGAGAAGGCGTCCAGAAAGCAGAGGAGGTCGCAGCTGGCGGTGGAGTCCACGATCTGGTCTATCCTCGGCATGGGGTATGGGTCCTTGGGGCAGGCCTTGTTGACGTCGGTGTAGTCGATGCAGAGTCGGCCTCCTCCAGCGGGTTTAGGGACAACCACGCCGTTGGAGAGCCAAGTGGGGTGCGCGACTTCGCGGACGACTTTCTCCGCCTTTAGCTTCTCTACTTCCTTGACGATGAATGCTTGCTTCTCGGGGGCTTGCTTGCGTGCTTTTTGCTTGACGGGGCGTGCGTCTGGACACACGGCTAAGTGGTGCTCGATCACCTCCCTTGGTACACCGGACATATCTGACGGAGTCCATGCGAACATGTCAGAGTTCGCCCGGAGGAAGGCGACGAGCGCGCTTTCCTATTTGGGAGGCAGGGCAGCGCCTATGGTGACGCTAGCCCCCGAGCCTTCAGCCCCCGAGCCGCTGGTGCTCAGCGACACCTTCTTCGTGGCAGCTTGCTCCTGAGAGAACACTTGTTTCTTCCTCTTGGGCCTCTCGAGAGGCTCCACGTCCTCGTCGGCCGGGAATGCCATGCCGGCTGCCTTGTAGGCGCTCTCGAGAGCGCGCGTGGCGTCCAGGATGTGACCATGGATGGCGATGGTGCCAGCGCTGCCGGGGATCTTGACCATGTTGTAGGCATGGTGCGTGACGGCCATGAACTTCGCGAGGGCGGGGTAGCCGAGGATGGCATTGTACGGCAGGCCGATGTGGGCGACATCGAAGTCGATCAGCTCTGTGCGATAGTTCTTCTGCGTGCCGAAGGTGACGGCTAGCCGGACCTGGCCCAGGGGTTCGATGGAACCACTGGTGACCCCAGTGAACGGTCTGGAGGGCATAAGCCACTCGTAGGGCACCTGAAGCGTCTCGAAGGTCTCGACAGAGATGATGTTCAGGCCAGCTCCCCCATCAATGAGCGTCTTGGAGACGGTGATGTTGTTGAAGTTGGGGGAGCAGACCAGGGGGAGGGTTCCAACAGTCTTGGTCGACTTGGGGTGGTCCTTGGCGTCGAAGGCGATGGTGTACTGGGACCACTTGAGGGGCCTGGAGGTCTCGGTGCTCGGGAGCGCGGCGTTGAGCTCGCGGGCGAACTGCTTGAACTGGTTGTTCGACTTGGGCGCCTGAGCCCCGCCGAGGATGCAGGCCATAGCCCCTCTCGGGGCCTGGTAGCCTCCATCTTCCTCATCAGGGAGGTTGTTGTTCTTCTCGGCGGCGTTGGCTTGAGTGCCCGACGGCTTCTGGTAGCCGCCATCGCGCCTGCCCCTACCGTCTCTGCGGTAGCCGCGGCCTCTGCCGCGGTTTCCGCTGCCTTCTCCTCGCTCACGCTCCCTGCTCAGCCTCTTGAGGTCGAAGCAGTCGTCTGTGGCGTGGCCACGCCTGTTGTGGTAGACGCAGAACGGACGGTTGTCCGCCTCCTTGTCGCCAGGCTCGGGGGAGCTTCTGCGGGCGTTCTTGGTGGCTGGCTCTGCCGCTAGGATAGCAGTGGTCTTGCGCTTGGTCTCCTCGCGCTTCTTGTGGCTCTTGGAGCCCTCAGCCTAGTCGTCCCCTCGCTGGCTCATCTTGACGAAGAGGAGTCCCTCTTCAGCCTTGGCGCATTTGTCCGCAAGGTCGAACAGCTTCACCACAGAGGTGAGCTTGTCGTGGATGCCCAGCTTCTCGAGCATCCTGCGGTTCGTGACGCCCTCTCTAAAGCCGGCGATGACCTGCGTATTGGGGATGTTCGGGATCTTGTTGCGCACTTGGCTGAAGCGCTGGATGTACTTGCGGAGGGTCTCATCCTTCTTCTGCACCACAGTGCGCAGATCGTTGTGGGTGAGCGCGCGCTCGTACGTGCCCTTGAAGTTGGCGACGAACTGCTTGCAGAGCTCCTCCCAGGAGTCGAAGGAGTCCTCAGGCAGGTTGAGGAGCCAGGACAGCGCGGAGTCCCTGAGCGCGTGGCAGAACCAGTTTGCCATGACCTTGTCGTCTCCCCCTGCAGCCTGGATGGAGGTGGTGTAGAGCTGCAGGAACTCGAGAGGGTTCGTTGACCCGTCGAAGCCCTTGGGGAGGGCCGGCCTGAACTTCTGCGGCCAGACCACGCGACGCAGAGCGCCGGTGAAGGCCATGCAGCCAGAGGCGTACGTGGCGATTCCTCCCTGGAGAGCCCTGCGGTTCTGCTGCCCTGCCTGGCCGAGCTCCTTGACGAGGCAATTCTGGAGGTCCCTGCGGCGCTCCATGCCCACACGCGCGTCAGGCGCAGTGCGCTGCACGATCTGGCAGTCGTGCGGTGAGGAGGCGTGAGAGGGAGCCCTCTGCGCTGTGGCCGGAGGCGGTCCCGGCGGCGGCGGAGGCGCATCTGGTGCAGCCGTTCCCGCGCGGCCGGAGTGTTGGACCATGGAGCGCGACGGGGCGGGGCGCGTGGTGGCGACGTCGACGAGGTGGTGGAGGCGGTCCAACCACTGGTCGTGGGCCTCAGCGCTAGGCCGGTAGCGCAGGAGCTCCTGGGCCATGAGGAGCGCGGTGTGCGGCGTGGGCTCTGGGCGTCCCTGAGAGGACGCGCCTTGGCGCCGTGACGGATGCGAAGACTCAGCATCGTCGTTGCGCTCCGGGGGGACGTCCCTGTCGTCGCGGTGGTCGCTGTCATGGTACTCTTCGCTCTCGGGCTCCTCCACATGCGGGCCGGTGTTGGCGCGCTCGGCAGCGCGAGGGCGGCCGCGGCGGCCATGGGTGGGAGTTGTGCCGGGCTCGGTGTGAGCCCTGTCAGCTGCGCGCCTGTTGGCGCGCGTCGTGCGGGTGTCCGCCATGGTGGAAAGCCGGCTGGAGGTTGAAGACGCGCCTTAGTCCCCTACCTGGCGCGCCAAATGTCGAGGTGTGATTTCCACGGAGCAGGGAGAACCACTCTCGGGGGAGAAATTTGTGAAGAGGACTGAACACGTTGGTCAACAACCCTCAACCGGCACGGCGACGGTGCTCGTCGAGCCTGTAGAGGGACAACACGACAGAGATGGACTCAGGCCTGTACCCAGGTTCACGTCCCTCAGGGTGAGGTAAAACCGCTACTCCTGCTTGTCTGTATTGCTCAGTAGGGGCTACAGTACAAAGAGCTTGCCGCAGGCCCTCGCGAGGCGGTGCGGAGCTTGGAGGGGGAAGGTTCAGGCCTTCTTCCTCCTCGGGCTCGCTGGGCTTGGCTAAGCTACTGTGGGGTGTCAATGGATGAGTGATCGATCAGCCGTCCCCCGCTACGGAGGCGCTCCAGCTCCTTATATAGGCGCCCCGGGCCTCATCCCTGCGGCTTGCGCAGTGGAAGGGTTCCCACATGGCGACGAAATGGTGGAGCGGGGTGCACTGCAGCTGGGTTGCCCATGGACTCGGTCCATGGTCGCAAGGCCTGTCTTCGGGGCAGGGCAGCCGCCGCCTTTGCAGAGCGGCCAGCTGGTACTGTAGAGATCGTGGGGGTGCCCACGGTGACGTCGCCGTTGGAGCGTTGCGCCGGACATCTGCTTTATCACCAAAGAGGAAAGCTTTGTTGGCGGCGCAGGGGACACAGAGCTTTGTTGACTCCTTTTATCACCAGAACGGCAACTGCGGCGCCGTCATCATCGCGCGCAGACGCGCGCGTCACTCTGCGGCTGCTGCAGAGGCCATGTGCGCTCTGCAGCGGTTGCTTCGTAGCGAAGTATCTCCGCAGGGCGCTGGAGGCCTTGTGGAGGGAGTTGTGTTGACTCCCCTTCAGGGGAGAAAACCTTGCCGGGGGGCAGCCTCAGGGGGAGCCCTTTCTGCCCTTCGCTGCCTCCTCAAGTCCCCTCGAGGGGGCTCTCCCCTCGGGGGTCTCCCCAAGCGTTCTGCTTGGTCCTTATTCGTTTCAATGACTTTGTCGCGTGTGAGGGCTGTGGAGAGTGGGCTCTGCACACCCTGGATCTCAGTGGGCCGACAGTCGTCGCCTCCGTCCACGTCCGAGAAGAGCCGCCGCCGCCAGCCACTCCGACGAGCGATTCCAGGAGGAGAAGGACACGTCGACGACCGCCACCGCGCCAGATTCTCCGCCTCGGCCCCCTCTCCATCTCGGTATGAACCGTTCATCCCCTAGGGCTGTAGATCGCGAGCGCGTGCGACGCCGGCGATGGCACCGCCGTGTTCTTCGGCCACCGGAGCTCCTCCGACGACCAGCGCCGCCCGTTTCTGTCTCTTTAGATCTGGACCATTGGATCTAGATCCAACGGATCCTCTGCTGTTTAATCTCGAGCGCTCGTTTTAAGTTAGATCGGACGGCTTCCGCGCCGATCCGCGTCGAACCGGTATCGACCAAGCAGATCGTGCCGCGTGGCCTTTTCTTTTTGTATTTCGGTAGAAATTTTGAAATTAAAACAGAAAAACATATAAAACTTGCAAAAATCATAACTTTCATTCTGTTTGTCCAAATTTGATGAATTTTATATCCATGGATAGCCCTGCTCGTGTAGTTTATTTCTGTTCCATTAGTTTTTACTTTTGATACCTTTTAATTCGAGTAAATAACAGATTGGTATTTCGGCTATTTAAATTCATAACTTAAATAATAAAATTGCTT
This sequence comes from Poa annua, assembly GCA_026929855.1. NCBI lineage: Eukaryota > Viridiplantae > Streptophyta > Magnoliopsida > Poales > Poaceae > Poa > Poa annua. The sequence goes on along the minus strand of CM049439.1, from coordinate 26,163,027 downwards.
TTCTAGTAAATCCAATTGTTTAAGATTTGTATTATTGTCCTCTGTCCAGAAAGTTCAACTTGTGTTTTATTTGAAACTTTTCATAAAGGAATGAAAGAAATTGGTTGTAGAACCTTATTTTTACTATGTTGTTTCAATATTTAATTGTTTATTAAAATAAGAAATTTTTGTAAATTGCATTTCATGCATTTAATAGCAGAGGGTATAAAATTGTAATAAGTTATTTGGTGATGTTCATAGCATATCATACATGCATACATGTTTATGTCTTGATATTTTATTTGTTGGAATTGTGTGTTTATTTGTGCTATGTGTTGTTTGGTGCTAGATTGTGAAGAAGAGGAAGGTTTCCCTTGTGATTGTTATTCTTGTTGTGCTTGTCCATCCTGTTACCAAGGCAAGTGACATTCATGAACCACCCATTATTTTCCTATATGCATTGTAGAATTTTTGAGTAGTATGCATGATAGGAATTTTATTACTAAGTTATTATACTATGCAAAATTTCCTAGTAGTGTGTAGCCACCCTTCTATCTTGTTCTCGCAGCCATTTAAAAAGTTTTATTAGATGCTTAGCTATGCTATAAAATTGTTTACATGTTTTTGTTATGGAAAGATTTCTAAGTACTAAACTTAAAATGCACACCTGGGTGGATTGGTTGGTATGGTTTATGTTGAGTGGCTATTTGGGACTGTGCTTATGGTTGTCATCGCCTAGGGTGAATTTAATTCTACTTAGGGCCATGAGCACGGTGGTTTTCACTCAAAAGTGCACTTGTGGTTGCCACCCAGGAACAAAGAGATTACTAAGTCCCTCCAAGTTTAGATGCTTCCCGTGCAGCCTTTTGACAATGGGCTCTGTCTTGAACAACTAAGTTGTGAGAGTTCAACCTGTCAGTTTGACAAGCAGATGTAGAGTTTTTATAGGTGGAACGGGTCTTGCTAGTATGGTTGAATTCTTCTTCTGAAAGTTCTTGTCTCAATTCTCTCCTTTCCTTAATATACTCCGCGTGTATAGGATGTTTGGGTTAATTGAGTCTAAAGGTGAAAGTGCACAAACTCTGCAGAGTCAACAATCTGAGTACTTAGCCGTGTCCCCGGTGATGGACAACTTCGAGCAGCTGGACAAGGATGGACGGAAGAATCTCAACACCGTTTTCATGAAGTAAAATTTTGACTAAGGAAAGAATTATTGGTGCACTTGGGCTTCATCCCTTGGTGCCAAGTCTTGAAAATAAAAGGGCTTTACAAAAGATAGGAGAAAACTTGCTTTCTGCAAAAAAGCCTACAACTCCACCAAGCCAAATATTCATGTAGTTTAGACTTGTCATTTTATATCCACCATAGTCACTTGCCAATACTTCATTGTATTGACGTCCTTCGGGGGCTGCATATTCCAATGTGCAGGTACTTCAGATGAAGAATAAATTATGGACTCGAGTCTACACCCAACATGTCTGCCTGTGGCGCATGCTTGAAGATGAGGCTCATTGCTTATGTGTTTCTGTTGTGAACTCTGAATATTATTGCTAGCCTTCATGGTTATGCACCTTGTAATAAAGCTATACTTGCCTATTTTTGGATCTCGTTGTAGTAACTTGATATTTATGCAGTGATACTTTAAATTTTGTACTGTGGTGCTGGCAGTGATCCAGGGACTAGCACTTAACACAGGTGTTCTATCTTTAATAAAAGATGGGGCACTACAAAATGCTATCAAAGCAAAGTGTTGCCTGTAGGTTCGAGCCCTTAGGATTGGTTAAGCCCCTTTTTTATCATAATATTACCATCTTTGAAGTATGTTGGATCCTAGCGGCATAGTGAGATGAAGCGGCCCGGAGACTAACCTTACATGTCCGCGTACATGAGACCTGTTCCACAATCATAAGTGGCTGGCCTGGTGTCTGTCTCTCTTACTATAGTGAATATCCAATTTACAAAGAGTTGTTAATAATTGTTGATCACCTTGAAGAATCGAATTAGTATTTTCTCTAAGTACTTATTTACATCATGACTAGTACTTCTTGCCTTATGTATTCTGTTTTGATAATTTTACTCTTATAACTTAAGGATGTCGTTCTTCAAGTATCAAACCGCGGAGGACTTCATGGACATGCGTTTCGGGAGATATCTTCTAGAGTTAGTGGAACTGCTGGCGCTTCCAACACCCTTCATCAAGGCAAGTCAGCTGAAGCACTTCAACAAAGATGGCTTATGGGGAGTCCGACTTATGCAACGCGGGCGCCAGACTGAACCCAAGACCGAAGATATCCAGATTAGGTCGATTAGTGACTCCTTGGAGAAAGGACTCAATCTCGCCACGCAGGAGCTGATAGGGCGTCTTTGTGGGCAATTCCAGGAGGAGTTGAAGGACCACTATTTCTCTATCCTAGGCCGACGTGATGAAGATGGAGCACCCTTCCTTGTAAATGAGGAGGATAAAAGCCAACCAGATCCCTTGCACCCGTATCTTCAGGACTTAGAAATTCACCTCTGGGAGCTCAAAGATGATAGGCGTGAAGAGCTGCTAAAAAATGATGAGATCATGGCCCAAGTCAAGGAGACTCAAAAGAAGATTGACGCCCAAGAAGAAGTGACCAACGCTCAGGAGGAGAAATTCAAGGCTCAAGAGAAGAAGTTCCAAAATCAAGAGAAGAGAGTCAAGACAAGAACAAGGAGATTAAGGACTTGAAGAATGAACTTCAGAGCAACGACGTTGAGTTCGAGGCTGATCGTGATCTAATAGAGACTCTGCGCCGTGAGAAGAGAATGCTACAAGAGAAGAACGAAGCCCTAGAGAAGGAAGTGATAGAGATTCTGCGCCGTGAGAAGATAATGCTACAAGAGAAGAATGAAGCCCTAGAGAAGGAAGTGAACGAGTACAAGGAGATCCTCATGAAGGAAGGCATCACCATCGAGGAGGTCGAAGAGGAGGAAGAAGATGAAGGAGATGTCATGGACGAAAATTAGACTTAGTAGTTGGACCACCATGTTCTATTTCTCGTTTAGCTCGTCGTTTTTAAACATTGATCTCCAACTTGTGGTATGACAATGTTAGAATGTTTTGGTGTGCAAACCTTGTCGATTTCTTTAATCTACCAAGTTTTAAGTTGTGTGTTGATTGCTTGACTTGTTGTTTTGTGCATGGGTAGGATTTTCCTTCTTTTAGTTCTATCTATCTTTTAATCATCCATGCTGAAAACCCCATAGATGCCTCCACGTCGTGATCCCGACAACAACAACGATGCTATGCAACAATTGATGGCCGCTCAAGCTCAGTTGATGACTATGATGACTCAGTTCATTGCAGCAACCAACAACAACAACAACAACAACAATCACAACCCGCCGCCACCTCCACCACCACCACCCCAAGTTGACAGACTTGCTAGATTTCTAAGGCTTAGGCCTAATAAGTTCTCCTCTGCTACTGAACCTATAGTAGCTGATGACTGGCTTCGCTCAGTTAACAAGGACTTAGTGACTTGTGAGTGTTCTGAGGCAGAGAAGGTGAGGTTCACCGCACACCTGCTGGAAGGACCCGCTGCACTGTGGTGGGAAACTTATCAAGTGACTCATCCTCTGGAGGGCATGACTTGGGATGCTTTCAAGGAGGGTTTTCGCAATGCTCACATTTCCTCGGGCATAATGAATCTGAAGAAGGAGGAATTCCGCAGCTTGAGGCAGGGAGGTAGAACTCTGAAGGAGTATATGGATGACTTCTGTACGCTATCAAGGTATGCACCAGAAGACATTGACACTGATGCTAAGAGGAAGGAAAAATTCCTCAATGGACATAGGGGAGATCTGAAGATACCCTTGTCTGTGGCTTATGCTCCCAACTATCAAGCTCTGTTGGATCAAGCAATCACTTTGGACAGCAACATAAGAAAGGAAGAGAACAGGAAGAGGAAGTTCAGTGCAAGTAAGGTTCATTCTGAAGGAGCACACAAGAGGCACCACACCTCGGAAAGCAGTGGGCATAAACCATGGAATCACTCCAACAACGGCAATGGGCAAAAGCATCATGGTCACAGCCATAGTGGAGGATATAAGGGAAACAATGGAGGATACAAGGGAAATAATGGAGGATTCAAAGGAAACCATCACCATGGCCATAATCATGGAAATGGTCATCACCGTCCCAACCATGAGGGGAAGAAAGACTTGTCTCAGGTCACTTGCTTCAAATGTAAGAAGACGGGGAATTATGCAACTGACTGCCCAGAGAGAAAACCCTTTCCAGAAGGGACACGTGAATCACATCAATGTGGAAGAAGTACATGATGAACCCGATGCTGTGATTGGTACGTTCTTGCTTAATTCATTTCCAGCATTAGTCTTATTTGATACTGGAGCATCACATTCATTCATATCAAGAGCTTTTGTAAACAAACATGGGTTAGCCGAGGAAAGCATAGGAAAACCTATTAGAGTGAGTTCACCTGGTGGAGAGATGATAGTAAATTCTGGGTGTAGACAGTTAGACCTGAAGATTGGAAAATATCATTTTCCAACGGATCTAGTCATCCTAGAAACCCAAGGCTTGGATGTCATAATAGGCATGGATTGGATGACACTTTTTGAAGGAATCATAGACTGTGCTAATAGAGATATCATCCTCACCACCCCAGAGAAAAAGAAGATTAGGTTTAGATCAACCTTCGAACTTAAGAAAGTTAGGCTAAATTCTCTTAAGGGGGTTAGCCTTGGTGATGTACTTATTGTCAAGGAATACCCAGATGTGTTTCCAGAGGAACTACCGGGAATGCCACCCGATAGAGATGTAGAGTTTCTCATTGAACTAAAACCAGGTACTGGACCAATAGCTAAGAGACCATATCCGATGGCCGTCGATGAACTGAAAGAGCTCAAGAAGCAACTGGAGGAACACATTCAGAAAGGATTTATTCGTCCATGTTCATCGCCATGGGGAGCACCAGTCTTATTTGTTCAAAAGAAAGATCATACACAGAGGCTAGTCACGGACTACAGAGATATAAATGAGCAAACTATCAAGAACAAGTACCCGCTACCCAAGATTAATGAACTATTCGATCAATTGGAAGGTGCCTGTGTTTTCTCAAAGATCGATCTTCGATCAGGGTACCTCCAGATGAAAGTTAGAGAAATGGATATACCAAAGACTGCATTTGTTACCAGATATGGCTCTTATGAGTACACCGTAATGCCCTTTGGATTAACCAATGCTCCAGCCTATTTCATGAATATGATGAATAAAGTGTTCATGGATTTTCTGGATAAGTTTGTGGTAGTTTTCATCGATGACATTTTAATCTACTCCAAAAGTCACAAAGAACATGAAGAACATTTGCGCCTGGTATTGCAGAGACTACGGGAACATAAGTTGTATGCCAAATTCAGCAAGTGTGAGATTTGGTTAGAACAAGTCGGATTTCTAGGTCATGTGGTGTCTAAGGAGGGTATAGCAGTGGATCCTGAAAAAGTTTCAGTTGTAACCAATTGGGAGCCACCAAAGAATGTGGGAGAAATCCGTAGTTTTCTTGGTCTAGCAGGATATTACCGAAGATTCATTGAAAACTTTTCCAAGATTGCCAAGCCCTTGACGGAGTTGTTAAAGAAGGAGAACAAGTTTGAATGGACTGAGGCTTGCGAATCCAGTTTTCAGGAGTTAAAGAAACGTCTAGTTTCAGCCCCAGTTCTATGCTTACCTGATTTAGAGAAGGAATTCCAAGTGTATTGTGATGCTTCACGCCAAGGTCTTGGAAGTGTATTGATGCAGGAAGGCAGAGTGGCATCCTATGCCTCCAGACAACTCAAGAAACATGAAGTTAACTATCCTACACATGATCTCGAGTTAGCCTCAGTAGTACATGCCTTGAAGACCTGGAGACATTATCTGATGGGAAAAAGATGTGAAGTTTTCACCGACCATAAAAGTTTGAAGTATATTTTTACTCAGAAGGAGTTGAATATGAGACAGAGAAGATGGTTGGAACTTATAAAAGATTTTGATCTAAGCCTACAATACCATCCTAGTAAGGCTAATGTAGTAGCAGATGCTCTGAGTCGCAAGGTGTATGTGAATGGCCTCACGGCAGGGGAAATACCCGAGGATTTATGCAAGGCATTCAAGGACCTCAGGTTGGAAGTAGTATCAGAAGGTTTTGTAGCCTCATTAGTAGTACAACCAACTCTGATGGACAAGATACGCGAAGCTCAGAAGGGAGATAAGGATATAGAAGAAATGAAAGTCAATCTGAGAGCCGAAAAAGCTAAAGGGTTTCATGAAGATGAGCAAGGAACATTGTGGTATGAAAAACTTGTGTGTGTGGCCAAGGATCCTGATCTTAGGAAGTTAATTCTGCAAGAAGCCCATGAGACCCCTTACTCCATTCATCCGGGAAATACTAAGATGTATATGGATGTGAAGGAGAGATTTTGGTGGAACAATCTGAAGAGAGACATAGCAGAATATATCGCAAAGTGTGATGTATGCAGTCGAGTAAAAGCAGAACATCAGAAACCGGCAGCTTTTACAACCTTTGAAGGTGCCGGACTGGAAGTGGGATTCGATTGGTATGGACTTCATCACGGGACTACCAAGAACCAAATCAGGTTATGATTCTATTTGGGTTATTGTTTGTCGTCTAACAAAAATAGCTCACTTTATACCCGTGAAGACCACATATACAAGTGCTAAGTCAGCTGATATTTACATGAAGAGAATTGTGTGCCTTCATGGCGTTCCTAAGAGTATCGTGTCTGATAGAGGAACCCAGTTCACGTCGCATTTCTGGAAACAGTTGCATGAATCACTAGGAACCAGATTGGAATTCAGCACGGCCTTTCACCCGCAAACAGATGGTCAGACTGAGAGAGTAAACCAGATTTTAGAAGATATGTTAAGAGCTTGTGCGCTCGATTACGGATCTAGCTGGGATGATAACCTACCCTACGCCGAGTTCTCCTACAATAACAGTTATCAAGCAAGTATTGAGATGGCACCGTTTGAAGCTTTATATGGAAAGAAATGCACTACCCCATTGTTATGGAGTGGTGTCGGGGAACGGAGTTTCTTTGGACCTGATATAATCCAGGATGCTGAAGAGAAGGTTAGACTGATCAAAGATAGATTGAAGATAGCCCAGTCTCGACAAAAGAGCTATGCAGATTCCAAACGTAGAGAAGTCATCTACGAAGTGAATGATAGAGCCTATCTCAGAGTTTCACCACTGCGTGGTGTAAAAAGGTTTGGAATCAAAGGAAAGTTAGCACCCCGATTTATTGGACCATTCAAAATCCTTTCTCGCAAAGGTGAAGTGGCATATGAGTTAGAACTGCCAGAAATTCTGTCTGCGGTCCATAATGTGTTCCATGTCAGCCAGTTGAAGAAATGTCACCCCGAGATGATGGGAGTTCCATTAAAGGATACTGTACCCCTCGAGGAAGTACAATTGGAGAGTGATCTAACTTATGAAGAGAAACCCATAAAGGTTCTAGAAATAGCAGAAAGAGTCACCCGTACCAAAACCATCAAGTTCTGCAAGGTTCAATGGAGTCATCACACCGAGGAAGAAGCCACATGGGAACGGGAAGATAATCTTCGAGAAGACCATCCTCACCTATTTGCTGACCTTTCCGAAGCTCGAGGGCGAGCTTCCTCTTAAGGCGGTTAGTTTGTAACATCCCAAATTTTCAAAAATTTAAAACTTTGCATTCATGCATCATTCATCATATAGTCATGGCATTAAATTTGCATAAGTTATTAATAAGTTTAAATTGGATTTCATTTCATAAAATTGTTATATGCACCTCCTTATAATAAATCCTTTTGTTAAGTTATTTTATAAGCAAATATGCAGCCAAAAAGTTCTAAATTTAATAAGTTTTCTAAAACATATTTTTATGAATTTTTCTGGAAAGTTTGGTAATGTTTAAAAATCATTTTTGAATTCAGGTTTTGAAAACAGAAAAGGTTTTGGACAAAAAAAAAGATTTAAGACAACTTACCGAGCCGGCCCAGCGTCTTCAACCGCGCGCGCGCAGCAAACAGCAGCCCAAAGCCAGCCAGCCCAGCCCGCGCGACGCCCCTCTCTCGCTGACAGGTGGGTCCCACCTGTCAGATGATCTTCAACCTCTGTCCGTGATTTTCGTTCTAGAACTCGATCCGATTTCGTATCAATCAGCCCCATTTCTTGCGGGATTGGTTTCCGTAGACGCCCCCATATAACCACAACCCCGCCGCCGTTCCTCTCACCCCAAAAACCCTAACCCTCGCGCCCCAAGGCTGCCCCGTTTCAAGTTCGCATCGCCGCCATATCCGCCGCCGAAGAGCTCGCCGTACGGGACACCCCGGCCACCCCGGACCCTCTCTTCTCTCCCACTCGTTCCCTTTTGTTGCCGTGCACCTTTTTGACACGGTCGTGTATCCTATTTCGCAGCGAGTCGTCGCCTCCGTCCACGTCCGAGAAGAGCGGCCGCCGCCAGCCACTCCGACGAGCGATTCCAGGAGGAGAAGGACACGTCGACGACCGCCACCGCGCCTGATTCTCCGCCTCGGCCCCCTCTCCATCTCGGTATGAACCGTTCATCCCCTAGGGCTGTAGATCGCGAGCGTGTGCGACGCCGGCGATGGCACCGCCGTGTTCTTCGGCCACCGGAGCTCCTCCGACGACCAGCGTCGCCCGTTTCTGTCTCTTTAGATCTGGACCATTGGATCTAGATCCAACGGATCCTCTGCTGTTTAATCTTGAGCGCTCGTTTTAAGTTAGATCGGACGGCTTCCGCGCCGATCCGCGTCGAACCGGTATCGACCAATCAGATCGCGCCGCGTGGCCTTTTCTTTTTGTATTTCGGTAGAAATTTTGAAATTAAAACAGAAAAACATATAAAACTTGCAAAAATCATAACTTTCATTCTGTTTGTCCAAATTCGATGAATTTTATATCCATGGATAGCCCTGCTCGTGTAGTTTATTTCTGTTTCATTAGTTTTTCCTTTTGATACCTTTTAATTCGAGTAAATAACAGATTGGTATTTCGGCTATTTAAATTCATAACTTAAATAATAAAAATGCTTTTATAGTAAATCCAATTGTTTAAGATTTGTATTATTGTCCTCTGTCCAGAAAGTTCAACTTGTGTTTTATTTGAAACTTTTCATAAATGAATGAAAGAAATTGGTTGTAGGACCTTATTTTTACTATGTTGTTTCAATATTTAATTGTTAATTAAAATAAGAAATTTTTGTAAATTGCATTTCATGCATTTAATAGCAGAGGGTATAAAATTGTAATAAGTTATTTGGTGATGTTCATAGCATATCATACATGCATACATGTTTATGTCTTGATATTTTATTTGTTGGAATTGTGTGTTTATTTGTGCTATGTGTTGTTTGGTGCTAGATTGTGAAGAAGAGGAAGGTTTCCCTTGTGATTGTTATTCTTGTTGTGCTTGTCCATCCTGTTACCAAGGCAAGTGACATTCATGAACCACCCATTATTTTCCTATATGCATTGTAGAATTTTTGAGTAGTATGCATGATAGGAATTTTATTACTAAGTTATTATACTATGCAAAATTTCCTAGTAGTGTGTAGCCACCCTTCTATCTTGTTCTCGCAGCCATTTAAAAGTTTTATTAGATGCTTAGCTATGCTATAAAATTGTTTACATGTTTTTGTTATGGAAAGATTTCTAAGTACTAAACTTAAAATGCACACCTGGGTGGATTGGTTGGTATGGTTTATGTTGAGTGGCTATTTGGGACTGTGCTTATGGTTGTCATCGCCTAGGGTGAATTTAATTCTACTTAGGGCCATGAGCACGGTGGTTTTCACTCAAAAGTGCACTTGTGGTTGCCACCCAGGAACAAAGAGATTACTAAGTCCCTCCAAGTTTAGATGCTTCCCGTGCAGCCTTTTGACAATGGGCTCTGTCTTGAACAACTAAGTTGTGAGAGTTCAACCTGTCAGTTTGACAAGCAGATGTAGAGTTTTTATAGGTGGAACGGGTCTTGCTAGTATGGTTGAATTCTTCTTCTGAAAGTTCTTGTCTCAATTCTCTCCTTTCCTTAATGCACTCCGCGTGTATAGGATGTTTGGGTTAATTGAGTCTAAAGGTGAAAGTGCACAAACTCTGCAGAGTCAACAATCTGAGTACTTAGCCGTGTCCCCGGTGATGGACAACTTCGAGCAGCTGGACAAGGATGGACGGAAGAATCTCAACACCGTTTTCATGAAGTAAAATTTTGACTAAGGAAAGAATTATTGGTGCACTTGGGCTTCATCCCTTGGTGCCAAGTCTTGAAAATAAAAGGGCTTTACAAAAGATAGGAGAAAACTTGCTTTCTGCAAAAAAGCCTACAACTCCACCAAGCCAAATATTCATGTAGTTTAGACTTGTCATTTTATATCCACCATAGTCACTTGCCAATACTTCATTGTATCGACCTCCTTCGGGGGCTGCATATTCCAATGTGCAGGTACTTCAGATGAAGAATAAATTATGGACTCGAGTCTACACCCAACATGTCTGCCTGTGGCGCATGCTTGAAGATGAGGCTCATTGCTTCTGTGTTTCTGTTGTGAACTCTGAATATTATTGCTAGCCTTCATGGTTATGCACCTTGTAATAAAGCTATACTTGGCTATTTTTGGATCTCGTTGTAGTAACTTGATAGTTATGCAATGATACTTTAAATTTTGTACTGTGGTGCTGGCAGTGATCCAGGGACTAGCACTTAACACAGGTGGTCTATCTTTAATAAAAGATGGGGCACTACACAGGTAGGGGGCTTTTGAGCGCGCTTCACCTTCACCGACAGCTGACATGACTAGGGGAGGAAGCAACGCCGGGGAGCGCACCCCTGCCGGAGAAACCCATGAGCAGCGCGCCCTGCGCCGCGCCGCTCGCGCCATCACTGGGACGCGTACCCGCCGCGGGGCCGTGATGCACCGGTGTGGTGTTGTTGGGAAACCCAAGAGGAAGGTATGAAGTAGTGCAGCAGCAAATTTCCCACAGTTGTGAAACCAAGGTTATCAATCCAGTAGGAAACTAGAATTCTTCCGAAGGTTGCTGCGGTTGACCTTGGCAGGGCGCACTACCGGTGTCAACCACGAACGTGCAACCTGCACACAACACAACCAAGATACTTTGCCCCAACTTAGCAGTGAGGTTGTCAATCTCACTGGCTTGCTGTAACAAAGGATTAAACGTATGTGTAGAAAATGATGTTTGTTTGCAGAGAATGAAAGTAACAGGATTGCAGTAGGTTGTATTATCAGTTTAAGGAAAAAGGACAGGGGTCCACAGTTCACTAGTGGTGTGTCTCCATAAATAAATAATAGCATACATGCGGGTAAACAAATTACAGCTGGGCAATTGACAGAATAAAGAACTGCATAACAATGCATATACAAGTCATGATGTCTAGTGTGAGATTCATTTGGGCATTACAACATGATACATAGACCGTCATCCAACTACATCTATGACTAATAATCCACCTTCAGGATAACATCCGCAACACCATTCAGTATTAAGTTGCAAGCAACAGATTATTGCATTAAGTAAAGTGTGTAATGTAAGTAGCACAAATATCCTTAGATAAAGAACTACTGTTTTATCCCTAGTAGCAACAGTAAATCTACAATCTTAGAGGTTGCTGTCAGTCCCCCAGATTAAATAGAGACATGAACCCACTATCAAGCATAAATACCCCCTCTTGGAGTCACAAGCATCTACTTGGCCAGAGCATCTACTAGTAACGGAGAGCATGCAAGATCATAAATAACGCACTCACAAGATATATTATGAAGCAAATGACATAGTACTCAATTATTCATCGGATCCTAGCAAACACAACATGTAGCATTACATAAAGATGATCTTGATCATGATAGGTAGCTCACAAGATCTAAACATGATGGCACAATAGGAGAAGAAAACCATCTAGCTACTTCTATGGACCCGTAGTCCAAGGATGAACTACTCACGCATCAGTCCGGAGGCGGGCATGGTGATGTAGAGCTCTCTGGTGATGATTCCCCTCTCTGGCAGGGTGCCGGGAAGAGCTTCTGAACCCTCCCGAACTAGGATTGACGGCGGCGGTGGCTCTGTAACGTATCGTGTAAAAGTGTTCGGGCTCTAGGTCTTGTATTGTCGGGGGGTATTTGTAGGCGAAAGGGCGAAGGCGGTGGAGGCCCGAGGGCCCCACACCACGTGGCCGCGCGGCCAGGGGGGACCCGCGCCGGGACATGGTGTGGGCGCCTCGTGGCCCCACTCCGTCTCGTCTTCGGTGTTCTGGAAGCTCCCGAGAAAAATAGGGACTTTGGCTTTTGATTCGTCAAATTCCGAGAATATCCTTAACAGTTTTTCTGAAACCAAAAACAGCAGAAAACAGGGAACTGGCACTGTGGCATCTTGGTAATAGGTTAGTCCCAGAAAATGCATAAAAACCATATAAAGTGTATATAAAACATGTAGCAATTGGTATAATATAAGCATGGAACATAAGAAATTATAGATACGTTGGAGACGTATCAGGCCGCGGCGACCCAAGACGGCTCACCAGAGGAGGGCCAGCACTCGTCCACCGCACCGACTGTAACATCCCAAAATTTTGGGAATGTTTAAAGATCACTAAAATTTAAAACTTTTATTTCTTATTAAAAATAAAATCATCAAATGCAAGAACACTAAACAAAAGGGATTTTATTGAATTATAGAAAAGATTTAAGACATTAATTGAATCAAGTAAACTTTGTTTTCAAACTTGAGTGATGAGCTATAATTAAATATTCTAAATACTTATTTACCTTATATTATTTAAAGTATGCCTATTTCAGAAATGTTTTGGATAAAATTATTTAATTCAAAAGCATTACATTTGTATACTTAATAAACCCTAGGTCAATATTTATAGTCATAAAACTATTTGGAACATTTTCCTATTTTCCAATATAGATTTGATTCAAGTATTTGATTTTGAAAATGGATTTGAAATTCTTCTTTTAAACCTATGTATTTGTGATATTTTGTTGATTATATTATGACACAAATTCTTTATTAAAACTCTATTTTAAATTCTACAAAAGTGTCAAATTATGTTCTTTTAAAAGTTTATAATATGAAATATATTGAAAACATGTGTTTGAATGTTTTAAAAGAAAGACATGGATATTACAAATTTGTAGAAATTGGTTTGAAGTTATTTGGATAAATAAAACAAAAGTTATGAAAGAAATAAGAAAAACAGAAAAGAAAAAGAAAGAAAACAAAAAAAGGGTGTTAGCCGGACCAGCCCAGCCGGCCCAGCGCCTAACTACCGCGCGTGCGATGCACCGAGCCCAGCAGCGGCCCAGCCCGTTCCCTCGCCCCTTCTCTCCCCTTCCTGTAACCGCCTCGCGCCCACGACGCCACGACCGCGATGCCGTCGCCCACATCTTCCACCATCCCCACTCCCCCGTGCCCGCTCTGGCGCGCTGACCACCCCCTTTAAGACCCCCGCCCACGGCCTCCTTTTCCACTCGCAGAGACGAACTAGAGCGCCCCAGGCTGCCCGGACGCTGTGGACAAATCGCGCCTCGGCCGCCGCCGTTCGTTGCCGATTCCGGTGAGCCCCGCTCCCCTCTTCACCTCTCTCCGGCACCTCGTGCTCCTGTTCACACCGGCGCACCTCTTTGACAAGGTCGCACGGACCCAGGCGCGTCCCAACGTCGACTGCGTGCTCGGCCGAAACCACCGCCCGCTGCCGCAACTCCGGCGAGCAATTGCCGGAGGAGAAGAGCTCCCCCGTCGTCCGCGACCACGACAGCAGCCCCGCCTCGCCCTCCTCCTCCCTCTAGTACTAACCCCACTGCCCAACTCTCTCTTTTTCCTCGAGTCCGTGCACGGCACGCATGGCGCCGCCGCGGCCGGAGACAACTCCGGTGAACTGCGCCGCCCACTTTAGGTCGCCTAGATCTAGGGCCGTTGGATCTAGATCCACTGGCTGCTATTTATTTTAATTACGAACCGGTATCGATTAATCCCGTGCGTCCGCGTAAGTTAGATTGGACGGCTGAGATTAATCCGTAAATTAAATAAATGTTTAAAAAGCAGAAATCAAATCCAACTTCAAAAATTCATAACTTTCAAACCATAAGTCCAAGTTTAACAAACTTTATACCGTTGCAAAGCCCTTCTCATGTAGATCATTTTGGCATCAATAGTTTTCCCTTTTTCATCTGTTAAATTGGAATATTATGCAGAGGAGCATTTCGGCCATTTAATTCATAACTTATTTTCTAAAATTACTTTTAAAGTGAATCCTTTTGCTAAATGTATTAAATTACATCCTCTGTCCAGAGAACATAAAACTTAATTTTTATGATTAATAAATTGTAAGAGTAATAATTTTTCATGCAAACCCTCTAGTGTTTCAAAAATGTTTCCAAATAATAAATTTCATTAAATCTTGCCCATGTCATAATGCATTATTTTAGCAACCAGAGAGCTAATAATGCTGATTTAACCCATTATAAATATGTTGATTGCATTTAGTCATGCAAATCATGTTTCCATGATTTGAGTATATGATTGATTGGTATGTTGATTGAGTGTTATTTATTTATTTAGATTGTGCGGAGTGTTCCCGTTGCTGTGGTAGTTACGCGTGCTCCCCCTGTGACCAAGGCAAGTGATGCTCACTCATAAATGTCCTAGTATTTTTAATTTATTGCATTTAGTGTTTTCAGTAGTATGCATGATAGGCTTACTACCAATTTTTGTATAATATGCTATGCTACGGGAATCCTATTTAGAATAGCCATCCACTTACACCCCCTCTAGGCTTAGTGAGCCACTAAACTTAGTTGATACTTGGTTATGCTATGGAAAATGTTTTTAGTAGTTGAGTAAGGGAAAACAACTAAGTTTAATGAACTACCTGGGTGTTGGTGGAAAGTTGGAAACGGTGATCCCCGGGGTAACCCCAGGATGGGAGGATGGATTACAAGTGAGGAAAGCCACCCAGGATCAAAGAGATTCAAAGTTACTCCATGTTTAGATTGCTTCCAGTGCAGCCACATGTCATATGGGCTCTGTCTTGATCATATAAGTTGTGAGACCCCGAAATCCGCGTGACCCGCAGATGTAGGGATGATAAGTGGGGATGGGTCCGCAGTATGATTTTGGGGAATTACTTCTGAAAGGTCTCGTCTCGGTCTTCTCTTTTCCATTTCATAATTGGGTGACATGGACGAGGGAATGATTGGGTCTTGTGGTGAAAGTGCACAAACTCTCGAGAGTCAAAAACTAACTACTTAGCCGTGTCCCCGGTTACGGACAATTTGAGCAGCTGGACAAGGAACTGACAGAGGATCTCATCATTCCAATTTCTAAATAAAATTTGATGGGTTGAACAAGGGTAAAATATGACAGTTGTGGTGATGCCAACCTGTAAGGTGGCACAGGAAACCCGCATGATCATATTTAGTGGTGATGCTAACCTGTAAGGTGGCACAGGAAACCCACAAATGGTTAGTTAAATAATTAGTGGTGATGCTAACCTATAAGGTTGCACAGGAAACCCACAAATGAATAGTTACACATAAAGTGGTGATGCCAACCAGTATGGCACAGGAAACCGACATGATATTAATTGAAGGATAAAATATTTGTTGTAAAATATAGGGTAAAACTGGCTTTATGCAAATCTGCCTCAAACTCCACCAAGCCAAATATGCATGTAGGAGGTAGGATGCCATTTATATCCACTAGTATCACTTGCCACCACAATTCAATTGTGCTGACCCAATATAGTTGGGCTGCAACTCACCATTGCAGGACCCTCTGACGAGGAGTAAGGATTGTTAGGGTCGCGAGTCTCCAACCAACATGCCTTGCCTGTGGCACATGATGAAGATGGAGCTCACTTTATCCATTTGCTTTCCGCTGTGTGTTTATTTCGGTGTGAGCTAGCCATGGGCTATGCACCTTGTATCGAACCCTTTTATTTTTGGATCATCGTGTAATGAATATTGATGCAATGTTATGGTATTTCATCTTAAACTGTGTGTGCTAGCAAGTCGATCCAGGGACTAGCGCTATACACAGGAAGTCGCTACCTTATAATAAAAGGGGGGCCTTTACAGATGGTATCAGAGCACTGTGTTGCCTGTAGGTTCGTGACCCTAGGTTTGGATAGAAATAGGTTTTGACCATAGAATTGAAAATCTATTTTATTCAGATTTCTAAAATAAAGATATATTTTTATTTTTCCTTTTTCTTATACTCTCGTCTACTATCAACCTTCTGAAAATATCTCCTCTTGTCTAGAAGACCATGTTCTTGAAGTCTGAGTCTAATACCCCATATGGATTTCTCAATATCAATACGAATCACTATGTGGAAGACCATTGAAGAACCAGGATTCGGCAAACAGTTTGAAGATATCCAATAAGTGGAAGAACCTGAAGCACTCAACAAGGAGATAGACTAGATACCACCATTTAGATTAGAACAACGACATCGTGATAGTGTATTGTTCCTACCAACTTAGGTTGTATGACAATACTAGATTGTTTTCTTTTTTGTGTTTGTATCTTGTTGATTGATGTTTGATAGATGTTGTTTTATGAATGTTTGTTGTGTTCTTTTGTCATGATTGTTTGTGAGGGTAGGGTTTCCTCCTCTTAGATCTCTCTATCTCTACTTATCTATGCTAAACCAACAGATGCCTCCTCGTCGAGAAACCCGCAACAACAACAATGAAGACAACAATGATAACGACAACAACGGGATGCAACAGATGTTGGCCCAGATGATGCAGGTGTTGACACAGATCTTAGCGAACAACAACAACAACAACAACAATAACAACCCACCTCCACCACCACCCCCTCAAGTGGACATGCTCACCCGATTTCTGAGGTTGAGACCAGCAACATTCACTAGCGCCTCAGAACCAGTTGTAGCAGATGACTGGTTACGCTCGGTGAATAAGAATCTGTTAACCATTGGGTGCACAGACGAAGAGAAGGTCAGGTTTGCGGCATATCTGCTAGAAGGACCTGCAGCCTGCTGGTGGGACAACTATCAGATCACTCACCCAATTGAGGATGTCACATGGGAGATGTTCCAAGAAGGTTTCCGTACTGCACACATATCAACTGGTGTGATGAGCTTGAAGAAAAGAGAATTCCGCAATCTGCGTCAAGGAAACCGCACAGTTGCTGGATACATAGAGGATTTCAACAATCTAGCACGCTACGCGCCAGACGATGTTGACATAGGATCCAAGAGGAAGGATAAATTCTTGGATGGTCTAAATGATGAGTTAGCCATTCAATTGTCAGTGGTCTACACACCCAACTATCAGTCACTTCTCGACAAGGCCACTATCTTGGAGAACAAGCAGACACAAGCCGAAAATAGAAAGAGGAAGCATAGCTCAAGCAAGTACCACTCTGAAACTTCACACAAGAGACACAATCATTATGAGGGAAGCAGTGGCAACAAATTTCACAACCATGGAAACAATCAAGTTGGTGGAAATGGTCACAACCATAATGAAGCCCAAAAGGGAAGCAATGGTGACCAACAGGTTAGCAACCACAATGGCCAACACAATGGCATTGGAAATGGCAATGGTCAGCATAGCCACCAAGGCAAGAAGGACCTCAGTCATATAAAATGCTATAAGTGTAAGAACATGGGGCATTATTCTAGTGGTTGCCCTGAAAAGGAAGCAGCCAAGCCCAACCCATTCCAGAAAGGATATGTGAATCATGTCAATGTGGAAGAAGTATTCGAAGCACGTGAACTGGTGAACAGTAAGTCCTTAATCAGTTAAATTTCAGCACAAATATTTCTCAAATACTAGTACATGTTATATATCTGAATCAAGGATGACGAAGCACAACCTAACAACTAAAGATATAGCCCTCCCACCTGAGTTACCTTGACATTGGAGACAAGAGTCTTGCACAACCCACAAAAGTTCCTTTTAAGGGTGATAGCCCACCCAACTCTCCTAAACCCAGATATCCAAACCCATCTTTCTTTCTAGCCTCTTCGAATCTCGGGACGAGATTCCTTTTAAGGGTGGTAGTATGTAACATCCCAAAATTTTGGGAATGTTTAAAGATCACTAAAATTTAAAACTTTTATTTCTTATTAAAAATAAAATCATCAAATGGAAGAACACTAAACAAAAGGGATTTTATTGAATTATACAAAAGATTTATGACATTAATTGAATCAAGTAAACTTTG
This sequence comes from Poa annua, assembly GCA_026929855.1. NCBI lineage: Eukaryota > Viridiplantae > Streptophyta > Magnoliopsida > Poales > Poaceae > Poa > Poa annua. The sequence continues at coordinate 26,144,784 of CM049439.1, read as the reverse complement.
TTTTCAAACTTGAGTGATGAGCTATAATTAAATATTCTAAATACATATTTACCTTATATTATTTAAAGTATGCCTATTTCAGAAATGTTTTGGATAAAATTATTTAATTCAAAAGCATTACATTTGTATTCTTAATAAACCCTAGGTCAATATTTATAGTCATAAAACTATTTGGAACATTTTCCTATTTTCCAATATAGATTTGATTCAAGTATTTGATTTTGAAAATGGATTTGAAATTCTTATTTTAAACCTATGTATTTGTGATATTTTGTTGATTATATTATGACACAAATTCTTTATTAAAACTCTATTTTAAATTCTACAAAAGTGTCAAATTATGTTCTTTTAAAAGTTTATAATATGAAATATATTGAAAACATGTGTTTGAATGTTTTAAAAGAAAGACATGGATTTTACAAATTTGTAGAAATTGGTTTGAAGTTATTTGGATAAATAAAACAAAAGTTATGAAAGAAATAAGAAGAACAGAAAAGAAAAAGAAAGAAAACAAAAAAAAGAGTGTTAGCCGGACCAGCCCAGCCGGCCCAGCGCCTAACTACCGCGCGTGCGATGCGCCGAGTCTGGCAGCGGCCCAGCCTGTTCCCTCGCCCCTTCTCTCACTGACCGACGGGCCCCACCCGTCAGTCGTCCCCTTCCTCCAACCGCCTCGCGCCCACGACGCCACGACCGCGACGCCGTCACCCACGTCTTCCACCATCCTCACTCCCCCGTGCCCACTCTGGCGCACTGACCACCCCCTTTAAGACCCCCACCCACGGCCTCCTTTTCCCCTCGCAGAGACGAACTAGAGCGCCCCCAGGCTGCCCAGACGCCGTGCACAAATTGCGCCTCGGCCGCCGCCGTTCGTCGCCGATTCCGGTGAGCCCCGCTCCCCTCTTCACCACTCTCCGGCACCTCGTGCTCCCGTTCACACCGGCGCACCTCTTTGACAAGGTCGCACGGACCCAGGCGCGTCCGAACGTTGACTACGTGCTTGGCCGAAACCACCGCCTGCTGCCGCAACTCCGGCGAGCAATTGCCGGAGGAGAAGAGCTCCCCCGCCGTCCGCAACCACGCCAGCAGCCCCGCCTTGCCCTCCTCCCCCCTCTGGTACTAACCCCACTGCCCAACTCTCTCTTTTTCCTCGAGTTCGTCCATGGCACGCATGGCGCCGCCGCGGCCGGAGACAACTCCGGTGAACTGCGCCACCCACTTTAGGTCGCCTAGATCCAGGGCCGTTGGATCTAGATCCATCGGCTGCTATTTATTTTAATTACGAACCGGTATCGATTAATCCCGTGCGTCCGCGTAAGTTAGATCGGACGGCTGAGATTAATCCGTAAATTAAATAAATGTTTAAAAAGCAGAAATCAAATCAAACTTCAAAAATTCATAACTTTCAAACCATAAGTCCAAATTTGACAAACTTTATACCGTTGCAAAGCCCTTCTCATGTAGATCATTTTGGCATCAATAGTTTTCCCTTTTTCATCTGTTAAATTGGAATATTATGTAGAGGAGCATTTCGGCCATTTAATTCATAACTTATTTTCTAAAATTACTTTTAAAGTGAATCCTTTTGCTAAATGTATTAAATTACATCCTCTGTCCAGAGAACATAAAACTTAATTTTTATGATTAATAAATTATAAGAGTAATAATTTTTCATGCAAACCCTCTATTGTTTCAAAAATGTTTTCAAATAACAAATTTCATTAAATCTTGCCCATGTCGTAATGCATTATTTTAGCAACCAGAGAGCTAATAATGCAGATTTAACCCATTATAAATATGTTGATTGCATTTAGTCATGCAAATCATGTTTCCATGATTTGAGTATATGACTGATTGGTATGTTGATTGAGTGCTATTTATTTATTTAGATTGTGCGGAGTGTTCCCGTTGGTGTGGTAGTTACGCGTGCTCCCCCTGTGACCAAGGCAAGTGATGCTCACTCATAAATGTCCTACTATTTTTAATTTATTGCATTTAGTGTTTTCAGTAGTATGCATGATAGGCTTACTACCGGATTTGGTATAATATGCTATGCTATGGGAATCCTATTTAGAATAGCCATCCACTTACACCCCCTCCAGGCTTAGTGAGCCACTAAACTTAGTTGATACTTGGTTATGCTATGGAAAATGGTTTTAGTAGTTGAGTAAGGAAAAACAACTAAGTTTAATGAACTACCTGGGTGTTGGTGGAAAGTTGGAAACGGTGATCCCCCGGGGTAACCCCAGGATGGGAGGATGGATTACAAGTGAGGAAAGCCACCCAGGATCAAAGAGATTCGAAGTTACTCCATGTTTAGATTGCTTCTAGTGCAGCCACATGTCATATGGGCTCTGTCTTGATCATATAAGTTGTGAGACCCCGAAATCCGCGTGACCCGCAGATGTAGGGATGATAAGTGGGGATGGGTCCGCAGTATGATTTTGGGGAATTACTTCTGAAAGGTCTCGTCTTGGTCTTCTCTTTTCCATTTCATAATTGGGTGACATGGACGAGGGAATGATTGGGTCTTGTGGTGAAAGTGCACAAACTCTCGAGAGTCAAAAACTAAGTACTTAGCCGTGTCCCCGGTTACGGACAATTTGAGCAGCTGGACAAGGAACTGACAGAGGATCTCATCATTCCAATTTCTAAATAAAATTTGATGGGTTGAACAAGGGTAAAATATGACAGTTGTGGTGATGCCAACCTGTAAGGTGGCACAGGAAACCCACATGATCATATTTAGTGGTGATGCTAACCTGTAAGGTGGCACAGGAAACCCACAAATGGTTAGTTAAATAATTAGTGGTGATGCTAACCTATAAGGTTTGCACAGGAAACCCACAAATGAATAGTTACACATAAAGTGGTGATGCCAACCAGTATGGCACAGGAAACCCACATGATATTAATTGAAGGATAAAATATAGGGTAAAACTGGCTTTATGCAAATCAGTCTCAAACTCCACCAAGCCAAATATGCATGTAGGAGATAGGATGCCATTTATATCCACTAGTATCACTTGCCACCACAATTCAATTGTGCTGACCCAATATAGTTGGGCTGCAACTCACCATTGCAGGACCCTCTGACGAGGAGTAAGGATTGTTAGGGTCGCGAGTCTCCAACCAACATGCCTTGCCTGTGGCACATGATGAAGATGGAGCTCACTTTATCCATTTGCTTTCCGCTGTGTGTTTATTTCGGTTTGAGCTAGCCATGGGCTATGCACCTTGTATCGAACCCTTTTATTTTTGGATCATCGTGTAATGAATATTGATGCAATGTTATGGTATTTCATCTTAAACTGTGTGTGCTAGCAAGTCGATCGAGGGACTAGCACTATACACAGGAGGTCGCTACCTTATAATAAAAGGGGGGCCTTTACACCGACTCCGCCGCAGGCCACGCCGTCTGTCGCGCCCTCCGTTGTGCCCTCCGTCGTGCCTTCCGTCGGGCCTTCTGTGGCGCCATCGGTCGCGCGCACAACATCCTCGGCTCAGGTCGTTCCACCGGGCCCGCGCACGGCACTACGCATGGCGCAGGAGCTCCTACGTTTCTGGCCGGCCGAGGACGCCCATGAAGACTGGCTCACCCGTGTGACGGAGCTGGTCCGGGCAGCGGGAATCACTCCCGCGCCCTCCCGCTCACTAGTCGCTCCTGCGGCTCCCAGAGGACCAGCGGCGGACACCGCTCCTCCACACCAACCTCCTCCCCGCGCAGAGGAAGGAGTTCATCCGGTCCATGCCCCACGAGCTGGGGACCGAGCCCTCGCGCTTTCGCACGTCGCGTCATCTCCGCACCTGGGGCACGACGATGGCCCCAGTTGCCAAATCATCCCTCGCGTACCCAACGATGCCCGGGCACGCGACCGGGAACGGCAGGACCAAACGGTCCGAAACATCGCAGTGGCAGGGCACCAGAACCGCGCCAGGCTCACGGGGAGACCCGCCACCTACAGCGGTGACTGCGTGGCATTCTGCGAAGACGTTCGCCGCGTCAACTCGCCGAACGAGTTCAGGCCAGAGCTCCCCCCTCGGTACGACGGGACCCAAAACCCCGTCGAGTTCCTACAGCTCTACACCGTGGGGGTACAGGCCGTGGGAGGCGACGACAAGGTCATGGCGAACTGGTTCCCGCTGGCCGTCAAGGAGGCGGCGCGAACATGGTTACTGAACCTTCCCGAGAAATCGTTGGCCTCCTGGGAGGAATTTTGCGAGCAGTTCATCTCGAACTTCAGGGGAACATACGACCGACCCCTCAACCTCAACGACCTCCGCGCAATGAAACAAAAGGCGGGGGAGACGCTCCGGAAGTACATCCAGAGCTTCAGCCACATCTGCAACAAGGTCGCCAACTTCACCGACGCTTCGATCATTGCGGCCTTCGTGGAAGGAGTTACCAACACCCGCATGAGGGAGAAGCTCGGCATCCATGACGACCTGGGAACGTGTAACACCCCAAAAATTTAATATGAATTATTATATCAAAAATATGGGCGAACAAAAACTTTTCTTATGAATTAATGTGTGTTGATTTCATATTTTGCTTGTGATTGTTATTTCTTGTGAATGTGTTGCTTGTTAGCCCTAATTGAAAATTTCAAGAAAAGAAAATAAACAAAACAAAATATAAAACAATACAAATAATGTAACACATGTCACACTATTTCCCAAATTAAGAAATCTATTTATTTTTCAAACCATATTCAATGGAGTGGTAATATAAACCCTCTTATTTTAGTTCCACAACTTTTCCCTCTTTAAACATTCAATTCAAAAACTTAAATTCAAATTCAAATTTATATTTCTTTCTTTATCTCATTCCAATCACAAAATGTGCTATTTTGCACTTGCTCAATAAATAATTAAAGTGCACAACAAATACTTGCAAACATGTGTGAAACAAATTATAAAAATAAAATTCAAAAATTTGAATTTAATTTTGGTTCAGGCATTTCGCCGAACACTTTGTGGACGCCGCCAGGGGACAGGCCGCCGTGCGCACGTCGCCGTGGTCGGCACGGTGGAAGGAGGAGGTGTCGACGCCGTGGTGACCCGCGCCGTGCCCCCCCTCTCTCCTTCGCTCTCCTGCTCCCTTAGACACAGACACCGGCACCGCAGCACCCCCGCTTCCTCCTTGCACGCGCCCGTGCCCGCCGCTCGCCATGGCCGGCCCACGGACACCGCGGCCGACCTCGCCGCTCCACGACGTCCTAGCGCCAGGCCCCCCCTCTCTTTCCCGCCCCGCTGCTCCCTCTCAGCGCAGCAGAGCGCCCAGCAGCATCCCGCTCCCGCAGCCCTCGCGCCACGCCGTGCACGTCGAGCGCCGCCCGAGCATCCTCACGGCCGTCCCCCACTCCGAGCACGCGCAGCTCGCCTCCACGCGTCAACCGTGTCCCTCTGCACGCCAACACCATCGCCGCACCTCACCGCCTCCTATGGCGAGCCCTAGCCCCCTCTAAATCGCCTGAACGCCGCGTCCACCATGCGCCGGCCCGCCGCTATAAAAGCCGCCCCGAGCACCCCCTTTCCTCCACACCTCACCACTGCCTCTCCCCCTCACACCACTCCCTCTCGTGCACCGCCTGGAGGGCGGGGCCGTCGCCGCAAAGCCTCGGCCACCGAAGCCATCCTCGAGCTCGCCGTGTCCGAGGTAGACGACGACCACGGACAGGCCGTGCCTGACCCCCTTTCTCACCTCTCTGGCTCGCATCCCCTTCCCCATTACAGCCTCGCTCACCACCCCCTTTTCCCCTCTGGATCATGCCCAGGAACGACGCGGAGACCTTGCCGGAGTTGGAGCACGGCCGCGGAGGAGGAGCTGCTCGCCGCCGTCGATTGGAGCCACCCCAGCACGCGTCGTTCGTCCCACGATCTTCCCCGAGTCGCCGCCGACGATTCGCATCGTCCGCACGCCCTCCCGAGCCCCCTAGGTGAGCCGTCCGTCCCCCTCGCCGTCGCCGGAGCCACGGCGCCGCCCGATTTAGGTCGCCGCCGTTCGCCACTGGCGTGGACGAACGTGGTCCGTTGGATCTTGATCCAACGGTGCCATACCGTTTCGTTTAAATAAAAAGAAACTGACGAGTGGACCCCACCCGTCAGATTTTTAATCATTTCCCAGCGCGCGCACTGTTTTTGGTTGAGTCACTGACGAGTGGTGATAAGGGTCACTCCGATGATCCCTTAAGTTTTACCCGATCTTTCACCGCAAGAACCACCGAGATAACAAATCTCCCAACAACGTGAGCGATACACGTAGCCTGAAGATGGGGAACGCCAATCCTGCGAGCAACTCGACGATGAACGACGAACCTCACGCTGAATCAACACGCCAAAAGCTCGACAACCCTTGACAGATTCAAGGACCTTCGCGCACACAAGATTACTCTTGACAATTCAAGAACTCTCTTGTCTTTATTGATGGATAACTAGACGAACGTCCGAGACGCCGTCACACGCCGGTCGCTTAGGACGCAGGCAACCTTGAACACGTGGTTCTACATGATTTTCAACTCCCCTAATATTGTGGCACCCCCTCTGGTTATAAAGGCCAAAGGGGTAGGAGCCGCTGAAACTGAACCTGGTTCGACTCAGACATCTAAACCTAATTGGAGTCAAACTGATACAAACCGACCCATGGTTGGGTTCGGCCATATTTGGCACGCAGGCCCTAATTAACAACACCTTAGACTTATATTAAAATTACATATGTCCTAGCGTGTCAATGGACCAATATAATGCCGACGATGCCCGTATCATCCTCCCCTTCTTAGAAAGGCGTTGTCCTCAACGCCGGAAGGTCTTCTCCAGCGCTTGTGGCATCAAATCTTGCACATCGCCACACTTCTTCTCCATCCTCAAGTCTTCGCCGGCCTGCCACACCACATCCTCCCTCTCGGCTAGCTAGACTTGCTCTTGGCGCCAACCAACAACCAAACTGAGACACATAACTTTCGAACTGCAATGCAAACGCACCCCGCAATCACCCCAAACACAACAGGACAATTCCTGCACACCAAGGGTCCAAATCAGCTGATTACGCCTACGGAAGCAATCTGAAATTGTTGGGACAAATTTGGCACATCATCCAAAACAAACAACACAAATTGCTGCACATTAAGGATCCAAATGATTCAAATCCACCACCTTTTAAATTAAAATCAGTGTCTCTATATTTTTTTGTCTCTTTACCGTACGCAAAAGTCCACACAACAGTCCGATCCGGTCTGCACAATATTTCTCCAACTCGGACACACAAATTGTCACGTAACGTACATGCATAACTAGTCATCTTTTCTTGGACCGATCCAAATCAAGCTCCTTTTTTTTTCGTGTGTACCTGTACTCCACGTACAATACATAGCAAGGAAACAATCTGAAATTTAAATTTCCAAGTTAAACGATCTGATCTTCTCTTTCCTATTCACACGCGGAAGCATATTTTCCTTTTTTTTCTTTTATTCCGATCTGAAACGGGAAAAAAAATAGCCACGCAAACCAGGAAACAAAACCTTGTACGACACCTATTACCGAGCGCTGGTCGCTCCTTCCTTTTGTTTTTCCCACGCGGAAGCAAATCTGCATGTACCAACGTTTTTCTTTACTCTTGCTTCCCTTTTCCTATTCGCTGACACAATCAGATCTCCAAAAATCCCGTCGCTCGCGAAACAGCTTGCCGCAAGACAACTCGACGAGAGCAGAACAAACGGAGACCAGAAATTCGTCGCTTCAACCTTTCCGTAAAAATCAATCCACGACAGCAGATCGATCTGAACAGGACAACGACGAGATGCAAATTCATGCCAATTCGTCATCCTTCCTCCAACCAATTCCAGTAAAAACAAATGTGCCAATCTGTAACAAACCTGCAGATCGATCTTCAACTGGACGAACTCCCTCGCGGTGATCAACCTGGCGCTCTGATACCACATGATAAGGGTCACTCCGATGATCCCTTAAGTTTTACCCGATCTTTCACCGCAAGAACCACCGAGATAACAAATCTCCCAACAACGTGAGCGATACACGTAGCCTGAAGATGGGGAACGCCAATCCTGCGAGCAACTCGACGATGAACGACGAACCTCACGCTGAATCAACACGCCAAAAGCTCGACAACCCTTGACAGATTCAAGGACCTTCGCGCACACAAGATTACTCTTGACAATTCAAGAACTCTCTTGTCTTTATTGATGGATAACTAGACGAACGTCCGAGACGCCGTCACACGCCGGTCGCTTAAGACGCAGGCAACCTTGAACACGTGGTTCTACATGATTTTCAACTCACCTAATATTGTGGCACCCCCTCTGGTTATAAAGGCCAAAGGGGTAGGAGCCGCTGAAACTGAACCTGGTTCGACTCAGACATCTAAACCTAATTGGAGTCAAACTGATACAAACCGACCCATGGTTGGGTTCGGCCATATTTGGCACGCAGGCCCTAATTAACAACACCTTAGACTTATATTAAAATTACATACGTCCTAGCGTGTCAATGGACCAATATAATGCCGACGATGCCCGTATCAAGTGGACCCCACCCGTCAGGATTCTCAACATTATCCACTCAGAGTTTAAATTCGAATTTTAGGTTTAATTAGAAATCAGTACTGGGTTAAACTTTGAAATTCCATAACTTGAGATTTATAACTCCAAATAAATCAAATCCAAATGTTCTGGAAAGCTTATGAAATTGTCTATCCAACCCAAGTGGTTTCACCTCATTTGGATAAATAATAAAAATATAGTATTAAAATGGCCAAATAAGATTTAAAATATAAACTTGTTTGTTTCTGATACTCTGTTAGGCCAAATTAGTTAAGACCAATTTTATTGGATCACATTTAGTCATGACTAGTCACCCCTCAAAGGATTTAATTTTTAGAGCAACAGAACTTAATTAATAGCCAAAACTTGATTATTAAGTTTCTGGATTGAAACCATTAAGTAGAGAGTTTGGTAACTCCAATTGACCCAAATCCAATTGTGTTGTCTTCCCCACATCAGTAGCTTTCTGTAGAAATTTAGTTTACATTTTTGTTACCAACAGAACTTAAGTTATGTAAATAAACGTGTTCAACTAGTTTCTGCCCTAATTAAGGTATAAATGAATAATGGCCAATTCAATTAAATTGAAACCAAATTGTATTGTTTGATATATGAAGTGGCTATTTAGAGCATTTGAGATTGTATTGTTGTGGTAATTGATTGAGTAGGTTAGTGATTGTTGGTATTTGCTTGGTTGTGTATTAGACGAGAACGTTGCCGGATATATCGAGGAGGAAGGATTTGTGGAACCTGAAGCTCAAGACCAGGATCACTTTGCCGAGCAAGGCAAGCTACTCTCTGAGCTTGCACCCTAATACATGCATCTATTTTTACAAAGTCATTTTAAAGCAAAGGTTTTTATAAAATCTTTTCAAAAAGTATATGGAAAATTATTTTGCCACCCTATGAAGAAATATATGATAAATTATAGGATGGGAAAAATAAAGATTGTTTTATTCAAAACTCCTTTGAAACCTCGTGTGGTTATAAAGCACCAAGATGTGGTGATGAATTGAAAAAAAAAAGGAGAATGGTGGTTTTGATAAAACGCACATTGTGTCTTTGTACTTACGTCAATCTGCCGATACTCTGTGCGACCACATTTACCCACATATGGGAAAGGGTCTAGTCATATAGTTTGTTCATATTAGTATGGGATACCTCATCAACGGAGATGACTCCGCTATGCATGAGAGGGAGGTTTGATGACCTACCCCTGACCTGGGTCCTCGCTCAAACTCTATGAGTAGATAAGGAGGAGGATAGAAGGATGTCCCCTATACACCGCCAGATAAAACCTATGAGTCCTCACACTTAGATTCCGACGGGCTGGGTTAAGTGTCGATGGAAAGTATCATATGGGTAGGATCCTATACTAGCATGAGCAAAGGACAGACTAGGGTCGGTAACTCAACTTCGCATACACCTGGTATGGCGAGACGTGCTACCTCTGCAGAGGGTTAAAACTATTCGAATAGCCGAGTCCTCGGATATGGACAGTTGAGAGGCCCTACTTTGACCATGTGCAAGTTTTGGAAAAAGGTTTGAGTTCTAAAAATAAAAGGAGGTGGAGAACGTTCCATACACCTATACCAACGGATCGGTATGAGGTTGTTGGAGATTATATACCATGATGGTTTACGGTCGGAAAAGGAGGAGTTTTTGGAGAAAACTAATAAAACTGAGACATTAAGAGTAGTTATAATCTTCTTACCTTCTTCAACAAAGATACAGAGATGTTTTAAATAAATAAAAGTGTGAAACTAAAAATGAGACTAGTGCACTCATGTTGGGGTAGTTTGCGAGTACATTCAAATGTACTCATACTAGTTTTGTCCCTGGCTATTGTCGTAGCCAGACTTCGAGGAGCACTGCGCCCAGGAGGAGTATGGCGACATCTATGCCAACTGAGGATCTTCATAAGTCGACTGCCTGTCGGGTCATCACTAGGATTTGATGCCTACCCCGCCTTAGCTTCCGCTGATTATTTTGGTTTGGCCCATGAAGGCACCTATGTAAGACTAGGTCTAAATGACCGTTTATGTAAGACTTTAATTCGGTATTGTAATGGATGTAAACTTTGGTATTCAGTTCGGATTATGTGCAACGACAGACTGATCACGGGATCGTTGTGTTAAACATAATCGGGTATTTCGGACAGCTAGTCCGGGGTCCCCACAGAACGGTGGTAGAGTTGTTCGACCTCGCCGACAAGTGCGCCAAGGCTGAGGAGGGCAGGCTCCTCGTCAGGCGCCTAACGAGGAGCCTGCCCGCGAGAAGGGGAAGAGCGCAAAAGACTCCAAGCGGAAGGTGCCCGCAATTCTAGCCGCGGAGCCCGAGCGCGAGTCGAAGAAGGAATCAAAGAGGGACGACGAGGACCGCCCTTTCTGCGAGTACCACCAACTTCACTCTCACAGCACCGGCGAGTGGAACGAGCTCAAGAAGATGCGCGAGAAGCAGCAGGAAAAACGCGGGGGCTCCGGCGGGACCCGCGGCGGAGCCGAGGCGGACAGTACAACAACGGAGGAAATAAATGGAACAACGGGGGCGGCTGGGCCAAGAACCAGCAGCAAAACTGGCAGGGGCCTTACCAGGGCAACCAGCAGAAGCCTCCTCAGGCCAATGCCGTACAGCAGCAGCCTGATGAGGGGAACCATAACCTCCCTGCTGAGGTCAACAACTGGGTACCAGGAACCCAGGCATGCAGCCTGCATTCTGGGAGGTGCTCAAGCGCCCATCTCGAACCGCCACTTCAAGAAGTTGACCCGTGCCGTCAGCGCTGCCCTCCCGGGGGCGGAGGCCTCACGACGCCTCAAGTGAGCGGAGTACCCGATCACCTTTGACGCAAGTGACCACCCTAAATCTATCACCACCGTAGGCACAATCCCACTGGTGTGCTCCCCGAGCATCAACAACGTTGCGGTCACCAACACCTTGGTGGACGGGGGCGCTAGCCTCAACGTGATCTCCATCGACACCTTCGATAAAATGCAGGTGGAGTACAACCGACTGGTGTCCACACGGCCGTTCGCCGGTTTGACCGAGGGCACCACGATCCCAATCAGGCAAGTGCGTCTTCCGGTTACCTTCGGCATGAGGGAGAACTACCGCATAGAGTACAGCGACTTCGACGTGGCTCACATCGGACTACCGTACCACGCCATCCTCGGCTACCCGGCGCTCGCCAAGTTCATGGCAGTCACGCATCATGCCTACAACCTCGTCAAGATCCCCGGCAGCAAGGCTACGATCACCATCCGCTGCGATGAGAAGGACTCCATGCGCTCGGTCGAGCATGCCTACCGCTCGGGGGCTGCCGCGTGATGCACACGGTGGGTGTGTTGTTGGGACACCCCAAGAGGAAGGTATGAAGTAGTGCAGCAGCAAGTTTCCCTCAGTTCTGAAACCAAGGTTATCGAACCAGTAGGAAATAATGAATTCCCTCGAGGTGTCAACGGCGCCAGAAAAATCTGCGACGTGAGGGCGCCAGAAAATGCTTCCTGGGACGTAGGTGACGTGGAACCTGCACACAACACAATCAAGATACTTTGCCCCAACTTAACGGTGAGGTTGTCAATCTCACCGGCTTGCTGTAACAAAGGATTAAACGTTTGTGTGGAAGAAAGATGTTTGTTTGCAGAAAGTAACAGGTTTGCAGTTTGTGGTTTATCAGATTAAAGAGAAGGACCGGGGTCCACAGTTCACTAGTGGTGTCTCTCCATAAATAATAATAACATTCATGCGGGTAAACAAATTACAGCTGGGCAATTGATAGAATAATGATGAGCAAACCAATGCATATACCAATGTTATGATGTCTAGTGTGAGATTCATTCGGGCATTACAACAATATACATAGACCGTTCCAACCGCATCTATGACTAATAATCCACCTTCCGGTTAGCGTCCGCACCCCTTTCAGTATTAAGTTGCATGCAACAGATTATCGCCTTAAGCACTGTGTGTAAAGTAAGTAAGTAACATCATCCTTAGACAAAGTACTACTGTTTTATCCCTAGTAGCAACTGTCGGCCCAGTGGATTCTAGGGTGTGCAGAGCCCACTCTCCACGGCCCTCACCCGCGTCGATGCCGACGAAACAACTAAGGACCAAGCGGAACGCTTGGGGAGACCCCCGAGGGGAGAGCTCTCTCGAGGGGACTTAAGGGGGCAGCGAAGGGCCTGAAGGGGCTCCCCCTGAGGCCGCCCCCTGGCAAGGCTTTTCTCCCCTGAAGGGGCGTCAACACAACTCCCTCCACAAGGCCTCCAGGGCCCTGTGGAGATACCTCTCTATGAAGCAATCGCTGCAGAGCGCACATGGCCTCTGCAGCAGCCGCAGAGTGACGCGCTCGTCTGCACGCGATGACGACGGCGCCACAGTTGCCGTTCTGGTGATAAAAGGAGTCAACAAAGCGCTGTGTCCCCTGCGCCGCCACCAAGGCTTTCCTCTCTGGTGATAAAGCAGGTGGCCGGCGCAACGCTCCAAACGGCGACGTCACCATGGGCACCCCCACGGTCTCTGCAGTACCAGCTGGCCGCTCTGCAAAGACGGCGGCTGCCCTGCCACGAAGGCAGGCCTTGCGACCATGGACCGAGTCCATGGGCACCTCAGCTGCGGTGCACCCCGCTCCACCATTTCGTCGCCATGTGGGAACCCTTCCACTGCGCAGCACGCAGGGATGAGGCCCGGGGCGCCTATATAAGGAGCAGGAGCACCACCGTAGCGGGGGACTGGCGGATCGATCGATCGCTCATCCATAGAGACCCCATAGTAGCTTAGCCAAGCCGAGCGAGCCCAAGGAGGAAGAAGGCCCGAACCTTCCCCCTCCAAGCTCCGCACTGCCTCGCGAGGGCCCGCGGCAAGCTCGTTGTACTCACCCTCTACTGAGCAATACAGACAAGCAGGAGTAGCGGTTTTACCTCACCCTGAGGGCCGTGAACCTGGGTACGGGCCGGATTCCATCTCTGTCGTGCTGTTCCTCTACAGGCTCGACGAGCACCGTCGCCGAGCCGGTCGTAGGTTGTTGACCAACGTGTTCAGTCCCCTTCACGAACTTCTCCCCCGAGAGTGGTTATCCCTGTTCCGTGGGAATCACACATCGACATTTGGCGCGCCAGGTAGGGGGCTGAGGCGCGTCTTCAACCTCCAGCCGGCTTTCCGCCATGTCGGACACCCGCACGACCCGCGCCAACAGGCGCGCAGCTGACAGGGCTCACACCGAGCCCGGCACAGCTCCCACCCGTGGCCGCCGCGGCCGCCCTCGCGCTGCCGAGCGCGCCAGCACCGGCCCGCATGTGGAGGAGCGTGAGAGCGAAGAGTACAATGACAGCGGCCACCGCGCCGACGGGGACGGCCCCCCGGAGCGCAACGACGATGCCGAGTCTTCGCATCCGTCGCGGCACCAAGGCGCGTCCTCTCAGGGACGCCCAGAGCCCACGCCGCACACCGCACTCCTCATGGCCCAGGAGCTCCTACGCTACCGGCCTAGCGCTGAGGCCCACGACCAGTGGTTGGACCGCCTCCACCACCTCGTCGACGTCGCCACCACGCGCCCCGCCCCGTCGCGCTCCATGGTCCAGCACTCCGGCCGCGCGGGAACGGCCAGATGCGCCTCCGCCGCCGCCAGGACCGCCCCCGGCCGCAGCGCAGAGGGCTCCCTCTCACGCCTCCTCGCCGCACGACTGCCAGATCGTGCAGCGTACTGCGCCTGATGCGCGGGTGGGCATGGAGCGCCGCAGGGACCTCCAGAATCGCCTCGTTGAGGAGCTCGGCCAGGCAGGGCAGCAGAACCGCAGGGTTCTCCAGGGAGGAATCGCCACGTACGCCTCTGGCTGCATGGCCTTCACCCACGCTCTGCGCCGCGTGGTCTGGCCGCAGAAGTTCAGGCCGGCCCTCCCCAAGGGCTTCGACGGGTCGACCAACCCTCTCGAGTTCCCAACCGCATCATCACCGATAATGGCTCGCAATTCACCAGCGGCATCTTCCGAGCCTACTGCGACAAGCTCGGCGTCAAGGTCTGCTTCGCCTCGGTGGCTCACCCACGCCATGCCGGACGAACGCCAAGAAGGCGTGGCCCGAGCTCCGGATCCCTCAGGAGCCGCCTCAGCTTTCCTCTTGAGGGAAGCGCTTGGGGGCTCCCCGGCAGGCCGGTCGTGGGCCGCCTTGGTTCAGGGCTCCCGTCGCCCCGCCTCGGCCTCCTCATCGTCGCTGGAGGAGAGCTCGAAGACCTCCTCAGGAAGGGGCGAGGCCCTTGACGAGCTCGCCCCGCCTGCAGGGGGGACGGCACGAGCCGCGTCGTCGCCCTGCTCGTCGTCAGACGCGTACGGCGAATCCGCAGCTTCCTGCCCCCTCGCCACGGGCATAGGGCCATCTTCCTCTTCTTCCCCCGCTAGGCCTTGTGGAGTGAAGCTGGGCATCCGCTCCAGAATCGCCAGGCGCGAGGCCAGGTTTATTTGATGAAGAGGCCTCAGCTCCGCCGCAACCGCCACGAAAACGTCGGGGTTGATGAAGAGGCCACCCATGATGGTCTCGACGACGGCGGGGAGGTGGTCGCAAGGGTGGAGTCTCATCGAGTCGGAGGGACCCGCGTACATCCACATCGGCTTGTGCGCCTGCAGAGGAGCGATGCGGCGGCGCACGAAGTCCTCTGCGATCATCTGACCGGTGAGGCCGTTCTCCCGAAGCGTCCTCATGCGCGCCACGAGGCCTCCGATCTTGGGGCCCTGGAAGGTCTGCTTCCCCCAATGGGTGTTCTTCACGGGCGGCGCCTCCGGGACCTCGAGAAAGGAGCTCTGCGACTTGACACCGATGAGGAACCACTTCTGCCGGAAGTCGTCCACTTTCTTCGACACCGCCGTGACGGGTTTGTCGTCGCTCCACGACATGGGGATGTAGACGTCCCCCATGCCGTCCGCAATGCAGAAGGACACACACCCCGTCCGCTCGGCCTTCGCGGTGTTCCGGAGCACGTAGAAGCTCCGGAAGAGGGCCACCGAGGGCTGCACCCCCAGATACGCCTCGCACAGGTAGGCGAAGATGGAGAGGATGAGGACGGCGTTGGGGTGAAGGTGGAGAAGGTGGATCTGGTAGAACTCCAGGACGGCCTCGAGAAAAGGCGAATACGGAGGCACCAGTCCGGCGAAGAGAGTGTGGAGGAAAATGGGGAAAAACCCCGTCGGAAGGCGGCCGTGCCTCGCGGCCAGAATGGCGCTGGCGCCATGTTCATTGGTCTTCCCGGCGACCAGGTGGTGGATCTTGCCCAGCGCCACCGCATCGACATGCACCCCGACCAGGGCGGGTCCAAGCGCTTCTTCGCCCTGCGCATCGGAGGGGAGCGTGGACATCGCGGCCTTGCCTTTGGGTCCACCCATTGTCAAGGAGGATGCTTAAAGCAGAGCGCCGGGGAAGAAAGGAGTTCGCCGGAGGAGGAAAGAGTTCGACGAAGTTGGAGAACTAAGAGCTCGAGAGCTGGAAGTTTGGAGGCGCGGAATGGGAGTAATGACTGCGATTCGGACCGGCGCGCAGCTTTATGCCCCGGCAGAGCAGTTACCAAGGTGTGATCGTGGTGGACGTGGTGGGACCACCCACTACGCACGATCGTCCGGAGAAACCGAGTCGTCGCAAACTCACCACCAAGTGACGCGTGTCACGGGCAGGCCGGACGTTTTGGACCCGCGACGCTTCGTCTGGGCCCGATGGGCCTCGCCGTGCCCGTCGTGGGCCCGGGGGCTACTGTCGGCCCAGTGGATTCTAGGGTGTGCAGAGCCCACTCTCCACGGCCCTCACCCGCGTCGATGCCGACGAAACAACTAAGGACCAAATGGAACGCTTGGGGAGACCCCCGAGGGGAGAGCTCTCTCGAGGGGACTTGAGGGGGCAGCGAAGGGCCTGAAGGGGCTCCCCCTGAGGCCGCCCCCCGGCAAGGCTTTTCTCCCCTGAAGGGGAGTCAACACAACTCCCTCCACAAGGCCTCCAGGGCCCTGTGGAGATACCTCTCTACGAAGCAATCGCTGTAGAGCGCACATGGCCTCTGCAGCAGCCGCAGAGTGACGCGCGCGTCTGCGCGCGATGACGATGGCGCCACAGTTGCCGTTCTGGTGATAAAAGGAGTCAACAAAGCGCTGTGTCCCCTGCGCCGCCACCAAGGCTTTCCTCTCTGGTGATAAAGCAGGTGGCCGGCGCAACGCTCCAAACGGCGACGTCACCATGGGCACCCCCACGGTCTCTGCAGTACCAGCTGGCCGCTCTGCAAAGACGGCGGCTGCCCTGCCACGAAGGCAGGCCTTGCGACCATGGACCGAGTCCATGGGCACCTCAGCTGCAGTGCACCCCGCTCCACCATTTCGTCGCCATGTGGGAGCCCTTCCACTGCGCAGCACGCAGGGATGAGGCCCGGGGCGCCTATATAAGGAGCAGGAGCACCACCGTAGCGGGGGCTGGCGGATCGATCGATCGCTCATCCATAGACACCCCACAGTAGCTTAGCCAAGCCGAGCGAGCCCAATGAGGAAGAAGGCCCGAACCTTCCCCCTCCAAGCTCCGCACTGCCTCGCGAGGGCCCGCGGCAAGCTCGTTGTACTCACCCTCTACTGAGCAATACAGACAAGCAGGAGTAGCGGTTTTACCTCACCCTGAGGGCCGTGAACCTGGGTACGGGCCGGAGTCCATCTCTGTCGTGCTGTTCCTCTACAGGCTCGACGAGCACCGTCGCCGAGCCGGTCGTAGGTTGTTGACCAACGTGTTCAGTCCCCTTCACGAACTTCTCCCCCGAGAGTGGTTATCCCTGTTCCGTGGGAATCACACATCGACAGCAACAGTACATCTACAACCTTAGAGCTAGCTATCACCACCCCAGATTTAATAGAGACATGAACCTACTATCGAGCGTAAATACCCCCTCTTGGAGTCACAAGCATCTACTTGGCCAGAGCATACACAAGTAACGGACAGCATGCAAGATCATTAAATAGCACACACATGATATATTATGAAGCAATAACTTTAGTACGCAATATTCATCGGATCCCAGCAAACACAACATGAAGTATTACATAACGGTGATCTTGATCATGATAGGCAGCTCACAAGATCTAAACATGATAGCACAAGAGGAGAAGACAACCATCTAGCTACTGCTATGGACCCGTAGTCCAAGGGTAGACTACTCACGCATCAGTCCGGAGGCGGTCATGGCGACGTAGAGGCCTCCGGTGATGATTCCCCCTCCCGACAGGGTGCCGGGGA
The DNA here is from genome assembly GCA_026929855.1 of Poa annua. NCBI lineage: Eukaryota > Viridiplantae > Streptophyta > Magnoliopsida > Poales > Poaceae > Poa > Poa annua. The sequence continues at coordinate 26,126,989 of CM049439.1, read as the reverse complement.
GAAGTTCTGGTCTCTCCCGAATTGGTGTTGACGACGGCGGCGGCTCGGGACCCGTGGAGGAAAATATGAACACCGTGCTAGGGTTTTTAGTCTGGGGGTATTTGTAGGCGAAAGGGCGAAGTCGGTGGCGCCCCGAGGGGCCCATACCTGGTCCTCGCGCGGCTAGGGGTGCTGCCGCGCTAGCACGTGGTGGCGCCGCCTCGGTGGCCCACTTCGTCTCGTGTTCGGCTTTCTGGAACGTTCCCGATGAAAAACTGACTTCAGAAAAGAAATCGTCCAATTCCGAGAATATTTCCTTAAGTACTTTTCTGAAACCAAAAACAGCAGAAAACAGGGAACTGGCACTGTGGCATCTTGTTAATAGGTTAGTCCCAGAAAATGCATAAAACTATATAAAATGCATATAAAACATGTAATAACTTGGTATAATATGGCATGGAACATAAGAAATTATAGATACGTTGGAGACGTATCAACATCCCCAAGCTTAGTTCTACTCGTCCCGAGTAGGCAAGAACGATAAAAGAAGAATAATTTCTGAAGTGACATGCTTAAACACAATCTTGATCATAATATAATGTAAGGCTCATGTTATGAATGAAGTGACTCAAGGCAATGATCTATAGTTTGCTAACAAATAGACAAGGAGTAAACAACTACATCATATAACTAAAACTTTTCATGAATAGTACTTTCAAACAAGCATCAAAAAGATTTGCATAAGAGTTAACTCATAAAGCAATATTATCTAAGCAAAAGAGCATTGAAGCAACACAAAGGAAGATATAAGTTTCAGCATTGGCTTTCAACTTTTGAACATGTATATCATATAGATAGTTGTCAACACAAAGAAATATAACAAGTGCAATAAGTAAGCATATAAGAATTGTTGCACACAGTTGACACAAGTGTTTGCTTCGGGGATAGAAAGAAGTAGGTAAACTGACTCAACATAAAGTAAAAGATAGGCCCTTCGTAGAGGGAAGCAGGGATATAAGCATGTGCTAGAGCTTCTTAGTTTTATAGGTTTTTGAAATCATATAGAGAGCATAAAAGTAAGTTTTGAGCGGTGTTTGTCGTTGTCAATGAATGGTAATGGGCACTCTACACCCCTTGTCAACCAGACTTTCTTAAGAGCGGCTCCCATGAAGGACGTTATTTCTACCAAAGGGCAGATCATCCCTCTTTTCTCTTTTGTTTACACATGTAGTTTAGAACTAGTATCATTGCTTGGCTGATTAGATCAGGGCAAAAATGTGAAGAGAATGCAGCGGTTAAAGTTGTAATTAATTGGGACTGGGCACCCCATTTGCCAGCTCTTTTTGCAAAGTTAATGGATAAGCGGTGTATATGCCACTAGTCCGGTTGGTGAAAGTCTGTCTAAAAGCAAATGACAAGGTTGATATCCGTAACACCACATACTTCCTCATGAGCTAATAAACATTGACACAAATAAGGGATAATAAATTTTGAATAAAAGGTAGCACATGAAGTATTTACTTGGAATGGCAGGAAATACCATGTAGTAGGTAGGTATGGTGGACACAAATGGCATAGGTTTTGGCTCAAGGATTATGGATGCACGAGAAGCATTCCCTCTCAGTACAAGGCTTTGGCTAGCAAGGTTGTTTGAAACAAACACAAGTATAAACTATGACAACAAGACGTATATAAAAACATATTGCAAGCATTATAAAACTCTACATTGTCTTCCTTGTTGTTCAAACACTTTAACTAGAAAATATCTAGACCTTAGAGATACCAAACATGCAAACCAAATTTCAGCAAGTTTTACGGTAGTTCCTCACTAATAGGTTTTAACTACATGATGTAAAAGCTTAAACATGATCTACTTGAGAGCTCAAAACAGTTGCCAAGCACCACAACATGCAAGATAACAATCCATAAGAGCATGTATATCTTTCTTTATACCATCTACCACATTTAGCATTTTCTGTTCTCAACCAAACACCAATCAACTTATTTAAAAGATAAACTCTCCAAGTAATTAAACAATGAGATATGAGAGTATGATATAATAAAGCTAACAGCTCTAGCAAGAGATGCATGAAAAACAAGAGCTAGAAAGCTTTGAAGTAACATACAAGAATACTCAACAAATATAAGTGAAGAATACAAGTATTCATAAGAAAAAGCGGAGCGTGTCTCTCTCCCACAAAGGAATGCTAGGATCCATTTTATTCAGAGAATGAAAATAAAAAAAACAAAAACAAAAACAAACCGACGCTTCAAGAAAAGCACATAAGAAGTGGCGGAATTAAAATATAGTTTCACTAGAAAGGACCTGATAGTTTGTTGATGAAGAAGGGGATGCCTTGGGCATCCCCTTTGACGCTTGAGTCTTCTTGAAATATGTTGGGGATGAACCACCAGGGCATCCTCAAGCTTTGGCTTTACTATCCTCTTGATCACATCATATCATCCTTCTCTCTTGATCCTTGAAAACTTCCTCCACACCAAACTTAGAGTAAACTTCATTAGAGGGTTAGTGCACGAAAAATTATGATATTCTGTAGGAACACACTTGATACCAATGCTACTGGACATTAGCTACAGCCACTGATACTTCATAGGATAAAAAGATCCAATCAAAATAGCAAAAGAGGCATTGCAAAATAAATGGCAGAATCTGTCAAAAACAGAACAGTCCGTAAAGACGAATTTTTTCGAGGCACTTAACTTGCTCAGATCAGAAAACTCAAAACTAATGAAAGTTGCATATATATCTGAGGATTACGCACAAAAAAGGGCAGATTATTCGGATTTTTCTGTGAGGAGTTACGAATTAAACAGTGGACAGCAGAAAACTGTTTCTGCGCAGGAATCCAAATTTAGCATGAACTTTCAACTAGAGGCTTATTTTGACACAACAATGCAATAAAATAAAGATACAAAGGAATTGCTACAGAGGTAGGACAAATCCTTGACACAAACAAAACAAAATAACAGGAAATAAAAGTGGGTTGTCTCCCATAAGCGCTTTTGTTTAACGCCTTTTAGCTAGGCACAGAAAGCAAAACTCAAGTATTATCAAGAGATGAAGCATCAACACCATAATTTGAACGAACAATAGAATCAAAAGGTAGGTTCATTCTCTTCCTAGGGAAGTGTTCCATACCTTTCTTGAGTGGGAATTGGTACTTGATGGTACCTTCTTTCATATCAATAATAGCACCCACAGTTCTAAGAAAAGGCCTTCCCAACACAATTGGACAAGATGGATTGCATTCAATATCCAAGACAATGAAATCAACGGGGACCAGGTTATTATTAAGCATAATGGGAACATCATTAACTCTCCCGAAAGGTTTCTTCAAAGCATTATCAGCAAGAAAAATATCCAAATAGCAATGTTCCAATGGTGGCAAATCAAACATATCATAAAGCTTTTTAGGCATAACAGAAATACTTGCACCAAGGTCACACAAAGCATTGCAATCAAATTTATCTACTTTCATTTTAATGATGGGCTCCCAACCATCTTCTAACTTCTTAGGGATAGAAGCTTCAAGTCTTAATTTATCTTCCCTAGCTTTAATGAGAGCATTTGTAATATGAGTACTAAAAGCCAAATTAAGAGAGCTAGCATTAGGACTTGTGGCCAACTTTTGCAAGAACTTAATAACTTCAGAGATATTACAATTATCAAAATCAAAATTATTATCATCAAAGCAAACCGAACCACATTCTCCCATGTTCTTAAAAATTTCAGCACTTTTATCAACACTAGTTTCAGCAGTTTTGGGCAATTTTAAATTTTTGGAAGAAGTAGAGGAGACATTTCCAACACCAACTATGTTATCATTGATAATAGGAGGCTTACTAGCATGTGAAACACCATTATTTTCAGAGGTAGTAATAGTAAACTTTAACAATATTAGCCTCTTTATCTAGTTCTTTCTCTCTTTCCCATCTAGCACGTAATTGGGCCATCATCCTAACATTTTCATCTATTTGAACTTGGATGGCATTAATTTTAGCAAAGGGATTACTCTCTTTAGTTTCAGTAGGCATGATTTTAGATTTTAAAAGATCAACATCAAGGACAAGACTATCAACTTTAGAGGCAAGTATATCAATTTTCCCAAGCTTTTCCTCAACAGTTTTATTAAACAGAGTTTGTGTAGTGATAATTTTTTTAACATGGTTTCAAGTTCAGAGGTGGTAGTCCTATTATTGTTATAAGAATTACCATAAGAGTTCCCATTATTAGGAGGATAGGGCTTATAGTTGTTATTACCATAATTGTTCCTATAGGCATTGTTGTTGAAATTGTTGTTTTTAATAAAGTTCACATCAACATGCTCTTCTTGTGCAACTAAAGAAGCTAAGGGAACATTATTTGGATCAACATGGGATTTACCATTTGCAAGCATAGACATAATAATATCAATCTTTTCACTCAAGGAGGAGGTTTCTTCAACAGAATTTACCTTCTTACCTTGAGGTGTCCTTTCAGTATGCCATTCAGAATAATTCACCATCATATTATCCAAGAGTTTTGTTGCAGCCCCCAATGTGATGGACATAAAAGTACCTCCAGCAGCCGAATCCAATAAGTTTCTTGAAGAAAAACTCAGTCCTGCATAAAAGGTTTGGATGATCATCCAAGCAGTCAGTCCATGGGTTGGGCAATTCTTTATCAAAGATTTCATTCTTTCCCAAGCTTGAGCAACATGTTCATTATCAAGTTGTTTAAAATTCATGATGCTACTTCTTAGAGAAATAATCTTAGCAGGAGGATAGTATTTTCCAATAAAAGCATCTTTACATTTAATCCACGAATCAATACTATTCCTAGGCAATGAAAGCAACCATTCTTTAGCTCTTCCTCTCAAGGAGAAAGGAAATAATTTCAGTTTTATAATATCACCATCTATATCCTTATATTTTTGCATTTCACATAGTTCAACAAAATTATTTAGATGGGCAGCAGCATCATCAGAACTAACACCAGAAAATTGCTCTCTCATAACAAGGTTCAACAAAGCAGGTTTAATTTCAATGAATTCAGCTTTAGATGCAGGTGGAGCAACAGGTGTGCATATAAAATCATTGTTGTTGGTGCTAGTAAAGTCACACAACTTAGTATTCTCAGCAGTACTCATTTTAGCAAATTAATTAACAAACCGAAATAACCAAAATAACAAAAACTGAAAATAAAATAGCAAACCGAAATAAACAAAGTAATGCAAGTAACTAATTTTTTTGTATTTTTGATATTTAAGCAAACAAGACAATAAAATAAATTGCAAGTAACTAATTTTTTTTTTGTATTTTTGATATTAAGCAAATAAGACAATAATAAAAATAAACTAAGCAAGACAATAACAAAATAAAAAGATTGGAAGTGCGAAAACTCCCCTCGTAGAAGAATCTTCAAATCACCGGCAACGAAGTTGACGGAGGAGTGTGAAGGTCTTCAAAGGAATTCTTATTTCCCCGGCAACGGCGCTAGAAAAATGCTTGATGCACACGGTGGGTGTCTTGTTGGGAGACCCCAAGAGGAAGGTATGAAGTAGTGCAGCAGCAAGTTTCCCTCAGTTGTGAAACCAAGGTTATCGAACCAGTAGGAAATAATGAATTCCCCCGAGGTGTCAACGGCGCCAGAAAAATCTGCGACGTGAGGGCGCCAGAAAATGCTTCCTGGGACGTAGGTGACGTGGAACCTGCACACAACACAATCAAGATACTTTGCCCCAACTTAACGGTGAGGTTGTCAATCTCACCGGCTTGCTGTAACAAAGGATTAAACGTATGTGTGGAACAAAGATGTTTGTTTGCAGAAAGTAACAGGTTTGCAGTTTGTGGTTTATCAGATTAAAGAGAAGGACCGGGGTCCACATTTCACTAGTGGTGTCTCTCCATAAATAATAATAACATTCATGCGGGTAAACAAATTACAGCTGGGCAATTGATAGAATAATGATGAGCAAACCAATGCATATACCAATGTTATGATGTCTAGTGTGAGATTCATTCGGGCATTACAACAATATACATAGACCGTTCCAACCGCATCTATGACTAATAATCCACCTTCCGGTTAGCGTCCGCACCCCTTTCAGTATTAAGTTGCATGCAACAGATTATCGCCTTAAGCACTGTGTGTAAAGTAAGTAAGTAAGTAACATCATCCTTAGACAAACTACTACTGTTTTATCCCTAGTAGCAACAGTACATCTACAACCTTAGAGCTAGCTGTCACCACCCCAGATTTAATAGAGACATGAACCTACTATCGAGCATAAATACCCCCTCTTGGAGTCACAAGCATCTACTTGGCCAAAGCATACACAAGTAACGGAGAGCATGCAAGATCATTAAATAGCACACACATGATATATTATGAAGCAATAACTTTAGTACTCAATATTCATCGGATCCCAGCAAACACAACATGAAGTATTACATAACGGTGATCTTGATCATGATAGGCAGCTCACAAGATCTAAACATGATAGCACAAGAGGAGAAGACAACCATCTAGCTACTGCTATGGACCCGTAGTCCAAGGGTAGACTACTCACGCATCAGTCCGGAGGCGGTCATGGCGACGTAGAGGCCTCCGGTGACGATTCCCCCTCCCGGCAGGGTGCCGGGGAGAAGTTCTGATCTCTCCTGAATTCGTGTTGACGACGGCGGCAGCTCGGGACCCGTGGAGGAAAATATGAACACTGTGCTAGGGTTTTTAGTCTGGGGGGTATTTGTAGGCGAAAGGGCGAAGTCGGTGGCGCCCCGAGGGGCCCACACCTGGTCCTCGCGCGGCCAGGGGTGCTGCCGCGCGAGCACGTGGTGGCGCCGCCTCGGTGGCCCACTTCGTCTCGTGTTCGGCTTTCTGGAACGTTCCCGATGAAAAACTGACTTCAGAAAAGAAATCGTCCAATTCCGAGAATATTTCCTTAAGTACTTTTCTGAAACCAAAAACAGCAGAAAACGGGGAACTGGCACTGTGGCATCTTGTTAATAGGTTAGTCCTAGAAAATGCATAAAACTATATAAAATGCATATAAAACATGTAATAACTTGGTATAATATAGCATGGAACATAAGAAATTATAGATACGTTGGAGACGTATCACCGCGCACCCTGTCGATGTGGATGACGTGCCGGAGAGCTCCGAGAGGAAGAAGAAGATACTCTTCACCCAAGAGAAGGCCTCGACTAAGAAAGTAGCGCTGGGACCTAACGGCACGGGGGCTACCGCCACCATAGGCGGAAGCCTCACCCCTAAATAGGAAAGCGCGCTCGTCGGCTTCCTCCAGGAAAACGCCGACATGTTCGCTACGAGCATGTCAGATATGCCTGGTGTCCCGAGGGAGGTGATCGAGCACCATCTAGCCGTGTGCCCAAGCGCACGCCCCCTGAAGCAGAAGTTGAGACGTCAAGCGCCAGAGAAACAGGAGTTCATCGTACGAGAAGTCAAGAAGCTCGAAAAGGCAAACATAGTTCGAGAGGTTATCCACCCTGAGTGGACGGCCAACCCCGTGGTCGTCCCGAAACACACCGGAAAAGGTCGCCTATGCATCGATTTCACCGATCTCAACAAGGCCTGCCCTAAGGACCCATATCCTCTGCCATGGATCGACCAGATCGTGGATTCCACCGCCGGGTGTGACCTCTTATGTTTCCTGGACGCCTACTCCGGTTATCATTAGATCAACATGGCCAAGGAGGACGAGGAGAAGACGGCATTCCTCACCCCGTGCGGTGTGTACTGCTACGTGTGCATGTTGTTCGGTCTGAAGAACGCAGGAGCCACTTTCCAGAGGCTCATGCGTATCGCCTTAGGACCCCAAATGGGCAAGAATGCCGAGGCATATGTCGATGACATCGTGGTCAAGACTCGCACAAGTGACACGCTCATAGCCGATCTGGAGGAGACCTTCGCGAACTTGCGCAAGGTCAACATCAGGCTCAACCCCAGCAAGTGCGTCTTCGGAGTACCCTCCGGTAAGCTGCTGGGTTTTCTGGTCTCTCACCGAGGCATCGAGGCCAACCCCGACAAAATACGGGCTATCGAAGAAATGAAACCCCCAAAGCGCCTCAAGGACATGCAGCGGCTGGCGGGGTGCATGGCCGCCCTCGGCAGGTTCATCTCTAAGTTCGGCGTGAAAGCCCTCCCCTTTTTCAAGATCATGAAGAGGACGGGACCATTCGAGTGGACTCCCGAGGCGGAAGCCGTGTTCGAAGAGCTCAAGAGGTACCTGGCCAGCCCGCCTGTCATGGTAGCACCTCGACTAAGGGAGCCCCTGAAGCTGTACATCTCTGCCACCCCGCAGACCGTCAGCGCTGTATTGGTTGTCGAAAGAGAAGAGCCCGTCGTTAAGAAGAGAAAATGCGCGGAGACGCCGACCGAGACAGATAGGGACCCTCCCGAGGCGCCGCCTGAAAAACTCCCCAGGGTCTTGGAGCACCCAGCAGGAGGTGCCTCGGGGGCTCCCGAGGAACGCCCTAACGATGGACCTCAGGAGCCTCACGAGGCAGTCAGCGAAGGCGTTACGGTGACACACCTGGTGGAGCACCCAGTCTACTACGTCAGCACGGTGCTGCGGGATTCCCGAGAGCGTTATACCATGCAGCAGAAGCTACTCTTCACCATCCTCATGGCCTTCAGAAAGCTGCGACACTACTTCCAAGGCCACCCGGTGACGGTGGTGTTTTCTTTCCCACTGGAGCAGATACTGCGCAACTCAAATGCCACAGGACGAGTCGCCGAGTGGGGCATCGAGCTACAGCCGTTCGAGCTGGAGTTTCTCACTACCAGGACCATCAAGGGAGTAGCCCTGGCAGACTTCACGGCAGACTGGACGGACACCCCCACAACGTGGGAGCACGAGGAGGAGGAACTCCGCCCTGGCGAGGAAGCTAAGGGGTAAAGGTCCCTTAAGTTTCACGGAGCGTTCTGCAAGAAGGGCGTGGGGGCTGGTGTAGTGCTGACATCACTGACCGGCGACAAACTGTACTATGCGGTGCAGCTTGCTTTCGACCGGGGGGAGAAAAGATCCAACAACATCGCGGAGTACGAGGGCTTCCTCGTAGGGCTCCGAGCCGCCATCGCTCTCGGCACAAAAAGGATCATCATCAAGGGGGACTCCCAGCTGCTAGTCAACTTCTCCAACAAAAGCTACGTAGCAAAAGACGATCATATGGCCGCCTACCTGGAGAAAGTGCGGCAGATGGAAAAACAGTTCTTGGGGATGGAACTCACGCACATACCATGTGGACAGAACGCCGAAGCCGACATCATCGCTTGACGCACGTCAAGAGGGGAACCGCAGGACCCCGGTGTATTCAAGGAAAGACTCTTCGCGCCCTCGGCAGCTCCTCCCAAAGAAAACATCTTGAGGCCTGCTGAGCCACCTCCGCCACCGCCCACAGGAGCCCCAAGCTGCGGCACGCCCTCAGGAGATCGCCAGGTGCTGATAGCGGAGCATCAAACGGACGACTACATAGCGGAGATAAGGCTCTATCTCGAGGAAGGGAGCCTCCCCGCAGCAGAGGAAAAGGCTGAGCGTGTGGCTCGCCAAGCCAAGCTGTACCGCCTCAAGGACGACGCGTTGTACAGGCGACCCCCCAACGGGGTAGCCCTCAAGTGCATCGCTACCAACGAAGGCCGAGAGTTGCTCAGGGACATCCACATCGGGGATTGCGGACATCACTCCTCTTCCCGCACTCTGGTGGCTAAGGCCTTTCGGAGCGGTTTCTTCTGGCCCACGGCCCTACAAGACGCAACGGACCTCGTCAGGGAATGCGAGGCATGCCAGTTCCATGCTAAACAAATCCACCAACCAGCGCAAGAGTTGCAAACCATCCCACTTTCGTGGCCCTTCGCAGTGTGGGGGCTGGACATCCTGGGGCCATTCCCTAGAGCTCAAGGAGGTTACCGCTACCTGTACGTGGCTATTGACATGTTCTCAAAGTGGGTCGAGGTCGAAACGGTGGGCACCATACCTGCTAGCTCTGCTGTTAAGTTCATCAGAGGGATTGTGTGCCGCTTCGGGGTCCCCAACCGCATCATCACGGACAACGGTTCACAGTTCACCAGCGGACTCTACAAGTCGTACTACGCAGATCTCGGCATCAAGATATCCTACGCTTCCGTAGCACACCCACGCTGCAATGGGCAGGCGGAGCGAGCCAACGCAGAGGTCCTGAAGGGGCTCAAGACCCGGAGCTTCAAGAGGAAGCTGAAGGCCTGTGGCAAGAGCTGGATCGAGGACTTACCAGCGGTGCTGTGGTCCATCCATACAACCCCCACCAAGCCCACAGCTCAGACACCTTTCTCCCTGGTCTACGGAGCTGAAGCGGTGTTGCCTGCCGAGCTCAAGCATGGGTCTTCCCGAGTGCTGGCCTTCAAAGAAGCTCTCCAGGGTGAGCTGCGACAGGAAGACCTGCTCCTCCTGGAAGAGGCTCGGCATCGCGTCATACTGCGAGCAGCGCGCTATCAACAGGCCTTGCGACGGTACCACAGCCGGCACATACGACGTCAAACTCTCGAGGTAGGCGATCTTGTTCAGCGCAGGATCCAGTCCAGGGAGGGCCTCCACAAACTATCGCCCATGTGGGAAGGCCCATTCAAGATCACGCGCATCGCACACCCAGGCGCCGCCAGGCTGGAGACAATGGAGGGAGTCGTTGTGGCGAATCCGTGGAACATCGAGCACCTCCGCAAGTTTTACGCATGAGGGCCTCACGACCGCCACGACATCAAGCTCGCACCTGCCTCGGCAGGAAGTTTTTGGAGAAGGAGGCGCCGCGTGGCCTCAGCGCCCATAAGTCCGCGTGCCCAGACACGAAAGGAAACATGTAATGAACTATTTGTTTTTCAGCACTAAATCGCGGACCCCTCGGTAAGCATCTCTGACTTCTTGGATTTTTTATGTTTCCCCTTAAGTACCACGTGAGCGGGGGCTAGGCACGGTGGCTGCTTGGGCCAGAGTCTGCCCAACGGCACCGCAAAAGCCAACAAGACTGAGTGTGGTGGTTGGGCCAGCTCCCACGCATGCCACCTCGTCAAGGCCCTTGGTGCTATCTCCTTGAGGCACGGTGTCTATGTACGGGATTGTCCTGGCAGCACTGCAAAACCCAACAAAACCGAGCGCTGGTGGAATGGGCTAGCCCCACACATGCCGCCTCATACAACGGTCCTTGGTGCTCTCAAAAAAATTGCATTAAACCTTTTTAAGCACGGTGTCAATATACGTGTCCGCCTGGCAGCACTGAAAAACCCAAGAAGATAGAGTGCCGGTGGAATGGGCCTGCCCCACACATGCTGCCTCATACAAAGGTCCTTGGTGATCTCAAAAACCGTATAAAACCTTCTCAAGCACGGTACCGATGTACGGGCAGGGCGTGGCATCACCGAAAAACCCAATAAGGACGAGCGCGGTGGCAGGGGTTTTCCCTCACACATGCCGCCTCATCACGGTCCTTGGTGCTTCTCGAGGTTTTTCTTCTCTTTTCTCTACATGCAGGAAACCCGTCGAGGCCCTCACGAGGAAAACCCCCTGCGGTTCCCCATTCAATTCAAGACCGCACCAGGACATCCGTACCTCTCGCGAGACCCGGCGTCATGGAGGCACATCGTCCCCGCGGTACAAAAAACAGATCTCATCTAACCAAGGACAAACAACACAGTAGCACGGCGAACCAAGGCCAGAAAAGGGGTTTTTTCTTCATTAACTTTTCTTGCAAATATTACATCGATAACAAAAGGACCTAATCTATCCTTGGGGGGGGGGGGGGAGGATCGCTACGGTGGTGAAGGCCGCCGGCATCAAGGTCGAGGCCTACTGGCCTGTCGAGCAAACCGCGGGCGAGGAGCGAGCTCATCACCAACTAAGCGAGGAGGGAGCGTCTAGTCAGAATCTTCCTCTCGCTTCACCATCGCGAGGTTCATTTCCTCGCTGGAGCTATCACCGTCATCGTCAACGCTCTCGGTGCTGGTGTCTTCGGCCGGGGACGAGCTGCCGCTACCACCCAGGCTCCCTGGGCAGCAGGCCGGCCGGCCCCCGTACTCCTCGAAGAGCTTGACGAGGAAGGTATCTCCACCGACGAACCTGAAGGTCAGGTAGCTCCCCGACCAGATATGGTGGAGGCGCGCGAAGGTCATCCACCCACGCGACAGGTAGACGGCGCCGTCGTCGTTCCTCCCTGCTCTGCACCATGTCGGCCGTCGCGACAACCGTCCATGCGTAGCTAGAAGCCACTCACCTGGTCGTCCCCGACCATGGGGAGAAAGAACCTGGGAAGAAGAATACGGCGATGGACGCGCGAGCGCATGCGTACCAGGAACTCGCAGCCATCCACCCATTCGCAGGGGGGAGGCGGAGCGATTGAGGAGGCGCGGCCACCACGGGTGGCTGTCTTCCGGCCCGGCGGGCGCCCCCTTGGGCGACCACGAGGCTTCACGGACGCCCCTCGGGCGCTGGTGCCTTCATCAGGTGGCGCGGCCGTGCGCCCTCCGCGTCCTTTTCCCCGAGCACCTCGAGCCATCGTGTGTGAGGGGGGAAGGGATGAACTGGAGGAGGAAGAAGAGAGATGCGGAGATGAGAGCCCCTCCAGCCCTACTTATGGCCGGACGGGGAGGCATCGCGTTTCGGGGCCAACGCGGGCGAGAACCGAAGAACCGGGCGTGAGTAAAACCACTCACCGCTACGGATGCGACGTTACGGTCACCACCACGATTCCCTGCCATCATCACCACGATTCCCCGCACGTCGTCGCCACGTCAGAGGGAAGACCAGCCATATCTTGCCACCTGTCAAAGCCTTCATCATTACGCCCTCCTCCGAAAAATTACTATTTTGGCCCCGCGGCGTTCCGCCTCCACAAGTGGGCCGCGCTCACCGCGGGCCCGGGGGCTACTGTCGGGCCAACCGATCCCGGGGTATGGCGGCCCGTTTTTCCTTGGAGGGTGGGAGGATTCATGGGCCCACCACGCAGACGGGGGGCACACGACGACCATAGGCGTGTTGTAGGCCGGGAGCCTCAGGAGGGTAGCCTCACCCGCATCAAGGACAGATGCTTCAGGAGGTCCTGCCTCACGAGGTCCCCCCCCCCCCCCCCCCCCCCCCCCGAGGGGAGCGTAAGGCAGGCCATCGTGAAGCCTGCCACAACCCGCGTCACGTGCTACAGTGGGACGACGGGGCCTTCCCCAGATACTGGTCTTTGCCCTTGGGACAGGATGGCAGCCTCCTAAAGCTTACCTCTTTGGTGACAAAAGGGGGAGACCAGACCAGCCACCATGACCGTGCCCCCAAGACTTACTATTTCGGTGCAAGACGGCGCCGTCCGCCACCGTTGTCCTTCCTTTGGCCTCACTTTTTCTCTTTACCGTGGACGTACGGCTCTGTGCCAAAGGAGCGGCGACTGAAGTTGCAGGAGGAAGAAGACAACGGTCGCGGAGCAGCGCAGGGCCGTGGATCTGACTTGGTCGGCCGCCTTTGCCAACGCGTCCGCAGAGGAGCAGGGCCTCTCTTGGAAGCATGTGGGAGCGTCCCGCCATGGAATCCGAAGACGAAGGCTCCCAGCCGCCTATAAAAGGGGGCAGCCGCCGGCCCGGCTAAGGGTTCGGACATTGTACACTCAAACCCTAGAAACTCTAGGCGTTCACCATTGTAGCTCTCTGTGTTCTACCGATCAATACAACCAAGCAGGAGTAGGGCATTCACCTCCGCGGTGTCCTGAACCTGGGTAAACAAAGTGTCTATCTCTGTAGTGTGTTCATCTCCTTCGTCGAGCCTCATGAGGACAGAGGCAACACTCTAAGGCCCCTAGTGTTCGATACTCTCTCTTAGCTTCTTCGGAGGCTATATTCCGACATTTGTTTTCAGCAAGCCGGTGAGATTGAGAACCTCACTGTTAAGTTGGGGCAAAGTATCTTGGTTGTGTTGTGTGTAGGTCCCTCGTCAACTACGCACCACCAAGACTTTCTGACGCCGTTGACACCTTCAGAAGCGTCTTCATCTCCTACTAGTTCGATAACCTCGGTTTCATACTGAGGGAAAACTTGCTGCTGCACTCTTCATACCTTCCTCTTGGAGTTTCCCAACCGCAAGGAGAAGATCACCTCCCTGCACATCACTAGCTGCATTTTTTTATCTTCTGCAAAACCCTACCAAAAATCTGCAGGATATTTTATTTTACCTACTAGCACTTCAACATCTCTAACAACTCCAAGTGGACAAATATTTTCTTTATTAGCAAGTTGGATGGTCATACATGTCTCTTCCATGATTATGTGGTGAATATCAGGTTTGATTTCAAGATACAGAGAATATGGTATAACACTAATGCTTGCTCCAATATCACATAGACCATCATAACAAGAAGTCCTAGTAGAGCATGATATAATAGGTTTACCAACTTTGGAAGAATTCCCCTTTATTAGCTTGGTAGCATCTTCACATAAATAGACATCACACGAGTCTTCTTCATTCAATTGTTTTAAGACCAAAACTTGATGGTGCACATCCACCTGTTCATATGGCTCGGAACATCTTTTGTTACTATTGTTAATAATAGTAATAAGCAAATTCTCCTTGACTTTATTAGGATGTCGAGGAGATTCAACATATTCTTCAATTGTCATAGATGATACTTGATCCACCTGTTTAATAACTCTAGGGACAATAATAGAATGCTTAACAGGTTCAACATAAACATCAAATACCTTTTTAGAAACACCAATATGATCAACAAAAGATTTAACTACTTCGGTTAAAACATAGGGATCAAAACCAAATTTATCACCAAGATTCTCAAACAAAGTAGAAGTAGAGAAATTATCTACACATGATTATTCATATTCTAAATGAGGTTCGTTACCTTTGTCGAGATCCCAAGTATCAGTATTCTCATAAATAGTTTCCAATCAGTTCCATGCTTCTTCTTCAGTGTTATTGGTAACGTCTAGAAGAATTATACAGAAATTCCTTTTGGTACTTAGGTAGCCTCACATAAAAATTTATCAATATAACTTTCCTCGTAAGATCATGACAAGGATTCTTGCGTTGGAGTTCTTTTAACCTTCCCCAAGCTTGGGTAATGCTCTCTCCCATGTGAGGCAAAAAATTAAATATATAGCAGCGATTATCATAAGCTTCTTTAGGAGTAAAATACTTAAGAAAGAAATCCTTCCTCAGAGTAGCCAGATCAAGACTGCATTCTTCATCCAAAGATTTGAACCAAATGCGAGCATAACTAGATAAAGACAAATATAATAGCTTCCTTCTCACTTCATTTTCAGAAATACCGGGAATACTAAATAGAGAGCATATGTCTTCAATCATCTCCACTTGTTCATGTGCAGACTTACTTCCAACTCCTATAAAACCAAGTTTCGTAACTCCTTTAACATGCTGATGCATGTAAAATGCATACATGAACCTTGCATTGTATTACTCATATTTCAATCATATTTGCATCATATAAGGGTTATGTCATTGTTTTATAATGTTTTTAGCAATATTTCACAGTTTCCCTATTTTTCTCGAATTAACCCTGCACTGTCAGAAAACCTCTTTTGCTCTATTTTGATGTTTCAGGGACCCAAACGACGTCCAAATGACCTAATATTTCACGGGCATCAGTTTTTGCAAGGAACAAAGCGTAGGAGCGAAGGAAGCGAGAAAATGGAAACCCGAGGGCTAAAAGGGAGTGGCCCACCCGGCCAGATTCCTTGGCCGCGTGGGGCCCACCTTCTGGAGCCTCGAGCCTCCGATGCCGTCGATCTTCGTCCCGTGCCTTCGTCTTGACCTAAAAACGCCTATAAAAATACTCCCCGGACACCTTTCGGAAGAGAGCGCCGCAGAAACACAAAACCACGAAACACAGACCTGGAGCTGCAGATTGGAGGGAAAAAACTCCGGCGGGGTGCTGCCGGCGTGGTCTCCATCTTTTCCAACGACTCCTCCACCGTCTCCATGATGAAGAAGGAGTAGTCCACCTCTGGACTATGGGTTTGTGGAAGTAACTTATGTATCTCTCCTCTCTCTTGAGCTTCACTAATTAGTATCGTATGAGCTGCTGAATATGATTACGGTCATCTATGTAATACCTTCGTGGTGTATCTTTTTATGAGTTGATATATGTTTGAGATTGCAATTATTTGTTATGAAAGTAGATGCATATTATGTAACCCGTTCTTGTTTATGTGTTCTGATCCAACATATGTATGAGGGCGTGTGAGGGGGAACATGTGCATTAGTTAGAGTAACGGGGGGTGGCTAGTGCAGTGGACGTGAGAGAAAGTTCTGCGATCCACTTGGGTGTTTTACCTTACTTTGTTGCTGATGCATGTAAAATGCATACATGAACTTAGCATTGTATTACACATATTCCAACCATATTTGCATCATATAAGGGTTATATCATTGTTTTATAATGTTTTTGGGAATATTTCACAGTTTTCCTATTTTTCTAGAATTAACCCTGCACTGTCAAAAAACCCTTTTTCTATATTTTGATGTTTCAGGGACCCAAACGATATCCAAATGACCTGAAACTTCTCGAGCATCTGTTTTTGGAAGGAAAAAATCGTAGGAGCGAAGGATCAACAAAGGTGGAAACCCGAGGGCCAAAAGGGGTGGCCCATGCAGCCAGATTCCCTGGCCGCGTGGGGCCCACCTTCAGGAGCCTCGAGCCTCCGATGCCGTCGATCTTCGTCGCCGTGGCTGGCTCTTGACCTAAAAACGCCTATAAAAATAGTCTCCTGATGCCTTTCAGAAGGGAGCGCCGCCGAAACCCAAAACCACGAAACAGAGACCTGGAGCTGCAGATTGGAGGGGGAAAAGTCCGGCGGGGCGCTGCCGGCGTGGTTTCCATCTTCTCCAACGACTTCTCCACCGTCTCCATGATGAAGAAGGAGTAGTCCATCCCTGGACTATGGGTTTGTGGAAGTAACTTATGTATGTCTCCTCTCTCTTGAGCTTCACTAATTAGTATCGTATGAGCTGCTGAACATGATTATGGTCATCTATGTAATACCTTTGTGGTGGATCTCTTAAGTTGATATATGTTTGAAGATTACAATTGTTATGTCTATGTTATGAAAGTAGATGCATAACATGTACCCCGTTCTTGTTTATGTGTTCTGATCCAACATATGTATGAGGGCGTGTGAGGGGGAACGTGTGCATTAGTTGGAGTAACGGGGGGTGGCTAGTGCGGTGAAAGTGACAGTAGTTCCGCGATCCACTTGGGTATTTTACCTTACTTTGTTGCCTCACTAGGGATAAAAGGAATACCATGCTACCGGGGATGTGGGTGACCTTGCCACTTCTCCATGACTAGATCTAGCATGTTCTTATTTTAACTTCATGTCATAGAACTGAAAGCTATACTCTGATCTATCTTAATTAGTAGGGTGTTATGATTTAGTTCGCATCTCGATGGAGTATAAGAGAGGTTTAATACCTAAAAAGAACCTCTATGTTAAGACGCGATGCTCATATTATTAATAACTTGTCTTGTTGCAATCTTATATGTCAATTCCTATGTTCCATTTTCTACCACTTTATCAAAGAGAGAGTGCATTTGTGAAACCATGAATCCCAGTCCATTTTTAATCATAAGAAACACCTTTCCAACACTTTTTAAGTACTTTTCACTTTCTGCCATTTAAAAATCCGAAAATACAAAAACACTTTTATTCTTTGCATTCACAATACAAAACCCAAGAATATCATCCATCATTATTTACACCATCCTTGCATATTTATTTATCATCATTGCATTTTATTTCTTGTTTGCATTTGTTATTTTCATATCTTTTACTCACACCTTGTG
The DNA here is from genome assembly GCA_026929855.1 of Poa annua. Classification (NCBI taxonomy): domain Eukaryota; kingdom Viridiplantae; phylum Streptophyta; class Magnoliopsida; order Poales; family Poaceae; genus Poa; species Poa annua. The sequence goes on along the minus strand of CM049439.1, from coordinate 26,109,174 downwards.
CTTGACAACCACTTGGTGAGGTTGAGGGCACAAAACAATTTACTTTGTTTTGCAGGTCTCATAAAGAAGCATAAGGAGACAACAACTTTTGGCATATTTCCCCGAGAGTTTGATATGAACCCTCGAGTCACCCTCGTGGGGAAAATTAGTCTTTTTCCTTACTACACACTCTGCACTTGGAGTCTCAACCTAACACATATCCTTTTGACGCAGGTAACTACGTCTGAGGGCCATCAAGACTATTTTCTCCTTTTGACACAGGTAACTACGTCTCAGGGCCATCAAGACTATTTTCTCGTTTTGACGCAGGTAACTACGTCTCAGGGCCATCAAGACTATTTTTTGGCGCCATTGCCCGGGAAGTGTGCAATTAAAGAGTTGTCCCACAAGTCTTCATCAACTGTGCAAGATCTTTTCTGGTGCCGTTGCTGAACAAGTGGAAAGGATATCTCACAACAAAGTCAACATCACCAACATGTGCAAACACCTAAGGTTGGGGAGGTTGCACCTACGTGAGCATCATCTTACCCATCTTTTACCTGCAAAGCATTTTCTTTTGTTTTGTTATTGTCTTTTATATTTCGGTTTGCCTATTTTATTTTTAGTTTTCCATTTTGTGTTGCATTCGTTATTTCGGTTTGGATAATTAGTATCATTTTATTTTCAGTTTTCATCTAAAAACATAAAAACTAGTGTTGTCTTTAATATGTATGCTAAGCTATGGAGAAAGGTTATGTCAAAACTATGGGAGCTTACTATGAATACTGATCAACCAAAGAAGGAAATAGAATGCTTGAATTGCTTGAACATCTCAATGATATGGCCACCGAGTTTTGTGAATTACATAATATAACTTGCTGCTTTAGAAAAGACTATAAACACTCTCTCTATCAATGCAAGTATAATAGTGATCCTATTATTGCTTCTTATCAAGAATGTAAATTTGCATGCCATGATATAGAACAAGTAGAGAAATATATTGTTTATGTTGCAGCCCATGAGATAGACTTTCTTATTGATATTTTTTTTGCAACTAGTCATGAAGCCCGTGTAATGAAAGGACACATTTCTATTCTTCTCCAATTTTGCAACAAAGAATTTAGTGATAATGTTTATGTTAAAGAAAGAATTCTTGCTGCCATGGAAAGTACTAATATCTTGCAGGAAGAGGATGATGAGAACATGAGCTTGGAAGAGGAAGTATGTGAAGAGGGGATTGAAATGGATATGTTCCAACCTAAGCTTGGGGAAGAGTTGGATCTCCCAACTTCACCATCAATATATGATAGTAACACTAAAACTCAAAAATCTTTTGTTATTTATGAGAACCCATGTTATGATGAGTGTGAAACTGAAAATTCTATGGTCCTATATGATAATCCATGCTATTATGATGAAATTAATAATGCTCCTTTACTTTTTAATGATGCTGCTAGTGAACTTATTGATTATAATGAGGAGTGTTGCTTAAATATGCTATATGATAACACTTTAGATGATGGTCCTATGCTTATTGATAATCCTCCATGTTTGGAAGTTGTTACTAATATATGTGAGGATAAAAATGATATACTTGTTGTTTGTGATAGTACTCTTACTCATGAGAGTCCTACTTCGTTTTTGGATTCTCCTAATTACACCATGGAGGAGAAATTTGCTTATGTTGAGAAATACTTATGTGGTTTGCAGTTATCTTTAGTTCCAAATATTTATTGCAACCATGATATTAAACTTGATATTGATCTTTATAACTATTTTGAAAGAGGGAACCATGCTAATGAATTCAAAAATAAATTTAATGATCCTCTTTATATGCCTTAATTATCTAAGTTGAATGATTCTTGTGGTTATATGGTTGAATTTATTTCTACTACTTGCAGCTATTATAAAAGAGGAGGTGATGACCCTATTTATGTTACTAATAATTATCATCTGCAAGTACCTATTATTAATATGCATTGGAAAACTTATATCTATTGTAATTCATTTACATACAATATGCCAATGCATAGAAAGAAAGTTAGACTTCGTTATTATTACTTTTGTGTTGTGTTTTTCTCTCTACTAGGTCTCAACTTGAGTATTATTTTGATTGGATTGAGAACACCATGGGACCCTGGTATATGCATGGAACACTTCCCAAGGAAGAGGAACACACCAAAGTTCAAGCTCCCTCATGAGTTTCGTCCACAATAAATATCAAGTAAGAAGCCTAGCTATATGGCGATAAAGAAAGCGCTTTACGGGAGGCAACCCAGTTGTTTTTATTTGAGATTTTCTTTGAGTCCTCTTGCTGTACCAAGAGACTTTGTTTTTAGTTTAGGTTCTGGAATTTTTAATAAAGTGTCAAGTTTTACCCATTTGGACATGAAAAAGTTGCTTTTTGTATTCGGAAATTTTATTCCAGCACGAATCTGTGCATGGTATGATTTTTCATTTCTATTTTGTAACTCCGAATGAGCTGAAATTTGAACTCTAGTTGCAACTTTTCATCCTCTGTAAGTGTGAATTGTTTTAGATTTTTTCGACATATTTAAGTGGGGTAAAAAATGTATTTTGTTGCTGCTGTTTTGTTGGACAGATTCTGTCCCATTTTGTTTTATGCATTCTTTGAGATTTTAAGTTGAATCTTTTTTATCCAATTGAGTTTCTGATAAGGAATACAACATTATACAATTTCTAGACATGTTTATTATATTTGTCTAAGGATTTCATACAGCAAGCAATTCAATTGTTTTGTGCCTACTAATGTCACCTCACAGAAGAGAAATGGGAGAAACGGTGTTTTGAAGTTTTTTCACAGGGATTAGAGGAGATGCACCGAGAGCTATCCAAGGATGGTGAATACCATAAGCTTGGGGATGTGAAGACAACCCCACTGGACCAACACACTCTCGGTTTGCACACGTCTAACTTCTGTTTTTCAATCATTGCACTTTATCGCATAAACTTGGAGCGTTCTTTTTGTTTTTTATTTCGGTCTGTTATTTTTGTTTGAGACTACCACTTTTCATTTATTATATGAGAGAGCTACTGGAAGTTTGGGTTGAATTTAGTTGGATGGTATTAAAAATATTGGGAAGAGGATGTTTGAGTAGGTTTAAAAAGATACATAGAGTTGCATGCTTCATGTGCTTTTTAATGAGTATTAATTTGCAAGTGTTTTATCAAGAGTTATTTATTATTCATGGTTTAGGTGCTGAATGCTACTTTACTTTGTTTAACATGGAATGATTAGCTTTATGGACACTTATGCATGCATTTAGACGGTCAACTTTCTCCATCTTGCTAGCCCAAAAATTCTAGTGAGTCCACCATATCTACATATTATCTAATATGCTATTCCAAGTATGTTTACCATGTTATATTGTTTTATCTATGCTTCCAAATTAAAATGCTTATGTTATTGGGATTGTTATGGGTAAAGTTGGTTAATAAGCTCTCACGGACTTGATGCACACATTACTTTTATTGTACTTAATAAACTTGACTCATTGTGATTAAAATTATGAAGTTATGAGCTTGACAAGAGTCTTTGGGTTGGGAGTTAGCTCATATGTGCTGTCACATGGCAAGCTTTCAACGTGCTCTTTATCTTATTTAAGTTGATATCATGTGCTTTTGTCTATGCCTACCATTGCGTGAAATGAAAATGGAAACTCGGTAAGTTTAGGGAGTGAGTATAAATGTCTAGAGAGACTCACCGGGCGGCTAACCCAAGCCATGCGAGAGGCATGGTAGAAATTTACTTACACAACTATGTTGGACTTTCAGTAATACACCTCTCAATAAAAAAGCTATGCCAAATAAAAAAGGTGTTGAGGTTGTGATGCTTGCGTGGTTGGGAAACCCCAAGAGAAAGGTGTGATGAGTGTAGCAGCAAGTTTTCCCTCAGTTTTGAAACCAAGGTTTATCGAACCAGTAGGAGATTAAGGCACTTCTGAAGGTTATTGGTGGCGCCGTTTCTCGATCACCAACTTGGAACCTGAACACAACACAACCAAACTACTTTGCCCCAACAAAACAGTGAGGTTGTCAATCTCACCGGCTTGCTGAAAACAAAGGATTAGACGTACAATGTGGAAAATGATGTTTGTTTGCAGAGAATAAAAGAGAACAATGTTTGCAGTAGGTTGTATTATAGATGTAAAAGAATGAACCGGGGTCCATAGTTCACTAGTGGTGTCTCTCGATAAATAAGGATTAACATGTGGGTAAACAAATTACAGCTAGGCAATTGACAAAATAAAGAAGAGCATAACAATGCATATACTAGTAATGGTGTCTACTATGAGATTTACGTGGGAATTACAACATGATTCATAGACCGTTCCAACCGCAGCTATGACTAATAATCCACCTTCAAGTTAGCGTCCGCACCCCGTTCAGTATTAAGTTGCAAGCAATAGATTACTGCATTAAGTTAAGTGTGTATTGTAAGCAACACAATTATCCTTAAACAAAGCATCGCTGTTTTACCCCTAGTGGCAACAACAAATCCACAACCTTAGAGGTTGTTGTCACTCCCCCAGATTAAATGGAGACTGAACCCACTATCTACTTGGCCAGAGCATCAACTACTAATGGAGAGCATGCAAGATCATAAATAGCATACACATGATATATAATTAAGCAACTTGACAGAGTTTTCAATATTCATCGGATCCCAGCAAACACAACATGTAGCATTACAATAATATGATCTTGATCATATTAGGCAGCTCACAAGATCTAAACATGATGGCACAAGAGGAGAAGACAACCATCTAGCTACTGCTATGGACCCATAGTCAAGGATGAACTACTCACGCATCACTCCGGAGGCGGGCATGGTGGTGTAGAGCCCTCCGGTGATGATTCCCCTCTCCGGCAGGGTGCCGGGAAGAGCTTCAGAACCCTCCCGAACTATGGTTGATGACGGCGGCGGCTACGGGATGTTTCGTGGAAAAGTGTTCGGGTCTTTAGGGTTTCCCCGTGAAGAGGTACTTATAGGCGAAAGGGCAACGTCGGTGGGCGCCTGAGGGGCCCGCACCATGTGGCGGCGTGACCAAGGGGGGAGCCGCGCCACAACCAGGTGTGGCTCTCTCGTGGGTCTTCTTCGTTTCCTTTTCGGACTTCGTGAACGGGTCGGGAAAAATAGGGACTTTGCAATTTGTTTCGTCCAATTCCGAGAATATTTCTAGAACAACTTTTCTGAAACCAAAAATACCAGAATACAGGAACAACACTGTGGCATCTTGTTAATAGGTTAGTCCCAGAAAATGCATAAAAATGATATAAAGTGTATATAAAACATGTTGCAATTGGTATAATATAAGCACGGAACAATAGAAATTATGGATACGTTGGAGACGTATCAAGCATCCCCAAGCTTAGTTCTACTCGTCCTCGACTAGGTAAAACGATAACAACAAGATAATTTCTGTAGTGACATGCTACCACACAATCTTGATCAAATAATATTGTAAGTCTCATGTTATAAATGAAGTGACTCAAGGCAATGGTCTATAGTTTGCTAACAAATAGACAAAGAGTAAACAACTGAATCATATAAGCAAAAACTTTTCATGGATAGTACTTTCAAGACAAGCATCAATTTTTTTTGCATAAGAGTTAACTCATAAAGCAATAAATTGTATGTAAAAAGGCATGGAAGCAACACATAGGAAGATTTAAGTTTCAGCATTTGCTTTCAACTTTCAACATGTATATCTCATGGATAATTGTCAACACAAAGAAATATAACAAGTCCAATAAGCAAGCATATAAAAATTCTTGCACACAAAGTTGACACAAGTGTTTGCTTCTAAGATAGAAAGAAGTAGGTAAACTGACTCAACATAAAAGTAAAAGAAAGGCCCTTCGCAGAGGGAAGCAGGGATACAAACATGTGCTAGAGCTTTTTAGTTTTTATAGGTTTTTGAAATCATATAGAGAGCATAAAAGTAAGTTTTTAAGAGGTGTTTGTTGTTGTCAAATGAATGGTAATGGGCACTCTACCCCCCTTGTCAACCAGACTTTCAAGAGCGGCTCCCATTGAAGGACGTTATCATCCTTCTTGTTCTCTTTTGTTTACACATGCAGTTATTCACTGGTATTATTGCTTGGCTGATTAGATGAGGGCAAAAATGTGAAGAGAATTGAGCGGTTAAAGTTGTAATTAATTGGGACTCGGCACCCCATTTGCCAGCTCTTTTTGCAAAATTATTGGATAAGTGGATGTGCCACTAGTCCATTGGTGAAAGTCTGTCATAAGCAAATGAATAGGTTGATGTCGAAAACACCACATACTTCCTCATGAGCTATAAAACATTAACACAAATAAGAGATAATAGCTTTTGAATAAAGGTATCACACGAAGTATTTAATTGGAATGGCAGGAAATACCATATAGTAGGTAGGTATGGTGGACACATATGGCATGGGTTTTGGCTCAAGGTTTGGATGCACGAGAAGCATTTCCTCTCAGTACAAGGTTTTAGGCTAGCAAGGTTGTTTGAAGAAAACACAAGATGACAACTGGTACAGCAAGAATTAAATGAAAACATATTGCAAGCATTATAAGGCTCTACATTGTCTTCCTTGTTACTCAAACATTTTTACCAGAAAATATCTAGAGCTTAGAGATACCAAACATGCAAACCAAGTTTCAACAAGTTCTCCAGTAGTTCTTCATTAATAGGTTTTTAACTACATGATGCAAGAGCTTAAATATGATCTACTTGAGAGCTCAAAACAATTGCCAAGCAGCACAATATCCAAGACAATGATCTACAAGAATATGTATGTCTTTTCAATATACCATCTACCACATGTAGCATTTTCTGTTTCCAACCAAACACAAATCAACTTATTTAAATATAAACTCTCCAAGTATTTAACAATGAAACAAGAGAGTATTTCTACAAATGTTGCGGCTTTCATCTTTCGCCAAATAAAAAACAATAAGTGCTGCGGCTTTCAGCTTTCGCCAAATAAATAAATAGAATAAGTGCTGCGGCTTTCAGCTTTCGACATAAATATAAATGAATAATATAAGTATTCATATGAAAAAGTGGAGCGTGTCTCTCTCCCACACAAGAATGTTAGGATCCAGTTTATTCAGAAAATAAAAATAACAAAGCAAAAATAAAAGCACACATACGCTCCAAGTAAAGTACATAAGATGTGAGAGAATTAAAATATAGTTTCACTAGAGATGACCTGATAAGCTGTCGATGAAGAAGGGCATCCCCAAGCTTAGACGCTTGAGTCTTCTTGAAATATGATTGGGTGACCCACAGGGGCATCCCCAAGCTTAGGCTTTTCACTCTTCTTGATCATATCATATCATTCTTCTCTCTTGATTCTTGAAAACTTCCTTCACCCCAAACTCAAAGTATTCTTTATTAGAGGGTTAGTGCATAATAAAAAATTCAAAATTATGCATGGACACAATCATCACCAATACTTCTGGACATTAGCTACAGCTACTGATGTTTTGTGGAGCAAAGAAATCCACTCAAACATAGTAAAAGAGAGAATGCAAAATAAAAGACAGAATCTGTCAAAACAGAACAGTCCGTAAAGACGAATTTTTTCGAGGCACTTAACTTGCTCAGATCAGAACACTTAAAACTAATGAAAATTTCGTACATATCTGAGGATTGCACACAAAAAAATTCAGGACGTTTTGATTTTTATGGAATTTATTACGAATTAAACGGCAGACGATAGAAAATATGTTCCTGTACAGAAATCCAAATCTACCATCAACTTTCTACTAGAGAATTTACTTGGCACAATAATGCAATAAAATAAAGATACAAATGAGTTGCTACAGAGGTAAACAAACTCATTGACTCAAATAAAAGAAAAAATACAGAAATAAAATAATGGGTTGTCTCCCATAAGCGTTGTTTCTTTAATGCCTTTCAGCTAGGCAGAGAAAGTGAAAATCAAGTGTTTCCAAGTGAAGAAGCATCAACATCAATGGTTTCCTCTAAGACACAACTTGTTACAATAGGTACTTTAGGTATCCATGAAGATGTTCCATTATGTAAGTCACCATTAGTTGTACTAAAGGTTTTATCAACTTTAAGCACATTAGGGGGGTTTGGTTTAGGCACCTTGTGAACATAAATGAACTTTTGCTCTTTTCCCACAAAAGCTTTCTCCCTTTTAGTTTTAAGAGAAGAAAAAGTTAAACTTAAAGCTTCCGTAGCCTCCTCTAACTCACCAATCCTATGGTTTTGGATATCATGGGTGTTACTAGCCTCTAAAACAGTAATTCTTCCATTGATACCAACTATTGGTTCATTAACCTTGCTAACATTATCAAGAAAAATGGGTAAGTTTTTCTCCATAGAATCCAACTTTTTAGTAAATCTTCCAAAGTGATTTAAGTTTAATATCTTTAGTAGGTGGTGGTACCCCTACCAAACTTTCAATTAAATTACAAGCTTCCAACGTAGGAGTACCCAGAAAATTACCCCCTGTAAGAGTGTCAAGAACATGCCTATACAACCTAGTCATACCAACATAAAAATTACTAAGAAGGATCAAGGTAGAATATTTTTTTGTGCATCTATTATGAGCATCACTTATCCTATACCAAGCATATTTTGAACTTTCTCCCCCTTGTTGCCTAAAAGAACGAACTTCAACTTCAGGATTACTCATTTTAGCAAAATTAATGCTAAATCGAAATACAAAAATAAATGCAAGTAACTATTTTTTTTGTGTTTTTGATATAAAGAAGCAAACAAGATAAAAATAAAAATAAACTAAGCAAGACAATAACAAAGTAAAGAGATTGGAAGTGAGAGACTCCCCTTGCAGGAGGCTTAATCTCCCCGGCAACGGCGCCAGAAAAATCTTGATACTTGCGTGGTTGGGAAACCCCAAGAGGAAGGTGTGATGAGTGTAGCAGCAAGTTTTCCCTCAGTTATGAAACCAGATATATCGAACCAGTAGGAGATTAAGGCACTTCTGAAGGTTGTTGGTGGCGCCGTTTCTCGATCACCAACGTGGAACCTACACACAACACAACCACTACTTTGCCCCAACGAAACAGTGAGGTTGTCAATCTCACCGGCTTGCTTAAAACAAAGGATTAGATGTACGGTGTGGAAAATGATGTTTGTTTGCAGAGAATGAAAGAGAACAGTGTTTGCAGTAGGTTGTATTATAGATGTAAAACAATGGACCGGGGTCCACAGTTCACTAGTGTTGTCTCTCCATAAATAATGACTAACATGTGGGTAAACAAATTACAGCTAGGCAATTGACAAAATAAAGAAGTGCATAAAAATGCATATACTAGTCATGGTGTCCACTATGAGATTTACTTGGGCATTACAACATGATTCATAGATCGTTTCAACCGCATCTATTACTAATAATCCACCTTCAGGTTAGCGTCTACACCCCGTTCAGTATTAAGTTGCAAGCAACAGATTATTGCATTATGTAAAGTGCGTAATGTAAGCAACACAATTATCCTTAGATAAAGCATCGATGTTTTACCCCTACTGGCAACAACACATCCACAACCTTAGAGGTTGCTGTCACTCCCCCAGATTAAATGGAGACTGAACCCACTATCTAGCATAAATACTCCCTCTTGGAGTTACAGGTATCAACTTGGCCAGAGCATCTACTAGTAACGGAGAGCATGCAAGATCATAAATAACATACACATGATATATAATTAAGCAACTTGACATAGTATTCAATATTCATTGGATCCCAGCAAACACAACATGTAGCATTACAATAATATGATCTTGATCATGTTAGGCAACTCACAAGATCTAAACATGATGGCACAAGAGGAGAAGACAACCATCTAGCTACCGCTATGGACCAATAGTCCAAGGATGAACTACTCACGCATCACTCCGGAGGTGGACATGGTGGTGTAGAGCCCTTCGGTGATGATTCCCCTCTCCGGAAGGGTGCTCGGAAGAGCTTCTGAACCCTCCCGAACTAGGGTTGACGACGGCGGCGGCTACGGGTTGTTTCGTGGAAAAGTGTTCGGGTGTTTAGGGTTTTCCCGTGAAGAGGTACTTATAGGCGAAAGGGCAACGTCGGTGGGCGCCCGAGGGGCCCACACCACGCGGCGGCGCGGCCAAGGGGGGAGCCACTAGGCCACCACTAGGTGTGGCTCCCTCGTGGGTCTTCTTCGTTTCCTCTTCAGACTTCGTGAACGTGTCGGGAAAATAGGGACTTTGCAATTTGTTTCGTCCAATTGCGAGAATATTTCCATAACAACTTTTCTAAAATAAAAAATAGCAGAAAAGATGAACTGGCACTGTGGCATCTTGTTAATAGGTTAGTCCTAGAAAATGCATAAAAAATGATATAAAGTGTATATAAAACATGTTGCAATTGGTATAATATAAGCATGGAACAACAAAAATTATGGATACGTTGGAGACATATTAGGTTGTCCAAGTGTTTGTTTGTCTTGTCATTTTGACATGGGCTTGTTCTATGTCATGGGACAAGAGGTACCCCGGGAGTAAACTCTTTATCATGCTATTATTGCTTGCAATGACTGTAACCTAAACTTTATTTGTGGCCCAAGTTGAGTGGCCAGTCGGAGAGGTTTTTGTTTTCAAGGGGCATGAGACATTCAACCTATACTTTTTCAAGCACAGAACTCATATTTGCTTTCACTTTCAACTATTAATTACTCAAGATGCTATGATAGGGGTAATGAGAACTTCACACCAATGGATACCACATTGCAAACATTAACTTAAGTTGAAGCATTTGGAAGCTAGATGATACTCTTGCATGTTATACCTCTACTTATTTATCTATGTTTCTAAAGTGTCCACCTTTTATATTCAGATTTCTATAAGAATACTCTATGACCAATATAGGATATCTTTTTACTTTTCATTTATGCATTCATTTGGTCCATAGAACTTTTCTTCTATGTTACACTTTGTGAATTATCATTGAACGTCTTTATCTAGAATATTTGATATCACTTGATAATATATCGTGTATGTTGCTACTCCTTATTAATAATGAATCATTTGACTCTATGTAGCAATAATAATCATCTTTGATATCCTTTGATAGTAATAAAATGTAAAGTCCATGTTTAGTTTTATCACCTTCATACTCGAGGACGAGTATATAGGTTAAGCTTGTGATGTTGATGCATGTAAAATACATACATGAACTTTGCATTGTATTACTCATATTCCGATCATATTTGCATCATATAAGGGTTATATCATTTTTTATAATTTTTTTGGGAATATTTCACAGTTTCCCTATTTTTCTGGAATTAACCCTGTACTGTCAGAAAACCCTTTTTCCAAACGACGTCCAAATGACCTGAAACTTCGCGAGCATCAGTTTTTGGAAGGAATAAAGCGTAGGAGCGAAGGATCAACAAAAGTGGAAACCCGAGGGCCAAAAGAGGGTGGCCCACGCGGCCAGATTCCTTGGCCACGTGGGGCCAACCTTTTGGAACCTCGAGCCTCCGATGCCATCGATGTTCGTCCCCGTTGCTGGCTCTTGACCTAAAAACGCTTATAAAAATAGTCTCCCGATGCCTTTCGGAAGGGAGCGCCGCCGAAACACAAAACCATGAAACAGAGACCTGGAGCTGCAGATTGGAGGGGGGAACCCCCCGCAAGGCGCTACCGGCGTGGTCTCCATCTTCTCCAACGACTTCTCTACCATCTCCATGACTGTCGGCCCAGTAAGGACCGGGGTATGCACGGCCCACTCCCTACAGGCCTCGCCCGCGAAGATCTTCGACAGAATGACTAAGGACCAAGATACCGCTTGGAGAGACCCTCGAGAGACATCTCCGCTCGAGGGCCTGAAGAGGACGCCAGGGCCTGAAGAGGACCCTGCGCTTCAAGAGACTCCCCAGGCACGGCCCGCCTGGAGAGAAGTCAGCAGGAAACCCCTCCACAGGCGACCACGGCCCTGTGGAGACACTTCGCGGCTAAGCAAGCGCTGCAGGGCGCACATGGCCCCTGCAGCAGCCGCAGGGTGACGCGAGCGCCCCAGTTGCCGTTCTGGTGATAAAGGAGTCAACAAAGCCGCGCCGCCTGCGCCCGGACAGCCAGGACTTTCCTCTTTGGTGATAAAGCGGCTGGACGGCGCAACGCTCCAAGAAGATCGTCACCGTGGGCTCCACCACAACCTCTGCCGCGCCTGCGAGCCGCTCTGCACCGTCTGCAGCTTGTCGGCCACGGCGCGCTACTTTAGCACGGATGGACCGCGTCCATGGACGGATGAGCCGCGGTGGACTCCCGCTCCTTCGCGCCACTGGCGTGTGGGAGCCCACCAGCACGAGGACGGAGCTCGGGGCACCTATAAAAGGAGCAGGAGCTCCACCGTGGAAGGGGATCGCCCAATCGCGGAATCGCACCATCGGTTGATCTCCAACGAGCTGGATGCTTCCAAGCCCCAGGGAGCCCTAGCCAAGCACATAGGATAGCCAACTGCTGGAGGAGGAAGACGACCATTGTGTCCCTCTCCAGGCACCAAACTGCCTCAAGAGAGCCTTCGGAAAGCTCATTGTCCTGTAACCTTCACAGTGCAATACAGACAAGCAGGAGTAGCGGTTTTACCTCCTCCTGAGGGCCGTGAACCTGGGTACGGGCCGGTGTCCATCTCTGGCGTGATTGTTCCTCTCCAGGCCCGGCGAGCACCGTCGTCGAGCCTCTCGAGGGTTGTTTGACCTCCGTGTTCAGTCCCCCCTTCGAACCTCTCTTCAGGGCGACACTACCCCTGTTACGTGGGAGTCGCTCCTCGACATTTGGCGCGCCAGGTAGGGGACTGAGGCGCGTCTTCGACCTCCGAACTCCGCGCCATGATGGACACCCGCGTGACGCGCGCCAACCGGCGTACCTCTGAGAGAGCTCACACTGAGCCCGGCACTGCTCCCACCCGTGGCCGCCGTGGTCGCCCTCGCGCGGCTGAGCGCGCTGGCACCGGCCCGCGCGTGGAGGAGCCAGAGAGCGAGGAGCACCGCGGCGGAGACCAGCGCGACGACGAGGACCTCTCTGAGCGCCGTGAGGACGCTGAGTCCTCGCACCCGTCCCGGCACCAGAGCGTGTCCACGCGGGAGCACCACGAGCCCGCCCCGCACACCGCGCTGCTCATGGCCCAGGAGCTCCTCCGCTACCGGCCAAGTGCCGAGGCACACGACCAGTGGCTGGACCGCCTCCACCACCTCGTCGACATCGCAACCACGCGCCCTGCTCCGTCGCGCTCCATCGTACCCTCCGGCCCTGCAGGGACGGCCGCACCAGGTGCGCCCCCACCGCCGCCAGGACCACCTCCGGCCGCGGCACAGCGGGCACCCTCCCATGCTTCATCGCCGCACGACTGCCAAATCGTGCAGCGCACTGCGCCTGACGCGCGCGTGGGCATGGAGCGACGCCGCGACCTCCAGAACCGCCTCGTCGAGGAGCTCGGCCAAGCGGGGCAGCAAAACCGCAGGGCCCTCCAGGAAGGAACGGCCACCTATGCCTCAGGCTGCATGGCCTTCACGCGCACCCTGCGTCGTGTGGTCTGGCCGCAGAAGTTCAGGCCAGCGCTCCCCAAGGGCTTCGACGGGTCCACCAACCCTCTCGAGTTCCTGCAGCTCTACACCACCTCCATCCAGGCTGCAGGGGGAGACGACAAGGTCATGGCCAACTGGTTCTCCCACGCCCTCAGGGACTCAGCGCTGTCCTGGCTCCTCAACCTGCCGGAGGACTCCATCGACTCCTGGGAGGAGCTCTGCAGGCAGTTCGTCACCAACTTCAACGGCACGTACGAGCGCGCACTCACCCACAACGACTTGCGCGCTGTGGTGCAGAAGAAGGATGAGACTCTTCGCAAGTACATCCAGCGCTTCAACCAGGTGCGGAACAAGATTCCAAACATCCCCGACACCCAGGTGATCGCTGCCTTCCGCGAGGGCGTCACGAACCGCAGGATGCTCGAGAAGCTCGGCATCCACGACAAGCTCACCTCTGTGGTGAAGCTGTTCGATCTGGCGGATAAGTGCGCCAAGGCTGAAGAGGGACTCCTCTTCGTCAAGATGAGCGCGCGGGGGGACGACCCTGGCGAGGGGTCCAAGAGCCACAAGAAGAAGGAAGAGCCCAAGCGCAAGGCCACCGCGGTCCTCGCGGCAGAGCCTGACGCGAAGGGCTCCTGCAGGGGTTCTCCCGAGCGCGGCGACAAGGAGGTGGACCACCGCCCATTCTGCGTCTACCACAACAGGCGCGGCCATGCCACCGAGAACTGCCACGACCTCAAGAGGCTGAGCAGGGAACGCGAGCGCGAAGAAGCTAGTGGGAGCCGCGGCAGAGGCCGCGGCTACCACCGCTATAGCAGAGGCGGACGCGCTGGCGGCTACCAGAGGCCGCAAGGCACTCAGGCCAACGTCGCTGAGAGGAACAACAACCTCCCTGACGAGGAAGACGGAGGCTACCAGGCCCCGAGGGGAGCCATGGCCTGCATCCTCGGCGGAGCTCAAGCGCCCAAGTCGAACAATCAGTTCAAGCAGTTCGCACGCGAGCTCAACGCCGCTCTGCCGAGCACCGAGACCTCCAGACCCCTCAAGTGGTCCCAGTACACCATCGCCTTCGACGCCAAGGACCACCCCAAGTCGACCAAGACTGTTGGAACCCTCCCCCTGGTCTGCTCCCCCACCATCAACAACATCACCGTCTCCAAGACGCTCATCGATGGGGGAGCGGGCCTGAATGTCATCTCTGTCGAGACCTTCGAGACGCTTCAAGTGCCCTACGAGTGGCTTATGCCCTCCAGGCCGTTCACGGGCGTCACCAGTGGTTCTATCGAGCCTCTGGGGCAAGTCCGCCTCGCGGTCACCTTTGGCACGCAGAAGAACTATCGCACGGAGCTGATCGACTTCGATGTCGCCCACATCGGCTTGCCGTACAACGCCATCCTCGGCTACCCCGCCCTCGCGAAGTTCATGGCCGTCACGCATCACGCCTACAACATGGTCAAGATCCCCGGCAGCGCTGGCACCATTGCCATCCATGGTCATATCCTGGACGCCACGCGCGCTGTCGAGAGCGCCTACAAGGCGGCCGCCATGGCTTTCCCGGCTGATGAGGACATGGAGCCTCTCGAGAGGCCCAAGAAGAAGAAGCAAGTGTTCTCTCAGGAGCAAGCTGCCACGAAGAAGGTGTCGCTGGACACCACCAGCTCGGGGGCTGAAGGCTCGGGGGCTAGCGTCACCATAGGCGCTGCCCTGCCTCCCAAATAGGAAAGCGCGCTCGTCGCCTTCCTTCGGGCAAACTCTGACATGTTCGCATGGACTCCGTCAGATATGTCCGGTGTACCAAGGGAGGTGATCGAGCACCACTTAGCCGTGTGTCCAGACGCACGCCCCGTCAAGCAAAAAGCACGTAAGCAAGCCCCCGAGAAGCAAGCTTTCATCATCAAGGAAGTGGAGAAGCTCAAGGGGGCAAATGTCGTCCGCGAAGTCGCGCACCCCACTTGGCTCTCCAATGGCGTGGTTGTTCCTAAACCCGCTGGAGGAGGCCGACTCTGCATCGACTACACCGATGTCAACAAGGCCTGCCCCAAGGACACATACCCCATGCAGAGGATAGACCAGATCGTGGACTCCACCGCTGGCTGTGACCTCCTCTGTTTCCTGGACGCCTTCTCTGGTTATCACCAGATCAAGATGGCTAAAGAGGACGAGGAGAAGACGGCATTCCTCACCCCTTGTGGTGTGTATTGCTACACATGCATGCCCTTCGGCCTGAAGAACGCTGGAGCCACCTTCCAGAGGCTCATGAGGATAGCCTTGGGGGCGCAGATGGGCAGAAACGCCGAGGCCTACGTCGATGATATCGTGGTCAAGTCTCGAGAGGGGGACACCCTCTTGAGGGACCTCGAGGAAACCTTCGCCAGCCTGAGAAAGGTGAACATCAAGCTGAACCCCACCAAGTGCGTCTTCGGGGTCCCTTCAGGCAAGCTCCTCGGATTCCTCGTGTTCCGCCGTGGCATAGAGGCAAATCCTGACAAGATCAAGGCCATAGAGCAAATGCAGCCTCCCCGCCGACTCAAGGATATGCAGCGCTTAGCGGGCTGCATGGCCAGCTTGGGTCGTTTCATCTCAAAATTTGGCGAGAGAGCCCTGCCATTTTTCAAGATCATGAAGAGATCGGGCACATTCAAGTGGACCCCTGAGGCGGACAAAGCCTTCGAGGACTTAAAGAAGTATCTGGCTAGCCCTCCAGTCTTGGTGGCCCCCAGGGCCGGCGAGCACCTGAAGCTGTACCTCTCAGCCACCTCTCAGACCGCAAGCGCCGTCTTGGTGGTCGAGAGGGAAGAGCCTGTCCTCCCCAAGGAGAGCACTGCCACTCCAAGCCCAGAACCCCCCGACAAAGGCCCCGTCGAAGGAGCAGCCTCCACAGACCCACTGCTAGGCCCACCGCCTCAAGTCGAGCCTGCTCCCACCACCCCTGTCGGGACGCCTCCACAGGCGGATCTCGACAAGGGCCCTGAAGAGCCTCCACAGGGGGCTGACGCTGCGCCACCTCAGGCAACCCTCGTCGAGCACCCCGTGTACTTCGTCAGCACAGTGCTGCGGGACGCTCGCGAGAGATATCCAATGCAGCAGAAGCTCCTCGTCACGCTCCTCATCGCCTCCAGGAAGCTGAGACACTACTTCCAGGGCCACCCCATCACGGTGGTCACCGCCTTCCCCCTGGAGCAAATCCTGCGCAACCCCAATGCCACAGATCGCGTCGCAGGATGGAACATCGAGCTGCAGCCATTCAACTTGCGTTTCGACACCACGAGGGTCATAAAAGGAAGAGCGCTGGCTGATTTCGTCGCCGAATGGACCGACCCAAGCCCTGAGGAGCCTCGCGAGGCAGAAGCCGAGCCCTCGGGAGACACGGTGCCCAGCCACTGGACCATGCACTTCGACGGAGCCTTCGCTTGTCGCCATGGCGGAGCAGGCGTCGTCCTAACTTCGCCCAAGGGTGACAAGCTATACTACGCTGTCCAGCTGTGCTTCACGATCGACAAGATCTCCAACAACATCGCCGAGTACGAAGGCCTCCTCGCCGGCTTAAGGGCCGCCATCGCTCTAGGCGTCAAGCACCTACTCGTCAAGGGAGACTCTCAGCTGCTCGTCAACTTCTCCAACAAGAGCTACACGCCAAAAGACGACCATATGGCCGCATACCTCGAAGAGGTCCGCAAGCTCGAGAAGCACTTCAGGGGCATGGAGCTCATGCACATCCCGAGGAAAGAAAACCAAGAGGCTGACGACATCGCCAAGCGGGCCTCGTGAAGGCAACCCCAGCAGGCCGGTGTCTTTGAAGAGAGGCTCGCCAAGGCATCCATCAAGCAGCCTCGAGAGGCCACAGCCGCAAGCGCAGACGAAGCGCTCCCACCACCTCCTGAGTCTGGGGCGCCTGATTGCGGCCCCAGCACAGGGGAGCGCCTGTTGCTGACGGCAACCCGCCAGGCCTCAGGCTGGATTGATGAGCTCAAGGACTACTTGGTAAAAGGAATCCTCCCTGAAGAGGATGCTGACGCAGAGCGAATCGCTCGACAGGCGAAATCCTACTGCATCCTCGAGGGAAACCTCTACCGCAAGCGCCCAAATGGTATCGCGCTCAAGTGCGTCCCTCCTGAGGAAGGCCGAGAGCTGATCAAGGACATCCACAGCGGGGAGTGCGGCCACCACTCATGTGCGCGCACCCTCGCAGGCAAGGTCTTCAGGAGCGGCTTCTACTGGCCTCAAGTGCTTCAAGATGCGGTCGCCATTGTGCAAACCTGCGACGCCTGCCAATTCCACACCAAGCAAATTCATCAGCCGGCTCTGGGGCTTCAAACCATCCCGCTCTCCTGGCCGTTTGCGGTCTGGGGGCTAGACATCTTGGGCCCCTTCCCAAGGTCGCAGGGGGGCTATCGCTTCCTCTTCGTGGCCATCGACAAGTTCACCAAGTGGACCGAAGTTGAGCCAGTGCGCACCATACCAGCGGGGGCCGCGGTGAAATTCATCAGGAGCTTGGTCTGCCGCTTCGGCGTGCCCAACCGCATCATCACTGACAATGGCTCGAAATTCACCAGCGGCATCTTCCGAGCCTACTGCGATAAGCTTGGCATCAAGGTTTGCTTCGCCTCGGTGGCCCACCCACGCAGCAACGGTCAAGCCGAGCGAGCAAATGCAGAGGTCCTCAAGGGCCTCAAGACCAGGAGCTTCAACATCCTCAAGGGCCACGGCAAGGGCTGGATCGACGAGCTCCCTTCGGTGCTCTGGTCCATACGCACAACTTCCTCAAGACCTACAGGAGAAACGCCGTTCGCGTTGGTCTACGGAGCTGAGGCAGTCCTTCCCGCGGAAATCAAGCATGGATCACCACGGGTCCTTGGCTTCAACGAGGACACCCAAGAGGGCCTCCACAACGACGACCTGCTGTTCCTTGAGGGACTGCGCCGTGAGGCCGCCCTCAGGGCGGCGGGGTACCAGCAAGACCTGCGACGCTACCACAGCCGCCATGTGCGCTCACGCACCCTTGAGGCGGGCGACCTCGTCCTCAGGCGAATCCTCTCCAGGGAAGGCCTCCACAAGCTCTCGCCGATGTGGGAAGGCCCCTACAGGGTCTCCCACGTCGCCAGGCCTGGCGCGGTACGCCTCGAGACCGAAGACGGCATCCCCGTCAAGAACCCGTGGAACATCGCGCACCTGCGCAAGTTCTACCCGTGATCATTGTCACGTCAAGACATCAGGCTGAAGAGGCAGCTTACGGCTCCACCTCCAAGCAATTTTTGTCTCTAGAGGTTAAAAGCTCACGGCTTAAACCTCCAAGCCCCAAAGGCTTCTCTCGAGGGTCAGCCCTCCGAGCTCTCCATGTAACGAGCCGCCTCAGGCCGTTGAGAGTCTCTGCCACTAATGGGTGGTCCCCATGCCTCGACATGGTCAGATACATTAACTTGGCAACTCCAAGCATAATGAAACAATTTCGTTCATAAGTGAACTATGCGCTACGGCGCCGCTATGTAATATTTTGGTGGTGAGTTTTATTCCAGCATTATTTTCTTTGTTGAAAATGGGCACTTATATCTCTCCACATGCGCACCTCGCGAGCGGGGGCTGAGTACGGTGCCAGTGCCTCAAATGACACACCAGCAGCACTGCAAAACCCAAGGATCCGAGCTCTGGCTGGAGGGCAGGCCCTCACAAACACGCCATCTCTACAAAGGACCTTGGTACTCTCTCTCCTCGCAAGGAACGCCTGAGGGGACCTATAAGCGCGCATTAGTCCCTTGTACCATGCACAAGCGTTTGGGTGTGCCCCTCTAACATCTACAGAGAACAAGCGTCTCTACAAGCCTGAGGAGGCGGCAGGTCAAAACCCTTGAAGAAGACCTCCTCGCCTGGCTAAAAAACCTCTACAGGGCAAAAGCCTCGAGAAGCTAAGTCCTACATCTGTGACTCGAGAGCCTTTTCTCCCCAAGCGCACATTTGTCCCTCGAGCGATTTCGTTCTCCCTTGTGCTTCATGGGCTACTCGCACGTCTAAGGGGGGCACTTGAGCATCGCGACTCAGGGCTCTTACCTCTCCAAGCCTTAAACTCCCCCCGGCCTTGCTGAGTCATTGCTCTAGCATACCGCAGTGGCGGAGTCATAGCGCGAAGAGATGGGTCCTAACGACGCAGAGAAAACATAGACATGAAAATAAGGCAGAAAAGGCCTCTCGAGGGGCAAACAAGCTAACACAAATAAGCTTAAAGTGTATATTACATGCCCAAAATATGCAGGGTCTGAATACAAAAACTGTCTCAGATACAGGCGCTCAAAGGCGCGATAATCAAGGCTCAGGCGGAGTCCGCGCCAGCACGCTCCTCCTCCTTAGCGTCCTCCTCCTCGGCAGGGGCAGCCTCCTCCTCGCTGTCCTCCGCAGCCACCTCCGCACGCTTGAAGCGGTTGCAGAAGGCCTCGACTTGCTCGCGAAGGGAGTTGGAGACCCGCAAGGCCTCCCCGGCCGGCCGCGCCTCGGTCACCGTGGAGAGGTCGAAGCCGGGCGTGAGGAGCCGGAGGTTGGTGAAGATGCGGTCGACAACCACCTCCAGAAGCTGGCGGCTCTCGACCTCAATCACCTCGCGGAGATCGGCGACGGGGCTCTCGAGGGCCGTGAAGAGCTGGTCGAAGTAGACCAGGTACATGGCAGCATCGCCACGACCGTGAGCCTCAGTGAGCGGAGCCTCCGCGCCAAGCTGAGCTGCAAGCTCATTGCCTCTTGCCACCAGCGCCTGGAACATGCGCTCCCGCTGCTTCGTGAGCACGCGAGCCGCCTGCGCAGTGTCAACGGCTTCCGTCACCTGCTTGGCCGCTGAGCCCGCCTGCCCCTCCACGTCCTTGACGAGGGCGTCCAGCACCAGGACAGCCGCCCTGCGACCCTCCTCAGCCTGGCGATAGGCATCCTTGGCGCGCTGGAGACGGACCTCGAGCTTGGAGTTGGCTTTCTCAAGCTCCGAGATCCGCTTGGCATCGGTAGCGTGCTTGGCCTTGAAGCGGTCCTCCTGCTTCTTGGCCTTGTCGCGGTATGTGGGGACCCCGGACTAGCTGTCCGAAATACCCGATTATGCTTAACACAACGATCCCATGATCAGTCTGTCGTTGCACATAATCCGAACTGAATACCAAAGTTTACATCCATTACAATACGAATTAAAGTCTTACAATACCGGTCATTTAGACCAAGTTTTACATAGGTGCCTTCATGGGCCAAACCAAAACAATCAGCGGAACTAAGGCGTAGTAGACATCAAATCCTAGCGATGACCCGACAGGCAGTCGACTTATGAAGCTCCTCAGTTGGCATAGATGTGGCCATACTCCTCCTGGGCGTAGTGCTCCTCGAAGTCTGGCTACGACAATAGCCAGGGACAAAAACTAGTATGAGTACATTTGAATGTACTCGCAAACTACTCCAACATGAGTGCACTAACCTCATTTTTAGTTTCACACTTTTATTTATTTAAAACATCTCTGTATCTTTGTTGAAGAAGGTAAGGAGATTATAACTACTCTTAATATCTCAATTTTATTAGTTTTCTCCAAAACTCCTCCTTTTCCCGGCCAAAACCCTTCATGGTAATTAATCTCCAACTACCTCATACAGATCCGTTGGTATAGGTGTATGGAACGTTCTCCTTTTCTTTTTAGAACGCAAAACTTTTTTTCCAAAACTTGCACATGGTCCAAGTAGGGCCTCTCAACTGTCCATATCCGAGGACTCGGCTATTCGAATAGTTTTAACCCTCTGCAGAGGTAGCACTCTTTTCCCACACCCATCCGATAACTCATCGTGTCAGCCACGTCTCGCCATACTAGGTGTATGCGAAGTTGAGTCACCGACCCTAGTCTGTCCTTTGCTCATGCTAGTATAGGATCCTACCCCTATGATACTTTCCATCGACACTTAATCCAGCCCGTCGGAATCTAAGTGTGAGGACTCATAGGTTTTATCTGGCGGTGTATAGGGGACATCCTTCTATCCTCCTCCTTATCTTTTCCTAGAGTTTGAGCGAGGACCCAAGTCAGGGGTAGGTCATCAACCATCCCCTCATGGATAACGGAGTCATCTCCGTCGATGAGGTATCCCATACTAATATGAGCAAATTATATGGCTAAGCCCTTTCCCATATGTGGGTAGATGTGGTCGCACAGAGTATCGGTTGATTGACGTAAGTACAAAGACACAATCTGCGTTTTATCAAAAACCTCCATTCTTCTTTTCTCCAACTCATCACCACATCTTGGTGCTTCATAGCCACACGAGGTTTTAAAGGAGTTTTGAATAAAACCATCTTTATTTTTCCCATCCTATAATTTATCATATATTTCTACATAGGGTGGCAAAATAATTTTTTTTTCCATATACTCTACGAAAAGATTTTATAAAAACCTTGCTTTAAAATGACTTTGTAAAAATAGAAGCATGTAATAGGGTTGCAAGCTCAGAGAGTAGCTTGCCTTGCTCGGCAAAGTGATCTTGGTCTTGATCCTCAGGTTCCACAAGTCCTTCCTCCTCGATATATCCGGCAATGTTCTCGTCTAATACACAATCAAGCAAATACAAACAATCACTAACCTACTCAATCAATCACCACAACAATACAATCTCAATACTCCAAATAGCCACTTCATAGATCAACAATACAATTTGGTTTCAATTTAATTGAATTAGCCATTATTCAACCCCATCTTAATTAGGGCAGAAACTAGTTGAACATGTTTAATTACATAACTTAAGTTCTGTTGGTCACAAAAATACAAACTAAATTTCTACAGAAAGCTACTGATGTGTAGAATCCAACACAATTGGATTTGGATCAATTGGAGTTATGAAACTCCCTACACAATGTTTTGACTCCAGAAGCTTAATAATCAAGTTTTATCTACTAATCAAGTTCTGTTGATCTAAAAATTAAATCCTCTTAGGGGTGACTAACCATGGCTAAATGTGATCTAATAAAATTAGTTTCAACTAATTTGGATTAACAGAGTATCAGAAACAAACAAGTTTAGAATTTAAACCTTTTATGGTATTTTGAATAATGTATTTTTATTATATATCCAAATGGAGTGAAACTAATTGGGTTGGATAGATAATTTTATAACCTATCCAGAACAGTTTGATTTGTTCCATTTGGAGTTGTAAAACTAAAGTTATGAAATTTCTAAGTTTGGGTCCAGTACTGGTTTTGAATCAAACCTAAATTCGAATAAATAACCCAGAGTGGATAATGTTGAGAAACCTGACGGGTGGGGTCCACTCGTCAGTGACTCAAAATAAACAGTGCGCGTGCAGGGAAAAGTTTAAAAGTCTGACGGGTGGGGTCCACCCGTCAGCGACTACTACTCGAACCGTTACGCGGCCGTGGATCTGAGATCCAACGGCCGAGATCGCGCGCGTCGCCGGCGACCCAAAACCGAGCGGCGCTGCGGCTCCGGCGACGGCGAGGTGGACAGAGGCTCACCTAGGGGGCTCGGGAGGGCGTGTGGACGGTGCGGGTCGACGGCGGCGACTCGGGGAAGACCTTGGGACGAACGGCGCTTGCTGGCGTGGCTCCGAGCGGCGGCGGCGAGCAACTCCTCCTCCGCGGCCTTGCTCCAGCTCCGGCGAGCAATCGGCGGCGCTCCTGGGCACGGACCAGAGGGAAAAAGGGCGCGGGTGAGAGAGGGGGCCAAGGGGAGGCGAGTGAGGGCAGAGGGGAGCGAAGGGGAGGGCGCCGTGGCCCGGCCGGGGTCGTCGTCTACCTCGGGCACGGCGAGCTCGAGGAGACCACGGCGGCCCGAGGCTTCGCGGCTTCGGCCTTGGCTCCCTAGCGGCGCACGAGAGAGAGGGGAGTGGAGAGGAGAGGCAGTGGGGCGGTGTGGCAAAGGTGGAGCACGGGGGGTGCCTTATATAGCGGACGGGCGGCGCGCGGTGGACGCGGTGCAGAGGGCACCCGCGGCCGTGCTAGCTCGCCGTAGGCCGGTGGAGAGGGCGGCTAGGTTGCGGGGTGCTCGGGGAACCGTTTGGGCATGGAGGGGTGGCGTGGCGCGCTCGGGCGAGGTCGAATTTTTGGCCCGGCCGTGAGAGCGCACGGGCGGCGCGCGGCGTGCACGTCGCGGCGTGGCTGTCGCGGCGTGGCTGCGGCTGCGCTGTCTGCTGTCGCGGTGCGAGGGGGCCAGGAGGTGAGGGAGGGAGAGAGAGGGTGCAGCGCGGCCGGCACGGCGCGGCGTCGCCGCGGCCACAGTGCCGACACGGCGACGTGCGCGCGGCCGCGGCTGTCGCCGGCGTCTCCTCGACGATCCCGGCCACCTCCTTGCTCGATCTCGGGTGCTGCGTGACCGTGGTGATGCGGCGCATCCAGTGGAGGCTCAAATTCGACGATTAAACAGCGCATCGCACGAATTGATCCATGCTTTGGTTCGGGTTTGTGAAGAACAGTCGATGCACAGAGGGTGTTCGATGAAATCCCTAAACCAAAACAGTACATATTTTTGATATTTTATTTTCATGTTTTGCTTCTTCCATTTTGGTCCAAACTCATGGCATTGTTGGATTACATTTGTGGCAAGTGTCTCATGGTCCATTTGGGATATTTTGAATATTTTAAATAAAAGAAGTTATAATTTGAATTTGAGGTTTTGAATTTGTATTTGAAGGAGAATAACTTGGGGAAATCAAATAGGAGGGTTGAGGATATTCCCCACTGATTTTGGTTTGAAAAATAAAGTAGGTTTCTTATTTTGTAAAATATTGTGATATGTGTCACATGGTGTTATAGTTTTGAAATTTTGTTTTGTTTATTTTCTATCCTTCAACTTTGTAATTAGAGCTAGAATTCAACAATCTTGCAAGCAATGCAAACCAACAATAATCAAGAAACGAATATACACTAATTTTTATAAGAAAAGTTTTTGTTGGCCCACATTTTTGCATTAATAATTATATTAATATTTTGGGATGTTACAAATCCTCCCCCCTTAGAATAAAGCTCGTCCCGAGATTTGCTAGGTCTGGGTACTAAAGAGGTTTGGGAATTCGCTTCTAAGATAGTCCTCTCGTTCCCAGGTGGCTTCATCTTCAGAGTGGTTGGTCCACTGAACCTTGTAGAACTTGATTGCTCGCCTACGGGTGAGACGAACATCTTCGTCGAGAATCTTGATGGGTTGCTCACGATAAGTCAAATCTTGATTCAGGTCGATGGATTGGTGGTCGATGTTCTTGAAAACCTCTGGCTGGTCAGGCACTTCAAGACATTTCCGGAGCAAGGAAATGTGAAAGACGTCATGGTAATCTGCTAGCTCCTGAGGCAACTCTAATTGATAGGACACTTCTCCTCGACGGGCAAGGATCTTGAAGGGTCCAATATACCTGGGTGCTAATTTTCCTTTGACATGGAAACGCTGCATTCCTTTAAGGGGTGTCACTCGGAGATAGACATAATCTCCGATATTGAAAGTGACATCACGTCGTCTGTTGTCAGCGTAGCTCTTCTGACGGGACTGGGCAGTTTTGAGACGCTCACGGATAAGTTGAACTTGTTCCTCGGCCTCACGGAGGGTATCTGGTCCAAACAATTTGCCTTCTCCGGTGTCGGACCAATTCAGGGGTGTACGACACTTCTTTCCGTAAAGGGCTTCAAAAGGGGCCATTTGCAGACTAGACTGGTAGCTATTGTTGTAGGAGAACTGTGCAAATGGAAGACAATCTTCCCATTTGGATCCATAGGCTAGAACACAAGCGCGAAGCATGTCCTCTAATATCTGGTTCACGCGTTCAGTCTGACCGTTGGTCTGGGGATGATAAGCTGTGCTAAATGCTAACTTGGTTCCGAGGGCTTCGTGCAGGGCTTTCCAGAATCTTGAGGTGAACTGTGTGCCTCGGTCAGATACTATCCTCTTAGGCACACCATGCAGGCTTACTATTCTGGAAATATACAAGTCTGCTAACTGATTTCCCCGATAGGTGGTATGGACGGGAATGAAATGGGCAACCTTGGTCAGTTTATCAACGATGACCCAAATTGAGTCATGGCCTCTGTTAGACCTTGGAAGTCCGGTGATAAAATCCATTCCAATCTCATCCCACTTCCACTCAGGAATTTGCAGAGGTTGCAGCAATCCAGCGGGTCGCTGGTGTTCAGCCTTGACTCACTGACAGATATCACACTTGGCTACAAAAACACCAATCGCTCGCTTCATTCCGTGCCACCAAAATCTCTCACGAAGGTCTTGGTACATTTTGGTTCCGCCGGGGTGGATTGAATAAGGGGTCTCGTGGGCTTCCTTTAGGATTAACTCCTTGAGTTCCGTGACATTAGGGACACAGATACGACCATTGAATCTCAACACTCCTTCAGCATCCTCGGTAAAACCAGGCGCTTTACCGAGAGAAATCTTCTTCTTGATTCCTTCTATACTCTCATGACCTTTCTGGGCTTCCTTGATTCGATCTAACAAGGTTGGGGTTAACTCTAAATTGGCGAGATAACCGCGGCTAACCAGCCCTAGTCCAAAATCTTGGAACTCTTTGAACAAGGCTGGCTGTTCGACTTGGATCAAGGCATTCAGGGTGCAGGGTTTGCGACTAAGGGCATCGGCCACTACATTAGCCTTTCCAGGGTGGTAATGGATACCGATATCATAATCCTTGATTAATTCCATCCACCTTCTCTATCGCAGATTTAACTCCTTCTGGGTGAAGATATACTTCAAGCTCTTGTGATCCGTATAGATCTCGCAACGATGTCCCGCAAGATAGGAGCGCCACGTTTTCAGAGCAAGAACCACAGCGGCTAACTCCAGGTCATGGGTTGGGTAGTTCTCTTCATGTGGTCGCAACTGCCGAGACAGATATGACACCATCTTGCCTTCTTGCATCAGAACGCAACCAAGTCCGAGGCGTGATGCATCGCAATACACGTCGAAACTCTTGGTGACGTCTGGCATAATCAGGACAGGGGTTGAGGTCAATCTCTTCTTCAACTCCTGGAAACTCTCTTCACATTTCTGAGTCCATTCAAACTTCTTGTCCTTTTTCAGCAGTTGGGTCAGGGGTTTGGCTATACTGGAAAATCCTTCAACGAACTTGCGGTAGTAACCCGCCAGTCCGAGAAAGCTTCGGATCTCAGTCACACTAGTCGGGGCTTCCCAATTCACAATGGCTTGGATCTTCTCTGGGTCAACAGAAATTCCTCCCGCAGACACAACATGTCCGAGAAATGCTACTTCACTGAGCCAAAACTCACACTTGCTAAACTTGGCATACAACTGGTGCTCTCGGAGAGTTGCTAAAACTAGACGCAGGTGTTCAGCATGCTCTTTTTCGGTTTTGGAGTAAATAAGGATGTCATCGAGGAAAACTACCACGAACTTGTCAAGGTACTCCATGAAGATTTTGTTCATGAGATTCATGAAATAGGCTGGGGCATTGGTCAGACCAAAGGACATTACGGTGTATTCAAATAAACCGTAGCGGGTGGTGAAGGCAGTCTTGGGAATGTCTGTCTCTCGGATTTTTAACTGATGATATCCTGACCGAAGATCGATCTTGGAAAAGACTCGGGCTCCGTTCATTTGATCGAACAGATCCTCGATCTTTGGAAGGGGATACTTGTTCTTAATGGTCACATCATTTAACTTGTGATAATCCACACACAGGCGTGTGGTACCGTCTCTCTTATCCACAAAAATAATGGGTGATCCCCAGGGTGAAGCACTTGGGCGAATAAGTCCTTTGCTGAGCATATCTGCTAATTGCTTATTCAACTCAACCAGTTCTTCCGGATTCATCCGATAAGGCCTCTGGGATATAGGGGCTGTTCCGGGGATAAGTTCAATGATGAACTCAATATCCCGGTCTGGCGGCATACCAGGCAATTCTTCGGGGAAAACATCTCGGAACAACTGAACAACACGGATGTCATCTAGGGTGGGTCGAGCTATGCTCTCATGGCATCCTGGTCGGGGTCGACTGGTTTCCGACACATACTCCACTTCCACTTCTTTGTCGGTGGTGAGGGATACAGCTCTTCTGGCGCAGTCAATTCGACCACGGTACTTGGCTAGCCAATTCATACCCAGTATGACATCTATTCCTTGGGTTCCTAAAATGATTAAGTCGACTAGGAACTTTTCCCCCTTGATTTCAAGGGAAACGTCCGGGCAATACGACTTGGTATCTATGGTGGATTCTGGGATTTGGATGACCATGGGTTTGGGTAAGAGGTTTCCGACTAAACCTCCCTTAGCAACAAATTCTTGGGTAACAAAAGAATGGGTCGCACCGGAATCAAACAGAACAGTTGCAGGTACTGAGTTGACAAGGAACGTACCCAGCACAACATCTGGCGCATCCATGGCCTCTTCAGCGTTGATGTGGTGCAGACGTCCCTTGGCAACAGCAACATTTCCGCGGGATGCGGGGTTCTTGCCATTTCCATTACGGCCTTGGCCATTGCTTGGCGCTTGTGCATCGGGGCGTGGACCATTCTTCTTAGGATTGGGGCATTCTTTGGAGTAGTGACCTTTAGTGCCGCAATTAAAGCAGACAACATTGGCATTGCGGTTGAAGTTGTTAGAGTTCCCTCCGGGACGGGTGTTGTCATTGGGACGGTTGAAGCTGTTTGGGTTGTTTGGGCGATTAGGGTAATTGGGGCGTGGGGTTGGTGGCGGTCGATAGGCTGGCTTGGGGTTTTGTGGGTAGGTGCGAGGCTTCTGGCTGCTCGAACCTTCCTGGGCAATCATTCTCCTCTTACGACCTTCAAACATGGACTTGCGCTTGGTCTCCAACTGGATGGCCTTGTCCACAAGTGACTCCAAATCAACAAAGTCATGGATAACTAAAGCACACTGCAGCTCATCATGAAGTCCGTTCATGAAACGCTCCATCTTCTTCCTCTCGGTGTCGGTGTCATCAGGAGCATACCGAGACAAGTCAGTGAACTCATCCAGGTATCCGACCACATCTCTACTTCCCTGCCGCAACTTGCGGAATTCATCCTTCTTCCTTTCAATGAGTCCACCGGGGATGTGTTTCTTGCGGAACTTCTCTTGGAACTCAACCCAGTTGATAACATAACCAGCTTGCTGGAGAGCCTTGGTAGCTTCCCACCAAGACCGTGCAGGTCCGGCAAGATAGTGGGTCGCATACAGCACTTTCTCAGGTTCTCCCACGGCTGCAACTTCCAGGTTGTTGTTAATGGTGCGAAGCCAATCATCGGCCTCTAGTGGGTGAAGTCCCTTGGAAAAGGTGGGTGGGTTGGTCTTTTGAAAATCACTCAAAGTGGATCGCTGATTTCCTTCACCATTGCCATTGCCATTGCCATTGTGGTGGTTGTTGTTGTTGTTGTGTGCGGCAGCGATCTGCTGCAGGGCAGTGATATGAGCTTGACGCTCTGCCCGAGCAGCTTGGCGTTCCTCCATGATAAGCGCAAGAAGTTGGGCGGTGGTTGGTTCCGGTGGGGGTGGTGGTCCTCCATCCGGGTTGGAGCGACGAGTGTCCACCATCCTGAAGAACACCGGGTATGAGGGGCAAGCAAAAGGTTTTGACCAAGGGAAAAAGGTTGGTTTCGTGTAGGGATTGATTAATTAAGTATTATAGGAGAAACATTTCACACAGATTATCAAGACTAGCACACACTTATATAGCACAACCATTACATCAAGAGTTCACCATATCAAGCTTACAACATTATCTCTTAAGCTAATGTACATAGTGCAAGTTCCAAAAGAACCACTACTTCTACTCTACTAGCGATGGGGGGGTTGACCTACTCCTGCGGTAGTACTCAAGTCACTCGCCTACTGAGGTGGAACCTCAGGCTCTGCTACGTCAGCGTCGGACTGGTAGGGTGGCTCCTCTGGGTCCTCCTCCTCGTCCTCTAGCTCCTCCTCGTCATCCTCCTGCTCATAGTCCATCTCCTCCAGATAGTCGTCATCGTCACTGAGGAAAGCGCTGTTCTCCTTACGGAGATCCTCGCCCTCCTCCTCCATCTCATCAGTACGGAGCTCCAGATCCTCGATCAGCTCGTCCTGCTCTGCCACCTTCTTGC
This sequence comes from Poa annua, assembly GCA_026929855.1. Lineage (NCBI taxonomy): Eukaryota > Viridiplantae > Streptophyta > Magnoliopsida > Poales > Poaceae > Poa > Poa annua. The sequence goes on along the minus strand of CM049439.1, from coordinate 26,079,610 downwards.
GGAGCTTCGCTATGGTCTTCTTCAACTGGGTCCTCTTCTTGAGAAGAGCGACCTTCTCCTCCTTCAGCTGTGCCTCACTCTCGCGACTCTCCTTGAGCGAGAGGCGCTCAAAGTGAGACCGAAGTCTAGCGCACCTCAGATCCTCCTGGGTGCGAAAGAGCATAATCTCCATGTCCAAGATATACTCTCCGAACGTCGGGTGTAGAGGGGACCGAATAGGGTGTCCATCGATGGTGCGCCTCCCGTAGAACTGGAAACGAGAGTTCACCAACTCCGCCTTGTGCTCCTCACAAAGTCGGGATAGCATCCGCTGCATGGAACGACACAGTCCGTCGTCCCAGTGGACATCCATGGTGGTAAAGATGAGTGTCTTGGATCCGGGGGACTTGATGTTGCCGCGAACAGACGACTCGACCAACCAAGACAGGTTCCCGTTGCCGGGAGTGTCCACCTGGGCTCCCTTAAACTCAGGAGTGGGACGACCCAACAGCTTGGTCAACTCGAACAGGTCCTTCTCGAACATCAACGTGCCGTCCTTCTCGAGCTGAACGAACTCGGTGAAGTGGAGTGCCATCTACAATTTTAAGTCAAATTTTTAAGTTAGTGAGATGACAAGTGTATCAAAATTTTAATGTAAGGGACAATATGTGAGCAGATTTTTAAGTTTATTAAAATGATAAGTGTGGCAAGTTTTTATGAATATGAGAGAAACTTAGTAGTTTGTAAGAAGAGAATTTTGCATAAGTGAGAGGGTTAGAGATAAGCATTTTTTTGAAAATAATTCCTTCCTTTGTTTTCTTTAAAACTTAACTTTTGTAATAACTATCTAGCGACCATGCTAATCTAAGGCTCCTAAAGTCTAGATGGCTCTGATACCAGGTCTGTGGGGACCCCGGACTAGCTGTCCGAAATACCCGATTATGCTTAACACAACGATCCCATGATCAGTCTGTCGTTGCACATAATCCGAACTGAATACCAAAGTTTACATCCATTACAATACGAATTAAAGTCTTACAATACCGGTCATTTAGACCAAGTTTTACATAGGTGCCTTCATGGGCCAAACCAAAACAATCAGCGGAACTAAGGCGTAGTAGACATCAAATCCTAGCGATGACCCGACAGGCAGTCGACTTATGAAGCTCCTCAGTTGGCATAGATGTGGCCATACTCCTCCTGGGCGTAGTGCTCCTCGAAGTCTGGCTACGACAATAGCCAGGGACAAAAACTAGTATGAGTACATTTGAATGTACTCGCAAGCTACTCCAACATGAGTGCACTAACCTCATTTTTAGTTTCACACTTTTATTTATTTAAAACATCTCTGTATCTTTGTTGAAGAAGGTAAGGAGATTATAACTACTCTTAATATCTCAATTTTATTAGTTTTCTCCAAAACTCCTCCTTTTCCCGGCCAAAACCCTTCATGGTAATTAATCTCCAACTACCTCATACAGATCCGTTGGTATAGGTGTATGGAACGTTCTCCTTTTCTTTTTAGAACGCAAAACTTTTTTTCCAAAACTTGCACATGGTCCAAGTAGGGCCTCTCAACTGTCCATATCCGAGGACTCGGCTATTCGAATAGTTTTAACCCTCTGCAGAGGTAGCACTCTTTTCCCACACCCATCCGATAACTCATCGTGTCAGCCACGTCTCGCCATACTAGGTGTATGCGAAGTTGAGTCACCGACCCTAGTCTGTCCTTTGCTCATGCTAGTATAGGATCCTACCCCTATGATACTTTCCATCGACACTTAATCCAGCCCGTCGGAATCTAAGTGTGAGGACTCATAGGTTTTATCTGGCGGTGTATAGGGGACATCCTTCTATCCTCCTCCTTATCTTTTCCTAGAGTTTGAGCGAGGACCCAAGTCAGGGGTAGGTCATCAACCATCCCCTCATGCATAACGGAGTCATCTCCGTCGATGAGGTATCCCATACTAATATGAGCAAATTATATGGCTAAGCCCTTTCCCATATGTGGGTAGATGTGGTCGCACAGAGTATCGGTTGATTGACGTAAGTACAAAGACACAATCTGCGTTTTATCAAAAACCTCCATTCTTCTTTTCTCCAACTCATCACCACATCTTGGTGCTTCATAGCCACACGAGGTTTTAAAGGAGTTTTGAATAAAACCATCTTTATTTTTCCCATCCTATAATTTATCATATATTTCTACATAGGGTGGCAAAATAAATAAAAAATTCCATATACTCTACGAAAAGATTTTATAAAAACCTTGCTTTAAAATGACTTTGTAAAAATAGAAGCATGCAATAGGGTTGCAAGCTCAGAGAGTAGCTTGCCTTGCTCGGCAAAGTGATCTTGGTCTTGATCCTCAGGTTCCACAAGTCCTTCCTCCTCGATATATCCGGCAACGTTCTCGTCTAATACACAATCAAGCAAATACAAACAATCACTAACCTACTCAATCAATCACCACAACAATACAATCTCAATACTCCAAATAGCCACTTCATAGATCAACAACACAATTTGGTTTCAATTTAATTGAATTAGCCATTATTCAACCCCATCTTAATTAGGGCAGAAACTAGTTGAACATGTTTAATTACATAACTTAAGTTCTGTTGGTCACAAAAATACAAACTAAATTTCTACAGAAAGCTACTGATGTGTAGAATCCAACACAATTGGATTTGGATCAATTGGAGTTATCAAACTCCCTACACAATGTTTTGACTCCAGAAGCTTAATAATCAAGTTTTATCTACTAATCAAGTTCTGTTGATCTAAAAATTAAATCCTCTTAGGGGTGACTAACCATGGCTAAATGTGATCTAATAAAATTAGTTTCAACTAATTTGGATTAACAGAGTATCAGAAACAAACAAGTTTAGAATTTAAACCTTTTATGGTATTTTGAATAATGTATTTTTATTATATATCCAAATGGAGTGAAACTAATTGGGTTGGATAGATAATTTTATAACCTATCCAGAACAGTTTGATTTGTTCCATTTGGAGTTGTAAAACTAAAGTTATGAAATTTCTAAGTTTGGGTCCAGTACTGGTTTTGAATCAAACCTAAATTCGAATAAATAACCCAGAGTGGATAATGTTGAGAAACCTGACGGGTGGGGTCCACTCGTCAGTGACTCAAAATAAACAGTGCGCGTGCAGGGAAAAGTTTAAAAGTCTGACGGGTGGGGTCCACCCGTCAGCGACTACTACTCGAACCGTTACGCGGCCGTGGATCTGAGATCCAACGGCCGAGATCGCGCGCGTCGCCGGCGACCCAAAACCGAGCGGCGCTGCGGCTCCGGCGACGGCGAGGTGGACAGAGGCTCACCTAGGGGGCTCGGGAGGGCGTGTGGACGGTGCGGGTCGACGGCGGCGACTCGGGGAAGACCTTGGGACGAACGGCGCTTGCTGGCGTGGCTCCGAGCGGCGGCGGCGAGCAACTCCTCCTCCGCGGCCTTGCTCCAGCTCCGGCGAGCAATCGGCGGCGCTCCTGGGCACGGACCGGAGGGAAAAAGGGCGCGGGTGAGAGAGGGGGCCAAGGGGAGGCGAGTGAGGGCAGAGGGGAGCGAAGGGGAGGGCGCCGTGGCCCGGCCGGGGTCGTCGTCTACCTCGGGCACGGCGAGCTCGAGGAGACCACGGCGGCCCGAGGCTTCGCGGCTTCGGCCTTGGCTCCCTAGCGGCGCACGAGAGAGAGGGGAGTGGAGAGGAGAGGCAGTGGGGCGGTGTGGCAAAGGTGGAGCACGGGGGGTGCCTTATATAGCGGACGGGCGGCGCACGGTGGACGCGGTGCAGAGGGCACCCGCGGCCGTGCTAGCTCGCCGTAGGCCGGTGGAGAGGGCGGCTAGGTTGCGGGGTGCTCGGGGAACCGTTTGGGCATGGAGGGGTGGCGTGGCGCGCTCGGGCGAGGTCGAATTTTTGGCCCGGCCGTGAGAGCGCACGGGCGGCGCGCGGCGTGCACGTCGCGGCGTGGCTGCGGCTGCGCTGTCTGCTGTCGCGGTGCGAGGGGGCCAGGAGGTGAGGGAGGGAGAGAGAGGGTGCAGCGCGGCCGGCACGGCGCGGCGTCGCCGCGGCCACAGTGCCGACACGGCGACGTGCGCGCGGCCGCGGCTGTCGCCGGCGTCTCCTCGACGATCCCGGCCACCTCCTTGCTCGATCTCGGGTGCTGCGTGACCGTGGTGATGCGGCGCATCCAGTGGAGGCTCAAATTCGACGATTAAACAGCGCATCGCACGAATTGATCCATGCTTTGGTTCGGGTTTGTGAAGAACAGTCGATGCACAGAGGGTGTTCGATGAAATCCCTAAACCAAAACAGTACATATTTTTGATATTTTATTTTCATGTTTTGCTTCTTCCATTTTGGTCCAAACTCATGGCATTGTTGGATTACATTTGTGGCAAGTGTCTCATGGTCCATTTGGGATATTTTGAATATTTTAAATAAAAGAAGTTATAATTTGAATTTGAGGTTTTGAATTTGTATTTGAAGGAGAATAACTTGGGGAAATCAAATAGGAGGGTTGAGGATATTCCCCACTGATTTTGGTTTGAAAAATAAAGTAGGTTTCTTATTTTGTAAAATATTGTGATATGTGTCACATGGTGTTATAGTTTTGAAATTTTGTTTTGTTTATTTTCTATCCTTCAACTTTGTAATTAGAGCTAGAATTCAACAATCTTGCAAGCAATGCAAACCAACAATAATCAAGAAACGAACATACACTAATTTTTATAAGAAAAGTTTTTGTTGGCCCACATTTTTGCATTAATAATTATATTAATATTTTGGGATGTTACACGGTACTCCTTGGAGGTGGTCCGCCTGAACTCCTTCTCGCGCTCCGCGAGGGCCGCCTCCGCCTCCATCTTCTTCTCGGCAAACCGCTGCTGGAAGCGCCCCAGGGTTTGCCTCTGGGCGGTGACGTTCTCGTCATGCCTCTGGAGCGCCTGAGCCAGGTCTCCCTCGCGCGCCTCGAGCTCTTCGCGCTTAGTGGCCAGCTCGCCCTCCGCCTGGAGCCGCTGCTCGTCTCGCTGCTCCACCTCCTTCTCCCTGGAGGCCAGCTGTCGCTCGCGCTCGGCCAGGCTCTTGCGATCCTCTTCTAGAGTCTCTTGCGCGGCCCGGTGGGCGGAGAGAAGCTGGGACTCCAGCTGGGACACCTCGCGGCGTTTCTGCGCCAGCGAGCCCTCCATAGCCTCGCGCTCGGCCTTCACCTCCGCGCGAAGATCGGCGGCCGCGTCGCGCGCGTCCTGGAGGGGGGCAAGGAGCTCGTCTGCGTCGCGGACGGCCCCCTCCCGGACCTCCTTGGCAAAGCGGATGGCCTCCTCGCGTGCAGCCTGGAGGGCCAGATCCTCCTGGCGGCGGGCCTCAATAGCGGCGTGGAAGCGCCTCCAAGCCTCCGCAAGCTCGCCGCGTTGCTGGGCGAGCTGGGCATCCTCGAAGGCGAGCTGTGCCTCCAGACCCTCCAGGGACTCCCTCACCACGCGGAAGGCCACCTCGCGGTGCCCCTTGCTCCAGTCCCAGCCACTAAGGACCAGGCCGCGTTGCGAGGAAGGCCCGGCCCCGGCGTCTGTGGGGACCCCGGACTAGCTGTCCGAAATACCCTTGTGCCTACAACATCAGCGATCCCGTGATCAGTCTGTCGCTGAGCACAATCGAACTGGTATCAAAAGAACATCCATAATTACCGAATGAATTACTTACTTGATTGAAGCCATAATCTTTAATAAGTTATTGCAGCGGAAAACACCAATCAACGTGGGGCCCGAGTCATTTGCCAAGACACCTACAGGCAGCTGACTGGGAAGACGGCCTAGTTCGCACAGACGTCATCGGTCTCTCGGTCTTCATCTTGCTTCTTCTTGAACTCTGGACATGGGAATATCCAGGGACACAGCCATGAGTACATTTACGTACTCGCAAACTACCCCAACATGAGCATGCGCTATTCTTTTATTTGTTTAAATAAAACTTTGTTTGCCTTGAAAACTCTATATCTTTATTGAAAAAGGAAAGAAGGTCTTCAGAACTTTTCCCATAAATCTGCCTTTGTAAGGAGTCTCTTTAAAACTTTTTCCCAAAAGGGGCATCTTTGTTGAAAAAGGTAAGAAGTCTCTTTAATAAACATTTTATCGAAAAATCACCATTTTATCTGTTTCTCCAAAACTCCTCCTTTTCCTGACCATAAACCGTCATGATACATATTCTCCAATCAACCTCATACCGATCCGTTGGTATAGGTGTATGGAACATTCTCCACTTCATTTTCCTTTTAAAACTCAAATCTTTTCCAAAACTTGCACATGGTCAAAGTAGGGCCTCTCAACTGTCCATATCCGAGGACTCGGCTATTCGAATAGTTTTAAACCCTCTGCAGAGGTAGCACGCTTTTCCCACACCCATCCGATAACTCATCGTGTCTGCCACGTCTCGCCATACCAGGGGTATGCGAAGTTGAGTCACCGACCCTAGTCTGTCCTTTGCTCATGCTAGTATAGGATCCTGCCCATATGATACTTTCCATCGACACTTAACCCAGCCCGTCGGAATCTAAGTGTGAGGACTCATAGGTTTTATCTGGCGGTGTATAGGGGACATCCTTCTATCCTCCTCCTTATCTACTCATAGAGTTTGAGCGAGGACCCAGGTCAGGGGTAGGTCACCGAACCATCCCCTCATGCATAACGGAGTCATCTCCGTTGATGAGGTATCCCATACTAATATGAGCAACTTATATGACTAAGCCCTTTCCCATATGTGGGTAAATGTGGTCGCACAGAGTATCGGCTGATTGACGTAGTACTAAGACACAATGTGCGTTTTATCAAAACCACCATTCTCCTTTTCTCCATTCCAACACCAACCTCTCGGTGCTTCATAACCACACAGGGTTTTCAAAAAAAGGGGTTTTGATTAAACGAAACTTTTCCCATCATATAGTTTGAAAAATAATCTCCATCTAGTATCCCCATATAGGGTGTCAAAATAAGATACTTTTATTTTGGAAACAAAAGGGATTTTCAAACTCATAGCTTTAGTGGCAACCACCACATAAATAATATATGCTCCTTATAAGTAAAACATGTGAACCAAAATAGAGGTATGTAGATGCAAGCTCAGAGAATAGCTTGCCTGATTCCAGTATGATGTTCTTGGACTTCTTCTCACTGCCCAATAAATAAATACCATCCTCCTCTGATAAATCCTCTCCAAATACCACTTCGGTAGCGTTTATATCTAGCGTCGCAAACATAAAAATAGAACAACACTCAATAAGCAAACCATACCACAATTGGTATACAAAAAGATATTCAAACCACATCATAGCACTATTTTAACTAAACGACCAACTAGGATATATATTCACAAGGGCATTATACTAATCAAGAGTATAACACCATACACATGCCCAAACAAGATAGCACAAAGATACCCTCAATTAGAGGTAATTCACAAACCCGTTTTCCTAACTAGGAAATACTTCAAACAAAAGTTAAGTCACCAATTAATCTCTATAATTTAAATACCTCACCAAGCTAAGGTGGATGCACTAACAAGATATTTAAGCTAGTATTTCACTCCAAGACTATCAAGTCCATCAAGCCATTGCAAACATATTACTCACCAATGTGTCTAACAACTAACACTAACAGTACTAACATATTATAACATGCTAAACAACAACTAGCAAGCAACAGCAGCACAACAATCATTACAGCAATACCACCTTAAATGCTCTAAATAGCCACTTCATATATCAAGCAACTCAATTTGGTTTCAATTTAATTGAATTAGCCATTATTTGATTATGTCTTAATTATGGCAGAAACTAGTTGAACATGTTTAATTACATATCTTAAGTTCTGTTGACCACAAAAATACAAGCTAAATTTCTACAGAAAGCTACTGATGTGTAGAAGACAACACAATTTGATTTGGATTAATTGGAGTTACGAAACTCCCTACACAAGGTTTTGAAACCAGCAACTAAATAAGTAAGTTTTGGCTTCCACAGATGTTCTGTCGATCCTAAAATTAAACCCTTTTAGGGGCATGTGACCATGGCTATATGTGAGCTAACAAAATTGGTCCTAACTCGTTTGGGTTAACTAGTAAACATATTTCTTTGTTTTAGTCCAGAAGGGTTTAGCTTAAAGTCCACAACCAAACTTGCTTAATTAATTCTACAAAAATTAGGGTAGCTACTACATGGCAGTACTAAGCTGATAAAATTGGTTTGGGAATTTTTGGAATATCAGAGTATCAGAAACAAACAAGTTTAGAATTTAAACCCTTTATGGCATTTTGAATAATACATTTTTATTATTTATCTAAATGAGGTGAAACCAATTGGGTTGGTTAGATAATTTCACAAACATTCCAGAACATTTTAATTTGATTTATTTGGAGTTATAAATATCAAGATATTGAATTTACAAACTTAACCATATTTCTGTCATTTTTAGTATTTACAGAAAAAAGGCCAGAAAAGACCTAAACCTTCTAATTATCACCACAGTCAATCAATGACTCCTAAATTCAAACCAAGCTATTTATATGTTCTCCTATACATATAGAAGACAAACCAATTGGATTCAGTCCAAAATTCATCTCCTAAAATCTACAAAAATCACCAAAGTGCCACTGGTGTGTTTACAAGAATGGATAGAACTTCTGTTTTAGGTTTCATTTGCATGGAAGGCTTACATATCTAGAAAGGTATCACTTCAGGCTATCCATAGAATTTTAGTTTGCAATATTTGGATTTATAAAACTCTAGATATTTAATTTCTAATGCAAAACATACTTTCTACAAGATCCAATCTAGACAGCACTTAAAGTCATATTTTTGCAAACAACCAGTCTGGCATGTTTAAGAAAACACACAGGAATACTACAAAATTTGAAGCACTCCAATATCTATCTCAGATTTACCACAAAAGATTTAAAGGTACACTGCAATTTTTAACAGAAATTAAACCATATATTGCATTTACTGGAAAAAAAAATAAGGTTGGGCCGGATCTGGCCCAGACCTGGCCATGCGAAGCAGAGGGCAGCCCAGCCAGCGGCCCACGCGCGGCGAAGCGGTACGAGGCGTCCTCTTCTTCCTCGACACGAACAGAGGCTCGGGGGAAGGGGATGGCCGGAAGTCCGGCGAGGGCGGGGGCGGCGCTCCGGTGAACCTGCGACAAAATCATGAGCACCACGCGCTAGAGAAGAGGAAGGGGAGCACAGGGGTGAAGAAATGGCGGGGAATGGGGGACGGAGCTTCCCACGGTCTTGAAGAAAAGGGCGGCGGTCGGAGAGGAAGAAACCGCGGCGCGGCGGCGATTCGCGGCCTCCCTGGTCGATTGCTTCTACGGGGAGGGAGAGGAGATCGTGGCGGAGCTGGGGGGGTGGTCTCCATTTGGCTCGGGGTGGCTCCTACCGCCGGCGAGGTGCGATGCCCCGCTCGGCTCCGTCTTGGGCTCGGAGGAAGAAAAGGGGAGGGAAAGAGGAGAGGGGGAGGAAGCCGGGGAGCAGAGGAACGGCTCGAGGGGGATCTTATGCCGCGGGGTAGAGGAGGGGGGCCCGGGCAGTGGACGCCTGGGGAGAGGGCACGGTGGGAGGCGCACGTCGTTCTCTGGCCGCGTGGTCGGGGGCGAGCTGGGGGACAGCAAGGGGAACGGGACATGGCCGCGGAGGAGAGGGGCCGAGAGCGGAGCGATGTGCGGCAGAGCGACGTGGGGGAGGGGCCTGGGCGGTGCGACGCGGCAGCGAAGAACACGGCGGCGTGCCGTGCGGCCACTGGGGCTACAGGAAGATGATGATGACTTTGCAGAGAGCCCCCTGGACTTCTTTTCCCATTTACCTCTAGGTCCTTTTCTGCTTCTTTTATTTCCTTTTTAAAACCAGTAGGTTTTAGGGATTTTAATTGAGGCCTTTAAACTACTTCAAAAATTATGAAATTATCCATGTAGCCTCCCATATACATGTAGAAGCTCCACCAAATTTTGGTGTTGCAAAATAAAATGTTTTGAACAACTTTTGTTCATAGAGTTTTAATTATAGCATTTTTCTCAAATACACTTTTATAATCTTTTAGAAATTTTTAAGCAAGTTCAAATATTATTTTGAACTCTTGGAACTTCCTTGACAAATCTATTAACTTCAAATAGATTTTATTTTCATAAGAAAGTATTTGTTTGAAGAAAATAGATAGTTAAATAGGGAAACTAATTTAGTTAGATCATTTCTTTAGCTCATGATCTAAATTTCCATTTGTTGATTAATTTGAGGAGTTTGTTTTCAATTTAGGTCACATACCAAATTTGTTGTCAACTGTGTCTTCAATTTAACACTTCAAGTACATTGGTGTAATTATTCACCCAAGCAAACAATAAAATAAGAATTAACAATCAATACAATCAGAAGTCCAACAAGCAAATAATCACCACAAGATCCACATCACTTCCAAGTCCACACAATTCAAACACAACAATGGGAAGGAAATACAATCGTCAGTAAAACATTTCAAAAGTTTTTGTTGGTTCTGAATTTTGGGTCGGGTAAAACTAAGTTTTTCTTAGTTTCAAAATTTGGGATGTGACAGCTCTTCCCCCCTTAAAAATAAATCTCGTCCCGAGATTTGCAAGGTGGGGTAATAGGGGAGTACGAGGACCTGAGTTTTAGGCTGGTTATGCTTCCGAGGTTGTGGCTTCTTTAGTAAGGTCACCACGTGAGATCTTGACAAATTTATGTTGCGAGGCTTTCTATGTTGATAAACTTATGTGCTGAGTTCAGATCCTTTATGATGGGGTGGTCTGGACGATTGACTCGGACTGATAGTCTTGGTCGGCTATTTCCAGATTCTACAGGGCTAAAGCGCACGGATCTACTTACCACGTTATTGTATACCTATTGCAGGTCTTCCCCCCTTAAAAGAGGTCTTGAATCGGTCTTGTTGAAAGTCGCAGCTGGAGTTGACTTGGAGGCATCGTTCTTCTTGAGTAGCTTGACGATCTTCGGCTTGGGTGTCACTCCTCGGTGTTTGGGGGTGGTGCATAAATCACCTCCTGATATTGCCTTAGTCATACAAGAAGGATTTGTTAACAAGGTAGCTAGTCTGGTCATCAAACTATCTTTCATATTCCAGAGGCGGAGATGTACTGGATTATCTGACGTTCCGTTTATTTGTATGTGACACTCAATTGTTTGAGCATACAAAGGTGATTTGTTAACAAGTTCATGAGGCTTGTTACCAAACTACTTCTATATAACACGAACATTGGAATATCACACTATTTTTAGAGAGATTAATAATAACAGCTTCTGATGTATGAGTTTCCGAATACTCAAGGATAGTCCGGTATATTAATTACTTGTTACCAATTTAAGAAATCTCTTTTCAATCTTTTTGTCGCAGTTCCTCTTCAAGATCTTGACGCACTTGCTCCAGATGGTGCTCGAAGGCCATTATCTGATTTTCCGGTTAGGTTGCAAAAATCGCAGGTTATTGGTTAAAGATTGGGGGTCTTTTGTAGCTTGCGAAACGGTCAGTTCTTATCGGGAGACGGTTGAGATAAGAAGAACTTTCCAGAAAAATATTTTCCTAAGAGGCTTTACATCTGCAACAAGGTGCAACTGACGAAAAGGAATTTTTATAAAAGAGAACTTTGGTTTACTTTATGTTGCCATTAAGACGTGATTGTGAACGCACAAGAAAATCGACACACTAACAGAGAAGTCTCAAACAAACAACAGAGAAACACAGTGCACATAAGCAAAGGCACACAAGGTACTTCTAGTACCGCAGGATGTACTACTCGTGGTAATCGGGTATTACAACCGAGGGTCCTATCATGCTTTTCCTATGGGCCTTGGTTGATATGGTTGGTGAAGTCTTCTCTTTGTCGCCTTCGTCTTCAGCTGGCGAAATTTATCGAAGGAGTGACTGGGTGGAATTGTTGATATTGAGTTGAGGTCTTCGGAGGTCTCTTGCTTTGTTGATATCGATAACATGGGTACTGGCGGGTCCATCACCTCGATGTGGAATGTTGAGTACTTGTAATGGAAGCTTCTTCTTGTAGGTGCTAGCTAATTAGGTCTCACTTGGGTTCATCGTCAAGTATTTTGAACGGATAAGAGGGATTAGAGAAATCCTTGGAAAATCTTAAAATAGAGGGATGAGACTCGGAAATATTTGAGAAGGTGAGAAGAGTGGAAGTCATTTTTTTGGACTTCCTTAGATAAAAATATGTTTTTGGTAACAATATATTTTTAACAAAATATTTCTTTCCTAACTAACGTCCATGCTAACTAAGGTCTGTTACAGTCAGGATGGCTCTGATACCAAGTCTGTGGGGACCCCGGACTAGCTGTCCGAAATACCCTTGTGCCTACAACATCAGCGATCCCGTGATCAGTCTGTCGCTGAGCACAATCGAACTGGTATCAAAAGAACATCCATAATTACCGAATGAATTACTTACTTGATTGAAGCCATAATCTTTAATAAGTTATTGCAGCGGAAAACACCAATCAACGTGGGGCCCGAGTCATTTGCCAAGACACCTACAGGCAGCTGACTGGGAAGACGGCCTAGTTCGCACAGACGTCATCGGTCTCTCGGTCTTCATCTTGCTTCTTCTTGAACTATGGACATGGGAATATCCAGGGACACAGCCATGAGTACATTTACGTACTCGCAAACTACCCCAACATGAGCATGCGCTATTCTTTTATTTGTTTAAATAAAACTTTGTTTGCCTTGAAAACTCTATATCTTTATTGAAAAAGGAAAGAAGGTCTTCAGAACTTTTCCCATAAATCTGCCTTTGTAAGGAGTCTCTTTAAAACTTTTTCCCAAAAGGGGCATCTTTGTTGAAAAAGGTAAGAAGTCTCTTTAATAAACATTTTATCGAAAAATCACCATTTTATCTGTTTCTCCAAAACTCCTCCTTTTCCTGACCATAAACCGTCATGATACATATTCTCCAATCAACCTCATACCGATCCGTTGGTATAGGTGTATGGAACATTCTCCACTTCATTTTCCTTTTAAAACTCAAATCTTTTCCAAAACTTGCACATGGTCAAAGTAGGGCCTCTCAACTGTCCATATCCGAGGACTCGGCTATTCGAATAGTTTTAAACCCTCTGCAGAGGTAGCACGCTTTTCCCACACCCATCCGATAACTCATCGTGTCTGCCACGTCTCGCCATACCAGGGGTATGCGAAGTTGAGTCACCGACCCTAGTCTGTCCTTTGCTCATGCTAGTATAGGATCCTGCCCATATGATACTTTCCATCGACACTTAACCCAGCCCGTCGGAATCTAAGTGTGAGGACTCATAGGTTTTATCTGGCGGTGTATAGGGGACATCCTTCTATCCTCCTCCTTATCTACTCATAGAGTTTGAGCGAGGACCCAGGTCAGGGGTAGGTCACCGAACCATCCCCTCATGCATAACGGAGTCATCTCCGTTGATGAGGTATCCCATACTAATATGAGCAAATTATATGACTAAGCCCTTTCCCATATGTGGGTAAATGTGGTCGCACAGAGTATCGGCTGATTGACGTAGTACTAAGATACAATGTGCGTTTTATCAAAACCACCATTCTCCTTTTCTCCATTCCAACACCAACCTCTCGGTGCTTCATAACCACACAGGGTTTTCAAAAAAAGGGGTTTTGATTAAACGAAACTTTTCCCATCATATAGTTTGAAAAATAATCTCCATCTAGTATCCCCATATAGGGTGTCAAAATAAGATACTTTTATTTTGGAAACAAAAGGGATTTTCAAACTCATAGCTTTAGTGGCAACCACCACATAAATAATATATGCTCCTTATAAGTAAAACATGTGAACCAAAATAGAGGTATGTAGATGCAAGCTCAGAGAATAGCTTGCCTGATTCCAGTATGATGTTCTTGGACTTCTTCTCACTGCCCAATAAATAAATACCATCCTCCTCTGATAAATCCTCTCCAAATACCACTTCGGTAGCGTTTATATCTAGCGTCGCAAACATAAAAATAGAACAACACTCAATAAGCAAACCATACCACAATTGGTATACAAAAAGATATTCAAACCACATCATAGCACTATTTTAACTAAACGACCAACTAGGATATATATTCACAAGGGCATTATACTAATCAAGAGTATAACACCATACACATGCCCAAACAAGATAGCACAAAGATACCCTCAATTAGAGGTAATTCACAAACCCCTTTTCCTAACTAGGAAATACTTCAAACAAAAGTTAAGTCACCAATTAATCTCTATAATTTAAATACCTCACCAAGCTAAGGTGGATGCACTAACAAGATATTTAAGCTAGTATTTCACTCCAAGACTATCAAGTCCATCAAGCCATTGCAAACATATTACTCACCAATGTGTCTAACAACTAACACTAACAGTACTAACATATTATAACATGCTAAACAACAACTAGCAAGCAACAGCAGCACAACAATCATTACAGCAATACCACCTTAAATGCTCTAAATAGCCACTTCATATATCAAGCAACTCAATTTGGTTTCAATTTAATTGAATTAGCCATTATTTGATTATGTCTTAATTATGGCAGAAACTAGTTGAACATGTTTAATTACATATCTTAAGTTCTGTTGACCACAAAAATACAAGCTAAATTTCTACAGAAAGCTACTGATGTGTAGAAGACAACGCAATTTGATTTGGATTAATTGGAGTTACGAAACTCCCTACACAAGGTTTTGAAACCAGCAACTAAATAAGTAAGTTTTGGCTTCCACAGATGTTCTGTCGATCCTAAAATTAAACCCTTTTAGGGGCATGTGACCATGGCTATATGTGAGCTAACAAAATTGGTCCTAACTCGTTTGGGTTAACTAGTAAACATATTTCTTTGTTTTAGTCCAGAAGGGTTTAGCTTAAAGTCCACAACCAAACTTGCTTAATTAATTCTACAAAAATTAGGGTAGCTACTACATGGCAGTACTAAGCTGATAAAATTGGTTTGGGAATTTTTGGAATATCAGAGTATCAGAAACAAACAAGTTTAGAATTTAAACCCTTTATGGCATTTTGAATAATACATTTTTATTATTTATCTAAATGAGGTGAAACCAATTGGGTTGGTTAGATAATTTCACAAACATTCCAGAACATTTTAATTTGATTTATTTGGAGTTATAAATATCAAGATATTGAATTTACAAACTTAACCATATTTCTGTCATTTTTAGTATTTACAGAAAAAAGGCCAGAAAAGACCTAAACCTTCTAATTATCACCACAGTCAATCAATGACTCCTAAATTCAAACCAAGCTATTTATATGTTCTCCTATACATATAGAAGACAAACCAATTGGATTCAGTCCAAAATTCATCTCCTAAAATCTACAAAAATCACCAAAGTGCCACTGGTGTGTTTACAAGAATGGATAGAACTTCTGTTTTAGGTTTCATTTGCATGCAAGGCTTACATATCTAGAAAGGTATCACTTCAGGCTATCCATAGAATTTTAGTTTGCAATATTTGGATTTATAAAACTCTAGATATTTAATTTCTAATGCAAAACATACTTTCTACAAGATCCAATCTAGACAGCACTTA
Organism: Poa annua; assembly: GCA_026929855.1. NCBI lineage: Eukaryota > Viridiplantae > Streptophyta > Magnoliopsida > Poales > Poaceae > Poa > Poa annua. The sequence goes on along the minus strand of CM049439.1, from coordinate 26,064,012 downwards.
AAGTCATATTTTTGCAAACAACCAGTGTGGCATGTTTAAGAAAACACACAGGAATACTACAAAATTTGAAGCACTCCAATATCTATCTCAGATTTACCACAAAAGATTTAAAGGTACACTGCAATTTTTAACAGAAATTAAACCATATATTGCATTTACTGGAAAAAAAAATAAGGTTGGGCCGGATCTGGCCCAGACCTGGCCGTGCGAAGCAGAGGGCAGCCCAGCCAGCGGCCCACGCGCGGCGAAGCGGTACGAGGCGTCCTCTTCTTCCTCGACACGAACAGAGGCTCGGGGGAAGGGGATGGCCGGAAGTCCGGCGAGGGCGGGGGCGGCGCTCCGGTGAACCTGCGACAAAATCATGAGCACCACGCGCTAGAGAAGAGGAAGGGGAGCACAGGGGTGAAGAAATGGCGGGGAATGGGGGATGGAGCTTCCCACGGTCTTGAAGAAAAGGGCGGCGGTCGGAGAGGAAGAAACCGCGGCGCGGCGGCGATTCGCGGCCTCCCTGGTCGATTGCTTCTACGGGGAGGGAGAGGAGATCGTGGCGGAGCTGGGGGGGTGGTCTCCATTTGGCTCGGGGTGGCTCCTACCGCCGGCGAGGTGCGATGCCCCGCTCGGCTCCGTCTCGGGCTCGGAGGAAGAAAAGGGGAGGGAAAGAGGAGAGGGGGAGGAAGCCGGGGAGCAGAGGAACGGCTCGAGGGGGATCTTATGCCGCGGGGTAGAGGAGGGGGGCCCGGGCAGTGGACGCCTGGGGAGAGGGCACGGCGGGAGGCGCACGTCGTTCTCTGGCCGCGTGGTCGGGGGCGAGCTGGGGGACAGCAAGGGGAACGGGACATGGCCGCGGAGGAGAGGGGCCGAGAGCGGAGCGATGTGCGGCAGAGCGACGTGGGGGAGGGGCCTGGGCGGTGCGACGCGGCAGCGAAGAACACGGCGGCGTGCCGTGCGGCCACTGGGGCTACAGGAAGATGATGATGACTTTGCAGAGAGCCCCCTGGACTTCTTTTCCCATTTACCTCTAGGTCCTTTTCTGCTTCTTTTATTTCCTTTTTAAAACCAGTAGGTTTTAGGGATTTTAATTGAGGCCTTTAAACTACTTCAAAAATTATGAAATTATCCATGTAGCCTCCCATATACATGTAGAAGCTCCACCAAATTTTGGTGTTGCAAAATAAAATGTTTTGAACAACTTTTGTTCATAGAGTTTTAATTATAGCATTTTTCTCAAATACACTTTTATAATCTTTTAGAAATTTTTAAGCAAGTTCAAATATTATTTTGAACTCTTGGAACTTCCTTGACAAATATATTAACTTCAAATAGATTTTATTTTCATAAGAAAGTATTTGTTTGAAGAAAATAGATAGTTAAATAGGGAAACTAATTTAGTTAGATCATTTCTTTAGCTCATGATCTAAATTTCCATTTGTTGATTAATTTGAGGAGTTTGTTTTCAATTTAGGTCACATACCAAATTTGTTGTCAACTGTGTCTTCAATTTAACACTTCAAGTACATTGGTGTAATTATTCACCCAAGCAAACAATAAAATAAGAATTAACAATCAATACAATCAGAAGTCCAACAAGCAAATAATCACCACAAGATCCACATCACTTCCAAGTCCACACAATTCAAACACAACAATGGGAAGGAAATACAATCGTCAGTAAAACATTTCAAAAGTTTTTGTTGGTTCTGAATTTTGGGTCGGGTAAAACTAAGTTTTTCTTAGTTTCAAAATTTGGGATGTGACAGCGTCAAACCTGGAGAACGAGGCCTCTGGGCGTGCCTGGGGGCTAGGTTGCTCCCCGTCCATTGCTGCGCCCAGGTTGGTCTCGCCGCTCTCGTCGCCCTGTCGCGTCGCCTCTTGCGCCTCGCCCCCCGCTGCGGGGCGTGGCGGAGACGAAGGAGCTCCCCCTGCAGGGGCGCCCGCGCTTGGCGGGCCTTGGTCTGTCCCGGCCTCTGGCTGCGCGGGAGGCGTAACTGAGCGCGGTGGCGTTGCCTCGCGAGCCGGAGTCGGCTCACGCGGCGGCGTAGCCGCGCGAGGCGGGGTAGGAGCTCGAGGAGGGCTGGCCGCCCGCTCCTCCTGCGCCTCCATCACCAACGGCTCAGGGGGCGGAGCAGCGGCTTCCGCCTGAGGCGCTGCCGCCCCCGCCAAAGGCTCAGCTGCCTCCGCTTGAGGCGCCTCTTCGGTTGGGCCTGAGGAGGCCGTCTCCACAGGCCTCGCGGCCTCTTCAGCCACGGCCTCTGCCGCGGTTCCCTTTACCCCCGCTGCCTTGCGAAGCCTACGGCGCTTCGCGGGCACAAGGTCGCTGGCAAGAATCAGGGGGTGATTATCAGAATCATGAAAAGAAGAGTACAATAATCAAGCAATCAGCAGTCAAAGGTACTTACCCGGACTCCTTGGCGCCGGTGTCGACCCACGCCAAGCCTGGCGAGCGCCAGGAGGGCTTGGCCTTAGCACCTGACCCCTCCGGAGGCGCCTCGGCTTTCCTCTTCGAAGGGACGTCGGAGGGCCTCGCGCCAGACCTGTCGCTGGCCGCCTTGGACCGGGGCTCACAACGCCCTAGCAAGGCCTCCTCGTCAGAGGCCTCCTCCTCGGCCTCCTCCTCCTCCGCACGGCGCGCGGGCGCCACCACGAAGGCGTCTTCATCATCGCCTGAGAAGAAGTGGGAGTAGTAACGGCTCCCTGCTCCGGCGCGGAGACTTTATGTCTCGTCAAGGAGCAGTTACCGGGGCGTGGTGGGACCCCCCACGACGCACGTCCCACATCGTGCGCAACCGTTACTCGCCGGAGTGACGCGTGGCTCGGCCCGGCCCGCAGGATTGGCCCCACGACGCTTCGTCTGGACCCAACGGGCCTTGTCGTGCCCATCGTGGGCCCGGGGGCTACTGTCGGCCCAGTAAGGACCGGGGTATGCACGGCCCACTCCCTACAGGCCTCGCCCGCGAAGATCTTCGACAGAATGACTAAGGACCAAGATACCGCTTGGAGAGACCCTCGAGAGACATCTCCGCTCGAGGGCCTGAAGAGGACGCCAGGGCCTGAAGAGGACCCTGCGCTTCAAGAGACTCCCCAGGCACGGCCCGCCTGGAGAGAATTCAGCAGGAAACCCCTCCACAGGCGACCACGGCCCTGTGGAGACACTTCGCGGCTAAGCAAGCGCTGCAGGGCGCACATGGCCCCTGCAGCAGCCGCAGGGTGACGCGAGCGCCCCAGTTGCCGTTCTGGTGATAAAGGAGTCAACAAAGCCGCCCCGCCTGCGCCAGGACAGCCAGGACTTTCCTCTTTGGTGATAAAGCGGCTGGACGGCGCAACGCTCCAAGAAGATCGTCACCGTGGGCTCCACCACGACCTCTGCCGCGCCTGCGAGCCGCTCTGCACCGTCTGCAGCTTGTCGGCCACGGCGCGCTACTTTAGCACGGATGGACCGCGTCCATGGACGGATGAGCCGCGGTGGACTCCCGCTCCTTCGCGCCACTGGCGTGTGGGAGCCCACCAGCACGAGGACGGAGCTCAGGGCACCTATAAAAGGAGCAGGAGCTCCACCGTGGAAGGGGATCGCCCAATCGCGGAATCGCACCATCGGTTGATCTCCAACGAGCTGGATGCTTCCAAGCCCCAGGGAGCCCTAGCCAAGCACATAGGATAGCCAACTGCTGGAGGAGGAAGACGACCATTGTGTCCCTCTCCAGGCACCAAACTGCCTCAAGAGAGCCTTTGGAAACCTCATTGTCCTGTAACCTTCACAGTGCAATACAGACAAGCAGGAGTAGCGGTTTTACCTCCTCCTGAGGGCCGTGAACCTGGGTACGGGCCGGTGTCCATCTCTGGCGTGATAGTTCCTCTCCAGGCCCGGCGAGCACCGTCGTCGAGCCTCTCGAGGGTTGTTTGACCTCCGTGTTCAGTCCCCCCTTCGAACCTCTCTTCAGGGCGAGACTACCCCTGTTACGTGGGAGTCGCTCCTCGACAATGACGAAGAAGGAGTAGTACACCCCTGGACTATGGGTTTGTGGAAGTAATTTATGTATCTCTCCTCTATCTTGAGCTTCACTAATTAGTACCGTATGAGCTGCTGAACATGATTACGGTCATCTATGTAATACATTTGTGGTGGATCTCTTAAGTTGATATATGTTATGATGAGTAACGCCGCTATTTTGTGGCCACCGCGGAGGCAAACGGCGCGAATGAGGAACCTGGGGGGCGCGTTTTCCAGCCGTGAACCCAGGCCGCCCCCCTGCCGGCGATTCGGCCATATTTCGGCAAAAACAAAGGCCAACCCTTTTTCAATACAAATTCACACATAGAAATAGTTTAACATACAAATTCACACACAAATAAATAGTTTAAAAATGCAAACAAATAAAATAAATAATACTAGGCATTGGCATCGCCATTATCGGCATTGTCATTGCCCTTGCGCGCCCACAAGTGCTGCACCAGATCATTCTGTAGAGTTTGATGTGTTGCAGCGTCTGATGCATGTAAAATGCATACATGAACTTTGCATTGTATTACTTATATTTCATTCATATTTGCATCATAGAAGGGTTATATCAATGTTTTATAATAATTTTGGGAATATTTCACAGTTTTCCTATTTATTTGGAATTAACCCTGCACTGTCAGAAAACCCCTTTTTCTATATTTTGATGTTTCAGGGACCCAAACGACGTCCAAATGACTTGAAACTTCGGGAACATCAGTTTTTGGAAGGAAGAAGGAGTAGGAGCCAAGGAAGCGCACGAGAGGAGGCCTGAGTCCCAAAAGAGGTGGGCCCACGCGACCAGATTCCTTGGCCGCGTGGAGCACCCCTTCTGGAGCCTCGTGGCTCCGATGCCGTTGATCTTCGTCTCCCTGCCTTCGTCTTGACCTAAAAACGCCTATAAAAATAGTCCCCCGATGCCTTTCGGAGGGAGCGTCGTAGAAACACAGAAACCACGAAACAGATACCTGGAGCTGCAGATTGGAGGGGGAAAACTCCGGCGGGGCGCTGCCGGTGTGGTCTCCACCTTCTCCAACAACTCCTCCACCGTCTCCATGATGAAGAGGGAGTAGTCCACCCCGGACTATGGGTTTGTGGAAGTAACTTATGTATCTCTCCTCTCTCTTGAGCTTCACTAATTAGTATCGTATGAGCTGCTGAACATGATTATGGTCATCTATGTAATACCTTTGTGGTGGATCTCTTAAGTTGATATATGTTATGATGATTGCAATTGTTATGCCTATGTTATGAAAGTAGATGCATATTATGTACCCCGTTCTTGTTTATGTGTTCTGATCCAACATATGTATGAGGGCGTGTGAGGGGGAACATGTGCATTAGTTGGAGTAACGCGGGGTGGCTAGTGCGGTAAAGTGACAGTAGTTCCGCGATCCACTTGGGTATTTTACCTTACTTTGTTGCCTCACTAGGGATAAAAAGGAATACCATGCAACCGGGGATGTGGGTGACCTTGACACTTCTCCATGACTAGATCTAGCATGTTCTTATTTTAACTTCATGTCATAGAACTTAAAGCTATACTCTGATCTATCTTAATTACTAGGGTGTTATGATTTAGTTTGCATCTTGGTGGAGTATAAGAGAGGTTTAATAAGTAAAAAGAACCTCTATGTTAGGACGTGATGCCCATATTATTAATAACTTGTCTTGTTGTAATCTCATATGTCAATTCCTATGTTCTATTATCTACCACTTTATCAAAGAGAGAGTGCATTTGTGAAACCATGAACCCCAGTCCATTTTTAATCATAAGAAACACCTTTCCATTCCAACACTTTTTAAATACTTTTCATTTTCTGCCATTTAAAAATCCAAAAATACAAAAACACTTTTATTATTTGCATTCACAATACAAAACCCAAAAATACCATCCATCGTTACTTACACCATCCTTGCATATTTATTTATCATCATTGCATATTTATTTCTTGTTTGCATTTGTTATTTTCATATCTTTTACTCACATCTTGTGCTTGACAACCACTTGGTGAGGTTGAGGGCACAAAACAATTTACTTTGTTTTGCAGGTCTCATAAAGAAGGATAAGGAGACAACAGCTTTTGGCATATTTCCCCGAGAGTTCGATATAAACCCTCGAGTCACCCTCGTGGGGAAAATTAGTCTTTTTCCTTACTATACACTCTGCACTTGAAGTCTGATGCATGTAAAATGCATACATGAACTTTGCATTGTATTACCTATATTTCAATCATATTTGCATCATATAAGGGTTATATCAGTGTTTTATAATAATTTTGGGAATATTTCACAGTTTCCCTATTTATTTGGAATTAACCCTGCAATGTCAGAAAAACCCTTTTTCTATATTTTGATGTTTCAGGGACCCAAACGACGTCCAAATGACCTGAAACTTCGGGAACATCATTTTTTGGAAAGAAGAAGGAGTAGGAGCCAAGGAAGCGCACGAGGGAAGGCCCGAGGCCCAAAAGGGGGTGGCCCACGCGGCCAGATTCCTTGGTTGCGTGGGGCCCACCTTCTGGAGCCTCGTGGCTCCGATGCCGTCGATCTTCGTCTCCACGCCTCCGTCTTGACCTTAAAATGACTATAAAAATACTCCCCCGACGCCTTTCGAAGGAGCGCGCAGAAACACAGAAACCACGAAACGAAGACCTGGAGCTGCAGATTGGAGGGGTAAACTCCGGTGGGGCGCTGTCGGTGTGGTCTCCACCTTCTCCAACAACTCCTCCACCGTCTCCATGATGAAGAGGGAGTAGTCCACCCCTAGGATATGGGTTTGTGGAAGTAACTTATGTATCTCTCCTCTCTCTTGAGCTTCACTAATTAGTGCCATATGAGCTGCTGAACATGATTATGGTCATCTATGCAATACCATTGTGGTGGATCTCTTAAGTTTGAAAGATTGCAATTGTTATGTCTATGTTATGAAAGTAGATGCATATTATGTACCCCGTTCTTATTTACTTGTTCTGATCAAACTTGTTATGAGGGCATGTGAGGGGGAACGTGTGCATTAGTTGGAGTAACGGGGAGTGGTTTTGTGGTAAGTTGACAACAATACCGTGATCCACTTGGGTTTTTACCTTACTTTGTTGCCTCACTAGGGATAAAGGAAATACCATGCTACCGGGGATGTGGGTGACATTGCTACAATCTCCATGACTAGATCTAGCATGTTCTTATTTTTAACTTCATGTCATTGAACTTAAAGCTATACTCTGTTCTATCTTAATTACTGAGGTGTTATGATTTAGTTCGCATCTTGGTGGAGTATAATAGAGGTTAATAACCAAAAGATCTCTATGTTACGATGTGATGCCCATATTATTAATAACTTGTCTTTTTGCAATCTCATATGTCAATTCCTATGTTCCATTATCTACCACTATATAAAAGAGAGAGTTCATTTGTGAAACCATGAATGCCAGTCCATTTTTAATCATAAGAAACACCTTTCCAGCACTTTATAAGCACTTTACATTTTCTGCCATTTAAAAATTCGAAAATACAAAAAAACTTTTATATCTTGCATCCACAATACAAAACACAAAAATATCATCCATCATTGTTTACACCATCCTTGCATATTTATTTACCAACATTGCATATTTATTTCTAGTTTGCATTTGTTATTTTTATATCTTTTGCTCACACCTTGTGCTTCACAACCACTTGGTGAGGTTGGGGGCACAAAACATTTTATTTGTTTTGCAGGTACCGAAGAGAAGGACAAGAAGATAAATCTTCAACACACAGTTCCCCGAGAGTTCGATATAAACCCTCGAGTCACCCTTGTGGGGAAAACAAGTCTTCCACATCTACAAACTCTGCACTTGGAGCTCATCCTAAGCGTATTATCGTTACGCCCATCAAGACTGTTTTCCGACGCCGTTGCCGGGGAAGTAGTGGAAGGTTATCTCGCAACAAAGTCAACATCACCAACGTGTGCAAACACCTAAGCTTGGGGAGGTTGCACCTACGTGATCATCATCTCGTCCATCTGTACCTTCAAAGCATTGTCTTTTATTATTTCGGATTACTATTTTTATTTTCAGTTTTGCATTTTTTTTGCATTTATCATTTCGGTTAACATTGTTTTAGTGTCATTTTATTTTCAGTATTGCATTAAAAATTAAAAATACATAAAAACTTGCTACAATGGAAAAAGAACTAAGTTGTGTGACTACACAAACACTCCAAATGATCAATTTATTGCTAGGCCTATTGCTACACCTAAGATAACAGCTGAGAGTTATGAAGTGAGTCATAGTTTGTTAAACTTGATAACTAGGGAACAATTTGGTGGTAGTGCTATGGAGGATGCCTCTATGCATCTTCATGATTTTGTTGAAATATGTGACATGCAAAAATTTAGAAATGTGGAAAGTGATATTCTTAAACTGAAGTTATTTCCTTTTTCACTTAGAGCGAAAGCTAAAGAGTGGTTGCATTCACTACCTACTGATAGTATTAATTCTTTGGGTGATTTAAAAGAAGCTTTCATTAAGAAGTATTATCCACCTGTTAAAAATTTGAAAATAGAAACAATATTCTTTCTTTTAGGCAAAATGAAAATGAACATGTTGCTATGACATGGATAGGATAAAAGTTATGCTTAGAACTTGTCCATCTCATGGGGTTAACGAATGGACCATATTACACTCTTTTAACAATGGTCTAAATTACATGTCTAGAAATATTCTTGATTCTGCTGCTGGAGGGATTTTTATGAGTAAAACTATAGTAGAAGCTAAGAACATCTTAGAGAGTATTTTGCAAAACTATAGTCAATGGAACACTGAAAGAAACTTTTAATGTTCTATTAATATTGCTGAAAATGTTCCACCTACTTTGGAAGAAACTTTTAATGAATTATTGAAATATCCTGAACATTTGTTACCATTTATGTCTCATCTTATTGGTTTAAATGAAGAAGCTAATGAAACTAAAAGTGATAATCCTTTTATGTTGATTGAGTTAGAAAGAAAAGTTGAAGAAGTTAAGATGCTTAGTGAAGTCAAGGAACCATTACTTGACTTAGAGAATTGTAGCTTGCATGAACTCATGTCTATCTTACAAAAATGTTTGCTAGTGATCCTTCTATTAATGTTAACCAAGCTGGTTTTGGTTCTTATATTGCTAGTCATGTTTTAAAAGAGAAAATTTCTAGGTACAACAAAGAAGCTATGATGCCACCTAAGCTTGGGGATATATGGGTCCCCAAGGTATTAGTAACAATTGAAAAAGAGACACACCATGATATATTAGATCTAGGATCTAGTGTCTCTGTTATGTCTAAAGAATTATATGAAGTACTTGAACTAAAGAATCTTGAAAAATGCTCTATTGAACTTGCGCTTGCTGATGATTCTATTAAATATGCTTTGTGAAAAGTAAGTAATGTTATGGTAGAGTTGCATTTAACATTTGTGCCTGTTGATTTTCTAATAATGGACATGGAGAATAAAACCTCTAGTCCTATCATTTTGGGAAGACCTTTTCTTCGCACCACAGGTGCTATCATTGATTCAAAGGAAGGGAACGTGAAGTTTCTGTTCCCACACAAGAAGTGCATGGAGCACTTTCCAAGGAAGAGGGACACACCAAAGTTCAAGCTCCCTCATGAGCTTCGTCCACAATAAATATCAAGTAAGAAGCCTAGCTATATGGCTATAAAGAAAGCGCTTTACGGGAGGCAACCCGGTTGTTTTTATTTGAGATTTTGTTTCAGTCCTCTTGCTGTACCAAGAGACTTTGTTTTTAGTTTAGGTTCTGGAATTTTTAATAAAGTGCCAAGTTTTACCCATTTTGGCTTGAAAAAGTTGCTTTTTGTACTCGGAGATTTTATTCCCGTATTCTTTTTGACGCAGGTAACTGGAAGCAACACTGCATCAAGTTCCCTTGTCAACCAGGGTCATCAAGACTATTTTCTGACGCCGTTGTCAGGGAAGTGAGCAAGTAAAGAGTTGTCCCACAAGTCTTCATCAACAGTGCAAGATATTTACTGGTGCCGTTGCTGAAAGAGTGGAAAGGATATCTCACAACAAAGTCAACATCATCACCAACGTGTGCAAACACCTAAGCTTGGGGAGGTTGCACCTACGTGAGCACCATCTTATCCATCTTTCACCTTCAAAGCATTTTACTTTGTTTTGTCATTGTCTTTTATATTTCGGTTTGCATATTTTATTTTCAGTTTTGCATTTTGTGTTGCATTTTTTATTTCTGTTTGCATTGTTTAGTGTCATTTTATTTTCAGTTTTGCATTAAAAAAATTAAAAATACATGAAAACTTGCTAAAATGGGAGAAAGAACTAAGTTGTGTGACTACACAAACACTCCAAATGATCAATTTATTGCTAGGCCCATTGCTACTCCTAAGATAACAACTGAGAGTTATGATGTAAGTCCTAATTTGTTAAACTTGATAACTAGGGAACAATTTGGTGGTAGTGCTATGGAGGATGCCTCTAAGCATCTTCATGATTTTGTTGAAATATGTGATATGCAAAAAATTAAAAATGTGGAAAGTGATATTCTAAAACTGAAGTTATTTCCATTTTCACTTAAGGGAAGGGCTAAAGAGCGGTTGCATTCACTACCTACTGATAGTATTAATTCTTGGGATGAATTAAAAGAAGCTTTCATTAAGAAATATTATCCTCCTGTTAAAATTTTGCAAAATAGAAACAATATTCTTTCTTTTAGGCAAAATGAAAATGAACATGTTGCTATGGCTTGGGATAGGATAAAAGTTATGCATAGAACTTGTCCATCTCATGGGGTTAACGAATGGACCACATTACACTCTTTTTTATAATGGTCTAAATTACATGTCTAGAAATATTCTTGATTCTGCTGCTGGAGAGGCTTTTATGGGAAAAACTATAGTATAAGCTAAGAACATCTTAGAGAGTATTTTGCAAAACTATAGTCAATGGAATACTGAAAGAGCACCTAATCCCCCTAAGAAAATAAACTCCATAGAAGAAACTAGTGATATATCATTTAAAATGGATAATATTCTTGCTTTCATTAATAAACAAAATATTGAAAATGTCCCTTGGCAAGAACTAGTTGGTAATAATCCTGAGAATATTGATGTTAACTTTGTTAGATATGGCAATAATGGGTATGGTAAAAACAATTATAATTCATATAATAAACCTCCATTTCTTCCAAACACCCGTCCTTTTGTTCCATATCCTAGTAATAATGATAGTAAATGGAAGCCTATGCCACCAAGTAATAATAATTTTGAATCTAATAAAATTCTTATGAAACAAGTTGCTAGTCATAATACCATGATACAAGAGTTGAATAAGTGTGTTGCTTCCATTAGTTCTGATATTAAAGGCTTGCAACTCCAAGCTGAAGGACTAGACAAAGCCCTTCCAAAACTAGATGATAATCAGGCCACTTTATTGAGTATATCTGCAGGGAAACCACAAGCACCACCAGTGGTTGGAGTGAATTCTATTAATATTGCTGAAAATGTTCCTCTTACTTTGGAGAAACTCTTAATGAATTATTAAACTATCCTAAATATTTGTTGTCATTTATGTCTCATCTTGTTGGTTTAAAGGAAAAAGCTAATGAAACAAAAAGTGATAACCCTCTGTCGGGCCAACGGAACCCGGGGTATGACGGCCTGTTTTTTCTCGGAGGGAGAAAAACCTCATAGGACCCACCATACGGACCAGAGGCACACGAGAACTACGGGCGGTATGCAAGCCGGGAGCCTCAGGAGGGCAGCCTCTCCAGGACCAAGGACGGATGCCTCGGGAGGCGGCGACTCCCGAGGGTTCCCCCGGAGGGGAGCAAAGGGTATGACGTTGGGAAGCCTGCCCCGAACCGCGTCACGTGCCACGATAGGACGACGGGGCCTCTCCACGATCGGTCTTCGTCCCTGGGACTGGTTGGCAGCCCCAAAGCTTACCCCGTTGGTGATTAAAGGAAGGGACCAGAGCCGCCGTCCAGGGCTGTGCCCCCAGTACTTGCCATTTTGGTGCAAGACGGCGCCACGAGCCGTGCCTGTCCCTCCCCACTCTCTGTTTTCCCCTTTACCGAGGGCACCCGACCCTGCGCCAAAGGAGCTGCGACTGGAGTTGCAGCGAAGAAGACAACGGCTGCGCAGCCGTGCAGGGCTGTAGGCCTGACTTGGTCGGCTGCCTTTGCCAAAGCAGCCGCAGAAGAGCAGAGCCTCCCTTGGAAGCATGCGGGAGCGTCCCACCGTGGAGTTTAAAGTTTAGGCCGTCGGCCGCCTATAAAATGGGACAGCCACCGGCCTGGCTAAGGGTTCGGACATTGTATACTCAAACCCTAGAATCTCTAGGCGCTCACCATTGTAGCTCTCTGAGTTCTACCAAGGAATACAACAAAGCAGGAGTAGGGCGTTCACCTCCGTGGTGGCCTGAACCTGGGTAAACAAAGTGTCAATCTCTGTAGTGTTTTTCGTCTCCTTCGTCGAGCCTCGTGAGGTCAGAGGCAGCGCTCTAAGGCCCCCAGTGTTTGATACTCTTACACCCTAGAATCCACTGGGCCGACAGTAGCCCCCGGGCCCATGATGGGCGCGGCGAGGCCCATCGGGGCTAGGCGAAGCGTCGTGGGCCCAAAACTGCAGGCCGGCCGCGGTACACGCGTCACCCGGAGGTGGACTTGTGGCGACTCGTTTTCTCCGGCGAAGACGTGCGTAGTGGGGGGGCCACCACGTTCGCCACGTCTTCCACGATCGTGCCTCGGTAACTGCTCGGACGGGGTTAAAAGCCGTGCGCTGGTCCAAGCCGCAGTCATTACCCCGTCCTGTCTTGTCCATCCGCCCATCAGTTCTCCGCCTCTTAGACTGCCACCTCCGGCGAATCTTCCCCTCCTTCGCTTCCTCCGTGCTCCCGTCCTTCTCCGACGATGGGAGGATCCAAGGGAAAGAAAACGGCGGCCTCGGCCCGCCAAGACGCACAGGGGGAGGGGGAGTTCGGCCCCTCTCTGGTCGGGGCGCGCATCACCACGGCGGCGCTGGACAAGATCCAGCACCTGGTCGCCGGGAAGCACAATGAGCATGGCATCAGCGCCATTCTGCCTGCGCGGACCGGTTGCTTCCCCGCTGGCTACTTCCCCATCTTCCTCCACACACTCTACGCTGGACTGGTGCCGCCGTATTCTCCTTTCCTCGAGGCCGTCCTCGAGTTCTACCAGGTCCATCTTCTGCACCTCCACCCCAACGCCATCCTTGTCCTCTCTATTTTCGCCTTCTTGTGCGAGGCTTACTTGGGAGTGAAGCCCTCCATCGCTCTCTTCCGAAGCTTCTACGCACTGCGGAACACTGTGAAGAAGGAGCGGACGGGCTGCGTATCCTTCCGCATCGCGGACGGCATGGGAGATGTCTACATCCCCATGGCCTGGAACGGCGACAGGCCCGTGACGGCGGTGTCGAAGAAGGTGGAAGACTTCAGGCAGAAGTGGTTCCTCATCCGCGTTCCCTCGGAGAGCTCCCTCCTTGAGGTCCCCGAGGCGCCGCCCGTGAAGAACACCCACTGGAGCAAGCGTTCCCTGGAGGGGCAAGCAATAGCCGACCTCGTGGGCCACCTGAGGGCGCTTCGCGAGCACGGCCTGACCGGCCAGCTGGTGGCGGCGGAGTTCGTGAGGCGCCGCATCGCCCCCCTGCAGGCGCACAAGAAGCCGATGTGGGCGTACACAGGGCCTACGGACCCGCTGCGGCTGCATCTGAGCGACCACCGCCCCGCGGTCGTCGAGACCATCCTGGGAGGCCTCTTCGTCAACCCAGAGGTGCCCGCGAGGGTTCACGTGGCGATACGGCCTCTGTTTGAAGTCCCAGACAAGCGCCGGGCCACCCTGGCGCAGGCGCCCGCGTTCACCCCGCTAGGCTTGGCGGGGGATGAAGAGGAGGAGGAGCCCATGCCAGCGGACACTACCGAGTCGCCAAGCGCATCCGACTCGGAGCAGGGCGACGCGGAGACGAGGGTGGAGCCCTCTGCCGGTGTAGGAAGCTCTGCGGGCGTGGGAAGCTCTTCCGGCGTTGCGCCCCCGGCAGGGGAGGTCCACGAGCTTTCCTCCGGCGACAGCGAGGAGGCTGCGGCGGGGCGCCATGAGCCGAGGACCAAGGCGGCCCATGACAGGCCTGCCGGGGAGCCCCCGAGCACTCCCCACAAGAGGAAAGCCGAGGAGGCCCCCGAGGCGGGGGCGCGGGCTGTGCCTTCATGGCGCTCGCCAGGCATGACGTGGGTAGACACCCGCGCCAAGAAAACCAGGTGAGATTCTTTTGCCTTTTCCTTTCCTTTCTGAGTCCAGCTTGCTCGCTCTTCTTTCTTGACCGATCTTTTCCTTTTACCTCAGCGGCCCTGATCCTGCGAAGCGCCGCAGGCTTCGCAAAGCCGCGGACGTGAAGAGGGCCGCCCCCGACGCTGCACCGGAGGTTGAGGCCAGCGAGACCGCGGCGGCGGAGGCCTCGAGGCTGTGGTGGGGGGTACCGTAGGCTCTCAGGAGGAGATGCCTCAGGCGGAGACATTTGTGCCACCTCCCGAGGAAGAGCGGGTGGAGGAACAGGTGGAGAAGATACCCACTCCACCCCGCGCAGCTACCCCTCCAGCGCAGCCAGGGGCTCCCGCGGGTGCCGAATCGGCGCCGAGCCCTCCCAAGTCTCGCAGGGAGGATACTCCACCACCGCCGCCGGACACCGTGGGGGAGGAGGAAACAGCAAGGACCGGGCCTCACGCACCTGCCCCGGGCGCGGACCGGGAAGTGCCGCCCGAGGGGGGAAGCACAGGAGGCCTGGGACCGAGTATGGAGGCGGAGGACCTGCCCCCGAGCCCCCAGGCCCACGCGGGGGCTTCTGCCGCCCAGCCGGATGCGGGTGCGGGACCCTCTAAGCCGCGCGGTCCGCCCCCGGGCCTCGCTCTGGGCCGCTTTGACTGGGGCCGAGGACGCCGCGACGTCGCCTTCCGCTTCGTGCGGGAGTCCCTGGAGGGGCTCGAGGCCTACCTGGCCACAGAAGACCAGGCGCTCGACCGCCAACGTGACGAGCTCGCCGACGCCTGGGCCGCCTTCCACGCGGCAGTAGAGGCCCGCCGCAAGGGCGACCAGGCGCTGCAAGAGGAGCGCGAGGCGGCGGCGCGCTTTGCCGAAGAGGTCCGCGAGGGGGCCTTGCGCGAAGCTGAGGAACTCCTTCAGCCCTTGAGGGCTGAGCGCCGAGCCGCTGCAAAGGACCTCGCCGCGGCCAAGGCGGAGCGGGAGGCCGTGGAGCATTCGCTGGCGGCGAAGCATGCCGAGCTCGTCGAGCTCGAGAAGAAGATCCTTGCGGATGCCGGGGTGGTGCGGACCGCCCTCGATGAGCTCCGCACGAGCCTGGAGGCCCGCGGGCGCGCTTTGAGCGAGCGCGAGGAGGATGCACGCCGTCGCGACGAGCAGCTGGTGCTGAGGGAGCAGGAGCTTTCAGGACAGCGCACGGCCCTTGAGGCCCGCGAAGACAGCGTTGCCACGGCGTTCAGCAAGCTCGAGCGCGAGGTCGCCGCCCACAAGGGGAATGTGGAGCGAGCCAACGTGCGGCTTGCAGAGCGGAAGGACGAGCTCAACAAGGAGCTCCGGGAGAAGGAGAACAAGATCCGCGCCGCAGTCTTCCAGGACTATAAGGATAAATTCTCCAAACAGGAGGACCGCTTCAAGGCGAGGCTGGGGGAGAGCGGCGCCCGGATCCAAAAGCTCGAGAAGGAGAACGCCAAACTCGCTGCCAAGGTGAAGCGCGAAACTGATCGCCGCCTCGCCGCCGAGAAGGCCCGAGAGGACATATCCCAGGACCTCGCCTCCCTCATGGGGGACATGGAGGAGATGGACCGGCAGGTGGGGCCTGCTGCGGAGAAAGCAGTGGAGGCGGCGGAGAGCATCCAGGCGGCGCAGGTGCTGTCGCAGAAGCGGGAGCGCATGTTCCTGTCCTTGACGGGACGGGGTCGTGAGCTCGCCGCGAAGCTGGGGGCGGAGGCGCCAAGCGTTCCGGCTCAGGGCCACGCTGACGCCGCCACCTATCTCCTGTACTTCGAGCAGCTCTTCACAGCGCTCGAAGGCCCTACTGCGGAGATCCGCGACGTGGTCGAGGAGGAGTGCCGTCAGCTTCTGGCGGTGGCGGTGGACCGCATCTTCTCCAACCTCATCCACCTCCAACCCGGGTTCGACCTCGCCACGGTGACCGAGCCACTGGAGGGGGACGCTGCGTGGAAAGCCTCCAGCTCCGTCCGCGACCAAGTGGACGACTTCTGCAGCCGCTTCAAGCGGGCCGCTGCAGAGGAAGGCGGCGAGGGGAGCGAGCCCGAGGAGGAAGAAGAGAGCGACCAGGACGACGCTGAGGCCTCCGACTAATCTCCTCCTGCAACGCGTCGCGCTTGTAGCGCTTTAGGGGCGTTTGCCCGTTAGAGAATTTCATTTTCCACCTTGTAATTTATTTCTTCACTTTGTAAACAATTTGCTATCGATTAAGTGTGCGCTTCCTTCGGGGGGTCTTTGCTTCATCTCAGTGTCTTTTTCGCTCTGCGTCGTTGGACCCTTCCCCTCGCGCTATGACTCCTGCCGCTGCGGTATGCTCGAGCAATGACTCGGCAAGGCCGGGGGGAGTTTAAGGCTTGGGGAGGTAAGAGCCCTCAAGTCGCGATGCTGAGGGCCCCCCTTTGACGCGCAAGCAGTCCACGGAGAGTAAGGAAAGAACCACTTGAGGGACGCAGAGTGCTCATGAGAAAAAAGCGAGGATTCCCTTGAGGTGGGCGAGAAACTTAGCTTCGCGAGGCGTTTGCCCGATGTGGGCCTTCCCTGGCGGAGTTCTCCCCTTCAGGGGCCGAGGGTTCTCCCCCGCAGGCCTGGTGGGGACTTTCGCTTTCTGTGGATGTTAGAGGGGCAAGCCGAAACGCTAGATCACAGCATCAGGGACTAATGCGCGCTTATAGGTCCCCTCAGGCGTTCCTTGCGAGGAGAGAGAGTACCAAGGTCCTTTGAAGAGATGGCGTGCCTGGGAGGGCCTGCCCTCTAGCCAGAGCTCGGATCCTTGGGTTTTGCAGTGCTGCTGGTGTGTCATTTGAGGCACTGGCACCGTACTCAGCCCCCGCTCGCGAGGTGCGCATGTGGAGAGATATAAGTGCCCATTTTCAATAAAGGAAATAATGCTGGAATAAACTCACCACCAAAATATTACATAGCGGCACCGTAGCGCATAGTTCACTTAGGAACGAAAGTGGCGCCTGAGCGCAAAGTTCACTTGGAACGAAAATCGGTTCATTACACTTGGGTTTGCCAAGCTAACGTTCCTTCCATGTCGCGGCATGGGGGCCACCCATTAGTGGCAGAGGTTCACTGCGGCCTACGTGGGCTCATTTGCAGGAGAGCTCGGAGGGCTGGGCCTCGGGAGAAGCTTTGAGAAGCTTGGAGGTGAAGCCATGGGCTTCCCTCTAGAGACAAAAAATACCTGGCGTGACTGCGATCACGGGTAGAACTTGCGCAGGTGCGCGATGTTCCACGGGTTCTTGACGGGGATGCCGTCTTCGGTCTCGAGGCGTACTGCGCCAGGCCTGGCAACGTGGGAGACCCTGTAGGGGCCTTCCCACATCGGGGAGAGCTTGTGGAGACCTTCCCTAGAGAGGATTCGCCTGAGGACGAGGTCGCCCGCTTCAAGGGTGCGTGAGCGCACATGGCGGCTGTGGTAGCGTCGCAGGTCTTGCTGGTACCCTGCCGCCCTGAGGGCGGCCTGACGGCGCAGTCCCTCGAGAAGCAGCAGGTCGTCGTTGTGGAGGCCCTCTTGGGTGTCCTCATTGAAGGCAAGGACCCGTGGCGATCCATGCTTGATTTCTGCGGGGAGGACTGCCTCAGCTCCGTAGACCAGGGCGAACGGTGTTTCGCCTGTAGGCCTCGAGGAGGTTGTGCGTATGGACCAGAGCACTGAGGGGAGCTCGTCAATCCAGCCCTTGCCGTGGCCCTTGAGGATGTTGAAGCTCCTGGTCTTGAGGCCCTTGAGGACTTCTGCGTTTGCTCGCTCGGCTTGACCGTTGCTGCGTGGGTGAGCTACCGAGGCGAAGCAGACCTTGATACCAAGCTTGTCGCAGTAGGCTCGGAAGATGCCGCTGGTGAATTGCGAGCCGTTGTCAGTGATGATGCGGTTGGGCACGCCGAAGCGGCAGACCAAGCTCCGGATGAACTTCACCGCAGCCCCAGCTGGTATGGTGCGCACCGGCTCAACCTCGGTCCACTTGGTGAACTTGTCGATGGCCACGAAGAGGAAACGGTAGCCCCCCTGCGACTTCGGGAAGGGGCCCAGGATGTCCAGCCCCCAGACCGCGAACGGCCAGGAGAGCGGGATGGTCTGAAGCTCCAGTGCCGGCTGATGAATTTGCTTGGCGTGGAATTGGCAGGCGTCGCAGGTTTGCACAATGGCGACCGCATCTTGAAGCACCTGAGGCCAGTAGAAGCCGCTCCTGAAGACCTTGCCTGTGAGGGTGCGCGCACATGAGTGGTGGCCGCACTCCCCGTTGTGGATGTCCTTAATCAGCTCTCGGCCTTCCTCAGGAGGGACGCACTTGAGCGCGACACCATTTGGGCGCTTGCGGTAGAGGTTTTCCTCGAGGATGCAGTATGATTTCGCCTGTCGAGCGACTCGCTCTGCGTCAGCATCTTCTTCAGGGAGGATTCCTTTCACCAAGTAGTCCTTGAGCTCATCAATCCATCCTGAGGCCTGGCGGGTTGCCGTCAGCATCAGACGCTCCCCTGTGCTGGGACCGCAATCGGGCGCCCCAGATTCAGGAGGTGGTGGGAGCGCTTCGCCTGCGCTTGCGGCTGTGGCCTCTCGAGGCTGCTTGATGGATGCCTTGGCGAGCCTCTCTTCGAAGACACCGGCCTGCTGGGGCTGCCTCCGCGAGGCTCGCTTGGCGATGTCGTCAGCCTCTTGGTTTTCTTTCCTCGGGACGTGCATGAGCTCCATGCCCCTGAAGTGCTTCTCAAGCTTGCGGACCTCTTCGAGGTATGCGGCCATGTGGTCGTCTTTCGGCGTGTAGCTCTTGTTGGAGAAGTTGACGAGCAGCTGTGAGTCTCCCTTGACGAGTAGGTGCTTGACGCCTAGAGCGATGGCGGCCCTTAAGCCGGCGAGGAGGCCTTCGTATTCGGCGATGTTGTTGGAGATCTTGTCGATTGTAAAGCACAGCTGGACAGCGTAATATAGCTTGTCACCCTTGGGCGAGGTCAGGACGACGCCTGCTCCGCCATTGCGGCAAGCGAAGGCTCCATCGAAGTGCATGGTCCAGTGGCTGGGCGCCGCGTCTCCCGAGGGCTCGGCCTCTGCCTCACGAGGCTCCTCAGGGCTTGGGTCAGTCCATTCGGCGACGAAATCGGCCAGCGCTCTTCCTTTGATGACCCTCGTGGTGTCGAAGCGCAAGTTAAATGGCTGCAGCTCGATGTTCCATCCTGCGACACGATCTGTGGCGTTGGGGTTGCGCAGGATCTGCTCCAGGGGGAAGGCAGTGACCACCGTGATGGGGTGGCCCTGGAAGTAGTGTCTCAACTTCCTGGAGGCGATGAGGAGCGCGACGAGGAGCTTTTGCTGCATTGGATACCGCTCGCGAGCGTCCCGCAGCACCGTGCTGACGAAGTAGACGGGGTGCTCGACGAGGGTTGTCTGAGGTGGCGCAGCATCGGCCCTCTGTGGGGGCTCTTCAGGGCTCCTGTCGAGATTTGCCTGTGAGGGCCTCTCGACAGGGGTTGTTGGAGCGGGCTCGACTTGAGGCGATGGGCCTGGCAGTGGGTCTGCGGAGGCTGCTCCTTCGACGGGGCCTTTGTCGGGGGGTTCTGGGCTTGGAGTGGCAGTGCTCTTCTTGGGGAGGACAGGCTCTTCCCTCTCGACCACCAAGACGGCGCTTGCTGTCTGAGGGGTGGCTGAGAGGTACAGCTTCAGGTGCTCGTCTGCCCTTGGGGCCACCAAGACCGGAGGGCTAGCCAGATACTTCTTTAAATCTTCGAAGGCTTTATCCGCCTCAGGGGTCCACTTGAATGTGCCTGACCTCTTCATGATCTTGAAAAATGGCAGGGCTCTCTCGCCGAATTTAGAGATGAAACGACCAAGGCTGGCCATGCAGCCCGCAAGGCGCTGCATTTCCTTGAGTCGGCGAGGAGGCTGCATTTGTTCTATGGCCTTGATCTTGTCAGGATTTGCCTCTATGCCACGGTGGGACACGAGGAATCCGAGGAGCTTGCCTGAAGGGACCCCGAAGATGCACTTGGCGGGGTTGAGCTTGATGTTCACCTTTCTCAGGCTGGTGAAGGTTTCCTCGAGATCCCTCAAGAGGGTGTCTCCCTCTCGAGACTTGACCACGATGTCATCGACATAGGCCTCAGCATTTCTGCCCATCTGAGCCCCAAGGCTATCCTCATGAGCCTCTGGAAGGTGGCCCCGACGTTCTTCAGGCCAAAGGGCATGCATGTGTAGCAGTACACACCACAGGGGGTGAGGAATGCCGTCTTCTCCTCGTCCTCTTTAGCCATCTTGATCTGGTGATAACCAGAGAAGGCATCCAGAAAACAGAGGAGGTCACAGCCAGCGGTGGAGTCCACGATCTGGTCTATCCTCGGCATGGGGTATGGGTCCTTGGGGCAGGCCTTGTTGACATCTGTGTAGTCGATGCAGAGTCGGCCTCCTCCAGCGGGCTTAGGAACAACCACGCCGTTGGAGAGCCAAGTGGGGTGCGCGACTTCGCGGACGACATTTGCCGCCTTGAGTTTCTCTACTTCCTTGACGATGAATGCTTGCTTCTCGGGGGCTTGCTTACGTGCTTTTTGCTTGACGGGGCGTGCGTCTGGACACACGGCTAAATGGTGCTCGATCACCTCCCTTGGTACACCGGACATATCTGACGGAGTCCACGCGAACATGTCAGAGTTTGCCCGAAGGAAAGCGACGAGCGCGCTTTCCTATTTGGGAGGCAAGGCAGCGCCTATGGTGACGTTAGCCCCCGAGCCTTCAGCCCCCGAGCTGGTGGTGTCCAGCGGCACCTTCTTCGTGGCGGCTTGCTCCTGAGAGAACACCTACTTCTTCTTCTTGGGCCTCTCGAGAGGCTCCATGTCCTCGTCAGCCGGGAAAGCCATGGCGGCTGCCTTGTAGGCGCTCTCGACAGCGCGCGTGGCGTCCAGGACATGGCCATGGACGGCGATGGTGCCAGCGCTGCCGGGAATCTTGACCATGTTGTAGGCGTGATGCGTGACGGCCATGAACTTCGCGAGGGCGGGGTAGCCGAGGATGGCGTTGTACGGCAAACCGATGTGCGCGACGTCGAAGTCGATCAGCTCCGTGCGGTAGTTCCTCTGCGTGCCAAAGGTGACCGCGAGGCGGACTTGCCCCAGAGGCTCGATAGAACCACTGGTGACGCCCGTGAACGGCCTGGAGGGCATAAGCCACTCGTAGGGCACTTGAAGCGTCTCGAAGGTCTCAACCGAGATGACATTCAGGCCCGCTCCCCCGTCGATGAGCGTCTTGGAGACGGTGATGTTATTGATGGTGGGGGAGCAGACCAGGGGGAGGGTTCCAACAGTCTTGGTCGACTTGGGGTGGTCCTTGGCGTCGAAGGCGATGGTGTACTGGGACCACTTGAGAGGCCTGGAGGTCTCGGTGCTCGGGAGCGCGGCGTTGAGTTCGCGGGCGAACTGCTTGAACTGATTGTTCGACTTGGGCGCTTGAGCTCCGCCGAGGATGCAGGCCATGGCGCCTCTCGGGGCCTGATAGCCTCCATCTTCTTCGTCGGGGAGGTTGTTGTTCTTTTCGGCGGCGTTGGCTTGAGTGCCCGACGGCTTCTGGTAGCCGCCATCGCGCCTGCCCTTGCCGTCTCTGCGGTAGCCGCGACCTCTGTCGCGGCTTCCGCTGCCTTCTCCTCGCTCGCGTTCCCTGCTCAGCCTCTTGAGGTCGAAGCAGTCGTCTGTAGCGTGCCCACGCCTGTTGTGGTAGACGCAGAACGGACGGTGGTCCACCTCTTTGTCGCCGGGCTCGGGGGAACCCCTGCGGGAGCCCTTCGCGTCAGGCTCTGCCGCGAGGACCGCGGTGGCCTTGCGCTTGGGCTCTTCCTTCTTCTTGTGGCTCTTGGACCCCTCGCCAGGGTCGTCCCCCCGCGCGCTCATCTTGACGAAGAGGAGTCCCTCTTCAGCCTTGGCGCACTTGTCCGCCAGATCGAACAGCTTCACCACAGAGGTGAGCTTGTCGTGGATGCCGAGCTTCTCGAGCATCCTGCGGTTCGTGACGCCCTCGCGGAAGGCAGCGATCACCTGGGTGTCGGGGATGTTTGGAATCTTGTTCCGCACCTGGCTGAAGCGCTGGATGTACTTGCGAAGAGTTTCACCCTTCTTCTGCACCACAGCGCGCAAGTCGTTGTGGGTGAGTGCGCGCTCGTACGTGCCCTTGAAGTTGGCGACGAACTGCCTGCAGAGCTCCTCCCAGGAGTCGATGGAGTCCTCCGGCAGGTTGAGAAGCCAGGACAGCGCGGAGTCCCTGAGGGCGTGGGAGAACCAGTTGGCCATGACCTTGTCGTCGCCCCCTGCAGCCTGGATGGAAGTGGTGTAGAGCTGCAGGAACTCGAGAGGGTTGGTGGACCCGTCGAAGCCCTTGGGGAGCGCTGGCCTGAACTTCTGCGGCCAGACCACGCGACGCAGGGCGCGCGTGAAGGCCATGCAGCCTGAGGCATAGGTGGCCGTTCCTCCCTGGAGGGCCCTGCGGTTTTGCTGCCCCGCTTGACCGAGCTCCTCGACGAGGCGGTTCTGGAGGTCGCGACGTCGCTCCATGCCCACACGCGCGTCAGGTGCGGTGCGCTGCACGATTTGGCAGTCGTGCGGCGAGGAAGCATGGGAGGGAGCCCGCTGTGGCGCGGCCGGAGGCGGGCCCGGCGGCGGCGGTGGCGCACCCGGTGCGGCCGTCCCTGCAGGGCCGGAAGGCACGATGGAGCGCGACGGAGCAGGGCGCGTGGTTGCGATGTCGACGAGGTGGTGGAGGCGATCCAGCCACTGGTCGTGCGCCTCGGCACTTGGCCGGTAGCGGAGGAGCTCCTGAGCCATGAGTAGCGCGGTGTGCGGGGCGGGCTCTTGGTGTTCCCGCGTGGACACGCTCTGGCGCCGGGACGGGTGTGAGGACTCAGCGTCCCCACGGCGCTCGGAGAGGTCCTCGTCATCACGCTGGTCTCCTTCGCGGTGCTCCTCGCTCTCCGGCTCCTCCACGCGTGGGCCGGTGCCAGCGCGCTCGGCCGCGCGAGGGCGACCACGGCGGCCGCGGGTGGGGGCAGTGCCAGGCTCGGTGTGAGCTCTCTCGGAGGTGCGCCTGTTGGCGCGCGTCGCGCGGGTGTCCATCATGGCACGAAGTTCGGAGGTTGAAGACGCGCCTCAGTCCCCTACCTGGCGCGCCAGATGTCGCGGGGTTGCTCCCACGCAACAGGGGTAGTCTTGCCCCGAAGAGAGGTTCGAAGGGGGACTGAACACGGAGGTCAAACAACCCTCGCCACGCGCCGCGACGTTGCTCGCGGTGCCTGGAGCGGAACTGCACGACAGAGAGTGACACCGGCCCTTACCCAGGTTCACGGCCCTCAAGATGAGGTAAAACCGCTACTCCTGCCTGTCTGAATTGCACTGTGGTGACTGCAGTACGGCGAGCCTCCGGGCGCTCGGGAGGTCCGGAGGTGGAGGACGCTATCTAATTCGGGATCAAAATCCGGGGGGGGGGGGGCTGAACACGGAAGTGCCCCCGCTCCTTAAGTAGTTGCCCCGGGCCTCATCCCTGCGACCTGCGCAGTGGAAGGGTTCCCACATGGCGACGAGCGGCGGAGCGGGGTGCACCACTACTCGCTCGTCCATGGACTCGGTCCATGGTCGTAAAGCCTGCCTTCGTGGCAGGGCAGCTGTCTCCTCCGTCCTTGGACGCAGCTCCTCCGCGCTAAAGCGGCGCGCCGTGGCCGACAGGCCGCAGGCTTTGCAGAGTGGCCCGCAGATGCGGCAGAGACCATAGAGAGCGCCCGCGGTGACGTCGTCGTTGGAGCGTTGCGCCGGCCAACTGCTTTATCGCGAAAGAGGTAAGCCACGTTAGCGGCGCAGGAGCCACAGAGCTTTGTTGACTCCTTTTATCACCGGGACGGCAACTGCGGCACTAGCGCTGTCGTGCGCGCAGGCGCACGCGTCACCCTGCGGCTGCTGCAGAGCCCATGTGCGCTCTGCAGCGCTTCCTTCGCCGCGAAGTATCCCCTCGAGGGCCTGAGGCTCTAGAGGGGGAGGTGTCGTGCTGGCTCCCCTCAGAGCGAGAGAGCCCTCAAGTGGGACGCCCTCGGGGGGAACCTCCTTCGGGCCTCCGGTGGCGCCTCAAGTCCCCTCCAGGGGTTTCCGCCTCGGGGGGCTCCTCAAGCGGTCTGCTTGGTCCTTAGCCGTTTTGTAGATGCTGTCGCGGGTACGGCGAGTGGAGAGTGGGCTCTGTACACCCTAGAATCCACTGGGCCGACAACCATGAACCCCGGTCCATTTTTAATCATAAGAAACACCTTTCTAACACTTTTTAAGTACTTTTCATTTTCTATTATTTAAAATTCCAAAAATACAAAAAAACTATTTATTGACCATCATTGCATATTTATCTTTAGTTTGCATTTGTTATTTTCATATCTTTTACTTACACCTTGTGCTTGACAACCACTTGGTGAGGTTGAGGGCACAAAACAATTTACTTTGTTTTGTAGGTCTCATAAAGAAGGATAAGGAGACAACAGCTTTTGGCACATTTCCCCAACAGTGTGATATAAACCCGCGAGTCACCCTCGTGGAGAAAATAAGTCTTTCCCTTACTATACACTCTGCACTTGGAGTCTCAACGTAACCCGTATTCTTTTTGACGCAGGTAACTGGAAGCAACACCGCATCAAGTTCCCTTGTCAACCAAGGTCATCAGGTTTGCATATTTTATTTTTAGTTTATCATTTTGTGTTGCATTTTTTATTTCGATTTGCATTGTTTAATTTCATTTTGTTTTCAGTTTTGCATTAAAAAATAAAAATACATAAAAACTTGCTAAAATGGGAGAAAGAACTAAGTTATGTGACTACACAAACACTCCAAATGATCAATTTATTGCTAGCCCCATTGCTACACCTAAGATAACTGCTGAGAGTTATGAAGTAAGCCCTAGTTTGTTAGACTTGATAACTAGGTAACAATTTGGTGGTAGTGCTATGGAGGATGCCTCTATGCATCTTCATGATTTTGTTGAAATATGTGATATGCAAAAATTTAAAGATGTGGAAAGTGATATTCTGAAACTGAAGTTATTTCCATTTTCACTTAAGGGAAGAGCTAAAGAGTGGTTGCATTCACTACCTACTGATAGTTTTAATTCTTGGGATGATTTAAAAGAAGCTTTCATTGAGAAATATTATCCTCCTGTTAGAATTTGCAAAATAGAAACAATATTCTTTTTTTAGGCAAAATGAAAATGAACATGTTGCTATGGCTTGGGATAGGATAAAATTTGTGCTTAGAACTTGTCCATCTCATGGGGTTAACGAATGGACCATATTACACTCTTTTTATAATGGTCTGAATTACATGTCTAGAAATATTCTTGATTCTGCTGCTGGAGGGGCTTTTATGGGAAAAACTATAGTAGAAGCTAAGAACATCTTAGAAAGCATTTTGCAAAACTATAGTCAATGGAATACTGAAAGAGCACCTAATCCCCCTAAGAAAGTAAACTCCATAGAAGAAACTAGTGATTTATCATCTAAAATGGATACTATTTGTCGTGGGATTGTCACGGCAGATGTTTCCGGGTGGAAACTTTGAGATGAGGGGCAAGGCGACTCCGGTGTTCAGGAGATTGTCTAGCTCTACGGGGGAGAAGATGATTTTTACCCAAGTTCGGGTCCCCTCGGTGGAGGATCCCTACGTCTTGCTATAAATCACTGATCTGATAATATGTTATATGGTGCGCCGATGGCGATAGCCGGGTTTAGATGACTCCGGCATGGGAGCTCTCTCTCTTGGAGCTCTCTCTATTTTGTCTATCTTATTCTGTCTATGGCTTCTCGTAGCCTCTCTTAACTTATTGTAACTTATCTCTCTATGACCTAGGAGCCTGCTTATAAAGACATCCGGGTCTCCTGGTTCTTTACATGGTAAGACTACTAGAGTTCTACTCTAACTCGTCTTGTATTTCGTATCCTCCAAGTCTTGGGGATCCTTCCTTGCTTGCTTGCCAAGTCACACGTCGCACGCCGGCTTACGTGGAACCCGGCCCATCTCCTTTATGCTTGATTCGGCCCAGGCTTCCTGCCAGGCCGGCTGGTCTTCTTTGTCGGTGGGCCTACCGGGTTATGATCCCCCCAACAGTAGCCCCCAGGATAACTTGGACATCAGACTTGGCTTGCTTCACCTTGCACTCTTGGGCATAATCTTGGGGAAGCCGTCACTTCTTTTGTCCGGGTTATCATCTGAAAAAATAATAACAATCATCAAGCAAGCAGGCTCTCGGGTATCAGTTTGGCCGGCTCTTGTTGGCGGCCCGTTCATAACCCGGCCATCACTTTGCGACTTTCATCTCTAGGATTTTGGATATGAGCTTGGTTTGCTCTCCTTCGTGACCTTGATCTTGATCATCATGTTCCGGATGGAGCCGTCAACTCAATCATCTGGGTTAATCTCCTGAAATAAGATAAATAATTTGGACTAGAAGTCCAAGTTAATTAAATCACGGGGGCTGATTCTTCTTTGCGTCCCTCCTCAGATAAACATGTTTTCTTCAACCCGGGTTAATCTGACCCGGACTTGATTAAGCCTGCTCATATAGAGGCTATGCTGAAGGATGCTCCAGATATTCATGATCCGGATTTGATGAAGCCTACCCTCATGGAGGCTGTCATTTAAGACCCGATTTTGAAGACCCCGCGCGAATACCTCCAGCTTATTCTTGAGATCCGAAATTGATTTTGATGCTTCACCTCAGGGAATATTATTTCCCGACTCTAGCCCCCAAGTGCCGGGTTGTTGCTCGCAGCAACCTGGGACTTCAAATTTCTTACTTTAATAGCTTTTGAGATTCAAACTAAGTAGCCCCCAAGAGCCGGAACTGCAGCTCGCTGCGTTCCGGGTCTGCTGCTTGCAGTGTTCCGGGTCTTCCTTGAGAATTGATAGCTTCAAACTGGGTAGCCCCCAAGTGCCGGGTTCTAGCCTGCGACAACCTGGGACTTATAGCAATTTGAGCATAACTGACTTTTCTGATGAGTAGCCCCCAAGCGCCGGGTCTGCTGCCTGCAGCTACTCGGAGCTCTCTAAGTTTCATACTCTGATGGTGTACGTACACCCTGAGAATTTGCTTTTTTAGTGAACGTTATCTGTCGTTCTGCAAATTCTTTGGTTTAGATGACCCTTTTGGTTTCCTTGAACTATAAGCCGGCTTTCGCATGGATTTTTCCTTTCGCCTCTTCTCTGATAAAAACAGGGTCAGACAAGTCCCAATGGGCATCAGGCATATTGAATTTACAGGTGAGCAATCAGGCCATATAAGCGCGAGTCACATCGAGCTTAAGCTAGGAAACCAAGAATACAGTGGCTCTGATACTTCCCGGATCATGAGATTGTAGCTGTACCTTTCTTTTAAGTAATCAGCCCCCATAACCAATGTGGCTTTTTTGCCGGGTCTTGAGTTTGTAACTGCGCTATTCAAGCGATCAGCCCCCAAGACCTCAAATTTGCCATATTGCGAAGCACTCTCGGGCATCGCTAACCGAAGTTGCGTAGCACTCTTGGGCGAAGCTATTATTTGGCTGTGAATCACTCCTGGGCATTGCTAACCGAAGTTGCGTAGCACTCTTGGGCAACACTATTTTTCATTGCAAAGCACTCCTGGGCATCGCTAACCGAAGTTGCGTAGCACTCTTGGGCTAAGCTATTTTTGTTGCAAACCACTCCTGGGCATCGCTAACCGTAGTTGCGTAGCACTCTTGGCGTTATTGATGATGTTGTGCAAATGCGCGGGCCGTCCTGGGCGGCCGCGACAATATTGAAGATGATCGTGTTGCCGCGAAAGCCGGCTCGCGGCCGGGTTATTCCTTTCCTTCTTTCTGCTTTTCTTTTATAGTTCCTGACACTTGTTTTTGCGACCCATGTGCTAGTCCACAAATTAATTTTGGAGCTCTCGTCCGCTTGCTGGCTTTGGCAGATGGATTGAACCTCGTATTCCTTCTCTTTTTTCTTTTTCTATTTGGCAAACCGGGCTGCATATGGCATCCTCCACATGACTCGTGAGTGCCACTGCCTCTTGCTCTGCACTTCTTCCTTTTCTTTAACCTGCCTTTTAATTAACTGCTCTGAAGTACCGTGTCCGGCCCGTCTATATTTATCTTTTTTTATGCTAGTGCTACTCGATTTGCTCCATCCAAATTTGCTGCTGGATTTTTTCCATTGGTCGGGCTAGACTCTGATTCTTGGCTCATCTTTTCTTTTTCTTGATTCACGTATGAAGGCAAAACAGATCATCTCAAACATGTCCACTTTACGTGCTCATTGGTATTCCCTGATGAAATCTGAACCACGCGCGAGTGCTTGCCACACGCCTCCTAGTCTAGGCATGCATCTCCTTGATTTTTTAATCTGCTTCTTGAAGCGCGCATGAGTCAAAGACCATATCTTCTTCCTGTTTTTTTACCCACGCTGTTGTATCTTGTCCTGACACTCGGAGCCCAGATCAAACACGTCTGTGACGCGTGAAACTCGGGATCCTGATCCGGCAACCGGCCGACATCCATGCTCAATGTAGTTTTGCTGATAATGACCCGTGATGTGTACATCATCATGATCCTTGTAATCACCGGCTCCATGCTTGCTTTCCCCACGGCCGGCGCACTCTATGTCCGGCTCTTCTATTTCTTTCGGCGATCTGTTTCCGGGTTTTCACCCGAAATCACGAACGGCGCAATCTTCTTGCTGGCTGTTGATGATCTTGTCGACGGTGCTCTTCTCCATCCCTCGCAGCGCTTATCCTTTGATGAGCACATATCTGGCCGCAGGCCCCACGGTGGGCGCCAACTGTCGTGGGATTGTCACGGGAGATGTTTCCGGGTGGAAACTTTGAGATGAGGGGCAAGGCGACTCCGGTGTTCAGGAGATTGTCTAGCTCTACGGGGGAGAAGATGTTTTTTACCCAAGTTCGGGTCCCCTCGGTGGAGGATCCCTACGTCTTGCTATAAATCACTGATCTGATAATATGTTACATGGTGCGCCGATGGCGATAGCCGGGTTCAGATGACTCCGGCGTGGGAGCTCTCTCTCTGGGAGCTCTCTCTATTTTGTCTATCTTATTCTGTCTATGGCTTCTTGTAGCCTCTCTTAACTTATTGTAACTTATCTCTCTATGACCTATGAGCCCACTTATAAAGACATCGGGGTCTCCTAGTTCTTTACATGGTAAGACTACTGGAGTTCTACTCTAACTCGTCTTGTATTTCGTATCCTCCAAGTCTTGTGGATCCTTCCTTGCTTGCTTGCCAAGTCACATGTCGCACGCCGGCTTACGTGGAACCCGGCCCATCTCCTTTATGCTTGATTCGGCCCAGGCTTCCTGCCAGGCCGGCTGGTCTTCTATGTCGGTGGGCGTACCGGGTTATGATCCCCCCAACACTATTCTTGCTGCCATTAATAAATAAAATATTGAAAATGTCCCTTAGCAAGAACTAGTTGGTAATAATCCTGAGAATATTGATGTTAACTTTGTTAGATATGGCAATAATGGGTATGGTAACAATAATTATAATTCATATAATAAACCTCCATTTGTTCCAAACACCTGTCATTTTGTTCGATATCCTAGTAATAATGATAGTAAATGGAAGCCTATGCCACCAAGTAATCATAATTTTGAAGCTAATAAAATTCTTATGAAACAAGTTGCTAGTCATAATACCATGATACAAGAGTTGAATAAGTTTGTTGCTTCCATTAGTTCTGATATTAAAGGCTTGCAACTCCAAGCTGAAGGACTAGACAAAGCCCTTTCAAAACTAGCTGATAATCAAGCCACTTTATTGAGTATGTCTGCAGGGAAACCACAAGCACCACCAGTGGTTGGAGTCAATTCTATTAATATTGCTGAAAATGTTCCTCTTACTTTGGAGGAAACTCTTAATGAATTATTAAACTATCCTGAATATTTGTTGTCATTTATGTCTCATCTTGTTGGTTTAAAGGAAGAAGCTAATGAAACAAAAAGTCATAACACTCTTATATTGATTGAGTTAGAGAAAAAAGTTGAACAAGTTAAGATGCTTAGTGAAGTCAAGGAACCACTACTTGACTTAGAGAATTGAAACTTGCATGAATTAAAGTCTATCTTACAAAAGTTTGCTAGTGATCCTTCCATTAATGTTAACCAAGCTGGTTTTGGTTCTTATATTGCTAGTCATGTTTTAAAAGAAAACATTGCTAGGTACAACAAATAAGCTATGATACCACCTAAGCTTGGGGATATATGGATTCCCAAAGTACTAGTAACAATTGGAAAAGAGACACATCATGCTATATTAGATCTAGGATCTAGTGTCTTTGTTTTATCTAAAGAATTATATGAAGTTATTGATTTAAAGAATATTGAAAAATGCTCTGTTGAACTTGCACTTGCTAATCATTCTATTAAACATGCTTTAGGAAAAGTAAGTGATGTCATGGTAGAATTGCATATGACATTTGTGCCTGTTGATTTTCTAATCATGGATATGGGGAATAAAACCTATAGTCCTATTGTTCTTGGAAGATATTTTCTTCGTACCACAGGTGCTATTATTGATTCAAAAGAAGGGAATGTGAAGTTTCAGTTTCCACACAAGAAGTGCATGGAACACTTCCCTAGGAAGAGGGTGTCGCAGCAGTGGAACATGGGGTTCCCCTAACGCTGCCTAAGTGGGTCCACCGCCTGTGGGCCCAGCACAAGGACGTACAGGGACAAGACTCGACGCAAGGCCTGGCGGGCGCACCAGCGCCATACAAGACCTGCCGGGTGCACAGGACCCCAGGGGCCTCCTGCGACCCGGAAGGAACCGAGGACCCCGAGAGCACGAGTCCCCGGCGGGGCCGAGCTCCCTCTCGGGGACAAGACCGTACGATGAGAAGATAAGGTTTCTACCACCTTCCAGAGGATGGTAGAAGCCCCCAGAAGGCTTGGGAAGCAAGGCGCGGCCAGGGGACACCACCTACCCACTGTCAGCCCGCGCCAACCGCTTTCCCTAAAGGTGCCAGAGGACTCAACCACCCGAAGATGGATACTTGGAGGAGAAGAGGCCACATCGCCGTCTCCACCATGGAGAGGGGTTGCTTCCCGCCAAGAACCCCTCACGCTCCTTGCATTACCTTTGTGGTATCCCCTTTCCCTATAAAAGGAGGACCAAGGGCATGAAGGAGGGGGGACCGGCTCAAGCTAGCTTAAGGAGTAAGCAAGCTCTAGCCAAGAACTCACCGGCGATCCAAGGTAGAAGACAACCACCAAGTTAGGCTAGGAGGAGGAAGGGAAGGAAGGTGATCTCCTCCGGGCAAGGATCTGTCCTTCCCCTTCCTCTAGTCGGGTCACCCTGCCGGGTACCTCGCCGGAGAACACCATTGTAGCCACACCATGATCCAACCATCTATCCAGACATGCAGTAGTAGGGCTATTAGCCTTCGGGCGGCCTGAACCTGGGTAGATCGTTGTGTACTTTCCTTGTTTGCATACCACGTCGAGATCGGAGAGTGAGAGAGGAACTTGTCCGATGATCGTCCCCCGGGAGACGTTTCCAGCCTCCTTCGCGCCCCTACCGAATCTACAAAGGGGGTGCCTCGCATCCCCGGTGTCCGTAATTAGAGACACGACATCTGGCGCGCCAGGTAGGGGGCGCAAGCGCTGATCTCGTCTACATCGACTCAGGGATCTACGTTAAGTTCTTCTTCGTCGAGTTCTGCGTCGAGCTCTTCTTCGTCAAGATCTGCGCCGAGTCCTTCCTCACCAAGATCTACGTCGAGTTCTTCTTCGTCAAAGATTTGCCTCCAGCTCCTTTGCCGACGCCAGATCTGCGTCGAGACCTTCACCAAACGGCTCTCGGCATGGCCCGGAAAAGGAAAGGAAACGTGGCGTTGGAGTCCCACAGCATCCCGGTCTCGGGTATATCCTCGAGAGGTCTTCTCCTCCTCTGGTGGAAGGCCGGACATTTGGGACTAAGTTCGTCCCGTTCACCGAATTTGTCGATCCCTGGGTCAGCCAGGATGGACCCAACGATCTCCCCACCGGCACCGAGATCCTTCTTCCCCCACAAGCATAGGAGCACGCAACAGAACCTCTCTCCACAGCACTGCCCGCTGAAGCGGTGCTAGAAAACGGAATCCCGAACCAGGCCGAGAAAGAAACTCTGCCGAATGAAGAGGTCGATGGGTATATACCACAAGGGATCTGCATCCCGCCAAGGAAGGACGGAAAGCCCGGAGTCTGGTGTGTGTACCACCAGTCAGATAGGCACAGCTTGGAAGACTGCCGTCAGTTCCGAAATGGAAAATATCTGAAGAACAACAGGGGGAATGTTACACTTGCGAGGAACCTGGGAATCTCAGCCGGGAATGTCCCCTCAAGCCGGCGAGAAAGCGTAAGTCAGATCTCCAAGTGCTCAAGAAGGAGAGATCTCTCCCAACTTTCTCCAACGCCTCCACGCAGACTATTGATCCCCCGGGAAACCCTCTGCCGATCTCTAAACAGCCCACGCAAAGCACAGCTTCCGTCTGGGATCAAGCTTTTGCCCCGGGAGATACTCCGTGCGGACAATGGGAGCTCCCGGGTCACGTGATGACTATCCAGACCGGGTTAAGCACACCCCCTCAGAAATATTGGATTACTAAATGGATGGCCTCTGAGGAATCCAAATTGATCACCGATGGAATTACGGAACCGGCACCATTGCCGCATCAATAAATGGAATATAAAGGATTTGGTTTTCTTAATCTTGAGCACTGGCTGCCGGAAGGGATTTTCTGATAGGTCTCAGGACCGACGTCTTCATTATGTCATTTCTATCTGGAGAGGAAGTCCAGCAGTCTCAGGACCGGCGTCTTCATTACGCCAGCAAGCTGCCGGATCACCTTTGTGGTGGGCTCCGTGTATTGGAAAAGAGAAAAAGGTCCCCGGACCAACGTCTTCACTACGTCAGCAATAATTCCCGGGTCTTCTCACCGGAAGGGTTTCTATCTGGAGAAGAAGTGTGGGCACCCCGGACTAGCTGTCCGAAATACCCGATTATGCTTAACACAACGATCCCGTGATCAGTCTGTCGTTGCACATAATCCGAACTGAATACCAAAGTTTACATCCATTACAATACCGTATTAAAGTCTTACATAAACGGTCCTTTAGACCAAGTCTTACACAGGTGCCTTCATGGGCCAAACCAAAATAATCAGCGGAAGCTAAGGCGTAGTAGACATCATATCCTAACAATGACCCGACAGGCAGTCGACTTATGAAGATCCCTAGTTCGCATAGAAGTCGCCATACTCCTCCTTGGCGTAGTGCTCCTCCATGTCTGGCTACGACAATAGCCAGGGACGAAACCATTATGAGTACATTTGATTGTACTCGCAAACTACTCCAACATGAGTATGCACTAGTCTCATTTTTAATTTCATATTTTTATTTATTTAAAACATCTCTATATCTTTGTTGAAGAAGGTAAGGAGAATTTTATAACTACTCTTAATATAATGTCTTATTTTATTAGTTCTCCAAAACTCCTCCTTTTTCTGACCATAGCCCGTCATGGTTCATGGTCCTCATACCGATCCGTTGGTATAGGTGTAAGGATCATTCTCCACTCCCTTTCCTTTTAAAGCTCAATTCTTTTCCAAAACTTGCACATGGTCAAAGTAGGGTCTCTCAACTGTCCATATCCGAGGACTCGGCTATTCGAATAGTTTTACACTCTGCAGAGGTAGCACGCTTTTCCCACATCCATCCGGTAACTCATCGTGTCAGCCACGTCTCGCCATACAAGGTGTATGCGAAGTTGAGACACCGATCCTAGTCTGTCCTTTGCTCATGCTAGTATAGGAACCTGCCCATATGATACTTTCCATCAACACTTAACCCAGCCCGTCGGGATCTAAGTGTGAGGACTCATAGTTTTGTCTGGCGGTGTATAGGGGACATCCTTCTATCCTCCTCCTTATCTTTTCATAGAGTTTGAGCGAGGACCCAGGTCAGGGGTAGTTCGTCAAACCATCCCCTCATGCCTAACGGAGTCATCTCCGTAGATGAGGTATCCCATACTAATATGAGCAAACTATATGACCAAGCCCTTTCCCATATGTGGGTAAATGTGGTCGCACAGGGTATTGGCTGATTGACGTAAGTACAAAGACACAATGTGCGTTTTGTCAAAACTACCATTCTCCTTTTCCCCACACCTACATCTCGGTGCTTCATAGTCACACAAGGTTTTCAAAGGGGTTTTGAATAAAACAATTTTTACTTTTCCCATCCTATAATTTATCTTATATTTCTACATAGGGTGGCAAAATAATTTCCATATAATTTTTTTTGAAAAGGGCTTTTAGAAAATCTTTGTCTTAAAAGTAAATACTGTTATAAGGATGAATGCATGTATTAGGGTGCAAGCTCAGAGAGTAGCTTGCCTTGCTCGGCAAAGTGTTCTTGGTCTTGATCTTCGGGTTCCACGAACTCTTCTTCCTCGGTAAACCCGACAACGGTCTCGTCTAATGCATAATCAAACAAATACAAACAATCACTAACCTATTCAATCAATATCACAACAATACAATCTTAAATGCTCTAAATAGCCACTTCATACATCAAGCAACACAATTTGGTTTCAATTTAATTGAATTAACCATTATTTAATTATGTCTTAATTATGGCAGAAGCTAGTTGAACATGTTTAATTACATATCTCAAGTTCTGTTGGTCACAAAAATACAAACTAAAGTTCTACAGAAAGCTACTGATGTGTAGAAGACAACACAATTGGATTTGGGTCAATTGGAGTTACCAAACTCCCTACATAATGGTTTTAATCCAGAAGCTTAATAATCAAGTTTTAGCTATTAATCAAATTCTGTTGATCCTAATATTAAATCCTCTTAGGGGTAACTAGCCATGACTAAATGTGACCCAATAAAATTAGTCTTAACTCATTTGGCCTAACAGAGTATCAGAAAGAAACAAGTTTAGATTTTAAACCTTGTTTGGTATTTTTAATGCTATATTTTTATTATTTATCCAAATGAGGTGAAACCACTTGGGTTGGTTAGACAATTTCATAAGCTTTCCAGAACATTTCGATTTGATTTATTTGGAGTTATAAATCTCAAGATATTGAATTTCAAAGTTTGGATTCAGTACTGGACTTTTCAGAAACTAAATTAGAAAAGAAATGCTGTTGTGGATAATGTTGAGAATCCTGACGGGTGGGGTCCACTTGTCAGTGTATCAACCGAAACGGTGCGCGCGCTGGGAAAAGTTTAAAAATCTGACGAGTGGGGCCCACTGGTCAGCGTCTACTCGCAGCGAAGGGGTATGCTACCGTGGATCTAAGATCCAACGGCCGGGAGCGAGCGCATCGGCGACGACCTAAAACGGGCGGCGCCGTGGCTCCGGCGACGGCGGCGGTGGTCGGAGTCTCACCTAGGGGGCTCGGGAGGATGCGCGGGTGATGCAGATCGACGGCGGAGGCTCGGGGAAGCTTGCTGGACGAACGGCGCGTGCTGGGGCGGCTCCAATCGACGGCGGCGAGCAGCTCCTCCTCCGCGGCCGTGCTCCTACTCCGGCGAGGCTCCTGCGTCGTTCCTGGGCATGAACCAAAGGGGAAAAGGGGGCGTGTGAGTGCGGGGTTCATGGGGAAGAGAGTGCAGGCCCGAGAGAAGAGAAGGGGAGGGCAGCACGGCTCGGCCGTGGTCGTCGTCTACCTCGGGCACGGCGAGCTCGAGGGTGGCCACGGGCGGCTGAGGCTTCGCGGCTACGGCTCCGCCCTCCTGGCGGTGCACGAAAGGGGTGGTGGAGCAAGGGAGAGGCGGGGGAGTGGTGTGGAGAAACGGGGGGTGCGGGGGCGCTTATAAGGCCGAGGTCCGGCGCACGGTGGACGGGGTGTTGGGGCGGCCCAGGGGAGGCTAGGGCTCGCCATAGGGAGCGGTGAGGTGCGGCGACGGTGTCGGGGTGCAGAGGGGCAAGGATGGCGCGTGGAGGCGAGCGGTGCGTGCTCGGCGTGGGGGACGGCCGTGAGGGCGCTCGGGCGGCGCACGACGTGCTCTGTGCGTCGCGGGTGCTGCGGTTGCGGGCTGCTGCGGTGCGTCTTGCTGCGCGGAGAGGGAGCAGGGAGGTGAGGGAGAGAGGGGGGGGGGGGGCACGGCGCTGGGACACAGTGGAGCGGCGGGGTCGACAGCGGTGTCCCCGGGTCGGCCATGGCGAGCGGCGAGCACGGGCGCGTGCAAGGGGGCGAGGGTGGGTGTTGTGGCGCCGATGTTCGTGTCCAAGGGAGCAGAAGAGCGAGAGAGAGAGGGGGGGCACGGCGCTGGGACACCATGGCGTCAACACCTCCTTCCTCCACAGCGCCGACCACGGCGACGTGCACACGGCCGTCTGTCCCCTGGCGGCGACCACCAGGTGTTCGACGAAATGCCTGAACCAAAATAAATTCCATTTTTTTGAATTTTATTTTCATAATTTGCTTCACACATGTTTGTCAAGATTTGTTGTGCTATTTGATTATTCTTTTGGGCAAGTGCATCATAGCACATTTTGTGATTTGAATAAGATAAAGAAAGAAATAGAATTTGAATTTGGGTTTTTGAAATTAATATTTGGAGAGGGAAAAGTTGTGGGAAGAAAATGGGAGGGTTCATATTATCACTCCACTGAATTTGGTTTGAAAGGAAATGAATTTCCCACTTTGAGAAATAGTGTGACATTTGTCACATTGTTTTTATTGTTTCATGTTTTGTTTCGTTTATTTTCTTTTCTCCAAGTTTTTAATTAGAGCTAACAACCAACACATTCACAAGAAATAATTATCACAAGCAACAATAAGAAATCAACACCTATTAATTCATAAAAAGTTTTTGTTGTCCCACATTTTTTATATAATAATTCATAATATTATTTTGGGATGTTACAAGAAGTCCAGTGGTCTCAGGACCAGCGTCTTCACTACGCCAGCCAGCAACCGGAACACCTATGTGGTGAAACTACGAAGTATTGGAAGAAAAATAAGAGGTCTCAGCACCGGCGTCCTCACTACGCCAGCTAGCCAGCCGGTTCACCTGTGTGGTGATCACCGGGTTCCAAGGGAACAGAATAAGAGGTCCCCGGACCGGCTTAAGCCAGTAACAGCCGTGCCAAGGAAGGCACAACGGGTCAGACCCGGGAATAGGTTATCTCGGTTCAAGACTCTATTCCTGCGAGATTGAGCAGAAGGAAAAGAATTGCGCCCGAAACACGGCGTAGAAGACCCGCCACGGCTGCAGCGCTACTGAACACCGAGATAACCTGAGGACTTCATGAATCCAGCTAAGTGCCTTTACCTTGCCTGTTCTGTTTCTTTGTACCTTGGGTAAAACGAACGCGGGCGTAGAACTGGGGCAGCACCTCCCCCAACTCCGATGTCCGTTTCCCTCTGGCAGTAGAGTTGTGGGCTGAGGATTGTGCAATCAGGAGCGATGGATTTTTCGGGGGGTTGCGCCCTGTGTCGGCTCACCAGACGGTCTGGGGGTACACGGCTGGTTAGCGCTCTAGCTGAAAGACCCTTCCCGAGAGCGTCAAGCCTCCACGGGTACAACAGAAACACTTCAGCACAAGGAAAGGATGTTTACATTCGAAATCATTAAAGTTTTGCCTTTCGGCGATACATAAACGCAGTTCACGGCACCTGGTGTCGTCATCCTACATGTTTCAGGGTACCTAGCAGCCTATGGGCCGTCTTCACAAGAGAAGCGCTCCATGATCTTCTCCACCTCGTCAGAAACCCCCGGCAGAGGCGCAGTTCCCGGGACGACATGGCTCATCTGCGGGCAACGCTGCCAAAGGGCAGCCACGAGGGAAGTCACCACCTATCTTGCTGCTTTCTCGCCAGTTAGGCGAGCTGCCTCGGCCGCTTGGGACCGAAGCTCACCCAGGAGCTCCGCCACGCGCGTCAGAAAAGGCGGGTACCCCCTGAAGGAAGCAGAGAAACTGCTCGAAGCCACCGGGGACTGGGGCACCCGCAATATGGCCAGCTCCCTGGAGATCTTCTCCGCCGAAGCGCTCATCCCCGGGAGGAAACTCATCATGTCACGCTTGGACGCGGCCACCTTGTCCCGCTCCTCTACGGCTTTCCTCAGCCGCTCGGCCAACTCCTCTTGGCGATCCTGCGCCGCCTGCGCCGCGGATTTGGCGGCCTCCTTTGCTTTTGCAAGCTCGGCGTCCTTCTCCTCGATCTCCTTCTTCTCTTCAGATCGGAGAACTGCAATGTGCTCGAGTTGCCCGTCGCGTTCGGCCACGGTCTCTTTCAGACTAGCGACCTCATGCGCCAAGCCATCCGCACGAGCAGCTTGCTGGTTCCGCTCACCTCGGACTCTCTTGTAGTCTGCGTAGGCTTGGTCTCGGCTTCGCCGCTTGTCTGCAAGCTCCTTCTTCAGCACAGAGACTTGATCGGAGAGCGAGGCAACTCGCTGGCTCAGATCCCTCGTCTCTTGCCGGGCCCAGTTGTCCGCGCTCGTTAGGCCTTCCTCCAGGCGAGCTTCGCTCCGCTCCACCTCCAGGCGCAGCTGCGAATTGCCCTCCGGGCACTTCCTCTCCGCTTCGTCTAGTGCGGACGCCCGAGCTTACAACTCTTTCTCACGAGTGGAGATGCGCTTCTCCCCGGCATAGAGCAGCTCCTCCTCCGCCGCCAACTTCTGCTCCCTGGCCTTGATTTTCCCTGCCTCGGCTACCAGCCTCCGCTCCCAAGACTTTAGCTCCTCTTCGCGGCGGGTCGCGGAAACTGCCAGCAGGTGCAGTTGGGCCCCGATGAACTCTAGGAGCTCTCCCACCTCGGTAAACGCCATGGGGGAACTTGAGCCCGTTTTGGTTCCCCCATGACCTTTGGGGGGAACCTCTTCTTCCGGGCCTTCAACACGAGGAGAAGCATCACCTCTTGGTAGACTGGAAGGTCCCCGGGAATCTACGCCACGCCTCTCCCTGGGGGCTTCGGAGTCTTGAGCTCCCCCCATAGAGACTGCCGGGGGAGCAACCGCCGAGACTGCCGGGGCAGCGACCGGCGGGACCACCGGAGCCAAAACAAGCCCGGGGACCGGTCCGGACTCTTCGGCCTCCTCGACGTCATCTCCTTCGCCCCCGTGATCGTGCTTACTGGAGGCCTCAGGCGACTGGTCCCTACGTGAAACAAAAAAGGAGTTTTCTAAGGCAATCCCGCAAGCATACGGCCTCGTCCAAGTGGAGTCACCAGTACAGGAAATTCACATGTCTTTCCTCTTGGACCCGGAGAAGCACCAGTTTCTCACCGCCAGGTCCTCGAAGACGCCTGGCGTCCGAACACCCGATCCGCGAGACTCGTCGTTGGCTTCCGGGAGAGGGAGGTCAACAGACACCGGAGGAGAACCCCTCTCTCCCGGAGAACTCAGCGGAACCGGCCGCTCAGCGGGGCGCGACCCCACACACCTCCGACAGGGACTCCCTGAGACTCACCATCACTCTCCTCGTCGGAATCTCCAGGCTCCTCCGGGGAGACATCCCCTTGCGCCCATCCGGACGCCCGCAAGCCATCACCCAGCGGCCCTTGGTCCTTGGGCAACGGCGTAGACTCAATCGTCGCGGTACCCCGTAGACCGTACTCGTTGCACTTAGGCATGGAGATTATGGTCTCGTCAGCGAGAGGATCCTCAAACAAGGGCAGGATGCCGCTCGGGAGGGCCGTCGACGACCGGGGCGGGAGAACCCCCAAGATCTTCCTCCAGCTGGGTTCCGGGACTTGGAACCCCTGCCCGGAGGTGCTGCTACCTGCCAGGTGAATCTGCCACACCGGAAGATCTCTATGTTGCAGCGGAGCGATCCCCCTGCAAAGGAAATCCGCCGTGATCATGGCACACGTCACTACTTTCTCTCGGAGGAAAGCCAGTCTGGCGACCGCCTCGGACAAACTGTTGTCTTGGGGGCTCAGCTTCTTGGAGTACGCCAGGCGCTGCGCCGGGTAGCACGGAGTCTCCAGGTGTATGCTCGCAATCTGCGCCCGGACGGAGTACCACTCCTTCCTCTACTCCCCCGTGGGCCCCGTCGTGATCATCTCCGGGAACTGGTCCTCAACGCCGTCTCGAAGGCGGAAGGTGACGCCCCCAGCGATCCACTTGGACTTGCCTAGGCGAGGGACGAAGAAGTGGCGGAACAAGGCCACCGACGACCTGACGCCCACGAACGGCTCGCATGCGTAAGCGAAGACGGCAAGAATCCGCACCGCATTGGGATGCAAGTGCAGCATCGCCAAGCTGTACGCCTCCAGGACAACCAAGAAGAACTTGGAGAATGGAGGGAGGAGCCCCATTGTTGAGAAGATGTGGAAGGTGGCCACCCCGCCGGCGTATTCTCCCCCGTCCCCGGGGTACGCCACAACTTCCGCCCCACGGAAGCTCGAGGTCAAGGTGCGGCGGACGTTTCCCATGGCCGCCTCATCGGAAAACTTGCTCGGCGACAGCAGTGCCCTGGTCACCCTTGGCGAAGCCGCCACCGCCGGATTCGTTCCGACTGACTTCTTCGCCACCGTTCGCCGAATTCTCTTTGGGGCCATCGGGGCACGTCGGAGCGGATCTGTCTCCACGACGAAAGAAGTGGGAAGGGCGAGCAGTGGAATCGATGGAGAAAGACGAAGAGTTGGAGGCAATGGCGTGGGGGAGAGTGGTGAAAGTGAAAAGGCAGCCGCTCTGGAGCCGTTAAGTCAAGGCCAGCCGGCTGCCCCACGCGTCACGTCGCGGCCCCATCACTCCGACGGGCGCGGGGACCGAGGGGACGTGCCGACTTCGGCGCGACCCAACCGTTGGGCAAACGACCACGTCCGAGGCCCGCGTGAACCGCAACGTTCGGCACGACTCAGTCGACAAGGCTCGGGGGCTCGCCTCTACCTCAACTCGGTGGGCCCCACCCATCAGCACGAGGATGACCAGGAGCCGGACCCACTTTGACTTTTTTTGTCATGCCCCCGGCAGCCTCAGAAGACCGAAGCCGCCGGGACCATGCCCGGGGGCTACTATCGCAGCAGTGGAACATGGGGTTCCCCTAACGCTGCCTAACTGGGTCCACCGCCTGTGGGCCCAGCACAAGGACGAACAAGGCCAAGACTCGACGCAAGGCCTGGTGGGCGCATCCGCGCCATACAAGACCTCCCGGGTGCGCAGGACCCCCGGGGCCTCCTGCGACCCGGAAGGAACCGAGGACCCCGAGAGCGCGAGTCCCCGGGGGAGCCGAGCTCCCTCTCGGGGACAAGACCGTACGACGAGAAGATAAGGTTTCTACCACCTTCCAGAGGATGGTAGAAGCCCCTAGAAGGCTTGGGAAACAAGGCACGGCCAGGAGACACCACCTACCCACTGTCAGCCCGCGCCAGCCGCTTTCCCCAAAGGTGCCAGAGGACTCAACCACCCGAAGACGGATACTTGGAGGACAAGAGGCCACGTCGTCGTCTCCACCACGGAGAGGGGTTGCTTCCCGCCAAGAACCCCTCACGCTCCTTGCATGACCTCTGTGGTATCCCCTTTCCCTATAAAAGGAGGACCAAGGGCATGAAGGAGGGGGGACCGGCTCAAGCTAGCTTAAGGAGTAAGCAAGCTCTAGCCAAGAACTCACCGGCGATCCAAGGTAGAAGACAACCACCAAGTTAGGCTAGGAGGAGGAAGGGAAGGAAGGTGATCTCCTCCGGGCAAGGATCTGTCCTTCCCCTTCCTCTAATCGGGTCACCCTGCCGGGTACCTCGCCGGAGAACACCATTGTAGCCACACCATGATCCAACCATCTATCCAGACATGCAGGAGTATGGCTGTTAGCCTTCGGACGGCCTGAACCTGGGTAGATCGATGTGTGCTTTACTTGTTTGCATACCACGTCGAGATCAGAGAGTGAGAGAGGAACTTGTCCGACGATCGTCCGCCGGGAGAAGTTTCCAGCCTCCTTCGCGCCCCTACCGAATCTACAAAGGGGGTGCCTCGCATCCCCGGTGTCCGTGATTAGAGACACGACAGAGTGACACACCAAAGTTCAAGCTCCCTCATGAGCTTCCTCCACAATAAACATAGTGTAAGAAGCCTAGCTATATGGCTATAAAGAAAGCGTTTTACGGGAGGCAAACCGGTTGTTTTTATTTGAGATTTTCTTTCTATCCTCTTGCTGTAACAAGAGACTTAGTTTTTAGTTTTGTTTCTTGAATTTTTAATAAAGTACCAAGTTTTACCCATTTTGGCTTGAAAAGTTGCTTTTTGTATTCGGAGATTTTATTCCAGCACGAATCTGCATGGTATGATTTTTCATTTCTATTTTGTAACTCCGAATGAGCTGAAATTTGAACTGTAGTTGCAAATTTTCATCGTCTGTAAACATGAAGTTTTTAAGATTTTTTCGACATATTCAAGTGGGGTAAAAAATACGTTTTGCTGCTGGTGTTTTTCTGGACAGATCTGTCCCATTTTGTTTTATGCATTCTTTTAACTTTTAAGTTGAATCTTTTTTATCCAATTGAGTTTATGAGAAGGAATACAACATTATACACTTTCTGGACAGATGAGAGAAACAGTGTTTTCTGGACAGAATCTTATGTTTGTTTAAGGATTTCATACAGCAAGCAATTCAATTGTTTTGTGCCTACTAATGTCACCCCATAGAAAAGGGATGGGAGAAACGGTGTTTTGAAAAAATTTCACAGGGATTAGAGGAGATGCACCAAGAGCTATCCAAGGATGGTGAAGACCATAAGCTTCGGGATGTGAAGACAACCCCACTGGACAAACACACTCTTGGTTTGCACATGTGTAACTTCTATTTTTCGATCATTGCACTTTATCGCATAAACTTGGAGCGTCTTTTTGTTTTTGTTATTTCGATTTGGTATTTTATTTTCACACCACCACTTTTCATTTATATTATGAGAGAGCTACAAGAAGTTTGGGTTGAATTAAGTTGGATGCTATTAAACATATTAGGAAGAGGATGTTTGAGTTGATTTTAAAAGATACATATAGTTGCAAGTGTTTTACCAAGAACTATTTCTTATTCATGTTTTTGGTGCTGAATGCTACTTTACTTTGTTTAACATGGATTGATTAGTTCTATGGACACTTATGCATGCATTTAGACGGTCAACTTTCTCCCTCTTGCTACCCCAAAAATTCCAACAAGTAAAAAACTTGTTTTCCAACACCTTCAACCAAAGTTTTATTATTTATGCTTCCAAATTAAAATGCTTATGTTATTTCTTGTTATGGGTAAAGTTGGTTAAAAAGATCTCACGAACTTGATGCACACTTTACTTTTATTGTACTTAATAAATATGAACCATTGTGATTAAAATTATGAAGTTATGGGCCTGACAAGAGTCTTTGGGTTGGGAGTTAGCTCATATGTGGGGACCCCGGACTAGCTGTCCGAAATACCCGATTATGCTTAACACAACGATCCCGTGATCAGTCTGTCGTTGCACATAATCCGAACTGAATACCAAAGTTTACATCCATTACAATACCGGAATAAGTCTTACATAACAGGTCATATAGACCAAGTCTTACACAGGTGCCTTCTAGGGCCAAATCAACATAAGCAGCGGAACTTAAACGTAGTAGACAGCCAAAAGCTAACGATGACCCGACAGGCAGTCGACTTGAGAAGATCCTTAGTTGGCGTAGATGTCGCCGTACTCCTCCTGGGCGTAGTACTCCTCCATGTCTGGCTACGACAATAGC
This sequence comes from Poa annua, assembly GCA_026929855.1. Classification (NCBI taxonomy): domain Eukaryota; kingdom Viridiplantae; phylum Streptophyta; class Magnoliopsida; order Poales; family Poaceae; genus Poa; species Poa annua. Next base: position 26,020,058 of record CM049439.1, on the reverse strand, counting down.
CAGAAGCAAACTAGTATGAGTACATTTGAATGTACTCGCAAACTACTCCAACATGAGTGCTCTAATTTCCATTTTTAGTTTCTCACTTTTATTTATCTAAAACATCTCTGTACCTTTGTTGAAGAAGATAAGGAAATTGTGACTACTAGATATCTCAATTTTATTAGTTTTATTCCAAAACTCCTCCTTTTTCCGATCATAAACCATTATGGCAATATCTTCCCAACTACCTCATACCGATCCGTTGGTATAGGTGTATGGAACATTCTCCACTTCATTTTCTTTTTAAGACTCAAATCTTTTCCAAAACTTGCACATGGTCTAAGTAGGGTCTTCAACTGTCCATATCCGAGGACTCGGCTATTCGAATAGTTTAATTACCCTCTGCAGAGGTAGCACGCTTTTCCCACACTCATCCGATAACTCATCGTGTCAGCCACGTCTCGCCATACCAGTGGTATGCGAAGTTGAGTCACCGACCCTAGTCTTTCCTTTGCTCATGCTAGTATAGGATCCTGCCCCTATGAACCATTCCATCTACACTTAGTCCAGTTTCCCGTCGGAAACCCTAAGCGTGAGGACTCATAGGTTTTATCTGGCGGTGTATACGGACATCCTTCTATCCTCCTCCTTATCTACTCATAGATTTTTGAGCGAGGACCCAGGTCAGGGTTAGGTCACCAAACCACTCCCTCATGCATAACAGAGTCATCTCCGTTGATGCAGTGTCCCATACTAATAAGAGCAAACTATATGACTAAGCCCTTTCCCATATGTGGGTAAATGTGGTCGCACAGAGTATCGGTTGCTTGACTGAGTACTAGGACACAATGTGCTTTTCTAAAAAAACCAACTTTCTCCATTTCCTTATTTTAACACCACCTCTTGGTGCTATATATCCACACAAGTTTTCAAAGGAGTTTGAATAAAACAACATTAATTTTCCCATCCTATAATTTTAGCATATATTCTACATAGGGTGGCAAAATAGTCTAGGTATACTTTGAAAAAGGGTTTTCATAAACCTTTGTTTTTGAAAATGATTTGGTAAATCTATGTGCATAAGTTATTTGCAAGCTCAGAGAGTAGCTTGCCTTGCTCGGCAAAGTGGTCTTGGTCTTGGTCTTCAGGTTCGGCAGTTCCCTCCTCCTCGATATATCCGGCAACGTTCTCGTCTAATACACAATCAATCAAATACAACAATCACTAGCCTATTCAATCAATCATTATAGCAATACACTCTTAGAGGTCCTAATCAACCATTTCACACATCAAACAACACTATGTGCTTTCAACTTAATTTAATATGTCCTTATTCAAATCTATCCTAATTAGGGCAGAAACTTGGTGCACATGTTTAATTGCATAGCTTGAGTTCTGTTGGTCATAAAAATACAAACTAAAATTCTACAGAAGGCTAATGATGTGTAGAAGATGACACAATTGGATTTGGGTCATTTGGAGTTACCAAACTCCCTACACATTGCTTTGAATTCAGAAGCTAATTAATAAGGTTTTGGCTATTATTTAAATTATGTTCATCTAAAAATTAAACCCTTTTGGGATCGACTAACCATGGTTAAATGTGATCTAATAAAATTAGTTTCAACTAATTTGGATTAACAGAGCATCAGAAACAAACAAGTTTAGAATTTAAACATGCTACTGTATTTTGAATATTGTATTTTTATTATATATCCAAATGGAGTGGAACTAGTTTAGTTGGATAGGGAATTTCATAAGCTTTCCAGAACAGTTGGGTTTGTTTAATTTGGAGTTGTAAATCCAAAGTTATGGATTTTCTAAATTTGAGTTCAGTACTGATTTCAAATTAAATCTAAATTCGAATTAAAAACCAGGAGTGGATAATGTTGAAATCCCTGACGGGTGGGGCCTACAGGGCAGTGACTCAGCGTGCGCGCGCTGGATCCATTTAAAACTGACGGGTGGGGTCCGCCTGTCATATGCTTTTTATTTTAAACGAACCGGTACGCTAACGTTGGATCAAGATCTAACGGTCCTCGAGCGGCCGCGACGCCGGCGTCCTAAAACTGGCGGCGCGCGACTCCGGCGACGGCGAGGTGGACAGAGGCTCACCTAGGGGGCTCGGGAGGACGTGCGGATGGTGCAGAACGACGGCGGCGACTCGGGGGAGGCTTAGGGACGAGCGGCGCGTGCTGGGGCGGCTCCAATCGACGGCGGCGAGCAGCTCCCCTTCCGCGGCCGTGCTCCCACTCCGGCGAGGTTTCCGCGTCGATCCTGTGCACGAATCAGAGGGGAAAAAGGGGCGGGTGAGTGCGGGGTGTATAGGGAAGAGGTTGAGGCCAGAGAGGAGAGAAGGGGATGGGCAACACGGCCTGGCCGTGGTCGTCGCCTACCTCGGGCACGGCGGGCTCGAGGAGGTCACGGCGGCCTGAGGCCTTGCTGCCTTGGCCTGGGCTCCTTAGCGGCGCACGAGAGAGTGGAGAGTGTGAGGGGGAAGAGGCAGTGGGGCGGTGCGGTGAGAAGAGGGGTACGGGGCGCCATTTATAGCGGCCGGGCGGCGCACGGTGGACGCGGTGCAGAGGGCACCCGCGGCCGTGCGTGCTCGCCGTAGGCCGGTGGAGGGGTGCGGCTACGCTGCGGGCTGTCTGGGGAGCAAGGTGGGCAAGGTGTGGCTGCGTGGCGCGCGCGCGGGCGCTCGGGCACTTGGCCCTGCCGTGAGCACGCTTGGGCGGCGCACGGCGTGCGCGGCATGGCGCGGGCGCGGCGTGCTCGGGCTGGTGCTGGTGCGTGCTGCGGGTGCGAGAGGGGACCAGGAGGCAAGGGAGAGCGAAGGGGGGCACGGAGCTGAGCGCTACGGTGCTGCCACCTCGGACGCCCGGCGCGACATGGCGACGTGCGCGCTGCCGTGGCTGTCGCCGGCACCTCCACGGCGACTCCGGCCACCGTTTGACTCCCTCCGGCGTGCAGCGAGGTCGTGGTGAAGAGGGGAGTGCAGGGCTGGCTCCAATTTGACAAACGAACAACACATTGCTCGGATTGATCCATGAGTTGGTTCGGTTTGGGAGAGGCAGAGGTGGTGATCACAGGGTGTTTGGTGAAATGCCCGAACCAAAACAGTAGCATTTTGCTATTTTAATTTTCCTATTTCCCTTTATTCTTTTGGGTTCAAACTTAGGATCTAGGCTAACTACATTATTGGTAAGTGATACAAAGTCTTTTTGAAATATTTTGAAATATCTCAATCATGAATTTCTAATTTGAAATTGGGGCTTTTGAATTTAAATTTTTGAAAGGGAATAGTTTGTGAAAAATTAACTAGGAGTGTTTATAATATTACTCCATTGATTTTGGTGTGAAAATAAATTTATACTTCTTAATTTGGAAAAATAATGTGACATGTGTCACATGGTGTTTTGTTTTTGTGATTTGTTTTATTTGTTTTCTTTTCTTTCTATTTTTCAATTAGAGGTAGAACTCAACAATTATTGCAAACAATGCAAACAAACAATTCTCAAGAATTAAACATACACAATTTTTTTATGAGAAAAGTTTTTGTTGGCCCACATTTTTGCATTAATAAATATATTAACATTCTGGGATGTTACAGACTTCCCCCCTTAAAATAAATCTCGTCCCGAGATTTGCTAGGCCTGGGTACTAAAGAGGTTTGGGAATTCGCTTCTAAGATAGTCTTCACGTTCCCACGTTGCTTCATTTTCAGAGTGGTTGGTCCACTGGACTTTGTAGAACTTGATTGCTCGCCTGCGGGTGAGACGAACATCTTCTTCGAGAATCTTGAGGGGAGTCTCACGATAAGTCAGATCTTGATTCAGGTCGACGGACTGGTGATCGATGTTTTTGAAAACATCAGGCTGGTCAGGAACTTCAAGACATTTCCGGAGCAAGGAAATGTGAAAGACGTCATGATAATCTGCTAGCTCCTGAGGCAACTCTAATTGGTAGGATACTTCTCCTCGACGGGCAAGAATCTTGAAGGGTCCAATATACCTGGGTGCTAACTTTCCTCTGACATGAAAACGCTGCATTCCTTTAAGGGGTGTCACTCGGAGGTAGACATAATCTCCGATATTGAAGGTGACATCACGTCGTCGGTTGTCAGCGTAGCTCTTCTGACGGGATTGGGCGGTCTTGAGTCGCTCACGGATAAGTTGAACTTGTTCCTCGGCCTCACGGAGGGTGTCTGGTCCAAACAATTTGCCTTCTCCGGTGTCGGACCAATTCAGGGGTGTACGACACTTCTTGCCGTAAAGGGCTTCAAAGGGGGCCATTTGCAGACTAGACTGGTGGCTATTGTTGTATGAGAACTCTGCAAATGGAAGGCAATCTTCCCATTTGGATCCATAGGCTAGGACACATGCGCGAAGCATGTCCTCTAATATCTGGTTCACTCGTTCAGTTTGGCCATCGGTCTGGGGGTGATACGCTGTGCTAAATGCTAACTTGGTTCCGAGGGCTTCGTGTAAGGCTTTCCAGAACCTTGAGGTGAATTGGGTGCCTCTATCCGATACAATCCTCTTAGGCACACCATGCAGGCTTACTATTCTGGAAATATACAGGTCTGCTAACTGATTTCCCCGATAGGTGGTATGGACGGGAATGAAATGGGCAACCTTGGTCAGTCTATCAACGATGACCCAAATTGAGTCATGGCCTCTGTTGGATCTTGGAAGTCCAGTGATAAAATCCATTCCAATCTCATCCCACTTCCACTCGGGAATTTTCAAGGGTTGAAGCAATCCAGCGGGTCGCTGGTGTTCAGCCTTGACTCGCTGACAGATATCACACTTGGCTACAAAAACACCAATCTCTCGCTTCATTCCGTGCCACCAAAATTTCTCACGAAGGTCTTGGTACATTTTGGTTCCGCCAGGGTGGATCGAATAGGGGGTCTCGTGGGCTTCCTTCAGGATTAACTCTTTAAGCTCCGTGATGCTGGGGACACAGATACGATCCTGGTATCTCAGCACTCCTTCAGCATCTTCGGTAAAACCAGGTGCTTTACCGAGAGAAATCTTCTTCTTGATTCCTTCTATATTCTCATGACCTTTCTGGGCTTCCTTGATTTGGTTCATCAAGGTTGGGGTTAACTCTAAGTTGGCAAGATATCCATGGCTAACAAGCTCTAGTCCAAAATCTTTGAACTCTCTGAACAGGGCTGGTTGTTCTGCTTGGATCAGGGCATTCAGGGTGCAGGGTTTGCGACTAAGGGCATCGGCAACTACATTAGCCTTCCCTGGGTGGTAATGGATACCAATATCATAATCCTTGATTAATTCCATCCACCTTCTCTGTCGCAGGTTTAACTCCTTCTGGGTGAAGATATACTTCAAGCTCTTGTGATCCGTATAGATCTCGCAACGATGTCCCGCAAGATAGGAGCGCCATGTTTTCAGAGCAAGAACAACAGCGGCTAACTCCAGGTCATGGGTTGGGTAATTCTCTTCATGTGGTCGCAACTGCCGAGACAGATACGATACCACCTTGCCTTCTTGCATCAGAACGCTACCAAGTCCGAGGCGTGATGCATCGCAATACACGTCGAAACTCTTGGTGACGTCTGGCATAATTAGGACAGGGGTGGAGGTCAACCTCTTCTTTAATTCCTGGAAACTCTCTTCACACTTCTGAGTCCATTCAAATTTCTTGTCCTTTTTCAGCAGTTGGGTCAGGGGTTTGGCTAAACTGGAGAATCCTTCAACGAACTTGCGGTAGTAACCCGCTAATCCGAGAAAGCTTCGGATTTCAGTCACACTAGTTGGGGCTTCCCAGTTCACAATGGCTTGGATCTTCTCTGGGTCAACAGAAATTCCTCCCGCGGACACAACATGTCCGAGAAATGCTACTTCACTGAGCCAAAACTCACACTTGCTAAACTTGGCATACAACTGGTGTTCTCGGAGGGTTGCTAAAACTAGACGCAGATGTTCAGCATGCTCTTCTTCGGTTTTGGAGTAAATAAGGATGTCATCGAGGAAAACTACCACGAACTTGTCAAGGTACTCCATGAAGATCTTGTTCATGAGATTCATGAAATAGGCTGGGGCGTTGGTCAGACCAAAGGACATTACGGTGTATTCAAATAAACCGTAACGGGTGGTGAAGGCAGTCTTGGGAATGTCTGTCTCTCGGATTTTTAACTGATGATATCCTGACCGAAGATCGATCTTGGAAAAGACTCGGGCTCCGTTCATTTGATCGAATAGATCCTCGATCTTTGGAAGGGGATACTTGTTCTTAATGGTCACATCATTTAACTTGCGATAATCCACACACAGGCGTGTGGTACCGTCCCTCTTATCTACAAAAATAATGGGTGATCCCCAGGGTGAAGCACTTGGGCGAATAAGTCCCTTGCTGAGCATATCTGCTAACTGCTTCTTCAACTCAACCAGTTCTTCCGGATTCATCCGATAAGGCCTCTGGGATATAGGAGCTGTTCCGGGGATAAGTTCAATGATGAACTCAATATCCCGGTCTGGCGGCATACCAGGCAATTCTTCAGGGAAAACATCTCGGAACAGGTGAACTACACGGATCTCATCTAGGGTGGGTCTGGCTATGCCCTCATGGCATTCTGGTCGGGGTCGACTGGTTTCTGACACATACTTCACTTCTACTCCTTTGTCGGTGGTGAGGGTTACAGCTCTTCTGGCGCAGTCAATTTGACCACGGTACTTGGCTAGCCAATTCATACCCAGTATAACATCTATACCTTGGGTTCCTAAAATGATTAAGTCGACTAGGAACTTTTCCCCCTTAATTTCTAGGGAAATGTCCGGGCAATACGACTTGGTATCTATGGTGGATTCTGGGATTTGGATGACCATGGGTTTGGGTAGGAGGTTTCCGATTAAACCTCCCTTAGCAACAAATTCTTGGGTAACAAAAGAATGGGTAGCACCGGAATCAAACAGAACAGTTGCGGGTACTGAGTTGACAAGGAACGTACCCAGCACAACATCCGGCGCTTCCATGGCTTCTTCTGCATTGATGTGGTGCAGACGTCCCTTGGCAACAGCAGTATTCCCGCGAGGTGCGGGGTTCTTGCCGTTCCCATTACGGCCTTGGCCATTGTTCGGTGTTGTTGTATCGGGGCGCGGACCATTCTTCTTGGGATTGGGGCATTCTCTGGAGTAGTGGCCCTTAGTGCCACAGTCAAAGCAGACAACATTGGCGTTGCGGTTGAAGTTGTTGGGGTTTCCTCCGGGGCGAGTAGGGTTGTTGGGGCGGTTGAAGCTGTTTGGGTTGCTGGGGGTGTTTGGGTTTGGGTTGTTGGGGCGAGTAGGGAAATTGGGGCGTGTAGGTTGTGGTGGTCGATATACTGGTTTCGGGGTTGGTGGAAAGGTACGAGGCTTCTGACTGCTCGAACCTTCCTTGGCCATCATCCTTCTCTTGCGACTCTCGAACATAGTTTTACGTTTGGTCTCCAATTGAATAGCCTTGTCCACCAGCGACTCCAGGTCCAGGAAGTCGTGGATCACCAGGGCACACTGCAGTTCATCATGGAGCCCATCCATGAAACGCTCCATCCTTTTCCTCTCGGTGTCAGTATCATCAGGAGCGTACCGGGATAAGTCCGTAAACTCATCCAGGTATCCGACCACATCCTTGCTTCCCTGCCGCAGCCTGCGGAATTCGTCCTTCTTCCTCTCAATAAGTCCGCCGGGTATGTGCTTCTTGCGGAACTTCTCCTGAAACTCTGCCCAGCCGATAGCATGACCGGCTTGCTGGAGAGCCTTGGTAGCTTCCCACCAAGACCGTGCAGGTCCAGCAAGGTAGTGGGTTGCATAAAGCACCTTCTCAGGTTCTCCTACGGCAGCAATTTCTAGGTTGTTGTTGATGGTGCGAAGCCAATCATCGGCCTCTAGTGGGTGAAGTCCCTTGGAATAGGTGGGTGGGTTAGTCTTCTGAAAGTCACTCAAAGTGGATCGCTGATTTCCTTCACCATTGCCGTTGCCATTGTGGTGGTTGTTGTTGTTGTTGTTGTGTGCGGCAGCGATCTGCTGTAGGGCAGCGATATGAGCTTGACGCTCTGCCCGAGCAGCTTGGCGTTCCTCCATGATAAGCGCAAGAAGTTGGGCGGTGGTTGGTTCCGGTGGGGGTGGTGGTCCTCCATCCGGGTTGGAGCGACGGGTGTCCACCATCCTGAAGAACACCGGGTATAAGGGCAAGGCAAGAGGGTCTGATTAAGGGGAGATAAAGGTTGGTTTCATACAGTGGTGGATTACTTAAGGATTATGTGAAAGAAATACTTTTCATATACTAACAAGACTAGCACACTGACATAGCACAAGCATCACATCAAAGGGTTCATCACATCAAGCTTACATCCTTGCTTTTTAGCTAAGGCACATGGTACAAGTTCTCCAAAAGAACTACTACTCCTACTAGTTTAGCGATAGGGGGTCGACCTAATCCTGCGGTAGTACTCAAGTCACTCGCCTACTGAGGTGGAACCTCAGGCTCGGATACGTCAGCGTCGGACTGGTAGGGTGGCTCCTCTGGGTCTTCCTCCTCGTCATCCTCCTGCTCATTGTCCATCTCCTCCAGATAGTCGTCATCGTCACTGAGGAAAGCGTTGTTCTCCTTGCGGAGATCCTCGCCCTCCTCCTCCATTTCATCAGTACGGAGCTCCGAATCCTCGATCAGCTCGTCCTGCTCTGCCACCTTCTTGCGGAGCTTCGCTATGGTCTTCCTCATCTGGGTCCTCTTCTTGAGAAGAGCGACCTTTTCCTCCTTCAGCTGTGCCTCACTCTCGCGACTCTCCTTGAGCGAGAGGCGCTCAAAGTGAGACCGAAGTCTAGCGCACCTCAAGTCCTCCTGGGTGCGAAAGAGCATAATCTCCATGTCCAAGATATACTCTCCGAACGTCGGGTGTAGAGGGGACTGAATAGGGTGTCCGTCGACAGTGCGTCTCCCGTAGAACTGGAAACGAGAGTTCACCAACTCCGCCTTGTGCTCCTCACAAAGCCGGGATAGCATCCGCTCCATGGAACGACACAGTCCGTCGTCCCAGTGGACGTCCATGGTGGTAAAGATGAGTGTCCTGGATCCGGGGGACTTGATGTTCCCGCGAACAGATGCCTCGACCAACCAAGACAGGTTCCCGTTGCCGGGAGTGTCCACCTGGGCTCCCTTAAACTCAGGAGTGGGACGACCTAACAGCTTGGTCAACTCGAACAGGTCCTTCTCGAACATCAACGTGCCGTCCTTCTCGAGCTGAACAAACTCGGTGAAGTGGAGTGCCATCTACAGTTTTAAGTCAAGTTTTTAAGTTAGTGAGATGACAAGTGTATCAAAATTTTAAATGTAGTGAGGCAGCAAGTGAGCAAAATTTTAAGTTTAATATATAAGGGAAAACTTAATATTTAGTAAGGGTAGAAGTTTGCAGAAGTGAGAGGATGAGAGATAAGCACTTTTCGAAAATACTTCATTCCTTCATCCTTTTAGAATTTAACTTTTGTAATTCCTACCTAGCGACCATGCTAAACTAAGGTTTCTAAAGTCGAGATGGCTCTGATACCAGGTCTGGGGGGACCCCGGACTAGCTGTCCGAAATACCCGATTATGCTTAACACAACGATCCCGTGATCAGTCTGTCGTTGCACATAATCCGAACTGAATACCAAAGTTTACATCCATTACAATACCGGAATAAGTCTTACATAACAGGTCATATAGACCAAGTCTTACACAGGTGCCTTCTAGGGCCAAATCAACATAAGCAGCGGAACTTAAACGTAGTAGACAGCCAAAAGCTAACGATGACCCGACAGGCAGTCGACTTGAGAAGATCCTTAGTTGGCGTAGATGTCGCCGTACTCCTCCTGGGCGTAGTACTCCTCCATGTCTGGCTACGACAATAGCCAGAAGCAAACTAGTATGAGTACATTTGAATGTACTCGCAAACTACTCCAACATGAGTGCTCTAATTTCCATTTTTAGTTTCTCACTTTTATTTATCTAAAACATCTCTGTACCTTTGTTGAAGAAGATAAGGAAATTGTGACTACTAGATATCTCAATTTTATTAGTTTTATTCCAAAACTCCTCCTTTTTCCGATCATAAACCATTATGGCAATATCTTCCCAACTACCTCATACCGATCCGTTGGTATAGGTGTATGGAACATTCTCCACTTCATTTTCTTTTTAAGACTCAAATCTTTTCCAAAACTTGCACATGGTCTAAGTAGGGTCTTCAACTGTCCATATCCGAGGACTCGGCTATTCGAATAGTTTAATTACCCTCTGCAGAGGTAGCACGCTTTTCCCACACTCATCCGATAACTCATCGTGTCAGCCACGTCTCGCCATACCAGTGGTATGCGAAGTTGAGTCACCGACCCTAGTCTTTCCTTTGCTCATGCTAGTATAGGATCCTGCCCCTATGAACCATTCCATCTACACTTAGTCCAGTTTCCCGTCGGAAACCCTAAGCGTGAGGACTCATAGGTTTTATCTGGCGGTGTATACGGACATCCTTCTATCCTCCTCCTTATCTACTCATAGATTTTTGAGCGAGGACCCAGGTCAGGGTTAGGTCACCAAACCACTCCCTCATGCATAACAGAGTCATCTCCGTTGATGCAGTGTCCCATACTAATAAGAGCAAACTATATGACTAAGCCCTTTCCCATATGTGGGTAAATGTGGTCGCACAGAGTATCGGTTGCTTGACTGAGTACTAGGACACAATGTGCTTTTCTAAAAAAACCAACTTTCTCCATTTCCTTATTTTAACACCACCTCTTGGTGCTATATATCCACACAAGTTTTCAAAGGAGTTTGAATAAAACAACATTAATTTTCCCATCCTATAATTTTAGCATATATTCTACATAGGGTGGCAAAATAGTCTAGGTATACTTTGAAAAAGGGTTTTCATAAACCTTTGTTTTTGAAAATGATTTGGTAAATCTATGTGCATAAGTTATTTGCAAGCTCGGCAAAGTGGTCTTGGTCTTGGTCTTCAGGTTCGGCAGTTCCCTCCTCCTCGATATATCCGGCAACGTTCTCGTCTAATACACAATCAATCAAATACAACAATCACTAGCCTATTCAATCAATCATTATAGCAATACACTCTTAGAGGTCCTAATCAACCATTTCACACATCAAACAACACTATGTGCTTTCAACTTAATTTAATATGTCCTTATTCAAATCTATCCTAATTAGGGCAGAAACTTGGTGCACATGTTTAATTGCATAGCTTGAGTTCTGTTGATCACAAAAATACAAACTAAAATTCTACAGAAGGCTAATGATGTGTAGAAGATGACACAATTGGATTTGGGTCATTTGGAGTTACCAAACTCCCTACACATTGCTTTGAATTCAGAAGCTAATTAATAAGGTTTTGGCTATTATTTAAATTATGTTCATCTAAAAATTAAACCCTTTTGGGATCGACTAACCATGGTTAAATGTGATCTAATAAAATTAGTTTCAACTAATTTGGATTAACAGAGCATCAGAAACAAACAAGTTTAGAATTTAAACATGCTACTGTATTTTGAATATTGTATTTTTATTATATATCCAAATGGAGTGGAACTAGTTTAGTTGGATAGGGAATTTCATAAGCTTTCCAGAACAGTTGGGTTTGTTTAATTTGGAGTTGTAAATCCAAAGTTATGGATTTTCTAAATTTGAGTTCAGTACTGATTTCAAATTAAATCTAAATTCGAATTAAAAACCAGGAGTGGATAATGTTGAAATCCCTGACGGGTGGGGCCTACAGGGCAGTGACTCAGCGTGCGCGCGCTGGATCCATTTAAAACTGACGGGTGGGGTCCGCCTGTCATATGCTTTTTATTTTAAACGAACCGGTACGCTAACGTTGGATCAAGATCTAACGGTCCTCGAGCGGCCGCGACGCCGGCGTCCTAAAACTGGCGGCGCGCGACTCCGGCGACGGCGAGGTGGACAGAGGCTCACCTAGGGGGCTCGGGAGGACGTGCGGATGGTGCAGAACGACGGCGGCGACTCGGGGGAGGCTTAGGGACGAGCGGCGCGTGCTGGGGCGGCTCCAATCGACGGCGGCGAGCAGCTCCCCTTCCGCGGCCGTGCTCCCACTCCGGCGAGGTTTCCGCGTCGATCCTGTGCACGAATCAGAGGGGGAAAAGGGGCGGGTGAGTGCGGGGTGTATAGGGAAGAGGTTGAGGCCAGAGAGGAGAGAAGGGGATGGGCAACACGGCCTGGCCGTGGTCGTCGCCTACCTCGGGCACGGCGGGCTCGAGGAGGTCACGGCGGCCTGAGGCCTTGCTGCCTTGGCCTGGGCTCCTTAGCGGCGCACGAGAGAGTGGAGAGTGTGAGGGGGAAGAGGCAGTGGGGCGGTGCGGTGAGAAGAGGGGTACGGGGCGCCATTTATAGCGGCCGGGCGGCGCACGGTGGACGCGGTGCAGAGGGCACCCGCGGCCGTGCGTGCTCGCCGTAGGCCGGTGGAGGGGTGCGGCTACGCTGCGGGCTGTCTGGGGAGCAAGGTGGGCAAGGTGTGGCTGCGTGGCGCGCGCGCGGGCGCTCGGGCACTTGGCCCTGCCGTGAGCACGCTTGGGCGGCGCACGGCGTGCGCGGCATGGCGCGGGCGCGGCGTGCTCGGGCTGGTGCTGGTGCGTGCTGCGGGTGCGAGAGGGGACCAGGAGGCAAGGGAGAGCGAAGGGGGGCACGGAGCTGAGCGCTACGGTGCTGCCACCTCGGACGCCCGGCGCGACATGGCGACGTGCGCGCTGCCGTGGCTGTCGCCGGCACCTCCACGGCGACTCCGGCCACCGTTTGACTCCCTCCGGCGTGCAGCGAGGTCGTGGTGAAGAGGGGAGTGCAGGGCTGGCTCCAATTTGACAAACGAACAACACATTGCTCGGATTGATCCATGAGTTGGTTCGGTTTGGGAGAGGCAGAGGTGGTGATCACAGGGTGTTTGGTGAAATGCCCGAACCAAAACAGTAGCATTTTGCTATTTTAATTTTCCTATTTCCCTTTATTCTTTTGGGTTCAAACTTAGGATCTAGGCTAACTACATTATTGGTAAGTGATACAAAGTCTTTTTGAAATATTTTGAAATATCTCAATCATGAATTTCTAATTTGAAATTGGGGCTTTTGAATTTAAATTTTTGAAAGGGAATAGTTTGTGAAAAATTAACTAGGAGTGTTTATAATATTACTCCATTGATTTTGGTGTGAAAATAAATTTATACTTCTTAATTTGGAAAAATAATGTGACATGTGTCACATGGTGTTTTGTTTTTGTGATTTGTTTTATTTGTTTTCTTTTCTTTCTATTTTTCAATTAGAGGTAGAACTCAACAATTATTGCAAACAATGCAAACAAACAATTCTCAAGAATTAAACATACACAATTTTTTTATGAGAAAAGTTTTTGTTGGCCCACATTTTTGCATTAATAAATATATTAACATTCTGGGATGTTACATCATATGTGATGTCACATGGCAAGCTTTCAACGTGCTCTTATTATATTTAAGCTGATATCATGTGCTTTTGTCTATGGATGCCTTACATTGCGTGAAATAAAATGGAAACTCAGTAAGTTTAGAGAGTGAGTATAAATGGCTAGAGAGACTCACCGGGCGGCTAACCCAAGCCATGCGAGAGGCATGGTAGAAATTTACTTACACAACTATGTTGGACTTTCAGTGATGCACCTCTCAATAAAAAAGCTATGCTAAATAAAAAAGGTGTTGAGGTTGTCCATGTGTTTGTTTGTCTTGTCATTTTGACATGGGCTTGTTCCATGTCATGGGACAAGAGGTACCCGGGGGTAAACTCTTTATGATGCAATTATTACGTGCAATGACTGTAACTTAAACTGTGGCCCGAGTTGACTAGCCAGTCGGAGAGGTTTTGGTTTTCAAGGGGCATGAGGCATTCAACCTATACTTTGTCAAGCACATTACTCATATTTGCTTTCACTTTCAACAATAACCATTCAAGATGCTATGATAGGGGTAATGAGAGCTCCAGACCAATGGATACCACATTGCAAACTTTAACTTAAGTAGAAGCATTTGGAAGCTAGATGAAACTTTTTGCATGTTATACCTCTACTTATTTATCTATCATTGCAAAGTGTCCACCTTTTATATTCAGATTTCTATAAGAATACTCTATGACCAATATAGGATATCTTTTTACTTTTCATTATGCATTCAGTTGGTCCATAGTACTTTTCTTCTATGTTACACTTTGTGAATTATCATTGAACATCTTTGCATTGAATATTTGATATCATTTGATAATCTATCTTGTATGTTGCTACTCCTTATTAAGAATGAATCATTTGACTCTATGTAGCAATAATAATCATCTTTGATATCCTTTGATAGTAATAAAATGCAAAGTCCATGTTTAGTTTTATCACCTTCATACTCGAGGAGGAGAATAGGTTAAGCTTGGGGATGTTGATGCATGTAAAATGCATACATGAACTTTGCATTGTATTACTCATATTTCAATCATATTTGCATCATATAAGGGTTATATCATTGTTTTATAATGTTTTTGGGAATATTTCACAGTTTCTCTATTTTTCTGGAATTAACCTTGCACTGTCAGAGTTCGATATAAACCCTCGTGTCACCCTCGTGGGGAAATTAGTCTTTCCCTTACTATACACTCTGCACTTGGATTCTCAACCTAACCCATATTCTTTTGACGCAGGTGCTTGGTGCTCAGCAAGATATTTTCTAGCGCCATCATCATCGTCAAGGGCCATCACATGCCCATAGGACTTTTATATCCCACCATAGCCTTAGGAGGTTTATCAACTTTGTTTCTAACACCATTAGAAATTTCATATAAAGCAAGTTTCAGCGAGGAATGATCCGGTAACGCCATAGTGATAACAAAAATAAAACCGTAAATAAAAATCAGCTTTCAAGTTTCCTTACCAAACTTTTTACAAATAGCACGACGCTCCCCGGCAACGGCGCCAGAAAAGTATTTTAATCTTCTCGGGCGGAGCCTTTATTAGTTGCAGCCAAATAAATGAACTAAGAAAGCCATTATGATGGATCCTAAGGCCATGTTAATGTGCAAACATAGGAATTATGAAGACATAATTGTCCCACCATAGCTATGAACTCTAGGGTCCGCGGTATATATCCCGCCTAATGCAACTTTATTTATTAGATGATGCATGTAAAATGCATACATGAACTTTGCATTGTATTACTCATATTTCAACCATATTTGCATCATATAAGGGTTATATCAATGTTTTATAATGATTTTGGGAATATTTCACGGTTTCCCTATTTATTTGGAATTAACCCTTCACTGTCAGAAAACCACTTTTTCTATATTTTGATGTTTCAGGGACCCAAACGACGTCCAAATGACCTGAAACTTCGAGAACATCAGTTTTTGGAAGGAACAACAAAAAAGGAAGCCTAAGGCCCAAAAGGGAGGGGCCCACGTGGCCAGATTCCTTGGCCGCGTGGGGTCGCGTGGGGTGCCCCCTTCTGGCCCTCGAGGCTCCGATGCCGTCGATCTTCGTCTCCCTGCCTTCGTCTTGACCTAAAAACGCTTATAAAAATACTCCCCCGACGCCTTTCGGGAGGACCGCCGCAGAAACACAGAAACCACGAAACGAAGACCTGGAGCTACAGATTGGAGGGGGGAAACTGCGGCGGGGCGCTACCGGTGTGGTCTCCACCTTCTCCAACAACTCCTCCACCATCTCCATGATGAAGAGGGAGTAGTCCACCCCTGGGCTATGGGTTTGTGGAAGTAACTTATGTATCTCTCCTCTCTCTTGAGCTTCACGAATTAGTGCCATATGAGCTGCTGAACATGATTATGGTCATATATGTAATACCTTTGTGGTGGATCTCTTAAGTTGATATATGTTATGATGATTGCCAATATTATGTCTTTGTTATGAAAGTAGATGCATATTATGTACCCCGTTCTTGTCTATGTGTTTTGATCCAACATGTTTATGAGAGCGTGTGAGGGGGAACGTGTGCATTAGTTGGAGTAACGGGAGGTGGTTTTGTCGTAAGTTGACAGCAATACCGTGATCCACTTGGATTTTTACCTTACTTTGTTGCCTCACTAGGGATAAAGGAAATACCATGCTACCGGGGATGTGGGTGACATTGCTACATTGTCCATGACTAGATCTAGCATGTTCTTATTTTAACTTCATGTCATTGAACTTAAAGCTATACTCTGTTTATCTTAATTACTGAGGTGTTATGATTTAGTTCGCATCTTGGTGGAGTATAAGAGAGATTAATAACCAAAAGATCTCTATGTTAGGATGTGATGCCCATATTATTAAAAACTTGTCTTGTTGCAATCTCATATGTCAATTCCTATGTTCCATTATCTACCACTATATTAAAGAGAGAGTGCATTTGTGAAACCTTGAACCCATGTCCATTTTTAATCATAAGAAACACCTTTCCAACACTTTATATCCACTTTACATTTTCTGTTATTTAAAAATCCGAAAATACAAAAACACTTTCATATCTTGCAAACACAATACAAAACCCAAAAACATCATCCATTATCATTTACACCATCCTTGCATATTTATTTACCATCATTGCATATTTATTTCTTGCTTTACATTTACTTTGTTTTCATCTCTTTGCTCACACCTTGTGCTTGACAACCACTTGGTGAAGATGAGGGCACAAAACATTTTGTTTTGTTTCGCATGTAATCAAGAGAAGGACAAGAAGATAAATCTTCTGCACACAGCTCCCCGAGAGTTTGATATAAACCCTCGAGTCACCCTTGTGGGGAAAACAAGTCTTCCACATCTATAAACTCTGCACTTGGAGCTCAACCTAAGCGTATTATCTTTACGCCCATCATTAAACCACGGTTTTCTGTCCTCCACGGTCCTACCCACGCCATTACACTACAGTGTTGCCCTATGAGCCTGTATAGGTGAAGTGATGTGTAGTCGAAGTTCGCACATCACCATCATAGAACAACATAAAAAATAAAACTAGACCAAATACTCAACACATGTTACATAAAAATCATTGCCAATTCATCCTATACCCTCAAGAACATGTAGGAACTACTCACAACGTGCAAATATAATGATATTCGGTGGCATAAGTGGTACACCACAATCTGAAAATATAATATCTTCACAAAATAATGACAAGTGCCCAATCTCACATATGCATAATAGCACTAAACAATTATCTAGGGTTTGAAAACTCTCAAACAATGAAGGGGATGGAGTGGATCACAAAGATGGTGATGGAGATGTTGGTGGTATTGGTGATGGTGATGATGGAGATGCCTCCCCCTACGCCAAGGAGGAGTGGTGATGACGATAGAGGTGATTTCCCCCTCTCTGATGCTTCGGAGCAGCAGGATCTGCCCTTTCCCAGAGAAGAAGAGAGCTTTCGCCTCCGTGGCCGGCTCGACAAATTTTGGAAAAATTAGGGCGTTACTTTTCGGGCGAGACGAAGGCGTAGTTAAAAGGGGAGAGCGAAACTATGCCCGAGGGCCAAACGGGTAGTGCTCATGTGGCCAGGGGTCGCCGTGTGAGATATGCCCTTTTGGGCCTCGTGGCTCCTCTCGTCTGGATCCTTTTCCCACGGTCGTTCTCCCGATGAAAAACTTGTTGTGTATTTTTTTCACCGATGCATTTGACCTTCCGAAGGTCCTGAAACATTAGAAACAAGAAAAGGAGGTTTTCTGCCTCCCAGAAATTAAATACCAAAACAATGAACTTTGTAAGAAAGTCGGTCACATAAATCATCTAAATATGCAAAAAAAACAATGATACAACAATGCAATAACATTATAATATGATAAGAAAAGTTACTAAAATGATGATATAAAATGCACATATCAGTTACAAAATTTAGAACAATGCTCTATTGATTTACTACTTGCTGATGATTCTATTTAACAAGCTCTAGGCAAAGTAATGGTAGAGCTTCATATGATATTTGTTCCCGTTGACTTTGTTTTTATGTACATGGGGAGTAAAAGCTACAGTCCTATTATTTTGGGAAGATCTTTTCTTCATACTACAGGTGCAATAATTGATTCGAAGGAAGACAATGTGAAGTTTCAGTTCCCGCACAAGAAGTGCATGGAACACTTTCCAACGAAGAGGGACACACCGAAGTACAAGCTCCCTCATGAGCTTCAACCCTCTTGATTACCAAATAAGTAAGCCTAGCTATATGGCTCTAAAGAAAGCGCTTTACGGGAGGCAACCCGATTGTTTCTACTTTTGATTTTCTTTGTGTGCTATTGTTGTAACAAGAGAATTCAGTTTTAGTTTTAGTTCTGTAAATTTCAATAAAGTACCAAATTTTACCCGTTTTGGACTTCAAAGTTGGAACTTATATATGGATGTCGGGGATATGGCGAAGGGGTATAACAACTACCCCGAAAAGACGCAAACCGCCTGAAGCCACAGCCGGCTAACGGACGTCCACACCGGGTAGAAGCCACCTCGAACCGGATAGGAGCCACCTCGAGATGAGTATCAGCTCCTACTCTGACATCCAGCGACGTGGGCAGCGTACTGGAACCCAAGAAAGCGCTCCGGGAAACCAGGCAGCGTGGGCCTGCCGCCCTTCCAGTTCTTCCGGTCAAGCTCGGACATCATTGGGGCTGACTGACAGGCGCAGTACTGTTGGACAAGACGTAAAGGTGCTTTCCCCTGTAGACCGCAACGGCTACCGTACTGGGTCTAGGCGTAGACCCTGGCACGGATGTGACCAGTGTTTGTCGGGTAGAGCACCCGACAGCCGGATAGGCTACTCGACAGCCCGGAGGCGGAACCTTCCTCCCGAAGCCACCCGCCGGATAGACTAGGATCTTTACCCGGCACGTGTATTCTTTAGCCGGTCCTTCAGGCCTACATAAGGAGGACCGAGCCCCTCGTAGCAACGGGTTGAACCCAGAGATTCTTCGATCCCTAATCACATACAGCTCCAGGAGCACCATTGTAGCCCGCTGGTATACCTTATCCTAGATCACGCAGGACTAGGGGTGTTACCTCCTCACGAGGGCCCCGAACCTGGGTACGTCTCGGTGTGCTTCGTGGTAACATCGCAGGTGCCAATTCCCGGGCAGTCGCCGTCGCTTGCACCCTAATCGGTCTCACACCACTCTTAGCCACCCCCGATGGCACCGTCGTTCCCGATACGACGACAGTTGGCGCCCACCGTGGGGCCGATCGCAGCGAGCGGAGTCACTTTTTGCCCGGGATCCCGCTCTCCTCTCGGGGAGCGCGTCGCGTCAGGCCTTGTCCTGACACTCGGCGCATCCGACTGCGTCATCGACAATGCGGGCTGCTTCGTGGACAAGCTGCCGCCCCCCGGAAGCTCCGTCATGAACTTCGGCGAGCATCGCGTCTCGTCGCGGTTGTCGGCCCAGTGGGATCCAGGGTGTGCAGGGCCCACTCTCCACAGCCCTCGCACGCAACAGTATCGAAAGATGGCTAAGGACCAAGCCGAACGCTTGAAGAGACTCTCGAGGGGAGAAGCCCTCGAGAGGGCTTGAAGGGGCAGCGAAGGCCTGAAGAGGTTTCCCCTCGCGCCTACCCCTCCACAAGGCCCTCTCCCCTGGAGAGGAGTCAACGCAAACCCCTCCACAAGGCCGCTCTGGCCCTGTAGAGGTGCTTCGCTAAGAAGCAACCGCCGCAGAGCGCACATGGCCACTGCCGCGGCTGCAGAGTGACGCGCGCGTCTGCGCGCGATGACGACGGCGCCGCAGTTGCCATTCTGGTGATTAAAGGAGTCAACAAAGTTGTGTCCCCCGCGCCGGACTACGAAGCTTTCCCCTTTGGTGATAAAGCGGATGGCCGGCGCTACGCTCCAACGACGACGTCACCGTGGGCGCACCCACGATCTCTGCGACGCCGGCTGGCCGTTCTGCGAGGACGGTGGTCTTCCTGCCACCAGGGCAGGCTTTGCGACCATGGACCGAGTCCATGGACGGCCCGGCAGCGGTGCGCCCCGCTCCTCTGTTTCGTCGCCATGTGGGAACCCTTCCACTGCGCACGCCGCAGGGATGAGGCCCGGGGCGCCTATAAAAGGGGGGAGAGCACCCCCGTAGCAAGGGATCGACCATTCAGACCCTGAGCACTCCACCATTGTGTAGTTTAGCCTAGCGCACTCGAGGAGGAAGAAGACCCTCGAGTTCCCTCCTTCAGCTCCGCTTTGCCAGAAGGGAACCCTCGGCAAGCTCATTGTACTGTAACCTCTGCAGTGCAATACAGACAAGCAGGAGTAGCGGTGTTACCTCCTCTTGAGGGCCGTGAACCTGGGTACGGGCCGCTGTCCATCTCTGCCGTGCTGTCCCTCCTCAGGCTCGACGAGCACCGTCGCCGTGCCGGTTGAGGGTTGTAGACCAACGTGTTCAGTCCCCTCCTCGAACTACTCTCCGGAGCGTGATCACCCCTAGCCTCGTGGGAATCACTCTCCGACATTTGGCGCGCCAGGTAGGGGGCTGAGGTGCGTCTTCAACCTTCGGCCAACCTCCGTACCGCGATGGACACCCGCACGACACGCGCCACCAGGCGCGCAGCTGACAGGGCTCATACTGAGCCCGGCACCGCCCCCACTCGCGGCCTCCACGACCGCCCTCGCACGACGGAGCGCGCCAACACCGGCCCGCACGTGGAGGAGCCCGAGAGCGAGGATCACCATGACGGCGACCGCCGCGACGACAGAGACGCCTCCCCGGAAAACCACGACGATGCTGAGTCCTCGCATCCGTCTCGGCGCCAAAGCGCGTCTTCTCAGGGACGCCCGGAGCCCACGCCACACACCGCGCTTCTCATGGCCCAAGAGCTTCTCCGCTACCGGCCTAGCGCGGAGGCCCACGACCAGTGGCTTGACCGCCTTCACCACCTCGTCGACGTCGCGACGACGCGCCCCGCTCCGTCGCGCTCCCTCGTTCACCACTCTGGCCGCGCTAGAACGGCCGTGCCGGATGCGCCTCCGCCACCGCCGGGACCACCTCCGGCTGCAGCGCAGAGGGCTCCCTCTCACGCGTCCTCGCCGCGCGACTGCCAAATTGTGCAGCTTGCCGCGCCTGACGCGCGAGTGGGGATGGAGCGCCGGAGGGACCTGCAGAACCGCCTCGTCGAGGAAATCGGCCAGGCAGGGCAGCAGAACCGCAGGGCTCTCCAGGGCGGGACCGCCACGTACGCCACCGGCTGCATGGCCTTCACTCGCGCTCTGCGCCGCGTGGTATGGCCACAGAAGTTCAGGCCTGCCCTTCCCAAGGGCTACGACGGGTCAAGCAACCCCATCGAGTTCCTGCAGCTCTACACCACCTCTATCCAAGCTGCAGGAGGAGACGACAAGGTCATGGCCAACTGGTTCTCCCACGCCCTCAGGGACTCCCCACTGTCATGGCTCCTCAACCTGCCTGAAGACTCCATCGACTCATGGGAGGAGCTCTGCAGGCAGTTCGTCGCCAACTTCAAGGGCACCTACGAGCGCGCGCTCACCCACAACGACCTGCGCGCTGTGGTGCAGAGAAAGGATGAGACCCTCCGCAAGTACATCCAGCGCTTCAGCCAAGTGCGCAACAAGATCCCAAACATCCCCGACACGCAAGTCATTGCCGCCTTCAGGGAGGGCGTTACAAACCGCAAGATGCTCGAGAAGCTGGGCATTCACGACAAGCTCACCTCTGTGGTGAAGCTGTTCGACCTCGCTGACAAGTGCGCCAAGGCTGAAGAGGGGCTCCTCTTCGTCAAGATGAGCTAGCGGACGGACGACTCGGCCGAGGGGTCCAAGAGCCACAAGAAGCGGGAGGAAACCAAGTGCAAGACCACTGCTGTCCTAGCGGCTGAGCCAGCCGCCAAGCACGCCCGCAGGAACTCCCCTGAGCCTGGCAACAAAGAGGCGGACAACCGTCCGTTCTGCGTCTACCACAACAGGCGCGGCCACGCTACAGAGAACTGCTTCGATCTCAAGAGGCTGAGCCGAGAGCGCGAGCGCGAAGAAGGCAGCGGGAGCCGCGGCAGAGGCCGCAACTACCGCAGAGATGGCAGAGGCGGACGCAATGGCGGCTACCAGAAGCCGCCAGGCACTCAAGCCAACGCTACCGAGAAGAACAATAACCTCCCTGACGAGGAAGATGGAGGCTACCAAGCCCCAAGGGGGGCTATGGCCTGCATCCTCGGCGGAGCTCAGGCGCCCAAGTCCAACAACCAGTTCAAGCAGTTCGCCCGCGAGCTCAATGCTGCGCTCCCGAGCGTCGAGACCTCCAGGCCCCTCAAGTGGTCTCAGTACACCATCGCCTTCGACGCCAAGGACCACCCCAAGTCGACCAAGACTGTTGGAACCCTCCCCTGGTCTGCTCCCCCACCATCAACAACATCACCGTCTCCAAGATGCTCATTGATGGGGGTGCTGGCCTGAACGTCATCTCTGTCGAGACCTTCGAGACGCTTCAAGTGCCTTACGAGTGGCTCATGCCCTCCAGGCCATTCACAGCGGTCACTAGTGGTTCGATCGAACCCCTGGGGCAGGTCCGGCTGGCCGTCACCTTCGGCACGCAGAAGAACTACCGCACTGAGCGGATCGACTTCGACGTCGCGCACATTGGCCTGCCGTACAACGCCATCCTCGGCTACCCCGCCCTCGCGAAGTTCATGGCCGTCACGCATCACACCTACAACATGGTCAAGATCCCCGGCAGCGCTGGCACTATCGCCATCCATGGTCATATCCTGGATGCCACGCGCGCTGTCGAGAGCGCCTACAAGGCGGCCGCCATGGCATTCCCGGCTGACGTGGACATGGAGCCTCTCGAGAGGCCCAAGAAGAAGAAACAGATGTTCTCCCAAGAGCAAGCTTCCACGAAGAAGGTGTCGCTGGGCACCAGTGGCTCGGGGGCTGAGGGCGCCGGGGCTAGCGTCACCATAGGCGCTGCCCTGCCCTGCCTCCCAAATAGGAAAGCGTGCTCGTCGGCTTCCGTCGGGCACACTCTGACATGTTCGCTTGGACTCCGTCAGATATATCCGGTGTACCAAGGGAGGTGATCGAGCACCACTTAGCCGTGTGTCCAGACGCACGCCCCATCAAGCAAAAAGCGCGAAAGCAAGCCCCCGAGAAGCAAGCATTCATCGTCAAGGAAGTAGAGAAGTTAAAAGCGGCAAATGTCGTCCGCGAAGTCGCGCACCCCACTTGGCTCTCCAACGGCGTGGTTGTCCCTAAACCCGCTGGAGGAGGCCGACTCTGCATCGACTACACAGACGTCAATAAGGCCTGCCCCAAGGACCCATACCCCATGCCAAGGATAGACCAGATCGTGGACTCCACCGCCGGCTGCGACCTCCTCTGTTTTCTAGACGCCTTCTCTGGTTATCACCAGATCAAAATGGCTAAAGAGGACGAGGAGAAAACAGCATTCCTCACCCCTTGTGGTGTGTATTGCTACACTTGCATGCCTTTCGGCCTGAAGAACGCCGGCGCCACTTTCCAGAGGCTCATGAGGATAGCCTTGGGGGCACAGATGGGCAGAAACGCAAAAGCTTATGTCGACGACATTGTGGTCAAGTCTCGCGAGGGGGACACTCTCTTGGAGGATCTCGAGGAAACCTTCGCCAGCCTGCGCAAGGTGAACATCAAGCTGAACCCCGCCAAGTGCGTCTTCGGGGTACCTTCAGGCAAACTCCTCGGATTCCTCATGTCCCACCGCGGCATAGAAGCAAACCCTGACAAGATCAAGGCCATAGAAGGGATGCAGCCTCCTCGCCGGCTCAAGGACATGCAGCGCTTAGCAGGCTGTATGGCCAGCCTGGGCCGTTTCATCTCCAAGTTCGGCGAGAGAGCCCTGCCATTTTTCAAGATCATGAAGAGGTCCGGCACATTCAAATGGACCCCTGAAGCGGACAAGGCTTTTGAGGACTTAAAGAGATATTTGGCCAGCCCACCAGTCATGGTGGCCCCCAGGACAGGCGAACATCTGAAGCTGTACCTATCAGCCACTCCTCAGACCGCAAGCGCCGTCCTGGTGGCCGAAAGGGAAGAGCCAGTCCTCCCCAAGAAAAGCGCTGCCACTCCAAGCCCAAAGCCGCCCGACAAAGACCTTGCCAAAGGAGCAGTCACCACAGACCCACCGCCAGGCCCACAGCCTCAAGTCGAGTCTGCTCCGAATACCCTTGCCGAGACCCCTCCACAGGCCGATCTCGACAAGGGCCCTGAAGAGCCTCCACAGAGAGCCGACGCTGCACCTCCCTCGACAACCCTTGTCGAGCACCCCGTCTACTTTGTCAGTACAGTACTGCGGGACGCTCGGGAACGGTATCCTATGCAGCAGAAGCTTCTCGGCGCTCTTCTCATCGCCTCCAGGAAGCTGAGACATTACTTCCAGGGCCACCCCATCATGGTGGTCACTGCCTTCCCCCTGGAGCAGATCCTGCGCAACCCCAACACCACAGATCGTGTCGCGGGAAGGAACATCGAGCTGCAGCCATTCAATTTGCGCTTCGACACCACAAGAGTCATCACGGGAAGAGCGCTGGCGGACTTCGTCACCGAATGGACTGACCCAAGCCCTGAAGAGCCTCGGGAAGACGAGGCCGAGCCCTCTGGAGACACGATGCCCAGCCACTGGACCATGCACTTCGATGGAGCTTTCGCCTGCCGCAATGGCGGGGCAGGCGTCGTCTTGACCTCGCCCAAAGGCGACAAACTCTACTACGGTGTCCAGCTGTGCTTCACGATTGACAAGATCTCCAACAACATCGCTGAATACGAGGGCCTCCTCGCCGGCTTAAGGGCCGCCATCGCTCTGGGCGTCAAGCACTTACTCGTCAAGGGCGACTCCCAGTTGCTTGTCAACTTCTCCAACAAAAGCTACACGCCTAAAGACGACCACATGGCCGCGTACCTTGAAGAGGTCCGCAAGCTCGAGAAGCAGTTCAGGGGCATGGAGCTCATGCACATCCCGAGGAAAGAGAACCAGGAGGCCGACGACATCGCCAAGCGAGCCTCGCGAAGGCAAGCCCAACAGGCAGGCGTCTTTGAAGAAAGACTAACCAAGGCATCCATAAAGCAGCCTCAAGAAACTACAGCCGCAAGCACGGACGAAGCACTCCCACCACCTCCTGAAGCTGGGGCACCCGACTGTGGTCCTCAAACAGGGGAGCGTCTGTTGCTGACAGCGGCTCACCAAGAAACAGGCTGGATTGACGAGCTCAAAGACTACATGGTGAAGGGGATCCTCCCCAAAGAAGATGCGGAAGCAGATCGAATCGCTCGACAGGCAAAATCCTACTACATCCTCGAGGGAGACCTGTACTGCAAGCGCCCAAATGGCATCGCGCTCAAATGCGTCCCTCCCGAGGAAGGCCGAATGCTGATCAAGGATATCCATAGCGGAGAGTGCGGCCACCACTCGTGTGCACGCACCCTCGCAGGCAAGGTCTTCAGGAGTGGGTTCTACTGGCCGCAAGTGCTTCAAGATGCGGTCACCATCGTCCAAGCTTGCGAGGCCTGCCAGTACCACGCCAAGCAAATCCATCAGCTGGCGCTGGGACTCCAGACCATCCCGCTCTCCTGGCCGTTGGCGGTCTGGGGGCTGGACATTTTGGGCCCCTTCCCGAAGTCGCAAGGGGGCTACCGTTTCCTCTTCGTGGCCGTCGACAAGTTCACTAAGTGGGCCGAGGTCGAACCAGTGCGCACCATACCAGCCGGGGCAGCGGTGAAATTCATCAGGAGCCTGGTCTGCCGCTTCGGAGTGCTTAATCGCATCATCACCGTCAATGGCTCACAGTTTACCAGCGGCATCTTCCGCTCTTACTGCGAAAAACTCGGCATCAAGCTCTGCTTCGCCTCGGTGGCTCATCCACGGAGCAATGGTCATGCCGAGCGAGCAAATGCAGAAGTCCTTAAGGGCCTCAAGACCAGAAGCTTCCACATCCTCAAGGGTCACGGCAAGGGCTGGATCGACGAGCTCCCGTCTGTGCTCTGGTCCATGCGCACAACCTCTTCAAGACCCACGGGTGAAACACCGTTCGCCCTTGTCTACGGAGCCGAAGCAGTCCTCCCCGCAAAAATCAAGCACGGGTCCCCACGGGTCCTTGCTTTCAACGAGGACACCCAAGAGGACATCCACAATGATGACCTGCTACTTCTCAAGGGACTGCGCCGCCATGCCGCCCTCAGAGCGGCAAAGTATCAGCAAGACCTGCGACGCTACCACAGCTGCCATGTGCGCTCACGCACCCTTGAGGCGGGCGACCTCGTCCTCAGGCGAATCCTCTCCAGAGAAGGCCTCCACAAGCTCTCGCCGATGTGGGAAGGCCCCTACAGGGTCTCCCACATCGCCAGGCCTGGCGCCGTACGCCTCGAGACTGAAGACGGCATCCCCGTCAAGAACCCGTGGAACATCGCGCATCTACGCAAGTTCTACCCGTGATCATAGTCACGCCCGTGATCATTGTCACGTCAGACATTTTTTGTCTCTAGAGGAAAGCTCACGGCTTCACCTCCAAGCTTCTCAAAGCTTCTCCTGAGGGCCAGCCCTCCGAGCTCTCCTGCTAACGAGCCACCGCAGGCCGCAGAGAGTCTCAGCCACTAATGGGTGGTCCCCATGCCTCGACATGGAAGGAACCTTAGCTTGGCAAACCCAAGTGTAATGAACCATTTCGTTCCTAAGTGAACTATGCGCTAAGGCGCCGTTTCGTTCCTAAGTGAACTATGCGCTGAGGCGCCGCTGTGTAATATTTCGATGGCAAGTTTACTTTCGTCATTTACTTTTCCATGTGCGCTTATATTCTTCCCATGCGCACCTCGCGAGCGGGGGCTGAGTACGGTGCCTGTGCCTCAAGAGCACCCCAGCAGCACTGCAAAATCCAAGGGATCCGAGCTCTGGCTAAAGGGTATGCTCCCGGATACACGCCACCTCTCCAAGGGACCTTGGTACTTTCTCTCCTCGCGAGATACCCATGAGAAAACCTATAAGCGCACATGAGTCCTTACTACCATGCACTAGCGTTTGGGTTCGCCTCTCTAACATCCGCAGGGAACAAGAGTCCCTCCAAGCTTGTGGAGGAAAAACTCGGCCCCTGGAGGAAAACGCATCGCCAAGGGAAGGCTACGCAGAGCAAAAGTCTCGCGAAGCTAAGTTCCCTGCTCGCACCGAGAGAGTCTCTTCATTCCTCTCACGAGCACTTTTCGTCCCTCGAGCGCTTCTTTTCCCTCACTCTCCATGGACTGCTTGCACGTCAAAGGGGGGCCCTTGAGCATCGCGCCTCGAGGACTCCTACCTCTCTAAGCCGTAAACTCCACCCGGCCTTGCCGAGTCATTGCTCGAGCATACCGCAGCGGCGGAGTCATAGCGCAAGGAGAAGGGCCCTAGCGACGCAGAGCGAAAAAAGGCATGGAGTTGAAGCAAAAGGCCCTCGAGGGGCACGCACACAAACTTAGTAAGAAGTATATTACAGACTCTGGAACATCAGTCTCTAAGCCAAATATCTCTACAGCGCTACAAGCGCGTTACATTTCAGGAGAAGGTCAAGCAGAAGCCCCGTCGCTGTCCTCCGCGGACCCTTCCTCCCCGGGCTCGTCCTCGGAGCCTGCCTCCTCGCCGTCGTCCTCCCCCGCCTCGGCCCGCTTGAAGCGGCTGCAGAAGTCGTCGACTTGGTCGCGAACCGAGTTGGAGATCTTCCACCCCTTCTCCCCCTCGAGAGGCTCGGTCATCGTCGAGTAGTCGAAGCCGGGCTGGAGGTGCTGGAGGTTGGTGAAGATGCGGTCGACCGCCACCGCCAGGAGTTGGCGGCATTCCTCCTCGACGACGTCGCGGCGCTCCGCGGCAGGGCCCTCGAGCGCCGTGAAGAGTTGCTCGAAGTAGACGAGATACGCGGCGGCGTCGGCGTTGCCCTGAGCGGGGACGGGCGGTGCCTCCGCACCCAGCTTCGCTGTGAGCTCGTTGCCCCGAGCCACCAGAGACTGCAACATGCGCTCCCGCTGCTGGGACAGCACCCGCGCGGCTTGGGCGTTCTCGACAGCCTCCACTGCCCGCTCTACAGCAGGGCCCACCTGCTGGTTCATCTCCTCCATGTCCGCCATGAGGGAGGCGAGGTCTTGCGCCATGCGCTCGCGAGCTTCTTCGGCAACGCGGCGGCCGTCTGCTGCACGCCTCGCCCGGGAGTTCAAATTGGCGTTCAACTCCTCTAGCTGGCAGATCCGGGCGGCGTCCTCACCGCGCCTCTTCTTGAAGCGACTCTCCTGCTTCTTGAACTTCTCGTCATAGTCACGAGAGACGGCGGCACGGTACGCCTTCTCCCGCGCCTGGAACTCCTTCTCAGCCTCCTCCTTCCGCTCGGCGAACTTCGCATTGAAGCGCTCCACATACTTCTTGTGGGAAGCCACTTCGCGCTCGTGCTTGCCGAGCGCCTCGACCAGGTTCTCTTCGCGGGCCTCGAGGGCGGCGCGCTGCCCCGACAGCTACTGCTCCGCCAGCAGCAGCTGCTCGTCGCGCCGGCGCACGTCCCTCTTGCGCTCGCCCAGACTCTGCCCCCTGGCATCCAAGGTCGCGCGGACCGCCTCCAGAGAGGTCCGCATGGTCTCCGAGTCGGCGAGGATCTTGGCCTCGAGCTGGACGAGCTCGCGGTGCTTGTCTGCCAGCGAGCGCTCCACTGCCTCCCGCTCCGCCCTGGCCGCGGCCAAGTCTTCCGCAGCTGCCTGGCGCTTGGCCTGGAGGGGCTCCAGGATCTCCTCGGCGTCGCGCACGGCGCCCTCACGGACCTCCTTGGAGAAGCGCAGTGCCTCCTCGCGCTCCGCCTGCAGGGCCAGGTCGCTCTGTCGGTGAGTTTCCACAGCTGCGTGGAAGGCGGCCCAGGCCTCCGCAAGCTCGTCCTGTTGCCGGGCGAGCTCCCCGTCCTCGAGGGCGAGATGGGCCTCCAACCCATTCAAAGACTCCCGCACCAGGCGGGAGGCGACGCCGCGGCGCCCCTTGCTCCAGTCCCAGCTGCTGGGGACAAGAGCCTGGGAATTCCCGCACGGCGCGGAGGTCCCTGCGCCTGCGTCGGGCTTGGAAGAGGGAGCCTCCGCGCGGAACCCTGCAGCGTCACGGGCCTGGGGGCTCGGCGGCGAGTCCTCTGCCTCAGCGCCCGCGTTCTGCGCGCCGGTGTCGCCCCGCTCAAGCGGCGCCTCGTCATGAGTTTCCGGGGCAGGAGAGGCCTGCCCCGCAGCCGCTGCCTCCTCCTCCGCCTCAGTGCTTGGCGGGGGCGGTGGAAGGTCTTCTCCCACCGTCTCGTCGGCCTTTGGCGGGCTCTGGGTCGGTGTAGAGCCAGCCGCGGCCTCCTTCTGCGCTGGAGGAGTCGTGGCGCGAGGCGGAGTAGGCACTTTCTCCGCGTGCTCCTTGGGGCCACCTCCTCCGACGGCGGCGCGGTCGCCCCAGCCTGAGGCAGGCCCCCGAGAGGGCCTGCAGGGTCCACCTCCACAGGCCTCGAGGCCTCGTCTGCTGCGGCCTCTGGCGCTGCCTCTGGCGTGACTTTCTTCACATCCGCCACCTTACGGAGCCTTCGGCGCTTCGCAGGCGCCTGGTCGCTGGCAAGAGGCATGAAGACTTGTCAGAGGAGAGCAGACAGGCAAAGATCGATGAAGAAAAACCAAGTTAGAAACACTTACCCAGCTTTCTTGGCGCGGGTGTCAACCCACGCCATGCCTGGCGAGCGCCACGAGGGCGTGGTCTTGGCTCCGGACCCCTCAGGAGGCGCCTCCGGTTTCCTCTTGAGGAGAGCGCCTGTTGGCTCCCCAGCAGGCCTGTCGTGGGCCGCCTTGGACCGAGGCTCTCGTCGCCCCGCCGCAGCCTCCTCCTCGTCCTCCCCCTCCGTCACAGGGCGCGAGGGGGGCATCCTGGGGCGCTCGTCGTCGCTGGACGAGACCTCGAAGACCTCCTCAGCAGGGGGCACGGCCTTTGACGAGCTCGCCCCGCCTGTAGAGGGGTTCGCCCCTGCCGCCGCGCCGCCTTGCTTGGCGTCTGATGCGTAGGGCGAGTCCGCGGCTTCTGGCCCCTTCGCCACAGGCATGGGCCCCTCGTCCTCCTCCTCCCCCGCCAGGCCAAGCGGGGTGAACATGGGCATCTGCTCCAGCACCGCCAGGCGCGCAGCCATGTTGAGCTGGTGGAGAGGCCTCAGTACCGCAGCAACCGCCACGGGCACGTCCGGGTTGATGAAGAGGAAGCCCATGATGGTGGAAACGACGGCGGGGCGATGGTCGCAGCAGTGGAGTCGCATCAGGTCCGAGAGGCCCGAGTACATCCACATCGGCTTCTGGTGCGCCTGTAGAGGAGCGATGCGGCGACTCACGAAGTCCTCCGCGATCATCTGGCCGGTGAGGCCGTTCTCCCGGAGAAGCTTCATGCGGCCCACCAGCTCCGCGATCTGCGGGTTCCTGAAGGCCTGCTTGCCCCAGTGGGTGTTCTTCACGGGCGGCGCCTCCAGGACTGTCGAGGTGTGATTCCCATGAAGCTAGGGATAGTCACTCTCTGAGGAGAAGTTCGTGGAGGGGACTGAACACGTTGGTCTACAACCCTCGACCGGCCCGGCGACGATGCTCGACGAGCTCGGAGAGGGACAGCACGACAGAGATGAACACCAACCCGTACCCAGGTTCACGGCCCTCTGGAGGAGGTAAAACCGCTACTCCTGCTTGTCTGAATTGCGCTGTAGAGGGTACAGTACAATGAGCTTGCCGAGGGCTCGCTTGCGGCAGTGCAGAGCTCAAGGAGGGAAGCTGAGGTCTTCTTCTTCCTCGAGTTCGCTAGGCTAGGTTAAGCTATGGTGCGATCAGTCGATTGATCGATCCCTTGCTACGGAGGAGTTCCCTCCCCCTTTATAGGCGCCTCGGGCCTCATCCTTGCGACCTGCGCAGCGGAAGGGTTCCCACATGGCGACGAAACGGAGGAGCGGGGTGCACCGCAGCTAGGTTGTCCATGGACTCGGTCCATGGTCGTAAAGCTTGCCCGTGACGCCAGAAAGCCACCGTCCACGCAGGACGGCCAGCCGGTGCTGCAGAGATCGTGGGGGTGCCCATGGTGACGTCGCCCTTGGAGCGTAGCACCGGCCAACTGCTTTATCACCAAAGAGGAAACCCTCGTAAGCCGGCGCAGGGGACACAGCTTTGTTGACTCCTTTAATCACCAGAACGGCAACTGCGGCGCCGTCGTCATTGCGCGCAGACGTGCGCGTCACTCTGCGGCGCGGAAGTGGCCAGGTGCGCCTTGCAGCGGTTGCTTTGTAGCGAAGTATCTCCACAGGGCCTGGGCGGCATTGTGGAGGGATTTGCGCTGACCCCTCTCCAGAGGAGGGGGCCTTGTAGAGGGGCAGCCTCGGGAGGAGCCTCCTCAGGCCCTCGCTGCCCCCTCCAGCCCTCTCGAGAGGCCTTTCCTCTCGAGGGCCTCTCCAAGCGTTCCGCCTGGTCCTTAGCCGTTTCAACGATTCTGTCGCGTGTGAGGGCTGTGGAGAGTGGGCTCTGCACACCCTGGATCCCACTGGGCCGAAAGTAGCCCCCTAGCCCATGACGGGCACGGCGTGGCCCATCGGGTCTAGACGAAGCGTCGTGGGTCCAAAATGTCCGGCCGGCCCGTGACACGCGTCGTTCGGTGGTGAGTTTGTGGCGACTCGGTTTCTCCGGCAGAAACGTGCGTCATGGGGGGTCCCACCACGACCACCACGACCACGCCTTGTAGCGAAGTATCTCCACAGGGCCTGGGCGCACCGGTCCGAACCGCAGTCATTACTCCCATCCCGCGCATCCAACCTTCTAGCTCTCGGCCTCCCAGCTTTCCTTCTCCAGCGAACTCTTCCCTTCTCCGGCGAACTCTTTCCTTCTCCGGCGAGCTCTTTCCTTCTCCTCGTCCTTCCGCGTCCTTCTCTTTTTCCGGCGATGGGCGGACCCAAGGGCAAGGCGGCGATGACGATGCTCCCCCCGGACGCACAGGGGGAGGACGCGCTCGGCCCCGCCCTAGTTGGGGAGCGCATCAATGCGGTGGCGCTGGACAAGATCCGGCACGTGGTCGTCGGGGGGGACCAACGAGCACGGCGCCAGCGTCATCCGGGCCGCGAAGCTCGGCCGCTTTCCGGCGGGGTTTTTCCCCATCTTCCTTCACACCCTTTTCGCCGGATTGGTGCCTCCGTGCTCGCCCTTCTTGGAGGCGGTTCTGGAGTTCTACCAGATCCATCTCCTTCATCTACACCCCAACGCCATCCTCGTCCTCTCCATTTTCGCCTACCTCTGCGAGGCCTATTTGGGGGTGCAGCCCTCGGTGGCCCTCTTCAGGAGCTTCTACGCGCTCCGGAATTCCGCGAAGTCCGAGCGGACGGGATGCGTGTCGTTCCGCATCGCGGACGGCATGGGGGACGTCTACATCCCCATGTCGTGGAGCGGCGAGAAGCCCGTCACGGCGGTGTCGAAGAAGGTGGACGACTTCAGGCAGAAGTGGTTCCTCATCGGCGTCAAGTCGCAGAGCTCCTTCCTCGACACCCCGGAGGCACCGCCTGTGAAGAATACCCATTGGGGCAAGCAGGTCTTCCAGGGCCCGCTGATCGCCGACCTCGTGGGCCGCATGAAGATGCTTCGGGAGAACGGCCTCACCGGCCAGATGGTTGCGGAGGACTTCGTGAAGCGCCGCATCGCTCCTCTCCAAGCGCACAAGAAGCCGATGTAGATGTACTCGGGGCTCATGGACCCGATGTGACTCCACCCCTGCGACCATCGCCCCGCCGTCGTCGCCACCATCATGGGCGGCCTCTTCATCAACCCCGACGTACCCGTGGCGGTTGCTGCGGAGCTGAGGCCTCTTCATCAGTTGAACCTGGCTCCGCGCCTGGCGATTCTGGAACAGATGCCCACCTTCACCCCGCTAGGCCTGGCGGGGGAGGAGGAGGAAGAGGGGCCCATGCCCATGGCGAAAGGGCCAGACGCTGCGGAGTCGCCATACGCATCTGACGCTGAGCTGGGCGATGCGGCGGCTGGGGCTATTCCCTCTGCAGGCAGCACGAACTCGTCAAGAGCCGCGCCCCCTCCTGAGGAGGTCTTCGAGCTCTCGTCCAGCGACGACGAGGAGGCCGAGGCGGGGCTACAGGAACCCCGGACCAAGGCGGCCCACGACAGGCCTGCTGGGGAGCCCCCGAGCACTCCCCTCAAGAGGAAAGCTGAGACGGCTCCGGAGGGATCCGGACCCCGGGCCACGCCTTCTTGGCGTTCGTCCGGCATGGCGTGGGTTGATACCCGCGCCAAGAAGACAGGGTAAGTGTTTCTAATTTTGTTCTCCTTCTTCAGTCTTTGCTTGCTTGCTCCCTCTGACAGATCCTCTTGTTCTCTGCGAGCGACCCGGCGCCTGCGAAGCGCCGAAGGCTCCGCAAGGCGGCGGATGTGAAGAGGACCGCTCCGGAGGCCGCGGCAGAGGCCGCAGCAGAAGAGGCCTCGAGGCCTGCGGAGGAAGTCCCTGCAGGCCCTCACGGGGATGCGCCTCAGGCCGAGGCGACCGCGCCGCCTCTAGAGGAGGAGCGCCCTGAGGAGCAGGCGGAGAAGGCGCCCACTCCGCCGCGTGATGCGACTCCGCCAGTGCAGCAGGAGGCCGCGGCAGACACTACATCGGCCCCGCGCTCGCCAAAGGCCGAAGAGATGGTGGGAGAAGATCTTCCGCCGCCCCCGCCAAGCACCACGGCGGAGGAGGAGGTAGCGGCTACGGGGCAGACCTCTCCTGCCCCGGAAACCCAGGACGAGGTGCCGCCTGAAGGGGGCAATGCCGGCGCGCAGAACACGGGCACCGAGGCGGAAGACTCGCCGCCAAGCCCCCAGGCCCACGCGGAGGCTCCCCGCTCTAAGCTTGACGCAGGCGCAGGGCCTTCTGCTCCGAGCGGGACTTCCCAGGCCCTTGCCCTCGGCAGGTGGGACTGGAGCAGGGGGCATCGTGATGTTGCCTTCCGCCTGGTGCGGGAATCCCTGGAGGGGCTGGAGGCCCACCTCGCTCTGGAGGACCAGGAGCTTGCCCGGCAGCGAGACGAGCTCGCGGAGGCTTGGGCCGCTTTTCACGCGGCTATGGAGGCTCGCCGGCGGAGCGACCTGGCCCTGCAGGCGGAGCGCGAGGAGGCGCTGCGCTTCGCCGAGGAGGTCCGCGAGGGCGCCACGCGCGACGCCGAAGAGCTCCTGCAGCCCTTGAAAGCCGAGCGCCGGGCAGCGGCGGAAGACTTGGCCGCGGCCAGGGCAGAGCGGGAGGTTGTGGACCACTCCCTGGCAGCCAAGCACCGCGAGCTTGTCGAGCTTGAGGCCAAAATCCTCGCCGATTCTGAGACCGTGCGGACCACCCAGGAGGGGGTCCGCGCGAGCTTGGAAGCCAGGGGGCAGGGCCTGGGCGAGCGCGAGGAGGACGTGCGCCGCCGCGACGAATAGCTGGCGTTGAGGGAGCAAGAGCTGGCGGGGCAGCGCGCCGCCCTCGAGGCCCGCGAAGAGAGCCTGGCCATGGCGCTCAGCAAGCACGAGCGTGAAGTGTCCACCCACAAGGCGAGGGTGGAGCGCTTCAACGCGAGGTTTGCCGAGCGGAAGGAGGAGGTGGCGAAGAAGTTCCAGGAGCGGGAGAAGGAGTACCGTGCCGCCGTCTATCGAGACTACAGCGAGAGGTTCACCAAGCAGGAGAGCCGCTTCAAGAAGAGGCTTGCCGAAAGCGGCGCCCGGATCCACCAGCTCGAGAAGATGAACGCCACCCTCATCGCCAAGGTGAAGCGCGAAGCGGATCGTCGCCGTGTCGCTGAGGAGGCTCGCGATCGCGCGGCGCAGGACCTCGCCTCCCTCATGGCCGACATGGAGGAGATGAACCAGCAGGTGGGCCCTGCTGTGGAGAAGGCGGTGGAGGCTGCTGAGAGCGCTCAGGCGGCGCGGGTGCTCTCGCAGCAGCGGGAGCGCATGTTCCAGTCCTTAGTGGGCCGGGGCAATGAGCTCGCCGCGAAGCTGGGAGCGGAAGCGCCGGCCGTCCCCATTCAAGGCAACTCCGACGCCGCCACCTACCTCATGTACTTCGAGCAGCTCTTCACAGCGCTCGAGGGCCCTTCCGCGGAGCTCCGCGACGTCGTCGAGGAGGAGTGCCGCCAGCTCCTGGCGGTAGCGGTCGACCGCATCTTCACCAACCTCCAGCACCTCCATCATGGCTTCGTCTTCACCACGGTGACCAAGCCTCTCGAGGGGGAGAAAGGGTGGAAGATCTCCAACTCCATCCGCGACCAGGTCGACGACTTCTGCAGCCGCTTCAAGTGGGCCGCGGCGGAGGATGATGGCGGCGAGGAGGGCGACGACGAGGAGGGCGAGCCTGGAGGAGAAGGGTCCGGGGAGGACGACGGCGAGGCCTCTGCCTGACTTCTTCCTGAAATGTAATGTGCTTGTAGCGCCGTAGGGATATTTGTCTTAAAGACTTTTGCTCTTTAGTCTGTAATATACTTCATATTTCTAAGCATGTGCTGCTAAGTTTGTGTGCGTGCCCCTCGAGGGCCTTTTGCTTCAATTCCATGTCTTTTTCGCTCTGCGTCGCTAGGACCCTTCTCCTCGCGCTATGACTCCGCCGCTGCGGTATGCTCGAGCAATGACTCGGCAAGGCCGGGGGGAGTTTAAGGCTTAGAGAGGTAGGAGTCCTCGAGGCGCGATGCTCAAGGGCCCCCCTTTGACGCGCAAGCAGTCCATGGAGAGTGAGGGAAAAGAAACGCTTGAGGGACGCAGAGTGCTCGTGCAGAGATTCTCTTGGTGTGAGCAGGGAACTTAGCTTCGCGAGGCTTTCGCCCTGCGTAGGACTCCCTTGGCGATGCGTTTTTCTCCAGGGCCCGAGTTTCTCCTCCACAAGCTTGGAGAGACTCTTGTACCCTGTGAATGTTAGAGAGGCGAACCAAAACGCTAGAGCATGGTAGATGGGACTCATGCGCGCTTATAGGTTTCCTTATGGGTATCTCGCGAGGAGAGAGAGTACCAAGGTCCTTTGGAGAGGTGGCGTGTATCCGGGAGCTTGCCCTTTAGCCAGAGCTCAGGGTCCCTTGGATTTTGCAGTGCTGCTGGGGTGCTCTTGAGGCACAGGCACCGTACTCAGCCCCCGCTCGCGAGGTGCGCATGGGAAGAATATAAGCGCACATGGAAAAGTAAATGACGAAAGTAAACTTGCCATTGAAATATTACACAGCGGCGCCTCAGCGCAGAGTTCACTTAGGAACGAAATGGCGCCTCAGCGCATAGTTCACTTGGGAACGAAATTGGTTCATTACACTTGGGTTTGCCAAGCTAACGTTCCTTCCATGTCGAGGCATGGGGACCACCCATTAGTGGCAGAGATTCACTGCGGCCTGCGGTGGCTCATTAGCAGGAGAGCTCGGAGGGCTGACCCTCAGGAGAAGCTTGGAGAAGCTTGGAGGTGAAGCCGTGAGCTTCCCTCTAGAGACAAAAAATGCCTGGCGTGACAATGATCACGGGTAGAACTTGCGTAGATGTGCGATGTTCCACGGGTTCTTGACGGGGATGCCGTCTTCAGTCTCGAGGCGTACTGCGCCGGGCCTGGCGATGTGGGAGACCCTGTAGGGGCCTTCCCACATCGGCGAGAGCTTGTGGAGGCCTTCTCTGGAGAGGATTCGCCTGAGGACGAGGTCGCCCGCCTCAAGAGTGCGTGAGCGCACATGGCGGCTGTGGTAGCGTCGCAGGTCTTGCTGGTACTTTGCCACTCTGAGGGCGGCACGGCGGCGCAGTCCCTCGAGAAGCAGCAGGTCGTCGTTGTGGAGGTCCTCTTGGGTGTCCTCGTTGAATGCAAGGACCCGTGGGGATCCATGCCTGATTTCTGCGGGGAGGACTGCTTCGGCTCCGTAGACAAGGGCGAACGGCGTTTCTCCCGTGGGTCTTGAAGAGGTCGTGCGCATGGACCAGAGCACAGATGGGAGCTCGCCGATCCAGCCCTTGCCGTGACCCTTGAGGATGTTGAAGCTTCTGGTCTTGAGGCCCTTGAGGACTTCCGCATTTGCTCGCTCAGCTTGACCATTGCTCCGTGGATGAGCCACCGAAGCGAAGCAGAGCTTGATGCCGAGTTTTTCACAGTAAGCCCGGAAGATGCCGCTGGTAAACTGCGAGCCATTGTCGGTGATGATGCGATTAGGCACTCCGAAGCGGCAGACCAGGCTCCTGATGAATTTCACCGCTGCCCCGGCTGGTATGGTGCGCACTGGTTCAACCTCGGCCCACTTGGTGAACTTGTCGACGGCCACGAAGAGGAAACGGTAGCCCCCCTGCGACTTCGGGAAGGGGCCCAGAATGTCCAGCCCCCAGACCGCGAACGGCCAGGAGAGCGGGATGGTCTGGAGCCCCAGCGCCGGCTGATGAATTTGCTTGGCGTGGTACTGGCAGGCGTCGCAAGCTTGGACGATGCTGATCGCATCTTGAAGCACATGTGGCCAGTAGAACCCGCTCCTGAAGACCTTGCCTGCGAGGGTGCGCGCACACGAGTGGTGGCCGCACTCCCCGCTATGGATGTCCTTGATGAGCGTTCGGCCTTCCTCGGGAGGGACGCATTTGAGCGCGATGCCATTTGGGCGCCTACGGTACAGGTCTCCCTCCAGGATGCAGTAGGATTTTGCCTATCGAGCGATTCGCTCTGCTTCCGCATCTTCCTCGGGGAGGATCCCTTTTGCCAAGTAATCTATGAGCTCGTGAATCCAGCCTGTGTCTTGGTGAGCCGCCGTCAGCAAAAACGCTCCCCTGTGTGGGGACCACAGTCGGGTGCCCCAGCTTTAGGAGGTGGTGGGAGTGCTTCGTCCGTGCTTGCGGCTGTAGCCTCTCGAGGCTGCTTGATGGATGCCTTGGCGAGCCTTTCTTCAAAAACGCTTGCCTGCTGGGCCTGCCTTCGCGAGGC
Organism: Poa annua; assembly: GCA_026929855.1. Lineage (NCBI taxonomy): Eukaryota > Viridiplantae > Streptophyta > Magnoliopsida > Poales > Poaceae > Poa > Poa annua. Next base: position 25,982,187 of record CM049439.1, on the reverse strand, counting down.
TCGCTTGGCGATGTCATCGGCCTCCTGGTTCTCTTTTCTCGGGATGTGCATGAGCTCCATGCCCCTGAAGTGCTTCTCAAGCCTGCGGACCTCTTCAAGGTATGCGGCCATGTGGTCGTCCTTAGGCGTATAGCTTTTGTTGGAGAAGTTGACAAGCAGCTGGGAGTCGCCTTTGACGAGCAGGTGCTTGACGCCTAAAGCGATGGCGGCCCTTAAGCCGGCGAGGAGGCCTTCATATTCAGCGATGTTGTTGGAGATCTTGTCAATCGTGAAGCACAACTGGACAGCGTAGTAGAGCTTGTCGCCTTTGGGCGAGGTCAAGACGACGCCTGCCCCGCTGTCACATCCCAAATTTTGGAACCAAGAAAAACTTATTTTTACCAGACCCAAAATTCAGAACCAACAAAAACTTTTTGAAATGTTTCATTGATGATTGTGTTTCCCTTCCCATTGCTATGTTTGAACTTGTGTGACTTGTTGTTTAAGTGGTTTGACTAGTAAATATAAGACCCAACCAAGGTGAAAATATATTCAACTCTGGTGATCATGTTATGACAAGAAAATATTCTATATATATCTTTTCCATTCTTATTTTGGCCAACTCCTTTTCAATGATATTTGATTTATCAACCACCAAAACTAATATCCAGTATTTGAGAAAGTAAAAGCATTTCCAAAACTATGTGCTCCCAAGGATATGGGGATCTATATGCTACCTCCTACCTATTTCTCAACCCTGATAATTTTCAGGTGTATACCACTCCCACTTCATAAAACTCTTATTTTCACTCTATTTGAACTTAACACTGGTGGGAATTATATTATCCCACATATTTCCTTTCTCAGATCTTTTGAAAACTATTGAGTTATAAGTGGAGATAGTTTTAAACATCATCTTGTCATAACTAAGTGTGATCATTTTTTTAGAAAGTATTGTTAATTATTTGAATGGTGATATGATTAATTCTATGGTTTGAATGGTGTGGCCTTGATTGTGATGTTGATCATATTGTGTTTGTTGCTTGTGTGGACAATTCCTTATTTGTACCTAAGGGTAACATCCCCTTGATATCAAATTTGATATGTGACTTAACTTGAAAACAAACTCCTCAAATTAATCAACAAATGGGAATTTAGATCATGAGCTAAAGAAATGATCTAAATAAATTAGATTCCCTGTTCAACTCTCTATTTTCTTCAAAACAAATACCTTATTATGAAAATAAAATATAATTGAAGTTAAAATATTTGTCAAGGAAGTTCCAAGAGTTCAAAATAATATTTGAACTTGCTTAAAAATGTCTGAAAGATTATAAAAGTGTATTTGAGAAAAATGCTATAATTAAAACTCTATGAACAAAAGTTGTTCAAAACATTTTATTTTGCAACACCAATTTTTGTGCCGCTTCTACATGTGTATGGGAGGCCTCATGAATATTTTCAAATTTTTCTAAAATGTTTTAGTGCCTCAATAAAATCCTTGAAATGCTACTGGATTTAAAGAAACAAAAGAAAATCAGGAAAGGACTTGTTTGCGAATGGAAAACATTTCTGCCAGGGGGGTTTTCGGAAGATCGTCTTCTTCCTGTAGCACGGCATGGCTCCAGTGCTGCCGTGCTCCTCGCTCCCGCACGCCGCCGTCGCCGCCCGGACCCCCCCCCCCTCGCTGCAGCGCTCGCCGCCCGGACCCCCCCACCTCTCCGCCTCGCCCCTCTGCTCCCTGGAGGGCAGACACCGGCGCCACGCCCCCCTCCCTTTGGGCACGCGCCCGTGCCGCCGCGCGGCATGTCCGCGGGCGACACGGCGACGTGCGCCTCCCGCCGTGCCCCTCTCCCAAGCGTCCACTGCCGGACCCCCCTCCTCTCCCCTGCGCGATAAGAAGCCCCGAGCCGCTCCTCTGCTCCCCGGCCCTCTCTCCCTCTCTTTCCTCTCTTCTCCTCCCCACGGCACCGAGCTCGCCGTCGCACACCGCCGGCGACTGGAGCCTCCCCGAGCCCAACGGAGACCGTCATCGACACCGCCTCGCCGTCCTCTTCATCTCCGTGCAAGGAATTGAAGAGGGGAGCCACGGTTCGACCGCGCCGTCCCCGTCTTCTTCCTCTCCGGCCGCCGCGCCCCGAGCTCGTTTCCGACGCCGTCACCGCACCTCTGCACCAACGGGTCGCACGCACGCGTCGAGGGTGAGCGTACGAACCTCCTGGACATCCCCGTTCTTCCCCTGCCTCTGTATTTCGCCGAGGCGAGGTGAGCACGCCGCCGGCCGCCGTCGGGCGCCGATGCGCGCGTCGCTCCGGCGACCCTTAGGTAGCGTCGCCGCCGTTTTCGTGCTCGCCTCGTTCGCGCGAGTCGTTAGCAACCGTAGCACGTCCCCTCGCGCCGTAGAACGTCGAGTCCATGCACCTCGCCGCCGGTGAACGGCACGGCCGTGCGCGTCGCCGCCGTGCCCTAGCCTCACCTCTTATTTACCCGCACCCGTATTCTAGTACCAAACAGCACCCGACCCAGTGGCTAGCACACAGCGCGCGCGTCTGCGAGGTCTCGAGTTCGAACCCCAGCCGCGCCCTTTTTCATTTTAATTGCGCACTGACATGTGGCCCCCACCGGTCAGTGACCGTGGAGGCCAGCACAGCCGTACCCAGCCCAGTCAGCGCCAACGTGGCCCTTGGGCCCGCATGGCAGTGGCTCTGGCTAGCCAGCCCATCGGTGAAAAAGGTTTCACTGCCCTTTTTGTAAATTCTAAAAATGACAGAACCTTGACTAATTTTGTATATTCAATATCTTGAGATTTATAACTCCAAATAAATCAAATTAAAATGTTCTGGAAAGCTTATGAAGTTGTCTAACCAACCCAAGTGGTTTCACCCCATTTAGATACATAATAAAAATACATTATTCAAAATACCATGAAAGGTTTAAATTCTAAACTTGTTTGTTTCTGATACTCTGTTAGTCCAAATTAGTTGAGACCAATTTTATTGAGTCACAATTAGTCATGGTTAGTCACCCCTAAAATGGTTTGATTTTTAGATTAACAGAATTTAGTTAATAGCTAAAACTTGATTAATTAGCTTCTGGATTCAAAACATTGTGTAGGGAGTTTGGTGACTCCAAATGACCCAAATCCAATTGTGTCATCTTCTACACATCAGTAGCTTTCTGTAGAATTTTAGTTTGTATTTTTGTGATCAACAGAACTTAAGATATGTAATTAAACATGTTCAACTAGTTTCTGCCATAATTAAGACATAATCAAATAATGGCTAATCCAATTAAATTGAAACCAAATTGAGTTGCTTGATATATGAAGTGGCTATTTAGAGCATTTAAGATTGTATTGCTGTATTGATGGTTGTGTTACCGCTGCTTGCTAGTTGTTGTTGTTTAGCATGTTATAATATGTTAGTACTGTTAGTGGAATTTGTTGGAAAAATTGGTATGAGTAAAATATTGCCTAGCTTGATGAACTTGAAGGACTTAAGTTGAGTATTAGATTAAATATATTGTTAGTGTACCCACCTTAGCTTGGTGAGGTATTTAAATTATAAAGATGAATTGGTGACTTAACTTTTGTTTGAAGTATTTCCTAGTTAGGAAAAGGGGTTTGTGAATTACCTCTAATTGAGGGTGTATTTGTGCCCTCTTGTTTTTGGCATGTGTATGGTGTTATACTCCTGATTAATATAATGCCCTTGTAAATATATATCTTAGTTGGTTGCTTGGTTAAAATAGTGCTATGATGTGGTTTGATTACCTTTTTGTATACCACTTGTGGTATGGTTTGCTTATTGTGTGTTGTTCTATTTTTATGTTTGCGACGCTAGATATAAACGCTACCGAAGTGGTATTTGGAGAGGATTTATCGGAGAAGGATGATATTTATTTCTTGAGCGGTGAGAAGAAGTCCAAGAACATCATACTGGAATCAGGCAAGCTACTCTCTGAGCTTGCACCCTAACATATGCATCTATTTTTAGAACATGATTCACTCTTAAGGCAAATACTTTTCCAAAACCTTTTCAAAAAAAGTATATGGAAATTATTTTGCCACTCTATGTAGAAATATAAGAGAAATTATAGGATGGGAAAAATAAAGATTGTTTTATTCAAAACCCCTTTGAAAACTCTGTGTGGTTATGAAGCACCAAGATGTTGGTGTTGAAGTGGATAAAAGGAGAATGGAGGTTTTGATAAAACGCACATTGTGTCTTTGTACTTACGTCAACCAGCCGATATTCTGTGCGACCACATTTGCCCCACATATGGGAACGGGGCTTAGTCATGTAGTTTGCTCTTATTAGTATGGGATACCTCATCGACGGAGATGACTCCGTTATGCATGAAGGGATGGTTTGAGGACCTACCTTGACCCGGGTCCTCGCTCAAACTCTATGGAAAGATAAGGAGGAGGATAGAAGGTTTAATAGACCGCCGGACAAAACTATGAGTCCTCACACTTAGGGTTTCCGACGGGAAACTGGACTGAGTGTAGATGGAAGGTATCATTTGGGAAGGATCCTTTACTAGCATGAGCAAATGAGAGGCTATGGTCGGTGACTCAACTTCGCATACACCTTGTATGGCGGGACGTGGCTGACACGATGAGTTGCCGGATGGGTGTGGGAAAAGCGTGCTACCTCTGCAGAGGGATTAAAACTATTCGAATAGCCGAGTCCTCGGATATGGACAGTTGGGAGGCCCTACTTTGACCATGTGCAAGTTTTGGAAAAGATTTGAGTTTTAAAAAGAAAATGAAGTGGAGAATGTTCCATACACCTATACCAACGGATCGGTATGAGGTTGTTGGAGAATATGTATCATGACGGTTTATGGTCAGGAAAAGGAGGAGTTTTGGAGAAACAGATAAAATGGTGATTTTTCGATAAAATGTTTATTAAAGAGACTTCTTACCTTTTTCAACAAAGATGCCCCTTTTGGGAAAAAGTTTTAAAGAGACTCCTTACAAAGGCAGATTTATGGGAAAAGTTCTGAAGACCTTCTTTCCTTTTTCAATAAAGATATAGAGTTTTCAAGGCAAACAAAGTTTTATTTAAACAAATAAAAGAATAGCGCATGCTCATGTTGGGGTAGTTTGCGAGTACGTAAATGTACTCATGGCTGTGTCCCTGGATATTCCCATGTCCAGAGTTCAAGAAGAAGCAAGATGAAGACCGAGAGACCGATGACGTCTGTGCGAACTAGGCCGTCTTCCCAGTCAGCTGCCTGTAGGTGTCTTGGCAAATGACTCGGGCCCCACGTTGATTGGTGTTTTCCGCTGCAATAACTTATTAAAGATTATGGCTTCAATCAAGTAAGTAATTCATTCGGTATTTATGGATGTTCTTTTGATACCAGTTCGATTGTGCTCAGCGACAGACTGATCACGGGATCGCTGATGTTGTAGGCACAAGGGTATTTCGGACAGCTAGTCCGGGGTCCCCACAGACTTGGTATCAGAGCCATCCTGACTGTAACAGACCTTAGTTAGCATGGACGTTAGTTAGGAAAGAAATATTTTGTTAAAAATATATTGTTACCAAAAACATATTTTTATCTAAGGAAGTCCAAAAATGACTTCCACTCTTCTCACCTTCTCAAATATTTCCGAGTCTCATCCCTCTATTTTAAGATTTTCCAAGGATTTCTCTAATCCCTCTTACCCGTTCAAAATACTTGACGATGAACCCAAGTGAGACCTAATTAGCTAGCACCTACAAGAAGAAGCTTCCATTACAAGTACTCAACATTCCACATCGAGGTGATGGATCCGCCAGTACCAATATTATCGATATCAACAAAGCAAGAGACCTCCGAAGACCTCAACTCAATATCAACAATTCCACTCAGTTACTCCTTCGACAATCTCAATTTCTCCAGCTGAAGACTAAGGCGACAAAGTGAAGACCTCACCAACCATATTTAACCGAGACCATAGGATAAACCTGATAGGAACCCTGATTGTATCACCCGACTACCACGAGTATTAGACGTCCTTTGGTACTAGAAGTACCTTGTGTGCCTTTGCTAATGTGCACTCTGCTTCTCTGTTGTTGTTTGAGACTCCTCTGTTTGTGTGTCGATTTTCTTGTGCGTTCACAATCACGTCTTAATGGCAACATAAAGTAAACCAAAGTTCTCTTTTTATAAAAATTCCTTTTCGTCAGTTGCACCTTGTTGCAGATGTAAAGCCTCTTAGGAAAATATTTTCTGGAAAGTTCTTCTTATCTCAACCGTCTCCCGATAAGAACTGACCGTTTCGCAAGCTACAAAAGACCCCCAATCTTTAACCAATAACCTGCGATTTTTGCAACCTAACCGGAAAATCAGATAATGGCCTTCGAGCACCATCTGGAGCAAGTGCGTCAAGATCTTGAAGAGGAACTGCTAGGAAGATTCAAGCTCAGAGACCGCAAGAAGAAGGAACTGCGACAAAAAGATTGAAAAGAGATTTCTTAAATTGGTAACAAGTAATTAATATACCGGACTATCCTTGAGTATTCGGAAACTCATACATCAGAAGCTGTTATTATTAATCTCTCTAAAAATAGTGTGATATTCCAATGTTCGTGTTGTATACAAGTAGTTTGGTAACAAGCCTCATGAACTTGTTAACAAATCACTTTTATATGCTCAAACACTTGAGTGTCATACCCAAACTAAAGAGAACGCCAGATAATCCAGCACATCTCAGCCTCTGGAATATGAAAAGTAGTTTGATGACAAGACTGGCTACCTTGTTAACAAATTCTTCTTGTATGACTAAGGCAATTCGATGTCATAAAAGACAACCACATTTTTTTATGCAACTAACCAATAGAAAGCTTTGCTCGGACTAAGTGGATTCCTTCACCACAGGGGTGAGATAAATGATGTTAGAACCCGAATAAAGGACAATAATAATTTTCTTAAATCAAGTGTATAACTTAGGAAACATGCAAGTTCCAAATAAGAAAGTCACATGGAGATTTATAGTGTTTTCCCAAGGATATGATTTCTAAAACAAGAACAGAAAAAGTTACCATTTGAGAAAAACAACGGGTGTGAAGGTTCTTCACTAACTTTTTCTAAGATCCGCTAACCCGTAACATTTGAACAATCGTCTATCCACTTCCCAAATCACCTACCTCGGGACACTCGAATTGACTTTTAGACTCCTCTGGGAGCTCGATACCCTAGATTGGACCTCTTGCAATTCTTCCCAAAGCTTCACGAAGATCAAGAACCAATGAAGTCAACAATGAAGTCCCTCCCTTATTCAGCTGAAGAAGGACAAATATGAAGACAAATGTCGACAAGCTACTCCAGGAGAAGGTTGCTTCCAAGTCAACTCCAGCTGCGACTTTCCACAAGACCGGTTCAAGACCCCTTTTTAAGGGGGGAAGACCTGCAATAGGTACACCAGAACGTGGTAAGGAGATCCGTGCGCCTTGGCCCTGTAAAAACCGGAAACATCCGACCAAGACTATCCATACAAGTCAACCGTCAAGATAACCCCATCATAAAGGATCTGAACTCAGCACATAAGTTTATCAACATAGAAAGCCTCGCAACATAGATTTGTCAAGATCTCACGAGGTGACCTTACTAAAGAAGCCACAACCTCGGGAGCATAACCAGCCTAAAACTCAGGCCCTCGTACTCCCCTATTACCCCACCTTGCAAATCTCGGGACGAGATTTATTTTAAGGGGGGAAGGATCTGTCACATCCCAAATTTTGGAACCAAGAAAAACTTATTTTTACCAGACCCAAAATTCAGAACCAACAAAAACTTTTTGAAATGTTTCATTGATGATTGTGTTTCCCTTCCCATTGCTATGTTTGAACTTGTGTGACTTGTTGTTTAAGTGGTTTGACTAGTAAATATAAGACCCAACCAAGGTGAAAATATATTCAACTCTGGTGATCATGTTATGACAAGAAAATATTCTATATATATCTTTTCCATTCTTATTTTGGCCAACTCCTTTTCAATGATATTTGATTTATCAACCACCAAAACTAATATCCAGTATTTGAGAAAGTAAAAGCATTTCCAAAACTATGTGCTCCCAAGGATATGGGGATCTATATGCTACCTCCTACCTATTTCTCAACCCTGATAATTTTCAGGTGTATACCACTCCCACTTCATAAAACTCTTATTTTCACTCTATTTGAACTTAACACTGGTGGGAATTATATTATCCCACATATTTCCTTTCTCAGATCTTTTGAAAACTATTGAGTTATAAGTGGAGATAGTTTTAAACATCATCTTGTCATAACTAAGTGTGATCATTTTTTTAGAAAGTATTGTTAATTATTTGAATGGTGATATGATTAATTCTATGGTTTGAATGGTGTGGCCTTGATTGTGATGTTGATCATATTGTGTTTGTTGCTTGTGTGGACAATTCCTTATTTGTACCTAAGGGTAACATCCCCTTGATATCAAATTTGATATGTGACTTAACTTGAAAACAAACTCCTCAAATTAATCAACAAATGGGAATTTAGATCATGAGCTAAAGAAATGATCTAAATAAATTAGATTCCCTGTTCAACTCTCTATTTTCTTCAAAACAAATACCTTATTATGAAAATAAAATATAATTGAAGTTAAAATATTTGTCAAGGAAGTTCCAAGAGTTCAAAATAATATTTGAACTTGCTTAAAAATGTCTGAAAGATTATAAAAGTGTATTTGAGAAAAATGCTATAATTAAAACTCTATGAACAAAAGTTGTTCAAAACATTTTATTTTGCAACACCAATTTTTGTGCAGCTTCTACATGTGTATGGGAGGCCTCATGAATATTTTCAAATTTTTCTAAAATGTTTTAGTGCCTCAATAAAATCCTTGAAATGCTACTGGATTTAAAGAAACAAAAGAAAATCAGGAAAGGACTTGTTTGCGAATGGAAAACATTTCTGCCAGGGGGGTTTTCGGAAGATCGTCTTCTTCCTGTAGCACGGCATGGCTCCAGTGCTGCCATGCTCCTCGCTCCCGCACGCCGCCGTCGCCGCCCGGACCCCCCCCCCCCCCCCCTCGCTGCAGCGCTCGCCGCCCGGACCCCCCACCTCTCCGCCTCGCCCCTCTGCTCCCTGGAGCGCAGACACCGGCGCCACGCCCCCCTCCCTTTGGGCACGCGCCCGTGCCGCCGCGCGGCATGTCCGCGGGCGACACGGCGACGTGCGCCTCCCGCCGTGCCCCTCTCCCAAGCGTCCACTGCCGGACCCCCCTCCTCTCCCCTGCGCGATAAGAAGCCCCGAGCCGCTCCTCTGCTCCCCGGCCCTCTCTCCCTCTCTTTCCTCTCTTCTCCTCCCCACGGCACCGAGCTCGCCGTCGCACACCGCCGGCGACTGGAGCCTCCCCGAGCCCAACGGAGACCGTCATCGACACCGCCTCGCCGTCCTCTTCATCTCCGTGCAAGGAATTGAAGAGGGGAGCCACGGTTCGACCGCGCCGTCCCCGTCTTCTTCCTCTCCGGCCGCCGCGCCCCGAGCTCGTTTCCGACGCCGTCACCGCACCTCTGCACCAACGGGTCGCACGCACGCGTCGAGGGTGAGCGTACGAACCTCCTGGACATCCCCGTTCTTCCCCTGCCTCTGTATTTCGCCGAGGCGAGGTGAGCTCGCCGCCGGCCGCCGTCGGGCGCCGATGCGCGCGTCGCTCCGGCGACCCTTAGGTAGCGTCGCCGCCGTTTTCGTGCTCGCCTCGTTCGCGCGAGTCGTTAGCAACCGTAGCACGTCCCCTCGCGCCGTAGAACGTCGAGTCCATGCACCTCGCCGCCGGTGAACGGCACGGCCGTGCGCGTCGCCGCCGTGCCCTAGCCTCACCTCTTATTTACCCGCACCCGTATTCTAGTACCAAACAGCACCTGACCCAGTGGCTAGCACACAGCGCGCGCGTCTGCGAGGTCTCGAGTTCGAACCCCAGCCGCGCCCTTTTTCATTTTAATTGCGCACTGACATGTGGCCCCCACCGGTCAGTGACCGTGGAGGCCAGCACAGCCGTACCCAGCCCAGTCAGCGCCAACGTGGCCCTTGGGCCCGCATGGCAGTGGCTCTGGCTAGCCAGCCCATCGGTGAAAAAGGTTTCACTGCCCTTTTTGTAAATTCTAAAAATGACAGAACCTTGACTAATTTTGTATATTCAATATCTTGAGATTTATAACTCCAAATAAATCAAATTAAAATGTTCTGGAAAGCTTATGAAGTTGTCTAACCAACCCAAGTGGTTTCACCCCATTTAGATACATAATAAAAATACATTATTCAAAATACCATGAAAGGTTTAAATTCTAAACTTGTTTGTTTCTGATACTCTGTTAGTCCAAATTAGTTGAGACCAATTTTATTGAGTCACAATTAGTCATGGTTAGTCACCCCTAAAATGGTTTGATTTTTAGATTAACAGAATTTAGTTAATAGCTAAAACTTGATTAATTAGCTTCTGGATTCAAAACATTGTGTAGGGAGTTTGGTGACTCCAAATGACCCAAATCCAATTGTGTCATCTTCTACACATCAGTAGCCTTCTGTAGAATTTTAGTTTGTATTTTTGTGATCAACAGAACTTAAGATATGTAATTAAACATGTTCAACTAGTTTCTGCCATAATTAAGACATAATCAAATAATGGCTAATCCAATTAAATTGAAACCAAATTGAGTTGCTTGATATATGAAGTGGCTATTTAGAGCATTTAAGATTGTATTGCTGTATTGATGGTTGTGTTACCGCTGCTTGCTAGTTGTTGTTGTTTAGCATGTTATAATATGTTAGTACTGTTAGTGGAATTTGTTGGAAAAATTGGTATGAGTAAAATATTGCCTAGCTTGATGAACTTGAAGGACTTAAGTTGAGTATTAGATTAAATATATTGTTAGTGTACCCACCTTAGCTTGGTGAGGTATTTAAATTATAAAGATGAATTGGTGACTTAACTTTTGTTTGAAGTATTTCCTAGTTAGGAAAAGGGGTTTGTGAATTACCTCTAATTGAGGGTGTATTTGTGCCCTCTTGTTTTTGGCATGTGTATGGTGTTATACTCCTGATTAATATAATGCCCTTGTAAATATATATCTTAGTTGGTTGCTTGGTTAAAATAGTGCTATGATGTGGTTTGATTACCTTTTTGTATACCACTTGTGGTATGGTTTGCTTATTGTGTGTTGTTCTATTTTTATGTTTGCGACGCTAGATATAAACGCTACCGAAGTGGTATTTGGAGAGGATTTATCGGAGAAGGATGATATTTATTTCTTGAGCGGTGAGAAGAAGTCCAAGAACATCATACTGGAATCAGGCAAGCTACTCTCTGAGCTTGCACCCTAACATATGCATCTATTTTTAGAACATGATTCACTCTTAAGGCAAATACTTTTCCAAAACCTTTTCAAAAAAAGTATATGGAAATTATTTTGCCACTCTATGTAGAAATATAAGAGAAATTATAGGATGGGAAAAATAAAGATTGTTTTATTCAAAACCCCTTTGAAAACTCTGTGTGGTTATGAAGCACCAAGATGTTGGTGTTGAAGTGGATAAAAGGAGAATGGAGGTTTTGATAAAACGCACATTGTGTCTTTGTACTTACGTCAACCAGCCGATATTCTGTGCGACCACATTTACCCCACATATGGGAACGGGGCTTAGTCATGTAGTTTGCTCTTATTAGTATGGGATACCTCATCGACGGAGATGACTCCGTTATGCATGAAGGGATGGTTTGAGGACCTACCTTGACCCGGGTCCTCGCTCAAACTCTATGGAAAGATAAGGAGGAGGATAGAAGGTTTAATAGACCGCCGGACAAAACTATGAGTCCTCACACTTAGGGTTTCCGACGGGAAACTGGACTGAGTGTAGATGGAAGGTATCATTTGGGAAGGATCCTTTACTAGCATGAGCAAATGAGAGGCTATGGTCGGTGACTCAACTTCGCATACACCTTGTATGGCGGGACGTGGCTGACACGATGAGTTGCCGGATGGGTGTGGGAAAAGCGTGCTACCTCTGCAAAGGGATTAAAACTATTCGAATAGCCGAGTCCTCGGATATGGACAGTTGGGAGGCCCTACTTTGACCATGTGCAAGTTTTGGAAAAGATTTGAGTTTTAAAAAGAAAATGAAGTGGAGAATGTTCCATACACCTATACCAACGGATCGGTATGAGGTTGTTGGAGAATATGTATCATGACGGTTTATGGTCAGGAAAAGGAGGAGTTTTGGAGAAACAGATAAAATGGTGATTTTTCGATAAAATGTTTATTAAAGAGACTTCTTACCTTTTTCAACAAAGATGCCCCTTTTGGGAAAAAGTTTTAAAGAGACTCCTTACAAAGGCAGATTTATGGGAAAAGTTCTGAAGACCTTCTTTCCTTTTTCAATAAAGATATAGAGTTTTCAAGGCAAACAAAGTTTTATTTAAACAAATAAAAGAATAGCGCATGCTCATGTTGGGGTAGTTTGCGAGTACGTAAATGTACTCATGGCTGTGTCCCTGGATATTCCCATGTCCAGAGTTCAAGAAGAAGCAAGATGAAGACCGAGAGACCGATGACGTCTGTGCGAACTAGGCCGTCTTCCCAGTCAGCTGCCTGTAGGTGTCTTGGCAAATGACTCGGGCCCCACGTTGATTGGTGTTTTCCACTGCAATAACTTATTAAAGATTATGGCTTCAATCAAGTAAGTAATTCATTCGGTATTTATGGATGTTCTTTTGATACCAGTTCGATTGTGCTCAGCGACAGACTGATCACGGGATCGCTGATGTTGTAGGCACAAGGGTATTTCGGACAGCTAGTCCGGGGTCCCCACACCCGCCATTGCGGCAGGCGAAGGCTCCGTCGAAGTGCATGGTCCAGTGGCTGGGCATTATGTCTCCGGAGGGCTCGGCCTCTTCTCCCCGAGGCTCTTCAGGGCTTGGGTCAGTCCATTCTGCGACGAAGTCCGCCAGCGCTCTTCCCTTGATGACTCTTGTGGTGTCGAAGCGCAAGTTGAATGGCTGCAGCTCTATGTTCCATCCCGCGACACGGTCTGTTGCGTTGGGATTGCGCAGGATCTGCTCCAGTGGGAAGGAAGTGACCACCGTGATGGGGTGGCCCTGGAAGTAATGTCTCAGCTTCCTGGAGGCGATGAGGAGAGCGACGAGAAGCTTCTGCTGCATTGGGTACCGCTCCCGAGCATCCCGCAATACCGTACTGACGAAGTAAACAGGGTGCTCGACAAGGGTTGTCGACGGGGGTGCAGCGTCAGCCCTCTGTGGAGGCTCTTCAGGGCCCTTGTCGAGATCCGCCTGTGGAGAGGTCTCGGCAAGGGTGTTGGGAGCAGACTCGACTTGAGGCTGTGGGCCTGGCAGTGGGTCTGTGGAGGCTGCTCCTTCGCCGAGATCTTTGTCGGGCGGCTTTGGGCTTGGAGTGGCAGCGCTCTTCTTGGGGAGGACCGGCTCTTCCCTCTCGACCACCAGGACGGCGCTTGCGGTCTGAGGAGTGGCTGATAGGTACAGCTTCAGATGTTCGCCTGTCCTGGGGGCCACCATGACTGGTGGGCTGGCCAAATATCTGTTCAGGTCTTCGAAAGCCTTGTCCGCCTCAGGGGTCCACTTGAATGTGCCGGATCTCTTCATGATCTTGAAGAATGGCAGGGCTCTCTCGCCGAACTTAGAGATGAAGCGACCCAGGCTAGCCATACAGCCTGCTAGGCGCTGCATGTCCTTGAGTCGGCGAGGAGGCTGCATCCCTTCTATGGCCTTGATCTTGTCAGGGTCTTGCCTGAAGGCACCCCGAAGACGCACTTGGCGGGGTTCAGCTTGATGTTCACCTTGCGCAGGCTGGCGAAGGTTTCCTCGAGATCCTTCAAGAGGGTGTCTCCCTCGCGGGACTTGACCACGATGTCGTCGACATATGCTTCTGCATTTCTGCCCATCTGTGCCCCCAAGGCTATCCTCATGAGCCTCTGGAAAGTGGCGCCGGCGTTCTTTAGTCCGAAAGGCATGCAAGTGTAGCAATAAACACCACAAGGGGTGAGGAATGCTGTCTTCTCCTCGTCCTCTTTAGCCATTTTGATCTGGTGATAACCAGAGAAGGCGTCCAGAAAACAGAGGAGGTCGCAGCCGGCAGTGGAGTCCACGATCTGGTCTATCCTCGGCATGGGGTATGGGTCCTTGGGGCAGGCTTTATTGACATCCGTGTAGTCGATGCAGAGTCGGCCTCCTCCAGCGGGTTTGGGGACAACCACGCCGTTGGAGAGCCAAGTGGGGTGCGCGACTTCGCGGACGTCATTTGCCGCTTTTAGCTTTTCTACTTCCTTGACGATGAATGCTTGCTTCTCGGGGGCTTGCTTGCGTGCTTTTTGCTTGACGGGGCGTGCGTCTGGACACACGGCTAAGTGGTGCCGGATCACCTCCCTTGGTACACCGGACATGTCTGACGGAGTCCATGCGAACATGTCAGAGTTTGCCCGAAGGAAGGCGACGAGCGCGCTTTCCTATTTGGGAGGCAGGGCAGCGCCTATGGTGACGCTGGCCCATGTCCCCTCAGCCCCCGAGCCACTGGTGCCCAACGACACCCTCTTCGTGGAAGCTTCCTCCTGAGAGAACATATGTTTCTTCTTCTGAGGCCTCTCGAGAGGCTCCATGTCCTCGTCAGCCGGAAACGCCATGGCAGCTGCCTTGTAGGCGCTCTCGACAGTGCGCGTGGCATCCAGGATATGACCATGGATGGCGATGGTGCCAGCGCTGCCGGGGATCTTGACCATGTTGTAGGCGTGATGCGTGATGGCCATGAACTTCGCGAGGGCGGGGTAGCCGAGGATGGCGTTGTACGGGAGGCCAATGTGCGCGACGTCGAAGTCGATCAGCTCGGTGCGGTAGTTCTTCTGCGTGCCGAAGGTGACGGCCAGCCGGACCTGCCAAGAGGTTCGATTGAACCACTAGTGACCCCTGTGAATGGCCTGGAGGGCATGAGCCACTCGTAAGGCACCTGAAGAGTCTCGAAGGTTTCGACAGAGATGACGTTCAGGCCAGCTCCCCCATCAATGAGCGTCTTGGAGACGGTGATGTTGTTGATGGTGGGGGAGCAGACCAGGGGGAGGGTTCCAACTGTCTTGGTCAACTTGGGATGGTCCTTGGCGTCGAAGGCGATGGTGTACTGGGACCACTTGAGGGGCCTGGAGGTCTCGGTGCTCGGGAGCGCGGCATTGAGCTCGCGGGCGAACTGCTTGAACTGGTTGTTCGACTTGGGCGCCTGGGCTCCACCGAGGATGCAGGCCATAGCCCCCCTTGGGGCCTGATAGCCTCCATCTTCCTCGTCAGGGAGGTTGTTGTTCTTCTCGGCAGCGTTGGCTTGAGTGCCTGGCGGCTTCTGATAGCCGCCACCGCGTCCGCCTCTGCCGTCCCTGCGGTAACCGCGGCCTCTGCCGCGGCTCCCGTTGCCTTCTTCGTGCTCGCGCTCTCGGCTCAGCCTCTTGAGATCGAAGCAGTTGTCTGTGGCGTGGCCGCGCCTGTTGTGGTAGACGCAGAACGGACGGTTGTCCGCCTCCTTGTCGCCAGGCTCAGGGGAGCCTCTGCGGGAGTTCTTGGAGGCTGGCTCCGCCGCCAGGACAGCGGTGGTCTTGCGCTTGGTCTCCTCGCACTTCTTGTGGCTCTTGGATCCCTCAGCCAGGTCGTCCGTCCGCTGGCTCATCTTGACGAAGAGGAGTCCCTCCTCAGCCTTGGCGCACTTGTCAGCGAGGTCGAACAGCTTAACCACAGAGGTGAGCTTGTCGTGAATGCCCAGCTTCTCGAGCATCATGCGATTCGTGACGCCCTCCCTGAAGGCGGCAATGACTTGCGTGTCGGGGATGTTCGGGATCTTGTTGCGCACTTGGCTGAAGCGCTGGATGTACTTACGGAGAGTCTCATCCTTCTTCTGCACCACAGCGCGCAGGTCGTTGTGGGTGAGCGCGCGCTCGTAGGTGCCCTTGAAGTTGGCGACGAACTACCTGCAGAGCTCCTCCAACGAGTCGATGGAATCTTCGGGCAGGTTGAGGAGCCACGACAGCGCGGAGTCCCTGAGCGCGTGGGAGAACCAGTTGGCCATGACTTTGTCGTCTCCTCCTGCAGCCTGGATAGAGGTTGTGTAGAGCTGCAGGAACTCGATGGGGTTGCTTGACCCGTCGTAGCCCTTGGGGAGGGCAGGCCTGAACTTCTGCGGCCATACCACGCGGCGCAGAGCGCGGGTGAAGGCCATGCAGCCGGTGGCGTATGTGGCGGTGCCGCCCTGGAGAGCCCTGAGGTTCTGCTGCCCCGCCTGGCCGATTTCCTCGACAAGGCGGTTCTGGAGGTCTCTCCGGTGTTCCATCCCCACCCGCGCGTCTAGCGCGGCGCGCTGCACAGTTTGGCAATCGCGCGGCGAGGACGCGTGAGATGGAGCCCTCTGGGCTGCGGCCGGAGGTGGTCCTGGCGGCGGCGGAGGCGCATCCGGCGCGGCAGTTCCAGCGCGGGCGGAGTGGTGAACGAGGGAGCAAGACGGAGCGGGGCGCATTGTCGCGACGTCGACGAGGTGGTGGAGGCGGTCCAGCCACTGGTCGTGGGCCTCCGCGCTTGGTTGGTAGCGGAGGAGCTCCTGGGCCATGAGCAACGCGGTGTGCGGCGTGGGCTCCGGGCGTCCCTGAGAAGACGCGCTTGGGCGCCGAGACGGATGCGAAGACTCGGCATCGTCGTGGTGCTCAGGGGAGGCATCCCTGTCGCCGCGCTGGTCGCTGCCATGGTGCTCCTCGCTCTCAGGTTCCTCCACGTGCGGGCCGGTGTTGGCGCGCTCCGTCGTGCGAGGACGGCCGTGGCGGCCGCGGGTGGTGGCGGTGCCGGGCTCAGTATGAGCCCTGTCAGCTGCGCGCCTGTTGGCGCGCGTCGCGCGGGTGTCCGTCATGGCGCGGAGACCGGCTGGAGGTTGAAGACGCGCCTCAGTCCCCTACCTGGCGCGCCAAATGTCGAGGTGTGATTCCCACGAAGCTAGGGATAGTCACTCTCTGAGGAGAAGTTCGTGGAGGGGACTGAACACGTTGGTCTACAACCCTCGACCGGCCCGGCGACGATGCTCGACAAGCTCGGAGAGGGACAGCACGACAGAGATGAACACCAACCCGTACCCAGGTTCACGGCCCTCTGGAGGAGGTAAAACCGCTACTCCTGCTTGTCTGAATTGCGCTGTAGAGGGTACAGTACAATGAGCTTGCCGAGGGCTCGCTTGCGGCAGTGCAGAGCTCAAGGAGGGAAGCTGAGGTCTTCTTCTTCCTCGAGTTCGCTAGGCTAGGTTAAGCTATGGTGCCATCAGTCGATTGATCGATCCCTTGCTATGGAGGAGTTCCCTCCCCCTTTATAGGCGCCTCGGGCCTCATCCTTGCGACCTACGCAGCGGAAGGGTTCCCACATGGCGACGAAACGGAGGAGCGGGGTGCACCGCAGCTGGGTTGTCCATGGACTCGGTCCATGGTCATAAGGCCTGCCCGTGACGCCAGAAAGCCACCGTCCACGCAGGACGGCCAGCCGGTGCTGCAGAGATCGTGGGGGTGCCCACGGTGACGTCACCCTTGGAGCGTAGCGCCGGCCAACTGCTTTATCACCAAAGAGGAAACCCTCGTAAGCCGGCGTAGGGGACACAGCTTTGTTGACTCCTTTAATCACCAGAACGGCAACTGCGGCGCCGTCGTCATTGCGCGGCAGTGGCCATGTGCGCCTTGCAGCGGTTGCTTTATAGCGAAGTATCTCCACAGGGCCTGGGCGGCCTTGTGGAGGGATTTGCGCTACCCCTCTCCAGAGGAGGGGGCCTTGTAGAGGGGCAGCCTCGGGAGGAGCCTCCTCAGGCCCTCGCTGCCCCCTCCAGCCCTCTCGAGAGGCCTTTCCTCTCGAGGGCCTCTCCAAGCGTTCTGCCTGGTCCTTAGCCGTTTCAACAATTCTGTCGCGTGTGAGGGCTGTGGAGAGTGGGCTCTGCACACCCTGGATCCCACTGGGCCGACAGGGACGTCGACGAAGGAGCTCTACGACTTGACGCCGATGAGGAACCACTTCTGCCGGAAATCGTCCACCTTCTTCACCACCGCCGTGACCGCCTTCTCGCCGCTCCACGACATGGGGATGTAGATGTCCCCCATGCCATCCACGATGCGGAAGGAGACGCACCCCGTCCGCTCGCTGCTTGCAGAGTGCCGAAGCGCGTAGAAGCTCCGGAAGAGGGCCACCGAGGGCTGCACCCCCAAATAGGTCTCGCACAGATAGGCGAAGATGGAGAGGATCAAGATGGAATTGGGGTGAAGATGGAGGAGGTGGATCTGGTAAAACTCGAGAATGGCCTCCAAGAAGGGCGAGTAGGGGGGCACCAACCCGGCGTAAATGGTGTGGAGGAAAATGGGGAAGAATCCCTTAGGAAGCCGGCCGAGCTTGGCGGCCTGGATAGCGCTGGCGCCGTGCTCGTTGGTCGTCCCGGCGACCAGATGTCGGATCTTGTCCAGCGCCACCTCATTGACGCGCTCCCCGATCAGGGCAGGGCCGAGTACCTCTTCCCCATGCGCATCCGAGAGGGGCGTCGCCATCGCCGCCTTGCCCTTCGCAGGACCCATCGTCGAGAAGGGGGAAAATGCGGAAGGTCAAGGATGAAGAAGGAGTTCGCCGGTAAGAGAAAGCAAGGAGGGCAAGAGCAGAAGGCTGGATGCGCAGAATGAGAGCAATAACCGCTGCTCGGACCGGCGCGCGGGCTTTATGCCCCATCTGGGCAGTTACCAAGACGTGGTGGGACCCCCCACGATGCACGTTCTGCCAAAGAAACCGAGTCGCCGCAAACTCACCTCAGATCGACGCGCGTCTCGGGCCGGCCGGACATTTTGGACCCACGACGCTTCGTCTGAGCCTGATGGGCTTCGCCGTGCCCGTCATGGGCCCGGGGGCTACTGTCGGCCCAGTGGGATCCAGGGTGTGCAGGGCCCACTCTCCACAGCCCTCGCACGCAACAGTATCGAAAGATGGCAAAGGACCAAGCCGAACGCTTGAAGAGACTCTCGAGGGGAGAAGCCCTCGAGAGGGCTTGAAGGGGCAGCGAAGGCGTGAAGAGGTTTCCCCTCGCGCCTGCCCCTCCACAAGGCCCTCTCCCCTGGAGAGGAGTCAACGCAAACCCCTCCACAAGGCCGCTCTGGCCCTGTAGAGGTGCTTCACTAAGAAGCAACCGCCGCAGAGCGCACATGGCCACTGCCGCGGCCGAAGAATGACGCGCGCGTCTGCGCGCGATGATGACGGCGCCGCAGTTGCCATTCTGGTGATTAAAGGAGTCAACAAAGCTGTGTCCCCCGCGTCGGACTACGAAGCTTTCCCCTTTGGTGATAAAGCGGATGGCCGGCGCTACGCTCCAACGACAACGTCACCATGGGCGCACCCACGATCTCTGCGATGCCGGCTGGCCGTCCTGCGAGGACGGTGGTCTTCCTGCCACCAGGGCAGGCTTTGCGACCATGGACTGAGTCCATGGACGGCCCGGCAGCGGTGCGCCCCGCTCCTCTATTTCGTCGCCATGTGGGAACCCTTCCGCTGCGCAGGCCGCAGGGATGAGGCCCGGGGCACCTATAAAAGGGGGGAGAGCACCC
Organism: Poa annua; assembly: GCA_026929855.1. NCBI lineage: Eukaryota > Viridiplantae > Streptophyta > Magnoliopsida > Poales > Poaceae > Poa > Poa annua. The sequence goes on along the minus strand of CM049439.1, from coordinate 25,962,595 downwards.
CCGTTGCAAGGGATCGACCATTCAGACCCTGAGCACTCCACCATTGTGTAGTTTAGCCTAGCGCACTCGAGGAGGAAGAAGACCCTCGAGTTCCCTCCTTGAGCTCCGCTCTGCCAGAAGGGAGCCCTCGGCAAGCTCATTGTACTGTAACCTCTGCAGTGCAATACAGACAAGCAGGAGTAGCGGTGTTACCTCCTCCTGAGCGCCGTGAACCTAGGTACGGGCCGCTGTCCATCTCTGCCGTGCTGTCCCTCCTCAGGCTCGACGAGCACCGTCGCCGTGCCGGTTGAGGGTTGTAGACCAACGTGTTCAGTCCCCTCCTCGAACTATTCTCCGGAGCGTGATCACCCCTAGCCTCGTGGGAATCACTCTCCGACAGCGGTCTTCCCCGAGTTCCCTGCTGAGGTAATCACTTGCTCGGATGACCTGCCGACTTTTGATGCGTTTTCCGACCCACCCGCGCGTCACTTCGCGGAGGTGTACATGGCCGGAGACGAGACCGCCTAGACCGCCGCATCGACGAAAGCCATCGTCGCGGCGAAGTCCACCGCGCATAACAAGGCACTCTTGGCGCTGCGTCCGCCTCCGCCCTCCGGAACGGAGACGTCCTCATCATCACGGCCACTACACGCCGTCATCGAGGGACTCTTGACGTCGATCACCATGACCTCCGACCCCTCCGCGCAGCTGGCGCAACTAGAGGAGTCGCGCCAGCACCTCGCCACGGAGGCAGCCACCCTGGACTCGGCCCACCGTTGTTTCTCCAAGAACCTCCGGGAGTACGAGGCGGCGCACGGCTACATCACCCCGGAGCGGACCGCGCCAATCCGGATGGAGGAAGTCCGCTGCGGCGGAGGCGAGCTTGACGCCCGTTTCGCCGCAGCGAACGCCATTGACCTCATCACCCCGATGTACAGCACCCCGGAGCAGAACCTCTGCGCAGCCAGAGCAGCCGCTGCCGAGCTCCCAAGCCTGCAGGGAGAGGAGTTGGCGACCCAGACGCAGCGAGTCCAGGACCTGCTCACCATCGCCGACCAAATGCAGACGATGGACGGCCCCAGTCACCGCTCCAAGTCACGAGCCGAGTCCTCAGACCCGAACGGCAAGAGACCTGCGGACAAGGGCGACCACAAGGCCCAGAGTAGGGAGCGTGCGGCGGACAGCCAAACGAGCGACTCGAAAGCCAAGGGCTCGGTCCACGACTGGGTTGGACCACTCGGACCGGAAGCTTCAGTCGACGCCCGCAATCGCATCAAGGCACTCGCAGCAGCGAAGCTTATCGAAGCAGAAGGCGAGGCAGGCCCGCCATGTTTCGGACATCGGATCTTGACCGAGCCGTTCCCGAAGAAGTTCACACTCCCGCGCGATTCGGCGAAGTACAACGGCACCACGAAGCTGGAGGACAGGCTCGCTGACTACTCCATCGCCGTCCGCATCGCTGGCAGGAACTTCTGTGTGGCGGTCCGCTACACGGAGCACGAGACGGCCGCACAACCTTGCGCTCTGCATCCAAGGCGAGGACGAGAGCGACCGCGACCACATCACCCGATTGTCCAACCTCCGACTCCGATGCGAGGGCGTACACGACGTCCAGGCCATACAGTTCTTCTCGGATGGGTGTCGCGCGGGTACGAACCTCAAGTACAAGCTGATGAGATTGGAGCCTCGCAGCGTGAGCGAGATGATGGCCATCGCCGACAAGTACGCCACGGCGGAAGACGCCATGGCGCAGCAGCGCCTAACGAAGCGCGACCCCAAGAGCTCCGCGGAGCCAACCCGATGTGAGCAGCCGCGCCGAGACGACCACGACCGAGATGTTGGGTCCTCACGGCGGTACTCGGACAACCGGTGTGACGACCGCAGCAAGCGGAAGGGGTTATACCCGGAAAGCCGCCGCGACAATGAGTTCGTCGCCGTGGCCGAAAGCGGGGAAGGAGGCCGCGATGGCGGAAGAGACCGCGGGCGAGACGCGCGCCCGTGGCAGAAGACAAAGTACACAATGGAGAACATCCTCGACCAGTCGTGCAAGTACCACAGCGTCAATGGGAAGCCCGTTGGCCACACGACCGGCCAATGTAGCTGGACTCAGCGCATTGCCCGAGATGGAGTCCCGCGCAGCAATCGGGGACAAGGAGCGGACCGAGGTCGGGACGACAACCGCGAGGGCAATCGTCGCCGAGACGACAGCCGCACCAATCACCGACTGCCGGCCCCTCGCACGCCCGAGCAGCAGCCGGCGGTCAAGGTCAAGAACGAGTACCCGGCAGCTGACGCCGCGCACGTCATCTACACGCTAGAGCAAGACGACAAGCACGCGCGCCGCGAGCGCTACAAGAAGGTCAACGCCGTGATACCCTCCGTCCCCCAATTGATGAGACGATCCGAGCAAGCGATCACCTCGGGACGAGAGGACCATCCGGCCGTGATGCCGAACCCGGGCAATTATGCCCTGGTGCTAAAGTCGGCAATCATCAGCAGCCAATTCGCTGTCAGCTTCAGTCGCGTCCTTGTTGATGGCGGCAGCAGCATCAACATCCTGTACCGTGACACGGCGGAGAAGCTCGGAATCAACAAATACATGTTGGAGCCGACCAAGACGGTTTTCCACGGCATTGTGCCAGGCCAATCGTGTTCGTTGGAAGGGCTGATTCGGCTAGATGTCCTCTTCGGTGAAAGGGAGAACTTCCGCCGCGAGCCTCTATGGTTCGAGGTAGTGGATCATAACAGTGCATACCAGGCCATCCTAGGGCGCCCTGCCATCGCCAAGTTCATGGCGGTCCCCCATTACGCCTATCTCAAGATGAAGATGCCGGGCAACTGCGGCGTCATCACCGTGACAGGCGACTACAAGGTCTCCATAGACTGCGCATACACCGGCGCCAAGATGGCGGAAAGCCTCATCATCGTCGAGGAGTTCAAGGAAATCAAGAAGCGGAGAGCCGACGAGGCGCCCGCCGCGCCAGAACCCAAGAAGTCGGTTGGCGAAGCTGCTTTCCAGCCGACGCGCGACTCCAAGCAGATCCCGTTGGATCCCTCCAACCCGGGAAAGTGCGTCACCATCGGGGCTAACCTCAGCCCCAAATAGGAAGGCGAGCTCGTCGACTTCCTCCGTGAGAATCGGGATATCTTTGCATGGACCGAAAGCGACATGCCTGGTGTCCCGAGGGAGTTGGTTGAGCACTCTTTACATGTTCGACCCGGTTCAAAGCCGGTTTGCCAGGGCCTGCGAAGGGCCAACGAGGAACGACGACAAGCGATAGGAGAAGAGGTAGCTCGGGTACTGAAGGTCGGGTTCATCATGGAAGTTTTTCACCCGGAGTGGCTAGCCAACCCGGTGATGGTCTTGAAGAAGAATGGCAAGTGGCGCATGTGCATCGACTACACCGGCTTGAACAAAGCTTGCCCGAAGGATTCGTTCGCGCTCCCCCGCATCGATCAGGTCATAGACTCAACTGCCGGATGCGACCTCCTCTCCTTCCTGGACGCGTACTCCGGGTACCACAAGATCGCGCTGAACCCGAAGGACCACCTGAAGACCTCCTTGATCACGCCGTACGGCGCTTTCTGCTACACTTCCATGCCTTTCGGCTTGAAGAAAGCAGGGGCGACGTACCAAAGGTGCATGCAAAAGTGCTTGCATGAACAAATCGAGCGCAACGTGCACGCCTACGTTGACGACATCGTCATCAAGACCAAGGAGAAGTCTACCCTCCTAGGCGATCTGGAGGAAACATTCGCCAACTTGCGCAAGTACAAGATGAAGCTGAACCCGACGAAGTGCACTTTCGGGGTCCCGGCTAGCCAGTTGCTCGGCTACCTAGTGTCAGCTAGAGACATCGAAGCCAACCCGGACAAGATCGCCGCCATAGAGCGAATGCAGCCGCCGACGAGCCTGCGGGGAGTACAAAAATTCGCCGGCTGCCTGGCGTCTCTCGGTCGTTTCGTCAGCCGCCTAGGCGAGAAGGCCCTGCCCCTCTACGCACTCATGAAGAAGACCAACAAGTTCATCTGGACCGATGAAGCAAACACGGCCTTCAACGAGCTCAAGCGCGCCCTGTCGACTCCGCCGGTACTTGCACCTCCAACTCCTCGCGAGCCGATGCTGCCCTGCATCGCTGCCACGAACCGAGTCGTCAGCATCATCCTAGTGGTGGAGCGAGCCGAAGAGGGGAAGCTGCAGCCGGTGGAGCGGCCCGTTTACTACCTGAGTGAGGTACTCTCGCTTTCCAAGCAGAATTGCCCTCACTACCAGAAGATGTCGTACGGGATCTACCTTGCAGCGAAGAAGCTCAAGCACTACTTCCAGGAGCATGCCATAACCGTCGTGTCGTCGGTCCCGCTGGGAGAAATCATCTGTAACAAAGATGCCAGCGGCCGAGTCGCCATGTGGGTCGTGGCGCTCGGCTCACACACTGTCCTCTACAAGCCACGAGTAGCAATCAAGTCGCATTTCCTGGCGGATTTCTTCGTCGACTATGCGGAAACGAACTATCTCCCGCCTGCGCCATCCGGCGCAGACCACTGGACCATGCACTTTGACGGCTCGAAAATGCTCGGGGGCTTGGGAGCCAGAGTCGTCTTCACCTCCCCCAAGAACGACAAGCTTAAGTACGTCCTCCAAATCCACTTCACCGCCTCCAACAACGTGGCAGAGTACGAGGCGCTCATTCACGGCTTGAAGATGGCCAAAGAAATGGGGGTCAAGCTCCTGATGTGCTACGGCGACTCTGACTTGGTGGTCCAGCAAATCTCCGGCACATGGGACGCCAAGGACGCCAACATGGTTGCGTACCGCTTCTTCGCCACATCCATCGCGCCAGCAACGAAGTAGCCGATACGCTGGCCCGCATCGGCTCTACCCGACGAGAGATACCGCCCGGAGTCAGCCTCGAGCACCTCCACAAGCCGTCCATCAAGCCTTCACCTGACTCCGAGTCCATCTTCGTCGAGCTGGACCCAGGAGCCGCGCGTCTGGAAGGCACGCAGCCGACATCGCCTCCCGGCCCGGAACACCCGGGGGCTGCAGTCCCAAAGATGGTCGAGGTGTTCGTTATCAGGGAGGCGCCTTCCTGGGCCAAGCCCATACTCGAGTACATCGTCCAAGACGAGCTGCCAAAGGAAGAGGTCCTCACCTGACAAACACAACGCCGCGCCAAGGCCTTCACAATCATCAACAACGAGTTGTACAAGAGCAGCATCTTGGGCGTCTTTCAGCGCTGCATCGAGTCGGGGGAAGGGACAGACCTCCTCCACGACATACATCAAGGCGAAGGTGGCCACCACGCGTCGTCAAGGGCAATCGCCACGAAGGCGCTGCGTCAGGGTTTCTACTGGCCAACCGCGTTGGAGGATGCGGAGAAAATAGTCCGCGAATGCAAAGGATGCCAACATTTCCGAGCGCAGCAACACGCGCCCTCAGCAGCGCTCAAGACAATCCCGATAACATGGCCCTTTGCAGTGTGGGGACTCGACATGGTCGGCCCCTTCAAGACGGCGTGCAACGGCTACACCCACCTCCTCGTCGCGGTCGACAAGTTCACCAAATGGGTGGAAGCAAAGCCCATCAAGCATCTGGATGGGTGCTCCGTCATCGCGTTCTTTGAGGCCATCATCCACCGCTACGGGTGCCCGAATAGCATCATCACGGACAATGGCACGAACTTCGCCAAGGGCGTCTTCAGGCGTTACTGCGAAGACACTGGATCCGGCTCTGTGGCGCACACGGAGTCGAACGGCCAGGTGGAGCGGACTAACGGTCTAATCCTGGCCGGCATCAAGCCTCGCCTCGTCAAGCCGCTGGAGCGCACGCCAGGATGCTGGGTGGAGGAGCTGCTAGCGGTACACTGGAGCCTAAGGACGACACCAAATCGATCAACCGGCTACACTCCTTTCTTCCTCGTCTACGGAGCCGAAGCCGTCCTACCCATAGACATCGAGCATGACGCGCCACGCATCCAGCTGTACACTGAAGAGGAAGCAGAAGAAGCGCAACAGGATGGAGTCGACCTGCTGGACGAAGCACGCGACCTCACATTGGCAAGGACGGCCATATACCAGCAAAACCTACGCCGCTATAACATCCGCAAGATCCGCCCCGTCCAATACAGAGAAGGTGACTTGGTGCTCCGGTTGATCCAAAATAAGAAGGGCATGCACAAGCTGTCGTCACCATGGGAAGGACCCTTCATCATCAGCAGAGTACTGCACAACGACGCCTACTACCTCATCGATGCAAGGAAACCGAAGAAGGACAAGAGGGACATATCGGGAGAAGAAACGGAGAGACCATGGAATGCCTACCTCTTGTGGCGCTTTTATGCATAAGCCGCGTGTACGAACCCTTGTATCCAAGTGTCAATCAGTAATGAGAACTCGGCACCCCCCCCCCCCCCCCCCCGAGAAAAATCAGGGGCTGACCTTTGAGAAGTGCAGCTCGACTCGATCTATTTCTTTCACCGCAATTTATTTTTGTGTTAAAGTCCAAACTAGGCAGCCCGGGGGCTAGCCGAAGAAGAAAAGCCCCGCCCCGGCATACTAACAAGTACCCCAGCTCGGTGGAAATCTCGCCCCGGCTTACTGAAAGGTACCCCGGCTCTGAACCCGACAAAGGGAAGGCGAAACTCCAGATCAAACAAAGTCCCGCCCCGGCTTACCGACGGGTACCCCGGCTCGGCACTGGACAGTGGGAAAATAAAATACCCCAAACAAAGTCCTGCCCCGGCTTACTGATGGGTACCCCGGCTCGGCACTAGACAGTGGGAAAGTAAAAAAAACCCAAAAACAAAAGTCTCGCCCCGGCTTACCAACAGGTACCCCGGCTCGAAACTCTGTGGAGAGAAAAGAAAAGCTGCTCCGGTTTACTCAAGAGTACCCGGTGAGACGTTTTCTACACCAGGAATAAGCAGCTCATGCCCGAGCACCGACTCGCCGTATTTCACAACAGAACGAATCGGCACTCATAAGCCTAAATCTGCCGGCCAAATGCCCACGACCAGAAAGGAATACGTGCAAGTTCAAGAGCATAAATAATGCCCAAGGCATAGCCGACAACGGATCTTAGTACAAATCAAAGGAGACGAAGCTACAGTCTTAGAAGGCGAAGCCAAAATCATAACACAAATACGCTCGGCATACCGAGGAGGAAATTAAGCGCCGGGTGGGCCAAGGCTACGAGAAGAAACATCAGAGCGCGCCGGCTGCGACTGCAAGGGCTCCGTCGGCTCCGGGACCTCCTGGCAAACCCGGTCGAAGTCAAACATGGTCCTCTGGATCCGGGAAGCAGCAAGCGCAACCCCAGGGCTTCCCCGAAGACTGTCGAAGCTAGTGCCCGCGCGGAAGCCACGTCTGAGTTACTCAACCCTGGCCTTGCTGTACCAAGATAGCAAGAGGCACAAAGCCACCTCCACGCCACCTCGAGCCGCAATATCTTGAAGCACATCCAGCGCGGCGGGAACATCTCGAAGCTTCTTGCTGGGGTCACCGCCTGACGCAGGCCATACCGCGGCGCCATCGTGAATGATCAGATTGGCGCAACGCCTCAGCTCGGCGAGCTAGCTAACAAGGCTGCATGTCCTTAAAAATATCTAAACACACCAAGAAATGACGGCAAGGAAAGAAGAGTCAGCGAACAAGACACAAGGAAAAACAAGGAGAGCGAGCGAAGCAACGTTTATTTGCCACGGCGGCGGTAGCCGAGTCCACCTCTCCCTGTAACTTCCGGATCTGCTTCTCCAAGCCAAGGACGGCGCGTTCATGATCCTCAGCCACCGTCTTCGCGCGCATATCCGACAAGGCGATCTCATTGACGGCACTAGCCAGGGCATCTTTATCCGACGCGCGCTCACCCTTTAGCTGGTCCAGCTCGCTGACGACTCGGTCCTTCCAGGCAACCATCTTGTCAAACTCCCGCTCCAAAGTAGCACGCGACTCCCGAAGTTGGCTGGGCTCCAGTTTCCAGGTGTCGGCAAGGGCGGCTCGCTCACGAAGATCCTTATGGGTGTTCTCAAACCCCTGAGCCTTGGAGTCAAGACGCTCCACAAGAACCGAGATGGGGAGCATGTTCTTCATTTCATTGCGAAAATGGGACAGCTCCTTCAGATCACCTGTCACACGAGAGGACGCGCATCAGGACGACGGAAACACAGAAAGCTAGACGAAAATGAAGAAAGAAAAAAGGACGTACGAACAGCAGCATCACGCTCCTCCTCGACGACTCGCAGACGCTCCTCTAGCGCCACATGCCTCTCCATGGAGTCGCGCAGAGCAACCTCCGCTGAGCGGCACAGAGACCGAACCTCCGTCTCAACAGAGGAAACCGCGTGAAGAAGGGGGGACAACGCGTCCCCATTCCCCCCAGGAGACGGCATAACCACAGGTGCGGCGCCCGCAGCAGGCGGAGACATCAGCCTCACACTCGGCACCGTCGCCACGGCCTCAACAACAGCCTCCGGCGTTATCTGAGGGCTGACGACGGCTGCAGTCGACGCGCAACCTCGCGTCTCCGCCACGACCACCATGGCAGAAGCCGGCGTCAGATCTTGAGGAGCCGAGAGGGGGACCCGCGCCGACTCGACCTCTACTTCATCGGTACTCGGTAGGGGATAGAGACCAAGTTGCGAAGGCCCGGCTCCCAACGTCATTTCATCCCTGGCCGAAACCGGAAGCAAAGTCAGAGGGAGGAGAACAAACGTTTAAGACAAGCAGAAGAAAGCGAGAAATGACGCACCCATCCACGACCGGGTCAACCACACGCTGTCGCACCCGCCTAGCAGTCGGCGGAGGAGGAGTCGGCATCCTTTTTGGAGCCATCACAGGAGGAGAAGGCGCCCGCCTCTTCGAGACCGCAGTCGAACGATCCTCCCAAGAAGCCTGAACTGGCCTCAGGGCCGGATCCGGAGGAGGAACCTCCCGCACCTCTGAGTCACTATCAGCATCAGCAGCGCGAGCACCACCGGCGGGAGGCGAAGCCTCGTCGGTCCAGTCTTCTATGCCGGGATCAGAAAAATGCTTACCCGACACGGTGTCCGAGCCGGCGAAACTCTCTGTCGGAGCAACCACCTGCTCCCGCTCAGCTCGAGCGCCGGCCTCGTCTTTGCCAAGCTCAGCGTAAGAGAGCGTCTCGCCCCCACCTTCGATCGGGTCCGGTCTACCGTCGGCAAAGGCAGGGCCAAAATCGCCGTCTTCAGCTCTCTGACAAGCAAACAGCTGCGCCAAGCCAACCCGACAAGTCGAGTCAACACCGCGACAGAAGTCGAGAGATGACGCTAATATGAAGAAGAACAAAGACGAGGCCGGAAACTAACCTGAGGTGCAGGATTATCCCGAGTATGAGGCTCCATTTGGTAATCCCAGTTAGGCAACGGGTCAACATTGGCCACCGTGTGGCACCAACCATTCAACACCTCAAACTTGAGGTTAAACTGGGAGCAACGGGTCGGATCATTCTCACCAGAATAGAAGCACATCTTGTGCGCCCTTTGCTGCAGCGGCATCAGACGACGGGACTCCAAGGCGAACAGCAAATCTTCGCCACAAAGCCCCTGGCTGACAAGACGCCGCACCCCATCAAGTAGCGCCCCACTCTCAGGATGCGTCGGAGTATTGGAAGCACCCCAAGTAGGCGACTTCGTGGGCGGCTCATCGACAAAGGGAGGAAGGAGGATGGCGTCATCTTTCGTCTGATCCTTGATGCATGTAAAATGCATACATGAACTTTGCACTGTATTACTCATATTTCCTCCATATTTGCATCATATAAGGGTTATATCAATGTTTTATAATGTTTTGGGGAATATTTCACACTTTCCCTATTTATTTGGAATTAACCCTGTGCTATCAGAAAAAACCCCTTTTTGGATAGTTTAATGTTTCAGGGCCCAAACGACGTCCAAATGACCTAATATTCCACGGAGATCATTTTTTGAAAGGAACAAGGCTTAGGAGCGAAGGAAGAGCAAAAATGGAAGGCCGAGGGCCAAAAGAGGTGGGCCCACGCGGCCAGATTCCTTGGCCGCGTGGGGCCCCTCATCTCAGCCCTCGAGCCTCCGATGCCGTCGATCTTCGTCTCACTGGCCTCGTCTTGACCTAAAAACGACTATAAAAATAGCCCCCCGAACCCTTTCGGATAGGAGCGCCGCAGAAACACAGAAAGCACGAAACAGAGACCTATAGCTGCAGATTGGAGGGGGAAAACTCCGGCGGGGCGCTGCCGGTGTGGTCTCCACCTTCTCCAACGACTTCTCCACCGTCTCCATGATGAAGAGGGAGTAGTCCACCCCTGGACTATGGGTTTGTGGAAGTAACTTATGTATCTCTCCTCTCTCTTTAGCTTCACTAATTAGTGCCATATGAGCTGCTGAACATGATTATGGTCATATATGTAATACATTTGTGATGGATCTCTTAATTTGATATATGTTATGATGATTGCCAATATTATGTCTTTGTTATGAAAATAGATGCATATTATTTACCCCGTTCTTGTCTTTGTGGGGACGTCTGCATTTGTTGGAGTAACGGGGGTGGTTTTGTGATAAGTTGACAACAATACCGTGATGAGAGAATTCCTTATTTGACCCTTTCTTAAAATCTTCTTCCCTATTTGGCCCTATAAAAGAAAATCTTCCCAATTTGACACCTTAAATTCATTTCTTTCCTGCATTTTGAGCATTAAAAAGACTCTGATACCCTTGATAAATTATGTGACAAAAAAGAATTACATACGACGCGACTAGCTCACCAAGCTTAGCACGCAGCGGATTAAAATCACAGGAGACAAGCTAGCGAGCGCGCATAGTGACGCTCTTGCCGACGGACGCGGCGGCGAAGGATGAAGCTGGAGTGCTACGTGAGCGAGCGGGGGCGTCGTCCAGGCTGGAGAACGCCTTGCACCGGAGCGCCAAGCCTTGCACGTCCAGGGTGGGAACGAGATACGACGGAGCGCCAAGCCGCGCCGGGACGGGGTATCTCCGTGCTCGTCACGGGCGCCGCGGGATTCGTCGGCACGCACTGCTTGCTCACATAGCCTCGACAAGTTCAACTCTTAGTACGACCCGGCGCACAAGCACGGCCGCCAGAGGCTGCTGTCTGACCGCGGAGTCGTCGTCCTCGACGCCGACATCAACGACGCGCTTCTGCTCGAGAAGCTGTTCAAGGCCGTGCACTTGCATGCGCGCCATTGCCGCTCACTTCCATATGCAGTACATATATACGCTCGCCTGCGCTCACTTCCATATGCAGTACATATATAGCTCCAGGTCCGACAAATACAGCAACAACGCTCGGAGCTTCAATTAGAGATCGCATAGCCAAAACTCGTGCACGTCGAGCAACAGCAGCCATCACGGCGCGGCAGCAGCTCCGGCCATCGCGCAGCGTCTTGGTGCTCGCCCTCCTCGTGGTGGCCCGTGGCCAAGGCGCAGACTTCGCCCACCGTGGCGCCGGCCACGCCAACTCCCGTACCAGTGCCGACCGCGCCGACCCAGGCCCCTCCCGTGCCGGCGACACCCTCTCCCACCGTCCCACGAGTATGCTGGCGACCCAGGCAAAAGAAAAAACGAAGCAGAAACGAAGCGCGGCAGCTTTCGGGCATCTAAAACAATCTTGTTAACTTATTAGGGGCAAAAAAGTCTTTTCAATGCTCAAAATACACTGCAGGGCCATATTAGGAAAGAAATGAGATTAAGGTGTCAAATTGGGAAGAATGTTTTTGCTAGGGCCAAATAGGGAAGAAGATTTTAAGGAAAGGCCAAATAAGGAATTCTCTCTACCGTGATCCAATTGGGTTTTTACCTTACTTTGTTGTCTCAATAGGGATAAAGGAAATACCATGCTACCGGGGGTATGTGGGTGACATTGCCACTATCATCATGACTAGATCTAGCATGTTCTTATTTAAACTTCATGTGATTGAACTTAAATCTATACTCTGTTTATCTTAATTACTTATGTGTTATGATTTAGTTCGCATCTTGGTGGAGTATAAGAGAGATTAATAACCAAAAGATCTCTATGTTAGGACGTGATGCCCATATTATTAATAACTTGTCTTTGTTGCAATCTCATATGTCAATTCATATATTCCATTGTCTATCACTATATAAAAGAGAGAGTGCATTTGTGAAATCATGAACCCAGTCCATTTTTAATCATAAGAAACACATTTTCAACACTTTTATTTCACTTTACATTTTCTGCTATTATTAAATCCGAAAATAAAAAAATACCTTTATATCTTGCAAACACCATACAAAGCACAAAAACATCATCCCATATCATTTACACCATCCTTGCACTTTTATTTATACCATTGCATATTTACTTTTGTTTTGTATTTATTATTTCTATATCTTTTACTTACACCTTGTGCTTGACAACCACTTGGTGAGGTTGAGGGCACAACAGATTGATGACCTTACAAGATTGTTTTGTAGGTTACATAAAGAAGGATAAGGAGACAACAGATTTTGGTTCATTTCTCCGAGAGTTCGATATTAAACCCTCGAGTCACCCTCGTGGGGAAAATAAGTCTTTTCCCTTACTATACACTTTGCACTTGGAGTCTCAACCTAACCGTATTCTTTTGACACAGGTCATCTAAGGTCATCAATCCTTCACATAGAAGAAACCGCGCTGCCACTTCCGCACCAACTCGACGGTGCATAGTTTGGGAAGCCCCAATTCAGATCGAGCCTGGATTGACATGGAGCCGCAACGGACAAGAGGGCCCTGACTATGTACCGTTTGAGCTTTGAGGCGAAAACAGCTCCTGAAGAACTCAACCGTCAGCCAAATACCGAGGTAGGCCTCGCAGAGAACGACGAAGTAGGAGAGCTGCAGCGTCGCATTCGCCCCAAGATGGTGAGGCTGAAGCCCAAAGAAGGAGAGAAACTTCGAGAAGAAATCGCTCGCAGGGAGCCCCAAATCATGCCCCAGATGCGTGGTAAAGTGAACGCGCTTGCCCGCAGCGGCGAAGGAACGATGTCGTCGGCCGGAGGAACATGCCAGCCAAGCACGGAAGCCGGAGGAAGATACTCCTCCCGCTAATAGCGGCCGAGCTCGCCGCGCAAGGCATTCGAGCCCTCCCAACTGCCCTTCACCGCCATAGATCCCGCCGCCAAGGATGAGGACCTCGGACCTATGGCGAACGAAGAAGAAAAAGCAAGATCGCAAAGAAACTGAGGGACGGCCGGAGGCGTACGCGAGAAGATTGGGGGAAGATTGAAAAAAATTATCCTGCCCTCAAGATATAAACGGGCGGAGAGATAACCACGCCACTCTCCCCACTTCGCGCGACACGCGTTGAGAGCCGAGGGCCCACGTCGCGCCTGCCGCGCAGCGGTTAGCCGCAAAAGATCCCCACCAGAGAAAGTGGTCGCAGAAGATCCGAGCGAAGAAATCGAAGAGACGCTACCGTTTTCTCCGCCAGTAAGGATGCGGCCCACGTCATCACCCCGATGACTCGACAACCCGACGAGTAGAGTAGACGACAACGGCATTGATCACGGTAAAAAGCAAATGAGAACAATACGCACATCTCTTTGCCTCTTTTCGTTTTTTCTTAGCACGTGCAGGTAATGCTGCCGTACCGACAACAGAACCTACCCATGCTCGGGGGCTACTGTCGGGGATATGGCGAAGGGGTATAACAACTACCCCGAAAAGACGCAAACCGGCTGAAGCCACAGCCGGCTAACGGACGTCTACACCGGGTAGAAGCCACCTCGAACCGGATAGGAGCCACCTCAGGACGAGTATCGGCTCCTACTCTGACATCCAGCGACGTGGGCGGCATACCGGAACCCAAGACAGCGCTCCGGGAAACCAGGCAGCGTGGGCCTGCCGCCCTTCCGGTTCTTCCGGTCAACCTCGGACATCATTGGAGCTGACAGATAGGCGCAGTACTGTTGGACAAGACGTAAAGGTGCTTATCCCCTGTAGACCGCAACGGCTACCGTACTGGGTCTAGGCGTAGACCCAGGAACGGACGTGACCAGTGTTCGTCGGGTAGAGCACCCGACAGCCTGGAGGCGGAACCTTCCTCCCGAAGCCACCTGCCGGATAGACTAGGATCTTTACCCGGCACGTGTATTCTTTAACCGGTCCTCCAGGCCTATATAAGGAGGACCGAGCCCCTCGTAGCAAGGGATTGAACCCAGAGATTCTTTGATCCCTAATCACATACAGCTCCAGGAGCACCATTGTAGCCCGCTGATATACCTTATCCTAGATCAGGCAGGACTAGGGGTGTTACCTCCTCACGAGTGCCCCGAACCTGGGTACGTCTCGGTGTGCTTCGTGGTAACATCGCAGGTGCCCAATCCCAGGCAATCTCCATCGCTTGCACCCTGATCGGTCTCACACCACTCTTAGCCACCCCCCGTGGCACCGTCGTTCCCAATACGACGACAATGGAGTTACATTTTCCTGCACGAATCTGTGTACCGTGTGATTTTTCATTTTTATTCTATAACTCAGAATGAGCTCCTATTTTAATTGAAGTTACAACTTTGCATCCTCTGTATGCTCAAATTTTTTCGTGATTTTTGAACATGTTTAAGTAGGGCAATTAATTATGTTTTTTTGCTGCTGTTTTTCTGGACAGATTTTGTCCAATATTGTTTAATGCATCCTTTGAACTTTTAAGTTGATTCTTTTTTATTCATTTGAGTTTTTAAGTAAGTATGCAACATTATATACTTACTGGACATTTGAAATAGACTTGTGTTTAGAAATTTCTAACAACAAGCATTGCATCTCTTGTACCTACCAATGTTACTACTCTCAACAACATTAACACAAATAAACACATTCTAAAACCCTCCAAAATCATGCATGATAAACGTTACTCGGAGTTCTCTTGTTATGATCAAAACAGGATGAGACTTGTGTAGGGCTACAAAATTGCACCTTAAAATTTGTATTTCTTATCACTGGAGACCCCATGATGTCATTATGAGCATCCAAAGATCATACTAAAAACACCTCTTGAATAATGTCTTTCCAGTATATCTAAATGATAAGCACGCTATCACCATGATATATAAGGAAATTGTACGAAACACAAGCATCTAAATTGTACGAGACACAAGCATCTACAAACATCATTATTCCGTTATTCAATCCAACAAACAATAACAAACTCACGATCAAAATCTCTCTAATCTATTATCCGTGGTGTCTCCAATGTCACCACAAGACTCAGAAAATTGTAATAGACATCAATCAAGTGAGCAACATCATATCCAGTACATAAAGGAAATAGAAGAGGAAACATCAAATAATTCAGTTATAATAACAAGAGGGCATCTAGCAAAAGTGCACGCGCAGCGGCAGTTTCAAACGCGCGCTTTCCATCCCGCATAGCAGACCGATGCGTGGCGTGCAAGCGCGCGAAACGCCGCGACGTGAGTGAACCAGCCAGCAGCATCAACCAAACTAGCTAGGTGAACGATGAGCCGACTAGCTAGCTTAGCTCCGCTTGCATACAAAAAAAGTATTTTTGCTAATTTGTAGGTATATTTTTGTAGTGGGTGCTATGGCCAGTATAAATTATGCACTTATAGCATTGTACTTTTGTATATCAGGTAGTGCATCATAAAAGAGAAGGCGGTGTATTGCTCTATTCGAGGCAGTGCACCAAAAAAAGAAGGCAGTGCAGTGCACTGCAGTGCACCGTAAAAGAGAAAGCAGTGCACTGCCCCGTCCGAGACCGTACAACACAAAAGAAAAGGAAGTGCACTGCTCTATTTGAGGCAGTGCACCGTAAAAGAGAAGGCAGTGCACTGCCCGTCTGAAGCAATGC
This sequence comes from Poa annua, assembly GCA_026929855.1. Taxonomy (NCBI): domain Eukaryota; kingdom Viridiplantae; phylum Streptophyta; class Magnoliopsida; order Poales; family Poaceae; genus Poa; species Poa annua. Next base: position 25,946,793 of record CM049439.1, on the reverse strand, counting down.
ACCGTAAAAGAAGACAGTGCACTGCCCCGTCCGAGGCAAGGTAGTTCACTATCCAGCTAAAGTTGTGCACCACAAAAAGAGAAGGCAGTGCAAAGATGGCACAGCATAAAAAAGGCAGTGCAAAAACAGTTTGTTGAAACATATCAATAAAATATGTTGTTTTGAAGATTTCGACGTGACTAATTCATCCCTGAAAACGGATCGCGATTTGAAATCTCTGTTCACAAAATATTTTACTTTTTGTTAAGCCAAAAGAGAAAAAAAAACAAAAGGAAGCGTACCCAGCTACATCGAAGACCAACGTCTGACCTACACGTGGCAAGAAGAGACACACGCACGGGAGCAAGGAGCAGGATTCTTCCACGTGCTGCCAGCGGGAGCAAGGAGCAGAGTGTCGGAATAGGAACTTCTGATCATTGAACTAGGGTTATGAGGATGACGGGCTCTATTTTATGTTTGAGAAATCCTTCGTGGGTCGTCTAATTAGGCCAGGATGAAATTTATAGGCCAAGACCTGTCGTAAGGCGGTGGACGAGGCAACCACGCGGGGTGTGCCCCTCGGGTGCCCTCCGACCCCGGGTGGGACCAGCGAGCCCACCTTGTGGTTTCCCTTGCATCGCCCTTTGGTCTCCGGTCTTGTTTATGCAATAAAAATCCTCATAAATTTTTGACCTTGTCTGTCGATATTTCTTTAACGATTTTTCTGTAAATTAAAACACCAAAAAACAGCAATTGGCACTTGAAATCTTGTTAATAGATTAGTCCATTAAAATGGCATAAACGATATTAAATCACGGTAGAAATATGTAACAATGATATAAGGTAGTGTGAAACAAGTTTTGTACGTCAGAGACCTCTTGGTATTACGGTATATGACATCATGTGGCCACACACAACATGGTATGACCATGGGGATATTGGAATACGCAAAATGAGAAAAGGAGAACAAGGTGGTGATGATAGTAACTTGGTATTGTGATCAAGTTGTTGCTTCACAAGGATACCGATGAAGTGTGGCCTCGGCTTTGTTATGTATCATGAAGCAAAATGAATCATGTACGATAACATAATGTTCACTCGATATATTTTTGTACGTGTAGGAATCAATATGGATGTCCAAAGCCCATAACCAATTATTGACCAAAAGGATTTCGGGATCATGTCTACGCATTACCGAACCTGCGGGGTCACACAGCTTAAGGATCATCAATTAGTTGAGTACTAGATAATTAGGAGAACGAGACAAATTCAGCAAAATGGTTTCAAAACTACCGAAAGTATTTCGGAGAGAACCCGAAGTTTTTCGAACCCAGCAAGTCCCGGAGTGCCCCAAATGGCTCGGGAAGGTCCGATAAGGCTACTAAACATTCCAGAACCTTCTCAAATGTTCAAGAAGGTGCCATGGGGTAGCGCACTTAGCTAGGACCAAGTGGGGGAAGCCACATGGACCTATGGGGCCCATTAGTGGCGTGCCCACCTTTTCATTGATAGGAAGAAAGGGGGTGGCGAGGATTTGGGAGGGCGCCCCTCCTTGGTGCGCCGGCCCTAGAGGAAGGGAAAACCCTTCCACAAGGCATCCACCCCAAGGAGACGAGCGAAGCCCCAGCCCAAGACAAGTCTCTCTCTCTCTCTCTCAAAATTATCCACCTACGCCGCAAGGCTGCCCCACCTTCTAATACCTAGTAGTTCTTCATCCTCGACGGTTGGATCGGTGATCTCGTACGCATGGATACTGACAGAGGAATTGTGCTTTCAATCCTAAGAAGGGAGGGAGAAATCCTCACGGCTGGGAGGGATACACCTAAATATGAGAATCTGCAGCAACATTCCTCACCATCAATCTAATCTCACGATCTAAGCTCTCTTGCACCTTCATGATGACTATCTCCTCCCCCAACAACATGAACGTCACCATGAAAACACCACTCCCTCAGATCTGGTCGTGGAGCACCGCTGGCGGCCACGATGTTGCCCACACAATCACCATAGCGCACCACCACAAGGAGCCCCCGAGGCCGCTGCGACCCGACGCTGATAGGGAGGCAACACCATTGGTTGACGACGCGGTAGACCCGGCTTGTTCAGACCTCCAAACTGCCCAAGCTAGCCAAGGGAAGTCGCCCCATCGACGCCCTCTAGCAGCGGCGAGGAGAGAGGAGGTGGCGGGGAAGCCTCTTGGACACCGAGCAGACAATTATGTTCGACATCTGGAGGAGAGGAGAGAGAGGAGACGGAAGGGATTCCGAATCTGGTATCGCTGGTGGTACGAACAGGAGATCGAGGTAGCACCAAAGGCACGTAGGGCTGTAGTGAGAGCGAGGAGCTTGAGCTTCTTCTTTTTTGTGAGAAGTTTCACCGGTCTATTTAATAATCATCAACAGCGGTACAAAGAACCTCAAAAGTAATAAATTTCAATTTCTTCCTTAGACCACCTAGCGATGATTTCAAACCAGGAGCACGTTGAAAATCGCCATGTCGTCCTCACCCCTCCCTCCTGGAGAGGCAAAACTTGTCATAGTAGAGCTTGTTGTGCTAGATTGACGACAACATTTCCAAAAAGACATTGAAACTATTAAAACAAGGATCACTGAAACATCTATAATGGGTACGAGAACCCTCCCTTCGACGAGGTGCCATGGTGCACCACACCTCCACGGCCACAAGGGCCACAAGAGGGAGGTGCGTCTCCCAACGGCATAGCATACGAGGGGGAGAAAATCCTAGATCATTTTTGGACGTCCTCCACTTGAGCGTTATTGCTTTGTGGAAGGGATGATCTACGATCGTCATTGAAATTGATTGCTCACAGCTCATTGAAGCCACCAGTTCCTCGACCGCAGGACAGATCGCCATATCTACATCTGATTTTAAGGTTAGGAGTGTATGTGTACTCGTCATATTATTTCGGTTGAAGTGAAACGTTCTCGACCACTGTCTCGCAAAATCTGGCAACAGCAGGAGCCACACAGTTACGTGGTTAGGTTTCTGGTCCTGATGATGTCCTTCGGGCACTAGAACACTACCGTCTTTTAACCCTTCCTGTTAAATAAAGTTCCTATTTTACCCGCACAAAAAAGGAATGTGATCAATTTCCATCCGAACACTCTGCAAGTACCAGCCTACAGTCAAAGAGTATTGCGCAAGCTCTTTGCTCTGATAGTACAGCTAGTCGCTAATCCTTATAAGTTGCAATAGAAACATTCAACTCCAGTCCTAGGTACATTGTTCAAGGTTCGGTTGTTTATATCCGAACTGATTAGAATGGCAGTCAGCAGACTATCTTTATTCGGGCAAGCGTCAAATACATAATTATCAGCATTGCCCCACTAATATCTCACCTGGCGTACTTCCGATTGGGAGGTTTAGGCTTGCCCCCCTTGTGATCTTTGCCTCTCAAAAGCGCGAGTGTTGGGCCAAGAGCAGTGCTTCTTTGCGCTCGATATGACCAGGCAGACGTGCTCGCATTTGGTTTCCAAGTTCCCCAGCCATTCTCCTGAACTTCATCAGGCTTGTCATTCGGTATTTCTCTGTTTTCCTCCCAAACCTTGTTATGTTTCTGTTCTGCACAAAACAGTTATTTCTTAATTAGAATATAGCCAGACATATTGGGTACAGAAAAAAGAAACGTTTACAAATGACTCCATACCTGGTGCCGCATCTGGACCTTCAGTGTTATTTGGCACCAAGACTCCTGTCTGGCTATGAACTATGCCTTTATTTTTGTCCAAGCTACCTGGTTCTCCCACGGTTGGTTCGCCTTTCCTTCCTGTTTGTCTAATGGGAGTACTAAGAGCCGTGGATACCGACTCACTACCCTTCAGTAGTCTTACATCAAGAAGGGAAGAGTACTCGATCTGCAGTAGACGTTGAGTGTGATGTTCACGAGCTTTGGGTACATGGTAAGACTGGAAATTGAACTAATGATTACCTCCAAGGAACCATCTTCCTTGTAGGGTGAAATATCCACTGGCATGTCTAACTCGTCCTCAACTGCTGTTTCCTTCATGATGATTGGATACTCCAGAACAGGCAAGAGAATGATGCGCGTTGATATTAAATCATATATAAGAACTTCACCGGCCTGAAACAGTATGTAAGTTTCAAGCATTGATAGCCCAAAATTAAGTACTGCCAATGACTCAAGTATTAAAGATGCTTTATGTTTCCATGTTTGCTCCTACATGTTTCAAACAACAAACAACCTAGACCACAAATTTTTCAATCATACCCGGTACGGAGAAATCTCCGGACACCAGGAGGAAGACAGCTCAACCAACCGATACACAATAAGATCTCCCTCCTGAAAGGAAAAAAAAAGGGTAAGCTCGCAAAGAGAATTAAACTAGAGCAAAATAAAATATAGCCTAAAAATAAGCAACTTTTACAAAGCTATGAAGAAACTTTGAATGCTTGGAAGTATGTCATATGTGATGTGAATGTGATTGGCGTATCCACATTTAGGACAAAAATGTCCATGAATTTGGATAAACACTGCATATGGTATAAATCTAAACTGAACAATACAAATACCGACAGACATTGCGTCCGGTCTAGTTTTTACCTGAACACATGTGGATATCAGGTAGAACATTGCTAAACAAAGACCAGGATTTTATTAAAATATTAAATAGGGTCTACTATACTATTATAGAAAAGCAGTTCTACAGAATATTCTTTCACTAGCAATTACTTAGAAGATATTATTTTACTCTCTCAAGTAGTACAATGCACAGGGGTGCCAAAAGATCCAAGTACCAACCACCTAGGCTTTGAATTTAGCTTAGCTAAGAGTCCTGTCCAGAAATATATGCCAAGCCAACGGCCCAACGTTATTCGACAGCTTGTTGACACTTTTAAGCAACAGGAAGAACCACTATCTCTCCTCGGTCAATCTGTTTTGGGGCATCAATGAAAACAAAGATCCCACCATATTTTTAGATATTACCTCTGGTTTAGGACCCACCTAAACCCACACCCTTCCCTCCATATCATAGTTGTAGTCAACGATTGTTCATGGCCCCTAGTTCCTTGACCTCTCATTCATACCATCTGCTGTTCTGCTGAAAGCCTGAAACTACCTAATAGACCGCAAGTGGTTGCCACCGTTTGACACCTATGTTGTGAACAAGCACATACTTTTCCAACAAAAAACGCAGAGACCGTTAGGAACCTTTTATTCCTTAAGAGTATTAACTATCAATGTTAGTGACTACTGATATTCGCTTTAGTGCATAACTTGTGTCCTTTTCAGACAAGCTACAAGCTCTCAACTAATTACTTGTATGAAGAGAAATTGATTCTCAGGAAGTTGAGGGGTTTGATTTCAGATACTGTTAACATGGATACATAATAATCCTTTGGTTGCTGTATTTTGGGTGATTCTTTCCAATGGAAGCATACCCTCATAGACCTCTAGCTCTTACACGACCACATAAACACACACAAAAATTAAACATGCATGTGTCCTTTAGGATGCAGCTAATCATTCAGTTTAGAAATTAATATATAGTCACCATCTTGGAATGGTCAATGGGATAGAAACAGTCACTATACTCTTTGATCACAATTATATGATTTGAGAAGCTTTATTTCCTATTCTGATGGGGGAGCAATTACCTTTGGAAATCGTGTTAGGGGGGGGAGCCTACCAAAGTCCAAAGGTTCACTGGTAGACTTTCCTTCCTCAGCAACAGTCTTTTCCCTTGCTAATACATCACGATTGCTCTCATAGACCCCTTGATTGCTCACGCGACAAAAACCATTTACCTCATCCTTACTATTTACCATAAGGTGGTTAGCGTCAGTATTACTTCCAACTATTTTCCCAAGATTGCCAATATCAGCCCTTTTCTTATTTGAGTTGTTCATCCCCCACTTTTGGCCCTTCTTTTTGCTCATAGTTCCACTCCAAGTGAAAGTTTCCTGGAACCACATGCACAACATCAATGGTAAGGAAAGTGAATGCTGATTATAGTAAACTTAAACAATATATTTTATAGTTCCTATGTTCATGTAAAATGTCATTTCAATTATGTCTAATGCAAATCAACATCTAACTTCTTAGACATCTGCCCTGTATATCTCTTCCGTATATATGCGCTGGATACCCCATGAAATTTGGTAGACACCCTCCAGGGATAAATACAAGTTTGGAAAGTGGAAACAAACCTCTCCATGAAAACCTTAGAGGGAACCAAATTTTGCTCCCCATTTCATTGTTTGTCGATGTCATATCTTCTAATTACAATTGAGATTGATCTTGAAAAAAAATATCACCTCTCCTCCTAGGTATAATTTGGGAGACATTTAAAATAGAAATTACCTGTTGTCCAGAAATTTTTGACAGAGTGGGTGGTTTCTTCTTGGATGTTGTGACCATCCAGACAAAATAAACCTCAGACTACAATTTTTTTAAGGCAAAGCGGTTATCTACAGTACTAAGTGTTGTCTTAACAAGCCAGAAGTATTTTGAGTCTAAGCTAATGAGAAAAACGTAGCATGTAGCACCAAGGCAGAAGTTATTCCACCATAAGTTAATATCTAAGGGAGCTTAAGTAGCTTATAAATATAGGCACCAAAATTTAGTTGCAGAGAAAATGAACACTGGTGATTCCATGATGAATAACAGAAAAAACAAAGATAAGCAGCGTAAACCTGTGTTTCCGTCACTGATGATGTACTTACTTCACCTAGAAACACAAAGAATTCTGTGTTAAATAAAATGATTATAATGTATGTAACACACTGGCGCTGATTCTTATGATACTGTTAGAAAATAAATAGAACAGTAAAAGATACTGTCATAAAGGGAAACTGGAAGTGCAATTCTACTTGTTCACACAGAAAATATATGCAGCTCCATAGACATATAGACAAATAACTTTCAAGTTAGCAAACCCAGTCTCACTGTGATGCAAACACTTTGTTCACATCGAGATACCTACAGTGTAGAAGAGGCAGATGAGATTGCTTGAAGGGGGTTAAGGATTCGGAGAAGACTAGGTATAATTGGAGATACAAAGATGTTGAGAGAGAAAGCTAATTCATTATTCTTGCTTGAAAGCAAAGATAGAATTTATCCCTTCATAGGGACAGCTTGCCATGACCTAACAAGATATGATCTCCAATGCCAAGTGAATATATCTCTAATACAGCGAATCTATAATTAAAAATCAACTACAAGTAACTAGGAAGCAAACAAAGTCTTGTTATATTTCGGACTAATGGTGCATGTGAAGACGGTGAACAACCATCTACCAGCTGTGCCGCTTTGCAACCCCCTGTGTGGTAAGACTATGCAATTTTCTCTCAGATCACCATTTCTGCAACACAATTCATCTGCTGAGGAGCAGGACTGCTTTATATTTTCTAACTCAGCACACTGATCCGCCTTGAAGATCCAACCTTTCAGGCATATACAGACAAACTGGTTCATGATGCAACTTATCGGCATTTTTTCCCAACACAACATGAATTATTCACCTCTTATCTGCAAGAAATATTGCACCGGATAGCTACTGTAACTCAAGCACATAAATATGAAAGTAATTTCCGTAATAATTTCATTAAATTTTGAGCTTCAAGTATGAATCAAGAGGCATGACCCAAGCAGGCAAGCAGCTCGTACAAATCAACCATAAAACTTAACTGAGTAATATTCCCCGTGTTCCAAATTATAAAATGTTTTGACCATTTCAATACGAACTGAAATGAGAGAATTAAAACACTAAAATACGTCTAGACACATATGAATCAAGATAAAGCTAAAGGCTTATATTTAGAACGGAGGTAGTAGTAAATTATATCAATATTTCAAAATGCATTCTCCTGTTGATCATACAGAATATAAACGTGTGTCCATGCGTGATGACATGCGTGCGAGCTCACATGCTGAGTGTAGTGGCACTCCAATAATATAACCTTTCTTTCTCAATGGGGAAGGTAAACAGATACACTATCAGTGAAAACCAAAACATCAACCATTAATCGTATTAGGGGCAATTAGTTCTTTATGGGCTGAGGAATACCTGCTGGCTCAAAGCGAATATGACCAGGACGAACCACAACTGGAACAATATCGTCTGATGTATCGGATTCTTCCTCCTCTGCTTCATTGCTTGACAATGGCAAGTGAAGGCCATTCTCATTACTTGACGGGCAAGGAAGACCATCTTTGTTGCTTGAAGATGGACAGTCAGCAGCAGTGGGTGATTCCTCGCAGTCCACATTCTACAAATATACATTGTGGATTAATATGTTTGGCTAACACCGCTTATGCTTTCTGTTGAACCATGGGCCTTCTTTCTCTGTACCTACTTGGCCCATTTGGCTGTCATGATGGCAACATACTTGATCAACCGCATGCCCTCAAGAATACTAAATATGAAGTCACCTTGCGAGCTACTAATGGGGGAGAACAAGTTTCTGGTACCTCCTAAGTTATTTGGTTGTGTGTGTTTTGTGAGGGACTGTTGAACTGATATTGGGCCTGTTTTGGTGCTGGCCCATGTGGCCCATCTTCTCTCAGCCACTGATATATATATATGTGACCCCTGGTGGAAAACCCTAAGGAGCCACGGCTGCACATCTCTCCCAGCCACCATCTCTCCCAGGTTAGCCACCCTCTCTAGGAACAATATGGTATCAGAGCTAAGGTTGAAGATGGAGATGGAGTGACTGGATCTGTTGCAAGCCACAGCGGATCTGGTGGATCTAGGGGTACTGTAGCTCGCCCCAACCATGGGGGACGACCTGGCTAAGGTGCTGAGCAAGCTGACGGAGATTCTCACCGCCAACACTGCGGAAGGTGCTGTTGCCGCCAGGGCAGCAGATGGAGCTCGGGCAGAAGGAGTGATGAAGCTGGAATTGACGCCAAATGAGGTCAAACTGGAGGGAGTCAGTAACTATTTGAGCTGGTCCAGAAGAGGGTTGTTGCTGCTGAAGATGAAGGCTGTGGAAGGATATGTGCTAGGAGAAGTCGATGAACCAGTGGACAAAAGGGGTGCTGAGTGGAAGAAATGGAGCACTACTGATTCAGGTATTCTTGCATGGTTGCTCAGCTCTTTAACCCCATCAGTTGCTGCCTCTGTTGAAGCTCTGTCTGCTTCAAAGGAGGTATGGGAAGCTTTATCCCAGATGTATTCTGGTAAGGGAAATGTGATGTTGGTCTCTCAACTTGAAGACAGAGTGCATGATTTGATTCAAGGTGAAAAATCAGTGACGACCTATGTTGGGGAATTGAAGCAGTTATGGGCAGATTTGGATCACCTTGATCCTTTGGTGTTAGCTCACTCCGAATGTGTGGTGGCAGCAAAGAAATGGATTGAAGGCAGACGGGTTCTGAAGTTTTTGAAGTGATTGGATCCAAATTTTGAGAATAGAAGGGCAAGTTTGATGCACCAAACTCAGCTACCTTCACTTGAAGCTGCTATAGCTGCCATTACGCAAGAGGAGACAAGACTGAAATGCAACGAAAAGGGAGGATTGACACAAAGACCTGCCTATCATGTGTTTGAGAGGCAGGAGACTAGAGACTGCTATAACTGTGGAGTGAGTGGTCACCTAAGCAACCAATGTACTAATCCAACCCGTCGAGGCAGAGGAGGTTTTAGAGGCAACATTTACAATAGGGGACACTACAGAGGTGCACCTAGAGGCAGATATGGAGGAAATTACTATCACAACTCAGGTGGTCCACAAGGTAGGGCTAGAGCTAACATGACAGTCATGGAGGGAGACCAATCAACGGAAACTCAAAACCAAGGTAGTGCAACTGAACGAGAAATGAAGAAAGGTGGACAGCAAGGAGAAACAAGCTTTGGACAATTTGCTCACTTTGTCTACACAAACAAAGGTAATACTGAAAATGCCTCCCTAGCTACACATAAGCTAGATTCGGAGTGGATACTAGACAGTGGAGCCTCAAGGCATGTTACTGGTAATATTAGTGAGTTTGAATTATACAATCAATATCCCTCAACATATCATGAAACCATTCAAACAGCAGATGGTACTGCCCAACCTGTAAAAGGTGTTGGAACTGTCAATTGTTCATCTAGCATGAAGTTATCATCTGTCCTACATGTGCCTGCATTTCCAGTGAACTTGATCTCGATGAGTAGTTTGATTGATCAAGTTGATTGCCGAATTACTATTGATAAGAAAATGTGTTTGATTCGGGAGAGGAGGACTGGAAGGAAGCTTGGGGCAGGAATCAGGCGTAGAGGGCTATGGCACCTGCACCGAGAGAAGCCGGAGATGCTAGGACACTCGGTGGTGCTCGCAGCGGTTCAAGGTTGCAAGGAGATCAAGGCCATGATCCAACATTGTCGTATGGGGCACATTTCTTTTGACAAGATGTTCAAAGTTTTTCCTGATGTAATGAGTGGAGTAGACATGAGCAAACTAAAATGTGATGCATGTGAGTATGCTAAGCATACCAGAACATCTTATGTGAGTAAAGGGCTAAGGAGTATAGCTCCCTTCACTCTTGTGCACTCTGATGTATGGACATGTCCCAGTACGTCTATCAGCGGAATGAAATATTTTGTAACCTTCATTGATTGCTATACTCGCATGACTTGGGTGTACCTCTTACGCCACAAAGATGAGGTGTTTCAATGTTTCCAAGACTTTTGTGCTTATGTGAACACTCAGTTTAAGGTGCAGGTGCAAATGCTCAGATCCGATAATGGGACAGAATACATTAACAGGAGATTTGGAGAATTCTTATCAGAGAAGGGAATCATGCACCAGACTTCCTGCCCAGATACTCCTCAGAATGGAGTAGCTGAAAGAAAGAATCGCCACATATTGGAGGTAACTCGGTCTCTCATGTACACTATGAATGTACCTAAATTTTTGTGGGGTGAGGCTGTTCTAACTGCTACCTATCTTATTAACCGCACGCCTTCACGGATTATTGGCATGAAATCTCCGTGTGAGCTTCTATTTGGCGAAAACAAGTTCAATGTTGTTCCCAAAGTCTTTGGGTGCACTTGCTTTGTCCGAGATCACAGGCCCTCAGTGAGCAAGCTCGATCCTAAGGCTGTGAAATGCATCTTTATTGGCTATCCTTCTGGACAACAAGGATACAAATGCTGGAATCCAACTGAGCGCAGAACGTTTGTGAGTATGGATGTTACCTTTCGTGAGTCAGAACCTTTTTATGGGGAGCAAACAGATTTGAGCATGTTGTTTGAAGGACTTGATCATCTGTCGCCTTTGACTGATGGTCAAGAGGGGGAGAGTACTGGCATACCTACAGCTACAGCTACAGAGAGGCAATCTTCTCCGTTGATGATTGGATCGGTTCCCATCTCTATTCCAAATTCTAAAACTGATGGTGCTTGTACAACTACGCACCAACAGGGTCAAGAACAACAACTCCGTGTGTACTCAAGGAGGCCCCGTGTGGTTGTTGAACAGAGGGAGAATGCTGAACAACAACTCCGTGTGTACTCAAGGAGGCCCCGTGAGGTTGTTGAACCGAGGGAGAGTGCTGAACAGGGGGAGAATGCTAAGCCGCACATGCAAGAGGAAGAACAATCTTCTAGTGCAACACCAGGTGCAAACTCAAATGTCACTGAGGGGTCGATAGACTTACCGATTGCTCTTAGAAAGGGGACTAGAGAAGCTACAAGCAAATGTGTGGATAGGTATGGCTTTAATGCTCATGACATTAGCAACTACGTTTCATATGAAGCCTTGTCTCCCTCCTATCGAACATTTGTTGCGTCCCTCCAATTAGTGTCAACTCCTACTGATTGGAGAGTAGCACAACAAGACCCTAAGTGGTGTGCAGCTATGAGAGAAGAGTTGGAAGCGTTGAGAAAGAACCAAACTTGGGAGTTGACTGACTTGCCAGAGGGAAAGAGGGCAGTTGGATGCAAGTGGGTATTTACTGTCAAACAAAGTCCTGAAGGGAAAATAGAAAGATATAAGGCAAGGCTGGTTGCAAGGGGATATAGTCAAGTATATGGCATTGACTATGATGAAACTTTTGCTCCTGTGGCAAAAATGAATACAGTGAGAATCCTGATATCATGTGCAGCAAATTTCGGATGGCCATTGCATCAACTTGATGTAAAAAATGCTTTCTTGCATGGTGATCTACAGGAAGAGGTGTATATGGAGGTGCCGCCAGGAATGGCTCTAGCTGGAAATGGAGGTAAAGTGTGCAAATTGAAAAAGGCTCTTTATGGTCTGAAACAATCTCCTAGAGCTTGGTTTGACCGGTTTAGAAGGGCTGTGTGTGGTATGGGATATGGACAGTGTAATGGTGATCACACGGTGTTTTACAAACATTTAAATCAGAAAATTACTATTCTGGCAGTTTATGTGGATGATATTATAATTACTGGTGATGATGAAGCAGAAATAGTTAGATTAAAGGGGTGTCTAAGTAACACATTTGAGGTGAAGGATCTTGGCCAGCTCTTCCTCGGGATAGAAATTGCTCGATCTGCAAGAGGCATAGTACACATGCAACACAAGTACATCCTCGATCTCCTGAGTGAAACAGGAATGATGCAGTGCCGAGCAGCCACAACTCCCATAGATATAAATTATCGGATAACTGCTGAGTCTGGGGAATTGGTAGAAAAGGAAAATTATCAGAAACTCGTAGGAAAGTTGTTATATCTATGTCATACAAGGCCGGATATTGCTTTTGCTGTGAGCATTGTAAGTAGATATATGCATGAGCCAAGGACTGGTCACTTGGATGCAGTATATCGAATTCTAAGATACCTAAAGGGGACTCCGGGAAAGGGTTTGTGGTTTAGAAGTAATGGACACCTAGTGATTGATGGCTATAGCGATGCTGATTGGGCAAGCTGTCTTGATGACAGGAGGTCAACTTCAGGATATTGCGTGTTTGTTGGAGGTAACTTAGTGTCATGGAGAAGTAAAAAGCAACCAGTTGTATCAAAGTCAACTACCGAAGCTGAATACCGGGCCATGTCTCAAGGATTGAGTGAGATGCTATGGGTGAGAAATCTCTTAAGTGAATTGAAGGTGCTAAAAGATGGACATCTGAATGTTTGGTGTGATAACAAGTCAGCCATATGCATAGCAAATAACCCAGTCCAACATGACAAGACCAAACATGTGGAGATTGATAGATTCTTTATCAAGGAGAAAGTGGATGCTGGAATTATCAAGATTGAATATGTGAACACAGGGCAACAAATTGCAGACTGTTTAACGAAAGGACTGGGAGCAAAGGAATGCAATTTGGCATGTGACAAGATGGGGATGATAGATATCTATCACCCATCTTGAGGGGGAGTGTTGAACTGATATTGGGCCTGTTTTGGTGCTGGCCCATGTGGCCCATCTTCTCTCAGCCACTGATATATATATATGTGACCCCTGGTGGAAAACCCTAAGGAGCCACGGCTGCACATCTCTCCCAGCCACCATCTCTCCCAGGTTAGCCACCCTCTCTAGGAACAATAGGGACCATAGGCCATCTGTGAGCAAATTGGATCCCCGTGCTACAAAATGCATCTTCATAGGCTATCCTTCTGGACAACAAGGCTACAAGTGTTGGAGTCCATCCGAGCGTCGAACTTTTGTCAGCATGGATGTTACATTTAGAGAGCTTGAACCATATTATGGCGAGAAGACTGACCTCAGTGTGTTGTTCGAAGGTTTTGACCACCCTTTGTCTTCTCAGGTTGATCAAGAGGGGCAGAAGCAGCAGGTGGCTCCGACTGTGCAGCCTGACTCAAGTATAATGGTGGGTACAATTCCGATTGCAGTTGAAGAGCAAGGGAGAAGGTGGCCTAGACCGAATGAGGAACAAAATCCTCGGGTTTACATGAGGCGAAAGGTTCAGGGGGAGCAGCATCAAACCCAGGACCAGGGGGAGCAGCTAGCACATTTTCATGGTGAAACACAAGTCAATAATGGGCATTCTTCGGTGGAGTCCAGCACCGAGTCAGAAACTACAGAGGATTTGCCTATAGCATTAAGAAAGGGGACAAGGGCTGCAGTGGGGAAACCAATGGAACGATATGGCTTTGCAACTGACATTGGTAATTATATCTCATATGATGCCTTATCCCCCTCATATAAAGCATTCATTGCCTCGCTGCAAGCAGTGTCAACTCCGACAGACTGGAAAGCAGCAAAGATAGACCCAAAGTGGCGTGCTGCAATGATAGAAGAGTTGGATGCATTGAAGAAAAATAAGACATGGGTGCTAACTCGACTTCCTGAAGGGAAAAAGGCAGTCAGCTGCAAGTGGGTTTATACCATTAAACAGAATGCTCAGGGGAAGATTGAAAGGTATAAGGCAAGATTAGTCGCTAGGGGATACAGTCAAACATATGGTATTGACTATGATGAAACCTTTGCCCCAGTAGCCAAGATGAATACCGTGAGAATCATAGTGTCTTGTGCTGCAAATTTTGGGTGGCCATTGCACCAACTTGATGTTAAGAACGCCTTTTTACACGGGGACTTGCAGGAAGAGGTCTACATGGAAATTCCACCGGGATTTGCGACGAGTGAAACTACAGGGAAAGTATGTAAATTAAGAAAATCCATCTATGGTTTAAAACAGTGACCAAGAGCCTGGTTTGACAGATTTAGGCAAGCCGTATGCAATATGGGGTATAGGCAGTGCAATGGTGATCACACTCTGTTCTTTCGACATTCCAAACAGCGCATTACCATTCTTGCGGTTTATGTCGATGATATCATCATTACAGGAGATGATGCGGAAGAAATTGAAAGACTAAAGGGAAACCTGAGCAAGACATTTGAAGTTAAAGATCTTGGAAAGTTGAAATACTTTCTTGGTATCGAAGTTGCTAGATCATCAAAGGGGATAGCTTTATCACAACGAAAATATACCCTGGACCTGCTCAGCGATGTAGGCATGCTTGGATGTAAAGCTGCTCCAACTCCAATTGATCAGAATCATAAAGTGACCACACAATCAGGCGAACTTGTAGAAAAGGAGAAATATCAAAGGCTAGTCGGAAGGCTGCTCTATTTATGTCATACTAGACCTGATATTGCATATGCCGTGAGTGTGG
Source organism: Poa annua (assembly GCA_026929855.1). NCBI lineage: Eukaryota > Viridiplantae > Streptophyta > Magnoliopsida > Poales > Poaceae > Poa > Poa annua. The sequence goes on along the minus strand of CM049439.1, from coordinate 25,931,743 downwards.
TGAGTAGATACATGCATGAGCCAAGGAGTGGGCACTTGGAGGCTGTTCATCGAATCTTGAGGTACTTAAAGGGCACTCCAGGGAAGGGGCTCTGGTTTAAAATTAATGGTCATCTGGGAGTGGATGGGTATACAGATGCTGATTGGGCAAGTTGCCTTGATGATCGAAGGTCAACTTCTGGATATTGTGTGTTTGTTGGAGGAAATTTAGTGTCATGGAGAAGCAAGAAACAGCCTGTAGTATCCAAGTCTACTGCTGAAGCTGAGTATAGAGCAATGTCTCTAGGAGTAAGTGAAATGATTTGGGTTAGAAATCTTCTTGGTGAACTGAAACTGTTAAGGAAGGAATGCTTGAACTTGTGGTGTGATAATAAATCAGCCATAAGTATTGCAAATAACCCTGTGCAACATGACCGGACCAAACATGTGGAGATCGATCGATTCTTTATCAAGGAGAAACTAGATGCTGGAATCATCACAATAGCATATGTGAGTTCTGGACAGCAGTTGGCTGATTGTTTGACAAAAGGATTGGGAACTAGAGAATGCAATAGTGCATGTGACAAGATGGGAATGATAGATATCTATCACCCCTCTTGAGGGGGAGTGTTGAACCATGGGCCTTCTTTCTCTGTACCTACTTGGCCCATTTGGCCCATCCTGAAGCTGACTACTTAAGTGTGTGTGTGCACGACTCCTCAACCCTAGAAAGACCAGAACAGCAGCCACCACCACTACAGCTCATGGAAGGTTAGCTCTCCCTTCAGATCTTCACTTTCTGCCTTCTATAGATATGAGACCATATCAGGTACAACTCATGAGAGATCAAGAGCCGCTGGAATAAGACCAATTGATAAACATGGAGGTTCTCTTTCAGGCTGACGCGCAATTTTTGAAGAGGCCCTCTTGTTTTCCTAAATTGCGCACCTATTTTCGCAGCAACTCTTCCGTCAACACCAGGCTTTACCCTCAATCTACAGATCAACATTATACCCCGTGTGTGATGTACCTACAGCTTATCACTGCCAAAACACACAAACCAACCAACCTACCTATTGTCTACTTCACAAAAACAGCGAACTACGTCGCCAACTGACAAGACTACTTTCTGGAGGACCTGGCAATGAGACAGCTTTCTCGCCAGAGAGAGAGAGAGAGACCCGCAACACGGAAACAAAAGGAGTTTCATGGAGGTGAGATCGAGATTGAGAAGAAATGGACAATTTCGATTAGTTCCCGCACAAATATGAGGAATAATCATATGTTAGCCCTCAGGGGTCAGCAACCTCACATCCTTTATTAGCACAGCTTGTTAAAATCTATAACAGCCTTCTTGATTAGCACAGCTTGTTAAAATCTATAACAGCCTTTATTAGACCCTACTGCGGATTCATAAATAACGAACACCCTACAAATGTACAAACGCGGAATCTTCTTAGACTCTAATACCAACTCACTAACAGCCTTCTTGAGATACTCGGGAAAAGGTGCAATCTAAGAAACGAAAAGAGCTTCCTTTGAAAAGTCCACATGGGGTTGTGACTAGTGGGTTAATCGAAACATCTTATATCTTCAGTTGCCACCAATCCAACAGGCTTTGTCAGTGGCAGTGGTTCAGAAATCTACAGCATAATCAGAATTTCTACCCGAAATGTGCTTGTACGGATATAAAGATACCGCATGAAGACATAAAAGATAGACGCACGGAATCATAAAAAGTACCTCTATCTGCCGTTGCTTGGCTTCCTTCCTAAGCTGCCTTTTGAGCTTCTTGCGACGAGCACTTCGACTCTGACAGGACAAAACAAAGACAAAAAAAACATGTGATAATTAACAAAAATGCATAGGCAGAAAAAAAATTACATCACATATATTCTGTTTCAAGATTTTAGTATGTCCATTAGCATATTCAAAAGAGGAGCTAACAGAACAAAATTCAGTCATATCTATGGTCTTATAAAATCCGTAAGAATAAATCAAATTAAGAGGAGGAAATACAACTCCATCTAAACCTCTAGGAAATTCAAGCATCTTTAGCAGTAACATCTGCCGTACAGATTTTATTTTACCAATGAAACAGTGCACTCTCCTACTGTTCTCTTCGAAATCATCAGGTTGAGCATTTGTCACAGCCAAATGGGGCATTCCAGGGAAACAGTATGTAAAAGCAAGGATATATCAACGCACGAATACAAACCATTGTCAGGGAACAACAGAAGCATCTAGACAGATAGGTACTCTGATAAGTGATAACAAGGGCTTGCTCTAGTAAGTTCAGGAAATGCTGATGAATGATGGGCATTGGTGCACAAGTGGGATTGTCCACTATGGTTGTCTTCCTAAAAGCACAATTTACCAAACTATTATGTATATCTTTCCTACTTATAATTTTATAAATATTCGAGTTGGTGGTCGTCCGTTCATTCCTTTTCTAGACTTCCTTGTCTCCACCTGAGAAGTGGGACCATAGAAATCGTGAACATATCATCAAGCTATTATCTCCTTTGCTGCCCCCAATAAATCAAAGCATCAACGAGAATAATTCTACATATAACTTGAGTAAACTACGTAACATTATTCTTTTGTTCCGGAGCATAGCACAGATGTTTTGCTAGCATAGCACAGATGTCTTGCGTATAGACAGGTACGAGTTTGGCTATATTTGCTACAACAAAATTTGAAGGAAGTCCTAAGTTTGCAATTAACTAGGTTTTGCAAAGCTAACTGGTACCTATACATAAGTTCTTGAGTGTGGTATGGTATCTATACATCTGCTTTGAGAACTTGGCTTCATTAACATACTCTATATACATACATAATAAAGTTTACCGTCAAAAGATGATTTACAGCAACCGACTGCATACAAACTAACATACATAGAGTGCATCACTGGATTTATTTAGAAATAGAAGTGTGGATTACACAAACCGTTTTAGGAATTTGAGTTGTCTGCCCAGCCACCTCAGTTTCACAATTCAACTCGGTCTGATTGCACCTAAAAAATTCCAACATGAATTTTCCACATTTATGTAATGGAACAAAGACTAATATTGATTCTAAGATATACTCCAGCGCGAACTATATGGAAAAATTGCAACGGAGTCCATGAGTCTCAGCATATCACGTCAATAATATGGCCCTCCCCTTTTGTCGAAGAAATGAAAACTATGATGTAATTGGTATGTAAAGGTAAACATAATTGCCATTTCAAACAGGCAAAAACTGTCTTTAAAAAAGTGTAACAAAGAGGAATGTTGAATAATTACAAATGCATTGTTCACAAAGCCTCTTGCCGTTATGCAGATATAATAAAATGTGATCATTATCTCATGGTGACATGAACATGTGAAATGACTGGGAAAAACCATTACAGCTTTAATACACAAAAAAATAAACATAGCTGCTATACCGACATTTACTGACTAATTTATGGTAACTTATTGCATGAGAGGGGTACTAAGAGAACTGTAATCCAACATTACATATATAATTTTGGACATGATATATGGATTTTGTTTACCAAACTAAAAATGTATTTTACAGCTTTTCTTGTCGCAACAAATGGCAAATGCAGTAACACTTTTTTGTATTTTACATTTCCTGCGTGTTAAAATAGACATGCAGCATGGAAATTAATGACACTATTTTTTCTGAGAAATGCGTGTTTGCAATTATTTCTGTACCACAAACATACTTGCACCGAAGACTATGAAAAATCTATTTAGTGATTGTGGGGCAGCATTATTCCAGAATCGCTATTTGTTTCAAATCAAATAATCTCATATTTCAGACAACCTTTTATACTTATCTTGCTGATCTTACTTAGTTGATTGCTTCCTCCAATAGCTACTAATCTGAAGGGAGGAAACATGATTCCTGATGCGTTATTACGCTATTATTCCATACGGTATAAGCTAAAACTTTTTCCCGTAACAGTATTCTACTCATTAAGTGTAGCAATCAAACTATAGAGTTAATACTATGTTGGAACAGTCGACAGAAACATACACAGCTACATGCCCTTTTTGTGTCTAATGTGACGACAGTATTCCAATAACTTATTAAGTTCTTGACGTGATAACAGCGTTATCAATATTGCATAGGTTACAAGAAAATAACATATTGCTGAAGTGCTCGCATAATCATGATGACAATAAGACTACTCAAATATTCTGATATGTGAATCTGCAGTTAACTCATATCGACTATAGTCAACAGAGCTGTTAGACTCTTAAGAGTCAGATCCAAAGTATCTTGTGGTGCTATACCTGATATGCTGTAATCATATAACGAACACTTAGTTGCCACCAATTAGATTTATTGTTTGGATTGGTGCTTTGCTGTCCATATGCTTGGTAGTACCAGGAAGAAGAAAACTTGTTTTGCAGATTGGGATGGAAAGATGTCTGGGAATAGAGGACATGATGTAGTACCTGCCAGCCTTTTGCTTTCCGTCCAATTCAACAGTACATTCAGCTTGTACAGCTGTCTTCTTTGCTTCAGTGTCAATAGTTGACGGATTCGACTCTTTGGAGCCACGATGATCCCGGTCTTGGCAAATATCATCTACCTTGTCGCACCCTATATATTTTGCCATCTTCAGTTCCTTTCCCCTGCATCACCAGATAGGTAGCCAGATCACTTAAAGAGGCAGCCATGGTTGATAAAACAGGAAACCAGCTGTAACTTTGATGGGAGTGAGTCTATTTTGTTTATCAGAACGCCAGCTTTGGGGGTAGAAGTGAAGCGCAAATACAAGAACAGAAAAAGGAGGATACTTTGAGCTCTCAGCTATTATTGCATCTCCATCTCGCCGTTTCCTCTTCGAACTTCTATGCCCATTTTCTAGATTGTGGTTGGATGTTGAATTCTCTTCAGGCTGATGATCACAATGAACCTCTTCTTCTTGGTGCTTACTACAGTCAGTTCGATACTCGATTGCAAGAATTTTATCATCAGTTGAAAGCGGTGGCTTTTCTACTATCTCGGGATCTTCAATACAGTGTATGTCATTATCGTGTACTATACTCTTGCAAGTTTTCTGTTTAACCCTGCAGTCCAATGAGAGGGGAAGGGAGCATTGTTATAAATAACACCATTTCCACAAGAAGTTAACACACATGGTTGTATGGAAACAGAAGTACCAAATAAAAAAGTTTTCTTTTATAGCCAAGTGAAGATGGGTGTTCACCATAAATTTCCTTATCAACACGCTAGTGGAAATCCAACTTTTATATCCCACAATAGAAGTGCTCCTACTTACATAATCCTATGATTCTTGTGAAACTCTAGCTCTATATCTGCTAGCAAAATGCTTGATTTCTTTCAAGTTTGTCCACAATATCGGCTATTTGTTCTTCACAGTAGCATAGTTAACTGCAATGCAAATGTCTCCTATGTTCACAGCTCAAGTATTCATGGGCATGATAATCAGTCCGAATTTTACATCCAGAATAAAATAGCAGAGATAGACTTCAATAAAGAATAGCATTAGCATCGGGTGAATTTGACATGGGTTCTGTATAGCCAAAAGCCCACAACCCAAAGATTCGCCCCGGAAGATTCGGTTCTTGAACAAATACCTTATGATATCCTTATCCCTGAAGATGCAAGTCGACTCGAATGGTGGCAGGGCAAATCCATCCATCTGCACAGAGAGACAATTCATTAATCCATCATTAGTAAGAAAGCTAGTAATAATCAACAACAACAAAAATATAGAAAAAATGCATAAGCAACTAAGAATTGTCCAGGAACCCTCAGGCATTCGTCTCTGTGAGGTAATCACACTTCGAGACAAACACATCAATTTGTCCCCGCACTTGGGAAGTCTCCGATTAAAACCCAAGAAAGAAAATTCGATAAAATGCCCCATGTGTCACGCAAATAGGGAAGATGCCCCACCGTGAATACGATGCCACCGGGACAGGAGCGGCGGAGGTGGAAGCGGGCGGCGACGTGGGCGGAGAGATCGGCGACAGTGGCGAGCTCGGGTCGGAGTAGAAGCCAGCAGCGCCGGAGGCCGTCCTCCCGCTGCGCCCGCCGGAGAAGGCGGCGGTTATCGAACAGAAGCCGTAGCCTGACCGGAAACGGCGACTGCGCCGGCGGCGAGGCCATTGTTGGTGTGGGAGGAGGGTTTCTCATTTCTTGTTCCGCTATGCTAAAGGGTTTAGGGCAATTCCAGGATGTGCCCCCGTTTCCGCTTCCCAATAGGAAAAAAATCCCCATAAAATTGAATTTTTTTTTACAAATATGACCAATGTCCAATGTATTTATCAAAAATAACCCCTTTGATTTTTGTTGTCAAAATTAGTCTGAAGGATAGAAAAATGACATGTGTACTTTCTACAAGCCACAGTGCCTGCTCGTGCCACATGGTGTCGCAAATAACTTTCCTCCATATAGGTTAATGAGAAATGACTTCTGTTGTCCAGGTTTCCGTGTTATCTTCTAGCCGACCGTCCGTTGTTCCGACTTCCGCCTTCATCTCGCTTGGGCGGAGGAGGTGGCGGCATTTCTTGTCTGTTCCCTGTGCGGGATCCTTTATTTCGCTGCCTTTGGGAAGGCGGCGACTTCCTGGGACAGCTGACGGTTTCTTTCCTCCATGGCTACTGGAGTCGGATGGGTCACCTGGGTTACCACCGGTTCTGACTCTGCATGCCTATGACTTTGACACAAGTTGTCCTCCTCTGCCGTCTGTCATGTGGTCGTAGGAGTCGGCTCGTGGTTGCTGCTCCAGGGCCTTCGCGACGAAGATTTTTGTATGTGCCACCTTTTCCTCAGGTGTGTATATGGCATCATTAAGTGCATCTAGCGCTACGACGGCATTGAGGATATCCGTACAAAAAAATTGTCTGCCATTTTTGTCCGTTCGCTGCGACGTTGTTGTCTAGTCGAAGATTAGCTTTTGCGTTGTTGTCAATTCGTACTCAGGCGACTGATCCCGCCTTTTCCGCCTTGTTTCTTGCGCAGGTGTCGGCTTGGCGGCTGGCTTGACGTCGAAGAGGTCTCAGGTTGTTTTTAGGGAGCATACTGCGCCGGAGCAGTTCCAGCTTTTCAAGCAGTGTTTCTGCAGTCACCGGCGTATTGAGTAGATCTTGAGCTTCTTGGAAACCATCATACATGATGATGGGTTGATTGCTGGTGCCTCCTTTCTCGAAGACGAAGCTTTTGACAGGCGGGTGTGCCTTCTCCGCACCTTTGGCGGCATTGCCGCCTAAGGTGTTGTCAGTGTCGTCTTTTGTCATGTTGTATGCCTCTGCATCGTCCGCCTTCGTGGCATCCTCAATCACGGCCATGAAAGATTGCCTAGTAGGCGGATCCGTATAGGATATTGCCTCGGAAGGCGGCCTTTGCCAAAGCAGCATTTGACCTTTTCCTCGAAAAGGCTCATAGATTCATCGGAGTCAGATTCTACGTTGACTAGAATAGTAGATCTGGATCCGGCATCCGACACTGTATCATCCAGAAGTGCAGTGAGAATTTATCTGGGATCGTTGCTTGTTGGCTGGGAGTCGGATCCCATGCGTGCAACTCCAATGAAGTGTAGATTAGAGCCGACCGACTCTTGGGAGAAGGCAGACTCAGATCCATCTTGCAAGTCGACGACTTGGTCGAATGGTTGGTGGGTGGACGCGTAAACAACGCGGTAAGCCATACGCTAGCGTGTACCCGATGAAGACGTCGATGTTGTCAATTGGAACGATTGTGCATCCAATGAGGTAGTTGTCAGTCGGGATCCAGGTTTTGTCAGAGTTGACATAGCTATAGTTACTGTAGCGTGTGACACGGCCAACGACGATTTGTTCACTGATGTCGCAAAGTATTCCCACCCGGAACATGACGCCTAAAGCCTTATGCCCCATGGTGGGCGCCAACTGTCGTGGTATCGACATTGCTGATAGGAAACAGGGGTCTCCCCCCCCCCCCCCCCCCACAGGGCCCAAAACACCGCTATTTTGGGGCCGCCGCGGCGCCAAACGGCGCTAATCTGGAACCTGGGGGGCGCGGTTTCCAGTCGTTCCCCAGCCCAAGGTTCGGCCCATGCGATTCAAAAAATGGCGGGTAGAAACAGTGGCGAATTTCATTCATATTTTGGCGCAAACAGTGGCAATTTCATTCATATTTGGCAAACTCGCCAATTACAAAGTGTGAATTTAAACTAAAAACTTATTACAACTGGGCGATCGCTTAATTGAACAGGCCGAGGCTTGCCGCGATCGGCTGGCTGTAGTCGCTGTCGCCGCCGTCGTCGTCCGAGCCGTCATCATCGCGCTGCTTGCTCGGGCCAGCGCCGGCGTCGTCGCCCCACCACCTGCTCTGCTGCAGGGTGCGCTGGAGCGGCTCGTCCTCCTCCTCCTCGCTGTCGGGGTCGAGTATATAGTACTTGATCGGATTCGCCACTGGGGAGGAGGGACGCGGCGGTGGCCGGCGGCCTGCTGTTCGCGCTCCACGCGCTTCCGCTCTGCCTCGGCGAGGAGCTGGCGTTGTTGCTCCATCTCCTGCGCTGTGAACTCGCCGAGGCTCCATTCCTCGGCGAACCCATCCTCCGCGGCTTGGATCGTGTTGAAGGAGAGCTCCTCGGCCTCCTTCAGGTCGGGCCACTCCTCCTCCTCCTTCGGCTCGTGCTTGGGCTCGAGCTTCGGCTTGATGACGCGCTGGTAGTGCGACGCCGGAGTCGCCGTGCGTCGCTGGCGCGGCTCGCCGATGCGGAGGGCGCCGCTGCGGATGGGGGCAGGGCGCTCGGAGTTGAGGACCGGAGGGGTGAGGGGGTGCGGCGCCGAGCGCGTACCTGGTGGAGGCGCCGAGCGCGCGCCGGATGAAGCGGACGTCACCGACGAGGAGCTGCCCGCTCCCATCCGCCTCGGCGTCCACGCCGTTTGGTGCGGCGGCATCGTCACCCCACCACCGCTTGCAGCCAAGGGAGTTGCAGCGGCCCTCCACCGGGCCGTTGTTGCCGCGGTCGGCGACCTCGTCGACGTGGCGGCGCTGGAAGTAGGCGTCCCAGAAGGCGTTGTTGCCTTGTGTCCTCCAGCGCGGGTCGGCCGCCTGCTCCGGCGTCAGGCCCGCGCGCACTTCGGCGATGGCGTAGTCGCGCTCGCTCTCGGCAGGGACGGGGGGCACGGGCACCCCACCGACACTGAGCTGCCACGCCCCCTGGCCGCTGGAGGCGCCGGGGACGCGCATGTCGGGTGGGCATGGGTACCCCGCCTGGTACAGCGCCCAAGCTTCGCCCTTGCGGAGGTGGCGTCGGCCAAAGCCGTTGGCGGCGGCGTCGTCGTAGGCCATGGCGGAGGAGGGCTAGAAGAGGAGGACGGCGAGAGAGAGGGAGGCGGCGGGAGAGAGGAGAGGCGAGTGTGGGGGAGGACGGCGAGGGCACGGTGGATTATATAGCGGGCGCGGCCAGGCGAAGCAGTGGTCACTGGCCAGGCGAAGCGGTGGTCGCTGGCCATTACTGCGCCGCGTGCCCCTCGAAGCGACGGCTCGCCGGCCACGCCATCACTCCGGCAGCCTTTGACTGGGCGCGTGAACTGGCCGCCCACCACGCCATTTACTCCGGCAGCCTTTGACCGACGCGGGAGCCGAGAAGACGAGTGCGCGGCCTCACGGGCGGTTTCTGTTCCGCGCCATTTTCTGCCGCGTCGCTGACAGCGCTGGCCCGCGTCGCGTTTCCCCCCCCCCCCCCCCCCCCCCAAGCCAAACCCAGTGGGCTGGGTTTCGCCTGGGTGCGCCGGCGCAAAATAACGCCGAAACGGCGCTATTTGGGCTTCTGGGGAGCCGAGTGGTGAAAAAACGGCGATATTTGCTTCCGCCGGCGCTAAAAAGGCCTCTTGGGGTCCTGTGAGGGGGGGGGGGGGGGGGGTGACTGGAGATGCCCTTAAACCCACATAAGCATTGGCCACCAAATTGTTGCACATCAGTTACTTCTCCTTTTTATTCTCTCTTCTGGACAATAATCTTTATACATTCAGGCGGGACAGAGCTGCTGGAAGACGTTTGTGTGAGCTGGGTAGTCAGAGTTTGGACGCAAGAAAACATATGGCTGGATCCGAGAGCATACTGTGTGGTAAATCAGAAGTGGGTGGAGCTGATGGCCACCGGTGCTACAACGTTAGATCCGGCTATCCATTTCCGAGATAAATATGTCTGAACTTTCATAGTCGTATGTTGTATGTTGAGTTTGCTTGCTCAAAATATTTTGAAGGGGATTTTGAAACAATTCTTATTTTATGTTTCTTATATGTTTATGAGATCACTATTTTTTCTGATTCATTATTTGGATCTCTATTCTATCATGTGTTCTTTTATCTGGGTACTAGGCATACAATTCTAATGCTTCAGTAAGTATCAAATGGTGATTGACATCATCTATCTTGGCCTTTTTTTGTATGAAATTATTTGATCCGGACCTCAACAATATGGATATTGGTAGGCGTGTAAACATCTCTAGGTTGTTTTATGTATTGAGATAATATTCTTTCATGTTGGGTTAGAAACAACAGTTTTGAAATTTCTTTATTAGGACATTGTTGGAGTAGTGTAAAAGTGAAACCATCCACCAATTTGAACGGTACCATTGTACCGGTGGAGTGAGATTATTCGTAGCGTCGAATAACTGCACACAAATAATAGCATGCCAACTATATCGGCCAAGTATGACCTATCTTTCTAAATACTAAGCTTTCTAGAATTTGTGCCTTCTCCTTCTCCCACATGTCCACATCATGGTGGACCCCACGGATGCGGTTTTTCCAGAACTAGGAGCGTACGCACCTACCATGTATCACCGTCCATTGTATCAAGATTCGTGCAAAAACAATTACAGTCATTAAGCATTTATCTTCATGAAACCCTCATTATCAATCGTCATTTGTTTTTAAAACGCATCAACGAGTTCGAATACACATTAACATAATTTTTCGATTACACATTAACATAATTTAGGACTTTTCAATATATTAGGATTTTTCCAAATACACATTAACATAATTTTTCGAATACACATTAACATAATTTTTAGATTACACATTAACCTAATTTTAGGACTTTTCAATGCATTATGTGGGCCAAATTATAATATTGTCAATGTACAGGGCTGTTTTTGCAATATTAAAAAGTGGGCAGTTGGATCTGAAATGGACGATGGAAGAGGTAGGTGTAGCCGCTCCTAGTAGTGGTGTTGCATTTTCGTGGACCCCACTCACATTTCACTTTATATTTAGTTATAGTTCACAATTTAAATTCAGTCTAAAAATATTCTATTGGATATATACATATGTTTGTACTTATCTATCAAATTTTTGGTGAAATGAAAAGGGATTCTCATCTTAAAAAAACAAAAATAGCTCCATTTCCCCTGAAAATTACTCTTTTTGTGTAGACAAAAATACAAAAAAAAAATCTAGAGTGTGTACAATATGTGCACGTAGTGGTATGTTTTATTTCAAAAAATTGAAACTTAAACATGTCGTTTCGATTTTTTTAAATGACATGTGGTGAGTTAGGAGCTACCGGTGATATCTGATAACCTTCTCTCTTATCTCTGCCTAGCGTCCACCATAGCGCCGTGCCGCATGTGCCACACGACACCATTTCTCTCCCTCCGCCTCCCTCGAGGCGTCGTATTGTACCGAAAACAACCGTCCCTACGCAAAGTTTGCCCTTCTCTTCACACACACTTCTAGCTTCATCAAGCACTTGTGACTACACGCCTCCATTCCTGATGTGGAGTCTCAAGTCCATTGTTAACTTGCACACACCACATGCGCTCCGCTCTCGTGGCCACCCAACACCAAGTCCATTGTAACTTTCACGCCACGTGCGCTCCCTTCTGGTGCGCACCCAACGCCATTGAGCTGACTTCCTACAATCCTCACAAAAGTTGCATGTGAACACCCATGTCGCCTCCCGCACCGACCACCGTTGTCACCGCTGCTATTAGTGGTGGTCGACTCTCCATCCCTAATGTCGCCCCTCAAGTCCATTGTTAACTTGTATGCTACATGCGCTCCCCTCTGGTGGCCAGTCAACGCCATTGAGCTGACTTCCTACAACCCTTACAGTAGTTGCAAGTGAACACCCATGTCGCCTCCCGCATCAGTTGTCGATGTCACCGTTTCTGTTAGTACTGGTCGACAAGGTGGTGGTGGCAGCTGCGTTTGAAACCACGAACAACAAATCGATGGTGAATGGGGATGGAAGGATGAGTTATACGCTTCGTTGTTGGATGCCACCTATTGCCGATGAAAATTGACGTGGGATTTACTCGTGAACTTTGTTTCTATGGTATATTTGCTTATATCGCGTTTGTATTATGAAAACAAGCCAAATCATGTAGGAAAATGCATGTGTATATTGTAGATGGTTGAATGCATACATAAAAATGACCTATGTTTGACTACCCTAAGTTGCAATCATCAGAGTGTAGAAAAATCATGACCACGAGGGTACAATAATAAAATAGCACGTGGTGTTAAACTGTGTGGTCAACATATAAACTATATGTCAAAAAACGTGTATTCGTGCAATTCAATATATAATGGTTGGTGGTATTCATACCATTTAATTTTTTATATTTTATTTTATACAATCTAGATCCAATGCACAGATTAATATTGCATATAAACAGCTTAAGATCTCGGTTTGCTGTATATTTTTGTGAATTATTTAGTATTTATTAGTAAAATGTTTCTCTGGTTTTATATAGTATCGACCATATTCAATGCAGTTTATTTAAATATGTTAGGACATAATTATGCCAACTATTATTAATTTTGGGATAATTTATGTCGGAAAAATATACTTGATTTCATTATATTTGTCGCAGCAGTGGAACATGGGGTTCCCCTAGCGCTGCCTAAGTGGGTCCACCGCCTGTGGGCCCAACGCGAAGATGGACAAGACCCCCGGGTCCCCTGTGCCCCGGATGGAGTCGAAGACCCCGAGAACGCGAGTCCCCGGCGGCGCCGGGCTCTGATACGTCCAAAACGTATCTAATTTACCGAACACTTTTGCTATTGTTTCACCTCTAATTTGTGTGTTTTGAATGCAACTAACATGGACTAACGCTGTTTTCAGCACAATTTACCTGGTGTCTTATTTTTGTGCAGAAATTCAACTTTTAGGAAAAATACCAGAAAAAAGGCCAAAACTCCTATTTTGCCCGAAAACCCACGGAGCCAGAAGATGAGACGGAGGGGGGCAGCGAGCCGCCCACACCACGTGGAGGCGCGGCAGGCTCCTGGCCGCGCCACCATATGGTGTGGCCGACTCGGCCACGCCCTCGCGTCCCCCTCTCGGATATAAGGTCCCTCTGACCTAAAATCGAGAACACCCCAAGCACTTTTCCCAGAAACACATCCGAGCGCCGCCGCCACCTCGAAACTCAATTCGGGGACCAGAAGTTCCTGTTCCAGCACTCCGCCAGGACGGGGAATCGAAGGGGATCATCGCCATCGTCATCACCAACGCCTCTCCATCAACCATCATCGTTTCCCCCATCCATGTGTGAGTAATTCCCCGTTGTAATCTTGAGAGGATGGTAGGGATTGGATGAGATCGTTCATGTAATATCTGTAATATCATTAGGGCATGGTGCCTAGTATCCGTTATCTGTGTTTTATGTCATTGTTGCAACTTGTTATGCTTAATGCTTGACACTAGGGCCCGAGTGCCATGATTTCAGATCTGAACATGTTATTGTATCATGAAGATAATTGTTGTTTTAGATCATATCTATGAGTTGTATACACATATTATTGTCCGGAACCAGAGGCCCCAAAGTGACAGCAATTGGGACAACCGGAGGGGATGGCTGTGATGTGAGGATCACATGTGTTCACGGAATGTTAATGCTTGATACGTCTCAAACGTATCTATAATTTCTTATGTTCCATGCTTATATTATACCAATTGCCTACATGTTTTATACACATTTTATATTGTTTTATGCATTTTCTGGAACTAACCTATTGACAAGATGCCACAGTGCCAGTTCCCTGTTTTCTGATGTTTTTGGTTTCAGAAATCCACTTAAGGAAATATTCTTGGAATTGGACAATTTTTTATACCGAAGATCTTAGAATTCCAGACACGTTCCAGAAGTCCGAGGGGGAAAAGGAGACGGGCACCGAGGCGCCCACCTCATAGGGTGGCGCGGCAGCCTCCTTGGCCACGCCAGCACCTGAGGTGGGGCCCTCGGGGCTCCACCGCCTTCGCCCCTTCGCCTATTTAACCCCCCCCCCCCCCCCCGAAAACCTAAGGCAAACAGCCCGAACACTTTTCCACTTTTCCTCACGGAGCCGCCGCCGTCGTCAACCGTAGTTCGGGAGGGTTCAGAAACTCTTCCCGGCACCCTGCCGGAGAGGGGGATCATCACCGGAGGGCTCTACATCACCATGCCCGCCTCCCGACTGATGCGTGAGTAGTTCATCCTTGGACTACGGGTCGATAGCAGTAGCTAGATGGTTGTCTTCTCCTTTTGTGCCATCATGTTTAGATCTTGTGAGCTGCCTATCATGATCAAGATCATCTTTATGCAATGCTACATGTTGTGTTTGCTGGGATCCGATGAATATTGAATACTTTGTCATTGCTTCATAATATATCATGTTGTGTGTTGTTTATGATCTTGCATGCTCTCCGTTGCTAGTAGTTCCTCTGGCCAAGTAAATGCTTGTGACTCCAAGAGGGGGTATTTATGCTCGATATTGGGTTCATGTCTCTATTTAATCTGGGCAGTGACAGAAAGCTCTAAGGTTGTAGATGTACTGTTGCTACTAGGGATAAAACAGTAGTACTTTATCTAAGGATGATGTTACTTACTTACATTACACACTTTGCTTAATGCAATAATCTGTTGCTTGCAACTTAATACTGAAAGGGGTGCAGACGCTAACCGGAAGGTGGATTATTAGTCATAGATGCGGTTGGAACGGTCTATGTATATTGTTGTAATGCCCAAATGAATCTCACAGTAGACATCATGTCATTAGTATATGCATCATTATGCAGCTCTTTATTCTATCAATTGCCCAGCTGTAATTTGTTTACCCGCATGTATGCTATTATTATTATTATGGAGAGACACCACTAGTGAACTGTGGACCCCGCTCCTTTTCTCTAAACTGATAATACAACCAACTGCAAACTGTTACTTTCATTCTCTGCAAACAAATATCATTTTCCACACCATACGGTTAATCTCTTTGTTACAGCAAGCCGGTGAGATTGACAACCTCACTGTTGAGTTGGGGCAAAGTTTCTTGATTGTGTTGTGCAGGTTCCACGTTGGTGATCGTAAACGGCGCCACCAACAACCTTCAGACGTGTTCTTCATCTCCTACTGGTTCGATAACCTTGGTTTCATCACTGAGGGAAATTTGCTGCTGCACTACTTCACACCTTCCTCTTGGGGTTTTCCAACTACACCGTGAGTGCATCAAGAATTTCTGGCGCCGTTGCCGGGGAGATAGGAGCAGCTCTGTTCAGACTTTCAGCTCCCCTTCGACGCCTCAAGAATTTCTGGCGCCGTTGCCGGGGAGCTGAAGCACATCTGCAAGGGGAGTCTCTCACTTCCCAATCTCTTTACTTTGTTTTTGTCTTGCATTTTATTTACTTTATTATTGTCTTGTTTGCTTAATATCAAAAACACAAAAAAATTAGTTACATGCATTGTTATTTTTATTTCGGTTTGCATATTTATTATTTCGGTTTAGTCAATTTTTATTTCAGTTTTTTATTTTTGTTTATTTCGGTTTGTCCCTTAAATTGCTAAGATGACTACTGCTGAGAATACTATGTTGTGTGACTTTACTAGCACCAACAATAATGATTTTATATGCACACCTATTGCTCCACCTGCTTCCAAATCTTGTCATGAAAGAGCAATTTTCTGATGTTAGTTCTGATGATGCTGCTGCCCATCTAAATAATTTTGTTGAACTTTGTGAAATGCAAAAATATAAGGATATAGATGGTGACATTATAAAACTGAAATTATTTCCTTTCTCCTTGAGAGGAAGAGCTAAAGAATGGTTCCTTTCATTGCCTAGGAATAGTATTGATTCTTGGATTAAATGCAAAGATGCTTTTATTGGAAAATACTATCCTCCTGCTAATATCATTTCCCTAAGGAGTAGCATTATGAACTTTAAGCAATTTGATAATGAACATGTTGCTCAAGCTTGGGAAAGAATGAAATCTCTGGTTAAGAATTGCCCAACCCATGGACTGACTGCTTGGATGATCATCCAAACCTTATATGCAGGACTAAATTTTCTTCAAGGAATTTATTGGATTCAGCTGCTGGAGGTACTTTTATGTCCATCACTTTGGGGACTGCAACGAAACTCTTGGATAATATGATGGTTAATTATTCCGAGTGGCATACTGAAAGGACTCCTCAAGGTAAGAAGGTAAATTCTGTTGAAAAAACCTCCTCTTTGAGTGAAAAGATTGATATGATCATGTCTATGCTTGTTAATGGTAAATCTCATATGGATCCTAATAATGTTCCCTTAGCTTCTTTAGTTGCACAAGAAGAGCATGTTGATGTGAACTTCATTAAAAATAATAATTTCAACAACAATGCCTATAGGAACAATTATGTTAATAGTAACTACAAGCCTTATCCTTCTAATAATAGTGGTGGTTATGGTAATTCCTATGGTAATTCTTATAGAAATAATAGGAATACCTCCTCTGAACTTGAAACCATGCTTAAGGATTTTATCACTACACAAACTACCTCTAATAAAACTGTTGAGGAAATGTTTGGGAAAATTGATATTCTTGCCTCTCAAGTTGATAGTCTTGTTATTGATATTGATCTTTTAAAATCTAAAGTCATGCCTAATGATACTAATGAGAATAAGACCTTTGCTAAAATAAATGCCATCCAAATTCGAATTGATGAAAATGTTAGGATGATGGCTCAATTACGTGCTAGATGGGAAAGAGAGGAAGAATTAGCTAAAAGTGATGATATTGTTAGAGTTTGCACCATTACTACTACCACTAGTAGAAAAAGGCTTATAGGTGGGATGCCTGTTTGTGGCGCACCCTAAGCCCATGCGCCACAGAAAACATTTAGTGGCCCACCAAACCAGTGCGCCACAAACATCTGTAGCGCACAAAATAAACATGCGCCACTGAAATATTGTTTTTTGTGGCGCACCGTGGAGCATGCGCCACAGAAAGTAGGTGGTCCCCGCCAGCCAGTTCGAATTTCGGAATCCGGGGCAGTTTCTGTGGCGCACCTTGCCCATGCGCCACAGAAAATAGATATTCTGTGGCGCACCTTGGCCCATGCGCCACAGAAAGTTGGCATTCTGTGGCGCATGGTGGACGGTGCGCCACAGAATGTGAATTTTCTGTGGCGCATGGAATTGGTGCGCCACAGAATGTGGCTTTTCTGTGGCGCATGTGCCTGGTGCGCCACAAAAATATTATTTGGTGCGCCACAAAATGTCAACCAGGGCCCACAAAAGCATTCAATGCACTAAAATCTCAGATTCATTTGCAACCTTTCCCCTTCTCTCACACAGCTCGTATTTCTCCTCTTTTTCACCCAATTTTCCCCATTCTTTCTCCATTATTCCTCCATTTCTAGTAGGTTAAAACCTATTTTGTTCCATAGAGATTGGTTAGTAGGTAGGGAGGCTTCATATATACTCTCTCCTCCTCTTTTTGTCCACTAAATTCTCTCCAAACACACATCACACGATCACGGTCCCGGAGGAGCTCCAATCTACTAGGTGAGACATCTTCTCTTTTTGTTGTGGTGTGCATGCTTGTTTGGTGGTATGGCATCGGTTTATGGCCGGTGTATATGGCCATCGGTGTATATATCCACCGATCATTTATGGGGCGCCGAGTGTATGGCCATCGGTGTATGTGGACACATGCATATGCATGTTTGTTGTTTTTGTTGTTTCTTGCGGCGGCGTGGTGCATGTATGTTTGCCGAAATGTTGATTCATTTCCATTTCGGCAAATTTTTGCACCACCCATACGTCCGACTATTAGGAGAAGTCATGCCAAAATTTTCCGTCGAACATGCATGTGTGTGCATATGTTGCGGTTCTAAATAACGTTTCTCGGTTGTGTGCTCTATGTAACCCGTGCGTAGGCAACCATGGTCGTCATGATGAGATCCGGTCAAATCAGTAGATACAAGGAAGAAGCGAAGGCGGAAATGATTCAGTGTAACAGGCGCCAGATAAGATGTCCGTGTCGAAAATGTAAACTCGAGAGATGGATCGATCCTGATTCCGGACAATTGGAGGATCACCTGCTCAGGCAAGGTTTCATGCTAGGCTTGAACCAGGCACCGACAGCAAATGCGCCCGGACATGACGAAGGAGATGTCGGCGGACAAGATGATCATGACGAAGGAGATGTCGGCGGACAAGATGATCATGATGACCATGGGGGAGATGGCGGTGGAGAAGACGCGAACACGGAGAACACGCTAATGTCGGCCTCACGGGACTCTCATGTTCAAGAATTGCTCCTCCAGGAGACGAGCAACGCCAGAGAGAAAGCCAAACTGGCGCAAATGGAGATCGACGGGAAGACTCCGTTGTATCCTGGGTGCCGGCCAGAGGATACGCGCTTGCAAGTAACGCTTGATGCTCTGGAGATGAAGGCGCAAAGCAAGTGGACCGACGTGAGCTTCACGAAGAGCATGAAATTCATGCACGATCGTCTTCCCGAGGGGAACACATTGCCAAAAAGCATCGAGGAGGCCAAGAAAGTCGTGTGCCCACTTGACTTACCGCACGTCAAATACCATGCCTGCATCAATGATTGCGCAATTTACCGGGGAGAGTACAAGGACATAACCAAATGTCCGGTGTGCAACCAAGGACGGTACAAGGGTGCTAACAAGAAAGTTCCTCGAAAAGTGGTATGGTACTTTCCTATCACTCCCCGTCTGCAGCGGTACTTTGTGGACCATAAGGAAGCAAAGCTAATGCAATGGCACGCGGAAAGGGAGAAGCCCGAAGAAGATCCGGAGAAGGGAAGGATCCTGTCACACCCTTCAGATGCCCTCCAGTGGGAAGCATTGGACGCCTTTCAAAATTTCGGAGGCGATGCAAGGAATGTCAGGCTGGGTATGAGCACCGATGGACTCAATCCGTTCGGCAACCAGAGTAGCATGCATAGCACCTGGCCCTTGTTTGTATGGCCTTACAACCTTCCCCCTTGGTTGTGCACGAAGCAAAGGTACATACACATGAGCATTCTCATCCAGGGGCCGAAACAACCGGGTGTCGACATGCATCTGTATCTCACACTGTTGAAAGAGGAGTTAGCCACGTTGTGGGACACGCCAGCCCGTACGTGGGATGCCTAAACTAGAGAATATTTCGACATGAGAGCCGCCTTGTTCACGACGGTGCAGGACTATCCTGGTTGCTCATACGTATCGGCCCAGGTAGGCCACGGATTCTGTGCATGTGTCAGGTGCATGGATGGGACCCCGCATCTCCAGCTACCAAGGGATGGGTCTTCGAAAACCGTGTACCCAGGTGCTCGACGGTGGCTTCGCATGGATCACCCGTGGAGGAAACGCGGTGACCTGTTCGATGGTGAAAACGAGCTCGAAAGAGCCCCGCACGAGAGGACCGGCACTGAAATCGACGAGCTTTTGAGAAATTGGGAGGAGTGCCCTGCTCCTGGAAAGAAGCGACCGAGGGTTGATCCCCTGCTGGGTGTATGGAAAGCGAGGTCTGTTTTCCACGACTTGCCGTACTGGAAGGTCCTTAAGGCGCCCCATAGCCTCGATATGATGCACATTACGAAGAATGTCACCGAGATTCTACTTGGCACTCTTTCCAATATGCCGGAAAAGTCCAAGGATGGGACGAGAGCAAGATACGATCTGAAATGGCTTGGCATCAAGAAAGATCTACAGGCACCCGAAAGTGATGACGACGATGACGCTGATGATGATCAGACGGAAGGGACTCAAGGTCGCCGCAAAAGGGCAAAGAAGAACACGGTGGTGCTTCCCCCTGCCTGCTACACTATGAGTCCGGTGGAGCTCGAGCAGTTCTACAAGTGCCTCGTAGGAGTCAAATTTCCTCACGGTTACGCGGGGAAGATCAGCAGATATCTGGACGCAACGAAGAAGAGGTTCACCGGGATGAAGTCTCACGATTGTCACGTGCTGATTACGCAGATAATTCCCGTTGCGATCCGAGGGATAATGGATGATCACGTCCGAGATACGCTGCTTGCCCTGTGCAACTTTTTCGACGTCATCAACAGGAAGTCGATCGGCGTGAAGCAGCTCGACAGGCTACATGAAGAGATCGTGCTGATACTATGCGAGCTCGAGATTTACTTCCCACCCTCTTTCTTTGATATCTGCGTGCATCTCCTTCTCGATGTCGTTGAGGACATCAAGCAGCTCGGGCCGACGTTCCTGCACTACATGATGCCGTTCGAAAGGCAGAACGGTGTCATGAAAGGATACGTTCGCAACAGGGCCCGTCCGGACGCAAGCATGGCCAAGTGCTTTCTAACCTATGAGTGCATCTCCTTCTGCCAGAATTATCTAAGCACCGAGAACGAGGATGTTGGTCTGCCCACCAGGAAGCACCTCGGCAGGCTCGGTGGAGTTGGTCACCGCGAGGGCTGTCGCTCACTCTTTGTCGGCGTTCATGGTCGAAGAGAAGACCTCGACGGGGCTCACCGGGTCGCGCTACAACACTTACAATTGATCGAACCTTGGGTGGAGGAGCACAAGAGCTTAATCGAGCAGAATTACATCGAGCTGGGTCAGCAGAGGAAGAATGGAGACGTATCCAAAGAGCACAACTCCAGCTTCACACGTTGGTTCAAGAAAAGGCAACTGTTTCAAGCAGCGAGCATAACGCCATCTACGGAAGATGAAGAACTCATTTTCTCCTTATCACAGGGCCCCGGACAGAACGTAAGGACCTATCAGGCGTACGACATCAACGGTTACACATTCTACACCGAGGAAAAGGACAAGAATAGTGAATATCAAAACTCAGGAGTAACTATGCTATCCTACGGTGATGACGAGGTTACTGTCAAGGAAAGATTCTTCGGAAGGATCGAGGAGATATGGGAGCTCAACTACTGTGGAGAGTTGGTGCCAATGTTCCGTGTAAGATGGGCCAAGGACGTCGTGAAAGAAGGCCGGTATTTCACCACCATGGTAATACCCGATGCCAAATCGAAGAAAGCCTCCGCGAAAAACGAGCCATGGGTACTCGCTAGCCAAGTTGAGCAATGCTTCTTCATTACCGACCCGTCAAAGCCTAGTCGTGTTGTCGTGAGGAGGGGCAAGAGGAGTATCATCGGAATGGACGGAGACGCCAACGAGGAAGACTTGGACGGCGATCCGAAGATCGAGGAGGAATTCGACAAGTTCTTCGACAAGCCGACTATGAGCAAAAACACAAGGAAGACCTCCCTACCTACTAAAGGTTGTTCATTCACGCGAAGAAATCTCAAGGTGCCCGGCCTAAAGTATTCAACCGCGAAGAAGGGAAAGAAGAAAAGAAGCTAGCTCTCGGAACCAGCCGGGATCGACGAAGACGCATTTTGGTGTATTACTTTTTGTGCGTGTGTACACATGTGACATGAGAGAAGAAGACTTTTTTGTTGTGTGTGAGACAATGCAAGCATTTATATGCACGTGTATATTATGAATTAATCTTTAAATATATATATACCTTTTTGGTGTATTAATATATGCGGCAACAAATTTGTGTGTTTGTTTTTTCCTTAAAATATGTGTGTTTCTTCTTTCTTTAAATATAACCAAAAATATAACTATAAAAATAGAACAATAAAAAAAATGTGACACAATTCTGTGGCACACCCACACTAATATGCGCCGCAGAATCTTATAATTCTGTGGCGCACCCATGGATCCATGCGCCACAAAATTGTGAAGGCTGAGGTACGCGCGGGGCCGGGCCCACATGTAAGCGGCAGCACGGAAATTCTGTGGCGCATCCCTTCACGGATGCGCCACAGAATTTCCGTGCTGCCGCTTACACGTGGGCCCGGCCCCGCGTCTACCTCTCACACTTCCAAATCCCCCCCGCGCCTAAGTCCAACCACCGCTCCTGTGCGACGCCGATCGATGCCGCCGCCGGAGACCTCCCCCGCGCCCGCCCCCGCCCAACCTCGTCGCCGGAGACCTCCCCTGCGCCCGCCCCGCCCAACCCCCTGCGCTCCCCGGCGACCTCGGCCTCCCCTGCGCTCCCCGGCGACCTCGGCCTCCCCTGCGCTCGCCGGCGGCTTCGCACCTCCCCACACCCCGGCGACCTCGGCCTACAACTCGCCCTCGCCCCCCCCTCCCTTACCGCACCGATGGTGCTTGTGAAGATGTCATACCGAGGTTTTTGTTTGATATGTGTTGTTTGTGCACTGTGATATGTGTCATATGATATGTGTTGTTGTTTGTGCACTGTGAAAATGCACAAGTCAAAATGCACCATCGTGTCGTGCTTGTGCACGGTTTGCAGGTACCCCGTGAGGCCCTTGAGATTGCCGGAACGTTGATTAACTTCCGTTCCAGCAAATTCGGGTACTCCATATGTCCCTTTTTTAGCAAAGGTTATGCCGAAATTTTTCGTGAATTTTAGCATGACTTTGCTACAAAAAAGGACATATGGGGTAATGCAATGGCCGGGGTATCTTAGTATTTAATTAAGATACCATTTGGGACAAGGAGGATGCCGAGGTTGAAAGACTAGGGAAAGAGAACCCGTGGCACAAAATCGCGGACGAGCAGGTCCGGAACTTTGTCCGGTCCTGCTACTATCTGGTCAAAGAGACGGGGGAATTCGTTACGGACGATGACGATGTGAAGAGATTTGAGAAAGTGCTGGTAAGGAATTTAATTTACCGCGTAGCCATATTTTTCTACATGCATGGGTTCACCTTAATTTGCATTGTCTGCAGGAGGACGAGTTGAAGGCTGACGCTGAGGCCGGCCCGTCGTCCCAGGATTCGACGGAGCCCTGGGACAGTACTTTCAATAGGGCGATGAACGTTTACAAGGCTAGGGACAAGACCGCGGCGCCGACGTCAGCTGGCCGTGTGTCCGGCTTTGGTACGAGCATGAAGTTCCTCCAGTACTACAGCACAGACGGCGGCCAGACGAGAAGGCAGAGGAGGAAGCCGACTAGGGATAGCGCCGAGGTTCTGGAGCTAAGGAACAAGGTGGAGACACTGGAGCACGAGAAAGTGGACTCCAGCACGGTGAACAAGTTGGTGAAGGAGAGGTTCGAGGAGCTCTTCCCCCCTGGGTTGATGGAGGGGTTAGCTGCTTGGAATGCGGCAGGTCGACAGGGGCCGATACACGTGCCCAGCTACGCCGGCGGCACCTCCAGCCATATAGCGACCCCTCCGGACCAGATGGTGACCCCGCCAACCAACACCGCTGCCGAGGCGCCGCTCCATACTGTGCCACAGGCGCCCCCTACCGAGGCACAGGAGCCCCCCATGCAACCTCCGGTGCCAGAGAATGAGACGCCGGCCGCCGGCACCGGTGCCATTGTATCAACATTAGAGGAGCTCAATGCAATCGACAAGGTAACTAACTAGTTAGTCCACGACATCTTCTATAATTAACTATGCCTTTGATGACTGCCATCTCATGATGCCCAACATGCATGTGTTGACTCTCAGGACACGCCTTGCATACTCCTGCATACGGTGCGGGCCGGCGGCGAGTTGGTGGATGTTGCTAAGGGCACGATCATACAACCAAAGAGTAGCCTAATGCACAACCAACGCATGAACGAGGCCGTGCTGAGAATCAAGTTGGATGAGGTATTGCCTCAGTTTCAACACATCGATCCCCCAATGCAACCTCCTGGAGCCGAGGATGAGCACATGGTCCTTAGAGCCTGCGTCAAGTGGCTCATGGAATGGCCGAAGAGCCAAATTCGTCTTGGGGGGGTCAGACGCACCTCCGGCGCCACCTCGAAGCCGCCACAAAAGGTTAGGCACTCTATCGTTCGGCCCTCGTCGAGGCCGCCACATATACCTGTTGTGAATGAGCCGGCGCCACAAGCACCCGTTGCCAGGACCCGGAAGGAAGCGTCGGTCGTCGCCACCACAAGCCGGCACCAAATACTGTTGGGAGCGTCTGCACCGCAACAAGCCAAAGACAAAGCCGTTGCGCCTCAACTTCCAGTCATCGACGATGATCATGATGATGATAATAATGGCGACGACGTCGATGGCTTCCTCAACACTGGCGCCTTGGATGGTTCGTACATGCCTCCTTTGGATGACGAACACTTCCGCGGCCCCCGCATTATGCCTATTCGTCCCACTTCATGCTCGCAGCGCCTGAACTTCCATGGTTTATCTCAAGACACGCCTCCGGAGGCCGGCGATCAAGCTGAACATGCTAACATTTTAAGCCCTGGCACACTGCATAAGTCGATTCACGATGTGCAATCCCCAGAGGTGAAGAACAAGCACAGGAAGAGAAGTAAGCCAGGTGCCTCTGCGAGCCAGCCAGCTCCTAGGACTGTCCGGGATGAACAAATGGTTCCACCACGTCGTGATGGCTTGACCCGAATGCATGAAGCTGGTAAACCGATACTGCCTCCGAAGCTGCTCCGCATCGCACAAGGATCCATGAAAGCTTTGCATGATGCTATCTTGACGCTAGAGGGCATCCTTCTTAAAGATGAGGACCCAAATTACCCGGTGTTCACGTGCAAGGTGCCAAAGGGCGTGAACTTCGTCGATGAAGCCCCTGCGGATGTAATCTTTATAGCCTTCGAGGACGTCTTCAAGCTGTTTCACTCTAGACGGCTGGACTATAACTTGGTCCGTCTATACGCGCTCAATCTGGCGGTGAAGATTGATGCACTCGGTGTGGTGTTGTTGGGAAACCCCAAGAGTAAGGTATGAAGTAGTGCAGCAGCGAGTTTTCACTCAGTTGTGAAACCAAGGTTTATCGAACCAGTAGGACACTAGAGATCTCCCGGAGGTTGTTGGTGGCGCCGTTTACGACAACCAACGTGGAGCCTGCACACAAAACAACCAAGATACTTTGCCACAACTTAACAGTGAGGTTGTCAATCTCACTGGCTTGCTGTAACAAAGGATTAAACGTATGTGTGGAAAATGATGTTTGTTTGCAGAGAATGAAAGTAACAGGATTGCAGTAGGATTGTTTATCAGTTTGAGGAAAAAGGACCGGGGTCCACAGTTCACTAGTGGTGTCTCTCCATAAATAATAATAGCATACATGTGGG
Organism: Poa annua; assembly: GCA_026929855.1. NCBI lineage: Eukaryota > Viridiplantae > Streptophyta > Magnoliopsida > Poales > Poaceae > Poa > Poa annua. The sequence goes on along the minus strand of CM049439.1, from coordinate 25,906,470 downwards.
TAAACAAATTACAGCTGGGCAATTGACAGAATAAAGAAGTGCATAATGATGCATATACTATAGTTATGATGGCTAGTGTGATATTCATTTGGGCATTACAACAATATACATAGACCGTTCCAACCGCATCTATGACTAATAATCCACCTTCCGGTTAGCGTCCGCACCCCTTTCAGTATTAAGTTGCAAGCAACAGATAATTGCATTAGGCAATGTGTGTAATGTAAGTGATACAAATACCCTTAGATAAAGTACCACTGTTTTATCCCTAGTAGCAACGGTACATCTACAACCTTAGAGCTAGCTGTCACCACCCCAGATTAAATAGAGACATGAACCTACTATCGAGCATAAATACCCCCTCTTGGAGTCACAAGCATCTACTTGGCCAGAGCATCTACTAGCAACGGAGAGCATGCAAGATCATAAACAACGCACTCACAAGATATATTATGAAGCAATAACATAGTACTCAATATTCATCGGATCCCAGCAAACACAACATGTAGCATTACATAAAGATGATCTTGATCATGTTAGGCAGCTCACAAGATCTAAACATGGTAGCACAAGAGGAGAAGACAACCATCTTGCTACTGCTATGGACCCGTAGTCCAAGGATGAACTACTCACGCATCAGTCCGGAGGCGGGCATGGTGATGTAGAGCCCTCCGGTGATGATTCCCCTCCCCGGCAGGGTGCCGGGAGGAGCTTCTGAACCCTCCCGATCTAGGGTTGACGACGGCGGCGGCTCTGGATTTCGTGGAGGAAAAAGGTGCGTGTCCTAGGTCTTAGATATCCGAGGGGTATAAGTAGGCGAAAGGGCGAAGGCGGCGGAGCCTCGAGGGCCCCACACCCTGTGCTCGCGCGGCCAAGGGGGAAGCCGCGCCGGGAGGGGGTGTGGGCCCCTCGGGGTCCACCTCCGTGTCCACTTCGGTGTTCTGGAACCTCCCGGGGAATATAAGCACTTTGACGTTTCGTTTGTCCAATTCCGAGAATATTTCCTTAACAGCTTTTCTGAAACCAAAAACAGCAGAAAACAGGCAACTGGCACTGTGACATCTTGTTAATAGGTTAGTCCCAGAAAATGCATAAAATGATATAAAAGTGTATATAAAACATGTAGCAAGTGGCATAATATAAGCATGGAACATAAGAAATTATAGATACGTTTGAGACATATCAAGCATCCCCAAGCTTAGTTCTACTCGTCCCGAGTAGGTAAAACGATAACAAGAATAATTTCTGAAGTGACATGCTTCACACAATCTTGATCATATAATAATGTAAGGCTCATGTTATGAATGAAGTGATTCAAAGCAATGGTTTATAGTTTGCTAACAAATAGACAAGGAGTAAACAACTACATCATATAAGCAAAAACTTTTCATGGATAGTACTTTCAAACAAGCATCAAAATGATTCACATGAAAGTTAACTCATAAAGCAATAGTCTCTAAGTAAAAGAGCATTGAAGCAACACAAAGGAAGATATAAGTTTAAGCATTGGCTTTCAACTTGTAACATGTATATCATATAGATAGTTGTCAACACAAAGGAATATAACAAGTGCAATAAGTAAGCATATAAGAATTGTTGCACACAGTTGACACAAGTGTTTGCTTTCTAAGACAGAAAGAAGTAGGTAAACTGACTCAACATAAAGTAAAAGAAAGGCCCTTCGCAGAGGGAAGCAGGGATACAAACATGTGCTAGAGCTTTTTAGTTTTATAGGTTTTTGAAATCATATAGAGAGCATAAAAGTAAGTTTTGAGAGGTGTTTGTTGTTGTCAACGAATGGTAATGGGCACTCTACCCCCCTTGTCAACCAGACTTTCAAGAGCGGCTCCCATTGAAGGACGTTATTTCTACCCAAGAGTAGATCATCCCTCTTATCTCTTTTGTTTACACATATAGTTAAAAACTGTTGTCATTGCTTGACTGATTAGATCACGGCAAAAATGTGAAGAGATTGAAGCGGTTAAAGTTGTAATTAATTGGGACTGGGCACCCCATTTGCCAGCTCTTTTTTTGCAAAGTTAATGGATAAGCGGATGTATATGCCACTAGTCCGGTTGTGAAAGTCTGTCTAAAAGCAAATGACAAGGTTGATATCCGTAACACCACATACTTCCTCATGAGCTAATAAACATTGACACAAATAAGAGACAATATGTTTTGAATAATAAAAGATAGCACATGAAGTATTTGCTTGGAATGCCAGGAAATACCATGTAGTAGGTAGGTATGGTGGACACAAATGGCATGGGTTTTGGCTCAAGGTTTTGGATGCACGAGAAGTCTTCCCTCTCAGTACAAGGCTTTGGATAGCAAGGTTATTTGAAGCAAACACAAGTATAAACTATGACAACAAGACGTATATAAAAACATATTGCAAGCATTATAAAACTCTACATTGTCTTCCTTGTTGTTCAAACACCTTTACTAGAAAATATCTAGACCTTAGAGATACCAAACATGCAAACCAAATTTCAACAAGCTTTACGGTAGTTCTTCATTAATATGTTTTAACTACATGATGTAAAAGCTTAAACATGATCTACTTGAGAGCTCAAAACAATTGCCAAGCACCACAACATACAAGATAACAATCCATAAGAGCATGTATATCTTTTTCATTATACCATCTACCACACTTAGCATTTTCTATTTCCAACCAAACACCAATCAAGTTATTTAAAGATAAACTCTCCAAGTGTATAACAATGAGATATGAGAGTATAACATAAGAAAAACCAACAGCTCCAACAAGAGATGCATGAAAAACAAGAGCTAATAGTATTAAAATAACATAGAAGAATACTCAACAAATATAAGTGTAGAATACGAGTATTCATAAGAAAAAGCGGAGCGTGTCTCTCTCCCACAAAGCAATGCTAGGATCCATTTTATTCAGAGAATGAAGATAACAAAAACAAAAACAAAAACAAATAGACGCTTCAAGTAAAGCACATAAGATGTGGCCGAATTAAAATATAGTTTCACTAGAGATGACCTGATAGTTTGTTGATGAAGAAGGGGATGCCTTGGGAATCCCCAAGCTTTGACGCTTCAGTCTTCTTGAAATATGCTTGGGTGACCCACGGGGGCATCCCCAAGCTTTGGCTCTTTCATCTTCTTGATCACATCATATCATCCTTCTCTCTTGATCCTTGAAAACTTCCTCCACACCAAACTCAAAGTAAACTTCATTAGAGGGTTAGTGCACAAAAAATTCTTATATTCTGCATGAACACAATTGGTACCAATGCTAATGGACATTAGCTACAGCCACTGATACTTTATGGAACAAAAAGATCCATTCAAAATAGTAAAAGAGGCATTGCAAAATAAATGACAGAATCTGTCAAAAACAGAACAGTCCCTAAAGACGAATTTTTTGGAGTCACTTAACTTGCTCAAATCAGAAAACTCAAAACTAACGAAAGTTGCATATATATATCTGAGGATTACGCACAAAAAATAACAGGTCCATCCGATTTTTCTGTAAAGAGTTATGAATTTAACGGTGGACAGCAGAAAACAGTTTCAGCACAACAATCCAAATCTAGCATCAACTTTCTACTAGAGGCTTAACTTGACACAACAATGCAATAAAGTAAAGATACAAAGGAATTGCTACAGAGATAGACATCTTCCTTGACTAAAGCTGCAAATAAAAGATAATGGGTTGCCTCCCAAAAGCGCTTTCTTTAATGCCTTTTAGCTAGGCTTGATAGTTCTAATGAAGGTCTCATGAAGATAGAAAATGAAGCAAAAGGAGCATCAAGAAGCAAATTAAAACACATTTAAGTCTAACCCACTTACTATGCATAGGAATCTTGTACACAAATAAATTCACAAAGAACAAAGTGACAAGCATAGGAAGATAAAACAAGAGTAACTTCAAAACTTTTAGCATATAGAGAGGTGTTTTATTACCATGAAAGCTTCTACAACCATATTCTCCTCTCTCATAATAATTTTCAGTAGTAGAAATAAATTCAAGCATATAACCACAAGAATCATTCAACTTAGATAATATAGGCACATAAAGAGGATCATTACATTTATTTTGGAATTCATTAGCATGCTTCCCTCTTTGAAAATAGTTACTAAGATCAATATCAAGTTTAAGATCATGATTGCAACAAAGACTTGGAACTAGATGAAGGGGATCGCAGGAAGAAAACAAAAAAATTCCTAACAGCGATAACCTTAAACTAGCCAGGATCTATGCTATGCAGATATAGTAATACGGAGGAGATCGGTATACATACCCTTGTAGACCGAAAAGCGGGGATTACGCTCCCGCACAAGCGTTGCTGACGTAGACGCCGTAGCCGACCTAAAGGTCGCGGAGAACTTGGCGCGACGAAGAAGACGATGACGCGGCGATGTCGATGAAACCAACGACGACATTAAGGCCGTGTAGAGGAAGCAGACCTCCAGCACCACTAGCGTGGCACCTCGTAGGGCGTTACACACGTACGGTGAAGCCGACGAACTCCGGGCTCCGATCCAGGGACGAAGCAGCGGAAGACTGGGACCGGAATACCAGCAGCACGGCGGCGTGCGTATGGTGGAGAAAACTTATCCTCGGTGCAACTCCAAACAAGGGAGTCACGGGATCCAAGGAGAGAGAGAGAGAATTAGGTGTAATTTAAAGGCCATGGGTACCCCCATAAATATAGGAGGCCAGGGGCTGCCCAGCCTGCCAGGCTGGCGGTGTGGGACTAATCCCACACCCCAGCCGGCCATGGCTGGTGCGCCGGCCTAGGTGGGCCCCATGTGGCCCACCTAGGGCCGGCCGAACCTAGTCCCTTCCCTTGGAGGGACTCCTCCCCCCTTCATGGGCCTCTTTGCCTGGGGAGGCCCATTTAGGGAAAAATGCCTTTAAAAATTCTGGAAAAATTAAATAAAAATATATTTAACTATTAATTACATTAATTAACATTAAATACATATTACATAATTTATTCCGGCTCCGAAAACTATTTCGTCGCTGCCCGATCTCCATCGGAATTTTCCCGGGACGTTCCCGATGCTCTCTTTTCCTATTTTTCTCTTCCGGTAAAATGCCGACTCCCCTTAAGTGTGTTACCCTAGCGGTTCGATTATCTCACCAGACATGATCGAGACTCCGCTCCGATCAATGACTAATTCGTGGACCTTGGATACCCAGAATTAATCCCTGCGAGATAACGAATACTTTACCGTCGAACCTAGACGTCTGAGTCTTAAACCTTTTGCCATGCGATACTTAGCGCGTCCGAGACTCATTCATAGATATCTCCATACCTAGCTTGATCTCGTTACCGACACTGCTAACTTCTACTCGTCCATGATATTATGTCCTGGTGACCTAGTCACACGCTTGCAAGCTCGTTTGACATAATCTCACCGAGTGGGGCCCTAGAGTATCTATCCTGCTATGCGGACTGGCAAATCCCGCTCTTGCCCCCCGTCTCAACATACTCCTTTCCGACACCCGAGAGGGACACCTTTATTGTCACACTATGTAAGATATGACGTTTGATGCAATCAAAGTGTCTTCCAGGAATAGCAATAAGAGTAGATCTCACGGTCAAAGGCGTAATGACTACGTCCTACAAATATTGGGTATGTCCATCACGTCATTCTCCCAATGATATGACTCCATTGTCAACTGACATAAATGTCACATGATCGGGAAACCTCGATCATCAATTGCCCAATGAACTAGTTAGATAGAGGCTACTAGGGACCTGGTTGTTTATCTACCACACGTGTATTAATGTTTCCGCTTAATACAGTTATAGCATGGTATAAAACATATAATGAAGAATTGAGATATGACGAATAAACTATATTTATTAAGTGCCTCTAGGGCATATCTCCTTCAGTCTCCCACTTGCACTAGAGTACCACTTAATCTAGTTTACAACTTGGTAAAAGCTCAACACCCATAGCAACTTGGTGCATCCTTGTCTCGTGGAAGAGGAATACAGTCAACAGATCTCACACATTGAGACCTGTATGTGTTTTGCAACACTTCTATGTCACCTAGTTTGACATCATCCCGCATCTTACGATGACGGCGAAATATATCTTAGTCGATGGAGTGAGACTCGAACCTTCGCGTAGCATTGGCCTTAAAAGTCCAAGAGATCTATTAAGGGGAACCACATATGCTCGGAAAACCGCTCAGTCCAATCACACTTGCTACTTCTGAAGTTGCCATATATTTCTATACCTATTATGTAGATTATGCGACAGTGCATTCATATGCGACTTCGCAAGCTAACCATGTCTTTCTTCAAAACAAAGGACATCTCCTATATGAGATTTCTAGTCGTATGGGTCAGTGTCATAACTTGCATCATCGTAACCGTTTTACGGCAAGTTGTCTTTCCACTCTTACCCTTTACGAGAAAACATATCTTCAGTTTTCACAAACACTGAAGAATATACTTAACGTTTGTTCATTGATCCACACAAGGATCACTCTAGAACCCGTTCTTCAACCAAGAACTTGGGTCACACCAAGTCAAGCTTTCAGTTTGATAGAATCTATGTCTGAGGCATAGAGAATGTCGAACATCATTTTCTATCACTGAAATTGCCAAGATAAACTTAATATTTTACCTAGTCATACAAGCAAGAACCCTTTTCCTCGCTTGTTCTATTCTGAAACACTTCAGAATCTTAACTTAGGAAAATATTCCGACCTAATGTTATTAAGCCCCTTTTGATCTATACAATTATAGATTGGATGCCTAATACTGAAAGGACAATGATGTCGCCTAGAGGGGGGGTGAATAGGCGGTTTAAAACTTTTCCGATTTAGGCTTGATAATTGCGGAATAAAACTAGATGTTTAAATTAACAAGCCGACAACCTAAATAAACTAGGCTCACCTATGTGCACCAACAACTTATGCTAAGCAAGACAAACAACAAGGTGATAGCAATATAGAATACTTCAAGCACGAAGGCTATCACAATGTAAAGTGCATAAGTAAAAGCTCGGGTATAGAAATAACCGAGGCACGCGGAGACGAGGATGTATTCCCGAGTTCCTCCTTGTTAAGGGAGTACGTCTCGTTGGAGAGGTGTGAACCGACACAACGGTTCAACAACCACAAAGGTTTCACCTTCTTCTCCGATGAACCGCACCACAAAGGCTTGGTTCACCTTCCACTATCGGAATTCCTTCGAGGCGGAATCCGGAGCCTTTCAACAACAATCCGGGGCACAACCCACAATGGGATTGGGGGCTCCCGAACGGCTTTCAACAACAATCCGGGGCACAACCCACAATGGGATTGGGGGCTCCCGAACGGCTTCAAGTGACCACACAAGGGTCCAACCACCACAAAGGCGTCTAGGGTCCGAGAACCCAAGAGAACAAGTTCACAAGCTTTCAACTTCCACGAATCCTCGTGGAGAGCACACCGATGCACCAAATGCAAGAGGCAAGAGCACAAGTGCTCAAATCCTTCACTCTCAAATCCCACCACAAGCAACTAATGCTTATGGGGGGAGAAGAGAGGAAGAACAAAGAAGAACACAACAAATGGAACTCCAAGACCTAGATCGAAAGGGTTCCCCTCACTTAGAGAAGATATGGTTTGGTGGAAATGTAGATCTAGGTCTTCTCCTTCAATTCTCCAAAGATCAAAGAGTTTGGGTGGAGGGATTGGGAGATATCAAGGAAATGAGCTTGCAACAATGGAGGAGAGAGAAATCAAAACTTAGAGGGCAGAGCTAAGTGGCTGGAGGTAGGTGGAGGGGTATTTATACCCCTCCCAGAAAAAGAGCCGTTGCAGTCCACTTAGACCGGAGACTCCGGTCTGGAAGGCCGGAGACTCCGGTCTGGAAGGCCGGAGACTCCGGCCTGGCCGGAGACTCTGGTCCCTGAGACCGGAGACTCCGGCCTCGAAAGAGCAGGGAAAAAGTCGACGCAGGAAAAAAACACCGGAGACTCCGGACCGCATAGGCCGGAGACTCCGGCCCCCCCAGAGACTCCGGGGTCACTCCGGACCTACTCCGGACCCCTATACCGTAAGCGCCGTCCGCTGGAACAAAAATCGATTCGCGAGGACCGGAGACTCCGGTCTAGGACCGGAGACTCCGGCCTAGGTAAAAACTGCAGCAAAACCGAACACGAAAACGTCAATATCTTTTCCATCCGGACTCCGTTTTCGATGATTTTTGGCTCGTTAGAATCGTTACAACGAGCTCTACTTGAATGTGCATAGAAACATCACAGTCCATCATGTGAGGATAAAACCAAATGGGGAAAGGTTGAACTTTCCTAAACAATGCAAACCGGTAAAACCTCCTTCATAAAAAATGCAACAAGATATTCACGAAATCTGTTTTTGATGAACTAGAGCTTAGTATGGAGATAAACCAAGCTCTAAATCCTCACATGGATAAAAGGCAACAAGTTTTCCAAAGTAAACCATTTTCGAAGGACTTGGTCTTGTCATGAAGATCACGACAAGGACCGAAACCCAACACGGAGAAAAACCAAATAAGAACCAAGAAAGATGATATGCCAAGCATGTAAAGGTTTGAGCTCTCCACAAAGATGCGATCAAGTTACTCACTCGAGAGCCCCTCTTGATAGTACGCCGTCTATCCTAAAACCCGGTCTCCCACTAACACCATGAGACCGGTAAAATAGAAAACCTATCAAGATCATACCTTTGCCTTGCGCATTCCACTTGAGCTCGATGATGACGATCTTGACTCTCTCAAGTTGAAACACCTTTCTTGATTGTGCTTGCTAGCACATGCTTGATGAGGACTTCTCCAAATGCTCCCCCATACTCCATTATGGGAGGGCCTCGCTAAGCTTCGTCTTCATGTCTCCTTTGCAAGCTTCAATCAAAAGATATCTTCCGAGATGCATCATATTGAACTTGCACTTCATCTTCTTCTCTTGATATGTATGATGGCTTGGGGGTAAACATGATTGTTCACTCAATCTTCTATTCCAAGCCATACTTGCGATGAGCTCAACTCTATACATGACCATTCTTCATATTAACCCTTGAATAGAGCATTGGTCATTATGTCATCTTGAAGAGTCCAACACATGAACTCCTATATTTTCCCATGGACAAGATCTATAAGAATATCTCAATGTAAACATTAGTCCATAAGGATTGTCATTAATTACCAAAACCACGCATGGGGGCAACCATGCACTTTCAATCTCCCCCATTTTGGTAATTGATGACAATCCCTTTTACGAGGGTTTATATAATGAATTTAATCAACCATGCAACACAAAGAGCAAGGATGCAAGATAACCGCAAGAGAACAAACCCATATTCCCTTAAACCCTCTAAATTTCTCCCCCATTGGCATTGATTGCCGAAATGGGTGAAAAGTAAGAAGGCTAATATAATAAGAGCTCCCCCATAAAGTGTGCATTTCTCATAATGTGAGTGAAATCAAATGCACATATCCAATGAAGAATAGATGGAGGGAGATCAAACTATATTGAGGATCCTAAGATTGCAAGAGAATATCAAATAGAAAGATACTTCAACGAAAGAAGCAATCAATCAAAAGGATCCGAAAAGTGTTCTAAATATCATGAGGGAACTCCCCAAGGTACGTGCACAAATAGGATTTGTATTTCAATATAGTGTGCACAACATGGAATCCTCACTCCCTCCTAGATAAAATCGAACACAAGCACATGCAAGAGAATATAAATGAGAAAAGAAGCAAAACAATTTGCAACAAATAAAATGTTTTGCAACATGAGCAAGGAGCGGCAAATAAAAGGATGGGTGTGAGATATAAAGACATTTTAGGAGACTAATACAAGGATGAGCAAACACATCAACATAGTCTTTCAAAAAGAGTTGCACATGGTGCATATCATGTCTTCCCCATACTCACACACCAAAGGAGATATAGCAAGTAGCTCCACAAGCTTATTAAAACTCAAAAAGCATAACACATGAAAATAAAGCTTGTGCCTTTAATTATAAACCACCAAAGAAACAAAAGCAATAAGAGGTGGTCACTAAGGAATTGGAATACCAAATAAATATGTACTATTTTCATGTGTATAAGTTTCTAAGTAGACACGAATCACTAAGATATGGGTCTACAAATAAACATGTACACACAAGATAAATACAAAGGTAGAGGTCATGATATCCAAGAGGAAGTCATAAATACACCAATAAGATCTTTGCTTAAAAGCATAGCACAAAGCTCAATTTTATCTTAAAGGGATATAGATGAACTTCAAACACACACTCATCATAGCATCAAACGTATCCACAAGGGATAAGGTGATAAACGGGATGCTCCGAGTAAGATAACAAGTCTCACAAAAGGCAAATGATTTTGAAACACATCAATATTACATATGCGAGACATAGAGTAGAAAGTGCTAGATTAACATATTTGGGATTGGTGAATCATGAAAATGATTATATATATTCCTCCCTTGATATGTAATCATCCCGGCTTACTCACATTTGCAATAAAGACGTTTTGCAAGAATCAAAAGAATTGCAACCAAAGAGATTCATGCCATGAAATCAACCTACACAAGGTTGAAAGCTAGAAAAGTATGCATGAGGTAGATACTTGTTACCGAGATAGCATTGGTGATGTAGAAGATAAGAGCTCATGATCATCCAAGCTTGGCTCCAATAAGCATATGGTGACAACACATTCCTTTTAGATGAGACAAGCTTCCAATGCATCTCCAATATACCTAAAACAAATTCAAGTACAAAAAAAGTACCCAAACTCATTGGGTCCAAAGTAGTTAGAGCAACTACAATACATAGGACAAACTCCACATAAATATGTGCATATTAATGTGAAATTGAATTTCATGCACATCTTAGCCATATAGGATTTGATGGAGTTTATCCTATATATTGGATCAACGAAAGTAAGCATGCCATAAGATATACATATAATAAAAATGCATGCACATGACTTTCAAGAACCAAACGAGATATAATTTAGACAAAACACCAAGTAAACCAACAAGGCACACACAAGTGTGACAATAAAACAAATTGTCCAAATTATATCAAATACCCAAATCAGCACATGAGTGAAGATACCACTTTGAAAAGATGCTAATGAAATCAAGAAACCAATTGATGAACATATCATCAAGGAATAAACCAAAACCTCTACACTTTTCATGATGGCACAAAGTACCAAGACGAAAAATGTTTGTCTTCCAAGGAGACATGTCATCGGGATCAAATATCAAATGAAGACAACTAATGTTCTAAAGCATATAGGATTGCTCCCCCAAGATGTGTGCATTATTTATGATTTTGCATTTGAATACAAAATGCACACAAATGAGATCATCACTCTTCATATATATATTCAAACACTAGTCATGTTCAAGAAAGGGAAGAAATTGCAATACCAATTTAAAGAACGGTGTTTTACTCAAAGTAGGATAGCTTCCCAAAGAATAGTGCATTATTAAGAAGTATGACTTTTGAAGGTCAATGCACAAGAATTGGTTCATTGCTAGTCCCAACTCAAGAAAGCACAAAACAAATTTCAAGTAGAGCAATAAAGGATCCAAAAGATACAAGGAAGACAAAAGAAAGTTAGATCAAACTAAATTCTTGGCAATCAAATAAGGCAATTCAAAGCAAGAGTCAAAGTGAATATGATCAATATATATACCACAAAATATGATTATCACTTGTCACGACAAGTAATGTATGGAGATATTTCTCGGGGGTGGATTGCAAAGATATATTCAAGACCATATTCACAAAACATAAGCATGTGGCAAAGGATAGGAATTAAAAGCCATGCTTAGATAGATAGTTATTCTTGATAGCTTCAAATATTCACGTGATCATGCAAAGCAACTCCAAGGAGTAGCTTGAAGCAATTGGCTTCCCAAAAAGATATATGAGAACATATTTAGGGAAAGCCATATCAAGAAATTCCATCACAAACAAGATCTAACGGTGAGAGGCAAAAAGCATTTAAGCAAAAAGGAACTTGTTTGAGAATCATGCCACAAATGTTAAGAAAATGAAGACTATCAATTCTAGGTGGCAATACCTCATATGTTCACATTTTCTAGGTTTGTAATATGCACATAGCTTATTACTCCCCCATAATGTGATAATCCATTTATTTAAAACAAGAGGCAAACAAAACCAACTCGAGAAATTAATGGACATTATATAATTTGAATTTCTCATGAGCATGACATACCACAAAGAGAATAGATAATATTGATATATCGACACTAAGTGGTATTTCCCATGTACACACATTTTTAGAATTGTGAAATGCACGAAGCATATCACTCTCCCAAAATGGAATAGTCCATTAATCTCTCAAAGAGAGAGTCAACAAGATAAGATAGCAAATAAAAGCAATAGGGCTCAAAACAAGTAGATGGTGTGCAAACCAAAAGACACATACTTGATTTCTCAAGATAAGTAAGTAGAGAGCACAACACATACAAACACTAGCAAGGTACAAAACCTAACACATGCAAGGGTGCAAGCAACTTTCAATGTATATATGATTTAAATAAAATTTACCGCAAGGAGGAACATTGGATATGAGATAGAACAATATAATCCATATGAATTGACTTGAGAGAATATAATTGATGAAGATCCCTTAATTCTTCATAGTGTAGCCAAGTCTCCAATGTTCTCCAACAACACCTATTGATCAAGTTTTAGCTTGTTGGTCCCCAACCAAGTTGGATCCTAAGAGGTTAGTCACAATAGGTTTGGCAACCCAAATGGTTCTTTTCTTGACACCACTTTGAGTACCAACAAATTTGGCAAACACATTGCCAACCTTATCCTTCCGAAGAGAATAAACATCATCAACTATAATGGGGTTGGATAAGGTACCATTTGTGCATGAAGAAGCAAGGTGACCCTTCTCACGGCATAGGTAGCAACATCTACTTCCTCCTCTCTTCTTAGTTGGAGTCTTGACTTGAGGAGGGGTAGCTTGATTCTTCTTGGGAAGAGACCGTTCTTCAACTTGAGGAGCTTGAGTTTGAACTTGAGTCTTCTTCCCTTGTTGCTTCTCACTAAGAGCCTTCTTTTTCAAAGGGCAAGATCTAACATGGTGCCCTTCAACTTTGCACTTGAAGCAAACAATCTTGGCCGAATCCTTGACTTGTTCTTGGCCCTTGTTCTTCTTGTTAAGCTTGGACTTGTTCTTGATATTGGAGTTGAATCCAAGTCCACTCTTGTCATTGGGGCGTCTTTGAACACTCAGCATATTGTCAAGTGTAGAATCCCCAACATGACGCTTTTCCAAGTCTTTCTTCAAAGAAGTGACTTGGGCCTTGAGCTCATTTAATTCCTCTACATGGTTAGTATCAACACAAAAACTAGAGGAAGTAGAGGCTTCATTGTTAGAGCAACAAGGCATGGAAAGTAATTCATCACAGGATGTAGCAACATTATGAGTGGATGAATCACTAGGACTAGCACATGGCAATATAGCATTAAGAGTAGAAATTGTGCCATTGTCCACATGAGGCTCACAAGATGTTACCTTTGACATAATAGCCTCATGAGCTAACTTTAGCCTAGCATGGGATGCTAGAAGATCATCATTAGAGCTAGAAAGCTTTTCATGACTTTCTTCCAATTTCCCATACTTACTAGATAGCAACTCAAGTTGAGCCCTTAGCTCAACATTCTCCTTCAAAATAGATGCTTCACAAGAAGTGGAGTTAGTAGCACAAGCATCATTAATATTAGAGATGGAAGAAGACAATTTGACAAGCTTGTCATTCTTAGATAGTTGAGTTTGGAGTTGATCATGAGACTTGATAAGGAGAGAGTGTTCACTTTCTAAAGCCTTGTGAGCTTTGTCAAGTCTCTCTATGTCCTCATTTAGTCTAGCATTGCCAACACCAAATTCAACTTTTTCCATTTTAAGCACTTTATACTTAGCAAGGGCATGATCTCTTTCCTTAATGATTTTAGCAATAATAAGATCATTAGACTCATCAAGGGATTCAAGTTTCTCTTCAAGAGAAGACCTAAGCTCTTCTTCTTCTTCAAGAGAAGCGTTCAAAGAAGCTATGGTGATAGAGTCATCTCTCTCAATTTGACATTTTTGCTCAAATTGAGTATCCAAATCCTCAATGATTTCTATACATTTAATACCATGAGCAACAATTTCACATAGAGAAGAGATAGCTTCACTACCTTTGGGAAGAGCACCAAGAACAATCTCACCCTTCTTGGTTAAGGTTTTAATGTCAAAATCTTCTTCATGAGGATCCTCAACCACATCATCACATATCTCGGGATTCGAGGTAGAATCCTTAGCCATGAGGCAAACATGATTAATGGGTGAGGGGGATGAAGAATTACTTGAAGCACCATTGAGGTCCATGTCTTGTTCCAACAAATGTTGGGATTCTTCTACATTGTTAGTCATGCAAATACTAGAGGATATGGAAGCATTATTTTCATGACCACAAGACATAGAGAGCATATCATCATTATATTTAGTTAAGCAACTATTACTTGATATGCAAGGACCATCAACTCTAGCATGTATGACATTTGGAGTGCTAGAAGAGTTTAAGTCCAAAGATAGAACATTGCAATGTGATAGAGAAGAAGAATAATCAATAGTAAGTTCACCATCACTAATGCAATTTCTATCACCACTCACCATGTCATTACCTTTTGACAAATCACATGTTGGTGAAGTGGAAGAAGTTGTGAACTCATCACGGCCGGTGGTGGAGGGAGACCAATCATCCTTAATAAATTTGGACACTTCATATATATCTTTAAGCTTGGTCCAAAGCTCATGTGCATTTCGAAAAGGCATGATTGAAGCAAGAACTACATCGGTCAAAGCACATATAAGACCATTAGTAACTTGAGTCTCGAGATGAGAGTTTATCTCATCCTCTAAAGATAATTCTTGGGAATCCTTTGGAGGAGATAAACTCACATCTACAATCCTCTTAATATAATTTGGACCCATGGCCCTAAAAAGATTAAGCATGCGAATTTTCCAAACATCATAATTTGTGCCATCGAATATAAAAGTGGGATCGTGCACTAATTCTCTAAACGACATCTTTTACTCTCTAGGCGGTAAAGCCCAAAAAGAGAGCCCTGGCTCTGATACCAATTGAAAGGACAATGATGTCGCCTAGAGGGGGGGGGGTGAATAGGCGGTTTAAAACTTTTCCGGTTTAGGCTTGATAATTGCGGAATAAAACTAGATGTTTAAATTAACAAGCCGACAACCTAAATAAACTAGGCTCACCTATGTGCACCAACAACTTATGCTAAGCAAGACAAACAACAAGGTGATAGCAATATAGAATACTTCAAGCACGAAGGCTATCACAATGTAAAGTGCATAAGTAAAAGCTCGGGTATAGAAATAACCGAGGCACGCGGAGACGAGGATGTATTCCCGAGTTCCTCCTTGTTAAGGGAGTACGTCTCGTTGGAGAGGTGTGAACCGACACAACGGTTCAACAACCACAAAGGTTTCACCTTCTTCTCCGATGAACCGCACCACAAAGGCTTGGTTCACCTTCCACTATCGGAATTCCTTCGAGGCGGAATCCGGAGCCTTTCAACAACAATCCGGGGCACAACCCACAATGGGATTGGGGGCTCCCGAACGGCTTTCAACAACAATCCGGGGCACAACCCACAATGGGATTGGGGGCTCCCGAACGGCTTCAAGTGACCACACAAGGGTCCAACCACCACAAAGGCGTCTAGGGTCCGAGAACCCAAGAGAACAAGTTCACAAGCTTTCAACTTCCACGAATCCTCGTGGAGAGCACACCGATGCACCAAATGCAAGAGGCAAGAGCACAAGTGCTCAAATCCTTCACTCTCAAATCCCACCACAAGCAACTAATGCTTATGGGGGGAGAAGAGAGGAAGAACAAAGAAGAACACAACAAATGGAACTCCAAGACCTAGATCGAAAGGGTTCCCCTCACTTAGAGAAGATATGGTTTGGTGGAAATGTAGATCTAGGTCTTCTCCTTCAATTCTCCAAAGATCAAAGAGTTTGGGTGGAGGGATTGGGAGATATCAAGGAAATGAGCTTGCAACAATGGAGGAGAGAGAAATCAAAACTTAGAGGGCAGAGCTAAGTGGCTGGAGGTAGGTGGAGGGGTATTTATACCCCTCCCAGAAAAAGAGCCGTTGCAGTCCACTTACACCGGAGACTCCGGCCTGGCCCGAGACTCTGGTCCCTGAGACCGGAGACTCCGGCCTCGAAAGAGCAGGGAAAAAGTCGACGCAGGAAAAAAACACCGGAGACTCCGGAACGCATAGGCCGGAGACTCCGGCCCCCCCAGAGACTCCGGGGTCACTCCGTACCTACTCCGGACCCCTATACCGTAAGCGCCGTCCGCTGGAACAAAAATCGGTTCGCGAGGACCGGAGACTCCGGTCTAGGACCGGAGACTCCGGCCTAGGTAAAAACTGCAGCAAAACCGAACACGAAAACGTCAATATCTTTTCCATCCGGACTCCGTTTTCGATGATTTTTGGCTCGTTAGAATCGTTACAACGAGCTCTACTTGAATGTGCATAGAAACATCACAGTCCATCATGTGAGGATAAAACCAAATGGGGAAAGGTTGAACTTTGCTAAACAATGCAAACCGGTAAAACCTCCTTCATCAAAAATGCAACAAGATATTCACGAAATCTGTTTTTGATGAAATAGAGCTTAGTATGGAGATAAACCAAGCTCTAAATCCTCACATGGATAAAAGGCAACAAGTTTTCCAAAGTAAACCATTTTCGAAGGACTTGGTCTTGTCATGAAGATCACGACAAGGACCGAAACCCAACACGGAGAAAAACCAAATAAGAACCAAGAAAGATGATATGCCAAGCATGTAAAGGTTTGAGCTCTCCACAAAGATGCGATCAAGTTACTCACTCGAGAGCCCCTCTTGATAGTACGCCGTCTATCCTAAAACCCGGTCTCCCACTAACACCATGAGACCGGTAAAATAGAAAACCTATCAAGATCATACCTTTGCCTTGCGCATTCCACTTGAGCTCGATGATGACGATCTTGACTCTCTCAAGTTGAAACACCTTTCTTAATTGTGCTTGCTAGCACATGCTTGATGAGGACTTCTCCAAATGCTCCCCCATACTCCATTATGGGAGGGCCTCGCTAAGCTTCGTCTTCATGTCTCCTTTGCAAGCTTCAATCAAAAGATATCTTCCGAGATGCATCATATTGAACTTGCACTTCATCTTCTTCTCTTGATATGTATGATGGCTTGGGGGTAAACATGATTGTTCACTCAATCTTCTATTCCAAGCCATACTTGCGATGAGCTCAACTCTATACATGACCATTCTTCATATTAACCCTTGAATAGAGCATTGGTCATTATGTCATCTTGAAGAGTCCAACACACGAACTCCTATATTTTCCCATGGACAAGATCTATAAGAATATCTCAATGTAAACATTAGTCCATAAGGATTGTCATTAATTACCAAAACCACGCATGGGGGCAACCATGCACTTTCAAATACTCCTAACTTCATTCATAGAAAATTTAATCACTTAAATAATCCTTTATACTTTGCTAGAGGATCTGTATCATTCTCAATATGTCGTTACATAAAATCAGGAATGACACTTAGCTCCCACTTAAATACGCCATCCGTATATAAGACCAGGAATTTCTTTTAGCTCCCACTCAAATATGCCATTCACATATAAGATCAAGAAAAGCTACTTAGCTCCCACTCACTTCTTTGCAAATGCAAGTTTCTTGAACTATTTTGGACAACTCCAAAATCCTTTGATCACATCATCAAAGTGAAGATTCCAGCTCCGATATGCTTGCTTCAGCCCATGAATGGACAGCTGAAGTTTGCATACATGTTTAGCATCCTCAGGATCACCAAACCATTTCATTGTACTAATTACAACTCTTTCTTAATGATACCATTAAGAAACATGGTTTCCTTATCCATCTATCAATTTCTCAATTTGAAATTATAGTAATTGCTAAACGACCCCGAATAGATTTAGGCTTCGCCACTTGAGACAAAATCTCGTTGTGGTCAACTTTTGAATCTGTCGGAACTGTTTCATGACAAATCGATCCTTATCAGCGTCTATTCTCTCATAAAATTCCATATTCTATTAACAGCCTTGATGCCATCAAGAAGATCTCCCAAGTCATTACCTGGTAATCGTACATGGATTTTATCGCGGATCATATATGACTCATAGCCATTTCTCGGACTTAGGTCTACCATCTCTTCTTTGTAGTTCGTAGGTCTGTCATATTCCATTAACATGACCTTCATAACAAGATTGTCGTACCACACAGATCTTTATCATCAGCTTCTTTCAAGTTGAGGAGCATGGCACCGGAAACACTTTCCGTTGCGCCACTCTGATGTCTGGAGAGAAAGTTCATTAACTTCGTCTTGCTCTACTTTCTTTCCCACTTATACCCTTGGACAAGAAACTATTTCTTTTGCAAGGTATATTCCGGCAACATTTTTGCCTATGTCGTGAGACATGTACCCAACTAATTCTTTAGGTACGGTACACTACAAATATTTATCCATTTTAGGTTTGATCACATCGAAACACTAAATTGCTGAAACAACAATCTAGGCTAAAAGCCATGCCATCACTCATATGGTATTGTCTGCATGGATTTAAATGGTTTCCCTATTATCTAACGTGAATGTTATGTTTCTACCATATGACTTCAATGATCACAATAATTCGATAAGAGATTTATTTACCACACACTATCCGATAGGGTGCGATTACGATGTCCTAACATACCATAACACTATGGTGTTCCATGCGACGTAATTTGTGGAACTCTTCTCACAAGTCTTCCAATGATGTGCCAACATTATAACTCAAATCTTTATTTCCTCGATCTGTATCGCAGGAATTTGATTTTCTTGTTAAATTTATTTTCCTACTTCATTCTGAACTTGTTTGATCGAATCAAAATTTTCAGACTAACATTTCCTAAGTGGATATCCATATATCTACTCGGAATATTTATGAAGTCTAGGAAATAAAGACTTCCACTATACGTTAAAGTACTTCATTGATTCACATACACCCATATGCATGATTCTCAACAAGTTATACTCAAAACGTTCAGTGAAGTTTACGAAATAAAGGTCTCCACTACACGTTAATTACTTCATTGATCCACATACATCTATATGCATGATTATCAACAAGTCATATGACCGCTTTCCGAAAACGGTGTCTTAGTTATCTTGCAAGTGTCAAAAGATCAAATCTAAAGACTTGTAGATCCATCCGTATGGAGCTTGTTCATTGACTATAACATTGACATGACTTAAACGGTAGTGCCACACGAATGTGGTGTGTTTATTAAGTTTGTATCCTTTGGCACTAATATTATGAATGTGGGAGCTTCTACCATCTAAATTCAAATCGGCTTATGATCATTACTTCATAAATATAGGACAATGATTTTGTCACTAACATATATGAACAATTGTCTTGCTAGAGAAGACATACTTATAACGATCATACTAACAGACGATTATAAAAGAATTTATACAAATGGTAGATCTAGAGGGAGAGTGTCTATGGCCATCACAACATTTTGTCTGCCATCATCAACACACATTGTCGCCTCATCCTTCCAAGCTACTCAAGCAGTAAATCTGGTTTTCATAAAACATGACTAGTATCAAAAACTTAGTCACTACTGCGAGTACTTGCTTAGGTAAAACATTCATAACGTGTATATCATATATATACACCATCGTCATTGATGACTTCCCGGCGATCTGTTTCATCTTCTTGATTCTTCCAACGCAATCAAGAACCATGAAGGTGAACGATTCCCCTTGCATGACATAGTCTATGACAAAGCATTTGCATCTGGCAACGTTGTCTGTCATCCAGTGATCGAGCTGAGCGAGGCTTCTCAATGTCATCAAGTATGACCAATGTCATCGAGTATGACCAGTGTCATCAAGTATGACTGCCACGTGCTCCTTCAATGCGTGTGTTCTCTTCCATCTTAGTTGAGAAGTAAAACAGTCAACGTACTGATAAACTTCATCAACCCAACTTTAGGTGTATCCTGAGTTTAGCGATCATCTCATATGTTCGCGATCTAACAACTCGTACCCACCGTAAATTCTCTATGGCAGAGATCATAGCATACACTGGACTATGATGATATTATCCACACAAAAACTTGATAATCCAAATTATCCTTTTGTTAGCGGAATCTCCGGGTTTATCTCCTAGCGGGTATTGTATCACAAAGAGCTGATGGTTTAAACAAGGAGTATCCTCAAGCTAAAGTATAAAACTATGAAGTTTGGACCCAACCTTTTAAGTTTCTCAATCGCAGGATTGCGCCTAATTTTTAAAGAAGGCTATTACATTGGTTAATATCTACAAAGGTTTTGCAAAAGATAAATACTTTGTTCATTATAAAATAGAGTTCAAGTTTTAATAAGATAAAACTACCAGAACTCCCACTCAAAACGAATATCTCTCTAATCGTTTTAGTGATTGCACGACCCTCATCCATTATGCAACCCCTCATCGTCAGAACCGGCAACACAACTTCAAAGGTAGACATCGAAATGTCAATCACAACAACTTTTGTGACTCATGCTCGACCTTTCGGTCTCCATGTTCCGAGGCCATGTCTGTACATGCTAGGGTCGCCATAATAACCTTCAACGTATACGCTTGTGCAACATGGCTTACACCCACTGTATGCGAACGACGATATGTCTGACACCCGATCGTCACGGCCTGCCTCATAACGTAGAACTTTCTTGGTGGTGCATGTCGAAGGGAGAACACTAATGGTATTTTGGAGGGATCATCTTATATAACTACCGCCGTGTAACTAATATATACTATATATATATATACACACAATATAAGATGCACTCAAAACATCAATATGTAATGCGACGTGACATGGTCCTTGCGCCGATGGTCTCCTTCGCGCCCACAGTTTATAAACAATTTAATAAACCTACCTTGACCATGTCACATTGCCCCTGCAAAATAAAGTTAGACGCGTTCTACTTTATCTTTTGCATATTTTACGTGGCTTGGGGCTGTCGTAAATAGAACCGCTTCATACCTACGAACCTATGACCACAACAACGATCAAATAATTGCATATTTATTCATCCCTTTCGGGCCCTCCATTGAAAATGCAAAGCCAACTAAAGAGAGAGAGACAGACACCCGCCAGCCACATATACGGTACCAGCCGTATGTCACTAGTGGAACCAGTCTCGCGTAAGCGTATGCGTAAAGTCGGTCCGGACCGCTTCATCAACTCAATGCTGCCGACAATGCAAGTGCACGCGAGAGGGTAGCAAATAAAAGAACGATGCCCCCGTGATAAACACGAGTTCTAAAAGCGTACATCTATATCTACGCATAGATCGGGCTCTGATACCACTGAAGAGGATCGCAGGCAGAAAACAAAAAAAATCCTAACAGCGATAACCTTAAACTAGCCAGGATCTATACTATGCAGATATAGTAATACGGAGGAGATCGGTATACATACCCTTGTAGACCGAAAAGCGGGGATTACGCTCCCGCACAAGCGTTGCTGACGTAGACGCCGTAGCCGACCTCAAGGTCGCGGAGAACTTGGCGCGACGAAGAAGACGATGACGCGGCGATGTCGATGAAACCGACGACGACCTCGAGGCCGTGTAGAGGAAGCAGACCTCCAGCACCAGTAGCGTGGCACCTCGCAGGGCGTTACACACGTACGGTGAAGCCGACGAACTCCGGGCTCCGATCCAGGGACGAAGCAGCGAAAGACTGGGACCGGAATACCAGCAGCACGGCGGCGTGCGTATGGTGGAGAAAACTTATCCTCGGCGCAACTCCAAACAAGGGAGTCATGGGATCCAAGGAGAGAGAGAGAGAATTAGGTGTAATTTAAAGGCCATGGGTACCCCCATATATATAGGAGGCCAGGGGCTGCCCAGCCTGCCAGGCTGGCGTTGTGGGACTAATCCCACACCCCAGCCGGCCATGGCTGGTGCGCCGGCCTAGGTGGGCCCCATGTGGCCCACCTAGGGCCGGCCGAACCTAGTCCCTTCCCTTGGAGGGACTCCTCCCCCCTTCATGGGCCTCTTTGCCTGGGGAGCCCATTTAGGGAAAAATGCCTTTAAAAATTCAGGAAAAATTAAATAAAAATATATTTAACTATTAATTACATTAATTAACATTAAATACATATTACATAATTTATTCCGGCTCCGAAAACTATTTCGTCGCTGCCCGATCTCCATCGGAACTTTCCCGGGACGTTCCCGGTGCTCTCTTTTCCTATTTTTCTCTTCCGGTAAAATGTCGACTCCCCTTAAGTGTGTTACCCTAGCGGTTCGATTATCTCACCAGACATGATCGAGAGTCCTCTCCGATCAATGACTAATTCGTGGACCTTGGATACCCAGAATTAATCCCTGCGAGATAACGAATACTTTACCGTCGAACCTAGACGTCTGAGTCTTAAACCTTTTGCCATGCGATACTTAGCGCGTCCGAGACTCGTTCATAGATATCTCCATACCTAGCTTGATCTCGTTACCGACACTGCTAACTTCTACTCGTCCATGATATTATGTCCTGGTGACCTAGTCACACGCTTGCAAGCTCGTTTGACATAATCTCACCGAGTGGGCCCTAGAGTATCTATCCTGCTATGCGGACTGGCAAATCCCGCTCTTGACCCCCCGTCTCAACATACTCCTTTCCGACACCCGAGAGGGACACCTTTATTGTCACACTATGTAAGATATGACGTTTGATGCAATCAAAGTGTCTTCCAGGAATAGCAATAAGAGTAGATCACACGGTCAAAGGCGTAATGACTACGTCCTACAAATATTGGGTATGTCCATCACGTCATTCTCCCAATGACATGACTCCATTGTCAACTGACATAAATGTCACATGATCGGGAAACCTCGATCATCAATTGCCCAATGAACTAGTTAGATAGAGGCTACTAGGGACCTGGTTGTTTATCTACCACACGTGAATTAATGTTTCCGCTTAATACAGTTATGGCATGGTATAAAACATATAATGAACAATTGAGATATGACGAATAAACTATATTTATTAAGTGCCTCTAGGGCATATCTCCTTCACTAGAGACAATTGCAAACCACATAAGTATCTCTCAACATAAGCAAATTTCTCCTCCACGGTGTAATTAGGAGAATTTAAGAACAAAGTAGGACTCTAATGAGTAAGAGTACCATTATAAGCAACAATTATATCATTTTTATCCTCACATAAATAAGTAATAACTTCTAAACATAGAGGATTATTGATAAGCATAGGACCATCATCTAAAGCATTATCATATATAACATTAGGGACCACATTTGTACTTTCTGTTATTTCCATTTTAATTGAGTCAAGGAACATGCTTTTTTCAAATTTATCAAAAGTAGATATTTCAATAGATTCATGACATTCAACAATATAGCACACTTCCTCCTTAGGCACGCATGGTGGGCAATCAAATAATGTAAGAGTTAAAGAGTTACTATCTTTAGGAGGTAGATCCTCCTTTTGTTCTTCACTCTCCTCCTCTTTTTCATCTAATGAGCTTTCAGGTTCAGCAATTTCTTCTTCTATAGGTTCCTGCAAGACAACGGTTTCTTCTGTATGAGGAAAAATCCTCTTGACATGTTCAGTAATATAAGAGTTTTGATTCTTATAGTTATCAAAACAATATTTAAGTATAGCAAGACTTTCAGATTTATAAGGGGCATCAATCTTATGCTCAAGATAAGAACTAATTTCAAGTGCACCCTTAAAGATAATAAATTCTTCCATCCTTTCTACCTCATAAGCATTATAGTAACCTTTAATATAAGAAGCTAAGGTTTGATTTTCATTACAAGCACATTGGAAAGGAAAGTGTTTAGACTTCCTATGACAATCAGATTCATTAAAGCAAAAAGTTTTGCCAAATAGATAGCATAAATTTCTAGCATATTCCTCTAGTTGATTTAACAATTTCCATAAGTACATCCCTTTTTGTGACAAACGGTAATTCCTATAATATCTTCGTTCATTTTCCGTGGAGCAACCTTGCCAACAAGATCTAGTTTCATAGAGATAAGCCATTGATAGCAAATAAACAACTAGACATAATAACAAACCGAAATAACAAATGCATACAAAATGCAAAACTGAAAATAAAATATGCAAACCGACATATAAAAATAAATGCAAGTAAATATTTTTTTTTGTATTTTTGATATTAAGCAACAAGACAGTAAAAAATAAACTAAGCAAGACAATAACAAAATAAAAAGATTGGATGTGAGAGACTCCCCTCGTAGAAGAGCTCCAATTTCCCCGGCAACGGCGCCAGAAAAATCCTTGATGCACTCGGTGTGGTGTTGTTGGGAAACCCCAAGAGGAAGGTATGAAGTAGTGCAGCAGCGAGTTTTCCCTCAGTTGTGAAACCAAGGTTTATCGAACCAGTAGGAAACTAGAGATCTCACGGAGGTTGTTGGTGGCGCCGTTTACGATAACCAACATGGAGCCTGCACACAAAACAACCAAGATACTTTGCCCCGACTTAACAGTGAGGTTGTCAATCTCACTGGCTTGCTGTAACAAAGGATTAAACGTATGTGTGGAAAATGATGTTTGTTTGCAGAGAATGAAAGTAACAGGATTGCAGTAGGATTGTTTATCAGTTTGAGGAAAAAGGACCGGGGTCCACAGTTCACTAGTGGTGTCTCTCCATAAATAATAATAGCATGCATGCGGGTAAACAAATTGCAGCTGGGCAATTGACAGAATAAAGAAGTGCATAATGATGCATATACTATAGTTATGATGGCTAGTGTGATATTCATTTGGGCATTACAACAATATACATAGACCGTTCCAACCGCATCTATGACTAATAATCCACCTTCCGCTTAGCGTCCGCACCCCTTTCAGTATTAAGTTGCAAGCAACAGATAATTGCATTAGGCAATGTGTGTAATGTAAGTGATACAAATACCCTTAGATAAAGTACCACTGTTTTATCCCTAGTAGCAACAGTACATCTACAACCTTAGAGCTTTCTGTCACCACCCCAGATTAAACAGAGACATGAACCTACTATCGAGCATAAATACCCCCTCTTGGAGTCACAAGCATCTACTTGGCCAGAGCATCTACTAGCAACGGAGAGCATGCAAGATCATAAACAACGCACTCACAAGATATATTATGAAGCAATAACATAGTACTCAATATTCATCGGATCCCAGCAAACACAACATGTAGCATTACATAAAGATGATCTTGATCATGTTAGGCAGCTCACAAGATCTAAACATGGTAGCACAAGAGGAGAAGACAACCATCTAGCTACTGCTATGGACCCGTAGTCCAAGGATGAACTACTCACGCATCAGTCCGGAGGCGGGCATGGTGATGTAGAGCCCTCCGGTGATGATTCCCCTCCCCGGCAGGGTGCC
Source organism: Poa annua (assembly GCA_026929855.1). Lineage (NCBI taxonomy): Eukaryota > Viridiplantae > Streptophyta > Magnoliopsida > Poales > Poaceae > Poa > Poa annua. The sequence continues at coordinate 25,880,912 of CM049439.1, read as the reverse complement.
GGGAGGAGCTTCTGAACCCTCCCGATCTAGGGTTGACGACGGCGGCGGCTCTGGACTTCGTGGAGGAAAAAGGTGCGTGTCCTAGGTCTTAGATATCCGAGGGGTATAAGTAGGAGAAAGGGCGAAGGCGGCGGGGCCTCGAGGGCCCCACACCCTGTGCTCGCGCGGCCAAGGGGGAAGCCGCGCCGGGAGGGGGTGTGGGCCCCTCGGGGTCCACCTCCGTGTCCTCTTCGGTGTTCTGGAACCTCCCGGGGAATATAAGCACTTTGACGTTTTGTTTGTCCAATTCCGAGAATATTTCCTTAACAGCTTTTCTGAAACCAAAAACAGCAGAAAACAGGCAACTGGCACTGTGGCATCTTGTTAATAGGTTAGTCCCAGAAAATGCATAAAATGATATAAAAGTGTATATAAAACATGTAGCAAGTGGCATAATATAAGCATGGAACATAAGAAATTATAGATACATTTGAGACGTATCAAAGATCAAGAGAGAGACAAACCCGTACGTCGCGGTAGCGGATCCCTACTACATGCATGACAGCCAGCTGGTTGAAGGATCAGTGAGATGGATCATGGCGAGAGAGTACCTCCAAAGCTTCATGCTGAAAAACATGAGCAAGAACAGCCATCTTGTGCCTTTCTTTTGCAAGTAAGTACACATCCGCTCGTCGATGTCGTAACTTATGTTTTCCCATAGAGTCGTTCCGTTGCTTCTCATGAATTTCCTACATTCCGTTTGAATTGCGTTAAGCAGGGACAAGTACGCAGTACTCATCGCCGTAAACCCGAGGTGGTCCATTGCCACTTATTTCGACTCGGGGAGTTCGGTTATAGAGAAAGACTACACCCGAATAAAGGGTGTTCTCGATGAGGCTCTCGAGATCTACGCCCGTAATGGAGGCACCTTCGAAAAGAAGTGTGAATTATTCAACAAGAACAAGACACACAAGTTCAGGCATGTCACCGAGTTCCCTTGCATCAAGGAGCACTCTGAGAGCGTGAAGGAGGGGTTCTACGTCATCCATCAACTTAAAGGGTATGTCGAGGAAGCAGATGCCATGAGGTTTCCAAATAAACTACGGGAATGGACCAAAAATATGGGGGAAATCTCTGATGCTGATCTTAGAGAAGACTTCCATCGCACCCAGATGAAGTTATCACATATCATCCTCCAGGATGTCATGGCAACCGCAAGGCCCCTCCACTACCCTAGAGGTAGGATGTATTACAAAACTGCGCCTAGCTAGCTGCTTGCCTCACTCGCAAGAAGTGTTTTCTTTATTGCACTTAGATGAATTATTCACACTCTATTTATGTTATTAACTGATACTTACCAATCCATCTCCAGGTTTGACTAAGAGGGAGATCGAAGAACCCCTAGCATTGCAGCAGGACACCAGGACGTGGACGACGAAGGAAATGTACAAACCGTTCCCGGCGCCGATGCAGAACTAGGCTACGTGATCATACTCTCCCGCTGATCTTCCTCACCATCATCGCCGATGTACTTTATTTGATAACTTTATATGTATGAAATGATGAAATGATGAACTTTTGTATTTCGAGCTCCATTTGTATCATGACTTGTGTAAGATTCGGCATTTGTAACTATATGTGATGTGTCAAATATATCATGTTTCTGTTATGTGTGTTTAAATCCTGTAATATATACCTGTATTTTCGTTAATATACCTGTATTTGTACAGCGGGCAGAAATAAAATGAAAATTCCGTAAATAATTCTGTGGCGCATGGCATAACTTTGCTGTGGCGCACAGGACAAGGATGCGCCACTGATAAATTTATGTGGCGCACTAGGAAGGATGCGCCACAGAAATGTGCCACTTTCTGTGGGGGTGCGCCACAGAAATATAATTTAGTGGCGAGATTTCTGTGGCGCACCCCCCATTTCCCTGGGTGCGCCACAGAAAGGCTTTTTGGTGCGCCACTAGTAGCCCTTTTTCCACTAGTGTACTGAAAATAATGTTACTTCACATGCTAGTAAACCTCCTACTATTAATGGTAACATAATTGGTGTTGGCAATGTTTCTTCTACTACTTCCAAAAAGTTAAAATTGCCTAAAACTGCTGAAACTAGTCTTGATAAAAGTGCTGAAATTTTTAAGAACATGGGAGAAAGTGGTTCGGTTTGCTTTGATGATAATAATTTTGATTTTGATAATTGTAATATCTCTGAAGTTATTAAGTTCTTGCAAAAGTTAGCCACAAGTCCTAATGCTAGCACTATAAATCTTGCTTTTACTACGCATATTACAAATGCTCTCATTAAAGCTAGAGAAGGGAAATTAAAACTTGAAGCTTCTATCCCTAAGAAGTTAGAAGATGGTTGGGAGCCCATCATTAAAATAAAAGTGAATGAATTTGATTGCAATGCTTTGTGTGACCTTGGTGCAAGTATTTCTGTTATGCCTAAGAAACTTTATGATATGTTTGACTTGCCACCATTGGATCATTGCTATTTGTATGTTTTTCTTGCTGATAATGCTTTGAAGAAACCTTTGGGGAGAGTTAATGATGTTCTTATTATGGTTAACAATAACCTGGTCCCCGTTGATTTTATTGTCTTGGACATTGAGTGCAATCCCTCTTGTCCCATTGTTTTGGGAAGACCTTTCCTTCGCACGGTGGGTGCTATTATTGATATGAAAGAAGGAAATATAAGGTACCAATTCCCACTTGAGAAAGGTATGGAACACTTCCCTAGGAAGAAAATGAAGTTACCTTTTGATTCTATTATTCGTATGAGCTATAATGTTGATACTTCTTCTCTTGGAAACACTTGAGTTTTTCTTTCTGTGCCTAGCTGAAAGGCGTTAAAGAAAAACGCTTATGGGAGACAACCCATTTTTATTTCTGTTATTTTATTTTGTTGAGTTAAGGAAGATGTCTACCTCTGTAGCAATTCATTTGTATCTTTATTTTATTGCATTGTTGTGCCAAGTTAAGCCTCTAGTAGAAAGTTGATGCTAGATTTGGATTCCTGTGCTGAAACAGTTTTCTGCTGTCCACCGTTAAATTCGTAAGAATTCACAGAAAAATGAAAATGACCTGGGATTTTTTGTGCGTGATCCTCATATATATATGCAACTTTCATTAGTTTTGAGTTTTCTGATTTGAGCAAGTTAAGTGCCTCGAAAAAATTCTTCTTTAGGGACTGTTCTGTTTTTGACAGATTCTGCCATTTATTTTGCAATGCCTCTTTTACTATTTTGAATGGATCTTTTTGTTCCATAAAGTATCAGTGGCTGTAGCTAATGTCCAGTAGCATTGGTAGCAATTGTGTTCATACATAATATAAGAATTGTTGATTATGCACTAACCCTCTAATGAAGTCTACTTTGAGTTTGGTGTGGAGCAAGTTTTCAAGGATCAAGAGAGAGGATGATATGATGTGATCAAGAAGATGGAAGAGCCTAAGCTTGGGGATGCCCCCGTGGGTCACCCAAGCATATTTCAAGAAGACTCAAGCGTCAAAGCTTGGGGATGCCCAAGGCATCCCCTTCTTCATCAACAACTTATCAGGTTATCTCTAGTGAAACTATATTTTAATTCGGCCACATCTTATGTGCTTTACTTGGAGCGTCTGTTTGTTTTTGTTTTTGCTTTTGTTATTTTTGTTTTCTGAATAAAATGGATCCTAGAATTCTTGTGTGGGAGAGAGACACGCTCCGCTTTTTCATTAGAATACTCCTATTCTTCACTTATACTTGTTGAGTATTCTTCTATAGCTACTGCAATACTTTCAGCTCTTGTTAGTTCTCATATGTTATACTCTCTTGCTTCATTGTTAAATACTTGGAGAGTTTATGTTTAATAAGTTGATTGGTGTTTGGTTAGGAACAGAAAATGTTAAATGTGGTAGATGGTATAACTAAATGATACATAATCTTGTAGATCATTAAATTGTGTCACTTGAATCATTGATGTTCTTTTGAGATATTAATATGCTTAATGGTAAACATGATGGTTTAGTAAGGTGGAATGATTAATGGTTGGTCTAGAAAACTTGAAGCTGTGCCACACTTAAATTTCCAGTTGATAGCATAATGAAATATGACTCCTAATGTTAAAAGCAACCGTAATGACTTTGTGTTATGCGCTACGGTCGGGGTCCCAACAGTGACTTGTTCATTTGCCACAGTCCCTCGTGGAGTGATTTTCATTATGCCTTGTAAGATCATGTTTCTATTTGGAATCCTTTTCTTGTGAGTTCTAAAGCTGCGGTTTTCATGGCACTTCCACCTCCATATTTGCTAGCCTCTTCGGTACTTTGCATTGCCCTTTCTCACATTGAGAGTTGGTGCATACTTCGCGGGTACATCCAAAACTCGTGGGAGATCTTCAACATGTTCTCCTACACATAAGCCAAATATCTTCCTCAAAACATCCACCATACCTACCTACTACAGCATTTCCATAGCTGTCCCGAGATATATTGCCATGCGACTTTCATCTTACATTACATGACTTGTTGTCATTCATCATTTATATATTGCTTTGCATGATTCTATATAGCTGATGTGTGGTTTTACCCATGTTACGCTAGATCATTGCATATCCTGCTACACTGGCCGAGGCACCCTTTTCATACATTATGTTTTATTCATCATGAGATATTTGTACCAAAAAGTGTGTTGTCATATTAGGATGTTTGCCCCTTAAAGTGAAAAGAGCCATGGAGGCCATCGAAAAGAGAAACAGAAAAATACAAAAAAATAGAAAATAGAAAAAAAAAGAAAAAAAAGAAAGAAAGAATAAAAAGGGGGCAACATTACTACTCTTTATCCACACTTGTGCTCATGTTATAGCACCTGTAATACTCATAGTCATCATTTGTGCTCATGTTTAGCACATTTACTCCATATGTGAGAGTTTTCATGTTCTACTTATATAACCATGTGGGGAATTTTACACTATAGAACTTGGCTTGTATATTCCAATGATGAGCCTCCTCAAAAGTGCTCTAGGTCTTCATGAGCAAGCAAGTTAGATGCACCCCCACTAGTTCCATTGGAGAGTTTTCATACACTTATAGCTCTATGTGCATCCGTTGTGTGGCAATCACTACTCCTTGCATAGCTTCGATTATAAGACTTCCTCTTGTCTAATGATCACTTTCAGCTGTGTGAGACTTTCTTCCGTTGGCCTTCCAAACCCCCATTATTATTCTTTTAGGCACAACATCCTGGTGCCAGGAACCAACGCTGAACACTTGCTTGTTTTTGTGTGAACAAATATAGAAATGATCTTCTATGTGCATATTTCTATCACTTGACTTGATCCTTTCACAAAGTTGTCATGATTGTTTGATTCATTAGATGATTATATTGTTGTGCTTGAAGCATTAATCATCTTTAATATCTACTTTGCACGGTTGATTGTTCTCTATTACTGATTCATTGAAAGTTTTGCTTTGTTATGCCTACTTGTTTATTCATTACTCATTTGATATCAATATAAACTACAGCTTTTATTCATTTGATCTCAACTTACATGCATTACATTATTATTTGATCAAGATTGTGTGAAAGCATGTCACTCCAGAAATTATTTGTTATCGTTTTACCTACTCGAGGACGAGTAGAACTAAGCTTGGGGATGCTTGATACGTCTCAAACGTATCTATAATTTCTTATGTTCCATGCTTATATTATACCAATTGCCTACATGTTCTATACACATTTTATATTGTTTTATGCATTTTCTGGAACTAACCTATTGACAAGATGCCACAGTGCCAGTTCCCTGTTTTCTGCTATTTTTGGTTTCAGAAATCCACTTAAGGAAATTGTTGGGGGGATCATAACCCGGTAGGCCCACCGACCTAGAAGATAAGCCGGCCTGGTAAGAATCTGGGCCGGGTCAAGAATAAAGAGATGGGCCGGGTCCGACGTAAGCCGGTGCGCGACGTGTGCCTTGGCCCACAAGTTAAGAAGGATCCAGAAGGCTGGAGACCAAGCACAAGACGGAGTCCTGATAAGGAAGGCGAAGACTTAGAGGACTTAGAGTAGAGTCCGGGTACGATTGTAACCCGGATCCCGCCTTGTACCTCCAGCAAGACCCACCGCCGATATAAGGGGGTCTCCTAGTTCCTAGAAGGTTAAGCTTTACCAGATCGCAAGTACCACCATTGTAATCTCGAGACCCGGAAGCTAAGGCGCCGAGTCCTCGAAACCCATATCAATAAAGTAGAAGCAGGAAGTAGGTCTTTACCTCAAGACGAGGGGCCGAACCTGGGTAAACCCTTGTTTTCTCACGCCACGCTAGACAAGCTCCAGATCTCAGAAGTCGCTATGTCCCCTTACTCAAGTTTCCACCCGGAAACATCTGTCGTGACAATCCCACGACAGAAATATTCTCGGAATTGGACAATTTTTATACCGAAGATCTTAGAATTCCATACACGTTCCAGAAGTCCGAGGGGGAAAAGGAGACGGGCACCGAGGCGCCCACCTCATAGGGTGGCGCGGCAGCCTCCTTGGCCGCGCCAGCACCTGAGGTGGGGCCCTCGGGGCTCCACCGCCTTCGCCCCTTCGTCTATTTAATCCACCCGAAAACCTAAGGCAAACAGCCCGAACACTTTTCCACTTTTCCTCACGGAGCCGCCGCCGTCGTCAACCCTAGTTCAGGAGGGTTCAGAAGCTCTTCCCGGCACCCTACCGGAGAGGGGGATCATCACCGGAGGGCTCTACATCACCATACCCGCCTCCGGACTGATGCGTGAGTAGTTCATCCTTGGACTACGGGTCCATAGCAGTAGCTAGATGGTTGTCTTCTCCTTTTGGGCCATCATGTTTAGATCTTGTGAGCTGCCTATCATGATCAAGATCATCTTTATGTAATGCTACATGTTGTGTTTGCTGGGATCCGATGAATATTGAATACTATGTCATTGCTTCATAATATATCATGTTGTGTGTTCTTTATGATCTTGCATGCTCTCCGTTGCTAATAGTTGCTCTGGCCAAGTAAATGCTTGTGACTCCAAGAGGGGGTATTTATGCTTGATAGTGGGTTCTTGTCTCTATTTAATCTGGGGCAGTGACAGAAAGTTCTAAGGTTGTAGATGTATTGTTGCTACTAGGGATAAAACAGTAGTACTTTATCAAAGGATGATGTTACTTACTTACATTACACACTTTGCTTAATGCAATAATCTGTTGCTTGCAACTTAATACTGAAAGGGGTGCGGACGCTAACCGGAAGGTGGATTATTAGTCATAGATGCGGTTGGAACGGTCTATGTATATTGTTGTAATGCCCAAATGAATCTCACACTAGACATCATGTCATTAGTATATGCATAATTATGCAGCTCTTTATTCTATCAATTGCCCAGCTGTAATTTGTTTACCCGCATGTATGCTATTATTATTATTATGGAGAGACACCACTAGTGAACTGTGGACCCCGGTCCTTTTCTCTAAACTGATAATACAACCAACTGCAAACTGTTACTTTCATTCTCTGCAAACAAACATCATTTTCCACACCATACGGTTAATCTCTTTGTTACAGCAAGACGGTGAGATTGACAACCTCACTGTTGAGTTGGGGCAAAGTTTCTTGATTGTGTTGTGCAGGTTCCACGTTGGTGATCGTAAACGGCGCCACCAACAACCTTCAGACGTGTTCTTCATCTCCTACTGGTTCGATAACCTTGGTTTCATCACTGAGGGAAATTTGCTGCTGCACTACTTCACACATTCCTCTTGGGATTTTCCAACTACACCGTGAGTGCATCAATGCTTTGCTCCGGTACTTTATTAAAAGGAGTACCTTAATTACCAGTAGTTTCCCTTGAGGCCCCGCTGCAACGGGCTGGTAGGACAAAAGATGATGTGCAAGTTTCTCATTGCGAGCACGCACAACTAAATTGGAACACATGCCTATGGTTAGTTAATACTTGGATGTTTACTATTATTTATCTGCAAATGCCCATGACTTAGTTATTATATGAAATATCTCATCCATGCAACGCCCGTTCATCCGTCCCTATGCCTACAGTATTTTAATCCGGCTGTCTACTATAATCATCACTGCTGTTTTTACTCTACTGCTGCTATTATTTCACTACTGTCTCTGCTATAAAACTGTTGCTACTGATAATCTGTCTCGAGCAAGTCTATCCATAGGTGCAGCTGAATTGACAACTCTGCTGTTAAGGCTTATAAATATTCTTTGTCTCCCCTTGTGTCGAATCAATAAATTTGGGTTTTACTTCCCTCGAAGACTGTTGCGATCCCCTATTCTTGTGAGTCATCAAGACTATTTTCTGGCGCCGTTGCCGGGGAGCATAGCTTTATTTATAAGTTCACCTGAGTGTGATATTGCTCTCTGGAATTCATTCATCATGGGAAGACCTGGTGATAAGAAATTTCCCATTATACCATCCACTACAAGAAAAGGTATAATTCTGAGTACCGCTGCTGCTCTTGATTCACCGTCTGTTTTAAGTAAGCTTGTTACAGCACCTCAAGCTTGTTGCACTGTTACTCCTGCTGAATCTGAGATTACTTATGATGATGCTTCTACTGTTCTTGATGATACTGGTTCATTAGGTCCCTTTTTAGATGCTACAATTGCTAGATCTAAACAATTTGAAAATGCTGAAATTCCTAGTTAAGATGCTGAAACTCCTGTTAATTCACCTAAGTTTACAAATAATGCTGATGATGATCTTGATGAATTATATGTTGAAATTAATGATGATTTTATTGAAGAATGTCAAGCTACTACTGGTGCATGTAATACGAAAAGTTTTCTTGAAAAACATGCTGTTAGATATAAGTTATCTCTTGATGCTAGATTTGCTACATCTTCTATAAACATTAAAGACAAAGATTATGATTTCTCTCTTGATTTAGCACACATAGCTATTGTTGAGAGAGAACCTTTCTGTGGAACCGAAAATGAAAGTGCTGTAGAACACATGAATGAACTCTCTACTTTGAGTGGTATATTTTCTGAGTACATAAAGATGCGCACTTACTTTGTCACTAAAATATTTACTTTCTCATTAAAAGGAGAAGCTAAAACTTGGTATAATAATTTGTCTCTTGGTTCCATTACTAGTCCTATTGGTTTGCTTGATACTTTCTTTCGGAAATATTTTCCTGCTAGTGCTCAACGTGATGCTTTGCTTAGAATTTATAACTTTAATCAAGAAGAAGAAGAAGAGAAATTGCCTGATGCTTGGACACGGTTTTGCTCTCTAATAAGAGGCCAGCCGAACCATGATTTAGAGAAACATGATCTTCTTGATATATTTTACAGTGGACTAACCGTTGAATCTAGGATATATTTGGATAGTTGTGCTAGTTGTGTTTTCAGGAAATGAACTCCAGAAGAAGCTGAGGAATTAATGGCTAAGATAAGCCAGAATTATGATCATTGGAATATTACTGAACCTACTCCAACACCAAGGAAGGGAGGTATGATTGAATTAGATGAAGAAGTGATGAAGGAAGCCAAGAAATCTCTTAAAGAGAGAGGTATTAAATCTGAAGATGTGAAGAATTTACCTCCTATTGAAGAATTATGTAAGCCAATTCCTCCTTCACCCATAATTGAGGTCCACTCTCTCCAAAGGTTTGATGATAGAGATATCCCTTACTCAAAACCTCCTGCTCAATGCTTAGATGAATTTGATACTTTTATTACTAAGCAATGTAATTTTAATATGAGAATAGAGAATCATTTAATGGAAAATTCCCGTGCTATCAGTAACTTGCATGATATTGTTGATAGAACCTCCAATGATGTTAAAATACTTATTAAACATTTTCATATGGTTCAAACTCAAATCGATCAACTTACTAAAGTGCAAAAAGATTTGTTAATGAATGCCTCTATTGATAAAGAAAAACATGTTTGCGAAGTAACAACTAGAGGAGGTATTTCTACTCAGGATCCTTTATATCCTGAAGGACATCCTAAAAGAATTGAACAAGATTCTCAACGAATTAATAAACCTAGTGCTCCTTCTAAGAAAAAGAAGAAGAAACATAAAACTGTTGTAGAATCCTCTGAACTTGTTAATGATCCTAATAGTATATCTATTTCTGATGCTGAAACTGAAAGTGGTAATGAACATAACAATGATAGTAATAATTCTAATGATAATGATAAGAATAGCAATTCGGATAAGGAAGAAATAGAGGGAGAACCTGAAAAGCATAATAAAAAATGAAAAGTACACTAAGGAAGATTTTATTGCTAAGAAACATGGTAGTGAAAGAGAACCTTGGGTTCAAAAACAAATGCCTTTTCCTGGTAAGAAACTTAAAACAAAAGAACAAGAACTTTATAATAAATTTTGTGAATGGATGAAACCTTTGTTCTTACAAATTCCTTTGACTGATGCTATTAAATTGCCTCCTTATTCAAAATATATGAAAGATATTGTGTCTAACAAAAGGAAAATTCCTAATGAGGAAATATCTACTATGCTTGCTAATTACTCTTTCAATGGCAAGGTTCCAAAGAAGTTGGGTGATCCAGGTATACCAACCGTTCCTTGCTCTATCAAAAATAATTATGTTAGAACTGCTCTATGTGACTTGGGAGCAGGAGTTAGTGTTATGCCTTTCTCTCTTTACAAGAGACTTTATTTGGATAAATTGATACCTACTGATATATCTTTGCAAATGGCTGATAAATCTACTGCTGTTCCTGTTGGTATTTGTGAGGATGTTCCTGTTCAAGTGGCTAATAATTGTTTAATCATGACTGACTTTATTGTGCTTGAAATGCCTGAAGATGATAATATGTCTATTATTCTTGGAAGACCTTTTCTGAACACTGCAGGGGCTGTTATTGATTGCAATAAAGGAAAAGTAACTTTTCATGTGGATGACAAGGAACATACTGTTTATTTCCCCAAGAGAGTGGATAAAATTTATGGAGTTAATACAATTACTATATTGAGGTCTATCAAAGTGGGAAGTATTGATTGCCCTTACAAAGAAGAATACAAAACTCTTATGATTGGATCCATACCAATACAATACAAGGTAACATGAGTGTCTCACAATGTTTGAATACTTTTATGTCATCTAAAATTTATTTGGTGGCAAGACTTGATCAACCTTGTTAACAAATATGTTTTAAATGCATAGAGGTGCTAAACAACTTTCTTTCTCTCATCCTTGTTTTACCTACTGTAATGTCATTTAGTTTGCAAAGTTTAGTTGTATTTGGTGTTAGAAAACAATTTTTCAACGTTTAAATTTATTAATGCAAAATACCAGAAAATGTGAAAAATAAAAGTTCTCAGAAAATTAAAAAATTTATGTCAAAAATCCTATTTTTCAAGGAGGGTCCTGGGAGTACCAGAGAGTGACCAGGGGGACCCACAGGGCCACCACACCACATGGTGGCGCGGCAGCCCTTGAGCTGCGCCAGCACATGGTGTGGGACCCCCAGGTCCCTCCACTTACTCTCCTTCCTCCCCAACCTTTCTCTCTCCCGACCAAACACCCAGCCATTGAAAAATTTCGTGTTCTTGCTGCTCTTGCCCTCGGATTTTCGATCTCCTTGCTCAGCCCATCTTTGCTGCTGAGATTTGGGGCATTTGCTCTCCGGTATGTGACTCCTCCGTTCATCCAAATAGAATTTTGTTTAGTGGATTATATCTTGAGTATTTTGCTGCTTTAGATGTCATGTTTAGTGAGTTTAAATGCTTGTTCTAAGTTGGAATAACTAGTTTTGATGCATGCTTAAGCCTCTAGCAAGTCACTATAGTAGTTTCCCTTCATTTAGTTGGCTAAAAAACAATTTTTATGACATATGTTAAAATTTTCAGAACATGGAGTGGAACACACATCCTATCAACCAACATGAAATTGTGGTGCATGAAGTCATGGAAGTTCACCGTGAAGACGGTGTATTTCCAGCTGTCTATCCATGCTCGGAATTCATGCATGCTGCAAGGATTTGCCAAGATGTCCAAAATCTAATCTCTAATGCAGGATTGGGTATTTTTGCTATTGATGAACCTAACCAATATGTGAAATTAGCTATGTCTGTGGTGCAGGATTTCAAGTGCAACTTAACCTCGCATAACCCCATGGTTCATTACACAATTTATAATAACACTGTCCACTTGTCCTTTGATGATTTTTGTGCAGCGATTAGAGTGCCACAATGGGGATCGCGAGAGAAGTTGAGGGGGAAGCCCAAACCATTGATGGACTTGTACGAGGATAATTGCCAAGGGAGGAGTTTCTCGCAAGAGGACGGTAAAATCCGAAGTATTCATCTCCCATCCATCCGATACTTTGCTTATTTCATCACCAAGTGTGTTCTTGCTAGGAAGGTTGCAAGTAAATTAGCTGTGCCTGACTTAGCTTTTCTAGCTGCTGCTTTGCGTGGTGATAGAACTTATAACTTAGGTGCACTGATTGCTTACCGTCTTGCTACTAACCGTGAGAAGGGCGGAATTTGTGGAGGTCTCATTGCATCCCGTTTATTAGCTATGCATGGCTTAGTTCCTCATCCTCTTGATTTCCAGCTTCCCACGGAAAAGCTAGATTTTCTTTCCATGAAGAAACATAACTTTATTGCTGCAAATAGTAACTTGAGTAACCTACTTTATGAGATAACCTTTTCCAAGAAAACAATATGGAAGACATCTGCATCTGTTAGAACTATTAGGTTGCCTGTGCCTTCGTTTAACCTTGATGCCAGGGCTGGTTGGTCACTCTCGGAGGCTGAGATTGATGCACTCGTGGGGCAACAAGCCCCGGACGTGGAGGGCGATATGGGGGAGCCTGACGATGACGTTGGGCAGCCCCCAGAGACCGCTGGTTTCACCTACCCGGATCTGGGATACACATGACCTTCCGGTTCTTCCAACACCGTAGCCGAGCAAGAGTACGATCATGCCAGGTTTGACCCATCGGGCTGGAGTTCATACTCACCATGGGATTGATCTCCACTTAGGCCAAAAGCCTAAGCTTGGGGGAGGTATACCGATAGCTTACTCATCTATATATCATTATCATTCGGTACTTTGTATATCCATGTTTCGCTTTCGTTTTCTTTCTTTATTTTGTTCATGTTTCACTTTACTTTCCAAAACTCAAAAAGACCAAAAATATTTCTGTTATTTCTCTTGCTAGTTTGCTTTAGTATCTAGTATTAGTATGCTTAGTATTTAATTCGGTTCAATATGCAAAAACACAAAAATATTTTGATTTGTTGTTTGCTGTTTCGCGCAGGGACAGATTTTTCTGTCCACCGTTTAATTCATAACTTTTCACAGAAAAATCCAAAAGGCCTGAAATTTCGTGATCATAATCCTAAGATATGTATGCAACTTTCATTAGTTTTGAGTTTTCTGATCTGAGCATGTTAAGGGCCTCGAAAAAATTCGTCCTTGCTGGCTGTTCTGTTTTAGTTCCTAAATCCGAAAACCCAAAAATATTTCTTGTTTCTCTTTGGTTTTGTATAGTTTGTTTCAGAGTTCATCACCTTCAGTTACGCCATGGAGCTCGGTTATTATTTCATATCTTTCAAGCACACAAGTGAAAAGGCAATAATGATGATCTATGACAACTCGAGTTGGGTAAGAGGCTGGTAATGAACTCTATTTGTTTTTCATTTTTGTACATATACTCATTCATGTGAGCATACTTAGATGGTTCGCATAAGGTATATGTCTATTGGTGGATGCTTAGTAGTTCATGTTCTCTTATGATCGGTCCTAATTTATTAATGGTAGATAACATGTTTCGTGGATATTTGCTTGTATTGTTCTGTTATAGTAGAATATGACATTGTGGTATCCTCCTCTGAATAATTCATTTGAATCGACTTGGCACATGCTTACACATGTTATGACTGAAAACAAAAAGTCAATTAAGCCTTGATGATTTATTTTGCCTCAGAGTTCTAGTATCATTTTAACGCCTCCGTTAATTTTATTTTGTCGCAAGCATGATTATGACGGTTATTGCTCTCTTGAATTGTCGCTTCCCCGTCTATTGCTAGCCTCCATTTGTACTGAGCTGCAAATGCTTGTGCTTCCAAATCCCTGAAAACCAAGTTATCCCAAAGAGTCCACCAAAAATACCTATATATGGAATTTCAAACCATTCAAGTAAATTTGCATGTGCTATCTTTAAAACCTTCAAACAACTTCTCAATTTGTGACACTGTTTTAGCTCATGAGTAAGTACTAGTTGGGCTTGTTATCTTCCATGCTAATTAAGTAACACTCGACTTGCATGCTTCATCTGCACGTCATTAATATTGCAAAGGGCTGGTTAGACCACTATAATATCAAAAGATTTGAGAAAGTAAAAATAGACACTCCTCCATGGTATGTGATTGTTGGTGGGCACCCGAGGATTCGGTTAGCCATGGTTTGAGAAAAGCAAAGGTTGGGAGGAGTGTCAAATTATATAAATAAGGTGCATATTATAAATGCTTGTTTTTTTAAAATAAATCGGAACCGCTCTAAACTTGCTTAGTATGGAAGATAACAGGAACTCTATTGCCATTCGTTGACAAATCAATCACCACTCAAAAACAATTTTGCCTCTGTTTTCAAAACAATGAAAAGCTCTAGCACATGTTAAATCCCTGCTTCCCTCAATGAAGGGTCTATCTTTTACTTTATTGTTGAGTCACCATCCTTGTTTGAGCACCTTCTTGAGAGCATAGTTGTCATTCTTAGTGTAATGTGCTTGTCCCAGAATACGGTTAACTGCGGTATAATCTTTATGCTTTTATCTTTGATATCTTTATTTCTAGTCTTTTCTTGAAACTCAGAGGTGCCTGGGCATTTATGTTTTGCTGTACACATTCGGGCAAGCGAGATACCACCTTATCATACTTTATTATGAGCTTTGCAATCCTGTGAATTGATATGTTTCATGTTATTTATTATTGGTATGATTGGCATCTCTTTATGTTTTACATAACTATTAGGTGACACCATTTACATATATCTTATTATGAATAGCCTAAGCATTTGTCCACATAGTGAGAATATTTACATCATATGAAGCAAATGTGTTTGTGAAAGTTGTTTTATCGCACTCAGTTGTTAACTGAATTGCTTGAGGACAAGCAATAAGCTAAGCTTTGGGGGAGTTGATACGTCCAAAACGTATCTACTTTCCCGAACACTTTTGCTATTGTTTCACCTCTAATTTGTGTGTTTTGAATGCAACTAACATGGACTAACGCTGTTTACAGCAGAATTGCCTTGGTGTCTTATTTTTGTGCAGAAATTCAACTTTTAGGAAAAATACCAAAAAAAGGCCAAAGCTCCTATTTTGCCCGAAGACGGAGGGGGGGGGGGGGGGGGGCAGCGAGCCGCCCACGCCACGTGGAGGCGCGGCAGGCTCCTGGCCGCGCCACCATATGGTGTGGCCGACTCGGCCACGCCCTCGCGTCCCCCTCTCGGATATAAGGTCCCTCTGACCTAAAATCGAGAACACCCCGAGCACTTTTCACAGAAACACATCCGAGCGCCGCCGCCACCTCGAAACTCAATTTAGGGACCAGAAGTTCCTGTTCCGGCACTCCGCCGGGACGGGGAATCGAAGGGGATCATCGCCATCGTCATCACCAACGCCTCTCCATCAACCATCATCGTTTCCCCCATCCATGTGTGAGTAATTCCCCGCTGTAGGCTTGAGGGGATTGTAGGGATTGGATGAGATCGTTCATGTAATAGCTGTAATATCATTAGGGCATGGTGCCTAGTATCCGTTATCGGTGTTTTATGTCATTGTTGCAACTTGTTATGCTTAATGCTTGACACTAGGGCCCAAGTGCCATGATTTCAGATCTGAACATGTTATTGTATCATGAAGATAATTGTTGTTTTAGATCATATCTATGAGTTGTATACACATATTATTGTCCGGAACCCGAGGCCCCAAAGTGACAGCAATTGGGACAACCAGAGGGGATGGCTGTGATGTCAGGATCATATGTGTTCACGGAATGTTAATGCTTTGCTCCGGTACTTTATTAAAAGTAGTACCTTAATTACCAGTAGTTTCCCTTGAGGCCCCGCTGCAACAGGCTGCTAGGACAAAAGATGATGTGCAAGTTTCTCATTGCGAGCACGCACAACTAAATTGGAACACATGCCTATGGTTAATTAATACTTGGATGCTTACTATTATTTATCTGCAAATGCCCATGACTTAGTTATTATATGAAATATCTCATCCATGCAACGCCCGTTCATCCGTCCCTATGCCTACAGTATTTTAATCCTACTGTCTACTATAATCATCACTACTGTTTTTACTCTACTGCTGTTGTTATTTTACTGCTGCCACTGCTATAAAACTGTTGCTACTGATAATCTGTCTCGAGCAAGTCTATTCACAGGTGCAGCTGAATTGACAACTCTGCTGTTAAGACTTATAAATATTCTTTGGCTCCCCTTGTGGCGAATCAATAAATTTGGGTTTTACTTCCCTCGAAGACTGTTGCGATCCCCTATACTTGTGGGTCATCAGGCTCCTTCTCGGGTACCAGTCCGTACAAGACTTGGGAACCAAGGCGCGGGCAGGGGACACCGCCTGCGCTGTCAGCCCCTGTCCGCGGCTTTCCCCAAAGGCGCCAGAGGATCTCACCAACCCGGTGACCGATACTTGGAGGAGAAGAGGCCACGTCGCCGTCTCCACCACGAAGAGGTGTGGCCTCTAGCCAAAACCCCTCACGCTCCTCGCATGACCTCTGTGGCATCCCCTTTCCCTATAAAAGGAGGACCAAGGCATGGAGGATAGGCAAGTTAGCCAAGGGACAAGCAACCACAGAGCTAGGCTAGGGCGAGGAAGAGAAGGAAGGTGATCTCCTCCGGGCAAGGATCTGTCCTTCTTCTTCCTCTAGCCGAGTACCCTGCCGGGTACTTCGTCGGAGAGCACCATTGTAGCCACACCATGATTCATCCATCTATCCAAACATGTAGGAGTAGGGCTGTTAGCCTTCGGGCGGCCTGAACCTGGGTAAATCGCTGTGTGCTTTCCTTGTTTGCCTACCACGTCGAGATTGGAGAGTGAGTGAAGAGCTTGCCGGTGATCGTCCCCCGGGAGACGTTTCCAGCCTCCTTTGTGCCCCTACCGAATCTACAAAGGGAGTGCCTCGCATCCCCGGTGTCCGTCCTTCGAGACACGACAATATTAAAATCAATGAACTTCATTGTATGACATCGATAACTAATCTAGCTCTTTGAGTTTGCCATTTATCATATCGTACAATATCTGTAGATTGTCGGGAATTTGATCAAATCATTATAGAACCATGTACACAATTTAACTTTCATGGCATTTCATAATTATCGTATCCTGATTATCTAACTTTCATTTTCACTGAGTCTGATTGTCTAACTGAGTGTAAACTCTTTTAGGTAAAGTCATGCTCTTTCTGTTGAATGGTGTACTCCTAACCTTAATACAACTAAATAATTGTGCCCTTTGTCTACTTTTATGTAGTGATCGAGTTATACTATTTTTTTCATCACTAATATTGTTTTATATGTATATTTCACTAAAAAATATTTTTTATCTATTGTTGTTCGTATTTGGACGGACGCGGCAACGCGCATCTTTTTCTTCTAGTATGTGTCTAAGGGCATCTCCAACGGGCCGACGCAAACAGACCGCGGACGTCCGTTTCTATCCGGAAATGTCCGCGCATGGGAAAAACCCAGCCCAACGGCCCGACGCAGAATGTCCGAGTTGTCCGCGCCGACGCAAACTGCGCCCAAATTTGGGCTCGGTTTGCGTCGGAGCGGACGGTATGCGCTGTCCGCCCCCATATATGCCTGGCCCGTCTGGCTCGAATACCACTCCCCACTCCCGCCATTTTGTCAAATTTCCCCGCGCGCCAAACCCAAAATCCTCCCCCCGGCATCGATGGAGAACGCCGATGTCGCCACCGACGGCGACGTGTTTGTGACCGGCGCTGTCGCGGCCTCCGCGCCATCCGGCAGCACGGCAACCGCCGCCACCGGGAAGAACAAGGCCAGGGTGAAGAAGGAGTCGCTGTCCGCGGAGGAGAGGAAGGCAGAGAAAGCGAAGCGGCAGGTGCGGTGGCTGGCCGAGAAGGCAAGGAACGCCGAGAAGTTGAACGCGGCCATGGAGGAAGAAAGGTGATTGCGGCTGGCCATCGCGACGGCCCGGGTCCAAGAGCTCGTCGGCGAGGGCAAGGTAGACGCCGTAGCCGGCGCGGCCTCGTGCAGTTCCGTGACGTCGCATGCTCTCCTTCCTCCCGTGGCGCCCAGCTCCCCCGCGACGGCGACGGCCATAGCACCGGTTCATCAGGCCCAGGCGCTGGCGATGTCCCGATTCGGAGGCGCGCCATCGACGTCGGCGGAGTTGCCGCTAACCATGATGGGTGGGGCATCGTCGTCGCAAATCGATCTCAACCACACGCCTGTGCCCGTGGACTCTGCCCCGTCGGCGCGCAAACGAAGTCGGGATGGTCCTCCGACGAGCTCCATGAATGCTCGTGCCCTGTTCGGCGAAAAGGCCGCCCTGACCCCGGACGATCCGGTACGATCCTTCTCGATTTGCCATACGTTCATTAATTATGCATGTGGTCGGCAAAACGCCGAATTGATCGCAGGCGTTCTTCGCCGAGCATGGCGAGGACATCATGCTTGGCTTCATCAACGAAGGCACCCAGGCCGAGGCAGTCGACATCGACGGGCATCCCCTTTTCGAACAGGGAACGGGCTCGGCCGTCCCCACGGACATGTTCAACGATGGCCAAGGAGAGGAGGAGGAGGAGGAGGTTGACGATCCGGACGTCGAGATTCCTGCTTCCGGCACAGCCGCGGCCAAGAAGATATCGAAGAGGACCGCGGGCTACACGAACGCCGAGGACAAGTGCCTTTGCCAGTCTTGGCTCGCATCGAGCGTGAACGCCATTGTCGGCGCCGAGCAAAAGGGCAATGCCTATTGGAAGAGGGTGACCGCGGACTTTCACGAACACCGGCATCTCAAGCCCTTCGTCATCCACAGCGACCGTGACCAAGTGTCCATCCAAAAACGATGGTCCGACATCCAGGCCAAGACCAACAAGTTTTGCGGCACCCATGAGCACGTCGTGAACCGCCCTATATCAGGCGTTGGCGTCGCCGACACGGTATGTCCTTCATCCTCGTCGTTTTGAGGTGTCCTCCTCCATTGTTTGTTGTCGTGAGTGGCCACGGTTCCATGGCCTATGTAGATCGCGCAGGCCTTGGAGTTATTCAAGACCGCCCATGAGGGCAAGTCCTACCACTTGATCCATTGTTGGCGGGAGCTTAAGGACCACGAGAAATGGAAGCAAACATACCAAAGCTACAAGAACGGCTTGAAGAATGGCCGAGACCCGGCCACCGTGGGGGCGGAAGATGATGGCGGCGACAAGCCCGCTGTTTCCAAAGGAAGGCCGAGGGGACACAAAGCCTCGGCAATGGACATGAAGAGGGATGCCAATGTGCAATCACTGACCGAGACCTTGAAGGGGTACATGGCCAACAAGGAGGAGGCCATTGCCGCGAGAGAGGAGAAGAAGCGCCGCGAGAAGGAGGAGATGGCCGCTCAATTCTATGACCTCACAAAGAAGGCTGTAGAAATTGAAGAGAGCCATGCAAAGGCAAAGATCATGGACGAGGAGAGGGCGATCATGCTCGTGGACACCACCGACATGGCCGAGAACCAAAAGGCTTGGGTGATGAAGCAGCGTAGCTCGTGCCGCGTGATCGATTTGGCGCCAACTTGCCCTTATTTGTAATGACCGAGACATTTTGCTAGTGAAGAAAATGCAACCAATTTCATATAATTCGTAACGAAAAAAGGTGCGCGTCCAAAATGCGTTGGGCCGCTGGGAGGGTGGCGACCCAAACGGACATTGGGGCGGACATAGCCCATTTTCCTATCCGCGGTCCGATGCAAATGGACCAAATCAGACACGATTTAGTCCCAAATGCGTCGGGCCGTTGAAGATACCCTAAGAGGTCGGGATTTTCCTATCCGCGGCGCGATGCAAACGGACCAAATCGGACACGATTTGATCCTAAAATGCGTCGGGCCGTTGGAGATGAGGTCGGGATTTGGATCTACTTGCCAACCAGGACATGACGTTCAAAAGTCTGCAAGTGTTATTCAGGGTCTGTTTGGTTCAGGGGATATCCCCTAGTGGTTAGTGGTAGCCACTGAAAAAGTGGTTGCCAGCCGTTTGGTTCAGGGGCGAGAGGGGATGAGGATAACCATATTCCTAGAATATTCTCTCAAAACGGTGGCTCAGCTCATCCCACGAAATCGGCAGGATGAGGCCAACCACTTTTGGCTCCCGTGCTACCCTCACCCCCGAAACGTTTTTTTGCCGCACACCTTATCCCTTTCCCTCGTCTCTCCTCACTTTCCTCTCACGAACGAGAGGCGACGGCGACCAACGGACCAAGGAATCGAGCGGGACGCCGACAGACCTCGGGGAAACTAATTTGGACGGCGGCGGCGGGAACCTCTCTTCCGCCCTGCTCCAATTTTTGGCCGGCGGCGAGCTTCTCCCTCCTAGCTCCTCACTTCCCCTCTCGGTAATCAGGGGTGGCGGCGACAAGAAATCGGAGGGGGAGACCGGTCGCGGCGACGGCGGACTACTCCGGACGGCGGAGCAAGGTAATTCCCGCCCTCTCCCCTCTATTTCTTGGTCGGCAGCGGCGGGCTCCTACTCCTGGCTCGCATCTCCCTATTAGGGTCCGGTTACTGCCGCTCGAGGAGATGGCTTGGGAGGGTGACGAAGGAGTGGCCCAGCCCTCTATCTCTGCCTGGGAGTGCTGCTCGGAGAGGTGGCCTGGGAGGACGATGAGGCAGCAGCTCAGCTCGCCCTCTCCTGTTCGATCTGTGTCCTCTCTGTTGTTCCCTTTGTACCCTCTCTCAAATTGATACCTTTCTCTGGTTTGCTCAGGAGAAGGTGGTGGACGAGATGATCAGTGACCTAGCAATTGAATTTTGAACTCTGTTTCTAAAGTATGACATGTAAAGATTTGTAGCTAGGCTTAGTAATGTTTACTATATTGTCAAATTATGATGTTGGCATTTGAAAATCAATTATAATTACTTAGTTTAAATTGTTGTTGTTGTTGTTGATGAGTTCGGCATATTGTTGAACAATTATGTTATATGGGTAATATCACCATACCCCAAAAGAGGTTACCACAACACCATATGCACTCCTCGTCCCTCTAACCCAACCACACATCACCCTTCCAACCAAACAAAAAATTGGCTCATCCCACAGCCTCAACCAAACAGAAGAAGTGGCTATCCCTATCCAGGTGGTTGGGATGCCCATATTCATTAAAGTACCCTCCAAACCAAACACACCCTCACTGTACTACTTTGGGCATGTTGTATGGCAGCGAGGCGAAACTCGCATATCCGTCTAGTCCTTCCCAATACTAAGCTCCCGTGAAACTGAGAGCTGTGGTTCACCTTGGGTTTCGTTCGTTGGATAAAAAAGTCAATCCATCTCAGCCATCCGTTAGGTCGGTTTACTCATAGTCGGTTCTCACTGCAGCGACCACACCCGCAAGATCCTCCTCCCCCAATCCCCTTTCTCCTCCTCAGCTCCTCCCAGCCGCCTCTCCCCATGCCTGCTCTCCTCACGTGGCTCCTCTCCTCCAGCCCGCGCCGCCGTCGCCCCTCCCAGCTCGTCCGCCGCCGCCCCTCGTCCTCCAGCTCGCTCGCCGCCGCTGCCTCTCCTCCTCCAGCTCGCTCGCCGCCGCCCCTCCTAGCACGTCCACCTCCTCCTCTATCTCGCTTACTTACGGGATGATAGAGAGGAAGAGGGTAAGCTCCATGGCTAGAAGAGGAGGAAGATGGGCAACAGGGTTGATTTGGTGGCGCTGAAGATGGATCTCGAGCTGTGAAGGCCCTCGCGGCCGGCTTCCCCTTCATCTCTACTTCCACCTGCTGCAAACCATCACGCTCGTCAGCTGCCAGCGTGCCTCCCCGTGTGAGATGCTCATCCCGATTTTTCCTGCCTTGATTAATTTCGTTCTATTTTGTTTCTAGGATTTGATAGTAGAATAGCCTCTTATCTCCCTACTTTCAGTTTCAGCGCTTGATCACATAATCTCTATTAATTCGTTTGATATATCTAGGTAGCTTGGGGTGCGGATTGGCGTATGCGGCTGCGTTTTGCAGGTTTTCTACCTCGCATCTTTTCTGTTTTCATATTTCGCCGGGTGGATTAAAAGCTACTTCGGCAGTGGTTGGACGCCCTGGGGGCATCCATGGTGGCCAGGGTGGCTTTTGATGTTTGGGGGCGTTTGGTCTGTTGGCTCGTGGGGAAGATTCTGCTTGGGAGCTGAGGAGAAAGGGGATTTGTTCTATATGCATGATTTGGGTCATTTGTGCCTATGTTGCGAAGGTGATTCGCTTAGTCGTCTTCTCATGAGGTTGTTCTGTTATGTGATTGGTTCTGTTCGTTTATGTGGGGAGTTATTATTTTTTTGGTAGTCTGATGCAATGTATAAATTATATATTGAATGTGACTGAGTGTAGAGAAGGGTGATAGTTATGTATGAAAGGCATGTTGTGGTAGCAGTGGCTTGTATAGAAGAAAACGAGAGTATCTTCTTTGTCTTGGTTTTGGATTGGGCTTCAGTTCTATAGAGTGTTATCTAAATGTTGGCATATAGTCATATGTTAAATTATCAGTCAATATCCATGCCAAATTTTCAGCAGAGGCAACACTGCTATATATTATAGCATACTTCCATGGAGTTGGGATGTCTTATCTTCATATATTTGAAACAAAGTATTATCTTGGTTTGCTGAAGGAAGATAAAGAATCAGTTCATTACTTTAGGGGCAGCTGATTAGTGTATCAGATTGTTCTGCTCTCTTGCCATCGTCACCAAGTCCCCCACCAATACTTCTTGTACTCTCTATAATATTTCTTCTTTGACATTCTTAATGTCTCAGTCAGTGAGCAGTGTGGAGATGAATTCTGAAATTGGAGAGTGGATGTTGTCTTGGAACACATAGCCACCAATTTCCCTGTCCTATCAAATAGGTTTTTTTAGCCAAGTGACATCCCCCCCCCCAATTTCCATTGATCATGTATTGATCTTCTCATCCATGCCTCTGATTTGTTGTTTTGTTTTGTGTTTCAGAAAGGAGTAGAAAGAGAGGCCAACTAATTTTAAAGAATGATATAACCTTCCAGTTCAGAACTCTCTTCTAATTGGAGACACAAAGTTTGTCTTGAAACACCAATTTCCTAGACATATAAACTGGTATTGATCTCCCTGTCACCGAGTAACTGTTACTTTCCTGGAGTTACATGCCATGGGAATGTAGATATTGGTTTGGTTAGAGTAAGATATTTTAACATTCAAATATATCAGTTAATAACTTTAAGCATAGCTGAAGTGGTTTAAAAACTTAGGAAAAATATATATGTGACCTGTGATATCAGTTTCCAACATATTCAGTCTGTATTTATAATGCACACCATATTTTTATAAAGTTGGTAAACATTTCCTTCTCCTTCAGATCCAGATGGACTAGATGCAACAGTAGTCTCATTCGATTCTACTCTCATTGCTTGGAAATTGAATATTGTGACTGCTTCTTTGTGTCAGACATCAAACATGTAAATGGTTCAGACTCAAAGTGTTGACCAACATGTTACAAAGCTTCAGATCTACAATTTGAGTGGCAAACCAGGCTGCTTGGAAAGTGAATTTATATTGTCACTGCCGTTTCGTGTCAGACATCCAATCTGTACATGGTTTGAGCTCCATGTGTTGAGCAACATGTTACAAGCTTCAGATCTAGCATGGTGACAAATCAGGCCAACTCTTATGCTCAATTGGCTAATACATACTACATTTATAATCAAATGTAACTGAAACATTGTTGTTGAGTAAACATGGATTGGCATATTTCTTTGAGTAAATATTTGAAGTATCTTGTCTTCACAATCGCCATGTGCGTTTTTGACCATGACTTTAGTTTTATTAACAGTTATGTGTGCATAAGTTAGTCTCCCTCTAATGAACATGCTTTCTTCTTTGCTAAATCTGAAAAAAATATCACTTGAGTCCCTCTCATACATTGATTTCGAATTAATTTGACAAGGTATTTTATGATCTTTTGTTTGTACGGCCTTAGTGGTTGTGTATGATAGGTAGGATGAAGTAAGCCTAAGAAGGTCCTCTAATCCTCCCGATTTCCTTTGATACAGTACTTTTGAAATTTATGCAAGCTTTTGCCACCTTTGTTATGCAGTCTTGTGCTGTCCTCCCATCCTACATCTACATGATTCAAAGCATAGAGCTTGACGATGGTTATGATGTGGTAATATTATTGTTCCAAGCCATGCCATAGGTCCTCTACATGAAGTAGCAGCACTGATACATTTCTCTTCTCTCACCACTTTCTTTTGATGTTTATAGCCGGCAAATTCAGTCAGTGTATTTACTCCGTTTAGACTCTGATTTTTTGTACCGCAAATCAACTAGGTGCTTGCTAAAGCATTGTGATTATGATATAATCTAATATGTGAAACCTTTATTTGCTCATGACATATTCTCCGTCTGAATTTTGTTTTCCCCAAGGACTTGCACTCATAATATGGATAGCCAAGAAAGCTGTGGTGTTTAATTGGTTGGTTCTATTTTGCTAAAGAGTAGGCCGGTATTTATTTCACATGTACAGAATCAACGAAGTTTTTTCTTCTTCTGAATCATGTTATCTCACGGATGCTAAGGGAGGAGTAAATGTTACGTACAACGGGTGAGAAATATAACAACTCACTCCAATAACTTAGTCATCAGTATGGTAATCCTAAACGAAGTGCACTTTCTACCAAACAGCTAATTGAACATGGTTTGTAAAAGACATGGAAATATAAGGTGGTAATTTGTGTTATCCTGTCTATTTGACAATAGTTAACTTAGTCTCCATTGTTTCCATTTTAAAAGGGTCTACGTATTTGATAAGGAGTTAATTTGTTTTTCTGCTTCTTTTCGATGAGTCCAATTTCTAAACAAACATATTGTGGCACTGTAAACGAGTCTTCCAATTTTTATAAGCTTTGGACATGTATGTTACACCCGTATTGTGGCACTATAAATGAGTCTTCCATTTTATTCAGAAATTGTAGTGTTGACAATTTGACTTCCATTCTTTTCTCATCTACTCACTCCGTTCTAAATTAATTGACTTCTATTTGCCCATATATGTGTATGTCATGTGGGCAAATAGAAGTCAATTAATTTGGAACGGAGGGAGTAGATGGTTGGCGCAGCAACGCGCCTTAGAGCATCCACAATGGGAAACGCTATAATAGGCGCTTAGGAAATTAAAAAAATATCCTTAAAACGAAATTCACATCTAAGCACCTGCCGTTTCAATGCAGGGCGCTTATTCAGGCGTCAAAATCTATTATTCTTAGCATTGGATAGCTATCGTACGGGAAAGAAAGAAGCGGAGCGCCGAGCGCAAGAATAGGCAGCGATGCTAGCTGCTTTCCTGGGATCGGCGGGGATTATACCATAACGGCCAGTATTTTGATCCTAGCGTCGGCGCATAAGCGTCGCGCTGTGGATGCTCTTATAATTCTAGTAGTCTAGTCTATTCCTACCGACACTGGTCTACGCGGGTGTGCCCCTCCCTCCCTCCCTCCCTCCCCTTCAAAACATAGCATTACAGAAATTCGGAGGTGTTCCGTGCAAGACGACCCTTCTGTCAAAGCGTGTCCCTCTTTTACACTTTTACCCCCCTCTTTCTCTCCATAGGGACTCTTTTTCTCCCCACTTCATTGCTTCCCCCCACCTGCTCTCGTCTCCATCACCTGCCAATGGCGTGCGCCGACGAGAAGCCCCCTCTCAAATCGGACCCCGACGCAGACCCGATCACCTCGATCTACCCCTCCTTGCATTCCTCCGGTGCTGAAGATGCCTCGGGGGTCGAGGGCCAGTTCGCAGGCCACAGAGTCGCTGACGAGCTACCCAAGCCCTCGGAGTGGGACGATGGCCCTGTCCACGCTACCTCCGGCGGCGACGAGGTTACGGGCCATAAAGCGCCCGTGGTGGCGACGCTCGATTCGAGGCCTCGGTTTCCGCACCGTCCGCAGGAACCGGATTGTACTTACTACTTGAAGTTCGGGACTTGCCGCTTCGGGATGAAGTGCAAGTTCAACCATCCGGCGCGAAAGAAGAAGAATAAGGTCCGTGCGTAGCCTGAGTTCGGGGCTAGCAATAAAGGACTTTTAGTTTTTTATTTTCTCGCCTTCTTTCCGTCTATTTGGGGATTTTTTTTCGATGTGATTCTCGTGATGGTGAGTAGGGGTTTGGTAGTTTGTGGCTGGGTGAAAGGGAGGCCAGGCCGACTTTTGTAGTAGTATTTTTTTTCCCCTCAAATCAATTGCGTTGTGGCCTTACGTTGTTCTGTGTGTGCAGGCGAAAGGTAGTGGGAGTAGCGGCAGCGGGAGCAACAGCAGCAGTAATAAAGCTTCTCCGCACGATGATGATCAGGTCCTTTTACGCTTGATTCTGCATGCGTGTGGGGTTTTTCTATGTGCGTATGTATGTTTGTCCGAATTTGGCACCCTGTTGAGGTTGTTAGAAGTAATC
Source organism: Poa annua (assembly GCA_026929855.1). Classification (NCBI taxonomy): domain Eukaryota; kingdom Viridiplantae; phylum Streptophyta; class Magnoliopsida; order Poales; family Poaceae; genus Poa; species Poa annua. The sequence goes on along the minus strand of CM049439.1, from coordinate 25,854,278 downwards.
TTGTCATATGTAATCATGAAGAGTTTGGTCCGGAAGTATCTAGAGTATGTAGGTTTAGTCAGGAAGTATCCAGAGTATGTAGGAGTCCTAGTAGAAGGGTAAGTCTTCTGCAGTAGTTTCTAGAGAACATTAACGACCTACTGTTCAGTGAACAGTAACCGACCTAGCTAGGCTACATAAGGATGTACCCCTTTGTATTATGAGAACCAAGCTAGTAAGACAGGATGTAGCCTCAAGCATATGGATGATATAGCATATCTGTGGTCTGTCATATATGCATGTGTTGGTGTGTGTGAAGCACAATCTTGTTGGAAGGAGTTAAGTGATTTAGCTCCAACAGAGGTTATGGGGGGAGAGCTTGGCTTTGAGACTGCTGAAGAGGTTAGCTGGAGCAAGGGATATTTGTCTTTTTTGAAAGATTGAATCACAAATCCACTTATTTCAGTTGGCATTTATATTGTGGCTGGCGTGGGTAATGCCGATCAGTTAGAGAAATACTTGAAACACTTTATGCTCTTTGCACTTGTGCACTGACATAAGGGATCTAGAAGCACATAGTTTTTATTTGATGTTGATGTCCTTTCAGCTGCGTTATATGTTGTAAAACATGCATTTGACGTACATAATTGCTAGTATGTTCTAAGGGTTACAATAGTTTCTATGCTGGATTTTCCTGATTAATAGATATTTGTATTTCTGATAACCATCTAGGTTGGTCGTGCTCTTCAAATTGTAGGAATTGAGGCAAGCCATTTATACGGATGTCTTACTGTCTTCACCCGACAACAAAAAGATCACCAATAAAAACAAATTTATGCAATAATGCGCTTTTTTAGATTAAAGTGCTGCGATTTTATTCAAATCCAACGGAATCGAGTGCCAAAGAGTTTACAATAAAACCCGGTGGACTACCAACCTAGGTGCTACATCTTTTATTATCGCAGCCTTCCTTCGCCATTTTATGCGCAATCTCATTCCTCGAGCGTCGCACGTGTGTGATCACATGATCATCAAAACTCCTGAGTAGTTCCTTCACTTCCTCGACCAGAGGTCCATGAACCGAACGATCTAGCTCGCTCATCCGCAACTTCGAAACCACTGCCTTACAATCCGACTCCAACAGCAGTTTTGGCACCCCCACTTCCTGCGCGAGAATCACTGCTCGACGGGCAGCCAGCATCCCAGCTCTTTCCGTATCAGAAACCATGGGAAAAAATGGCAAACTCCAGCGACGAAGGTACCATGGTGATCCCTGATGGGGGGTTTGCACAATCTGGACCACCATATCATAACAGTGATGTAGCATCTTAAATATATTTCTGGAAAAACTAAAAATTTCATAATGGTAGACGGCGTGGCTGAACCCATGAGAGAGCGCATTTGATACATCACTGTACCTAATAATTGTTTTTAACTCTACAATTGTCGCTTAGTTTGGCATATTTTCCTTAATTAATTAATTAATTAATATGTAGTCTGCTTATTCAGTTCACCTATTGTTTCTGCTTGAATTATCGATAAAGCATGCAGACAATTGAATTTTTAAGGTTGAAAGGATTGCATGGATCTTTTCTGTGTATATGTTTTAAACAACCGATCCTGAAAGTATATCAGTGTGTTCAACTGCTTTTGATTTCTATATTCCGGATTGTATATTCATTCATAATTCTGAACCTGTGTGAAATCTTGGGTTACTATTTGATCTGTGTTTGAATTTTCGATTTAACTTTGTGTCAGACTCTTAAAGAAGAATATGAAGATCTTGTGCCAGATATATCAGCAGAAGTAAATACGTTGGTGAGTCTTCTTTAGTTCATTCTAGAAGTGAACATCACTGTCTAATCTATCATTTAAAAGGATTAAAACCACCGTTGTCCTATGTGCGTTTTTTTCTCTGAGCCCAAAAGACTCACGTCTCAATATATTGGAAAGGTAGAAGGAAGTTTTAGCCCTCAGGGCTGGGTACAACATATAGTCAAAACAAAACAGCATAAAAACCACGGTGCATCCCTAGTAGCTGGCAACACGACGCCTAAACCTAGGCTCCCGCTTGAGCCCATCGATGTGCTTCCTCCTTGATCAAAGCCATGAGCCCAGAGAGCCTGGCTGATCACCATCAAAGGTGCACCCGTCGTGGTGTGATATGGTTTGTTTTCTGACCAAGTCTGTTGTCTTCCATAAGGAACATAAATGAGTTCGACTAGTTTTGAAGGAACTGCGATGGTGTGCTTCCATAATATGTTACATGGAATTGTTTCGAAGGATTAAACTACAGTTGTCCTATGTGGTTTGTTTCTGACCAAGTCTGTTGTCTTCCATATGGAACATAATGAGTTTGACTAGTTTTAGAAACTGTAAGGTGTGCTTCCATAATATGTTGACATGGAATGGAAAGGACATATCATACCATACCATACCTAAGTGCATCAATTTTGACCATGGATCAAACAGCTTGAGCCATTAAGTTGGGATTAGTTACTGGTACTACGCATACAGTTTATAAGTTCATTCACTGCTCTATTTCACACTTGTAAAAGCTTGAGCCATTAAGTTGGGATTAGTTACTGGTACTACGCATACAGTTTATAAGTTCATTCACTGCTCTATTTCACACTTGTAAAAATGCTAACATATAGTTTTATGTAGGGCTTTGTTGACAAGGAGAATTTATCTAACTTAGGAAACCTTGAGAAGACATCATATGAGGTCAGCAATCAGCATGGCCTTTCAGCATTTTATGTAATGTTTAAGATATCTTATCTCCCTGTCAGATAACTTAGTGTGCACATGAATATTGTATGTGTAGTTTACAACTGAAGTATGTCTGTCTTCATTATTTAAGACCTCCGTTTTTCTTTGTTACATGCTACTGTTGTGAAGAAGGGAATATTGTATCAGATGCAACTTAAGGCCTGTTGCATCTGTGTTGGATACCATGTGCAGAAATAATTAAATTTGCTTAATAAATGTAATCAAAGAAGTTCCAAGCCCTAATCCATTTTGTTGGCAGATTGCCGAGGAGACTGAAAAAGGAATCCATTTGAAGAAGTTTGATGAGAGAGATCAAAAGGTTTGCAAGCTTTTGCATTATAATTTGAAACCCTTCAGTAATGTCATGATGTTCCCACTGTCTGTACAGAGGTCATAATCCTTTTTTAACATGTATCTTTAGTGTTACATTTTTATTCCCAAACAAGGTTGGGTAGGCTAGAGTTGAAACCCATAAGATCTCGAAAACCCCTCTTACTGTTTAAAAAAGGATCATAAACAGTGGGAATAAACAGTGTCTGTACAGAGTATCATTTATCTTTGAGATCTCTTCATTTGTGCTATTATTGAGACCATGTGTTTACCCATTCATGTTAGTTCATGACTACATGCCATCTCTCCTGGCTACATGACAAATGTCCTTTGCTTGAAACTTCCTGCTACGAAAGTACGAAACCAATTTAGTTTCTACGAGTTTACAACATTAGCATAAAAAAATATAAATTCATGCCTGCACAAGATGTTGTTTTCGTTCATGGTATAAAACTATATACTGTCAACCTTTGATGATCTATCTGTTTTTGAAGCATTTGGTTTGTCATCATCTGATTATTCTGTCTGCCCTTTTTTTCCTGCTGAGATTTTGAAGGTTGCCAAAGAGAACAGAAAGGAAACTGTTTCAGACGGTAGTGCTCGGGAGGAATGTAAGGTTTGTTTATGATCCTTAAAAAGTTCATCAATACTGCGATTAAATGTTACTAAATTTGAATGTTATCCACATAGAGTATAGTAGTCCAGTCCGGACCATCTAATTCTATGTCGAAGGTCCAGTGAACTGTCCAGTTTGTCCATAGCAGAAAAAGGGCATTCCTGTACACACAGTTCTATTATTTCTGTATCCCAACAAATACATATAACAGGTGAAATGCCTGATTATCCACTTAATCAAATTAAAACTGAGTGCAATCAGTTGACATGCCAGGTCACTTGCATGGCTCAACATATCAGGTAATATACTGATTTATTGTGACGTTGGAAATATGGGTAGCAAGATCCCCAGGTAAAGTAGAGGGCTAACTGCAGCATCAAGGGTTAAAATTTCTCAATCTGTACGAGATATTCATGTTTTTGCATATTTGCCAACTCATTAGAAGTAGATCAACAGGAGTGGCCCAGTTACTTATTTATTCCACTAACCCACAAATTTTTTTTTTTGGATGGGTGGGGGTTAGGCCATATACAATGAAAGGTGCTTATTACGCAAATAAACCAGTTTTATCCAGCATGAGTTGAGGTGCCTAATTAAGCACTTGCCATGTATAAATAAGCACTTACGTCTAAGCAAAAACCGGTTATTTTGCGGAACGTTTGGGGACACCCGCATCTGTGCAAAGTGACGGTTCCCATAAAAAGCTCATCTCTCCCGGCGTCACCAGATTCTCATCTCTCTTTCCGGACTCCACCTCTCCTCTGGACCGCTGACGCGCGGCCACTCAATTCTGACCAACCTATGCCCGCGCTTCCTCCCTCACAGTCCTCACTGCTGCCTGGGGACCTGTTTCTGCCGCCATCACCTCGTGTCCGTCGTCTGCCTGTTGTGGCCGCCACGACAATGGAACGGTGAGCAGCTGCTTCGCCATTTGTGATGGCACTAGCTCAGGGAGCTTTGCTGGGATGGAGCTTGACGTGGTCTCTGGCCATCAGCCTTGGCTCCGCAACCTCCGCCACTCCTGTTCACCAGCTGTGCCCCTGCGCAGCACGAGCATGGCTCCGCCACCCAGGCAACCATCCTGACCAGTGGCGACGAGTTCGGCCGGGAGAACAGGGGAATAAGCTAGAAAAAAATAGAACAATGGTGGCCACTGATGAGTGGGGTCCCACATGTCAGGAACAAATGGGGGTGGACAGATGGGGCAAACGGTTGGGTACCATGCCTTTTTTTTGTTCCCGTCTACTTGGGAGGAAGCCTCTATCCCATTTGGACAGATGGGGCAAATGGTTAGAGCTGCCGTTCCGTTAAGCTACCTAAATATCATATGTAATATGCATATTTGTGGTCTGGGTCAACCGCATGAGTCTTTATTAGCTTAAGTTGTATGCAGTATTATTCAATGCCCGGAGGATGCAAATATGGGAAATCCTGCAAATACCTACATTGCGAAGGGAAAGAAAGGAAAACAGAAGCTGAAAATGTTGACCTGAATTTTCTAGGTCTTCCACTCCGTCCAGTAAGTCCCATTACATTTATTCAATTTTATATGCTCGGGTTTGTTTGAGTCACATTATGTTGCTGTATTATGAGCTATTTTCTCATCTTCTCATGCTCTAGATGTAGCAATAATGAACTTTTTTATGATCTTCTCATGTTCAAGTTTAACCACTGCTGTAAGGTATGAACGTGTTAGAAGTTTCCCTTTCTTAATAGGTGTACTAAATGGAAAAGGGACGAAAGCTAATCCACACAAAACTTCTCTTCTTTGTTCCACCTGTGTCTCACTTTGTTTCCGGGCTTGGCATTTAAAGGATACTACAATAGAACATAAGCTCAAATTTTCTCTCTCAGAAATTTAGCATTGATTTGGTGCCAATACCCAAATGCATCTGCAGTGGATAAGCTCACATGACATTGACATTACCATTTATTAAATTGTATTTTCACTGGGACATGGTATTTCTGATCTTGCAGGGAGGAAAAGAGTGTCCTTACTATATGCGCACCGGGAGCTGCAAATTTGCCACTAATTGCAGGTTTCACCATCCAGATCCTACTAATGTGGCTTCAAGAGATTCAGTGTTAGCGCATGAGAATGGGGATATTTCACAGCAAGGATCCTCTCAACTTAATGTTTCAATATGGCCTGCTGACCAGAGAGCATTGAATGCGCAGCACAGTGCTCCTTTCTTAGCTCCAGCACCATCATACAGCATGGGAATGATTCCACCTCAGGGAATGATTCCACCTCAAGGAATGTATCCATCTCCAGAATGGAGTGGGTATCATCAGGTAATCATGTTTGTATTTATTTGAAAATGTATCCATCTCCAGAATGGAGTGGGTAATATTAGGTAATCATGTCTGTATTCATTTGAAAATGATCTTTTCACTTGGTGATATTACCTACTTTTGCAAGTTGCTTTCAGGTTGCATCTGCCAGACTTACAGAGTTATGTAGTGGCTTTTGAGTGATGACATGAATATATCTTCTATAACTGATTGATTTCTTTAAAAATATCTTGTAGATTTGCCAATTCATTTCGCTATCCTCATATGTTCAATATTGACACCACATCTCATTATTTGATCATTATCAGAAAAAATCTCATTATTTGATGTGCAATTGCTCTTTTCAGGTTCCATTAGGCCCGTATTATCCTCCTGGAATCTCTTTCCATCCTTTTCCAGCTCCTCCTGTTAATCATCCTATGTACAGGGGAGTAGATGTACTTGGACATCAGCAAGCTCCTTCCGATGAGTACCCAGAGAGACCTAGCCAGCCTGAATGTCAACATTTTGTTAAAAGTGGGTTTTGCAAGTTCAAGGGAAAGTGCAAGTACCACCATCCAAGGTTACTTATGCCTACACAACCAGCAGGAGCTCTTAGCCCTCTCGGCTTGCCACTCAAACCTGTGAGTGTTTTGCAACCATTTTCTAAGCTATGCTGTTTGAGCAGGAATAAGCGGTGCATGCTATTCCTGAAATTCCAGTTTTAACTTGTTGCTTTGGGAACCATAGTTCTAAGAGCTCATATTTTCTTAATTGCTGCTTCCGATCTGGCCTCTGGATTCGGACCGCTAACATTTTTTTCTTGATATGTTTATTGCAGGACCAGCCTGTGTGCCCATACTATGAACGCTATGGAGTTTGCAAGTTTGGGCCATCTTGCATGTACAACCACCCCTTCAATTTTGGCCATCCTATACCTACAGCAGCGCCACCTCTCTCTGCTCAATACCTCACTTCAGGAAACCAGACCGTCTAGCAAAGCAAGGGCGATTTTTTTTAGGGGAATAACTACCACTTGTAAGATAGCGCAGCTGAAAGCTGCGGGTGGGTTTACATGTTCGCGGTAGAGATCTGGCTCGCAAGTCGCAACGAAGTTGCATGAAGCTGGATACATTGCCGCTGGGATTCCTTTTTCAGTGCAGCTGGGTGTTTTTAGGAAACCAATGACTACATGCACTGCTGATGCTTTACACTGTACAGCACTTACGTTTCATACACAATCGTTGCGTCAGACTTGAACCCACGTTTGTGTTTCATTTGTTCTCCTTCATGACATTTACCGTCTTTTTTTTCAACTTCGCAACATTTACGGTTATATCTTTCTTCTTCACACAGTGGACTTCGGATATTGCAGCAACAATTACAAAAAATAAGGCATTGATCACCTTGCCTTTCACTAAAGCTAGGTTAGTAACACACTAAATTGGTGTGGCCTACTATGCATGCTAATTTTCAGTATGGATGCTTTCGTATTTTGTCCGTTTGGATTCTGGACACAACGTTTAAACTCTGGAAGGTCGGCCGGCTCAAGATTGTCTTCAACCTCTAGTTTTGGAGGCTTTCTTGCACATCCATGGCTGGCTCCCTCTGCGGTGACCCAAGTGGCTAGTTCCGCACGTTGCAGAGCGAGGCGGGCGGGATGGATCAGATATCTATTAGATATGAGTTTTTTAGTGCAAAAATGAACATATAAATAAAACCGCTCAACTATATCATCTTGCATTAGACAACGAACAAATTCGTCACAAATTATGGCCAGACACACTATTTTGGCTCCACAAAAGAGTACCTCAAGTCCAACTCCTGATCAAACACCCGATTATCATCACACTCACTCACCACGATCATTTTGAATGATGACACAAAACTGTCATGACTTCCCACATTTCATCTATCAACTATGTTCTACCGGAATGACCGACAATAACACAACGACATTGGAGCACACAAAATCCTTGCTCCCCATCCTTTGTATAATTCTCTTGTGTTGTAAATAGAGATAGTTTGTTCAAGAATTGTATTTATAAATGTCACCCAACCAACGAGTACATATGTGATCTGTTAGGTATTACCCCTTAATCAGTGACTATTGATCTCGTAGTTACACCGTAGAGATTTGCATTCAACAATTCTTGCAAACATCGGATAGCGTTGTGAGATCCCTCCATGTCGAAGCAAGTGTCAAATTCATCATGATCTGTCACAGCTTTAAATATGACAGTAGAGCCCAACATGAACCTTATATTGCCCTTGCCAAAAAAAAGGGCATCTTCATTCATAATGCATTCAATTGATAGTTCCAAGCATCCCGAGAAAATTGATTCGCCGCTTCAATTGCCAAGAGCCGAGTTCATTTCCAAACACCTTCAACACCACTGCACAAAAACCATACATGGCTTCAAAGCCATGTGGAATCACTCATGCGAAGGTACTCGTCCACAACAACTCCATATGCAAAACAATGGATAGCAACAATCCATTGCTAAATAGAACATAACCGAAACTCACCAGTGCAGTCTCTCTTCCGTCTGAAGTAGTCATCGTACTCCTGACAACTACCACTAAGGCGCATGAACACATCATTGACATCCTGAAGCATCACCTAAACTCGTCTAGACCATAAGTTGGATTGTTGAACTTGAACTACTCATTGTTAAGCATGACATGACCCATAGCCCTTCAACAATCGACCTGCAGACACACCCATGTTGGCCCTCGGTGGTGGGGCAATGCATTCTGCTACTCATCAATCAAACATAGAAGAGTCGTGGTGACGACTAGGTTCTTTTATCGGAGGCTTCATCATTGGATGATGTATATCCATATACTCTTGCTAGAAATAATCACCGCGTTTGCAATAATCAAACAATAAAACAACCCATTAAATTTCATCAGAAGGAGTTAGCAAATAAAATTATCTACAAGCTAATTCGATCAAATGAGCAAACACCTTCAGGCTGGCGAGACTGAGGTCGCCGGTGGATCAATGGTAGACAAGAATGACAAGCAGCGGCCGGTGACAAGGGTGAGCTCAAAATCGGGTCTCCATTCATTGGCGGCGTATCTGTATGAATCCACCACGTCGTTCCTCTCCTGTGGCCAGGAGACGACCAAAGTGACTAGTTGCAACAGTTTGGCGAGGGGAGAGAGGAGTCCGGGCTAGCATGCCTAACAGACGAGTCTGAACAACCTTAAGCCGGCCTCAAATGCTGGGAAGGAGGCGTCTTGGGGTGTTCGGACAAAATGAGCCCCCAAAATGGCTGATGAGAGACCTGTTGGAGCCTAGATTTGTGCAGAACCCCAACGGCCAGAGGGGAAGGGGGTAGCCTTACAGGTGCAGCTGGAGATGCTCCAACAGGGCTAAATAGAAAATAAATAGACATAGTGAATAGCATTGCTCCAAATTTAGAACATGATAAGTATGCCAATTTGACCAACCTCCAAGGTTTTCACGATAAACTGAAGTAGAGTACATACAATTGGCTTGGAATAACCTCAGTCAACTAGAGGCCAGCTGGACCTAAAGCAATGGGAAAATTGGCTCGTTATTCGGAGTCAGTAAACAATGAAATGAATCAGACTCCTAACACAGGTTAATCGACACTAAATGAAACCTGATGCAATTATACAATCAGCATCCCCCTTGAGATCACGCGTTACAAGTTATGTAGTCTCCTTATTTCTCTTGTCACAGGAATGGCCAGTCTTTCTCTTGTGGCGGCTGAAATCTGAGACAAACCGGAATGTCTGACCGCAGCCAGGTACCTTGCACTCGTAAGGCCGCACCCCGGTATGTACCCTCATGTGCTCTGTTTTCGCCCATGGCCACTTGAATGTCTTGTTGCAGCCCTTCCATGCACATTGGAGTGGCCTTTCATCCATATGCACTTTGCGGTGCTGAAGCAAGTATTTATGGCAGAAGAATTTTTTCTTGCATCCTTTAACAGGACAGATATCACGCTTGTGCAACGACAAATCCTGCTCTGTGCTGAAGCTCATGTCACACCCTTCTAGATCACACGGAAACGTTGCTGCATTATCACCCGCTGCATGTTTGCTGGATTTTCTCTTGCCAATTTGCGTTTTGCCTCTACATTTCACTTTCACTTCATCCATTTGTTCATCTGGAACTTCATACCAGTTATCTCGTGTGTCTTCATACTTGTCGTTAACCAAACAGTCCGCAACTTTATCTTCGTCACGATCTTCGTCAAACTTTGCAGTCCTACCATCATTCTTTTGCTTACTAGAGCTCGACTTTATGTTCACAATTTGCAATTTCTTGTCCAAGTTTCCTATTGTGGCATTATTTCCACTATGTAAGTCATGCCAGCACTCCACATCATTATCATCATCATCGTGCAGTGCATTAGAATTCCCGTTTCTTTTGTCATCCTTACCGCTTCGCCTTTTGCCTCTAAATTCCACCTTCACATCATCGCATTTTTCTTCTGGAACTCCATCCCAGTTGTCTATGGTGGCTTCCTCTCTGCGCTCTACGGTAAGCAAATAGTCCAGGGTGTTATCTTCATTGTAATCTTCTCGAAACTGTCTATTTATCTCAATAGTCTTTTGCTTCCGAGAAATTGATTTCTTGTTCAGCTTTTGCACTTTCTTGTCTCCATTCAGCGAATCATGTCTCCCCTTGCTCTTGCTGGGTTTTCTATTACTATGTTGCAATTTTCCTGGAGGTTTAGCTTTCACTGCATAGCGTCGTTGGTCTTGAATCTCTTCCAAGTTTCCTGTCGCAGCATTATCTCCAGCATCTATGTCAAGCCAGCAGTCCACATCATTATCTTCATCATAAAGTTCAAGAAAATTATTGTTTCTTTTATCATAATTTTGCTTGTTAGAACTTAAGTCCGTGCTCATGCTTTGCAAGGTATGTTGTTGATATTGCTGAGTGCATTGCGCTTCCGCAATTTCACCCCCTTCATGCTTATCATGGTCATTGAAGTTTTCAGGATGATTACTGATCGTTTGAGAGTCCATCCAAAGGCTACTGCAATGCAATGTGGCTTCATCATTGGCAGAGCATCTCCTCTTTCTGGCTCCATAATTTTCAATATAGTCCTCTCCTTTTCTTCTGGATGTCCCTTTTGATGGGCTACTGTTGATCACTGTATAACATTTAGTCGATGGTTCATCTTGTTCTTTGTCACGGGACTTAGCACCAAACATCGGTTTGCTCCAAACCATGGCATGGTTCTGTTCTTCACGCCCACAAGCTAAAAATGGATGTACTTGGTTTGACATCCAAACTTTCCCACACCACGATCCAGCCACCTTTTTCTTTGTTGTGCCCGATCTTTGCCGTCCGTAATCTATTAAGTTGTCTGGGTTTTCTTGGCCAAATGCCTCGTAAATGATGGAATTGTAAGGTATCTGCTTGCTGTAAAGCGGGGATTTGCTCTGTTTTGCACTGTAATATATACTGATACCCATTTTAACTGCCCAGTCACTGCTTGTGGGTTCAGCATCTTCATCCTGCAAAGCCAGCTGAATTCTTCTGATGTCATCTTCTCTCGCTTGTTCAAAATTTATATCTTTCCAATCATAATTCAAACCAATTTCGTCTCCTATGAATTTTGCTGCTGACTCTGCTCTAGGATACTCTGCAAATACATTGTAAATCATTAATCAAGAACAAATTCATTATACATGAAATGCATGATTGACAGCCACTACAACAACATTCTGTACAAAGATTACTCAAAATGAAATAACTCTTGTATCATGATACAAACAGCCTATATTTACCAAAAAAAGAAGAACAATGTATGACTATTAAAGCTTAAAAGCTTTTGAAGCGCTCTCAGCTTCATGGATTCCTTAAAGAAAGGATCTAAACCATGTTATCTCATTTGGAAAGTGCAATTGAAGTGTTTAGCTCATGTTATTGTTGAGAATATATCACACACATCTTGTGATGAAAATGGTATAACTGAAGCTCTTTGTTGTTACTATATACCCTTCTCCATACAACAAAGAGTATACAACAGTTACGTTAAACTATGAACTGAAAACGAAAAATTTCATCCAATTTTCTTTGGAGTATCTCGTAGTTTTTACTAAATTATATTCAAAGTGATAGCAGAGTATAATGGTGTATCAGGAGCAGGAGTATATACTCCTAGGATTAACTCCCATGTTTATTACATCACTTAATAAATAAACCATACTTTACCTCTTTCTGCATACCAAAATACTACTACCTCTATTCCGAAAAAATTGTCGGAACTGGTACTAGACAATCGTACGTGAGCAAGTCTGTTTCAGCGACACATAATCCGGTTCGGAGGGAGTAATTCAGAATTCACAAAGCAAATTGCACAAAATAGCATAGTTGGGAATGCCAAAAGGCAACCAAATATCATAGTTTTTAGGTTTGTGATCTCTCCACATTTCACGCCTAAACTTATATTTACCACCATTTGAATGGTAATTATAAATGTTTACCATAATCAGCGATAAGGAGCTATACAAATCGGTCAAAGAGGGAAAAATGTAGTGTGGACTATTGTTTAAGTCCAAGATTTGACGATAAGGAAAACCCTACTTTTTTTAGAACATTAATTTTTTTTAGAACATTGAAAAAAACCTTTTCAACTACAACTATCACAGAAGTGCACTTGTCGACTTTGAACTTTAAGACCAGTTGTTTTAAACCTTGAACGCTAAGCTAATTCAACATTCAAGGTTAGAAACAACAGGGTTTCATATTTCAAGGTTGAAGAGTGGACTTTTTTCTATAGATAACATAGTGAAGGACAAACACACGGGATACTGTAGAGACTTTGTGAAAATTAGAGAACGGTGTAAATACCCGGATGACACAGAAGCATAATGTTAGCACCACCAATTTCTTGAAGTTTTGTCCATGTTTCCAAAGCATGCTCTAGACAAAAGACATGCATTCTGCAAGAATCTTTGTTGTACTTGAGCTTGGTCAATATTTCTGGTTCAACTGAGGACTTAACCATGCTTACACGAGTATCCGAAGAGGCTTTTGCACCTGATATGGTTAGATCATTAACCAAATCAACAGACACAGAACACTGACCATACGGAGTTTCTTGCTCTCCAAGTTTTGTAAGAGGGTTGATACCTGTGTCCCAACTGGATCGAATTATTGGCCTACTGTTAAGCTCTATAGGTTCCATCAAAGATGATGTCGTTCTGGCTTCACAACCCTCTTCATACAAGCTCAAATTTTCCTTTTGACACTGAACCGTACTCGAGAAGCTGACTGATGTTTCCAAGAACTGAATATCTGTGCCTTGGTTTGCTGCATTATTGTTCTCATCATCAGATTTTTCCTCCTCGGTGTCTGATGATTCGTATGCAGAAGCTAGAAGCCCAAGAGCAGAGGTGCACCTATTGTTGTTCCTGCTGTATAGTTGTCCACACCGATCAGAAACTTGGGCTAAACTTACGCTATGTTCTCCAGAAGATTGTCCTGTAAAAAGAGACATCATAATTACAATGTGTCTCCCAGGTACGCAAAATGAAAACAACCTCATTATAACAGTTTTATCTATAGTTACTTTTATATGTGAGTTGAATGATGGAAAACAGGAATCCATGGTAAGAAGATGCACTGATGCTTTTTTATCACTTGCAGAAAATAACTAACTTTTAAGATAAGATGCAACAACAATGTGTATTGTTCTTCAGCCTTTTAAAGATAAATCTAATGATTCTGAAACATATAATTCATTGTTGAATATTATGGTTACAGGAAATATCGAGGTAGAAAAACAGTAGCAGATCAATCACCTTTCATGTACAAATATCTATACTACTATTTTATAAATCTACTTTCAATGCAACAATATTTTCTGTTAGCTCCAATTTGACCAAAACCAGAAAGAGGATTAGGATGAGATGTACAATAAAATAACATGAACAGCACCAAGAAATGACGCAACGGCCGACATGATAATCATACGGGGTAAAAGTGATTAGGGATAAAAGATCAAATTTTGCTAACCTTGCTGAGGAACTATCTCACAATTTTCAGCCATCCAATTCGAGATATCATCTGATTTACTAATTTCTCCAAGTTTTGTACTCAATGAAATGTCCTCCCCAGTCATGACAAACTGGAGTGCCGCTTCTCTAGGTTGAATGATCGCTACACAAGCAAAGCTTAATATGCCACACTGAACACATGGCAACCGCCCTTGATCTAAGAGCCCACCTCGCCAAGGTGATCTATCTTTATCAATTACTCCATTCTGCACCTTGGATGTTGATAAACAAAAGGCAGCAGTATCAAGTTCGCCGTATTTTGTTTCATAAAGCTTCCTTCTGTTGCATGCAGAGAAAGATGCTTCAGTAACTGACAGAGACCCACTCATGTTCTCTACCACTATGCTTTTGTCTAGTGCCACGTCAACAGACATATTTTCCACTGGTTGCCGGATGATACTACAGTGACCACCTGTAAAACTTTGTTTAACAGTGAAATCCGGTTCCATCATCATATGGAAGGATGTAGGAGGAAATGCGATCTCCGGAACAATTATACAGCTACTCTTATCCAGAAGGATACTAAGCAAATTGTTGTTTTCAATCACACTATCAACAAATTTTTCTTTCACCATTATATCTCCATCCTTCTTCTTCTTAGCCCTTAACCGAGAGCTTCTTGGAACAGTATCCTTTGGTTCCCTATAACAGGCAAATAGTGATTCAGAATATATCTAACTCCACTAATATTAACTCTACGAAATTATAATTTTTTTTGTTACACTCTATCCATTTTGAGGAGAAGGCTACATCATAACCAGAGAGGCTAGTTTAATGAGATGAAACTGTAACACATCCATTAGGAATCATCTGAACTCCAGAAATATGTCTAGTTATTATTTCAGTGTAACTTAAAATTAAAAAGCGAAAAGTGTATTTGGCTCCCGAGGACCTGCAGTGATCCTGGTCTTTAAGAAAATTGGCAAAATATTGAAGAGTTTCCAAAAAAAAAAACGGAGGTACCCAATGATGTATCCCACAAACATGCAAAAAATCAACTTCAAATACTTCGTATTCTGCGGTACACAAAAATGAAAAAATCTGATAAATTTGGAGATCTGAAAATATGCATATTCAGATCCACACTTTTGTCATTTTTGTGTAGCCCAAGATGATTTTTGTACATTTATGGAATACACCATTGGCTACATCCGCAATTTTTTTCAAAAAAACTTTGAAACTCGTAAATATTTATTTCTATTTTTGTAAAATACCAGGATCACCGGAGCTGGGAGCACAAAATCTCCTCAATAAAAAGAATGTATCTGCTAGGTATTGCATAAACTAAATGCTCTATGAAAAAAGAACGACATCATATTTGTTACAGCACACCTTTGACGTAACGACAGTGCTAGCTCGTAAAGCAGCTGATAATGAGATATCATTGGAACACAATTAGTTGAAGCCCTCCGGATTGCAGCTTCTTTGGCTACCTGCAACCAGAGAGGCGTGGCAATATTTGTTGCTTCTCCGCAATTAAATCCTGTGGAAAAGAAACAGTTCAACAAATTCATTGTTTAGGGCATAGGGGATGAAATCCTTTACAACAATTGGTACTCATGTTCAGACGACACAAAAGGAATGGCAAACTTTGTACATTTCTACCAAGTGAAAGAGCTTACAATAGGTTTTACTAGTTTTCATTTCAACTTTGTACATAGATCGGCTAATGGGGTTGCCCAACTATGTGCTAAATTTGCTTCTGTTGACAGGCATACGCGTGCTTAAATAAACATGACACCAAGTCTCCTTCCAAACTGCCCACAGCATGATTTCGACTCTGCTATTAATTAATCAATGAATGAATGATCTTGATTCGTGAAATGAAAATGCAACTTTAACACACTATTGACTTGGTAGTCAGAACAATGAATACATGACATCCACACCCGCAAATGAAATCGCAAACCCCAACCAGTCGAACCAGCAATCCTTTCAACAAAAAATGGGCTATGCTTTTAAAAGAAATTAGTTCTATCAGAAGTTTTATGGATGCGAACATCATATTCAGTTATCAAGTAATTAGGTTACATTGATAACGCTACTTCAAGCGAGTGAAAGCTCACCGTTGATTCCTCTAAAAGAGCTATACACTGAGACATTTCATCATGGGTGTAGAATAACTGATGTAACCTATGGTTTTCATCCAGATCAGTAATAACATTATTTCTAACATATTAGTTATAACCAAATAAAATAAAATTGTAGGATCATCAATTGGAAGTAGCTCAATTATATTTCATAAATATCTGGAAACTGCAACCTCTCATTAACAATATTGAATGGAATAAGTAGATCATTATACACATGCAGGAGCAAACAGGTAACTTCTGCAAGGACGATTACTTTCCAGCAAATGCACTCTATGTATATAGACATGATAGATGGCCTACCGTGGCTAAAACCAGAATGATAAGCTCCAGGAAACGTGATAACAAATTCTCCAGGGTTTTGAACCAATCTGCTTTGGAGAAGTATCTATCAATAAATATACCCAGTACTCAAAATAATGGCCAACAGTGAATATCACAAACAAGAATGTTAAACATGTGCCAGTACCTGCAGCAAGGAACTCCAGCAGAAAGAAGCACTTCAGGAGACAACACAGTCGTCTTCTGATTTAAAGTTTGAAAGGCCACTGCATGTGGGAACATTAGTAGGTCATTAGCAAGTACTAATATACAGATAAAAAAATGAATAATTTTTCATAAATATTCAATACTAAGATTAGTTACTAAAAGATATATAGACAAATATATCTAGAAATATGTGCTTTAGTATTGACTCGAGATAGTTTAAACCAGGAAAGCTGGCATCGTTGGAAGAATTATCAAGAGTTAAGTCCACTATAGGTCAGTAAGCTTATGTGGGAATGTTACCTGGCTTCTTAATTTATAAATTGTACATTCAGGTCCCTAGGCTTGTATAAATGTGCCGATCAAGGTCGAACTGCAGTTTGCTATTAATGATCATGCGACATTTTGATCACATTTAAGCAGAGAATTGAACATGCAGTTGCAAACTATAAGGTCACCCAGGAACTTATAAAGAAGTCAAATGAAAAGTGACTCCTTCGAAACCATGAATATTAGTTCTAAAGCGATCTCAAATGAAGAACCCAAGGTCAAATTGTTATCTGGATTTTAACATGGGTGTAGAATATATCATGCCACTTAAATCATCCGCCATAAGGACAAAAAAATGGTGTTACAGCAACAGTCCTTACAAGTAAAGCAGAAACTTCTGGACCTAAATGTCCAACCAAACTAAATTCAGGTTTGTCTCCTCCTCCATCCCTCTGTCCCTCTCATTCCCCCTTTCTCTCTGTTAAAGATGATTTGATTGATTACCACATGCTTGTGCATGGAGTGTGCTCTGGCACTAAAGTAAATGTGAGCTTATCAAACAAACGGTGTATTCTTATACTAAGGGATATGTCAGCATTAACCCCCATTGCGGCAGAATTTGTCAATGCAAAACAACGTTTTGAGTCTGCAAGTCAAGAATGAAACACATACCACCTTCCAAGCAAGTCAAGGAGAACTCAAGCGCTGGTAAGCAAGAAACAGAAGCTCAGTAAAAGCAGAGTGGAAACAGAGGACTCACTTATCGCGTTGAGGTCGTCCGCGTACCCGTGCACGCGGACGGCGTCCTCGAAGGCGAGCATGGCGTCACGGGGCACGCCGTACCAGGTCTTGGGCTTGCCGAAGTGGAGGTAGTTGAGGCTGTGCAGCTCGTGGTCCTCCACGTGCCATGCGAACCAACTGTAGAGCATCGCTACGTACAGCATCGGCGTCGTGACGCCCGCCACGTCTCGGGCCATTGCCCGCAGCAACGAGCCTCGTGCACGCGGAGCTACCCTCATGTTCCAATCGGTCTCGCCGACGTCCCTCGGCGCCGCCGGCGCATTGCCGGTGTTCATCTCCAGCTCCTCCGGCTTGACGAAGCCGGACCCCGGCATGTCGTTGCCGTACTCGACATTGAATGGCCTCGCGGCGCAAGCGCCCCAGAAGAGCGCCTCGAGCTGGAGGGGCGTCGCGTGCTTGGGGGGCATCGCGTGCCTCGGGAGCTCGAAATCCCGCGCCTTAGAGCGGAAGGCCTCCAGGGTGTAGCGCTCGCCGCTCTCCCAGACGCGACGGTTAGCGCCGCGGCGGTTCTTGGTGGAAAGGCCCACCTGCTGGAGCCGGGTCGGGAAGCTGGGGACAGCGTTGCCGGCGGCGGAGGCGGCCGCATTAGAGGCCAACGAGGCCTTGAGGCGCTGAACGGTGGCCTCGCGGGGCGGGGCCGGGAGCGGGGGGACGATCTTGCAGATGCCGTAGCGAGAGGCCTCGGGCTCGATCTTGAGGATGTAGGCGATGGGGTCAGCGAACTCGGCGAGGGTGGGGCGGTACTCCGGCGCCACGGGCAGCGTTCGCAGCCACTCCGGCGGGTCCACCGGTGGCAACGACATGGCGGCGGCGGCGGCGACGGCGGCGTGGGGTAGGGTTTATTCAGGCGAGGAATTGCATTTGGGAGGCGATTTGGGGAATCGAGGCTTCTCTGCTCGCTTGCTGCTTGCTGCTTGCTGCTGCTTTGGGGGTAGTGAGAGAGAGAGAGACGGCTCAGACGGTGGGGGAGAGAGAGAGAGGAAGACGGGGAGACGAGGGGTGGGGGGATTCCCCTTCTCTCTTAATCTAGAAACTAGAAAAGAAATTCCTAATTTTTATCTGAAAATCATTCGGCAAGAAAAGTAGGTGAGCAATTGTGATTTATTTGTTATCACTGTACATAGAAAAAAGAAGCAGAAAACTAGTCGAGCTGATGAAAAAATGGCGAAAAAAGACGACAAAGGACCTCACTTGGAGGTCGCGAGAGCTTGTGTCATCTAAGTTTGGGATCTATGTGCGGTTGTATGGGGTGGAGATCAAGATATGAAGTGTGGAGACTGAAAAGTATCAATATGCAATTGCAACATGGAGAAATTACCCAGGTTTTAGAGTTAGCGATTGTACGGCGGAGACGTATAATGTTTGGATGGAAGACGAAATTTAATAAAATTATATAGATACTAATTATACAGATATGTGTTGCGCAGTCGCCAACAAATGGTTTGGATACCCATAAGTGAACCTTTGTCACACATTGTAGAAAGCATCCCTCAAGTTAGGTATACAGCCATATGTTTTAGGTCCTCTAATAATGGTGGAGTGGAAATCATATATTATTGCAATATATGATATATGTGCACTTTTATCTTCAATTATGATACTATGTATATAAATGCATCAAATTTTTCAGAAGATTACCTCGCTACATACTATATTGAAGGAAGGCTACCAGATCAATATGTCACACACAAGTCAAGGATGAAAATCCTAGACATACAAGGCACATACATCTATCGAAAGGTACATGTTCACAATGGTGTGTAAATTCTTTCGAGTACACCACGAGTTATGAGAATAGCAAGCCATCTAAGTGTAGGTTGTTGTAAACTCAAAAAAAAAAGTGTAGGTTGTTGTATTTTAGATAAATAGATGATACCCCGCGTGTTGCAGCGGAAATCGTATATGTCAAAAGAAATATAAGTACCAGACCCAATGTAGGTAAAACTCAAAATTTGCGGATACTATGAGGCAACGGTGAGTAGAGAGGCATTGTAATTCGATAATGAGAGACCATTCGATCACACATTACTTGTTAGTCAGTATCAACATCTAAGTTATAATTAATGATGATAAGGGCATGAAAACATAGCACATTTGTATGCTTATATTGTGTGGAAAATCAGGAAGTGAAATAATTAAATGGAAATAATAATAATCTAGTATGGTCACTTCTCCTTCGGACAAAATATTTGCTGCAATTACATACAACGCCAATTGCAAGGTACTCAGCATTAGAAGAAAGCAAGTATTACCTGTTCTTATACTCAGCGGGAGTAAGACGAAAAAGATATCCCACTAAAGCGAGTAGTATTTATCCATTTCTCGTTAAAGCAACTAAGACAAACTTACTCTCCAGGAATGCAAGAATTATAGCGTGTTCCAAGAGGTAATTCAGAATGCATTTATCTTATGTAGATGCACACTGTCCATGTTCTGCAGCAACCTCTTGATGCAGGCAATCAGTTAGCAATATGAACCGACTCGGCAACAACTAAATTTTCACCTTAATTTGCCGATTATTAAACTCACGCGACATCAACCATATCAAACACAACTAAAGCAACCTAAGAAAGGCCACAGGTGCTCACTTCGTGTATGTTTTTACGACATATATCTCTGCTCTATACTGCATATAGTATTAGGGATTTGGGGTTAAGCAAATCCATATAGTACAGTCGGGGTACAACAGGCATAAAAGAAAAAAATAACATAGCCTTGAGAGTTGAGACAACGTGTGTCACAAACTTACAACCATGTATGGAAATGGAATGGAAGACAGACGTGTCCTGAAGAACCATCCGGAATGCTACGCAGGCAAGCAGCACCTGTGCACGCGTTCATGCGAATACATCACCGTTGACCAATAGCCAGTTCGTCAATGACGAACATGAGCACTGGCCGTGGCCGCCTGCCGCCACCAGCAATGGCCAGTTTAAGCAGGACCGAAGACCTCCAACAGAACCAAAAGAGGGTCATGAGGAAGAAGGCATTCCCCAAACCTGGCGGCACCATAAGATAAATAGGATCGCATGCACAGTCGAGCAGAGTCCACCTTGTGTCAGATTCAGAGGTGGGTGAGCATGTTGATGCATGAAGCCGCGATTGTTGCCGCACCACTCACACGCCCTCGTCGTCAGTTGAGCCTCAGCCTCGTAGACAGAAGCATCACCTCTCTATCGGGGTAACGTATTGACGACCAGGTCATGGTATCAATCGGATGCATAAAAGAGGTGATCGAGTGCCGTTATCACTGATTTGTGCAAGGCACACGCTAGGATTTACGGGAGGAGATATGTTCTATCAGAATGAAGGGTTGGCAGTGAGATGAAGGTGGCGTTCGCTGTTCTTATACTCGGCGGTAGTGTGGGACTGGGAATTGAAGCGATGGTACTTAATGTCGGAATGAAACTGGGAAAACATAGTGCGAAGGGGAGGAGCCGAGGTGAACACACTTCAATATACAGAAATATGATTAAGCTGTGCGGACTTTTTCCTCTCCTAATAATAGCTGTGTCCTGCATGGCACCAGGGAAAAGAGTGCCCCCTGTCTTTTTTTTTGAAAAACACAGTACAAACGCAGACGCTCACAACACGCGCGCACACTCACCCCTATGAACGCACACACGCACACCCTACCCCTATGAGCACCTCCGAAATAGTCTTGAGATTGACGAAGTCACACCACGGGCGCAACATTCCGCCTAAATGCAACACACAAACGTCAAACCTGGGGTTTGAACTCTGGTGGGCTGAGGGTACAACCACCCTGCTAGCCATCCAACCACAGGTTGGTTTGCCCCCCCCCCCCCCTCTGTCGTCCATGTTGAACAGAATGAACAGAATGTGAAGGGGATGATAGCCAAGAGATCGAGTAGAGCATGGGCGTGCCGGATCAAGAGAACAAAAGGGCTATACACCTGATAGCTTACTTCAACAAATATGAGTCATTTATTCCAATGCTTAATTACACCATTGCAAATGGTGAGGCGTTGGCTCCGTGACAATGAATGAGGAAGTTTAGGCGACTGAAAAAATACACGCCAGAAGAAGGTAAATGAAAAGGTGCGGGATAGCAGTAAATTTAGATTATTATTTTTGGGGCTGAGGTGGCAGAGTTGAAAATATGTGGCAACCTAAGATTGCCCAATGAAGATAGATGAGGTGGACACCTTGCATGTTGAGAGAATTACTCTTAGTGGGTCATTACTATTTAGATATAGAAGATTTACCATCGACGGGAGAAAGTATACTATAATCGTAAGTTTCTCAAACTAATCGAGCACGATGATCTTGTTTATCCTCTGCTTTATCAACACCCGTACATGGAACATTGATAGCCTCGCAAAACTAATCCAGGCACATGGTATGAATACGACCATACATACTAAAAGTAATTTGGTTTAAGCTATATTCAATGTCAAAACTGATTCTTTTTATTAGTTCTCCAGTGAGCACGGGAAGAGTAGGAACCTCACTGAAAATAAAACCACCCAAACCTATATTGAGGATAAGGTCCAAGAAGTGTTCTCCGAGTTGTAAAGCTTCCAATATATCATGATCCGGCCAAAGGGTGTTGTGCACCTTGGATTTCTTTATAGAGATTGTAGGAAGTCTTGAAGGAACATTTCTATGGTCCGAGACCTTGATTGCCTTGAGGAAGAAGAAGATGAACACCCGATGATCCCCTTTTTGATATTCGTCCACATGGTTCCTAGGTTCTGAATTTTTGGGAATGTCAAAGAAAATTGAAATATGCACAAAATAAAGGTATGGAGCATCTAATAAGCTTCTAGTAACTATCCCAAGCATCAAAAGTACTTCAAACTACCTTAATCACCGTCCACCTCAAATTCACCACTAATAACAGAAGCTAATATCTCTAAGCATAGGACATGAATCCAAAATGTAACAGGAGGAGTCGTATACCTAGCAACAATCTGTAAGGCCCCTAGACTAGCAATCTGAAATGCCTTTGTTATGTAAAAAGATCATGATCCTATGATCAGTGCATCGGAATTGCATCGGAATCACATAACCGAATTGGTGTTCAGAGCTACATTATTCAACATCGAATACAAGTCTTACATAAATATGGTCACATTACCAAGTCTTAAATCATCTCGTCCTGACGAAATCCCACTTGGCAGTTGACCGGGAGACGACCTAGCTAGCGTAGTCGTCCATGTGCTCCTCTTCTTCCACGTGGGCTTCTTCTCTGTAATCTGGATAGCCGATATCCAGGGACATAGCCATATGAGTATATTGCATGCACTCGCAAACCACCCCTCGGGGCTTAGGTTTTTTGGGTAAATGCAATAAAAAGGTTTTGACAAACTAGGGAAGCTGATATTATAGGGCTTAGTTTTCGAAATCAATGCTTCGGATATAAATATACGACATCTCTATATCTTTGTTGAAAAAGAAAACATTTAGAGATAGAATTCTCTCTTGTAGATATGACATCACTATATCTTAGTTTAAAATTGTTGTTTTGTAAAACAAAACTTCTTTTGAAAACACTAGGATGAGTTTTACCCCTTCTTGAAAAACACCCTGGCTGTCACCCCGTGACCAACCAGCCTTTCACCGCCATAGTACCTCCCAGGTACAAATGTTTTCATGCTCCTTCCAGATCACTCTGGCCGTCACCCCGTGACCAACCAGCTTTTCTCAACACTGTACCTCCCATTTACTCTTTTTTAATGCTTTCCAGTGATTCTCCAAAAGCCACACTTTTCTTGAAATCATGAAACTACCCGTATGACTAGATCTGTGGCCTTTCCAACCGTCCATGACCGACGACTTAGTTATTTGAATAAATTTACACTCTGTAGAGGTGGTGCACTTTGCCCATATCAAACGACCATTCTGCTGTGTTCAGCCACAAACCATCATACAACAGTATGCGGGGTTCGGATAATCGATCAAAGCTTTTCACTATATCTACCCTAGTACAAGGATCTCCGAGTAGGTTTGTTCTCCCCGGCACCATGTGATCCATTAGACCCCTGGCCTCTCCTCGGACTCCACACCGCCATGTTGGGAGACCCACCTATGGTTCCGCCACCGTGTATTGCCTCGTCTAGACGACAACCTGGCTTCTAGGGCTATGATACGTCTCCAACGTATCTATAATTTTTTATGTTCCATGCTATATTATACCAAGTTATTACATGTTTTATATGCATTTTATATAGTTTTATGCATTTGCTGGGACTAACCTATTAACAAGATGCCATAGTGCCAGTTCCCTGTTTTCTGCTGTTTTTGGTTTCAGAAAAGTACTTAAGGAAATATTCTCGGAATTGGACGATTTCTTTTCTGAAGTCAGTTTTTCATCGGGAACGTTCCAGAAAGCCGAACACGAGACGAAGTGGGCCACCGAGGCGGCGCCACCACGTGCTCGCGCGGCAGCACCCCTGGCCGCGCGAGGACCAGGTGTGGGCCCCTTGGGGCGCCACCGACTTCGCCCTTTCGCCTACAAATACCCCCCAGACTAAAAACCCTAACACGGTGTTCATATTTTCCTCCACGGGTCCCGAGCCGCCGCCGTCGTCAACACCAATTCGGGAGAGATCAGAACTTCTCCCCGGCACCCTGCCGGGAGGGGGAATCGTCACCGGAGGCCTCTACGTCGCCATGACCGCCTCCGGACTGATGCGTGAGTAGTCTACCCTTGGACTACGGGTCCATAGGAGTAGCTAGATGGTTGTCTTCTCCTCTTGTGCTATCATGTTTAGATCTTGTGAGCTGCCTATCATGATCAAGATCACCGTTATGTAATACTTCATGTTGTGTTTGCTGGGATCCGATGAATATTCAGTACTAAAGTTATTGCTTCATAATATATCATGTGTGTGCTATTTAATGATCTTGCATGCTGTCCGTTACTTGTGTATGCTCTGGCCAAGTAGATGCTTGTGACTCCAAGAGGGGGTATTTATGCTCGATAGTAGGTTCATGTCTCTATTAAATCTGGGGTGGTGACAGCTAGCTCTAAGGTTGTAGATGTACTGTTGCTACTAGGGATAAAACAGTAGTACTTTGTCTAAGGATGATGTTACTTACTTACTTTACACACAGTGCTTAAGGCGATAATCTGTTGCATGCAACTTAATACTGAAAGGGGTGCGGACGCTAACCGGAAGGTGGATTATTAGTCATAGATGCGGTTGGAACGGTCTATGTATATTGTTGTAATGCCCGAATGAATCTCACACTAGACATCATAACATTGGTATATGCATTGGTTTGCTCATCATTATTCTATCAATTGCCCAGCTGTAATTTGTTTACCCGCATGAATGTTATTATTATTTATGGAGAGACACCACTAGTGAACTGTGGACCCCGGTCCTTCTCTTTAATCTGATAAACCACAAACTGCAAACCTGTTACTTTCTGCAAACAAACATCTTTCTTCCACACATACGTTTAATCCTTTGTTACAGCAAGCCGGTGAGATTGACAACCTCACCGTTAAGTTGGGGCAAAGTATCTTGATTGTGTTGTGTGCAGGTTCCACGTCACCTACGTCCCAGGAAGCATTTTCTAGCGCCCTCACGTTGCAGATTTTTCTGGCGCCGTTGACACCTCGGGGGAATTCATTATTTCCTACTGGTTCGATAACCTTGGTTTCACAACTGAGGGAAACTTGCTGCTGCACTACTTCATACCTTCCTCTTGGGGTCTCCCAACAACACACCCACCGTGTGCATCAAGCATTTTTCTGGCGCCGTTGCCGGGGAAATAAGAATTCCTTTGAAGATCTTCACACTCCTCCGTCAACTTCGTTGCCGGTGATTTGAAGATTCTTCTACGAGGGGAGTTTTCGCACTTCCAATCTTTTTATTTTGTTATTGTCTTGCTTAGTTTATTTTTATTATTGTCTTGTTTGCTTAATATCAAAAATACAAAAAAAATTAGTTACTTGCAATTTATTTTATTGTCTTGTTTGCTTAAATATCAAAAATACAAAAAAATTAGTTACTTGCATTACTTTGTTTATTTCGGGTTGCTATTTTATTTTCAGTTTTTGTTATTTTGGTTATTTCGGTTTGTTAATTAATTTGCTAAAATGAGTACTGCTGAGAATACTAAGTTGTGTGACTTTACTAGCACCAACAACAATGATTTTATATGCACACCTATTGCTCCACCTGCATCTAAAGCTGAATTCTTTGAAATTAAACCTGCTTTGTTGAACCTTGTTATGAAAGAGCAATTTTCTGGTGTGTGTTCTGATGATGCTGCTGCCCATCTAAATAATTTTGTTGAACTATGTGAAATGCAAAATTATAAGGATATAGATGGTGATATTATAAAACTGAAATTATTTCCTTTCTCCTTGAGAGGAAGAGCTAAAGAATGGTTGCTTTCATTGCCTAGGAATAGTATTGATTCATGGATTAAATGTAAAGATGCTTTTATTGGAAAATACTATCCTCCTGCTAAGATTATTTCTCTAAGAAGTAGCATCATGAATTTTAAACAACTTGATAATGAACATGTTGCTCAAGCTTGGGAAAGAATGAAATCTTTGATAAAGAATTGCCCAACCCATGGACTGACTGCTTGGATGATCATCCAAACCTTTTATGCAGGACTGAATTTTTCTTCAAGAAACTTATTGGATTCGGCTGCTGGAGGTACTTTTATGTCCATCACCTTGGGGGCTGCAACAAAACTCTTGGATAATATGATGGTGAATTATTCTGAATGACATACTGAAAGGACACCTCAAGGTAAGAAGGTAAATTCTGTTGAAGAAATCTCCTCCTTGAGCGAAAAGATTGATATTATTATGTCTATGCTTGCAAATGGTAAATCCCATGTTGATCCAAATAATGTTCCCTTAGCTTCTTTAGTTGCACAAGAAGAGCATGTTGATGTGAACTTCATTAAAAACAACAATTTCAACAACAATGCTTATAGGAACAATTATGGTAATAACAACTATAAGCCCTATCCTCCTAATAATGGGAACTCTTATGGTAATTCTTATGGTAAAATGCCTAGTGAGGAAAGGATTCTAGAGATTGAAAAAGCTACTAAAGTTTTTATGCAAAACCAATATGAGCAAAATAAAGTGTTCACTAAAACCATGGAAGAACAATCTAATATGTTGAGAAATATTAGTCATCAAATGGAAAAATTAAATAGGGAGATTTCGGGTCTTCAAGGAAAAATGACTAATGCTGAAACTTGTATTTCCTCTATGTCTGCAGCACAATCTTCTTTAATTAATAAAATGGCTGCTAAACCTGAAAATATTGATGATAATCCCTTTGCTACTACTAATGCTATCCAAATTCAAATAGATGAAAATGTTAGGATGATGGCCCAATTACGTGCTAGATGGGAAAGAGAGAAAGAACTAGATAAAGAGGCTAATATTGTTAAAGTTTTTACTATTACTACCTCTGAAAATAATGGTGTTTCACATGCTAGTAAGCCTCCTATTATCAATGGTAACATAGTTGGTGTTGGAAATGTCTCCTCTACTTCTTCCAAAAATTTAAAATTGCCCAAAACTGCTGAAACTAGTGTTGATAATGTCGGCCCAGTAAGGACCGGGGTATGCACGGCCCACTCCCTACAGGCCTCGCCCGCGAGGACCTTTGACGGAATAACTAAGGACCAAGATACCGCTTGGAGAGACCCTCGAGAGACATCTCCGCTCGAGGGCCTGAAGAGGACGCCAGGGCCTGAAGAGGACCCTGCGCTCCAAGAGGCTCCCCAGGCTCAGGACGCCTGGAGAGGAGTCAGCAGAAAACCCCTCCACAGGCGACCACGGCCCTGTGGAGACACTTCGCGGCTAAGCAAGCGCTGCAGGATGCACATGGCCCCTGCAGCAGCCGCAGGGTGACGCGAGCATCCCAGTTGCCATTCTGGTGATAAAGGAGTCAACAAAGCCGCGCCGCCTGCGGCAGGACGGCCAGGACTTTCCTCTTTGGTGATAAAGCGGCTGGACGGCGCAACGCTCCAAGAAGATCGTCACCGTGGGCTCCACCACGACCTCTGCTGCGCCTGCGAGCCGCCCTGCACCGCCTGCAACCTGTCGGCCACGGCGCGCTACTTTAGCACGGATGGACCGCGTCCATGGACGGATGAGCCGCGGTGGACTCCCGCTCCTCCATGCGACTGGCGTGTGGGATCCCACCAGCACGAGGACGGAGCCCGGGGCGCCTATAAAAGGAGTAGGAGCACCACCGTAGAAGGAGGATCGATCGGTCGGTGGCCCAATTGCGCAATCGTACCCGAAACAGATAGGATAGCCAACTGCTGGAGGAGGAAGACGACCATTGCGTCCCTCTCCAGGCACAAAACTGCCTCAAGAGAGCCTTCGGCAAGCTCGTTGTCCTGTAACCTTCACAGTGCAATACAGACAAGCAGGAGTAGCGGTTTTACCTCCTCTCGAGGGCCGTGAACCTGGGTACGGGCTGGAGTCCATCTCTGGCGTGATTGTCCTTCTTCAGGCTCGGCGAGCATCGTCGTCAAGCCCCTCGAGAGTTGTTAGACCTCCGTGTTCAGTCCCCCCCTTCGAACCTCTCTTCAGGGCGAGACTACCCCTGTTACGTGGGAGTCACTCCTCGACATTTGGCGCGCCAGGTAGGGGACTGAGGCGCGTCTTCAACCTCCGAACTCCGCGCCATGATGGACACCCGCGCGGCGCGCGCCAACCGGCGTACCTCTGAGAGAGCTCACACCGAGCCCGGCACTTCTCCCACCCGTGGCCGCCGTGGTCGCCCTCGCGCGGCTGAGCGCGCTGGCACCGGCCCGCGCGTGGAGGAGCCAGAGAGCGAGGAGCACCGCGGCGAAGACCAGCGCGGCGACGAAGACCTCTCCGGGCGCGGTGAGGACGCTGAGTCCTCGCGCCCGTCCCGGCGCCAGAGCGTGTCCACTCGGGAACACCACGAGCCCGCCCCGCATACCGCGCTGCTCATGGCCCAGGAGCTCCTCCGCTACCGGCCAAGTGCCGAGGCGCACGACCAGTGGCTGGACCGCCTCCACCGCCTCGTCGACATCGCAACCACGCGCCCAGCTCCGTCGCGCTCCATCGTGCCTTCCGGCCCTGCAGGGACGGCCGCGCCAGGCGCGCCCCCACCGCCGCCGGGACCGCCTCCGGCCGCGGCGCAACGGGCTCGCTCGCATGCTTCCTCGCCGCACGACTGTCAAATCGTGCAGCGCACTGCGCCTGACGCGCGAGTGGGCATGGAGCGACGCCGAGACCTCCAGAACCGCCTCGTCGAGGAGCTCGGTCAGGCGGGGCAGCAAAACCGCAGGGCCCTCCAGGGAGGAACGGCCACCTATGCCTCAGGCTGCATGGCCTTCACGCGCGCCCTGCGTCGTGTGGTCTGGCCGCAGAAATTCAGGCCAGCGCTCCCCAAGGGCTTCGACGGGTCCACCAACCCTCTCGAGTTCCTGCAGCTCTACACCACCTCTATCCAGGCTGCAGGGGGCGACGACAAGGTCATGGCCAACTGGTTCTCCCACGCCCTCAGGGACTCGGCGCTGTCCTGGCTTCTCAACCTGCCGGAGGACTCCATTGACTCCTGGGAGGAGCTCTGCAGGCAGTTCGTCGCCAACTTCAAGGGCACGTACGAGCGCGCACTCACCCACAACGACTTGCGCGCTGTGGTGCAGAAGAAGGATGAGACTCTTCGCAAGTACATCCAGCGCTTCAGCCAGGTGCGGAACAAGATTCCAAACATCCCCGACACCCAGGTGATCGCTGCCTTCCGCGAGGGCGTCACGAACCGCAGGATGCTCGAGAAGCTCGGCATCCACGACAAGCTCACCTCTGTGGTGAAGATGTTCGATCTGGCGGATAAGTGCGCCAAGGCTGAAGAGGGACTCCTCTTCGTCAAGATGAGCGCGCGGGGGGACGACCCTGGCGAGGGGTCTAAGAGCCACAAGAAGTAGGAAGAGCCCAAGCGCAAGGCCACCGCGGTCCTCGCGGCAGAGCCTGACGCGAAGGGCTCCCGCAGGGGTTCTCCCGAGCGCGGTGACAAAGAGGTGGACCACCGTCCGTTCTGCGTCTACCACAACAGGCGTGGGCACGCCACAGACGACTGCTTCGACCTCAAGAGGCTGAGCAGGGAACGCGAGCGAGGAGAAGGCAGCGGAAGCCGCGGCAGAGGTCGCGGCTACCGCAAAGACGGCAGGGGAAGGCGCGAAGGCGGCTACCAGAAGCCGCCGGGCACTCAAGCCAATGCTGCCGAGAAGAACAACAACCTCCCCGACGAGGAAGATGGAGGCTACCAGGCCCCGAGAGGCGCCATGGCCTGCATCCTCGGCGGAGCTCAAGCGCCCAAGTCGAACAATCAGTTCAAGCAGTTCGCCCGCGAACTCAACGCTGCGCTCCCGAGCACCGAGACCTCTAGACCCCTCAAGTGGTCCCAGTACACCATCGCCTTCGACGCCAAGGACCACCCCAAGTCGACCAAAACTGTTGGAACCCTCCCCCTGGTCTGCTCCCCCACCATCAACAACATCACCGTCTCCAAGACGCTCATTGATGGGGGAGCGGGCCTGAATGTCATCTCTGTCGAGACCTTCGAGACGCTTCAAGTGCCCTACGAGTGGCTTATGCCCTCCAGGCCGTTCACGGGCGTCACCAGTGGTTCTATCGAGCCTCTGGGGCAAGTCCGCCTCGCGGTCACCTTTGGCACACAGAAGAACTATCGCACGGAGCTGATCGACTTCGACGTCGCCCACATCGGTTTGCCGTACAATGCCATCCTCGGCTACCCCGCCCTCGCGAAGTTCATGGCCGTCACGCATCACGCCTACAACATGGTCAAGATTCCCGGCAGCGCTGGCACCATCGTCGTCCATGGCCATGTCCTGGACGCCACGCGCGCTGTCGAGAGCGCCTACAAGGCAGCCGCCATGGCTTTCCCGGCTGACGAGGACATGGAGCCTCTCGAGAGACCCAAGAAGAAGAAGCAAGTGTTCTCTCAGGAGCAAGCCGCCACGAAGAAGGTGCCAAATTCGGCGAGAGAGCCCTGCCATTTTTCAAGATCATGAAGAGATCGGGCACATTCAAGTGGACCCCTGAGGCGGATAAAGCCTTCGAGGACTTAAAGAAGTATCTGGCTAGCCCTCCAGTCTTGGTGGCCCCTAGGGTAGGCGAGCACCTGAAGCTGTACCTCTCAGCCACCCCTCAGACCGCAAGCGCCGTCTTGGTGGTCGAGAGGGAAGAGCCTGTCCTCCCCAAGAAGAGCACTGCAACTCCAAGCCCAGAACCCCCCGACAAAGGCCCCGTCGAAGGAGCAGCCTCCACAGATCCACTGCCAGGCCCACCGCCTCAAGTCGAGTCTGCTCCCCCCACCCCTGTCGAGATGCCTCTACAGGCAGATCTCGACAAGGGCCCTGAAGAGCCTCAGCAGGGGGCTGACGCTGCGCCACCTCAGGCAACCCTCGTCGAGCACCCCGTCTACTTCATCAGCACAGTACTGCGGGACGCTCGAGAGAGATATCCAATGCAGCAGAAGCTCCTCGTCGCGCTCCTCATCGCCTCCAGGAAACTGAGACACTACTTCCAGGGCCACCCCATCACGGTGGTCACTGCCTTCCCCCTGGAGCAAATCCTGCGCAACCCCAACGCCACGGATCGTGTCGCAGGATGGAACATCGAGCTGCAGCCATTCAACTTGCGCTTCGACACCACGAGGGTCATAAAAGGAAGAGCGCTGGCTGACTTCGTCGCCGAATGGACTGACCCAAGCCCCGAGGAGCCTCGCGAGGCAGAGGCCGAGCCCTCGGGAGACACGGTGCCCAGCCACTGGACCATGCACTTCGATGGAGCCTTCGCTTGTCGCAATGGCGGAGCAGGCGTCGTCCTAACTTCGCCCAAGGGTGACAAGCTATACTACGCTGTCCAGCTGTGCTTCACGATCGACAAGATCTCCAACAACATCGCCGAGTACGAAGGCCTCCTCGCCGGCTTAAGGGCCGCCATCGCTCTAGGCGTCAAGCACCTACTCGTCAAGGGAGACTCTCAGCTGCTCGTCAACTTCTCCAACAAGAGCTACACGCCGAAAGACGACCACATGGCCGCGTACCTCGAAGAGGTCCGCAAGCTTGAGAAGCACTTCAGGGGCATGGAGCTCATGCACATCCCGAGGAAAGAAAACCAAGAGGCTGACGACATCGCCAAGCGGGCCTCGCGAAGGCAGCCCCAGCAGGCAGGTGTCTTTGAAGAGAGGCTCGCCAAGGCATCCATCAAGCAGCCTCGAGAGGCCACAGCCGCAAGCGCAGATGAAGCACTCCCACCGCCTCCTGGGTCTGGGGCACGCGATTGCGGTCCCAGCACAGGGGAGCGCCTGTTGCTGACGGCAACCCGCCAGGCCTCAGGCTGGATTGATGAGCTCAAGGACTACTTGGCGAAGGGAATCCTCCCGGAAGAAGATGCCGATGCAGAGCGAATCGCTCGGCAGGCAAAATCCTACTGCATCCTCGAGGGAAACCTCTACCGCAAGCGCCCAAATGGTATCGCGCTCAAGTGTGTCCCTCCTGAGGAAGGCCGAGAGCTGATTAAGGACATCCACAGCGGGGAGTGCGGCCACCACTCATGTGCGCGCACCCTCGCAGGCAAGGTCTTCAGGAGCGGCTTCTACTGGCCTCAAGTGCTTCAAGATGCGGTCGCCATTGTGCAAACCTGCGACGCCTGCCAATTCCACGCCAAGCAAATTCATCAGCCGGCACTGGACCTTCAAACCATCCCGCTCTCCTGGCCATTTGCGGTCTGGGGGCTGGATATCTTGGGCCCCTTCCCAAGGTCGCAGGGGGGCTACCGTTTCCTCTTCGTGGCCATCGACAA
The DNA here is from genome assembly GCA_026929855.1 of Poa annua. Taxonomy (NCBI): domain Eukaryota; kingdom Viridiplantae; phylum Streptophyta; class Magnoliopsida; order Poales; family Poaceae; genus Poa; species Poa annua. The sequence goes on along the minus strand of CM049439.1, from coordinate 25,821,778 downwards.
GTTCACCAAATGGACCGAAGTTGAGCCAGTGCGCACCATACCAGCGGGGGCCGCGGTGAAATTCATCAGGAGCCTGGTCTGCCGCTTCGGCGTACCCAACCGCATCATCACTGACAACGGCTCGCAGTTCACCAGCGGCATCTTCCGAGCCTACTGCGACAAGCTTGGCGTCAAGGTCTGCTTCGCCTCGGTGGCTCACCCACGCAGCAACGGTCAAGCCGAGCGAGCAAACGCTGAGGTCCTCAAGGGCCTCAAGACCAGGAGCTTCAACATCCTCAAGGGCCACGGCAAGGGCTGGATCGACGAGCTCCCCTCCGTGCTCTGGTCCATACGGACAACTTCCTCGAGGCCTACAGGCGAAACGCCGTTCGCCCTGGTTTACGGAGCTGAGGCAGTCCTCCCCGCAGAAATCAAGCATGGATCGCCGCGGGTCCTTGCCTTCAACGAGGACGCCCAAGAAGGCCTCCACAACGACGACCTGCTGCTTCTCGAGGGACTGCGCCGTCAGGCCGCCCTCAGGGCGGCAGGGTACCAGCAAGACCTGCGACGCTACCACAGCCGCCATGTGCGCTCACGCACCCTTGAGGCGGGCGACCTCGTCCTCAGGCGAATCCTCTCCAGGGAAGGTCTCCACAAGCTCTCGCCGATGTGGGAAGGCCCCTACAGGGTCTCCCACGTCGCCAGGCCTGGCGCAGTACGCCTCGAGACCGAAGACGGCATCCCCGTCAAGAACCCGTGGAACATCGCGCATCTGCGCAAGTTCTACCCGTGATCATAGTCACGCCAGGCATTTTTTGTCTCTAGAGGGAAGCTCACGGCTTCACCTCCAAGCTTCTCAAAGCTTCTCCCGAGGCCCAGCCCTCCGAGCTCTCCTGCAAAGAGGCCCCGCAGGCCGCAGTGAACCTCTGCCACTAATGGGTGGTCCCCATGCCTCGACATGGAAGGAACGTTAGCTTGGCAAACCCAAGTGTAATGAACCGATTTTCGTTCCAAGAGAACTCTGCGCTCAGGCGCCATTTTCGTTCCTAAGTGAACTATGCGCTACGGCGACGCTATGTAATATTTTGGTGGTGAGTTTTATTCCAGCATTATTTTCTTTGTTGAAAATGGGCACTTATATCTCTCCACATGCGCACCTCGCGAGCGGGGGCTGAGTACGGTGCCAGTGCCTCAAATGACACACCAGCAGCACTGCAAAACCCAAGGATCCGAGCTCTGGCTGGAGGGCAGGCCCTCACAAACACGCCATCTCTACAAAGGACCTTGGTACTCTCTCTCCTCGCAAGGAACGCCTGAGGGGACCTATAAGCGCGCATTAGTCCCTTGTACCGTGCACAAGCGTTTGGGTTTGCCCCTCTAACATCTACAGAGGACAAGCGTCTCTACAAGCCTGAGGAGGCAGCAGGGAAAATCCCTTGAAGAGGACCTCCTCGCCAGGCTAAAAAACCTCTACAGGGCAAAAGCCTCGAGAAGCTAAGTCCTACACCTATGACTCGAGAGCCTTTTTCTCCCCAAGCGCACGTTTGTCCCTCGAGCGATTTCATTCTCCCTTGTGCTTCATGGGCTACTTGTGCTTCATGGGCTACTCGCACGTCTAAGGGGGGCACTTGAGCATCGCGACTCAGGGCTCTTACCTCTCCAAGCCTTAAACTCCCCCCGGCCTTGCTGAGTCATTGCTCTAGCATACCGCAGTGGCGGAGTCATAGCGCGAAGAGATGGGTCCTAACGACGCAGAGAAAACATAGACATGAAAATAAGGCAGAAAAGGCCTCTCGAGGGGCAAACAAGCTAACACAAATAAGATTAAAGAGTATATTACATGCCCAAAATATGCAGTGTATAAATACAAAAACTGTCTCAGATACAGGCGCTCAAAGGCGCGATAATCAAGGCTCAAGCGTAGTCCGCGCCAGCACGCTCCTCCTCCTCAGCGTCTTCCTCCTCGGCAGGGGCAGCCTCCTCCTCGCTGTCCTCAGCAGCCACCTCCGCGCGCTTGAAGCGGTTGCAGAAGGCCTCGACTTGCTCGCGGAGGGAGTTGGAGACCCGCAAGGCCTCCCCGGCCGGCCGCGCCTCGGTCACCGTGGAGAGGTCGAAGCCGGGCGTGAGGAGCCGGAGGTTGGTGAAGATGCGGTCGACGACCACCTCCAGAAGCTGGCGGCTCTCGACCTCAATCACCTCGCGGAGATCGGCGACGGGGCTCTCGAGGGCCGTGAAGAGCTGGTCGAAGTAGACCAGGTACATGGCAGCATCGCCACGACCGCGAGCCTCCGTGAGCGGAGCCTCCGCGCCAAGCTGAGCAGCCAGCTCATTGCCTCTGGCCACCAGCGCCTGGAACATGCGCTCCCGCTGCTTCGTGAGCACGCGAGCCGCCTGCGCGGTGTCCACGGCTTCCGTCACCTGCTTGGCCGCCGAGCCCGCCTGCCCCTCCACGTCCTTGACGAGGGCGTCCAGCTCCAGGACAGCCGCCCTGCGACCCTCCTCAGCCTGGCGATAAGCATCCTTGGCGCGCTGGAGGCGGACCTCGAGCTTGGAGTTGGCTTTCTCAAGCTCCGCGATCCGCTTGGCGTCAGCGGTGTGCTTGGCCTTGAAGCGGTCCTCCTGCTTCTTCGCCTTGTCGCGGTACTCCTTGGAGGTGGTCCGCCTGAATTCCTTCTCGCGCTCCGCAAGGGCCGCCTCCGCCTCCATCTTCTTCTCGGCAAACCGCTGCTGGAAGCGCTCCAGGGTCTACTTCTGGGCGGTGACATTCTCGTCATGCCTCTGGAGCGCCTGAGCCAGGTCTCCCTCGCGCGCCTCGAGCTCTTCGCGCTTCGTGGCCAGCTCGCCTTCCGCCTGGAGCTGTTGCTCGTCCCGCTGCTCCACCTCCCTCTCCCTGGAGGCCAGCTGACGCTCGCGCTCGGCCAGGCTCTTGCGATCCTCCTCCAGAGTCTCCTGCGCGGCCCGGTGGGCGGAGAGGAGCTGGGACTCCAGCTGGGACACCTCGCGGCGTTTCTGCGCCAGCGAGCCCTCCATGGCCTCGCGCTCGGCCTTCACCTCCGCGAGGAGATCGGCTGTCGCGTCGCGCGCGTCCTGGAGGGGGGCAAGAAGCTCGTCTGCGTCTCGGACGGCCCCCTCCCGGACCTCCTTGGCGAAGCGGATGGCCTCCTCGCGTGCAGCCTGGAGAGCCAGATCCTCCTGGCGGCGGGCCTCGACAGCGGCATGGAAGCGTCTCCAAGCCTCCGCAAGCTCGCCGCGTTGCTGGGCGAGCTGGGCATCCTCGAGGGCGAGCTGCGCCTCCAAACCCTCCAGAGACTCCCTCACCAGGCGGAAGGCCACCTTGCGGTGCCCCTTGTTCCAGTCCCAGCCGCTAAGGACCAGGCCGCGATGCGTGGAAGGCCCGGCCCCGGCGTCAGGCCTGGGGAACGAGGCCTCTGGGCGCGCCTGGGGGCTGGGTCGTTCCCCGTCCTTGGCCGCGCCCAGGCTGGTCTCGCCGCTCCCGTTGCCCTGTCGCGTCGCCTCTTGCGCCTCGCCGGCCGCTGCGGGGCGTGGCGGGGACGGAGGAGCTCCCCCTGTAGAGGCGCCCGCGCTTCGGGGGCCCTGGTCTGTCTCGGCCTCTGGCTGCGCGAGAGGCGTGGCCGAGCGCGGTGGCGTAGCCTCGCGAGCCGGAGTCGGCTCACGCGGCGGCGTAGCCGCGCGAGGCGGGGTAGGAGCTCGAGGAGGGCTGGCCGCCCGCTCCTCCTGCGCCTCCGTCACCAACGGCTCGGGGGGCGGTGCAGCGGCTTCCGCCTGAGGCTCTGCCGCCCCCGCCAGAGGCACAGCTGCCTCCGCTTGAGGCGCCTCTTCGGTTGGGCCTGAGGAGGCCGTCTCCACAGGCGTCGCGGCCTCTTCAGCCACGGCCTCTGCCGCGGTTCCCTTCACCTCCGCTGCCTTGCGAAGCCTGCGGCGCTTCGCAGGCACAAGGTCGCTGGCAAGAATCAGGGGGCGATTATCAGAATCATGAAAAGAAGAGTACAGTAATCAAGCAATCCGCTGTTAAAAGCACTTACCCGGACTCCTTGACGCCGGTGTCGACCCACGCCAAGCCTGGCGAGCGCCAGGAAGGCTTGGCCCTGGCGCCTGACCCCTCCGGAGGCGCCTCGGCCTTCCTCTTGGAGGGGACGTCTGACGGCCTCGCCCCAGGCCGATCCACCGCCGCCTTGGAGCGGGGCTCGCGACGCCCTGGCGAGGCCTCCTCGTCAGAGGCCTCCTCCTCAGCCTCCTCCTCCTCCGCGTGGCGCGAGGGCACCACCACGAAGGCGTCGTCGTCATCGCCTGACGAGATGTCGCAGATCTCGCCAGTAGGGGGCCCGGCCCTCGAAGAGGACTCCTCCCCCGCCGCGGCCTCCTCCTCGCCTTGCCCAGCTCCTGAGGCAGAGGGCGTCTCTGCTCCCTCCGCCTCGTGCACCACCGGCACAGGCACCATCTTCCCCGCAGGGCCTGACGGGGTGTACGGAGGCATCCCCGCCAGAATGGCCAGGCGCTCGGTCATGTTGCACTGGTGCAAAGGCCGGAGCGAGATCGGGAGTTCGTCCATGGCGGGCACCGCTGGGTTGATGAAGAGCGCAGACAGGACGTTGTCGACCGCGCCCTTGTCGTTGTCCTCGTGGTGGAGCCGCATCTTGTCCTGGGGGCCGGAGTACATCCACATTGGCACCGAGTGCGCTTGGAGAGGAGCAATGCGGCGCGTCACGAAGTCCGCGACGATGATCTGCCCCGTGAGGCCTTCCTCCCGAAGGTAGCTCAGGCGGCCCGTCAGCATCACGTTCTGCGCGCCGCAGAAGGAAGCCTTGCCCCAGTTCGAATTCTTCACGGGCGGCGCGTCGGGGACCTCGAGGAAGGCGCAGGGCTGCTCTACCCCAACGAAGAACCACCGCTGGCGGAAGTCGTCCACCTTCTTCGTCACCGAGGTGATGGCCTTGCCCTCGCTCCACGACATGGGGATGTAGACGCTCCCCATGCCGTCCACGATGCGGAACGAGACGCATCCAGAGCGCTCGTTCTTCGCCGTGCTCCGGAGCGCGTAGAAGCACTGGAAGAGATCCACCGTGGGCTCCAAGCCTAGGTACGCCTCGCAGAGGTAGGCGAAGATGGCGAGGATGAGCACGGAGTTGGGGTGGAGGTGCAGCAACTGGATTTGATAGAAGGCCACACCGCCTCCAGGAACGGAGAGAAGGGCGGCACCAGTCCCGCCGCGACGCAGTGCTGGAAGACGGGGAAAAACCCTCGCGGGCGTTTCCCGTGCGCCGCAGGCTTGAGTGCGGTGGCGCCGTGCTCGTTGGTCCGGTCCGCCACCAGGAAGCGGACCTTCTCGAGCGCCTTGTCGTTGACGCGCACGCCCAGCAGTGCCGCGCCGTGTGCGGCCTCAGCGGGCGCTGCTTGCGATGAAGACCCCGCGGCCACCTTGCCCTTGTTCTTCGGCGGAGTCATCGTCGGAGGGAAGAAGGGAGCGGCGCGGGGGGAAGTTGGAGAAGTCGGAGAAGAGGGCGCCGGATTGCAGGAGCGGAGAGCTCTGTGCGGTTGGCGTCTGCGAGAAGGAGTGGGAGTAGTAACGGCTCCCTGCTCCGGCGCCGGGGTTTTTATGTCTCGTCGAGGAGCAGTTACCGGGGCATGGTGGGACCCCCCACGACGCGCGTCCCGCAGCGTGCGCAACCGTTACTCGCCGGAGTGACGCGTGGCTCGGCCCGGCCTGCAGGATTGGCCCCACGACGCTTCGCCTAGACCCAACGGGCCTCGTCATGCCCATCATGGGCCCGGGGGCTACTGTCGGCCCAGTAAGGACCGGGGTATGCACGGCCCACTCCCTACAGGCCTCGCCCGCGAGGACCTTTGACGGAATAACTAAGGACCAAGATACCGCTTGGAGAGACCCTCGAGAGACATCTCCGCTCGAGGGCCTGAAGAGGACGCCAGGGCCTGAAGAGGACCCTGCGCTCCAAGAGGCTCCCCAGGCTCAGGACGCCTGGAGAGGAGTCAGCAGAAAACCCCTCCACAGGCGACCACGGCCCTGTGGAGACACTTCGCGGCTAAGCAAGCGCTGCAGGATGCACATGGCCCCTGTAGCAGCCGCAGGGTGACGCGAGCATCCCAGTTGCCATTCTGGTGATAAAGGAGTCAACAAAGCCGCGCCGCCTGCGGCAGGACGGCCAGGACTTTCCTCTTTGGTGATAAAGCGGCTGGACGGCGCAACGCTCCAAGAAGATCGTCACCGTGGGCTCCACCACGACCTCTGCTGCGCCTGCGAGCCGCCCTGCACCGCCTGCAACCTGTCGGCCACGTCGCGCTACTTTAGCACGGATGGACCGCGTCCATGGACGGATGAGCCGCGGTGGACTCCCGCTCCTCCATGCGACTGGCGTGTGGGAGCCCACCAGCACGAGGACGGAGCCCGGGGCGCCTATAAAAGGAGCAGGAGCACCACCGTAGAAGGAGGATCGATCGGTCGGTGGCCCAATTGCGCAATCGCACACGAAACAGATCGGATAGCCAACTGCTGGAGGAGGAAGACGACCATTGCGTCCCTCTCCAGGCACAAAACTGCCTCAAGAGAGCCTTCGGCAAGCTCGTTGTCCTGTAACCTTCACAGTGCAATACAGACAAGCAGGAGTAGCAGTTTTACCTCCTCTCGAGGGCCGTGAACCTGGGTACGGGCTGGAGTCCATCTCTGGCGTGATTGTCCTTCTTCAGGCTCGGCGAGCATCGTCGTCGAGCCCCTCGAGAGTTGTTAGACCTCCGTGTTCAGTCCCCCCCTTCGAACCTCTCTTCAGGGCGAGACTACCCCTGTTACGTGGGAGTCACTCCTCGACAGATAAAAGTGCTGAAATTTTTAAGAACATGGGAGAATGTGGTTCGGTTTGCTTTGATGATAATAATTTTGATTTTGATAATTGTAATATCTCTGAAGTTATTAAGTTCTTGCAAAAGTTGGCCACAAGTCCTAATGCTAGCTCTCTTAATTTGGCTTTTACTACTCATATTACAAATGCTCTCATTAAAGATAGGGAAGATAAATTAAGACTTGAAGCTTCTATCCCTAAGAAGTTAGAAGATGGTTGGGAGCCCATCATTAAAATGAAAGTAGATAAATTTGATTGCAATGCTTTGTGTGACCTTGGTGCAAGTATTTCTGTTATGCCTAAAAAGCTTTATGATATGTTTGATTTGCCACCATTGGAACATTGCTATTTGGATGTTTTTCTTGCTGATAATGCTTTGAAGAAACCTTTGGGGAGAGTTAATGATGTTCCCATTATGGTTAATAATAACCTGGTCCCCGTTGATTTCATTGTCTTGGATATTGAATGCAATCCATATTGTCCAATTGTGTTGGGAAGGCCTTTTCTTAGAACTGTGGATGCTATTATTGATATGAAAGAAGGTACCATCAAGTACCAATTCCCACTCAAGAAAGGTATGGAACACTTCCCTAGGAAGAGAATGAAGCTACCTTTTGATTCTATTGTTCGTTCAAATTATGGTGTTGATGCTTCATCTCTTGATAATACTTGAGTTTTGCTTTCTGTGCCTAGCTGAAAGGCGTTAAACAAAAGCGCTTATGGGAGACAACCCACTTTTATTTCCTGTTATTTTATTTTGTTTGTGTCAAGGACTTGTCCTACCTCTGTAGCAATTCCTTTGTATCTTTATTTTATTGCATTGTTGTGTCAAGATAAGCCTCTAGTTGAAAGTTCATGCTAAATTTGGATTCCTGCGCAGAAACAGTTTTCTGCCGTCCACCGTTTAATTCGTAACTCCTCACAGAAACATCCAAATAATCTGCCCTTTTTTGTGCGTAATCCTCAGATATATATGCAACTTGCATTAGTTTTGAATTTTCTGATCTGAGCAAGTTAAGTGCCTCGAAAAAATTCGTCTTTACGGACTGTTCTGTTTTTGACAGATTCTGCCATTTATTTTGCAATGCCTCTTTTGCTATTTTGATTGGATCTTTTTATCCTATGAAGTATCAGTGGCTGTAGCTAATGTCCAGTAGCATTGGTAGCAATTGTGTTCCTACAGAATATCATAATCTTTAGTGCACTAACCCTCTAATGAAGTTTACTCTAAGTTTGGTGTGGAGGAAGTTTTCAAGGATCAAGAGAGAAGGATGATATGATGTGATCAAGAGGATAGTAAAGCCAAAGCTTGGCGATGCCCGGTGGTTCATCCCCAACATATTTCAAGAAGACTCAAGCGTCAAAGCTTGGGGATGCCCAAGGCATCCCCTTCTTCATCAACAAACTATCAGGTCCTTTCTAGTGAAACTATATTTTAATTCCGCCACTTCTTATGTGCTTTTCTTGAAGCGTCGGTTTGTTTTTGTTATTTTCATTCTCTGAATAAAATGGATCCTAGCATTCCGTTGTGGGAGAGAGACACGCTCCGCTTTTTCTTATGAATACTCGTATTCTTCACTTATATTTGTTGAGTATTCTTCTATGTTACTTCAATGCTTTCTAGCTCTTGTTTTTCATGCATCTCTTGCTAGAGCTGTTAGCTTTATTATATCATACTCTCATATCTCATTGTTTAATTACTTGGAGAGTTTATCTTTTAAATAAGTTGATTGGTGTTTGGTTGAGAACAGAAAATGCTAAATGTGGTAGATGGTATAAAGAAAGATATACATGCTCTTATGGATTGTTATCTTGCATGTTGTGGTGCTTGGCAATTGTTTTGAGCTCTCAAGTAGATCATGTTTAAGCTTTTACATCATGTAGTTAAAACCTATTAGTGAGGAACTACCGTAAAACTTGCTGAAATTTGGTTTGCATGTTTGGTATCTCTAAGGTCTAGATATTTTCTAGTTAAAGTGTTTGAACAACAAGGAAGACAATGTAGAGTTTTATAATGCTTGCAATATGTTTTTATATACGTCTTGTTGTCATAGTTTATACTTGTGTTTGTTTCAAACAACCTTGCTAGCCAAAGCCTTGTACTGAGAGGGAATGCTTCTCGTGCATCCATAATCCTTGAGCCAAAACCTATGCCATTTGTGTCCACCATACCTACCTACTACATGGTATTTCCTGCCATTCCAAGTAAATACTTCATGTGCTACCTTTTATTGAAAATTTATTATCCCTTATTTGTGTCAATGTTTATTAGCTCATGAGGAAGTATGTGGTGTTACGGATATCAACCTTGTCATTTGCTTTTAGACAGACTTTCACCAACCGGACTAGTGGCATATACACCGCTTATCCATTAACTTTGCAAAAAGAGCTGGCAAAAGGGGTGCCCAGTCCCAATTAATTACAACTTTAACCACTGCATTCTCTTCACATTTTTGCCCTGATCTAATCAGCCAAGCAATGATACTAGTTCTAAACTACATGTGTGAACAAAAGAGAAAAGAGGGATGATCTGCCCTTGGGTAGAAATAACGTCCTTCATGGGAGCCGCTCTTAAGAAAGTCTGGTTGACAAGGGGGGTAGAGTGCCCATTACCATTCGTTGACAACGACAAACACCGCTCAAAACTTACTTTTACGCTCTCTATATGATTTCAAAAACCTATAAAACTAAGAAGCTCTAGCACATGCTTGTATCCCTGCTTCCCTCTGCGAAGGGCCTATCTTTTACTTTATGTTGAGTCAGTTTACCTACTTCTTTCTATCCCCGAAGCAAACACTTGTGTCACTCGTGTGCAACAATTCTTATATGCTTACTTATTGCACTTGTTATATTTCTTTGTGTTGACAACTATCTATATGATATACATGTTCAAAAGTTGAAAGCCAATGCTGAAACTTATATCTTCCTTTGTGTTGCTTCAATGCTCTTTTGCTTAGATAATATTGCTTTATGAGTTAACTCTTATGCAAATCTTTTTGATGCTTGTTTGAAAGTACTATTCATGAAAAGTTTTACCTATATGATGTAGTTGTTTACTCCTTGTCTATTTGTTAGCAAACTATAGATCATTGCCTTGAGTCACTTCATTCATAACACGAGCCTTACATTATATTATGATCAAGATTGTGTTTAAGCATGTCACTTCAGAAATTATTCTTCTTTTATCGTTCTTGCCTACTCGGGACGAGTAGAACAAAGCTTGGGGATGTTGATACGTCTCAAACGTATCTATAATTTCTTATGTTCCATGCTATATTATACCAAGTTATTACATGTTTTATATGCATTTTATATAGTTTTATGCATTTTCTGGGACTAACCTATTAACAAGATGCCACAGTGTCAGTTCCCTGTTTTCTGCTGTTTTTGGTTTCAGAAAAGTACTTAAGGAAATATTCTCGGAATTGGACGATTTCTTTTCTGAAGTTAGTTTTTCATCGGGAACGTTCCAGAAAGCCGAACACGAGACGAAGTGGGCCACCGAGGCGGCGCCACCACGTGCTCGCGCGGCAGCACCCCTGGCCGCGCGAGGACCAGGTGTGGGCCCCTCGGGGCGCCACCGACTTCGCCCTTTCGCCTACAAATACCCCCCAGACTAAAAACCCTAACACGGTGTTCATATTTTCCTCCACGGGTCCCGAGCCGCCGCCGTCGTCAACACCAATTCGGCAGAGATCAGAACTTCTCCCCGGCACCCTGCCGGGAGGGGGAATCGTCACCGGAGGCCTCTACGCCGCCATGACCGCCTCCGGACTGATGCGTGAGTAGTCTACCCTTGGACTACGGGTCCATAGCAGTAGCTAGATGGTTGTCTTCTCCTCTTGTGCTATGATGTTTAGATCTTGTGAGCTGCCTATCATGATCAAGATCACCGTTATGTAATACTTCATGTTGTGTTTGCTGGGATCCGATGAATATTGAGTACTAAAGTTATTGCTTCATAATGATCTTGCATTCTCTCCGTTACTTGTGTATGCTCTGGCCAAGTAGATGCTTGTGACTCCAAGAGGGGGTATTTATGCTCGATAGTAGGTTCATGTCTCTATTAAATCTGGGGTGGTGACAGCTAGCTCTAAGGTTGTAGATGTACTGTTGCTACTAGGGATAAAACAGTAGTACTTTGTCTAAGGATGATGTTACTTACTTACTTTACACACAGTGCTTAAGGCGATAATCTGTTGCATGCAACTTAATACTGAAAGGGGTGCGGACGCTAACCGGAAGGTGGATTATTAGTCATAGATGCGGTTGGAACGGTCTATGTATATTGTTGTAATGCCCGAATGAATCTCACACTAGACATCATAACATTGGTATATGCATTGGTTTGCTCATCATTATTCTATCAATTGCCCAGCTGTAATTTGTTTACCCGCATGAATGTTATTATTATTTATGGAGAGACACCACTAGTGAACTGTGGACCCCGGTCCTTCTCTTTAATCTGATAAACCACAAACTGCAAACCTGTTACTTTCTGCAAACAAACATCTTTCTTCCACACATACGTTTAATCCTTTGTTACAGCAAGCCGGTGAGATTGACAACCTCACTGTTAAGTTGGGGCAAAGTATCTTGATTGTGTTGTGTGGAGGTTCCACGTCACCTACGTCCCAGGAAGCATTTTCTAGCGCCCTCACGTCGCAGATTTTCCTGGCGCCGTTGACACCTCGGGGGAATTCATTATTTCCTACTGGTTCGATAACCTTGGTTTCACAACTGAGGGAAACTTGCTGCTGCACTACTTCATACCTTCCTCTTGGGGTCTCCCAACAACACACCCACCGTGTGCATCAGGCTACAACCCTTATAGAGTTTGAGAATCCCCATACTAAAATAAAGAAGCTTCCGGCTAAGCCCGACCCGTTCCAGGTAAAGTGGTTGCACAGGTTAATTGTTCGGGCGGCAGCTAGGGCTATATTTTGTTTTCCTCGAAAAGCAACTTCCTGCTCCGACTGCTCCCAATAGCTCGGGTTTTCTCAAAAACCACCGATTGCTCCCAGCAACTTGGGTTTTCTAAACTAAACACTTTCCTTCGTTGATTGCTCCCAGCTTAGACATGTAATTAATTACCCTACTTAGACATGTCCTAAAATTACGAAAACATTCAACCATATAGAGGATGAAAATCTGTAACTGCAGTTAAAATATGAGCTCATTCGGAGTTACATAATAGAAACTAAAAATCATACGGTGCACAGATTCGTGCAGAAACATGAAACTCCATATATAAGTTCAACTTCCCAATTCAAAATGGGTAAAACTTGGCACTTTATTATAAATTCCAGAAATAAAATAAAAAGTAAAGTCTCTTCTTACAGCAAGAGGACACAAAGAAAAAAAAACCCGGTTTGCCTCCTGTAAATCGCTTTCCTTAAAGCCATATAGCTAGGCTTACTTACTTGTTTTCAAGATGGTTGGAGTGAGGTGGCTTGGGCATCCCAAGGTTGAAATCTTGTACTTATTTGATATATGTGGGGTGAGCCCAGGGGTACATCCCCAATCTTGAGTGTTTGTCCCTCTTAATCTTCATTCATCATCCTCAACTCTTCCACTTGAAAATTCTCTTCACACAAAACTCATCATAAAACTTGATTAGATGGGTTAGTGTCTCCATAAATTAAATCCACATAGGTACATCAAAGACATATCATGAAGTTAATTCTAAACATTAGCTACTGTTACTACGGTTTTGTATTGCTTGATGCAGCGGTGTGGTGTTGTTGGGAAACCCCAAGAGGAAGGTATGAAGTAGTGCAGCAGCAAGTTTCCCTCAGTTGTGAAACCAAGGTCATCGAACCAGTAGGAGATGAAGATTCTTCTGAAGGTGTCAACGGCATCAGAAAAATGCTGGTGCTTAGGTGACGTGGAACCTGCACACAACACAATCAAGATACTTTGCCCTAACTTAACAGTGAGGTTGTCAATCTCACTGGCTTGCTGTAACAAAGGATTAAACGTATGTGTGTAAAATGATGTTTGTTTGCAGAGAATGAAAGTAACAGGATTGCAGTAGGTTGTATTATCAGTTTAAAGAAAAGGACCGGGGTCCACAGTTCACTAGTGGTGTCTCTCCATAAATAATAATAGCATACATGCGGGTAAACAAATTACAGCTGTGCAATTGACAGAATAAAGAACTGCATAATGATGCATATACAAGTCATGATGTCTAGTGTGAGATTCATTTGGGCATTACAACATGATACATAGACCGTCATTCAACTGCATCTATGACTAATAATCCACCTTCAGGATAGCATCTATAACACCATTCAGTATTAAGTTGCAAGCAACAGATTATTGCATTAAGTAAAGTGTGTAATGTAAGTAGCACAAATATCCTTAGATAAAGAACTACTATTTTATCCCTAGTAGCAACAGTACATCTACAATCTTAGAGGTTGCTGCAACTCCCCCAGATTAAATAGAGAAATGAACCCACTATCGAGCATAAATACCCCCTCTTGGAGTCACAAGCATCTACTTGGCCAGCGCATCTATTATTAACGGAGAGCATGCAAGATCATAAATAACGCACTCACAAGATATATTATGAAGCAAATGACATAATACTCAATTATTCATCGGGTCCCAGCAAACACAACATGTAGCATTACATAAAGATGATCTTGATCATGATAGGCAGCTCACAAGATCTAAACATGATGGCACGATAGGAGAAGGCAACCATCTAGCTACTGCTATGGACCCGTAGTCCAAGGATGAACTACTCACGCATCAGTCTGGAGGCGGGCATGGTGATGTAGAGCCCTCCGATGATGATTCCCCTCTCCGGCAGGGTGCCGGGAAGAGCTTCTGAACCCCCCCGAACTAGGGTTGACGGCGGCGGCGGCTCTGGAACGTATCGTGGAAAAGTGTTCGGGTGCTAGGTCTTATTTCGTCGGGGGGTATTTGTAGGCGAAAGGGCGAAGGCGGTGGAGCCCCGAGGGGCCCACACCACGTGGTGGCGTGGCTAGAAGGGGGGCCGCGCCTCCACCAGGTGAGGCCGCCTCATGGCTCTCCTCTGTATCCTCTTCGGTGTTCAGAAAGCTCCCGAGAAAAATAGCGACTTTGGCTTTTGATTCGTCCAATTCCGAGAATATTTCCTTAACAGTTTTTCTGAAACCAAAAATAGCAGAAAACAGGGAACTGGCACTGTGGCATCTTGTTAATAGGTTAGTCCCAGAAAATGCACAAAAACCATATAAAGTGTATATAAAACATGTAGCAATTAGTATAATATAAGCATGGAACATAAGAAATTATAGATACGTTTGAGACGTATCAAGCATCCCCAAGCTTAGTTCTACTCGTCCCGAGTAGGTAAAACGATAACAAGAATAATTTCTGAAGTGACATGCTTTCGCACAATCTTGATCATATAATAATGTAATGCATGTAAATTGAGATCAAATGAATAAAATCTGTAGTTTATATTGATATCAAATGAGTAATGAGTAAACAAGTAGGAAGAACAAAGTAAAACTTTCAATGAATCAATACTAGAGAACAATCAACCGTGCGAAGTAGATATTAAAGATGATTTAAGTTTCAAGAATAACAATATAATCATCTAATGCATCCAACACTCATGACAACTTTGTGAAAGGATCAAGTCAAGCAATAAAAATATGCACGTAAAAAATCATCTCTCTATTTGTTCACTTAAAAACAAGCAAGCGTTCAGCGTTGGTTCCTGGCACCAGGATGTTGTGGCTAAAATAATGATAATGGGGGTTTGGAAGGCCAACGGAAGAAAGTCTCACACAGCTGAAAGTGATCATTAGATAAGAGGAAGTCTTACAATCGAAGCTATGCAAGGAGTAGTGATTGCCACACAACGGATGCACATAGAGATATAAGTGTATGAAAGCTCTCCAATGGAACTAGTGGGGGTGCATCCAACTTGCTTGCTCATGAAGACGTGGAGCACTTTTGAGGAGGCTCATCATTGGAATATACAAGCCAAGTTCTATAATGTAAAGTTCCCACATAGTTATGCAAGTAAAACATGAAAACTCTCTCATATGGAGTAAAGGTGCTAAACATGAGCACAAATGATGACTATGAATACTACAGGTGCTATAACATGAGCACAAGTGTGGATAAAGAATAGTAATGTTGCCCCCTTTTTTTTTCTTTTTTTTTCTCTTTTCTCTTTTTCTATTTTTTTTTACTTTTTCTATTTCTCTTTTCGATGGCCTCCATGGCTCTTTTCACTTTTAGAGGAAAACATTCTAATATGACAACACACTTTTGATAAAAGTAACTCATAAGGAATCAAACATAGTGTATGAAACGGTGCCTCTGCCAGTGTAGCAGGATATGCAATGATCTAGCGTAACATGGGTAAAATCACACATCAGCTGTAAAGAATCATGCAAGGAAATATATAAATGATAAATGACAACAAGTCATGTAATGTAAGATTGAAGTTGCATGGCAATATATCTCGGAACAGCTATGTAAATGCTGTAGTAGGTAGGTATGGTGGATGTTTTGAGAAAGATATTTGGCTTATGTGCAGGAGAACATGATGAAGATCTCCCACGAGTTTTGGATGTACCCGCGAAGTATGCACCAACTCTCAATGTGAGAAAGGGCAATGCAAAGCACCGAACAGGCTAGCAAATATGGTGGTGGAAGTGACATGAAAACCGCAGCTTAGAACTCACAAGCAAAAAGATTCCAACTAGAAATATGATCTTACAAGGCATAATGAAAATCACTCCATGAGGGACTATGGCAAATGAACAAGTCACTGTTGGGACCCCGACCGTAGCGCATAACACAAAGTCATTACGGTTGTTTTTAACATTAGAAGTCATATATGATCATGCTATCAACTGGATATTTAAGTGTGGCACAGCTTCAAGTTTTCTAGACCAACCATTAATCATTCCACTTTACTAAACCATCATGTTTTACCATTAAGCATATTAATATCTCAAAACAACATTAATGATTCAAGTGACACAATTTAATGATCTACAAGATTATGTATCATTTCATCATACCATCTACCACATCAAACATTTTCTGTTCTTAACCAAACACCAATCAACTTATCTAAAAATAAACTCTCCAAGTATTTAACAATGAGATATGAGAGTATAACATAAGAAAACTAACAGCTCTAACAAGGGATGCATGAAAAACAAGAGCTAATAGTATTGAAGTAACATAGAAGAATACTCAACAAATAATAGTGAAGAATACGAGTATTCATAAGAAAAAGCTGAGCGTGTCTCTCTCCCACAAAGGAATGCTAGGATCCATTTTATTCAGATAATGAAAATAACAAAAACAAAAACAAACATACTCTTCAAGTAAAGCACATAAGATGTGTCGGAATTAAAATATAGTTTCACTAGAGAGGACCTGATAGTTTGTTGATGAATAAGGGGATGCCTTGGGCATCCCCAAGCTTAGACGCTTGAGTCTTCTTGAAATATGCTTGGGTGACCCACGGGGGCATCCCAAGCTTAGGCTCTTTCATCTTCTTGATCACATCATATCATCCTTCTCTCTTGATTCTTGAAAACTTTCTCCACACCAAACTCAAAGTAGACTTCATTAGAGGGTTAGTGCATAATAAAAAATTCTTATATTCTGCATGGACAAAACCATTACACATGCTACTGGACATTAGCTACAGCTACTGGTATTTTATGGAACAAAAAGATCCATTCAAAAACAGAAAAAGGAGCAATGCAAAATAAATGGCAGAATCTGTCAAAAACAAAACAGTCCGTAAAGACGATTTTTTTCGAGCCACTTAACTTGCTCAAATCAGAAAACTCAAAACTAATGAAAGTTGCATACATATCAGGTCATTTTGATTTTTCTGTGAATTCTTACGAATTAAACGGTGAACAGCAGAAAACTGTTCCTGCGCAGAAATCCAAATCTAGCATCAACTTTCTACTAGAGGCTTAACTTGATACAACAATGCAATAAAATAAAGATACAAAGGAATTGCTACAGAGGTAGACATGTTCATTGACTAAAGCTGAAAATAAAAGATAATGGGTTGCCTCCCAAAAGCGCTTTCTTTCATGCCTTTTAGCTAGGCTTGATAATTCTAATGATGCTCTCACGAAGATAGAAAATGAAGCAAAAGGAGCATAAAGAAGCAAATTCAAAACACATTTAAGTCTAACCCACTTCCTATGCGTAGTAATCTTGTACACAAATGAATTCACAAAGAACAAGGTGACAAGCATAGGAAGATAAAACAAGAGTAACTTCAAAACTTTTAGCATATAGAGAGGTGTTTTAGTACCATGAAAACTTCTACAACCATATTCTCCTGTCTCATAATAATTTTCAGTAGTAGAAATAAATTCAACCATATAACCACAAGAATCATTCAACTTAGATAATATAGGCACATAAAGAGGATCATTAAATTTATTTTGGAATTCATTAGCATGCTTTCCTCTTTCAAAATAGTTACTAAGATCAATATCAAGTTTAAAATCATGGTTGCAACAAAGATTTGGAACTCGAGACAATTGCAAACCACATAAGTGTCTCTCAACATAAGCAAATTTCTCCTGCATGGTGTAATTAGAAGAATTTAAGAACAAAGTAGGACTCTCATGAGTAAGAGTACCATCACAAGTAGCAATTATATCATTTTTATCCTCACATAAATAGGTAATAACTTCTAAACATAGAGGATTATTGACAAGCATAGGACCATCATCTAAAGCATTATCATATATAACATTAGGGAGCACATTTTTACTTTCTGTTATTTCCTTTGTTGCGTCAAGGAACATGCCTTTTTCAAATTTATCAAAAGTAGATATTTCAATAGATTCATGACATTCAACAATATAGCACACTTCCTCCTTAGACACGCATGGAGGGCAATCAAATAATGTAAGAGTTAAAGAGTTACTATCTTTAGGAGGTAGATCCTCCTTTTGTTCTTCACTCTCCTCCTCTTTTTCATCTAATGAGCTTTCAGGTTCAGCAATTTCTTCTTCTACAGGTTCCTGCAAGACAACGGTTTCTTCTATTTGAGTATGTCTTTTCTCAAGAAATTCAGCAATATAAGGATTATCATTATAATACTCAAGACAGTAACCAAGTATAGCATAATTCTCAGTTTTACAAGGAGCATCATCATTTTGAATATAACCAGTAATTTCATAGGCACCCTTAAAAACAACAAATTCTTCAATTTGTTCAAGATTACCAAAGTCATAGTTTCCTTTAGCATAAGCAGCGAAGGTTTCATTATCATTATAATCGCATTGGAAAGGTAGGTGTTTGTGCCTTCTACAACAAAGAGATTCATTAAAGCAGTAGGATTCATCATATGTAGAACACAAGTTCTTAGCAAAATTATTCAATCTACTTATTTGTTCCCATAAATATTTCCCTTTTTGTGACAAGCAGTATTCCTTATAATAATTTTGTTGTTCCTTCGTGAACCCACTTAGCCAATAAGATTTTGTTTCAAAGAGAGTAGACATTGATAGCAAGTAAAGAACTAGACATAATAACGAACCGAAATAACAAATGCAACACAAAATGCAAAACTGAAAATAAAATATGCAAACCGAAATATAAAAATAAATGCAAGTGACTAATTTTTTTTGTGTTTTTAGTAATGATAAGCAAACAAGACAGTAATAAAAATAAACTAAGCAAGACAATAACAAAATAAAAAGATTGAGAGTGAGAAACTCCCCTCGCAGAAGAGTTTCAACTCCCCGGCAACGGCGCCAGAAAAATGCTTGATGCACCGGTGTGGTGTTGTTGGGAAACCCCAAGAGGAAGGTATGAAGTAGTGCAGCAGCAAGTTTCCCTCAGTTGTGAAACCAAGATTATCGAACCAGTAGGAGATGAAGATTCTTCTGAAGGTGTCAATGGCGTTAGAAAAATGCTGGTGCTTAGTTGACGTGGAACCTGCACACAACACAATCAAGATACTTTGCCCCAACTTAACAGTGAGGTTGTCAATCCCACTGGCTTGCTGTAACAAAGGATTAAACGTATGTGTGGAAAATGATGTTTGTTTGCAGAGAATGAAAGTAACAGGATTGTAGTAGGTTGTATTATCAGTTTAAAGAAAAGGACCAGGGTCCACAGTTCGCTAGTGGTGTCTCTCCATAAATAATAATAGCATACATGCGGGTAAACAAATTACAGCTGGGCAATTGACAGAATAAAGAACTGCATAATGATGCATATACAAGTCATGATGTCTAGTGTGAGATTCATTTGGGCATTACAACATGATACATAGACAGTCATCCAACTGCATCTATGACTAATAATCCACCTTCAGGATAGCATCCGCAAAACCATTCAGTATTAAGTTGCAAGCAACAGATTATTCCATTAAGTAAAGTGTGTAATGTAAGTAGCACAAATATCCTTAGATAAAAAACTACTGTTTTATCCCTAGTAGCAACAGTACATCTACAATCTTAGAGGTTGCTCTCACTCCCCCAGATTAAATAGAGACATGAACCCACTATCGAGCATAAATACCTCCTCTTGGAGTCACAAGCATCTACTTGGCCAGAGCATCTACTAGTAACGGAGAGCATGCAAGATCATAAATAACGCACTCGCAAGATATATTATGAAGCAAATGACATAGTACTCAATTATTCATCGGATCCCAGCAAACACAACATGTAGCATTACATAAATATGATCTTGATCATGATAGGCAGCTCACAAGATCTAAACATGATGGCACAATAGGAGAAGACAACCATCTAGCTACTGCTATGGACCCGTAGTCCAAGGATGAACTACTCACGCATTAGTCCGGAGGCGGGCATGGTGATGTAGAGCCCTCCGGTGATGATTCCCCTCTCCGGCAGGGTGTCGGGAAGAGCTTTTGAACCCCCCCCCAAACTAGGGTTGACGGCGGCGGCTGCTCTGGAACGTATCGTGGAAAAGTTTTCGGGTGCTAGGTCATATTTCGTCGGGGCGTATTTGTAGGCGAAAGAGCGAAGGCGGTGGAGCCCCAAGGGGCCCACACCACGTGGTGGCGCGGCCAGAAGGGGGGCCGCGCCTCCACTAGGTGAGGCCGCCTCGTGGCTCTCCTCCGTATCCTCTTCGGTGTTCTGGAAGCTCCCGAGAAAAATAGGGAATTTGGCTTTTGATTCGTCCAATTCCGAGAATATTTCCTTAACAGTTTTTCTGAAACCAAAAACAGCAGAAAACAAGGAACTGGCACTGTGGCATCTTGTTAATAGGTTAGTCCCAGAAAATGCAGAAAAACCATATAAAGTGTATATAAAACATGTAGCAATTGGTATAATATAAGCATGGAACATAAGAAATTATAGATACGTTTGAGACGTATCATTGCTCTTTGATAAAAACGAACCGCACAAAACACAAGCGAGACTAATGCAAAATAAAGACAGAATTTGTCAAAAACTGGACAGTCCGTAAAAAGTAAATTTTCAGAGGCACTTACGTTGCTCAAATCAGAAAACTTTGAACTAATGAAATGTGTATAAATAACTGAATATTACATATGTAAAAGCTCAGGTCAAAATTCCCTTTTTGTAATTCTAAACATGTTTCACAGTGAAACTCAGGAATCTGTTTTATGGACAACAAATCACAATTGTTTGATCCTACCTCTCAAAAGAGGTTATTCTTGACACAACGATGAAAAATAAAATACAAAGGTGATCTTACAGTACTAATCAAGCACCTTGACTCAAAAACCAAAAATAAAACTGAATAAAAAAAATCATGGGTTGTCTCCCACAAGCACTTTTCTTTAATGGCTTTTAGCTAGACATGATAGTTTTAATGATGCTCACATAGGAATAAGAATTGAAACGCAAAAGAGAGCATCAAGAGGAAAATATGAGTAACATTTAAGTCTGACCCACTTCCTATGCATTGAGATCTTATAAGAAAATAAATCATTGAAACACAAAGCAAGTAGCATAGGTAGACAAAACAAGAGAAATTTCAAGACTCTCAACTTAAAGAGAGGAAACGTAATAATATTGAAATGTTTAGAACCATGTTTTCCTCTCTCATAATAACTTCAAGTAGCATCACGAAGAAATTCAACAATATAATTGTCACATAAAGTATGTCTTACATGATCTACAACCATAAAAGTACTAATACTCTCCACATAAGTAAAATCCTTCTTATTAGTGATAGTGGGAGTAAAACATTCATAACCATCATTGTAATCATCATATATAGGAGGAATATCATAATCATAATAAACTTTATCCTCAATAGTAGGTGTACTAAAAATATCATATTCATCATTGTAATCATCATAAATGGGAGGCATAGTATCATCAACATAAACTTTCTCTTCCAAACTTGGGGGACTAAAAATATCATATTCATCAAAACATACCCCCCCCCCCCCCCCCAAGCTTAAGGTTTTCCGTAGCATTAGCAATAAAGGTGTTCAAATTATTCATGCTAATAGTATGACCACTGACATGATTGTTATGAAAATTAATTTCCATATATTTTTTAATTTTCTCCTCAAACAATTCATGTCATAACTCAAGATAGATATTACAAAGTTCTATAATTGTTTTGTTGTTTTCTATTTGATAAAATTTTAAAGTGAACTAAGTGCAAAACCGTAAGTAAACTAAAGTATATGCAAAACTGAAAAGAAAATAATATCTAGTACAACCAAGAATAAAAAATTAAGCGCTACAGTCCCCGGCAACGGCGCCAGAAAATATTTTCATACCCACAAGTATAGGGGATCGTTGAAATCTTCGTTGTGTAAGTATTAGTATCGATCCCACGAGAAGTAGAAGGTATAAGTATTTATCCTTTAAAATAAGAGTGTCAGTACTCTTATTATCTATACACTAGACAAACAAAAATGATTTCTTTAGCATGATAAAAGATGCAAGTGTTTTTGGGTTTTTGGTGTGGAGTTTGCAATGAAGTAAAATGCTGAAAGTAAAATATGATAAGTATAATCTCTTAATAAGAGAAAACCCAATCCTCTATGCAGCAAGAGGACATGCTCAAGTGTGTGTTTCTTATAAGTGGAAAACGTTCACAAGGGCTACATAGACTTCATGGTATAAATATTTCTAGAACAACACGGTAAATATTTTGTCAAGTTTTAATCTTTAAGGACAAAGCCTTAATTAGATGCAGTCAACCTAATGAACAAATGCATCCCTTATGATGGATCCCATGGTCATGTTAATGTGGAACACAAGAATTATTAAGAAATATTTGTCCCACCATAGCTATAAACTCTAGGGTCCCCGATATAAATCCTCTACTAATGCAACTTCATGTATTAGATCACGGTTTACTGTCCTCCATGTTCCTACCCACTCCATTACACTAAGGTGCAACCCTACGAGCCCTTATAGGTGAAGTGATGTGCGTCGACGTTCACACACCGCCATCACAGAACAACATAAAGAAAAAATTGACCAAATACTCAACACATGTTATGTAAAAATCATTGCCAATTCATCTTATGCCCTCAGGAACATGGGGAAACTACTCACAACAAAGATACATTACAAAACCAGTGGCTTGATGATGTTGTTGATTAAGATAAGCCGCAGCCCCGTGAAGGAGATGGAAAGGAGGCGACGGTGGTGCAGCCCGCCGGTGCGTCGGAGGCTTCCTAGGTAGGCGGTTGCCCTAGGGGACGGAGGCCCCCTCCCCCTTCTTCTTCCTTGGTGATGGTGCACCAATGGAGGAGCTCCTCCCCCTCGTTGGCGGCTGCCAAGAGGAAGAAATTCGTGGCGTTTAGTGGCTTGCTTGAAAAATGATGTTTCCCCTCATTATATAGAGATGGAGATGCAATCTAGGCCATAGGATGGATGCCGCTTTGATTCAAGGGCTCTTGGGTACATCTAGAACCTTCCCAGGACCAATATCAGCCCTAATGAGGCCCCATTTCGTGGCTTGGCCTAATCCGTCAAATTTGGTAAGAGTTAGAGTCAATAAAGTCACGATCTTTCAGATTTCTGTAATCAGATATTTGCTTTGGGTAAAACGGGTCTCCAGATCGCGTCCGGACTCGGATTGGGCCAAATTTTTATTCCAAAAATATCAGGATACAATTTCCTACAACATTTTATTCCTATGTTTGTTCATTTGACATCGTCTTCAAGTGTGTACGTTGCAATCTTTGAAAACTGTTCTGCAGGGACAGATTTAAGGAAACTCCGAATTTCACCATAATTAGTGATTTTCTTCCATATTTGTTTGTTTCCTACACAAAAAATTGTAAAACAAGAATTTGTGCCCTTTTGCAACTATTTGTCGAGGTGTGATTCCCACGGAACAGGGATAACCACTCTCGGGGGAGAAGTTCGTGAGGGGGACTGAACACGTTGGTCAACAACCCTCAACTGGCTCGGCGACGGTGCTCGTCGAGCCTGTAGAGGAACAGCACGACAGAGATGGACCCCGGCCCGTACCCAGGTTCACGGCCCTCAGGGTGAGGTAAAACCGCTACTCCTGCTTGTCTGTATTGCTCAGTAGGGGCTGTAGTACAAAGAGCTTGCCGCGGGCCCTCGCGAGGCAGTGCGGAGCTCGGAGGGGGAAGGTTCGGGCCTTCTTCCTCCTCGGGCTCGCTGGGCTTGGCTAAGCTACCGTGGGGTGTCAATGGATGAGTGATCGATCGATCCCTGGCTACGGTGGTGCTCCTGCTCCTTATATAGGCGCCCCGGGCCTCGTCCCTGCGGTTTGCGCAGTGGAAGGGTTCCCACATGGCGACGAAATGGTGGAGCGGGGGGCACTGCAGCCGGATTGTCCATGGACTCGGTCCATAGTCGTAAGGCCTGTCTTCGTGGCAGGGCAGCCGCCGTCTTTGCAGAGCGGCCAGCTGGTACTGCAGAGACCGTGGGGGTGCCCACGGTGACGTCGCCGTTGGAGCGTTGCGCCGGCCACCTGCTTTATCACCAAAGAGGAAAGCCTTGTTGGCGGCGCAGGGGACACAGCGCTTTGTTGACTCCTTTTATCACCAGAACGGCAACTGCGGCGCCGTCGTCATCGCGCGCAGACGCGCGCGTCACTCTGCGGCTGCTGCAGAGGCCATGTGCGCTCTGCAGCGGTTACTTTGTGGCGAAGCATCCCCGCAGGGCCCGGGAGGCCCTGTGGTGGGAGTTGCGTTGACTCCCCTTCGGGGGAGAAAGCCTTGCCGGGGGGCAGCCTCAGGGGGAGCCCCTTCAGGCCTTTCGCTGCCTCCTCAAGTCCCCTCGAGGGGGCTCTCCCCTCGGGGGTCTCCCCAAGCGTTCTGCTTGGTCCTTAGTCGTCTCGTCGACATCGGCGCGTGTGAGGGCCGTGGAGAGTGGGCTCTGCACACCCTAGAATCCACTGGGCCGACAGTAGCCCCCGGGCCCAAGACGGGCACGGCGAGGCCCATCGGGTCCAGACGAAGCGTCGTGGGTCCAAAACGTCCGGCCTGCCCGTGACACGCGTCACTTGGTGGTGAGTTTGCGACGACTCGGTTTCTTCGGACGAACGTGCGTAGTGGGGGGTCCCACCACGTCCACCACGACCACGCCTTGGTAACTGCTCGGACGGGGCATAAAGCTACGCGCCGGTCTGAATCGCAGTCATTACTCCCATTCTGCGCCTCCAGTCTTCCAGCTCTCGGCCTCTTAGTTCTTCGTCTCCGGCGAACCCCTTTCTTCTCCGGTGAGCACTCTCCTTCCTTTCGCTCTTCCGCGCCCCCGCCCTTCTCCGTCAATGGGGGTATCCAAAGGCAAGGCGGCGATGACCTCAGCCCGCCACGACGCGCAGGAGGATGAGACGCTCGGCCCTGCCCTAGTCGGGACGCGCATAATTGCGGCTGCGCTGGACAAGATCCAGCATCTAGTCGCCGGGAAGAACAATGAGCACGGCGCCAGCGCCATTCAGGCCGCGAGGTTCGGCCGCTTTCCGGCGGGTTTTTACCCCATCTTCCTCCAAACTCTCTTCGCTGGGCTGGTGCCTCCGTACTCGCCTTTCCTCGAGGCCGTCTTGGAGTTGTATCAGATCCACCTCCTGCACCTTCACCCCAACGCCATCCTCATCCTCTCCATCTTCGCCTTCTTGTGTGAGGCCTATCTGGGGGTGAAGCCCTCGGTGGCCCTCTTCAGGAGCTTCTACGCTCTCCGGAACACCGCGAAGACCGAGCGGACGGGCTGCGTGTCCTTCCGCATCGCGGACGGCATGGGGGACATCTACATCCCCATGTCGTGGAGCGGTGAGAAACCTGTCACGGCGGTGTCGAAGAAGGTGGACGACTTCAGGCAGAAGTGGTTCCTCATCGGCGTCCCGTCGCAGAGCTCCCTCCTCGACGTCCCAGATGCGCCGCCCGTGAAGAACACCCACTGGGGCAAGCAGGCCCTCAAGGGCCCGCAGGTGGCCAGCCTCGTGGGCCGCTTGAGGACGCTCCGGGAGAACGGCCTCACGGGCCAAATGGTTGCGGAGGAGTTCGTGAGGCGCCGCATCGCCCCCCTTCAGGCGCACAAGAAGGCGATGTGGGCGTACTCGGGGCTCATGGACCTGATACGGCTCCACCCCTGCGACCATCGCCCCGCCGTCGTCGCCACCATCATGGGCGGCCTCTTCGTCAACCCAGACGTGCCCGCGGCGGTCCCCGCGGTGATAAGGCCCCTGTACCAGGTCCCGGACCAGCGCCAGGCTATCTTGGAGCTGATGCCCACATTCACCGCGCTGGGCCTAGCGGGGGAAGAGGAAGAGGATGGGCCCATGCCCATGGCGAAGGATGGGGACGCCGCCGAGTCTCCGTACGCGTCAGACGCGGAGCATGGCGACGCGGAGCAGGGCGACGCGGAGGCGGAGGCCATGCCCTCCGCCGGCGTGGAAAGTTCGTGCAGAGCCGCGCCCCCCGCGGGGGAGGTCTACGAGCTCTCGTCCAGCGATGGAGAGGAGGCCGAGGTTGGGCGCCAAGAGCCACGGATCAAGGCGGCCCATGACAGGCCTGCCGGGGAGCCCCCGAGCGCCCCCCTCAAGAGGAAGGCTGAGACGGCTCCTGAAGGGTCAGGAGCTCGGTCCGCGCCCTCGTGGCGCGCGTCAGGTATGGCGTGGGTTGACACCCGCGCTAAGAAGTCCAGGTAAGTGCTCTTGAGTTCTGCCTTTTCCCTTCAATCTTCTGCTTGTCTCCTCCCCTGATCGATTTTCTTTGCCTTCCGCCAGCGACCCAGCGCCTGCGAAGCACCGAAGGCTCCGCAAGGCCGCGGACGTGAAGAGAGCCGCTCCTGAGGCCGCGCCCGAGGCTACGGCGGACGAGACCGCGGCAGACGAGGTCTTTCGGCCTGAGGAGGAGACGCCTACGGGCCCTCAGGAGGAGATATCCCAGACGGGGGCACACGTGCCGCCCCCGGAGGAGGAGCACGTGGAGGAGCAGATGGAGAGGGCACCCACTCCGCCCCGTGCAGCCACCCCTCCAGCACAACCCGAAGCTGCGGCTGGCGCCCCGCCAGCACCGAGCCCTCCTAAGGCCAGCAGGGAGGATCTTCCCCCCTCCCTGCCATGCACTACGGCGGAGGAGGAGGCAGCGGCGACTGGGCAGACCTTCTCTGCCCCGGAAGCGAGCAAGGAAGTGCCACCCGAGCGGGACGATACCGGGGCGCAGTATGCAGGCGCTGAGGAGGAGGACCTGCCTCCAAGCCCCCAGGCCCACGCGGAGGCTACCTTCACCAAGCTTGACGCGGGCGCAGGGCCTTCCGTGCCACGCAGGCCCTCGCAGGCCCTCGCCCTCGGCAGCTGGGACTGGAGCCGAGGGCGCCGAGACGCTGCCTTCCGCCTGGTGCGGGAGTCCCTGGAGGGGCTGGAGGCCCATCTCGCCCTGGAGGACCAGGAGCTTGCCCGGCAGCGGGACGAGCTCGCGAGGGCTTGGGCCGCTTTTCACGCGGCTGTGGAGGCTCGCCGGCAGAGCGACTTGGCCCTGCAGGAGGAGCGCGAGGAGGCGATACGCTTCGCCGAGGAGGTCCGCGAGGGCGCCATGCGCGACGCCGAGGAGCTTCTGCAGCCCTTGAAGGCCGAGCGCCGGGCCGCGGCTGAAGACTTGGCCGCGGCCAGGGCAGAGCGGGAGGCCGTGGAGCACTCCCTGGCGGCCAAGCACAGCGAGCTCGTCGAGCTCGAGACGAAGATTCTCGCCGACTCCGAGACGGTGCGGTCTGCGCTGGACGAGGTCCGCACGAGCTTGGAGGCCAGAGGGCGAACTCTGGGCGAGCGCGAGGAGGACGTGCGCCGCCGCGACGAGCAGCTGGCGCTGAGGGAGCAGGATCTGTCGGGGCAGCGCGCTGCCCTCGAGGCCCGCGAGGATAGCCTGACAGCGGCGCTCAGTAAGCTTGAGTGCGAAGTGGCCGCCAACAAGGGGAGCATGGAGCGTGCCAACGCGCGGCTAGCGGAGCGGAAGGAGGAGGCCATGAAGAAACTCCAGGAGAAGGAGAAGGAGCTCCGCGCCGCCGTCTCCCAGGATTACAAGGACAAGTTCTCCAAGCAGGAGGAGCGCTTCAAGAAGAGGCGCGACGAGGACGCCGCCCGCATCCACAAGCTGGAGAAGGCGAACACCACCCTGAGCGCCTGCCTTGGGCGCGAGGTGGACCGTCGCCGCGCTGCTGAAGAGGCGCGCGATCGCACAGCGCAGGACCTCACCTCCCTCATGGCGGACATGGAGGAGATGAACCAGCAGGTGGGTCCTGCCGTGGAGAAGGCGGTGGAAGCGGTCGAGAGCGCCAAGGTGGCGCAGGTGCTGTCGCAGCAGCGGGAGCGTATGTTCCTGTCCCTGGCGGGCCGGGGCCGCGAGCTCGCTGCGAAGTTGGGAGCAGAAGCGCCGTCCGTCCCAGCTCAAGGCCATTCCGACGCCGCCACCTACCTCCTATACTTCGAGCAGCTCTTCACGGCGCTCGAGGGCCCCGCCGCGGAGCTCCGCGACGTCGTCGAGGAGGAGTGCCGCCAGCTCCTGGCGGTGGCGGTGGACCGCATCTTCTCCAACCTCGTGCACCTCCAGCCCGGGTTCGACCTTGCCACGGTGACCGAGCCCCTCGAGGGGGAGGAAAGGTGGAAGGCCTCCAACTCCGTCCGCGACCAGGTGGACGACTTCTGCAGCCGCTTCAAGCGGGCCGCGGCGGAGGATGAGGAGGACGACGATGAGGATGGCGAGCCTGGAGGAGAAGACGACGGCGAGGCCTCCGCTTGATTTCTCCCTAAGGCTTCCTCCTGAAACACGCTTGTAGCGACGCGGGGGCATTTTCTTTAAAGACTTTCGTTTAGCAGTTTGTAATATACTTCTTATCTTTTTAACAAGTGCTGCTAAGTCTGTGTGTGCTCCCATCGAGGGGCCTTTGCTTCCATTCCATGTCTTTTTCACTCTGCGTCGCTGGACCCTTCTCTTCGCACTATGACTCCGCCGCCGCGGTATGCTCGAGCAATGACTCGGCAAGGCCGGGGGGAGTTTAAGGCTTAGAGAGGTAAGAACCCTCGAGTCACGATGCTGAGGGCCCCCCTTTGACGCGCAAGCAGCCCATGGAGAGTGAGGGAAAGGACCACTCGAGGGACGCAGGGTGCTCGTGAGAGAGATGCAAGGGTTCTCTTGATGTGGACAGAGAACTTAGCTTCGCGAGGCTTTTCGCCCTGCGTGGGACTCCTCTGGCGATGTCCTTCCCTTCAGGGGCCGAGTTTTTCCTCCACAGGCCTGGAGAGACTCTCGTTCCCTGTGGACGTTAGAGAGGCGAACCAAAACGCTAGAGCATAGTAGTAAGGACTTATGCGCGCTTATAGGTTTCCTCACGTGTGCCTCGCGAGGAGAGAGAGTACCAAGGTCCTTTGGAGAGGTGGCGTGTATCCGGGAGCATGCCCTTTAGCCAGAGCTCAGGGTCCCTTGGATTTTGCAGTGCTGTTGGGGTGCTCTTGGGCACAGGCACCGTACTCAGCCCCCGCTCGCGAGGTGCGCATGGGAAGAATATAAGCGCACATTTTGAAAGTAAAGGATGAAAGTAAAACTTGCCATCGAAATATTACATAGCGGCGCCTTGGCGCAAAGTTCACTTGGAACGAAAATGGCGCCTGAGCGCAAAGTTCACTTGGAACGAAAATGGCGCCTGAGCGCAAAGTTCACTTGGAACGAAAATGGCGCCGGAGCGCAAAGTTCACTTGGAACGAGAATCGGTTCATTACACTTGGGTTTGCCAAGCTAACGTTCCTTCCATGTCGAGGCATGGGGACCACCCATTAGTGGAAGAGGTTCACTGCGGCCTGCGGTTGCTCATTAGCAGGAGAGCTCAGAGGGCTGAGCCTCGGGAGAAGCTTTGAGAAGCTTGGAGGTGAAGCCGTGAGCTTCCCTCTAGAGACAAAAAATGCTTGGCGTGACTATGATCACGGGTAGAACTTGCGCAGATGCGCGATGTTCCACGGGTTCTTGACGGGGATGCCGTCTTCGGTCTCGAGGCGTACTGCGCCAGGCCTGGCGAGGTGGGAGACCCTGTAGGGGCCTTCCCACATCGGCGAGAGCTTGTGGAGACCTTCCCTGGAGAGGATTCGCCTGAGGACGAGGTCACCCGCCTCAAGGGTGTGCGAGCGCACATGGCGGCTGTGGTAGCGTCGCAGATCTTGCTGGTACTTCGCCGCTCTGAGGGCGGCGTGGCGGCGCAGTCCCTCGAGGAACAGTAGGTCGTCGTTGTGGAGGCCCTCTTGGATGTCCTCGTTGAAGGCAAGGACCCGTGGGGATCCATGCTTGATTTCTGCGGGGAGGACAGCTTCAGCTCCGTAGACAAGGGCGAACGGCGTTTCGCCTGTAGGCCGTGAAGCGGTTGTGCGCATGGACCAGAGCACAGATGGGAGCTCATCGATCCAGCCCTTGCCGTGCCCTTTGAGGACGTTGAAGCTTCTGGTCTTGAGGCCCTTGAGGACTTCTACGTTTGCTCGCTCGGCTTGACCATTGCTGCGTGGGTGAGCCACCGAGGCGAAGCAGATCTTGACGCCGAGCTTGTCGCAGTAGGCTCGGAAGATGCCGCTGGTGAATTCCGAGCCATTATCGGTGATGATGCGGTTGGGCACCCCGAAGCGGCAGACCAGGCTCCTGATGAATTTCACCGCGGCTCCGGCTGGAATAGTGCGCACTGGTTCAACCTCGGCCCACTTGGTGAACTTGTCGACGGCCACGAAGAGGAAACGATAGCCCCCCTGCGACTTCGGGAAGGGGCCCAAGATGTCCAGCCCCCAGACCGCGAACGGCCAGGAGAGCGGGATGGTTTGGAGCTCCAGTGTCGGCTGATGAATTTGCTTGGCGTGGAACTGGCAGGCGTCGCAGGCTTGCACGATGGCGACCGCATCTTGAAGCACTAGTGGCCAGTAGAAACCGCTCCTGAAGACCTTGCCTGCGAGGGTGCGCGCGCACGAGTGGTGGCCGCACTCCCCGCTGCGGATGTCCTTGATCAGCGTTCGGCCTTCCTCGGGAGGGGGACGCATTTGAGCGCGATGCCGTTCGGGCGCTTGCGATAGAGGTCTCCCTCAAGGATGCAGTAGGATTTCACCTGTCGAGCGATTCGCTCTGCTTCTGCATCTTCTTCAGGGAGGATCCCCTTCGCCAAGTAGTCCTTGAGCTCGTCAATCCAGCCTGTGGCTTGGTGGGCTGCCGTCAGCAACAGACGCTCCCCTGTGGTGGGGCCGCAATCGGGGGCCCCAGACTCAGGAGGTGGTGGGAGTGCTTCATCTGTGCTTGGGGCTGTGACCTCTCGAGGCTGCTTGATGGATGCCTTGGCGAGCCTTTCCTCAAAGACGCCGACCTGCTGGGGTTGCCTTCGCGAGGCTCGCTTGGCGATATCATCGGCCTCCTGGTTCTCTTTCCTTGGGATATGCATGAGTTCCATGCCCCTGAAGTGCTTCTCGAGCTTGCGGACCTCTTCAAGGTATGCTGCCATGTGGTCGTCTTTAGGCGTGTAGCTCTTGTTGGAGAAGTTGACGAGCAACTGGGAGTCGCCCTTGATGAGTAGGTGCTTGACGCCTAGAGCGATGGCGGCCCTTAAGCCGGCGAGGAGGCCCTCGTATTCAGCGATGTTGTTGGAGATCTTGTCAATCATGAAGCATAACTGGACAGCGTAGTAGAGCTTGTCGCCTTTGGGCGAAGTCAGGACGACGCTTGCCCCACCATTGCGGCAGGCAAAGGCTCCGTCGAAGTGCATGGTCCAGTGGCTGGGCATTGTATCTCCAGCGGGCTCAGCCTCTTCCCCCCGAGGCTCTTCAGGGCTTGGGTTAGTCCATTCGGCGACGAAATCGGCCAGCGCTCGCCCCTTGATGACTCTTGTGGTGTCGAAGCGCAAGTTAAATGGCTGCAGCTCTATGTTCCATCCCGCGACACGATCTGTGGCGTTGGGGTTGCACAAGATCTGCTCCAGGGGGAAAGAAGTGACCACCGTGATGGGGTGGCCCTAGAAGTAGTGTCTCAGCTTCCTGGAGGCGATGAGGAGAGCGACGAGAAGCTTCTGCTGCATCGTGTACCGCTCCCGAGCATCCCGCAGCACCGTGCTGACGAAGTAGACGGGGTGCTCGACAAGGGTTGTCGGTGGGGTTGCAGCGTCAGCCCTCTGCGGAGGCTCCTCAGGGCCCTTGTCGAGATCCGCCTGTAGGGGGGTCTCGACAGGGGTGCCGGGAGCAGGCTCGACTTGAGGCTGTGGGCCTGGCAGTGGGTCTGTGGAGGCTGGTCCTTCGACGAGATCCTTGTCGGGGGGCTTTGGGCTTGGAGTGGCAGTGCTCTTCTTGGGGAGGACAGGCTCTTCCCTCTCGGCCACCAGGACGGCGCTTGCGGTCTGAGGGGTGGCTGAAAGATACAGCTTCAGATGTTCGCCTGTTCTGGGGGCCACCATGACTGGTGGGCTGGCCAAATACTTCTTTAAGTCCTCAAAGGCCTTGTCCGCCTCAGGGGTCCACTTGAATGTGCCAGATCTCTTCATGATCTTGAAAAATGGCAGGGCTCTCTCGCCGAACTTGGAGATGAATCGGCCCAGGCTGGCCATGCAGCCTGCTAAGCGCTGCATTTCCTTGAGCCGGCGAGGAGGTTGCATTCCTTCTACGGCCTTGATCTTGTCAGGGTTTGCTTCTATGCCGCGGTGGGACACCAGGAACCTGAGGAGCTTGCCTGAAGGGACCCCGAAGACGCACTTGGCGGGGTTCAGCTTGATGTTCACCTTGCGCAGGCTGGCGAAGGTTTCCTCGAGATCCTTCAAGAGGGTGTCTCCCTCTCGAGACTTGACCACTATGTCATCGACGTAGGCCTCTGCGTTTCTGCCCATCTGTGCCCCCAAGGCGATCCTCATGAGCCTCTGGAAAGTGGCGCCAGCATTCTTCAGGCCGAAGGGCATGCATGTGTAGCAATACACGCCACAGGGGGTGAGGAATGCTGTCTTCTCCTCGTCCTCTTTAGCCATTTTGATCTGGTGGTAACCAGAGAAGGCGTCCAGAAAACAGAGGAGGTCGCAGCCAGCGGTGGAGTCCACGATCTGATCTATCCTCGGCATGGGGTATGGGTCCTTGGGGCAGGCCTTGTTGACATCGGTGTAGTCGATGCAGAGTCGGCCTCCTCCAGCAGGTTTAGGGACAACCACGCCGTTGGAGAGCCCAGTGGGGTGTGCGACTTCGCGGACGACTTTCGCCGCCTTTAGCTTCTCTACTTCCTTGACGATGAATGCTTGCTTCTCGGGGGCTTGCTTGCGTGCTTTTTGCTTGACGGGGCGTGCGTCTGGACACACGGCTAAGTGGTGCTCGATCACCTCCCTTGGTACACCGGACATATCTGACGGAGTCCATGCGAACATGTCAGAGTTTGCCCGAAGGAAGGCGACGAGCGCGCTTTCCTATTTGGGAGGCAGGGCAGCGCCTATGGTGACGCTAGCCCCCGAGCCTTCAGCCCCCGAGCCGCTGGTGCCCAGCGACACCTTCTTCGTGGCAGCTTGCTCCTGAGAGAACACTTGTTTCTTCTTCTTGGGCCTCTCGAGAGGCTCCATGTCCTCGTCAGCCGGGAATGCCATGGCAGCTGCCTTGTAGGCGCTCTCGACAGCGCGCGTGGCGTCCAGGATATGACCATGGATGGCGATGGTGCCAGCGCTGCCGGGGATCTTGACCATGTTGTAGGCATGGTGCGTGACGGCCATGAACTTTGCGAGGGCGGGGTAGCCGAGGATGGCGTTGTACGGCAGGCCGATGTGGGCGACGTCAAAGTCGATCAGCTCTGTGCGATAGTTCTTCTGCGTGCCGAAGGTGACGGCTAGCCGGACCTGGCCCAGGGGTTCGATGGAACCACTGGTGACCCCTGTGAACGGCCTGGAGGGCATAAGCCACTCCTAGGGCACTTGAAGCGTCTCGAAGGTCTCGACAGAGATGACGTTCAGGCCAGCTCCCCCATCAATGAGCGTCTTGGAGACGGTGATGTTGTTGATGGTGGGGGAGCAGACCAGGGGGAGGGTCCCAACAGTCTTGGTCGACTTGGGGTGGTCCTTGGCGTCGAAGGCGATGGTGTATTGGGACCACTTGAGGGGCCTGGAGGTCTCGGTGCTCGGGAGCGCGGCGTTGAGCTCGCGGGCGAACTGCTTGAACTGGTTGTTCGACTTGGGCGCCTGAGCCCCGCCGAGGATGCAGGCCATAGCCCCTCTCGGGGCCTGGTAGCCTCCATCTTCCTCATCAGGGAGGTTGTTGTTCTTCTCGGCGGCGTTGGCTTGAGCGCCCGACGGCTTCTGGTAGCCGCCATCGCGCCTGCCCCTGCCGTCTCTGCGGTAGCCGCGGCCTCTGCCGCGGTTTCCGCTGCCTTCTCCTCGCTCGCGCTCCCTGCTCAGCCTCTTGAGGTCGAAGCAGTCGTCTGTGGCGTGGCCACGCCTGTTGTGGTAGACGCAGAACGGACGGTTGTCCGCCTCCTTGTCGCCATGCTCGGGGGAGCTTCTGCGGGCGAACTTGGTGGCTGGCTCTGCTGCTAGGATAGCAGTGGTCTTGCGCTTGGTCTCCTCGCGCTTCTTGTGGCCCTTGGAGCCCTCAGCCTGGTCGTCCCCTCGCTGGCTCATCTTGACGAAGAGGAGTCCCTCTTCAGCCTTGGCGCATTTGTCCGCAAGGTCGAACAGCTTCACCACAGAGGTGAGCTTGTCGTGAATGCCCAGCTTCTCGAGCATCCTGCGGTTCGTGACGCCCTCTCTGAAGGCGGCGATGACCTGCGTGTCAGGGATGTTCGGGATCTTGTTGCGCACTTGGCTGAAGCGCTGGATGTACTTGCGGAGGGTCTCATCCTTCTTCTGCACCACAGCGCGCAGGTCGTTGTGGGTGAGTGCGCGCTCGTACGTGCCCTTGAAGTTGGCGACGAACTGCTTGCAGAGCTCCTCCCAGGAGTCAATGGAGTCCTCAGGCAGGTTGAGGAGCCAGGACAGCGCGGAGTCCCTGAGCGCGTGGGAGAACCAGTTTGCCATGACCTTGTCGTCTCCCCCTGCAGCCTGGATGGAGGTGGTGTAGAGCTGCAGGAACTCGAGAGGGTTGGTCGACCCGTCGAAGCCCTTGGGGAGGGCCGGCCTGAACTTCTGCGGCCAGACCACGCGGCGCAGAGCGCGGGTGAAGGCCATGCAGCCAGAGGCGTACGTGGCGATTCCTCCCTGGAGAGCCCTGCGGTTCTGCTGCCCTGCCTGGCCGAGCTCCTCAACGAGGCGATTCTGGAGGTCCCTGCGGCGCTCCATGCCCACCCGCGCGTCAGGCGCAGTGCGCTGCACGATCTGGCAGTCGTGCGGCGAGGAGGCGTGAGAGGAATCCCTCTGCGCTGCGGCCGGAGGCGGTCCTGGCGGCGGCGGAGGCGCATCTGGTGCAGCCGTTCCCGCGCGGCCGGAGTGCTGGACCATGGAGCGCGACGGGGCGGGGCGCGTGGTGGCGACGTCGACGAGGTGGTGGAGGCGGTCCAACCACTGGTCGTGGGCCTCAGCGCTAGGCCGGTAGCGTAGGAGCTCCTGGGCCATGAGGAGCGCGGTGTGCGGTGTGGGCTCTGGGCGTCCCTGAGAGGACGCGCCTTGGCGCCGTGACGGATGCGAAGACTCAGCATCGTCGTTGCGCTCCGGGGGGACGTCCCTGTCGTGGCGGTGGTCGCTGTCATGGTACTCTTCGCTCTCGGGCTCCTCCACATGCGGGCCGGTGTTGGCGCGCTCGGCAGCGCGAGGGCGGCTGCGGAGGCCACGGGTGGGAGCTGTGCCGGGCTCGGTGTGAGCCCTGTCAGCTGCGCGCCTGTTGGCGCGCGTCGTGCGGGTGTTCGCCATGGCGGAAAGCCGGCTGGAGGTCGAAGACGCGCCTCAGTCCCGTACCTGGCGCGCCAAATGTCGAGGTGTGATTCCCACGGAACAGGGATAACCACTCTCGGGGGAGAAGTTCGTGAGGGGGACAGAACACGTTGGTCAACAACCCTCAACCGGCTCGGCGACGGTGCTCGTCGAGCCTGTAGAGAAACAGCACGACAGAGATGGACCCCGGCCCGTACCCAGGTTCACGGCCCTCAGGGTGAGGTAAAACCGCTACTCCTGCTTGTCTGTATTGCTCAGTAGGGGCTATAGTACAAAGAGCTTGCCACGGGCCCTCGCGAGGCAGTGCGGAGCTCGGAGGGGGAAGGTTCGGGCCTTCTTCCTCCTCGGGCTTGCTGGGCTTGGCTAAGCTACCGTGGGGTGTCCAAGGATGAGTGATCCATCGATCCCTGGCCACGGTGGTGCTCCTGCTCCTTATATAGGCGCCCCGGGCCTCGTCCCTGCGGTTTGCGTAGTGGAAGGGTTCCCACATGGCGACGAAATGGTGGAGCGGGGGGCACTGCAGCCGGATTGCCCATGGACTCGGTCCATAGTCGTAAGGCCTGTCTTCGTGGCAGGGCAGCCGCCGTCTTTGCAGAGCGGCCAGCTGGTACTGCAGAGACCGTGGGGGTGCCCACGGTGACGTCGCTGTTGGAGCGTTGCGCCGGCCACCTGCTTTATCACCAAAGAGGAAAGCTTCGTTGGCGGCGCAGGGGACACAGCTTTGTTGACTCCTTTTATCACCAGAACGGCAACTGCGGCGCCGTCGTCATCGCGCGCAGACGCGCGCGTCACTCTGCGGCTGCTGCAGAGGCCATCTGTGCTCTGCAGCGGTTACTTCGTGGCGAAGCATCCCCGCAGGGCCCGGGAGGCCCTGTGGTGGGAGTTGCGTTGACTCCCCTTCGGGGGAGAAAGCCTTGCCGGGGGGCAGCCTCAGGGGGAGCCCCTTCAGGCCTTTCGCTGCCTCCTCAAGTCCCCTCGAGGGGGCTCTCCCCTCGGGGGTCTCCCCAAGCGTTCTGCTTGGTCCTTAGTCGTCTCGTCGACATCGGCGCGTGTGAGGGCCGTGGAGAGTGGGCTCTGCACACCCTAGAATCCACTGGGCCGACACTATTAATAGGTTAGTTCCTATAATTATAATAAAGTTGCAAATAAGCAAATGAATTTAGCACAATAAACTACAAAGTTCATGTATGCATTTAAATGCATCACCAGGACATACTAATCTCACCAACTTTGTTAAGTCTACACCACACCTTCATATATTTGTTAACAAGAAATTTGACCAAATAAGCAAACAAACAAGCCACAATCACATAAGTAGTCTACTAACAGAATAGTAATATCAAACTTATGCAAAACCTAATGGAGTATAAAGGCCTTTTAAGTAAAGATAATTAATAAACATATTTCCTAGAGTAGGGACAAAATATCGTTCATCAAACCATCAACTCACAATTAAGAAGAGAGACCAGAAGCAACAACATAATACAAACAATTGCATTTCACCCAATTCCAACACATGAGCTACTAGTTTGGTAACAACACTTAGTCATACTAAGGTTTTCAAAAAGCCTCAAGGTTTTATTTGAAAATCATTATTTTTATAAAGCTTAATTAGATATTTATTTAAGTAAAAACTTTGTAGTTAAAAACAGAGTATTAATAGAAAGATTATATAAAGACGAGTTTACTAAAGTTAGTTGCACAACTTTAGTAAAAAAAAGGAAATAAATATATCCTTTTCTAGTGGAATAACCCACTGTTTTTGAAAACAAATCACCATTTCGTAAATATACGTTGGAAAATTCTACAAAATTAGCAGAAGATACCTAGAACCAATATAATTCACTAGGAATTGGATTTGCTTCAAAAAGTGGTTCAGTTTGCAAATTAAAAATCATAGAATGCTCTCCTGTGTGCTTAGAAAAATGAATATATATTTAGTTTTCGAATTTATTTGCATGCAAGACTACCAGATCAGGATAGATTTCATTCCAGGCTATCGAAGGAAGTTAAGTTTGCAAGATTTGGATTTTCAGAACTCTAGTTATTTAATATTTAGTGAAAAAGATACTGTCTACAAGATTAAATCTAGACCACAACTAAAAGCATATTTTTGTGTGGAACTGGTCATGCATGTTTAAGAAAACACATGTGTACGCTACAAAATTTGAACCACCTTATTTGTATGCACAGATTTACCACAAATGTATAAAAGCTAAACTACAAAACTCCTGAGAATTTAAACAGCAAAGGGGTTTTGACTGGAAAAAACGCAGACAGTCCAGATCTAGCGCTGGGCCTCGCTGTGCGAGCTGGCCGGCCCACGGCAGTGCGCGTGCAAGCGAATGTTTAATTCATCATCGGATCAGAACCGGAGCGTCGGGATTAGATGTGGAAGCAGTTTGAAGGAGACCGCCGATCAGGAATCCGATGGCTTCGGTGCGTCTTCTTCCTCCCGATGCAGAAAACACAGCAGAAAACCTAGCTACGGAGGCGAGAAAGCGCGACTCACCAAGGGGCTCTGCAAGCCGGCGACGCAGACGACCTCGAGTCCTGGAGGTCGAGGGGAGGTCCGGGTGGTCTTGGTTCACACCGGCCTGTCGTGTGTCGGTGGCGAGGTCGACGACGTCTGCGGTGGACACGGGATTGACACGGTGAATCCGGCGTACCTACAAGCAAACAAAGGTGTCTCAGAGGAAGATCCCGACAAGGCGAGCACGAGGGAAGAAGAATGGAGAGCAGTGGTGGACGGAGGTGAGGGTACCATCCACGACAATCTCTCGGGGCCGAGGTCTTGAGCTCACGTTCCTGGGGAGGAGAGAGAGAGGGCCCGAGCTCTTGCATGGCGTGGTGGAGAAGAGGGAGAAGAACCAGAATGGCAAGGAGAGCAGACGAGAGGGGGTCTGTGGCCTCTTATCCACGAGGGTGTCGGTCCACCATACACGGTGTGCACGGTGCACGAGCTGTTGATTGGGCGGACCGGGGGGGGTGGAGCGATATGTCTGGAGTGTGTGCACGTGGTCTAGCACGAGCAGGGGCGAGCGTGAAGTGCAGGAGCACATCGTGCCCGTGTCGTTATGTTGAACACCCATATGGGGTTGTTATGGTGTTGGAGTGAGAAAGAGGCAGGGATTGAGTGTCTAAGAGGGGGGAGGGGTTACAGGGCGATGAATTAACTCATACGGACGCTGCCATGGGAGGTGGCTTAGAGTGGTGTGAGACCGATCAGGGTGCAAGCAATGGCGATTGCCCGGGATTGGGCACGTGCAGGGTGACCAAGAAGCACACTGAAACGTACCCAGGTTCGGGGCCCTCGTGAGGAGGTAACACCCCTACTCCTGCCTGACCTAGGATAAGGTATATCAGCGGGCTACAATGGTGCTCCTTGAGCTGTATGAGGTTCGGGGTGAGATGCTCTGAGAGTCCAACCCCTACTACGAGGGCCACAGTCCACCTTATATAGGCCTGGTGGACCGGCTAGGAATACATGTGCCGGGTAGAAACCTTAGTCTATGCAGCAAACGACTTTTGGGCGCCGAGTCCGTCTTCTGGCTGTCGAGTAGCCTATCCGGCTGTCGGGTGCTCTCCCCGGCGAACACTGGTCACGTCCGTGCCTGGGTCTACGCCTAGACCCAGTACGGTAGCCGTTGCGGGCTACAGGGAATAGGCACCTTTATGTCCGGTCGAACAGTGTTGCGCCTGTCTGCCAACTTCGATGATGTCGTAGGTTGACCGGGAGAACCGGAAGGGCGACATGCCCATGCTCCCTGGTTTCCCAGTGTGCTGTCTCGGGCTCCATGTCGCTGGTGTCAATGGAGGGGTCGACACTCGTCCCGAGGCAGCTTCTACCCGGTGGGCACCGGTCATTTGTGCACCTGAGGGGACCGTTAGCCGGCTGTGGCTCCAGCCGGTTTTGCGTCTTTTCGGGGTAGTTGTTTGATACGTCCAAAACGTATCTACTTTCCCGAACACTCTTGCTATTGTTTTGCCTCTAACTTGTGTGTTTTGAATGCAACTAACACGGACTAACGCTGTTTTCAGCAGAATTGCCTTGGTGTCTTGTTTTTGTGCAGAAATTCTACTTTAGGGAAAAATACCAGAAAATGTGCGAAAGTCCCTATTTTCCCTGGAGACTAACGGAGCCAGAAGACGAGACGGAGACGAGCCACGAGGGGCCCACACCACATGGTGGCGCGGCAGGCCCCTGGCCGCGCCACCACATGGTGTGGCCGCCTCGGTCACTCCCTCGCGCCCCCCTTTCGCCTAGTTAAGCCATCTGACCTAAAACGTCGGGGGCATGTTCACTTTTTCCAGAAGACCTCCAGGGCGCCGCCGCCATCGCGAACCCTATTTCGGGGTCAAAAACTCCGTTCTGGCACTCCGCCGGGACGGGGAATTGGAGGAGATCATCGCCATCTTCATCACCAACGCCTCTCCATCAACCATCCATGTTTCCCCATACATGTGTGAGTAATCCCCCGCTGTAGGCTTGAGGGGATGGTAGGGATTGGATGAGATTGTTCATGTAATAGCCGTAATATCATTAGGGCATGGTGCCTAGTATCCGTTGTTAGTACTTTACGTCATTGTTGCAACTTGTTATGCTTAATGCTTTTCACTAGGGCCCGAGTGCCATGATTTCAGATCTGAACATGTTATTGTATCAAGAGGATAATCATTGTTTTAGATCATATCTACAAGTTGTATGCACATATTATTGTCCGGAACCCGAGGCCCCAAAGTGAAAATAATTGGGACAACCGGAGGGGATGGCTGTGATGTGAGCATCACATGTGTGCACGGAGTGTTAATGCTTTGCTCCGGTACTTTATTAAAAGGAGTACCTTAATTACCAGTAGTATCCCTTGAGGCCCCGCTGCAAACGGGCTAGTAGGACAAAAGATGTTGTGCAAGTTTCTCATTGCGAGCACGCACGACTAAATAGGAACACATGCCTATGGTATGCCTACAGTACTTTAATCCTGCTGTCTAATATAATCACTACTGCTGTCTTTATTTCACTGCTGCTGTTATTTCACTACTGTCACTGCTATAAAACTGTTGCTACTGATAATCTGTCTCGAGCAAGTCTATTCACAGGTGCAGCTGAACTGACAATTCATTTGTTAAGGCTTATAAATATTCTTTGGCTCCCCTTGTGTCGAATCAATAAATTTGGGTTTTACTTGCATCGAAGACTGTTGCGATCCACTATACTTGTGGGTCATCAAGACTATTTTCTGGCGCCGTTGCCGGGGAGCATAGCTTTATTTATAAGTTCACCTGAGTGTGACATTGTTCGCTGGAATTTATTCATCATGGGAAGAGCTGGTGATGAAAGGGTTCGTGTCATACCATCCACTACAAGAAAAAGTACAACTCTGAGTACCGCTGCTGCTCTTGATTCACCGTCTGTTTTGAGTAAGCTTATTACACCACCACAGGCTTCACGCACTGTTACTCCTACTGAATCTGAAATTACTTTTGATGATGCTTCTACTGTTCTTGATGAAACTGGTTCATTAGGTCCCTTTTTAGATGCTACAATTGCTAGATCTAAACAAATTAAAATGCTGAAATTCCTAATGAGAATCCTAATACTCCTGTTAATTCACCTGAGTTCACAAGCAATAATGATGATGATCTTGATGAAGTATATGTGGAACTTAATGATGATTTTATTGATGAATGCCATGCTACTACTGGTGGAAGTAATATTAAAAATCTTCTTGCAAAACATGCTGTTAGATATAAATTGTCTCCTGATGCTAAATTTTCTTCATCTCCCATAAACATTAAAGATAAAGATTATGATTTCTCTCTTGATTTAGCACATATTGCTATTGTTGAGAAAGAACCTTTTTGTGAAACTAAAAAATGAAAGTGCTGTAGAACACATGAATGAGCTCTTTACTTTGAGGAGTATATTTTCTGATGACATAAAGAAACACACCTACTTTGTTACTAAAATATTTTCTTTCTCATTAAAATGTGAAGCTAAAACATGGTATAATAATTTGTCTCCTGGTTCTATTACTAGTCCTATTGGTTTGCTTGATGCTTTCTTTCAGAAATATTTTCCTGCTAGTGCTCAACATGATGCCTTGCTTAGAATTTATAACTTTAATCAAGATGAAGGAGAGAAATTGCTTGAAGCTTGGACACGGTTTTGCTCTCTACTTAGAGCTCGGCCTAGTCGAAAAATGATCTTCTTGATATATTTTATTGTGGACTAACTGTTGAATCTAGGACATACCTGGATAGTTGTGCTAGTTGTGTTTTCAGGAAAAGAACTCCAGAAGAAGTTGAGGAATAACTGGCTAAAATAAGCCAGAATCATGATGATTGGAATATTCCTGAACTTACTCCTACACCAACACCAACACCCAAGAAGAGAGGTATGATTGAATTAAATGATGAAGAGATGAAGGAAGCCAAGAAATCTCTTAAAGAGATGGGTATTAAATCTGAAGATGCGAAGAATCTACCACCTATAGAAGAGTTATGTAAGGCAATTCCCCCTTCACCCATAATTGAGGTACACTCTCTCCAAAGGTTTGATGATAGAGATATTCCTTACTCTAAACTTCTATCGTGTCTCGAAGGACGGACACCGGGGATGCGACGCACCCCCTTTGTAGATTCGGTAGGGGCGTGAAGGAGGCTGAAGACGTCTCCCGGTGGACGATCGCCGGACAAGTTCCTCACTCGCTCTCCGATCTCGACGTGGTAGGCAAACAAGGAAAGCACACAACGATCTACCCAGGTTCAGGCCGCCCGAAGGCTAACAGCCCTACTCCTGCATGTCTGGATAGATGGAGGAATCATGGTGAGGCTACAATGGCGTTCCCGGCGAGGCACCCGGCAGGGTGCTCCGGCTAGAGGAAGGTGAAGGACAGATCCTTGCCCGGAGGAGATCACCTTTCTTCCCTTCCTCCGTCTAGCCTAGCTTGGTGGTGGTCTTCTACCTTGGATCGCCGGCGAGCTAGCCTATCCCTTGTGCTTGCTTGCCTTCTAAGCTATCTTGGTCTCGAGCCCGTCCCTCTCCTCCATGCCCTTGGTCCTCCTTTTATAGGGAAAGGGGATACCACAGAGGTCATGCGAGGAGCGTGAGGGGTTCTTGGCGAGAAGCAACCCCTCTCCATGGTGGAGACGGCGACGTGGCCTCTTCTCCTCCAAGTATCGGTCACCGGGTCGGTGGGATCTCTGGCGCCTTTTGGGAAAGGG
The DNA here is from genome assembly GCA_026929855.1 of Poa annua. Classification (NCBI taxonomy): domain Eukaryota; kingdom Viridiplantae; phylum Streptophyta; class Magnoliopsida; order Poales; family Poaceae; genus Poa; species Poa annua. The sequence goes on along the minus strand of CM049439.1, from coordinate 25,779,414 downwards.
GCGGACAGGGTCTGACAGTGGGTAGGTGGTGTCCCCTGTCCGCGCCTTGCTTCCCAAGTCCTCTGGGGTTTTCCACCATCCTCTGGAAGGTGGTAGAAACCTTATCTTCTCCTTGTACGGCCTTGTACCCGAGAGGGAGCCCAGCCCTGCCGGGGACTTGCGCTCTCGGGGTCTTCGGTTCCTTCCGGGGTGCAGGAGGCCCGGGGGTCCTGCATACCTGGGAGGTCTTGCCTGGTGCGGGTGCGCCCGCCAGACCTCGCATCGAGTCTTGGCCTTGTGTGTCTTCGTGGTGGGCTGACAGGCGGTGGACTCACTTGGGCAGCACTAGGGGAACCCCATGTTCCACTGCTGCGACAGTAGCCCCCGGGCATGGTCCCGGCGGCTTCGGTCTTCTGAGGCTGCCGGGGCTATGACCAAAGAAGTCAAAGTGGGTCCGGCGCCTGGTCGTCCTTCTGCGGCTTGGTGGGGCCCGCCGCGTTGAGGTAGATGCGAGCCCCCGAGTCTTGTTGACCGCGTCGTGCCGCACGTTGCGATTCGTGCGGGCCTCGGACACAGTCGTGCATCCAACGGTCGGGTCGCGCCGAAGTCGGCACGTCCCCTCGATCCCCGCGCCCGTCGGAGTGATGGGGCCGCGACGTGACGCGTGGGGTCGACTGCTGGCCTTGACTTAGCGGTTTCGCAGCGGCCGCCTTCTTACCTTCGCCATTCTCCCCCAAGCCATTGACTCCCAATCCTCGTCACTCTCCTCTGAATCCAACGCTCGCCCCTCTCGCCTCCTTTGCCGCGAAGCTAGATCCACTCCGCCGTACTCTGATGGCTCCGAAGAGGGCTCGGCGAGCGGTGCCAAAGAAGTCGGCCAGTACAAATCAGGCGGCGGCGGTTTCACCAAGGGTGACCAAGGCGCTACTGCCTCCAAGCAAGTTCTCTGGCGAAGTGGCCATGGAGGGCGTTGATGCACCGGTGTGGTGTTGTTGGGAAACCCCAAGAGGAAGGTATGAAGTAGTGCAGCAGCAAATTTCCCTCGGTTATGAAACCAAGGTTATCGAACCAGTAGGAGATGAAGACTCTTCTGAAGGTGTCAACGGCGCCAGAAAAGATTTTGGCGTGTAGCTGACGTGGAACCTGCACACAACACAACCAAGATACTTTGCCCCAACTTAACAGTGAGGTTGTCAATCTCACTGGCTTGCTGTAACAAAGGATTAGATGTATAGTGTGGAAAATGATGTTTGCTTGCAGAGAATGAAAGTAACAGTTTGCAGTAAGTTGTATTATCAATGTAAAAAAAAAGGACCGGGGTCCACAGTTCACTAGTTGTGTCTCTCCATAAATAAATAATAGCATACATGCGGATAAACAAATTACAGCTGGGCAATTGACAAAATAAATAACTACATAATGATGCACATACTAAAGTCATGGTGTCTAGTATGAGATTCATTTGGGCATTACAACATGATACATAGACCGTTATCCAACTGCGTCTATGACTAATAATCCACCTTCCGGATAGCATCCGCACACCTTTCAGTATTAGGTTGTAAGCAACAGATTATTGCACTAGGCAAAGTGTGTAATGTAAGTAATACAATTATCCTTAGACAAAGCACTACTGTTTTATCCCTAGTAGCAACAGTACATTCACAATCTTAGAGGTTGCTGTCACTCCCCCAGATTAAATGAAGACATGAACCCACTATCGAGCATAAATACCCCCTCTTGGAGTCACAAGCATCTACTTGGCCAGAGCATCTACTAGCAACGGAGAGCATGCAAGATCATAAATAACACACACATAATATATTATGAAGCAAATGACATAGTACTCAATATTCATCGGATCCCAGCAAACACAACATGTAGCATTACATAAAGGTGATCTTGATCATGATAGGCAGCTCACATGATCTAAACATGATGACACAATAGGAGGAGACAACCATCTAGCTACTGCTATGGACACGTAGTCCAAGGATGAACTACTCACGCATCAGTCCGGAGGCGGGCATGGTGATGTAGAGCCCTCCGGTGATGATTCCCCTCTACGGCAGGGTGCCGGGAAGAGCTTCTGAACCCTCCCGAACTAGGGTTGACGACGGCGGCGGCTCCGTAATGTTTCGTGGAAAAGTGTTCGGGGTCTATGTCTTGTTTCGACGGGGGGTCTTTGTAGGCGAAAGGGCGAAGGAGGTGGAGCCCCGAGGGGCCCACACCATGTGGCGGCGCGACCAAGAAGCCTGCCGCGCCACCAACAGGTGTGGCTGCCTCGTGGCCCCCTCCTACTCCTCTTCGGTGTTCTGGATGCTTCCAGGGAAAATAGGGGTATTGGCTTTTGTTTCGTGCAATTCCGAGAACATTTCCTTAACAACTTTTCTGAAACCAAAAACAGCAGAAAACAGGGAACTGGCACTATGGCATCTTGTTAATAGGTTAGTCTCAGAAAATGCATAAAAACCATATAAATTGTATATAAAACATGTAGCAATGGGTATAATATAAGCATGGAACATAAGAAATTATAGATACGTTTGAGACATACCAAGCATCCCCAAGCTTAGTTCTACTCGTCCCGAGTAGGTAAAACGATAACAAGAATAATTTCTGAAGTGACATGCTTTCACACAATCTTGATCATATAATAATGTAATGCATGTAAATTGAGATCAAATGAATAAGAGCTGTAGTTTATATTGATATCAAATGAGTAATGTATAAACAAGTAGGAAGAACAAAGTAAGACTTAAAATGAATCAGTACTAAAGAACAATCAACTGTACATAGTAGATATTAAAGATGATTTAAGCTTAAAGAACAACAATATAATCATCTAATGTAGCAAACACTCATGACAACTTTATGTTAGGATCAAGTCAAGCAATAACAATATGCACGTAGAAAATCATCTCTCTATTTGTTCACTTAAAAACAAGCAAGCGTTCAGCGTTGGTTCCTGACACCAGGATGTTGGGGCTAAAAGAACATTAAGGGGGGGTTTGGAAGGCCAACGGAAGAAAGTCTCACACAGCTGAAAGTGATCATCAGACAAGAGGAAGTCTTATAATCGAAGCTATGCAAGGAGTAGTGATTGCCACACAACAGATGCACATAGAGCTATAAGTGTATGAAAGCTCTCCAATGGAACTAGTGGGGGTGCATCCAACTTGCTTGCTCATGAAGACCTAGAGCACTTTTGATGAGGCTCATCATTGGAATATACAAGCCAAGTTCTATAATGTAAAGTTCCCCACATAGTTATGCAAGTAAAACATGAAAACTCTCTCATATGGAGTAAAGGTGCTAAACATGAGGACAAATGATGACTATGAATACTACAGGTGCTAAAACATGAGCGCAAGTGTGGATAAAGGATAGTAATGTTGCCCCTTTTTTTTCTCTTTTTTTTTTCTCCTTTTCTAGTTTTTCTATTATTTTTTGTTTTTCTGTTTCTCTTTTCGTTGGCCTCCATGGCTCTTTTCACTTTTAGGGGCAAACATTCTAATATGACAACATACTTTTGGTACAAATAACTCATAATGAATATAACATAATGTATGAAACGTTGCCTCTGCCAGTGTAGCAGGATATGCAATGACCTAGCGTAACATGGGTGAAACCGCACATCAGCTGTATAAAATCATGCAAGGCAATATATAAATGATGAATGAGAACAAGTCATGTAATGTAAGATGAAAGTTGCATGGCAATATATCTCCGAACAACTATGGAAATGCTGTGGTAGGTAGGTATGGTGGATGTTTTGAGGAAGATATTTGGCTTGTGTGTAGGAGAACATGATGAAGATCTCCCACGAGTTTTGGATGTACCCGCGAAGTATGCACCAACTCTCAATGTGAGAAAGGGCAATGCAAAGTACCGAAGAGGCTAGCAAATATGGTGGTGGAAGTGCCATGAAAACCGCAGCTTAGAACTCACAAGTAAAAAGATTCCAACTAGAAATATGATCTTACAAGGCATAATGAAAATTACTCCATGAGGGACTGTGGCAAATGAACAAGTCACTGTTGGGACCCCGACCGTAGCGCATAACACCAAGTCATTACGGTTGCTTTTAACATTAGAAGTCATATATCATTACGCTATCAACTGGATATTTAAGTGTGGCACAGATTCAAGTTTTCTAGACCAACCATTCATCATTTTACTTTACTAAACCATCAAGTTTACCATTAAGCATATTAATATCTCAAAACAACATCAATGATTCAAATGAAACAATTTAATGATCTACAAGATTATGTATCCTTTCGTTATACCATCTACCACATTTAACATTTTCTGTTTCCAACCAAACACCAATCAACTTATTTAAACATAAACTCTCAAAGTATTTAACAATGAAACAAGAGAGTATAACCTAATTGCTGCGGCTTTCAGCTTTCGCCATAAACATAAAACAATAAGTGCTGCGGCTTTCAGCTTTCGCCATAAACATAAAAGAATGCTAGGATCCAGTTTATTCAGAAAATTAAAATAACAAAGCAAAAATAAAAGCAAACAGACGCTTCAAGTAAAGCACATAGGATGTGAAGGAATTAAAATATAGTTCCACTAGAGATGACCTGATAGTTTGTTGATGAAGAAGGGGATGCCTTGGGCATCCCCAAGCTTTGACGCTTGAGTCTTCTTTAAATATGGTTGGGTGACCCACGGGGGCATCCCCAAGCTTAGGCTTTTTCATCTTCTCGATCACATCATATCATCCTCTCTCTTGATCCTTGAAAAATTACTCCACACCAAACTCAAAGTAAACTTCATTAGAGGGTTAGTGCATAATCAAAAATTCTCATATGCTGCATGGACAAATCATTACACATGCTACTGGACATTAGTTACAGCCACTGGTATTTTGTGGAACAAATAGATCCACTCAAAAACAGCAAAAGGAGCAATGCAAAATAAATGGCAGAATCTGTCAAAAACAGAACAGTCCATAAAGACGAATTTTTTCCAGGCACTTACCTTGCTCAAATCAGGAAACTCAAAACTGATGAAAGTTGCGTACATATCTTAGGATCATGCACAGAAAATATCAGATGTTTTCGATTTTTCTATAAGGAGTTATGAATTAAACGGTGGATAGCAGAAAACTGTTTCTGCGCAGAAAGCCAAATCTAGCATCAACTTTCTACTAGAGGCTTAACTTGACACAACAATGCGATAAAATAAAGATACAAAGGAATTGCTACAGAGGTAGACATGTTCCTTGACTCAAAATAAAATAAAATAACAGAAATAAAAAAGTGGGTTGTCTCCCATAAGCGCTTTTCTTTAACGCCTTTCAGCTAGGCACAGAAAGTGTAACTCAAGTGTTTCCAAGAGAAGAAAAATTGTAAGTACGAGGGGCTCTATGTTTATTTTTCTTACCCTTGTTCTTACTCTTGGTTCTAGGGAATACCTGACCACATCCAGGAGGGGAGGTGAGATTTATTGTACCCTTTCCAACATCTATTACCGCTCCCAAGAGTTTTAGTAGAGATCTTCGAAGAGTAATTTGTCCTGTTCCTACACATTCAATAACAAGATAATCAGTGGATACCGTTCTTCCCAAAAATGTTGTAAACACTCCTTCAGCTATTCCACTGGGTTGTATAATGGCATTATTAGTAGCGTTATTCCTTCCCCCCCTTTAGAAAGTTCCCAAAGATTTAAAGATGCATGAATATACTTAGGCATAAGGCAAAACTCAGACATAATATCACAACGAGCATGAAAAGTTTCACCACCAATAGCAACTTTTATTATAGGGAGCCATGTTGAAGGTTCAAAGTTTATGGGGACGTAATCATAATATTCATGAATTTGATTATACCCATCTTTTAAGCAAGATATATGTGTCTCAAGGGTGTTTAATTTGGTATGAATATTCCCAAGGCTTGTATCACATTTATTAGTTGAAGATGATGATGTAATTAATTTCTTTATTGCATTAAGAGCTTGATCTCCATCACACCTAGTTTTAAAAACCGGACCGGTCATTGAACCGGTGAGGTGACTGGTTCATTGGTTCACCGGTCCAACCGTCGGTTCACTCGGTTCGATAGCGATAGAAAACCGGGAAATTTAATAAATAATTAAGCTAATTTGGGGAAAAATCATTGCCAAAACGTTTATAAAGTGTTTAATTCTATACTATAACACAAACGGACAGTGGAGCAGGTGGTAGTATGCTACGGCGGGCGGTTTGGTGCAAAGCTTCAGGTCTCAGGTTCGAATCCTGCTGAAATTTCCTTATTTTTTTTATTTTTCCTGATTTTTTGATACCTTGGTCTTTTGCGCTTAAAAAACCGGACAAGGTGTCGGTTCAGGTTTATTCCGGTCGGACCGCCGGTCCGGTCTGATTTTTAAAACTAGGCCATCACATTGAAGGAAATCTCCTCCCACTACAGTATCTAAAGCATATCTATAGCAAAGAACAAGTCCAAAATAGAAGCTACTAAGAAGCATACTTAGAGTCATTTTTGGTTCGGTTTCACCATAAGATTCAAAAATTCTAGACCAAGCTTCTCTAAAAGTTTCCTCACTCCCTTGTTTAAAAGTGAAGATTAATTCCTCAGGTGACTGTAACATCCCCAAATTAGCTTAGTGGTAATTAGTTTTTGTTTTGTGCATCATGAGCATCATTTGCGTCTAACTTAAAGTTGCACAAAATTTGAGTTTCAAAATAAAAGAGAAAAACCTAAAGTGGCATAAACCACTTGTTATTTTGAATGTGTTAAAAAAGATTTCAAAATTTTCCAAATCCAAGGTTGCCAATGGCTTCCTTGTAAAATTCTGAGCTCCTGGTATTTTTTTATAAATTTTCTGTTTACAAAAAGGCCCTCAAAAGCTTTATTTTCCAGGCTAGGGGCCTGTTTTCAAAGGGTCTGTGGTTTCCCAGAACCGCAGGGGGGTTTTCGCAAAATCGTCAGAGTCCTCTTCTTCCTTCCGATCGAGCGGCTTGGTGTCGCTTGCTCCGTCGTCCGTCGCCGCCTCTGCATCAAGATGCCCGCCGCCGCCACTGCTTAGCCTATATGAAGACCTCCGCCGCCGCTGGAGGAACCCTAGGCCATTTCCTCTTCTCCTCCTCCTCATTGCTATCCGGCCGAAACCCTAGGTTCGGGTCGCCGGAGAAATTCTGCCGATTCCGGTCATACCTTGCTACGGCGAGCATCCCTGATCGTCCGCCGCTCTCTCCGCTTTCTCCTTGCCGAGCCAAGCATGCCGGGATACTCGTAGGCCGACGAATTTTGCCGCCCCGTGCGCATCATCACTAGCTCCGGCCGCCGTGTGTCACGGATGATTCCGGCCGCCTCCGGCCTCCACTCGCCTCTCCGACCCTTGTATTGAGTTCTTGGTGACCTCGCGCATCTTCCTGTGTTTTTAATTCGCCTTCTTGTGCCCTGTAGCGCCGCCGCCGTGAAGACCATCGCCGGCCGCCGCTCCGTCGCGCTTCTGGCGTGCTCCGGCGACCATTTCCTGGCCGCGCCGCCCCATATCGGTCATGCGCGACCGTGCGCACCTCGTGCGCTTTCGGGTTGCTCTCCTCAGCCTCTCCAGCGTGGAGCCCGTGCTCAGCAGGAGCCGGGAGCTCCATTGCCGACGTCATGGCGACGTCAGCAAAGGTTTTCTTTTCCTTTTTCTTTTTCCGAAATTCTATGTTCTTTATTTATTAAAAATCTGACAGGTGGGGTCCCCTTGCCAGAAATTTATTCATTTCCAAATAATGTTTTCTGTAATTAATGAACTTATGACATGTGGGGCCAACTTATTTAATTAATTTTATAATTTGAATTAATTGTTTAAACTTTGAAAATTTATAACTGATTCATTTTAATTCAGAAAAATGTGATTAATATATCAAAATTTTCAGAAAAATAAGATCTATCTATTTATGTTCAAATCATGCATGTTTAAGCAACATTGAATCATGTTTAAAATAGAAGAACAAGTTACACCATTTCCTTTAAATATGGAGCTTGTCGAATGGCACCTGTCGGGCATTCCAACTCCATTTAAAATGTGCTTTCATTTATAGGGTTTAAAATTCAATCCTCTTAAACATGTCATGTCATACATTGTGCGCATTGCATTATGCCATGGTTGAATGTTGTTTTCCGTTTCTTTTCCGGTGTTTTGTTCTTCGCGGTGGAATGCGAATCCAAAGTGGAGTTCGACAACACGGAAGGCCATTGATGGACCATCGAAAATCAAATTAAGCGAAATCTATGACGGGTTATTCTTCTTTATCTCGATCAAGTCAAGCCGAAGATTCGCAAAGTTATATATCTTGTTATCGAAGAGCAAGGCAAGCATAACCTCTTATCTGCACATATAAGATTTCAAAGTATTTGATTCTGGTATTATGCATGCGATTCAAATGTGGTTTTGAGTTGAGGTATAGAGTGTCTTAAGTGGTGCATCGTCAGAGTCTGCTATGCTTAGATGCTACCTCTGCTCCATCCGGTTGAGGAACTAAAGTGGTGAAAAAAGACTTCCATGAAGGATGATGAGGAATGATCAGAGATGTGTTGAATATGCTAAAGACATGGATGGGAGGCCACATTGGGACTGTGGTGGGTTGTTCCATTCTTGCCGACCTAGGAGCTGAGTTCTCGTCTTTGGAACCAAGACTTCGTATGCCCACATAGGACTTGGACCTCCCTCGACCCCAACTTGTCTAGCCTACTACGTGAAGCCACTAGTTCGAGTGTTCCATTTGCGTGTGCGGTAAATGATTTGAGGAAAAATTAGGGCTCAGGTCAGGAGAGTGTGACGCTCTGATTTTGACCCTGGCAACCCGCACTATGGACCGCTGCGCGTGGTCAGACCTACTGCTGTGGCTCATGGACATAGGCGAAGCTTGGGCAAGGTCGTGGCCAACCATTCTGCCGGCACTCCCCGGAAGAGTGCTAATAGCTGGCGTATCGGTTGGTTGGCGTGTGTGGGAAGTTATACCCCCTGCATGGTAAATCTTTCGGAAAGCCGTGTCCACGGTTATGGACGACTTGGTACCTTATGTCTGATGATCATAGACAACTATAATCTAAGTATAAAACTTGCCAACTAAGGGAGGATTGCTTCCTCGGGTTGAGCGAGGGGGTGATTCTGGCGGGTGGTACAAGTCATGATGATCTGGTGGAGACTAAAGATGTGGATGACGTTGGTGTTTCAATCTCTTAACCCTTTTAAAAAGTCTACTGATGCGAGATTCTCTTCTCCCTCGATTTAAAACAAAACTGGCTTTATGCAAAGGACATGCATGAATACTCTCTGAACGAGCAGATATATAATAGTTTAAATAAGTCTTGTTGAGTACCTCCTGTACTCAGCCTTGCGCAATTATTTGGATAGGTGTGTTTCGTGGACATCGACATCGACGAGTAGCTTGGGGTTCCCAGACGCCATCCTGGAATCTATGGACTGGGACGTCACCGTTATGTTCTGGCCTCTTAGGCCTTTTGCTTATCTTGTTATGTCTAATAGCATAACTTGCCTTCCGTTGTATTGGTGATTGACAGGTCAGTGACCTTATTTTTGTGATATTTGCTTCTTCGCTCTGTTAAGAGCTTAATATCTTGCTTCTTGTGTTGTAGGGCCACTGTTGTGTTACCGAATATTCAACTGTTGGCTTTCGAGATCTAGGTTAGGCTTATCTCAGATTAAGGTCTCAGATTTGTCTAGCTTGGCCCTCGGGGGTGCTACAGGTTTTGGTATCAGAGCAGGACCAGCCGTAGGAAAACCTTTCTACTGGTCGATGTTGAGTCTAGAGGTTGTGAAAAATATTTGAAAGCTAAAACTATTTGCAAAAATCTGAGTAGGCTTCTTTTTATTCCTTATCTGGTATCGCTCTAATTCTGGGTCATCTTACCTTGTTTGGGTTGAAAACATTTTCTCTGCCTTCCTCTGGTCATTCAAAATATAGGTGCACCAAGTGCAGGTCGTTTCTCAGCCAAGTTGACCTAGTGTTATGTTTTCTAGAGTCTGGTGTGTTCTTTGATCCATCTTTCTCTCGTTTGACATGAGAGATTCCTTTCTATCACGATCTCTCAGCTTTGTCGGTTTCATCTCATTCTATTCTAGTCTTTGAGGTTTCTTTCACCTTGAAGATCTCCTTTTTCTTGTTGGGTACTTCGAAAGTTGTGATGAGTCTTTGAAGCTCTCGTGATTACTAAATCGTTGTGCCCTTTGGGACACTCGAATGGTAGTTACTCTTTCTTTGGGTTTTCACCCTTGGACTTGAACCGAAGGTCCCAGATTGTGCTGTTGGTGGTGTGTTGAGTCATGTGGGATGTTAGCCATGTGATGCTCCCTCTATCAGTACAGGTAGGAACGCCAGTGGACCCAGTCATTCCAGATCCGGTGTCCCCCTCTGCCGCCGGCTCTCCTCCAAAGGATTCTCTTCACATAATTCCGGAGGAGCCGGAGGTTGTAGTTACTGGTACCGGCTTCCAGGACCCGGATGCTCCTTCCACTACGATGACTAAGGTCCTGGAGCCGGAGATGAAAGTAGAGGTGGAACGTGTTGCTCATGCTCCTAACAAAGAGCATGGTGAGGAGGCAGGTGACTCGGATTCCGAAAAGGAGGTTTCCCTGAGCACTTTAGATTTTCCTGAAGTCTTTGAGAAGATTCATGCACGGCTCTCAAGGGTGCGAAAGGAGGAGTCTCAACTTCGACACTATCTTCATCATCGCTTCCAGGTACGTGGTCCGTCTGTTCCCTAATAGTAGTCCCCAAGTGCTTAGCTTTTACTTCTGTAGATGCTTAGTACTTCAATTATAGGGAACACATCGCCTGATGTACATAAAACTTCGCAGTAGTCCCAAGAGTCGGATCTGTAGCTTGCTGCGATCCGGGTCTTCTTTTGGGTTTAAATAGAACTTTGAAATGAGTAGTCCCCAAGAGTCGGATCTGTAGCTTGCTACGTTCCGGGTCTTCTTTTGGATTTAAATAGAACTTCGAAATGAGTAGTCCCCAAGAGTCGGATCTGTAGCTTGCTGCGTTCCGGGTCTTCTTTTGGAATCATGTAGCTCAGTCGTTACTTTTTTTCTTCTGAATAGTCCCCAAGGACCGTGTATGCTGCTTGCGGCTGCTCGGGTCTCTCAATCTTTCTTTCTAATAATCCGTCTTTGTTTATTGTAGACTTTCTCTGAGACGAGTGCAAAGAATAACAGCGAAGTACGCCATCAACTTGCACACGAAACGGGTCTCCGGGAGAAGGTTGAGGAGCAACTGAAGGCTCTTGAAGAAACTATAACCCGGCTGAAGGCCGACAACGAGGTGCTGCAGAAGAAGGTTCATGACCAGGAACTAGCTCTCCAGGTCCAGGCCGTCAATTTGCAAAAGGTCACTGCCGAGCCTGAGAAAATTAAGAAACACATTCATAACCTAGCAGTGGCTGTCTTTGGTAAGTATGCTCTTTTAGTTTTGACCATCATGTTGTCCTTTTGGCTATGCTTATGCTCCTCCGCTTCTTTTCAGGCCCGGCTCAAGGAGTTACTATCAAGGGGACCATCGACAAGATACAAGCCATCTATGGCGTTACCAGGCGGTTATATTTTGGCTGTTCTGAAATGATAAAGATGTCTTCGTCTGCTGGCGTTTCTCCACCGGGTCTGCCGGACTTCGTGGCCGCCACCTCAGTTGTGCCAACATTGATGCAACGCTAGAAGGCATCCTCCTGCCGCAAGGGTGCCATCCGTGCTCTGGCTCTTGCGAAGGCCTACTATCCCAATATTGACCCGGTTAAGCTGACCAAAGGCTTTCCGGAGTTTCAAGCAGACGGCCAAGAGACTGCCAAGATTTATGGTAAGCTTGTGAAGTCGGTCCGGCGTCCGGCTTGCCAAATTGCTGATGGACTGGCTCTGGATGAATTCCAAGCAGAATTCCAAGCCACATATGATGAAGATAACCGTGCAGTCAAGGAGATATCGCCAGAGCCAGTCAACCTTTGGAAGCCGGCAGAGGAAGTACCCCAGCTCTTCACGCCCTTCACCACAAGTGCGACTCCTTCGAGGTCTACCCCTGATGTACCAGCTCCTCCTCATGCTACTGATCTTGACGGCTTTGAGGCCTTGACCTCGGTCGTTTTGCAGAAGCCAGCCGAAGGAACTACAGAGGCTACGAAGGACCTCGGGGGGACCTCTGCGTCGGCTTGTCCTGGCCAATAGATCGCCCGGACGTTCCGTCTGCCGACTCTTGTACCGGCTCTTAAACTTTTGGCTTGTCATCCTCCTAAAACAATCATTTGGCCTGCTTGGCCTGTAATAGGTTAGCTATAAATATTTAAGTCTTGCTCTGTGACGCGCCTTCGTGCGCTGCTGAAGACCTTGCTTGTTTATACGATATCATCTTTTTGTGAAATCTGCAAGTCTTTTTGGGGTGGATGACCCTTTTGGTTTCTTTAGCTCTCTGCAAAGCCGGTTTTCTCATGACGTCTTTCGTGCATGAAAGCTCCAAAACAATCAGGGTCTGCTAAGTCCCCATGGGCATCATAGTCAGATTGAATGCCGGGTTTCAGCATCTGGCCATATAGTATGTGAGAATAACATCGAGCCTGCAGGCAAGTATAACCAAGAAAAGTTGTGGCGTCTTTGCCGGGTCTTGAGTTTGTAACTTAAAACTTTTTTAGTTAGTAAGCCCCCAAGACCTTGATCACATGTAAAATAAAGACTCACTCTCGCATCATGTGAGGTGAAAAGACAGTACTCTTTCTTTTAGAGGTGCCTCCCTTATTTCATTGATCATATAATATGTACATAGCTAGCAAGCCGCCTCATTAAAAACCTTCCAGTCCCCTTAGGTACCCTGGTAAGGAAAAGAGCGCGTCTGAAACCTGCTGCTTTTAAACTGTAAAGATACAAAAAAGGTGGAGCTCTCTCATCCGGGAGCTCACAAAACCTAGGTGTAGTAAGGTCTAAGCTCTGCTATGTTCCAGGGCCTGTCGTTCTCTTGCATTGGGAATCTTGTATGGTCAGTATTGTTGCCTGTTACGGTTGTTTCTTCTCTGACATCCACCAAGTATTAGGATCCATTGTGCAAGTTCCGGCTAAACCACGAAGGGACCTTCCCAAGGGGGAGTCAACTTGTGGAAGCCGGCTTTGTTTTGCGCCAGTCGTAAGACTAAGTCTCCTTCCTGGAAAGTTCTTGATCTAACCCGGCGACTGTGATAGCGCCTCAGGTCTTGCTGATATACGGCTGACCTCTCCAGAGCAAGTTCTCGTGCTTCTTCAAGCATATCAACTGAATTTTGCCGAGCTATCTCGTTCTCTGTCTCAACATAATTTGCAACTCTTGGTGAATCATGAAGGATGTCGCTGGGTAACACGGCTTCTGCCCCATGGACCATGAAGAAAGAAGTGAAGTCTGTTGATCTGTTTGGGGTTGTGTTTATGCTCCAGACGACTGATGGCAACTCCTCTTCCTAGCATCCGGCTGCCCTGATTAATGGAACCCGGAGTCTTGGTTTGATACCTCTAAGCAGCTCCTGGTTTGTCCTCTCCACTTGACCGTTTGACTGAGGGTGTGAAACTGAAGCAAGGTCAAGCCGGATGCCGTTCTCCTTGCAGAATATCTGCATCTCTCCAAGTGAAAAATTTGTCCCGTTGTCCGTGATGATGCTATGAGGATATCCAAAGCGGTATATGATTTTATTCAGGAATTTTACTGCTGTTGCGGCTGTGCAACTGTTGACAGCTCGCACTTCAACCCACTTTGTGAACTTGTCCACTATGACTAAGAGGTGAGTCTTCTTGCCGGGTGACGTCTGGAAAGGTCCCACCATGTCCATGCCCCAGACTGCAAAGGGCCATGTTATTGGGATGGTCTTCAAATCCTGAGCCGGCACAGCATATCGCTGGCATCCATCGCAAACCCGGGCAATATTTTCCGCGTCAGCCAGAAGAATCCGTGTCTGTAAGCCTTGGCGACCATTGATCTTGTGGATGCGTGATGTTCGCAATCTCCTGAATGAATTTCCTGAAGTATCTTCCGGCCTTCCTCTGGTGATACACATCGCAGCACTCCTGACGTGCTCCTCTTATATAACTCTCCCATGATGATGGTGTATGCCTTAGCGCGGCGTACTATCTGCCGTGCCAGCACTTCGTCTTGTGGTAGCTCTTCCCTCAATAGGTAAGCCAGATACGGCTCTGTCCATGATGGAATTTGATGTAAGGCGGCAACCAACAGTGAGTCCGGGTCATCCGGATTTGCTAACTCCTCTTCTGTTGGAAGCTTGACTGATGGATGATGTAACTCGGCGAGGAATACGTTTGGAGGCACCGGCTCTCTTCTGGAGCCGAGTCTTGATAAGGCGTCAGCTGACTCGTTCTTTCTTCTGTCGATGTGTTCAACCTGGTATCCTGAGAAGAAACCGGCGACTTTGTCTACCTCTCTCCTGTAAGCTTCCATATTAGCGTCCTTCCTGTCCCAGGTTCCTGATACTTGCTGAGCGACAAGGTCGGAATCTCCATAGCACATGATCCTCTTGATGTTCATCTCTTTGGCGACTCTTAAACCATGTAACAGAGCCTCATACTCTGCGATGTTATTGGTGCATGGCTCGAAGTGTATCTGCAAGACATAGCTCAACTTGTCTCCTTTCGGCGAAGTTAAAACTACACCGACTCCCGAACCTTCAAACTGTTTTGACCCGTCGAAGTGCATAACCCAGTGCTTCACGCTTAGTGCAGGTGGTAAGGGATCAAACTTTGTCTAGTCATTGACGAAATCAACTAGCGCTTGTGACTTGATTGCTGTCCTTGGTTCGTAGTTGATATGATAAGGCCCCATCTCGATGGCCCACTTTGCAATCCTGCCTGTAGCTTCTCTGTTTCTGATGATTTCTGCCAATGGAGCAGAACTCACAACCGTGATGGGATGCTCTTGAAAGTAGTGAGGCATTTTCCGGCTTGCCATGAAGACGCCGTAGACTAACTTTTGCCATTGCGGGTACCTCTGTTTTGATTCTGTCAAAGCTTCGCTAACATAGTAAACCGGCCTTTGAATTGGGTACTCTTTTCCTTCTTCTTTACGCTCCACCACAACCACGACACTGACGGCTCGTGAATTTGCATAGACGTATAATAACATCGGCTCCTTGCTCGTGGGAGCTGCTAGAACTGGTGCTGAGGACAGTGTTTTCTTCAGGTCTTCAAAGGCGTCATCAGCTTCTTGACCCCAAACAAACTTGTCTGGTTTCTTCAGCAGCTTGTAAAGTGGAAGTGCTTTCTCTCCCATCCTCGCAATGAACCGGCTTAGGCTGTGACACAACCCGTCAGCTTCTAGACATTGTTCACGCATTCCGGCTTCTTAAGGTTCATGATGGCCTTAATCTTAGCCGGGTTTGCCTCTATTCCTCTGCCTGCTGGTACTCCGAACACGCACTTGGTCGGGTTTAGCTTCATCTGGTACTTGCGAAGGTTGGTGAAGGTCTCTGTCAGGTCATCAAGTAGTGGCCCGGCTTTCTACGACTTGATCACGACGTCATCAACATAAGCGTGCACGCTGCGACCAATTTGATTCTAAAAACAATTCTGGATGCATCTCTGATAAGTGGCACCTGCATTCTTGAGACCAAACGACATGGTTTTGTAACAGAAAGCACCAAAGGAGGTGATGAACGAAGTCTTCTCTTGGTCATCCACATTGAGCTTGATCTGATGATACCCGGAATATGCGTCCAAGAAACATAACAACTCGCTGCCGGCTGTGGCATCGATAATCTGAGCTATACGAGGCAGTGCAAAGGGGTCTTTTGGACAAACCTTGTTCAAACTGGTGTAATCCACGCACATGCGCCACTCTCCGTTTTTCTTCATGACTAGGACCGGGTTTGCTAGCCACTTCGGGTGATAAACCTCCATGATAAACCCGGCTGCGAGCAGACGGGCAATCTCTTCTCCGATGATCTTTTTCCTCTCTGCATTGAAACGACGTAGTCCTTGTTTAACCGGCTTTGCTTTAGGATCAACATGTAAGCTGTGCTCAGCAAGTTCACTCGGTACACCCGGCATGTTTGAAGGAGACCATGCAAAGATATCCCGATTCTCACGGATGAACTTGATGAGCGCGCTTTCCTATTTCTCGTCCATGTGGGGTCCTATCGAAAACTGCTTGGAGGAGTCCCCTTCTACGAAGTCAATCATTTTGGTGTCTTGTGCAGACTTGAATTTCTTCTTTTCTTCCTTGTGAGCCGGCTTTTCCAGCACACGTTTGTCAGCCGGGTCTACTTGAGACTTGTAGTACTTGAGCTCTTCTTCTAAGCAAGCCTGTTCCGCCATAATGGCGTCTCCATTGTCACACTCTATAGCCATATCCTTGCTTCCTTCAATTGTGATTATTCCCTGAGGACCTGGTATCTTCAACTTGAGATATACGTAACACAGCCTGGCCATGAACTTGGCGTAAGCCGGCCTACCTAACAGAGCGTGGTACGGACTCTTTAAATCAACAAACTCGAACTTCAAGAACTCTGATCTGAACTGCTCCTTGCTCACACCAAATGCCACCTCTAGATTGATCTGGCCAATTGGATGTGCCGACTTCCTTGGGACTATGCCGTGAAAGATTGTTGAAGTTGGAGTCAGACGATCTTCAGTTAATCCCATACTTTTGAATGTGTCTAGATACAAAATGTTGATGCTGCTTCCTCCGTCCATCAGGACCTTGTTTAGAGAAAATCCGTCCACTTGTGGTGCCACAACGAGAGCTAGGAGACCCGGGTGCTCCACTGCTGGCGGATGATCTTCCCGGCTCCAAGTAACTACTTGTTCGGACCACTTCAGGAACCTTGGAATGGCTGATGCCACTGCATTAACGGCTCGTGCTTGTAATTTCTTTTCCCTCCTGGATGTACTGGTGGTGAAGACGTGATACTGGCCCTGACTATGGAGCTCCTTCGGGTTCTGCTGATACCCGGTCATGACTTGGTTCTGTTGCTGGCTAGACCCGGCGTTGTTGTTCGGTGGTCCGCTTGACCCGGCCCCATGTCCGGGTGCTGCCGGGTTACCATTGTTTCCGTTTTTTCCAAAGTTACCATTGTTTCCAAAGTTTCCCTGACTCCTCTGCATTTCTTGTTCGTGCCTCATCCATGCTCTTATATCAGCACACTGAGCCAGTGAGTGATTTGACGGTCTTCCGTTCTTGCTATGACGAGGACACGGCATGTTGTACATCTCGCTGATGTTTGGTCCTCTTGAAGGACCTCCCCTGAAATTGCCACCGGGTCTCGGCCCTCTGTAACCCGTCGTCTGAGTTGTTCCAACAAACTATGAATTTCCTCCCTCATATCATATGGACGCTTGTTATTGCTGTTCTGGTTACCGTTGTTTTGATTTTGATTCGGGTTACGGCCTCCACTGACTCGGTTGTTCTTCTGTTGCTCCTCTGTCTCACCCTGCCTTTCGTCTGTTGCGGCATATTTGTTGGCTGCCGTTACAATTTCTCCTATCATGATGTCTTTGCAGGCCGGGTCTTCCCTCATATGTCCGATCTTTTGTGTTAACGAATCGTAACAACAATTTTTCTCCATGTACAACATGGCCGTGCTTGGCGAGATATTGACTGATGAATGTAAGATTTTCGTAACTCTGGACATCCATTGCCTGGCTGACTCAGTTTTTCTCATGACACACCGATCCAGATCCGCCTCTATATACTGTCTCTTGCATGTCCCGGCGAAGTTCTTGATAAACGCCGCTTTTAACTCCTCCCAAGAATTAATACTACATGGTGGAAGCCGGTCTAACCATATCTTGGGTGCTCCTTCCGTCATCATGAGATACATGTAACGGGCGCACAAATTTGGTGACGCATTCTTTATGTCCATCGCCATGCTGTAACTGCTCAGCCACGTCTCTGGATTCATGTTCGGCTCGTAGTTGCTAACTTTGGTCGGCTCTTTGAATTTTTCGGGAAACGGCTCCGCCCTTATAGCATCTGATAAACACTTTGGTCCTGTCAAGTTTGGAGACGTGCCTCCTCCGTGACCCGGCGTAGGTGAAGATACGTTGGGTCTGACGGGGATCACCACTCGAGCCCCGACTTCTGGAAGCGCTGCAGCCGCTGCTGCGCGTCTTGCTCTTGAGCTGTTGACTATTGACTGTGCCGCGGACATAGCTGGCGCGACCATCCTCTGAGGAGCGGCCACCGGCTGTTGCTGCTGCACCACTTGTTGGTTGTGTTGCTGGACTTGCTGGTGTCGCAGCAGTGGAACATGGGGTTCCCCTAGCGCTGCCTAAGTGGGTCCACCGCCTGTGGGCCCAGCACAAGGATGAACAAGGCCAAGACTCGACGCAAGGCCTGGCGGGCGCACCCGCGCCATACAAGACCTCCCGGGTGCACAGGACCCCCGGGGCCTCCTGCGACCCGGAAGGAACCGAAGACCCCGAGAGAGCGAGTCCCCGGCGGGGCCGACCTCCCTCTTGGGTGCAAGACCGTACGACGAGAAGATAAGGTTTCTACCACCTTCCAGAGGATGGTGGAAGCCCCCAGAAGGCTTTGGAAGCAAGGGGCGGCCAGGGGACACCACCTACCCGCTGCCAGCCCGCGCCAGCCGCTTTCCCCAAAGGCGCCAGAGATCTCAACCACCCGAAGACGGATACTTGGAGGAGAAGAGGCCACGTCGCCGTCTCCACCACGGAGAGGGGTTGCTTCCCGCCAAGAACCCCTCACGCTCCTTGCATGACCTCTGTGGTATCCCCTTTCGCTATAAAAGGAGGACCAAGGGCATGGAGGAGAGGGGACTAGACCGGCTCAAGCTAGCTTAAGGAGTAAGCAAGCTCTAGCCAAGACCAGACCGGTGATCCAATGTAGAAGACAACCACCAAGCAAGGCTAGAAGGAGGAAGGGAAGGAAGATGATCTCCTCCGGGCAAGGATCTGTCCTCCCCCTTCCTCTAGTCGGAGCACCCTGCCGGGTACCTCGCCGGGAAACACCATTGTAGCCACACCATGATCCAACCATCCATCCAGACATGCAGGAGTAGGGCTGTTAGCCTTCGGGCGGCCTGAACCTGGGTAGATCGCTGTGCGCTTTCCTTGTTTGCATACCACATCGAGATCGGAGAGCGAGAGAGGAACTTGTCCGACGATCGTCCCCCGGGAGACGTTTCCAGCCTCCTTCGCGCCCCTACCGAATCTACAAAGGGGGTGCCTCACATCCCCGGTGTCCGTGATTCGAGACACGACATCTGCTGTAACATCCCTAATTTTGCTTAGTGTTAATTAGGATTTGTTTTGTGCATCATTAGCATCATTTGCATCCATTTGGAGTTACACAGAATTTGCAAATTTAAAATAAAAGAGAAAACCCTAAAGTGGCCTAAACCACTTGTTAATTTTGAATGTGTTAAAAGATTTCAAAATTTTCAAAATCCAAGGTTGCAAATGGCTTCCTTATAAAATTCTGAGTTTCCTGGTATTTTTATACAAATTTTCTGCTTACAAAAAGGCCCTCAAAAGATATATTTTTCAAAACAGGGGCCTGTTTTAAAAGATTTTGAGGTTCTTTACAACTTCAGGGGGGTTTTCCAGAAAACGCCCAATCGACTATGCACGCCTTGGGGGCTTGTGTTATGTGGGAAGGGTGTAAGAATCGTCGCCAAGGAATAAAAGATAAGTTTTCAATTCCATGAGCCTCAATTTTTGTCGAGAAATCGTTTTTCCGCTGCAACCCGTAAGCAGGGGGCTGGTATGTGCCGGTGGCTGGCGGGTCGATGCATGCACCTATCAGTAGGGGCTGCCTACCTAGTCAGCCGTGCTGTCAGAAGTGATTGGACAGTGCTGTGCTTTAAAGCACCTAAGTAACGAGATGCGCTACCAACTTTGCTTGCGGATTGCTTCGGATAAACTTTATCTCGACACGAAGAGAGGGTCCATTCTTTTCCTACTGAAAGTTTGTTGTGTGTAGCGCCTCCCCGGGACAGGAAATCGTCAAAAGGAGACGAAAGTGGAACTAAATACCCGGGAGAGGCCTAAATCAGAAAGCGATTGGAGAAGCAGATAAGTTTTTGCATTTGCATACATCTTAGGCATAATATCTCGCTTGGAGTCAATATACTGTTGAACTGAGCATGCTTAACGGTGTATGAGATCCCTTGCGGGGATCAGGCGTCCTCCCTGGTGAATGGTCAGTGTTCTTGGGGGTATTACTTCTTGTTGGGGATATACCCACCAGGGGTATCTCTGACATGGATCAATCCGGCTAGTCCAGGGTGGCCCAAGGATGGTTAAGGCTGATGCCTGCCGGGCGGCCCAGATAGCTGACGTACAAGGAAGCAGGCAGACGGTCCAAGGAAGGCAGCAGACTGAAGCCCATCAAGCCACCAAGCCCAAGATGGAAGGCGGCAACCATGCCGACTAGGTCTAGGACTCTGTTTACTTGCCGGACAAGTACTTACCTTGCATCCCGGGGTCTGGCCGCCTATATAAGCCGGCCACCGGGAGGCCTTTAGGGCCAAGCTCAGCCAAGCTCGAGCCAAGCTCAGGCACGCTCAATACAATCTCATACTCCATTGTAATCTGTTCCATTGTAACCTGTTCACGGCTATTGCCTTACAGTGAATTATAGCAGCACGTAGGGTCTCACCACCGCTGTGAGATCCGAATCTGGGTAAACTCGCCGTGTTCAATCCCGACCTTGACGACTCTAGCCTTCTTCCCCACAATCCATTCTTAGGCTAAAGGAGCCCCGTCTCCTATCTATAATGCCGATACTATGACAGTTGGCGCACACCGTGGGGCCTAAGGCTCCCGGCGTCATGTTCCAGGCGGGATCATCTCCGGCTGTCCGCGGCCGGCAACTTCATCATCTATCGCATTTAGCCGCGTACTCTGCTCTGGCAGGCCGGCACGATCAAGCGACAAGATCCGTCCGGCTCTCCGGATCCGGCGTGATCAACCTCGTCATCATCCACAGATTAATTTGGTCTGCTAAATATCCGATCGCAGGATCCTGCATCCTCGTACAGTCGTACGGATCGGTTTGGCCGGCTCATCTGTGACGCGGGTTCGACATCCAGTATGTCATCACGCCCGGCTGATCCGATCTACTCAGTGTGATCGGTAGGCTCCTTCATCGACAGAAGGCGGCGGAAGCAATCCTAGACGGCGTCCGACTGATCGGGAAAAGCTAGCTGCCTCGCTAGCTAGCTCCTACAAAGTCCAATGATCCATCATAGGGTCAGCATGCATCCTAGCTACGGTCAGCATGCATCCTAGCTGCTCACGTATGGAATCCGAAATCAATCAACTGCGTACGTGTCTACGTGGTTAGCTGAATCGATCTCGGTGTACGCGATCCGGCCGGCCGGTTACTTTCCGCTCTGACGGTTTCAAGCTGGCCAACTTCGGTCGAGGTGCCGTGATTGACTCGTCTTCATCTCTCAAAACAATCATTGTGATATGATTTATCGCCATGTTCCGACGCGGTGAATTTATCTTTGCGTTCCGACGCATCATGATGTCTTTCCGACGTATTCATCGTCGTGTTTCAGTTTTACCGTATTCACTTTGCTATGTGGGACGCCACCAACATCGTGATTTGGTTTGGGTGAATTCATCACCAAATTTCTAGTTGTTAGTTGTTATTTCTGATCGCCCAAACCTGATCAATTTGGGGAAACATTGATCGATACAAAACAGCGAACTTCTATGTTCCGGCCTAATTGATAAACACAACAAGACGCCTCGCCGGTGCGCATTTATCATCGCGTTCCGGCTTATTTGCTAACGCGTCACGACGCTTTGTCGCCGCCTTACTGGAATCATCTTCAGGATCCGGTGGGTTGATATTGTTAGACTGGGGCTGCCGCCTTCATCCTGGGGGCTGCAATCGTCAAATCTGGGGCTGGCGCCGTCTTCCGCCTCGCCCTCCTCCTCGACATCAACGTCGACAAACAAGCTAAGTTTTATACACTTAACATTTAATTATATGTATGGTCATGAAATAAAAGTTTGTGGTTTGCTCATTATGCTCTGAGATCATGCCATCTTTTGTCTTTTCATTTGATCATATCCGTCTTAGTATCAAAGTTACCTGATATTTGCTCTGTGCTACATGGTTCCAACTTTTAGATACTTGCCGCCTCCGGGCCAAATTAAGCAATCAGTTTGCACCGCCTAATACCGTTATCTGATTGTTTATGTGCGGGTTACCTAGTAGTATGTCATTAGCACCAACACACCGGCTTTTGTCTCTTATTCTAAACTATCTGGTACTAGCCCTGATTGTCTCAGCTAAAGTTTCCGGCTACGGTTCTGCTAACATATGAAAAGTTAAACATATAAACCAGATAAATATTAATGCGGGCCATATAAAATATACAACCCATAAGTGTTTGTTAAAAATCTATCGGCTCAGGCCTTCAAATTATTCAGCTTACATTAAAAGTACATCTTAATGCAGCTATGTTTACCATGCAGGATACTTGACACCTGGGGGCTGCAATCGCAACATTTTTATCATGTCTCGAGCCGTCTTTCAGTCAAGCCGGCACGAGCCTCGGGGACTGCAATCATCGACTTACAACGCCACAAGTTCTTCTGAGCATCGAGACGACTTCCGAGTACATCGACTCAACGCTCGGGGGCTGGAGATAGGCGGATCAAGAAAAACTCCGACACTCCGGGGCTCGACATCGATATTGCCCTCGTTCGATACTTGGGGGCTGCACGACATGCAGCTCTATCGTCAACAAGAAGGCCACCTTGGTGGCATGACCGTCTTATCGTCAGCGACACGGTGACCTCCATGGCTCGGCCGACTTATCGTCAGCGACACAGTCGCCTCCGTGGCATGACTGCCTTGTCGTCAGCGACACAACCGCCTTCATGGCACAACCACCTTGTCGTCAGGGACACGGTTGCCTCCGTGGCAAAGGCCACCTCCGTGGTTTGGCTGACATGGCATGATTTCGTCTCGTTTGGATTCAAACTGTCATGGATCAAATGACGTCATCTGCCAGTTATAAGTTTGACTTGTCAGTAAGGATAAGGCTTCCCCGAGAAGTCATCCGGCAAGTTAAGCTAGCCGTCTTTCCCATGCAGGATAAAGGCGGCCGCGTGCTGGTGATCAAGCCGGCACGTGTCCCCCATTTTATTCAGAATGGTTCAAGCCCTGCAGCCACCAACATTCAAGCTGAAGATCATGAAGACGAAGAAGCCGGCGACTGGAGAACTTCAACCTTTCTGGGGGCTAATGTTGGGGATATACCAACCAGGGGTATCTCCGACATGGATCAATCCGGCTAGTCCAGGGTGGCCCAAGGATGGTTAAGGCTGATGCCCGACGGGCGGCCCAGATAGCGGACGTACAAGGAAGCAGGCAGACGGTCCAAGGAAGGCAGCAGACCGAAGCCCATCAAGCCACCAAGCCCAAGATGGAAGGCGGCAACCATGCCGACTAGGTCTAGGACTCTGTTTACTTGCCGGACAAGTACTTACCTTGTATCCTGGGGTCTGGCCACCTATATAAGCCGGCCACCGGGAGGCCTTTAGGGCCAAGCTCGGCCAAGCTTGAGCCAAGCTCAGGCACGCTCAATACAATCTCATACTCCATTGTAACCTGTTCACGGCTATTGCCTTATAGTGAATTATAGCAGCACGTAGGGTCTCACCACCGCAGTGAGATCCGAAGCTGGGTAAACTCGCCGTGTTCAATCCCGACCTTGACGACTCCAGCCTTCTTCCCCACAATCCATCCTTAGGCTAGAGGACCCCCGTCTCCTATCTACAATGCCGATACTACGACACTTCTGCTGCTGACAATTAAGGATACTTGCACCTGGGTTCACTCCTCATAAACTGGAAGGCACATAGTGCAAGGGAAGATTGGGAAATGACCCTAGGAGTTGAGCTAGGAAATGCATTCATATTTAATTTCTGAAATTACATACAAGCATTACATTCAGCAAGGCAACTTATGCCCATATCTAGCCTGTGCTACTAAGGCCAGTCCGGGCGCCCCGGCTGCGCAGATCTGCCTGTGCTGTTTAATCCGTCTGCCGGGTGAACCTCTATCTTCCGGGGACGCTTGGAGGAGAAAGGAACTGTGGGGACCCCGGACTAGCTGTCCGAGATACCCGATTATGCTTAACACAACGATCCCGTGATCAGTCTGTCGTTGCACATAATCCGAACTGAATACCAAAGTTTACATCCATTACAATACCGTATTAAAGTCTTACATAAACGGTCCTTTAGACCAAGTCTTACACAGGTGCCTTCATGGGCCAACCAAAATAATCAGCGGAAATTACGGCGTAGTAGACATCATATTCTAACAACGACCCGACAGGCAGTCGACTTATGAAGATCCCTAGTTCGCATAGAAGTCGCCATACTCCTCCTTGGCGTAGTGCTCCTCCATGTCTGGCTAAGACAATAGCCAGGGACGAAACCATTATGAGTACATTTGATTGTACTCGCAAACTACTCCAACATGAGTATGCACTAGTCTCATTTTTAATTTCATATTTTTATTTATTTAAAACATCTCTATATCTTTGTTGAAGAAGGTAAGAAGAATTATATAACTATCATTAATATAATGTCCCATTTTATTAATTTCTCCAAAACTCCTCCTTTTTCTGACCATAACCCGTCATGGTTCACGGTCTCCAACAACCTCATACCGATCCGTTGGTATAGGTGTATGGAACATTCTCCACTTCCTTTTCTTTTTAAAACTCAAATCTTTTCAAAACTTGCACATGGTCAAAGTAGGGTCTCTCAACTGTCCATATCCGAGGACTCGGCTATTCGAATAGTTTTACACTCTGCAGAGGTAGCACGCTTTTCCCACATCCATCCGGTAACTCATCGTGTCAGCCACGTCTCGCCATACAAGGTGTATGCGAAGTTGAGACACCGATCCTAGTCTGTCCTTTGCTCATGCTAGTATAGGAACCTGCCCATATGATACTTTCCATCAACACTTAACCCAGCCCGTCGGGATCTAAGTGTGAGGACTCATAGTTTTGTCTGGCGGTGTATAGGGGACATCCTTCTATCCTCCTCCTTATCTTTTCATAGAGTTTGAGCGAGGACCCAGGTCAGGGGGTAGGTCATCAAACCATCCCCTCATGCATAACGGAGTCATCTCCGTAGATGAGGTATCCCCTACTAATATGAGCAAACTATATGACCAAGCCCTTTCCCATATGTGGGTAAATGTGGTCGCACAGGGTATATGACCAAGCCCTTTATCAAAACCACCATTCTCCTTTTCTCCACTTCAACACCAACATCTCGGTGCTCTATAGCTACAAAGAGTTTTCAAAGGGGTTTTGAATAAAACAATCTTTATTTTTCCCATCCTATAATTTATCTTGTATTTCTACATAGGGTGGCAAAATAATTTCCATATACTTTTTGAAAAGGGTTTTTAGAAAATGTTTGCCTTAAAAGTAGATCATGTTATAAGAATGGATGCATGTATTAGGGTGCAAGCTCAGAGAGTAGCTTGCCTTGCTCGGCAAAGTGTTCTTGGTCTTGATCTTCGGGTTCCACGAACTCTTCTTCCTCGATAAACCCGACAACGGTCTCGTCTAATGCACAATCAAACAAATACAAACAATCACTAACCTACTCAATCAATATCACAACAAGACAATCTTAAATGCTCTAAATAGCCCCTTCATACATCAAGCAACACAATTTGGTTTTAATTTAATTGAATTTACCATTATTTAATTATGTCTTAGTTATGGCAGAAACTAGTTGAACATGTTTAATTACATATCTCTAGTTCTGTTGGTCACAAAAATACAAACTAAATTTCTACAGAAAGCTATTGATGTGTAGAAGACAACACAATTGGATTTGGGTCAGTTGGAGTTACCAAACTCCCTACACAATGGTTTGAATCCAGAAGCTATATAATCAAGTTTTAGCTATTAATTAAGTTCTGTTGATCTAAAAATTAAATCCTCTTAGGGGTAACTATCCATCACTAAATGTCATCCAATAAAATTAGTCTTAACTCATTTGGCCTAACAGAGTATCAGAAACAAACAAGTTTAGATTTTATACCTTATTTGGTACTTTTAATACTATATTTTTATTATTTATCCAAATGATGTGAAACCACTTGGGTTGGTTAGACAATTTCATGAGCTTTCCAGAACATTTTGATTTGATTTATTTGGAGTTATAACTCTCAAGATATTGAATTTCAAAGTTTGAATTCAGTACTGGACTTTCCAGAGAAATTAAATAAGAAAAATGGTTCTGTCTGGATAATGTTGAAAATCCTGACGGGTGGGGTCCACTCGTCAGCGACTCAACCGAAACGGTGCGTGCGATGGGAAATGTTTAAAAATCTGACGAGCGGGGCCCGCGGGTCAGTGACTTAAAGCGCGAAGCGGTACGATACCGTAGATCTAAGATCTAACGGCCGGGAGCGAGCGCATCGGTGACGACCTAAAACGGGCGGCGCCGTGGCTCCGGCGGCGGCGAGGTCGACGGTTTGCTCACCTAGGGGGCTCGGGGATATGCGCGGGTGATGCAGATCGACGGCGGCGACTCTGGGAAGCTTACTGGACGAACGGCGCGTGCTGGGGCGGCTCCAATCGACGGCGGCGAGCAGCTCCTCCTCCGCGGCCGTGCTCCAACTCCGGCGAGGCTCCTGCGTCGATCCTGTGCACGAACCAGAGGGGAAAAGGGGGCGGGTGAGTGCGGGGTTCATGGGGAAGAGGGTGCGGGCCAGAGAGAAGAGAAGGGGAGGCCAGCACGGCTCGGCCGTGGTCGTCGTCTACCTCGGGCACGGCGAGCTCGAGGGTGGCCACGGGCGGCTGAGGCTTCGCGGCTACGGCTCCGCCCTCCTGGCGGTGCACGAGAGGGGGTGGTGGAGCAAGGGAGAGGCGGGGGTGTGGTGTGAGGAATTGCGAGGCTCGGGCGGGGTATTTATACCCGAGGTCCGGTCCATGGTGGACACGGCGCGGGAGCGGTTCAGGGGACGGCCGGGCTCGCCATTGGGGCGGTGGAGGTGTGGCTACGGTGTTGGGATGCAGAGGGACAAGGTTGGCGACGTGGAGGCGAGCGGCGCTTGCTCGAGAACGGGACGGCCTCGGGAGAGCTTGGGCGGCGCATGGGCATGCACGGGCGACGCCAATCCGGCGGACTCGGGATCGTGCTAGGTGTGGTGCGGGTTCGCGAGGGAGCAGAGAGGCATGGGAGAGAAGGGGGGGCACGGTGCTGCGCATCGCGGTGTTGCCACCTCCGCTGCCAGGCGCGACATGGCGACGTGCGCACGGCCGCGTCTGTCCCCTGCCGCTCCTCCTCTTCCCCGACCTCCTTGCTTCGATTTCAGGCGCGCAGAGAGATGAGTGAGGTGAGAGCACTCGAATGGAGGTAGTGGCTTGCCTCAATTTGCTCGAAATCGATCAATTGATCTCGGATTTGGGTCGGTTTAGGAAGAACAGGGTGGTGGTCACCAAGTGTTCGATGAAATGCTTGAACCAAAAATAAATTCTCATTTTTGAATTTTATTTTCATAATTTGCTTCACACATGTTTGTCAAGATTTGTTGTGCTATCTAATTATTTATTGGGCAAGTGCAACATAGCACATTTTGTGGTTTGAATAGGATAAAGAAAGAAATAGAATTTGAATTTAGGTTTTTGAAATTAATATTAGGAGAGGGAAAAGTTGTGGGAATAAAATGGGAGTGTTAATATTATCACTCCACTGAATTTGGTTTGAAAGAAAAAAGTGAATTCCCCATTTTGAGAAAAGGGGGTGACATTTGTCACATTGCTTTTATTGTTTTATGTTTGGTTTTGTTTATTTTCTTTTCTTCAAATTTTTAGTTAGAGCTAACAACCAACATATTCACAAGAAATAATTATCACAAGCAACAATAAGAAATCTACACCTATTAATTCATAAAAAGTTTTTGTTGTCCCACATTTTTGATATAATAATTCATAATATTATTTTGGGATGTTACAGGAACATCCGCGCAGAATCTTCAGGCATCTCAAGGGGCGGGAGACCCTGCTAAAGGCACGGAACCACCTCGCCCAAGAACGTGAACGATGCCCCTCGCCAGTTCGCAAGTAGCTCGCTCTTCCTCCAGAGGAAAGCAACGCCGGCCGAGCCAATTAATACTGGCAGAGGACGAATAAGATGAAGTGCTCAAGGAGGCGCCATTACCTGGTCAATGGCCTCGAGCTCGGCCAAAGGCTGGGAGGGACCCGGATTGCCAGCAGTCTTCTCCTTCAGAAAGACCATCAGGAAGGCCTTCCTGATGGCCCTCACCCGGGCCGCTTCCTGCTCAGCAGGGCCCGTAATGGCCGCCAAATCGGCTAGGGCTTGGAGGGTGGAGGCTCGAGAAGCTTCTCCCCATCCAGCCGTCCCGATCTTGGCAGCCTAGGTCGCATCTACAACGCCCCGTAACGCTGACTCCGCCGTGGAGATCTCCGAAGCTCCCCCCTCCGACATCGCTCTCGCGTCGCCGGACATCTTCAGCGACTCGCGTCCTGCAGCAAGGAAGAATGGAGGCGTGTGGAGCGGAAGGGGAGAAGTGCGCAATGAAGACTAGGGGCTGGGGAGTCTTTTATAGACTTCTAGGCCGCCACCTACCGCTTCACGATTCAAGTGCCACAGTAATGTGGACACGTTTTGCAAAAAACCTGTTCTCATTCACACATGGCACGAGTGCAAAATACAAGGGACGGATACAAGTTCTTCTTCGACAAACGACAAGATCTACAACGAATCCCTACTTTTTTACAGTAAAAGGATTCACCCCCGATAGGCCGGGAGTATGAGCATACCCCGGGTAGCGCTACTTCCCGAAGTATGTCGACGAGGCCGCCAAGAAGGAGGTCAAGGACATCTTCGGCGTCCTCCTTCTCGACATCTTGCCTCCTCAGGACGACGAGCTCTCCTCCACCTTGATGCTGGACGAGTCTTCCTCATCTTCATCCTCATCGGAGGAGTCGGAGCCGGAGCCGACGTCGCCTCCGCTGCTACTGCTGCTGCTCTCCATGCAGCACTCGGTGCGTCCTCCAGCGGCATCGAAGATCTTCACGGAGAGTGTCACCACTCCGTCGTACAGGAACGTCACCTTCTGCCCCCGGGTTAACCGCCGGGAGCGGGAGAACGACTTCCACCCATGGCCCAGGAGGACGGAGCCGTCGATGGCATAATCCACCCAGGCCTAGGAGGGGCCATTGGGACAGCCTTCGACTTGCAGCCAGAAGCCGGGAGGCTTGTCCTCCGCCACGACCATCGAGAAGGAGGTCGGGCGGCGCAGGTGACTGCGAAGCTTGTGAACGGAGCGAAGCTGGTGTGCGCCGAGCTCCTCGGAGAAGGGAAAGCTCTGCCGCGGCTGCCACGTCCTCCGCGGCCACCTTGACTGCTGCGACCCCCTCTTCCTCGACTTCGACATCCACCGCGACCGCGGACATGCAGTCCTTCTCTCGGTGTAGCTTGAACGGTGCACGCACGTCCTCGCCCCCTTCTCGCTGGCGCCATTATTGCAATGGCTCTGGTAGGCTGGAAAGCAGAAAGGCCGGGAAGATGGATGGGATCGAAGAGGTCTTCCCCTGCTTTTATAGCACGGATTCCTTTGCCCACGATGGACTCCACGGTTTCTCCGTTACCAGAAGTCGAGAAGGCCAACACAACTGTTCCCCCAAGCAGAATAACTCCAAGAAGACCAGGCGTCGGACCCACTTTGACTTTTTTGGTCATGCCCCCGGCAGCCTCAGCAGACCGAAGCTGCCGGGAGCATGCCCGGGGGCTACTGTCGCATCGGTGGAACATGGGGTTCCCCTAGCGCTGCCTAAGTGGGTCCACCGCCTGTGGGCCCAGCACAAGGATGAACAAGGCCAAGACTCGACGCAAGGCCTGGCGGGCGCACCCGCGCCATACAAGACCTCCCGGGTGCACAGGAGCCCGGGGCCTCCTGCGACCCGGAAGGAACCGAAGACCCCGAGAGCGCGAGTCCCCGGCGGGGCCGAGCTCCCTCTCAGGTGCAAGACCGTACGACGAGAAGATAAGGTTTCCACCACCTTCCAGAGGATGGTGGAAGCCCCTAGAAGGCTTGGGAAGCAAGGCCCGGCCAGGGGACACCACCTACCCGCTGTCAGCCTGCGCCAGCCGCTTTCCCCAAAGGAGCTAGAGATCTCAACCACCCGAAGACGGATACTTGGAGGAGAAGAGGCCACGTCGCCGTCTCCACCACGGAGAGGGGTTGCTTCCCGCCAAGAACCCCTCACGCTCCTTGCATGACCTCTGTGGTATCCCCTTTCCCTATAAAAAGAGGTCCAAGGGCATGGAGGAGAGAGGACAGGACCGGCTCAAGCTAGCTTAAGGAGTAAGCAAGCTCTAGCCAAGAACAGACCGGTGATCCAAGGTAGAAGACAACCACCAAGCTAGGCTAGAAGGAGGAAGAGAAGGAAGGTGATCTCCTCCGGGCAAGGATCTGTCCTCCCCCTTCCTCTAGTCGGAGCACCCTGCCGGGTACCTCGCCGGGAAACACCATTGTAGCCACACCATGATCCAACCATCTATCCAGACATGCAGGAGTAGGGCTGTTAGCCTTCGGGCGGCCTGAACCTGGGTAGATCGCTGTGTGCTTTCCTTGTTTGCATACCACGTCGAGATCGGAGAGCGAGAGAGGAAATTTTTCGACGATCGTCCCCCGGGAGACGTTTCCAGCCTCATTCGCGCCCCTACCGAATCTACAAAGGGGTGCCTCGCATCCCCGGTGTCCGTGATTCGAGACACGAAATCTTC
This sequence comes from Poa annua, assembly GCA_026929855.1. Lineage (NCBI taxonomy): Eukaryota > Viridiplantae > Streptophyta > Magnoliopsida > Poales > Poaceae > Poa > Poa annua. Next base: position 25,748,670 of record CM049439.1, on the reverse strand, counting down.
TGTAACATCCCCAATTTTGCTTAGTGTTAATTAGGATTTGGTTTGTGCATCATGGGCATCATTTGCATCCATTTGAAGTTACACAGAATTTGCAAATTTAAAATAAAAGAGAAAACCCTAAAGTGGCCTAAACCACTTGTTAATTTTGAATGTGTTAAAAGATTTCAAAATTTTCAAAATCCAAGGTTGCCAATGGCTTCCTTAGAAAATTCTGAGTTTCCTGTATTTTTATACAAATTTTCTGCTTACAAAAAGGCCCTCAAAAGATTTATTTTCAAAACAGGGGCCTGTTTTAAAAGATTTTGAGGTTCTTTACAACTTCAGGGGGGTTTTCCCGAAAACGCCCAGTCGTCTTCAACCTTCTCACCCCGAGCAGCGCGCTGTCATGCCCCCTACCGTCCTCTGCCGTGGATGCGTCAAGATCCCCGCCGCCGAGGCCGCGCCGTCTACAAGTAGCCCTACGCCGCCGCTGGAGGAAACCCTAGCCCATTCCCTATTCTCCTCTTCCCCAAATGGCCGAAACCCTAGCTCCGGCCTCCTCTCGATTTCCGTCGATTCCGGCCACTCCGAGGTTCGTCGAGACGCTCTGGAGCTGCACTGTGTTCCCTTGTCCCTTCTCGTCTTGTGGAGCTTGCCGGGAAGCCGGGAATCATCCGAATTCGTCCGAATTCTTCCGCCTCGGTCCGCCGCCGTCGACCATGGTTTCCGCCCTCCTCCGACCTCCCCGCGCTTCATCGATGCTTCCACGAGCACCAGGGTGAGTCTACGGTCCTCCAGGACCTCTCCGCGCTCTCCCTTACCTCCTGGTTCTTCTGGCCGCCATGTGCCGCCGTCGGCCTCCGCTCCGGCGAGCCATCCGCCGACTCCGGCGACCTTTCGCTGGCGGCGCCACCCTCCTCTGGCTATGCGCGTCCATCCCCGTCTCACGCGCGTGGTCGCGCTGCTCCTCTCGCCCCCAATCGTCGAGTTGGTGCTCGGCAGGGAGCAATGCTCCATTGCTGACGTCATCATGACGTTAGCCTAGCCTTTTCTTTTCTGAAAATTATTTATTCCTTTTCTGTAATGTTTAAATATATGACAGGTGGGTCCCTGATGTCATGAATTTAATCATTTCCAAAATGTTTTAAGAAATTAATAAAGTTATGACATGTGGGTCCAATATTATTCATTTAATTTCATAAATGCTTAAATTGAATTAAAAATGGTTTAAACTTTGAAAATTCATAAGTAATTCATTTTAAATCAGAAAAATATGATTAATATATCAAAATTTGCAGAAAAATAAGATCTATCTAATTATGTCCAAATCATGCATGATTAAACACGTGAAATTAAGATTTGTCTAGAATTACCAAAATGCCACCTTCTTTAAATTATGGGGTTCTTCCAAATATTGCTTTAAGTTGTATTTGACCCATTTAAATGGTTAATTATGTTAAAGGGCTTTAACTTAAATCCCTTAAATTGTCATGCATACATTGTGCGCATTGCATTATGCCATGGTTGAATGTTGTTTTCCGTTTCTTTTCCGGTGTTTCGTTCTTCGCGGTAGAATGCGAATCCGAAGTGGAGTTCAACAACACCGAAGGCTAGTGCTGGATCATCGACGATCAAATCAAGCTGAATCCATGACAGGTTATTCTTCGTTATCTTGAGCAAGTCAAGCCGAAGATTTCCAAGAGCAAGGCAAGCATAACCTCTTATCTGCACATATAATATTTCAAAGTAATTGATTCTGTTATTATGCATGCGATTCAAATGTGGTTTTGAGTTGAGGTATAGGGTGTTGCATGTGGTGCATCGCTAGAGTCTGCTATGCTTAGCCATGCTTAGATCTTCCCTCTGCTCCATCCAGTTGATGAATCAGAGCTCCATCGTGTCGTGGGATTGTCACGGCAGATGTTTCCGGGTGGAAACTTGAGATGTGGGGCAAAGCGACTCTGGTGTTCAGGAGATTGTCTAGCTCTACGGGGAAAGATGTTTTTTACCCAAGTTCGGGTCCCCTCGGTGGAGGATCCCTACGTCTTGCTATAAGTCACTGATATGATAATATGTTACATGGTGCGCTCATGGCGATCGCCGGGTTTAGATGAACCCGGGCGTGGGAGCTCTCTCTTGGGAGCTCTCTCTCTATTTTGTCTATCTTCTGGCGCTTCCCTTATTCGACTTATCTCTCTATGACCTAGGAGCCCGCTTATAAAGACATCCGCGTCTCCTGGTTTACATGGTAAGACTACTGGAGTTCTACTCTAACTCGTCTAGTCTTTCGTATCCTCCAAGTCTTGGACTCCGTGATGCGTACTGCCTCCAGGTCTTCTAGAGCCTTCCTTACTTAGGCCGGGTTACCGACAAGCTCTCCGGCCTATCACTGAAACCCGACCATGCTTCACTCTTCATGGGCCTACCGGGTTATGATCCCCCCAATAGTAGCCCCCAGGATAACTTGGACATCAGACTTGGCTTGCTTCACCTTGCACTCTTGGGCATAGTCTTGGAGAAGCCGTCACTTCTTTTGTCCGGGTTATCATCTGAAAAAACTATAACGATCATCAAGCAAGCAGGCTCTCGGGTATCAGTTTGGCCGGCTCTTGCTGGCGGCCCGTTCATAACCCGGCCATCGCTTAGCGACTTTCATCTCTAGGACTTTGGATATGAGCTTGGTCTGCTCTCCTTCATAACCTTGATCTTGATCATCATGTTCCGGATGGAGCCGTCAGCTCAATCATCCGGGTTAATCTTCTGAAATAAGATAAATACTTTGCACTGGAAATCCAAGTTTATTAAATCACGGGGGCCGACTCTTCTTGGCGTCCCTCCTCGGACAAACATGTTTTCTTCAATCCGGGTTCATCTGACCCGGACTTGACTAAGCCTGCTCATGCGGAGGCTATGCTGAAGGATGCTCCAGATATTTATGATCCGGACTTGATAAGACCTACTCATATGGAGTCCGTGCTGAAGGATGCTCTAGGTGTCTATAACCCGGGATTGATGCAGCCTACTCACACGGAGGCTGTCATTTAAGACCCGGTTTTGAAGACCCCGCGCGAAAACCTCCAGCTTATTCTTGAGATCCGAAATTGATTTTGATTCTTCACCTCGGGGAATATTACTTCCCGACTCTAGCCCCCAAGTGTCGGGTTGTTGCTCGCAGCAACCTGGACTTCAAATCTACTACTTTAATAGCTTTTGAGCTTCAAACTGAGTAGCCCCCAAGAGCCGGAACTGCAGCTTGCTGCGTTCCGGGTCTTCTTGTAGGCCTTTGAATTTATAATACCCAGAAATCTTCGAACTGAGTAGCCCCTAAGAGCCGGATCTACTGCTTGCAGTGTTCCGGGTCTTCCTTGAGAACTGATAGCTTCAAACTGGGTAGCCCCCAAGTGCCGGGTTTCTAGCCTGCGGCAACCTGGGACTTATAGCAATTTGAACATAACTGACTTTTCTAATGAGTAGCCCCCAAGTGCCGGGTCTGCTTTCTGCAGCTACTCGGAGCTCTCTAAGTTTCATACTCTGATGGTGTACGTACACCCTGAGAATTTGCTTTTTTAGTGAACGTTATCTGTCGTTCTGCAAACCTTTTGGTTTAGATGACCCTTTTGGTTTCCTTGAACTATAAGCCGGTTTTCGCATTGATTTTTCCCGTCGCTTCTTCTCTGATAAAAACAGGGTCAGACAAGTCCCAATGGGCATCAGGCTGATTGAATTTATAGGTGAGCAATCATGCCATATAAGCGCGAGTCACATCGAGCTTAAGCTAGGAAACCAAGAAAACAGTGGCTCTGATACTTGCCGGATCATGAGATTGTAGTTGTACCTTTCTTTTAAGAGCCCCCATGACCAATGTGACTTTTTTGCCGGGTTTTGAGTTTGTAACTGCGCTATTCAAGCGATCAGCCCCCAAGATCTCAAATTTGCCATATTGCGAAGCACTCCTGGGCATTGCTAACCGAAGTTGCGTAGCACTCTTGGGCAAAGCTAATATTTGGCTGCAAAGCACTCCTGGCCATCGCTAACCGAAGTTGCGTCGCACTCTCGGGCTAAGCTGAGATTTTTATTGCAAAACGCCCCTGAGCATCGCTAACCGAAGTTGCGTAGCACTCTTGGCATTATTGATCACGTTGCCGCGGGAGCCGGCTTGTGTCCCGGTTCGAATGAGGTCGTCTGATGCCGGCTCGTGTCCGGGTTTCCTCGAAAGCCGGACCGCTGATAAGTCCGTGATTCATGTGTTGTATTTTTCTTTTTCCCAACAAGCAGCAGTACCTCAAGGGCCACTCTCCGGTCGCTGTGACTTTTCCTTGGACTTGATCCATCGCGATGATATATATTGGCACAGATTTTTTCTTTTTTCTGCCATGTCGGTATCTGACTCAAACGATATACGAACAAAGTTCCTTTTCTTTTTTCTTTCATCCTCTTGGAAACCGTGTCTCATATGGATTGAAATCTCCACGTTGAGTGCTAGTTGTACTCGATTTGACTTTTCGTGGGCACGTATCTGAACTTAAGGTAGTACTACTTTTCTCCTTTTCTTGTACGTAGCTTTTTTTCCTTTGCGTAATTTTGAACGTGTAGAAGGTGCCTCCAATCAATAGATGGAAACAGTGCTAACCGCACCTAGACTTGATCCAAGTACGTGACTTGTACTAGTTGTATTTGATTTGCATCTTTGTGCTTTGAACGGCTACCCACATCGAGGTGTCAGTATTTTCTTCCTTTGTTAAAGACAATCTCACATGCAGCTCCTATGCTGTGACTCTTTCTTCCTTTTTGGGACTTGCTCCAGCTGATTGGATTCGATTGATTCGAACTTAGCAGCTAGCTCTTTCTTTCCTCCTTGGTACCTGCTCGAAGGATCCTGGCGCTAGTCCAAGTAGTACAATTTTCTTGGATGGCTCACGTATACGGTCTTGACTAGTACCCCAATCGAACTCTTTTAATGAGTCAGCCGAAAACAACACGGAACGCTAATCCGGATTCGGTTTAACTTGATCGGTAACTTTCCTGCCGGCTTTTCTTGTAGACCTAGCTATCCGCAACAGAGACGACGGCGAGTTGACTTTGAACGACGATCAACTGGAACGATGAGCCGGTCGTTGATGATCACATGTAGAACGACTGATGAATCTTTTCTCGCTGAGACGTATTTGTAGTTAAGGCCAAGCTAGCTCTGTTGCCGGCTCTTTGTTTTCTTCATAGCCGGCTTTCCTGCAACTCCAGTGAATTTATTTCCGGCTCCTAGCCAGAATCTAAACGATATGATCTTCTTGCTCTTGCCTTGATAGCTGCTGATCTCGCTGATAACGATTTTCTCCATCCCTTGCAGCGCTTCTCCTTTGATGAGCACATATCTGGCCGCAAGCCCCACGGTGGGCGCCAACTGTCGTGGGATTGTCACGGCAGATGTTTCCGGGTGGAAACTTGAGATGTGGGGCAAGGCGACTCTGGTGTTCAGGAGATTGTCTAGCTCTACGGGGAAAGATGTTTTTTACCCAAATTCGGGTCCCCTCGGTGGAGGATCCCTACGTCTTGCTATAAGTCACTGATATGATAATATGTTACATGGTGCGCTCATGGCGATCGCCGGGTTTAGATGAACCCGGGCGTGGGAGCTCTCTCTTGGGAGCTCTCTCTCTATTTTGTCTATCTTCTGGCGCTTCCCTTATTCGACTTATCTCTCTATGACCTAGGAGCCCGCTTATAAAGACATCCGGGTCTCCTGGTTTACATGGTAAGACTACTGGAGTTCTACTCTAACTCGTCTAGTCTTTCGTATCCTCCAAGTCTTGGACTCCGTGATGCGTACTGCCTCCGGGTCTTCTAGAGCCTTCCTTACTTAGGCCGGGTTACCGACAAGCTCTCCGGCCTATCACTGAAACCCGACCATGCTTCACTCTTCATGGGCCTACCGGGTTACGATCCCCCCAACACATCGGTACCCTTCGACCGAGTAGAGCCAAGTTCGACCACGACGCTGGGGGCTGGCGACCTATCTGCTCCGACAGATCAGGAACCTGGCCCAGGAGATCAAAACCTAATAGCATATGCGACGGAGTAAGCATCGCTTCCCACTTGTCAAATGGTGCTCCCAGTGGAAAGAAGCTGCCCACCTTGGGCCCAGGACATCGTCAAGTACATGACCGAGCATACGTGATGACCCACAAGTATAGGGGGTGTATCGCAGTACTTTCGATAAATAAGAGTGTCGAACCCAACGAGGAGCAGAAGGTGTTGACAAGTGGTTTTGATGAGGGTTTCACTGTAAACACTAGCAGACAAGTTTTCAGTAGACTTTGATATGACAGATAAATAAAGTGCGAGTAAATAGAGCGCGGCAATTATAATTGCAGCGAGTGGCCCAATCCTTTTTAGAGCAAAGGACAAGCCGGTTTGTTTACTTATGATGACCAAACGTTCTTGAGGACACACGGGAATTCTGTCTAGTGCTTTCGCTTCATATTGATGATTAATCTTTAGTGTTTGGATAAGTGTCGTGTGGGTGAACCTATGCTAATGCACCGCCCTTCCTAGGACTAATACATACTTATGATTATACCCCTTGCAAGCATCCGCAAATACAAGAAAGTAATTAAGATAAATCTAACCATAGCTTTAAACTCTGAGATCCTGCTATCCCTCATGCATCGGAATATCAACGGGGGTTTAGTTTTCTGTCACTCCGGCAACCCCACAATTTATAACCGAGTACACGATGCATTCCCCTAGGCCCATAAAGGTGAAGTGTCATGTAGTCGACGTTCACATGACACCACTAGAAGAATGGCACCACAACTTAAATATCAAAACATTAAATATTACTCAACATAGTTCACTACTAACATCTAGACTTCTCCCATGTCCTCAAGAACTTAACGAACTACTCACAACACATCATATGGTACATGATCAGAGATGATATAATGATGGATAACAATCTGAACATAAACCCTAATTCAACGGTTTCACTCAATAGCATCAATAACAAGAGTAATCAACACCGGGAGAGTTTCTCCTATCAAATACACAAGGTTTAGCCCTAGATGTTACAGCGGGAACGGAGTGGACCGATGGAGATGACGGCGTCGGCGGTGGAGCTGGTGGTGTTGGCGATGGTGATGGAGTGCAGCTCGATGACGGTGACGATTTCCCCCCTCCGGGAGGGAATTTCCCCGGAGGCAACGCAGCCTGCCGGAGAGCTTTTCTCTCTCTGTCTTCTCCGCCTCGTGGTGGCGGCGAAGAGGATTTCTGAACACCCTCCAGGTCTTAGGTTTTCGGGGGGATGAAGTACGCGAAAGGGCACGCCAGGTGGTGGGCCAGGGCGGCCCCACCACATGCTCGCGCGGCCAGCCTCCCTGCCGCGCCTGGGCATGGTGTGGGCCCCCTGGCCCCACCTCAGGCTCCCCTTTTGGCCTCCTTCGTGATCTGGTGAGAAAATAATTCCCAGGTGTTTCGTTTGATCTTCTGAGCTTCGCAAATATTGTATCTCGATGACGCTTTTTCCAGCAGAATTCAGACTCTGGAGTTCCATCCCCCAATGATCATCAATCATGCAAAATAGATGAAATAACATAAGTATCATCTCCAAATACGAAATATATCAATGAATAGCAGTAAATTATGATATAAAATAGTGATGCAAAATGGACGTATCAACTCCCCCCAAGCTTAGACCTCGCTTGTCCCCGAGCGAAAGCTGAACTCGGTAAACATGACCACAGGTTTATGGAGTGAAGTGTCGATATAAAATATACGGACAAGAAGCATCACATGTATAAATGCACAAGTCATCTTAGATATCAACTCCGTTCATATAAATCAACTTGTAACAATTAGAGGAAAACCACAATAAGGTACATAGAGAAAACCTTAGTTGGTGTTGGCAAACTTAGTCCTTGGTCAGAGGACAATGAACATATTGAGCTTAGTTTATAAAACAGCCCTCTTTATTAGTTGATAACTCCAAAAATCAAATTCATTAGATGCCAACAATGTGCTAAGCAAGAAAGAATAAAAGACATGATCAACAATACTAATGTATAACTGGTTGAATCACAATCAACTCAAATGCTTGCTTAAGATAGAAGGAGATAGGTTTACTGACTCAACATAAAGTAAAAGATAGGCCCTTCGCAGAGGGAAGCAGAGATACAAGCATGTGCTAGAGCTTTTGGTTTTATAGGTTTTCGAAATCATATAGAGAGCATAAAAGTAAGTTTTTGAGCGGTGTTTGTTGTTGTCAACGAATGGTAATAGAGTTCTTGTCATCTTCCATACTAAGCAAGTTAAGGGTGGTTCCGATTTATTTTAAAAAACAAGCCTTTATGATATTCATCTTCTTTTTCCTTTACTTTCACAGCCTTGACACTCCTCCCCACCTTTCTAACACAACCATGGCTAACCGAATCCTCGGGTGCCCACCAATCAATCTCAAACCATGGAGGAGTGCCTATATTTTAAAATCTCAACCTTTGATATTATAGTGGTCTGACCACCCCTTTGCAATATTAATGACGAGCAGATGTAGCATGCAAGTCAAGGGTTACTTAATTAGTATGGAAGATAACAAACCCAACTATTATTTCCTCATGAGCTAGTGAACATTGACACAAATAAGGGATAATAATTTTGAATAAAGATAGCACAAGAAGTATTTACTTGGAGTGGCGCAAAATACCACATTGTAGGTAGATATGGTGGACACAAATGGCAGGGGTTTCGGTTCATGGTTTGGATGTATGAGAAGCATTCCCTCTCGATACAGGTCTTTGGCTAGCAAGGTTGGGTAGCAAGCATAAGAGTTGATGGATACAAACAAACATACATGTAGTAAAGACAATCATGCAATTCTTACTTGAAGGCACACACAATTTTAAGTTTGTGAATACTAAGCTTATAATCTACAAGTGAGAAAGATTAATGAATTCTATATTCTACATGTAATTCCTTTTTCCACTTAAGTCTCAAAGTATTGTAGCTACTGACCAATGCTAAGTTTGCCAAAGCCAAAAGATTTACTATATGCTCCCAAAGTGATTACCAACACTAATGACAAGATCAATCATACATGATAAAAGTTGCAAACTAAAATAAAGTGTGCAGAAAATAAATGATAACATTTCTCATTAATATTCCATAACGGTAACTCACACCAAGGGATACATAGACAGCCAACTAAAAGAGAGATACTTCCACACTGCAACCCATCATATAAGATAACTTCCCTACTCATGATATGACTCTACTAAAAGGTAAAAGATGAAAGATAATGGTGATACCGCGGCACTCCCCCCAAGCTTGGAACAAGCTAAGGGAGATGCCAATACCGATGATGAATTACTTCTTCGGTGGTGATGGAGGGACGACTCGAAGTGGGGTAAGGTAACGCTCCAACATCTTGCGAAGCCTGTTGTTCTCGTCTTGAAGTATATCCACTTCCCTCCTCAGGACGCGGTACTGCTCGCAAAACTGATCCGTGACACGGAGAGCTTCGGTTGCATCTGGAAAGAGCTAAGATCCGGAACAGGTGGTATTGCTCCCTGCATGTTATGAGAAAAAGCACGTTGGGCGTTAATTGATCCCACAAAGGTGGGCTTGCTAGTCCCCGTCCTTGCGCGATCTTTCTTGGCCGACTGCATCTTCTTTACTTCCTCCATGACGCTGTCGTCCATGTCCCTGCGCCTAGCCTTCACTTTCTCATCATCCGCCCATTGAACAAAAGACCCTTGATCAAGATCTTGAAGGAGTTCGCGTTGCCGACGAAGTGCGTAGTCTTCGGAACAAGATCCCTGAGACGACATCTGGACAGAAACAGCTCGAAACCAAAAACGCGTCGAAAACACGATATACGGACCTCGGGGGCTCCGGCTGAATATATAGCAAAAAATTACGAAATAAAAGGAAGGCAACAGGGCGAAACCGAGTAGGAGAGGAGCTCCGAGGCTCCCCCACCTGGTGCTCGCGCGGCCAGCAAGGGCCCCGCGCCACCACGTGGTGTGGGCGCCTCGGACTTCGTGTCCTGCTCGTTTTCGTCTCATGTTTTTCCATATTTTCCGAAAATAAATAATAGGTAGCTCAAAATTAAATTCGTGAACTTTTTCTTACCGAAACTGTACCTTTTCGAAATCAGGTTCTGCAGACTCAGAAATATTTTCCTTAATATAATCTTCCGGAGTAATTGCTTGAATAATATCAACATCTTCATTATAAGAATCTCCAGAAATATAATGCTTAAGTCTTTGTCCATTTACCACTTGTGTATAGTCATCCTTGAGCGAAGCAATTTTTATCGCAAAGAATCTAAGACGAGAGCTATACAATAGAACTTTCTCACCAACATGAAACTCTCTCTTAAGGATTCTCCTATCATGCCATCTCTTAACTTTCTCTTTAAATAGTTTAGCATTTTCATAAGCTTCACTTCTCCATTCATCTAAAGAACTTAAATTAAGTAATCTTTTCTCACCAGCAAGTTTAATATCTCTATTTAGTTCTCTCACTGCCCAATAAGCTTTGTGTTCTAATTCTAAAGGCAAGTGACAAGCTTTTCTATAAACCATTTTATAAGGAGACATACCCATGGGATTTTTATAAGTAGTTCTATAAGCCCACAATGCATCATTTAATTTACTAGCCCAATTCTTCCTCGTCCTATTAACAGTCTTTTGCAAGATAGATTTAATTTCTCTATTTGATAGTTCTACTTGCCCACTAGTTTGAGGATGATAAGCTGAAGCAATTCTATGATTAACACCATATTTAGCAAGAACTTTTCTAAACCCACCATGAATAAAATGAGAACCTCCATCAGTCATAAGATATCTAGGAACACCAAACCTAGGGAAAATAATATCTCGAAGCATTTTTAATGATGTCTCACCATCAGCACTTTTAGTAGGTATAGCTTCTACCCATTTAGTAACATAATCAACAGCAACAAGTATATGAGTATTACCTTCTGAAGAAGGGAAAGGACCCATAAAGTCAAATCCCCAACAATCAAACGGTTCAATAACAAGAGACTAATTCATAGGCATTTCATTACGTCTAGAGATATTACCAACTCTTTGACATTCATCACAAGATAAAATAAACTTTCTTGCATCTTTAAAAAGAGTAGGCCAATAAAAACCTGATTGTAAAACCTTTTGTGCGGTTCTATCTCCAGCGTGATGTCCTCCATAAGCACTACTATGGCACTTTCTCAATATCTCTTTTTGTTCATACTCCGGAACACATCTTCGCATAATACCATCAACTCCTTCTTTATATAAGTGTGGGTCATCCCAGAAATAATGCCTTAAGTCATAAAATAATTTTCTTCTTTGTTGAGCTGAAAAGGTTGGAGGCAAATACTTCGAAACAATAAAGTTAGCATAATCTGCATACCAAGGACTATCTCGTGAACTCACCCTTATTGCAGCCAATTGTTCATTTGGAAAACTATCATTAACAGGTATAGGATCATAAGCAATGTTTTCCAATCTAGACAAATTATCAGCAATAAGATTTTCAGCACCCTTCCTATCCACAATATGCAACTCGAATTCTTGCAAAAGTAACACCCATCTGATAAGCCTAGGCTTTGCATCTTTCTTTTCCATAAGGTATCTAATTGCAGCATGATCAGTATGAATAATAACTTTAGAATCAACAATGTATTGTCTAAATTTATCACAAGCAAAGACAACAGCTAGAAATTCTTTTTCAGTTGTAGCATAATTCTTTTGAGCAGCATCAAGAGTCTTACTAGCATAATGAATAACATTTAACTTTTTATCCACTCTTTGCCCAAGGACAGCACCAACAGCAAAATCACTAGCATCACACATAATTTCAAATGGTAAATTCCAATCAGGTGGTTGAACAATAGGAGCAGTTATTAAAGCTTTCTTAAGAGTTTCAAAAGCTTCCTTACAATCATCATCAAAAACAAATGGTATATCTTTTTGCAAGAGATTAGTAAGAGGCTTTCATACCTTAGCAAAGTCTTTGATAAACCTTCTATCGAAACCAGCATGACCAAGAATACTACGAATACCTTTAACATCTCTAGGGCAAGGCATTTTCTCAATTGCTTCCACTTTGGCTCTATCAACTTCAATACCTCTTTCAGAAATTTTATGTCCAATAACAATCCCTTCATTAACCATAAAGTGGCATTTCTCCCAATTAAAAACAAGATTAGTTTCTTCACATCTCTGCAAAACTTTATCAAGATTGTGCAAGCAATTATCAAAGGAAGTGCCATAGACGGAGAAATCGTCCATGAACACCTCCACAATTTCCTCAGAAAAACCATGAAAGATAGCAGACATACATCTTTGAAAAGTAGCAGGAGCATTACATAAACCAAAAGGCATACGTCTATAAGCATAAGTACCATAAGGACAGGTAAATGTGGTTTTCTCTTGATCTTGAGTTTTAACAGCAATTTGAGAGAAACCAGAATAACCATCAAGAAAGCAAAAATGAGTTTTATTGGCTAATCTGTCCAACATTTGATCAATAAAAGGTAATGGATAATGATCTTTCTTAGTAACTTTATTAACCTTCCTAAAATCAATGCACATTCTATAACCAACAACTACTCTTTGAGGAATAAGCTCATCATGATCATTAGGTACAACAGTAATTCCACCTTTCTTAGGGACACAGTGCACAGGACTAACCCATCTACTATCAGCAATAGGATAAATAATACTAGCATCAAGAAGTTTTAATACCTCATTTCTTACCACTTCCTTCATCTTAGGTATTAAACGGCATTGATGTTCAACAACTGGCTTTGCATCGGGCTCCATATTAATAGAATGTCGAACCCAAGTATAGGGGGTGTATCGCAGTACTTTTGATAAATAAGAGTGTCGAACCCAACGAGGAGCAGAAGGTGTTGACAAGTGGTTTTGATGAGGGTTTCACTGTAAACACTAGCAGACAAGTTTTCAGTAGACTTTGATATGACAGATAAATAAAGTGCGAGTAAATAGAGCGCGGCAATTATAATTGCAGCGAGTGGCCCAATCCTTTTTAGAGCAAAGGACAAGCCGGTTTGTTTACTTATGATGACCAAACGTTCTTGAGGACACACGGGAATTCTGTCTAGTGCTTTCGCTTCATATTGATGATTAATCTTTAGTGTTTGGATAAGTGTCGTGTGGGTGAACCTATGCTAATGCACCGCCCTTCCTAGGACTAATACATACTTATGATTATACCCCTTGCAAGCATCCGCAAATACAAGAAAGTAATTAAGATAAATCTAACCATAGCTTTAAACTCTGAGATCCTGCTATCCCTCATGCATCGGAATATCAACGGGGGTTTAGGTTTCTGTCACTCCGAGAACCCCACAATTTATAACCGAGTACACGATGCATTCCCCTAGGCCCATAAAGGTGAAGTGTCATGTAGTCGACGTTCACATGACACCACTAGAAGAATGGCACCACAACTTAAATATCAAAACATTAAATATTACTCAACATAGTTCACTACTAACATCTAGACTTCTCCCATGTCCTCAAGAACTTAACGAACTACTCACAACACATCATATGGTACATGATCAGAGATGATATAATGATGGATAACAATCTGAACATAAACCCTAATTCAACGGTTTCACTCAATAGCATCAATAACAAGAGTAATCAACACCGGGAGAGTTTCCCCTATCAAATAGACAAGGTTTAGCCCTAGATGTTACAGCGGGAACGGAGTGGACCGATGGAGATGACGGCGTCGGCGGTGGAGATGGTGGTGTTGGCGATGGTGATGGAGTGCAGCTCGATGACGGTGACGATGGCGACGATTTCCCCCCCTCCGGGAGGGAATTTCCCCGGCGGCAACGCAGCCTGCCGGAGAGCTTTTCTCTCTCTGTCTTCTCCGCCTCGTGGTGGCGGCGAAGAGGATTTCTGAACACCCTCTAGGTCTTAGGTTTTCGGGGGGATGAAGTACGCGAAAGGGCACGCCAGGTGGTGGGCCAGGGCGGCCCCACCACATGCTCGCGCGGCCAGCCTCCCTGCCGCGCCTGGGCATGGTGTGGGCCCCCTGGGCCCCACCTCAGGCTCCCCTTTTGGCCTCCTTCGTGATCTGGTGAGAAAATAATTCCCAGGTATTTCGTTTGATCTTCTGAGCTTCGCAAATATTGTATCTCGATGATGTTTTTTCCAGCAGAATTTAGACTCCGGAGTTCCATCCCCCAATGATCATCAATCATGCAAAATAGATGAAATAACATAAGTATTATCTCCAAATACGAAATATATCAATGAATAGCAGTAAATTATGATATAAAATAGTGATGCAAAATGGACGTATCAATACGCTTCCGAGTAACGACCACGACGCCGAGCCGGTGTCCCGCCAAGCCAAGCTCTACGTTCTGACCGACGGGGAGCTCTACAGGCGGCGTGACAATGGAGTCAAGCTCCGTTGCATTCCGCAAGAGCACGGCAAGGCGCTACTGAAGGACATACATGAAGGCACATGCTCCAGTCATGTCGCATCTAGGTCACTGGCGGGGAAGGTTTTCCGCCACGGGTTCTACTGGCCAATAGTTCTCCACGACGACGAGAAAGTGTCAAGACGTGTGAAGCTTGCCAGCATTATGCGAAGGATATTCACCAGCCAGCACAGGCTCTGCAGCCTATTCCAATCTCTTGGCCGTTCGCGTTCTGGGGGCTGGACATCGTGGGCAAAATTCCGAAGTCAGTCGGAGGACATGAGTATCTCTTCGTCGCCATCGACAAGTTCACAAAGTGGGTAGAAGTGATGCCAGTACCAAAGCAAACGGCCCAAGCCGCCATCAAGTTCATCGAGGGGATCGTGTTCAGATACGGAGTACCCAACAGGATCATCACCGACAACGGCTCTCAGTTCACCAGTCGAGCTTTCCTCAACTTCTGCGAAGAAATGGGCATCAAGGTGTGTTTCGCCTCGATGTCCTATCCAAGGTGCAATGGACAAGTGGAGCGAGCCAATGCAGAAGTACTCAAGGGCCTGAAAACCAAAGCAATTGACAAGCTAGAAGACCGGGGCAAGAACTGGATCGAGCACCTGCCAAGCGTCCTATGGTCACTCCGGACCACAACCAGCAGAGCCACGGGAGAAACACCTTTCTTCCTCGTCGATGGAGCAGAAGCAGTCCTGCCAACTGAACTCAAGCACGGATCCCCCCGGGTGCTCGCCTAAGATGAAGAGGAACAAGTGGAGAGGAGGATTGACGACATCAATCTCCTGGAAGATATGCGGTGTCAAGCATCCCTGAGATCTGCTCGTTACCAGCAAGCGCTCCGGCGATATCATAGCCGCCATGTGCGAGAAAGAGCATTGGAGCCAGGCGACCTGGTACTCCGGAAGAAGCAAAGCCTTGGAGGCATGAACAAAATGTCATCCAAGTGGGAAGGTCCTTATTGGGTTACGCATACCCTGAGGCCTGGAGCGGTCTGCCTGGAAGATGAGAACGGTAGACCGGAAGGCAACGTCTGGAACATCGAGAACCTCAGGAAATTCTACCCCTGTCTATAAACATGAATCGCACTTGTTATGGTCGACTATGCACGCCCTGGGGGCTTGTGTTATGTGGGAAGGGTGTAAGAATCGTCGCCAAGGAATAAAAGATAAGTTTTAAATTCCGTGAGCCTCAATTTTTGTCGAGAAATTGTTTTTCCGCTGCAACCCGTAAGCAAGGGCTGGTATGTGCCGGTGGCTGGCGGGTCGACGCATGCACCTATCAGTAGGGGCTGCCTACCTAGTCAGCCGTGCTGTCAGAACTGATTGGGCAGTGCTGTGCTTTAAAGCACCTAAGTACAGATATGCGCTACCAACTTTGCTTGCGGATTGCTTCGGATAAACTTTATCTCGACACGAAGAGAGGGTCCATTCTTTTCCTACTGAAAGTTTGTTGTTTGTAGCGCCTCCCCGTGACAGGAAATCGTCAATAGGAGACGGAAGTGGAACTAAATACCCGGGAGAGGCCTAAATCAGAAAGCGAATGGAGAAGTAGATAAGTCTTTGCATTTGCATACATCTTAGGCATAATATCTCGCTTGGAGTCAATATACTGTTTGACCTGAGCATGCTTAGCGGTGTATGAGAGCCCTTGCGGGGATCAGGCGTCCTCCCTGGTGAATGGTCAGTGTTCTTGGGGGTATTACTTCTTGTTGGGGATATACCAACCAGGGGTATCTCTGACATGGATCAATCCGGCTAGTCCAGGGTGGCCCAAGGATGGTTAAGGCTGATGCCTGCCAGGCGGCCCAGATAGCTGACGTACAAGGCAGCAGACTGAAGCCCATCAAGCCACCAAGCCCAAGATGGAAGGCGGCAACCATGCTGACTAGGTCTAGGACTCTGTTTACTTGCCGGACAAGTACTTACCACTAGTAGGAAAAGGCTTATAGCCACCCCTATACTGCTGTCGAACAGCATTTTGTGTGCGCCAGTAAATATACCGCTGGCGAACAGAATGGTTTGTACGCCAGCGGTAAAAGTGCTACCGCTGGCGGATAACCAGAAACGTTCGCCAGTGGTAGCGTCTGGCTGGTGACGGCGGTACCCTGGGCTTACCGCTGGCGAACAGAATAGCATGGTCGCCAGCGGTACAATTCTTTCCGCTAGCGAACGTTTAATTTGCGGCAGCGGTATCTACAGACTGTATATAGACGCTAGGGTCACCAGAAGTAATTTGCAGTATACCGAGCGGTCGATCCCCTTTTTCTCCCTCACGTACGCATGCACCCCTCTCTCTCCTCCTTATTCTCTCCCCTCCTCCTCCCACGAACCACTCTCGTGTACTCCGCCGACAGCCGCCATGCAGACTGCGCCGCCCGCTCCGCCTCCTCTTCCTCAGGCCGGCCTAGCTCCTCTCCTCCCTCGCGCCCCCGTCCTCCTCACCCCGGCATGCGCACCAGCGGGGCACTCTCCGCCCCGTCGCGCCCCTGCCCTCCGACGGCAAGGACTCGGGCGACGCCGGGGACCTCGGGAGGAGCCGCAACGAGAAGAAGTGGGAGGCTCGCCGCGCAGTGAAGTGGGGCATGTGTTGGATGCCAAATCGTCGGGCTGCGGCTCCTGGAGGGTGCCATGGCAGTGGCGGTGTCGCCGGATGCCAACTTGTCGGCCGCCGCATCGTCGCCGTCGTCCCCTCGCCCTCGACCTCTGCGGCCGCCGCGCCCTCGCCCCGACCTCCACGGTGAGCATCGAACTATCCAGGGTGAGCTTCGATCTCTGCCTATGCATCTGATCTTGCAGGACCTTTAAATTCATCTAAATTCTTGTTTTGTTCTCCCCTAGATGGTGTGTGATGCCTAGGTCCTAATGCAGAAGTATTTAATTAATTCTATGGGTATTATTATTGTTATGAATTTCCAAAGGTGGCTACTTCTTATTTTAGAATTCTGGAAACAACACAAGTATTTGCTGGTTAAGACCAAGTTAAAGTCTTGTTTTGAGAGTTTGAATAGTTGGAGTTATGTGTTAATTGATCATGAACTTTATTTCTAATAGTTTTCTAGGATGCTTGAAACCTTGAACTTGATTCAATTTAGTTTGATCAATTTACATGAGTAGTTTTCCCTGTAATTTAGTTTGAAACAGCAAGAGCATTTGCTGGTTATGACCTAAGTTGCTTGGTTTATTCTGCATTGCTACGTTTCGTTATTGCCTGTTGGTACTTGGGAAGAAGTAGCCCCCATTTGGCTTATGCAGTAAGCTACTGGTTTGTGGAAATAGCTGCTTAGTTCAATTGTCGGTGTGAATTATGTGCATGAGGTGTACTAATAGCTTCAAGTAAGCACTAGTATTACTACTGCTGTAATGATACATGCTACCACTGTTAAACTAAATCCTGGCATTGGGGAACTGGAAAATGAGCCAATTGTGGTTTTCTTTCAGTGCCTATATTATGAGGCATACTTTTCATTTAGAACTTACTGTTTCACTACCCGGCCGATGATTAGAACAGATGGTTGCACGTTGCATCTTCAGGGAGGTGTGAGCGAACCATGTTGTCTGAACACATATGTTCGCTTCATTTAGAACTTACTGTTTCACTACCCGGCCGATGATTAGAACATATGCAGTGTTCATTCCACGTTGTTCGCTTACACCGTCCCTGAAGTTCATGTGTGTGTGATCAATTCCATATGAGGCCTTGCTTGTTGAGTGCTTTTTAATTTGCATTTTACCTTCTCTCTGTTTACCATCTTTTGATATGCCGATGATTAAATTGAGGTGACATCGTGTGATCCAGAGGTGGAGTGAGTGAGACCTGTGATGTGCACGAATATACATTTTTTGCATCTCACTGGATCTCACTTACTCCATCTCTGAATTTGTGTGTCCGGTCTAAGTATGAGGCATGCTTTTCAATTGACACAGTACTTCATTTCTAGAATGCCGATGATTAAAACAATGTGGCGCACTATATGATATCCTGATAGATTGTTGAACCTTATATGATTCACACATATAAGTTGTGTGCCTCCTACTTGGTTCTACAAGGTTATCAGGATTCATTGTGTGTTTCTAATAATATTCTAAGTATGAGGCATTTTTTTAAAACTACTTGTTTATTAGTTCTGCGTTTATTGGATACAAAATTGAGCTTACTGTTTCACTACCCGGCCGATGATTAGAACAGATGGTTGCACGTTGCATCTTCAGGGAGGTGTGAGCGAAACATGTTGTCTGAACATATATGCAGTGTTCATTCCACGTTGTTCGCTTACTCCATCCCTGAAATTCATGTGTGTCATCAATTTGATATGAGGCCTTGCTTGGTTTTGTTGAGTGCTTTTTAACTTGCATTTTAACTTCTCTCTAAGTATGAGGCATGCTTTTCAATTGACCCTACTTCATTTCTATAATGCCGATGATTAAAATGATGTGACGCACTATATGATTTCCTGATAGTTTGTGGAACCTTGTATCATGCACACACATAAGTTGTGTGCTTCCTACTTGGTTGTACAAAACTATCAGGATTGCTTGTGTGTTTCACTATATATATGAGGCATACTTTTCAGTTGACAATACCAACTTTGTTTATTTCTCACTTTGTAAGTAATTCAAGTTCTATTAACCTATATATATATATATATGCATGAGTGCAGATCTTGTGATATGCATGAATGCAAATCTTGTGTTGACGTGAGTGGAGCAAGGAAGGAGGAGCTGGAAGGAGTGGAGCAAGGAAGGAGGAGCTAGAAGATTGGACCCGGAAGTTAGAAACAGAACTAAAACCGAATACTTGTTTTGTAATGCGATTAACACTATATTTGTAAGAAGGAGTCGACTACTTGTTTTATAATGCGATGAACACTATATTTGTAATGTGATGAATCAATATGTACACCTGCTATATTTTGTCAATATTTGATTTTCTGGAATTCTGTATGAAATACCTGCTGAATATATATATATATAAGCCTGTAGTGCAATTTTTAATAAAAAAAATAAAATTCGGAAAACATACCGCTGGCGAACACGACACATTACCGCCGGCGAACCAAGCCTGTTCGCCAGCGCTAACCGTGCTACCGCTGGCGAACACAGCCACTGTTCGCCAGCACTCACCGCCGCTCCCACTGACGAACACTTGTTCGCCAGCGCTAAGTGCTACCACTGGCGAGTTCCCACTGGCGAACAACCGTTCGCCAGCGGTAGGCAGATTATGTTCGCCAGCAGTAGCCTTTTCCCTACTAGTGTACCTTGTATCCCGGGGTCTGGCCGTCTATATAAGCCGGCCACCGGGAGGCCTTTAGGGCCAAGCTCGGCCAAGCTCGAGCCAATCTCAGGCACGCTCAATACAATCTCATACTCCATTGTAACCTGTTCACGGCTATTGCCTTATAGTGAATTATGGCAGCATGTAGGGTCTCACCACCACTGTGAGATCCGAAGCTGGGTAAACTCGCCGTGTTCAATCCCGACCTTGACGACTCTAGCTTTCTTCCCCAGAATCCATCCTTAGGCTAGAGGACCCCCGTCTGCTATCTACAATGCGGATACTACGACAGTTGGCGCCCATCGTGGGGCCTAAGGCTCCTGGCGTCATGTTCCAGGCGGGATCATCTCCGGCTGTCCGCGGCCGGCAACTTCATCATCTACAGCGATCAGATCGCATTTAGCCGCGTACTCTGCTCTGACAGGCCGGCACGATCAAGCGACAAGATCCGTCCGGCTCTCCGGATCCGGCGTGATCAACCTCGTCATCATCCACAGATTAATTTGGTCTGCTAAATATCCGATCGCAGGATCCTGCATCCTCGTACAGTCGTACGGATCGGTTTGGCCGGCTCATGTGTGACGCGGGTTCGACATCCGGTATGTCATCACGCCCGGCTGATCCGATCTACTCAGTGTGATCGGTAGGCTCCTTCATCGACAGAAGGCGGCGGAAGCAATCCTAGACTGCGTCCGATTGATCGGGAAAAGCTAGCTTCCTCGCTAGCGAGCTCCTACAAAGTCCAATGATCCATCATAGGTTCAGCATGCATCCTAGCTGCTCACGTATGGAATCCCAAATCAATCAACTGCGTACGTGTCTACGTGGTTAGCTGAATCGATCTCGGTGTACACGATCCGGCCGGCCGGTTACTTTCCGCTCTGACGGTTTCAAGCTGGCCAACTTCGCTCGAGGTGCCGTGATTGACTCGTCTTCATCTCTCAAAACAATCATTGTGATATGATTTATCGCCGTGTTCCGACGCGGTGAATTTATCTTTGCATTCCGACGCATCATGATGTCTTTCCGACGTATTCATCGTCGTGTTTCAGTTTTACCATATTCACACTCGGTTGCGGACGAACTCTCGCGGCTGGCTTCCCAGCGGGAGCCCATTCCGGCCGCGGTTTACATCGAGGTGCTCAAGCAACCATCGGTACCCTTCGACCGAGTCAAGCCAAGTTCGACCACGACGCTGGGGGCTGGCGACCTATCTGCCTCAGCAGGTCAGGAAGCTGGCCCAGGAGATCAAGACCTGGTAGCATCTGCGACGGAGGAAGCATCGCTTCCCTCTTGTTAAATGGTGCTCCCAGTGGAAAGAAGCTGCCCACCTTGGGCCCAGGACATCATCAAGTACATGACCGAGCATACCCTTCCGGGTAACGACCACGACGCCGAGCGGGTGTCCCGCCAAACCAAGCTCTACGTTCTGATCGACGGGGAGCTCTACAGGCGGCGTGACAATGGAGTCAAGATCCGTTACATTCCGCAAGAACAAGGCAAGGCGCTGCTGAAGGACATATACGAAGGCACATGCTCCAGTCATGTAGCATCAAGGTCACTGGTGGGGAAGGTTTTTCGCCACGGGTTCTACTGGCCAACAGTTCTCCACGACGCCGAGCAAGTCGTCAAGACGTGTGAAGCTTGCCAGCATTATGCGAAGGATATTCACCAGCCAGCGCAGGCTCTGCAGGCTATTCCAATCTCTTGGCCGTTCGTGGTCTGGGGGCTGGACATCGTGGGCAAAATTCCGAAGTCAGTCGGAGGACATGAGTATCTCTTCGTCGCCATCGATAAGTTCACGAAGTGGGTAGAAGTGATGCCAGTACCAAAGCAAACGGCCCAAGCCGCCATCAAGCTCATCGAGGGGATCGTGTTCAGATACGGAGTAACGGAGTACCCAATAGGATCATCACCGACAACGGCTCTCAGTTCACCAGTCGAGCTTTCCTCAACTTCTGCGAAGAAATGGGCATCAAGGTGTGTTTCGCCTCGGTGTCCTATCCAAGGTGCAATGGACAAGTGGAGCGAGCCAATGCAGAAGTACTCAAGGGCCTGAAAACCAAAGCATTTGACAAGCTAGAAGATCGGGGCAAGAACTGGATCGAGCACCTGCCAAGCGTCCTATGGTCACTCAGGACCACAACCAGCAGAGCCACGGGAGAGACACCTTTCTTCCTCGTCTATGGAGCAGAAGCAGTCCTGCTAACTGAAATCAAGCACGAATCCCCCCGGGTGCTCGCCTATGATGAAGAGGCACAAGTGGAGAGGAGGATTGACGACATCAATCTCCTGGAAGAAGTGCGGTATCGAGCATCCCTGAGATCTGCTCGTTACCAGCAAGCGCTCCGGCGATATCATAGCCGCCATGTGCGAGCGAGAGCATTGGAGCCAGGCAACCTGGTACTTCGGACGAAGCAAAACCTTGGAGGCATGAACAAAATGTCATCCAAGTGGGAAGATCCTTATCGGGTCACGCATACCCTGAGACCTGGAGCGGTCTACCTGGAAGATGAGAACGGTAGACCAGAAGGCAACGCCTGGAACATTGAGAACCTCCAGAAATTCTACCCCTGACTACAAACATGAATCACACTTGTTATGGTCGACTATGCACGCCCTGGGGGCTAGTGTTATGTGGGATGGGTGTAAGAATCGTCGCCAAGAAATAAAAGATAAGTTTTAAATTCCGTGAGCCTCAATTTTTGTCGAGAAATCGTTTTTCCGCTGCAACCCGTAAGCAGGGGGCTGGTATGTGCCGGTGGCTGACAGGGACGAGCTCGAGCACTCACCAGCGGGGGCTCCTTTCTCAGTCAGCCGTGCTGTCGGAACTGATTGGGCAGTGTTGTGCTTTAAATCACCTAAGTACAGAGATGCACTACCAACTTTGCTTGCGGATTGCTTCGGATAAACTTTATCTCGACACAAAGAGAGGGTCCATTCTTTTCCTACTAAAAGTTTGTTGTGTGTAGCGCCTCCCCGGGACAGGAAATCGTCAAAAGGAGACGGAAGTGGAACTAAATACCCGGGAGAGGCCTAAATCAGGAAGCGATTGGAGAAGCCGATAAGTCTTTGCATTTGCATTCATCTTAGGCATGATATCTCGCTTGGAGTCAATATACTGCCGACCTGAGCATGCTTAACGGTGTATGAGAGCCCTTGAGGGAATCATGAAGGGGTTCGTAGCAGAAAACAAAAAATTTCTAACTAACGAATACCGAAACCAGCCAGCATCTATCTATCTTGTAATGCGGTAACGGTGGGGCGGAACTGGTCACATACCTCTTGTAGACCGAATAGCGGGGATTACGCTCCCGCACAAGCGTTGCCGACGAAGACGACGTAGCCGACCTCGAGGTCACGAAGAACTTGGCGCGACGATGACACATCGATGTCGATGCAGACACGGCGTCGACGGGGAGGGGCAGCGGCAGCGGCGGCGGCTGGGCAGCGGCGGCTGCGGCAGGGCAGCGGCGGTGGCGAGACGATGTCGCCCTGGCACCTCAAGTGTGGCGCCTCCGAGTACTCACACACATACGGAGCTTGCCGACAACCCTTGGTCACTCAGATCCAGCTGAGATCGCAGGGGTAGAACTTTGGTGGAATCCCGCAGTGCGACGGCACACAGCGGTATAGCTTATGTGGGAGAGAGAGAGACAAGCGGGCGGAGAATTAACTCAGGCCGGCGTATACAACATTAATTGTATTTTTAGATTGTGTTTAAATCAATTAATATGCCCTTCTATATAAAGGGGGAAGGGGGTGTGCAAACACCTTGCCTCCCCCATGTGGGACTAAACAAAGGCAAGTAAAAAGGAGGGGAAAGGGGGGGGGGGGGGGGCGGCCTAGCCATGGCCGAGCCAAGTGGGCTCCCCACTTGGTGCGCCTCCCCCCCACATGGGCCTCTCTTGGCCCATTAAGTGGGCTGCCCCCTTTTTCTTTCTTTTAATTGATTTAATTAATATTAAATTAATATAAAATATATATAATTCATAAGTAATATATTTATACATTATTTAATATCCTGTGACTCCGAAACAATTTCCGAACCACCCGAACTACCTTCGGATATTCCCGGAACCCTTCCGGAACTATCGGAACCTTTCCAGGTTATTTCTCTCTCTCCTATATCTATCATTCCAACGGTCTCCATGTGTCAGCAAGACCTTAAGCGTGTTACCCTACGGTTCGAGAATACTCCAGACATGGCCGAGACCCCTCGCTCGCCAATGACCGCCAGGGAGACCTGGATATCTGTAACGGTCCCTGTGCATTCTACGAATATCGTCGTTGAACCGAAAACATGATATTCATTCCTTTTGTTCCTTCGATACTACCTTATCCGAGATATGATCGTAGACATCCGATGTCCTGTTTTATCTCGTTACTGACAAGGGTCAATTAACTCGTCCGCGATATTACATCTCCATGACCTAGTCATACGCTGCGCAGCTTTATAGATGTAATCTCACCGAGTGGGCCTAGAGTATCTTTCCATCACACGGATGAACAAATCCCGCTCTTGATCCATACGTCTCAACGTACTCTTTCGAGATACACAAGATACATCTTTATTGTCACCCATTTATGGACTGACGTTTGATGCACTTAGAGTATCCTACGGAGCAGCAATAAATATGATCTCACGGTCTGAGGAATAAGCTATCATATTACTTTCCTATTGCAAATGATGAACATTGTGATACGATCCTATTGCAATACTTTGTTGGGTATGTCCATCACCTTATTCCACTAATAAGATGACCTCATTGTCAACCGACGTGAATGTCCATGATCGGGAAATCTCGATCAACAGTTGCCCAATGAACTAGCATATATAGAGACTTACTAGGGACCCTGATTTGTCTATGTATCACACGTGTATTAACAATTCCGATTAATACAATTATAGCATGATACAAAAACATATTATAAACTTAATGAGATAATGCAATAAATACTATATATTTATTTGTCTCTAGGGCATATCTCCTTCAGTCTCCCACTTGCACTGGAGTACAAATAAACCAGCTGCATTTTACTTTTAATCATACCACCTTATCTAACAAGCGTTCTATGATAATGCCTGCTCGTGGAAGAGTGTTACTTCAACAATCTATACCATATAGAATTGTATGTTCTTTGCGATTCATTGATATCACCTTGTTTGATATCATCTTGTTATCCTAATAACAAATATATATACCACAACTAAGTGAGACTTTTGTTTCCCAGCGCTTACTCCGATTCTGTTAATCAGACAATTGCATTGTAAACACACTCAGTTATAGAAAACCTTTTGTAACAGTTAGAATCTCGTGATATCTATATACGTTTCATATCTATGCAGAGTTTCGACATCTTACTGTCAAACTAGTGCCCAACACTTTTCTACTTCTAGTAAATTCTAAATTTACTTTGGTAATTGTTCTTCTTTTAAGAACATGGGTCACACCCTATCGAGCACATAATATGGTTCCTATATGATGTCTATTATCAATATAAGAGACAAACATATCTTGTAACCACTATTATCACGTAGTAAATACATTTTATGTTTTAATTGGATTTCCAAGGACCTTTCCATTGGTTTTATTCCATTCTGACCTTTCAGAATCTAATCCAAATAAAATAGCTCGTCCTTCTAATTTAAAAATCCTGTTCTATTCGAAATAGACACCACTTTTAAATTGTTTCACAACTTCATCTTACTAATTGACTCTACTGGTACTATCCATGATATGTCATTTTCATACGAGGATTTAAGCTCCCACTCAAAAATATGTTACTCACATATTCGAGTAAACTAATTCTAAGCTCCCACTTAAATTAGTAGATCCACAATTTCTTTCGATATTTTGGTCAAACCAAAATCATTGATCATTTATTAATTCGAATTATAATACGATCTGACAGT
Organism: Poa annua; assembly: GCA_026929855.1. Classification (NCBI taxonomy): domain Eukaryota; kingdom Viridiplantae; phylum Streptophyta; class Magnoliopsida; order Poales; family Poaceae; genus Poa; species Poa annua. Next base: position 25,723,030 of record CM049439.1, on the reverse strand, counting down.
ATTCTACCAATATTTATCCCACAGACTTTAAGCATGTCTACACTCATGTAGTCAACAACTTCGATTTTGGCCAAGACACTTTTCTTGACAAAATTTGCTTATATGTCTTTCTTATAGTTGCATTTCTTTCATATAACACTTTATATGATGATTAACCAATCTTATTCTCTTAATAAGATTCAGTGTAACATTTACTGTTGTCGAGGAGTGACTCCCACGTAACAGGGGTAGTCTCGCCCTGAAGAGAGGTTCGAAAGGGGGGACTGAACACGGAGGTCCTACAGCCCTCGAGAGGCTCGACGACGGTGCTCGCCGGGCCTGGAGAGGAACTATCACGCCAGAGATGGACACCGGCCCGTACCCAGGTTCACGGCCCTCAGGAGGAGGTAAAACCGCTACTCCTGCTGGTCTGTATTGCACTGTGAAGGTTACAGGACAATGAGCTTGCCGAAGGCTCTCTTGAGGCAGTTTGGTGCCTGGAGAGGGACACAATGATCGTCTTCCTCCTCCAGCAGTTGGCTATCCTATCTGTTTAGGGGGCGATTGCGCGATTGGGCCATCGATCCCCCTCTACGGCGGAGCTCCTGCTCCTTTTATAGGCGCTCCGGGCTCCGCCCTCGTGCTGGTGGGGTCCCACACGTCGGTGGCGCAAAGGAGAGGGAGTCCACAGCGGCTCCTCCGTCCATGGACGCGGCTCATCCGTGCTAAAGTAGCGCGCCGTGGCCGACAGGTTGCAGGCGGTGCAGGGCGGCTCGCAGGCGCGACAGAGGTCGTGGTGGAGCCCACGGTGACGATCTTCTTGGAGCGTTGCGCCGTCCAGCCGCTTTATCACCAAAGAGGAAAGTCCTGGCTGTCCGGCCGCAGGCGGCGCGGCTTTGTTGACTCCTTTATCACCAGAATGGCCACTGGGATGCTCGCGTCACCCTGCGGCTGCTGCAGGGGCCATGTGCGTCCTGCAGCGCTTGCTTAGCCGCGAAGTGTCTCCACAGGGCCGTGGTCGCCTTTGGAGGGGTTTTCTGCTGACTCCTCTCCAGGCGGGCTGTGCCTGGGGAGTCTCTTGAAGCACAGGGTCCTCTTCAGGCCCTGGCGTCCTCTTCAGGCCTCGAGAGGGGATGCCTCTTAAGGATCCCTCCAAGCGGCAGCCTGGTCCTTAGTCGTTCTGCCGAAGGTCCACGCGGGCGAGGCCTGTAGGGAGTGGGCCGTGCATACCCCGGTCCTTACTGGGCCGACAGTAGCCCCCGGGCCCACGATGGGCACGACGAGGCCCGTTGGGTCTAGGCGAAGCGTCGTGGGGCCAAAACTGCAGGCCGGGCCGAGCCACGCGTCACTTCGGCGAGTAACGGTTGCGCACGATATGGGACGTGCGTCGTGGGGGGTCCCACCACGCCCCGGTAACTGCTCCTTGACGAGACATAAAAACCCCGGCGCCGGAGCAGGGAGCCGTTACTACTCCCACTTCTTCTCGCAGACGCCATCCGCACAGAGCTCTCCGCTCCTGCATTCCGGCGCCCTCTTCTCCGATTTCTCCAACTTCCCCTCGCGCCGCTCCCTTCTTCCCTCCGACGATGACTCCGCCGAAGAACAAGGGCAAGGCGGCCGCGGGGTCTTCATCGCAAGCGGCGCCCGCCGAGGCCGCACACGGTGCGGCACTGCTGGGCGTGCGCGTCAACGACAAGGCGCTCGAGAAGGTCCGCTTCCTGGTGGCGGACCGGACCAACGAGCACGGCGCCACCGCGCTCAAGCCTGCGGCGCACGGGAAACGCCCGCGAGGGTTTTTCCCCATCTTCCAGCACTGCGTCTCGGCGGGCCTGGTGCCGCCCTTCTCCCCGTTCCTGGAGGCGATGCTGGCCTTCTACCAAATCCAAGTGCTACACCTCCACCCCAACTCGGTGCTCATCCTCGCCATCTTCGCCCACCTCTGCGAGGCGTACCTAGGCGTGGAGCCCACGGTGGAGCTCTTCCGGTGCTTCTACGCGCTCCGGAGCACGGCGAAGAACGAGCGCTCGGGGTGCGTCTCCTTCCGCATCGTGGACGGCATGGGGAGCGTCTACATCCCCATGTCGTGGAGCGAGGGCAAGGCCATCACCTCCGTGACGAAGAAGGTGGACGACTTCCGCCAGCGGTGGTTCTTCGTTGGCGTGGAGCAGCCAAGCGCCTTCCTCGAGGTCCCTGACGCGCCGCCCGTGAAGAACTCGCACTGGGGCAAGGCCACCTTCTGCGGCGCGCAGAACGTGATGCTGTCGGGCCGCCTGAGCTACCTCCGGGAGGAACGCCTCACGGGGCAAATCGTCGTGGCGGACTTCGTGACGCGCCGCCTCGCCCCACTCCAGGCGCACGCGATGCCGATGTGGATGTACTCCGGCCCCAACGACAAGATGCGGCTCCATCGCGAGGACAACGACAAGGATGCCGTCGACAACGTCCTGTCCGCGCTCTTCATCAACCCCGCGGTGCCCGCCATGGAGGAACTCCCGATCTCCCTCAGGCCTCTGCACCAATACAACATGACCGAGCGTCTGGCCGTTCTGGAGGGGGTTCCTCCGTACACTCCGGCAGGCCCGGCGCGGAAGGTGGTGCCCGTGCCTGTGGTGCATGATGCGGAGGGGGCAGAGACGCCCTCTGCCTCAGGAGCCGGTCAAGGCGAGGAGGAAGCCGCGGCAGGCGAGGAGGAGGCCGCGGCGGGCGAGGAGGCCTCTTCGAGGGCCAGGCCCCAAGCAGGCGAGATTTGCGACATCTCGTCAGGTGACGCCGAAGGCGCCTTCGCGGGGGCGCCCACGCGTCGCGCGGAGGAGGAGGAGTCTGAAGGGGAGGCCTCTGATGAGGAGTCCTTGCTGGGGCGTCGCGAGCCTCGGTCCAAGGCGGCCTGCGACAGGCCTGGCGCGAGGCCCTCCGACGTCCCCTCTAAGAGGAAAGCCGAGGCGCCTCCGGAGAGGCCAGACGCCAGGCCCAAGCCCTCCTGGCGCTCGTCAGGCTTGGCGTGGGTTGACACCGGCGCCAAGCGGTCCGGGTAAGTTCCTTCAATTACTAAACGCTTGATTATTGCACTCTTCTTCTCATATTTCTGACACTCGCCCCCCGATTCCTTTCAGCGACCTAGTGCCTGCGAAACGCCGTAGGCTTCGCAAGGCAGCGGAGGTGAAGGGAGCCGCGGCAGAGGCCGTGGCTGGAGAGGTCGCGAGGCCTGGGGAGACGGCCACGGCAGGCCCAGCCGAAGAGGCGCCTCAGGCGGAGGCAACTGAGCTTCTGGCGGAGGCAGCAGCGCCTCAGGCGGAGGCCGCTGCACCGCCCCCCGTGCCCTTGGTGGTGGAGGTGCAGGAAAAGCGGTCGGCCAGCCCCCCTCGAGCTCCTACACTGCCTCGCGCGGCTACGCCGCCGCGTGAGTCAACTCCGGCACGCGAGGCCACCCCACCTCGTGCGGCTACGCCTCCCGCGCAAACAGAGGCCGAGGCAGACAAGGGCCCACCAAGCGCGGGCGCCTCTGCAGGGGGAGCTCCTCCTTCTCCGCCACGCCCCGCAGCGGGGGGCGAGGCGCAAGAGGCGACGCGACCAGGCGACGAGGGCGGCGAGACCATCCTGGGCGCGGCGAAGGACCGGGAAGCAGCCTAGCCCCCAGGCACGCCCAGAGGCCTCATCCTCAAGGTTCGACACCGGGGCCGGGCCCTCCGCGCAACGCGGCCTGGTCCTGAGCGGCTGGGACTGGAGCAAGGGACACCGCGAGGTGGCCTTCCGCGTGGTGAGGGAGTCCCTGGAGGGCCTGGAGGCGCAGCTCGCCTTTGAGGACGCCCAACTTGCTCAGCAACGCGACGAGCTCGCGGAGGCCTGGGGGCGCTTCCATGCCGCGGTTGAGGCCCGGCGCCAGGAGGATCAGGCGCTCCAGGCCGCCCGCGAGGAGGCCATCCGCTTTGCTAAGGAGGTCCGAGAGGGGGCCGTCCGCGACGCAGACGAGCTCCTTGCCCCCCTCCAGGACGCGCGCGATGCGGCCGCCGATCTCCTCGCAGAGGTGAAGGCCGAGCGCGCGGCTATGGAGGGCTCGCTGGAGCAGAAACGCCGCGAGGTCTCCCAGCTAGAGTCCCAGCTCCTCTCCGCCCACTGGGCCGCGCAGGAGACCCTGGAGGAGGACCGCAAGAGCTTAGCCGAGCGTGAGCGGCAGCTGGCCTCCAAGGACAAAGACGTGGAGCAGCGCGACGAGCAGCGGCTCCAGGCGGAGGGTGAGCTGGCCACCAAGCGGGAAGAGCTCGAGGCGCGTGAGGGGGACCTGGCCCAAGCGCTCCAGCGGCACGACGATAACGTCACCGCCCAGAGGCAAACCCTGGAGCGCTTCCAGCTGCGGTTCGCTGAGAAGAAAAAGGAGGCGGAGGCTGCCCTCGCGGAGCGCGAGAAAGACTTCAGGCGGACCATCTCCCAGGAGTTCCGCGACAAGGCCAAGAAGCAAGAGGACCGCTTCAAGGCCAAGCACACTTCTGACGCCAAGCGGATCGCGGAGCTTGAGAAGGTCAACTCCAAGCTCGAGGTCCGCCTCCAACGCGCCAAGGACGCCTACCGCCAGGCTGAGGAGGGCCGCCGGGCTGCTGCCCTGGAGCTGGACGCCCTCCTCAAGGACGTGGAGGGGCAGGCGGGCTCTGTAGCCAAGCAGGTGACGGAGGCCGTGGACACCGCGCAGGCGGTTCTCGTGCTCGCGAAGCAGCGGGACCGCATGTTCCAGGCGCTGGTAGCGAGAGGCAATGAGCTCGCGGCCCAGCTCGGCGCAGAAGCGCCGCTCACCGAGGCTCGCGGTCGTGGTGATGCTGCGATGTACCTGGTCTACTTCGACCAGCTCTTCACGGCCCTCGAGGGTCCCGCCGGCGATCTCCGCAAGGTGATTGAGGTCGAGAGCCGCCAGCTTGTGGAGGTGGTGGTCGACCGCATCTTCACCAACCTCCGGCTCCTGTCGCCCAGCTTCGACCTCTCCACGGTGACCGAGGCGCGCCCGGCTGGGGAGGCCCTGCAGGTCTCCAACGCCCTCCGCGAGCAAGTGGAGGCCTTCTGCAACCGCTTCAAGCGTGAGGAGGTGGCTGCGGAGGACAACGAGGAGGAGGCCGCCCCTGCCGAGGAGGAAGACGCTGAGGAGGAGCGTGCTGGCGCGGACTCCGCCTGAGCCTTGCTTGTCGCGCCTTTGAGCGCTTGTATCTGAGACAATTTTTTGTATTCAGACATTGCACGTTTTGGGCCTGTAATATACCTCTTTAAGCTTATTTATGCTAGCTTGTTTGCCCCTCGAGAGGCCTTTTCTGCTTTACTTTCATGTCTATGTTTTCTCTGCGTCGTTAGGACCCGTCTCTTCGCACTATGACTCCGCCACTACGGTATGCTAGAGCAATGACTCAGCAAGGCCGGGGGGAGTTTAAGGCTTGGAGAGGTAAGAGCCCTGAGTCGCGATGCCCAAGTGCTCCCCTTTGACGTGCGAGTAGTCCATGAAGCATAAGGGAAAACGAAATCGCTCGAGGGACAAACGTGCGCTTGGAGAGAAAAGGCTCTCGGGTCGCAGGAGCGGGACTTAGCTTCTAGAGGCTTTTGCCCTGTAGAGGCTTTTTAGCTTGCCGGGGAGGTCCTCTTCAAGGGTTTTTTCCCTGCTGCCTCCTCGGGCTTGTAGAGACGCTTGTTCCCTATAGATGTTAGAGAGGCAGGACCAAACGCTTGTGCACTTTACCATGGACTAATGAGCGCTTATAGGTCTCCTCAGGCGTTCCTTGTGAGGAGAGAGAGTACCAAGGTCCTTTGTAGAGATGGCGTGCTTGGGAGGGCCTGCCCTCTAGCCAGAGCTCGGATCCTTGGGTTTTGCAGTGCTGCTGGTGTGTCATTTGAGGCACTGGCACCGTACTCAGCCCCCGCTCGCGAGGTGCGCATGTGGAGAGATATAAGTGCCCATTTTCAATAAAGAAAATAATGCTGAAATAAACTCACCACCAAAATATTACATAGCGGCGCCGTAGCGCATAGTTCACTTAGGAACGAAAATGGCGCCGGAGCGCAAAGTTCACTTGGAACGAAAAGCGGTTCATTACACTTGGGTTTGCCAAGCTAACGTTCCTTCCATGTCGAGGCATGGGGCCTTCCATGTCGAGGCATGGGGACCACCCATTAGTGGCAGAGGTTCACTGCGGCCTGCGAGGGCTCATTTGCAGGAGAGCTCGGAGGGCTGGGCCTCGGGAGAAGCTTTGAGAAGCTTGGAGGTGAAGCCGTGAGCTTCCCTCTAGAGACAAAAAATGCCTGGCGTGACCGTGATCACGGGTAGAACTTGCGCAGGTGCGCGATGTTCCACGGGTTCTTGACGGGGATGCCGTCTTCGGTCTCGAGGCGTACTGCGCCAGGCCTGGCGACGTGGGAGACCCGGTAGGGGCCTTCCCACATCGGCGAGAGCTTGTGGAGACCTTCCCTGGAGAGGATTCGCCTGAGGACGAGGTCGCCCGCCTCAAGGGTGCGTGAGCGCACATGGCGGCTGTGGTAGCGTCGCAGGTCTTGCTGGTACCCCGCCGCCCTGAGGGCGGCCTGACGGCGCAATCCCTCGAGGAGCAGCAGGTCGTCGTTGTGGAGGCCTTCTTGGGTGTCCTCGTTGAAGGCAAGGACCCGCGGCGATCCATGCTTGATTTCTGCGGGGAGGACTGCCTCAGCTCCGTAGACCAGGGCGAACGGCGTTTTGCCTGTAGGCCTCGAGGAAGTTGTGCGTATGGACCAGAGCACGGAGGGGAGCTCGTCGATCCAGCCCTTGCTGTGGCCCTTGAGGATGTTGAAACTCCTGGTCTTGAGGCCCTTGAGGACCTCAGCGTTTGCTCGCTCGGCTTGACCGTTGCTGCGTGGGTGAGCTACCGAGGCGAAGCAGACCTTGACGCCAAGCTTATCGCAGTAGGCTCGAAAGATGCCGCTGGTGAATTGCGAGCCATTGTCGGTGATGATGCGGTTGGGCACGCCGAAGCGGCAGACCAAGCTTCTGATGAATTTCACCGCGGCCCCCGCTGGTATGGTGCGCACTGGCTCAACTTCGGTCCATTTGGTGAACTTGTCGATGGCCACGAAGAGGAAACGGTAGCCCCCCTGCGACCTTGGGAAGGGGCCCAAGATATCCAGCCCCCAGACCGCAAATGGCCAGGAGAGCGGGATGGTTTGAAGCTCCAGTGCCGGCTGATGAATTTGCTTGGCGTGGAATTGGCAGGCGTCGCAGGTTTGCACAATGGCGACCGCATCTTGAAGCACTTGAGGCCAGTAGAACCCGCTCCTGAAGACCTTGCCCGTGAGGGTGCGCGCACATGAGTGGTGGCCGCACTCCCCGCTGTGGATGTCCTTAATCAGCTCTCGGCCTTCCTCAGGAGGGACACACTTGAGCGCGATACCATTTGGGCGCTTGCGGTAGAGGTTTCCCTCGAGGATGCAGTAGGATTTTGCCTGTCGAGCGATTCGCTCTGCATCGGCATCTTCTTCCGGGAGGATTCCCTTCGCCAAGTAGTCCTTGAGCTCATCAATCCAGCCTGAGGCCTGGCGCGTTGCCGTCAGCAACAGGCGCTCCCCTGTGCTGGGGCCGCAATCAGGCGCCCCAGACTCAGGAGGTGGTGGGAGCGCTTCGTCTGCGCTTGCGGCTGTGGCCTCTCGAGGCTGCTTGATGGATGCCTTGGCGAGCCTTTCTTCAAAGACACCGGCCTGCTGGGGCTGCCTTCGCGAGGCCCGCTTGGCGATGTCGTCAGCCTCTTGGTTTTCTTTCCTCGGGATGTGCATGAGCTCCATGCCCCTGAAGTGCTTCTCAAGCTTGCGGACCTCTTCGAGGTATGCGGCCATGTGGTCGTCTTTCGGCGTGTAGCTCTTGTTGGAGAAGTTGACGAGCAGCTGAGAGTCTCCCTTGACGAGTAGGTGCTTGACACCTAGCGCGATGGCGGCCCTTAAGCCGGCGAGGAGGCCTTCGTATTCGGCGATGTTGTTGGAGATCTTGTCGATCGTGAAGCACAGCTGGACAGCGTAGTATAGCTTGTCACCCTTGGGCGTAGTTAGGACGACGCCTGCTCCGCCATTGCGACAAGCGAAGGCTCCATCGAAGTGCATGGTCCAGTGGCTGGGCACCGTGTCTCCCGAGGGCTCGGCCTCTGCCTCGCGAGGCTCCTCAGGGCTTGGGTCAGTCCATTCGGCGACGAAGTCAGCCAGCGCTCTTCCTTTTATGACCCTCGTGGTGTCGAAACGCAAGTTGAACGGCTGCAGCTCGATGTTCCATCCTGCGACACGATCTGTGGCGTTGGGATTGCGCAGGATTTGCTCCAGGGGGAAGGCAGTGACCACCGTGATGTGGTGGCCCTGGAAGTAGTGTCTCAACTTCCTGGAGGCGATGAGGAGCGCGACGAGGAGCTTCTGCTGCATCGGATACCTCTCGCGAGCGTCCCGCAGCACTGTGCTGATGAAGTAAACGGGGTGCTCGACAAGGGTTGCCTGAGGTGGCGCAGCGTCAGCCCCCTGTGGAGGCTCTTCAGGGCCCTTGTCGAGATCCGCCTGTGGAGGCGTCCCGACAGGGGTGGAGGGAGCAGACTCGGCTTGAGGCGGTGGGCCTGGCAGTGGGTCTGTGGAGGCTGCTCCTTCGACGGGGCCTTTGTCGGGGGGTTCTGGGCTTGGAGTTGCAGTGCTTTTCTTGGGGAGGACAGGCTCTTCCCTCTCGACCACCAAGACGGCGCTTGCGGTCTGCGGGGTGGCTGAGAGGTACAGCTTCAGGTGCTCGCCTGCCCTGGGGGCCACCAAGACCGGAGGGCTAGCCAGATACTTTTTTAAGTCCTCGAAGGCCTTATCCGCCTCAGGGGTCCACTTGAATGTGCCCGATCTCTTCATGATCTTGAAAAATGGCAGGGCTCTCTCGCCGAATTTGGAGATGAAACGACCAAGGCTGGCCATGCAGCCGGCTAAGCGCTGCATGTCCTTGAGTCGGCGGGGAGGCTGCATTTGCTCTATGGCCTTGATCTTGTCAGGATTGGCCTCTATGCCACGGTGGGACACGAGGAATCCGAGGAGCTTGCCTGAAGGGACCCCGAAGACGCACTTGGCGGGGTTCAGCTTGATGTTCACCTTTCTCAGGCTGGCGAAGGTTTCCTCGAGGTCCCTTAAGAGGGTGTCCCCCTCTCGAGACTTGACCACGATATCGTCGACGTAGGCCTCGGCGTTTCTGCCCATCTGCGCCCCCAAGGCTATCCTCATGAGCCTCTGGAAGGTGGCTCCAGCGTTTTTCAAGCCGAAGGGCATGCATGTGTAGCAGTACACACCACAAGGGGTGAGGAATGCCGTCTTCTCCTCGTCCTCTTTAGCCATCTTGATCTGGTGGTAACCAGAGAAGGCGTCCAGAAAGCAGAGGAGGTCACAGACAGCGGTGGAGTCCACGATCTGGTCTATCCTCGGCATGGGGTATGGGTCCTTGGGGCAGGCCTTGTTGACATCGGTGTAGTCGATGCAGAGTCGGCCTCCTCCAGCGGGTTTAGGCACAACCACGCCGTTGGAGAGCCAAGTGGGGTGCGCGACTTCGCGGACGACGTTTGCCGCCTTTAGCTTCTCTACTTCCCTGATGATGAAAGCTTGCTTCTCGGGGGCTTGCTTACGTGCTTTTTGCTTGACGGGGCGTGCGTCTGGACACACGGCTAAGTGGTGCTCGATCACCTCCCTTGGTACGCCGGACATATCTGACGGAGTCCATGCGAACATGTCAGAGTTTGCCCGAAGGAAGGCGACGAGCGCGCTTTCCTATTTGGGAGGCAGGGCTGCGCCTATGGTGACGCTAGCCCCCGAGCCTTCAGCCCCCGAGCTGGTGGTGTTCAGCGACACCTTCTTCGTGGCGGCTTGCTCCTGAGAGAACACTTGCTTCTTCTTCTTGGGCCTCTCGAGAGGCTCCATGTCCTCGTCAGCCGGGAAAGCCATGGCGGCTGCCTTGTAGGCGCTCTCGACAGCGCGCGTGGCGTCCAGGATATGGCCATGGACGGCAATGGTGCCAGCGCTGCCGGGAATCTTGACCATGTTGTAGGCGTGATGCGTGACGGCCATGAACTTCGCGAGGGCGGGGTAGCCGAGGATGGCGTTGTACGGCAAGCCGATGTGGGCGACGTCGAAGTCGATCAGCTCCGTGCGATAGTTCTTCTGCGTGCCAAAGGTGACCGCGAGGCGGACTTGCCCCACAGGCTCGATAGAACCACTGGTGACGCCCGTGAACGGCCTGGAGGGCATAAGCCACTCGTAGGGCACTTGAAGCGTCTCGAAGGTCTCGACAGAGATGACATTCAGGCCCGCTCCCCCATCAATGAGCGTCTTGGAGACGGTGATGTTGTTGATGGTGGGGGAGCAGACCAGGGGGAGGGTTCCAACAGTCTTGGTCGACGTGGGGTGGTCCTTGGCGTCGAAGGCGATGGTGTACTGGGACCACTTGAGGGGTCTGGAGGTCTCGGTGCTCGGGAGCGCAGCGTTGAGTTCGCGGGCGAACTGCTTGAACTGATTGTTCGACTTGGGCGCTTGAGCTCCGCCGAGGATGCAGGCATTGGCTTGAGTGCCCGGCGGCATTGGCTTGAGGTGTCGGGGAGGTTGTTGTTCTTCTCGGCGGCATTGGCTTGAGTGCCCGGCGGCTTCTGGTAGCCGCCTTCGCGCCTACCCCTGCCGTCTCTGCGGTAGCCGCGACCTCTGCCGCGGCTTCCGCTGCCTTCTCCTCGCTCGCGTTCCCTGCTCAGCCTCTTGAGGTCGAAGCAGTCGTCTGTGGCGTGCCCACGCCTGTTGTGGTAGACGCAGAACGGACGGTGGTCCACCTCTTTGTCGCCGCGCTCGGGAGAACCCCTGCGGGAGCCCTTCGCGTCAGGCTCTGCCGCGAGGACCGCGGTGGCCTTGCGCTTGGGCTCTTCCTTCTTCTTGTGGCTCTTGGACCCCTCGCCAGGGTCGTCCCCCCGCGCGCTCATCTTGACGAAGAGGAGTCCCTCTTCAGCCTTGGCGCACTTATCCGCCAGATCGAACAGCTTCACCACAGAGGTGAGCTTGTCGTGGATGCCGAGCTTCTCGAGCATCCTGCGGTTCGTGACGCCCTCGCGGAAGGCAGCGATCACCTGGGTGTCGGGGATGTTTGGAATCTTGTTCCGCACCTGGCTGAAGCGCTGGATGTACTTGCGAAGAGTCTCATCCTTCTTCTGCACCACAGCGCGCAAGTCGTTGTGGGTGAGTGCGCGCTCGTACGAGCCCTTGAAGTTGGCGACGAACTGCCTGCAGAGCTCCTCCCAGGAGTTAATGGAGTCCTCCGGCAGGTTGAGAAGCCAGGACAGCGCTGAGTCCCTGAGGGCGTGGGAGAACCAGTTGGCCATGACCTTGTCGTCGCCCCCTGCAGCCTGGATAGAGGTGGTGTAGAGCTGCAGGAACTCGAGAGGGTTGGTGGACCCGTCGAAGCCCTTGGGGAGCGCTGGCCTGAATTTCTGCGGCCAGACCACACGACGCAGGGTGCGCGTGAAGGCCATGCAGCCGGCAGCATAGGTGGCCGTTCCTCCCTGGAGGGCCCTGCGGTTTTGCTGCCCCGCCTGACCGAGCTCCTCGACGAGGCGGTTCTGGAGGTCTCGGCGTCGCTCCATGCCCACTCGCGCGTCAGGCGCAGTGCGCTGCACGATTTGGCAGTCGTGTGGCGAGGAAGCATGTGAGGGAGCCCGCTGCGCCGCGGTCGGAGGTGGTCCCGGCGGCGGTGGGGGCGTACCTGGCGCGGCCGTCCCTGCAGGGCCGGAAGGCACGATGGAGCGTGACGGAGCAGGGCGCGTGGTTGCGATGTCGACGAGGTGGTGGAGGCGGTCCAGCCACTGGTCGTGTGCCTCGGCACTTGGCCGGTAGCGGAGGAGCTCCCGGGCCATGAGCAGCGCGGTATGCGGGGCAGGCTCGTGGTGTTCCCGCATGGACACGCTCTGGCGCCGGGACGGGTGCGAAGACTCAGCGTCCTCACGGCGCTCGGAGAGGTCCTCGTCGTCGCGCTGGTCTCCGCCGCGGTGCTCCTCGCTCTCTGGCTCCTCCACACGCGGGCCGGTGCCAGCGCGCTCAGCCGCGCGAGGGCGACCACGGCGGCCACGGGTGGGAGCAGTGCCGGGCTCGGTGTGAGCTCTCTCAGAGGTACGCCGGTTGGCGCGCGTCGCGCGGGTGTCCATCATGGCGCGGAGTTCGGAGGTTGAAGACGCGCCTCAGCCCCCTACCTGGCGCGCCAAATGTCGAGGAGTGACTCCCACGTAACAGGGGTAGTCTCGCCCTGAAGAGAGGTTCAAAAGGGGGGACTGAACACGGAGGTCCTACAGCCCTCGAGAGGCTCGACGACGGTGCTCGCCGGGCCTGGAGAGGAACTATCACGACAGAGATGGACACCGGCCCGTACCCAGGTTCACGGCCCTCAGGAGGAGGTAAAACCGCTACTCCTGCTGGTCTGTATTGCACTGTGAAGGTTACAGGACAATGAGCTTGCCGAAGGCTCTCTTGAGGCAGTTTGGTGCCTGGAGAGGGACACAATGATCGTCTTCCTCCTCCAGCAGTTGGCTATCCTATCTGTTTAGGGGGCGATTGCGCGATTGGGCCATCGATCCCCCTCTACGGCGGAGCTCCTGCTCCTTTTATAGGTGCTCCGGGCTCCGCCCTCGTGCTGGTGGGCTCCCACACGTCGGTGGCGCAAAGGAGAGGGAGTCCACAGCGGCTCCTCCGTCCATGGACGCGGCTCATCCGTGCTAAAGTAGCGCGCCGTGGCCGACAGGTTGCAGGCGGTGCAGGGCGGCTCGCAGGCGCGGCAGAGGTCGTGGTGGAGCCCACGGTGACGATCTTCTTGGAGCGTTGCGCCGTCCAGCCGCTTTATCACCAAAGAGGAAAGTCCTGGCTGTCCGGCCGCAGGCGGCGCGGCTTTGTTAACTCCTTTATCACCAGAATGGCCACTGGGATGCTCGCGTCACCCTGCGGCTGCTGCAGGGGCCATGTGCGTCCTGCAGCGCTTGCTTAGCCGCGAAGTGTCTCCACAGGGCCGTGGTCGCCTTTGGAGGGGTTTTCTGCTGACTCCTCTCCAGGCGGGCTGTGCCTGGGGAGTCTCTTGAAGCGCAGGGTCCTCTTCAGGCCCTGGCGTCCTATTCAGGCCTCGAGAGGGGATGCCTCTTGAGGATCCCTCCAAGCGGCAGCCTGGTCCTTAGTCGTTCTGCCGAAGGTCCACGCGGGCGAGGCCTGTAGGGAGTGGGCCGTGCATACCCCGGTCCTTACTGGGCCGACAACTGTCTTAATCATTTTAAATGTAACTTGGATTTTAAGACTCATAGTCTTAACTCGTATTTTGATATTTCCTCAACTTTCTTTGTACTTCTAAGGTGTATCTTGTTCTGACAACAAGATCTAAAATATGAATATTAAACTGTGACCTGACAGCAAATATTCATAAAATAACACCTTATATAAAAGCTTCTTGTTTGAAAACACTATGATCTCTTATCATCAAATTTTCATTTCCATCTGTAGAGATATCCTTTTCGGAACATATTCCAATATTCTACTTTCATGGAAAAAGGTCTAATACCTCATTTTAAGCTTCTACTTTTATTCCATTAACCTTAACTCGAAAAATCATATTTTTCCTTTTGAGTTACGTAGACAGCAATACAAGTTTTGCTTTTGTTGGTGTTTGGAATACACTCTCATCTTAATAAGAGTATTCTACAAAGAATTATTCGTGTATATTCTGGATTATCGTATAATCATCTACACCACGACACTAACTGTCGATTACACGAATCATCGTTGGAAAATTATCTTATTCACTCCTAAAATGGATATCGTCTATAATGTTTGAACATATTAAGAGATTCCAAAAAGACCACACTTTAATTATAATATCTCATATATCACTATATCTGATATTATAACTTGTGAAACAAATTTTCACAATTCCTTTTTGTGTGAAAACCATAATTCAAAAATATTGTCCCGTTTGATCGAATCCTGTGGATATAATTTCCATCCACCTTTCTTCTGAAAAATTCCTTTGATCTTCTATCAAATGTTTTCAGACTCATGCTTCCTTAGGTAAATACATTTATTTACTTAGGATCATAGAAAGATTCGAAACAATGATATTCACCACTTATTTGATTTAATAATCATCTAGTACGACTTTCAATCAAATACCTTGTATATTGACATTTCAATATCTAATGTAATTCAATCAATTCGGCATATGTAACTTTGATAGATCGAAGTATCTATATTTATTACACTGCTTTTATGATCAAATTCGGTGGTGTTTGTTCTTGAAACAAATCATTTAATCTTTGGACATTTAATTTTATCATTCCTGGTTTTATAAATGTATATCATGTTATCATTCTAATAATGTAATCGAGATGTGATTGCATAAAAACTTTATTCATAATGTAAAACAACTGACTTGTTCCACAATCTAAAACAACTGATTTGTTCTATTACAGATATGAATAACTTTGTCTTGTAACATTCAAGACACAAAGCAAAATCACACTCTCACTATTACAAAAAGGTCTTATAAAAAGCTATTGATGATAACTATACTGATAACTTGAGGACGTGAACACTACTGGCCATCAACTCCTTTGCTTGCCATCACTTGCGCACTGTCACATCATATATCTTCGCATACTTGTGATAATCAGGTCCTGTTTCATAAACAGAATAAGTATCAAATACTTTTCATCAAGTATCATGAGAAGAATACATTTATAACTTTGTATATCAAATATACCTGCGGCGTCGAAGATTTCGCCTTCTATGGGTTCAACCTTTACAGATTTGAACTGGCTTATGAACTCGAAGAAAGTCATCGTATCTCTTCTTATAGCATAGCCACGGACATGTTTCTCATAGCTGGGTGGTAAAGACATTAACACAGCAGCTATCGCACATGAATCCGCCATCCAGTAGTCGTAGACATTCGTAAGTTTGAAGTAAATGTCATACATTTTCTTCAAATGAGTTTCCAAACAGGTATGTTCCTCCATCTGAAGTGAATGGAACTTCCTCAGCTGTCTGTATTGCTCATACTTAATTTCATCTAAGAAATGCCCCTTGATCGAATCTATCATGTCATAAGGTTCCATTTGTTGAAACTGCTCTTTCAACTCTGGTACCATATTTATGACCATGATGGTTTGCACTTCTATGAAAATGTCACGACGCTGACGAAATTCCTCATCTTCTTCTTCGCTAGCAGAATCTTCTGGTTCCTCTTCTAATCGTTGTTCTATAACATATAGTATATTATTGTGTTTGAGAGCTTCTCTTAGTTTCTTGTACCAATATATGAAGTTGGACCCATCGGCCAATAAGGGCCGACTTCTAAGGAAGTCATCGAAGTAGAACTCGTTGCGAGGAAAGAGCACCATCTCTGGATATGATCGCAAAGAAGGTAAGTCTAAGTTTATAATAATATGAGCTCAGTTTATAATCAAATTATCTAAACAAGCTCCACTAAGATTATTATCCCTACAATAATTTTAGTGATTACACGACCCCAATTCACTGTACCACCCCCGATCGTCACAGCCAGCGGCACAGTTTCAAGGGTGGACATCGAAATGTCGATCACATCAATTATGTGACTCATGCTCGATCTTTCGATCTTCCCGTGTTCCGAGGCTATGTCTGTACATAGTAGGCTCGCCAATTAAACCTCGATGTTTTTGCGCATGCAACATGGCTTACACCCACTGTATGCGAACGACGAAATGTATGACACCCGATCATCACGGCCTGCCTCATAACGTAGAACTTTCTTGGTGGTGCACAACGAGGGAGAACACAATTTTGGTATTTATTAGGGATCATCCTATTATAGCTACCATCGTATATCTAATATATAAGCAATCAATAGGATGCACACACAACAACACAAGATCAAATAATGTAATGAAGTGCGATATGACATGGTCGTGCGCCTGGACCTCCATGGCGCCATGTGCCTGGACCGGGCGCCTTGGCATGGCTCCGAGTCTACGGTGCCTCCTTTGCCTTCGACAGTACGGACAATTCAAAAAATAACCGTAACCATGTCATATTTAAATGCCTCTGCAAAACAAAGTTAGACGCTTCTACCTTTATCTAGTTTTGCAAGTTTTACGTGGCTTAAGGCTTTCGTGAGAGAACCGTTCCCTACCTACGAACTTTGTACCACAACGTCGATCAAACAATTGCATGTTTATGTATCCCTTTCGGGCCCTTCATTGAAAATGCAAAGCCAACTAAAGAGAGAGAAACAGACACCCGCCAGCCACAAATACGGTGCAAGCCGTATGTCAGGTGTGGAACCAGTCTCGCATAAGCGTATGCGTAAAGTCGGTCCGGGCCGCTTCATCAACTCAATGCCGAAGGCAAAGCAAGTGCACGCTAAAGGGTAGCAAATATAAGGAAGACGTCCTCATGTTCAACATGAGTTCTAACCGTACCAGCAAAACTACGCATAGATCGGCTCTGATACCACTGAAGGGGTTCGTAGCAGAAAACAAAAAATTTCTAACTAACGAATACCGAAACCAGCTAGGATCTATCTATCTAGTAATGCGGTAACGGTGGGGCGGAACTGGTCACATACCTCTTGTAGACCGAATAGCGGGGATTACGCTCCCGCACAAGCGTTGCCGACGAAGACGACGTAGCCGACCTCGAGGTCGCGAAGAACTTGGTGCGACGATGACGCAGTGATGTCGATGTAGACACGGCGTCGACGGGGAGGGGCGGCGGCAGCGGCGGCGGCTGGGCAGCGACCAGCGGCAGCAGGGCAGCGGCGGTGGCAAGACGATGTCACCCTGGCACCTCAAGTGTGGCGCCTCCGAGTACTCACACACATACGGAGCTTGCCGACAACCCCCGGTCACTCAGATCCAGCTGAGATCGCAGGGGTAGAACTTTGGTGGAATCCCGCAGTGCGACGGCGCACAGCGGTATAGCTTATGAGGGAGAGAGAGAGACAAGCGGGCGGAGAATTAACTCAGGCCGGCGTATACAACATTAATTGTATTTTTAGATTGTGTTTAAATCAATTAATATGCCCTTCTATATAAAGGGGGAAGGGGGTGTGCAAACACCTTGCCTCCCCCATGTGGGACTAAACAAAGGCAAGGAAAAGGGAGGGGAAAGGGGGGGAGGGGCGGCCTAGCCATGGCCGAGCCTCCCCCCCACATGGGCCTCTCTTGGCCCATTAAGTGGGCTGCCCCCTTTTTCCTTTCTTTTAATTGATTTAATTAATATTAAATTAATATAAAATATATATAATTCATAATTAATGTATTTATACATTATTTAATATCCTGTGACTCCGAAACAATTTCCGAACCACCCGAATTACCTTCGGATATTCCCGGAACCCTTCCGGAACTACGGGAACCTTTCCAGGTTATTTCTCTCTCTCCTATATCTATCATTCCAACGGTCTCCATGTGTCAGCAAGACCTTAAGCGTGTTACCCTACGGTTCGAGAATACTCCAGACATGGCCGAGACCCCTCGCTCGCCAATGACCGCCAGGGAGACCTGGATATCTGTAACGGTCCCTGTGCATTCTACGAATATCGTCGTTGAACCGAAAACATGATATTCATTCCTTTTGTTCCTTCGATACTACCTTATCCGAGATATGATCGTAGACATCCGATGTCCTGTTTTATCTCGTTACTGACAAGGGTCAATTAACTCGTCCGCGATATTACATCTCCATGACCTAGTCATACGTTGCGCAGCTTTATAGATGTAATCTCACCGAGTGGGCCCAGAGTATCTTTCCATCACACGGATGAACAAATCCCGCTCTTGATCCATACATCTCAACGTACTCTTTTGAGATACACAAGATACACCTTTATTGTCACCCATTTATGAACTGACGTTTGATGCACTTAGAGTATCCTACGGAGCAGCAATAAATATGATCTCACGGTCTGAGGAATAAGCTATCATATTACTTTCCTATTGCAAATGATGAACATTGTGATACGATCCTATTGCAATACTTTGTTGGGTATGTCCATCACCTTATTCCACTAATAAGATGACCTCATTGTCAACCGACGTGAATGTCCATGATCGGGAAATCTCGATCAACAGTTGCCCAATGAACTAGCATATATAGAGACTTACTAGGGACCCTGGTTTGTCTATGTATCACACGTGTATTAACAATTCCGATTAATACAGTTATAGCATGATAGAAAAACATATTATAAACTTAATGAGATCATGCAATAAATACTATATATTTATTTGTCTCTAGGGCATATCTCCTTCAAATCAGGCGTCCTCCCTGGTGAACGGTCAGTTTCCCTCTGGCATAGTAACTGCGGCTGTGGAGTAAAGCCTCGAAGGGTATAGTGTTCTTGGGGGTATTACTTCTGCTGGTGACAGTTAAGGATACTTGCACCTGGGTTCACTCCTCATAAACTGGAAGGCACATAGTGCAAGGGAAGATTGGGAAATGACCCTGGGAGTTGTGCTAGGAAATGCATTCATATTTAATTTCTGAAATTACATACTAGCATTACATTCAGCAAGGCAACTTATGCCCATATCTGGCCTGTGCTACTAAGGCCAGTCCGGGCGCCCCGGCTGTGCAGATCTGCATGTGCTGTTTAATCTATCTGTCGGGTGAACCTCTATCTTCTGGGGACGCCTGGAGGAGAAAGGAACATCCGCGCAGAATCTTCAGGCATCTCGAGGGGCGGGAGACCCTGCTAAAGGCACAAGACCACCTCGCCCAAGAACGCGAACGATGCCCCTCGCGAGTTCGCAAGTAGCTCGCTCTTCCTCCTGAGGAAAGCAACGCCGGCTGAGCCAATTAATACTGGCAGAGGACGAATAAGATGAAGTGCTCAAGAAGGCGCCATTACCTGGTCAATGGCCTCGAGCTCGGCCAAAGGCTGGGAGAGACCCGGAGTACCAGCAGTCTTCTTCTTCAGAAAGGCCATCAGGAAGGCCTTTTTGATGGCCCTCACCCGGGCCGCTTCCTGCTCAGCAGGGCCCGTAATGGCCGCCAAATCGGCTAGGGCTTGGAGGGTGGAGGCTCGAGAAGCTTCTCCCCATCCAGCTGTCCCGATCTTGGCTGCCCAGGGCGCATCTGCAGCGCCTCGGAACACTGACTCCGCCGTGGAGATCTCCAAAGCTCCCCCCTCCGACATCGCTCCCGCGTCGCCGGACATCTTCAGCGACTCGCGTCCTGCAGCAAGGGAGAATGGAGACGTGTGGAGCGGAAGGGGAGAAGTACGCAATGAAGACTGGGGGCTGGGGAGTCTTTTATAGACTTCTGAGCCGCCACCTACCGCTTAACGATTCAGGTGCCGCAGTAATGGGGACACGTTTTGCAAAAAACCTGTTCTCATTCACACATGGCACGAGTGCAAAATACAAGGGACGGAGACAAGTTCTTCTTCGACAAACGACAAAATCTACAACGAAGCCCTAGTTTTTTACAGAAAAAGGATTCACCCCTGACAGGCCGGGAGTGTGAGCATACCCCGGGAGGCGCTACTTCCCAAAGTATGTCGACGAGGCCGCCAAGAAGGAGGTCAAGGACATCTTTGGCGTCCCCCTTCTCGACATCTTGCCTCCTCTGGACGACGAGCTCTCCTCCACCTTGATGCTGGACGAGTCTTCCTCATCTTCATCCTCGTCTAAGGAGCCGGAGCTGTCGTCGCCTCCGCTGCTACTGCTGCTGCTCTCCATGCAGCATTCGGTGCGTACCCCAGCGGCATCGAAGATCTTCACGGAAAGTGTCGCCACTCCATCGTACAGGAATGTCACCTTCTGCCCCTGGCTTAACCGCCGGGAGCGGGAAAACGACTTCCACCCATGGCCCAGGAGCACGGAGCCGTCGATGGCGTAATCCGCCCAGGCCCAGGAGGGGCCATTGGGACAGCCTTCGACTTGCAGCCAGAAGCCGGGGGGCTTGTCCTCCGCCACGACCATCGAGAAGGAGGTCGGGAGGCGCAGTTGACTGCGAAGCTCGTGAACCAGATCCACCAAAACTCGAACGGAGCGAAGCTGGTGTGCGCCGAGCTCCTCGGAGAAGGGGAAGCTCTGCCGCGGCTACCACGTCCGACGCGGCCACCTCGACTGCCGCGGCCTCCTCTTCCTCGACTACGACATCCACCGCGGCCGCGGACAGGCAGTCCTTCTCTTGGGGCAGCTTGAACGGCGCGCGCACGTCCTCGCCCCCTTCTCGCTGGCGCCATTATTGCAAGGGACAATTGCTTTTGTGCCCTGGTTCTCTCTAGTTTATCCGTGTGTGCCATACCTGCGTAGTTTCTCTCGTCTGTGCCCTGGATGGCTCGGAAATCGGCCAAACGCTCCGTTGGGCTCTGGTCAACCGTCACTTGGCCTGACTGGTGGGGTCGGCCTGTCGCGGCTCGGTTGGGATTTCCTGGGGTCGGCTAGTAGGGTCGGCCCTTTGACCTTAGATGTGGGCCCAGCGAAGTGCATGCTCGTCCTCATCCTCCTCCTCCTCCTCCAAGTGGGACCGCTCAAGTGGGGACTGGAAGCGAGTCTCAAGTGGGGACAGGAAGGGACGAGTCTGACGCCCAGGTTGGGTATCTCAGCCCCAATTAACACGTGGTTAACACCGAATTAACTGAATTAACTGAGTTAACACTGAATTAACACTGAAGTAACTGACAATTCGTTGATTAGTACGTCATTGTTTAGTGAAACTGCTATTACTAATTGAAACTTCTACTACTACTAATTGAAACTCGATTTATAACTCGAATTGATTTATAATATAGGATTCATAACTCGATTTGAAAACTGAAATTCGATTTATAACTCGAATTGAAACTGCTACTACTAATTGAAAATCGATTTATAACTCGAATAGGATTATATTCACAATTACAAAAGATTAGCAGTGCATGCAGCACTGCTACTACGCCGGCGGCGGCCTAATACTACTACTAATCAACAGTGCAAGTAATGCACTACTGCTACTACGCTGGCCTCGGCCTACACGCGCCGCTTCTTGGCCGGCGGTTCGTCGTCGTCGTCGGAGTCATCCTCCTCCTCCGCCTCCTCCTCCTCGTCGTCGTCGTCGTCCTCCTCCTCCTCCTCCTCCTCGTCCTTCACCAACTCCGAGTCCGAGTCCTCCTCCTCGGACCCGTCGTGTTCGTCATCGTCGGAGTCGTCGGGGTCTGAGCCGCCGCTCTAGTCATCGTCGTCGCCCTCGCCGTCGTCGTCGGTGCCGGAGCCGCCGGCGTGCCCGTGGTCCTCATCCCACCACGGGATCGGGTTCCCTCGCCGTCGGAGTCGCTCGGGATGGCTTCGTTCTGCCACCAGTGATCCATTGGAGAGCAGGGGTGGTTGGGGTTTTTCGGAATGGGGAGAAGAGAGACACTGCAGAAGAGCGAGTGAGCCGCAATGCAATGGGATTGGGGTTTTTATTTGTGAAGGATAGTGATGAATTCACTCCCGCTGGCGTGTAAATCGATAACCGCTTGTGGCACCGAACAGGCGCATCGCCTCGTTTTCTTGCCAACGCAGTGTAACATGACAACACAATTTACAGATTATATTCGCAATGATGACATCGTGTGACCGCGCTTCACGTCTAGTCGAACTGACATGCCTGTAAATGTTTACCACGTCATCTGGTGCCCCTAGACGTGTCGAGTACAAGTGTCGAACAGTTGACGCGCGTCGTCATTCTGATCCAAGTTAATGCAGTTGGAGACGCTGTGAGACATCTACACGTATCAGAAGCATTTTTTGCAAGAACTGACACGATTAATTTTCTTTTTACGTGCAAATATCCGGACACGAACTGGACGTGAACTACACGTATCGGTGCATCCGTGTCAACACACCAAGCGCAATCTGTACACGAACTGGACGTGAACTGGCACCCACAACGCGCTCTGTGTAGTTACGCGATCTGAACGTGTGTAGTCCTTGTTTATCAACTTGAATCGTTTGTAATATTTGTTATTGTACTTCTGTCGAACACCTTAAGTGTGCACTCTGGACGCGCTATGGCGTGCTCCGGACGCGCCACGGCGTGCTCAGGGAGCGCACTGGCGCACATTTAGGCGCGAACTAAGCCTAGACCATTCTTAGTCACTCCAAAATGATACTTTCGTGAGTATTTTGAAATTACCATGTTGCAATTCCAAACCACTTCTCTTCAACCTTAGACCTCATCGTTTGAGGTTTGCGATATCACATGAGATACATGCCCTTCTAATTTTGAATGTATGTGGACCATGTTTTTCAACTTGAGTCGTTAGTATATGACATATGAAGACTATGTGCATCGGTTTTTCAATTTTTCGATAATTTTTGAATTTATTATGGTTATTTCAAATTCGGTCAAACCTAAGTTTGACCAACATTTAAACAAGTTTAAAACATGAAAATGAAAAACTAAGCATGGATCCTTAGTCACTCCAAAATGAAGCTTTTGTGAGGTTTTTGAAAATTTCATGTTGCAATTCCAAAACCACTTCTCTCTAACCTTAGACCTCATTGTTTGAGTTATGCAATATCACATGAGATCCATGCCCTTCTCCTTTTGAATGTATGTAGACCATGTTTTTCAACTTGAGTCGTTAGTATATGACATAATACGACTATGTGCGCATAATTTTCCTTTTTTTGATTTTTTTTGAATATTTGAAGCTCATTTCAAACGTCGGTTAAACTGCAGCCGTCCGATTTCCTCTAGAAGGAATCTGCACGCAGACTCGGGGCGATCCGCGAGAAGCTCATTCTGCGATCTGATTGGACGCGCGCGTAGGACAAGGGCTGTGCACCCGCTGACGAGTGGACCACGGCGGACCCAACGGGGATTTTGGCTCGCCCACCCCCATTTGCCTCAGTGACACAAAATGGGTATTTTGGCACACCAAATGCGGATTTTGGCTGTTACCCGTCATCGTAACTTAAATGGTGATTTTGGCAAACCAAATGGGGATAGCCATGAGCTTGCTCAAATCTAGCTTCAAATCCATATAAATTTTCAAATGAGCTTGGACTCGCTGAAAAATGTGTTTCAAATGAGCTCCAAAGTTAGGGTAAACGGCCCCGTTTCTAAGCAAAAATGGTGGACTCACTTAAAAATGTGTTTCAAATGAGCTCCAAAGGTAGGGTAAACGGCCCCGTTTCTAAGCAAAAATGGTGGACTCGCTGAAACATGTGTTTCAAATGAGCTCCAAAGGTAGGGTAAACGGCCCCATTTCTAAGCAAAAATGGTGGACTCGCTGAAAAATGTGTTTCAAATGAGCTCCAAAGGTAGGGTAAACGGCCCCATTTACACACACAATTGGAAACGTCAAGCACAAGGCCATTGCCAAATTTCATGGTAGTACAAAATGGACTTGCCCTTGCTCAATTATAAAATAGATCAACAACTAATAACTAAATTGGCACTTGCCCTTAATAAAGCAACTAATAACAAAAATTGACTACAACTCGTCCTCGTCATCGGAAACCTCCACCGACTTGGCCTTGCCCTTGCCCCTGCCCGTGCCCTTGGCATCGACCTCTTCTGGGGCGTTGCTGTTCGACGCCGACCACATGTCCTCCTTCTTCCCCTTGCTCTCCAACTACATACTGAGCCGTTGCTGCTCGGCGGCGGAATGCTTGGCCAGGTCCATGGCTTTCTGGTCGGCCATGGCCCAGGCCAAACCCGGGTCCAGGACCTCCGTGACCTCCTCCTTCCAGGCCATGGTCCAGTCCATACCCTGGTCGTCCTCGTCGGACAGATCGATGAAGGGAATGGGATCGGGAGCAATGGCCCTGTCCCTGCCCCTGCCCCTTGGAGACTCCCCGTCCCATGCGGCTTCACTCGCTCGCCTCCTGCTCGAACTTGGAGGAGTACGCTTACGCCCACGCCCACGCCCACTCCCCATGCCGCTTCCCTCGCTCGCCTCAAGAAACCAAGGATAGGGGATGTGGCGGCAGCGGCGGTTTGAGCTGGGAGTGGAGCTGCCATCACCACGAGGCATGGAGAGATACAGGACTGGGCGAAGGTGTCTAGGAGAGGAAGAGGGGATTTCTGAGCGCAATGGGCAAGGAGATTGCTCCTTTTAATGTTAGGAGCGGTCTGGACGGCGTCGCGGTCTAGACGGCAGTAATGGCGACCGGGCATTGATTCGGCTCCAGACTGCTCATCTTGCAGCAGGATAGAGTAGGCAAGAGAGACGCGAGGACGGCGGAGCAGATGCGCGTCCGGTCCGGCAGTGTAGGCGGCGAGGCAGCTTTTTGCCGGCCAGGGGAGCACGCCATTGAAGGCGCGGCGAGCACAAGTGGAACGTCATGGACGCGCACGTACGGACGCATGCATGTAGGTGGGACGGGGTGCATGCACCTTGCTGGGCCCACATCTAAGGTCAAAGGGCCGACCCCACTAGCCGACCCCAGGAAATCCCAACCGAGCCGCGCCAGGCCGACCCCACCAGTCAGGCCAAGTGACGGTTGACCAGAGGGCAACGGAGCGTTTGGCCGATTTCCGAGCCATCCAGGGCACAGACGAGAGAAACTACGCGGGTATGGCACAGACGGATAAACTAGAGCCAACCAGGGCACATCAACAATTGTCCCTTATTGCAAGGGCTCTGGTAGGCTGGAAAGCAGAGAGGCCGGGAAGATGGATGGGATCGAAGGGGTCTTCCCCTGCTTTTATAGCACGGATTCCTCTGCCCACGATGGACTCCTCATTTTCTCCGTTATCAGAAGTCGAGAAGGCCAACACAGCTGTTCCCCTGAGCGGAATAACTCCAAGAAGACCAGGCGCCGGACCCACTTTGACTTTTTTGGTCATGTCCCCAGCAGCCTCAGAAGACCGAAGCCGCCGGGATCATGCCCGGGGGCTACTGTTGCAGCAGTGGAACATGGGGTTCCCCTAGCGCTGCCTAAGTGGATCCACCGCCTATGGGCCCAACACAAGGATGAACAAGGCCAAGACTTGACACAAGGCCTGGCGGGCGCACCCGCGCCATACAAGATCTCCCGGGTGCGCAGGACCCTCGGGCCTCCTGCGACCCGGGAGGAACCGAAGACCCCGAGAGCGCGAATCCCCGGCGGGGCCGAGCTCCCTCTCGAGTGCAAGACCGTACGACGAGAAGATAAGGTTTCTACCACCTTCCAGAGGATAGTGGAAGCCCCCAGAAGGCTTGGGAAGCAAGGCGCGGCCAGGGGACACCACCTATGTAGCACCCTCGAGAGCCAGGCTAACCAAAATCCCAGATCTTCATCTGAGATAAGCCTAACATAGATCTCGAAAGCCAACAGTTGTAAATCGGTAACACAATAGAGACCCTACAACACAAGAAGCAATATGTTAAGCTCTTAACAGAGCGAAGAAGCAAATATCACCAAACAAGGTCACTGACCTGTCAATCACCAATACAACGGAAGGCAAATTATGCTATTAGACATAGCAAAATCAGCAAAAGGCCTAAGAGGCCAGAAAGCATAACGGCGACGTCCCAGTCCATAGATTCCAGGCTGCCGTCTGGGAACCCCAACCTACTCGTCGATGTCGATGTCCACAAAACACACCTGTCCAAATAATTGCGCAAGGCTGAGTACGGGAGGTACTCAAGAAGACTTATTTAACCTATTATATATCTGCTCGTTCAGAGAGTATTCATGAATGTCCTTTGCATAAAGCCAGTTTTGTTTTCAAATCGAGAGAGGAGAGAATCTCGCATCAGTAGACTTTTAAAATGGGATAAGAGAGTGAAACACTAGCTTCATCCACATCTTCAGTCTTCACCAGATCATCATGAGTTGTACCACCCACCAGAATCACCCCTCGCTCAACCCGAGGAAGCAATCCTACCACCCTTAGTTGACAAGTTTTATAATTAGATTATAATTGTCTATGATCACCGAAATAAGGTACCAAGTCGTCCAAAACCGTGGACACGGCTTTCCGAAAAGATTTACCCTGCAGGAGGTGTAAGTACCCACACACGCCAACCAATCCTTGCGCCAGACATTAGCACTCTTCCGCGGAATGCCGGCAGAAGGGTTGGCCACGATCTTTCCCAAGTTTCGCCTATTTCCGTGAGCCACATCAGTAGGTCTGACCACCAACGCGCAGCGGTCCCTAGTGCGGGTTGCCAGGGTCAGCATCTGGACACGTAGCCCTGCTGCCCTAGCCCTAATCATCTTCAATCCTCTATTTACCACACACTCAAATGGAACACTCGAACTAGTGGCTTCACGTAGTAGGCTAGGCAAGTTGGGGTCGAGGGAGGCCCAAGTCCAGTGTGGATGCACGAGGTCTTGGTTCCGAACCCAAGAACTCGGTTCCTAGTATCAACAAGAACGAGACAACCCACCACAATCCCATTGTGGCCTCTCATCCAAGTCTTTCGCAATAACTAAATCATGTATACTCATTCCACCTCAATCTTCTCGACTGGATGGAGAAAGGAACAACTAAGCATGTCTAAGCGGCAATGCAACACAAGGGACACTCTATACCTCAACCAAAAACATCTTTGAACCGCATGCATAACACAAGAATCAAATACTTTTGAAATCTTATATGTGCAGATAAGAGGTTATGCTTGCCTTGCTCTTCGATAACCAGATATAAGGCTTTTAGAAATCTTCAACTTGACTTGATCGAGATAACCAAGAATAACCCGTCATAGTTTCCGCTTGATTTGATCGTCGATGATCCAGCACTGGACTTCGGTGTTGCCAAACTCCACTTCGGATTCGCATTCTACCGCGAAGAATGAAAGACCGGAAAAGAAACGGGAAACAACATTCAACCATGGCATCGATGCAATGCGCACAATGTATGCGTGACAATTTAAGGGATTTAATTTAAAGCCCTACACATGATAGCACATTTTAAATGGAGTTGGAACAAACCCCATGTTTAAATAAAAGGTAAATTGTTCTTCTATTTTAAACAAGGTTCAAAGTTGGTTAAACATGCATGATCTGGACATAACTAGATAGATCTTATTTTTCTGCAAATTTTGATATATTAATCATATTTTTCTGATTTAAAATGAATTACTTATGAATTTCCAAATATTTAAACAATTTTAATTCAATTTAAAACATTTATGAAATTGAATAAACAAATTGGACCCACATGTCAGATATTTAACAATTTTGGAAATCATTTTTGGAAAACATTAAAATAATGACAGGGGACCCCACATGTCATATTTTTAATAATTACAGAAAGGAATAAATCATTTTCAGAAAATGAAAAGAGATGATGACGTCAGATGACGTCATCCATGGAGCACTGCTCCCTGCCGAGCACCAATCCGGCGATTGCGACCACGAGAGGCAGTGCGGCCACGCCCGTTACACGCGCGGGAGAACGGGGAGCCAGAAACGGGTGGCGCCGCCAGCGGATCGTCACCGGAAACGGCATAGGGCTCGCCGGAGCGGAGGCCGACGGCGGCGCATGGCGGCCGGACGAAACAGAGGGAGAGGGAGCGCATGGAGGGGTCCGGGAGGACCAGCTTCTCACCAGGGGCGTGATGGAGAGGTCGGGGAAGCGCGGGGATGCCGGAGATGGCCGAAATCCGTGGTCGATGGCGGCGGACCGGAGTTGAGGAAGACGGCGATTCCGGTCGATTTATTGCTCTCCAGGAAGCACGGCTCGAATAGGAGGATGCGGGGAGGTCGGAGGAACTCCAGAGCTTCTCATGGAGGGCCGGGGTGGCCGAAATGGGCGGCAAATGGCGGTGACCCGTGAAGCTTTCCGGCGGCTAGGGTTTCTCCGATTTGGGGAAGAAGGAGAGGAGAAAGAGGGTTAGGGTTTTCTCCAGGGCGGCGGCTGAGGGCTTCAAATAGGCCGGGGAACGTCGGCGGCGCGAATCGCTGCGCATCCACGCCAAGGGACGGCCTCGCGCGCGACACAGACGCACGGGAGGTCGGAAGGTTGAAGACGATGGTGTTTTTCCGGAAAACCCCCTGGACTTGGAGAACTACAGGAACTTTTGGAAACAGGCCCCTGGTTGAGAAATAAAGAATTTTAGGGCCTTTTTGTAAACAGAAAATTTGTATAAAAATACCAGGAGACTCAGAATTTTACAAGGAAGCCATTGGCAACTTTAGATTTTGAAAACTTTGAAATTCTTTTGACACATTTAAAATTTGCAAGTGGTTTAGGCCACTTTAGAGTTTTCTCTTTTATTTTAAAACTCAAATTTTCTGCACTTTTAAGTTAGATGCAAATGATGCTCATGATGCACAAAACAATCCTAATTAACACTAATCAAAATTGGGGATGTTACAAATCTATCCCCCTTACAAGAATCTCGTCCCCGAGATTCCTAAGGTAGGAAGAGTGATACAGAGAGGAGGGCTACACCGGTCTTGGATGATCTTGTCGATCCTACGACGATCTTCTTTCTCGAAGAGGTTGATCCTTGACTTCAGGGATGATTGAACACTTCATGTTTCGACGGACTGTTCTTCAACTGCACCAAAGAGAAGAGCGAAATAACTCTAGAACGAGGATCTTCAAAAAGATTGAGTATCTCATGGTTAACTCAAGGGAGGAGTGTGCAAAACAACTCTTGAGCTAATGAGCATGAAACACATCAAGGTAACAGATGGAAAGGAAGAAGTTTCAAGTTGGTAGACAACTGTTCCGCGAAAGGATTAGAATAAGAACTTTGCACAAGGCCAAGATGGATAGATAACGAGATCTTGATGCAACAAGAAGGAAGAACCCTTTTCAGATTTCAACCATTTGGCATACATGACGTTTGCCACATGATTAAAAGTCCAGGGCCCTAAGATGACTGACAAATTCACACAACGTGTGAGTTGAAAAGAACTTCAAGTACAAGCAAAAGGAAGGAAGAACTGATCAACGAAATGTTAAAGATCACCATGGAAATAAAATTCACATGATGTATAGGTTGTCAAAAGATAAGAGCAGGATCTGAAGGATCAATCGAGAGACATTCAGACTCTTCGAGACCATTGGAAAGGAAAACTTTTTCTTGATGTTTTAGATACCCATTTCAATCTCATGACAAGCCTTTAATAGGTGAGGAGGTAAACATCGGGCTTTGGAAAGTGAAATACCATAAGGGCAACTTTTAGAATAAGCCGCACAACAATCCTCATGGGGAGTGGTTGTTCTTGAAGATTCCAGGGAATTTCGGCGATAGGCCTTCTGACTAATTGTGTCAACCACAACATCAATCTTGCCGGAGTTACAAAAAGACCTATGTCAAAATCCTTGAGGGACACCAACCATCGTTGCTGCTTGAGATTCAGCTCTGGTTAGTTGGGATGATAGTTCAGACTCAGAATGTCCGAACAGAAAGGTTGCAATGGATACCACGGAGACAAGGTTACTAGATTCTCAAGATATGGACAACATTGTCAGACTCGAATAGATGAGCGAGATTGCAACAACCCATGTATTAGTCATGTGCTCGAAGCCAACAACATCTACATGAATCAATTACAACAAACACGATTGTGTCCTTGTTGGGAAACAACAAAGAAGATAATGAAGTTTTCCGACTTGTTCTCATTCTTGAACTAATCAGTTAGTGGCTTGATGTGCATATATAACTACTTCAAGGAATGGAGGTAACAACCTATCATTCCACGAATAATCCGCACATGCATAACCGGCTAGAGATGATTCCCGAGGAAACAAAGAGAAACTCTACTTGGATTCACGGCGACATCTTTCAGCAAATGTACGTAAACTCGAGTAGGTTACTTCCAACATCCAGAATGTCGGCCCAGTGGATTCTAGGGTGTGCAGAGCCCACTCTCCACGGCCCTCACACGCGTCGATGCCGACGAAACGACTAAGGACCAAGCGGAACGCTTGGGGAGACCCCGAGGGGAGAGCCCCCTCGAGGGGACTTGAGGAGCCAGCGAAGGGCCTGAAGGGGCTCCCCCTGAGGCCGCCCCCCGGCAAGGCTTTTTCTCCCCTGAAGGGGAGTCAACGCAACTCCCTCGGCAGGGCCTCCCGGGCCCTGCGGGAATACTTCGCTACGAAGGAACCGCTGCAGAGCGCACATGGCCTCTGCAGCAGCCGCAGAGTGACGCGCGCGTCTGCGCGCGATGACGACGGCGCCACAGTTGCCGTTCTGGTGATAAAATGAGTCAACAAAGCGCTGTGTCCCCTGCGCCGCCACCAAGACTTTCCTCTTTGGTGATAAAGCCGATGGCCGGCGCAACGCTCCAACGGCGACGTCACCGTGGGCACCCCCACGGTCTCTGCAGCACCAGCTGTACGCTCTTCAAAGACGGACGCTGCCCTGCCACGAAGGCAGGCTTTACGACCATGGACCAAGTCCATGGACAACCGAGCTGTGGTGCACCCCGCTCCTCCGCTTCGTCGCCATGTGGGAACCCGCCCACTGCGCAAGGCGCAGGGAAGAGGCCCGGTGCGCCTATATAAGGAGCAGGAGCACCACCGTAGAAAGGGATCGATCATTCCGATGGGGAGAAAACCATCCACTTACCCGTGTACACTCTACCATAGCCTAGCCAAGCTTAGGGAGCTCGAGGAGGAAGAAGAGCTCGTCCTTCCCCTCCAAGCTCCGCATAGCCGCTCGAGAGCCTTCGGCAAGCCCATTGTACTGTTCCCACCGCAGTGCAATACAGACAGGCAGGAGTAGCGGTTTTACCTCACTCTGAGGGCCGTGAACCTGGGTACGGGCCGGACTCCATCTCTGTCGTGCTGTTCCTCCACAGGCTCGACGAGCACCGTCACCGAGCCGGCCGTAGGTTGTTGACCAACGTGTTCAGTCCCCTTCACGAACTTCTCCCCCGAGAGTGGTTATCCCTGTTTCGTGGGAACCACACCTCGACATTTGGCGCGCCAGGTAGGGGACTGAGGCGCGTCTTCGACCTCCAGCCGGCTTTCCACCATGGCGGACAACCGCACGACGCGCGCCAATAGGCGTCCAGCTGACAGGGCCCACACCGAACCCGGCACAGCTCCCACCCGTGGCCGCCGCGGCCGCCCTCGTGCTGCCGAACGCGCCAACACCGGCCCGCATGTGGAGGAGCCTGAGAGCGAAGAGTACAGCGACCACCGCGACGATAGGGACGGCCCCCCGGAGCGCAACGACGATTCTGAGTCTTCGCATCCATCGCGGCGCCAAGGCGCGTCCTCTCAGGGACACCCAGAGCCCACGCCGCACACCACGCTCCTCATGGCCCAGGAGCTTCTACGCTACCGGCCTAGCGCTGAGGCCCAAGACCAGTGGTTGGACCGCCTCCACCACCTCGTCGACGTCGCCACCACGCGCCCCGCCCCGTCGCGCTCCATGGTCCAGCACTCCGGCCGCGCGGGAACGGCTGCACCGGATGCGCCTCCGCCGCCGCCAGGACCGCCTCCGGCCGCAGCGCAGGGGGCTCCCTCTCACGCCTCCTCCCCGCACGACTGCCAGATCGTGCAGCGCACCGCGCCCGACGCGCGTGTGGGCATGGAGCGCCGCCGGGACCTCCAGAACCGCCTCGTCGAGGAGCTCGGTCAAGCGGGGCAGCAGAACCGCCGAGCTCTACAAGGAGGAATCGCCACGTACGCCTCTGGCTGCCTGGCCTTCACCCGCGCTCTGCGTCGCGTGGTCTGGCCGCAGAAGTTCAGGCCAGCCCTCCCCAAGGGCTTCGACGGGTCCACCAACCCCCTCGAATTCCTGCAGCTCTACACCACCTCCATCCAGGCTGCGGGGGGAGACGACAAGGTCATGGCCAACTGGTTCTCCCACCCGCTCAGGGACTCCGCGCTGTCCTGGCTCCTCAACCTGCCCGAGGACTCCATCGACTCCTGGGAGGAGCTCTGCAAGCAATTCGTCGCCAACTTCAAGGGCACGTACGAGCGCGCACTCACCCACAACGACCTGCGCGCTGTGGTGCAGAAGAAGGATGAGACCCTCCGCAAGTACATCCAGCGCTTCAGCCAAGGGCGCAACAAGATCCCGAACATCCCTGACACGCAGGTCATCGCCGCCTTCAGAGAGGGCGTCACGAACCGCAGGATGCTCAAGAAACTGGGCATTCACGACAAGCTCACCTCTGTGGTGAAGCTGTTCGACCTCGCGGACAAATGCGCCAAGGCAGAAGAGGGACTCCTCTTCGTCAAGATGAGCCAGCGAGGGGACGACCAGGCCGAGGGCTCTAAGAGCCACAAGAAGCGCGAGGAGACCAAGCGCAAGACCACTGCTGTCCTAGCGGCAGAGCCAGCCACCAAGAACGCCCGCAGGAGCTCCCCCGAGCCTGGCGACAAGGAGGCAGACCACCGTCCGTTCTGCGTCTACCACAATAGGCGTGGACATGCCACAGACGACTGCTTCGACCTCAAGAGGCTGAGCAGGGAGCGCGAGCGAGGAGAAGGCAGCGGGGGCCGCGGCAGAGGTCGCGGCTACCGCAGAGACGGCAGGGGTAGGCGCGATGGCGGCTACCAAAAGCCATCGGGCACTCAAGCCAACGCCGCCGAGAAGAACAACAACCTCCCTGACGAGGAGGATGGAGGCTACCAGGCCCCGAGAGGGGCTATGGCCTGCATCCTCGGCGGGGCTCAGGCGCCCAAGTCGAACAACCAGTTCAAGCAGTTCGCCCGCGAGCTCAACGCCGTGCTCCCGAGCACCGAGACCTCCAGGCCCCTCAAGTGGTCCCAGTACACCATCGCTTTTGACGCCAAGGACCACCCCAAGTCGACCAAAACCGTTGGGACCCTCCCCCTGGTCTGCTCCCCCACCATCAACAACATCACCGTCTCCAAGACGCTCATTGATGGGGGAGCTGGCCTGAACGTCATCTCTGTCGAGACTTTCAAGACGCTTCAAGTGCCCTACGAGTGGTTTATGCCCTCTAGGCCATTCACCGGGGTCACCAGTGGTTCCATCGAACCCCTAGGCCAGGTCCAGCTCGCCGTCACCTTCGGCACGCAGAAGAACTATCGCACGGAGCTGATCGACTTCGACGTCGCCCACATCGGCCTGCCGTACAATGCCATCCTCGGCTACCCCGCTCTCGCGAAATTCATGGCCGTTACGCACCATGCCTACAACATGGTCAAGATCCCCGGCAGCGCTGGCACCATCGCCATCCATGGGCATATCCTGGACGCCACGCGCGCTGTCGAGAGCGCCTACAAGGCAGCTGCCATGGCATTCCCGGCCGACGAGGACATGGAGCCTCTCGAGAGGCCCAAGAAGAAGAAACAAGTGTTCTCTCAGGAGCAAGCGGCCACGAAGAAGGTGCCACTAGACACCAGTGGCTCGGGACCCGAAGGCTCGGGGGCTAGCTGTGGGGACCCCGGACTAGCTGTCCGAAATACCCGATTATGCTTAACACAACGATCCCGTGATCAGTCTGTCGTTGCACATAATCCGAACTGAATACCGAAGTTTACATCCATTACAATACCGCATTAAAGTCTTACATAAACGGTCATTTAGACCAAGTTTTACATAGGTGCCTTCATGGGCCAAACCAAAATAATCAGCGGAAACTAAGGCGTAGTAGACATCATATCCTAGCAATGACCCGACAGGCAGTCGACTTATGAAGATCCCTAGTTTGCATAGAAGTCGCCATACTCCTCCTTGGCGTAGTGCTCCTCCATGTCTGGCTACGACAATAGCCAGGGACGAAACCATTATGAGTACATTTGATTGTACTCGCAAACTACTCCAACATGAGTATGCACTAGTCTCATTTTAATTTCATACTTTTAATTTCTTTAAAACATCTCTATATCTTTGTTGAAGAAGGTAAGAAGAATTTTATAACTACTCTTAATATAATGTCCCATTTTATTAGTTTCTCCAAAACTCCTCCTTTTTCTGACCATAACGCGCCATGGTTCATGGTCTCCAACAACCTCATACCGATCCGTTGGTATAGGTGTATGGAACATTCTCCACTTCCTTTTCTTTTTAAAACTCAATTCTTTTCAATACTTGCACATGGTCAAAGTAGGGTCTCTCAACTGTCCATATCCGAGGACTCGGCTATTCGAATAGTTTTACACTCTGCAGAGGTAGCACGCTTTTCCCACATCCATCCGGTAACTCATCGTGTCAGCCACGTCCCGCCATACAAGGTGTATGCGAAGTTGAGACACCGATCCTAGTCTGTCCTTTGCTCATGCTAGTATAGGACCCTGCCCATATGATACTTTCCATCAACACTTAACCCAGCCCGTCGGGATCTAAGTGTGAGGACTCATAGTTTTGTCTGGCGGTGTATAGGGGACATCCTTCTATCCTCCTCCTTATCTTTCCATAGAGTTTGAGCGAGGACCCAGGTCAGGGGTAGTTCATCAAACCATCCCCTCATGCATAACGGAGTCAGCTCCGTAGATGAGGTATCCCATACTAATATGAGCAAACTATATGACCAAGCCCTTTCCCATATGTGGGTAAATGTGGTCGCACAGGGTATTGGCTGATTGACGTAAGTACAAAGACACAATGTGCGTTTTATCAAAACCACCATTCTCCTTTTCTCCACTTCAACACCGACATCTCGGCGCTTCATAGCCACACAAGGGTTTTCAAAGGGGTTTTGAATAAAACAATCTTTATTTTTCCCATCCTATAATTTGGTATAAATTATCCTATATTTCTACATAGGGTGGCAAAATAATTTCCATATACTTTTTAAAAAGGTTTTAGAAAAATCTTTGCCTTAGGAGTAAATCATGTTATAAAAATAGATGCATGTATTAGGGTGCAAGCTCAGAGAGTAGCTTGCCTTGCTCGGCAAAGTGATCTTGGTCTTGATCTTCAGGTTCCACGAATTCTTCTTCCTCGATAAATCCGACAACGTTCTCGTCTAATTCACAATCAAACAAATACAAACAATCACTAACCTACTCAATCAACATCATAACAATACAATCTGGAATGCTCTAAATAGCCACTGCATACATCAAGCAACACAATTTGGTTTCAAATTAATTGAATTAACCATTATTTAACAATGTCCTAATTATGGCAGAAACTAATTGAACATGTTTAATTACATATCTCAAGTTCTGTTAGTCAAAAAAATACAAACTAAATTTCTACAGAAAGCTACTGATGTGTAGAAGACAACACAATTGGATTTGGATCAATTGGAGTTACCAAACTCCCTACATAATGGTTTTAATCCAGAAGCTTAATAATCAAGTTTTAGCTATTAATCAAGTTCTGATGATCCTAAAATTAAATCCTCTTATGGGTAACTAGCCATGACTAAATGTGACCCAATAAAATTAGTCTTAACTCATTTGTCCTAACAGAGTATCAGAAACAAACAAGTTTAGATTTTAAACCTTTTGTGGTATTTTTAATACTACATTTTTATTATTTATCCAAATGAGGTGAAACTACTTGGGTTGGTTAGACAGTTTTATAAGATTTCCATAACATTTGGATTTTATTTATTTGGAGTTATAAATCTCCAGATATTGAATTTCAAAGTTGAGTCCAGTACTGGAATTTCAGAGAAATTTAAATTAGAAAACAATTCTGTTCTGGATAATGTTGAGAATCCTGACGGGTGGGGTCCACCGTCAGTGACTCAACTGAAAACAGTGCGCGCGCTGGGAAATGTTTAAAATGCTGACAGCGGGGCCCACTGGTCAGCGACTTAACGCACGAAACGGTACGCTGCCGTGGATCTAAGATCCAACGGCTGAGGATCGAGCCCACCGGCGACGACCTAAAATGGGCGGCGCCGTGGCTCCGGCGACGGCGAGGTCGACGATGCGCTCACCTAGGGGCTCGAGAGGATGCGCGGGTGATGCAGATCGACGGCGGAGGCTCGGGGAAGCTTGCTGGACGAACGGCGCTTGCTGGGGATGCTCCAATCGACGGCGGCGAGCAGCTCCTCCTCCGCGGCCGTGCTCCAACTCCGGCGAGGTCCCTACATCGCTCCTGGGCACGAAGCAGAGGGGAAAAGG
The DNA here is from genome assembly GCA_026929855.1 of Poa annua. NCBI lineage: Eukaryota > Viridiplantae > Streptophyta > Magnoliopsida > Poales > Poaceae > Poa > Poa annua. The sequence goes on along the minus strand of CM049439.1, from coordinate 25,687,147 downwards.
GGGCGGGTGAGTGAGGTGGTAATGGTGAAGGGGGTGCAGGCCAGAGAGGAGGGAAAGAGAGGGCAGCACGGCTCGGCCGTGGTCGTCTTCTACCTCGGACATGGCAAGCTCGAAGATGGCCACCGGCGGCAGTGGCTTCGCGGCTACGGCTCCGCCCTCCTGGCGGTGCACGAGCGAGTGTGGAGCGAGGGAGAGGCAGTGGTGGAGTGTGGAGAAAACGGGAGCTCGGGGGGGGGGGGGGGGGGGGGGCTTTTAAGGCCGAGGTTCGGTCCATGGTGGACGGGGTGCTGGGGCGATCCAGAGGGGGCTAGGGCTCGCCATAGGGTGCGGTGCGGTGCGACTACGGTGTCGGGGTGCAGGGGAGCAAGGTTGGCGCGTGGAGGCGAGCGGCGCGTGCGCGAGTGGGGGACGGCCGTGAGGGCGTTTGGGCGGTGCACGACGTGCACGGCGCGTCGCGAGGGCTGCGGGAGCGGGCTGCTGCTGGGCGTCCTGCTACGCTGAGAGGGAGCAAGGAGGTGAGGAAGAGAGGGGGGGCACGGCGCGGCCAGCACGGCGTCGACACCATCGTGACCACAGTGCCGACCATGGCGACGTGCGTGCGGGCTGCTGTCCCCTGGCGTTCCTCCTCGTTCCCGGCCCTAATCCTCGGCGTCTTCGAGTGCGGTGAGGTGAGGGGAGTGAGGGCAAGCGCATGGAGGCATTGAATCGACGAACTCCGACCGAATTCGCTCGAATCGATCTCGGATTTGGGGAAGAACACGACACGGCCACCAGGTGTTCGACGAAATGTGTGAACCAAAATTAATTTCCAATTTCTGAATTTTATTTTCATAATTTGCTTCACATATGTTTCTCAAGGTTTGAGGTGCTGTTTGATTATTTATTGGACAAGTGCAACATAGCACATTTTGTGATTTGAATAAGATAAAGAAAGAAATAGAAATTAAATTGAGGTTTTTGAAATTAATTCTTTGGAGAGGGAAAAGTTGTGGAAATAAAATGGGAGTGACCATATTACCACTCCACTGAATTTGGTTTGAAAGAAAATGAATTTCTTACTTGGAGAAATGGTGTGACATTTGTCACATTGTTTTTATTGTTTTATCTTTTGTTTTGTTTATTTTATTTTCTTCATGTTTTTAATTAGAGCTAACAACCAACACATTCACAAGAAATAATTATTACAACCAACAATATGAAATCAACTCATATTAATTCATAAAAAGTTTTTGTTGGCCCATATTTTTGATATAATAATACTGATTATGATTTTGGGATGTTACAGATCCTTCCCCCCTTAAAATAAATCTCGTCCCGAAATTTGCTAGGCTTAGGCACTAAAGAGGTTTGGGAATTCGCTCCTAAGATAGTCTTCGCGTTCCCAAGTTGCTTCATCTTCTGAGTGGTTAGTCCACTGGACTTTGTAGAACTTGATCGCGCGTCTTCGGGTAAGACGAACATCTTCGTCGAGAATCTTGATGGGTCTCTCACGATAAGTCAGATCTTGATTCAGGTCGATGGAGAGGTGGTCGATGTTTTTGAAAACATCAGGCTGGTCAGGAACTTCAAGACATTTCCGGAGCAAGGAAATGTGGAAGACATCGTGATAATCTGCTAACTCTTGGGGCAACTCTAGTTGATAAGATACTTCTCCTCGACGAGCAATGATCTTAAAGGGTCCAATATACCTTGGCGCTAATTTTCCTTTGACATGGAAACGCTGCATTCCTTTAAGGGGTGTCACTCGGAGATAGACATAATCTCCGACACTAAAAGTGACATCACGACGCTTGGGATCAGCGTAACTCTTCTGACGGGATTGGGCAGTTTTAAGACGCTCACGGATAAGTTGAACTTGTTCTTCAGCCTCACGGAGAGTATCTGGTCCAAAAAATTTGCCTTCTCCGGTGTCGGACCAATTCAGGGGCGTACGACACTTCTTGCCGTAAAGGGCTTCAAAAGGGGCCATTTGCAGACTATACTGGTAACTATTGTTGTAGGAGAACTCTGCAAATGGAAGACAATCTTCCCACTTGGATCCATAGGATAGAACACACGCGCGAAGCATGTCCTCTAATATCTGGTTCACTCGCTCAGTTTGGCCTCCGGTCTGGGGATGATAAGCTGTGCTAAACGCTAACTTGGTTCCGAGGGCTTCGTGAAGGGCTTTCCAGAACCTCGAGGTGAATTGTGTGCCTCTGTCAGATACAATCTTCTTAGGCACACCATGCAGGCTTACTATTCTGGAAATATACAGGTCTGCTAACTGATTTCCCCGATAAGTGGTATTGACGGGAATGAAATGGGCAACCTTGGTTAGTCGATCAAGGATGACCCAGATTGAGTCATGACCTCGGTTGGATCTTGGAAGTCCGGTAATAAAATCCATTCCAATTTCATCCCACTTCCACTCGGGAATTTTCAGAGGTTGAAGCAATCCAGCGGGTCGCTGATGTTCAGCCTTGACTCGCTGACAGATATCACACTTGGCTACAAAAACACCAATCTCTCGCTTCATTCCGTGCCACCAAAATCTTTCACGAAGGTCTTGGTACATTTTGGTTCCGCCGGGGTGGATTGAATAAGGGGTCTCGTGGGCTTCCTTCAGGATTAACTCCTTAAGTTCCGTGATATTGGGCACACAGATATGACCATTGAATCTCAACACTCCTTCAGCATCTTCGGTAAAACCGGGCGCTTTGCCGAGAGAAATCTTCTTTTTAATTCCTTCTATGCTTTCATGACCTTTTTGGGCTTCCTTGATTTGATCTATCAGGGTTGGGGCTAATTCTAAATTGGCGAGATAACCGCGGCTAACAAGCTCTAGTCCAAAATCTTCGAACTCTTTGAACAAGGCTGGCTGTTCGGCTTGGATCAAGGCATTCAGGGTGCAAGGTTTGTGACTAAGGGCATCGGCAACTACATTAGCCTTTCCGGGGTGATAATGGATCCCAATATCGTAATCTTTGATTAATTCCATCCACCTTCTCTGTCGCAGATTTAACTCCTTCTGGGTGAAGATATACTTCAAGCTCTTATGATCCGTATAGATCACGCAACGATGTCCCGCAAGATAGGGACGCCACGTCTTCAGAGCAAGAACAACAACGGCTAACTCCAGATCATGGGTTGGGTAGTTCTCTTCATGCGGTCGCAACTGCCGGGACAGATACGACACCACTTTGCCTTCTTGCATCAGAACGCAACCAAGTCCGAGACGTGATGCATCGCAATACACGTCGAAACTCTTGGTGACGTCTGGCATAGTTAGGACGGGGGTTGAGGTCAGTCTCTTCTTCAATTCTTGGAAACTCTCTTCACACTTCTTAGTCCATTCAAACTTCTTGTCCTTTTTCAGCAGTTGGGTCAGGGGTTTGGCTATACTGGAGAATCCTTCAACGAACTTGCGGTAGTAACCCGCCAGTCCGAGAAAGCTTCGGATTTCAGTCACACTAGTTGGGGCTTCCCAGTCCACAATGGCTTGGATCTTCTCTGGGTCAACTGAAATCCCTCCCGCAGACACAACATGTCCGAGAAATGCCACTTCACTGAGCCAAAACTCACACTTGCTAAGCTTGGCATACAACTGGTGCTCTCGGAGGGTTTCTAAAACTAGACGCAGGTGTTCAGCATGCTCTTCTTCGGTCTTGGAGTAAATAAGGATGTCGTCGAGGAAAACTACCACGAACTTGTCGAGGTACTCCATGAAAATCTTGTTCATGAGATTCATGAAATAGGCTGGGGCATTGGTCAGACCAAAGGACATTACGGTGTATTCAAACAAACCGTAGCGGGTGGTGAAGGCGGTCTTGGGAATGTCTGTCTCTCGGATTTTCAACTGATGATATCCTGTCCGAAGATCTATCTTGGAAAAGACTCGGGCTCCGTTCATCTGATCGAACAGATCCTCGATCTTTGGAAGAGGACACTTGTTTTTAATGGTCACGTCGTTTAACTTGCGATAATCCACACACAGGCGTGTGGTGCCGTCTCGCTTGTCCACAAAAATAATGGGTGATCCCCAAGGTGAAGCGCTTGGGCGAATAAGTCCTTTGCTGAGCATATCAGCTAACTGCTTCTTCAATTCAACCAATTCTTCCGGATTCATCTGATAAGGCCTTTGGGATATAGGGGCTGTTCCTGGGATAAGTTCAATTATGAACTCAATATCCCGGTCTGGCGGCATACCAGGCAATTCTTCAGGGAAAACATCTCGGAACAGGTGAACAACACGGATCTCATCTAGGGTGGGTCGAGCTATGCTCTCATGGCATCCTGGTTGGGGTCGACTGGTTTCAGACACATACTCCACTTCTGCTCCTTTGTCGGTGGTGAGGGATACGGCTCTTCTGGCGCAGTCAATTCGACCACGGTACTTGGCTAGCCAATTCATACCAAGTATAACATCTATACCTTGGGTTCCTAGGATGATTAAGTCGACTAGAAACTTTTCTCCTTTGATCTCAAGGGAAACGTCAGGGCAAAACAACTTGGTCTCTAGGGTGGATTCTGGGATTTGGATGACCACTGGTTTGGGTAAGAGGTTTCCAACTAAACCTCCCTTAGCAACAAATTCTTGGGTAACAAAGGAATGGGTAGCACCAGAATCAAACATAACAGTTGCAGGTACTGAGTTGACAAGGAACGTACCCAGCACAACATCTGGCGCATCCATGGCCTCTTCAGCATTGATGTGGTGCAGACGGCCCTTGGCAACAGCAACATTTCCGCGGGGTGCGGGGTTCTTGCCATTTCCATTACGGCCTTGGCCATTGTTCGGTGCCTGTGCATCGGGGCGTGGACCATTCTTCTTACGATTGGGGCATTCTCTGGAGTAGTGACCCTTAGTGCCGCAATCAAAGCAGACAACATTGGCATTGCGGTTGAAGTTGTTAGAGTTCCCTCCGGGACGGGTATTGTTATTGGGGCGGTTGAAGTTGTTTGGGCGATTAGGGAAATTGGGGCGTGGAGTTTGTGGTGGTCGATAGGCCGGCTTGGGGTTTTGTGGAAAGATGCGAGGCTTCTGGTTGCTCGAACCTTCCTGGGCACTCATTTTCCTCTTGCGACCTTCAAACATAGACTTGCGCTTGGTCTCCAGCTGGATGGCTTTGTCCACAAGTGACTCCAAATCAACAAAGTCATGGATAACCAAAGCACACTGCAACTCATCATGAAGTCCATTCATGAAACGCTCCATCTTCTTTTTCTCGGTGTCGGTGTCATCAGGAGCATACCGAGATAAGTCAGTGAACTCATCAAGATAACCGACCACATCTCTACTTCCCTGCCGCAACTTGCGGAATTCATCCTTCTTCCTCTCAATGAGTCCGCCGGGAATGTGCTTCTTGCGGAACCTCTCCTGGAACTCGGCCCAGTTGATAACATGACCAGCTTGCTGGAGAGCCTTGGTAGCTTCCCACCAAGACCGTGCAGGTCCTGCAAGATAGTGGGTTGCATACAGCACTTTCTCAGGTTCTCCCACGGCTGCAACTTCCAGGTTGTTGTCAATGGTGCGAAGCCAATCATCGGCCTCTAATGGGTGAAGTCCCTTGGAATAGGTAGGTGGGTTGGTCTTCTGAAAATCGCTCAAAGTGGACCGCTGATTTCCTTCGCCATTGCCATTGCCATTGTTGTTGTTGTTGTTGTGGTTGTGATGGGCGGCAGCGATCTGCTGCAGGGCAGCAAGATGAGCTTGACGCTCCGCCCGGGCAGCTTGGCGTTCCTCCATGATAAGCGCAAGAAGTTGGGCGGTGGTTGGTTCCGGTGGTGGTGGTGGTCCTCCATCCGTGTTGGAGCGACGAGTGTCCACCGTCCTGAGCACACCGGGTATAAGAGGCAAGGCAAAAGGTTTCGACCAAGGGAAAAGGTCGGTTTCGCATAGTGGTTGATTAATTAAGGATTATATGGAAAATATTTTACACAGATTAACAAGACTAACACACTTATATAGCACAACCATCACATCAAAGAGTTCACCACATCAAACTTACAACATTGCCCTTCAGCTAATGTACACAATACAGGGTTTCCAAAAGAACCACTACTTCGACTCGACTAGCGATAGGGGGTCAACCTAATCCTGCGGTAGTACTCAAGTCACTCGCCTACTGAGGTGGAACCTCAGGCTCTGCTGCGTCAGCGTCGGACTGGTAGGGTGGCTCCTCCGGATCCTCCTCCTCGTCCTCGAGAACTGACTCGAGTGGCTCCTCCTCCTCATCCTCTAGCTCCTGCTCGTCGTCCTCCTGCTCATAGTCCATCTCCTCCAGGTAGTCGTCATCGTCACTGAGGAAAGCGTTGTTCTCCTTACGGAGATCCTCGCCCTCCTCCTCCATCTCGTTGGTGCGGTGCTCCAGATCCTCGATCATCTCGTCCTGCTCTGCCATCTTCTTGCGGAGCTTCGCTATGGTCTTCCTCAGCTGGGTCCTCTCCTTGAGAAGAGCGACCTTCTCCTTCTTCAGCTGCGCCTCACTCTCGCGACTCTCCTTGAGCGAGATGCGCTCAAAGCGAGACCGAAGTCTAGCGCACATCAGATCCTCCTGGGTGCGAAAGAGCATAATCTCCATGTCCAGGATATACTCGCCGAACGTCGGGTGTAGAGGGGACCGAATAGGGTGTCCATCATCGGTGCGCCTCCCGTAGAACTGGAAACGAGAGTTTACCAATTCCGCCTTGTGCTCCTCACAAAGTCGGGCTAGCATCCGCTGCATAGCACGACACAGTCCGTCGTCCCAGTGGACGTCCATGGTGGTAAAGATGAGTGTCCTAGATCCGGGGGACTTGATGTTCCCGCGAACAGACGCCTCGACCAACCAAGACAGGTTCCCGTTGCCGAGAGTGTCCACCTGGGCTCCCTTAAACTCTGGAGCGGGGCGACCTAACAGGTCGCTCAACTCGAACATGTCCTTCTCGAACATCAACTTGCCGTCCTTCTCAAGCTGAACGAACTCGGTGAAATGGATCGCCATCTACAATTTTTAGTCAAATTTTTAAGTTAATGAGATGACAAGTGTATCAAAATTTTAAATGTAGTGAGGCAACAAGTGAGCAAAATTTTAAGTTTAATAGAATGACGGGTGTGCAAAATTTTAAGGATACAAGGGAAAACGTAATATTTAGTGAGAGTAGAATTTTGCATAAGTGAGAGGATTAGAGATAAGCATTTTTCGAAAATACTTCATTCCTTTATTTTTTTAGAATTTAACTTTTGTAACACCTACCTAGCGACCATGCTAATCTAAGGTCTCCTAAAGTCGAGATGGCTCTGATACCAGCTCTGTGGGGACCCCGGACTAGCTGTCCGAAATACGCGATTATGCTTAACACAACGATCCCGTGATCAGTCTGTCGTTGCACATAATCCGAACTGAATACCGAAGTTTACATCCATTACAATACCACATTAAAGTCTTACATAAACGGTCATTTAGACCAAGTCTTACATAGGTGCCTTCATGGGCCAAACCAAAATAATCAGCGGAAACTAAGGCGTAGTAGACATCATATCCTAACAATGACCCGACAGGCAGTCGACTTATGAAGATCCCTAGTTTGCATAGAAGTCGCCATACTCCTCCTTGGCGTAGTGCTCCTCCATGTCTGGCTACGACAATAGCCAGGGACGAAACCATTATGAGTACATTTGATTGTACTCGCAAACTACTCCAACATGAGTATGCACTAGTCTCATTTTAATTTCATGCTTTTAATTTCTTTAAAACATCTCTATATCTTTGTTGAAGAAGGTAAGAAGAATTTTATAACTACTCTTAATATAATGTCCCATTTTATTAGTTTCTCCAAAACTCCTCCTTTTTCTGACCATAACCCGCCATGGTTCATGGTCTCCAACAACCTCATACCGATCCGTTGGTATAGGTGTATGGAACATTCTACACTTCCTTTTCTTTTTAAAACTCAACTCTTTTCAAAACTTGCACATGGTCAAAGTAGGGTCTCTCAACTGTCCATATCCGATGACTCGGCTATTCGAATAGTTTTACACTCTGCAGAGGTAGCACGCTTTTCCCACATCCATCCGGTAACTCGTCGTGTCAGCCACGTCCCGCCATACAAGGTGTATGCGAAGTTGAGACACCGATCCTAGTCTGTCCTTTGCTCATGCTAGTATAGGACCCTGCCCATATGATACTTTCCATCAACACTTAACCCAGCCCGTCGGGATCTAAGTGTGAGGACTCATAGTTTTGTCTGGCGGTGTATAGGGGACATCCTTCTATCCTCCTCCTTATCTTTCCATAGAGTTTGAGCAAGGACCCAGGTCAAGGGTAGTTCATCAAACCATCCCCTCATGCATAACGGAGTCAGCTCCGTAGATGAGGTATCCCATACTAATATGAGCAAACTATATGACCAAGCCCTTTCCCATATGTGTGTAAATGTGGTCGCACAGGGTATTGGCTGATTGACGTAAGTACAAAGACACAATGTGCGTTTTATCAAAACCACCATTCTCCTTTTCTCCACTTCAACACCGACATCTCGGCGCTTCATAGCCACACAGGGGTTTTCAAAGGGGTTTTGAATAAAACAATCTTTATTTTTCCCATCCTATAATTTGGTATAAATTATCCTATATTTCTACATAGGGTGGCAAAATAATTTCCATATACTTTTTAAAAAGGTTTTAGAAAAATCTTTGCCTTAGGAGTAAATCATGTTATAAAAATAGATGCATGTATTAGGGTGCAAGCTCAGAGAGTAGCTTGCCTTGCTCGGCAAAGTGATCTTGGTCTTGATCTTCAGGTTCCACGAATTCTTCTTCCTCGATAAATCCGACAACGTTCTCGTCTAATTCACAATCAAACAAATACAAACAATCACTAACCTACTCAATCAACATCATAACAATACAATCTGGAATGCTCTAAATAGCCACTGCATACATCAAGCAACACAATTTGGTTTCAAATTAATTGAATTAACCATTATTTAACTATGTCCTAATTATGGCAGAAACTAATTGAACATGTTTAATTACATATCTCAAGTTCTGTTGGTCACAAAAATACAAACTAAATTTCTACAGAAAGCTACCGATGTGTATAAGACAACACAATTGGTTTTGGGTCAATTGGAGTTACCAAACTCCCTACATAATGGTTTTAATCCAGAAGCTTAATAATCAAGTTTTAGCTATTAATCAAGTTCTGTTGATCCTAAAATTAAATCCACTTATGGGTAACTAGCCATGACTAAATGTGACCCAATAAAATTAGTCTTAACGCATTTGGCCTAACAGAGTATCAGAAACAAACAAGTTTAGATTTTAAACCTTTTGTGGTATTTTTAATACTACATTTATTATTTATCCAAATGAGGTGAAACCACTTGGGTTGGTTAGACAATTTTATAAGCTTTCCAGAACATTTATTTGGAGTTATAAATCTCCAGATATTGAATTTCAAAGTTGAGTCCAGTACTGGAATTTCAGAGAAATTTAAATTAGAAAACAATTCTGTTCTGGATAATGTTGAGAATCCTGACAGGTGGGGTCCACTCGTCAGTGACTCAACTGAAAACAGTGCGCGCGCTGGGAAATGTTTAAAATGCTGACAGCGGGGCCCACTGGTCAGCGACTTAACGCACGAAACGGTACGCTGCCGTGGATCTAAGATCCAACGGCTGAGGATCGAGCCCACCGGCGACGACCTAAAATGGGCGGCGTTGTGGCTCCGGCGACGGCGAGGTCGACGATGCGCTCACCTAGGGGCTCGGGAGGATGCGCGGGTGATGCAGATCGACGGCGGAGGCTCGGGGAAGCTTGCTGGACGAACGGCGCTTCCTGGGGATGCTCCAATCGACGGCGGCGAGCAGCTCCTCCTCCGCGGCCGTGCTCCAACTCCGGCGAGGTCCCTACGTCGCTCCTGGGCACGAAGCAGAGGGGAAAAGGGGGCGGGTGAGTGAGGTGGTAATGGTGAAGGGGGTGCAGGCCAGAGAGGAGGGAAAGAGAGGGCAGCACGGCTCGGCCGTGGTCGTCTTCTACCTCGGACACGGCGAGCTCGAAGATGGCCACCGGCGGCAGTGGCTTCGCGGCTACGGCTCCGCCCTCCTGGCGGTGCACGAGCGAGTGTGGAGCGAGGGAGAGGCAGTGGTGGAGTGTGGAGAAAACGGGAGCTCGGGGGGGGGGGGGGGGGCTTTTAAGGCCGAGGTTCGGTCCATGGTGGACGGGGTGCTGGGGCGGTCCAGAGGGGGCTAGGGCTCGCCATAGGGTGCGGTGCGGTGCGGCTACGGTGTCGGGGTGCAGGGGAGCAAGGTTGGCGCGGGGAGGCGAGCAGCGCGTGCTCGAGTGGGGGACGGCCGTGAGGGCGTTTGGGCGGTGCACGACGTGCACGGCGCGTCGCGAGGGCTGCGGGAGCGGGCTGCTGCTGGGCGTCCTGCTGCGCTGAGAGGGAGCAGGGAGGTGAGGAAGAGAGGGGGGGCACGGCACGGCCAGCACGGCGTCGACACCGTCGTGGCCACAGTGCCGACCATGGCGACGTGCGTGCGGGCTCCTGTCCCCTGGCGTTCCTCCTCGTTCCCGGCCCTAATCCTCGGCGTCTTCGAGTGCGGTGAGGTGAGGGGAGTGAGGGCAAGCGCATGGAGGCATTGAATCGACGAACTCCGACCGAATTCGCTCGAATCGATCTCGGATTTGGGGAAGAACACGACACGGCCACCAGGTGTTCGACGAAATGTGTGAACCAAAAGTAATTTCCAATTTCTGAATTTTATTTTCATAATTTGCTTCACATATGTTTATCAAGGTTTGAGGTGCTGTTTGATTATTTATTGGACAAGTGCAACATAGCACATTTTGTGATTTGAATAAGATAAAGAAAGAAATAGAAATTAAATTGAGGTTTTTGAAATTAATTCTTTGGAGAGGGAAAAGTTGTGGAAATAAAATGGGAGTGACCATATTACCACTCCACTGAATTTGGTTTGAAAGAAAATGAATTTCTTACTTGGAGAAATGGTGTGACATTTGTCACATTGTTTTTATTGTTTTATCTTTTGTTTTGTTTATTTTCTTTTCTTCAAATTTTTAATTAGAGCTAACAACCAACACATTCACAAGAAATAATTATTACAAGCAACAATATGAAATCAACACATATTAATTCATAAAAAGTTTTTGTTGGCCCATATTTTTGATATAATAATACTGATTATAATTTTGGGATGTTACACTAGCGTCACCATAGGCGCTGCCCTGCCTCCTAAATAGGAAAGCGCGCTCGTCGCCTTCCTTCAGGCAAACTCTGACATGTTCGCATGGACTCCGTCAGATATGTCTGGTGTACCAAGGGAGGTGATCGAGCACCACTTAGCCGTGTGTCCAGACGCACGCCCCGTCAAGCAAAAAGCACGCAAGCAGGCCCCCGAGAAGCAAGCTTTCATCGTCAAGGAAGTAGAGAAGCTAAAGGCGGCGAAAGTCGTCCGCGAAGTCGCGCACCCCACTTGGCTCTCCAACGGCGTGGTTGTCCCTAAACCCGCTAGAGGAGGCCGACTCTGCATCGACTACACCGATGTCAACAAGGCCTGCCCCAAGGACCCGTACCCCATGCCGAGGATCGACCAGATCGTGGACTCCACTGCTGGCTGCGACCTCCTCTGTTTTCTGGACGCCTTCTCTGGTTATCACCAGATCAAAATGGCTAAAGAGGACGAGGAGAAGACAGCGTTCCTCACCCCCTGTGGCGTGTATTGCTACACATGCATGCCCTTCGGCCTGAAGAATGCTGGCGCCACTTTCCAGAGGCTCATGAGGATCGCCTTGGGGGCACAGATGGGCAGGAACGCTGAGGCCTACGTCGATGACATAGTGGTGAAGTCCCGAGAGGGAGACACCCTCTTAAAGGATCTCGAGGAAACCTTCGCCAGCCTGCGCAAGGTGAGCATCAAGCTGAACCCCGCCAAGTGCGTCTTCGGGGTCCCTTCAGGCAAGCTCCTCGGGTTCCTGGTGTCCCACCGCGGCATAGAAGCAAAACCTGACAAGATCAAGGCCATAGAAGGAATGCAACCTCCTCGCCGGCTCAAGGAAATGCAGCGCTTAGCAGGCTGCATGGCCAGCCTGGGCCGATTCATCTCCAAGTTCGGCGAGAGAGCCCTGCCATTTTTCAAGATCATGAAGAGATCCGGCACGTTCAAATGGACTCCTGAGGCGGACAAGGCCTTTGAGGACTTAAAGAAGTATTTGGCCAGCCCACCAGTCTTGAAGGCCCCCAGGACAGGCGAACATCTGAAGCTGTATCTTTCAGCCACTCCTCAGACCGCAAGCGCCGTCCTGGTGGCCGAGAGGGAAGAGCCTGTCCTCCCCAAGAAAAGCACTGCCGCTCCAAGCCCAAAGCCCCCCGACAAGGATCTCGTCGAAGGAGCAGCCTCCACAGACCCACTGCCAGGCCCACAGCCTCAAGTCGAGCCTGCTCCCGGCACCCCTGTCGAGACCCCCCGGCAGGCGGATCTCGATAGGGGCCCTGAGGAGCCTACGCAGGGGGCTGACGCTGCAACCCCACCGACAACCCTTGTCGAGCACCCCGTCTACTTCGTCAGCACGGTGCTGCGGGATGCTCGGGAGCGGTACCCGATGCAGCAGAAGCTCCTCGTCGCTCTCCTCATCGCCTCCAGGAAGCTGAGACACTACTTCCAGGGCCACCCCATCACGGTGGTCACTGCTTTCCCCCTGGAGCAAATCCTGCGCAACCCCAACGCCACAGATCGTGTCGCGGGATGGAACATAGAGCTGCAGCCATTCAACTTGCGCTTCGACACCACAAGAGTCATCAAGGGCCGAGCGCTGGCTGATTTCGTCGCCGAATGGACCGACCCAAACCCTGAAGAGCCTCGGGGGGAAGAGGCTGAGCCCGCTGGAGACACAATGCCCAGCCACTGGACCATGCACTTCGACGGAGCCTTTGCCTGCCGCAATGGCGGGGCAGGCGTCGTCCTGACTGCGCCCAGAGGCGACAAGCTCTACTACGCTGTCCAGTTACGCTTCATGATTGACAAGATCTCCAACAACATTGCTGAATACGAGGGCCTTCTCGCTGGCTTAAGGGCCGCCATCGCTCTAGGCGTCAAGCACCTACTCATCAAGGGCGACTCCCAGCTGCTCGTCAACTTCTCCAACAAGAGCTACACGCCTAAAGACGACCACATGGCCGCATACCTTGAAGAGGTCCGCAAGCTAGAGAAGCACTTCAGGGGCATGGAACTCATGCACATCCCAAGGAAAGAAAACCAGGAGGCTGATGACATCGCCAAGCGGGCCTCGCGGAGGCAACCCTAGCAGGCCGGCGTCTTTGAGGAAAGACTCGCCAAGGCATCCATCAAGCAGCCTCGAGAGGCCATAGCCGCAAGCACAGATGAAGCACTCCCACCACCTCCCGAGTCTGGGGCCCCTGATTGCGGCCCCAGCACAGGGGAGCGTCTGTTGCTGACGGCAGCCCACCAAGCCACAGGCTGGATTGACGAGCTCAAGGACTACTTGGTGAAGGGGATCCTCCCTGAACAAGATGCAGAAGCGGAGCGAATCGCTCGACAGGTGAAATCCTACTGCATCCTTGAGGGAGACCTCTACCGCAAGCGCCCGAATGGCATCGCGCTCAAGTGCGTCCCCCCCGAGGAAGGCCGATCGCTGATCAAGGACATCCACTGTGGGGAGTGCGGCCACCACTCGTGTGCGCGCACCCTCGCAGGCAAGGTCTTCAGGAGCGGCTTCTACTGGCCTCAAGTGCTTCAAGACGCGGTCGCCATCGTACAAACCTGCGACGCCTGCCAGTTCCACGCCAAGCAAATACATCAGCCAGTGCTGGGGCTCCAAACCATCCCGCTCTGCTGGCCGTTCGCGGTCTGGGGGCTGGACATCTTGGGCCCCTTCCCGAAGTCGCAGGGGGGCTACCGCTTCCTCTTCGTGGCCGTCGACAAGTTCACCAAGTGGGCCGAGGTTGAGCCAGTGCGCACCATACCAGCCGGAGCTGCAGTGAAATTCATCAGGAGCTTGGTCTGCCGCTTCGGAGTGCCTAACCGCATCATCACCGATAATGGCTCGCAATTCACCAGCGGCATCTTCCGAGCCTACTGCGGCAAGCTTGGCGTCAAGATCTGCTTCGCCTTGGTGGCTCACCCACGCAGCAATGGTCAAGCCGAGCGAGCAAACGCAGAAGTCCTCAAGGGCCTCAAGACCAGAAGCTTCAACGTCCTCAAAGGGCACGGCAAGGGCTGGATCGATGAGCTCCCATCTGTGCTCTGGTCCATGCGCACAACCGCTTCAAGGCCTACAGCCGAAACGCCGTTCGCCCTTGTCTACGGAGCCGAAGCTGTCCTCCCTGCAGAAATCAGACACGGATCCCCACGGGTCCTTGCCTTCGACGAGGACACCCAAGAGGGCCTCCACAACGACGACCTACTGTTCCTCGAGGGACTGCGCCGCCACGCCGCCCTCAGAGCGGCGAAGTACCAGCAAGATCTGCGACGCTACCACAGCCGCCATGTGCGCTCGCGCACCCTTGAGGCGGGTGACCTCGTCCTCAGGCGAATCCTCTCCAGAGAAGGCCTCCACAAGCTCTCGGCGATGTGGGAAGGCCCCTACAGGGTCTCCCACATCGCCAGGCCTGGCGCGGTACGCCTCGAGACTGAAGACGACATCCCCGTCAAGAACCCGTGGAACATCGCGCATCTGCGCAAGTTCTACCCGTGATCATAGTCACGCCAGGCATTTTTTGTCTCTAGAGGGAAGCTCACGGCTTCACCTCCAAGCTTCTCAAAGCTTCTTCCGAGGCCCAGCCCTCCGAGCTCTCCTGCAAATGAGCCCCCGCAGGCCGCAGCGAACCTCTGCCACTAATGGGTGGTCCCCATGCGTCGACATGGAAGGAACGTTAGCTTGGCAAACCCAAGTGTAATGAACCGATTTTCGTTCCAAGTGAACTTTGCGCTCAGGCGCCATTGTCGTTCCAAGTGAACTTTGCGTCTCGGCGCCGTGTCGTTTCCAAGTGAACTTTGCGCTGAGGCGCCGCTATGTAATATTCCTATGGCAAGTTTTACTTTCATCCTTTACTTCCAAATGTGCGCTTATATTCTTCCTATGCGCACCTCGCGAGCGGGGGCTGAGTACGGTGCCTGTGCCCAAGAGCACCCCAGCAGCACTGCAAAATCCAAGGGACCCTGAGCTCTGGCTAAAGGGCATGCTCCCGGATACACGCCACCTCTCCAAAGGACCTTGGTACTCTCTCTCCTCGCGAGGCACCCATGAGGAAGCCTATAAGCGCGCATAAGTCCTTACTACTATGCTCTAGCGTTTTGGTTCGCCTCTCTAACATCCACAGGAAACGAGAGTCTCTCCAGGCCTGTGGAGGAAAAACTCGGTCCCTGAAGGGAAGGACATCGCCTGAGGAGTCCTCCGCAGGGCGAAAGCCTCGCGAAGCTAAGTTCCCTGCTCACTCCAGGAGAATCTTCGTATCTCCCTCACGAGCACTCTGCGTCCCTCGAGCGTCTCTTTCCTTCACTCTCCATGGGCTGCTTGCGCGTCAAAGGGGAACCCCGAGCATCGCGACTCGAGGGCTCCTACCTCTCTAAGCCTTAAACTCCCCCCGGCCTTGCCGAGTCATTGCTCGAGCATACCGCAGCGGCGGAGTCATAGCGCGAGGAGAAGGGTCCAAGCGACGCAGAGCGAAAAAGACATGGAAGTAAAGCAAAAGGCCCTCGAGGGGCACACACACAGACTTAGCAGCACATGCTTGAAAATATGAAGTATATTATAGACTGAACAGCAAAAGTCTTTAAGATAAACATCCCTACAGCGCTACAAGCGCACTAAACTGCAGGAGAGGATCTCACGAGTAAGTTAGGCAGCGGCCTCGTCGTCGTCCTGGCCGGATCCCTCCTCTTCAAGCTCGCTCCCCTCGTCGTCGTCCTCGTCCTCCGCTGCGGCCCGCTTAAAGCGGCTGCAGAAGTCATCCACTTGGTCGCGGACGGAGTTGGAGGCTTTCCACCTTTCCTCCCCCTCGAGGGGCTCGGTCACAGTCGCAAGGTCGAACCCGGGCTGGAGGTGCACGAGGTTGGAGAAGATGCGGTCCACCGCCACCGCCAGGAGCTGGCGGCACTCCTCCTCGACCACGTCGCGAAGCTCCGCGGCGGCGCCCTCGAGCGCCGTGAAGAGCTGCTCGAAGTACAGGAGGTAGGTGGCGGCATCGGCGTGGCCTTGAGCCGGGACAGACGGCGCTTCTGCTCCCAGCTTCGCAGCGAGCTCGCGGCCCCGGCCCGCCAGGGTCAGGAACATGCGCTCCCGCTGCTGCGACAGCACCTGCGCCGCCTTGGCGCTCTCAACGGCCTCCACCGCCTTCTCCACGGCAGGACCCACCAGCTGGTTCATCTCCTCCATGTCGGCCATGAGGGAGGCGAGGTCCTCTTCCACGCGCTTGCAGGCATCCTCGGCGACGCGGCGGCGATCCGTTTCGCGCTTCACCTTTGCGACGAGGGTGGCGTTCATGTTCTCGAGCTGATGGATCCGAGCGCCGCTCTCGCCAAGCCTCGCCTTGAAGCGGCTCTCCTGCTTGGTGCACTTCTCGGCATAGTCGCGGGAGACGGCGGCGCGGTACGCCTTCTCCCGGGCCTGGAACTCCTCTTCAGCCTCCTTTTTCTGCTCGGCGAACCTCTTGTTGAAGCGCTCCACATGCCCCTTGTGGGTAGCCACTTCGCGTTCATGCTTGGCGAGGGCCGCAGCCAGGCTCTCTTCGCGGGCCTCGAGGGCGGCACGCTGCCCCGACAGCTCCTGCTCCCGCAGAGCCAGCTGCTCGTCGCGGCGGCGCACATCCTCCTCGCGCCCGCTCAGGCTCTGTCCCCTGGCCTCCAAGCTCGTGCGGATCTCGTCCAGGGCGGACCGCACAGTCTCGGAGTCAGCCAGGATCTTCTTCTCGAGCTCGACGAGCTCGCTGCCCTTGGTCGCCAAGGAGTGCTCCACGGCCTCCCGCTCGGCCCTGGCCGCGGCCAGGTCTTCTGCCGCTGCCCGGCGCTCGGCCTTCAAGGGCTGCAGGAGCTCCTCGGCGTCCCGCGCAGCACCCTCGCGGACCTCCTCGGCGAAGCGCACCGCCTCCTCGCGATCCGCTTGCAGAGCCTGGTCGCTCAGCCTGCGGGCCTCCACAGCCGTGTGAAGAGCGGCCCAGGCCCCCGCAAGCTCGTCCCGCTGCTGGGCGAGCTTCTCGTCCTCAAGAGCGAGGTGGGCCTCCAGGCCCTCCAGTGACTCTCTCACCAGGCGGAAGGCGACATCGCATCGCCCCCTACTCCAGTCCCAGCCGCTGAGGGATAGGGCCTGGGATGCCTGGCGTGGCGCGGAGGGCCCAGCGCCGGTGTCGAGCTTGGAGGAGGAAGCCTCCGCGTGGGCCTGGGGGCTTGGAGGCAAATCCTCCGCCTCGGCGCCTGTGCCCTGCGCCTCGGTGTCGCCTTGCTCGGGCGGCACCTCCTCGGTTGTTTCCGGGGCAGAGGAGGTCGGCCCCGTCGCCGTTGCCTCCTCCATCTTGGCGGATGGCGGGGATGGTGGAGTGTCCTCCCTGCTGGCCTCAGGGGCGCCCGGGGCCGACGCAGCGCCAGCCGCCGCTTCAGGTTGCGCCGGAGGGGTTGCCGTGCGGGGCGGAGTGGGTGCCCTCTCCAGCTGCTCCTCCGAGTGCTCCTCCTCCGGAGGTGGCTCAGGCGCCTCCGCCTGAGGCATGTCCACCTGAGGGCCTGCAGAAGCCTCTTCCTCAGGCCTCGCGGCCTCATCTGCCGCGGCCTCGCCCGCTGCGGCCTCGGGCGCGGCCTTCTTCACATCCGCAGCTTTGCGAAGCCTGCGGCGCTTCGCGGGCGCTGGGTCGCTGGCGTGAGACGAGGAGACCAGTCAGGGGAGGAGACAAGCAGAAAACCGAAGGAAAACGTCAGAACCCAAGAGCACTTACTTGGGCTTCTTCGCGCGGGTGTCGACCCACGCCATACCAGACGCGCGCCATGAGGGCGCAGTCCGGCCTCCCGACCCTTCAGGAGCCGCCTCTGCTTTCCTCTTGAGGGAACCGCTTGGGGGCTCCCCGGCAGGCCTATCATGGGCCGCCTTAGTCCGAGGCTCTCGGCGCCCAGCCTCGGCCTCCTCGCCGTCGCTGGACGAAAGCTCGTAGACCTCCGCTGTGGGTGGCGCGGCTTGAGACGAGCTCACCCCGGCTGCGGAGGGCACCGCCTCCGCCTCCGCGTCGCCGTGCTCCGCCTCTGACGCGTACGGAGACTCGGCAGCATCCCCGTCCTTCGCCACGGGCATTGGCCCCTCCTCCTCTTCCTCCTCCCCCGCCAGGCCCAGCGCGGTGAATGTGGGCATCTGCGCCAGGGTAGCCTGGCGCTGGTCCGGAACCTGGTATAGAGGCCTTATCGCCACAGGGACCGCCGCGGGCATGTCGGGGTTGACGAAGAGGCCGCCCATGATGGTGGCGACGACGGCGGGTCGATGGTCGCAGGGGTGGAGCCCCATCGGGTCCGTGAGCCCTGAGTACGCCCACATCGGCTTGTTGTGCGCCTGAAGGGGGGCGATGCGGCGCCTCACGAACTCCTCCGCCACCATTTGGCCGGTGAGGCCGTGCTCCCGGAGCATCCTCAAGTGGCCCACGAGGCCCGCTACCTGAGGGCCCTCGAGAGCCCGCTTGCCCCAGTGGGTGTTCTTCACGGGCGGCGCTTCGGGGACGTCGAGGAGGGAGCTCTGCGACGGGACGCCGATGAGGAACCACTTCTGCCTGAAGTCGTCCACTTTCTTCGACACCGCCGTCACGGGCCTCTCGCCACTCCAGGACATGGGGATGTAGATATCCCCCATGCCGTCCGCGACGCGGAAGGACACGCAGCCCGTCCGCTCGGCCTTCGCGGTATTCCGGAGCGCGTAGAAGCTCCTGAAGAGGGCCACCGATGGCCTCACCCCCAAATAGGCCTCACACAGGAAGGCGAAGATGGAGAGGATGAGAACGGAGTTGGGGTGAAGGTGCAGGAGGTGGATCTGATAGAACTCTAAACCGGCCTCGAAGAATGGCGAGTACGGAGGCACTAGCCCTGCGAAGAGGGTCTGGAGGAAGATAGGGTAAAAACCCGCTGGAAGACGGCCGAACCTCGCGGCCCGGATGGCGGTGGCGCCGTGCTCATTGCTCTTTCCGGCGACTAGATGCTGGATCTTGTCCAGCGCTGCAGCATCGACGCGCGTCCCAATCAGGGCGGGGCCGAGCGTCTCATCCTCCTGCGCATCCTGGCGGGCTGAGGTCATCGCCGCCTTCCCTTTGGATCCCCCCATTGGCGGAGCAAAACGGAGGCGCGGGAGAGCGAAGGAAAGGGGAATGCTCGCCGGAGACGGAAAGAGTTCGCCGGAGAAGGAGAGCTAGGAGGTCGAGGGTTGGGAAAATGGAGGCGCAGAATGGGAAGCAATGACTGCGATTCAGACCGGCGCGCAGCTTTATACCGCCGTCGGGCAGTTACCAAGGCGCGGTCGTGGTGATCGTGGTGGGGCCCCCCACTACGCACGTTCCTACCGGAGGAACCGAGTCGCCGCAAGTTTATCTCCAAGTGACGCGTGTCGCGGGCAGGCCGGGCGTTTTGGACCCGCGACGCTTCGTCTGGGCCCGATGGGCCTCGCCGTGCCCGTCGTGGGCCCGGGGGCTACTGTCGGCCCAGTGGATTCTAGGGTGTGCAGAGCCCACTCTCCACGGCCCTCACACGCGTCGATGCCTGTAACACCCCAAAAATTTAATATGAATTATTATATCAAAAATATGGGCCAACAAAAACTTTTCTTATGAATTAATGTGTTGATTTCATATTTTGCTTGTGATTGTTATTTCTTGTGAATGTGTTGCTTGTTAGCCCTAATTGAAAATTTGAAGAAAAGAAAATAAACAAAACAAAATATAAAACAATACAAATAATGTAACACATGTCACACTATTTCCCAAATTAAGAAATCTATTTATTTTTCAAACCATATTCAATGGAGTGGTAATATAAACCCTCTTATTTTAGTTCCACAACTTTTCCCTCTTTAAACATTCAATTCAAAAACTTAAATTCAAATTTATATTTCTTTCTTTATCTCATTCCAATCACAAAATGTGCTATTTTGCACTTGCTCAATAAATAATTAAAGTGCACAACAAATACTTGCAAACATGTGTGAAACAAATTATAAAAATAAAATTCAAAAATTTTAATTTAATTTTGGTTCAGGCATTTCGCCGAACACTTTGTGGACGCCGCCAGGGGACAGGCCGCCGTGCGCACGTCGCCGTGGTCGGCGCGGTGGAAGGAGGAGGTGTCGACGCCGTGGTGACCCGCGCCGTGCCCCCCCTCTCTCCTTCGCTCTCCTGCTCCCTTAGACACAGACACCGGCACCGCAGCACCCCCGCTTCCTCCTTGCACGCGCCCGTGCCCGCCGCTCGCCATGGCCGGCCCACGGACACCGCGGCCGACCTCGCCGCTCCACGACGTCCTAGCGCCAGGCCCCCCCTCTCTTTCCCGCCCCGCTGCTCCCTCTCAGCGCAGCAGAGCGCCCAGCAGCATCCCGCTCCCGCAGCCCTCGCGCCACGCCGTGCACGTCGAGCGCCGCCCGAGCATCCTCACGGCCGTCCCCCACTCCGAGCACGCGCAGCTCGCCTCCACGCGTCAACGGTGTCCCTCTGCACGCCAACACCATCGCCGCACCTCACCGCCTCCTATGGCGAGCCCTAGCCCCCTCTAAATCGCCCGAACGCCGCGTCCACCGTGCGCCGGCCCGCCGCTATAAAAGCCGCCCCGAGCACCCCCTTTCCTCCACACCTCACCACTGCCTCTCCCCCTCACACCACTCCCTCTCGTGCACCGCCTGGAGGGCGGGGCCGTCGCCGCAAAGCCTCGGCCACCGAAGCCATCCTCGAGCTCGCCGTGTCCGAGGTAGACGACGACCACGGACAGGCCGTGCCGGACCCCCTTTCTCTCCTCTCTGGCTCGCATCCCCTTCCCCATTACAGCCTCGCTCACCGCCCCCTTTTCCCCTCTGGATCGTGCCCAGGAACGACGCGGAGACCTCGCCGGAGTTGGAGCATGGCCGCGGAGGAGGAGCTGCTCGCCGCCGTCGATTGGAGCCACCCCAGCACGCGCCGTTCGTCCCACGATCTTCCCCGAGTCGCCGCCGACGATTCGCATCGTCCGCACGCCCTCCCGAGCCCCCTAGGTGAGCCGTCCGTCCCCCTCGCCGTCGCCGGAGCCACGGCGCCGCCCGATTTAGGTCGCCGCCGTTCGCCACTGGCGTGGACGAACGTGGTCCGTTGGATCTTGATCCAATGGTGCCATACCGTTTCGTTTAAATAAAAAGAAACTGACGAGTGGACCCCACCCGTCAGATTTTTAATCATTTCCCAGCGCGCGCACTGTTTTTGGTTGAGTCACTGACGAGTGGACCCTACCCGTCAGGATTCTCAACATTATCCACTCAGAGTTTAAATTCGAATTTTAGGTTTAATTAGAAATCAGTACTGGGTTAAACTTTGAAATTCCATAACTTGAGATTTATAACTCCAAATAAATCAAATCCAAATGTTCTGGAAAGCTTATAAAATTGTCTATCCAACCCAAGTGGTTTCACCTCATTTGGATAAATAATAAAAATATAGTATTAAAAAGGCCAAATAAGATTTAAAATATAAACTTGTTTGTTTCTGATACTCTGTTAGGCCAAATTAGTTAAGACCAATTTTATTGGATCACATTTAGTCATGACTAGTCACCCCTCAAAGGATTTAATTTTTAGAGCAACAGAACTTAATTAATAGCCAAAACTTGATTATTAAGTTTCTGGATTGAAACCATTAAGTAGAGAGTTTGGTAACTCCAATTGACCCAAATCCAATTGTGTTGTCTTCCCCACATCAGTAGCTTTCTGTAGAAATTTAGTTTACATTTTTGTGACCAACAGAACTTAAGTTATGTAAATAAACGTGTTCAACTAGTTTCTGCCTAATTAAGGTATAAATGAATAATGGCCAATTCAATTAAATTGAAACCAAATTGTATTGTTTGATATATGAAGTGGCTATTTAGAGCATTTGAGATTGTATTGTTGTGGTAATTGATTGAGTGGGTTAGTGATTGTTGGTATTTGCTTGGTTGTGTATTAGACGAGAACGTTGCCGGATATATCGAGGAGGAAGGATTTGTGGAACCTGAAGCTCAAGACCAGGATCACTTTGCCGAGCAAGGCAAGCTACTCTCTGAGCTTGCACCCTAATACATGCATCTATTTTTACAAAGTCATTTTAAAGCAAAGGTTTTTATAAAATCTTTTCAAAAAGTATATGGAAAATTATTTTGCCACCCTATGAAGAAATATATGATAAATTATAGGATGGGAAAAATAAAGATTGTTTTATTCAAAACTCCTTTGAAACCTCGTGTGGTTATAAAGCACCAAGATGTGGTGATGAATTGAAAAAAAAGGAGAATGGTGGTTTTGATAAAACGCACATTGTGTCTTTGTACTTACGTCAATCAGCCGATACTCTGTGCGACCACATTTACCCACATATGGGAAAGGGTCTAGTCATATAGTTTGCTCATATTAGTATGGGATACCTCATCAACGGAGATGACTCCGCTATGCATGAGAGGGAGGTTTGATGACCTACCCCTGACCTGGGTCCTCGCTCAAACTCTATGAGTAGATAAGGAGGAGGATAGAAGGATGTCCCCTATACACCGCCAGATAAAACCTATGAGTCCTCACACTTAGATTCCGACGGGCTGGGTTAAGTGTCGATGGAAAGTATCATATGGGTAGGATCCTATACTAGCATGAGCAAAGCACAGACTAGGGTCGGTAACTCAACTTCACATACACCTGGTATGGCGAGACGTGGCTGACACGATGAGTTATCGGATGGGTGTGGGAAAAGCGTGCTACCTCTGCAGAGGGTTAAAACTATTCGAATAGCCGAGTCCTCGGATATGGACAGTTGAGAGGCCCTACTTTGACCATGTGCAAGTTTTGGAAAAAGGTTTGAGTTCTAAAAATAAAAGGAGGTGGAGAACGTTCCATACACCTATACCAACGGATCGGTATGAGGTTGTTGGAGATTATATACCATGATGGTTTACGGTCGGAAAAGGAGGAGTTTTTGGAGAAAACTAATAAAACTGAGACATTAAGAGTAGTTATAATCTTCTTACCTTCTTCAACAAAGATACAGAGATGTTTTAAATAAATAAAAGTGTGAAACTAAAAATGAGACTAGTGCACTCATGTTGGGGTAGTTTGCGAGTACATTCAAATGTACTCATACTAGTTTTGTCCCTGGCTATTGTCGTAGCCAGACTTCGAGGAGCACTACGCCCAGGAGGAGTATGGCGACATCTATGCCAACTGAGGATCTTCATAAGTCGACTGCCTGTCGGGTCATCACAAGGATTTGATGCCTACCCCGCCTTAGCTTCCGCTGATTATTTTGGTTTGGCCCATGAAGGCACCTATGTAAGACTAGGTCTAAATGACCGTTTATGTAAGACTTTAATTCGGTATTGTAATGGATGTAAACTTTGGTATTCAGTTCGGATTATGTGCAACGACAGACTGATCACGGGATCGTTGTGTTAAACATAATCGGGTATTTCGGACAGCTAGTCCGGGGTCCCCACAGACCTGGTATCAGAGCCAGGTTGACTTTAGAAACCTTAGTTTAGCATGGTCGCTAGGTAGGAGTTACAAAAGTTAAATTCTAAAGGAATAAAGGAATGAAGTATTTTCGAAAAATGCTTATCTCTAATCCTCTCACTTATGAAAAGCTCTACCCTCACTAAATATTACGTTTTCCCTTATATCCTTAAAAATTTGGCGCACTCGTCATTCTATTAAACTTAAAATTGTGCTCACTTGTTGCCACACTACATTAAAGATTTTGATACACTTGTCGTCTCACTAACTTAAAAATTTGATTAAAAAAATTATAGATGGCAGTCCATTTCACCGAGTTCGTTCAGCTTGAGAAGGACGGCAAGTTGATGTTCGAGAAGGACCTGTTCGAGTTGACCAAGCTGTTAGGTCGCCCCACTCCTGAGTTTAAGGGAGCCCAGGTGGACACTCCCGGCAACGGGAACCTGTCTTGGTTGGTCGAGGCGTCTGTTCGCGGGAACATCAAGTCCCCCGGATCCCGGACACTCATCTTTACCACCATGGACGTACACTGGGACGACGGACTGTGTCGTTCCATGCAGCGGATGCTATCCCGACTTTGTGAGGAGCACAAGGCGGAGTTGGTGAACTCTCGTTTCCAGTTCTACGGGAGGCGCACCGTCGATGGACACCCTATTCGGTCCCCTCTACACCCGACGTTCGGAGAGTATATCTTGGACATGGAGATTATGCTCTTTCGCACCCAGGAGGATCTGAGGTGCGCTAGACTTCGGTCTCACTTTGAGCGCCTCTCGCTCAAGGAGAGTCGCGAGAGTGAGGCACAGCTAAAGGAGGAGAAGGTCGCTCTTCTCAAGAAGAGGACCCAGATGAGGAAGACCATAGCGAAGCTCCGCAAGAAGGTGGCAGAGCAGGACGAGCTGATCGAGGATCTGGAGCTCCGTACGGACGAGATGGAGGAGGAGGGCGAGGATCTCCGCAAGGAGAACAACGCTTTCCTCAGCGACGATGACGACTATCTGGAGGAGATGGACTATGAGCAGGAGGATGACGAGGAGGAGGACCCAGAGGAGCCACCCTACCAGTCCGACGCTGACGTAGCAGAGCCTGAGGTTCCACCTCAGTAGGCGAGTGACTTGAGTACTACCGCAGGATTAGGTTGACCCCCAATCGCTAGTAGAGTCGAAGTAGTGGTTCTTTTGGAACTTGCACTATGTACATTAGCTTAAGGGAAAAATGTTGTAAGCTTGATGTAGTGAACTCTTGATGTGATGGTTGTGCTATATAAGTGTGAGCTAGTCTTGTTAATCTGTGTAAAATGTTTCTCCTATAATCCTTAAGAAATCAACCATTACGCGAAACCAACCTTTTCCCTTGGTCAAAACCTTTTGCTGCCCCTTATACCCGGTGTGCTTCAGGATGGTGGACACTCGTCGCTCCAACACGGATGGAGGACCACCACCCCCACCGGAACCAACCACCGCCCAACTTCTTGCGCTTATCATGGAGGAGCGCCAAGCTGCCCGGGCAGAGCGTCAAGCTCATATCGCTGCCCTGCAGCAGATCGCTGCCGCTCACAACAACAACAACAACAACAACAATGGCAATGGCAATGGCAATGGCAATGGTGAAGGAAATCAGCGGTCCACTTTGAGCGACTTTCAGAAGACCAACCCACCCACCTATTCCAAGGGACTTCACCCACTAGAGGCCGATGATTGGCTTCGCACCATTAACAACAACCTGGAAGTGGGAGAACCTGAGAAGGTGCTGTATGCGACCCACTATCTTGCAGGACCTGCACGGTCTTGGTGGGAAGCTACCAAGGCTCTCCAGCAAGCTGGTTATGTTACCAACTGGGTTGAGTTCCAGGAGAAGTTCCGCAAAAAGCACATTCCCGGCGGACTCATTGAGAGAAAGAAGGAGGAATTCCGCAAGTTGCGGCAGGGGAGTAGAGATGTGGTCGGATACCTGGATGAATTCACTGACTTATCTCGGTATGCTCCTGATGACACCGACACCGAGAGGAAGAAGATGGAGCGTTTCATGAATGGACTTCATGATGAGCTGCAGTGTGCTTTGGTTATCCATGACTTTGTTGATTTGGAGTCACTTGTGGACAAAGCCATCCAGCTGGAGACCAAGCGCAAGTCCATGTTTGAAGGTCGTAAGAGGAGAATGATTGCCCAGGAAGGTTCGAGCAGCCAGAAGCCTCGCACCTACCCACAAAACCCCAAGCCAGCCTATCGACCGCCACCAACCCCACGCCCCAATTACCCTAATCACCCAAATAACCCAAACAACTTCAACCGTCCCAACGACAACACCCGTCCCGGAGGGAACCCTAACAACTTCAACCGCAATGCCAATATTGTCTGCTTTAATTGCGGCACTAAAGGTCACTACTCCAAAGAATGCCCCAATCCTAAGAAGAATGGTCCACGCCCCGATGCACCAGCACCGAACAATGGCCAAGGCCGTAATGGAAATGGCAAGAACCCCGCACCCCGCGGAAATGTTGCTGTTGCCAAGGGACGTCTGCACCACATCAACGCTGAAGAGGCCATGGATGCGCCAGATGTTGTGCTGGGTACGTTCCTTGTCAACTCAGTACCTGCAACTGTTCTGTTTGATTCTGGTGCTACCCATTCTTTTGTTACCCAAGAATTTGTTGCTAAGGGAGGTTTAGTCGGAAACCTCTTACCCAAACCCATGGTCATCCGAATCCCAGAATCCACCATAGATACCAAGTCGTTTTGCCCGGACGTTTCCCTGGAGATCAAAGGGGAAAAGTTCCTAGTCGACTTAATCATTCTAGGAACCCAAGGAATAGATGTCATACTGGGTATGAATTGGCTAGCCAAGTACCGTGGTCGAATTGACTGCGCCAGAAGAGCTGTATCCATCACCACCGACAAAGAAGTAGAAGTGGAGTATGTGTCAGAAACCAGTCGGCCCCAACCAGGATGCCATGAGAGCATAGCTCGACCCACCCTAGATGAGATCCGTGTTGTTCACTTGTTCCGAGATGTTTTCCCTGAAGAATTGCCTGGTATGCCGCCAGACCGGGATATTGAGTTCATCATTGAACTTATCCCAGGCACAGCCCCTATATCCCAAAGGCCTTATCGGATGAATCCGGAAGAACTGGTTGAGTTGAAGAAGCAGTTAGCAGATATGCTCAGCAAAGGACTTATTCGCCCAAGCGCTTCACCCTGGGGATCACCCATTATTTTTGTGGATAAGAGAGACGGTACCACACGCCTGTGTGTGGATTATCGCAAGTTAAATGATGTGACCATTAAGAACAAGTATCCCCTTCCAAAGATCGAGGATCTGTTCGATCAAATGAACGGAGCCCGAGTCTTCTCCAAGATCGATCTTCGGTCAGGATATCATCAGTTAAAAATCCGAGAGACAGACATTCCCAAGACTGCCTTCACCACCCGTTACGGTTTATTTGAATACACCGTAATGTCCTTTGGTCTGACCAATGCCCCAGCCTATTTTATGAATCTCATGAACAAAATCTTCATGGAGTATCTTGACAAGTTCGTGGTAGTTTTCCTCGATGACATCCTTATTTACTCCAAAACCGAAGAAGAGCATGCTAAACACCTGCGTCTAGTTTTAGCAACCCTCCGAGAACACCAGTTGTATGCCAAGCTTAGCAAGTGTGAGTTTTGGCTCAGTGAAGTAGCATTTCTCGGACATGTTGTGTCTGCGGGAGGAATTTCTGTTGACCCAGAGAAGATCCAAGCCATTGTGAACTGGGAAGCCCCAACTAGTGTGACTGAAATCCGAAGCTTTCTCGGACTAGCGGGTTACTACCGCAAGTTCGTGGAAGGATTCTCCAGTATAGCCAAACCCCTGACCCAACTGCTGAAAAAGGACAAGAAGTTTGAATGGACTCAGAAGTGTGAAGAGAGTTTCCAGGAATTGAAGAAGAGATTGACCTCAACCCCCGTCCTGATTATGCCAGACGTCACCAAGAGTTTCGACGTGTATTGCGATGCATCACGCCTCGGACTTGGTTGCGTTCTGATGCAAGAAGGCAAGGTGGTGTCGTATCTGTCTCGGCAGTTGCGACCACATGAAGAGAACTACCCAACCCATGACCTGGAGTTAGCCGCTGTTGTTCTTGCTCTGAAGACGTGGCGCTCCTATCTTGCGGGACATCGTTGCGAGATCTATACGGATCATAAGAGCTTGAAGTATATCTTCACCCAGAAGGAGTTAAACCTGCGACAGAGAAGGTGGATGGAATTAATCAAGGATTATGATATCGGTATCCATTATCACCCTGGAAAGGCTAATGTAGTTGCCGATGCCCTTAGTCGCAAACCCTGCACCCTGAATGCCTTGATCCAAGTCGAACAGCCAGCCTTGTTCAAAGAGTTCCAAGATTTTGGACTAGAACTTGTTAGCCGCGGTTATCTCGCCAATTTAGAGTTAGCCCCAACCCTGTTAGATCAAATCAAAGAAGCCCAGAAGGGTCATGAGAGCATAGAAGGTATTAAGAAGAAGATTTCTCTCGGTAAAGCGCCTGGTTTTACCGAAGATGCTGAAGGAGTGTTGAGATTCAATGGTCGTATCTGTGTCCCCAATGTCACGGAACTTAAGGAGTTAATCCTAAAGGAAGCCCACGAGACCCCCTATTCAATCCACCCCGGCGGAACCAAAATGTACCAAGACCTTCGTGAGAGATTTTGGTGGCACGGAATGAAGCGAGAGATTGGTGTTTTTGTAGCCAAGTGTGATATCTGTCAGCGAGTCAAGGCTGAACATCAGCGACCCGCTGGATTGCTTCAACCCTTGAAAATTCCCGAGTGGAAGTGGGATGAGATTGGAATGGATTTTATCACCGGACTTCCAAGATCCAACCGAGGCCATGACTCAATTTGGGTCATCGTTGATAGACTAACCAAGGTTGCCCATTTTATTCCCGTCAACACCACCTATCGGGGAAATCAGTTAGCAGACCTATATATTTCCAAGATAGTAAGCCTGCATGGTGTGCCTAAGAGGATTGTATCGGATAGAGGCACACAATTCACCTCAAGGTTCTGGAAAGCCCTACACGAAGCCCTCGGAACCAAGTTAGCATTTAGCACAGCTTATCATCCCCAGACCGGAGGCCAAACTGAGAGAGTGAACCAGATATTAGAGGACATGCTTCGCGCGTGTGTTTTATCCTATGGATCCAAGTGGGAAGATTGTCTTCCATTTGCAGAGTTCTCTTACAACAATAGTTACCAGTCTAGTCTGCAAATGGCCCCTTTTGAAGCCCTTTACGGCAGAAAGTGTCGTACGCCCCTGAATTGGTCCGACACCGGAGAAGGCAAACTGTTTGGACCAGATACCCTCCGTGAGGCTGAAGAGCAAGTCCAGCTTATCCGTGAGCGACTCAAAACCGCCCAATCCCGTCAGAAGAGTTACGCTGATCCCAAGCGTCGTGATGTCACCTTCAGTATCGGAGATTATGTCTATCTCCGAGTGACACCCCTTAAAGGAATGCAGCGTTTCCATGTCAAAGGAAAATTAGCACCAAGATATATTGGACCCTTTAAGATCATTGCCCGTCGAGGAGAAGTGTCTTATCAACTGGAGTTGCCTCAAGAGTTAGCAGATTACCACGATGTCTTCCACATTTCCTTGCTCCGGAAATGTCTTGAAGTTCCTGACCAGCCTGATGTTTTCAAAAACATCGACCACCATTCCATCGACCTGAATCAAGATCTGACTTACCGTGAGAGACCCATCAAGATTCTCGACGAAGATGTTCGTCTTACCCGAAGGCGCGCGATCAAGTTCTACAAGGTCCAGTGGACTAACCACTCTGAAGATGAAGCAACTTGGGAACGCGAAGACTATCTTAGAAGCGAATTCCCAACCCTCTTTAGTGCCCAAACCTAGCAAATCTCGGGACGAGATTTATTTTAAGGGGGGAAGGATCTGTAACACCCCAAAAATTTAATATGAATTATTATATCAAAAATATGGGCCAACAAAAACTTTTCTTATGAATTAATGTGTGTTGATTTCATATTTTGCTTGTGATTGTTATTTCTTGTGAATGTGTTGCTTGTTAGCCCTAATTGAAAATTTGAAGAAAAGAAAATAAACAAAACAAAATATAAAACAATACAAATAATGTAACACATGTCACACTATTTCCCAAATTAAGAAATCTATTTATTTTTCAAACCATATTCAATGGAGTGGTAATATAAACCCTCTTATTTTAGTTCCACAACTTTTCCCTCTTTAAACATTCAATTCAAAAACTTAAATTCAAATTTATATTTCTTTCTTTATCTCATTCCAATCACAAAATGTGCTATTTTGCACTTGCTCAATAAATAATTAAAGTGCACAACAAATACTTGCAAACATGTGTGAAACAAATTATAAAAATAAAATTCAAAAATTTGAATTTAATTTTGGTTCAGGCATTTCGCCGAACACTTTGTGGACGCCGCCAGGGGACAGGCCGCCGTGCGCACGTCGCCGTGGTCGGCGCGGTGGAAGGAGGAGGTGTCGACGCCGTGGTGACCCGCGCCGTGCCCCCCCTCTCTCCTTCGCTCTCCTGCTCCCTTAGACACAGACACCGGCACCGCAGCACCCCCGCTTCCTCCTTGCACGCGCCCGTGCCCGCCGCTCGCCATGGCCGGCCCACGGACACCGCGGCCGACCTCGCCGCTCCACGACGTCCTAGCGCCAGGCCCCTCCTCTCTTTCCCGCCCCGCTGCTCCCTCTCAGCGCAGCAGAGCGCCCAGCAGCATCCCGCTCCCGCAGCCCTCGCGCCACGCCGTGCACGTCGAGCGCCGCCCGAGCATCCTCACGGCCGTCCCCCACTCCGAGCACGCGCAGCTCGCCTCCACGCGTCAACCGTGTCCCTCTGCACGCCAACACCATCGCCGCACCTCACCGCCTCCTATGGCGAGCCCTAGCCCCCTCTAAATCGCCCGAACGCCGCGTCCACCGTGCGCCGGCCCGCCGCTATAAAAGCCGCCCCGAGCACCCCCTTTCCTCCACACCTCACCACTGCCTCTCCCCCTCACACCACTCCCTCTCGTGCACCGCCTGGAGGGCGGGGCCGTCGCCGCAAAGCCTCGGCCACCGAAGCCATCCTCGAGCTCGCCGTGTCCGAGGTAGACGACGACCACGGACAGGCCGTGCCTGACCCCCTTTCTCTCCTCTCTGGCTCGCATCCCCTTCCCCATTACAGCCTCGCTCACCGCCCCCTTTTCCCCTCTGGATCGTGCCCAGGAACGACGCGGAGACATCGCCGGAGTTGGAGCACGGCCGCGGAGGAGGAGCTGCTCGCCGCCGTCGATTGGAGCCACCCCAGCACGCGCACTGTTTTTGGTTGAGTCACTGACGAGTGGACCCCACCCGTCAGGATTCTCAACATTATCCACTCAGAGTTTAAATTCGAATTTTAGGTTTAATTAGAAATCAGTACTGGGTTAAACTTTGAAATTCCATAACTTGAGATTTATAACTCCAAATAAATCAAATCCAAATGTTCTGGAAAGCTTATGAAATTGTCTATCCAACCCAAGTGGTTTCACCTGATTTGGATAAATAATAAAAATATAGTATTAAAAAGGCCAAATAAGATTTAAAATATAAACTTGTTTGTTTCTGATACTCTGTTAGGCCAAATTAGTTAAGACCAATTTTATTGGATCACATTTAGTCATGACTAGTCACCCCTCAAAGGATTTAATTTTTAGAGCAACAGAACTTAATTAATAGCCAAAACTTGATTATTAAGTTTCTGGATTGAAACCATTAAGTAGAGAGTTTGGTAACTCCAATTGACCCAAATCCAATTGTGTTGTCTTCCCCACATCAGTAGCTTTCTGTAGAAATTTAGTTTACATTTTTGTGACCAACAGAACTTAAGTTATGTAAATAAACGTGTTCAACTAGTTTCTGCCCTAATTAAGGTATAAATGAATAATGGCCAATTCAATTAAATTGAAACCAAATTGTATTGTTTGATATATGAAGTGGCTATTTAGAGCATTTGAGATTGTATTGTTGTGGTAATTGATTGAGTGGGTTAGTGATTGTTGGTATTTGCTTGGTTGTGTATTAGACGAGAACGTTGCCGGATATATCGAGGAGGAAGGATTTGTGGAACCTGAAGCTCAAGACCAGGATCACTTTGCCGAGCAAGCCAAGCTACTCTCTGAGCTTGCACCCTAATACATGCATCTATTTTTACAAAGTCATTTTAAAGCAAAGGTTTTTATAAAATCTTTTCAAAAAGTATATGGAAAATTATTTTGCCACCCTATGAAGAAATATATGATAAATTATAGGATGGGAAAAATAAAGATTGTTTTATTCAAAACTCCTTTGAAACCTCGTGTGGTTATAAAGCACCAAGATGTGGTGATGAATTGAAAAAAAAGGAGAATGGTGGTTTTGATAAAACGCACATTGTGTCTTTGTACTTACGTCAATCAGCCGATACTCTGTGCGACCACATTTACCCACATATGGGAAAGGGTCTAGTCATATAGTTTGCTCATATTAGTATGGGATACCTCATCAACGGAGATGACTCCGCTATGCATGAGAGGGAGGTTTGATGACCTACCCCTGACCTGGGTCCTCGCTCAAACTCTATGAGTAGATAAGGAGGAGGATAGAAGGATGTCCCCTATACACCGCCAGATAAAACCTATGAGTCCTCACACTTAGATTCCGACGGGCTGGGTTAAGTGTCGATGGAAAGTATCATATGGGTAGGATCCTATACTAGCATGAGCAAAGCACAGACTAGGGTCGGTAACTCAACTTCACATACACCTGGTATGGCGAGACGTGGCTGACACGATGAGTTATCGGATGGGTGTGGGAAAAGCGTGCTACCTCTGCAGAGGGTTAAAACTATTCGAATAGCCGAGTCCTCGGATATGGACAGTTGAGAGGCCCTACTTTGACCATGTGCAAGTTTTGGAAAAAGGTTTGAGTTCTAAAAATAAAAGGAGGTGGAGAACGTTCCATACACCTATACCAACGGATCGGTATGAGGTTGTTGGAGATTATATACCATGATGGTTTACGGTCGGAAAAGGAGGAGTTTTTGGAGAAAACTAATAAAACTGAGACATTAAGAGTAGTTATAATCTTCTTACCTTCTTCAACAAAGATACAGAGATGTTTTAAATAAATAAAAGTGTGAAACTAAAAATGAGACTAGTGCACTCATGTTGGGGTAGTTTGCGAGTACATTCAAATGTACTCATACTAGTTTTGTCCCTAGCTATTGTCGTAGCCAGACTTCGAGGAGCACTACGCCCAGGAGGAGTATGGCGACATCTATGCCAACTGAGGATCTTCATAAGTCGACTGCCTGTCGGGTCATCACAAGGATTTGATGCCTACCCCGCCTTAGCTTCCGCTGATTATTTTGGTTTGGCCCATGAAGGCGCCTATGTAAGACTAGGTCTAAATGACCGTTTATGTAAGACTTTAATTCGGTATTGTAATGGATGTAAACTTTGGTATTCAGTTCGGATTATGTGCAACGACAGACTGATCACGGGATCGTTGTGTTAAACATAATCGGGTATTTCGGACAGCTAGTCTGGGGTCCCCACAATGCCGACGAAACGACTAAGGACCAAGCGGAACGCTTGGGGAGACCCCGAGGGGAGAGCCCCCTCGAGGGGACTTGAGGAGGCAGCGAAGGGCCTGAAGGGGCTCCCCCTGAGGCCGCCCCCCGGCAAGGCTTTTTCTCCCCTGAAGGGGAGTCAACGCAACTCCCTCGGCAGGGCCTCCCGGGCCCTGCGGGAATACTTCGCTACGAAGGAACCGCTGCAGAGCGCACATGGCCTCTGCAGCAGCCGCAGAGTGACGCGCGCGTCTGCGCGCGATGACGACGGCGCCACAGTTGCCGTTCTGGTGATAAAAGGAGTCAACAAAGCGCTGTGTCCCCTGCGCCGCCACCAAGACTTTCCTCTTTGGTGATAAAGCCGATGGCCGGCGCAACGCTCCAACGGCGACGTCACCGTGGGCACCCCCACGGTCTCTGCAGCACCAGCTGTCCGCTCTGCAAAGACGGAGGCTGCCCTGCCACGAAGGTAGGCTTTACGACCATGGACCAAGTCCATGGACAACCGAGCTGCGGTGCACCCCGCTCCTCCGCTTCGTCGCCATGTGGGAACCCGCCCACTGCGCAAGGCGCAGGGAAGAGGCCCGGGGCGCCTATATAAGGAGCAGGAGCACCACCGTAGAAAGGGATCGATCATTCCGACGGGGAGAAAACCATCCACTTACCCGTGTACACTCTACCATAGCCTAGCCAAGCTTAGGGAGCTCGAGGAGGAAGAAGAGCTCGTCCTTCCCCTCCAAGCTCCGCATAGCCGCTCGAGAGCCTTCGGCAAGCCCATTGTACTGTTCCCACCGCAGTGCAATACAGACAGGCAGGAGTAGCGGTTTTACCTCACTCTGAGGGCCGTGAACCTGGGTACGGGCCGGACTCCATCTCTGTCGTGCTGTTCCTCCACAGGCTCGACGAGCACCGTCGCCGAGCCGGCCGTAGGTTGTTGACCAACGTGTTCAGTCCCCTTCACGAACTTCTCCCCCGAGAGTGGTTATCCCTGTTTCGTGGGAACCACACCTCGACACAGAACACATACTTTGTGATGACACAAGGATGGTTCCCAAAAGTCTCCAACATTATTGCCAAATATTCATAATGATCCTCTTCGGACATGGAGGCAATAAGAATGTTATCGATGGGCTCAACAACAAGCTTATTAAGATACTCCAAGAAGCTGGAATCATAAAATATATGAACAAAGCAAAATTATTGGTCAGACCAAGGACATGAAGATGTAAGCTGGCGAAACACCATAAGTAGAACATCATCAAGATGGTCCTTGGGACTGAGTTCGATTTGACGATAGCCCAAATCAAATCAAAGATTGGGAAGATAGCAGATCCAGTAGGATATACCATCTTGCTTCAAGACGACAACACAGGTAGCTAGGAGTCTTGCTTTTCAAGGCAAAACAATGTGGCCTTAAGAGTTTTGGTATAAACCTAACTCTTTGACCGACTGTGTGCGCCAGAACAAACGGACTTGGCAGAACGGTCAACTTCACTTAGTGATCGGATAGCCAATCACGCAAGGAAGGAATCAAATGTCCTTAGATGTCAAAGCAATGAAAATTGCTAAGACTACCTGATAGCCACATCAATACGCACACCATAGCATTCCTGAGCACGAGCAGCTCAGAGAAAAGCGTGAGTAAGGACGTGTAAAAGCATCACTTCATCAATAAGTCATGAGACACAACACAACCTCTTGATATATAAGAGTGTGATACTTTAAGATGAAAAAGATTAGAAGCAAACAAAGCCTCTTGATCTGCGGATTACATCACTTTGACCTGGTCCTAGACAAGGACGAGGTACGGGAGTTTGTTTCTCCCTGACATCCCGAAGTGGAATGTCACGACGGACCACAAGAGTAACATGCATTCGTACACCAATGCACATTTACAACTTGGATGCCAAGTGGCATACACAGGCCAGAACACAACCATAGAGAAAGGAACATACTTAGGGAAAACCCTAAGATGTAGATGAACAAGTTAACATACATCTGATAACTTGTTCCGATAAGAAAGGTGTGGTAGAGTCACCAACATAGATGTGAGACTCATAAAGAGCACTCTTGTCGTGATCCTTTTGGTTCCATGACAAAACCTCTGCCAAAGCTAGTGGAAGGAGCAAACCTTGGATGTCGCAAGTCAATCACGACAAAACCACGAGCTGGAAGGCTAGCTAGAACTAACATTACTAGCCCTTCTGAGGTAGCAAGCATTCCTCAGGGATCAACAAAATGGATCTTGGGTTAAAGGTCAGCATCATGTACTGATAGAGTGAGCATCACATGGCTAACAACCCACATGACTCAACACACCAACAACAACACAATCTGGGACCTTCGGTTCAAGTCCAGGGTGAAAACCCAAAGAAAGTGTAACTACTATTTCAGTGTCTCAAAGGGAACAACGATTTAGTAATCACGAGATAGCTTCAGAGACCCATCACAGCTTCCGAAGTACAAAACAAGAAAAAGGAGATCTTCAAGGTGAAAGATACCTCAAAGACTAGAATAGAATGAGGTCAAATCGACAAAGTTGAGAGACCATGATGGAAAGGAATCTCTCATGAAACAAGAGAAAAAGGATCAAAGAACACACCAGACTCTAGAAAACTTAACACTAGGTCAACTTGGCTGAGAACGACCTGCACTTGATGCACCTATATTTTGAATGACCAGGAGAAACAAAGAGTAAATGTTTTCAACCAAAACAAGGTAAGATGACCCGGAATTAGAGCGATACCAGATAAGGAGTAAAAAGAAGCCTACTCAGATTTTTGCAAATAGTTTTAGCTTTCAAATAGTTTTCACAATCTCTAGACTCAACATCGACCAGTAGAAAGGTTTTCCTACAAACGGTCCTGCTCTGATACCAAAACCTGTAGCACCCCCGAGAGCCAGGCTAGACAAAATCCTAGATCTTCATCTGAGATAAGCCTAACATAGATCTCGAAAGCCAACAGTTGAAAATCGGTAACACAACCGAGAACCTACAACACAAGAAGCAATATGTTAAGCTCTTAACAGAGCGAAGAAGCAAATATCACCAAACAAGGTCACTGACCTGTCAATCACCAATACAACGGAAGGCAAATTATGCTATTAGACATAGCAAAATCAGCAAAAGGCCTAAGAGGCCAGAAAGCATAACGGCGACGTCCCAGTCCATAGATTCCAGGCTGCCGTCTGGGAACCCCAACCTACTCGTCGATGTCGATGTCCACAAAACACACCTGTCCAAATAATTGCGCAAGGCTGAGTACGGGAGGTACTCAACAAGACTTATTTAACCTATTATATATCTGCTCGTTCAGAGAGCATTCATGAATGTCCTTTGCATAAAGCCAGTTTTGTTTTCAAATCGAGAGAGGAGAGAATCTCGCATCAGTAGACTTTTAAAATGGGATAAGAGAGTGAAACACTAGCTTCATCCACATCTTCAGTCTTCACCAGATCATCATGAGTTGTACCACCCACCAGAATCACCCCTCGCTCAACCCGAGGAAGCAATCCTACCACCCTTAGTTGACAAGTTTTATAATTAGATTATAGTTGTCTATGATCACCGAAATAAGGTACCAAGTCGTCCATAACCGTGGACACGGCTTTCTGAAAAGATTTACCCTGCAGGGGGTGTAACTACCCACACACGCCAACCAATCCTTGCGCCAGACATTGGCACTCTTCCGGGGAGTGTCGGCAGAAGGGTTGGCCACGACCTTTCCCAAGTTTCGCCTATTTCCATGAGCCACAGCAGTAGGTCTGACCACCAACGCGCAGCGGTCCCTAGTGCGGGTTTCCAGGGTCAGCATCTGGACACGCAGCCCTGCTGCCCTAGCCCTAATCATCTTCAATCCTCTTTTTACCACACACGCAAATGGAACACTCGAACTAGTGGTTTCACGTAGTAGGCTAGGCAAGATGGGGTCGAGGGAGGCCCAAGTCCAGTGTGGATGCACGAGGTCTTGGTTCCGAACCCAGGAACTCGGTTCCTAGTATCAACAAGAACGAGACAACCCACCACAATCCCATTGTGGCCTCTCATCCAAGTCTTTAGCAATAACTAAATCACGTATACTCATTCCACCTGAATCTTCTGGACTGTATGGAGAAAGGAACAACTAAGCATGTCTAAGCGGCAATGCAACACAAGGGACACTCTATACCTCAACCAAAAACATCTTTGAACCGTATGCATAACACAAGAATCAAATACTTTTGAAATCTTATATGTGCAGATAAGAGGTTATGCTTGCCTTGCTCTTCGATAACCAGATATAAGGCTTTTGGAAATCTTCAACTTGACTTGATCGAGATAACCAAGAATAACCCGTCATAGTTTCCGCTTGATTTGATCGTCGATGATCCAGCACTGGACTTCGGTGTTGCCAAACTCCACTTCGGATTCGCATTCTACCGCGAAGAATGAAACACCGGAAAAGAGACGGGAAACAACATTCAACGATGGCATCGATGCAATGCGCACAATGTATGCATGACAATTTAAGGGATTTAATTTAAAGCCCTACACATGATATCACATTTTAAATGGAGTTGGAACAAACCCCATGTTTAAATAAAAGGTAAATTGTTCTTCTATTTTAAACAAGGTTCAAAGTTGGTTAAACATGCATGATCTGGACATAACTAGATAGATCTTATTTTTCTGCAAATTTTGATATATTAATCACATATTTCTGATTTAAAATGAATTACTTATGAATTTCCAAATATTTAAACAATTTTAATTCAATTTAAAACATTTATGAAATTGAATAAACAAATTGGACCCACATGTCAGATATTTAACAATTTTGGAAATCATTTTTGGAAAACATTAAAATAATGACAGGGGACCCCACATGTCATATTTTTAATAATTACAGAAAGGAATAAATCATTTTCAGAAAATGAAAAGAGATGATGACGTCAGATGACGTCATCCATGGAGCACTGCTCCCTGCCGAGCACCAATCCGGCGATTGCGACCACGAGAGGCAGTGCGGCCACGCCCGTTACACGCGCGGGAGAACGGGGAGCCAGAAACGGGTGGCGCCGCCAGCGGATCGTCACCGGAAACGGCATAGGGCTCGCCGGAGCGGAGGCCGACGGCGGCGCATGGCGGCCGGACGAAACAGAGGGACAGGGAGCGCATGGAGGGGTCCGGGAGGACCAGCTTCTCACCAGGGGCGTGATGGAGAGGTCGGGGAAGCGCGGGGATGCCGGAGATGGCTGGAATCCGTGGTCGATGGCGGCGGACCGGAGTTGAGGAAGACGGCGATTCCGGTCGATTTATTGCTCTCCAGGAAGCACGGCTCGAATAGGAGGATGCGGGGAGGTCGGAGGAACTCCAGAGCTTCTCATGGAGGGCCGGGGTGGCCGGAATGGGCGGCAAATGGCGGTGACCCGTGAAGCTTTCCGGCGGCTAGGGTTTCTCCGATTTGGGGAAGAAGGAGAGGAGAAAGAGGGTTAGGGTTTTCTCCAGGGCGGCGGCTGAGGGCTTCAAATAGGCCGGGGAACGTCGGCGGCGCGAATCGCTGCGCATCCACGCCAAGGGACGGCCTCGCGCGCGACACAGACGCACGGGAGGTCGGAAGGTTGAAGACGATGGTGTTTTTCCGGAAAACCCCCTGGACTTGGAGAACTACAGGAACTTTTGGAAACAGGCCCCTGGTTGAGAAATAAAGAATTTTAGGGCCTTTTTGTATACAGAAAATTTGTATAAAAATATCAGGAGACTCAGAATTTTACAAGGAAGCCATTGGCAACTTTAGATTTTTAAAACTTTGAAATTCTTTTGACACATTTAAAATTAGCAAGTGGTTTAGGCCACTTTAGAGTTTTCTCTTTTATTTTAAAACTCAAATTTTCTGCACTTTTAAGTTAGATGCAAATGATGCTCATGATGCACAAAACAATCCTAATTAACACTAATCAAAATTGGGGATGTTACAACCTACCCGCTGTCAGCCCGCGCCAGCCGCTTTCCCCAAAGGCGCCAGAGATCTCAACCACCCGAAGATGGATACTTGGAGGAGAGGAGGCCACGTCGTCGTCTCCACCACGGAGAGGGGTTGCTTCCCGCCAAGAACCCCTCACGCTCCTTGCATGACCTCTGTGGTATCCCCTTTCCCTATAAAAGGAGGACCAAGGGCATGGGGGAGAAGGGACCGGCTCAAGGTAGCTTAAGGAGTAAGCAAGCTCTAGCCAAGAACTGACCGGCGACCCAATGTAGAAGACAACCACCAAGCTAGGCTAGAAGGAGGAAGGGAAGGAAGGTGATCTCCTCCGGGCAAGGATCTGTCCTCCCCCTTCCTCTAGTCGGAGCACCCTGCCGGGTATCTCGCCGGGAAACACCATTGTAGCCACACCATGATTCAACCATCTATCCATACATGCAATGTTAGCCTTCGGGCGGCCTGAACCTGGGTAGATCGCTGTGTGCTTTCCTTGTTTGCATACCACGTCGAGATCAGAGAGCAAGAGAGGAACTTGTCCGACGATCGTCCCCGGGAGACGTTTCCAGCCTCCTTCGCGCCCCTACCGAATCTACAAAGGGTGTGCCTCGCATCTCCGGTGTCCGTGATTCGAGACACGACGCTCAGATTCAAACATTTAAATCCAAATCTTTTATGAAATAGAGTCTCAATAAAGATATTTGTGTCTTAATATAGAAAATACCAAAATTATTAATATTGAGTATGAAATATTTAAACACCTTTTCAAGTTCAAATTATTGAATCAAACCATATTTAGACATACTTTAAAAAATTCAAAGCACTATAAATATTTATGGTTTTTGGATTTTAATAATATCTAAAATATTTATTTATGGCTCAAACCTCAAGTTTTAGAATAAAATATTATTTGATTCATTTGATATCATAATTTTTTTGAATAAATCACAATAATCCTTTCTATTTGATCTTCTTGAAAAATAATTATTTTATTTTAAATAAGAAATAAAAGTTAATTTTTTTAGTGATTTTTAAACATTCCAAAATTTTGGGACGTTACATAGATCAGCCTCCGTCAAGGAGGTGAGCTGCACAATGAAACGCAAGACAAAGATTAAAGTAAATTGTAAGCCGGCAACCATACCGTCAATAAAGGGAAAAGTATAAGTACTTACTTCAGGAGGAGGGGTGTTGTGGGTGTGCATGGGCACCCCTTCCGCCGCCTTTACAAACCTCGATTTGACGAGGTCGCAAAGTCGGGCTGCCATGGTGGCAACCGATAACTCCTTTTCACTCACATGAAGAGAAGCTGTGTTAGTAGGCGAATACTGACACATCTTGTGTGGGCTGAACCCAAGAGGCAAGATTTGCCTCGACAGCCAGCACACGGCGGTATCCACCCCATCCAGCGTTGGGGCTTCCATCGTCTTGGTGAGGAACTCGATCCGCCTTGCGATAAGGCGGAGTTCCTCTGGCAACTCTCCAACTGCCTCGTCCTAGCATTCCTTGGTTGTCGGAGGCACGTTGACGAAATCGGGGATGCCGAAGCCTCGAACCGGAGCCGCCAAGTCCTCACAGTAGAAGAAGGAGGAGGTCCAGCCCTTGACAGACTCAATGTACGGTACCTTCGGATAACATTGACGTCCTTGGCCGCCGCCGACGCGGTCGTCGCCGCAGGCGCTAGAGTAGATGTGGTCGCGCGAGAGCACGCGGCTAGAATTATGGAAGAGGAACGAGGCGAAGAGGCCAAGCCGTCTTTCCCATGTGGGATAAACGCGGCCGTATGCCGGCAACTTTGTCGGCATACATCCAACCTTTGTTCAGAATGGTCCAAACCCTACAGCCGCCAACATTCAAGACGAAGATCACGAAGATGAAGAAGCTGACGAGTGACGAACTTAAAACTTTCTGGGGGCTAATGTTGGGGATGTACCAAACAGGGGTATCTCTGACATGGATCAATCCGACTAGTACAGGGTGGCCCAAGGGTGGGTAAAGAAGATGCCTACCGGGCGGCCTAGATAGTTGACGTACAAGGAAGTAGGCGGACGGTACAAGAAAGGTAGAAGACTAAAGCCCATCAAGCCGCCAAGCCCAAGACGGAAGGCAGCAACTAAGCCGGCTAGGTTTAGGACTCTGTTATCTTGCCGGACACGTATTTACCTTGTAACCCGGGGTCTGGCCGCCTATATAAGCCGGCCATCGGGGAGCCTTTAGGGCATGTACCAATACACTTTCATACACATTGTAACCTGTTCGTGGCTATTGCCTCATAGTGAATTATAGCAGCACGTAGGGTCTCGCCACCGTCGTGAGATCCGAAGCTGGGTAAACTCGTCGTGTTCAACCCGTCCTTGATGACTCCAGCCTTTTACCCCACATCCATCCATAGGCTAGATGACCCCCGTCTACAAGTACAGGGGATCGTTGAAATCTTCAATGTGTAAATATTAGTATCGATCCCACGAGGAGTAGAAGGTATAAGTATTTATCCTCTCAAATAAGAGTGTCACTTCTCTTATTATCTATGCACTAGACAAACTAAAATGATTAAAGCATGCAAGTGTTTTTTGGTTTTTGGTGTAGAGTTTGCAATAAAGTAAAAAAGTTGAAAATAAAATATAATGAGTGAAAGCTTGATGCACACGGGCGTGTTGGTTGGGAGACCCAAATAGGAAGGTGTGAAGAGTGTAGCAGCAAGTCTTCCCTCGATTATGAAACCGAGGTTATCGAACCAGTAGGAGATGAAGGCGCTTCTGAAGGTGTCAATGGTGTCAGACAATTCTCTGAGTTGCAGGGAGTTGAACAAAGGTGCTTCTCCTCCCTAGCAACGGCGCCAGAAAGTCTTGAATGAGTTGACGAGGAACCTGCACACAACACAACCAAGATACTTTGCCCCAACTTAAAAGTGAGGTTGTCAATCTCACTGGCTTGCTGTAACAAAGGATTAGACGTATAGTGTGGGAGATGATGTTTGTTTGCAGAGAATGAAAGGAGACAGTGTTTGCAGTAGGTTGTATTATCAATGTAAAAGCATGGACCGGGGTCCACAGTTCACTAGTGGTGTGTCTCCATAAATAAATAATAGCATACATGTGGGTAAACAAATTACAGCTGGGCAATTGACAAAAAAAAGAACCGCATAATGATGCATATACTTGTCATGGTGTCTAGTATGAGATTCATTTGGGCATTACAACAATATACATAGACCGTTCCAACCGCATTTATGACTAATAATCCACCTTCCGGTTAGTGTCCGCATCCCATTCAGTATTAAGTTGCAAGGAACAGATTATTGCATTAAGTAAAGTGTGTAATGTAAATAACACAATTATCCTTAGACAAAGCATCACTATTTTATCCCTAGTAGCAATAGTACATCCACAAACTTAGAGGTTGCTGTCACTCCCCTAGACTTAAATGGAGACCGAACCCACTATCGAGCATAAGTACCGCCTCTTGGAGTCACCAGCATCTACTTGGCCATAGCATCTACTGGTAACGGAGAGCATACAAGATCATAAATAACACACACATAATATATTATGAAGCAAATGAAATAGTACTCAATATTCATCAGATCCCATCAAACACAATATGTAGTATTACAATACGTTGATCTTGATCATGTTAGGCAGTTCACAAGATCTAAACATGATAGCACAAGTGGAGAAGACAACCATCTAGCTACTGCTATGGACCCATAGTCCAAGGATGAACTACTCACGCATCAGTCCGGAGGCGGGCATGGTGATGTAGAGCCCTCATGTGATGATTCCCCTCTCCGGAAGGGTGCCGAGAAGAGCTTCAGAACCCTCCCGAACTAGGGTTGACGACGGCGGCGGCTACGGGATGTTTCGTCGAAAAATGTTCGGGTCCTTAGGGTTTTTCCGTTGGGGGATTAAATAGGTGAAATGGCAACGTCGGTGGGCGCCCGTGGGCCCCACACCACGTGGTGGCGCGGCAGAGGGGGGAGTCACGCCGCCACCAGGTGTGCCTGGCCTGTGGCCCCCCTCCGTCTCCTCTTCGGTGTTCTGGATCCTTCCGGGGAAAATAGGGACTTTGGCTTTTGTTTCGTGCAATTCCGAGAATATTTCCTTAACAACTTTTCTAAAACCAAAAACAACAGAAAAACAGGAACTGCCACTGTGGCATCTTGTTAATAGGTTAGTCCCAGAAAATGCGTAAAAATGATATAAAGTGTATATAAAACATGTAGCAATTGGTATAATATAAGCATGGAATAAAAGAAATTATATATACGTTTGAGACGTATCAAGCATCCCCAAGCTTAGTTCTACTCGTCCCGAGTAGGTAAAACGATAACAACAAATAATTTCTGTAGTGACATGCTTCACACAATCTTGATCAAATAATATTGTAAGGCTCATGTTATGAATGAAGTGACTCAAGGCAATGGTCTATATTTTGCTAACAAATAGACACGGAGTAAACAAATGAATCATATAAGTAAAAACTTTTCATGGATAGTACTTTCAAGACAAGCATCAATTTTTTTTGCATAAGAGTTAACTCATAAAGCAATAGTTTCTAAGTAAAAGAGTATTGAAGCAACACATACGAAGATTTAAGTTTCAGCATTGGCTTTCAACTTGTAACATGTATATCATAAAGATAGTTGTAAACACAAAGAAATATAATAAGTGCAATAAGTAAGCATGTAAGAATTGTTGCAGACAAAGTTGACACAAGTGTTTGCTTCTAAGACAGAAAGAAGTAGGTAAACTGACTCAACATAAAGTAAAAGAAAGGTCCTTCGCAGAGGGAAGCGGGGATACAAGGATGTGCTAGAGCTTTTTTAGTTTTTATAGGTTTTTGAAATCATATAGAGAGCATAAAAGTAAGTTTTTGAGCGGTGTTTGTTGTTGTCAACGAATGGTAGTGGGCACTTCTACCCCCCTTGTCAACCAGACTTCCATGAGCGGCTCCCATTGAAGGACTATATCATCCTTCTTGTTCTCTTTTGTTTACAATGCAGTTTTAGAAACTGGTATTCTTGACTGATTGGATCGGGGCAAAAATGTGAAGAGAATTAAGCGGTTAAAGTTGTAATTAATTGGGACTGGGCACCCCATTTGCCAGCTCTTT
Source organism: Poa annua (assembly GCA_026929855.1). Classification (NCBI taxonomy): domain Eukaryota; kingdom Viridiplantae; phylum Streptophyta; class Magnoliopsida; order Poales; family Poaceae; genus Poa; species Poa annua. The sequence continues at coordinate 25,642,797 of CM049439.1, read as the reverse complement.
TGCAAAATTATTGGATAAGTGGATGTGCCACTAGTCCATTGGTGAAAGTCTGTCATAAGCAAATAACAAGGTTGATATTGAAAACACCACATACTTCCTCATGAGCTAATAAACATTGACACAAATAAGGGATAATAAGTTATGAATAAAGGTAGCACATGAAGTATTTGCTTGGAATGGCAGAAAATACCATGTAGTAGGTAGGTATGGTGGACACAAATGGCATGGGTTTTGGCTCAAGGTTTTGGATGCATGAGAAGAATTCCTCTCTATACAAGGCTTTGGCTAGCAAGGTTGTTTGAAGCAAACACAAGATGACAATTGGCACAACAAGACTTACATAAAAACATATTGCAAGCATTATAGAACTCTACATTGTCTTCCTTGTTGTTCAAACACTTTTCTATAAAATATCTAGACCTTAGAGATAGCAAACATGCAAACCAAATTTCAACAAGCTCTACGGTAGTTCTTCACTAATAGGTTTTTAGTTACATGATGCAAGAGCTTAAACATGATCTACTTGAGAGCTCAAAACAATTGCCAAGCACCACAACATTCAAGATAATGATCTATAAGAACATGTATATCTTTCATTATACCATCTACCACATGTAGCATTTTCTTTTTCCAACCAAACACCAATCAACTTATTTAAACATAAACTCTCCAAGTAATTAACAATGAAATAAGAGAGTATTTTATAACTGCTGCGGCTTTCAGCTTTCGCCATAAACATAAAACAATAAGTGCTGCGGCTTTCAGCTTTCGCCATAAACATAAAAGATAAGTGCCGAGGCTTTCAGCTTTCGCCATAAACATAAGAGAATGCTAGGATCCAATTTATTCAGAAAATGAAAATAACGAAGCAAAAATAAAAGCAAACAGACGCTTCAAGTAAAGTACATAAGATGTGAAAGAATTAAAATATAGTTTTACTAGAGATGACCTGATAGTTTGTTGGTGAAGAAGGGGATGCCTTGGGCATCCCCAAGCTTAGACGCTTGAGTCTTCTTGAAATATGCTTGGGTGACCCACGGGGGCATCCCCTAGCTTAGGATTTTTCATTTTCTTGACCACATCATATCATCCTCTCTCTTGATCCTTGAAAACTTCCTCCACACCAAAATCAAAGTAAACTTCATTAGAGGGTTAGTGCATAATCAAAAATTCTCATATTCTGCATGGAGATAATCATCACCAATGCTACTGGACATTAGCTACAGCCACTGGTATTTTGTGGAGCAAAAAGATTCACTCAAAAACAGGAAAAGAGGCAATGCAAAATAAATGACAGAATCTGTCAAAAAACAGAACAGTCCGTAAAGACGAATTTTTTTGAGGCACTTAACTTGCTCAGATCAGAAAAATTAAAACTAATGAAAGTTGCGTACATATCGGAGAATCACGCACAAAAAAATCTCAGGTCATTTTGATTTTCGGTGAATTCTTACGAATTAAACGGTGGACAGCAGAAAACTGTTTCTGTGCAGAAATCCAAATCTAGCATCAACTTACTACTAGAGGCTTTACTTTACACAACAATGACAGAAAATATAGATACAAAGGAGTTGCTACAGAGGTAAGCATCCTCCTTGACTCAAATAAAGGAAAAATAACAGAAATAAAAAGTGGGTTGTCTCCCATAAGCGCTTTTCTTTAACGCCTTTCAGCTAGGCACAGAAAGTAAAACTCAAGTGGCATCCAAATCAAGTCCAGAAATTCTCTCAACTATGTATTGTATTTTATCTATATGATTTTCAGAGGTCCCTCTTTCATCACTTTTAGGTTTACTACATTCATCAAATGGGTTTTCAGGGACTATCCAATCAAAATTATTTTCCAAGACTTCATGCATTCCTACAAGTTTAACAGGTATTGGTACTTTGATTTCTTCACCCTTTTTAGCTTTGGTTTTCCCCAACTTTTCAAGTGTACTAATAACATCTACGCATGAACCTAGCATATTAAAACGATCAAAGACTTTCCTAGCTTCTATAGCAACATCACCAAATTCTTTAAGCAAGGTTTCTAGAATAACATCTTTCTTTTTAGCATTTTCAACATTATGAAGGTTAAGAAACATTTGCTGCATTATGGGCTGAAGGTTAACAAACCTAGCCTCTAATATGTGAACTAAAGAAGCTACAGCAGTTTCATAATTTGGGGCAAGTTCTGCTATGGATCTCTCCTCAAGATCTTTATGCTTACTAACATGGTTAAAGAACTCTTCGGTGTTATCTTTTCCAATTATAGAACCACTACCTACTGACAGGTCTTCCAGGGTGTACTTAGGGAGCAACATTTTAGCAAAAATAAAACTAAACTGAAAAAAAAAAGATAAATGCAAGTACTAATTTTTTTGTGTTTTTAGTAATAATAAGCAAACAAGACAGTAATGAAAATAAACTAAGCAAGCCAATAACAAAATAAAAAGATTGGAAGTGAGAGACTCCCCTTGCAGAAGTGCTTGATCTCCCCGGCAACGGCGCCAGAAAATCTTGATGCACAAAGGCGTGTTGGTTGGGAGACCCCAAGAGGAAGGTGTGAAGAGTGTAGCAGCAAGTCTTCCCTCGATTATGAAACCGAGGTTATCGAACCAGTAGCAGATGAAGACGCTTCTGAAGGTGTCAACGGTGTCAGACAATTCTCTAAGTCGCATGGAGTTGAACAAAGGTGCTTCTCCTCCCTAGCAATGGCGCCAGAAAGTCTTGAATGAGTTCACGAGGATTTGCACAGAACACAATCAAGATTTTTTGCCCCAACTTAACAGTGAGGTTGTCAATCTCGCTGGCTTGCTGTAACAAAGGATTAGACGTATAGTGTGGGAGATGATGTTTGTTTGTAGAGATTGAAAGGACATAGTGTTTGCAGTAGGTTGTATTATCAATGTAAAAGAATGGACCGCGGTCCACTCTTCACTAGTGGTGTCTCTCCATAAATAAATAATAGCATACATGTGGGTAAACAAATTACAGCTGGGCGATTGACAAAATAAAGAACTGCATAATGATGCATATACTTGTCATGGTGTCTAGTATGAGATTCATTTGGGCATTACAACAATATACATAGACCGTTCCAACCGCATCTATGACTAATAATCCACCTTCCGGTCAGCGTCCGCACCCCATTCAGTATTAAGTTGCAAGGAACAGATTATTGCACTAAGTAAAGTGTGTAATGTAAGTAACACAATTATCCTTAGACAAAGTATCACTGTTTTATCCATAGTAGCAACAGTACATCCACAACCTTAGAGGTTGCTGTCACTCCCCCAGACTTAAATGGAGACTGAACCCACTATCGAGCATAAGTACCCCCTCTTGTAGTCACAAGCATCTACTTGGCTAGAGCATCTACTAGTAACGGAGAGCATGCAAGATCATAAATAACACACACATAATATATTATGAAGCAAATGACATAATACTCAATATTTATCGGATCCCAATAAACACAACATATAGTATTACAACAAGATGATCTTGATCATGTTAGGCAGCTCACAAGATCTAAACATGATAGCAGAAGTGGAGAAGACAACCATCTAGCTACTGCTATGGACCCATAGAACAAGGATGAACTACTCACGCAAAAGTCCGGAGGCGGGCATGGTGATGTAGAGCCCTCCGGTGATTATTCCCCTCTCCGGCAGGGTGCCGGGAAGAGCTTCAGAACTCTCCCGAACTAGGGTTGACGACGGCGGCGGCTACGGGATGTTTCGTGGAAAAGTTTTCGGGTCCTTAGGGTTTCGTGGAAAAGTGTTCGGGTCCTTAGGGTTTTTCCGTCGTGGGGATTAAATAGGCGAAAGGGCAATGTCGGTGGGCGCCCGTGGGCCCCACACCATGTGGTGGTGCGGCAGAGGGGGGAACCGCGCCGCCACCAGGTGTGGCTGGCCTGTGGCCCCCTCCGTCTCCTCTTCGGTGTTCTTGATCCTTCCGGGGAAAATAGGGACTTTGGCTTTTGTTTCGTGCAATTCCGAGAATATTTCCTTAACAACTTTTCTGAAACCAAAAACAGCAGAAAGACAGGAACTGGCACTACGACATCTTGTTAATAGGTTAGTCCCAGAAAATGCATAAAAATGATATAAAGTGTATATAAAACATGTAGCAATTGGTATAATATAAGCATGGAACAAAAGAAATTATAGATACGTTTGAGACGTATCAAAGCTCTGAAAGAGAGAAAGCCCAATCCTCTATGCAGCAAGAGGACAAGCTTGAGTGTGCGTTTCTTATATGTGGAAAACGTTCCCAAGGGCTACATAGACTTCATGGCATAAATATTTCTAGAACAACAAGGTAAACATTTTGTCAAGTTTTAATCTTCTTGGACGGAGCCTTAATTAGGTGTAGTTAAATAAATAAACTAAACCCCTTATGATGGATCTCATGGCCAAGTAAATGAACAACACAAGAATAATTAAGACATAATTGTCCCACCATAGCTATAAACTCTAGGGTCCCTGATATGTATCCCCCATAATGCAACTTCAAGTCTCAGACAACGGTTTCCGTCCTAGTACTCCATCTCGTCCTACTCAATCCATTACTTATGGTGATCACCTTAAATGCATTCCTCAATATATGTTGCACTCATACATTTTACACTAAGACAATCATAAAAGATAAAAACTTGACCAAATACTCAACACATGTTAAGTGAAAACCATTGACAATCTATTCTATGCCCCAGGAACATGAGAGAACTACTCACAACGCGACAACATGATATGATTCAATGGCATAAGTGATACAATACAATCTAAAATCATAATCTCCCCACAAAACAATGACAAGTAGCAATTCACAAACATGTAGAATAGTTCTTAGACAATAGCTAGGGTTCGAACAATCTCAAACTATGAGGGGGATGAAGTGGATCACGAAGATGGTGATGGAGATGGTGCTGGTCTTGACGGTGGTGTTGATGGAGACTCCGGAGGGGGGATGGAGGAGCCTTCCGGAGGTGATTCCGGCGGCGTTTCCCCCCTCCAATCTTCTCCGGCGACAACCTTCTAACTCCTTGTTCGTGTTTCTTTGTTTCTCCGCCAGCTCCTTGCGAAATTTCTCTGGGGACTATTTTTATAGTCGGTTTAGGTTAAGACGAAGCCACGGAGACGAAAACGGACGGCATCAGAGCCACGAGGGCCAAACCACCATGTTTCATGCGGCCACGGAATCTGGTCGCGTGGGCCCTACCCGTTTGGTCCTTGGACTTCCTTTTTCGGAGATGCTTGGCTCGTACGTCTTCTTCCTTCCAAATATTGGCCCCGATAAAATATTAGCTCATTTGGATGTCGTTTGAGTCCCTAAAAGTCAAAAAGATGGAAAAAGGGGTTTTCTGGTTCTGCAGGGTTATTTCCAAATAAATAGGGAAACTGTGAATTGTCCCCTAAAATCATTATAAAACATAACTATAACCCATATATGATGCAAATAAGTTGGAATATCAAGTAATAAAGTGCAAAGTTCATGTATGCATTTTACATGCATCAATCAGTTTTTGGAAGGAAGGAAACGTATGAGTCAAGAATCAAAGAAAAAGGAAGTCCGAGGAGCAAACGACGTAGGCATTCCCTGGCTGGGTGGGGGGTCCTGTTTGCCCCTCGAGGCTCCGATGCCGTCGATCTTCGTCTCTGTGCCTCCGTCTTGACCTAAAACCGACTATAAAAATAGTCCCCCGACGGCTTTCAGATGCGGGCGCCATAGAAACATAGAACCATGAAACAGGATACAGAAGTTGCAGATTGGAGGAGAAAAACTCCGGCGGGGCGCTGCCGGGGTGGTCTCCATCTTCTCCAACGTTTCCACCATCGTCACCATGATGAAGGGGGAGTAGCCCACCCTCCGGACTTTGGTTTTGTGGTGGTAACTTGATCTAATCCCTCAATGTATGATCATTGTTGAAGTCCATATGATGTGCCTTGCATGAGTATGGATCTATCTATGTAATTCTTATGTTGGATATTATGGTATGAGATAATATTTGTTATGCATTTACTATTGTGTTGGATCTTTTATGGCTTGTCATACTTTGGAGATATTCTATGATCCATGTGATGGTTTGATTTATGCATAATGCCTTGTTTATCCGTGTCATGCGGTGATTGACATCACCAAGTGGAGATAGATGAGAGAGATGTGGTGATGCACACGACATATGAATCATTGCACTAGTGTTTGGAATATTGTCCATTAGAAAGTATGATGTATGTGGGTATGGGATGACCGATGTGACAGCGGCATATGTATTGAGTGACACACACTAGTTGATACGGCACGTCCTATAAGTGCTGCATATATTCTTTTCTTGCCTGATGCTGTCAAGAGACGGATGTTGTTTCTGTTTCTACCACACAAGGAGAAGATCAAATATATGTTAGGAAGGTTTCTTAGTTCGTGGTGTGTCATGTGCTTGAAGGAGTCCGGATGGGGGCCACCTGCAGCCAAGATACACTTGAAGATGGCGCACCAGTTTAGAGTCGATACGGATCAACGTGATCCGAAAGGATTTTGCCCAATCTTTCACGGCGAACCAAGAACAACAATAGATAACTTCGATCGTTGAGTAGATTAGATCTACTCCACGATGCGCAAACACAGACTCAAAGAATCAGCAATCAAAACGGGCAACAACTCGATCTCGGCGACCCATCTTGGGACGAACCTCACGATATCTTTAATCTCAAAACATAACCTCCCTATTACATGGCCGCACCTAGCTATTTATATTAGCATAGCCGACTCTCCTAACTTGGCTCTCAAGCAAAATGAAATTAGGAAAAACAATGTGACTCTTTCCTAAATAGAAATAAAATAAACTGAACAAATATCGACTCTAAACTGGTGCACCATCTTCAAGTGTATCTTGGCTGCAGGTGGCCCCCATCCGGACTCCTTCAAGCACATGACACACCGCGAACTAAGAAACCTTCCTAACACATCTTTGATCTTCTCCTTGCGTGGTAGAAACAGAAACAACATCCGTCTCTTGACAGCATCAGCAAAGAAAAGAATATATGCAGCACTCATAGGACGTGTCATATCACTAGTAGGGAGATGGCTACTGCTGGCGAACAAAAAAACACTACCGCTGGCGAACACGTGTGCGCCAGTGGGAATTCGCCAGTGGTAGCACGTACCGCTGGCGAACAGCTTGTTCGCCAGAGGTAAATACTACCGCTGGCGCACACTCCATTTTTGCGCCACTAGTAGAGCTTACCGCTGGCGCACATTCTTGTTTATGCGCCATTAGTATAGCTAGCAGTACTGGCGCACTATATGGTATGTTCGCCAGTAGTAACATTTGGAGAATTAAAAAAAATTAGAACGAACCAGCACCAATTCATACCGACATTTTATTTCATGTACGTGCATTACATGGTACGTACACAGATTATGTATACATTCAATCATACATGATCTATACATACAATACACGCCCGACATCGACACCACAGCCGCGGTCGATGTGGTCGCTGACTCAGCCTCGTGTAGCCTCGTGTTGATGTCGTCGTCGCGCAGCAGCCCTGCATGTCGTTGTCGCCGTCACCACCACAACCCCTTGTCGATGTCGTCGTTGCCACCATCACAGCCTCGTGTCGATGTCGTCGTCGCCGCAACCCCTTGTCGATGTCGTTGTCGCTGCCAAATCACATCCATAAGGTGCCATCATCCTACACATGCAGAAAATTGGTGTTCTTATCAGTTTATATCCATAGAAAGGCTAGATTCCACACTTTTACACCTCAAACACATCCAGATCATCTATGAACATGATCTGTTGCTCACTAACACCCAGAAACTAAAACACCTAAGACAATCAAATACAAGTACATAATATATCTGTTTTTATTAGTTTCCACAACCAGATATGTTTAGAGATACATCTACATAGCACAGGTTTACGCAATAATCATGCATATGTTGCTGGACAACTAGTTCATGTCCACAAACTTATCAATCACTCATATCTGCAAGCACTGCACATCCAAAATAATTCTTGTCCATCTACAGCTTGAGATCTTGGTGGTTAAACATCATCAAGTGGGAGAGAATTCCATCAAGAGTAGCAAATATTTAGATAACATCACAGGCTCGACAATAGATAAAAAGCAAGCACACTGTTGAATAATTTTAACACAATGCAACCACTTACGCAAGAGAGGGAAAATAGTTGCCCTCGGTCACTACAGTAAGTAGTAACATTGGTTAATAAAAATAGAATTTGCAAATAAACCAAGAGATGGAATGATCTGTCAGAAGTGGCTGGTTTTTAATAATCATATTAAGAGATTTTCAATAGAATCAATGCAGGCAGTCTTAGCAGTTAAAGATATGCCATTGGACAGAAAGGAAAATGAGCAGATCGGGGAATTGGTCTCACCTAAGTCTAAGAAAGCATGCTACTTCTTGACAAGCTTCTTGTTATTGTTCATCTTCTAAAGAGCTTTATCATTCATGGAATAAAAGATCATTCCTCTCAGCCTGCAATCAGGAAAATAATTTACATCTTGCAACTGGTACCTCCTTAGCAAACTGAGAGACATATAAAATTTGGTACCATAATTTATTCAACCAAAGCCGGTAAATTTTATCACCACTACCACATATGCACTCCCACTTGTATATATATAGCATCTGAACTATGCACTCACATATGCAGCAAGCTCACATATGCCTACAATTTTTTTTTGTGTGTGCTTGTTATTAATACACTTATCCTAGCATAGATGATTATTTATTCTACTGCATAAGCATAAGAAGCACGCCGAATAGCCTCCCAATTCTAACATGATCTACACATCCGAACAATTGAAGGGTAAACAACACACACGATAGCAGAGCGCATTGCTACGGCCATTGAAACAAGCTAATTTGATTCAGAGGGAAATTAACAGGCTTTGGCAGAGGAAGTCTCACCTCTTCTCGCGGCGACCCTGTGCAAGCTCTCCACGGAGGAATGGAGCACCCTCTGCGCAAGCTCTCGCGCGGCGCGCAGGCTGCAGAAACGGATGGAGCGGTCGATCTTGGGCTGCCCTGACACGGTGCGACCGCCGGCGTGGGCGGAGGGCTGGCACGTTGGGGACTACGGCGTGCGGCCCCCGTGGCGGCAGCGTGGAGCGAGTCAACAAAGTTGAAGAAGAAGGAGGCGGGGGCCTCAGATCCGGCCGCATCGGCGGGGAGGTGCTGGTCCAGGTCACCGTCAGCTCCATCTAGATCGAGCGGAGGCGTTGTCGGCGGCTGGGGCAGGGGCCGCGGCCGCACCTTCTCCAGGCGTCAGAGCGGCGGCCCTGCCCCTCCTGCCACCGCCATAGGAGGTCGTCCCGCTCCCGCTGGCCACGTCCTGCTCGAAGTAGATCTTATGGCTGAAGTTGAGGCCGTGACCGTCGTCGCCGGGTCCTCGGCCAACGCCTTCGCCTCCGCTGCTGCAAGTCTCCATTGCCGCCGCCGGCCTCTCCCTCCAAGCTCCCAGCTTTTGTGGGCTTGTCGGTGAGGAGCGTGCGAGAAAGTGGAGGGAGGGCGTGGAGGAGGGGGAAGCGGCGGCGGAGAGGGAGGTTGGTATGGAGGAGGAGGGCCTGGGCTTGAGGTGGCCGCACGGCGGGGCGTGGAAGAGGAAGGCGGAGGTGGCGGTGGCCATGGCCGTTGGAGTGAGAAGGGGATCGAGGAGGAGAAGGGATAAGAATTTTTTTTGAGAGAGCTGGTTGCGTGAGACAGATAAGAGAAGGTGCGTCTGTGGTTGGGGGTGTGGGGGCGTGCGTGCGGTGCGGGGACCATGCCGTTGGCGAACACAAAAAATGGGTCGCCAACAATACAGATTTAGTGCTGGCGCACATTCTATTTCGTTCGCCAGCGGTAATATGTGGTAGCGGCTATATTCGGACTGTATGTATCGCTGGCGAACATGCTCGGTTGTTCGCCAGTGGTAGCAGTTTTACCGCTGGCGGTGGCGGCACCGTGTTCGCCAGCGCTACTTTTACTGGCGCACGGTTTATTTTGTTCACCAGCGGTAGCGTGGTGGCTATGAGCATATCACTGGTGGAAAACACACATCTAGTACCGGTCGGGGAGGGGCATCAGTACCGGTACTGTCGGCCCAGTGGATTCTAGGGTGTGCAGAGCCCACTCTCCACGGCCCTCACACGCGTCGATGTCGACGAAACGACTAAGGACCAAGCGGAACGCTTGGGGAGACCCCCGAGGGGAGAGCCCTCTCGAGGGGACTTGAGGAGGCAGTGAAGGGCCTGAAGGGGCTCCCCCTGATGCCGCCCCCCGGCAAGGCTTTCTCCCCTGAAGGGGAGTCAACACAACTCCCTCCACAAGGCCTCCAGGGCCCGGTGGAGATACTTCTCTACGAAGCAATTGCTGCAGAGCCCGAGGAGGAAGAAGGCCCGAACCTTCCCCCTCCGAGCTCCGCACTGCCTCGCGAGGGCCCGCGGCAAGCCCTTTGTACTACACCCTCTACTGAGCATTACAGACAAGCAGGAGTAGCGGTTTTACCTCACCCTGAGGGCCGCGAACCTGGGTACGGGCCGGAGTCCATCTCTGTCGTGCTGTTCCTCTACAGGCTCGACGAGCACCGTCGCCGAGCCGGTTGTGGGTTGTTGACCAACGTGTTCAGTCCCCTTCACGAACTTCTCCCCCGAGAGTGGTTATCCCTGTTCCGTGGGAATCACACATCGACATTTGGCGTGCCAGGTAGGGGCCGCCATCGCTCTAGGCGTCAGGCACCTAATCATCAAGGGTGACTCCCAGTTGCTCGTCAACTTCTCCAACAAGAGCTACACGCCTAAAGACGACCACATGGCAGCATACCTTGAAGAGGTCCGCAAGCTCGAGAAGCACTTCAGGGGCATGGAACTCATGCATATCCCAAGGAAAGAGAACCAGGAGGCCGATGATATCGCCAAGCGAGCCTCGCGAAGGCAACCCCAGCAGGCCGGCGTCTTTGAGGAAAGGCTCGCCAAGGCATCCATCAAGCAGCCTCGAGAGGCCACAGCCGCAAGCACAGACAAAGCACTCCCACCACCTCCCGAGTCTGGGGCCCCCGATTGCGGCCCCAGCACAGGGGAGCGTCTGTTGCTGACGGCAGCCCACCAGGCCACAGGCTGGATTGACGAGCTCAAGGACTACTTGGCGAAGGGGATCCTCCATGAAGAAGATGCAGAAGCAGAGCGAATCGCTCGACAAGCGAAATCCTACTGCATCCTCGAGGGAGACCTATACCGCAAGCGCCCGAATGGCATCGCGCTCAAATGCGTCCCTCCCGAGGAAGGCCGAACGCTGATCAAGGACATCCACAGCGGGGAGTGCGGCCACCACTCGTGCGCGCGCACCCTCGCAGGCAAGGTCTTCAGGAGCGGTTTCTACTGGCCACTAGTGCTTCAAGATGCGGTCGCCATCGTGCAAGCCTGCGACGCCTGCCAGTTCCACGCCAAGCAAATTCATCAGCCGGCACTGGAGCTCCAAACCATCCCGCTCTCCTGGCCGTTCGCGGTCTGGGGGCTGGACATCTTGGGCCCCTTCCCGAAGTCGCAGGGGGGCTATCGCTTCCTCTTCGTGGCCGTCGACAAGTTCACCAAGTGGGCCGAGGTTGAACCAGTGCGCGCCATTCCAGCCGGAGCCGCGGTGAAATTCATCAGGAGCCTGGTCTGCCGCTTCGGGGTGCCCAACCGCATCATCACCGATAATGGCTCGCAATTCGCCAGCGGCATCTTCCGAGCCTACTGCGACAAGCTCGGCGTCAAGATCTGCTTCGCCTCGGTGGCTCACCCACGCAGCAATGGTCAAGTCGAGCGAGCAAACGCAGAAGTCCTCAAGGGCCTCAAGACCAGAAGCTTCAACGTCCTCAAAGGGCACGGCAAGGGCTGGATCGATGAGCTCCCATCTGTGCTCTGGTCCATGCGCACAACCGCTTCACGGCCTACAGGCGAAACGCCGTTCGCCCTTGTCTACGGAGCTGAAGCTGTCCTCCCCGCAGAAATCAAGCATGGATCCCCACGGGTCCTTGCCTTCAACGAGGACATCCAAGAGGGCCTCCACAACGACGACCTACTATTCCTCGAGGGACTGCGCCACCACGCCGCCCTCAGAGCGGTGAAGTACCAGCAAGATCTGCGACGCTACCACAGCCGCCATGTGCGCTCGCGCACCCTTGAGGCGGGTGACCTCGTCCTCAGGCGAATCCTCTCCAGGGAAGGTCTCCACAAGCTTTTGCTGATGTGGGAAGGCCCCTACAGGGTCTCCCACATCGCCAGGCCTGGCGCAGTATGCCTCGAGACCGAAGACGGCATCCCCGTCAAGAACCCGTGGAACATCGCGCATCTTCGCAAGTTCTACCCCTGATCATAGTCACGCCAGGCATTTTTTGTCTCTAGAGGGAAGCTCACGGCTTCACCTCCAAGCTTTTCAAAGCTTCTCCCGAGGCTCAGCCCTCTGAGCTCTCCTGCTAATGAGCCACCGCAGGCCGCAGTGAACCTCTGCCACTAATGGGTGGTCCCCATGCCTCGACATGGAAGGGACGTTAGCTTGGCAAACCCAAGTGTAATGAACCGACTCTCGTTCCAAGTGAACTTTGCGCTCAGGCACCATTTTCGTTCCAAGTGAACTTTGCGCTCGGGCGCCATTTGCGTTCCAAGTGAACTTTGCGCCAAGGCGCCGCTATGTAATATTTCGATGGCAAGTTTTACTTTCATCCTTTACTTTTAAATGTGCGCTTATATTCTTCCCATGTGCACCTCGCGAGCGGGGGCTGAGTACGGTGCCTGTGCCCAAGAGCACCCCAGCAGCACTGCAAAATCCAAGGGACCCTGAGCTCTGGCTAAAGGGCATGCCCCCGGATACACGCCACCTCTTCAAAGGTCCTTGGTACTCTCTCTCCTCGCGAGGCACCCATGAGGAAACCTATAAGCGCGCATAAGTCCTTACTACTAGGCTCTAGCGTTTTGGTTCGCCTCTCTAACGTCCACAGGGAACGAGAGTCTCTCCAGGCCTGTGGAGGAAAAACTCGGCCCCTGAAAGGAAGAACATCGCCAGAGGAGTCCCACGCAGGGCGAAAAACCTCGCGAAGCTAAGTCCCCTGTCCACATCAAGAGTACCCTTGCATCTCTCTCACGAGCACCCTGCGTCCCTCGAGTGGTCCTTTCCCTCACTCTCCATGGGCTGCTTGCGCGTCAAAGGGGGGCCCTCAGCATCGCGACTCGAGGGATCTTACCTCTCTAAGCCTTAAACTCCCCCCGGCCTTGCCGAGTCATTGCTCGAGCATACCGCAGCGGCGGAGTCATAGTGCGAAGAGAAGGGTCCAGCGACGCAGAGTGAAAAAGACATGGAATTGAAGCAAAGGCCCCTCGAGGGGAGCACACACAGACTTAGCAGTACTTGTTAAAATGATAAGAAGTATATTACAAACTGCTAAACGAAAGTCTTTAAAGCAAATGCTCCTACAGCGCTGCAAGCGCACTACATGGCAGGAGAGGATCTCAGGAGGAAGTTAGGCAGAGGCCTCGCCGTCGTCCTGGCCGGATTCTTCTCCTTCAGGCCCGCTCTCCTCGTCGTCGTCCTCATCCTCCGCCGCGGCCCGCTTGAAGCGGCTGTAGAAGTCGTCCACCTGGTCGCGGACGGAGTTGGAGGCATTCCACCTTTCCTCCCCCTCGAGGGGCTCGGTCACTGTGGCAAGGTCGAACCCGGGCTGGAGGTGCACGAGGTTGGAGAAGATGCGGTCCACCGCCACCGCCAGGAGCTGGCGGCACTCCTCCTCGACGACGTCGCGGAGCTCCACGGCGGGGCCCTCGAGAGCCGTGAAGAGCTGCTCGAAGTATAGGAGGTAGGTGGCGGCGTGGGAATGGCCTTGAGCTGGGACGGACGGCGCTTCTGCTCCCAACTTCGCAGCGAGCTCGCGGCCCCGGCCCGCCAGGGACAGGAACATACGCTCCCGCTGCTACGACAGCACCTGCGCCGCCTTGGCGCTCTCGACCGCTTCCACCGCCTTCTCCACGGCAGGACCCACTTGTTGGTTCATCTCCTCCATGTCCGCCATGAGGGAGGTGAGGTCCTGCGCTGTGCGATCGCGCGCCTCTTCAGCAGCGCGGCGATGGTCCACCTCGCGCCCAAGGCGGGCGCTCAGGGTGGTGTTCGCCTTCTCCAGCTTGTGGATGCGGGCGGCGTCCTCGTCGCGCCTCTTCTTAAAGCGCTCCTCCTGCTTGGAGAACTTGTCCTTGTAATCCTGGGAGAGGCGGCGCGGAGCTCCTTCTCCTTCTCCTGGATTTTCTTCATGGCCTCCTCCTTCCGCTCCGCTAGCCGCGCGTTGGCACGCTCCACGCTCCCCTTGTGGGCGGCCACTTCGCGCTCAAGCTTGCTGAGCGCCGCTGTCAGGCTATCCTCGCGGGCCTCGAGGGCAGCGCGCTGCCCCGACAGCTCCTGCTCCCTCAGCGCCAGCTGCTCGTCGCGGCGGCGCACGTCCTCCTTGCGCTCGCCCAGAGTTCGCCCTCTGGCCTCCAAGTTCGTGCGGACCTCGTCCAGCGCAGACCGCACCGTCTCGGAGTCGGCGAGAATCTTCGTCTCGAGCGCGACGAGCTCGCTGTGCTTGGCCGCCAGGGAGTGCTCCACGACCTCCCACTCTGCCCTGGCCGCGGCCAAGTCTTCAGCCGCGGCCCGGCGCTCGGCCTTCAAGGGCTGCAGAAGCTCCTCGGCGTCGCGCATGGCGCCCTCGCGGACCTCCTCGGCGAAGCGTATCGCCTCCTCGCGCTCCTCCTGCAGGGCCAAGTTGCTCTGCCGGCGAGCCTCCACAGCCGCGTGAAAAGCGGCCCAAGCCCTCGCGAGCTCGTCCCGCTGCCGGGCAAGCTCCTGGTCCTCCAGGGCGAGATGGGCCTCCAGCCCCTCCAGGGACTCCCGCACCAGGCGGAAGGCAACGTTTCAGCGCCCTCGGCTCCAGTCCCAGCTGCCGAGGGCGAGGGCCTGAGAGGGCCTGCGTGGCACGGAAGGCCCTGCGCCCGCGTCGAGCTTGGTGAAGGTAGCCTCCGCATGGGCCTGGGGGCTTGGAGGCAGGTCCTCCTCCTCAGCGCCTGCATGCTGCGCCCCGGTATCGTCCCGCTCGAGCGGCACTTCCTTGCTCGCTTCCGGGGAAGAGAAGGTCTGCCCAGTCGTCGCTGCCTCCTCCTCCGCTGTAGTGCTTGGCGGGGAGGGGGGAAGATTCTCCCTGCTGGCCTTGGGAGGGCTCGGAGCTGGCGGTGCGCCAGCCGCAGCTTCAGGTTGTGCTGGAGGGGTGGCTGCGCGGGGCGGAGTGGGTGCCCTCTCCATCTGCTCCTCCACATGCTCCTCCTCCGGGGGCGGCACGTGTGCCCCCGTCTGGGGCATCTCCTCCTGAGGGCCTGTAGGAGTCTCCTCCTCAGGCCGGAAGACCTCGCCAGCCGCGGTCTCGTCCGCCGTAGCCTCAGGCACGGCCTCAGGAGCGGCTCTCTTCATGTCCGCGGCCTTGCGGAGCCTTCGGCGCTTCGCAGGCGCTAGGTCGCTGGCGGAAGGCAAAGAAAATCGATCAGGGGAGGAGACAAGCAGAAGATTGAAGGGAAAAGGCAGAACTCAAGAGCACTTACCTGGACTTCTTAGCGCGGGTGTCAACCCACGCCATACCTGACGCGCGCCACGAGGGCGCGGTCCGAGCTCCTGACCCCTCAGGAGCCGTCTCAGCCTTCCTCTTGAGGGGAGCGCTCGGGGGCTCCCCGGCAGGCCTGTCATGGGCCGCCTTGGTCCGTGGCTCTTGGCGCCCAGCCTCGGCCTCCTCTCCATCGCTGGACAAGAGCTCGTAGACCTCCCCCACGGGGGGCGTGGCTCTGGACGAACTTCCCGCGCCTGTGGAGGGCATCGCCTCCGCCTCCGCGTCGCCCTGCTCCGCGTCGCCATGCTCCGCGTCTGACGCATACGGAGACTCGGCGGCGTCCCCATCCTTCGCCATGGGCAGGGGCCCATCCTCTTCCTCTTCCCCCGCCAGGCCCAGCGCGGTGAATGTGGGCATCAGCTCCAAGATAGCCTGGCGCTGGTCCGGGACCTGGTACAGGGGCCTTATCACCGTGGGGACTGTCGCGGGCACGTCTGGGTTCACGAAGAGGCCGCACATGATGGTGGTGACGACGGCGGGGCGATGGTCGCAGGGGTGGAGCCACATCGGGTCCATGAGCCCCGAGTACGCCCACATCGCCTTCTTGTGCGCCTGAAGGGGGGCGATGCGGCGCCTCACGAACTCCTCCGCAACCATTTGGCCCGTGAGGCCGTTCTCCCGGAGCGTCCTCAAGCGGCCCACGAGGCCGGCCACCTGCGGGCCCCTGAGGGCCTGCTTGCCCCAGTGGGTGTTCTTCACGGGCGGCGCATCTGGGACGTCGAGGAGGGAGCTCTGCGACGGGACGCCGATGAGGAACCACTTCTGCCTGAAGTCGTCCACCTTCTTCGACACCGCCGTGACAGGTCTCTCACCGCTCCACGACATGGGGATGTAGATGTCCCCCATGCCGTCCGCGATGCGGAAGGACACGCAGCCCGTCCGTTCGGTCTTCGCGGTGTTTCGGAAAGCGTAGAAACTCCTGAAGAGGGCCACCGAGGGCTTCACCCCCAGATAGGCCTCACACAAGAAGGCGAAGATGGAGAGGATGAGGATGGCATTGGGGTGAAGATGGAGAAGGTGGATCTGATAGAACTCCAAGACGGCCTCAAGGAAAGGCGAGTATGGAGGCACCAGCCCAGCGAAGAGAGTTTGGAGGAAGATGGGGTAAAAACCCGCCGGGAAGCGGCCGAACCTCGCGGCCTGAATGGCGCTGGCGCCGTGCTCATTGTTCTTCCCGGCGACCAGATGCTGGATCTTGTCCAGCGCAGCCGCATTGACGCGAGTCCCGACCAGGGCAGGGCCGAGCGTCTCATCCTCCTGCGCGTCTTGGCGGGCTGAGGTCATCGCTGCCTTGCCTTTGGGTCCGCCCATTGTCGAGGAGGATGCTTGAAGCAGAGCGCCGGAGAAGAAAGGAGTTCGCCGGACAAGAAAGGAGTTCGCCGGAGGAGAAAAGAGTTCGCCGGAGACGAAGAACTAAGAGGTCGAGAGCTGGAAGTTTGGAGGCGCGGAATGGGAGTAATGGCTGCGATTTCGACCGGCGCGCAGCTTTATACCGTAGTCGAGTAGTGACAAAGGCGCGGTCGTGATGATCGTGGTGGGACCCCCCACTACGCACGATCGTCCGAAGAAACCGAGTCGTCGCGAACTCACCACCAAGTGACGCGTGTCACGGGCAGGCCGGACGTTTTGGACCCACGACGCTTCGTCTGGACCCGATGGGCCTCGCCGTGCCCGTCTTGGGCCCGGGGGCTACTGTCGGCCCAGTGGATTCTAGGGTGTGCAGAGCCCACTCTCCACGACCCTCACACGCGACGATGTCGACGAAACGACTAAGGACCAAGCGGAACGCTTGGGGAGACCCCCGAGGGGAGAGCCCTCTCGAGGGGACTTGAGGAGGCAGCGAAGGGCCTGAAGGGGCTCCCCCTGATGCCGCCCCCCGGCAAGGCTTTCTCCCCTGAAGGGGAGTCAACACAACTCCCTCCACAAGGTCTCCAGGGCCCTGTGGAGATACTTCTCTACGAAGCAATTGCTGCAGAGCGCACATGGCCTCTGCAGCAGCCGCAGAGTGACGCGCGCGTCTGCGCGCGATGACGACGGCGCCGCAGTTGCCGTTCTGGTGATAAAAGGAGTAAACAAAGCGCCGTGTCCCCTGTGCCGCCAACAAGTCTTTCCTCTTTGGTGATAAAGCAGGTGGCCGGCGCAACGCTCCAACGGCGACGTCACCATGGGTACCCCCACGGTCTCTGCAGTACCAGCTGGCCGCTCTGTAAAGACGGCGGCTGCCCTGCCACGAAGGCAGGCCCTGCGACCATGGACCAAGTCCATGGGCAACTCAGCTGTGGTGCACCCCGCTCCACCATTTCGTCGCCATGTGGGAACCCTTCCACTGCGCAGCACGCAGGGATGAGGCCCGGGGCGCCTATATAAGGAGAAGGAGCACCACCGTGACAAGGGGCCGATCGATCGACCACTCATCCATAGACACCCCACGGTAGCTTAGCCAAGCCCAGCGAGCCCGAGGAGGAAGAAGGCCCGAACCTTCCCCCTCCGAGCTCCGCACTGCCTCGCGAGGGCCCACGGCAAGCCCTTTGTACTACACCCTCTACTGAGCAATACAGACAAGCAGGAGTAGCGGTTTTACCTCACCCTGAGGGCCGCGAACCTGGGTACGGGCCGGAGTCCATCTCTGTCGTGCTGTTCCTCTACAGGCTCGACGAGCACCGTCGCCGAGCCGGTTGTGGGTTGTTGACCAACGTGTTCAGTCCCCTTCACGAACTTCTCCCCCGAGAGTGGTTATCCCTGTTCCGTGGGAATCACACATCGACAGGTACTGCGCAATCGGGACTGATGCCCCCCGAGTATCAGTACCGGTTGTGCATCGTCCGGTACTAAAAGGCCTCCACGTGGGCGCGGGGCACGGGCTCGTGCGGAGAACCTTTAGTACCGGTCGGTAACACCGACCGGTACTAAAGGGTTTAGGTTTTAAGGGTTTTGCAATTTATTTTGCGTTTCCTTTTTTTTCTTTTTTTTTCTGTTATTTGTTTTCTTTTCTTCACTGCAATTTTATTTTATGTTTTCTTTTTCATCTACTGTTTTACATTCATACGGTATTATATATATACACGGTACACGTTGATGCATACGTAATATACTTTCGTATATGTATTCTACGCTACTACATACGGTAAACATTGATATATAATATAATTTAGATATAGGACATATTCATACTACGCTATTACATACATATATACATATATACATATATACAATCCGGTGTATAGAGATCGCAATAATGTTATACATCCTCCTCTTTCATGTGGCATAGCTATATTTAGGATTATGGTATTTTCCCTTTGGATGCATGACCTCCTCAAGGATAAATCCCGCTATCTCCTCTTGAATTGCTTCTACGCGCTGATGTGGTAGGATGGCGTTCCGCTTGTCGCATATGAATATATTAGTTGTGTGTGTATATATATATATCAAATCATAATAAGATTGAAATATAGTACAAGACAGTCACACTCACATCCATTCTTTTTTCACGCGACGCCTGCTCAACGCTCAAGGTCCTCATGAACTCGCAGACGTAGAATCCACATAATTCATTTCCCGGGGGCTGCTTCAAGGTCTTTACGAGAATATAAATTAATTAAATAATAATTCAAAATGATGATGAATTAAAGAGACTATGTTTAATAGTAGCACACTTACATCAATATGTTTAATAGTCAGCTCTGGTTTCCATTCACCCCTCTCTCTCTTGATGAATATTTTCCAAACCCTACTCGCAAAAGCAAATGAATAAATGAGTTATGATTACTTGATATCATGAAATGGGGTTAATGGTTGAAATTACCTCTGAAGCATGTCAATCAAGTCCTGGTAGTATGATTCTGGTTTGCGTAATGAGTCAAAGACTTCAACTAATCCCTTGTCAATGATAATGTCCAGTAGAATCCAATGGTAGCTGCACACGTTTATATAGTGAGGCATGCATATAACTCATCAATTAAACTTAACATCTAGTAATTAGCAATATAGAAATGTGTTCAAGACAGTCACACTCACTTGAAGTTGTAAGGAAGAAGTATATCTGCCGCCTGTGTTTGCCTCAATAGCGACCTCAACAATGCCTCCTCGCAGTCCTCGGGCTTCCGCTCTAAGTTTTTGCAGTTAACGATAGATGGGTCAATGAACCCAACTTCCCAGAGTCTTTTCCTTTTGCACTCGATAAGCATCCAACTGCATATATAATAGCATACGAAAGAATATAGTGAGGATAATTATAGGCTCAATTAGTGAGGATAATTACATGCTCAGCTAGACACTTAGAAAAAATCGCTTACAGAACATAGCAACTCATGATAGTTGCGTCGAGAGCACGCCGGTTGTATAACTGCCATAATTCTTCAAATTCGACACATATCTCGTGGTTGACGAAGAATTGGTCTTCTCGGCATGTCACGTAAAACACGAGTTGCTTGTACTTTGCAACCTTCATGTACCAGTCATGCAATCTCCGCATTTGAAAAGCTAGACGCACCATCTCATCAGTAGGGAGAAGATCGTTCCCGTAGACAAACGTCCATGCTATCTCAGTCGACTTGGGGAAAAGTGCGTCAAATGTAGCATCGTCCATATAGTCAGTAGCAGGAACATTTGTCCCAACGTTGGGACTCTTGTCTGTCTGAACCTTCAGCGGGGCGATCGACTGTACTTTCTGTTCTCCGAGCTGGGGAACCTGTTTCGCCTTCTTCTTCTTCTGTGCAGCGACCCTTTTCTTTTTATTCTCCTCTTGCGTGTCAAAACTCTTCGAGATAGAGTGGTCATAGTTATCAGGCAAAGTTCTATGGTGAGGATCACAGACGATGTCTAAAAAGTGTTTAACACCCTTAGGGTTTAGTACCTGTTTTGCCTCGGGCACTTTCTTCGCAAAGTGTGCGGCATTGTGAGCTTTGACCAAGGGAGCATTCTCCTCAACGGTCCGGTGGTAAGTTAACACCGGAAGATCCTTCAACGACGGCCCGTACTTGTAGGTGTCCTTTGGAGCACCACTCGACGCACCGACAAGCATCTTCTGCCTCATTGAGAAGGTCCTATTGCCGGTGGGCGGACTCTTTGCAAGCTCCGGGGTGGACTCCCGCTGGAGTGGACTCTTTGCACGCTCCGGGGTGGACTCCTGCTGGGTTGGACTCGCGCACCGGGGAGATGGAGTCGCGCTGGGTTCCCTCTCGGTGTCCATATTTTCAATGTGGGGTGGACTTGGAGGTTGATTGCTACTCGGAGGGGTTGGTGGCCTACGCGTCGATTCTCCTGGAAACACGATGTGTTCCTTTCTCCATAGAATGACTCCGCGCAACACTTCTCCCAGTGTCGTCTCCCCTTCAGCTCCAGGAAAGTCAAGCTCCAGGTCCTCGAACCCCTTCATAATTTCGTCCACCCCGACTCGCGCGTAGCCAGCTGGAATCTGACCGCCATGAAGGGTTGCTCCGGGTATATTCTCTAAAGCAAAGCCGACCGCCACCTTTATGGATAGGTTCCTCATCTTGATGTGCAGCTCACAGTTTGTTTGCCCCTGAATCTGATCCACGGGGTATGTTGCGTCATCAGGCTGGACATTTTGTGTGGAAGCCACGCTGCTTTTCCGCTGAGATGCCATATCAAGTTGGTCCTCCTGCGGCTCAGATGCCCTTTTCTGCCTCATTTCATGTCGCAGGTCTAATATCATGTTTTCCAACCGCTGATATTTCTCTGCCTCCTGTTTCTTCTTCCTGTCGCGGCTCCTGTAAGTGTCCCTATGCTCGGGGAACCCAACCTTCCAAGGGACGACGCCCACGCCTCGTACTCGGCCAGTGTGTTCAGGATTCCCGAGGGCGAGTGACAGCTCGTCCTTCTCTCTATTGGGCGCGAACCTTCCCTCCCGAGCGGCAACTACAGCATCATCAAGTTCTTTGACTTTCTTCCGAATTTTTTCTCTTTCGGGCTCTCCCTCGGGGCCTGGTTTAACCTTTTCCTTCAACACAAGATTCCCTGTCTGTGAGTCGGGCTCCAGCCC
Source organism: Poa annua (assembly GCA_026929855.1). Classification (NCBI taxonomy): domain Eukaryota; kingdom Viridiplantae; phylum Streptophyta; class Magnoliopsida; order Poales; family Poaceae; genus Poa; species Poa annua. The sequence continues at coordinate 25,621,139 of CM049439.1, read as the reverse complement.
GACGCTGTACGCCCAATGCCTCGCCCTTGCGGGATAGCTTGATGTACTTGGAGTGACCCCGGCAGCAATTAACTTGGCGTCCCTTTCTTCCCACTTAGGAATGGCGGTCTTATCGCCACCTGGCCCCAAACGTTGGAAATATTGCTTTTTGTCGGCATTCAACTTATTTTTCTTCGACTTTTCCAGAGCTTCTTCTGATTCCTTGTAGTCCTTGAATTCTTGCCACTGATCTCTTATCCTCCTGTACTGTACGTCTTCAAAATTAGGGGTTTTCTTTATCTTGATGAATTGGTGGTATAACCTTTTCTTGTAGTTCATGAATTGTTCGGCCATTTTCTTTAGAGTCCACTGGAAGACTTTCTTTTTATCGGCATCTCTGAGGCCTGTCGGTAGGGCAAAATTGTGGAAAACGGACTTCAGAAGTTCCTTCTTGCAAATATCTGACACAAAACTCTCTCCTCCACCCTTCGGCTTGTGCCATTCTCGGATGGTGATCGAAATGTTGTCCCGAACAATAACTCCGCACTGACTCACAAATTTACGTGCGTGCTCTTTCGGAGCAATCGGTTCGCCAATTTCAGAGATTTCTTCGATATCAAATCTTTCATCTTTTAACTTTTTGGCCGGGCCTCGTTTTCTTTTACCAGACTTGCTCGATCCCGATCCGGAGGGCTAAAAGAAGAAATATTATGTTAAAACATGTATATGTACACATATCAAATCATTAATTTATCACCAGAAGCTATGTATACCTCGTCGGTATTCTGCGCTACATTCTCATCGGCATTATTGTTCGAGGCGGATGGAGGAGCTTCTAAGTAATAAATCTCCTCGTCCTCCATTTCATCACCGGACATGTTAAGATATTGCGATCCATCATCTTCACCATCTCTGATGATGTCGAACAATTGCTCTTCATTTGCTCTGCCGTCCGTAGCTTAACTAATACAAAAAAAAAGATAGAACAATTTAGTGCCAAATCGGGCGGCGGCATTATTGTAAAGAAATAACATGTGCGCACGGTAGAGGCTCACCGCGGGGGAGGGCACGAGGGGATGCTCGGGAACGACGGTGAGGCGCGGGATCAACGAGACTCGGGAAGGTCACAGACAGGACGACGGTGAGGCGAGGGATAGACGGCGAGATTCCTGCATGATGTCAAGTTATAACGGTGAGGCGAGGGATCGACGAAATCAAGTACTTTGCATTGGGGAAATTATGGTTGCATTCCCCGCGCGTTGCCGCGGGAAATTGTGGTTGCATTTTCACAATACTATTTCACAAATTCTAACACTTTCATTCACAAATTTCAACACTTGCATCCACACTATTTATTACATTGTAGCATGATAATCTTTGCATCAAATAAAATTACATAGTAGCATCCATCAAATTACCCTAAATTACACAAGTACTTTGCACAACTACTTTGCCTCCACACTATTAATCCAAATTTAAAAACTTCCTAACATTGCAAAATAGACAGCAAGGCCTCATATAGAATTGCTTCAGGGATGGTGTCAGCGAACAACGTGGAATGAACATTGCATATATGTTCAGACAACATGGTTCACTCACACCTCCCTGAAGATGCAACCATCTAATCATCGGCCAAAAGTAGTCATGCTGACGTCAGCATGACAATGGAGCTTAACAGTAGCAATTCACTTAACATTGCGTCACAAATTAATCAACACATTGCATAAAAACACATTGTCACAAATAGCATTTTCACAAATATTAATCAACACATTGCACAAATATTAATCAACACATTGCACATAACTCTAGCAACTAAAGAACAATAGCATTTTCCTAACAATAATTCTAAGACACTACCCTTTGCACATTTCACAAATATTAATCAACACATTGCACAAATATTAATCAACTAAATTGTACTGCAGCAATAGCAATTCATCTAAAACAGTAGCATTTCATATAGCAATTTAAAAAACAGTAGCATTTCTATCAATTTCCTACCAATTCCTAGCAATTCTAAAATGATTAACTAAAAAAATTCACATTTAAGCATCTTCTCATTTACATTCCTAGCAACTTAATTGACATTTGAACTAGGAATTAGAAAACAGTAGCATTTGAACTAATTTCAACGAATCTAAACAGTAGCATTTGAACCCTAATTCAAAGAATACCTAATTTTTTCTCCTAATTCGAAAAATAGCCTAACTACCTAACGTTGACGTCACCATGTCGTCACGGCCACCACACCACGGCCGGTGTCGCACGGCTCCGGCAACCACGGCTTCGGTGAGGAGTTGCTCATGGTCGCCCGCGACCAAACCGTAGCGGCGCCGCCCTGAAATGGACGCGCAACATCTCCGGCGACGAGCTCGGGCAACGGCCTAAGAGGGGAACACCGCGTCCCGACCAACTGCACCAAGAGGAGGAGAAAGGAGGGGGTCCACGAGGACCAGTGTGCTCACCTGAATACGCCGGAGGGGTCGGGGATGCTCGGCGAGGTCGGAGATGGCCGGAATCAATGGAGGCGCCGCGGCGGACTCGAGGGAGAAGACAGAGACAATGGGCGGCGTGGCACGGCGGCGCGGCGTCGGGGAGCGACATCGGGGAGCGGCGCGTCGATTCGTCAAGGAGCGGCGCGTCGATTCGTCGAGGAGCCGCATGGCGTCAGGGCGGCACGGCGGCGCTGCGTCGTCTTCGTCGTCGAGGGTTCGGGGTACGTCTGTGTGTGGGAGATGAACTGCCCGATCTGGGCAAGTCTTGCATTTAAGGCACACACCTTTAGTACCGGTCGATGGCACGGACCGGTACTAAAGGTCCTTCAGTACCGGTTGCTGGTTGCAACCGGTACTAAAGGTTTGTCGATTCGCCGCCCAGAAAACTGGCGCGAAACGAAAACCTTTAGTACCGGTTGCAACCAGCAACCGGTACTGAAGGTGTTTTTTGCTTTTTATTTCCCTTTTCTATTTTCTGTTTTCTATTTTTGTATATCTACTGATGTAATTGTCTAAAACTAGTAAAATTAGTTTCTAATAATTTGTAAAAAATATATTTATATTCAAGAACATGTTTTCAACAAATTACAAAGAATATTGACATTTTAAAAATGTAACATTTAAAATAAAAGGTATTTTATATCTATTTTCTTTTAACTAATTAGTTTCTAAAACTTTATTCCACAAATAGGTGCATATTGGTATAAGAAACAGTCATGCCAAAGGAATTTTTGAAACTATTTTCATAAATATCATTTTCCATTTTTTTAAGTGCAAAAAATGACTTTTTTGTGAACAAAGTACCAAAAATATGATGCAAAATGGCACCCATTTAATTTTCATGGAAACTAGTCCACATATGATGGATAATCCCCAAGTATTAGGTTTTTCTTTGATTTCTACCTAATTTCCCTAGTTAATTGAGTTTATGTCGATTTTTCGAAAGTAATTCAAATTTGAACTACAACTGTTTGATAGTTTGGTCTGAAGTTTTTGGAAAAATCATTTTAAGGTACACAACTAGTGGTTATATCACAGAAACGTTGATAGTTCTAGAAAATATTACATCTTTCGACGAATTGTCACCGCGACCGTTTTGATCGTTTTTACGAAAAAATGAAATAACGTGATAAACACTTCAAAAAAGGAAATCCTTTGGCATGGGGACCTTATATGTGTACTTGTTGCTATGAAAAATGATCAACTTGATTTCTGACAAAATTTGCAAAAAAAGTCTTAACAAAAAGGTCTATCATCTATGAACATTTAGAAGTTTCAAGACAAATGACCAAGTTATGCTCATTTCAACAACATAGTTTGTGATAAAGACCTCATATTGCACAACATAGTTTGTGATAAAGACCTCAAATTTCATAAATATCATTCCTGGATTACACATCACCAATATTCCCATCTGTTGTATTATTCCTCCTTTTCTTCGATTGCTTAACTTTGCGCCGGAACCATGGAGAATCTTCATTACTTAACGTGATGCTTGGGTCAGTGTTTACTTTGAAGGGCGGAATTTCATCAAACTTATCATAATCTTCTGACATGTCTGTCTTGTCCTCCACTCCCACGATGTTTCTTTTCCCTGAAAGAACTATGTGGCGTTTTGCCTCGTCTGATGTATTCGCTTCCATGTTTTTTCTTTTCTTCGGTTTGGTAGACATGTCTTTCACGTAGAAAACTTGAGCTACATCATTTGCTAGGACGAACGGTTCGTATTTGTAATCAAGATTGTTCAGATCCACCGTTGTCATTCCGTACATCGGGTCTACCTTTACCCCGTCTGCATTCAGCTTGACCCATTTGCACCGAAACAAAGGGACCTTAAAAGAAGGTCCATACTCAAGTTCCCATATCTCCTCTATGTAACCATAATATGTGTCCTTTTGCCCATTTGCTGTTTGTTGCGTCAAAGCGGACACCACTGTTTTGGTTGGTGCTCTTTTTATCTTTAGCGATCGTGTAAAATGTATTCCCATTTATCTCGTACCCTTCGAAAGTGACTATAGTCGAAGATGGTGTCCTGACCAACAAGTACAGTTGAACATCAACTTCGGTGTTACTCATGAGATGTGTTTGCAACCAACCGCTGAATTTCGCCTTGTGTTGATCTTTAATCCAGAACTCATCCTCCACCGGGTTCTCAGATCGTAAAATATTCATGTGTTCCTCGATATACGGAGCTGCCAACGAGGAATTTTGTAGAACTGTGTAGTGCGCTTGACTGAAAGAAGGTCCGTCCCTACATACAAATACTTTTTTCCCTAGAGTGCCTTTTCCACTCAGTCTCCCCTCATGTCGCGACTGTGGAACACCAATCGGATTAATGTCAGGAATAAAGTCAACACAGAACTCAATGACCTCCTCGGTTCCATAGCCCTTGGAGATGCTTCCTTCTGGCCTAGCACGGTTATGAACATATTTCTTTAAGACTCCCATGAACCTCTCAAATGGGAACATATTGTGTAGAAATACGGGACCGAGAATTTGAATCTCTTCGACTAGGTGAACCAAGACATGCGTCATAACATCGAAGAAGGATGGGGGGAACACCAACTCAAAACTGACAAGACACTGGACCACATCATTCTATAACCTTGGTAGGATCATTGGATCGATTACCTTCTGAGATATTGCATTGAGGAATGCACAAAGCTTCACAATGGGTACTCGAACATTTTCCGGTAGAAGCCCCCTCAATGCAATCGGAAGCAATTGCGTCATAATCACATGGCAGTCATGAGACTTTAGGTTTTGAAATTTTTGCTGTGCCACATTTATTATTCCCTTTATATTCGACGAGAAGCCAGACGGTACCTTGATACTGCTCAGACATTCAAAAAATATCACGTTCTCTTGTTTGGTTAGAGCATAGCTGGCAGGACCTTCATAGTGTTCTGGAAGCAGGCCGTCTCGTTCTTTCAAACGTTTCTGGTCCTCCCGTGCTGCCTCTGTGTTTTTTTTCTTCCGATACACGCCCAAGTGGCCTAGCAGGTTCACGCAAATATTCTTCGTCACGTGCATCACGTCGATTGCAGATCGGACCTCTAGGACTTTCCAATATGGTAGCTCCCAAAATATAGATTCCTTCTTCCACATGGGTGAGTGCCCGTTACCGTCATTCGGAACCTGTAGTCCTCCAGGACCCTTTCCAAAGATTACTTTTAGATCCTTGACCATATCAAATATTTGTTCACCAGTACGGTGCATAGGCTTCCTACGGTGATCTGCCTCACCTTTGAAATGCTTGCCTTTCTTCCGGACGTTATGCCTGACCGGAAGAAATCGATGATGCCCCAGGTACACACACTTCTTACAATTATCCAAGTATATACATTCAGTATCATCCAAACAATGTGTGCATGCATGGTATCCCTTAGTTGTCTGTCCTGAGATGTTACTAAGAGCAGGCCAATCATTGATCGTTACGAAAAGCAACCCTCGAAGGTCAAAATCCTCCTGTTTGTGCTCATCCCACACAGGTACACATCAATCTCGCTGCCGGGTTGTTTCGGGCCTTGGATGAGCACTGGCATCATGATGAACTTTCGCTTCATGCACAACCAAGGAGGAAGATTGTAAATACATAGAGTCATAGGCCAGGTGCTATGACTGCTGCTCTGCTCCCCAAAAGGATTGAAGCCGTCCGTACTTAGACCAAACCTTAAGTTTCTTGCGTCATCTGCAAAGTCCGGGAACTCTCTCTCGATTTTTCTCCACTACGACCCATCAACAGGGTGTCTGAACATCGCGTCTTTCTTCCGGTACTCTTTCTGCCATCGCAACATCTTGGCATGCTCTCTGTTGCTGAACAAACGTTTCAACCGTGGTATTATAGGAGCATACCACATCACCTTGGCAGGAACCCTCTTTCTGGGGCGCTCGCCCTCAACTTCACCAGGGTCATCTCGCCTGATCTTATACCGCAATGCACCGCATACCGGGCATGCATTCAGATTCTTGTACTCCTCACCGCGGTAGAGAATGCAGTCATTAATGCATGCATGTATCTTTTGCACCTCTAATCCTAGAGGACAGACGATATTCTTTGCCTCGTACGTACTGTCGGGCAATTCGTTATCCTTTGGAAGCATCTTCTTTATCTTTTTCAACAACTTTTCAAACCCCTTGTCCGATACACCATTCTCAGCATTCCATTGCAGCAAATCCAGCATCGTACCCAGCTTTTTCTGGTCATCTTCGACACCTGGGTACAATTTTTTTTTGTGATCCTCTAACATGCACTCCAACTTGAGCCACTCTCTCTGATTTACGCTGTTTCTCTGTGCATCAGCAATGGCCCGAGCAAGATCATCAGCGGGCTCATCCGGCACCTCTTCGTCAGGCGCGTCTTCTCCAGTTTCCCCCATTGTATTACCGTCGTATTCAGGAAACTCAGGATAGTTGTCATCGTCCTCTTCTTCTTCATTGTCTTCCATTATGACCCCTGTTTCTCCGTGTTTGGTCCAACAATTATAGCCGGACATGAAACCGGACTGAAACATGTGGATGTGAATGGTTTTTGATTTGGAGTAACCCCTGATATTCTTACAAGCACAACATGGACAATACATAAAACCATCCCGCTTATTTGCCTCAGCAACACGGATAAAATCCAGCACGCCAGTCATGAACTCCGGAGTGCGTCGGTCAACGTACATCCATTGTCGATTCATCTGCATTATGTAAATATATACAAAACCATTACACAATAGTTATATATATATATATATATATATATATATATATATATATCATGAATAGATAGATACGTGACCAATTCATTAATACAAGTTCACCATATTTAAACAAATCTAATACATAGTTCTCATAAACATTCATTAATTGAAACTAACATAGAACTAGCTAAAGAATTTAAATCCAACGACAAATGCGATCAAAATCGCAACTAAGGTAATTATTGAACCAACAGCATAATGATACCAAGTCTCTTGACTAATGACATATTTTCTAAACTTTTTAAGCTTCAAGCGCATTGCATTCATCTTGATCTCGTGATCCAAGCGCATTGCCTCCATCTTGATCTCGTTATCATCGACGACGTCGGCAATCTTCAACTCCCATTTCATCTTCTCTTCGAGACGAAGATCGTCATTTCTTTTCAATTTAGCTTTCAAATCATTGTTTTCTTCTACTAAAAACTCGACAATAGGGTCGGGCTCATTTTTCGGTTCAACTACCTCCTAGATAAAAATATATCTACGTTAAGTTGGTCGGTATAATTTTTATAAACACGAAATTAAACAAACATATACTTATAACAAACAATCGTACCACATCCGAATAATAGAGCGGGCGAGAGCCGGTGTGGACAGATGTCAAAACCATGACACTATATATAACAAAAAGTTACACAAATAAGAAAATTATACAAGTAATAATTCTATAACTAAGATTTATTAAAATAAAAGATAAAAACAAGAGGCTCACCGAGGTGGTGTCGGCGACGGGACGACGCGGGAGATCGACGTCGGTGAGGAAGGGGACTGGACGACACTACAAAAAACCACAAATCATATTTTAGTTTGAACTTAAAATGCATATAAAACAAATGAAATCTCTAAGTTAGGCATTTCATCAAACACCTTGCTAGCACAACAAAAATCAAATGAGCTCAAACTAGCAAACAAATGAGCTAAACTTCAAATGCCGGAAGAGTAGATGAAGGTGCTAACCCTTGTATAGATAGATGCCACCAACCTCGACAAATGTTGGAGAAAAATGTGGTGAACTTGAGCTCTTGGGAGAGAAAAGAGTGAGCAAAAATGGAGTGTGCTCGAGATAGAAAAATGGTGCTGGCTCGGGGGTGGAAGATAAATATAGTGAAGACCTTTAGTACCGGTTGGTGACACCAACCGGTATTAATGTCCATCTTTAGTACCGGCTGGTGTCACCAGCCAGTACTAAAGGTTCCCCCACGGCGATACCCTTTAGTACCGGCTGGTGACACCAGCCGGTACTAAAAGGTCTTCTTTCTTTTGTTTTCTCTTTTCTGTTTTTTCATATCTATAGATTTAATTGTTCAAAACAAGTGAAATTAGTTTCTAATAATTTGTAAAAAACATATCTATGTTCAAGAACATGTTTTCAACAAATTACAAAAAAATAGATATTTAAAAAATGTAACATTTAAAATAAAAGGTATTTTATATCTATTTTGTTTTAACTAATTAGTTTCTGAAACTTTCTTTTAACTAATTAGTTTCTAAAACAGTGGATAAAAAGGGGCACCAGTGGAAAAAAGGGACATACAGAAAGTAATGCATAATTAAAGATACACATATATATGAAACTGCAAACAATACTCTCTTACATATGACGAGACCCTAAAGCACTACATAATATTAGAGATAAAGTGTTTGCCATTGCCAACACTAGTACGAATCGTCCTCCGAATCAGAATACCCCAAAGAAGGAGACCCACGGGGCACTTGTGTCGGTTTGAGGTGACGCTGCCCGTAGTTGACAATTCTAATCTTGCGGTACACCTCGTATGCAACGTACGCATCTATTGCTGCATACTCAATGTTGCAACCGTCAAGTGGGGTCTTCTCCCAAAGTTTGTGCTGCTCCTTGTCGAATCTTGTCTTCATATCAGCGTACGCGTCCTCGTCGATCACGGCGATTGCCATATCAGCCATTCCAGTCTTGACATGGTCAAGCCTGAACAAGTCCTGGAGATCAATGTGGCAGGCAAATGGTATCTCAAGACCCCAGGTGCGTCTCATCTTGATCTTGTCATTCGTTATATCAACGCTAGCAAAATGTATGCCGCTGCGAAGAAAATCCATGAGTATTGGACATTGCTTGTCACTACTGCAACAACAAATGGAACACATGTTAAAAATACTGCCAATATATAATTTGAGATCATGTATAATAAGAATAACAACAATATGCAATGCAACTTTCATTTTCGGCCAATATATAATTTGAGATCAAGTATAATAAGAATAACAACAATATACAACTTTCATTTTCGACCAATATATAATTTGAGATCATGTATAATAAGAATAACAACAATATGCAATGCAACCTTCATTTTCGGCCAATATATAATTTGAGATCAAGTATAATAAAAATAACAACAATATGCAACTTTCATTTTCGGCCAATATATAATTTGAGATCATGTATAATAAGAATAACAACAATATGCAATGCAACTTTCATTTTCGGCCAATATATAATTTGAGATAAAGTATAATAAGAAAAACAACAATATGCAATGCAACTTTCATTTTCGACCAATATATAATTTGAGATCATGTATAATAAGAATAACAACAATATGCAATGCAACTAAGATTTTCGGCCAATATATAATTTGAGATCAAGTATAATAAGAATAACAACAATATGCAACTTTCATTTTCGGCCAATATACAATTTGAGATCATGTATAATATAAGAATAACAACAATATGCAATGCAACTTTCATTTTCGGCCAATATATATAATTATTTCACTACAATCAAAGAGAAATTGCTATCCTATGCAATTTTCCTATCCTATGAATCAACAAATTAAAAAAAATAAGCCCCAACATTGGATTACCTTGCCCATTGGAAGACCATGACATGTTTCTTGAAACATAGTTGGATGACCGCAACATCTCCTTGATCGGCCGTGTACTCGAGATCAAGGCCCATGAACTTGTCTTGCTCCCGAGCTTCGCCAAGCCAATACTTGAAATCAGAGAGAAAACCAGCCACCTTAGCGCTGTCGTTCGTGTACACGACCTTAAGATAGGTGTTGCCATGTGCAAGCACCTGTCCGTAGCGAGTGATTGGTGGTGCCGGATTCATGGTGGCCGGAGGGATCGATGCAAGAAGAGAGATGAGAGGGTCGCCGGAGGGAAAAGAAGAGAGGGAGAGGGTCGCCGCCGGAAGGAAGAAGAGAGGAGAGGAAAAGAACTGCCTGCGTCGTAGCGAATCGTGTGTAAAATCGTGGGCGGGAGGCGAACCGTTCGACTTTTAGTACCGGGCCGTAACACGAGCCGGTACTAAAGCTCCGCTCGCGCGGCCCCGCGCGGCTGTTGCCCTGCCACGGACCATTAGTACCGGCTCGTGTTACGGCCCGGTACTAAAGGTTTCGATTCGACCGGTACTGCTGCCCCTCGCCTGTCCGGCTGCTTGGACCGGTACTAATGAAATATTAGTACCGGCCGCAAACTGGTGCGGGACTAAAAGTCTGGACCAAAGGTCCGTTTTCTACTAGTGTATCCCTACTAGTGACAATACAGCCCAACATTCTTTATCTAAGGGTAAAAAGGAAGCAGTATGATGTGGGAGTGACAACAACCACGCTAGCCTTATGAGGGTGACCTAGCAACACAAATGATTATTTCTTTCAACTATGTGTTTTAGGACATGTAGCCGTCATAGAAGCCATTAAAATATGACAATTGTGTGTACTTTTATCTATAACATGATAATCACCATAGATGGGAGAGAGAGGATTGAGTAAACCCATGAACCCATGTCCATTGTTCCTATAAGAGAAACCTTTTGTCTTGTCCTCTTGCATTTAAGAGGATTGAGACACTTTTACATTCTTCTTTTGTTATATTAAACTTCCATCCATTAAATCAACCATCTTGTTCCTTGAACTTGTTTAGTGCATAATCAACTAAAATTTGTGACACTTCAGTTGTAGGGAATAGATAGCTTTTCCTTCTTGCTCCTACAGATCGATACCCTACTTCCACATTGAGAGGTACTACAGTGATCCCATGCTCTTGGGATAATCACCACGCGACCAGGATCTTGGGCCGCGTGGGCCATGCCCGTTCTCTCCTGAGACTTCCTTTTTGCTATTCCATGGCTCGTACGCTTCCTTGTATGCATTTTACATGCATCAACATCCCCAAGCTTAACCTATACTCGTACTTTGTACTTTAATACTATAGTTAGATATCAAAGATTATTACTATTACTACACAAAGTTAAGTGATTCATTCTCAAAGGAGTAGCAATATACAAGATAGATTATAAAGTGATATCACATATACAATGCAAGGATGTTCAATAATAATTCACAAAGTGTAACATAGAAGAAAGAACTATGGACCAAATGTATGCACAATGAGAAGTAAAAGTAAAAACATCCTATAATGGTCATAGAGTATTCTTCTAAAATCTGAATATAAAAGTGGACACTTTGGAGAGATAGATAATAAGTAGAGATTAAACATGAATAAGTTCTTGTCGTGTCTCGAAGGACGGACACCGGGGATGCGAGACACCCCCTTTGTAGATTCGGTAGGGGCGCGAAGGAGGCTGGAAACGTCTCCCGGGGGACGATCGCCGGCAAGCTCTTCGCTCACTCTCCGATCTCGACGTGGTAGGCAAACAAGGAAACCACACAGCGATCTACCCAGGTTCAGGCCGCTCGAAGGCTAATAGCCCTACACCTGCATGTCTGGATAGATGGATGAATCATGGTGTGGCTTCAATGGTGTTCTCCGGCAAGGTACCCGGCAGGGTACTCGGCTAGAGGAAGAGGAAGGACAGATCCTGGCCCGGAGGAGATTACCTTCCTTCTCTTGCTCGCCCTAGCCTAGCTTTGTGGTCGTCTTCTACCTTGGGATCGTCGGTGTTCTAACCTTTAGCTCGTGGTTGCTTGTCCTTCCCCTTGCCATGCCTTGGTCCTCCTTTTATAGGGAAAGGGGATCCCACAGAGGTCATGCGAGGAGCGTGAGGGGGTCTTGGCGGGTAGCAACCCCTCTCCGTGGTGGAGGTGACGACGTGGTCTCTTCTCCTCCAAGTATCGGTCACCGGGTTGGTGAGATCCCTGGCGCCTTTGGGAAAAGCGGCGGACAGGGGGTGACAGCGCGCAGGCGGTGTCCCCTGCCCGCGCCTTGCTTCCCAAGTCTTCTGGGGGCTTCTACCATCTTCCAGAGGATGGTAGAAGCCTTATCTTCGTCTTGTACGGACTGGTACCCGAGAGGGAGCCCGGCCCCAGCGGGGACTCGCGCTCTCGGGGTCTTCGGCTCCATCCGGGGCACATGGGACCCGGGGGTCCTAAGTACCCTGAAGGTCCTTCTTGGCGCGGGTGCGCCCGCCAAGTCTTGCAACGAGTCTTGGTCTTGTCCACCTTCGTGTTGGGCCCACAAGCGGTGGACCCACTTAGGCAGTGCTAGGGGAACCCCATGTTCTACTGCTGCGACAGTAGCCCCCGGGCATGGTCCCGGCGGCTTCGGTCTTCTGAGGCTGCCTGGACTATGACCAAAAAGAGAGTCAAAGCGGGTCCCGGTGCCTGGTCGTCTTGGAGTTATTCCGCTTGGGGGAATAACTGTACTGGCCTCCTCGATTCCAGGTAACGGAAGAACCGAGGAGTCCACCGTGAGAAGAGGAGCTCGTGCTATAAAAGCAGGGGCGGGCTCCTCTGTTCCTCATCCATCTTCTTTGCCTTACTGCCTCCCGATCCAAACAGAGCCATTGTCGCAATGGCGCCGGCGAAGAGGGGACGAGGGCGTGCGCGCACTGTTCAAACCGCGGCGAGAGAAGGATCGCATGTCCGTGGCCGCGGCGGGTGCCGAGGTCGAGGAAGAGGGAGCCGTGGCGGCCGCGGTGGCCGTGATCGGGCCTCCCCTCCTCCAAGGAGCTCAGGCCACACGGGCTTCGCTCCGTTCGAGTTCATGGTGGATCTGGACCGCCGGCTTCGCGGACGCTTGGATCTTCTGGACTCCTTCGCGATGGTCATGGTGAAGGGCAAACCCTCCGGCTTCTGGCTGCAGGTCGAAGGCTGCCCCAACGGCCCCTCCTGGGTCTGGGCAGAGTACGCTATCGACGACTCCATGCTCCTGGGCAATGGGTGGAAGTCATTCTCTCGCTCCCAGCAGTTAACCTTGGGGCAGAGGGTGGCATTCCTGTACGACGGGGATGCGATGCTCTCCATGAAGATCTTCACCGCTGCCGGAGGACGCACCGAGTGTTGCAGGGAGAACAGCAGCAGCAGCGGCGGCTCCAGCTCCTTCGACGAGGATGAAGACGAGGAAAACTCGTCCATCGTCAAGGTGGAGGAGGGCTCGTCGTCCTGAGGAAGCGGGAAGCCGGGAAGGAGACGTCGAAGTTCTCCTTTACCCCCTTCTTGGCGGCCTCGTCGACGTACTTCTGGAAGTAGCGCCTTCCGGTGTACGCTCGCACTCCCGGGTTGTCGAGGGTGAATCCTTTTGCTGTAAAAAAGTAGGATCTTGTCGTAGTTCTTGTCTTTGTCGAAGAAGAGCTTGTCTCCGTTCTGCGCCTCATGTACTTGTACTCCGCGTGAATGAGAATAGGTTTTTTGCAAAACGTGTCCCCATTACTGCGGCACTTGGAACGTCAAGCGGTAGGTAGTGGCCGAGCAGTCTATAAAAGACTCCGCAGCCCCCAGCTTTCGTTGCACACTTCTCCCCTTGTACTCCACTCGCCTTCCACTTCTCTTTCCTGCGAAGCGCGTGTTGTCGAAGATTCCGGTGACGCGGAGGCGATGTCGGAGGGGGCAATTCAGAGATCTCCACCGAGGAGTCGGTATTTCGGGGCGTAGCAGACATGCCTTGGGCTGCCAAGATCTGGGCGGCTTGATAGGGAGACGCCTCCCACGCCTCCGCTGCCCAAGCCATTGGACATAACTGGCCCTGCCGCGCGGGAGGAGGCCCAAGTGAAGGCCATCAAGAAAGCCTTCTTGATGACCTTCTGGAAGGAGAAGACTGCCGGGATTCCGAGTCTATCCCAACCTCTAGACGAGCTTGAGGCCATTGACCAGGTAACGACGCCTCCTTAGATCTTTCTCCTTGCCCACCAGTAGCTGGCTTTGGCCTTGACTTGCCGGTGTCTTTTCCTTCAGGAGGAAAACCAGGCCACTTGCGAGCTGGCGAGGGGCATCATTCGTGTGCTTGGGCGAGGTGACCCTGTACCTCCAGTAGGGCCTCCTACCCCTCAAGATGCCTGAGGATTCTGCACGGGAGTCCCTTTCTCCTCCAGGCGTCCCCGGAAGATAGAGGTTCACCCGGCAGATAAACAAATCAACAAAGATAGATCTGTGCAGCCAGGGCGCCTGGACTGGCCTTAGTAGCACAGGCTAGATATGGGCATAGGTTGCCTTTCTGAATGTAATGCGATAATGTAATTTCAGAATTTAAACATGAATGCAATTCCTAGCTCAACTCCCGGGGTCATTTCCCAATCTCCCTTTGCACTATGTGCCGTCATGTTTATGAGGAGTCAACTCAGGTGGCAAGTATTCTAACTGTCTGCTGCAGTAGTAATACCCCTGGAAACACTATACCCTTCGGGGCTTTACTCCACAGCCGTAGCTACTAAGCCAGAGGGAAACTGACCGTTCACCAGGGAGGACGCCTTATCCCCGCAGAGGCTCTCATACACCGTCAAGCATGCTCAGGTTGACAGTATATTGACTCCAAGCGAGATATTATGCCTAAGATGCAAGATGCAAATGCAAAGACTTATCTGTTTCCCCAATCGTTTTTCTAATCTGTTTGGCCTCTCCCGGGTATCCAGTTCCACATCAGTCTCCTTTGAAGATTTCCTGTCCCGGGGAGGCGCTACACATAGCAAACTTTCAGTAGGAAAAGAATGGACACTCTCTTTATGTCGTGATGTTGTGGTGGTATCATGGCAGATGCCATAGGATGGCTAAAGGTGGGGCCGATGGACGCTGGTGGATCCGGGGAGGGCTAGCGCGCTAAGGAGCGCACACGGGAAAACACAAAGAACACACACGATCTACCCAGGTTCGAGGCCCTCGTGAGGAGGTAAACCCCTACTCCCGCCTGTCTCTCTCTCTATATATGATAACAAGTGTTACAAGCTGCTCCTCGAGCTGTATGATCTCCACAGAGGAAATGAGCACAAGGATGAAGATGAACTACTGGGAAGAGATATCTCTCTGCCTCCTTCTTATCTCTCTCTACGGATCTCAATGGCGCATCCCTCACGCAGGAGGGGGAGAGGGCATATATATAGGCGACCGTTAATGGACGGTGCCCGCACGACACTGTAGCCACGCCAACGGTATGTCAGCATCGTGCCCTATGTCATGATTGTACCCGGGGACAGGACGTGGCTTACCCATGCCATGTACCCTGGCCCGTGGTCAGCGGGTAGGTGCGAACAGTCACCTCGTACCCGCGTCGTACCCCCTGCCATGCTTCCGTGTCAGGCGGGATATGACAGTTGCATTAACTTCCGAACCGGCATAAGGCTTGCTTCTCTTATAACCCGGCATGGATATGCCAGATTCTTCTTCTCAACCCGGCATGGATATGCTGGAACACCCTTCATAGATTGGTCTCCCTGCACAATAGAGAAAACCAATAGACACCGACATATATATGTCGGTCAGCATGTGTCGGTCAAGTATATATGTCGGATTACACCAACATCATACCTTGGTCTGTTTAGGTCTAGGCATATGTCAGTTTTTAGGTACCTCTGTCCACACTTGGACGTAGCTTATACCACATCTTGACCCTACCCGGGGGTAGCCCCCTGACACTAGTCCCCGAAGCTGGTGCGGTCCTATAGCCTCGGATGAAGGGCCACAACAGGTTTACACAACCACACCAATTTGACCAAATATCCGACATTCTCATGTCCGTCCACCTCAAAATCTCCAGAACCAAAACTACAACAAAGCCGACACTTGCCCTTATGCCGGTTTCTCCGACATCAGGACATCTCTTTGATTCCCTCAAAGATCTTCTCGCAACACGGGGCAGCCGAAACACTGCGGGCCGCCTCGATTCCTCCGCGCGGACTGACACGCCTATGCGTGCACACCGCACGGGCCCCACAGGCTGTCAAGTCCACTAAGCACTCGAGTGCGTCGACCACGACGTGGCCCCTCGATTTAGGCGCCATCAACCGCACCAAATCCGCCTCAAGCGGTTACCACTCTGCAGCCCACGATGCGCCCGATCGTGCGGCCGTTTTTACCGCTAACTGCTCAAATCGTGCGCAACCAATCCGCGCGGCGGTTTCGAAATCGTGCGCGGGCAAAACGCTAACCGCGCACCTCCCGCACCTTTAAATACGGGAGCGGGGGTTTCTCATCTTCCTCCGCCCATTCCATCTTCTTCCTCTTCGCTCCTCTCTGCGCTAGCGCCATTGCCGCATAGAGCAATCTGCGACCGCACGACGCCGGAGCCCGCGCGACGCCGATGACCAGACTCCCTCGCGCCGCCACCGCGCCAAGTTCTTCCCGCATCGCTACCTCTCCGGTAAGTGACCACCCGTAGATCTCTCTCCTTAGATCCTCGCTGTAATTCTTCATAATTCTTCCGTAGGAACTTATTAGATCTTCTCCGCGTACCTTCTATTTAGTTTCTTTTAAGTCCTCTTCGTAGATCTTTCCTTTAATCATCACCTGTTGATAGATTCATGTTTTTCCTTATAACTTCTCTTCCTCTAACACGCAAGCATCTAGCAATCCGCATTTCCACTGACTTTCTGCCTCCTTGCAGATTTCTCCCGAGATGTCTTCAAGCCAGGCAGCAGACAATGCCGACACAACCGTCGAAGAAGGATCCCGCGCCGGATGGGAAGGCTCCGATGCTTCCCAAGACGAGATTTATTGGCTGACCCGGACATGGCAAATCTCGGAAGGGGTGATATGTCGGATCCCTGGCGACGAGGCCGAGCCGATAGTGGAACCCGGTGAACGGGTGGTCTTCGTCGCACATTTTGAACGCGGCTTTGGCCTCCCGGCGAGCATCTTCTTTCGGGCCTTCCTGAACCGGTTTGGCCTTCAACCTCACCATCTTCCGTCCAATGCCATCACTACACTTTCGGCCTTCGTCTCTTTCTCTCAGGGATACCTCGGCCTCTAGCCCAAAGTCAATCTCTGGGCCAAGTATTTCCAGCTCCGGAAGCAGAGTGTTCTGAACCCGGAGAACAACAGCTTTCCGAAGGAGATGACCCCATGCGGCGCCGCCACCATTATACCTCGGAAAATCTCCATCTTTCCTCGGATCCAAGGCTTGGAGTCCTGCAGGAAGTGGCAGCGCACGTTCTTCTACGTCAAGAGCCCGAATTATGTCGACCTACTCAATTTACCGGAATTCAGTATCGGTACCCCCCACCGAGCAACTCAACTGGTCTTTTGACCCAAAGGAGACAAATACCGAGATCAACGAAATCCACAAATTCGTCGCCGAGCTCCAGGATGAACTGACGGCGGATGACCTCTTGAGGACATTTATTACTCGCCGAGTATGCCACCTCCAAAGCCAGGTTCACAAGATTTGCCACATGAGTGGCCGATACAACCCTACTCGGACCAGCACTCATGAGCTGAAGAAGTCTGACATGCGCAAACGCGTCAAGGCCATCGCCAAGACTAAGATGACCGACGACTGGGAATGGGGCATGGAACCCCATGACCATACTCTACTTCCGGAACAAGTAAGTAATTTGCCATCCATATCGATATACTTGGCCAGCCGAGACAATTCTTATGTCGGCACCATGCTTTGCTCCTAGAATAACCCGGCTTTTTTACGCCTCTCTTGCAGAGATTCACTCGACAAGTCACTGAAGACGGAAGGAATCCTGCCGCCAAATGGGGCAAAGATCTACCTGCCCCGACCGTCACCGAGGTGGAAGACCCGGACGACGAGGATCATATGCCGATCCCGGCTGCTAGCGCCCTTGTCTCGGGTAAGCCTCAAGCCCGAGCCTCCATCCAAGATTGGTCGAATGACGATGATGACGATTGCCGAATATTAGAGGTCATTGATGCTCGTCCCGTCTCATTTACTTACCCGCTACCCTCGGCCCCAGCTGACCCGAGCAATCAAGGCGGAACTCGCAAGCATGCAGGGACCGGTACTTCAGATGCCGGGACCTCAGAAGCCTCAGCCCCTGCAGCAAAGAAGCTAAAGCTGCAGAAGAAGGCGGGAAACAAGCCCCGAGGCAAGAAGA
Source organism: Poa annua (assembly GCA_026929855.1). NCBI lineage: Eukaryota > Viridiplantae > Streptophyta > Magnoliopsida > Poales > Poaceae > Poa > Poa annua. Next base: position 25,602,702 of record CM049439.1, on the reverse strand, counting down.
TGCCGCTAATGACCAAAGGGTAAGATATCCTTAGTCGATTCACACTTGTTTCCCGCTCTTCCTTTAACCGAGATAACCTTTTCCCGAGATAACGCTCTTTCTTATCTTGATGCAGTGATGCGCTTGAAGTGCCTCAGAGCGCTTCTTCGGTGCGCTCACCCCTTCCTTCGCCAGCGGTGCCTCGGTCATCCGAGACTGGAGCCGCTAGCCCAGCCCGGACAAACCCTTCCCCGGCACGCACAACTCCGGTCGGTACAACGCCGCCGGTTTCTGGTGCCGCACCTGGAGGAGGTCAAAGTACTCTCGAAATGTCGGTCTCTAACCGAGACGTTGGTTCCGGTGTCCAATTGATGGACTCCGAGATGGAGCAAACTGAAACTCCGGCGGCACCGGATCAATAGCATCAACAGCAACAACAGCAACAGCAGCAGCAACAACAACAACCGCAACAGCAGCCAGCGCCGCATGCGCCACCGCCGCCGACATCTTCCAAATCGGCACCCCCGAAGCCGACACAGAGTCAGCTAGTCCTCGGGAAAACTCCGATTCATTCGGATAAGCGACTGGCGGTGGCTCCGACACAAGCTGCAGCTCCGACACCAGCTCTGCAAGCTCTACAAGCATCCATCGGCAGAGTTGTCCCGGCTGCAAACTCCAAGCGGCAACAGCCTGGGCTCGGTGGCGCAATATAACAAGGACTGGAATGCCGCCGACACCAGCGAGGTCTCTTCCCAGACTCCGGCAATCCGGCACCCAGCTGGCCCAAGCAAGGTTGCGCAGTCCATGCATACGCTGCAGGTCGCGGTCCTTCGAGCTACCAAGGTTACCGAGGTAAATTCTAGATATATACTATCCCCAGTCCCCGAGATTCGGGTCGAGTGATTGATGCTCGATCGAGTAAAGATCACTCGGCGAGAATCTTCAAAAATTTCGACATCAAGTCCCCGAGACTCATGTCGAGTTTACCCGGCGTGAATCTTTACAAAAAATACCTACACCTTCCCCTTTTTCAGTAATGCACCAATGCTCGGACCGTGGTGTTCAAGAAGCTGCTCCTTGAGCACGGGAAGCTCAAGAAATCCTTCAAGAGGTTGCGGGAGGAGCATCAGAAAAAAGGTACCATTTTCTTTTATTGTCATGACAAATTTGCTCGCCATTATTTCAATCTAACTTTCCCATATCTCTTTTTCTGTTTTCCCTAGCCGAGACCGAGGCCCAAGTTGTTGCCGAGCACAACACTGCGCTTGAAAAGGAGAAGGCTGAACTGTCTCGGCTCCAGAAGGAGCCGGAGCGGTTTCAGACTGAGAAGTCCGAGTTGGAGCAATCTCTGCCGCAACGGGACGAGGCTGCTCAGAGGCAAAAGGAAATCTTGGAGCAGACCGAGATCCGCGCTACCTCGGCAGAAGAAGAACTGAATGCCCTCAAGGCTAAGTGCGACACCTGGCTGGCCGAGCTCAAACGGCTCAACAGCCAGATGGATAGTAAGTTTCCTTATCCTTTCTCTCATTTCCTTTGCTTCTACCTGAAAGGAAAGACGTCGCCTAGAGGGGGGGGGGGTGAATAGGCGAGGTACACTTTTTACAATTTAGGGTTGATAAATGCGGAATAAAACTTAGTGTTTAACTTATCAAGAACACAACCTAAATATACTAGGTGAACCTATGTGCACCAACCACTTATGCTAAGCAAGACAAGCAACAAAGTGATAATAAGGTAAATGACTTCAAGCACGAAGGCTATCACAATGTAAAGTGCATAAGTAAAGAGCTCGGGTATAGAGATAACCGAGGCACGCGGAGACGAGGATGTATTCCCGAGTTCCTCCTTCTTAGGGGAGTACGTCTCGTTGGAGAGGTGTGAGTGACCACCACAGGTCCGACTCAACGCCACAAAGGCCTCACCTTATTCTCTGATGAACTCGACCACAAAGGTCCGGGTTCACCTTCCACTATGAACTCCTTTGGGGCGGAGAACAATCCCGTAAAACAACCTTGGGGCACACACCCACAATAGAATTGGGGGCTCCCAAATGACCACACAAGGTCTTGACCACAACAGGTCCAACTTGACCACAAAGGTTCCAACTAGCCACAAAGGCCGTGACCACAAAAGGTCCTAACCGACCACAAAAGGTCTACGCCACAAAGGCGGCCACTAAGGCGTCTAGGGTCCAATGACCCAAGAGTAACAAGCTCATGAATTTCACCACCACGAATCACGTGGAGGGCTCAAACCGATGCAACCGATGCAATGGCAAGAACACAAGTTCTTCACTCACAAATCCCACCAAAAGCAACTAATGCTTATGGGGGGAGGAGAGAGGAAGAACAAAGAAACCACAAAGGAGTCAAATCACTCACTCCCAAATCCCACCAAAAGCAACTAATGCTTGTGGGGGGAGAAGAGAGGAAGAACAAAGGAGAAGAACCACAAAGGAACTCCTAGATCTAGATCCACTAGGTTCCCCTCACTTAGAGGAGAGATGGATTGGTGGAAACGTAGATCTAGATCTGCTCTCACTTTGCCCTCAAATATATGCAAGAATCATGGGAGGAATTGAGAGGGGGCACGCTTTCCAAAGTCAACAATGGTGGAAGAGAGAGGGGAAAGTCGTGCTTGCCCAAGGAAGAAGAAGGGGAGGGGTATTTATACCCCTCCCACAATTCTAGCCGTTACAGCAGCTTAGATCGGAGATTTCCGACCGAGATTTCCGGAAAGATCTCCGAAGTTTTCTGGGCGAAAACAGTACTGAAATCCGCGCGATTCGGAAATTTCCGACCCCGGGTCGGAAATTTCCGAACTCCCGAAAACTGCAGAAATACCAACACGAAAACGACAATATCTTGACCATCCGAACTCCGTTTTCGATGATTTTTGGCTCGTTGGAATCACAACGAAGAACTTTACAAGATAATGCAGAGAAACATCATAGTCCAAGATGGGAGGTTAAAACCAAATGGGGAAACATGAAACCTCTCAAAATAGGAACAACCGGTAAAACCTGCAACATAAAAAATCAAGAAGCTTTTCATACGAACTTTGTTTTTGATGAACTTGAGCTTGTTATGAAGATCACAACAAGCTCTGAAACCTCACAACGAGAAAAGCCAAATAAGAAACAAGAAAGATGATATGCCAAGATTGCAAAGGTTTGAGCTCTCCACAAAGATGCGATCAAGTTACTCACTCGAGAGCCCCTCTTGATAGTACGCCTATCTATCATATAGCCCTATCAAGATCAAACCTTTGCCTTGATCATTCCACTTGAGCTAGATAATGACGATCTTGATCTCTCCAAGTGGACCACCTTTGTTGATTGCACTAGCTAGAACATGCTTGATGAAGACTTATCCAAATACTCCCCCATACGCCATTATGGGAGAGGCTCGCTTAGCTTCGTCTTCATGTCAATCTCCAAGCTCCATTAGCTTCGTCTTCATGTCTTCATTTCGACCTCCAAGCTACAAGCATAAGATATCTCCGAAATGCTTCTCTTGGTCTTGCACTTCTTAACCTTGATGACGAATACTGCATGGCATCATCCTCCATGAGCTCTATGAGATGTTCTTCTTGTTGCAAGCCCATGGGAAGATACCTAACCCAACATATTGAAGGGGATATGCCCTAGAGGCAAATAAATAAATAGTATTTATTGCATTATCTCATAAGTTTATAATAGGTTTTTGTATTATGCTATAACTGTATTAATCGGAATTATTAATACACGTGTGATACATAGACAACCAGGGTCCCTAGTGAGCCTCTAAATGAACTAGTCCATTGGGCAACAGTTGATCGAGATTCCCGGTCAAGGACAATGACGTCGGTTGACAATGGGGTCATCTTATTAGTAGAATAAGGTGATGGACATACGCAAAGTATTGCAACAAGATCGTATTACGATGTTTGTCACTTGCAATAGATAAGTAATATGATAGCTTATTCCTTAGACCGTGAGATCGTGCTAATTGCTACTTCGTAGGAGTACTTTGAGAGCATCAAACGTTGTGTCTTATATAGCATGACAATAACGGTGTCCATCTTGGGTATCCCGAAAGAGTATGTTAAGACGTAAGGATCAAGAGCGGGATTTGTTCATTCCTGTAATGGAAAGATATTCTGGGCCCACTCGGTGAGATTGCATCTATATATAGCTGCGCAGCTTATGACTAGGTCATGGAGATGTAATATCACAGACGAGTTAATAACCTATGTCGGTAACGAGATGCAACAGGACATTGGATGTCTACGATCACGTCTCGGACAAGGTAGTATCGCAGAGACAAAGGGAATGAATATCATGTTTATGGTTCAACGACGATATTCGTAGAATGCAGAGGGACCGTCATATGCATCCAGGTATCCCTGGCGGTCATTGACGAGCGAAGGGTCTCGGTCATGTCTGGAGTGTTCTCGAACCGTAGCGTAACAAGCTTAAGGTCTTAACGACACCTGGAGAAGGTTCTGGGATATTATAGGATTTTATTGGAGAGAGAGAAATGATCCGGAAAGAGTTCCGGTGGTCCGGAAGGAGTTCCGGGAAGGTCAGGAATGGTTTCAGGGATGTCCGAAAGATGTTCGGGTGGTCCGGAAAATGTTTCGGAGTCACGGGAGATTAAATTATATGTAAATATATTAATTATGAATTAATAGTATTTTATATTAATTTAATTATTAAATAATAAAGGAAAAAGGGGGCAGCCCACCTAAGTGGGCCAATTGTGGCCCACTAAGGTGAGCCGCACCAAGCAAGGAAAGGGGGGCTTGGGCCCCTAGTCCAATTCGGACTAGGAGAGCCGGCCGAACCCCCCTCCTCCTCCTTTTCCTTTAGTTCCACATGGGGGAGGCAAGGTGCTTGCACACCCCCTCCCCCCTTTATATAGCAAGGCATATTAATTGGATTAAAAAACACAGAAAATACAATTAATATTGTAGCAAACCGGCCGAGCTGTTTCTCCGCCCGCTTTGCCTCCTCTCTCCACCAAAGCTATACCGTCGGGCGCCGTTGCCCTGCGGGATTCCAGAAAAGTTCTACCCCTGCCATTTCAGCTGGATCTGAATGACCGGGGGTTGTTGTTAAGCTCCGTATGTTTGCGAGTGCTCGGAGGCGCCACATTTGAGGAGCCTGGGCGACGTCGTCTCGCCCACCCAGCAGCCCTGTCGCTGCCCTGCCGCCGGCACCACCCCCCCTCGGCTGCCGGCGCCACGCCACCTTCCGCCCAACGCCCGTCGACGCAGGTCATCGTCGACACCCCGGCGTCATCGCGGCAAGTTCTCCGCGACCTTGAGGTCGGCTACGTACGACTTCATCAGCAACGCTTGTGCGGGAGCGTAATCCCCGCTATCGGTCTACATGGAGGTAATGTGACCCGTTCCGCCACCGTTATCACATGTACTAGATAGATAGATCCTGGCTAGTTAGGGTGTTCTTACGCTAGAAAAATTATTGTTTTCTGCACCAGAACCCCTTCACATATAGATACCACACACACTTGGGTTAGTACACAAAGCTATGTGGACAAGAGCTTACCATCCCAAGAAATACATGATCCACTTGGTACATCTTGTAGCTTTGTGTGTTGATCAACATCTTGATCATTCTCATATCATCCCATCTATCTTCATATCGGTAATGTCTTGACATCTTCAAGACATACTTGCAATATGCTCAATACAAACATTAGTCCATAGGGATTGTCATTAATTACCAAAACCATACACGAGGGCAAATGCCCTTTCAATCTCCCCCATTTTGGTAATTGATGACAGTCCTTTTTACGAGGGTTTATATGAGGAATTAAACAACCATGCAACGCACTAACCAAAGCAAGGATGCAAGAGAACCAAAATTCCATTAAAAACCCTCTAAATCTCTCCCCCATTGGCATCCATTAAAAGGGATGCTTAAACATGCAATTATACGATCGACGTTGTGGTACAAAGTTCGTAGGTAGGGAAACGGTTCTCTTACGAATAAGCCTATATGCCACGTAAAACTTGCAAAACTAAATAAAGGTAGAGGCGTCTAACTTTGTTTTGCAGAGGCGTTATTTTATGTGACATGGTTACGGTAAGTTTGATATTACTCGTACTGTCGGAGGCAATGGAGGGCACCGTAGACTCGGAGCCATGCCGGGGCGCCCGGGGCCAGGCACATGGCGCCATGGAGGTCCAGGCGCATCGACCATGTCACATCGCACTTCATTGCATCATTATTGTGTGCTGTTGTGTGTGCATCCTGTTGATTGCTTATATGTTAGATATGCAACGGTAGCAACTTAAATAGGATGATCCCTAACAAATACCAAAAGTGTGTTCTCCCTCGTTGCGCACCACCAAGAAAGTTCTACGTTATGAGGCAGGCCGTGACGATCGGGTGTCAGACATATCGTCGTTCGCATACAGTGGGTGTAAGCCATGTTGCACGCGCAGGGTCTTCGGGGTTTGATTGGCGAGCCTAGCATATGCAGATATGGCCTCGGAACACGGGAAGATCGAAAGATCGAGCATGAGTCACAGAGTTGTTGTGATCGACATTTTATGTCCACCTTTGAAGCTGTGCCGCCGGCCGTGACGATCGGGGGTGGTATAGTGGATGGGGGTCGTGTAATCGCTATTATTATTTTAGGGATAATAATTTTAGTGGAGTGTGTTTGATAATATGATTACAAAACTAAAACTCACATATGTTATAAACTTTACCTTACCTCTTTTGCGATCATATCTGTAGACGGAACTATACTTCGGTTACTTCCTTAAGAATCCAGATTCCACCCTAGAAGCCGACGGGTCCAACTTAATCAGATGGTACAATGGTTTTAGAAACATTCTCCAACACAACAACATCCTATATGTCCTCGATGAAGCGTTAGGAGAAAGACCAGATGATTCTGCTAGCGAGGAGGAGGAAGATGAATTCCGTAGGCGTCGAGACATATTCATAGAAGTGGAGATCACCATGACCGTATGCCTAGCACCTGAGTTGAAAGAGTTGTTTCAACACATGGAGCCATATGTCATGATTGATGCGATCAAAATGCACTTCAAAGATGAATTGATGCATGAGCAATTCAGGCAGGTTAGAAAGTTCCAGACCATTCACATGGAGGAGCATACCTGTCTGAAGACTCATTTGAAGAGGTTGTATGACATCTACTTCAAGCTGACAAATGTCTACGATTACTGGATAGCGGATTCATGGGCTATTCAGACTGTACTGATATCTCTGCCTCCAAGCTATGAGGAGCATGTGCGCGAGTATGTTTTGAAGGCAGACAATATGAACTTTTACAAGTTCGTGTCCGAATTCAAATCATTGGAAGTTGATTCCATCGAAGGAGAAATCTTCGACGCTACAGGTATATATTTGATATACAGAATTATGAGTGTATTCACCACTTGATATGTGATAAAGTATCTGATACTTGTTCTGTTTATGAAACAGACCCTGATTATTACTTATCTGTGGCGAATAATGATGTGACCCGGCACTGAAGATGACAATCAAGGAAGTTGATGACCAGTGGTGTTCACGTCCTCAAGTTATCATAGTTATCATTAATAGTTTTGATAAGACCTTTTTGTAGTAGTGAGAAAGTGTGTTTAGTGTCTTGATTGTTACAAGACAAAGTTATTCATATATGTAATAAGACAAGTTCAGTTGTTTTATGTTGTGGAACAAGCCAGTTGTTTTATATTATGAATAAAGTTTTCACATCTCAATTACATTACTTGTATGATAACGTGATTTTCATTCATAAAAGCAGGAATGATAAAATTATATGTCCAAGGATAAAAGATTTTGTTACTGGAACAAACACCATCGAATTTGATCATAAAGGCAATGTAAGAAGTAATAGATACTTTGATTTATTTTAGTATTACATGTGTCGAATTGATTAAGTTTAAAATTAGTATTGAAGTGTCAATACGAAAGGAAATTAATTAAGAATCATATCGGATGATTATTGAATTAATTATATGGTGAAATTTGCTTGATCCGAATTCTTATATGATTATTAGTAAATAAATGTATTTGCATAATAAATCATGAGTCTGAAATTAATTTGATAAAAGATCAAATGGGGTTTTTTAGAAGAAAGATTAGTGAATATTGTATTCGCAAGATTTGATCACAGGACAATATTTTTGAATCATGGTTTCAACACAAAAGACTTGTGGAAATTTGTTTCACAAAATTATAATATCAGATATAGTGATATGTGAAATATTATAATCATACTCTATTTTTGATAAAGTGTGGTCTTTCAGAATCTGTCTTAGAATCTCTTAATATGTTCGAAACATTATAAGTCGATGTCCACTTTAGAAAATAGATGTTTTTCAACAGTAATTCGTGTGATCGACAATAGTGTCGTTATATAGAGGATTATGCGATAATTCAGAATATACACGAATAGTTCTTTGTAGATTACTCACATTGGATGAGAGTGTATTCCAAAACCCAATAGAAACAAAACTTGTATTGTTGTCTATGTAATTCCGAGGAAAATGTGATTTTTCGAATTATGGTTAATGGAATAAAATTAGAAGCTTGAAATAAGGTGTCAGACCTATATTCATAAAACTAGAATATTGGAAAGTGTTCCAAAAGGACATATGTCTACAAATGAAAATTTGATGATTAAGAGTGAAGGAGACTGGAAAATTGTTTTCTGCTTGCAATCCTCTTCGTGAAGATCATAATGTTTTCATGAAAGAAGCCTCTAAATAAAGTGCTGTTATATTTAATATTGCTGTCAGGTCACAGCATAATGTTAAGTGTTTCAGATCTTGTTGACAGATCAATGTGCACTTTATGAGTACAAAGAAAGTTGAGAAAATATCAGAATACGAATAAAGGCTTTTGTGCCTGAAAATCCAATTACATTTAGAAAGGATTAAAACAGTAAATGTTGCTATAATTCCTTTTTGAGAAATAAGATTTCTTGATCATCATATAAAGTGTTATATGAGAAATGTAACTATAAGAAAGACGTGAAAGCATATTTTGTCAAGAAATGTGTCTTGGACAAAATCAAATTTGTTGACTACATAAGTAGACATGCTTGAAGTCTGTGGAATTTGTATTAATGGAATACTGTAGTTCGTGTTAAGTTCGAATTGATGAGAGATCAATGATTTTGGTTTGACCAAAATGTCGAAATAAATTATGAATTTAAGTGGGAGTAAAAGTTAGTTCACTGGGGTAGAATATGTAAAGGACATATTTTTGAGTGGGAGCCTAAAACCTCATATGTGTAGATGACACTTTTTTGAGTGGGAGCTCGCATTCTCAAATACGTGGAGACATAATTTGAGTGGGAGCCGAATTCATCTTGTATAAATGACACATTGTGAATTGTACCAGTAGAATTAATGAAGTTGTGAAACTATTTGAAAGTTGGTGTCTATTTGGAATAGAACGGGAATTTTAAATAGTTAGTCGAGTTGTTTTGGATTATGTCTGAGGAGTCAGAATAGATTAAAACCAAAGGATGGTCCTTGAAAATCCAATTATTCATTAAGAGTAATGATACACGGTAATAGTGGTTGTATGACATGTTGGTCTATTATGTGATATTAGACATTATACAGAAACCATATTATGTGCTCGATAAAATATGACCCATGTTCTTAAAAGAAGAACAATTATGAAAGTAAATTTAGAATTTACTGGAAGTAGAAGTATATTAGTTATTAGATTGATATTGGAGTGTCAAGTCTTCAGAATAGGTGCGGAAATATATAGATATCGCGAGATTGTAAGTGTTACAAGGAGTTCTCTATGACTGAGTGTGTTTGCAAGGCAATTAACTGGTTAACAGAATCAGAGTAAGCGCTGGGAAACAGAAGTCTCACTTAGTTATGGTGTTTGTATATAACATGTTGATATCAAACAAGTTGATATCAATGGATCGCAAAAGAATGCACAATTATGTATTGTACAGATTGTCAGGGTAACACTCTTCCACAAGCAAGCATTATCATATAACGCTTATTTGATAAGGGGTTTTTGATGAAGTAAAATGCAACTAGTTTATTTGTACTCTAGTGCAAGTGGGAGACTGAAGGGGATATGCCCTAGAGGCAAATAAATAAATAGTATTTATTGCATTATCTCATAAGTTTATAATAGGTTTTTGTATTATGCTATAACTGTATTAATCGGAATTATTAATACACGTGTGATACATAGACAACCAGGGTCCCTAGTGAGCCTCTAAATGAACTAGTCCATTGAGCAACAGTTGATCGAGATTCCCGGTCAAGGACAATGACGTCGGTTGACAATGGGGTCATCTTATTAGTAGAATAAGGTGATGGACATACGCAAAGTATTGCAACAAGATCGTATTACGATGTTTGTCACTTGCAATAGATAAGTAATATGATAGCCTATTCCTTAGACCGTGAGATCGTGCTAATTGCTACTTCGTAGGAGTACTTTGAGAGCATCAAACGTTGTGTCTTATATAGCATGACAATAACGGTGTCCATCTTGGGTATCCCGAAAGAGTATGTTAAGACGTAAGGATCAAGAGCGGGATTTGTTCATTCTTGTAATGGAAAGATATTCTGGGCCAACTCGGTGAGATTGCATCTATATATAGCTGCGCAGCTTATGACTAGGTCATGGAGATGTAATATCACAGACGAGTTAATAACCTATGTCGGTAACGAGATGCAACAGGACATTGGATGTCTACGATCACGTCTCGGACAAGGTAGTATCGCAGAGACAAAGGGAATGAATATCATGTTTATGGTTCAACGACGATATTCGTAGAATGCACAGGGACCGTCATATGCATCCAGGTATCCCTGGCGGTCATTGACGAGCGAAGGGTCTCGGTCATGTCTGGAGTGTTCTCGAACCGTAGCGTAACAAGCTTAAGGTCTTAACGACACCTGGAGAAGGTTCTGGGATATTATAGGATTTTATTGGAGAGAGAGAAATGATCCGGAAAGAGTTCCGGTGGTCCGGAAGGAGTTCCGGGAAGGTCTGGAATGGTTTCAGGGATGTCCGAAAGATGTTCGGGTGGTCCGGAAAATGTTTCGGAGTCACGGGAGATTAAATTATATGTAAATATATTAATTATGAATTAATAGTATTTTATATTAATTTAATTATTAAATAATAAAGGAAAAAGGGGGCAGCCCACCTAAGTGGGCCAATTGTGGCCCACTAAGGTGAGCCGCACCAAGCAAGGAAAGGGGGGCTTGGGCCCCTAGTCCAATTCGGACTAGGAGAGCCGGCCGAACCCCCCTCCTCCTCCTTTTCCTTTAGTCCCACATGGGGGAGGCAAGGTGCTTGCACACCCCCTCCCCCCTTTATATAGCAAGGCATATTAATTGGATTAAAAAACACAGAAAATACAATTAATATTGTAGCAAACCGGCCGAGCTGTTTCTCCGCCCGCTTTGCCTCCTCTCTCCACCAAAGCTATACCGTCGGGCGCCGTTGCCCTGCGGGATTCCAGAAAAGTTCTACCCCTGCGATTTCAGCTGGATCTGAATGACCGGGGGTTGTTGTTATGCTCCGTATGTTTGCGAGTGCTCGGAGGCGCCACATTTGAGGAGCCTGGGCGACGTCGTCTCGCCCACCCAGCAGCCCTGTCGCTGCCCTGCCGCCGGCACCACCCCCCCTCGGCTGCCGGCGCCACGCCACCTTCCGCCCAACGCCCGTCGACGCAGGTCATCGTCGACACCCCGGCGTCATCGCGGCAAGTTCTCCGCGACCTTGAGGTCGGCTACGTACGACTTCATCAGCAACGCTTGTGCGGGAGCGTAATCCCCGCTATCGGTCTACATGGAGGTAATGTGACCCGTTCCGCCACCGTTATCACATGTACTAGATAGATAGATCCTGGCTAGTTAGGGTGTTCTTACGCTAGAAAAATTATTGTTTTCTGCACCGGAACCCCTTCACATATAGATACCACACACACTTGGGTTAGTACACAAAGCTATGTGGACAAGAGCTTACCATCCCAAGAAATACATGATCCACTTGGTACATCTTGTAGCTTTGTGTGTTGATCAACATCTTGATCATTCTCATATCATCCCATCTATCTTCATATCGGTAATGTCTTGACATCTTCAAGACATACTTGCAATATGCTCAATACAAACATTAGTCCATAGGGATTGTCATTAATTACCAAAACCATACACGAGGTCAAATGCCCTTTCAATCTCCCCCATTTTGGTAATTGATGACAGTCCTTTTTACGAGGGTTTATATGAGGAATTAAACAACCATGCAACGCACTAAGCAAAGCAAGGATGCAAGAGAACCAAAATTCCATTAAAAACCCTCTAAATCTCTCCCCCATTGGCATCCATTGCCGAAATGGGCGAAAAATCTAGAAGGCCAATATAATAAGAGTTCCCCCATAAATTATGCATTTCTCTTGATATGAGTGAAATCAAATGCATATATCCAATGACAAATAGATGGAGGGGATCAAATTATATTGAGGATTCAAAGAATGCAAAAGAAAGATACCAATGGAAATCAAATAGAAAGATACCAATTGCAAAATGAAAGATGCATTCACAAACTAAGCAAGCAATCAAAGGATCCAAAAAACCAATTGGACACAAGAAGATATTATGATAAAATCAACCAAGAGTTCAAAGAAATCAAGATGGAACTCCCCAAGGTACATGCACAATGAAGGATTTGTATTTCAATATAGTGTGCACAACATGGAATCCTCATTCCTTACTAGATAATTTTGAACGCAAGCAAGTGCAATAGAGCATAGATGAAAAAAGAAGAAGAAATGCAGCTTGCAACAAACACATCTTGAGCAAAAAGAAAGAGATGTGACAACTAAAGACTTGCTCAACCGAGAAAAGATGGGTGTGACATGGAAATACATTTTAGGAGACTAAAACAAGGATGAGCCTAGTCATCACGATAGTCTTTCAAAATATGAGGCACATAGTGCATATCATGTATTTCGCATACAAGCACACCAAAGAAGACAACTCGAATAGGTTCACAAGCTTATTAAGAGGCAAAGAGAATACCAAATCAAGTGCAAAGCTTGTGCCTTTTAGAGATCACCAAAGAAACAAGAGAGCAATAAAGGTGATCACTAAAGATTTTGAATACCAATTAAAGATATACCTACTCTCATGTATATAAGTTTCTAAGTAGGCACTAAGTCCACAAAGAAGCATACACACACAAAATAGGTACTAGGTAAAGAACATTGTCGGCCCAGTGGATTCTAGGGTGTGCAGAGCCCACTCTCCACGGCCCTCACACGCGTCGATGCCAACGAAACGACTAAGGACCAAGCAGAACGCTTAGGGAGCCCCCTGAGGGGAGAGCCCCCTCGAGGGGACTTGAGGAGGCAGCGAAGGGCCTGAAGGGGCTCCCCCCGAGGCCGCCCCCCGGCAAGGCTTTTCTCCCTTGAGGAGAAGTCAACGCAGCTCCCTCGGCAGGGCCTCCCGGGCCCTGCCGGGATACTTCGCTACGAAGGAACCGCTGCAGAGCGCACATGGCCTCTGCAGCAGCCGCAGAGTGACGCGCGCGTCTACGCGCGATGACGACGGCGCCGCAGTTGCCGTTCGGGTGATAAAAGGAGTCAACAAAGCGCTGTGTCCCCTGCACCGCCACCAAGACTTTCCTCTTTGGTGATAAAGCCGATGGCCGGCGCAACGCTCCAACGGCGACGTCACCGTGGGCACCCCCACGGTCTCTGCAGCACCAGCTGTCCGCTCTGCAAAGACGGAGGCTGCCCTGCCACGAAGGCAGGCTTTACGACCATGAACCAAGTCCATGGACACCCGAGCTGCGGTGCACCCCGCTCCTCCGCTTCGTCGCCATGTGGGAACCCTTCCACTGCGCAGGTCGCAGGGATGAGGCCCGGGGCGCCTATATAAGGAGCAGGAGTGCCACCGTAGAGGGGGATCGAAAAAACGAACCACTCACCCGTGTACACCCTACCATAGCCTAGCCAAGATTAGCGAGCTCGAGGAGGAAGAAGAGCTCGCCCTTCCCCCTTCAAGCTCCGCATAGCCGCTCGATGGCCCTCGGCAAGCTCATTGTACTGTTCCTACCGCAGTGCAATCCAGACAGGTAGGAGTAGCGGTTTTACCTCTTCCTGAGGGCCGTGAACCTGGGTACGGGCCGGACTCCATCTCTGTCGTGCTGTCCCGCTGCAGGCACGACGAGCACCGTCGCCGTGCCGGCTGAGGGCTGTTGACTAACGCGTTCAGTCCCCTTCACGAAATTCTCCCCCGAGAGTGGTTATCCCTGTTCCGTTGGAATCACACATCGACATTTGGCGCGCCAGGTAGGGGACTGAGGCGCGTCTTCAACCTCCAGCCGGCTTTCCGCCATGGCGGACACCCGCGCGACGCGCGCCAACAGGCGCGCAGCTGACAGGGCTCACACTGAGCCCGGCACAGCTCCCACCCGCAGCCGCAGCGGCCGCCCTCACGCTACCGAGCGCGCCAACACCGGCCCACATTTGGAGGAGCCTGAGAGCGAAGAGTACAACGACAGCGGCCACCGCGCCGACAGGGATGGCCCCCCGGAGCGCAACGACGATGCCGAGTCTTCGCATCCGTCGCGGCGCCAAGGCGCGTCCTCTCAGGGACGCCCAGAGCCCACGCCGCACACCGCGCTCCTCATGGCCCAGGAGCTTCTACGCTACCGGCCTAGCGCGGAGGCCCACGACCAGTGGTTGGACCGCCTCCACCACCTCGTCGACGTCGCCACCACGCGCCCCGCCCCGTCGCGCTCCATGGTCCAGCACTCTGGCCGCGCGGGAACGGCTGCACCAGATGCGCCTCCGCCGCCGCCAGGACCGCCTCCGGCCGCAGCGCAGAGGGCTCCCTCTCACGCCTCCTCGCCGCACGACTGCCAGATCGTGCAGCGCACCGCGCCTGACGCGCGGGTGGGCATGGAGCGCCGCAGGGACCTCCAGAACCGCCTCGTCGAGGAGCTCGGTCAAGCGGGGCAGCAGAACCGCAGAGCTCTCCAAGGAGGAATCGCCACGTATGCCTCTGGCTGCCTGGCCTTCACCCGCGCTCTGCGTCGCGTGGTCTGGCCGCAGAAGTTCAGGCCAGCCCTCCCCAAGGGCTTCGACGGGTCTACCAACCCCCTCGAGTTCCTGCAGCTCTACACCACCTCCATCCAGGCTGCGGGGGGAGACGACAAGGTCATGGCCAACTGGTTCTCCCACGCGCTCAGGGACTCCGCGCTGTCCTGGCTCCTCAACCTGCCCGAGGACTCCATTGACTCATGGGAGGAGCTCTGCAAGCAGTTCGTCGCCAACTTCAAGGGCACGTACGAGCGCGCACTCACCCACAACGACCTGCGCGCTGTGGTGCAGAAGAAGGATGAGACCCTCCGCAAGTACATCCAGCGCTTCAGTCAAGTGCGCAACAAGATCCCGAACATCCCTGACACGCAGGTCATCGCCGCCTTCAGAGAGGGCGTCACGAACCGCAGGATGCTCGAGAAGCTGGGCATTCACGACAAGCTCACCTCTGTGGTGAAGCTGTTCGACCTTGCGGACAAATGCGCCAAGGCGGAAGAGGGACTCCTCTTTGTCAAGATGAGCCAGCGAGGGGACGAACAGGCTGAGGGCTCCAAGAGCCACAAGAAGCGCGAGGAGACCAAGCGCAAGACCACTGCTGTCCTAGCGGCAGAGCCAGCCACCAAGAACGCCCGCAGAAGCTCCCCCGAGCCTGGCGACAAGGAGGCGGACCACCGTCCGTTCTGCGTCTACCACAACAGGCGTGGCCACGCCACTGACGACTGCTTCGACCTCAAGAGGTTGAGCAGGGAGCGTGAGCGAGGAGAAGGCAGCGGAACCCACGGCAGAGGCCGCGGCTACCGCAGAGACGGCAGGGGCAGGCGCGATGGCGGCTACCAGAAGCCGTCGGGCACTCAAGCCAACGCCGCCGAGAAGAACAACAACCTCCCTGACGAGGAGGACGGGGGCTACCAGGCCCCGAGATGGGCTATGGCCTGCATCCTCGGCGGGGCTCAGGCACCCAAGTCGAACAACCAGTTCAAGCAGTTCGCCCGCGAGCTCAACGCCGTGCTCCCGAGCACCGAGACCTCCAGGCCCCTCAAGTGGTCCCAGTATACCATCGCTTTCGACGCCAAGGACCACCCCAAGTCGACCAAGACCGTTGGGACCCTCCCCCTGGTCTGCTCCCCCACCATCAACAACATCACCGTCTCCAAGATGCTCATTGATGGGGGAGCTGGCCTGAACGTCATCTCTGTCGAGACCTTCGAGACGCTTCAAGTGCCCTACGAGTGGCTTATGCCCTCCAGGCCGTTCACCGGGGTCACCAGTGGTTCCATCGAACCCCTGGGCCAGGTCCGGCTCGCCGTCACCTTCGGCACGCAAAAGAACTATCGCACAGAGCTGATCGACTTCGACGTCGCCCACATCGGCCTGCCGTACAATGCCATCCTCGGCTACCCCGCTCTCGCGAAATTCATGGCCGTCACGCACCATGCATACAACATGGTCAAGATCCCCGGTAGCGCTGGCACCATCGCCATCCATGGTCATATCCTGGACGCCACGCGCGCTGTCGAGAGCGCCTACAAGGCAGCCGCCATGGCATTCCCGGCCGACGAGGACATGGAGCCTCTCGAGAGGCCCAAGAAGAAGAAACAAGTGTTCTCTCAAGAGCAAGCGGCCACGAAGAAGGTGCCACTAGGCACCAGTGCCTCGGGGGCTGAAGGCTCGGGGGCTAGCGTCACCATAGGCGCTGCCCTGCCTCCTAAATAGGAAAGCGCGCTCGTCGCCTTCCTTCAGGCAAACTCTGACATGTTCGCCTGGACTCCGTCAGATATGTCTGGTGTACCGAGGGAGGTGATCGAGCACCACTTAGCCGTGTGTCCAGACGCACGCCCCGTCAAGCAAAAAGCACGCAAGCAAGCCCCCGAGAAGCAAGCATTCATCATCAAGGAAGTAGAGAAGCTAAAGGCGGCGAAAGTCGTCCGCGAAGTCGCGCACCCCACTTGGCTCTCCAACGGCGTGGTTGTCCCTAAACCCGCTGGAGGAGGCCGACTCTGCATCGACTACACCGATGTCAACAAGGCCTGCCCCAAGGACCCATACCCCATGCCGAGGATAGACCAGATCGTGGACTCCACCGCTGGCTGCGACCTCCTCTGTTTTCTGGACGCCTTCTCTGGTTATCACTAGATCAAAATGGCTAAAGAGGTCGAGGAGAAGACAACATTCCTCACCCCCTGTGGCGTGTATTGCTACACATGCATGCCCTTCGGCCTGAAGAATGCTGGCGCCACTTTCCAGAGGCTCATGAGGATCGCCTTGGGGGCACAGATGGGCAGGAACGCTGAGGCCTACGTCGATGACATAGTGGTCAAGTCTCGAGAGGGAGACACCCTCTTGAAGGATCTCGAGGAAACCTTCGCCAGCCTGCGCAAGGTGAACATCAAGCTGAACCCCGCCAAGTGCGTCTTCGGGGTCCCTTCAGGCAAGCTCCTCGGGTTCCTGGTGTCCCACCGCGGCATAGAAGCAAACCCTGACAAGATCAAGGCCATAGAAGGAATGCAACCTCCTCGCCGGCTCAAGGAAATGCAGCGCTTAGCAGGCTGCATGGCTAGCCTGGGCCGATTCATCTCCAAGTTCGGCGAGAGAGCCCTGCCATTTTTCAAGATCATGAAGAGATCCGGCACGTTCAAGTGGACTCCTGAGGCGGACACGGCCTTTGGGGACTTAAAGAAGTATTTGGCCAGCCCACCAGTCTTGGTGGCCCCCAGGACAGGCGAACATCTGAAGCTGTATCTTTCAGCCACTCCTCAGACCGCAAGCGCCGTCCTGGTGGCCGAGAGGGAAGAGCATGTCCTCCCCAAGAAGAGCACTGCCACTCCAAACCCAAAACCCCCCGACAAGGATCTCGTCGAAGGAGCAGCCTCCACAGACCCACTGCCAGGCCCACAGCCTCAAGTCGAGCCTGCTCCCGGCACCCCTGTCGAGACCCCCCTGCAGGCGGATCTCGACAAGGGCCCTGAGGAGCCTCCGCAGAGGGCTGACGCTGCAACCCCACCGACAACCCTTGTCGAGCACCCCGTCTACTTCGTCAGCACGGTGCTGCGGGATGCTCGGGAGCGGTACCCGATGGAGCAGAAGCTTCTCGTCGCTCTCCTCATCGCCTCCAGGAAGTTGAGACACTACTTCCAGGGCCACCCCATCACGGTGGTCACTGCTTTCCCCCTGGAGCAGATCCTGCGCAACCCCAACGCCACAGATCGTGTCGCGGGGTGGAACATAGAGCTGCAGCCATTCAACTTGTGCTTCGACACCACAAGAGTCATCAAGGGGCGAGCGCTGGCTGATTTCGTCGCCGAATGGACCGACCCAAGCCCTGAAGAGCCTCGGGGGGAAGAGGCTGAGCCCGCTGGAGACACAATGCCCAGCCACTGGACCATGCACTTCGACGGAGACTTTGCCTGCCGCAATGGCGGGGCAGGCGTCGTCCTGACTTCGCCCAGAGGCGACAAGCTCTACTACGCTGTCCAGTTATGCTTCACGATTGACAAGATCTCCAACAACATCGCTGAATACGAGGGCCTCCTCGCCGGCTTAAGGGCCGCCATCGCTCTAGGCGTCAGGCACCTACTCGTCAAGGGCGACTCCCAGCTGCTCGTCAACTTCTCCAACAAGAGCTACACGCCTAAAGACGACCACATGGCCGCATACCTTGAAGAGGTCCGCAAGCTCGAGAAGCACTTCAGGGGCATGGAACTCATGCACATCCCAAGGAAAGAGAACCAGGAGGCCGATGACATCGCCAAGCGGGCCTCGCGGAGGCAACCCCAGCAGGCCGGCGTCTTTGAGGAAAGGCTCGCCAAGGCATCCATCAAGCAGCCTCAAGAGGCCACAGCCGCGAGCACAGATGAAGCGCTCCCACCACCTCCTGAGTCTGGGGCCCCCGATTGCGGCCCCAGCACAGGGGAGCGTCTGTTGCTGACGGCAGCCCACCAAGCCACAGGCTGGATTGACGAGCTCAAGGACTACTTGGTGAAGGGGATCCTCCCTGAAGAAGATGCAGAAGCAGAGCGCATCGCTCGACAGGCGAAATCCTACTGCATCCTTGAGGGAGACCTCTACCGCAAGCGCCCGAATGGCATCGCGCTCAAGTGTGTCCCCCCCGAGGAAGGCCGATCGCTGATCAAGGACATCCACAGCGGGGAGTGCGGCCACCACTCGTGTGCGCGCACCCTCGCAGGCAAGGTCTTCAGGAGCGGCTTCTACTGGCCTCAAGTGCTTCAAGACGCGGTCGCCATCGTACAAACCTGCGACGCCTGCCAGTTCCACGCCAAGCAAATTCATCAGCCAGCGCTGGAGCTCCAAACCATCCCGCTCTCCTGGCCGTTCGCGGTCTGGGGGCTGGACATCTTGGGCCCCTTCCCGAAGTCGCAGGGGGGATATCGCTTCCTCTTCGTGGCCGTCGACAAGTTCACCAAGTGGGCCGAGGTTGAGCCAGTGCGCACCATACCAGCCGAAGCTGCAGTGAAGTTCATCAGGAGCCTGGTCTGCCGCTTCGGTGTGCCTAACCGCATCATCACCGATAATGGCTCGCAATTCAAAAGTGGCATCTTCCGAGCCTACTGCGACAAGCTTGGCGTCAAGATCTGCTTCGCCTCGGTGGCTCACCCACGCAGCAACGGTCAAGCCGAGCGAGCGAACGCAGAGGTCCTCAAGGGCCTCAAGACCAGAAGCTTCCACATCCTCAAGGGGCACGGCAAGGGCTGGATCGATGAGCTCCCATCCGTGCTCTGGTCCATGCGCACAACCGCTTCAAGGCCTACAGGCGAAACGCCGTTCGCCCTTGTCTACGGAGCCGAAGCTGTCCTCCCCATGGAAATCAAGCATGGATCCCCACGGGTCCTTGCCTTAAACGAGGACATCCAAGAGGGCCTCCACAACAACGACCTGCTGTTCCTCGAGGGCCTACGCCGCCATGCCGCCCTCAGAGCGGCAAGGTACCAGCAAGATCTACGACGCTACCACAGCCGCCATGTGCGCTCGCGCACCCTCGAGGCGGGTGACCTCGTCCTCAGGCGAATCCTCTCCAGGGAAGGACTCCACAAGCTCTCGCCGATGTGGGAAGGCCCCTACAGGGTCTCCCACATCGCCAGGCCTGGCGCAGTACGCCTCGAGACCGAAGAAGGCATCCCCGTCAAGAACCCGTGGAACATCGCCCATCTGCGCAAGTTCTACCCGTGATCATAGTCACGCCAGGCATTTTTTGTCTCTAGAGGGAAGCTCGCAGCTTCACCTCCAAGCTTCTCAAAGCTTCTCCCGAGGCTCAGCCCTCCGAGCTCTCCTGCCAATGAGCCACCGCAGGCCGCAGTGAACCTCTGCCACTAATGGGTGGTCCCCATGCCTCGACATGGAAGGAACGTTAGCTTGGCAAACCCAAGTGTAATGAACCGATTTTCGTTCCAAGTGAACTTTGCGCTCAGGCGCCATTTTCGTTCCAAGTGAACTTTGCGCTACGGCGCCGTGTCGTTCCCAAGTGAACTTTGCGCTGAGGCGCCGCTATGTAATATTTCTATGGCAAGTTTTACTTTCATCCTTTACTTTCAAATGTGCGCTTATATTTTTCCTATGCGCACCTCGCGAGCGGGGGCTGAGTACGGTGCCTGTGCCCAAGAGCACCCCAGCAGCACTGCAAAATCCAAGGGATCATGAGCTCTGGCTAAAGGGCATGCTCCCGGATACACGCCACCTCCCCAAAGGACCTTGGTACTCTCTCTCCTCGCGAGGCACCCATGAGGAAACCTATAAGCGCGCATAAGTCCTTACTACTATGCTATAGCGTTTTGGTTCGCCTCTCTAACATCCACAGGGAACGAGAGTCTCTCCAGGCCTATGGAGGAAAAACTCGGCCCCTGAAGGGAAGGACATCGCCAGAGGAATCCCCCGCAGGGCGAAAAGCCTCGCGAAGCTAAGTTCCCTCTTCACAGCAAGAGAATCCTTGCATTTCGCTCACAAGCACTCTGCGTCCCTCGAGTGGTCCTTTCCCTCACTCTCCATGGGCTGCTTGCGCGTCAAAGGGGGGCCCTCAGCATCGCGACTCAAGGGTTCTTACCTCTCTAAGCCTTAAACTCCCCCCGGCCTTGCCGAGTCATTGCTCGTGCATACCGCAGCGGCGGAGTCATAGCGCGAAGAGAAGGGTCCGGCGACGCAGAGCGAAAAAGACATGGAGTTGAAGCAAAGGCTCCTCGAGGGAAGCACACACAGACTTAACGGCACATGCTTAAAATAAGAAGTGTATTACAGACTGAACAGCAAAAGTCTTTAAGATAAGCATCCCTACAGCGCTACAAGCGCACTACACTGCAGGAGAGGGTCTCAGGAGGAAGTTAGGCAGCGGCCTCGTCGTCGTCCTGGCCGGATCCCTCCTCTTCAAGCTCGCTCCCCTCGTCGTCGTCCTCGTCCTCCGCTGCGGCGCGCTTAAAGCGGCTGCAGAAGTCGTCCACTTGGTCGCGGACGGAGTTGGAGGCTTTCCACCTTTCCTCCCCCTCGAGGGGCTCGGTCACCGTCGCAAGGTCGAACCCGGGCTGGAGGTTCACGAGGTTGGAGAAGATGCGGTCCACCGCCACCGCCAGGAGCTGGCGGCACTCCTCCTCGACCACGTCGTGAAGCTCCGCGGCGGGGCCCTCGAGCGCCGTGAAGAGCTGCTCGAAGTACAGGAGGTAGGTGGCGGCGTCGGCGTGGCCTTGAGCCGGGACAGACGGCGCTTCTGCTCCCAGCTTCGCAGCGAGCTCGCGGCCCCGGCCCGCCAGGGTCAGGAACATGCGCTCCCGCTGCTGCGACAGCACCTGCGCCGCCTTGGCGCTCTCAGCGGCCTCCACCGTCTTCTCCACGGCAGGACGCACCTGCTGGTTCATCTCCTCCATGTCGGCCATGAGGGAGGCGAGGTCCTGCTCCACGCGCTTGCGGGCCTCCTCAGCGACGCGGCGGCGATCCGTTTCGCGCTTCACCTTGGCGACGAGGGTGGCGTTCATGTTCTCGAGCTGATGTATCCGGGCGCCGCTCTCGCCAAGCCTCGTCTTGAAGCGGCTCTCCTGCTTGGCGAACTTCTCGCTGTAGTCGCGAGAGACGGCGGTGCGGTACGCCTTCTCCCGCTCCTCGAGCATCTTCGCCGCCTCCTCCTTCCGCTGGGCGAACCGAGCGTTGAAGCGTTCCACGCCCTTCTTGTGGGTGGACACTTCGAGCTCGTGCTTGCTTACCGCGGCAGCCAGGCTCTCCTCACGGGCTTCGAGGGCAGCGTGCTGCCCCGACAGCTCCTGCTCCCGCAGAGCCAGCTCCTCATCGCGGTGGCGCACATCCTCCTCGCGCTCGCCCAGGCTCCGTCCCCTGGCCTCCAAGCTCGCGCGGATCTCGTCCAGGGCGGACCGCACAGTCTCGGAGTCAGCCAGGATCTTCTTCTCGAGCTCGACGAGCTCGCTGCGCTTGGCCGCCAAGGAGTGCTCCACGGCCTCCCGCTCGGCCCTGGCTGCGGCCAGGTCTTCCGCCGCTGCCCGGCGCTCGGCCTTCAAGGGCTGCAGGAGCTCCTCGGCGTCCCGCGCAGCGCCCTCGCGGACCTCCTCGGCGAAGCGCGCCGCCTCCTCGCGCTCCGCCTGCAGAGCCTGGTCGCTCTGCCTGCGGGCCTCCACAGCTGCGTGAAGAGCGGCCCAGGCCCCCGCAAGCTCGTCCCGCTGCTGGGCGAGCTTCCCGTCCTCGAGCGCGAGGTGGGCCTCCAGGCCCTCCAGCGACTCTCTCACCAGGCGGAAGGCTACATCGCGTCGCCCCCTGCTCCAGTCCCAGCCGCTGAGAGATAGGGCCTGGGATGTCTTGCGTGGCGCGGAGGGCCCAGCGCCGGTGTCGAGCTTGGAGGAAGAAGCCTCCGCGTGGGCCTGGGGGCTTGGAGGCAAATCCTCCGCCTCGGCGCCTGTGCCCTGCGCCTCGGTGTCGCCTCGCTCAGGCGGCACCTCCTCAGTTGCTTCCGGGGCAGAGGAGGTCTGCCCCGTCGCCGTTGCCTCCTCCACCCTAGCGGATGGCGGGGATGGCAGAATATCCTCCCCGCTGGCCTCAGGCGCGCTCGGGGCCGACGCAGCGCCAGCCGCTGCTTCAGGTTGCGCCGGAGGGGTTGCCGCGCGGGGCGGAGTTGGTGCCCTCTCCAGCTGCTCCTCCATGTGCTCCTCCTCCGGAGGCGGCTCAGGCGCCTCCGCCTGAGGCATGTCCACCTGAGGGCCTGCAGAGGCCTCCTCCTCAGGCCTCGCGGCCTCATCTGCCGCGGCCTCGCCCGCTTCGACCTCGGGCGCGGCCTCGGGAGCGGCCTTCTTCACATCCGCAGCCTTGCGGAGCCTGCGGCGCTTCGCGGGCGCTGGGTCGCTGGCGTGAGACGAGGAGACCGGTCAGGGGAGGAGACAGGCGGAAAACCGGAGGAAAACGACAGAACCCAGGAGCACTTACTTGGACTTCTTCGCGCGGGTGTCGACCCACGCCATACCAGACGCGCGCCATGAGGGCGCGGTCCGGCCTCCTGACCCTTCAGGAGCCGCCTCAGCCTTCCTCTTGAGGGAAGCGCTCGGGGGCTCCCCGGCAGGCCTATCATGGGCCGCCTTGGTCCGAGGCTCTCGGCGCCCAGCCTCGGCCTCCTCGCCGTCGCTGGACGAAAGCTCGTAGACCTCCGCGGTGGGTGGCGTGGCTTGAGACGAGCTCGCCCCGCCAGCGGAGGGCACCGCCTCCGCCTCCGTGTCACCGTGCTCCGTGTCGCCGTGCTCCGCCTCTGACCCGTACGGAGACTCGGCAGCGTCCCCGTCCTTCGCCACGGGCATTGGCCCCTCCTCCTCCTCCTCCTCCCCCGCCAGGCCCAGCGCGGTGAATGTGGGCATCTGCGCCAGGGTGGCCTGGCGCTGGTCCGGAACCTGGTACAGAGGCCTTATCGCCACAGGGACCGCCGCGGGCACGTCGGGGTTGACGAAGAGGCCGCCCATGATGGTGGCGACGACGGCGGGGCGATGGTCGCAGGGGTGGAGCCGCATCGGGTTCGTGAGCCCTGAGTACGCCCACATCGGCTTCTTGTGCGCCTGAAGGGGGGCGATGCAGCGCCTCACGAACTCCTCTGCCACCATTTGGCCGGTGAGGCCGTGCTCCCGGAGCATCCTCAGGTGGCCAACGAGGCCCGCTACCTGAGGGCCCTCGAGAGCCCGCTTGCCCCAGTGGGTGTTCTTCACGGGCGGCGCTTCGGGGACGTCGAGGAGGGAGCTCTGCGACGGGACGCCGATGAGGAACCACTTCTGCCTGAAGTCGTCCACCTTCTTCGACACCGCCGTCACGGGCCTCTCGCCGCTCCAGGACATGGGGATGTAGATATCCCCCATGCCGTCCGCGATGCGAAAGGACACGCAGCCCGTCCGCTCGGTCTTCGCGGTGTTCCGGAGCGCGTAGAAGCTCCTGAAGAGGGCCACCGATGGCCTCACCCCCAAATAAGCCTCACACAGGAAGGCGAAAATGGAGAGGATGAGAACGGAGTTGGGGTGAAGGTGCAGGAGGTGGATCTGATAGAACTCTAAAACGGCCTCGAAGAATGGCGAGTACGGAGGCACTAGCCCTGCAAAGAGGGTCTGGAGGAAAATGGGGTAAAAACCCGCAAGAAGACGGCCGAACCTCGCGGCCCGGATGGCGGTGGCGCCGTGCTCATTGCTCTTTCCGGCGACTAGATGTTGGATCTTGTCCAGCGCTGCAGCATCGACGCGCATCCCAATCAGGGCGGGGCCGAGCGTCTCATCCTCCTGCGCATCCTGGCGGGCTGAGATCATCGCCGCCTTGCCCTTGGATCCCCCCATTGGCAGAGCAAGACGGAGGCGCGGGAGAGCGAAGTAAAGGGGAATGCTCGCCGGAGAGGAAAAGAGTTCGCCGGAGAAGGAGAGCTAGGAGGTCGAGAGCTGGGAAAATGGAGGCGCAGAATGGGAAGCAATGACTGCGATTCAGACCGGCGCGTAGCTTTATACCGCCGTCGGGCAGTTACCAAGGCGCGGTCGTGGTGATCGTGGTGGGGCCCCCCACTACGCACGTTCCTACCGTTGAAACCGAGTCGCCGCAAGTTTATCTCCAAGTGACGCGTGTCACGGGCAGGCCGGGCGTTTTGGACCCGCGACGCTTCGTCTGGGCCCGACGGGCCTCGCCGTGCCCGTCGTGGGCCCGGGGGCTACTGTCGGCCCAGTGGATTCTAGGGAGTGCAGAGCCCACTCTCCACGGCCCTCACACGCGTCGATGCCAACGAAACGACTAAGGACCAAGCGGAACGCTTAGGGAGCCCCCTGAGGGGAGAGCCCCCTCGAGGGGACTTGAGGAGGCAGCGAAGGGCCTGAAGGGGCTCCCCCCGAGGCCGCCCCCCGGCAAGGCTTTTCTCCCTTGAGGAGAAGTCAACGCAGCTCCCTCGGCAGGGCCTCCCGGGCCCTGCCGGGATACTTCGCTACGAAGGAACCGCTGCAGAGCGCACATGGCCTCTGCAGCAGCCGCAGAGTGACGTGCGCGTCTGCGCGCGATGACGACGGCGCCGCAGTTGCCGTTCTGGTGATAAAAGGAGTCAACAAAGCGCTGTGTCCCCTGCGCCGCCACCAAGACTTTCCTCTTTGGTGATAAAGCCGATGGCCGGCGCAACGCTCCAACGGCGACGTCACCGTGGGCACCCCCACGGTCTCTGCAGCACCAGCTGTCCGCTCTGCAAAGACGGAGGCTGCCCTGCCACGAAGGCAGGCTTTACGATCATGAACCAAGTCCATGGACACCCGAGCTGCGGTGCACCCCGCTCCTCCGCTTCCTCGCCATGTGGGCACCCTTCCACTGCGCAGGTCGCAGGGATGAGGCCCGGGGCGCCTATATAAGGAGCAGGAGTGCCACCGTAGAGGGGGATCGAAAAAACGAACCACTCACCCGTGTACACCCTACCATAGCCTAGCCAAGCTTAGCGAGCTCGAGGGGGAAGAAGAGCTCGCCCTTCCCCCCTTCAAGCTCCGCATAGCCGCTCGAGGGCCCTCGGCAAGCTCATTGTACTGCTCCTACCGCAGTGCAATCCAGACAGGCAGGAGTAGCGGTTTTACCTCTTCCGGAGGGCCGTGAACCTGGGTACGGGCCAGACTCCATCTCTGTCGTGCTGTCCCGCTGTAGGCACGACGAGCACCGTCGCCGTGTCGGCTGAGGGCTGTTGACTAACGCGTTCAGTCCCCTTCACGAACTTCTCCCCCGAGAGTGGTTATCCCTGTTCCGTGGGAATCACACATCGACAAACATGATATCCACAAGGAAGTCATAAATACCTCAATAAGAATTTTTACTTAAAAGCATAGCACAAAGCTTATCTTAAAGAGATATAGATGAACTTCCAACACCAAAACATAACAAATATCCACTAGAGATGAGTGATAGTTGAGATGCTTCAGGAAAGGTAGCAACTCTCACAAATGACAAATGATTTAGAAAATTCATCGATATTGCATATGATACAAATTTTGCTAGATTAACATATTTGGAAATGATGAATCATGAGAATGATTATATATTCCTCTTACTATGTAATCATCCCGGCTTTCTCATATTTGCAATAAAGACGTTTGGAAAGGAACTTTGCAAAAACCACGTCAAATGCAACTAGAGGGACTCATGCCAAAGTACAATCTACACAAGGTTAAGAGCTAGAAAAGTAAGCATGAGGTAGATACTTGTTACCGAGATAGCATTGATGAAGTAGGAGGTAGGAGCTTCCAATGCATCTCCAATGTACCTAAAACAAATTTAAGTACAAAATGGTACCCAAACTCATTGGGTCGAAAGTAGTTAGAGCAACTACAATACATAGGACAAACTCCACATTAATATGTGCATCTTGATATGAAATTGAATTTCATGCACATCTTAGCCATTTAGAATTCGATGGAGATTATCCTACATATTTGAACATAGAAAGTAAGCATGCCATAAAATATACATAGTAAATATGCAAGGACAACACTTTCAAGAACCAAATGAGATACAATGTGGACAAAACACCAATTAAACCAAGGGAGCACACACAAGTGTGACAAGAAAAGAATTGTCCAAATTATATCAAAGACCCAAATCAACACATGATTGGAGATACCAATATGAAAAGATATCAAATGAAAATATAGTCAAGGAATGACCATAACCCTCTACATTTTCCATGATGGTACAATGTACCAAGACGAAAAATGTTTGTCTTCCAAAGAGACAAGTCATCGGGATCCAACACCAAATAAAAGGACCGAATGCAAATTGAAGACAACTAATATTCAAAAGTATATAGGATTGCTCCCCCACAATTTGTGCATTATTTATGATCTTACATGTAAATACAAAATGCACCCAAGCGGGATCATCACCCTCCATATATCTTTTTGAACACAAGGTTAAGTAAAATCAATAAGATCCACTAACAATTCAAGAGATGGTGTTCTACTCAATGTAGAATAGCTCCCCCAAGAATTGTGCATCATTGAAAGTAAATGCACAATAATGGGTTCCTTGCTTTTCCTAACCCAATAAAGCACAAGAGAAATTTGAGTAGAGCACACAAGATCCAAAAGATGTAAGGAAGACGAAAAGGAGAATGATTGATACAAAACCTTGGCAATTAACGAAAGCCAATGTAAATATGATCGATACATTTACCACAAATAAAATTATCACTTGTCAAAGACAAGGAATGTATGGAGAAATTTCTCGGTGGTAAATGGTAAATATGCATATTCAAGATCATATTCACAAAACATAAGCATGTGGCAAAAGATAGGAATTGAAAAATATGCTTATTTAGAGATTCTTGAAGGCTTAAATTAATCAAACAACTGTGCAAAGCACCAAGAAACTTTCTCACAACAAGATACCAAAGATGAGAGACAAAATGCATTTAAGCAAATATAGAACTTGTTTGAGCAACATGTCACCTAGGAATAACAAGAACAATTCTAGGTGACACTACCTCACATGTTCACATTTTCTAGGCTTGTAATATGCACATAGCTTATTACTCCCCCATAATGTGATAATCCAATCCTTTTAACATGAGGCAAAGATAGTGCAACAAGAGATAATTAATGGACATTAGAATTTGAATTCTTCAAGAAAGCACACTTTAGGTTAGTGAAGTGCCAAAGAGCGCATCACTAACTCAAAGGGAGATAGTTCATCAATATCTCAACAAGAGCCAATTAAGATAGGCAAGTTGACAAAAGCTCAAGACATACATGGTGTGCAAGCTAACATACACATGCTTGATTACTCAAGATAAGTAAGTAGATAGCACAACACGTACAAGCATAAGCAAGGTACAAAACCAAACACATGCAAGGGTGCAAGCAACTTTCAAAGATATATATAATTTAAATACAAGTTACCGGAAGGAGGAACATTGGATATAAGATAGGACAATGCAATCCAATTGACTTGGCTTGAGAGAATATGGTTGATGAAGATCCCTTAACTCTTCATGATGTGGCCAAGTCTCCAATGTCCTCCGTCACCACCTATTGATCAAGTTTTAGCTTGTTGGTCCCCAACCAAGTTGGTTCCTAAGAGGTTAGTCACAATAGGCTTGGCAACCCAAATGGTTCTTTTCTTGACACCACTTTGAGTACCAACATACTTGGCAAACACATTGCCAATCTTATCCTTCCGAAGCGAATAAACATGATCAAGTATAGTGGGGTTGGATAAGTTACCATGAGTGCATGAAGAAGCTAAGTGATCCTTCCCACGACATACGTAGCAAACTCGGCCTTTTCCTTTCTTCTTGGGGAGGGAAGATCCTTCAACTTGGGAAGCTTGAGTTTGAAGTTGAGTTTGCTTCCCTTGTTGCTTCTCACTAAGAGTCTTCTTCTTCAAAGGGCAAGATCTAACATGGTGCCCTTCAACCTTGCATTTGAAGCATACAATCTTGGCCGAATCAATAGCTTGTTCTTGGCCCTTCTTCTTGACGAACTTGTGCTTCATCTTGTCATTGGACTTGTTCTTGTTGTTGGAGTTGAACAAAGGTTATCAAACCAGTAGGAGATGAAGACGCTTCTGAAGGTGTCAACGGTGCCAGACAATTCTTCTGAGTTGCAGGGAGTTGAACAAAGGTGCTTCTTCTCGCTAGCAATGGCGCCAGAAAGTCTTGAATGAGTTGACGAGGAACCTGCACACAACACAACCAAGATACTTTGCCCCAACTTAACAGTGAGGTTGTCAATCTCACTGGCTTCCTGTAAACAAAGGATTAGACGTATAGTGTGGAAAATGATGTTTGTTTGCAGAGAATGAAAGGAAACAGTGTTTGCAGCAGGTTGTATTATCAATGTAAAAGAATGGACCGGGGTCCACAATTCACTAGTGGTGTCTCTCCATAAATAAATAATAGCATACATGTGAGTAAACAAATTACAGCTGGGCAATTGACAAAATAAAGAACTGCATAATGATGCATATACTTGTCATGATGTCTAGTATGAGATTCATTTGGGCATGACAACAATATACATAGACCGTTCCAACCGCATCTATGACTAATAATCCACCTTCCGGTTAGCGTCCGCACCCCATTCAGTATTAAGTTGCAAGCAACAGATTATTGCATTAAGTAAAGTGGGTAATGTAAGTAACACAATTATCCTTAGACAAAGCATCATTGTTTTATCCCTAGTAGCAACAGTACATCTACAAGCTTAGAGGTTGTTGTCACTCCCCCAGACTTAAATGGAGACTGAACCCACAATCGAGCATAAATACCCCATCTTGGAGTCACAAGCATCTACTTGGCCAAAGCATCTACTGGTAACGGAGAGCATGCAAGATCATAAATAACACACACATAATATATTATGAAGCAAATGACATAGTACACAATATTCATCGGATCCCAGCAAACACAACTTGTAGTACTACAATAAGATGATCTTGATCATGTTAGGCAGCTCACAAGATCTAAATATAATAGCACAAGTGGAGAAGACAACCATCTAGCTAGTGCTATGGACCCATAGTCCAAGGATGAACTACTCACGCATCAGTCCGAAGGCGGGCATGGTGATGTAGAGCCCTCCGGTGATGATTCCCCTCTCCGGCAGGGTGCCGGTAGAGCTTCAGAACCCTCCCTAACTAGGGTTGATGACGGCGGCGGCTACGGGTTTTTCCGTCGGGGGGATTAAATAGGAGAAAGGGCAACGTCGGTGGGTACCCGTGGGCCCCACACCACATGGTGGCGTGATAGAGGGGGGAGCAGCGTCGCCACCAGGTGTGGCTGGCCTGTGGCCCCCCTCCGTCTCCTCTTCGGTGTTCTGGATCCTTCCGGGGAAAATAGGGACTTTGGCTTTTGTTTCGTGCAATTCCGAGAATATTTCCTTAACAACTTTTCTGAAACCAAAAACAGCAGAAAAACAGGAACTGGCACTATGGCATCTTGCCAATAGGTTAGTCCCAGAAACTGCATAAAAATGATAAAAAGTGTATATAAAACATGTAGCAATTGGTATAATATAAGCATGGAACAAAAGAAATTATACATACGTTTGAGACATATCAGAGGCGCATTCACCGGCACAGCGTTTGCCCCGGTAAGCGGCAGTGTTTGCCTGGGAGCTGCAGGCCTCTGAGGAGTAGCCACCGGATTTCCTCCGGATCCTCCTCCTTCTCTCAATGCACGCTGATACCAGCTGCACTGCCGAGTTGAATGATTCGCCGGCCTGCGAGTGTCTTGCGTGTGGTAGCTGCACTGTCCATCCAGCATTGCCTCATAAGTGATGGGCTTCCTCTGCTCACTCCAAGGTTTCTTCACTTCTTGGTTCTGGCCCCATGCTCGACCACTGTTCTTCTGACACTGGCTAGTGCCGGCATCTGGCTGGTCCTGGGCCACTGCAGCGACTTGGTTTGAGCCGTACCGGTAATCCGTCTCTCTCCTCTTGTTCCCGAAGTCCTGGCGATCATCTCGCCTGACTGGTCCGGGTCTATTGTTAACCGGGTATCTTCTACTCGGTTCCGCCGAGTTCAGCAAAGGATGCATTGGATCACCGAGTGCATAACTATCCGCAATACGGATTGTCTCGGCCAAGGTTGCCGGCATTTCCCTTCGTAGCTTCTGCCAGAGCATGGAGCCATGTCGGCATCCTTGAGCAAACCATGAAACGTCCTGCGCCTCAACAACTCCTTCACAGGAATTGCGAACAGTGCTCACCGAGTTAAGTAATCTCGGTCAGTTTCATCATCCCTCTGCTTGCACATTGCAAACTGCTGAGGACGGTTCGACCTCTTGTACGCGCTAGAGAAGTTGCTAACAAAAGCTTCCTCAAAGTCCAGCCAGAAGTCGACACTGCCCTCTCTCAAGTTATTCAGCCAGATCCGAGCTGGCCCTTCCAACATCTGCGGGATATATCTCACCGCCCATCGTCGGTTACCTCCCGCAATGTGCACTGCCGACACATAGTCTGTCAGCCAGTCTTCCGGCTTGGTGCTGCCGTCATACGTCTTCGCGCCCCGGTTTAGCTGAAAATGTGGCACCGGTGGCTCCTTCATGACCGGGGTCCAAAACAGGCAGGACCAGGTGGACCTTGCTCTTCCAGCATCTCGGACATATAGATTCTGTCCAGCTTGTAGCGGGCATCATTGGGTGCCAACTGGCGAGGTCCCAACCGAGATGCCAGTGCACCTTCATATCTCGGATACCCGGCTTTCTCCATAGCCGAATTACCGTCATCATAACGGTTGGCCACCTGGTTAACAACCTGTGGCTGCTGATAGTACTCGACATCTGGCTGCTGCTGAGCCTGATTCTGCATCGGATACCGGTGTGGGTGACTTCGACCAGCCCGGTTAGCATTCCCGACATTCGGGTTGCCCGGACCGACATTGCTCTTACTTCGGCCGGCACTGCCCTGCCCGGCTAACTGCTTTCCGGCATATGACGGATCATATGTCTGCATCTGCCTGTTTGTACCGGAGTTCACACTCCGGTCACGACCTCCACCATCATGTGGAGACGAAGCTTGCCCCTTAGATCCTCCACTGGCTGCCTTAGCCG
The DNA here is from genome assembly GCA_026929855.1 of Poa annua. Lineage (NCBI taxonomy): Eukaryota > Viridiplantae > Streptophyta > Magnoliopsida > Poales > Poaceae > Poa > Poa annua. The sequence continues at coordinate 25,570,611 of CM049439.1, read as the reverse complement.
AGTGAACCACCTGTGAGCCACCCACTGCCGGGTTAACCTTACGAAAGGCCTCATTCTGTCGTGTAGCAACACTGATTAGCTCATTAACTCAGTCTTGTTGCTTGCGACGAGCTTCTCCGGATAAACCGGATAACTCGGCTCTTGCCGCCTCGGCAGCTCTAAGAGTCTTAGCAGGGGAACTGTACTTCGGCTTATCAGCCGACACATGGCTAGGAGTCTTACTAGAACTGGATCTACCATCTCTAGCAATCTCGGCATTGAGGCCTTTACCCCTCCTACGCACATCATCTATGCGACTAGGCTGAGTACCTACTGGAGTAAAACCATGAGCTGCATTATACTCACAGAGGGTTGCGCCAAATTCCCTCCGTATCTCGGCCACCTCCAGGGCCTCCTGAAGCAGCTTCTGTCGCTGCGCCTCTAACTCGGCAGCAGCCTGTGCCGTCTTTCCCGGGAGTTACCGGCACAACCAACTTCTCGACTAGATCTATTAGAGGATCCGGTCTGACCGACACGTGGGATGTGCCGGCCCTGTCGCGGAGGTGTTCCTCCCACTCCAACGGCAGCTTCGCCACTCTGGTGGACCTGGCAGTAGGATTTCCGGCATCTTCTCGGCCGACATCAGTCGTGGATCCGGTCATCATGACCTCTACGCAGCTCCCGGGGCGATCCGTATGCCGGCCGCGAGCCGCATAGACAGCAACAGGATCCTCGGCCACAAGCACCTACTCCGGGTACTTGTAGACAACCTCAGTAGACGTAGGTGACGAACGTGCCGAATTCGATGAGGCACCCAATCGCCGGGAACGGCTTGCTGCCGAAGCACCCCGCGTTGTCGCTGATGAAGTTCATTGCGCCGAGCTTGCAGACGAGGCCGCTGACGACACGCTAGCTGGAGACGATGATGGAACCCGTCCGGATGATCACACCAGCCAGCACCGCTGCCTGCCCCACGGTGGGCGCCAACTGTCATGGTGGTATCACGGCAGATGCCATAGGATGGCTAAAGGTGGGGCCGATGGACGCTGGTGGATCCGGGGAGGGCTAGCGCGCTAAGGAGCGCACACGGAAAAACACAAAGAACGCACACGATCTACCCAGGTTCGGGGCCCTCGTGAGGAGGTAAAACCCCTACTCCTGCTTGTCTCTCTCTCTATATATGATAACATGTGTTACAAGCTGCTCCTCGAGCTGTATGATTTCCACAGAGGAAATGAGCACAAGGATGAAGATGAACTACTGGGAAGAGATATCTCTCTCTGCCTCCTTGATGCACACGGTGGGTGTGTTGTTGGGAGACCCCAAGAGGAAGGTATGAAGTAGTGCAGCAGCAAGTTTCCCTCAGTTGTGAAACCAAGGTTATCGAACTAGTAGGAAATAATGAATTCCCCCGAGGTGTCAACGGCGCCAGAAAAATCTGCGACGTAAGGGCGCCAGAAAATGCTTCCTGGGACGTAGGTGACGTGGAACCTGCACACAACACAATCAAGATACTTTGCCCCAACTTAACGGTGAGGTTGTCAATCTCACCGGCTTGCTGTAACAAAGGATTAAACGTATGTGTGGAAGAAAGATGTTTGTTTGCAGAAAGTAACAGGTTTGCAGTTTGTGGTTTATCAGATTAAAGAGAAGGACCGGGGTCCACAGTTCACTAGTGGTGTCTCTCCATAAATAATAATAACATTCATGCGGGTCAACAAATTACAGCTGGGCAATTGATAGAATAATGATGAGCAAACCAATGCATATACCAATGTTATGATGTCTAGTGTGAGATTCATTCGGGCATTACAACAATATACATAGACCGTTCCAACCGCATCTATGACTAATAATCCACCTTCCGGTTAGCGTCCGCACCCCTTTCAGTATTAAGTTGCATGCAACAGATTATCGCCTTAAGCATTGTGTGTAAAGTAAGTAAGTAACATCATCCTTAGACAAAGTACTACTGCTTTATCCCTAGTAGCAATAGTACATTTACAACCTTAGAGCTAGCTGTCACCACCCCAGATTTAATAGAGACATGAACCTACTATCGAGCATAAATACCCCCTCTTGGAGTCACAAGCATCTACTTGGCCAGAGCATACACAAGTAACGGAGAGCATGCAAGATCATTAAATAGCACACACATGATATATTATGAAGCAATAACTTTAGTACTCAATATTCATCGGATCCCAGCAAACACAACATGAAGTATTACATAACGGTGATCTTGATCATGATAGGTAGCTCACAAGATCTAAACATAATAGCACAAGAGGAGAAGACAACCATCTAGCTACTGCTATGGACCCGTAGTCCAAGGGTAGACTACTCACGCATCAGTCCGGAGGCGGTCATGGCGACGTAGAGGCCTCCGGTGACGATTCCCCCTCCCGGCATGGTGCCGGGGAGAAGTTCTGATCTCTCCCGAATTGGTGTTGACGACGGCGGCGGCTCGGGACCCGTGGAGGAAAATATGAACACCGTGTTAGGGTTTTTAGTCTGGGGGGTATTTGTAGGCGAAAGGGCGAAGTCGGTGGCGCCCCGAGGGGCCCACACCTAGTCCTCGTGCGGCCAGGGGTGCTGCCGCGCGAGCACGTGGTGGCGCCGCCTCGGTGGCCCACTTCGTCTCGTGTTCGGCTTTCTGGAACGTTCCCGATGAAAAACTGACTTCAGAAAAGAAATCGTCCAATTCCGAGAATATTTCCTTAAGTACTTTTCTGAAACCAAAAACAGCAGAAAATAGGGAACTGGCACTGTGGCATCTTGTTAATAGGTTAGTCCCAGAAAATGCATAAAACTATATAAATGCATATAAAACATGTAATAACTTGGTATAATATAGCATGGAACATAAGAAATTATGGATACGTTGGAGACGTATCACTCCTTATCTCTCTCTATGGATCTCAATGGCGCATCCCTCATGCAGGAGGGGGACAGGGCATATATATAGGCGTCCCCGGAAGATAGAGGTTCACCCGGCAGATAAACAAATCAACAAAGATAGATCTGCGCTGCCAGGGCGCCTGGACTGGCCTTAGTAGCATATGCTAGATATGAGCATAGGTTGCCTTTCTGAATGTAATGCGATAATGTAATTTCAGAATTTAAACATGAATGCAATTCCTAGCTCAACTCCCGGGGTCATTTCCCAATCTCCCTTTGCACTATGTGCCATCAAGTTTATGAGGAGTCAACTCAGGTGACAAGTATTCTAACTGTCTGCTGCAGTAGTAATACCCCTGGAAGCACTATACACTTCGGGGCTTTACTCCACAGCCGTAGCTACTAAGCCAGAGGGAAACTGACCGTTCACCAGGGAGGACGCCTTATCGCCGCAAAGGCTCTCATACACCGTCAAGCATGCTCAGGTTGACAGTATATTGACTCCAAGCGAGATATTATGCCTAAGATGCAAGATGCAAATGCAAAGACTTATCTGTTTCCCCAATCGCTTTTCTGATCTGTTTGGCCTCTCCTGGGTATCCAGCTCCACATCAGTCTCCTTTGAAGATTTCCTGTCTCGGGGAGGCGCTACACATAGCAAACTTTCAGTAGGAAAACAATGGACCCTCTCTTTATGTCGTGATGTCGTGGTGGTATCAAGGCAAATGCCATAGGATGGCTAAAGGTGGGGCCGATGGACGCTGGTGGATCCGGGGAGGGCTAGCGTGCTAAGGAGCGCACACGGAAAAACACAAAGAACACACACGATCTACCCAGGTTCGGGGCCCTCGTGAGGAGGTAAAACCCCTACTCCTGTCTCTCTCTATATATATGATAACAGGTGTTACAAGCTGCTCCTCGAGCTGTATGATCTGCACAGAGGAAATGAGCACAAGGATCAGGATGAACTACTAGAAAGAGATATCTCTCTCTGCCTCCTTCTTGTCTCTCTCTATGGATCTCAATGGCGCATCCCTCACGCAGGAGGGGGAGAGGGCATATATATAGGCGACCCCTAATGGACGATGCCCGCACGACACTGTAGCCACGCCAACGGTATGTCATGATCGTGCCCTATGTCATGATTGTACCCTCTGCCGGGGACAGGACGTGGCTTGCCCATGCCGCGTACCCTGGCCCGTGGTCAGCGGGAAGGTACGAACAGTCACCTCGTACCCGCGTCGTACCCCCTGCCATGCTTCCGTGTCAGGCGGGATATGACCGTTGCATTGACTTCTGAACCGGCATAAGGCTTGCTTCTCTTATAACCCGGCATGGATATGTCGGATTCTTCTTCTCAACCCGGCATGGATATGCCGGAACACCCTTCATAGATTGTTCTCCCTGCACATAAGAGAAAACCAATAGACACCAACATATATATGTCGGTCAGCATGTGTCGGTCAAGTATATATGTCGGATTACACCAACATCATACCTCGGTCCGTTTAGGTCCAGGCATATGTCAGTTTTTAGGTACCTAGGTCCACACTTGGACATAGCTTATACCACATCTTGACCCTACCCGGGGGTAGCCCCCCGACACGTGAAAAGTTTATCCGAAGCAATCCGCAAGCAAAGTTGGTACTGCATTTTTGTACTTATGTGCTTTAAAGCACATCGCTGCCCAATCCCTCCTTTCTGCGGCAGCACGGCAAGACTGGGTAGGCAGCCCCCGATGATAGGCGCTCGCGCTCGACCCGTCAGCCACCGGCACATACCAGCCCCCTGCTTACGGGTTGTTGCGGAAAAATGATTTTACGACAAAAATTGAGGCTCACGGAATTGAAAACTTAACTTTTATTCCTTGGCGACGATTCTTACACCCTACTACGAAACACTAGCCCCTTGGGCGTGCATAGTCGATCATAACTCTTTTGCGATTTGTGTTTGTAGTTAGGGGTAGAACTTCCGGCGATTCTCGATGTTCCAGGTGTTGCCCTCCGGCCTACCCTTCTCATCCTCCAGGTAGACTACTCCAGGCCTCAGGGTATGTGTGACCCGATACAGACTCATTTTGTTCATCCCATCAAGTTTTTGCTTCTTCCAGAGGACCAGGTCTCCTGGCTCCAATGCCCTTGCTCGCACGTGGCGGCCATGATAGCGCCTCAGCGCTTGTTGGTAACTAGCGGATCTCAGGGATGCTCGACACCGGACTTCTTCCAGGAAATTGATGTCTGATGCACCGGGTGGAGGTGTTTTTGGGAAACCCCAAGAGGAAGGTGTGAAGTAGTGTAGCAGCAAATTTCCCTCAGTGATGAAACCAAGGTTATCGAACCAGTAGGAGATGAAGAACACGTCTAAAGGTTGTTGGTGGCGCCGTTTACGATCACCAACGTGGAACCTGCACAACACAATCAAACTACTTTGCCCCGACGAAACAGTGAGGTTGTCAATCTCACTGGCTTGCTGTAACAAAGGATTAAACATATGTGTGGAGGATGATGTTTGTAGAGAATCAAAAAGTAACAGTTTGCAGTTGGTTGTATTATCAGTTTAAAGAAAAGGACCGGGGTCCACAGTTCACTAGTGGTGTCTCTCCATAAATAATAATAATAATAGCATACATGCAGGTAAACAAATTACAGCTGGGCAATTGACAGAATAAAGAGCTGCATAATGATGCATATACTAATGACATGATGTCTAGTGTGAGATTCATTTGGGCATTACAACAATATACATAGACCGTTCCAACCGCATCTATGACTAATAATCCACCTTTCGATTAGCGTCCGCACCCCTTTCAGTATTAAGTTGCAAGCAACAGATTATTGCATTAGGCAAAGTGTGTAATGTAAGTAATAACATTATCCTTAGACAAAGTACTATTGTTTTATCCCTAGTAGCAACAGTACATCTACAATCTTAGAGCTTGCTGTCACTACCCCAGATTAAATAGAGACATGAACCTACTATCGAGCATAAATACCCCCTCTTGGAGTCACAAGCATCTACTTGGCCAGAGCATCTACTAGCAACGGAGAGCATGCAAGATCATAAACAACACACAACATGATATATTATGAAGCAAATGACATAGTATTCAATATCCATCGGATCCCAGCAAACACAACATGTAGCATTACATAAGGATGATCTTGATCATGATAGGCAGCTCACAAGATCTAAACATGATGGCAGAATAGGAGAACACAACCATCTAGCTACTGCTATGGACCCGTAGTCCAAGGATGAACTACTCACGCATCTGTCCGGAGGCGGGCATGGTGATGTAGAGCCCTCCGGTGATGATTCCCCTCTCCGGCAGGGTGCCGGGAAGAGCTTCTAAACCCTCCCGAACTAGGGTTGACGACGGCGGCGGCTCCGTAAGGTTTTTGGGAAAAGTGTTCGGGTCTCTGGTCTTAGGTTTTCGGGGGGTTTAAGTAGGCGAAAGGGCGAAGGCGGTGGAGGCCCGAGGGCCCACCCTCAGGTGTTGGCGCGGTAGAGGGGGGAGCCGCGCCACCACCTGATGGCGGCGCCTCGGTGCCCTTCTTCGTCTCTTCTTCGGACTTCTGGAATGTGTCGGGAAAAATAAGGTCTTCGGTATAAAAATTGTCCAATTCCGAGAATATTTCCTTTAGTGGATTTCTGAAACCAAAAACAGCAGAAAACAGGGAACTGGCACTGTGGCATCTTGTTAATAGGTTAGTCCCAGAAAATGCATAAAACAACACAAAGTGTATATAAAACATGTAGCAATTGGTATAATATAAGCATGGAACATAAGAAATTATAGATACGTTTGAGACGTATCAAGCATCCCCAAGCTTAGTTCTACTCGTCCTCGAGTAGGTAAAACGATAACAAGAATAATTTCTGAAGTGACATGCTTTCACACAATCTTGATCATATAATAATGTAATGCATGTAAACTGAGATCAAATGAATAAAAGCTGTAGTGTATATTGATATCAAATGAGTAATGAGTAAACAAGTAGGAAGAACAAAGTAAAACTTTCAATGAATTAGTACTAGAGAACAATCAACCGTGCAAAGTAGATATTAAAGATGATTTAAGCTTCAAGAACAACAATATAATCATCTAATGAATCAAACACTCATGACAACTTTGTGAAAGGATCAAGTCAAGCAATAACAATATGCACGTAGAAAATCATCTCTCTATTTGTTCACTCAAAGACAAGCAAGTGTTTAGCGTTGGTTCCTGGCACCAGGATGTTGTGGCTAAAAGAATAATAATGGGGGTTTGGAAGGCCAACGGAAGAAAGTCTCACACAGCTGAAAGTGATCATTAGACAAGAGGAAGTCTTATAATCGAAGCTATGCAAGGAGTAGTGATTGCCACACAACGGATGCACATAGAGCTATAAGTGTATGAAAGCTCTCTAATGGAACTAGTGGGGGTGCATCTAACTTGCTTGCTCATGAAAACCTAGAGCACTTTTGAGGAGGCTCATCAGTGGAATATACAAGCCAAGTTCTATAATGTAAAGTTCCCCACATAGTTATATAAGTAGAACATGAAAACTCTCACATATGGAGTAAAGGTGCTAAACATGAGCACAAATGATGGCTATGAATATTACAGGTGCTATAACATGAGCACAAGTGTGGATAAAGAGTAGTAATGTTGCCCCCTTTTTATTCTTTCTTTCTTTTTTTTTCTTTTTTTTGTATTTTTCTGTTTCTCTTTTTGATGGCCTCCATGGCTCTTTTCACTTTTAGGGGCAAACATTCTAATATGACAACACACTTTTGATACAAGGATCTCATAATGGATAAAACATGGTGTATGAAACGGTGCCTCTGCCAGTGTAGCAGGATATGCAATGATCTAGCGTAACATGGGCAAAACCACACATCAGCTATATAGAATCATGCAAAGCAATATATAAATGATAAATGAGAACAAGTCATGTAATGTAAGATGAAAGTTGCATGGCAATATATCTCGGAACAGCTATGGAAATGCTGTAGTAGGTAGGTATGGTGGATGTTTTGAGGAAGATATTTGGCTTATGTGTAGGAGAACATGATGAAGATCTCCCACGAGTTTTGGATGTACCCACGAAGTATGTACCAACTCTCAATGTGAGAAAGGGCAATGCAAAGTACCGAAGAGGCTAGCAAATATGCTGGTGGAAGTGCCATGAAAACCGCAGATTTAGAACTCACAAGCAAAAAGATTCCAACTAGAAATATGATCTTACAAGGCATAATGAAAATCACTCCATGAGGGACTGTGGCAAATGAACAAGTCACTGTTGGGACCCCGACCGTAGCGCATAACACAAAGTCATTACGGTTGTTTTTAACATTTGAAGTCATATATCATTATGCTATCAACTGGATATTTAACTGTGGCACAGCTTCAAGTTTTCTAGACCAACCATTAATCATTCCACTTTACTAAACCATCATGTTTTACCATTAAGCATATTAATATGTCAAAACAACATCAATGATTCAAGTGACACAATTTAATGATCTACAAGATTATGTATCATTTAGTTATACCATCTACTACACTTAACATTTTCTGTTCTTAACCAAACACCAATCAACTTATTTAAAACATAAACTCTCCAAGTATTTAACAATGAAGCAAGAGAGTATAACATACAAGAACTAACAGCTCTGAACAAGAGGTGCATGAAAAATAAGAGCTGAAAGTATTGCAGTAGCTATAGAAGAATACTCAACAAATATAAGCGAAGAATAGGAGTATTCAAATGAAAAAGCGGAGCGTGTCTCTCTCCCACACAAGAATGCTAGGATCCATTTTATTCAGAGAACAAGAATAACAAAAGCAAAAATAAAAACAAACAAACGCTCCAAGTAAAGCACATAAGATGTGGTGGAATTAAAATATAGTTTCACCAGAGATAACCTAATAAGTTGTTGATGAAGAAGGGGATGCCTTGGGCATCCCCAAGCTTTGACGCTTGAGTCTTCTTGAAATATGCTTGGGTGACCGACGGGGGCATCCCCAAGCTTAGGCTCTTTCATCTTCTTGATCACATCATATCATCCTCTCTCTTAATCCTTGAAAACTTCCTCCACACCAAACTCAAAGTAAACTTCATTAGAGGGTTAGTGCATAATCAAAAATTCTCATATTCTACGTGGAGACAATCATTATCATGGTACTGGACATTAGCTACAGCCACTGGAATTTTATGGAACAAAAAGATCCATTCAAAAACAGCAAAAGAACCAATGCAAAATAAATGACAGAATCTGTCAAAAACAGAACAGTCCGTAAAGACGATTTTTTTCGAGGCACTTAACTTGCTCAAGTCAGAAAACTCAAAACTAATGAAAGTTGCGTACATATCTGAGGATCACGCACAAAAAATCCCAGGTCATTTTGATTTTTCTGGGAATTCTATCGAATTAAACGGTGGACAGCAGAAAAACTGTTCCTGCGCAGAAATCCAATTCTAGCATCAACTTTCTACTAGTGACTTAACTTGGCACAACTATGCAATAAAGTAAAGATATAAAGGAATTGCTACAGAGGTAGGCATGTTCCTTGACTCAAGAAAATAAAATAACAGGAATAAAAAGTGGGTTGTCTCCCATAAGCGCTTTTGTTTAACGCCTTTGAGCTAGGCACAGAAAGCAAAACTCAAGTATTTCCAAGAGAAGAAGCATCAACATTATAGTTTGTACGAAGGGCTCTTCGCCTATTTTTCTTACTCTTGTTCTTACTCTTGGTTCTAGGGAATACGTGACCACATCCCGGAGAGGAGGTGAAATTCATAGTACCTTTTCCAACATCTATCACCGCTCCCAAGAGTTTCAGCAAGGACCTTCCAAGTGTAATTTGTCCTGTACCTACACATTCAATAACAAGATAATCAGTGGATACCGTTCTTCCCAAGAATGTTGTAAACACTCCTTCAGCTATTCCAAGGGGCTGTATAATTGCATTATTCGTAAGAGTTATTCCTTCTCCCCTTTCAGTAAGTCCCCAAAGATTTAAAGATGCATAAATATAATTAAGCATAAGGCAAAACTCAGACATAATATCACAACGAGCATGGAAAGTTTCACTGCAAATAGCAATTTTAATTGTGGGGAGCCACGATGAAGATTCAAAGGTTACAGGAACATAATCATAATATTCACGAATCTGAGCATACCCCTCTTTCAAACAAGATATCTATGTTTCAAGGGTGTTTAACCTAGTATGAATATTCCCAAGGCTTGTATCACACTATTAGTTGAAGAAGAGGATGTAATTAATTTCTTTGTTGCGTTGAAAGCTTGATCCCCATCACATTGAAGGAAATCTCCTCCCACTACAGCATCTAAAGCATACCTATAGCAAAGAACAAGTCCAAAATAGAAGCTACTAAGAAGTACACTTAGAGTCATTTTTGGTTTGGTTTCACCATAAGATTCAAAAATTCTAGACCAAGCTTCTTTAAAAGTTTCCTCACTCCCTTGTTTAAAAGTAAAGATCAACTCCTCGGGTGACATAGTGACAGGAATAGGACTAGACATAATAATAGATTGAAAAAAAATGAACTAGACGATTTTGATATTGATGATAAAGAGAATGCAAGTAAAGAAACAAACAAGATAATAGCAAGGTAAATAAAATGCAAGTAACTAATTTTTTTGTGTTTTTGATAATAAGAAGCAAACAAGATAATAGCAAGGTAAATATGAAGGGAATATGCCCTAGAGGCACTTAATAAAGATAGTTTATTAGTCATATCCCAATTGTTCATTATATGTTTTATACCATGCTATAACTGTATTAAGCGGAAACATTAATACACGTGTGGTAGATAAACAACCAGGTCCCTAGTAGCCTCTACTTGACTAGTTCATTGGGCAATTGATGATCGAGGTTTCCCGATCATGTGACATTTATGTCAGTTGACAATGAAGTCATGTCGTTGGTAGAACGATGTGATGGACATACCCAATATTTGTAGGACGTAGTCATTACACCTTCGACCGTGAGATCTACTCTTATTGCTATTCCTGGAAGACACTTTGATTGTGTAAAGGCCCCCCTTTTATTATAAGGTAGCGACCTCCTGTGTATAGTGCTAGTCCCTGGATCGACTTGCTAGCACACACAGTTTAAGATGAAATACCATAACATTGCATCAATATTCGTTACACGATGATCCAGAAATAAAAGGGTTCGATACAAGGTGCATAGCCTATGGCTAGCTCAAACCGAAATAAACACACAGCAGAAAGCAAATGGATAAAGTGAGCTCCATCTTCATCATGTGCCACAGGCAAGGCATGTTGGGTGGAGACTCGCGACCCTAACAATCTTCACACTTCGTCAGAGGGTCCTGCAATGGTGAGTTGCAGCCCAAACTATATTGGGTCAGCACAATTGAATTGTGGTGGCAAGTGATACTAGTGGATATAAATGGCATCCTATCATCTACATGCATATTTGGCTTGGTGGAGTTTGAGGCTGATTTGCATAAAGTCAGATTTATCCTATAATTTTCAATAAATCTTTTATCCTTCAATTAATATCATGTGGGTTTCCTGTGCCACCATTACTGGTTAGCATCACCACTTTATGTGTATCTAATCATTTGTGGGTTTCCTGTGCAACCTTATAGGTTAGCATCACCACTAATTATTTAACTAACCCTTTGTGGGTTTCCTGTGCAACCTTATAGGTTAGCATCACCACTAAATATGATCATGTGGGTTTCCTATGCCACCGTGTCGGTTGGCATCACCACAACTGTCATATTTTACCCTTATTTAACCCATCAAATTTTATTTAGAAATTGGAATGATGAGATCCTCCGTCAGTTCCTTGTCCAGCTGCTCAAATTGTCCGTAACCGGGGACACGGCTAAGTACTTAGTTTTTGACTCTCGAGAGTTTGTGCACTTTCACCACAAGACCCAATCATTCACTCGTCCATGTCACCCAATTATGAAATGGAAAAGAGAAGACCGAGACAAGACCTTTCAGAAGTAATTCCCCAAAATCATACTGCGGACCCATCCCCACTTATCATCCCTACATCTGCGGTCACGCGGATTTCGGGGTCTCACAACTTATATGGTCAAGACAGAGCCCATATGACATGTGGCTGCACTGGAAGCAATCTGATCATGGAGTAACTTCGAATCTCTTTGATCCTGGGTGTCTTTCCTCACTTGTAATCCATCCTCCCATCCTGGGGTTACCCCGGGGGATCACCGTTTCCAACTTTCCACCAACACCCAGGTAGTTCATTAAACTTAGTTGTTTTTCCTTACTCAACTACTAAAAACATTTTCCATAGCATAACCAAGTATCAACTAAGTTTAGTGGCTCACTAAGCCTAGAGGGGGTGTAAGTGGATGTCTATTCTAAATAGGATTCCCATAGCATAGCATATTATACCAAATCTGGTAGTAAGCCTATCATGCATACTACTGAAAACACTAAATGCAATAAATTAAAAATAGTAGGACATTTATGAGTGAGCATCACTTGCCTTGGTCACAGGGGGAACACGCGTAACTACCACAGCAACGGGAACACTTCGCACAATCTAAATAAATAAATAGCACTCAATCAACATACCAATCAATCATATACTCAAATCATGGAAACATGATTTGCATGACTAAATGCAATCAACATATTTATAATGGGTTAAATCAGCATTATTAGCTCTCTCGTTGCTACAATAATGCATTATGACATGGGCAAGATTTAATGAAACTTATTATTTGAAAATATTTTTGAAACACTAGAGGGTTTGCATGAAAAATTATTACTCTTATAATTTATTAATCATAAAAATTAAGTTTTATGTTCTATGGACAGAGAATGTAATTTAATACATTTAGCAAAAGGATTCACTTTAAAAATAATTTTAGAAGATAAGTTATGAATTAAATGGCCGAAATGCTCCTCTGCATATTATTCCAATTTAACAGATGCAAAAGGGAAAACTGTTGATGCCAAACTAATCTACATGAGAAGGGCTTTGCAACGGTATAAAGTTTGTTAAATTTGGACTTATGGTTTGAAAGTTATGAAATTTTGAAGTTTGAAATGATTTCTGTTTTATTTATCAATTTACAGACGGATTAAAAATTAATACGGCGACGTGGCGCAACGTGATTGGCCCGTACCGTTTTGGCAGTGAACTAACACGGTCCGTCAGATCGCGATCGGACGGTCATGATCCTTCTGACCTAAACTGAGCGGCGCATTGCGCCGGCGCGGCTTCGGCACGGCGGCGTCATTGCCGGCGTTCACGGACTCGACGGAAAAGCGGGGCCGGGGCTGTGCGGATACTACCTGCGGGAAGCGGAGGTCGAGGTGGGTCTTCTGGTGTGGTCGCGGGCGGCTGGGGAGTCCTTCCTCTCCGGTGATTGTTCGCCGGAGTTGGAGCAGCGGCGCCGAGCTTCGGGTCGAAGACCGTGCCGTCGGCTGGAGACGCCAGGGTCCGTGAAACGTTGTCTAGGAGACGCGCACAGGTGAGTTAGGGCCTCGGGCGCGAACGAAAGGAGCAGGGGATGAAGGGGCTCACCGGAATTTGTCCGCGGGCGGCGGCGGCCGAGACGGGTTCGATCTCCGGCTATGGGCAGCCTGGCGGCGAATCGAGGTGCGCGTGCTAGGGGAAAGAGAGAGGGGGTCGGGGGGCTTTATGGGCGCGGGTCAGCGGAGCTCGGGGCGTGCAGGATGTGCGGGGAGTGGCGACGTGGGCGCGGTGTCGTGGTCGTGGCGTCGTGGCGCGTCGGACGGTTGGGGAAGAAGCTGCTGGTGGGGTCCACCAGTCAGAGAGAGAGGGGGAGAGAAGGCCGCGCGGGCCGCTGCTGGGCTCGTTGCGCGTCGCCTCGCGCGGAAGGGAAGAGCTGGGCCGGCTCGGGCTGGCCCGGTTACACTTTTTTTTTGTTTCTTTTCCTTTTCCTTTTCTGTTTTCTTTGTTTCTTTTATATCTTTTGTTTTATTTATCCAAATGGCCTCAAACTAATTTCCACAGATTTGTAAAATTTATGTCTTTCTTTTAAAACAATCAAACTCATGTTTGTAATATATTTCAAATTATGATATTTTCAATTTATGAAATTTAACACTTTTTGCCAAATTTAAATTAGAGTTTCAATAGGATAATTTATGTCTTCACAAAATTAAGGAAAATATCACAAATACATATGTTCACAATAAATCATTCTAAACCCAATTTTAAAAGTCAACACTTGAATCAAATCTATATACAAAATAGAGGATGTTCTAAATAGTTTTGTGGCTACAATTATTGACCTAGGGTTTATTATGAATCCAAAATATAATGTTTTCGAATTGAAGAATTTTTATCCAAAACATTTCTGAAATAGATATCCTTTAAATAATATAAGGTAAATAAGTATTTAGAAAAATTATTTATAGCTCATCACTCAGGTTTGAAAACAAAGTTTACTTGATTCAATTAATGTCATAAATCTTTTGTATAATTCAATAAAATCCTTTTTGTTTAGTGTTCTTGCATTTGATGATTTTATTATTTAAAAGGAACAAAAGTTTTAAAAATTTAGTGATTTTTAAACATTCCAAAATTTTGGGATGTTACAGATTGCATCAAACGTCATATCTTAATAGTGTGACAATAAAGGTGTCCCTCTCGGGTGTCGGATAGGAGTATGTTCAGACGGGGGATCAAGAGCGGGATTTGCCAGTCCGCATAGCAGGATAGATACTCTAGGGCCCACTCGGTGAGATTATGTCAAATGAGCTTGCAAACATGTGACTAGGTCACCAGCTGACATAATATCACAGACGAGTAGAAGATAGTGTTGTCGGTAACGAGATCAAGCTAGGTATGGAGATATCTATGAACGAGTCTCGGACACGCTAAGTATCGCTATGGCAAAAGGTTTAAGACTCGACGTCCAGGTTTGATAGATGAAAGTCTTCGTTATATCACAGGGGTTAATTCACGGTGTCCAGGCCTACGAGTTAATCATTGATCGGAGAGGGTTCTCGATCATGTCTGTTATTATATCGAACCGCTAGGGTAACACACTTAAGGGGTTTCGACAAGACAACCGGAAAGGAAAGAGATCACCGGGAACGTCCCGGGAGAGGTCCGATGGAGATCGGGCAGCGACGAAATAGTTTTCGGAGCTAGAATAAATTATATATAATATGTTTGATATTAATTAGTGTAATTAATGTCTAAATATGATTTTATATATTTATTTTCGAATTTATTTAGGCTGATTTTCCTAAATGGGCCTTCTGGTGGAAAGAAGGCCCATGGGGGGGAAAAACCCCAAGGGAATTCGGTGGGGGAGGCTTGGCCGGCCTAGGTGGGCCAAATGGGGCCCACCTAGGGCCGGCGCACCATGTTTGGCCGGATTAGGGTGTGGGATAGTCCCACACCGCCAGTCTGGCAAGGTTGGCTCCCCCCGGGAGCCTATATAAGAAGGGGCACCCCTGGCCTTTTAATTGATCCAATTAATTCTCTTATTTCTCCTCGATTTCGTGATTTCCTTTGTCGGAGTTGCGCCGAGGAGGATGAGGGGATCTCTCTCCACCATAGCCCGCTGCCGTGCTGCTGGTGTTCCGGTCCAAGTCTTCCGCTGCTCGTCCTGGACTGGAGCTTCGGAGGCCGTCGTCTCCACCGTATGTGTGTGACTCCCTGCGAGGCGCCACACTTGGGGTGCTGGAGGTCGGCTTCCTCCGCACGACCTTGAGGTCATCGTCGGCTTCATCGCCGACACTGCTGCCCGGCGTCATCGCCACCATCGTCGTCATCGTCTTCTTCGTCGCGCCAAGTTCTCCGCGACCTTGAGGTCGGCTACGGCGTCTTCGTCGTCAACGCTTGTGCGGGAGCGTAATCCCCGCTTTTCGGTCTACAAGAGGTGTGTATACCGACCCCCATGCGTACTACTATATCTGCATAGAATAGATCTTGGCTAGTTTTTGGTTATCGCGGTTAGGAATTTTTTTTTGTTTTCTGCCTGCGATCCCCTTCAAAATAAAATGCAAGTAACTATTTTTTTTTGTGTTTTTGATATTTAATAGCAAACTAAACAGGAAATAAAAATAAACTAAGCAAGACAAAAACAAAGTAAAGAGATTGGGAAGTGAGAGACTCCCCTTGTAGATGTGCTACAGCTCCCCGGCAACGGCGCCAGAAAAATTGCTTGATGCACCGGGTGGTGGTGTTGTTGGGAAACCCCAAGAGGAAGGTGTGAAGTAGTGCAGCAGCAAATTTCCCTAGGTGATGAAACCAAGTTTATCGAACCAGTAGGAGATGAAGAACACGTCTGAAGGTTGTTGGTGGCGCCGTTTACGATCACCAATGTGGAACCTGCACAACACAATCAAACTACTTTGCCCCAACGAAATAGTGGGGTTGTCAATCTCACTGGCTTGCTGTAACAAAGGATTAAACATATGTGTGGAGGATGATGTTTGCAGAGAATCAAAGTAACAGTTTGTAGTTGGTTGTATTATCAGTTTAAAGAAAAGGACCGGGGTCCACAGTTCACTAGTGGTGTCTCTCCATAAATAATAATAATAGCATACATGCGGGTAAACAAATTACAGCTGGGCAATTGACAGAATAAAGAGCTGCATAATGATGCATATACTAATGACATGATGTTTAGTGTGAGATTCATTTGGGCATTACAACAATATACATAGACCGTTCCAACCGCATCTATGACTAATAATCCACCTTCCGGTTAGCGTCCGCACCCCTTTCAGTATTAAGTTGCAAGCAACAGATTATTGCATTAGGCAAAGTGTGTAATGTAAGTAATAACATTATCCTTAGACAAAGTACTACTGTTTTATCCCTATTAGCAACAGTACATCTACAATCTTAGAGCTTGCTGTCACTACCCCAGATTAAATAGAGACATGAACCCACTATCGAGCATAAATACCCCCTCTTGGAGTCACAAGCATCTACTTGGCCAGAGCATCTACTAGCAACGGAGAGCATGCAAGATCATAAACAACACACAACATGATATATTATGAAGCAAATTACATAGTATTCAATATCCATCGGATGCCAGCAAACACAACATGTAGCATTACATAAAGATGATCTTGATCATGATAGGCAGCTCACAAGATCTAAACATGATGGCACAATAGGAGAAGACAACCATCTAGCTACTGCTATGGACCCATAGTCCAAGGATGAACTACTCACGCATCAGTCCGGAGGCGGGCATGGTGATGTACAGCCCTCCGGTGATGATTCCCCTCTCCGGCAGGGTGCCGGGAAGAGCTTCTGAACCCTCCCGAACTAGGGTTGACGACGGCGGCGGCTCCGTAAGGTTTTTGGGAAAAGTGTTCGGGTCTCTGGTCTTAGGTTTTCGGGGGGTTTAAGTAGGCGAAATGGCGAAGGCGGTGGAGGCCCGAGGGCCCACCCTCTGGTGCTGGCGCGACAGAGGGGGGAGCCGCGCCACCACCTGATGGCGGCGCCTCGGTGCCCTTCTTCGTCTCTTCTTCGGACTTTTGGAACGTGTCGGGAAAAATAAGGTCTTCGGTATAAAAATTGTCCAATTCCGAGAATATTTCCTTAAGTGGTCCTTAAGTGGATTTCTGAAACCAAAAACAGCAGAAAACTGGGAACTGGCACTGTGGCATCTTGTTAATAGGTTAGTCCCAGAAAATGCATAAAACAACACAAAGTGTATATAAAACATGTAGCAATTGGTATAATATAAGCATGGAACATAAGAAATTATAGATACGTTTGAGACGTAGCAATACACTTTGTGTTGTTTATGCATTTTCTGGGACTAACCTATTAACAAGATGCCACAGTGCCAGTTCCCTGTTTTCTGCTGTTTTTGGTTTCAGAAATCCACTTAAGGAAATATTCTCGGAATTGGACAATTTTTATACCGAACACCTTATTTTTCCCGACACGTTCCAGAAGTACGAAGAAGAGACGAAGAAGGGCACCGAGGCGCCGCCAGCACCTGAGGGTGGGCCCTCGGGCCTCCACCGCCTTCGCCCTTTCGCCTACTTAAACCCCCCGAAAACCTAAGACCAGACATCCGAACACTTTTCCCAATAACCTTACGGAGCCGCCGCCGTCGTCAACCCTAGTTCGGGAGGGTTCAGAAGCTCTTCCCGGCACCCTGCCGGAGAGGGGGATCATCACCGGAGGGCTCTACATCACCATGCCCGCCTCCGGACTGATGCGTGAGTAGTTCATCCTTGGACTAAGGGTCCATAGCAGTAGCTAGATGGTTGTCTTCTCCTATTGTGCCATCATGTTTTGATCTTTTGAGCTGCCTATCATGATCAAGATCATCTTTATGTAATGCTACATGTTGTGTTTGCTGGGATCCGATGGATATTGAATACTAAGTCATTTGCTTCATAATATATCATGTTGTGTGTTGTTTATGATCTTGCATGCTCTCCGTTGCTAGTATATGCTCTGGCCAGGTAGATGCTTGTGACTCCAAGAGGGGGTATTTATGCTCGATAGTAGGTTCATGTCTCTATTTAATCTGGGGTAGTGACAGCAAGCTCTAAGATTGTAGATGTACTGTTGCTACTAGGGATAAAACAATAGTACTTTGTCTAAGGATAATGTTATTACTTACATTACACACTTTGCCTAATGCAATAATCTGTTGCTTGCAACTTAATACTGAAAGGGGTGCGGACGCTAACCGGAAGGTGTATTATTAGTCATAGATGTGGTTGGAACGGTCTATGTATATTGTTGTAATGCCCAAATGAATCTCACACTAGACATCATGTCATTAGTATATGCATCATTATGCAGCTCTTTATTCTGTCAATTGCCCAGCTGTAATTTGTTTACCCGCATGTATGCTATTATTATTATTTATGGAGAGACACCACTAGTGAACTGTGGACCCCGGTCCTTTTCTTTAAACTGATAATACAACCAACTGCAAACTGTTACTTTGATTCTCTGCAAACATCATCCTCCACACATACGTTTAATCCTCTGTTACAGCAAGCCAGTGAGATTGACAACCTCACTGTTTCGTTGGGGCAAAGTAGTTTGATTGTGTTGTGCAGGTTCCACGTTGGTGATCGTAAACGGCGCCACCAACAACCTTCAGACATGTTCTTCATCTCCTACTGGTTCGATAACCTTGGTTTCATCACTGAGGAAAATTTGCTGCTGCACTACTTCACACCTTCCTCTTGGGGTTTCCGAACAACACCACCACCCGGTGCATCACCAGCCACGAAAGCTCATCCGCGACTGTGTTGTCCACCCGCGAGATGTACACGGCTCTGAAGTTGTCAAAGCGCCGCTGCAGCTTCCATACCTCCTCAACGTACGGTTCCATTTGCCGACACGCGTACTCCTTGTTCACTTGCTTGATGACCAGCTGAGAGTCACTCTTGACGATGATCTTCCTGATGCTGAGGCTGATGGCCGCACGGAGCCCCGCGAGTAAGCCCTCGTACTCCATCGTGTTGTTGGAGATGCCACCGAGGAAGTGCATCTGGACGACGTACTTCAGGCGGTCGCCTGTCGGAGATGTCAGGACAACTCCGGCTCCTCCTTGATTCTTGGAAAAAGAACCATCGAAGTGCATGGTCCAGGCGCTAGGATCTTCTTTCCCGGGGAGGCAAGTTTCCTCTTCCAGGTCTTCGAATGTCGTCTCGGTCCATTCCGCAGTGAAATCCGCCAGCGCCTGGCTCTTGATGTTGTTTGTCTGTTCAAATTTGAGGCCGAAACCCTGAAGCTCCATGGCCCACCATGAAATGCGTCCTGTGGCGAGTGGGTTCTCCAGGGGGCTTCTCAGGTTGTACTTCGAGACCATGGTGATTGGGTGGCTCTCAAAGTAAGGCCTCAGCTTGCGAGAGGCGATGAGGATCGCCAGCAGCAGCTTATGCATCATGGGGTAGCGTTCACGCGCATCGCGCAGAACCGAGCTGACGAAGTAGATCGGGTACTGCGCTTTGCGGGTGGCCGCTTCTTGATCCGGTTCCGCCTCTTCTTCCACGGAGTCAACGTCCTGGGCTGGTGGCTGCTCAGCCCCCAGCGCCTCGGTACCGTTGTCGTCCGCAGATGCTGCCGGGCTGCTGAGGTCCTGGGACCCGGGCATGCCCGATTCCTTCTTCTTGCAAGGCGGAGCCGGGAGTGTGTCCCCGAGTCGCTTGCTCTTGACCTTGCTTGGCTTTCTTCGAGGAGCGTCGCGTTCTACCACCAATACCGCCCTCACCACCTAGTTTGTGGCAGCGATGTACAGCAGCAGAGGCTCCTTCGCCGTGGGGTCCACCCAGATTGGTGGCGAGGCGAGGTAGCTCTTGAGAGACTGAAGGGCTTTCTCCGCCTCGGGGGTCCAGTCGACGGGGCCCTCCTTTTTTATCAACTTGAAGAACGGAAGAGCTCGTTCCCTAAGCCTTGAGATGAAGCGCCCGAGTGCGGAGATGCACCCGTTGAGGTGCTGCACGTCCTTCATCCGCCGAGGTGCTTCCATGCGATCGATCGCCTTGATCTTGTCTTGATTAGCCTCGATTCCCCGATGGGAAACCAAGAAACCCAGCAGCTTGCCCGACGGAACCCCGAAAACACACTTCTCGGGGTTGAGTTTGAAGTTGACCCGGCGGAGGTTCTCGAATGTCTCGTGAAGGTCCTGGATGAATGAATCCTGGTACCGAGTCTTGACGACGATTTACGCTTCAGCATTGCGACCCAGCTATGGCCCAATGCATGCCTACATTGCGCGCTGGAAGGTAGCGCCGGCGTTCCGGAGGCCAAAAGGCATCCGGGTGTAGCAGTAGCAGCCCTTGGGAGTGATGAAGGCCGTCTTCTCTTGATCTTCGATGGACATCAGGATCTGATGGTACCCGGAGAAGGCATCCAAGAAGCATAACAGCTCGCACCCCGCTGTGGAGTCCACGATCTGATCGATGCGTGGCAGGGGGAATGGATCCTTCGGGCAGGCTTGATACGTCTCAAACGTATCTATAATTTCTTATGTTCCATTCTTATATTATACCAATTGCTACATGTTTTATATACACTTTGTGTTGTTTTATGCATTTTCTGGGACTAACCTATTAACAAGATGCCACAGTGCCAGTTCCCTGTTTTCTGCTGTTTTTGGTTTCAGAAAACTACTTAAGGAAATATTCTCGGAATTGGACAATTTTTATACCAAAGTCCCTATTTTTTCCGACACGTTCCAGAAGTCCGAAGAGGAGACGAAGGAGGGCACTGAGGCGCCGTCACAAGGAGGGGGCGCGGCTCCCTTCTCTGCCGCGCCGACACCGCGTGACGGGCCCTCGGGCCCCCACCGCCTTCGCCCTTTCGCCTACTTAAACCCCCCGAAAACCTAAGACCAGACACCCGAACACTTTTCCACAAAACCTAACGGAGCCACCGCCGTCGTCAACCCTAGTTCGGGAGGGTTCAGAAGCTCTTCCCGGCACCCTGCCGGAGAGGGGAATCATCACCAGAGGGCTCTACATCACCATGCCCGCCTCCGGACTGATGCGTGAGTGGTTCATCCTTGGACTACGGGTCCATAGCAGTAGCTAGATGGTTGTCTTCTCCTATTGTGCCATCATGTTTAGATCTTGTGAGCTGCCTATCATGATCAAGATCATTTTTATGTAATGCTACATGTTGTGTTTGCTGGGATCCGATGGATATTGAATACTATGTCATTTGCTTCATAATATATCATGTTGTGTGTTGTTTATGATCTTGCATGCTCTCCGTTGCTAGTAGATGCTCTAGCCAAGTAGATGCTTGTGACTCCAAGAGGGGGTATTTATGCTCGATAGTGGGTTCATGTCTCTATTTAATCCGGGGTAGTGACAGCAAGCTCTAAGATTGTAGATGTACTGTTGCTACTAGGGATAAAACAATAGTAATTTGTCTATGGATAATGTTATTACTTACATTACACACTTTTCCTAATGCAATAATCCGTTGCTTGCAACTTAATACTGAAAGGGGTGCGGACGCTCACCGGAAGGTGGATTATTAGTCATAGATGCGGTTGGAACGGTCTATGTATATTGTTGTAATGCCCAAATGAATCTCATACTAGACATCATGACATTAGTATATGCATCATTATGCAGCTCTTTATTCTGTCAATTGCCCAGCTGTAATTTGTTTACCCACATGTATGCTATTATTATTATTATTATTACGGAGAGACACCACTAGTGAACTATGGACCCCGGTCCTTTTCTTTAAACTGATAATACAACCAACTGTAAACTGCTTTCTTTCATTCTCTACAAACATCATCTTCCACACCATACGTTTAATCCTTGTTACAGCAAGCCCGTGAGATTGACAACCTCACTGTTGAGTTGGAGCAAAGTTTCTTGATTGTGTTGTGCAGATTCCACCTCCACGTGCAAGCACTTTTCTGGCGCCGGGGAGACCTTCGTTGTGTTCTTCATCTCCTACTGGTTCGATAACCTTGGTTTCATAACTGAGGGAAACTTGCTACTACGCTCATCACACCTTCCTCTTGGGGTTTTCCAACTCCTCACACCCGTGAGCATCAAGCATTTTTCTGGCGCCGTTGCCGGGGAGGTGAAGGCACTTCTGTTCAGCAAATCTCTATCTCCCTCGTCAACTAAGCACCAGATTTTTCTGGCGCCGTTGCCGGGGAGATCAAGACACATCTGCAAGGGGAGTCTTTCACTTCCCAATCTCTTTACTTTGTTTTTGTCTTGCTTAGTTTATTTTTATTTCCTGATTTGTTTGTTATTAAATATAAAAAACACAAAATTTAGTTACTTGTTTTTTATTTACCTTGTTATTATTTTGTTTGCTTCTTATTATCAAAAATACAAAAAAATTAGTTACTTGCATTAATTTTTGTATTTCGGTTTGCTTTTAAATTTTGCTAAAATGACTACTCCTGAGAATACTAAGTTGTGTGACTTTACTAGCACCAACAATAATAATTTTATATGCACACCCATTGCTCCACCTGCTTCCAAAGCAGAATTCATTGAAATTAAACCTGCTTTGTTAAATCTTGTCATGAAAGAGCAATTTTCTGGTGTTAGTTCTGATGATGCTGCTGCCCATCTAAATAATTTTGTTGAACTTTGTGAAATGCAAAAATATAAGGATATAGATGGTGACATTATAAAACTGAAATTATTTCCTTTCTCCTTGAGAGGAAGAGCTAAAGAATGGTTACTTTCATTGCCTAGGAATAGTATTGATTCTTGGATTAAATGCAAAGATGCTTTTATTGGAAAATACTATCCTCCTGCTAAGATCATTTCCCTAAGGAGTAGCATTATGAACTTTATGCAATTTGATAATGAACATGTTGCTCAAGCTTGGGAAAGAATGAAATCTCTGGTTAAGAATTGCCCAACCCATGGACTGACTGCTTGGATGATCATCCAAACCTTCTATGCAGGACTAAATTTTTCTTCAAGAAACTTATTGGATTCGGCTGCTGGAGGTACTTTTATGTCCATCACTTTGGGGGCTGCAACAAAACTTCTGGACAATATGATGGTTAATTATTGTGAGTGGCATACTGAAAGGACTCCTCAAGGTAAGAAGGTAAATTCTGTTGAAGAAACCTCCTCTTTGAGTGAAAAAAATTGATATGATCATGTCTATGCTTGTGAATGGTAAATCTCATATGGATCCTAATAATGTTCCCTTAGCTTCTTTAGTTGCACAAGAGGAGCATGTTGATGTGAACTTCATTAAAAATAATAATTTCAACAACAATGCCTATAGGAACAATTATGGTAATAGCAACTATAAGCCCTATCCTCCTAATAATGGTAATTCTTATGGAAATTCTTATGGTAATTCTTATAGCAATAATAGGAATACCTCCTCTGAACTTGAAACCATGTTAAAAGATTTTATCACTACACAAACTTCATTTAATAAAAATTTCAAAAAAAAAAAAACTTCATTTAATAAAACTGTTGAGGAAAAGCTTGGGAAAATTGATATTCTTGCCTCTAAAGTTGATAGTCTAGTTATTGATGTTGATCTTTTAAAATCTAAAGTCATGCCTAATGATACTAATGAGAGTAAGACCTTTGCTAAAATTAATGCCATCCAAGTTCGAATTGATGAAAATGTTAGGATGATGGCTCAATTGCGTGCTAGATGGGAAAGAGAGGAAGAATTAGCTAAAGATAATGATATTGTTAGAGTTTGCACCATTACTACTACTGAAAATAATGTTACTTCACATGCTAGTAAGCCTCCTACTATTAATGGTAACATAATTGGTGTTGGCAATGTTTCTTCTACTACTTCCAAAAAATTAAAAGTGCCTAAAACTGCTGAAACTGCTCTTGATAAAAGTGTTGGAATTTTTAAGAACATAGGAGATAATGGTTCGGTTTGCTTTGATGATAATGATTTTGATTTTGATAATTGTAATATCTCTGAAGTTATTAAGTTCTTGCAAAATCTAGCCACAAGTCCTAATGCTAGTACTTTAAATATGGCTTTTACTACACATATTACAAATGCTCTCATTAAAGCTAGGTAAGAGAAATTAAAACTTGAAGCTTCTATCCCTAAGAAGTTAGAAGATGGTTGGGAGCCCATCATTAAGATAAAAGTGAATGAATTTGATTGCAATGCTTTGTGTGATCTTGGTGCAAGTATTTCTGTTATGCCTAAGAAACTTTATGATATGTTTGACTTGCCACCTTTGGAACATTGCTATTTGGATGTTTTTCTTGCTGATAATGCTTTGAAGAAACCTTTGGGGAGAGTTAATGATGTTCTTATCATGGTTAATAATAACCTTGTCCCCGTTGATTTTATTGTCTTTGATATTGAGTGCAACCCCTCTTGTCCTATTGTTTTGGGAAGACCTTTCCTTCGCACAGTTGGTGCTATTATTGATATGAAAGAAGGAAATATAAGGTACCAATTCCCACTTAAGAAAGGTATGGAACACTTCCCTAGGAAGAAGATGAAGCTACCTTTTGATTCTATTATTCGTACTAACTATAATGTTGATGCTTCTTCTCTTGGAAATACTTGAGTTTTGCTTTCTGTGCCTAGCTCAAAGGCGTTAAAGAAAAGCGCTTATGTGAGACAACCCACCTTTTTTATTCCTGTTATTTTATTTTCTTGAGTCAAGGAACATGCCTACCTTTGTAGAAATTCCTTTGTATCTTTACTTTATTGCATAAGTTGTGCCAAGTTAAGTCTCTAGTAGAAAGTTGATGCTAGATTTGGATTCCTGCGCAGGAACAGTTTTCTGCTGTCCACCGTTTAATTCATTAGAATTCACAGAAAAATCGAAATGACCTGAGATTTTTTTTGCGTGATCCTCAGATATGTACCCAACTTTCATTAGTTTTGAGTTTTTTGATTTGAGCAAGTTAAGTGCCTCGAAAAAATTCGTCTTTACGGACTGTTCTATTTTTGACAGATTCTGCCATTTATTTTGCATTGGTTCTTTTGCTGTTTTTGAGTGGATCTTTTTGTTCCATAAAATTCCAGTGGCTGTAGCTAATGTCCAGTACCATGATAATGATTGTCTCCGTACAGAATATGAGAATTTTTGATTATGCACTAACCCTCTAATGAAGTTTACTTTGAGTTTGGTGTGGAGGAAGTTTTCAAGGATCAAGAGAGAGTATGATATGATGTCATCAAGAAGATGAAAGAGCCTAAGCTTGGGGATGCCCCCGTGGGTCACCCAAGGATATTTCAAGAAGACTCAAGCGTCAAAGCCTCGGGATGCCTAAGGCATCCCATTCTTCATCAACAACTTATCAGGTCATCTCTAGTGAAACTATATTTTAATTCCGCCACATCTTATGTGCTTTACTTGGAGCGTTTGTTTGTTTTTATTTTTGCTTTTTTTATTCTTGTTTTCTGAATAAAACGGATCCTAGCATTCTTGTGTGGGAGAGAGACATGCTCCGCTTTTTCATTTGAATACTCCTATTCTTAACTTATATTTGTTGAGTATTCTTCTATAGCTACTGCAATACTTTCAGCTCTTATTTTTCATGCACCTCTTGTTCAGAGCTGTTAGTTCTCATATGTTATACTCTCTTGCTTCATTGTTAAATACTTGGAGAGTTTATGTTTTAAATAAGTTGATTGGTGTTTGGTTAAGAACAGAAAATGTTAAATGTGGTAGATGGTATAACTAAATGATACATAATCTTGTAGATCATTAAATTGTGTCACTTGAATCATTGATGTTGTTTTGAGATATTAATATGCTTAATGGTAAAACATGATGGTTTAGTAAAGTGGAATGATTAATGGTTGGTCTAGAAAACTTGAAGCTGTGCCACACTAAAATATCCGGTTGATAGCATATTGATATATGACTTCTAATGTTAAAAACAATCGTAATGACTTTGTGTTATGCGCTACGGTCGGGGTCCCAACAGTGACTTGTCCATTTGCCACAGTCCCTCATGGAGTGATTTTCATTATGCCTTGTAAGATCATATTTCTTGTTGGAATCTTTTTGCTTGTGAGTTCTAAAGCTGAGGTTTTCATGTCACTTCCACCAGCATATTTGCTAGCCTCTTCGGTACCTTGCATTGCCCTTTCTCACATTGAGAGTTGGTGCATACTTCGCGGGTACATCCAAAACTCGTGGGAGATCTTCATCATGTTCTCCTACACATAAGCCAAATATCTTCCTCAAAACATCCACCATACCTACCTACTACAGCATTTCCATAGCTGTTCCGAGATATATTGCCATGCAACTTTCATCTTACATTACATGACTTGTTGTCATTTATCATTTCTATATTGCTTTGCATGATTCTATATAGCTGATGTGTGCTTTTACCCATGTTACGCTAGATCATTGCATATCCTGCTACACTGGCAGAGGCACCGTTTCATACACCATGTTTTATCCCTTATGAGATCCTTGTATCAAAAGTGTGTTGTCATATTAGAATGTTTGCCCCTAAAAGTGAAAAGAGCCATGGAGGCCATCGAAAAGAGAAACAGAAAAATACAAAAAAATGGAAAAATAGAAAAAAGAAAAAAAAGAATAAAAAGGGGGCAACATTACTACTCTTTATCCACACTTGTGCTCATGTTATAGCACATGTAATATTCATAGTCATCATTTGTGCTCATGTTTAGCACCTTTACTCTATATGTGAGAGTTTTCATGTTTTACTTGCATAACTATGTGGGGAACTTTACATTATAGAACTTGGCTTGTATATTCCAATGATGAGCCTCCTCAAAAGTGCTCTAGGTCTTCATGAGCAAGCAAGTTAGATGCACCCCCACTAGTTCCATTGGAGAGCTTTCATACACTTATAGATCTATGTGCATCCGTTGTGTGGCAATCACTACTCCTTGCATAGCTTCGATTATAAGACTTCCTCTTGTCTAATGATCACTTTCAGCTGTGTGAGACCTTCTTCCGTTGGCCTTCCAAACCCCCATTATTATTCTTTTAGCCACAACATCCTGGTGCTAGGAACCAACGCTGAACACTTGCTTGTCTTTTAGTGAACAAATAGAGAGATGATCTTCTACGTGCATATTGTTATTGCTTGACTTGATCCTTTCACAAAGTTGTCATGAGTGTTTGATTCATTAGATGATTATATTGTTGTTCTTGAAGCTTAAATCATCTTCAATATCTACTTTGCACGGTTGATTGTTCTCTAGTACTAATTCATTAAAAGTTTTACTTTGTTCTTCCTACTTGTTTACTCATTACTCATTTGATATCAATATAAACTACAGCTTTTATTCATTTGATCTCAGTTTACATGCATTACATTATTATATGATCAAGATTGTGTGAAAGCATGTCACTTCAGAAATTATTCTTGTAATCGTTTTACCTACTCGAGGACGAGTAGAACTAAGCTTGGGGATGCTTGATACGTCTCAAACGTATCTATAATTTCTTATGTTCCATGCTTATATTATACCAATTGCTACATGTTTTATATACACTTTGTGTTGTTTTATGCATTTTCTGGGACTAACCTATTAACAAGATGCCACAGTGCCAGTTCCCTGTTTTCTGCTGTTTTTGGTTTCAGAAAACTACTTAAGGAAATATTCTCGGAATTGGACAATTTTTATACCAAAGTCCCTATTTTTCCCGACACGTTCCAGAAGTCCAAAGAGGAGACGAAGGAGGGCACCGAGGCGCCGTCACAAGGAGGGGGGGGGGGGGGGGGGGCGGCTCCCCCCTCTACCGCGCCGACACCGCGTGACGGGCCCTCGGGCCTCCACCGCCTTCGCCCTTTCGCCTACTTAAACCCCCCGAAAACCTAAGACCAGGCACCCGAACACTTTTCCACAAAACCTAACGGAGCCGCCGGCGTCGTCAACCCTAGTTTGGGAGGGTTTAGAAGCTCTTCCCGGCACCCTGCCGGAGAGGGGAATCATCACCGGAGGGCTTGTAACATCCCAAATTAATATTATGAATTACTATATCAAAAATGTGGGCCAACAAAAACTTTTTATAAATTAATATGTGTTGATGTTTTATTGATTGCTTGTGATAGGTATCTCTTGTGAATGTGTTGTTGTTAGCTCTAATTAAAAACTTGAAGAAAAGAAAATAAGCACAACAAAACCTAAAACAATAAAAACAATGTGACAAATGTCACACTATTTCCCAAATTAAGAAATCTATTTATTTTCAAACCAAATTCAATGGAGTGGTAATATAAACCCTCTTATTTTAGTTCCACAACTTTTCCCTCTCCAAATATTAAATTCAAAAACCTAAATTTAAATTTAAATTCTATTTCTTTATCCTATTCAAACCACAAAATGTGCTATGTTGCACTTGCCCCATAAATAATCAAATAGCACAACAAATCTTGACAAACATGTGTGAAGCAAATTAGGAAAATAAAATTCAAAAATTGGAAATTATTTTTGGTTCAAGCATTTCATCGAACACATGGTGATCACCACCCTGTTCTTCCCAAACCGCCCCAAATCCTTGATCGATTCGATCGATTCCGATCGAATTGGTGCAAGCCACCGCCTCCCTTCGATCTCCCTCGCTCCACTCTCTTCGCCGCGCTCACGGGAACGGAGGAATCGGGCCGGGGTCGAGGAGGAACGCAGGGGACAGCAGCCGCGCGCACGTCGCCGTGGTCGGCACTGTGGCCACGACGGTGTCGAGCCGTGCTAGCCGCGCCAGCCCCCCCCCCCCCCCTCTCTCCCTCACCTCCCTGCTCCCTCTCAGCGCAGCAAGACGCACCGCAGCAGCCCGCACCCGCAGCACCCGCGACGCACAGAGCACGTCGTGCGCCGCCCGAGCGCCCTCACGGCCGTCCCCCAACCGAGCACGCACCGCTCGCCTCCACGCGCCAGCCTTGCCCCTCTGCACCCCGACACCTTCGCCGCACCTCACCGCCCCCTATGGCGAGCCCTAGCCCCCTCTGGACCGCCCCAACACCCCGTCCACCATGGACCGAGCTCCGGCCTTATAAGCACCCCCGCGCCCTCCCGTTTTCTCCACACCACACCCCCGCCTCTCCCTTGCTCCACCACCCCCTCTCGTGCACCGCCAGGAGGGCGGAGCCATAACCACGAAGCCTCAGCCGCCCGTGGCCACCCTCGAGCTCGCCGTGCCCGAGGTAGACGACGACCACGGCCGAGCCGTGCTACCCTCCCTTTCTCTTCTCTCTGGCCCGCACCCCCTTCTCCATTACCACCTCGCTCACCCGCCCCCTTTTCCCCTCTGCTTCGTGCCCAGGAACGACGTAGGAGCCTCGCCGGAGTTGGAGCACGGCCGCGGAGGAGGAGTTGCTCGCCGCCGTCGATTGGAGCCGCCCCAGCACGCGCCGTTCGTCCAGCAAACTTCCCCGAGTCGCCGCCGTCGATCTGCATCACCCGCGCATCCTCCCGAGCCCCCTAGGTGAGACTCCGACCACCGCCGCCCGATTTAGGTCGTCGCCGGCGTGCTCCATCCTCGGCCGTTGGATCTTAGATCTACGGTAGCATACCGCTTCGCGCTTTAAGTCACTGACCCGCGGGCCCCGCACGTCAGGCCTTTAAACATTTCCAGCGCGCGCACCGTTTTTAGTTGAGACGCTGACGAGTGGACCCCACCCGTCAGTGTTTTCAACATTATCCAGACAGAACCATTTTTCTTATTTAATTTCTCTGGAAATTCCAGTACTGGATTCAAACTTTGAAATTCAATATCTCGAGATTTATAACTCCAAATAAATCAAATCAAAATGTTCTGGAAAGCTTATGAAATTTTCTAACCAACCCAAGTGGTTTCACCTCATTTGGATAAATAATAAAAATATAGCATTAAAAATACCAAATAAGGTTTAAAATTTAAACTTGTTTGTTTCTGATACTCTGTTAGGCCAAATGAGTTAAGACTAATTTTATTGGGTCTCATTTAGTCATGGCTAGTTACCCCTAAGAGGATTTAATTTTAGGATCAACAGAATTTGATTAATAGCTAAAACTTGATTATTAAGCTTCTGGATTAAAACCATTATGTAGGGAGTATGGTAACTCCAATTGACCCAAATCCAATTGTGTTGTCTTCCACACATCAATAGCTTTCTGTAGAAATTTAGTTTGTATTTTTGTGACCAACAGAACTTAAGTTATGTAATTAAACATGTTCAACTAGTTTCTGCCCTAGTTAAGATATAAATGAATAATGGCTAATTCAATTAAATTGAAGCCAAATTGTATTGTTTGATATATGAAGTGGCTATTTAGAGCATTTGAGATTGTATTGTTGTGATAATTGATTGAGTAGGTTAGTGATTGTTTGCATTTGCTTGATTGTGTATTAGACAAGAACGTTGTCGGATATACCGAGGAGGAAGGATTTGTGGAACCTGAAGATCAAGACCAGGATCACTTTGCCGAGCAAGGCAAGCTACTCTCTGAGCTTGCACCCTAATACATGCATCTATTTTTACAAAAGCCATTTTAAAGCAAAGGTTTTTATAAAATCTTTTCAAAAAGTATATGGAAATTATTTTGCCACCCTATGTAGAAATATATGATAAATTATAGGATGGGAAAAATAAAGATTTTTTTTTAAAACTCCTATGAAACCTCGTGTGGCTATGAAACATCGAGATGAGGTGATGAATTGAAGAAAAGGAGAATGGTGGTTTTGATAAAACGCACATAGTGTCTTTGTACTTACGTCAATCAGCCGATACTCTGTGCGACCACATTTACCCACATATGGGAAAGGGCTTAGTCATATAGTTTGCTCATATTAGTATGGGATACCTCATCAACGGAGATGACTCCGTTATGCATGAGGGGATGATTTGATGACCTACCCCTGACCTGGGTCCTCGCTCAAACTCTATGAGTAGATAAGGAGGAGGATAGAAGGATGTCCCCTATACACCGCCAGATAAAACCTATGAGTCCTCACACTTAGATTCCGACGGGCTGGATTAAGTGTCGATTTAAAGTATCATATGGACAGGATCCTATACTAGCATGAGCAAAGGACAGACTAGGGTCGGTGACTCAACTTCGCATATACTTGGTATGGCGAGACGTGGCTGACACGATGAGTTATCAGATGGGTGTGGGAAAAGCGTGCTACCTCTGCAGAGGGTTAAAACTATTCGAATAGCCGAGACCTCGGATATGGACAGTTGAGAGACCCTACTTTGACCATGTGCAAGTTTTGAAAGATTTGAATTTTAAAAAGAAAAGGAACTGGAGGATATTCCATACACCTATTCCAACGGATCGGTATGAGGTTGTTGGAGACCAGGAACCCTGGCGGGTTATGGCCAAGAAAAAGGAGGAGTTTTGGTGAAACTACTAGAATGGGTCATTATATTAATGATAGTTATAAAATTCTTCTTACCTTCTCCAACAAAGATACAGAGATGTTTTAAATAAATAAAAGTGTGAAACTAAAAATGAGATTAGTGCATACTCACGTTGGAGTAGTTTGCGAGTACAATCAATTGTACTCATAATAGTTTCGTCCTTGGCTATTGTCGTAGCCAGACATGGAGGAGGACTACGCCAAGGAGGAGTATGGCGACTTCTATGCAAACTAGGGATCTTCATAAGTCGACTACCTGTCGGGTCGTTGTTGGGATATGATGTCTACTACGCCTTAGCTTCCGCTGATTATTTTGGTTTGGCCCATGAAGGCACCTATGTAAGACTTGGTCTAAATGACCGTTTATGTAAGACTTTAATTCGGTATTGTAATGGATGTAAACTTTGGTATTCAGTTCGGATTATGTGCAACGACAGACTGATCACGGGATCGTTGTGTTAAGCATAATCGGGTATTTCGGACAGCTAGTCCGGGGTCCCCACAGACCTGGTATCAGAGCCATCTCGACTTTAGAAACCTTAGTTTAGCATGGTCGCTAGGTAGGAGTTACAAAAGTTAAGTTCTAAAAGAATAAAGGAATGAAGTATTTTCGAAAAATGCTTATCTCTAATCCTCTCACTCATTAAAAAAAAAATTCTACTCTCACTAAATATTACGTTTTCCCTCATATCCTTAAAAATTGGACACACTCGTCACTCTATTAAACTTAAAAATTTTGCTCACTTGTTGCCGCATTACATTTAAAATTTTGATACACATGTCGTCTCACTAACTTAAAAATTTGACTAAAAATTGTAGATGGTGGTCCATTTCACCGAGTTCGTTCAGCTTGAGAAGGACGGCAAGTTGATGTTCGAGAAGGACCTGTTCGAGTTGACCAAGCTGTTAGGTCGTCCCACTCCTGAGTTTAAGGGAGCCCAGGTGGACACTCCCGGCAACGGGAACCTGTCTTGGTTGGTCGAGGCGTCTGTTCGCGGGAACATCAAGTCCCCCGGATCCAGGACACTCATCTTTACCACCATGGACGTCCACTGGGACGACGGACTGTGTCGTTCCATGCAGCGAATGCTATCCCGACTTTGTGAGGAGCACAAGGCGGAGTTGGTGAACTCTCGTTTCCAGTTCTACGGGAGGCGCACCGTCGATGGACACCCTATTCGGTCCCCTCTACACCCGACGTTCGGAGAGTATATCTTGGACATGGAGATTATGCTCTTTCGCACCCAGGAGGATCTGAGGTGCGCTAGACTTCGGTCTCACTTTGAGCGCCTCTCGCTCAAGGAGAGTCGCGAGAGTGAGGCACAGCTGAAGGAGGAGAAGGTCGCTCTTCTCAAGAAGAGGACCCAGATGAGGAAGACCATAGCGAAGCTCCGCAAGAAGGTGGCAGAGCAGGACGAGCTGATCGAGGATCTGGAACTCCGTACCGACGAGATGGAGGAGGAAGGCGAGGATCTCCGCAAGGAGAACAACGCTTTCCTCAGTGACGATGACGACTATCTGGAGGAGATGGACTATGAGCAGGAGGATCACGAGGAGGAGGACCCAGAGGAGCCACCCTACCAGTCCGACGCTGACACAGCAGAGCCTGAGGTTCCACCTCAGTAGGCGAGTGACTTGAGTACTACAGCAGGATTAGGTCGACCCCCTATCGCTAGTAGAGTCGAAGTAGTGGTTCTTTTGGGAAACTTGCACTATGTACATTAGCTTAAGGGAAAATGTTGTAAGCTTGATATGGTGAACTCTTGATGTAATGGTTGTGCTTTATAAGTGTGTGCTAGTCTTGTCAATCTGTGTAAAATGTTTCTCCTATAATCCTTAAGAAATCAACCATTACGCGAAACCAACCTTTTTCCTTGGTCAAAACCTTTTGCTTGCCCCTTATACCCGGTGTGCTTCAGGATGGTGGACACTCGTCGCTCCAACACGGATGGAGGACCACCACCCCCACCGGAACCAACCACCGCCCAACTTCTTGCGCTTATCATGGAGGAACGCCAAGCTGCCCGGGCAGAGCGTCAAGCTCATATCGCTGCCCTGCAGCAGATCGCTGCCGCACACAACAACAACAACAACAACAACAACAACAACAACAACAACAACAACAATGGCAATGGCAATGGTGAAGGAAATCAGCGGTCCACTTTGAGCGATTTTGAAAAGACCAACCCACCCACCTATTCCAAGGGACTTCACCCACTAGAGGCCGATGATTGGCTTCGCACCATTAACAACAACCTGGAAGTTGCAGCCGTGGGAGAACCTGAGAAGGTGCTGTATGCGACCCACTATCTTGCAGGACCTGCACGGTCTTGGTGGGAAGCTACCAAGGCTATCCAGCAAGCTGGTTATGTTATCAACTGGGTTGAGTTCCAGGAGAAGTTCCGCAAGAAGCACATTCCCGGCGGACTCATTGAGAGGAAGAAGGATGAATTACGCAAGTTGCGGCAAGGAAGTAGAGATGTGGTCGGATACCTGGATGAGTTCACTGACTTGTCTCGGTATGCTCCTGATGACACCGACACCGAGAGGAAGAAGATGGAGCGTTTCATGAATGGACTTCATGATGAGCTGCAGTGTGCTTTGGTTATCCATGACTTTGTTGATTTGGAGTCACTTGTGGACAAAGCCATCCAGTTGGAGACCAAGCGCAAGTCCATGTTTGAAGGTCGTAAGAGGAGAATGATTGCCCGGGAAGGTTCGAGCAGCCAGAAGCCTCACACCTACCCACAAAACCCCAAGCCAGCCTATCAACCGCCACCAACCCCACGCCCCAATTACCCTAATCGCCCAAACAACCCAAACAACTTCAACCGCCCCAATGACAACACCCGTCCCGGAGGGAACTCTAACAACTTCAACCACAATGCCAATGTTGTCTGCTTTAATTGCGGCACTAAAGGTCACTACTCCAAAGAATGCCCCAATCCTAAGAAGAATGGTCCACGCCCCGATGCACAAGCGCCGAACAATGGCCAAGGCCGTAATGGGAATGGCAAGAACCCCGCACCCCGCGGAAATGTTGCTATTGCCAAGGGACGTCTGCACCACATCAACGCTGAAGAGGTCATGGATGCGCCAGATGTTGTGCTGGGTACGTTCCTTGTCAACTCAGTACCTGCAACTGTTCTGTTTGATTCTGGTGCTACCCATTCTTTTGCTACCCAAGAATTTGTTGCTAAGGGAGGTTTAGTCGGAAATCTCTTACCCAAACCCATGGTCATCCAAATCCCAGAATCCACCATAGATACCAAGTCGTTTTGCCCGGACGTTTCCCTTGAGATCAAAGGGGAAAAGTTCCTAGTCGACTTAATCATTCTAGGAACCCAAGGAATAGATGTCATACTGGGTATGAATTGGCTAGCCAAGTACCGTGGTCGAATTGACTGCGCCAGAAGAGCTGTATCCCTCACCACCGACAAAGAAGTAGAAGTGGAGTATGTGTCAGAAACCAGTCGACCCCAACCAGGATGCCATGAGAGCATAGCTCGACCCACCCTAGATGAGATCCGTGTTGTTCACCTGTTCCGAGATGTTTTCCCTAAAGAATTGCCTGGTATGCCGCCAGACCGGGATATTGAGTTCATCATTGAACTTATCCCAGGCACAGCCCCTATATCCCAAAGGCCTTATCGGATGAATCCGGAAGAACTTGTTGAGTTGAAGAAGCAGTTAGCAGATATGCTCAGCGCTTCACCTTGGGGATCACCCATTATTTTTGTGGATAAGAGAGACGGTACCACACGCCTGTGTGTGGATTATCGTAAGTTAAATGATGTGACCATTAAGAACAAGTATCCCCTTCCAAAGATCGAGGATCTGTTCGATCAAATGAACGGAGCCCGAGTCTTTTCCAAGATCGATCTTCGGTCAGGATATCATCAGTTAAAAATCCGAGAGACGGACATTCCCAAGACTGCCTTCACCACCCGCTACGGTTTATTTGAATACACCGTAATGTCCTTTGGTCTGACCAATGCTCCAGCCTATTTTATGAATCTCATGAACAAGATCTTCATGGAGTATCTTGACAAGTTCGTGGTAGTTTTCCTCGATGACATCCTTATTTACTCCAAAACCGAAGAAGAGCATGCTGAACACCTGCGTCTAGTTTTAGCAACCCTCCGAGAGCACCAGTTGTATGCCAAGCTTAGCAAGTGTGAGTTTTGGCTCAGTGAAGTAGCATTTCTCGGACATGTTGTGTCTGCGGGAGGGATTTCTGTTGACCCAGAGAAGATCCAAGCCATTGTGATCTGGGAAGCCCCAACTAGTGTGACTGAAATCCGAAGCTTTCTCGGACTAGCGGGTTACTACCGCAAGTTCGTTGAAGGATTCTCCAGTATAGCCAAACCCCTGACCCAACTGCTGAAAAAGGACAAGAAGTTTGAATGGACTCAGAAGTGTGAAGAGAGTTTCCAGGAATTGAAGAAGAGATTGACCTCAACCCCTGTCCTGATTATGCCAGACGTCACCAAGAGTTTCGACGTGTATTGCGATGCATCACGCCTCGGACTTGGTTGCGTTCTGATGCAAGAAGGCAAAGTGGTGTCGTATCTGTCTCGGCAGTTGCGACCGCATGAAGAGAACTACCCAACCCATGACCTGGAGTTAGCCGCTGTTGTTCTTGCTCTGAAGACGTGGCGCTCCTATCTTGCGGGACATCGTTGCGAGATCTATACGGATCATAAGAGCTTGAAGTATATCTTCACCCAGAAGGAGTTAAATCTGCGACAGAGAAGGTGGATGGAATTAATCAAGGATTATGATATCGGTATCCATTATCACCCTGGAAAGGCTAATGTAGTTGCCGATGCCCTTAGTCGCAAACCCTGCACCCTGAATGCCCTGATCCAAGCAGAACAGCCAGCCCTGTTCAAAGAGTTCAAAGATTTTGGACTAGAGCTTGTTAGCCGCGGTTATCTCGCCAATTTAGAGTTAGCCCCAACCCTGATAGATCAAATCAAGGAAGCCTAGAAAGGTCATGAGAGCATAGAAGGAATTAAGAAGAAGATTTCTCTCAGTAAAGCGACTGGTTTTACCGAAGATGCTGAAGGAGTGTTGAGATTCAATGGTCGTATCTGTGTTCCCAATGTCACGGAACTTAAGGAGTTAATCCTAAAGGAAGCCCACGAGACCCCCTATTCAATCCACCCCGGCGGAACCAAAATGTACCAAGACCTTCGTGAAAGATTTTGGTGGCACGGAATGAAGCGAGAGATTGGTGTTTTTGTAGCCAAGTGTGATATCTGTCAGCGAGTCAAGGCTGAACATCAGCGACCCGCTGGATTGCTTCAACCCTTGAAAATTCCCGAGTGGAAGTGGGATGAGATTGGAATGGATTTTATCACCGGACTTCCAAGATCCAACCGAGGCCATGACTCAATTTGGGTCATCGTTGATAGACTAACCAAGGTTGCCCATTTCATTCCCGTCAACACCACCTATCGGGGAAATCAGTTAGCAGACCTGTATATTTCCAGAATAGTAAGCCTGCATGGTGTGCCTAAGAGGATTGTATCGGATAGAGGCACACAATTCACCTCAAGGTTCTGGAAAGCCCTACACGAAGCCCTCGGAACCAAGTTAGCATTTAGCACAGCTTATCATCCCCAGACCGGAGGCCAAACTGAGAGAGTAAACTAGATATTAGAGGACATGCTTCGCGCGTGTGTTCTATCCTATGGATCCAAGTGGGAAGATTGTCTTCCATTTGCAGAGTTCTCCTACAACAATAGTTACCAGTCTAGTCTGCAAATGGCCCCTTTTGAAGCCCTATACGGCAGGAAGTGTCGTACGCCCCTGAATTGGTCCGACACCGGAGAAGGCAAACTGTTTGGACCAGATACCCTCCGTGAGGCTGAAGAGCAAGTCCAGCTTATCCGTGAGCGACTCAAAACCGCCCAATCCCGTTAGAAGAGTTACGCTGATCCCAAGCGTCGTGATGTCACCTTCAGTATCGGAGATTATGTCTATCTCCGAGTGACACCCCTTAAAGGAATGCAGCGTTTCCATGTCAAAGGAAAATTGGCACCAAGATATATTGGACCCTTTAAGATCATTGCCCGTCGAGGAGAAGTGTCTTATCAACTGGAGTTGCCTCAAGAGTTAGCAGATTACCACGATGTCTTCCACATTTCCTTGCTCCGGAAATGTCTTGAAGTTCCTGACCAGCCTGATGTTTTCAAAAACATCGACCACCATTCCATCGACCTGAATCAAGATCTGACTTATCGTGAGAGACCCATCAAGATTCTCGACGAAGATGTTCGTCTTACCCGAAGGCGCGCGATCAAGTTCTACAAAGTCCAGTGGACTAACCACTCAGAAGATGAAGCAACTTGGGAACGCGAAGACTATCTTAGAAGCGAATTCCCAAATCTCTTTAGTACCCAAACCTAGCAAATCTCGGGACGAGATTTATTTTAAGGGGGGAAGGATCTGTAACATCCCAAATTAATATTATGAATTACTATATCAAAAATGTGGGCCAACAAAAACTTTTTATAAATTAATATGTGTTGATGTTTTATTGATTGCTTGTGATAGGTATCTCTTGTGAATGTGTTGTTGTTAGCTCTAATTAAAAACTTGAAGAAAAGAAAATAAGCACCACAAAACCTAAAACAATAAAAACAATGTGACAAATGTCACACTATTTCCCAAATTAAGAAATCTATTTATTTTCAAACCAAATTCAATGGAGTGGTAATATAAACCCTCTTATTTTAGTTCCACAACTTTTCCCTCTCCAAATATTAAATTCAAAAACCTAAATTTAAATTTAAATTCTATTTCTTTATCCTATTCAAACCACAAAATGTGCTATGTTGCACTTGCCCCATAAATAATCAAATAGCACAACAAATCTTGACAAACATGTGTGAAGCAAATTAGGAAAATAAAATTCAAAAATTGGAAATTATTTTTGGTTCAAGCATTTCATCGAACACATGGTGATCACCACCCTGTTCTTCCCAAACCGCCCCAAATCCTTGATCGATTCGATCGATTCCGATCGAATTGGTGCAAGCCACCGCCTCCCTTCGATCTCCCTCGCTCCACT
Source organism: Poa annua (assembly GCA_026929855.1). Taxonomy (NCBI): domain Eukaryota; kingdom Viridiplantae; phylum Streptophyta; class Magnoliopsida; order Poales; family Poaceae; genus Poa; species Poa annua. The sequence goes on along the minus strand of CM049439.1, from coordinate 25,531,857 downwards.
CTCTTCGCCGCGCTCACGGGAACGGAGGAATCGGGTCGGGGTCGAGGAGGAACGCAGGGGACAGCAGCCGCGCGCACGTCGCCGTGGTCGGCACTGTGGCCACGACGGTGTCGAGCCGTGCTAGCCGCGCCAGGCCCCCCCCTCTCTCCGTCACCTCCCTGCTCCCTCTCAGCGCAGCAAGACGCACCGCAGCAGCCCGCACCCGCAGCACCCGCGACGCACAGAGCACGTCGTGCGCCGCCCGAGCGCCCTCACGGCCGTCCCCCACCCGAGCACGCACCGCTCGCCTCCACGCGCCAGCCTTGCCCCTCTGCACCCCGACACCTTCGCCGCACCTCACCGCCCCCTATGGCGAGCCCTAGCCCCCTCTGGACCGCCCCAACACCCCGTCCACCATGGACCGAGCTCCGGCCTTATAAGCACCCCCGCGCCCTCCCGTTTTCTCCACACCACACCCCCGCCTCTCCCTTGCTCCACCACCCCCTCTCGTGCACCGCCAGGAGGGCGGAGCCATAACCACGAAGCCTCAGCCGCCCGTGGCCACCCTCGAGCTCGCCGTGCCCGAGGTAGACGACGACCACGGCCGAGCCGTGCTACCCTCCCTTTCTCTTCTCTCTGGCCCGCACCCCCTTCTCCATTACCACCTCGCTCACCCGCCCCCTTTTCCCCTCTGCTTCGTGCCCAGGAACGACGTAGGAGCCTCGCCGGAGTTGGAGCACGGCCGCGGAGGAGGAGTTGCTCGCCGCCGTCGATTGGAGCCGCCCCAGCACGCGCCGTTCGTCCAGCAAACTTCCCCGAGTCGCCGCCGTCGATCTGCATCACCCGCGCATCCTCCCGAGCCCCCTAGGTGAGACTCCGACCACCGCCGCCGTCGCCGGAGCCACGGCGCCGCCCGATTTAGGTCGTCGCCGGCGTGCTCCATCCTCGGCCGTTGGATCTTAGATCTACGGTAGCATACCGCTTCGCGCTTTAAGTCACTGACCCGCGGGCCCCGCACGTCAGGCCTTTAAACATTTCCAGCGCGCGCACCGTTTTTAGTTGAGACGCTGACGAGTGGACCCCACCCGTCAGTGTTTTCAACATTATCCAGACAGAACCATTTTTCTTATTTAATTTCTCTGGAAATTCCAGTACTGGATTCAAACTTTGAAATTCAATATCTCGAGATTTATAACTCCAAATAAATCAAATCAAAATGTTCTGGAAAGCTTATGAAATTGTCTAACCAACCCAAGTGGTTTCACCTCATTTGGATAAATAATAAAAATATAGCATTAAAAATACCAAATAAGGTTTAAAATTTAAACTTGTTTGTTTCTGATACTCTGTTAGGCCAAATGAGTTAAGACTAATTTTATTGGGTCTCATTTAGTCATGGCTAGTTACCCCTAAGAGGATTTAATTTTAGGATCAACAGAATTTGATTAATAGCTAAAACTTGATTATTAAGCTTCTGGATTAAAACCATTATGTAGGGAGTATGGTAACTCCAATTGACCCAAATCCAATTGTGTTGTCTTCCACACATCAATAGCTTTCTGTTGAAATTTAGTTTGTATTTTTGTGACCAACGGAACTTAAGTTATGTAATTAAACATGTTCAACTAGTTTCTGCCCTAGTTAAGATATAAATGAATAATGGCTAATTCAATTAAATTGAAGCCAAATTGTATTGTTTGATATATGAAGTGGCTATTTAGAGCATTTGAGATTGTATTGTTGTGATAATTGATTGAGTAGGTTAGTGATTGTTTGCATTTGCTTGATTGTGTATTAGACGAGAACGTTGCCGGATATACCGAGGAGGAAGGATTTGTGGAACCTGAAGATCAAGACCAGGATCACTTTGCCGAGCAAGGCAAGCTACTCTCTGAGCTTGCACCCTAATACATGCATCTATTTTTACAAAAGCCATTTTAAAGCAAAGGTTTTTATAAAATCTTTTCAAAAAGTATATGGAAATTATTTTGCCACCCTATGTAGAAATATATGATAAATTATAGGATGGGAAAAATAAAGATTTTTTTTTTTAAAACTCCTTTGAAACCTCGTGTGGCTATGAAACATCGAGATGAGGTGATGAATTGAAGAAAAGGAGAATGGTGGTTTTGATAAAACGCACATAGTGTCTTTGTACTTACGTCAATCAGCCGATACTCTGTGCGACCACATTTACCCACATATGGGAAAGGGCTTAGTCATATAGTTTGCTCATATTAGTATGGGATACCTCATCAACGGAGATGACTCCGTTATGCATGAGGGGATGATTTGATGACCTACCCCTGACCTGGGTCCTCGCTCAAACTCTATGAGTAGATAAGGAGGAGGATAGAAGGATGTCCCCTATACACCGCCAGATAAAACCTTTGAGTCCTCACACTTAGATTCCGACGGGCTGGATTAAGTGTCGATGGAAAGTATCATATGGACAGGATCCTATACTAGCATGAGCAAAGGACAGACTAGGGTCGGTGACTCAACTTCGCATACACTTGGTATGGCGAGACGTGGCTGACACGATGAGTTATCGGATGGGTGTGGGAAAAGCGTGCTACCTCTGCAGAGGGTTAAAACTATTCGAATAGCCGAGTCCTCGGATATGGACAGTTGAGAGACCCTACTTTGACCATGTGCAAGTTTTGAAAGATTTGAATTTTAAAAAGAAAAGGAACTGGAGGATATTCCATACACCTATACCAACGGATCGGTATGAGGTTGTTGGAGACCAGGAACCCTGGCGGGTTATGGCCAAGAAAAAGGAGGAGTTTTGGTGAAACTACTAGAATGGGTCATTATATTAATGATAGTTATAAAATTCTTCTTACCTTCTCCAACAAAGATACAGAGATGTTTTAAATAAATAAAAGTGTGAAACTAAAAATGAGATTAGTGCATACTCACGCTGGAGTAGTTTGCGAGTACAATCAATTGTACTCATAATAGTTTCGTCCTTGGCTATTGTCGTAGCCGGACATGGAGGAGGACTACGCCAAGGAGGAGTATGGCGACTTCTATGCAAACTAGGGATCTTCATAAGTCGACTGCCTGTCGGGTCGTTGTTGGGATATGATGTCTACTACGCCTTAGCTTCCGCTGATTATTTTGGTTTGGCCCATGAAGGCACCTATGTAAGACTTGGTCTAAATGACCGTTTATGTAAGACTTTAATTTGGTATTGTAATGGATGTAAACTTTGGTATTCAGTTCGGATTATGTGCAACGACAGACTGATCACGGGATCGTTGTGTTAAGCATAATCGGGTATTTCGGACAGCTAGTCCGGGGTCCCCACAGGGCTCTACATCATCATGCCCGCCTCCGGACTGATGCGTGAGTAGTTCATCCTAGGACTACTGGTCCATAGCACTAGCTATATGGTTGTCTTCTCCTATTGTGCCATCATGTTTAGATCTTGTGAGCTGCCTATCATGATCAAGATCATCTTTATGTAATGCTACATGTTGTGTTTGCTGGGATCCGATGGATATTGAATACTATGTCATTTGCTTCATAATATATCATGTTGTGTGTTGTTTATGATCTTGCATGCTCTCCGTTGCTAGTAGATGCTCTGGCCAAGTAGATGCTTGTGACTCCAAGAGGGGGTATTTATGCTCGATAGTGGGTTCATGTCTCTATTTAATCTGGGGTAGTGACAGCAAGCTCTAAGATTGTAGATGTACTGTTGCTACTACGGATAAAACAGTAGTACTTTGTCTAAAGATAATGTTATTACTTACATTACACACTTTGCCTAATGCAATAATCTGTTGCTTGCAACTTAATACTGAAAGGGGTGCGGACTCTAACTGGAAGGTGGATTATTAGTCATAGATGCGGTTGGAACGGTCTATGTATATTGTTGTAATGCCCAAATGAATCTCATACTAGACATCATGACATTAGTATATGCATCATTATGCAGCTCTTTATTCTGTCAATTGCCCAGCTGTAATTTGCTTACCCACATGTATGCTATTATTATTATTATGGAAAGACGCCACTAGTGAACTGTGGACCCCGGTCCTTTTCTTTAAACTGATAATACAACCAACTGCAAACTGCTTCCTTTCATTCTCTGCAAACATTATCTTCCACACCATACGTTTAATCCTTGTTACAGCAAGCCGGTGAGATTGACAACCTCACTGTTGAGTTGGAGCAAAGTTTGTTGATTGTGTTGTGCAGATTCCACCTCCACGCGCAAGCACTTTTCTGGCACCGGGGAGACCTTCATTGTGTTCTTCATCTCCTACTGGTTCGATAACCTTGGTTTCATAACTGAGGGAAACTTGCTACTACGCTCATCACACCTTCCTCTTGGGGTTTTCCAACTCCTCACACCCGTGAGCATCAAGGCCTTGTTCAGATCGATGAAGTCGATGAAGAGGTGCCACTTGAGCGTCAGGGATTTTGGAACCACCACCGGATTCGCCACCCAAAGAGGGTGAAAAACCGAGCGGATGACGCCAGCTTCCTGCAACTTGTCGACTTCGGCGATGATGAACTCCAATTTCTGCTTGCTCTAGTTCTGGAGAACTTGCTTCACATGTCGCGTCCGCGCTGACCGCCAATTTGTGCTCTATCACCTCCCTTGGTACGCCGGGTATCTCTGATGCATCCCAAGCAAAAACATCAGAGTTTTCCCGAAGGAAGGCCCAGCACGCTTTCCTATTTGTCTTTGAGGCGGGCGCCGATGGTAACGGAGCGGACTCCGTCACCAGTCAAGGCCACCTTCTTGGTCATCTGCGAGTCACCATGGAACGGCGCCTTCTTGACGGAAGTTGATGTCAAGCCCCCGGGGTTAGCTCCTTCCCCGGGGAATGCGCCGAGATCTTCCTCCATAGCATCTTGATGGACACCAGATGTCGTCGCCACCGTCTGGTTCAGCTTCTGAATGCAGAAAATGGCGTCGTCTGTGTCGGCCTTGATCTTGATCACTCCAGCGGTGCCGGGATCTTCAGCATGTTGTAGGCGAAGTGGGAGACGGCCATCAACTTGGTCAGAGCAGGCCGGCCAAGTATGCTGTTGTACGGGAGCGGAGTGTCGACGACGTCGAAGACGATGTCCTCCGTGCGGAAGTTCTTGTGGTCGTCGAAAGTGACTGGAAGAGTGTGTCGCAGCAGTGGAACATGGGGTTGCCCTAGCGCTGCCCAAGTGGGTCCACCGCCTGTGGGCCCAGCACGAAGATGGACAAGGCCAAGACTTGGCAGGTGCGCTCGCACCGAGCAAGACCTCCCGGGTCTCCTGCGCCCCGGATGGAGCTGAAGACCCTGAGAGCGTGAGTCCCCGGCGGGGCCAGGCTCCCTCTCGGGTACAAGACCGTACAAGAAGAAGATAAGCCTTCTACCACCTTCTAGAGGATGGTAGAAGCCCCCAGAAGACTTGGGAACCAAGGCACAGACAGGGGACACCACCTACCCGCTGTCAGCCCCTGTCCGCCCACCAACCCGGTGACCGATACTTGGAGGAGAAAAGGCCACGTCGCCGTCTCCACCACGGAGAGGGGTTGCTTCCCGCCAAGACCCCCACACACTCCTCGCATGACCTCTGTGGTATCCCCTTTCCCTATAAAAGGAGGACCAAGGGCATGGAGGAAGGAGGGGGCAAACACAAGGTGAAGACAAGACCAAGCTAGGCTCGGGCAGGGAATGGAAGGAAGGTGATCTCCTCCGGGCAAGGATCTGTCCTTCTCCTTCCTCTAGCCAAGTACCATGCCGGGTACCTCGCCGGAGTACACCATTGTAGCCACACCATGATTCGTCCATCTATCCAGACATGCAGGAGTAGGGCTGTTAGCCTTCGGGCGGCCTGAACCTGGGTAGATCGATGTGTGCTTTCCCTGTTTGCCCACCACGTCGAGATCGGAGAGTGAGTGAGGAGCTCGCCGGCGATCGTCCCCGGGAGAAGCTAAGCATCCATCGCGTGGAGATCACTCGCAAGCTCTGGGAGCTCACGGGTCGCTGCGCGCAGGCGGAAGAAGGCGTGAGGGAAAATGAACCTGAGGACAAGGCTGCGGCGGCCAAGAACAAGTAGCGGGATGCTGGAGCCGACAAGCGCGTCTTCGTTGCCGAACCACACACGAAAAGGGTCAAGCCCGCAGAAGCAGAAGAGGAAGACGAAGAGCCGTGGTGTCACATACACCCTGACGGCAACCATCCGCTCAAGGACTGGCGCGCTCTCCGAGGCCTCGCTCTACGGGAGCAGCATCGGACTGACGGGGTCGGGCCGGGTGATGACCCACAAGTATAGGGGATCGCAACAGTCTTCGAGGGAAGTCTGTCGGCCCAATGAGGACCGGGGTGTGCATAGCCCACTCCCTACAGGCCTCGCCCGCGAGGGATTCGCCCACTCCTTTATCACCAGAATGGCAGCTGGGATGCTCGCGTCACCCTGCGGCTGCTGCAGGGGCCATGTGCGCCCTGCAGTGCTTGCTTAGCCGCGAAGTGTCTCCACAGGGCCGCGGTGGCCTGTGGGGAGGTTTCCTGCTGACCTCTCTCCAGGCGTGTTGAGCCTTGGGGAGTCTCTTGAAGCGCGGGGTCCTCTTCAGGCCCTGGCTTCCTCAAGAGGAGATGCCTCTCGAGGGTCTCTCCAAGCGGTAGCTTGGTCCTTAGTCGTTTTGACGAATCCGTTCGCGGGCGAGGCCTGTAGGGAGTGGGCTATGCACACCCCGGTCCTTATTGGGCCGACAGTAGCCCCCGGGCCCGCGATGGGCACGGCTGAGCCCATGACCGCAGCCGAAGCGTCGTGGGCCCAAAGTGTCCGGCCGGGCCGAGCCACGCGTCACTCAGGTGAGTAACGGTTGCGCAGGATCTGGGGCGTGCGTCGTGGGGGGTCCCACCACGCCCCGGTAACTGCTCCTCGACGAGACATAAAGCCTTCGCGCCGGAGCAGGGAGCCGTTACTGCTTCCATTCTCTCTCGCAGAAGCCATCCGCCCCGAGCTCTCCGCTCCTGCTCTCCGGCGCGCTCTTCTCTTTTCTCCTCCAGTTTCTCCCCGCGCCGCGCTCACCTCTTCTCCGACGATGAGTCCGGCCAAGAACAAGGGCAAGGCGGCCGCGGGGTCTTCTTCGCAGGCGGCGCCGGCCGAGGCCGCGCACGGCGCGGCATTGCTAGGGGTGCGCGTCAACGACAAGGCCCTCGACAAGGTCCGCTTCCTGGTGGCGGACCGGACCAACGAGCACGGCGCCACCGCGCTCAAGGCCGCGGCGCACGGGAAACGCCCGCGAGGGTTTTTCCCCGTCTTCCAGCACTGTGTCGCTGCGGGGCTGGTGCCGCCATTCTCTCTGTTCCTGGAGGGGGTGCTGGCCTTCTACCAGATCCAGCTGTTGCACCTCCACCCCAACTCCGTGCTCATCCTCACCATCTTTGCCTACCTCTGCGAGGCGTACCTGGGCCTGGAGCCCACGGTGGACCTCTTCCGGTGCTTCTACGCGCTCCGGAACACGGCGAAGAATGAGCGCTCCGGATGCGTCTCGTTCCGCATCGTGGATGGCATGGGGAGCGTTTACATCCCCATGTCGTGGAGCGAAGGCAAGGCCATCACCTCGGTGACGAAGAAGGTGGACGACTTCCGCCAGCGGTGGTTCTTCGTCGGGGTGGAGCAGCCCTGCGCCTTCCTCGAGGTTCCTGACGCGCCGCCCGTGAAGAACTCGAACTGGGGCAAGGCCCCCTTTAGCGGCGCCATGGCCTGCACCCTCGGCGGGGCTCAAGCGCCCAAGTCGAACAATCAGTTCAAGCAGTTCGCCCGCGAACTCAACGCTGCGCTCCCGAGCACCGAGACCTCCAGGCCCCTCAAGTGGTCCCAGTACACCATCGCCTTCGACGCCAAGGACCACCCCAAGTCGACCAAGACTGTTGGAACCCTCCCCCTGGTCTACTCCCCCACCATCAACAACATCACCGTCTCCAAGACACTCATCGATGGGGGAGCAGGCCTGAATGTCATCTCTGTCGAGACCTTCGAGACGCTTCAAGTGCCCTACGAGTGGCTTATGCCCTCCAGGCCGTTCACGGGCGTCACCAGTGGTTCAATCGAGCCTCTGGGGCAAGTCCGCCTCGCGGTCACCTTTGGCACGCAGAAGAACTGTCGCACGGAGCTGATCGACTTCGATGTCGCCCACATCGGCCTGCCGTACAACGCCATCCTCGGCTACCCCGCCCTCGCGAAGTTCATGGCCGTCACGCATCACGCCTACAACATGGTCAAGATCCCCGGCAGCGCTGGCACCATTGCCATCCATGGTCATATCCTGGACGCCACGCGCGCTGTCGAGAGCGCCTACAAGGCAGCCGCCATGGCTTTCCCGGCTGACGAGGACATGGAGCCTCTCGAGAGGCCCAAGAAGAAGAAGCAAGTGTTCTCTCAGGAGCAAGCCGCCACGAAGAAGGTGTCACTGGACGCCACCAGCTCGGGGGCTGAAGGCTCGGGGGCTAGCGTCACCATAGGCGCTGCCCTGCCTCCCAAATAGGAAAGCGCGCTCGTCGCCTTCCTTCGGGCAAACTCTGACATGTTCGCATGGACTCCGTCAGATATGTCCGGTGTACCAAGGGAGGTGATCGAGCACCACTTAGCCGTGTGTCCAGACGCACGCCCCGTCAAGCAAAAAGCACGTAAGCAAGCCCCCGAGAAGCAAGCTTTCATCGTCAAGGAAGTAGAGAAGCTCAAGGCGGCAAATGTCGTCCGCGAAGTCGCGCACCCCACTTGGCTCTCCAACGGCGTGGTTGTTCCTAAACCCGCTGGAGGAGGCCGACTCTGCATCGACTACACCGATGTCAACAAGGCCTGCCCCAAGGACCCATACCCTATGCCGAGGATAGACCAGATCGTGGACTCCACCGCTGGCTGCGACCTCCTCTGTTTCCTGGACGCCTTCTCTGGTTATCACCAGATCAAGATGGCTAAAGAGGACGAGGAAAAAACGGCATTCCTCACCCCTTGTGGTGTGTACTGCTACACATGCATGCCCTTCGGCCTGAAGAACGCTGGAGCCACTTTCCAGAGGCTCCTGAGGATAGCCTTGGGGGCATAGATGGGCAGAAACGCTGAGGCCTACGTCGATGATATCGTGGTCAAGTCTCGAGAGGGGGACACCCTCTTGAGGGATCTCGAGGAAACCTTCGCCAGCCTGAGAAAGGTGAACATCAAGCTGAACCCCGCCAAGTGCGTCTTCGGGGTCCCTTCAGGCAAGCTCCTCGGATTCCTCGTGTCCCACCGTGGCATAGAGGCAAATCCTGACAAGATCAAGGCCATAGAGGAAATGCAGCCTCCCCGCCGACTCAAGGACATGCAGCGCTTAGCGGGCTGCATGGCCAGCCTTGGCCGTTTCATCTCTACGTTTGGCGAGAGAGCCCTGCCATTTTTCAAGATCATGAAGAGATCGGGCACGTTCAAGTGGACCCCTGAGGCGGACAAAGCCTTCGAGGACTTAAAAAAGTATCTGGCCAGCCCTCCAGTCTTGGTGGCCCCCAGGGCAGGCGAGCACCTGAAGCTGTACCTCTCAGCCACCCCTCAGACCGCAAGCGCCGTCTTGGTGGTCGAGAGGGAAGAGCCTGTCCTCCCCAAGAAGAGCACTGCCACTCCAAGCCCAGAACCCCCCGACAAAGGCCCCGTCGAAGGAGCAGCCTCCACAGACCCACTGCCAGGCCCACCGCCTCAAGTCGAGTCTGCTCCCCCCACCCCTGTCGAGACGCCTCCACAGGCAGATCTCGACAAGGGCCCTGAAGAGCCTCCACAGAGGGCTGACGCTGCGCCACCTCGGGCAACCCTCGTCGAGCACCCCGTCTACTTTGTCAGCACAGTGCTGCGGGACGCTCGCGAGAGGTATCCAATGCAGCAGAAGCTCCTCGTCGCGCTCCTCATCGCCTCTAGGAAGTTGAGACACTACTTCCAGGGTCACCCCATCACGGTGGTTACTGCCTTCCCCCTAGAGCAGATCCTGCGCAACCCCAACGCCACTGATCGTGTCGCAGGATGGAACATCGAGCTGCAGCCATTCAACTTGCGCTTCGACACTACGAGGGTCATAAAAGGAAGAGCGCTGGCTGACTTCGTCGCCGAGTGGACTGACCCAAGCCCTGAGGAGCCTCGAGAGGCAGAAACCGAGCCCTCGGGAGGCACAGTGCCTAGCCACTGGACCATGCACTTCGATGGAGCCTTCGCTTGCCGCAATGGCGGAGCAGGCGTTGTCCTAACTTCGCCCAAGGGTGACAAGCTATACTACGCTGTCCAGCTGTGCTTCACGATCGATAAGATCTCCATCAACATCGCCGAATACGAAGGCCTCCTCGCCGGCTTAAGGGCCGCCATCGCTCTAGGCGTCAAGCACCTGCTCGTCAAGGGAGACTCCCAGCTGCTCGTCAACTTCTCCAACAAGAGCTACACGCCAAAAGACGACCACATGGCCGCATACCTTGAAGAGGTCCGCAAGCTCGAGAAGCACTTCAGGGGCATGGAGCTCATGCACATCTCGAGGAAGGAAAACCAAGAGGCTGACGACATCGCCAAGCGAGCCTCGCGAAGGCAACCCCAGCAGGCCGGCGTCTTTGAAGAGAGGCTCGCCAAGGCATCCATCAAGCAGCCTCGAGAGACCACAGCCGCGAGCGCAGATGAAGCGCTCCCACCACCTCCTGAGTCTGGGGCGCCTGATTGCGGTCCCAACACAGGGGAGCGCCTGTTGCTGACGGCAACCCACCAGGCCTCAGCCTGGATTGATGAGCTCAAGGACTACTTGGTGAAAAGAATCCTCCCTGAAGAAGATGCTGACGCAGAGCGAATCGCTCGACAGGCGAAATCCTACTGCATCCTCGAGGGAAACCTCTACCGCAAGCGCCCAAATGGTATCGCGCTCAAGTGCGTCCCTCCTGAGGAAGGCCGAGAGCTGATCAAGGACATCCACAGCGGAGAGTGCGGCCACCACTCATGTGCGCGCACCCTCGCAGGCAAGGTCTTCATGAGCGGCTTCTACTGGCCTCAAGTGCTTCAAGATGCGGTCGCCATTGTGCAAACCTGCGACGCCTGCCAATTCCACGCCAAGCAAATTCATCAGCCGGCGCTGGGGCTTCAAACCATCCCGCTCTCCTGGCCGTTTACGGTCTGGGGGCTGGACATCTTGGGCCCCTTCCCAAGGTCGCAGGGGGGCTATCGCTTCCTCTTCGTGGCCATCGACAAGTTCACCAAGTGGACCGAAGTTGAGCCAGTGCGCACCATACCAGCTGGGGCCGCGGTGAAATTCATCAGGAGCTTGGTCTGCCGCTTCGGCGTGCCCAACCGCATCATCACCGACAATGGCTCGCAGTTCACCAGCGGCATCTTCCGAGCCTACTGCGACAAGCTCGGCGTCAAGGTTTGCTTCGCCTCGGTGGCTCACCCACGCAGCAACGGTCAAGCCGAGCGAGCGAACGCAGAAGTCCTCAAGGGCCTCAAGACTAGAAGCTTCAACATCCTCAAAGGCCACGGCAAGGGCTGGATCGACGAGCTCCCTTCAGTGCTCTGGTCCATACGCACAACTTCCTCAAGGCCTACAGGCGAAACGCCCTTCGCCCTGGTCTACGGAGCTGAGGCAGTCCTCCCCGCAGAAATCAAGCATGGATCACCACGGGTCCTTGCCTTCAATGAGGACATCCAAGAGGGCCTCCACAACGACGACCTGCTGTTCCTCGAGGGACTGCGCCGTCAGGCCGCCCTCAGAGCGGCAGGGTACCAGCAAGACCTGCGACGCTACCACAGCCGCCATGTGCGCTCACGCACCCTTGAGGCGGGCGACCTCGTCCTCAGGCGAATTCTCTCCAGGGAAGGCCTCCACAAGCTCTCCCCGATGTGGGAAGGTCCCTACAGGGTCTCCCACGTCGCCAGGCCTGGCGCAGTACGCCTCGAGACCGAAGACGGCATCCCCGTCAAGAACCCGTGGAACATCACGCACCTGCGCAAGTTCTACCCGTGATCATTGTCACGCCCGTGATCATTGTCACGTCAAGACATCTGGCTGAAGAGGCAGCTTACGGCTCCACCTCCAAGCATTTTTTGTCTCTAGAGGTTAAAAAAGCTCACGGCTTAAAACCTCCAAGCCCAAAGGCTTCTCTCGAGGGTCAACCCTCCGAGCTCTCCGTGTAACGAGCCGCCTCAGGCCGTTGAGAGTCTCTGCCACTAACGGGTGGTCCCCATGCCTCGACATGGTCAAATACATTAACTTGGCAACTCCAAGCATAATGAAACAATTTCGTTCCTAAGTGAACAATGCGCTACGGCGCCACTATGTATTATTTTGGTGGTGAGTTTTTTCCAGCCCTATTTTCTTTGTTGAAAATGGGCACTTATATCTCTCCACATGCGCACCTCTCGAGCGGGGGCTGAGTACGGTGCCAGTGCCTCAAATGACACACCAGCAGCACTGCAAAACCCAAGGATCCGAGCTCTGGCTAGAGGGCAAGCTCACACAAACACGCCATCTCTACAAAGGAACTTGGTACTCTCTCTCCTCGCAAGGAATGCCTGAGGGGACCTATAAGCGCGCATTAGTCCCTGGTACTGTGCACAAGCGTTTGGGTTTGCCCCTCTAACATTTACAGAGAACAAGCGTCTCTACAAGCCTGAGGAGGCGCCAGGGAAAACCCTCGAAGAGGACCTCCTCGCCAGGCTAAAAAACCTCTACAGGGCAAAAGCCTCGAGAAGCTAAGTCACACACTCGTAACTCGAGAGCTTTTTTCTCCCCAAGCGCACGTTTGTCCCTCGAGCGATTTCATTTTTCCCTTGTGCTTCATGGACTACTCGCACGTCTAAGGGGGGCGCTTGAGCATCGCGACTCAGGGCTCTTACCTCTCCAAGCCTTAAACTCCCCCCGGCCTTGCTGAGTCATTGCTCTAGCATACCGCAGCGGCGGAGTCATAGCGCGAAGAGATGGGACCTAACGACGCAGAGAAAACATAGACATGAAAATAAGGCAGAAAGGGCCTCTCGAGGGGCACACAAGTTAACACCAAGCACTCAAGGAATACATTACATGCTCAAAATGCATAATGTCTAAACATAAAGCTGTTTCAGATACAGGCGCTCAAAGGCGCAATGAATCAAGGGCTCAGGCGGACTCCGCGCCAGCATGCTCCTCCTCCTCAGCGTCTTCCTCCTCAGCAAGGGCGGCCTCCTCCTCGCTGTCCTCCGCAGCCACCTCTGCGCGCTTGAAGCGGTTGCAGAAGGTCTCGACCTGCTCGCGGAGGGAGTTGGAGACCCGCAAGGCCTCCTCGCCCGTGCGCTCCTCGGTCACCGTGGCGAGGTCGAAGCCGGGCGTGAGGAGCCGAAGGTTGGTGAAGATGCGGTCAACAACCACCCCGAGGAGCTGGCGGCTCTCGACCTCGATCACCTCGCGGAGATCGGCGACGGGGCTCTCGAGGGCCGTGAAGAGCTGGTCGAAGTAGACCAGGTACATGGCAGCATCGCCACGGCCGCGAACATCAGCGTGCGGCGCCTCCGCGCCAAGCTGAGCTGCAAGCTCGTTGCCCCTGGCCACCAGCGCCTGGAACATACGCTCCCGCTGCTTCGTGAGCACGCGAGCCGCCTGCGCGGTGTCCACAGCCTCCGTCACCTGCTTAGCCGCTGAGCCCGCCTGCCCCTCCACGTCCTTGACGAGGGCGTCCAGTTCCAGGACAGCCGCCCTGCGACCATCCTCCGCCTGGCGATAGGCCTCCTTGGCGCGCTGGAGGCGGGCCTCGAACTTGGAGTTGGCCTTCTCGAGCTCCGCGATCCGCTTGGCATCGGTAGCGTGCTTGGCCTTGAAGCGGTCCTCCTGCTTCTTGGCCTTGTCGCGGTACTCCTTGGAGGTGGTCCGCCTGAACTCCTTCTCGCGCTCCGCGAGGGCCGCCTCCGCCTCCTTCTTCTTCTCAGCAAACCGCTGCTGGAAGCGCTCCAGGGTTTGCCTCTGGGCGGTGACGTTCTCGTCGTGCCACTGGAGCGCCTAAGCCAGGTCCCCCTCGCGCGCCTCAAGCTCTTCGCGCTGGGTGGCGAGCTCGCCCTCCGCCTGGAGCCGCTGCTCGTCACGCTGCAGCACGTCCTGCTCCCTGGAGGCCAGCAGCCGCTCGCGCTCGGCAAGGCCCTTGCGGTCCTCCTCCAGCGTCTCCTGCGCGACCCGGTGGGCGGAAAGGAGCTGGGACTCTAGCTGGGCCAGCTCGCGACGTTTCTGCGCCAGCGAGCCCTCCATAGCTTCACGCTCGGCCTTCACCTCGGCGAGGAGATCGGCGGCAGCGTTGCGCTCGTCCTGGAGGGGGGCAAGGAGCTCGTCAGCGTCACGGATGGCCCCCTCGTGGACCTCCTTGGCGAAGCGGACGGCCTCCTCGCGAGCGGCCTGGAGGGCCAGATCCTCCTGGCGGCGGGCCTCGACCGCGGCGTGGAAGCGCGCCCAAGCCCCCGCAAGCTCGTCGCGCTGCTGGGTGAGCTGAGCGTCCTCGAGGGCAAGTTGCGCCTCCAAGCCCTCCAGGGACTCCCTCACGACGCGGAAGGCAACCTCGTGGTGCCCTTGCTCCAGTCCCAGCCGCCAAGGACCAGGTCGCGGCATGTGGAGGTGCCTGCCCCTGCGCCGAGCCCGGAGAACTGAGCCTCTGGGCGTGCCTGGGGGCTAGACCGCGTCCCGTCCATCGCGGCGCCCAAATTGGCCTCTCCAACCTCGCCGCCCGGGCGCGTCACCTCTTGCGCCTCGCCCCCCGCTGCGGGGCGTGGCGGAGACGAAGAAGCTCCCCCTGCAGATGCGCCCGCGCTGGGCGGGCCCTGGTCTGTCCCGGCCTCTGGCTGCGCGGGAGGCGTGGTCGCGCGAGGTGGAGTGGGCTCGCGCGCCGGAGTTGGCTCGCGCGGTGGCGTGGCCGCGCGAGGCGGGGTAGGGGCGCGAGGAGGGCTAGCAACCCGCTCCTCCCGCGCCTCCACCACCATCGGCTCGGGGGGTGGCGCAGCTGCCTCCGCCTGAGGCGCCGCTGTCCCGGCTAAAGGCCCAGCTGCCTCCGCTTGAGGCATCTCTTCGGTTGGGCCTGTGGAGGCCGTCTCCACAGGCCTCGCGGCCTCCTCAGCCATGACCTCAGCCGCCTTGCGAAGCTTGCGACGCTTCGCAGGCACAAGGTCACTGGCAAGCACCAGGGAAAGATCTTCAAAAATAGGCGGAAAGAGAAAGAACAAGAATCGATCGGCTGAAAGCCTAAAGCACCTACCCGGACTCCTTGGCGCCGGTGTTGACCCACGCCAAGCCTGGCGAGCGCCAGGAGGGCTTGGCCTTGGCACCTGACCCCTCCGGAGGCGCCTCGGCTTTCCTCTTGGAGGGGACGTCTGACGGCCTCGCCCCGGACCGATCCACCGCCGCCTTGGAGCGGGGCTCGCGACGCCCTGGCGAGGCCTCCTCGTCAGAGGCCTCCTCCTCGGCCTCCTCCTCCTCCGCGTGGCACGAGGGCACCACCACGAAGGCGTCGTCGTCATCGCCTGACGAGATGTCGCAAATCTCGCCAGTAAGGGGCCCGGCCCTCGAAGAGGACTCCTCCCCTGCTGCGGCCTCCTCCTCGCCCTGCCCAGCTCCTGAGGCAGAGGGCGTCTCTGCCCCCTCCGCCTCATGCACCACCGGCACAGGCACCATTTTCCCCGCCGGGCCCGCCGGGGTGAACGAGGGCATCCCCTCCAGAATGGCCAGGCGCTCGGTCATGTTGTACTGGTGCAGAGGCCGCAGCGTGATAGGGAGCGCATCCATGGCTGGCACCGCCGGGTTGACGAAGAGCGCGGACAGGACGTTGTCGACAGCATCCTTGTCGTTGTCCTCGCGGTGGAGCCGCATCTTGTCCTGGGGGCCGGAGTACATCCACATGGGCGTCGCGTGCGCCTGGAGTGGAGCGATGCGGCGTGTCACGAAGTCCGCAACAATGATCTGCCCCGTGAGGCCCTCCTCCCGAAGGTAGCTCAGGCGGCCCATCAACATTGCGTTCTGCGCGCCGCTAAAGGGGGCCTTGCCCCAGTTCGAGTTCTTCACGGGCGGCGCGTCAGGAACCTCGAGAAAGGCGCAGGGCTGCTCCACCCCAACGAAGAACCACCGCTGGCGGAAATCGTCCACCTTCTTCGTCACCGAGGTGATGGCCTTGCCCTCGCTCCACGACATGGGGATGTAAACGCTCCCCATGCCATCCACGATGCGGAACGAGACGCATCCGGAGCGCTCATTCTTCGCCGTGTTCCAGAGCGCGTAGAAGCACCGGAAGAGGTCCACCGTGGGCTCCAGGCCCAGGTACGCCTCGCAGAGGTAGGCGAAGATGGCGAGGATGAGCACGGAGTTGGGGTGGAGGTGCAGCAGCTGGATCTGGTAGAAGGCCAGCACCCCCTCCAGGAACGGAGAGAATGGCGGCACCAGCCCCGCAGCGACACAGTGCTGGAAGACGGGGAAAAACCCTCGCGGGCGTTTCCCGTGCGCCGCGGCCTTAAGCGCGGTGGCGCCGTGCTCGTTGGTCCGGTCCGCCACCAGGAAGCGGACCTTGTCGAGGGCCTTGTCGTTGACGCGCACCCCTAGCAATGCCGCGCCGTGCGCGGCCTCGGCCGGCGCCGCCCGCGAAGAAGACCCCGCGGCCGCCTTGCCCTTGTTCTTGGCCGGACTCATCGTCGGAGAAGGGGTGAGCGCGGCGCGGGGAGAAACTGGAGGAGAAAAGAGAAGGGCGCGCCGGAGAGCAGGAGCGGAGAGCTCGGGGTGGATGACTTCTGCGAGAGAGAATGGAAGCAGTAACGGCTCCCTGCTCCGGCGCGAAGGCTTTATGTCCCGTCGAGGAGCAGTTACCGGGGCATGGTGGGACCCCCCACGACGCACGCCCCAGATCGTGCGCAACCGTTACTCGCCTGAGTGACGCGTGGCTCGGCCCGGCCGGACACTTTGGGCCCACGACGCTTCGGCTGCGGTCATGGGCTCAGCCGTGCCCATCGCGAGCCCGGGGGCTACTGTCGGCCCAAGGAGGACCGGGGTGTGCATAGCCCACTCCCTACAGGCCTCGCCCGCGAGGGATTCGTCAAAACGACTAAGGATCAAGCTACCGCTTGGAGAGACCCTCGAGAGGCATCTCCTCTTGAGGGCCTGAAGAGGAAACCAGGGCCTAAAGAGGACCCCGCGCTTCAAGAGACTCCCCAAGGCTCAACACGCTTGGAGAGAGGTCAGCAGGAAACCTCCCCACAGGCCACCGCGGCCCTGTGGAGACACTTGGCGGCTAAGCAAGCGCTGCAGGGCGCACATGGCGCCTGCACCAGCCGCAGGGTGACGCGAGCATCCCAGTTGCCGTTCTGGTGATAAAGGAGTCAACAAAGCCGCGCCGCCTGCGCCAGGACAGCCAGGACTTTCCTCTTTGGTGATAAAGCGGCTGGACGGCGCAACGCTCCAAGAAGATCGTCATCGTGGGCTCCACCACGACCTCTGCCGCGCCTGCGAGCCGCTCTGCACCGTCTGCAGCATGTCGGCCACGGCGCGCAACTTTAGCACGGATGGACCGCGTCCATGGACGGATGAACCGCGCTGGACTCCCGCTCCATCGCGCCACCGGCATGTGGGAACCCACCAGCACGAGGATGAAGCCCGGGGCGCCTATAAAAGGAGCAGGAGCTCCACCATAGAGGGGGATTGATCTCCAGTCGGCTGATTGCTTCCTAGACCGAGGGAACCTTAGCCAAACACATAGGATAGCCAACTGCTGGAGGAGGAAGACGACCATTGTGTCCCTCTCCAAGCACTAAACTGCCTCAAGAGAGCCTTCGGCAAGCTCATTGTCCTGTAACCTTCACAGTGCAATACAGACAAGCAGGAGTAGCGGTGTTACCTCCTCCTGAGGGCCGTGAACCTGGGTACGGGCCGGTGTCCATCTCTGGCGTGGTAGTTCCTCTCCAGGCCCGGCGAGCACCGTCGTCGTGCCTCTCGAGGATTGTTTGACCTCCGCATTCAGTCCCCCCTTTCGAACCTCTCTTCAGGGTGTGGCTACCCCTGTTCCGTGGGAGTCACTCTCCGACAAAGTCAAACCCAAATTTATTGATTCGACACAAGGGGAGCCAAAGAATATTTATAAGCCTTAACAGATCAATTGTCAGTTCAGCTGCACCTGTGAATAGACTTGCTCGAGACAGATTATCAGTAGCAACAGTTTTATAGTAGTGACAGTAGTGAAATAACAGCAGCAGTGAAATAAAGACAGCAACAGTGATTATATTAGACAGCAGGATTAAAATACTATAGGCACAGGGACGGATGAACGGGCGTTGCATGGATAAGATAATTCATGTAATATCAAGACATAGGCATTTGCAGATAAACAAGATAAAGTATCTAGGTATTAATTAATCATAAGCATGTGTTCCAATTTAGTTGTGCGTGCTCGCAATGAGAAACTTGCACATCATCTTTTGTCCTACTAGCCCGTTTGCAGCGGGGCCTCAAGGGAATCTACTGGTAATTAAGGTACTCCTTTTTAATAAAGTACCGGAGCAAAGCATTAACATTCCGTGAACACACGTGATCCTCACATCACAGCCATCCCCTCCGGTTACAGCGGGGAATTACTCACACATGGATGGGGAAACGATGATGGTTGATGGAGAGGCGTTGGTGATGACGATGGCGATGATCCCCTTCGATTCCCCGTCCCGGCGGAGTGCCGGAACAGGAACTTCTGGTCCCCGAATTGAGTTTCGAGGCGGCGGCGGCGTACGGATGTGTTTCTGGGAAAAGTGTTCAGGCCCCCCTTGTTTTTAGGTCTGAGGGAGTTTATATCCGAGAGGGGGACTCGAGGAGGTGGTCGAGTCGACCTCCTCATGTGCTAGCGCGGCCAGGAGCCTGCCGCGCCAGCTTCTGGTGAGGGTGGCTCGAGGCCCCCCTCTGTCTGGTCTTCTGGCTCCCTGGGTCTTCGGGGAAAATAGGGGCTTTGGCATTATTTCTGGTATTTTTCCCTAAAGTTGAATTTCTGCACAAAAATAAGACACCAGGGCAATTCTGCTGAAAACAGCGTTAGTCCGTGTTAGTTGCATTCAAAACACACAAATTAGAGGCAAAACAATAGCAAATGTGTTCGGGAAAGTAGATACGTTTTGGACGTATCAACTCCCCCCAAGCTTAGCGTATTGCTTGTCCTCAAGCAATTCAGTTAACAACTGAGTGCGATAAAAGAACTTTCACGAACACATTTGCTTCATATGATGTAAATATTCTCATTATCTGGCAAATGCTTAGGCTATTCATAATAAGATATATATAAATGGTGTCACCTAGTTAGTTATGTAAACTATGAAGAGATGCCAATCATACCAATAGTAAATAACATGAAACATATCAATTCACAGGATTGCAAAGCTCATAAGAAAGTATGATAAAGTGGTATCTCGCTTGCCCGAAAGTGTACAACAAAACATAAATGCCCAGGCACCTCTGAAATTCAAGAGAAGACTAGAGATAAAGATGTCAAAGATAAAAGCATGAAAGTTACACCGCAGTTAACAGTATTCTGGGACAAGCACATTACACTAAGAATGACAACTATGCTCTCAAGAAGGTGCTCAAAGAAGTGATGGTGACTCAACAGTAAGGTAAAAGATATGCCCTTCATTGAGTGAACCAGGGATTTGACATGTGCTAGAGCTTTTCATTGTTTTGAAAACAGAGGTAAAATTGTTTTTGAGTGGTGGTTGTTTCGTCAACGAATGGCAATAGAGTTCTTGTTATCTTCCATACTAAGCAAGTTGAGAGCGGTTCCGAATTATTTAAAAATCAAGCATTTATAATATGCATCTTTATGTTTTATCTTTTTGATATTCTGACACTCCTCCCAACCTTTTGTTTTCACAAACCATGGCTAACCGAATCCTCGGGTGCCCACCAGCAATCACATACCATGGAGGAGTGTCTATTTTTCACCTTTCAAAACTTTTGATATTATAGTGGTCTAACCAGCTCTTTGCAATATTAGTGACAAGCAGATGAAGCATGCATGTCGATACTTAATTAGTATGGAAGATAACAAACCCAACTACTACTTCCTCATGAGCTTAAAACAGTGGCACAAATTGAGAAGTGTTTGAAGGTTTTAAAGGTAGCACATGCAAATTTATTTGAATGGTTTGAAATGCCATGCATAGGTATTTATAGTGGACTCTTTGGAATAACTTGGTTTTCAGGGATTTGGAAGCACAAGCAATATTGCTTAGTACAAGTGGAGGCTAGCAATAGACAGGGAAGCGACAATTCAAGAGAGCAATAACCGTCATAACCATGCTTGCGACAAAATAAAATTAACGGAGGCATAAAAGTGATACTAGAACTCTGAGGCAAAATAAATCATCAAGGCTTAATTGACTCTTTGTTTTCAGTCATATACATGTGTGAGCATGTGGCAAGTCGATACAAATGAATTTGTTAAAAGGAGGATACCACAATGTCATACTCTTTCATGAACAAAACAATGCAAGCAAACATCCATAGAAACATGTCATCTACTATTAATAAATTGGAATTGATCATAAGAGAACATAAAAAACTAAGCATCCACCAATCGACATATATCTCATGCGAACCATCTAAGCATGCTCACATGAATGAGTATATGTACAAAAATGAAAAACAAATAGAGTTCATTACCAGCCTCTTACCCAACTCGAATTGTCATATATCGTCATTATTGCTCTTTCACTTGTGTGGCTTGAATAATATGAAATGAAAACCAATCTCCATGGAGTAATGGATGGCATTGAGCTCTGAAACAAACTATACAAAACCAAAAAGAAACAACAAATATTTTTTGGATTTTCGGATTTAGGAACTAAAACAGAACAGCCAGCAAAGACGAATTTTTTCGAGGACCTTAACATGCTCAAATCAGAAAACTCAAAACTAATGAAAGTTGCGTACATATCTGAGGATCATGCAAAGAAATTTCAGGTCATTTGGATTTTTCTACAGGAAGTTATGATTTAAACGGTGGACAGCAGAAATCTTTCCCTGCGCGAAACAACAAACAACAAAGCAAAATATTTTTGTGTTTTTGCATATTGAACTGAATTAAATACTAAGCATATTAATACTAGATACTAAAACAAACCAGCAAGAGAAATAATAGAAATCTTTTTGGTATTTTTTTGAGTTTTGGAAAGCAAAGCAAAACATGAACAAATAAAAGAAAGAAAGAAAACTAAAACGAAACATGGATATACAAAGTACCGAATGATGATGATATATAGATGAGTGTGCTATCGGTATACCTCCCCCCAAGCTTAGGCTTTTGGCCTAAGTGGAGATCAACCCCAACGTCCCCAGTACTGGGCTTCATCGTGGTATGTCGAAGACCCTTCCCCATAATACGAGCTCGAAGACGCGCCGGCGTAGTGCGCGGTGTAGTCTTCCTCGGGTGTCTCCTCCACACCATGCTCCCTGTAGAAGCCTAGTGTGCTCAACCGCTCGTCCAACTCCACCATCGAGAACGACCACGGCCTCCTGTCAATACTGAACAAACCGGGCTGCGGCAAAGAGATTTCCCTTTCACTACCGTTAGAAAAGATGAACCTAAATACAAGGTTCTCCAAAGTGGATCCATTAGTAACAAATTGATGACCTTTCATTGCAGCAAGGTCAAGATAGCAAGGAGCAAGTAATGTATCATTAGGATCAATAGGCAGCCTCAAATGTGCAACAATACGTGAGGCAATAATCCCTCCATAAATGGGTCCCTTAGCAGCTAAGCGGCGAGCAATCAAGGTACCAAGGTTAAATGGGATTTCACCCTTAAGTGCGGCAGCAAGAAATGCAAGATGATAGTTAGAAATATTACTAGTGTTATCCCTACCAAGCACACTAGTGGCAATGTAGTAAGCAAAATACTTAATAGCTGGGAACTGAATGTTCCTTATCTTGCAACGTTGTGCGGAGCGGGTATCATCATTGGTCACCTCCTGGTAGAGTTGCGCCAAATTTCTCGGGTCCTTCAGAATTTTCTTTGATGTCCCCGTGTCTGCTGTACCTATCACATCACAAAAAGTACGCAGAGGCAAGGTAATAGGCATATCATAAATCTTGAAGGAAACAGAAGAGCCAAATATTTTGTTGTTGAGAGCAAAACTTTCTGCAAAAATCTTGGTAAGCCTAACATATTGGGGACTCTCATCCAACATGTAAGAAGTCAGGCCTACCCTTTCCACAAGGGTTTGGAAATCCTCAAGTAAATCTGCAGCACTAAGAAAATCATTACATGGACGGGATATTGAGTTTGGGTAACCATCATCCCGCTCATCTCCCATGCTTGGAGCTAGGATTTCCTCATTGTAGGATTGCCTAACGCGAGTAGCAGCTCTTGAGGGCCTTGACCTCCTTTGTGTATCCCTCTCAAACATGTCTCCAAAGCTATGGTTATGCATCTTCCTTTTCTGAAATTTTTAGCAAATATCATAAAAATTGATTTTTACCCAACTAAATGAGGGGAAACCACTATAGTGACTTGCTAGAGGCTTAAGCATTCATAAAAACTAGTTATCCTAACTTAGAACAAGCATTTAAACTCACTAAACATGATATCTACAGCAGCAAAATACTCAATATATAATCCATTAAACAAAATTCTACTTGGATAATCGGAGGAGTCACATACCGGAGAGTGAATACCCCAAATCTCAGCAACAAAGATGGGTTGAGCAAGGAGATCGAAAATCAAGGGCAAGAGAAGCAAGAACACGAAAATTTTCAATGTGCGAGTGTTTGGTCGGGAGAGAGAAAGAATGGGGAGGAAGGAGAATAAGTGGAGGCGCCAGGTGGGCCCTCATCATGCCCTGGCGCGGCTGGCTTGCTGCCGCGCCACCACCTCATGTGGGGGCATGGTGGGTCCCGCTGGCTACCCCTTGGCACTTTCTGAACCTCCCCAGAAAAATAGGATTTTTGGTATAAAAATTTTGAAATTCTGAGAAAATTTATTTTTTTCATTTCCTGGTATTTTAATGTAATAAATTTAATGCAGAAAAATTGTTTTCTAAAACTAAACTTTGCGAACCAAAGGATATTACAGTAGGTAAAATAAGTTTGAGAGAAAGAAAGTTGTTTAGCACTTTCATGCATTTAAAATGCACTTGTTAACAAGGTTTATCAAGTCTTGCCACCAAATGAATTTTATATGACATAAATGATTTAAACTTCACGGGACACTCATGTTACCTTGTATCGTATTGGTATGGATCCAATCATAAGAGTTTTGTATTCTTCTATATAAGGACAATCAATACTTCCCACTTTAATAGATCTCACATTGGTAATTGTATTAACTCCATGTATTTTATCCAACCTCTTGGGAAAATAAACAGTATGTTCTTTGTCATTCACATTGAAAGTTACTTTTCCTTTATTGCAATCAATAACAGCCCCTGCAGTATTTAGAAAAGGTCTCCCAAGAATAATAGACATATTATCATTTTCAGGCATTTCAAGAACAACAAAGTCAGTCATAATCAAGCAATTAGTAGCTACTTGAACAGGAACGTCCTCACAAATGCCAACATGAATAGCAGTAGATTGATCAGCCATTTGCAAAGATATATCAGTAGGTATCAATTTATCAAGGTAAAGTCTCTTGTAAAGAGAGAAAGACATAACACTAACTCCTGCTCCCAAGTCACATGGAGCAGTTCTAACATAATTATTTTTGATAGAGCAAGGAATGGTTGGTATACCTGGATCACCCAACTTCTTTGGAACCTTGCCATTAAAAGAGTAATTAGCAAACATAGTAGATATTTCCTCATTAGGAATTTTCCTTTTGTTAGAAACAATATCTTTCATATATTTAGAATAAGGAGGCAACTTAATAGCATCAGTCAAAAGAATTTGCAAGAACAAAGGTTTCATCCAATCACAAAATTTATTATAATGTTCTTCTTCTTTGGTTTTAAGTTTCTTAGCAGGAAAAGGCATTTGTTTTTGGACCCAAGTTTCTCTTTCACTACCATGTTTCTTAGCAATAAATCTTCCTTAGTGTACTTTTTATTTTTAGTGTGTTTTTCAGGTTCCTCTTCTATTTCTTCCCTATCCGAATTAGCATTTTTATCATTATCATTGGCATTATTATTATCATTGTTAAGTTCATTACCACTTTCGGTTTCAGCATCAGAAACAGATATACTATTAGGATTGTTAATAGGTTCAGAGGATTCTATAACAGCTTTATGTTTCTTCTTCTTTTTCTTAGAAGGAGCACTAGGTTCATTAATTTGTTGAGAATCTTGTTCAATTCTTTTAGCATGTCCCTCAGGATATAAAGGATCTTGAGTAGATTTACCACCTCTAGTTGTTACTTCACAAACATGTTTTTCTTTATCCCTAGAGGCATTCATTAACATTTCTTTTTGCACTTTAGAAAGTTGATCAATTTGAGTTTGAACCATATGAAAAGGTTTAATAAGTATTTTAACATCATTGGAGGTTCTATCAACAATATCATGCAAGTTACTAATAGCGCGAGAGTTTTCCATTAAATGATTCTCAATTCTCATATTAAAATTACCTTGCTTAGCAATAAAAGTATCAAATTCATCTATGCATTGATCAGGAGGTTTAGAGTAAGGAATATCTCTATCATCAAACCTTTGGAGAGAGTGTACCTCAATTATGGGTGAAGGAGGAATTGGCTTACATAATTCTTCTATAGGAGGTAAATTCTTCACATTTCCAGATTTAATACCCCTCTCTTTAAGAGATCTCTTAGCTTCATTCATCACTTAATTCAATAATACCCCTTTTCTTCGGTGTTGGTGTAGGTTCAGGTATGTCCCAATCATCATTATTCTTGCATATTTTAGCTAATAATTCCTCAGCTTCTTCGGGAGTCCTTTTCCTGAAAACACAACTAGCAAAACTATCCAGGTATGTCCTAGATTCAGCAGTTAGTCCACTATAAAATATATCAAGTAGATCATTTTTCTCCAAATCATGCTTTGGCTGGCCTCTTAATATGGAGCAAAAACGTGTCCAAGCGTTAGGCAATTTCTCACCTTCATCTTGATTAAAATTATAAATTCTTAACAAAGCATCATGTTGAGCACTAGCAGGAAAATATTTCTGAAAGAAAGTATCAAGCAAACCAATGGGACTAGTAATGGAACCAGGAGACAAATTATTATACCAAGTTTTAGCTTCTCCCTTTAATGAGAAAGGAAATAGTTTAGTAACAAATTAAATGCGTATTTTTATATCTTCAGAAAACATACCACTCAAATTAGAGAGTTCATTCATGTGTTTTACATCACTTTCATTTTCGGTTCCACAGAAAGGTTCTCTTTCAACAATAGCAATGTGAGCCAAATCAATAGAGAAATCATAATCTTTATCTTTAATGTTTATGGGAGATGTAGCAAATTTAGCATCAGGAGATAATTTATATCTAACAGCATGTTTTTCAAGAAGGCTTTTCATAGCACTAGCATCTTTAGTAGCATTAATCTCATCAACAAAATCATCATCAAGTTCCACATAAGTTTCATCGGGATCATCAGGAAAATACTCTCTAGACTCAGGTGAACTAGCAGAAGTATTAGAATTTTCAGCATTTTCAGTTTGTTTAGATTTATCAATTATAGCATCTAGAAAAGGTCCTAAGGAACCATTTTCATCAAGCACAGTAGAAGCATCATCACAATTTTCAGAAGCATTTTCAGATTCAGCAGAAGTAATAGTACGAGTATCATGCAGCAGTGAAATAAGCTTACTCATCACAGACGGAGAATCAAGTGCAGCAGCGGAACTCAGAGTTGTACCTTTTCTTGTTGTGGATGGCAGTATGGGAAACTTCTAATCACCAGGCTTTCCCATGATGAATGAATTCCAGAAAGCAATATCAATCTCAGGTGAACTTATAAATAAAGCTATGCTCCCCGGCAACGGCGCCAGAAAATAGTCTTGTTGACCCACAAGTATAGGGGATCGCAACAGTCTTCGAGGGAAGTAAAACCCAAATTTATTAATTCGACATAAGGTGAGCCAAAGAATATTTATAAGCCTTAACAGATGAATTGTCAGTTTAGCTGCACCTGTGAATAGACTTGCTCGAGACAGATTATCAGTAGCAACAGTTTTATAGTAGTGACAGTAGTGAAATAACAGCAGCAATGAAATAAAGACAGCAGCAGTGATTATAGTAGACCGCAGGATTAAAATACTGTTGGCACAGGGACGGATGAATGGGCGTTGCATGGATAAGATAATTCAAGTAATATCAAGACATAGGCATTTGCAGATAAATAAGATAAAGTATCTAGGTATTAATTAATCATAAGCATGTGTTTCAATTTAGTTGTGCGTGCTCGCAATGAGAAACTTGCACATCATCTTTTGTCCTACCAGCCCGTTTGCAGCGGGGCCTCAAGGGAATCTACTTGTAATTAAGGTACTCCTTTTAATAAAGTACCGGAGCAAAGCATTAACATTCCGTGAACACACGTGATCCTCACATCACAGCCATCCCCTCCGGCTACAGCGGGGAATTACTCACACATGGATGGGGGAAACGATGATGGTTGATGGAGAGGCGTTGGTGATGACGATGGCGATGATCCCCTTCGATTCCCCGTCCCGGCGTAGTGCCGGAACAGGAACTTCTGGTGCCCGAATTGAGTTTCGAGGTGGCGCCGGCGTACGGATGTGTTTCTGGGAAAAGTGTTCAGCCCCCCTCATTTTTAGGTCTGAGGGAGTTTATATCCGAGAGGGGGACTCGAGGAGGTGGTCGAGTCGACCTCCTCATGTGCTGGCGCGGCCAGGAGCCTGCCGCGCCAGCACCTGATGAGGGTGGCTCGAGGCCCCCCTCCGTCTGGTCTTCTGGCTCCCTGGATCTTCGGGCAAAATAGGGGCTTTGGCATTATTTCTGGTATTTTTCCCTAAAGTTGAATTTCTGCACAAAAATAAGACAACAGGGCAATTCTGCTGAAAATAGCATTAGTCCGTGTTAGTTGCATTCAAAACACACAAATTAGAGGCAAAACAATAGCAAAAGTGTTCGGGAAAGTAGATATGTTTTGGACGTATGACGTATCACCGGGCGGCTGCTTCAACTGCGGCCTCGCCGGGCACATAGCTCGCGAATGCCCTACGGGTCGCCAAGGTGGAGGCTGCCGTGGCTGGCATCGCGGCGGTGGCCGCGGAGGCCGAGGAGGAGGACGCGGCGGACAAGGCGGGCGTGAACAGCAAAACCAGGCGGCTGCCCAAGGCAACAACGGAGAGGCCCCTGCCGTTCCAGGCAATGGTGGGCAGTTCCAAGAGGTTGCCGGGGTCGTCGGTTGCATCCATTGAGGGTCCTCTCTTCCTCCATCCAACAACGCTGGCAACATGCTGGTGCGGGAGCTCAACGCGGTAGTTTCAGCTCGCCAAAGCCCCTGGACTGGTCCCACCAGGTCATCACCTTTGACTCGGAGGATCATCCTTCCAGCACTGCCGGAGTTGGGACACTACCCATGATCGTATCCCCGATCGTCCACAATTTCAAGGTCACCAAGATGCTGGTCGACGGAGGTTCCAGCCTCAACCTGCTGACGGCCAAGCCGCTTCCATTCTCTCGCCTCACTGACACGAGCGTCTTCCAAGGCGTGAATGGAAGCGTCACCCGGCCTCTTGGCAAGATCACTCTTCCGGTAACTTTCGGTGATCACAAGAACTTCCGCACGGAGGACATCGTCTTCGACGTCACCGACACTCCGCTCCCATACAACGGCATACTCGGCCGGCCCGCTCTGGCCAAGTTCATGGCCGTCTCCCACTTCGCCTACAACGTGCTGAAGATCCCGGCACCGCATGGCGTGATCAAGATCAAGGCCGACACGGACAACGCCATTTTCTGCGTTCAGAGGCTGAACCAGACGGTGGCAGCGACATCTGGTATCCAACAAGAGGCTATGGAGGAAGATCTCGGCGCATTCCCCGGGGAAGGAACCGATCCCGGGTGCTCGGCATCAACTTCCATCAAGAAGGCGTCGTTCCATGGCGACCCGCAGATGACCAAGAAGGTGGCCCTAACTAGTGATGGTGACGAGGGATGTCCTCGGCAGTCCCAGAGTCGAAGACCCTAGGTAGATTATGGGGGAGAAGATGTGCGCGCTGGTAGTTCCGGACGGCTGACAAGTAAGGATTTACCCAGGTTCGGCCCCTCATTGTGAGGTAAAGACCTACTCCTGCCTGTCTGATTATGATGATATATGAGATTACATGGTGGCCGATATGCTGAGAGGCAATCTCTCTATGCTATGTCGTATAGGCTATGTCTAATTGTGTCTATCTTCTATGATGTTGTGGTCTGTCTAATATCGTGGCTATGTTGTGTCTTCTTCCATGGGGGTGCCCCTGCCTGGCTTTATATAGGGAGCCAGGGAGGGTTTACAAGAGTCCTAGTAGACTACGAATAGGAGTCCTTGTCTTGTCCTTCAAGTTATTTCCTTAACAGCTTCTTGGTATTCATTGGGCCACCCGGTGGGCCTTCGTCTGGGCTGAACCAGGTATACCAATAGTGGGGTGCCCGGAGGGTATGCCCACGTCACTAGCCCCCGAGTGTCTGGTCGATTCGAAGAATTGGGCAGAGACTCAAAACAGTATGTCGAGTAGGTGTAATCAATGTCCATATGATGACTGTATTATCCATTCTTCGTGAGTCTGAATCATTTATGAGAAATCCAATATATGTGTATGAAATCCAATAATAAATCCGGTGCAGGTTTATTGAGAACCCGACTTTGATAAATCCATGCGGGCTATAGAGAACCCGACTTTGATAAATCCATGCGGGCTATAGAGAATCCGACTTTGAAAAATCCATTGCGGGTTTATAGAAAATCCGACTTTGAAAAATCCATTGCGGAGCACTCGAGCCTACGGCGAGTGCCCTCCCGATGGGAGTATAATTAATGAAATATGAGTTTTCCAAAGATGTGCTCAACTTGGAATTGGTGTTTGCGCCCTCGATGCGTTGTTTGGTAGTTCATCGGGTGCGCGACAGCGCTCCCGATGGGAGTAGCCCCTGAGTGCCTGGTCGATTCGCAGAATCGGGCAGGAACTCATTTGCAGGTGTATTTCACCATCTGATTCTTTGCTCATTTTGCTATGCATATTTTGAGTCGAGATTGTCTCGATTGTGCTGGCTGAGTCGGTAAGTCGTCGACCGATATTTTGCATGAACTTTGCTATGTACTTTTGAGTCGAGAATGCCTCGATTATGCATGTTGAGTCGGAAACACGTCGACTGATGCTTTGTTTATTTTGTCTAGGGAGTACGACTTAGTAGGCCTGGTTTTACTCGATGAATCGAGACCAGTTAACCGCACATTTGGGCGAAACCTTGCTAGCCTTCAATCAAGTTCGAGTCCCCGGGCTCGAACCTGGAACATACTGGACAGATTTGACTCAGGCCGTTGAGGTCTTACTGAATCGTTCTGCAGTCTCGACTTTGCTACCCAGCGCGTCCGCCAGGATTTTCATCGCGTCTGCTGACACGGAAAATTTTAAGGACTTAGCACTGCCGGAGTGGTCCTCAGCCCAGCTCGACTGATCGGCGGGTCTTACCTTTGCATTTGACGCATGCAGCATCCGAAGCGTCATTGACTCACGTTTACTCGGGAATTCTTTTGAGTTTTTGCTTTTGACTGAGGCGAGTCTCTTAATCGACTGCCTTTATGCTTTTAGAATCTATCGGGTGCGCGACAGCGCTCCCGATGGGAGTAGCCCCCGAGGCTATGTGCAACTATTTATAGTTGGGCATAGGCTCAATTTGCCTTCATCTTGCTATTTGTCGAGTATTTTTGTGAGTGTTCCACTCTTTGCATCTTCTGACATAGATATTTGTCGGGTGCGCAGTACTTGGGCCGATGACTTCTTCGAGTAACTGTCCTGCGCAGCACAGTCCCGAGTCTTCGGGTGTGACCAAGGCTTTGCCAGTTGGGACTTATGCGGAGCAGCCCCCGAGCATCGGGTGCGTCAAGAGAATTATGAAGTTTTGACTTTGCACAGCGCAGCCCCCGAGCATTCGGGTGTGTGCAATGTTTTTGTATTTTCCTTGGCCTGCGCGGCGCAGCCCCCGAACATCGAGTGCGACCAAGTCTTGTAATGTTCAGTCGAAGAAATTCATGCGGCAGACCGAAGTCGAAGCAGCGTAATGTACGGCGAAGAGTTCGACGCGGCGGACCGGAGTCGACGCGGCGGAATTGTGCGGCGAAGAGGTCGACTCTGTGGAACGGAGTCGACGCGGCGGAATTATGCGGCCAAGAGGTCGAGCGGCGGACCGTAGTCGACGTGGCGTAATGTGCGGCAAAGAGTTCGACGCTGCGGACCGGAGTCAACGCGGCGGAGTTATGCGGCGAAGAGGTCGACGCGGTGGACCGGAGTCGACGCGCCGTAATGTGCGGCGAAGAGTTCGGCGCAGCGGACCGGAGTCGACGCGGCGGAGTTGTTGAAGATGCTGGAGTCGCCTTTTCGCGTGGAGAAACGATTTGTTTGTTGTTGATGATGAGGCGCCAGCCCCCGAGCATCGGAGGCGTAGTCGATGAAGTCATAGGGTGTCGACGCGGTAGTCCAGGGATGGCGAAGTTGAGTCGAATAAGTCACTCGAATCGCTTATGTCAGTCCTCGAGGGTACGAGTAATTGAAGCTTATGTCATTGTTGATGTCGAATGCCAGTCCTCGAGGGTACATAGTGCCCTTCCAGGGAGCTGGCGTTGTGTGCTTATTCCACCGATGCTGTGATTGCCGCCGTCACCCGACGAAGTTGTCGACTGCTTCGCTGATGATGGATTTGGTCGCGTCGCCTGCGATGTGACGTAGATGAGATCTGCTATGCTCGGAACACCGCCGCCACATGACTAAGTCATTGACTGCTTCGTTGTCACATGACGAAGTTATCGCCTGCTTCGTTGATGATGGACTCTGTCGCGTCGCCTGCGATGTGACGTAGATGAGATCTGTTATGCTTGGAACGCTGCCGCCACATGACGAAGTTGTCCACTGCTTCGTTGATGATGGATTCTGTCGCGTCGTCTGCGATGTGACGTAGATGAGATCTGTTATGCTTGGAACGCCGCCGCCACATGACGAAGTTATCGACTGCTCCGTCGCCACATGACGAAGTTATCGACTGCTCCGTCGCCACATGACGAAGTTATCGACTGCTTCGTTGATGATGGATTCTGTCTCGTCGCCTGCGATGTGACGTAGATGAGATATGTTATGCTTCGAACGCCGCCGCCACATGACGAAGTTATCGACTGCTCCGTCGCCACATGACGAAGTTATCGACTGCTTTGTTGATGATGGATTCTGTCGCGTCGCCTGCGATGTGACATAGATGAGATCTGTTATGCTTCGAACGCCGCCACCACATGACGAAGTTATCGACTGCTCCGTCGCCACATGACGAAGTTATCGACTGCTTCACCGCCACATGACGAAGTTATCGACTGCTTCGCCGCCACATGACGTAGTTATCGACTGACGAAGTTGTCGACTGGTCGCGTCGCCTGCGATGTGACTTAGATTGGATCTACTATGCACGGAACGCTGTCGGTAGATGCGATCTGGTCGCTTTTGTCTATGAATATTTGACGATGAAGACGACTGAGCCGCCGAAACCGCGATCCAGCACGCTGTTCTTCCCACAGACGGCGCCAATTGACGAGGGATGTCCTCGGCAGTCCCAGAGTCGAAGACCCTAGGTAGATTATGGGGGATAAGATGTGCGCGCTGGTAGTTCCGGACGGCTGACAAGTAAGGATTTACCCAGGTTCGGCCCCTCATTGTGAGGTAAAGACCTACTCCTGCCTGTCTGATTATGATGATATATGAGATTACATGGTGGCCGATATGCTGAGAGGCAATCTCTCTATGCTATGTCGTATAGGCTATGTCTAATTGTGTCTATCTTCTATGATGTTGTGGTCTGTCTAATATCGTGGCTATGTTGTGTCTTCTTCCATGGGGGTGCCCCTGCCTGGCTTTATATAAGGAGCCAGGGAGGGTTTACAAGAGTCCTAGTAGACTACGAATAGGAGTCCTTGTCTTGTCCTTCAAGTTATTTCCTTAACAGCTTCTCGGTATTCATTGGGCCACCCGGTGGGCCTTCGTCTGGGCTGAACCAGGTATACCAATAGTGGGGTGCCCGGAGGGTATGCCCACGTCAGATGGACTCCGCTCCATTACCATTGGTGCCCGCCTCACGGACAGATAGGAAAGCGTGCTCGTCGCCTTCCTTCGGGAAAACTCTGATGTCTTCGCGTGGGACGCATCGGAGATACCCGACGTACCAAGGGAGGTGATAGAGCACAAATTGGCGGTCAGCGCGGGCGTGCGACCTGTAAAGCAAGTTCTCCGGAACCAGAGCAAACAGAAGCTGGAGTTCATCATCGCCGAAGTCGACAAGTTGCTCGAAGCCGGCGTCATCCGCTCGGTTCCTCATCCTCTTTGGGTGGCGAACCCGGTGGTAGTTCCAAAGCCCCTGACGCTCAAGTGTCGTCTCTACATCGACTTCACCGACCTGAACAAGGCCTGCCCAAAGGATCCATTCCCCCTGCCGCGTATCGATCAGATCGTGGACTCCATAGCGGGGTGCGAGCTATTGTGCTTCTTGTATGCCTTCTCCGGGTACCATCAGATCCTGATGTCACTAGTAGGAAAATGTCTATCAGTGGCGCACCAAAATACACTTTCTCTGGCGCACCGTGGGTGCGCCACTAAATCTTCGCCACTAAATTTTGTTTCTGTGGCGCACCCCAACCATGCGCCACAGAAATAACCAGACTTTTTGTGGCGCACTCGGCGACCATGCGCCACAGATTATCTTTTTCAGTTTTAAAAAAAACGGCTGCCGACGGCAGCAGCCACCACGATCGTGCTGGGACGCCTCGCCGCCGCAGCATCGTCGGCAGGCAACCTGAGGGGGCGTGGCGGCCGTGCTCGCGGAGGAGAACGAGTAGCATCTGGGCGTCGTCGGGGTCGGGCAGAGGCGGCCCAAGGTGGCTGATGTCTATGCACGCTTATATTCTCGTAGACAGTGTTGGGCCTCCAAGAGAAGAGGTTTGTTGAACAGTAGCAAGTTTCCCATAAGTGAATCACCCAAGGTTTATCGAACTCAGCGAGGTAGAGGTCAAAGATATCCCTCTCAAGCAACCCTGCAATTAAGTTACAAGAATTCTCTTGTGTCCCCAACACACCCAATACACTTGTCAGATGTATAGGTGCACTAGTTCGGCGAAGAGATGGTGAAATACAAGTAATATGGATGATTATAAGTAGTAATTGCAATCTGAAATAAAAATGGCAGCAAGCAAACATGTAGCAGAACAGGTTGTAAACGGTGTTTCAATGCTTAGAAATAAGGCCTAGGGATCATACTTTCACTAGTGGACACTCTCAACAATGACATCAAAGCTGAATAATAAATACTACACTCAAACACTCTCTTGTTGGATGATAAACACCATTCATTGCGTAGGGCTATAAAAGCACACCCCAAAGTCTGAGTAAACAAACACCACAACGTCATAAAGGAGTCACACACGATGCACACACTGTCAACTTTACACCGTGGAGAGTAACTCCGGAGTTCATATTAAAGTAACCTCTAGAGTGCATAATAGATAAAGAGTAGCATCTACAATTCAACTAGATTACAAAGCTCATGATCACATAAAGATCACACCATGGGAGAGAGAGATAAACCACATAGCTACCGGTAGAGCCCGCAGCCTCGGGGGAGAACTACTCCCTCCTCATCATGGGAGTCGGGGTGCCGGAACAGAGACTTCTGTCCGCCAAAACTTGTCTTTGATGGCGGCGGCACAACGGAACTCTTCTCGGAAAAGGCTTCGGTGCCTAGGGTTGAAGGAGATATGCCCTAGAGGCAGTTAATAAATATAGTTTATTCGTCATATCTCAATTGTTCATTATATGTTTTATACCATGCTATAACTGTATTAAGCGGAAACATTAATACACGTGTGGTAGATAAACAACCAGGTCCCTAGTAGCCTCTACTTGACTAGTTCATTGGGCAATTGATGATTGAGGTTTCCCGATCATGTGACATTTATGTCAGTTGACAATGGAGTCATGTCATTGGGAGAATGACGTGACGGACATACCCAATATTTGTAGGACGTAGTCATTACGCCTTCGACCGTGAGATCTACTCTTATTGCTATTCCTGGAAGACACTTTGATTGCATCAAACGTCATATCTTATATAGTGTGACAATAAAGGTGTCCCTCTCGGGTGTCGGAAAGGAGTATGTTGAGACGGGGGGTCAAGAGCGGGATTTGCCAGTCCGCATAGCAGGATAGATACTCTAGGGCCCACTCGGTGAGATTATGTCGAAAGAGCTTGCAAGCGTGTGACTAGGTCACCAGGACATAAGATCATGGACGAGTAGAAGTTAGCGGTGTCGGTAACGAGATCAAGCTGGGTATGGAGATATCTATGAACGAGTCTCGGACACGCTAAGTATCGCATGGCAAAAGGTTTAAGACTCAGACGTCTAGGTTCGAAAGGTAAAGTATTCGTTATCTCGCAGGGATTAATTCTGGGTATCCTCGGTCCACGAATTAGTCATTGATCGGAGAGGAGTCTCGATCATGTCTGGTGAGATAATCGAACCACTAGGGTAACACACTTAAGGGGAGTCGACATTTTACCGGAAGAGAAAAATAGGAAAAGAGAGCACCGGGAACGTCCCGGGAAAGTTCCGATGGAGATCGGGCAGCGACGAAATAGTTTTCGGAGCCGGAATAAATTATGTAATATGTATTTAATATTAATTAATGTAATTAATAGTTAAATATATTTTTATTTAATTTTTCCTGAATTTTTAAAGGCAAAAATCCCTAAATGGGCCTTTTTGGGAAAAAGGGCCCATGAGGGGGGGAGAGTCCCCCCCAAGTGGAGGGGCCTGGTTCGGCCGGCCTAGGTGGGCCACATGGGGCCCACCTAGGGCCGGCGCATCATCCTTGGCCGGCTGGGGTGTGGGATTAGTCCCACACCGCCCCCCCTGGCCCCTTTATATAGAGGGGTACCCCTGGCCTTTGAAGCACACAACCTTTCTCTCTCTCTCTCTCTCTCCTTGGATCACGTGACTCCCAAGTTTGGAGTTGCGCCAAGGATAAGTTTTTCTCCACCATACGCACGCCGCCGTGCTGCAGGTCTTCCGGTCCCAGTCTTCCGCTGCTCGTCCCTGGATTGGGCCCGGAGTTCGTCGGCTTCACCGTATGTGTGTAACGCCCTGCGAGGTGCCACGCTAGTGGTGCTGGAGGTCTGCTTCCTCCACACGGCCTCGAGGTCGTCGTCGGTTTAATCGACATCGCCGCGTCATCGTCTTCTTCGTCGCGCCAAGTTCTCCGCGACCTTGAGGTCGGCCACGGCGTCTACGTCAGCAACGCTTGTGCGGGAGCGTAATCCCCGCTTTTCGGTCTACAAGGGTATGTATACCGGAACCCCTTCGTACTACTATATCTGCATAGTATAGATCCTGGCTAGTTTAAGGTTATCGCTGTTAGGAAAATTTTTGTTTTCTGCCTGCGATCCCCTTCAGTGGTATCAGAGCCGATCTATGCGTAGATATAGCTGTGCGCTAGCTGCACCCGTGTTTATCACGGGGACAACGTTCTTATTATTTGCTACCCTCTCGCGTGCACTTGCACTGCTGGCAGCATCGAGTTGATGAAGCGGCCCGGACCGACCTTACGCGTACGCTTACGCGAGACTGGTTCCACAACTGACATACGGCTGGTTCCGCATATGTGGCTGGCGGGTGTCTGTCTCTCTCTCTTTAGTTGGCTTTGCATTTTCAATGGAGGGCCCGAAAGGGACGAATAAATATGCAATTATTTGATCGTTGTTGTGGTCATAGGTTCGTAGGTATGAAGCGGTTCTATTTACGACAGCCCCAAGCCACGTAAAATATGCAAAAGATAAAGTAGAGGCGTCTAACTTTATTTTGCAGGGGCTTTGTGATATGGTCAAGGTAGGTTTATTAAATTGTTTATAAACTGGTGGCGCGAAGGAGACCATCGGCGCAAGGGCCATATCACGTCGCATTACATTTTGATGTTTTGTCTGCATCTTATATTGTGTGAATATATATAGTACATATTAGTTACACGGCGGTAGTAATATAAGATGATCCCTCCAAAATACCATTTGTGTTCTCCCTTCGACGTGCACCACCAAGAAAGTTCTACGTTATGAGGCAGGCCGTTATGATCGGGTGTCAGACATATCGTCGTTCGCATACAGTGGGTGTAAGCCATGTTGCACGCGCATTTACGTTGAAGGTTATTATGGCGAGCCTAGCATGTACAGACATGGCCTCGGAACAAGGTGACCGAAAGGTTAAGAATGAGTCACAAAGTTGTTGTGATTGACATGTCGATGTCTACCTTTGAAGTTATGTTGCCGGCTCTGACGATGAGGGGTTGCATAATGGATAAGGGTCGTGTAATCACTAAAACGATGAGAGGGATATTCGTTTTGAGTGGGAGTTCTAGTAGTTTTATTTTATTAAAACTTGAACCCTATTTTATAATGAACAAAGTCTTTATGTTTTGCAAAACCTTTGTAGATATTAACCAGTGTAATAGCCTTCTTTGAAAATTAGGCGCAATCCTGCGATTGAGAAACTTAAAAAGGTTGGGTCCAAACTTCATAGTTTTATGCTTTAGCTTGAGGATACTCCTTGTTTAAACCATTAGCTCTTTGTGATACAATACCCGCTAGGAGATAAACCCGGAGATTCCGCTAACAAAAGGATAATTTGGATTATCAAGTTTTTGTGCGGATAATATCATCATAGTCCAGTGTATGCTATGATCTCTCCCATAGAGAATTTACGGTGGGTACGAGTTGTTAGATCGCGAACATATGAGATGATCGCTAAACTCGGGATACACCTAAAGTTGGGTTGATGAAGTTTAACAGTATGTTGACTGTTTTTCTTCTCAACCAAGATGGAAGAGAATACACGCATTGAAGGAGCACGTGGCAGTCATAATTGATGACACTGGTCATACTCGATGACATTGGTCATATTTGATGACATTGAGACGCCTTGCTCAGCTCGATCACTGGATGACAGACGACGTTGCCAGGTGCAAATGCTTTGTCATAGACTATGTCATACAAGGGGAATCGTTCACCTTGATGGTTCTTGATTGCGTTGGAAGAATCAAGAAGATGAAACAGATCGCCGGGAAGTCATCAATGATGATGGTGCATATATGATATACACGTTATGAATGTTTTACCTAAGCAAGTACTCGCAGTAGTGACTAAGTTTTTGATACTAGTCATCTTTTATAAAAACCAGATTCACTGCTTGAGTAGCTTAGAAGGATGAGGCGACAATGTGTGTTGATGATGGCAGACAAAATGTTGTGATGGCCATAGACACTCTCCCTCTAGATCTACCATTTGAATAAATTCTCTTATGATCGCCTGTTAGTATGATCGTTATAAGTGTGTCTTCTCTAGCAAGACAATTGTTCATATATGTTAGTGACAAAATCGTTGTCCTATATTTATGAAGTAATGATCATCAGCCAATTTGAATTTAGATGGTAGGAGCTCCCACATTCATAATATTAATGCCAAAGGATACAAACTTAATAAAGACACCACATTCGTGTGGCACTACCGTTTAAGTCATGTCAATGTTATAGTCAATGAACAAGCTCCATACGGATGGATCTACAAGTCATTAGATTTGATCTTTTGACACTTGCAAGATAACTAAGACACCGTTTTCGGAAAGCGGGCATATAACTTATTGATAATCATGCATTTTGATGTATGTGGATCAATGAAGTAATTAACGTGTAGTGGAGATCTTTATTTCGTAAGCTTCAATGAACGTTTGAGTATAACTTGTTGAGAATCATGCATGTGGGTGTATGTGAATCAATGAAGTACTTTAACGTATAGTGGAAGTCTTTGTTTCCTAGACTTCATGAATATTCCGAGTAGATATACGGATATCCACTTAGGAAATGTTGGTCTGAAGATTTTGATTCGATCAAACAAGTTCAGAATGAAGTAGGAAAATAAATTTAACAAGAAAATCAAATTCCTGCGATACAGATCGAGGAAATAAAGATTTGAGTTATAATGTTGGCATATCATTGGAAGACTTGTGAGAAGAGTTCCACAAATTACGTCGCATGGAATACCATAGTGTTATGGTATGTTAGGACGTCGTAATCGCACCCAATCAGATAGTGTGTGGTAAATAAATCTCTTACCAAATTATTGTGATCATTGGAGTAGTATGGTAGAAACATAACATTCACGTTAGATAATAGGGAAACCATTTAAATCCATGGAGACAATACCATATGGGTGATGGCATGGCTTTTAGCCTGGATTGTCGTTTCAGCAATTTAGTGTTTCGATGTGATCAAACCTAAAATGGATAAATCTTTGTAGTGTACCGTACCTAAAGAATGAGTTGGGTACATGTCTCACGACATAGGCAAAAATGTTGCCGGAATATGCCTTGCAAAAGAAATAGTTTCTTGTCCAAGGGTATAAGTGGGAAAGAAAGTAGAGCAAGACGAAGTTAATGAAATTTCTCTCCAGACATCAGAGTGGCGCAACGGAAAGTGTTTCCGGTGTCAACTTGAAAGAAGCTGATGATAAAGATCATGATGCTCTGAGCTCATACTGAGAACGTAGGCGTACGAGGTTGTGTTCCAGACTGTATGGTACGACAATCTTGTTATGAAGGCCATATTAATGGAATATGACAGACCTACGAACTACGAAGAAGAGATGGTAGACCTAAGTCCGAGAAATGGCTATGAGTCATATATGATCCGAGATAAAATCCATGTACGATTACCAGGCAATGACTTGGGAGATCTTCTTGATGGCATCTAGGCTGTTATAGAATATGGAATTTTATGAGAGAATAGACACTGATAAGGATCGATTTGTCGTGAAACAGTTCTGACAGATTCAAGAGTTGACCACAACGAGATTTTGTCTCAAGTGGCGAAGCCTAAATCTATTCGGGGTCGTTTAGCAATTACTATAATTTCAAATTGAGAATTTGATAGATGGATAAGGAAACCATGTTTCTTAATGGTATCATTAAGAAAGAGTTGTAATTAGTACAATGAAATGGTTTGGTGATCCTGAGGATGCTAAACATGTATGCAAACTTCAGCTGTCCATTCATGGGCTGAAGCACGCATATCGGAGCTGGAATCTTCACTTTGATGATGTGATCAAAGGATTTTGGAGTTGTCCAAAATAGTTGAAGAAACTTGCATTTGCAAAGAAGTGAGTGGGAGCTAAGTAGCTTTTCTTGATCTTATATGTGAATGGCATATTTGAGTGGGAGCTAAAAGAAATTCCTTGGTCTTATATACGAATGGCGTATTTAAGTGGGAGCTAAGTGTCATTCCTGATTTTTATGTAACGACATATTGAGAATGATACAGATCCTCTAGCAAAGTATAAAGGATTATTTAAGTGATTAAATTTTCTATGAATGAAGTTAGGAGTATTAGGCATTCGATCTATAATTGTATAGATCAAAAGGGGCTTAATAACATTAGGTCGAAATATTTTCCTAGGTTAAGATTCTGAAGTGTTTCAGAATAGAACAAGCGAAGAAAGAAGTTCTTGCTTGTATGACTAGGAAAACTATTAAGTTTATCTTGGCATTTTCAGTGATAGCTGATGAAAGAAAAATGATGTTGGACATCCTCTATGCCTCAGACATAGATTCTATCAGACTGAAAGCTCGACTTGGTGTGACCCACGTTCTTGGTTGAAGAACGGGTTCTAGAGTGATCCTTGTGTGGATCAATGAACAAACGTTAAGTATATTCTTCAGTGTCTGTGAGAACTGAAGATATGTTTTCTGGTAAAGGGTAAGAGTGGTAAGACAACTTGTCGTAAAACGGTTACGATGATGCAAGTTATGACACTGACCCATACGACTAGAAATCTCATATAGGAGATGGCCTTTGCTTTGAAGAAAGACATGGTTAGCTTGCGAAGTAGCATATGAATGCACTGTCGCATAATCTACATGATAGGTATAGAAATATATGGCAACTTCAGAAGTAGCAAGTGTGATTGGACTGAGTCTCACTCCATCGACTAAGATATATTTCACCGTCATCATAAGATGCGGGATGATGTCAAACTGGTTGACATAGAAGTGTTGCAAAGCACATACAGATCTCAATGTGTGAGATCTGTTGACTGAATTCCTCTTCCACGAAGCAAGCATGCACCAAGTAGCTATGGGTGTTGAGCTTTTACCAAGTTGTAAACTAGATTAAGTGTTACTCTAGTGCAAGTGGGAGACTGAAGGAGATATGCCCTAGAGGCACTTAATAAATATAGTTTATTCGTCATATCTCAATTGTTCATTATATGTTTTATACCATGCTATAACTGTATTAAGCGGAAACATTAATACACGTGTGGTAGATAAACAACCAGGTCCCTAGTAGCCTCTACTTGACTAGTTCATTGGGCAATTGATGATCGAGGTTTCCCGATCATGTGACATTTATGTCAGTTGACAATGGAGTCATGTCATTGGGAGAATGACGTGATGGACATACCCAATATTTGTAGGACGTAGTCATTACGCCTTCGACCGTGAGATCTACTCTTATTGCTATTCCTGGAAGACACTTTGATTGCATCAAACGTCATATCTTATATAGTGTGACAATAAAGGTGTCCCTCCCGGGTGTCGGAAAGGAGTATGTTGAGACGGGGGGTCAAGAGCGGGATTTGCCAGTCCGCATAGCAGGATAGATACTCTAGGGCCCACTCGGTGAGATTATGTCGAAAGAACTTGCAAGCGTGTGACTAGGTCACCAGGACATAAGATCATGGACGAGTAGAAGTTAGCGGTGTCGGTAACGAGATCAAGCTGGGTATGGAGATATCTATGAATGAGTCTCGGACACGCTAAGTATCGCATGGCAAAAGGTTTAAGACTTAGACGTCTAGGTTCGAAAGGTAAAGTATTCGTTATCTCGCAGGCATTAATTCTGGGTATCCTCGGTCCACGAATTAGTCATTGATCGGAGAGGAGTCTCGATCATGTCTGGTGAGATAATCGAACCGCTAGGGTAACACACTTAAGGGGAGTCGACATTTTACCGGAAGAGAAAAATAGGAAAAGAGAGCACCGGGAACGTCCCGGGAAAGTTCCGATGGAGATCGGGCAGCGACGAAATAGTTTTCGGAGCCGGAATAAATTATGTAATATGTATTTAATATTAATTAATGTAATTAATAGTTAAATATATTTTTATTTAATTTTTCCTGAATTTTTAAAGGCAAAAATCCCTAAATGGGCCTTTTTGGGAAAAAGGGCCCATGAGGGGGGGAGAGTCCCCCCCAAGTGGAGGGGCCTGGTTCGGCCGGCCTAGGTGGGCCACATGGGGCCCACCTAGGGCCGGCACATCATCCTTGGCCGGCTGGGGTGTGGGATTAGTCCCACACCGCCAGCCTGGCAAGGTAGGCAGCTCCCCTAGCCCCTTTATATAGAGGGGTACCCCTGGCCTTTGAAGCACACAACCTTTCTCTCTCTCTCTCTCTCCTTGGATCACGTGACTCCCAAGTTTGGAGTTGCGCCAAGGATAAGTTTTTCTCCACCATACGCATGCCGCCGTGCTGCAGGTCTTCCGGTCCCAGTCTTCCGCTGCTCGTCCCTGGATCGGGCCCGGAGTTCGTCGGCTTCACCGTATGTGTGTAACGCCCTGCGAGGTGCCACGCTAGTGGTGCTGGAGGTCTGCTTCCTCCACACGGCCTCGAGGTCGTCGTCGGTTTCATCGACATCGCCGCGTCATCGTCTTCTTCGTCGCGCCAAGTTCTCCGCGACCTTGAGGTCGGCTACGGCGTCTACGTCAGCAACGCTTGTGCGGGAGCGTAATCCCCGCTTTTCGGTCTACAAGGGTATGTATACCGGAACCCCTTCGTACTACTATATCTGCATAGTATAGATCCTGGCTAGTGTAAGGTTATCGCTGTTAGGAAAAATTTTGTTTTCTGCCTGCGATCCCCTTCAAGGGTTATTTTGTCGGGGGCAATATATGGGCGAAAGGGCGAAGGCGTTTGAGGCCCGAGGGCCCCACACCATGTGCTGGCACGGCCAGGAAGGGAGCCGCGCCACCACATGATCTGGGCGCCTCGGTGCCCTCCTTCGTCTACTCTTCGGACTTCTGGAACGTGTCGGGAAAAATAGGAACTTGGGTCTTTGTTTCGTGCAATTCCGAGAATATTTCCTTAACAGCTTTTCTGAAACCAAAAACAGCAGAAAACAGGGAACTGCCACTATGGCATCTTGTTAATAGGTTAGTCCCAGAAAATGCATAAAAACCATATAAAGTATATATAAAACATGTAGCAATTGGTATAATATAAGCATGGAACATAAGAAATTATAGATACGTTGGAGACGTATCAGTGGCCTGGAGGAGGAGGAGGAGGCCGGACGGGTCGGCGGCGAGGACGAAGGGGAAGCGTTGCGGCGTGACGGGATACGGGAAGACGCGCGGGGAGACGGTGAGGATGGAGACGGAGGAGCAGTGAAGCAAGGAGGTTGGGGGCGGCGCTCGTGCTGGGTGGGGGGAGGGGAGCCGCGGCCGCCGGTGGTCGAGTTGGGGGAGGCAGGGGCGCACGTGGCGGTGAAGGGGCAGCCAGGGAAGGGCGCGCGCGGGTGGAGGTGCAGCGGGCGGCGCCGCGCGTGGGTGGAGGTGCAGCGGGTGGCAGCGCGCTCTTGGGTGGAGGTGCAGTAGGCCGCGGCGCGCGCGGGTGGAGGTGCAGCGGTTCCACGGCTCCATGGCGTGCTGGGCGTGGCTCGTGAGAGCGAACGAGGGAGAGAGAGGATGGGATCGAGAGAGAGGAGCGAACTAGAGAGTGCGTGGCTGTGAGTGGTCTGTCATACACGTGAGAGGATAGAATAGAGAGAGAAAGTAGATCTCAGATCTGATCTGACTTTTTTTGTAGCGCATTTCTGTGGCGCATGTATTTTTGTGGCGCATGTGGCTGCATGCGCCACAAAAATTCATATTTCTGTGGCGCCGCCGCATGCGCCACAGAAAGTAATATTTCTGTGGCGCATGTGGCTGCATGCACCACAGAAATGTCACATTCTGTGGCGCATGAGGTTTCCGTGCGCCACAGAATTATGAAATTATGTGGCGCACGCAAAACAATGCGCCACAGAAATATTTTTTGTGGCGCATGCGTATTTGGTGCGCCACAAAAAGGTGATACACCTATAAGCCCTTTCCTACTAGTGTGTCCATCAAAGATCGAGAAAAGACGGCATTCATCACTCCCAAGGGCTGCTACTGCTACACCTGGATGCCTTTTGGCCTCCGGAACGCCGGCGCTACCTTCCAGCACGCGATGCAGGCGTGCCTTGGGACACAGCTGGGTCGCAATGTCGAAGCGTACATCGACGACATCATGGTCAAGACTCGGTACCAGGACTCACTCATCCAAGATCTTCACGAGACGTTCGAGAATCTCCGCCGGGTCAACTTCATGCTAAACCCCGAAAAATGCGTTTTCGGGGTTCCATCAGGCAAGCTGCTGGGTTTCTTGATTTCCCATCGAGGAATCGAGGCTAATCCAGACAAGATCAAGGCGATCGATCGCATGGAAGCGCCGCGGCGGATCAAGGACGTGCAGCGCCTCAACGGGTGCATCACCGTACTCGGGCGCTTCATCTCAAGGCTAGGGGAACGAGCTCTTCCGTTCTTCAAGCTTCTCAAGAAGAAGGGCTCGTCGACTGGTCCCCTGAGGCTGAGGAAGCCCTTCAGTCTCTCAAGAACTACCTCGCCTCGCCACCAATCATGGTGGCCCCCGCGGCGAAGGAGCCTTTCCTGCTATACATCGCTGCCACGAACCAGGTGGTAAGCGCAGTATTGGTAGTACAGCACGACGCACCTCCAAGAAAGCCAAGCAACGCCAAGAGCAAACGACTCGGGGACACAATCCCAGGTCCGCCTT
The DNA here is from genome assembly GCA_026929855.1 of Poa annua. NCBI lineage: Eukaryota > Viridiplantae > Streptophyta > Magnoliopsida > Poales > Poaceae > Poa > Poa annua. The sequence continues at coordinate 25,487,854 of CM049439.1, read as the reverse complement.
GCAAGAAGAAGGCGTCGGGCCTGCCCGGGTCCCAGGACCTCAGCAGCCCGATAGGATCTGCGGACGACGACGGTACCGGGGCGCTAGGGGCTGAGCAGCCACCAGCCCAGGACATTGACTCCGTGGAAGAAGAGGCGAAACCCGTTCGAGAAGCGCCCACCCGCAAAGCGCGGTACCCGATCTACTTTGTCAGTTCGGTCCTGCGTGATGCGCATGAACGCTACCCCATGATGCAGAAGCTGCTGCTAGCGATCCTCGTCGCGTCTCGCAATCTGAGGCCTTACTTTGAGAGTCACCCAATCACCGTGGTCTCGAAGTACAATCTGAGAAGCCCCCTGGAGAACCCACTCGCCACAGGGCACGCTTCGTGGTGGGCCATGGAGCTTCAAGGATTTGGCCTCAAATTTGAACACACTGACAACATCAAGAGCCAGGCGCTAGCGGACTTCACCGCAGAATGGACCGAGACGGCGTTCGAAGACCCGGAAGAGGAAACCTGCCTCCCTGGGAAAGAAGACCCCAGCGCCTGGACCATGCACTTCGAGGGTTCTTATTCCAAGAATCAAGGAGGAGCCGGGATGGTCCTGACATCTCCGACCGGCGACTGCCTGAAGTACGTCGTCCAGATGCACTTCCGCGGCAGCGTCTCCAACAACACGATGGAGTACGAGGGCCTGCTCGCGGGGCTCCGTGTGGCCATCATCCTCGGCATCAGGAAAATCATCGTCAAGGGTGACTCTCAGCTGGTCATCAAGCAAGTGAACAAAGAATACGCGTGCCCGCAAATGGCGTCGTACGTCAAGGAGGTGTGGAAGCTGCAGCGACGCTTCGACAACTTCAGGGCTACGTACATCTCGCGGGTGGACAACAAGGCCACGGACGAACTCTCGCGGCTGGCTTCCCAACGGGAGCCTGTCCCTCCCGGGATCTACATCGAGGTACTCAAGCAACCGTCGGTGCCTTCCGACCGAGTCAAGACAAGTCCGGCTGCGACGCCGGGGGCTGGTGACCTGTCTGCCCCGGCTGATCAGGATGCAAGCCCGGGAGATCAAGACCTGGTGGCACCTGCGACGGAGGAAGCTTCGCTTCCCTCCTGTCAAATGGTGCTCCCAGTGGAGAGAAGCTGCCCGCCTTGGGCCCAGGACATAGTCAAGTACATGACCGAGCATGCCCTTCCGGGTAACGACCATGAAGCCGAGCGGGTGTCCCGCCAAGCCAAGCTCTACGTTCTGATCGACGGGGAGCTCTACAGGCGGCGTGACAATGGAGTCAAACTCCATTGCATTCCGCAAGAACAAGGCCAAGCGCTGCTGAGGCACATACATGAGGGTACATGTTCCAGTCATGTCGCATCAAGATCATTGGCGGGGAAAGTCTTTCGTCACGGGTTCTACTGGCCCATAGTTCTCCACAACGCCGAGCAGATCGTCAAGACATGTGAAGCTTGCCAGCACTACGCAAAGGACATTCATCAGCCAGTGCAAGCTCTGCAGCCTATTCCAATCTCTTGGCCGTTCGCGGTCTGGGGGCTGGACATCGTGGGCAAGATCCTGAGGTCTCTCGGGGGACATGAGTATCTCTTCGTCGCCATCGACAAGTTCACGAAGTGGGTGGAAGTAATGCCAGTGCCGAAGCAGACGGCCCAAGCCGCCATCAAGTTCATCGACGGGATCGTGTTCAGATACGGAGTGCCCAATAGGATCATCACCGACAACGGCTCCCAGTTCACCAGCCAAGTTTTCCTCAACTTCTGCGAAGAGATGGGCATCAAGGTGTGTTTCGCCTCGGTGTCCTACCCAAGATGCAATGGACAATCGGAGCGAGCCAACGCAGAAGTACTCAAGGGTCTGAAAACCAAGGCATTTGACAAACTAGATGACCGGGGCAAGAACTGGATCGAGCACCTAACAAGCGTCCTATGGTCACTCAGGACCACACCCAGCAGAGCCACGGGAGAAACACCTTTCTTCCTCGTCTATGGAGCAGAAGCGGTCCTGCCGACTGAACTCAAGCACGGATCCCCCCGGGTACTTGCCTATGATGAAGAGGCTCAAATGGAGAGGAGGATTGATGACATCAATTTCCTGGAAGAAGTGCGGTGTCGAGCATCTCTAAGATCCGCTTGTTACCAGCAAGCGCTCGGGCGCTATCATGACCGCTATGTGCGAGCAAGAGCATTGGAGCCAGGAGACCTGGTCCTCCGGAAGAAGCAAAAGCACGATGGCATGAACAAAATTTCATCGAAGTGGGAAGGTCCGTATCGGGTCACACATACCCCAAGAGGAAGGTATGAAGTAGTGCAGCAGCAAATTTCCCTCAGTTGTGAAACCAAGGTTATCAATCCAGTAGGAAACTAGAATTCTTCCGAAGGTTGCTGCGGTTGACCTTGGCAGGGCGCACTACCGGTGTCAACCACGAACGTGGAACCTGCACACAACACAACCAAGATACTTTGCCCCAACTTAACAGTGAGGTTGTCAATCTCACTGGCTTGCTGTAACAATGGATTAAACGTATGTGTGGAAAATGATGTTTGTTTGCAGAGAATGAAAGTAACAGGATTGCAGTAGGTTGTATTATCTGTTTAAAGAAAAAAAAGGACCGGGGTCCACGGTTCACTAGTGGTGTCTCTCCATAAATAATAATAGCATACATGCGGGTAAACAAATTACAGCTGGGCAATTGACAGAATAAAGAACTGCATAATGATGCATATACAAGTCATGATGTCTAGTGTGAGATTCATTTGGGCATTACAACATGATAGATAGACCGTCATCCAACTGCATCTATGACTAATAATCCACCTTCAGAATAGCATCCGCAACACCATTCAGTATTAAGTTGCAAGCAACAGATTATTGCATTAAGTAAAGTGTGTAATGTAAGTAGCACAAATATCCTTAGATAAAGAACTACTGTTTTATCCCTAGTAGCAACAGTACATCTACAATCTTAGAGGTTGATGTCACACCCCCAGATTAAATAGAGACATGAACCCACTATCGAGCATAAATACCCCCTCTTGGAGTCACAAGAATCTACTTGGCCAGAGCATCTACTAGTAACGGAGAGCATGCAAGATCATAAATAACGCACTCACAAGATATATTATGAAGCAAATGACATAGTACTCAATTATTCATCGGATCCCAGCAAACACGACATGTAGCATTACATAAAGATGATCTTGATCATGATAGGCAGCTAACAAGATCTAAACATGATGGCACAATAGGAGAAGACAACCATCTAGCTACTGCTATGGACGTGTAGTCAAAGGATGAACTACTCACGCATCAGTCCGGAGGCGGGCATGGTGATGTAGAGCCCTCCGGTGATGATTCCCCTCTCCGGCAGGGTACCGGGAAGAGCTTCTGAACCCTCCCGAACTAGGGTTCACGGCGGCGGCGGCTCTGGAACGTATCAAGGAAAAGTGTTCGGGTTCTAGGTCTTAATTCGTCGGGGGGTATTTGTACGCGAAAGGGCGAAGGCACTGGAGCCCCGAGGGGCCCACACCATGTGGTGGCGCAGCCAAAAGGGGGGCCGCGCCTCCCCCAGGTGTGGGCGCCTCGGTGCCCTCCTCCGTCTCATCTTTGGTGTTCTGAAAGCTCCCCAGAAAAATAGGGACTTTGGCTTTTGATTCATCCAATTCCGAGAATATTTCCTTAACAGCTTTTCTGAAACCAAAAACAGCAGAAAACAGGGAACTGGCACTCTGGCATCTTGTTAATAGGTTAGTCCCAGAAAATGCACGAAAACCATATAAAGTGTATATAAAACATGTAGCAATTGGTATAATATAAGCATGGAACATAAGAAATTATAGATACGTTTGAGACGTATCAAGCATCCCCAAGCTTAGTTCTACTCGTCCCGAGTAGGTAAAACGATAACAAGAATAATTTCTGAAGTGACATGCTTTCACGCAATCTTGATCATATAATAATGTAATGCATGTAAATTGAGATCAAATGAATAAAAGCCGTAGTTTATATTGATATCAAATGAGTAAACAAGTAGGAAGAACAAAGTAAAACTTTCAATGAATCAATACTAGAGAACAATCAACCGTGCAAAGTAGATATTAAAGATGATTTAAGCTTCAAGAATAACAATATAATCATCTAATGCATCCAACACTCATGAAAACTTTGTGAAAGGATCAAGTCAAGCAATAACAATATGCACGTAGAAAATCATCTCTCTATTTGTTCACTTAAAAACAAGCAAGCGTTCAGCGTTGGTTTCTGGCACTAGGATGTTGTGGCTAAAAGAATAATATGGGGGGCTTGGAAGGCCAACGGAAGAAAGTCTCACACAGCTGAAATTGATCATTAGACAAGAGGAAGTCTCATAATCGAAGCTATGCAAGGAGTAGTGATTGCCACACAACGGATGCACATAGAACTATAAGTGTATGAAAGCTCTCCAATGGAACTAGTGGGGGTGCATCCAACTTGCTTGCTCATGAAGACCTAGAGCACTTTTGAGGAGGCTCATCATTGGAATATACAAGCCAAGTTCTATAATGTAAAGTTCCCCACATAGTTATGCAAGTAAAACATTAAAACTCTCTCATATGGAGTAAGGGTGCTAAACATGATGAAGATCTCCCACGAGTGTATGGTGGATGTTTTGAGTAGGTAGGTATGGTGGATGTTTTGAGTAAGATATTTGGCTTATGTCGGCCCAATGAGGACCGGGGTGTGCATAGCCCACTCCCTGCAGGCCTCGCCCGCGAACGGATTCGTCAAAACGACTAAGGACCAAGCTACCGCTTGGAGAGACCCTCGAGAGGCATCTCCTCTTGAGGGCCTGAAGAGGAAGCCAGGGCCTGAAGAGGACCCCGCGCTTCAAGAGACTCCCCAAGGCTCAACACGCCTGGAGAGAGGTCAGCAGGAAACCTCCCCACAGGCCACCGCGGCCCTGTGGAGACACTTCGCGGCTAAGCAAGCGCTGCAGGGCGCACATGGCCCCTGCAGCAGCCGCAGGGTGACGCGAGCATCCCAGCTGCCATTCTGATGATAAAGGAGTCAACAAAGCCGCACCGCCTGCGCCAGGACAGCCAGGACTTTCCTCTTTGGTGATAAAGCGGCTGGACGGCGCAACGCTCCAAGAAGATTGTCACCGTGGGCTCCACCACGACCTCTGCCGCGCCTGCGAGCCGCTCTGCTCCGTCTGCAGCCTGTCGGCCACAGCGCGCAACTTTAGCACGGATGGACCGCGTCCATGGACGGATGAGCCGCGGTGGACTCCCGCTCCATCGCGCCACCGGCATGTGGGAACCCACCAGCACGAGGAAGGAGCCCGGGGCGCCTATAAAAGGAGCAGGAGCTCCACCATAGAGAGGGATTGATCTCCAGTCGGCTGATTGCTTCCGAGACCGAGGGAGCCTTAGCCAAACGCATAGGATAGCCAACTGCTGGAGGAGGAAGACGACCATTGTGTCCCTCTCCAAGCACCAAACTGCCTCAGGAGAGCCCTCGGCAAGTTCATTGTCCTGTAACCTTCGCAGTGCAATACAGACAAGCAGGAGTAGCGGTGTTACCTCCTCCTGAGGGCCGTGAACCTGGGTACGGGCCGGTGTCCATCTCTGGCGTGGTAGTTCCTCTCCAGGCCCGGCGAGCACCGTCGTCGTGCCTCTCGAGGATTGTTTGACCTCCGCGTTCAGTCCCCCCTTCGAACCTCTCTTCAGGGTGTGGCTACCCCTGTTCCGTGGGAGTCACTCTCCGACATTTGGCGCGCCAGGTAGGGGACTGAGGCGCGTCTTCGACCTCCGAACTCTGCGCCATGACGGACACCCGCGCGACGCGCGCCAACCGGCGTGCCTCTGAGAGAGCTCACACCGAGCCTGGCACTGCTCCCACCCGCGGCCGCCGTGGTCGCCCCCGCGCGGCCGAGCGCACTGGCACCGGCCCGCGCGTGGAGGAGCCAGAGAGTGAGGAGCACCGCGGCGGAGACCAGCGCGACGACGAGGACCTCTCTAAGCGCCGTGAGGACGCTGAGTCCTCGCACCCGTCCCGGCGCCAGAGCGTGTCCACGCGGGAGCACCACGAGCCCGCCCCGCACACCGCGCTGCTCATGGCCCAGGAGCTCCTCCGCTACCGGCCAAGTGCCGAGGCACACGACCAGTGGTTGGACCGCCTCCACCACCTCGTCGACATCGCAACCACGCGCCCTGCTCCATCGCGCTCCATCGTACCCTCCGGCCCTGCAGGGGCGGCCGCACCAGGTGCGCCCCCACCGCCGCCAGGACCACCTCCGGCCGCGGCACAGCGGGCTCCCTCCCATGCTTCCTCGCCGCACGATTGCCAGATCGTGCAGCGCACCGCGCCTGACGCACGTGTGGGCATGGAGCGACGCCGCGACCTCCAGAACCGCCTCGTCGAGGAGCTCGGCCAAGCGGGGCAGCAAAACCGCAGGGCCCTCCAGGGAGGAACGGCCACCTACGCCACTGGCTGCATGGCCTTCACGCGCGCCCTGCGTCGTGTGGTCTGGCCGCAGAAGTTCGGGTCCACCAACCCTCTCGAGTTCCTGCAGCTCTACACCACCTCCATCTAGGCCGCAGGGGGAGACGACAAGGTCATGGCCAACTGGTTCTCCCACGCCCTCAGGGACTCCGCGCTGTCCTGGCTCCTCAACCTGCCTGAGGACTCCATCGACTCCTGGGAGGAGCTCTGCAGGCAGTTCGTCGCCAACTTCAAGGGCACGTACGAGCGCGCACTCACCCACAACGACTTGCGCGCTGTGGTGCAGAAGAAAGATGAGACTCTTCGCAAGTACATCCAGCGCTTCAGCCAGGTGCGGAACAAGATTCCGAACATCCCCGACACCCAGGTCATCGCTGCCTTCCGCGAGGGCATCACGAACCGCAGGATGCTCGAGAAGCTCGGCATCCACGACAAGCTCACCTCTGTGGTGAAGCTGTTTGATCTGGCGGATAAGTGCGCTAAGGCTGAAGAGGGACTCCTCTTCGTCAAGATGAGCGCACGGGGGGACGACCCTGGCGAGGGGTCCAAGAGCCACAAGAAGAAGGAAGAGCCCAAGCGCAAGGCCACCGCGGTCCTCGCGGCAGAGCCTGACGCGAAGGGCTCCCGCAGGGGTTCTCCCGAGCGCGGCGACAAGGAGGTGGACCACCGCCCATTCTGCGTCTACCACAACAGGCGCGGCCATGCCACCGAGAACTGCCACGACCTCAAGAGGCTGAGCAGGGAGCGCGAGCGCGAAGAAGCCAGCGGGAGCCGCGGCAGAGGCCGCGGCTACCGCCGCGACAGCAGAGGCGGACGCGCTGGCGGCTACCAGAGGCCGCAAGGCACTCAGGCCAACGCCGCTGAGAGGAACAACAACCTCCCCGACGAGGAAGATGGAGGCTACCAGGCCCCGAGAGGCGCCATGGCCTGCATCCTCGGCGGGGCTCAAGCGCCCAAGTCGAACAATCAGTTCAAGCAGTTCGCCCGCGAACTCAACGCTGCGCTCCCGAGCACCGAGACCTCCAGGCCCCTCAAGTGGTCCCAGTACACCATCGCCTTCGACGCCAAGGACCACCCCAAGTCGACCAAGACTGTTGGAACCCTCCCCCTGGTCTGCTCCCCCACCATCAACAACATCACCGTCTCCAAGACACTCATCGATGGGGGAGCGGGCCTGAATGTCATCTCTGTCGAGACCTTCGAGACGCTTCAAGTGCCCTACGAGTGGCTTATGCCCTCCAGGCCGTTCACGGGCGTCACCAGTGGTTCAATCGAGCCTCTGGGCAAGTCCGCCTCGCGGTCACCTTTGGCACGCAGAAGAACTAGCACACGGAGCTGATCGACTTCGATGTCGCCCACATCGGCCTGCCGTACAACGCCATCCTCGGCTACCCCGCCCTCGCGAAGTTCATGGCCGTCACGCATCACGCCTACAACATGGTCAAGATCCCCGGCAGCGCTGGCACCATTGCCATCCATGGTCATATCCTGGACGCCACGCGCGCTGTCGAGAGCGCCTACAAGGCAGCCGCCATGGCTTTCCCGGCTGATGTGGGGACCCCGGACTAGCTGTCCGAAATACCCGATTATGCTTAACACAACGATCCCGTGATCAGTCTGTCGTTGCACATAATCCGAACTGAATACCAAAGTTTACATCCATTACAATACCGGAATAAGTCTTACATAACAGGTCATATAGACCAAGTCTTACACAAGTGCCTTCTAGGGCCAAATCAACATAAGCAGCGGAACTTAAAACGTAGTAGACATCCAAAAACTAACGATAACCCGACAGGCAGTCGACTTGAGAAGATCCTTAGTTGGCGTAGATGTCGCCATACTCCTCCTGGGCGTAATACTCCTCCAGGTCTGGCTACGACAATAGCCAGAGGCAAGCTAGTATGAGTACATTGGAATGTACTCGCAAACTACTCCAACATGAGTGCACTAGTCTCAATTTTATTTTTATTTTTTTTATTATTCTCTTAATCATTTAACTAAGACATTTCTATATCCTTGCTGAAGAAGATAAGGAGGTTATAACTACTCTTAGTATCTCATGTGTATTAGTTTCTTCAAACTCCTCCTTTTTCCAACCATGATCCCTCATGGTTTATTCCTCCAACAACCTCATACCGATCCGTTGGTATAGGTGTATGGAACATTCTCCAACTTCTTTTCTTTTGAAAACACAACTCTTTTTCCAAAAACTTGCACATGGTCAAAGTAGGGCCTCCCAACTGTCCATATCCGAGGACTCGGCTATTCGAATAGTTTAAATCCCTCTGCAGAGGTAGCACGCTTTTCCCACACCCATCCGATAACTCATCGTGTCTGCCACGTCTCGCCATACCAGGGTATGCGAAGTTGAGTCACCAGTCCTAGTCTGTCCTTTGCTCATGCTAGTATAGGATCCTGCCCCTATGAACCATTCCATCTACACTCAGTCCAGTTTCCCGTCGGAAACCCTAAGTGTGAGGACTCATAGGTTTTATCTGGCGGTGTATAGGGGACATCCTTCTATCCTCCTCCTTATCTACTCATAGAGTTTGAGCGAGGACCCAGGTCAGGGGTAGGTCACCAAACCATTCCCTCATGCATAACGGAGTCATCCCCGTTGATGCAGTGTCCCATACTAATAAGAGCAAACTATATGACTAAGCCCCTTCCCATATGTGGGGTAATTGTGGTCGCACAGAATATCGGTTGGTTGACGTAAGTACAAAGACACAATGTGCTTTTCTCAAAAACCACCTTTCTCCATTTCTTTACTTCAACACCCAATCATAGTGCTTTATATCCACACAAGTTTTCAAAGGAGTTTTGAATAAACAAACCTTGATTTTTCCATCCTATAGTTTTAGCATATACTTCTACTTAGGGTGGCAAAATAATCTCTATATACTTTTGAAAAAGGATTTTTATAAACCTTTGCTTTTGAAAATGACTTGTAAATCTAGATGCATAAGTTAGGTGCAAGCTCAGAGAGTAGCTTGCCTTGCTCAACAAAGTGGTCTTGGTCTTGGTCTTCAGGTTCCACAAATCCTTCCTCCTCGATGTACTCGACAACGTTCTCGTCTAATACAAAACCAAGCAATACAAACAATCACTAGCCTATCCAAATCAATCACCACAGCAACACAAACTTACTCACTTTATCTAACCACTCCATGCATCAAACATTGTGATTTGAATCCAATTTAGTTGAATTAACTAGCATTTAATCATATCCTAATTTGGGCAGAAACTAGTCACATAAGTTTAATTGCATAGTTTAAGTTCTAGTGGTCACAAAAATACAAACTAAAATTCTACAGGTAGCTACTGATGTGTATAATCCAACACAATTGGATTTGGATCAATTGGAGTTATCAAACTCCCTACACAATGTTTTGAATCCAGAAGCTAATTAATAAAGTTTTGGCTATTATTTAAATTATGTTCCTCTAAAAATTAAACCCTTTTAGGATTGACTAACCATGGTTAAATGTGGTCTAATAAAATTGGTTTCAACTAATTTGGATTAACAGAGCATTAGAAACAACCAAGTTTAGAATTTAGACATGCTACTGTATTTTGAATATTGTATTTTTATTCTATACCCAAATGGAGTGAAACTAGTTTAGTTGGATAGAGAATTTCATAACCTATTCAGAACAATTTGATTTGTTCAATTTGGAGTTGTGAATCTAAAGTTATGAATTTTCTAAAACTGAGTTCAGTACTGGTTTTGAATTAAACCTAAATTCGAATAATTAACCCAGAGTGGATAATGTTGAAAATCCTGACAGGGGGTCCCACTGGCCAGCGACTGCGGGCGCGCGCGCGGTTTCCATTTAAACCTGACGCGTGGGGTCCGCACGTCAGCGACTAATTTAACCGAACCGGTAAGCTACCGTAGATCTGTGATCTAACGGCCGAGATTGAGCGCGTCGGCGACGACCTAAATCGGGCGGCGCCGCGGCTCCGGCGACGGCGAGGTGGACGGAGTGCTCACCTAGGGGCTCGGGAGGACGTGGCGATGGTGCAGGAGGGGTGCGGCGGTTCGGGGAAACTCGTGGGCGAGGTGGCGCGGGCTGGGGAGGCTCCTGGCGGTGACGGCCCCGCCCTCCAGGCGGTGCACGAGAGGGAGTGGTGTGAGGGGAGAGAGGTGGTGGTGAGGTGTGGGGAAACGGCGAGGCTCGGGGTGGCTTAAATAGCGGCGAGGCGGCGTACGGTGGACGCGGTGCAGAGGGCACCGGCGGTCGTGCGAGCCCGCCGTAGGCCGGTGGAGGGGTGCGGCTAGGATGCGGGATGTCTAGGGGACCGAACGGGCAAGGAGGGGTGGCGTGGAGGCTGCTGCGTGCGCTCGGGTGGGGGACGGCCGCGGCGCGCGTCCGGGCGGCGCACGGCGTGCGTGGCATGCCGCGGACACGGCGTGTTCGGGCGGCTGCTGGTGCGTGCTGCTGGTGCGCGAGGGAACCAGGAGGCGAGGGAGGGAGAGAGAGGGCGCAGCGCGGCCGGCACGGCGCGGCGTCGCCGCGGCCACAGTGCCGACACGGCGACGTGCGCGCGGCCGCCGCTGTCGCCAGCGTCTCCTCGTCGATCCCGGCCATCCTTTGGCTCGCTCTTGGGTGCGGCGTGATCGTGGTGATTAGGGGCGTGCAACGGAGGTCTTAATTTGTCCAATGCACAACTCAATACTCGGATTGATCCACGGATTGGCTCGGGTTTGGGAAGAACAGGTGGTGCACAGAAGGTGTTCGATGAAAAGTCTGAACCAAAATAAAATTCAGATTTTTGGATTTTTCTTTCATAACTTGCTTCTCATATATTTATCAAGGTTTGTTGAGCTATTTGTTTGTTCATGGGGCAAGTGCAAAATAGCACACTTTGTGATTGGAATAAGATAAAGAAAGAAATGTGAATTTGAATTTAAGTTTTTGAATTGAATATTTTAAATGGTGGGGAAAAAAATAGGAGTGTTCATATTGTCACTCCACTAAATTTGGTTTGGAAAATAAATGGATTTCTTAATTTGGGGAAAAAAATAGGGTGACATGTGCCATATTGTTGGTATTGTTTTATATTTTGTTTTGTTTATTTTCTTTTCCTCAATTTTGTAATTAGAGTTAGAATCCAACAATCTTGCAAGCAAAGCATAACAAACAATAATCATGAAACAAACATATACCAACTTATAGGAAAAGTTTTTGCTGGCCCACATTTCTGCATTAATAATTTATATTAATATTTGGGATGTTACAAATCCTCCCCCCCCTTAAAATAAATCTCGTCCCGAGATTTGCTAGGTCTGGGTACTAAAGAGGTTCGGGAATTCACTTCTAAGATAGTCCTCACGTTCCCACGTGGCTTCATCTTCAGAGTGGTTAGTCCACTGGACCTTGTAGAACTTGATTGCTCGCCTACGGGTGAGACGAACATCCTCGTCGAGAATCTTGATGGGTTGCTCACGATAAGTCAGATCTTGATTTAGGTCGATGGAATGGTGGTCGATGTTTTTGAAAACATCAGGCTGGTCGGGAACTTCAAGACATTTCCGGAGCAAGGAAATGTGAAAGACGTCATGGTAATCTGCTAGCTCTTGAGGCAACTCTAATTGGTAGGACACTTCTCCTCGACGGGCAAGGATCTTGAAGGGTCCAATATACCTGGGTGCTAATTTTCCTTTGACATGGAAACGCTGCATTCCTTTAAGGGGTGTCACTCGGAGATAGACATAATCTCCGATATTGAAAGTGACATCACGTCGTCTGTTGTCAGCGTAGCTCTTTTGACGGGATTGGGCAGTTTTGAGTCGCTCACGGATAAGTTGAACTTGTTCCTCTGCCTCACGGAGGGTATCTGGTCCAAACAATTTGCCTTCTCCGGTGTCGGACCAATTCAGGGGCGTACGACACTTCCTGCCGTATAGGGCTTCAAAAGGGGCCATTTGCAGACTAGACTGGTAACTATTATTGTAGGAGAACTCTGCAAATGGAAGACAATCTTCCCATTTGGATCCGTAGGCTAGAACACACGCACGAAGCATGTCCTCCAATATCTGGTTCACTCTTTCAGTTTGGCCTCCGGTCTGGGGATGATAAGCTGTGCTAAATGCCAACTTGGTTCCGAGGGCTTCGTGTAAGGCTTTCCAGAACCTTGAGGTGAATTGTGTGCCTCTATCCGATACAATCCTCTTAGGCACACCATGCAGGCTTACTATTCTGGAAATATACAGGTCTGCTAACTGATTTCCCCGGTAGGTGGTATGGACGGGAATGAAATGGGCAACCTTGGTCAGTCTATCAACGATGACCCAAATTGAGTCATGGCCTCTGTTAGACCTTGGAAGTCCTGTGATAAAATCCATCCCAATTTCATCCCACTTCCACTCAGGAATTTGCAGGGGTTGCAGCAATCCAGCGGGTCGCTGATGTTCAGCCTTGACTCGCTGACAGATATCACACTTGGCTACAAAAACACCGATCTCTCGCTTCATTCCGTGCCACCAAAATTTCTCACGAAGGTCTTGATACATTTTGGTTCCGCCAGGGTGGATCGAATAGGGGGTCTCGTGGGCTTCCTTCAGGATTAACTCTTTAAGCTCCGTGATGCTGGGGACACAGATACGATCCTGGTATCTTAGCACTCCTTCAGCATCTTCGGTAAAACCAGGCGCTTTACCTAGAGAAATCTTCTTCTTGATCCCTTCTATACTCTCATGTCCTTTCTGGGCTTCCTTGATTTGGTCCATCAAGGTTGGGGTTAACTCTAAGTTGGCAAGATATCCATGGCTAACAAGCTCTAACCCAAAATCTTTGAACTCTCTGAACAGGGCTGGTTGTTCTGCTTGGATCAGGGCATTCAGGGTGCAGGGTTTGCGACTATGGGCATCGGCAACTACGTTAGCCTTCCCAGGGTGATAATGGATACCGATATCATAATCCTTGATTAATTCCATCCACCTTCTCTGTCGCAGGTTTAACTCCTTCTGGGTGAAGATATACTTCAAGCTCTTGTGATCCGTATAGATCTCGCAACGATGTCCCGCAAGATAGGAGCGCCATGTTTTCAGAGCCAGAACAACAGCGGCTAACTCCAGGTCATGGGTTGGGTAATTCTCTTCATGTGGTCGCAACTGCCGAGACAGATACGATACCACCTTGCCTTCTTGCATCAGAACGCAACCAAGTCCGAGGCGTGATGCATCGCAATACACGTCGAAACTCTTGGTGACGTCTGGCATAATCAGGACAGGGGTTGAGGTCAGTCTCTTCTTTAATTCTTGGAAGCTCTCTTCACACTTCTGGGTCCATTCAAACTTCTTGTCCTTCTTCAACAGTTGGGTCAGGGGTTTGGCTAAACTGGAGAATCCTTCAACGAACTTGCGGTAGTAACCCGCTAATCCGAGAAAGCTTCGGATTTCAGTCACACTAGTTGGGGCTTCCCAGTTCACAATGGCTTGGATCTTCTCTGGGTCAACAGAAATTCCTCCCGCAGACACCACATGTCCGAGAAACGCTACTTTACTGAGCCAAAACTCACACTTGCTAAACTTGGCATACAACTGGTGTTCTCGGAGGGTTGCTAAAACTAGACGCAGATGTTCAGCATGCTCTTCTTCGGTTTTGGAGTAAATAAGGATGTCATCGAGGAAAACTACCACGAACTTGTCAAGATACTCCATGAAGATCTTGTTCATGAGATTCATGAAATAGGCTGGGGCATTGGTCAGACCAAAGGACATTACGGTGTATTCAAATAAACCGTAGCGGGTGGTGAAGGCAGTTTTGGGAATGTCTGTCTCTCGGATTTTTAATTGATGATATCCTGACCGAAGATCGATCTTGGAAAAGACTCGTGCTCCGTTCATTTGATCGAACAGATCCTCGATCTTTGGGAGAGGGTACTTGTTCTTAATGGTCACATCATTTAGCTTGCGATAATCCACACACAGGCGTGTGGTACCGTCTCTCTTATCCACAAAAATAATGGGTGATCCCCAGGGTGAAGCACTTGGGCGAATAAGTCCTTTGCTGAGCATATCTGCTAACTGCTTCTTCAACTCAACCAGTTCCTCCGGATTCATCCGATAAGGCCTCTGGGATATAGGAGCTGTTCCGGGGATAAGTTCAATGATGAACTCAATATCCCGGTCTGGCGGCATACCAGGCAATTCTTCAGGGAAAACATCTCGGAACAGGTGAACAACACGGATCTCATCTAGGGTGGGTCTGGCTATGCCCTCATGGCATCCTGGTCGGGGTCGACTGGTTTCTGACACATACTTCACTTCTACTCCTTTGTCGGTGGTGAGGGTTACAGCTCTTCTGGCGCAGTCAATTTGACCATGGTACTTGGCTAGCCAATTCATACCCAGTATGACATCTATTCCTTGGGTTCCTAAAATGATTAAGTCGACTAGGAACTTTTCCCCCTTGATTTCAAGGGAAACGTCCGGGCAATATGACTTGGTATCTATGGTGGATTCTGGGATTTGGATGATCATGGGTTTGGGTAAAAGGTTCCCGACTAAACCTCCCTTAGCAACAAACTCTTGGGTAACAAAGGAATGGGTAGCACCAGAATCAAACAGAACAGTTGCAGGTACCGAGTTGACAAGGAACGTACCCAGCACAACATCTGGCGCTTCCATGGCTTCCTCTGCATTGATGTGGTGCAGACGTCCCTTGGCAACAGCAGTATTCCCGCGAGGTGCGGGGTTCTTGCCGTTCCCATTACGGCCTTGGCCATTGTTCGGTGCTGGTGCATCGGGGCGTGGACCATTCTTCTTAGGATTGGGGCATTCTTTGGAGTAGTGACCTTTGGTGCCGCAATTATAGCAGACAACATTAGTGTTGTGGTTGAAGTTGTTGGGGTTCCCTCCGGGGCGAGTAGGGTTGTTGGGGCGGTTGAAGCTGTTTGGGTTTCTGGTGGTGTTTGGGTTTGGGTTGTTGGGGCGAGTAGGGAAATTGGGGCGTGTAGGTTGTGGTGGTCGATATACTGGTTTCGGGGTTGGTGGAAAGGTGTGAGGCTTCTGACTGCTCGACCCTTCCTTGGCCATCATCCTTCTCTTGCGACTCTCGAACATAGTTCTACGTTTGGTCTCCAATTGAATAGCCTTGTCCACCAGTGACTCCAGGTCCAGGAAGTCGTGGATCACCAGGGCACACTGCAGTTCATCATGGAGCCCATCCATGAAACGCTCCATCCTTTTCCTCTCGGTGTCAGTATCATCAGGAGCGTACCGGGATAAGTCCGTAAACTCATCCAGGTATCCGACCACGTCCTTGCTTCCCTGCCGCAGCCTGCGGAATTCGTCCTTCTTCCTCTCAATAAGTCCGCCGGGTATGTGCTTCTTGCGGAA
The DNA here is from genome assembly GCA_026929855.1 of Poa annua. NCBI lineage: Eukaryota > Viridiplantae > Streptophyta > Magnoliopsida > Poales > Poaceae > Poa > Poa annua. The sequence continues at coordinate 25,472,029 of CM049439.1, read as the reverse complement.
CTTCTCCTGGAACTCTGCCCAGCCGATAGCATGACCGGCTTGCTGGAGAGCCTTGGTAGCTTCCCACCAAGACCGTGCAGGTCCAGCAAGGTAGTGGGTTGCATAGAGCACCTTCTCAGGTTCTCCTACGGCAGCAATTTCTAGGTTGTTGTTGATGGTGCGAAGCCAATCATCGGCCTCTAGTGGGTGAAGTCCCTTGGAATAGGTGGGTGGGTTGGTCTTCTGGAAGTCACTCAAAGTGGATCGCTGATTTCCTTCACCATTACCATTGCCATTGTGGTGGTTGTTGTTGTTGTTGTTGTGTGCGGCAGCGATCTGCTGCAGGGCAGCGATATGAGCTTGACGCTCTGCCCGAGCAGCTTGGCGTTCCTCCATGATAAGCGCAAGAAGTTGGGCGGTGGTTGGTTCCGGTGGGGGTGGTGGTCCTCCATCCGGGTTGGAGCGACGAGTGTCCACCATCCTGAAGACACCGGTTATAAGGGCAAGGCAAGAGGTTTTAACTAAGGGAAAAAGGTTGGCTTTGCATCATGGTGAATTACTTAAGGATTATGTGAAAAATACTTTTCGTAGACTAACAAGACTAGCACACTGTTATAACACAAGCATCACATCAAAGGTTCATCACATCAAGCTTACAACATTATCCCTTAAGCTAATGTACATAGTACAAGTTCCAAAAGAACCACTACTTCTACTCTACTAGCGATAGGGGGGTCGACCTAATCCTGCGGTAGTACTCAAGTCACTCGCCTACTGAGGTGGAACCTCAGGCTCGGATACGTCAGCGTCGGACTGGTAGGGTGGCTCCTCTGGGTCTTCCTCCTCGTCATCTTCCTGCTCATAGTCCATCTCCTCCAGATAGTCGTCATCGTCACTGAGGAAAGCGTTGTTCTCCTTGCGGAGATCCTCGCCCTCCTCCTCCATCTCGTCAGTACGGAGCTCCAAATCCTCGATCAGCTCGTCCTGCTCTGCCACCTTCTTGCGGAGCTTCGCTATGGTCTTCCTCATCTGGGTCCTCTTCTTGAGAAGAGCGACCTTCTCCTCCTTCAGCTGTGCCTCACTCTCGCGACTCTCCTTGAGCGAGAGGCGCTCAAAGTGAGACCGAAGTCTAGCGCACCTCAGATCCTCCTGGGTGCGAAAGAGCATAATCTCCATGTCCAAGATATACTCTCCGAACGTCGGGTGTAGAGGGGACTGAATAGGGTGTCCGTCGACAGTGCGCCTCCCGTAGAACTGGAAACGAGAGTTCACCAACTCCGCCTTGTGCTCCTCACAAAGCCGGGATAGCATCCGCTCCATGGAACGACACAGTCCGTCGTCCCAGTGGACGTCCATGGTGGTAAAGACGAGTGTCCTGGATCCGGGGGACTTGATGTTCCCGCGAACAGACCCCTCGACCAACCAAGACAGGTTCCCGTTGCCGGGAGTGTCCACCTGGGCTCCCTTGAACTCAGGAGTGGGACGACCTAACAGCTTGGTCAACTCGAACAGGTCCTTCTCGAACATCAACGTGCCGTCCTTCTCGAGCTGAACAAACTCGGTGAAGTGGAGTGCCATCTACAATTTTAAGTCAAGTTTTTAAGTTAGTGAGATGACAAGTGTATCAAAATTTTAAATGTAGTGAAGCAGCAAGTGAGCAAAATTTTTAAGTTTAATACATATAAGGAAAAACTTAATACTTAGTAAGGGTAGAGTTTTGCAGAAGTGAGAGGATGAGAGATAAGCACTTTTCGAAAATATTTCATTTCTTTATTTTCTTAGAACTTAATTGTTGTAACTCTATCTAGCGACCATGCTAATCTAAGGCTTCTAAAGTCGAGATGGCTCTGATACCAGGTCTGTGGGGACCCCGGACTAGCTGTCCGAAATACCCGATTATGCTTAACACAACGATCCCGTGATCAGTCTGTCGTTGCACATAATCCGAACTGAATACCAAAGTTTACATCCATTACAATACCGGAATAAGTCTTACATAACAGGTCATATAGACCAAGTCTTACACAGGTGCCTTCTAGGGCCAAATCAACATAAGCAGCGGAACTTAAAACGTAGTAGACATCCAAAAACTAACGATAACCCGACAGGCAGTCGACTTGAGAAGATCCTTAGTTGGCGTAGATGTCGCCATACTCCTCCTGGGCGTAATACTCCTCCAGGTCTGGCTACGACAATAGCCAGAGGCAAGCTAGTATGAGTACATTGGAATGTACTCGCAAACTACTCCAACATGAGTGCACTAGTCTCAATTTTATTTTTATTTTTTTTATTATTCTCTTAATCATTTAACTAAGACATTTCTATATCCTTGCTGAAGAAGATAAGGAGGTTATAACTACTCTTAGTATCTCATGTGTATTAGTTTCTTCAAACTCCTCCTTTTTCCAACCATGATCCCTCATGGTTTATTCCTCCAACAACCTCATACCGATCCGTTGGTATAGGTGTATGGAACATTCTCCAACTTCTTTTCTTTTGAAAACACAACTCTTTTTCCAAAAACTTGCACATGGTCAAAGTAGGGCCTCCCAACTGTCCATATCCGAGGACTCGGCTATTCGAATAGTTTAAATCCCTCTGCAGAGGTAGCACGCTTTTCCCACACCCATCCGATAACTCATCGTGTCTGCCACGTCTCGCCATACCAGGGTATGCGAAGTTGAGTCACCAGTCCTAGTCTGTCCTTTGCTCATGCTAGTATAGGATCCTGCCCCTATGAACCATTCCATCTACACTCAGTCCAGTTTCCCGTCGGAAACCCTAAGTGTGAGGACTCATAGGTTTTATTTGGCGGTGTATAGGGGACATCCTTCTATCCTCCTCCTTATCTACTCATAGAGTTTGAGCGAGGACCCAGGTCAGGGGTAGGTCACCAAACCATTCCCTCATGCATAACGGAGTCATCCCCGTTGATGCAGTGTCCCATACTAATAAGAGCAAACTATATGACTAAGCCCCTTCCCATATGTGGGGTAATTGTGGTCGCACAGAATATCGGTTGGTTGACGTAAGTACAAAGACACAATGTGCTTTTCTCAAAAACCACCTTTCTCCATTTCTTTACTTCAACACCCAATCATAGTGCTTTATATCCACACAAGTTTTCAAAGGAGTTTTGAATAAACAAACCTTGATTTTTCCATCCTATAGTTTTAGCATATACTTCTACTTAGGGTGGCAAAATAATCTCTATATACTTTTGAAAAAGGATTTTTATAAACCTTTGCTTTTGAAAATGACTTGTAAATCTAGATGCATAAGTTAGGTGCAAGCTCAGAGAGTAGCTTGCCTTGCTCAACAAAGTGGTCTTGGTCTTGGTCTTCAGGTTCCACAAATCCTTCCTCCTCGATGTACTCGACAACGTTCTCGTCTAATACAAAACCAAGCAATACAAACAATCACTAGCCTATCCAAATCAATCACCACAGCAACACAAACTTACTCACTTTATCTAACCACTCCATGCATCAAACATTGTGATTTGAATCCAATTTAGTTGAATTAACTAGCATTTAATCATATCCTAATTTGGGCAGAAACTAGTCACATAAGTTTAATTGCATAGTTTAAGTTCTAGTGGTCACAAAAATACAAACTAAAATTCTACAGGTAGCTACTGATGTGTATAATCCAACACAATTGGATTTGGATCAATTGGAGTTATCAAACTCCCTACACAATGTTTTGAATCCAGAAGCTAATTAATAAAGTTTTGGCTATTATTTAAATTATGTTCCTCTAAAAATTAAACCCTTTTAGGATTGACTAACCATGGTTAAATGTGGTCTAATAAAATTGGTTTCAACTAATTTGGATTAACAGAGCATCAGAAACAACCAAGTTTAGAATTTAGACATGCTACTGTATTTTGAATATTGTATTTTTATTCTATACCCAAATGGAGTGAAACTAGTTTAGTTGGATAGAGAATTTCATAACCTATTCAGAACAATTTGATTTGTTCAATTTGGAGTTGTGAATCTAAATTTATGAATTTTCTAAAACTGAGTTCAGTACTGGTTTTGAATTAAACCTAAATTCGAATAATTAACCCAGAGTGGATAATGTTGAAAATCCTGACAGGGGGGTCCCACTGGCCAGCGACTGCGGGCGCGCGCGCGGTTTCCATTTAAACCTGACGCGTGGGGTCCGCACGTCAGCGACTAATTTAACCGAACCGGTAAGCTACCGTAGATCTGTGATCTAACGGCCGAGATTGAGCGCGTCGGCGACGACCTAAATCGGGCGGCGCCGCGGCTCCGGCGACGGCGAGGTGGACGGAGTGCTCACCTAGGGGCTCGGGAGGACGTGGCGATGGTGCAGGAGGGGTGCGGCGGTTCGGGGAAACTCGTGGGCGAGGTGGCGCGGGCTGGGGAGGCTCCTGGCGGTGACGGCCCCGCCCTCCAGGCGGTGCACGAGAGGGAGTGGTGTGAGGGGAGAGAGGTGGTGGTGAGGTGTGGGGAAACGGCGAGGCTCGGGGTGGCTTAAATAGCGGCGAGGCGGCGTACGGTGGACGCGGTGCAGAGGGCACCGGCGGTCGTGCGAGCCCGCCGTAGGCCGGTGGAGGGGTGCGGCTAGGATGCGGGATGTCTAGGGGACCGAACGGGCAAGGAGGGGTGGCGTGGAGGCTGCTGCGTGCGCTCGGGTGGGGGACGGCCGCGGCGCGCGTCCGGGCGGCGCACGGCGTGCGTGGCATGCCGCGGACACGGCGTGTTCGGGCGGCTGCTGGTGCGTGCTGCTGGTGCGCGAGGGAACCAGGAGGCGAGGGAGGGAGAGAGAGGGCGCAGCGCGGCCGGCACGGCGCGGCGTCGCCGCGGCCACAGTGCCGACACGGCGACGTGCGCGCGGCCGCCGCTGTCGCCAGCGTCTCCTCATCGATCCCGGCCATCCTTTGGCTCGCTCTTGGGTGCGGCGTGATCGTGGTGATTAGGGGCGTGCAACGGAGGTCTTAATTTGTCCAATGCACAACTCAATACTCGGATTGATCCACGGATTGGCTCGGGTTTGGGAAGAACAGGTGGTGCACAGAAGGTGTTCGATGAAAAGTCTGAACCAAAATAAAATTCAGATTTTTGGATTTTTCTTTCATAACTTGCTTCTCATATATTTATCAAGGTTTGTTGAGCTATTTGTTTGTTCATGGGGCAAGTGCAAAATAGCACACTTTGTGATTGGAATAAGATAAAGAAAGAAATGTGAATTTGAATTTAAGTTTTTGAATTGAATATTTTAAATGGTGGGGAAAAAAATAGGAGTGTTCATATTGTCACTCCACTAAATTTGGTTTGGAAAATAAATGGATTTCTTAATTTGGGGAAAAAAATAGGGTGACATGTGCCATATTGTTGGTATTGTTTTATATTTTGTTTTGTTTATTTTCTTTTCCTCAATTTTGTAATTAGAGTTAGAATCCAACAATCTTGCAAGCAAAGCATAACAAACAATAATCATGAAACAAACATATACCAACTTATAGGAAAAGTTTTTGCTGGCCCACATTTCTGCATTAATAATTTATATTAATATTTGGGATGTTACAGCTGACGAGGACATGGAGCCTCTCGAGAGGCCCAAGAAGAAGAAGCAAGTGTTCTCTCAGGAGCAAGCTGCCACGAAGAAGGTGTCACTGGACACCACCAGCTCGGGGGCTGAAGGCTCGGGGGCTAGCGTCACCATAGGCGCTGCCCTGCCTCCCAAATAGGAAAGCACGCTCGTCGCCTTCCTTCGGGCAAACTCTGACATGTTCGCATGGACTCCGTCAGATATGTCCGGAGTACCAAGGGAGGTGATCGAGCACCACTTAGCCGTGTGTCCAGACGCACGCCCCGTCAAGCAAAAAGCACGTAAGCAAGCCCCCGAGAAGCAAGCTTTCATCGTCAAGGAAGTAGAGAAGCTCAAGGCGGCAAATGTCGTCCGCGAAGTCGCGCACCCCACTTGGCTCTCCAACGGCGTGGTTGTTCCAAAACCCGCTGGAGGAGGCCGACTCTGCATCGACTACACCGATGTCAACAAGGCCTGCCCCAAGGACCCATACCCTATGCCGAGGATAGACCAGATCGTGGACTCCACCGCTGGCTGCGACCTCCTCTGTTTCCTGGACGCCTTCTCTGGTTATCACCAGATCAAGATGGCTAAAGAGGACGAGGAAAAGACGGCATTCCTCACCCCTTGTGGTGTGTACTGCTACACATGCATGCCCTTCGGCCTGAAGAACGCTGGAGCCACTTTCCAGAGGCTCATGAGGATAGCCTTGGGGGCACAGATGGGCAGAAACGCTGAGGCCTACGTCGATGATATCGTGGTCAAGTCTCGAGAGGGGGACACCCTCTTGAGGGATCTCGAGGAAACCTTCGCCAGCCTGAGAAAGGTGAACATCAAGCTGAACCCCGCCAAGTGCGTCTTCGGGGTCCCTTCAGGCAAGCTCCTCGGATTCCTCGTGTCCCACCGTGGCATAGAGGCAAATCCTGACAAGATCAAGGCCATAGAGGAAATGCAGCCTCCCCGCCGACTCAAGGACATGCAGCGCTTAGCGGGCTGCATGGCCAGCCTTGGCCGTTTCATCTCTAAGTTTGGCGAGAGAGCCCTGCCATTTTTCAAGATCATGAAGAGATCGGGCACGTTCAAGTGGACCCCTGAGGCGGACAAAGCCTTCGAGGACTTAAAAAAGTATCTGGCCAGCCCTCTAGTCTTGGTGGCCCCCAGGGCAGGCGAGCACCTGAAGCTGTACCTCTCAGCCACCCCTCAGACCGCAAGCGCCGTCTTGGTGGTCGAGAGGGAAGAGCCTGTCCTCCCCAAGAAGAGCACTGCCACTCCAAGCCCAGAACCCCCCGACAAAGACCCCGTCGAAGGAGCAGCCTCCACAGACCCACTGCCAGGCCCACCGCCTCAAGTCGAGTCTGCTCCCCCCACCCCTGTCGACACGCCTCCACGGGCAGATCTCGACAAGGGCCCTGAAGAGCCTCCACAGAGGGCTGATGCTGCGCCACCTCGGGCAACCCTCGTCGAGCACCCCGTCTACTTCGTCAGCACAGTGCTGCGGGACGCTCGCGAGAGGTATCCAATGCAGCAGAAGCTCCTCGTCGCGCTCCTCATCGCCTCCAGGAAGTTGAGACACTACTTCCAGGGTCACCCCATCACGGTGGTTACTGCCTTCCCCCTGGAGCAGATCCTGCGCAACCCCAACGCCACTGATCGTGTCGCAGGATGGAACATCGAGCTGCAGCCATTCAACTTGCGCTTCGACACTACGAGGGTCATAAAAGGAAGAGCGCTGGCTGACTTCGTCGCCCAGTGGACTGACCCAAGCCCTGAGGAGCCTCGAGAGGCAGAAGCCGAGCCCTCGGGGAGCACAGTGCCTAGCCACTGGACCATGCACTTCGATGGAGCCTTCGCTTGCCGCAATGGCGGAGCAGGCGTTGTCCTAACTTCGCCCAAGGGTGACAAGCTATACTACGCTGTCCAGCTGTGCTTCACGATCGATAAGATTTCCAACAACATCGCCGAATACGGAGGCCTCCTCGCCGGCTTAAGGGCCGCCATCGCTCTAGGCGTCAAGCACCTGCTCGTCAAGGGAGACTCCCAGCTGCTCGTCAACTTCTCCAACAAGAGCTACACGCCAAAAGACGACTGTGGGGACCCCGGACTAGCTGTCCGAAATACCCGATTATGCTTAACACAACAATCCCGTGATCAGTCTGTCGTTGCACATAATCCGAACTGAATACCAAAGTTTACATCCATTACAATACCGAATTAAAGTCTTACATAAATGGTCATTTAGACCAAGTCTTACATAGGTGCCTTCAGGGGCCAAACCAAAATAATCAGCGGAACTAAGGCGTAGTAGACGTCAAGTCCTAGCGATGACCCGACAGGCAGTCGACTAATGAAGATCCTTAGTTGGCATAGATGTCGCCATACTCCTCCTGGTCGTAGTGCTCCTCAAAGTCTGGCGACGACAATAGCCAGGGACAAAACTAGTATGAGTACATTTGAATGTACTCGCAAACTACTCCAACATGAGTGCACTAGGCTCATTTTTAGTTTCACACTTTTATTTATTTAAAACATCTCTGTATCTTTGTTGAAGAAGGTAAGGAGATTATAACTACTCTTAATATCTCAATTTTATTAGTTTTCTCCAAAACTCCTCCTTTTCCCGGCCAAAAACCATCATGGTAATTAATCTCCAACTACCTCATACCGATCCGTTGGTATAGGTGTATGGAACGTTCCCCTTTCTTTTTAGAACTCAACACTTTTTCCAAAACTTGCACATGGTCAAAGTAGGGCCTCTCAACTGTCCATATTCGAGGACTCGGCTATTCGAATAGTTTTAACCCTCTGCAGAGGTAGCACGCTTTTCCCACACCCATCCGATAACTCATCGTGTCAGCCACGTCTCGCCATACTAGGTGTATGCGAAGTTGAGTCACCGACCCTAGGCTGTCCTTTGCTCATGCTAGTATAGGATCCTACCCATATGATACTTTCCATCGACACTTAATCCAGCCCGTCGGAATCTAAGTGTGAGGACTCATAGGTTTTATCTGGCGGTGTATAGGGGACATCCTTCTATCCTCCTCCTTATCTTTTCATAGAGTTTGAGCGAGGACCCAGGTCAAGGTAGGTCCTCAGACCATCCCTTCATGCATAACGGAGTTGTCTCCGTCGATGAGGTGTCCCATACTAATAAGAGTAAACTATATGACTAGGCCCTTTCCCATATGTGGGTAAATGTGGTCGCACAGAGTATCGGCTGATTGACGTAAGTACCAGGACACAATGTGCATTTTATCAAAACCACCATTTTCCTTTTCTTCAATTCATCAGCACCCCTTGGTGCTTCATAGCCACACAAGGATTCAAAGGAGTTTTGAATAAAACAATCTTTAGTTTTCCCATCCTATAATTTACCATATATTTCTACATAGGGTGGCAAAATAATTTCCATACATACTCTTTGAAAAGATTTTTATAAAAACTTTTGCTTTCAAATGACTTTGTAAAAATAGATGCATGTATTAGGGTGCAAGCTCAGAGAGTAGCTTGCCTTGCTCGGCAAAGTGATCCTGGTCTTGATCTTCGGGTTCCACAAATACTTCCTCCTCGATATATCCGACAACGTTCTCGTCTAATACACAATCAAGCAAAGACAAACAATCACTAACCTACTCAATCAATTACCACAACAATACAACCTTAAATGCCCTAAATAGCCACTTCATCTATCAAACAATACAATTTGGCTTCAATTTAATTGAATTAGCCATTATTCATTTACATCTTAATTAGGGCAGAAACTAGTTGAACATGTTTAATTACATAACTTAAGTTCTGTTGATCTAAAAATTAAATCCTCTTAGGGGTGACTAACCATGACTAAATGTGATCCAATAAAATTGGTTTTAACCCATTTGGACTAACAGAGCATCAGAGACAAACAAGTTTAGATTTTAAACCCTATTTGGCATTTTTAATACTATATTTTTATTATTTATCCAAATGAGGTGAAACCACTTGGGTTGGATAGACATTTTGCATAAGCTTTCCAGAACATTTTGATTTGATTTATTTGGAGTTATAAATCTCAAGTTATGGAATTTCAAAGTTTAGTCCAGTATTGTTTTCTATTTAAACCTAAAATTCGAATTTAAAACCTGAGTGGATAATGTTGAGAATCCTGACGGGTGGGGTCCACTCGTCAGTGACTCAACTGAAAACAGTGCGCGCGCGCTGGGAATTGTTTAAAAACCTGACGGGTGGGGTCCACTCGTCAGTTTCTTTTTATTTAAACGAATCGGTACGCGACCGTGGATCTAAGATCCAATGGCCGAGGATGGGGCACGCCGGCGACGACCTAAACCGGGCGGCGCCGTGGCTCCGGCGACGGCGAGGTGGACGGATAGCTCACCTCGAGGCTCGGGAGGGCGTGGCGAGGGTGCAGGAGGGTTGCGGCGGCTCGGGGAAACTCGTGGGCGAGGTGGCTCGGGCTGGGGAGGCTCCTGGCGGCGACGGCGTCGAGCTCCTCCTTCCGCGGCGCGGCACGAACTCCGGCGAGCAATCGACGGCGTCCCTGGACAGGAAAGAGACGGGCGTGTGAGGGTGAAGCAGTGCGGAGTCACGGAGAGGGCCAGGGAGGGAAGAAAAGAGAGAGAAGAGGCCACGGCATGGCGTTGCCGTGTCGTCGTCTACCTCGGATCGTCGAGCACGGCCACGAGCAACAGAGGGCTCGCGGCGGCGGCTCTGCCCTTCCTAGCGGCGTACTGTGAGTGGGGAGTGGAGGGGAGCAGGCGAGAGGGGCTGTGGTGGTGTGTGGAGCAATGGGGCTCGGGGCGGTTTAAATAGCGGCGGGCCGGCGCACGGTGGACGCGGCGCAGGGGCACCCGAGGGCGTGCCGGCTCGCCGTAGGGTTGGCACGGGGTGCGGCTAGGTTGCGGGGTGCTCGGGGGACCGAATGGGCAAGGAGGGGTGGCGTGTTGGCTGCTGCGTGCGCTCGGGTGGGGGACGGCCGTGGCGAGCGTGTCCGGGCGGCGCTCGACGTGCACGACATGGCGCGAGGGCTGCGGGAGCGGGCTGCTGCTGGACGCTCTGCTGCGCGGAGAGGGAGCAGAGGGGTGAAGAAGAGAGGGGGGCCTGGCGCGGGGTGTCGTGGGGCGGCGAGATCGGCCGCGGTGTCGGCGGGCCGGCCATGGCGAGCGGCGGCACGGGCGCGTGCCAGGAGGGGGCGGGGTGCTGTGGATGCCGGTGTCGGTGTCCAAGGGGGCAGGAGAGCGAGGGAGAGAGGGGGGGCACGGCGCGAGGCCTTCGGCGTCGACACCTCCTCTTCCACCGCGCCGACACGGCGACGTGCGCGCCGGCGGCCTGTTCCCTGGGCGGCGCCCACCAGGTGCTCGGCGAAATGCCTGAGCCAAGTTTAATTTCAAATTTTTGAATTTTTCTTTCATAACTTGCTTCACATATATTTATCAAGGTTTGTTGAGCTATTTGTTTGTTTATGGGGCAAGTGCAAAATAGCACACTTTGTGATTGGAATAAGATAAAGAAAGAAATCTAAATTTGAATTTAAGTTTTTGAATTGAATACTTAAAGAGGATAAATGGTGGGGAATAAAATAGGAGTGTTCATATTGTCACTCCACTAAATTTGGTTTGGAAAATAAATGGATTTCTTAATTTGGGGAAAATAGGGTGACATGTGCCATATTGTTGGTATTGTTTTATATTTTGTTTTGTTTATTTTCTTTTCATCAAGTTTTTAAGTAGAGCTAACAAACAACACATTCACAAGAAATACTTATCACTAGCAACAATAAGACATCAACACACATTAATTCATAAAAGTTTTTGTTGGCCCACATTTTTGATATAATAATTCCTGTTAAATTTTTGGGGTGTTACAACGACCACATGGCCGCATACCTTGAAGAGGTCCGCAAGCTCGAGAAGCACTTCAGGGGCATGGAGCTCATACACATCCCGAGGAAGGAAAACCAAGAGGCTGACGACATCGCCAAGCGAGCCTCGCGAAGGCAACCCCAGCAGGCCGGCGTCTTTGAAGAGAGGCTCGCCAAGGCATCCATCAAGCAGCCTCGAGAGACCACAGCCGCGAGCGCAGATGAAGCGCTCCCACCACCTCCTGAGTCTGGGGCGCCTGATTGCGGTCCCAGCACAGGGGAGCGCCTGTTGCTAACGGCAACCCACCAGGCCTCAGGCTGGATTGATGAGCTCAAGGACTACTTGGTGAAAGGAATCCTCCCTGAAGAGGATGCTGACGCAGAGCGAATCGCTCGACAGGCGAAATCCTACTGCATCCTCGAGGGAAACCTCTACCGCAAGCGCCCAAATGGTATGGCGCTCAAGTGCGTCCCTCCTGAGGAAGGCCGAGAGCTGATCAAGGACATCCACAGCGGAGAGTGCGGCCACCACTCATGTGCGCGCACCCTCGCAGGCAAGGTCTTCAGGAGCGGCTTCTACTGGCCTCAAGTGCTTCAAGATGCGGTCGCCATTGTGCAAACCTGCGACGCCTGCCAATTCCACGCCAAGCAAATTCATCAGCCGGCGCTGGGGCTTCAAACCATCCCGCTCTCCTGGCCGTTTGCGGTCTGGGGGCTGGACATCTTGGGCCCCTTCCCAAGGTCGCAGGGGGGCTATCGCTTCCTCTTCGTGGCCATCGACAAGTTCACCAAGTGGACCGAAGTTGAGCCAGTGCACACCATACCAGCTGGGGCCGCGGTGAAATTCATCAGGAGCTTGGTCTGCCGCTTCGGCGTGCCCAACCGCATCATCACCGACAATGGCTCGCAGTTCACCAGCGGCATCTTCCGAGCCTACTGCGACAAGCTCGGCGTCAAGGTCTGCTTCGCCTCGGTGGCTCACCCACGCAGCAACGGTCAAGCCGAGCGAGCGAACGCAGAAGTCCTCAAGGGCCTCAAGACTAGAAGCTTCAACATCCTCAAAGGCCACGGCAAGGGCTGGGTCGACGAGCTCCCTTCAGTGCTCTGGTCCATACGCACAACTTCCTCAAGGCCTACAGGCGAAACGCCCTTCGCCCTGGTCTACGGAGCTGAGGCAGTCCTCCCCGCAGAAATCAAGCATGGATCACCACGGGTCCTTGCCTTCAATGAGGGCATCCAAGAGGGCCTCCACAGCGACGACCTGCTGTTCCTCGAGGGACTGCGCCGTCAGGCCGCCCTCAGAGCGGCAGGGTACCAGCAAGACCTGCGACGCTACCACAGCCGCCATGTGCGCTCACGCACCCTTGAGGCGGGCGACCTCGTCCTCAGGCGAATTCTCTCCAGGGAAGGCCTCCACAAGCTCTCGCCGATGTGGGAAGGTCCCTACAGGGTCTCCCACGTCGCCAGGCCTGGCGCAGTACGCCTCGAGACCGAAGACGGCATCCCCGTCAAGAACCCGTGGAACATCGCGCACCTGCGCAAGTTCTACCCGTGATCATTGTCACGCCCGTGATCATTGTCACGTCAAGACATCTGGCTGAAGAGGCAGCTTACGGCTCCACCTCCAAGCATTTTTTGTCTCTAGAGGTTAAAAAAAAAGCTCACGGCTTAAACCTCCAAGCCCAAAGGCTTCTCTCGAGGGTCAACCCTCCGAGCTCTCCATGTAACGAGCCGCCTCAGGCCGTTGAGAGTCTCTGCCACTAATGGGTGGTCCCCATGCCTCGACATGGTCAAATACATTAACTTGGCAACTCCAAGCATAATGAAACAATTTCGTTCCTAAGTGAACAATGCGCTACGGCGCCACTATGTATTATTTTGGTGGTGAGTTTATTCCAGCGCTATTTTCTTTGTTGAAAATGGGCACTTATATCTCTCCACATGCGCACCTCGCAAGCGGGGGCTGAGTACGGTGCCAGTGCCTCAAATGACACACCAGCAGCACTGCAAAACCCAAGGATCCGAGCTCTGGCTGGAGGGCAAGCTCCCACAAACACGCCATCTCTACAAAGGACCTTGGTACTCTCTCTCCTCGCAAGGAACGCCTGAGGGGACCTATAAGCGCGCATTAGTCCCTGGTACCGTGCACAAGCGTTTGGGTTTGCCCCTCTAACATCTACAGAGAACAAGCGTCTCTACAAGCCTGAGGAGGCGGCAGGGCAAAACCCTTGAAGAGGACCTCCTCGCCAGGCTAAAAAACCTCTACAGGGCAAAAGCCTCGAGAAGCTAAGTCACACACTCGAAACTCGAGAGCTTTTTTTTCCCCAAGCGCACGTTTGTCCCTCGAGCGATTTCATTTTTCCCTTGTGCTTCATGGACTACTCGCACGTCTAAGGGGGGCGCTTGAGCATCGCGACTCAGGGCTCTTACCTCTCCAAGCCTTAAACTCCCCCCGGCCTTGCTGAGTCATTGCTCTAGCATACCGCAGCGGCGGAGTCATAGCGCGAAGAGATGGGACCTAACGACGCAGAGAAAACATAGACATGAAAATAAGGCAGAAAGGGCCTCTCGAGGGGCACACAAGTTAACATCAAGCACTCAAGGAATACATTACATGCTCAAAATGCATAATGTCTAAACATAAAGCTGTTTCAGATACAGGCGCTCAAAGGCGCAATGAATCAAGGGCTCAGGCGGAGTCCGCGCCAGCATGCTCCTCCTCCTCAGCGTCTTCCTCCTCAGCAAGGGCGGCCTCCTCCTCGCTGTCCTCCGCAGCCACCTCTGCGCGCTTGAAGCGGTTGCAGAAGGTCTCGACCTGGTCACGGAGGGAGTTGGAGACCCGCAAGGCCTCCTCGCCCGTGCGCTCCTCGGTCACCGTGGCGAGGTCGAAGCCGGGCGTGAGGAGCCGAAGGTTGGTGAAGATGCGGTCAACAACCACCCCGAGGAGCTGGCGGCTCTCGACCTCGATCACCTCGCGGAGATCGGCGACGGGGCTCTCGAGGGCCGTGAAGAGCTGGTCGAAGTAGACCAGGTACATGGCAGCATCGCCACGGCCGCGAACATCAGCGTGCGGCGCCTCCGCGCCAAGCTGAGCTGCAAGCTCGTTGCCCCTGGCCACCAGCGCCTGGAACATACGCTCCCGCTGCTTCGTGAGCACGCGAGCCGCCTGCGCGGTGTCCACAGCCTCCGTCACCTGCTTGGCCGCTGAGCCCGCCTGCCCCTCCACGTCCTTGACGAGGGCGTCCAGTTCCAGGACAGCCGCCCTGCGACCATCCTCCGCCTGGCGATAGGCCTCCTTGGCGCGCTGGAGGCGGGCCTCGAGCTTGGAGTTGGCCTTCTCGAGCTCCGTGATCCGCTTGGCATCGGTAGCGTGCTTGGCCTTGAAGCGGTCCTCCTGCTTCTTGGCCTTGTCGCGGTACTCCTTGGAGGTGGTCCGCCTGAACTCCTTCTCGCGCTCCGCGAGGGCCGCCTCCGCCTCCTTCTTCTTCTCAGCAAACCGCTGCTGGAAGCGCTCCAGGGTTTGCCTCTGGGCGGTGACGTTCTCGTCGTGCCTCTGGAGCGCCTGAGCCAGGTCCCCCTCGCGCGCCTCAAGCTCTTCGCGCTGGGTGGCGAGCTCGCCCTCCGCCTGGAGCCGCTGCTCGTCACGCTGCAGCACGTCTTGCTCCCTGGAGGCCAGCAGCCGCTCGCGCTCAACAAGGCCCTTGCAGTCCTACTCCAGCGTCTCCTGCGCGACCCGGTGGGCGGAAAGGAGCTGGGACTCTAGCTGGGCCAGCTCGTGACGTTTCTGCGCCAGCGAGCCCTCCATAGCTTCACGCTCGGCCTTCACCTCGGCGAGGAGATCGGCGGCCGCGTTGCGCTCGTCCTGGAGAGGGGCAAGGAGCTCGTCAGCGTCACGGATGGCCCCCTCGCGGACCTCCTTGGCGAAGCGGACGGCCTCCTCGCGAGCGGCCTGGAAAGCCAGATCCTCCTGGCGGCGGGCCTCGACCGCGGCGTGGAAGCGCGCCCAAGCCCCCGCAAGCTCGTCACGCTGCTAGGTGAGCTGAGCGTCCTCGAGGGCAAGTTGCGCCTCCAAGCCCTCCAGGGACACCCTCACGACGCGGAAGGCAACCTCGCGGTGCCCCTTGCTCCAGTCCCAGCCGCCAAGGACCAGGTCGCGGCATGTGGAGGTGCCTGCCCCTGCGCCGAGCCCGGAGAACTGAGCCTCTGGGCGTGCCTGGGGGCTAGACCGCGTCCCGTCCATCGCGGCGCCCAAATTGGCCTCTCCGACCTCGCCGCCCGGGCGCGTCACCTCTTGCGCCTCGCCCCCCGCTGCGGGGCGTGGCGGAGACGAAGAAGCTCCCCCTGCAGATGCGCCCGCGCTTGGCGGGCCCTGGTCTGTCCCGGCCTCTGGCTGCGCGGGAGGCGTGGTCGCGCGAGGTGGAGTGGGCTCGCGCGCCGGAGTTGGCTCGCGCGGTGGCGTGGCCGCACGAGGCGGGGTAGGGGCGCGAGGAGGGCTAGCAACCCGCTCCTCCTGCGCCTCCACCACCATCGGCTCGGGGTGTGGCGCAGCTGCCTCCGCCTGAGGCGCCGCTGTCCCGGCTAAAGGCCCAGCTGCCTCCGCTTGAGGCATCTCTTCGGTTGGGCCTGTGGAGGCCGTCTCCACAGGCCTCGCGGCCTCCTCAGCCACGACCTCAGCCGCCTTGCGAAGCTTGCGACGCTTCGCAGGCACAAGGTCACTGGCAAGCACCAAGGAAAGATCTTCAAAAATAGGCGAAAAGAGAAAGAACAAGAATCGATCGGCTGAAAGCCTAAAACACTTACCCGGACTCCTTGGCGCCGGTGTCAACCCACGCCAAGCCTGGCAAGCGCCAGGAGGGCTTGGCCTTGGCACCTGACCCCTCCGGAGGCGCCTCGGCTTTCCTCTTGGAGGGGACGTCTGACCGCCTCGCCCCGGACCGATCCACCGCCGCCTTGGAGCGGGGCTCGCGACGCCCTGGCGAGGCCTCCTCGTCAGAGGCCTCCTCCTCGGCCTCCTCCTCCTCCGCGTGGCTCGAGGGCACCACCACGAAGGCGTCGTCGTCATCGCCTGACGAGATGTCGCAAATCTCGCCAGTAAGGGGCCCGGCCCTCGAAGAGGACTCCTCCCCTGCTGCGGCCTCCTTCTCGCCCTGCCCAGCTCCTGAGGCAGAGGGCGTCTCTGCCCCCTCCGCCTCATGCACCACCGGCACAGGCACCATTTTCCCCGCCGGGCCCGCCGGGGTGAACGAGGGCATCCCCTCCAGAATGGCCAGGCGCTCGGTCATGTTGTACTGGTGCAGAGGCCGCAGCGTGATAGGGAGCGCATCCATGGCTGGCACCGCCGGGTTGATGAAGAGCGCGGACAGGACGTTGTCGACAGCATCCTTGTCGTTGTCCTCGCGGTGGAGCCGCATCTTGTCCTGGGGGCCGGAGTACATCCACATGGGCGTCGCGTGCGCCTGGAGTGGAGCGATGCGGCGTGTCACGAAGTCCGCAACAATGATTTGCCCCGTGAGGCCCTCCTCCCGAAGGTAGCTCAGGCGGCCCATCAACATTGCGTTCTGCGCGCCACTAAAGGGGGCCTTGCCCCAGTTCGAGTTCTTCACGGGCGGCGCGTCAGGAACCTCGAGGAAGGCGCAGGGCTGCTCCACCCCGACGAAGAACCACCGCTGGCGGAAGTCGTCCACCCTCTTCGTCACCGAGGTGATGGCCTTGCCTTCGCTCCACGACATGGGGATGTAAACGCTCCCCATGCCATCCACGATGCGGAACGAGACGCATCCGGAGCGCTCATTCTTCGCCGTGTTCCGGAGCGCGTAGAAGCACCGGAAGAGGTCCACCGTGGGCTCCAGGCCCAGGTACGCCTCGCAGAGGTAGGCGAAGATGGCGAGGATGAGCACGGAGTTGGGGTGGAGGTGCAGCAGCTGGATCTGGTAGAAGGCCAGCACCCCCTCCAGGAACGGAGAGAATGGCGGCACCAGCCCCGCAGCGACACATTGCTGGAAGACGGGGAAAACCCTCGCGGGCGTTTCCCGTGCGCCGCGGCCTTGAGCGCGGTGGTGCCGTGCTCGTTGGTCCGGTCCGCCACCAGGAAGCGGACCTTGTCGAGGGCCTTGTCGTTGACGCGCACCCCTAGCAATGCCGCGCCGTGCGCGGCCTCGGCAGGCGCCGCCTGCGAAGAAGACCCCGCGGCCGCCTTGCCCTTGTTCTTGGCCGGACTCAACGTCGGAGAAGAGGTGAGCGCGGCGCGGGGAGAAACTGGAGGAGAAAAGAGAAGAGCGCGCCGGAGAGCAGGAGCGGAGAGCTCGGGGCGGATGACTTCTGCGAGAGAGAATGGAAGCAGTAACGGCTCCCTGCTCCGGCGCGAAGGCTTTATGTCCCGTCGAGGAGCAGTTACCGGGGCGTGGTGGGACCCCCCACGACGCACGCCCCAGATCGTGCGCAACCGTTACTCGCCTGAGTGACGCGTGGCTCGGCCCGGCCGGACACTTTGGGCCCACGACGCTTCGGCTGCGGTCATGGGCTCAGCCGTGCCCATCGCGGGCCCGGGGGCTACTGTCGGCCCAATGAGGACCGGGGTGTGCATAGCCCACTCCCTGCAGGCCTCGCCCGCGAACGGATTCGTCAAAACGACTAAGGACCAAGCTACCGCTTGGAGAGACCCTCGAGAGGCATCTCCTCTTGAGGGCCTGAAGAGGAAGCCAGGGCCTGAAGAGGACCCCGCGCTTCAAGACACTCCCCAAGGCTCAACACGCCTGGAGAGAGGTCAGCAGGAAACCTCCCCACAGGCCACCGCGGCCCTGTGGAGACACTTCGCGGCTAAGCAAGCGCTGCAGGGCGCACATGGCCCCAGCTACCATTCTGATGATAAAGGAGTCAACAAAGCCGCACCGCCTGCGCCAGGACAGCCAGGACTTTTCTCTTTGGTGATAAAGCGGCTGGACGGCGCAACGCTCCAAGAAGATCGTCACCGTGGGCTCCACCACGACCTCTGCCGCGCCTGCGAGCCGCTCTGCTCCGTCTGCAGCCTGTCGGCCACGGCGCGCAACTTTAGCACGGATGGACCGCGTCCATGGACGGATGAGCCGCGGTGGACTCCCGCTCCATCGCGCCACCGGCATGTGGGAACCCACCAGCACGAGGAAGGAGCCCGGGGCGCCTATAAAAGGAGCAGGAGCTCCACCATAGAGAGGGATTGATCTCCAGTCGGCTGATTGCTTCCGAGACAGAGGGAGCCTTAGCCAAACGCATAGGATAGCCAACTGCTGGAGGAGGAAGACGACCATTGTGTCCCTCTCCAAGCACCAAACCGCCTCAAGAGAGCCCTCGGCAAGTTCATTGTCCTGTAACCTTCACAGTGCAATACAGACAAGCAGGAGTAGCGGTGTTACCTCCTCCTGAGGGCCGTGAACCTGGGTACGGGCCGGTGTCCATCTCTGGCGTGGTAGTTCCTCTCCAGGCCCGGCGAGCACCGTCGTCGTGCCTCTCGAGGATTGTTTGACCTCCGCGTTCAGTCCCCCCTTCGAACCTCTCTTCAGGGTGTGGCTACCCCTGTTCCGTGGGAGTCTCTCTCTGACAGCTTATGTGTAAGAGAACATGATGAAGATCTCCCACGAGTGTTGGATGTACCCGTGAAGTATGCACCAACTCTCAATGTGAGAAAGGGCAATGCAAAGTACCGAAGAGACTAGCAAATATGGTGGTGGAAGTGCGATGAAAACCGCAGCTTAGAACTCACAAGAAAAAAGATTCCAACTAGAAATATGATCTTACAAGCCATAATGAAAATCACTCCATGAGGGACTGTGGCAAATGAACAAGTCACTGTTGGGACCCCGACCTTAGCGCATAACACAAAGTCATTACGGTTGCTTTTAACATTAGAAGTCATATATCATTATGCTATCAACTAGATATTTAAGTGTGGCACAGATTCAAGTTTTCTAGACCAACCATTAATCATTCCACTTTACTAAACCATCATGTTTTACCATTAAGCATATTAATATCTCAAAACAACATTAATGATTCAAGTGACACAATTTACTGATCTACAAGATTATGTATCATTTCATCATACCATCTACCACATTTAACATTTTCTGTTCTTAACCAAACACCAATCAACTTATCTAAAAATAAACTCTCCAAGTATTTAACAATGAGATATGAGAGTATAACATAAGAAAACTAAAAGCTCTAACAAGAGATGCATGAAAAACAATAGCTAATAGTATTGAAGTAACATAGAAGAATACTCAACAAATAATAGTGAAGAATACGAGTATTCATAAGAAAAAGCGGAGCGTGTCTCTCCCCCACAAAGGAATGCTAGGATCCATTTTATTCAGAGAATGAAAATAAAAAAAACAAAAACAAAAACAAACAGACGATTCAAGTAAAGCACATAAGATGTGTCGGAATTAAAATATAGTTTCATTAGAGAGGACCTGATAGTTTGTTGATGAAGAAGGGGATGCCTTGGGCATCCCCAAGCTTAGACGCTTGAGTCTTCTTTAAATATGCTTGGGTGACCCACGGGGGCATCCCTAAGCTTAGGCTCTTTCATCTTCTTGATCCCATCACATCATCCTTCTCTCTTGATCCTTGAAAACTTTCTCCATACCAAACTCAAAGTAAACTTCATTAGAGGGTTAGTGCATAATCAAAAATTCTTATATTCTGCATGGAAAAAACCATTACACATGCTACTATACATTAGCTACACCCACTGGTATTTTATGGAACAAAAAGATCCATTCAAAAACAGCAAAAGGAGCAATGCAAAATAAATGGCAGAATCTGTCAAAAACAGAACAGTCCATAAAGACGAATTTTTTCGAGGCACTTAACTTGCTCAAATCAGACAACTCAAAACTAATGAAAGTTGCATACATATCGGAGGATCATGCACAAAAATTCTCAGGTCATTTTGATTTTTCTGTGAATTCTTACGAATTAAACGGTGGACAGTAGAAAACTGTTCCTGCGCATAAATCCAAATCTAGCATCAACTTTCTAATAGAGGCTTAACTTGACACAACAATGCAATAAAATAAAGATACAAAGGAATTGTTACAGAGGTAGACATGTTCCTTGACATAACAAAATAAAATAACAGAAATAAAAAGTGGGTTGTCTCCCATAAGCGTCTTTCTTTAACGCCTTTCAGATAGGCACAGAAAGTGATATTCAAGTATTTCCAAGAGATGAAGCATCAACATCATAATTTGTACGAATGATAGAATCAAAAGGTAGCTTCATTCTTTTTCTAGGGAAGTGTTCCATACCTTTCTTGAGTGGGAATTGGTATCTAATATTTCCTTCTTTCATATCAATAATAGCACCCAGAGTTCTAAGAAAAGGTCTTCCCAACACAATAGGACAAGATGCGTTGCATTCGATATCCAAGACAATAAAATCAACGGGGACAAGGTTATTGTTAACCATGATAAGAACATCATTAACTCTCCCCAAATGTTTCTTCATAGCATTATCAACAAGAAAAACATCCAAATAGCAATGTTCCAAAGGTGGCAAATCAAACATATCATAGAGCTTTTTAGGCATAACAGAGATACTTGCACCAAGGTCACATAAAGCATTGCAATCAAATTCATCTACTTTTATTTTAATGATGGGCTCCCAACCATATTCTAATTTCCTAGGGATAGAAGCTTCAAGTTTTAATTTCTCTTCCCTAGCTTTAATGAGAGCATTTGTAATATGAGTTGTAAATGCCATGTTCATGGCACTAGCATTAGGACTTGTGGCCAACTTTTGCAAGAACTTAATAACTTCAGAGATATTACAATTATCAAAATCAAAATCATCATCATCAAAGCAAACTGAACCATTATCTCCTATGTTCTTAAACATTTCAGCACTTTTATCAAGAACAGTTTCAGCAGTTTTAGGCAATTTTAATTTTTTGGAAGAAGTAGAGGAAACGTTGCCAACACCAACTATGTTACCATTAATAGTAGGAGGTTTACTAGCATGTGAGGTAACTTTATTTTGAGTAGTAGTAATAGTATAAACTCTAGCTATTTTTTCCTTTTTAGCTAGTTCTTCTTCTCTTTCCCATCTAGCACGTAATTCAGCCATCATCCTAACATTATCATCAATTCAAACTTGGATGGAATTAATTTTAGCAAAAGTCTTATTCTCTTTAGCATCATTAGGCATAACTTTAGATTTCAAAAGATCAACATCAAGAGCAAGACTATAACCTTTAGAAGCAAGAGTATCAATTTTACCAAGCTTTTCTTCAACAGTTTTATTAAAAGCAGTTTGTGTAGTGATAAAATCCTTAAGCATGGTTTCAAGTTCAGAGGAGGTATTCCTATTATTGCTATAAGAATTACCATAAGAATTACCATAGTTGTTGCCATTATTAGGAGGATAGGGCTTGTAGTTGTTGTTACCATAATTGTTCCTATAGGCATTGTTGTTAAAATTATTATTTTTAATGAAGTTCACATCAACATGCTCTTCTTGTGCAACCAAAGAAGCTAAGGGAACATTATTTGGATCAATATGAGATTTACCATTCACAAGCATAGCCATAATAACATCAATCTTTTCACTCAAAGAAGAGGTTTCTTCAACATAATTTACCTTCTTACCTTGAGGAGTTCTTTCAGTATGCCACTTAGAATAATTAACCATCATATCATCTAGAAGTTTTGTTGCAGCCCCCAAAGTGATGGAAATAAATGTACCTCCAGCAGCCGAATCAAGAAGGTTTCTTGAGGAAAAATTCAGTCCTGCATAAAAGGTTTGGATGATCATCCAAGCAGTCAGTCCATGTGTAGGGCAATTTTTAACCAAAGATTTCATTCTTTCCCAAGCTTGAGCAACATGTTCATTATCATATTGTTTAAAGTTCATAATGCTACTTCTTAAGGAAATGATCTTAGCAGGAGGATAGTATTTTCCAATAAAAGCATCTTTGCATTTAATCCATGAATCAATACTATTCCTAGGCAATGAAAGCAACCATTCTTTAGCCTTTCCTCTCAAGGAGAAAGGAAATAATTTCTGTTTTATACTATCACCATCTATATCTTTATACTTTTGCACTTCACAAAGTTCAACAAAATTATTAAGATGGGCAGCAGCATCATCAGAACTAATACCAGAAAATTGCTCTCTCATAACAAGGTTTAACAAAGCAGGTTTGATTTCAAAGAATTCTGCTTTAGAAGCAGGTGGAGCAATAGGAGTGCATATGAAATCATTATTATTTGTGCTAGTGAAGTCACACAACTTAGTATTCTCAGCAGTACTCATTTTAGCAAAATAAAACAAAAACCGAAATAAATAAAACAGAAATCGAAATAACAATATTAATGCAAGTAACTAATTTTTTTTGTATTTTTGATATTAAGCAAACAAGACAGTCATAAAAATAAACTAAGCAAGACAATAACAAAATAAAAAGATTGAGAGTGAGATACTCCCCTCGCAGAAGAGTTTGATCTCCCCGGCAACGGCGCCAGAAAAATGCTTGATGCACCGGTGTGGTGTTGTTGGGAAACCCCAAGAGGAAGGTATGAAGTAGTGCAGCAGCAAGTTTCCCTCAGTGGTGAAACCAAGGTTATCGAACCAGTAGGAGATGAAGATTCTTCTGAAGGTGTCAACGGCGTCAGAAAAATGCTGGTGCTTAGTTGACGTGGAACCTGCACACAACACAATCAAGATACTTTGCCCCAACTTAACAGTGAGGTTGTCAATCTCACTGGCTTGCTGTAACACAGGATTAAACGTATGTGTGGAAAATGATGTTTGTTTGCAGAGAATGAAAGTAACAGGATTGCAGTAGGTTGTTTTATCAGTTTAAGGAAAAAGGACCGAGGTCCACAGTTCACTAGTGGTGTCTCTCCATAAATAATCATAGCATACATGCGGGTAAACAAATTACAGCTGGGCAATTGACAGAATAAAGAACTGCATAATGATGCATATACAAGTCATGATGTCTGGTGTGAGATTCATTTGGGCATTACAACATGATACATAGACCGTCATCCAACTGCATCTATGACTAATAATCCACCTTCAGGATAGCATCCGCAACACCATTCAGTATTAAGTTGCAAGCAACTGATTATTGCATTAAGTAAAGTGTGTAATGTAAGTAGCACAAATATCCTTAGATAAAGAACTACTGTTTTATCCCTAGTAGCACAGTACATCTACAATCTTAGAGGTTGTTGTCACTCCCCCAGATTAAATAGAGACATGAACCCACTATCGAGCATAAATACCCCCTCTTGGAGTCACAAGCATCTACTTGGCCAGAGCATCTACTAGTAATGGAGAGCGTGCAAGATCATAAATAACGCACTCACAAGATATATTACGAAGCAAATGACATAGTACTCAATTATTCATCGGATCCCAGCAAACACAACATGTAGCATTACATAAAGATGATCTTGATCATGATAGGCAGCTCACAAGATCTAAATATGATGGCACAATAGGAGAAAACAACCATCTAGCTACTGCTATGGACCCGTAGTCCAAGGATGAACTACTCACGCATCAGTCCGGAGGCCGGCATGGTGATGTAGAGCCCTCTGGTGATGATTCCCCTCTCCGGCAGGGTGCCGGGAAGAGCTTCTGAACCCTCCCGAACTAGGGTTGATGGCGGCGGAGGCTCTGGAACGTATCGTGGAAAAGTGTTCGGGTGCTAGGTCTTGATCTGTCGGGGGGTATAAGTAGGCGAAAGGGCGAAGGCGGTGGAGGCCCACGGGCCCCACACCACGTGGCCGCGCGGCCAGGGAGGGGGCCGCGCCACCAACAGGTGTGGGCGCCTCGGTGCGCTCCTCCATCTCGTCTTCGGTGTTCTGGAAGCTCTCCAGAAAAATAGGGACTTTGGCTTTTGATTCGTCCAATTCCAAGAATATTTCCTTAACAGCTTTTCTGAAACCAAAAACAGCAGAAAACAGGGAACTGGCACTGTGGCATCTTGTTAATAGGTTAGTCCCAGAAAATGCATAAAAACCATATAAGGTGTATATAAAACATGTAGCAATTGGTATAATATAAGCATGGAACATAATAAATTATAGATACGTTTGAGACGTATCAGCAACCTATGCCCATATCTAGCCTGTGCTACTAAGGCCAGTCCAGGCACTCTGGCTGCGCAGATCTGTCTTCGTTGGTGTGTTTTTCTGCCGGGTGAACCTCAATCTTCCGGGGAAGCCTGGAGGAGAAAGGGGACTCCCGTGCAGACTCTTCAGGCACCTTGGGGGGCAGGAGGCTCTGCCGGCGGAACAGAGCCACGCCGCCCAAGCACGCAGACGATGCCCTTCGCCAATTCGCAAGTGGCCCGCTCCTCCTCCTAAGGGAAACGATGCCGATGAGTCAAGGCCAAAGCTGGCTAAGGGCAAGCAAGAGGAAAGATTCAAGGAGGCGCCGTTACCTGGTCAATGGCCTCAAGCTCGGCCAGCGGCTGGGAGAGACCCGGAATCCCGGCAGTCTTCTCCTTCAGAAAGGCCATCAAGAAGGCTTTATTGATGGCCCTCACACGGGCTTCCTCCTGCGCGGCCGGGCCTGTTATGGCCGCCAGGTCGGCGATGGCCTGAGCGGCGGAGGCTCGGAAGGCGTCTCCCCGTCCAGATGCCCAGATCTGGGCAACCCAGGGCGCATCCGCGGCGCCCCGGAACTTCGACTCCGCTGTGGAGATTTCAGATGCTGCTTCCCCTGACTTCGCCTCTGCGTCACCAGACATGTTCGACAACTCGCGTCGCGCAGAAGGGAAGAGTGGAGGCGAGTGGAGCAGGTGGGGAGAAGCGTGTGACGAAGACTGGGGGCTGCGGGGTCTTTTATAGACTCCTCGGCCACCACCTACAACTTGGCGTTTCAAGTGCCGCAATAATTTGGACACGTTGTGCTAAAAACCTGTTCTCATTCACACGGGGCACAGAAGAAAAGTACAAGGAATGGAGACAAGCTCTTCTTCGACAAAGACAAGAAATACAACGAAGACCTGATTTTTTACAGCAAAAGGATTCACCCCCGACAACCCGGGAGTGCGAGCGTACACCGGAAGGCGCTACTTCTAGAAGTACGTTGATGAGGCAACCAAGAAGGAGGTCAAGAAGAACCTCCACGTCTCCTTCCCGGCTTCCCGCTTCCTCAGGACGACGAGCTCTCCTCCACCTTGACGCTGGACGAGTTTTCCTCTTCTTCATCCTCGTCGAAGGAGCTGGAGTCGCCGCTACCGCTGCTGCTGCTCTCAATGCAGCACTCGGTTCGCCCTCCGGTGGCGTCGAAGATCTTTGCGGAGAGCGTCGCATCTCCGTCGTACAGGAACGTCACCTTCTGCCCCCGGGTTAAGCGCCGGGAGCGGGAGAATGACTTCCACCCATGGCCAAGGAGCATGGAGTCGTCGACGGCGGGCTCCGTCCAGGAGGGGCCGTTGGGGCAGCCGTCGACCTGCGGCCAGAAGCCGGAGGGCCTGCCTTCCGCCATGGCCATCGCGAAGGAATCCGGAAGGCACAAGTGACCGCGGAGCTGGCGGTCCAGATCCACCATGAACTCGAACGGGGCGAAGCTTGTGTGGGCTGAGCTCCTCAGAGGAGGGGAAGCCCGACCACGACCACCGCGGCCGCCGCGACCACCTCGACTCCCTCTTCCTCGACCTCGACACCCGCCGCGACCATCGACAGGCGGTCCTTCTCTCGCCGCGGCTTGAACAGTGCGCGCACGTCCTCGTCCCCGCTTCGCCGGTGCCATTGCGGCAATGGTGCTGGGTGGATTGGGAGGCAGGAAGGCAAAGAAGATGGATGGGGACTGAGGAGTCCGCCCCTGCTTTTATAGCACGAGCTCCTCCCCCCGCACCGGACTCCTCGGTCTCTCCGTTACCAAGAACAGAGGAGGCCAGCGTAGTTATTCCCCCGAGTGGAATAACTTCGAGAAGACCAGGCACCGGACCCACTTTGAATTCTTTGGTCATAGCCCCGGTAGCCTCAGAAGACTGAAGCCGCCGGGACCATGCCCGGGGGCTACTGTCGCAGCAGTGGAACATGGGATTCCCCTAGCGCTGCCCAAGAGGGTCCACCGCCTGTGGGCCCAGCACGAAGATGGACAAGGCCAAGACTCGCCGCATGACTTGGCGGGTGCGCTCGCACCGAGCAAGACCTCCCGGGTATCCAGGACCCCCGAGTCTCCTGCGCCCCGGATAGAGTCGAAGACCCCGAGAGCGCGAGTCCCCGGCGGGGCCAGGCTCCCTCTCGGGTACAAGACCTTTACAAGAAGAAGATAAGGCTTCTACCACCTTCCAAAGGATGGTAGAAGCCCCCAGATGACTTCGGAACCAAGGCATGGACAGGGGACACCACCTACCCGCTGTCAGCCCCTGTCCGCCGCTTTCCCTAAAGGTGGCAGAGGATCCCACCAACCCGGTGACCGATACTTGGAGGAGAAGAGGCCACGTCGCCGTCTCCACCACGGAGAGGGGTTGCTTCCCGCCAAGACCCCCACACGCTCCTCGCATGACCTCTGTGGTATCCCCTTTCCCTATAAAAGGAGGACCAAGGGCATGGAGTAGGGGGGGGGGAACACAAGGTGAAGACAAGACCAAGCTAGGCTAGGGCAGGGAATGGAAGGAAGGTGATCTCCTCCGGGCAAGGATCTGTCCTTCTCCTTCCTCTAGCCAAGTACCCTGCCGGCTACCTCGCCGGAGTACACCATTGTAGCCACACCATGATTCGTCCATCTATCCAGACATGCAGGAGTAGAGCTGTTAGCCTTCGGGCGGCCTAAACCTGGGTAGATCGATGTGTGCTTTCCTTGCTTGCCTACCACGTCGAGATCGGATAGTAAGTGAGGAGCTTGCCGGCGATCGTCCCCCGGGGGACGTTTTCAGCCTCCTTCGCGCCCCTATCGAATCTACAAAGGGGGTGTCTCGTATCCCCGGTGTCCGTCCTTCGAGACACGATAGAGGCCGCGTAACGCTTCCGTTCACGCCTTGGAAGACGCCCGTGTCTATGAGGCGGGAGAACGGGATTTGCAGGACGGTCAGCACCCTAGCCGTCAGCAAGTTGAGGCTGGAACCTCCATCAACCAGCATCTTGGTGACCTTGAAGTTGTGGATGATCGGGGATACGATCAGAGGCAGGGTCCCGACCCCGGCAGTGTTGGAAGGGTGGTCTTCCGGATCGAAGGTGATGACCTGGTGAGACCAGTCCAGAGGCTTCGACGGAGTCGAAACCACCGCATTGAGTTCCCGCACCAGCTTCTTGCTAGCGCTGTTGGATGGAGGCAGAGAGGACCCTCCATGGATGCAACCGACGACCCCGGCAACCTCTTGGAATTGCCCACTGTTGCCTGGAACGGCAGGAGCTTCTCCGTTGTTGCCTTGGAAAGCTGCCTGGTTATGTTGTTCACGTCCGCCTTGTCCGCCGTGTCCTCCTCCTCGGCCTCCGCGGCCACCGCCGCGATGCCAGCCTCGGTCGCCTCCGACTCGGCGACCCGTAGGGAATTCGCGAGCTATGTGCCCGGCGAGGCCGCAGTTGTAGCAGTCGTCTGGACCGACCCCGTCAGTCCGACGCTGCTCTCGTAGGGTGAGGCCCCGGAGAGCGTGACAGTCCTTGAGCAGATGATTGCCATCGGGGTGTATGTGACACCGCGGCTCACCGTCTTCCTCTTCTGTTCCGGCGGGCTAAACCCTCTTCGCGAGTGGCTCGGCGACAAAGACGCGCTTGTCAGCCCCAGCATCCCGCTTCTTGTTCTTGGCAGCCGTAGCCTTGTCTTCAGGTTCATCCTCCCTCGCGCCTTCTTCCGCTCGCGCGCACCGGTCCGCGAGCTCCCAGAGCTTGCGGGTGGTCTCCACGCGATGGATGCTTAGCTTCTTTTGCATCTGGGGGTTGCGGACGTTGGCGCTAAAGGGCTGGATCACCACCTCGTCCTTGATGCACGGGATGGTGTTCATCTTGTGGGTGAAGCGTTGGATGTACTTGCGGAGGGTTTCGCCCGGAAGCTGCTTGAAGTCGTACAAGTCCCTTGGGGTACCCGGAGGCTCGTATCCCCCTTTGAACTCTCCCAGGAACTGCTCCTTCAGTGCTCGCCAGGATCGGATGGAACACTTGAGGAGGTTGAGGAGCCAGGTCTGGGCGTCTCCTTTCAGGGCCAATGGGAACCAGTTGGCCATCATGATCTCGTCGCCCCGGCAACCTTTGCAGCGAGAGAGTAGATCTGCAGAAAGTCCCGAGGGTTGGTGGTGCCGTCGAAGCGAAGGACGTCGATCTTGAATTTCTTGGGCCAGTCGAAGCGACGGATCTCGGGGGCGAGGGCGTTACAGCCTTCGGCGAGGTCGTCGTCGCGATCTTCCCGGCGGTGACGTTTTCGACGGCGTTCGATGCGGGTGTGCATGTCCTCGCGCTGGCGATTGTTGAGGTCGTGGCGAAGGTCATGCTCCTCCGAGGTTGAAGACCCAACAAAGATGGCCTTGCCTTGGTCTTGTGGTGGCTGGTTGGCCCTTGTCGGAGCAGTTCGGGGAGCTCCGTCTCAGTGGGGCGCTCTCCACGGGGCCGTGCCCGCGGTTCGCGCGTTCTGCCGGTTGTGGCTCCAAGGTCGTCGACGGTGGTAGCCTGAGTAGCTGCAGGGACTGGTCCGCCGTCGGCGTAGTCGAGGAGCTTCTCCACGCGCGCCCTCCAAGCCTGGTATACCTTGGGGTCGGAGGCGCTTGGTGGAAACTGCATCAGCGCCCTGGCGACCACCAAGGCGTCGTGGCGAGCTTGAGCGTCCTAGGACGCGTTCGTGAAGGACTTGCTCTTGGATGAAGGAGTACATCCCGTGGCTTGATTCTTGGTCGTCCCGTTGTCAACGCTCTTCTCTCCCGATGGAAGAGGCGGAGACTGGAACGAGGGACGGGGAGGTGTAGCCTCCTTGGATCTGCCGCCAGGCTCGTGGTTGGGCCCGTCTGCGCAGCCCTGCGCCACCTTCTCCATAGGCGGCGGGGGTGGCGCGTCCGCGCGCTCACCGTCTACGGCGCGGCGGTTAGTAGAAGCTCGAGTGCGCGAGGGAGAGACGACCTTGGTGGTTGCAGCCTCGGGCTTCTTCTTGGGCGGCATGCTTGACGAAGAACTTGACGACGATCTCCGAGTCGATGAAGACGAGATCAGCGCTTGCGCCCCCTACCTGGCGCGCCAGATGTCATGTCTCGAAGGACGGACACCGGGGATGCGAGACACCCCCTTAGTAGATTCGGTAGGGGCGCGAACGAGGCTGGAAACGTCTCCCGGGGGGACGATCGCCGGCAAGCTCTTCACTCACTCTCCGATCTCGACGTGGTAGGCAAACAAGGAAAGCACACAGCGATCTACCCAGGTTCAGGCCGCCCGAAGGCTAACAGCCCTACTCCTGCATGTCTAGATAGATGGATGAATCATGGTGTGGCTACAATGGTGTTCTCCGGCGAGGTACCCGGCAGGGTACTCGGCTAGAGGAAGAGGATGGACAGATCCTGGCCCGGAGGAGATCACCTCCCTTCTCTTCCTCGCCCTAGCCTAGCTCTGTGGTCGTCTTCTACCTTGGGATCGCCGGTGTTCTAACCTTTAGCTCGTTGTTGCTTGTCCTTCCCCTCGCCATGCCTTGGTCCTCCTTTTATAGGGAAAGGGGATCCCACAGAGGTCATGCGAGGAGCGTGAGGGGGTCTTGGCGGGAAGCAACCCCTCTCCGTGGTAGTGGTGACGACGTGGCCTCTTCTCCTCCAAGTATCGGTCACCGGGTTGGTGAGATCTCTGGCGCCTTTGGGGAAAGCGGCGGACAGGGGCTGACAGCGCGCAGGCGGTGTCCCCTGCTCGCGCCTTGCTTCCCAAGTCTTCTGGGGGCTTCTACCATCTTCCAGAGGATGGTAGAAGCCTTATCTTCGTCTTGTACGGACTGGTACCCGAGAGGGAGCCCGGCCCCGCCAGGGACTCGCGCTCTCGTGGTCTTTGGCTCCATTCGGGGCAGAGGGGACCCGGGGGTCCTAAGTACCCGGAAGGTCTTGCTTGGCGCGGGTGCGCCCGCCAAGTCTTGCGACGAGTCTTGGTCTTGTCCATCTTCGTGTTGGGCCCACAGGCAGTGGGCCCACTTAGGCAGCGCTAGGGGAACCCCATGTTCCACTACTGCGACAGTTCTATATAGCTTCCAAATGCTTTATCTTAAGCTTATGTTTGAAACATGGTAGTCATTAGTGTTGAGTCTCCATTGCCCCTATCATTAGCATCTTAAATGGTTAAGGTTAATGTGAGAGCAAATATGAGTAATGTGCTTGACGAATTATGGGTTGAATGCCTCATGCCCCTTTAATATGAGTACCTACACCAAATGCTACTAGCTTAGGACACAAAATAAGTTCTTATCATTGTAAGCATAATAGTGTCATCAAGAGCGTCAACTGGATACCTCTTGCCTTATGGCATGGGAGCTTTCCCATATCAAAATGACAAGACAAACAAACAATGAACATCTCAGCAACTCTTTTATTTACCATTGGTGTAGCTTTTTATTGTGAGATGCTTCATGTAATGCTCATTATGGGATGTTGTAAATTTCCACCATGAATGATGCATGGCTTAGGTTAGCGGCCCAGGCGTCTCTCTAACCATTTATACAAACTCCATGAACTCACAATGTTTTCATCTTGTTTTCACAAATGATAGGCATCCATAACAAAAGAACATGATATCAACTAAATATAAATAAGTGCAATGTTGAAAGCATGCCCTATGGCAGCATATATGAGCTAGCTCCCAACCAAGCCTTGTCAAGATCACAACTTCATAATTTTAATCACAATGGTTCAGATTTATTAAGTACAAGAAAAGTAAAATGTGCATTCAAATTCGTGAGAGCTTATTAACCAATTTCCCATAACAAACATAACCAAAAGCATTTTAATTTGGAAGCTATATAAAAAGATAAACATGAGAAACATACTTGGAATAGCATTTAAGCTAATAGGTAGATATGGTGAACTCACTGGAATAACTCTTCAAAGGTGTGGAAAAACAAGTTTTGACTTGTTGGAATTTAGTTTGGGCTAGCAAGAGCGAGAAAGTTGACCGTCTACATGCATGCATAAGTGTCCATAGAACTAATCAACCCATGTTAAACATTGTAAAGCACTACCAAACATCAAAACATGAATAAAAGATAGTTCTTCATAAAACACTTGCAAATTGATACCCATTCGAAGCATATGAATCATGCAACTATATGTATCTTTTTAAATCAACTCCAATATCCCAATCCCAAAAAAATTATAGCATCCAACTTAAATTCATACCAAACTTCCAGTAGCTCTCCCATAATATAAATTAAAGTGATGGTCTCAAGAAAAATAAAAAAATAAAACGAAAATAAAAATAAAAACAATAAAAGACGCTTCAAGTTTAGGATAATCTCATTGTGAATATTGCATGTAACGGAGCAATGATCGGCTTTTAAAGAACAGTTACTGTAGTTTGAAATTCATAGTGCTTTCTGAAATGGTTGAGCGTTCGTATCTTTTCTATGCGGCATAGCTTGAATTTATAATTAATTTGTTCTCTATGCTATCAACCCTGAAGAGAGTGATTATACTCTATGCATCGTAAATAGCATACAACCTTTGCTGTTGTTGCTTGTAGCTTCCACTTGTACCATTTTTTTTCCAGCATCCTTATGTGCTCTTGGTAAAGACAAAGTTGTTTCACATTTTGACATGTCTACTTCCTATCTGAATTGGGAGTACTTTGTTAAATTTGTATACGGATGAATATCATTTGAGTATGGTAGTCCAGGACCCAAATTATTCCTTACTACTCAATGCAACACTCTTCTGCATATAAACATAAATATTCTTATGTGGTTTGTTTAGCCTACAACTACAGACACATGAATTATGTACACAGAATGTTTTCACTATGGCGTTTGAGATTTCAACATTATTTGTACTTAAAAATTGTTTGACCAGCACCCTATAGGTGTACTGAGGTTTGAAACAGAGTTGGTTCAGTTTAGTAGCTTCATTTGTTAGTTTCATACATGGTGTATATTGCATTTATTTCTTGACAACTTTCCTGGTTGAAAAAATATTGGAATTTATATGACAACAAGGGTATGTATGCACGGATAAAAATTCTATATTTGACAATTGGACTATCTTTCTTGGCCCGTTGCAACACACGAGTGTTGTGATAGTACATATATAATCATGAAGCATAATTATGAATCGTATGTTTATTATTATTATTATTATCTTTTGGATAGACATCCAACACTAGTGACAAACACCATCACTATCTCCTCTGGATCAATAAATATGGGACCTTCTTTCAAAAAGCGACATAATCCACATGATAACATTCACAAGTTTCGTCATCTGTAACGTAACAACAAAAATGCATCACATCCACAATTATATTGCTGCAATAGCAAATCATTCAGAAAAAGCCATACCAAATTTGTTACAAACTTTGACACTAACCTACAAACTATAGAGGGTGAGAGAGAGAGAGAGAGGGTTGGCGTCGCACGTGAAGCTGCCTCGCCTTGGGATGCCATACTTACCTGTCGTGGGCCTCGACTTGGCGAGAAGCGTCATATCAGAAAATATGTATGGCGCCCTAGGGTTAGGAGGCCGCCATGCAATGTAACCATGACGCAGTTTGAGACTTTGAGTGGAGGGATTACAACTCGGGGCTTTTATAAGTATAGTAGAGATTAAAAAAAGTGGAGATGTATAAGTAAAAACCTGACTTATAACATCTGGGTACAACATGACAGTTTGGTAGAAGTGCCAAAATAATAAACACAAAATGCAAGAATAAATTAGTTCCTTTCAACTTTGCAATCCTGTTGTTTTAGTGGAACGAAACTATACACATGATGTGACCAGAAAAGCGGTGGGATTATTCGCTTTCATAATCATCTTCGTCTCCAAACGAGAAGACCGAAGCGTCGGCAGCGATGGCCTTGAACTCGCTCATGCTGGATGATTCCATGCCAGGTGGTTGTGTTGTGGTGGAACTGCTCTTGCTACTAGCTTCAGTTTTCAGAGAAGTAGCATCAGGTGCCCTAGCATTTCCTTGCTCACTGGATATAGTTACTTTTTCGATAGCACTAGAAGCAGCAGATGCCTCCTTTTGTGCAACACTTGTTTCAGAAGCTTTTGCTGTACCTTGACCACTGCTGGAGACCTTCTCCTTCTTGTCCTTGGAGGGTCCATCTTCGGCGTCATTGTCAGAAAAAACATCATCCTTATCATCGCCTCCAGCTTCTTTGTTGGCCTCTACATGTACAGCATAATTTTCTTTGGCGCTGGTGCTTGTGGAGGAATCGGCATCACATTTCTTATCAGCAGATCGGGCAGCTGCCTTTTGTTTTGATGGTTGTGAACCATCATAATCTACCAGAACAACCTCGACCTGGAATCCAGGTGAGGGCAATTTTCTCTGGATGCCATAATGATAGTCAGTTAGTTAAGAGCAACACCATAACCTTAAGATTAAGTACACACCATCCGTGCACCAAAAACAAAATGTATCAAGTTTGAGACAACTTAATTATAGGCTTTGCAACTAAACAAGGCAAACCATGGAACAAAATTGGCAGGTTGAATAAAATAAGAATAACCAAGAAGGAATGGATATTTAGCACTGCATCTCATGGAGTAATTCGACATAAGATATTGAAAGATAAATCCAAACAAATAAATAAACAATGAAACATCAATTACCTTGTCAAAATCATCAAAGTCAGTTGGATTTAATGTCACTCTGTTCTCCATCATAGTTGTATTTAGCCAGCTGAAAAGCACATGTGAAGAGTAAAATAGAATTGAAACTAATTTCATCAAAGTCAGTTGGATTTAATGTCACTCTGTTCTCCATCATAGTTGTATTTAGCCAGCTGAAAAGCACATGTGAAGAGTAAAATAGAATTGAGACTAATTTTCTTCCAGTCTCTTAAGCTTTTCAGGTCATCCAATGATCCAATATAAATGCTACGAGGATTTAAATCTCTGCAACTCGCTACCAGTACCAATAAAAGCAAGCTGTGCTCATTAAGGACAAGCAAGATACTTCTGTGAAAGAATGATGTCATTAAGAAATGGAGCTCACCAGTAGAAATCTCCCTGTCGATCGTGAAACTGAATCTTAAAATCACCAGCTACCTCTGCTAATCCAGGCTCCCCAGGCAATGCGAAAACCATGATTCCCTTCTTCGGTGCACTAAACCAGAAATCTTCTGGCTGAAAATAGGTTGAATAAGTTTTCAGATGAGAGCATGGAGGTCATTTGGAGAAAAGAAAGATTGGATCAAATGATGAGTCAGATATCTGTACCTCTTATAAAGCAAAACCCACTAAGTTCATTTATGATTTTTCTATCTCAACATGCAAGCTATCCATATCATACACTACTAAAGCCAACCAATTCTCCATGTCATCCCACCAATGATAATATATGTTGCATGCAACCTATCCACGTCATCTACTTTTCATTCATACAGTTGTCCACGTCACCCGATTTTTAATCATCGAATACAAAAAAATATCACGTCAAAAATTTAGCCTATCAACAATTGTCACATTTTCCATATTTTGTGTAGACAAATTCATATTCCATGGGTTTTATATCTATCGGCACCCTGCCTCCCAGTGTGTCCCGAATAGCGGACATGCAGGCACAAGAGCTAACCCGGCAGGAAGACAGCCGGGGCTGGGAATCTCCTGGCCGCACCAAGAAGCACACAACATGACAAACGGAATGATCTACACCAGACGGCCATGTACACCAACCATCAGAGCAACCACGACGCGTGGCAAGGAACAACGTGACAGGTGGCCAGGCCAGCGTTGCACACATGTGCGATGCATCGACATGCGTCTGATAGGTGCCACGCGCACTTGAGGAAGGGTGCATACCCAGCACCACCACCCGGGTATATAAGGGCTGGATGAAACACCGAGTAGGGGTAGAACACGAGAGGTTGTCGGAGAACACATAGATGCTTGTACACCACTACAGATCTACATCAATCATCAATCCAAGATCAGACAAGCGGGACGTAGAGCATTACATCGTACTCGGATGGCCTGAACCTAGGTAAAAAAAAACTTGTGTGCCTTGTGTCTCATTGCTCGGATTTAGTTAGGACGCGCGTGAGATCCTTCGCCCCCTTGGCGACAAATCAAAGGGGAAGCGAGTAGAGCTTCCCCAATGTCCGCGTTCCAACGCGCCACATTTGGCGCGCCAAGTAAGGGGCGCCCGAACTCATGCGTCGTCCGGAGGATGGATGCATCGATAGGAAGGTCCACGATTCTCCATCGACATCTGGAGTTAGCAGCTTCGCCGAGGCCCTAGCGGCAGTGGGGGGCTGGGGGCCTTAGTGGATTACCCGCCACCAGATGGAACTCCTGCACGGGAGGAGTGGGGAAGGCTGATTGCTAACTCTTTGGGATTGGCCCAGTCGTGGGGAGGTTTCTTGGCACCACTCCCCCCACCCCCCCACACCTCGACGGGCCTCAACCGTACAGGGTCCACGCAAGACGACGTCTGTGGGGTGGCTTGCCAACATCGACGAAGCTAGGGGCTTGGGTGCCGGCTCGCGCACCAACCGAGGCATTGGAGTCCCCTCTCGGAAGCGCAAGTTTCAGAAAGAAGCCTGAATCACGAAGAGGGTCCTTCTTGGTGAGGATGTTGCGCGTTGCGTCATCATCGGGAAACCAAGGAGCGGGAGGAGAACCTCGTTGAATTCCTTCGAGAAAATGTTGATGTGTTCGCTTGGCAACCCTCGGATCTCCTAGGGATTCCGCGAGAAGTTATCGAGCACCACATGGCCGTGTGCCCCGACGCTCGACAAGGTTGGACGTCAAGATCAAGATCGTCAAGACTTTATAGTGGAGAAAGTCCACAAGCTAAAGAAGGCCAACGCCATATGAGAGGTTTTGCATCCTACATGGACCGTGAATCCGGTTGTCGTGCCGAAGCAGAATGGATCCAAGCGGTTGTGCGTGGATTTCACCGACCTGAATCGCGTCTGCCCAAAGGACTCATTCCCGCTTCCGCGAAGTGATTAGATCGTTGACTCCAGGGCAGGGTGCGACTTGCTTTGTTTCTTGGATGCCTGCTCAGGATATCATCAGATCAAGATGGCTAAGGAAGATGAAGAAAAGACAGCATACATCACTAAGGAGGGGTGTTATTGCATCACCAGCATGCCCTTTGGGTTGAAGAACGCCGGCGCTACCTTCCAGCGCGCCATGCAAGCTTGCTTGGGGGGAGCAGATGGGCCGCAATGTCGACGCTTATATCGTGGTGAAGACTCGAGACAAAGGACGACCTTCGACAACTTGCGCAAGATCCAGCTGAAGCTCAACCCGGAGAAGTGTATCTTTGAGGTAGCCTCAGGGAAGTTGCTGGTTACTTGGTGTCTCATCGGGGCATTGAGGCAAACCGGGACAAGGTCAAAGCTATCGAGGCCATTCAAGTTCCACGGTAGATCAAGGATGTACAACGCCTCAATGGGTGCTTTACTGCTTTGGGACGCTTCATATCCCGGCCGGGAGAGAGAGCTTTGCCCTCTTTTCCAGTTGCTTAAGCAAAAGGGACCATTTCGATGGACCCCTGAGGCTTAAGAGGTTCTAGAAGGCTTGATGAAGTACCTGTCTTCCACACCTGTCTTGGTGGCTCCAAGACCTAAGGAACCCCTCTTCCTCTACATAGCCGCCGCAAACTAGACAGTGAGAGGCATGCTAGTGGCGGAGCAGAAGCAAGAGCAACAAAAGAAGAAGGCGAGTACCCCGGATGTCGTCATCAAGAAGATACTTTTGGAAGTACTCTTGGCTTTCCGAAAGTTAAGACACTACTTCAAGGCACATCCTAACACGGTGCTGCTACCCTCTCTAGCGCGTGCTCTCTAACACGCATGCTCCCAGCAGGGTGGCAAAATGGGCAGTGGAGCTCTCGCATTTTGACATCCGATTCAACAACGACAAGACAATCAAAGGAAGGGCTCTGGCGGATTTATTGGCTGAGTGGAACAAAAACAGGAGTCCGCTCTTCCCAGAGCCGAGGACCCTGACGGGTGGATCATGTACTTCGACGGGGCCTTCTCTTATGATGGGGTCGGAGCCGGAGTAATCATTGAGTCTCCAGCTGGGGAACAACTGAAGTATGTTGTCCAGATGGACTTCGAGAAGGGGAAGTCCTCTAACAACATCGCACGATGGTCTGCTTGTCGGGCTCAGGGCCACGGCAGGACTCGGGATTCAATTATTGGTTGTGAGGGGCGATTCCCAACTCGCTATTCTGAAGATCAACAAGGAGTACGACTACCCACGCATGAAGGCCTACGTGGAAGCAGTCCGAGGTATGGAATTACGTTTCAAGGGACTTCAGATGGAACATATTCCTCATGGAGATAACTTTGCTGCAGATGAATTGTCCAAGATCGCTGCGCGCCGGAACCAGTTCCACCCGGGGCCTTCGTGAAATTCCTTACCCGGCCCTCGGTCGATCCGCCTCCCGGAACTGTTCCTCCTGGGGAGAAAATTCCGGAGATGGATCTGGATCGGCAGGAAAGGGAACGGACCGAAGGGCCTAGGGTGCCGACCTCAGGACTAGGGAAACCAACATGTGAAGAAGATATCTTGCAGTATTTATATTATCAAGACTTGCTTGAAGACAATGCGAAAGCAAAGCGCATGTATACCTTGATTGATGGACAGTTGTACCGTCGCCAGGAGAACGGGGTGTTGCTCCGGTGCATTTCAAGAGAAAAGGGCTTAGAGCTATTGGAAAATATACACCGAGGAATTTGCCTGTTCCTTGGCAGGAAAAGCCATGCGACAGGGGTGCCCACGACACTTGTTGATGTTGAGCAATTGGTGAAGGCATGTGAAACTTGTCAACACCATACAAAAAATACTCACCAGCATGCACAAGCAGTACAAGTCACCCCCCTCTCGACGCCATCTGCCCCTTCCATCGGGGAGTAGGAGGATATGAGTACCTGATTGCTGCAGTTAGGCCTGGGCGTTTGGTTAAACCGAACCAATCGGTTTGGTTCCTAGGTCTACTTAAAAAATCGGTTTTGACAAAAAAATGATGACCAATCGGTTATTTGATGAATTGCTAACCGAAATTCGGTTCGGTCCTCGGTTTACACCGAATTAACCTACTGTTGCGCCTAGGGCCATGGGGGATGATGGCTTGGGACTTTGGACTGCCGGTTACGTATTGGGATGGCAATCGAAGAGTGCTTTCAGCATTCATAAGTTATTAATTCCGTTCGTTCGGTACGCTCGGGTAATGAAGTCTTAAAACCGAAATCCCCAAATTAAATTCGGGTTTATAGAGATGCTGACCGAGTTAGGAACCCAATATTTTGGTACAGGTCAATTCGGTATCAGTCCCGGTTCTTTCAGTTTGCTATTTTGGTACTCGGTTAAAATGCCCACCCCTAGCTGAAGTGGACAAGTTCAGCAAGTGGATAGAGGTTGAGCCCATCAGAGCTCAAACTACCCAGGCGGCCATCAAGTTCATCAGGGAAATTGTGTGTCGTTTTGGAGTACCAAACCACATTATCATAACTCGGGATCCTTATTGGTCTTTTCAAGATTACTACGAAGAACTGGGATCTCAAGTGTGCTTCTCATCAGTGGCCCATCCTAGGAGCAATGGACGAGCAGAGCGAGCAAACACAGAAGTACTCCGAGGACTCAAGAAAAGGACATTTGTCAAGTTGGAGCGCGCTGGAAGCAATTGGGTGAGCATGTACCTATGGTGCTATGGTCGTTACGCGCCACCCCGAACCGTGCCACCGGAGAAACTCCTTTCAATCTCGTGTACGAGGTAGAGGCAGTGCTTCCGACCAAGCTCTGTACGGCACCCCTCGAGTTCACGGCTACAACGAAAAATCACAACGCGAGAAGAGCTTCCCCTCCAGAGCTCCGTCAGCGGTGAACTTGAAGGTCAAGAGGAAGCTAGGTTGTGCCCCTTGGGTCTCAGCGAAGTCGCGCAAGGCGTTGCCGAGCATCATGTGACCCGCGCCGTCAATGGTGACCGGCACGACCCATGACGCGTGGCTGCCCTTCATGGAGATGTCCATGAAGCGGGGCTCACGCCCCTTGATGGGTCGGGAGAGGCGGTCTATGATATGGAGCACAGGTCCCAGACCGCTCTTCGGAAGTTGGATAGCGAACTCGAAGCAGTATTCATCTACGTACCTGTCTTCACGGGGAGGCGTCGGAGGCGGGGGCGGGATCTCCATCTGGGCACCGGCATTGTGCGCACCAACACGGCCACAGCCACGTCGTGCCCTCGCCCCCTTGAACAACCTCGACCACGCCGTACCGAAGGCGGCGAATCTTCTCCAAACAAGGCGATGGCCTCCCTGAAGCTTCGGCGACGGCCTCTAGCGCTGCGCCACACCACCAGATCCTGCTACGCCGCCGCAGCAGCCTAACGACTCGTGGCGACACTTCACTACAAAGGTCGACGTCGCCTCGGGTCCAGCAACAATCAAAGATTACAGAAGACGAGACGCTGCAAGACAGGTGTGCCCTCCCGTCTCCTCGAGGTGGTCCCCGAGCACCAC
This sequence comes from Poa annua, assembly GCA_026929855.1. Lineage (NCBI taxonomy): Eukaryota > Viridiplantae > Streptophyta > Magnoliopsida > Poales > Poaceae > Poa > Poa annua. The sequence goes on along the minus strand of CM049439.1, from coordinate 25,432,044 downwards.
TCTGAGGTTCATTCTACTCCATTATGGATAAATGCACATGAAGACGACTGGTGGGCCAGCGATCCTGTGGGGTGTAGCTGGACAGAGGATTGCCGGCCCACGCTCAGGGGCTACTATCGACACCCCACCTTCCGAGGTGTCCCGAAAAGCAGACGCGCGGGCACAAGAGCTAACCCGACGAGATGACAGCCGAGGCTGGGAATCTCCTGGTCCCTCCAAGAAGCACACAACAAGACGACCACGTACACCAACAATCTGAGCAACCATGGCGCATAGCAGGAGGCTAGCATTGCGCCCATTGGCGTTGACACCTGTGCGATGCATCGACACGCGTCCGATAGGTGTCACGCGCACTCGAGGAAGGGTGCATACTCAGCACCACCACCCGGGTATATAAGGGCTGGATGAAACACTGAGTAGGGGTTGAACAACAAAGGTAGTCGGAGAACACATAGATGCTTGTACACCACTTTATACCTACATCAATCCAAGATCAGACAAGCAGGACGAAGTGCATTACATCCTTCTCGGATGGCCTGAACCTGGGTAAAAAATACTGGTGTGCCTTGTGTCTCATTGCTCAGATTTAGTTAGGACGCGTGTGAGATCCTTCGCCCCCTTGCCGAACAAAACAAAGGGGAAGCGAGTAGAGTTTCCCTAATGTCCGCGTTACGACACGTGGCAATATCCCTTTATTTTCGTACCATTTTATTTAAAGAGATTGTCGCCGCAACACGCAGGATATTGTTTCTAGTATTAGAAATAGCTTCCTTAGGTCATACTACCTCCGTTTCAATAAATAAGGCTTGTTATTTTGGAAAAGTCAATCCATGTAAAGTTTGACCAAGTTTTTATAGACAATATTAACATGCAAAATATAAAATTAATGTCATTATAAACATCATGAACTATATTTTCATATGATATCTATATATCATATTTGTTGATAGATTTTTCTAAAAGTTTGGTTTGACTTTTCTAACAAGATAAAAGCCTTATTCATCGAAACATAGGGAGTATCATAGGTCTACGGATAGCAATGAAATAAGAGAATAAGAAATGTCTTGTGATGTTTTTGGTACTTTGCTTTAGGGGAAACCGCAAAGAGAAGTACTACAATAAGAAATGTCTTTTGATGTTTTTGGTACTTTGCTTTAGGGGAAACAGCAAAGAGAAGTACTATATTATGATAGAGAAAGTCTGAAACGAAGAAAAAAAGGACAAGTAAAACGGAAAAAAAAATCTAGCGACCACACAATTGTAATTTCTTTATAACATTGCACTTATTTCGTTTTAGCAATGCAAAAAATCAAGAATAACGTCCAATATTCAGCTTGCATATGATTTTCCCGACACATAAGGTGAAGGTCAGCAAATCTAACCAAAAAAAACTATTACTATACTATTCACTGGATTCCAAAAGTATTGTGATTTTTTCAACATGACGGATTCTGAATAAGATGGAAAATCCTGATTTGTAATCTAAAAGTTTTTTAAACTTAAGTTTTACAATTTCTGATACTAGTTGGATTAAATCTACAGGCAGATATGCTAACTCTAGTCTGATACGGTTGGCCTTAGTTCAGAGTTTGAAATGTTTTGCTTTAGCAAATCATACTCTGCTTTGGGAGTTTGGAGGGAATCCTTGCATCAACATAATATTTTTCAACTAATCACTACAGAACTGCGAACAATGCTGACATAGAGTTGCACCTACAAAATGGTTCTTTGTTAAGTGTATCTACAGCATGGTTTTTAAGGCGGTAAGGCGTCCTAACGAGGAGGGGGGGCTCTCACCGCCTAGGCGCCTTAAAGCGTAAGGCGAGGTGATGCCTTAGAACAGAGACAGGAACGGGAGAAGGTGAGGGCGGAGAGGAAAGAAAGGGGAGCCTGCTGGGAGAGGGCTGCGCCAGGGGAGGAGAGGCCCAGAAGCTTGGCCGGACTGCCCAGCAATGTCGAAGGCGTCCAAAATTGGCTAGAGCAAAGACTTGGACGCCTCACATGTCAAATCTGGACGTCTTAGACAAGAGCCTAAGGTGAGCACGACGCCTTGCTTTCTCCAGGCACTCTAACGCTCAAGCATCGCATAGGCGACGTCTTAGAAACCATGATCTACAGAGGACAGGCATGGTTCGTAAGGCGGTAAGGCATCCTAAGGCGGAGGGGGTGCGCCTTAGCGCCTAAGCGTCGCCTCAAAAACCATGAAATTGGGAGCAATGCTATGTTTTGCCTTGAAATTGTTATGCACCGTGATAAGATATAACAGTAATGGTCTTGAATATATTGGCTACCTGTGACTGCTTCAAGTTATAGAAGATGGAACTGGTCTAAGAAAGATATCTTGTCAACCAGGGGGAGAAACTTTTCTATTTAGCATTGGTACATAACAGCAGTTGTTGGCATATGGTTTCCACTACTAGCTTACAAAAGCAATGTACAGAGAATCCATAATATGGACAGCCCACACAAACGTTCGTGATACCCAATTGATAATTTTCTGAGATTATACAAATACAAGTAAATGAAGAAACCCATACAAAGTCAGCAGAAAGCCAAAAACTACTGAACACAAACAAGAACAGTTTACTAATGAACACAACACAAGAATGGTTTATTACTGAAAGCCATACCATTAGTTCTTTTGTTCTTGGATGCTTCTTCGTAGAAAAAAGAACGCCTGCATAATAGATTTACTATTCAATCCAGGAGAAAACCTTATAAACGAAAAGCTCTTCTTCTATGAATTATGATATGAGATGAATATTCCAAGTACAATTTATCATGTTCAGGTAAGATACCATTGTGATTAGACACAGTAATTGATGGCCGGATCCAATAGGGGCACCTATGAAGGCGAAACCCCCTAAGCATGCACCTGGAGAGTACACCTTACACCTCAATTACTAATGTACAAGATACATGCTGATTATACGAAATCATGGAGGAAACAGGGTGAACACCTGCGGGGCGGCTGATTTTCACCATTGTGGTAAGTTAAGATGCGCTCAAAGTACTTCACATATCTCTATAATTTTTTCAACACATTAAGAACAATACACTGCACAAGTTATATAACTACACTGAAATATTTGACAGTTACTCACTATCTGACTTGGAAGAATAAGCCCTTTTCCATCTACACATCTTTTCTGATTGTAGTATTCAATGGACTCCTCCGTGGTAGGAAAGAACTGTCCATACATACATATGATACACAAGATTCCAATCTTAATACAATTTGGCAAAAATAATGGCATGGCACATTGTAATTAGTAATAAATCCAAATACCAATTTTACCTTCAGGTATACTAGAAGGCTGGAGATCATCAACCCTGTCCTTGCCTTTCCAGCTTTGCAATGGACAACCACTACATTTTCTATGTCCTCCTTCAACCATGAGTATGCACTTTGGCAAAATGATATGACAAGTTGTATCGGAGGGCAATTATGATCATCAAAAGGGAAGCATGCGACCTGAAATATGCCTATTAAATTTGAATATCCAATAAAATTGATTATTGCATTACCAAACATGTCTGAAAGAAATGGAAGCAATTGATGGAAAGGTTTATAAGTCAATGGATTTCCAGTTAAGCAAGTCATCTTTTTGGTTGTGACAGGATAAGGACATAAGTTTGTAAGCTGTCCATACCTTTCCCTCAAATAGAGATGCATCATACAGCCTTTCTGAGCAGAGGTTGTACACCTTATATTTCCCCTATAACATAAGAATAATTATAGAGGTTAAAAGGCACAACTAGTTCAAGTAATACCTCTAACTGTATTTTGTAAATGATGTAAAAGAAGATCAACTGGCAAGTGTAAGTCTCGATTCAAGTGGCTGCAATATAAACATCTGACTCCCACTGAAGTTTAACAAGATCAAACTTCAAGAAACAGGTTTTATTTCTGATACACGGGAGTCCTAACCCACAGAGCTTCCAGAATTGTTTACAAACAGGTGAAAAGATTTTTTTTTTTTAAATGTGCCAAAGATGCATAGAAGCAAAATATCATGGATGTGGATAATTACCACCCTCATGAAAATGCAAAATCATACAAGTATGAGTGATCAGATGGTGCTCATCACCTTATGAAAAATAAACATAGTTACATAAAAAAAAAACAAGCTAACCTGCACATTAGTCATAACAGAAACAATAAACAGTTCAACACCTTGATTTTCAATTATTTAATGTGAATAATTTTTGTCAACTGTTGCGGCCCTAGTAAATTTCTTCCGGAAGTTAGTTTCTGTTTCATATTCTCAGGGCACACATATACCAAAGGAAACTGCTTCTTTTTGCGAGAAACAAAATATGACTCATGTTATTATGTTAATGCAGCATGAAGCATAAACAAGGGGAGATAAGAAACATATTTGTAAGCCACTCTTAACAACTTTGCATAAATTACCCACATTGCATACATGTTAACAGACTTAATACAGAGCAAAAGCTACCTTGTGATGCATTTCAAAGAACCTGATAACTTCCTCCATGTGGTTGCGATAGAAGCCCTGCAACAGAAGCATTAACATGTTTCCTCCTAGACACAAACTAACAGTAGCAACCTATAAGCGAACTTCAAAGTTTCTTTACGACACTGACCTCAAAATATCCAAAAATCCCGGAGCTCAAATCACCGGCAGGAAAACCCATAGCAATTATGTTCTCTGTAATATATGTCATATCTAAATCAAATCCGCCTTCCTGTTACAGGTAAGAGAACCATGTGAACATCTTTTGTCTTCGTGTTAGATCCACAAAATCTAGACTACTGAGCGACCATCCTACCATTTTCATATAGTTTCTGTAGGTGTTGAGGACAATAATTAACTTTCAAGGTTCTAAAGATAATCACAGAGGTCATTATGCCCAAACCAGTAATCTCTCCATACAGCATTCTCCATTGTCCTTGTTATTACATCAATGTAACAGGACAGCTAAATTACAATGATGGGGGATGACAGAAACACCAACAAACCTTCTTTTGGTTAAAATGACAGATGTGAGAAGATGCATGTTATATGAACACACTTATTATTTCTAACTCGTCAAGTTGTAGCTGGAAGAAGACATTTACCACAACAATGTTCCTATCATTCCTCACAAGTCAGAAAGGATCAGTGGAGAAAAAATAGCATCCACAGAAATTATATGCAGACTGTAGAGTTTCCATGATGAAAGATGAATAATATTATGATTCAATCAGAGCGCACTCGGTTGTCCTGGTCTGCTAGCACAAAACTTAAGAACAGAAAAAATACAGGAGAAGCAACTGAAGATGTAAAGGCCCACTCACGATTTAGACAGCAAGTACAGAAAGATGTACCTGATATCGTCTTTTATTCTGTGAGACCATATGCCGAGCCTTAACTTGCACTGCCTTAACAGCATTCTTAGACGAATCCACAATGCCTTTTGTCAAGGAACCAAAAACACCAGATTGTGCCGTAGGTGAGGTCATGCTGCCAGCATCACTCTCATCTTGTTGTGGATCTTTTGGAGACGAGCGCAATCCAAGGCCACTAGTGAGGCGGGAAAAGGTATTTTTTCCTGTTGGTGATTCTTGTCCTGAAGAAGGCTCAGGAATTTTCAAGTTTTTAGCCCAGGAAGATAAGCCCGATGTAGAAAACATGGATGATGGTGCTTCCCGTCCTGCAGCATCCTGCGGGGTGGCAGAAGTCGGAGCAGCAGGAGATGAAGGTGCAACAGGATTTATACTTGCAACCTGGCTTGCAGAATCATTTGAAGTAGCATGAGGAACCGAATCGGCGGTAGTAACAGCAGGAGGTGAAGTTGAATCTTGGTTATCCACAGGACTAGTAGGCGGCAGGAGAGATGGGTTGACTTGTTTTTCTTCCATGATTGCCTAAAAGACTTTATTAATCTCAGATAACTGAACCACAAGCAACATCTGCAAGACCATCATAAATGGTTATAAGACTGTTCATAAGCGAGTAGAAAAAGAGACTCTGAAGCAATGTACACCTTGCTCCTTAGTCCATAGATAAACTATGAAAATTGCCGATAAATTCGTATGCCTTGTCCTCAACTGCTAATTGCATATGTTCTACTCACACATAATTTGATTGCATAACTAAATTCTCACATTCTTAACAAATGTAAAAAAATCTCATTTTGATCAACATGTTATGTTAGGTCGACACTTCATCTAAGCATGTATCGTTTCACAGATTTGCAGAACCAATAAGAGCCTTATATGACAATTTGGAGTAATTATGGGCTTATCGTATTATTTGTAGTACTAGGGAATTACTATATATCTCTAGTTTATTCTTAATTTCCAATGCTCGAGAACACAGGAATAAAGCAACGAGCTGTTTATGGTGCGACTGTCATTGTGTGTGTGCTTATAAGTCTTGTTAAGCTTCAAGCTGAAGCTGTCCTAAAACTAACACATGAACAAGGAACGCAACCTCAGCCACCGCGGCAGCTGAGACACGCAGCTGACAAGAATCTTTAAGCCTAACAAGTAACAGGAGATTCCAGAGGAGCTCAGGTTAACTGTGCTCGAAAGAATCGGTACTGGATGGGATCTCTCGAGTCTGTTACATAGTATTAGATGAGATGAGAGGTAGGGGATGGGGCCTGGCCTTACCAGCAAGCAAGGTCCGGATCTGGTACCGTGCCTCCACCCCGGGCTTGGCGAGTCGGCGCCGGCCGCAGGCCGCCTGAAGAGGGGGAGCCGAGAAGGGCGGAGATGGGGATCGCGAGCGGGTTTCGGGCGGTGGGGAGGGGACGACCCTGAAGTGGCACGGAGGAGTTAAAATAGATCGTGCACAAAAGAAGTAGTAGGAATTTCAAAGGAGGATTCCAAATCTTAGAAATTTTTCTTATGCATTACCTTTCATTTAAAAGAATGGTGTTAGCAAAATCTTAAGAATTGGATTTCTGTGCCTCAATAAAACTATTCATTCTAACTTCTCTTTTAGACTCAAACGCGTAGAATCGAGACATTTTTTCTGTGTTCTTCTTGCGTTTGGTCAAACGACTATTTATGTAGTTTTCATGTGCTTTACAATCCTATATTTTGCACCTTTTAAAGCTGCAATCCATAGAGGCTCTTAGCATATTTTGAGTGCCTACGAACCAAATATGGAATATATGGATATTGCAGACAAGATTTAGGTTCCTAGCATATCCAAAACCAAATACCCCTAAGTTATGATCTTTTTCTCATAAACATCAAACATGGATACATGAGGCTCTCATCCCCCCCCCCCCCCCCCCCCCCCCCCGCTCTCTCTCGAGCGCTTCTGAGAGCCCATACGTGCCCCGTCGCCGCTCTCCCTCTCTTCTCCACCGGCTCTGCCGGCCGAAGCGGAGGGGGAGGGAGGCCTCAGTCCCCCTCTTTCCCCATGCATACCACGTATAGATCTAGGGTTTCATGTTTTCGTCTATATGACGTATGCCGTTATGCCACGCTGCTACGGGCTGCCGACATTGAGTTGCGCTGGCGTTGCGCCTTTCTGCTCCGGTGGTAGCCGGACTCGGTGATCGGGTGTTGTAGGGTGTGGCCCTCGGCGGCAACAACTCCAATGAGGTAAAGCTCAAGGTAGGGATCTCCTCCTCTACTGTTTTTTTGTGATTCTTCTCCTTCTAGCCGGTCTTGGTGGCGAGGGGAGGGGCTGGAGAGTCGCGGAGAAGAGCAGATCTGGGGGTTGCTGCGGTTGTCGAGCTGATTCCTGGAGGTAGTTGCCTCCCTATCTTCTGACCGAAGGGTGGCTTTGCTCGAGCTTATCCTCGTCGGCCTTGGATGCAAAGTGTTGTCGCTCGCCACCAGATGGTGATAGACGATGGGAGCGCATTGTCGTGTTGGCGACTGTTCTGGCCGAAGGGCGGCCATGTGTGGTGCGGTGACATGCTAGCCACCGTCTACAACCTCCAGGCCTGGTGTCATATCAGAGCCCCCGTTGCTCAAGAGTCATGCTTGCCTGCCATGACGCCCTCTCAGTCCCAATTGGTTCTATCCCCGGTGACGGCGAGGTTGATTTCGAGCTCACTGAAGGACCTTATTCCATTCACATATCTGTTGTGGAGGTCCTTCTTGCAAATGGTCAGGGGCTTGATTGTAATTTCTTCTTCTGTGTGGGTCCTGTTGTAATCTGCTATGTACCCTTGCCAAGTTTCTAATATAGCACTTGGGTCCTTTGGGCCCTTTTTATGTGAAAAATGGATCTAATAACATAGTCCAAAACATAATTTAAAAACCACTTATAAACAACATAGATTGAACTACATGGTTATAGATACTTAGTAGGTGCCACGAAAGACTGCTCATACGTAGGAGGGGGCGGCGGTGTACTTTTCTAACTGACTCAATTGATAACTAACTAATGTTACATACCGATTTCTCGTATAATAGCAAATGGGTGAAAGACACAGAGAGGAGAGCTCCGCCACACGCCACTCCGGCCGCGGCGTCCACCCTCCCCGCCGGTAGTCGCTCGACCCCGGCGTCCACCTTCCCAGCGCCTCCGGCCATGGCCGGCCCCTCTCACGCCGCTTCCCCGTCGTCGTCGCGTCGTTGGGCGGACTACTCCGACGAGGAAGACGAGGGCTCCTCGCGCTCCTACTGCAAGGTCCTCCGCAGCAGGACCCCGCCGGCTTCCCTCTCCCCGGCGCCGTCCCCGTCCCCAGCCCCAGCTTTGTTCATGCCAGCTCCCTCGCCGGAACGCATCGCGCCCCCGCGTCGCGGCCGGTCACCGCCGCCGGCTCCGCTGGAAGGAGGCCCCGCCTGTGGACGCATGTTGGCGGCGCTGGTCAGAAGCGTTGCTCTGGAGCGCAGCTTCCCGCGCTGGTCATCCGCGACGACCTGCCGCCCGACCTAGCTGGGTGCTGCTTCAATTGCGCCCGGCCGGGACACATATCGCGTGAGTGCCCGAACGACACCATGTGTCTTCGTTGCAGGGAGGAGGGGCACCACGCCAAGGAGTGCCCGCAGCGGCGTGCGCCGCACGACCGCATCGGTGCTCGGGTCCCTCCCTCGCCGCCACGCGCGCTCGTGGAGTCCGTCGCTTCGCGCGCGGGTCCGGCCGGTGCGGCGCGCCTGGAGCATGCGCGTGGTGGCCAGGGCTCGGGGGAGCGCGTTCGTGTGGATGCCGCCCGCTGGCGTGGTGTGGAGGCGGAGGGGCGCTGGGCGCCATCGCGCGACCTCACCGATTTCCCTCCCGTCCGTTCAGCCCGTCCTAGGAGATCTCCCTCGCCGCCGCGCTCACCTGTTGGGGCTCGGAGGTCCGGGAAGGAGCCGTGGAGCGAGCTGCCGCGGCGGGAGATCGTCGTCATCCCGCGCAAGGCGGAAATCGACGTGGCCGAGGCGGGGGCTCATCGCTTTCGTCTCTGGGAGCAGAGCACGCGTTTCTTGTGGTGACCCAGCATACCACTGCATGGTGTAGTATGCTATATTCGTTGACATAGCATCAATGGATCACCGTCCACCAGTGTTACATCCATCAAAGTGGTACAACAGAAACGTCGCAGGTCCAAGGCATGACTATAGAATTACACACAGAAGATCTAGAACAAAAGATCCTTAGAACCTCCTCAATTCAATGAGGGAAGGCCCTAATAAATGCAGATCAAATGGAAAAGAATCACGGAGAAATAACCTGGACTATACCTGAGGCTAATACTGCTAGGTTTGCGATTGCGCTATAACAACGCGTACAGAGATAGGTTCTAAGACTAGGGATCTATCCTCTGCTATTCTATGCCTTCACTTGTCCTCCATCTTCTCTTGATTGCGTCAACTCGATGTAGTTGCCTTCTGAGGTAAACTTGAGTTTATCCTCCATCGAAGTCTTCATAGCCTAGAATGTTGCATTCTTCTGGTTCTTCATGTCTAAGCAGGGGGTTCAAGAGGCAAGGGTGAGTAACAGTGTTACCCAACAAGTTCAATATATAAGGTGGGAAGTTTGATGCATAAATACAGCCACAGACAATGGATTGTCGTAGGCTATTGCAAGTTTTCAAAAACATTTCTTCAAAAGATTTCTTTTATTCTGAAGATCTATGTCCGTCAGGAGTCACAGGGCTAGGGCTTTGAGGAGCCTCCTTTCCTGCTGCGTTCGTCGTTCCGTTCTGGAACGTGGAGTAACATGTCACATTTATACACTCTGCAGAGGTGCGCTGCTTTACCCATAAGAGATCAACACCTTGTTGCACATCCGGGTGATCTTTCCCGTCCACACTTCCTTGGTGTGGGGCCCAGTCAGTGACCCAAGCCAATCACTGCGCCTTTCCACCATCCTCGCACACCCCCCATTACTTCAGTTGAAGGTGGCGGGAAAACCAACTTCCAACCTGCTAACCATTTGAAGCCCGTCTCAAACTGGTTCTGAAGCCAACCTTCAATAGATGCTAGAAGCCACAACCCGAAGGTGAGATTATTATACGGCCACCTAAGGCCTGCGGATATACACACCGCCTGGCTTTGATCTAGTCATCCGTTGGTGTACGAGAGGAAAAGGATACAGCTGACTTCTCCGTCCCATTCCAAATCTTATGGTAGCGCGTAATATACGGCGCAAGAATCACTGACGACATTTGTTGTTAAGTCCTAGGTGATACTTTCCCGTGCAAATGGGAACTCCACCACAACATTCTTTCCGTGGTCCCATCCGCCAGCCATATGAGATTACCACCACACTGGTAGGTAACCATAGTCATATTATTATGTCGTGTCTCTAATCACGGACACCGGGGATGCGAGGCACCCCCTTTGTAGATTCGGTAGGGGCGCGAAGGAGGCTGGAAACGTCTCCCGGGTGACGATCGTCGGACAAGTTCCTCTCTCATTCTCCGATCTCGACGTGGTATGCAAACAAGGAAAGCACACAGCGATCTACCCAGGTTCAGGCCGCCCGAAGGCTATGTAACATCCCAAATTCATATTATGAAATATTATATCCAAAAATGTGGGCCAACAAAAACTTTTATGAATTAATGTGTGTTGATGTCTTATTGTTGCTTGTGTTAAGTATTTCTTGTGAATGTGTTGTTTGTTAGCTCTAATTAAAAACTTGAAGAAAAGAAAATAAACAAAACAAAACATTAAAACAATAAAAACAATGTGACAAATGTCACCTTATTTCTCAAAGTGGGGAATCATTTTCTTTCCAAACCAAATTCAGTGGAGTGGCAATATGAACACTCCCACTTTATTCCCACCATTTTTCCTCTTCAAATATTCAATTCAAAAACCTAAATTCAAATTTATATTTCTTTCTTTATCAAATTCAAATCACAAAATGTGCTAGGTTGCACTTGTCACAAAAATAGCCAAACAGTACCATAAACTTAGACAAACATATGTGAACCAAATTATAAAAATAAATCTCAAAAATTTGGACACTGTTTTGGTTCAGACATTGTGTCGAACACCTGCTGGACGCCACCCAGTTCATCCCAAACCGCACCAAATCCACGGATCAAATTGAGCGATTTAGTGTTTAATTCTTCCAATTGTTGCCTCCACTGGATTCCCCTTGCTCCACTCGACTCAATGCACGCTAGAACGTGAGGAATCGGGCCCGGGAGCGCCGAGGAGCCGCAGGCGACAGCAGCGGCCGCGCGCACGTCGCCGTGGTCGGCACTGTGGCCGCGACGACGCCGCGCCGTGCCGGCCGCGCTGTGCCCTCCCTCGCTCTCCCTCACCTCTCTGTCCCCTCGCAGCGCGGCAAGACCACCCAGCAGCAGCCCGCACGCGCCGAGGCCGCGACGCGCCGCGCACGACGTGCGCCGCCCGGACACGCTCCACGGCCGGCCCCCACGTCGACCTCGCCAGCAGCCTCCACGCCAACCCCCCCCCCCTTGCCCATTTGGTTCCCCGAGCACCCCGCAGCCTAGCAGCACCCCGCACCACCCCTACGGCGAGCCGGCACGCCCTCGGGTGCCCCCTGCGCCGCGTCCACCGTGCGCCGGCCCGCCGCTATAAAAGCCGCCCCGAGCTCCCCATTGCTCCACACTTCACCACCGCCCCTCTCGCCTGCTCCCCTCCACTCCCCACTCACCGTACGCCGCTAGGAAGGGCAGAGCCGCCGCCGCGAGCTCGCTGCTGCTCGTGGCCGTGCTCGACGGTCCGAGGTAGACGACGACACGGCCGCGCCGTGCCGAGAGCCGCGGCCTCTCCTCTCTCTCTTCTCCCCTCCCTGGCCCTCTCCGCGACTCCGCACCGCCTCACCCTCACGCGCCCGCCTCTTTCCTGTCCAGGGACGCCGTCGATCGCTCGCCGGAGTCCGTGCCGCGCCGCGGAAGGAGGAGCTCGACGCCGTCGCCGCCAGGAGCCTCCCCAGCCCGCGCAACCTCGCCCACAACCTTCCCCGAGCCGCCGCACCCCTCCTGCATCATCGCCGCAGCCTCCCGAGCCTCGTGGTGAGCCATCCATCCACCTCGCCGTCACCGGCGTCGCGAGCGCCGCTCGGATGTGGTCGTCGCCGGCGAGCGCGATCGCGACCGTTGGATCTAAGATCCACGGTAACTTACCGGTTCGCGTTATGAGCCGCTGACGTACGGGCCCCGCACGTCAGGCTTTTATTTATTTTCGCGCACGCTGTGTCACTGCCCGTAGGCCCCACCTGTCATAAATTTCAACATTATCCACCCAGGGTTTTAATTTTCGAATTTTAGATTTAAATTGAAATCAGTACTGGACCCAATTTAGAAATTCAATAACTTGAGATTTATAACTCCAAATAAATCGAATCAAAATGTTCTGGAAAGCTTATGAAATTGTCTATCCAACCCAAGTGGTTTCACCCCATTTGGATAAATAATAAAAATATAGTATTAAAAATGCCAAATAGGGTTTAAAATCTAAACTTGTTTGTTTCTGATACTCTGTTAGTCCAAATGAGTTAAGACCAATTTTATTGGATCACATTTAGTCATGGTTAGTTACCCCTAAGAGGATTTAATTTTTAGATCACCAGAACTTAATTAGTAGCTAAAACTTGATTATTATGCTTCTGGATTGAAACCCTTATGTAGGAAGTTTGGTAACTCCAATTGACCCAAATCCAATTGTGTTGTCTTCCACACATCAATAGCTTTCTGTAGAAATTTAGTTTGTATTTTTGTGACCAACAGAACTTAAGTTATGTAATTAAACATGTTCAACTAGTTTCTGCCCTAATTAAGATATAAATGAATAATGGCTAATTCAATTAAATTGAAACCAAATTGTATTGTTTGATATATGAAGTGGCTATTTAGAGCATTTGAGATTGTATTGTTGTGGTAATTGATTGAGTAGGTTAGTGATTGTTTGTATTTGCTTGATTGTGTATTAGACGAGAACGTTGCCGGATATATCGAGGAGGAAGGATTTGTGGAACCTGAAGATCAAGACCAGGATCACTTTGCCGAGCAAGGCAAGCTACTCCCTGAGCTTGCACCCTAATACATGCATCTATTTTTACAAAGTCATTTTAAAGCAAAGGTTTTTATAAACTCTTTTCAAAAAGTATATGGAAATTATTTTGCCACCCTATGTAGAAATATATGATAAATTATAGGATGGGAAAAATAAAGATTGTTTTATCAAAACTCCTTTGAAACCTCGTATGGCTATGAAACATCAAGATGTGGTGATGAATTGAAAAAAAAAGGAGAATGGTGGTTTTGATAAAACGCACATTGTGTCTTTGTACTTACGTCAATCAGCCGATACTCTGTGCGACCACATTTACCCACATATGGGAAAGGGCTTAGTCATATAGTTTGCTCATATTAGTATGGGATACCTCATCAACGGAGATGACTCCGTTATGCATGAGGGGATGGTTTGATGACCTACCCCTGACCTGGGTCCTCGCTCAAACTCTATGAGTAGATAAGGAGGAGGATAGAAGGATGTCCCCTATACACCGCCAGATAAAACCTATGAGTCCTCACACTTAGATTCCGACGGGCTGGGTTAAGTGTCGATGGAAAGTATCATATGGGCAGGATCCTATACTAGCATGAGCAAAGGACAGACTAGGGTCGGTGACTCAACTTCGCATGCACCTGGTATGGCGAGACGTGGCTGACACGATGAGTTATCGGATGGGTGTGGGAAAAGCGTGCTACCTCTGCAGAGGGTTAAAACTATTCGAATAGCCGAGTCCTCGGATATGGACAGTTGAGAGACCCTACTTTGACCATGTGCAAGTTTTGAAAGATTTGAATTTTGAAAAGAAAAGGAACTGGAGGATGTTCCATACACCTATACCAACGGATCGGTATGAGGTTGTTGGAGACCAGGAACCCTGGCGGGTTATGGCCAAGAAAAAGGAGGAGTTTTGGTGAAACTAATAGATTGGGTCATTATATTAATGATAGTTATAAAATTCTTCTTACCTTTTTCAACAAAGATACAGAGATGTTTTAAATAAATAAAAGTGTGAAACTAAAAATGAGATTAGTGCATACTCACGTTGGAGTAGTTTGCGAGTACAATCAATTGTACTCATAATAGTTTCGTCCCTGGCTATTGTCGTAGCAAGACATGGAAGAGGACTACGCCAAGGAGGAGTATGGCGACTTCTATGCGAACTAGGGATCTTCATAAGTCGACTGCCTGTCGGGTCGTTGTTGGGATATGATGTCTACTACGCCTTAGTTTCCGCTGATTATTTTGGTTTGGCCCATGAAGGCACCTATGTAAGACTTGGTCTAAATGACCGTTTACGTAAGACTTTAATTCGGTATTGTAATGGATGTAAACTTTGGTATTCAGTTCGGATTATGTGCAACGACAGACTGATCACGGGATCGTTGTGTTAAGCATAATCGGGTATTTCGGACAGCTAGTCCGGGGTCCCCACAGAGCTGGTATCAGAGCCATCTCGACTTTAGAAACCTTAGTTTAGCATGGTCGCTAGGTAGGAGTTACAAAAGTTAAATTCTAAAAGAATAAAGGAATGAAGTATTTTCGAAAAATGCTTATCTCTAATCCTCTCACTTATGCAAAAATTCTACTCTCACTAAATATTACGTTTTCCCTTATATCCTTAAAAATTTGGCGCACTCGTCATTCTATTAAACTTGAAATTTTGCTCACTTGTTGCCCCACTACATTTAAAATTTTGATACACTTGTCGTCTCACTAACTTAAAAATTTGATTAAAAATTGTAGATGGCAATCCATTTCACCGAGTTCGTTCAGCTTGAGAAGGACGGCAAGTTGATGTTCGAGAAGGACCTGTTCGAGTTGACCAAGCTGTTAGGTCGCCCCACTCCTGAGTTTAAGGGAGCCCAGGTGGACACTCCCGGCAACGGGAACCTGTCTTGGTTGGTCGAGGCGTCTGTTCGCCGGAACATCAAGTCCCCCGGATCCAGGACACTCATCTTTACCACCATGGACGTCCACTGGGACGACGGACTGTGTCGTTCCATGCAGCGGATGCTATCCCGACTTTGTGAGGAGCACAAGGCGGAGTTGGTAAACTCTCGTTTCCAGTTCTACGGGAGGCGCACCGTCGATGGACACCCTATTCGGTCCCCTCTACACCCGACGTTCGGAGAGTATATCTTGGACATGGAGATTATGCTCTTTCGCACCCAGGAGGATCTGAGGTGCGCTAGACTTCGGTCTCACTTTGAGCACCTCTCGCACAAGGAGAGTCGCGAGAGTGAGGCACAGCTGAAGGAGGAGAAGGTCGCTCTTCTCAAGAAGAGGACCCAGATGAGGAAGACCATAGCGAAGCTCCGCAAGAAGGTGGCAGAGCAGGACGAGCTGATCGAGGATCTGGAGCTCCGTACTGACGAGATGGAGGAGGAGGGCGAGGATCTCCGCAAGGAGAACAACGCTTTCCTCAGTGACGATGACGACTATCTGGAGGAGATGGACTATGAGCTAGAGGACGAGGAGGAGGACCCAGAGGAGCCACCCTACCAGTCCGACGCTGACTCAGCAGAGCCTGAGGTTCCACCTCAGTAGGCGAGTGACTTGAGTACTACCGCAGGATTAGGTCGACCCCCTATCGCTGGTAGAGTCGAAGTAGTGGTTCTTTTGGAAACTTGCACTATGTACATTAGCTTAAGGGAAAATGTTGTAAGCTTGATATGGTGAACTCTTGATGTAATGGTTGTGCTATATAAGTGTGTGCTAGTCTTGTTAATCTGTGTAAAATGTTTCTCCTATAACCCTTAAGAGATCAACCATTACGCGAAACCAACCTTTTTCCTTGGTCAAAATCTTTTGCTTGCCCCTTATACCCGGTGTGCTTCAGGATGGTGGACACTCGTCGCTCCAACACGGATGGAGGACCACCACCCCCACCGGAACCAACCACCGCCCAACTTCTTGCGCTTATCATGGAGGAACGCCAAGCTGCCCGGGCAGAGCGTCAAGCTCATATCGCTGCCCTGCAGCAGATCGCTGCCGCACACAACAACAACAACAACAACAACAACAACAACAACAACAACAACAACAACAATGGCAATGGCAATGGTGAAGGAAATCAGCGGTCCACTTTGAGCGACTTTCAAAAGACCAACCCACCCACCTATTCCAAGGGACTTCACCCACTAGAGGCCGATGATTGGCTTCGCACCATTAACAACAACCTGGAAGTTGCAGCCGTGGGAGAACCTGAGAAAGTGCTGTATGCGACCCACTATCTTGCAGGACCTGCACGGTCTTGGTGGGAAGCTACCAAGGCTCTCCAGCAAGCTGGTTATGTTATCAACTGGGTTGAGTTCCAGGAAAAGTTCCGCAAGAAGCACATCCCCGGTGGGCTCATTGAGAGGAAGAAGGATGAATTCCGCAAGTTGCGGCAAGGAAGTAGAGATGTGGTCGGATACCTGGATGAGTTCACTGACTTGTCTCGGTATGCTCCTGATGACACCGACACCGAGAGGAAGAAGATGGAGCGTTTCATGAATGGACTTCATGATGAGCTGCAGTGTGCTTTGGTTATCCATGACTTTGTTGATTTGGAGTCACTTGTGGACAAAGCCATCCAGCTGGAGACCAAGCGCAAGTCTATGTTTGAAGGACGTAAGAGGAGAATGATTGCCCAGGAAGGTTCGAGCAGCCAGAAGCCTCGCACCTACCCACAAAACCCCAAGCCAGCCTATCGACCACCACAAACCGCACGCCCCAATTACCCTAATCGCCCAAACAACCCAAACAACTTCGACCGTCCCAATGACAACACCCGTCCCGGAGGGAACTCTAACAACTTCAACCGCAATGCCAATGTTGTCTACTTTAATTGCGGCACTAAGGGTCACTACTCCAAAGAATGCCCCAATCCTAAGAAGAATGGTCCACGCCCCGATGCACAAGCGCCGAACAATGGCCAAGGCCGTAATGGGAATGGCAAGAACCCGGCATCCCGCGGAAATGTTGCTGTTGCCAAGGGACGTCTGCACCACATCAATGCGGAAGAGGCCATGGATGCGCCAGATGTTGTGCTGGGTACGTTCCTTGTCAACTCAGTACCCGCAACTGTTCTGTTTGATTCTGGTGCTACCCATTCTTTTGTTACCCAAGAATTTGTTGCTAAGGGAGGTTTAGTCGGAAACCTCTTACCCAAACCTATGGTCATCCAAATCCCAGAATCCACCATAGATACCAAGTCGTTTTGCCCGGACGTTTCCCTTGAGATCAAAGGGGAAAAGTTCCTAGTCGACTTAATCATTCTAGGAACCCAAGGTATAGATGTTATACTGGGTATGAATTGGCTAGCCAAGTACCGTGGTCGAATTGACTGCGCCAGAAGAGCTGTATCCCTCACCACCGACAAAGAAGTAGAAGTGGAGTATGTGTCAGAAACCAGTCGACCCCAACCAGGATGCCATGAGAGCATAGCTCGACCCACCCTAGATGAGATCCGTGTTGTTCACCTGTTCCGAGATGTTTTCCCTGAAGAATTGCCTGGTATGCCGCCAGACCGGGATATTGAGTTCATCATTGAACTTATCCCAAGCACAGCCCCTATATCGCAAAGGCCTTATCGGATGAATCCGGAAGAACTGGTTGAGTTGAAGAAGCAGTTAGCAGATATGCTCAGCAAAGGACTTATTCGCCCAAGCGCTTCACCTTGGGGATCACCCATTATTTTTGTGGATAAGAGAGACGGTACCACACGCCTGTGTGTGGATTATCGTAAGTTAAATGATGTGACCATTAAGAACAAGTATCCCCTTCCAAAGATCGAGGATCTGTTCGATCAAATGAGCGGAGCCCGAGTCTTTTCCAAGATCGATCTTCGGTCAGGATATCATCAGTTAAAAATCCGAGAGACAGACATTCCCAAGACTGCCTTCACCACCCGCTACGGTTTATTTGAATACACCGTAATGTCCTTTGGTCTGACCAATGCCCCAGCCTATTTTATGAATCTCATGAACAAGATCTTCATGGAGTATCTTGACAAGTTCGTGGTAGTTTTCCTCGATGACATCCTTATTTACTCCAAAACCGAAGAAGAGCATGCTGAACACCTGCGTCTAGTTTTAGCAACCCTCCGAGAACACCAGTTGTATGCCAAGCTTAGCAAGTGTGAGTTTTGGCTCAGTGAAGTAGCATTTCTCGGACATGTTGTGTCTGCGGGAGGAATTTCTGTTGACCCAGAGAAGATCCAAGCCATTGTGAACTGGGAAGCCCCAACTAGTGTGACTGAAATCCGAAGCTTTCTCGGACTAGCGGGTTACTACCGCAAGAGCGTTGAAGGATTCTCCAGTATAGCCAAACCCCTGACCCAACTGTTGAAAAAGGACAAGAAGTTTGAATGGACTCAGAAGTGTGAAGAGAGTTTCCAGGAATTGAAGAAGAGATTGACCTCAACCCCTGTCCTGATTATGCCAGACGTCACCAAGAGTTTCGACGTGTATTGCGATGCATCACGCCTCGGACTTGGTTGCGTTCTGATGCAAGAAGGCAAAGTGGTGTCGTATCTGTCTCGGCAGTTGCGACCGCATGAAGAGAACTACCCAACCCATGACCTGGAGTTAGCCGCTGTTGTTCTTGCTCTGAAGACGTGGCGTTCCTATCTTGCGGGACATCGTTGCGAGATCTATACGGATCATAAGAGCTTGAAGTATATCTTCACCCAGAAGGAGTTAAATCTGCGACAGAGAAGGTGGATGGAATTAATCAAGGATTATGATATCGGTGTCCATTATCACCCTGGAAAGGCTAATGTAGTTGCCGATGCCCTTAGTCGCAAACCCTGCACCCTGAATGCCCTGATCCAAGCCGAACAACCAGCCCTGTTCAAAGAGTTCAAAGATTTTGGACTAGAGCTTGTTAGCCGCGGTTACCTCGCCAATTTAGAGTTAGCCCCAACCCTGATAGATCAAATCAAGGACGCCCAGAAAGGTCATGAGAGCATAGAAGGAATTAAGAAGAAGATTTCTCTCAGTAAA
This sequence comes from Poa annua, assembly GCA_026929855.1. Taxonomy (NCBI): domain Eukaryota; kingdom Viridiplantae; phylum Streptophyta; class Magnoliopsida; order Poales; family Poaceae; genus Poa; species Poa annua. The sequence goes on along the minus strand of CM049439.1, from coordinate 25,412,655 downwards.
GCGCCTGGTTTTACCGAAGATGCTGAAGGAGTGTTGAGATTCAATGGTCGTATCTGTGTCCCCAATGTCACGGAACTTAAGGAGTTAATCCTAAAGGAAGCCCACGAGACCCCCTATTCAATCCACCCCGGCGGAACCAAAATGTACCAAGACCTTCGTGAAAGATTTTGGTGGCACGGAATGAAGCGAGAGATTGGTGTTTTTGTGGCCAAGTGTGATATCTGTCAGCGAGTCAAGGCTGAACATCAGCGACCCGCTGGATTGCTTCAACCCTTGAAAATTCCCGAGTGGAAGTGGGATGAGATTGGAATGGATTTTATCACCGGACTTCCAAGATCCAACCGAGGCCATGACTCAATTTGGGTCATCGTTGATAGACTAACCAAGGTTGCCCATTTTATTCCCGTCAACACCACCTATCGGGGAAATCAGTTAGCAGACCTGTATATTTCCAGAATAGTAAGCCTGCATGGTGTGCCTAAGAGGATTGTATCGGATAGAGGCACACAATTCACCTCAAGGTTCTGGAAAGCCCTACACGAAGCCCTCGGAACCAAGTTAGCATTTAGCACAGCTTATCATCCCCAGACCGGAGGCCAAACTGAGAGACTAAACCAGATATTAGAGGACATGCTTCGCGCGTGTGTTCTATCCTATGGATCCAAGTGGGAAGATTGTCTTCCATTTGCAGAGTTCTCCTACAACAATAGTTACCAGTCTAGTCTGCAAATGGCCCCTTTTGAAGCCCTTTACGGCAGAAAGTGTCGTACGCCCCTGAATTGGTCCGACACCGGAGAAGGCAAACTGTTTGGACCAGATACCCTCCGTGAGGCTGAGGAACAAGTCCAACTTATCCGTGAACGTCTTAAAACTGCCCAATCCCGTCAGAAGAGTTACGCTGATCCCAAGCGTCGTGATGTCACCTTCAGTATCGGAGATTATGTCTATCTCCGAGTGACACCCCTTAAAGGAATGCAACGTTTTCATGTGAAGGGAAAACTGGCACCAAGATATATTGGACCCTTTAAGATCATTTCCCGTCGAGGAGAAGTGTCTTATCAACTGGAGTTGCCTCAAGAGTTAGCAGATTATCACGATGTCTTCCACATTTCCTTGCTCCGGAAATGTCTTGAAGTTCCTGACCAGCCTGATGTTTTCAAAAACATCGACCACCATTCCATCGACCTGAATCAAGATCTGACTTATCGTGAGAGACCCATCAAGATTCTCGACGAAGATGTTCGTCTTACCCGAAGGCGCGCGATCAAGTTCTACAAGGTCCAGTGGACTAACCATTCGGAAGATGAAGCAACTTGGGAACGCGAAGACTATCTTAGAAGCGAATTCCCAAACCTCTTTAGTGCCCAAACCTAGCAAATCTCGGGACGAGATTTATTTTAAGGGGGGAAGGATCTGTAACATCCCAAATTCATATTATGAAATATTATATCCAAAAATGTGGGCCAACAAAAACTTTTATGAATTAATGTGTGTTGATGTCTTATTGTTGCTTGTGTTAAGTATTTCTTGTGAATGTGTTGTTTGTTAGCTCTAATTAAAAACTTGAAGAAAAGAAAATAAACAAAACAAAACATTAAAACAATAAAAACAATGTGACAAATGTCACCTTATTTCTCAAAGTGGGGAATCATTTTCTTTCCAAACCAAATTCAGTGGAGTGGCAATATGAACACTCCCACTTTATTCGCACCATTTTTCCTCTTCAAATATTCAATTCAAAAACCTAAATTCAAATTTATATTTCTTTCTTTATCAAATTCAAATCACAAAATGTGCTAGGTTGCACTTGTCACAAAAATAGCCAAACAGTACCATAAACTTAGACAAACATATGTGAACCAAATTATAAAAATAAATCTCAAAAATTTGGACACTGTTTTGGTTCAGACATTGTGTCGAACACCTGCTGGACGCCACCCAGTTCATCCCAAACCGCACCAAATCCACGGATCAAATTGAGCGATTTAGTGTTTAATTCTTCCAATTGTCGCCTCCACTGGATTCCCCTTGCTCCACTCGACTCAATGCACGCTAGAACGTGAGGAATCGGGCCCGGGAGCGCCGAGGAGCCGCAGGCGACAGCAGCGGCCGCGCGCACGTCGCCGTGGTCGGCACTGTGGCCGCGACGACGCCGCGCCGTGCCGGCCGCGCTGTGCCCTCCCTCGCTCTCCCTCACCTCTCTGTCCCCTCGCAGCGCGGCAAGACCACCCAGCAGCAGCCCGCACGCGCCGAGGCCGCGACGCGCCGCGCACGACGTGCGCCGCCCGGACAAGCTCCACGGCCGGCCCCCACGTCGACCTCGCCAGCAGCCTCCACGCCAACCCCCCCCCCCCCTTGCCCATTTGGTTCCCCGAGCACCCCGCAGCCTAGCAGCACCCCGCACCACCCCTACGGCGAGCCGGCACGCCCTCGGGTGCCCCCTGCGCCGCGTCCACCGTGCGCCGGCCCGCCGCTATAAAAGCCGCCCCGAGCTCCCCATTGCTCCACACTTCACCACCGCCCCTCTCGCCTGCTCCCCTCCACTCCCCACTCACCGTACGCCGCTAGGAAGGGCAGAGCCGCCGCCGCGAGCTCGCTGCTGCTCGTGGCCGTGCTCGACGGTCCGAGGTAGACGACGACACGGCCGCGCCGTGCCGCGGCCTCTCCTCTCTCTCTTCTCCCCTCCCTGGCCCTCTCCGCGACTCCGCACCGCCTCACCCTCACGCGCCCGCCTCTTTCCTGTCCAGGGACGCCGTCGATCGCTCGCCGGAGTCCGTGCCGCGCCGCGGAAGGAGGAGCTCGACGCCGTCGCCGCCAGGAGCCTCCCCAGCCCGCGCAACCTCGCCCACGACCTTCCCCGAGCCGCCGCACCCCTCCTGCATCATCGCCGCAGCCTCCCGAGCCTCGTGGTGAGCCATCCATCCACCTCGCCGTCACCGGCGTCGCGAGCGCCGCTCGGATGTGGTCGTCGCCGGCGAGCGCGATCGCGACCGTTGGATCTAAGATCCACGGTAACTTACCGGTTCGCGTTATGAGCCGCTGACGTACGGGCCCCGCACGTCAGGCTTTTATTTATTTTCGCGCGCGCTGTGTCACTGCCCGTAGGCCCCACCTGTCATAAATTTCAACATTATCCACCCAGGGTTTTAATTTTCGAATTTTAGATTTAAATTGAAATCAGTACTGGACCCAATTTAGAAATTCAATAACTTGATATTTATAACTCCAAATAAATCGAATCAAAATGTTCTGGAAAGCTTATGAAATTGTCTATGCAACCCAAGTGGTTTCACCCCATTTGGATAAATAATAAAAATATAGTATTAAAAATGCCAAATAGGGTTTAAAATCTAAACTTGTTTGTTTCTGATACTCTGTTAGTCCAAATGAGTTAAGACCAATTTTATTGGATCACATTTAGTCATGGTTAGTTACCCCTAAGAGGATTTAATTTTTAGATCACCAGAACTTAATTAGTAGCTAAAACTTGATTATTAAGCTTCTGGATTGAAACCCTTATGTAGGAAGTTTGGTAACTCCAATTGACCCAAATCCAATTGTGTTGTCTTCCACACATCAATAGCTTTCTGTAGAAATTTAGTTTGTATTTTTGTGACCAACAGAACTTAAGTTATGTAATTAAACATGTTCAACTAGTTTCTGCCCTAATTAAGATATAAATGAATAATGGCTAATTCAATTAAATTGAAACCAAATTGTATTGTTTGATATATGAAGTGGCTATTTAGAGCATTTGAGATTGTATTGTTGTGGTAATTGATTGAGTAGGTTAGTGATTGTTTGTATTTGCTTGATTGTGTATTAGACGAGAACGTTGCCGGATATATCGAGGAGGAAGGATTTGTGGAACCTGAAGATCAAGACCAGGATCACTTTGCCGAGCAAGGCAAGCTACTCTCTGAGCTTGCACCCTAATACATGCATCTATTTTTACAAAGTCATTTTAAAGCAAAGGTTTTTATAAACTCTTTTCAAAAAGTATATGGAAATTATTATGCCACCCTATGTAGAAATATATGATAAATTATAGGATGGGAAAAATAAAGATTGTTTTATCAAAACTCCTTTGAAACCTCGTATGGCTATGAAACATCAAGATGTGGTGATGAATTGAAAAAAAAAGAAAGGAGAATGGTGGTTTTGATAAAACGCACATTGTGTCTTTGTACTTACGTCAATCAGCCGATACTCTGTGCGACCACATTTACCCACATATGGGAAAGGGCTTAGTCATATAGTTTGCTCATATTAGTATGGAATACCTCATCAACGGAGATGACTCCGTTATGCATGAGGGGATGGTTTGATGACCTACCCCTGACCTGGGTCCTCGCTCAAACTCTATGAGTAGATAAGGAGGAGGATAGAAGGATGTCCCCTATACACCGCCAGATAAAACCTATGAGTCCTCACACTTAGATTCCGACGGGCTGGGTTAAGTGTTGATGGAAAGTATCATATGGGCAGGATCCTATACTAGCATGAGCAAAGGACAGACTAGGGTCGGTGACTCAACTTCGCATGCACCTGGTATGGCGAGACGTGGCTGACACGATGAGTTATCGGATGGGTGTGGGAAAAGCGTGCTACCTCTGCAGAGGGTTAAAACTATTCGAATAGCCGAGTCCTCGGATATGGACAGTTGAGAGACCCTACTTTGACCATGTGCAAGTTTTGAAAGATTTGAATTTTGAAAAGAAAAGGAACTGGAGGATGTTCCATACACCTATACCAACGGATCGGTATGAGGTTGTTGGAGACCAGGAACCCTGGCGGGTTATGGCCAAGAAAAAGGAGGAGTTTTGGTGAAACGAATAGATTGGGTCATTATATTAATGATAGTTATAAAATTCTTCTTACCTTCTTCAACAAAGATACAGAGATGTTTTAAATAAATAAAAGTGTGAAACTAAAAATGAGATTAGTGCATACTCACGTTGGAGTAGTTTGCGAGTACAATCAATTGTACTCATAATAGTTTCGTCCCTGGCTATTGTCGTAGCCAGACATGGAAGAGGACTACGCCAAGGAGGAGTATGGCGACTTCTATGCGAACTAGGGATCTTCATAAGTCGACTGCCTGTCGGGTCGTTGTTGGGATATGATGTCTACTACGCCTTAGTTTCCGCTGATTATTTTGGTTTGTCCCATGAAGGCACCTATGTAAGACTTGGTCTAAATGACCGTTTACGTAAGACTTTAATTCGGTATTGTAATGGATGTAAACTTTGGTATTCAGTTCGGATTATGTGCAACGACAGACTGATCACGGGATCGTTGTGTTAAGCATAATCGGGTATTTCGGACAGCTAGTCCGGGGTCCCCACAGGCTAACAGCCCTACTCCTGCATGTTTGGATAGATGGTTGGATCATGGTGTGGCTACAATGGTGTTCTCCGGCGAGGTACCCGGCAGGGTGACCCGACTAGAGGAAGGGGAAGGACAGATCCTTGCCCGGAGGAGATCACCTTCCTTCCCTTCCTCCTCCTAGCCTAACTTGGTGGTTGTCTTCTACCTTGGATCGCCGGTGAGTCCTTGGCTAGAGCTTGCTTACTCCTTAAGCTAGCTTGAGCCGGTCCTCCCTCCTCCATGCCCTTGGTCCTCCTTTTATAGGGGAAGGGGATACCACAGAGGTCATGCAAGGAGCGTGAGGGGTTATTGGCGGGAAGCAACCCCTCTCCGTGGTGGAGACGGCACGTGGCCTCTTCTCCTCCAAGTATCCGTCTTCGGGTGGTTGAGTCCTCTAGCACCTTTGGGGAAAGCGGCTGGCGCGGGCTGACAGTGGGTAGGTGGTGTCCCCTGGCCGCGCCTTGCTTCCCAAGCCTTCTGGGGGCTTCTACCATCCTCTGGAAGGTGGTAGAAACCTTATCTTCTCGTCGTACGGTTTTGTACCCGAGAGGGAGCTCGGCCCCGCCGGGGACTCGCGCTCTCGGGGTCTTCGGTTCCTTCCGGGTCGCAGGAGGCCCCGTGGGTCCTGCGCACCCGGGAGGTCTTGTATGGCGCGGGTGCGCCCGCCAGGCCTTGCGTCGAGTCTTGGCCTTGCTCATCCTTGTGCTGGGCCCATAGGCGGTGGACCCACTTAGGCAGCGGGGGAACCCCATGTTCCACTGCTGTGACAGTAGCACCCGGGCATGGTCCCGGTGGCTTCGGTCTTCTGAGGCTGCCGGGGACATGACCAAAAGAGTCAAAGTGGGTCCGGCGCCTGGTCTTCTTGAAGTTATTCCGCTTGGGGGAACAGCTGAGTTGGCCTCCTCGAGTTCTGGTAACGGAGAAAATGAGGAGTCCATCGTGGGTGGAGGAGTCTGTGCTATAAAAGCAGGGGAGGACCCCTTCGATCCCACACATATTCTCGGCATCTTTGCTTTCCAACCTACCAGAGCCATCGTGACAATGGCGCCAGCGAGAAAGGGGAGAGGACGTGCGCGCGCCGTTCAAGCTGCCCCGAGAGAAGGGCTGCCTGTTCGCGGCCGTGGCGGATGTTGAAGTCGAGGAAGAGGAGGCCGCGACAGTCGGGGTGGCCGTGGAGGGCGCGGCGGCCGCGGCAGAGCTTCCCCAACTCCGAGGAGCTCGGCGCACACCAGCTTTGCTCCGTTCGAGTTCTTGGTGGATCTGGCTCACGAGCTTCGCGGTCACCTGCGCCTCCCGACCTCCTTCTCGATGGTCGTGGCGGAGGACAAGCCTCCCGGCTTCTGGCTGCAAGTCGAGGGCTGTCCCAATGGCCCCTTCTGGGCCTGGGCGGATTACGCCACCGACGGTTCCGTGCTCCTGGGCCATGGGTGGAAGTCGTTCTCCCGCTTCCGGCGGTTAACCCGGGAGCAGAAGGTGACGTTCCTGTACGACGGAGTGGCGACACTTTCCGTGAAGATCTTCGACGCCACCGGAGGACGCACCGAGTGCTGCATGGAGAGCAGCAGCAGTAGCAGCGGAGGCGACGTCAGCTTCGGCTCCTCCGACGAGGATGAAGATGAGGAAAACTCGTCCAGCATCAAGGTGGAGGAGAGCTCGTCGTCCTGAGGAGGCAGGATGTCGAGAAGGAGGACACCAAAGATGTCCTTGACCTCCTTCTTGGCTGCCTCGTCGACATACTTCGGGAAGTAGCGCCTCCCGGGGTATGCTGATGCTCCCGGCCTGTCGGGGGAGAACCCTTTTTCTGTAAAAATGTAGGGCTTCGTTGTAGATCTTGTCGTTGAGGAAGAACTTGTCTCCGTCCTTTGTACTTTGCGCTTGTGCCATGTGTGAATGAGAACAGGTTTTTTGCAAAACGTGTCCCCATTACTGCGGCACTTGAATCGTCAAGCGGTAGGTGGAGGCTTGGAAGTCTATAAAAGACTCCCCAGCCCCCGGTCTTTATTGCTCACTTCTCCCCTTCCACTCCACACGCATCCATTCTTCCTTGCTGTAGAACGCGAGTTGCTGAAGATGTCCAGCGACGCAAGGGCGATGTCGCAGGGGGAGCTTCGGAGATCTCCACGGCGGAGTCGACGTTTCGGGGCGCCGCAGATGCGCCCTGGGCCCCCAAGATCGGGACGGCTGGATGGGGAGAAGCTTCTCGAGCCTCCACCCTCCAAGCCCTAGCCGATTTGGAGGCCATTACGGGCCCTGCTGAGAAGGAAGCGGCCCGGGTGAGGGCCATCAAGAAGGCCTTCCTGATGGCCTTTCTGAAGGAGAAGACTGCTGGGAATCCGGGTCTCTCCTAGCTAGCCTTTGGCCGAGCTCGAGGCCATTGACCAGGTAATGGCGCCTCCTTGAGTACCTTGTCTTATTCGTCCTCTGCCAGTATTAACTTGTTTAGCCGGTGTTGCTTTCGTCAGGAGGAAGAGCGAGCCACTCGCGAACTGGCGAGGGGCATCGTTCGCGTTCTTGGGCGAGGTGGTCCCGTGCCCTTGGCAGGGTCTCCTGCCCCTCGAGATGCCTGAAGATTCTGCGAGGATGTTCCTTTCTCCTCTAGGCGTCCCCGGAAGATAGAGGTTCACCCGGCAGACAGATTAAAAAGCACAGGCAGATCTGCACAGCCGGGGCGCCCGGACTGGCCTTAGTAGCACAGGCTAGGTATGGGCATAAGTTGCCTTGCTGAATGTAATGCTTGTATGTAGTTTCAGAAATTAAATATGAATGCATTTCCTAGCTCAACTCCCGGGGTCATTTCCCAATCTTCCCTTGCACTATGTGCCTTCCAGTTTATGAGGAGTGAACCCAGGTGCAAGTATCCTTAACTGTCAGCAGCAGAAGTAATACCCCCAAGAACACTATATCCTTCGAGGCTTTACTCCACAGCCGCAGTTACTAAGCCAGACGGAAACTAGCCGTTGACCAGGGAGGACGCCTGATCCCCGCAAGGGCTCTCATACACCGTTAAGCATGCTCAGGTTGACAGTATATTGACTCCAAGCGAGATATTATGCCTAAGATGTATGCAAATGCAAAGAATTATCTGCTTCCCCAATCGCTTTCTGATTTAGGCCTCTCCTGGGTATTTAGTTCCACTTCCGTCTCCTTTTGACGATTTCCTGTCCCGGGGAGGCGCTACACACAACAAACTTTCAGTAGGAAAAGAATGGACCCTCTCTTCGTGTCGAGATAAAGTTTATCCGAAGCAATCCGCAAGCAAAGTTGGTAGCGCATCTCTGTACTTAGGTGCTTTAAAGCACAGCACTGCCCAATCATTTCCGACAGCACGGCTGGCTAGGTAGGCAGCCCCTACTGATAGGTGCATGCGTCGACCCGCCAGCCACCAGCACATACCAGCCCCCTGCTTACGGATTGCAGCGGAAAAACGATTTCTCGACAAAAATTGAGGCTCATGGAATTGAAAACTTATCTTTTATTCCTTGGCGACGATTCTTACACCCTTCCTACATAACACTAGCCCCCAGGGCGTGCATAGTCGACCATAACAAGTGCGATTCATGTTTGTAGTCAGGGGTCCACTGGCCGGAGGTTCTCGATATTCCAGGCGTTGCCTTCCGGTCTACCATTCTCATCTTCCAGGTAGACCGCTCCAGGTCTCAGGGTATGCGTAACCCGATAAGGACCCTCCCACTTGGATGACATTTTGTTCATGCCTCCAAGGTTTTGCTTCTTCCGGAGTACCAGGTCACCTGGCTCCAATGCTCTTGCTCGCACATGGCGGCTATGATATCGCCGGAGCGCTTGCTGGTAACGAGCAGATCTCAGGGATGCTCGACACCGCACTTCTTCCAGGAGATTGATGTCATCAATCCTCCTTTCCACTTGTGCCTCTTCATTATAGAAGAGTACCCGGGGGGGTCCGTGCTTGAGTTCAGTTGGCAGGACTGCTTCTGCTCCGAGGAAGAAAGGTGTTTCTCCCGTGGCTCTGCTGGTTGTGGTTCGGAGTGACCATAGGACGCTTGGCAGGTGCTCGATCCGGTTCTTGCCCCGGTCTTCCAGCTTGTCAAACGCTTTGGTTTTCAGGCCCTTGAGTATTTCTGCATTGGCTCGCTCCACTTGTCCATTGCACCTTGGATAGGACACCGAGGCGAAACACGCTTTGATGCCCATTTCTTCAAAGAAGTTGAGGAAAGCTCGACTGGTGAACTGAGAGCCGTTGTCGGTGATGATCCTGTTGGGTACTCCGTATCTGAACACGATCCCCTCGATGAACTTGATGGCGGCTTGGGACGTTTGCTTGGGTACTGGCATCACTTCTACCCACTTCGTGAACTTGTCGATGGCGACGTAGAGATACTCATGTCCTCCGACTGACTTCGGAATTTTTCCCACGATGTCCAGCCCCCAAACCGTGAACGACCAAGAGATTGGACTAGGCTGCAGAGCCTGCGCCGGCTGGTGAATATCCTTCGCATAATGGTGGCAAGCTTCACATGTCTTGACGACTTGTTCAGCGTCGTGGAGAACTGTTGGCCAGTAGAACCCGTGGCGGAAAACCTTCCCCTCCAGTGACCTTGATGCGACATGACTGGATCATGTGCCTTCGTGTATGTCCTTCAGCAGCGCCTTGCCTTGCTCTTGCGGGATGCAACGGAGCTTGACTCCATTGTCACGCCGCCTGTAGAGCTCCCCGTCGATCAGAACGTAGAGCTTGGCTTGGCGAGACACCCGCTCGGCATCGTGGTCGTTACCCGGAAGGTTATGCTCGGTCATGTACTTGACGATGTCCTGGGCCCAGGGTGGGCAGCTTTTTTCCACCGGGAGCACCATTTGACAAGAGGGAAGCGAAGCTTCCTCCGTCGCGGTTGCTACCAGGTCTTGATCTCCTGGGCCAGCTTCCTGATCTGTCGAGGCAGATAGGTCGCCAGCCCCCGCCGTCGTGGTCGAACTTGTCTTGACTCGGTCGAAGGGTACCAATGGTTGCTTGAGCACTTCGATGTAAACCCCGGCAGGAACGGGCTCCCGCTGAGAAGCCAGCCGCGAGAGTTCGTCCGCGACCGAGTTGTCTCCTCGTGGGATGTACGTGGCCCTGAAGTTGTCGAAGCGCCGCTATAGCTTCCATACCTCTTCAACGTACGGCGCCATTTGTGGGCACGCGTACACCTTGTTTACTTGCTTGATGACTAGCTGGGAGTCACCCTTGACGATGATTTTCCTGATGCCCAGGCTGATGGCCACACAGAGCCCCGCGAGCAAGCCCTCGTACTCCATCGTGTTGTTGGAGACGCCGCCGCGGAAGTGCATCTGGACGACGTACTTCAGGCGGTCGCCTGTCGGAGATGTCAGGACAACTCCGGCACCTCCTTGATTCTTGGAATAAGAACCGTCGAAGTGCATGACCCAAGCGCTGGGGTCTTCTTTCCCGGGGAGGCAGGTTTCCTCTTCCGGTTCTTCGGAGGAGCGTCGCGCTCTACCACCAGCACCGCGCTTACCACCTGGTTGGTGGCAGCGATGTACAGCAGCAGAGGCTCCTTTGCCGCGGGGGCCACCAGGATTGGTGGCGACGCGAGGTAGTTCTTGAGAGACTGGAGAGCTTCTTCAGCCTCGGGGGACCAGTCGACGGGGCCCTCCTTCTTGAGCAGCTTGAAGAACGGAAGAGCTCGTTCCCCAAGCCTTGAGATGAAGTGCCCGAGTGCCGTGATGCACCCGTTGAGGCGCTGTACGTCCTTGATCCGCCGAGGTGCTTCCATGCAGTCGATCGCCTTGATTTTGTCCGAGTTGGCCTCAATTCCCCGATGGGAAACCAAGAAACCCAACAGCTTGCCTGACGGGACCCCGAAAACGCATTTCTCGGGGTTGAGCTTGAAGTTGACCCGGCGGAGGTTCTCGAAGGTCTCGTGAAGGTCCTGGACGAGCGTGTCCTGGTACCTAGTCTTGACCACGATATCGTCGATGTACGCTTCAACATTGCGGCCCAGTTGTGGCCCCAGGCTTGCCTGCATCGCGCGCTGCAAAGTAGCGCCGGCGTTCCGGAGGCCAAATGGCATCCGGGTGTAGAAGTAGCATCCTTTGGGAGTGATGAAGGCCGTCTTCTCTTGGTCTTCAACGGACATCAGGATCTGATGGTACCCGGAGAAGGCATCCAAGAAGCATAACAGCTCGCATCCTGCTGTGAAGTCCACGATCTGGTCGATACGCGGCAGGGGGAATGGATCCTTTGGTCAGGCCTTGTTTAGGTCGGTGAAGTCGATGCAAAGGCGCCACTTGAGCGTCATAGGGTTTGGAACCACTACCGGGTTCGCCACCCAGAGAGGGTGGGGAACTGGGCGTATGACGCCGGCTTCCAGCAGCTTGTCGATTTCGGCAACGATGAACTCCAGCTTCTGTTTACTCCGATTCCGGAGGACTTGCTTCACAGGTCGCGCGTCCGCGCTGACCGCCAGTTTGTGCTCTATCACCTCCCTTGGCACCCCGGGTATCTCTGACGCGTCCCAAGCGAAGACGTCAGAGTTTTCCCGAAGGAAGGTGACGAGCACGCTTTCCTATTTGTCCGTAAGGTGCGCGCCGATGGTGATCGAGCGAACTCCATCCCTGGTCAGAGCCACCTTCTTGGTCATCTGCGGGTCGCCATGTGATACGTCTCAAACGTATCTATAATTTCTTATGTTCCATGCTTATATTATACCACTTGCTACATGTTTTATATACACTTTTATATCATTTTATGCATTTTCTGGGACTAACCTATTAGCAAGATGCCACAGTGCCAGTTGCCTGTTTTCTGCTGTTTTTGGTTTCAGAAAAGTTGTTAAGGAAATATTCTCGGAATTGGACAAGCGAAATGTCAAAGTGCTTATTTTTCCCAGGAGGTTCCAGAACACCGAAGAGGACACGAAGGAGGACCCCGAGGGGCCCACACCCCCTCCCGGCGTGGCCCCCCCTTCTGTCGCGCGAGGACAGGGTGTGGGGCCCTCGAGCCTCCACCGCCTTCGCCCTTTCGCCTACATATAGCCCCCGACAATACAAGACCTAATACGGAGTCCTTTTCCAGAGAAGAGTTCCGCTGCGCCGCCGCCACCACCAAAAACCCTAATTCGGGGGACAGAAGTCTCTGTTTCGGCACCCTGCCGGGACGGGGAATTGCCCCCGGAGCCATCTCCATCAACTCCACCGCCATCTCCATCGCCGTTGCTGACTCCTACGATGAGGAGTGAGTAGTTCTCCCCCGGGGCTGCGGGCTCTTCCGGTAGCTATGTGGTTTATCTCTCTCTCCCATGGTGTGATCTTTATGTGATCATGAGCTTTGTAATCTAGTTGAATATGTGAGGCTACTCTTTATCTATTATGCACTCTAGAGGTTACTTTAATATGAACTCCGGGGTTATTCACGGTTGTGAAGGTGACAGTGTGCGCACCGTGTGTGATTCCTTTATGACGTTGTGGTGTTTGTTTACTCAGACTTTGGGGTGTGCTCTTGTAGCCCTACACAGTGAATGGTGTTTATCATCCAACAAGAGAGTGTTTGAGAGTAGTATTTATTATTCAGCTTTGATGTCATTGTTGAGAATGTCCACTAGTGAAAGTATGATCCCTAGGCCTTGTTTCCAAGCATCAAAACACCGTTTCCAACAAGTTCTGCTACATGTTTGCTTGCTGCCATTTTTATTACAGATTGCAATTACTATTTATAATCATCCATATTACATGTATTTCACTATCTCTTCACCTAACTAGTGCACCTATACATCTGACAAGTGTATTGGGTGTGTTGGGGACACAAGAGACTTCTTGTATCTTAATTGCAGGGTTGCTTGAGAGGGATATCTTTGACCTCCACCTCCCTGAGTTCGATAAACCTTGGGTGATTCACTTAAGGGAAACTTGCTGCTGTTCTACAAACCTCTGCTCTTGGAGGCCCAACACTGTCTACGAGAATAGAAGCGTGCGTAGACATCAAGCTATTTTCTGGCGCCGTTGCCGGGGAGGTAAGCGTTGGAAGGTATCTCCTTTAGATCCTGCAGTTATTACTTTTTGTTTCTTGTTTTTATTTTCACTAGGTAGGCTAAATGGAAAACAACAAAAAAATTAGAGATCTCTATGAAATTTATGTTGCATTAGGACATGATACTTTTGAAGGGAAAATTAAAATACCTATGGAACTTTATTTGCAAGCTAATAGCAATGTTATTAGTATGAATTCTTTGAACACCATTATTGCAAATGCTATGGAAAAGTCTAAGCTTGGGGAAGCTGGTTTTGATGAGCATGATATTTTTAGTCCCCCAAGCACGGAGGAGAAAATTTACTTTGATGATACTATACCTCCAATATATGATAATTATAATCTTTGTGATATTTTCAGTCCACCTACTATTGAGGATATAGTTTATGTTGATTATGATATGCCTCTATATATGATGCTTACAATGATAAATATGATGTTTTCAGTACATCTACTATTATGATTATTCTATGCCTCCAACTTATGATAATTACAATGATGGATGTGATAGTTTTACTCCCACTGTTACTAATAAAATTGATTACGCTTACGTGGGGAGTATTAATTCTTTTATGCATGTGGCTCATGATAAGAATGTTTTATGTGATAGTTATGTTGTAAATTTTATTCATGATGCTACAAGTGAACTTATTGATGATAATGATGAGTATTGCTTACATATGCTATATGATAATGCTTTAGATGATGGTCCTATGCTTATTGATAATCCTCTATGTTTAGAAGTTATTACTTATTTATGTGAGGATAAAAATGATATAATTGCTGCTTGTGATGGTACTCTTACTCATGAGAGTCCTACTTTGTTCTTGAATTCTCCTAGTTACACCATGGAGGAGAAATTTGCTTATGTTGAAAAATACTTATGTGGTTTGCAATTGTCTCTAGTTCCAAATCTTTGTTGCAACCATGATCTTAAACTTGATATTGATCTTAATAACTATTTTGAAAGAGGGAAGCATGCTAATGAATTCCAAAATAAATTTAATGATCCTCTTTATGTGCCTATGTTATCTAAGTTAAATGATTCTTGTGGTTATATGGTTGAATTTATTTCTACTACTGAAAATTATTATGAGAGAGGAGAATATGGTTGTAGAAGTTTTCATGTTACTAAAACACCTCTCTTCATGTTGAAAATTTTGAAGTTGCACTTGTTTTGCTTTCCTATGCTTATTGCTTTGTGCTTTCATGACTTGTTTCTTTACAAGATTCCTTTGCATAGGAATAGGGTTAGACTTAAAAAGTGTTTGATATTTGCCTCATGATGCTCTCTTTGGTTTTTCAACTCTCATTTTTATGAGAGCATCATAACAATCACTATGCCTATCTTAATGGCTATAAAGAAAGAGCTTATGGGAGACAACCCACGTTTTATTTCTGTTATTTTCTTTTATATTGAGTCTAGGAACATGACTACCTCTGTAGCAATTCCTTTGTATCTTTATTCTATTGCATTGTTGTGTCAAGTTAAGCCTCTAGTAGAAAGTTGATGCTAGATTTGGATTGCTGTGCTGAAACAGTTTTCTGCTGTCCACCGTTAAATTCATAACTCTTTACAGAAAAATCGGATGGACCTGGGATTTTTTTGTGCGTAATCCTCAGATATATATGCAACTTTCATTAGTTTTGAGTTTTCTGATCTGAGCAAGTTAAGTGCCTCGAAAAAATTCGTCTTTACGGACTGTTCTGTTTTTGACAGATTCTGCCATTTATTTTGCAATGCCTCTTTTGCTATTTTGATTGGATTTTTTTATTCCATGAAGTATCAGTGGCTGTAGCTAATGTCCAGTATCATTGGTAGCAATTGTGTTCCTACAGAATATCATAATTTTTCGTGCACTAACCCTCTAATGAAGTTTACTCTAAGTTTGGTGTGGAGGAAGTTTTCAAGGATCAAGAGAGAAGGATGATATGATGTGATCAAGAGGATAGTAAAGCCAAAGCTTGGGGATGCCCCGGTGGTTCATCCCCAACATATTTCAAGAAGACTCAAGCGTCAAAGCTTGGGGATGCCCAAGGCATCCCCTTCTTCATCAACAAACTATCAGGTCCTTTCTAGTGAAACTATATTTTAATTCCGCCACTTCTTATGTGCTTTTCTTGAAGCGTCGGTTTGTTTTTGTTATTTTCATTCTCTGAATAAAATGGATCCTAGCATTCCTTTGTGGGAGAGAGACACGCTCCGCTTTTTCTTATGAACACTCGTATTCTTCACTTATATTTGTTGAGTATTCTTCTATTTTACTTCAATGCTTTCTAGCTCTTGTTTTTCATGCATCTCTTGCTAGAGCTGTTAGCTTTATTATATCAAACTCTCATTGTTTAATTACTTGGAGAGTTTATCTTTTAAATAAGTTGATTGGTGTTTGGTTGGAAACAGAAAATGCTAAGTGTGGTAGATGGTATAATGAAAAAGATATACATGCTCTTATGGATTGTTATCTTGCATGTTATGGTGCTTGGCAATTGTTTTGAGCTCTCAAGTAGATCATGTTTAAGCTTTTACATCATGTAGTTAAAACCTATTAGTGAGGAACTACCGTAAAACTTGCTGAAATTTGGTTTGCATGTTTGGTATCTCTAAGGTCCAGATATTTTCTAGTTAAAGTGTTTGAACAACAAGGAAGACAATGTAGAATTTTATAATGCTTGCAATATGTTTTTATATACGTCTTGTTGTCATAGTTTATACTTGTGTTTGTTTCAAACAACCTTGCTAGCCAAAGCCTTGTACTGAGAGGGAATGCTTCTCGTGCATCCATAATCCTTGAGCCAAAACCTATGCCATTTGTGTCCACCATACCTACCTACTACATGGTATTTCCTGCCATTCCAAGTAAATACTTCATGTGCTACCTTTTATTCAAAACATATTATCTCTTATTTGTGTCAATGTTTATTAGCTCATGAGGAAGTATGTGGTGTTACGGATATCAACCTTGTCATTTGCTTTTAGATAGACTTTCACCAACCGGACTAGTGGCATATACACCGCTTATCCATTAACTTTGCAAAAAGAGCTGGCAAATGGGGTGCCCAGTCCCAATTAATTACAAGTTTAACCGCTGCAATCTCTTCACATTTTTGCCCTGATCCAATCAGTCAAGCAATGACAACAGTTTTTAACTATATGTGTAAACAAAAGAGATAAGAGGGATGATCTACCTTGCTGGTAGAAATAACGTCCTTCATGGGAGCCGCTCTTGAAAGTCTGGTTGACAAGGGGGGTAGAGTGCCCATTACCATTCGTTGACAACGACAAACACCGCTCAAAACTTACTTTTATGCTCTCTATATGATTTCAAAAACCTATAAAACTAAGAAGCTCTAGCACATGCTTGTATCCCTGCTTCCCTCTGCGAAGGGCCTATCTTTTACTTTATGTTGAGTCAGTTTACCTACTTCTTTCTATCCCCGAAACAAACACTTGTGTCAACTGTGTGCAACAATTCTTATATGCTTACTTATTGCACTTGTTATATTTCTTTGTGTTGACAACTATCTATATGATATACATGTTCAAAAGTTGAAAGCCAATGCTAAAACTTATATCTTCCTTTGTGTTGCTTCAATGCTCTTTTGCTTAGATAATATTGCTTTATGAGTTAACTCTTATGCAAATCTTTTTGATGCTTGTTTGAAAGTACTATTCATGAAAAGTTTTACTTATATGATGTAGTTGTTTACTCCTTGTCTATTTGTTAGCAAACTATAGATCATTGCCTTGAGTCACTTCATTCATAACATGAGCCTTACATTATATTATGATCAAGATTGTGTTTAAGCATCTCACTTAAAAATTATTCTTCTTTTATCGTTCTTGCCTACTCGGGACGAGTAGAACTAAGCTTGGGGATGTTGATACGTCTCCAACGTATCTATAATTTCTTATGTTCCATGCTATATTATACCAACTTATTACATGTTTTATATGCATTTTATATAGTTTTATGCATTTTCTGGGACTAACCTATTAACAAGATGCCCAGTGCCAGTTCCCTGTTTTCTGCTGTTTTTGGTTTCAGAAAAGTACTTAAGGAAATATTCTCGGAATTGGACGATTTCTTTTCTGAAGTCCGTTTTTCATCGGGAACGTTCCAGAAAGTCGAACACGAGACGAAGTGGGCGACCGAGGAGCCGCCACCACGTGCTTGCGCGGCTGGAATCCTGGCCGCGCGAGGAGGTGATGTGGGTCCCTCGGGGCGCCACCGACCTCGCCCTTTCGCCTACATATACCCCCCAGACTAAAAGCCCTAGCACGGTGTGCAATATTTCCTCCACGGGTCCCGAGCGCCGCCGCCATCGAAGACAAGATTCGGGGGACAGAACTCTCTGTTCCGGCACCCTGCCGGGACGGGGAATTGCCCCCGGAGCCATCTCCATCGACTCCACCGCCATCTCCATCACCGTTGCTGACTCCTATGATGAGGAGTGAGTAGTTCTCCCCCGGGGCTGCGGGATCTACGGTAGCCATGTGGTCTATCTCTCTCTCCCATGTGATCTTTTATGTGATCATGAGCTTTGTAATCGAGTTGAATATGTGATGCTACTCTTTATCTATTATGCACTCTAGAGGTTACTTTAATATGAACTCCGGGTTATTCACGGTTGTAATGGTGACAGTGTGTGCACCGTGTGTGATTCCTTTATGACATTGTTGGTGTTAGTTTACTCTGACTTTGAGGGTGCTCTTGTAGCCCTACACAATGAATGGTGTTTGTTATCCAACATGAGAGTGTTTGAGAGTAGTGTTTATTTATTTAACTTTGATGTCATTGTTGAGAATGTCCACTGGTGAAAGTAGGATCCCTAGGCCTTGTTTCTAAGCATTAAAACACCGTTTCCAACAAGTTCTGCTACATGTTTGCTTGCTGCCATTTTTATTACAGATTGCAATTACTACTTATAATCGTACATATTACTTGTATTTCACTATCTCTTTGCATAATTAGTGCACCTATACATCTGACAAGTGTATTGGGTGTGTTGGGGACACAAGAGACTTTTTGTATCTTAATTGCAGGGTTGCTTGAGAGGAATATCTTTGACCTCTACCTCCCTGAGTTCGATATACCTTGGGTGATTCACTTAAGGGAAACTTGCTGCTGTTCTTCAAATCTCTGCTCTTGGAGGCCCAACACTGTCTACGAGAATAGAAGCGTGCGTAGACATCACCCTCTGCTTGCGCGCTCCGCCGGTTATGGCAGCAGGGTTGTCGACGGTAGTGGGCTGAGTCACCGCAGGGGCCTGTCGTCGGCGTAGTGAAGAAGGTTCTCCAGGCGTTCCCTCCACGCCTGGTACACCTTGGGGTCGTTGGCGCTTGGTGGGAACTGCATCAGCGCCCTGGCGGCCACAACGGCGTCGTGGCGAGCTTGGGCGTCTGGAGAAGTATTCATGGAGGTTTTGCTCCTGGACGAAGGTGTGTATCCTGGGACGTGGTCCCTGGCCGCCGTATTGCCGGTACTCTTCTCTCCAGAGAAGAGAGGCGGGGGCCGGAGCGAAGGACGGGGGGTCGCATCCCTCTTGGACCCTCCACCCAGCTCGCGGTTTGGCCCGGTCGCGTTGCCCTGCGCCACCTGCTCCTCAGGCGGCGGGGGTGGCGCATTCGCGCGCTCTTCGTCCGTGGCGCGACGGTCCATGGAAGCTCGAGTGCGTGCAGGCGAGATGACCTTGGCAGTCGCGGCCTCGGGCTTCTTCTTGGGCGGCATGCTTGATGAAGAGCTCGACGAAGAACTCGACGAAGATCTCCGAGTCGACGAAGACGAGATCAGCGCTTGCGCCCCCTACCTGGCGCGCCAGATGTCGTGTCTCTAATCACGGACATCGGGGATGCGAGGCACCCCCTTTGTAGATTCGGTAGGGGCGTGAAGGAGGCTGGAAACGTCTCCCGGGGGACGATCGTCGGAGAAGTTCCTCTCTCACTCTCCGATCTCGACGTGGTATGCAAACAAGGAAAGCACACAGCGATCTACCCAGGTTCAGGCCACCCGAAGGCTAACAGCCCTACTCCTGCATGTCTAGATAGATGGTTGGATCATGGTGTGGCTACAATGGTGTTCTCCGGCGAGGTACCCGGCAGGGTGACCCGACTAGAGGAAGGGGAAGGACAGATCCTTGCCCGGAGTAGATCACCTTCCTTCCCTTCCTCCTCCTAGCTTAACTTGGTGGTTGTCTTCTACCTTGGATCGCCGGTGAGTCCTTGGCTAGAGCTTGCTTACTCCTTAAGCTAGCTTGAGCCGGTCCTCCATCCTCCATGCCCTTGGTCCTCCTTTTATAGGGGAAGGGGATACCACAGAGGTCATGCAAGGAGCGTGAGGGGTTCTTGGCGGGAAGCAACCCCTCTCCGTGGTGGAGACGGCACGTGGCCTCTTCTCCTCCAAGTATCCGTCTTCGGGTGGTTGAGTCCTCTGGCCCCTTTGGGGAAATCGGCTGGCGCGGGTTGACATTGGGTAGGTGGTGTCCCCTGGCCGCGCCTTTCTTCCCAAGCCTTCTGGGGGCTTCTACCATCCTCTGGAAGGTGGTAGAAACCTTATCTTCTCGTCGTACGGTCTTGTACCCGAGAGGGAGCTCGGCCCCGCCGGGGACTCGCGCTCTCGGGGTCTTCGGTTCCTTCCGGGTCGCAGGAGGCCCCGGGGGTCCTGCGCACCCGGGAGGTCTTGTATGGCGCGGGTGCGCCCGCCAGGCCTTGCGTCGAGTCTTGGCCTTGCTCATCCTTGTGCTGGGCCCACAGGCGGTGGACCCACTTAGGCAGCGCTAGGGGAACCCCATGTTCCACTACCGCGACATATTATAAAATAAGTTTTCTGTCCTTTTGTAATGCATGTGATAATAGCACACTTTGCAAATAGTTTCATAAGAAATATCTCAACGAACATGAACAAGGGATGAACTTGCCTTTTGAAAGGAATATGCCCGAGAGGCAATAATAAAGTGGTTATTATCTTATTCCATATTTAGGATAAATGTTTATTTCTCATGCTAGAATTGTATTAATCGGAAACATTAATACATGTGTGACTGATGTCTACGCACGCTTCTATTCTCGTAGACAGTGTTGGGCCTCCAAGAGCAGAGGTTTGTAGGACAGCAGCAAGTTTCGCTTAAGTGAATCACACAAGGTTTATCGAACTCAGGGAGGTAGAGGTCAACGATATCCCTTTCAAGCAACCCTGCAATTAAGATACAAGAAGTCTCTTGTGTCCCCAACACACCCAATACACTTGTCAGATGTATAGGTGCACTAGTTCGGTGAAGAGATAGTAAAATACAAGTAATATGGATGATTATAAGTAGTAATTGCAATCTGAAATAAAAATGGCAGCAAGCAAACATGTAGTAGAACTTGTTGTAAACGGTGTTTTGATGCTTGGAAACAAGGCCTAGGGATCATACTTTCACTAGTGGACACCCTCAACAATGACCTCATAGTTGAATAATAAATACTACTCTTAAACACCCTCTTGTTGGATGATAAACACCATTAATTGTGTAGGGCTACAAGAGCACCCTCAAAGTATGAGTAAACACACACCACAACGTCATAAAGGAATCACACACGGTGCACACACTGTCACCTTTACAACCGTGAATAACCCCGGAGTTCATATTAAAGTAACCTCTAGAGTGCATAATAGATGAAGAGTAACATCACATATTCAACTAGATGACAAAGCTCATGATCACATGAAGATCACACCATGGGAGAGAGAGATAAACCACATAGCTACCGGAAGAGCCCGCAGCCCCGGGGGAGAACTACTCACTCCTCATCGTAGGAGTCAGCAACGGCGATGGAGATGGCGGTGGAGTTGATGGAGATGGCTCCGGGGGCAATTCCCCGTCCCGGCAGGGTGCCGAAACAGAGACTTCTGTCCCCCGAATCTTGTCTTCGATGGCTGCGGCGCAACGGAACTCTTCTCTGGAAAAGGCCTCCGTATTAGGTCTTAGAAATCTGGGGGGTATAAGTGAAGGAGATATGCCCTAGAGGCACTTAATAAAGATAGTTTATTCGTCATATCTCAATTGTTCATTATATGTTTTATACCATGCTATAACTGTATTAAGCGGAAACATTACTATGCGTGTGGTAGATAAA
Source organism: Poa annua (assembly GCA_026929855.1). Classification (NCBI taxonomy): domain Eukaryota; kingdom Viridiplantae; phylum Streptophyta; class Magnoliopsida; order Poales; family Poaceae; genus Poa; species Poa annua. Next base: position 25,391,167 of record CM049439.1, on the reverse strand, counting down.
CAACCAGGTCCCTAGTAGCCTCTATCTAACTAGTTCATTGGGCAATTGATGATCGAGGTTTCCCGATCATGTGACATTGATGTCAGTTGACAATGGAGTCATGTCATTGGGAGAATGACGTGATGGACATACCCAATATTTGTAGGACGTAGTCATTACACCTTTGACCGTGAGATCAACTCTTATTGCTATTCCTGAAAGATACTTTGATTGCATCAAACGTCATATCTTAACAGTGTGACAATAAAGGTGTCCCTCTCGGGTATGGGAAGGGAGTATGTTTAGACGAGGGATCAAGAGCGGGATTTGCCAGTCCGCATAGCAGGATAGATACTCTAGGGCCCACTCGGTGAGATTATGTCAAATGAGCTTACAAGCATGTGACTAGGTCACAGGGACATAATATCATGGACGAGTAGAAGATAGTGTTGTCGGTAACGAGACCAAGCTAGGTATCATGATATCTATGGACGAGTCTCGGACACACTAAGTATCGCCATGGCAAAAGGTTTAAGACTCGACGTCTAGGTTCGAACGACAAAGTTATTCGTTATCTCACAGGGATTAATTCTAGGTATCCAAGGTCCACGAATTAGTCATTGATCGGAGAGCGCGTCTCAATCATATCTGACGAGATCTCGAACCGCTAGGGTAACACACTTAAGGGGAGTCGACAAGTTTACCGGAAGAGAAATTAGAAGAGAGCACCGGGAGCGTCCCGGGAGAGAATCCGAAGTCGTATCGGAGAACCGAAGATAGTTCGGAGAGTTTCGGAAAAGTTCCGGAAGAGAGGAAATTGTTTATATATGTTAAATTAATGTTAATTAGTGAATTAATATTATTTTAATGAATTTATAATGATTAAATTCGTATTTAAACATGCAGCCCACTAAATGGGCCTTCCCCGGAGGGGAGAAGGCCCATATGGGGGCCGAACTTCCTCCCAAGGGCCAAACCCACCAAGGGGTGCCGAATGGGCCCTAGGGGCCCATAGGGAGCCGGCCTCCCTCGCCCTTGTTGGTGCGGTTTGGGGTTTAGTCCGACCTTGCCAATTTAGCAAGGTGGGGTGCCCCCTTTCTCCTATATATAGTGGGGGAGAGAGCCCCTCTAAAACACACCCAATCTCTCTCTCTTCTTCTCCTTGAAAACGTGATTCCTCCATTGGAGTTGCGCAAAGGTGAAGTTCTCTCCACCATACACACACCGCCGTGCTGCTGGTCTTCCAGTCCAAGTCTTCCGCTGCTCGTCCCTGGATCAGAGCCCGGAGGTCGTCGTCTTCACCGTACGTGTGTGGATCCTGTAACATCCCAAATTAATATTATGAATTACTATATCAAAAATGTGGGCCAACAAAAACTTTTTATAAATTAATATGTGTTGATGTTTTATTGATTGCTTGTGATAGGTATCTCTTGTGAATGTGTTGTTGTTAGCTCTAATTAAAAACTTGAAGAAAAGAAAATAAGCACAACAAAACCTAAAACAATAAAAACAATGTGACAAATGTCACACTATTTCCCAAATTAAGAAATCTATTTATTTTCAAACCAAATTCAATGGAGTGGTAATATAAACCCTCTTATTTTAGTTCCACAACTTTTCCCTCTCCAAATATTAAATTCAAAAACCTAAATTTAAATTTAAATTCTATTTCTTTATCCTATTCAAACCACAAAATGTGCTATGTTGCACTTGCCCCATAAATAATCAAATAGCACAACAAATCTTGACAAACATGTGTGAAGCAAATTAGGAAAATAAAATTCAAAAATTGGAAATTATTCTTGGTTCAAGCATTTCATCGAACACATGGTGATCACCACCCTGTTCTTCCCAAACCGCCCCAAATCCTTGATCGATTCGATCGATTCCGATCGAATTGGTGCAAGCCACCGCCTCCCTTCGATCTCCCTCGCTCCACTCTCTTCGCCGCGCTCACGGGAACGGAGGAATCGGGCCGGGGTCGAGGAGGAACGCAGGGGACAGCAGCCGCGCGCACGTCGCCGTGGTCGGCACTGTGGCCACGACGGTGTCGAGCTGTGCTAGCCGCGCCAGGCCCCCCCTCTCTCCCTCACCTCCCTGCTCCCTCTCAGCGCAGCAAGACGCACCGCAGCAGCCCGCACCCGCAGCACCCGCGACGCACAGAGCACGTCGTGCGCCGCCCGAGCGCCCTCACGGCCGTCCCCCACCCGAGCACGCACCGCTCGCCTCCACGCGCCAGCCTTGCCCCTCTGCACCCCGGCACCTTCGCCGCACCTCACCGCCCCCTATGGCGAGCCCTAGCCCCCTCTGGACCGCCCCAACACCCCGTCCACCATGGACCGAGCTCCGGCCTTATAAGCACCCCCGCGCCCTCCCGTTTTCTCCACACCACACCCCCGCCTCTCCCTTTGCTCCACCACCCCCTCTCGTGCACCGCCAGGAGGGCGGAGCCATAACCACGAAGCCTCAGCCGCCCGTGGCCACCCTCGAGCTCGCCGTGCCCGAGGTAGACGACGACCACGGCCGAGCCGTGCTACCCTCCCTTTCTCTTCTCTCTGGCCCGCACCCCCTTCTCCATTACCACCTCGCTCACCCGCCACCTTTTCCCCTCTGCTTCGTGCCCAGGAACGACGTAGGAGCCTCGCCGGAGTTGGAGCACGGCCGCGGAGGAGGAGTTGCTCGCCGCCGTCGATTGGAGCCGCCCCAGCACGCGCCGTTCGTCCAGCAAACTTCCCCGAGTCGCCGCCGTCGATCTGCATCACCCGCGCATCCTCCCGAGCCCCCTAGGTGAGACTCCGACCACCGCCGCCGTCGCCGGAGCCACGGCGCCGCCCGATTTAGGTCGTCGCCGGCGTGCTCCATCCTCGGCCGTTGGATCTTAGATCTACGGTAGCATACCGCTTCGCGCTTTAAGTCACTGACCCGCGGGCCCCGCACGTCAGGCCTTTAAACATTTCCAGCGCGCGCACCGTTTTTAGTTGAGACGCTGACGAGTGGACCCCACCCGTCAGTGTTTTCAACATTATCCAGACAGAACCATTTTTCTTATTTAATTTCTCTGGAAATTCCAGTACTGGATTCAAACTTTGAAATTCAATATCTCGAGATTTATAACTCCAAATAAATCAAATCAAAATGTTCTGGAAAGCTTATGAAATTGTCTAACCAACCCAAGTGGTTTCACCTCATTTGGATAAATAATAAAAATATAGCATTAAAAATACCAAATAAGGTTTAAAATTTAAACTTGTTTGTTTCTGATACTCTGTTAGGCCAAATGAGTTAAGACTAATTTTATTGGGTCTCATTTAGTCATGGCTAGTTACCCCTAAGAGGATTTAATTTTAGGATCAACAGAATTTGATTAATAGCTAAAACTTGATTATTAAGCTTCTGGATTAAAACCATTATGTAGGGAGTATGGTAACTCCAATTGACCCAAATCCAATTGTGTTGTCTTCCACACATCAATAGCTTTCTTTAGAAATTTAGTTTGTATTTTTGTGACCAACAGAACTTAAGTTATGTAATTAAACATGTTCAACTAGTTTCTGCCCTAGTTAAGATATAAATGAATAATGGCTAATTCAATTAAATTGAAGCCAAATTGTATTGTTTGATATATGAAGTGGCTATTTAGAGCATTTGAGATTGTATTGTTGTGATAATTGATTGAGTAGGTTAGTGATTGTTTGCATTTGCTTGATTGTGTATTAGACGAGAACGTTGCCGGATATACCGAGGAGGAAGGATTTGTGGAACCTGAAGATCAAGACCAGGATCACTTTGTCGAGCAAGGCAAGCTACTCTCTGAGCTTGCACCCTAATACATGCATCTATTTTTACAAAAGCCATTTTAAAGCAAAGGTTTTTATAAAATCTTTTCAAAAAGTATATGGAAATTATTTTGCCACCCTATGTAGAAATATATGATAAATTATAGGATGGGAAAAATAAAGATTTTTTTTTTAAAACTCCTTTGAAACCTCGTGTGGCTATGAAACATCGAGATGAGGTGATGAATTGAAGAAAAGGAGAATGGTGGTTTTGATAAAACGCACATAGTGTCTTTGTACTTACGTCAATCAGCCGATACTCTGTGCGACCACATTTACCCACATATGGGAAAGGGCTTAGTCATATAGTTTGCTCATATTAGTATGGGATACCTCATCAACGGAGATGACTCCGTTATGCATGAGGGGATGATTTGATGACCTACCCCTGACCTGGGTCCTCGCTCAAACTCTATGAGTAGATAAGGAGGAGGATAGAAGGATGTCCCCTATACACCGCCAGATAAAACCTATGAGTCCTCACACTTAGATTCCGACGGGCTGGATTAGGTGTCGATGGAAAGTATCATATGGACAGGATCCTATACTAGCATGAGCAAAGGACAGACTAGGGTCGGTGACTCAACTTCGCATACACTTGGTATGGCGAGACGTGGCTGACACAATGAGTTATCGGATGGGTGTGGGAAAAGCGTGCTACCTCTGCAGAGGGTTAAAACTATTCGAATAGCCGAGTCCTCGGATATGGACAGTTGAGAGACCCTACTTTGACCATGTGCAAGTTTTGAAAGATTTGAATTTTAAAAAGAAAAGGAACTGGAGGATATTCCATACACCTATACCAACGGATCGGTATGAGGTTGTTGGAGACCAGGAACCCTGGCGGGTTATGGCCAAGAAAAAGGAGGAGTTTTGGTGAAACTACTAGAATGGGTCATTATATTAATGATAGTTATAAAATTCTTCTTACCTTCTCCAACAAAGATACAGAGATGTTTTAAATAAATAAAAGTGTGAAACTAAAAATGAGATTAGTGCATACTCACGTTGGAGTAGTTTGCGAGTACAATCAATTGTACTCATAATAGTTTCGTCCTTGGCTATTGTCGTAGCCAGACATGGAGGAGGACTACGCCAAGGAGGAGTATGGCGACTTCTATGCAAACTAGGGATCTTCATAAGTCGACTGCCTGTCGGGTCGTTGTTGGGATATGATGTCTACTACGCCTTAGCTTCCGCTGATTATTTTGGTTTGGCCCATGAAGGCACCTATGTAAGACTTGGTCTAAATGACCGTTTATGTAAGACTTTAATTCGGTATTGTAATGGATGTAAACTTTGGTATTCAGTTCGGATTATGTGCAACGACAGACTGATCACGGGATCGTTGTGTTAAGCATAATCGGGTATTTCGGACAGCTAGTCCGGGGTCCCCACAGATCCCTGCGAGGTGCCACGCTAGTGGAGCTCGGAGGTCTTCTTCCTCTACACGACCTCGAGGTCGTCTTCGTCGGCTTCACCGACAACGCTTGTGCGGGAGCGTAATCCCCGCGTTTCGGTCTACAAGGGTATGTATATCGATCTCCTCCGTATTACTATATCTGCATAGTATAGATCCTGGCTAGTTTAAGGTTATCGTTGTTAGAAAAATTATTGTTTTCTGCCTGCGATCACCTTCAATAAGTAGGCGAAAGGGCGAAGGCGGTGGAGGCTCGAGGGCCCCACAACTTGTCCTCGCGCGGCAGAAGCGGGGGCCGCGCCGGGAGGGGGTGTGGGCCCCTCGGGGCTCCCCTCCGTGTCTTCTTCGGTGTTCTGGAACCTCCCGGGAAAAATAGGAACTTTGACGTTTCGTTTGTCCAATTCCGAGAATATTTCCTTAACAACTTTTCTGAAACCAAAAACAGCAGAAAACAGGGAACTGGCACTTTGGCATCTTGTTAATAGGTTAGTTCCAGAAAATGCATAAAACAATTCAAAATGTATATAAAACATGTAGGCAATTGGTATAATATAAGCATGGAACATAAGAAATTATAGATACGTATGAGACGTATCAAGCATCCCCAAGCTTAGTTCTACTCGTCCTCGAGTAGGTAAAATGATAACAAATAATTTCTGGAGTGACATGCTTTCACACAATCTTGATCAAATAATAATGTAATGCATGTAAGTTGAGATCAAATGAATAAAAGCTGTAGTTTATATTGATATCAAATGAGTAATGAATAAACAAGTAGGAAGAACAAAGCAAAACTTTCAATGAATTAGTACTAGAGAACAATCAACCGTGCAAAGTAGATATTAAAGATGATTTAAGCTTCAAGCACAACAATATAATCATCTAATGAATCAAACAATCATGACAACTTTGTGAAAGGATCAAGTCAAGTGATAGCAATATGCACATAGAAGATCATCTCTCTATTTGTTCACACAAAAACAAGCAAGTGTTCAGCGTTGGTTCCTGGCACCAGGATGTTGTGGGTAAGAGAATAATAATGGGGGTTTGGAAGGCCAACGGAAGAAAGTCTCACACAGCTGAAAGTGATCATTAGACAAGAGGAAGTCTTATAATCGAAGCTATGCAAGGAGTAGTGATTGCCACACAACGGATGCACATAGAGCTATAAGTGTATGAAAGCTCTCCAATGGAACTAGTGGGGGTGCATCTAACTTGCTTGCTCATGAAGACCTAGAGCACTTTTGAGGAGGCTCATCATTGGAATATACAAGCCAAGTTCTATAGTGTAAAGTTTCCCACATAGTTATGGAAGTAAAACATGAAAACTCTCACATATGGAGTAAAGGTGCTAAACACGAGTACAAATGATGACTATGAATAATATGGGTGCTATAACATGAGCATAAGTGTGAATAAAGAGTAGTAATGTTGCCTCCTTTTTTTATTCTTTTTTTTTCTCTTTTTCTCTTTTTTCTATTTTTTTTTGTAATTTTCTGTTTCTCTTTTCGATGGCCTCCATGGCTCTTTTCACTTTTAGGGGCAAACATCCTAATATGATAATATGACAACACACTTTTGGTACAAATATCTCATGATGAATATGGTGTATGAAAACGGTGCCTCTGCCAGTGTAGCAGGATATGCAATGATCTAGCGTAACATGGGTAAAACCACACATTAGCTATATAGAATCATGCAAAGCAATATATAAATGATAAATGACAACAAGTCATGTAATGTAAGATGAAAGTTGCATGGCAATATATCTCGGAACAGCTATAGAAATGCTGTAGTAGGTAGGTATGGTGGATGTTTTGAGGAAGATATTTGGCTTATGTGTAGGAGAACATGATGAAGATCTCCCACGAGTTTTGGATGTACCCGCGAAGTATGCACCAACTCTCAAGGTGAGAAAGGGCAATGCAAAGTACCGAAGAGGCTAGCAAATATGGAGCTGGAAGTGCCATGAAAACCGCAGCTTTAGAACTCACAAGAAAAAGGATTCCAAATAGAAATATTATCTTACAAGGCATAATGAAAATTACTCCACGAGGGACTGTGGCAAATGAACAAGTCACAGTTGGGACCCCGACCGTAGCGCATAACACAAAGTCATTACGGTTGCTTTTAACATTAGGAGTCATATTTCATTATGCTATCAACTGGAAATTTAAGTGTGGCACAGCTTCAAGTTTTCTATACCAACCATTAATCATTCCACCTTACTAAACCATCATGTTTACCATTAAGCATATTAATATCTCAAAACAACATCAATGATTCAAGTGACACAATTTAATGATCTACAAGATTATGTATCATTTAGTTATACCATCTACCACATTTAACATTTTCTGTTCTTAACCAAACACCAATCAACTTATTTAAAGATAAACTCTCCAAGTATTTAACAATGAGATATGAGAGTTTAACATAAGAAAAACTAACAGCTCTAACAAGAGATGCATGAAAAACATGAGCTAATAGTATTGAAATAACATAGAAGAATACTCAACAAATATAAATGAAGAATACGAGTATTCATAAGAAAAAGCGGAGCGTGTCTCTCTCCCACAAAGGAATGCTAGGATCCATTTTATTCAGAGAATGAAAATAATAAAAGCAAAAATAAAAACAAACAGACGCTCCAAGTAAAGCACATAAGATGTGGCGGAATTAAAATATAGTTTCACTAGAGATAACCTGATAAATTGTTGATGAAGAAGGGGATACCTTGGGCATCCCCAAGCTTTGACGCTTGAGTCTTCTTGAAATATGCTTGGGTGACCCACGGGGGCATCCCCAAGCTTAGGCTCTTTCATCTTCTTGATCACATCATATCATATTCTCTCTTGATCCTTGAAAACTTTCTCCACACCAAACTCAAAGTAAACTTCATTAGAGGGTTAGTGCATAATCAAAAATTCTAATATTCTGCATGGAGACAATCATTATCATGGTACTGAACATTAGCTACAGCCACTGGAATTTTATGGAACAAAAAGATCCATTCAAAAACAGCAAAAGAACCAATGCAAAATAAATGGCAGAATCTGTAAAAAACAGAACAGTCCGTAAAGACGAATTTTTTCGAGGCACTTAACTTGCTCAAATCAGAAAACTCAAAACTAATGAAAGTTGCATATATATCTGAGGATTACGCTAAAAAAATCCCAGGTCCATCCGATTTTTCTGTAAAGAGTTATGATTTTAACGGAGGACAGCAGTAAACAGTTTCAGCACAGCAATCCAAATCTAGCATCAACTTTCTACTAGAGGCTTAACTTGACACAACAATGCGATAAAATAAAGATACAAAGGAATTGCTACAGAGGTAGGCATGCCCCTTGACTCAAATAAAAGAAAAATGACAGAAATAAAATATGGGTTGTCTCCCATAAGCGCTTTTCTTTAAAGCCTTTTAGCTAGGCATAGTGATTTTTATGATGCTCACATAAAGATGAGAGTTGAAACATAAAAGAGAGCATCAAGAACCATATATAAAACATATTTAAATCTAACACACTTCCTATGCAAAGGAATTTTGTAAGAAAATAAATCAATAAAGCACAAAGTGGCTAGCATAGGAAGGCAAAACAAGTGCAACTTCAAAAATTTCAACATAAAGAGAGGAGACCTAATATTATTGTGATGTATGAATCCATGTCTCCCTCTCTCATAATAACCAGTGGGTCTTAAAGTACTCAACAAATAAAAGCAAATCAAGAGAAAGCTCAAAACTTTCATCATAAAGAGAAGAAATTTAGTAACATGAAGATTTCTATAACCATACTTTCCTCTGTCAAAATAATTTTCAGTGGCATCATGAATAAACTCAACAATATAGCTATCACCTAAAGCATTCTTATCATGATCCATAAGCATAATAATATCATTACTCTCCACATAAGCATAATCAATTTTATTAGTAACAGTGGGAGTAAAACTATCACATCCATCATTGTAATTATCATAAGTTGGAGGCATAGAATAATCATAATTAATTTTATCCTCAATAGTAGATTGACTGAAAACATCATATTCATCATTGTAAACATCATATATAGGAGGCATATCATAATCAACATAAACTATATCCTCAATAGTAGGTGGACTGAAAATATCACAATGACTATAATTTTCATATATTGGAGGCAAAGTATCATCAAAGAAAATTTTCTCCTCAAAGCTTGGGGGACTAAAAATAACACATTCGTCAACAGTGGCTTCCCCAAGCTTAGACTTTTCCATAGCATTAGCAATAATGGTGTTCAAAGAATTTATACTAATAACATTACTACCACTATTATGCAAACAAACTTCCATAGGTTTTTTAATTTTCTCTTCAAACACATCATGTCCTAACTCAAGATAAATTTCATAGAGCACTCTAATTTTTTTGTTGTTTTCCATTTAGCCTAACTAGTGAAATAAAAACAAGAAACAAAAAGTAATAACTGCAGAATCTAAACGAGATACCTTCCAACGCTTACCTCCCCGGCAACGGCGACAGAAAATAGCTTGATGTCTACGCACGCTTCTATTCTCGTAGACTAGGGATGAAAACGGAGCGGAATCTTTCCGACTTTTCCGCGGAAAAATGGAAACGGAGAAGGAATACGGAAATGGAAACGGAAATTTGCGGAACAAAAACGAAAACGGAAAATTCGGAGCGGAAACGGAAACAAATATGGCAGGACGTGTTCCGTCGGAACAGCTACGAAAACGGAAATTCCGTTTCCGCTTAATGTGGAATTTCCGTTTTTGTATGCAAAGCGACGCGAGTAATCGCTCATCTGATCCCTTCCTCGCTCGCGGGCGATCTAAATCATCAGCCGGCGGCGGCGCAACACGTACTGGCCTCCCACCGCACTTCCTTCTCCGGCTAGCTGTATCCGCATGTCCCTCTCCTCTACTCCTTCCTGGCGCTGTGGCCTTTTCTCGTCTTCCCTCACTCTCGTCTCAGCAGCAGTTGCAGGGCAGATTGATTGTAGAGCTCCGATGGCCGGCCGGCGGCTGGCTCCTTATCCTCCCTATGCCCTCGTTGTTGTACGCATGTACATGGAGTACCCTGCTCTACCTTCCCGTGATGTACTGATTTTAGTTTGATGATCTATTTGGAGTAGCAGCTCATGCAGTACTGAAATTCCGAAGTGTGAACTACGTGTGACACCCTGATCATATGGCGTGAGCTAAATTTCTATATGCTTGCTTAGCGACAAGTTTAAAATATATGCTTGTTGGTTACATATCTAAATCAAATGTTGCCTTTTTTATTCGAATCAATTTGTACTGTTGTAGTCTACGATGCGTCTGACTATGTACCTTTTTTCATTATTATACTTTATGGACTTGTAACTCTTGTGCTTTGTGAGTTGCTTGAATTTTTCTACATGTTTCAAGTGGTCTCTTTGTTCCGTCAAACATCCGCTTTCCGTTCCGTGTTCATGTCATATTCGGTCCGTCTCTGTTTCCGACGATATCTGTTTCCATATCTGTTTCCGGGGTTTCCGTATTCGTTTCTGTTTCCGTAACAAAATATGGAAACAAATGTGGCACCATTCAGTTCCGTCCGTATTCGCTCCGTTTTCATCCCTATCGTAGACAGTGTTGGGCCTCCAAGAGCAAAGGTTTGTAGGACAGCAGCAAGTTTCCCTTAAGTGAATCACCCAAGGTTTATCGAACTCAGGGAGGTAGAGGTCAAAGATATCCCTCTCAAGCAACCCTGCAATTAAGATACAAGAAGTCTCTTTTATCCCCAACACACCCAATACACTTGTCAGATGTATAGGTGCACTAGTTCGGCGAAGAGATAGTGAAATACAAGTAATATGGATGATTATAAGTAGTAATTGCAATCTGAAATAAAAATGGCAGCGAGCAAACATGTAGCAGAACTTGTTGTAAACAGTGTTTTGATGCTTGGAAACAAGGCCTAGGGATCATACTTTCACTAGTGGACACCCTCAACAATGACCTCATAGTTGAATAATAAATACTACTCTTAAACACTCTCTTGTTGGATGATAAACACCATTCATTGTGTAGGGCTACAAGAGCACCCTCAAAGTATGAGTAAACACACACCACAACGTCATAAAGGAATCACACACGGTGCACACACTGCCACCTTTACAACCGTGAATAACCCCGGAGTTCATATTAAACAAACCTCTAGAGTGCATAATAGATGAAGAGTAACATCACATATTCAACTAGATTACAAAGCTCATGATCACATAAAGATCACACCATGGGAGAGAGAGATAAACCACATAGCTACCGGAAGAGCCCGCAGCCCCGGGGGAGAACTACTCACTCCTCATCGTAGGAGTCAGCAACGGCGATGGAGATGGCGGTGGAGTTGATGGAGATGGCTCCGGGGGCAATTCCCCGTCCCGACAGGGTGCCAAAACAGAGACTTCTGTCCCCCGAATCTTGTCTTCGATGGCGACGGCGCAGCGGAACTCTTCTCTGGAAAAGGCCTCCGTATTAGGTCTTAGAAATCTGGGGGGTATAAGTAGGCGAAAGGGCGAAGGCGGTGGAGGCTCGAGGGCCCCACACGCTGTCCTCGCGCGGCAGAAGGGGGGCCGCGCCAGGAGGGGGTGTGGGCCCCTCGGGGCTCCCCTCCGTGTCTTCTTCGGTGTTCTGGAACCTCCCGGAAAAAATAGGAACTTTGACGTTTCGTTTGTCCAATTCCGAGAATATTTCCTTAACAACTTTTCTGAAACCAAAAACAGCAGAAAACAGGGAACTGGCACTGTGGCATCTTGTTAATAGGTTAGTTCCAGAAAATGCATAAAACAATACAAAATGTGTATAAAACATGTAGGCAATTGGTATAATATAAGCATGGAACATAAGAAATTATAGATACGTTTGAGACGTATCAGTGACTAATGAACAAATAAGAGTTTCTAGTAAAGCCTCTCGTTTAACTAGCTCGTTGATTAACAGATGATCAAGGTTTCCTGATCATGAGCATTGGATGTTGTAAATGACGGGATCACATCATTAGGAGAATGATGTGATGAACACACACCCAAATTAAGTATAGCAATGCGATCAAGTCATTAAGTTTACATTATTGTACTAAGCATACGAAGTAATCCTAATCCTTTGACCATGAGATCATGTCAATCACTAAAACCGGAAGAATGCTTTTATATCATTGATGACTGAGTTGAAGATCTTCTTCTCAGCAGTTGGGAAATCCCAAGAGGAAGGTGTGAAGCAGTGCAGCAGCAAGTTTCTCTCAGTTATGAAACCAAGGTTATCGAAACAGTAGGAGATGGATGTTCTTCTGAAGGTGTCACCGGCGCCAGAAAAATCTTGTGGCGTGTAGCTGACGTGGAACCTGCACACAACACAACCAAGATACTTTGCCCAACTTAACAGTGAGGTTGTCAATCTCACTGGTTTGCTGTAACAAAGGATTAGATGGATAGTGTGGAAAATGGTGTTTGCTTGCAGAGAATGAAAGAACAGGATTGCAGTAGGTTGTATTATCAATTTAAAGAAAAGGACTGGGGTCCACAGTTCACTAGTGGTGTCTCTCCATAAATAATAATAACTTACATGAGGGTAAACAAATTACAGTTGGGCAATTGACAAAATAAAGAACTTCATAATAATGCATGTACAAGTCATGGTGTCTAGTGTAAGATTCATTTGGGCATTACAACATAATACATAGACCGTTATCCAACTGCATCTATGACTAATAATCCACCTTCCGGATAGCATCCGCACCCCTTTCAGTATTAAGTTGCAAGCAACATATTATTGCATTAAGAAAAGTGTGTAATGTAAGTAGCACAATTATCCTTAGACAAAGAACTACTGTTTTATCCCTAGTAGCAACAGTACATTCACAATCTTAGAGGTTGTTGTCACTGATACGTCTCAAATGTATCTATAATTTCTTATGTTCCATGCTTATATTATACCAATTGCTACATGTTTTATATGCACTTTATATGGTTTTTGTACATTTTCTGGGACTAACCTATTAACAAGATGCCATAGTGCCAGTTCCCTGTTTTCTGCTGTTTTTGGTTTCAGAAAAACTGTTAAGGAAGTATTCTCGGAATTGGACGAATCAAAAGCCAAAGTCCCTATTTTCTCGGGAGCTTCCAGAACACCGAAGAGGATACGGAGGAGAGCCACGAGGCGGCCTCACCTGGTGGAGGCGCGGCCCCCCTTCTGGCCGCGCCACCACGTGGTGTGGGCCCCTCGGGCCTCCACCGCCTTCGCCCTTTCGCCTACAAATACCCCCCGACGAAATAAGACCTAGCACCCGAACACTTTTCCACGATACGTTCCAGAGCCGCCGCCGCCGTCAACCCTAGTTCGGGGGGGTTCAGAAGCTCTTCCCGGCACCCTGCCGGAGAGGGGAATCATCACCGGAGGGCTCTACATCACCATGCCCGCCTCCGGACTGATGCCTGAGTAGTTCATCCTTGGACTACGGGTTCATAGCAGTAGCTAGATGGTTGTCTTCTCCTATTGTGCCATCATGTTTAGATCTTGTGAGCTGCCTATCATGATCAAGATCATCTTTATGTAATGCTACATGTTGTGTTTGCTGGGATCCGATGAATAATTGAGTACTATGTCATTTGCTTCATAATATATCTTGTGAGTGCGTTATTTATGATCTTGCATGCTCTCCGTTACTAGTAGATGCTCTGGCCAAGTAGATGCTTGTGACTCCAAGAGGGGGTATTTATGCTCGATAGTGGGTTCATGTCTCTATTTAATCTGGGGGAGTGACAGCAACCTCTAAGATTGTAGATGTACTGTGCTACTAGGGATAAAACAGTAGTTCTTTATCTAAGGATATTTGTGCTACTTACATTACACACTTTACTTAATGCAATAATCTGTTGCTTGCAACTTAATACTGAATGGTGTTGCGGATGCTATCCTGAAGGTGGATTATTAGTCATAGATGCAGGTTGATGACGGTCTATGTATCATGTTGTAATGCCCAAATGAATCTCACACTAGACATCATGACTTGTATATGCATCATTATGCAGTTCTTTATTCTGTCAATTGCCCAGCTGTAATTTGTTTACCCGCATGTATGCTATTATTATTTATGGAGAGACACCACTAGTGAACTGTGGACCCCGGTCCTTTTTCCTTAAACTGATAAAACAACCTACTGCAATCCTGATACTTTCATTCTCTGCAAACAAACATCATTTTCCCCACATACGTTTAATCCTTTGTTACATCAAGCCAGTGAGATTGACAACCTCACTGTTAAGTTGGGGCAAACTATCTTGATTGTGTCGTGTGCAGGTTCCACGTCAAGTAAGCACCAACATTTTTCTGATGTCGTTGACACCTTCAGAAGCGCCTTCATCTCCTACTGGTTCGATAACCTTGGTTTCATAACTGAGGGAAACTTGCTACTACACTACTTCATACCTTCCTCTTGGGGTTTCCCAACAACACCACACCGGTGCATCAAGCATTTTTCTGGCGCCGTTGCCGGGGAGTTGAAACTCTTCTGCGAGGGGAGTCTCTCACTCTCAATCTTTTTATTTTGTTATTGTCTTGCTTAGTTTATTTTTATTACTGTCTTGTTTGCTTATTATTATTAAAAACACAAAAAAATTAGTCACTTGCATTTATTTTTATATTTCGGTTTGCATATTTTATTTTCAGTTTTGCATTTTGTGTTGCATTTGTTATTTCGGTTTGTTATTATGTCTAGTTCTTTACTTGCTATCAATGTCTTTTCTCTTTGAAACAAAATCTTATTGGCTAAGTGGGTTCACGAAGGAACAACAAAATTATTATAAGGAATTCCGCTTGTCACAAAAAGGGAAATATTTATGGGAACAAATAAGTAGATTGAATAATTTTGCTAAGAACTTGTGTTCTACATATGATGAATCCTACCGCTTTAATGAATCTCTTTGTTGTAGAAGGCACAAACACCTACCTTTCCAATGCGATTATAATGATAATTAAACCTTGGCTGCTTATGCTAAAGGAAACTATGACTTTGGTAATCTTGAACAAATTGAAGAATTTGTTGTTTTTAAGGGTGCCTATGAAATTACTGGTTATATTCAAAATGATGATGCTCCTTGTAAAACTGAGAATTATGCTATACTTGGTTACTGTCTTGAGTATTATAATGATAATCCTTATATTGCTGAATTTCTTGAGAAAAGACATACTCAAATACAAGAAACCGTTGTCTTGCAGGAACCTGTAGTAGAAGAAATTGCTGAACCTGAAAGCTCATTAGATGAAAAAGAGGAGCAGAGTGAAGAACAAAAGGAGGATCTACCTCCTAAAGATAGTAACTCTTTAACTCTTACATTATTTGATTGCCCTCCATGCGTGTCTAAGGAGGAAGTGTGCTATATTGTTGAATGTCATGAATCTATTGAAATATCTACTTTTGATAAATTTGAAAAATGCATGTTCCTTGACGCAACAAAGGAAATAACAGAAAGTAAAAATGTGCTCCCTAATGTTATATATGATAATGCTTTAGATGATGGTCCTATGCTTATCAATAATCCTCTATGTTTAGAAGTTATTACCTATTTATGTGAGGATAAAAATGATATAATTGCTGCTTGTGATGGTACTCTTACTCATGAGAGTCCTACTTTGTTCTTAAATTCTTCTAATTACACCATGGAGGAGAAATTTGCTTATGTTGAGAGATACTTATGTGGTTTGCAATTGTCTCGAGTTCCAAATCTTTGTTGCAACCATGATTTTAAACTTGATATTGATCTTAGTAAGTATTTTGAAAGAGGAAAGCATGCTAATGAATTCCAAAATAAATTTAATGATCCTCTTTATGTGCCTATATTATCTAAGTTGAATGATTCTTGTGGTTATATGGTTGAATATATTTCTACTACTGAAAATTATTATGAGAGAGGAGAATATGGTTGTAGAAGTTTTCATGGTACTAAAACACCTCTCTATATGCTAAAAGTTTTGAAGTTACTCTTGTTTTATCTTCCTATGCTTGTCACCTTGTTCTTTGTGAATTTATTTGTGTACAAGATTACTATGCATAGGAAGTGGGTTAGACTTAAATGTATTTTGAATTTGCTTCTTGATGCTCCTTTTGCTTCATTTTCTATCTTCGTGAGAGCATCATTAGAACTATCAAGCCTAGCTAAAAGGCATTAAAGAAAGCGCTTTTGGGAGGCAACCCATTATCTTTTATTTTCAGTTTTAGTCAAGGAACATGTCTACCTCTGTAGCAATTCCTTTGTATCTTTATTTTATCGCATTGTTGTGTCAAGTTAAGCCTCTAGTAGAAAGTTGATGCTAGATTTGGATTTCTGTGCAGGAACAGTTTTCTGCTGTCCACCGTTTAATTCGTAAGAATTCACAGAAAAATCAAAATGCCCTGAGATTCATTGTGCGTGATCCTCAGATATGTATGCAACTTTCATTAGTATTGAGTTTTCTGATTTGAGCAAGTTAAGTACCTCAAAAAAATTCGTCTTTACGGGCTGTTCTGTTTTTGACAGATTCTGCCATTTATTTTGCATTGCTCCTTTTGCTGTTTTTGAGTGCATCTTTTTGTTCCATAAAATACCAGTGGCTGTAGCTAATGTCCAGTAGCATGTGTAATGGTTTTTTCCATGCAGAATATAAGATTTTTTGATTATGAACTAACCCTCTAATGAAGTCTACTTTGAGTTTGGTGTGGAGGAAGTTTTCAAGGATCAAGAGAGAAGGATGATGTGAGATCAAGAAGATGAAAGAGCATAAGCTTGGGGATGCCACCGTGGGTCACCCAAGCATATTTCAAGAAGACTCAAGTGTCTAAGCTTGGGGATGCCCAAGGCATCCCCTTCTTCATCAACAAACCATCAGGTCCTCTCTAGTGAAACTATATTTTAATTCCGACACATCTTATGTGCTTTACTTGAAGCGTCTGTTTGTTTTTGTTTTTGTTTTTGTTTTCGTTATTTTCATTCTCTGAATAAAATGGATCCTAGCATTCCTTTATGGGAGAGAGACACGTTCCGCTTTTTCTTATGAATACTCGTATTCTTCACTTATATTTGTTGAGTATTCTTCTATGTTACTTCAATACTATTAGCTCTTATTTTTCATGAATCTCTTGTTAGAGCTGTTAGTTTTCTTATGTTATACTCTCATATCTCATTGTTAAATACTTGGAGAGTTTAGTTTTAGATAAGTTGATTGGTGTTTGGTTAAGAACTGAAAATGTTAAATGTGGTAGATGGTATGATGAAATGATACATAATCATGTAGATCATTAAATTGTGTCACTTGAATCATTGATGTTGTTTGGAGATATAAATATGCTTAATGGTAGACATGATGGTTTAGTAAAGTGGAATGATTAATGGTTGGTCTAGAAAACTTGAAGCTGTGCCACACTTAAATATCCAGTTGATAGCATGATGATATATGACTTCTAATGTTAAAAACAACCGTAATGACTTTGTGTTATGCGCTACGGTCGGGGTCCCAACAGTGACTTGTTCATTTGCCACAGTCCCTCATGGAGTGATTTTCATTATGCCTTGTAAGATCATATTTCTAGTTGGAATCTTTTTGCTTGTGAGTTCTAAGCTGTGGTTTTCATGGCACTTCCACCACCATATTTGCTAGCCTCTTCGGTACTTTGCATTGCCCTTTCTCACATTGAGAGTTGGTGCATACTTCGCGGGTACATCCAAAACTCGTGGGAGATCTTCATCACGTTCTCCTACACATAAGCCAAATATCTTCCTCAAAACATCCACCATACCTACCTACTACAGCATTTCCATAGCTGTTCCGAGATATATTGCCATGCAACTTCCATCTTACATTACATGACTTGTTGTCATTTATCATTTATATATTGCCTTGCATGATTCTTTACAGCTGATGTGTGGTTTTACCCATGTTACGCTAGATCATTGCATATCCTGCTACACTGGCAGAAGCACCGTTTCATACACTATGTTTTATTCCTTATGAGTTACTTGTGTCAAAAGTGTGTTGTCATATTAGAATGTTTGCCCCTAAAAGTGAAAAGAGCCACGGAGTCCATCGAAAAGAGAAACAGAAAAAGTAAAAAAAATAGAAAAAAGAGAAAAGAGAAAAAAGAGAAAGAAAAATAAAAAGGGGGCAACATTACTATTCTTTATCCACACTTGTGCTCATGTTATAGCACATGTATTATTCATAGTCATCATTTGTGCTCATGTTAAGCACCTTTACTCCATATGAGAGAGTTTTCATGTTTTACTTGCATAACTATGTGGGGAACTTTACATTATAGAACTTGGCTTGTATATTCCAAGGGACAATTGCTTCTGTGCCCTGGTTCTCTCTAGTTTATCCGTCTGTGGCACACCTGCATAGTTTCTATCGTCTGTGCCCTGGATGGCTCGGAAATCGGCCAAACGCTCCGTTGCCCTCTGGTCAACCGTCACTTGGCCTGACTGGTGGGGTCGGCCTAGCGCGGCTCGGTTGGGATTTCCTGGGGTCGGCTAGTGGGGTCGGCCCTTTGACCTTAGATGTGGGCCCAGCGAAGTGCATGCACCCCGTCCCACCTGCATGCATGCGGCCGTACGTGCGTGTCCATGCCGTTCCACCTGTGCTCGCCGCGCCTTCAATGGCGTGCCCCCCTGGCCGGCAAAAAGCTGCCTCGCCGCCTACACTGCCGGACCGGACGCGCATCTGCTCCGCCGTCCTCGCGTCTCTCTTGCCTACTCTATTTTGCTGCAAGATGAGTAGTCTGGAGCCGAATCAATGCCCGGTCGTCATTACTGCCGTCTAGACCGCGACGCCGTCCAGACCGCTCCTAACATTAAAAGGAGCAATCTCCTTGCCCATTGCGCTCACAAATCCCCTCTTCCTCTCCTAGACACCTTCGCCCAGTCCTGTATCTGTCCATGCCTCGCGGTGATGGCAGCTCCAATCCCCTTTCGAACCGCCGCCGCCGCCACGTCCCCTAACCTTGGTTTCTTGAGGCGAGCGAGGGAAGCGGCATGGGGAGTGGGCGTGGGCGTGGGCGTGCGCGTACTCCTCCAAGTTCGAGCAGGAGGCGAGCGAGGGAAGCGGCATGGGACGGGGAGTCTCCAAGGGGCAGGGCCAGGGTGTAACATCCCAGCGTTTAGGAAACCTCGGAGGGTAGAAATAGAAATTGTGCATCTGCATTCATGCATCTAAAAACCTGAATAAATTTTTCGCAACTTAAAACCCTGAGGTGATCAAAGTTTCTTTCCCTTGTTGAGTTAGGATTTAGCTCAATTGAGGTATTTTATTTGCTTGAGGTAATTTTAGCAAATTCAAATATTTAAATAATTTGAATTTGAATTACAACAAAATAAATGATAAGTAATTATTTGACAAATGGGCAACTCACACATTAAATAATTACACATACAAGTTACAAATAATGAATTACAAAAAGACTTCCTTTATTAATTGTCGGCCCAGTGGATTCTAGGGTGTGCAGAGCCCACTCTCCACGGCCCTCACACGCGTCGATGTTGACGAAACGACTAAGGACCAAGCGGAACGCTTGGGGAGACCCTCGAGGGGAGAGCCCCCTCGAGGGGACTTGAGGAGGCAGCGAAGGGCCTGAAGGGGCTCCCCCTTTGAGGCTACCCCCCGGCAAGGTTTTCTCCCCTGAAGGGGGGTCACCACGACTCCCTCCACAAGGCCTCCAGGGCCCTGTGGAGATGCTTCGCTATGAAGCAACCGCTGCAGAGCGCACATGGCCTCTGCAGCAGCCGCAGAGTGACGCGCGCGTCTACGCGCGGTGACGACGGCGCCGCAGTTGCCGTTCCGGTGATAAAAGGAGTCAACAAAGCTGTGTCCCCTGCGCCGCCAACGAAGCTTTCCTCTTTGGTGATAAAGCAGGTGGCCGAAGCAATGCTCCAACGGCGACGTCACCGTGGGCACCCCCACGGTCTCTGCAGTACCAGTTGGCCGCTCTGCAAAGACGGCGGCTGCCCTGCCACGAAGACAGGCCTTACGACTATGGACCGGGTCCATGGGCAATCCGGCTGCAGTGCCCCCCGCTCCACCATTTCGTCGCCATGTGGGAACCCTTCCACTACGCAAACCGCAGGGACGAGGCCCGGGGCGCCTATATAAGGAGCAGGAGCACCACCGTGGCCAGGGATCGATGGATCACTCATCCTTGGACACCCCACGGTAGCTTAGCCAAGCCCAGCGAGCCCGAGGAGGAAGAAGGCCCGAACCTTCCCCCTCCGAGCTCCGCACTGCCTCGCGAGGGCCCGTGGCAAGCTCTTTGTACTATAGCCCCTACTGAGAAATACAGACAAGCAGGAGTAGCGGTTTTACCTCACCCTGAGGGCCGTGAACCTGGGTACGGGCCGGGGTCCATCTCTGACGTGCTGTTCCTCTACAGGCTCGACGAGCACCGTCGCCGAGCCGGTTGAGGGTTGTTGACCAACCTGTTCAGTCCCCCTCACGAACTTCTCCCCCGAGGGTGGTTATCCCTGTTCCGTGGGAATCACACCTCGACATTTGGCGCGCCAGGTAGGGGACTGAGGCGCGTCTTCGACCTCCAGCCGGCTTTCCGCCATGGCGGACACCCGCACGACGCGCGCCAACAGGCGCGCAGCTGACAGGGCTCACACCGAGCCCGGCACAGCTCCCACCCGTGGCCGCCGCGGCCACCCTCGCGCTGCCGAGCGCGCCAACACCGGCCCGCATGTGGAGGAGCCCGAGAGCGAAGAGTACCATGACAGCGACCACCGCGACGAGGACGCCGCCCCGGAGCGCAACGACGATGCTGAGTCTTCACATCCGTCACGGCGCCAAGGCGCGTCCTCTCAGGGACGCCCAGAGCCCACGCCGCACACCGCGCTCCTCATGGCCCAGGAGCTCCTACGCTACCGGCCTAGCGCTGAGGCCCACGACCAGTGGTTGGACCGCCTCCACCACCTCGTCGACGTCGCCACCACGCGCCCCGCCCCGTCGCGCTCCATGGTCCAGCACTCCGGCCGCGCGGGAACGGCTGCACCAGATGCGCCTCTGCCGCCGCCGGGACCGCCTCCGGCCGCAGCGCAGAGGGCTCCCTCTCACGCCTCCTCGCCGGCTTAAGGGCCGCCATCGCTCTAGGCGTCAAGCACCTACTCATCAAGGGCGACTCCCAGTTGCTCGTCAACTTCTCCAACAAGAGCTACACGCCTAAAGACGACCACATGGCAGCATACCTTGAAGAGGTCCGCAAGCTCGAGAAGCACTTCAGGGGCATGGAACTCATGCATATCCCAAGGAAAGAGAACCAGGAGGCCGATGATATCGCCAAGCGAGCCTCGCGAAGGCAACCCGAGCAGGCCGGCGTCTTTGAGGAAAGGCTCGCCAAGGCATCCATCAAGCAGCCTCGAGAGGCCACAGCCGCAAGCACAGATGAAGCACTCCCACCACCTCCTGAGTCTGGGGCCCCCGATTGCGGCCCCAGCACAGGGGAGCGTCTGTTGCTGACGGCAGCCCACCAAGCCACAGGCTGGATTGACGAGCTCAAGGACTACTTGGCGAAGGGGATCCTCCCTGAAGAAGATGCAGAAGCAGAGCGAATCGCTCGACAGGTGAAATCCTACTGCATCCTTGAGGGAGACCTCTATCGCAAGCACCCGAACGGCATCGCGCTCAAATGCGTCCCCCCCCGAGGAAGGCCGAACGCTGATCAAGGACATCTACAGCGGGGAGTGCGGCCACCACTCGTGCGCGCGCACCCTCGCAGGCAAGGTCTTCAGGAGCGGTTTCTACTGGCCACTAGTGCTTCAAGATGCGGTCGCCATCGTGCAAGCCTGCGACGCCTGCCAGTTCCACGCCAAGCAAATTCATCAGCCGGCACTGGAGCTCCAAACCATCCCGCTCTCCTGGCCGTTCGCGGTCTGGGGCTGGACATCTTGGGCCCCTTCCCGAAGTCGCAGGGGGGCTACCGTTTCCTCTTCGTGGCCGTCGACAAGTTCACCAAGTGGGCCGAGGTTGAACCAGTGCGCACCATTCCAGCCGGAGCCGCGGTGAAATTTATCAGGAGCCTGGTCTGCCGCTTCGGGGTGCCCAACCGCATCATCACCGATAATGGCTCGCAATTCACCAGCGGCATCTTCCGAGCCTACTGCGACAAGCTCGGCGTCAAGATCTGCTTCGCCTCGGTGGCTCACCCACGCAGCAATGGTCAAGCCGAGCGAGCAAACGCAGAAGTCCTCAAGGGCCTCAAGACTACAAGCTTCAACGTCCTCAAAGGGCACGGCAAGGGCTGGATCGATGAGCTCCCATCTGTGCTCTGGTCCATGCGCACAACCGCTTCACGGCCTACAGGCGAAACGCCGTTCGCCCTTGTCTACGGAGCTGAAGCTGTCCTCCCCGCAGAAATCAAGCATGGATCCCCACGGGTCCTTGCCTTCAACGAGGACATCCAAGAGGGCCTCCACAACGATGACCTACTGTTCCTCGAGTGACTGCGCCGCCACGCCGCCCTCAGAGCGGTGAAGTACCAGCAAGATCTGCGACGCTACCACAGCTGCCATGTGCGCTCGTGCACCCTTGAGGCGGGTGACCTCGTCCTCAGGCGAATCCTCTCCAGGGAAGGTCTCCACAAGCTCTCGCCGATGTGGGAAGGCCCCTACAGGGTCTCCCACATCGCCAGGCCTGGCGCAGTACGCCTCGAGACCGAAGACGGCATCCCCGTCAAGAACCCGTGGAACATCGCGCATCTGCGCAAGTTCTACCCGTGATCATAGTCACGCCAGGCATTTTTTGTCTCTAGAGGGAAGCTCACGGCTTCACCTCCAAGCTTCTCAAAGCTTCTCCCGAGGCTCAGCCCTCTGAGCTCTCCTGCTAATGAGCCACCGCAGGCCGCAGTGAACCTCTGCCACTAATGGGTGGTCCCCATGCCTCGACATGGAAGGAACGTTAGCTTGGCAAACCCAAGTGTAATGAACCGATTCTCGTTCCAAGTGAACTTTGCGCTCCGGCGCCATTTTCGTTCCAAGTGAACTTTGCGCTCAGGCGCCATTTTCGTTGCAAGTGAACTTTGCGCCAAGGCGCCGCTATGTAATATTTCGATGGCAAGTTTTACTTTCATCCTTTACTTTCAAAATGTGCGCCTATATTCTTCCCATGCACACCTCGCGAGCGGGGGCTGAGTACGGTGCCTGTGCCCAAGAGCACCCCAGCAGCACTGCAAAATCCAAGGGACCCTGAGCTCTGGCTAAAGGGCATGCTCCCGGATGCACGCCACCTCTCCAAAGGACCTTGGTACTCTCTCTCCTCGCGAGGCACCCGTGAGGAAACCTATAAGCGCGCATAAGTCCTTACTACTATGCTCTAGCGTTTTGGTTCGCCTCTCTAACGTCCACAGGGAACGAGAGTCTCTCCAGGCCTGTGGAGGAAAAACTCGGCCCCTGAAGGGAAGGACATCGCCAGAGGAGTCCCACGCAGGGCGAAAAGCCTCGCGAAGCTAAGTTCCCTGTCCACATCAAGAGAACCCTTGCATCTCTCTCACGAGCACCCTGCGTCCCTCGAGTGGTCCTTTCCCTCACTCTCCATGGGCTGCTTGCGCGTCAAAGGGCGGCCCTCAGCATCGCGACTCGAGGGTTCTTACCTCTCTAAGCCTTAAACTCCCCCCGGCCTTGCCGAGTCATTGCTCGAGCATACCGCAGCGCCGGAGTCATAGTGCGAAGAGAAGGGTCCCGCGACGCAGAGTGAAAAAGACATGCAATTGAAGCAAAGGCCCCTCGAGGGGAGCACACACAGACTTAGCAGCACTTGTTAAAAAGATAAGAAGTATATTACAAACTGCTAAACGAAAGTCTTTAAAGCAAATGCCCCCGCGGCGCTACAAGCGTGTTTCAGGAGGAAGCCTTAGGGAGAAATCAAGCGGAGGCCTCGCCGTCGTCTTCTCCTCCAGGCTCGCCATCCTCATCGTCGTCCTCCTCATCCTCCGCCGCGGCCCGCTTGAAACGGCTGCAGAAGTCGTCCACCTGGTCGCGGACGGAGTTGGAGGCCTTCCACCTTTCCTCCCCCTCGAGGGGCTCGGTCACCGTGGCAAGGTCGAACCCGGGCTGGAGGTGCACGAGGTTGGAGAAGATGCGGTCCACCGCCACCGCCAGGAGCTGGCGGCACTCCTCCTCGACGACGTCGCGGAGCTCCGCGGCGGGGCCCTCGAGCGCCGTGAAGAGCTGCTCGAAGTATAGGAGGTAGGTGGCGGCGTCAGAATGGCCTTGAGCTGGGACGGACGGCGCTTCTGCTCCCAACTTCGCAGCGAGCTCGCGGCCCCGGCCCGCCAGGGACAGGAACATACGCTCCCGCTGCTGCGACAGCACCTGCGCTGCCTTGGCGCTCTCGACCGCTTCCACCGCCTTCTCCACGGCAGGACCCACCTGCTGGTTCATCTCCTCCATGTCCGCCATGAGGGAGGTGAGGTCCTGCGCTGTGCGATCGCGCGCCTCTTCAGCAGCGCGGTGACGGTCCACCTCGCGCCCAAGGCGGGCGCTCAGGGTGGTGTTCGCCTTTTCCAGCTTGTGGATGCGGGCGGCGTCCTCGTCGCGCCTCTTCTTGAAGCGCTCCTCCTGCTTGGAGAACTTGTCCTTGTAATCCTGGGAGACGGCGGCGCGGAGCTCCTTCTCCTTCTCCTGGAGTTTCTTCATGGCCTCCTCCTTCCGCTCCGCTAGCCGCGCGTTGGCACGCTCCACGCTCCCCTTGTGGGCGGCCACTTCGCGCTCAAGCTTGCTGAGCGCCGCTGTCAGGCTATCCTCGCGGGCCTCGAGGGCAGCGCGCTGCCCCGACAGCTCCTGCTCCCTCAGCGCCAGCTGCTCGTCGCGGCGGCGCACGTCCTCCTCGCGCTCGCCCAGAGTTCGCCCTCTGGCCTCCAAGCTCGTGCGGACCTCGTCCAGCGCGGACCGCACCATCTCGGAGTCGGCGAGAATCTTCGTCTCGAGCTCGGCGAGCTCGCTGTGCTTGGCCGCCAGGGAGTGCTCGACGGCCTCCCGCTCTACCCTGGCCGCGGCCAAGTCTTCAGCCGCGGCCCGGCGCTCGGCCTTCAAGGGCTGCAGAAGCTCCTCGGCGTCGCGCATGGCGCCCTCGCGGACCTCCTCGGCGAAGCGTATCGCCTCCTCGCGCTCCTCCTGCAGGGCCAAGTCGCTCTGCCGGCGAGCCTCCACAGCCGTGTGAAAAGCGGCCCAAGCCCTCGCGAGCTCGTCCCGCTGCCGGGCAAGCTCCTGGTCCTCCAGGGCGAGATGGGCCTCCAGCCCCTCCAGGGACTCCCGCACCAGGCGGAAGGCAACGTCTCGGCGCCCTCGGCTCCAGTCCCAGCTGCCGAGGGCGAGGGCCTGCGAGGGCCTGCGTGGCATGGAAGGCCCTGCGCCCGCGTCAAGCTTGGTGAAGGTAGCCTCCGCGTGGGCCTGGGGGCTTGGAGGCAGGTCCTCCTCCTCCGCGCCTGCATACTGCGCCCCAGTATCGTCCCGCTCGGGCGGCACTTCCTTGCTCGCTTCCGGGGCAGAGAAGGTCTGCCCAGTCGCCGCTGCCTCCTCCTCCGCCGTAGTGCTTGGCGGGGAGGGGGGAAGATCCTCCCTGCTGGCCTTAGGAGGGCTCGGAGCTGGCGGGGCGCCAGCCGCAGCTTCAGGTTGTGCTGGAGGGGTGGCTGCGCGGGGCGGAGTGGGTGCCCTCTCCATCTGCTCCTCCACGTGCTCCTCCTCCGGGGACGGCACGTGTGCCCCCGTCTGGGGCATCTCCTCCTGAGGGCCCGTAGGAGTCTCCTCCTCAGGCCGAAAGACCTCGTCTGCCGCGGTCTCGTCCGCCGTAGCCTCGGGCGCGGCCTCAGGAGCGGCTCTCTTCACGTCCGCGGCCTTGCGGAGCCTTCGGCGCTTCGCAGGCGCTGGGTCGCTGGCGGAAGGCGAAGAAAATCGATCAGGGGAGGAGACAAGCAGAAGATTGAAGGGAAAAGGCAGAACTCAAGAGCACTTACCTGGACTTCTTAGCGCGGGTGTCAACCCACGCCATACCTGACGCGCGCCACGAGGGCGCGGACCGAGCTCCTGACCCTTCGGGAGCCGTCTCGGCCTTCCTCTTGAGGGGGGCGCTCGGGGGCTCCCCGGCAGGCCTGTCATGGGCCGCCTTGGTCCGTGGCTATTGGCGCCCAGCCTCGGCCTCCTCTCCATCGCTGGACGAGAGCTCGTAGACCTCCCCCGCGGGGGGCGCGGCTCTGGACGAACTTTCCACGCCGGCGGAGGGCATGGCCTCCGCCTCCGCGTCGCCCTGCTCCGCGTCGCCATGCTCCGCGTCTGACGCGTACGGAGACTCGGCGACGTCCCCATCCTTCGCCATGGGCATGGGCCCATCCTCTTCCTCTTCCCCCGCCAGGCCCAGCGCGGTGAATGTGGGCATCAGCTCCAAGATAGCTTGGCGCTGGTCCGGGACCTGGTACAGGGGCCTTATCACCGCGGGGACCGCCGCGAGCACGTCTGGGTTGACGAAGAGGCTGCCCATGATGGTGGCGACGACGGCGGGGCGATGGTCGCAGGGGTGGAGCCGTATCAGGTCCATGAGCCCCGAGTACGCCCACATCGCCTTCTTGTGCGCCTGAAGGGGGGCGATGCGGCGCCTCACGAACTCCTCCACAACCATTTGGCCCGTGAGGCCGTTCTCCCGGAGCGTCCTCAAGCGGCCCACGAGGCCGGCCACCTGCGGGCCCTTGAGGGCCTCCTTGTCCCAGTGGGTGTTCTTCACGGGCGGCGCATCTGGGACGTCGAGGAGGGAGCTCTGCGACGGGACGCCGATGAGGAACCACTTCTGCCTGAAGTCGTCCACCTTCTTCGACACCGCCGTGACAGGTTTCTCACCGCTCCACGACAAGGGGATGTAGATGTCCCCCATGCTGTCCGCGATGCGGAAGGACACGCAACCCGTCCGCTCGGTCTTCGCGGTGTTTCGGAGAGCGTAGAAGCTCCTGAAGAGGGCCACCGAGGGCTTCACCCCCAGATAGGCCTCACACAAGAAGGCGAAGATGGAGAGGATGAGGATGGCGTTGGGGTGAAGGTGCAGGAGGTGGATCTGATAGAACTCCAAGACGGCCTCGAGGAAACGCGAGTACGGAGGCACCAGCCCAGCGAAGAGAGTTTGGAGGAAGATGGGGTAAAAACCCGCCGGAAAGCGGCCGAACCTCGCGGCCTGAATGGCGCTGGCGCCGTGCTCATTGTTCTTCCCGGCGACTAGATGCTGGATCTTGTCCAGCGCAGCCGCATTGATGCGCGTCCCGACCAGAGCAGGGCCGAGCGTCTCATCCTCCTGCGTGTCGTGGCGGGCTGAGGTCATCGCCGCCTTGCCTTTGGATACCCCCATTGACGAAGAAGGGCGGGGGCGCGGAAGAGCGAAAGGAAGGAGAGTGCTCGCCGGAGAAGAAAGGGGTTCACCGGAGACGAAGAACTAAGAGGCCGAGAGCTAGAAGACTGGAGGTGCAGAATGGGAGTAATGACTGTGATTCGGACCGGCGCGCAGCTTTATGCCCCGTCCGAGCAGTTACCAATGCGTGGTCGTGGTGGACGTGGTGGGACCCCCCACTATGCACGATTGTCCGAAGAAACCGAGTCGTCGCGAACTCACCACCGAGTGACGCGTGTCACGGGCAGGCCGGACGTTTTGCACCCGCGACGCTTCGTCTGGGCCCGATGGGCCTCGCCGTGCCCGTCGTGGGCCCGGGGGCTACTGTCGGCCCAGTGGATTATAGGGTGTGCAGAGCCCACTCTCCACGGCCCTCACACGCGTCGATGTCGACGAAACGACTAAGGACCAAGCGGAACGCTTGGGGAGACCCCCGAGGGGAGAGCCCCCTCGAGGGGACTTGAGGAGGCAGCGAAGGGCCTGAAGGGGCTCCCCCTTTGAGGCTGCCCCCCGGCAAGGTTTTCTCCCCTGAAGGGGGGTCACCACGACTCCCTCCACAAGGCCTCCAGGGCCCTGTGGAGATGCTTCGCTACGAAGCAACCGCTGCAGAGCGCACATGGCCTCTGCAGCAGCCGCAGAGTGACGCGCGCGTCTGCGCGCGGTGACGACGGCGCCGCAGTTGCCGTTCTGGTGATAAAAGGAGTCAACAAAGCTGTGTCCCCTGCGCCGCCAACGAAGCTTTCCTCTTTGGTGATAAAGCAGGTGGCCGGCGCAACGCTCCAACGGCGACGTCACCGTGGGCACCTCCACGGTCTCTGCAGTACCAGCTGGCCGCTCTGCAAAGACGGCGGCTGCCCTGCCACGAAGACAGGCCTTACGACTATGGACCGAGTCCATGGGCAATCCGGCTGCAGTGCCCCCCGCTCCACCATTTCGTCGCCATGTGGGAACCCTTCCACTGCGCAAACCGCAGGGACGAGGCCCGGGGCGCCTATATAAGGAGCAGGAGCACCACCGTAGCCAGGGATCAATGGATCACTCATCCTTGGACACCCCACGGTAGCTTAGCCAAGCCCAGCAAGCCCGAGGAGGAAGAAGGCCCGAACCTTCCCCCTCCGAGCTCCGCACTGCCTCGCGAGGGCCCGTGGCAAGCTCTTTGTACTATAGCCCCTACTGAGCAATACAGACAAGCAGGAGTAGCGGTTTTACCTCACCCTGAGGGCCGTGAACCTGGGTACGGGCCGGGGTCCATCTCTGTCGTGCTGTTCCTCTACAGGCTCGACGAGCACCGTCGCCGAGCCGGTTGAGGGTTGTTGACCAACGTGTTCAGTCCCCCTCACGAACTTGTCCCCCGAGGGTGGTTATCCCTGTTCCGTGGGAATCACACCTCGACATTAATAAATAACAAAGATACATTGTCTTTACAAACATTCAAATAAATACTGAAATAAATAAAAGATTACACAAGTGAAACAACAACCCTAAGAAACTAATTCTTGTATCTTGATCTTCTTCATCTCAATAACCATCTTCTTCATCTTCATATCATCTATCTTTCCTGTAGCACAAAAGAAAACAAGACAGAAATAAAAGAAGACAAAGTAAAGCTAGATAACAATTGAAGGATAATAAAAATAAGTACTCTCAGTTTGGGAGTGAGATGCACTGCTAATCACATCATTGAGTTAAGCCTTAATCAAGTTTAGTATCTGTTCTTAACCTCACATTAAGCCTCAGGAGACCATCATAGGCTAGGTAATTAGAAATTACACTTGGCATAAAAAATAAAGCCACAAGCATGGATAATACCAGAGCAGTCGAATGGATAAGGACAACTCAAAAGATCCAGAGGAGGCAGGCATGCAGGCAGCTCACAAGCAGCTCAATGCATGGCAGTGCTGTCAACACAAGGTTCCTCACAGAAGCAAATAAGACCAGCTGCCGAAGCAACCAAGGAGGCAAAAGCTGAAGGAGATATGCCCAAGAGACACTTAATAAAGATATTTTATTCGTCATATCTCAATTGTTCATTATATGTATTATACCATGCTATAACTGTATTAAGCGGAAACATTAATACACGTGTGGTAGATAAACAACCAGGTCCCTAGTAGCCTCTATCTAACTAGTTCATTGGGCAATTGATGATCGAGGTTTCCCGATCATGTGACATTGATGTCAGTTGACAATGGAGTCATGTCATTAGGAGAATGACGTGATGGACATACCCAATATTTGTAGGACGTAGTCATTACGCCTTTGACCGTGAGATCAACTCTTATTGCTATTCCTGAAAGATACTTTGATTGCATCAAACGTCATATCTTAATAGTGTGACAATAAAGGTGTCCCAATCGGGTATCAGAAAGGAGTATGTTGAGACGAGGGATCAAGAGCGAGATTTGCTAGTCCGCATAGCAGGATAGATACTCTAGGGCCCACTCGATGAGATTATGTCAAAAGAGCTTGCAAGCGTGTGACAAGGTCACCAGGACATAATATCATATACGAGTAGAAGATAGCGATGTCAGTAACGAGATCAAGCTAGGTATCATGATATCTATGAACGAGTCTCGGACACGCTAAGTATCGCCATGGCAAAAGGTTTAAGACTTGACGTCCAGGTTCGAACGGAAAAGTTATTCGTTATCTCACAGGGATTAATTCTGGGTATCCAGGGTCCACGAATTAGTCATTGATCGGAGAAGTGTCTCGATCATGTCTGGCGAGATCTCGAACCGCTAGGGTAACACACTTAAGGGGAGTCGACAAGTTTACCGGAAGAGAAATTAGAAGAGAGTGCACCGGGAGCGTCCCGGGAAAGATCCGATGGGATCGGGCAGCGACGAAATAGTTTTCGGAGTCAAAATAAATTATGTAATATGTATTTAATATTAATTAATGTAATTAATAGTTAAATATATTTTTATTTAATTTTTCCTGAATTTTTAAAGGCAAAATACCCTAAATGGGCCTTCTCATGCAAAGAGGGCCCATGAAGGGGGGAAGGTTCCCCCCAAGAGAGGGAGGGGAGTTCGGCCAACCCTAGGTGGGCCACATGGGGCCCACCTAGGCCGGCGCACCAAGGAGGGAGGGCTGGTGTGGGAGTTTAGTCCCACACCGCCCGGCTGGCAAGGTTGGCAGCCCTCTTTCCCCTTTATATAGAGGTGCACCCCTGGCCTTTTAAGCACACCAATTTCTCTCTTTCTTTTCCTCCTTGAATAACGTGATTCCCTTGTTGGAGTTGCGCCAAGGAGGAGTTCTCTCCACCATACGCACACCGCCGTGCTGCTGGTCTTCCGGTCCCAGTCTTCCGCTGCTTCGTCCCTGGATCGGAGCCCGGAAGCCGTCGTCTTCACCGTATGTGTGTAACGCCCTGCGAGGTGCCACGCTAGTGGTGCTGGAGGTCTGCTTCCTCTACACGACCTCGAGGTCGGCTTCGTCAGCTTCATCGACACCGCTTGTGCGGGAGCGTAATCCCCGCTTTCGGTCTACAAGGGTATGTATATCGATCTCCTCCGTATTACTATATCTGCATAGTATAGATCCTGGCTAGTTTAAGGTTATCGCTGTTAAGAATTTTTTTGTTTTCTGCCTGCGATCCCCTTCAGTGGTATCAGAGCCGATCTATGCGTAGATATAGCTGTACGCTTTTAGAACCCGTGTTTATCACGGGGATATCGTTCTTTTATTTGCTACCCTCTCGCGTGCACTTGCAATGTCGGCAGCATTGAGTTGATGAAGCGGCCCGGACCGACTTTACGCGTACACTTATGCGAGACTGGTTCCACTATTGACATACGGCTAGTACCGTATATGTGGCTGGCGGGTGTCTGTCTCTCTCTCTTTAGTTGGCTTTGCATTTTCAATGGAGAGCCCGAAAGGGATGAATAAATATGCAATTATTTGATCGTTGTTGTGGTCATAGGTTCGTAGGTATGAAGCGGTTCTATTTACGACAGCCCCAAGCCACGTAAAATATGCAAAAGATAAAGTAGAACGTGTCTAACTTTATTTTGCAGGGGCAATGTGATATGGTCAAGGTAGGTTTATTAAATTGTTTATAAACTGTGGGCGCGAAGGAGACCATCGGCGCAAGGACCATGTCACATCGCATTACATATTGATGTTTTGTGTGCATCTTATACTGTGTGTATATATATAGTTATATATTAGTCACACGGCGGTAGTAATATAAGATGATCCCTCCAAAATAGCATTAGTGTTCTCCATTCGACGTGCACCACCAAGAAAGTTCTACGTTATGAGGCAGGCCGTGACGATCGGGTGTCAGACATATTGTCGTTCGCATACAGTGGGTGTAAGCCATGTTGCACAAGCGTATACGTTGAAGGTTATTATTGCGAGCCTAGCATGTACAGACATGGCCTCGGAACACGGAGACCGAAAGGTCGAGCATGAGTCACAAAAGTTGTTGTGATTGACATTTCGATGTCTACCTTTGAAGTTATGTTGCCGGCTCTGACGATGAGGGGTTGCATAATGGATGAGGGTCGTGTAATCACTAAAACGATTAGAGGGATATTCGTTTTGAGTGGGAGTTCTGGTAGTTTTATTTTATTAAAACTTGAACCCTATTTTGTAATGAACAAAGTCTTTATGTTTTGCAAAACCTTTGTAGATATTAACCAATGTAATAGCCTTCTTTAAAAATTAGGCACAATCCTGCGATTGAGAAACTTAAAAGGATGGGTCCAAACTTCATAGTTTTATACTTTAGCTTGAGGATACTCCTTGTTTAAACCACTAGCTCTTTGTGATACAATACCCGCTAGGAGATAAACCCGGAGATTCCGCTACCAAAAGGATAATTTGGATTATCAAGTTTTTGTGCGGATAATATCATCATAGTCCAGTGTATGCTATGATCTCTGCCATAGAGAATTTACGGTGGGTACGAGTTGTTAGATCGCGAACATATGAGATGATCGCTAAACTCAGGATACACCTAAAGTTGGGTTGATGAAGTTTATCAGTACGTTGACTGTTTTACTTCTCAACCAAGATAGAAGAGAATACACGCATTGAAGGAGCACGTGGCAGTCATACTTGATGACACTGGTCATACTCGATGACATTGGTCATACTTGATGACATTGAGAAGCCTCGCTCAGCTCGATCACTGGATGACAGACAACGTTGCCAGATGCAAATGCTTTGTCATAGACTATGTCATGCAAGGGGAATCGTTCACCTTCATGGTTCTTGATTGCGTTGGAAGAATCAAGAAGATGAAACAGATCGCCGGGAAGTCATCGATGATGATGGTGTATATATGATATACACTTTATGAATGTTTTACCTAAGCAAGTACTCGCAGTAGTGACTAAGTTTTTGATACTAGTCATGTTTTATGAAAACCAGATTTACTGCTTGAGTAGCTTGGAAGGATGAGGCGACAATGTGTGTTGATGATGGCAGACAAAATATTGTGATGGCCATAGACATTCTCCCTCTAGATCTACCATTTGAATAAATTCTTTTATGATCGTCTGTTAGTATGATCGTTATAAGTGTGTCTTCTCTAGCAAG
The DNA here is from genome assembly GCA_026929855.1 of Poa annua. NCBI lineage: Eukaryota > Viridiplantae > Streptophyta > Magnoliopsida > Poales > Poaceae > Poa > Poa annua. The sequence goes on along the minus strand of CM049439.1, from coordinate 25,357,984 downwards.
ACAACTGTTCATATATATTAGTGACAAAATCGTTGTCCTATATTTATGAAGTAATGATCATAAGCCGATTTGAATTTAGATGGTAGAAGCTCCCACATTCATAATATTAATGCCAAAGGATACAAACTTAATAAAGACACCACATTCGTGTGGCACTACGGTTTAAGTCATGTCAATGTTATAGTCAATGAACAAGCTCCATACGGATGGATCTACAAGTCTTTAGCTTTGATCTTTTGACACTTGCAAGATAACTAAGACACCGTTTTCGGAAAGCAGTCATATGACTTATTGATAATCATGCATATAGATGTATGTGGATTAATGAAGTAATTAACGTGTAGTGGAGACCTTTATTTCGTAAACTTCACTGAACGTTTTGAGTATAACTTGTTGAGAATCATGCATATGGGTGTATGTGAATCAATGAAGTACTTTAACGTATAGTGGAAGTCTTTGTTTCATAGACTTCATGAATATTCCGAGTAGATATATGGATATCCACTTAGGGAATGTTAATCTGGAAATTTTAATTCGATCAAACAAGTTCAGAATGAAGTAGGAAATAAATTTAACAAGAAAATCAAATTTCTACGATACAGATCGAGGAATAAAGATTTGAGTTATAATGTTGGCATATCATTGGAAGACTTGTGAGAAGAGTTCCACAAATTACGTCGCATGGAACACCATAGTGTTATGGTATGTTACGACGTCGTAATCGCACCCTACCGGATAGTGTGTGGTAAATAAATCTCTTATCAAATTATTGTGATCATTGGAGTCATATGGTAGAAACATAACATTCACGTTAGATAATAGGGAAAACCATTTAAATCCATGGAGACAATACCATATGAGTGATGGCATGGCTTTTAGCCTGGATTGTCGTTTCAGCAATTTAGTGTTTCGATGTGATCAAACCTAAAATGGATAAATCTTTGTAGTGTACCGTACCTAAAGAATTAGTTGGGTACATGTCTCACGACATAGGCAAAAACGTTGCCGGAATATATCTTGCAAAAGAAATAGTTTCTTGTCCAAGGGTATAAGTGGGAAAGAAAGTAGAGCAAGACGAAGTTAATGAACTTTCTCTCCAGACATCAGAGTGGCGCATCGGAAAGTGTTTCCGGTGTTATGCTTCTCAACTGGAAAGAAGCTGATGATAAGGATCATGATGCTCTGAGCTCATACTAAGAACGTAGGTGTACGAGGTTGTGTTCCACACTGTGTGTTATGACAATCTTGTTATGAAGGTCATGTTAATGGAATATGACAGACCTACGAACTACGAAGAAGAGATGGTAGACCTAAGTCCGAGAAATGGCTGTGAATCATATATGATCCGAGATAAAATCCATGTACGATTACCAGGTAATGACTTGGGAGATCTTCTTGATGGCATCTAAGATGTTAATAGAATATGGAATTTTATGAGAGAGTAGACACTGATAAGGATCGATTTGTCGTGAAACAGTTCCGACAGATTCAAAAGTTGACCACAACGAGATTTTGTCTCAAGTGGCGAAGCCTAAGTCTATTCGGGGTCATTTAGCAATTACTATAATTTCAAATTGAGAAATTGATAGAAGGATAAGGAAATCATGTTTCTTAATGGTATCATTAAGAAAGAGTTGTAATTAGTACAATGAAATGGTTTCAGGACCCTGAGGATGCTAAACATGTATGCAAACTTCAGCTGTCCATTCATGGGCTGAAGCAAGCATATCGGAGCTGGAATCTTCACTTTGATGATGTGATCAAAGGATTTTGGAGTTGTCCAAAATAGTTGAAGAAACTTGCATTTGCAAAGAAGTGAGTGGGAGCTAAGTAGCTTTTCTTGATCTTATATGTGGAAGGCATATTTGAGTGGGAGCTAGGTGTCATGCATGATTTTATATGTAACGACATATTGAGAATGATACAGATCCTCTAGTAAGGTATAAAGGATTATTTAAGTGATTAAATTTTCTATGAATGAAGTTAGGAGTATTAGGCATCCGATCTATAATTGTATAGATTAAAAGGGGCTTAATAACATTAGGTCGGAATATTTTCCTAAGTTAAGATTCTGAAGTGTTTTCAGAATAGAACAAGCGAAGAAAAAGGTTCTTGCTTGTATGACTAGGCAAAATATTAAGTTTATCTTGGCATTTTCAGTGATAGAAAATGATGTTCGACATTCTCTATGCCTTAGACATAGATTCTATCAGACTGAAAGCTCGACTTGGTGTGACCCAAGTTCTTGGTTGAAGAACGGGTTCTAGAGTGATCCTTGTGTGGATCAATGAACAAACGTTAAGTATATTCTTTAGTGTCTGTGAGAACTAAAGATATGTTTTCTGGTAAAGGGTAAGAGTGGAAAGACAACTTGCCGTAAAACGGTTACGATGATGCAAGTTATGACACTGACCCATACGACTAGAAATCTCATATAGGAGATGTCCTTTATTTTGAAGAAAGACATGGTTAGCTTGCGAAGTCGCATATGGATGCACTGTCGCATAATCTACATAGGTATAGAAATATATGGCAACTTCAGAAGTAGCCAGTGTGATTGGACTGAACAGTTTCCGAGCATATGTGGTTCCCCTTAATAGATCTCCTAGACTTTTAAGGCCCATGCTATGCGAAGGTTCGAGTCTCACTCCATCGACTAAGATATATTTCGCCGTCATCGTAAGATACGGGATGATGTCAAACTAGGTGACATAGAAGTGTTGCAAAGCACATATAGGTCTCAATCTGTGAGATCTGTTGACTGTATTCCTCTTCCACGAGACAAGCATGCACCAAGTTGCTATGGGTGTTGAGCTTTTACCAAGTTGTAAACTAGATTAAGTGTTACTCTACTGCAAGTGGGAGACTGAAGGAGATATGCCCTAGAGGCACTTAATAAAGATATTTTATTTGTCATATCTCAATTGTTCATCATATGTTTTATACCATGCTATAACTGTATTAAGCGGAAACATTAATACACGTGTGGTAGATAAACAACCAGGTCCCTAGTAGCCTCTATCTAACTAGTTCATTGGGCAATTGATGATCGAGGTTTCCCGATCATGTGACATTGATGTCAGTTGACAATGGAGTCATGTCATTAGGAGAATGACGTGATGGACATACCCAATATTTGTAGGACGTAGTCATTACGCCTTTGACCGTGAGATCAACTCTTATTGCTATTCCTGAAAGATACTTTGATTGCATCAAACGTCATATCTTAATAGTGTGACAATAAAGGTGTCCCTCTCGGGTATCGGAAAGGAGTATGTTGAGATGAGGGATCAAGAGCGGGATTGGCCAGTCCGCATAGCAGGATAGATACTCTAGGGCCCACTCGATGAGATTATGTCAAAAGAGCTTGCAAGCGTGTGACTAGGTCACCAGGACATAATATCATAGACGAGTAGAAGATAGCGATGTCAGTAACGAGATCAAGCTAGGTATCATGATATCTATGAACGAGTCTCGGACACGCTAAGTATCGCCATGGCAATAGGTTTAAGACTTGACGTCCAGGTTCGAACGGAAAAGTTATTCGTTATCTCACAGGGATTAATTCTGGGTATCCAGGGTCCACGAATTAGTCATTGATCGAAGAAGTGTCTCGATCATGTCTGGCGAGATCTCGAACCGCTAGGGTAACACACTTAAGGGGAGTCGACAAGTTTACCGGAAGAGAAATTAGAAGAGAGTGCACCGGGAGCGTCCCGGGAAAGATCCGATGGAGATCGGGCAGCGACGAAATAGTTTTCGGAGCCGGAATAAATTGTGTAATATGTATTTAATATTAATTAATGTAATTAATAGTTAAATATATTTTTATTTAATTTTTCCTGAATTTTTAAAGGCAAAATACCCTAAATGGGCCTTCTCATGCAAAGAGGGCCCATGAAGGGGGGAAGGTTCCCCCCAAGAGAGGGAGGGGAGTTCGGCCAGCCCTAGGTGGGCCACATGGGGCCCACCTAGGCCGGCGCACCAAGGAGGGAGGGCTGGTGTGGGAGTTTAGTCCCACACTGCCCGGCTGGCAAGGTTGGCAGCCCTCTTTCCCCTTTATATAGAGGTGCACCCCTGGCCTTTTAAGCACACCAATTTCTCTCTCTCTTTTCCTCCTTGAATAACGTGATTCCCTTGTTCGAGTTGCGCCAAGGAGGAGTTCTCGCCACCATACGCACACCGCCGTGATGCTGGTCTTCCGGTCCCAGTCTTCCGCTGCTTCGTCCCTGGATCGGAGCCCGGAAGCCGTCGTCTTCACCGTATGTGTGTAACGCCCTGCGAGGTGCCACGCTAGTGGTGCTGGAGGTCTGCTTCCTCTACACGACCTCGAGGTCGGCTTCGTCAGCTTCATCGACAACGCTTGTGCGGGAGCGTAATCCCCGCTTTCGGTGTACAAGGGTATGTATATCGATCTCCTCCGTATTACTATATCTGCATAGTATAGATCCTGGCTAGTTTAAGGTTATCGCTGTTAAGAATTTTTTTGTTTTCTGCCTGCGATCCCCTTCAATAGCCTTTGTTCATCTCAACCCCAGCACAAGCACATCCACCTGTTCATCTCAATCCCCAATCCATCTCATCACCAAAACCACCAGATCATCTCCACCACTTCACCCACAAATCACCAGCACAACGATATCTCACCTTTGCCAAAAGCAAAGCAAGAAGATGGCCAGCAGCAACCAGGAGGAGAAGGGCTGAGCACAATCTAGGAGGAGAAGGGCTGAGCACAATCTTGGAGGAGAAGGGCTGAGCACAAGGAGGATTGACAATTGATCAGGATCTGCACAACCACAACTGCACCAGGACCTCCACAACAAACCGCGGCCACACCACAATCTGCTAAGGTTGATCTCAACTCTTAAGCAAATCATGCAAGCATCATTGTTTGTGGTTGATTTCCCTCAGACATGCATAGAAATGCTATGCATGGCTCATCACAGGGATTTAAACAAAGTAAATCAAGCATGTATCTGTTCTTACCAATACTCACAAGTCTCAACCTTTTGCATCATAAGCCGTGGGCAACAAACAAATAAAGTCAAGCACAAGTAACTGTTCTTATTTCCATATAAGCCTCAGCCCGAGCATCACTGGCTGAGAGTAACCAACCATTTACACCATGCCTAAATACTCAGCAACTGGAATAAAACCAAAGCAGCTAACAATATTTCCTAACAGTCTCAGACCAACATCATAGACTGTGGAAATCACTTACTCATGCAAAATAAATTGCAGCAGCACATATAACAAAGAGGCCTCAGCTATAGCATCATTGGCTGAGGCAAAATACTTCCATTCCTTGCTAACAGGATTTAGCCAAGGATCCCAAGCACTTAACCAGCAAAGCCACCAACTTTTGTACTTGCTGGGCACTGAATCCCCAGGGATTTAGCACCTCAAACACAAGACATGCACATATCCTAGTTATCACAGTATAGGAAATCAAATACCATGTATAAATCATTTTCCTAATATTATAATCTAGGAATCATTCTCCAATTCATCCAGGAAGCCTTTCATAAGCAATTAACTTAACTGAACATTGTTTCAGATAAACAATATTGTGGCACATCTCTGAATCCAAAAGATTCAGAGAAGCATCCACTAGCACATCAACACAGATAATCATTTGGTTATCAATTACACCGTAGCACCTCACTGAAAATCATCCAGAACAATCAACAGGAGCAAAACCAGCCATCCAACCGTATGAACATCACAGTAGCGCACGAGATGGCATTAAACCTAGCACACCCAAATACACTAATCACCCACGAGAGCGAGCAACAACAACAAAGAGCACGGCCTCAGGCCCAAATGAGTGACAGTAGCACAAAGCACGGCCTCGGGCCCAAATGGTGAGAGAGAGAGCAGAGCAGAGGCAGAAGAGAGGGGGTGCTTACCAGCGCCGATGCGCAACCACGACGGCGTGGAGGGGCAGTGCCCACGCTGCCGTCGCAGCGCAACCCCGGGGAGTCTTCCCCGTGCACCAAATCGTCGGAGGCGCGCGTGGGCCACCGGAGAATCGCCGGAGGTCGAAACCCTAATCCAGTTCGTCGAGGGCACGGACGCACGAGGACGGGATCGGCGAGAACTCACGGAGGAAGAGGTAGATCGCAACACGCGCGTCGATTGCGCGTGGTGGCGGCGGCGGAGTTCGCCGGAGCCAGCCGGAATCGCCCGACGACGGCGCCGGCGATCTCTATCGCGAGAGAGGAAAGGGGATCGGGGAGAGAGGAAGAGATGCGGGGTCTAGGCGTTCACCGGTTCGGTGGAACCATTTGGTTCCCTTCGACCGAGCCACCCTGGCCCACCAATCAGTGGGCCAATGCTATTTCAGCCCAAATGAAAATCCAAAAATCAAAACAAAGAAATAAAACAAAACATTATACCAAATAAATAAATCAGAACTCAAAATTCAAATAAAAATAAGTTTTGAATTCATAAAAATATAATGCATTCAAAACTAATTTATTCTGATTTTTTAAGAAAATAAGATTTTCTAAAAGAATTTATTTATATACCTAGTTTCTTTAATTAAGGATTTAAAATTTTCCAAATTCAAAAGCCAATAAAATAAATTTATTTATTTTATCTTCTCAAATAAGTCACAATTTAAATTACCTACTTTATTATAATATTCCCTTTTGAATTGATTACCTTTTAAAAATAATTTAAACCATTTTGATTCAACCACAAATATTTAAATAAGACAAAAATTATCAAAAAAGTCCATAACCCAAAATATCATTAATATCAGAACCCAATTAAAACATGTATAACATTATCATGCATCATAGTATCTATTGCTTCTTTTAAACATTGTCTTACAAGACAATGATGCTTTATTTTCAGAACCCGAGGTCCCGGGTCAGTCCGAAGCTTCGAAATACACTACCTCTCAGTCAGCAGGCAAGTTCATCACTTGCTCATGTCCGTTGAAATATTTCTTAGCAAATTATTTGCCAAATGCTATATCTTATCACTTTTGCATTGAAAATCAAAACCTTATTTTCATAATAATTATGACTATTGGGTTACCAGCCCAGGGTGGCTGATTAACCTATTATGGTGGGCAGTGGGACCATGGTAAGACTGTGGTTGGTGGAGGTTCCACTGCACAAGGAAAGTAATAACCCTAGGATTAATAACAGATGTCGTCAGTGATTCTTGCGCCGTATATTACGCGCAACCATAAGATCTGAAATGGGACGGAGAAGTCAGCTGTGTCCTTTTCCTCTCGTACACCAACGGATACTATTCTCGGCCGGAAGTGCGTACAAGCCACCGGTAAAGCCGTATTACCGGGAGATGTCTATCCTATGAATCACAACGGTCGGATGTCTAGTATCTATGAAGGTTGGCTTCAGAACCATTTTGAGACGAGTTTCAAATGGTTAGCAGGATGAAAGTTGGAATTTCCCATCACCTGCAACTGAAGTAATGGGGGGGGGGGGGGGGGGGGGTGTGCGGGGATGGTGGAAAGGCGTGGTGATTGGCTTGGATCACCGACCGGGCCCCACACAAAAGAAGTGTGGACAGGAAAGTACGCCTGGCTGTGCAACAAGGCGTGGATCTCTTATGGGTAAAGCAGCGCACCTCTGCAGAGTGTATAAATGTGACATGTTACTCCACGTTCCAGGATGGAACGACGAACGCAGCAGGAAAGGAGGCTCCTCAAAGCCCTAGCACCTATGACTCCTGTTGGACATAGCTCTTCATAATAAAAGCAATCTTTTGAAGAAATGTTTACAAAAACTTGCATTGGCCTACGACAATCCATTGTCTGTGGATGTAGTTAGAGCATCAAACTTCCCACTATACATTAATGAACTTGTTGAGTAACGCTGTTACTCATCCTTGCCTTGAACCCCTTTCTTAGACTTTGAGGCTACTGAAGATTATGGCGGACACGACATCTACAACCAGGACAACCTGGTCTACGACGAGCCAGATTTGACGGGCGGAGTTGAAGGCGTTGACTACCTCATCGCCTACGACAACGAAGAGGAGGAGTCCGACTAAGAGTAGGGCGGTGCCCTAGTGTAGATAGTGAGCCGAGCAACGTAGAATCCTACTAAATAAGTTGCTGAGCTCCATGGTCTTTAGTTTGTTGTTTCCACTCGTTTGCAAACTCTTCAGTTTGCAACTTGAACTTAGTAGTGCGGATCCTCGTTGGACTGAGGAGGATCTTACCGAATTTGTACATCTTTGGCTTGTAATAATAAGTGGTTGACTGTTGGACCCATGCAATGTTTCTGTTGTACCACTCTGATGGTGTGATATTTGCAGAACGGTGTTTCGTGAATCTTACATCGATGCCCTGCGTGCTGCAATCATGCGGTAGCATGGCGGGTCATCACACAGGGGCAGGGGCAGGGCCATTGCTCCCGAGCGCATTCCGTTTATCGATCTGTCCGACGAGGACGACCAGGGTATGGACTGAACCATGGCCTGGAAGGAGGAGGTCCTGGACCCGGGTTTGGCCTGGGCCATGGCCGACCAGAAAGCCATGGACCTGGCCAAGCATTCCGCCGCCGAGCAGCAACGGCTCAGTATCTACTCGGAGAGCAAGGGGAAGAAGGAGGACATGTGGTCGGCGTCGAACAGCAACGCCCCAGAAGAGGTCGATGCCAAGGGCAAGGGCAGGGGCAAGGGCAAGGCCGAGTCGGTGGAGGTTTCCGATGAGGAGGACGAGTGGTAGTCAATTTTAGTTATTAGTTGCTTTATTAAGGGCAAGTGCCAATTTAGTTATTAGTTGTTGATCTATTTTATAATTTAGCAAGGGCAAGTCCATTTTGTACTACCATGAAATTTGGCAATGGCCTTGTGCTTGACGTTTCCAATTGTGTGTGTAAATCCACTTCAGTTTGCAAAGTTTGCTTAGAAATGGGATCGTTTACCCTACCTTTGGAGCTCATTTGAAACACATTTTTCAGCAAGTCCACCATTTTTGCTTATAAATGGGGCATTTTACCCTCCCTTTGGAGCTCATTTGAAACACATTTTTCAGCGAGTCCACCATTTTTGCTTAGAAACGGGGCCGTTTACCCTACCTTTGGAGCTCATTTGAAACACATTTTTCAGCGAGTCCAAGCTCATTTGAAAATTTATACGGATTCAAGCTAGATTTGAGCAAGCTCATGGCTATCCCCATTTGGTTTGCCAAAACCCCCATTTAAGTTACGATGACGGGTAACAGCCAAAATACGCATTTGGTGTGCCAAAATACCCATTTTGTGTCACTGAGGCAAATGGGGGTGGGCGAGCCAAAATCCCCGTTGGGTCCGGCGTGGTCCACTCGTCAGCGGGTGTACAGCCCTTGTCCTACGCGCGCGTCCAATCAGATCGCAGAATGAGCTTCTCGCGGATCGCCCCGAGTCTGCGTGCAGATTCCTTCTATAGGAAATCGAACGGCTGCAGTTTAACCGACATTTGAAATGAGCTACAAATATCAAAAAAAATCAAAAAAAGGAAAATCATGCGCATATAGTCGTATTATGTCATATACTAACGATTGAAGTTAAAAAACATGGTCTACATACATTCAAAAGGAGAAGGGCATGGATCTCATGTGATATTGCATAACTCAAACTATGAGGTCTAAGGTTAGAGAGAAGTGGTTTTGGAATTGCAACATGAAATTTTCAAAAACCTCACAAAAGCTTCATTTTGGAGTGAATAAGAAGGATCCATGCTTAGTTTTTCATTTTCATGTTTTAAACTTGTTTAAATGTTGGTCAAACTTAGGTTTGACCGAATTTGAAGTAACCATAATAAATTTAAAAATTATCGAAAAATTGAAAAACCGATGTACATAGTCTTCATATGTCATATACTAACGACTCAAGTTGAAAAACATGGTCTACATACATTCAAAATTAGAAGGGCATGTATCTCATGTGATATCGCAAAACTCAAACGATGAGTTCTAAGGTTGAAGAGAAGTGGTTTTGTAATTGCAACATGGTAATTTCAAAATACTCACGAAAGTATCATTTTGGAGTGACTAAGAATGGTCTAGTCTTAGTTCGCTCCCAAATGTGCGCCAGTGCGCTCCCAGAGCACGCCATGGCGCGTCCAGAGTGCGCACTTAAGGTGTTCGACAGAAGTACAATAACAAATATTACAAACGATTCAAGTTGATAAACAAGATCTACACACATTCAGATCGCGTAACTACACAGAGCGCGCATTGTGGGTGCCAGTTCACGTCCTGTTCGTGTCCAGATTGCGCTTGGTGTGTTGACACGGATGCACCGATACGCGTAGTTCACGTCCAGTTCGTGTCCGGATATTTGCACGTAAAAATAAAATTAATCGCGTCAGTTCTCGCAAAAAATGATTCTGATACGTGTAGATGTCTCACAGCGTCTCCAACTGCACTAACTTGGACCAGAACGACGACGCGCGTCAACTGTTCGACACTTGTACTCGACACGTCTGGGGGCACCAGATGACGTGGTAAACATTTACAGGCATGTCAGTTCGACTGCGCGGTCACACGATGTCATCATTGTGAATATAATCTGTAAATTGTGTTGTCATGTTACACTGCGTTGGCAAGAAAACGAAGCGATGCGCCTGTTCGGTGCCCCAAGCGGTTATCGATTTACGCGCCGGCGGCAGTGAATTCATCACTATCCCATCACAAATAAAAACCCCAATCTCATTGCATTGCGGTTCACTCGCTCTTCTCTCCATTCTCAGTTCTCTCTTCTCTCCGAAAAACCCCAACCACCCCTTCTCTCCAACTACAATGGATCCGTGGTGGCAGAATGAAGCCATCCCGAGCGACTCGGACGGCGAGGGGAACCCGTTCCCCTGGTGGGAGGTGGGCAACGGGTACGCCGGCGGCTCCGGCACCGACGATGACGGCGAGGGCGACGACAACGAGCAGAGCCAGGACGGCGACTCCGACCCCGACAACTCCGATCCCGACTCCGACGACGACGACAACGACGGGTCCGAGGAGGAGGACTCGGACCCGGAGTTGACGATGGGCGGCCAGGAGGAGGAGGACGACGCCGACGACAAGGAGGAGGAGGAGGCGGAGGAGGAGGAGGATGACTCCGACGACGACGAACCGCCAGCCAAGAAGCGGCGGATGTAGGAGGCCGTCGATCGTCGTAGTAGCAGTAGCAGTGCATTAGTTGCACTGCTACTGATTAGTAGTAGTATTAGGCCGCCGCCGGCATAGTAGCAGTGCTGCATGCGTTGTAATCTTTTGTAATTGTTAATATAATCCAAATATAATCCTATTCGAGTTATAAATCGAGTTTCAATTAGTAGTAGCAGTTTCAATTCGACTTATAAATCGAGTTTCTGTTTTCAAATCGAGTTATGAATCCTATTATAAATCAATTCGAGTTATAAATCGAGTTTCAATTAGTAGTAGCAGTTTCAATTAGTAGTAGCAGTTTCACTAAACAATGACGTACTAATCAACGAATTGTCAGTTATTTCAGTGTTAATTCAGTTAATTTAGTGTTAATTCAGTTAATTCGGTGTTAACGACGTGTTAATTGGGGCGGAGATACCCAACCTGGGCGTCAGACTCGTCCCTTCCTGTCCCCACTTGAGGACGCAGGCCGACCCCACCAGTCAGGCCGAGCCGAGCCGCGCCTGGCCGACCCCACCAGGCCGACCCCACCGGTTAAAGAAGGTTGACCAGAGGGAAACGGAGCGTTTGGCCGATTTCCTAGCCAAACGGGGCACAGACGAGAGAAACTACGCGGGTATGGCACAAACAGACAAACTAGAGAGAACCGGGGCACAGAAGCAATTGTCCCATATTCCAATGATGAGCCTCCTCAAAAGTGCTCTAGGTCTTCATGAGCAAGCAAGTTGGATGCACCCCCACTAATTCCATTGGAGAGCTTTCATACACTTATAGCTCTATGTGCATCCGTTCTGTGGCAATCACTACTCCTTTTATAGCTTCGATTATAAGACTTCCTCTTGTCTAATGATCACTTTCAGCTGTGTGAGACTTTCTTCCGTTGGCCTTCCAAACCCCCCTTATCATTCTTTTAGCCATAACATCCTGGTGCCAGGAACCAACGCTGAACGCTTGCTTGTTTTTAAGTGAACAAATAGAGAGATGATTTTCTACGTGCATATTGTTATTGCTTGACTTGATCCTTTCACAAAGTTGTCATGAGTGTTGGATGCATTAGTTGATTATATTGTTATTCTTGAAGCTTAAATCATCTTTAATATCTACTTTGCACGGTTGATTGCTCTCTATTATTGATTCATTGAAAGTTTTACTTTGTTCTTCCTACTTGTTTACTCATTACTCATTTGATATCAATATAAACTACAGCTTTTATTCATTTGATCTCAATTTACATGCATTACATTATTATATGATCAAGATTGTGTGAAAGCATGTCACTTCAGAAATTATTCTTGTTATCGTTTTACCTACTCGGGACGAGTAGAACTAAGCTTGGGGATGCTTGATACGTCTCAAACGTATCTATAATTTCTTATGTTCCATGCTTATATTATACCAATTAGTACATGTTTTATATACACTTTATATGGTTTTTGTGCATTTTCTGTGACTAACCTATTAACAAGATGCCATAGTGCCAGTTCCCTGTTTTCTGCTGTTTTTTGTTTCAGAAAAATTGTTAAGGAAATATTCTCGGAATTGGACGAATCAAAAGCCAAAGTCCCTATTTTTCTCGAGAGCTTCCAGAACACCGAAGAGGATACGGAGGAGAGCCACGAGGCGGCCTCACCTGGTGGAGGCGCGACCCCCCTTCTGGCCGCGCCACCACGTGCTGTGGGCCCCTCGGGCCTCCACCGCCTTCGCCCTTTCGCCTACAAATACCCCCCGACGAAATAAGACCTAGTACCCGAACACTTTTCCACGATATATTCCAGAGCCGCCGCCGCCGTCAACCCTAGTTCGGGGGGGGGGGGGGGGGGGGGGTTAGAAGCTCTTCCCGGCACCCTGCCGGAGAGGGGTATCATCACCGGAGGGCTCTACATCACCATGCCCGCCTCCGGACTGATGCATGAGTAGTTCATCCTTAGACTACGGGTCCATAGTAGTAGCTAGATGGTTGTCTTCTCCTATTGTGTCATCATGTTTAGATCTTGTGAGCTGCCTATCATGATCAAGATCATCTTTATGTAATGCTACATGTTGTGTTTGCTGGGATCCGATGAATAATTGAGTACTATGTCATTTGCTTCATAATATATCTTGTGAGTGCGTTATTTATAATCTTGCATGCTCTCAGTTACTAGTAGATGCTCTGGCCAAGTAGATGCTTGTGACTCCAAGAGGGGGTATTTATGCTCGATAGTGGGTTCATGTCTCTATTTAATCTGGGGGAGTGACAGCAACCTCTAAGATTATAGATGTACTGTTGCTACTAGGGATAAAACAGTAGTTCTTTATCTAAGGATATTTGTGCTACTTACATTACACACTTTACTTAATGCAATAATCTGTTGCTTGCAACTTAATACTGAATGGTGTTGCGGATGCAATCCTGAAGGTGCATTATTAGTCATAGATGCAGTTGGATGACGGTCTATGTATCATGTTGTAATGCCCAAATGAATCTCACATTAGACATCATGACTTGTATATGCATCATTATGCAGTTCTTTATTCTGTCAATTGCCCAGCTGTAATTTGTTTACCCGCATGTATGCTATTATTATTTATGGAGAGACACCACTAGTGAACTGTGGACCCCGGTCCTTTTTCCTTAAACTGATAAAACAACCTACTTCAATCCTGATACTTTCATTCTCTGCAAACAAACATCATTTTCCACACATACGTTTAATCCTTTGTTACAGCAAGCTAGTGAGATTGACAACCTCACTGTTAAGTTGGGGCAAAGTATCTTGATTGTGTTGTGTGCAGGTTCCACGTCAACTAAGCACCAGCATTTTTCTGACGCCGTTGACACCTTCAGAAGCGCCTTCATCTCCTACTGGTTCAATAACCTTGGTTTCATAACTGAGGGACACTTGCTGCTGCACTAATTCATACCTTCCTCTTGGGGTTTCCCAAAAACACCACACCGGTGCATCAGTCACTCCCCCAGATTAAATGAAGACATGAACCCACTATCGAGCCTAAATACTCCCTCTTGGAGTCACAAGCATCTACTTGGCCAGAGCATCTACTAGTAACGGAAAGCATGCAAGATCATAAATAACACACTCACATAATATATAATGAAGCAAATGACATAGTACTCAATATTCATCGGATCTCAGCAAACACAACATGTAGCATTACATAAAGATGATCCTGATCATGATAGGCAGCTCACAAGATCTAAACATGATAGCACAATAGGAGAAGACAACCATCTAGCTACTGCTATGGACCCGTAGTCCAAGGATGAACTACTCACGTATCAGTCCGGAGGCGGGCATGGTGATGTAGAGCCCTCCGGTGATGATTCCCCTCTCCGGCAGGGTGCCGGGAAGAGCTTCTGAACCCTCTCAAACTAGGGTTGACGACGGCGGCGGCTCCGTAATGTTTCGTGGAAAAGTGCTCGGGTGTTAGGTCTTATTTCGCCGGGGGGGGGGGGGGGGGGATTTATAGGCGAAAGTGCGAAGGAGGTAGAGCCCCGAGGGGCCCTCATCATGTGGCGGCGCGACCAGAGGTGGGGCCGCGCCACAACATGGTGAGGCCGCCTCGGTCTCCGTCTTCTCCTCCTGTTCGGTGTTCTGGATGGTTCTGAGAAAAATAGGGACTTCGGCTTTTGTTTCGTCCAATTATGAGAATATTTCCTTAACAGCTTTTCTGAAACCAAAAACAGCAGAAAACAGGGAACTAGCACTGTGGCATCTTGTTAATAGGTTAGACCCAGAAAATGCATAAAAATGCTATAAAATGTATATAAAACATGTAGCAATTGGTATAGTATAAGCATGGAACGTAAGAAATTATAGATACGTTGGAGACGTATCAATCATCCCCAAGCTTAGTTCTACTCGTCCCGAGTAGGTAAAACGATAACAAGAATAATTTCTGAAGTGACATGCTTTCACACAATCTTGATCATATAATAATGTAATGCATGTAAATTGATATCAAATGAATAAGAGCTGTAGTTTATATTGATATCAAATGAGTAATGTATAAACAAGTAGGAAGAACAAAGTAAGACTTAAAATGAATCAGTACTAAAGAACAATCAACCGTGCATAGTAGATATTAAAGATGATTTAAGTTTCAAGAACAACAATATAATCATCTAATGTAGCAAACACTCATGACAACTTTATGTTAGGATCAAGTCAAGCAATAACAATATGCATGTAGAAAATCATCTCTCTTTTTGTTCACTTAAAAACAAGCAAGCATTCAACGTTGGTTCCTGGCACCAAGATGTTGTGGCTAAAAGAACATTAAGAGGGCTTTGGAAGGCCTACGGAAGAAAGTCTCACATAGCTGAAAGTGATCATTAGACAAGAGGAAGTCTTATAATCGAAGCTATGCAAGGAGTAGTGATTCCGCACAACGGATGCACATAGAGCTATAAGTGTATGAAAGCACTCCAATGGAACTAGTGGGGGTGCATCCAACTTGCTTGCTCATGAAGACCTAGAGCACTTTTGAGGAGGCTCATCATTGGAATATACAAGCCAAGTTCTATAATGTAAAGTTCCCCACATAGTTATGCAAGTAAAACATGAAAACTCTCTCATATGGAGTAAAGGTGCTAAACATGAGCACAAATGATGACTATGAATACTACGGGTGCTAAAACATGAGCACAAGTGTGGATAAAGAATAGTAATGTTGCCCCTTTTTTTTCTTTTTTTTTCTCTTTTTTCTATTTTTTTTTCTCTTTTCTGTTTCTCTTTTCGATGGCCTCCATGGCTCTTTTCACTTTTAGGGGCAAACATACTAATATGACAACATACTTTTGGTACAAATAACTCATAATGAATAAAACATAATGTATGAAACGGTGTTTCTGCCAGTGTAGAAGGATATGCAATGATCTAGTGTAACATGGGTGAAACCGCACATCAGCTGTATAGAATAATGCAAGACAATATATAAATGATAAATGACAGCAAGTCATGTAATGTGAGATGAAAATTGCATGGCAATATATCTCGGAACAGCTATGGAAATGCTGTGTTAGGTAGGTATGGTGGATGTTTTGAGAAAGATATTTGGCTTATGTGTAGGAGAACATGATGAAGATCTCCCACGAGTTTTGGATGTACCCGCGAAGTATGCACCAACTCTCAATGTGAGAAAGAGCAATGCAAAGTACCGAAGAGGCTAGCAAATATGGTTGTAACACCCCAACTAACATGGCACTCGGGATGCTACCACATTGATAACTTTTAGAAATAATTAAGTATTTTTAGGAAAATTCGGCAGGGCCTCCTTTGTTTTTAGAGACATCTGGGATAGACAATAATCAAAACATAAGCACAATGAGATAGCATATGAACATAATAGACACAAGGTTCAACCATAATTAACTCTCCAACACCTCAACTTCTTAAGGCTATCATCCACAAGCATTAACGATATCCAAACTCTTCAAAATCGTTTATGCCAAAATATAACTCTTAATGATTGTTCTAAGAAAATGGTGATGAATGTGTGAATCGTGTGCTATGAAGGTGTGCTACTCCCATAACTCCCCATGCATGTCATCCTCGTAGTTTACCTAAAAAAAATTAAGTAACAAGGGTGATTACAAAGACTCAACAAGTTCATAATAAATAATAAACCTTACATAAATCAAAACACGAAGGCATCATTAAACATTATTCATTCATCATATATAAAGATGTCCTACATGCCTATATGCTCATCTCATCTCATTGCGGATACCGGTATCGCTTGAGTGGACACCCGTCGGCATCCACTCACTCCAACTCGTGGAGGGTGCTTCCAAAGTGGGTCACAACCCATCAAAGGAAGTCTCATTGTGCCCACCGAAATAGGTCACTTTAACATCATTATCATCATGGGTATGCAAATATGCATAGTGTGCACATGTCATCTTCATAATCATTATCATTGTCATCATTTAAATATCATATACATAAAGGCAAGCTTTTTAAATAAACCAAGTGAAGAGAGATATGCAAAATTCACTATCCATCGTGAACTTGCCTCAACCGCGTGGCATAAATTGTGAGTTGTAGGAGTCCAAACCGGAAGTACTAGCACCTGATGTTAAAACATAAATCACACTCAATACACATCAACACTCCAAAATCATACACACAAAATATTAAGTCGCTCCTATGCGCCAGACCTGTAATTAACCTTCCCAAACTTGAATTACTGAAATTCTGTCTACAGAGGACAGACCTCTTGATATTTTCTGAAAGAATTAGTTTTCTACACCAAAACTTGCAAACAAATGGTGTTCTAACATCAGAAAATAACCTCCTCAACTTTCATGTTCAGCCCAAAAATTAATTCGAATGCTAAAAGGGCCTAAAGTTGCAATGAACTTCACTGCGTGCAGAAACGGTTCAGTTCTAGACAGAACACCAAAATGATCACTGCGAGCAAGCCGTTGGACCAAATTGTGCAAATGAAAATGCTATGGAAAGCCTGAAACGAGACCTACAACTTTCGTTCAGATGTCAACTCGAAAATTGTAACATCCCAAAATTTTGGAATGTTTAAAAATCACTAAAATTTAAAACTTTTGCTTCATATTAAAATAAAATCATCAATATCCAAGGACAACTAAATGGGATTTATTATGACTTATTCAAAAGTATTATGTTATTTATCCAATTAAGTAAACTTTATTTTTAAACTTGAGTGTTGAGCTATATTTAAATATTCTAAATATACATTAAACCCTAAAACCCCATTGCAAAGTATTTCAAGTTATTTAAATTATGCATATTTCTAAAATGGTGTTGGTTAATTTATATAATTCAAAAATCCTTGCATTTGAGTTCTTAAATAAACCCTAGACCAATATCTATAATCACAAAGCTATTTGGAACATTTTCCTATTTTTAAATATAAATTTGATTCAAGTATTTGGTTTTGAAATGATTATTTTAAACATATGCATTGTGATATTCTTCTTAATTTTGTTAAGAGACAAATCCTCTTATTGAAACTCTATTTTAAAATTTGTTAAAATGTGTCAAATTACATTATTTTAAAAAAAATGTCACCACTTGAAAAGTTTAGGAAACATGTATTTGAATGTTTTAAATGAAATATATGAATTTTTCAATTCTTGGAAACTTGTTTGATGT
The DNA here is from genome assembly GCA_026929855.1 of Poa annua. NCBI lineage: Eukaryota > Viridiplantae > Streptophyta > Magnoliopsida > Poales > Poaceae > Poa > Poa annua. The sequence goes on along the minus strand of CM049439.1, from coordinate 25,339,723 downwards.
CATTTGGATAAATAAAACAAAGGTTATAAAATAAATAACAAAAACAGAAAAGAAAATGAATCAGAACAAAAAAAAAGAGAACCAGCCAATTGGGCCGGCCCAAGAATTGCCCTCCGCGCGAGCGACGCCCAAAGCCTAGCAGCAGCCCACCCCAGCCTCTCTCCCACTTCCCTCACTGACGCGTGGACCCAACTGTTCATCCCCTACCTCCAGCAACCGCCCCGACGCCACGACCACGCGCCACTCCCCCCACGTCGCCCACTTTCCCCCACTCGCCCGAGGCATGAATCAGCGCTCCGCCCCCCTCTTTTAAATCCCCGCGATATTGGCCTCCTTTACCCTCTCTTTCCTCTCCGATTCGCGCCCCTAGGTCGCCTAATTCCGTCGCCAGAGTACCACACGGCCGCGGCCTAGTTTCTTCATTTCCGGCGAGTTGAACCACCACGTGAGCCCGAGACCCCGCTCATCTTTTCCCCCTAGATTGTGCGCACCTGTAGTCTCCTTCCCCGCCTCTCCCCTGCTACTATTTGTGCGGGGCACGCACCGACCGAGGTCGCCGGAGAAGGACGCAACTCCGGCCGCGACTTCACGCTCCTACGAGACGCAATCGGCGCCGCCACCTCGACCAACGCCTCCATCGCGTCCTTCTGCACCTCGTCGGCGTCATCTCGTGTCCGGGGAAGCGCCAGAACGTCGACGGCGTCCACTCCCGAGACCGGCACCGCCGTCGGCACCATTTCCGGCGACCGGAGCGCCGCCAGCTTCTGGCCAATCGAGGTGAGCCGTCCGATCTTCTTTAAACGGTGGCGATTAGGTCTTGTTAACTAACCGGTACCAACCAATCACCTTGCGCCATGTCACCCGTCCAGTCAAACCCTAATTTGGATTCAAATTTAAATTCCAGAATCTGTCCCTAACTTGTAAAATCAATAGAAAACGATTTAGGAGCCCAAAAATTATGAAATTGGTACCATTGGAAAGCTACGCAAATGCTCTACACATATCTGTAAAAATATTGTACAGGTTCTGTTGAAATTTTTGGAGCATTAGTTGAATTGGTAAAATAGACTATAATCACCAAATAAATTCTAATTTGATTTCTACTGAGCCAAAATTGTTGAATTTGTAGTCTCTGGAATCCATAGAACCTTTAGAACACTTTGGAACCAGAGATGTTGAAAATTGAATCGTGCACTAACTTGCTAAGGTTAAATCTATGCAAATCACTATTATGGCTATAATTCAATTTCTAAAAATGAGTTTGGGTTGATTCAAATTGGGTTGGCTCTGTTTTACAGATCTCTATCCAATGGTGTCAAAACATAAATTTCACAGAACAAAAATCTTGAAGTACAATCTTTATGAGGTTTATGCCTTATCTAAAATCCCCAATATTGTTATACTTCGAACTTTAGTAAAATGAAAATATTCGGTAAACCCAGTACCCAAAGTAATTGAACTTAAGTGAGAGTATTCAAATTCATGAATGAGAATTTGAGTACATTTAAGTCTCAGGTCAAGTCTATAAATCACTTACATGATATTGAAAGGATTACCAAAGTAAATCCCCTCGTAGAGAATACTAAAATAAGATGAATATCCACATGACCATATATTAAGAAATAGTATCAATTCAAGTATTTCCTAAATCAAAACTATCTTAGAAAACCCTGAAGTCATTGTCATAATCATTATCATCTCACTTAACCAAATAGCATATGCAATGTCATTAAGTTGAACTAATCAATTTTCACATTTGATATCTGAAGTATTTCAATATATCTGTAAATCTTAGAATCCTTAAATAATAGGTTAATCCCACTTATCAAAGTAAAATCTTGCAAACAAAACATCATGCCACTAATAGAATTAATTTTGTCTAATTAAATATTGTTTTATAAGTCAGAGATACAATTTGTGTAATTTAGATATAACTTAAATTCTACAAATCCTTTTAATGTGAAACCTTTTGCAAAATGTCACTAAAATAACTATAGGCTTAGAGAAACCAATACTAAACTTCATTAGGTACATATGATTCATAAACGTGTGAAGTTGATTAAAATCTTGTGACCTTCTTAAATCACAACCATAGTTTGAAAATGGTGTTATTTTACTTTTGATAAAAGCATTGTGCAAATATTTTGAACATGACCAAACATTACAATATTGAAACAATACTTCAACCTAATCAGATTTGAAATGTTCAAATTTGATTTAGACCATCCCTTGACCACAAATGACAAACCCTAAGTCCTACCACATTAATTCCTTTTGTAAATTGAATTATGTGATACGACTTGACCATAAAATAAATGAACTAAAACAATTATTGATGAACACAGAATTGTGATGTTTACTTATATGTGTTATGTGTTTTGGGTTGAATTGTTTGTTTATTGTATTTCCCTTTCATCGTATAGATTGAACAAAGTGATACGTTCTTCGTTGAAGAGAGTGTGAGAAACGACAACTTTCAAAAGGCAAGTGACGCTCATAAACCTCCTACTATTTTGATATATTGCATAGTAGTATTTTCTGTAGAATGCATGTTAGGAATTGTTTGTGGTTACTATATATTGCTATGCTCCTATGTAGTGTGTAGCAATCCCCCACCCTGAGCTTAGTAGCAAGAACACTTAGTAGGATGCTTAGCCAAGCAATGAAAAATGTTTTGATTAGTTGGATAGTGAAAAATTAATGAAGATAATTAATGAACTACCTAGGTGCTGGTTGGAGAACCATGCTGGGTGGCTACTCAGGGGGTCCATTTCTATGGTTCATGTCTATGGTAATTACCCTTGGTGGAAGCGCACAATTGTGGAAAGTCACCCAGGCTTAAAGAGATTGTAGACGCACCTTGTTTAGAAGCTTCCAGTGCAGCCACATGTCATATGGGCTCTGTCTTGACCATGTAAGTCGCGAGACCCCGAGATCCGCGTGACCGGCAGATGTAGGGGGTGATAGGTGGGGATGGGTCCGCTTTATGGATTTTGGGGAATTGCTTCTGAAAGGTCTCGTCTCGGTCTTCTCTTTTCCATTTCATAATTGAGTGACATGGACGAGGGAATGATTGGGTCTTGTGGTGAAAGTGCACACCCTCTCGAGAGTGAAAAACTAAGTATACTTAGCCATGTCCCCGGTTATGGACATTTGAGCAACTACACAGGGTAGATGTTGAAGATCTCTGAAGGGGATCGCATGCAGAAAACAAAAAAATTCCTACCAACGATATCCTTAAACTAGCCAAGATCTACACTATGCAGATATAGAAGTACGGCGGAGATCGGAATACACACCTCTTGTAGACCGAAAAGCGGGGATTACGCTCCCGCACAAGCGTTGACGACGTAGACGCCGTAGCCGACCTCAAGGTCGCGGAGAACTTGGCGCGACGAAGAAGACGATGACGCGGCGATGTCGGTGAAACTGGCGACGACCTTGAGGCCGTATGGAGGAAGCAGACCTCCAGCACCAATAGTGTGGCACCTCGCAGGGCGTTACACACATACGGTGAAGCCGACGAACTCCGGGCCCGATCCAGGGACGAGCAGCGGAAGACTGGGACCGGAAGACCAGCAGCACGGCGGCGTGCGTATGGTGGAGAAAACTTATCCTTGGCGCAACTCCAAACTTGGGAGTCACGTGATCCAAGGAGAGAGAGAGAGAGAGAAATTGGTGTGTCTCAAAGGCCAGGGGGTGCCCCTCTATATATAGGAGCAAGGGGGGTGCCCAACTTGCCAGGCTGGGGGTGTGGGACTAAACCCACAGCCCCAGCCGGCCACCACCCCATGCGCCGGCCCTAGGTGGGCCACAAGGGGCCCACCTAGGCCGGCCGAACCAGCCCCTTCCAAGAGGGGGACTCCTTCCCCCCCTTCATGGGCCTCTTTGGCACAAGAGGCCCATTTAGGGATTTTTGCCTTTAAAAAATTCAGAAAAATTAAATAAATATATATTTAGCTATTAATTACACTAATTAATATTAAATACATATTACATAATTTATTCCGGCTCCGAAAACTATTTCGTCGCTGCCCGATCTCCATCGGAACTTTCCCGGGACGTTCCCGGTCTCTCTTTTCCTATTTTTCTCTTCCGGTAAAATGTCGACTCCCCTTAAGTGTGATACCCTAGCGGTTCGATTATCTCACCAGACATGATCGAGACTCCTCTCCGATCAATGACTAATTCGTGGACCGAGGATACCCAGAATTAATCCTTGCGAGATAATGAATACTTTACCTATCGAACCTGGACGTCTGAGTCTTAAACCTTTTGCCATAGCGATACTTAGCGTGTCCGAGACTCATTCATAGATATCTCCATACCTAGCTTGATCTCGTTACCGACAACACTATCTTCTACTCGTCTATGATATTATGTCAGCTGGTGACCTAGTCACATGTTTGCAAACTCATTTGACATAATCTCACCGAGTGGGCCCTAGAGTATCTATCCTGCTATGCGGACTAGCAAATCCCGCTCTTGATCCCCCGTCTCAACATACTCCTTTCCGACACCCGAGAGGGACACCTTTATTGTCACACTATATAAATATGACGTTTGATGCAATCAAAGTGTCTTCCAGGAATAGCAATAAGAGTAGATCTCACGGTCGAAGGTGTAATGACTACGTCCTACAAATATTGGGTATGTCCATCACGTCATTCTCCCAATGACATGACTCCATTGTCAACTGACATAAATGTCACATGATCGGGAAACCTCGATCATCAATTGCCCAATGAACTAGTTAGATAGAGGCTACTAGGGACCTGGTTGTTTATCTACCACACGTGTATTAATGTTTCCGCTTAATACAGTTATAGCATGGTATAAAACATATAATGAACAATTGGAATATAACGAATAAACTATATTTATTAAGTGCCTCTAGGGCATGTCTCCTTCAGTCTCCCACTTGCACTAGAGTAACACTTAATCTAGTTTACAACTTGGTAAAAGCTCAACACCCATAGCAACTTGGTGCATGCTTGCTTCGTGGAAGAGGAATTCAGTCAACAGATCTCACACATTGAGATCTGTATGTGCTTTGCAACACTTCTATGTCAACCAGTTTGACATCATCCCGCATCTTACGATGACGGCGAAATATATCTTAGTCGATGGAGTGAGACTCAGTCCAATCACACTTGCTTGCCATATATTTCTATACCTATTATGTAGATTATGCGATAGTGCATTCATATGCAACTTCGCAAGCTAACCATGTCTTTCTTCAAAACAAAGGCCATCTCCTATATGAGATTTCTAGTCGTATGGGTCAGAGTCATAACTTGCATCATCGTAACCGATTTACGGCAAGTTGTCTTTCCACTCTTACCCTTTACCAGAAAACATATCTTCAGTTCTCATAGACACTGAAGAATATACTTAACATTTGTTCATTGATCCACACAAGGATCACTCTAGAACCCGTTCTTCAACCAAGAACTTGGGTCACATCAAGTCGAGCTTTCAGTCTGATAGAATCGATGTCTGAGGCATAGAGGATGTCGAACATCATTTTCTTTCATCAGCTATCACTGAAAATGCCAAGATAAACTTAATATTTTACCTAGTCATACAAGCAAGAACCTCTTTCTTCGCTTGTTCTATTCTGATACACTTCAGAATCTTAACCTAGGAAAATATTCCGACCTAATGTTATTAAGCCCCTCTTGATCTATACAATTATAGATCGAATGCCTAATACTCCTAACTTCATTCATAGAAAATTTAATCACTTAAATAATCCTTTATACTCTACTAGAGGATCTGTGTCATTCAATATGTCGTTACATACAAAATCACGAATGACACCTAGCTCCCACTCAAATATGCCTTCCGCATATAAGATCAAGGAAAGCTACTCAGCTCCCACTCAAATATGCCTTCCGCATATAAGATCAAGAAAAGCTACTTTGCTCCCACTCACTTCTTTGCAAGTTTCTTCAACTATTTTGGACAACTCCAAAATCCTTTGATCATATCATCAAAGTGAAGATTCCAGCTCCGATATGCTTGCTTCAGCCCATGAATGGACAACTGAAGTTTGCATATATGTTTAGCATCCTTACGATCACCAAACCATTATTGTACTAATTACAACTCTTTCTTAATGATACCATTAAGAAACATGGTTTCCTTATCCTTCTATCAATTTCTCATTCGAAATTATAGTAATTGCTAAACGACCCAGAATAGATTTAGGCTTCGCCACTTGAGACAAAATCTCGTTGTGGTCAACTTTTGAATCTGTCGGAACTGTTTCACGACAAATCGATCCTTATCAATGTCTACTCTCTCATAAAATTCCATATTCTGTTAACATCCTAGATGCCATCAAGAAGATCTCCCAAGTCAATACCTGGTAATCGTACATGGATTTTATTTCGGATCATATATGACTCATAGCCATTTCTCGGACTTAGGTCTACCATCTCTTCTTCGTAGTTCGTAGGTCTGTCATATTCCATTAACATGACCTTCATAACAAGATTGTCGTAACACACAGTGTGAAACACAACCTCGTACGCCTACGTTCTTAGTATGAGCTCAGAACATCATGATCTTGTATCATCAGCTTCTTTCAAGCTATGGAGCATGACACCAAAAACACCTTCGGTTGCGCCACTCTGATGTGTGGAGAGAAAGTTCATCAACTTTGTCTTGCTCTACTTTCTTTCTCACTTATACCCTTGGACAAGAAACTATTTCTTTCGCAAGGTATATCCCGGCAACGATTTTGCCTATGTCGTGAGACATGTACCCAACTAACTCTTTAGGTACACTACAAAGATTAATCCATTTTAGGTTTGATCACATCAAAACACTAAATTGCTGAAACGACAATCTAGGCTAAAAGCCATGCCATCACTAATATGGTATTGTCTCCATGGATTTAAATGGTTTCCCTATTATCTAACGTGAGTGTTACGTTTCTACCATACGACTCTAATGATCACAATAATTCGGTAAGAGATTTATTTACCACACACTATCCGATAGGGTGCGATTACGACGTCCTAACATACCATAACACTATGGTGTTCCATGCGACGTAATTTGTGGAACTCTTCTCACAAGTCTTCCAATGATATGCCAACATTATAACTCAAATCTTCATTTCCTCGATCTGTATCGCGGGAATTTGATTTTCTTGTTAAGTTTATTTCCTACTTCATTCTGAACTTGTTTGATCGAATCAAAATTTTCAGGCCAACATTCCCTGAGTGGATATTCATATATCTACTTGGAATATTCATGAAGTCTATGAAATAAACACTTCCACTTTACGTTAAAGTACTTCATTGATTCACATACACCCATATGCATGATTCTCAACAAGTTATACTCAAAACGTTCAGTGAAGTTTACGAAATAAAGGTCTCCACTACCCGTCAATTACTTCATTGAACCACATACATCTATATGCATGACTATCAATAAGTTATATACCCGTTTTCCGAAAACGGTGTCTTAGTTATTTTGCAAGTGTCAAAAGATCAAATCTAAGGACTTGTAGATCCATCCGGTATGGAGCTAATTCATTGACTATAACATTGACATGAATTAAACGGTAGTGCCACACATATGTGGTGTCTTTATTAAGTTTGTATCCTTTGGCATTAATATTATGAATGTGGGAGCTTCTACCATCTAAATTCAAATCGGCATATGATCATTACTTCATAAATATAGGACAACGAATTTGTCACTAATATATATGAACAATTGTCTCGCTAGAGGAGACACACTTGTAACGATCATACTAACAGGCGATCATAAAGAATTTATTCAAATGGTAGATCTAGAGGGAGAGTGTCTATGGCCATCACAACAATTTGTCTGCCATTATCAACACGCAATGTCGCCTCATCCTTTCAAGCCACTCAAGCAGTAAACCTGGTTTTCATAAAACATGACTAGTATCAAAACTTAGTCACTACTGCGAGTACTTGCTTAGCTAAAACATTCATAACATGTATATCATATATACACCATCATCATTGATGACTTCCGGCGATCTGTTTCATCTTCTTGATACTTCCAACGTAATCAAGAACCATGAAGGTGAACGATTCCCCTTGCATGACATAGTCTATGACAAAGCATTTGCACCTGGCAAACGTCGTCTGTCATCCAGTGATCGAGCTGAGCGAGGCGTCTCAATGTTCATCAAGTATGACCATATGTCATCAAGTATGACTGCCACGTGCTCCTTCAATGTGTGTATTCTCTTCCATCTTGGTTGAGAAGACAATCAGTCAACGTACTGGTAAACTTCATCAACCCAACTTTAGGGGTACCCCGAGTTTAGCGACCATCTCATATGTTCGCGATCTAATAACTCGTACCCACCGTTGGTTCTCTATGGCAGAGATCATAGCATACACTGGACTATGATGATATCATCCGCACAAAACCTGATAATCCAAATTATCTTTTGTTAGCGGAATCTCCGGGTTTATCTCCTAGCGGGTATTGTATCACAAAGAGCTAACGGTTTAAACAAGGAGTATCCTCAAGCTAAAGTATAAAACTATGAAGTTTGGACCCAACCTTTTAAGTTTCTCAATCGCAGGAATGCGCCTAATTTTAAAAGATGCTATTACAATGGTTAATATCTACAAAGGTTTGCAAAACAGACTTTGTTCATTATATTTTGAGTTCTAGTATTTTAGAAAATAACTATCCGAACTCCCACTCAAACGAACATCCCTCCTGGTCGTTTAAGCGATTACACGACCCCCATCCATTGCACAACCCCTCATCGTCAGAGCCGGCAACACAACTTCAAGGGTAGACAATTGTCAATCACAACAACTCTGTGACTCATGCTCGACCTTTCGGCCTCCGTGTTCCGAGGCCATATCTGCATATGCTAGGCTCGCCACAATAACCTCCACGTAACGCTTGTGCAACATGGCTTACACCCACTGTATGCGAACGACGATATGTCTGACACCCGATCGTCACGGCCTGCCTCATAACGTAGAACTTTCTTGGTGGTGCTCGTTGGAGCAAGAACACTAGTGGTATTTTTGAAGGGATCATCTTATATATAACTACCGCCGCGTAACTAATATATATACTAATATATATAATCACACAATATAAGATGCACACAAAACATCAAATGTAATGTGATGTGATATAGTCCATTGCGCCATGGTCTTCTTGGCGCCCGCAGTTCATAAACAATTTAATAAACCTACCTTGACCATATCACATTGCCCCTGCAAAATAAAGTTAGACGCTTCTACTTTATCTTTTGCATATTTTACGTGGCTTGGGGCTGTCGTAAAAAGAACCGCTTCTTACCTACGAACTTATGATCACAACAACGATCCAATAATTGCATGTTTAAGCATCCCTTTCGGGCCCTCATTGAAAATGCAAGACCAACTAAAGAGAGAGAGACAGACACCCGCCAGCCACAGATACGGTACAAGCCGTATGTCAGTAGTGGAACCAGTCTCGCGTAAGCGTACGCGTAAAGTCGGTCCGGGCCGCTTCATCAACTCGATGCCGCTGGAATCACAAGTGCACGCTAGAGGGTAGCAAATAACAGGAACGGTGCCCCCGTGAAGAACACGGGTTCTAACAGCGTACAGCTATATCTACGATAGATCGGCTCTGATACCACTGAAGGGGATCGCATGCAGATTTTTTTTTTCCTACCAACGATATGCTTAAACTAGCCAAGATCTACACTATGCAGATATAGAAGTACGGCGGAGATCGGAATACACACCTCTTGTAGACCGAAAAGCGGGGATTACGCTCCCGCACAAGCGTTGACGACGTAGACGCCATAGCCGACCTCAAGGTCGCGGAGAACTTCGCGCGACGAAGAAGACGATGACGCGGCGATGTCGGTGAAACCGGCGACGACCTTGAGGCCGTATGGAGGAAGCAGACCTCCAGCACCAATAGTGTGGCACCTCGCAGGGCGTTACACACATACGGTGAAGCCGACGAACTCCGGGCCCGATCCAGGGACGAGCAGCGGAAGACTGGGACCGGAAGACCAGCAGCACGGCGGCGTGCGTATGGTGGAGAAAACTTATCCTTGGCGCAACTCCAAACTTGGGAGTCACGTGATCCAAGGAGAGAGAGAGAGAGAAATTGGTGTGTCTCAAAGGCCAGGGGGTGCCCCTCTATATATAGGAGCAAGGGGGTGCCCAACTTGCCAGGCTGGGGGTGTGGGACTAAACCCACAGCCCCAGCCGGCCACCACCCCATGCGCCGGCCCTAGGTGGGCCACAAGGGGCCCACCTAGGCCGGCCGAACCAGCCCCTTCCAAGAGGGGGACTCCTTCCCCCCCTTCATGGGCCTCTTTGGCACAAGAGGCCCATTTAGGGATTTTTACCTTTAAAAAATTCAGAAAAATTAAATAAATATATATTTAGCTATTAATTACACTAATTAATATTAAATACATATTACATAATTTATTCCGGCTCCGAAAACTATTTCGTCGCTGCCCGATCTCCATCGGAACTTTCCCGGAACGTTCCCGGTCTCTCTTTTCCTATTTTTCTCTTCCGGTAAAATGTCGACTCCCCTTAAGTGTGATACCCTAGCGGTTCGATTATCTCACCAGACATGATCGAGACTCCTCTCCGATCAATGACTAATTCGTGGACCGAGGATACCCAGAATTAATCCCTGCGAGATAATGAATACTTTACCTATCGAACCTGGACGTCTGAGTCTTAAACCTTTTGCCATAGCGATACTTAGCGTGTCCGAGACTCATTCATAGATATCTCCATACCTAGCTTGATCTCGTTACCGACAACACTATCTTCTACTCGTCAATGATATTATGTCAGCTGGTGACCTAGTCACATGTTTGCAAACTCATTTGACATAATCTCACCGAGTGGGCCCTAGAGTATCTATCCTGCTATGCGGACTAGCAAATCCCGCTCTTGATCCCCCGTCTCAACATACTCCTTTCCGACACCCGAGAGGGACACCTTTATTGTCACACTATATAAATATGACGTTTGATGCAATCAAAGTGTCTTCCAGGAATAGCAATAAGAGTAGATCTCACGGTCGAAGGTGTAATGACTACGTCCTACAAATATTGGGTATGTCCATCACGTCATTCTCCCAATGACATGACTCCATTGTCAACTGACATAAATGTCACATGATCGGGAAACCTCGATCATCAATTGCCCAATGAACTAGTTAGATAGAGGCTACTAGGGACCTGGTTGTTTATCTACCACACGTGTATTAATGTTTCCGCTTAATACAGTTATAGCATGGTATAAAACATATAATGAACAATTGGAATATAACGAATAAACTATATTTATTAAGTGCCTCTAGGGCATATCTCCTTCAATCTCCTCATCCCAATTTCTTAATAAAATTTGATGGGTGAACAAGGGTTTGGGAGAGCTCACTGGTATCTATCGGTGGTGCTCGTTGTGAGTAGTTTTCAAAGTTGTTCACCGGTATCTATCGGTGGTACTCTTTGTTGTCAAAGGTGTTCCCTGATATCTATCAGTGGTACTCTTTGTCTAAGATGAAAAGTTGTTTTTATAAATGATAGGACAAAACTGGCTTTATGCAAATCAGCTTCAAACTCCACCGAGCCAAATATGCATGTAGATATAGTCTTAGTAATTTTAACTATAAAGTGTCATCTTGCCACCACAATTCAATTGTGCTGACCCAATATAGTTTGGGCTGCAACTCACCATTGCAGGACCCTCTGACGAGGAGTAAGGATTGTTAGGGTCGCGAGTCTCCAACCAACATGCCTTGCCTGTGGCACATGATGAAGATGGAGCTCACTTTATCCATTTGCTTTCCGCTGTATATTTATTCCGGTTTGAGCAAGCCTTGAGCTATGCACCTTATATCGAACCTTTTACTACTGGATCATCGTGTAATGAATATTGATGCAATGTTATGATATTTCATCATAAACTTTGTGTGCTAGCAAGTCGATCCAGGGACTAGCACGATACACAGGAGGTCGCTACCTTATAATAAAAGGGGGGCCTTTACAAAAACATGGACGGAACAACCCAGAATTTAATTTAATGTCCAAGATAAGTGTCTAAAAGCATCAGTTAGAGTGCAACAACTATCCAGATCAGAACAACACGTTTAGACTATCGATTTGTCCAGGTAAAGAGCTAGCAACGCATTGGTACTTCCCAAATACTCAGTAGCTTCTCATTCCAATTTTCAGAATTTATCTACGGTGACAACTCTCAGAAATACATAATCCCCATGGCCAAATACTGAAAGTGAAATTGGATATCAACTCCAATTCGCTAATCCTCTCAGCTTCCTATGTGGAGCCTCTCCACACCGGAGACTAAACAGATCGAGGAACACGCAAGGAAACAGCGGCGGCGGCAGCAGCCAGCAGCCGAATGCCTGTGGCCTCAAATGGAAAGGCAAAAGGTCGGGCTGTGATAGGAGAATGAGAAAATTTCGACGCTGACTAGGATCTATAAGTGGCAGCATAGCTGGGCACAAAACGTCCAGTCCAAATAGGCCTTGTTCCCAGCCCGTGGTTTGACACCCCCATAAGCTGAAGTACTAAAATAAACTCAGCTAGAGTCCTAATGAAAACACTATGTAGTAAAATGGTTGTTTGCTAATTGCTACAGGCTCCAAAACAGGAGGTCAAAAGATCAACCGGTACTACGCACTATTTTTCTTTTCTTTTCTTTTCCACTCTATATTTATAATTCAAAACCACTCCCAGAGGTTTATTCTTTTGAAAAGTTGAATAACAACAACAAGCTAGCATCACAATTGATCCCGGGTATCACAATGGTGGTGGAAGTGACATGAAAAACGTAGCTTAGAACTCACAAGTAAAAAGATTCCAACTAGAAATATGATCTTACAAGACATAATGAAAATTACTCCATGAGGGACTGTGGCAAATGAATAAGTCACTGTTGGGACCCCGACCGTAGCACATAAAACAAAGTCATTACGGTTACTTTTAACATTAGAAGTCATATATCAGTATGCTATCAACTGGATGTTTAAGTGTGACACAGCTCCAAGTTTTTTAGACCAACCATTCATCATTTTACTTTACTAAACCATCAAGTTTACCATTAAGCATATTAATATCTCAAAACAACATCAATGATTCAAATTAAACAATTTAATGATCTACAAGATTATGTATCCTTTCGTTATACTATCTAACACATTTAACATTTTCTGTTACTAACTAAACACCAATCAATTTATTTAAACATAAAATCTCCAAGTAATTATCAATGAAACAAGAGAGTATAACCTAACCGCTGCGGCTTTCAGCTTTCGCCATAAACATAAAACAATAAGTGCTGCGGCTTTCAGATTTCGCCATAAACATAAAAGATAACTGCTGAGGCTTTCAGCTTTCGCCATAAACATAAAATAATGCTAGGATCCAATTTATTCAAAAAATTAAAATAACAAAGCAAAAATAAAAGCAAACAGACGCTTCAAGTAAAGCACATAAGATGTGACGGAATTAAAATATAGTTTCACTAGAGATAACCTGATAAGTTGTTGATGAAAAGGGGATGCCTTGGGCATCCCCAAGCTTAATCGCTTGAGTCTTCTTGAAATATGCTTGGGTGACCCACGGGGGCATCCCCAAGCTTAGGCTCTTTCATCTTCTTGATCACATCATATCATACTCTCTCTTGATCCTTGAAAACTTCCCTCACACCAAACTCAAAGTAGATTTCATTAGAGGGTTAGTGCATAGTCAAAAATTCTCATATTCTGCATAGACAAATCATTACACATGCTACTGGACATTAGCTACAGCCACTGGTATTTTGTGGAGCAAAAAGATCTACTCAAAAACAGCAAAAGGAGCAATGCAAAATAAAAGGCAGAATCTGTCAAAAACAGAACTGTCCGTAAAGACAAAAAAATTCGAGACAATTAACTTGCTCAAATCAGAAAACTCAAAACTAATGAAAGTTGCGTACATATCTAAGGATCGCGCACAGAAAATACCAGATTTGTTAGATTTTTCTGTAAGGAGTTATGAATTAAACGGTGGACAGAAGAAAACTGTTCCTGCGTAGAAATCCAAATCTAGCATCAACTTTCTACTAGAGCCTTTACTTGACACAACAATGTGATAAAATAAAGATACAAATGAATTGCTACAGAGGTAGACATGTTTCTTGACTCAATATAAAATAAAATAACAGGAATAAAAAGGTGGGTTGTCTCCCATAAGCGCTTTTCTTTAACGCCTTTCAGCTAGGCACAGAAAGTGTAACTCAAGTGGCATCCAAATCAAGAACTGAAATCCTCTCAACTATGCATTGTATTTTATTTATATAAGGTTCAGAGGTTCCTCTTTCGTTACTTTTAGGTTTACTACATTCATCAAATGGGTTTTGAGGGACAATCCAATCAAAATTTTCTTCCAAGGCTTCACACATAGCTACAAGTTTAACAGGTATTGGTACTTTAATTTCTTCCCCCTTTGTAGGTTCGGTTTTCCCCAATTTTTCATTTGCATTAATAACATCTACACATGAGCCTAGCATATTAAAACGATCAAAGACTTTCCTAGCTTCTATAGCAACATCACCAAATTCTTTAAGCAAGGTTTCCATAATGAAATCTTTCTTTCCAGCATTTTTAACATCATGAAGGTTAAGAAACATTTGTTGTATTATGGGGTGAAGGTTAACAAACCTAGCCTCTAATATGTGAACTAAAGAAGCTGCAGCAGTTTCATAATTTGAAGCAAGTTCTGCTATGGATCTGTCCTCAAGATCTTTATGCTTACTAACATGATTAAAGAATTCTTCAATGTTCTCTTTTCCAATTATAAAACCACTACCTACTGACAGGTCTTCCAGGGTGTACTTAGGGAGCAACATTTTAGCAAAATTAAAACCAAACCAAAATAAAAAATATAAATGCAAGTAACTAATTTTTTTTATTTTTGATAATAAGCAAACAATACAGTAATAAAAATAAACTAACCAAGACAATAACAAAATAAAAAGATTGGAAGTGAGAGACTCCCCTCGCAGAAGAGCTTGATCTCCTCGGCAACGACGCCAAAAAAAGTGCTTGATGACTGAGTTGAAGATCTTCTTCTTAGAAGTTGGGAAATCCCAAGAGGAAGGTGTGAAGCAGTGCAGCAGCAAGTTTCACTCAGTTATGAAACAAAGGTTATCGAACCAGTAGGAGATGAATGTTCTTCTGAATGTGTCACCGGCGCCAGAAAAGTCTTGTGGCGTGTAGCTGACGTGGAATCTGCACACAACACAACCAAGATACTTTGCCCCAACTTAACAGTGAGGTTGTCAATCTCACTGGCTTGCTGTAACAAAGAACTAGACGTATAGTGTGGAAAATGGTGTTTGTTTGCAGAGAATGAAAGAACAGGATTGCAGTAGGTTGTATTATCAATTTAAAGAAAAGGACCGGGGTCCACAGTTCACTAGTGGTGTCTCTCCATAAATAATAATAACATACATGAGGGTAAACAAATTACGGCTGGGCAATTGACAAAATAAAGAACTGCATAATAATGCATGTACAAGTCATGGTGTCTAGTGTGAGATTCATTTGGGCATTACAACATGATACATAGACCGTTATCCAACTGCATCTACGACTAATAATCCACCTTCCGGATAGCATCCGCACCCCTTTCAGTATTAAGTTGCAAGCAACAGATTATTGCATTAAGCAAAGTGTGTAATGTAAGTAGCACAATTATCCTTAGACAAAGAACTACTGTTTTATCCCTATTAGCAACAGTACATTCACAATCTTAGAGGTTGCTGCCACTCCCCCAGATTAAATGAAGACATGAACCCACTATCGAGCATAAATACTCCGTCTTGGAGTCACAAGCATCTACTTGGCTAGAGCATCTACAAGTAACGGAGAGCATGCAAGATCATAAATAACGCACTCACATAATATATAATGAAGCAAATGACATAGTACTCAATATTCATCGGATCCCAGCAAACACAACATGTAGCATTACATAAAGATGATCTTGATCATGATAGGCAGCTCACAAGATCTAAACATGATAGCACAATAGGAGAAGACAACCATCTAGCTACTGCTATGGACCCGTAGTCCAAGGATGAACTACTCACGCATCAGTCCGGAGGCGGGCATGGTGATGTAGAGCCCTCCAGTGATGATTCCCCTCTACGGCAAGGTGCCGGGAAGAGCTTCTGAACCCTCCCAAACTAGGGTTGACGACGGCGGCGGCTCCGTAATGTTTCCTGGAAAAGTGCTCGGGTGTTAGGTCTTATTTCGTCAGGGGTGGGGGGGGGGGGGTATTTATAGGCGAAAGTGCGAAGGAGGTGGAGACCCGAGGGGCCCTCATCATGTGGCGGCGAGACCAGAGGTGGGGCCGCGCCACCACATGGTGAGGCCGCCTCGGTCTCCGTCTTCTCCTCCTCTTCGGTGTTCTGGATGGTTCCGAGAAAAATAGGGACTTCGGCTTTTGTTTCGTCCAATTATGAGAATATTTCCTTAACAGCTTTTCTGAAACCAAAAACAGCAGAAAACAAGGAACTGGCACTGTGGCATCTTGTTAATAGGTTAGTCCCAGAAAATGCGTAAAAATGCTATAAAGTGTATATAAAACATGTAGCAATTGGTATAATATAAGCATGGAACATAAGAAATTATAGATACATTGGAGACGTATCAATCATCAAACATCACACCGTAACAGGGTGACTATAAAGGTGGCGTTGGGTATTCCGAAAGTATTAGTTGAGGCTCATGGATCAAGAAGTGGGATTTGTCCATATAGATGACGGAGAGATATACTCTGGGCCCTCTCGGTGATATCACATCGAAACCGCTTGCAAGCACGTGCCTAGGTCACAAAGATGTCATATCACGGAACGAGTAAAGAGTACTTGTCGGGAACGAGATTGAACTAGGTATAGATGATACCAATGATCGGATCTCGGACAAGTAAAATATCGCGAAACAAAAGGAATTGGTTATGACATCTTTTGGTTCACACGATCACAAGATTCATCGTCGAATATGTAGGAGTCATTACGGATCTCCAGATCCCGCTGTTGACTATTGATCGGAGAGGTGTATCGATCAAGTCTACATTATTCATGAATCGTAGGGTGACACACTTAAGGTTTGTCGACGCTTTTGGGTAGACACGGAATTTCGGAGAAAAGTTTGGACAGCACCGAAATTGTTTCGGAAACTATTGAAATAGTTCAAGGGGTTAATTGTCAATGTTGCCAATGGTTGTTAATAGAATTAACAAATGAACCAAGGGGATAAGTGTTAATGTTTGTTAATAGAATTAACAAATATTAAAAAGAAATGAAATTGTTTTATTTAATAAAGGAAAACCCTTGGGATTTTTGAGTGGAGTTTTAAAGAGAGTGAGTGGGCATGAGTCGATGCTCCACTCACATGAAGAGGAAGGGTTGGGGGCTCCTTGAGCCGCACCACCCTTGGGCTGCCTCCCTCTCCTATCACTAGTAGGAAAAGGCTTATAGGTAATAGGGAATTTTGTGGCGCACCAAATGGCCCATGCGCCACAGAATATTTTTAGTGGCGCATCCACAACCGTGCGCCACATATATCTGTGGCGCATTACATGCCCATGCGCCACAGAATTGCTTCTTTTTGTGGTGCATCCTTGGCCATGCGCCACAAAAAAATTATTTGGTGCGCCACAAAATGGGAACCTTTGCCCACAAAAGCATTCAATGCACTAAAATCTCAGATTCATTTTCAACCTTTCCCCTTCTCTCACACAGCTCGTTTTTCTCCTTCCACTCACCCAATTCTCCCCATTCTTTGTCCATTTCTTGTATTTAGACCTAGTTTGTTCCATAGATGATTGGTTAGTAGGTAGGGAGGCTCCATATATACTCTCTCCTCCTCTTTTTGTCCACTAAATTCTCTCCAACACACATCACACGATCACGGTCCCGGAGGAGCTCCAATCTACTAGGTGAGATATCTCCTCCTCTTTTTGTTGTGGTGTGCATGCTTGCGGTGTATGGCCATCGGTGTGTATGGCCTCCGGTGTATGGCCATCGGTGTATATATGGCCACCGATCATGTATGGCCGGGTGTATGGCCATCGGTGTATGTGGACACCTATGCATGTTTGTTTCTTGTTTTTGTTGTTGCTTGCGCCGGCGTGGTGCATGGATGTTTGCCAAAATGTTGATTCATTTCCATTTCGACAAATTTTTGCACCACCCATATGTCCTACTTTTAGGAGAAGTCATGCCGAAATTTTCCGTCGAACATGCATATGTGTGTGTATGTGTGTGTGCATGTTGCGGTTCTTAATAACGTACTCTCATTTCTCGGTTCTGCTCTACGTATACCGCGTGTAGGCAACCATGGTTGTCGCCATGAACTCCGGTCAAATAAGTAGATACAAGGAAGAAGCGAAGGCGGAAATGATTCGGTGAAACAGGCGCCAAATAAGATGTCCGTGTCGGACATGCAAACTCTTGAGCTAGATCAACCCTGATCCGGACAATTGGAGGAGCACCTACTCAGGCGCGGTTTCATGGAAGGCTTCAACCATGCACCGACAGCAATTACGCATGAAGACGAAGAGTCTCCCGGACATGCTGGTTATCATGACGAAGGAGATGTCGGCGGAGAAGATGATCATGACGAAGGAGATGTCGGCGGACAAGATCATCATGATAACCATGGGGGAGATGGCGGTGGTGGAGAAGACTCGAACACGGAGAACACGCTAATGTCGGCGTTGCAGGACTCTCATGTTCAAGAACTGCTCCTCAAGGAGACGAGGAACGCCAGGGAGACAGCCAAACTGGCGCAAATGGAGATAGACGGGAAGACTCCGTTGTATCCTGGGTGCCGGCCACAGGATACGCGCTTGCAAGTAACGCTTGATGATCTGGAGATGAAGGCTGAAAGCAAATGGACCGACGTGAGCTTCACGACGAACATGAAATTCATGCACGATCGTTTTCCCGAGGGGAACACATTGCCAATTAGCATCGAGGAGGCCAAGAAAGTCGTGTGCCCACTTGACCTACCGCACGTTAGATACCATGACTGCATCAATGATTGCGCAATTTATCGGGGCGAGTATAAGACTCGAAAAGAAGACCTCGACAGGGCTCATCGGGTCGCGCTACAACACTTACAATTGATCTATATATGTCATGACTAAAATAATGATGTACTAAAATGTGTGTCTATTTTTTCCTTTTTTTGGTGTATCATTTTTTGTGTGTGTGCGAGACACAAAAGCATATATCTATATATGTCATGACTAAAATAATGATGAACTAAAAATTAAGTTTTCTAAAATGAAAAAAAATGTGACACAGCCAAGATTCGAACCTGGCTGCCCAGGTCCAAAGTATAAACTAACTGTGCTAACTATTTGAACTTAAGTGTGTGTTTGTCTAAATAGACACATGCAGGTTTTTTAACAATACCAGGCAACCACATTCTGTGGCGCACCCACCTACGGATGCGCCACAGAATCCCAGCATTCTGTGACGCACCCCCTAAACCATGTGCCACAAAATAGTAACTTTCTGTGGTGCATCCGCTGAGGGATGCGCCACAGAATTGTTTTGCACCCACTTACATGTGGGGCCCCCGCACTGCCTCTCTCTTCCAGTTCGCATCTCGATCCGAAATTTCGCTAAGTCCAACTCGCCCGCGCCACCGTGCCAACCGCCGCCACCGCGCCAACCGCCGCCATCGAACGCCCCCTGCGCCACCCCTCGTCACTCGCGACCTCCCTGAAGGGGATATGCCCTAGAGGCAAATAAATAAATAGTATTTATTGCATTATCTCATAAGTTTATAATAGGTTTTTGTATTATGCTATAACTGTATTAATCGGAATTATTAATACACGTGTGATACATAGACAACCAGGGTCCCTAGTGAGCCTCTAAATGAACTAGTCCATTGGGCAACAGTTGATCGAGATTCCCGGTCAAGGACAATGACGTCGGTTGACAATGGGGTCATCTTATTAGTAGAATAAGGTGATGGACATACGCAAAGTATTGCAACAAGATCGTATTACGATGTTTGTCACTTGCGATAGATAAGTAATATGATAGCTTATTCCTTAGACCGTGAGATCGTGCTAATTGCTACTTCGTAGGAGTACTTTGAGAGCATCAAACGTTGTGTCTTATATAGCATGACAATAACGGTGTCCATCTTGGGTATCCCGAAAGAGTATGTTAAGACGTAAGGATCAAGAGCGGGATTTGTTCATTCTTGTAATGGAAAGATATTCTGGGCCCACTCGGTGAGATTGCATCTATATATAGCTGCGCAGCTTATGACTAGGTCATGGAGATGTAATATCACAGACGAGTTAATAACCTATGTCGGTAACGAGATGCAACAGGACATTGGATGTCTACGATCACGTCTCAGACAAGGTAGTATCGCAGAGACAAAGGGAATGAATATCATGTTTATGGTTCAACGACGATATTCGTAGAATGCACAGGGACCGTCATATGCATCCAGGTATCCCTGGCGGTCATTGACGAGCGAAGGGTCTCGGTCATGTCTGGAGTGTTCTCGAACCGTAGCGTAACAAGCTTAAGGTCTTAACGACACCTGGAGAAGGTTCTGGGATATTATAGGATTTTATTGGAGAGAGAGAAATGATCCGGAAAGAGTTCCGGTGGTCCGGAAGGAGTTCCGGGAAGGTCTGGAATGGTTTCAGGGATGTCCGAAAGATGTTCGGGTGGTCCGGAAAATGTTTCGGAGTCACGGGAGATTAAATTATATGTAAATATATTAATTAATAGTATTTTATATTAATTTAATTATTAAATAATAAAGGAAAAAGGGGGCAGCCCACCTAAGTGGGCCAATTGTGGCCCACTAAGGTGAGCCGCACCAAGCAAGGAAAGGGGGGCTTGGGCCCCTAGTCCAATTCGGACTAGGAGAGCCGGCCGAACCCCCCTCCTCCTCCTTTTCCTTTAGTCCCACATGGGGGAGGCAAGGTGCTTGCACACCCCCTCCCCCCTTTATATAGCAAGGCATATTAATTGGATTAAAAAACACAGAAAATACAATTAATATTGTAGCAAACCGGCCGAGCTGTTTCTCCGCCCGCTTTGCCTCCTCTCTCCACCAAAGCTATACCGTCGGGCGCCGTTGCCCTGCGGGATTCCAGAAAAGTTCTACCCCTGCGATTTCAGCTGGATCTGAATGACCGGGGGTTGTTGTTAAGCTCCGTATGTTTGCGAGTGCTCGGAGGCGCCACATTTGAGGAGCCTGGGCGACGTCGTCTCGCCCACCCAGCAGCCCTGTCGCTGCCCTGCCGCCGGCACCACCCCCCCTCGGCTGCCGGCGCCACGCCACCTTCCGCCCAACGCCCGTCGACGCAGGTCATCGTCGACACCCCGGCGTCATCGCGGCAAGTTCTCCGCGACCTTGAGGTCGGCTACGTACGACTTCATCAGCAACGCTTGTGCGGGAGCGTAATCCCCGCTATCGGTCTACATGGAGGTAATGTGACCCGTTCCGCCACCGTTATCACATGTACTAGATAGATAGATCCTGGCTAGTTAGGGTGTTCTTACGCTAGAAAAATTATTGTTTTCTGCACCGGAACCCCTTCAGTGGTATCAGAGCCGATCTATGCGTAGTAATGCTGGTACGGTTAGAACTCATGTTGAATGAGGACGTCTTTCTTATATTTGCTACCCTCTAGCGTGCACTTGCGATGCCTTCGGTATTGAGTTGATGAAGCGGCCCGGACCGACTTTACGCGTACGCTTACGCGAGACTACTGACATACGGCTTGCACCGTATATGTGGCTGGCGGGTGTCTGTTTCTCTCTCTTTAGTCGGCAAAGCATTTTCAATGGAGGGCCCGAAAGGGATGCTTAAACATGCAATTATACGATCGACGTTGTGGTACAAAGTTCGTAGGTAGGGAAACGGTTCTCTTACGAATAAGCCTATATGCCACGTAAAACTTGCAAAACTAAATAAAGGTAGAGGCGTCTAACTTTGTTTTGCAGAGGCGTTATTTTATGTGACATGGTTACGGTAAGTTTGATATTACTCGTACTGTCGGAGGCAATGGAGGGCACCGTAGACTCGGAGCCATGCCGGGGCGCCCGGGGCCAGGCACATGGCGCCATGGAGGTCCAGGCGCATCGACCATGGCACATCGCACTTCATTGCATCATTATTGTGTGCTGTTGTGTGTGCATCCTGTTGATTGCTTATATGTTAGATATGCAACGGTAGCAACTTAAATAGGATGATCCCTAACAAATACCAAAAGTGTGTTCTCCCTCGTTGCGCACCACCAAGAAAGTTCTACGTTATGAGGCAGGCCGTGACGATCGGGTGTCAGACATATCGTCGTTCGCATACAGTGGGTGTAAGCCATGTTGCACGCGCAGGGTCTTCGGGGTTTGATTGGCGAGCCTAGCATATGCCGATATGGCCTCGGAACACAGGAAGATCGAAAGATCGAGCATGAGTCACAGAGTTGTTGTGATCGACATTTTATGTCCACCTTTGAAGCTGTGCCGCCGGCCGTGACGATCGGGGGTGGTATAGTGGATGGGGGTCGTGTAATCGCTATTATTATTTTAGGGATAATAATTTTAGTGGAGTGTGTTTGATAATATGATTACAAAACTAAAACTCACATATGTTATAAACTTTACCTTACCTCTTTTGCGATCATATCTGTAGACGGAACTATACTTCGGTTACTTCCTTAAGAATCCAGATTCCACCCTAGAAGCCGACGGGTCCAACTTCATCAGATGGTACAATGGTTTTAGAAACATTCTCCAACACAACAACATCCTATATGTCCTCGATGAAGCGTTAGGAGAAAGACCAGATGATTCTGCTAGCGAGGAGGAGGAAGATGAATTCCGTAGGCGTCGAGACATATTCATAGAAGTGGAGATCACCATGACCGTATGCCTAGCACCTGAGTTGAAAGAGTTGTTTCAACACATGGAGCCATATGTCATGATTGATGCGATCAAAACGCACTTCAAAGATGAATTGATGCATGAGCAATTCAGGCAGCTTAGAAAGTTCCAGACCATTCACATGGAGGAGCATACCTGTCTGAAGACTCATTTGAAGAGGTTGTATGACATCTACTTCAAGCTGACAAATGTCTACGATTACTGGATAGCGGATTCATGGGCTATTCAGACTGTACTGATATCTCTACCTCCAAGCTATGAGGAGCATGTGCGCGAGTATGTTTTGAAGGCAGACAATATGAACTTTTACAAGTTCGTGTCCGAATTCAAATCATTGGAAGTTGATTCCATCGAAGGAGAAATCTTCGACGCTACAGGTATATATTTGATATACAGAATTATGAGTGTATTCACCACTTGATATGTGATAAAGTATCTGATACTTGTTCTGTTTATGAAACAGACCCTGATTATTACTTATCTGTGGCGAATAATGATGTGACCCGGCACTGAAGATGACAATCAAGGAAGTTGATGACCAGTGGTGTTCACGTCCTCAAGTTATCATAGTTATCATTAATAGTTTTGATAAGACCTTTTTGTAATAGTGAGAAAGTGTGTTTAGTGTCTTGATTGTTACAAGACAAAGTTATTCATATATGTAATAAGACAAGTTCAGTTGTTTTATGTTGTGGAACAAGCCAGTTGTTTTATATTATGAATAAAGTTTTCACATCTCAATTACATTACTTGTATGATAACGTGATTTTCATTCATAAAAGCAGGAATGATAAAATTATATGTCCAAGGATAAAAGATTTTGTTACTGGAACAAACACCATCGAATTTGATCATAAAGGCAATGTAAGAAGTAATAGATACTTTGATCTATTTTAGTATTACATGTGTCGAATTGATTAAGTTTAAAATTAGTATTGAAGTGTCAATACGAAAGGAAATTAATTAAGAATCATATCGGATGATTATTGAATTAATTATATGGTGAAATTTGCTTGATCCGAATTCTTATATGATTATTAGTAAATAAATGTATTTGCATAATAAATCATGAGTCTGAAATTAATTTGATAAAAGATCAAATGGGGTTTTTCAGAAGAAAGATTAGTGAATATTGTATTCGCAAGATTTGATCACAGGACAATATTTTTGAATCATGGTTTCAACACAAAAGACTTGTGGAAATTTGTTTCACAAAATTATAATATCAGATATAGTGATATGTGAAATATTATAATCATACTCTATTTTTGATTAAGTGTGGTCTTTCAGAATCTGTCTTAGAATCTCTTAATATGTTCGAAACATTATAAGTCGATGTCCACTTTAGAAAATAGATGTTTTTCAACAGTAATTCGTGTGATCGACAATAGTGTCGTTATATAGAGGATTATGCGATAATTCAGAATATACACGAATAGTTCTTTGTAGATTACTCACATTGGATGAGAGTGTATTCCAAAACCCAATAGAAACAAAACTTGTATTGCTGTCTATGTAATTCCGAGGAAAATGTGATTTTTCGAATTATGGTTAATGGAATAAAATTAGAAGCTTGAAATAAGGTGTCAGACCTATATTCATAAAACTAAAATATTGGAAAGTGTTCCAAAAGGATATATGTCTACAAATGAAAATTTGATGATTAAGAGTGAAGGAGACTGGAAAATTGTTTTCTGCTTGCAATCCTCTTCGTGAAGATCATAATGTTTTCATGAAAGAAGCCTCTAAATAAAATGCTGTTATATTTAATATTGCTGTCAGGTCACAGCATAATGTTAAGTGTTTCAGATCTTGTTGACAGATCAATGTGCACTTTATGAATACAAAGAAAGTTGAGAAAATATCAGAATACGAACAAAGGCTTTTGTGCCTGAAAATCCAATTACATTTAGAAAGGATTAAAACAGTAAATGTTGCTATAATTCCTTTTTGAGAAATAAGATTTCTTGATCATCATATAAAGTGTTATATGAGAAATGTAACTATAAGAAAGACGTGAAAGCATATTTTGTCAAGAAATGTGTCTTGGACAAAATCCAATTTGTTGACTACATAAGTAGACATGCTTGAAGTCTGTGGAATTTGTATTAATGGAATACTGTAGTTCGTGTTAAGTTCGAATTGATGAGAGATCAATGATTTTGGTTTGACCAAAATGTCGAAATAAATTATGAATTTAAGTGGGAGTAAAAGTTAGTTCACTCGGGTAGAATATGTAAAGGACATATTTTTGAGTGGGAGCCTAGAACCTCATATGTGTAGATGACACATTTTTGAGTGGGAGCTCGCGTTCTCAAATACGTGGAGACATAATTTGAGTGGGAGCCGAATTCATCTTGTATAAATGACACATTGTGAATTGTACCAGTAGAATTAATGAAGTTGTGAAACTATTTGAAAGTTGGTGTCTATTTGGAATAGAACGGGAATTTTAAATAGTTAGTCGAGTTGTTTTGGATTATGTCTGAGGAGTCAGAATAGATTAAAACCAAAGGATGGTCCTTGAAAATCCAATTATTCATTAAGAGTAATGATACACGGTAATAGTGGTTGTATGACATGTTGGTCTATTATGTGATATTAGACATTATACAGAAACCATATTATGTGCTCGATAAAATATGACCCATGTTCTTAAAAGAAGAACAATTATGAAAGTAAATTTAGAATTTACTAGAAGTAGAAGTATATTAGTTATTAGATTGATATTGGAGTGTCAAGTCTTCAGAATAGGTGCGGAAATATATAGATATCGCGAGATTGTAAGTGTTACAAGGAGTTCTCTATGACTGACTGTGTTTGCAAGGCAATTAACTGGTTAACAGAATCAGAGTAAGCGCTGGGAAACAGAAGTCTCACTTAGTTATGGTGTTTGTATATAACATGTTGATATCAAACAAGTTGATATCAATGGATCGCAAAAGAATGCACAATTATGTATTGTACAGATTGTCAGGGTAACACTCTTCCACAAGCAAGCATTATCATATAACGCTTATTTGATAAGGGGTTTTTGATGAAGTAAAATGCAACTAGTTTATTTGTACTCTAGTGCAAGTGGGAGACTGAAGGGGATATGCCCTAGAGGCAAATAAATAAATAGTATTTATTGCATTATCTCATAAGTTTATAATAGGTTTTTGTATTATGCTATAACTGTATTAATCAGAATTATTAATACACGTGTGATACATAGACAACCAGGGTCCCTAGTGAGCCTCTAAATGAACTAGTCCATTGGGCAACAGTTGATCGAGATTCCCGGTCAAGGACAATGACGTCGGTTGACAATGGGGTCATCTTATTAGTAGAATAAGGTGATGGACATACGCAAAGTATTGCAACAAGATCGTATTACGATGTTTGTCACTTGCAATAGATAAGTAATATGATAGCTTATTTCTTAGACCGTGAGATCGTGCTAATTGCTACTTTGTAGGAGTACTTTGAGAGCATCAAACGTTGTGTCTTATATAGCATGACAATAACGGTGTCCATCTTGGGTATCCCGAAAGAGTATGTTAAGACGTAAGGATCAAGAGCGGGATTTGTTCATTCTTGTAATGGAAAGATATTCTGGGCCCACTCGGTGAGATTGCATCTATATATAGCTGCGCAGCTTATGACTAGGTCATGGAGATGTAATATCACAGACGAGTTAATAACCTATGTCGGTAACGATATGCAACAGGACATTGGATGTCTACGATCACGTCTCGGACAAGGTAGTATCGCAGAGACAAAGGGAATGAATATCATGTTTATGGTTCAACGACGATATTCGTAGAATGCACAGGGACCGTCATATGCATCCAGGTATCCCTGGCGGTCATTGACGAGCGAAGGGTCTCGGTCATGTCTGGAGTGTTTTCGAACCGTAGCGTAACAAGCTTAAGGTCTTAACGACACCTGGAGAAGGTTCTGGGATATTATAGAATTTTATTGGAGAGAGAGAAATGATCCGGAAAGAGTTCCGGTGGTCCGGAAGGAGTTCCGGGAAGGTCTGGAATGGTTTCAGGGATGTCCGAAAGATGTTCGGGTGGTCCGGAAAATGTTTCGGAGTCACGGGAGATTAAATTATATGTAAATATATTAATTAATAGTATTTTATATTAATTTAATTATTAAATAATAAAGGAAAAAGGGGGCAGCCCACCTAAGTGGGCCAATTGTGGCCCACTAAGGTGAGCCGCACCAATCAAGGAAAGGGGGGCTTGGGCCCCTAGTCCAATTCGGACTAGGAGAGCCGGCCGAACCCCCCTCCTCCTCCTTTTCCTTTAGTCCCACATGGGGGAGGCAAGGTGCTTGCACACCCCCTCCCCCCTTTATATAGCGAGGCATATTAATTGGATTAAAAAACACAGAAAATACAATTAATATTGTAGCAAACCGGCCGAGCTGTTTCTCCGCCCGCTTTGCCTCCTCTCTCCACCAAAGCTATACCGTCGGGCGCCGTTGCCCTGCGGGATTCCAGAAAAGTTCTACCCCTGCGATTTCAGCTGGATCTGAATGACCGGGGGTTGTTGTTAAGCTCCGTATGTTTGCGAGTGCTCGGAGGCGCCACATTTGAGGAGCCTGGGCGACGTCGTCTCGCCCACCCAGCAGCCCTGTCGCTGCCCTGCCGCCGGCACCACCCCCCCTCGGCTGCCGGCGCCACGCCACCTTCCGCCCAACGCCCGTCGACGCAGGTCATCGTCGACACCCCGGCGTCATCGCGGCAAGTTCTCCGCGACCTTGAGGTCGGCTACGTACGACTTCATCAGCAACGCTTGTGCGGGAGCGTAATCCCCGCTATCGGTCTACATGGAGGTAATGTGACCCGTTCCGCCACCGTTATCACATGTACTAGATAGATAGATCCTGGCTAGTTAGGGTGTTCTTACGCTAGAAAAATTATTGTTTTCTGCACCGGAACCCCTTCACTCCCCTGCGCCCCGCCCCCGCCCAACCCTGCGCCGCGCCCACACGCTCGGCCCCCGCGCGTGACGCTCGGCCTCGAGCCGCCGCCGACGAAGAGCCTCGACCTCCCCTCCGACGACGAGCTCTACACCGCCTCGACCTCCCCTCCGGCGACGAGCTCTACACCGCCCTCGACCTCTCCTCCCTCCCCTCCCCTCCCCTCCCCTCCCTCGAGGTTCTTCTCTCTCCCCCCTCCTCCCTACCTTACCGCACCGAAGGTGCTTGTGAAAATGCACAAGTGAAATTTGCAATGATATTGCTACTGATTTCTTGCATTATCAAGTGCATTAGCTACTTCGCATTAACATTTCTGTAGTTTCTAGCTATGCCATGTGATTTCTTGCAAATCTACTACTTGGCACAATCTTATTGTCATGTATTTTATCAAGTGCATTAGCTACTGCCTAAACTGAAACTGAAATTGCACAAGTGCTTGCTTGTGTAGTAGCTTTCTTGTGTCATTAGCTACTGCCTAAACTGAAAATGCACAAGTGCTTGCCATTGGGCATCTTATTTACCACATATGTTTACTGCCACAAGCACAGGTTGTGTGTGCTTGTGTTCTGTTCCGACCATCGTGTCGTGGTTGTTTCTGCTCCGACCATCGTCTACGCCCATAAGGGAGGCCTCTTCCAAAAGGACATGCAATATTACAAAAAGGACGGAACACACCGGTTTAGGCATGTGACCGAGTTCGCTTGCATCAAGCAGGAAGATGGCAGCATGAAGGATGCCTTCTACGTCCTCCATCACCTTAAAGGGTATGTCTGGGATGCAGAGACTTCGAGGTTGACACAACAGCTCCCAGAATGGGCCAGATGTGCGAGGGAAATCACCGACGAGGAACTTAGGGAAGACTTCCATCGCATCCAGATGCAGTGATAAGAAATCATCCTCGAAGATGTCATGACAAAAGGGGAGGCCTTCCACTAC
This sequence comes from Poa annua, assembly GCA_026929855.1. Lineage (NCBI taxonomy): Eukaryota > Viridiplantae > Streptophyta > Magnoliopsida > Poales > Poaceae > Poa > Poa annua. The sequence goes on along the minus strand of CM049439.1, from coordinate 25,310,810 downwards.
GCTAGAGGTAGGATGTATTACAAAACTGCGCCTAGCGTGCTTATACGGCTCAACCGTATGTATAATTTCTTATGTTCCATGCTTATATTATACCAATTGCTACATGTTTTATATACACTTTATATGGTTTTTATGCATTTTAGGGGACTAACCTATTAACAAGATGCCGCAGTGCTAGTTCCCTGTTTTCTGCTGTTTTTCGTTTCAGAAAAACTATTAAGGAAATATTCTCGGAATTGGACGAATCAAAAGCCAAAGTCCCTATTTTTCTCGGGAACTTCCAGAACACCGAAGAGGAGACGAAGACGGAGACCGAGGCGGCCACACCTGGTGGAGGCGCGGCCCCCCTTCTAGCTACGCCACCACATGGTGTGGGTCCCTCGGGGCTCCACCGCCTTCGCCCTTTCGCCTACAAATACCCCCCGACGAAATAAGACCTAAGCCCGAACACTTTTCCACGTACGTTCCAGAGCCGCCGCCGCCGTCAACCCTAGTCCGGGAGGGTTCAGAAGCTCTTCCCGACACCCTGCCGGAAAGGGGAATCATCACTGGAGGGCTCTACATCACCATGCCCGCCTCCGGACTGATGCGTGAGTAGTTCATCCTTGGACTACGGGTCCATAGCAGTAGCTAGATGGTTGTCTTCTCCTATTGTGCCATCATGTTTAGATCTTGTGAGCTGCCTATCATGATCAAGATCATCTTTATGTAATGCTACATGTTGTGTTTGCTGGGATCCGATGAATAATTGAGTACTATGTCATTTGCTTCATAATATATCTTGTGAGTGCGGTATATATGATCTTGCATGCTCTCCGTTACTAGTAGATGCTCTGGCCAAGTAGATGCTTGTGACTCCAAGAGGGGGTATTTATGCTCGATAGTGGGTTCATGTCTCTATTTAATCTGGGGGAGTGACAGCAACCTCTAAGATTGTAGATGTACTGTTGCTACTAGGGATAAAACAGTAGTTCTTTATCTAAGGATACCTGTGCTACTTACATTACACACTTTACTTAATGCAATAATCTGTTGCTTGCAACTTTATACTGAATGGTGTTGCGTATGCTATCCTGAAGGTGGATTATTAGTCATAGATGCAGTTGGATGACGGTCTATGTATCATGTTGTAATGCCCAAATGAATCTCACACTAGACATCATGACTTGTATATGCATTGTTATGCATTTCTTTATTCTGTCAATTGCCCAGCTATAATTTGTTTACCCGCATGTATGCTATTATTATTTATGGAGAGACACCACTAGTGAACTGTGGACCCCGGTCCTTTTTCTTTAAACTGATAATACGACCTACTGCAATCCTGTTACTTTCATTCTCTGCAAACAAACATCATTTTCCACACATACGTTTAATCCTTTGTTACAGCAAGCCAGTGAGATTGACAACCTCACTGTTAAGTTGGGGCAAAGTATCTTGGTTGTGTTGTGTGCAGGTTCCACGTTCGTGGTTGACACCGGTAGTGCGCCCTACCAAGGTCAACCGCAGCAACCTTCGGAAGAATTCTAGTTTCCTACTGGATTGATAACCTTGGTTTCACAACTGAGGGAAATTTGCTGCTGCACTACTTCATACCTTCCTCTTGGGGTTTCCCAAAAACACCACACCGGTGCATCAAGCTAATTTCTGGCGCCGTTGCCGGGGAAACTAAGTTCTTCTGCGAGGGGAGTCTCTCACACCCAATATTTTTATTTTGTTATTGTCTTGCTTAGTTTATTTTTTATTACTGTCTTGCTTGCTTAATATAAAAAATATAAAAGAATTAGTCACATGCATTTATTTTTATATTTCGGTTTGCGTATTTTATTTTTAGTTTTGCATTTTGTGTTGCATTTGTTATTTCGGTTTGTTATTATGTCTAGTTCTTTACTTGCTATCAATGTCTACTCTCTTTGAAACAAAATCTTATTGGCTAAGTGGGTTCACGAAGGAACAACAAAATTATTATAAGAAATACCGCTTATCACAAAAAGGGAAATATTTATGGGAACAAATAAGTAGATTGAATAATTTTACTAAGAACTTGTGTTGTACATATGATGAATCCTACTGCTTTAATGAATCTCTTTGTTGTCGAAGGCACAAACACCTACCTTTCCAATGTGATTATAATGATAATGAAACCTTGGCTGCTTATGCTAAAGGAAACTATGACTTTGGTAATCTTGAACAAATTGAAGAATTTGTTGTTTTTAAGGGTGCCTATGAAATTATTGGTTATATTCAAAATGATGATGCTCCTTGTAAAACTGAGAATTATTGTATACTTGGTTACTGTCTTGAGTATTATAATAATAATCCTTATATTGCCGAATTTCTTGATAAAAGACATCCTCAAATAGAAGAAACCGTTGTCTTGCAGGAACCTGTAGAAGAACAAATTGCTGAACCTGAAAGCTCATTAGATGAAAAAGAGGAGGAGAGTGAAGAACAAAAGGAGGATCTACCTCCTAAAGATAGTAACTCTTTAACTCTTACATTATTTGATTGCCCTCCATGCGTGCCTAAGGAGGAAGTGTGCTATATTGTTGAATGTCATGGATCTATTGAAATATCTACTTTTGATAAATTTGAAAAAAGCATGTTCCTTGACTCAAATAAAAGGGAAATAACAGAAAGTAAAATGTGCTCCCTAATGTTATATATGATAATGCTTTAGATGATGGTCCTATGCTTATCAATAATCCTCTATGTTTAGAAGTTATTACTTATTTATGTGAGGATAAAAATGATATAACTGCTGCATGTGAGGGTACTCTTACTCATGAGAGTCCTACTTTGTTTTTGAATTCTCCTAATTACACCATGGAGGAGAAATTTGATTATGTTGAGAGATACTTATGTGCTTTGCAATTGTCTCTAGTTCCAAATCTTTTTTGCAACCATGATCTTAAACTTGATATTGATCTTAGTAACTATTTTGAAAGAGGAAAGCATGCTAATGAATTCCAAAATAAATTTAATGATCCTCTTTATGTGCCTATATTATGTAAGTTGAATGCTTATTGTGGTTATATGGTTGAATTTATTTCTACTACTGAAAATTATTATGAGAGAGGAGAATATGGTTGTAGAAGTTTTCATGGTACTAAAACAACTCTCTATATGCTAAGAGTTTTGAAGTTACTCTTGTTTTATCTTCCTATGCTTGTCACTTTGTTCTTTGTGAATTTATTTGTGTACAAGATTACTATGCATAGGAAGTGGGTTAGACTTAAATGTGTTTTGAATTTGCTTCTTGATGCTCCTTTTGCTTCATTTTCTATCTTCATGAGAGTATCATTAGAACTATCAAGCCTAGCTAAAAGGCATTAAAGAAAGCACTTTTGGGAGGCAACCCATTATCTTTTATTTTCAGCTTTAGTCAAGGAACATGCCTACCTCTGTAGCAATTCCTTTGTATCTTTATTTTATTACATTGTTGTGTCAAGTTAAGCCTCTAGTAGAAAGTTGATGCTAGATTTGGATTCCTGCGCAGGAACAGTTTTCTGCTGTCCACCGTTTAATTCGTAAGAATTCACAGAAAAATCAAAATGATCTGGCATTTTTTGTGCGTGATCCTCAGATATGTATGCAACTTTCATTAGTTTTGAGTTTTCTGATTTGCGCAAGTTAAGTGCATCGAAAAAATTCATCTTTACGGACTGTTCTGTTTTTGACAGATTCTGCCATTTATTTTGCATTGCTCCTTTTGCTGTTTTTGAATGGATCTTTTTGTTCCATAAAATACCAGTGGCTGTAGATAATGTCCAGTAGCATGTGTAATGGTTTTGTCCATGCAGAATATAAGAATTTTTGATTATGCACTAACCCTCTAATGAAGTTTACTTTGAGTTTGGTGTGGAGGAAGTTTTCAAGGATCAAGAGAGAAGGATGATGAGATGTGATCAAGAAGATGAAATAGCCTAAGCTTGGGGATGCCCCCGTGGGACACCCAAGCATATTTCAAGAAGACTCAAGCGTCTAAGCTTGGGGATGCCCAAGGCACCCCCTTCTTCATCAACAAACTATCAGGTGCTCTCTAGTGAAACTATATTTTAATTCCGACACATCTTATGTGCTTTACTTGAAGCGTCTGTTTGTTTTTGTTTTTGTTTTTGTTTTTGTTATTTTGATTCTCTGAATAAAATGGATCCTATCATTCCTTTGTGGGAGAAAGACACGCTCCGCTTTTTCTTATGAATACTCGTATTCTTCACTATTATTTGTTGAGTATTCTTCTATGTTACTTCAATACTATCAGCTCTTGTTTTTCATGCATCTCTTGTTAGAGCTGTTAGTTTTCTTATGTTATACTCTCATATCTCATTGTTAAATACTTGGAGAGTTTATTTTTAGATAAGTTTATTGGTGTTTGGTTAAGAACAGAAAATGTTAAATGTGGTAGATGCTATGATGAAATGATACATAATCTTGTAGATCATTAAATTGTGTCACTTGAATCATTGATGTTTTTTTGAGATATTAATATGCTTAATGGTAAACATGATGCTTTAGTAAAGTGGAATGATTAATGGTTGGTCTAGAAAACTTGAAGCTGTGCCACACTTAAATATCCAGTTGATAGCATGATGATATATGACTTATAATGTTAAAAGCAACCGTAATGACTTTGTGTTATGCGCTACGGTCGGGGTCCCAACAGTGACTTGTTCATTTGCCACAGTCCCTCGTGGAGTGATTTTCATTATGCCTTCTAAGATCATATTTCTAGTTGGAATCATTTTGCTTGTGAGTTCTAAGCTGCGGTTTTCATGGCACTTCCACCACCATATTTGCTAGCCTCTTCGGTACTTTGCATTGCCCTTTCTCACATTGAGAGTTGGTGCATACTTCGTGGGTACATCCAAAACTCGTGGGAGATCTTCATCATGTTCTCCTACACATAAGCCAAATATCTTCCTCAAAACATCCACCATACCTACCTACTACAGCATTTCCATAGCTGTTCCGAGATATATTGCCATGCAATTTCCATCTTACATTACATGACTTGTTGTCATTTATCATTTATATATTTCCTTGCATGATTCTTTACAGCTGATGTGTGGTTTTACCCATGTTACGCTAGATCATTGCATATCCTGCTACACTAGCAGAGGCACCGTTTCATACACTATGTTTTATTCCTTATGAGTTACTTGTATCAAAAGTGTGTTGTCATATTAGAATGTTTGCCCCTAAAAGTGAAAAGAGCCATGGAGGCCATCGAAAAGAGAAACAGAAAAAAAAAAAAAGGGGGCAACATTACTACTCTTTATCCACACTTGTGCTCATGTTATAGCACCTGTAGTATTCATAGTCATCATTAATTTGTGCTCATGTTTAGCACCTTTACTCCATATGAGAGAGTTTTCATGTTTTACTTGCATAACTATGTGGGGAACTTTACATTATAGAACTTGGCTTGTATATTCCAACGATGAGGCTCCTCAAAAGTGCTCTAGGTCTTCATGAGCAAGCAAGTTGGATGCACCCCCACTAGTTCCATTGGAGAGCTTTCATACACTTATAGCTCTATGTGCATCCGTTGTGTGGCAATCACTACTCCTTGCATAGCTTCGATTATAAGACTTCCTCTTGTCTAATGATCACTTTCAGTTGTGTGAGACTTTCTTCCGTTGGCCTTCCAAACCCCCCTTATTATTCTTTTAGCCACAACATCCTGGTGCCAGAAACCAACGCTGAACGCTTGCTTGTTTTTAAGTGAACAAATAGAGAGCTGATTTTCTACGTGCATATTGTTATTGCTTGACTTGATCCTTTCACAAAGTTGTCATGAGTGTTGGATGCATTAGATGATTATATTGTTATTCTTGAAGCTTAAATCATCTTTAATATCTACTTTGCACGGCTGATTGTTCTCTAGTATTGATTCATTGAAAGTTTTACTTTGTTCTTCCTACTTGTTTACTCATTACTCATTTGGTATCAATATAAACTACAACTTTTATTCATTTGATCTCAATTTACATGCATTACATTATTATATGATCAAGATTGTGTGAAAGCATGTCACTTCAGAAATTATTCTTGTTATCGTTTTACCTACTCGGAACGAGTAGAACTAAGCTTGGGGATGCTTGATACGTCTCAAACGTATCTATAATTTCTTATGTTCCATGCTTATATTATACCAATTGCTACATGTTTTATATACACTTTACATGGTTTTTATGCATTTTATGGGACTAACCTATTAACAAGATGCCGTAGTGCCAGTTCCCTATTTTCTGCTGTTTTTGGTTTCAGAAAAACTGTTAAGGAAATATTCTTGGAATTGGACGAATCAAAAGTCAAAGTTCCTATTTTTCTCGGGAGCTTCCAGAACACCGAAGAGGAGACGAAGACGGAGACCGAGGCGGCCACACCTGGTGGAGGCGCGACCCCCCTTCTGGCCGCGCCACCACATGATGTGGGCCCCTCGGGGCTCCACCGCCTTCGCCCTTTCGCCTACAGATACCCCCCGGCGAAATAAGACCTAAGCCCGAACACTTTTCCACGATACGTTCCAGAGCCGCCGCTGCCGTCAACCCTAGTTTGGGAGGGTTCAGAAGCTCTTCCCGGCACCCTGCCGGAGAGGGGAATCATCACCGGAGGGCTCTACATCACCATGACCGCCTCCGGACTGATGCGTGAGTAGTTCATCCTTGGACTACGGGTCCATAGCAGTAGCTAGATGGTTGTCTTCTCCTATTTTGCCATCATGTTTAGATCTTGTGAGCTGCCTATCATGATCAAGATCATCTTTATGTAATGCTACATGTTGTGTTTGCTGGGATCCGATGAATAATTGAGTACTATGTCATTTGCTTCATAATATATCTTGTGAGTGCGTTATTTATGATCTTGCATGCTTTCCGTTACTAGTAGATGCTCTGGCCAAGTAGATGCTTGTGACTCCAAGAGGGGGTATTTATGCTCGATAGTGGGTTCATGTCTCTATTTAATCTGGGGGAGTGACAGCAACCTCTAAGATTGTAGATGTACTGTTGCTACTAGGGATAAAACAATAGTTCTTTATCTAAGGATACTTGTGCTACTTACATTACACACTTTACTTAATGCAATAATCTGTTGCTTGCAACTTAATATTGACTGGTGTTGCGGATTGCTATCCTGAAGGTGGATTATTAGTCATAGATGCAGTTGGATGACGGTCTATGTATCATGTTGTAATGCCCAAATGAATCTCACACTAGACATCATGACTTGTATATGCATTGTTATGCAGTTCTTTATTCTGTCAATTGCCCAGCTGTAATTTGTTTACCCGCATGTATGCTATTATTATTTATGGAGAGACACCACTAGTGAACTGTGGACCCCGGTCCTTTTTCTTTAAACTGATAATACAACCTACTGCAATCCTGTTACTTTCATTCTCTGCAAACAAACATCATTTTCCACACATACGTTTAACCCTTTGTTACAGCAAGCCAGTGAGATTGACAACCTCACTGTTAAGTTGGGGCAAAGTATCTTGGTTGTGTTGTGTGCAGGTTCCACGTTCGTGGTTGACACCGGCAGTGCGCCCTACCAAGGTCAACCGCAGCAACCTTCGGAAGAATTCTAGATTCCTACTGGATTGATAACCTTGGTTTCACAACTGAGGGAAATTTGCTGCTGCACTGTAAGGACCCCTCAGACCGGAATCTGAGATGTCCACGTTATGTAATAGATCACGATCCCAGAGATCAATGCATCGCAATCACATAACAAACATGGTATCAAAGTCTTACATCATTCAAATCGTACGAATAAAAGTCTTACAACACAAAGTGGTCACATGACCAAGTCTGAAGTTCATCGCCGCGCAGGACGGAATTAACTAAGATACATCGGAAGCTCGTGGCTAGCGTCGGCCCTCGTCACCAACAGACGCCTTCCCACAAGTGCAGTTGACCGGTGACAGCTAGGCATCATAGTCGGCGCCATACTCCTCCTCTTCAGCGAAGGCCTCCTCATTGTAATCTGGACGTTTGAATATCCAGGGACATAGCCATATGAGTACAACTACGTACTCGCAATACCACCTCAAGGCTTAAGTTTTCATGGTAATGCATTAAAAGGATTTTCGAAAACTGGGATAGCTGCTATTTACAACTATAGAGTTTAGTTTTCGCAAAGATGCTCTCGATATAGAGATTACAACATCTCTGTATCTTTGTTGAAGAAAACATTTAGAGAAAGAAATCTCTCTTGTAGAAATAGCATGTACTATTTCCATGCTTTGAAAACTTTGAGTAAAACTATTCAAAAACACTAGGATGGGGATACCCCCTTTTCTTTCCTTGAGATCGGACTGATTGTCTCCCCGAGACCAACCATCCTTACTCAACTTCTGTACCTCCCAGGTACCTCCTTGTTTCCTCCGAAAACATCTTCCTTTTTAAAACATGAAATTGCCCATACGCCTAGATCAGTGGCCTTTCCAACCGTCCTTGACCGAGGACTCGGCTATTCGAATAGATTTACACTCTGCAGAGGTTGTGCACTTTACCCACACCAAACGGTCATTCCGCCGTGTCTGCCACGGCCCGTCATACGACCGTATGCGGGGGTCCGGATAACACGATCAAAGCTTTCCACTATGTCTGCCCTAGTACAGAGGACTCCCGATAGGTTTGTTCCCCCCCGGCACCGTGTGCTCCACTAGACCCCTGGTCTCTCTTGGGACGCCACACCGCCACGGCAGGGGACCCAACGTAATCGTCCGGCTGCGGGTCCCTCCGCTTGTGTATTGTCTCATATAGACGACAACCCGGCTTCGAGGGCCTTGCCCTTATAGAGTGTGAGATCCTCCGTACTAAAATAGACAAGCTTCCGGCTAAGCCCTACCCATATCAGGTAATGTGGTTGCACGGGTTAATTGTTCGGGCGGCTGCTAGGGCTGTACTTTGTTTTTAAAAAACATCTCCACCTCCGACTGTTCCCAACAGCTCGGGTTTTCGTAAACATCTCCGATTGCTCCCAGCCACTCGGGTTTCATAAAACACTTGCTCGCCGATTGCTCCCAGCAACTCGGGTTTTTCTTCCGAAAACATTTTATCAAAACCAGGCTCCCATCCTAAGATTTTGAGGAAAGAATATACAGATATATTACTAGAAAAATATGATTTTCTTTATAGAGCCTTCAACAACAAGGCTCCTAAAGTGAATACTTATTTTTACAACACCTATTATAATCTAGTCGATAACTTTGGCCAAACAACATTTTGAAAAATAGTTTTTGGGGGGTAAAGTACCACAAAAGAAGTAAAACATGCATTATTTTATTTTTAAAACAAAACATGCTTTGTAAAACAATAGGATTCATTATAGTGGTGAGGTGGCTTGCCTTGCTCAGCAAAGTGTCCCTGGTCTTGTTCTTCTTCGTAGACGGGTTCAACTCCCACGTAGTGCTCCTCCTCCTCTTGCGCTTCTATCGCAACATGAAAATACACGGAACTACCGTGAATCCTAAGATGCGTGTTGACAACAATCTGAACTAAACAAGCAAACAACAAGCATTTTGCAACCAAGATATCTACTGGATAAACATTTAACACAATTCACATAAACACATACCAGACACTTAAAAATACTAGATGACATTTTTAGGGTACCAAATGCACTATGCTAAAAATGTTTAAGCAAGACATTATAACACAAATAAAGTTTTCAAATTAAGTTGATATGCTTTAGTTAAGCTACTGGAATCTAAGTGTGTTAATAAAGTAAACCCAAATTTCATAAACTAAAACAGGGGAACACTTAGGTTTATTTTTAATTAGCAGAATGGCTGTTTTGGGAGTAAAATACATAACTATTCAAATGTAGTTCAGAAAAATAAATCCTTCTACCACATCATGCCTAGTACCTACTGGAACCTAGGAAAATTGGATTTGCATAAAAAAGGGTTACAAAACAGAAACTAAAAATCCTACAAATGCAACTGTACTCAAAACTAAATTGCACATAGTTTCTGTTAGAAGTTCCTGCATGCAAGACCAATTTCTATGGGTAGGTAGTGGTTTTATCTTTCTGTAGAATTTTGATTCACTCCATTTGGACAATCCTAGCTCAAGTTATTCAAGTTTTAGTGGAAAATACACTTTTCACCAATATTAGTGTACATGGAAAAATATAAATTATATTTGTGCAAAACCAACTTTGCATGGTCAGGAAAACACATGTGCATCCCACAAAATTGACCAAACATTATTTGCACAAGCAGATCTAGCACAAACTAATTAATCCAAACACACACAATTAACAGAAACTGGAAAAGATTAAACTTAAGAAATAAAAACGTCGGTGGGCTGTGCATGGGCTGGATCTGGCCGAGGCCGCTACGGATCTGGGCTGTACCGAGGCCGGCCCGGCCCATCACACGCGCGGCGAGCGCGCGACCGTGAAACGGTCAACGACCGCGTCCCCGTTTAACCGTGGCCGTAGATCGAAAGATCGACGGCTCCACGTCGTCGTCTTCAACGCGATGGAGCGCGCGGACGAACCAGAGGCGGGAAGAAAAGGGCGGCGACGGGGAGCTCACCAGGGGCCTTGCGCGGCCAGGGGAGAGGCAGGGGTCGAAGGAGAAGGCGAAGGCGGGCTCGGCGGCGTCCTCAGCTCCCGCATGCAACGTCGGAGGCCATGGCGACGGCGGCGGTGCTCTTCTTGGGTCAAGGACGGGGGCGACGTCCACAGGCGTCCTCTGAGCAAAAGAACAAGGGGAAGGTTAGGACTCGCAGAGGGGGTCTCTACAAGCCAACAATGGCGAGGAATGGAGGAGGGAAACGACGGATACGGCAGGTTCTTGCGGACGGACGCCGGCGACGTTTTGTTCGTCTCGGGCGCGAATGAGAGCGAGAGCTCGGGCTGGCTCGCAAGTGTGGGTGGAGAGAGGCGAGGGGAGGGCAGTGTGAGAGGAATGAGGGCTGGAGGGGCACGGGGTCGGGTTTTAGACCGATTTTCCCGATCTAGGGTTTCTCGGCCACGGGGGTGGAGCTTGCTCGTTTCCTAATGGCTGGCAAGGGCGGTGGAGAGGGAGACAGAGCGTGTGTGGTCGGGGGTGACGTGTTTGAGCCAGTAGGGAGAGGGGGAGTGAGCTCTGGTTGGGCAAGAGAAGGAATGGAGAGAGGGGAGTGGTCGGGTGGCTGCATTGGGTCGATGACATGTGGGGCAGGGGAGTGGACTTGCTGGTTCCCTACTCCAGCAAGACAAGGAGGGGCATGAAATAGAAAGAGAGAGGGTTTTGCTGGCTCGGGTTGGTGAGGGTTTTCATTTGCTTCTTTTTCTTCTCTTCTCCTTATTTTTCTAAAAACACATACTAGCCCAATTCAAGCAAAAACATATTTATCACTAAGCTTAGAGGAGTGATTTGTCTAAAGTTTTAAATTCACAAAAATTACAAAAACAAACAGATCACAAAAGACATTGGAAGTTTTAAAAGAAAAGAAACTAGACCAAATGGTCACTGATTTTTAATGCCCTCAAAACCTAGTTGGCTTTATGCTTAAGCAAGGTTCTAAATGGTTTTGGAAAGCATTACTAGCAAATATAGGTTGCATACCACCAAGTGGTTTAGTTGCATGTCAAAAACAACTCATAGTTTGCTTAATAACATGCCCTAGATTTGCTCAGTTTTGACAGACATGAAGATCACAAAAATCAGATTTTAATATAGTTATGTTTGTTAAGATGATAATATCAATCATTAGACACACTAGTGAGGTCAAGCAAAGGTAACATGATCACCAAAGCAACTCATGCAAGAATTTATAGGACACACAAAAAGTTTTTGATCTCTCAAGAAATTCTAGCCTAACACCACAATTCTATACTTAAGAAAATTGGGGTGTTACATGCACTACTTCATACCTTCCTCTTGGGGTTTCCTAACAACACCACACCGGTGCATCACGTGCCTCACTCGCAAGAAGTGCTTTCTTTATTTTCTTTATTATAGACTTTTACACCTAGATGAATAATTCACACTCTATTTATATTATTAACCGATACTTTCCAATCCTAGTTGAAAAAACCGAACCGGACCGGCGGTTGAACCGGAAAAAACCGGAACCAGAGCCCTCACCGGTCTGTTAAGCGCAATGGACCGGCCACGCAGCCGAACCGGGAAAAACCGTCTGAACCGCGGTTCGCCGAAAATCGGTCTGTACTAAACCGCCGGTTCGAATATAATTGCACCAGCGCATAGAAAAATATTCCGCGCGAGGCAGGAATCGAACTCACGCCCTCGCGCGACGCTCGTAGGCAGTCCTACTGCGCTAGCCAACCAGCCTGAGGCATGTTTGTGTCGTACTACTATGACATGTTTGTAAAATACTTAACATTTTCAGACAGATTATTAATATTTCAACACAATTCTATTTTTAAAAACCAGCAATTGAACCGAGCGAACCGACGGTCCAACCGGTGAACCGCGAACCGAGAGCGTCGCCGGTTCGGTCACCGGTTCGGTTTTTTAAACTATGTTCCCAATCCATCTCCAGGTTTGCCTCAGGAGGAGATTGAAGAACGCCTAGATATGCAGCTGGACACCAGGACGTTGACGACTAAGGACTGCTACAAACCCTTTCCGGCGCCGATCAAGAAGGCTACCTGATCGTGCTCTCCCGCTGATCTTGCTCAGATCATCATTGATCCCTGATATGTAATCTATTTGGTCACATTATATGTATGAAATGATGAAACTGATGAACTTTTGTATTTCGGGCTCCATTTGTATCATGAATTGTGTAAGATTCGGCACTTGTTACTATATATATGTATGTATATCTCGGGCTCGAATGAATGTGATGTGTATGTTTTAATTCATGTACTGGTTTAATATACATGTGTCAATTTATAATATATCTGTATAAATCATGTATATATACCTATATTTGTACAGCAGGAAAAATAAATCGAAAATTCCTGTTATATATTCTATGGCGCATGGAATAATGTTTTTGTGGCGCAGCTATTTCTATGGCGCACAAATTAAGCATGCGCCACTGCTAACATTCTGTGGCGCACTGGTCAGGGTGCGCAACAGAATTACAATTTAGTGGCGAGAATTCTGTGGCGCACCCCCCATTTTCCTGGGTGCGCCATAGAAAGGCTATTTTGGTGCGCCACTGATAGCCATCTCCCAACTAGTGTATATAAGGAGAGGTAGAGCTCCCTCTTACATACACACTTGATCCTCTCTCCCTCCTTCCGTTGCTCCACCTCTCGGCCATCCGCTGGGCGAAGCCATGGCCGTTTAGTTCTCCACCACACCACGCCGTCGTGCTGTTGGAGTTCCTTGGTGGTTCTACTACTTCCGCTGCCCCGCTGGATCGAGGGAACGGAGGTCGTCATCAAGCCGTACGTGTGACCAAGTACGGAGGCGCTTCCCGTTACAGCGCACATCTTCACGATCTTGAGATCGGCGAGTGAATGACTACATCCTCCACGAGAATTATTCTCGAAACGCTTTCGGTCTTCGAGGGTGAGTTTCTCTTGGAATATGTTCCACTCGTTACGAGCATCTCCTAGATTAGATCTTGGCTTGATGGTTTGTTCACACCGTAAGATTTTTTTTGTTTTCTATGCTACGAACCCATCAGTGGTATCAGAGCCATGTCTATGCATATATGTTTTTTGTACGGGTAGAACACATATCTGTATGTGGGCGTTGATGATCATGTTATTGCTTCCTTTGTATATTTTGTATCTTAGTGGCATAGTGGGATGAAGCGGCCCGGACTAACCTTACATGTCCACGCACATGAGACTTGTTCCACGACTGACATGCAAGTTGTTTTGCATAAGTGGTTTTGCGGGTGTCTGTCTCTCCCACTATAGTTAAGATATAAAATAGAACGGGTTGTTAATAATTTTTTCATCACCGTTGTGGTTTCATGTTCGTAGGTAAGAACAGTTCTATCTTCGAAAGCCCTAAGCCACGTAAAATATGCAAAAATAAATTAGAGGACGTCTAACTTGTTTTTGCAGGGCATGTGACGTGATATGGTCAAAGTTACAAATTTGATGTATGAGATGATACCTTTTGTAAATTATGACAAACCGACAGGAGCCAAATCGTTGTCTTTTAATTTTATGGCCTGCGTGCTAAATATCATATCCATATGATATGTTGTAAATTTGGAGGACAATCAAGAAGGAGGCGCCATGGACCTTGGTGCCACACCGGTGGAATGATGGAGATCATGCCAAGATGCACAAAATGGAGATCAAGTGCAAGAAGGACCATATCATATCACATTATCCATGCATGTGATGTTAATCCTTTTATGCATCTTATTTTGCTTAGATCTTTGTTTAGATCGCGACGGTAGCATTATAAGATGATCCCTCCCACAATTAATATCAAGATAATAATGTGTTCTTCCTTAGTATGCACCGTTAAGAAAGTTCGTCGTTTCGAAGCACCACGTGATGATCGGGTGTGATAGACTCAACGTTCGCATACAACGGGTGTAAGCTAGATTTACACATGCAAATACTACGGTTCTACTTGGCGAGCCTGGCATGTACAGACATGGTCTCGGAACACGTAACCGAAAGGTAAAGCATGAGTCATATGGATGATATGATGAACATGTTGATGTTCGCCTTTGCAGCTGCACCATCTCACGTGATGATCGGTTATTGGTGTAGTGAATTTGGTTCGTGTAATCACTAAACCGACTAGAGTGATGTTGTTTTTGAGTGGGAGTTCACGTAGTAATTTCTGAATTAACTTGAACTTAATTTATCATAAATATTAGTCTAAATAGTCTTTGCAAATATGTTGTAGATCATGGCACCACGTGCTTTCAATTTCAATATGTTCATGGAAAAAAGAGAAACTAGCAAACAATGGAAGCAACTTCACCAATTGGGCACTTAACCTGAGGATTCTCCTCACAGCTTGTCAAAAGCTCTATGTGCTTGATGCACCGCTAGGTGCCCCGCCCGCTGATGACGGTCTCGATGGTGTGAAAAATGTTTTCCTGACTCCGAAGGAGGACCACAGTGTAGTTCACTGCGGCATTCTGTATGGTTTAGAGCCGGAGCTGCGAAAACGTTTGGAGAACAACACTGCTTTTGATACAATGGGAGAACTGAAAATGACTTTCGATACCCATGCTGCCGTAGAGAGTTATGATGCTTCAGAAAAGTTCTTTAGCTGCATGATGGAAGAGAACAGCTCCGTTAGCGAGCACGTACTCAAAATGTCTGGGTACGCCGATAAGCTCATAGCCCTAGGTATATCAATCCCCAATGAGCTAGGAATTCATCGTGTTCTCCAATCACTCCCACCAAGTTACAAGAACTTTGTGATGAACTACAATATGCAAGGCATGAAGAAGACTCTCCCCGAGCTTCTGTCAATGCTCAAAACTGCTGAAGTGGAGATCAAAAAGGAACATCAAGTGTTGATGATCAATAAAACCACTAGTTTCAAGAAAGGCAAGAAAGGCAAGCCAAAGGGTAATTTCAAGAAGGGCGGCAAAACTGTTGCCGCGCTTGAGAAAAAGACCAAGGCTGGCCCTAAGCCTGACACTGAGTGCTTTTACTGCAAGGGCACTGGGCAATGGAAGCGTAATTGCCCCAAATATCTGGCGGATAAGAAGGCCGGCAAAGTGAACAAAGGTATATGTGATATACACGTTATTGATGTGTACCTTACTAGTAATCGCAATAGCGCTTGGGTATTTGATACTGGTTCGGTTGCTAACATATGTAACTCGAAACAGGAACTACGGAATAGGCGACAACTAGCAAAGGATGAGGTGACGATGCGCGTCGGCAATGGATCAAAGGTCGATGTGATCGCTGTCGGGACGCTACCTCTTCGTCTACCATGTGGATTAGTGATGAACCTTAATAATTGTTATTTGGTGCCTGCGTTGAGCATGAACATTATATTTGGATCTTGTTTGATGGAAAACGGTTATTCATTTAAGTCTGAGAACAATGGATGTTCGATTTATATGAATGATATCTTTTATGGTCATGCACCTATGAAGAATGGTTTATTTCTTTTGAATCTTGATAGTAATGATACACACATTCATAATGTGAATGCCAAAAGAATCAAGTTGAATGAGGATATTGCTGCATACATGTGGCATTGCCGCTTAGGTCATATTGGTGTTAAGCGCATGAAGAAGCTCCATTCTGATGGGCTCCTAGAATCACTTGATTATGAATCATTTGAGACATGTGAACCATGCCTTATGGGCAAGATGACTAGAACCCCGTTTTCTGGCACGATGGAACGGGCGACGGATTTATTGGAAATCATACATACCGATGTGTGTGGTCAATGAGTGTGTCGGCGAGCGATGCTAAAGTCTGCTAGGATTATGTTAGCAATTGCTACATTTTTCGATTATGAAATCTGGCAGATGGATGTCAAAACTGCGTTCCTTAATGGTCACATTGAGGAAGAGTTATACATGGTGCAACCCAAAGGTTTTGTCGATCCTAAGGATGCTGACAAGGTATGCAAACTTCAGCGATCCATTTATGGACTGAAGCAAGCATCCCGGAGTTGGAACCTCCGCTTTGATGAGGTGATCAAAGGGTTTGGATTTGTCCAAACTTATGGAGAAGCTTGTATCTACAAGAAAGTGAGTGGGAGCTCTATAGCATTTCTAGTAGTATATGTGGATGACATATTGTTGATTGGAAATGATATAGAATTTTTGAATAGTGTAAGGTTATTTGAACAATAGTTTGTCGATGAAGGACCTTGGTGAAGCATCGTATATATTAGGCATCAAAATCTATAGAGATAGATCAAGACGCTTGATTGGGCTTTCGCAAAGTACATACCTTGACAAGATTCTGAAAAAGTTCAGAATGGACGAAAGTAAGAAAGGGTTCTTACCTATGTTATAAGGAAAGACATTGAGTCAGACTCAAAGTCCATCTACATCAGAAGATAGAGAATTAATGAACAAGATCCCCTATGCCTCATCCATAGGCTCTATCATGTATGCTATGCTATGTACAAGACCGGATGTGGCACATGCTATTAGCTTGACTAGCAGGTACCAATCTGATCCAGGTTTGGAACACTGGATGGCGGTAAAGAATATCCTAAAGTACTTAAGAAGGACTAAGGATATGTTTCTCGTGTATGGCGGTGAAGAAGAGATCGTCGCAAGATGTTACGTCGATACTAGCTTCGACATCGATACGGATGACTCTAAGTCACAATTCTAGGTACGTATTTGTTATGAATGGAGGAGCAGTAAGCTGGAGGAGTTCCAAGCAACCAGTGGTGGCGGGATCATCGACAGAAGCGGAATATGTTGCTGCCTCGGAGGCAGCGCGGGAAGGAGTTTGGATGAAGGAGTTCATATCCGAACTAGCTGTGGTTCCAACTGCGTTGGATCCGATGGTTATCTATTGTGACAACAATGGTGCCATAGCCAATGCTAAAGAACCAAGGTCTCACAAGAATTCCAAGCATTTCAAGCGCCGTTTTCACTCCATCCGTGAGCATGTCAAGGATGTTGATATAAAGATTTGCAATGTACATACGGATCTGAATGTGGAATTTTGAAATTTTTGAAAAATTTAAAACCATGCATACATTAATCATCAGCATGGCATAGTTGCATTTTAAAATCTCTCGATCACACATTTGGAATTTCATTTCAACTCATAAATGGATTTATTCATGAAATGGCCTAAAGGTGTCATATACAATATTTTGATTTTACTATTGTTTTTAAAGTCTCCAAGTAATATTAAAAGGTTCTATTTCAGATAAGGTTTCCAAAATATATTTTTCCATATTTTTCTGAAAATGTCTGAATCAAATTTTAAATTTAAATTCAATTCGAAAGTATTTTAAAACAGAAAAGAAAAGATTAAAACAAACTGAAGCCAGGCCGGCCGAGCCGGCCCAACCTCTCCTTTCCGCACGGAGCAGCGCAGAGCGGCCCATCGTCGGCCCGAAAGCAGCCCAGCCGCCTTCCCCTCTCTCCTCTCACTGCCAAGCGGGCCCCGCATGTCAGCGCCCCCATCTTCTACCTCAACCGCCTCCCCTGCCCACGACCGCGACGTCGTGCCCACGTCGCCACCACCTCACGCCCCGCTCTCACCGAGACGCGCAATGGCGCA
The DNA here is from genome assembly GCA_026929855.1 of Poa annua. NCBI lineage: Eukaryota > Viridiplantae > Streptophyta > Magnoliopsida > Poales > Poaceae > Poa > Poa annua. The sequence goes on along the minus strand of CM049439.1, from coordinate 25,292,675 downwards.
CTGACCAGCCCCCTTAAGACCCCCGCCCACGGCCTCCTTTTCCCCTCGCAGAGAAGAACACGAGCGCCCCAAGCTGCCCAGACTCCGTGCTCGAATCGCGCCACGGCCGTCGCCGTTCGTCGCCGATTCCGGTGAGCCCCGCCCCCCTCTCCATCTCTCTCCGGCACCTCGTGCTTCCCCTCACACCAGCGCATCTCTTTAACAAGGTAGAACGGACCCAGGCGCCGCCAAACGAAGACGTCGTGCTCGGCCGAAACCGCCGCCCACTGCCGCAACTCCGGTGAGCAATTGCCAGAGAAGGAGAGCAACCCCGCAGTCTGCGACCATGCCAGCAGACCCGCCTCGACCTCCTAGGCCCTCAGGTACCAACCGCACATCCCAGGCCCCTTCTTTTCGTAGAATCCGTGCACGCCGTGCATGGCGCCACCGCGGCCAGAGCAATTCCGGTGAACTGCGCCGCCCAAATTAGGACATTAGATCCAGGGCTGTTGGATCAAGATCCATCGGCTGCAGTTTATTTTATTTCCGAATCGGTACCGATTAATCCGGTGCGTCCGCATAAGTTAGATCGGACGGCTGAGATTAATCGTATTTTTTGAAAATTGCTAAAAAGACAGAAACTAATTCAAACTTCAAAAATTGATAACTTTCAAATCACAAATCTAAATTTAGAAAATTTTATGTCCCCGGAAAGCCCTTCTCTTGTAGATTATTGTAGCATCATTAGGTTTCCTTTTTGAATCTGATAAAATTGATTAATATGCAGAGGGGCATTTCGGCCATTTAATTCATAACTTGTTTTCCAAAATTATTTTTTAAAGTGAAACCTTTTGCAAAATGTTATTATTTACACCCTATGTCCAGAGAAGTTAAAACCAAATTTTTATATAACATTAACTACAGAAGTACAATTATTTTGTATTACAAGCTTAAAATGCATCAATTAAATATTTGTAACAAGAATAATATCATTCAATTATGTTCATGGCATCATACATTAAGTTATCAAATAGATAATAAATAAACGAACATAATATGATTAATTTGTGTTAACACATTGCATACATATATGCATAGCATCGTTTTTGTATTGTTAATGTGTGGATTGTGTGTTGATTTGGTGTTATCTATTGTTATATTGTCTGGAGTGCCATTCCTGTTGCTGTGATAATTCAGCTTACTCTCACGGTTGACAAGGCAAGTTCACTTTGATGATTTTCACTAGTAATCTTCATGAGCAGTTAAATGTTTTTGTATAATGCTTGAATAGGATGAATTATTACGTTTATTGATGTCATGAAACTAGGTAGGATAGTCACATGATTTACTTGGCTTGATATTCTTTATTGCCATCGTGATGTTGTTTTGTGTAGCTATGCTAGTTAGATATGTTTAGGAACACCACAACTTCGTCCTTAGAAACGATGAGCACCACAGAGTCATGGTGTCTCTAAACGATCTGGCCACCACGGAGTCATGGTGTATCATTTGAAACGACGTGGATCACCACGGAGTCATGGTGCATCCTCACAAACGGCGGTGAGCACCACGGAGTCATGGTGTCTCTAAACGATCTGGCCACCCCGGAGTCATGGTGTGCCATTTGAAACGACGTGGATCACCATGGAGTCACGGTGCATCCTCACAAACGGCGATGAGCACCACGGAGTCAAGGTGTCTCTAAACGATTTGGCCACCACGGAGTCATGGCGTGTCATTTGAAATGGTTCGGAAAGTTGGAGTGAAGGGGTACTCAGAGTTATTTTTCGGAAAAGAGTAGAATCACCATGGGGACATGGTGTCCTCGAAAGGGTTGGAAATAACTCGGAGTTCTATTACGTGTACGTTAAGAAAGATATTAAATAATTTTCTTAGAACCAATAAAAATGTTTAAAATATTCTGAGTGAATCTTGCCACCACAATTCAATTGTGCTGACCCAATAAATCTGGGCTGTAACTCACCGTTGCAGGTCTGTCTGACGAGAACTAAGGGATTGGATAGGGTCACGAGTCTCCAACCAACATGCCTTGCCTATGGCACATGATGAAGATGGAGCTCTCTGTATCTATTTGCCTTCCGATGTATGTTTATTTCGGTTTGAGCTAGCCATGAGCTATGCACCTTGTATCGAACCTTTTATTTCTGGATCATCGTGTAATGGATCTTGATACAATGTTATGATATTTCATCTTAAACTGTGTGTGCTAGCAAGTCGATCCAGGGACTAGCACAATACACAGGAGGTCGCTACCTTATAGTAAAAGGGGGGCCTTTACTGATGGTATCAGAGCACTGTGTTGCCTGTAGGATTGTGACCCTAGGTTTGGATTAGTATATAGGAAAGACCGTAGGAAAAAATATACTGTTAATATGTTTATGAAATTAGTAATTTATTTTTATTCAGATTATTTTTTTTAAAAAAATCCTCGTAACGCATGTCTAATCCATTTGCTTCTCTCTCAAAACCTCTTGTAGATGTCCTACTCCATCGACTCCTTCGAGAAAGGACCTGCCAGGATTATGACACTTGAGAGTAACGTTGATTTCATGAGGGCATTGAAGAATATCATGATAGGCCTAGATCTGGAGGGGGATGTTGTCTACAAATGATACCCCTACTTGAAGGACGGGCATGAGGTATGGATGGTGCAAGCCCACTTGTACAAGAACAAGGGAGATGACTCGAATGGAAAGGGATATCACATCTTTACTGCTACAGATCACTCTTCAAGTTTCTACGACTCTTGCAAGAGCGCCGCATGGAATGCAATAGATATTCTAGGGATGGTTCTAAATGCGAGACTTCGCCTGACACAAGACCGCTTGAGGGAAGTGGAAGGAGAATTAGAAACCATCAAGAAGCGTAAAACTGGTAATAGGAGGAATTACCTTGCTCAGTTCAAGTAATTGCAAATCAGAGGATTTCACTTGTAGTAGATTGACCACCATTTAACTTTAGGATCTGTTTTGATTCGAGTGTTGACCATACCAACCCTTGTGGTATGGCAATGACGTTACGTTTGTTTTCCAAAACCCATGTGTTGATTTGTTAAACAATTAGGATGTTTTCCTTATGAATGATTGGATGTGTTTCTTTTGCTATGACTGTTTGTGAGGGTAGGATTGTCTCCTCTTAGATCTCTCTATCCTTGCTCATCTATGCTAAACCAACAAATGCCTCCTCGTTGAGAAAACCGCAACAACAAAAACAAGAACAATGAGGACAACAATGGGAATGGAAACAATGGGATGCAACAGATGTTGGCCCAGATGATGCAAGTGATGACACACATCTTAGCGAACAACAACAACAACACACCTCCTTCGCCACCACCCCCACAAGTGGACATGCTCACCCGGTTTCTGAGGTTGACACCAGCAACGTTCACTAGCGCCTCAGAGCCTGTTATAGCAGATGACTGGCTACGCTCGGTGAATTAGAATCTAGTAACCATTGGATGCATGGATGGAGAGAAGGTCAGGATTGCGGCACATCTGCTAGAAGGACCTGCGGCCAGCTGGTGGCACAACTATCAGATCACTCATCCAATTGAGGATTTCACCTGGGAGTTGTTCCAAGAAGGTTTCCGTACTGCACACATATCAACTGGTGTGATGAGCTTGAAGAAAAGAGAATTTTGTAATCTGCGTCAGGGAAGCCGCACAGTTGCATGATACATAGATTATTTCAACAATCTAGCACGCTATGCACCAGATGACGTTGACACAGACGCCAAGAGGAACGAGAAATTCTTGGATGGTCTAAATGATGACCTAGCCGTGCAACTGTCAGTTGTCTACACACCCAACTATCAGGCACTTCTCGACAAGGCCACTATCTTAGAGAACAAACAGATACAAGCCGAAAATAGAAAGAGGAAGCATAACTCAAGCAAGTACCACTCTGAACCTTCACACAAGAGACACATTTATTATGAGGGAATTGGGGATTACCACTTCCACAAACATGAAGACGGTAATCATAACCAAAATGGAGGATACAAGGGAAGAACGATGACTACAAAAGCAATGGGCACAACAATGAAGAGAACAATGGTCATTATCACCAAAATCAATCCGTCAAGAAGGATACTATTCAGGTGCTGTGCTACAATTGCAAGAAACTGGGGCACTATGCCTCAGACTGTCCAGAAAAGAAGAATGTTGGAAACAACAATGGGAACAAGCCAAATCCATTCCAGAAAGGGCACATAAACCAGATCGAAGTGGAAGAGGTGTTTCAAAGGTCAAATAGAGGAACCCGTAAGTTTTGATCAACTATTCTCCGACACATCACCTTTGTTTTGATCAACTATTATCCGACACATCACCTTGATACTAGTTCAGGATATTTATGCATAACAAGGAGGTAAATAGATAGAGATAAGAGACTCAACAACGATCTTAACAAGCATAACGTGAGCACTTGACAAAGTAAGCTGGTCACCATGTGGGTACCAAGTAGCAGTCCCCAAAATAAGTAAACCCTAGAAATCAACCAAGTCAGCTTCGTTTAAGGGTGGTAGCACCCTAGAACAGTCTGAACCCAAACCTTTTCTTTCTGGCCTTCTCGAATCTCGGGACGAGACTCTTTTAAGGGTGGTAGTCCGTAACACGCCTAAAATTTGAAATTTTTGAAAATTTTAAAACCATGCATACATTCATCATCAACATGGCATAGTTGCATTTTAAAATCTCTGGATTACACATTTGGAATTTCATTTCAACTCATAAATGGATTTATTCATGAAATGGCCTAAAGGTGCCATATACAATATTTTGATTAGTATTGTTTTTAAAGTCTCCAAGTAATATTAAAAGGTTCTATTTCAGATAAGCTTTCCAAAATATATGTTTCCATATTTTTCAGAAAATGTCGTCGGCCCAACCTCTCCTTTCCGCACGGAGCAGCGCAGAGCGGCCCGTCGTCGGCCCGAAAGCAGCCCAGCCGCCTTCCCCTCTCTCCTCTGACTGCCAAGCGGGCCCCGCATGTCAGCGCCCCCATCTTCTTCCTCAACCGCCTCCCCCGTCCACGACCGCGACATCGTGCCCACGTCGCTACCACCTCACGCCCCGCTCTCACCGAGACGCGCAACGGCGCGCTGACCACCCCCCTTAAGACCCCCGCCCACGGCCTCCTTTTCCCCTCGCAAAGACGAACACGAACGCCACCAAGCTGCCCGGACTCCGTGCTCTAATCGTGCCTCGGCCGCCATTCGCCGCCGATTCCGGTGAGCCCCCCCCCCCCCTCCATCTCTCTCTGGCACCTCGTGCTTCCCCTCACACCAGCGCATCTCTTTGACAAGGTAGAACGGACCCAGGCGCCGCCAAACGACGACGTCGTGCTCGGCCGAAACCCCGCCCACTGCCGCAACTCTGGCGAGCAATTGCCGGAGAAGGAGAGCACCCCCGCCGTCCGCGAGCACGCCAGCAGCCCCGCCTCGACCTCCTAGGCCCTCAGGTACCAACCGCGCATCCCGAGCCCCTTCTTTTCGTTGCATACGTGCACGCCGTGCATGGCGCCGCCGCGGCCGGAGCAATTCCGGCGAACTGCGCTGCCCAAATTAGGACATTAGATCCAGGGCTGTTGGATCAAGATCCATCAGCTGCTGTTTAGTTTATTTCCGAATCGGTACCGATTAATCCGGTGCGTCCGCATAAGTTAGATCGGACGGCTGAGATTAATCGTATTTTCTGAAAATTGCTAAAAAGACAGAAACTAATTCAAACTTCAAAAACTCATAACTTTCAAATCACAACTCCAAATTTAGTAAATTTTATGTCCCTGGAAAGCCCTTCTCTTGTAGATTATTGTAGCATCATTAGGTTTCCTTTTTGAATCTGATAAAATTGATTAATATGCAGAGGGGCATTTCGGCCATTTAATTCATAACTTGTTTTCCAAAATTATTTTTTAAAGTGAAACCTTTTGCAAAATGTTATTATTTACACCCTATGTCCAGAGAAGTTAAAACCAAATTTTTATATAACATTAACTACAGAAGTACAATTATTTTGTATTACAAGCTTAAAATGCATCAATTAAATATTTGTAACAAGAATAATATCATTCAATTATGTTCATGGCATCATACATTAAGTTATCAAATAGATAATAAATAAACGAACATAATATGATTAATTTGTGTTAACACATTGCATACATATATGCATAGCATCGTTTTTGTATTGTTAATGTGTGTATTGTGTGTTGATTTGGTGTTATCTATTGTTATATTGTCTGGAGTGCCATTCCTGTTGCTGTGATAATTCAGCTTACTCTCACGGTTGACAAGGCAAGTTCACTTTGATGATTTTCACTAGTAATCTTCATGAGCAGTTAAATGTTTTTGTATAATGCTTGAATAGGATGAATTATTACGTTTATTGATGACATGAAACTAGGTAGGATAGTCACATGATTTACTTGGCTTGATATTCTTTATTGCCATCGTGATGTTGTTTTGTGTAGCTATGCTAGTTAGATATGTTTAGGAACACCACAACTTCGTCCTTAGAAACGATGAGCACCACGGAGTCATGGTGTCTCTAAACGATCTGGCCACCACGGAGTCATGGTGTGTTATTTGAAACGACGTGGATCACCACGGAGTCATGGCGCATCCTCACAAACGGCGGTGAGCACCACGGAGTCATGGTGTCTCTAAACGATCTGGCCACCCCGGAGTCATGGTGTGTCATTTGAAACGACGTGGATCACCACGGAGCCACGGTGCATCCTCACAAACGGCGATGAGCACCACGGAGTCATGGTGTCTCCAAACGATCTGGCCACCACGGAGTCATGGCATGTCATTTGAAATGGTTCGGAAAGTTGGAGTGAAGGGGTACTCAGAGTTATTTTTCGGAAAAGAGTAGAATTACCACGGGGACATGGTGTCCTCGAAAGGGTTGGCAATAACCCAGAGTTCGATTACGTGTACGTTAAGAAAGATATTAAATAATTTGCTTAGAACCAATAAAACTGTTAAAAATATTCTGAGTGAATCTTGCCACCACAATTCAATTGTGCTGACCCAATAAATCTGGGCTGTAACTCACTGTTGCAGGTCCGTCTGACGAGAACTAAGGGATTGGATAGGGTCACGAGTCTCCAACCAACATGCCTTGCCTGTGGCACATGATGAAGATGGAGCTCTCTGTATCTATTTGCCTTCTGATGTGTGTTTATTTCGGTTTGAGCTAGCCATGAGCTATGCAACTTGTATCGAACCTTTTATTTCTGGATCATCGTGTAATGGATCTTGATACAATGTTATGGTATTTCATCTTAAACTGTGTGTGCTAGCAAGTCGATCCAGGGACTAGCACAATACACAGGAGGTCGCTACCTTATAGTAAAAGGGGGGCCTTTAAAGAACCTTTGACTAAACAACTCCCAAGGGCAAAACATGATCAACATCGGAACTCCATGGGTGTTAGGGTCATTACAATGTAATCTAGATTATTGCTGTAACATCCTAGGATTTTTCAAAATTTAAAAATTTAGAAAAATCCAAAACTTTTGAAAACTATATATTATTTTCGTTGGAAAATTTAAAAACTTTGCATTCATGCATCATCCTCATTTAAACATGACATTTTAATTACCTAGTAGTTATTTTAAAATGCAATTACTTGTTTAAATAAGATTTATTTCCATAAAGTTATGTTTTATACTTGTTATAATATTCCACATTATTAATTTTATTTTTGGGAAAGAATACCGTAAAAAGGTTCTATTTTTAATAAGCTTTTCAAAACATATTTTTATGAATTTTTCTGAAAGGATTTGGTTGAGTTTAAAAATCCATTTCTGATTTAAAAGATTTAAACAGGGAATAGAAAATGAATTTTAAACAAAAAAAAGGGTCCCGAGCTAACTGGGCCGAAGCCCAACTTACCTTCCGCGCGTGCGCAGCAGTTAGCAGCCCAGCAGCAGCGCAGCTCCTCCGCGCGCCTCTCTCCCTCTCCATGACAGGTGGGTCCCACCTGTCATCACCAAGACGGCACCTTCTTCCCCAAATCACGCGCTCGCCCAAACGGCAACTCCGGCCGAAAAATCCTCGGCTTCAATGCGGCGATTAAGACCATGATTCTTGCCCCCGTTTGCACCTACAAATACCCCGGCGCCTCCTCTCTCATTTGCCCTAGACCACTCTCCCTCTCCGCCCCTAGGCTGCCCATGCTCAAGCTTCTTCTCCGCCACGGCCGCCGGCGACGATCCTCGATTCCGGCGAGTACAGGACACCCCGGACCCTCCCGTTTGTTTCTTTCTCCCTCCCTTGACCTTGCGCATCTATTTGACATGGCGCCTTATTTTCATATGCGCCAGAGTGACGAGACCGTCTGCACCCGAAGCTCCCGCCGCCGCCTCCAACTCCGGCGAAGGATTGCAGAAGAACGCAGACGCACCGAAGCCTCCGACCTTGCCATCGACACCGCCTCGCCGTCCTCTTCGCTTCGGTATACCCCTTCTCCCCCTCGGCCTCGTAGAACGTTAGCGCACGCGACGCCGACAATGGCGCCGCCGCGGTCTCGGTCACCGGAGACGTTTTCCGGCCGACCGCGCCGCTAGGTTTAGGTCTTAGATCTAGACCGTTAGATCTAGATCTAACGACTCCGTCTTTTTATTTATTTCGAATCGGTACCGGCGAATAGGGAGATGCCATGTCAATGCCAAGTCATCGCTCCGTCAGTGCACAGTCAGCGCCACATCGGATCCACGTGGCCAGAGACTTTTCTGCGATTTTTCTTATTTAGTTAAATCGGCAGTTTTGCAGAAAACCCCCTGCATATTGCTTTTATCATTACTTTTTATCTGTTTAGCCAAATTCAAATATTTTTGTATATTTTAAATCCTTAGAACCAGTAGAATTTTTTGGCATTATTGGTTTTCTGGTTTGAAACTTTCAAAATTTTCAAATTTTCAAATGAGTAGTTTGAGCATTTTTGTCATAACTTTTGATAGAAAATTTATTTTTGAATAAATCCAATTGCTAATTTTTTTAATTGTCCTATGTTCATTAGAACTGTTTAACAATTTTTGATAAAAAGTTTAATTGTGGAAAACTTTAATCTTGGAATTACCCTTTTATTATATCTTGTAATAGATAGAAATTAATTAAATTGCATTTATAGCTTCATGCATACCTTATAAAAATCACAAAAGTTTGTATGATTTTTTTCTTGTGTTTAAAAATTGCATTTCATGCATAGCATATCTTATTATATTGTCATTTTGTTTGTGTGTTCATTTGTGGCTTGTTTCATGTGTTAGAATTTTCGGAGAGAAACGAAGACTTTTGCAACTGCAACTACTACTCTCCCTGCTGCCAAGGCAAGTGGCACACTCATGAAATTCCTAAGTATTTTTGTCTATGCATGACTTAGTTATTTTCCTTATGCATGTGTAGGACTTAGTAGTATTGCTATGCAAGACATGTTTAGAATTTCCCTACTCCTTTGTGTCTAGGAACCTATATAATGACTTAGTAGAAAAATTGATGCTATGCAAAAGTTGTTTTATGAAAAGTTAATTTCTACTAAGTTAAAGAAACACCTGGGTGGATTGGTTGGTTATCGGAGGCGAAGTTGAGTGGCTACTCAGGCCCATTTTCATGGTGTGAACCTGAGTATGTGCACTTGTGGATGGCCACCCAGGGAACAAAGGGATCTGAAGTACTCCAAGTGAAGATTGCTTCCAGTGCAGCCATTGCCAATATGGGCTCTGGCTTGATCAACTAAGCTGCGTGGACTCACCCCGGCCTGACAGGTGGTGGTAGAGGTTTTGTAGGTGGAGCGCGTCAGGCCAGTATGGGGAGGGAAAATGCTTCTGAAAGATCTCGTCTCATTCTTCTCCTTTTCCTTATCACTTCCAGAGTGTAGAGGATAGTTTGGGCTGAATGGGTACAATGGTGAACGTGCACAACCTCTGCAGAGTGTCAAATCTAAGTAGTTAGTCGTGTCCACGGTACGGACAATTTTGAGCAGCTGATCAAGGAAGTCAACGGAGGATCCCAACATTGCAATTTCTTAAGTAAAATTTTGAAGGGTGAACAAGGGTTAGGAACCTCAGGCTCATTTAGGTGAGTGCACCTGGCTTACACCCAGGCTCATTTAGATGAGTGAACCTGAGTATGTGAAAGTGTTTTCAAAAGAGTTAGGAAAAAAATTGGCTTTCTGCAAATTAGCCTTTGAACTCCACCAGCCAAATATGCATATAGGTTATTAGAGTTATTCCACTAAGTGTCCACAAAGTGTCACTTGCCAGTTCCATTTTAAATGGTTCTGACCCACATTGTTGCAATATTTTTTTATTGCAGATTGTTCAGATGACGAGTGAGGTTTCGTTTAGGGGTTTCGAGTCTGCAACCAACATGTTTTCGCCTGTGGCAACATGAAGATGATGGAGACTCACTGCTATTTTTCCCGCTGTTTACTCTTTCAAAGCTAGCTTTGTGCTATGCAAGTTGTAACAAATATTTTCTAAGTCTGGATCATCGATGTAATAATGTGATACTTTGTTGTGATATTACATCGTAAACTGTGTGTGCAAACGAATCGATCCAGGAATTTGCACTATACACAGGGACTTGCCATTTTCTAAGTGCAGGTCCGCTACAATTGCCCCTAGTGCAAGTGGGAGACTGAAAGGAATATGCCCGAGAGGCAATAATAAAGTGGTTATTATCTTATTCCATATTTATGATAAATGTTTATTTCTCATCTTATAATTGTATTAATCAGAGACATTAATACATGTTTGACTAATGAACAAATAAGAGTTGCTAGCAAAGCCTCTCGTTTAACTAGCTCGTTGATTAACATATGATCAAGGTTTCCTGATCATGAACATTGGATGTTGTAAATAACGGGATCAGATCATTAGGAGAATGATGTGATGAACACACACCCAAATTAAGTTTAGCAATGCGATCAAGTCATTAAGTTTACATTGTTGTACTAAGTATACGAAGTAATCCTAATTCTTAGACCATGAGATCATGTCAATCACTAACACCGGAAGAATGCTTTGATAACATCAAACGTCACACCGTAACAGGGTGACTATCAAGGTGGCGTTGGGTATTCTGAAAGTATTAGTTGAGGCTCATGGATCAAGAAGTGGGATTTGTCCATCCAGATGACGGAGAGAGATACTCTGTGCCCTCTCGGTGATATCACATCGACACCGCTTGCAAGTACGTGACTAGGTAACAAGGATGTCATATCACGGAACGAGTAAAGAGTACTTGTCGGGAACGAGATAGAACTAGGTATAGATGATACCAATGATCGGATCTCGGATAAGTAAAATATCGCGAGACCAAAGGAATTGGTTATGACGTTTTTTGGTTCACACGATCACAAGATTCATCGTCGAATATGTAGGAGTCATTACGGATCTCTAGATCCCGCTGTTGACTATTGATCGGAGAGGTGTATCGATCATGTCTACATTATTCACGAACCGTAGGGTGACACACTTAAGGTTTGTCGACGCTTTTGGGTAGACACGGAATTTCGAAGAAAAGTTTGGACAGCACCGAAATTGTTTCGGGAAATATTGAAATAGTTCAAGGGGTTAATTGTCAATGGTTGCCAATGGTTGTTAATAGAATTAACAAATGAACCAAGGGGATAAGTGTTAATGTTTGTTAATAGAATTAACAAATATTAAAAAGAAATGAAATTGTTTTATTTAATAAAGAAAAACCCTTGGGATTTTGAGTGGAGTTTTAAAGAGAGTGAGTGGGCATTAGTGGATGCTTGACTCACATGAAGAGGAAGGGGTGGGGGCTCCTTGAGCCGCATCACCCTTGGGCTGCCTCCCTCTCCTATATAAGGAGAGGTAGAGCTCCCTCTTACGTACACACTTGATCCTCTCTCCCTCCTCCCGCTGCTCCACCTCTCGGCCATCCGCTTGGCAAAGCCATGGCCATTTAGTCCTCCACCACACCACGCCATCGTGCTGTTGGAGTTCCTTTGTGCTTCTACTACTTCCGCTGCCCTGCTGGATCGAGGGAACGAAGGTCGTCATCAAGCCGTACGTGTGACCGAGTACGGAGGCGCTGCCCGATGCAGCGCACATCTTCACGATCTTGAGATCGGCGAGTGAACGACTACATCATCCACGAGAATTATTCTCGAAACGCTTTCGGTCTTCGAGGGTGAGTTTCTCTTGGAATATGTTCCACTCGTAACGAGCATCTCCTAGATTAGATCTTGGCTTGTTGGTTTGTTCACACCATAGGAAATTTTTTGTTTTCTATGCTACGAACACATCACCTTTTTGACTGCAAGATGATGCAGCCAAGGTCTTCGATAATATAAACTCCAAGAAATCTGCAAACAACATCATTGGTCCGGTAAGGACTAATGTTTAAAGAAGCAATACGCTTAATGCATAAGTATGAGAAGCATCGCTCTAAACCCTGTAACTAACTCTCTCGATGATTGTTGTCGGCCCAGTGGATTCTAGGGTGTGCATAGCCCACTCTCCACGGGCTGCGCACGCGGCAGCGTCTACAAAACGACTAAGGACCAAGCCACCGCTTGGAGGGTTCCCCCCGAGGGAGAAACCCCTACGGGGGACCTGAGGCGCTGGAAGGGGCCCGAAGGGGGCTCCCCCCGAGGGCGTCCCGCTCGAGGACTCTCAGCCGGTCCGGCCCCTCTCCCTCGAGAGCCTCAGGCCCCTGAGGGGATACTTCGCGACGAAGGAAGCACTGCAGAGCGCACATGGGCTCTGCTGCGGCCGCAGGGTGACGCGCGCATCTGCGCGCACGGCAGCAACAGCGTCACAGTTGCCGCTCCCATGATAAAAGGGGTCAACAAAGTTCTGTGTCCCCTGCGCCGCCAACGAAGCATTCCTCTTTGGTGATAAAGCAGTTGGCCGGCACAACGCTCCAACGACGACGTCACTGCGGGCACACCCCACGGTCTCCGCCGCGCCTGCGAGCCGCTCTGCCAAGTCTGCAACTTGTCGGCCACAGTGCGCCGCTTTAACACGGAAGAGGCGCGTCCAAGGACGGAGGAGACAGCTGCTCTGCCACGAAGGCAGGCTTTGCGACCATGGACCGAGTCCATGAACGGGCAAGCAGTAGTGCACCCCCCTCCGCCACTGGTGGCCATGTGGGAACCCGTCCACTGCGCAGATCGCAGGGATGAGGCCCGGGGCAGCTATTTAAGGAGGAGGGGCACTTCCATAGGAGAAAAACTCGATCCCAAGCTCAATAGCGTCCTCCACCTCCGGACCCACTCAAGGCCCGGAGGCTTGTTGTACTACAGTCACCACAGTGCAATCGAGACAAGCAGGAGTAGCGGTGTTACCTCGCCTTGAGGGCCGTGAACCTGGGTAAGGGCCGGTGTCACTCTCTGCCGTGCAGTTCCGCTCCAAGCATCGCGAGCAACGTCGCGGCGTGCATCGAGGGTTGTTTGACCTCCGTGTTCAGTCCCCCTTCGAACCTCTTCCCGGGGCGAGACTACCCCTGTTACGTGGGAGTTCATTCCTCGACATTTGGCGCGCCAGGTATGGGGCTGAGGCACGTCTTCAACCTCCGAACTCCGCGCCATGATGGACACCCGCGCGACGCGCGCCAACAGGCGCACCTCCGAGAGAGCTCACACCGAGCCCGGCACTGCACCCACCCGCGGCCGCCGTGGTCGCCCCCGCGCGACCGAACGCGCTGGCACCGGCCCGCGCGTGGAAGAGCCGGAGAGCGAGGAGCACCGCGAAGGAGACCAGCGTGACGACGAGGACCTCTCCGAGCGCCGCGGGGACGCTGAGTCCTCGCACCCGTCCCGGCGCCAGAGCGTGTCCACGCGGGAGCATCAAGAGCCCGCCCCGCACACCGCGCTACTGATGGCTCAGGAGCTCCTCCGCTACCGGCCAAGTGCCGAAGCGCACGACCAGTGGCTGGACCGCCTCCACCACCTCGTCGACATCGCAACCACACGCCCCGCTCCGTCGCGCTCCATCGTGCCTTCCGGCCCTGCAGGGACGGCCGCACCAGGTGCGCCACCGCCGCCGCCGGGACCGCCCCCGGCCGCGGCACAGCGGGCTCCCTCCCATGCTTCCTCGCCGCACGACTGCCAAATCGTGCAGCGCACCGCACCTGACGCGCGCGTAGGCATGGAGCGACGTCGCGACCTCCAAAACCGCCTCGTCGAGGAGCTCGGTCAGGCGGGGCAGCAAAACCGCAGGGCCCTCCAGGGAGGAACGGCCACCTATGCCTCAGGCTGCATGGCCTTCACGCGCACCCTGCGCCGTGTGGTCTGGCCACAGAAGTTCAGGCCAGCGCTCCCCAAGGGCTTCGACGGGTCCACCAACCCTCTCGAGTTCCTGCAGCTCTACACCACTTCCATCCAGGCTGCAGGGGGCGATGACAAAGTCATGGCCAACTGGTTCTCCCACGCCCTCAGGGACTCCGCTCTGTCCTGGCTTCTCAACCTGCCCGAGGACTCGAGAGGAGCTCTGCAGGCAGTTCGTCGCCAACTTCAAGGGCACGTACGAGCGCGCACTCACCCACAACGACTTGCGCGCTGTGGTGCAGAAGAAGGGTGAAACTCTTCGCAAGTACATCCAGCGTTTCAGCCAGGTGCGGAACAAAATTCCAAACATCCCCGACACCCAGGTGATCGCTGCCTTCCGCGAGGGCGTCACGAACCGCAGGATGCTCGAGAAGCTCGGCATCCACGACAAGCTCACCTCTGTGGTGAAGCTGTTCGATCTGGCGGACAAGTGCGCCAAGGCTGAACAGGGACTCCTCTTCGTCAAGATGAGCGCGCGGGGGGACGACCCGGGCGAAGGGTCCAAGAGCCACAAGAAGAAGGAAGAGCCCAAGCGCAAGGCCACCGCAGTCCTCGCGGCAGAGCCTGACGAAAAGGGCTCCCGCAGGGGCTCCCCCGAGCGCGGCGACAAAGAAATGGACCACCGTCCGTTCTGCGTCTACCACAACAGGCGCGGGCACGCTACAGACGACTGCTTCGACCTCAAGAGGCTGAGCAGGGAACGCGAGCGGGGAGAAGGCAGCGGAGGCCGCGGCAGAGGTCGCGGCTACCGCAGGGACGCCAAGGGCAGGCGCGATGGCGGCTACCAGAAGCCGTCGGGCACTCAAGCCAACGCCGCCCAGAAGAACAACAACCTCCCCGACGAGGAAGACGGAGGCTATCAGGCCCCGAGAGGCGCCATGGCCTGCATCCTCGGCGGAGCTCAAGCGCCCAAGTCGAACAATCAGTTCAAGCAGTTCGCCCGCGAACTCAACGCCGCGCTCCCGAGCACCGAGACTTCCAGGCCCCTCAAGTGGTCCCAGTACACCATCGCCTTCGACGCCAAGGACCACCCCAGGTCGACCAAGACCGTTGGAACCCTCCCCCTGGTCTGCTCCCCCACCATCAACAACATCACCGTCTCCAAGACGCTCATCGACGGGGGAGCGGGCCTGAATGTCATCTCTGTCGAGACCTTCGAGACGCTTCAAGTGCCCTACGAGTGGCTTATGCCCTCCAGGCCGTTCACGGGCGTCACCAGTGGTTCTATCGAGCCTCTGGGACAAGTCCGCCTCGCGGTCACCTTTGGCACGCAGAAGAACTACCGCACGGAGCTGATCGACTTCGACGTCGCGCACATCGGTCTGCCGTACAACGCCATCCTCGGCTACCCCGCCCTTGCGAAGTTCATGGCCGTCACGCATCACGCCTACAACATGGTCAAGATTCCCGGCAGCGCTGGCACCATCGCCGTCCATGGCCATGTCCTGGACGCCACGCGCGCTGTCGAGAGCGCCTACAAGGCAGCCGCCATGGCTTTCCCGGCTGACGAGGACATGGAGCCTCTCGAGAGGCCCAGGAAGAAGAAGCAGGTGTTCTCTCAGGAGCAAGCCGCCACGAAGAAGGTGCCGCTGGACACCACCAGCTCGGGGGCTGAAGGCTCGGGGGCTAGCGTCACCATAGGCGCCGCCCTGCCTCCCAAATAGGAAGGCGCGCTCGTCGCCTTCCTTCGGGCAAACTCTGACATGTTCGCGTGGACTCCGTCAGATATGTCCGGCGTACCAAGGGAGGTGATCGAGCACCACTTAGCCGTGTGTCCAGACGCACGCCCCGTCAAGCAAAAAGCACGCAAGCAAGCCCCCGAGAAGCAAGCCTTCATCATCAAGGAAGTAGAGAAACTCAAGGCGGCAAATGTCGTCCGCGAAGTCGCGCACCCCACTTGGCTCTCCAACGGTGTGGTCGTCCCTAAACCCGCTGGAGGAGGCCGACTCTGCATCGACTACACCGATGTCAACAAGGCCTGCCCCAAGGACCCATACCCCATGCCGAGGATAGACCAGATCGTGGACTCCACCGCTGGCTGTGACCTCCTCTGTTTTCTGGATGCCTTCTCTGGTTATCACCAGATCAAGATGGCTAAAGAGGACGAGGAGAAGACGGCATTCCTCACCCCCGGTGGTGTGTACTGCTACACATGCATGCCCTTTGGCCTGAAGAACGCTGGGGCCACCTTCCAGAGGCTCATGAGGATAGCCTTGGGGGCTCAGATGGGCAGAAATGCTGAGGCCTACGTCGATGACATCGTGGTCAAGTCTCGAGAGGGGGACACCCTCTTGAGGGATCTAGAGGAAACCTTCGCCAGCCTGAGAAAGGTGAGCATCAAGCTCAACCCCGCCAAGTGCGTCTTCGGGGTCCCTTCAGGCAAGCTCCTCGGATTCCTCGTGTCCCACCGCGGCATAGAGGCAAATCCTGACAAGATCAAGGCCATAGAACAAATGCAGCCCCCTCGCCGACTCAAGGAAATGCAGCGCCTTGCGGGCTGCATGGCCAGCCTCGGTCGTTTCATCTCTAAATTCGGCGAGCGAGCCCTGCCGTTTTTCAAGATCATGAAGAGGTCGGGCACATTCAAGTGGACCCCTGAGGCGGATAAAGCCTTCGAAGATTTAAAGAAGTATCTGGCTAGCCCTCCGGTCTTGGTGGCCCCCAGGGCAGACGAGCACTTGAAGCTGTACCTCTCAGCCACCCCTCAGACAGCAAGCGCCGTCTTGGTGGTCGAGAGGGAAGAGCCTGTCCTCCCCAAGAAAAGCACTGCCACTCCAAGCCCGGAACCCCCCGACAAAGGCCCCGTCGAAGGAGCAGCCTCCGCAGACCCACGGCCAGGCCCATCGCCTCAAGTCGAGCCTGCTCCAACAACCCCTGTCGAGAGGCCAGCACAGGCAGATACCGACAGGAGACCTGAAGAGCCCCCCCAGAGGGCCGATGCCGCGCCACCTCAGACAACCCTCGTCGAGCACCCCGTCTACTTCGTCAGCACAGTGCTACGGGACGCTCGCGAGCGGTATCCAATGCAGCAGAAGCTCCTCGTCGCGCTCCTCATCGCCTCCAGAAAGCTGAGACATTACTTCCAGGGCCACCCCATCACGGTGGTCACCGCTTTCCCCCTGGAGCAAATCCTGCGCAACCCCAACGCCACAGATCGTGTCGCAGGGTGGAACATCGAGCTGCAGCCTTTCAACTTGCGCTTCGACACCACGAGGGTCATAAAAGGAAGAGCGTTGGCTGATTTCGTCGCCGAATGGACTGACCCAAGCCCTGAGGAGCCTCGTGAGGCAGAGGCCGAGCCCTCGGGAGACGCGGCGCCCAGCCACTGGACCATGCACTTCGATGGAGCCTTCGCTTGCCGCAATGGCGGAGCAGGCGTCGTCCTAACCTCGCCCAAGGGTGACAAGCTTTATTATGCTATCCAGCTGTGCTTCACAATCGACAAGATCTCCAACAACATCGCCGAATACGAAGGCCTCCTCGCCGGCTTAAGGGCCGCCATCGCTCTAGGCGTCAAGCACCTACTCGTCAAGGGAGACTCACAGCTGCTCGTCAACTTCTCCAACAAGAGTTACACGCCGAAAGACGACCACATGGCCGCATACCTCGAAGAGGTCCGCAAGCTTGAGAAGCACTTCAGGGGCATGGAGCTCATGCACATCCCGAGGAAAGAAAACCAAGAGGCCGACGACATCGCCAAGCGAGCCTCGCGGAGGCAACCCCAGCAGGTCGGTGTTTTCGAAGAGAGGCTCGCCAAGGCGTCCATCAAGCAGCCTCGAGAGGCCACGCCCGCAAGCGCAGGCGAAGTGCTCCCACCGCCTCCTGAGTCTGGGGCGCCTGATTGCGGTCCCAGCACAGGGGAGCGTCTGCTGCTGACGGCAACCCACCAGGCCTCAGGCTGGATTGATGAGCTCAAGGACTACTTGGTGAAAGGAATCCTCCCTGAAGAAGATACTGATGCAGAGCGAGTCGCTCGACAAGCAAAGTCATACTGCATCCTCGAGGAAAACCTCTACCGCAAGCGCCCAAATGGTGTAGCGCTCAAGTGCGTCCCTCCTGAGGAAGGCCGAGAGCTGATTAAGGACATCCACAGCGGGGAGTGCGGCCACCACTCATGTGCGCGCACCCTCGCAGGCAAGGTCTTCAGGAGCGGCTTCTACTGGCCTCAGGTGCTTCAAGATGCGGTCGCCATTGTGCAAACCTGCGACGCCTGCCAATTCCACGCCAAGCAAATCCATCAGCCGGCACTGGAGCTTCAGACCATCCCGCTCTCCTGGCCGTTCGCGGTCTGGGGGCTGGACATCCTGGGACCCTTCCCGAAGTCGCAGGGGGGCTACCGTTTCCTCCTCGTGGCCATCGACAAGTTCACCAAGTGGACCGAGGTTGAGCCGGTGCGCACCATACCAGCTGGGGCTGCGGTGAAGTTCATCCGAAGCTTGGTCTGCCGCTTCGGCGTGCCCAACCGCATCATCACTGACAACGGCTCGCAATTCACCAGCGGCACCTTCCGAGCCTACTGCGACAAACTGGGTATCAAGGTCTGCTTCGCCTCGGTAGCTCACCCACGCAGCAACGGTCAAGCCGAGCGAGCAAACGCAGAAGTCCTCAAGGGCCTCAAGACCAGGAGCTTCAACATCCTTAAGGGCCATGGCAAGGGTTGGATTGACGAGCTCCCCTCAGTGCTCTGGTCCATACGCACAACTTCCTCGAGGCCTACAGGCGAAACGCCGTTCGCTCTGGTCTACGGAGCCGAGGCGGTCCTCCCCGCAGAAATCAAGCATGGATCGCCACGGGTCCTTGCCTTTAATGAGGACACCCAAGAGGGCCTCCACAACGACGACCTGCTGCTTCTCGAGGGACTGCACCGTCAGGCCGCCCTCAGGGCGGCAGGGTACCAGCAAGACCTGCGACGCTACCACAGCCGCCATGTGCGCTCACGCACCCTTGAAGCGGGCGACCTCGTCCTCAGGCGAATCCTCTCCAGGGAAGGTCTCCACAAGCTCTCCCCGATGTGGGAAGGCCCCTACAGGGTCTCCCACGTCGTCAGGCCTGGCGCAGTACGCCTCGAGACCGAGGACGGCATCCCCGTCAAGAACCCGTGGAACATCGCGCATCTGCGCAAGTTCTACCCGTGATCACAGTCACGCCAGGCATTTTTTGTCTCTAGAGGGAAGCTCACGGCTTCACCTCCAAGCTTCTCAAAGCTTCTCCCGAGGCCCAGCCCTCCGAGCTCTCCTGCAAATGAGCCCCCGCAGGCCGCAGTGAACCTCTGCCACTAATGGGTGGTCCCCATGCCTCGACATGGAAGGAACGTTAGCTTGGCAAACCCAAGTGTAATGAACCGATTTTCGTTCCACGTGAACTTTGCGCTCCAGCGCCATCTTCGTTCCAAGGGAACTTTGCGCTCCAGCGCCATCTTCGTTCCAAGTGAACTATGCGCTACGGCGCCGCTATGTAATATTTTGGTGGTGAGTTTATTACAGCTTTATTTCATTTATTGAAAATGGGCACTTATATCTCTCCACATGCGTACCTCGCGAGCGGGGGCTGAGTACGGTGCCAGTGCCTCAAGTGACACACCAGCAGTACTGCAAAACCCAAGGATCCGAGCTCTGGCTAGAGGGCAGGCCCTCCCAAGCACGCCATCTCTTCAAAGGACCTTGGTACTCTCTCTCCTCGCAAGGAACGCCTGAGGCGACCTATAAGCGCGCATTAGTCCCTGATGCTGTGATCTAGCGTTTCGGCTCGCCCCTCTAACATCCACAGAGAGCGAAAGTCCCCACCAGGCCTGCGGAGGAGAACCCTCGGCCCCTGAAGGGGAGAACTCCGCCAGAGAAGGCCCACACCGGGAAAACGCCTCGCGAAGCTAAGTTTTTCGCCCACCTCAAGGGAATCCTCGCATTTTTCTCATAAGCACTCTGCGCCCCTCAAGCGGTTCTTTCCTTACTCTCCGTGGACTGCTTGCGCGTCAAAGGGGGGCCCTCAGCATCGCGACTTGAGGGCTCTTACCTCCCCAAGCCTTAAACTCCCCCCGGCCTTGCCGAGTCATTGCTCGAGCATACCGCAGCGGCAGGAGTCATAGCGCGAGGGGAAGGGTCCAACGACGCAGAGCGAAAAAGGCATGGAGATGAAGCAAAGACCCCTCGAAGGGAGCGCACACTTAATCGATAGCAAAATGTTTACGAAGTGAAGAAGTAAATTACAAGGTGGAAAATGAAATTCTCTAACGGGCAAACGCCCCTAAAAGCGCTGCAAGCGCGACGCGTTGCAGGAGGAGATTAGTCGGAGGCCTCAGCGTCGTCCTGGTCGCTCTCTTCTTCCTCCTCGGGCTCGCTCCCCTCGCCGCCTTCCTCTGCAGCGGCCCGCCGGAAGCGGCTGCAGAAGTCGTCCACCTGGTCGCGGACGGAGCTGGAGGCTTTCCACGCAGCGTCCCCCTCCAGTGGCTCGGTCACCGTGGCGAGGTCGAACCCGGGCTGGAGGTGGACGAGGTTGGAGAAGATGCGGTCCACCGCCACCGCCAGAAACTGACGGCACTCCTCCTCAACCACGTCGCGGATCTCCGCGGTAGGGCCTTCAAGCGCCGCGAAGAGCTGCTCGAAGTACAGAAGGTAGGTGGCGGCGTCGGCGTGGCCCTGAGCCGGAACGCTTGGCGCCTCTGCCCCCAGCTTCGCGGCAAGCTCACGACCCCGTCCCGTCAAGGACAGGAACATGCGCTCCCGTTGCTGCGACAGCACCTGCGCCGCCTGGATACTCTCCGCCGCCTCCACCGCCTTCTCCACGACAGGCCCCACCTGCCGGGTCATCTCCTCCATATCCCCCGTGAGGGCGGCGAGGTCCCGGGAGGTGTCATCTCGGGCCTTCTCAGCGGCGAGGCGGCGATCGGCCTCGCGCTTCACCTTGGCGGCGAGCTTGGCGTTCTCCTTCTCGAGCTTCTTGACCCGGGCGCCGCTCTCCTCCAGCCTCGCCTTGAAGCGGTCCTCCTGCTTGGAGAATTTCTCCTTGTAGTCCTGGGAGACGGCGGCGCGGATCTTCTGCTCTTTCTCCCGGAGAGCCTTGTCGAGCTCCTCCTTCCGCTCGGCAAGCCGCGTGTTGGCGCGCTCCACATTTCCCTTGTGGGCGGCGACATCGCGCTCGAGCTTGCTGAGCGCCGTGGCGACGCTGTCCTCGCGGGCCTCGAGGGCCGTGCGCTGTCCGGACAGCTCCTGCTCCCTCAGCGCCAGCTGCTCGTCGCGCAGGCGAGCATCCTCCTCGCGCTCGCTCAAAGAGCGCCCGCGGGCCTCCAGGCTCGAGCGGAGTTCGTCGAGGGCGGTCTGCACCACCCCGGCATCCGCCAGGATCTTCTTCTCGAGCTCGAAGAGCTCGGCACGCTTCGCCGCCAGCGAACGCTCCACGGCTTCCCGCTCCGCCTTGGCCTCGGCGAGGTCCTTGGCAGCGGCTCGGCGTTCAGCCCTCAGGGGCTGAAGGAGCTCCTCAGCTTCACGCAAGGCTCCCTCGCGAACCTCCTCGGCAAAGCGCGCCGCCTCCTCTCGCTCCGCCTGCAGCGCCTGGTCGCTCTTGCGCCGGGCCTCTACCGCCGCGTGGAAGGCGGCCCAGGCGTCGGCGAGCTCATCTCTCTGGCGGGCGAGCGCCTGGTCCTCGGTGGCCAGGTGGGCCTCGAGCCCCTCCAGGGACTCCCGCACGAAGCGGAAGGCGACGTCGCGACGCCCTCGACCCCAGTCGAACCGGCCCAGAGCAAGGCCCTGGGGCGGACCACGCGGCCTAGAAGGGCCCGCGCCCGCGTCCGGCTCCGCGGCAGACGCCCTCGCGTGGGCCTGGGGGCTCGGAGGCAGGACCTCTTCCGTGCCCGGTCCCCGGCCCCCTGCGCTTCCCCCCTCGTGCGGCACCTCCCGATCCGCCTCCGGGACAGGGGCGTGAGGCCCGGCCCTTGCGGTTTCCTCCCCCCCCGCGGTGCCCGGTGGCGGCGGTGGAGTGCCCTCCCTGCAAGACTTGGGAGGGCTCGGCGCCGACTCGGCACCCGCAGGAGCCTCTGGCTGCGCTGGCGGGGTAGCTGCGCGGGGAGGAGTGGGCGCCCTCTCCACCTGCTCCTCCACCCGCTCTGCCTCGGGTGGCGGCGCAGATGCTTCCGCCTGAGGTACCTCCCCCCGAGAGCCTGTAGGCCTCGAGGCCTCCGCCGCCGCGGCCTCGCCGGCCTCAGCCTCTGGTGCGGCGTCAGGGGCGGCCCTCTTCACGTCTGCGGCCTTCCGAAGCCTGCGGCGCTTCGCAGGAGCGGGGCTGCTGTGGTGAAAGGCAAAGAATTGGTCAAGAAACAAGAGCAAGCAAGCTGGACTCAGAAAGGAAAGAGAAGGGTAAAAGAATCTTACCTCGTCTTCTTGGCGCGGGTGTCCACCCACGTCATGCCAGGCGAGCGCCATGAAGGCACAGCCCGCGCCTCCGCCTCGAGGGCCTCCTCGGCTTTCCTCTTGTGGGGAGCGTTCGGGGGCTCCCCGGCGGGCCTGTCGTGGGCCGCCTTAGTCCTCGGCTCGTAGCGCCCCGCCGCGGCCTCCTCGCTGTTGCCGGAGGAATGCTCGTCAGCCTCCCCCGCCGGGGGCGCAACGCCGGCAGAACTACCCACGCCCGCCGAGCTCCCTACGCCGGCAGAGGGCCCCGCCCTCGTCTCCGCGTCGCCCTGCTCCGAGTCAGACGCGCTTGGCGACTCGGTGGTGCCCGCTGGCATGGGCCCCTCCTCCTCTTCGTCCCCCGCCAGGCCTAGCAGGGTGAATGCGGGCGCGTCCGTCAGGATGGCCCGGCGTTTGTCCGGAACCTCAAAGAGGGGCCGTATCGCTACGTGAACCCTCTCGGGCACCTCCGGGTTGACGAAGAGGCCTCCTAGGATGACCTCGACGACTGCGGGGCGGTGATCGCTAAGGTGCAGCCGCAGCGAGTCTGTAGGCCCTGAGTACGCCCACATCGCCTTCTTGTGCGCCTGCAGGGGGGCGATGCGGCGCCTCACGAACTCCGCCGCCACCATCTGGCCGGTCAGGCCGTGCTCGCGAAGCGCCTTCAGGTGGCCCACGAGGCCGGCTATCTCCTGCCCCTCCAGGGAGCGCATGCTCCAGTGGGTGTTCTTCACCGGCGCAGCCTCGGGGACCTCAAGAAGGGAGCTCTCCGAGGAAACGCGGATGAGGAACCACTTCTGCCTGAAGTCCTCCACCTTCTTCGACACCGCCGTCACAGGCTTGTCGCCGTTCCAGGCCATGGGGATATAGACATCTCCCATGCCGTCCGCGATGCGGAAGGATACACAGCCCGTCCGCTCCTTCCTCGCAGTATTCCGCAGAGCGTAGAAGCTTCGGAAGAGAGCGATGGAGGGCTTCACTCCCAAGTACGCCTCACACAAGAAGGCGAAAATGGAGAGGACAAGGATGGCATTGGGGTGGAGGTGCAGAAGGTGGACCTGGTAGAACTCGAGGACGGCCTCGAGGAAAGGAGAGTACGGCGGCACCAGCCCAGCGAAGAGAGTGTGGAGGAAGATGGGGTAGTAGCCGGCGGGAAAGCGTCCGGTCCGTGCAGGCAGAATGGCGCTGGCGCCGTGCTCGTTGTGCTTCCCGGCGACCAGGTGCTGGATCTTATCCAGCGCCGTCGCGTCGATGCGTGCCCCGACCAGAGCGGGGCCGAACTCCGCCTCTCCCTGTGCGCCATGGCGGGCCGAGGCCGCTGTCTTCTTGCCCTTGGATCCTCCCATTGTCGGCGAAGAACGGGCCGGAGATGGGGAAGATTTACTGGAGACGGGAGGCTAGGAGGCGGAGAACCGATGGACTGGAGAGACAAGACAGGACGGGGTAATGACTGCGGCTCGGACAGCGCGCGGCTTTTAACCCCGTCCGTGCGGTTACCGAGGCGCGGTAGTGGAGATCGTGGCGGGCGTGGTGGCCCCCCCCCGCTACGCACGTTCCCGCCGGAGTAGCCGAGACGCCGCGAATCCTCCACCAGGTGACGCGTGTCCCGCGACGCTTCGCCTGCGGTTTTGGGCCCCACGACGCTTCGCCTGCGGTATTGGGCCCATGACGCTTCGCCAAGTCCCAATCGGCCTCGACGTGCCCATCATGGGCCCGGGGGCTACTGTCGGCCCAGTGGATTCTAGGGTGTGCATAGCCCACTCTCCACGGGCTGCGCACGCGGCAGCGTCTACAAAACGACTAAGGACCAAGCCACCGCTTGGAGGGTTCCCCCCGAGGGAGAAACCCCTACGGGGGACCTGAGGCGCTGGAAGGGGCCCGAAGGGGGCTCCCCCCGAGGGCGTCCCGCTCGAGGACTCTCAGCCGGTCCGGCCCCTCTCCCTCGAGAGCCTCAGGCCCCTGAGGGGATACTTCGCGACGAAGGAAGCGCTGCAGAGCGCACATGGGCTCTGCTGCGGCCGCAGGGTGACGCGCGCATCTGCGCGCACGGCAGCAACAGCGTCACAGTTGCCGCTCCCATGATAAAAGGGGTCAACAAAGTTCTGTGTCCCCTGCGCCGCCAACGAAGCATTCCTCTTTGGTGATAAAGCAGTTGGCCGGCACAACGCTCCAACGACGACGTCACTGCGGGCACACCCCACGGTCTCCGCCGCGCCTGCGAGCCGCTCTGCCAAGTCTGCAACTTGTCGGCCACAGTGCGCCGCTTTAACACGGAAGAGGCGCGTCCAAGGACGGAGGAGACAGCTGCTCTGCCATGAAGGCAGGCTTTGCGACCATGGACCGAGTCCATGAACGGGCAAGCAGTAGTGCACCCCCCTCCGCCACTGGTGGCCATGTGGGAACCCGTCCACTGCGCAGATCGCAGGGATGAGGCCCGGGGCAGCTATTTAAGGAGGAGGGGCACTTCCATAGGAGAAAAACTCGATCCCAAGCTCAATAGCGTCCTCCACCTCCGGACCCACTCAAGGCCCGGAGGCTTGTTGTACTACAGTCACCACAGTGCAATCGAGACAAGCAGGAGTAGCGGTGTTACCTCGCCTTGAGGGCCGTGAACCTGGGTAAGGGCCGGTGTCACTCTCTGCCGTGCAGTTCCGCTCCAAGCACCGCGAGCAACGTCGCGGCGTGCATCGAGGGTTGTTTGACCTCCGTGTTCAGTCCCCCTTCGAACCTCTTCCCGGGGCGAGACTACCCCTGTTACGTGGGAAAACATCCCCGACAATTGTGTGTTGTTTGAGTTGGGTGATTTCATTTAGGGTTGTCTTATCTTCAAGTTTACTTCATAAGAAGAATGGATTCTTTAGCCTTAAATAAATAACATCAATTTAAGCATAAGAGTAACGTAAAACAACATATAACATTCAATGGTTATTTTAGGTTGTGTTCATCTTCTGTTGGTAGAAAACATGTATTAATTTTAATTAAGTAGAGAGCTAGTGTAGTGTTATATTTCATGATGGCAAAAATAATAACTTTTGAAGAACAGAAATAATGTATATACAATTGTTGGTATTATATAAGTTGCTGGATTAACTTGAAGATTCATAAGTAAGAGGTTCTTATTCAAGGAAAAATATACCACTAATATTAGTCACTAGTGTCGGTAAATTTCTAAGTAGGCGTGGACCAAAGTTTTAATCAAGTTCTAAGTTCATATAGAATGGCTAAGAGAGGTTATAACATTATTCTTCTTTGTGTGTTTTACCCAAGACTTTGCATTATGAACGATATGCTAGTTTAATCAAGCACTTACTAACTTTCAACTTAGCTTGTTTCATATGAATGAATGTTTTGTTTTTGGAGTACAACAACTTACATTCTAGTGTTATGAACTTTTAAGTTGCTTCCTACTTGTTTTACTTAACCAATTATAATTAAACATGAGTTAAGTAACACATGGAGTAGGTGCATATTTATACAAAATGGAACTTAGTATTCTTAAATGTTATTAGATTTTCATTTAATTTAAATGGTTGCTAAATAGTAGTAGAACAACTTTTGTAAGCTTATAACTTCATTTTCACAATTATGAAAATAATTGTTATTACTTATTATTTTAAAATAGAATATCATTTTAAAATAGATTTATTGAATAAAAATATTTCATGTTATTATTAAAACACATTTCTAAATTTAAAGTTATGCATGTGAGACAATTTAAATGAAGTTTGAAATGCATCCAAAATAGCATTTCAATTAAACTTCATATTTAAAAGATTTTGTGATTTTATTTCAAATTTTATCATGTTTCAATTTTATTCAAAGACAAATTGTAATGATACAACATTGTAGATTTTATTTTTCTGAACATTTTGATATAAAGTTTGTATTTTTGTGATTGCAAATGATTTAGTTATGAATTTACAAAGTTTAACTCAATTTAAATCAATTTCTGGAATTTATTAAATAGAATTGGGCCCACCTGTCATAATTTTAATATTTACATAAACAAATTTAGGAAATGAAAAAAAATCTGACATGGGGTCCCACATGTCATTCTCTGAATAATTCCAGTAAATTACAAAAATTATTTAAATGGAGTTGCTGACGTCATCAAGACGTCAGCATGACATCATGGATGAAATTCAACTCGGGTTGAGCACGATTAGCTCGATTCAACACGATACACGAATTGGAACAAGGTTTGTAGTGGGTTCGGTAGGTGTCGATGCAAGGAAGCTAAATAGCGGCGCGGCTGACAAAATGGTCACCGGAATCACCGGCGGCGACGTTAACTGCGGCGGCGGACAATGGAGCTCGAGGTGAGGATGAATCAATAGGAGAGAGAGGAAACGGAAGGCACCGGAGTGCTTAGAATCTCACCATGCGCACGAAGAGAATGTCGTAGATGGCTGAGGAAGTCGGACGGCGTCGCGAGCGTGCTCGGCATCGGCGGTCGGAGTTGGAGAAGATGCACGATTTCTCCACTTCCTGTGCTTCTTCGCACGCGTGGCTTGGCGAGGAAGAAGAGGGAGACACAGAGAAGATCCACGGTTGCTCACCGGTGCTGGGGAAGGTCGGAGTCGCCAGCAATCGCCGGTAGACGGCGGCGGATAGAATAATTTGGGTTCTGGATTTGGAGAGGAACCGAGAGAGGATGAGTGCGAGTGGGAAGAGTGGGGAGGATGTGGACGTCTCCCTGGTCCTTATCCTCGCGGGAGAGGCGAGGAGCAGTGGCACGGCAGCTCGGAGGCGTCGACATGCTCGGCTGCCTTCTTGCGAGAGGAAGAAGGAAGAGAATTAAAAGAAGATTTGCAGAAAACCCCCTGGGTTTGTGAGAAATTACAGGACCAATGTAAACAGGTCCCTGCCTAAGTGTTTTGGGCTATTACTTCAATGGAAGTTTACAGAAGAGTCCAGGACCGCATAGAATTTTATAGGAGGTTTATTTCAACTTAATAACTTATATACTTTGTATATTTTTTTAATGCCTTTACAATATAAAGTTAGTTTATACATTGTTGGACTCATTACAATGTATGGCTTTCATTTCTTTATTTGTGTGGTGCATTTTATTGATATGAGAATATTTTTCTATGTCCTTAATTATATGTAGTGTTTTGACAACTTGAAGATCTAAAGAGGATTTGAGATTTTCTCTATTTATTCCACTTTGTAATTTGGTTGTCTTGTATAGTTTTAAGTTCATTTTTCACAAGAAATGACTTTTGCATTTTTGATTTGTTTCTTTTATTTAAAGGATGTGGTATTCACCTCTTGAGTTTAGTGATGCATTTTAACAATATGAACACACATTGCTATTTGTTTATTTGTAAACATTTGGAATGCCCTTATTTATCTGTGGAGGGTTGATATGTTTAAATTATAAATGTGATTTGATGGTTTCCTCCAAGGTAAATAAATATGATCATTGGAAATTATATTTTTGTTTGTGAAAATGTTTGTTTGATATATTTCTTACTAATGACTCCAACACTTAAGATAGATATAAATTTTTAAACTTGTTTTGGGATGTACTATAACTTCCTGATAGAATTTGATGATCTTGAGACATATGTCTTGGAAATAGGTGTATTTGAGTTTGTGAACAATTTGCTTGAACCTCTTTTCAATGGTAATTCCATATGTCTAAGTTTACCTTTTATTGAGAATGAATTCTTGATTCCATCAATAGATCATTATCTATTGGTGAACTTGTGGATCGTTTCTTATATAACTTCCTCATTCACATGTCCTTGAGAGATGTTTCATGTGATTCCTAACTGTGGATATTGATTACATGGACTTATGATTTGGCTTTACTTTCTCCTAGGTTATGAGTCTATTGGAGAAACACCATAAGTCTCCATGTGACTTACTTATTTATATCTTAATTATTCTACCTAAGTAATAATGTAGTTTATTGTTGCACTTTTGATCTTTCACTGATGTGTGGATGATGGTCGACTCACCCATTGATGATTTTCTTGAATCAGGTTAATTCATTAGGTCCATGCTATAATGTGGCCTCTACTATGGAATTGATTTACCCTAATCCATAATTAGAATTTTAAGACAAGTTCTCCTTGCCCTTTACAAGGGTTCCTACATCACTTGTCTCACCCTTGTGGTGAATGCACTTCTTTTTACTCCAAGCAAGAAATTCTTATGATTGGTTATAATGAATGTTGAGGTGTTATATGTCCTCACATTACCTCATGGATATAAGAACAATTTGCAAACAAGATAGCCAGACTTGTCTTCAAACTACTACTTATACTCAAGTGGTTGAGGTATTTGATGTACTGAATTATCCGGCATTTAGTTAATTTGCATATGACACTCAATTGTTTGGGCATACAATAGTGATTTGTTAACAAGGTTATAAGGCTTGCTAACAAACTACTTCTATATAACTTGAACCTTTGAATATCACACAATTTCAAGATATTAAGAAAGATGATTAATGATATAAGAGTTTCCAATTCTTCATGATAGATTAACATAACACTTCTATGCCCATCTAAGGAATACTTCTCAAAGCCTTCTAGTTGTGTTTCCTCCTTACTTGTTAGCTTCTATTGTTGATGCCTTCGAGAAGATTGGGAGATAAGAAAATAAGATGTCTAGAACAAGTAAGAAGATCTAGGTTAAGATTTAGGTAATTCAGATTTGTCTTCAATATTACTATGACTTCTATGTACTAGAGGTATCTCTAGCACAATTGATGAGAATAGATGCTCACAGGATAACTAAGAATACCTGATTAATCCTTAACTCCTAAAGTGGTGTGTTGGTAACAAGTTTTATTTCATTTGAGTTTAGCTACTGATCGTATACCTCTCTACCCAAAAATAAGGTTCAAGCCAAGATCATCTCAAAGTTTATAACGCTCAAGTTGATGATCTACTTCAATTCCACCAACTCAAGTGAAACTTTAATCACTTAGTGTTTTGAAAATTAAATGCGCGAAAATTATTCGGATTTTCTGATGCATGAATGCAATGCACACTCCTATGTCCTCTATATTTCTGGACTCTAAATTCTGGGATGTTACAGTCTCCCCTCCTTAAACTAAACTTCATCCCCGAAGTTCGTACTCTCTTACGTTTCGGATTGTAGATCCGTCTTGTGTACAAGATGGTAGTTCTCGAACTTCGTTTTGATCCTTAATGGAGATAATTGGTGTATCCCCAAATCCATATTTTTCTCTCGAATCCCTTTTTTACTTAGCAGTTGCTAACTATCAATTCTGTTGATTCTGTGATTCCCTTTGGAATACTCCACTTCTGTTCTATCTTCTTGAAAACTCTTGAATCTGGACTTCATCTAATGCTTGTTAGTCCTATTAGTATCTCCAGAATAACTAGTTCACTTAATACCCGACCTACTATTTGGAAAGTACTGAGGGTTTAGGAAGTCTTACTAAGGTACACTTTTACTTCTCCTTTAGCCAACCTTAGTAATGGCACTATACCTAGTTCACCCTAATATGATTGGTCGTGATGATTTACTTCTTAAGACTTACTAAATTGGTTTTCCTTTTTCTCGTGTCATCTGAAATCTTAATAATACTTTCCTCCTAGTGATCCAAAGTGATATTATGATCTAGATTACTAAGTGACTTCTACTACCCAATTCTCCTTTCATTCTCTTGGTTAGAACAAAAGAATGAACCCCTTTATTGACAAAAGTAGTTCAACAACTTGGTTTTGTCAACACTTAAAGTCTAATCCTTACTCCATTTCAGTAGGAATCTCCACTCCTGGCTTGGGATTCTCCCAAGGTTCCTATCTTCATTTGGATTACAGCTAACCTTATGAAAATAAGGAACAACTACACCAAATCTTGATTTCTTCTCATCCTTTACCTTAATGGATCAGGTCTCAACACTTCTACTTCACAATCTACTCCCTCTCCTTAGAGTGTTTTAATGGTCTCTATACTTTGTGTCTACCACCATTAATCTTATGTTTAAGATATTGGCCGGTGTATACCTTATTTACCTTTATATGATCTCACAAAGGAAATCTGCCGTGTACCCACACAATTGTGGATATCCGAGGTAAATTCTCCTCACAACTCTTCACTCATAAGGTGATGCACCTAAAATACATCTACTTTTCAAATCACTTTGCTTCATTATTTGTCCCAGAATCTCCCCATACTTGATTAAAACTGCTGAATCTGATGTTGTTTTTAGCAAAGTCTTGTTTCTGTCTATTTTTGCAGGAAATTAAATCGGGGAAAAATACCACGCGAGTTTTTATGGAAAAAGGACATCGAGAAGAAGATGGACACGAGGGAGTGCCCGAGGCCCAAAAGGGGGGCCCACGCGGCTGGCCGCGTGGGCCCACCTATTTGGCGCCTCGAGCGTCCCCTCGGCCTCATCTTTGGCGTACCCCTCCATATATACAAAAAACTGCTTGACCTAGAACGGGAGGTCTATTCGCGAAATAGAGCGCCGCCACCACCACGATCTTCGTTTTCGGAGACAGATTGATCCAGGATTTCTTCCCCGGAGGAGGGATCCGGAGGCCATCTTCACCCCCATCTTCACCGCCTTCATCTCCATCGACCAAGAGCTCCTCCACCATCACCATGTGTGAGTAGACCGCTGTAGGCATATGAGGTGGATGGGGATTGGATGAGATTGATCATGTAATGATACCCGTTGTTCGAGATCTTACAGGTTTACCTTGAGGATACTTTTGTATTGTGTTGATGCACTTATGCTACGTTTAATGCTTGCTACTAGGGCTCGAGTGGCATGATTTCAGTACTGAACTTATTTTGCCCCATCATATAATTGAGTTTGGTATTTATCTGCAAAGTGTATTGCCTGCTATTATGTTGAACCTGCGAACCCTAAAAGTGACATATAGGGAAAACAAGGGGGATATGTTTTAGTTTGAGGATTCTATGTGTTCATGAAGTGTTAATGCATTGTTCCGGTCTACTCGAAAGGGTAGACCTTAATTACCTGTAGTTCCAAGTGGGCCCCAGTGAAATGGGCAGGTAGGACAATAGATGTTGTGCAAATTCTCTTGGCTAGTACGCACAACTATTTATGGAACACATACCTACATATATCTGAGTTAGAGATAAGTCCCATTCCTATTTATATCTTATTATATGATCAATCTTATTCATGCAACACCCCGCTGTCACCTCATGCCTACGTTTTAAATCTCTGAGTTACACCTTCACATTTTGTGGTGAAAACTGGGAAACCCTTTTATTACTACTGCTGTTATATTTTGCTTACTTGAACCATATCACTGCTATCACTATTGTTGCTGCAAGTTCATTGATATACAGGTGTGGTTGAGAGTGACGTCTCAATTGCTAAAGTCTTATTGGTATTCTTGTGTTCCCCTTGAGTCGAACTATAAATTTGGGTAATACTTCCCAACGAAGATTTCAGCGATCCCCTACACTTGTGGGCATCATAAGGTCATTTATCTCTTCTTATTCCAAAACTTATGGCGAATCCCGGAATCCAGAGTTATACACAACTGTTATGTGCTCTTAGGCATGATAGCCGAGAGTTACTGGGGTACCACTCCCAGGCAGAATTGCACTGCAGGCGTGCTGGGAACACCGGTCACACAAACCCCTCGGAAGACTGCCACGCTAATCATAACCAAGAATGCATAACAAAAAATCCCTGAATCTTGTTAAGTTGTCGGACTCGACCTCTGAGTTATATAGCAATGCTATGTGTCACTGGTCATGCTACGTAACCGAGGGTCCTTGGGGTTACCAGTCCCAGACCGATGCTAAGTAGGACAAAATTTTCACCTGATGCTACTTCTACTGCTCCTACTAAAAAGAAAGATAGAATTGCGTCTAGTTCACCATTGCCTAAAATGTCTACTAGTACTGAGAATAATGAAATATGTAGTAGCATGGACAAAGAAGTGACACCTGAAACATCTGAGATAATTGAAACACCTGAATTACCTGAACTGCCTGAATCTCCTATTATTAATGCTAATGATGAATCTGAGATAGAAGATAATGATTATTGTGAGGATGAATATACTTCTTCTGAGGAAGAAGGTGCCTTTCATATGGCTTTTATGGATCCGAATTTTGATAAACTAGATAAACTTGATATCTACAAGGATTCTACTCTTGATGAATATTTCTCTATTACTAAAGAAATGAATGCTTCTGCTGTTGAAATAAAAGATGAAGATTATAATTTTAGTGTTGATCCTGAAATTATTAAAGAGGCTGAGCAAGTTAAGTTTTATGGTAGAGAAGATGAGTTCCCTCATGAGCATGTTACTTACTTGCATGGTTTATCTGTGTTATTTGGTAAAGATGAAATACACCAACATTACTATTTCCTAAAGTTGTTTCCATTCACTTTAGGAGGGAATGCAAAAAATGGTATAATTGCTTAGCACCTGGATGTATTACTAGTAAAGAAGCATGTTTGCAACTGTTCTTTTCTAAATATTTCCCTGCTGAAAAGATTCATGTTTTAACTATGGAAATTAGTAACTTTTCACAGAAAGAGCAAGAGTATCTACCCCAAGCTTGGGGGAGGTTCACTAAGATGGTTAGGAAATGTCCTCCTCATGGCCTTAAGAAGAATGAAGTACTTGATATATTTTATAATGGACTAACCGAAACCACTAGAAGCTACCTTGACAGTATGGCAGGTAATGTTTTCAGGGAAAGAACTGTTGATGAAGGCACAAAACTGTTGGAAGATGTTACTAGAAACCACCAAGATTGGAATATTGAAGGGTTTAATGAAATGTTTCCCGAGAAGAAAGGTGGCATTTTTAAATTATCTGATGAAACAATGAAGGAAGCTACTAAGGATATTGAAGAGAAGGGAATTAAAACTTCTCATCTTAAGGAATTATCTGAAAAGGGTATTAAACTTCCTATTGATCAACCATGCTTTCCAATACAAGTCAATGTCATTAACTCCATGGAAGGTAATGAGAAGGCAACACCACCCATTGATGTTTCATATTTTAATGATTTTGCTTATCGTCATAATCCTGAAGAGCATGCTATTAGAATGAGTATTATGGAGAACTCTCATAAAATTAATTTTCTTCGTGAAAATATAAATACTAGTGTAGGAGAGGTTAAAAGAATTGTTAAGCACTTTGAGATGCTGAATAATCAAGTTGAACAAATGGTTTCTCTTCAAAATCAACTTTATGAAAATCTTATGAAGAAGAAACAGGTTTGTGGAGTTAATACTAGAGGAGGTGCAAGTACTCAGGATCCTGATTATCCTGATGATCATCCTAAAAGAAAAGAGCAAGAGACTCTTAAAAAGAAATCTTCTGCAGGAAAATCTCCCAATGAAAATCAAGATGATGAGGATTCTCAAGAACAAGATAAGGATATTTCTATTTCTGATGCTAAAAACGAAGATGGTAATATTGAAGAGGAGGAATCACCTCCACCTGATGAAGAACAACAAGAAAGGGAAAATAATGAAGAACCTGAAATTACTGAGAAAGAAAGCACTCAACCATCTATTGAGAAGAATAAGAAGAAGAAGCAAAAAGGTAAAGAGAGGGATCCATGGGTACAAAGACCCATACCATATCCCCAAGAGGTAATGAAGTCCTTGGATGATGCTAGGTTTGATAAGTTTTTCGAGATACTTAAGACTTTGTGTTAACAAATTCCTCTTATTGACGCTATTAAAATTCCTCCATATTCAAAATAGATGAAATATATTGTTACTAATAAGAGAAAGGTACCTAATAATGCAATTACTGCCATGCTTGCTAATTAGTCTTTTGATGGTAAATTGCCTGAAAAACGTGGAGATCCTGGTATTCCTACTATTCCTTGTCGTATTAAAGAAACCTATGTAAGATATGCATTGTGTGATTTAGGAGCTGGTGTTAGTGTTATGCCATTTTCTTTATATAAGAAACTTAACCTAAACAAATTGGTTCCAACTGAAGTCTCATTGCAAATGGCTGATAGATCCACTGCTATTCCTATAGGCATATGTGAGGATGTTCCTATTTCTATTGCTAATGTATTAATCCCTACAGACTTTGTTATATTAGAAATGACTGAAGATGATAACCTATCTATTATTCTTGGAAGACCCTTTTTGAATACTGCAGGGGATGTTATAAATTGCACTGAGAGCAAAGTGACATTTAATGTCCAGGGCAATGAACATACCATTCATTTTCCTAAGAAGAATTATGTTGCTATGCTAAACAAGAGTGTGAATTCTATTAAGAGAAATACTATTATGTTTGGAAGCTTTGAGTGTACATTACCACCTCCACAACCAAAGTATGCCACCTTGATGATTGGAACCATTCCAATCAAATATGAGGTATCTTGAGTTTTACTTTCCATATAAATATAATGAATCATGCTTTATATCTTTTACATGTTATTAATGAGACTTGATCAACCTCATTACTAATGTGGTAATGATGCAAACTTGGTTCCCATAAAAAATTGCATTGCATTTTAATTTTATTTATCATAGATCATTAGAATATTTGCATAAACATAATTATTCCAGAAGCCCAGAAATTCCAGAATATGAACTTTGGAAAATTCTCTTCAGAAAATGTTCTTGAAAAATTCCAGAAAAAATATGGGTATCAGTTATTTTACCAGAGGGACTAGCAGCCAAAAGGGGAAGACCAAAAGGCGACCAGGGGCCAAAAGGGGGTGCCCCACGCGGCCAGATTCCTTGGCCGCGTGGGACCCACCAACTTGGCCCACAGGTGAAGTTAGGTGAGCATCCAGTGCCCATCTCCTTCCCCTCGACAGAAAACCACCTCCAGGTATTTTTCCCAAATTTTCCTGAGCTCCTGCTTCCTGCAATCTTCGATCTCCCAAGTTTGAGCAGATTTTTCATATCTGTTTGGTGGAATTGCTCCTTAGTATGTGACTCCTCCCCCTATCCAATTACTTTTTTGTTCTTATGACTTATATATGAAGTATTTTGCTGCACTAGGTGTCACCTAAAATGCTTGAGAAACCCATGAGTTAGAGTTTTCTAGTTGATATGGATGCATGATATTGATGTGGAGACTTGTTATGGATGGCTCAATGTTGTTTTAGAGTGTTACATCTTGATATTTCATGAATTTTATTTTTGGACAGCAAGCTTTCATCATGAACAAGGGAAAGGGACTCATGGGGATGATGTCAAGAACAAGGAGGAGGCCATCTAGAGCCACCAATAATCATGATGACGATCACCTATGGGAGGATGAGGCGGTGTTCATAGGGGAGAGGCTCAAGATTCATACAACAAGGTGGCAAGACCCTGATGTTCTTGAGCAATGGGGCATAGGAGAAGACTTCAATGCCTTCGTCACCTCCACGGGCTTGCTGGAGTTTTCCTGTCATCCACGGGGAACATACGAGGAGCTTGCTAGAGAGTTCATCTCCACCTTCCGCTTCAAGGGCCCCGAAACTCACCGATACAGTAAGAGAAGTAATGCACCCACTCCTACCTTTACCATAAAATTCACTATGAGGGGGCAGCGTCTTGTTATGTCATTGGAGAAGTTTTGTAGGGCTATTCGTGTGGAGAATAGGGGTAGTTGGCTTGAGATAGGTGCTGATTCAAATCAGGACCGTGTCTGTTTTTGGAAAAGCATTGTTGTTAGAGTTCTTGATAGGCTTAACAGGGGCAAATTTACTAGCATACAACATCCAGCCCTAAGATACTTTGCTTTGTTTCTTTATAGAGGATTTCTAGCTAGGGATAACACTTCTTCTTGCACATGACCCATAGTTTATTTACTAAAATGTGCAAAAGAGGGAACACCATGTCAATTTAATTTGGGAGTAGTTCTTGCTAGAACTTTACATATAGCTGTGAGGAGAAACCTTACTGATGAAACTCCTATTTATGGTGGTGCCATTGCTACTTTAGTATAGGAGCACATTAAGGAAGAAAGAGGGTTTGGCAACAACATGGGTAGGCTTATCACGGACGCCTATTTACTTGATTTTGGTATAACCTGTCGCATGGAAATGAGTGAATGGCACAAAGATTGTTGCCACTATATCTATAAGAGTCGCAATGGACAAAATGTGTCCATTAGGTTCCCTCGTGCTAACCTTTTTGACAGGACCACTGAAAGATGGATCGTGGATGAAGCACCACCACAAGAGGAGCCCCAAGACCCGGAGATGCAAAACTATGCATGGGGTCTCCAAGGATCGGAGTATGGAGGGTACCAAGGTGGTGACCCCTCTTACTATGGAGGAGGGTCATCAAGTGGTGCACCACCCTACTACGGCGGAAGTGGAAGTGGTGGATACTACCTACCGGAATACTAGCTTGAACACAAGCTTGGGGGAGTACCTCTCTCCCTTTCATTCGTTGTTTTATATCACCTTTATCTTGTTATGTTTTAGTTTATTGTTCTATAAATCTTGAAAACACAAAAAAAAAAAATTTGTTTCTTTAGCTTGTTTACTTCTGGTCACTTTCATTATGCATCTAAAATTCAAAAAGAACAAAAATATTTTCGTTTTCTTGAATCAAATGCCAAAACAGTTGTGTTGAAATTGCTGAAATCTGCTCACTGTTTTTTTTTTCATTTTTTTTTTCTGTAACTCCGATTGAGCTGAAATTTGAACTTCTATTGCAACTTTTCGTAACCTACGCACCCGTAAAATATGAGATCATTCTAAGGTGTTTAGGTAGGGCAAAAACAGTACTGTATGCAGTAACGTTTTCTGGCAGATTTAATGTTTTAACTGTGCAGTTCAAGTGGGGAGAGGAGAAAATGCAATGATGATGATTATGGCAATTCGAGTAGGGTAAGAGGCTGGTATGAACTCCTTTGTTTTTCATTTTTGTACATATACTCATTCATGTGAGAATGCTTAGTTGGTTCGCATAAGGTATATGTTGAATGATGGATGCTTAGTGGGCCATGTTCTCTTATGATCAGTCCAAATGTATTAATGGTAGATAACATGTTTTATGGATATTTGCTTGTATTGTTCTACTCATAAGAGAAGTATGGCATTGTGGTATCCTCCTCTGAATAAATTCATTTGAATTGACTTGGCACTTGCTCACACATGTATATGACTGAAAACAAAGAGTCAACTAAGCCTTGATGATTTATTTTGCCTCAGAGTTCTAGTATCATTTTTTATGCCCCCGTTAATTCTATTTTGTCGCAAGCATGATTATGACGGTTATGGTTCTCTTGAATTGTTGCTCCCTATCCTATTGCTATCCTCCACTTGTACTAAGCAGTTAATGCTTGTGCTTCCAAATCCTTGAAAACCAAGTTATTCCAAAGAGTCCACCATAAATACCTATGTATGGCATTTCAACCCATTCAAGTAAATTTGCATGTGCTACCTTTAAAACTTGCAAAATACTACTCATTTTGTGACACTACTTTGGCTCATGAGGAAATAATGGTTGGGCTTGTTATGTTCCATACTAATTAAGTAATCTTGGACTTGCATGCTTCATCTGCTCGTCGCTAATATTGCAAAAGGGCTGGTTAGACCACTATAATATCAAAAGTTTTGAGAAAATAAAAAGAGACACTCCTCCATGACATGTGATTGTTGGTGGGCACCCGAGGATTCGGTTAGCCATAGTTCGTGAAAGCAAAGGTTGGGAGGAGTGTCAAATTATAAATATGAAGATGCATATTATAAATGTCTGTTTTTAATAATATTCGGATCCGCTCTAAACTTGCTTAGCATGGAAGATAACAGGAACTCTATTACCATTCGTTGACAAAGTAATCACCACACAAAAACAAATTTACCTCTGTTTTCAAAACAATGAAAAGCTCTAGCACATGTTAAATCCCTGCTTCCCTCCATGAAGGGCATATCTTTTACTTTACTGTTGAGTCACCATCCTTTCTTTGAGCACATTCTTGAGAGCATAATTGTCATTCTTAGTGTAATGTGCTTGTTCCAGAATATTGTTAGCTGAGGTATAAGTTTGATGCCTTTATCTTTGATATCTCTATTTCTCGTCTTCTCTTGAACTTCAGAGGTGCCTGGGCATTTATGTTTTGTTGTACAAATTCGGGCAAGCGAGATACCACTGTATCATACTTTATTATGAGCTTTGCAATCTTGAGAATTGATATGTTTCATGTTATTTATCATTATGATTGGCACCTCTTCATAGTTTACATGACCATTAAGTGACACCATTTGCATATATCTTGTTATGAATAGCGTAAGCATTGTCCACGTAGTGAGAATATATAGATTATATGAAGCAAATGTGTTCGTAAAAGTTTCTCTTATCGCTCAGTTGTTAACTGAATTGCTTGAGGACAAGCAATAAGCTAAGCTTGGGGGAGTTGATGCACCTAAAATGCATCTACTTTTCCAATCACTTTGCTTCATTATTTGTCCCGGAATCTCCCCATACTTGATTAAAACTGCTTAATCTGATGTTGTTTTTAGCAAAGTCTCGTTTCTGTCTATTTTTGCAGGAAATTAAATCGGGGAAAAATACCACGCAAAGTTTTATGGAAAATGAGGGACATCGAGAAGAAGATGGACATGAGGGAGTGCCCGAGGCCCAAAAGGGGGGGCCCCACGCGGCCAGATTCCTTGGCTGCGTGGGTCCACCTATCTAGCGCCTCGAGCGTCCCCTCGGCCTCATCTTTGGCGTATCCCTCCATATATACGAAAAACCAGATGACCTAGGAGGGGAGGTCTTTTCGCGAAACAGAGCGCCGCCACCACCACGATCTTCGTTTTCGGAGACAGATTGATCCAGGATTCCTCCCCCGGAGGAGGGATTCGGAGGCCGTCTTCACCGCCATCTTCACCGCCTTCATCTCCATCGACCATGAGCTCCTCCACCATCACCATGTGTGAGTAGGCCGTTGTAGGCATATGAGGTGGATGGGGATTGGATGAGATTGATCATGTAATGATACCCGTTGTTCGAGATCTTAGGGGTTTACCTTGAGGATACTTTTGATTTGTGTTGATGCACTTATGCCATGTTTAATGCTTGCTACTAGGGCCCGAGTGGCATGATTTCAGTACTGAACTTATTTTGCCCCATCATATAATTGAGTTTGGTTTCTATCTGCAAAGTGTATTGCCTGCTATTATGTTGAACCTGTGAACCCTAAAAGTGACATAAAACAAGGGGGGTATGTTTTAGTTTGAGGATTCTATGTGTTCATGAAGTGTTAATGCATTGTTCCGGTCTACTCGAAAGGGTAGACCTTAATTACCTGTAGTTCCAAGTTGGGCCCGGTGAAATGGGCAGGTAGGACAATAGATATTGTGCAAATTCTCTTGGCTAGTACGCACAACTATTTATGGAACACATACCTACATATATCAAAGTTAGAGATAAGTCCCATTGCTATTTATATCTTATTATATTATCAATCTTATTCATGCAACACCCCGCTGTCACCTCATGCCTACGTTTTAAATCTTTGAGTTACACTTTCACTCTTTCCGGTGAAAACTTGGAAACCCTTTTATTACTACTGCTGTTATATTTGCTTACTTAAACCATATCACTACTATCACTATTGTTGCTGCAAGTTTATTGATATACAGGTGTGGTTGAGAGTGACGTCTCAATTGCTAAAGTCTTATTGGTATTCTTGTGTTCCCCTTGAGTCGAACTATAAATTTGGGTAATACTTCCCAAGAAAGATTTCAGCGATCCCCTACACTTGTGGGCATCAATGCCTACGTTTTAAATCTCTGAGTTACACCTTCTCTTTTTCCGGTGAAAACTGGGAAACCCTTTTATTACTACTGCTGTTATATTTTGCTTACTTGAACCATATCACTGCTATCACTATTGTTGCTGCAAGTTCATTGATATACAGGTGTGGTTGAGAGTGACGTCTCAATTGCTAAAGTCTTATTGGTATTCTTGTGTTCCCCTTGAGTCGAACTATAAATTTGGGTAATACTTCCCAACGAAGATTTCAGCGATCCCCTACACTTGTGGCCATCATAAGGTCATTTATCTCTTCTTATTCCAAAACTTATGGCGAATCCTGGAATCCCGAGTTATACACAACTGTTATGTGCTCTTAGACATGATAGCCGAGAGTTACTGGGGTACCACTCCCAGGCAGAATTGCACTGCAGGCGTGCCGGGAACACCGGTCACACAAACCCCTCGGAAGACTACCATGCTAATCATAACCAATAATGCATAACAAAAAATCCCTGAATCTTGTTAAGTTGTCGGACTCGACCTCTGAATTATATAGCAATGCTATGTGTCACTGGTCATG
The DNA here is from genome assembly GCA_026929855.1 of Poa annua. NCBI lineage: Eukaryota > Viridiplantae > Streptophyta > Magnoliopsida > Poales > Poaceae > Poa > Poa annua. Next base: position 25,251,725 of record CM049439.1, on the reverse strand, counting down.
CTACGTAACCGAGGGTCCTTGGGGTTACCAGTCCCAGACCGATGCTCATCGGTAGGCGTGCTCGGAACGGATTATCGGCACACAACCCCTCTGTTGCGCCATAACACGGGCATAGCCAAAACTGCATAACAAGGAGTCCAAAAACCATAACCCTTCATCTTCATGCAAGTCTTCATCTTTGTCCTTGGAACTCGTCTCTTCCTTACACGAATTTCTGTTCTATCTAAGTCTATAACATTAAGCCATAACTTGGTGATGCAACATGCATTTGCACACCAAGCCAAACTTCATGAATAGATCTAGTCACACAGAACCAATAAAATCCAAGAAATCCAAATTATATGCATACATGCATAAGTAAAGCCCATAACATAGTACTTCGAGTATAACATCTCTCGTACTAAAGCTTATATATAGTATAGGATGATGCACACATATACTAGTATATAGGTCTCTACAGTTCTATAATAAGGTATAGGGTTCATACTACTCTTCGTCACACTAATTACCCCAGTTGACCACTTGCAACAGGATAAACAACGTCAAAGTGATCGAAAGTAATAGTTATCTAGCACCAAATGTGATCTAACTTACTTATTATGCATGCTACCAATTGTGTTCCAACTAAAGGCTAACCTCACATAATCTCTCAAGATTGCTAGACATGATTACAATATTATCTATTACCATATCATTATCCAACCTCAGTGATATTTATAGCTTCCATCATGATCATACATCATACATCCTTCCTTTTATCAGAGTTAATTACTAGATGGTTGTCACAATGAACTTTCCTATCATGGTTTAGGAGCTAAACTCACCATGAGTTTTTCTCTTATTAGACTACTATCATCAAACCTCTTATCTTATGGCGTAATAATATCGACTCACTAAGGACTCTACACCATCACGCAAAGAATCACAAGTGACTCCCACGTGGTAAGTAGTTGTGGTTATACTACCTCAGACGACTTCTCTTTAAAAGATACCACCATCAATACATATAGTTGCTACTAAATTGGTCATATTTCATTTCATTAAACCCTATTCGTTGTAGGGTAAGCTTTACTAAGTCATATCTACTAAGGATGAGATATGTACTTATTTGTCGAAGTGTGATTCCCACGAAGCTAGGGATAGTCACTCTCTGAGGAGAAGTTCGTGGAGAGGACTGAACACGTTGGTCTACAACCCTCGACCGGCCCGGCGACGATGCTCGGCGAGCTCGGAGAGGGACGGCACTACAGAGACGAACACCAACCCGTACCCAGGTTCACGGCCCTCTCGAGGAGGTAAAACCGCTACTCCTGCTTGTCTGAATTGCGCTGTAGAGGGTACAGTACAATGAGCTTGCCGAGGGCTCGCTTGCGGCAGTGCAGAGCTCAAAGAGGGAAGCCGAGGTCTTCTTCCTCCTTGAGTTCGCTAGGCTAGGTTAAGCTATGGTGCGATTAGTCGATCCTTTGCTACGGAGGGGTTCCCTCTCCTTTTATAGGCGCCTCGGGCCTCATCCTTGCGACCTGCGCAGCGGATGGGTTCCCACATGGCGACGACACGGAGGTGTGGGGTGCACCGTGGCTGGGTTGTCCATGGACTCGGTCCATGGTCGTAAAGCCTGCCCGTGACGCCAGAAAGCCACCGTCCACGCAGGACGGCCAGCCGGTGCTGCAGAGATCGTGGGGGTGCCCACGGTGACGTCGTCCTTGGAGCGTAGCGCCGGCCAACTGCTTTATCACCAAAGAGGAAACCCTCGTAAGCCGGCGCAGGGGACACAACTTTGTTGACTCCTTTAATCACCAGAACGGCAACTGCGGCGCCGTCGTCATCGCGCGCAGACGCGCGCGTCACTCTGCGGCGCGGCAGTGGCCATGTGCGCCTTGCAGCGATTGCTTCGTAGCGAAGTATCTCCACAGGGCCTGGGCGGCCTTGTGGAGGGATTTGTGTTGACCCCTCTCCAGGGGAGAGGGCCCTGCAGAGGGGCAGCCTCGGGGAGGGCCTCTTCAGGCCTTCGCTGCCTCCTTCAGCCCTCTCGAGGGCTTTTCCTCTCGAGGGTGTCTCCAAGCGTTTTGCTTGGTCCTTAGTCGTTTCATCGACTCTGTCGCGTGTGAGGGCTGTGGAGAGTGGGCTCTGCACACCCTGGATCCCACTGGGCCGACAGTAGCCCCCGAGCCCATGACGGGCACGACGAGGCCCATCGGGTCCAGACGAAGCGTCGTGGGTCCAAAATATCCGGCCGGCCCGTGACACGCGTCGTTCGGTGGTGAGTTTGCGGCGACTCGGTTTGTCCGGCAGAAACGTGCGTCGTGGGGGGTCCCACCACGTCCACCACGACCACGCCTTGGTAACTGCCCAAATGGGGTATAAAGCTGCGCGCCGGTCCGAACCGCAGTCATTACTCCCATTCCGCGCATCCAGTCTTCTAGCTCTCGGCCTCCTAGCTTTCCTTCTCCGGCGAACTCTTTCCTTCTCCGGCGAACTCTTTCCTTCTTCGGCGCTCCGCTTCTTGCACCTTCCTCGACAATGGGCGGACCGAAGGGCAAGGCGGCGATGGGGACGCTCCCCTCCGATGCGCAGGGCGAAGAGGCGCTTGATCCCCGCTCTAATTGGTGAGCGCGTCAATGCGGCGGCACTGGACAAGATCCAGCACCTGGTCGCCGGGAAGACCAACGAACACGGCGCCAGCGCCATCCGGGCCGCCAAGCTCGGCCGACTCCCGGCGGGGTTCTTCCCCATTTTCCTTCACACCCTTTTCGCCGGATTGGTGCCTCCGTACTCGCCCTTCTTGGAGGCGGTTCTGGAGTTCTACCAGATCCATCTCCTTCATCTACACCCCAACACCATCCTCGTCCTCTCCATCTTCACCTACTTGTGCGAGGCTTATTTGGGGGTGCAGCCTTCGGTGGCCCTCTTCCGGAGCTTCTACGCGCTCCGGAATTCCGCGAAGTCCGAGCGGACGGGATGCGTGTCGTTCCGCATCGTGGACGGTATGGGGGACGTCTATATCCCCATGTCGTGGAGCGGCGAGAAGCCCGTCACGGTGGTGGTGAAGAAGGTGGACGACTTCAGGCAGAAGTGGTTCCTCATCGGCGCCTCGTCGCGGAGCTCCTTCCTCGACACCCCGGAGGCGCCGCCCGTGAAGAATACTCACTGGGGCAAGCAGGTCTTCCAGGGTCCACAGATAGGAGACCTCGTGGCGCGCATGAGGATGCTTCGGGAGAACGGCCTTACCGGCCAGATGATCGCGGAAGACTTCGTGCGCCGCCGCATCGCGCCTCTACAGGCGCACAAGAAGCCGATGTGGATGTACTCGGGCCCCTTCGACCCGATGCGACTCCACCCCTGCGACCAGCGCCCCACCGTCGTCGAGACCATCATGGGCGGCCTCTTCATCAACGCCGACGTGCCCGTGGCGATCGCTACGGAGCTGAGGCCTCTTCATCAGATGAACCTGGCTCCGCGCCTGGCGATTCTGGAACAGATGCCCACCTTCACCCCGCTAGGCCTGGCGGGGGAGGAGGAGGAAGAGGGGCCCATGCCCATGGCGAGAGGACCAGACGCTGCGGAGTCGCCGTACGCATCTGACGCCGAGCAGGGCGACGCGGTGGCTGGGGCCATTCCCTCTGCAGGCGGCGCGAGCTCGTCAAGGGCCGCGCCCCCTCCTGAGGAGGTCTTTGAGCTCTCGTCCAGCGATGACGAGGAGGCCGAGGCGGGGCGACAGGAACCCCGGACCAAGGCGGCCCACGACAGGCCTGCTGGGGAGCCCCTGAGCGCTCCCCTCAAGAGGAAAGCTGAGGCGGCTCCGGAGGGATCCGGAGTCCGGGCCACGCCTTCTTGGCGTTCGTCCGGCATGGCGTGGGTTGACACCCGCGCCAAGAAGACAGGGTAAGTGTTTCTAATTTTGTTCTCCTTCTTCGGTATTTGCTTGTTTGCTCCCTCTGACAAATCTTCTTGTTCTCTGCCAGCGACCCGGCGCCTGCGAAGCGCCGGAGGCTCCACAAGGCGGCGGATGTGAAGAGGACCGCTCCGGAGGCTACGGCAGAGGCCGCAGCAGAAGAGGCCTCGAGGCCTGCGGAGGAAATCCCTGCAGGCCCTTACGGGGATGCTCCTCAGGCTGAGGCGACCGCGCCGCCCCTGGAGGAGGAGCGCCCTGAGGAGCGGGCGGAGAAGGCGCCCACTCCGCCGCGGGCTGCGACTCCGCCAGCGCAGCAGGAGGCCGCGGCAGGCACTACGTCGGCCCCGAGCCCGCCACAGGCCGACGAGGCGGTGGGAGCAGATCTCCCGCCGCCCCCGCCAAGCACCACGGCGGAGGAGGAGGCAGCGGCTACGGGGCAAACCTCTCCTGCCCCGGGAACCCAGGACGAGGTGCCGCCTGAGGGGGGCAACGCCGGTGCGCAGAACGCGGGCGCCGAGGCGGAAGACACGCCGCCAAGCCCTCAGGCCCGCGCGGAGGCTCCCCGCTCTAAGCTTGACGCAGGTGCAGGGCCTTCTGCTCCGAGCGGGACTTCCCAGGCCCTTGCCCTCGGAAGCTGGGACTGAAGCAGGGGCGTCATGACGTCGCCTTCCGCCTGGTGCGGGAGTCCCTGGAGGGGCTGGAGGCCCACCTCGCTCTGGAGGATCGGGAGCTTGCCCGGCAGCGAGACGAGCTCATAGAGGCTTGGGCCGCGTTCCACGCGGCTGTGGAGGCTCGCTGGCGGAGCGACCTGGCCCTGCAGGCGGAGCGCGAGGAGGCGCTGCGCTTCGCCGAGGAGGTCCGCGAGGGCGCCATGCGCGACGCCGAAGAGCTTCTGCAGCCCTTGAAGGCCGAGCGCCAGGCAGCGGCAGAAGACTTGGCCGCGGCCAGGGCAGAGCGGGAGGCTATGGAGCACTCCCTGGCAGCCAAGCACCGCGAGCTTGTCGAGCTTGAGGCCAAAATCCTCGCCGATTCTGAGACCGTGCGGACCACCCTGGAGGGGGTCCGTGCGAACTTGGAAGCCAGGGGTCAGGGCCTGGGCGAGCGCGAGGAGGACGTGCGCCGCCGCGACAAACAGCTGGCGTTGAGGGAGCAAGAGCTGTCGGGGCAGCGCGCCGCCCTCGAGGCCCGCGAAGAGAGCCTGGCCGCGGCGCTCAGCAAGCACGAGCGTGAAGTGTCCACCCACAAGGCGAGCGTGGAACGCTTCAACGCGAGGTTTGCCGAGCGGAAGGAGGAGGCGGCGAAGAACCTCCAGGAGCGGGAGAAGGAGTACCACGCCGCCGTCTCTCGAGACTACAGCGAGAGGTTCTCCAAGCAGGAGAGCCGCTTCAAGAAGAGGCTTGGCGAAAGCGGCGCCCGGATCCACCAGCTCGAGAAGATGAACGCCACCCTCGTCGCCAAGGTGAAGCGCGAAGCAGATCGTCACCGTGTCGCTGAGGAGGCTCGCGAGCGCGCGGCGCAGGACCTCGTCTCCCTCATGGCCGACATGGAGGAGATGAACCAGTAGGTGGGCCCTGCTGTGGAGAAGGTGGTGGAGGCCGCTGAGAGCGCTCAGGCGGCGCAGGTGCTCTCGCAGCAGCAGGAGCGCATGTTCCAGTCATTAGTGGGCCGGGGCAACGAGCTCGCCGCGAAGCTGGGAGCGGAAGCGCCGGCCGTCCCCGTTCAAGGCAACTCCGACGCCGCCACCTACCTCATGTACTTCGAGCAGCTCTTCACAGCGCTCGAGGGCCCTGCCGCGGAGCTCCGCGACGTCGTCGAGGAGGAGTGCCGCCAGCTCCTGGCGGTAGCGGTCGACCGCATCTTCACCAATCTCCAGCACCTCCATCCGGGCTTCGACTTCACCACGGTGACCGAGCCTCTCGAGGGGGAGAAAGGGTGGAAGATCTCCAACTCCATCCGCGACCAGGTCGACGACTTCTGCAGCCGCTTCAAGCGGGCCGCGGCGGAGGATGATGGCGGCGAGGAGGGCGACGACGAGGAGGGCGAGCCTGAAGGAGACGGGTCCGGGGAGGACGACGGCGAGGCCTCTGCCTGACTTCTTCCTGACTTGTGATGCGCTTGTAGCGCCATAGGGATATTTGTCTTAAAGACTTTTGCTGTTCAGTCTGTAATATACTCCGTATTTCTAAGTATGTGCTGCTAAGTTTGTGTGCGTGCCCCTCGAGGGCCTCTTGCTTCAATTCCATGTCTTTTTCGCTCTGCGTCGCTAGGACCCTTCTCCTCGCGCTATGACTCCGCCGCTGCGGTATGCTCGAGCAATGACTCTGCAAGGCCGGGGGGAGTTTAAGGCTCAGAGAGGTAGGAGTCCTCGAGGCGCGATGCTCAAGGGCCCCCCTTTGACGTGCAAGCAGTCCATGGAGAGTGAGGGAAAAGAAACGCTCGAGGGACGCAGAGTGCTCGTGAGAGAGATGCAGAGATTCTCTTGGTGTGAGCAGGGAACTTAGCTTCGCGAGGCTTTCGCCCTGCGTAGGACTCCCTCGGCGACGCGGTTTTCTCCAGGGGCCGAGTTTCTCCTCCACAAGCTTGGAGAGACTCTTGTTCCCTGTGAATGTTAGAGAGGCAAACCAAAACGCTAGAGCATGGTAATTGGGACTCATGCGCGCTTATATGTTTCCTCATGGGTATCTCACGAGGAGAGAGAGTACCAAGGTCCTTTGGAGAGGTGGCGTGTATCCGGGAGCATGCCCTTTAGCTAGAGCTCAGGGTCCCTTGGATTTTGCAGTGCTGCTGGGGTGCTCTTGAGGCACAGGCACCGTACTCAGCCCCCGCTCGCGAGGTGCGCATGGGAAGAATATAAGCGCACATGGAAAAGTAAATGACGAAAGTAAACTTGCCATTGAAATATTACACAGCGGTGCCTCAGCGCAGAGTTCACTTAGGAACGAAATGGCGCCCGAGCGCAATGTTCACTTGGGAACGAAATCGGTTTATTACACTTGGGTTTGCCAAGCTAACGTTCCTTCCATGTCGAGGCATGGGGACCACCCATTAGCGGCACAGATTCACTGCGGCCTGCGGTGGCTCATTAGCAGGAGTGCTCGGAGGCCTGACCCTCGGGAGAAGCTTGGAGAAGCTTGGAGGTGAAGCCGTGAGCTTCCCTCTAGAGACAAAAAATGCCTGGCGTGACAATGATCACGGGTAGAACTTGCGTAGATGCGCGATGTTCCATGGGTTCTTGACGGGGATGCCGTCTTCAGTCTCGAGGCGTACCGCGCCAGGCCTGGCGATGTGGGAGACACTGTAGGGGCCTTCCCACATCGGCGAGAGCTTGTGGAGGCCTTCTCTGGAGAGGATTCGCCTGAGGACGAGGTCGCCCGCCTCAAGAGTGCGTGAGCGCACATGGCGGCTGTGGTAGCGTCGCAGGTCTTGCTGGTACTTTGCTGCTCTGAGGGCGGCACGGTGGCGCAGTCCCTCGAGAAGCAGCAGGTCGTCGTTGTGGAGGTCCTCTTGGGTGTCCTCGCTGAAGGCAAGGACCCGTGGAGATCCATGCCTGATTTCTGCGGGGAGGACTGCTTCGGCTCGGTAGACAAGGGCGAACGGCGTTTCACCCGTGGGTCTTGAAGAGGTCGTGCGCATGGACCAGAGCACAGATGGGAGCTCGTCGATCCAGCCCTTGCCGTGACCCTTGAGGATGTTGAAGTTTCTGGTCTTGAGGCCCTTGAGGACTTCCGCATTTGCTCGCTTAGCTTGACCATTGCTCCGTGGATGAGCCACCGAAGCGAAGCAGAGCTTGATGCCAAGTTTTTCACAGTAAGCCCGGAAGATGCCGCTGGTAAACTGCGAGCCATTGTCGGTGATTATGCGATTAGGCACTCCGAAGCGGCAGACCAGGCTCCTGATGAATTTCACCGCTGCTCCGGCTGGTATGGTGCGCACTGGTTCAACCTCGGCCCACTTGGTGAACTTGTCGACGGCCACGAAGAGGAAGCGGTAGCCCCCCTGCGACTTCGGGAAGGGGCCCAGAATGTCCAGCCCCCAGACCGCGAACGGCCAGGAGAGCGGGATGGTCTGGAGCCCCAGCGTCGGCTGATGAATTTGCTTGGCGTGGTACTGGCAGGCGTCGCCAGCTTGGACGATGGTGACCACATCTTGAAGCACTTGTGGCCAGTAGTACCCGCTCCTGAAGACCTTGCCTGCGAGGGTGTGCGCACACGAGTGGTGGCCGCACTCCCCGCTATGGATGTCCTTGATCAGCGTTCGGCCTTCCTCGGGAGGGACGCATTTGAGCGCGATGCCATTTGGGCGCCTGCGGTACAGGTCTCCCTCAAGGATGCAGCAGGATTTTGCCTGTCGAGCTGTCGAGGAGTGACTCCCACGTAACAGGGGTAGTCTCGCCCTGAAGAGAGGTTCGAAGAGGGGACTGAACACGGAGGTCTAACAACACTCGAGGGGCTCGACGACGATGCTCGCCGAGCCTAAAGGAGGACAATCACGCCAGAAATGGACACCAGCCCGTACCCAGGTTCACGGCCCTCGAGGGGAGGTAAAACCGCTACTCCTGCTTGTCTGTATTGCACTGTGAAGGTTACAGGATAACGAGCTTGCCGAAGGTTCTCTTGAGGCAGCTTGGTGCCTGGGGAGGGACACAATGGTCGTCTTCCTCCTTCGGCAGTTGGCTATCCTATGTGTTCTGGGTGCCCGTGCGTGATTGGGCCCTTTTTTCTCCTTTCTACGGGGGAGCTCCTGCTCCTTTTATAGGCGCCCCGGGCTCCGTCCTCGTGCTGGTGGGCTCCCACACGCCAGTCGCATGGAGGAGCGGGAGTCCACCGCAGCTCGTCCGTCCATGGACGCGGTCCATCCGTGCTAAAGTAGCGCGCCGTGGCCGACAGGTTGCAGGCGGTGCAGGGCGGCTCGCTGGCGCAGCAGAGGCCGTGGTGGAGCCCACGGTGACGATCCTCTTGGAGCGTTGCGCCGTCCAGCCTCTTTATCACCAAAGGGGAAAGTTCTGGCTGTCCTGCCGCAGGCGGCGCGGCTTTGTTGACTCCTTTATCACCAGAATGGCAACTGGGGTGCTCGCGTCACCCTGCGGCTGCTGCAGGGGCCATGTGCGCCCTGCAGCGCTTGCTTAGCCGCGAAGTGTCTCCACAGGGCAGTGGTCGCCTGTGGAGGGGTTTTCTGCTGACTCCTCTCCAGGCGGGCTGTGCCTGGGGAGTCTCTTGAAGCGCAGGGTCCTCTTCAGGCCCTGGCGTCCTCTTCAGGCCTCGAGAGGGGATGCCTCTCGAGGATCCCTCCAAGCGGTAGCCTAGTCCTCAGCCGTTCTGCCGAAGTTACCTGCGGGCGAGGCCTGTAGGGAGTGGGCCGTGTGTACCCCGGTCCTGACTGGGCCGACAGTAGCCCCCAGGCCCACGATGGGCACGACGAGGCCCGTTGGGTCTAGGCGAAGCGTCGTGGGGCAACATCTGCAGGCCGGGCCGAGCCACGCGTCACGCCGGCGAGCAACGGTTGCGCACGATACGGGACGTGCGTCGTGGGGGGTCCCACCACGCCCCGGTAACCGCTCCTTGACGAGACATAAAAACCCCGGCGCCGGAGCAGGGAGCCGTTACTACTCCCACTCCTTCTCGCAGACGCCAACCGCACAGAGCTCTCCGCTCCTGCAATCCGGCGCCCTTTTCTCCGATTCCTCCAACTTCCCCTCGCGCCGCTCCCTTCTTCCCTCCGACGATGACTGTAACATCCCAGAATGTTAATATATTTATTAATGCAAAAATGTGGGCCAACAAAAACTTTTCTCATAAAAAAATTGTGTATGTTTAATTCTTGAGAATTGTTTGTTTGCATTGTTTGCAATAATTGTTGAGTTCTACCTCTAATTGAAAAATAGAAAGAAAAGAAAACAAATAAAACAAATCACAAAAACAAAACACCATGTGACACATGTCACATTATTTTTCCAAATTAAGAAGTATAAATTTATTTTCACACCAAAATCAATGGAGTAATATTATAAACACTCCTAGTTAATTTTTCACAAACTATTCCCTTTCAAAAATTTAAATTCAAAAGCCCCAATTTCAAATTAGAAATTCATGATTGAGATATTTCAAAATATTTCAAAAAGACTTTGTATCACTTACCAATAATGTAGTTAGCCTAGATCCTAAGTTTGAACCCAAAAGAATAAAGGGAAATAGGAAAATTAAAATAGCAAAATGCTACTGTTTTGGTTCGGGCATTTCACCAAACACCCTGTGATCACCACCTCTGCCTCTCCCAAACCGAACCAACTCATGGATCAATCCGAGCAATGTGTTGTTCGTTTGTCAAATTGGAGCCAGCCCTGCACTCCCCTCTTCGCCACGACCTCGCTGCACGCCGGAGGGAGTCAAACGGTGGCCGGAGTCGCCGTGGAGGTGCCGGCGACAGCCACGGCAGCGCGCACGTCGCCATGTCGCGCCGGGCGTCCGAGGTGGCAGCACCGTAGCGCTCAGCTCCGTGCCCCCCTTCGCTCTCCCTTGCCTCCTGGTCCCCTCTCGCACCCGCAGCACGCACCAGCACCAGCCCGAGCACGCCGCGCCCGCGCCATGCCGCGCACGCCGTGCGCCGCCCAAGCGTGCTCACGGCAGGGCCAAGTGCCCGAGCGCCCGCGCGCGCGCCACGCAGCCACACCTTGCCCACCTTGCTCCCCAGACAGCCCGCAGCGTAGCCGCACCCCTCCACCGGCCTACGGCGAGCACGCACGGCCGCGGGTGCCCTCTGCACCGCGTCCACCGTGCGCCGCCCGGCCGCTATAAATGGCGCCCCGTACCCCTCTTCTCACCGCACCGCCCCACTGCCTCTTCCCCCTCACACTCTCCACTCTCTCGTGCGCCGCTAAGGAGCCCAGGCCAAGGCAGCAAGGCCTCAGGCCGCCGTGACCTCCTCGAGCCCGCCGTGCCCGAGGTAGGCGACGACCACGGCCAGGCCGTGTTGCCCATCCCCTTCTCTCCTCTCTGGCCTCAACCTCTTCCCTATACACCCCGCACTCACCCGCCCCTTTTTCCCCTCTGATTCGTGCACAGGATCGACGCGGAAACCTCGCCGGAGTGGGAGCACGGCCGCGGAAGGGGAGCTGCTCGCCGCCGTCGATTGGAGCCGCCCCAGCACGCGCCGCTCGTCCCTAAGCCTCCCCCGAGTCGCCGCCGTCGTTCTGCACCATCCGCACGTCCTCCCGAGCCCCCTAGGTGAGGCTCTGTCCACCTCGCCGTCGCCGGAGTCGCGCGCCGCCAGTTTTAGGACGCCGGCGTCGCGGCCGCTCGAGGACCGTTAGATCTTGATCCAACGTTAGCGTACCGGTTCGTTTAAAATAAAAAGCATATGACAGGCGGACCCCACCCGTCAGTTTTAAATGGATCCAGCGCGCGCACGCTGAGTCACTGCCCTGTAGGCCCCACCCGTCAGGGATTTCAACATTATCCACTCCTGGTTTTTAATTCGAATTTAGATTTAATTTGAAATCAGTACTGAACTCAAATTTAGAAAATCCATAACTTTGGATTTACAACTCCAAATTAAACAAACCCAACTGTTCTGGAAAGCTTATGAAATTCCCTATCCAACTAAACTAGTTCCACTCCATTTGGATATATAATAAAAATACAATATTCAAAATACAGTAGCATGTTTAAATTCTAAACTTGTTTGTTTCTGATGCTCTGTTAATCCAAATTAGTTGAAACTAATTTTATTAGATCACATTTAACCATGGTTAGTCGATCCCAAAAGGGTTTAATTTTTAGATGAACATAATTTAAATAATAGCCAAAACCTTATTAATTAGCTTCTGAATTCAAAGCAATGTGTAGGGAGTTTGGTAACTCCAAATGACCCAAATCCAATTGTGTCATCTTCTACACATCATTAGCCTTCTGTAGAATTTTTGTTTGTATTTTTATGACCAACAGAACTCAAGCTATGCAATTAAACATGTGCACCAAGTTTCTGCCCTAATTAGGATAGATTTGAATAAGGACATATTAAATTAAGTTGAAAGCACATAGTGTTGTTTGATGTGTGAAATGGTTGATTAGGACCTCTAAGAGTGTATTGCTATAATGATTGATTGAATAGGCTAGTGATTGTTGTATTTGATTGATTGTGTATTAGACGAGAACGTTGCCGGATATATCGAGGAGGAGGGAACTGCCGAACCTGAAGACCAAGACCAAGACCACTTTGCCGAGCAAGGCAAGCTACTCTCTGAGCTTGCAAATAACTTATGCACATAGATTTACCAAATCATTTTCAAAAACAAAGGTTTATGAAAACCCTTTTTCAAAGTATACCTAGACTATTTTGCCACCCTATGTAGAATATATGCTAAAATTATAGGATGGGAAAATTAATGTTGTTTTATTCAAACTCCTTTGAAAACTTGTGTGGATATATAGCACCAAGAGGTGGTGTTAAAATAAGGAAATGGAGAAAGTTGTTTTTTTTAGAAAAGCACATTGTGTCCTAGTACTCAGTCAAGCAACCGATACTCTGTGCGACCACATTTACCCACATATGGGAAAGGGCTTAGTCATATAGTTTGCTCTTATTAGTATGGGACACTGCATCAACGGAGATGACTCTGTTATGCATGAGGGAGTGGTTTGGTGACCTAACCCTGACCTGGGTCCTCGCTCAAAAATCTATGAGTAGATAAGGAGGAGGATAGAAGGATGTCCGTATACACCGCCAGATAAAACCTATGAGTCCTCACGCTTAGGGTTTCCGACGGGAAACTGGACTAAGTGTAGATGGAATGGTTCATAGGGGCAGGATCCTATACTAGCATGAGCAAAGGAAAGACTAGGGTCGGTGACTCAACTTCGCATACCACTGGTATGGCGAGACGTGGCTGACACGATGAGTTATCGGATGAGTGTGGGAAAAGCGTGCTACCTCTGCAGAGGGTAATTAAACTATTCGAATAGCCGAGTCCTCGGATATGGACAGTTGAAGACCCTACTTAGACCATGTGCAAGTTTTGGAAAAGATTTGAGTCTTAAAAAGAAAATGAAGTGGAGAATGTTCCATACACCTATACCAACGGATCGGTATGAGGTAGTTGGGAAGATATTGCCATAATGGTTTATGATCGGAAAAAGGAGGAGTTTTGGAATAAAACTAATAAAATTGAGATATCTAGTAGTCACAATTTCCTTATCTTCTTCAACAAAGGTACAGAGATGTTTTAGATAAATAAAAGTGAGAAACTAAAAATGGAAATTAGAGCACTCATGTTGGAGTAGTTTGCGAGTACATTCAAATGTACTCATACTAGTTTGCTTCTGGCTATTGTCGTAGCCAGACATGGAGGAGTACTACGCCCAGGAGGAGTACGGCGACATCTACGCCAACTAAGGATCTTCTCAAGTCGACTGCCTGTCGGGTCATCGTTAGCTTTTGGCTGTCTACTACGTTTAAGTTCCGCTGCTTATGTTGATTTGGCCCTAGAAGGCACCTGTGTAAGACTTGGTCTATATGACCTGTTATGTAAGACTTATTCCGGTATTGTAATGGATGTAAACTTTGGTATTCAGTTCGGATTATGTGCAACGACAGACTGATCACGGGATCGTTGTGTTAAGCATAATCGGGTATTTCGGACAGCTAGTCCGGGGTCCCCACAGACCTGGTATCAGAGCCATCTCGACTTTAGAAACCTTAGTTTAGCATGGTCGCTAGGTAGGAATTACAAAAGTTAAATTCTAAAAGGATGAAGGAATGAAGTATTTTCGAAAAGTGCTTATCTCTCATCCTCTCACTTCTGCAAACTTCTACCCTTACTAAATATTAAGTTTTCCCTTATATATTAAACTTAAAATTTTGCTCACTTGCTGCCTCACTACATTTAAATTTTTGATACACTTGTCATCTCACTAACTTAAAAACTTGACTTAAAACTGTAGATGGCACTCCACTTCACCGAGTTTGTTCAGCTCGAGAAGGACGGCATGTTGATGTTCGAGAAGGACCTGTTCGAGTTGACCAAGCTGTTAGGTCGTCCCACTCCTGAGTTTAAGGGAGCCCAGGTGGACACTCCCGGCAACGGGAACCTGTCTTGGTTGGTCGAGGCATCTGTTCGCGGGAACATCAAGTCCCCCGGATCCAGGACACTCATCTTTACCACCATGGACGTCCACTGGGACGACGGACTGTGTCGTTCCATGGAGCGGATGCTATCCCGGCTTTGTGAGGAGCACAAGGCGGAGTTGGTGAACTCTCGTTTCCAGTTCTACGGGAGACGCACTGTCGACGGACACCCTATTCAGTCCCCTCTACACCCGACGTTCGGAGAGTATATCTTGGACATGGAGATTATGCTCTTTCGCACCCAGGAGGACTTGAGGTGCGCTAGACTTCGGTCTCACTTTGAGCGCCTCTCGCTCAAGGAGAGTCGCGAGAGTGAGGCACAGCTGAAGGAGGAAAAGGTCGCTCTTCTCAAGAAGAGGACCCAGATGAGGAAGACCATAGCGAAGCTCCGCAAGAAGGTGGCAGAGCAGGACGAGCTGATCGAGGATTTGGAGCTCCGTACTGATGAAATGGAGGAGGAGGGCGAGGATCTCCGCAAGGAGAACAACGCTTTCCTCAGTGACGATGACGACTATCTGGAGGAGATGGACTATGAGCAGGAGGATGACGAGGAGGAAGACCCAGAGGAGCCACCCTACCAGTCCGACGCTGACGTATCCGAGCCTGAGGTTCCACCTCAGTAGGCGAGTGACTTGAGTACTACCGCAGGATTAGGTCGACCCCCTATTGCTAAACTAGTAGGAGTAGTAGTTCTTTTGGAGAACTTGTACCATGTGCCTTAGCTAAAAAGCAAGGATGTAAGCTTGATGTGATGAACCCTTTGATGTGATGCTTGTGCTATGTCAGTGTGCTAGTCTTGTTAGTATATGAAAAGTATTTCTTTCACATAATCCTTAAGTAATCCACCACTGTATGAAACCAACCTTTATCTCCCCTTAATCAGACCCTCTTGCCTTGCCCTTATACCCGGTGTTCTTCAGGATGGTGGACACCCGTCGCTCCAACGCGGATGGAGGACCACCACCCCCACCGGAACCAACCACCGCCCAACTTCTTGCGCTTATCATGGAGGAACGCCAAGCTGCTCGGGCAGAGCGTCAAGCTCATATCGCTGCCCTACAGCAGATCGCTGCCGCACACAACAACAACAACAACAACCACCACAATGGCAACGGCAATGGTGAAGGAAATCAGCGATCCACTTTGAGTGACTTTCAGAAGACTAACCCACCCACCTATTCCAAGGGACTTCACCCACTAGAGGCCGATGATTGGCTTCGCACCATCAACAACAACCTAGAAATTGCTGCCGTAGGAGAACCTGAGAAGGTGCTTTATGCAACCCACTACCTTGCTGGACCTGCACGGTCTTGGTGGGAAGCTACCAAGGCTCTCCAGCAAGCCGGTCATGCTATCGGCTGGGCAGAGTTTCAGGAGAAGTTCCGCAAGAAGCACATACCCGGCGGACTTATTGAGAGGAAGAAGGACGAATTCCGCAGGCTGCGGCAGGGAAGCAAGGATGTGGTCGGATACCTGGATGAGTTTACGGACTTATCCCGGTACGCTCCTGATGATACTGACACCGAGAGGAAAAGGATGGAGCGTTTCATGGATGGGCTCCATGATGAACTGCAGTGTGCCCTGGTGATCCACGACTTCCTGGACCTGGAGTCGCTGGTGGACAAGGCTATTCAATTGGAGACCAAACGTAAAACTATGTTCGAGAGTCGCAAGAGAAGGATGATGGCCAAGGAAGGTTCGAGCAGTCAGAAGCCTCGTACCTTTCCACCAACCCCGAAACCAGTATATCGACCACCACAACCTACACGCCCCAATTTCCCTACTCGCCCCAACAACCCAAACCCAAACACCCCCAGCAACCCAAACAGCTTCAACCGCCCCAACAACCCTACTCGCCCCGGAGGAAACCCCAACAACTTCAACCGCAACGCCAATGTTGTCTGCTTTGACTGTGGCACTAAGGGCCACTACTCCAGAGAATGCCCCAATCCCAAGAAGAATGGTCCGCGCCCCGATACAACAACACCGAACAATGGCCAAGGCCGTAATGGGAACGGCAAGAACCCCGCACCTCGCGGGAATACTGCTGTTGCCAAGGGACGTCTGCACCACATCAATGCAGAAGAAGCCATGGAAGCGCCGGATGTTGTGCTGGGTACGTTCCTTGTCAACTCAGTACCCGCAACTGTTCTGTTTGATTCCGGTGCTACCCATTCTTTTGTTACCCAAGAATTTGTTGCTAAGGGAGGTTTAATCGGAAACCTCCTACCCAAACCCATGGTCATCCAAATCCCAGAATCCACCATAGATACCAAGTCGTATTGCCCGGACATTTCCCTAGAAATTAAGGGGGAAAAGTTCCTAGTCGACTTAATCATTTTAGGAACCCAAGGTATAGATGTTATACTGGGTATGAATTGGCTAGCCAAGTACCGTGGTCAAATTGACTGCGCCAGAAGAGCTGTAACCCTCACCACCGACAAAGGAGTAGAAGTGAAGTATGTGTCAGAAACCAGTCGACCCCGACCAGAATGCCATGAGGGCATAGCCAGACCCACCCTAGATGAGATCCGTGTAGTTCACCTGTTCCGAGATGTTTTCCCTGAAGAATTGCCTGGTATGCCGCCAGACCGGGATATTGAGTTCATCATTGAACTTATCCCCGGAACAGCTCCTATATCCCAGAGGCCTTATCGGATGAATCCGGAAGAACTGGTTGAGTTGAAGAAGCAGTTAGCAGATATGCTCAGCAAGGGACTTATTCGCCCAAGTGCTTCACCCTGGGGATCACCCATTATTTTTGTAGATAAGAGGGACGGTACCACACGCCTGTGTGTGGATTATCGCAAGTTAAATGATGTGACCATTAAGAACAAGTATCCCCTTCCAAAGATCGAGGATCTATTCGATCAAATGAACGGAGCCCGAGTCTTTTCCAAGATCGATCTTCGGTCAGGATATCATCAGTTAAAAATCCGAGAGACAGACATTCCCAAGACTGCCTTCACCACCCGTTACGGTTTATTTGAATACACCGTAATGTCCTTTGGTCTGACCAACGCCCCAGCCTATTTCATGAATCTCATGAACAAGATCTTCATGGAGTACCTTGACAAGTTCGTGGTAGTTTTCCTCGATGACATCCTTATTTACTCCAAAACCGAAGAAGAGCATGCTGAACATCTGCGTCTAGTTTTAGCAACCCTCCGAGAACACCAGTTGTATGCCAAGTTTAGCAAGTGTGAGTTTTGGCTCAGTGAAGTAGCATTTCTCGGACATGTTGTGTCCGCGGGAGGAATTTCTGTTGACCCAGAGAAGATCCAAGCCATTGTGAACTGGGAAGCCCCAACTAGTGTGACTGAAATCCGAAGCTTTCTCGGATTAGCGGGTTACTACCGCAAGTTCGTTGAAGGATTCTCCAGTTTAGCCAAACCCCTGACCCAACTGCTGAAAAAGGACAAGAAATTTGAATGGACTCAGAAGTGTGAAGAGAGTTTCCAGGAATTAAAGAAGAGGTTGACCTCCACCCCTGTCCTAATTATGCCAGACGTCACCAAGAGTTTCGACGTGTATTGCGATGCATCACGCCTCGGACTTGGTTGCGTTCTGATGCAAGAAGGCAAGGTGGTATCGTATCTGTCTCGGCAGTTGCGACCACATGAAGAGAATTACCCAACCCATGACCTGGAGTTAGCCGCTGTTGTTCTTGCTCTGAAAACATGGCGCTCCTATCTTGCGGGACATCGTTGCGAGATCTATACGGATCACAAGAGCTTGAAGTATATCTTCACCCAGAAGGAGTTAAACCTGCGACAGAGAAGGTGGATGGAATTAATCAAGGATTATGATATTGGTATCCATTACCACCCAGGGAAGGCTAATGTAGTTGCCGATGCCCTTAGTCGCAAACCCTGCACCCTGAATGCCCTGATCCAAGCAGAACAACCAGCCCTGTTCAGAGAGTTCAAAGATTTTGGACTAGAGCTTGTTAGCCATGGATATCTTGCCAACTTAGAGTTAACCCCAACCTTGATGAACCAAATCAAGGAAGCCCAGAAAGGTCATGAGAATATAGAAGGAATCAAGAAGAAGATTTCTCTCGGTAAAGCACCTGGTTTTACCGAAGATGCTGAAGGAGTGCTGAGATACCAGGATCGTATCTGTGTCCCCAGCATCACGGAGCTTAAAGAGTTAATCCTGAAGGAAGCCCACGAGACCCCCTATTCGATCCACCCTGGCGGAACCAAAATGTACCAAGACCTTCGTGAGAAATTTTGGTGGCACGAAATGAAGCGAGAGATTGGTGTTTTTGTAGCCAAGTGTGATATCTGTCAGCGAGTCAAGGCTGAACACCAGCGACCCGCTGGATTGCTTCAACCCTTGAAAATTCCCGAGTGGAAGTGGGATGAGATTGGAATGGATTTTATCACTGGACTTCCAAGATCCAACAGAGGCCATGACTCAATTTGGGTCATCGTTGATAGACTGACCAAGGTTGCCCATTTCATTCCCGTCCATACCACCTATCGGGGAAATCAGTTAGCAGACCTGTATATTTCCAGAATAGTAAGCCTGCATGGTGTGCCTAAGAGGATTGTATCGGATAGAGGCACCCAATTCACCTCAAGGTTCTGGAAAGCCTTACACGAAGCCCTCGGAACCAAGTTAGCATTTAGCACAGCGTATCACCCCCAGACCGATGGCCAAACTGAACGAGTGAACCAGATATTAGAGGACATGCTTCGCGCATGTGTCCTAGCCTATGGATCCAAATGGGAAGATTGCCTTCCATTTGCAGAGTTCTCATACAACAATAGCCACCAGTCTAGTCTGCAAATGGCCCCCTTTGAAGCCCTTTACGGCAAGAAGTGTCGTACACCCCTGAATTGGTCCGACACCGGAGAAGGCAAATTGTTTGGACCAGACACCCTCCGTGAGGCCGAGGAACAAGTTCAACTTATCCGTGAGCGACTCAAGACCGCCCAATCCCGTCAGAAGAGCTACGCTGACAACCGACGACGTGATGTCACCTTCAATATCGGAGATTATGTCTACCTCCGAGTGACACCCCTTAAAGGAATGCAGCGTTTTCATGTCAGAGGAAAGTTAGCACCCAGGTATATTGGACCCTTCAAGATTCTTGCCCGTCGAGGAGAAGTATCCTACCAATTAGAGTTGCCTCAGGAGCTAGCAGATTATCATGACGTCTTTCACATTTCCTTGCTCCGGAAATGTCTTGAAGTTCCTGACCAGCCTGATGTTTTCAAAAACATCGATCACCAGTCCGTCGACCTGAATCAAGATCTGACTTATCGTGAGACTCCCCTCAAGATTCTCGAAGAAGATGTTCGTCTCACCCGCAGGCGAGCAATCAAGTTCTACAAAGTCCAGTGGACCAACCACTCTGAAAATGAAGCAACGTGGGAACGTGAAGACTATCTTAGAAGCGAATTCCCAAACCTCTTTAGTACCCAGGCCTAGCAAATCTCGGGACGAGATTTATTTTAAGGGGGGAAGTCTGTAACATCCCAGAATGTTAATATATTTATTAATGCAAAAATGTGGGCCAACAAAAACTTTTCTCATAAAAAAATTGTGTATGTTTAATTCTTGAGAATTGTTTGTTTGCATTGTTTGCAATAATTGTTGAGTTCTACCTCTAATTGAAAAATAGAAAGAAAAGAAAACAAATAAAACAAATCACAAAAACAAAACACCATGTGACACATGTCACATTATTTTTCCAAATTAAGAAGTATAAATTTATTTTCACACCAAAATCAATGGAGTAATATTATAAACACTCCTAGTTAATTTTTCACAAACTATTCCCTTTCAAAAATTTAAATTCAAAAGCCCCAATTTCAAATTAGAAATTCATGATTGAGATATTTCAAAATATTTCAAAAAGACTTTGTATCACTTACCAATAATGTAGTTAGCCTAGATCCTAAGTTTGAACCCAAAAGAATAAAGGGAAATAGGAAAATTAAAATAGCAAAATGCTACTGTTTTGGTTCGGGCATTTCACCAAACACCCTGTGATCACCACCTCTGCCTCTCTCAAACCGAACCAACTCATGGATCAATCCGAGCAATGTGTTGTTCGTTTGTCAAATTGGAGCCAGCCCTGCACTCCCCTCTTCGCCACGACCTCGCTGCACGCCGGAGGGAGTCAAACGGTGGCCGGAGTCGCCGTGGAGGTGCCGGCGACAGCCACGGCAGCGCGCACGTCGCCATGTCGCGCCGGGCGTCCGAGGTGGCAGCACCGTAGCGCTCAGCTCCGTGCCCCCCTTCGCTCTCCCTTGCCTCCTGGTCCCCTCTCGCACCCGCAGCACGCACCAGCACCAGCCCGAGCACGCCGCGCCCGCGCCATGCCGCGCACGCCGTGCGCCGCCCAAGCGTGCTCACGGCAGGGCCAAGTGCCCGAGCGCCCGCGCGCGCGCCACGCAGCCACACCTTGCCCACCTTGCTCCCCAGACAGCCCGCAGCGTAGCCGCACCCCTCCACCGGCCTACGGCGAGCACGCACGGCCGCGGGTGCCCTCTGCACCGCGTCCACCGTGCGCCGCCCGGCCGCTATAAATGGCGCCCCGTACCCCTCTTCTCACCGCACCGCCCCACTGCCTCTTCCCCCTCACACTCTCCACTCTCTCGTGCGCCGCTAAGGAGCCCAGGCCAAGGCAGCAAGGCCTCAGGCCGCCGTGACCTCCTCGAGCCCGCCGTGCCCGAGGTAGGCGACGACCACGGCCAGGCCGTGTTGCCCATCCCCTTCTCTCCTCTCTGGCCTCAACCTCTTCCCTATACACCCCGCACTCACCCGCCCCTTTTTCCCCTCTGATTCGTGCACAGGATCGACGCGGAAACCTCGCCGGAGTGGGAGCACGGCCGCGGAAGGGGAGCTGCTCGCCGCCGTCGATTGGAGCCGCCCCAGCACGCGCCGCTCGTCCCTAAGCCTCCCCCGAGTCGCCGCCGTCGTTCTGCACCATCCGCACGTCCTCCCGAGCCCCCTAGGTGAGCCTCTGTCCACCTCGCCGTCGCCGGAGTCGCGCGCCGCCAGTTTTAGGACGCCGGCGTCGCGGCCGCTCGAGGACCGTTAGATCTTGATCCAACGTTAGCGTACCGGTTCGTTTAAAATAAAAAGCATATGACAGGCGGACCCCACCCGTCAGTTTTAAATGGATCCAGCGCGCGCACGCTGAGTCACTGCCCTGTAGGCCCCACCCGTCAGGGATTTCAACATTATCCACTCCTGGTTTTTAATTCGAATTTAGATTTAATTTGAAATCAGTACTGAACTCAAATTTAGAAAATCCATAACTTTGGATTTACAACTCCAAATTAAACAAACCCAACTGTTCTGGAAAGCTTATGAAATTCCCTATCCAACTAAACTAGTTCCACTCCATTTGGATATATAATAAAAATACAATATTCAAAATACAGTAGCATGTTTAAATTCTAAACTTGTTTGTTTCTGATGCTCTGTTAATCCAAATTAGTTGAAACTAATTTTATTAGATCACATTTAACCATGGTTAGTCGATCCCAAAAGGGTTTAATTTTTAGATGAACATAATTTAAATAATAGCCAAAACCTTATTAATTAGCTTCTGAATTCAAAGCAATGTGTAGGGAGTTTGGTAACTCCAAATGACCCAAATCCAATTGTGTCATCTTCTACACATCATTAGCCTTCTGTAGAATTTTTGTTTGTATTTTTATGACCAACAGAACTCAAGCTATGCAATTAAACATGTGCACCAAGTTTCTGCCCTAATTAGGATAGATTTGAATAAGGACATATTAAATTAAGTTGAAAGCACATAGTGTTGTTTGATGTGTGAAATGGTTGATTAGGACCTCTAAGAGTGTATTGCTATAATGATTGATTGAATAGGCTAGTGATTGTTGTATTTGATTGATTGTGTATTAGACGAGAACGTTGCCGGATATATCGAGGAGGAGGGAACTGCCGAACCTGAAGACCAAGACCAAGACCACTTTGCCGAGCAAGGCAAGCTACTCTCTGAGCTTGCAAATAACTTATGCACATAGATTTACCAAATCATTTTCAAAAACAAAGGTTTATGAAAACCCTTTTTCAAAGTATACCTAGACTATTTTGCCACCCTATGTAGAATATATGCTAAAATTATAGGATGGGAAAATTAATGTTGTTTTATTCAAACTCCTTTGAAAACTTGTGTGGATATATAGCACCAAGAGGTGGTGTTAAAATAAGGAAATGGAGAAAGTTGGTTTTTTTAGAAAAGCACATTGTGTCCTAGTACTCAGTCAAGCAACCGATACTCTGTGCGACCACATTTACCCACATATGGGAAAGGGCTTAGTCATATAGTTTGCTCTTATTAGTATGGGACACTGCATCAACGGTGATGACTCTGTTATGCATGAGGGAGTGGTTTGGTGACCTAACCCTGACCTGGGTCCTCGCTCAAAAATCTATGAGTAGATAAGGAGGAGGATAGAAGGATGTCCGTATACACCGCCAGATAAAACCTATGAGTCCTCACGCTTAGGGTTTCCGACGGGAAACTGGACTAAGTGTAGATGGAATGGTTCATAGGGGCAGGATCCTATACTAGCATGAGCAAAGGAAAGACTAGGGTCGGTGACTCAACTTCGCATACCACTGGTATGGCGAGACGTGGCTGACACGATGAGTTATCGGATGAGTGTGGGAAAAGCGTGCTACCTCTGCAGAGGGTAATTAAACTATTCGAATAGCCGAGTCCTCGGATATGGACAGTTGAAGACCCTACTTAGACCATGTGCAAGTTTTGGAAAAGATTTGAGTCTTAAAAAGAAAATGAAGTGGAGAATTTTCCATACACCTATACCAACGGATCGGTATGAGGTAGTTGGGAAGATATTGCCATAATGGTTTATGATCGGAAAAAGGAGGAGTTTTGGAATAAAACTAATAAAATTGAGATATCTAGTAGTCACAATTTCCTTATCTTCTTCAACAAAGGTACAGAGATGTTTTAGATAAATAAAAGTGAGAAACTAAAAATGGAAATTAGAGCACTCATGTTGGAGTAGTTTGCGAGTACATTCAAATGTACTCATACTAGTTTGCTTCTGGCTATTGTCGTAGCCAGACATGGAGGAGTACTACGCCCAGGAGGAGTACGGCGACATCTACGCCAACTAAGGATCTTCTCAAGTCGACTGCCTGTCGGGTCATCGTTAGCTTTTGGCTGTCTACTACGTTTAAGTTCCGCTGCTTATGTTGATTTGGCCCTAGAAGGCACCTGTGTAAAACTTGGTCTATATGACCTGTTATGTAAGACTTATTCCGGTATTGTAATGGATGTAAACTTTGGTATTCAGTTCGGATTATGTGCAACGACAGACTGATCACGGGATCGTTGTGTTAAGCATAATCGGGTATTTCGGACAGCTAGTCCGGGGTCCCCACAATGACTCCGCCGAAGAACAAGGGCAAGGCGGCCGCGGGGTCTTCATCGCAAGCAGCGCCCGCTGAGGCCGCGTACGGCGCGGCACTGTTGGGCGTGCGCGTCAACGACAAGGCGCTCGCGAAGGTCCGCTTCCTGGTGGCGGACCGGACCAACGAGCATGGCGCCACCGCACTCAAGCCTGCGGCGCACGGGAAACGCCCGCGAGGGTTTTTCCCCGTCTTCCAGCACTGCGTCTCGGTGGGCCTGGTGCCGCCCTTCTCTCCGTTCCTGGAGGCGGTGCTGGCCTTCTACCAGATCCAACTGCTGCACCTCCACCCCAACTCGGTGCTGATCCTCGCCGTCTTCGCCTACCTCTGCGAGGCGTACCTAGGCGTGGAGCCCACGGTGGAGCTCTTCCGGTGCTTCTACGCGCTCCGGAGCACGGCGAAGAACGAGCGCTCAGGATGCGTCTCCTTCCGCATCGTGGACGGCATGGGGAGCGTCTACATCCCCATGTCGTGGAGCGAGGGCAAGGCCGTCACCTCCGTGACGAAGAAGGTGGACGACTTCCGCCAGCGGTGGTTCTTCGTTGGCGTGGAGCAGCCAAGCGCCTTCCTTGAGGTCCCTGACGCGCCGCCCGTGAAGAACTCGCACTGGGGCAAGGCCACCTTCTGCGGCGCGCAGAACGTGATGTTGTCGGGCCGCCTGAGCTACCTCCGGGAGGAAGGCCTCACGGGGCAAATCGTCGTGGCGGACTTCGTGACGCGCCGCCTCGCCCCACTCCAGGCGCACGCGATGCCGATGTGGATGTATTCCGGCCCCAATGACAAGATGCGGCTTCATCGCGAGGACAACGACAAGGACGCCGTCGACAACGTCCTGTCCGCGCTCTTCATCAACCCCGCGGTGCCCGCCATGGAGGAACTCCCGATCTCCCTCAGGCCTCTGCACCAGTACAACATGACCGAGCGTTTGGCCGTTCTGGAGGGGGTTCCTCCGTACACTCCGGCGGGCCCGGCACGGAAGGTGGTGCCCGTGCCTGTGGTGCATGATGCGGAGGAGGCAGAGACGCCCTCCGCCTCAGGAGCCGGACAAGGCGAGGAGGAAGCCGCGGCTGGCGGGGAGGAGGACGCGGCGGGCGAGGAGGAGGAAGCGGGGGGCGAGGAGGCCTCTTCGAGGGCCCGGCCCCACGCGGGCGAGATTTGCGACATCTCGTCGGGTGACGACGAAGGCGCCTTCGCGGGGGCGCCCACGCGTCGCGCGGAGGAGGAGGTGTCTGCAGGGGAGGCCTCTGACGAGGAGTCCTTGCTGGGGCGTCGCGAGCCCCGGTCCAAGGCGGCCTGCGACGGGCCTGGAGCGAGGCCCTCCGACGTTCCTTCTAAGAGGAAAGCCGAGGCGCCTCTGGAGAGGCCAGACGCCAGGCCCAAGCCCTCCTGGCGCTCGCCAGGCTTGGCGTGGGTTGACACCGGGGCCAAGCGGTCCAGGTAAGTTCCTTTAATTACTAAACGCTTGATTATTGCACTCTTCTTCTCACATTTCTGACACTCGCCCCCCGGTTCTTTCAGCGACCTAGTGCCTGCGAAACGCCGTAGGCTTCGCAAGGCAGCGGAGGTGAAGGGAGCCGCAGCTGAGGCCGCGGCTGGAGAGGCCGCGAGGCCTGGGAAGATGGCCACGGCTGGCCCAGCCGAAGAGGCGCCTCAGTCGGAGGCAACTGAGCTCCTGGCGGAGGCAGCAGCGCCTCAGGCGGAGGCCGCTGCACCGTCCCCCGTGCCCTTAGAGGTGGAGGTGCAGGAAGAGCGGTCGGCCACCCCTCCTCGAGCTCCCGCACCGCCTCACGCGGCTACGCCGCCGCGCGAGCCGACTCCGGCACGCGAGACCACCCCACCTCGCACGGCTACGCCTCCCGCGCAACCAGAGGCCGAGGCAGATCAGGGCCCGCCAAGCGCGGGCGCCTCCGCAGGGGAAGCTCCCCCTTCTCCGCCACGCCCCACAGCGGGGGGCGAGGCGCAAGAGGCGACGCGACCAGGCGACGAGGGCGGCGAGACCATCCTGGGTGCGGCGGAGGACCGGGAGCAGCCTAGCCCCCAGGCACGCCCAGAGGCCTCATCCTCAAGGTTCGACGCCGGGGCCGGGCCCTCCTCGCAACGCGGCCTGGTCCTGAGCGGCTGGGACTGGAGCAAGGGACACCGCGCGGTGGCCTTCCGCGTGGTGAGGGAGTCTCTGGAGGGCCTGGAGGCGCAGCTCGCCTTTGAGGACGCCCAACTTGCTCAGCAACGCGACGAGCTCGCGGAGGCCTGGAGGCGCTTCCATGCCGCGGTTGAGACCCGGCGCCAGGAGGATCAGGCGCTCCAGGCCGCCCGTGAGGAGGCCATTCGCTTTGCCAAGGAGGTCCGAGAGGGAGCCGCCCGCGACGCAGACGAGCTCCTTGCCCCCCTCCAGGACGCGCGCGATGCGGTCGCCGATCTCCTCGCGAAGGTGAAGGCTGAGCGCGCGGCTATGGAGGGCTCGCTGGAGCAGAAGCGCCGCGAGGTCTCCCAGCTGGAGTCACAGCTCCTCTCCGCCCACCGGGCTGCGCAGGAGACCCTGGAGGAGGACCGCAAGAGCTTAGCCGAGCGAGAGCGGCAGCTGGCCTTCAGGGAGAAAGACGTGGAGCAGCGCGACGAGCAGCGGCTCCAGGCGGAGGGCGAGCTGGCCACCAAGCGGGTAGAGCTCGAGGCGCGTGAGGGGGACCTGGCCCAAGCGCTCCAGCGGCACGATGATAACGTCACCGCCCAGCGGCAAACCCTGGAGCGCTTCCAGCTGCGGTTCGCTGAGAAGAAAAAGGAGGCGGAGGCCGCCCTCGCGGAGCGCGAGAAAGACTTCAGGCGGACCATCTCCCAGGAGTTCCGCGACAAGGCCAAGAAGCAAGAGGACCGCTTCAAGGCCAAGCACACTGCTGACGCCAAGCGGATCGCGGAGCTTGAGAAGGCCAACTCCAAGCTTGAGGTCCGCCTCCAGCGCGCCAAGGATGCCTACCGCCAGGCTGAAGAGGGCCGCCGGGCTGCCGCCCTGGAGCTGGACGCCCTCGTCAAGGACGTGGAGGGGCAGGCGGGCTCTGCAGCCAAGCAGGTGACGGAGGCCGTGGACACCGCGCAGGCGGCTCTCGTACTCGCGAAGCAGCGGGACCGCATGTTCCAGGCGCTGGTAGCGAGAGGCAACGAGCTCGCGGCCCAGCTCGGCGCAGAAGCGCCGCTTACCGAGGCTCGCGGTCGCGGTGATGCCGCGATGTACCTGGTCTACTTCGACCAGCTCTTCACGGCCCTCGAGGGCCCCGCCGGCGACCTCCGCGAGGTGATAGAGCTCGAGAGCCGCCAGCTTCTGGAGGTGGTGGTCGACCGCATCTTCACCAACCTCAAGCTCCTTACGCCCAGCTTCGACCTCTCCACGGTGACCGAGGCGCGCCCGGCCGGAGAGGTCCTGCACGTCTCCAACGCCCTCCGCGAGCAAGTGGAGGCCTTCTGCAACCGCTTCAAGCGTGCGGAGGTGGCTGTGGAGGACAGCGAGGAGGAGGACGCCCCTGCCGAGGAGGAAGACGCTGAAGAGGAGCGTGCTGGCGCGGACTCCGCCTGAGCCTTGCTTGTCGCGCCTTTGTGCGCTTGTATCTGAGACAATTTCTTATATTCAGACTTTGCATGTTTTGGGCCTGTAATATACCTCTTTAAGTTCATTTATGCTAGCTTGTTTGTCCCTCGAGAGGCCTTTTCTGCTTTACTTTCATGTCTATGTTTTCTCTGCGTCGCTAGGACCCGTCTCTTCGCACTATGACTCCGCCGCTGCGGTATGCTAGAGCAATGACTCAGCAAGGCCGGGGGGAGTTTAAGGCTTGGAGAGGTAAGAGCCCTGAGTCGCGATGCCCAAGTGCTCCCCCTTGACGTGCGAGTAGTCCATGAATCGTAAGGGAGAACGAAATCGCTCGAGGGACAAACGTTCGTTTGGAGAGAAAAGGCTCTCGAGTTGCAGAAGCGGGACTTAGCTTCTCGAGGCTTTTGCCCTGTAGAGGCTTTTTAGCCTGGCGAGGAGGTCCTCTTCAAGGGTTTTTCCCTGCTGCCTCCTCAGGCTTGTAGAGACGCTTGTTCTCTGTAGATGTCAGAGGGGAGAACCCAAACGCTTGTGCACGGTATAAGGGACTAATGCGCGCTTATAGGTCCCCTCAGGCGTTCCTTGCGAGGAGAGAGAGTACCAAGGTCCTTTGTAGAGATGGCGTGTTTGTGAGGGCCTGCCCTCCAGCCAGAGCTCGGAGCCTTGGGTTTTGCGGTGCTGCTGGTGTGTCATTTGAGGCACTGGCACCGTACTCAGCCCCCGCTCGCGAGGTGCGCATGTGGAGAGATATAAGTGCCCATTTTCAACAAAGGAAATAAAGCTGGAATAAAACTCACCACCAAAATACTACATAGCGGCGCCGTAGCGCATAGTTCACTTAGGAACGAAAATGGCGCCTGAGCGCAAAGTTCACTTGGAACGAAAATGGGTTCATTACACTTGGGTTTGCCAAGCTAACGTTCCTTCCATGTCGAGGCATGGGGACCACCCATTAGTGGCAGAGGTTCACTGCGGCCTGCGGGGGCTCATTTGCAGGAGAGCTCGGAGGACTGGGCCTCGGGAGAAGCTTTGAGAAGCTTGGAGGTGAAGCCGTGAGCTTCCCTCTAGAGACAAAAATTGCCTGGCGTGAATGTGATCACGGGTAGAACTTGCGCAGGTGCGCGATGTTCCACGGGTTCTTGACGGGGATGCCGTCTTCGGTCTCGAGGCGTACTGCGCCAGGCAATTTGGCGCGCCAGGTAGGGGGACTGAGCGATTCGCTCTGCTTCCGCATCTTCCTCGGGGAGGATCCCTTTTGCCAAGTAATCTTTGAGCTCGTGAATCCAGCCTGTGTCTTGGTGAGCCGCCGTCAGCAACAAACGCTCCCCTGTGTGGGGACCACAATCGGGTGCCCCAGCTTCAGGAGGTGGCGGGAGTGCTTCGTCCGTGCTTGCGGCTGTAGCCTCTCGAGGCTGCTTGATGGATGCTTTGGCGAGCCTTTCTTCAAAAACGCCTGCCTGCTGGGCCTGCCTTCGCGAGGCTCGCTTGGCGATGTCATCGGCCTCCTGGTTCTCTTTCCTCGGGATATGCATGAGCTCCATGCCCCTGAAGTGCTTCTCAAGCCTGCGGACCTCTTCAAGGTATGCGGCCATGTGGTCGTCCTTAGGCGTATAGCTTTTGTTGGAGAAGTTGACAAGCAGCTGCGAGTCGCCTTTGACGAGCAGGTGCTTGACACCTAAAGCGATGGCGGCCCTTAAGCCGGCGAGGAGGCCTTCATATTCAGCAATGTTGTTGGAGATCTTGTCAATCGTAAAGCACAACTGGACAGCGTAGTAGAGCTTATCGCCTTTGGGCGAGGTCAAGACGACGCCTGCCCCGCCATTGCGGCAGGCGAAGGCTCCGTCGAAGTGCATGGTCCAGTGGCCGGGCATTATGTCTCCGGAGGGCTCGGCCTCTTCTCCCCGAGGCTCTTCAGGGCGTGGGTCAGTCCATTCTGCGACAAAGTCTGCCAGTGCTCGTCCCTTGATGACTCTTGTGGTGTCGAAGCGCAAGTTGAATGGCTGCAGCTCGATGTTCCACACCGCGACACGATCTGTGGCGTTGGGATTGCGCAGGATCTGCTCCAGGGGGAAGGAAGTGACCACCGTGATGGGGTGGCCCTGGAAGTAATGTCTCAGCTTCCTGGAGGCGATGAGGAGAGCGACGAGAAGCTTCTGCTGCATTGGGTACCGCTCCCGAGCATCCCGCAGTACCGTACTGACAAAGTACACGGGGTGCTCGACAAGGGCTGTCGAGGGAGGTGCAGCGTCGGCTCTCTGTGGAGGCTCTTCAGGGCCCTTGTCGAGATTTGCCTATGGAGGGATCTCGGCAAGGGTGTTCGGAGCAGACTCGACTTGGGGTTGTGGGCCTGGCAGTGGGTCTGTGGAGACTGCTCCTTCGCCGAGGTCTTTGTCGGGCGGCTTTGGGCTTGGAGTGGCAGCGCTCTTCTTGGGGAGGACTGGCTCTTCCCTCTCGACCATCAGGACGGCGCTTGTGGTTTGAGGAGTGGCTGATAGGTACAGCTTCAGATGTTCGCCTGTCCTGGGGGCCACCATGACTGGTGGGCTGGCCAAATATCTCTTCAGGTCCTCGAAAGCCTTGTCCGCCTCAGGGGTCCACTTGAATGTGCCGGATCTCTTCATGATTTTGAAGAATGGCAGGGCTCTCTCGCCAAACTTAGAGATGAAGCGGCCCAGGCTAGCCATACAGCCTGCTAGGCGCTGCATGTCCTTGAGTCGGCGAGGAGGCTGCATCCCTTCTATGGCCTTGATCTTGTCAGGGTTTGCTTCTATGCCGCGGTGGGACACGAGGAATCCGAGGAGTTTGCCTGAAGGCACCCCGAAGACGCACTTGGCGGGGTTCAGCTTGATTTTCACCTTGCGCAGGCTGGCGAAGGTTTCCTCGAGATCCTTCAAGAGGGTGTCTCCCTCGCGAGACTTGACCACGATGTCGTCGACATATCCCTCTGCATTTCTACCCATCTGTGCCCCCAAGGTTATCCTCATGAGCCTCTGGAAAGTGGCGCCGGCGTTCTTCAGGCCAAAGGGCATGCAGGTTTAGCAATACACACCACAAGGGGTGAGGAATGCTGTCTTCTCCTCGTCCTCTTTAGCCATTTTGATCTGGTGATAACCAGAGAAGGCGTCCAGAAAACAGAGGAGGTCACAGCCGGCGGTGGAGTCCACGATCTGGTCTATCCTCGGCATGGGGTATGGGTCCTTGGGGCAGGCTTTATTGACATCTGTGTAGTCGATGCAGAGTCGGCCTCCTCCAGCGGGTTTAGGGACAACCACGCCGTTGGAGAGCCAAGTGGGGTGCGCGACTTCGCGGACGACATTTGCCGCTTTTAGCTTCTCTACTTCCTTGACGATGAATGCTTGCTTCTCTGGGGCTTGCTTGCGTGCTTTTTGCTTGACGGGGCGTGCGTCTGGACACACGGCTAAGTGGTGATCGATCACCTCCCTTGGTACCCCGGACATGTCTGACGGAGTCCATGCGAACATGTCAGAGTTTGCCCGAAGGAAGGCGACGAGCGCGCTTTCCTATTTGGGAGGCAGGGCAGCGCCTATGGTGACGCTGGCCCCTGTCCCCTCAGCCCCCGGGCCACTGGTGCCGAACGACACCCTCTTCGTGGAAGCTTGCTCCTGAGAGAACATCTGTTTCTTCTTCTGAGGCCTCTCGAGAGGCTCCATGTCCTCGTCAGCCGGAAACGCCATGGCAGCTGCCTTGTAGGCGCTCTCGACAGCGCGCGTGGCATCCAGGATATGACCATGGATGGCGATGGTGCCAGCGCTGCCGGGGATCTTGACCATGTTGTAGGCGTGATGCGTGACGGCCATGAACTTCGCGAGGGCGGGGTAGCCGAGGATGGCGTTGTACGGCAGGCCAATGTGTGCGACGTCGAAGTCGATCAGCTCGGTGCGGTAGTTCTTCTGCGTGCCGAAGGTGACGGCCAGCCGGACCTGCCCCAGAGGTTCGATTGAACCACTAGTGACCCCTGTGAATGGCCTGGAGGGCATGAGCCACTCGTAAGGCACCTGGAGAGTCTCGAAGGTCTCGCGTTCAGGCCAGCTCCCCCATCAATGAGTGTCTTGGAGACGGTGATGTTGTTGATGGTGGGGGAGCAGACCAGGGGGAGGGTTCCAACAGTCTTGGTCGACTTGGGGTGGTCCTTGGCGTCGAAGGCGATGGTGTACTGGGACCACTTGAGGGGCCTGGAGGTCTCGGTGCTCGGGAGCGCGGCATTGAGCTCGCGGGCGAACTGCTTGAACTGGTTGTTCGACTTGGGCGCCTGAGCTCCACCGAGGATGCAGGCCATAGCCCCCCTTGGGGCCTGATAGCCTCCATCTTCCTCGTCAGGGAGGTTGTTGTTCTTCTCGGCAGCGTTGGCTTGAGTGCCTGGCGGCTTCTGATAGCCGCCACCGCGTCCGCCTCTGCCGTCCCTGCGGTAGCCGCGGCCTCGGCCGCGGCTCCCCGTTGCCTTCTTCGCGCTCGCGCTCTCGGCTCAGCCTCTTGAGATCGAAGCAGTTGTCTGTGGCGTGGCCGCGCCTGTTATGGTAGACGCAGAAAGGACGATTGTCGGCCTCCTTGTCGCCAGGCTCAGGGGAGCCTCTGCGGGTGTTTTTGGCGGCTGGCTCCGCCGCCAGGACAGCTGTGGTCTTGCGCTTGGTCTCCTCGCGCTTCTTGTGGCTCTTGGATCCCTCAGCCAGGTCGTCCGTCCGCTGGCTCATCTTGACGAAGAGGAGTCCCTCTTCAGCCTTGGCGCACTTGTCAGCGAGGTCGAACAGCTTCACCACAGAGGTGAGCTTGTCGTGAATGCCCAGCTTCTCGAGCATCCTGCAATTTGTGATGCCCTCCCTGAAGGCGGCGATGACTTGCATGTCGAGGATGTTCGGGATCTTGTTGCGCAATTGGCTGAAGCGCTGGATGTACTTGCGGAGAGTCTCATCCTTCTTCTGCACCACAGCGCGCAGGTCGTTGTGGGTGAGCGCGCGCTCGTAGGTGCCCTTGAAGTTGGCGACGAACTGCCTGCAGAGCTCCTCCCACGAGTCGATGGAATCCTCAGGCAAGTTGAGGAGCCACGACAGCGCGGAATCTCTGAGGGCGTGGGAGAACCAGTTGGCCATGACTTTGTCGTCTCCTCCTGCAGCCTGGATAGAGGTGGTGTAGAGCTGCAGGAACTCGATGGGGTTGCTTGACCCGTCGTAGCCCTTGGGGAGGGCGGGCCTGAACTTCTGCGGCCATACCACGCGGCGCAGGGCGCGGGTGAAGGCCATGCAGCCGGTGGCGTATGTGGCGGTGCCGCCCTGGAGAGCCCTGCGGTTCTGCTGCCCTGCCTGGCCGATTTCCTCGACAAGGCGGTTCTGGAGGTCTCTTCGGCGTTCCATCCCCACCCGCACGTCTGGCGCGGCGCGCTGCACGATTTGGCAATCGCGCGGCGAGGACGCATGAGATGGAGCCCTCTGAGCTGCGGCCGGAGGTGGTCCTGGCGGGGGCGGAGGCGCATCCGGCGCGGCTGTTCCAGCGCGGGCGGAGTGGTGAACGAGGGAGCGAGACGGAGCGGGGCGCGTTGTCGCGACGTCGACGAGGTGGTGGAGGCGGTCCAGCAACTGGTCATGGGCCTCCGCGCTTGGTCGGTAGCGGAGGAGCTCCTGGGCCATGAGCAACGCTGTGTGCGGCGTGGGCTCCGGGCGTCCCTGAGAAGACGCGCTTTGGCGCTGAGACGGATGCGAAGACTCAGCATCGTCGTGGTGCTCAGGGGAGGCATCCCTGTCGCCGCGGTGGCCGCTGCCACGGTGCTCCTCGCTCTCAGGTTCCTCCACGTGCGGGCCGGTGTTGGCGCGCTCCGTCGTGCGAGGATGGCCGCGGCGGCCGCGAGTGGTGGCGGTGTCGGGCTCAGTATGAGCCCTGTCAGCTGCGCGCCTGTTGGCGCGCGTCGCGCGGGTGTCCGTCATGGCGCGGAGACCGGCTGGAGGTTGAAGCCGCGCCTCAGTCCACTACCTGGCGCGCCAAATGTCGAAGTGTGATTCCCACGAAGCTAGGGATAGTCACTCTCTGAGGAGAAGTTCGTGGAGGGGACTGAT
Source organism: Poa annua (assembly GCA_026929855.1). Lineage (NCBI taxonomy): Eukaryota > Viridiplantae > Streptophyta > Magnoliopsida > Poales > Poaceae > Poa > Poa annua. The sequence goes on along the minus strand of CM049439.1, from coordinate 25,218,646 downwards.
CACGTTGGTCTACAACCCTCGACCGGCCCGGCGACGATGCTCGGCGAGCTCGGAGAGGGACGGCACTACAGAGACGAACACCAACCCGTACCCAGGTTCACGGCCCTCTGGAGGAGGTAAAACCGCTACTCCTGCTTGTCTGAATTGCGCTGTAGAGGGTACAGTACAATGAGCTTGCCGAGGGCTCGCTTGCGGCAGTGCAGAGCTCAAAGAGGGAAGCCGAGGTCTTCTTCCTCCTTGAGTTCGCTAGGCTAGGTTAAGCTATGGTGCGATTAGTCGATCCTTTGCTACGGAGGGGTTCCCTCTCCTTTTATAGGCGCCTCGGGCCTCATCCTTGCGACCTGCGCAGCGGAAGGGTTCCCACATGGCGACGACACGGAGGTGTGGGGTGCACCGCGGCTGGGTTGTCCATGGACTCGGTCCATTGTCGTAAAGCCTGCCCGTGACGCCAGACAGCCACCGTCCACGCAGGACGGCCAGCCGGTGCTGCAGAGATCGTGGGGGTGCCCACGGTGACGTCGTCCTTCGAGCGTAGCGCCGGCCAACTGCTTTATCACCAAAGAGGAAACCCTCGTAAGCCGGCGCAGGGGACACAGCTTTGTTGACTCCTTTAATCACCAGAACGGCAACTGCGGCGCGGCAGTGGCCATGTGCGCCTTGCAGCGATTGCTTCGTAGCGAAGTATCTCCACAGGGCCTGGGCGGCCTTGTGGAGGGATTTGTGTTGACCCCTCTCCAGGGGAGAGGGCCCTGCAGAGGGGTAGCCTCGGGGAGGGCCTCTTCAGGCCTTCGCTGCCCCCTTCAGCCCTCTCGAGGGCTTTTCCTCTCGAGGGTCTCTCCAAACGTTTTTCTTGGTCCTTAGTCGTTTCATCGACTCTGTCGCGTGTGAGGGCTGTGGAGAGTGGGCTCTGCACACACTGGATCCCACTAGGCCGACATTATTCGTTGAAATAATACATACATAACTTTATCTAAGAAAAGATATGAAATACTTCTTCCAACAAGGTGTGAAAGAAGATTTTACTCTAATGTGATAAAGTTATTCTCAAGTGAATATCCATCACAAGTCTAAAGAAGATGGGTTTAGATAAGATTGCTATCTATAGTCACTACCCAACCTACAGGTCTCCTTTAGAGGGTTTTAATCCTAGGGTCAAAGCGTTTGCTCTGATACGAGCTGTGGGACCCAGCATACCACTGCATGGTTTAGTATGCTATAGTCGTTGACATAGCACCAATGGATCACCGTCCACCAGTGTTACATCCATCAGAGTGGTAAAACAGAAATGTCGCAGGTCCAAGGCATGACTATAGAATTACACACAGAAGATCCAGAACAAAAGATCCTTAGAACCTCCTCAATACAATGAGGGAAGGCCCTAATAAATGCAGATCAAAAGGAAAATCACGGAGAAATAACCTGGACTATACCTGATGCTAATACTGCTAGGTTTGCGATTGCGCTATAACAACGCCTACAGAGATAGGTTCTATGACTAGGGATCTATCCTCTGCTATTCTATGCCTTCACTTGTCCTCCATCTTCTCTTGATTGCGTCAACTCGATGTAGTTGCCTTCTGAGGTAAACTTGAGTTTATCCTCCATCGGAGTCTTCATAGCCTAGAATGTTGCATTCTTCTGGTTCTTCATGTCTGAGCAGGGGGTTCAAGAGGCAAGGGGTGAGTAACAGCGTTACCCAACAAGTTCAATATATAAGGTGGGAAGTTTGATGCATAAATACAGCCATAGACAATGGATTGCCGTAGGCTATTGCATGTTTTCAAAAATATTTCTTCAAAAGATTTCTTTTATTATGAAGATCTATGTCTGCCAGGAGTCACAAGGCTAGGGCTTTGAGCAGCCTCCTTTCCTGTTGCGTTCGTCGTTCCGTCCTGTAACGTGGAGTAACATGTCACATTTATACACTCTGCAGAGGTGCGCTGCTTTACCCATAAGAGATCAACGCCTTGTTGCACATCCGGGTGATCTTTCCTGTCCACACTTCCTTGATGTGGGGGCCAGTCAGTGACCCAAGCCAATCACTGCGCCTTTCCACCATCCTCGCACACCCCCCATTACTTCAGTTGAAGGTGGCGGGAAAACCCAACTTCCAACCTGCTAACCATTTGAAGCCCTTCTCAAACTGGTTCTGAAGCCAACCTTCAATAGATGCTAGAAGCCACAACCCGAAGGTGAGATTATTATACGGCCACCTCAAGCCTGCGGATATACACACCGCCTGGCTTTGATCAAGTCATCCGTTGGTGTACGAGAGGAAAAGGATACAGCTGACTTCTCCGTCCCATTCCAAATCTTAAGTCCTAGGTGATACTTTCTTGTGCAAATGGGACCTCCACCACAACATTTTTACCGTGGTCCCATCTGCCAGCCATATGAGATTACCACCACACTGGTAGGTAACCATAGTCATATTATTATAAAATATGTTTTCTGTCCTTTTGTAATGCATGTGATAATAGCACCCTTTGCAAATAGATTCATAAGAAATATCTCAACGGACATGAACAAGGGATGAACTTACCTTTTTTACTGCAAGATGATGCAGCCAAGGTCTTCGCTAATATAGACTCCAAGAAATCTGGAAACAACATAATTGGTCCGGTAAGGACCAATGTTTAAAGAAGCAATATGCTTAATGCATAAGTATGAGATGCATCGCTCTAAACCCCGTAACTAACTCTCTCGAAGATTGTGTGTTGTTTGAGTTGGGTGATTTCATTTAGGGTTGTCTTATCTTCAAGTTTACTTCATAAGAAGAATGGATTCTTTAGCCTTAAATAAATAACATCAATTTAAGCATAAGAGTAACGTAAAACAACATATAACATTCAATGGTTGTTTTAGGTTGTGTTCATCTTTTGTTGGTAGAAAACATGTATTAACTTTAATTAAGTAGAGAGCTAGTGTAGTGTTATATTTCATGATGGCAAAAAGAATAACTTTTGCAGAACAGAAATAATGTATATACAATTGTTGGTATTATATAAGTTGTTGGATTAACTCGAAGATTCATAAGTAAGAGGTTCTTATTCAAGGAAAAATATACCACTAATATTAGTCACTAGTGTCGGTAAATTTCTAAGTAGGCGTGGACCAAAGTTTTAATCAAGTTCTAAGTTCATATAGAATGGTTAAGAGAGGTTATAACATTATTCTTCTTTGTGTGTTTTACCCAAGACTTTGCATTATGAACGATATGCTAGTTTAATCAAGCACTTACTAACTTTCAACTTAGCTTGTTTCATATGAATGAATGTTTTGTTTTTGGAGTACAACAAGTTACATTCTAGTGTTATGAACTTTTAAGTTGTTTCCTACTTAGTTTACTTAACCAATTATAATTAAACATGAGTTAAGTAACACATGGAGTAGGTGCATATTCATACAAAATGGAACTTAGTATTCTAAAATGTTATTAGATTTTCGTTTAATTTAAATGGTTGCTAAATAGTAGTAGAACAACTTTTGTAAGCTTATAACTTCATTTTCACAATTATGAAAATAATTCTTATTACTTATTATTTTAAAATAGAATATCATTTTAAAATAGATTTATTGAATAAAAATATTTCATGTTATAATAAAAACACATTTCTAAATTTAAAGTTATGCATGTGAGACAATTTAAATGAAGTTTGAAATGCATCCAAAATAGCATTTCAAATAAACTTCATATTTAAAAGATTTTGTGATTTGTATTTCAAATTTTATCATGTTTCAATTTTATTCAAACACAAATTGTAATGATACAACATTGTAGATTTTATTTTTCTGAACATTTTGAAATAAAGTTTGTATTTTTATGATTTAAATGATTTAGTTATGAATTTACAAAGTTTAACTCAATTTAAATCAATTTCTGGAATTTATTAAATAGAATTGGGCCCACCTGTCTTAATTTTAATTTTTACATAAACAAATTTAGGAAATGAATAAAAATCTGACATGTTGTCCCACATGGGATGGCTCCCAAGTGCAGGAGATCAATTGTAGTACCTTTCGAATAGAAAAGGTTGTCGAACCCAAGTGGAGCTGAAGGTATTGGTTAGTAAGAATGATAGATAAAACAATGAAAGATGCAAGTGTTTTTTGGATTTTGGTTGTATGGTTGCAAATAAAGTAAAAGTGCAGAAAGTAAATAATAGCAATTGAAAGCTCTCAATGAGAGAAAAGCCCAATCCTCTATGTGGCAAGAGGACAGACTCAAGTGATGTGTGTCTTATATTTGGAAAACGTTCCCGAGGGCGGCATGGATATAACTAGGCATATAGATTTATTAAACAACACGTTGAATATCTTGTCAAGTTTTAATCTTGTTTAGGACGGAGCCACAACTTAGGTAAAGCTAAACAAATAACCTAACCCTCTTATGATGGATCATGTGGCCAAGCAAATGACTGCACAAGAATTATTAAGACATAATGTCCCACCATAGCATTACACTCTAAGGTCCCCGATATTAATACCCCATAATAGTAACTTCATGATTCATTCTCAGGTTTCTTGTCCTCCCAAGTCTTCCTCATTTCATTATACTACGGTGTTCTCCTATGAGCCCATATAGGTGAAGTGATGTGCAGTCGACGTTCGCACAACACCATCATAGAATCACATAAAAAGATAAACACTAGACAAAATACCAACACGTGTCATATATAAATCATTGCCAATTCATCCTATGCCCTTAGGAACATACGGGAACTACTCACAACGTCCAAACATGATCATATTCAGTGGCATAAGTGGTACAACACAATCTCAAAATATAATTTCACCACCAAATAATGACAAGTGCTCAATCACAAACATGAATAGTAGCACAAAACAAGTATCTAGGGTATAGCAACTCTCAAACTACGAGGGGAACGGAGTGGATCACGGAGATGATGATGGAGATGGTGCTGGTCTTGGTGATGGTGATGATGGAGAGGCCTCCTCCCACGCCAAGGAGGAGAGGTGATGACGGTGACGATGATTTCCCCCTTCTCCGGAGCTCCGGAGCAGCAGGATCTGACCCCCCTCGGAGGGAATCAGGAGTTTCGCCGCCACCGCGGCCTCGGATGGTCTGGGGAAAAATTAGGGCTTAGGTTTTTGGAGGAGACGGAGGTCGTGGTAAAAAGCCCCAGGCGAGGAAGTGCCCGAGGCTCCACTTAGTGGGCCCCACGCGACAAAGGAATCTGGCCGCGTGGGCCCCCCTCTTTTGGGCCTCGTGGCTCTTCGATCTTTTGCCCCCTCTGGTTCTCCTGATGCAAAAACGACTGTGCAATTTTCCATTTTCCATTTGGGTTCCTGTAGCTACTGAAACAATAAAAACAAGAAAAGGGGGGGGGGGGGGGGGGGGGTTTCTGCCTTCCAGATATTAAATACCAAAAATAGGGACTTTGTATGAAAGTCCCCAAAATCATCTAAAACATGTAAAACATTGATATAATAGTTCCAATAACATTCTAATATGATAATATAAGTTGTATAAATGATGATATAAAATGCACGTATCAACTCCCCCAAGCTTAAACCTTTACTCGTCCTCGAGTAAGTAAGGACATAGATCATTACATGCATCAATGGACTTATGGTTGATAAATAAATACGGGCATAGTATCATCATCATGTTCAGTTGTAAAGTAAAATAAATGGATCTAAAACTCATACACATGTGGGCAATATAAGTAGAAGCTCTAGCAATCACCCCTTACTTTTGAAAATAGAAAACCATTGTATGTTGGACAATTGAACTAAACTCTTATTCATACTCTTTTACCAATGCATTTGCTCTCATTTACAAGCATTATACTCTTTTATGCTTTGCTGAAATTTAAAGACAAGATAAACTCTCATGGGATAAATAGTTAGAGGAAAACGAATGAAAAGATAAATATGATATTGCTTATCACCTTCCCTCTCTAGTAACTAGTACAAACTTAAGTCATGGATATTTCAATCAAGTTCTTATGCTCAACACAACCTTTGTCTAACACTTTCCATGTCTAACCAAATCCTCGGGTGCCCACCTTTTCATTCACTTTTCAAGAGCATAAGTATTGAAACATCCATGATCATTAATTTGCTCAAAAGATACTAAAGTCCAGCAAGTGTGTTTCATATTTCCTTTCATTAACCTTCCTAAATATTTATTCCACAAGACCACATCTTTACTTTAAACTTTTATAATTCATGTCATATTGACTTATTCTTTCACTTATTCTATTGATGAGATAGTTCTACAAGTGTCTAACATACTCAAGTTAACCAAGTTCAAGGAAATATGTGACTGAAACTTCTAAATATACCACGCACATTTGCATGAGTGTTACCCATAAATCTCCAAAACAAGAGACCCATGAATGACACCATACTTTAATATTCATTGATAAACCATAGGGGATACATGATAATGCTCAATGAGCTCACACAAGCCTAAGAGAGATTGATAACTAAATGATAAAAAGCAAAGCACACCATGACTAGATAGATATGATAAACTAGTAAAGATAAAGACTAGGTTGAACTCCCCCAAGCTTGAGGTTCTGCCAGTGCCTCCTCTGCTGTAGCTTCTTCTTTTTCATAATCCTCCTCCCACTCTGCTATCTTCCATGGAAAAGGCCTCCCATTGTGGAAAGATGTAGGTGGATCATTATACCTTAGGGAAGCAGCTTCTGTAATCTTCTTGAAGCGCTCTTCGTACTCGCAGTTTTGGTTTTCTACATCCCACATCAGAGTTTGATACCTATCCAACTCTGACATGATATGTAGATACCTATCCTCCAAGTCCTTGAGCCTCCCCTTGTACTCTTCAACCTCCTTCTCCGGCTCTAGATTCATGAAGTGGTAGGCATCAAGGCTGCGTTCAACAACCGTGTTGTACCTGAAGATCTTATGTTCCAGTTCATCAAGCCTCTCTTCCACTGTCCCGACGGTCTTGGGAGCCTTCACCTCCTCCACGAGCAGCACTCCCTCCTTGAAGGACAAGGTCTTCAATGGTGCCATCACGGAGTTCTGGTAGTGGTTCACAATGCCTCCCTTGGTGCAGTCCTCTCCCTCTTGGTTGGATCCAAAGCTTGACATGGCTAAACCCTGACAGACAGAAACAACCAAAACAAAGATCGCTCGAGAACGCTCGGTGCGAGATTAGATTGACGAAGAGGGGTATATATTGACGGTTTTTAGGTCAAAACGAAGCGTCGGAGTCCAAAACGAGACGAAACGGGACTCCGAGGGGCAAAAGGAGTGGGCCCACGTGGCCAAAGAATCTAGCCGCGTGGGGCCCCCTCTTTCCTCCCTCGGGGCTCCGTTCCTTCCAAGTTTCTTGTCCTATATGCTAATTTTCATAAAAAATGATCTTCATAAAATATTATGCAATTCTGAGAAACTTCCCAACACAAAAGTTACCAATTATTGATTCTGGGTTTCCAAAACTGCAGAGTTTCTCTCTATTACCTCCTCCGGTGTATTCAAATCCATTTCTTCCACCATTCCGATAAAGCTTTTTCCTGCAATATAATGTTTAAGGCGTTGTCCATTGACCACATGAGGTTTACCTTTCATGTCACCGTGAAGACGAATGGCTCCTGAACGGTACACCTCCTGTATCACCAATGGTCCCTGCCATTTTGAAGCTAACTTTCCTGAAGAAAACTTGAAACGAGAGTTGTATAATAAAACTTGATCACCTACTTTGAATTCTTTCTTCTTAATTTTCTTGTCATGCCAAATTTTAACTTTCTCTTTAAATAGCCTGGCACTTTCATAAGCTTCATTTCTCCACTCATCAAGTAGGTTTAAATCCAAAATTCTTTTCTCTCCAGCAGTTTTTAAATCAAAGTTAAGTTGTTTAATGGCCCATCTAGCTTTATGTTCTAATTCAACAGGTAAATGACAAGCTTTTCCATAAACCATTCTATAAGGAAACATTCCCATAGGATTTTTATAAGCAGTTCTATAAACCCATAGTGCATCATTAATCTTAAGTGGCCAATCAGACCTAGACCTATTAACTGTCTTTTCCAAAAATGAGTTTAATTTCCCTATTACTTAATTCAACTTGTCCACTTGTTTGAGAATGATAAGGAGATGCAACTCTATGATTAACATCATATTTTGCTAATGTTTTCCTAAGAATACCATGCAAGAAATGAGAACCACCATCAGTAATTAAAAACCTTGGAACACCAAACCTGTGGAAAATGATGTCCTTCAGCATCTTCATTGCTATGGCATGATCTGCACTTTTGGTTGGAATTGCTTCCACCCACATTCTAACATAATCCACTACAACCAAAATTTGAGTATGCTTTGTCTTTGAGGCTGGGAAAGGTCCCATAAAGTCAGAACCCCACACATCAAAAGGCTCAAGTGGTAAATAATAATTCATAGGCATTTCATTTCTCCTACCAATATTTCTTACTCTTTGACATTTATCACAAGTTTTAACATATTCAGTCACAATCCTTAAATAAAGTAGGCCAATAAAAACCAGATTGTAATACCTTTGCTCCTGTGCGATCTCCTGCATGATGCCCTCCATAAGGACTATCATGACAGTCTTTTAGACTAGCCTGTTGTTCATGCTCAGGTACACAACGTCTAATAATACCATCTACACTCTTCTTATAAAGGAAAGGATTATCCCAAAAATAATGTCTAAGATCATAAAAGAACTTATTTCTTTGTTGAAGAGTAAAGTGTGGTGTCAAAACTTTGCCAACAATAAAATTTGCATAATTAGCAAACCATGGAGATGCAACTTTAGCCATAGAAACATTAATGTTTGCAAGTTGTTCATTAGCAAAACTATCATTAATAGGAATAGGATCATCAGGTATATTTTCCATTCTAGAAAGATGATCAGCTACTTGATTATCTTCCCCTTTCCTATCAACAATATGTAAATCAAATTCTTGCAGCAAAAGTACCCATCTTATTAATCTAGGCTTAGCATCTTTCTTATGCATTAGATATTTAATAGCAGAATGATCAGAATGCACAATGACTTTTGAATCAATAATATAAGGTCTAAACTTATCACATGCAAATATCACTGCTAAAAAAAAATTCTCAGTTGTGGCATAGTTTCTTTGTGCACCATCAAGTGTATTACTAGCATAGTAAATAACATTAAGTTTATTATCAACTCTTTGGCCCAAAAGAGCCCCAACTGCATAATCACTAGCATCACACATAATTTCAAAAGGTAAATTCCAATCAGGAGGTTGAATAATAGGAGCACTTATTAAAGCATTCTTCAAAATATTAAAGGATTCAATACAATCATCATTAAAAAAGAAAGGAACATCCTTTTGCAAAAGATTGGTTAGAGGCTTTGATATTTTGGAGAAATCTTTAATAAACCTATGATAAAAACCTGCATGCCCAAGAAAGCTTCTTATACCTTTGATATCCCTTGGGTATGGTAACCTCTCAATAGCTTCTATCTTTGCTGGATCAACTTCTATTCCTCTTCCAGAAATACGATGTCCAAGAACAATACCTTCATTAACCATAAAGTGACACTCTTCCCAATTAAGGACTAGGTTTTGATCTTCACATCTCTGCAAAACTTTGTTAAGGTTGAACAAGCAATTATCGAATGAAGTTCCATAAACAGAAAAATCATCCATAAAGACATCCATTATCTTTTCAATATAATCAGCAAATATAGAATTCATGCATCTTTGAAAAGTAGCAGGAGCATTACACAAACCGAATGGCATTCTTCTATAAGCAAATGTACCATATGGGCAAGTAAAAGTGGTCTTTTCTTGATCATCTTTGTGAACAGGAATTTGTGAGAAACCTGAATAACCATATAAATAACAAAAGTGAGAGTGTTTAGATAACCTTTCTAACATTTGATCAATAAATGGCAATGGATAATGATCTTTACGAGTTGCTTTATTTAACTTTCTGAAATCAATACACATCGATCCTATAACCAACAACAGTGCGTTGAGCCACAAGTTCATCTTCATCATTTGGAACAACAGTCATTCCACCATTTTTAGGAACACAATGAACAGGACTCACCCACTTACTATCAGCTATGGGATAAATAATACCAGCTTCAATAAGTCTTATTACCTCTTTCCTTACCACTTCTTTCATTTTTTGTGAAGACAGCGTTGAAAATCAATAACAGGCTTTGCATCTTCCTTCAAATTAATTTTATGCATACATAGAGCTGGGCTTATACCTTTTAGACCATCAAGAGAATATCCAATGGCTGCTCGGTGAGCTTTCAATACATCAAGTAATTTCTCTTCTTCTTCAGCTGAAAGGTTAGCACTAATAATAACAGGATATATGCTCTTCTCATCCAAATATGCATACTTAAAATTTTCAGGCAAAGGTTTTAACTCAAAACTAGGATCCCCTTTAGGTGGTGGTAACACTCCTAAATTATCAGGTGGAATATGCAATTGTAATTGTGGTGGTTGTTGCCATAATATTTGTTCTAGAGCATCCTTTTCTTTATCATTAAATGGTTCATCTTGATTAAGCATATAACGTTCTACCACATCCGTTGAAGCTACAGCTATATGAGCAAGAGTTTCAAGTATATCTTTAGCAAATGGTTCTTTCTTTAAATGTTTATCAGCAAATTTAGAAAAGTTATACTCAAGTTTTTCTCCAGCACACTTAATAAACACTTTCTCTTTAACCAAATTAATTTCAGCACCAACAGTATGTAAGAAAGGTTTACCAAAAATGACAGGACAAAATGAATCTTGAGGACAACCAAGCACAATAAAATCAGCAGGATATTTTATCTTTCCAACAAGTACTTCAGCATCTCTAACAATTCCAAGAGGACTAATATAATCTTTATTGGCAAGTTGAATTGTCATACCTGTCTCTTCCATAACAATAGGATCAATGTCAGGCTTGATTTCAAGATAAAGAGAATATGGAATAACACTAATACTTGATCCAATATCACATAACCCATGATAGCACGAAGTCCCAATAGCACATGATATAACAGGCTTACCAACCTTGGCCGAATTGCCTTTGATAATCTTAGTAGCGTCTTCACATAAATAAACATCAACATGATCTTCTTCATTTAATTGTTTGATAACAAAAATTTGACTTTTAACTTCCACCTGTTCATAAGACTCAGAACATTTTCTGTTACTCTTGTTAGTAACAGCAATAAGCAAGTTCTCCTTAATTTTATTTGGATAAGGAGGTGTTTCAACATACTCTTCAATTGTCACAGATGACATCGATTCCACCTGCTTAATAACTTTAGGAAAAACAATAGATTGTTTAACAGGTTCAACATATACTTCAAAGCCAGTTTCAGGAAGACACATATGCTTAGCAAAACCTTTAGATATTTCTACCATAATATAAGGATCAAGACCAAAATTATCACTAAGATTTTTAAATAAAGTAGAGGTAGAGAAGTGCTCTACACACGAATATTCATAGTCCAGATAGGGTTCTCAATGACCTTTATCAAGATCCCAATGACCAGTGTTCTCAGCAATAGTCTCCAATAAATTCCATGCTTCTTCTTCAGTATTATTTGTAAAACTTCCACCAGACGAATTATCCAGAATTTCCTTCAGATGCTTAGGCAGCCTCACATAAAAGTTTATAAGAATAATTTTCCTTGTAAGATCATGACAAGGATTCTTGCGAAGGAGCTCCTTTAATCTCTCCCAAGTGTGGCCAGAAATTAAATATATGGCAGCGGTTATCATAAGCTTCTTTAGGAGTAAAATATTTAAGAAAGAAAACCTTCCTCAGCACATTCCAATGTTCTTTAACTCCTTCATCCAAGGACCTGTACCAAATACGAGCATTAGCAGATAAAGACAAATATAACAGCTTCCTTTTTACCTGATCATCAGAAATATCAGTGAGCCTAAATAACCCACATATGTCTTCAATGTGTGCAATATGATCACGTGCAGACTTAGCTCCATCCCCTAAGAATGGATCTTTCATAACTCTCTTAACATGACCAACGGGAATTTTATATCCCACTCTAGGTCTCTCAGGCACAGCAGTTTCCACCACTTTTGGAGTGGCATAAGCACTTTCATATAAAGCAAGTTGCAATCATGACGATTCATAAAAGCCATACTAACAATAAGATAACAGTGGTAGATAAAATTCAGCTTCCAAGCTTCCTTACCAAACTTCTTACCAATAGCACAACGCTCCCCGGCAACGGCGCCAGAAAAGTATCTTGATGGCTCCCAAGTGCAGGAGATCAATTGTAGTACCTTTCGAATAGAAAAGGTTGTCGAACCCACGAGGAGCTAAAGGTATTGGTTAGTAAGAATGATAGATAAAACAATGAAAGATGCAAGTGTTTTTGGGGTTTTTGGTTGTATGGTTGCAAATAAAGTAAAAGTGCAGAAAGTAAATAATAGCTGTTGAAAGCTCTCAATGAGAGAAAAGCCCAATCCTCTATGTGGCAAGAGGACAGGCTCAAGTGATGTGTGTCTTATATTTGGAAAACGTTCCCGAGGGCGGCATGGATATAACTAGGCATATAGATTTATTAAACAACACGTTGAATATCTTGTCAAGTTTTAATCTTGTTTAGGACGGAGCCACAACTTAGGTAAAGCTAAACAAATAAACTAAACCCTCTTATGATGGATCATGTGGCCAAGCAAATGACTGCACAAGAATTATTGAGACATAATGTCCCACCATAGCATTACACTCTAAGGTCCCCGATATTAATACCCGATAATAATAACTTCATGACTCATTCTCAGGTTTCTTGTCCTCCCAAGTCTTACTCATTTCATTATACTACGGTGTTCTCCTATGAGCCCATATAGGTGAAGTGTTGTGCAGTCGACGTTCGCACAACACCATCATAGAATCACATAAAAAGATAAACACTAGACAAAATACCAACACATGTCATATATAAATCATTGCCAATTCATCCTATGCTCTCAGGAACATACGGGAACTACTCACAACGTCCAAACATGATCATATTCAGTGGCATAAGTGGTACAAAACAATCTGAAAATATAACTTCACCACCAAATAATGACAAGTGCTCAATCACAAACATGAATAGTAGCACAAAACAAGTATCTAGGGTATAGCAACTCTCAAACTACGAGGGGAACGGAGTGGATCACGGAGATGATGATGGAGATGGTGCTGGTCTTGGTGATGGTGATGATGGAGAGGCCTCCTCCCATGCCAAGGAGGAGAGGTGATGACGGTGACGATGATTTCCCCCTTCTCCAGAGCTCTGGAGCAGCAGAATCTGACCCCCCTCGGAGGGAATCAGGAGTTTCGCCGCCGCCGCGGCCTCGGATGGTCTGGGGAAAAATTAGGGCGTAGGTTTTCGGAGGAGACGGAGGTCGTGGTAAAAAGCCCCAGGCAAGGAAGTGCCCGAGGCTCCACTTAGTGGGCCCCACACGGCCAAGCAATCTGGCCGCATGGGCCCCCCTCTTTTGGGCCTCGTGGCTCTTCCCTCTTCGATCTTTTGCCCCCTCTGGTTCTCCTGATGCAAAAACGACTGTGCAATTTTTCTTTTTCCATTTGGGTTCCTGTAGCTCCTGAAACAATAAAAACAAGAAAAGGGGGGTTTTCTGCCTCCCAGATATTAAATACCAAAAATAGGGACTTTGTATGAAAGTCCCCAAAATCATCTAAAACATGTAAAACATTGATATAATAGTTCCAATAACATTCTAATATGATGATATAAGTTGTACAAATGATGATATAAAATGCACGTATCAACATGTCATTCTCTGGATAATTCCAGTAAATTACAAAAATTATTTAAATGGAGTTGCTGACATCATCAAGACGTCAGCATGACATCATGGATGAAATTCAACTCAGGTTGAGCACGATTTTCTCGATTCAACATGAATTGGAACAAGGTTTGTATTGGGTTTGGTAGATGTCGATGCAAGGAAGCTAACTAGCGGTGCGGCTGACCAAATGGTCACCGGAATCATCGGCGGCGACGTTAACCGCGGCGGCGGACAAAGGAGCTCGAGGTGAGGATGAATCAATAGGAGAGAGAGAAAACAGAAGGCACCGGAGTGCTCAGAATCTCACCATGCGCACGAATAGAATGTCGTAGATGGCTGGGGAAGTCGGACGGCGTCGCGAGCGTGCTCGGCATCGGCGGCCGGAGTTGGAGAAGATGCACGATTTCTCCACTTCCCGTGCTTCTTCGCACGCGTGGCTTGGCGAGGAAGAAGAGGGAGACACAGAGAAGATCCACGGTTGCTCACCGGTGCTGGGGAAGGTCGGAGTCGCCAGCAATCGCCGGTACACGGCGGCGGATAGAATAATTAGGGTTCGGGATTTGGAGAGTGTCGGCCTAGTGGGATCCAGGGTGTGCAGGGCCCACTCTCCACAGCCCTCGCACGCAGCAGTATCGAAAGATGACTAAGGACCAAGCCGAACGCTTGAAGAGACTCTCGAGGGAAGAAGCCCTCGAGAGGGCTTGAAGGGGCAGCGAAGGCCTGAAGAGGTTTTCCCTCGCGACTGCCCCTCTACAAGGCTCTCTCCCCTGGAGAGGAGTCAACGCAAACCCCTCCACAAGGCCGCTCTGGCCCTGTAGAGATGCTTCGCTAAGAAGCAACCGCCGCAGAGCGTACATGTCCTCTGCCGCGGCCGCAGAGTGACGCGCACGTCTGCGCGCGATGACAACGGCGCCGCAGTTGCCATTCTGGTGATTAAAGGAGTCAACAAAGCTGTGTCCCCCGCGCCGGACTACGAAGCTTTCCCCTTTGGTGATAAAGCGGATGGCCGGTGCTACGCTCCAACGACGACATCACCGTGGGCACACCCACGATCTATGCGACACCCGGTGGCCGTCCTGTGAGGACGGTGGTCTTCCTGCCACCAGGGCAGGCTTTGCGACCATGGACCGAGTCCATGGACAGCCCGGCTGAGGTGCACCCCGCTCCTCTGTTTCGTCGCCATGTGGGGACCCTTCCGCTGCGCAGGCCGCAGGGATGAGGCCCAGGGCGCCTATAAAAGGGGAGGGGGCACCTCCGTAGCAAGGGGTCGGACCCCAGAGAGAGAGGAATCGACCATTCGGACCTTGAGCACTCTACCATTGTGTAGTTTAGCCTAGCGCACTCGAGGAGGATGAAGACCCTCGAGTTCCCCCCTTGAGCTCCGCTCTGCCAGAAGGGAGCCCTCGGCAAGCTCATTGTACTGTAACCTCTGCAGTGCAATACAGACAAGCAGGAGTAGCGGTGTTACCTCCTCCTGAGGGCCGTGAACCTGGGTACGGGCCGCTGTCCATCTCTGCCGTGCTGTGCCTCCTCAGGCTCGACGAGCACCGTCACCGTGCCAGTTGAGGGTTGTAGACCAACGTGTTCAGTCCCCTTCTCGAACTACTCTTCAGAGTGTGATCACCCCTAGCCTCGTGGGAATCACTCTCCGACATTTGGCGCGCCAGGTAGGGGACTGAGGCGCGTCTTCAACCTTTGATCAGCTTCCACGCCATGACGGACACCCGCACAACACGCGCCAACAGGCGCGCAGCGGACATGGCTCATACAGAGCCCGGCACCGCCCCCACTCGCGGCCGCCGCGGCCGCCCTCGCACGACGGAGCGCGCCAACACCGGCCCGCACGTGGAGGAACCCGAGAGCGAGGAGCACCGTGACGGCGACCGCCGCGACGACAGGGACGCCTGCCCGGAGCACCACGACGACGCTGAGTCCTCGCATCCGTCTCGGCGCCAAAGCGCGTCTTCTCAGGGACGCCCGGAGCCCACTCCACACACCGCACTTCTCATGGCCCAGGAGCTTCTCCGCTACCGGCCTAGCGCGGAGGCCCACAACCAGTGGCTTGACCGCCTTCACCACCTCGTCGACGTCGCGACGACGCGCCCCGCCCCGTCGCGCTCCCTGGTTCACCACTCTGGCCGCGCAGGAACGGCCGCGCCGGATGCGCCTCCGCCACCGCCGGGACCACCTCCGGCTGCAGCATCAGAGGGCTCCCTCTCATGCTTCCTCGCCGTGCGACTGCCAAATTGTGCAGCGCACCACCCCTGACGCGCGAGTGGGGATGGAGCGCCGGAGGGATCTCCAGAACCGCCTCGTCGAGGAAATCGGCCAGGCGGGGCAGCAGAACCGCAGGGCTCTCCAGGGTGGGACCGCCACGTACGCCACCGGCTGCATGGCCTTCACCCGCGCTCTGCGCCGCGTGGTATGGCCACAGAAGTTCAGGCCTGCCCTTCCCAAGGGCTACGACGGGTCAAGCAACCCCATCGAGTTCCTGCAGCTCTACACCACCTCTATCCAGGCTGCAGGAGGAGACGACAAGGTCATGGCCAACTGGTTCTCCCACGCCCTCAGGGACTCCGCGCTGTCATGGCTCCTCAACCTGCCTGAAGACTCCATCGACTCATGGGAGGAGCTCTGCAGGCAGTTCGTCGCCAACTTCAAGGGCACCTACAAGCGCGCTCACCCACAACGACCTGCGCGCTGTGGTGCAGAGAAAGGATGAGACCCTCCGCAAGTACATCCAGCGCTTCAGCCAAGTGCGCAACAAGATCCCGAACATCCCCGACACGCAAGTCATTGCCGCCTTCAGGGAGGGAATCACAAACTGCAGGATGCTCGAGAAGCTGGGCATTCACGACAAGCTCACCTCTGTGGTGAAGCTATTCGACCTGGCTGACAAGTGCGCCAAGGCTGAAGAGGGGCTCCTCTTCGTCAAGATGAGTCAGCGGACGGACGACCCGGCCGAGGGGTCCAAGAGCCACAAGAAGCGGGAGGAAACCAAGCGCAAGACCACTGCTGTCCTAGAGGCTGAGCTAGCCGCCAAGTACGCCCGCAGAAACTCCCCTGAGCCTGGCGACAAAGAGGCGGACAACCGTCCATTCTGCGTCTACCACAACAGGCGCGGGCACGCCACAGAGAACTGCTTCGACCTCAAGAGGCTGAGCAGAGAGCGCGAGCGAGAAGAAGGCAGCAGGAGCCGCGGCAGAGGCCGCAGCTACCGCAGAGATGGCAGAGGCGGGCGCAATGGCGGCTTCCAGAAGCCGCCAGGCACTCAAGCCAACGCTGCCGAGAAGAACAATAACCTCCCTGATGAGGAAGATGGAGGCTACCAGGCCCCAAGGGGGGCTATGGCCTGCATCCTCGGCGGAGCTCAGGCGCCCAAGTCTAACAACCAGTTCAAGCAGTTCGCCCGCGAGCTCAATGCTGCGCTCCCGAGCGCCGAGACCTCCAGGCCGCTCAAGTGGTCTCAGTACACCATCGCTTTCGACGCCAAGGACCACCCCAAGTCGACCAAGACTGTTGGAACCCTCCCCCTGGTCTGCTCCCCCACCATCAACAACATTGCCGTCTCCAAGACGCTCATCGATGGGGGTGCTGGCCTGAACGTCATCTCTGTCGAGACCTTCGAGACGCTTCAAGTGCCTTACGAGTGGCTCATGCCCTCCAGGCCATTCACAGGGGTCACCAGTGGTTCGATCGAACCTCTGGGGCAGGTCCGGCTGGCCATCACCTTCGGCACGCAGAAGAACTACCGCACTGAGCTGATCGACTTCGACGTCGCGCACATTGGCCTGCCGTACAACGCCATCCTCGGCTACCCCGCCCTCGCGAAGTTCATGGCCGTCACACATCACGCTGATGTCTACGCGCGCTTCTATTCTCGTAGACAGTGTTGGGCCTCCAAGAGCAGAGGTTTGTAGAACAGCAGCAAGTTTCCCTTAAGTGAATCACCCAAGGTATATCGAACTCAGGGAGGGAGAGGTCAAAGATAACCCTCTCGAACAACCCTGCAATTAAGATACGAGAAGTCTCTTGTGTCCCCAACACACCCAATACACTTGCCAGATGTATAGGTGCACTAGTTATGCGAAGAGATAGTGAAATACAAGTAATATGGATGATTATAAGTAGTAATTGCAATCTGTAATAAAAATGGCAGCAAGCAAACCTGTAGCAGAACTTGTTGGAAACGGTGTTTTAATGCATAGAAACAAGGCCTAGGGATCCTACTTTCACCAGTGGACATTCTCAACAATGACATCAAAGTTAAATAAATAAACACTACTCTCAAACACTCTCATGTTGGATAACAAACATCATTCATTGTGTAGGGCTACAAGAGCACCCTCAAAGTCAGAGTAAACTAACACCAACAACGTCATAAAGGAATCACACATGGTGCACACACTGTCACCGTTACAACCGTGAATAACCCCGGAGTTCATATTAAAGTAACCTCTAGAGTGCATAATAGATAAAGAGTAGCATCACATATTCAACTAGGTTACAAAGCTCATGATCACATAAAAGATCACATCATGGGAGAGAGAGATAGACCACATAGCTACCGTAGATCCCACAGCCTCGGGGGAGAACTACTCACTCCTCATCGTAGGAGTCAGCAACGGTGATGGAGATGGCGGTGGAGTCGATGGAGATGGCTCCGGGGGCAATTCCCCGTCCCGGCAGGGTGCCGGAACAGAGACTTCTGTCCCCCGAATCTTGTCTTCGATGGCGGCGACGCTCGGGACCCGTGGAGGAAAATATGAACACCGTGCTAGGGTTTTTGGTTCGGGGGGTATATGTAGGCGAAAGGGCGAGGTCGGTGGACCCCCGAGGGGCCCACACCACGTGCTCGCGCGGCCCAGGCTCCTGCCGCGCGAGGACCTGATGTGGCCGCCTCGGTCGCCCACTTCGTCTCGTGTTCGGTCTTCTGGAACGTTCCCAATTAAAAACGGACTTCAGAAAAGAAATCGTCCAATTCCGAGAATATTTCCTTAAGTACTTTTCTGAAACCAAAAACAGTAGAAAACAGGGAACTGGCACTGTGGCATCTTGTTAATAGGTTACTCCCAGAAAATGCATAAAACTATATAAAATGCATATAAAACATGTGATAACTTGGTATAATATAGCATGGAACATAAGAAATTATGGATACGTTAGAGACGTATCAACATCCCCAAGCTTAGTTCTACTCGTCCCGAGTAGGCAAGAACGATAAAAGAAGAATAATTTCTGAAGTGACATGAATAAACACAATCTTGATCATAATATAATGTAAGGCTCATGTTATGAATGAAGTGACTCAAGGCAATGATCTATAGTTTGCTAACAAATAGACAACGAGTAAACAACTATATCATATAAGTAAAACTTTTCATGAATAGTACTTTCAAACAAGCATCAAAAAGATTTGCATAAGAGTTAACTCATAAAGCAATATTATCTATGCAAAAGAGCATTGAAGCAACACAAAGGAAGATATAAGTTTCAGCATTGGCTTTCAACTTCTGAACATGTATATCATATAGATAGTTGTCAACACAAAGAAATATAACAAGTGCAATAAGTAAGCATATAAGAATTGTTGCACACAGTTGACACAAGTGTTTGCTTCGGGGATAGAAAGAAGTAGGTAAATTGACTCAACATAAAGTAAAAGATAGGCCCTTCGCAGAGGGAAGCAGGGATACAAGCATGTGCTAGAGCTTCTTAGTTTTATAGGTTTTTGAAATCATATAGAGAGCATAAAAGTAAGTTTTGAGCGGTGTTTGTCGTTGTCAACGAATGGTAATGGGCACTCTACCCCCCTTGTCAACCAGACTTTCAAGAGCGGCTCCCATGAAGGATGTTATTTCTACCAGCAAGGTAGATCATCCCTCTTATCTCTTTTGTTTACACATATAGTTAAAAACTGTTGTCATTGCTTGACTGATTGGATCAGGGCAAAAATGTGAAGAGATTGCAGCGGTTAAAGTTGTAATTAATTGGGACTGGGCACCCCATTTGCCAGCTCTTTTTGCAAAGTTAATGGATAAGCGGTGTATATGCCACTAGTCCGGTTGGTGAAAGTCTGTCTAAAAGCAAATGACAAGGTTGATATCCGTAACACCACATACTTCCTCATGAGCTAATAAACATTGACACAAATAAGGGATAATAAATTTTGAATAAAAGGTAGCACATGAAGTATTTACTTGGAATGGCAGGAAATACCATGTAGTAGGTAGGTATGGTGGACACAAATGGCATAGGTTTTGGCTCAAGGATTATGGATGCACGAGAAGCATTCCCTCTCAGTACAAGGCTTTGGCTAGCAAGGTTGTTTGAAACAAACACAAGTATAAACTATGACAACAAAACGTATATAAAAACATATTGCAAGCATTATAAAACTCTACATTGTCTTCCTTGTTGTTCAAACACTTTAACTAGAAAATATCTAGACCTTAGAGATACCAAACATGCAAACCAAATTTCAGCAAGTTTTACGGTAGTTCCTCACTAATAAGTTTTAACTACATGATCTAAAAGCTTAAACATGATCTACTTGAGAGCTCAAAACAATTGCCAAGCACCACAACATGCAAGATAACAATCCATAAGAGCATGTATATCTTTCTTTATACCATCTACCGCATTTAGCATTTTCTGTTTCCAACCAAACACCAATCAACTTATTTAAAAGATAAACTCTCCAAGTAATTAAACAATGAGATATGAGAGTATGATATAATAAAGCTAACATCTCTAGCAAGAGATGCATGAAAAACAAGAGCTAGAAAGCATTGAAGTAACATAGAAGAATACTCAACAAATATAAGTGAAGAATACGAGTATTCATAAGAAAAAGCGGAGCGTGTCTCTCTCCCACAAAGGAGTGCTACGATCCATTTTATTCAGAGAATGAAAATAACAAAAACAAAAACAAAAACAAACAGACGCTTCAAGAAAAGCACATAAGAAGTGGCGGAATTAAAATATAGTTTCACTAGAAAGGACCTGATAGTTTGTTGATGAAGAAGGGGATGCCTTGGGCATCCCCAAGCTTTGACGCTTGAGTCTTCTTGAAATATGTTGGGGATGAACCACCGGGGCATCCCCAAGCTTTGGCTTTACTATCCTCTTGATCACATCATATCATCCTTCTCTCTTGATCCTTGAAAACTTCCTCCACACCAAACTTAGAGTAAACTTCATTAGAGGGTTAGTGCACGAAAAATTATGATATTCTGTAGGAACACAATTGCTACCAATGCTACTGGACATTAGCTACAGCCACTGATACTTCATAGGATAAAAAGATCCAATCAAAATAGCAAAAGAGGCATTGCAAAATAAATGGCAGAATCTGTCAAAAACAGAACAGTCCGTAAAGACGAATTTTTTCGAGGCACTTAACTTGCTCAAATCAGAAAACTCAAAACTAATGAACGTTGCATACATATCTGAGGATCACGCACAAAAAATCCCAGGTCCTTTTGATTTTTCTGTGAATAGTTAGGAATTTAACGGTGGACAGCAGAAAACTGTTCCTGCGCAGAAATCCAAATCTAGCATCAACTTCCTACTAGAGTCTTTACTTGACACAACAATGCGATAAAATAAAGATACAAAGGAGTTGTTACAAAAGTAAGCAAGCTCCTTGACTCAAATAAAAGAAAAATAACAGAAATAAAACATGGGTTGTCTCCCATAAGCGCTTTTCTTTAAAGCCTTTTAGCTAGGCAATGAGATTTTTATGATGCTCTCATAAAGATGAGAGTTAAAAACAAAGGAGAGCATCAAGACGTAAACCATCAAACACATTTAAGTCTAACCCACTTCCTATGCAAAGGAATCTTGTAAAGAAACAAGTCATGAAAGCACAAAGCAACAAACATAAGAAAGCAAAACAAGTACAACTTCAAAAATTTCAATATAAAGAGAGGTATTTTAGTACCATGAAAACTTCTACAACCATATTCTCCTCTCTCATAGTAGTTGCAAGTAGTACAAATAAATTCAACCATATAACCACAAGAATCATTCAACTTAGATAATATAGGCACATAAAGAGGATCATTAAATTTATTTTGAAATTCATTAGCATGCTTCCCTCTTTCAAAATAATTATTAAGATCAATATCAAGTTTAAGATCATGGTTGCAACAAAGATTTGGAACTAGAGACAATTGCAAACCACATAAGTATTTTTCAACATAAGCAAGTTTCTCCTCCGTGGTGTAACTAGGAGAATTCAAGAACAAAGTAGGACTCTCATGAGTAAGAGTACCATCACAAGCAGCAATTATATCATTTTTATCCTCACATAAATAAGTAATAACTTCTGAACATAGAGGATTATGAATAAGCATAGGACCATCATCTAAAGCATTATCATATAGCATATTTAAGCAATACTCATCATTATCATCAATAAGTTCACTTGTAGCATCATGAATAAAATTTACAACATAACTATCACATAAAACATTCTTATCATGAGCCACATGCATAAAAGAATTATTACTCTCCACATAAGCATAGTCATTCTTATTTATTGTAGTGGGAGCAAATTCAACAAAATAGCTATCATTATTATTCTCATCACCATAATCATCAAACATAGGAGGCATATTGTAATCATAATTAATTTTCTCCTCAATAGTAGGTGGACTGAAAATATCATATTCATCATTGTAAACGTCATATATAGGAGGCATATCATAATCAACATAAACCATATCCTCAATAGTAGGTGGACTGAAAATATCACAATGATTATAATCATCATATATTGGACGCAAAGTATCATCAAAGAAATTTTTCTCCTCAAAACTTGGGGGACTAAAAATAACACATTCATCAACAACGGCTTCCCCAAGCTTAGACTTTTCCATAGCATTAGCAATAATGGTGTTCAAAGAATTCATACTAATAACATTACTACCATTATTATGCAAACAAACTTCCATAGGTTTTTTAATTTTCTCATCAAACACTTCATGTCCTAACTCAAGATAAATTTCATAGAGCTCTCTAATTTTTTTGTTGTTTTCCATTAAGCCTAACTAGTGAAAATAAAAACAAGAGACAAAAAGTAATAACTGCAGAATCTAAAGGAGATACCTTCCAACGCTTACCTCCTCGGCAACGGCGCCAGAAAAGAGCTTGATGTCTACGCACGCTTCTATTCTCGTAGACAGTGTTAGGCCTCCAAGAGCAGAGGTTTGTAGAACAGCAGCAAGTTTCCCTTAAGTGAATCACCCAAGGTATATCGAACTCAGGGAGGTAGAGGTCAAAGATAACCCTCTCGAACAACCCTGCAATTAAGATACGAGAAGTCTCTTGTGTCCCCAACACACCCAATGCACTTGTCAGATGTATAGGTGCACTAGTTATGCGAAGAGATAGTGAAATACAAGTAATATGGATGATTATAAGTAGTAATTGCAATCTGTAATAAAAATGGCAGCAAGCAAACATGTAGCAGAACTTGTTGGAAACGGTGTTTTAATGCTTAGAAACAAGGCCTAGGGATCCTACTTTCACCAGTGGACATTCTCAACAATGACATCAAAGTTAAATAAATAAACACTACTCTCAAACACTCTCATGTTGGATAACAAACATCATTCATTGTGTAGGGCTACAAGAGCACCCTCAAAGTCAGAGTAAACTAACACCAACAACGTCATAAAGGAATCACACACGGTGCACACACTGTCACCGTTACAACCGTGAATAACCCCGGAGTTCATATTAAAGTAACCTCTAGAGTGCATAATAGATAAACAGTAGCATCACATATTCAACTAGGTTGCAAAGCTCATGATCACATAAAAGATCACATCATGGGAGAGAGAGATAGACCACATAGCTACCATAGATCCCGCAGCCTCGGGGGAGAACTACTCACTCCTCATCGTAGGAGTCAGCAACGGCGATGGAGATGGCGGTGGAGTCGATGGAGATGGCTCCGGGGGCAATTCCCCGTCCCGGCAGGGTGCCGGAACAGAGACTTCTGTCCCCCGAATCTTGTCTTCGATGGCGGCGACGCTCGGGACCCGTGGAGGAAAATATGAACACCGTGCTAGGGTTTTTGGTTCGGGGGGTATATGTAGGCGAAAGGGCGAGGTCGGTGGACCCCCGAGGGGCCCACACCACGTGCTCGCGCGGCCCAGTCCCTGCCGCGCGAGGACCTGATGTGGCCGCCTCGGTCGCCTACTTCGTCTCGTGTTCGGTCTTCTGGAACGTTCCCAATTAAAAACGGACTTCAGAAAAGAAATCGTCCAATTCCGAGAATATTTCCTTAAGTACTTTTCTGAAACCAAAAACAGCAGAAAACAGGGAACTGGCACTGTGGCATCTTGTTAATAGGTTAGTCCCAGAAAATGCATAAAACTATATAAAATGCATATAAAACATGTGGTAACTTGGTATAATATAGCATGGAACATAAGAAATTATAGATACGTTGGAGACGTATCACACGCCTACAACATGGTCAAGATCCCCGGCAGCGCTGGCACTATCGCCATCCATGGTCATATCCTGGATGCCACGCGCGCTGTCGAGAGCGCCTACAAGGCAGCCGCCATGGCATTCCCGGCTGACGAGGACATGGAACCTCTCGAGAGGCCCAAGAAGAAGAAACAGATGTTCTCCCAAGAGCAAGCTTCCACGAAGAAGGTGTCGCTGAGCACCAGTGGCTCGGGGGCTGAGGGCTCCGGGGCTAGCGTCACCATAGGCGCTGCCCTGCCTCCCAAATAGGAAAGCGCGCTCGTCGCCTTCCTTCGGGCAAACTCTGACATGTTCGCTTGGACTCCGTCAGATATGTCCGGTGTACCAAGGGAGGTGATCGAGCACCACTTAGCCGTGTGTCCAGACGCACGCCCCGTCAAGCAAAAAGCACGGAAGCAAGCCCCCGACAAGTAAGCATTCATCGTCAAGGAAGTAGAGAAGTTAAAAGCGGCAAATGTCGTCCGCGAAGCCACGCACCCCACTTGGCTCTCCAACGGCGTGGTTGTCCCTAAACCCGCTGGAGGAGGCCGACTCTGCATCGACTACACAGACGTCAATAAGGCCTGCCCCAAGGACCCATACCCCATGCCAAGGATAGACCAGATCGTGGACTCCACCGCCGGCTGCGCCCTCCTCTGTTTTCTGGACGCCTTCTCTGGTTATCACCAGATCAAAATGGCTAAAGAGGACGAGGACAAAACAGCATTCCTCACCCCTTGTGGTGTGTATTGCTACACTTGCATGCCTTTCGGCCTGAAGAACACCGGCGCCACTTTCCAGAGGCTCATGAGGATAGCCTTGGGGGGCACAGATGGGCAGAAACGCAGAAGCTTATGTCGACGACATTGTGGTCAAGTCTCGCGAGGGGGACACTCTCTTGAAGGATCTCGAGGAAACCTTCGCCAGCCTGCGCAAGGTGAACATCAAGCTGAACCCCGCCAAGTGCGTCTTCGGGGTACCTTCAGGCAAGCTCCTCGGATTCCTCGTGTCCCACCGCGGCATAGAAGCAAACCCTGACAAGATCAAGGCCATAGAAGGGATGCAGCCTCCTCGCCGGCTCAAGGACATGCAGCGCTTAGCAGGCTGCATGGCCAGCCTGGGCCGTTTCATCTCCAAGTTCCGTGAGAGAGCCCTGCCATTTTTCAAGATCATGAAGAGATCCGGCACATTCAAATGGACCCCTGAAGCGGACAAGGCTTTTGAGGACTTAAAGATATATTTGGCCACCCCACCAGTCATGGTGGCCCCCAGGACAGGCGAACATCTGAAGCTGTACCTATCAGCCACTCCTCAGACCGCAAGCGCCGTCCTGGTGGTCGAAAGGGAAGAGCCAGTCCTCCCCATGAAAAGCGCTGCCACTCCAAGCCCAAAGCCGCCCGACAAAGATCTCGCCAAAGGAGCAGTCACCGCAGACCCACCGCCAGGCCCACAGCCTCAAGTCGGGTCTGCTCCGAGTACCCCTGCCGAGACCCCTCCACAGGCGGATCTCGACAAGGGCCCTGAAGAGCCTCCATAGAGAGCCGACGCTGCACCTCCCTCGACAACCATTATCGAGCACCCCGTCTACTTTGTCAGTACAGTACTGCGGGACGCTCGGGAATAGTATCCTATGCAGCAGAAGCTTCTCGTCGCTCTCCTCATCGCCTCCAGGAAGCTGAGACATTACTTCCAGGGCCACCCCATCACGGTGGTCACTGCCTTCCCCCTGGAGCAGATCCTGCGCAACCCCAACGCCACAGATCGTGTCGCGGGATGGAACATCGAGCTGCAGCCATTCAATTTGCGCTTCGACACCACAAGAGTCATCAAGGGAAGAGCGCTGGCGGACTTCGTCGCCGAATGGACTGACCCAAGCCCTGAAGAGCCTCGGGAAGAAGAGGTCGAGCCCTCTGGAGACACGATGCCCAGCCGCTGGACCATGCACTTCGATGGAGCCTTCGCCTGCCGCAATGGCGGGGCAGGCGTCGTCTTGACCTCGCCCAAAGGCGACAAACTCTACTACGCTGTCCAGCTGTGCTTCACGATTGACAAGATCTCCAACAACATCGCTGAATACGAGGGCCTTCTCTCCGGTTTAAGGGCCGCCATCGCTCTGGGCGTCAAGCACTTACTCGTCAAGGGCGACTCCCAGTTGCTTGTCAACTTCTCCAACAAAAGCTACACGCCTAAAGACGACCACATGGCCGCGTACCTTGAAGAGGTCCGCAAGCTCGAGAAGCACTTCAGGGGCATCGAGCTCATGCACATCCCGAGGAAAGAGAACCAGGAGGCCGACGACATCGCCAAGCGAGCCTCGCGAAGGCAAGCCCAACAGGCAGGCGTCTTTGAAGAAAGACTCACCAAGGCATCCATAAAGCAGCCTCAAGAAACTACAGCCGCAAGCACAGACGAAGCACTCCCACCACCTCGTGAAGCTGGGGCACCCGACTGTGGTCCTCACACAGGGGAGCATCTGTTGCTGACAGCGGCTTACCAAGAAACAGGCTGGATTGACGAGCTCAAAGACTACTTGGTGAAGGGGATCCTCCCCGAAGAAGATGCGGAAGCAGAGCGAATCGCTCGACAGGCAAAATCCTACTACATCCTCGAGGGAGACCTGTACCGCAAGCGCCCAAATGGCATCGCGCTCAAATGCATCCCTCCCGAGGAAGGCCGAATGCTGATCAAGGATATCCATAGCGGAGAGTGCGGCCACCACTCGTGTGCGCGCACCCTCGCAGGCAAGGTCTTCGGGAGTGGGTTCTACTGGCCGCAAGTGCTTCAAGATGCGGTCACCATCGTCCAAGCTTGCGACGCCTGCCAGTACCACGCCAAGCAAATCCATCAGCCCGCGCTGGGACTCCAGACCATCCCGCTCTCCTGGCCGTTCGCGGTCTGGGGGCTGGACATTTTGGGCCCC
Source organism: Poa annua (assembly GCA_026929855.1). Taxonomy (NCBI): domain Eukaryota; kingdom Viridiplantae; phylum Streptophyta; class Magnoliopsida; order Poales; family Poaceae; genus Poa; species Poa annua. The sequence continues at coordinate 25,191,463 of CM049439.1, read as the reverse complement.
TTCCCGAAGTCGCAAGGGGGCTACTGCTTCCTCTTCGTGGCCGTCGACAAGTTCACTAAGTGGGCCGAGGTCGAACCAGTGCGCACCATACCAGCCGGGGCAGCGGTGAAATTCATCAGGAGCCTAGTCTGCCGCTTCGGAGTGCCTAATCGCATCATCACCGACAATGGCTCACAATTTACCAGCGGCATCTTCCGCTCTTACTGCGAAAAACTCGGCATCAAGCTCTGCTTCGCCTCGGTGGCTCATCCACGGAGCAATGGTCAAGCCGAGCGAGCAAATGCAGAAGTCCTTAAGGGCCTCAAGACCAGAAGCTTCAACATCCTTAAGGGTCACGGCAAGGGCTGGATCAATGAGCTCCCATCTGTGCTCTAGTCCATGCGCACAACCTCTTCAAGACCCACGGGTGAAACACCGTTCGCCCTTGTCTACGGAGCCGAAGCAGTCCTCCCCGCAGAAATCAAGCACGGGTCCCCACGGGTCCTTGCCTTCAACGAGGACACCCAAGAGGACCTCCACAATGACGACCTGCTGCTTCTCGAGGGACTGCGCCGCCGTGCTGCCGTCAGAGCGGCAAAGTATCAGCAAGACCTGCGACGCTACCACAGCCGCCATGTGCGCTCACGCACCCTTGAGGCGGGCGACCTCGTCCTCAGGCGAATCCTCTCCAGAGAAGGCCTCCACAAGCTCTCGCCGATGTGGGAAGGCCCCTACAGGGTCTCCCACATCGCCAGGCCTGGCGCCGTACGCCTCGAGACTGAAGACGGCTTCCCCGTCAAGAACCCGTGGAACATCGCGCATCTACGCAAGTTCTACCCGTGATCATAGTCACGCCCGTGATCATTGTCACGTCAGGCATTTTTTGTCTCCAGAGGGAAGCTCACGGCTTCACCTCCAAGCTTCTCAAAGCTTCTCCTGAGGGTCAGCCCTCCGAGCTCTCCTGCTAAGGTCGCAGAGAGTCTCAGCCACTAATGGCTGGTCCCCATGCCTCGACATGGAAGGAACGTTAGCTTGGCAAACCCAAGTGTAATGAACCATTTCGTTCCTAAGTGAACTATGCGCTAAGGCGCCATTTCGTTCCTAAGTGAACTATGCGCTGAGGCGCCGCTGTGTAATATTTCGATGGCAAGTTTACTTTTGTCATTTACTTTTCCATGTGCGCTTATATTCTTCCCATGTGCACCTCGCGAGCGGGGGCTGAGTACGGTGCCTGTGCCTCAAGAGCACCCCAGCAGCACTGGAAAATCCAAGGGATCCGAGCTCTGGCTAAAGGGCATGCTCCCAAAAACACGCCACCTCTCCAAAGGACCTTGGTACTTACTCTCCTCGCGAGATACCCATGAGGAAACCTATAAGCGCGCATGAGTCCTTACTACCATGCTCTAGCGTTTGGGTTCGCCTCTCTAACATCCGCAGGGAACAAGAGTCCCTCCAAGCTCGTGGAGGAAAAACTCGGCCCCTGGAGGAAAACGCATCGCCAAGGAAAGCCTACGCAGAGCAAAAGCCTCGCGAAGCTAAGTTCCCTGCTCGCACCAAGAGAGTCTCTTCATCTCTCTCACGAGCACTTTTCGTCCCTCGAGCGTTTCTTTTCCCTCACTCTCCATGGACTGCTTGCACGTCAAAGGGGGGCCCTTGAGCATCGCGCCTCGAGGACTCCTACCTCTCTAAGCCTTAAACTCCCCCCGGCCTTGCCGAGTCATTGCTCGAGCATACCGCAGCGGCGGAGTCATAGCGCAAGGAGAAGGGCCCTAGCGACGCAGAGCGAAAAAAGGCATGGAGATGAAGCAAAAGGCCTTCGAGGGGCGCGCACACAAACTTAGTAGCATATGCTTAAAAGTATGTTGTTACAAATTGTGGAACAAAAGTCTCTAAGCCAAAACATTTCAATGGCGCTACAAGCGCGTTGCGTTACAGGAGAAGGTCAAGCAGAAGCCCCGTCGCTGTCCTCCGCAGACCCTTCCTCCCTGGGCTCGTCCTCGGAGCCTGCCTCCTCGCCGTTGTCCTCCCCCGCCTCGGCCCGCTTGAAGCGGCTGCAGAAGTCGTCGACTTGGTCGCGAACCGAGTTGGAGATCTTCCATCCCTTCTCCCCCTCGAGAGGCTCGGTCACCGTCTAGTAGTCGAAGCCGGGCTGGAGGTGCTGGAGGTTGGTGAAGATGCGGTCGACCGCCACCGCTAGGAGTTGGCGGCATTCCTACTCGACGACATCGCGGAGCTCCGAGGCAGGGCCCTCGAGCGCCGTGAAGAGCTGCTCGAAGTAGACGAGATACGCGGCGGCGTCGGCATTGCCCTGGGCGGGGACGGGCGGCGCCTCCGCACCCAGCTTCGCTGCGAGCTCGTTGCCCCGAGCCACCAAGGGCTGGAACATGCGCTCCCGCTGCTGAGATAACACCCGCGCGGCTTGGGCGTTCTCGACAGCCTCCACTGCCCGCTCTACAGCAGGGCCCACCTGCTGGTTCATCTCCTCTGTGTCCGCCATGAGGGAGGCGAGGTCCTGCGCCATGCGCTCGCGAGCTTCTTCGGCAACGCGGTGGCCGTCTGCTGCACGCCTCGCCCGGGAGTTCAAATTGGCGTTCATCTCCTCCAGCTGGCGGATCCGGGATGCGTCCTCACCGCGCCTCTTCTTGAAGCGACCCTCCTGCTTCTTGAACTTCTCGTCGTAGTCACGAGAGACAGCGGCGCGGTACGCCTTCTCCCGGGCCTGGAACTCCTTCTCAGCCTCCTCCTTCCGCTCGGCGAACTTCGCGTTGAAGCGCTCCACATGTTTCTTGTGGGTAGCCACATCGCGGTCGAACTTGCCGAGGGCCTCGGCCAAATTCCCTTCCCGGGCCTTGTGGGGACCCCGGACTAGCTGTCCGAAATACCCGATTATGCTTAACACAACGATCCCGTGATCAGTCTGTCGTTGCACATAATCCGAACTGAATACCAAAGTTTACATCCATTACAATACCGAATTAAAGTCTTACATAAACGGTCCTTTAGACCAAGTCTTACATAGGTGCCTTCATGGGCCAAACCAAAACAATCAGCGGAAGCTAAGGCGTAGTAGACATCATATTCTAACAATGACCCGACAGGCAGTCGACTTATGAAGATCCCTAGTTCGCATAGAAGTCGCCATACTCCTCCTTGGCGTAGTGCTCCTCCATGTCTGGCTACGACAATAGCCAGGGACGAAACCATTATGAGTACATTTGATTGTACTCGCAAACTACTCCAACATGAGTATGCACTAGTCTCATTTTAATTTCATACTTTTATTTATTTAAAACATCTCTGTATCTTTGTTGAAGAAGGTAAGAAGAAATTTTATAACTATCATTAATATAATGTCCCATTTTATTAGTTTCTCCAAAACTCCTCCTTTTTCCTGACCATAACCCGTCATGGTTCATGGTCTCCTACAACCTCATACCGATCCGTTGGTATAAGTGTATGGAACATTCTCCACTTCCTTTTTTTTTAAACTCAAATCTTTTCAAAACTTGCACATGGTCAAAGTAGGGTCTCTCAACTGTCCATATCCGAGGACTCGGCTATTCGAATAGTTTTACACTCTGCAGAGGTAGCACGCTTTTCCCACATCCATCCGGCAACTCATCGTGTCTGCCACGTCTCGCCATACAAGGTGTATGCGAAGTTGAGACACCGATCCTAGTCTGTCCTTTGCTCATGCTAGTATAGGAACCTGCCCATATGATACTTTCCATCAACACTTAACCCAGCCCGTCGGAATCTAAGTGTGAGGACTCATAGTTTTGTCTGGCGGTGTATAGGGGACATCCTTCTATCCTCCTCCTTATCTTTTCATAGAGTTTGAGCGAGGACCCAGGTCAGGGGTAGTTCATCAAACCATCCCCTCATGCATAACGGAGTCATCTCCGTGGATGAGGTATCACATACTAATATGAGCAAACTATATGACCAAGCCCTTTCCCATATGTGGGTAAATGTGGTCGCACAGGGTATCGGCTGATTGACGTAAGTACAAAGACACAATGTGCGTTTTATCAAAACCACCATTCTCCTTTTCTCCACTTCAACACCAACATCTCGGTGCTTTATAGCTACACAGGGTTTTCAAAGGGGTTTTGAATAAAACAATCTTTATTTTTTTTCCCATCCTATAATTTATCATGTATTTCTACATAGGGTGGCAAAATAATTTTCATATACTTTTTGAAAAGGGCTTTTAGCAGATCTTTGTCTCAAAAGTAAATCTTGTTCTAAGAATGAATGCATGTATTAGGGTGCAAGCTCAGAGAGTAGCTTGCCTTGCTCGGCAAAGTGTTCTTGGTCTTGATCTTCGGGTTCCACGAACTCCTCTTCCTCGATAAACCCGACAACGGTCTCGTCTAATGCATAATTAAACAATACAAACAATCACTAACCTATTCAATCAATATCACAACAATACAATCTTAAATGCTCTAAATAGCCACTTCATACATCAAGCCACACAATTTGGTTTCAATTTAATTGAATTAACCATTATTTAATTATGTCTCAATTATGGCAGAAACTAGTTGAACATGTTTAATTACATATCTCAAGTTCTGTTGGTCACAAAAATGCAAACTAAATTTCTACAGAAAGCTACTGATGTGTAGAAGACAACACAATTGGATTTGGGTTAATTTGGAGTTACCAAACTCCCTACATAATGGTTTTATTCCAGAAGCTTAATAATCAAGTTTTAGCTATTAATCAAATTCTGTTGATCCTAAAATTAAATCCTCTTAGGGGTAACTAACCATGACTAAATGTGACCCAATAAAATTAGTCTTAACTCATTTGGCCTATCAGAGTATCAGAAACAAACAAGTTTAGATTTTAAACCTTATTTGGTATTTTTAATGCTACATTTTTATTATTTATCCAAATGAGGTGAAACCACTTGGGTTGGTTAGACAATTTCATAAGCTACTCATAACAGTTGAGTTTGGTTTATTTGGAGTTCTAAAACTCGAGATATTGAATTTCAAAGTTGAGTACAGTATTGATTTCTAATTAAATCTAAAATTCGAATTTAAGCTCTGAGTGGATAATGTTGAGAACCCTGACATGTAGGGTCTACCCGTCAGCGGCTCAGTGCGTGCGCGGGGAAAGGTTTAGAACCTGACGTGTGGGGTCCACACGTCAGCCTCTCTTTATTTAAACGAAGCGGTATGGCACCGTTGGATCAAGATCCAACGGCCCACGTTCGTCCACGTCAGTGGCGAACGGCGGCGACCTAAACAGAGCGGCGCGACTGCGCCGGCGACGGCACGGTGGACGGGCGGCTCACCTTGAGGCTCGGGAGGTTGCGGTGAGGGTGCAGGAGGGGTGCGGCGGCTCGGGGAAGCTTCTGGGCGGAGTTGTACGGGCTGGGGAGGTTCCTGGCGTCGACGGCGTGAAGCTCCTCTTCCGCGGACCGGCACGAACTCCGGCGAGCAATTTGGCGGCGTTCCTGGACAGAAAAAGGACGGGTGCGTGAGGGTGTGGCAGTGGTGAGTCGCGGGGAAGGCATGGGAAGGGAGAGGAGAGGGAAGAGGTGCAGCGGCACGGCATGGCCGTGTCGTCGTCTACCTCGGGCTGTCGAGCACGGCCACGAGCAGCAGCCAGCTCGCGGCAGCGGCTCCGCCCTCCTAGCGGTGCACGGGAGAGTGGAGAGTGGGGTGGAGCGAGTGAGAGGGACTGGGGTGGTGTGTGGAGCAAATGGGGGCTCGGGGTGGGTTTATAAAGCCGGCGGCCGGCGCACGGTGCGGGGTGCGGCACCAGAGGGCACCAGAGGTCGTGCCAGCTCGCCGTAAGGGCGGTGCGGGGTGCGGCTACGCTGTGGGGTGGCCACGGAGCAGAATGGGGCTCAGGGGGCACCAGAGGTCGTGCCAGCTCGCCGTAGGGGCGGTGCGGGGTGCGGCTACGCTGTGGGGTGGCCACGGAGCAGAATGGGACCGTGGGGAGGCGTGGAGGAAGCTCGACAGGGGGGGACGCCCTGGCGTGCTCTGGGAGAGCTCGGGCGGTGCGCGGCGCGCACTAGTCACGGCGACTCTCCGGCGGGGGCGGGTTCCTGCGGGCTGCGGTGCGGCGGGAGAGGGGGCAGCGAGGTGAGGGAGAGAGGGGAGGGGGCACAGTGCTGGGACGTCGTGGAGCGGCGAGGTCGACAGCGGTGTCCGCGGGTCGGCCATGGCGAGCGGCGAGCACGGGCGCGTGCAAGGGGTGAGAGTGGGTGCTGTGGCGCCGATGTCCGTGTCCAAGGGAGCAGAAGAGCGAGGGAGAGAGGGGGGGCACGGCGCGGGGTCACCACGGCATCGACACCTCCTTCCTCCACAGCGCCGACCACGGCGACGTGGGCACGGCTGCCTGTCCCCTGGCGGCGACCACCAAGTGTTCGGCGAAATGCCTGAACCAGAAATAATTTCCAATTTTTGAATTTTATTTTCATAATTTGCTTCACACATGTTTGTCAAGTTTTGTGGTGCTATTTGACTATTTATATGGGCAAGTGCATCATAACACATCTTGTGATTTGAATAAGATAAAGAAAGAAGTAGAATTTGAATTTAGGTTTTTGAAATTAATATTTGGAGAGGGAAAAGTTGAGGGAATAAAATGGGAGTGTTCATTGTATCACTCCACTGAATTAGGTTTGAAAAAATGAATTTCCCATTTTGAGAAATAGTGTGACACTTGTCACATTGTTTTTATTGTTTTATGTTTTGGTTTGTTTATTTTCTTTTCTTCAAGTTTTTAATTAGAGCTACAACCAACACATTCACAAGAACCAATGATCACAAGCAACAATATGAAATCAACACCTATTAATTCATAAAAAGTTTTTGTTGGCCCACATTTTTGATATAATAATTCATGATATTATTTTGGGATGTTACAGATCCTTCCCCCCTTAAAATAAATCTCGTCCCGAGATTTTCTAGGTTTGGGCACTAAAGAGGTTTGGGAATTCGCTTCTAAGATAGTCTTCGCGTTCCCAAGTTGCTTCATCTTCTGAATGGTTAGTCCACTGGACATTGTAGAACTTGATCGCGCGCCTTCGGGTAAGGCGAACATCTTCATCGAGAATCTTGATGGGTCTCTCACGATAAGTAAGATCTTGATTCAGGTCGATGGAAAGGTGGTCGATGTTTTTGAAAACATCAGGCTGGTCAGGAACTTCAAGACATTTCCAGAGCAAGGAAATGTGGAAGACATCGTGATAATCTGCTAACTCTTGGGGCAACTCCAGTTGATAAGACACTTCTGCTCGACGAGCAATGATCTTAAAGGGTCCAATATACCTTGGCGCTAATTTTCCTTTGACATGGAAACGCTGCATTCCTTTAAGGGGTGTTACTCGGAGATAGACATAATCTCCGACACTAAAAGTGACATCACGACGCTTGGGATCGGCGTAACTCTTCTGACGGGATTGGGCAGTTTTAAGACGTTCACGGATAAGTTGGACTTGTTCTTCAGCCTCTCGGAGAGTATCTGGTCCAAACAATTTGCCTTCTCCGGTGTCGGACCAATTCAGGGGCGTACGACACTTCCTGCCGTAAAGGGCTTCAAAAGGGGCCATTTGCAGACTAGACTAGTAACTATTGTTGTAGGAGAACTCTGCAAATGGAAGACAATCTTCCCACTTGGATCCATAGGATAGAACACATGCGCGAAGCATGTCCTCTAATATCTGGTTCACTCTCTCAGTTTGGCCTCCGGTCTGCGGATGATAAGCTGTGCTAAATGCTAACTTGGTTCCGAGGGCTTCGTGTAGGGCTTTCCAGAACCTTGAGGTGAACTGCGTGCCTCTATCCGATACAATCTTCTTAGGCACACCATGCAGGCTTACTATTCTGGAAATATATAGGTCTGCTAACTGATTTCCCCGATAGGTGGTATTGACGGGAATGAAATGGGCAACCTTGGTCAGTCTATCAACGATGACCCAAATTGAGTCATGGCCTCGGTTGGATCTTGGAAGTCCGGTGATAAAATCCATTCCAATCTCATCCCACTTCCACTCGGGGATTTTCAAAGGTTGAAGCAATCCAGCGGGTCGCTGATGTTCAGCCTTGACTCGCTGACAGATATCACACTTGGCTACAAAAACACCAATCTCTCGCTTCATTCCGTGCCACCAAAATCTTTCACGAAGGTCTTGGTACATTTTGGTTCCGCCGGGGTGGATTGAATAGGGGGTCTCGTGGGCCTCCTTTAGGATTAACTCCTTAAGTTCCGTGTTATTGGGGACACAGATACGACCATTGAATCTCAACACTCCTTCAGCATCTTCGGTAAAACCAGGCGCTTTACCGAGAGAAATCTTCTTTTTAATTCCTTCTATGCTCTCATGACCTTTTTGGGCTTCCTTGATTTGATCTATCAGGGTTGGGGCTAACTCTAAATTGGCGAGATAACCGCGGCTAACAAGCTCTAGTCCAAAATCTTTGAACTCTTTGAACAAGGCTGGCTGTTCGGCTTGGATCAAGGCATTCAGGGTGCAGGGTTTGCGACTAAGGGCATCGGCAACTACATTAGCCTTTCCGGGGTGGTAATGGATACCAATGTCATAATCTTTGATTAATTCCATCCACCTTCTCTGTCGCAGATTTAACTCCTTCTGGGTGAAGATATACTTCAAGCTCTTATGATCCGTATAGATCTCGCAACGATGTCCCGCAAGATAGGAACGCCACCTCTTCAGAGCAAGAACAACAGCGGCTAACTCCAGGTCATGGGTTGGGTAGTTCTCTTCATGCGGTCGCAACTGCCGAGACAGATACGACACCACCTTGCCTTCTTGCATCAGAACGCAACCAAGTCCGAGGCGTGATGCATCGCAATACACGTCGAAACTCTTGGTGACGTCTGGCATAATCAGGACGGGGGTTGAGGTCAATCTCTTCTTCAACTCTTGGAAACTCTCTTCACACTTCTGAGTCCATTCAAACTTCTTGTCCTTTTTCAGCAGTTGGGTCAGGGGTTTGGCTAGACTGGAGAATCCTTCAACGAACTTGCGGTAGTAACCCGCTAGTCCGAGAAAGCTTCGGATTTCAGTCACACTAGTTGGGGCTTCCCAGTCCACAATGGCTTGGATCTTCTCTGGGTCAACAGAAATTCCTCCCGCAGACACAACATGTCCGAGAAATGCCACCTTACTGAGCCAAAACTCACACTTGCTAAACTTGGCATACAATTGGTGTTCTCGGAGGGTTGTTAAGACTAGACGCAGGTGTTCAGCATGTTCTGCTTCGGTTTTGGAGTAAATAAGGATGTCGTCGAGGAAAACTACCACGAACTTGTCAAGATACTCCATGAAGATCTTGTTCATGAGATTCATAAAATAGGCTGGGGCATTGGTCAGACCAAAGGACATTACGGTGTATTCAAACAAACCGTAGCGGGTGGTCTTGGGAATGTCTGTCTCTCGGATTTTTAACTGATGATATCCTGACCGAAGATCGATCTTGGAAAAGACTCGGGCTCCGTTCATTTGATCGAATAGATCCTCGATCTTTGGAAGGGGATACTTGTTCTTAATGGTCACATCATTTAACTTGCGATAATCCACACACAGGCGTGTGGTACCGTCTCTCTTGTCCACAAAAATAATGGGTGATCCCCAAGGTGAAGCGCTTGGGCGAATAAGTCCTTTGCTGAGCATATCTGCTAACTGGTTCTTCAATTCAACCAACTCTTCCGGATTCATCCGATAAGGCCTTTGGGATATAGGGGCTGTTCCTGGGATAAGTTCAATGATGAACTCAATATCCCGGTCTGGCGGCATACCAGGCAATTCTTCAGGGAAAACATCTCGGAACAGGTGAACAACACGGATCTCATCTAGGGTGGGTCGAGCTATGCTCTCATGGCATCCTGGTTGGGGTCGACTGGTTTCTGACACATACTCCACTTCTACTTCTTTGTCGGTGGTGAGGGATACAGCTCTTCTGGCGCAGTCAATTCGACCACGGTACTTGGCTAGCCAATTCATACCCAGTATAACATCTATACCTTGGGTTCCTAGAATGATTAAGTCGACTAGAAACTTTTCTCCTTTGATCTCAAGGGAAACGTCAGGGCAAAACGACTTGGTATCTATGGTGGATTCTGGGATTTGGATGACCATGGGTTTGGGTAAGAGGTTTCCGACTAAGCCTCCCTTAGCAACAAATTCTTGGGTAACAAAAGAATGGGTAGCACCAGAATCAAACAGAACAGTTGCAGGTACTGAGTTGACAAGGAACGTACCCAGCACAACATCTGGCGCATCCATGGCCTCTTCAGCATTGATGTGGTGCAGACGGCCCTTGGCAACAGCAACATTTCCACGGGGTGCGGGGTTCTTGCCATTTCCATTACGGCCTTGGCCATTGTTCGGTGTCTGTGCACCGGGGCGTGGACCATTCTTCTTAGGATTGGGGCATTCTCTGGAGTAGTGACCCTTAGTGCCGCAATCAAAGCAGACGGGTGTTGTTATTGGGGTGGTTGAAGTTGTTTGGGTTGTTTGGGCGACTAGGGTAATTGGGGCGTGGAGTTTGTGGTGGTCGATAGGCTGGCTTGGGGTTTTGTGGGAAAGTGCGAGGCTTCTGGCTGCTCGAACCTTCCTGAGCAATCATTCTCCTCTTACGACCTTCAAACATAGACTTGCGCTTGGTCTCCAGCTGGATGGCTTTGTCCACAAGTGACTCCAAATCAACAAAGTCATGGATAACCAAAGCACACTGCAACTCATCATGAAGTCCATTCATGAAACGCTCCATCTTCTTCCCCTCGGTGTCGGTGTCATTAGGAGCATACCGAGACAAGTCAGTGAACTCATCCAGATAACCGACCACGTCTCTACTTCCCTGCCGCAACTTGCGGAATTCATCCTTCTTTCTCTCAATGAGTCCGCCGGGAATGTGCTTCTTGCGGAACTTCTCCTGGAACTCAACCCAGTTGATAACATGACCAGCTTGCTGGAGAGCCTTGGTAGCTTCCCACCAAGACCGTGCAGGTCCTGCAAGGTAGTGGGTTGCATACAGCACTTTCTCAGGTTCTCCCACGGCTGCAACTTCCAGGTTGTTGTTAATGGTGCGAAGCCAATCATCGGCCTCTAGTGGGTGAAGTCCCTTGGAATAGGTGGGTGGGTTGGTCTTCTGAAAATCGCTCAAAGTGGACCGCTGATTTCCTTCGCCATTGCCATTGCCATTGTTGTTGTTGTTGTTGTTGTTGTGGGCGGCAGTGATCTGCTGCAGTGCAGCGATATGAGCTTGACGCTCTGCCCGGGCAGCTTGGCGTTCCTCCATGATAAGCGCAAGAAGTTGGGCGGTGGTTGGTTCCGGTGGTGGTGGTGGTCCTCCATCCGTGTTGGAGCGACGAGTGTCCACCATCCTGAAGCACACCGGGTATAAGGGGCAAGGCAAAAGGTTTCGACCAAAGGAAAAAGGTTGGTTTCGCATAATGGTTGATTAATTAAGGATTGTATGAGAAATATTTTACACAGATTAACAAGACTAGCACACTTATATAGCACAACCATCACATCAAGAGTTCACCACATCAAGCTTACAACATTGCCTTTCAGCTAATGTACATAGTACAAGTTTCCCAAAAGAACCACTACTTTGACTCGACTAGCGATAGGGGGTCAACCTAATCCTGCGGTAGTACTCAAGTCACTCGCCTACTGAGGTGGAACCTCAGGCTCTGCTACGTCAGCGTCTGACTGGTAGGGTGGCTCCTCCGGGTCCTCCTCCTCGTCATCGAGAACTGCCTCGAGTGGCTCCTCCTCCTCGTCCTCTAGCTCCTCCTCGTCATCCTCCTCCTCATAGTCCATCTCCTCCAGGTAGTCGTCATCGTCACTGAGGAAAGCGTTGTTCTCCTTGCGGAGATCCTCGCCCTCCTCCTCCATCTCGTCGGTACGGAGCTCCAGATCCTCGATCATCTCGTCCTGCTCTGCCATCTTCTTGCGGAGCTTCGCTATGGTCTTCCTCAGCTGGGTCCTCTTCTTGAGAAGAGCGACCTTCTCCCTCTTCAGCTGTGCCTCACTCTCGCGACTCTCCTTGAGCGAGATGCGCTCAAAGCGAGACCGAAGTCTAGCGCACATCAGATCCTCCTGGGTGCGAAAGAGCATAATCTCCATGTCCAAGATATACTCTCCGAACGTCGGGTGTAGAGGGGACCGAATAGGGTGTCCATCGACGGTGCGCCTCCCGTAAAACTGGAAACGAGAGTTCACCAGCTCCGCCTTGTGCTCCTCACAAAGTCGGGCTAGCATCCGCTGCATGGCACGACACAGTCCGTCTTCCCAGTGGACGTCCATGGTGGTAAAGATGAGTGTCCTGGATCCGGGGGACTTGATGTTTCCGCGAACAGACGCCTCGACCAACCAAGACAGGTTCCCGTTGCCGAGAGTGTCCACCTGGGCTCCCTTAAACTCTGGAGTGGGGCGACCTAACAGCTTGCTCAACTCGAACAGGTCCTTCTCGAACATCAACTTGCCGTCCTTCTCAAGCTGAACGAACTCGGTGAAATGGATCGCCATCTACAATTTTTAGTCAAATTTTTAAGTTAGTGTGATGACAAGTGTATCAAAAATTTAAATGTAGTGAGGCAACAAGTGAGCAAATTTTTTAAGTTTAATAGAATGACGAGTGTGCCAAATTTTTAAGGATACAAGGGAAAGCGTAATATTTAGTGAGGGTAGAATTTTGCATAAGTGAGAGGATTAGAGATAAGCATTTTTCGAAAATACTTCATTCCTTTATTTTAGAATTTAACTTTTTGTAACGCCTACCTAGCGACCATGCTAATCTAAGGCTCCTAAAGTCGAGATGGCTCTGATACCAGCCCTGTGGGGACCCCGGACTAGCTGTCCGAAATACCCGATTATGCTTAACACAACGATCCCGTGATCAGTCTGTCGTTGCACATAATCCGAACTGAATACCAAAGTTTACATCCATTACAATACCGAATTAAAGTCTTACATAAACGGTCCTTTAGACCAAGTCTTACATAGGTGCCTTCATGGGCCAAACCAAAACAATCAGCGGAAGCTAAGGCGTAGTAGACATCATATTCTAACAATGACCCGACAGGCAGTCGACTTATGAAGATCCCTAGTTCGCATAGAAGTCGCCATACTCCTCCTTGGCGTAGTGCTCCTCCATGTCTGGCTACGACAATAGCCAGGGACGAAACCATTATGAGTACATTTGATTGTACTCGCAAACTACTCCAACATGAGTATGCACTAGTCTCATTTTAATTTCATACTTTTATTTATTTAAAACATCTCTGTATCTTTGTTGAAGAAGGTAAGAAGAAATTTTATAACTATCATTAATATAATGTCCCATTTTATTAGTTTCTCCAAAACTCCTCCTTTTTCCTGACAATAACCCGTCATGGTTCATGGTCTCCTACAACCTCATACCGATCCGTTGGTATAAGTGTATGGAACATTCTCCACTTCCTTTTTTTTTTTTAAAACTCAAATCTTTTCAAAACTTGCACATGGTCAAAGTAGGGTCTCTCAACTGTCCATATCCGAGGACTCGGCTATTCGAATAGTTTTACACTCTGCAGAGGTAGCACGCTTTTCCCACATCCATCCGGCAACTCATCGTGTCTGCCACGTCTCGCCATACAAGGTGTATGCGAAGTTGAGACACCGATCCTAGTCTGTCCTTTGCTCATGCTAGTATAGGAACCTGCCCATATGATACTTTCCATCAACACTTAACCCAGCCCGTCGGGATCTAAGTGTGAGGACTCATAGTTTTGTCTGGCGGTGTATAGGGGACATCCTTCTATCCTCCTACTTATCTTTTCATAGAGTTTGAGCGAGGACCCAGGTCAGGGGTAGTTCATCAAACCATCCCCTCATGCATAACGGAGTCATCTCCGTGGATGAGGTATCCCATACTAATATGAGCAAACTATATGACCAAGCCCTTTCCCATATGTGGGTAAATGTGGTCGCACAGGGTATCGGCTGATTGACGTAAGTACAAAGACACATTGTGCGTTTTATCAAAACCACCATTCTCCTTTTCTCCACTTCAACACCAACATCTCGGTGCTTTATAGCTACACAGGGTTTTCAAAGGGGTTTTGAATAAAACAATCTTTATTTTTATTTTTTCCATCCTATAACTTATCATGTATTTCTACATAGGGTGGCAAAATAATTTTCATATACTTTTTGAAAAGGGCTTTTAGCAGATCTTTGTCTTAAAAGTAAATCTTGTTCTAAGAATGAATGCATGTATTAGGGTGCAAGCTCAGAGAGTAGCTTGCCTTGCTCGGCAAAGTGTTCTTGGTCTTGATCTTCGGGTTCCACGAACTCCTCTTCCTCGATAAACCCGACAACGGTCTCGTCTAATGCATAATTAAACAATACAAACAATCACTAACCTATTCAATCAATATCACAACAATACAATCTTAAATGCTCTAAATAGCCACTTCATACATCAAGCCACACAATTTGGTTTCAATTTAATTGAATTAACCATTATTTAATTATGTCTCAATTATGGCAGAAACTAGTTGAACATGTTTAATTACATATCTCAAGTTCTGTTGGTCACAAAAATGCAAACTAAATTTCTACAGAAAGCTACTGATGTGTAGAAGACAACACAATTGGATTTGGGTTAATTTGGAGTTACCAAACTCCCTACATAATGGTTTTATTCCAGAAGCTTAATAATCAAGTTTTAGCTATTAAACAAATTCTGTTGATCCTAAAATTAAATCCTCTTCGGGGTAACTAACCATGACTAAATGTGACCCAATAAAATTAGTCTTAACTCATTTGGCCTATCAGAGTATCAGAAACAAACAAGTTTAGATTTTAAACCTTATTTGGTATTTTTAATGCTACATTTTTATTATTTTCCCAAATGAGCTGAAACCACTTGGGTTGGTTAGACAATTTCATAAGCTACTCAGAACAGTTGAGTTTGGTTTATTTGGAGTTCTAAAACTCGAGATATTGAATTTCAAAGTTGAGTACAGTATTGATTTCTAATTAAATCTAAAATTCGAATTTAAGCTCTGAGTGGATAATGTTGAGAACCCTGACATGTGGGGTCTACCCGTCAGCGGCTCAGTGCGTGCGCGGGGAAAGGTTTAGAACCTGACGTGTGGGGTCCACACGTCAGCCTCTCTTTATTTAAACGAAGCGGTATGGCACCGTTGGATCGAGATCCAACGGCCCACGTTCGTCCACGTCAGTGGCGAACGGCGGCGACCTAAACAGAGCGGCGCGACTGCGCCGGCGACGGCACGGTGGACGGGCGGCTCACCTTGAGGCTCGGGAGGTTGCGGCGAGGGTGCAGGAGGGGTGCGGCGGCTCGGGGAAGCTTCTGGGCGGAGTTGTACGGGCTGGGGAGGTTCCTGGCGTCACGAACTCCGGCGAGCAATTTGGCGGCGTTCCTGGACAGAAAAAGGACGGGTGCGTGAGGGTGTGGCAGTGGTGAGTCGCGGGGAAGGCATGGGAAGGGAGAGGAGAGGGAAGAGGTGCAGCGGCACGGCGTGGCCGTGTCGTCGTCTACCTCGGGCTGTCGAGCACGGCCACGAGCAGCAGCCAGCTCGCGGCAGCGGCTCCGCCCTCCTAGCGGTGCACGGGAGAGTGGAGAGTGGGGTGGAGCGAGTGAGAGGGACTGGGGTGGTGTGTGGAGCAAATGGGGGCTCGGGGTGGGTTTATAAAGCCGGCGGCCGGCGCACGGTGAACTGGGCTCAGGGGGCACCAGAGGTCGTGCCAGCTCGCCGTAGGGGCGGTGCGGGGTGCGGCTATGCTGTGGGGTGGCCAGGGAGCAGAATGGGGTCGTGGGGAGGCGTGGAGGAAGCTCGACAGGGGGGGGATGCCCTGGCGTGCTCTGGGAGAGCTCGGGCGGTGCGCGGCGCGCACTGGTCACGGCGACTCTCCGGCGGGGGCGGGTTCCTGCGGGCTGCGGTGCGGCGGGAGAGGGGGCAGCGAGGTGAGGGAGAGAGGGGGGGGCACGGCGCTGGGACGTCGTGGAGCGGCGAGGTCGACAGCGGTGTCCGCGGGTCGGCCATGGCGAGCGGCGAGCACGGGCGCGTGCAAGGGGCGAGGGTGGGTGCTGTGGCGCCGATGTCCGTGTCCAAGGGAGCAGAAGAGCGAGGGAGAGAGGGGGGGCACGGCGCGGGGTCACCACGGCGTCGACACCTCCTTCCTCCACAGCGCCGACCACGGCGACGTGGGCACGGCTGCCTGTCCCCTGGCGGCGACCACCAAGTGTTCGGCGAAATGCCTGAACCAGAAATAATTTCCAATTTTTGAATTCTATTTTCATAATTTGCTTCACACATGTTTGTCAAGTTTTGTGGTGCTATTTGACTATTTATATGGGCAAGTGCATCATAACACATCTTGTGATTTGAATAAGATAAAGAAAGAAGTAGAATTTGAATTTAGGTTTTTGAAATTAATATTTGGAGAGGGAAAAGTTGAGGGAATAAAATGGGAGTGTTCATTGTATCACTCCACTGAATTAGGTTTGAAAAAATGAATTTCCCATTTTGAGAAATAGTGTGACACTTGTCACATTGTTTTTATTGTTTTATGTTTTGGTTTGTTTATTTTCTTTTCTTCAAGTTTTTAATTAGAGCTACAACCAACACATTCACAAGAACCAATGATCACAAGCAACAATATGAAATCAACACCTATTAATTCATAAAAAGTTTTTGTTGGCCCACATTTTTTATATAATAATTCATGATATTATTTTGGGATGTTACAGGCCTCGAGGTCGGCGCGCTGCGCCAAC
The DNA here is from genome assembly GCA_026929855.1 of Poa annua. Taxonomy (NCBI): domain Eukaryota; kingdom Viridiplantae; phylum Streptophyta; class Magnoliopsida; order Poales; family Poaceae; genus Poa; species Poa annua. Next base: position 25,174,694 of record CM049439.1, on the reverse strand, counting down.
AGCTCCTGCTCCGCCTGCAGCAGCTGCTCGTCGCGCCGGCGCACGTCGGTCAGCTTCTGCCCTCGGGCCTCCAAGGTCACACGGGCTGCCTCCAGGGAGGTCCGCACGACTTCGGAGTCGGCCAGGATCTTGGCCTCGAGCTGGACAAGCTCGTGATGCTTGTCCACCAGGGAGAACTCCACAGCCTCCCGCTCCACCCTGGCCGCGGCCAGATCGTCCGCCGCTGCCTGGCGCTCGGCCTGAAGGGGCTACAGGAGCTCTTCAGCGCCGCGCACGGCGCCCTTGCGGACCTCCTGGGCGAAGCGCCGAGCCTCCTCGCGCTCCGCCTGAAGAGCCAGGTCGCTCTGCCGGCGATCCTCCACGGCTGCGTGGAAGGCGGCCCAGGCCCCCGCAAGCTCATCCTGCCGCCGGGCGAGCTCCCTGTACTCGAGGGCGAGGTGGGCCTCCAGTCCGTCCAGGGACCCCCACACCAGGCGGAAGGCGACGTCACGGCGTCCCCTGTTCCAATCCCAGCCGCTGAGGGCAAGGGCTCGTGAAGCCCCGCGCGGCGCGGAGGTCCCCGCGCCTGCGTCGAGCTTGGAAGAGGAAGCCTCTGCGCGGAGCCCAGCAGCGTCGCGGGCCTGGGGGCTTGGAGGTGAGCTCTCCCCTTCAACGCCCGCGCCCCGCGCCCCGGTGTCGCCCTCCTCGAGCGGCACCTCATCATGAGCCTCGGAGGCAGGAGAGGCCTGCCCCGTAGCCACCGTGTCCGCAAAGATCGATGAAGAAAAGACAAGTTAGAAACATTTACCCAGCTTTCTTGGCGCGGGTGTCAACCCACGCCATGCCTGGCGAGCGCCACGAGGGCGTGGCCTTGGCTCCGGACCCCTCGGGAGGCGCCTCCGCTTTCCTCTTGAGGGGAGCGCCTGTTTGCTCCCCAGCAGGCCTGTCGTGGGCCGCCTGGGACCGGGGCTCTCGTTGCCCCGCCGCAGCCTCCTCCTCGTCGCTTCCCTCCCCCTCCGTCGCAGGGCGCGAGGGGGGCATCCTGGGGCGCTCGTCATCGCTGGACGAGACCTCGAAGACCTCCTCAGTATGGGGCGCGGCCTTTGACAGGCTCGCCCCGCCTTCTGAGGGGTTCGCCCCTGCCGCCGCGCCGCCTTGCTCGGCGTTTGATGCGTAGGGCGACTCCGTGGCTTCTGGCCCCTTCGCCACAGGCATGGGCCCCTCGTCCTCCTCCTCCCCCGCCAAGCCAAACGGGGTGAATGTGGGCATCTGCTCCAGCACCGCCAGGCGCGCGGCCAAGGAGAGCTGGTGGAGAGGCCTCAGCTCCGCAGCGACCGCCACAGGCACGTCCGGGTTGATGAAGAGGAAGCCCATGATGGTGGAAACGACGGCGGGGCGATGGTCGCAGCAGTGGAGTCGCATCGGGTCCGAGAGGCCCGAGTACATCCACATTGGCTTCTTGTGCGTCTGGAGAGGGGCGATGCGGCGCCTCACGAAATCCTCCGCAATCATCTGGCCGGTGAGGCCGCCCTCCCGGAGAAGCTTCATGCGGCCCACTAGATCTGCGATCTGCGGGCCCTGGAAGACCTGCTTGCCCCAGTGGGTGTTCTTCACGGGCGGCGCCTCCAGGACGTCGATGAAAGAGCTCAGCGACTTGACGCCGATGAGGAACCACTTCTGCCGGAACTCGTCCACCTTCTTCACCACCGCCGTGACAGGCTTCTCGCCGTTCCACGACATGGGGATATAGACATCCCCCATGCCGTCCACGATGCGCTCCCCGATCAGGGCGGGGCCGAGTACCTCTTCCCCCTGCGCGTCCGAGGGGAGCGTCGCCATCGCCGCCTTGCCTTTCGCTGGACCCATCGTCGGGAAAGGGGGGAGTGCGGAAGAGCAAGGGAGAAGAAGGAGTTCGCCGGTGAGAGAAAGCTAGGAGGGCAAGAGCAGAAGGCCGGGCGCGCAGAATGAGAGCAGTAACCGCTGCTCGGACCGGAGCGCAGGCTTTATGCCCCATCTGGGCAGTTACCAAGACGTGGTGGGACCCCCCACGACGCACGTTCTGCCGGAGAAACCGAGTCGCCGCAAACTCGCCATAGATCGACGCGTGTCTCGGGCCGGCCGGACACTTTGGACCCACAATGCTTCGTCGGAGCCTGGTGGGCTTCGCCGCGCCCGTCATGGGCCCGGGGGCTACTATCGGCCCAGTGGGATCCAGGGTGTGCAGGGCCCACTCTCCACAGCCCTCGCACGCAGCAGTATCGAAAGATGACTAAGGACCAAGCCGAACGCTTGAAGAGACTCTCGAGGGAAGAAGCCCTCGAGAGGGCTTGAAGGGGCAGCGAAGGCCTGAAGAGGTTTTCCCTCGTGACTGCCTCTCTACAAGGCTCTCTCCCCTGGAGAGGAGTCAACGCAAACCCCTCCACAAGGCCGCTCTGGCGCTGTAGAGATGCTTCGCTAAGAAGCAACCGCCGCAGAGCGCACATGGCCTCTGCCGCGGCCACAGAGTGACGCGCGCGTCTGCGCGCGATGACGACGGCGCCGCAGTTGCCATTCTGGTGATTAAAGGAGTCAACAAAGCTGTGTCCCCCGCGCCGGACTACGAAGCTTTCCCCTTTGGTGATAAAGCGGATGGCTGGCGCTACGCTCCAACGACGACGTCACCGTGGGCGCACCCACGATCTCTGCGACACCCGCTGGCCGTCCTGCGAGGACGGTGGTCTTCCTGCCACCAGAGCAGGCTTTGCGACCATGGACCGAGTCCATGGACAGCCCGGCTGAGGTGCACCCCGCTCCTCTACTTCGTCGCCATGTGGGAACCCTTCCGCTGCGCAGGCCGCAGGGATGAGGCCCGGGGCGCCTATAAAAGGGGAGGGGGCACCTCCGTAGCAAGGGGTCGGACCCCAGAGAGAGAGGAATCGACCATTCGGACCTTGAGAACTCCACCATTGTGTAGTTTAGCCTAGCGCACTCGAGGAGGAAGAAGACCCTCGAGTTCCCCCCTTGAGCTCCGCTCTGCCAGAAGGGAGCCCTCGGCAAGCTCATTGTACTGTAACCTCTGCAGTGCAATACAGACAAGCAGGAGTAGCGGTGTTACCTCCTCCTGAGGGCCGTGAACCTGGGTACGGGCCGCTGTCCATCTCTGCCGTGCTGTCCCTCCTCAGGCTCGACGAGCACCGTCGCTGTGCCGGTTGAGGGTTGTGGACCAACGTGTTCAGTCCCCTTCTCGAACTACTCTTCAGAGTGTGATCACCCCTAGCCTCGTGGGAATCACTCTCCGACAGAGAGGAACTGAGAGAGGAATAAGAGAGTGCGAGTGGGAAGAGTGGGGAGGATGCGGACGTCTCCCTGGTCCTTATCCTCGCGGGAGAGGCGAGGAGCACTGGCATGGCAGTGATACGTCTCAAACGTATCTATAATTTCTTTTGTTTCATGCTTATATTATACCAATTGCTACATGTTTTATATACACTTTATATCATTTTTATGCATTTTCTAGGACTAACCTATTAACAAGATGCCACGGTGCCAATTCCTGTTTTTCTGCTGTTTTTCGTTTCAGAAAAGTTGTTAAGGAAATATTCTCAGAATTGCACGAAACAAAAGCCAAAGTCCCTATTTTGCCCGGAAGCATCAAGAACACCGAAGAGGAGTAGGAGGGGGGCCACGAGGCAGCCACACCTGGTGGTGGCGCGGCAGCCTCCTTGGCCGTGCCGCCACATGATGTGGGCCCCTCGGGCGCCCACCGACGTTGCCCTTTCGCCTATTTATACCCCCCGACGGAAAAACCCTAAGTACCCGAGCACTTTTTCATGAAACATCCCGTAGCCGCCGCCGTCGTCAACCCTAGTTCAGGAGGGTTCTGCAGCTCTTCCTGGCACCCTGCCGGAGAGGGGAATCATCACCGGAGGGCTCTACATCACCATGCCCGCCTCCGGACTGATGCGTGAGTAGTTCATCCTTGGACTATGGGTCCATAGCAGTAGCTAGATGGTTGTCTCCTCCACTTGTGCTATCATGTTTAGATCTTGTGAGCTGCCTATCATGATCAAGATCATCTTATTGTAATACTACATGTTGTGTTTGCTGGGATCCGATGAATATTGAGTACTATGTCATTTGCTTCATAATATATTATGTGTGTGCTATTTATGATCTTGCATGCTCTCCGTTGCTAGTAGATGCTCTGGCCAAGTAGATGCTTGTGACTCCAAGAGGGAGTATTTATGCTCGACAGTGGGTTCATGTCTCCATTTAATCTGGGGGAGTGACAGCAACCTCTAAGGTTGTGGATGTACTGTTGCTACTAGGGATAAAACAGTAATGCTTTGTCTAAGGATAATTGTGTTACTTACATTACACACTTTGCCTGATGCAATAATCTGTTGCTTGCAACTTAATACTGAAAGGGGAACGGACGTTAACCGGAAGGTGGATTATTAGTCATAGATGCGGTTGGAACGGTTTATGTATATTGTTGTAATGCCCAAATGAATCTCACACTAGACACCATGACAAGTATATGCATCATTATGCAGTTCTTTATTTTGTCAATTGCCCAGCTGTAATTTGTTTACCCACATGTATGTTATTATTATTATTTATGGAGAGACACCACTAGTGAACTATGGACCCCGGTCTATTCTTTTACATTGATAATACAACCTACTGCAAACACTGTTCTCTTTCATTCTCTGCAAACAAACATCATTTTCCACACTATACATCTAATCCTTTGATACAGCAAGCCGGTGAGATTGACAACCTCATTGTTAAGTCCGGGCAAAGTATCTTGGTTGTGTTGTGTGCAGGTTCCAGGTCAACCGTCAGGACATCCCTGCAACAGCTCTTTTCTGGCGTCGTTGACACCTTCAGGAGCGTCTTCATCTCCTACTGTTTCGATAACCTTGGTTTCATAACTGAGGGAAACTTGCTGTTGCACTCATCATACCTTCCTCTTGGGGTTTCCCAACAACACCATCGCGTGCATCAAGCTCTTTTCTGGCGCCGTTGCCGGGGAGGTCAAGCACTTCTGCAAGGGGAGTGTCTCACTTCCAATCTTTTTATTTTGTTATTGTCTTGCTTAGTTTATTTTTATTACTGTCTTGTTTGCTTATTATTATTAAAAACACAAAAAATTTAGTTTCTTGCATCTAGTTTATTTCGGTTTATTATTATGTGTAGTTCTTTACTTACTATCAATGGATTCTCTATTTGATACAAAATATTATTGGCACGGTGGGTTCACGAAGGAACAACAAAATTATTATATGGAATACCGCTTGTCTCAAAAAGGGAAATATTTATGGGAACAAATAAGTGAATTGAATAATTTTGCTAAGAACTTGTGTTCTACATGTGATGAATCCTACTGCTCTAATGAATCTTTTTGTTGTAGAAGGCATAAACACCTCCCTTTCCAATGTGATTATAATGATAATGAAACCTTGGCTGCTTATGCTAAAGGAAACTATAACTTTGGTAATCTTGAACAAATTGAAGAATTTGTTGTTTTTAAGGGTGCCTATGAAATTGCTGGTTATATTCAAAATGATGATGCTCCTTGTAAAACTGAGAATTATGCTATACTTGGTTACTGCCTTGAATATTACAATGATAATCCTTATATCACGAAAATTTTTGAGAAAACTTATTCTCCAGAACAACTCGCTTCCTTTCAGGAAACTGTGGAAGAAGAAATTGCTGAAACTGAAAGCTCATTAGATGAAAAAGAGGAGGAGAGTGAAGAACAAAAGGAGGATCTACCTCCTAAAGATAGTAACTCTTTAACTCTTACAATATTTGATTTCCCTCCAGGCCTACCTAAGGAGGAAGAATGCTATATTATTGAATGTCATGATTCTACTGAAATAGCTCTTTCTGATAAATTTGAAGTAGCATGCTCCTTGAATCAAATAAAAGAGGAAATTGCAGAAAGTAAAAATGTGCTCTCTAATGTTATATATGATAATGCTCTTGATGACGGTCCTATATTTCCTAATGATATTTATTATACTACTATTGTCAAAAGTGGGTCTAATGACCCCGCTGTTTTTGAACCTAATAGAACTTATGTGTTTGTAGATCATGGGAAGCATGCTTTATGTGATAGGTATATTGTTGAGTTTGTTCATGATGCTATTGAAAGTTATTATGAGAGAGGAAAATATGGTTGTAAAAGTTTTCAAGTTATTAAAACACCTCTCTTTATGTTGAAAGTTTTGAAATTGCATTTGTTTCATCTTTCTATGCTAGTTGTTTTATGCTTCAACAATTTATTTTATTACAACATTCCCTTGCATAGGAAGTGGGTTAAACTTAAATGTGTTTGATATTTGCCCCTTGATGCTCTCTCTTTTTAACTCTTATTCTTATGAGAGCATCATTAAAATTTGCTAGCCTAGCTAAAAGGCATTAAAGAAAGCGTTTTTGGGAGGCAACCCATTATCTTTTATTTTCATATTTAGTCAAGGAGCAGGCTTACCTCTGTAGAAACTCATTTGTATCTTTATTTTATCGCATTGTTGTGTCAAGTAAAGCCTCTAGTAGGAAGTTGATGCTAGATTTGGATTTCTGCGCACGAACAGTTTTCTGCTATCCACCGTTTAATTCGTAAGAATTCACAGAAAAATCAAAATGACCTGAGATTTTTTGTGTGTGATCCTCAGATATGTACGCAACTTTAATCAGTTTTAAGTTTTCTGATCTGAGCAAGTTAAGTGCCTCAAAAAATTCGTCGTTACAGACTGTTCTGTTTTGACAGATTCTGCCATTTATTTTGCATTGCCTCTTTTACTGTTTTTGAGTGGATCTTTTTGCTCTACAAAATACCAGTGGCTGTAGCTAATGTCCAGTAGCATTGGTGATTATTGTGTCCATGCGGAATATCAGAATTTTTTATTATGCACTAACCCTCTAATAAAGTTTACTTTGAGTTTGGTGTGGAGGAAGTTTTGAAGGATCAAGAGAGAGGATGATATGATGTGATCAAGAAGATGAAAAATCCTAATCTTGGGGATGCCCCCGTGGGTCACACAAGCATATTTCAAGAAGACTCAAGCGTCTAAGCTTGGGGATGCCCAAGGCATCCCTTTCTTCATCAACAAACTATCAGGTCATCTCTAGTGAAACTATATTTTAATTCTTTCACATCTTATGTGCTTTACTTGAAGCGTCTGTTTTCTTTTATTTTTGCTTTGTTATTTTCATTTTTCTGAATAAATTGGATCCTAGCATTCTCTTATGTTTATGGCGAAAGCTGAAAGCCTCAGCAGTTATCTTTTATGTTTATGGCGAAAGCTGAAAGCCGCAGCACTTATTGTTTTATGTTCATGGCGAAAGCTGAAAGCCGCAGCGGTTAGGAAATACTCTCTTATTTCATTGTTAATTACTTGGAGAGTTTATGTTTAAATAATTTGATTGGTGTTTGGTTTGAAACAGAAAATGCTATATGTGGTAGATGGTATAATGAAAAGATATACCTGCTCTTACAGATCATTGTCTTGTATGTTGTGGTGCTTGGCAATTGTTTTGAGCACTAAAGTAGATCATGTTGACTCTGCATCAGTTTATCCAACAACAACCTGAGTCTTACCGAGCTCAAGGCGTGACAATTATAACTTTTTTGTTGACTCTGCATCAGTTTATCCAACAACAACCTGAGTCTTTATACTTTCTTGACAAACCATGTGTGTTATAACTAGGATTCAGGACACCTAACGCTCCTCCCCACATAACATACCCACACCCAAAGGCGAGGGCAGCAGGCAGGCTTTAACAGGCCCAAGCCTGCCCTGCCAAAATGCAAATTGTTTTTTTACTAGTACTAATCTACTAAAGGAGGCTCGTTAGCAAACAGTTGTATGCCAGCCCAAGCACACATCCATCGAACGCAGCTCGCAAACGCAAACGCTAGAGCACGCCCGCACACAGCACGGCCACGGCCAGAGAGCAGAGAGGATAAGCGGAGAGACGGAGGCGAGGCGGCCGGCCACAAACCGGCGAGGCGGCGAGCTGGCGACCGCCGACAGCGTGGTCTTAACGAGCTCAAGGCGCCCACTGCGGTTGAGAAGCCCGACTCGCCACTTAGGCAAATGGTTCGCCACATTGTCCACCAGATACTGCGTTTGAGCTGCTGTCAGTTTCCTAAGGGCGAGAGGGAGCCCCAGGTACCGTAGCGGGAAAGGCAGCAGCGGACAGTGAAGCTCTCTAGCCACCAACAGAGCTTCAGGCTCTCCATAGCGAATGAGATGTGCCGAGTACTTCTCAAGGTTCGCCCTCAGCCCAGTGGCTAATCCGAAATCGTCGAGCAGCTGGGAGAACACTCTGAGATCTCCTCTCCACCGGCCGGAGGAAGGTGACCACGTCATCGGCGTAGATAGATGTGCGGTGGCTAAGGCCCATCTCGGCAAGGCGAGACAGCAATCCACAGGCCGTAGCCCTCTCTGTCAGCAAGTGTAGAACCTCCATGACTAGAATGAAGAGCTGGGGGGGATAGTGGATCCCCCTGCCTTAGTCCACGTCTGTTGAAGATTTAACCCCCGGGTGCCCATTGAGAATCACCCTCGTCGACACCGAAGACATCAAGGCACAAATGGTCGAGAGAAAAATCTCCCCGAACCCCATCTTCCGCAGCACCTCCAAGAGGAAGGCCCAGCTGACCGTGTCGAAAGCTTTGGTGACGTCTAGCTTCAGAAGGACGACCGGGGTGTTGGAGCTGTGCAGCTTGCGAGCGGTGCACTGGACCAACATGAAGTTGTCGTGAAGGCACCGTCCACGCACAAAGGCGCTCTGATGGGCTCCCACAAGCGCAAGGAGGGAGGGGGCCACCCTGCATGCCAAGACTTTGGCCACCAGCTTCGCAAATCCATGAATCAGGCTGATCGGGCGAAAGTCTCTCACTTCCTCGGCCCCCACCTTTTTTGGCAACAGGGTGACGAGGGCTTGGTTCACCGAGCTGAAACCACGGGCGTCTAAGCGAGACAAGGAGTGAAAAGCCTCCATGACGTCGCCCTTCATGATCCCCCAACATGCCACAAAGAATCTGTTGGAGAAACCATCCAGGCCCGGGCACTTATCCAGTGGCATGCCCCTAATGGCATTCCACACCTCCTCCTCGGAGAAGGCAGTCTCCAGATGGGAGAGATCAACCGTGGGCAACTGCAGGTAGTCCAAGTCGAGGGAGAAGGGACGTTCGACCTCCACCCCAAGGAGGTCGTCAAAGAAGGAGTCCACGGCCTCAGCCTTATCCACATGCTCCGTCTTCCTAACTCCGTCGACCAGGAGGTGGCCAATGAAGTTTTTGCGGCGACGGTGGCTAGCGTGCAGATGGAAGAACTTCGTGCACGCGTCCCCCTCCCGCAACCACAACACTCTAGCTCGTTGTTGTGCCATTGAGCGCTCAAGGGAGGCCATGTAGAGCAGCTTGCCCTTGAGCGCCCTCCGAAGTCCCCTTTCAGCCTACGAGAGGGGCCGGGTCTCCATGGCCACATCCAGTCGGAGGATCAATTCATTGGCCATCAAAATCTGCAGCTTGATGTTCCCAATAAATTTGATACTCCACCTCGACAAGCTCTCCGCTATGGCCCGGAGCTTGAGGTCAATCCGTTTGAAGAGGTTGACCTCGTGCTCAATGGAACACCGCGCCTCCTGAACCACGTCCAGGAAACCCTCAGCCTTAGTCCAGAACGACTGGAACTGAAATTTACGCCCCATGAGCAGGTCCGGCGCTAGGCTCAAGACCAAGGGGCAGTGGTCGGACGGCCCAGAGGAGTCAGCAGTGAGGAAAGCGTCTGGAAAGCACTCTTCCCAGTCCACAGTCATGAAGACCCGGTCCAACTTCTCCATAGTTGGTTGCTGTCGCTCGTTAGACCAGGTGAATCTACGGCCATTCAGGTAGACCTCTTTCAACTCTAACAGTGAGAGGGTGCGCCTGAATCTACCCATCATCGCGCGGTGGAGGACACCCTGGTTTTTGTCCTCAGGGTCCACAATGAGGTTGAAATCTCCTGCGACCATCCACGGACCAGCGTGGAGATCCCTGATGTCCCGGAGCTCCTGTAGGAGTTCCCGCTTAGCGTCCACACCCTGAGGGCCGTAAACCCCGGTGGACCACCATGCCTGACCACCTTCGATCGAGATGCTGGCTGTCAGTGCATTCGCCGAGAGGTGGGGGTTGGTAACCGAGACGAAGGCCGATTGCCCGGCAAGCAAAATACCACCACGCGTACCCACAGTCGGCAGGTATAGGAACCCGTCGAAGGCCACACCCACACACTCCCTCACAATCTGGTCCGAGATGAGCTCCATCTTAGTCTCCTGAATGCACACCACCTTGGCACCAGTGGCGGACATCGCCTGAAAGATTATAGCTCTACGTGCCAAGGAGTTGAGTCCACGCGCATTCCAAATGGCAACCACTAGATCATGTTCCAACAAAGATTTGTTTGGAGTACAAACTAGCCTGCTAAGGTGAGGCGATCGAAAGGAAAAAAACACATGCCTAAATCAGGCACTCCACCGGAAGATCGTCAGACGACGGCAGCGTCTTAGGTAACCAGCCAAACAGGCTCAGGATCACGTCAATGTGTCGCTGCGGTAGTGGCTGTCGAAAGAGGTCCAGGTAGGCGTTCATTGCGTCATCGCCAATGGTCTCACCCTCCCTCGCAATCTGTAGACGTGTGATAAGCTCACGCTGCTGGCGCTTGCCCGAGGTGCCTGCAGCGAACTTCCCCCTCTGTCTGCTGCTACGGCGCACCGGGCCAGTGTGGATCCGCTTCGAGCGGCAACGCCTAGCAGATCTGTGCAGAACTGGAGCGACGGGCCTGACGTATCCCTCACGGAATCGCTCCTCCTCCTTGTCAACCGAGCCCACATCCACGCCTGTCACATGGGGCTGCTCCGAAACCAGGGCCGCCTGCCCGGCAGACTCACAAATGATGACCGGAAAAAACTCGAGCACTGACTGCGGGGAACCACAGCTTCCACAGTCCCAGTTGTCAGCAGACCAGGGGGTAGCATGTCTTGCCCCTGTCCCACACCTGAGAACAGGCCGGCTGGGCACCCACCCGCAAAAGCAAAACCATGAGGAGGCGTGGTTGGAGGCGCCAAATTTTGAAAAAAAAGCAGCCTCCAATTCCACCAACTCTTCCTGGCAACATACTGCAACCTGACCGGCCGTTGCATGCTTCTGACCGTCCACAGCAGATCCAGACAAGGAGGTGACAGCCAGAGGAAGCTTCCCGTCTCCTTCCTGGCCACGTGCCAGCAGACCGTTGTTCCTAGACCTAGAGAGCCCTTCGTCCGCAGTGAATACGGACCCCACACCCACCTGGGCCACGACAGGGAGCGCATGTCTGGCTCCACGCGTCAAGCCCGCAGTGGAAAGCTCTGCCTCTAGTTGCATGGGGTCCCAGCGGGTCCCGCCTCGCCCAGGCCTGTGTCGCCTACCATGCATGCAGCTGGGGCCTACCACGACTCCACGACCGCATTGTCCCAGACCTCCCCGGCCGCCGGAGAGAACGCGCCACCGAGAACAGCATGGCCACCGTCGTGGCGACGAACACCGAGAGCGTGCGCATCCGAGCCATGCCTGCGCGGCGCGCCAGGATCAGCGCGGGCTTCACAGGCACCACCACGAGGTCGTAAATCCGCCGCGCCCCTGTCCTCCCGATCTGCATTGCCGCCTAGGCCACGACGTCGACCACCATCAGAGCCACCAGCGCCTCTGGAGTCCATCGAACGCGGCTGCGTAAAAGTGTCCACCGAGCCAATCACGCAGAGGGAGATCATGTATTTGAGCATCGATTTCTCCAGTGGTATCAACGCCTCGCCGGGCAGCACCAACCCCTCGTCAAGCTCGATGAGATCACCGGGTTCCTTGATCCAAAGCTCCTTCTCCGCCGGAATCCTACCGAGGTCGTCCACCCACGCCACGAGCTCAAAAGCTCGCTTGTCCGCGCCGCTGGCTGTCGTGGCGCCGAGGTTCTCAATCCACGCCATTGATCCGAGAAGGGCGCCGGTCGTCGAACGGTTCCACGCATGCGCAGGTACGCCGGTGAGCTCGATATGAGTTCGATAACGCAACGCGCAGCGGGCTGCTTGCAGCTGCCGATTCCAAGGAGAGAATCGAAGCGTGAAGCCCTGCCCCTCCACGACGCCCGCTGCAGCTACCTCGTCTCGGATCCTCCTGCTCGAGAAAACGAAGAGCATGTCTGCTGGCCAGTAACAGTGCACGGTGAAATTGTCAGCCGCCCTGTCCACCTTCTCCTCGACGGCCCGCGTAGCTTCACCAGGAGAAATGTAACATCCCAGAATTTAGAGTCCAGAAATATAGAGGACACAGGAGTGTGCATTGCATTCATGCATCAGAAAATCCGAATAATTTTTGCGCATTTAATTTTCAAAACATTAAGTGATTAAAGTTTCACTTGAGTTGGTGGAATTGAAGTAGATCATCAACTTGAGCGTTATAAACTTTGATATGATCTTGGCTTGAGCCTTATTTTTTGGTAGAGAGGTATACGATCAGTAGCTAAACTCAAATGAAATAAAAACTTGTTACCAACACACTACTTTAGGAGTTAAGGATTAATCAGCTATTCTTAGTTATCCTGTGAGCATCTATTCTCATCAATTGTGCTAGAGATACCTCTAGTACATAGAAGTCATAGTAATATTGAAGACAAATCTGAATTACCTAAATCTTCTTACTTGTTCTAGACATCTTATTTTCTTATCTCCCAATCTTCTCGAAGGCATCAACAATAGAAGCTAACAAGTAAGGAGGAAACACAACAAGAAGGCTTTGAGAAGTATTCCTTAGATGGGCACAGAAGTGTTATGTCAATCTATCATGAAGAATTGGAAACTCTTATATCATTAATCATCTTTCTTAATCTCTTGAAATTGTGTGATATTCAAAGGTTCAAGTTATATGGAAGTAGTTTGTTAACAAGCCTTATAACCTTGTTAGCCAATCACTTTTGTATGCCCAAACAATTGAGTGTCATATGCAAATTAACTAAAGGCCGGATAATTCAGTACATCAAATACCTCAACCACTTGAGTATAAGTAGTAGTTTGAAGACAAGACTGGCTATCTTGTTTGCAAATTGTTCTTATATCCATGAGGTAATGTGAGGACATATAACACCTCAACATTCATTATAACCAATCAGAAGAATTTCTTGCTTGGAGTAAAAAGAAGTGCATTCACCACAAGGGTGAGACAAGTGATGTAGGAACTCTTGTAAAGGGCAAGGAGAACTTGTCTTAAAATTCTAATTATGGATTAGGGTAAATCAATTCCATAGTAGAGGCCACATAGTAGCATGGACCTAATGAATCAACCTGATTCAAGAAAATCATCAATGGGTGAGTCAACCATAATCCACATCAGAGAAAGATCAAAAGTGCAACAATAAACTACATTATTACTTAGGTAGAATAATTAAGATATAAATAAGTAAGTCACATGGAGACTTATGGTGTTTCTCCAATAGACTCATAACCTAGGAGAAAGTAAAGCCAAATCATAAGTCCATGTAATCAATATCCACAGCTAGGAATCACACGAAACATCTCTCAAGAACATGTGAATGAGGAAGTTATATAAGAAACGATCCACAAGTTCACCAATAGATAATGATCTATTGATGGAATCAATAATTCATTCTCAATAAAAGGTAAACTTAGACATATGGAATTACCATTGAAAAGAGGTTCAAGCAAATTGTTCACAAACTCAAATACACCTATTTCCAAGACATATGTCTCAAGATCATCAAATTCTATCAGGAAGTTATAGTACATCCCAAAATAAGTTTAATAATTTATATCTATCTTAAGTGTTGGAGTCATTAGTAAGAAATATATCAAACAAACATTTTTACAAACAAAAATATAATTTCCAATAATCATATTTATTTACCTTGGAGGATACCATCAAATCACATTTATAATTTAAACATATCAACCCTTCACAAACAAATAAGGGCATTCCAAATGTTTACAAATAAACAAATAGCAATGTGTGTTCATATTGTTAAAATGCATCACTAAACTCAAGAGGTGAATACCACATCCTTTTAATAAAAGAAATAAATCAAAAATGACAAATTCATTTCTTATGAAAAATGAACTTAAAACTATACAAGACAACCAAATTACAAAGTGGAATAAATAGAGAAAATCTCAAATCCTCTTTAGAATTTCAAGTTGTCAAAACAGTACATATAATTATGGACATAGAAAAATATTCTCATATCAATAAAATGCACAACACAAATAAAGAAATGAAAGCCATACATTGTAATGAGTCAAACAATGTATAAACTCACTTTATATTGTAAAGGCATTAAAAAAATATACAAAGTATATAAGTTATTAAGTTGAAATAAACCTCCTATAAAATTCTATGCAGTCCTGGACTCTTCTGTAAAATTCCATTGAAGTAATAGCCCAAAACACTTAGGCAGCAATCTGTTTACATTGGTCCTGTAATTTCTCACAAACCCAGGGGTTTTCTGCAAATCTTCTTTTAATTCTCTTTCTTCTTCCTCTCGCCAGAAGGCAGCCGAGTGTGTCGACGCCTCCGAGCTGCCTGATGCACGTGATGGTGTTCTTGGGAACCCCCAAGAGGAAGGTATGATGAGTGCAGCACCAAGTTTCCCTCAGTTATGAAACCAAGGTTATCGAACCAGTAGGAGATGAAGACGCTTCTGAAGGTGTCAACGGCGCCAGAAAAGGGCTGTTGCAGGGATGTCCTGACGGTTGACCTGGAACCTGCACACAACACAACCAAGATACTTTGCCCGGACTTAACAATGAGGTTGTCAATCTCACCGGCTTGCTGTATCAAAGGATTAGATGTATAGTGTGGAAAATGATGTTTGTTTGTAGAGAATGAAAGAGAACAGTGTTTGCAATAGGTTGTATTATCAATGTAAAAAAATAGACCGGGGTCCACAGTTCACTAGTGGTGTCTCTCCATAAATAATAATAGCATACATGTGGGTAAACAAATTACAGCTGGGCAATTGACAAAATAAAGAACTGCATAATGATGCATATACTTGTCATGGTGTCTAGTGTGAGATTCATTTGGGCATTACAACAATATACATAGACCGTTCCAACCGCATCTATGACTAATAATCCACCTTCCGGTTAACGTCCGTACCCCTTTCAGTATTAAGTTGCAAGCAATAGATTATTGCATTAGGCAAAGTGTGTAATGTAAGTAACACAATTATCCTTAGATGAAGTATTACTGTTTTATCCCTAGTAGCAACAGTACATCCACAACCTTAGAGGTTGCTGTCACTCACCCAGATTAAATGGAGACATGAACCCACTATCGAGCATAAATACTCCCTCTTGGAGTCACACGCATCTACTTGGCCAGAGCATCTACTAGCAACGGAGAGCATGCAAGATCATAAATAGCACAAACGTAATATATTATGAAGCAAATGACATAGTACTCAATATTCATCGGATCCCAGCAAACACAACATGTAGTATTACAATAAGATGATCTTGATCATGATAGGCAACTCACAAGATCTAAACATGATAGCACAAGTGGAGGAGACAACCATCTAGCTACTGCTATGGACCCATAGTCCAAGGATGAACTACTCACGCATCAGTCCGGAGTAAACAACTGAATCATATAAGTAAAAACATTTCATGGATAGTACTTTCAAGATAAGCATCAAAAAGTTTTGCATAAGAGTTAACTCATAAAGCAATGGTTTCTAAGTAAAAGAGGATTGAAGCAACACATAGGAAGATTTAAGTTTCAGCATTGGCTTTCAACTTGTAACATGTATATCATATAGATAGTTGTCAACACAAAGAAATATAATAAGTGCAATAAGTAAGCATGTAAGAATTGTTGCACACAAAGTCGACACAAGTGATTGCTTCTAAGACAGAAAAAATTAGGTAAACAGACTCAACATAAAGAAAGGCCCTTCGCAGAGGGAAGCAGGGATACAAGCATGTGCTAGAGCTTTTTAGTTTTTATAGGTTTTTGAAATCATATAGAGAGCATAAAAGTAAGTTTTTGAGCGGTATTTGTTGTTGTTAACGAATGGTAGTGCGCACTTCTAACCCCCCTTGTCAACCAGACTTTAAAGAGCGGCTCCCATTGAAGGACGATATCATCCCTCTTGTTGTATTTTGTTTACACATGCAGTTTTAGAAATTGGGATTATTGCTTGACTGATTGGATCAGGGCAAAAATGTGAAGAGAATTAAGCGGTTAAAGTTGTCAATAATTGGGACTGGGCACCCCATTTGCCAGCTCTTTTTGCAAAATTATTGGATAAGTGGATGTGCCACTAGTCCATTGGTGAAAGTCTGTCATAAGCAAATAACAAGGTTGATATCGAAAACACCACATACTTCCTCATGAGCTAATAAATATTGACACAAATAAGGGATAATAAGTTTTGAATAAAGATAGCACATGAAGTATTTGCTTGGAATGGCAGAAAATACCATGTAGTAGGTAGGTATGGTGGACACAAATGGCATGGGTTTTAGCTCAAGGTTTTGGATGCATGAGAAGAATTCCTCTCTATACAAAGCTTTGGCTAGCAAGGTTGTTTGAAGCAAACACAAGATGACAACTGGCACAACAAGACTCACATAAAAACATATTGCAAACATTATAGAACTCTACATTGTCTTTCTTGTTGTTCAAACACTTTTACTAGAAAATATCTAGACCTTAGAAATACCAAACATGCAAACCAAATTTCAACAAGCTCTACGGTAGTTCTTCACTAATAGGTTTTTAACTACATGATGCAACAGATTAGACATGATCTACTTGAGAGCTCAAAACAATTGCCAAGCACCACAACATGATGCCACACCTAGGGCATGTAAGAATCATATTCCAAACAATACATCACAACCTCTCCCGCGTCCACGTCGCCCCCTTTACGCGGACCGTCGGATCGTCACGACGGACAGCCCAGATGCAGCCACGTCCTCACTGTTCATGGGCTATTTTTAGCCAATCAAATGCCGCCACGTCGCCCGGTCGACGGCTGTTCGCCTTCGGTTCCACCGGTCACCGTGCCTATTTGACACAAAAGCGACTCAGAAATTGAACCATTACCCCGCAATCTATATTTTAGTGCTACGAACGACCTATTCGTAAATTCCGAAAACCCCAAATACTTTTGCAAAAAACCCCGCACACTCCCCCTCCTCTCTCGCGGGCGCCCCCGAGGTCGCCGCCGCCGGCCCCGCCGCTACGCGCCTCCCTGCTCAAATCCACGGACACGGGGAGCTCCGTCACCGCGCCCTCTCTAACCTCGTCGGCGCACGTGTCCCGGGATAGCTGGAATCGGCGCGATTCGTCGCCGCCGTGCTCCGCGTCCAGCGTCGCGGTTTAGATCGCCGCCGGCGATTCCGGCGACCAAATGGTCCGCCGTGCCGCCCATCCGGCTCGCTCGCGCTTCCTCTCGCGGATCTGCGCGGTCGCGGCGTCGCGCGCGTCAGCCGCCGCTCGGGCGCGGGCTCGGCCTCCGGCGCGTCCGCCGCCCGCTGACGTCATACCGATGTCAGTGCGGGCCCACCCGTCACCGACTACACAGTTTTGTGATTTTTTTACAAAAGAAAAAACTGAGAGGCGGGTCCACTGTTGGTTTTAGATGATTACAGAAAATAATTAAACTGTAAATTTCATAACTTTCAAACCGTGATTCAAAAAATACAAATAAAATACCAAAATTTGTAGAAAAAGGAGATCTTTACAACTAACACATTTCCAAGCATGTTTAAAAAACTTTTAAAAAATAGTTCCAAGAAATAATATATCTTTTCTATGTTAATTAGACCAATTTTCAGAACATGAAAGTATTCCTATAAATACCCTCGCAAAAATAAATGCTGGTTATTTGTGCCATATAATCCAATTTCAAATTTACATATCTTTGAAGTTTAAAATATTTTAAAAAACATAACCTGAATAATTTTCAACATCTAAACAATTTTTAATCGTAAACTTCTTTGAATTTCACGAATTTCCATAGCTACATAATTTTTAAATGTGCACTTTACCAAATTAAATTATATTTAAATTTTTTAACCTACATAATTTTTTTTTTAGAAACACAGTAGAGACGCAGACGCTCACAAACACGCACGTACAGACACCCATATGATCGCACACACGCACACCCTACCCCTATGAGCACCTCTGAGAGACTGGTCCGGCAAATCTTGAGGTTGACGAAGTCACCACGGGCGCCTCGCTATTGACAGGCACGTCACCTACCACTGAAATCGTAGCGCCGGTTAAATCCTGCAAAATTCAGGAAAATGCGAGCACCCATGCCAAATCTGGGACTTGAACCTGGGTGGGCTGGTTTCACCACAAGGAACCAAACCAGTTGAGATAGGCTCACTTCGCAAATTTCTAAATGTGTATATTACCAAATTTAGATTTTATTAGTGAATAAAATCGTGTGGATCACCATCCCAGCCTACAAAAGAATTCTTGACACCTGTGCATGTTTCTTAGCTGCCACCTGGTTTGCTTCTCGCCTAGTTTTTGAACTTGATGCCACCAATGGAGTGCGCTAAAAAGAAGCATTCAGCCAAGACTGCCCAATACGGGTTCCAGAGGGTCAAGCGAAATGTCCGTGTTCATCATCCTGATTTCGAGCACCCCTATGAGGTAGGGACGCACACCCTACCTTCTAAGCACCTCCGAGAGACTGACGTCTCGCTATTGCTAGGAACGTTGCCTCCCACCAAAAAATATTTCCACCTAAATGAGAAAAACCAGTATCAAATCTAGGGTTTGAACCCTTGTGGCTGGGATACAACCACCCTCGTAACTATCTTGCCACACCTGGTGGCTGGGGGTACAACCACTCTCGTAACCATCTTGCCACACGCTTTGTTGTTGTGAAGCCGGAAATGTCATTGTGACGACTGATGAGTCTATTTGTCAATGTTTTCGCCAGTTTTCAATTTATTAACCAAACCATGTAAGGGTTTCAACCTGCTCTACCTCGTAAAAAGGTCAATTCCATCCTTCCTTACCTTTCAAGGAACCCCAAAATGAATCATTGACATTCATTGCCACGTGGCCCACGTATCCTATCAGCTTTGGCTATTCAACACTGTTGTCCCAAGGGACATCATACTTGAACAACTCTTAAGTGCGAAGAAAGGATAATACATTGTTTCCAGGCGCTGCACCATCCAACAAGCTGGCTCAAATGTGCACCTCTTGTAAGCTGCGAGCTTCCTGTCATCCTTTGCCAATCACACCATACACAAAAGAAGCTGACAGGGAATGCACCTTAAGATGTAAGATGATAGCCTGCCATTGCTGATATTCTATCCTAACATTGGTTTCAAAGGACATCCCCTAAGATTTTGTGTGTGTGCAATACACACTTTACTAGTATCTACATGGTCGGCATCCATGAGGTCCGATGTGTTGCCATGGTTGACAGCTGTGCTCTCCTTACCTGGTTATTTAAGAAAATAACTGAGAAAAGAAAACATACGAAAAAAATAGAAGTACTAGCCATGATCACAACACTCCCGTATTTTTTTCTTGGTATTCTGAATAAGCATGTTTCTGCATATGCATAGCTAAACAATACTAACTTTTATTTTCATAAAGCAACTACATTAACAATTTTCTAAAACAAATGAATGATAGATTCCCAGCATGTAAAGGCCAATAGCCAAGATCGAGATGGTGTAAGCAGGCAAGCATGCACATCCACACACAAATGGTAGGTGTCAAACGCATCGAGTAGAACAATTGCAGTTTTTGTAACAGTTGGAAGGAAAAATGGAACATATTAAAGTAAATAAATTACTTAACAAGTAACTGGCTTTAACAGGTAGAACAAGTGATAAGCACTCACATGTTCTTTTCTTGTTGGAGCAGTGAAAAATCCATTAATAACGCTGTTGTTATTTCTTGAAAGGCTTGCTATAATTGATTCATGATGCTGATCTTCTAAAGGCCCTGCACGAAAAGGCTCATGAGAGTTCTCGCCATTGGGCTCCCCCCTTATGATTAGCTTCCAAGGGAATAAGAGATGGAGCGTCTTCGTAAGTAGCTTATTTGAAGAAACTGGGGTCTGACTCAACACTTTCACACTGCTCCTTGGAGAACGAAGGCAGAAGAAGCGTTAGCATGAGTCCTCTGATCAGCAGCCAAGAGATCTCCATTGAAATTAAAACGCTTACTTCTGGGTACATGAGGTGGAAGGTTAGGATCTTTTCTTCTGACTCTAAATACACCCCATAGATAATAGAACATGTTCCATCCTGAAGGAGAATAAGGTAAAATAAGATCAATCATACTAATATTGTGATGAGATAAAGGTTTCTCTAGAATTGGTGAGCGAACCTAGCGAACCTCTTACTTTGAAAGTTCTTTGACAGGATATTGGAAGGGAATATGAGCAATTCAGCTGTTCCAATGTTTCCTCTGAGCGCTAAATCATCCTTCAGCATATTCTCTATTAACTTACTGTAATGACTCTCATAACTGCAGGCATGAATAAGCAATTCAAATTACAATTTTGTGTGCGGTTAAACTACTATCCGTTTTGAACAACTGAAGCAAATATGAAGAAAAAAAAGTTTCAAGTGGAATACCTCCGAATATCTCTCGCAAAGAAGAAAAGACCAATACTAGGGCCATTTTCATGAAAATGTGAGGGCCATAAATTCTGACGAGGAAGTTCCTCAAGCAGGATCTTAGAAGGGAATTTCTTTGCTATTTCAACCACTTTTGGTGAAGCAGAACATGATAAGTGTACTTGCAAACCCTCAAAAAGCTCAGCTGACCGTCCAGTCCATACCTCAAAACAACCTCTGGTCAAAAATAAATAACTAAAATAAATTTTAATGCATATGATACAAAATAATTGTTTAAATAGAGAAATTGTGTTAAAACCATGGATGGCTGTGACTACAAACCACACATGAGGTGATAAAAAACACAATATGAATTTTGGAGATGTGGGGAGCAACTTAGATGAGATCACTCCTTTGGGTGTGATACGTCAGGCCTGCCAATCTGGTGGTCCAGAAAGTCGCTGAAGTACAGACAAAACTTGACAACATTCACATAAGATGCATGTACCATGTAATTTCGAATCCAAATTCGAGCCGCAACAAAATAAAAAGAAGATACTTTTTGTTGATCAATATAATAGCAAAGCAATAGAATGTGAGTTAGCTACTATTCATAGAGGAATATGTCCTCTTCCCCATGTAGGAATTGAATTTAATTTCGATTTGGTGACATAATAAGAGCATCCTTTTATGATATTTTAGACATCCGTCTGCCTCGATCAAATGGTTCTCACCTAAACAGGTGTTTCGACACAAGTTGCTTTTGAAGATATATGACCAGAGCTAGACGAGTCATATTTATCAGTTGGTGGCAATGGCAGGTCTCTACAACAATATAGTTTCTCTAGAATAAGAACATCAAAATATAAATGAGATAGAGGTAAAATATTACTGCCAAATGTAAGCCAACTCTGGAAAACTTGAAGCTATTCCGTCATCATTAGGTGAAAATATTGGCAATTTGTCCGTCGGATCAATTAACATAGTTGAACTGCTCTCACAATATCTTCTTCCCATGGCAGATGTAGCTTGATGCGCTCTGTATTTTAGCTCGGGACAATCAACAGAAGCTGCACTGCTAGGAGTAGGCATACCCTTTCTAATATCCTGGTCATCGTTTCGAACATGACTAACGGAGGTACATAAATCATCTGTAGGCTTATACAATGGTTTCTGATAAGGGCGTTCTAGAATTGACTCAGATTGATTTGCTGTATCTGGGATCTGAACTGCCTTCCTCTGTGTACCTGAACAAAGAATACATGAAGATGTCTCAGCACTAGTTAATGTTAGGCTTCCCAGGACTTTTGCTATAAGCACTCCCTTTGGTTCACTAGGTGCTGAAAAAAATAAGTATATCCTACAGTGCAAATTATGCCATAATACATACATGACCGACAGCATAGTCTAAAACGAAAAAGAAAATTAAATTTTACCAGGAAAGCTTCTACTACCTTGTGCATGACCGATGCCTAAACTGTCCACTTTATTTCGTTTACTGAGATGCTGAGCTGCGTGTTCTAGTTTTGAAGGAACAGGCGCAAGCAATGATGCAGCAACAGAGAGGTACCCAGATGTAGAGGTGCTTCTCTTATTAGTAACATTTCGGCTCATTTGTGAAGTCATCATTCTTGGCTCCTCAGCATGCAGTAAGAGGGAATACTTTCCTTTATTTGCTGGCTCATTAGGGTTTGGCCTTTTGAATGGTTTCGACTTAGCAAGTGTGCTCATGGACTCCTCTTGTATTGTAAGAGAGGACAGAGGTTCTTCTGAATTTCTGGGCTTTGAAGGAACTTCAATAACCAGTTGTTTCACCTTGGGCACCTTTGAGTTGTTGAATGAAATAGACTTCAAGAGTGGACCTGCAGAAACTTTGCTGATTATAGTTTTCTCAAATAGCAGCTCATCAGAACAGTGCACACAATGGTAAGAGAATGGAACATTCCACATTGTAGTCAAAGTCTCGTTAGTTAAAATACTGATATTTCAAAATTACCATGCAGAGGTGGTGCCTTATTCTTCAGACCATTCAACGCCAGAGAGGTTAGCAATTCCCTAGCGGGTTCCTTTCCTTTGTTTGCGCCCAACTTGAGTGAATTTTTATAAAACAGTGTAACTCTCTCTCTGGAGTCATCTTCTGTGGATATAGCTTCAGGCTCAAAAAGATTTTTTCCTATCTGCGACGTAATTCTTGCATCTTCTTCCATCCTCTTAGTAGCCACATTGGGTTGATGTTTCATGTTTGAATTTTTACTACCCGCATTGACAGACTCCATTTGATCCTCAGAAGAACTTCCGCTATTTGCATCATTCACAGATTTGTTCGCCCACCCTTCAAAGGGCTCTAGTTTTGAGGCACAAATCATTACTTGAGATTTTTCTGGTTTCATCCTTTCCTTTGCAACTTCTACCTCAGTTTGGCATGCTTCACACAACCACATGACCTCTGGAACCTTCTCCATCATCACCTGCATACAATAACTGGGACAAAGATAGAGTTAATGTCTTTAGAGAATAAAACACCGCCATTCTTCTGAGAAGACATAAAGGAAAAGAAATGCTTAATTAAGAAGTTTAGTTCCTGCTATATGGAACATGGAAAGCATAACGTTTACGTAATGTTGACTCTATCAGTGTACACCATCAAAGTTGTCCGGCTTCTAGTTTACATGCCAAAAACCAATAGTTACCTTAACCATGGTGATAAGATAACTACCAATACTGAAAAAGCGATGAAGTAAACAAAACCTTACACATGCTCAGCACCATCATTGCATCTACTACAAACAGCGAGCTTCTCCTCTTCACCAACATCTCCACATATGTCACATACTTTCACCTATTGCCATTTAGAAAGAAGTCAAAATTCACTGTGGTCAAGAAAGATGGAATTTCTTAATCGCATCTTACACACGACATTGAGCTGGAGCAAGTTGTAGAAATAGAACAGAACATTTAAGTTTAGCACTCACATCTTCGACCTGTTCATAATGTTTGTCGTCGCTTTGTCTGTTTAACTTCTTATTCCATGCAGCCACATTAGACACGTCTTTAGCCTTGGAAATAGATGAAACATCATTATTGCACATTTCCAAGCTGTGTATCCCTCCATCAAGTGACTTAAAATTTAAAATGCCGCTTATATCAGTGGAGATCAGCTCACAGTCATGAAGAGCTTTGTTTACGATCCACAAGCCACTGTCGACCTCCTTTACGGAAGGTGTACAACCACTTGTGACATTACCTACTTCTGATTCAATAGGGAATAAAGGGCAGCTACGATGCACAAGAGATGAATATGGGACACAACTTACGTTGTTATCGATAATCCCTGCATCTTCTTCCTTCATCTCAATATAAATATCATCACCCTGATTTTCTTCATTTGATTCTTTATGTGCCACGTTTTCAGCATCCACCTTGTTCTCCATGGAAATCATAACATCTCCTTGAACTTTTTCTAATTTCTTCTTTTCAATTTCAATTTCTACCACAGGTAGGCACTCTTCACATAACCACCCACTCTCTGGAACCTTTTGTAGCATTACCCGCATACAATAACTGTAGAGAAAAATAGAGGAAAGGAACAACAATATGAAGAAACCATGGATAAGTAAAGAACTCTACATGCCAGGACAGCAAAGGTGCAACTCGGTGTATGGCGTGTACCATCTAACAATCTTAACAGGCTAGGATTACAGAAAAGAGAATTTCCACTTTTCCACTAATATTAAAAGCACCAGTTGGGCGATCACCTAGATCTTACGGTCCACAATGTTTCAATGATGTACAACTTAACCATTCGTGCAATAATCACGATCTTTAATTCTCCAAATCTAACAATCCACGCTTAACGGATTATGTATCTCCACTAACCAGCCACCCTAAGCAAACTGCCTATACGCTCCTCTACGAGTGCAACACGATCCAACCCACCTGCACGACCTAATCGCTACCGCCAACCATACCTGATTCTTTGTGACCACCCCGCAGCATCCTCTCACCATCATGCACCCCCAGCGTCACCGCCACTGCCACTGTAAGAGTCAACGTTTCCCGCACCCTCGGTCTGCCTCCATCCTCGTGTTTTCTACTTGTTGAACTGCCCTTGCACCAGACTACAGACTCAGGAAGTCACAGCGGCCGTAGCGCTGGGGCATGCGAGAAACTTTTCGGTCCTGCGCTGCGACCTTACCACAGACACGGGCCAGGTCCTATCGTGGAGGAGGGGACGATGGTCAACACCTCAGCAATGTCCTGCTTCAACACCACAACAGCCTAAGCAGCCGTTCGTGGAGGTGGAGGAAGATGTCTAGGAGGCTGCTGGGGTTGGTGCTCGAGCAGATTGTGGAATCAACGTGCACAAGCCTTCGTGGACAGAGGAGGATGTGGCCACCCCTGCTGCACCACACGTTGCATGCTACGAACGTGGGTCTGGAGGTGGACAAGACGATCTGGCACGGCTGGCTGATGGACTGCGCTGGTATGACAACGAAGCGTGTTAACAACATGGAGTGAGCGGAGCTGTTTCGCATGTATGCTTATCGATCTTGTGAAGCTTTCAGATGGCCATTAGGTAACCTTTGGTATGTTGCATAATTTTATGCCTACCAAGTGCATGATGAAATGTTTCGTCCTATGTAGTTATACATCTAATAATTGGCTCTTCAGCAGAGAACTCTGCACTAAAACGGTAGTAAGCTCATTGAGACAATATCGACATGGTGCAAATCATGGGTAGTAATCTTCTCTCTCCTCACCCCAGTTAGAGAGTCGCTCCTCCTTTCCCAGCTCCTCTCATCCCCACCTCCGGCAGCCTCACTGCCTGGAGTGTGAGGGAGAGGGGAGGCTTCTATTGCCTAGCGGTTAGCAACACTTTTCCGGTAGTACGAATCGCTACACTTCGCTTCTTTCTATATGATAATATGCACCATCGGTTGCTGCGCTCCCTGCGGGTAATAGCAAGAGAGTGAATAACGAACGATCCAAAAAAAGTCAGTAGATTAGTGTTTGGGTCTTTCCCCCAAGTGGAGTCTGGCGCTATGCCGAAGGGATTCAGGTCGTCGATGCTCATGACCGGTGTCCGGTGGCGGTTATGCTCCGGAAGTCGGAGCTGGAGGTGGAGGGTTGTCGATCTGCTGCTTCCCTACTTAAACTCGAGGTCGCTTCTGCGCAGGGAGATCTGAAGCCTTCCTACTCTGTTCTGGAAGTTTGCATGCTGCGTCGAGTTGGAACTCTTCTGCAGTGGCTCTGGTCAGTTGCTGTTTCTGTGACGGTGCAGCTTCTGGGAGTACATCCTCGGCGGACCCCCCCCCCCCCCCCCCCCCACCCCCCTTGGTTGCTGGCGCTGAAAGTTCGGCTCTAGTCGTCTTCAGCCTTCCAGTTTCAGAGGCTTTCTAGCACAAACACGGTAGACTTCATGCTGAGCGAGATGGGTAGAGATGGATCTGGACAAGATCGCTTATCCCAGGTTAGATCTGAGGTCCTTTGTGCAAAACTGCGTGACCTCTTTGTAATTTTCTATTTCTTAGGGTCCTTTCTGTAAGTTGCAACTCCATCACTCCGAATTAATGCAAGTTCTCGGTCCTTCGAGACCGGTCCTCGTTAAAAAAAATCAAGATTTCGGAAATACTGACGAGAAGCCTATGTACAACCATTAAGCCTATGTACAAAATACATATGGAATGCTAATCCAATCCATGAGAACGCCAAGTTTTGGTTTATAATAGAAAAGATAAACAAGTATACACATGGTATTTCTTAGTATATCTTTCTCTTTCTTTGGTCATTAGTAAGAGAAAAACTTTCTTGGTATTTTCCTTATTTATAGTTGTTTGTTTTCTTTTTTCTAAGACATGTGCTATATTGCTTATTAAATATGTACTTTTAATTTGCACTTCAGTTGGACACTTGCAGTATAGACTTGGATGTATGCCCACTTTAATTTGAACTTCATTTGGACACGTGACGTTTCGATTTGGATGTCTGTCCATTCCCATCGCTACCTGCGCGTTACCGTGAAATTTACAGTAGCACAATATTTCCATGAATACATCCATGGAAATGAAGAGAAACCAAGGAGGTGACTTATAATACAAAATCTCTGTGAACAAATTTGTCGAGGCAACAATATCTTGATGAGACAGCGGATAGCAGCATGCGGATGATATGGCTATAGAATTAGCTAATAAGTGATTATTGGGTGTTAGCTACATAGGATATATATTCATTGAGGTTTAATGCTATTAATGGCACCTTCTCCTACCACTCGAACAATATTGTTGGTAATAAAGTATGTACGGATGAAAAACTATGTAAATTATTTGACAACTATTTTGATAATTAATTAATGACAGTCAAGATGTGCATTGGATGTGTAAGCTTACTAGTAGTAGCAGTAGTAGTGTAGTACAAAGAAACTCACGTATGAACAGCACCATCATTGCATCTACTGCAAACAGCGAGCTTCTTCTCCTCACCAACATCTCCACATATGAAACAGACTTTCACCTACAGTTATTCAATTAGACTCCATGATTCAGACAATATAAATCATTAGCCAACTACAAAAAGGAAACATCCTTTCACATTTTAATTGTAATCAGTTGTGCTGCTGAGAGTGAAGAAGGATATGGCAGAAGTTCAGAATTTTGAACTTACATCTTCGATTTCTTCAGAACTTGTATCCTCACTGGAGGCAATATCTTCTTCCGCTTCAGATTCGAGCTGGTTACTCAAAAAAAAACAAGGAATTACATTTCGAATGCAAATTCAAAGATAGGCCCATAATACTAGCATACAAAATTACAAATACATCACTTTCCAACACAATCTGAAAATGACTTCACTCATGACAAGTATAAAAGAAAATATTGGGCATATTTTGCAAGAGAAAACATGTGATCGTATAAAAAACGGACAATCTGGAATAAACAAACTTTGGTAAAGAGAAACTCACATCATCCATGTGCATGTCCCTGGTTCACGTTAACACGAATGTTCTGACTCACGGATGTGCTTTCTTCCTTGAGAGGGAAATTGACCTATTATTTGTAACATGAAGTCAAAAGGAAAACATGACTTCAACACCGATTCTTAATAATTATATTTACTTCTGAAGAGCAAAAATTGGTGGTCTAGAAAATTAAACATACAACCTATAAACCATATAGCACACACTCATCAATGGCCAAGACAAATACTCCCCCCATCCTAAAATAAGTGTCTTTGATTTGTCCAAATATGGTTGTATGTACACTTGTTTCATGTCTAGATACATTCATATTTAAAAAAATATAAGACACTTATTTTAGGACGGAGGGAGCATGTGGTTATATTCTTTAACCATATTTTATACTTGTCAATAAAGTTTTGGTCTATATAAAATATTCTTGTCAATTGACATAATTGTTCTACCTGATAAAAGAAGTATAAATTTCCGTATCTTAATGCTACAGAGGAACAAAGTTCCAACCAAGTGTTTTAAATTGCTAATTCAACGATTTTTTACATCCATGATTCAAGCACAATAACTTTCTTTTTTTTTTAGAGAAAAGGCAAAGGACCTTTGCGTTTTATTTCAATGAAAAGGTAGGGGGTTCAAGTACAATCCTCCTAGGAGGCAGGGTTCCAGTTACAAGTCCTAATGAACATCCCAAGTGGATGGCAGGAGCGTTCTCAGGCCTAAGGCGCCTGCTTGTGCCCACATTCTCGCCTCATCCTTGATCTTGAGGACTAAGTCGCTCACTAGCGGTTGTGCCTGGTTGAAAACGCAGTCGTTGCGCAGTTTCCAGAGCATCCAAGGTATGAGTAGCGTGATGGAGGCGAGTCCCTTGCGCAGGGGCTTTGGCGTGGCTTTCTTTGTCTTGGTCCACCACTCTGTGAGGGAGGCCTCCTGGTTCGGCGCAGCAAGCGGTGCCTGAATCCAGGCAAGGATCGCGTGCCAAACCGTTCTGGTGAATGGACACTCCAGGAGCACAATAACTTTCACTTCAACACAATGACCAAGCAATATACACACATGATTATCAAAATAGTTTTGCAAAGGAAATAACATAGAATGGTGGAAGCATTATCTATACTACCAGATAGTGTACAGATATTGAAATGTTGCATCCCATAATCGAGGCGCAAAATTAACCGTTCATCAGTGCCGATCCAATGGTCTAGGTTGCAGGGATTCGCGTCTACAGTGTCCCAACTGAACAGTGTCGCCTAGAGTGTCCTGCAAAGTCTTTGTCTATACTAAAAAAAGCATCCACCAGCGAGCTTTGTGCACGGCTGCGAGCGCCTCCTCAACTATCCCCAACGGCGAGCTTAGCTGCTCCTTGACACCCTCAAAAGAGATCCTACCACTATATGCTCTGCTTCCTAAGGCACATGACTACCTCACGGATGTTCCCAGATCAAATCATTCATGAAAGATAAACAAGACGCAAGGATAGAGAGAACTTTGAGGAAACAAAAGCGAGCATATATTGCACAGAACAAGAAAAGCGCTTACAAAAAATAGACAGGAGCGTACATAAATAGACCTGAGAAGACAGGGGAAATAGAAGTTTCAGAGCTTCATGCAGACCTTTATTAGCTACGCTGTTAGAATTTGGGATTTATTGCTGTCAAAGTTCTTTTTACATGTATTGCTGTCAATGTTGATGGCATTTTTATGTTTCCCTACAAATCTGCTGGTGTTTCAAACGAGCGCATTTTTTCCATGAAAAGAACGTGCCTTGCACTCACAGGCCTACTAGTATAACAACATGAACTAATATAAGCTAAATCACAGTTTCCGAGAATAGATCTTAAAATGAAAATTCATGTCTCAATTGATTCATTGGAAAACCCATGGTAGAATATATCAGTGTACCAGAATGAAGGCAGAACCCCTGTATCCTACCTATGCAAACCAACAAAAATAGAGATAATTAATAAATTCTCGTAACCAAATGCCACATTGCCACCGGCACGTGCTACTCCCTCCGTTCGGAAAAAAGATGCCACAAAAATGATGTATCTAGACATATTTTAGTGCTAGACACGTCCATTTTAATGGCATCCATTTTCAAACAGAGGGAGTACTAAACAATGCAGCAGTAACACTCTGCGAGCACCAAGCTATGACATCTTGATCCCTCCAATACATAAAGCCCACAATTTTGGGTCTTAATTATTGATAAGTATGCATAATGCACAACGTCGAACACCATGAATAGAAACAAATGTACACACATAACATAAATAAGAAATGGTTTACATATAAATGCAATTCTTAATATAAACATCGAGGTATTGGCTTAGTGACACGGAAGAAGATGGAGTTTCTCCGTTGCCATGGCTAAGGAACCTTCATATAATATCGATAATGAGGATATGCTGAACTCTCAAAATGAAACCATACAGAGGTTCAATCGAACGACGAGAAATTATGCAATTAGTTGAAAATGCATTTTGGATATTATAAAGAGCGGCGTTCACCTATCGGCCGCGGTGACCTAGCTGTGGCGTGTCTGCACTGTGTCCAGTGGCATCCCGAGGCGCACACGGCAGGGAGATGCACGGCTAGCGGAAGCAACAAGATGCGGGCGACGCTATTGAGGAAGGCTGCAGCGGCCAGCGGTAACCTCGACGGAGACGGCGCTCCCGGCCGTTGCGCGGCAGACACTTCGCTCGGAAGTGACGGCGGTGGCAGCGAAACGCAGCGGGGGACGGCAGCCTTAACGCGGGGAGGGGGAGGGCGGCGGCGGCTCCTCCAAGCGGGGGTGGCTATTCGGCCCTTCTCCCTCCCCCCGCTAGTTCCTCTCTCTCTCTCTCGCGAAGGAAGAGTATGACGGCGTAGCTGTCCGCCTGTTCCTTGGAGTGGGTGAAGGACCGCAAGTCCGCAACGAAGAGAAATGGAAAAAAAAAGCCAGTATCACGTATGAGTATGACCAGTTTCGACACGCAGGTTGGAATCTGGTCTTGCAACACCACAATACACAACTCGCTATTAGCAAATTTTGCAATCTTATGATAATGTAGCGTAATATACCTATATATAAAGGGGCGACGGATTCGCGTCCCAACAGCGCTCCACGTCGTCCCCATTCCGCTGCCATCCGATCGTCGCGACCGATGGTCGAGATGTCTGCGTCACCCTCCAGCGCGGGCTACTGTTCATGCGCCTATTTTCTAGCAATCACATACCGCCACGTATCCCGGTCGCCTGCCAGTTGCGCTCAGTTTCGTCGGTCACAATCACCCCTCCTCCTTTCCCTCTCCCGTGCGGCGCGGAGGTCGCCGCCGCCGTCGACGCACCGCCGCCGCTACGCACCTCCCCGCTCAAATCGAAGGAGACGGGGAGCTCAGCCGTCGCGCCCGCTCCATCCTCGCCGACTTTCGAGTGCCGGAACGCCGCACGCGCGTCGGAATCATTGTCGCGGCGCTCGGCGTCCACCGCAGCGTCCGCATGCCGTCGGCGGCGCTCCGGCGACCTAAATGCAGCGGCGGCTCCACTTCCGGCCACCCCGCATCCGCGTGCGTCTGACGCGCCGACCCATGTGTTGCGGCTCGCCCTGGTTGGACGTCGGCGAGGTCATCGCCGCCACGGCAAATCCCGACCATTGGTGATGTCATCATGACGTCACAGTGGGTCCGAGCTGTCAGCGGTTTTCTGTCAAAAAAAAATGATTAAAACTGCAAAATTAATATCTTCAAATATATCGATCCAAAAAATATGAAAAACATATCAAAATGGTCACAAAAAAATAACCTAATTAATTATGATATAATACAAATATATTTGGGGATTTTAATACGGTGAATATTTGGAGAAAATTCAAATTCATTTTGTCAAACTATAGATTGAAATTAATAAATGCTCATATAATGTACTTTATCTGATTATGGAAATAAATTTGATTTTTATGGAAAAATACAAACCTACTATATGTTGTAAAAAAAACAAATATGTTACAATATTTCGAATTGGTTAATATTTGCAGAAAATTCTAATGCACTTCCTCTTTACAACAATCTCTAGCACATGAAAAATATTTCTATAAATACCCTCACAAAAATAAATACTTATTATTCGTGCCATACAACCAAATTTAAAATTTACATCTTCCAAAATTTTACATAACTTTTAAATATACTCATTTGACAAACGTAAAACAAATTCCAATATGAAAAACTCCCCAACTTCAACAATATGAAAAACAGACGGGAGGTGGACAAGATCGCCGGGTTCTTCTCAGGATATCAGGTATATCACATTGCCAGAAGGAAGAACGAAGCAGCAGATGCTTCGTCAAGACTCGGCTTGATACGTGCATTTCATATCATCATTTATATAACTCATATTATCATATTAGAATGTTATTTGCATTATTATATCAATGTTTTTGCATGTTTTAGATGATTTAGGGGACTTTCATACAAAGTCCCCATTTTTGGTATACAATATCTAGGAGGCAGAAAACCTCCTTTTTCTTGTTTTTATTGTTTCACGAGTTACAGGGATCCAAATGGAAAAAGGAAAATTGCACAGTCGGTTTCTCATCGGGAGAACACCAGAGGGAAGAAGATCGAAGAGAGAAGAGCCACGAGTCCCAAAAGGTAGGGGCCCACGCGGCTAGATGCTTTGGCCGCGTGGGGCCCACCATCTGGCGCCTCGGGCACTTCCTCGCTCGGGGCTTTTTATCACGACCTCCGTCTCGCCCGAAAAGGGACGCCCTAATTTTCCCAAGTCCATCCGAGGCCGCTGCGGCGGCGAAACTCCTGATTCCCTCCGAGGGGGGTCAGATCCTGCTGCTCCGGAGCTCCGGAGAAGGGGAAAATCATCTTCACTGTCATCACCTCTCCTCCTTGGCGTGGGAGGAGGCCTCTCCATCATCATCATTATCAAGACCAGCACCATCTCCATCATCATCTCCGTTATCCACTCTGTTCCCCTCGTAGTTTGAGAGTTGCTATACCCTAGATACTTGTTTTGTGCTCCTATTCATGTTTGTGATTGAGTATTTGTCATTATTTGGAGGTGAAGTTATATTTTCAGATTGTGTTGTACCACTTATGCCACTGAATATGATCATGTTTGCACGTTGTGAGTAGTTCCCGTATGTTCCTGAGGGCATAGGATGAATTGGCAATGATTTATATATGACATGTGTTGGTATTTTGTTTAGTGTTTATCTTTTTATGTGATTCTATGATGGTGTTGTGCGAACGTCGACTACACAACACTTCACCTTTATGGGCTCATAGGAGAACACCGTAGTATAATGAAGTGAGGAAGACTTAGGAGGACAAGTAACCTGAGACCGAGTCATGAAGTTATTATTATGGGGATTAATATCGGGGACCTTAGAGTGTAATGCTATGGTGGGACTTTTATGTCTTAATAACTCTTGTGTAGTCATTTGCTTGGCCATGTGATCCATCATAAGGGGGTTTAGTCTATTTATTTAGCTTTACCTAAGTTGTGGCTCCGTCCAAAAGAAGATTAAAACCTGACAAGATATTCAACGTGTTGTTTAATAAATCTATATGCCTAGCAATATCCATGCCGCCCTCGGGAACGTTTTCCACGTATAAGACACACACCACTCGAGCTTGTCCTCTTGCCACATAGAGGATTGGGCTTTTCTCTCATTGAGAGCTTTCAACTGTCACTATTTAGTTTCGGCATTTTTATTCTCTTTGCAACTATACAACCAAAAATCCCAAAAACACTTGCATCTTTCATTGTTTTATCTATCATTTTTGCTAACCAATACCTTCAGCTCCTCGTGGGTTCGAAAACCTTTTCTAATCGAAAGGTACTACAATTGATCTCCTGCACTTGGGAGTCATCAAGATACTTTTCTGGCGCCGTTGCCGGGGAGCGTAGCGCTATTGGTAAGAAGTTTGGTAAGGAAACTTGGAAGCTGAATTTTATTTGCTGTTGTTATCTTATTGTTACTATGGCTTTTATGAATCGTCATGATTTGCAACTTGCTTTATATGAAAGTGCTTATGCCACTCCAAAAGTGGTGGAAACTACTGTGTCTGAGAGACCTAGAGCGGGATATAAAATTCATGTTGGTCATGTTAAGAGAGTTATGAAGGATCCATTTTCAGGGGATGGAAGTAAGTCTGCACGTGAACACATTGCAACAATTGAAGACATATGTGGGTTATTTAGGCTCACTGATATTTCTGATGATCAGGTAAAAAGGAAGCTGTTATATTTGTCTTTATCTGGTAATGCTCTTATTTGGTACAGGTCTTTGGATGAAGAAGTCAAAAATGAATGGGATGTGCTGAGGAATGTTTTCTTTATTAAATATTTTACTCCTAAAGAAGCTTATGACAACCGCTGCTATATATTTAATTTCTGGCCACATCTGGGAAAGAGTATTACTCAAGCTTGGGGGAGATTAAAGGAGCTCCTTGGCAAGAATCCTTGTCATGATCTTGTAAGGAAAATTATTCTGATAAACTTTTATGTGAGGGTGCCTATGAAGCAAAGGAAATTATGGATAATTCATCTGGTGGAAGTTTTACAAATAATACTGAAGAAGAAGCATGAAAATTATTGGAGACTATTGCTGAGAACACTGGTCATTGGGATCTTGATAAAGGTAATGAACCTTATTTGGATTATGGATATTCATGTGTAGAGCACTTCTCTACTTCTACTTTATTTAAAAATCTGAGTGATACTTTTGGTCTTGATCCTTATATTATGGTAGAAATATCTAAAGGTTTTGCTAGTCATATGGGTGTTCCTAAAACTAGTATGAAGTATATGTTGAACCTGTTAAACAATCTATTATTGTTCCTAAAGTTATTAAACAGGTAGAACCGGTGTCATCTGTGACGTTTGAAGAGTATGTTGAAACACCTCCTTATCCAAATAAAATTAAGGAGAATTTGCTTATTGCTGTTACTAACAAGAGTAACAGAAAATGTTCTGAGTCTTATGAACAGGTGGAAGTTAAAAGTCAAATTTCGGTTATCAAACAATTAAATGAAGAAGATCCTGTTGATGTCTATTTATGTGAGGATGCTACTAAAGTTATTAAAGGCAATTCGGCCAAGATTGGTAAGCCTGTTATATCATGTTCTATTGGGACTTCCATTTATCATGAATTATGTGATACTGGATCAAGTATTAGTGTCATTCCATACTCTCTTTATCTTGAAATAAAGCCTGACATTGATCCTATTGTTATGGAAGAGACAGATATGACAATTCAACTTGCCAATAAAGATTATATTAGTCCTCTTGGAATTGTTAGAGATGTTGAAGTACTAGTTGGGAAGATAAAATATCCTGCTGATTTTAATGTGCTTGGTTGTCCTCAAGATTCATTTTGTCCTGTCATTTTTGGTAGACCTTTCTTACATACTGTTGGTGCTGAAATTAATTTGGTTAAAGAGAAAGTGTTTATTAAGTGTGCTGGAGAAAAACTTGAATTCAACTTTTCTAAATTTACTGATAAACATTCAAAGAAAGAGCCATTTACTAAAGATCTGATTGAAACTCTTGCTCATATAGTTGTAGCTTCATCGGATGTGGTAGAACGTTATATGCTTAATCAAGATGAACCATTTAATGATGAAGAAAAGGATGCTTTAGAACAAATATTATGCCAACAACCACCACAATTACAATTGCATATCCCACCTGATAATTTGGGGGTGTTACCACCACCTACAGGGGATCCTAGTTTTGAGTTAAAACCTTTGCCTGAAAATCTTAAATATGCATATTTGGATGAGAAGAGCATATATCCTGTTATTATTAGTGTTAACCTTTCAGCTGAAGAGGAAGGGAAATTACTTGATGTATTGAAAGCTCACCGAGCAGCCATTGGATATTCTCTTGATGATCTAAAAGGTATAAGCCCAGCTCTATGTATGCATAAAATTAATTTGGAGGAAGATGCAAAGCCTGTTGTTGATTTTCAACGCCGTCTTCACCTGACGAGGGGTATCCCCATCAATACCCATGACTGATAGCATAGGGTTAGATTTATGTGGTAGAGAACGCGTAGTGTTAGTAGATTCGTCGGCTGACAAGCGGGATTACCCAGGTTCAGGGCTCTCGACTGAGGTAATGATACGTCCAAAACGTATCTATAATTTTTGATTGTTTCATGCCATTTTTATGCTTTTAGTACTTGTTTTTATATTAAGTTTATTATTTATTTGGACTAACCTACTAATGGTTGCAAAAGTGCACAATGTTCTTGTTTTACTCTTTGATGTGTAGAAATTACCAAGAATACAAGAGGAAACCTTGTTGGAGTCGAATTGGGACTTTCAAGAAATCTGTCTGAAAACTATTTTCGAAGATTGTCACGTTTGGGCCTGAAGACGACGTCAAATGGAAATCAAAATTGTAGGAAATTTTCTGCTAATAAACCTGGACTTAAAATTCGGCCCAATCCGAGTCCGGATGCTCCAGATATGCCCGTTCTCGTGGAGCCCAAGAGGGGTTGACGGAAATCCGAGACTCTATATAAAGAAGGAAACCCTAGGTCGTGAAGGACACCTCCACCCACGAATTTCCAGCGACCAAAGCCACGGTTTTGCCTCCCCCATGGATCCCATATCCATGGGGGAGGGCTCCCAAGAAGCCATGAAGGAGGGAGGCTAAGGGGCGACGCTCCCCCATGATGCCGGCGGCAGGAAAGGAGTTCCCCGCGCCGCCGCCGGCGCCGCCACCGCCCTGCGCTCCTCGCTGCCCTCTCCGCCGTCTTCACCGCCATCTCCATCACCAACTCCTCCTTGTATTTAGTGGTTCATCCTCCCACAAACCTCTGTACCATCCTATGTAAACATGGTGCTTGATGCTATAATATTTATCCTATGATCTATGACATGTTTGCGTAGTTTATTTGTCTTTTGATTGCTTTGTTGAATGCATGAAGTTTATTAGAGTTGTATGTCTATATGGTACTGTCCTTTGGTGTCCATTAGATTTGTGCGCGCATGGATCAACACCCTAGGGTTAGTAGTATGTGCAAAGGAAGGGGGTAGTTCTGCCAGAGTGACAGAAACCTGAGGACTCGAACCGGTTAGTTGCACGTATGGGAGTAAGAGGACCATGAACTTAAGGCTATGGTTGGGGAAACCTTAATGCATTGTTAGTATTTACGGATGTTTGCTAACAATCCAGTCATATAGTACTTGTAATCCCAAGTAGTGGAGTGCATCTATATTTAGCCTCTCCCACATAGAAAACTGCATCGAAGACAATGAAACCAATATCTTAACTAATTAATCTTGGACAAAGCCACCACAATTACCACCACTTTTCCACACTCATGGTACTGTTAGTTTATGGTTACTTAGTATATTTTATTGTTGCAGCACTAAAATTTACTTTCTTGTATTTATTATCTTGCAAAGCTATCTCTCATACCCATATTATTGCTCTAGTTTTATTTTCTAGATAATGCAAATGTTTGGTGTGCGTAGAGTTGTATCAGTGGTTGATAGAACTTGAGAGAACATTCATCCTATCTTTAGCTACTCGTTGGGTTCGACACTCTTACTTATCGAAAAGGCTACACACGATCCCCTATACTTGTGGGATATTAAGACCTTTTATGGCGCCGTTGCCGGGGAGCAATAGCATGGGGGTGAATATTCTTGTGTGCACTTGTTTGTTTTATCTCTAAGTAGTTTTTACTTTCATTTTTAAGTTGTTCTCTATCTTAGTATGGATAGGGAATGCGAATTACAAAAAAAATTAGTTGTACTTGTTATCTAAAAACGTTTTCAAAAAGGAAAGTGATTGGAAAGATGAGTAATGGTTAAGTGGGGGTCGACCTTGAACACTTGTGCTCATGCCTATGAAACCAAAACAATTCTTTTCATGGAAGCTTTTCAGTTAAAAACTTGTATATATTGTACATATTTCTCTGTACCATAAAAATAAAATGTATAGATAACTTCTAGTTTGTTTATGATGCAAGTTTGCCACTTTGCTGCCTAGAAACAGATTTTTGTGCTTTACCGTATAAAATGTTTAAAATCACCAGAACGTGATATTGATCTGAAATTTCTTGAGTGCAAAGTACTGCTCATTACCTTACTTTCATTAGTTTTGACTTTTCTGATTTTAGGTACGTAGATAGGTACAATAATTCGATCTTTACTGACTGATTATGCTTAGACAGATTTCCTGTGCTTCACTGTAAAAAATGGTTATAAATCTCAGAATATTATTTTGACTTGAAATTTTTTGTGCATCAACCTGAGATCATAATATGTCTTTAATTAGTTTTAAGTTTTTTCATTTTAGCTACGTAACTATCTCGTTGAGTGTCATCTTTATAGACTGTTCAGTTTTGGCAGATTTCTATTCTGTTTATTTAATATTATACTTAGGGTTCAAAAGTTTACTTAGTTTTTCGACGGACAACGAAAATAATAAAAAACCTTGGTATTACAGTGGCTAATGTTTAATAAATATTATGATATTTGACAATACTTGTACATGAGTGGATTTTTTTTA
The DNA here is from genome assembly GCA_026929855.1 of Poa annua. Lineage (NCBI taxonomy): Eukaryota > Viridiplantae > Streptophyta > Magnoliopsida > Poales > Poaceae > Poa > Poa annua. The sequence goes on along the minus strand of CM049439.1, from coordinate 25,136,587 downwards.
ATGAGTACTAACCCTACTAATGAGTTTTGTGAAGTTTTATGTGGATGTAGCTTATAAGTTCTAATCAATATGGTGATATGAGATGAACAAGAAGACACAAGAGCTCAAGCTTGGGTATGTGTAGGTGCATCCCAAGAATATATTCAAGAAGATACAATCATCTAAGCTTGGGATGCCCGAGTCATCCCCCTATTCATCAACTAACATGAGTTTATCTCGTTCATACTCTATATTACCCGTCCACATGATATGTCTTAACTTGTATTATAGTTACTTTTATATGTCTTGGTTTTATCTTTGTTAGTTTTATTAGGCTCTTTATTTCATTTTTATTGCTTTATTTTCATTTATAAATTGAAAACAACAAAAATAGTTTCTTTTGTTTTGTTTCTTTGTTTGGTTCTCTATTTTGATTTCATTTGATTTTTACTTTTGATTTATATTTAGAGTTTTCCTTGCTGTAGCTAGCATGTTTAAGTGTTTCTTAGCCTCTGGTCTCTTAGTTTAACAAAAATAAAATACCTAGTTTTACCCATTTAGCTTAGTTGTTACATATTGTGCCTAGCTAAAAGGCGTTAAAGAAAAACATTTATGGGAGACAACCCATGTTTTATTTCTGTAATTTTTCTTTTATTTGAGTCAAGGAGCATGCTTACCTCTGTAACAACTCATTTGTATCTTTATTTTATTGCATTGTTGTGCCAAGTAAAGTCTCTAATAGAAAGTTGATACTAGATTTGGATTTCTGCGCAGTAACAGTTTTCTGCTGTTCACCGTTTAATTCATAACAAATAACATTAAAATCGAAATGACCTGATATTTTTTGTGCGTGTACGCAACTTTCATTAGTTTTGAGTTTTCTGATCTGAGCAAGTTAAGTGCCTTGAAAAAATTCGTCTTTACGGACTGTTCTGTTTTTGACAGATTCTGCCATTTATTTTGCATTGCCTCTTTTGCTGTTTTTGAGTGGATCTTTTTGTTCCACAAAATACCAGTGGCTGTAGCTAATTTCCAGTAGCATTGGTAATGATTGTGTCCATACAGAATATGAGAATTTTTGATTATGCACTAACCCTCTAATGAAGTTTACGTTGAGTTTGGTGTGGAGGAAGTTTTCAAGGATCAAGAGAGAGGATGATATGATGTGATCAAGAAGAGTGAAAAGACTAAGCTTGGGGATGCCCCCGTGGGTCACCCAAGCATATTTCAAGAAGACTCAAGCGTCTAAGCTTGGGGATGCCCAAGGCATCCCTTATTCATCAACAACTTATCAGGTTATCTTTAATGAAACTATATTTTAATTCCTTCACATTTTATGTGCTTTACTTGGAGCGTCTTTGTTCTTTTATTTTTACTTTGTTATTTTCATTTTCTGAATAAATTGGATCCTAGCATTCTTGTGTGCGAGAGAGACACGCTCCGCTTTTTCATATGAATACATGTATTCTTCATATATATTTATGACGAAAACTGAAAGCCGCAGCATTTACTATCTCTCTTGTTTCATTGATAAAATACTTGGAGAGTTAATGTTAAAATATGTTGATCGTCACATTTTTTTATTTATCTCATGTTTGGAGAGGTGGTTGAAAGTTTATTAAACTTAAAAATGATGTGTAAATGATATTGTTTAGTAGTTTATGTTCTCTTATGGTTAGTTTCAACTAGCTAAAAGTGTATATTATGTCATTTTGATCTTAACATGCATTGTCTGTTCATAAGATGGTATGGCATTGTGGTATCCTCCTCTGAATAATTTACTTGAATCGACTTGCCACATGCTCACACATGTATATGACTGAAAACAAAAAGTCAATTAAGCCTTGATGATTTATTTTGCCTCAGAGTTCTAGTATTATTTTTATGCCTCAGTTAATTTTATTTTGTCGCAAGCATGATTATGACGGTTATTGCTCTCTTGAATTGTCGCTTCCCCGTCTATTGCTAGCCTCCACTTGTACTAAGCTATAAATGCTTGTGCTTCCAAATCCCTGAAAACCAAGTTATCCCAAAGAGTCCACCATAAATACCTATGTATGGCATTTCAAACCATTCAAGTAAATTTGCGTGTGCTATCTTTAAAACCTTCAAACACTTCTCATTTTATGACACTGTTTTAGCTCATGAGGAAGTAGTAGTTGGGCTTGTTATCTTCCATGCTAATTAAGTAACCCTCGACTTGCATGCTTCATCTGCTCGTCATTAATATTGCAAAAGAGCTGGTTAGAGCACTATAATATTCCAAAAAGATTAGAGAAAGTAAAAATAGACACTCCTCCATGGTATGTGATTGTTGGTGGGGACCCGAGGATTCGGTTAGCCATGGTTTGTGAAAAGCAAATGTTGGGAGGAGTATCAAATTATATAAATAAGGTGCATATTATAACTGCTTGTTTTTAAATAAATCGGAACCACTCTCAACTTGCTTAGTATGGAAGATAACAGGAACTCTATTGCCATTCGTTGACGGGACAACCACCACTCAAAAATAATTTTACTCCTGTTTTCAAAACAATGAAAAGCTCTAGCACATGTTAAATCCCTGCTTCCCTCCGCGAAGGGGCTATCTTTTATATTTATGTTGAGTCACCATCCTTTCTTTGAGTACCTTCTCGAGAACATAATTGTCATTCTTAGTGTAATGTGCTTGTCCCAGAATACGGTTAACCGTGACATAGCTTGATGCTTTTATCTCTGATATCTTGATATCTAGTCTTCATTTAAAACTTCAGAGGTGCCCGGGCATTTATGTTTTGCTGTAATAATTCAGGCAAGCGAGATACCACTCTACCATGCTTTATTATGATCATTACAATATTGTTAATGTTTATAAATATCATGTTATGAGCTCTTGGTTGGTTGATGCTCTTCATTGGGTAACAATGATTGCTAAGTTTTACTATCCATACATCATGCAATTGTTAAAAACATGATCATAGCATTTACAATCAAATATTATTTTGTTATCATTTACCTACTAGAGGACGGGCAGGAATTAAGCTTGGGGATGTTGATACGTCCAAAACGTATCTATAATTTTTGATTGTTTCATGACATTTTTATGCTTTTAGTACTTGTTTTTATATTAAGTTTATTATTTATTTGGACTAACCTACTAATGGTTGCAAAAGTGCACAATGTTCTTGTTTTACTCTTTGATGTGTATAAATTACCAAGAATACAAGAGGAAACCTTGTTGGAGTCGAATTGGGACTTTACAGAAATCTGTCTGAAAACTATTTTCGAAGATTGTCACGTTTGGGCCTGAAGACGACGTCAAATGGAAATCAAAATTGTTACAAAGTTGTAGGAAATTTTCTGCTAATAAACCTGGACTTAAAATTCGGCCCAATCCGAGTGCGGATGCTCCAGATATGCCCGTTTTCGTGGAGCCCAAGAGGGGTTGACGGAAATCCGAGACTATATAAAGAAGGAAACCCTAGGTCGTGAAGGACACCTCCACCCACGAATTTCCAGCCACCAAAGCCACGGTTTTGCCTCCCCCATGGATCCCATCTCCATGGGGGAGGGCTCCCAAGAAGCCATGAAGGAGGGAGACTAAGGGGCGGCGATCCCCCATGATGCCGGCGGCAGGGAAGGAGTTCCCCGCGCCGCCGCCGCCGCCGCCCTGCGCTCCTCGCTGCCCTCTCCGCCGTCTTCACCGTCATCTACATCACCAACTCCTCCTTGTATTCAGTGGTTCATCCTCCCACAAACCTCTGTACCGTCCTATGTAAACATGGTGCTTGATGCTATAATATTTATCCTATGATCTATGACATATTTGCGTAGTTTATTTGTCTTTTGATTGCTTTGTTGAATGCATGAAGTTTTTTAGAGTTGTATGTCTATATGGTACTGTCCTTTGGTGTCCATTATATTTGTGCGCGCATGGATCAACACCCTAGGATTAGTAGTATGTGCAAAGGAAGGGGGGTAGTTCTGCCGGAGTGACAGAAACCTGAGGACTCGAACCGGTTAGTTGCACGTATGGGAGTAAGAGGACCATGAACTTAAGGCTATGGTTGGGGAAACCTTAATGCAATGTTAGTATTTACGGATGTTTGCAAACAATCCAATCATATAGTACTTGTAATCCCAAGTAGTGGAGTGCATCTATATTTAGCCTCTCCCACATAGAAAACTGCATCGAAGACAATGAAACCAATATCTTCACTAATTAATCTTGGACAAAGCCACCACAATTACCACCACTTTTCCACACTCATGGTACTGTTAGTTTATGGTTACTTAGTATATTTTATTGCTGCAGCACTAACATTTACTTTCTTGTATTTATTATCTTGCAAAGCTATCTCTCATACCCATATTATTGCTCTAGTTTTATTTCCTAGATAATACAAATGTTTGGTGTGCGTAGAGTTGTATCAGTGGTTGATAGAACTTGAGAGAACATTCATCCTATCTTTAGCTCCTCGTTGGGTTCGACACTCTTACTTATCGAAAAGGCTACACACGATCCCCTATACTTGTGGGATATCAGGTAACACCCCTACTTCCTGCCTGTCTGTTATTGATTGTGAATATGCGGCGAGTACAATGTCCAGCGAGAGGTTGATCTCGATAGGGTCTGATTGAGCGTGTCCTTGATCAGCTGCCCTCCTAGCCCTTATATAGGGGGCTAGGTCTCGGGTACGTAACCGACTAGGATTACAAGTATGGAAACTACAGCCGACTATGCCTAACTTGGAAAGCAATCTTCGTCTTGGGCCTTCCTTAGTGGGCTTCTTCAGTCTATTGACAATTGGGCTGTGATCAGTGATGACCGTAGATGAACCGTGTCAAAAGAATACGGTTAGGTTGAGACTCCAAGTGCAAAGTGTATAGTAAGGGAAAACACTTATTTTCCCCACGAGGGTGACTCTAGGGTTTAATATCGAACTCTCGGGGAAATGAACCAAAAGCTGTTGTCTCCTTCTCCTTCTTTATGTAACCTACAAAACAAAGTAGATTGTTTTGTGGCCTCAACCTCACCAAGTGGTTGTCAAGCACAAGGTGTAAGTAAAAGATATATAAATAACAAACGCAAAACTGAAATAAATATGCAATGGTAGTAAATAAATAAACAAGGATGGTATAAATGATATGAGATGATGTTTTTATGGTTTGTATGGTGTTTGCAAGATATAAAAGTATTTTTGTATTTTCGGATTTAATAATAACAGAAAATGTAAAGTGCAATAAAAGTGTTGGAAATGTGTTTCTTATGATTAAAAATGGACTGGGGTTCATGGTTTCACAAATGCACTCTCTCTTTTATATAGTGGTTGACAATGGAACATAGGAATTGACATATGAGATTGCAACAAGACAAGTTATTAATAATATGGGCATCACGTACTAACATAGAGATCTTTTGGTTATTAATCTCTCTTATACTCCACCAAGATGCGAACTAAATCATAACACCTCAGTAATTAAGATAAACAGAGTATAGCTTTAAGTTCAATGACATGAAGTTTAAATAAGAACATGCTAGATCTAGTCATGGTGATAGTGGCAATGTCACCCACATACCCCCGGTAGCATGGTATTTCCTTTATCCCTAGTGAGGCAACAAAGTAAGGTAAAAACCCAAGTGGATCACGGTATTGCTGTCAACTTACCACAAAACCACCCCCCGTTACTCCAACTAATGCACACGTTCCCCCTCACACGCTCTCATAAACATGTTGGATCAAAACACATCGACAAGAACGGGGTACATAATATGCATCTACTTTCATAACAAAGACATAATATTGGCAATCATCATAACATATATCAACTTAAGAGATCCACCATGAAGGTATTACATATATGACCATAATCATGTTCAGCAGCTCATATGGCACTAATTAGTGAAGCTCAAGAGAGAGGAGAGATACATAAGTTACTTCCACAAACCCATAGTCCAGGGGTGGACTACTCCCTCTTCATCATGGAGACGGTGGAGAAGTTGTTGGAGAAGGTGGAGACCACACCGGCAGCGCCCCGCCGGAGTGTTCGCCCTCCAATCTGTAGCTCCAGGTCTCTATTTCGTGGTTTCTGTGTTTCTGCGGCACTCTTCTCCGAAAGGGTTCGGGGGGCTATTTTTATAGTCGTTTTTAGGTCAAGACGAAGCCAGGGAGACGAAGATCGACGGTATCGGAGACTCGAGGGCCAAGATGAGGGGCCCCACGCGGCCAAGGAATCTGGCCGCGTGGGCCCACTCCTTTTGGTCCTCGGCCTTCCATTTTTGCTCTTCCTTCGCTTCTAAGCCTTGTTCCTTCCAAAAAATGATCTCCGTGGAATATTAGATCATTTGGACGTCGTTTGGGTCCCTGAAACATCAAAATATAGAAAAAGGGGTTTTCTGACAGCACAAGGTTAATTCCAAATAAATAGGGAGAGCGTGAAATATTCCCCAAAATATTATAAAACATTGATATAACCCTTATATGATGCAAATATGGATGAAATATGAGTAATATAATGCAAAGTTCATGTATGCATTTTACATGCATCAGTCAGCACGTGCACCAGTACCCACACGACAGGGTACCCGTTTGGTATAACCTCGTCATTAGCCCCCGAGTGCTTGGTTAATTCGGAGAATCAGGCATGGACTCACTCAATAGTGCACGTCTCATACTTTATGTTTTATGTCGTATGTTTCATACTGTCTTTCGACTATGACTTATGCTTTTGACAAAGGAATATGACTTAGTAGGTCTGGGTTTACTCGATAAGTCGAAACCAGTTAACTGCGCATTTGGGCAAAACCTTACTAGTCTTCAATCAAGCTCGAGTCCCTGGGCTCGAACCTGGAACACACTGGTCAGACTCGACTCAGGCCGTTGAGGTCTTACTGATTCGTTCTACAGTTTAACTTTGCTACCCAGCGCGTCCGCTGGGATTTTCATCACGTCTGTTGACACAAAAAAATTAAGGACTTAACACTGCCGGAGTGGTCCTCAGCCCAGCTCGACTGATCGGCGGGTCTTACCTTTGCATTTTATGCATGCAGCATCCGAAGTGTCATCGACTGACGCGACTCGGGAATTCTTTTGAACTTTTGCTTTCGACTGAGGCGAGTCTCTTAATCGACTACTTTTTTGCCATTTGAATCTATCGGGTGCGCGACAGCGCTCTCGATGGGAGTAGCCCCCGAGATTGTGCTTTATTACTTGTGATAGAGGATAATCTCAAATTCATTTTTCCTTGCTTTATGCCAGTCGAAGAGAATTTTTCCCGCTCCCGATGGGAGTTTCACTCGACCATACTCGTAGCTTTGCTTTTTTGACTAGTCGACAGAACTTTTGTAGGATGTTGTTTTATGAATCAGTCGATCGTCTGATCAACTAGCGTTTTTGTAGCCTATGGCTTTGCCAGATAAGTGACATCATGGGTGACGCCCGTGGCGTGCATGCAAGAGCTTTGACAAGACATGTCATCGTGGGCCCATTAGTTTGACCGCGGGGGACGCCGGTTCAGTTCTGATATGACTTGACGTGGCGAGATTTCCGCGGGCGTGATCATGATCTCCTCTTTTTACGTGCGTAGTGGGCGGCGTGGCCTGCGACGATTGCCCTCCGATCGTGCCACATGGCCGGGTAGTTTGCGCGCGGACGACCGAGATCATTCTTTCTACAGTGGTAAATATAGATCTCTCCGCCGTAACTTTCCTTACCCTGCCATTTGCCTCCTCTGCTTCTTGCTCTTCTTCTTCCTCGCGCGTGCGCCCCTTTGCTGCTGCTGCTGTCTTTGTTCGCCATGGCTCCCAAAAGGAAGAGTGCCGCTGCCGCCTCCTCTGCCGCCGACGTTGGCAAGAAGGGAAAGGCAACTGCAACTGCGGCGGCCCCGATGGTGGATCTCTCCACTGCCTTGAAGAAAAGTTCCGGTGACTGGACCAAGTCCACCATCACGGAGAAGAAGCTGGCGGCGTTCCATTAGCAAGGATTGCTGCCTCCAGCCGATCAACTCGCCGTTTGCGCTCCTGCAAACAAGGAGGTTGTGGGGACCCCGGACTAGCTGTCCGAAATACCCGATTATGCTTAACACAACGATCCCATGATCAGTCTGTCGTTGCACATAATCCGAACTGAATACCAAAGTTTACATCCATATAATACCGGAATAAAGTATTACATAAATGGTCATCTAGACCAAGTCTTACATAGGTGCCTTCTAGGGCCAAATCAACATAAACAGCGGAACTTAAACGTAGTAGACATCCAAAATCTAACGGTGACCCGACAGGCAGTCGATTTGAGAAGATCCTTAGTTGGCGTAGATGTCGCCATACTCCTCCTGGGCGCAGTACTCCTCCAGGTCTGGCTACGACAATAGCCAGAGGCAAACTAGTATGAGTACATTGGAATGTACTCGCAAACTACTCCAACATGAGTGCACTAGTCTCAATTTTATTTCGTTCTTTTAATTATTTAACTAAGACATCTCTATATCTTTGCTGAAGAAGATAAGGAGATTATAACTACTCTTAGTATCTCATGTGTACTCGTTTCTTCAAAACTCCTTCTTTTTCCAACCATGATCCCTCAGGATTCATACCTCCAACAACCTCATACCGATCCGTTGGTATAGGTGTATGGAACATTCTCCAACTTCTTTTCTTTTTGAAAACACAACTCTTTTTCCAAAAACTTGCACATGGTCAAAGTAGGGCCTCCCAACTGTCCATATCCGAGGACTCGGCTATTCGAATAGTTTTAATCCCTCTGCAGAGGTAGCACGCTTTTCCCACACCCATCCGATAACTCATCGTGTCTGCCACGTCTCGCCATACCAGGGGTATGCGAAGTTGAGTCACCGACCCTAGTCTGTCCTTTGCTCATGCTAGTATAGGATCCTGCCCCTGTGAACTATTCCGTCTACACTCAGTCCAGTTTCCCGTCGGAAACCCTAAGTGTGAGGACTCATAGGTTTTATCTGGCGGTGTATAGGGGACATCCTTCTATCCTCCTCCTTATCTACTCATAGAGTTTGAGCGAGGACCCAGGTCAGGGGTAGGTCACCAAACCATTCCCTCATGCATAACAGAGTCATCTCCGTTGATGCAGTGTCCCATACTAATAAGAGCAAACTATATGACTAAGCCCTTTCCCATATGGGGGTAAGTGTGGTCGCACAGGGTATCGGCTGATCGACGTAAGTACTAAGACACAATGTGCATTTTCTCAAAACCGTCTTTCTCCACATCTTTATTTCAACACCACATCTAGGTGTTTTATATCCACACAAGGTTTTCAAAGGAGTTTTGAATAAAACAATGTTGGTTTTCCCATCCTATAGTTTTAGCATATATTCCTACATAGGGTGGCAAAATAACTTAGGTGTACTTTTGAAAAAGGGTTTTTGTAAACCTTTGCTTTTAAAAAGAATGACTTTGTAATCTAGATGCATATATTAGGTGCAATCTCAGAGAGTAGCTTGCCTTGCTCAACAAAGTGGTCTTGGTCTTGGTCTTCAGGTTCCACAAATCCCTCCTCCTCGATGTACTCGACAACGTTCTCGTCTATTTCACAGTCAATCAAATACAAATAATCACTAGCCTAATCAATCAATCATCACAGCAACACAAGATTACTTACTTTATCTAACCATTCCATGCATCAAACATTGTGATTTGAATCCAATTTAGTTGAATTAACTAGTATTTAATCATACCCTAAATTGGGCAGAAACTAGTCACACATGTTTATTTGCATAGTTTGAGTTCTGGTGGTCACAAAAATACAAACTAAAATTCTACAGAGAGCTACTGATGTGTAGAAGATGACCCAATTGGATTTGGGTCATTTGGAGTTATCAAACTCCCTACACAATGTTTTGAATCCAGAAGCTAATTAATAAAGTTTTGGCTATTATTTAAATTATGTTCATCTAAAAATTAAACCCTTTTAGGATTGACTAACCATGGTTAAATGTGATCTGATAAAATTGGTTTCAACTAATTTGGATTAATAGAGCATCAGAAACAACCAAGTTTAGAATTTAGACATGCTACTGTATTTTGAATATTGTATTTTTATTATTTATCTAAATGGGGTGAAACCAATTGGGTTGGTTAGACAATTTCCTAAGCTTTCCAGAACAGTTTGATTTGTTCCAATTGGAGTTGTAAATTTAAAGTTATGAATTTTCTAAAACTGAGTTCAGTACTGGTTTTGAATTAAACCTAAATTCGAATAAATAGCCCAGAGCGGATAATGTTTAAAAATCTGACAGAGGGGACCCACTGGTCAGCGACTGCGGGCGCGCGCGCGCGGGTTTCATTTAAACCTGACGTGCGGGGCCCGCATGTCAGCGCCTAATCTAACCGAACCGGTAAGTTGCCGTTGGATCAAGATCCAACGGCCGGGAGCGAGCGCGTCGGCGGCGACCAGAACTGGGCAGCGCCGCGGCTCCGGCGACGGCGAGGTGGACGGTGTGCTCACCTAGGGGCTCGGGAGGACGTGGCGACGGTGCAGGAGGGGTGCGGAGGCTCGGGGAAACTCGTGGGCGAGGTGGCGCGGGCTGGGAAGGCTCCTAGCGTCGACGGCGTGAAGCTCCTCCGTCCGCGGCCGTGCCCCAATTCCGGCGAGTCCGCTGCTTCGCTCCTGGGCATGAATCAGAGGGGAAAGGGGACCGGGTGAGTGAGGCGGTAATGGGGAAGGGGATGTGAGCCAGAGAGGAGAGAAAGGGATGCCAGCACGGCCTGGCCGTGGTCGTCGTCTACCTCGGGACGGCGAGCTCGAGGGTGGCCACAGACGGCCGAGGCTTTGCGGCGACGGTTCCGCCCTCCAGGCGGTGCACGAGAGGGGGTGGTGTGAGGGGGAGAGGTGGTGGTGAGGTGTGGCGAAACGGGAGCTCGGGGGCGGCTTTTATAGCGGCCGGGCGGCGCACGGTGGACGTGGCGCAGGGGGCACCCGAGGGCGTGCCGGCTCGCCGTAGGGTTGGCGCGGGTGTGGCTAGGCTGCGGGATGCTCAGGGGACCGAATGGACAAGGAGGGGAGGCGTGGAGGAAGCTCGGCAGGGGGGGACGCCCTGGCGTGCTCTGGGAGGGCTCGGGCGGTGCGCGGCGCGCACTGTCCACGGCGATCCTCCGGCGGGAACGGGTTCCTGCGGGCTGCGGTGCGACGGAAGAGGGGGCAGCACGGTGAGGGAGAGAGGGGGGGGGGCCTGGCACGGGTTAGCACGGCGTTGCCACCTCCGCTGCCTACGCGACATGGCGACGTGCGCACGGCCGTCGCTGTCGCCGGTGTCTCCTCGACGTTCCAGGCCACCATTTGGCTCACCCTTGCGCGTGGCGTGATCGTGGTGAAGAGGGGCATGCCAAGGAGGCATCAATTTGACCAATGCACAACTCAATACTCGGATTGATCCACGGATTGGCTCGGGTTTGGGAAGAACAGGTGGTGCACAGAAGGTGTTCGATGAAATTCCTGAACCAAAACAGTAGACATTTTGGCTATTTAATTTTCATAATTTGCTTAATTCTTTTGGGCCCAAACTTAGGATCTAGGCTAAATACATTATTGGTAAGTGATACAAAGTCTTCTTGAAATATTTGGAAATATTTCAATAATGAATTTCTAATTTGAATTTGAGGTTTTTGAATTTGAAAATTTGAAAGGGAAAAATTGTGGAATTGAACAAGAGGGTTTCTATCACCACCCCATTGAACTTGTTTTGAAAATAGATGGATTTCTAAATTTGAGAAATAGTGTGACACTTGTCACATTGTTTTTATTGTTTTATCTCTTGTTTTGTTTTATTTTCTTTTCTTCAAATTTTTAATTAGAGCTAACAACCAACATATTCACAATAATCATTTATCATAAGCAACAAGCACAATCAACACATATAAAAATAACAAAAGTTTTTGTTGGCCCATATTTTAGACATAATAATTGATATTAAAATTTTGGGATGTTACAGAGGTACTCCCCGAGCCTCGAGTTGGCGAGCGCGTTTGTTTTGCAGAATTTCTACCTCGTGGTTTTGCTCTCCCGCTGCACGATTTCGTGCGCGGGCTTCTTTATGCCTATGGGGTACATATCCATGATCTTACCCCCAACAGCATCTTGCACATTGCCTGTTTTATGGTGATATGCGAGTGCTTCTTGGGGGTATCCCCTAGCTGGGCGCTCTGGAAGTCGATCTTCCAAGTGCGCCATATGTGCCGCGGCGGGCGTGTGAACCCCGTTGGCGGAGTTGGATTTCAAATCCGCAGCGACTGCCACTACTTCAACCTCAAGGCAGTCAAATCTGCCCAAGGATGGAGGAGCAAGTGGTTTTACGTCCCAGTCGACCAGGACGTGCGCCCAGCGTTCTCGACTGGGACGACCCCACTGAAGACGAAGGCATGGGAGCACCCTCTCTCGACTGAAGAGAGGGAGGAGGCTGCTCCCCTTATGGCCAAGATCAGCAAGCTCCTGAGCACCGTTACCGGTGTCTAGCTGATGAGCACCTTCATCAAGCGTCGAGTGTGGCCTCTGCCCTATGTGGCGATATGAAGGCCCACTCGATGCCACCAGGATGAGCGATGTGGAGCTGTCGCCCAATGAGCTCAGCACGCATGTGAAGTATATAACCAGCATCAAGGCCGACGAATCCATCGACTTCAACTTCACCGTCGCTCCATATGGCGTGGATAATGCTCTTCCCGAGGTAATTATGTTTGACTCTGCTTGACATTTCGAGTTGCTTGATTTCCTCAGTTTGTAATGTATATGCCTTGTGCTTACTCTGCTTCTTTTCGTGATTAGGGGCATTCGACTGCGGCCTCTCTTCCTCCCCTTCCCGAGTCTGGTCCTACTGAGGAAGCGACTATGCTGGACGAGGGGAAGAAGGCGGCCATCTCTCTGCCTTCGGCTAACTCTTCCTCTTCGGAGGAGAACGAAGTCGAGGAAGAGAACCAAGTCTAGCGAGATGGTGAATCTGTCACCGCGTCGGCCTCCAAACGTCGTCGTGTGCCTCGTCAGGAGGCTTCGAGCTCTCAGTCGGGAGGCGCGAGGTACAAAGACCTGGAGGACTCTAGCGATTCTTCGCCTGCTAAGGATGTTTCTCCTTTGGCTCGGCGTTCTTCCCCTCCCTCGACTGGGCTTACGGGCTTCGGAAGCCCGTGCTTTGATGTTGATCCCAGCTCAGATGAGGATGGACACGGGTATGTATGTCGATTTGATTTTCTACCTTTTTGCTTGATATTTTGCTTTTTGGGCTTATTCCTCCTGTGCCCCCAAGTCGTAATTTGTGCTCACTTTTCCCCACACTCCAAACTTTTGCTCACTTTTCCTCACTTCCTTAGCCGAAACTCTCGCAATGCTCATAGCGGTCGTTTGCGGTCGGTTTGCCGTCTTGACCGTCGAGTATGACGAGTGGGGCTGCGTTGGACTGTGTTGACTCACTCGTTGGACCTGACGAGTGGGGCCGAGTTCGGACCTGACGAGTGGGGCCGCGTTCGACTCTGTTCACTACGGCGTTGGACCTGACGAGTGGGGCTTTGCTGGTTGGTTGGGCCGTGTTTGTGTTCGTAGGACATGCCATTTAATTTGTTGGTGATAAAATTAGTAGGGAAGCCTTTTATGCATAGGAGCCTGCTATGCATGCGTTGACCTGCTACCACATGCATGAGCGCCGTCACGCACGCATCGCTTCACGCACCCGCTGCCTCCGTCCCTACCGCACCGTGCCATGCAGCCGCCAGCATCGGTTATTCACGCACCGCAGACGAGCACGCTCGATTCAGTTAATGCTTTGTTTGACGCGTAGAGTCACGCACGCTCGCAGACGCGCAGACTCGATTCAGAAACGGGTCGTCATTTCGCACGGTCGTCGCATTGATTCACGTACGACGCCTCTTCCTCTCCCCCGGCTATTTAAACCGCCTTCGATGCCTCTTCTACACATCCATTTGCGCCTCTCCCTTCTCTTCTTCCCCAAAAGCCAAAGCAAACACGCAGCGACGCCAAGAGCCGAAGACGATGCAGTTCAACGCCCCAACCTTCCAGGAGCCGCCCACCGTGCCGGAGTTGCGGTACCCCCCCCACGAAGGTCGTCGAGTCCTCGCTCCGCGTGTGGGCGTTCTCACGCTGGAGGGGTTCTCGCGAGCTCGCCGAGGGCTTCCTTCGTGCGGGCTTTCACCACCTCGCGTCGGGCTCGCCTATCATGTTCCGTCTCGAGGAACAACGTGCACACGCCCATGCTCCACTGCTAGGGCTTGTCGCCCACTTCACCAACAGGTTTGATGCGTACTACCTGCTCGGCAGGGTGTTTTGGTGTGGGTGCGAGATGGTCGCATTCACCACGTACAACATCTACACCGACTTCGAGAGCGTCTTCCCTACTGCCAACCGCATGCACTGCCTCCCGTACTACCGTGGCGAGAACGGGCTGGAGGAGGAGTAGTGAAGAGACGTGCCGAAGAAGACGGTGGAGCTGGTGGAGTAGCAGTGAAGGCGGCCAAGAAGACTATCTATATGTAGTGTTTATATTTTGTTGTGTCAATCTATATGTATTATGAGTGTGGGTGTGTGTGTGTTCCGTACCCTATGATCTATATAATGTATATGTACTATGAGTTAGGTGTGTGTTGCCCATGAGGCGAGTTCTATGTACGTAAGGACCGGTGCGAATCAACACGACAAAATATAAAATATAGGGACGTTTTATGCATAGAGAGCATCAAAACGGAATGGAAACTTTGAAATCCTGACTTAGTCCTGACTTTGAGTCACTTACTTCTGGGCCCCACAAATGATGAACCCCACATGTCAATGGCTCAAAGTCCGGTGACTCGAAGTGCGACCGTTCATTCCTTCATACATCCAGAGTTTCTGTCGAAACTGAATACAACGAGAGATCAGCATCAAGTAAAAAAAACCTAGAGCAAGTACATCAGCATCAAGCTATCAAATTTGATTGGTTCTTCAATTCAATCACCCGCTTCAAGTTCTTGTTGAGCATCTTCAATTCCCCTTCAGTTCCGCAACCCCCACCGTCGGGGTTCTCCAAAGCCGACGCATTGAGCTCGCGGGTTCCGTCCACTCTTTACGATATGAAAACGTAATCATGAACCCTAAATCCCAAATGTGACGGAAATTTGTTGAAATTAGAGATAGAGGATGCGAGAAAAAGTCAGATCTAACTTGCGCCGGAGAGAATGAAGCAGAGGAATGGCTGCTCTGTGCGAGGAAGAAGCAGAGAAATCGCCGGAGAGGAAGAAGCAGAGGAATGGGGAATGGCTGCTCTGCGCCTTTGGCTGTCAGACGGAGAAGAGGGAGATTTGACGATTTGGCACATAGTATTTTGCAGTTTTAATATTTACGACATGTTGTTTCACTGACATGTGGTGGTCATGTGCAAATAATCCAATGTAAACTGGGGCAGATCGTAAAAATCCCGACAAGGACAAACGCGGCCAATCAGCATGCAAAACCCCGATGGCGCGGATCGCTCTCTAGTATCATATCTAACGGATGCAGTTTGGTGCTAGGGTTATATCGACGGCTAGAGTCAGCCAACGGGGTTTCGAGCACACTTAGGGTTTTGAGCACAGTCAACGGTTTGACCGAACATTCAAATGACCATAACGAAATATAAAAAAATCGAAAAAATAGAAATCCAGTTCACCAGTTTATAAGACATAGTTAACAAAAAAAATATAAACTCGGTAATAAGGGTCCTTTTTTGGGAAAAAACACCTTTTGAAGTGAGACGTTAAAATCAAGTTCAAATGAGCATAAATAATTCCAAAAAAAATCGAAAAAATGTGAAACCAGCGCACATTGTCGTATTATGTGACATAGTTATGAGAAAAAAAATATAAACCTGTGTTTGGTCATTTTCATGAAAAATGGTTCACACAAATGAGCTATCACGTACAAAGAGTTATAGAGTTCGTTGAGTGAGAGAGGGTTTCGGATTCGATAAAATCAAAATAAATCACAAAAATCACAAAAGCTTCATTTCATTTTTACTAAGAAGGATGTGCACTTGGTTTTTCATTTTCATATTTCAAACTTCTTTTGTAGACGTTCAAAATGGGTTTGACCGGGTTTGACCAAACATTCAAATGAGAATAAATAATTCAAAAAAAATCGAAAAAATGTGAAACCAGCGCACATTGTGGTATTATGTGACATAGTTATGACAAAAAAAATATAAACCTGTGTTTGGTCATTTTCATGAAAAATGGTTCACACAAATGAGCTATATCACGTACAAAGAGTTATAGAGTTCGTTGAGTGAGAGAGGGTTTCGGATTCGATAAAATCAAAATAAATCACAAAAATCACAAAAGCTTCATTTCATTGTTAATAAGAAGGATGTGCACTTGGTTTTTCATTTTCATATTTCAAACTTCTTTTGGAGACGTTCAAAATGGGTTTGACCGGGTTTGACCAAACATTCAAATGAGCATAAATAATTAAAAAAAATCGAAAAAAATGTGAAACGAACGCACATTGTCGTATTATGTGACATAGTTGTGAGAAAAAAAATATAAACCTGTGCTTGGTCATTTTCATGAAAAATGGTTCACACAAATGAGCTATCACGTACAAAGGGTTATAGAGTTCGTAGAGTGAGAGAGTGTTTCGGATTCGATAAAATCAAAATAAATCACAAAAATCACAAAAGCTTCATTTCGTTGTTACTAAGAAGGATGTGCACTTGGTTTTTCATTTTCATATTTCAAACTTCTTTTAGAGACGTTAAAAATGGGTTTGACCGGGTTTGAACAAACATTCAAATGAGGATAAATAATTAAAAAAAATCGAAAAAATGTGAAACCAGCGCACATTGTTGTATTATGTGACATAGTTATGACAAAAAAAATATAAACCTGTGTTTGGTCATTTTCATGAAAAATGGTTCACACAAATGAGCTATATCACGTACAAAGAGTTATAGAGTTCGTTGAGTGAGAGAGGGTTTCGGATTCGATAAAATCAAAATAAATCACAAAAATCACAAAAGCTTCATTTCATTGTTACTAAGAAGGATGTGTACTTGGGTTTTCATTTTCATATTTCAAACTTCTTTTGGAGACGTTCAAAATGGGTTTGACCGGGTTTGACCAAACATTCAAATGAGCATAAATAATTAAAAAAAATCGAAAAAAATGTGAAACGAACGCACATTGTCGTATTATGTGACATAGTTGTGAGAAAAAAATATAAACCTGTGCTTGGTCATTTTCATGAAAAATGGTTCACACAAATGAGCTATCACGTACAAAGAGTTATAGAGTTCGTAGAGTGAGAGAGTGTTTCGGATTCGATAAAATCAAAATAAATCACAAAAATCACAAAAGCTTCATTTCGTTGTTACTAAGAAGGATGTGCACTTGGTTTTTCATTTTCATATTTCAAACTTCTTTTAGAGACGTTAAAAATGGGTTTGACCGGGTTTGAACAAACATTCAAATGAGGATAAATAATTAAAAAAAAATTGAAAAAAATGTGAAACCAACGCATATTGTCGTATTATGTGACATAGTTGTGAGAAAAAAATATAAACCTGTGTTTGGTCATTTTCATGAAAAATGGTTCACACAAATGAGCTATCACGTACAAAGAGTTATAGAGTTCGTTGAGTGAGAGAGGGTTTCGGATTCGATAAAATCAAAATAAATCACAAAAATCACAAAAGCTTCATTTCATTTTTACTAAGAAGGATGTGCACTTGGTTTTTCATTTTCATATTTCAAACTTCTTTTGTAGACGTTCAAAATGGGTTTGACCGGGTTTGACCAAACATTCAAATGAGAATAAATAATTCAAAAAAAATCGAAAAAATGTGAAACCAGCGCACATTGTGGTATTATGTGACATAGTTATGACAAAAAAAATATAAACCTGTGTTTGGTCATTTTCATGAAAAATGGTTCACACAAATGAGCTATATCACGTACAAAGAGTTATAGAGTTCGTTGAGTGAGAGAGGGTTTCGGATTCGATAAAATCAAAATAAATCACAAAAATCACAAAAGCTTCATTTCATTGTTAATAAGAAGGATGTGCACTTGGTTTTTCATTTTCATATTTCAAACTTCTTTTGGAGACGTTCAAAATGGGTTTGACCGGGTTTGACCAAACATTCAAATGAGCATAAATAATTAAAAAAAATCGAAAAAAATGTGAAACGAACGCACATTGTCGTATTATGTGACATAGTTGTGAGAAAAAAATATAAACCTGTGCTTGGTCATTTTCATGAAAAATGGTTCACACAAATGAGCTATCACGTACAAAGGGTTATAGAGTTCGTAGAGTGAGAGAGTGTTTCGGATTCGATAAAATCAAAATAAATCACAAAAATCACAAAAGCTTCATTTCGTTGTTACTAAGAAGGATGTGCACTTGGTTTTTCATTTTCATATTTCAAACTTCTTTTAGAGACGTTAAAAATGGGTTTGACCGGGTTTGAACAAACATTCAAATGAGGATAAATAATTAAAAAAAATCGAAAAAATGTGAAACCAGCGCACATTGTGGTATTATGTGACATAGTTATGACAAAAAAAATATAAACCTGTGTTTGGTCATTTTCATGAAAAATGGTTCACACAAATGAGCTATATCACGTACAAAGAGTTATAGAGTTCGTTGAGTGAGAGAGGGTTTCGGATTCGATAAAATCAAAATAAATCACAAAAATCACAAAAGCTTCATTTCATTGTTACTAAGAAGGATGTGTACTTGGGTTTTCATTTTCATATTTCAAACTTCTTTTGGAGACGTTCAAAATGGGTTTGACCGGGTTTGACCAAACATTCAAATGAGCATAAATAATTAAAAAAAATCGAAAAAAATGTGAAACGAACGCACATTGTCGTATTATGTGACATAGTTGTGAGAAAAAAATATAAACCTGTGCTTGGTCATTTTCATGAAAAATGGTTCACACAAATGAGCTATCACGTACAAAGAGTTATAGAGTTCGTAGAGTGAGAGAGTGTTTCGGATTCGATAAAATCAAAATAAATCACAAAAATCACAAAAGCTTCATTTCGTTGTTACTAAGAAGGATGTGCACTTGGTTTTTCATTTTCATATTTCAAACTTCTTTTAGAGACGTTAAAAATGGGTTTGACCGGGTTTGAACAAACATTCAAATGAGGATAAATAATTAAAAAAAAATTGAAAAAAATGTGAAACCAACGCATATTGTCGTATTATGTGACATAGTTGTGAGAAAAAAATATAAACCTGTGTTTGGTCATTTTCATGAAAAATGGTTCACACAAATGAGCTATCACGTACAAAGAGTTATAGAGTTCGTTGAGTGAGAGAGGGTTTCGGATTCGATAAAATCAAAATAAATCACAAAAATCACAAAAGCTTCATTTCATTGTTACTAAGAAGGATGTGTACTTGGGTTTTCATTTTCATATTTCAAACTTCTTTTGGAGACGTTCAAAATGGGTTTGACCGGGTTTGACCAAACATTCAAATGAGCATAAATAATTCAAAAAAAATCAAAAAAATGTGAAACGAACGCACATTGTCGTATTATGTGACATAGTTGTGAGAAAAAAATATAAACCTGTGCTTGGTCATTTTCATGAAAAATGGTTCACACAAATGAGCTATCACGTACAAAGAGTTATAGAGTTCGTAGAGTGAGAGAGTGTTTCGGATTCGATAAAATCAAAATAAATCACAAAAATCACAAAAGCTTCATTTCGTTGTTACTAAGAAGGATGTGCACTTGGTTTTTCATTTTCATATTTCAAACTTCTTTTAGAGACGTTAAAAATGGGTTTGACCGGGTTTGAACAAACATTCAAATGAGGATAAATAATTAAAAAAAAATTGAAAAAAATGTGAAACCAACGCATATTGTCGTATTATGTGACATAGTTGTGAGAAAAAAATATAAACCTGTGTTTGGTCATTTTCATGAAAAATGGTTCACACAAATGAGCTATCACGTACAAAGAGTTATAGAGTTCGTTGAGTGAGAGAGGGTTTCGGATTCGATAAAATCAAAATAAATCACAAAAATCACAAAAGCTTCATTTCATTTTTACTAAGAAGGATGTGCACTTGGTTTTTCATTTTCATATTTCAAACTTCTTTTGTAGACGTTCAAAATGGGTTTGACCGGGTTTGACCAAACATTCAAATGAGAATAAATAATTCAAAAAAAATCGAAAAAATGTGAAACCAGCGCACATTGTGGTATTATGTGACATAGTTATGACAAAAAAAATATAAACCTGTGTTTGGTCATTTTAATGAAAAATGGTTCACACAAATGAGCTATATCACGTACAAAGAGTTATAGAGTTCGTTGAGTGAGAGAGGGTTTCGGATTCGATAAAATCAAAATAAATCACAAAAATCACAAAAGCTTCATTTCATTGTTAATAAGAAGGATGTGCACTTGGTTTTTCATTTTCATATTTCAAACTTCTTTTGGAGACGTTCAAAATGGGTTTGACCGGGTTTGACCAAACATTCAAATGAGCATAAATAATTAAAAAAAATCGAAAAAAATGTGAAACGAACGCACATTGTCGTATTATGTGACATAGTTGTGAGAAAAAAATATAAACCTGTGCTTGGTCATTTTCATGAAAAATGGTTCACACAAATGAGCTATCACGTACAAAGGGTTATAGAGTTCGTAGAGTGAGAGAGTGTTTCGGATTCGATAAAATCAAAATAAATCACAAAAATCACAAAAGCTTCATTTCGTTGTTACTAAGAAGGATGTGCACTTGGTTTTTCATTTTCATATTTCAAACTTCTTTTAGAGACGTTAAAAATGGGTTTGACCGGGTTTGAACAAACATTCAAATGAGGATAAATAATTAAAAAAAATCGAAAAAATGTGAAACCAGCGCACATTGTGGTATTATGTGACATAGTTATGACAAAAAAAAATATAAACCTGTGTTTGGTCATTTTCATGAAAAATGGTTCACACAAATGAGCTATATCACGTACAAAGAGTTATAGAGTTCGTTGAGTGAGAGAGGGTTTCGGATTCGATAAAATCAAAATAAATCACAAAAATCACAAAAGCTTCATTTCATTGTTACTAAGAAGGATGTGTACTTGGGTTTTCATTTTCATATTTCAAACTTCTTTTGGAGACGTTCAAAATGGGTTTGACCGGGTTTGACCAAACATTCAAATGAGCATAAATAATTAAAAAAAATCGAAAAAAATGTGAAACGAACGCACATTGTCGTATTATGTGACATAGTTGTGAGAAAAAAATATAAACCTGTGCTTGGTCATTTTCATGAAAAATGGTTCACACAAATGAGCTATCACGTACAAAGAGTTATAGAGTTCGTAGAGTGAGAGAGTGTTTCGGATTCGATAAAATCAAAATAAATCACAAAAATCACAAAAGCTTCATTTCGTTGTTACTAAGAAGGATGTGCACTTGGTTTTTCATTTTCATATTTCAAACTTCTTTTAGAGACGTTAAAAATGGGTTTGACCGGGTTTGAACAAACATTCAAATGAGGATAAATAATTAAAAAAAAATTGAAAAAAATGTGAAACCAACGCATATTGTCGTATTATGTGACATAGTTGTGAGAAAAAAATATAAACCTGTGTTTGGTCATTTTCATGAAAAATGGTTCACACAAATGAGCTATCACGTACAAAGAGTTATAGAGTTCATAGAGTGAGAGAGGGTTTCGGATTCGATAAAATCAAAATAAATCACAAAAATCAGAAAAGCTTCATTTCGTTGTTACTAAGAAGGATGTGCACTTGGTTTTTAATTTGCCTATTTCAAACTTCTTTTGGAGACGTTCAAAATGGGTTTGACCGGGTTTGACCAAACATTCAAATGAGCATAAATAATTCAAAAAAAATCAAAAAAATGTGAAACCAACGCACATTGTCGTATTATGTGACATAGTTGTGAGAAAAAAAATATAAACCTGTGTTTGGTCATTTTCATGAAAAACTTGATTACAAATAGGGTCGTTTACCCTAGCTTGCGAGCTCGTTTCTTGCACATTTCTCATTTTCATGAAAAACTTGATTACAAAAATTTGAATTCTGACTCAAATAAGATAACAATGTTCAAGCAACATTATTACAACTGATAAGTTTTCACAATAGCTCAAATTATACAAATCTGTCAAAGTTCAAATTCAAAGCTTCGACTTGCTCCTTGTGTTCGCAGCTGGCTTCACCGACGTGCTCCTGGTTTCCCTAGCTGAGATGCTCCTTTTATTCTTCTTTACTTGGGGTTGTGGCCTCCGTGGAGGTGATGATGGAGTACTTCCACCCGCCGAGCACTTGACGACCAATTGTCCCTCAGCTGTGGGTTCAATTGTATTCAAAGGAATAATTGGAATAATTACCTCTTCCTCCTCCTTCTCCTCTTCCTCTCTTATAGCTTCAAAACCATCATAAGCCATGGTTTCAAATTCTTCTGCATCCTCCATTCTAGCTGCATCCTCAATTTCTGCTGCATTCTCCTCTGCATTGGCTGATGTCCATCTTTCCTCCTCTCCAAATGATGTATCCACTGGATTGGTACAAAGCCTAGCAATATGCCCAAGAACTCCACATTTTCCGCAAGCATGCTTTTTTCGTACACGGCCCTCCTCACCTGCTCTGATCCTGTTTTTCTTTGGTCTTCCTGGTGGTCTAGTAATTACAGGAGGGTGGAGTTTGAACCCTAGATCTACTATGTTCCATTGATCTTTTCCCAAGAGTGCAGGCACATTCTCAGCATAAGCAGCCCTAAATTTGGCAACAGAGAAATATTCAGAGCAATATTGATCAACATCTCCATCTGCACCCCCGATAAGATTCATCAGATGTAGGGCATGTATGCATGGCTTACCACGGATCTGCCATTGCCTACAACTACAGTCTCTAGTAGTTAGGTTCACAGGATACCTCCAACACCTATTTTTATTGTCAGTATAGGCTACCTCACCCTGATAATCACCGGATCGAATGCATTTCATCTTCAGTCCTCTTGCCTTCAAATGCAATGCCTTAATCAGTGATGGGAGAATAATATGACCAACATATTGTGTTTCTGCAATTCTTCTACGAAGAGCCATCTTTATCATGATCATCTGCCTAATCTTGTCAAATGCTTGCCACAACAAGAGCCCTTTCACTGATTTAAACTTTGAATTGAAGCATTCTGCAAGGTTACTGGTCACATAATCTACTTTGCAGATTTCGTTGAAGTTGCTTCTTGACCACACCTTGCCATGATGTGCTTCCATGTACTCCCTCACAAGAGGACTTTGACCATACAACACTCTCAAATGGTGTTCATACTTCCTTTTGCTGCATGTGTATGATGCTGGCCATAAGTTCTCGTCATAAACTTTACCTTTGAATTTCTTTTTGAAATTCTGCGCTGGGTGTCGCATACATTCCCTATGCTCCACTCCAGGGAATACAATTTCTACTGCACTTTCTAAACCCTTGCAAGCATCTGTGTGTATAGCTAAACCTGGGGGTGCGCCTATAACGTTGCGCAATTGTTGCAGAAACCAGACCCAACTTTCCTCGGACTCTGCCTCCACCACACCAAATGCAACTGGGAATAGCCAGTTGTGTCCATCTACTGCAGAAGCTACTACTAGCTGTCCTCTCCATCTTCCAGTCAAATGTGTAGCATCTACGGCCAAATAGGGCCTGCAACCATCTAGAAACCCCTACCAGCAAGCCTTGAAACAAACAAAAGCCCTTCTGAAGCAATCCTTCTCAAATGACTTCCCTTTTATTTTGAAGGGAACTATATGCTTGTCAATCTCTACAACACTCCCTGGACTAGCCATCTCCACTTCAGCTTTGAAGGTGTAAAGCAGCTGAAAACTGTCACTCCATTGACCATTAATTCTGTCAAGAGCAATTTCCCTAGCATTGAAAATTCTCATGTAAGGGATTGGTATCTTGGACTTCTCAAAAAGCTTCGCATGGAGTGCTGTTGGACCAAGTCCAGGTTCTTCCCTCAGCCAATCCAATATTGCATCTGCCACCCACCTAGTTTTTGCTAGCTTCAACTTTTCCTTCCCCGCTCCCCCTCCAGGTGGACATGTGTGCTTGTGTTCGTTTTTCTTTATCTGAAACAAAATAAAAGGGTCAACAACAATTGAGAAACATTACTCAATGGTCTGAAACAAAATTACTCGCTGAACAAAATTACCTGAATCAATTGGCTCTTGAACATACTAGATGCATGCAACCTCCACCTACACCTATCATATGGACAAAAAATAGTGAACCTATTCGGCTCACTCCTTTTAACCTGGTAGGTGTTTTCTTTTAGAATGCACCATGTTGTCACTGCATTCCGACAGTCCACCATGGATTGGAAAATGGTGCCTTGCTTAAGCTCAGGTTCTTCCCTATTCCACTCAATTGCTGGCATGTCCTCACCATCGTATTCAGCAACGATTAAGCTGTCCATGTTCTCCTCGTTCTCTTCATCGTCAGTGTCATCAAACATAGCTCGGCTTATGGACTCCTCAGGATATTCATCATCCATTGCTTGCTGACTGGCTAAATCTACCAGTTCAGGGAACATCATCTCGTCTTCATCATCATTTGCAAGCACTTCCTCGTCAGGTTCTGCATCTTCCTCTACGGCGGAAGGTACACGAGAAGCAGCAGCTGAATCGGCTGCAGAATTAGCAGCAGGCCTGTTGTGGCTTTCAGAACCACTTGCTTTACTTGGTGTCGACCTACAAGGAGTGCCGGGGTGCTGGCTGTTAGCAGAGACAGAGTATTTCTGAACTCCCTTCCCCGTCACCCGTTTTGCCTGAACCACAAAGATTTGGATTTTACCGAATCTGCTGCCAGCATTCAGACTAAATAACAACCTCATATTCTCGTCGCAAGTTAGTGGGAGAAATCTTTGCTCGTCACTGTTGAAATAATTCTGTTCAACAACATCGGCATTGCTCCAGGGATAGGTGTTACGTTGCGCAGCTCGAAAATCTGCGAACGATATGCTGGTTTCTACCACTTGGGGATAGAAAAATGTAGATTCAAAATGTGGTTTAGTACCCCACAGTACACTAGTTTCCATACTAACTGTCAGCCGGAAAGCAATCGCAGGATCAATCCTATTTAGTTCAAACAAAGACTTCAGTTAGGCCGGGTACAATTGAGCAAAATTAGAACGATTAAAGCTAGCTCAATTGAAATACGGCCCAATCCTCTCCAAGTCAATTCGAGGGGAAAAGGTGCTTACCCAGGTGTAATCCATGAATTATCTGCCGCGGATTCGACCCAATCCTCTCCACGGTTGATGGCCTTTGTGGCGTCCTCACTCAACCTCGCCATTTCTATCCCACACGGGGGCACGGGTTAGAAATGACGTAGACGCGGAGTCGCCGATGAACGGAATATGGTGGAGGGAACGACGGAGGCAGACGCGGCACGGCGCCGGCGGAGGGGGCAGGCGGGCAGTGCGGGGCGGTGCTGTATCTCGATCTACTTAATTCAAAAAACAAAAAAGGTTCAGACAAGCTGCTCGATACGTGTATCCTTGAGGTCCCACCTGTCAAGGAACGGTCACTGCACGGTCAAGACCGCAACAGCTTAGCTGAGCGCGGGCTCCACTAGTCAGAGTTAACGGTCAATGCACGGTCAAGACGGCAAACGTCCGGCTATAAGCATTTGTGAGAGTTTCAGCTAAGGAAGTGGGGAAAAGTGAGCACAAGTTTGGAGCGTGGGGAAAACTGAGTAGTACTAAGGAACGAGGGGCACATAATTAAATATCCCTTGCTTTTTTGTTTCATCTGACGCCATTGCTTATGTATTTAATAGCACCAGCGCTGGGCGGGTTCCGACGCCTCCAGCCGCAGAGGAGACAACTGTGGCTTCCCCTCGTGCCGATGCTGAAGTCGCCAAGACCACTTTGGTGGTTGGCGTGACGGATGTGGGTGGGACGTCATTTGCTGCTGCTGCTCCAGCTGACAACGCCTCCACTTCTGCGACTCCTCTGTGGACTGAGCACGTAAGTTTGTCCGTATGTTTTGCCTGTGTATGAGTTGATCATTGTGCTAATAAGTGGCGACTGTCCCCCTGCAGCCTGCCGTAAGTGGCCTTGTAGCGGCTGGCAAAGCTTTTGTCCAGGCGGAAGAGGAACGAGCCACTCTTCGCTCCAGTCTTGAAGAACTGAGCCGTAAGTTTATCTGACTGAACTTTGAAGTATTTTGCTCTTTTGCATTTTGATGTCCTTGCGACTGAGTTGGTGTGTAAATGTCTTAGGCGAGAAGAGCGCCATGGAAAAGCGACTGACGGATCTTGAGCAGAAGCTTAACGACCAACAGTTGCTTATGAAGGAGGAACTCGAGAAGGCTCAGAACTCAGCCGCCACTCGAGAGGGAGAGTACGCCAAGCAGCTATTAAGCCTTGTGCATACTATGGAAGGTCAGTAGAGTTTTGTTTTGCATATACCCTTCTTTGCTTGTTCTTTTGCCGATTTCCTTAGATCTTCTCTTTTTTTGAATTTGTGAAGGTTCTGACTCCTCTTCTGCTCCCGAAGATACGGCGAGTGACGGCTTGTCACTTGACCGCGTAGTTGAGAAGCCGGGCGCCGCCATTCAACGCACCAAGAGTTCTTTGGATACTTCCACTCGGACCCTTGGGCATGTTCACAAGGAGGTGATGCCTGCGGCTGAAGTTCCTGCCACCGCGCAAGGCTTTTCTGATGTGTTGGGACCTGGCTCGTCGACTATGTCCGCCTTCGCGCGCGACTTGACGATACGCGGCTTGGAGACCACCCTCAAGCTCCTTCTTGCTAATGGCGTAATTGCCGAGTACGAGGCTGCCCTATCCGACTTCCCTAGGAAGCCAGACGGGAAACCCTTGGCTTTGAGAGGTGTAGCCGAGAACGCCGCGCGCCTGGCCAAAGTAAGCATCTGCACTATGGAGCGCAGAGCGGCTGCGGTTGCCGCTATGCCCAAGTCGCGTAGGGATAGATCTGAGTCTGTATCCCACAATTAGTTTACTTCTTTTGTGGTCTTGTAACCGTAACTCCCGCACGATATGTGTGCTTTTGCTACTTGTTCTTTTTAAAATATGAATTCCACGATGTGCTTGCTGTTGTGCATCTATCTTCTGTTACCTTGTTCTCGTATCTGAAATTTATGATTATGCTCTTGACAGCCCGTTGATACTACCCCAACTGAGGCGCCACAGTCGGGGGTAGATACCCTAACATCTGCCAAGGTAAAGAATGACGCCAAAGTTTTGGCTTATGCAAAGAATCGGGTGTTGACGTTGGAACAAGAGTTAAAAATCGATCAGACTGAGTTGAAAATACTCAAGGCTAAGCCAGATGTTGCCACCCAGCGGGAGGAATATGTACTTGGCGAAATCAAGCATTCGAACAGGCAACTCGAAGGTATTTTACCAGTTGGATGCCCTTGCGATCTTCTTTGCGTCTTCTTTTGCTTATCTTCTTTTGATATTTGCTCGCCTGCAGTTTTCGTTCAAAATTTTGAAGAAGAAGAGGAACGGGTCAGAGAGCATTTAAATAACGCGACTGACAACGCCGTCACTGTTTCTCAGCATTTTTGGTCGGATGGGTACCATGCCGCCAAGCTTGCCACCCTGAAGGACCGAGTGTTTCGAGGCGCCATATTACTCGAACGTTGCCGGGCGGGGTTTATGCGTGTGAATCACTTCTTGTTCCCTGACGGGCCACAGCCGCTGGGTATCCATGCACTGGTTGACTTGTTCCAGTCGACATATGCTATCCGGGAAGAAATAACCCAAAGGGTTGTGCTTGGGGCCAACGCTGCCATGGGATACATCCGCAGTCAGCATCCTACTTTGCGTTTTTCTTCGCCTGCAGCTGCCTCGCGCCTGGAGCAGAGGTACTTGGACGGGACTGCGGCCTCAACAAAAATGCTTGTGGACCGTATGTATGACCAGATTATATGTTCTAATCTGCCCATGAAAGATGAGCCTGAATAATTTGAAAGATATGTACTTGTGCAATTGCCCAGCCCCCGAGTCTATCGGGTGGGTTGTATGAAAATTACCTCATTTATGATTGTGAGTAAACGAATCGTGTTTTGCAAGTATGTTTTTGTGATCAATTTTGCTTTTGTGGTCCAGCCCCCGAGCCTTTGGGTGTGATTGAGTCTTGCTATGAGGGCTAAGACCTAGCCCCCGAGGGCTCGAGTGGGGTATTATGTTACTTTAATGAAAAGTATGCGAGATTTTTTTTTGGAGGAACATCTTCTTAATTGCAGATACTGCCAGCAAGCCGCCTCATTAAAAATCTTCTAGCCCCCTTAGGTACCCTGGTAAGGAAAAGAGCGCGTCTGAAACCTGTTGGCCGTTTTGACATTTTTGCTCTGTTACATTGATCGACTACGGGACCTAGGCATAGAAGCGATGCAGGTGCGCCACATTCCATGGGTTATGTGATAACTCTCTAGTCTGAGCATGCTTCAGTCGATAGGCGCCACCATCGATGACTTTCGTGATGATGAAGGGTCCTTTCCATGGCGATGTGAGTTTGTGCACCTTCTTCTGCTTCAGTCGGAGTACCAAGTCGCCCACCATGAATGTCCTAGGGCGGAGTCGTCGACTGTGATAGTTTTGGAGATCCTGCTGGTAAACAGCTATGCGAGCAAGGGCCGTATTGCGTGCTTCTTCGAGTAAATCTACCGAGTCTTCGAGTGACTCGTTCGCGTTGTCTTTGTTGTATGCTTCGACTCTTGGCACGCTGAATTTCACCTCTGGTGGCAGTACTGCCTCTGCATCATGGACCATAAAGAACGGGGTGAACTAGGTCGAAGCATTTGGTGTTGTGCGTAAACTCCAGAGTACTGCGGGTAGTTCATCAACCCAAGCACCTGCGGCCCTTTTGAGTGGTACCAGCAGTCTTTTCTTTATGCCTGTACAGACGAGACCGTTGGCCTTTTCGACTTGTCCATTGGATTGCGGGTGCTCCACCGATGCATAGTTGAGGGTGATGTCCCACTCTTTACAGAAGGAACAAAACTCTTCGGCTGTGAAGTTTGTGCCATTGTCCGTGATGATGCTATTTGGAACGCCAAAGCGATAGACGATGGATCTTATGAAGTTGACTGCTGTAGTGGCAGTCAAGCTTGTGATTGGTACTGCTTCAATCCACTTTGTGAACTTGTCGACTGCCACCAGTAAGTGAGTATGTCCTCCGGGTGATGATTTTTTGGGTGGTCCGACCATATCTAGTCCCCATTGTGCGAGAGGCCATGCTAATGGTATGGTTTTGAGGGCCGATGCGGGTGCATGGGGCTTGGTAGAAAACTTTTGACATCCAATGCACCTTTTGACTATATCTTCAACATCCTTGAGTGCTGTAGGCCAGTAAAACCCTGCTCTGAAGGCTTTGGCTACGAGTGATCGACTGCCGGCGTGATGCGCACAGGTTCCTGCATGAATATCACGAAGTATAGTTTTGCCATCTTCGAATTCCACGCACCTCTGGAACATACCTGAGACGCTCCGTTTGTAGAGTTCACTGTTTATGATGGTGTATGCTTTGGCGCGTCGAGTGACTCGTCGGGCTTCTGCTGCGTCGTCTGGTAGTTCATCGCGGAGTATGAATGCTAAGAAAGGTTCCGTCCATGCTGGTGTTACCTGATCGCCTTGGCATAGAAGTACTTCGACTGGGGGATCCTCTGAGCTTGGGACTTTGTCCTTGGATGTGTCAGTTTAAGATGACGATGGTCGTTGCTTCTTGATAGACCTGTGTTCGATTCGCTCTAGGAAAACACCAGGTGGTACTTGTGCCTTAGTCGAGCCGATGTTGGCTAACATATCAGCCTCCTCATTGCTTTCTCTCCCAATATGTCATAGCTCGCACCCGTCGAAGTCGCCTTCTAATGTGTTGTAGAGGTCGCGATATGCGATCATGTTGTCGGCTATGGCGTCACAAGCTTTCATTGTTTCCTGCACGACTAGATTTGAGTCACCATATATCATCAGTCGAGTGCAGCCTAACGCCTTGGCCATTCGCATGCCATGGATCAAGCCTTTGTATTCTGCTTCATTGTTAGATGGTTTCACGAAATCCATCTACAACACATATTTGAGCTTGTCGCCTTTGGGTGATATGAGTACGACGCCTGCACCCGCACCTTCGTTTTTCTTGGAACCATCGAAGTACATTGTCCATGAGTTGGACACGTCAGGTATTCCCGGCAGTTGAGATTCTATCCATTCTGTGGTAAAGTCAGGTAAGACTTGTGCTTTGATGACCTTTGGGTGGTCGTATGCGATCCCGAGTGGACCGAGCTCGATGAGCCATTTTATCACTCGCCCAGTTGCGTCTGGATTGGTGAGTATGTCTACAATTGCGGATTTGCTGATTACCGTAATCGGATGCTCTGTGAAGTAATGTCGCAACTTTCTTGTTGTTATGAAGACGGCATATGCCAGTTTTTGGTGGGTACCTTTGTTTGGACAGGGACAGAACCTCGCTGACGTAGTAGACTGGTCTCTGCACGCTCTGAGCTTTGCCTTCCTCCATGCGTTCGACTACCAATACTGTACTTACTACTCGATTTGTGGCTGCAACATACAGGTACATTGGCTCTCTTTCTCTGGGTGCCGCCAAGATGGGGGGTTTTGTGAGTATTCGTTTGAGATTGATGAAAGCTGCTTCGGCTTCGTCCGTCCACTCGAATTTATCCGCTTTCTTCATCAGTCGATAGAGAGGCAGCGCCTTTTCGCCTAGCTTGCTGATGAAACGACTGAGTGCTGCTACTCTTCCTGTCAACTGCTGTACTTCGTAAAGTTTTGTAGGCCTTTGCATGGTTAATATGGCCTGTATATTTTCTGGGTTTGCTTCGATTCCGCGAGCTGAGACCAAGTATCCTAAGAGTTCTCCGGCTGGAACGTCGAATGTGCACTTGTCTGGGTTAAGTTTGATGTTGTATCTTCTGAGGTTGTCAAATGTCTCTCGCAAGTCCGCGAGTAGTGTATCCTCTTCCTTCAACTTGACGACTATGTCGTCCACATAAACTTCGACATTTTGACCGATTTGAGTCTTCAAGCAGTTCTGCATCATACGCTGGTAAGTAGCTCCTGCGTTCTTGAGCCCGAAGGGCATTGTTGTGTAACAATATACTCCGATATGAGTTATGAATGTTGTTTTCTCCTCATCTTCGACTTTCATCCGTATTTGATGATATCCCGAGTATGCATCTAAGAAGGATAAACGCGCGCACCCTGCTATGGAGTCGACTATCTGGTCGATTCGTGGGAGTGGAAAATGATCTTTTGGACAACACTTGTTGAGCACAGTGAAGTCGATGCACATTCGAGTGGTTGTTTTTTTCTTCTTCTCCACTATGACGGGATTGGTACCCATTCTGATTTCTTGATCTCTCGAATGAAGTTTGCTTTGAGCAATTTATCTACATGTTTCTCTATAGCTTCTCTTTTGGGGCCTGATACACGACGTACGGCTTGCTTAACTGGTCTAGTTCCAGGACTGAGTTGGAGAGAGTGCTCGGCGAATTCCCTGGGTATGCCTGGCATGTCGACTGCGCACCATGCAAACATATCCCAGTTCTCACAGAGGAATTCGACGAGCGCGCTTTCGTCTGCTGGAGGCAAGCTTGTTGACACGTCGACTGTCTTAGCAGAATCAGTCGGGTGAATCTGGTGCGTCCTTGAGTCATCTGTGGTGCTGAACGCCTTGTCGACTGCCTGCTTCTTGTGCTCGGGCATGTACGTTGGATCGTTGGTAAGCGAGAGCTCTTCGAGTGTTCGCTCCGCGCCGAACATCTAAGAAATTTTGCTGAAGTCATGGTCGCAACCGTCTGACCTTTGAATGTTTCCGCTGACTGTGATTACCCCCTTTGGACCTGACATCTTCAGTTTGAGGTATGCGTAGTGTGGCACTGCCATGAATCGAGCAAATGTGGGTCGCCCCAATATGGCGTGATATTGTGATTTCCAGTCGACGACTTCGAATTCAATTGACTCGCTTCTGAAGTGCCTTGCGTCACCGAACGTGACGTCGAGTTGTATCGTGCCTTCTAGGAGAATAGCTTTGCCTGGAACAATACCATGAAAAGTGTTTGTGGACTGGGGTAAGTTCTCGACTGACCTGTTCATCCTACGAAGTGTGTCGGCGAAGATAATGTTGATGCCGCTTCCTCCATCCATGAAAACCTTGGACATGGCGTACCCGCCAATTTGAGCATCGAGCACCAGGGCAGCGTGACCTGGTCGATAGACGGATGGTGGATGATCTTCGCGACTGAACGTAATTGCTGTTTCGGAGCCTCGCAAGAAATCTGGTACGGCCGGCGGTGCCATTACTGCCATGTTAACGTGTCGAGTGTGAAGCTTTTGCTGCCTGTTGGAAGGACGCCCTTTTTGAATCATGTACAACTGTCCCTGAGGCTTTGGATACTGCTCTTCTGCAGCTTGCGGTATGTGATGTATGGCTCCTGCGACTTGGCTACCTGCATTATATGGTGGCGGGGGTGGAAGTGCCGCGACTGGCTGTACTGGTGGTGGTGCAGTGTATGCTGGTGGGGCAGTCGGGGGTGCATCCCTTCTGAGTCGTCTCATGTAGTCTGCCGCTATTTGTTTGAATTCACGGCAATTCCCCATGGTATGATTGGAAGTTAGCCTTCTAGTAGCTGGATCTTTGAAAAGGTGTAATCTGCACTGCTCCTCCATCTTCTCTTGGAACATCTTCTCTGGCTTTGTGTCTGATCGTTTACGCCATTCTTGCCTCCGGTAACCACTGCTACGCTGGTCGCGGTCTTGACTGTCGCGGCGGTCATCTGATCGACTGTCACGGCGGTCGTCGCCTCGATTGTCACGGCGATCATCATGTCGTCTGTCCTCTCGGCCGTGATCGTCCTGTGAAAAACCGGCTGCTACAAATTTTACCTTGTCTTTGTCGCCGTAATCGCTCCTGCGTCGCCACCTTTTGTCGTCTCCGTCACGACGATCTCGACTGTCGCGTCGATCCTCATGGTCGCGTGGGGAAAGTGGGCGTTTGGTCCTTACAGCATCTTCTCCGTCTGCCCATTCAGTCGCTATTTTCATGAGCTCTGCCATGGATTTCGGTTTTTGGCGACCGAGTGCCTCTCTGAAGTCGTTTCTGTAGACTCCCATGGTAAAAGTATCTGTCTTCGGAGATTGTGCCTACTGAGTTGCGGATAGCAGTCCACCTTCTGATATATGCTCGGAGCATCTCGTGCGACCTTTGCTTACAAGCTCGTAATTCTTCGAATGTTTTGGGTCGCTCGCACAGATGATCGAAGTATTTGATGAAGTCCTCCTTGAAGTGGTCCCAAGAGTCGTAAGACCCTTCAGGTAATGCTTTGAGCCAGTCGCGAGCTGTGCCTTCAAGCATCAGTTGTATGTACTGCAACGCCGTTGTAGTCGTTCCTCTTTGGGACACGACTGCGAGCTTGTAGTCCTCTAGCCAGCCTGAAGGTTCTTGTTTGCAGTTGAATTTCGGCGTCGTTGGTAGACCGAATCTTTTGGGCATTCTGGCCTCACGAATTCGTCGGGTGAAACATCCCGCCCCGCAAGGTCCTGCATCTCGACTATCTCCCGAGCTGTTGCTTCTGGATCTGCTCCACGATCGGTAGCGGTTTGAGCTTCTTCTTGCACTACTCCTGTGGGGACTATGACTGCGGCGATCTCTCGATGTATGCCGTGAGCGACTCCTGCTACGTCTCCTGCTGCTCCCCGACTGGAGTCCTTTTGCTGCCAACGTGAGTGCTTTGAGTTGCTGGTGATGTAGCTCTGCGGCTGGATCATCTGCTGGAGTCGCGGTTGCCTTTAGGTATGCTCCGAGTGATATCAGGGCACATTTGGGTGTTTTAGGCGCTAGAATGCCTTCCGTATCCAATGTTAGGAACGAGTTCTCTAAATTACGGACGATTTCTGATCTTTCTCCTTCTGGTATGTTGGCCAACCTAGATCGATGCCTCAGTTCGGTTGCACCTGTGGAGCTGAGAGACAGCTGCCTCCTTCGCACACTCGAGATGCTAGCTTGTCTCCTACGCTCTTCGAGTGTTCCTCGGTATTGCTTCAAACGCATTGTTTCTTGCCAGTTGACGTAGTTGTACGTCATCATCTCATCATGGGTTGCGTCTGCTGGCATCATCGTACAATCCGTGATGATTTTGTCTACTTTTGCCGCCATCTCCGCCGTGATATTTAATTTTGTTATACCATCTGGCAACGTAACTTCACAGGGAAATTCTGTAGGCCTTCGACTGGCAGTAGCCGCCGAGGTTTCTGCACTAAACGCGACGTAGACCTGCCGTGGTGTGACCAGAGGGCATGTGTATGTGTTGTCGATGCTAGTCATGGATTTGACTTCATCGTCCAAGCTCATGTCGGAGCTATTGCTTTTGCTGGCCTGAGCGTCGGTATTGACGTATGCCTCGAGTGTCGGTTCAGGATGATCTTCGTAGTCAGAGAAGAATTCGTGATCCGCTTGGATCTCTGGCCCAATGAAGTCGGCGAGGTAGATGCAGTCTTCTGCGTCCTCTGATTGCATGCGATAGGGTGCAGTGTCGAGTGGGGTGACATGTTCGACTGTGTTGACTTGAAAGTCAGATTGTACCTCATCTTCCAGCTGCTACTGCGCCACGAGCTCATTGAACTCTTGGGTTGTCATGGAGGCGACTGGAGATCCTTGCGACGGGATCGGACTGATCTATGATGAAGTTGTCCTCACATCTTCTGGCGATGCGATCAAAGTACATGGCCTTTCGACTGCATCGCCGTTGTAGGTGGACTGGCCCTCATCATCTGGAAACTCTTCTGCCATGAGTTTGTTAAACTCTTGTGTCGACATGGAGGAGATTGGGGATCCGGGGGGGTGGGATCGAGTCGATCTGTGATGAATTAGCTTCCTTGTCTACTGATGATGCGATCGTAGTCGACAGATCCTTGCGCACCTCAGTCGCGATCGTATCGGTCAAGTCCTGCACACCAAACTTATCGACAAAAAAAGTTATGTTCTCCGATAGTTAGTTCAAAACCTGAGTCGAGACTAGAGATGGTCTCTTGTGCTTCTGGCGAGTATGGCTTGATCCTGGTTGGCGATGCCACTTGCGAAGTTGGCGAGTGGCAGCTTGCTGATTCGACACAAGTCGAAGTTGCCGGCGCGTGGCCGTTTGCTGATGCTGTCGACGAGTTGCCGTTTGAAGCTGAAGCCGATGAATCTGTGGATCCAACACTACCGATTCCCACAGACGGCGCCAATTGACGAGGGGTATCCCCATCAATACCCATGACTGATAGCCTAGGGTTAGATTTATGTGGTAGAGAACGCGTAGTGTTAGTAGATTCGTCGGCTGACAAGCGGAAATTACCTAGGTTCAGGGCCCTCGACTGAGGTAACACCCCTAGTTCCTGCCTGTCTGTTATTGATTGTGAATATGCGGCGAGTACAATGTCCAGCGAGGGGTTGATCTCGCTAGGGTATGGTGATTCTGATTGAGCGTGTCCTTGACCGGCTGCCCTTCTAGCCCTTATATAGGGGGCTAGGTCTCGGGTACGTAACCGACTAGGATTACAAGTATGGAAACTACAGCCGACTATGCCTAACTTGGAAAGCAATCTTCGTCTTGGGCCTTCCTTAGTGGGATTCTTCAGTCTATTGACAATTGGGCTGTGGTCATCACGTGCACCAGGTACCCACACGACAGGGTACCTGTCGTGGGATTGTCACGACAGATGTTTCCGGGTGGAAACTTGAGTATTGGGACATAGCGACTTCTGACATCTGGAGCTTGTCTAGCGTGGCGTGGGGAAGCAAGGGTTTACCCAGGTTCGGCCCCTCTTCTTGAGGGAAAGACCTACTCCTGCTTTGCTTTATTGATATGGGGATTCGACGACTCGGCGCCTTAGCTTCCGGGTCTCGATTACAATCTCTGGTACTAGGTATTGCGGGGGCTTTCGACTTGTCCCTCCAGAAACCAGGAGACCCCCTTATATAGGCGGGGAGTCTTGCTGGATGTACAAACGGGGATCCGAGTTACAATCGTACCCGGACTCTACTCTAAGTCCTCTAAGTCTTCGCCTTCCTTATCAGGACTCCGTCTTGTACTAGGTCTCCAGCCTTTGTTAGTTAGTAAGCCCCCAAGACCCTGATCATATGTAAAATAAGGAACTGAAAAGACGATACTCTTTCTTTTAGAGGTGCCTTCCTCATTTCATTGATCATATAATATGTACATAGCTAGCAAGCCGCCTCATTAAAAACCTTCCAGTCCCCTTAGGTACCCTGGTAAGGAAAAGAGCGCGTCTGAAACCTGCTGCCTTTAAACTGAAAAGATACAAAAAGGTGGAGCTCGTCTCATCTGGGAGCTCAGAAAACCTAAGTGTAGTATGGCCTAAGCTCTGCTATGTTCCAGGGCCTGTCGTTCTCTGTCATCGGATACCTTGTATGGTCTGTATTGTTTCTTGTTGTTGTAGCTTCTTCTCTGATGTCCACCAGGTAATAAGACCCATTGTGCAAGTTCCGGCTTACCACGAAGGGACCTTCCCATGGGGGAGTCAACTTGTGAAAGTCGGTCTTGTTCTGAGCTAGTCGTAAGACTAAGTCTCCATCCTGGAAAGTTCTTGATCTAACCCGGCGGCTGTGATAACGCCTCAGGTCTTGCTGGTATATGGCTGATCTCTCCAGAGCTAACTCTCGTGCCTCCTCAAGCATATCAACTGAGTTTTGCCGGGCTTGCTCGTTCTCTGTTTCAACGTAGTTTGCACCTCTTGGAGAATCATGGAGAATATCGCTGGGTAACACGACTTCTGCCCCGTAGACCATGAAGAAAGGAGTGAAGTCTGTTGATCTGTTCGGGGTTGTGTTTATGCTCCAGACGACTGATGGCAGTTCCTCTTCCCAGCATCCGGCGGCTCTGATTAATGGAACCCGGAGTCTTGGCTTGATTTCTCTTAACAACTCCTGGTTTGTCCTCTCCACCTGTCCGTTTGACTGAGGGTGTGAGACTGAAGCAAGGTCAAGCCGGATGCCGTTCTCCTTGCAAAATATCTGCATCTCTCCAAGTGAAAAGTTTGTCCCGTTGTCGGTGATGATGCTGTGAGGATAACCAAAGCGGTATATGATCTTCTTCAGGAATTTTACTGCTGTTGCTGCTGTACAACTGTTGACGGCCTGAACTTCAACCCACTTTGTGAACTTGTCCACTGCGACTAAGAGGTGAGTCTTCTTATTGGGTGATGTTTGAAAATGTCCCACCATATCCATGCCCCAGACTGCAAAGGCCATGTTATTGGGATGGTCTTCAAATCCTGGGCCGGCACATGTATCTGCCTTGCATATCGCTGGCATCCGTCGCAAACCCGGGCTATGTTTTCCGCGTCTGCCAAAGCCGTCAGCCAAAAGAATCTGTGTCTGTAAGCTTTGGCCACCATTGATCTTGTGGATGCGTGATGTCCGCAGTCCCCTGAGTGGATCTCGTGAAGAATTTTCCGGCCTTCCTCTGGTGAAACGCATCGTAAGAACACTCCAGACGCGCTCCTCTTGTATAACTCACCGTTGATAATGACGTAACCCTTAGCCCGGCGCACAATCTGTTGTGCCAGTACTTCGTCTTGCGGTAGCTCTTCTCTCAACAGGTAAGCCAGATATGGCTCTGTCCACGATGGAGTCTGATGTAAGGCGGCGACTAACTGTGAATCCGGGTCATCAGGATGTGCTAACTCTTCTTCTGTTGGAAGCTTGACTGATGGATGATGTAACTCGGCGAGGAACACGTTTGGAGGTACCGGCTCTGTCCTAGAGCCGAGTCTTGATAAGGCGTCGGCTGCCTCATTTTTTCGCCGGGCGATGTGCTCAACTTGATAGCCTGAGAAGAAGCCGGCTACTCGGTCTACTTCTCTCCTGTAAGCCGCCATATTGGCGTCTTTCCTGTCCCAAGTTCCTGATACTTGTTGAGCGACAAGGTCAGAATCTCCGTAACACATGATCCTTTTGATGTTCATCTCTTTGGCGACCTTCAGACCATGTAACAGGGACTCATACTCTGCGATGTTATTGGAGCATGGCTCAAAGTGTATCTGTAAGACATAGCTCAGCTTGTCTCCTTTTGGTGAAGTTAAAACGACGCCGGCTCCTGATCCTTCAAACTGTTTTGACCCGTCGAAGTGCATAACCCAGTGCTTTGCGCTTGGTGGAGGTGGTAAGGGGTCAAACTCTGTCCAGTCATTGACAAAATCAACTAGGGCTTGTGACTTGATTGCTGTCCTTGGCTCGTAGTTGATATGATAAGGCCCCATCTCGATGGCCCACTTTGCAATTCTGCCTGTTGCTTCTCTCTTTCGGATGATTTCTGCCTAGGGAGCAGAACTCACCACCGTGATGGGGTGCTCCTGGAAGTAATGAGGCATCTTCCGGCTTGCCATGAAAACGCCGTAGCCTAATTTCTGCCACTGCGGGTATCTCTGTTTTGACTTTGTCAAAACTTCGCTAACGTAGTAAACCGGCCTTTGAATTGGGTACTCTTTTCCTTCTTCCTTGCGCTCCACCACAACCACGGCACTGACGGCTCGTGAGTTAGCAGAGACATATAGTAACATTGTCTCCTTGCTCGTGGGAGCCGCTAGAACTGGTGCTGATGATAACGTTTTCTTCAAATCTTCAAAGGCGTCATCCGCTTCTTGACCCCAAACAAACTTGTCTGACTTCTTCAGCAGCTTGTAAAGTGGAAGTGCTTTCTCTCCCATCCTTGCAATGAACCGGCTTAGGGCTGTGACGCAACCCGTCAGCTTCTGGACATCATTTATGCACTCCGGCTTCTTCAGGTTCATGATGGCCTTGATCTTAGCCGGGTTTGCTTCTATTCCTCTTTCTGAGACTATGAAACCCAGCAACATGCCTGCTGGCACTCCAAACACGCACTTGGTTGGGTTTAGCTTCATCTGGTACTTGCGTAGGTTGGTGAAGGTCTCTTTTAGGTCATCAAGTAGTGACCCGGCTTTCTGTGACTTGATCACGACGTCATCGACATAAGCGTGCACGTTGCGACCAATTTGATTCTGAAAACAATTCTGGATGCATCTTTGGTAAGTGGCACCTGCATTCTTGAGACCGAACGACATGGTTTTGTAACAGAAAGCACCAAAGGGGGTGATGAACGAAGTCTTCTCCTGGTCGTCCACATTGAGCTTGATCTGATGATACCTGGAATATGCATCCAGGAAACATAACAACTCGCTGCCGGTTGTGGCATCGATAATCTGATCTATACGAGGCAATGCAAAGGGGTCTTTTGGACAAACCTTGTTCAAGCTGGTGTAATCCACGCACATGTGCCACTCTCCGTTCTTTTTCAAGACTAAGACCGGGTTTGCCAGCCACTTCGGGTGATGAACTTCCATGATAAACCCGGCTGCGAGAAGACGGGCAATCTCCTCTCCAATGATCTTTTTCCTTTCCGCG
This sequence comes from Poa annua, assembly GCA_026929855.1. NCBI lineage: Eukaryota > Viridiplantae > Streptophyta > Magnoliopsida > Poales > Poaceae > Poa > Poa annua. The sequence continues at coordinate 25,097,185 of CM049439.1, read as the reverse complement.
TTGAAACGACGTAGTCCTTGTTTAACCGGCTTTGCCTTAGGATCAACATGTAAGCTGTGCTCAGCAAGTTCACTCGGTACACCTGGCATGTCTGAAGGAGACCATGCAAAGATATCCCGATTCTCACGGATGAACTTGATGAGCTCGCTTTCCTATTTCGGGTGCATGTGGGATCATACCGAAAACTGCTTGGAGGAGTCCCCTTCTACGAAGTCAACCATCTTGGTATCTTGAGCAGACTTGAATTTCTTCTTTTCTTCCTCGTGAGCCGGCTTTTCCAGCACACGTTTATCAGCCGGATCTAATTGAGACTTGTAGTACTTAAGCTCTTCTTCTGAACAAGCCTGCCCTGCCATGATAGCATCTCCGTTGTCACACTCTACAGCCATGTTCTTGCTTCCTTCGATCGTGATTATTCCCTAAGGTCCTGGCATCTTCAGCTTGAGATATACGTAACACGGACTGGCCATGAACTTGGCATAAGCCGGCCTACCGAACAGAGCATGGTACGGACTTTTTAAGTCAACAACCTCAAACTTCAAGAACTCTGATCTGAACTGCTCCTTGCTCACTCCAAATGCCACCTCTAAGCTGATCTGGCCAATTGGGTGTGCCGACTTCCCTGGGACTATGCCATGAAAGATTGTTGAAGTTGGAGTCAGATGATCTATAGTTAAACCCATCCTTTTGAACGTGTCTAGATACAAAACGTTGATGCTGCTTCCTCCATCCATCAAGACCTTGTTTAAAGAGAACCCGTCGACCTGTGGTGCCACAACAAGAGCCAAGAGACCCGGATGTTCCGCTGTGGGCGGGTGATCTTTCTGGCTCCAAGTAATCATCTGCTCGGACCACTTTAGGAACCTTGGGACGGCTGACGCCACTGCGTTGACGGCTCGTGGTTGCAATTTCTTCTCTCTCCTGGACGTGCTGGTGGTGAAAACGTGATACTGGCCCTGGCTATGGAGCTCCTTCGGGTTCTGCTGATACCCGGTCATGACTTGGTTCTGCTGCTGACTAGACCCAGCGTTGTTGTTTGGCGGTCCGTTCGACCCAGCCCCCTGTCCGGGTCCCGCCGGGTGACCATTGTTCCCAGTATTTCCAAAGTTGCCATTGCTTCCGAAATTTCCCTGACTCCTCTGCATCTCTTGTTCGTGTCTCATCCAGGCTCTTATGTCGGCGCACTGTGCTAACGAGTGATTCGATGGTCTTCCGTTCTTGTTGTGTTTCAGGCATGGCATGCTGTACATCTCGCCGAAGTTTGGTCCTCTCGAAGGACCTCCCCTGAAATCTCCACTGGGTCTTGACCCTCTGTAACCCGTCGTCTGGGTCGCTCCTACGAACTCTGAATTTCCACCCTCATATGGGCGCTTGTTATTCCCATTCTGATTGCCATTGTTCTGATTTTGATTCGGGTTACGACCTCCACTGACCCGGTTGTTCCTCTGTTGTTCCTCTGTCTCACCCGGCCTTTTGTCCGTGGCAGCATATTTATTGGCTGTTGTTACCACTTCCCCTATCGAGATCTCCCTGCAAGCCGGGTCTTCCTTCATACGTCCTAGCTTGTGCGTCAAAGGATCAAAACCACAATTTTTCTCCATGTATGTTATAGTCGTGTGCGGTGAAATGTTGATGGATGATTGCAAGATCTCTGTGACTCTGGACATCCATTGCCTTGCCGACTCGGTTTTCCTCATGACACAGTGATCCAAATCTGCCTCGGTGTACTGCTTCTTGCATGTTCCAGCGAAGTTCTTGATAAATGCCGCCTTTAACTCCTCCCAAGAGTTGATACTGCGTGGTGGAAGCCGTTCCAACCATATCTTGGGTGCTCCTTCCGCTATCATGAGATACATGTAACGGGCACATAAGTTTGGTGTTGCGTTTTTCATATCCATGGCCATGCCGTAACTACTCAGCCACATCTCTGGGTTCATGTTCGGATCATAATTGCTTACTTTGGTTGGTTCTTTGAATTTTTCAAGAAACGGCTCCGCCCTTATGGCATCTGATAAACACTTTGGTCCTGCCAAGTTTGAAGAAGTGCCCCCTCCGTGACCCGGCGGAGGCGAAGATGCGGCCGGTCTAGCGGGGATCACCACTCTGGCTCCGGCTCCTGCTCCTGGAGGCGCTGCCGCCGCAGCTGCACGCCTTGCCCTTAAGCTGTTGACTATTAACTGTGCCGCGGACATAGCCGGCGCGACTACCCTCTGAGGTGTGGCGGCCGGCTGTTGTTGCTGCATCACTTGTTGGTTTTGTTGCTGAACTTGCTGGTTTACCGGCCCGAGCCGGTTCTGGACCGATCTCGCTACCGCCGGCTCTCCGTGCCGGCTTCTAGTACGACTCCTTCGTGGCTCTGAATTGAATGCTTGCGAGCCGCGTGGGTTATTGTTCTGCTGGACCACGACAGTACGCAATAAGTCTATGGCTCTTCGCGCTTCAACGCCGGCTGGTGAATTATCGAACGGGATCTGCTCTAGGTCATGTGCAGCTGCAAAAACATGGTCAACTGGATTATTATAATGACCCGGGGGAGTGGTAAACCTGGGGGGTGGTGGTGGTAGTTGCTCTGCGACCGCATTCCCGGCTCTGGCTCCTCCGGCCGGGCTTCCCGCGCTCCTTCCAGCTTGCGTTCCTTGTAACCCGGCCTGTGGCACGCCAGCTCCCACTACAGGGTTAGCCACCGCCACGGGTGCGGGCATGTTGGTGGGTGTTGTCTGGTACTCGAGGACTTGAGGTACTATGGCGTTTGTTCCGGTTGGTAGATGCAGCCGGCTTCCGCGCGTCCTGTTCTGTACTGCGGTAAATTCGTCCCTCCTTCTCTGGAGAGCATTTCTTTCGTCTTGTAACCTCTGTTCCTGCTGAGCCAAAAGCCGCTCCTTCTCTGCTACTCGCTGGGCTTCATCCGCGCGATCTTGGTTTGCTCTTGCCACGGCCCGCCTTAGATCTTCAAGTTCTCTCTGTATGGCTGAGTTGGTGTTTGTTACTTCTCCCAAGTTCTGCGCCGGGTTTCCTAATGTACCGGCCCTCGTCTGATCGTTCGCCGCAGGCGGCTGAATAGGGGTATTTGCCAGGATCAGGTTTGTGAATGCCGTCCCAGGCGCTGGTGTGTGTGTCTGAATTGCAGCGCTGAAAGTCGGTAAAACTGCTCCGGTATTGGGGTTGGGTGGTGCATACGCCGGGGGCGGCATGCCAAGCTGACCCTGGTCCAAAATTTCTCTGTTCCGTCTCGCGGTTCTCTCTGCGTCTGTCTCGTCACTAATGGAGTCTGTTCCCCCGTCAGTCGGCTGGCCCGTGGTCACGACGTGAACCGTCATATGACGTACGGGTCCTAGGGACGCCGGGTGATCTTCTTCCTCAAGTCCATACCCCCAACGATCTTCAAACAGTGGCAAGATTGAGTCGGTATCAGTGTTCAGATCTGACACGTTTGTTGGTGCGACAATTGAATCCTGTAGAGCTTGAATCGCCGCCTCTTCCTCTATGGTCATGACTTCGCACTCTGGTGATCCAACGGACTCTTCTCCATCTGTCTGGGCCATGGTAGTTGACCCGGACTCTGACTCGTATTCCGGCTCATACTGATCTGAGCCGGCTCCGGTGGACCGGATTACGCCGACGAAAACATCGATCTGACCAAAGATGATCATAGATCCGGTTTCCAGCTGATCTGCTTCTTCTTTCCAACCAAAGTCGTCCACGATCCGCTCCCCTCCTGGGAGCGTGTAGATCTGGCCGATAGCTAGGTTTTCCATACCGCGCCGCGCTTCTCCAACAAAACTGATGTTCTTGGCCGCAGGCCCCACGGTGGGCGCCAACTGTCGTGGGATTGTCACGACAGATGTTTCCGGGTGGAAACTTGAGTGTTGGGACATAGCGACTTTTGACATCTGGAGCTTGTCTAGCGAGGCGTGGGGAAACAAGGGTTTACCCAGGTTCGGCCCCTCTTCTGGAGGTAAAGACCTACTCCTGCTTTGCTTTATTGATATGGGGTTTCGAGGACTCGGCGCCTTAGCTTCTGGGTCTCGATTACAATCTCTGGTACTAGGTATTGCTGGGGCTTTCGACTTATCTCTCTAGGAACCAGGAGACCCCCTTATATAGGCGGTGGGTCTCGCTGGATGTACAAGCGGGGATCCGGGTTACAACCGTACCCGGACTCTACTCTAAGTCCTCTAAGTCTTCGCCTTCCTTATCAGGACTCCGTCTTGCACTAGGTCTCTAGTCTTCTGGATCCTTCTTAGCTTGTGGGCCAAGGCACACGTCGCCTCCGGCTTACGTGGGACCCGGCCCATCTCTTTACGCTTGACCCGACCCAGGTTCCTACCAGGCCGGCTTGTCTTCTAGGTCACTGGGCCTACTGGGTTATGATCCCCCCAACACGGGTGCTCCTTCTTCTTCGATGACTAAGGTCCTGGAGCCGGAGACAAAAGTAGAGGAGGAGCCTGCTACTCATGCTGCAGGCAAAGGGCAAGTTGAGGAGGTGGGAGACTCAGAATCCGAAGAGGAGGCTCCCCTGAACACCTTGGAGTTCCCAGAGCTTTTTGAGAAAATTCATGCACGACTTTCAGTGGTGCGAAAGGAGGAGTCTCAGCTTCGGAACTATCTTCATTATCGCTTCCAGGTGTGTTCCCTACTAGTAGTCCCCAAGTGCTTAGCTTTTACTCAAGTAGATGCTGAGTGCTTCAATCAGAGGGGACATGCCTCCTGATCTAGGTGAAACTTCGTAGTAGTCCCCAAGAGTCGGACCAGTAGCTCGTTACACTTCGGGTCTTCTTTTAAATAAAACTTTGAAATGAGTAGTCCCCAAGAGTTGGAACAGTAGCTTGCTACGTTCCGAGTCTTCATTGAGAACCATGTAATCCGGTCTTAACTTTTTTGCTTCTGCTGAGTAGTCCCCAAGGGTCGAAACTAGTGCTTGCAGTGTTCCGGGTCTTCCTTGAGATACTAGTTTAGCCTGATACGCCGTCTTTTTTGCTCCTACTTTCTGTCTCTCTATCTTTCTGATGAACCCTCTTTGTCTTTTTTAGGTTTTTTCTGAGACGAGTGCCAAGAATAACAGTGAGGTGCGCGACCAACTTGCGCACGAAATGGGCCTCCGAGAAAAGGCTGAGGAACAACTGAAGGCTCAGGAGGAGATTTTGAGCCGGCTGAAAGCCGACAACGAGGTCTTGCAGAAGAAGGTTCACGACCAGGAGCTGGCTCTCCAGGTTCAAGCCCTCAACCTGCAGAAGGCCATTGCTGAGCTTGAAAAGATAAAAAAGCACATTCATAACCTGGCGGTGGCTGTTTTCGGTAAGTATGCTTCTCTCTTCTTTTTTTCTTTTCATTTTGGACCCTCATGTTGTCCTCTTGATCGTGCTTATGCTCCTCTACTTCTTTTCAGGCCCGGCTCAAGGGGTGACAATCAAGGGGACCATCGACAAGATTCAAGCTATCTATGGCGTTACCAGGCGGCTATACTTTGGCTGCTTTGAAATGATCAAGATGTCCTCTGGTGGTGTTTCTCCACCGGGTTTGCCGGACTTCCTGGCTGCCACCTCTGTTGTGCCAGCATTGATGCAACGGTGGAAGGCGTCCTCCTGTCGCAAGGGTGCTATCCGCGCTCTGGCTCTCGTGAAGGCCTATTACCCAAACCTTGACCCGGTTAAGCTGACCAAGGGCTTTCCGGAGTTTCAAGCAGATGGCCAGGAGACCGCGAAGATCTATGGCAAGCTTGTGAAGTCTATCCGGCGCCCGGCTTGTCAAATTGCTGATGGGTTGGCGCTGGATGAATTCCAAGCTGCATATGATGAAGAAAACCACGCAGTCAAGGAGATCCCGCCAGAGCCGGTCAATCTGTGGAAGCCGGTGGAGGAAGCACCGCAACTCTTCACGCCCTTTACGACAAGTGCGAATCCTTCAAGCTCTACTCCTGATGTACCAGCTCCTTCTCGCCCTTCTGATCTTGACGGCTTTGAGGCTTTGGCCTCGGTCGTTTTGCAGAAGCCACCAGGCGAAACTACAAAGGGTACGAAGGACCCTGGGCAAGGATCTGCACCGGCTCCTCCACTCCAGTAGATCGGTCGGATGTTCCCAATGCCGACTTTTGTGTCGACTTGCATAATTTTGGCTTGACTTGATCCTGAAACAATTTATTGGCCTGCTTGGCCTGTAATAGATTAGGTGTAAATACTTATGTCTTACTTTGTGACGTGCCTTCGTGCACTATTTAAAGTCCTTGCTTATATAATATCAATCCTTTTGTGAAATCTGCAAGGCTTGTTGGTTTCGATGACCCTTTTGGTTTCTTTAGCTCTCTGCAAAGCCGGTTTTCTCGTGACATCTGTGCGTAAAATTCCTGAGCAATCAGGGTCTGCTAAGTCCCCATGGGCTTCATAGTCAGATTGAAAGCCGGATTTTTAGCATCTGGTCATGTATCATGTGAGAATAACATCGAGCTAGCAGGCAAGTATAACCAAGAATAACTGTGGCGTCTTTGCCGAGTCTTGAGTCTAAAACTTACAACTTAGTTAGTTAGTAAGCCCCCAAGACCCCTGATCATATGAAAAATAAGGAACTGAAAAGACAAAACTCTTTCTCTTAGAGGTGCCTCCCTCATTTTATTGATCATATAGTATGTACATAGCTAGCAAGCCACCTCATTAAAAACCTTCCAGTCCCCTTAGGTACCCTGGTAAGGAAAAGAGCGCGTCTGAAACCTGCTGCTTTTAAAATGTAAAGGTACAAAAAGGTGGAGCTCGTCTCATCCGGGAGCTCACAAAACCTAAGTGTAGTATGGTCTTAGCTCTGCTATGTTCCAAGGCCTATCGTTCTCTGTCATTAGTTATCTTGTATGATCTGTATTGTTTCCTATCACTATAGCTTCTTCTCTGATATCCACCAAGTAGTAAGACCCGTTGTGCAAGTTCCAGCTGACCACGAAGGGACCTTCCCATGGGGGAGTCAGCTTATGGAAGCCGGTCTTGTTCTGGGCTAGTCATAAGACTAAGTCTCCTTCCTGGAAGGTTCTTGATCTAACCCGGCGACTGTGATAACGCCTCAGGTCTTGCTGATATATGGTTGATCTCTCCAGAGCTAACTCTCTTGCCTCCTCAAGCATATCAACTGAGTTTTGCCGGGCTTGCTCGTTCTCTGTCTCAACGTAGTTTGGAACTCTTGGAGAATCGTGAAGGATGTCGCTGGGTAACACGGCTTCTACCCCATAGACCATGAAGAAAGGAGTGAAATCTGTAGATCTGTTTGGGGTTGTGTTTATGCTCCAGACGACTGATGGCAGTTCTTCTTCCCAGCACCCGGCAGCCCGGATCAACGGGACCCAGAGTCTTGGCTTGATGCCTCTGAGTAGCTTCTGGTTTGTCCTCTCTACTTGCCCGTTTGACTGGGGATGTGAAACTGAAGCAAGGTCAAGCTGGATGCCGTTCTCCTTGCAAAATATTTGCATCTCTCCAAGTGAAAAGTTTGTCCCGTTGTATGTGATGATGCTGTGAGGATAACCGAAGTGATATATGATCTTCTTCAGGAATTTGACTACTGTTGCTGCTGTGCAACTGTTGATGGCTTGTACTTCAACTCACTTTGTGAACTTGTCCACATCAACTAAGAGGTGAGTTTTCTTGCCGGGTGATGTCTGGAAAGGTCCCACCATATCCATGCCCCAGACTGCAAAGGGCCATGTTATTGGGATAGTCTTCAAATCTTGAGCCGGAACGTGAATCTGCCTTGCGTATCGCTGGCATCCATCGCAAACCCGGGCTATGTTTTCCGCGTCTGCCAAAGCCGTCAGCCAAAAGAATCCGTGTCTGTAAGCTTTTGCCACCATTGATCGTGTGGATGCATGATGTCCGCAGTCCCCTGAGTGGATCTCCTGAAGAATTTTCCGGGCTTCCTCTGGTGAGACGCATCGTAAGAACACTCTAGACGCGCTCCTTTTGTGTAACTCGCCGTTGATGATGACGTATCCCTTAGCCCGGCGCACCATCTGCCGTGCCAGCACTTCGTCTTGCGGTAGCTCTTCTCTCAACAAGTAGGCCAGATACGACTCTGTCCATGATGGAGTCTGATGTAAGGCGGCAACTAACCGCGAATCTGGGTCATCAGGATGTGCTAACTCTTCTTCTGTTGGAAGCTTGACTGATGGATGATGTAACTCGGCGAGGAACACATTTGGAGGCACCGGCTCTCTCGTAGAGCCGATTCTTGATAAGGCGTCAGCTGCCTTGTTCTTTCATCTGTTGATATGCTCAACTTGATAGCCTGAGAAGAAGCCGACTACTCGATCTACCTCTCTCCTGTAAGCCGCCATGTTGGCGTCTTTCCTGTCCCACGTTCCTGATACTTGTTGAGCAACAAGGTCGGAATCTCCATAGCACATGATCCTCTTGATGTTCATCTCTTTGGCGGCTTTCAGGCCATGTAACAGAGCTTCATACTCTGCGATGTTATTGGTGCATGGCTCGAATTGTATCTGTAAGACATAGCTCAACTTGTCTCCTTTTGGCGAAGTTAACACAACGCCGGCTCCCGATCCTTCAAACTGTTTTGACCCATCAAAGTGCATAACCCAGTGCTTCGCGCTTGGTGCAGGTGGTAAGGGGTCAAACTCTGTCCAGTCATTGACAAAATCAACTAAGGCTTGTGACTTGATTGCTGTCATTGGCTCGTAGTTGATGTGATAAGGCCCCATCTCGATGGCCCACTTTGCAATTCTGCCTGTAGCTTCTCTGTTTCTAATGATTTCTGCCAAAGGAGTAGAACTCACCACCGTGATGGGATGCTCCTGGAAGTAGTGGGGCATCTTCCGGCTTGCCATGAAGACGCCGTAGACTAACTTCTGCCACTACGGGTACCTCTGTTTTGACTCTGTCAAAGCTTCGCTAACATAGTAAACCGGCCTTTGAATTGGGTACTATTTTCCTTCGTCTTTACGCTCCACCACAACCACGGCACTAACGGCTCGTGAGTTAGCCGAGACATATAGTAACATCGGCTCTTTGCTTGAGGGAGCCGCTAGAACTGGTGCTGTTGATAATGTTTTCTTCAGATCTTCAAAGGCGTCGTCCGCTTCTTGACCCCAAACGAACTTGTCTTACTTCTTCAGCAGCTTCTAAAGTGGAAGTGCTTTCTCTCCCATCCTCGCAATGAACCGGCTCAGGGCTGTGACGCAACCCGTCAACTTCTGGACGTCATTTATGCACTCTGGCTTCTTCAAGTTCATGATGGCCTTGATCTTAGCCGGGTTTGCTTCTATTCCTCTCTCTGAGACTACGAAACCCAGTAACATGCCTGCTGGTACTCCAAACACGCACTTGGTTGGGTTTAGCTTCATCTGGTACTTGCGTAGGTTGGTGAAGGTCTCTGGTCGTCGACATAAGCGTGCACGTTGTGACCAATTTGATTCTGAAAACAATTCTGGATGCATCTCTGATAAGTAGCACCTGCATTCTTGAGGCCGAACGACATGGTTTTGTAACAAAAGCCCCAAAGGGGCTGATGAACGAAGTCTTCTCCTGGTCGTCCACATTGAGCTTGATCTGATGATATCCGGAATATGCGTCCAGGAAACATAACAACTCGCTGCCGGCTGTGGCATCGATAATCTGATCTATAAGAGGCAATGCAAAGGGGTCTTTTTGACAAACCTTGTTCAAGCTGGTGTAATCCACGCACATGCGCCACTCACCGTTTTTTCTTCAAAACTAGGACCGGGTTTGCCAGCCACTTCGGGTGGTGAACCTCCATGATAAACCCGGCTGCGAGAAGACGAACAATCTCTTCTCCGATGATCTTTTTCCTCTCCGCGTTGAAACGACGTAATCCTTGTTTAACCGGCTTTGCCTTAGGATCGACATGTAAGCTGTGCTCAGCAAGTTCACTCGGTACACCCGGCATGTCTGAAGGAGACCATGCAAAGATATCCCGATTCTCATGGATGAACTTGATGAGCTCGCTTTCCTATTTCGGATCCATGTGGGCTCCTACCGAAAACTGCTTGGAGGAGTCCCCTTCGACGAAGTCAATCATCTCGGTACCTTGAGCAGACTTGAATTTCTTCTTTTCTTCCTCGTGAGCCGGCTTTTCCAGCACGCGTTTGTCGGCCGGGTCTACTTGAGACTTGCAGTACTTAAGCTCTTATTCTGAACAAGCATGCTCCGCCATGATAGCATCTCCATTGTCACACTCTATAGCCATGTCCTTGCTTCCTTCGATTGTGATTATTCCCTGAGGTCCTGGTATCTTCAGCTTGAGATATACGTAACACGGCCTGGCCATGAACTTGGCGTAAGCCGGCCTATCAAATAGAGCATGGTACGGACTTTTTAAATCAACAAGGTCAAACTTCAAGAACTCTGATCTGAACTGCTCCTTGCTCACTCCAAATACCACCTCTAGACTGATCTTTCCTATTGGGTGTGCCGACTTCTCTGGGACTATGCCATGAAAGATTGTTGAAGTTGGAGTCAGACGGTCTATTGTTAAACCCATCCTTTTGAACGTATTGAGATATAAAATGTTGATGCTGCTTCCTCTGTCCATCAAGACCTTGTTTTACGAAAACCCATCAACCTATGGTGCCACGACAAGAGCCAAGAGACCCAGGTGCTCCACTGCTGGCGGATGATCTTCCCGGCTCCAAGTAATCGTCTGCTCGGACCACTTTGGGAACCTTGGGACGGCTGACGCCACTGCATTGACGGCTCGTGCTTGCAATTTGTTTTCTCTCCTGGATGTACTGGTGGTGAAAACGTCATACTGGCCCTGGCTGTGAAGCTCCTTCGGGTTCTGCTGATACCCGGTCATGACTTGGTTCTGCTGCTGACTAGACCCGGCGTTATTGTTTGGCGGTCCGTTTGACCCAGCCCCCTGTCCGGGTCCCACCGGGCGACCATTGTTCGCGTTGTTTCCATTATTTCTGAAGTTACCATTGTTTCCGGAATTTCCCCGATTCCTCTGCATGTCTTGCTCGTGCCTCATCCAGGCCCTTATATCAGCGCACTGAGCTAGCGAGTGATTTGATGGTCTTCCGTTCTTGCTGTGTTTCGGGCAGGGCATGCTGTACATCTCGCTGAAGTTTGGTCCTCTCGAAGGACCTCCCCTAAAATCGCCACCGGGTCTTGACCCTCTGTAACCCGTCGTCTGGGTTGCTCCTACAAACTCTGAATTTCTGCCCTCATATGGGCGCTTGTTTATTCCCGTTCTGATTGCCATTGTCCTGATTTTGATTTGGGTTACGGCCTCCACTGATCCGGTTGTTCTTCTGTTGCTCTTCCATTTCACCCGGCCTTTTGTCCGTGGCTGCATATTTATTGGGTGTTGTTACCACTTTCCCTATCGTGATATCCTTGCAAGCCGGGTCTTCATTCATGCGTCCAAACTTCTGTGTCAAGGAATCAAAACAACAATTTTTCTCCATATATAATATGGCTGTATGCGGTGAGATGTTGACTGATGAGTGCAGGATCTCTGTGACTCTGGACATTCATTGCTTTGCTGACTCGGTTTTTCTCATGACGCAACGATCTAAATCCGCCTCAGTGTACTGCTTCTTGCATGTTCCAGCGAAATTCTTGATGAATGCCGCCTTTAACTCCTCCCAAGAGTTGATACTACATGGTGGAAGCCGGTCTAACCATATCTTGGGTGCTCCTTCCGCCATCATGAGATACATGTAACGGGCACTTAAGTTTGGTGTTGCGTTCTTCATGTCCATGGCCATGCCGTAACTGCTCAACCATGTCTCTGGGTTCATGTTCGGCTCATAGTTGACAATCTTGGTTGGTTCTTTGAATTTTTCTAGAAACGGCTCTGATCGAATCGCGTCCGATAAACATTTTGGTCCTGTCAAGTTTGATGATGTGCCTCCTGTTGGGCCGGCGCCTCCTCCTTGACCCGGCGCAGGCGAAGTTACGGCAGGTCTGTCGGGGATCACCACTCCAGCTCTGGCTCCAGGAGGTGCTGCTGCCGCAGCTGCACGTCTTGCTCTTGAGCTGTTGACTATCGACTGTGCCGCAGACATAGCCGGCGCGACCACCCTCTGGGGTGCGGCCGCTGGCTGTTGTTGCTGCATCATTTGTTGGTTGTGTTGCTGAACTTGCTGGTTCACCGGGCCAAGCCGGTTCTGGACTGATCTTGCCGCCGCCGACTCTCCATGCCGGGTTCTAGTACGACTCCTTTGTGGTTCTGAGTTGAACGCTTGTGAGCCGCGTGGGTTATTGTTCTGCTGGACCACGGCGGTACACAATAAATCTATGGCTCGCTGTGCTTCAATGCCGGCCGATGAGTTATCGAACGGGATCTGCTCTAGGGCATGTGCAGCTGCAAAAACATTGTCAACTGGATTATTATAATGACCCAGGGGAGTGCTAAACCTGGGGGGTGGTGGTGGTAGTTGTTCTGCGACCGATCCCCGGCTCTGGCTCCTCCGGCCGGGCTTCCCGCGTTTCTTCCAGCTTGCGCTCCTTGTAACCCGGCCTGTGGCGCGCCGGCTCCCACTACAGGGTTAGCCGCCGCCACGGGTGCGGGCATGTTGGTGGGTGTTGTCTGGTACTCGAGGACTTGAGGTACTATGGCGTTTGTTCCGGTTGGCAGATGCTTCCGCGACTCCTGTTCTGTACTGCGGTAAATTCGTCCCTCCTTCTCTGGAGAGCGTTTCTCTCGTCTTGTAACCTCTGTTCCTGCTGAGCCAGAAGCCGCTCTTTCTCTGCTACGCGCTGGGTTTCATCCGCGCGCTCCTGGTTTGCTCTTGCGATGGCCTGCCTTAGGTCTTCCAGTTCTTTCTGCATCGCCGAGCTGTTATATGTCACTTCTCTCAAATGCTGCGCCGGGTTTACAGAAGCACCGGCAAGCGTTTGGTCTATCCCCGCCTGTGGCGGGACTTGATTTCGTGGGTTTGGCGGCGGAACAGGGGTATTCGCCAGGATCGGATTTGTGAAAGCCGTTCCTGGTGGTGGGGGATGTGTCTGAATTGCGGTGCTGAAAGTCGGTAAAACTGCTCCGGTGTTGGGGTTGGGTGGTGCATATGCCGCAGGCGGCATGCCAAGCTGACCCTGGTCCCACGCTTCTCTATTCTGTCTCGTGGTACTCTCTTCGTTTGTCTCGTCGCTAACGGAGGCTGTTCCTCCATCAGTCGGCTGACCCGTGGTCACGATGTGAACCGTCATATGACGTACGGGTGCTGGGGATGCCGGGTGATCTTCTTCCTCAAGTCCATATCCCCAACGATCTTCAAACAGCGGTAAGATTGACTCGGTATCTATGTCCAGATCTGACATATTCATTGGTGCTGCGACTGAATCCTACAGAGCTTGAATCGCCGCCTCTTCCTCCACGGTCATGTCTTCGCACTCTGGCGATCCAACAGACTCTTCTCCATCCGTCTGGGCCATAGTAGTTGACCCGGACTCTGACTCGTACTCCGGCTCATACTGATCTGAGCCGGCTCCAGTGGACCGGATTACGCCGACGAAAACATCGATCTGACCAAAGATGATCATAGATCCGGTTTCTAGTTGATCTGCTTCTTCTTTCCAACCAAAGTCGTCCACGATCCGCTCCCCTCCTGGGAGCGTGTAGATCTGGCCGATAGCTAGGTTTTCCATACCGCGCCGCGCTTCTCCAACAAAACTGATGTTCTTGGCCGCAGGCCCCACGGTGGGCGCCAACTGTCGTGGGATTGTCACGACAGATGTTTCCGGGTGGAAACTTGAGTATTGGGACATAGCGACTTCTGACATCTGGAGCTTGTCTAGCGTAGCGTGGGGAAACAAGGGTTTACCCAGGTTCGGCCCCTCTTCTTGAGGTAAAGACCTACTCCTGCTTTGCTTTATTGATATGGGGATTCGAGGACTCGGCGCCTTAGCTTCCGGGTCTCGATTACAATCTCTAGTACTAGGTATTGCGGGGGCTTTCGACTTGTCCCTCCAGAAACCACAAGACCCCCTTATATAGGCGGGGAGTCTTGCTGGATGTACAAACGGGGATCCGGGCACTAGTAGAAAACAGCCTAACAGTCCCGGTTTGTAAGGGCCTTTTGTCCCGGTTTAAAAACCGGGACTGCGGAATTGGGACTAAAGGCCAGCCCCTTTAGTCGCGGTCCCGTCTGCAACCGGGACAAATAGCATCCACGTGGGCTCGCAGGCGAGCTGCTCAGGCCACAACCTTTTGTCCCGGTCTATATTACAAACCGGGACTAAAAGTGCGAGAGGTTTTAGGGTTTAGGTCTTTTTATTTTGTTTTATGTTTTCTGTTTTATTTATGATCTAAGCTATTATTCATACGGTACAATTACACACATCGATGCATATATTGTATGACGAGTCTAAATTAAGCATACATGCATATATAATATAACGAGTCAGTCGTACAAACATATATATACATTCGATCATATATACACACGAGTGTCTTCCGAACACGAGAATTACATGAATATCACTTATGGGTTTTCATGGTATTCTCCTATTGGGGCTATGACCTCGTCAAGCAAAAAATCAGCAATTTCCTCTTGAATTTCTCTTATGCGTTGCTTTGCTGGGAGTTGCGATCGTGAAGCCACATTCTTGATCAAATAGAAGGTCGATATGAATATATAAATTGTCATTAACAAAAGTAAAACTCTGAATATATATATTAATGTTGAATGTACATGTGGAGAAGTCCGCGCACTGACACACGTGCGCATGTACTCGCAAACGAAGTATCCACATAGATTAGTCGCCGGTGGTTGTTTCTCGCACTTTACGAAAATAGAGTTGAATCAAATAATAATGAAACAGGACAATCCGATATTAAAACTTGAATTAAAATGAGTACTATACTTACGGGGATTTGTTTAAAGGTCAGCTCTGATTTAAAATGACCACCCTCAGATCTTGTGAACCGCTTCCATACCCTACAAATAAAATGAATAAAGAAGATATTAATAACTAGAACACAGGAAAATAAAGAGGCCGATATAGTGTAATAACGATTGAAATTACTTTTGGAGCATATCAGTAATGCTTGCATAATACTGCAAGGTATGCGCTATTGAGTTCTCGATCTCAACTATCCCACGGTCAATTTGAATGTTAAAGAGAATCCAGTGGTAGCTGCACACGTTCATCAACATTTAGTCAGAGCGAAAAGTTAATGTGTATAAGACAGTAAGAACACTCTCACCTGAAGTTGTAAGGAAACAAAATCACATCTTTATAATTTTGTTGCTTCAATGCATTGAACAAGTTGTTCTCCGTTTCCTCCGGAAATTGTTCTAGGGTATGTACATGAACTCGATCCGGGTCAACGAACCCAACTTGATAATTAGGCATCCTCTTACATTCGAGAATCTTCTTTCTGCATAATAGCATATGAACGAATGTATGTAGTGAGACTTAATTAGCTAGAGACTTAATTAATAACAGAAATAAAAATTAATCACTTACAGACAATAGCAGCTCATGATACATTTGTCGAGGGCTTCCATATTGAATAACTGCCATAATTCATCAAAATCAATATGGATTGTATGTTCTCCGATGAAGTAATGTTCATCTTTATATGTAAGAGACATCATTGTTTGACCGTCTTTTGTGCGCTCCATATACCACTGATGTAATTCTCGCATCCTTGGAGGTAGCAGTGCCAACTCCGCCTCTGTGACCAGTTCCTTCCCCATGACAAATTGCCTTGCCAGGGGAGCCATGCCGGTTTCAACTATGCCTAGCATTTCATCAATCGTCAGACCAGGAATTTCTTCAAAGTTTTCTGGTAATACAATTGGGGATGCCACCTTCAACGGAACGATCGATTGTTTTTTCTGTTGTCCAAGCTGGGCAACGTCGGCTCTCTGCTGCCTCTTATTCTTCGTGGGACGACCCTTGGGGAGCGGTGACACTTTCTCCTTAGTAGGCGGAGTCGGGCACTTCCGCTTTACTCCAATGTACTGAGTGGGCGGCGCCGAAGATCGAGTCCGCTGATGCAGCGTGGAAGATGTGGGAGCCTTAGGCGCAGATGAGGAAGCCTTAGTCGCAGATGAGGGAGCCTTAAGCGTAGATGATGGAGCCTTAGGCGTAGATGAGGGAGCCTTTGGCGTAGATGATGGAGCCTTAGGCGTAGATGAGGGAGCCTTAGGCGTAGATGAGGGAGCCTTTGGCGTAGATGAGGGAGCCTTAGGCGCAGAAAGAGGCGGCGTTGGTTGAGGTGGAGGTGAGGGAGCCTTAGGCGGCGATGATCGAGGTGAAGGTGACGGAGCCTTAGGCGGCGATGATCGACGTGGAGGTGAGGGAGCCTTAGGCGGCGATGGTCGAGGTGAAGGTGAGGGAGCCTTAGGCAGCGATGATCTACGTGGAGGTGAGGGAGCCTTAGGCGGCGATGATCGAGGTGGAGGTGATGGAGCATCAGGCCGCGATGATCGACGTGGAGCTGAGGGAGACTTAGTCCTTTGCAAGTTGCCTGGAAATATAATGTATTTCTTTTTCCATAAAATAACTCCATGCAAGACTTCTCCCAGGGTCGACTCCCCTTCAGGGCCAGCGAAGTCAACCTCCAATGTCTCACATCCGGATAGAATTTCATCCACCCCGACACGAGCATACCCAGCTGGAATCTCGCGGCCATGCCAACGCGCTGCAGGATCAACTTTCAAAGCAAAGCCGACGGCCACCTTCATGGATATATTCTTCAATGGCTGGTGTAGCTCACAATCAGTCTTCTCTTCGATATTGTCCACGGGGTAGCGCTCCATCGGTGACACATCAACCTGTGCATCATCAACGCTGACATGCAACGACGTGGAAGCCATGCTGCTTCTCCGGCAGTCGGGTGCGGGATCTATGTACATGTGTTCTCCCTCTGGACGGCATCATATTTGCTCCTGCATCTGAGAATACAGCGCAAAGAGCTGCTCGTTCTTTTCTTCCACATTCTTCAGCCGGTCTGCCGCCTGCTGCTCCCTCCTCTTCTGTGCTCTCGCTCGGCTTCTATAAGTGTTTATGTTCTCATGAAACCCTATCTTCCAAGTAACACATCCATAGCCTCGTACGCGTCCTCCGTGCTCAGGATTTTTGAGTGCCTTTGTCAGTTCGCCGTTATCTCTATCAGGAACAAAAGTTCCCGCCTCCACCTCGGCTATTGCTGTTTCAAGATCCTTGAGGGGAGTCAACACTGCTTTCTTCGTCGGATCACGAAGAACCAACTCCCCAGTTTCCACATCCAATGTCATACCATGCGCCATTAGGAAATTTCCTGCTCTTTCGGGCACTTTCTCTGTACCTGGAGATAGCCCTTTTGCCTTAATTTCAGCCTTAAGTTTATCCCACTTAGGCCTGGCAGTCATGTAGCCACCTGTCCCCAGATTATGATGATATATCTTCAGCGCGGCATTATCCGCGTTCTTTTTCGACCGTGCTATAGCTTCTTCCGATTCCTTGTACGTCTTGAAATCATCCCATTGAGCACGTAACCTCTCTTGAGTTCCCTTGAACTCCGGAGTAATTTTCCCGCTCTTGACATAAGTCGCCCACAATCTTTTCTTGTGGTTACAGAATTGTGTGGCCATCTTCTTAAGGATCCACGCCTTCACTTTGTCCATCATGGCCTTTGTTTGCTCCGGGGTGTCCATCTTCGGCAGAGTGAAGTGTGATATCAGCTTCTCCCAAATAGATTTCTTTAATTCGTCAGAGACAAAACTTATATTGTCGGCTCTTGCTGGCTTATTCCATTCTCGACAGGTGATCGGGATCATATCCCTAACAAGAACTCCTGCTTGATTTTTAAATGCTGTCACGCTCTTTTTGGGCTCCAAAGGGATCCCATCGGCACTGACTACATCAATCCTCATGTGCATGTTCTCGTCCCACTTTTTGGTCGGGCCCCTTGAAGTGGAAGATTTGTTCGATTTGGAGGTCTACAAAAAACATTCGTTTAATATATGCTCAATGTGTGAAGGTCTAACTAGTGATATATATCATGAGCAAAGACTTAAATATTTACATCGGAGGACTTGCAGGTTGAGGGCCCAGCGCTAGTATCGACATCAATACTTGTTTGCGGGTTGTCTCCTTGTAACAAATCTTCCAACAAGCAATACCCATCATCATTCAGATATTGTGAGCCGTCATCCACAAAGTTCTCTACATCTTCTGGTCGGCTTTCCCCTATCATGTTCAACAATGCATCTTCCTGAGGATCTCTACCGTTACCGTTGTGGTCCATAGCTTTAACTATAAAGAAAAAGGATTAAATAAAGATTAAAAGTAGTAGCAATAACAACAAAGAGGGACATTGAAAGTAGTAGTAGCAATAACATCAATTAGTTACAAGTCATAATAATATATATCGCATCCATAATACATCACGCTAAGCAAAATGGACGTCGAATCGCCGGAAACATGCCGCGTGCGGTGAAAACCCAAAGTGAAGGAACCCTGAAGATGCTGAAGATGCTGCCAAGTGGTGGACGGACGGACATCCAACGCGACCATGTACCGACGGACGTGCTCGTCCTCCTCCCTAACACGACGACGTACCAACTCCTCGGGGGCCGGCACCCTCTGTACCCGTCGGGGCCCACGTGACCGCCACCAAAGAAGCTCCGGGTCGACGATGGTTCCCTCATGCCTCACCAATCTGCGCACACCGGAAGGTAGCACCTCCCAGTGCCAACCCGGCGGAGCCCAGTCCCGGACATCCATAGTCCCGTCCATCTTGAAACTATGAATCTTTACATTAACTCTTAAAATCCAAGACATTGTATAAAACATTGTAAAATTAAAAGACGTTGTATTAAATTCCAACATATTGCTAAATTCTAAATTGAACTACTAAGTCCTAAAACAATAGTTCTAAATTCTAAATTGAAGACACTAAAATACTATAACAATTTGCCAACACACTAATTTACAAACTTCCTAACATTGCAAAACAGACAGCAAGGCCTCATATAGAATTGCTTCAGGGATGGTGTCAGCGAACAACGTGGAATGAACATTGCATATATGTTCAGACAACATGGTTCACTCACACCTCCCTGAAGATGCAACCATCGTCTAATCATCGGCCAAAAGTAGTCATGCTGGCGTCAGCATGACAATGGAGCTTAACAGTAGCAATTCACTTAACATTGCATCACAAATTAATCAACACATTGCATAAAAACACATTGTCACAAATAGCATTTTCACAAATATTAAACAACACATTGCACAAATATTAATCAACACATTGCACAAATATTAATCAACTAAATAGTACTAAAGCAATAGCAATTCATCTAAAATAGTAGCATTTCCTATAGCAATTTAAAAAACAGTAGCATTTCTATCAATTTCCTACCAATTCCTAGCAATTCCAAAATGATTAACTAAAACACAAGATGAACACCTAAACTAATTCAGTTTCTAGCAATTCCTAGCATTTCTATCAATTTCCTACCAATTCCTAGCAATTTAAAGTCTTAATTCATTTTCTGGAAAAAAAAACCGATGACGTCACCGTGACGTCACCAATACTAAGTGATCGACGGGAGAGGCCGGAGTGCTCACCGGCTGCGACGACGACGACGAGCTCGGCGGGGACGGGGACGACGAGCTCGGCAGGGACGGGGCTGACGAGCTCGGCGGCGCGGCGTTGAGGGAGAAGAAGAGGAAGCAGTGGCGGCGCTGACGGACGGCGGCGCAGCGGACGGCCGCGAGGCGAACTCGGCAGTGGCGGCGCTGACGGACGACGGCGCAGCGGACGGCGGCGAGGCGAAGCTTGGCAGCGGACGGCGGCGCGCTCGATTTGGGCAGCCTGCCGGCGTCGAGGTGGTTCCTTAGCGCTGTCCCGGTTCGTGGCTTGAACCGGGATAGTGGAGGAGAAGCATTTATACCAGTGACTTTTAGTCGTGGTTCGTGGCACCAACCGCGACTAAAGGTACCCCTGTAGTCCCGGTTGGAGCCATGAACCACGACCCAGTGTGTTTTTCGGCCGATTAGTTTTCGCGCGCGGTGCCACCCCTTTAGTCGCGGTTCGTAAAACCAACCGCGACTAAAGGTGTGTTTTTGCGCCAAAACTCAAATATTTTTCATTTTGCAATTTCAAAAGAGGTTGAACATACATTTGATTAACTTCTGACTACATATTTGGATTCTGACACCTTTAGTCGCGATTTTTCATTTTCTGATTCTTAAAATAATTTTCTAATAATAACCATTTTGCCATTTTCAATTAAATATGAGGTAAACTCAGATCTTTTGCATTATATTTTATAATTAAACTAATAATAACTTGAAATAAGGCGGCGTGATGGCGCGGAATACATTATTACAGCTTCTGACACATAGAGTTACATAAAAGGTTTAACATTATTACACATCAACTAGTGTTTCGCTTTCTTATATGCGCTGTGTAACCATGGAGTATCTTCATTGTTTAACCTGATAGTTGGGTCAATGTTGACTTTGAAGGGTGGGATTTCATCAAACTTATTGTAATCTTCTGACATGTCTGTCTTGTCCTCCACTCCCACGATATTTCTTTTCCCTGAAAGAACAATGTGGCGCTTGGTATCACCGGATAATGTTTTGTCTTGCTTTTCTTTTCTTTTATTCAGTCTAGTAGACATATCCTTCACATAAAAAACTTGAGCCACATCATTGGCTAGGACGAATGGTTCGTTTAGGTACCCAAGATTCTGGAGATCCACCGTTGTCATTCCGTACTTGGTATCTACATGTACCCCTGTCATCTTGACCCATTTGCACCGAAACAAAGGGATCTTAAAAGAAGGTCCATAGTCAAGTTCCCATATCTCCTCTATATAACCATAATATGTGTCCTTACTTCCATCGTCGTTTGTTGCATCAAAGCGGACACCGCTGTTTTGGTTGGTGCTCTTTTTATCTTGTGTCATCGTGTAAAATGTATTCCCATTTATCTCGTACCCTTGGAAAGTTGATATGGTCGAAGATGGTCCGCTGGCCAAGTCGAACAACTCCATGTCAACAGTGTTGTTATTCATGAGATGTGCTTGCAACCAACCGCTGAAATTCGCCTTGTGTGCTTCTGTTATCGAGGAGTCATCTATCTCCGGGTTTTTGGACCGTACAATATTCATGTGTTCCTCAATATAAGGAGCCACAAAGGTGGAATTCTGCAGAACTGTGTAATGTGCTTCAGTTAAAGAATGACCGTCCATACAGATCATTGTTTTCCTTCCGAGAGTGCCTTTTCCACTCAATCTCCCCTCATGCCGCGATTCAGGAACACCAATCGGCTTAAAATCAGGAATAAAGTCCACACAAAACCCAGTGACCTCCTCTGTTCCAAAGCCGTTGGAGATGCTTCCTTCAGGCCTAGCACGGTTATGAACATACTTCTTTAAGACTCCCATGAATCTCTCAAAGGGGAACATATTGTGTAGAAATACAGGACCGAGGATGGAAATCTCTTCGACTAGGTGAACTATCAGGGTCGTCATAATATCGAAGAAGGATGGTGGGAACACCAACTCGAAACTGACAAGACACTGAACCACATCAACCTGTAAGGTATGTAGACTCACTAGATCGATTACCGTCTGAGATATTGCATTCAAGAATGCATATAACTTCACAATGGGTAGTCGAACACTTTCCGGTAGAAGCCCCCTCAATGCAACCGGAAGCAATTGGGTCATAAGCACGTGGCAGTCATGAGACTTTAGGTTTTGGAATTTTTTCTCAGCCATATTTATTATTCGCTTTATGTTCGATGAGAATCCGGATGGGACCTTCATACTACTCAGACACTCAAAACATATGTCCTTCTCTTCTTTCGTAAGAGTATAGCTGGCAGGACCTTCAAACGGCTCTTGATGGATGCCGTCCATTTCTCTCAAACGTTGCTGGTCCTCTCGTGCTCCCGGTGTATCTTTTTTATTCTTCCCATACACACCCAAGTGGGCTAGAAGGTTCAAGCAAAGATTCTTCGTCACGTGCATCACGTCGATACAAGAGCGGACCTCTAGGATTTCCCAATAGGGTAGCTCCCAAAATATAGATTTTTTTTCCACATGGGTGCGTGTCCGTTAGCGTCATTCGGAACTTTTAGGCTGCCAGGACCCTTTCCAAATATTACTTTCAAATCCTTAACCATATGAAATACATCGGCACCAGAACGAAGGTTAGGCTTCTTCCCTTTTTCCGCCTCACCGAAATGCTTGCCTTTTTTTCTTAAGGGATGATTGGGTGGAAGAAAACGACGATGCCTAGGGTACACATTCTTCCCCCCGTTAGTCAAATATACACTATCAGTCTTATCTAAACAGTGTGTGCATGCATGATATCCCTTGGTTGTCTGTCCTGAAAGGTTACTAAGAGCAGGCCAATCATTGATGGTTACGAACAGCAACGCTCGTAGGTCAAATTCCTCCTGTTTGTACTCATCCCATACACGTACACCTTCTTCCTGCCAGAACTGTAAAAATTCCTCAACTAATGGCCTGAGGTACACATCAAGGTTGTTGCCGGGTTGCTTCGGTCCTTGGATGAGCAATGGCATCATAATGAACTTTCGTTTCATGCACAACCACGGTGGAAGGTTATACATACATAGAGTCACGGGCCAGGTGCTATGACTGCTGCTCTGCTCCCCAAAAGGATTAAAGCCATCTGTACTTAGACCAAACCTTAAGTTCCTTGCTTCATTTGCAAAGTCGGGAAACATTCTATCAATTTTTCTCCACTGCGACCCATCAGCGGGCTGTCTCAACTTCTCGTCTTTCTTACGGTCTTCCTTGTGCCATCGCATCAACTTGGCATGCTCTTTGTTTCTGAACAAACGTTTCAACCGTGGTATTACAGGAGCATACCACATCACCTTGGCAGGAACCCTGTTCCTGGTGCCCTTGCCCTCAACACCTTCAGGGTCATCTCGTCTGATCTTGTACCGCAATGCAGTGCATACCGGGCATGCAACCAAATTCTCATAGTCACCGCGGTACAGGATGCAGTCATTTGGGCAAGCGTGTATCTTCTCCACTTCTAATCCTAGAGGGCAGACAACCTTCTTTGCTTCGTACGTACTGACGGGCAATTCGTTATCCTCTGGAAGTTTCTTTTTCATAATTTTTAGCAACTTTTCAAATCCCTTATCGGTCACGCCATTCTCTGCCTTCCATCTCAGCAATTCTAGCGTGGTATCCAGCTTTTTCTGTTCATTTTTGCAAGTTGGGTACAACAATTTTTTGTGATCCTCTAACATCTGCCCGAACTTCAGCCTCTCCTTTTCACTTTCGCAGTCTCGCTTCGCATCAACAATGACCCGACCAAGATCATCAATAGGCTCATCTGGTGCTTCAACTTCTTCTTCTTGTTGTTCTTCATTTTCGACATTTTCTCTCTCACACTGTTCAGGGAACATAGGATAGTCGTCATTATTATCTTCTTCTTCGTCGTCTTCCATCATGACCCCTATTTCTCCATGCTTGGTCCAACATTTATAGCCGGGCATGAAACCGGACGTATAGAGGTGGATGTGAATATCCCGTGAGTCGGGGAAATCCCTCTTGTTCTGACACACACAGCATGGACAACACATAAAACCATTATGCGCGTTTGCCTTAGCAACCTCGACAAATTCCCGCACGCCTTGCATGAACTCATTCGATCGCCGGTCACTGTACATCCATTGTCGTCTCATCTACACACAATTATATATAGAGAGAGTAAGTGCTCAAATTAATATAGTGTTCATCACAATACAAGCGCAATCAAACAATGCTAACAATAATTCTGAGTCCCAACACAGTACGACAACACTAGTTTGCACACTTTAAAAAACCGTACATGGCGATTATAATCGCGACTAGGAGAACAATGACACCGAATGAGAAATATAGGAACATTTCATTTCGGAGAGCTGCCTTTTTCATCTTATTAATCTTCAACCTCGTTCTTTCCCTAGTTTCACGAGTCTGGATCATGTGTCCATCGATGATATCCGCCAAATCCAACTCTATTTCCCCCTTCTTTTCCACAACCATGTCTCTTTTTTCGTTCAGAGTTTTTAAACCTTGCTTCATCTTGTGGATTGTATCATGAGCTAGCCTTAGCTTCTCTTCGGTCCTACTCAAATTTTCATCGGTCTTTCTCTTCTCCTCTCTTGTAAAATTTAATTCTTCTAGGAGAATGACTTTTCCTTGTAGACAATGTTGAAACTGGACACATCCATCATGAATGCCGCACTCACATACTGATTCCTAATATTTATAATTGGAAAAATTAAATTAGGAAATTCTCACCCTAAATTAAAAATTATTTTTATATTACAGAGACGACATGACATCTAGATGTGCTAATAATACCTCATCCGAAAAGGAGGAGTTGTTCACGACGCCCGGGACCTCGCTGTTGTCGACCATCGTATATGGCTGCGTGGCTCGGATATGTAACATATCATTATATACATATAAATAACTAAGTTGAGCTAAAGTTGAGCTATTGTTGAGCTAAGTTGACCGTATCTTCACACATATGCAAACTAGCTAGGTAGCTAAAATTTGAGCTCACACTTCCCACAAAATTACTCCTAAAGCTAAATCCACCATTCTCTATACTTCTAAAGCATTAAATGAGCAAAAATTAGCAGTAAGAGATAATAGGATACAATGGCTAACCTTTTAGAAGGCAGGAAGCTTCAAATCTTCACAAATCGACGGCAACGCTGATGAACTCGAGCTCCACGCGAAGAACACCAAGAACAGCTCGAGCAGCTCTCCACACGCGCTCTGAACAGAAAATGCAACGGCTGGCTCGGGCCTGAGGGACGAAAGTATATATAAAATGGGACTTTTAGTCCCGGTTTGTTACACGAACCGCGACTAAAACGTTTGGTCGCGGTTCGTATAACAAACCGGGACTAAAAGTTTGTCTGGAACCGGGACTAATAGGTTTCGACCTCGAGATGCCTTACTAGCCGTTGAAACCGGGACTAATAGTACCTTCAGTCCGGGTTCCAGGCTGGACCGGGACTGAAGTGACTCAGGGCTCAAAACCGAAGCCCCATTTTCTACTAGTGGGGTTACAATCGTACCCGGACTCTACTCTAAGTCCTCTAAGTCTTCGCCTTCCTTATCAGGACTGCGTCTTGTACTTGGTCTCCAGTCTTCTGGATCCTTCTTAGCTTGTGGGCAAAGGCACACCGGCTTAAGTGAGACCCGGCCCATCTCCTTATGATTGATCCGGCCCAGGTCTCTACCAGGCCGGTTTGTCTTCTAGGTCGGTGGGCCTACCGGGTTATGATCCCCCTAACAGTACCCGTTTGGTATAACCTCGTCATCACCCAAAAATGAAAGAAGTGGTAAGGAAAGAGGTAATAAGACTTATTGAAGCTGGTATTATTTATCCCATAGTTGATAGTAAGTGGGTTAGTCCTGTTCATTGTGTTCCTAAAAAGGGTGGAATGACTGTTGTTCCAAATGATGAGATGAACTTGTGGCTCAACGTACTGTTGATGGTTATAAGACGTGTATTGATTTCAGGAAGTTAAATAGAGCAACTCGTAAAGATCATTATCCATTCCCATTTATTGATCAAATGTTAGAAAGGTTATCTAAACACTCTCACTTTTGTTATTTAGATGGTTATTCAGGTTTCTCACAAATTCCTGTTCACAAGGATGATCAAGAAAAGACCACTTTTACTTGCCCATATGGTACATTTGCTTATAGGAGAATGCCATTCGGTTTGTGTAATGCTCCTGCTACTTTTCAAAGATGCATGAATGCTATATTTGCTGATTATATTGAAAAGATAATGGAAGTTTTTATGGATGATTTTTCTGTGTATGGTACTTCATTCGATAATTGCTTGTTCAATCTTAACAAAGTTTTGCAGAGATGTGAAGATCAAAACCTAGTTCTTAATTGGGAAAAGTGTCACTTTATGGTTAATAGGTATTGTTCTTGGACATTATATTTCTTGAAGAGGGATAGAAGTTGATCCAGCAAAGATAGAAGCTATTGAGAGGCTACCATACCCAAGGGATATCAAAGGTATAAGAAGCTTTCTTGGGCATGCAGGTTTTTATCATAGGTTTATTAAAGATTTCTCCAAAATATCAAAGCCTCTAACCAATCTTTTGCAAAAGCATGTTCCTTTCTCTTTTAATGATGATTGCGTTAAATCCTGTAATATTTTGAAGAATGCTTTAATAAGTGCTCCTATTATTCAACCTCCTGATTGGAACTTGCCTTTTGAAATTATGTGTGATGCTAGTGATTATGCAGTTGGGGCTGTTTTGGGCCAAAGAGTTGATAAGAAACTTAATGTTATTTATTATGCTAGTAAGACACTTGATGGTGCCCAAAGAAACTATGTGACAACTGAGAAATAATTTTTAGCAGTGATATTTGCATGTGATAAGTTTAGACCTTATATTATTGATTCAAAAGTCATTATGCTTTCTGATCATTCTGCTATTAAATATCTAATGAATAAGAAAGATGCTAAGCCTAGATTAATAAGATGGGTACTTTTGTTGCAAGAATTTGATTTACATATTGTTGATAGGAAAGGGGAAGATACTCAAGTAGCTGATCATCTTTCTAGTGGAAAACATACCTGATGATACTATTCCTATTAATGATAGTTTTGCTAATGAACAACTTGCAAACATTAATGTTTCTATGGCTAAGGTTGCATCTCCATGGTTTGCTAATTATGCAAATTTTATTGTTGGCAAAGTTTTGCCACCACACTTTACTCTTCAACAAAGAAAGAAATTCTTTTATGATCTTAGACATTATTTTTGGGATGATCCTTTCCTTTATAAGAAGAGTGTAGATGGTATTATTAGACATTGTGTACCTGTAACACCCCGGCCCACCCCCGGACCGGGCCTGTCACCCCTGGCAGCTCTCTAGGATCTCTAGACTGGCCCCACAGATCAACGCTAGTCTTTTCTGCGCACTTTGTCCTCACTCATGCGCACCCGGAAAGGACTTCCCGGTCGGTCACCCATCATCAAATCGCTCCGGGCCAAGCATGCTTAACCTCGGAGTTTTGTTCAGATTAGCTTCCGGAAAAGAAGTTGCAACTTGTTGATATGAGTATTCTATCAATCCTAATAAGCCCTGAGCCAGGATCTCACATCCTTCCCCCCTTAGAAGACCGACACCCTCGTCAGTCAGCCCCCAGGCCAGGAACTTCCCCCCTTGGCACCCGTCCATGCGCCCAGTGCCGGCACATATCACATGTCCGCCCACTGACCTGCACACGCCCGAGTTACCGCGACGGTCGGCTCCGATACCAAATGTAACACCCCGGACCACCCCCGGACCGGGCCTGTCAACCCTGGCAGCTCTCTAGGATCTCCAGACTGGCCCCACAGATCAACACTAGTCTTTTCTGCGCACCTTGTCCTCACTCATGCGCACCCGGGAAGGACTTCCCGGTCGGTCACCCATCATCAAATCGCTCCGGGCCAAGCACGCTTACTCGGAGTTCTTTTCAGATTAGCTTCCGGAAAAGAAGTTGCAACTTGTTGATATGAGTATTCTATCAATCCTATTAAGCCCTGAGCCAGGATCTCACTGTACCTGAGCATGAACAACAGGCTATTATAAAAGACTGTCATGATAGTCCTTATGGAGGGCATCATGCAGGAGATCGCACAGGAGCAAAGGTATTACAATCTGGTTTTTATTGGCCTACTTTATTTAAGGATTGTGCTGAATATGTTAAAGCTTGTGATAAATCTCAAAGAGTAGGAAATATTGGTAGGAGAAATGAAATGCCTATGAATTATTCTTTACCACTTGAGCTTTTTGATGTGTGGGATTTTGACTTTATGGGACCTTTCCCAGCCTCAAAGACAAAGCATACTCACATTTTGGTTGCAGTGGATTATGTTACAAAGTGGGTGGAAGCAATACCAACCAAAAGTGCAGATCATGCCAGAACAATGAAGATGCTAAAGGACATCATTTTTCCCAAGTTTGGTGTTCCAAGGTTTTTAACTACTGATGGTGGTTCTCATTTCATGCATGGTATTCTAAGGAAAACATTAGCAAAATATGGTGTTAATCATAGAGTTGCATCTCCTTATCATCCTCAAACAAGTGGACAAGTTGAATTAAGTAATAGGGAAATTAAACTCATCTTGGAAAAAACAGTTAATAGGTCTAGGTCTGATTGGCCATTTAAAATTAACGATGCATTATGGGCTTATAGAACTGCTTATAAAAATCCTATGGGAATGTCTCCTTGCAAAATGGTTTGTGGAAAGGGACAATTGCTTCTGTGCCCTGGTTCTCTCTAGTTTATCCGTCTGTGCCATACCTGCGTAGTTTCTCTCGTCTGTGCCCTGGATGGCTCGGAAATCGGCCAAACGCTCCGTTGCCCTCTGGTCAACCGTCACTTGGCCTGACTGGTGGGGTCGGCCTGGCGCGGCTCGGTTGGGATTTCCTGGGGTCGGCTAGTGGGGTCGGCCCTTTGACCTTTGATGTGGGCCCAGCGAAGTGCATGCACCCCGTCCCACCTGCATGCATGCGGTCGTACGTGCGCGTCCATGCCGTTCCACCTGTGCTCGCCGCGCCTTCAATGGCGTGCCCCCCTGGCCGGCAAAAAGCTAACTCGCCGCCTACACTGCCGGACCGGATGCGCATCTGCTCCGCCGTCCTCGCGTCTCTCTTGCCTACTCTATCCTGCTGCAAGATGAGCAGTCTGGAGCCGAATCAATGCCCGGTCGCCATTACTGCCGTCTAGACCGCGACGCCGTCCAGACCGCTCCTAACATTAAAAGGAGCAATCTCCTTGCCCATTGCGCTCACAAATCCCCTCTTCCTCTCCTAGACACCTTCGCCCAGTCCCTCATCTCACCATGCCTCGTGGTGATGGCAGCTCCACTGTAACATCCCAAAATATTAATATAATTATTAATGCAAAAATGTGGGCCAACAAAAAAACTTTTCTTATAAAAATTAGTGTATGTTCGTTTCTTGATTATTGTTGGTTTGCATTGCTTGCAAGATTGTTGAATTCTAGCTCTAATTACAAAGTTGAAGGATAGAAAATAAACAAAACAAAATTTCAAAACTATAACACCATGTGACACATATCACAATATTTTACAAAATAAGAAACCTACTTTATTTTTCAAACCAAAATCAGTGGGGAATATCCTCAACCCTCCTATTTGATTTCCCCAAGTTATTCTCCTTCAAATACAAATTCAAAACCTCAAATTCAAATTATAACTTCTTTTATTTAAAATATTCAAAATATCCCAAATGGACCATGAGACACTTGCCACAAATGTAATCCAACAATGCCATGAGTTTGGACCAAAATGGAAGAAGCAAAACATGAAAATAAAATATCAAAAATATGTACTGTTTTGGTTTAGGGATTTCATCGAACACCCTCTGTGCATCGACTGTTCTTCACAAACCCGAACCAAAGCATGGATCAATTCGTGCGATGCGCTGTTTAATCGTCGAATTTGAGCCTCCACTGGATGCGCCGCATCACCACGGTCACGCAGCACCCGAGATCGAGCAAGGAGGTGGCCGGGATCGTCGAGGAGACGCCGGCGACAGCCGCGGCCGCGCGCACGTCGCCGTGTCGGCACTGTGGCCGCGGCGACGCCGCGCCGTGCCGGCCGCGCTGCACCCTCTCTCTCCCTCCCTCACCTCCTGGCCCCCTCGCACCGCGACAGCAGACAGCGCAGCCGCAGCCACGCCGTGACAGCCACACCGCGACGTGCACGCCGCGCGCCGCCCGTGCGCTCTCACGGCCGGGCCAAAAATTCGACCTCGCCCGAGCGCGCCACGCCACCCCTCCATGCCCAAACGGTTCCCTGAGCACCCCGCAACCTAGCCGCCCTCTCCACCGGCCTACGGCGAGCTAGCACGGCCGCGGTTGCCCTCTGCACCGCGTCCACCGTGCGCCGCCCGTCCGCTATATAAGGCACCCCCCGTGCTCCACCTTTGCCACACCGCCCCACTGCCTCTCCTCTCCACTCCCCTCTCTCTCGTGCGCCGCTAGGGAGCCAAGGCCGAAGCCGCGAAGCCCCGGGCCGCCGTGGTCTCCTCGAGCTCGCCGTGCCCGAGGTAGACGACGACCCCGGCCGGGCCACGGCGCCCTCCCCTTCGCTCCCCTTGGCCCCCTCTCTCACCCGCGCCCTTTTTCCCTCTGGTCCGTGCCCAGGAGCGCCGCCGATTGCTCGCCGGAGCTGGAGCAAGGCCGCGGAGGAGGAGTTGCTCGCCGCCGCCGCTCGGAGCCACGCCAGCAAGCGCCGTTCGTCCCAAGGTCTTCCCCGAGTCGCCGCCGTCGACCCGCACCGTCCACACGCCCTCCCGAGCCCCCTAGGTGAGCCTCTGTCCACCTCGCCGTCGCCGGAGCCGCAGCGCCGCTCGATTTTGGGTCGCCGGCGACGCGCGCGATCTCGGCCGTTGGATCTCAGATCCACGGCCGCGTAACGTTTCGAGTAGTAGTCGCTGACGGGTGGACCCCACCCGTCAGACTTTTAAACTTTTCCCTGCACGCGCACTGTTTATTTTGAGTCACTGACGAGTGGACCCCACCCGTTAGGTTTCTCAACATTATCCACTCTGGGTTATTTATTCGAATTTAGGTTTGATTCAAAACCAGTACTGGACCCAAACTTAGAAATTTCATAACTTTAGTTTTACAACTCCAAATGGAACAAATCAAACTGTTCTGGATAGGTTATAAAATTATCTATCCAACCCAATTAGTTTCACTCCATTTGGATATATAATAAAAATACATTATTCAAAATACCATAAAAGGTTTAAATTCTAAACTTGTTTGTTTCTGATACTCTGTTAATCCAAATTAGTTGAAAATAATTTTATTAGATCACATTTAGCCATGGTTAGTCACCCCTAAGAGGATTTAATTTTTAGATCAACAGAACTTGATTAGTAGATAAAACTTGATTATTAAGCTTCTGGAGTCAAAACATTGTGTAGGGAGTTTGATAACTCCAATTGATCCAAATCCAATTGTGTTGGATTCTACACATCAGTAGCTTTCTGTAGAAATTTAGTTTGTATTTTTGTGACCAACAGAACTTAAGTTATGTAATTAAACATGTTCAACTAGTTTCTGCCCTAATTAAGATGGGGTTGAATAATGGCTAATTCAATTAAATTGAAACCAAATTGTATTGTTGATCTATGAAGTGGCTATTTGGAGTATTGAGATTGTATTGTTGTGGTGATTGATTGAGTAGGTTAGTGATTGTTTGTATTTGCTTGATTGTGTATTAGACGAGAACGTTGCCGGATATATCGAGGAGGAAGGACTTGTGGAACCTGAGGATCAAGACCAAGATCACTTTGCCGAGCAAGGCAAGCTACTCTCTGAGCTTGCAACCCTATTACATGCTTCTATTTTTACAAAGTCATTTTAAAGCAAGGTTTTTATAAAATCTTTTCGTAGAGTATATGGAAAAAAATTTATTTTGCCACCCTATGTAGAAATATATGATAAATTATAGGATGGGAAAAATAAAGATGGTTTTATTCAAAACTCCTTTAAAACCTCGTGTGGCTATGAAGCACCAAGATGTGGTGATGAGTTGGAGAAAAGAAGAATGGAGGTTTTTGATAAAACGCACATTGTGTCTTTGTACTTACGTCAATCAACCGATACTCTGTGCGACCACATCTACCCACATATGGGAAAGGGCTTAGCCATATAATTTGCTCATATTAGTATGGGATACCTCATCGACGGAGATGACTCCGTTATGCATGAGGGGATGGTTGATGACCTACCCCTGACTTGGGTCCTCGCTCAAACTCTAGGAAAAGATAAGGAGGAGGATAGAAGGATGTCCCCTATACACCGCCAGATAAAACCTATGAGTCCTCACACTTAGATTCCGACGGGCTGGATTAAGTGTCGATGGAAAGTATCATAGGGGTAGGATCCTATACTAGCATGAGCAAAGGACAGACTAGGGTCGGTGACTCAACTTCGCATACACCTAGTATGGCGAGACGTGGCTGACACGATGAGTTATCGGATGGGTGTGGGAAAAGCGTGCTACCTCTGCAGAGGGTTAAAACTATTCGAATAGCCGAGTTGTAACATCCCAAATATTAATATAAATTATTAATGCAGAAATGTGGGCCAACAAAAACTTTTCTTATAAATTGGTATATGTTTGTTTCATGATTATTGTTTGTTATGCTTTGCTTGCAAGATTGTTGGATTCTAACTCTAATTACAAAATTGAGGAAAAGAAAATAAACAAAACAAAATATAAAACAATACCAACAATATGGCACATGTCACCCTATTTATCCCCAAATTAAGAAATCCATTTATTTTCCAAACCAAATTTAGTGGAGTGACAATATGGACACTCCTATTTTATTCCCCACCCTTTTATCCTCTTCACATATTCAATTCAAAAACTTAAATTCAAATTTATATTTCCTTCTTTACCAAATTCAAAACACAAAGTGTGCTATCTTGCACTGGCCCCATAAACAAACAAATAGCTCAACAAACCTTAATAAATATATGTGAAGCAAGTTATGAAAGAAAAATTCAAGAATTTGAAATTAAATTTGGTTCGGACAATTCGCCGAACACCTGGTGGGCGCCGCCCAGGGAACAGGCCGCCGGCACGCACGTCGCCGTGTCGGCGCGGTGGAAGAGGAGGTGTCGACGCCGAAGGCCTCGCGCCGTGCCCCCCCCTCTCTCCCTCGCTCTCCTGCCTCCTTGGATGCCGACACCGGCACCCACAGCTCCCCGCCTCCTCCTGGCACGCGCCCGTGCCGCCGCTCGACCTGGCCGGCCCGCCGACACCGCGGCCGACCTCGCCGCCCCACGACAGCCCACGCCAGGCCCCCCCCCCCCCTCTCTTCTTCACCCCTCTGCTCCCTCTCCGCACAGCAGGACGCACCGCAGCAACCCGCAACCGCAGCGTCCGCGACACGCAGTGCACGCCGTGCGCCGCCCGAGCGCCCTCACTGCCGTCCCCCACTCCGAGCACGCGCAGCTCGCCTCCACGCGTCAACCGTGTCCCTCTGCACGCCAACACCACCGCCGCACCTCGCCGCCTCCTATGGCGAGCCCTAGCCCCCTCTGAATCGCCCGAACGCCGTGTCCACCGTGCGCCGGACCGCCGGTATAAATACCCCGCCGAGCCTCGACATTTCTCCACACCTCGCCACCACCTCTCCCCCCTCACACCACCCCCTCTTGTGCACCGCCTGGAGGGCGGAGCCTTCGCCGCCAAGCCTCGACCACCGAGGCCATCCGTCGAGCTCGCCGTGCCGAGGTAGACGACGACCACGGCCACGCCGTGCTGGCCTCTCTTTCTCTCCTCTCTGGCTCGCATCCTCTTCTCCATTACCGCCTCACTCACCCGGTTCCCTTTCCCATCTGATTCGTGCCCAGAAGCGAAGCAGCGGACTCGCCGGAATTGGAGCACGGCCGCGGACGGAGGAGCTTCACGCCGTCGACGCCAGGAGCCTCCCCAGCCCGCGCCACCTCGCCCACGAGTTTTCCCGAGCCGCCGCACCCCTCCTGCACCGTCGCCACGTCCTCCCGAGCCCCTAGGTGAGCACACCGTCCACCTCGCCGTCGCCGGGGCCGCGGCGCCGCCCAGTTCTGGTCGCCGCCGACGCGCTCGCTCCCAGCCGTTGGATCTTGATCCAACGGCAACTTACCGGTTCGGTTAGATTAGGCGCTGACATGCGGGCCCCGCACGTCAGGTTTAAATGAAACCCGCGCGCGCGCGCCCGCAGTCGCTGACCAGTAGGCCCCACCCGTCAGGGTTTTCAACATTATCCACCCAGGCAGTTAATTTTCGAATTTAGTTTTAATTTGAAATCAGTACTGGACCCAAACTTAGAAATTCCATAACTTTAGTTTTACAACTCCAAATGGAACAAATCAAACTGTTCTGGAAAGGTTATGAAATTATCTATCCAACCCAATTGGTTTCACTCCATTTGAATAAATAATAAAAATACCTTATTCAAAATACCATAAAGGGTTTGAAATCTAAACTTGTTTGTTTCTGATACTCTGTTAGTCCAAATGATTTAAGACCAATTTTATTGGATCACAATTAGCCATGGTTGGTCAATCCTAAAAGGGTTTGATTTTTAGATTAACAGAATTTAGTTAATAGCCAAAACTTGATTAACTAGCCTATGGATTCAAAACAATGTATAGGGAGTTTGGTAACTCCAAATGACCCAAATCCAATTGTGTCATCTTCTACACATCAGTAGCTCTCTGTAGGAATTTAGTTTGTATTTTTGTGACCAACAGAACTTAAGTTATGTAATTAAACTTGTTCAACTAGTTTCTGCCCCAATTAGGAAATAAATGGATAAGGACTAATTCAATTAAAGCCAAATTGTTTTGTTTGATAGATGGAGTGGCTATTAGAGCATTAAGATTGTATTGTTGTGGTAATTGGTTGAGTAGGTTGGTGATTGTTTGTATTGCTCAATTTTGTATTAGACGAGAACGTTGTCGGATATACCGAGGAGGAGGTATTTGCGGAACCTGAAGATCAAGACCAGGATCACTTTGCCGAGCAAGGCAAGCTACTCTCTGAGCTTGCACATAAC
This sequence comes from Poa annua, assembly GCA_026929855.1. Lineage (NCBI taxonomy): Eukaryota > Viridiplantae > Streptophyta > Magnoliopsida > Poales > Poaceae > Poa > Poa annua. The sequence continues at coordinate 25,062,618 of CM049439.1, read as the reverse complement.
TTATGCATCTAAATTTACCGAGTCATTTTCCAAAAACAAAGGTTTATGAAAACCCTTCTTTCCAAAGTATACATAGGTTATTTTGCCACCCTACGTAGAAATTATGCTAAAATTATAGGATGGAAAAATCAATGTGTTTTATTCAACTCCTTTGAAAACCTTGTGTGGATATATAGCACCAAGATATGGTGTTGAAATAAGGAAATGGAGAAAGGTGGTTTTAAGAAAAGCACATTGTGTCCTAGTACTCAGTCAAGCAACCGATAATCTGTGCGACCACATTTACCCCCATATGGGAAAGGGCTTAGTCATATAGTTTGCTCTTATTAGTATGGGACACTGCATCAACGGAGATGACTCCGTTATGCATGAGGGAATGGTTTGGTGACCTACCCCTGACCTGGGTCCTCGCTCAAACTCTATGAGTAGATAAGGAGGAGGATAGAAGGATGTCCCCTATACACCGCCAGATAAAACCTATGAGTCCTCACACTTAGATTCCGACGGGCTGGGTTAAGTGTCGATGGAAAGTATCATAGGGGCAGGATCCTATACTAGCATGAGCAAAGGACAGACTAGGGTCGGTGACTCAACTTCGCATACCCCGGGTATGGCGAGACGTGGCAGACACGATGAGTTATCGGATGGATGTGGGAAAAGCGTGCTACCTCTGCAGAGGGTTCAAACTATTCGAATAGCCGAGTCCTCGGATATGGACAGTTGAAGGCCCTACTTTGACCATGTGCAAGTTTTTCCAATTAAATATGTTGTCAAAAGAAAAGAGGGTTGGAGGAATGATCTATACACCTATACCGACGGGTTGGTATGAGGTTGTTGAATTGGGGCCATGATGGACCAAGGTCGGAATAATGGAGGAGTTTGGAGAACTAATAAACATACGATTCTATAGGAAGTTATAGTCTTCTTACCTTCTTCAACAAAGATACAGAGATGTTTTAAATAAATAAAAATGTGAAACTAAAAATGAGACTAGTGCACTCATGTTGGAATAGTTTGCGAGTACATTCCAATGTACTCATACTAGTTTGTCTCTGGTTATTGTCGTAGCCAGACCAGGAGGAGTATTACGCCCAGGAGGAGTATGGCGACATCTACGCCAACTAAGGATCTTCTCAAGTCGACTGCCTGTCGGGTCATCGTTAGCTTTTGGATGTCTACTACGTTTAAGTTCCGCTGCTTATGTTGATTTGGCCCTAGAAGGCACATGTGTAAGACTTGGTCGATATGACCTATTATATAAGACTTATTCCGGTATTGTAATGGATGTAAACTTTGGTATTCAGTTCGGATTATGTGCAACGACAGACTGATCACGGGATCGTTGTGTTAAGCATAATCGGGTATTTCGGACAGCTAGTCCGGGGTCCCCACAGACCTGGTATCAGAGCCATCTCGACTTTAGAAACCTTAGTTTAGCATGGTCGCTAGGTAGGAGTTACAAAAGTTAAATTCTAAAAGGATGAAGGAATGAAGTATTTTCGAAAAGTGCTTATCTCTCATCCTCTCACTTCTGCAAAATTCTACCCTTACTAAATATTAAGTTTTCCCTTAGATATTAAACTTAAAATTTTGCTCACTTGCTGCCTCACTACATTTAAAATTTTGATACACTTGTCATCTCACTAACTTAAAAACTTGACTTAAAATTGTAGATGGCACTCCACTTCACCGAGTTTGTTCAGCTCGAGAAGGACGGCACGTTGATGTTCGAGAAGGACCTGTTCGAGTTGACCAAGCTGTTAGGTCGTCCCACTCCTGAGTTTAAGGGAGCCCAGGTGGACACTCCCGGCAACGGGAACCTGTCTTGGTTGGTCGAGGGGTCTGTTCGCGGGAACATCAAGTCCCCCGGATCCAGGACACTCGTCTTTACCACCATGGACGTCCACTGGGACGACGGACTGTGTCGTTCCATGGAGCGGATGCTATCCCGGCTTTGTGAGGAGCACAAGGCGGAGTTGGTGAACTCTCGTTTCCAGTTCTACGGGAGGCGCACTGCCGACGGACACCCTATTCAGTCCCCTCTACACCCGACGTTCGGAGAGTATATCTTGGACATGGAGATTATGCTCTTTCGCACCCAGGAGGATCTGAGGTGCGCTAGACTTCGGTCTCACTTTGAGCGCCTCTCGCTCAAGGAGAGTCGCGAGAGTGAGGCACAGCTGAAGGAGGAGAAGGCCGCTCTTCTCAAGAAGAGGACCCAGATGAGGAAGACCATAGCGAAGCTCCGCAAGAAGGTGGCAGAGCAGGACGAGCTGATTGATGATTTGGAGCTCCGTACTGACGAGATGGAGGAGGAGGGCGAGGATCTCCGCAAGGAGAATAACGCTTTCCTCAGTGACGATGACGACTATCTGGAGGAGATGGACTATGAGCAGGAGGATGACGAGGAGGAAGACCCCGAGGAGCCACCCTACCAGTCCGATGCTGACGTATCCGAGCCTGAGGTTCCACCTCAGTAGGCGTGTGACTTGAGTACTACCGCAGGATTAGGTCGACCCCCTATCGCTAAACTAGTAGGAGTAGTAGTTCTTTTGGAGAACTTGTACCATGTGCCTTAGCTAAAAAGCATGGATGTAAACTTTGGTATTCAGTTCGGATTATGTGCAACGACAGACTGATCACGGGATCGTTGTGTTAAGCATAATCGGGTATTTCGGACAGCTAGTCCGGGGTCCCCACAGACCTGGTATCAGAGCCAGGTGTGATGAACCCTTTTGATGTGATGCTTGTGCTATGTCAGTGTGCTAGTCTTGTTAGTCTATGAAAAGTATTTTTCACAAAATCCCTAAGTAATCCACCACTGTATGAAACCAACCTTTATCTCCCCTTAATCAGACCCTCTTGCCTTGCCCTTATAACCGGTGTTCTTCAGGATGGTGGACACTCGTCGCTCCAACCCGGATGGAGGACCACCACCCCCACCGGAACCAACCACCGCCCAACTTCTTGCGCTTATCATGGAGGAACGCCAAGCTGCTCGGGCAGAGTGTCAAGCTCATATCGCTGCCCTGCAGCAGATCGCTGCCGCAAACAACAACAACAACAACAACAACCACCACAATGGCAATGGCAATGGTGAAGGAAATCAGCGATCCACTTTGAGTGACTTCCAGAAAACCAACCCACCCACCTATTCCAAGGGACTTCACCCACTAGAGGCCGATGATTGGCTTCGCACCATCAACAACAACCTAGAAATTGCTGCCGTAGGAGAACCTGAGAAGGTGCTTTATGCAACCCACTACCTTGCTGGACCTGCACGGTCTTGGTGGGAAGCTACCAAGGCTCTCCAGCAAGCCGGTCATGCTATCGGCTGGGCAGAGTTTCAGGAGAAGTTCCGCAAGAAGCACATACCCGGCGGACTTATTGAGAGGAAGAAGGACGAATTCCGCAGGCTGCGGCAGGGAAGCAGGGACGTGGTCGGATACCTGGATGAGTTTACGGACTTATCCCGGTACGCTCCTGATGATACTGATACCGAGAGGAAAAGGATGGAGCGTTTCATGGATGGGCTCCATGATGAACTGCAGTGTGCCCTGGTGATCCACGACTTCCTGGACCTGGAGTCACTGGTGGACAAGGCTATTCAGTTGGAGACCAAATGTAAAACTATGTTCGAGAGTCGCAAGAGAAGGATGATGGCCAAGGAAGGTTCGAGCAGTCAGAAGCCTCGCACCTTTCCACCAACCCCGAAACCAGCATATCGACCACCACAACCTACACGCCCCAATTTCCCTACTCGTCCCAACAACCCAAACCCAAACAACCCCAGCAACCCAAACAGCTTCAACCGCCCCAACAACCCTACTCGCCCCGGAGGAAACCCCAACAACTTCAACCGCAACGCCAATGTTGTCTGCTTTGACTGTGGCACTAAGGGCCACTACTCCAGAGAATGCCCCAATCCCAAGAAGAATGGTCCGCGCCCCGATGCACCAACACCGAACAATGGCCAAGGCCGTAATGGGAACGGCAAGAACCCCGCACCTCGCGGGAATACTGCTGTTGCCAAGGGACGTCTGCACCACATCAATGCAGAGGAAGCCATGGAAGCGCCAGATGTTGTGCTGGGTACGTTCCTTGTCAACTCGGTACCTGCAACTGTTCTGTTTGATTCTGGTGCTACCCATTCCTTTGTTACCCAAGAGTTTGTTGCTAAGGGAGGTTTAGTCGGGAACCTTTTACCCAAACCCATGATCATCCAAATCCCAGAATCCACCATAGATACCAAGTCGTATTGCCCGGACGTTTCCCTTGAAATCCAGGGGGAAAAGTTCCTAGTCGACTTAATCATTCTAGGAACCCAAGGTATAGATGTTATACTGGGTATGAATTGGCTAGCCAAGTACCGTGGTCGGATTGACTGCGCCAGAAGAGCTGTATCCCTCACCACCGACAAAGGAGTAGAAGTGGAGTATGTGTCAGAAACCAGTCGACCCCGACCAGGATGCCATGAGGGCATAGCCAGACCCACCCTAGGTGAGATCCGTGTTGTTCACCTGTTCCGAGATGTTTTCCCTGAAGAATTGCCTGGTATGCCGCCAGACCGGGATATTGAGTTCATCATTGAACTTATCCCCGGAACAGCTCCTATATCCCAGAGGCCTTATCGGATGAATCCGGAAGAACTGGTTGAGTTGAAGAAGCAGTTAGCAGATATGCTCAGCAAAGGACTTATTCGCCCAAGTGCTTCACCTTGGGGATCACCCATTATTTTTGTGGATAAGAGAGACGGTACCACACGCCTGTGTGTGGATTATCGCAAGCTAAATGATGTGACCATTAAGAACAAATATCCCCTTCCAAAGATCGAGGATCTGTTCGATCAAATGAACGGAGCCCGAGTCTTTTCCAAGATCGATCTTCGGTCAGGATATCATCAGTTAAAAATCCGAGAGACAGACATTCCCAAGACTGCCTTCACCACCCGTTACGGTTTATTTGAGTACACCGTAATGTCCTTTGGTCTGACCAATGCCCCAGCCTATTTCATGAATCTCATGAACAAGATCTTCATGGAGTATCTTGACAAGTTCGTGGTAGTTTTTCTCGATGACATCCTTATTTACTCCAAAACCGAAGAAGAGCATGCTGAACATCTGCGTCTAGTTTTAGCAACCCTCCGAGAACACCAGTTGTATGCCAAGTTTAGCAAGTGTGAGTTTTGGCTCAGTGAAGTAGCGTTTCTCGGACATGTTGTGTCTGCGGGAGGAATTTCTGTTGACCCAGAGAAGATTCAAGCCATCGTGAACTGGGAAGCCCCAACTAGTGTGACTGAAATCCGAAGCTTTCTCGGATTAGCGGGTTACTACCGCAAGTTCGTTGAAGGATTCTCCAGTTTAGCCAAACCCCTGACCCAACTGCTGAAAAAGGACAAGAAGTTTGAATGGACTCAGAAGTGTGAAGATAGTTTCCAGGAATTGAAGAAGAGATTGACCTCAACCCCTGTCCTGATTATGCCAGACGTCACCAAGAGTTTCGACGTGTATTGCGATGCATCACGCCTCGGACTTGGTTGCGTTCTGATGCAAGAAGGCAAGGTGGTATCGTATCTGTCTCGGCAGTTGCGACCACATGAAGAGAATTACCCAACCCATGACCTGGAGTTAGCCGCTGTTGTTCTTGCTCTGAAAACATGGCGCTCCTATCTTGCGGGACATCGTTGCGAGATCTATACGGATCACAAGAGCTTGAAGTATATCTTCACCCAGAAGGAGTTAAACCTGCGACAGAGAAGGTGGATGGAATTAATCAAGGATTATGATATCGGTATCCATTATCACCCTGGGAAGGCTAACGTAGTTGCCGATGCCCTTAGTCGCAAACCCTGCACCCTGAATGCCCTGATCCAAGCAGAACAACCAGCCCTGTTCAGAGAGTTCAAAGATTTTGGACTAGAGCTTGTTAGCCATGGATATCTTGCCAACTTAGAGTTAACCCCAACCTTGATGAGCCAAATCAAGGAAGCCCAGAAAGGTCATGAGAGTATAGAAGGGATCAAGAAGAAGATTTCCCTCGGTAAAGCACCTGGTTTTACCGAAGATGCTGAAAGAGTGCTGAGATACCAGGATCGTATCTGTGTCCCCAGCATCACGGAGCTTAAGGAGTTAATCCTGAAGGAAGCCCACGAGACCCCCTATTCGATCCACCCTGGCGGAACCAAAATGTATCAAGACCTTCGTGAGAAATTTTGGTGGCACGGAATGAAGCGAGAGATCGGTGTTTTTGTAGCCAAGTGTGATATCTGTCAGCGAGTCAAGGCTGAACATCAGCGACCCGCTGGATTGCTTCAACCCTTGAAAATTCCCGAGTGGAAGTGGGATGAGATTGGGATGGATTTTATCACTGGACTTCCAAGATCCAACAGAGGCCATGACTCAATTTGGGTCATCGTTGATAGACTGACCAAGGTTGCCCATTTCATTCCCGTCCATACCACCTATCGGGGAAATCAGTTAGCAGACCTGTATATTTCCAGAATAGTAAGCCTGCATGGTGTGCCTAAGAGGATTGAATCGGATAGAGGCACACAATTCACCTCAAGGTTCTGGAAAGCCTTACACGAAGCCCTCGGAACCAAGTTAGCATTTAGCACAGCTTATCATCCCCAGACCGGAGGCCAAACTGAGAGAGTAAACCAGATATTGGAGGACATGCTTCGCGCGTGTGTTCTAGCCTATGGATCCAAGTGGGAAGATTGTCTTCCATTTGCAGAATTTTCCTACAATAATAGTTACCAGTCTAGTCTGCAAATGGCCCCTTTTGAAGCCCTTTACGGAAGGAAGTGTCGTACACCCCTGAATTGGTCCGACACCGGAGAAGGCAAATTGTTTGGACCAGATACCCTCCGTGAGGCTGAAGAGCAAGTCCAACTTATTCGTGAACGCCTTAAAACTGCCCAATCCCGTCAGAAGAGTTACGCTGATCCCAAGCGCCGTGATGTCACCTTCAGTATCGGAGATTATGTCTATCTCCGAGTGACACCTCTTAAAGGAATGCAGCGTTTCCATGTCAAAGGAAAGTTGGCACCAAGATATATAGGACCCTTTAAGATCCTTTCCCGTCGTGGTGAAGTGTCTTATCAACTGGAGTTGCCTCAAGAGTTAGCAGATTACCACGATGTCTTCCACATTTCACTGCTCCGGAAATGTCTTGAAGTTCCTGACCAGCCTGATGTTTTCAAAAACATCGACCACCATTCCATCGACCTAAATCAAGATCTGACTTATCGTGAGCAACCCATCAAGATTCTCGACGAGGATGTTCGCCTCACCCGTAGGCGAGCAATCAAGTTCTACAAGGTTCAGTGGACTAACCACTCTGAAGATGAAGCCACGTGGGAACGTGAAGACTATCTTAGAAGCGAATTCCCAAACCTCTTTAGTGCCCGGACATAGCAAATCTCGGGACGAGATTTATTTTAAGGGGGGGAGGATTTGTAACATCCCAAATATTAATATAAATTATTAATGCAGAAATGTGGGCCAACAAAAACTTTTCTTATAAATTGGTATATGTTTGTTTCATGATTATTGTTTGTTATGCTTTGCTTGCAAGATTGTTGGATTCTAACTCTAATTACAAAATTGAGGAAAAGAAAATAAACAAAACAAAATATAAAACAATACCAACAATATGGCACATGTCACCCTATTTATCCCCAAATTAAGAAATCCATTTATTTTCCAAACCAAATTTAGTGGAGTGACAATATGGACACTCCTATTTTATTCCCCACCCTTTTATCCTCTTCACATATTCAATTCAAAAACTTAAATTCAAATTTATATTTCCTTCTTTACCAAATTCAAAACACAAAGTGTGCTATCTTGCACTGGCCCCATAAACAAACAAATAGCTCAACAAACCTTAATAAATATATGTGAAGCAAGTTATGAAAGAAAAATTCAAGAATTTGAAATTAAATTTGGTTCGGACAATTCGCCGAACACCTGGTGGGCGCCGCCCAGGGAACAGGCCGCCGGCACGCACGTCGCCGTGTCGGCGCGGTGGAAGAGGAGGTGTCGACGCCGAAGGCCTCGCGCCGTGCCCCCCCCTCTCTCCCTCGCTCTCCTGCCTCCTTGGACGCCGACACCGGCACCCACAGCTCCCCGCCTCCTCCTGGCACGCGCCCGTGCCGCCGCTCGACCTGGCCGGCCCGCCGACACCGCGGCCGACCTCGCCGCCCCACGACAGCCCACGCCAGGCCCCCCCCCTCTCTTCTTCACCCCTCTGCTCCCTCTCCGCACAGCAGGACGCACCGCAGCAACCCGCAACCGCAGCGTCCGCGACACGCAGTGCACGCCGTGCGCCGCCCGAGCGCCCTCACTGCCGTCCCCCACTCCGAGCACGCGCAGCTCGCCTCCACGCGTCAACCGTGTCCCTCTGCACGCCAACACCACCGCCGCACCTCGCCGCCTCCTATGGCGAGCCCTAGCCCCCTCTGAATCGCCCGAACGCCGTGTCCACCGTGCGCCGGACCGCCGGTATAAATACCCCGCCGAGCCTCGACATTTCTCCACACCTCGCCACCACCTCTCCCCCCTCACACCACCCCCTCTTGTGCACCGCCTGGAGGGCGGAGCCTTCGCCGCCAAGCCTCGACCACCGAGGCCATCCGTCGAGCTCGCCGTGCCGAGGTAGACGACGACCACGGCCACGCCGTGCTGGCCTCTCTTTCTCTCCTCTCTGGCTCGCATCCTCTTCTCCATTACCGCCTCACTCACCCGGTTCCCTTTCCCATCTGATTCGTGCCCAGAAGCGAAGCAGCGGACTCGCCGGAATTGGAGCACGGCCGCGGACGGAGGAGCTTCACGCCGTCGACGCCAGGAGCCTCCCCAGCCCGCGCCACCTCGCCCACGAGTTTTCCCGAGCCGCCGCACCCCTCCTGCACCGTCGCCACGTCCTCCCGAGCCCCTAGGTGAGCACACCGTCCACCTCGCCGTCGCCGGGGCCGCGGCGCCGCCCAGTTCTGGTCGCCGCCGACGCGCTCGCTCCCAGCCGTTGGATCTTGATCCAACGGCAACTTACCGGTTCGGTTAGATTAGGCGCTGACATGCGGGCCCCGCACGTCAGGTTTAAATGAAACCCGCGCGCGCGCGCCCGCAGTCGCTGACCAGTAGGCCCCACCCGTCAGGGTTTTCAACATTATCCACCCAGGCAGTTAATTTTCGAATTTAGTTTTAATTTGAAATCAGTACTGGACCCAAACTTAGAAATTCCATAACTTTAGTTTTACAACTCCAAATGGAACAAATCAAACTGTTCTGGAAAGGTTATGAAATTATCTATCCAACCCAATTGGTTTCACTCCATTTGAATAAATAATAAAAATACCTTATTCAAAATACCATAAAGGGTTTGAAATCTAAACTTGTTTGTTTCTGATACTCTGTTAGTCCAAATGATTTAAGACCAATTTTATTGGATCACAATTAGCCATGGTTGGTCAATCCTAAAAGGGTTTGATTTTTAGATTAACAGAATTTAGTTAATAGCCAAAACTTGATTAACTAGCCTATGGATTCAAAACAATGTATAGGGAGTTTGGTAACTCCAAATGACCCAAATCCAATTGTGTCATCTTCTACACATCAGTAGCTCTCTGTAGGAATTTAGTTTGTATTTTTGTGACCAAGAGAACTTAAGTTATGTAATTAAACTTGTTCAACTAGTTTCTGCCCCAATTAGGAAATAAATGGATAAGGACTAATTCAATTAAAGCCAAATTGTTTTGTTTGATAGATGGAGTGGCTATTAGAGCATTAAGATTGTATTGTTGTGGTAATTGGTTGAGTAGGTTGGTGATTGTTTGTATTGCTCAATTTTGTATTAGACGAGAACGTTGTCGGATATACCGAGGAGGAGGTATTTGCGGAACCTGAAGATCAAGACCAGGATCACTTTGCCGAGCAAGGCAAGCTACTCTCTGAGCTTGCACATAACTTATGCATCTAAATTTACCGAGTCATTTTCCAAAAACAAAGGTTTATGAAAACCCTTCTTTCCAAAGTATACATAGGTTATTTTGCCACCCTACGTAGAAATTATGCTAAAATTATAGGATGGAAAAATCAATGTGTTTTATTCAACTCCTTTGAAAACCTTGTGTGGATATATAGCACCAAGATATGGTGTTGAAATAAGGAAATGGAGAAAGGTGGTTTTAAGAAAAGCACATTGTGTCCTAGTACTCAGTCAAGCAACCGATAATCTGTGCGACCACATTTACCCCCATATGGGAAAGGGCTTAGTCATATAGTTTGCTCTTATTAGTATGGGACACTGCATCAACGGAGATGACTCCGTTATGCATGAGGGAATGGTTTGGTGACCTACCCCTGACCTGGGTCCTCGCTCAAACTCTATGAGTAGATAAGGAGGAGGATAGAAGGATGTCCCCTATACACCGCCAGATAAAACCTATGAGTCCTCACACTTAGATTCCGACGGGCTGGGTTAAGTGTCGATGGAAAGTATCATAGGGGCAGGATCCTATACTAGCATGAGCAAAGGACAGACTAGGGTCGGTGACTCAACTTCGCATACCCCGGGTATGGCGAGACGTGGCAGACACGATGAGTTATCGGATGGATGTGGGAAAAGCGTGCTACCTCTGCAGAGGGTTCAAACTATTCGAATAGCCGAGTCCTCGGATATGGACAGTTGAAGGCCCTACTTTGACCATGTGCAAGTTTTTCCAATTAAATATGTTGTCAAAAGAAAAGAGGGTTGGAGGAATGATCTATACACCTATACCGACGGGTTGGTATGAGGTTGTTGAATTGGGGCCATGATGGACCAAGGTCGGAATAATGGAGGAGTTTGGAGAACTAATAAACATACGATTCTATAGGAAGTTATAGTCTTCTTACCTTCTTCAACAAAGATACAGAGATGTTTTAAATAAATAAAAATGTGAAACTAAAAATGAGACTAGTGCACTCATGTTGGAATAGTTTGCGAGTACATTCCAATGTACTCATACTAGTTTGTCTCTGGTTATTGTCGTAGCCAGACCAGGAGGAGTATTACGCCCAGGAGGAGTATGGCGACATCTACGCCAACTAAGGATCTTCTCAAGTCGACTGCCTGTCGGGTCATCGTTAGCTTTTGGATGTCTACTACGTTTAAGTTCCGCTGCTTATGTTGATTTGGCCCTAGAAGGCACATGTGTAAGACTTGGTCGATATGACCTATTATATAAGACTTATTCCGGTATTGTAATGGATGTAAACTTTGGTATTCAGTTCGGATTATGTGCAACGACAGACTGATCACGGGATCGTTGTGTTAAGCATAATCGGGTATTTCGGACAGCTAGTCCGGGGTCCCCACACGAGTCCTCGGATATGGACAGTTGAGAGGCCCTACTTGGACCATGTGCAAGTTTTGGAAAAAAAGTTTTGCGTTCTAAAAAGAAAAGGAGAACGTTCCATACACCTATACCAACGGATCTGTATGAGGTAGTTGGAGATTAATTACCATGAAGGGTTTTGGCCGGGAAAAGGAGGAGTTTTGGAGAAAACTAATAAAATTGAGATATTAAGAGTAGTTATAATCTCCTTACCTTCTTCAGCAAAGATACAGAGATGTTTTAAATAAATAAAAGTGTGAAACTAAAAATGAGGTTAGTGCACTCATGTTGGAGTAGTTTGCGAGTACATTCAAATGTACTCATACTAGTTTTTGTCCCTGGCTATTGTCGTAGCCAGACTTCGAGGAGCACTACGCCCAGGAGGAGTATGGCGACATCTATGCCAACTGAGGAGCTTCATAAGTCGACTGCCTGTCGGGTCATCGCTAGGATTTGATGTCTACTACGCCTTAGTTCCGCTGATTGTTTTGGTTTGGCCCATGAAGGCACCTATGTAAAACTTGGTCTAAATGACCGGTATTGTAAGACTTTAATTCGTATTGTAATGGATGTAAACTTTGGTATTCAGTTCGGATTATGTGCAACGACAGACTGATCATGGGATCGTTGTGTTAAGCATAATCGGGTATTTCGGACAGCTAGTCCGGGGTCCCACAGACCTGGTATCAGAGCCATCTCGACTTTAGGAGCCTTAGATTAGCATGGTCGCTATATAGTTATTACAAAAGTTAAGTTTTAAAGAAAACAAAGGAAGGAATTATTTTCAAAAAAATGCTTATCTCTAACCCTCTCACTTATGCAAAATTCTCTTCTTACAAACTACTAAGTTTCTCTCATATTCATAAAAACTTGCCACACTTATCATTTTAATAAACTTAAAAATCTGCTCACATATTGTCCCTTACATTAAAATTTTGATACACTTGTCATCTCACTAACTTAAAAATTTGACTTAAAATTGTAGATGGCACTCCACTTCACCGAGTTCGTTCAGCTCGAGAAGGACGGCACGTTGATGTTCGAGAAGGACCTGTTCGAGTTGACCAAGCTGTTGGGTCGTCCCACTCCTGAGTTTAAGGGAGCCCAGGTGGACACTCCCGGCAACGGGAACCTGTCTTGGTTGGTCGAGTCGTCTGTTCGCGGGAACATCAAGTCCCCCGGATCCAAGACACTCATCTTTACCACCATGGATGTCCACTGGGACGACGGACTGTGTCGTTCCATGCAGCGGATGCTATCCCGACTTTGTGAGGAGCACAAGGCGGAGTTGGTGAACTCTCGTTTCCAGTTCTACGGGAGGCGCACCATCGATGGACACCCTATTCGGTCCCCTCTACACCCGACGTTCGGAGAGTATATCTTGGACATGGAGATTATGCTCTTTCGCACCCAGGAGGATCTGAGGTGCGCTAGACTTCGGTCTCACTTTGAGCGCCTCTCGCTCAAGGAGAGTCGCGAGAGTGAGGCACAGCTGAAGGAGGAGAAGGTCGCTCTTCTCAAGAAGAGGACCCAGTTGAAGAAGACCATAGCGAAGCTCCGCAAGAAGATGGCAGAGCAGGACGAGCTGATCGAGGATCTGGAGCTCCGTACTGATGAGATGGAGGAGGAGGGCGAGGATCTCCGTAAGGAGAACAGCGCTTTCCTCAGTGACGATGACGACTATCTGGAGGAGATGGACTATGAGCAGGAGGATGACGAGGAGGAGCTAGAGGACGAGGAGGAGGACCCAGAGGAGCCACCCTACCAGTCCGACGCTGACGTAGCAGAGCCTGAGGTTCCACCTCAGTAGGCGAGTGACTTGAGTACTACCGCAGGAGTAGGTCAACCCCCCCCCCCCCCCCCCCATCGCTAGTAGAGTAGAAGTAGTGGTTCTTTTGGAACTTGCACTATGTACATTAGCTTAAGAGATAATGTTGTAAGCTTGATATGGTGAACTCTTGATGTAATGGTTGTGCTATATAAGTGTGTGCTAGTCTTGATAATCTGTGTGAAATGTTTCTCCTATAATACTTAATTAATCAATCCCTACACGAAACCAACCTTTTTCCCTTGGTCAAAACCTTTTGCTTGCCCCTCATACCCGGTGTTCTTCAGGATGGTGGACACTCGTCGCTCCAACCCGGATGGAGGACCACCACCCCCACCGGAACCAACCACCGCCCAACTTCTTGCGCTTATCATGGAGGAACGCCAAGCTGCTCGGGCAGAGCGTCAAGCTCATATCACTGCCCTGCAGCAGATCGCTGCCGCACACAACAACAACAACAACAACCACCACAATGGCAATGGCAATGGCAATGGTGAAGGAAATCAGCGATCCACTTTGAGTGATTTTCAAAAGACCAACCCACCCACCTTTTCCAAGGGACTTCACCCACTAGAGGCCGATGATTGGCTTCGCACCATTAACAACAACCTGGAAGTTGCAGCCGTGGGAGAACCTGAGAAAGTGCTGTATGCGACCCACTATCTTGCCGGACCTGCACGGTCTTGGTGGGAAGCTACCAAGGCTCTCTAGCAAGCTGGTTATGTTATCAACTGGGTTGAGTTCCAAGAGAAGTTCCGCAAGAAACACATCCCCGGTGGACTCATTGAAAGGAAGAAGGATGAATTCCGCAAGTTGCGGCAGGGAAGTAGAGATGTGGTCGGATACCTGGATGAGTTCACTGACTTGTCTCGGTATGCTCCTGATGACACCGACACCGAGAGGAAGAAGATGGAGCGTTTCATGAACGGACTTCATGATGAGCTGCAGTGTGCTTTAGTTATCCATGACTTTGTTGATTTGGAGTCACTTGTGGACAAGGCCATCCAGTTGGAGACCAAGCGCAAGTCCATGTTTGAAGGTCGTAAGAGGAGAATGATTGCCCAGGAAGGTTCGAGCAGCCAGAAGCCTCGCACCTACCCACAAAACCCCAAGCCAGCCTATCGACCGCCACCAACCCCACGCCCCAATTACCCTAATCGCCCAAACAACCCAAACAGCTTCAACCGTCCCAATGACAACACCCGTCCCGGAGGGAACTCTAACAACTTCAACCGCAATGCCAATGTTGTCTGCTTTAATTGCGACACTAAAGGTCACTACTCCAAAGAATGCCCCAATCCTAAGAAGAATGGTCCACGCCCCGATGCACAAGCGCCAAGCAATGGCCAAGGCCGTAATGGAAATGGCAAGAACCCCGCATCCCGCGGAAATGTTGCTGTTGCCAAGGGACGTCTGCACCACATCAACGCTGAAGAGGCCATGGATGCGCCAGATGTTGTGCTGGGTACGTTCCTTGTCAACTCAGTACCTGCAACTGTTCTGTTTGATTCCGGTGCGACCCATTCTTTTGTTACCCAAGAATTTGTTGCTAAGGGAGGTTTAGTCGGAAACCTCTTACCCAAACCCATGGTCATCCAAATCCCAGAATCCACCATAGATACCAAGTCGTATTGCCCGGACGTTTCCCTTGAAATCAAGGGGGAAAAGTTCCTAGTCGACTTAATCATTTTAGGAACCCAAGGAATAGATGTCATACTGGGTATGAATTGGCTAGCCAAGTACCGTGGTCGAATTGACTGCGCCAGAAGAGCTGTATCCCTCACCACCGACAAAGAAGTGGAAGTGGAGTATGTGTCGGAAACCAGTCGACCCCGACCAGGATGCCATGAGAGCATAGCTCGACCCACCCTAGATGAGATCCGTGTTGTTCACTTGTTCCGAGATGTTTTCCCCCGAAGAATTGCCTGGTATGCCGCCAGACCGGGATATTGAGTTCATCATTGAACTTATCCCCGGAACAGCCCCTATATCCCAGAGGCCTTATCGGATGAATCCGGAAGAACTGGTTGAGTTGAAGAAGCAATTAGCAGATATGCTCAGCAAAGGACTTATTCGCCCAAGTGCTTCACCCTGGGGATCACCCATTATTTTTGTGGATAAGAGAGACGGTACCACACGCCTGTGTGTGGATTATCGCAAGTTAAATGATGTGACCATTAAGAACAAGTATCCCCTTCCAAAGATCGAGGATCTGTTCGATCAAATGAACGGAGCCCGAGTCTTTTCCAAGATCGATCTTCGGTCAGGATATCATCAGTTAAAAATCCGAGAGACAGACATTCCCAAGACTGCCTTCACCACCCGCTACGGTTTATTTGAATACACCGTAATGTCCTTTGGTCTGACCAATGCCCCAGCCTATTTCATGAATCTCATGAACAAAATCTTCATGGAGTACCTTGACAAGTTCGTGGTAGTTTTCCTCGATGACATCCTTATTTACTCCAAAACCGAAAAAGAGCATGCTGAACACCTGCGTCTAGTTTTAGCAACTCTCCGAGAGCACCAGTTGTATGCCAAGTTTAGCAAGTGTGAGTTTTGGCTCAGTGAAGTAGCATTTCTCGGACATGTTGTGTCTGCGGGAGGAATTTCTGTTGACCCAGAGAAGATCCAAGCCATTGTGAATTGGGAAGCCCCGACTAGTGTGACTGAGATCCGAAGCTTTCTCGGACTGGCGGGTTACTACCGCAAGTTCGTTGAAGGATTTTCCAGTATAGCCAAACCCCTGACCCAACTGCTGAAAAAGGACAAGAAGTTTGAATGGACTCAGAAATGTGAAGAGAGTTTCCAGGAGTTGAAGAAGAGATTGACCTCAACCCCTGTCCTGATTATGCCAGACGTCACCAAGAGTTTCGACGTGTATTGCGATGCATCACGCCTCGGACTTGGTTGCGTTCTGATGCAAGAAGGCAAGGTGGTGTCATATCTGTCTCGGCAGTTGCGACCACATGAAGAGAACTACCCAACCCATGACCTGGAGTTAGCCGCTGTGGTTCTTGCTCTGAAAACGTGGCGCTCCTATCTTGCGGGACATCGTTGCGAGATCTATACGGATCACAAGAGCTTGAAGTATATCTTCACCCAGAAGGAGTTAAATCTGCGACAGAGAAGGTGGATGGAATTAATCAAGGATTATGATATCGGTATCCATTACCACCCTGGAAAGGCTAATGTAGTGGCCGATGCCCTTAGTCGCAAACCCTGCACCCTGAATGCCTTGATCCAAGTCGAACAGCCAGCCTTGTTCAAAGAGTTCCAAGATTTTGGACTAGGGCTGGTTAGCCGCGGTTATCTCGCCAATTTAGAGTTAACCCAAACCTTGTTAGACCGAATCAAGGAAGCCCAGAAAGGTCATGAGAGTATAGAAGGAATCAAGAAGAAGATTTCTCTCGGTAAAGCGCCTGGTTTTACCGAGGATGCTGAAGGAGTGTTGAGATTCAATGGTCGTATCTGTGTCCCTAATGTCACGGAACTCAAGGAGTTAATCCTAAAGGAAGCCCACGAGACCCCTTATTCAATCCACCCCGGCGGAACCAAAATGTACCAAGACCTTCGTGAGAGATTTTGGTGGCACGGAATGAAGCGAGCGATTGGTGTTTTTGTAGCCAAGTGTGATATCTGTCAGCGAGTCAAGGCTGAACAACAGCGACCCGCTGGATTGCTGCAACCTCTGCAAATTCCTGAGTGGAAGTGGGATGAGATTGGAATGGATTTTATCACCGGACGTCCAAGGTCTAACAGAGGCCATGACTCAATTTGGGTCATCGTTGATAAACTGACCAAGGTTGCCCATTTCATTCCCGTCCATACCACCTATCGGGGAAATCAGTTAGCAGACTTGTATATTTCCAGAATAGTAAGCCTGCATGGTGTGCCTAAGAGGATAGTATCTGACCGAGGCACACAGTTCACCTCAAGATTCTGGAAAGCCCTGCACGAAGCCCTCGGAACCAAGTTAGCATTTAGCACAGCTTATCATCCCCAGACCAACGGTCAGACTGAACGCGTGAACCAGATATTAGAGGACATGCTTCGCGCTTGTGTTCTAGCCTATGGATCCAAATGGGAAGATTGTCTTCCATTTGCAGAGTTCTCCTACAACAATAGCTACCAGTCTAGTCTGCAAATGGCCCCTTTTGAAGCCCTTTACGGAAAGAAGTGTCGTACACCCCTCAATTGGTCCGACACCGGAGAAGGCAAATTGTTTGGACCAGATACCCTCCGTGAGGCCGAGGAACAAGTTCAACTTATCCGTGAGCGTCTCAAAACTGCCCAGTCCCGTCAGAAGAGCTACGCTGACAACAGACGACGTGATGTCACTTTCAATATCGGAGATTATGTCTATCTCCGAGTGACACCCCTTAAAGGAATGCAGCGTTTCCATGTCAAAGGAAAATTAGCACCCAGGTATATTGGACCCTTCAAGATCCTTGCCCGTCGAGGAGAAGTGTCCTATCAATTAGAGTTGCCTCAGGAGCTAGCAGATTACCATGACGTCTTTCACATTTCCTTGCTCCGGAAATGTCTTTAAGTGCCTGACCAGCCAGAGGTTTTCAAGAACATCGACCACCAATCCATCGACCTGAATCAAGATTTGACTTATCGTGAGCAACCCATCAAGATTCTCGACGAAGATGTTCGTCTCACCCGTAGGCGAGCAATCAAGTTCTACAAGGTTCAGTGGACCAACCACTCTAAAGATGAAGCCACCTGGGAACGAGAGGACTATCTTAGAAGCGAATTCCCAAACCTCTTTAGTACCCAGACCTAGCAAATCTCGGGACGAGATTTATTCTAAGGGGGGAGGATTTGTAACATCCCAAAATATTAATATAATTATTAATGCAAAAATGTGGGCCAACAAAAAAACTTTTCTTATAAAAATTAGTGTATGTTCGTTTCTTGATTATTGTTGGTTTGCATTGCTTGCAAGATTGTTGAATTCTAGCTCTAATTAAAAAGTTGAAGGATAGAAAATAAACAAAACAAAATTTCAAAACTATAACACCATGTGACACATATCACAATATTTTACAAAATAAGAAACGTACTTTATTTTTCAAACCAAAATCAGTGGGGAATATCCTCAACCCTCCTATTTGATTTCCCCAAGTTATTCTCCTTCAAATACAAATTCAAAACCTCAAATTCAAATTATAACTTCTTTTATTTAAAATATCCCAAATGGACCATGAGACACTTGCCACAAATGTAATCCAACAATGCCATGAGTTTGGACCAAAATGGAAGAAGCAAAACATGAAAATAAAATATCAAAAATATGTACTGTTTTGGTTTAGGGATTTCATCGAACACCCTCTGTGCATCGACTGTTCTTCACAAACCCGAACCAAAGCATGGATCAATTCGTGCGATGCGCTGTTTAATCGTCGAATTTTAGCCTCCACTGGATGCGCCGCATCACCACGGTCACGCAGCACCCGAGATCGAGCAAGGAGGTGGCCGGGATCGTCGAGGAGACGCCGGCGACAGCCGCGGCCGCGCGCACATCGCCGTGTCGGCACTGTGGCCGCGGCGACGCCGCGCCGTGCCGGCCGCGCTGCACCCTCTCTCTCCCTCCCTCACCTCCTGGCCCCCTCGCACCGCGACAGCAGACAGCGCAGCCGCAGCCACGCCGCGACAGCCACGCCGCGACGTGCACGCCGCGCGCCGCCCGTGCGCTCTCACGGCCGGGCCAAAAATTCGACCTCGCCCGAGCGCGCCACGCCACCCCTCCATGCCCAAACGGTTCCCTGAGCACCCCGCAACCTAGCCGCCCTCTCCACCGGCCTACGACGAGCTAGCACGGCCGCGGGTGCCCTCTGTACCGCGTCCACCGTGCGCCGCCCGTCCGCTATATAAGGCACCCCCCGTGCTCCACCTTTGCCACACCGCCCCACTGCCTCTCCTCTCCACTCCCCTCTCTCTCGTGCGCCGCTAGGGAGCCAAGGCCGAAGCCGCGAAGCCCCGGGCCGCCGTGGTCTCCTCGAGCTCGCCGTGCCCGAGGTAGACGACGACCCCGGCCGGGCCACGGCGCCCTCCCCTTCGCTCCCCTCTGCCCTCACTCGCCTCCCCTTGGCCCCCTCTCTCACCCGCGCCCTTTTTCCCTCTGGTCCGTGCCCAGGAGCGCCGCCGATTGCTCGCCGGAGCTGGAGCAAGGCCGCGGAGGAGGAGTTGCTCGCCGCCGCCGCTCGGAGCCACGCCAGCAAGCGCCGTTCGTCCCAAGGTCTTCCCCGAGTCGCCGCCGTCGACCCGCACCGTCCACACGCCCTCCCGAGCCCCCTAGGTGAGCCTCTGTCCACCTCGCCGTCGCCGGAGCCGCAGCGCCGCTCGGTTTTGGGTCGCCGGCGACGCGCGCGATCTCGGCCGTTGGATCTCAGATCCACGGCCGCGTAACGGTTCGAGTAGTAGTCGCTGACGGGTGGACCCCACCCGTCAGACTTTTAAACTTTTCCCTGCACGCGCACTGTTTATTTTGAGTCACTGACGAGTGGACCCCACCCGTCAGGTTTCTCAACATTATCCACTCTGGGTTATTTATTCGAATTTAGGTTTGATTCAAAACCAGTACAAGACCCAAACTTAGAAATTTCATAACTTTAGTTTTGCAACTCCAAATGGAACAAATCAAACTGTTCTGGATAGGTTATAAAATTATCTATCCAACCCAATTAGTTTCACTCCATTTGGATATATAATAAAAATACATTATTCAAAATAC
Organism: Poa annua; assembly: GCA_026929855.1. Taxonomy (NCBI): domain Eukaryota; kingdom Viridiplantae; phylum Streptophyta; class Magnoliopsida; order Poales; family Poaceae; genus Poa; species Poa annua. Next base: position 25,042,671 of record CM049439.1, on the reverse strand, counting down.
CATAAAAGGTTTAAATTCTAAACTTGTTTGTTTCTGATACTCTGTTAATCCAAATTAGTTGAAACTAATTTTATTAGATCACATTTAGCCATGGTTAGTCACCCCTAAGAGGATTTAATTTTTAGATCAACAGAACTTGATTAGTAGATAAAACTTGATTATTAAGCTTCTGGAGTCAAAACATTGTGTAGGGAGTTTGATAACTCCAATTGATCCAAATCCAATTGTGTTGGATTCTACACATCAGTAGCTTTCTGTAGAAATTTAGTTTGTATTTTTGTGACCAACAGAACTTAAGTTATGTAATTAAACATGTTCAACTAGTTTCTGCCCTAATTAAGATGGGGTTGAATAATGGCTAATTCAATTAAATTGAAACCAAATTGTATTGTTGATCTATGAAGTGGCTATTTGGAGTATTGAGATTGTATTGTTGTGGTGATTGATTGAGTAGGTTAGTTATTGTTTGTATTTGCTTGATTGTGTATTAGACGAGAACGTTGCCGGATATATCGAGGAGGAAGGACTTGTGGAACCTGAGGATCAAGACCAAGATCACTTTGCCGAGCAAGGCAAGCTACTCTCTGAGCTTGCAACCCTATTACATGCTTCTATTTTTACAAAGTCATTTTAAAGCAAGGTTTTTATAAAATCTTTTCGTAGAGTATATGGAAAAAAAATTATTTTGCCACCCTATGTAGAAATATATGATAAATTATAGGATGGGAAAAATAAAGATGGTTTTATTCAAAACTCCTTTAAAACCTCGTGTGGCTATGAAGCACCAAGATGTGGTGATGAGTTGGAGAAAAGAAGAATGGAGGTTTTTGATAAAACGCACATTGTGTCTTTGTACTTACGTCAATCAACCGATACTCTGTGCGACCACATCTACCCACATATGGGAAAGGGCTTAGCCATATAATTTGCTCATATTAGTATGGGATACCTCATCGACGGAGATGACTCCGTTATGCATGAGGGGATGGTTGATGACCTACCCCTGACTTGGGTCCTCGCTCAAACTCTAGGAAAAGATAAGGAGGAGGATAGAAGGATGTCCCCTATACACCGCCAGATAAAACCTATGAGTCCTCACACTTAGATTCCGACGGGCTGGATTAAGTGTCGATGGAAAGTATCATAGGGGTAGGATCCTATACTAGCATGAGCAAAGGACAGACTAGGGTCGGTGACTCAACTTCGCATACACCTAGTATGGCGAGACGTGGCTGACACGATGAGTTATCGGATGGGTGTGGGAAAAGCGTGCTACCTCTGCAGAGGGTTAAAACTATTCGAATAGCCGAGTTCTCGGATATGGACAGTTGAGAGGCCCTACTTGGACCATGTGCAAGTTTTGGAAAAAAAGTTTTGCGTTCTAAAAAGAAAAGGAGAACGTTCCATACACCTATACCAACGGATCTGTATGAGGTAGTTGGAGATTAATTACCATGAAGGGTTTTGGCCGGGAAAAGGAGGAGTTTTGGAGAAAACTAATAAAATTGAGATATTAAGAGTAGTTATAATCTCCTTACCTTTTTCAGCAAAGATACAGAGATGTTTTAAATAAATAAAAGTGTGAAACTAAAAATGAGGTTAGTGCACTCATGTTGGAGTAGTTTGCGAGTACATTCAAATGTACTCATACTAGTTTTTGTCCCTGGCTATTGTCTTAGCCAGACTTCGAGGAGCACTACGCCCAGGAGGAGTATGGCGACATCTATGCCAACTGAGGAGCTTCATAAGTCGACTGCCTGTCGGGTCATCGCTAGGTTTTGATGTCTACTACGCCTTAGTTCCGCTGATTGTTTTGGTTTGGCCCATGAAGGCACCTATGTAAAACTTGGTCTAAATGACCGGTATTGTAAGACTTTAATTCGTATTGTAATGGATGTAAACTTTGGTATTCAGTTCGGATTATGTGCAACGACAGACTGATCATGGGATCGTTGTGTTAAGCATAATCGGGTATTTCGGACAGCTAGTCCGGGGTCCCCACATCCACTCCCAGCTCGAACCGCCGCCGCCGCCACGTCCCCTATCCTTGGTATCTTGAGGCGAGCAAGGGAAGCGGCATGGGGCGCGGGCGTGGGCGTGGGCGTGCGCGTACTCCTCCAAGTTCGAGAAGGAGGCGAGCGAGGGAAGCGGCATGGGACGGGGAGTCTCCAAGGGGCAGGGGCTGGGGCAGGGCCATTGCTCCCGATCCCATTCCCTTCATCGATCTGTCCGACGAGGACGACCAGGGTATGGACTGGACCATGGCCTGGAAGGAGGAGGTCACGGAGGTCCTGGACCCGGGTTTGGCCTGGGCCATGGCCGACCAGAAAGCCATGGACCTGGCCAAGTATTCCGCCGCCGAGCAGCAACGGCTCAGTATCTACTCGGAGAGCAAGGGGAAGAAGGAGGACATGTGGTCGGCGTCGAACAACAACGCGCCAGAAGAGGTCGATGCCAAGGGCAAGGGCAGGGGCAAGGGCAAGGCCGAGTCGGTGGAGGTTTCCGATGACGAGGACGAGTGGTAGTCAATTTTAGTTATTAGTTGCTTTATTAAGGGCAAGTGCCAATTTAGTTATTAGTTGTTGATCTATTTTATAATTTAGCAAGGGCAAGTCCATTTTGTACTACCATGAAATTTGGCAATGGCCTTGTGCTTGACGTTTCCAATTGTGTGTGTAAATCCACTTCAGTTTGCAAAGTTTGCTTAGAAATGGGGCCGTTTACCCTACCTTTGGAGCTCATTTGAAACACATTTTTCAGCGAGTCCACCATTTTTGCTTAGAAATGGGGCCGTTTACCCTACCTTTGGAGCTCATTTGAAACACATTTTTCAGCGAGTTCACCATTTTTGCTTATAAATGGGGCCTTTTACCCTACCTTTGGAGCTCATTTCAAACACATTTTTCAGCGAGTCCACCATTTTTGCTTAGAAACGGGGCCGTTAACCCTACCTTTGGAGCTCATTTGAAACACATTTTTCAGCGAGTCCACCATTTTTGCTTAGAAACGGGGCCGTCCACCAAAATCCCCGTTGGGTCCGGCGTGGTCCACTCGTCAGCGGGTGTACAGCCCTTGTCCTACGCGCGCGTCCATTCAGATCGCAGAATGAGCTTCTCGCGGATCGCCCCGAGTCTGCGTGCAGATTCCTTCTATAGGAAATCGGACAGCTGCAGTTTAACCGACATTTGAAATGAGCTTCAAATATTCATAAAAAATCAAAAAAAGGAAAATCATGCGCACATAGTCGTATTATGTCATATACTAACGACTCAAGTTGAAAAACATGGTCTACATACATTCAAAAGGAGAAGGGCATGGATCTCATGTGATATTGCATAACTCAAACTATGAGGTCTAAGGTCAGAGAGAAGTGGTTTTGGAATTGCAACATGAAATTTTCAAAAACCTCACAAAAGCTTCATTTTGGAGTGACTAAGAAGGATCCATGCTTAGTTTTTCATTTTCATGTTTTAAACTTGTTTAAATGTTGGTCAAACTTAGGTTTGACCAAATTTGAAATAACCATAATAAATTCAAAAATTATCGAAAAATTGAAAAACCGATGTACATAGTCTTCATATATCATATACTAACGACTCAAGTTGAAAACATGGTCTACATACATTCAAAATTAGAAGGGCATGTATCTCGTGTGATATCGCAAAACTCAAACGATGAGGTCTAAGGTTGAAGAGAAGTGGTTTTGGAATTGCAACATGGTAATTTCAACATACTCACGAAAGTATCATTTTGGAGTGACTAAGGATGGTTTAGGCTTAGTTCGCGCCCAAATGTGTGCCAGTGCGCTCCCAGAGCACGCCGTGGCGCGTCCGGAGCACGCCATGGCGCGTCCAGAGTGCGCACTTAAGGTGTTCGACAGAAGTACAATAACAAATATTACAAATGATTCAAGTTGATAAACAAGGTCTACACACATTCAGATCGCGTAACTACACAGAGCGCGCATTGTGGGTGCCAGTTCACGTCCAGTTCGTGTCCAGATTGCGCTTGGTGTGTTGACACGGATGCACCGATACGTGTAGTTCACGTCCAGTTCATGTCCGGATATTTGCACGTAAAAAGAAAATTAATCGCATCAATTCTCGCAAAAAGTGCTTCTGATACGTGTAGATGTCTCACAACGTCTCCAACTGCATTAAATTTGACCATAACGACGACGCACATCAACTGTTCGACACTTGTACTCGACACGTATAGGGGCACCAGATGACGTGGTAAACATTTACAGGCATGTCAGTTCGACTAGACGTGAAGCGCGGTCACACGATGTCATCATTGCGAATATAATATGTAAATTGTGTTGTCATGTTACACTGCATTGCCAAGAAAACGAGGCGATGCGCCTGTTCGGTGTCCCAAGCGGTTATCGATTTATGGGCCGACGGCAGTGAATTCATCACTATCCTACACAAATAAAAACCCCAATCCCATTGCATTGCGGTTCACTCGCTCTTCTCTCCATTGCGCATTTGTGCAGTTTCTCTCTTCTCCTCATTCCGAAAAACCCCAACCACCCTTGCTCTCCAATGGATCACTGGTGGCAGAACGAAGCCATCCCGAGCGATTCCGACGGCGAGGGTAACCCGATCCCGTGGTGGGATGAGGACCATGGGCACGCCGGCGGCTCCGGCACCGACGACGACGGCTAGGGCGACGACGCCGACCAGAGCGGCGGCTCTGACCCCGACGATTCCGATGGCGACTCCGACGACGACGAACACGACGGGTCCGAGGAGGAGGACTCGGACCCGGAGTTGGTGAAGGACGAGGAGGAGGAGGACGACGACGACGACGAGGAGGAGGAAGAGGCGGAGGAGGAGGATGACTCCAATGACGACTCCGACGACGATGACGACGAACCGCCGGCCAAGAAGCAACGCGTGTAGGCCGAGGCCGGCGTAGTAGCAGTAGTGCATTAGTTGCACTGCTGATTAGTAGTAGTATTAGGCCGCCGCCGGTGTAGTATCAGTGCTGCATGCACTGCTAATGTTTTGTAATTGTGAATATAATCCAAATATAATCCTATTCGAGTTATAAATCGATTTTCAATTCGTAGTAGCAGTTTCTTCGTAGTAGCAGTTTCAATTCGAGTTATAAATTGAATTTCAGTTTTCAAATCGAGTTATGAATCCTATATTATAAATCAATTCGAGTTATAAATCGAGTTTCAATTAGTACTAGTAGCAGTTTCAATTAGTAATAGCAGTTTCACTAAACAATGACGTACTAATCAACGAATTGTCAGTTAATTCAGTGTTAACTGAGTTAATTCGGTGTTAACCACGTGTTAATTGGGGCCGAGATACCCAACCTGGACGTCAGACTCGTCCCTTCCTGTCCCCACTTGAGACTCGCTTCCTGTCCCCACTTGAGCGGTCCCACTTGGAGGAGGAGGAGGATGAGGACGAGCATGCACTTCGCTGGGCCCACATCTAAGGTCAAAGGGCCGACCCCACTAGCCGACCCCAGAAAATCCCAACCGAGCCGCGCCAGGCCGACCCCACCAGTCAGGCCAAGTGACGGTTGACCAGAGGGCAACGGAGCGTTTGGCCGATTTCCGAGCCATCCAGGGCACAGACGAGAGAAACTACGCAGGTATGGCACAGACGGATAAACTAGAGAGAACCGGGCCACAGAAGCAATTGTCCCTTATGGAAAAGCTTGTCATTTACCTGTTGAATTAGAACATAAAGCTAGATGGGCTATTAAACAACTTAACTTTGATTTAAAAACTGCTGGAGAGAAGAGAATTCTTGATTTAAACTTGCTTGATGAATGAAGAAATAAAGCTTATGAAATTACTAGGTTATTTAAAGAGAAAGTTAAAATTTGGCATGAGAAGAAAATTAAGAAGAAAGAATTCAAAATAGGTGATCAAGTTCTACTATACAACTCTCGTTTCAAATTTTCTGCAGGAAAGTTAGCTTCGAAATGGCAAGGACCATTAGTGATACAGGAGGTGTACCTGTCGGAATATAGCCTCCGAAGAAGCTAAGAAAGAGTATCGAACACTGGGGGCCTTAGAGCGCTGCCTCTGACCTCACGAGGTTCGACGAAGGAGATGAACAACACTACAGCGATTGACACTTTGTTTACCCAGGTTCAGGCCACCGCGGAGGTGAATGCCCTAGTCCTGCTTGATTGTATTGCTTGGTAGAACACAGGGAGCTACAATGGTGAACGCCGAGGGTTTCTAGGGTTTGAGTCCACAGTGTTCCAGCCCTTAGCCGGGCCGGGAAGGCCTCCTTTTATAGACGGCGGACGGCCTTGGTCTTCAAAACCTTCGGCGGTGTCGGCCCAGTAAGGACCGGGGTATGCACGGCCCACTCCGTACAGGCCTCGCCCGCGTGGAACTTCGGCAGGACGACTAAGGACCAAGCTACCGCTTGGAGGGATCCTCGAGAGGCATCCCCTCTCGAGGGCCTGAGGAGGACGCCAGGGCCTGAAGAGGACCCCGCGCCTCAGGAGACTCCCCAGGCGAAACCCGCCTGGGGGAAGTCAGCAGAAAACCCCTCCACAGGCAACCGTGGCCCTGTGGAGACACTTCGCAGCTAAGCAAGCGCTGCAGGGCGCACATGGCCTCTGCAACGGCTGCCGGGTGACGCGAGCGTCCCAGCTGCCACTATGGTGATAATGGGGTCAACAAAGCCGCGCCGCCTGTGTCCAAGACTTTCCTCTTTGGTGATAAAGCGGCTGGACGGCGCAACGCTCCAAGGAGGTCGTCATCGTGGGCTCCACCACTGCCTCTGCTGCGCCTGCGAGCCGCTCTGCAACGTCTGCAGCTGGTCGGCCACGGCGCGCTACTTTAGCACGGATGAGCCGCGTCCATGGATGGGGGAGCCGCTGTGGACTCCCTCTCCTTTGCGCCACCGGCGTGTGGGAGCCCACCAGCACGAGGACGGAGCCCGGAGCGCCTATAAAAGGAGCAGGAGCTCCGCCATAGAGGGGGATCGCGCAATTGCACCTCCAATTGATCTCCAGTCGGCGAACCGCCTCCTAGACCCAAGTTGCCTTAGCCAAACAGATAGGACAGCTAACTGCTGGAGGAGGAAGACGACCATTGTGTCCCTCTCCAAGCACTAAGCTGCCTCGAGAGAGCCTTCGGCAAGCTCATTGTCCTGTAACCTTCACAGCGCAATACAGACAAGCAGGAGTAGCGGTTTTACCTCCTCCTGAGGGCCGTGAACCTGGGTACGGGCCGGTGTCCCTCTCTGGCGTGATTGTCCCACTTCAGGCTCGGCGAGCATCGTCGTCGAGCCTCTCGGGAGCTGTTAGACCTCCGTGTTCAGTCCCCCCTTCGAATCTCTCTTCAGGGTGAGACTACCCCTGTTACGTGGGAGTCACTCCTCGACATTTGGCGCGCCAGGTAGGGGGACTGAGGCGCGTCTTCAACCTCCGAACTCCGCGCCATGATGGACACCCGCGCGACGCGCGCCAACCGGCGTACCTCTGAGAGAGCTCACACCGAGCCCGGCACTGCTCCCACCCGTGGCCGCCGTGGTCGCCCCCGCACGACCGAGCGCGCTGGCACCGGCCCGCGCGTGGAGGAGCCAGAGAGCGAGGAGCACCGCGGCGGAGACCAGCGCGATGACGAGGACCTCTCCGAGCGCCGTGAGGACGCTGAGTCCTCGCACCCGTCCCGGCGCTAGAGCGTGTCCACTCGGGAACACCACGAGCCCGCCCCGCATACCGCGCTGCTCATGGCCCAGGAGCTCCTCCGCTACCGGCCAAGTGCCGAGGCACACGACCAGTGGCTGGACCGCCTCCACCACCTCGTCGACATCGCAACCACGCGCCGTGCTCCGTCGCGCTCCATCGTGCCTTCCGGCCCTGCAGGGACGGCCGCACCAGGTGCGCCCCCACCGCCGCCAGGACCACCTCCGGCCGCGGCGCAGCGGGCTCCCTCACATGCTTCCTCGCCGCACGACTGTCAAATCGTGCAGCGCACTGCGCCTGACGCGCGAGTGGGCATGGAGCGACGCCGAGACCTCCAGAACCGCCTCGTCGTGGAGCTCGGCCAAGCGGGGCAGCAAAACCGCAGGGCCCTCCAGGGAGGAACGGCCACCTATGCCTCAGGCTGCATGGCCTTCACGCGCGCCCTGCGTCGTGTGGTCTGGCCGCAGAAGTTCAGGCCAGCGCTCCCCAAGGGTTTCGACGGGTCCACCAACCCTCTCGAGTTCCTGCAGCTCTACACCACCTCCATCCAGGCTGCAGGGGGCGACGACAAGGTCATGGCCAACTGGTTCTCCCACGCCCTCAGGGACTCAGCGCTATCCTGGCTCCTCAACCTGCCTGAGGACTCCATCGACTCCTGGGAGGAGCTCTGCAGGCAGTTCGTCACCAACTTCAAGGGCACGTACGAGCGCGCACTCACCCACAACGACTTGCGCGCTGTGGTGCAGAAGAAAGATGAAACTCTTCGCAAGTACATCCAGCGCTTCAGCCAGGTGCGGAACAAGATTCCAAACATCCCCGACACCCAGGTGATCGCTGCCTTCCGCGAGGGCGTCACGAACCGCAGGATGCTCGAGAAGCTCGGCACCCACGACAAGCTCACCTCTGTGGTGAAGCTGTTCGATCTGGCGGATAAGTGCGCCAAGGCTGAAGAGGGACTCCTCTTCGTCAAGATGAGCGCGCGAGGGGACGACCCTGGCGAGGGGTCCAAGAGCCACAAGAAGAAGGAAGAGCCCAAGCGCAAGGCCACCGCGGTCCTCGCGGCAGAGCCTGACGCGAAGGGCTCCCGCAGGGGTTCTCCCGAGCGCGGCGACAAAGAGGTAGACCACCGTCCGTTCTGCGTCTACCACAACAGGCGAGGGCACGCTACAGACGACTGCTTCGACCTCAAGAGGCTGAGCAGGGAACGCGGGCGAGGAGAAGGCAGCGGAAGCCGCGGCAGAGGTCGCGGCTACCGCAGAGACGGCAGGGGTAGGCGCGATGGCGGCTACCAGAAGCCGTCGGGCACTCAAGCCAACGCCGCCGAGAAGAACAACAACCTCCCCGACGAGGAAGATGGAGGCTACCAGGCCCCGAGAGGCGCCATGGCCTGCATCCTCGGCGGAGCTCAAGCGCCCAAGTCAAACAATCAGTTCAAGCAGTTCGCCCGCGAACTCAACGCTGCGCTCCCGAGCACCGAGACCTCCAGGCCCCTCAAGTGGTCCCAGTACACCATCGCCTTCGACGCCAAGGACCACCCCAAGTCGACCAAGACTGTCGGAACCCTCCCCCTGGTCTGCTCCCCCACCATCAACAACATCACCGTCTCCAAGACGCTCGTCGATGGGGGAGCGGGCCTGAATGTCATCTCTGTCGAGACCTTCGAGACGCTTCAAGTGCTCTACGAGTGGCTTATGCCCTCCAGGCCATTCACGGGCGTCACCAGTGGTTCTATCGAGCCCCTGGGGCAAGTCCGCCTCGCGGTCACCTTTGGCACGCAGAAGAACTATCGCACGGAGCTGATCGACATCGATGTCGCCCACATCGGCTTGCCGTACAACGCCATCCTCGGCTACCCCGCCCTCGAGAACTTCATGGCCGTCACGCATCACGCCTACAACATGGTCAAGATTCCCGGCAGCGCTGGCACCATTGCCGTCCATGGCCATATCCTGGACGCCACGCGCGCTGTCGAGAGCGCCTACAAGGCAGCCGCCATGGCTTTCCCGGCTGAGGAGGACATGGAGCCTCTCGAGAGGCCGAAGAAGAAGAAGCAAGTGTTCTCTCAGGAGCAAGCTGCCACGAAGAAGGTGTCGCTGGACACCACCAGCTCGGGGGCTGAAGGCTCGGGGGCTAGCGTCACCATAGGCGCTGCCCTGCCTCCCAAATAGGAAAGCGCGCTCGTCGCCTTCCTTCGGGCAAACTCTGACATGTTCGCATGGACTCCGTCAGATATGTCCGGTGTACCAAGGGAGGTGATCGAGCACCACTTAGCCGTGTGTCCAGACGCACGCCCCGTCAAGCAAAAAGCACGTAAGCAAGCCCCCGAGAAGCAAGCTTTCATCATCAAGGAAGTAGAGAAGCTAAAGGCGGCAAATGTCGTCCGTGAAGTCGCGCACCCCACTTGGCTCTCCAACGGCGTGGTTGTTCCTAAACCCGCTGGGGGAGGCCGACTCTGCATCGATTACACCGATGTCAACAAGGCCTGCCCCAAGGACCCATACCACATGCCGAGAATAGACCAGATTGTGGACTCCACCGCTGGCTGTGACCTCCTCTGTTTTCTGGACGCCTTCTCTGGTTATCACCAGATCAAGATGGCTAAAGAGGACGAGGAGAAGACGGCATTCCTCACCCCTTGTGGTGTGTACTGCTACACATGCATGCCTTTCGGCCTGAAGAACGCTGGAGCCACCTTTCAGAGGCTCATGAGGATAGCCTTGGGGGCGCAGATGGGCAGAAACGCCGAGGCCTACGTCGATGATATCGTGGTCAAATCTTGAGAGAGGGACACCCTCTTGAGGGACCTCGAGGAAACCTTCGCCAGCCTGAGAAAGGTGAACATCAAGCTGAACCCCGCCAAGTGCATCTTCGGGGTCCCTTCAGGCAAGCTCCTCGGATTCCTCGTGTCCCACCGTGGAATAGAGGCAAATCCTGACAAGATCAAGGCCATAGAGCAAATGCAGCCTCCCCGCCGACTCAAGGACATGCAGCGCTTAGCGGGCTGCATGGCCAGCCTTGGTCGTTTCATCTCCAAATTCGGCGAGAGAGCCCTGCCATTTTTCAAGATCATGAAGAGATCGGGCACATTCAAGTGGACTCCTGAGGCGGATAAAGCCTTCGAGGACTTAAAAAAGTATCTGGCTAGCCCTCCGGTCTTGGTGGCCCCCAGGGCAGGCGAGCACCTGAACCTGTACCTCTCAGCCACCCCACAGACCGCAAGCGCCGTCTTGGTGGTCGAAAGAGAAGAGCCTGTCCTCCCCAAGAAGAGCAATGCCACTCCAAGCCCAGAACCCCCCGACGGCGACCCCGTAGAAGGAGCAGGCTCCACAGACCCACTGCCAGGCCCGCCGCCTCAAGTCAAGCCTGCCCCCACAGCCCCTGTCGAGATGCCTCTATAGGCAGATCTTGACAAGGGCCCTGAAGAGCCTCCGCAGGGGGCTGACGCTGCGCCACCTCAGGTAACCCTCGTCGAGCACCCCGTCTACTTCGTCAGCACAGTGCTGCGGGACGCTCGCGAGAGGTATCCAATGCAGCAGAAGCTCCTCGTCGCGCTCCTCATCGCCTCCAGGAAGTTGAGACACTACTTCCAGGGTCACCCCATCACGGTGGTCACTGCCTTCCCCCTGGAGCAGATCCTGCGCAACGCCAACGCCACAGATCGTGTCGCAGGATGGAACATCGAGCTGCAGCCATTCAACTTGCGCTTCGACACCACGAGGGTCATAAAAGGAAGAGCGCTGGCTGACTTCGTCGCCGAATGGATTGACCCAAGCCCTGAGGAGCCTCGCGAGGCAGAGGCCGAGCCCTCGGGAGACACGGTGCCCAGCCACTGGACCATGCACTTCGATGGAGCCTTCGCTTGTCGCAATGGCGGAGCAGGCGTCGTCCTAACTTCGCCCAAGGGTGACAAGCTATACTACGCTGTCCAGCTGTGCTTCACGATCGACAAGATCTCCAACAACATCGCCAAATACGAAGGCCTCCTCGCCGGCTTAAGGGCCGCCATCGCTCTAGGCGTCAAGCACCTACTCGTCAAGGGAGACTCTTAGCTGCTCGTCAACTTCTCCAACAAGAGCTACACGCCGAAAGACGACCACATGGCCGCATACCTCGAAGAGGTCCGCAAGCTTGAGAAGCAATTCAGGGGCATGGAGCTCATGCACATCCCGAGGAAAGAAAACCAAGAAGCTGACGACATCGCCAAGCGGGCCTCGCGAAGGCAACCCCAGCAGGCCGGTGTCTTTGAAGAAAGGCTTGCCAAGACATCCATCAAGCAGCCTCGAGAGGCCACAGCCGCAAGCGCAGACGAAGCACTCCCACCACCTCCTAAGTCTGGAGCACCCAATTGCGGTCCCAGCACAGGGGAGCGCCTGTTGCTCACGGCAACCCGCCAGGCCTCAGGCTGGATTGATGAGCTCAAGGACTACTTGGTGAAGGGAATCCTCCCTGAAGAAGATGCCGATGCAGAGCGAATCGCTCGACAGGCAAAATCCTACTGCATCCTCGAGGGAAACCTCTACCGCAAGCGCCCAAATGGTATCGCGCTCAAGTGTGTCCCTCCTGAGGAAGGCCGAGAGCTGATTAAGGACATCCACAGCGGGGAGTGCGGCCACCACTCATGTGCGCGCACCCTCACAGGCAAGGTCTTCAGGAGCGGCTTTTACTGGCCTCAAGTGCTTCAAGATGCGGTCGCCATTGTGCAAACCTGCGACGCCTGCCAATTCCACGCCAAGCAAATTCATCAGCCGGCGCTGGGGCTTCAAACCATCCCGCTCTCCTGGCCGTTTGCGGTCTGGGGGCTGGACATCTTGGGCCCTTTCCCAAGGTCGCAGGGGGGCTACCGTTTCCTCTTCGTGGCCATCGACAAGTTCACCAAGTGGACCGAGGTCGAGCCGGTGCGCACCATACCAGCTGGGGCCGCGGTGAAATTCATCAGAAGCTTGGTCTGCCGCTTCGGCGTGCCCAACCGCATCATCACCGACAATGGCTCGCAATTCACCAGCGGCATCTTCCGAGCCTACTGCGATAAGCTTGGCGTCAAGGTCTGCTTCGCCTCGGTAGCTCACCCACGCAGCAACGGTCAAGCCGAGCGAGCAAACGCTGAGGTCCTCAAGGGCCTCAAGACCAGGAGCTTCAACATCCTCAAGGGCCACGGCAAGGGCTGGATCGACGAGCTCCCCTCCGTGCTCTGGTCCATACGCACAACTTCCTCGAGGCCTACAGGCGAAACGCCGTTCGCCCTGGTCTACGGAGCTGAGGCAGTCCTCCTCGCAGAAATCAAGCATGGATCGTCACGGGTCCTTGCCTTCAATGAGGACACCCAAGAGGGCCTCCACAACGACGACCTGCTGCTTCTCGAGGGACTGCGCCGTCAGGCCGCCCTCAGAGCGGCAGGGTACCAGCAAGACCTGCGACGCTACCACAGCCGCCATGTGCGCTCACGCACCCTTGAGGCGGGCGACCTCGTCCTCAGGCGAATCCTCTCCAGGGAAGGCCTCCACAAGCTCTCGCCGATGTGGGAAGGTCCCTACAGGGTCTCCCACGTCGCCAGGCCTGGCGCAGTACGCCTCGAGACCGAAGACGGCATTCCCGTCAAGAACCCGTGGAACATCGCGCACCTGCGCAAGTTCTACCCGTGATCATTGTCACGTCAAGACATCTAGCTGAAGAGGCAGCCTACGGCTCCACCTCCAAGCATTTTTTGTCTCTAGAGGTTAAAAGCTCACGGCTTAAACCTCCAAGCTCCAAAGGCTTCTCTCGAGGGTCAACCCTCCGAGCTCTCCATGTAAACGAGCCGCCTCAGGCCGTTGAGAGTCTCTGCCACTAATGGGTGGTCCCCATGCCTCGACATGGTCAAATACATTAACTTGGCAACTCCAAGCATAATGAGACAATTTCGTTCCTAAGTGAACTATGCGCTGCGGCGCCGCTATGTAATATTTTGGTGGTGAGTTTATTTCAGCATTATTTTCCTTATTAAAAATGGGCACTTATATCTCTCCACATGCGCACCTCGCGAGCGGGGGCTGAGTACGGTGCCAGTGCCTCAAATGACACACCAGCAGCACTGCAAAATCCAAGGATCCGAGCTCTGGCTGGAGGGCAGGCCCTCACAAACACGCCATCTCTACAAAGGACCTTGGTACTCTCTGTCCTCGCAAGGAACGCCTGAGGAGACCTATAAGCGCGCATTAGTACCTGGTACAGTGCACAAGCGTTTGGTCCTGCCTCTCTAACATCTATAGGGAGCAAACGTCTCTACAAGCCTGAGGAGGCAGCAGGGAAAAAACCCTTGAAGAGGACCTCCCCGGCAAGCTAAAAAGCCTCTACAGGGCAAAAGCCTCGAGAAGCTAAGTCCCACTCCTGCGACTCGAGAGCCTTTTCTCTCCAAGCGCACGCTTGTCCCTCGAGCGATTTCGTTCTCCCTTATGATTCATGGACTACTCGCACGTCAAAGGGGAGCACTTGGGCATCGCGACTCAGGGCTCTTACCTCTCCAAGCCTTAAACTCCCCCCGGCCTTGCTGAGTCATTGCTCTAGCATACCGTAGTGGCGGAGTCATAGCGCGAAGAGACGGGTCCTAACGACGCAGAGAAAACATAGACATGAAAGTAAAGCAGAAAAGGCCTCTCGAGGGGCAAACAAGCTAGCATAAATAAGCTTAAAGAAGTATATTACAGGCCCAAAACGTGCAATGTCTGAATATAAAAAAAATTGTCTCAGATACAAGCGCTCAAAGGAGCGACAAGCAAGGCTCAGGCGGAGTCCGCGCCAGCACGCTCCTCCTCAGCGTCTTCCTCCTCGGCAGGGGCGGCCTCCTCCTCGCTGTCCTCCGCAGCCACCTCCGCACGCTTGAAGCGGTTGCAGAAGGCCTCCACTTGCTCGCGGAGGGCATTGGAGACCTGCAGGGCCTCTCCAGCCGGGCGCGCCTCGGTCACCGTGGAGAGGTCGAAGCTGGGCGTAAGGAGCCGGAGGTTGGTGAAGATGCGGTCGACCACCACCTCCAGAAGCTGGCGGCTCTCGACCTCAATCACCTCGTGGAGATCGCCGACGGGGCCCTCGAGGGCCGTGAAGAGCTGGTCGAAGTAGACCAGGTACATCGCAGCATCACCACGACCGCGAGCCTCGGTGAGCGGCGCTTCTGCGCCGAGCTGGGCCGCGAGCTCATTGCCTCTCGCTACCAGCGCCTGGAACATGCGGTCCCGCTGCTTCGCGAGCACGAGGGCCGCCTGCGCGGTGTCCACGGCCTCCGTCACCTGCTTGGCTGCAGAGCCCGCCTGCCCCTCCACGTCCTTGACAAGGGCGTCCAGCTCCAGGGCAGCTGCTCGGCGGCCCTCTTCAGCCTGGCGGTAGGCATCCTTGGCGCGTTGGAGGCGGACCTCGAGCTTGGAGTTGGCCTTCTCAAGCTCCGCGATCCGTTTGGCGTCAGCAGTGTGCTTGGCCTTGAAGCGGTCCTCTTGCTTCTTGGCCTTGTCGCGGAACTCCTGGGAGATGGTCCGCCTGAACTCTTTCTCGCGCTCCGCGAGGGCTGCCTCCGCCTCCTTTTTCTTCTCAGCGAACCGCAGCTGGAAGCGCTCCAGGGTTTGCTTCTGGGCGATGACGTTCTCGTCGTGCTGCTGGAGCGCTTGGGCCAGGTCCCCCTCGCGCGCCTGGAGCTCTTCGCGCTTGGTGGCCAGCTCACCCTCCGCCTGGAGCCGCTGCTCCACGTCTTTCTCCCTGGAGGCCAGCTGCCGCTCACGCTCGGCCAAGCTCTTGCGGTCCTCCTCCAGGGTCTCCTGCGCGGCCCGGTGGGCGGAGAGGAGCTGGGACTCTAGCTGGGAGACCTCACGGCGCTTCTGCTCCAGCGAGCCCTCCATAGCCTCGCGCTCGGCCTTCACCTCTGCGAGGAGATCGGCGGCCGCATCGCGCGCGTCCTGAAGGGGGGCAAGGAGCTCGTCTGCGTCGCGGACGGCCCCCTCCCGGACCTCCTGAGCAAAGCGGATGGCCTCCTCGCGTGCGGCCTGGAGCGCCTGATCCTCCTGGCGGCGGGCCTCAACCGCGGCATGGAAGCGCCCCCAGGCCTCCGCGAGCTCGTCGCGTTGCTGAGCAAGTTGGGCATCCTCGAAGGCGAGCTGCGCCTCCAGGCCCTCCAGGGACTCCCTCACCACGCGGAAGGCCACCTCACGGTGTCCCTTGCTCCAGTCCCAGCCGCTCAGGACCAGGCCGCGTTGCGCGGAAGGCCCGGCCCCGGCGTCGAACCTTGAGGATGAGGCCTCTGGGCGTGCCTGGGGGCTAGGCTGCTCCCGGTCCTTCGCCGCGTCCAGGATGGTCTCGCCGCCCTCGTCGCCCGGTCGCGTCGCCTTTTGCGCCTCGCCCCCCGCTGCGGGGCGTGGCGGAGAAGGAGGAGCTCCCCCTGCAGAGGCGCCCGCGCTTGGTGGGCCCTGGTCTGTCTCTGCCTCTGGTTGCGCGGGAGGCGTAGCCGCACGAGGTGGGGTGGCCTCGCGTGCCGGAGTCGACTCGCGCGGCGGCGTAGCCGCGCGAGGCAGTGTAGGAGCTCGAGGAGGGCTGGCTGACCGCTCTTCCTGCACCTCCACCACCAAAGGCACGGGGGGCGGTGCAGCGGCCTCCGCCGGAGGCGCTGCTGCCTCCGCCAGAAGCTCAGTTGCCTCCGCCTGAGGCGCCTCTTCGGCTGGGCCTGCCGTGACCGTCTCCCCAGGCCTCGCGGCCTCTTCAGCCACGGCCTCTGCCGCGGCTCCCTTCATCTCCGCTGCCTTGCGGAGCCTGCGGCGTTTCGCGGGCACTAGGTCGCTGAAAGGAATCAGGGAGCGGTTGTCAGAAATATGAGAAGGAGAATGTAATAATCAGGCAATTAGCAATTGCAGGTGCTTACCCGGACCGCTTGGCGCCGGTGTCAACCCACGCCATGCCTGGCGAGCGCCAGGAGGGCTTGGGCCTGGCGTCTGGCCTCTCCAGAGGCGCCTCGGCTTTCCTCTTAGAAGGGACGTCGGAGGGCCTCGCGCCAGGCCTGTCGCTGGCCGCCTTGGACCGGGGCTCGCGATGCCCCAGCAAGGACTCCTCGTCAGAGGCCTCCCCTTCGGACTCCTCCTCCTCCGCGCGACGCGTGGGCGCCCCCGCGAAGGCGCCTTCGTCGTCACCTGACGAGATGTCGCAAATCTCGCCCGCTTGGGGCCTGGCCCTCGAAGAGGCCTCCTCGCCCGCCGCGGCCTCCTCCTCGCCTGCCGCGGCCTCCTCCTCGCCTTGCCCGGCTCCTGAGGCAGAGGGCGTCTCTGCCCCCTCCGCATCGTGCACCACAGGCACGGGCACTATCTTCGCGCCGGGCCTGCCGGAGTGTACGGAGGAATCCCCTCCAGAACGGCCGGACGCTCAGTCATGTTGTACTGATGAAGAGGCCTGAGGGAGATCGGGAGTTCCTCCATGGCGGGCACCGCGGGGTTGATGAAGAGCGCGGACAGGACGTTGTCGACGGCATCCTTGTCGTTGTCCTTGTGATGGAGCCGCATCTTGTCATTGGGGCCGGAATACATCCACATCGGCATCGCGTGCGCCTGGAGTGGGGCGAGGCGGCGCGTCACGAAGTCCGCCACGACGATTTGCCCCGTGAGGCCTTCCTCCCGGAGGTAGCTCAGGCGGCCCGACAGCATCACGTTCTGCGCGCCGCAGAAGGTGGCCTTGCCCCAGTGCGAGTTCTTCACGGGCGGCGCGTCAGGGACCTCGAGGAAGGCGCTTGGCTGCTCCACACCGACGAAGAACCACCGCTGGCGGAAGTCGTCCACCTTCTTCGTCACGGAGGTGATGGCCTTGCCCTCGCTCCACGACATGGGGATGTAGACGCTCCCCATGCCGTCCACGATGCGGAAGGAGACGCACCCCGAGCGCTCGTTCTTCGCCGTGCTCCGGAGCGCGTAGAAGCACCGGAAGAGCTCCACCGAGGGCTCCACGCCTAGGTACGCCTCGCAGAGGTAGGCGAAGATGGCGAGGATGAGCACCGAGTTGGGGTGGAGGTGCAGCAGTTGGATTTGGTAGAAGGCCAGCACCGCCTCCAGGAACGGGGAGAAGGGCGGCACCAGGCCCGCCGAGACGCAGTGCTGGAAGATGGGGAAAAACCATCGCGGGCGTTTCCCGTGCGCCGCGGGCTTGAGCGCGGTGGCGCCGTGCTCGTTGGTCCGGTCCGCCACCAGGAAGCGGACCTTCTCGAGCGCCTTGTCGTTGACGCGCACGCCCAGCAATGCCGCACCGTGTGCGGCCTCAGCGGGCGCCGCTTGCGATGAAGACCCCGCGGCCGCCTTGCCCTTGTTCTTCGGCGGAGTCATCGTCGGAGGGAAGAAGGGAACGGCGCGAGGGGAAGTTGGAGAAATCGGAGAAGAGGGCGCCGGAATGCAGGAGCGGAGAGCTCGGTGCGGATGGCGTCTGCGAGAAGAAGTGGGAGTAGTAACGGCTCCCTGCTCCGGCGCCGGGGCTTTATGTCTCGTCAAGGAGCGGTTACCGGGGCGTGGTGGGACCCCCCACGACGTACGCCCCGCATCGTGCGCATCCGTTGCTCGCCGGAGTGACGCGTGGCTCGGCCCGGCCCGCAGGATTGGCCCCACGACGCTTCGCCTAGACCCAACGGGCCTCGTCGTGCCCATCGTGGGCCCGGGGGCTACTGTCGGCCCAGTAAGGACCGGGGTATGCACGGCCCACTCCGTACAGGCCTCGCCCGCGTGGAACTTCGGCAGGACGACTAAGGACCAAGCTACCGCTTGGAGGGATCCTCGAGAGGCATCCCCTCTCGAGGGCCTGAGGAGGACGCCAGGGCCTGAAGAGGACCCCGCGCCTCAGGAGACTCCCCAGGCGAAACCCGCCTGGGGGGAAGTCAGCAGAAAACCCCTCCACAGGCAACCGTGGCCCTGTGGAGACACTTCGCAGCTAAGCAAGCGCTGCAGGGCACACATGGCCTCTGCAACGGCTGTCGGGTGACGCGAGCGTCCCAGCTGCCACTATGGTGATAAAGGGGTCAACAAAGCCGCGCCGCCTGTGTCCAAGACTTTCCTCTTTGGTGATAAAGCGGCTGGACGGCGCAACGCTCCAAGGAGGTCGTCATCGTGGGCTCCACCACTGCCTCTGCTGCGCCTGCGAGCCGCTCTGCAACGTCTGCAGCTGGTCGGCCACGGCGCGCTACTTTAGCACGGATGAGCCGCGTCCATGGACGGGGGAGCCGCTGTGGACTCCCTCTCCTTTGCGCCACCGGCGTGTGGGAGCCCACCAGCACGAGGACGGAGCCCGGAGCGCCTATAAAAGGAGCAGGAGCTCCGCCATAGAGGGGGATCGCGCAATTGCACCTCCAATTGATCTCCAGTCGGCGAACCGCCTCCTAGACCCAAGTTGCCTTAGCCAAACAGATAGGACAGCTAACTGCTGGAGGAGGAAGACGACCATTGTGTCCCTCTCCAAGCACTAAGCTGCCTCGAGAGAGCCTTCGGCAAGCTCATTGTTCTGTAACCTTCACAGCGCAATACAGACAAGCAGGAGTAGCGGTTTTACCTCCTCCTGAGGGCCGTGAACCTGGGTACGGGCCGGTGTCCCTCTCTGGTGTGATTGTCCCACTTCAGGCTCGGCGAGCATCGTCGTCGAGCCTCTCGGGAGCTGTTAGACCTCCGTGTTCAGTCCCCCCTTCGAATCTCTCTTCAGGGTGAGACTACCCCTGTTACGTGGGAGTCACTCCTCGACAGGCGGGAAGATCCCGCATGCTTCCAAGAGCCCTTCTGCTCCTCTGCGGTTGCTTTGGCAAAAGCAACCGACCGGACCAGGCCTACGGCCCTGCTTTGCTGCCCGCTGTTGTCTTCTTCCTCCCCGCCACCTCAGCTCCTGCTCCCTTGGCACTAAAATGGCTGTCCCTGATAAAGGTGAGGTAAAGTAAGAGAGGCACGGAGGGACTCGTGATGCCTTCTTGCACCGAAATAGCAAGTCTTGGGGGCACGGCCCCTGGTGGCCGGTTTGGTCTCCCCCTTTTATCACCGGAAAGGTAAGCTCTGACGGTCGTCGACCTGTTAGGTCGCAACTGGCTATGATTCCAAATGGTAGGGGAGCCCCATCACGCCTTTCCCCTGAGGATGGCCCTCTCCCTTAGAGCCGCGGGGAGGAGCTCTTCTAGCTTCTAGGGAGACCCTCCCGAGGCGGCCTTCCGAGGAGCCTACAGAGGCTACCTCAACAGGCCTAGAACGAGCGGCCCATCATACCCTGGTTTCCTATGGGCCGACAGTAGCCCCCGGGCCCATGGTGGGTGTGATGCGGTTAAGGGTATCGAGCCGACATGGGGCCAGTAGGCGAGATCGAGGCCTGAGGGTCTAGTGGTTTTTTCCGTGTCGCTCATTCTGACGTCCCGACCCACCTTGAGCATCGCGGGAGCGATAAAGGACGAGGCGGTTCCCTGAGGTGTCACCCTGCCTCCTATCCTTGCCATTCGCAGATCCGATCTGCTCGACGCTCCCCAACGCTCCGTGCCCTCACTATACCCCTAGCAAGCAAGCGATGGCCGGTGCCGGAAGCTCTTCGGCCGCGAAAGGAAAACGGACTCCGGCGCCGACCGCCCTGCCGCCCGCCCTGGGCCGGTCACGTTTGGACTCCCAAGCCTCTCGTCCTGGCCGCAGCGAAGAACTGTCACGGGCCGACGGTTATACGCCATGGACGGACGCCTTGCTCCCAGCTCTCGGGCATAAGCTTCCCTTTCTTCGCGCACGACGCCTACTTTGGGCTTGTCCCTCCTTTTTCTGATTTCTTCAACGCCGTGTTCGACCACTACAACATTCGTGCCCTGCATCTTCATCCCAACTCTGTCCTGCTCCTGGCCATCTTCGCCTACCTCTGTGATGCCTTCTTGGGTGTGGAGCCGTCCTGGGCTTTCTTTCGGTGCTTCTACAGCCTCCGCGTCTCCGCGGGCGGCCAACTCTCAGGTGGCGTGTCCTTCCGGATAGCGGATGGGAAAGCCTCCTCAATCATCCCCATCCCCGTGACCAAGAGGGTGGAGGATTTTCACGAGAAGTGGGTCTACTTGGACGTAGGGCGAGTGCACGACCGCTACTTAGTCCCGTCCACCCCTACGCAGAAGTACGCAGGTTGGGAGCATGAGACGCTAGAGGATCCCGCGCTCGCTCCCCTCAAGGAGCGCGTGCTGTTCCTGCGGGCGCGCGGACTGACTGGGGCCATGGTGGCTAAGGAGTTCCTCACGAGGCGCGTGGCGCCCCTTCAGCGGCGTGTGCACCCCACCTGGCGCTACTCCGGCATTTTCGATCCGGCGCGCCTCCAAGCCTCCGACCACGAGAAAGGAGCGATGGACCTCCTGATCAAAATACTCTTCTCGTCCTCCGTGGGGGAGGTTCCTTCCGTAGGTGGTGAGTTAGCGCCCCTATACACGCTGGAGGAGGAGGTCTTGGAGAAGGTCGTGTCCTCCATGCCCTGCTTTGACCAGTGGGGGCTCCTCGCGCCAGGACAAGTGTGGAGGGCCTCCAACCCTTGGCCGGTGGGAGACGGCGAGCGGGCTTCGGAGGAAACCCCCTCCGGCGCAGGTCCTACGGGGCGCGGGGGAGGCTCCACCAGCAGCCCTTCCTCGACCTCGTCCTCCTCCACTGATGATGGGCGGTTCACCCTTGTCCGCCGGTCCGGGCCGGCGACGACATCAACCAGGACGCCCCTTCCCCGGGGGCCTGGGAAGCGACAGGTCGTGCCTGCCCCTGGTGGTTGCCCCCCTGGCGTCTCACGAGGCTCCGGCGCGGCCCGCAAGCGCAGGGGGTCTTGGGGTGACCGAGCTCAGTAAGCCCTTCTCCTCAGCTTCACGCGGTTGCTGTTGACTGTATCTATCCTTCTTGTACCCCCAGGTCCGGATGGCAATGGGTACCCGATACCCGCAAACCCGACGGGTACCCGCAATAAATGGGGAGGGTTTGGTGAAGAAAAAGACCCGTGGGTCTGCTTATCGGGTAAAATCTATACCCGTCGGGTCTAGCGGAGGTGGGTATGGGGATGGCAAACCCGTACCCTCTAACCCGCACACCCGACAACCCCACATGTCATTGAGAGTTTGCCAGATTAACCCCCACCCGGCAAACCAGCCTAGCCCAGCCATAACTCACGACCTGTGGAAACAACAACAGCCCGGCCCAACCTAGTCAACTCGCTAACCCTAGTCCCCTTGCTCTGCTCCACCAAACACAGCCGCACGCCTCCAGATCGACTGCTCGAGCACCCACACGAGCACCTCTGCTCTTCTCTCTCCTTCCAGATCGAGCGAAAGCCAGGGCCGGCTGCGCCCCACTCCTCCTCCCTCCATGCGCGGATGCGCCTGCGCCCCAATCCTCCTCCTTCCACACCCCACTCCGACGAATCCAGTGCACCACAACGCCGCCGCCTCCGACGAATCCAGCGCCGTAGCGGCGTGTGGAAGGCAGAGCCGTGTGTGCGTCATGCGGAGGAAGTAGCGCAGCAGCCGCGTGGAAGGAGGAGGAGATGAAGGGTTTCGAAAGGAGGAGGCAGAGGGGTTTGAGGAGGACGCCAGCGCCGACATCGTCTCCATCCAAAGCCGCCCAGCGGGTACCCGTCGGGTCATAGAGACCCGGCGGGTGGCGGGTATGGTTGAGCTTTCGACCCGACGACGGGTACGGGGGCGGGTGGCGGGGGCGGGGAGAAGGGTCGGGTGCGGGTATGGGGGGGCCAAACCCGGCCCCGAACCCGGCGGGTGCCATCCGGACCCCCAGGGCTGCCGCGGACAGCATGGAGGAGGAAAACATCGTCCCCCTCCCGAAATCTTCCAGCGCAAAGTGATATGTTTAAAACGTATCTATAATTTCTTATGTTCCATGCTTATATTATACCAATTGCTACATGTTTTATATACACTTTGTGTTGTTTTATGCATTTTCTGGGACTAACCTATTAACAAGATGCCACAGTGCCAGTTCCCTGTTTTCTGCTGTTTTTGGTTTCAGAAAACCACTTAAGGAAATATTCTCAGAATTGGATGATTTTTATGCCGAAGTCCCTATTTTTCCCGACACGTTCCAGAAGTCCGAAGAGGAAACGAAGAAGGGCACCGAGGCGCCGTCATCAGGTGGGGGCGCGGCTCGCCCCCCCCCCCCCAGCTGCGCCAGCACCTGAGGACGTGGCCTCGGGCCTCCACCGCCTTCGCCCTTTCGCCTACAAATACCCCCCGACAATACAAGATCTGGTATGTGGGGACCCCGGACTAGCTGTCCGAAATACCCGATTATGCTTAACACAACGATCCCGTGATCAGTCTGTCGTTGCACATAATCCGAACTGAATACCAAAGTTTACATCCATTACAATACCGAATTAAAGTCTTACATAAACGGTCATTTAGACCAAGTCTTACATAGGTGCCTTCATGGGCCAAACCAAAATAATCAGCGGAAGCTAAGGCGTAGTAGACATCATATCCCAACAACGACCCGACAGGCAGTCAACTTATGAAGATCCCTAGTTTGCATAGAAGTCGCCATACTCCTCCTTGGCGTAGTCCTCCTCCATGTCTGGCTACGACAATAGCCAAGGACGAAACTATTATGAGTACAATTGATTGTACTCGCAAACTACTCCAACGTGAGTATGCACTAATCTCATTTTTAGTTTCACACTTTTATTTATTTAAAACATCTCTGTATCTTTGTTGGAGAAGGTAAGAAGAATTTTATAACTATCATTAATATAATGACCCATTCTAGTAGTTTCACCAAAACTCCTCCTTTTTCTTGGCCATAACCCGCCAGGGTTCCTGGTCTCCAACAACGTCATACCGATCCGTTGGTATAGGTGTATGGAATATCCTCCAGTTCCTTTTCTTTTTAAAATTCAAATCTTTCAAAACTTGCACATGGTCAAAGTAGGGTCTCTCAACTTCAAAACTTGCAGAGGTAGCACGCTTTTCCCACACCCATCCGATAACTCATCGTGTCAGCCACGTCTCGCCATACCAAGTGTATGCGAAGTTGAGTCACCGACCCTAGTCTGTCCATTGCTCATGCTAGTATAGGATCCTGTCCATATGATACTTTCCATCGACACTTAACCCAGCCCGTCGGAATCTAAGTGTGAGGACTCATAGGTTTTATCTGGCGGTGTATAGGGGACATCCTTCTATCCTCCTCCTTATCTACTCATAGAGTTTGAGCGAGGACCCAGGTCAGGGGTAGGTCATCAAATCATCCCCTCATGCATAACGGAGTCATCTCCGTTGATGAGGTATCCCATACTAATATGAGCAAACTATATGACTAAGCCCTTTCCCATATGTGGGTAAATGTGGTCGCACAGAGTATCGGCTGATTGACGTAAGTACAAAGACACTATGTGCGTTTTATCAAAACCACCATTCTCCTTTTCTTCAATTCATCACCTCATCTCGATGTTTCATAGCCACACGAGGTTTCAAAGGAGTTTTGAAAAAAAAATCTTTATTTTTCCCATCCTATAATTTATCATATATTTCTACATAGGGTGGCAAAATAATTTCCATATACTTTTTGAAAAGATTTTATAAAAACCTTTGCTTTAAAATGGCTTTTGTAAAAATAGATGCATGTATTAGGGTGCAAGCTCAGAGAGTAGCTTGCCTTGCTCGGCAAAGTGATCCTGGTCTTGATCTTCAGGTTCCACAAATCCTTCCTCCTCGGTATATCCGGCAACGTTCTCGTCTAATACACAATCAAGCAAATGCAAACAATCACTAACCTACTCAATCAATTATCACAACAATACAATCTCAAATGCTCTAAATAGCAACTTCATATATCAAACAATACAATTTGGCTTCAATTTAATTGAATTAGCATTTATTCATTTATATCTTAACTAGGGCAGAAACTAGTTGAACATGTTTAATTACATAACTTAAGTTCTGTTGGTCACAAAAATACAAACTAAATTTCTACAGAAAGCTATTGATGTGTGGAAGACAACACAATTGGATTTGGGTCAATTGGAGTTACCATACTCCCTAAATAATGGTTTTAATCCAGAAGCTTAATAATCAAGTTTTAGCTATTAATCAAATTCTGTTGATCCTAAAATTAAATCCTCTTAGGGGTAACTAGCCATGACTAAATGAGACCCAATAAAATTAGTCTTAACTCATTTGGCCTAACAGAGTATCAGAAACAAACAAGTTTAAATTTTAAACCTTATTTGGTATTTTTAATGCTATATTTTTATTATTTATCCAAATGAGGTGAAACCACTTGGGTTGGTTAGACAATTTCATAAGCTTTCCAGAACATTTTGATTTGATTTATTTGGAGTTATAAATCTCGAGATATTGAATTTCAAAGTTTGAATCCAGTACTGGAATTTCCAGAGAAATTAAATAAGAAAAATGGTTCTGTCTGGATAATGTTGAAAACACTGACGGGTGGGGTCCACTCGTCAGCGTCTCAACTAAAAACGGTGCGCGCGCTGGAAATGTTTAAAGGCCTGACGTGCGGGGCCCGCGGGTCAGTGACTTAAAGCGCGAAGCGGTATGCTACCGTAGATCTAAGATCCAACGGCCGAGGATGGAGCACGCCGGCGACGACCTAAATCGGGCGGCGCCGTGGCTCCGGCGACGGCGGCGGTGGTCGGAGTCTCACCTAGGGGGCTCGGGAGGATGCGCGGGTGATGCAGATCGACGGCGGCGACTCGGGGAAGTTTGCTGGACGAATGGCGCGTGCTGGGGCGGCTCCAATCGACGGCGGCGAGCAACTCCTCCTCCGCGGCCGTGCTCCAACTCCGGCGAGGCTCCTACGTCGTTCCTGGGCACGAAGCAGAGGGGAAAAGGGGGCGGGTGAGCGAGGTGGTAATGGAGAAGGGGGTGCGGGCCAGAGAGAAGAGAAAGGGAGGGTAGCACGGCTCGGCCGTGGTCGTCGTCTACCTCGGGCACGGCGAGCTCGAGGGTGGCCACGGGCGGCTGAGGCTTCGTGGTTATGGCTCCGCCCTCCTGGCGGTGCACGAGAGGGGGTGGTGGAGCAAGGGAGAGGCGGGGGTGTGGTGTGGAGAAAACGGGAGGGCGCGGGGGTGCTTATAAGGCCGGAGCTCGGTCCATGGTGGACGGGGTGTTGGGGCGGTCCAGAGGGGGCTAGGGCTCGCCATAGGGGGCGGTGAGGTGCGGCGAAGGTGTCGGGGTGCAGAGGGGCAAGGCTGGCGCGTGGAGGCGAGCGGTGCGTGCTCGGGTGGGGGACGGCCGTGAGGGCGCTCGGGCGGCGCACGACGTGCTCTGTGCGTCGCGGGTGCTGCGGGTGCGGGCTGCTGCGGTGTGTCTTGCTGCGCTGAGAGGGAGCAGGGAGGTGAGGGAGAGAGGGGGGGGGGGGGCTGGCGCGGCTAGCACGGCTCGACACCGTCGTGGCCACAGTGCCGACCACGGCGACGTGCGCGCGGCTGCTGCCCCCTGCGTTCCTCCTCGACCCCGGCCCGATTCCTCCGTTCCCGTGAGCGCGGCGAAGAGAGTGGAGCGAGGGAGATCGAAGGGAGGCGGTGGCTTGCACCAATTCGATCGGAATCGATCGAATCGATCAAGGATTTGGGGCGGTTTGGGAAGAACAGGGTGGTGATCACCATGTGTTCGATGAAATGCTTGAACCAAAAATAATTTCCAATTTTTGAATTTTATTTTCCTAATTTGCTTCACACATGTTTGTCAAGATTTGTTGTGCTATTTGATTATTTATGGGGCAAGTGCAACATAGCACATTTTGTGGTTTGAATAGGATAAAGAAATAGAATTTAAATTTAAATTTAGGTTTTTGAATTTAATATTTGGAGAGGGAAAAGTTGTGGAACTAAAATAAGAGGGTTTATATTACCACTCCATTGAATTTGGTTTGAAAATAAATAGATTTCTTAATTTGGGAAATAGTGTGACATTTGTCACATTGTTTTTATTGTTTTAGGTTTTGTTGTGCTTATTTTCTTTTCTTCAAGTTTTTAATTAGAGCTAACAACAACACATTCACAAGAGGTACCTATCACAAGCAATCAATAAAACATCAACACATATTAATTTATAAAAAGTTTTTGTTGGCCCACATTTTTGATATAGTAATTCATAATATTAATTTGGGATGTTACAGATCCTTCCCCCCTTAAAATAAATCTCGTCCCGAGATTTGCTAGGTTTGGGTACTAAAGAGACTTGGGAATTCGCTTCTAAGATAGTCTTCGCGTTCTCAAGTTGCTTCATCTTCTGAGTGGTTAGTCCACTGGACTTTGTAGAACTTGATCGCGCGCCTTCGTGTAAGACGAACATCTTCGTCGAGAATCTTGATGGGTCTCTCAAGATAAGTCAGATCTTGATTCAGGTCGATGGAATGGTGGTCGATGTTTTTGAAAACATCAGGCTAGTCAGGAACTTCAAGATATTTCCGGAGCAAGGAAATGTGGAAGACATCGTGGTAATCTGCTAACTCTTGAGGCAACTCCAGTTGATAAGACACTTCTCCTCGACGGGCAATGATCTTAAAGGGTCCAATATATCTTGGTGTCAATTTTCCTTTGACATGGAAACGCTGCATTCCTTTAAGGGGTGTCACTCGGAGATAGACATAATCTCCGATACTGAAGGTGACATCACGACGCTTGGGATCAGCGTAACTCTTCTGACGGGATTGGGCGGTTTTGAGTCGCTCACGGATAAGCTGGACTTGCTCTTCAGCCTCACGGAGGGTATCTGGTCCAAACAGTTTGCCTTCTCCGGTGTCGGACCAATTCAGGGGCGTACGACACTTCCTGCCGTATAGGGCTTCAAAAGGGGCCATTTGCAGACTAGACTGGTAACTATTGTTGTAGGAGAACTCTGCAAATGGAAGACAATCTTCCCACTTGGATCCATAGGATAGAACACACGCGCGAAGCATGTCCTCTAATATCTGGTTTACTCTCTCAGTTTGGCCTCCGGTCTGGGGATGATAAGTTGTGCTAAATGCTAACTTGGTTCCGAGGGCTTCGTGTAGGGCTTTCCAGAACCTTGAGGTGAATTGTGTGCCTCTATCCGATACAATCCTCTTAGGCACACCATGCAGGCTTACTATTCTGGAAATATACAGGTCTGCTAACTGATTTCCCCGATAGGTGGTGTTGACGGGAATGAAATGGGCAACCTTGGTTAGTCTATCAACGATGACCCAAATTGAGTCATGGCCTCGGTTGGATCTTGGAAGTCCGGTGATAAAATCCATTCCAATCTCATCCCACTTCCACTCGGGAATTTTCAAGGGTTGAAGCAATCCAGCGGGTCGCTGATGTTCAGCCTTGACTCGCTGACAGATATCACACTTGGCTACAAAAACACCAATCTCTCGCTTCATTCCGTGCCACCAAAATCTTTCACGATGGTCTTGGTACATTTTGGTTCCGCCGGGTGGATTGAATAGGGGGTCTCGTGGGCTTCCTTTAGGATTAACTCCTTAAGTTCCGTGACATTGGGAACACAGATACGACCATTGAATCTCAACACTCCTTTAGCATCTTCGGTAAAACCAGGCGCTTTACCGAGAGAAATCTTCTTCTTAATTCCTTCTATGCTCTCATGACCTTTCTGGGCTTCCTTGATTTGATCTATCAGGGTTGGGGCTAACTCTAAATTGGCGAGATAACCGCGGCTAACAAGCTCTAGTCCAAAATCTTTGAACTCTTTGAACAGGGCTGGCTGTTCTGCTTGGATCAGGGCATTCAGGGTGCAGGGTTTGCGACTAAGGGCATCGGCAACTACATTAGCCTTTCCAGGGTGATAATGGATACCGATATCATAATCCTTGATTAATTCCATCCACCTTCTCTGTCGCAGATTTAACTCCTTCTGGGTGAAGATATACTTCAAGCTCTTATGATCCGTATAAATCTCGCAACGATGTCCCGCAAGATAGGAGCGCCACGTCTTCAGAGCAAGAACAACAGCGGCTAACTCCAGGTCATGGGTTGGGTAGTTCTCTTCATGCGGTCGCAACTGCCGAGACAGATACGACACCACTTTGCCTTCTTGCATCAGAACGCAACCAAGTCCGAGGCGTGATGCATCGCAATACACGTCGAAACTCTTGGTGACGTCTGGCATAATCAGGACAGGGGTTGAGGTCAATCTCTTCTTCAATTCCTGGAAACTCTCTTCACACTTCTGAGTCCATTCAAACTTCTTGTCCTTTTTCAGTAGTTGGGTCAGGGGTTTGGCTATACTGGAGAATCCTTCAACGAACTTGCGGTAGTAACCCGCTAGTCCGAGAAAGCTTCGGATTTCAGTCACACTAGTTGGGGCTTCCCAGTTCACAATGGCTTGGATCTTCTCTGGGTCAACAGAAATCCCTCCCGCAGACACAACATGTCCGAGAAATGCTACTTCACTGAGCCAAAACTCACACTTGCTAAGCTTGGCATACAACTGGTGCTCTCGGAGGGTTGCTAAAACTAGACGCAGGTGTTCAGCATGCTCTTCTTCGGTTTTGGAGTAAATAAGGATGTCATCGAGGAAAACTACCACGAACTTGTCAAGATACTCCATGAAGATCTTGTTCATGAGATTCATAAAATAGGCTGGAGCATTGGTCAGACCAAAGGACATTACGGTGTATTCAAATAAACCGTAGCGGGTGGTGAAGGCAGTCTTGGGAATGTCCGTCTCTCGGATTTTTAACTGATGATATCCTGACCGAAGATCGATCTTGGAAAAGACTCGGGCTCCGTTCATTTGATCGAACAGATCCTCGATCTTTGGAAGGGGATACTTGTTCTTAATGGTCACATCATTTAACTTACGATAATCCACACACAGGCGTGTGGTACCGTCTCTCTTATCCACAAAAATAATGGGTGATCCCCAAGGTGAAGCGCTTGGGCGAATAAGTCCTTTGCTGAGCATATCTGCTAACTGCTTCTTCAACTCAACCAGTTCTTCCGGATTCATCCGATAAGGCCTTTGGGATATAGGGGCTGTGCCTGGGATAAGTTCAATGATGAACTCAATATCCCGGTCTGGCGGCATACCAGGCAATTCTTCAGGGAAAACATCTCGGAACAGGTGAACAACACGGATCTCATCTAGGGTGGGTCGAGCTATGCTCTCATGGCATCCTGGTTGGGGTCGACTGGTTTCTGACACATACTCCACTTCTACTTCTTTGTCGGTGGTGAGGGATACAGCTCTTCTGGCGCAGTCAATTCGACCACGGTACTTGGCTAGCCAATTCATACCCAGTATGACATCTATTCCTTGGGTTCCTAGAATGATTAAGTCGACTAGGAACTTTTCCCCTTTGATCTCAAGGGAAACGTCCGGGCAAAACGACTTGGTATCTATGGTGGATTCTGGGATTTGGATGACCATGGGTTTGGGTAAGAGATTTCCGACTAAACCTCCCTTAGCAACAAATTCTTGGGTAGCAAAAGAATGGGTAGCACCAGAATCAAACAGAACAGTTGCAGGTACTGAGTTGACAAGGAACGTACCCAGCACAACATCTGGCGCATCCATGGCCTCTTCAGCGTTGATGTGGTGCAGACGTCCCTTGGCAATAGCAACATTTCCGCGGGGTGCGGGGTTCTTGCCATTCCCATTACGGCCTTGGCCATTGTTCGGCGCTTGTGCATCGGGGCGTGGACCATTCTTCTTAGGATTGGGGCATTCTTTGGAGTAGTGACCTTTAGTGTCGCAATTAAAGCAGACAACATTGGCATTGCGGTTGAAGTTGTTAGAGTTCCCTCCGGGACGGGTGTTGTCATTGGGGCGGTTGAAGTTGTTTGGGTTGTTTGGGCGATTAGGGTAATTGGGGCGTGGGGTTGGTGGCGGTCGATAGGCTGGCTTGGGGTTTTGTGGGTAGGTGCGAGGCTTCTGGCTGCTCGAACCTTCCTGGGCAATCATTCTCCTCTTACGACCTTCAAACATGGACTTGCGCTTGGTCTCCAACTGGATGGCTTTGTCCACAAGTGACTCCAAATCAACAAAGTCATGGATAACCAAAGCACACTGCAGCTCATCATGAAGTCCATTCATGAAACGCTCCATCTTCTTCCTCTCGGTGTCGGTGTCATCAGGAGCATACCGAGACAAGTCAGTGAACTCATCCAGGTATCCGACCACATCTCTACTTCCTTGCCGCAACTTGCGGAATTCATCCTTCTTCCTCTCAATGAGTCCGCCGGGAATGTGCTTCTTGCGGAACTTCTCCTGGAACTCAACCCAGTTGATAACATAACCAGCTACTGGATAGCCTTGGTAGCTTACCACCAAGACCGGGCAGGTCCTGCAAGATAGTGGGTCGCATACAGCACCTTCTCAGGTTCTCCCACGGCTGCAACTTCCAGGTTGTTGTTAATGGTGCGAAGCCAATCATCGGCCTCTAGTGGGTGAAGTCCCTTGGAATAGGTGGGTGGGTTGGTCTTTTGAAAATCGCTCAAAGTGGACCGCTGATTTCCTTCACCATTGCCATTGCCATTGTTGTTGTTGTTGTTGTTGTTGTTGTTGTTGTTGTGTGCGGCAGCGATCTGCTGCAGGGCAGCGATATGAGCTTGACGCTCTGCCCGGGCAGCTTGGCGTTCCTCCATGATAAGCGCAAGAAGTTGGGCGGTGGTTGGTTCCGGTGGGGGTGGTGGTCCTCCATCCGTGTTGGAGCGACGAGTGTCCACCATCCTGAAGCACACCGGGTATAAGGGGCAAGCAAAAGGTTTTGACCAAGGAAAAAGGTTGGTTTCGCGTAATGGTTGATTTCTTAAGGATTATAGGAGAAACATTTTACACAGATTGACAAGACTAGCACACACTTATATAGCACAACCATTACATCAAGAGTTCACCATATCAAGCTTACAACATTTTCCCTTAAGCTAATGTACATAGTGCAAGTTTCCCAAAAGAACCACTACTTCGACTCTACTAGCGATAGGGGGTCGACCTAATCCTGCTGTAGTACTCAAGTCACTCGCCTACTGAGGTGGAACCTCAGGCTCTGCTGTGTCAGCGTCGGACTGGTAGGGTGGCTCCTCTGGGTCCTCCTCCTCGTCATCCTCCTGCTCATAGTCCATCTCCTCCAGATAGTCGTCATCGTCACTGAGGAAAGCGTTGTTCTCCTTGCGGAGATCCTCGCCTTCCTCCTCCATCTCGTCGGTACGGAGTTCCAGATCCTCGATCAGCTCGTCCTGCTCTGCCACCTTCTTGCGGAGCTTCGCTATGGTCTTCCTCATCTGGGTCCTCTTCTTGAGAAGATCGACCTTCTCCTCCTTCAGCTGTTCCTCACTCTCGCGACTCTCCTTGAGCGAGAGGCGCTCAAAGTGAGACCGAAGTCTAGCGCACCTCAGATCCTCCTGGGTGCGAAAGAGCATAATCTCCATGTCCAAGATATACTCTCCGAACGTCGGGTGTAGAGGGGACCGAATAGGGTGTCCATCGACGGTGCGCCTCCCGTAGAACTGGAAACGAGAGTTCACCAACTCCGCCTTGTGCTCCTCACAAAGTCGGGATAGCATTCGCTGCATGGAACGACACAGTCCGTCGTCCCAGTGGACGTCCATGGTGGTAAAGATGAGTGTCCTGGATCCGGGGGACTTGATGTTCCCGCGAACAGACGCCTCGACCAACCAAGACAGGTTCCCGTTGCCGGGAGTGTCCACCTGGGCTCCCTTAAACTCAGGAGTGGGACGACCTAACAGCTTGGTCAACTCGAACAGGTCCTTCTCGAACATCAACTTGCCGTCCTTCTCAAGCTGAACGAACTCGGTGAAATGGACCACCACCTACAACTTTTAGTCAAAATTTTAAGTTAGTGAGACGACATGTGTATCAAAATTTTAAATGTAATGCGGCAACAAGTGAGCAAAATTTTTAAGTTTAATAGAGTGACGAGTGTGTCCAATTTTTAAGGATATGAGGGAAAACGTAATATTTAGTGAGAGTAGATTTTTTTTTTTATGAGTGAGAGGATTAGAGATAAGCATTTTTCGAAAATACTTCATTCCTTTATTCTTTTAGAACTTAACTTTTGTAACTCCTACCTAGCGACCATGCTAAACTAAGGTTTCTAAAGTCGAGATGGCTCTGATACCAGGTCTGTGGGGACCCCGGACTAGCTGTCCGAAATACCCGATTATGCTTAACACAACGATCCCGTGATCAGTCTGTCGTTGCACATAATCCGAACTGAATACCAAAGTTTACATCCATTACAATACCGAATTAAAGTCTTACATAAACGGTCATTTAGACCAAGTCTTACATAGGTGCCTTCATGGGCCAAACCAAAATAATCAGCGGAAGCTAAGGCGTAGTAGACATCATATCCCAACAACGACCCGACAGGCAGTCGACTTATGAAGATCCCTAGTTTGCATAGAAGTCGCCATACTCCTCCTTGGCGTAGTCCTCCTCCATGTCTGGCTACGACAATAGCCAAGGACGAAACTATTATGAGTACAATTGATTGTACTCGCAAACTACTCCAACGTGAGTATGCACTAATCTCATTTTTAGTTTCACACTTTTATTTATTTAAAACATCTCTGTATCTTTGTTGGAGAAGGTAAGAAGAATTTTATAACTATCATTAATATAATGACCCATTCTAGTAGTTTCACCAAAACTCCTCCTTTTTCTTGGCCATAACCCGCCAGCGTTCCTGGTCTCCAACAACCTCATACCGATCCGTTGGTATAGGTGTATGGAATATCCTCCAGTTCCTTTTCTTTTTAAAATTCAAATCTTTCAAAACTTGCACATGGTCAAAGTAGGGTCTCTCAACTGTCCATATCCGAGGACTCGGCTATTCGAATAGTTTTAACCCTCTGCAGAGGTAGCACGCTTTTCCCACACCCATCCGATAACTCATCGTGTCAGCCACGTCTCGCCATACCAAGTGTATGCGAAGTTGAGTCACCGACCCTAGTCTGTCCTTTGCTCATGCTAGTATAGGATCCTGTCCATATGATACTTTCCATCGACACTTAATCCAGCCCGTCGGAATCTAAGTGTGAGGACTCATAGGTTTTATCTGGCGGTGTATAGGGGACATCCTTCTATCCTCCTCCTTATGTACTCATAGAGTTTGAGCGAGGACCCAGGTCAGGGGTAGGTCATCAAATCATCCCCTCATGCATAACGGAGTCATCTCCGTTGATGAGGTATCCCATACTAATATGAGCAAACTATATGACTAAGCCCTTTCCCATATGTGGGTAAATGTGGTCGCACAGAGTATCGGCTGATTGACGTAAGTACAAAGACACTATGTGCGTTTTATCAAAACCACCATTCTCCTTTTCTTCAATTCATCACCTCATCTCGATGTTTCATAGCCACACGAGGTTTCAAAGGAGTTTTGAAAAAAAAATCTTTATTTTTCCCATCCTATAATTTATCATATATTTCTACATAGGGTGGCAAAATAATTTCCATATACTTTTTGAAAAGATTTTATAAAAACCTTTGCTTTAAAATGGCTTTTGTAAAAATAGATGCATGTATGAGGGTGCAAGCTGAGAGAGTAGCTTGCCTTGCTCGGCAAAGTGATCCTGGTCTTGATCTTCAGGTTCCACAAATCCTTCCTCCTCGGTATATCCGGCAACGTTCTCGTCTAATACACAATCAAGCAAATGCAAACAATCACTAACCTACTCAATCAATTATCACAACAATACAATCTCAAATGCTCTAAATAGCCACTTCATATATCAAACAATACAATTTGGCTTCAATTTAATTGAATTAGCCATTATTCATTTATATATAACTAGGGCAGAAACTAGTTGAACATGTTTAATTACATAACTTAAGTTCTGTTGGTCACAAAAATACAAACTAAATTTCTACAGAAAGCTATTGATGTGTGGAAGACAACACAATTGGATTTGGGTCAATTGGAGTTACCATACTCCCTACATAATGGTTTTAATCCAGAAGCTTAATAATCAAGTTTTAGCTATTAATCAAATTCTGTTGATCCTAAAATTAAATACTCTTAGGGGTAACTAGCCATGACTAAATGAGACCCAATAAAATTAGTCTTAACTCATTTGGCCTAGCAGAGTATCAGAAACAAACAAGTTTAAATTTTAAACCTTATTTGGTATTTTTAATGCTATATTTTTATTATTTATCCAAATGAGGTGAAACCACTTGGGTTGGTTAGACAATTTCATAATCTTTCCAGAACATTTTGATTTGATTTATTTGGAGTTATAAATCTCGAGATATTGAATTTCAAAGTTTGAATCCAGTACTGGAATTTCCAGAGAAATTAAATAAGAAAAATGGTTCTGTCTGGATAATGTTGAAAACACTGACGGGTGGGGTCCACTCGTCAGCGTCTCAACTAAAAACGGTGCGCGCGCTGGAAATGTTTAAAGGCCTGACGTGCGGGGCCCGCGGGTCAGTGACTTAAAGCGCGAAGCGGTATGCTACCGTAGATCTAAGATCCAACGGCCGAGGATGGAGCACGCCGGCGACGACCTAAATCGGGCAGCGCCGTGGCTCCGGCGACGGCGGCGGTGGTCGGAGTCTCACCTAGGGGGCTCGGGAGGATGCGCGGGTGATGCAGATCGACGGCGGCGACTCGGGGAAGTTTGCTGGACGAACGGCGCGTGCTGGGGCGGCTCCAATCGACGGCGGCGAGCAACTCCTCCTCCGCGGCCGTGCTCCAACTCCGGCGAGGCTCCTACGTCGTTCCTGGGCACGAAGCAGAGGGGAAAAGGGGGCGGGTGAGCGAGGTGGTAATGGAGAAGGGGGTGCGGGCCAGAGAGAAGAGAAAGGGAGGGTAGCACGGCTCGGCCGTGGTCGTCGTCTACCTCGGGCACGGCGAGCTCGAGGGTGGCCACGGGCGGCTGAGGCTTCGTGGTTATGGCTCCGCCCTCCTGGCGGTGCATGAGAGGGGGTGGTGGAGCAAGGGAGAGGCGGGGGTGTGGTGTGGAGAAAACGGGAGGGCGCGGGGGTGCTTATAAGGCCGGAGCTCGGTCCATGGTGGACGGGGTGTTGGGGCGGTCCAGAGGGGGCTAGGGCTCGCCATAGGGGGCGGTGAGGTGCGGCGAAGGTGTCGGGGTGCAGAGGGGCAAGGCTGGCGCGTGGAGGCGAGCGGTGCGTGCTCGGGTGGGGGACGGCCGTGAGGGCGCTCGGGCGGCGCACGACGTGCTCTGTGCGTCGCGGGTGCTGCGGGTGCGGGCTGCTACGGTGCGTCTTGCTGCGCTGAGAGGGAGCAGGGAGGTGAGGGAGAGAGGGGGGGGGGGGGGGGGGCTGGCGCGGCTAGCACGGCTCGACACCGTCGTGGCCACAGTGCCGACCACGGCGACGTGCGCGCGGCTGCTGTCCCCTGCGTTCCTCCTCGACCCCGGCCCGATTCCTCCGTTCCCGTGAGCGCGGCGAAGAGAGTGGAGCGAGGGAGATCGAAGGGAGGCGGTGGCTTGCACCAATTCGATCGGAATCGATCGAATCGATCAAGGATTTGGGGCGGTTTGGGAAGAACAGGGTGGTGATCACCATGTGTTCGATGAAATGCTTGAACCAAAAATAATTTCCAATTTTTGAATTTTATTTTCCTAATTTGCTTCACACATGTTTGTCAAGATTTGTTGTGCTATTTGATTATTTATGGGGCAAGTGCAACATAGCACATTTTGTGGTTTGAATAGGATAAAGAAATAGAATTTAAATTTAAATTTAGGTTTTTGAATTTAATATCTGGAGAGGGAAAAGTTGTGGAACTAAAATAAGAGGGTTTATATTACCACTCCATTGAATTTGGTTTGAAAATAAATAGATTTCTTAATTTGGGAAATAGTGTGACATTTGTCACATTGTTTTTATTGTTTTAGGTTTTGTTGTGCTTATTTTCTTTTCTTCAAGTTTTTAATTAGAGCTAACAACAACACATTCACAAGAGATACCTATCACAAGCAATCAATAAAACATCAACACATATTAATTTATAAAAAGTTTTTGTTGGCCCACATTTTTGATATAGTAATTCATAATATTAATTTGGGATGTTACATGGTACCCGAACACTTTTCCACAAAACCTAACGGAGCCGCCGCCGTCGTCAACCCTAGTTCGGGAGGGTTCAGAAGCTCTTCCCGGCACCCTGCCGGAGAGGGGAATAATCACCGGAGGGCTCTACATCACCATGCCCGCCTCCTGACTGATGCGTGAGTAGTTCATCCTTGGACTACGGGTCCATAGCAGTAGCTAGATGGTTGTCTTCTCCTATTGTGCCATCATGTTTAGATCTTGTGAGCTGCCTATCATGATCAAGATCATCTTTATGTAATGCTACATGTTGTGTTTGCTGGGATCCGATGGATATTGAATACTATGTCATTTGCTTCATAATATATCATGTTGTGTGTTGTTTATGATCTTGCATGCTCTCCGTTGCTAGTAGATGCTCTGGCCAAGTAGATGCTTGTGACTCCAAGAGGGGGTATTTATGCTCGATAGTGGGTTCATGTCTCTATTTAATCTGGGGTAGTGACAGCAAGCTCTAAGATTGTAGATGTACTGTTGCTACTAGGGATAAAACCGTAGTACCTTGTCTAAGGATAATTGTATTACTTACATTACACACTTTGCCTAATGCAATAATCTGTTGCTTGCAACTTAATACTGAAAGGGGTGCGGACGCTAACCGGAAGGTGGATTATTAGTCATAGATGCGGTTGGAACGGTCTATGTATATTGTTGTAATGCCCAAATGAATCTCACACTAGACATCATGACATTAGTATATGCATCATTATGCAGCTCTTTATTCTGTCAATTGCCCAGCTGTAATTTGTTTACCCACATGTATGCTATTATTATTATTATTATTATTTATGGAGAGACACCGCTAGTGAACTGTGGACCCCGGTCCTTTTCTTTAAACTGATAATACAACAAACTGCAAACTGCTTTCTTTCATTCTTTGCAAACATCATCCTCCACACATACGTTTAATCCTTGTTACAGCAAGCCGGTGAGATTGACAACCTCACTGTTGAGTTGGAGCAAAGTTTCTTGATTGTGTTGTGCAGATTCCACCTCCCTGCAACAGCACTTTTCTGGCGCCGGGGAGACCTTCGTTGTGTTCTTCATCTCCTACGGGTTCGATAACCTTGGTTTCATAACTGAGGGAAACTTGCTACTACGCTCATCACACCTTCCTCTTTGGGTTTTCCAACTCCTCACACCCGTGAGCATCACAAAGCCTACACTCTGCGGGGTAGCGTGGCCCAAGAGGAGGAAAGTGTGCACTTCTCGGTCCGACGTTCCGCCCTCCCCCTGTCCTTCCCCGCCGCGGGCGGAAACGCAGCCTGCCTCGGCCGCAGCCCCCGTGCGTCCCGCGGGGGGCGGCGCGAGCCCCGATCTCCTGGCTCTACCCGAGCCTGAAGTGGGTGAGGGCAGTGCCTCCCCCTCCACAGCAGAGGCGGCACGTGATATGACACCTGACGCGGCTCCCGCGCCCCCTCTGTGGCGGGCCCTGTCGATTCTGCCACCGCGCCGATGGAGGGGGTGACGATGACGGGGGCAGCGGCGTCGCCCGGGGCTCCCAGGGCGAGAACGCAGCGGCTGATCGCGACCCCTGCTGCCGGCCTCGGTCCTAGGACGCCGACGGAGCGATCACAGGACGACATGGCGCGCTCTTGCACCGCCCCCCTCGGCAGGCTCGCGCCGGGCGGAGTTAGGCAAGGGCCCCCTGGCGGCTGAGGTGGCCGATGGTGACGAGGCCGGGGCGCCGGCCGGAGGGCGAGCTTCAGGTCCAACACCATCACCTGCCAAGGCGAACCCGGGCGGGGGCGCCAGGCCGGGCTTGGCCAACCCCTATGATTCTGAGGCCTCCCTCGACCCCGAGGGAGGGGCGGCTCTTGTCCCGTAGGCCCGATGGCACCTCGTTCTGGACGGGGAGCTTATCGCCTTTGGCCACGAGATCCTTGATAAGCTTCGGGTAGTACACTTGCTCGAGCAGGAGAGGCTCAAGCATGACCGCTGCCGCTTAGCCTCAGGTTACGCCAAACTGGAGGAGGCCGTGTCCGCGAGCCGTCGCCAGTAGGCCGCCCTCCGCGCGGCAAGCGAAAATGCCCTTGAGGACGCTCGAGAGATTCGGGCGATGGCCGCTAAGGAGGCGGTGGCCCTCGCCAACAGGCAGCTTGATGACGCCATGGCCCAAGGGTTGGCGCTCTCCGTTGAGAGGGTGTGTGCCACCTCCGAGCTCCACCGGGCCGAGGGGGCGCTGAAGGCTCGCGAGGCGGAATGCGCCCAACGTGAGGCGAAAGTGGCCGACCAGGCAGCGGCTGCTGCAGACCTCCAGGGGCGACTCCAGGCGCAAAAGCTCAAGCTCGAGGCCGACCTGGCGACCCTGGCTGCTGAGAGGGAGAAGGTGTCCGCCGGCGCCCAGCAGCTGGCTGATCGCAAAGCGGCGCTCGCGCAAGAGCTTATCGCCATGCACGACCGCGCCGGGCAGCTCGCCAAGGCGGAGGAGCGTGTGCGTGCCGCCGACTCTGAGATGGCGGACATGCTGAAGAAGCTCGAAGAGACGAGGAGCCGGGAGAAGGATCAGGCGGTGGAACGGGCCACACGAGGGCATCGCGAGGACCTGCGGGCCCTTGAAGAGAAAATCGAACATCAGTCTCGTCTCCCGGGCGGCTCCGTCCCTTTGGTTGGTGAGTCTCCTGGCTTGTTGGTACCATGATGTGGCTCCCGAGAGTCGGCGCCTGGTTCTTCCGGAGGCTCCTACAGCCTCGTATTCCGACGGCTGGCCCTCCGGCTAGAAGATGCGCTGGACCAGCTTGGCGTCGAGCCCGTCGCCCTGCCAGTGGATCCTGATCTGCCTCGCCGGCGTCTCGCGTTCCTGGCCGACGTCACTTCTAGCCTGGAGGGACTCCAGACCTCGCTGGACGCTTCTCTTGACGCGGAGTGCCGCAACTTTGCCTCGCAGGCCGCGCGCAGGATCTTCTGCAACCTTTTCCAGCTGGAGCCTTCCTTCGACCTGTCCCTCCTGCTGAGGATTGTGCTGACCTCCATTAGCCGCCGCCTGGAGGACCGTGTAGGGGGCTGCGTGAAGAAACTGGTGGATGCCTTCCCGCGCCAGCCGGCGGCGCCGACGAAGGAGGCTCCGTCGGGCGATTCCAAGGGCTCTGATATGGGCGTGTGCCAACGCCTGGTTCCTGCAACCTTGCTTTTTGTTTAAAACTCGTTATGTAACGTACCTTTAAAGACCGAGCCTGTGGTCTGGCGGTGTTTCAGGTGAGTGCTCCTGCGTAGGAGATGATTGCGCGGTAAGCGCAACTCCAGCGTGTGCAACTCCTGCCGGCGATTCCAGATTCCTGCAATGTTTTGCCTCTCGAGGGAGCAGTCTTTGGCTCCTTCGTGGCCACCCTCGTGCGCTCCCCTAGGTCGTCTCGTGAAGAGTATAATGGGCACCAAGGACCCACGTGAGGCGGCATGTGTGGGCAGGCCCATCCACCGGCACTCGGTCACTTTGGGTTTTTCGGTATTGCTGGGACGGACCCGGGCTAGGGACCGTGCCTCGCGAGGACTGCACTAGGGACCTTGGTGAGGCGGCATGTGTGGGAGCGGGCCCATCCACAGACACTCAGCCTTACTGGGTTTTTCGGTGCTGTTGGGCAGACTCTGGCCCAAGCAGCCTCCGTGCCTAGCCCCCGCTCACGGGCCGACCGTCGAGGAGAAAACAAATACCCGGAAAGAGGCCGTAAAAGGAGTCGTTAGTTCGTCACATGCACCAGTCAATGGTTATTACCAAGTTCCATTTTCATTTATTGCAACCGGGTACATGGTTTTCAAAATACAAAAAAACGGTTTCAAATGTAGCCGCCGTGACTGGCACGGAGCATGCCGTCGCGATGAGCACAATGCCTTCACTAGGCGTGGACTGGAGCTCCCGCGGCCCGAGGCGACACTGTAGAGGAGTTCTCCAGGGAGGTCTTCCCGCGGGAAGCCTCGCGACGAGCCCCCCTTGTGGGGATGCCACAAGACGTTGAGATACTGACCGCACAGGGCGGCCAGCACCGTGCTTTGCACCGAGCCTCCTCGCGAGACTTCACGAGGAGGTGCGGCGAGGTGTGGGTTGCGCGGAGCTGCCCACACCGTGCCTCGCGATGGGCATGCTTTTACCTTATATGCGGGCTTGCTGGTAGGGCGAGGCAGATAGCCCCGTCACGTCATCCGAGTCATCCTCGTCATCGGCTTCATGCTCTCGGCCACACCGGCACCAGGAAGACTCCCTCTCCCCTCGTATGGCAATTGTCCCGGCGGGACCAGGGATCTTGAGGAGGTTGTAGGCGTGATGAGTGGCCACCATGAAGCGGGCCAGCGCTGGGTAGCCGAAGATGGCGTTGTATGGGAGTTTTATATAAGCGATGTCGAAGTCGAGGTGCTCCGTCCGACGGTTCCTGTCATTACCAAACACAACCGTGAGGCGTACCTGACCCAGTGGCACAGTGATGCCCGGGGTTACTCCGGCGAACGGTCGGGCGGGGCGAAGTCGCGCAGGGTCTATCTCCATCTGAAAAAAGGTTAGGTAGGAAAGAACGTTGAGGCCGGCTCCGCCGTCGATTAGGGTGTCGGTGATGATGACGCCGTCGATTTCTACGGAGCACACCAATGGGATGGTGCCTGCAACATCGACGTTTTGAGGATGGTCGCTGAGGTTGAAGACCAGGGGCTGCTCGGACCAGAGGAGTGGCCTGAGGAGGCCTGTCGGCCCAGTGGATTCTAGGGTGTGCAGAGCCCACTCTCCACGGCCCTCACACGCGCCGACGTCGACGAAACGACTAAGGACCAAGCGGAACACTTGGGGAGACCCCCGAGGGGAGAGCCCTCTCGAGGGGACTTGAGGAGGCAGCGAAGCGCCTGAAGGGGCTCCCCCTGAAGCTGCCCCCCGGCAAGGCTTTCTCCCCCGATGGGGAGTCAACACAACTCCCTCCACAAGGCCTCCAGGGCCCTGTGGAGATACTTCTCTGCGAAGCAATTGCTGCAGAGCGCACATGGCCTCTGCAGCAGCCGCAGAGTGACGCGCGCGTCTGCGCGCGATGACGACGGTGCCACAGTTGCCGTTCTAGTGATAAAACGAGTCAACAAAGCGCTGTGTCCCCTGTGCCGCCACCAAGGCTTTCCTCTTTGGTGGCAAAGCAGGTGGCCGGCGCAACGCTCCAACGGCGACGTCATCGTGGGCACCCCCGCGGTCTCTGCAGTACCAGCTGGTCGCTCTGCAAAGACGGCGGCTGCCTTGCCACGAAGGCAGTCCTTGCGACCATGGACCAAGTCCATGGGCAACTCAGCTGCGGTGCACCCCGCTCCACCATTTCGTCGCCATGTGGGAACCCTTCCACTGCACATCACGCAGGGATGAGGCCCGGGGCGCCTATATAAGGAGCAGGAGCATAACCGTAGCAGAGAACGACGGGCGGATCGACCGATCACTCGTCCATAGACACCCCGCGGTAGCTTAGCAAGCCCAGCGAGCCCGAGGAGGAAGAAGGTCCGAACCTTCCCTCTTCGAGCTCCGCACTGCCTCGCGAGGGCCCGCGGCAAGCTCTTTGTACTACACCCTCTACTGAGCAATCCAGACAAGCAGCAGTAGCGGCTTTACCTCACCCTGAGGGCCGTGAACCTGGGTACGGGCCGGAGTCCATCTCTGTCGTGCTGTTGCTCTACAGGCTCGACGAGCACCGTCGCCGAGCCGGTTGTGGGTTGTTGACCAACGTGTTCAGTCCCCTTCACGAACTTCTCCCCCGAGAGTGGTCATCCCTGTTCCGTGGGAATCACACCTCGACATTTGGCGCGCCAGGTAGGGGACTGAGGCACGTCTTCAACCTTCAGCCGGCTTTCCGCCATGGCGGACACCCGCACAACGCGCGCCAACAGGCGCGCAGCTGACAGGGCTCACACCGAGCCCGGCACAGCTCCTACCCGTGGCCGCCGCGGTCACCCTCGCGCTGCCGAGCGCGCCAACACCGGCCCGCATGTGGAGGAGCCTGAGAGCGAAGAGTACCATGACAGCAACCACCGCGACGACAGGGACGGCCCCCCGGAGCGCAACGACGATGCCGAGTCTTCGCATCCGTCGCGGCACCAAGGCGCGTCCTCTCAGGGACGCCCGGAGCCCACGCCGCACACTGCGCTCCTCATGGCCCAGGAGCTCCTGCGCTACCGGCCTAGCGCTGAGGCCCACGACCAGTGGTTGGACCGCCTCCACCACCTCGTCGACGTCGCCACCATGCGCCCCGCCCCGTCGCGCTCCATGGTCCAGCACTCCGGCCGCGCGGGAACGGCTGCACCAGATGCGCCTCCGCCGCCGCCGGGACCGCCTCCGGCCGCAGCGCAGAGGGCTCCCTCTCACGCCTCCTCGCCGCACGACTGCCAGATAGTGCAGCGCACTGCGCCTGACGCGCGGGTGGGCATGGAGCGCCGCAGGGACCTCCAGAATTGCCTCGTTGAGGAGCTCGGCCAGGCAGGGCAGCAGAACCGCAGGGTTCTCCAGGGAGGAATCGCCACGTACGCCTCTGGCTGCATGGCCTTCACCCGCGCTCTGCGCCGCGTGGTCTGGCCGCAGAAGTTCAGGCCGGCCCTCCCCAAGGGCTTCGACGGGTCGACCAACCCTCTCGAGTTCCTGCAGCTCTACACCACCTCCATCCAGGCTGCAGGAGGAGACGACAAGGTCATGGCAAACTGGTTCTCCCACGCACTCAGGGACTCCGCGCTGTCCTGGCTCCTCAACCTGCCTGAGGACTCCATAGACTCCTGGGAGGAGCTCTGCAAGCAGTTCGTCGCCAACTTCAAGGGCACGTACGAGCGCGCCCTCACCCACAACGACCTGCGCGCTGTGGTGCAGAAGAAGGATGAGACGCTCCGCAAGTACATCCAGCGCTTCAGCCAAGTGCGCAACAAGATCCCGAACATCCCTGACACGTAGGTCATCGCCGCCTTCAGAGAGGGCGTCACGAACCGCAGGATGCTCGAGAAGCTGGGCATTCACGACAAGCTCACCTCTGTGGTGAAGCTGTTCGACCTTGCGGACAAATGTGCCAAGGCTGAAGAGGGACTCCTCTTCGTCAAGATGAGCCAGCGAGGGGACGACCAGGCTGAGGGCTCCAAGGGCCACAAGAAGCGCGAGGAGACCAAGCGCAAGACCACTGCTGTCCTAGCGGCAGAGCCAGCCACCAAGAACGCCCGCAGAAGCTCCCCCGAGCCTGGCGACAAGGAGGCGGACCACCGTCCGTTCTGCGTCTACCACAACAGGCGTGGCCACGCCACAGACGACTGCTTCGACGTCAAGAGGCTGAGCAGGGAGCGCGAGCGAGGAGAAGGAAGCGGAAACCGCGGCAGAGGCCGCGGCTACCGCAGAGACGGCAGGGGCAGGCGCGATGGCGGCTACCAGAAGCCGTCGGGCACTCAAGCCAATGCCGCCGAGAAGAACAACAACCTCCCTGACGAGGAAGATGGAGGCTACCAGGCCCCGAGAGGGGCTATGGCCTGCATCCTCGGCGGGGCTCAGGCGCCCAAGTCGAACAACCAGTTCAAGCAGTTCGCCCGCGAGCTCAACGCCACGCTCTCGAGCTCCGAGACCTCCAGGCCCCTCAAGTGGTCCCAGTACACCATCGCCTTCGACGCCAAGGACCACCCCAAGTCGACCAAGACTGTTGGGACCCTCCCCCTGGTCTGCTCCCCCACCATCAACAACATCACCGTCTCCAAG
The DNA here is from genome assembly GCA_026929855.1 of Poa annua. Taxonomy (NCBI): domain Eukaryota; kingdom Viridiplantae; phylum Streptophyta; class Magnoliopsida; order Poales; family Poaceae; genus Poa; species Poa annua. The sequence goes on along the minus strand of CM049439.1, from coordinate 24,998,320 downwards.
ACGCTCATTGATGGGGGAGCTGGCCTAAACGTCATCTGTAACATCCCAAAATATTAATATAATTATTAATGCAAAAATGTGGGCCAACAAAAACTTTTCTTATAAAAATTAGTGTATGTTCGTTTCTTGATTATTGTTGGTTTGCATTGCTTGCAAGATTGTTGAATTCTAGCTCTAATTACAAAGTTGAAGGATAGAAAATAAACAAAACAAAATTTCAAAACTATAACACCATGTGACACATATCACAATATTTTACAAAATAAGAAACCTACTTTATTTTTCAAACCAAAATCAGTGGGGAATATCCTCAACCCTCCTATTTGATTTCCCCAAGTTATTCTCCTTCAAATACAAATTCAAAACCTCAAATTCAAATTATAACTTCTTTTATTTAAAATATTCAAAATATCCCAAATGGACCATGAGACACTTGCCACAAATGTAATCCAACAATGCCATGAGTTTGGACCAAAATGGAAGAAGCAAAACATGAAAATAAAATATCAAAAATATGTACTGTTTTGGTTTAGGGATTTCATCGAACACCCTCTGTGCATCGACTGTTCTTCACAAACCCGAACCAAAGCATGGATCAATTCGTGCGATGCGCTGTTTAATCGTCGAATTTGAGCCTCCACTGGATGCGCCGCATCACCACGGTCACGCAGCACCCGAGATCGAGCAAGGAGGTGGCCGGGATCGTCGAGGAGACGCCGGCGACAGCCGCGGCCGCGCGCACGTCGCCGTGTCGGCACTGTGGCCGCGGCGACGCCGCGCCGTGCCGGCCGCGCTGCACCCTCTCTCTCCCTCCCTCACCTCCTGGCCCCCTCGCACCGCGACAGCAGACAGCGCAGCCGCAGCCACGCCGCGACAGCCACGCCGCGACGTGCACGCCGCGCGCCGCCCGTGCGCTCTCACGGCCGGGCCAAAAATTCGACCTCGCCCAAGCGCGCCACGCCACCCCTCCATGCCCAAACGGTTCCCCGAGCACCCCGCAACCTAGCCGCCCTCTCCACCGGCCTACGGCGAGCTAGCACGGCCGCGGGTGCCCTCTGCACCGCGTCCACCGTGCGCCGCCCGTCCGCTATATAAGGCACCCCCCGTGCTCCACCTTTGCCACACCGCCCCACTGCCTCTCCTCTCCACTCCCCTCTCTCTCGTGCGCCGCTAGGGAGCCAAGGCCGAAGCCGCGAAGCCTCGGGCCGCCGTGGTCTCCTCGAGCTCGCCGTGCCCGAGGTAGATGACGACCCCGGCCGGGCCACGGCGCCCTCCCCTTCGCTCCCCTCTGCCCTCACTCGCCTCCCCTTGGCCCCCTCTCTCACCCGCGCCCTTTTTCCCTCTGGTCCGTGCCCAGGAGCGCCGCCGATTGCTCGCCGGAGCTGGAGCAAGGCCGCGGAGGAGGAGTTGCTCGCCGCCGCCGCTCGGAGCCACGCCAGCAAGCGCCGTTCGTCCCAAGGTCTTCCCCGAGTCGCCGCCGTCGACCCGCACCGTCCACACGCCCTCCCGAGCCCCCTAGGTGAGCCTCTGTCCACCTCGCCGTCGCCGGAGCCGCAGCGCCGCTCGGTTTTGGGTCGCCGGCGACGCGCGCGATCTCGGCCGTTGGATCTCAGATCCACGGCCGCGTAACGGTTCGAGTAGTAGTCGCTGACGGGTGGACCCCACCCGTCAGACTTTTAAACTTTTCCCTGCACGCGCACTGTTTATTTTGAGTCACTGACGAGTGGACCCCACCCGTCAGGTTTCTCAACATTATCCACTCTGGGTTATTTATTCGAATTTAGGTTTGATTCAAAACCAGTACTGGACCCAAACTTAGAAATTTCATAACTTTAGTTTTACAACTCCAAATGGAACAAATCAAACTGTTCTGGATAGGTTATAAAATTATCTATCCAATCCAATTAGTTTCACTCCATTTGGATATATAATAAAAATACATTATTCAAAATACCATAAAAGGTTTAAATTCTAAACTTGTTTGTTTCTGATACTCTGTTAATCCAAATTAGTTGAAACTAATTTTATTAGATCACATTTAGCCATGGTTAGTCACCCCTAAGAGGATTTAATTTTTAGATCAACAGAACTTGATTAGTAGATTAAACTTGATTATTAAGCTTCTGGAGTCAAAACATTGTGTAGGGAGTTTGATAACTCCAATTGATCCAAATCCAATTGTGTTGGATTCTACACATCAGTAGCTTTCTGTAGAAATTTAGTTTGTATTTTTGTGACCAACAGAACTTAAGTTATGTAATTAAACATGTTCAACTAGTTTCTGCCCTAATTAAGATGGGGTTGAATAATGGCTAATTCAATTAAATTGAAACCAAATTGTATTGTTGATCTATGAAGTGGCTATTTGGAGTATTGAGATTGTATTGTTGTGGTGATTGATTGAGTAGGTTAGTGATTGTTTGTATTTGCTTGATTGTGTATTAGACGAGAACGTTGCCGGATATATCGAGGAGGAAGGACTTGTGGAACCTGAGGATCAAGACCAAGATCACTTTGCCGAGCAAGGCAAGCTACTCTCTGAGCTTGCAACCCTATTACATGCTTCTATTTTTACAAAGTCATTTTAAAGCAAGGTTTTTATAAAATCTTTTCGTAGAGTATATGGAAAAAAAATTATTTTGCCACCCTATGTAGAAATATATGATAAATTATAGGATGGGAAAAATAAAGATGGTTTTATTCAAAACTCCTTTAAAACCTCGTGTGGCTATGAAGCACCAAGATGTGGTGATGAGTTGGAGAAAAGAAGAATGGAGGTTTTTGATAAAACGCACATTGTGTCTTTGTACTTACGTCAATCAACCGATACTCTGTGCGACCACATCTACCCACATATGGGAAAGGGCTTAGCCATATAATTTGCTCATATTAGTATGGGATACCTCATCGACGGAGATGACTCCGTTATGCATGAGGGGATGGTTGATGACCTACCCCTGACTTGGGTCCTCGCTCAAACTCTAGGAAAAGATAAGGAGGAGGATAGAAGGATGTCCCCTATACACCGCCAGATAAAACCTATGAGTCCTCACACTTAGATTCCGACGGGCTGGATTAAGTGTCGATGGAAAGTATCATAGGGGTAGGATCCTATACTAGCATGAGCAAAGGACAGACTAGGGTCGGTGACTCAACTTCGCATACACCTAGTATGGCGAGACGTGGCTGACACGATGAGTTATCGGATGGGTGTGGGAAAAGCGTGCTACCTCTGCAGAGGGTTAAAACTATTCGAATAGCCGAGTCCTCGGATATGGACAGTTGAGAGGCCCTACTTGGACCATGTGCAAGTTTTGGAAAAAAAAGTTTTGCGTTCTAAAAAGAAAAGGAGAACGTTCCATACACCTATACCAACGGATCTGTATGAGGTAGTTGGTGATTAATTACCATGAAGGGTTTTGGCCGGGAAAAGGAGGAGTTTTGGAGAAAACTAATAAAATTGAGATATTAAGAGTAGTTATAATCTCCTTACCTTCTTCAGCAAAGATACAGAGATGTTTTAAATAAATAAAAGTGTGAAACTAAAAATGAGGTTAGTGCACTCATGTTGGAGTAGTTTGCGAGTACATTCAAATGTACTCATACTAGTTTTTGTCCCTGGCTATTGTCGTAGCCAGACTTCGAGGAGCACTATGCCCAGGAGGAGTATGGCGACATCTATGCCAACTGAGGAGCTTCATAAGTCGACTGCCTGTCGGGTCATCGCTAGGATTTGATGTCTACTACGCCTTAGTTCCGCTGATTGTTTTGGTTTGGCCCATGAAGGCACCTATGTAAAACTTGGTCTAAATGACCGGTATTGTAAGACTTTAATTCGTATTGTAATGGATGTAAACTTTGGTATTCAGTTCGGATTATGTGCAACGACAGACTGATCATGGGATCGTTGTGTTAAGCATAATCGGGTATTTCGGACAGCTAGTCCGGGGTCCCCACAGACCTGGTATCAGAGCCATCTCGACTTTAGGAGCCTTAGATTAGCATGGTCGCTAGATAGTTATTACAAAAGTTAAGTTTTAAAGAAAACAAAGGAAGGAATTATTTTCAAAAAAATGCTTATCTCTAACCCTCTCACTTATGCAAAATTCTCTTCTTACAAACTACTAAGTTTCTCTCATATTCATAAAAACTTGCCACACTTATCATTTTAATAAACTTAAAAATCTGCTCACATATTGTCCCTTACATTAAAATTTTGATACACTTGTCATCTCACTAACTTAAAAATTTGACTTAAAATTGTAGATGGCACTCCACTTCACCGAGTTCGTTCAGCTCGAGAAGGACGGCACGTTGATGTTCGAGAAGGACCTGTTCGAGTTGACCAAGCTGTTGGGTCGTCCCACTCCTGAGTTTAAGGGAGCCCAGGTGGACACTCCCGGCAACGGGAACCTGTCTTGGTTGGTCGAGTCGTCTGTTCGCGGGAACATCAAGTCCCCCGGATCCAAGACACTCATCTTTACCACCATGGATGTCCACTGGGACGACGGACTGTGTCGTTCCATGCAGCGGATGCTATCCCGACTTTGTGAGGAGCACAAGGCGGAGTTGGTGAACTCTCGTTTCCAGTTCTACGGGAGGCGCACCATCGATGGACACCCTATTCGGTCCCCTCTACACCCGACGTTCGGAGAGTATATCTTGGACATGGAGATTATGCTCTTTCGCACCCAGGAGGATCTGAGGTGCGCTAGACTTCGGTCTCACTTTGAGCGCCTCTCGCTCAAGGAGAGTCGCGAGAGTGAGGCACAACTGAAGGAGGAGAAGGTCGCTCTTCTCAAGAAGAGGGCCCAGTTGAAGAAGACCATAGCGAAGCTCCGCAAGAAGGTGGCAGAGCAGGACGAGCTGATCGAGGATCTGGAGCTCCGTACTGATGAGATGGAGGAGGAGGGCGAGGATCTCCGTAAGGAGAACAGCGCTTTCCTCAGTGACGATGACGACTATCTGGAGGAGATGGACTATGAGCAGGAGGATGACGAGGAGGAGCTAGAGGACGAGGAGGAGGACCCAGAGGAGCCACCCTACCAGTCCGACGCTGACGTAGCAGAGCCTGAGGTTCCACCTCAGTAGGCGAGTGACTTGAGTACTACCGCAGGAGTAGGTCAACCCCCCCATCGCTAGTAGAGTAGAAGTAGTGGTTCTTTTGGAACATGCACTATGTACATTAGCTTAAGAGATAATGTTGTAAGCTTGATATGGTGAACTCTTGATGTAATGGTTGTGCTATATAAGTGTGTGCTAGTCTTGATAATCTGTGTGAAATGTTTCTCCTATAATACTTAATTAATCAATCCCTACACGAAACCAACCTTTTTCCCTTGGTCAAAACCTTTTGCTTGCCCCTCATACCCGGTGTTCTTCAGGATGGTGGACACTCGTCGCTCCAACCCGGATGGAGGACCACCACCCCCACCGGAACCAACCACCGCCCAACTTCTTGCGCTTATCATGGAGGAACGCCAAGCTGCTCGGGCAGAGCGTCAAGCTCATATCACTGCCCTGCAGCAGATCGCTGCCGCACACAACAACAACAACAACAACCCCCACAATGGCAATGGCAATGGCAATGGTGAAGGAAATCAGCGATCCACTTTGAGTGATTTTCAAAAGACCAACCCACCCACCTTTTCCAAGGGACTTCACCCACTAGAGGCCGATGATTGGCTTCGCACCATTAACAACAACCTGGAAGTTGCAGCCGTGGGAGAACCTGAGAAAGTGCTGTATGCGACCCACTATCTTGCCGGACCTGCACGGTCTTGGTGGGAAGCTACCAAGGCTCTCCAGCAAGCTGGTTATGTTATCAACTGGGTTGAGTTCCAAGAGAAGTTCCGCAAGAAACACATCCCCGGTGGACTCATTGAAAGGAAGAAGGATGAATTCCGCAAGTTGCGGCAGGGAAGTAGAGATGTGGTCGGATACCTGGATGAGTTCACTGACTTGTCTCGGTATGCTCCTGATGACACCGACACCGAGAGGAAGAAGATGGAGCGTTTCATGAACGGACTTCATGATGAGCTGCAGTGTGCTTTAGTTATCCATGACTTTGTTGATTTGGAGTCACTTGTGGACAAGGCCATCCAGTTGGAGACCAAGCGCAAGTCCATGTTTGAAGGTCGTAAGAGGAGAATGATTGCCCAGGAAGGTTCGAGCAGCCAGAAGCCTCGCACCTACCCACAAAACCCCAAGCCAGCCTATCGACCGCCACCAACCCCACGCCACAATTACCCTAATCGCCCAAACAACCCAAACAGCTTCAACCGTCCCAATGACAACACCCGTCCCGGAGGGAACTCTAACAACTTCAACCGCAATGCCAATGTTGTCTGCTTTAATTGCGGCACTAAAGGTCACTACTCCAAAGAATGCCCCAATCCTAAGAAGAATGGTCCACGCCCCGATGCACAAGCGCCAAGCAATGGCCAAGGCCGTAATGGAAATGGCAAGAACCCCGCATCCCGCGGAAATGTTGCTGTTGCCAAGGGACGTCTGCACCACATCAACGCTGAAGAGGCCATGGATGCGCCAGATGTTGTGCTGGGTACGTTCCTTGTCAACTCAGTACCTGCAACTGTTCTGTTTGATTCCGGTGCGACCCATTCTTTTGTTACCCAAGAATTTGTTGCTAAGGGAGGTTTAGTCGGAAACCTCTTACCCAAACCCATGGTCATCCAAATCCCAGAATCCACCATAGATACCAAGTCGTATTGCCCGGACGTTTCCCTTGAAATCAAGGGGGAAAAGTTCCTAGTCGACTTAATCATTTTAGGAACCCAAGGAATAGATGTCATACTGGGTATGAATTGGCTAGCCAAGTACCGTGGTCGAATTGACTGCGCCAGAAGAGCTGTATCCCTCACCACCGACAAAGAAGTGGAAGTGGAGTATGTGTCGGAAACCAGTCGACCCCGACCAGGATGCCATGAGAGCATAGCTCGACCCACCCTAGATGAGATCCGTGTTGTTCACTTGTTCCGAGATGTTTTCCCCGAAGAATTGCCTGGTATGCCGCCAGACCGGGATATTGAGTTCATCATTGAACTTATCCCCGGAACAGCCCCTATATCCCAGAGGCCTTATCGGATGAATCCGGAAGAACTGGTTGAGTTGAAGAAGCAATTAGCAGATATGCTCAGCAAAGGACTTATTCGCCCAAGTGCTTCACCCTGGGGATCACCCATTATTTTTGTGGATAAGAGAGACGGTACCACACGCCTGTGTGTGGATTATCGCAAGTTAAATGATGTGACCATTAAGAACAAGTATCCCCTTCCAAAGATCGAGGATCTGTTCGATCAAATGAACGGAGCCCGAGTCTTTTCCAAGATCGATCTTCGGTCAGGATATCATCAGTTAAAAATCCGAGAGACAGACATTCCCAAGACTGCCTTCACCACCCGCTACGGTTTATTTGAATACACCGTAATGTCCTTTGGTCTGACCAATGCCCCAGCCTATTTCATGAATCTCATGAACAAAATCTTCATGGAGTACCTTGACAAGTTCGTGGTAGTTTTCCTCGATGACATCCTTATTTACTCCAAAACCGAAAAAGAGCATGCTGAACACCTGCGTCTAGTTTTAGCAACTCTCCGAGAGCACCAGTTGTATGCCAAGTTTAGCAAGTGTGAGTTTTGGCTCAGTGAAGTAGCATTTCTCGGACATGTTGTGTCTGCGGGAGGAATTTCTGTTGACCCAGAGAAGATCCAAGCCATTGTGAATTGGGAAGCCCCGACTAGTGTGACTGAGATCCGAAGCTTTCTCGGACTGGCGGGTTACTACCGCAAGTTCGTTGAAGGATTTTCCAGTATAGCCAAACCCCTGACCCAACTGCTGAAAAAGGACAAGAAGTTTGAATGGACTCAGAAATGTGAAGAGAGTTTCCAGGAGTTGAAGAAGAGATTGACCTCAACCCCTGTCCTGATTATGCCAGACGTCACCAAGAGTTTCGACGTGTATTGCCATGCATCACGCCTCGGACTTGGTTGCGTTCTGATGCAAGAAGGCAAGGTGGTGTCATATCTGTCTCGGCAGTTGCGACCACATGAAGAGAACTACCCAACCCATGACCTGGAGTTAGCCGATGTGGTTCTTGCTCTGAAAACGTGGCGCTCCTATCTTGCGGGACATCGTTGCGAGATCTATACGGATCACAAGAGCTTGAAGTATATCTTCACCCAGAAGGAGTTAAATCTGCGACAGAGAAGGTGGATGGAATTAATCAAGGATTATGATATCGGTATCCATTACCACCCTGGAAAGGCTAATGTAGTGGCCGATGCCCTTAGTCGCAAACCCTGCACCCTGAATGCCTTGATCCAAGTCGAACAGCCAGCCTTGTTCAAAGAGTTCCAAGATTTTGGACTAGGGCTGGTTAGCCGCGGTTATCTCGCCAATTTAGAGTTAACCCCAACCTTGTTAGACCGAATCAAGGAAGCCCAGAAAGGTCATGAGAGTATAGAAGGAATCAAGAAGAAGATTTCTCTCGGTAAAGCGCCTGGTTTTACCGAGGATGCTGAAGGAGTGTTGAGATTCAATGGTCGTATCTGTGTCCCTAATGTCACGGAACTCAAGGAGTTAATCCTAAAGGAAGCCCACGAGACCCCTTATTCAATCCACCCCGGCGGAACCAAAATGTACCAAGACCTTCGTGAGAGATTTTGGTGGCACGGAATGAAGCGAGCGATTGGTGTTTTTGTAGCCAAGTGTGATATCTGTCAGCGAGTCAAGGCTGAACACCAGCGACCCGCTGGATTGCTGCAACCTCTGCAAATTCCTGAGTGGAAGTGGGATGAGATTGGAATGGATTTTATCACCGGACTTCCAAGGTCTAACAGAGGCCATGACTCAATTTGGGTCATCGTTGATAAACTGACCAAGGTTGCCCATTTCATTCCCGTCCATACCACCTATCGGGGAAATCAGTTAGCAGACTTGTATATTTCGAGAATAGTAAGCCTGCATGGTGTGCCTAAGAGGATAGTATCTGACCGAGGCACACAGTTCACCTCAAGATTCTGGAAAGCCCTGCACGAAGCCCTCGGAACCAAGTTAGCATTTAGCACAGCTTATCATCCCCAGACCAACGGTCAGACTGAACGCGTGAACCAGATATTAGAGGACATGCTTCGCGCTTGTGTTCTAGCCTATGGATCCAAATGGGAAGATTGTCTTCCGTTTGCAGAGTTCTCCTACAACAATAGCTACCAGTCTAGTCTGCAGATGGCCCCTTTTGAAGCCCTTTACGGAAAGAAGTGTCGTACACCCCTGAATTGGTCCGACACCGGAGAAGGCAAATTGTTTGGACCAGATACCCTCCGTGAGGCCGAGGAACAAGTTCAACTTATCCGTGAGCGTCTCAAAACTGCCCAGTCCCGTCAGAAGAGCTACGCTGACAACAGACGACGTGATGTCACTTTCAATATCGGAGATTATGTCTATCTCCGAGTGACACCCCTTAAAGGAATGCAGCGTTTCCATGTCAAAGGAAAATTAGCACCCAGGTATATTGGACCCTTCAAGATCCTTGCCCGTCGAGGAGAAGTGCCCTATCAATTAGAGTTGCCTCAGGAGCTAGCAGATTACCATGACGTCTTTCACATTTCCTTGCTCCGGAAATGTCTTGAAGTGCCTGACCAGCCAGAGGTTTTCAAGAACATCGACCACCAATCCATCGACCTGAATCAAGATTTGACTTATCGTGAGCAACCCATCAAGATTCTCGACGAAGATGTTCGTCTCACCCGTAGGCGAGCAATCAAGTTCTACAAGGTTCAGTGGACCAACCACTCTGAAGATGAAGCCACCTGGGAACGAGAGGACTATCTTAGAAGCGAATTCCCAAACCTCCTTAGTACCCAGACCTAGCAAATCTCGGGACGAGATTTATTCTAAGGGGGGAGGATTTGTAACATCCCAAAATATTAATATAATTATTAATGCAAAAATGTGGGCCAACAAAAACTTTTCTTATAAAAATTAGTGTATGTTCGTTTCTTGATTATTGTTGGTTTGCATTGCTTGCAAGATTGTTGAATTCTAGCTCTAATTACAAAGTTGAAGGATAGAAAATAAACAAAACAAAATTTCAAAACTATAACACCATGTGACACATATCACAATATTTTACAAAATAAGAAACCTACTTTAATTTTCAAACCAAAATCAGTGGGGAATATCCTCAACCCTCCTATTTGATTTCCCCAAGTTATTCTCCTTCAAATACAAATTCAAAACCTCAAATTCAAATTATAACTTCTTTTATTTAAAATATTCAAAATATCCCAAATGGACCATGAGACACTTGCCACAAATGTAATCCAACAATGCCATGAGTTTGGACCAAAATGGAAGAAGCAAAACATGAAAATAAAATATCAAAAATATGTACTGTTTTGGTTTAGGGATTTCATCGAAAACCCTCTGTGCATCGACTGTTCTTCACAAACCCGAACCAAAGCATGGATCAATTCGTGCGATGCGCTGTTTAATCGTCGAATTTGAGCCTCCACTGGATGCGCCGCATCACCACGGTCACGCAGCACCCGAGATCGAGCAAGGAGGTGGCCGGGATCGTCGAGGAGACGCCGGCGACAGCCGCGGCCGCGCGCACGTCGCCGTGTCGGCACTGTGGCCGCGGCGACGCCGCGCCGTGCCGGCCGCGCTGCACCCTCTCTCTCCCTCCCTCACCTCCTGGCCCCCTCGCACCGCGACAGCAGACAGCGCAGCCGCAGCCACGCCGCGACAGCCACGCCGCGACGTGCACGCCGTGCGCCGCCCGTGCGCTCTCACGGCCGGGCCAAAAATTCGACCTCGCCCGAGCGCGCCACGCCACCCCTCCATGCCCAAACGGTTCCCCGAGCACCCCGCAACCTAGCCGCCCTCTCCACCGGCCTACGGCGAGCTAGCACGGCCGCGGGTGCCCTGTGCACCGCGTCCACCGTGCGCCGCCCGTCCGCTATATAAGGCACCCCCCGTGCTCCACCTTTGCCACACCGCCCCACTGCCTCTCCTCTCCACTCCCCTCTCTCTCGTGCGCCGCTAGGGAGCCAAGGCCGAAGCCGCGAAGCCTCGGGCCGCCGTGGTCTCCTCGAGCTCGCCGTGCCCGAGGTAGACGACGACCCCGGCCGGGCCACGGCGCCCTCCCCTTCGCTCCCCTCTGCCCTCACTCGCCTCCCCTTGGCCCCCTCTCTCACCCGCGCCCTTTTTCCCTCTGGTCCGTGCCCAGGAGCGCCGCCGATTGCTCGCCGGAGCTGGAGCAAGGCCGCGGAGGAGGAGTTGCTCGCCGCCACCGCTCGGAGCCACGCCAGCAAGCGCCGTTCGTCCCAAGGTCTTCCCCGAGTCGCCGCCGTCGACCCGCACCGTCCACACGCCCTCCCGAGCCCCCTAGGTGAGCCTCTGTCCACCTCGCCGTCGCCGGAGCCGCAGCGCCGCTCGGTTTTGGGTCGCCGGCGACGCGCGCGATCTCGGCCGTTGGATCTCAGATCCACGGCCGCGTAACGGTTCGAGTAGTAGTCGCTGACGGGTGGACCCCACCCGTCAGACTTTTAAACTTTTCCCTGCACGCGCACTGTTTATTTTGAGTCACTGACGAGTGGACCCCACCCGTCAGGTTTCTCAACATTATCCACTCTGGGTTATTTATTCGAATTTAGGTTTGATTCAAAACCAGTACTGGACCCAAACTTAGAAATTTCATAACTTTAGTTTTGCAACTCCAAATGGAACAAATCAAACTGTTCTGGATAGGTTATAAAATTATCTATCCAACCCAATTAGTTTCACTCCATTTGGATATATAATAAAAATACATTATTCAAAATACCATAAAAGGTTTAAATTCTAAACTTGTTTGTTTATGATACTCTGTTAATCCAAATTAGTTGAAACTAATTTTATTAGATCACATGTAGCCATGGTTAGTCACCCCTAAGAGGATTTAATTTTTAGATCAACAGAACTTGATTAGTAGATAAAACTTGATTATTAAGCTTCTGGAGTCAAAACATTGTGTAGGGAGTTTGATAACTCCAATTGATCCAAATCCAATTGTGTTCGATTCTACACATCAGTAGCTTTCTGTAGAAATTTAGTTTGTATTTTTGTGACCAACAGAACTTAAGTTATGTAATTAAACATGTTCAACTAGTTTCTGCCCTAATTAAGATGGGGTTGAATAATGGCTAATTCAATTAAATTGAAACCAAATTGTATTGTTGATCTATGAAGTGGCTATTTGGAGTATTGAGATTGTATTGTTGTGGTGATTGATTGAGTAGGTTAGTGATTGTTTGTATTTGCTTGATTGTGTATTAGACGAGAACGTTGCCGGATATATCGAGGAGGAAGGACTTGTGGAACCTGAGGATCAAGACCAAGATCACTTTGCTGAGCAAGGCAAGCTACTCTCTGAGCTTGCAACCCTATTACATGCTTCTATTTTTACAAAGTCATTTTAAAGCAAGGTTTTTATAAAATCTTTTCGTAGAGTATATGGAAAAAAAATTATTTTGCCACCCTATGTAGAAATATATGATAAATTATAGGATGGGAAAAATAAAGATGGTTTTATTCAAAACTCCTTTAAAACCTCGTGTGGCTATGAAGCACCAAGATGTGGTGATGAGTTGGAGAAAAGAAGAATGGAGGTTTTTGATAAAACGCACATTGTGTCTTTGTACTTACGTCAATCAACCGATACTCTGTGCGACCACATCTGCCCACATATGGGAAAGGGCTTAGCCATATAATTTGCTCATATTAGTATGGGATACCTCATCGACGGAGATGACTCCGTTATGCATGAGGGGATGGTTGATGACCTACCCCTGACTTGGGTCCTCGCTCAAACTCTAGGAAAAGATAAGGAGGAGGATAGAAGGATGTCCCCTATACACCGCCAGATAAAACCTATGAGTCCTCACACTTAGATTCCGACGGGCTGGATTAAGTGTCGATGGAAAGTATCATAGGGGTAGGATCCTATACTAGCATGAGCAAAGGACAGACTAGGGTCGGTGACTCAACTTCGCATACACCTAGTATGGCGAGACGTGGCTGACACGATGAGTTATCGGATGGGTGTGGGAAAAGCGTGCTACCTCTGCAGAGGGTTAAAACTATTCGAATAGCCGAGTCCTCGGATATGGACAGTTGAGAGGCCCTACTTGGACCATGTGCAAGTTTTGGAAAAAAAAGTTCTGCGTTCTAAAAAGAAAAGGAGAACGTTCGATACACCTATACCAACGGATCTGTATGAGGTAGTTGGAGATTAATTACCATGAAGGGTTTTGGCCGGGAAAAGGAGGAGTTTTGGAGAAAACTAATAAAATTGAGATATTAAGAGTAGTTATAATCTCCTTACCTTCTTCAGCAAAGATACAGAGATGTTTTAAATAAATAAAAGTGTGAAACTAAAAATGAGGTTAGTGCACTCATGTTGGAGTAGTTTGCGAGTACATTCAAATGTACTCATACTAGTTTTTGTCCCTGGCTATTGTCGTAGCCAGACTTCGAGGAGCACTACGCCCAGGAGGAGTATGGCGACATCTATGCCAACTGAGGAGCTTCATAAGTCGACTGCCTGTCGGGTCATCGCTAGGATTTGATGTCTACTACGCCTTAGTTCCGCTGATTGTTTTGGTTTGGCCCATGAAGGCACCTATGTAAAACTTGGTCTAAATGACCGGTATTGTAAGACTTTAATTCGTATTGTAATGGATGTAAACTTTGGTATTCAGTTCGGATTATGTGCAACGACAGACTGATCATGGGATCGTTGTGTTAAGCATAATCGGGTATTTCGGACAGCTAGTCCGGGGTCCCCACATCATCTCTGTCGAGACCTTCGAGACGCTTCAAGTGCCCTACGAGTGGCTTATGCCCTCCAGGCCGTTCACCGGGGTCACCAGTGGTTCCATCGAACCCCTGGGCCAGGTCCGGCTAGCCGTCACCTTCGGCACGCAGAAGAACTATCGCACAGAGCTGATCGACTTCGACGTCGCCCACATCGGCCTGCTGTACAATGCCATCCTCGGCTACCCCGCTCTCGTGAAATTCATGGCCGTCACGCACCATGCCTAAAACATGGTCAAGATACCCGGCAGCGCTGGCACCATCGCCATCCATGGTCATATCCTGGACGCCACGCGCGCTGTCGAGAGCGCCTACAAGGCAGCTGCCATGGCGTTCCTGGTTGACGAGGACATGGAGCCTCTCGAGAGGCCCAAGAAGAAGAAGCAAGTGTTCTCTCAGGAGCAAGCTGCCACGAAGAAGGTGTCGCTGAGCACCAGTGGCTCGGGGGCTGAAGGCTCGGGGGCTAGCATCACCATAGGCGCTGCCCTGCCTCCCAAATAGGAAAGCGCGCTCGTCGCCTTCCTTCGGGCAAACTCTGACATGTTCGCATGGACTCCGTCAGATATGTCTGGTGTACCAAGGGAGGTGATCGAGCACCACTTAGCCGTGTGTCCGGACGCACGACCCGTCAAGCAAAAAGCACGCAAGCAAGCCCCCGAGAAGCAAGCATTCATCGTCAAGGAAGTAGAGAAGCTAAAGGCGGCGAAAGTCGTCCGCGAAGTCGCGCACCCCACTTGGCTCTCCAACGGCGTGGTTGTCCCTAAACCTGCTGGAGGAGGCCGACTCTGCATTGACTACACCAATGTCAACAAGACCTGCCCCAAGGACCCATACCCCATGCCGAGGATAGACCAGATCGTGGACTCCACCGCTGGCTGCGACCTCCTCTGTTTTCTGGACGCCTTCTCTGGTTACCACCAGATCAAAATGGCTAAAGAGGACGAGGAGAAGACAGCATTCCTCACCCCCTGTGGCGTGTATTGCTACACATGCATGCCCTTCGGCCTGAAGAATGCTGGCGCCACTTTCCAGAGGCTCATGAGGATCGCCTTGGGGGCACAGATGGGCAGGAACACAGAGGCCTACGTCGATGACATAGTGGTCAAGTCTCGAGAGGGAGACACCCTCTTGAAGGATCTCGAGGAAACCTTCGCCAGCCTGCACAAGGTGAACATCAAGCTGAACCCTGCCAAGTGCGTCTTCGGGGTCCCTTCAGGCAAGCTCCTTGGTTTCCTAGTGTCCCACCGCGGCATAGAAGCAAACCCTGACAAGATCAAGGCCATAGAAGGAATGCAACCTCCTCGCCGGCTCAAGGAAATGCAGCGCTTAGCAGGCTGCATGGCCAGCCTAGGCCGATTCATCTCCAAGTTCGGCGAGAGAGCCCTGCCATTTTTCAAGATCATGAAGAGATCTGGCACGTTCAAGTGGACCCCTGAGGCGGACAAGGCCTTTGAGGACTTAAAGAAGTATTTGGCCAGCCCACCAGTCTTGGTGGCCCCCAGGACAGGCGAACATCTGAAGCTGTATCTTTCAGCCACTCCTCAGACCGCAAGCGCCGTCCTGGTGGCCGAGAGGGAAGAGCCTGTCCTCCCCAAGAAGAGTACTGCCACTCCAAGCCCAAAGCCCCCCGACAAGGATCTCGTCGAAGGAGCAGCCTCCACAGACCCACTGCCAGGCCCACAGCCTCAAGTCGAGCCTGCTCCCGGCACCCCTGTCGAGACCCCCCGGCAGGCGGATCTCGACAAGGGCCCTGAGGAGCCTACGCAGGGGGTTAACGCTGCAACCCCATCGACAACCCTTGTCGAGCACCCCGTCTACTTCGTCAGCACGGTGCTGCGGGATGCTCGGGAGCGGTACCCAATGCAGCAGAAGCTTCTCGTCGCTCTCCTCATCGCCTCCAGGAAGCTGCGGCACTACTTCCAGGGCCACCCCATCACGGTGGTCACTTCTTTCCCCCTGGAGCAGATCCTGCGCAACCCCAATGCCACAGATCGTGTCGCGGGATGGAACATAGAGCGGCAGCCATTTAACATGCGCTTCGACAGCACAAGAGTCATCAAGGGGCGAGCGCTGGCTGATTTCATCGCCGAATGGACTGACGCAAGCCCTGAAGAGCCTCGGGGGGAAGAGGCTGAGCCCGCTGGAGATACAATGCCCAGCCACTGGACCATGCACTTCGACGGAGCCTTTGCCTGCCGCAATGGCGGGGCAGGCGTCGTCCTGACTTCGCCCAAAGGCGACAAGCTCTACTACGCTGTCCAGTTATGCTTCACGATTGACAAGATCTCCAACAACATCGCTGAATACGAGGGCCTCCTCGCCGGCTTAAGGGCCGCCATCGCTCTAGGCGTCAAGCACCTACTCATCAAGGGCGACTCCCAGTTGCTCATCAACTTCTCCAACAAGAGCTACACGCCTAAAGACGACCACATGGCAGCATACCTTGAAGAGGTCCGCAAGCTCGAGAAGCACTTCAGGGGCATGGAACTCATGCATATCCCAAGGAAAGAGAACCAGGAGGCCGATGATATCGCCAAGCGAGCCTCGCGAAGGCAACCCCAGCAGGCCGATGAAATCCTATTGCATCCTTGAGGGAGACCTCTATCGCAAGCGCCCAAACGGCATCGCGCTCAAATGCGCCCCCCCGAGGAAGGCCGAACGCTGATCAAGGACATCCACAGCGGGGAGTGCGGCCACCACTCGTGCGCGCGCACCCTCGCGGGCAAGGTCTTCAGGAGCGGTTTCTACTGGCCACTAGTGCTTCAAGATGCGGTCGCCATCGTGCAAGCCTGCGACGCCTGCCAGTTCCACGCCAAGCAAATTCATCAGCCGGAACTGGAGCTCCAAACCATCCCGCTCTCCTGGCCGTTCGCGGTCTGGGGGCTGGACATCTTGGGCCCCTTCCCGAAGTCGCAGGGGGGCTATCGCTTCCTCTTCGTGGCCGTCGACAAGTTCACCAAGTGGGCCGAGGTTGAACCAGTGCACACCATTCTAGCCGGAGCCGCGGTGAAATTCATCAGGAGCCTGGTCTGCCGCTTCAGGGTGCCCAACCGCATCATCACCGATAATGGCTCGCAATTCACCAGCGGCATCTTCCGAGCCTACTGCGACAAGCTCGGCGTCAAGATCTGCTTCGCCTCGGTGGCTCACCCACGCAGCAATGGTCAAGCCGAGCCAGCAAACGCAGAGGTCCTCAAGGGCCTCAAGACCAGAAGCTTCAACGTCCTCAAAGGGCACGGCAAGGGCTGGATCGACGAGCTCCCATCTGTGCTCTGGTCCATGCGCACAACCGCTTCACGGCCTACAGGCGAAACGCCGTTCGCCCTTGTCTACGGAGCTGAAGCCGTCCTCCCCGCAGAAATCAAGCATGGATCCCCACGGGTCCTTGCCTTCAACGAGGACATCCAAGAGGGCCTCCACAACGACGACCTACTGTTCCTCGAGGGACTGCGCCACCACGCCGCCCTCAGAGCGGCGACGTACCAGCAAGATCTGCGACGCTACCACAGCCGCCATGTGCGCTCGCGCACCCTTGAGGCGGGTGACCTCGTCCTCAGGCGAATCCTCTCCAGGGAAGGTCTCCACAAGCTCTCGCCGATGTGGGAAGGCCCCTACTGGGTCTCCCACATCGCCAGGCCTGGCGCAGTATGCCTCGAGACCAAAGACGGCATCCCCATCAAGAACCCGTGGAACATCGCGCATCTGCGCAAGTTCTACCCGTGATCATAGTCACGCCAGGCATTCTTTCTCTCTAGACGGAAGCTCACGGCTTCACCTCCAAGCTTTTCAAAGCTTCTCCCGAGGCTCAGCCCTCCGAGCTCTCCTGCTAATGAGCCACCGCAGGCCGCAGTGAACCTCTGCCACTAATGGGTGGTCCCCATGCCTCGACATGGAAGGAACGTTAGCTTGGCAAACCCAAGTGTAATGAACCGATTCTCGTTCCAAGTGAACTTTGCGCTCAGGCGCCATTTTCGTTCCAAGTGAACTTTGCGCTCAGGCGCCATTTTCGTTTCAAGTGAACTTTGCGCCAAGGCGCCGCTATGTAATATTTCGATGGCAAGTTTTACTTTCAGCCTTTACTTTCAAAATGTGCGCTTATATTCTTCCCATGCGCACCTCGCGAGCGGGGGCTGAGTACGGTGCCTGTGCCCAAGAGCACCCCAGCAGCACTGGAAAATCCAAGGGACCTTGAGCTCTGGCTAAAGGGCATGCTCCCCGATACACGCCACCTCTCCAAAGGACCTTGGTACTCTCTCTCCTCGCGAGGCACCCATGAGGAAACCTATAAGCGCGCATAAGTCCTTACTACTAGGCTCTAGCGTTTTGGTTCGCCTCTCTAACGTCCACAGGGAACGAGAGCCTCTCCAGGCCTGTGGAGGGAAAACTCGGCCCTGAAGGGAAGGACATCGCCAGAGGAGTCCCACGCAGGGCGAAAAGCCTCGCGAAGCTAAGTTCCCTGTTCACATCAAGAGAACCCTCGCATCTCTCTCACGAGCACTCTGCGTCCCTCGAGTGGTCCTTTCCCTCACTCTCCATGGGCTGCTTGCGCGTCAAAGGGGGCCCTCAGCATCGCGACTCGAGGGCTCTTACCTCTCTAAGCCTTAAACTCCCCCCGGCCTTGGCGAGTCATTGCTCGAGCATACCGCAGCGGCGGAGTCATAGTGCGAAGAGGAGGGTCCAGCGACGCAGAGTAAAAAAGACATGGAATTGAAGCAAAGGCCCCTCGAGGGGAGCACACACAGACTTGGCAGCACTTGTTGAAAAATAAGAAGTATATTACAAACTGCTAAACGAAAGTCTTTAAAGCAAATGCTCCTACAGCCCTGCAAGCGCACTACATGGCAGGAGAGGATCTCAGGAGGAAGTTAGGCAGAGGCCTCGCCGTCGTCCTGGCCGGATTCTTCTCCTTTAGGCCCGCTCTCCTCGTCGTCGTCCTCATCCTCCGCTGCGGCCCGCTTGAAGCGGCTGCAGAAGTCGTCCACCTGGTCGCGGACGGAGTTGGAGGCCTTCCACCTTTCCTCCCCCTCGAGGGGCTCGGTCACCGTGGCAAGGTCGAACCCGGGCTTGAGGTGCACGAGGTTGGAGAAGATGCGGTCCACCGCCACCGCCAGGAGCTGGCGGCACTCCTCCTCGACGACGTCGTGGAGCTCCGCGGCGGGGCCCTCGAGCGCCGTGAAGAGCTGCTCGAAGTATAGGAGGTAGGTGGCGGCGTCGGAATGGCCTTGAGCCGGGACGGACGGCGCTTCTGCTCCCAACTTCGCAGCGAGCTCGCGGCCCCGGCCCGCCAGGGACAGGAAGATACGCTCCCGCTGCTGCGACAGCACCTGCGCCGCCTTGGCGCTCTCGACCGCTTCCACCGCCTTCTCCACGGCAGGACTCACCTGCTGGTTCATCTCCTCCATGTCCGCCATGAGGGAGGTGAGGTCCTGCGCCGTGCGATCGCGCGCCTCTTCAGCAGCGCGGCGACGGTCCACCTCGCGCCTAAGGCGGGCGCTCAGGGTGGTGTTCGCCTTCTCCAACTTGTGGATGCGGGCGGCGTCCTCGTCGCGCCTCTTCTTGAAGCGCTCCTCCTGCTTGGAGAACTTGTCCTTGTAATCCTTGGAGACGGCGGCGCGGAGCTCCTTCTCCTTCTCCTGGAGTTTCTTCATGGCCTCCTCCTTCCGTTCCGCTAGCCGCGCGTTGGCACGCTCCACGCTCCCCTTGTGGGCGGCCACTTCGCGCTCAAGCTTGCTGAGCGCCGCTGTCAGGCTATCCTCGCGGGCCTCGAGGGCAGCGTGCTGCCCCGACAGTTCCTGCTCCCTCAGCGCCAGCTGCTCGTCGCGGCGGCGCATGTCCTCCTCGCGCTCGCCCAGAGTTCGCCCTCTGGCCTCCAAGTTCGTGCGGACCTCGTCCAGCGCAGACCGCACCGTCTCGGAGTCGGCGAGAATCTTCGTCTCGAGCGCGACGAGCTCGCTGTGCTTGGCCGCCAGGGAGTGCTCCACGGCCTCCCGCTCTGCCCTGGCCGCGGCCAAGTCCTCAGCCGCGGCCCGGCGCTCGGCCTTCAAGGGCTACAGAAGCTCCTTGGCGTCGCGCATGGCGCCCTCGCGGACCTCCTCGGCGAAGCGTATCGCCTCCTCGCGCTCCTCCTGCAGGGCCAAGTCGCTCTGCCGGCGAGCCTCCACAGCTGCGTGAAAAGCGGGCCAAGCCCTCGCGAGCTCGTCCCGCTGCCTGGCAAGATCCTGGTCCTCCAGGGCGAGATGGGCCTCCAGCCCCTCCAGGGACTCCCGCACCAGGCGGAAGGCAACGTCTCGGCGCCCTCGGCTCCAGTCCCAGCTGCCGAGGGCGAGGGCCTGCGAGGGCCTGGGTTTCACGGAAGGCCCGGCGCCCGCGTCGAGCCTGGTGAAGGTGGCCTCCGCATGGGCCTGGGGGCTTGGAGGCAGGTCCTCCTCCTCAGCGCCTGCCTGCTGCGCCCCGGTATCTTCTCGCTCGAGCGGCACTTCCTTGCTCGCTTCCGGGGCAGAGGAGGTCTGCCCAGTCGCCGCTGCCTCCTCCTCCGCTGTAGTGCTTGGAGGGGAGGGGGGAAGATTCTCCCTGCTGGCCTTGGGAGGGCTCGGAGCTGGCGGGGCGCCAGCCGCAGCTTCAGGTTGTGCTGGAGGGGTGGCTGCGCGGGGCGGAGTGGGTGCCCTCTCCATCTGCTCCTCCACGTGCTCCTCCTCCGGGGGCGGCACGTGTGCCCCCGTCTGGGGCATCTCCTCCTGAGGGCCTGTAGGAGTCTCCTCCTCAGGCCGAAAGACCTCGCCAGCCGCGGTCTCGTCCGCTGTAGCCTCAGGCACGGCCTCAGGAGCGGCTCTCTTCACGTCCGCGGCCTTGCGGAGCCTTCGGCGCTTCGCAGGCGCTGGGTCGCTGGCGGAAGGCAAAGAAAATCGATCAGGGGAGGAGACAAGCAGAAGATTGAAGGGAAAAGGCAGAACTCAAGAGCACTTACCTGGACTTCTTAGCGCGGGTGTCAACCCACGCCATACCTGACGCGCGCCACGAGGGCGCGGTCCGAGCTCCTGACCCCTCAGGAGCCGTCTCAGCTTTCCTCTTGAGGGGAGCGCTCGGGGGCTCCCCGGCAGGCCTATCATGGGCCGCCTTGGTCCGTGGCTCTTGGCGCCCAGCCTCGGCCTCCTCTCCATCGCTGGACGAAAGCTCGTAGACCTCCCCCGCGGGGGACGCGGCTCTGGACGAACTTCCCGCGCCTGTGGAGGGCATCGCCTCCGCCTCCGCGTCGCCCTGTTCCGCATCGCCATGCTCCGCGTCTGACGCGTACGGAGACTCGGCGGCGTCCCCATCCCTCGCCATGGGCAGGGGCCCATCCTCTTCCTCTACCCCCGCCAGGCCCAGCGCGGTGAATGTGGGCATCAGCTCCAAGATAGCCTGGCGCTGGTCCGGGACCTGGTACAGGGGCCTTATCGCCGTGGGGACCGCCGCGGGCACGTCTGGGTTGACGAAGAGGCCGCCCATGATGGTGGCGACGACGGCGGGGCGATGGTCGCAGGGGTGGAGCCGCATCGGGTCCATGAGCCCCGAGTACGCCCACATCGCCTTCTTGTGCGCCTGAAGGGGGGCGATGCGGCGCCTCACGAACTCTTCCGCAACCATTTGGCCCGTGAGGCCGTTCTCCCGGAGCGTCCTCAAGCGGCCCACGAGGCCGGCCACCTGCGGGCCCCTGAGGGCCTGCTTGCCCCAGTGGGTGTTCTTCACGGGCGGCGCATCTGGGACGTCGAGGAGGGAGCTCTGCGACGGGACGCCGATGAGGAACCACTTCTGCCTGAAGTCGTCCACCTTCTTCGACACCGCCGTGACAGGTCTCTCACCGCTCCACGACATGGGGATGTAGATGTCCCCCATGCCGTCCGCGATGCGGAAGGATACGCACCCCGTCCGCTCGGCCTTCGCGGTGTTTCGGAGAGCGTAGAAACTCCTGAAGAGGGCCACCGAGGGCTTCACCCCCAGATAGGCCTCACACAAGAAGGCGAAGATGGAGAGGATGAGGATGGCGTTGGGGTGAAGGTGGAGAAGGTGGATCTGATAGAACTCCAAGACGGCCTCAAGGAAAGGCGAGTATGGGGGCACCAGCCCGGCAAAGAGAGTTTGGAGGAAGATGGGGTAAAAACCCGCCGGGAAGCGGCCGAACCTCGCGGCCTGAATGGCGCTGGCGCCTGTGGGGACCCCGGACTAGCTGTCCGAAATACCCGATTATGCTTAACACAACGATCCCGTGATCAGTCTGTCGTTGCACATAATCCGAACTGAATACCAAAGTTTACATCCATTACAATACCGGAATAAGTCTTATATAATAGGTCATATCGACCAAGTCTTACACATGTGCCTTCTAGGGCCAAATCAACATAAGCAGCGGAACTTAAACGTAGTAGACATCCAAAAGCTAACGATGACCCGACAGGCAGTCGACTTGAGAAGATCCTTAGTTGGCGTAGATGTCGCCATACTCCTCCTGGGCGTAATACTCCTCCTGGTCTGGCTACGACAATAACCAGAGACAAACTAGTATGAGTACATTGGAATGTACTCGCAAACTATTCCAACATGAGTGCACTAGTCTCATTTTTAGTTTCACATTTTTATTTATTTAAAACATCTCTGTATCTTTGTTGAAGAAGGTAAGAAGACTATAACTTCCTATAGAATCGTATGTTTATTAGTTCTCCAAACTCCTCCATTATTCCGACCTTGGTCCATCATGGCCCCAATTCAACAACCTCATACCAACCCGTCGGTATAGGTGTATAGATCATTCCTCCAACCCTCTTTTCTTTTGACAACATATTTAATTGGAAAAACTTGCACATGGTCAAAGTAGGGCCTTCAACTGTCCATATCCGAGGACTCGGCTATTCGAATAGTTTGAACCCTCTGCAGAGGTAGCACGCTTTTCCCACATCCATCCGATAACTCATCGTGTCTGCCACGTCTCGCCATACCCGGGGTATGCGAAGTTGAGTCACCGACCCTAGTCTGTCCTTTGCTCATGCTAGTATAGGATCCTGCCCCTATGATACTTTCCATCGACACTTAACCCAGCCCGTCGGAATCTAAGTGTGAGGACTCATAGGTTTTATCTGGCGGTGTATAGGGGACATCCTTCTATCCTCCTCCTTATCTACTCATAGAGTTTGAGCGAGGACCCAGGTCAGGGGTAGGTCACCAAACCATTCCCTCATGCATAACGGAGTCATCTCCGTTGATGCAGTGTCCCATACTAATAAGAGCAAACTATATGACTAAGCCCTTTCCCATATGGGGGTAAATGTGGTCGCACAGATTATCGGTTGCTTGACTGAGTACTAGGACACAATGTGCTTTTCTTAAAACCACCTTTCTCCATTTCCTTATTTCAACACCATATCTTGGTGCTATATATCCACACAAGGTTTTCAAAGGAGTTGAATAAAACACATTGATTTTTCCATCCTATAATTTTAGCATAATTTCTACGTAGGGTGGCAAAATAACCTATGTATACTTTGGAAAGAAGGGTTTTCATAAACCTTTGTTTTTGGAAAATGACTCGGTAAATTTAGATGCATAAGTTATGTGCAAGCTCAGAGAGTAGCTTGCCTTGCTCGGCAAAGTGATCCTGGTCTTGATCTTCAGGTTCCGCAAATACCTCCTCCTCGGTATATCCGACAACGTTCTCGTCTAATACAAAATTGAGCAATACAAACAATCACCAACCTACTCAACCAATTACCACAACAATACAATCTTAATGCTCTAATAGCCACTCCATCTATCAAACAAAACAATTTGGCTTTAATTGAATTAGTCCTTATCCATTTATTTCCTAATTGGGGCAGAAACTAGTTGAACAAGTTTAATTACATAACTTAAGTTCTGTTGGTCACAAAAATACAAACTAAATTCCTACAGAGAGCTACTGATGTGTAGAAGATGACACAATTGGATTTGGGTCATTTGGAGTTACCAAACTCCCTATACATTGTTTTGAATCCATAGGCTAGTTAATCAAGTTTTGGCTATTAACTAAATTCTGTTAATCTAAAAATCAAACCCTTTTAGGATTGACCAACCATGGCTAATTGTGATCCAATAAAATTGGTCTTAAATCATTTGGACTAACAGAGTATCAGAAACAAACAAGTTTAGATTTCAAACCCTTTATGGTATTTTGAATAAGGTATTTTTATTATTTATTCAAATGGAGTGAAACCAATTGGGTTGGATAGATAATTTCATAACCTTTCCAGAACAGTTTGATTTGTTCCATTTGGAGTTGTAAAACTAAAGTTATGGAATTTCTAAGTTTGGGTCCAGTACTGATTTCAAATTAAAACTAAATTCGAAAATTAACTGCCTGGGTGGATAATGTTGAAAACCCTGACGGGTGGGGCCTACTGGTCAGCGACTGCGGGCGCGCGCGCGCGGGTTTCATTTAAACCTGACGTGCGGGGCCCGCATGTCAGCGCCTAATCTAACCGAACCGGTAAGTTGCCGTTGGATCAAGATCCAACGGCTGGGAGCGAGCGCGTCGGCGGCGACCAGAACTGGGCGGCGCCGCGGCCCCGGCGACGGCGAGGTGGACGGTGTGCTCACCTAGGGGCTCGGGAGGACGTGGCGACGGTGCAGGAGGGGTGCGGCGGCTCGGGAAAACTCGTGGGCGAGGTGGCGCGGGCTGGGGAGGCTCCTGGCGTCGACGGCGTGAAGCTCCTCCGTCCGCGGCCGTGCTCCAATTCCGGCGAGTCCGCTGCTTCGCTTCTGGGCACGAATCAGATGGGAAAGGGAACCGGGTGAGTGAGGCGGTAATGGAGAAGAGGATGCGAGCCAGAGAGGAGAGAAAGAGAGGCCAGCACGGCGTGGCCGTGGTCGTCGTCTACCTCGGCACGGCGAGCTCGACGGATGGCCTCGGTGGTCGAGGCTTGGCGGCGAAGGCTCCGCCCTCCAGGCGGTGCACAAGAGGGGGTGGTGTGAGGGGGGAGAGGTGGTGGCGAGGTGTGGAGAAATGTCGAGGCTCGGCGGGGTATTTATACCGGCGGTCCGGCGCACGGTGGACACGGCGTTCGGACGATTCAGAGGGGGCTAGGGCTCGCCATAGGAGGCGGCGAGGTGCGGCGGTGGTGTTGGCGTGCAGAGGGACACGGTTGACGCGTGGAGGCGAGCTGCGCGTGCTCGGAGTGGGGGACGGCAGTGAGGGCGCTCGGGCGGCGCACGGCGTGCACTGCGTGTCGCGGACGCTGCGGTTGCGGGTTGCTGCGGTGCGTCCTGCTGTGCGGAGAGGGAGCAGAGGGGTGAAGAAGAGAGGGGGGGGGCCTGGCGTGGGCTGTCGTGGGGCGGCGAGGTCGGCCGCGGTGTCGGCGGGCCGGCCAGGTCGAGCGGCGGCACGGGCGCGTGCCAGGAGGAGGCGGGGAGCTGTGGGTGCCGGTGTCGGCGTCCAAGGAGGCAGGAGAGCGAGGGAGAGAGGGGGGGGCACGGCGCGAGGCCTTCGGCGTCGACACCTCCTCTTCCACCGCGCCGACACGGCGACGTGCGTGCCGGCGGCCTGTTCCCTGGGCGGCGCCCACCAGGTGTTCGGCGAATTGTCCGAACCAAATTTAATTTCAAATTCTTGAATTTTTCTTTCATAATTTGCTTCACATATATTTATTAAGGTTTGTTGAGCTATTTGTTTGTTTATGGGGCCAGTGCAAGATAGCACACTTTGTGTTTTGAATTTGGTAAAGAAGGAAATATAAATTTGAATTTAAGTTTTTGAATTGAATATGTGAAGAGGATAAAAGGGTGGGGAATAAAATAGGAGTGTCCATATTGTCACTCCACTAAATTTGGTTTGGAAAATAAATGGATTTCTTAATTTGGGGATAAATAGGGTGACATGTGCCATATTGTTGGTATTGTTTTATATTTTGTTTTGTTTATTTTCTTTTCCTCAATTTTGTAATTAGAGTTAGAATCCAACAATCTTGCAAGCAAAGCATAACAAACAATAATCATGAAACAAACATATACCAATTTATAAGAAAAGTTTTTGTTGGCCCACATTTCTGCATTAATAATTTATATTAATATTTGGGATGTTACAAATCCTCCCCCCCTTAAAATAAATCTCGTCCCGAGATTTGCTATGTCCGGGCACTAAAGAGGTTTGGGAATTCGCTTCTAAGATAGTCTTCACGTTCCCACGTGGCTTCATCTTCAGAGTGGTTAGTCCACTGAACCTTGTAGAACTTGATTGCTCGCCTACGGGTGAGGCGAACATCCTCGTCGAGAATCTTGATGGGTTGCTCACGATAAGTCAGATCTTGATTTAGGTCGATGGAATGGTGGTCGATGTTTTTGAAAACATCAGGCTGGCCAGGAACTTCAAGACATTTCCGGAGCAGTGAAATGTGGAAGACATCGTGGTAATCTGCTAACTCTTGAGGCAACTCCAGTTGATAAGACACTTCACCACGACGGGAAAGGATCTTAAAGGGTCCTATATATCTTGGTGCCAACTTTCCTTTGACATGGAAACGCTGCATTCCTTTAAGAGGTGTCACTCGGAGATAGACATAATCTCCGATACTGAAGGTGACATCACGGCGCTTGGGATCAGCGTAACTCTTCTGACGGGATTGGGCAGTTTTAAGGCGTTCACGAATAAGTTGGACTTGCTCTTCAGCCTCACGGAGGGTATCTGGTCCAAACAATTTGCCTTCTCCGGTGTCGGACCAATTCAGGGGTGTACGACACTTCCTTCCGTAAAGGGCTTCAAAAGGGGCCATTTGCAGACTAGACTGGTAACTATTATTGTAGGAAAATTCTGCAAATGGAAGACAATCTTCCCACTTGGATCCATAGGCTAGAACACACGCGCGAAGCATGTCCTCCAATATCTGGTTTACTCTCTCAGTTTGGCCTCCGGTCTGGGGATGATAAGCTGTGCTAAATGCTAACTTGGTTCCGAGGGCTTCGTGTAAGGCTTTCCAGAACCTTGAGGTGAATTGTGTGCCTCTATCCGATACAATCCTCTTAGGCACACCATGCAGGCTTACTATTCTGGAAATATACAGGTCTGCTAACTGATTTCCCCGATAGGTGGTATGGACGGGAATGAAATGGGCAACCTTGGTCAGTCTATCAACGATGACCCAAATTGAGTCATGGCCTCTGTTGGATCTTGGAAGTCCAGTGATAAAATCCATCCCAATCTCATCCCACTTCCACTCGGGAATTTTCAAGGGTTGAAGCAATCCAGCGGGTCGCTGATGTTCAGCCTTGACTCGCTGACAGATATCACACTTGGCTACAAAAACACCGATCTCTCGCTTCATTCCGTGCCACCAAAATTTCTCACGAAGGTCTTGATACATTTTGGTTCCGCCAGGGTGGATCGAATAGGGGGTCTCGTGGGCTTCCTTCAGGATTAACTCCTTAAGCTCCGTGATGCTGGGGACACAGATACGATCCTGGTATCTCAGCACTCTTTCAGCATCTTCGGTAAAACCAGGTGCTTTACCGAGGGAAATCTTCTTCTTGATCCCTTCTATACTCTCATGACCTTTCTGGGCTTCCTTGATTTGGCTCATCAAGGTTGGGGTTAACTCTAAGTTGGCAAGATATCCATGGCTAACAAGCTCTAGTCCAAAATCTTTGAACTCTCTGAACAGGGCTGGTTGTTCTGCTTGGATCAGGGCATTCAGGGTGCAGGGTTTGCGACTAAGGGCATCGGCAACTACGTTAGCCTTCCCAGGGTGATAATGGATACCGATATCATAATCCTTGATTAATTCCATCCACCTTCTCTGTCGCAGGTTTAACTCCTTCTGGGTGAAGATATACTTCAAGCTCTTGTGATCCGTATAGATCTCGCAACGATGTCCCGCAAGATAGGAGCGCCATGTTTTCAGAGCAAGAACAACAGCGGCTAACTCCAGGTCATGGGTTGGGTAATTCTCTTCATGTGGTCGCAACTGCCGAGACAGATACGATACCACCTTGCCTTCTTGCATCAGAACGCAACCAAGTCCGAGGCGTGATGCATCGCAATACACGTCGAAACTCTTGGTGACGTCTGGCATAATCAGGACAGGGGTTGAGGTCAATCTCTTCTTCAATTCCTGGAAACTATCTTCACACTTCTGAGTCCATTCAAACTTCTTGTCCTTTTTCAGCAGTTGGGTCAGGGGTTTGGCTAAACTGGAGAATCCTTCAACGAACTTGCGGTAGTAACCCGCTAATCCGAGAAAGCTTCGGATTTCAGTCACACTAGTTGGGGCTTCCCAGTTCACGATGGCTTGAATCTTCTCTGGGTCAACAGAAATTCCTCCCGCAGACACAACATGTCCGAGAAACGCTACTTCACTGAGCCAAAACTCACACTTGCTAAACTTGGCATACAACTGGTGTTCTCGGAGGGTTGCTAAAACTAGACGCAGATGTTCAGCATGCTCTTCTTCGGTTTTGGAGTAAATAAGGATGTCATCGAGAAAAACTACCACGAACTTGTCAAGATACTCCATGAAGATCTTGTTCATGAGATTCATGAAATAGGCTGGGGCATTGGTCAGACCAAAGGACATTACGGTGTACTCAAATAAACCGTAACGGGTGGTGAAGGCAGTCTTGGGAATGTCTGTCTCTCGGATTTTTAACTGATGATATCCTGACCGAAGATCGATCTTGGAAAAGACTCGGGCTCCGTTCATTTGATCGAACAGATCCTCGATCTTTGGAAGGGGATATTTGTTCTTAATGGTCACATCATTTAGCTTGCGATAATCCACACACAGGCGTGTGGTACCGTCTCTCTTATCCACAAAAATAATGGGTGATCCCCAAGGTGAAGCACTTGGGCGAATAAGTCCTTTGCTGAGCATATCTGCTAACTGCTTCTTCAACTCAACCAGTTCTTCCGGATTCATCCGATAAGGCCTCTGGGATATAGGAGCTGTTCCGGGGATAAGTTCAATGATGAACTCAATATCCCGGTCTGGCGGCATACCAGGCAATTCTTCAGGGAAAACATCTCGGAACAGGTGAACAACACGGATCTCACCTAGGGTGGGTCTGGCTATGCCCTCATGGCATCCTGGTCGGGGTCGACTGGTTTCTGACACATACTCCACTTCTACTCCTTTGTCGGTGGTGAGGGATACAGCTCTTCTGGCGCAGTCAATCCGACCACGGTACTTGGCTAGCCAATTCATACCCAGTATAACATCTATACCTTGGGTTCCTAGAATGATTAAGTCGACTAGGAACTTTTCCCCCTGGATTTCAAGGGAAACGTCCGGGCAATACGACTTGGTATCTATGGTGGATTCTGGGATTTGGATGATCATGGGTTTGGGTAAAAGGTTCCCGACTAAACCTCCCTTAGCAACAAACTCTTGGGTAACAAAGGAATGGGTAGCACCAGAATCAAACAGAACAGTTGCAGGTACCGAGTTGACAAGGAACGTACCCAGCACAACATCTGGCGCTTCCATGGCTTCCTCTGCATTGATGTGGTGCAGACGTCCCTTGGCAACAGCAGTATTCCCGCGAGGTGCGGGGTTCTTGCCGTTCCCATTACGGCCTTGGCCATTGTTCGGTGTTGGTGCATCGGGGCGCGGACCATTCTTCTTGGGATTGGGGCATTCTCTGGAGTAGTGGCCCTTAGTGCCACAGTCAAAGCAGACAACATTGGCGTTGCGGTTGAAGTTGTTGGGGTTTCCTCCGGGGCGAGTAGGGTTGTTGGGGCGGTTGAAGCTGTTTGGGTTGCTGGGGTTGTTTGGGTTTGGGTTGTTGGGACGAGTAGGGAAATTGGGGCGTGTAGGTTGTGGTGGTCGATATGCTGGTTTCGGGGTTGGTGGAAAGGTGCGAGGCTTCTGACTGCTCGAACCTTCCTTGGCCATCATCCTTCTCTTGCGACTCTCGAACATAGTTTTACGTTTGGTCTCCAACTGAATAGCCTTGTCCACCAGTGACTCCAGGTCCAGGAAGTCGTGGATCACCAGGGCACACTGCAGTTCATCATGGAGCCCATCCATGAAACGCTCCATCCTTTTCCTCTCGGTATCAGTATCATCAGGAGCGTACCGGGATAAGTCCGTAAACTCATCCAGGTATCCGACCACGTCCCTGCTTCCCTGCCGCAGCCTGCGGAATTCGTCCTTCTTCCTCTCAATAAGTCCGCCGGGTATGTGCTTCTTGCGGAACTTCTCCTGAAACTCTGCCCAGCCGATAGCATGACCGGCTTGCTGGAGAGCCTTGGTAGCTTCCCACCAAGACCGTGCAGGTCCAGCAAGGTAGTGGGTTGCATAAAGCACCTTCTCAGGTTCTCCTACGGCAGCAATTTCTAGGTTGTTGTTGATGGTGCGAAGCCAATCATCGGCCTCTAGTGGGTGAAGTCCCTTGGAATAGGTGGGTGGGTTGGTTTTCTGGAAGTCACTCAAAGTGGATCGCTGATTTCCTTCACCATTGCCATTGCCATTGTGGTGGTTGTTGTTGTTGTTGTTGTTGTTGTGTGCGGCAGCGATCTGCTGCAGGGCAGCGATATGAGCTTGACGCTCTGCCCGAGCAGCTTGGCGTTCCTCCATGATAAGCGCAAGAAGTTGGGCGGTGGTTGGTTCCGGTGGGGGTGGTGGTCCTCCATCCGGGTTGGAGCGACGAGTGTCCACCATCCTGAAGAACACCGGTTATAAGGGCAAGGCAAGAGGGTCTGATTAAGGGGAGATAAAGGTTGGTTTCATACAGTGGTGGATTACTTAGGGATTTTGTGAAAAATACTTTTCATAGACTAACAAGACTAGCACACTGACATAGCACAAGCATCACATCAAAAGGGTTCATCACATCAAGCTTACATCCTTGCTTTTTAGCTAAGGCACATGGTACAAGTTCTCCAAAAGAACTACTACTCCTACTAGTTTAGCGATAGGGGGTCGACCTAATCCTGCGGTGGTACTCAAGTCACACGCCTACTGAGGTGGAACCTCAGGCTCGGATACGTCAGCATCGGACTGGTAGGGTGGCTCCTCGGGGTCTTCCTCCTCGTCATCCTCCTGCTCATAGTCCATCTCCTCCAGATAGTCGTCATCGTCACTGAGGAAAGCGTTATTCTCCTTGCGGAGATCCTCGCCCTCCTCCTCCATCTCGTCAGTACGGAGCTCCAAATCATCAATCAGCTCGTCCTGCTCTGCCACCTTCTTGCGGAGCTTCGCTATGGTCTTCCTCATCTGGGTCCTCTTCTTGAGAAGAGCGGCCTTCTCCTCCTTCAGCTGTGCCTCACTCTCGCGACTCTCCTTGAGCGAGAGGCGCTCAAAGTGAGACCGAAGTCTAGCGCACCTCAGATCCTCCTGGGTGCGAAAGAGCATAATCTCCATGTCCAAGATATACTCTCCGAACGTCGGGTGTAGAGGGGACTGAATAGGGTGTCCGTCGGCAGTGCGCCTCCCGTAGAACTGGAAACGAGAGTTCACCAACTCCGCCTTGTGCTCCTCACAAAGCCGGGATAGCATCCGCTCCATGGAACGACACAGTCCGTCGTCCCAGTGGACGTCCATGGTGGTAAAGACGAGTGTCCTGGATCCGGGGGACTTGATGTTCCCGCGAACAGACCCCTCGACCAACCAAGACAGGTTCCCGTTGCCGGGAGTGTCCACCTGGGCTCCCTTAAACTCAGGAGTGGGACGACCTAACAGCTTGGTCAACTCGAACAGGTCCTTCTCGAACATCAACGTGCCGTCCTTCTCGAGCTGAACAAACTCGGTGAAGTGGAGTGCCATCTACAATTTTAAGTCAAGTTTTTAAGTTAGTGAGATGACAAGTGTATCAAAATTTTAAATGTAGTGAGGCAGCAAGTGAGCAAAATTTTAAGTTTAATATCTAAGGGAAAACTTAATATTTAGTAAGGGTAGAATTTTGCAGAAGTGAGAGGATGAGAGATAAGCACTTTTCGAAAATACTTCATTCCTTCATCCTTTTAGAATTTAACTTTTGTAACTCCTACCTAGCGACCATGCTAAACTAAGGTTTCTAAAGTCGAGATGGCTCTGATACCAGGTCTGTGGGGACCCCGGACTAGCTGTCCGAAATACCCGATTATGCTTAACACAACGATCCCGTGATCAGTCTGTCGTTGCACATAATCCGAACTGAATACCAAAGTTTACATCCATTACAATACCGGAATAAGTCTTATATAATAGGTCATATCGACCAAGTCTTACACATGTGCCTTCTAGGGCCAAATCAACATAAGCAGCGGAACTTAAACGTAGTAGACATCCAAAAGCTAACGATGACCCGACAGGCAGTCGACTTGAGAAGATCCTTAGTTGGCGTAGATGTCGCCATACTCCTCCTGGGCGTAATACTCCTCCTGGTCTGGCTACGACAATAACCAGAGACAAACTAGTATGAGTACATTGGAATGTACTCGCAAACTATTCCAACATGAGTGCACTAGTCTCATTTTTAGTTTCACATTTTTATTTATTTAAAACATCTCGGTATCTTTGTTGAAGAAGGTAAGAAGACTATAACTTCCTATAGAATCGTATGTTTATTAGTTCTCCAAACTCCTCCATTATTCCGACCTTGGTCCATCATGGCCCCAATTCAACAACCTCATACCAACCCGTCGGTATAGGTGTATAGATCATTCCTCCAACCCTCTTTTCTTTTGACAACATATTTAATTGGAAAAACTTGCACATGGTCAAAGTAGGGCCTTCAACTGTCCATATCCGAGGACTCGGCTATTCGAATAGTTTGAACCCTCTGCAGAGGTAGCACGCTTTTCCCACATCCATCCGATAACTCATCGTGTCTGCCACGTCTCGCCATACCCGGGGTATGCGAAGTTGAGTCACCGACCCTAGTCTGTCCTTTGCTCATGCTAGTATAGGATCCTGCCCCTATGATACTTTCCATCGACACTTAACCCAGCCCGTCGGAATCTAAGTGTGAGGACTCATAGGTTTTATCTGGCGGTGTATAGGGGACATCCTTCTATCCTCCTCCTTATCTACTCATAGAGTTTGAGCGAGGACCCAGGTCAGGGGTAGGTCACCAAACCATTCCCTCATGCATAACGGAGTCATCTCCGTTGATGCAGTGTCCCATACTAATAAGAGCAAACTATATGACTAAGCCCTTTCCCATATGGGGGTAAATGTGGTCGCACAGATTATCGGTTGCTTGACTGAGTACTAGGACACAATGTGCTTTTCTTAAAACCACCTTTCTCCATTTCCTTATTTCAACACCATATCTTGGTGCTATATATCCACACAAGGTTTTCAAAGGAGTTGAATAAAACACATTGATTTTTCCATCCTATAATTTTAGCATAATTTCTACGTAGGGTGGCAAAATAACCTATGTATACTTTGGAAAGAAGGGTTTTCATAAACCTTTGTTTTTGGAAAATGACTCGGTAAATTTAGATGCATAAGTTATGTGCAAGCTCAGAGAGTAGCTTGCCTTGCTCGGCAAAGTGATCCTGGTCTTGATCTTCAGGTTCCGCAAATACCTCCTCCTCGGTATATCCGACAACGTTCTCGTCTAATACAAAATTGAGCAATACAAACAATCACCAACCTACTCAACCAATTACCACAACAATACAATCTTAATGCTCTAATAGCCACTCCATCTATCAAACAAAACAATTTGGCTTTAATTGAATTAGTCCTTATCCATTTATTTCCTAATTGGGGCAGAAACTAGTTGAACAAGTTTAATTACATAACTTAAGTTCTGTTGGTCACAAAAATACAAACTAAATTCCTACAGAGAGCTACTGATGTGTAGAAGATGACACAATTGGATTTGGGTCATTTGGAGTTACCAAACTCCCTATACATTGTTTTGAATCCATAGGCTAGTTAATCAAGTTTTGGCTATTAACTAAATTCTGTTAATCTAAAAATCAAACCCTTTTAGGATTGACCAACCATGGCTAATTGTGATCCAATAAAATTGGTCTTAAATCATTTGGACTAACAGAGTATCAGAAACAAACAAGTTTAGATTTCAAACCCTTTATGGTATTTTGAATAAGGTATTTTTATTATTTATTCAAATGGAGTGAAACCAATTGGGTTGGATAGATAATTTCATAACCTTTCCAGAACAGTTTGATTTGTTCCATTTGGAGTTGTAAAACTAAAGTTATGGAATTTCTAAGTTTGGGTCCAGTACTGATTTCAAATTAAAACTAAATTCGAAAATTAACTGCCTGGGTGGATAATGTTGAAAACCCTGACGGGTGGGGCCTACTGGTCAGCGACTGCGGGCGCGCGCGCGCGGGTTTCATTTAAACCTGACGTGCGGGGCCCGCATGTCAGCGCCTAATCTAACCGAACCGGTAAGTTGCCGTTGGATCAAGATCCAACGGCTGGGAGCGAGCGCGTCGGCGGCGACCAGAACTGGGCGGCGCCGCGGCCCCGGCGACGGCGAGGTGGACGGTGTGCTCACCTAGGGGCTCGGGAGGACGTGGCGACGGTGCAGGAGGGGTGCGGCGGCTCGGGAAAACTCGTGGGCGAGGTGGCGCGGGCTGGGGAGGCTCCTGGCGTCGACGGCGTGAAGCTCCTCCGTCCGCGGCCGTGCTCCAATTCCGGCGAGTCCGCTGCTTCGCTTCTGGGCACGAATCAGATGGGAAAGGGAACCGGGTGAGTGAGGCGGTAATGGAGAAGAGGATGCGAGCCAGAGAGGAGAGAAAGAGAGGCCAGCACGGCGTGGCCGTGGTCGTCGTCTACCTCGGCACGGCGAGCTCGACGGATGGCCTCGGTGGTCGAGGCTTGGCGGCGAAGGCTCCGCCCTCCAGGCGGTGCACAAGAGGGGGTGGTGTGAGGGGGGAGAGGTGGTGGCGAGGTGTGGAGAAATGTCGAGGCTCGGCGGGGTATTTATACCGGCGGTCCGGCGCACGGTGGACACGGCGTTCGGGCGATTCAGAGGGGGCTAGGGCTCGCCATAGGAGGCGGCGAGGTGCGGCGGTGGTGTTGGCGTGCAGAGGGACACGGTTGACGCGTGGAGGCGAGCTGCGCGTGCTCGGAGTGGGGGACGGCAGTGAGGGCGCTCGGGCGGCGCACGGCGTGCACTGCGTGTCGCGGACGCTGCGGTTGCGGGTTGCTGCGGTGCGTCCTGCTGTGCGGAGAGGGAGCAGAGGGGTGAAGAAGAGAGGGGGGGGGGCCTGGCGTGGGCTGTCGTGGGGCGGCGAGGTCGGCCGCGGTGTCGGCGGGCCGGCCAGGTCGAGCGGCGGCACGGGCGCGTGCCAGGAGGAGGCGGGGAGCTGTGGGTGCCGGTGTCGGCGTCCAAGGAGGCAGGAGAGCGAGGGAGAGAGGGGGGGGCACGGCGCGAGGCCTTCGGCGTCGACACCTCCTCTTCCACCGCGCCGACACGGCGACGTGCGTGCCGGCGGCCTGTTCCCTGGGCGGCGCCCACCAGGTGTTCGGCGAATTGTCCGAACCAAATTTAATTTCAAATTCTTGAATTTTTCTTTCATAACTTGCTTCACATATATTTATTAAGGTTTGTTGAGCTATTTGTTTGTTTATGGGGCCAGTGCAAGATAGCACACTTTGTGTTTTGAATTTGGTAAAGAAGGAAATATAAATTTGAATTTATGTTTTTGAATTGAATATGTGAAGAGGATAAAAGGGTGGGGAATAAAATAGGAGTGTCCATATTGTCACTCCACTAAATTTGGTTTGGAAAATAAATGGATTTCTTAATTTGGGGATAAATAGGGTGACATGTGCCATATTGTTGGTATTGTTTTATATTTTGTTTTGTTTATTTTCTTTTCCTCAATTTTGTAATTAGAGTTAGAATCCAACAATCTTGCAAGCAAAGCATAACAAACAATAATCATGAAACAAACATATACCAATTTATAAGAAAAGTTTTTGTTGGCCCACATTTCTGCATTAATAATTTATATTAATATTTGGGATGTTACAGCGCCGTGCTCATTGTTCTTCCCGGCGACCAGATGCTGGATCTTGTCCAGCGCAGCCGCATTGACGCGAGTCCCGACCAGGGCAGGGCCGAGCGTCTCATCCTCCTGCGCGTCTTGGCGGGCTGAGGTCATCGCTGCCTTGCCTTTGGGTCTGCCCATTATCGAGGAGGATGCTTAAAGCGGAGCGCCGGAGAAGAAAGGAGTTCGCCGGAGGAGAAAAGAGTTCGCCGGAGACGAAGAACTAAGAGGTCGAGAGCTGGAAGTTTGGAGGCGCGGAATGGGAGTAATGGCTGCGATTTCGACCGGCGCGCAGCTTTATACCGCAGTCGGGCAGTTACCAAGGCGCGGTCGTGATGATCGTGGTGGGACCCCCCACTACGCACGATCGTCCGAAGAAACCGAGTCGTCGCGAACTCACCACCAAGTGACGTGTGTCACGGGCAGGCCGGACGTTTTGGACCCACGACGCTTCGTCTGGACCCGATGGGCCTCGCCGTGCCCGTCTTGGGCCCGGGGGCTACTGTCGGCCCAGTGGATTCTAGGGTGTGCAGAGCCCACTCTCCACGGCCCTCACACGCGCCGACGTCGACGAAACGACTAAGGACCAAGCGGAACACTTGGGGAGACCCCCGAGGGGAGAGCCCTCTCGAGGGGACTTGAGGAGGCAGCGAAGCGCCTGAAGGGGCTCCCCCTGAAGCTGCCCCCCGGCAAGGCTTTCTCCCCCGAAGGGGAGTCAACACAACTCCCTCCACAAGGCCTCCAGGGCCCTGTGGAGATACTTCTCTGCGAAGCAATTGCTGCAGAGCGCACATGGCCTCTGCAGCAGCCGCAGAGTGACGCGCGCGTCTGCGCGCGATGACGACGGCGCCACAGTTGCCGTTCTGGTGATAAAAGGAGTCAACAAAGCGCTGTGTCCCCTGCGCCGCCACCAAGGCTTTCCTCTTTGGTGGCAAAGCAGGTGGCCGGCGCAACGCTCCAACGGCGACGTCACCGTGGGCACCGCCGCGGTCTCTGCAGTACCAGCTGGCCGCTCTGCAAAGACGGCGGCTGCCCTGCCACGAAGGCAGGCCTTGCGACCATGGACCAAGTCCATGGGCAACTCAGCTGCGGTGCACCCCGCCCCACCATTTCGTCGCCATGTGGGAACCCTTCCACTGCGCAGCACGCAGGGATGAGGCCCGGGGCGCCTATATAAGGAGCAGGAGCACCACCGTAGCAGAGAACAACGGGCGGATCGACCGATCACTCATCCATAGACACCCCGCGGTAGCTTAGCAAGCCCAGCGAGCCCGAGGAGGAAGAAGGCCCGAACCTTCCCTCTCCGAGCTCCGCACTGCCTCGCGAGGGCCCGCGGCAAGCTCTTTGTACTACACCCTCTACTGAGCAATACAGACAAGCAGGAGTAGCGGCTTTACCTCACCCTGAGGGCCGTGAACCTGGGTACGGGCCGGAGTCCATCTCTGTCGTGCTGTTCCTCTACAGGCTCGACGAGCACCGTCACCGAGCCGGTTGTGGGTTGTTGACCAACGTGTTCAGTCCCCTTCACGAACTTCTCCCCCGAGAGTGGTCATCCCTGTTCCGTGGGAATCACACCTCGACAAGGCCGTCCAAGGCTCGCGAGCCAGGCGGCCCCAGCATCCATGGAAAACGCCTTTTTGCGCTGGCGCGACCGCGCGAAACCGAGGCCTGCGAGGTGAGCAGTCCCGCCGTCCGCGGGAGGCGTCTGTTCGCGCCGACGCGGCGGGTAGCCCCCGTGCCCCCCAGGATACTGGCCAGGTACCTCTCCTGGCCTGCGAGCTGGGCGTGGCGGCCTCGGGAGGCCATGCGTTCCGCTGCTCTGTCTTGACCTCTTCCCCTAGAACCGTCCCTGGCCTGGGCTTCCCCTGGGGGCGGCGGCTCTTGGAACGCCCTAGCCTCCGCCCGCCTGGACATATCTTCCTGCCCTTGACGTCCTCGGGCCTCCTCCCAGTCTGCTGGTCCCCCCGCAGGCTGCGGCGCCGGTGGCTAGACCTAGGGCTGGAATTCGAGCCGAGCCGACCAAGCTCGGCTCGACTCGCTCGAACTCGGTCAACAAACGAGCTACTCGAACTCGGCTCGTTTCAACAATCAAGTCTGAAAATGATACTCGGCTCGACTCGGAGGTACTCGCGAGCTACTCGCGAGTAGCTCAGTGATACACACAGCTAGCAAATATATGACTTTATAATGCATTTTTTTCAGATTATTTGGGAATCCTATGGTTAGGAGTGCTACTGAGAGAGGAAGAGGCACGAGAGCATAAGGTCATTATGGAATCCCTAATTATTACTTGGGTTGGGCTAATTTTCATTGGGCTGGGCTTCACAAAATCACGTATTTTCAAATTGTACCGAGCTAAACGAGTTTATCGAGTTACTCGGTTACTCGGCTCGAAAAGCTCGAACTCGAATACTCCAAAAAATGAAAACTCGGCTCGGCTCGTTTGCATTTCGAGTTCGAGTCGAGTCGAGTCGAGTTGCGAGTTACTCGTTTAGCTCGCGAGTTTCGAGTTTTAATTCCAGCCCTAGCTGGACCGGCCGCCATGATGGCGGGGCGCCCGTTCCATGGAACGTGGAAATCGCTTCCCCGAACCGGGCCACTAAGACGCGGCATAGCCCAGCCCACGACGTGATGGTGCCTTTGGGGAGGCTGGCCGACCAGACGAGGGCCGACCCCTCCAACGCCCACGGGAACCATTACATCATGTCCGTGTCATTGCCTCCGGCGTCCCGTACCTCCTGCATGTAGGTCTGTAGGAACAGGATCGGGTTACCGGCTTCGGGGTAGCGCTCTTGAAAGCTCAGCCTCGACACGCCGCTTTGGGGATAGGCGCCGAAGCCGAGGCCTAACGCGAGGGGAGGGGGGCCGAGCGTCGTGCCGGCGAACGCCGAGGACCCGGATTTGTGCCCCATCATTTCTCCGCGCCCGCGCCTCCGCCGCGTGCTCCTTGAGGGGCGCCGCGAGGAGCCTTGGGATACGGCGGGGCTGGCGTGGGCACGCCGGGTGCTTCCGCGCGGAGCCGGGGCGAACTGCCGCAGCGGTGGCTCAGGTGGCGGATCGGCGCGCACGCCCTTCTAGCGCTTGGTGAGCTTGGAGGTGACTTCCCTAGGGTCTTCGTCCGTGGAGAGGCGCCGACGAACTGCCTGCCTTACTTCGGGCCACGCGGGCATCTCCTCCTCGGAGCGATGAGAGGCGGCGCCGAGGTCAAGTGGGCGCCTGTGGGGCGGCGATGCCGGCTCGGGCTCGCTTGGCCAGTCCAGCGGGTGCTCGGCTATGTCGATGATGTACTCCTCGTCCGAGCGCTCGGTGCGCCGCGGCTTCGCGTTAGAGCTTCGGCCCTCCATTGCCGAGCGTACAAGGATTCAGGGCGCGCTTTTAAAGGCCCCCTACCTGGCGCGCCAAACGTCGGAATATAGCCTCCGAAGAAGCTAAGAAAGAGTATCGAACACTGGGGGCCTTAGAGCGCTGCCTCTGACCTCACGAGGCTCGACGAAGGAGATGAACAACACTACAGAGATTGACACTTTGTTTACCCAGGTTCAGGCCACCGCGGAGGTGAATGCCCAACTCCTGCTTGATTGTATTGCTTGGTAGAACACAGGGAGCTACAATGGTGAACGCCTAGGGTTTCTAGGGTTTGAGTCCACAGTGTTCCAGCCCTTAGCCGGCCGGGAATGCCTCCTTTTATAGACGGCGGACAGCCTTGGTCTTCAAAACCTTCGGCGGGAAGATCCCGCATGCTTCCAAGAGCCCTTCTGCTCCTCTGCGGTTGCTTTGGCAAAAGCATTCGACCGGACCAGGCCTACGGCCTTGCTCTGCTGCCCGCCGTTGTCTTCTTCCTCCCCGCCACCTCAGCTCCTGCTCCGTTGGCACTAAAATGGCTGTCCCTGATAAAGGTGAGGTAAAGTAAGAGAGGCACGGAGGGACTCGTGATGCCTTCTTGCACCGAAATAGCAAGTCTTGGGGGCACGGCCCCTGGTGGCCGGTTTGGTCTCCCCCTTTTATCACCGGAAAGGTAAGCTCTGACGGTCGTCGACCTGTTAGGTCGCAACTGGGTATGATTCCAAATGGTGGGGGAGCCCCATCACGTCTTTGCCCTGAGGATGTCCCTCTACCTTAGAGCCGCGGGGAGGAGCTCTTCTAGCTTCGAGGGAGACCCTCCCGAGGCGGCCTTCCGAGGAGCCTCCAGAGGCTATCTCAACAGGCCTAGAACGAGCGGCCCATCATACCCTGGTTTCCAATGGGCCGACAGTACCGTTCAGGAGCCATTCTTCTTCACGGTGATATGAAAGTTAAACCTCATGTAGTCAATGGACAACGCCTTGAACATTATATTGCAGGAGAGAGCTTCGTCATAGTGATAGAAGAAATGGACCTAGAGACACCGGAGGAGGTAATAAAGAGGAACTCTGTAGTTTCAGAAACTCAGAATCAATAATTGGTAACTTTTGTGTTGGAAAGTTTCTCGGAATTGAATAATATTTTACGGAGATCAGTTTTATGGAAATTAACGTGCAGGACAAGAAACTTGGAAGAAACAGAGCACCGAGGGAGGAAAGGGACCCTCCCACGCGGCCAGATTCTTTGGCCGCGTGGGGCCACCCCTTTTGCCCCTCGGAGTCCTATTCCGTCTCGTTTTGGACTCCTACGCTTCGTCTTGACCTAAAAACTGTCAATATATACCCCCTTCTGGCGATCTGATCTCGCACCGAGCGTTCTCGAGCGATCTTTGTTTTGGTTGTTTCTGTCTGTCAGGGTTTAGCCATGTCAAGCTCCGGATCCAACCAAGAGGGAGAGGACTCCACCAAGGGAGGCATTGTGAACCACTACCTCGACTCCGTGATGGCACCCATGAAGACCTTGTCCTTCAAGGAGGGAGTGCTGCTCGTGGAGGAGGTGAAGGCTCCCAAGACCATCGGAACGGTGGAAGAGAAGCTGGATGAACTAGAACAGAAGACCTTCAGGTATAGCATGGTTGTTGAACGCAGCCTTGATGCTCATCACTTCATGAACCTGGAGCTGGAGAAGAAGGTTGA
This sequence comes from Poa annua, assembly GCA_026929855.1. Classification (NCBI taxonomy): domain Eukaryota; kingdom Viridiplantae; phylum Streptophyta; class Magnoliopsida; order Poales; family Poaceae; genus Poa; species Poa annua. The sequence continues at coordinate 24,957,454 of CM049439.1, read as the reverse complement.
AGAATACAAGGAGAGGCTCAATGACTTGGAGGATAGGTATCTACATGTCATGTCAGAGTTGGACAGGTTCCAATCTCTTATGTCGGATGTAAAAAACCAAAACTATGAGTATGAGGAGCGCTTCAAGAAGATCTCAGAAGCTGCCACCCTAAGGTATAATGATCCCCCTACATCTTTCTACAATGGGAGACCTTTTCCAAGGAAGATAGCAGAGTGGGAGGCGGAGTATGAAAAAGAAGAAGCTGCAGCAGATGAGGCACTGGCAGATCGTCAAGCTTGGGGGAGTTCAACCTAGTCTTTATCTTTACTAGTTTATCATATCTATCTAGTCATGGTGTTTTTTTATCATTTAGTTATCAATCTCTCTTAGGCTTGTGTGAGCTTGATCACTCTGTATCAAGTTTCGGGCGCGTAGTTGACGAGGGGAGCTTGGTGTGGTTTTGCTTCTTTTTGTCCCCGGCAACAGCGCCAGAAAATCTTGATGCTCGCAGTAGCGTTGGGAAACCCCAAGAGGAAGGTGTGATGCAGTAGCAGCAAGTTTTCCCTTAGTTATGAAACCAAGGTTATCGAACCAGTAGGAGATGAAGGCTCTTCTGAAGGTGTCAACGGCGCCAGAAAGTCTTGGTGGCGTGTAGTTGGCGTAGAACCTGCACACAACACAATCAAGATACTTTGCCCCAACTTAACAGTGAGATTGTCAGTCTCACTGGCTTGCTGTTACAAAGGATTAGACGTATAGTGTGGAAAATGATGTTTGCTTGCAGAGAATGAAAAGAACAGTGTTTGCAGTAGGTTGTATTATCAATGTAAAAGAATGGACCGGGGTCCACAGTTCACTAGTGGTGTCTCTCCATAAATAAATAATAGCATACATGCGGGTAAACAAATTACAGCTGGCAATTGACAAAATAAAGAACTGCATAATTATGCATGTACAAGTCATGGTGTCTAGTGTGAGATTCATTTGGGCATTACAACAATATACGTAGACCGTTCCAACCGCATCTATGACTAATAATCCACCTTCCGGTTAGCGTCTGCACCCTTTCAGTATTAAGTTGCAAGCAACAGATTATTGCATTAGGCAAAGTGTGTAATGTAAGTAGCACAATTATCCTTAGACAAAGCACTACTGTTTTATCCCTAGTAGCAACAGTACATTCACAATCTTAGAGGTTGCTGTCACTCCCCCAAATTAAATGAAGACATGAACCCACTATCGAGCATAAATACTCTCTCTTGGAGTCACAAGCATCTACTTGGCCAGAGCATCTAGTAGCAACAGAGAGCATGCAAGATCATAAATAATGCACTCACATAATATATTATGAAGCAAATGACATAGTACTCAATATTCATCGGATCCCAGCAAACACAACATGTAGCATTACAATAAGATGATCTTGATCATGATAGGCAGCTCACAAGATCTAAACATCATAACACAAGTGGAGAAGACAACCATCTAGCTACTGCTATGGACCCATAGTCCAAGGATGAACTACTCACGCATCAGTCCGGAGGTGGGCATGGTGATGTATAGCCCTTCGGTGATGATTCCCCTCTACGACAGAGTGCCGGGAAGAGCTTCTGAACCCTCCCGAACTAGGGTTGACGACGGCGGCCCGAGGGTGTTTAGTGGAAAAGTGTTCGGGCCCTAGGGTTTATTTGTTGGGGGGTCTTTATAGGCCAAAGGGCGACGTCGGTGGGCGCCCGAGGGGCCCACACCTCGTCACGGCGTGGCCAAGGAGGCTGCCGCGCCGCCACGTGGTGTGGCCGCCTCGTGGCCCCACTTCGTTTGCTCTTCGGTCTTGGGAAAAATAGGGACTTCGGCTTTTGTTTCGTGCAATTCTGAGAATATTTCCAGAACAACTTTTCTGAAACCAAAAACAGCAGAAAACAGGGAACTGGCACTGTGGAATTTTGTTAATAGGTTAGTCCCAGAAAATGCATAAAAATGATATAAAGTGTATATAAAACATGTAGCAATTAGTATAATATAAGCATGGAACATAAGAAATTATAGATACGTTTGAGACGTATTAAGCATCCCCAAGCTTAGTTCTACTCGTCCCGAGTAGGTAAAACGATAACAACAAATAATTTCTGAAGTGACATGCTTTCACACAATCTTGATCAAATAATATTGTAAAGCTCATGTTATGAATAAACTGACTCAAGGCAATGGTCTATAGTTTGCTAACAAATAGACAAGGAGTAAACAACTGAATCATATAAGTAAAAAAATTTCATGGATAGTACTTTCAAACAAGCACCAAATAGTTTTGCATAAGAGTTAACTCATAAAGCAATAGTTTCTAAGCAAAAGAGCATTGAAGCAACACATAAGAAGATTTAAGTTTCAGCATTGGATTTCAACTTGTAACATGTATATCATAAAGATAGTTGTCAACAAAAAGCAATATAATAAGTGCAATAAGTAAGCGTGTAAGAATTGTTGCACACAAAGTTGACACAAGTGTTTGCTTCTAAGATAGAAAGAAGTAGGTAAACTGACTCAACATAAAGTAAAAGAAAGGCCCTTCGCAGAGGGAAGCAGGGATACAAGCATGTGCTAGAGCTTTTTAGTTTTTATAGGCTTTTGAAATCATATAGAGAGCATAAAAGTAAGTTTTTTAGCGGTGTTTGTTGTTGTCAACGAATGGCAGTGGGCACTTCTACCCTCCTTGTCAACCAGACTTTCAAGAGCGGCTCCCATTGAAGGACGATATCATCCCTCTTGTTCTCTTTCGTTTACATATGCAGTTTTAGAAACTGGGATTATTGCTTGACTGATTGGATCAGGGGAAAATGTGAAGAGACTTAAGCGGTTAAAGTTGTAATTAATTTGGACTGGGCACCCCATTTGCCAGCTCTTTTTGCAAAATTAATGGATAAGTGGATGTGCCACTAGTCCATTGGTGAAAGTCTGTCATAACCAAATAACAAGGTTGATATCGAAAACACCACATACTTCCTCATGAGCTAATAAGCATTGACACAAATAAGGGATAATAAGTTTTGAATAAAGATAGCAAATGAAGTATTTACTTGAAATGGCAGAAAATACCACGTAGTAGGTAGGTATGGCGGACACAAATGGCATGGGTTTTGGCTCAAGGTTTTGGATGCACGAGAAGCATTCCCTCTCAGTACAAGGTTTTGGGCTAGCAAGGTTGTTTGAAGCAAACACAAGATGACAACTGGCACAACAAGACTCACATAAAAATATATTGCAAGCATTAAAGAACTCTACATTGTCTTCCTTGTTGTTCAAACACTTTTACTAGAAAATATCTAGACCTTAGAGATACCAAACATGCAAACCAAATTTCAACAAGCTCTACGGTAGTTCTTCACTAATAGGTTTTTAACTACATGATGCAAGAGCTTAAACATGATCTACTTGAGAGCTCAAAACAATTGCCAAGCACCACAACATGCAAGATAATGATCTATATGAACATGTATATCTTTTCATTATACCATCTACCACATGTAGCATTTTCTATTTCAAACCAAACACCAATCAACTTATTTAAACATAAACTCTCCATGTAATTAATAATGAAACAAGAGAGTATTTCCTAACCGCTACGGCTTTCAGCTTTCGCCATTAACATAAAACAATAAGTGCTGCGGCTTTCAGCTTTCGCCATAAACATAAAAGATAAGTGCTGAGGCTTTCAGCTTTCGCCATAAACATAAAAGAATGCTAGGATCCAATTTATTCAGAAAATTAAAATAACAAAGAAAAAATAAAAGCAAACAGGCGCTTCAAGTAAAGCACATAAGATGTGAAGGAATTAAAATATAGTTTCCCTAGAGATAACCTGATAATTTGTTGATGAAGAAGGGGATGCCTTGGGCATCCCCAAGCTTAGACGCTTGAGTCTTCTTGAAATATGTTTGGGTGACCCACGGGGGCATCCTCAAGCTTAGGCTTTTTCATCTTCTTGATCACATCATATCATCCTCTCTCTTGATCCTTGAAAACTTCCTCCACACGAAACTCAAAGTAAACTTTATTAGAGGGTTAGTGCATAATCAAAAATTCTCATATTCTGCATGGACACAATCATTACCAATGCTACTGGACATTAGCTACAGTCACTGGTATTTCGTGGAGCAAAAAGATCCACTCAAGACAGTAAAAAAGGCAATGCAAAATAAATGGCAGAATCTGTCAAAAACAGAACAGTCCGTAAAGACGAATTTTTTCGAGGCACTTAACTTGCTCAGATCAGAAAACTCAAAACTAATGAAAGTTGCGTACATATCTGAGGATCACGCACAAAAACTATCAGGTCATTTCGATTTTTCTGTGAATGCTGACAAATTAAACGGTGGACAGCAGAAAACTGTTCCTGTGCAGGAATCCAAATCTAGCATCAACTTCCTACTAGAGGCTTTACTTGACACAACAATGCGATAAAATAAAGATACAACGGAATTGCTACAGAGGTAAGCATGTTCCTTGACTCAATATAAAAGAAAAAAACAGAAACAAAAAGTGGGTTGTCTCCCATAAGCGCTTTTCTTTAACGCCTTTCAGCTAGGCACCAAAAGTAAAACTCAAGTGGCATCCAAGTCAAGTCCAGAGATTCTCTCAACTATGCATTGTATTTTATCTATATGAGTTTAAGAGGTCCTTCTATCATTACTTTTAGGTTTACTACATTCATCAAATGGGTTTTCAGGGACAATCCAATCAAAATTATTTTCCAAGGCTTCATGCATTCCTACAAGTTTAACATGTATTGGTACTTTGATTTCTTGCCCCATTTTAGCTTTGGTTTTCCCTAACTTTTCAAATGTACTAATAACATCTACGCATGAACCTAGCATATTAAAATGATCAAAGACTTTCCTATCTTCCATAGCAACATCACCAAATTCTTTAAGCAAGGTTTCTAGAATAAAATCTTTCTTTTCAGCATTTTCAACATTATGAAGGTTAAGAAACATTTGCTGCATTATGGGGTAAAGGTTAACAAACCTAGCCTATAATATGTGAACTAAAGAAGCTGCAGCAGTTTCATAATTTGGGGCAAGTTCTGCAATCGATCTCTCCTAAAAAATTTTATGCTTACTAACATGGTTAAAGAACTCTTCAATGTTATCTTTTTCAATTATAGAACCACTACCTACTGATAGGTCTTCCAAGGTGTACTTAGGGAGCAACATTTTAGCAAAAATAAACTAAGCTGAAATATAAAAATGCAAGTAACTAATTTTTTTGAGTTTTTTTAATAATAATAGGCAAACAAGACAGTAATAAAAATAAACTAAGCAAGACAATAACAAAATAAAAAGATTGGAAGTGAGAGACTCCCCTTGCAGAAGTGCTTCAATCTCCCGGCAACGGCGCCAGAAAATCTTGATCACTCTGTATCAAGTTTCGGGCGCGTAGTTGACGAGGGAGTTTGGTGTGGTTTTGCTTCTTTTTGTCCCCGACAACGGCGCCAGAAAATCTTGATGCTCGCAGCAGCGTTGGGAAACCCCAAGAGGAAGGTGTGATGCAGTAGCAGCAAGTTTTCCCTCAGTTATGAAACCAAGGTTATCGAACCAGTAGGAGATGAAGGCTCTTCTGAAGGTGTCAACGGCGCCTGAAAGTCTTGGTGGCGTGGAACCTGCGCACAACACAATCAAGATACTTTGCCCCAACTTAACAGTGAGATTGTCAGTGTCACTGGCTGATACGTCTCAAACGTATCTATAATTTCTTATGTTCCATGCTTATATTATACCAATTGCTACATGTTTTATATACACTTTATACCACTTTTATGCATTTTCTGGGACTAACCTATTAACAAGATGCCACAGTGCCAGTTCCCTGTTTTCTGCTATTTTTGGTGTCAGAAAAGTTGTTAAGGAAATATTCTCGGAATTGCACGAAACAAAAGCCAGAAACCCTATTTTCCCCGGAAGCATCCAGAACACCGAAGAGGGGCAAGAGGGGGGCCACAGGGCGACCACACCTGTTGGTGGCGCGGGTCCCCCCTACCGCCCCATGACGTGGTGTGGGGACCACGGCCCTCCACCGACGTTGCCCTTTCGCCTATTTAATCCCCCCGACAAATAAACCCTAGGCACCCGATCAGAAATCCACGAAACATCCCGTAGCCGCCGCCGTCGTCAACACTAGTTCGGGAGGGTTCTGCAGCTCTTCCCGGCACCCTGCCGGAGAGGGGACTCATCACCGGAGGGCTCTACATCACCATGCCCGCCTCCGGACTGATGCGTGAGTAGTTCATCCTTGGACTATGGGTCCATAGTAGTAGCTAGATGGTTGTCTTCTCCACTTGTGCTATCATGTTTAGATCTTGTGAGCTGCCTAACATGATCAAGATCATCTTATTGTAATACTACATGTTGTGTTTGCTGGGATCCGATGAATATTGAGTACTATGTCATTTGCTTCATAATATATTATGTGAGTGCGTTATTTATGATCTTGCATGCTCTCCGTTGCTACTAGATGCTCTGGGCAAGTAGATGCTGGTGACTCTAAGAGGGGGTATTTATGCTCGATAGTGGGTTCATGTCTTCATTTAATCTGGGGGAGTGACAGCAACCTCTAAGATTGTGAATGTACTGTTGCTACTAGGGATAAAACAGTAGTGCTTTTTCTAAGGATAATTGTGCTACTTACATTACACACTTTGCCTACTGCAATAATCTGTTGCTTGCAACTTAATACTGAAAGGTGTACGGACGTTAACCGGAAGGTGGATTATTAGTCATAGATGCGGTTGGAATGGTCTATGTATAATGTTTTAATGCCCAAATGAATCTCACACTAGACACCATGACATGTACATGCATCATTATGCAGTTCTTTATTTTGTCAATTGCCCAGCTTTAATTTGTTTACCCACATGTATGCTATTATTTATTTATGGAGAGACACCACTAGTGAACTGTGGACCCCGGTCCATTCTTTTACATTGATAATACAACCTACTGCAAACTGTTTTCTTTCATTCTCTGCAAGCAAACATCATTTTCCACACTATACGTCTTATCCTTTGTTACATCAAGCCAGTGAGACTGACAGTCTCACTGTTAAGTTGGGGCAAAGTATCTTGGTTTTGTTGTGTGCAGGTTCCACGCCAACTAAGTGCCACCAAGACTTTCTAGCGCCATTGCTAGGGGGAGGAAACACCTTTGTTCAGCTCCCTGCAACTCAGAAGATCGTCTGGCACCGTTGACACCTTCAGAAGAGCCTTCATCTCCTACTGGTTCGATAACCTTGGTTTCATAACTGAGGGAAAACTTCCTGCTGTACTCTCCACACCTTCCTCTTGGGGTTGCCCAACGCTGCGAGAGCATCAAGACTTTTTCTGGCGCCGTTGCCGGGGAGATTGAGGCACTTCTGCGACGGGAGTCTCTCACTTCCAATCTTTTTATTTTTTGTTATTGTCTTTCTTAGTTTATTTTTATTACTGTATTGTTTGTTTATTATTATTAAAAACACAAAAAAAATAGTTTCTTGCATGTCTAGTTCTTTACTTGCTATCAATGGATTCTCTATTTGATACAAAATATTATTGGCACGGTGGGTTCACGAAGGAACAACAAAATTATTATAAGGAATACCGCTTGTCTCAAAAAGGGAAATATTTATGGGAACAAATAAGTAGATTGAATTATTTTGCTAAGAACTTGTGTTCTACATATGATGAATCCTACTGCTTTAATGAATCTTTTTGTTGTAGAAGGCATAAACACCTCCCTTTCCAATGTGATTATAATGATAATGAAACCTTGGCTGCTTATGCTAAAGGAAACTATGACTTTGGTAATCTTGAACAAATTGAAGAATTTGTTGTTTTTAAGGGTGCCTATGAAATTGCTGGTTATATTCAAAATGATGATGCTCCTTGTAAAACTGACAATTATGCTATACTTGGTTACTGTCTTGAATATTACAATGATAATCCTTATATCACTAAATTTCTCGAGAAAACTTATTCTCTAGAACAACTTGCTTCCTTTCAGGGACCTGTGGAAGAAGAAATTGCAGAACCTGAAAGCTCATTGGATGAAAAAGAGGAGGAGAGTGAAGAACAAAAGGAGGATCTACCTTCTAATGTTAGTAACTCTTTAACTCTTACATTATATGATTACCCTCCATGCCTACCTAAGAAGGAAGAATGCTATATTGTTGAATGTCATGATTCTGTTGAAATATCTCTTTTTGATAAATTTGAAGTAGCATGCTCCTTGACTCAAGTAAAAGAGGAAATTACAGAAAGTAAAAATGTGCTCCCTAATGTTATATATGATAATGCTCTTGATGATGGTCCTGTGTTGTTTAATTATATTAATTATGCTACTATTGTCAAAAGTGGTTTTAAGAACCCCGTAGTTTTTGAGCCTAATAGAAATTATGTGTTTGTAGATCATGAAAAGCATGATTTATGTGATAGTTATATTGTTGAGTTTGTTCATGATGCTACTGAAAGTTATTACGAGAGAGGAAAATAAGGTTGTAAAAGTTTTCAAGTTACTAAAACACCTCTCTTTATGTTGAAAGTTTTGAAATTGCATTTGTTTCACCTTTCTATGCTAGTTGTTTTATGTTTCAACAATTTATTTTATTACAATATTCCCTTGCATAGGAAGTGGGTTAGACTTAAATGTGTTTGATATTTGCCCCTTGATGCTCTCTCTTTTCAACTATTATTCTTATGAGACGTCATTAAAATTTGCTAGCCTAGCTAAAAGGCATTAAAGAAAGCGCTTTTGGGAGGCAACCCATTACCTTTTATTTTCAGATTGAGTAAAGGAACATGCTTACCTCTGTAGCAATTCCATTGTATCTTTATTTTATCGCATCGTTGTGTCAACTAAAACCTCTAGTAGGAAAAGTTGATGCTAGATTTGGATTTCTGCGCAGGAACAGTTTTCTGCTGTCCACCGTTTAATTCGTAAGAATTCACATAAAAATCAAAATGACCTGAGATTCTTTGTGCGTGATCCTCAGATATGTACGCAACTTTCATTAGTTTTGAGTTTTCTGATCTGAGCAAGTTAAGTTCCTCGAAACAATTCGTCTTTACGGACTGTTCTGTTTTTGACAGATTGTGCCATTTATTTTGCATTGCCTCTTTTACTGTTTCTGAGTGGATCTTTTTGCTCCATGAAATACCAGTGGCTGTAGCTAATGTCTAGCAGCATTGGTAATGATTGTTTCCATGCAGAATATGAGAGTTTTTTATTATGCACTAACCCTCTAATAAAGTTTACTTTGAGTTTGGTGTGTAGTAAGTTTTCAAGGATCAAGAGAGAGGATGATATGATGTGATCAAGAAGATGAAAAAGACTAAGCTTGGGGATGCCCCCGTGGGTCACCCAATCATATTTCAAGAAGACTGAAGCGTCTCCCCTTCTTCATCAACAAACTATCAGGTCATCTCTAGTGAAACTATATTTTAATTCCTTCACATCTTATGTGTTTTACTTGAAGCGTTAATTTGCTTTTATTTTTGCTTTGTTATTTTAATTTTCTGAATAAATTGGATCCTAGCATTCTTTTATGTTTATGGCGAAAGCTGAAAGCCTCAGCAGTGATCTTTTATGTTTATGGCGAAAGCTGAAAGCCGCAGCACTTATTGTTTTATGTTTATGGCGAAAGCTGAAAGCTGCAGCGGTTAGGAAATACTCTCTTGTTTCATTTTTAATTATTTGGAGAGTTTATGTTTAAATAAGTTGATTGGTGTTTGGTTTGAAACAGAAAATGCCACATGTGGTAGATGGTATAATGAAAAAATATACATGCTCATATGGATTGTTATCTTGCAGGTTGTGGTGCTTGGTGATGACCCACAAGTATAGGGGGTGTACCGTAGTACTTTTGATAAATAAGAGTGTCGAACCCAACAAGGAGAACAAGGTGCTGACAAGCGGTTTTGATGAGGATTTCACTGTAAACACTAGCAGACAAGTTTTTAGGAGTTTTTGATATAACAGATAAATAAAGTGCAAGTAAATAGAGCGCAACAATTATAATTGCAGCGAGTGGCCCAATCCTTTCTAGAGCAAAGGACAAGCCGGTTTGTTTACTTATGATGACCAAACGTTCCTGAGGACACATGGGATTTCTGTCTAGTGCTTTCGCTTCATATAGATGATTAATCTTTAGTGTTTCGATAAGTGTTGTGTGGGTGAACCTATGCTAATGCACCGCCCTTCCTAGGACTAATACATACTTGTGATTATACCCCTAGTAAGCATCCGCAAATACCAGAAAGTAATTAAGATAAATCTAACCACAGCCTTAAACTCTGAGATCCTACCATCCCTCATGCATCGAGATACCAACGGGGGTTCAGGTTTCTGTCACTCCGGCAACCCCACAATTAATATTCGAATACACAATGCATTCCCCTAGGCCCATAAAGGTGAAGTGTCATGTAGTCGACGTTCACATGACACCACTAGAAGAATAGCACCACAACTTAAATATCAAAACATTAAATATTACTCAACATAGTTCACTACTAACATCTAGACTTCTCCCATGTCCTCAAGAACTAAACGAACTACTCACAACACATCATTTGGAACATGATCAGAGGTGATATAATGATGGGTAACAATCTGAACATAAACCTTAATTCAACGGTTTCACTCAATAGCATCAATAACAATAGTAATCAACACCGGGAGAGTTTCCCCTATCAAATAGACAAGATTCAGCCCTAGATGTTACAGCGGGAACGGAGTGGAATGATGGAGATGACGGTGTCGGCGGTGGAGATGGTGGTGATGATGATCCCGATGAAGTGCAGCTCGATGACGGTGACGATGGCGACGATTTCCCCCCTCAGGGAAGGGATTTCCCCGGCAGATTGCTCCCTGCCGGAGAGCTTTTCTCTCTCTGGTGTTTTCCGCCTCGTGGAGGCGGCGGAATATTTCTTCGACCCTCCCTGATGTCTTAGGTTTTCGAGGAAATGAAGTACGCGAGAGGGCGATGCCTGAGGTGGGCTAGGGCGGCCTCACCATGTGCCGGCGCGGCAGCAAGGGGGGGAGCGCCTGGGCATGGTGTGGGCCCCCTGTGGCCCACCTTGGCATCCCCTTTTGGCTCCCTCCGGCATCTGGCAAAATAGGAGTTTCCATCCGGTCACTTTTGGCTTTTGATCTTCGCAAATATTGTATCTTGACGGTGCTTTTTCCAGCAGAATTCGGCCTCCGGTGATCCATTCTGCAATAATCGTCAAACATGAAAAATAGATGAAATAACAAAAGTATCATCTCTAAATATGAAATATATCAATGAATAACAGTAAATTATGATATAAAATAGTGATGCAAAATGGACGTATCAACTCCCCCCAAGCTTAGACCTCGCTTGTCCCCAAGCGAAAGCTGAACTCAGTAAACATGACTACAGGATTATGGACTGAAGTGTCGATAAATAAAATACGGACAAGAAGCATCACATCTATTAATACACAAGTCATCTTAGATAATAACGCCGTTCATATAACTCAACTTGTAACAAGTAAAGAAGAATCACAATAAGGTGCATAGAGACAATCAAGTTGTGTTGGCAAACTTTGTTCTTGGTCAGAGAACAATGAACAAATTGAACTTACTCTTTAAAACACCCCTTTTACAGTAGTTGCTAACCTTCAAGATTATATCTATGAGATAACAAGGAAGAAATAAAGACATGATTAATAATACAAATGTATAGATGGTTGAATCACAACAACTCAAATGCTCGCTTGAGACAGAGGGAAATAGGTTTACTGACTCAACATGAAAGTAAAAGATAGTCCCTTCACAGAGGGAAGCAGAGATACAAACATGTGCTAGAGATTTTAAGTTTTGAAATCATATAGAGAGTATGAAATAAGTTTTAAGCTGTGTATATCGTTGTCAACGAATGATAGTGAATGAAAACGATATTTACCATGTTATCTAGACTTTCAAGAGCGGCTCCCATCGAAGGACGTTATTTCTACCCAAGGGTAGATCATCCCTCTTCTCTTTTGTTTACACACGCACACTTTTTTAAATCGGTTTGGCACTCCTCCCCACCATTGCTTACACAATCCATGGCTAACCGAATCCTCGGGTGCCTTCCAATCAATCTCAAACCATGGAGGAGTGCCTATTTTTTTTGAATAATACAACACTTTGGAACTTTCTTTTTGATAACTCATTGAAAATCATGTGAAGAGAATTGAACAATTAATTACTTGGGACTGGGCACCTGTCGAGGAGTGACTCCCACGTAACAGGGGTAGTCTCGCCCTGAAGAGAGGTTCGAAGAGGGGACTGAACACGGAGGTCTAACAACACTCGAGGGGCTCGACGACGATGCTCGCCGAGCCTAAAGGAGGACAATCACGCCAGAGATGGACACAAGCCCGTACCCAGGTTCACGGCCCTCGAGGGGAGGTAAAACCGCTACTCCTGCTTGTCTGTATTGCACTGTGAAGGTTACAGGATAACGAGCTTGCCGAAGGTTCTCTTGAGGCAGCTTGGTGCCTGGGGAGGGACACAATGGTCGTCTTCCTCCTTCGGCAGTTGGCTATCCTATGTGTTCTGGGTGCCCGTGCGTGATTGGGCCCTTTCCCTCTTTTCTACGGGGGAGCTCCTGCTCCTTTTATAGGCGCCCCGGGCTCCGTCCTCGTGCTGGTGGGCTCCCACACGCCAGTCGCATGGAGGAGCGGGAGTCCACCGCAGCTCGTCCGTCCATGGACGCGGTCCATCCGTGCTAAAGTAGCGCGCCGTGGCCGACAGGTTGCAGGCGGTGCAGGGCGGCTCGCTGGCGCAGCAGAGGCCGTGGTGGAGCCCACGGTGACGATCCTCTTGGAGCGTTGCGCCGTCCAGCCTCTTTATCACCAAAGGGGAAAGTTCTGGCTGTCCTGCCGCAGGCGGCGCGGCTTTGTTGACTCCTTTATCACCAGAATGGCAACTGGGGTGCTCGCGTCACCCTGCGGCTGCTGCAGGGGCCATGTGCGCCCTGCAGCGCTTGCTTAGCCGCGAAGTGTCTCCACAGGGCAGTGGTCGCCTGTGGAGGGGTTTTCTGCTGACTCCTCTCCAGGCGGGCTGTGCCTGGGGAGTCTCTTGAAGCGCAGGGTCCTCTTCAGGCCCTGGCGTCCTCTTCAGGCCTCGAGAGGGGATGCCTCTCGAGGATCCCTCCAAGCGGTAGCCTAGTCCTCAGCCGTTCTGCCGAAGTTACCTGCGGGCGAGGCCTGTAGGGAGTGGGCCGTGTGTACCCCGGTCCTGACTGGGCCGACAGTAGCCCCTAGGCCCACGATGGGCACGACGAGGCCCGTTGGGTCTAGGCGAAGCGTCGTGGGGCAACATCTGCAGGCCGGGCCGAGCCACGCGTCACGCCGGCGAGCAACGGTTGCGCACGATAAGGGACGTGCGTCGTGGGGGGTCCCACCACGCCCCGGTGACCGCTCCTTGACGAGACATAAAAACCCCGGCGCCGGAGCAGGGAGCCGTTACTACTCCCACTCCTCGCAGACGCCAACCGCACAGAGCTCTCCGCTCCTGCAATCCGGCGCCCTTTTCTCCGATTCCTCCAACTTCCCCTCGCGCCGCTCCCTTCTTCCCTCCGACGATGACTCCGCCGAAGAACAAGGGCAAGGCGGCCGCGGGGTCTTCATCGCAAGCAGCGCCCGCTGAGGCCGCGTACGGCGCGGCACTGTTGGGCGTGCGCGTCAACGACAAGGCGCTCGAGAAGGTCCGCTTCCTGGTGGCGGACCGGACCAACGAGCATGGCGCCACCGCACTCAAGCCTGCGGCGCACGGGAAACGCCCGCGAGGGTTTTTCCCCGTCTTCCAGCACTGCGTCTCGGCGGGCCTGGTGCCGCCCTTCTCTCCGTTCCTGGAGGCGGTGCTGGCCTTCTACCAGATCCAACTGCTGCACCTCCACCCCAACTCGGTGCTGATCCTCGCCGTCTTCGCCTACCTCTGCGAGGCGTACCTAGGCGTGGAGCCCACGGTGGAGCTCTTCCGGTGCTTCTACGCGCTCCGGAGCACGGCGAAGAACGAGCGCTCAGGATGCGTCTCCTTCCGCATCGTGGACGGCATGGGGAGCGTCTACATCCCCATGTCGTGGAGCGAGGGCAAGGCCATCACCTCCGTGACGAAGAAGGTGGACGACTTCCGCCAGCGGTGGTTCTTCGTTGGCGTGGAGCAGCCAAGCGCCTTCCTTGAGGTCCCTGACGCGCCGCCAGTGAAGAACTCGCACTGGGGCAAGGCCACCTTCTGCGGCGCGCAGAACGTGATGTTGTCGGGCCGCCTGAGCTACCTCCGGGAGGAAGGCCTCACGGGGCAAATCGTCGTGGCGGACTTCGTGACGCGCCGCCTCGCCCCACTCCAGGCGCACGCGATGCCGATGTGGATGTATTCCGGCCCCAATGACAAGATGCGGCTTCATCGCGAGGACAACGACAAGGACGCCGTCGACAACGTCCTGTCCGCGCTCTTCATCAACCCCGCGGTGCCCGCCATGGAGGAACTCCCGATCTCCCTCAGGCCTCTGCACCAGTACAACATGACCGAGCGTTTGGCCGTTCTGGAGGGGGTTCCTCCGTACACTCCGGCGGGCCCGGCGCGGAAGGTGGTGCCCGTGCCTGTGGTGCATGATGCGGAGGAGGCAGAGACGCCCTCCGCCTCAGGAGCCGGACAAGGCGAGGAGGAAGCCGCGGCTGGCGGGGAGGAGGACGCGGCGGGCGAGGAGGAGGACGCGGGGGGCGAGGAGGCCTCTTCGAGGGCCCGGCCCCACGCGGGCGAGATTTGCGACATCTCGTCGGGTGACGACGAAGGCGCCTTCGCGGGGGCGCCCACGCGTCGCGCGGAGGAGGAGGTGTCTGCAGGGGAGGCCTCTGACGAGGAGTCCTTGCTGGGGCGTCGCGAGCCCCGGTCCAAGGCGGCCTGCGACGGGCCTGGAGCGAGGCCCTCCGACGTTCCTTCTAAGAGGAAAGCCGAGGCGCCTCTGGAGAGGCCAGACGCCAGGCCCAAGCCCTCCTGGCGCTCGCCAGGCTTGGCGTGGGTTGACACCGGGGCCAAGCGGTCCAGGTAAGTTCCTTTAATTACTAAACGCTTGATTATTGCACTCTTCTTCTCACATTTCTGACACTCGCCCCCCGGTTCTTTCAGCGACCTAGTGCCTGCGAAACGCCGTAGGCTTCGCAAGGCAGCGGAGGTGAAGGGAGCCGCGGCTGAGGCCGCGGCTGGAGAGGCCGCGAGGCCTGGGAAGATGGCCACGGCTGGCCCAGCCGAAGAGGCGCCTCAGTCGGAGGCAACTGAGCTCCTGGCGGAGGCAGCAGCGCCTCAGGCGGAGGCCGCTGCACCGTCCCCCGTGCCCTTAGAGGTGGAGGTGCAGGAAGAGCGGTCGGCCACCCCTCCTCGAGCTCCCGCACCGCCTCACGCGGCTACGCCGCCGCGCGAGCCGACTCCGGCACGCGAGGCCACCCCACCTCGCACGGCTACGCCTCCCGCGCAACCAGAGGCCGAGGCAGATCAGGGCCCGCCAAGCGCGGGCGCCTCCGCAGGGGAAGCTCCCCCTTCTCCGCCACGCCCCACAGCGGGGGGCGAGGCGCAAGAGGCGACGCGACCAGGCGACGAGGGCGGCGAGACCATCCTGGGTGCGGCGGAGGACCGGGAGCAGCCTAGCCCCCAGGCACGCCCAGAGGCCTCATCCTCAAGGTTCGACGCCGGGGCCGGGCCCTCCTCGCAACGCGGCCTGGTCCTGAGCGGCTGGGACTGGAGCAAGGGACACCGCGCGGTGGCCTTCCGCGTGGTGAGGGAGTCTCTGGAGGGCCTGGAGGCGCAGCTCGCCTTTGAGGACGCCCAACTTGCTCAGCAACGCGACGAGCTCGCGGAGGCCTCGAGGCGCTTCCATGCCGCGGTTGAGACCCGGCGCCAGGAGGATCAGGCGCTCCAGGCCGCCCGTGAGGAGGCCATTCGCTTTGCCAAGGAGGTCCGAGAGGGAGCCGCCCGCGACGCAGACGAGCTCCTTGCCCCCCTCCAGGACGCGCGCGATGCGGTCGCCGATCTCCTCGCGAAGGTGAAGGCTGAGCGCGCGGCTATGGAGGGCTCGCTGGAGCAGAAGCGCCGCGAGGTCTCCCAGCTGGAGTCACAGCTCCTCTCCGCCCACCGGGCTGCGCAGGAGACCCTGGAGGAGGACCGCAAGAGCTTAGCCGAGCGAGAGCGGCGGCTGGCCTTCAGGGAGAAAGACGTGGAGCAGCGCGACGAGCAGCGGCTCCAGGCGGAGGGCGAGCTGGCCACCAAGCGGGTAGAGCTCGAGGCGCGTGAGGGGGACCTGGCCCAAGCGCTCCAGCGGCACGATGATAACGTCACCGCCCAGCGGCAAACCCTGGAGCGCTTCCAGCTGCGGTTCGCTGAGAAGAAAAAGGAGGCGGAGGCCGCCCTCGCGGAGCGCGAGAAAGACTTCAGGCGGACCATCTCCCAGGAGTTCCGCGACAAGGCCAAGAAGCAAGAAGACCGCTTCAAGGCCAAGCACACTGCTGACGCCAAGCGGATCGCGGAGCTTGAGAAGGCCAACTCCAAGCTTGAGGTCCGCCTCCAGCGCGCCAAGGATGCCTACCGCCAGGCTGAAGAGGGCCGCCGGGCTGCCGCCCTGGAGCTGGACGCCCTCGTCAAGGACGTGGAGGGGCAGGCGGGCTCTGCAGCCAAGCAGGTGACGGAGGCCGTGGACACCGCGCAGGCGGCTCTCGTACTCGCGAAGCAGCGGGACCGCATGTTCCAGGCGCTGGTAGCGAGAGGCAACGAGCTCGCGGCCCAGCTCGGCGCAGAAGCGCCGCTTACCGAGGCTCGCGGTCGCGGTGATGCCGCGATGTACCTGGTCTACTTCGACCAGCTCTTCACGGCCCTCGAGGGCCCCGCCGGCGACCTCCGCGAGGTGATAGAGCTCGAGAGCCGCCAGCTTCTGGAGGTGGTGGTCGACCGCATCTTCACCAACCTCAAGCTCCTTACGCCCAGCTTCGACCTCTCCACGGTGACCGAGGCGCGCCCGGCCGGAGAGGTCCTGCACGTCTCCAACGCCCTCCGCGAGCAAGTGGAGGCCTTCTGCAACCGCTTCAAGCGTGCGGAGGTGGCTGTGGAGGACAGCGAGGAGGAGGACGCCCCTGCCGAGGAGGAAGACGCTGAAGAGGAGCGTGCTGGCGCGGACTCCGCCTGAGCCTTGCTTGTCGCGCCTTTGTGCGCTTGTATCTGAGACAATTTCTTATATTCAGACTTTGCATGTTTTGGGCCTGTAATATACCTCTTTAAGTTCATTTATGCTAGCTTGTTTGTCCCTCGAGAGGCCTTTTCTGCTTTACTTTCATGTCTATGTTTTCTCTGCGTCGCTAGGACCCGTCTCTTCGCACTATGACTCCGCCGCTGCGGTATGCTAGAGCAATGACTCAGCAAGGCCGGGGGGAGTTTAAGGCTTGGAGAGGTAAGAGCCCTGAGTCGCGATGCCCAAGTGCTCCCCCTTGACGTGCGAGTAGTCCATGAATCGTAAGGGAGAACGAAATCGCTCGAGGGACAAACGTTCGTTTGGAGAGAAAAGGCTCTCGAGTTGCAGAAGCGGGAATTAGCTTCTCGAGGCTTTTGCCCTGTAGAGGCTTTTTAGCCTGGCGAGGAGGTCCTCTTCAAGGGTTTTTCCCTGCTGCCTCCTCAGGCTTGTAGAGACGCTTGTTCTCTGTAGATGTAAGAGGGGAGAACCCAAACGCTTGTGCACGGTACAAGGGACTAATGCGCGCTTATAGGTCCCCTCAGGCGTTCCTTGCGAGGAGAGAGAGTACCAAGGTCCTTTGTAGAGATGGCGTGTTTGTGAGGGCCTGCCCTCCAGCCAGAGCTCGGAGCCTTGGGTTTTGCGGTGCTGCTGGTGTGTCATTTGAGGCACTGGCACCGTACTCAGCCCCCGCTCGCGAGGTGCGCATGTGGAGAGATATAAGTGCCCATTTTCAACAAAGGAAATAAAGCTGGAATAAAACTCACCACCAAAATACTACATAGCGGCGCCGTAGCGCATAGTTCACTTAGGAACGAAAATGGCGCCTGAGCGCAAAGTTCACTTGGAACGAAAATGGGTTCATTACGCTTGGGTTTGCCAAGCTAACGTTCCTTCCATGTCGAGGCATGGGGACCACCCATTAGTGGCAGAGGTTCACTGCGGCCTGCGGGGGCTCATTTGCAGGAGAGCTCGGAGGACTGGGCCTCGGGAGAAGCTTTGAGAAGCTTGGAGGTGAAGCCGTGAGCTTCCCTCTAGAGACGAAAATTGCCTGGCGTGAATGTGATCACGGGTAGAACTTGCGCAGGTGCGCGATGTTCCACGGGTTCTTGACGGGGATGCCGTCTTCGGTCTCGAGGCGTACTGCGCCAGGCCTGGCGACATGGGAGACCCTGTAGGGGCCTTCCCACATCGGCGAGAGCTTGTGGAGACCCTCCCTGGAGAGGATTCGCCTGAGGACGAGGTCGCCCGCCTCAAGGGTGCGTGAGCGCACATGGCGGCTGTGGTAGCGTCGCAAGTCTTGCTGGTACCCCGCCGCCCTGAGGGCGGCCTGACGGCGCAGTCCCTCGAGGAACAGCAGGTCATCGTTGTGGAGGCCCTCCTGGGTGTCCTCGTTGAAGGCAAGGACCCGTGGCGATCCATGCTTGATTTCCGCAGGAAGGACTGCCTCAGCCCCGTAGACCAGGGCGAATGGCGTTTCGCCTGTAGGCCTTGAGGAAGTTGTGCGTATGGACCAGAGCACGGAGGGGAGCTCGTCGATCCAACCCTTGCCGTGCCCCTTGAGGATGTTGAAGCTCCTGGTCTTGAGGCCCTTGAGGACTTCTGCGTTTGCTCGCTCGGCCTGACCGTTGCTGCGTGGGTGAGCTACCGAGGCGAAGCAGACCTTGATGCCAAGCTTGTCGCAGTAGGCTCGGAAGACACCACTGGTGAATTGCGAGCCGTTGTCGGTGATGATGCGGTTGGGCACGCCGAAGCGGCAGACCAAGCTTCTGATGAATTTCACCGCGGCCCCCGCTGGTATGGTGCGCACTGGCTCAGCTTCGGTCCATTTGGTGAACTTGTCGATGGCCACGAAGAGGAAACGGTAGCCCCCTTGCGACCTCGGGAAGGGGCCCAGGATGTCCAGCCCCCAGACCGCGAACGGCCAGGAGAGCGGGATGGTCTGGAGCTCCAGGGCCGGCTGATGGATTTGCTTGGCGTGGAATTGGCAGGCGTCACAGGTTTGCACGATGGCGACCGCATCTTGAAGCACCTGAGGCCAGTAGAAGCCGCTCCTGAAGACCTTGCCTGTGAGGGTGCGCGCACATGAGTGGTGGCCGCATTCCCCGCTGTGGATGTCCTTGATCAGCTCTCGGCCTTCTTCAGGAGGGACGCATTTGAGGGCGACACCATTTGGGCGCTTGCGGTAGAGGTTCTCCTCGAGGATGCAGTATGATTTTGCTTGTCGTGCGACCCGCTCTGCGTCAGCATCTTCTTCAGGGAGGATTCCTTTCACCAAGTAGTCCTTGAGCTCGTCAATCCAGCCTGAGGCCTGGTGGGTTGCCGTCAGCAGCAGACGCTCCCCTGTGCTGGGACCGCAATCAGGCGCCCCAGACTCAGGAGGTGGTGGGAGCGCTTCGCCTGTGCTTGCGGCTGCGGCCTCGCGAGGCTGCTTGATGGATGCCTTGGCGAGCCTTTCTTCGAAGACACCGGCCTGCTGGGGTTGCCGCCGCGAGGCTCGCTTGGCGATGTCGTCAGCCTCCTGGTTTTCTTTTCTCGGGATGTGCATGAGCTCCATGCCCCTGAAGTGCTTCTCGAGCTTGCGGACCTCTTCGAGGTATGCGGCCATGTGGTCGTCTTTCGGCGTGTAGCTCTTGTTGGAGAAGTTGACGAGCAGCTGTGAGTCTCCCTTGACGAGTAGGTGCTTGACGCCTAGAGCGATGGCGGCCCTTAAGCCGGCGAGGAGGCCTTCGTATTCGGCGATGTTGTTGGAGATCTTGTCGATAGTGAAGCACAGCTGGACGGCGTAATATAGCTTGTCACCTTTGGGCGAGGTCAGGACGACGCCTGCTCCGCCATTGCGGCAAGCGAAGGCTCCATCGAAGTGCATGGTCCAGTGGCTGGGATTGCGCAGGATCTGCTCCAGGGGGAAAGCAGTGACCACCGTGATGGGGTGGCCCTGGAAGTAGTGTCTCAACTTCCTGGAGGCGATGAGGAGCGCGACGAGGAGCTTTTGCTGCATTGGATACCGCTCGCGAGCGTCCCGCAGTACTGTGCTGACGAAGTAGACGGGGTGCTCGACGAGGGTTACTTGAGGTGGCGCAGCGCCAGCCCCGTGCGGAGGCTCTTCAGGGCCCTTGTCGAGATCTGCCTGTAGAGGCATTTTGACAGGGGTGAGAGGGGCAGACTCGACTTGAGGCGGTGGGCCTGGCAGTGGGTCTGTGGAGGCTGCTCCCTTGACGGGGCCTTTGTCGGGGGGTTCTGGGCTTGGAGTTGCAGTGCTCCTCTTGGGGAGGACAGGCTCTTCCCTCTCGACCACCAAGACGGCGCTTGCGGTCTGAGGGGTGGCTGAGAGGTACAGCTTCAGGTGCTCGCCTGCCCTGGGGGCCACCAAGACTGGAGGGCTAGCCAGATACTTCTTTAAGTCCTCGAAGGCTTTATCCGCCTCAAGGGTCCACTTGAACGTGCCCGATCTCTTCATGATCTTGAAAAATGGCAGGGCTCTCTCGCCAAATTTGGAGATAAAACGGCCAAGGCTGGCCATGCAGCCCGCCAAGCGCTGCATATCCTTGAGTCGGCGGGGAGGCTGCATTTGCTCTATAGCCTTGATCTTGTCAGGATTTGCCTCTATGCCACGGTGGGACACGAGGAATCCGAGGAGTTTGCCTGAAGGGACCCCGAAGACGCACTTGGCGGGGTTGAGCTTGATGTTCACCTTTCTTAGGCTGGCGAAGGTTTCCTCGAGATCCCTCAAGAGGGTGTCCCCCTCTCGAGACTTGACCACGATGTCGTCGACATAGGCCTCAGCATTTCTGCCCATCTGAGCCCCCAAGGCTATCCTCATGAGCCTCTGGAAGGTGGCTCCAGCGTTCTTCAGGCCAAAGGGCATGCATGTGTAACAGTACACACCACAAGGGGTGAGGAATGCCGTCTTCTCCTCGTCCTCCTTAGCCATCTTGATCTGGTGATACCCAGAGAAGGCATCCAGAAAACAGAGGAGGTCACAGCCAGCGGTGGAGTCCACGATCTGGTCTATCCTTGGCATGGGGTATGGGTCCTTGGGGCAGGCCTTGTTGACATCTGTGTAGTCGATGCAGAGTCGGCCTCCTCCAGCGGGCTTAGGAACAACCACGCCGTTGGAGAGCCAAGTGGGGTGCGCGACTTCGCGGACGACATTCGCCGCCTTGAGTTTCTCTACTTCCTTGACGATGAAAGCTTGCTTCTCGGGGGCTTGCTTACGTGCTTTTTGCTTGACGGGGCGTGCGTCTGGACACACGGCTAAGTGGTGCTCGATCACCTCCCTTGGTACACCGGACATATCTGACGGAGTCCACGCGAACATGTCAGAGTTTGCCCGAAGGAAGGCGACGAGCGCGCTTTCCTATTTGGGAGGCAGGGCGGCGCCTATGGTGACGCTAGCCCCCGAGCCTTCAGCCCCCAAGCTGGTGGTGTCTAGCGGCACCTTCTTCGTGGCGGCTTGCTCCTGAGAGAACACCTGCTTCTTTTTCTTGGGCCTCTCGAGAGGCTCCATGTCCTCGTCAGCCGGGAAAGCCATAGCGGCTGCCTTGTAGGCGCTCTCGACGGCGCGCGTAGCGTCCAGGATATGACCATGGATGGCAATGGTGCCAGCGCTGCCGGGGATCTTGACCATGTTGTAGGCGTGATGCGTGACGGCCATGAACTTTGCGAGGGCGGGGTAGCCGAGGATGGCATTGTACGGCAAGCCGATGTGGGCGACATCGAAGTCGATCAGCTCCGTGCGATAGTTCTTCTGCGTGCCAAAAGTGACCGCGAGGCGGACCTGCCCCAGAGGCTCGATAGAGCCACTGGTGACGCCCGTGAACGGCCTGGAGGGCATGAGCCACTCGTAGGGCACTTGAAGCGTCTCGAAGGACTCGACAGAGATGACGTTCAGGCCTGCTCCCCCATCGATGAGCGTCTTGGAGACGGTGATGTTGTTGATGGTGGGGGAGCAGACCAGGGGGAGAGTTCCAACAGTCTTGGTCGACTTGGGGTGGTCCTTGGCGTCGAAGGCGATGGTGTACTGGGACCACTTGAGGGGTCTGGAGGTCTCGGTGCTCGGGAGCGCAGCGTTGAGTTCGCGGGCGAACTGCTTGAACTGATTGTTCGACTTGGGCGCTTGAGCCCCGCCGAGGATGCAGGCCATGGCGCCTCTCGGGGCCTGGTAGCCTCCATCTTCCTCGTCAGGGAGGTTGTTGTTCTTCTCGGCGGCGTTGGCTTGAGTGCCCGACGGCTTCTGGTAGCCGCCATCACGCCTACCCCTGCCGTCTCTGCGGTAGCCGCGACCTCTGCCGCGGCTTCCACTGCCTTCTCCTCGCTCGCGTTCCCTGCTCAGCCTCTTGAGGTCGAAGCAGTCGTCTGTAGCGTGCCCACGCCTGTTGTGGTAGACGCAGAACGGGCGGTGGTCCACCTCTTTGTCGCCGCGCTCGGGGGAGCCCCTGCGGGAGCCCTTCGCGTCAGGCTCTGCCGCGAGGACCGCGGTGGCCTTGCGCTTGGGCTCTTCCTTCTTCTTGTGGCTCTTGGACCCCTCGCCAGGGTCGTCCCCCCGGGCGCTCATCTTGACGAAAAGGAGTCCCTCTTCAGCCTTGGCGCACTTGTCCGCCAGATCGAACAGCTTCACCACAGAGGTGAGCTTGTCGTGGATGCCGAGCTTCTCGAGCATCCTGCGGTTTGTGACGCCCTCGCGGAAGGCAGCGATCACCTGGGTGTCGGGGATGTTCGGAATCTTGTTCCGCACCTGGCTGAAGCGCTGGATGTACTTGCGAAGAGTCTCATCCTTCTTCTGCACCACAGCGCGCAAGTCGTTGTGGGTGAGTGCGCGCTCGTACGTGCCCTTGAAGTTGGCGACGAACTGCCTACAGAGCTCCTCCCAGGAGTCGATGGAGTCCTCAGGCAGGTTGAGTAGCCAGGACAGCGCGGAGTCCCTGAGGGCGTGGGAGAACCAGTTGGCCATGACCTTATCGTCGCCCCCTGCAGCCTGGATGGAAGTGGTGTAGAGCTGCAGGAACTCGAGAGGGTTGGTGGACCCGTCGAAACCCTTGGGGAGCGCCGGCCTGAACTTCTGCGGCCAGACCACACGACGCAGGGCGCGCGTGAAGGCCATGCAGCCAGAGGCGTAGGTGGCCGTTCCTCCTTGGAGGGCCCTGCGGTTCTGCTGCCCCGCCTGACCGAGCTCCTCGACGAGGCGGTTCTGGAGGTCCCGACGTCGCTCCATGCCCACGCGTGCGTCAGGCGCTGTGCGCTGCACGATTTGGCAGTCGTGCGGCGAGGAAGCATGGGAGGGAGCCCGCTGCGCCGCGGCCGGAGGCGGCCCTGGAGGCGGTGGAGGCGCACCTGGCGCTGCCGTCCCTGCAGGGCCGGAGGGCACGATGGAGCGCGACGGAGCAGGGCGTGTGGTTGCGATGTCGACGAGGTGGTGGAGGCGGTCCAACCACTGGTCGTGTGCCTCGGCACTTGGCCGGTAGCGGAGGAGCTCCTGGGCCATGAGCAGCGCTGTGTGCGGGGCGGGCTCGTGGTGCTCCTGCGTGGACACGCTCTGGCGCCGGGACGGGTGCGGGGACTCGGCGTCACCGCGGCGCTCGGAGAGGTCCGCGTCGTCGCGCTGGTCTCCTGCGTGGTGCTCTTCGCTCTCCGGCTCCTCCACGCGCGGGCCGGTGCCGGCGCGCTCGGTCGTGCGGGGGCGGCCACGGCGGCCGCGGGTGGGAGCAGTGCCAGGCTCGGTGTGAGCTCTCTCAGAGGTACGCCGGTTGGCGCGCGTCGCGCGGGTGTCCATCATGGCGCGGAGGCTGGAGGTCGAAGACGCGCCTCAGTCCCCCTACCTGGCGCGCCAAATGTCGAGGAGTGACTCCCACGTAACAGGGGTAGTCTCGCCCTGAAGAGAGGTTCGAAGAGGGGACTGAACACGGAGGTCTAACAACACTCGAGGGGCTCGACGACGATGCTCGCCGAGCCTAAAGGAGGACAATCACGCCAGAGATGGACACCAGCCCGTACCCAGGTTCACGGCCCTCGAGGGGAGGTAAAACCGCTACTCCTGCTTGTCTGTATTGCACTGTGAAGGTTACAGGATAACGAGCTTGCCGAAGGTTCTCTTGAGGCAGCTTGGTGCCTGGGGAGGGACACAATGGTCGTCTTCCTCCTTCGGCAGTTGGCTATCCTATGTGTTCTGGGTGCCCGTGCGTGATTGGGCCCTTTCCCTCTTTTCTACGGGGGAGCTCCTGCTCCTTTTATAGGCGCCCCGGGCTCCGTCCTCGTGCTGGTGGGCTCCCACACGCCAGTCGCATGGAGGAGCGGGAGTCCACCGCAGCTCGTCCGTCCATGGACGCGGTCCATCCGTGCTAAAGTAGCGCGCCGTGGCCGACAGGTTGCAGGCGGTGCAGGGCGGCTCGCTGGCGCAGCAGAGGCCGTGGTGGAGCCCACGGTGACGATCCTCTTGGAGCGTTGCGCCGTCCAGCCTCTTTATCACCAAAGGGGAAAGTTCTGGCTGTCCTGCCGCAGGCGGCGCGGCTTTGTTGACTCCTTTATCACCAGAATGGCAACTGGGGTGCTCGCGTCACCCTGCGGCTGCTGCAGGGGCCATGTGCGCCCTGCAGCGCTTGCTTAGCCGCGAAGTGTCTCCACAGGGCAGTGGTCGCCTGTGGAGGGGTTTTCTGCTGACTCCTCTCCAGGCGGGCTGTGCCTGGGGAGTCTCTTGAAGCGCAGGGTCCTCTTCAGGCCCTGGCGTCCTCTTCAGGCCTCGAGAGGGGATGCCTCTCGAGGATCCCTCCAAGCGGTAGCCTAGTCCTCAGCCGTTCTGCCGAAGTTACCTGCGGGCGAGGCCTGTAGGGAGTGGGCCGTGTGTACCCCGGTCCTGACTGGGCCGACAGCACCCCATTTGCCAGCTCATTTGAAAGTCCATCTAACAAGTTAAACATAGAGTAACCCACATACTTCCTCATGAGCTAATAAACAGTGACACAAATAAGGGATAATAATTTTGAATAAAGATAGCACACGAAGTATTTACTTGGAATGGCGCAAATTACCACATAATAAGTAGTTATGGTGGACACAGCTGGCAAAGGTTTTGGTTCAAGGTTTGGATGTATGAGAAGCATTCCATCTCGATACAAGGCTTTGTCTAGCAAGGTTGGGTAGCAAGCATAAAAGTTGATGGATACAAACAAATATACATATAGTAAGAACAATCATGCAATCTTCCTTGGAAGCACAAACAATTTTAATTTGTGAATACTAAGCTTATGCACTGACAAGTGAGAAGGATCATTGAATAATATATCTACATGTACTTTTTTTTCTCCACTTAAGTCTCAAAGTATTGTAGCTACTGACCAATGCTAAGTTTGCCAAAACCAAAAGATTTACTATATGTTCCCAAAGTGATACCAATACTAATGACAAGATCAATCATATAATAGAAGTTGCAAACTAAAATAAGGTGTGCAGAAAGTAAATGATAAAACTTCTCATTAATATTCCATATCGGCAACTCACACCAAGGGATACATAGATAACCAACTAAAAGAGAGATACTTCCACATTGCAGACCATCCTATAAGATAACTTCTCTACTCATGATATGACTCTATGAAAAGGTAAAAAGGTAAAAGATAATGGTGTGATACCGCGGCACTCCCCCAAGCTTGGAACAAGCCAAGGGGATGCCAATACCGATGATGAATTACTCCTGAGGTGGCGTTGGTGGTGAGTCTTCTTCATCAAACTTCCAAGGTAGGGGCTCTCCATCAACAAATGATGACTTGGTCTCGAGTATCCTGAAACTTGCAGCAGCACTTATGCGTTTAAACCTGGTTTCATACTCATAGTTTTGATTCTGAAAATCGTAGAGTTGCGCCTGCAGCTTGTTGGTAGTCTCATGGAGTGAGAAGATGTCCTCCCAGAGCTTTGCGGTCTGCTTCTCATGCTTGGCAATAAGTTCCGCCACGATCCGGTGAACGATATCCACCTCACGTTCTGCCATCTTCTTGTATTTGAAGACCTCTTGCTCCAGACTCTTCATCCTTTCCTCCACGCTCCCTTCTCCTGGAGGACCTCGAACGTCTTCAACTTGTACCTTCCCTTCCTTGAGCAGCAACTCCTTGGGATGCATCTTCAACTCATTTATGTACGGGTTGACGACATTCGCAAAGAAACTGTCCTTGGAGGGCTCGGATGAAGACATGATGGCTCTAGATCCGAGGTTGAAATCTGGCAGAAACAGCTCGAAACAAAAACACTTCGAAAACACGATATACAGACCTTGGGGTATCCGGGGGATTATATAGCAAAAAAAATCGTAACAAAAGGAAGGCAATAGGAGGAAACCGAGTAGGAGTCGCGCTCTGAGGCGGCGTCATCATGTGGTGGCACGGCCAGGATGGGGCCCGTGCCACCCCATGGTGACGTGGCCTCGGGCACGATCTCGTGCTCGTTTTTGTCTCATAATTTTCCATATTTTCCAAAAATAAATAATGTATCTTCCAAAATTAAAAAAATGAGAACTTTTTCTTACCAAAACATTACCTTTTCGAATTCAGCTTCTGCAGACTCAGAAATTTGCTCTTTTATGAAAGTTTCCGGAGTAATCACTTGAATAATGTCAACATCTTCATTATAAGAATCTCCAGAAATATAATGTTTGAGTCTTTGTCCATTTACCACTTGTGTAGTGTCATCCTTGAGTGAAGCAATTTTTATTGCACCAGAACGATACACCTCCAAAATAACATATGGTCCTTCCCATTTGGAGAGTAACTTTTCTACGAAAAATCTAAGACAAGAACGATACAATAGAACTTTCTCACCAACATGAAACTCTCTCTTGAGAATTCTCCTATCATACCATTTCTTAACTTTCTCTTTAAAAAGTCTAGCATTTTCATATGCCTCACTTCTCCATTCATCTAAACAACTCAAGTCTAGTAACCTCTTCTCACCAGCAAGTTTAAAATCTCTATTAAGTTCTCTCACTGCCCAATAAGCTTTGTGTTCTAATTCTAAAGGCAAATGACAAGCTTTTCCATAAACCATTTTATAAGGAGACATACCCATAGGATTTTTATAAGCAGTTCTATAAGCCCATAAAGCATCATTTAATTTACTAGCCAATTTTTTCCTAGTTCTATTAACAGTCTTTTGCAAGATAGATTTAATTTCTCTATTTGATAATTCTACTTGGCCACTAGTTTGAGGATGATAGGCCGAAGCAATTCTATGATTAACACCATATTTAGCAAGAAATTTTCTAAAACCACCATGTATAAAATGAGAACCTCCATCAGTCATAAGATATCTAGGTACACCAAACCTAGGGAAAATAATATCTTGAAGCATTTTTAATGAGGTCTCACCATCAGCACTGTTTGTAGGTATAGCTTCTACCCATTTACTATCATAATCAACAGCAACAAGTATATGAGTATAACACTTTGAAGGAGGAAAAGGACCCATAAAGTCAAATCCCCAACAATCAAATGGTTCAATAACAAGAGAATAATTCATAGGCATTTCATTACATCTAGAGATATTACCAGTTCTTTGACACTCATCACAAGATAAAATAAACCTTCTTGCATCTTTAAAGAGAGTAGGCCAATAAAAACCTGATTGTAGAACCTTTTGTGTAGTTCTATCTCCAGCGTGATGTCCTCCATAAGCAGTACTATGGCATTTTCTCAATATCTCTTTTTGTTCATATTCCGGAACACATCTTCGCATAATACCATCCACTTCTTCTTTATATAAGTGTGGGTCATCCCAAAAAAAATGCCTCAAGTCATAAAAGAATTTCCTTCTTTGTTGAGCTGAAAAGGTTGGAGGCAAATACTTTGAAACAATAAAGTTAGCATAATCAGCATGTCAAGGACTATCTCGTGAACTCACCCTTATTGCAGCCAATTGTTCATTTGGAAAACTATCATTAACAGGAATAGGATCATAAGCAATGATTTCCAATCTAGACAAATTATCAGCAACAGGATTTTCAGCACCTTTCCTATCTACAATATGCAAATCGAATTCTTGCAAAAGCAACACCCATCTAATAAGCATAGGATTAGCATCTTTCTTTTCCATAAGATATCTAATAGCAGCATGATCAGTATGAATAGTAACTTTAGAATCAACAATATAAGGTCTAAATTTATCACAAGCAAAAACAACAGCTAGAAATTCTTTTTCAGTTGTAGCATAATTCTTTTGTGCAGAATCAAGAGTCTTACTAGCATAATGAATAACATTCAACTACTTATCTACTCGATGTCCAAGAACAGCACCGACAAAAAAATCACTAGCATCACACGTAATCTCAAACGGTAAATTCCAATCAGGTGGTTGAACAATAGGAGCACTTATTAAAGCCTTTTTGAAAGTTTCAAAAGCTTCCTTACAATCATCTTCAAAAACAAAAGGTACATCTTTTTGTAGACGATTAGTAAGAGGCTTTGATATTTTAGAGAAATCTTTAATAAACCTTCTATAGAAACCAGCATGACCAAGAACACTACGAATACCTTTAACATCCCTGGGGCAAGGCATTTTCTCAATTGCCTCAACTTTAGCTCTATCAACTTCAATACCTCTTTCAGAAATTTTATGTCCAAGAACAATTCCTTTATTAACCATAAAGTGGCATTTCTCCCAATTAAGAACAAGGTTAGTTTCTTCACATCTCTGCAAAACTTTATCAAGGTTGTGCAAACAATTATCAAAAGAAGTTCCATAGACGGAGAAATCGTCCATGAACACTTCCACAATTTCCTCACAAAAACCATGAAAAATAGCAGACATGCATCTTTGAAAAGTAGCAGGAGCATTACATAAACCAAAAGGCATACGTCTATAAGCATAAGTACCATAAGGAGAGGTAAAAGTGGGTTTCTCTTGATCTTGCGCCTTGACAGCAATTTGAGAGAAACCAGAATAACCATCAAGAAAGCAGAAATGAGTTTTCTTAGACAATCTCTCTAACATTTGATCAATAAAGGGCAAGGGATAATGATCTTTCTTAGTAACTTTATTAACCTTTCTAAAATCAATGCACATTCTATAACCAACAACTACTCTTTGAGGAATAAGTTCATCATTTTCATTAGGCAGAACAGTAATTCCTCCTTTCTTAGGGACACAGTGCACATGACTTACCCATCTACTATCAGCAATAGGATAAATAATACCAGCATCAAGAAGCTTTAATACCTCATTTCTTAACACTTCCTTTATCTTGGGTATTAAACGGCGTTGATGTTCAACAACTGGGCTTGCATTAGGTTCCATATTAATAGAATGTTGACATATAGTAGGAGAAATCCCTTTTAAATCATCAAGAGTATAACCCATAGCTCCACTGTGTTTCTTCAATACTTCCAATAATCTTTCCTCTTCATTACCTGAAAGGTTAGCACTAATAATAATAGGATATATTTTCTTATCATCAATATGAGCATACTTAAGATTATCAGGCAAAGGTTTTAAATCAAAGACAGGATCCTCTTTAGGTGGGAGTGTTTTACCCAAGTCTTCCACCTTTAAATTGTGTTTCAAGATAGGTTGACAAAGAAATATTTCATTAAGCTCATTTCTTTCCTCTCTAAAGACTTCACTTTCATGATCTTCCATAAATTGCTGCAAAACATTGTTAGGAGCAAGAGCAATAGAGGCAAGCTGTTCAACTTTAAAGCCTTCATTAGGCAATTCGGTTTCATAAGGGGTTTTAGCAAATTTCGAAAAATTGAATTCATACGAATCACCAGCAAACTTAGTAAAGATTTTCTCTTTTTTACAATCTATAACAGCACCACAAGTGTTCAGAAAAGGTCTACCAAAAATGATAGGACAAGTCTTACTAGCAACTGAACCAAGTACGAGAAAATCAGCAGGATATTTAATCTTACCACATAAAACTTCAACATCTCTAACAATACCAATTGGAGAGATAGTTTATGTATTAGCAAGTTGAATAACCACATCAATTTCTTCAAGTTCACAAGGACCTATCTCATGCATAATTTCTTTATAAAGCTCATAGGGAATAGCACTTGAACTTGCACCAATATCACATAAACCATAATAGCAATGATCACCAATTCTAACAGATAACACATGCACACTAGTTTTCTTTGAACTTTTAGGATGAGAAACAACATTAGAAGCATCCTCACAAAATATATTATACTCATCTCCAACATTTTTAGTAACAAGATCTTTTACTATAGCCACAGGAGGTTCAATTTTAATTTGTTCATCAGGTTCTATAGCTTTCATAGCACTTTTGTTAACAACACTAGCCATAACAGAATGTTCCTTCATTTGAACAGGAAAAGGAATTTTTTTCAATATAAGGCTCAGGAATAATATGATCAACAGTATTAACTTCAATGCTTTTAGTTATAGGAGTAGCAGACTTATCTTTATAAGGCTTATGATATTTCTTAAAACCTTCCTTAGGCAAAACGAAATAAGAAGCAAAAGCTTTATAATAATTTGCAACAACTTGAGAGTCAAGACCATAAGGATTACTAATATTTCGAAATGCATCAGTATTCATGAAAGTTTTAATGCATTCGAAGTCATATTTTATACCTGACTCCCTACCTTTGTCGTTCTCCCATGCTTCAGTATTCTCTTCAATACGGTCAAGAAGATCCCATTTAATCTCTTCTTTATTACGCGTGAATGATCCAGAACAAGCAGTATCCAATAATGTTTTATCTTCAAAAGAGAGTCTTGCATAGAAGTTATCAACAATAATATTACCAGGAAGCTCATGAATGGGCCATTTGAGCATTAGTGACTTCAATCTCCCCCACGCTTGGGCAATACTTTCTCCTTCATGAGGCCAGAAATTATATATAGAATTCCGATCTTGGTTAATTTCACTTGGAGGATAAAATTTAGAATAAAAGAGAGGTACAATTTCCTCCCATCCAAGAGAATGCCTATTCTTCAACAATTTATACCAATGCGAAGCTCTTCCACCAAGTGATATAGAGAATAATTTCTTCCTAACTTTGTCCATTGAAATACCTGCACACTTGAATAACTCGCATAATTCATGTAAAAATAGCAAATGATCACTGAGATGGACATTCCCTACATAGCGGTTATCCATAACACGATCAATAATTTTCATAGGTATTTTAAATGGCACTATTTCTTCAGGTGACGCCTCCTCTTCTACCTCAGTAGTGGCAGAAGTTCTTCCAAATAGGAAGGAAATAGATGCTCTCTCCATAATTAAGCAAATTAGGAGACAGAAATAAAAACAACACTTAAAGCTAGAGTTTTCCTTACCAATTCCACTTACCAATAGCGCTTTACTCCCCAGCAACGGCGCCAGAAAATAGTCTTGATGACCCACAAGTATAGGGGGTGTATCGTAGTACTTTCGATAAATAAGAGTGTCGAACCCAACGAGGAGCAGAAGGTGTTGACAAGCGGTTTTGATGAGGATTTCACTGTAAACACTAGCAGATAAGTTTTTAGGTGTTTTTGATATAACAGATAAATAAAGTGCGAGTAAATAGAGCGCAACAATTATAATTGCAGCGAGTGGCCCAATCCTTTCTAGAGCAAAGGACAAGCCGGTTTGTTTACTTATGATGACCAAACGTTCCTGAGGACACACGGGATTTCTGTCTAGTGCTTTCGCTTTATATAGATGATTAATCTTTAGTGTTTCGATAAGTGTTGTGTGGGTGAACCTATGCTAATGCACCGCCCTTCCTATGACTAATACATACTTGCGATTATACCCCTAGTAAGCATCCGCAAATACCAGAAAGTAATTAAGATAAATCTAACCACAGCCTTAAACTCTGAGATCCTACCATCCCTCATGCATCGAGATACCAACGGGGGTTCAGGTTTCTGTCACTCCGGCAACCCCACAATTAATTTTCAAATACACAATGCATTCCCCTAGGACCATAAAGGTGAAGTGTCATGTAGTCGACATTCACATGACACCACTAGAAGAATAGCACCACAACTTAAATATCAAAACATTAAATATTACTCAACATAATTCACTACTAACATCTAGACTTCTCCCATGTCCTCAAGAACTAAACGAACTACTCACAACACATCATTTGGAACATGATCAGAGGTGATATAATGATGGGTAACAATCTGAACATAAACCTTAATTCAACGGTTTCACTCAATATCATCAATAACAATAGTAATCAACACCGGGAGAGTTTCCCCTATCAAATAGACAAGATTGAGCCCTAGATGTTACAGCAGGAACAGAGTGGAACGATGGAGATGACGGTGTCGGCGGTGGAGATGGTGGTGAAGATGATCCCGATGAAGTGCAGCTCGATGACGGTGACGATGGTGATGATTTCCCCCCTCCGGGAAGGGATTTCCCCGGCAGATTTCTCCCTGCCGGAGAGCTTTTCTCTCTCTGGTGTTTTCCGCCTCGTGGAGGCGGCGGAATATTTCTTCGACCCTTCCTGATGTCTTAGGTTTTCGGGGAGATGTAGTACGCGAGAGGGCGATGCCTCAGGTGGGCCAGGGTGGCCTCACCATGTGCCGGCGCGGCAGCAAGAGGGGCCGCGCCTGGGCATGGTGTGGGCCTCCTGTGGCCCACCTTGGCCTCCCCTTTTGGCTCCCACCGGCATCTGGCAAAATAGGAATTTCCATATGGTCACTTTTGGCTTTTGATCTTCGCAAATATTGTATCTTGACGGTGCTTTTTCCAGCAAAATTCAGCCTCCGGTGATCCATTCTCCAATAACCATCAAACATGCAAAATAGATGAAATAACATAAGTATCATCTCTAAATATGAAATATATCAATGAATAAAAGTAAATTATGATATAAAATAGTGATGCAAAATGGACGTATCACTTGGCAATTGTTTTAAGCTCTCAAGTAGATCATGTTTAAGCTCTTCCATCATGTAGTTAAAAACCTAATAGTGAAGAACTACCGTAGAGCTTGTTGAAATTTGGTTTGCATGTTTGATACCTCTAAGGTCTAGATATTTTCTAGTAAAAGTGTTTGAACAACAAGGAAGACAATGTAGAGTTCTATAATGCTTGCAATATGTTTTTATGTGAGTCTTGTTGTGCCAGTTGTCATCTTGTGTTTGCTTCAAACAACCTTGCTACCCCAAAACCATGTACTGAGAGGGAATTGAAAGTGCATGGTTGCCCCCATGAGTGGTTTTGGTAATTAATGACAATCTTTATGGACTAATGTTTACATTGAGATATTCTTATAGATCTTGTCCATGGGAATTATAGGAGTTCATGTGTTGGACTCTTCAAGATGACATAATGACCAATGCTCTATTCAAGGGTTTATATGAAGAATGGTCATGTATAGAGTTGAGCTCATTGCAAGTATGGCTTGGAATAGAAGATTGAGTGAACAATCATGTTTACCCCCAAGCCATCATACATATCAAGAGAAGAAGATGAAGTGCAAGTTCAATATGATGCATATCGGAAGACATCTCTTGATTGAAGCTTGCAAAGGAAACATGAAGACGAAGCTTAAGCGAGGCCCTCCCATAATGGAGTATGGGGGAGCTTTTGGAGAAATCTTCATCAAGCATGTGCTAGCGAGCACAATCAAGAAAGGTGTTTCAACTTGAGAGAGTCAAGATCGTCATCATCGAGCTCAAGTGGAATGCGCAAGGCAAAGGTATGATCTTGATAGGTTTTCTATTTTACCGGTCTCATGGTGTTAGTGGGAGACCGGGTTTTAGGATAGACGGCGTACTATCAAGAGGGGCTCTCAAGTGAGTAACTTGATCGCATCTTTGTGGAGAGCTCAAACCTTTGCATACTTGGCATTTCATCTTTCTTGCTTCTTACTTGGCTTATCATATTTCTTGGTTCTTATTTGGCTTTTATATTTGTGAGGAATTAGATCTTGGTTCATCTCCATGTCAAGCTCTAGTTCATCGAAAACGGTTTTCCCTTGGAAAACTTGTTGCCTTTTCGGTGGCGGAAATATTGCCGGTTCAACCGCGAGGAAAGTCTCACACCTTGCCATGTGTGGTGGGTTTACTCTATTTTTGTTGGGTGCTTATCGTCGCTATCTTTCCAACAAAATTGGTCTCACCTCATTCGGAGTTCATTTGCAAAAGTTATAGCAGTTTTCGTGTTTGGTTTTGTTGCAGCTTTTTCCTAGGCCGGAGTTTCCGGTACACAGGACCGGAGTCTCCGGACTCAGCGCATTTCCTCAATCCTGTTTTATTGTGGTTCAGCCCCTGGTGGGGGGCGGAGTTTCTGGCCCCAAAGGCCGGAGTTTCCGCCCCTGACTGATCTTTCCGTCTGAGGGCACCGGAGTGTTTGCCCAAGCCTCGGCTGCTGAAGTTGTTCAGCCCCTGTGGGGGCCGGAGTTTCCGGTCCCAGAAGGTCGGAGTTTCCGCCCCTGGCCGGAATTTCCGGTCACTTGGGCCGGAAACTCCGGTGTGAAGCTGGCTGCAACGGCTCTTTTTCTGGGAGGGGTATAAATACCCCTCCACCTACCTCCAGCCAGCCAGCTCTTCCAAGCACGATTTTTCCCCCTCTCACACCTCCATTGTTGACCTTGGAAAGCTTGCCCCTCTCCCATTTCCTCCCATGATTCTTGCATATCTTTGAGGGATTTGAGAGAGGATATCTAGATCTACATTTCCACCAATCCATCTCTTCTCTAAGTGAGGGGAACATAGTGGATCTAGATCTTGGAGTTCTTGTGTGGTTCTCTTCTTTGTTCTTCCTCTCTTCTCCCCCCATAAGCATTAGTTGCTTTTGGTGGGATTTGGGAGTGAAGGATTTGAGCACTTATGCTCTTGCCTTTTGCATTTGGTGCATCGGTGTGCTCTCCACGAGGATTCGTGGAAGTTGAAAGCTTGTGAACTTGTTACTCTTGGGTTCTTGGACACTAGACGCCTTTGTGGTGGTTGGACCCTTGTGTGGTCACTTGTGAAGCCGTTCGGGAGCCCCCAATTCCATTGTGGGTTGTGCCCCGGATTGTTGTTGAAAGCCGTTCGGGAGCCCCCAATCCCATTGTGGGTTGTGCCCCGGATTGTTGTTGAAAGGCTCCGGATTCCACCTCGAAGGATTCTGATAGTGGAAGGTGAACCAAGCCTTTGTGGTGCGGTTCATCGGAGAAGAAGGTGAAACCTTTGTGGTTGTTGAACCGTTGTGTCGGTTCACACCTCTCCAACTAGACGTACTCCCTTAACAAGGAGGAACTCGGGAATACATCCTCGTCTCCGCGTGCCTCGGTTATTTCTATACCCGAACCTTTTGCTTATGCACTTTACATTGTGATAGCCTTTGTGCTTGAAGTATTCTATATTGCTATCACCTTGTTGTTTGTCTTGCTTAGCATAAGTTGTTGGTGCACATAGGTGAGCCTACTTTATTTAGGTTGTCGGCTTGTTAATTTAAACACCTAGTTTTATTCCGCAATTATCAAGCCTAAACCGGAAAAGTTTTAAACCGCCTATTCACCCCCCCCCCCACTCTAGGCGACATCATTGTCCTTTCCTGAATGCTTCTCGTGCATCCAAAACCTTGAGCCAAAACCCGTGCCATTTGTATCCACCATACCTACCTACTACATGGGATTTTCTGTCATTCTAAGCAAATACTTCATGTGCTACCTTTATTCAAAACTTATTATCCCTTATTTGTGTCAATGTTTATTAGCTCATGAGGAAGTATGTGGTGTTTTGGATATCAACCTTGTTATTTGCTTATGACAGACTTTCACAACCGGACTAGTGTGTCGGCCCAGTGAGGACCAGGGTGTGCAGAGCCCACTCCCCCCAGGCCTCGCACGCGACAGATTCGACAAAACGACTAAGGACCAAGCCACCGCTTGGAGAGACCCTCGAGAGGCAACTCCTCTTGAGGGCCTAACGAGGAAGCCAGGCCCTGAAGAGGACCCCGCGCTTCAAGAGACTCCCCAAGGCTCAACACGCCTGGAGAGAGGTCAGCGGAAACCTCTCCACAGGCCACCACGGCCCTGTGGAGACCCTTCGCGGTTAAGCAAGCGCTGCAGGGCACACATGGCCCCTGCAGCAGCCGCAGAGTGATGCAAGCTCCTCAGTTGCCATTCTGGTGGTAAAGGAGTCAACAAAGCTGCGCCGCCCGCGCCAGGACAGCCAGGACTTTCCTTTTTGGTGATAAAGCGGCTGGACGGCGCAACGCTCCAAGAAGATCGTCATCGTGGGCTCCTGAGGGCCGTGAACCTGGGTACGGGCCGGCGTCCATCTCTGTCGTGATTGTCCCTCTCCATGCCCGGCGAGCACCGTCGTCGTGCCTCTCGAGGGTTGTTTGACCTCCGCGTTCAATCCCCCTTCGAACTACTCTTCAGGGTGTGACTATCCCTGTTCCGTGGGAGTCACTCTCCGACATTTGGCGCGCCAGGTAGGGGGTTTGAGGCGCGTCAACAACCTTCGAGCCGCCTCCGCGCCATGACGGACACTCGCGCCGCACGCGCCGCCCGCGCCAGCAGGCGCGCGCCTGAAGGAGCCACCGCCGCGCCAGGCGCCACCGCCACTCGTGGACGACGGGGTCGCCCCCGCCGTGAAGAGCGTGCCAACACCGAGCCGCACGTGGAGCAACCCGAGAGCGAGCCCGAGCACAACGGGGAGGAGCACCCCTAACAGCAGGCCGACGCGGAGTCCTCACGCAGGACGCATCATCAGAGCACCTCCTCCCAGGGACGCGCGGATCCAGCTCCGCACACGGCCCTGCTCATGGCGCAAGAGCTTCTCCGCTACCAGCCTACTGCTGAGGCTCACGAGCAGTGGCTGGAACGCCTGAACCACCTCGTCGGCATCGCCGCCACTCGCCGAGCCCCGTCGCGGTCGATTGTGCACCACTCCCTCGCGGGCATGGCTGCGCATGACGCGCCTCCGCCGCCCCCAGGACCTGCTCCGGCCGCGACACAGAGAGCCGCCTCGCACGCCTCCTCGCCGCGCGACTGCCAAATCGTGCAGCGCACCGCGCCGGACGCGCGCGTGGGGATGGAGCGCCAGCGGGACCGCCAGAACCGCCTCGTGGAGGAGATTGGCCAGGCGGGCCAGCAGAACCGCGCAGCTCTGCAGAACGGGGTCGCCACGTACGCCTCGGGCTGCATGGCGTTCACCCGCTCCCTGCGCCGCGTGGTCTGGCCCCCGAAGTTCAGGCCAGCCCTCCCCAAGGGCTACGACGGCTCCAGCAACCCCGTCGAGTTTCTGCAGCTCTACACCACCTCCATCCAAGCTGCAGGAGGAGACGACAAGGTCATGGCTAACTGGTTCTCCCACGCGCTGCGCGACTCTGCGCTGTCGTGGCTCCTGAACCTCCCTGAGGACTCCGTGGGCTTGTGGGAAGAGCTCTGCAAGCAGTTCGTCGCCAACTTCAAGGGCACGTACGAGCGCGCGCTCACCCACAATGACCTGCGCGCGGTGGTGCAGAAGAAGGAAGATGACCATTGTGTCCCTCTCCAAGCACCAAACTGCCTCAGGAGAGCCTTCGGCAAGCTCATTGTCCTGTAACTTCCACAGTGCAATACAGACAAGCAGGAGTAGCGGTGTTACCTCCTCCTGAGGGCCGTGAACCTGGGTACGGGCCGGCGTCCATCTCTGTCATGATTGTCCCTCTCCAGGCCCGGCGAGCACCGTCGTCGTGCCTCTCGAGGGTTGTTTGACCTCCGCGTTCAATCCCCCTTCGAACTACTCTTCAGGGTGTGACTATCCCTGTTCCGTGGGAGTCACTCTCCGACATTTGGCGCGCCAGGTAGGGGGACGACCCTCTAGCCAGGTGCGGAACAAGATTCCAAACATCCCCGACACCCAGGTCATCGCTGCCTTCCGCGAGGGCGTCACGAACCGCAGGATGCTCGAGAAGCTCGGCATCCACTACAAGCTCACCTCTGTGGTGAAGCTGTTCGATCTGGCGGATAAGTGTGCCAAGGCTGAAGAGGGACTCCTCTTTGTCAAGATGAGCTCGCGGGGAGACGACCCTGGCGAGGGGTCCAAGAGCCACAAGAAGAAGGAGGAGCCCAAGCGCAAGGCCACCGCAGTCCTCGCGGCAGAGCCTGACGCGAAGGGCTCCCGCAGGGGTTCTCCTGAGCGTGGCGAGAAGAAGGAGGACGACCGCCCATTCTGCGTCTACCACAACAGGCGCGGCCACTCTACCGAGGCCTGCTTCGACCTCAAGAGGCTAAGCAAGGAGCGCGAACAGGCTGAGGGCAGCGGCAGCCGCGGTCGAGGTCGCGGCTACCGCGGAAGCGGACGCAAGAACGGCTACCAGAAGTCACCTGGCACACAGGCCAACGCCGCCGAGAAAAACGGCAACCTCCCTGACGAGGAAGATGGAGGCTACCAGGCCCCGAGAGGCGCCATGGCCTGCATCCTTGGCGGGGCTCAGGCGACCAAGTCGAACAACCAGTTCAAGCAGTTTGCTCGCGAGCTCAACGCCGCGCTTCCCAGCGTCGAGACCTCCAGGCCCCTCAAGTGGTCGCAGTACACCATCGCCTTCGACGCACAGGACCACCACAAGTCCACCAAGACTGTTGGCACCCTCCCGCTAGTCTGCTCCCCCACCATCAACAACATCTCCGTCTCCAAGACGCTCATCGATGGGGGTGCAGGCCTGAACGTCATTTCCATCGAGACTTTCGAGACACTTCAAGTGCCCTACGAGTGGCTCATGCCCTCTAGGCCCTTCACGGGAGTCACCAGCGGCTCCATCGAGCCTCTGGGGCAAGTCCGCCTCGCGGTCACCTTTGGCACGCAGAAGAACTACCGCACCGAGCTCATCGACTTCGACGTCGCGCACATCGGCTTGCCGTACAACGCCATCCTCGGCTACCCCGCCCTCGCGAAGTTCATGGCCGTCACGCATCATGCCTACAATATGGTCAAGATCCCCGGCAGCGCTGGCACCATCTCCATCCACGGCCACGTCCTGGACGCCACGCGCGCCGTCGAGACAGCCTACAAGGCAGCCGCCATGGCGTTTCCGGCTGCGGAGGACATGGAGTCTCTCGAGAGGCCCAAGAAGAAGAAGCAGCTGTTCTCTCAGGAGCCAGCTTCCACGAAGAAGGTCTCCCTGAGCACCAGCAGCTCGGGGGCTGAGGGCTCGGGGGCTAGCGTCACCATTGGCGCTGCTCTGCCTCCCAAATAGGAAGGCGCGCTCGTCGCCTTCCTCCGGGCAAACTCTGACATGTTCGCGTGGACCCCGTCAGATATATCCGGTGTACCGAGGGAGGTGATCGAGCACCACTTAGCCGTGTGTCCAAACGCACGCCCCGTCAAGCAAAGGGCAAGAAAGCAAGCCCCCGAGAAGCAAGCATTCATCGTCAAAGAGGTCGAGAAGCTCAAAGCGGCAAACGTTGTCCGCGAAGTCGCGCACCCCACTTGGCTCTCCAACGGCGTGGTTGTCCCAAAGCCCGCCGGAGGAGGCCGCCTCTGCATCGACTACACTGATGTCAACAAGGCCTGCCCCAAGGACCCTTACCCCATGCCGAGAATCGACCAGATCGTGGACTCCACGGCAGGCTGCGACCTCCTCTGCTTTCTCGACGCCTTCTCTGGTTATCACCAGATCAAGATGGCTAAAGAAGACGAGGAAAAGACGGCATTCCTCACCCCTTGTGGTGTGTATTGCTATGTCTGCATGCCTTTCGGCCTGAAAAACGCTGACGCCACCTTCCAGAGGCTCATGAGGATAGCCCTTGGCGAGCAAATGGGCAAAAACGCAGAGGCTTACGTCGATGACATCGTCGTCAAGTCTCGAGAGGGAGATACTCTCCTCAAGGACCTTGAAGAGACGTTCGCCAGCCTGCGCAAGGTGAACATCAAGCTCAACCCCGCCAAGTGCGTCTTCAGAGTGCCTTCAGGCAAATTGCTTGGCTTCCTCGTGTCCCACCGTGGCATAGAGGCAAATCCTGACAAGATCAAGGCCATAGAGGAAATGCAGCCTCCTCGCCGGCTCAAGGACATGCAACGCCTGGCAGGCTGCATGGCCAGCTTGGGCCGCTTCATCTCCAAGTTCGGCGAGAGAGCACTGCCTTTCTTTAAAATCATGAAGAGATCCGGCACCTTCAAGTGGACGCCTGAAGCGGAAAAAGCCTTTGAGGATCTGAAGAGGTAGTTGGCCAGCCCACCAGTCATGGTTGCCCCAAGGACAGGCGAACACCTGAAGCTGTATCTATCAGCCACTCCACAGACCGCCAGCGCCGTCCTGGTGGTAGAAAGGGAAGAGCCAGTCCTCCACAAGAAGAGTGCAACCACTCCGAAGCCAAAACCGCCTGACGAAGAGCTCGACAAAGGGGCAGGTTCCACAAACCCAACGCCAGGCCCAGAGCCACACGCCGAGCCCGCCCCAAGCCCTGATCTCGCCAAGGAACCTGAAGAGCCTCCACATGCCAACCCCCTTGAGGGCCCTGAAGAGCCTCCCCAGGCAGACAGCGCTGCGCCTAAACTGACAACCCTTGTCGAGCACCCCGTCTACTTCGTCAGTACAGTACTGCGGGATGCTCGGGAACGGTACACAATGCAGCAGAAGCTCCTCATGGCGCTCCTCATCGCCCCAAGGAAGCTGCGACACTACTTCCAGGGACACTCCATCACGGTGGTCACCTCATTTCCCCTAGAGCAGATCCTGCGCAACCCTAACGCCACAGACCGTGTCGCGGGATGGAACATAGAGCTACAGCCGTTCAACTTGCGCTTCGATACCACAAGGGTCATCAAAGGAAGAGCGCTGGCAGACTTTGTCGCCGAATGGACTGATCCAACCCCTGAAGAGCCTCCAGGAGAAGAGCCAGAGCCCTCTGGAGAGAAAATGCCCAGCCACTGGACCATGAAGTTCGACGGAGCCTTCGCCTGCCGCAATGGCGGGGCTGGCGTTGTCCTGATCTCGCCCAAGGGTGACAAGCTCTATTACGCGGTCCAGCTGTGCTTCGTGATCGACAAGATCTCCAACAACATTGCGGAGTACGAGGGCCTGCTCGCCGGCCTACGAGCCGCCATCGCTCTAGGCATCAAGCACCTGCTCGTCAAGGGCGACTCCCAGCTGCTCGTCAACTTCTCCAACAAGAGCTACAAGCCTAAGGACGACCACATGGCCGCATACCTTGAAGAGGTCCGCAGGCTTGAGAAGCACTTCAGGGGCATGGAGCTCATGCACATCCCAAGAAAGGAGAATCAAGAGGCTGACGATATCGCCAAGCGCGCATCAAGGAGGCAAGCTCAGCTGCCCGGCGTCTTTGAAGAGAGACTCGTCAAGGCATCCATAAAGCAGCCTCAAGAGGCCATGCCCGCAAGCACAGACGAAGTGCCCCCGCCACCACCTACAACTGGGGCTCCCGACTGCGGCCCCCAGACAGGGGAGCGCCTGTTGCTCACAGCGGTGCATCAAGAAACAGGCTGGATCGACGAGCTCAAGGATTACCTCGCCAAGGGAATCCTCCCCGAGGAAGATGTCGAAGCAGAGCGAATCGCTCGCCAGGCAAAATCCTACCACATCCTCGAGGGAAATCTCTACCGCAAGCGCCCAAATGGCATCGCGCTCAAATGCGTCCCTCCTGAAGAAGGAAAGA
Source organism: Poa annua (assembly GCA_026929855.1). NCBI lineage: Eukaryota > Viridiplantae > Streptophyta > Magnoliopsida > Poales > Poaceae > Poa > Poa annua. Next base: position 24,915,679 of record CM049439.1, on the reverse strand, counting down.
GCTTGATCAAGGACATCCACAGCGGGGAATGCGGCCACCATTCGTGCGCCCGCACCCTAGCAGGCAAGGTCTTCAGGAGTGGCTTCTACTGGCCGCAGGCACTTCAGGATGCAGTTGACATCGTTCAACCTTGCGAAGCCTGCCAGTTCCACGCCAAGCAAATCCATCAGCCCGCGCTGGGACTTCAAACCATCCCGCTCTCCTGGCCGTTCGCGGTCTGGGGGCTGGACATCTTGGGACCATTCCCAACAGCGCAAGGGGGCTATCGCTACCTCTTCGTGGCCATCGACAAGTTCACCAAGTGGCCCGAGGTTGAGGCGACGCGCACAATTCCAGCAGGCGCAGCGGTGAAGTTCGTCCGAGGCCTGGTCTGCCGCTTCGGAGTGCCTAATCGCATAATCACCGACAACGGCTCGCAATTCACAAGCGGCATCTTCAGGGCTTACTGCGAGAAACTGGGCATCAAGCTCTGCTTTGCCTCGGTAGCTCACCCGCAGAGCAATGGCCAGGCCGAGCGCGCAAACGCAGAAGTCCTCAAGGGCTTAAAAACCAGGACCTTCAACATCCTCAAGGGCCACGGCAAGGGCTGGATCAGCGAGCTCCCTTCGGTGCTCTGGTCCATCCGCACCACGCCGCCCAAGCCTACGGGAGAAACGCCGTTCGCCCTCGTCTATGGAGCCGAAGCAGTCCACCCTACAGAGGTCAAGCATGGATCCCCGCGGGTCCTTGCCTTTAATGAGGACGAGCAAGAGGACCTCCACAACGACGACCTGCTGCTTCTCGAAGGACTACGCCGCCGTGCCGCCCTCCGGGCGGCAAAGTACCAGCAGGACCTGCGACGCTACCACAGCCGCAACGTGCGCTCGCGCACCCTGGAGACAGGCGATCTCGTCCTCAGGCGGATCCTCTCCGGGGAAGGCCTCCACAAGCTGTCACCCATGTGGGAAGGCCCCTACAGGGTCACCCACATCGCCAGGCCTAGCGCGGCTCGCCTCGAGACTCAAGACGGCATCCCTGTCAAAAATCCGTGGAACATCATGCATGTACGCAAGTTCTACCCGTGATCATTGTCACGCCCGTGATCATTGTCACGTCAAGACATCTGGCTGAAGAGGCAGCTTACGGCTCCACCTCCAAGCATTTTTTGTCTCTAGAGGTTAAAAGCTCACGGCTTAAACCTCCAAGCCCCAAAGGCTTCTCTCGAGGGTCAACCCTCCGAGCTCTCCATGTAACGAGCCGCCTCAGGCCGTTGAGAGTCTCTGCCACTAACGGGTGGTCCCCATGCCTCGACATGGTCAAATACATTAACTTGGCAACTCCAAGCATAATGAGACAATTTCGTTCCGAAGTGAACTTTGCGCTACGGCGCCGTTATGTAATATTTCAGTGGTGAGCTTATTCCCGCATTATTGTTTTTTCAATGTGCGCTTATATCTTTCCCCATGCGCACCTCGCGAGCGGGGGCTGAGTACAGTGCCAGTGCCTCAAATGACACACCAGCAGCACTGCAAAACCCAAGGATCCGAGCTCTGGATGGAGGGCAAGCTCCCACAAACACGCCATCTCTACAAAGGACCTTGGTACTTACTCTCCTCACGAGGAACGCCTGAGGAGACCTATAAGCGCGCATGAGTTCCCACTACCATATACAAGCGTTTGGGTTCGCCTCTCTAACATCTGCAGGGAACAAGTGTCCCTGCAAGCCTGAGGAGGCAACAGGGGAAAAGCCCTTGAAGAGGACCTCCTCGCCAGGCAAAAAACCTCTACAGGGCAAAAGCCTCGAGAAGCTAAGTCCCGCACTCATGCCTCGAGAGCCTTTTCCCGCTGCCAGCACGCGTTTGTCCCTCGAGTGATCTCGTTTTCCCTTGTGCTTCATGGACTACTCGCACGTCTAAGGGGGGCACTTGAGCATCGCAACTCAGGGCTCTTACATCTCCAAGCCTTAAACTCCCCCCGGCCTTGCTGAGTCATTGCTCTAGCATACCGCAGAGGCGGAGTCATAGCGCGAAGAGACGGGTCCTAACGACGCAGAGAAAACATAGACATGAAAATAAGACAAAAGGGGCCTCTCGAGGGGCACACGAGCTGACATAAATAGCTCAAAGAGTATATTACATGCCCAGAATGCATAGCGTCTAAACATAAAACTGTTTCAGATACAAGCGCTCGAAGGCGCAGTAATCAAGGCTCAGGCGGAGTCTGCGCCATCGTGCTCCTCCTCCGCAGCGTCTCCCTCTGTCTCGGCAGGGCCGGCCTCCTCCTCGCTCTCGTCCTCAGCAACCTCCGCGCGCTTGAAGCGGTTGCAGAAGGCGTCGACCTGCTCGCGGAGGGAGTTGGAGACCCGCCACACCTCATCGCCCTGGTGAGCCTCGGTCACCGTGGAGAGATCGAAGCCTGGCGAGAGGAGCCGGAGGTTGGTGAAGATGCGGTCCACGACCACCCCCAGGAGCTGGCGGCTCTCAGCCTCGATCACCTCGCGGAGGTCAGCGGCAGGGCTCTCGAGGGCCGTGAAGAGTTGGTCGAAGTAGACCAGGTACAGGGCAGCGTCGCCACGGCCTCGAGCCTCGGCGTGCGGCGCGTCCGCGCCAAGCTGGGCAGCGAGTTCGTTGCCCCTGGCGACCAACGCCTGGAACATGCGTTCCCGCTGCTTCGTGAGCGCCCGAGCCGCCTGCGCGGTGTCCGCAGCCTCCGCTGCCTGCTCAGCCACGGGGCCCACCTGCTCCTCCACGTCCCTGACGAGGGCGTTCAGGTCCAGGACGGCGGCCTTGCGAGCATCCTCCGCCTGGCGATAAGCCTCCTTGGTGCGCTGGAGACGGACCTCAAGCTTGGAGTTGGCCTTCTCGAGCTCCGCGATCCGCCTGGCGGCGGTAGTGTGCTTGGCCTTGAAGCGGTCCTCCTGCTTCTTGGCCTTGTCGCGGTACTCCTGGGAGATGGTCCGCCTGAACTCCTTCTCGCGCTCCGCGAGGGCCGCCTCCGCCTCCTTCTTCTTCTCGGCGAACCGCTGCTGGAAGCGCTCCAGGGTTTGCTTCTGGGCGGTGACGTTCTCGTCATGCCTCTGGAGCGCCTGAGCCAGGTTCCCCTCACGCGCCTCAAGCTCTTCGCGCTTGGTGGCGAGCTCGCTCTCCGCTTGCAGCCGCTGCTCGTCGCGCAGCAACACATCTGCCTCCTTGGAGGCCAGCTGCCGCTCGCGCTCGGCCAGGCTCTTGCGGTCCTCCTCCAGAGTCTCCTGCGCGGCCTGGTGGACGGAGAGCAGCTGGGACTCCAGCTGGGCCAGCTCGCGGCGCTTCTGCGCCAGTGAGCCCTCCATAGCTTCGCGCTCGGCCTTCACCACAGCGAGGAGCTCGGCGGCGGCGTTACGCTCGTCCTGGAGGGGAGCAAGGAGCTCATCTGCATCGCGGATGGCCCCCTCGCGGATCTCCTTAGCGAAGCGGGCGGCCTCCTCACGCGTGGCCTATAGCGCCTGATCCTCCCGGCGGCGGGCCTCAACCGCGGCGTGGAAGGACGACCATGCCTCCGCAAGCTCGTCGCGCTGCCGGGCGAGCTGCGCGTCCTCTAGAGCCAGATGCGCCTCCAGGCCCTCCAAGGACTCCCTCATGAGGCGGAAGGCGACCTCGCGGTGCCCCGCGCTCCAGTCCCAGCCGCTAAGGACCAGGCCGCGGTGCGTGGAGGGCCCGGCCCCGGCGTCAAGCCTGGAGAACCTGGCCTCAGGACGATCCTGGGGGCTAGGCCGCGCTTCGTCCCCCCGCGGCGCCCGAGCTGGCCTCGCCGCCCTCGCCACCCTGGCGCGTCCCCTCCTGCGGCTCGCTCCCTGCGGCGGGGCGTGGCGGAGATGAAGGAGCTCCTCCTGCAGATGCGCCCGCGCCTGGCGGGCCCTGGGCCGTCTCGGCCTCCGGCTGCGCGGGAGGCGTGGTCGCGCAGGGTGGAGTAGCCTCGCGGGCCGGATTTGGCTCACGAGGTGGCGTGGCCGCGCGAGGCGGGGTAGGGGCGCGAAGAGGGATAGCAACCCGCTCCTCCTGCGCCTCCACCACCATCGGCTCGGGGGGCGGCGCAGCAGCCCCCGCCTGAGGCGCTGCTGCCCCCGCTAGAGGCCCAGCTGCCTCCGCTTGAGGCATCTCTTCGGTTGGGCCTGTGGAGGCCGTCTCCACAGGCCTCGCGGCCTCCTCAGCCACGACCTCGGCCGTGGCTTTCTTCACCTCTGCTGCCTTGCGAAGCTTACGGCGCTTCACGGGCACAAGGTCACTGGCAAGCATCAGGGAAAGATCGTCAGGGATGGGTGAAGAAGAAAAGAACAAGAATCAAGCAACTGATAGCTAGAAGCGCTTACCCGGACTGCTTGGCGCCGGTGTCGACCCATGCCAAGCCTGGCGAGCGCCAGGAGGGCTTGGCCTTAGCACCTGACCCCTCCGGGGGCGCCTCGGCTTTCCTCTTGGGGGGGACGTCTGACGGCCTCGCCCCGGACCGGTCCACAGCCGCCTTGGAGCGGGGCTCGCGCCGCCCTGGCGAGGCCTCCTCGTCAGAGGCCTCCTCCTCGGCCTCCTCCTCCTCCACATGGCGCGTGGGCACCACCACGAAGGCGTCGTCATCATCGCCTGACGAGATGTCGCAAATCTCGTCAGTAAAGGGCCCGGCCCTCGAAGAGGACTCCTCCCCTGCTGCGGCCTCCTCCTCGCCTCGCCCAACTCCTGAGGCAGAGGGCGACTCAGCTCCCTCCACCACCTGCACCACCGGCTCAGGCACCTCTTTCCCCGCCGGGCCCGACGGGGTGAACGAGGGCATCCCCTCTAGAATGGCCAGGCGCTCGGTCATGTTGTACTGGTGCAGAGGTCGGAGCGTGATAGGGAGCGCGTCCATGGCGGGCACCACCGGATTGATGAAGAGCGCGGACAGGACGTTGTCGACTGCGTCCTTGTCGTTGTCCTCACGGTGGAGCCTCATCTTGTCCTGGGGACCGGAGTACATCCACATGGGCGTCGCGTGCGCCTGGAGGGGAGCAATGCGGCGCGTCACGAAGTCCGCGACGATGATCTGCCCCGTGAGGCCCTCCTCCCGAAGGTAGCTCAGGCGGCCCATCAAGATTGCGTTCTGCGCGCCGCTGAAGGGGGCCTTGCCCCAGTTCGAGTTCTTCACGGGCGGCGCGTCAGGGACCTCGAGGAAGGCGCAGGGCTGCTCCACCCCGACAAAGAACCATCGCTGGTGGAAGTCGTCCACCTTCTTCGTCACCGACGTGATGGCCTTGCCCTCGCTCCACGACATGGGAATGTAAACACTCCCCATGCCATCCACGATGCGGAACGAGACGCATCCAGAGCGCTCATTCTTCGCCGTGCTCCGGAGCGCGTAGAAGCACCAGAAGAGGTCCACCGTGGGCTCCAGGCCCAAGTACGCCTCGCAGAGGTAGGCGAAGACGGCGAGGATGAGCACGGAGTTGGGGTGGAGGTGCAGCAGCTGGATCTGGTAAAAGGCCAGCACCGCCTCCAAGAATGGAGAGAACGGTGGCACCAGCCCCGCCGCAACGCAGTGCTGGAAGACAGGGAAAAACCCTCGCGGGCGCTTCCCGTGCGCCTCGGCCTTGAGCGCGGTAGCGCCGTGCTCGTTGGTCCGGTCCGCCACCAGGAAGCGGACCTTGGCGAGGGCCTTGTCGTTGACGCGCACCCCTAGCAATGCCGCGCCGTGCGCGACCTCAGCAGGCGCCGCCTGCGAAGAAGACCCCGCGGCCGCCTTGCCCTTGTTCTTGGCTGGACTCATCGTCGGAGAAGAGGCGTGAGCGGCGGCGGAAGAAGCTGGAGAAGAGAGGAGTTGAGCGCGCCGGAGGGCAGGAGCGGAGAGCTCGGAACAGAGAAGGCTTCTGCGAGAAGATTGGGAAGCAGTAACGGCTCCTCGCCTCGGCGCGCCGGCTTTATGTCTCGTCAAGGAGCAGTTACCGGGGCGCGGTGGGACCCCCCCACGACGCACGCCCCAGATCGTGCGCGGCCGTTACTCATCTGAGTGACGCGTGGCTCGGGCCGGCCGGACACTTTGGGCCCACGACGCTCCGGCTGCGTCCATGGGCTCAGCCGCGCCCATCGCGGGCCCGGGGGCTACTGTCGGCCCAGTGAGGACCAGGGTGTGCAGAGCCCACTCCCCCCAGGCCTCGCACGCGACAGATTCGACAAAACGACTAAGGACCAAGCCACCGCTTGGAGAGACCCTCGAGAGGCAACTCCTCTTGAGGGCCTAACGAGGAAGCCAGGCCCTGAAGAGGACCCCGCGCTTCAAGAGACTCCCCAAGGCTCAACACGCCTGGAGAGAGGTCAGCGGAAACCTCTCCACAGGCCACCACGGCCCTGTGGAGACCCTTCGCGGCTAAGCAAGCGCTGCAGGGCGCACATGGCCCCTGCAGCAGCCGCAGAGTGATGCAAGCTCCTCAGTTGCCATTCTGGTGGTAAAGGAGTCAAGAAAGCTGCGCCGCCCGCGCCAGGACAGCCAGGACTTTCCTCTTTGGTGATAAAGCGGCTGGACGGCGCAACGCTCCAAGAAGATCGTCATCGTGGGCTCCACCATGACCACTGCAACTCCTGCAAGCCGTTCTGCTCGGTCTGCAACCTGTCGGCCACTGCGCCCAACTTTAGCATGAATGGACCGCGTCCATGGAGATTTCGGCGGCGGTGGACTCCCTCCCCTTCGCGTCACTGCCCAGTGGGAGCCCACCGTAAGCGCGCCGCGCAGGGAAGAGGCCCGAGGCGCCTATAAAAGGAGCAGGAGCTCCACCGTAGAAGTGGATCGGCTGATTGCTTCCTAGACCCGGGGAACCTTAGCTAAGCGCGTAGGATAGCCTACTGCTGGAGGAGGAAGACGACCATTGTGTCCCTCTCCAAGCACCAAACTGCCTCAGGAGAGCCTTCGGCAAGCTCATTGTCCTGTAACTTCCACAGTGCAATACAGACAAGCAGGAGTAGCGGTGTTACCTCCTCCTGAGGGCCGTGAACCTGGGTACGGGCCGGCGTCCATCTCTGTCGTGATTGTCCCTCTCCAGGCCCGGCGAGCACCGTCATCATGCCTCTCGAGGGTTGTTTGACCTCTGCGTTCAATCCCCCTTCGAACTACTCTTCAGGGTGTGACTATCCCTGTTCCGTGGGAGTCACTCTCAGACATAGTGGCATATACACCGCTTATCCATTAATTTTGCAAAAAGAGCTAGCAAATGGGGTGCCTAGTCCCAATTAATTACAACTTTAACCGCTCAACTCTCTTCACATTTTTGCCCTGATCTAATCAGCCAAGCAATAATACCAGTTTCTAAAACTGCATGTGTAAACAAAAGAGAATAAGAGGGATGATCTGCCTTGCTGGTAGAAATAACGTCCGACAATGAAAGTCTGCTTGACAAGGGGGGTAGAAGTGCCCACTACCATTCGTTGACAACAACAAACACCACTCAAAAACTTACTTTTATGCTCCCTATATGATTTCAAAAACCTATAAAAACTAAAAAGCTCTAGCACATGCTTGTATCCCTGCTTCCCTCTGCGAAGGGCCTTTATTTTACTTTATGTTGAGTCAGTTTACGTACTTCTTTCTATCTTAGAAGCAAACACTTGTGTCAACTTTGTGTGCAACAATTCTTACATGCTTACTTATTGCACTTCTATATTTTGCTTTGTGTTGACAACTATCTTTATGATATACATGTTACAAGTTGAAAGCCAATGCTGAAGCTTAAATCTTCCTTTGTGTTGCTTTAATGCTCTTTTACTTAGAAACTATTGGTTTATGAGTTAACTCTTATGTAAATCTTTTTTATGCTTGTTTGAAAGTACTATCCATGAAAAGTTTTTACTTATATGATGTAGTTGTTTACTCCTTGTCTATTTGTTAGCAAACTATAGATCATTGCCTTGAGTCACTTCATTCATAACATGAGCCTTACAATATTATATGATCAAGATTGTGTGAAAGCATGTCACTTCAGAAATTATTTGTTGTTATCGTTTTACCTACTCAGGACGAGTAGAACTAAGCTTGGGGATGCTTGATACGTCTCAAACGTATCTATAATTTCTTATGTTCCATGCTTATATTATACCCATTGCTACATGTTTTATATATACTTTATATGTTTTTTATGCATTTTCTGGGACTAACCTATTAACAAGATGCCACAGTGTCAGTTCCATGTTTTCTGCTGTTTTTGGTTTCAGAAAAGTTGTTAAAGAAATATTCTCGGAATTGCACGAAACAAAAGCCAGAAACCCTATTTTCTCCGGAAGCATCCAGAACACCGAAGAGGGGCAAGAGGGGGGCCATAGGGCGCCCACACCTGTTGGTGGCGCGGGTCCCCCCCTACCGCGCCATGACGTGGTGTGGGGCCCACGGCCCTCCAACGACGTTTCCCTTTCGCCTATTTTATCCCCCCGACAAATAAACCCTAGGCACCCGATCAGAAATCCACGAAACATCCCATAGCCGCCGCCGTCGTCAACACTAGTTCGGGAGGGTTCTGCAGCTCTTCCCGGCACCCTGCCGGAGAGGGGAATCATCACCGGAGGGCTCTACATCACCATGCCCGCCTCCGGACTGATGCGTGAGTAGTTCATCCTTGTACTATGGGTCCATAGCAGTAGCTAGATGGTTGTCTTATCCACTTGTGCTATCATGTTTAGATCTTGTGAGCTGCCTAACATGATCAAGATCATCTTATTGTAATACTACATATTGTGTTTGCTGGAATCCGATGAATATTGAGTACTATGTCATTTTCTTCATAATATATTATGTGAGTGTTTTTTTATGATCTTGCGTGCTCTCCGTTGCTAGTAGATGCTTGATGCACTACACGACCGCGAAGTTGATGAGGAAGATGGATGCGGTGGTGTTGTTGGGAAACCCCAAGAGGAAGGTGTGAAGTAGTGCAGCAGCAAATTTCCCTCAGTTATGAAACCAAGGTTATCAAACCAGTAGGAGTTGAATGCTCTTCTGAAGGTTGTTGAAGATGACTTTGGCAGGGCGCACTACCGGTGTCAACAACGAACGTGGAACCTGCACACAACACAATCAAACTACTTTTCCCCAACGAAACAGTGAGGTTGTCAATCTCACCGGCTTGCTATAAACAAAGGGATAAACGTATGGTGTGGAAAATGATGTTTGTTTGCAGAGAATGAAAGTAATAGTTTGCAGTAGGTTGTATTATCAATGTAGAGAATGGACCGGGGTCCACAGTTCACTAGTGGTGTCTCTCCATAAATAAATAATAGCATACATGCGGGTAAACAAATTACAGCTGGGCAATTGAGAAAATAAGAACTGCATAATGATGCATATACTATAGTCATGATGTCTAGTATGAGATTCATTTGGGCATTACAACAATATACATAGACTGTTCCAACCGCATCTATGACTAATAATCCACTTTCCGGTTAGCGTCCGCACCCCTTTCAGTATTATGTTGCAAGCAACAGATTATTGCATTAGGCAAAGTGTGTAATTTAAGTAATACAATTATCCTTAGACAAAGTACTACTGTTTTATCCCTAGTAGCAACAGTACATTCACAATCTTAGAGGTTGATGTCACTCCCCCAGATTAAATGAAGACATGAACCCACTATCGAGCAGAAATACTCCCTCTTGGAGTCACAAGCATCTACTTGGTCAGAGCATCTACTAGCAACGGAGAGCATGCAAGATCATAAATAACACACACATAATATATTATGAAGCAAATGACATAGTACTCAATATTCATCGGATCCCAGCAAACACAACATGTAGCATTACATAAAGATGATCTTGATCATGATAGGCAGCTCAAAAGATATAAACATGGTAGCACATAAGGAGAAGACAACCATCTAGCTACTGCTATGGACCCGTAGTCCAAGGATGAACTACTCACGCATCAGTCTAGAGGCGGGCATGGTGATGTACAGCCCTCAGGTGATGATTCCCCTCTCCGACAGGGTGCCGGGAAGAGCTTCTGAACCCTCCCGGACTAGGGTTGACGATGGCGGCGGCTCTGGAACTTTTCGGGGATTTCTGATCGGGTACCAAGGGTTTTCTCGTCGGGGGGAATAAATAGGCGAAAGGGCAACGTCGGTGGAGGGCCGTGGGCCCCACACCACGTGGTGGCGCGGCAGAAGGGGGAGCCGCGCCTCCACCAGGTGTGGGCTCCCTGTGGCCCCTCTTCGTTAGCTCTTCGGTCTTCTGGATCCTTCCGAGAAAAATAGGAGTTTTGGCTTTTGTTTCGTCCAATTCCGAGAATATTTCCTTAACAACTTTTCTGAAACCAAAAACAGAAGAAAACAGGGAACTGGCACTGTGGCATTTTGTTAATAGGTTAATCCCAGAAAATGCAAAAAAAACATATAAAGTGTATATAAAACATGTAGCAATGGGTATAATATAAGCATGGAACCAAAGAAATTATAGATACGTTTGAGACGTATCAAGCATCCCCAAGCTTAGTTCTACTCGTCCCGAGTAGGTAAAACGATAACAACAAATAATTTCTGAAGTGACATGCTTTCACACAATCTTGATCATATAATATTGTAAGGCTCATGTTATGAATGAAGTGACTCAAGGCAATGATCTATAGTTTGCTAACAAATAGACAAGGAGTAAACAACTACATCATATAAGTAAAAACTTTTCATGGATAGTACTTTCAAACAAGCATCAAAAAGATTTACATAAGAGTTAAATCATAAACCAATAGTTTCTAAGTAAAAGAGCATTGAAGCAACACAAAGGAAGAAATAAGTTTCAGCATTGGCTTTCAACTTTTGAACATGTATATCATATAGATAGTTGTCAACACAAAGAAATATAACAAGTGCAATAAGTAAGCATATAAGAATTGTTGCACACAGTTGACACAAGTGTTTGCTTCGGGGATAGAAAGAAGTGGTTAAACTGACTCAACATAAAGTAAAACATAGGCCCTTCGCAGAGGGAAACAGGGATACAAGCATGTGCTAGAGCTTTTTAATTTTTATAGGTTTTTTAAATCATATAGAGAGCATAAAAGTAAGTTTTTGAGTGGTCTTTGTCGTTGTCAACGAATGGTAATGGGCACTCTACCCCCCTTGTCAACCAGACTTTCTAAGAGCGGCTCCCATTGAAGGACGTTATTTCTACCCAAGGGCAGATCATCCCTCTTATCTCTTTTGTTTACACATGTAGTTAAAAACTAGTATCATTGCTTAGCTGATTAGATCAGGGCAAAAATGTGAAGAGAATGCAGCGGTTAAAGTTGTAATTAATTGGGACTGGGCACCCCATTTGCCAGCTATTTTTGCAAAGTTAATGGATAAGCGGTGTATATGCCACTAGTATGGTTGGTGAAAGTCCGTCTAAAAGCAAATGACAAGGTTGATATCCGTAACACCACATACTTCCTCATGAGCTAATAAACATTGACACAAATTGTCGAGGTGTGATTCCCACGGAACAGGGATAACCACTCTCGGGGGAGAAGTTCGTGGCGGGGACTGAACACGTTGGTCAACAACCCACGACCGGCTCGGCGACGGTGCTTGTCGAGCCTGTAGAGGAACAGCACGACAGAGATGGACTCCGGCCCGTACCCAGGTTCACGGCCCTCAGGGTGAGGTAAAACCGCTACTCCTGCTTGTCTGTATTGCTCAGTAGAGGGTGAGTACAACGAGCTTGCCGCGGGCCCTCGCGAGGCAGTGCGGAGCTTGGAGGGGGAAGGTTCGGTTCTTCTTCCTCCTTGGGCTCGCCCGGCTTGGCTAAGCTACTGTGGGGTGTCTATGGATGAGTGATCGATTGATCGGCCGGTCCACCGCTACGGTGGCGCTCCTGCTCCTTATATAGGCGCCCCGGGCCTCATCCCTGCGTGCTGCGCAGTGGAAGGGTTCCCACATGGCGACGAAATGGTGGAGCGGGGTGTACCGCAGCTGAGGTGCCCATGGACTCGGTCCATGGTCGCAAGGCCTGCTTTTGTGGCAGGGCAGCCGCCGTCTTTGCAGAGCGGCCAGCTGGTACTGCAGAGACCGTGGGGGTGCCCATGGTGACGTCGCCGTTGGAGCGTTGCGCCGGCCACCTGCTTTATCACCAGAGAGGAAAGCCTTGGTGGCGGCGCAGGGGACACAGCGCTTTGTTGACTCCTTTTATCACCAAGCGTTCCGCTTGGTCCTTAGTCGTTTCGTCGACGTCGGCGCGTGTGAGGGCCGTGGAGAGTGGGCTCTGCACACCCTAGAATCCACTGGGCCGACAGTACCCCCCGGGCCCACGACGGGCACGGCGAGGCCCATCGGGCCCAGACGAAGCGTCGCGGGTCCAAAACGTCCGGCCTGCCCGTGACACACGTCACTTGGCGGTGAGTTTGCGACGACTCGGTTTCTCCGGACGATCGTGCGTAGTGGGGGGTCCCACCACGTCCACCACGATCACGCCTTGGTAACTGCTCGGACGGTGCATAAAGCTGCGCGCCGGTCCGAATCGCAGTCATTACTCCCATTCCGCGCCTCCAAACTTCCAGCTCTCGAGCTCTTAGTTCTCCAACTTCGGCGAACTCTTTCCTCCTCCGGCGAACTCCTTTCTTCTCCGGCGCTCTGCTTTAAGCATCCTCCTCGACAATGGGCGGACCCAAAGGCAAGGCAGCGATGTCCACGCTCCCCTCCGATGCGCAGGGCGAAGAAGCGCTTGGACCCGCCCTGATCGGGGTGCGCGTCGACGCGGCGGCGCTGGGCAAGATCCAGCACCTGGTCACCGGGAAGACCAATGAGCATGGCGCTAGCGCCATTCAGGCCGCGAGGCACGGCCGCCTTCCGACGGGGTTTTTCCCCATTTTCCTCCACACTCTCTTCGCCGGACTGGTGCCTCCGTACTCGCCTTTCCTTGAGGCCGTCTTGGAGTTTTATCAGATCCACCTTCTCCACCTTCACCCCAACGCCATCCTCATCCTCTCCATCTTCGCCTACCTGTGCGAGGCGTATCTGGGGGTGCAGCCCTCGGTGGCCCTCTTCCGGAGCTTCTACGCGCTCCGGAACACCGCGAAGGCCGAGCGGACGGGGTGTGTGTCCTTCCGCATTGCGGACGGCATGGGGAACGTCTACATCCCCATGTCGTGGAGCGACGGCAAGCCCATCACGGCGGTGTCGAAGAAAGTGGACGACTTCCGGCAGAAGTGGTTCCTCAACGGCGTGAAGTCGCAGAGCTCTTTTCTCGACGTCCCAGATGCGCTGCCCGTGAAGAACACCCACTGGGGCAAGCAGGCCCTCGGGGGCCCGCAGGTGGCCGGCCTCGTGGGCCGCTTGAGGACGCTCCGGGAGAACGGCCTCACGGGCCAGATGGTTGCGGAGGAGTTCGTGAGGCGCCGCATCGCCCCCCTTCAGGCGCACAAGAACGCGATGTGGGCGTACTCGGGGCTCATGGACCCGATGCGGCTCCACCCCTGCGACCATCGCCCCGCCGTCGTCGCCACCATCATGGGCGGCCTCTTCGTCAACCCAGACGTGCCCGCGGCGGTCCCACGGCGATAAGGCCCATGTACCAGGTTCCGGACCAGCGCCAGGCTATCTTGGAGCTGATGCCCACATTCACCGCGCTGGGCCTGGCGGGGGAAGAGGAAGAGGATGGGCCCCTGCCTATGGCGAAGGACGGGGACGCCGCCGAGTCTCCGTACGCGTCAGACGCGGAGCATGGCGACGCGGAGGCGGAGGTGATGCCCTCCGGGGGCGCGGGAACTTCGTCCAGAACCGCGCCCCCCGCGGGGGAGGTCTGCGAGCTCTCGTCCAGCGATGGAGAGGAGGCCGAGGCTGGGTGCCAAGAGCCACGGACCAAGGCGGCCCATGACAGGCCTGCCGGGGAGCCCCCGAGCGCTCCCCTCAAGAGGAAGGCTGAGACGGCTCCTAAGGGGTCAGGAGCTCGGACCGCGCCCTCGTGGCGCGTGTCAGGTATGGCGTGGGTTGACACGCGCACTAAGAAGTCCAGGTAAGCGCTCTTGAGTTCTGCCTTTTCCCCTCAACCTTCTGCTTGTCTCCTCCCCTGATCGATTTTCTTTGCCTCCCGCCAGCGACCCAGCGCCTGCGAAGCACCGAAGGCTCCGCAAGGCCGCGGACGTGAAGAGGGCCGCTCCTGAGGCCGTGCCTGAGGCTACGGTGGACGAGACCGCGGCCGGCGAGGTCTTTCGGCCTGAGGAGGGGACTCCTACAGGCCCTCGGGAGGAGATGCCCCCGACGGGGGCACACGCGCCGCCCCCGGAGGAGGAGCGCGTGGGGGAGCAGATGGAGAGGGCAGCCACTCCGCCCCGCGCAGCCACCCCTCCAGTACCACCTGAAGCTGCGGCTGGCGCCCCGCCAGCTCCGAGCCCTCTCAGGGCCAGCAGGGAGAATCTTCCCCCCTCCCCTCCAAGCACTACAGCGGAGGAGGAGGCAGCGGCGACTGGGCAGACCTTCTCTGCCCCGGAAGCGAGCAAGGAAGCGCCGCTCGAGCGAGACGATACCGGGGCGCAGCAGGCAGGCGCTGAGGAGGAGGACCTGCCTCCAAGCCCCCAGGCCCATGCAGAGGCTACCTTCACCAGGCCCGACGCGGGCGCAGGGCCTTCCGTGCCACGCAGGCCCTCGCAGGCCCTCGCACTCGGCAGCTGGGACTGGAGCAGGGGGCGCGACGTCGCCTTCCGCTTGGTGCGGGAGTCTCTGGAGGGGTTGGAGGCCCACCTTGCCCAGGAGGACGGGGAGCTCGCCCGGCAGCGGGACGAGCTCGCAGGGGCTTGGGCCGCGTTTCACGTGGCTGTGGAGGCTCGCCGGCAGAGCGACTCGGCCCTGCGGGAGGAGCGCGAGGAGGCGATACGCTTCGCCGAAGAGGTCCGCGAGGGCGCCATGCGCGACGCCGAGGAGCTTCTGCAGCCCTTGAAGGCCGAGCGCCGGGCCACGGCTGAGGACTTGGCCGCGGCCAGGGCAGAGCGGGAGGCCGTGGAGCACTCCCTGGCGGCCAAGCAAGGCGAGCTCGTCACGCTCGAGGCGAAGATTCTCGCCGACTCCGAGACGGTGCGGTCTGCGCTGGACGAGGTCCGCACGAACTTGGAGGCCAGAGGGCGAACTCTGGGCGAGCGCGAGGAGGACGTGCGCCGCCGCGACAAGCAGCTGGCGCTGAGGGAGCAGGAGCTGTTGGGGCAGCGCGCTGCCCTCGAGGCCCGCGAAGATAGCCTGACAGCGGCGCTCAGCAAGCTTGAGCGCGAAGTGGCCAGCCACAAGGGGAGCGTGGAGCGTGCCAACGCGCGGCTGGCGGAACGGAAGGAGGAGGCCTCGAAGAAACTCCAGGAGAAGGAGAAAGAGCTCCGCGCCGCCGTCTCCAAGGATTACAAGGACAAGTTCTCCAAGCAGGAGGAGCACTTCAAGAAGAGGCGCGACGAGGACGCCGCCCGCATCCACGAGTTGGAGAAGGCGAACACCACCCTGAGCGCCCGTCTTGGGCGCGAGGTGGACCGTCGCCGCGCTGCTGAAGAGGCGCGCGATCGCACGGCGCAGGACCTCACCTCCCTCATGGCGGACATGGAGGAGATGAATCAGCAGGTGGGTCCTGCCGTGGAGAAGGCGGTGGAAGCGGTCGAGAGCGCCAAGGCGGCGCAGGTGCTGTCGCAGCAGCGGGAGCGTATGTTCCTGTCCCTGGCGGGCCGGGGCCGCGAGCTCGCTGCAAAGTTGGGAGCAGAAGCGGCGTCCGTCCCCACTCAAGGCCACTCCGACGCCGCCACCTACCTCCTATACTTTGAGCAGCTCTTCACAGCGCTCGAGGGCCCCGCCGCGGAGCTCCGCGACGTCGTCGAGGAGGAGTGCCGCCAGCTCTTGGCGGTGGCGGTGGACCGCATCTTCTCCAACCTCGTGCACCTCCAGCCCGGGTTCGACCTCGCCACGGTGACCGAACCCCTCGAGGGGGAGGCAAGGTGGAAGGCCTCCAACTCCGTCCGCGACCAGGTGGATGACTTCTGCAGCCGCTTCAAGCGGGCCGCGTCGGAGGATGAGGACGACGACGACAAGGAGAGCGGGCCTGAAGGTGAAGAATCCGGCCAAGACGACGGCGAGGCCTCTGCCTAACTTCCTCCCGAGATCCTCTCCTGCCATGTAGTGCGCTTGCAGCGCTGTAGGAGCATTTGCCTTAAAGACTTTCATTTTGCAGTCTGTAATATACTTCGTATCTTTTTTAACAAGTACTGCTAAGTCTGTGTGTGCTCCCCTCGAGGGGCCTTTGCTTAAATTCCATGTCTTTTTCACTCTGCGTCGCTGGACCCTTCTCTTCGCACTATGACTCCGTCGCTGCGGTATGCTCGAGCAATGACTCGGCAAGGCCGGGGGGAGTTTAAGGCTTAGAGAGGTAAGAGCCCTCGAGTCGCGATGCTGAGGGCCCCCCTTTGACGCGCAAGCAGCCCATGGAGAGTGAGGGAAAGGACCACTCGAGGGACGCGGAGTGCTCGTGAGAGAGATGTAAGGGTTCTCTTGATGTGAACAGGGAACTTAGCTTCGCGAGGCTTTTCGCCCTGCGGGGGATTCCTCTGGCGATGTCCTTCCCTTCAGGGGCCGAGTTTTTCCTCCACAGGCCTGGAGAGACTCTCGTTCCCTGTGGACGTTAGAGACGCGAACCAAAACGCTAGAGCATAGTAGTAAGGACTTATGCGCGCTTATAGGTTTCCTCATGGGTGCCTCGCGAGGAGAGAGAGTACCAAGGTCCTTTGGGGAGGTGGCGGGTATCCGGGAGCATGCCCTTTAGCCAGAGCTCAGGATCCCTTGGATTTTGCAGTGCTGCTGGGGTGCTCTTGGGCACAGGCACCGTACTCAGCCCCCGCTCACGAGGTGCGCATGGGAAGAATATAAGCGCACATTTGAGAGTAAGGGATGAAAGTAAGACTTGCCATCGAAATATTACATAGCGGCGCCTTGGCGCAAAGTTCACTTGGAACGAAAACGGCGCCTGAGCGCAAAGTTCACTTGGAACGAGAACGGCGCCTGAGCGCAAAGTTCACTTGGAACGAGAATGGCGCCTGAGCGCAAAGTTCACTTGGAACGAGAATGGCGCCTGAGCGCAAAGTTCACTTGGAACGAGAATCGGTTCATTACACTTGGGTTTGCCAAGCTAACGTTCCTTCCATGCCGAGGCATGGGGACCACCCATTAGTGGCAGAGGTTCACTGCGGCCTGCGGTGGCTCATTAGTAGGAGAGCTCAGAGGGCTGAGCCTCGGGAGAAACTTTGAGAAGCTTGGAGGTGAAGCCGTGAGCTTCCCTCTAGAGACAAAAAATGCCTGGCGTGACTATGATCACGGGTAGAACTTGCGCAGATGCGCGATGTTCCACGGGTTCTTGACGGGGACGCCGTCTTCGGTCTCGAGGCGTACTGCGCCAGGCCTGGCGATGTGGGAGACCCTGTAGGGGCCTTCCCACATCGGCGAGAGCTTGTGGAGACCTTCCCCGGAGAGGATTCGCCTGAGGACGAGGTCACCCGCCTCGAGGGTGCGCGAGCGCACATGGCGGCTGTGGTAGCATCGTAGATCTTGCTGGTACTTCGCCGCCCTGAGGGCGGCGTGGCGGCGCAGTCCCTCGAGGAACAGTAGGTCGTCGTTGTGGAGGCCCTCCTGGATGTCCTCGTTGAAGGCAAGGACCCGTGGGGATCCATGCTTGATTTCTGTGGGGAGGACAGCTTCGGCTCCGTAGACAAGGGCGAACGCCGTTTCGCCTGTAGGCCTTGAAGCAGTTGTGCGCATGGACCAGAGCAAAGATGGGAGCTCATCGATCCAGCCCTTGCCGTGCCCTTTGAGGACGTTGAAGCTTCTGGTCTTGAGGCCCTTGAGGACTTCTGCGTTTGCTCGCTCGGCTTGACCATTGCTGCGTGGGTGAGCCACCGAGGCGAAGCAGACCTTGACGCCGAGCTTGTCGCAGTAGGCTCGGAAGATGCCGCTGGTGAATTGCGAGCCATTATCGGTGATGATGCGGTTGGGCACCCCGAAGCGGCAGACCAGGCTCCTGATGAATTTCACCGCGGCTCCGGCTGGAATGGTGCGCACTGGCTCAACCTCGGCCCACTTGGTGAACTTGTCGACGGCCACGAAGAGGAAGCGATAGCCCCCCTGCGACTTCGGGAAGGGGCCCAAGATGTCCAGCCCCCAGACCGCGAACGGCCAGGAGAGCGGGATGGTTTGGAGTTCCAGTGCCGGCTGATGAATTTGCTTGGCGTGGAACTGGCAGGCGTCGCAGGCTTGCACGATGGCGACCGCATCTTGAAGCACTAGTGGCCAGTAGAAACCGCTCCTGAAGACCTTGCCTACGAGGGTGCGCGCGCACGAGTGGTGGCCGCACTCCCCGCTGTGGTTGTCCTTGATCAGCGTTCGGCCTTCCTCGGGGGGGACGCATTTGAGCGCGATGCCGTTCGGGCGCTTGTGATAGAGGTCTCCCTCAAGGATGTAGTAGGATTTCGCCTGTCGAGCGATTCGCTCTGCTTCTGCATCTTCTTCAGGGAGGATCCCCTTCGCCAAGTAGTCCTTGAGCTCGTCAATCCAGCCTGTGGCTTGGTGGGCTGCCGTCAGCAACAGACTCTCCCCTGTGCTGGGGCCGCAATCGGGGGCCCCAGACTCAGGAGGTGGTGGGAGCGCTTCATCTGTGCTTGCGGCTGTGGCCTCTTGAGGCTGCTTGATGGATGCCTTGGCGAGCCTTTCCTCAAAGACGCCGGCCTGCTGGGGTTGCCTTCGCGAGGCTCGCTTGGCGATATCATCGGCCTCCTGGTTCTCTTTCCTTGGGATATGCATGAGTTCCATGCCCCTGAAGTGCTTCTCGAGCTTGCGGACCTCTTCAAGGTATGCTGCCATGTGGTCATCTTTAGGCGTGTAGCTCTTGTTGGAGAAGTTGACGAGCAACTGGGAGTCGCCCTTGATGAACAGGTGCTTGACGCCTAGAGCGATGGCGGCCCTTAAGCCGGCGAGGAGGCCCTCGTATTCAGCGATGTTGTTGGAGATCTTGTCAATCGTGAAGCATAACTGGACAGCGTAGTAGAGCTTGTCGCCTTTGGGCGAAGTCAGGACGACGCCTGCCCCGCCATTGCGGCAGGCAAAGGCTCCGTCGAAGTGCATGGTCCAGTGGCTGGGCATTGTGCCTCCAGCGGTCTCAACCTCTTCCCCCCGAGGCTCTTCAGGGCTTGGGTCGGTCCATTCGGCGACGAAATCAGCCAGCGCTCGCCCCTTGATGACTCTTGTGGTGTCGAAGCGCAAGTTGAATGGCTGCAGCTCTATGTTCCATCCCGCGACACGATCTGTGGCGTTGGGGTTGCGCAGGATCTGCTCCAGGGGGAAAGCAGTGACCACCGTGATGGGGTGGCCCTGGAAGTAGTGTCTCAGCTTCCTGGAGGCGATGAGGAGAGCGACGAGAAGCTTCTGCTGCATCGGGTACCGCTCCCGAGCATCCCGCCGCACCGTGCTGACGAAGTAGACGGGGTGCTCGACAAGGGTTGTCGGTGGGGTTGCAGCGTCAGCCTTCTGCGGAGGCTCCTCAGGGCCCTTGTCGAGATCCGCCTGCCGGGGGGTCTCGACAGGGGTGCCAGGAGCAGGCTCGCCTTGAGGCTGTGGGCCTGGCAGTGGGTCTGTGGAGGCTGCTCCTTCGACGAGATCCTTGTCGGGGGGCTTTGGGCTTGGAGTGGCAGTGCTCTTCTTGGGGAGGACAGGTTCTTCCCTCTCGGCCACCAGGACGGCGCTTGCGGTCTAAGGAGTGGCTGAAAGATACAGCTTCAGATGTTCGCCTGTCCTGGGGGCCACCAAGACTGGTGGGCTGGCCAAATACTTCTTTAAGTCCTCGAAGGCCTTGTCCGCCTCAGGGGTCCACTTGAACATGCCAGATCTCTTCATGATCTTAAAAAATGGCAGGGCTCTCTCGCCGAACTTGGAGATGAATCGGCCCAGGCTGGCCATGCAGCCTGCTAAGCGCTGCATTTCCTTGAGCCGGCGAGGAGGTTGCATTCCTTCTATGGCCTTGATCTTGTCAGGGTTTGCCTCTATGCCGCGATGGGACACCAGGAATCCGAGGAGCTTGCCTGAAGGGACCCCGAAGACACACTTGGCGGGGTTCAGCTTGATGTTCACCTTGCGCAGGCTGGCGAAGGTTTCCTCGAGATCCTTCAAGAGGGTGTCTCCCTCTCGAGACTTGACCACTATGTCATCGACGTAGGCCTCTGCGTTTCTGCCCATCTGTGCCCCCAAGGCGATCCTCATGAGCCTCTGGAAAGTGGCGCCAGCATTCTTCAGGCCGAAGGGCATGCATGTGTAGCAATACACGCCACAGGGGGTGAGGAACGCTGTCTTCTCCTCGTCCTCTTTAGCCATTTTGATCTGGTGGTAACCAGAGAAGGCGTCCAGAAAACAGAGGAGGTCGCAACCAGCGGTGGAGTCCACGATCTGGTCTATCCTCGGCATGGGGTATGGGTCCTTGGGGCAGGCCTTGTTGACATCGGTGTAGTCGATGCAGAGTCGGCCTCCTCCAGCGGGTTTAGGGACAACCACGCCGTTGGAGAGCCAAGTGGGGTGCGCGACTTCGCGGACGACCTTTGCCGCCTTTAGCTTTTCTACTTCCTTGACAATGAATGCTTGCTTCTCGGGGGCTTGCTTGCGTGCTTTCTGCTTGACGGGGCGTGCGTCTGGACACACGGCTAAGTGGTGCTCGATCACCTCCCTTGGTACACCGGACATATCTGACGGAGTCCATGCGAACATGTCCGAGTTTGCCCGAAGGAAGGCGACGAGCGCGCTTTCCTATTTGGGAGGCAGGGCAGCGCCTATGGTGACGCTAGCCCCCGAGCCTTCAGCCCTGGAACCACTGGTGCTCAGCGACGCCTTCTTCGTGGCAGCTTGCTCATGAGAGAACACTTGTTTCTTCTTCTTGGGCCTCTTGAGAGGCTCCATGTCCTCGTCAGCCGGGAATGGCATGGCAGCTGCCTTGTAGGCGCTCTCGACAGCGCGCGTGGCGTCCAGGATATGACCATGGATGGCGATGGTGCCAGCGCTGCCGGGGATCTTGACCATGTTGTAGGCATGGTGCGTGACGGCCATGAATTTCGCGGGAGCGGGGTAGCCGAGGATGGCATTGTACGGCAGGCCGATGTGGGCGACGTCGAAGTCGATCAGCTCTGTGCGATAGTTCTTCTGCGTGCCGAAGGTGACGGCGAGCCGGACCTGGCCCAGGGGTTCGATGGAACCGCTGGTGACCCCGGTGAACGGCCTGGAGGGCATAAGCCACTCGTAGGGCACATGAAGCGTCTCGAAGTTCTCAACAGAGATGACGTTCAGGCCAGCTCCCCCATCAATGAGCGTCTTGGAGACGCTGATGTTGTTGATGGTGGGGGAGCAGACCAGGGGGAGGGTTCCCACAGTCTTGGTCGACTTGGGGTGGTCCTTGGCGTCGAAGGCGATGGTGTACTGGGACCACTTGAGGGGCCTGGAGGTCTCGGTGCTCGGGAGCGCGGCGTTGAGCTCGCGGGCGAACTGCTTGAACTGGTTGTTCGACTTGGGCGCCTGAGCCCCGTCGAGGATGCAGGCCATAGCCCCTCTCGGGGCCTGGTAGCCCCCATCTTCCTCGTCAGGGAGGTTATTGTTCTTTTCGGCGGCGTTGGCTTGAGTGCCCGACGGCTTCTGGTAGCCGCCATCGCGCCTGCCCCTGCCGTCTCTGCGGTAGCCGCGGCCTCTGCCGCGGTTTCCGCTGCCTTCTCCTCGCTCGCGCTCCCTGCTCAGCCTCTTGAGGTCGAAGCAGTCGTCAGTGGCGTGGCCACGCCTGTTGTGGTAGACGCAGAACGGACGGTGGTCCGCCTCCTTGTCGCCAGGCTCGGGGGAGCTTCTGCGGGCGTTCTTGGTGGCTGGTTCCGCCGCTAGGACAGCAGCGGTCTTGCGCTTGGTCTCGTCGCGCTTCTTCTGGCTCTTGGAGCCCTCAGCCTGGTCGTCCCCTCGCTGGCTCATCTTGACGAAGAGGAGTCCTTCTTCTGCCTTGGCGCATTTGTCCGCGAGGTCGAACAGCTTCACCACAGAGGTGAGCTTGTCGTGAATGCCCAGCTTCTCGAGCATCCTGCGGTTCGTGACGCCCTCTCTGAAGGCGGCGATGACCTGCGTGTCAGGGATGTTCGGGATCTTGTTGCGCACTTGGCTGAAGCGCTGGATGTACTTGCGGAGGGTCTCATCCTTCTTCTGCACCACAGCGCGCAGGTCGTTGTGGGTGCGTGCGCGCTCGTACGTGCCCTTGAAGTTGGCGACGAACTGCTTGCAGAGCTCCTCCCAGGAGTCAATGGAGTCCTCAGGCAGGTTGAGGAGCCAGGATAGCGCGGAGTCCCTGAGCGCGTGGGAGAACCAGTTTGCCATGACCTTGTCGTCTCCCCCTGCAGCCTGGATGGAGGTGGTGTAGAGCTGCAGGAACTCGAGAGGGTTGGTCGACCCGTCGAAGCCCTTGGGGAGGGCCGGCCTGAACTTCTGCGGCCAGACCACGCGGCGCAGAGCGCGGGTGAAGGCCAAGCAGCCAGAGGCGTACGTGGCGATTCCTCCCTGGAGAGCCCTGCGGTTTTGCTGCCCTGCCTGGCCGAGCTCCTCGACGAGGCGATTCTGGAGGTCCCTGCGGCGCTCCATGCCCACACGTGCGTCAGGCGTAGTGCGCTGCACGATCTGGCAGTCATGCGGCGAGGAGGCGTGAGAGGGAGCCCTCTGCGCTGCGGCCGGAGGCGGTCCCGGCGGCGGCGGAGGCGCATCTGGTGCAGCCGTTCCCGCGCGGCCGGAGTGCTGGACCATGGAGCGCGACGGGGCGGGGCGCGTGGTGGCGACGTCGATGAGGTGGTGGAGGCGGTCCAACCACTGGTCGTGGGCCTCAGCGCTAGGCCGGTAGCGTAGGAGCTCCTGGGCCATGAGGAGCGCGGTGTGCGGCGTGGGCTCTGGGCGTCCCTGAGAGGACGCGCCTTGGCGCCGTGACGGATGCGAAGACTCAACATCGTCGTCGCGCTCCGGGGGGACGTCCCTGTCGTCGCGGTGGTCGCTGTCATGGTACTCTTCGCTCTCGGGCTCCTCCACGTGCGGGCCGGTGTTGGCGCGCTCGGCAGCGCGAGGGCGGCCGCGGCGGCCACGGGTGGGAGCTGTTCCGGGCTCGGTGTGAGCCCTGTCAGCTGCGCGCCTGTTGGCGCGCGTCGCCCGGGTGTCCGCCATGGCGGAAAGCCGGCTGGAGGTTGAAGACGCGCCTCAGTCCCCTACCTGGCGCGCCAAATGTCGAGGTGTGATTCCCACGGAACAGGGATAACCACTCTCGGGGGAGAAGTTCGTGGCGGGGACTGAACACGTTGGTCAACAACCCACGACCGGCTCGGCGACGGTGCTCGACGAGCCTGTAGAGGAACAGCACGACAGAGATGGACTCCGGCCCGTACCCAGGTTCACGGCCCTCAGGGTGAGGTAAAACCGCTACTCCTGCTTGTCTGTATTGCTCAGTAGAGGGTGAGTACAACGAGCTTGCCGCGGGCCCTCGCGAGGCAGTGCGGAGCTTGGAGGCGGAAGGTTCGGGCTTTCTTCCTCCTTGGGCTCGCCCGGCTTGGCTAAGCTACTGTGGGGTGTCTATGGATGAGTGATCGATTGATCGGCCGGTCCACCGCTACGGTGGCGCTCCTGCTCCTTATATAGGCGCCCCGGGCCTCATCCCTGCGTGCTGCGCAGTGGAAGGGTTCCCACATGGCGACGAAATGGTGGAGCGGGGTGCACCGCAGCTGAGGTGCCCATGGACTCGGTCCATGGTCGCAAGGCCTGCTTTTGTGGCAGGGCAGCCGCCGTCTTTGCAGAGCGGCCAGCTGGTACTGCAGAGACCGTGGGGGTGCCCATGGTGACGTCGCCGTTGGAACGTTGCGCCGGCCACCTGCTTTATCACCAGAGAGGAAAGCCTTGGTGGCGGCGTAGGGGACACAGCGCTTTGTTGACTCCTTTTATCACCAGAACGGCAACTGTGGCGCCGTCGTCATCGCGCGCAGACGCGCGCGTCACTCTGCGGCTGCTGCAGAGGCCATGTGCGCTCTGCAGCGATTGCTTCGTAGAGAAGTATCTCCACAAGACCCAGGAGGCCTTGTGGAGGGAGTTGTGTTGACTCCCCTTCAGGGGAGAAAAGCCTTGCCGGGGGGCGGCTTCAGAGGGAGCCCCTTCAGGCCCTTCGCTGCCCCCTCAAGTCCCCTCGAGAGAGCTCTCCCCTCGGGGGTCTTCCCAAGCGTTCCGCTTGGTCCTTAGTCGTTTCGTCGGCATCGACGCGTGTGAGGGCCGTGGAGAGTGGGCTCTGCACACCCTAGAATCCACTGGGCCGACACCAATAAGGGATAATAAGTTTTGAATAAAAGGTAGCACACAAAGTATTTGCTTGGAATGGCAGGAAATACCATGTAGTAGGTAGGTATGGTGGACACAAATGGCATGGGTTTTGGCTCAAGGTTTTGGATGCACGAGAAGCATTCCCTCTCAGTACAAGGCTTTGGCTAGCAAGGTTATTCTAAGCAAACACAAGTATAAACTATGACAACAAGATGTATATAAAAACATATTGCAAGCATTATAAAACTCTACATTGTCTTCCTTGTTGTTCAAACACCTTTACTAGAAAATATTTAGACCTTAGAGATACCAAACATGCAAACCAAATTTCAACAAGTTTTACGGTAGTTCTTCACTAATGGGTTTTAACTACATGATGTAAAAGCTTAAACATGATCTACTTGAGAGCTCAAAACAATTGCCAAGCACCACAACATACAAGATAACAATCCATAAGAGCATGTATATCTTTTCATTATACCATCTACCACATTTAGCATTTTCTGTTTCAAACCAAACACCAATCAACTTATTTAAACATAAATTCTCCAAGTTTTTATCAATGAGACAAGAGAGTATAACCTAACCGTTGCGGCTTTCAGCTTTCGCCATAAACATAAAACAATAAGTGTTGCGGCTTTCAGCTTTAGCCATAAACATAAAATATAACTGCTGAGGCTTTCAGCTTTCGCCATCAACATAAAAGAATGCTAGGATCCAATTTATTCAGAAAATTAAAATAAAAAAGCAAAAATAAAAGAAAACTAACGCTTCAAGTAAAACACATAAGATGTGAAGGAATTAAAATATAGTTCCACTAGAGATGACCTGATAGTTTGTTGATGAAGAAGGGGATGCCTTGGGCATCCCCAAGCTTAGACGCTTGAGTCTTCTTGCAAATATGGTTGGGTGACCCACGGGGGCATCCCTAAGCTTAGGCTCTTTCATCTTCTTGATCACATCATATCATCCTCTCTCTTGATCCTTGAAAACTTCCTCCACACCAAAGTCAAAGTAAACTTTATTAGATGGTTAGTGCATAACCAAAAACTCTCATATTCTGCATTAACAAAATCATTACCAATGCTACTGGAAATTAGCTACAGCCACTGGTATTTCGTGGAGCAAAAAGATCCACTCAAAAACAGTAAAAGAGGCAATGCAAAATATATAGCAGAATCTGTCAAAAACAGAACAGTCCGTAAAGATGAATTTTTTCGAGGCACTTAATTTGCTCAGATCAGAAAACTTAAAACTAATGAAAGTTGCGTACATATCTGAGGATCACGCACAAACAATCTCAGGTCATTTTGATTTTTCTGTGAATTCTTACGAATTAAACGGTGGACAGCAGGAAACTGTTTCTGCGCAGAAATCCAAATCTAGCATCAACTTCCTACTAGAGGTTTTACTTGACACAACTATGCAATAAAATAAAGATACAAAGGAGTTGTTACAGAGGTAAGCATGCTCCTTGACACAAATAACAGAAATAAAAAGTGGGTTGTCTCCCATAAGCGTTTTTCTTTAACGCCTTTCATCTAGGCACAGAAAGTAAAACTCAAGTGTTTCCAAGAGAAGAAGCATCAACATTATAGTTTGTTCGAATAATAGTGTCAAAAGGTAGCTTCATCTTCTTTCTAGGGAAGTGTTCCATACCTTTCTTAAGTGGGAATTGGTACCTAACATTTCCTTCTTTCATATCAATAATAGCACCAACCGTTCTAAGAAAAGGCCTTCCCAAAACAATAGGACAAGATGGGTTGCATTCAATATCCAAAAACAATAAAATCAACGGGGACAAGGTTATTATTAACCTTGATAAGAACATCATTAACTCTCTCCAAAGGATTCTTTAAAGCATTATCAGCAAGAAAAACATCCAAATAGCAATGTTCCAAAGGTGGCAAGTCAAACATATCATAAAGTTTCTTAGGCATAACAGAAATATTTGCACCAAGGTCACACAAAGCATTGCAATCAAATTCATTCACTTTTATTTTAATGATGGGCTCTGTCGTGGGATTGTCACGACAGATGTTTCCGGGTGGAAACTTGAGTATTGGGACATAGCGACTTCTGACATCTGGAGCTTGTCTAGCGAGGAGTGGGGAAACAAGGGTTTACCCAGGTTCGGCCCCTCTTCTTTAGGTAAAGACCTACTCCTGCTTTGCTTTATTGATATGGGGTTTCGAGGACTCGGCGCCTTAGCTTCCGGGTCTCGATTACAATCTATGGATCTAGGTATTGCTTGGGATTTCGACTTCTTTCTCTGGGAACCAGGAGACCCCCTTATATAGGCGGTCGGGTCTCCTGGAAGTACAAGCGGGACTCCGGGTTACTCCCGTAGTCGAGTTCTACTCTAAGTCCTCTAAGTCCTCGCCTTCCTTATCAGGACTCCGTCTTGTACTTGGACTCCGAGTCTTCGGGATCCTTCCTCGCTTGCCTGCCAAGTCACACGTTGCACACCGGCTTACGTGGAACCCGGCCCATCTCCTTTATGCTTGTTCCGGCCCAGGCTCTCTGCCAGGCCGGCTTGTCTTCTATGTCGGTGGGCCTACCGGGTTATGATCCCCCCAACAGTAGCCCCCAGGATAACTTGGACACCAGAATTGACTTGCTTCGCCTTGCACCTTTGGGCGTAATCTTTGGGGAAGCTGTCATTTCTATTGTCCGGGTTATCATCTGAAAAACAATAAACAATTATTAGGCAAGCAGGCTCTCGGTATCAGTTTGGCCGGCTCTTGATGGCGGCCCATTCATAACCCGGCCATCACTTTGCGACTTTTATTTCAGAGACTTCGACTCTTTTCCTTCTTTCTTTAATCCTTTTCTCCGCCGTCGGTCAACCTTCCTGGTCAACCGCATATTTATGTCTATCTTTTCGCGGGAATCGAGGAGACAATAACCACCTCGGGAAGTCAAGATTCTGTCAGACATTTCTTCTGCAGATCAGATCTTGTCCCCCAAAACAATCATTATCTCTATCTTTCCTCTTTTACCCCTAGGTCAAAACCCCAGAGGATATAAGTAGGGTACCGGGGGTAGAAATGATTTACTCCCCCCCCCCCCCCCCGCATGTCCACTTCATCTTCCTCCCCGAGCCGTCCGTGCCAGTTCGTCTTCCCGAGCTCAAAAAACTCCCCGAACTGTTCGTCTTCGCGATCTGCGTCAAGAACTCAACCGTGCGGATCGTCTTCACGTGCGACCCAGATCTTCTTCTTCCTCCATTCTTCGGTAAGTAATCGATCCCATACACATTGCATTTTTTCAACGCCTCCCTTCACTGTTCTTGCGGATGAACTCCTCGCGTTCTTCGTGTTCTCTGCATTCTTGGTGCTTCCTCTTTTATCTCAACTTTCTGAGGCTCTCTAGATCTATTTTGACGCACATTGTTTATCCTCCTCGCTGTTTTTCCTTTACCTCTGGACATTTCCTCTTCTCGGGATTTCTTCGCTGAACTGGCTCGTGTTCTTCATTCTTCCCTTTTCTATGAATATTTAGATCCATACCGATTTCTCACTTTCTCTGTTTTGGTGTTTGCTGATCTCTCTAACTTCCAATCTTCATGATGGGCACTAAGCACGCCGCCCAACGTGCTCCTAAGAAGGCAAAGAAGTCAGCCAGCGCCGGCTTTTCTATGGCCATTGTGCCCGAGAAGACGAAGAGGAAAATCACATGCAATTGGAGCAGGTCCACCATATCTGAGCTCCGGCTTCAAGAGCTCACCAACCTTAGCCTTCTCCCGGCTAAGTCGGAGATTTTCTGGCGGGCTCCGGATACTGATGAAACCCGGCCTCAACCTGATCAAGGTGAGGTCGTCGTCTTCGCCGACCATATCACCCGGGGGTTTCGCCCTCCGGGTTCTCTCTTTTTTCGCCAGGTTCTTGAGTACTTCAAGATCCGGCCTCAATATATCGCACCAAACTCGGTGCTCAACATGACTCATTTCGTGGTTCTATGCGAGGCTTACCTCGGCATAGAACCCAATCTTCCGTTATTTCTTGAGTTCTTCTACTGCAAGCCCCAGAGGGAAAACAACGACGGCCCCTTAGTCGTCTGCGGTTGGGTCACCATCCAGCGCCGGAGGAACATCATCTTCCCGGCTGTCGTTTTAGACTCCCACCCCAAGGATTGGCAAAAGACTTGGTTTTACTGCAAGGCGGCTACTCCTCCTGGCGAGCCGGTTCTCCCGGGTTTCGGTGTAGACCGGCTGATGATAAATGACAACACGAACTCCTTTGCCACCACCGAAGCCCGGAAGGCTCTAGAGCCTTTGGTTGGCCGGGTCTGTGCTCTCCTTGCCCACGGCCTTACCGGCACTGACCTCGTCAAGTGCTTTATGGGGTGGCACATCCAGCCCCTCGCGGTGCGCTAGGGCTTAATGTGCCAATACTCCGGGTCGCTTGAAGACCCCATGCGCTTCAATAAAAGCCAAAGCTCTAACGAGGCCCTGATAAGGACCATCCGGGGAATCGTTCGCGAGACTCCGGCTGCCCTCTCGAAGGATGGCCTCGCGCCTTTTTCCGCCTCGAATCTACCGAAGCCGGTAATTCTTTATCTTATGCTATGACATATTGTATCTTGTCTACATTTTGACTTCGCATGTTTCAGGCTAACGACCCCTGGTGGGCCGCTAAGTTGTCTCCTCCGTCTGACGAGGACGAGGAGTCAGAGAACGATCAGCCAGAGGCTGATGTTGAAGGTGCTGGCATTGAAGCCGGTGCCGAAGAAGAAGAAGAAGAAGAAGAAGAAGAAGGTGAGCTTAACTCCATCACCCGGCTTTTCCTTGAACTGTTAAACGCCGATCTTCTCCAGGAAAGCCGGTCAGCACTTAATTCAGACTTGCATATATCAGATACAGTCCTCCCCTCCACAAACCCGGCTCCTCCGGTTGCGAAGAGGAAGCTTAGGTCCGATGCCGCCAAGGTAATCACAGTAAACTCCTCTTGTCTTGATCTCTTCTTAATGTGCGCTAACCTTTGGCTTTCGCAGGAACAAGCGACACTCCGCCGCCAACGTCGCCGGCTCCGGTCCTCCGACTCCGACGAGCCTCTCTCTAAAGGTATTCCTAACTTCCTGACTCCCCGCCGGGTTAAGTCTCCACAAAGACGTCCTTCTGTTCTCTATCTTTTAGCCGGGATTCCGCGGAAGGCTAATGTAACATCCCAAATTTTTGGAATGTTTTAAAAATCACGAAAAAATTAAAACTTTTGTATGAATAAAATAAATTACTCGAAATTGAAGTTGAATCTGATATATTACTTTCAATTACTAAATAAACCCTATTTACAAATTCCTTTGAATTATTTTAGCATATGCTATTTTGAAAATTTAAAGTTTTGAAGTGAAATGTCTATTTTGGTATTTCAAATGATTATTTGTTTTTTTTAATGATATATCGACTCTTTTTAAATGAAATATTTGTACCAAAGTATTTTTATTGAGTTTATCATATTGAGTGATATTACTCATATCTTTTCTAGATTTTAGTTTCAGTTCAAAAGGAATTTATAGAACCCTATTTTATAAAATAAGCATAAAGGTTCTATTAAACATTTATGCGATATTTTGGGTTTTCAAATTTTAAAAAATGTTTTGGTAAAGCATGTTTGTAACTTTTAAAAGAAAGGTTTTCATTTTTCAAATCTATAGAAACTGGTTTGATTGGATTTGGAATTTTAAAACCAAGGAAATAAGAAAAAAACAGAAAAGGAAAACAAGAAAAAGAACAAAAAAAAAAAGGCTTACTGGGCCGAGCCCATCCTAATCTAACGCGCGCGCAACGCCTAGCAACCCAGCACCAGCCCACCCCAGCCTCTCTCCTTCCACTCTCACAGACAGGTGGGCCCCACCTGTCAGTCGGAGGTCATCCCTAACCTCCGTCCGCGCCCACGATGCCGTGACCGCGCCCACTTCCCCCACTCGCCCCCACTCCCCCGAGCACCCAAACGGCAGTCCGCGGCACTCCCTTAAATTCCCACGACCCCGGCCTACTTTCCCCTCTCTCCCCCTCCGAGTTCATGCCCCAAGGCCGCCGGAATAGCTCGCCGGAGCTCACCTCGTCCGCCGCCGCATTTCGTCATTTCCAACCAACCAAGTGCACCTCCGCCTCCGATTCCTGGCCTCCTGCCCTCCCCTCTCAATTGCGCATCCCACTGAGCCCTCTCTCGGATTTTTACGCAGCCGAAGCCTCGGCTTCGTCCGTAACCCGAAGGTCGCCGGAGAAGCCGCACCGCCGCTCGCGTACCACGTCGCCTCGGGAAGAACTGGAGGACGCCGTCGCCGCCATCTGCTTTCCCGTGCGGAGCCGCGCCTCTCCCTAGCCTCCTGGATCCCGGAAGACCACCGCAGCGTCGTCCATGTCCACGCCCGACCCGCCGGCGCCGCCATCTTCTCCATTTCCGGCGAGACGCGCCGCCCGGTGAGAACCTTTCCCCCTCATCCGTCCAATCGGAAACGAACGGTCGCGATTAGATCTTTATAACTCGAACCGGTACGCCCGCGTGGCAGCCTAGTCAGCTTCTGAGTCAGCGCCACGTCGGTGCCCAGTCAGATCCACGTGGCTCAGAAATTCCAGCGATTTGTTTTTATTTACATTAAATAGGCAGTTTTGCAGAAAAGCCCCTGATAATTCAAACCATCATATCTTTTCAACCACAGCGCCAAATTTGACAAACTTTATACCATTGGAAAGCCCTTAACCTGTAGAATATTTTAGCACTGTTTAATTTCAGATTTGACTAGTTCAAATTCATTCAAATTTCAAATGGAAGATTTGAGTAAATTTGACCTAGGTTTAAATCCATAAGTCCAAAAATTGCAAATGAAATATTTTTGGAAACCTTAGGATCTGTCTAATAATGTTGCACTGTTAAAAATAATTTTTAGCAAAGTCATTTCCATTTAAAAATCAGAAACCCTATCTGTAT
This sequence comes from Poa annua, assembly GCA_026929855.1. Lineage (NCBI taxonomy): Eukaryota > Viridiplantae > Streptophyta > Magnoliopsida > Poales > Poaceae > Poa > Poa annua. The sequence goes on along the minus strand of CM049439.1, from coordinate 24,884,464 downwards.
GTTTTTAACATAGTTTAAATTCTATTAATCTTATTAAATTGTTTTCTTTTATAAAAAAAAAGCACAAGTATTATTATTTTTGACCAGAAGTAACAAAACTAAGCCTGGTTAACCATTTTAGAAACATAAACGGTGAAGATGTGTTTAAAACCTTTTAGATATTATTGAATGGCAAACTTTAAATATTAAAATGTATCAACCCCTTTTGATCAAATACATTTGTAATCTTTTAATCAAGACCAAACCATAGAACCCTTGGAATACCACTCCAACCTATTCAGATTTGAAATGTTCAAATTTGATTTAGACCATCCCTTGACCATAAATGGCAAACCCTAAGTCCTATCACATTAATTCTTTTTGTAAATTGAATTACGTGATTAGATTTGACCATAAAATAAATGAACTAAAACAATTATTGATGAACACATTATTGTGATGTTTGCTTATATGTGTTATGTGTTTTGCTCGAATTGTTTGTTTATTGTACTTCTCTTCCATCGTATAGATTGAACAGAGTGAAACGGTATTCGTTGAAACGAGTGTGAGAAACGACATCTTTCAAAAGGCAAGTGACGCTCATAAACCTCCCACTATTTTTACTATATGCATAGTAGTATTTTCTGTAGTATGCATGCTAGGTTTGTGTGCAGTTACTATATTATGCTATGCTCCTATGTAGTGTTTAGCTATCCCCCACCCTGAGCTTAGTAGCAAGAACACTTAGTAGGATGCTTAGCCAAGCAATGAAAAATGTTTTGATTAGTTGGATAGTGAAAAAAATAATAATGAAGATAATTAATGAACTACCTGGGTGCTGGTTGGAGAACCATGGTGGGTGGCTACTCAGGGGGTCCATTTCTATGGTTCATATCTATGGTAATTACCCTTGGTGGAAGCGCACAATTGTGGAAAGCCACCCAGGCTTAAAGAGATTGTAGACGCACCTTGTTTAGAAGCTTCCAGTGCAGCCACATGTCATATGGGCTCTGTGTTGACCATATAAGTTGCGAGACCCCGAGATCCGCGTGACCGGCAGATGTAGGGGGTGATAGGTGGGGATGGGTCCGCTTTATGGATTTTGGGGAATTGCTTCTGAAAGGTCTCGTCTCGGTCTTCTCTTTTCCATTGCATAATTGGGTGACATGGACGAGGGAATGATTGGGTCTTGTGGTGAAAGTGCACACCCTCTCGAGAGTTAAAAACTAAGTATACTTAGCCGTGTCCCCGGTTATGGACATTTGAGCAACTAGACAAGGCAGATGTTGAAGATCTCCTCATCCCAATTTCATTATAAAATTTGATGGGTGAATAAGGGTTTGGGAGAGCTCACCGCTTTCTATCGGTGGTGCTCGTTGTGTGTAGTTTTCAAAGTTGTTCACCGATGTCTATCGGTGGTACTCTTTGTTGTCAAAGGTGTTCACTGATGTCTATCAGTGGTACTCTTTGTCTAAGATGAAAAGATGTTTTACAAATGATAGGGCAAAATTGGCTTTTATGCAAATTAGCCTCAAACTCCACTTGGCCAAATATGCATGTAGTTATAGATTTACTAAGTTAAACAACATAGTGTCATCTTGCCACCGCAATTCAATTGTGCTGACCCAATATAGTTTGGGCTGCAACTCACCATTGCAGGACCCTCTGACGAAGAGTAAAGATTGTTAGGGTCGCGAGTCTCCACCCAACATGCCTTGCCTGTGGCACATGATGAAGACGGAGCTCACTTTATCCATTTGCTTTCCGCTGTGTGTTTATTTCGGTTTGAGCTAGCCATAGGCTATGCACATTGTATCGAACCCTTTTATTTCTGGATCATCGTGTAATGAATATTGATGCAATGTTATGGTATTTCATCTTAAACTGTGTGTGCTAGCAAGTCGATCCAGGGACTAGCACTATACACAGGAGGTCGCTACCTTATAATAAAAGGGGGGCCTTTAGAGATGGTATCAGAGCACTGTGTTGCCTGTAGGTTCGTGACCCTAGGTTTGGATAGAATAGGTTTTAACCATAGGATTGAAAATCTATTTTTTTCGGATTACTAAATTAAATATATATGTTTTCTCTTCTTGTACTCTCGTCTACTATCTACCTTCTTAAAATATCTTCTCTTATTCTAGACGACCGTGTTCTTGTAGTTTGAACCTGATACTCCATGGTGAATTCCCAATTTCAACATGAAGCACTACATGGAGGACCATAGAAGAACCTTGATTTAGAACTCGAAGACTTGGAGAATTTTCAAGAAAAATGAAGAAGAAACTAGAAGCACTCAACAAGGAGATAGACTAGAGACCACCATTTAATTAGAACTACGATATCGTGTTAGCGTATTGGTCATACCAATTTAAGTTGTATGTTAATACTAGATTGTTGTTTGCGTATGAACCTTGTTGCTTGACGTTTGTTAGATATTGTTTGTATAGGTGTATTGCCTTGATGTGTGGTGTTTGATAGGATCTTCCCTTAGTACCTTTCTATCTCTACTCATCTCTGCTAAACCCAACCAGATGCTTCTTCAAAGTTCCAATAACGATGAGATACCAAGTGCAATGCAAATACTACTAGAGACTCAGAATAAGTTGATGCAACACATAGCCCAGAATCAAGTCAACAACCCCAATAAGGAGTTACCCCCTGGATGGCAGCAGCTGTTGTATAGCCAAACTCAAATAGTACAGATGATGTATCAGACTATGAACGCCAATGACAACAATCAACTAGAAATAAACTATGACAACCAGGATATCCAAGAGGAGATGGTGAAAACACCTTGAGCCTGCAAGACTTGTGGGGAAATCGGACACACTTCCAAAGAATGTCAAAATGAGTGTCCTCATTTTGATGCAACCAGTTCAGCTGAGGAATACCCCACCACCCAGGTTACTTGCTTTTTGTGTGAAGGAGACACCCATGTTCCAGCTGAGTGTCAACTCTATCCCATAGTGCAACAAGTAAGTCGACAAGTCAAAGAAGAAATGCATGAGACCTTGAGGATTAGTCTCGAGGAACAAGAAAAGAAGGGTAAACGCAAGCGAGATGTTAGTCAAGTAGATTGCCACAAATGCGAAGGGCTAGGACATTATTCATGGTACTGCCCAGAGAAGAAGATTGGCAATGTGATCGAACCCGATCAATTGCAGAAAAGAATTATGGATCATACCAAGGAGGAGAATAATGCTAGAATCAAGACACAACCTAACACATCCAAAGGCACCACCAAATGTTGCTATTCATGTGAAGAACAAGGACATCTTTCTCGAGATTGCCCCATCAAGCGAACAAGATCATCTTCCATAGTGGTACAATACGACAAGGAGGATACAAAAGCTCTATTAGCCTTGGAGAGACCTAAGAAGAAGAGAAACTTGAGCCAAATCATTTGCTTCGGGTGCAAAAAGGAAGGACATTTCGTAAGTGATTGTCTAGAGGGGAAATCCAAGAATAGCGACGACAGCGTTTGCACAAAACGAGACTTTTGCCAAGTCACTTGCTCAGAATGTAAGTACAAGGGACACTGGGCCGATAAATGTCCAGAGAAGAAACATCAAAACTGCCAAGGGAAGAAGTTTAAGGAATGCCCCGACAACTCCCACAAGAAAGACATCAGTCATGTGATATGTTACAAATGCAAATATACAGTGCACTATGCTAGTGGATGTCCTGAGAAGAGGAAGAATAAGTTTCTCAATGGGTCGAGCGGTGAAAAGTAAGTTCCTAAAGAATTCTTTTATTTCACATGACACTTTGATGCTAGTACAAATTTTGGAAAGGTTATAAATCAGGAGAAGGATCGATGAAGTTTTTGCAAAATTTCCGGTTAGAGTTGTTTATGTGTTACGCTATCCCAATAGTTTGAGGGTTGATAGATTAGTAAGGGTTGTCTTACGGATAGAATAATGGGAGCTTCGAACCTTAGTTCGTACCCATGGAAACTATCTACGTTTTAAGACAGGTGAGGATGACCAAGTGATAGATTGCGTAATTCACCTATTTACATGTGGGAAAATGATATGGGTGCAGGATGGACTGATCACCATTCCTACTACTCCTATTATTCACACTCACTATGTTAGATCGATGAATTATGTGTACCTTGAACCCTAGTCGAGAGGCGACGTTGATAAGCCTGAACTCTATAAAGGTAAGATTATAACCCCATGTGAGGCAAGTGTTGCCGAAAGCGTAATGTTTTTATGGTGAGGATATAAGAAACCAACTTTTGGAGGTACCCTGAAACGAGAGTTTTTGCCTACCATGAGAGTATCGTTAGAAATAGTATGGTGTTTGCACTGAAGAAAGTCAACTATGAGATGGAAGCCTGCCAAGGACATCAAACAGAAGATGATGTCGTGAAATTCTCTCATCTTGATCTTCTTATTGATCCAAAGAGCGACCCTTCAGAGTCAAGAGACGTTCAATAAACATATTGTGTGGGTTCGCAGCTCTACCGTGAAGGAAAGTTCTACTCAAGCTATCTTGAGGAAAACTACAAGCAATATAAAGGTATGCCAGCTTATTGGGAGTGAAGTATGGATAACCACGCAAACTAAGGCGTTATACCTAGATTCAAAGGATTCAACTTATAAATAGTTGGAACAAGCCATATGGAATACGGAATGATGAAGCATCACCCAACAACGGAAGTCTACATAGTAAGGATTTATGAACCCGTATGTGGCCTTGTTTGGAGCGAGAAAGTTCAGACTATCCATGAAAGTTTTCTTTTAAGGGTGGTAGCCCACCCGATTGTCCTAACCCCGGATTCCAAACCTATCCTTCTTTCTAGTCTCTTCGAATCTCGGGACGAGATTCCTTTTAAGGGTGGTAGTCTGTAACATCCCAAATTTTTGGAATGTTTTAAAAATCACTAAAAAATTAAAACTTTTGTATGAATAAAATAAATTACTCGAAATTGAAGTTGAATCTGATATATTACTTTCAATTACTAAATAAACCCTATTTACAAATTCCTTTGAATTATTTTAGCATATGCTATTTTGAAAATTTAAAGTTTTGAAGTGAAATGTCTATTTTGGTATTTCAAATGATTATTTGTTTTTTTTAATGATATATCGACTCTTTTTAAATGAAATATTTGTACCAAAGTATTTTTATTGAGTTTATCATATTGAGTGATATTACTCATATCTTTTCTAGATTTTAGTTTCAGTTCAAAAGGAATTTATAGAACCCTATTTTATAAAATAAGCATAAAGGTTCTATTAAACATTTATGCGATATTTTGGGTTTTCAAATTTAAAAAAATGTTTTGGTAAAGCATGTTTGTAACTTTTAAAAGAAAGGTTTTCATTTTTCAAATCTATAGAAACTGGTTTGATTGGATTTGGAATTTTAAAACCAAGGAAATAAGAAAAAAACAGAAAAGGAAAACAAGAAAAAGAACAAAAAAAAAAGGCTAACTGGGCCGAGCCCATCCTAATCTAACGCGCGCGCAACGCCTAGCAACCCAGCACCAGCCCACCCCAGCCTCTCTCCTTCCACTCTCACAGACAGGTGGGCCCCACCTGTCAGTCCGAGGTCATCCCTAACCTCCATCCGCGCCCACGATGCCGTGACCGCCCCCACTTCCCCCACTCGCCCCCACTCCCCCGAGCACCCAAACGGCAGTCCGCGGCACTCCCTTAAATTCCCACGACCCCGGCCTACTTTCCCCTCTCTCCCCCTCCGAGTTCATGCCCCAAGGCCGCCGGAATAGCTCGCCGGAGCTTACCTCGTCCGCCGCCGCATTTCATCATTTCCGACCAACCAAGTGCACCTCCGCCTCCGATTCCTGGCCTCCTGCCCTCCCCTCTCAATTGCGCATCCCACTGAGCCCTCTCTCGGATTTTTACGCAGCCGAAGCCTCGGCTTCGTCCGTAACCCGAAGGTCGCCGGAGAAGCCGCACCGCCGCTCGTGTACCACGTCGCCTCGGGAAGAACTGGAGGACGCCGTCGCCGCCATCTGCTTTCCCGTGCGGAGCCGCGCCTCTCCGTAGCCTCCTGGATCCCGGAAGACCACCGCAGCGTCGTCCATGTCCACGCCCGACCCGCCGGCGCCGCCATCTTCTCCATTTCCGGCGAGACGCGCCGCCCGGTGAGAACCTTTCCCCCTCATCCGTCCGATCGGAAACGAACGGTCGCGATTAGATCTTTATAACTCGAACCGGTACGCCCGCGTGGCAGCCTAGTCAGCGTCTGAGTCAGCGCCACGTCGGTGCCCAGTCAGATCCACGTGGCTCAGAAATTCCAGCGATTTGTTTTTATTTACATTAAATAGGCAGTTTTGCAGAAAAGCCCCTGATAATTCAAACCATCATATCTTTTCAACCACAGCGCCAAATTTGACAAACTTTATACCATTGGAAAGCCCTTAACCTGTAGAATATTTTATCACTGTTTAATTTCAGATTTGACTAGTTCAAATTCATTCAAATTTCAAATGGAAGATTTGAGTAAATTTGACCTAGGTTTAAATCCATAAGTCCAAAAATTGCAAATGAAATATTTTTGGAAACCTTAGGATCTGTCTAATAATGTTGCACTGTTAAAAATAATTTTTAGCAAAGTCATTTCCATTTAAAAATCAGAAACCCTATCTGTATGTTTTTAACATAGTTTAAATTCTATTAATCTTATTAAATTGTTTTCTTTTATAAAAAAAAAGCACAAGTATTATTATTTTTGACCAGAAGTAACAAAACTAAGCCTGGTTAACCATTTTAGAAACATAAACGGTGAAGATGTGTTTAAAACCTTTTAGATATTATTGAATGGCAAACTTTAAATATTAAAATGTATCAACCCCTTTTGATCAAATACATTTGTAATCTTTTAATCAAGACCAAACCATAGAACCCTTGGAATACCACTCCAACCTATTCAGATTTGAAATGTTCAAATTTGATTTAGACCATCCCTTGACCATAAATGGCAAACCCTAAGTCCTATCACATTAATTCTTTTTGTAAATTGAATTACGTGATTAGATTTGACCATAAAATAAATGAACTAAAACAATTATTGATGAACACATTATTGTGATGTTTGCTTATATGTGTTATGTGTTTTGCTCGAATTGTTTGTTTATTGTACTTCTCTTCCATCGTATAGATTGAACAGAGTGAAACGGTATTCGTTGAAACGAGTGTGAGAAACGACATCTTTCAAAAGGCAAGTGACGCTCATAAACCTCCCACTATTTTTACTATATGCATAGTAGTATTTTCTGTAGTATGCATGCTAGGTTTGTGTGCAGTTACTATATTATGCTATGCTCCTATGTAGTGTTTAGCTATCCCCCACCCTGAGCTTAGTAGCAAGAACACTTAGTAGGATGCTTAGCCAAGCAATGAAAAATGTTTTGATTAGTTGGATAGTGAAAAAAATAATAATGAAGATAATTAATGAACTACCTGGGTGCTGGTTGGAGAACCATGGTGGGTGGCTACTCAGGGGGTCCATTTCTATGGTTCATATCTATGGTAATTACCCTTGGTGGAAGCGCACAATTGTGGAAAGCCACCCAGGCTTAAAGAGATTGTAGACGCACCTTGTTTAGAAGCTTCCAGTGCAGCCACATGTCATATGGGCTCTGTGTTGACCATATAAGTTGCGAGACCCCGAGATCCGCGTGACCGGCAGATGTAGGGGGTGATAGGTGGGGATGGGTCCGCTTTATGGATTTTGGGGAATTGCTTCTGAAAGGTCTCGTCTCGGTCTTCTCTTTTCCATTGCATAATTGGGTGACATGGACGAGGGAATGATTGGGTCTTGTGGTGAAAGTGCACACCCTCTCGAGAGTTAAAAACTAAGTATACTTAGCCGTGTCCCCGGTTATGGACATTTGAGCAACTAGACAAGGCAGATGTTGAAGATCTCCTCATCCCAATTTCATTATAAAATTTGATGGGTGAATAAGGGTTTGGGAGAGCTCACCGCTTTCTATCGGTGGTGCTCGTTGTGTGTAGTTTTCAAAGTTGTTCACCGATGTCTATCGGTGGTACTCTTTGTTGTCAAAGGTGTTCACTGATGTCTATCAGTGGTACTCTTTGTCTAAGATGAAAAGATGTTTTACAAATGATAGGGCAAAATTGGCTTTTATGCAAATTAGCCTCAAACTCCACTTGGCCAAATATGCATGTAGTTATAGATTTACTAAGTTAAACAACATAGTGTCATCTTGCCACCGCAATTCAATTGTGCTGACCCAATATAGTTTGGGCTGCAACTCACCATTGCAGGACCCTCTGACGAAGAGTGAAGATTGTTAGGGTCGCGAGTCTCCACCCAACATGCCTTGCCTGTGGCACATGATGAAGACGGAGCTCACTTTATCCATTTGCTTTCCGCTGTGTGTTTATTTCGGTTTGAGCTAGCCATAGGCTATGCACATTGTATCGAACCCTTTTATTTCTGGATCATCGTGTAATGAATATTGATGCAATGTTATGGTATTTCATCTTAAACTGTGTGTGCTAGCAAGTCGATCCAGGGACTAGCACTATACACAGGAGGTCGCTACCTTATAATAAAAGGGGGGCCTTTAGAGATGGTATCAGAGCACTGTGTTGCCTGTAGGTTCGTGACCCTAGGTTTGGATAGAATAGGTTTTAACCATAGGATTGAAAATCTATTTTTTTCGGATTACTAAATTAAATATATATGTTTTCTCTTCTTGTACTCTCGTCTACTATCTACCTTCTTAAAATATCTTCTCTTATTCTAGACGACCGTGTTCTTGTAGTTTGAACCTGATACTCCATGGTGAATTCCCAATTTCAACATGAAGCACTACATGGAGGACCATAGAAGAACCTTGATTTAGAACTCGAAGACTTGGAGAATTTTCAAGAAAAATGAAGAAGAAACTAGAAGCACTCAACAAGGAGATAGACTAGAGACCACCATTTAATTAGAACTACGATATCGTGTTAGCGTATTGGTCATACCAATTTAAGTTGTATGTTAATACTAGATTGTTGTTTGCGTATGAACCTTGTTGCTTGACGTTTGTTAGATATTGTTTGTATAGGTGTATTGCCTTGATGTGTGGTGTTTGATAGGATCTTCCCTTAGTACCTTTCTATCTCTACTCATCTCTGCTAAACCCAACCAGATGCTTCTTCAAAGTTCCAATAACGATGAGATACCAAGTGCAATGCAAATACTACTAGAGACTCAGAATAAGTTGATGCAACACATAGCCCAGAATCAAGTCAACAACCCCAATAAGGAGTTACCCCCTGGATGGCAGCAGCTGTTGTATAGCCAAACTCAAATAGTACAGATGATGTATCAGACTATGAACGCCAATGACAACAATCAACTAGAAATAAACTATGACAACCAGGATATCCAAGAGGAGATGGTGAAAACACCTAGAGCCTGCAAGACTTGTGGGGAAATCGGACACACTTCCAAAGAATGTCAAAATGAGTGTCCTCATTTTGATGCAACCAGTTCAGCTGAGGAATACCCCACCACCCAGGTTACTTGCTTTTTGTGTGAAGGAGACACCCATGTTCCAGCTGAGTGTCAACTCTATCCCATAGTGCAACAAGTAAGTCGACAAGTCAAAGAAGAAATGCATGAGACCTTGAGGATTAGTCTCGAGGAACAAGAAAAGAAGGGTAAACGCAAGCGAGATGTTAGTCAAGTAGATTGCCACAAATGCGAAGGGCTAGGACATTATTCATGGTACTGCCCAGAGAAGAAGATTGGCAATGTGATCGAACCCGATCAATTGCAGAAAAGAATTATGGATCATACCAAGGAGGAGAATAATGCTAGAATCAAGACACAACCTAACACATCCAAAGGCACCACCAAATGTTGCTATTCATGTGAAGAACAAGGACATCTTTCTCGAGATTGCCCCATCAAGCGAACAAGATCATCTTCCATAGTGGTACAATACGACAAGGAGGATACAAAAGCTCTATTAGCCTTGGAGAGACCTAAGAAGAAGAGAAACTTGAGCCAAATCATTTGCTTCGGGTGCAAAAAGGAAGGACATTTCGTAAGTGATTGTCTAGAGGGGAAATCCAAGAATAGCGACGACAGCGTTTGCACAAAACGAGACTTTTGCCAAGTCACTTGCTCAGAATGTAAGTACAAGGGACACTGGGCCGATAAATGTCCAGAGAAGAAACATCAAAACTGCCAAGGGAAGAAGTTTAAGGAATGCCCCGACAACTCCCACAAGAAAGACATCAGTCATGTGATATGTTACAAATGCAAATATACAGTGCACTATGCTAGTGGATGTCCTGAGAAGAGGAAGAATAAGTTTCTCAATGGGTCGAGCGGTGAAAAGTAAGTTCCTAAAGAATTCTTTTATTTCACATGACACTTTGATGCTAGTACAAATTTTGGAAAGGTTATAAATCAGGAGAAGGATCGATGAAGTTTTTGCAAAATTTCCGGTTAGAGTTGTTTATGTGTTACGCTATCCCAATAGTTTGAGGGTTGATAGATTAGTAAGGGTTGTCTTACGGATAGAATAATGGGAGCTTCGAACCTTAGTTCGTACCCATGGAAACTATCTACGTTTTAAGACAGGTGAGGATGACCAAGTGATAGATTGCGTAATTCACCTATTTACATGTGGGAAAATGATATGGGTGCAGGATGGACTGATCACCATTCCTACTACTCCTATTATTCACACTCACTATGTTAGATCGATGAATTATGTGTACCTTGAACCCTAGTCGAGAGGCGACGTTGATAAGCCTGAACTCTATAAAGGTAAGATTATAACCCCATGTGAGGCAAGTGTTGCCGAAAGCGTAATGTTTTTATGGTGAGGATATAAGAAACCAACTTTTGGAGGTACCCTGAAACGAGAGTTTTTGCCTACCATGAGAGTATCGTTAGAAATAGTATGGTGTTTGCACTGAAGAAAGTCAACTATGAGATGGAAGCCTGCCAAGGACATCAAACAGAAGATGATGTCGTGAAATTCTCTCATCTTGATCTTCTTATTGATCCAAAGAGCGACCCTTCAGAGTCAAGAGACGTTCAATAAACATATTGTGTGGGTTCGCAGCTCTACCGTGAAGGAAAGTTCTACTCAAGCTATCTTGAGGAAAACTACAAGCAATATAAAGGTATGCCAGCTTATTGGGAGTGAAGTATGGATAACCACGCAAACTAAGGCGTTATACCTAGATTCAAAGGATTCAACTTATAAATAGTTGGAACAAGCCATATGGAATACGGAATGATGAAGCATCACCCAACAACGGAAGTCTACATAGTAAGGATTTATGAACCCGTATGTGGCCTTGTTTGGAGCGAGAAAGTTCAGACTATCCATGAAAGTTTTCTTTTAAGGGTGGTAGCCCACCCGATTGTCCTAACCCCGGATTCCAAACCTATCCTTCTTTCTAGTCTCTTCGAATCTCGGGACGAGATTCCTTTTAAGGGTGGTAGTCTGTAACATCCCAAATTTTTGGAATGTTTTAAAAATCACTAAAAAATTAAAACTTTTGTATGAATAAAATAAATTACTCGAAATTGAAGTTGAATCTGATATATTACTTTCAATTACTAAATAAACCCTATTTACAAATTCCTTTGAATTATTTTAGCATATGCTATTTTGAAAATTTAAAGTTTTGAAGTGAAATGTCTATTTTGGTATTTCAAATGATTATTTGTTTTTTTTAATGATATATCGACTCTTTTTAAATGAAATATTTGTACCAAAGTATTTTTATTGAGTTTATCATATTGAGTGATATTACTCATATCTTTTCTAGATTTTAGTTTCAGTTCAAAAGGAATTTATAGAACCCTATTTTATAAAATAAGCATAAAGGTTCTATTAAACATTTATGCGATATTTTGGGTTTTCAAATTTAAAAAAATGTTTTGGTAAAGCATGTTTGTAACTTTTAAAAGAAAGGTTTTCATTTTTCAAATCTATAGAAACTGGTTTGATTGGATTTGGAATTTTAAAACCAAGGAAATAAGAAAAAAACAGAAAAGGAAAACAAGAAAAAGAACAAAAAAAAAGGCTAACTGGGCCGAGCCCATCCTAATCTAACGCGCGCGCAACGCCTAGCAACCCAGCACCAGCCCACCCCAGCCTCTCTCCTTCCACTCTCACAGACAGGTGGGCCCCACCTGTCAGTCCGAGGTCATCCCTAACCTCCATCCGCGCCCACGATGCCGTGACCGCCCCCACTTCCCCCACTCGCCCCCACTCCCCCGAGCACCCAAACGGCAGTCCGCGGCACTCCCTTAAATTCCCACGACCCCGGCCTACTTTCCCCTCTCTCCCCCTCCGAGTTCATGCCCCAAGGCCGCCGGAATAGCTCGCCGGAGCTTACCTCGTCCGCCGCCGCATTTCATCATTTCCGACCAACCAAGTGCACCTCCGCCTCCGATTCCTGGCCTCCTGCCCTCCCCTCTCAATTGCGCATCCCACTGAGCCCTCTCTCGGATTTTTACGCAGCCGAAGCCTCGGCTTCGTCCGTAACCCGAAGGTCGCCGGAGAAGCCGCACCGCCGCTCGTGTACCACGTCGCCTCGGGAAGAACTGGAGGACGCCGTCGCCGCCATCTGCTTTCCCGTGCGGAGCCGCGCCTCTCCGTAGCCTCCTGGATCCCGGAAGACCACCGCAGCGTCGTCCATGTCCACGCCCGACCCGCCGGCGCCGCCATCTTCTCCATTTCCGGCGAGACGCGCCGCCCGGTGAGAACCTTTCCCCCTCATCCGTCCGATCGGAAACGAACGGTCGCGATTAGATCTTTATAACTCGAACCGGTACGCCCGCGTGGCAGCCTAGTCAGCGTCTGAGTCAGCGCCACGTCGGTGCCCAGTCAGATCCACGTGGCTCAGAAATTCCAGCGATTTGTTTTTATTTACATTAAATAGGCAGTTTTGCAGAAAAGCCCCTGATAATTCAAACCATCATATCTTTTCAACCACAGCGCCAAATTTGACAAACTTTATACCATTGGAAAGCCCTTAACCTGTAGAATATTTTATCACTGTTTAATTTCAGATTTGACTAGTTCAAATTCATTCAAATTTCAAATGGAAGATTTGAGTAAATTTGACCTAGGTTTAAATCCATAAGTCCAAAAATTGCAAATGAAATATTTTTGGAAACCTTAGGATCTGTCTAATAATGTTGCACTGTTAAAAATAATTTTTAGCAAAGTCATTTCCATTTAAAAATCAGAAACCCTATCTGTATGTTTTTAACATAGTTTAAATTCTATTAATCTTATTAAATTGTTTTCTTTTATAAAAAAAAGCACAAGTATTATTATTTTTGACCAGAAGTAACAAAACTAAGCCTGGTTAACCATTTTAGAAACATAAACGGTGAAGATGTGTTTAAAACCTTTTAGATATTATTGAATGGCAAACTTTAAATATTAAAATGTATCAACCCCTTTTGATCAAATACATTTGTAATCTTTTAATCAAGACCAAACCATAGAACCCTTGGAATACCACTCCAACCTATTCAGATTTGAAATGTTCAAATTTGATTTAGACCATCCCTTGACCATAAATGGCAAACCCTAAGTCCTATCACATTAATTCTTTTTGTAAATTGAATTACGTGATTAGATTTGACCATAAAATAAATGAACTAAAACAATTATTGATGAACACATTATTGTGATGTTTGCTTATATGTGTTATGTGTTTTGCTCGAATTGTTTGTTTATTGTACTTCTCTTCCATCGTATAGATTGAACAGAGTGAAACGGTATTCGTTGAAACGAGTGTGAGAAACGACATCTTTCAAAAGGCAAGTGACGCTCATAAACCTCCCACTATTTTTACTATATGCATAGTAGTATTTTCTGTAGTATGCATGCTAGGTTTGTGTGCAGTTACTATATTATGCTATGCTCCTATGTAGTGTTTAGCTATCCCCCACCCTGAGCTTAGTAGCAAGAACACTTAGTAGGATGCTTAGCCAAGCAATGAAAAATGTTTTGATTAGTTGGATAGTGAAAAAAATAATAATGAAGATAATTAATGAACTACCTGGGTGCTGGTTGGAGAACCATGGTGGGTGGCTACTCAGGGGGTCCATTTCTATGGTTCATATCTATGGTAATTACCCTTGGTGGAAGCGCACAATTGTGGAAAGCCACCCAGGCTTAAAGAGATTGTAGACGCACCTTGTTTAGAAGCTTCCAGTGCAGCCACATGTCATATGGGCTCTGTGTTGACCATATAAGTTGCGAGACCCCGAGATCCGCGTGACCGGCAGATGTAGGGGGTGATAGGTGGGGATGGGTCCGCTTTATGGATTTTGGGGAATTGCTTCTGAAAGGTCTCGTCTCGGTCTTCTCTTTTCCATTGCATAATTGGGTGACATGGACGAGGGAATGATTGGGTCTTGTGGTGAAAGTGCACACCCTCTCGAGAGTTAAAAACTAAGTATACTTAGCCGTGTCCCCGGTTATGGACATTTGAGCAACTAGACAAGGCAGATGTTGAAGATCTCCTCATCCCAATTTCATTATAAAATTTGATGGGTGAATAAGGGTTTGGGAGAGCTCACCGCTTTCTATCGGTGGTGCTCGTTGTGTGTAGTTTTCAAAGTTGTTCACCGATGTCTATCGGTGGTACTCTTTGTTGTCAAAGGTGTTCACTGATGTCTATCAGTGGTACTCTTTGTCTAAGATGAAAAGATGTTTTACAAATGATAGGGCAAAATTGGCTTTTATGCAAATTAGCCTCAAACTCCACTTGGCCAAATATGCATGTAGTTATAGATTTACTAAGTTAAACAACATAGTGTCATCTTGCCACCGCAATTCAATTGTGCTGACCCAATATAGTTTGGGCTGCAACTCACCATTGCAGGACCCTCTGACGAAGAGTGAAGATTGTTAGGGTCGCGAGTCTCCACCCAACATGCCTTGCCTGTGGCACATGATGAAGACGGAGCTCACTTTATCCATTTGCTTTCCGCTGTGTGTTTATTTCGGTTTGAGCTAGCCATAGGCTATGCACATTGTATCGAACCCTTTTATTTCTGGATCATCGTGTAATGAATATTGATGCAATGTTATGGTATTTCATCTTAAACTGTGTGTGCTAGCAAGTCGATCCAGGGACTAGCACTATACACAGGAGGTCGCTACCTTATAATAAAAGGGGGGCCTTTACAGATGGTATCAGAGCACTGTGTTGCCTGTAGGTTCGTGACCCTAGGTTTGGATAGAATAGGTTTTAACCATAGGATTGAAAATCTATTTTTTTCGGATTACTAAATTAAATATATATGTTTTCTCTTCTTGTACTCTCGTCTACTATCTACCTTCTTAAAATATCTTCTCTTATTCTAGACGACCGTGTTCTTGTAGTTTGAACCTGATACTCCATGGTGAATTCCCAATTTCAACATGAAGCACTACATGGAGGACCATAGAAGAACCTTGATTTAGAACTCGAAGACTTGGAGAATTTTCAAGAAAAATGAAGAAGAAACTAGAAGCACTCAACAAGGAGATAGACTAGAGACCACCATTTAATTAGAACTACGATATCGTGTTAGCGTATTGGTCATACCAATTTAAGTTGTATGTTAATACTAGATTGTTGTTTGCGTATGAACCTTGTTGCTTGACGTTTGTTAGATATTGTTTGTATAGGTGTATTGCCTTGATGTGTGGTGTTTGATAGGATCTTCCCTTAGTACCTTTCTATCTCTACTCATCTCTGCTAAACCCAACCAGATGCTTCTTCAAAGTTCCAATAACGATGAGATACCAAGTGCAATGCAAATACTACTAGAGACTCAGAATAAGTTGATGCAACACATAGCCCAGAATCAAGTCAACAACCCCAATAAGGAGTTACCCCCTGGATGGCAGCAGCTGTTGTATAGCCAAACTCAAATAGTACAGATGATGTATCAGACTATGAACGCCAATGACAACAATCAACTAGAAATAAACTATGACAACCAGGATATCCAAGAGGAGATGGTGAAAACACCTAGAGCCTGCAAGACTTGTGGGGAAATCGGACACACTTCCAAAGAATGTCAAAATGAGTGTCCTCATTTTGATGCAACCAGTTCAGCTGAGGAATACCCCACCACCCAGGTTACTTGCTTTTTGTGTGAAGGAGACACCCATGTTCCAGCTGAGTGTCAACTCTATCCCATAGTGCAACAAGTAAGTCGACAAGTCAAAGAAGGAATGCATGAGACCTTGAGGATTAGTCTCGAGGAACAAGAAAAGAAGGGTAAACGCAAGCGAGATGTTAGTCAAGTAGATTGCCACAAATGCGAAGGGCTAGGACATTATTCATGGTACTGCCCAGAGAAGAAGATTGGCAATGTGATCGAACCCGATCAATTGCAGAAAAGAATTATGGATCATACCAAGGAGGAGAATAATGCTAGAATCAAGACACAACCTAACACATCCAAAGGCACCACCAAATGTTGCTATTCATGTGAAGAACAAGGACATCTTTCTCGAGATTGCCCCATCAAGCGAACAAGATCATCTTCCATAGTGGTACAATACGACAAGGAGGATACAAAAGCTCTATTAGCCTTGGAGAGACCTAAGAAGAAGAGAAACTTGAGCCAAATCATTTGCTTCGGGTGCAAAAAGGAAGGACATTTCGTAAGTGATTGTCTAGAGGGGAAATCCAAGAATAGCGACGACAGCGTTTGCACAAAACGAGACTTTTGCCAAGTCACTTGCTCAGAATGTAAGTACAAGGGACACTGGGCCGATAAATGTCCAGAGAAGAAACATCAAAACTGCCAAGGGAAGAAGTTTAAGGAATGCCCCGACAACTCCCACAAGAAAGACATCAGTCATGTGATATGTTACAAATGCAAATATACAGTGCACTATGCTAGTGGATGTCCTGAGAAGAGGAAGAATAAGTTTCTCAATGGGTCGAGCGGTGAAAAGTAAGTTCCTAAAGAATTCTTTTATTTCACATGACACTTTGATGCTAGTACAAATTTTGGAAAGGTTATAAATCAGGAGAAGGATCGATGAAGTTTTTGCAAAATTTCCGGTTAGAGTTGTTTATGTGTTACGCTATCCCAATAGTTTGAGGGTTGATAGATTAGTAAGGGTTGTCTTACGGATAGAATAATGGAAACTATCTACGTTTTAAGACAGGTGAGGATGACCAAGTGATAGATTGCGTAATTCACCTATTTACATGTGGGAAAATGATATGGGTGCAGGATGGACTGATCACCATTCCTACTACTCCTATTATTCACACTCACTATGTTAGATCGATGAATTATGTGTACCTTGAACCCTAGTCGAGAGGCGACGTTGATAAGCCTGAACTCTATAAAGGTAAGATTATAACCCCATGTGAGGCAAGTGTTGCCGAAAGCGTAATGTTTTTACGGTGAGGATATAAGAAACCAACTTTTGGAGGTACCCTGAAACGAGAGTTTTTGCCTACCATGAGAGTATCGTTAGAAATAGTATGGTGTTTGCACTGAACAAAGTCAACTATGAGATGGAAGCCTGCCAAGGACATCAAACAGAAGATGATGTCGTGAAATTCTCTCATCTTGATCTTCTTATTGATCCAAAGAGCGACCCTTCAGAGTCAAGAGACGTTCAATAAACATATTGTGTGGGTTCGCAGCTCTACCGTGAAGGAAAGTTCTACTCAAGCTATCTTGAGGAAAACTACAAGCAATATAAAGGTATGCCAGCTTATTGGGAGTGAAGTATGGATAACCACGCAAACTAAGGCGTTATACCTAGATTCAAAGGATTCAACTTATAAATAGTTGGAACAAGCCATATGGAATACGGAATGATGAAGCATCACCCAACAACGGAAGTCTACATAGTAAGGATTTATGAACCCGTATGTGGCCTTGTTTGGAGCGAGAAAGTTCAGACTATCCATGAAAGTTTTCTTTTAAGGGTGGTAGCCCACCCGATTGTCCTAACCCCGGATTCCAAACCTATCCTTCTTTCTAGTCTCTTCGAATCTCGGGACGAGATTCCTTTTAAGGGTGGTAGTCTGTAACATCCCAAATTTTTGGAATGTTTTAAAAATCACTAAAAAATTAAAACTTTTGTATGAATAAAATAAATTACTCGAAATTGAAGTTGAATCTGATATATTACTTTCAATTACTAAATAAACCCTATTTACAAATTTCTTTGAATTATTTTAGCATATGCTATTTTGAAAATTTAAAGTTTTGAAGTGAAATGTCTATTTTTTTAATGATATATCGACTCTTTTTAAATGAAATATTTGTACCAAAGTATTTTTATTGAGTTTATCATATTGAGTGATATTACTCATATCTTTTCTAGATTTTAGTTTCAGTTCAAAAGGAATTTATAGAACCCTATTTTATAAAATAAGCATAAAGGTTCTATTAAACATTTATGCGATATTTTGGGTTTTCAAATTTAAAAAAATGTTTTGGTAAAGCATGTTTGTAACTTTTAAAAGAAAGGTTTTCATTTTTCAAATCTATAGAAACTGGTTTGATTGGATTTGGAATTTTAAAACCAAGGAAATAAGAAAAAAACAGAAAAGGAAAACAAGAAAAAGAACAAAAAAAAAAGGCTAACTGGGCCGAGCCCATCCTAATCTAACGCGCGCGCAACGCCTAGCAACCCAGCACCAGCCCACCCCAGCCTCTCTCCTTCCACTCTCACAGACAGGTGGGCCCCACCTGTCAGTCCGAGGTCATCCCTAACCTCCATCCGCGCCCACGATGCCGTGACCGCGCCCACTTCCCCCACTCGCCCCCACTCCCCCGAGCACCCAAACGGCAGTCCGCGGCACTCCCTTAAATTCCCACGACCCCGGCCTACTTTCCCCTCTCTCCCCCTCCGAGTTCATGCCCCAAGGCCGCCGGAATAGCTCGCCGGAGCTTACCTCGTCCGCCGCCGCATTTCATCATTTCCGACCAACCAAGTGCACCTCCGCCTCCGATTCCTGGCCTCCTGCCCTCCCCTCTCAATTGCGCATCCCACTGAGCCCTCTCTCGGATTTTTACGCAGCCGAAGCCTCGGCTTCGTCCGTAACCCGAAGGTCGCCGGAGAAGCCGCACCGCCGCTCGCGTACCACGTCGCCTCGGGAAGAACTGGAGGACGCCGTCGCCGCCATCTGCTTTCCCGTGCGGAGCCGCGCCTCTCCGTAGCCTCCTGGTCGAGACGCGCCGCCCGGTGAGAACCTTTCCCCCTCATCCGTCCAATCGGAAACGAACGGTCGCGATTAGATCTTTATAACTCGAACCGGTACGCCCGCGTGGCAGCCTAGTCAGCGTCTGAGTCAGCGCCACGTCGGTGCCCAGTCAGATCCACGTGGCTCAGAAATTCCAGCGATTTGTTTTTATTTACATTAAATAGGCAGTTTTGCAGAAAAGCCCCTGATAATTCAAACCATCATATCTTTTCAACCACAGCGCCAAATTTGACAAACTTTATACCATTGGAAAGCCCTTAACCTGTAGAATATTTTAGCACTGTTTAATTTCAGATTTGACTAGTTCAAATTCATTCAAATTTCAAATGGAAGATTTGAGTAAATTTGACCTAGGTTTAAATCCATAAGTCCAAAAATTGCAAATGAAATATTTTTGGAAACCTTAGGATCTGTCTAATAATGTTGCACTGTTAAAAATAATTTTTAGCAAAGTCATTTCCATTTAAAAATCAGAAACCCTATCTGTATGTTTTTAACATAGTTTAAATTCTATTAATCTTATTAAATTGTTTTCTTTTATATAAAAAAAGCACAAGTATTATTATTTTTGACCAGAAGTAACAAAACTAAGCCTGGTTAACCATTTTAGAAACATAAACGGTGAAGATGTGTTTAAAACCTTTTAGATATTATTGAATGGCAAACTTTAAATATTAAAATGTATCAACCCCTTTTGATCAAATACATTTGTAATCTTTTAATCAAGACCAAACCATAGAACCCTTGGAATACCACTCCAACCTATTCAGATTTGAAATGTTCAAATTTGATTTAGACCATCCCTTGACCATAAATGGCAAACCCTAAGTCCTATCACATTAATTCTTTTTGTAAATTGAATTACGTGATTAGATTTGACCATAAAATAAATGAACTAAAACAATTATTGATGAACACATTAGCCTCAAACTCCACTTGGCCAAATATGCCTCAAACTCCACTTGGCCAAATATGCATGTAGTTATAGATTCACTAAGTTAAACAACATAGTGTCATCTTGCCACCGCAATTCAATTGTGCTGACCCAATATAGTTTGGGCTGCAACTCACCATTGCAGGACCCTCTGACGAAGAGTGAAGATTGTTAGGGTCGCGAGTCTCCACCCAACATGCCTTGCCTGTGGCACATGATGAAGATGGAGCTCACTTTATCCATTTGCTTTCCGCTGTGTGTTTATTTCGGTTTGAGCTAGCCATAGGCTATGCACCTTGTATCGAACCCTTTTATTTCTGGATCATCGTGTAATGAATATTGATGCAATGTTATGGTATTTCATCTTAAACTGTGTGTGCTAGCAAGTCGATCCAGGGACTAGCACTATACACAGGAGGTCGCTACCTTATAATAAAAGGGGGGCCTTTACAGCTAAGTCCCAATCTCTCTCAACTTCTTCAGATTCAGCAGCGACCTGTTCGCCGACTTTGCTGTGAATGAGGGGTAAGACTTGCTTGCCTCTGTTTGTATTATTTGACTTGTTTCACTTGTCTAACATCTTTCCCTTTCTTAGAGCTCACGCTGCTCCGGCTTCTATCCCAACTCCTCCTGAGCCGGTTGATGAGTCTCTCCAGGATCCAGAAGGCCACACTGATAAGCCGGCCTCGTGCCCGGCTTCGCCTCTAGTCCAGGATAATCAGACCGCTGCGTCCCCAGAGGTGGAGATAATTGGCTCCAAGCAAGGTGTAATGCCTGCCGGCTCCCGTCTGACCAAGATTGCACAGCCGCAGTCGACACCGGCTAAGTCTCCTCGGTGCAAAGCTTCTGTGTCCAGTGCCGGCTTCTAGTCTTATAAAGATTTGGACTTTACTGCTCTCTTCGGAGAATTCCAGCGGCGCAACAGGGAGCACCGGAAGGCGGAGGACAGCGTGATTGCTGAGCTCGAAGATAAGTTTGAGGTATGTGAATACACCTATCCTAGTCCCCAAGTGTCGGGTTATCGGCTTGCAATGACTCGGGACTTCTTATAACTTGTCCTTTCTTTTCTGCACACGTAAAATTAGCTCCGATGAGTAGTCCCCAAGAGTCGGAACTGTAGCTTGCTGCATTCCGGATCTTCCTTGATGTTAACTCTGCTTAGTTTCTTTTTCAACTGAGTAGTCCCCAAGAGTCGGATCTATTGCTTCCGATGCTCCGGGTCTTCTTATTTGAACCCTCTTTGTGTAGACTTGTAAAATTTCAACTGAGTAGTCCCCAAGAGCCGGATTCACAACTTGCTGTGTTCCGGGTCTTACTTGAGAGCCATACTGTCATCTGAGCGTAGCCCCCAAGTGCCGGGTTTCAGCCTGCAGTAACCTGGGACTTATAACAATTTGAGCTTTTTTAACTATTTCGCCTGCAATCTTTTTCATCTTTTGACTTATCTTGTTATCTCGATTCTTTCAGGATCAAGCTCAACAGCATGATTACGCCCTCAGCTTGGTGAAGGAGGAGTTAAAGACTGAAGCCGGCAAGCGGGCCGACCTTGAAAAAAAAATTGAGGAACTGGAAGCCAAGCTCGGCCAAGCTGCCGAAGAAAACTCCCAATTACGACAAGACGTCGAAGAACATGAAGCTAGTTGGGCCGACCAGCGTGATAAGTTGTGGGAGGATCTGAAGGCCTCCCATGATAAGTTCAACAAGCTCGTCGCCTTCATTTCTGAGATGGTGACTTCCCTTTTTGGTAAGTTAACTCATACATGTCTTCGTTGTTTCTTCGTATAATCCTGAATTTCTCCGGCTAAAGATTCTGTCTTCTCATTTCTTTAGGTTCCTGGAACCCGATATGCAAGCTTGAGCCGGAGATGAAACTCAAGGCGACCTACACCCTTGTGCAACAACTGTACTATGGTGCTGGTCGGGCGATGATGGCTTGTCATGCTTGGGAGAAGCCCCCGACTACTCAAGTCAAGTTCTTGCAGGCCCTCAATGTGCTGCCGGCTTGGATTGAGAGCTGGAGGAGGTCTGCTGCTCGTCGATCTGCCATGAACGTACTTGCATTGGTGAAGTCCTATTACCCGGCTTTGGACACTGAGGTGCTTACCTGGGGATGACCTTCGCTGAAGAGTGACGGGTCTCCTTTTACCAAGGAAGACTTGTCGGCTATCGATGACTCCATCCGGCACCATTGCACCCAACTGACGGAGAAGATGAACTTGAGTTCCTTCCAGCCCGGCTTCAATGCTGAAGGGAAAAAGCTTTTCCCAAAGGATCCGGTTATCACGAAGATGGACCCCAGCTATCGAGCGCCACTTCCCGTTGACCCGGCTTCAGGAACACCAGATATGCCGGCTCCCTCGCCTCCGGCTGTTGTAGATGAACAATTCCCAAGTCTGTTCCAGATTTGTTGGGAGGAAGCTGAAGGATCTACCAAGAATTCGTCAAAGAAGAAATCTTCAGCCTCCGGTTCATCTGCTTTAGCCCCCAAGACTCCAGCTGCTCCTACAGAGACTGGTCCGGCAGTGTAATCCGGCTTGTAACGTTATGAAATACTCTGTGACGTCCTGCAACACAATATTATTTTGGCCTGTACGGCATGTAATAGGTTAGCTAAAACTCTTTACTAGCTATACCTGTTCTGGTGCACCTTCGTGTGCTTTGAAGACTTTGATTATTTATGACATCCACCTTTTGTGAATTCTGTAAGTCTTGTTGATTTCGAAGACCCTTTTGGTTTCTTTAACTCTCTACAAAGCCGGTTTTCTCATGACATCTCTTGTGCATAAACTCCTAAGGAATCAGGGTCTGCTAAGTCCCCGTGGGCATCATAGTCAGACTGAAACCCGGGTTTAAGCATCTAGGTCATATATTATGCGAGAATAACATCAAACCTGTAGCAAGTATAACCAAGAATAATTGTGGCGTCTTTGCCGGGTCTTGAGTTTGTAACTTAGAACTTTCTTAGTTAGTAAGCCCCCAAGACCCTGATCACATGTAAAATAAGGATTCACGCATTTATATGGTGAAAAGACAATACTCTTTCTTTAGAGGTGCCTGCCTCATTCCATTGATCATATATAATATGTACATAGCTAGCAAGCCGCCACATTAAAAACCTTCCAGTCCCCTTAGGTATCCTGGCAAGGAAAAGAGCGCGTCTGAAACCTGTTGCTTTTAAACTGTAAAGATACAAGAAGGTGGAGCTCTCTCATCCGGAAGCTCACAAAACCTAAGTGTAGTAAGGCCTGAGCTCTGCTATGTTCCAGGGCTTGTCGTTCTCTTGCATTGGGAATCTTGTATGGTCTGTGTTGTTTCCTGTCACTGTAGCTTCTTCTCTGATATCCACCAAGTAGTAGGATCCGTTGTGCAAGTTCCGGCTGACCACGAAGGGACCTTCCCATGGGGGAGTCAACTTGTGAAAGCCGGTTTTGTTTTGAGCCAGTCGTAAGACTAAGTCTCCTTCCTGGAAAGTTCTTGATCTAACCCGGCAACTGTGGTAGTGCCTCAGGTCTTGCTGATATACGGCTGACCTCTCTAGGGCGAGTTCTCGTGCTTCTTCCAGCATATCAATAGAATTTTGTCGGGCTATCTCGTTCTCTGTCTCGACATAATTTGCAACTCTTGGTGAATCATGAAGGATGTCGCTGGGTAATACGGCTTCTGCCCCATAGACCATGAAGAAAGGAGTGAAGTCTGTTGATCTGTTTGGGTTTGTGTTTATGCTCCAAACGACTGATGGCAACTCTTCTTCCCAGCATCCGGCTGCCCTGATTAATGGAACCCAGAGTCTTGGTTTGATGCCTCTGAGTAGCTCCTGGTTTGTCCTTTCCACTTGTCCATTTGACTGAGGGTGTGAAACTGAAGCAAGGTTAAGCCGGATGCCGTTTTCTTTGCAAAATATCTGCATCTCTCCAAGTGAGAAATTTGTCCCATTGTCCGTGATGATGCTGTGAGGATATCCAAAGTGGTATATGATCTTCTTCAGGAATTTGACTGTTGTTGCTGCTGTGCAACTATTGACTGCTTGTACTTCAACCCACTTTGTGAACTTGTCCACTGCAACTAAGAGGTGAGTCTCCTTGTTGGGTGACGTCTGGAAGGGTCCCACCATATCCATGCCCCATACTGCAAAGGGCCATGTTATTGGGATGGTCTTCAAATCCTGAGCCGGCATATGTATATGTCTTGCATATCGCTGGCATCCATCGCAAACCCGGGCGATGTTCTCCGCGTCTGCCAAAGCCGTCAACCAGAAGAATCCGTGTATGTACGCTTTGGCGACCATTGATCTTGTAGATGCATGATGTCCGCAATCTCTTGAGTGAATTTCCTGAAGTATCTTCCGGCCTTCCTCTGGTGATACACATCGCAGGAACACTCCTGACGTACTTCTCTTATATAACTTTCCGTTGATGATGGTGTACGCCTTAGCCCGGCGTACTATCTGCCGTGCCAGTACTTCGTCTTGCGGTAGCTCTTCCCTCAATAGATAAGGCAGATACGGCTCTGTCCATGACGGGGTTTGATGTAAGGCGGCAACCAACTGTGATTTCGGGTCATCCGGGTTTGCTAACTCTTCTTCTATTGGAAGCTTGACTGATGGATGATGTAGCTCGGCGAGGAATACGTTTGGAGGCACCGGCTCTCTCCTGGAGCCGAGTCTTGATAAGGCGTCAGCTGCCTCGTTCTTTCTTCTGTCGATGTGTTCAACCTGTTATCCTGAGAAGAAACCAGTGACTTTGTCTACCTCTCTCCTGTAAGCCGCCATATTGGCGTCTTTCCTGTCCCAAGTTCCTGATACTTGCTGAGCAACAAGGTCGGAATCTCCATAGCACATGATCCTTTTGATGTTCATCTCTTTAGCAACTTTCAGACCATGTAACAGAGCCTCATACTCTGCGATGTTATTGGTGCATGGCTCGAAGTGTATCTGTAAGACATAGCTTAACTTGTCTCCTTTTGGCGAAGTTAAAACAACGCCGGCTCCCGAACCTTCAAACTGTTTTGACCCGTCGAAGTACATAACCTAGTGCTTCGCGCTTGGTGCAGGTGGTAAGGGGTCAAACTCTGTCCAGTCATTGACGAAATCAACTAGGGCTTGTGACTTGACTGTTGTCCTTGGCTCGTAGTTGATATGATAAGGCCCCATCTCGATGGCCCACTTTGCAATTCTGCCTGTAGCTTCTCTGTTTCTGATGATTTCTTTGTTTTGACTCTGTCAAAGCTTCGCTAACATAGTAAACCGGCCTTTGGATTGGGTATTCTTTCCCTTCTTCCTTACGCTCCACCACAACCACGGCACTGACGGCTCGTGAATTTGCAGAGACGTATAATAACATCGGCTCCTTACTCGTGGGAGCCGCTAGAAATGGTGCTGAGGATAGTGTTTTGTTCAGATCTTCAAAGGCGTCATCTGCTTCTTGACCCCAAACAAACTTGTCTGATTTTTTCAGCAGCTTGTAAAGTGGAAGTGCTTTTTCTCCCATCCTCGCAATGAACCGGCTTAGGGCTGTGACGCAACCCGTCAGCTTCTGGACATCATTTATGCATTCCAGCTTCTTAAGGTTCATGATGGCCTTAATCTTAGCCGGGTTTGCTTCTATCCCTCTTTCTGAGACTATGAAACCCAGCAACATGCCTACTGGCACTCCAAACACGCACTTAGCTTCATCTGATACTTGCGAAGGTTGGTGAAGGTCTCTGTCAGGTCATCAAGTAGTGACCCGGCTTTCTGCATTCTTGAGGCCAAACGACATGGTTTTGTAGCAGTAGGCACCAAATGGGGTGATGAACGAAGTCTTCTCCTTGTTCAAGCTGGTGTAATCCACGCACATGCGCCACTCTCCGTTTTTCTTCATGACTAGGACCGGGTTTGCCAGCCACTTTGGGTGATAAACCTCCATGATAAACCCGGCTACGAGCAGACGGGCAATCTCCTCTCCAATGATCTTTTTCCTTTCCGCGTTGAAACGACGTAGTCCTTGTTTAACCGGCTTTGCCTTAGGATCAACATGTAAGCTGTGCTCAGCAAGTTCACTCGGTACACCCGGCATGTCTGAAGGAGACCATGCAAAGATATCCCGATTCTCACGGATGAACTTGATGAGCGCGCTTTCCTATTTCTCGTCCATGTGGGCTCCTATAGAAAACTGCTTGGAGGAGTCCCCTTCTACGAAGTCAATCATCTTGGTGTCTTGTGCAGACTTGAATTTCTTCATTTCTTCGTCGTGAGCCGGCTTTTCCAGCACGCGCTTGTCGGCCGGGTCTACTTGAGACTTGTAGTACTTAAGCTCTTCTTCTGAACAAGCCTGTTCCACCATGATGGCGTCTCCATTGTCACATTCTATAGCCATATCCTTGCTTCCTTCAATTGTGATTATTCCCTGAGGACCTGGTATCTTCAACTTGAGATATACGTAACACGGTCTGGTCATGAACTTGGCGTAAGCCGGCCTCCCGAACAGAGCGTGGTACGGACTCTTTAAATCAACAACCTCGAACTTCAAGAACTCTGATCTGAACTGCTCCTTGCTCACATCAAATGCCACCTCTAGATTGATCTGGCCAAGTGGATGCGCCGACTTCCCTGGGACTATGCCATGAAAGATTGTTGAAGTTGGAGTCAGGCGATCTTCAGTTAAACCCATCCTTTTGAATGTGTCTACATATAAAATGTTGATGCTGCTTCCTCCATCCATCAGGACCTTGTTTAGAGAAAACCCGTCCACCTGTGGTGCCACAACGAGAGCCAAGAGACCCGGGTGCTCCACCGCTGGCGGATGATCTTCCCGGCTCCAAGTAACTGTCTGCTCGAACCACTTTAGGAACCTTGGAACGGCCAATGCCACTGCATTAATGGCTCGTGGTTGTAATTTCTTTTCCCTCCTGGATGTACTGGTGGTGAAGACGTGATACTGACCCTGACTATGGAGTTCCTTCGGGTTCTGCTGATACCCGGTCAAAACTTGGTTCTGCTGTTGACTAGACCCGGCATTGTTATTCGGTGGTCCGTTTGACCCAGCCCCCTGTCCGGGTCCTGCTGGGTGACTGTTGTTCCCGTTGTTTCCATTGTTTCCAAAGTTTCCCTGATTCCTCTGCATTTCTTGTTCGTGCCTCATCCAGGCTCTTATATCAGCACACTGAGCTAGTGAGGGATTTGACGGTGTTTCGTTCTTGCTATGTTTCGGACACGGCATGATGTACATCTCGCTGACGTTTGGTCCTCTCGAAGGACCTCCCCTAAAATTGCCACCGGGTCTCGGCCCTCTGTAACCCATCGTCTGGGTTGTCCCAACGAACTCTGAATTTCCTCCCTCATACGGACGCTTGTTATTGTTTTTCTGGTTACCATTGTTCTGATTTTGATTAGGGTTACGGCCTCCACTGACTCGGTTGTTCTTCTGTTGTTCCTCTGTCTCACCCGGCCTCTTGTCTGTTGCGGCGTATTTATTGGCTGCAGTTACAATTTCCCCGATTGTGATGTCTTTGCAGGCCGGGTCTTCCCTCATACGTCCGATCTTCTGTGTTAATGAGTCATAGCAACAATTTTTCTCCATATACAGCATGGCCGTGCTTGGTGAGATATTGACTGATGAATGTAAGATCTCCGTAACTCTAGACATCCATTGCCTGGCTGACTCGGCTTTTCTCATGACACACCGATCCAGATCCGCCTCTGTATACTGTCTTTTGCATGTCCCAGCAAAGTTCTTGATAAACGTCGCCTTTAACTCCTCCCAAGAATTGATACTGCGTGGTGGAAGCCGATCTAACCATATCTTGGGTGCACCTTCCGCCATCATGAGGTACATGTAACGGGCGCACAAATTTGGTGATGCATTCTTTATGTCCATCGCCATGCTGTAACTGCTCAACCACATCTCTGGATTCATGTTTGGCTCGTAATTGCTAACTTTGGTCGGCTCTTTGAATTTTTCGGGAAACGGCTCCGCTCTTATGGCATCTGATAAACACTTTGGTCCTGTCAAGTTTGAAGATGTGCCTCCTCCGTGACCCGGCGCAGGCGAATAAACGGCGGGTCTGACGGGGATCACCACTCCAGCTCCGACTTCCGGAAGCGCCGCGGCCGGAATTGCGCGCCTTGCTCTTGAACTGTTGACTATTGACTGCGCCGCGGACATAGCCGGGGCGGCCATGCTTTGAGGTGCGGCCGCCGGCTGTTGTTGCTGCATCACTTGTTGGTTGTGTTGCTGAACTTGCTGATTTACCGGCCCAAGCCGGTTCTGGACTGATCTTGCTGCTGTCGGCCCAGTCGGATCCAGGGTGTGCAGAGCCCACTCTCCACAGCCCTCACACGCGACAGAATCGATGAAACGGCTAAGGACCAGGCGGAACGCTTGGAGAGGCCCTCGAGAGGAAAGGCCTCTCGAGAGGGCTGGAGGGGGCAGTGAGGGCCTGAGGAGGCTCCTCCCGAGGCTGCCCCTCTACAAGGCCCCCTCCTCTGGAGAGAGGTCAACGCAGATCCCTCCACAAGGCCGCCCAGGCCCTGTGGAGATGCCTCGCTACGAAGCAAACGCTGCAGAGCGCACATGGCCTCTGCCGCGGCCGCAGAGTGACGCGTGCGTCTGCGCGCGATGACGACGGCGCCGCAGTTGCCGTTCTCGTGATTAAAGGGGGTCAACAAAGTTGTGTCCCCTGCGCCGGCTTACGAGGGTTTCCTCTTTGGTGATAAAGCAGTTGGCCGGCGCTACGCTCCAAGGACGACGTCACCGTGGGCACCCCCACGATCTCTGCAGCACCGGCTGGCCGTCCTGCGTGGACGGTGGCTTTCTGGCGTCACGGGCAGGCTTTGCGACCATGGGCCGGGTCCATGGACATCCCGGGAGCGGTGCACCCCACTCCTCTCCTTCGTCGCCATGTGGGGACCCTTCCGCCTTGTAACATCCCAAAATTATAATCATTATTATTATATCAAAAATGTGGGCCAACAAAAACTTTTTATGAATTAATATGTGTTGATTTCATATTGCTGCTTGTAATAATTATTTCTTGTGAATGTGTTGGTTGTTAGCTCTAATTAAAAAAAAACTTGAAGAAAAGAAAATAAACAAAACAAAAGATAAAACAATAAAAACAATGTGACAAATGTCACACCATTTCTCCAAGTAAGAAATTCATTTTCTTTCAAACCAAATTCAGTGGAGTGGTAATATGGTCACTCCCATTTTTATTCCCACAATTTTTCCCTCTCCAAGTGTTAATTTCAAAAACCTAAATTTAAATTCTATTTCTTTCTTTATCTTATTCAAATCACAAAATGTGCTATGTTGCACTTGTCCCATAAAACAATCAGATAGCACAACAAATCTTGATAAACATGTGTGAAGCAAATTATGAAAATAAAACTCAGAAATTGGAAATTAATTTTGGTTCACACATTTCGTCGAACACCTGGTGGCCTTGTCGTGTTCTTCCCCAAATCCGAGATCGATTCGAGCGAATTCGGTCGGAGTTCGTCGATTCAATGCCTCCATGCGCTTGCCCTCACTCCCCTCACCTCACTGCACTCGAAGACGCCGAGGATTAGGGCCGGGAACGAGGAGGAACGCCAGGGGACAGCAGCCCGCACGCACGTCGCCATGGCGGCACTGTGGCCACGATGGTGTCGACACCGTGCTGGCCGCGCCGTGCCCCCCCTCTCTTCCTCACCTCCCTGCTCCCTCTCAGCGCAGCAGGACGCCCAGCAGCAGCTCGCTCCCGCAGCCCTCGCGACGCGCCGTGCACCGCCCAAACGCCCTCACGGCCGTCCCCCACTCCGAGCACGCGCCGCTCGCCTCCACGCGCCAACCTTGCTCCCCTGCACGCCAACACCGTCGCCGCACCGCACCGCACCCTATGGCGAGCCCTAGCCCCCTCTGGACCACCCCAGCACCCCGTCCACCATGGACCGAACCTCGGGCTTAAAAGCCCCCCCCCCCCCCCCCCCGAGCTCCCGTTTTCTCCACACTCCACCACTGCCTCTCCCTCGCTCCACACTCGCTCGTGCACCGCCAGGAGGGCGGAGCCGTAGCCGCGAAGCCACTGCCGCCGGTGGCCATCTTCGAGCTCGCCGTGTCCGAGGTAGAAGATGACCACGGCCGAGCCGTGCTGCCCTCTCTTTCCCTCCTCTCTGGCCTGCACCCCCTTCACCATTACCACCTCACTCACCCGGCCCCTTTTCCCCTCTGCTTCGTGCCCAGGAGCGACGTAGGGACCTCGCCGGAGTTGGAGCACGGCCGCGGAGGAGGAGCTGCTCGCCGCCGTCGATTGGAGCATCCCCAGCAAGCGCCGTTCGTCCAGCAAGCTTCCCCGAGCCTCCGCCGTCGATCTGCATCACCCGCGCATCCTCCCGAGCCCTAGGTGAGCGCATCGTCGACCTCGCCGTCGCCGGAGCCACGGCGCCACCCATTTTAGGTCGTCGCCGGTGGGCTCGATCCTCAGCCGTTGGATCTTAGATCCACGGCAGCGTACCGTTTCGTGCGTTAAGTCGCTGACCAGTGGGCCCCGCTGTCAGCATTTTAAACATTTCCCAGCGCGCGCACTGTTTTCAGTTGAGTCACTGACGAGTGGACCCCACCCGTCAGGATTCTCAACATTATCCAGAACAGAATTGTTTTCTAATTTAAATTTCTCTGAAATTCCAGTACTGGACTCAACTTTGAAATTCAATATCTGGAGATTTATAACTCCAAATAAATCAAATCCAAATGTTCTGGAAAGCTTATAAAATTGTCTAACCAACCCAAGTGGTTTCACCTCATTTGGATAAATAATAAAAATGTAGTATTAAAAATACCACAAAAGGTTTAAAATCTAAACTTGTTTGTTTCTGATACTCTGTTAGTCAAAATGAGTTAAGACTAATTTTATTGGGTCACATTTAGTCATGGATAGTTACCCATAAGAGGATTTAATTTTAGTATCAACAGAACTTGATTAATAGCTAAAACTTGATTATTAAGCTTCTGGATTAAAACCATTATGTAGGGAGTTTGGTAACTCCAATTGACCCAAATCCAATTGTGTTGTCTTCTACACAACAGTAGCTTTCTGTAGAAATTTAGTTTGTATTTTTGTGACCAACAGAACTTGAGATATGTAATTAAACATGTTCAATTAGTTTCTGCCATAATTAGGACATAGTTAAATAATGGTTAATTCAATTAATTTGAAACCAAATTGTGTTGCTTGATGTATGCAGTGGCTATTTAGAGCATTCCAGATTGTATTGTTGTGATGTTGATTGAGTAGGTTAGTGATTGTTTGTATTTGTTTGATTGTGAATTAGACGAGAACGTTGTCGGATTTATCGAGGAAGAAGAATTCGTGGAACCTAAAGATCAAGACCAAGATCACTTTGCCGAGCAAGGCAAGCTACTCTCTGAGCTTGCACCCTAATACATGCATCTATTTTTATAACATGATTTACTCCTAAGGCAAAGATTTTTCTAAAACCTTTTTAAAAAGTATATGGAAATTATTTTGCCACCCTATGTAGAAATATAGGATAATTTATACCAAATTATAGGATGGGAAAAATAAAGATTGTTTTATTCAAAACCCCTTTGAAAACCCCTGTGTGGCTATGAAGCGCCGAGATGTCGGTGTTGAAGTGGAGAAAAGGAGAATGGTGGTTTTGATAAAACGCGCATTGTGTCTTTGTACTTACGTCAATCAGCCAATACCCTGTGCGACCACATTTACCCACATATGGGAAAGGGCTTGGTCATATAGTTTGCTCATATTAGTATGGGATACCTCATCTACGGAGCTGACTCTGTTATGCATGAGGGGATGGTTTGATGAACTACCCCTGACCTGGGTCCTCGCTCAAACTCTATGGAAAGATAAGGAGGAGGATAGAAGGATGTCCCCTATACACCGCCAGACAAAACTATGAGTCCTCACACTTAGATCCCGACGGGCTGGGTTAAGTGTTGATGGAAAGTATCATATGGGCAGGGTCCTATACTAGCATGAGCAAAGGACAGACTAGGATCGGTGTCTCAACTTCGCATACACCTTGTATGGCGGGACGTGGATGACACGATGAGTTACCGGATGGATGTGGGAAAAGCGTGCTACCTCTGCAGAGTGTAAAACTATTCGAATAGCCGAGTCCTCGGATATGGACAGTTGAGAGACCCTACTTTGACCATGTGCAAGTTTTGAAAAGAATTGAGTTTTAAAAAGAAAAGGAAGTGGAGAATGTTCCATACACCTATACCAACGGATCGGTATGAGGTTGTTGGAGACCATGAACCATGGCGGGTTATGGTCAGAAAAAGGAGGAGTTTTGGAGAAACTAACAAAATGGGACATTATATTAAGAGTAGTTATAAAATTCTTCTTACCTTCTTCAACAAAGATATAGAGATGTTTTAAAGAAATAAAAGTATGAAATTAAAATGAGACTAGTGCATACTCATGTTGGAGTAGTTTGCGAGTACAATCAAATGTACTCATAATGGTTTCGTCCCTGGCTATTGTCGTAGCCAGACATGGAGGAGCACTACGCCAAGGAGGAGTATGGCGACTTCTATGCAAACTAGGGATCTTCATAAGTCGACTGCCTGTCGGGTCATTGTTAGGATATGATGTCTACTACGCCTTAGTTTCCGCTGATTATTTTGGTTTGGCCCGTGAAGGCACCTATGTAAGACTTGGTCTAAATGATCGTTTATGTAAGACTTTAATGCGGTATTGTAATGGATGTAAACTTCGGTATTCAGTTCGGATTATGTGCAACGACAGACTGATCACGGGATCGTTGTGTTAAGCATAATCGGGTATTTCGGACAGCTAGTCCGGGGTCCCCACAGAGCTGGTATCACAGCCATCTCGACTTTTGGAGACCTTAGATTAGCATAGTCGCTAGGTAGGTGTTACAAAAGTTAAATTCTAAAAAAATAAAGGAATGAAGTATTTTCGAAAAATGCTTATCTCTAATCCTCTCACTTATGCAAAATTCTACTCTCACTAAATATTACGTTTTCCCTTGTATCCTTAAAATTTTGCACACCCGTCATTCTATTAAACTTAAAATTTTGGTCACTTGTTGCCTCACTACATTTAAAATTTTGATACACTTGTCATCTCATTAACTTAAAAATTTGACTAAAAATTGTAGATGGCGATCCATTTCACCGAGTTCGTTCAGCTTGAGAAGGACGGCAAGTTGATGTTCGAGAAGGACCTGTTCGAGTTGAGCAAGCTGTTAGGTCGCCCCGCTCCAGAGTTTAAGGGAGCCCAGGTGGACACTCTCGGCAACGGGAACCTGTCTTGGTTGGTCGAGGCGTCTGTTCGCGGGAACATCAAGTCCCCCGGATCTGGGACACTCATCTTTACCACCATGGACGTCCACTGGGAAGACGGACTGTGTCGTGCCATGCAGCGGATGCTAGCCCGACTTTGTGAGGAGCACAAGGCGGAGTTGGTGAACTCTCGTTTCCAGTTCTACGGGAGGCGCACCGATGACGGACACCCTATTCGGTCCCCTCTACACCCGACGTTCGGAGAGTATATCCTGGACATGGAGATTATGCTCTTCCGCACCCAGGAGGATCTGATGTGCGCTAGACTTCGGTCTCATTTTGAGCGCATCTCACTCAAGGAGAGTCGCGAGCGTGAGGCGCAGCTGAAGGAGGAGAAGGTCCCTCTTCTCAAGAAGAGGACCCAGCTGAGGAGGACCATAGCGAAGCTCCGCAAGAAGGTGGCAGAGCAGGACGAGATGATCGAGGATCTGGAGCACCGCACCAACGAGATGGAGGAGGAGGGCGGGGATCTCCGTAAGGAGAACAACGCTTTCCTCAGTGACGATGACGACTACCTGGAGGAGATGGACTATGAGCAGGAGGACGACGAGGAGGAGCCACTCGAGTCAGTTCTCGAGGAAGAGGAGGAGGATCCGGAGGAGCCACCCTACCAGTCCGACGCTGACGCAGCAGAGCCTGAGGTTCCACCTCAGTAGGCGAGTGACTTGAGTACTACCGCAGGATTAGGTTGACCCCCTATCGCTAGTCGAGTCGAAGTAGTGGTTCTTTTGGAAACCCTGTATTGTGTACATTAGCTGAAGGGCAATGTTGTAAGTTTGATGTGGTGAACTCTTTGATGTGATGGTTGTGCTATATAAGTGTGTTAGTCTTGTTAATCTGTGTAAAATATTTTCCATATAATCCTTAATTAATCAACCACTATGCGAAACCGACCTTTTCCCTTGGTCGAAACCTTTTGCCTTGCCTCTTATACCCGGTGTGCTCAGGATGGTGGACACTCGTCGCTCCAACACGGATGGAGGACCACCACCACCACCGGAACCAACCACCGCCCAACTTCTTGCGCTTATCATGGAGGAACGCCAAGCTGCCCGGGCGGAGCGTCAAGCTCACCTCGCTGCCCTGCAGCAGATCGCTGCCGCCCATCACAACCACAACAACAACAACAACAATGGCAATGGCAATGGCGAAGGAAATCGGCGGTCCACTTTGAGCGATTTTCAGAAGACCAATCCACCTACCTATTCCAAGGGACTTCACCCATTAGAGGCCGATGATTGGCTTCGCACCATTGACAACAACCTGGAAGTTGCAGCCGTGGGAGAACCTGAGAAAGTGCTGTATGCAACCCACTATCTTGCAGGACTTGCACGGTCTTGGTGGGAAGCTACCAAGGCTCTCCAGCAAGCTGGTCATGTTATCAACTGGGCCGAGTTCCAGGAGAGGTTCCGCAAGAAGCACATTCCCGGCGGACTCATTGAGAGGAAGAAGGATGAATTCCGCAAGTTGCGGCAGGGAAGTAGAGATGTGGTCGGTTATCTTGATGAGTTCACTGACTTATCTCGGTATGCTCCTGATGACACCGACACCGAGAAGAAGAAGATGGAGCGTTTCATGAATGGACTTCATGATGAGTTGCAGTGTGCTTTGGTTATCCATGACTTTGTTGATTTGGAGTCACTTGTGGACAAAGCCATCCAGCTGGAGACCAAGCGCAAGTCTATGTTTGAAGGTCGCAAGAGGAGAATGAGTGCCCAGGAAGGTTCGAGCAACCAGAAGCCTCGCATCTTTCCACAAAACCCCAAGCCGGCCTATCGACCACCACAAACTCCACGCCCCAATTTCCCTAATCGCCCAAACAACTTCAACCGCCCCAATAACAATACCCGTCCCGGAGGGAACTCTAACAACTTCAACCGCAATGCCAATGTTGTCTGCTTTGATTGCGGCACTAAGGGTCACTACTCCAGAGAATGCCCCAATCCTAAGAAGGATGGTCCACGCCCCGATGCACAGGCACCGAACAATGGCCAAGGCCGTAATGGAAATGGCAAGAACCCTGCACCCCGCGGAAATGTTGTTGTTGCCAAGGGCCGTCTGCACCACATCAATGCTGAAGAGGCCATGGATGCGCCAGATGTTGTGCTGGGTACGTTCCTTGTCAACTCAGTACCTGCAACTGTTCTGTTTGATTCTGGTGCTACCCATTCCTTTGTTACCCAAGAATTTGTTGCTAAGGGAGGTTTAGTTGGAAACCTCTTACCCAAACCCATGGTCATCCAAATCCCAGAATCCACCCTAGAGACCAAGTTGTTTTGCCCTGACGTTTCCCTTGAGATCAAAGGAGAAAAGTTTCTAGTCGACTTAATCATCCTAGGAACCCAAGGTATAGATGTTATACTTGGTATGAATTGGCTAGCCAAGTACCGTGGTCGAATTGACTGCGCCAGAAGAGCTGTATCCCTCACCACCGACAAAGGAGCAGAAGTGGAGTATGTGTCTGAAACCAGTCGACCCCAACCAGGATGCCATGAGAGCATAGCTCGACCCACCCTAGATAAGATCCGTGTTGTTCACCTGTTCCGAGATGTTTTCCCTGAAGAATTGCCTGGTATGCCGCCAGACCGGGATATTGAGTTCATAATTGAACTTATCCCAGGAACAGCCCCTATATCCCAAAGGCCTTATCAGATGAATCCAGAAGAATTGGTTGAATTGAAGAAGCAGTTGGCTGATATGCTCAGCAAAGGACTTATTCGCCCAAGCGCTTCACCTTGGGGATCACCCATTATTTTTGTGGACAAGCGAGACGGTACCACACGCCTGTGTGTGGATTATCGCAAGTTAAACGACGTGACCATTAAAAACAAGTATCCTCTTCCAAAGATCGAGGATCTGTTCGATCAGATGAACGGAGCCCGAGTCTTTTCCAAGATAGATCTTCGGACAGGATATCATCAGTTGAAAATCCGAGAGACAGACATTCCCAAGACCGCCTTCACCACCCGCTACGGTTTGTTTGAATACACCGTAATGTCCTTTGGTCTGACCAATGCCCCAGCCTATTTCATGAATCTCATGAACAAGATTTTCATCGAGTACCTCGACAAGTTCGTGGTAGTTTTCCTCGATGACATCCTTATTTACTCCAAGACCGAAGAAGAGCATGCTGAACACCAGCGTCTAGTTTTAGAAACCCTCCGAGAGCACCAGTTGTATGCCAAGCTTAGCAAGTGTGAGTTTTGGCTCAGTGAAGTAGCATTTCTCGGACATGTTGTGTCTGCGGGGGGGATTTCAGTTGACCCAGAGAAGATCCAAGCCATTGTGGACTGGGAAGCCCCAACTAGTGTGACTGAAATCCGAAGCTTTCTCGGACTGGCGGGTTACTACCGCAAGTTCGTTGAAGGATTCTCCAGTATAGACAAACCCCTGACCCAACTGCTGAAAAAGGACAAGAAGTTTGAATGGACTCAGAAGTGTGAAGAGAGTTTCCAAGAATTGAAGAAGAGACTGACCTCAACCCCCGTCCTAACTATGCCAGACGTCACCAAGAGTTTCGACGTGTATTGCGATGCATCACGCCTCGGACTTGGTTGCGTTCTGATGCAAGAAGGCTAAGTGGTGTCGTATCTGTCCCGGCAGTTGCGACCGCATGAAGAGAACGACCCAACCCATGATCTGGAGTTAGCCGCTGTTGTTCTTGCTCTGAAGACGTGGCGTCCCTATCTTGCGGGACATCGTTGCGAGATCTATACGGATCATAAGAGCTTGAAGTATATCTTCACCCAGAAGGAGTTAAATCTGCGACAGAGAAGGTGGATGGAATTAATCAAAGATTACGATATTGGGATCCATTATCACCCCGGAAAGGCTAATGTAGTTGCCGATGCCCTTAGTCGCAAACCTTGCACCCTGAATGCCTTGATCCAAGCCGAACAGCCAGCCTTGTTCAAAGAGTTCAAAGATTTTGGACTAGAGCTGGTTAGCCGCGGTTATCTCGCCAATTTAGAGTTAGCCCCAACCCTGATAGATCAAATCAAGGAAGCCCAAAAAGGTCATGAGAGCATAGAAGGAATTAAAAAGAAGATTTTTCTCGGCAAGGCGCCCGGTTTTACCAAAGATGCTGAAGGAGTGTTGAGATTCAATGGTCGTATCTGTGTGCCTAATATCACGGAACTTAAGGAGTTAATCGTGAAGGAAGCCCACGAGACCCCTTATTCAATCCACCCCGGCGGAACCAAAATGTACCAAGACCTTCGTGAAAGATTTTGGTGGCACGGAATGAAGCGAGAGATTGGTGTTTTTGTAGCCAAGTGTGATATCTGTCAGCGAGTCAAGGCTGAACATCAGCGACCCGCTGGATTGCTTCAACCTCTGAAAATTCCCGAGTGGAAGTGGGATGAAATTGGAATGGATTTTATTACCGGACTCCCAAGATCCAACCGAGGCCATGACTCAATTTGGGTCATCGTTGATAGACTAACCAAGGTTGCCCATTTCATTCCCGTCAATACCACTTATCGGGCAAATCAGTTAGCAGACCTGTATATTTCCAGAATAGTAAGCCTGCATGGTGTGCCTAAGAAGATTGTATCTGACAGAGGCACACAATTCACCTCGAGGTTCTGGAAAGCCCTTCACAAAGCCCTCGGAACCAAGTTAGCGTTTAGCACAGCTTATCATCCCCAGACCGGAGGCCAAACTGAGCGAGTGAACCAGATATTAGAGGACATGCTTCGCGCATGTGTTCTATCCTATGGATCCAAGTGGGAAGATTGTCTTCCATTTGCAGAGTTCTCCTACAACAATAGTTACCAGTCTAGTCTGCAAATGGCCCCTTTTGAAGCCCTTTACGGCAAGAAGTGTCGTACGCCCCTGGATTGGTCCGACACCGGAGAAGGCAAATTGTTTGGACCAGATACTCTCCGTGAGGCTGAAGAACAAGTTCAACTTATCCGTGAGCGTCTTAAAACTGCCCGATCCCGTCAGAAGAGTTACGCTGATCCCAAGTGTCGTGATGTCACTTTTAGTGTCGGAGACTATGTCTATCTCCGAGTGACACCCCTTAAAGGAATGCAGCGTTTCCATGTCAAAGGAAAATTAGCGCCAAGGTATATTGGACCCTTTAAGATCATTGCTCGTCGAGGAGAAGTATCTTATCAACTAGAGTTGCCCCAAGAGTTAGCAGATTATCACGATGTCTACCACATTTCCTTGCTCCGGAAATGTCTTGAAGTTCCTGACCAGCCTGATGTTTTCAAAAACATCGACCACCTCTCCATCGACCTGAATCAAGATCTGACTTATCGTGAGAGACCCATCAAGATTCTCGACGAAGATGTTCGTCTTACCCGAAGACGCGCGATCAAGTTCTACAAAGTCCAGTGGACTAACCACTCTGAAGATGAAGCAACTTGGGAACGCGAAGACTATCTTAGGAGCGAATTCCCAAACCTCTTTAGTGCCTAAGCCTAGCAAATCTCGGGACGAGATTTATTTTAAGGGGGGAAGGATCTGTAACATCCCAAAATTATAATCAGTATTATTATATAAAAAATGTGGGCCAACAAAAACTTTTTATGAATTAATATGTCTTGATTTCATATTGCTGCTTGTAATAATTATTTCTTGTGAATGTGTTGGATGTTAGCTCTAATTAAAATAAAAATAAAAACTTGAAGAAAAGAAAATAAACAAAACAAAAGATAAAACAATAAAAACAATGTGACAAATGTCACACCATTTCTCCAAGTAAGAAATTCATTTTCTTTCAAACCAAATTCAGTGGAGTGGTAATATGGTCACTCCCATTTTTATTCCCACAATTTTTCCCTCTCCAAGTGTTAATTTCAAAAACCTAAATTTAAATTCTATTTCTTTCTTTATCTTATTCAAATCACAAAATGTGCTATGTTGCACTTGTCCCATAAAACAATCAGATAGCACAACAAATCTTGATAAACATGTGTGAAGCAAATTATGAAAATAAAACTCAGAAATTGGAAATTAATTTTGGTTCACACATTTCGTCGAACACCTGGTGGCCGTGTCGTGTTCTTCCCCAAATCCGAGATCGATTCGAGCGAATTCGGTCGGAGTTCGTCGATTCAATGCCTCCATGCGCTTGCCCTCACTCCCCTCACCTCACCGCACTCGAAGACGCCGAGGATTAGGGCCGGGAACGAGGAGGAACGCCAGGGGACAGCAGCCCGCACGCACGTCGCCATGGTCGGCATTGTGGCCACGACGGTGTCGACGCCGTGCCCCCCCTCTCTTCCTCACCTCCCTGCTCCCTCTCAGCGCAGCAGGACGCCCAGCAGCAGCCCGCTCCCGCAGCCCTCGCGACGCGCCGTGCACGTCGTGCACCGCCCAAACGCCCTCACGGCCGTCCCCCACTCCGAGCACGCGCCGCTCGCCTCCACGCGCCAACCTTGCTCCCCTGCACGCCAACACCGTCGCCGCACCGCACCGCACCCTATGGCGAGCCCTAGCCCCCTCTGGACCGCCCCAGCACCCCGTCCACCATGGACCGAACCTCGGCCTTAAAAGCCCCCCCCCCCCCCGAGCTCCCGTTTTCTCCACACTCCACCACTTCCTCTCCCTCGCTCCACACTCGCTCGTGCACCGCCAGGAGGGCGGAGCCGTAGCCGCGAAGCCACTGCCGCCGGTGGCCATCTTCGAGCTCGCCATGTGTAACACCCCAAAAATTTAATATGAATTATTATATCAAAAATATGGGCCAACAAAAACTTTTCTTATGAATTAATGTGTGTTGATTTCATATTTTGCTTGTGATTGTTATTTCTTGTGAATGTGTTGCTTGTTAGCCCTAATTGAAAATTTGAAGAAAAGAAAATAAACAAAACAAAATATAAAACAATACAAATAATGTAACACATGTCACACTATTTCCCAAATTAAGAAATCTATTTATTTTTCAAACCATATTCAATGGAGTGGTAATATAAACCCTCTTATTTTAGTTCCACAACTTTTCCCTCTTTGAACATTCAATTCAAAAACTTAAATTCAAATTTATATTTCTTTCTTTATCTCATTCCAATCACAAAATGTGCTATTTTGCACTTGCTCAATAAATAATTAAAGTGCACAACAAATACTTGCAAACCAGTGTGAAACAAATTATAAAAATAAAATTCAAAAATTTGAATTTAATTTTGGTTCAGGCATTTCGCCGAACACTTTGTGGACGCCGCCAGGGGACAGGCCGCCGTGCGCACGTCGCCGTGGTCGGCGCGGTGGAAGGAGGAGGTGTCGACGCCGTGGTGACCCGCGCCGTGCCCCCCCTCTCTCCTTCGCTCTCCTGCTCCCTTAGACACAGACACCGGCACCGCAGCACCCCCGCTTCCTCCTTGCACGCGCCCGTGCCCGCCGCTCGCCATGGCCGGCCCACGGACACCGCGGCCGACCTCGCCGCTCCACGACGTCCTAGCGCCAGGCCCCCCCTCTCTTTCCCGCCCCGTTGCTCCCTCTCAGCGCAGCAGAGCGCCCAGCAGCATCCCGCTCCCGCAGCCCTCGCGCCACGCCGTGCACGTCGAGCGCCGCCCGAGCATCCTCACGGCCGTCCCCCACTCCGAGCACGCGCAGCTCGCCTCCACGCGTTGTAACATCCCAAATATTAATATAAATTATTAATACAAAAATGTGGGCCAACAAAAACTTTTCTTATACATTGGTATATGTTTGTTTCATGATTATTGTTTGTTATGCTTTGCTTGCAAGATTGTTGGATTCTAATTCTAATTGCAAAATTGAAGAATAGAAAATAAACAAAACAACATTTCCAAAACTAGAAAACCATGTGACACATGTCACCATATTCTCCAAAATAAGTAACCTACTTTATTTTTCAAAACCAAAATCAGTAGGGAATATCCTAAACCCTACTATTTGATTCCCCCAAGTTATTCTCTTTCAAATACAAATTCAAACCACTTAAATCCAAATTATAAATTCTTTATTTGAAATATTCAAAATATTCCAAATGGACCTTGAGACACTTGCCACTAATATAATCAAACTATATCCTAAGTTTGGACACAAATGGAATAAGCAAAGTATAAAAATAAAATACCAAAAAGGTGTACTGTTTTGGTTCAGGAATTCCAGCAAACACCTTCTGTGCATCGTGTGTTCTTCCCAAACCCGAACCAAACCTTGGATCAATTCGTGATAAGCGTTGATCATTTGCCGAATTGAGGCCTCCTTTGCACGCTCCTAATCACCACGATCACGCCGCACCCGAGATCGAGCCAAATGGTGGCCGGAGTCGCCGTGGAGGAGCTGGCGACAGCACGGCCGCGCGCACGTCGCCGTGGTCGGCACTGTGGCCGCGACGACGCCGCGCCGTGCTGGCCGCGCTGTGCCTCCCCTTCACTCCCTCACCTCCTGGTTCCCTCGCACAGCAGCAGCACGCGCCAGCAGCCGCCCGAACACGCCGTGTCCGCGACACGCCGCGCACGCCGTGCGCCGCCCGGACGCGCTCCACGCCCTGGACCCCCCCGACGACCTCGCCTGTGCGCGCCACGCCACCTCACCTTGCCCAAACGGTCCCCCGAGCACCCCGCAGCGTAGCCGCACCCCTCCACCGGCCTACGGCGGGCTCGCACGACCGCGGGTGCCCTCTGCACCGCGTCCACCGTGCGCCGCCCGGCCGCTATAAAAGACCCCCCGTGCTCCACCGTTTCTCCACACCGCTCACCACTGCCCTCCCCTCACTCTCCACTCTCTCGTGCGCCGCTAGGGAGCCCAGGCCAGGGCAGCAAGGCCTCAGGCCGCCGTGGTCTCCTCAAGCCCGCCGTGCCCGAGGTAGACGACGACCGCGGCCAGGCCACGGCACCCATCCCCTTCACTCCCCGCTGCCTCCCCTCGCTTCCCCTTGTTCCCCTCTCTCACCCACGCCCTTTTTCCCTCTGGTCCGTGCCCAGGAGCGCCGCCGATCGCTCGCCGGAGTTCGTGCCCGCCGCGGAGGAAGGAGCTCGACGCCGTCACCGCCAGGAGCTTCCCCGAGCCTCGCCTCCACGCCCACGAGCTTCCCCGAGCCTCCGCGCCCCTCCTGCAGCCTCTCCGCACTCCCCCGAGCAACGAGGTGAGCATACCGTCCACCTCGCCGTCGCCGGAGCCACGGCGCCGCCCGATTTTGGGTCGCCGCCGGTGCGCTCGCTCACGGCCGTTGGATCTAGATCCAACGGCAACTTACCGCTTCGCGCGATTAGGCGCTGACGTGCGGGCCCCGCACGTCAGATTTAAATGAAACCCCGCGCGCGTACACTGAGTCACTGTCCAGTAGGCCCCACCCGTCAGGGTTTTCAACATTATCCACTCTGGGTTATTTATTCGAATTTAGATTTAATTCAAAAACCAGTACTGAACTCAATTTTAGAAAATTCATAACTTTAGATTTACAACTCCAAATGGAACAAATCAAACTGTTCTGGATAGGTTATGAAATTATCTATCCAACCCAATTGGTTTCACTCCATTTTGGTGAATAATAAAAATACATTATTCAAAATACCATAAAAGGTTTAAATTCTAAACTTGTTTGTTTCTGATACTCTGTTAATCCAAATTAGCTGAAACTAATTTTATTGGATCACATTTAGCCATGGTTAGTCAATCCTAAAAGGGTTTAATTTTTAGATTAACATAATTTAGTTAATAGCCAAAACTTGATTATTTAGCTTCTGGATTAAACACATTGTGTAGGGAGTTTGGTAATTCCAAATGACCCAAATCCAATTAGGTCATCTTATACATATCAGTAGCTCTCTGTAGAATTTTGGTTTGTATTTTTGTGACCAACAGAACTCAAACTATGCAATTAAACATGTGTGACTAATTTCTGCCCAAATTAAGGTATATTTGAATAGTGACAAATTCAATTAAATTGAAACCACATAGTGTTGCTTGATGTGTGAAATGGTTAATTAGAACCTCTAAGAGTGTATTGCTGTGATGATTGATTGAATAGGCTAGTGATTGTTTGTATTTGCTTGATTGTGTATTAGACGAGAACGTTGTCGAGCACATCGAGGAGGAAGGATTTGTGGAACCTGAAGACCAAGACCAAGACCACTTTGTTGAGCAAGGCAAGCTACTCTCTGAGCTTGCACATAACTTATGCATCTAGAATTACAATGTCCTTTTTCAAAAGCAAAGGTTTATAAAAATCCTTTTTTTCAAAAGTATATAGAGATTATTTTGCCACCCTATGTAGGATTATATGCTAAAACTATAGGATGGGAAAAACCAAGAGTTGATTTATTCAAAACTCCTTTGAAAATTTGTGTGGATATAGAGCACCAAGATGTGGTGTTGAAGTAAGTGAAGAAAGGTGGTTTTGAGAAAAGCACATTGTGTCTTAGTACTTACGTCAATCAGCCGATACTCTGTGCGACCACATTTACCCACATATGGGAAAGGGCTTAGTCATATAGTTTGCTCATATTAGTACGGGACACTGCATCAACGGAGATGACTCTGTTATGTATGAGGGATGGTTGGAGACCTACCCCTGACCTGGGTCCTCGCTCAAACTCTTTGAGTAGATAAGGAGGAGGATAGAAGGATGTCCCCTATACACCGCCAGATAAAACCTATGAGTCCTCACACTTAGATTCCAACGGGCTGGGTTAAGTGTTGATGGAATGGTTCATAGGGGCAGGATCCTATACTAGCATGAGCAAAGGACAGACTAGGGTCGGTGACTCAACTTCGCATACACCTGGTATGGCGAGACGTGGCTGACACGATGAGTTATCGGATGAGTGTGGGAAAAGCGTGCTACCTCTGCAGAGGGTTAAAACTATTCGAATAGCCGAGTCCTCGGATATGGACAGTTGGGAGGCCCTACTTTGACCATGTGCAAGTTTTGGAAAAAGTTTTGAG
Source organism: Poa annua (assembly GCA_026929855.1). Lineage (NCBI taxonomy): Eukaryota > Viridiplantae > Streptophyta > Magnoliopsida > Poales > Poaceae > Poa > Poa annua. The sequence goes on along the minus strand of CM049439.1, from coordinate 24,840,140 downwards.
TTCTAAAAAGAAAAGGAGAACGTTCCATACACCTATACCAACGGATCGGTATGAGGTAGTTGGAGGTTAAATACCATGATGGTTTATGGTCGGAAAAAGGAGGAGTTTTTGGAGAAAACTAATAAAATTGAGACATTTAAGAGTAGTTATAATCTCCTTACCTTTTTCAACAAAGATACGGAGAAGTTTCAAATAAATAAAAGTGTGAAACTAAAAATGAGACTAGTGCACTCATGTTGGAGTAGTTTGCGAGTACATTCCAATGTACTCATACTAGCTTGCCTCTGGCTATTATCGTAGCCAGACCTGGAGGAGTATTACGCCCAGGAGGAGTATGGCGACATCTACGCCAACTAAGGATCTTCTCAAGTCGACTGCCTGTCGGGTCATCGTTAGCTTTTGGATGTCTACTACGTTTAAGTTCCGCTGCTTATGTTGATTTGGCCCTAGAAGGCACTTGTGTAAGACTTGGTCTATATGACCTGTTATGTAAGACTTATTCCGGTATTGAATGGATGTAAACTTTGGTATTCAGTTCGGATTATGTGCAACGACAGACTGATCATGGGATCGTTGTGTTAAACATAATCGGGTATTTCGGACAGCTAGTCCGGGGTCCCCACAGACCTGGTATCAGAGCCATCTCGACTTTAGAAACCTTAGTTTAGCATGGTCGCTAGGTAGGAGTTACAAAAGTTAAATTCGAAAAGGATGAAGGAATGAAGTATTTTCGAAAAGTGCTTATCTCTAATCCTCTCACTTCTGCAAAATTCTACCCTTACTAAATATTAAGTTTTCCCTTATTAAACTTAAAATTTTTGCACGCTCGTCACTCTATTAAACTTAAAATTTTGCTCACTTGCTGCCGCACTACATTTAAAATTTTGATACACTTGTCATCTCACTAACTTAAAAACTTGACTTAAAATTGTAGATGGCACTCCACTTCACCGAGTTTGTTCAGCTCGAGAAGGACGGCACGTTGATGTTCGAGAAGGACCTGTTCGAGTTGACCAAGCTGTTAGGTCGTCCCACTCCTGAGTTTAAGGGAGCCCAGGTGGACACTCCCGGCAACGGGAACCTGTCTTGGTTGGTCGAGGCATCTGTTCGCGGGAACATCAAGTCCCCCGGATCCAGGACACTCATCTTTACCACCATGGACGTCCACTGGGACGACGGACTGTGTCGTTCCATGGAGCGGATGCTATCCCGGCTTTGTGAGGAGCACAAGGCGGAGTTGGTGAACTCTCGTTTCCAGTTCTACGGGAGGCGCACCGTCGACGGACACCCTATTCAGTCCCCTCTACACCCGACGTTCGGAGAGTATATCTTGGACATGGAGATTATGCTCTTTCGCACCCAGGAGGACTTGAGGTGCGCTAGACTTCGGTCTCACTTTGAGCGCCTCTCGCTCAAGGAGAGTCGCGAGAGTGAGGCACAGCTGAAGGAGGAGAAGGTCGCTCTTCTCAAGAAGAGGGCCCAGTTGAAGAAGACCATAGCGAAGCTCCGCAAGAAGGTGGCAGAGCAGGACGAGCTGATCGATGATTTGGAGCTCCGTACCGATGAGATGGAGGAGGAGGGCGAGGATCTCCGCAAGGAGAACAACGCTTTCCTCAGTGACGATGATGACTACCTGGAGGAGATGGACTATGAGCAGGAGGAGGACGAGCAGGAGCTTGATGACGAGGAGGAGGACCCAGAGGAGCCACCCTACCTGTCTGACGCTGACGCCGCAGAGCCTGGGGTTCCACCTCAGTAGGCGAGTGACTTGAGTACTACCGCAGGATTAGGATCACCCCCTATCGCTAAACTAGTAGGAGTAGTAGTTCTTTTGGAGAACTTGTACCATGTGCCTTAGCTAAAAGGCAAGGATGTAAGCTTGATGTGATGAACCCTTTGATGTGATGCTTGTGCTATACCAATGTGCTAGTCTTGTTAATTTATGAAAAATATCTTTCACATAATCCTTAAGGAATCCACCACTATGCGAAACCAACCTTTACCCCCTTAATCAGACCCTGTTGCCTTGCCCTTATACCCGGTGTTCTTCAGGATGGTGGACACTCGTCGCTCCAACCCGGATGGAGGACCACCACCCCCACCGGAACCAACCACCGCCCAACTTCTTGCGCTTATCATGGAGGAACGCCAAGCTGCTCGGGCAGAGCGTCAAGCTCATATCGCTGCCCTGCAGCAGATCGCTGCCGCACACAACAACAACAACAACAACAACCACCACAATGGCAATGGCAATGGCAATGGTGAAGGAAATCAGCGATCCACTTTGAATGACTTTCAGAAGACCAACCCACCCACCTATTCCAAGGGACTCCACCCACTAGAGGTCGATGATTGGCTTCGCACCATTAACAACAACCTGGAGGTTGCTGCCGTGGGAGAACCTGAGAAGGTGCTTTATGCAACCCACTACCTTGCTGGACCTGCACGGTCTTGGTGGGAAGCTACCAAGGCTCTCCAGCGAGCCGGTCATGCTATCGGCTGGGCAGAATTCCAGGAGAAGTTCCGCAAGAAACACATCCCCGGTGGACTCATTGAAAGGAAGAAGGATGAATTCCGCAAGTTGCGGCAAGGAAGTAAAGATGTGGTCGGATACCTGGATGAGTTCAGTGACTTATCTCGGTACGCTCCTGATGATACTGACACCGAGAGGGAAAGAATGGAACGTTTCATGGATGGGCTCCATGATGAACTGCAGTGTGCCCTGGTGATCCACGACTTCCTGGATCTGGAGTCACTGGTGGACAAGGCTATTCAATTGGAGACCAAACGCAAGACTATGTTCGAGAGTCGCAAGAGAAGGATGATGGCCAAGGAAGGGTCGAGCAGTCAGAAGCCTCGCACCTTTCCACCAACCCCGAAACCAGCATATCGACCACCACAACCTACCCGCTCCAATTTCCCTACTCGTCCCAACAACCCAAACCCAAACACCACCAGCAACCCAAACAGCTTCCACCGCCCCAACAACCCTACTCGCCCCGGAGGGAACCCCAACAACTTCAACCGCAACACCAATGTTGTCTGCTATAATTGCGGCACCAAGGGTCACTACTCCAAAGAATGCCCCAATCCTAAGAAGAATGGTCCACGCCCCGATGCACCAGTACCGAACAATGGCTAAGGCCGTAATGGGAACGGCAAGAATCCCGCACCTCGCGGAAATGTTGCTGTTGCCAAAGGACGTCTGCACCACATCACTGCTGAAGAGGCCATGGATGCACCAGATGTTGTGCTGGGTACGTTCCTTGTCAACTCAGTACCTGCAACTGTTCTGTTTGATTCCGGTGCTACCCATTCTTTTGTTACCCAAGAATTTGTTGCTAAGGGAGGTTTAGTCGGAAACCTCCTACCCAAACCCATGGTCATCCAAATCCCAGAATCCACCATAGATACCAAGTCGTATTGCCCGGACATTTCCCTTGAAATCAAGGGGGAAAAGTTCCTAGTCGACTTAATCATTCTAGGAACCCAAGGAATAGATGTCATACTGGGTATGAATTGGCTAGCCAAGTACCGTGGTCGAATTGACTGCGCCAGAAGAGCTATATCCCTCATCACCGACAAAGAAGTAGAAGTGGAGTATGTGTCGGAAACCAGTCGACCCCGACCAGGATGCCATGAGAGCATAGCTCGACCCACCCTAGATGAGATCCGTGTTGTTCACTTGTTCCGAGATGTTTTCCCTGAAGAATTGCCTGGTATGCCGCCAGACCGGGATATTGAGTTCATCATTGAACTTATCCCCGGAACAGCCCCTATATCCCAGAGGCCTTATCGGATGAATCCGGAAGAATTGGTTGAGTTGAAGAAGCAGTTAGCAGATATGCTCAGCAAAGGACTTATTCGCCCAAGTGCTTCACCCTGGGGATCACCCATTATTTTTGTGGATAAGAGGGACGGTACCACACGCCTGTGTGTGGATTATCGCAAGCTAAATGATGTGACCATTAAGAACAAGTATCCCCTTCCAAAGATCGAGGATCTGTTCGATCAAATGAACGGAGCCCGAGTCTTTTCCAAGATCGATCTTCGGTCAGGATATCATCAGTTAAAAATCCGAGAGACAGACATTCCCAAGACTGCCTTCACCACCCGCTACGGTTTATTTGAGTACACCGTAATGTCCTTTGGTCTGACCAATGCCCCAGCCTATTTTATGAATCTCATGAACAAGATCTTCATGGATTATCTTGACAAGTTCGTGGTAGTTTTCCTCGATGACATCCTTATTTACTCCAAAACCGAAGAAGAGCATGCTGAACACCTGCGTCTAGTTTTAGCAACCCTCCGAGAACACCAGTTGTATGCCAAGTTTAGCAAGTGTGAGTTTTGGCTAAGTAAAGTAGCATTTCTCGGACATGTGGTGTCTGCGGGAGGAATTTCTGTTGACCCAGAGAAGATCCAAGCCATTGTGAACTGGGAAGCCCCAACCAGTGTGACTGAAATCCGAAGCTTTCTCGGACTAGCGGGTTACTACCGCAAGTTCGTTGAAGGATTCTCCAGCATAGCTAAGCCCCTGACCCAACTGCTGAAAAAGGACAAGAAGTTTGAATGGACTCAGAAGTGTGAAGAGAGTTTCCAGGAATTGAACAAGAGATTGACCTCAACCCCTGTCCTGATCATGCCAGACGTTACCAAGAGTTTCGACGTGTACTGCGATGCATCACGCCTCGGACTTGGTTGCGTTCTGATGCAAGAAGGCAAGGTGGTGTCGTATCTGTCTCGGCAGTTGCGACCGCATGAAGAGAACTACCCAACCCATGACCTGGAGTTAGCCGCCGTTGTTCTTGCTCTGAAAACGTGGCGCTCCTATCTTGCGGGACATCGTTGCGAGATCTATACGGATCACAAGAGTTTGAAGTATATCTTCACCCAGAGGGAGTTGAATCTGCGACAGAGAAGGTGGATGGAATTAATCAAGGATTATGATATCGGTATCCATTACCACCCAGGGAAGGCTAATGTAGTTGCCGATGCCCTTAGTCGCAAACCCTGCAACCTGAATGCCCTGATCCAAACAGAACAACCGGCCCTGTTTAGAGAGTTCAAAGATTTTGGACTAGAGCTTGTTAGCCATGGATATCTTGCCAACTTAGAGTTAACCCCAACCTTGATGGACCAAATCAAGGAAGCCCAGAAAGGTCATGAGAGCATAGAAGGAATCAAGAAGAAGGTTTCTCTCGGTAAAGCGCCTGGTTTTACCGAGGATGCTGAAGGAGTGGTAAGATTCAAGGGTCGTATCTGTGTCCCTAATGTCACGGAACTTAAGGAGTTAATCCTAAAGGAAGCCCATGAGACCCCCTATTCAATCCACCCTGGCGGAACCAAAATGTATCAAGACCTCCGTGAGAGATTTTGGTGGCACGGAATGAAGCGAGAGATTGGTGTTTTTGTAGCCAAGTGTGATATCTGTCAGCGAGTCAAGGCTGAACATCAGCGACCCGCTGGATTGCTGCAACCCCTGCAAATTCCCGAGTGGAAGTGGGATGAGATCGGAATGGATTTTATCACCGGACTTCCAAGATCCAACCGAGGCCATGACTCAATTTGGGTCATAGTTGATAGACTGACCAAGGTTGCCCATTTTGTTCCCGTCAATACCACCTATCGGGGAAATCAGTTAGCAGACCTATATATTTCCAGAATAGTAAGCCTGCATGGTGTGCCTAAGAGGATTGTATCGGATAGAGGCACACAATTCACCTCAAGGTTCTGGAAAGCCCTACACGAAGCCCTCGGAACCAAGTTAGCATTTAGCACAGCTTATCATCCCCAGACCGGAGGCCAAACTGAGAGAGTAAACCAGATATTAGAGGACATGCTTCGCGCGTGTGTTTTATCCTATGGATCCAAGTGGGAAGATTGTCTTCCATTTGCAGAGTTCTCCTACAACAATAGTTACCAGTCTAGTCTGCAAATGGCCCCCTTTGAAGCCCTTTACGGCAAGAAGTGTCGTACACCTCTGAATTGGTCCGACACCGGAGAAGGCAAACTGTTTGGACCAGATACCCTCCGTGAGGCTGAAGAGCAAGTCCGACTGATCCGCGAGCGTCTTAAAACTGCACAATCTCGTCAGAAGAGTTACGCTGATCACAAGCGTCGTGAGGTCACTTTCAAGGTCGGAGATTATGTCTATCTCCGAGTGACACCTCTTAAAGGAATGCAGCGATTCCATATCAAAGGAAAGTTAGCACCAAGGTATATTGGACCTTTTAAGATCCTTGCCCGTCGAGGAGAAGTGTCTTATCAACTTGAGCTGCCCCCGGAGTTAGTGGATTATCACGATGTCTTCCACATTTCCTTGCTCCGGAAATGCCTTGAAGTTCCTGACCAACCAGATGTTTTCAAAAATATCGACCACCATTCCATCGACCTGAATCAAGATCTGACTTACCGTGAGAGACCCATCAAGATTCTCGACGAAGATGTTCGTCTCACCCGCAGGCGAGCGATCAAGTTCTACAAGGTCCAGTGGACTAACCACTCTGAAGATGAAGCCACGTGGGAACGTGAGGACTATCTTAGAAGTGAATTCCCGAACCTCTTTAGTACCCAGACCTAGCAAATCTCGGGACGAGATTTATTTTAAGGGGGGGAGGATTTGTAACATCCCAAATATTAATATAAATTATTAACACAAAAATGTGGGCCAACAAAAACTTTTCTTATACATTGGTATATGTTTGTTTCATGATTATTGTTTGTTATGCTTTGCTTGCAAGATTGTTGGATTCTAATTCTAATTGCAAAATTGAAGAATAGAAAATAAACAAAACAACATTTCCAAAACTAGAAAACCATGTGACACATGTCACCATATTCTCCAAAATAAGTAACCTACTTTATTTTTCAAAACCAAAATCAGTAGGGAATATCCTAAACCCTACTATTTGATTCCCCCAAGTTATTCTCTTTCAAATACAAATTCAAACCACTTAAATCCAAATTATAAATTCTTTATTTGAAATATTCAAAATATTCCAAATGGACCTTGAGACACTTGCCACTAATATAATCAAACTATATCCTAAGTTTGGACACAAATGGAATAAGCAAAGTATAAAAATAAAATACCAAAAAGGTGTACTGTTTTGGTTCAGGAATTCCAGCAAACACCTTCTGTGCATCGTGTGTTCTTCCCAAACCCGAACCAAACCTTGGATCAATTCGTGATAAGCGTTGATCATTTGCCGAATTGAGGCCTCCTTTGCACGCTCCTAATCACCACGATCACGCCGCACCCGAGATCGAGCCAAATGGTGGCCGGAGTCGCCGTGGAGGAGCTGGCGACAGCACGGCCGCGCGCACGTCGCCGTGGTCGGCACTGTGGCCGCGACGACGCCGCGCCGTGCTGGCCGCGCTGTGCCTCCCCTTCACTCCCTCACCTCCTGGTTCCCTCGCACAGCAGCAGCACGCGCCAGCAGCCGCCCGAACACGCCGTGTCCGCGACACGCCGCGCACGCCGTGCGCCGCCCGGACGCGCTCCACGCCCTGGACCCCCCCGACGACCTCGCCTGTGCGCGCCACGCCACCTCACCTTGCCCAAACGGTCCCCCGAGCACCCCGCAGCGTAGCCGCACCCCTCCACCGGCCTACGGCGGGCTCGCACGACCGCGGGTGCCCTCTGCACCGCGTCCACCGTGCGCCGCCCGGCCGCTATAAAAGACCCCCCGTGCTCCACCGTTTCTCCACACCGCTCACCACTGCCCTCCCCTCACTCTCCACTCTCTCGTGCGCCGCTAGGGAGCCCAGGCCAGGGCAGCAAGGCCTCAGGCCGCCGTGGTCTCCTCAAGCCCGCCGTGCCCGAGGTAGACGACGACCGCGGCCAGGCCACGGCACCCATCCCCTTCACTCCCCGCTGCCTCCCCTCGCTTCCCCTTGTTCCCCTCTCTCACCCACGCCCTTTTTCCCTCTGGTCCGTGCCCAGGAGCGCCGCCGATCGCTCGCCGGAGTTCGTGCCCGCCGCGGAGGAAGGAGCTCGACGCCGTCACCGCCAGGAGCTTCCCCGAGCCTCGCCTCCACGCCCACGAGCTTCCCCGAGCCTCCGCGCCCCTCCTGCAGCCTCTCCGCACTCCCCCGAGCAACGAGGTGAGCATACCGTCCACCTCGCCGTCGCCGGAGCCACGGCGCCGCCCGATTTTGGGTCGCCGCCGGTGCGCTCGCTCACGGCCGTTGGATCTAGATCCAACGGCAACTTACCGCTTCGCGCGATTAGGCGCTGACGTGCGGGCCCCGCACGTCAGATTTAAATGAAACCCCGCGCGCGTACACTGAGTCACTGTCCAGTAGGCCCCACCCGTCAGGGTTTTCAACATTATCCACTCTGGGTTATTTATTCGAATTTAGATTTAATTCAAAAACCAGTACTGAACTCAATTTTAGAAAATTCATAACTTTAGATTTACAACTCCAAATGGAACAAATCAAACTGTTCTGGATAGGTTATGAAATTATCTATCCAACCCAATTGGTTTCACTCCATTTTGGTGAATAATAAAAATACATTATTCAAAATACCATAAAAGGTTTAAATTCTAAACTTGTTTGTTTCTGATACTCTGTTAATCCAAATTAGCTAAAACTAATTTTATTGGATCACATTTAGCCATGGTTAGTCAATCCTAAAAGGGTTTAATTTTTAGATTAACATAATTTAGTTAATAGCCAAAACTTGATTATTTAGCTTCTGGATTAAACACATTGTGTAGGGAGTTTGGTAATTCCAAATGACCCAAATCCAATTAGGTCATCTTATACATATCAGTAGCTCTCTGTAGAATTTTGGTTTGTATTTTTGTGACCAACAGAACTCAAACTATGCAATTAAACATGTGTGACTAATTTCTGCCCAAATTAAGGTATATTTGAATAGTGACAAATTCAATTAAATTGAAACCACATAGTGTTGCTTGATGTGTGAAATGGTTAATTAGAACCTCTAAGAGTGTATTGCTGTGATGATTGATTGAATAGGCTAGTGATTGTTTGTATTTGCTTGATTGTGTATTAGACGAGAACGTTGTCGAGCACATCGAGGAGGAAGGATTTGTGGAACCTGAAGACCAAGACCAAGACCACTTTGTTGAGCAAGGCAAGCTACTCTCTGAGCTTGCACATAACTTATGCATCTAGAATTACAAAGTCCTTTTTCAAAAGCAAAGGTTTATAAAAATCCTTTTTTTCAAAAGTATATAGAGATTATTTTGCCACCCTATGTAGGATTATATGCTAAAACTATAGGATGGGAAAAACCAAGAGTTGATTTATTCAAAACTCCTTTGAAAATTTGTGTGGATATAGAGCACCAAGATGTGGTGTTGAAGTAAGTGAAGAAAGGTGGTTTTGAGAAAAGCACATTGTGTCTTAGTACTTACGTCAATCAGCCGATACTCTGTGCGACCACATTTACCCACATATGGGAAAGGGCTTAGTCATATAGTTTGCTCATATTAGTACGGGACACTGCATCAACGGAGATGACTCTGTTATTGTCACATCCCAAATTTTGGAACCAAGAAAAACTTATTTTTACCAGACCCAAAATTCAGAACCAACAAAAACTTTTTTGAAAAATTTCACTGATGATTGTGTTTCCCTTCCCATTGTTATGTTTGAACTTGGGTGACTTGTTATTTGGAGGGTGATAGGATTAATTCTATGGTTTGAATGATGTGGCCTTGATTTTGATGTTGATCATATTGTGTTGTTGCTTGTGTGGACAATTCCTTATTTGTACCTAAGGGTCACATCCCCTTGATATCAAATTGGATATGTGACCTATCTTGAAAACAAACTCCTCAAATTAATCAACAAATGGGAATTTAAATCATGAGCTAAAGAAATGATCTAAATAAATTAATTTCCCTATTTAAATGTCTATTTTCTTCAAACAAATACTTTCTTATGAGAATAAAATCTAATTGAAGTTAATATAGTTGTCAAGGAAGTTCCAAGAGTTCAAAATTAATATTTTTCACTTGTTTCAAAATTCCAAAAGAATATCTTTTGAAAATTAGCAAAATTGTCAAAATAAAACCCTATGAACAAAATTTGTGCAAAACATTTTATTTTGGAGCCCCAATTTTTGTGCAGCTTCTACATGTATATAGGAGGCCTCATGAATAATTTCAAATTTTTCTAAAATGTTTTAGTGCCTCAAATAAATCCTTGAAATGCTACTGGATTTAAATAAATTAACAGAAAAATAGAAAAGGACTGGTTTGTGAAAGTGGAAGAATATTCTGCGAGGGGTTTTTGGCAAAATCGTCATCTCCCTGTAGAGAGGCATGGCGACAGTGGCCATGTCGCCGTGCTCCCCCCTCACCGCAGCGTCGCCGCCCGGACCCCCCACCTCTCCGCCTCGCCCCTCTGCTCCCTGGAGCGCAGACACCGACGCCACGCCCCCTCCCTTATTGCACGCGCCCGTGCCGCCGCTCGGCATGTCCACGGGCGACACGGCGACGTGCGCCTCCCGCCGTGCCCCTCTCCCAAGCGTCCACTGCCGGACCCCCCTCCTCTCCCCTGCGCGATAAGAAGCCCCGAGCCGCTCCTCTGCTCCCCGGCCCTCTCTCCCTCTCTTTCCTCTCTTCTCCTCCCCACGGCACCGAGCTCGCCGTCGCACACCGCCGGCGACTGGAGCCTCCCCGAGCCCAACGGAGACCGTCATCGGCACCGCCTCGCCGTCCTCTTCATCGCCGTGCAAGGAATTGAAGAGGGGAGCCACGGTTCGACCGCGCCGTCCCCGTCTTCTTCCGCTCCGGCCGTCGCGCTCCGAGCACGATTCCGGCGTCGTCGTCGCCTCTCCGTCCGAGCCGAGCCCACCCACGCGTCGAGGGTGAGCACGCCGTCCTCCGGGACACCCCCTCCTCCCTCCTCCTGCCCTGTAGCCTCGCCGTCGAGCGAGAGGCCGCTCGGCCGTCCGCCGTGGCCGTGCGTGTCGAGCACGAGCGCGACGCCGTGCGTCCTCCCCTCGGCCCCCCTGCACGCGCACGAGAACGCCCGCACCCCCGCACTCCTTTTTCACCACACGCACCGCGGAGCGCCGCCAGAAATTGGTCGTCGCCGGCGTTTTCCTCCGTCGGGCACGGCCACCGCGCTCCGTTCTTCAGTTTCGTCAGTTAAAATCGCGCGTATAGGTTATATTGAATCCAACCCGTAGTCTAACAACAACACAGCACTAGCCCAGTGGCTAGCACACAGCGCGCGCGTCTGCGAGGTCTCGAGTTCGAACCCCAGCCGCGCCCTTTTTCATTTTAATTGCGCACTGACAGGTGGGCCCCACCGGTCAGTGACCGCGGTAGCCAGCACCGCCGCACCCTGCCCAGTCAGCGCCAACGTGGCCCTTGGGCCCACATGGCAGTGGCTCTGGCTAGCCAGCCCATCGGTGAAAAAAGTTTCACTGCCCTTTTTGTAAATTCTAAAAATGACAGAACCTTGACTAATTTTGTATATTCAATATCTTGAGATTTATAACTCCAAATAAATCAAATTAAAATGTTCTGGAAAGCTTATGAAGTTGTCTAACCAACCCAAGTGGTTTCACCCCATTTAGATACATAATAAAAATACATTATTCAAAATACCATGAAAGGTTTAAATTCTAAACTTGTTTGTTTCTGATACTCTGTTAGTCCAAATTAGTTGAGACCAATTTTATTGAGTCACATTTAGTCATGGTTAGTCACCCCTAAAAGGATTTAATTTTTAGAACAACAGAACTTAATTGATAGCCAAAACTTGATTATTAATCTTCTGGATTGAAACCATTATGTAGGGAGTTTGGTAACTCCAATTGACCCAAATCCAATTGTGTTGTCTCATACACATCAGTAGCTTTCTGTAGAATTTTAGTTTGTATTTTTATGACCAACAGAACTTAAGTTATGCAATAAAACATGTTCAACTAGTTTCTGCCCTAATTAAGATGTAATTGAATAATGGCTAATTCAATTAAAATGAAACCAATTTGTGCTGCTTGATATATGAAGTGGTTATTTAGAGCATTTGAGGTTGTATTGCTGTAATGGTGGTTGTGTCACAATTACTTTCTAGTTGTTATTGTTTAGTATGTTATAATATGTTAGTACTGTTAGTGGAATTTGTTGGGAAAATTGGTATGAGTAAAATATTGCCTAGCTTGATGAACTTGAAGGACTTAAGTTGAGTATTAGATTAAATATCTTGTTAGTGTACCCACCTTAGCTTGGTGAGGTATTTAAATTATAGAGATGAATTGGTGACTTAACTTTTGTTTGAAGTATTTCCTGGTTAGAAAAAAAAAGGGTTTGTGAAGTACCCCTAATTGAGGGTGTCTTTGTGCTATCTTGTTTTGGAATGTGTATGGTGTTATACTCCTGATTAGTATAATGCCCTTGTGAATATATATCTTAGTTGGTCGCTTAGTTAAAATAGTGCTATGATGTGGTTTGAATATCTTTTTGTATACCAATTGTGGTATGGTTTGCTTATTGAGTGTTGTTCTATTTTATGTTTGCGACGCTAGATATAAACGCTACCGAAGTGGTATCTGGAAAGGATTTATCGGAGAAGGATGGTATTTATTTATTGAGCAGTGAGAAGAAGTCCAAGAACATCATACTGGGATCAGGCAAGCTATTCTCTGAGCTTGCATCTACATAACTATTTTGGATCACATGTTTTACTTATAAGGAGCATATAGTATTTATGTGGTGGTTGCCACTAAAGCTATGAGTTTGAAAATCCCTTTTGTTTCCAAAATAAAAGTATCTTATTTTGACACCCTATATGGGGATACTAGATGGAGATTATTTTTCAAACTATATGATGGGAAAAGTTTCGTTTAATCAAAACCCCTTTTTTGAAAACCCTGTGTGGTTAAGAAGCACCGAGAGGTTGGTGTTGGAATGGAGAAAAGGAGAATGGTGGTTTGATAAAACGCACATTGTGTCTTTGTACTTACGTCGATCAGCCGATACTCTGTGCGACCACATTTACCCACATATGGGAAAGGGCTTAGTCATATAATTTGCTCATATTAGTACTGGATGCCTCAACAACGGGGATGACCCTGTTCCATGAGGGGATGGTTTGGATGACCTACCCCCTGACCTGGGTCCTCTCAAGAGAAGTCTACTGGTGTTTACTGGTATGAGTGTAATGGAGGAAGAGGATTGAAGGTTTAATAGACCGCCGGACAGAACTACGAGTCCTCACACTTAGTTTCCGGCGTGCTGGATTTAAGTGTTGCTGGAAGTTTCGTAGCGGTAGGGTCCTATACTAGCATGAGAAAAGGACAGACTAGGGTCGGTGACTCAACTTCGCATACCCCTGGTATGGCGAGACGTGGCAGACACGATGAGTTATCGGATGGGTGTGGGAAAAGCGTGCTACCTCTGCAGAGGGTTAAAACTATTCGAATAGCCGAGTCCTCGGATATGGACAGTTGAGAGGCCCTACTTCGACCATGTGCAAGTTTTGGAAAAAGAATTGAGTTTTAAAAAGAAAAGGAAGTGGAGAATGATCCATACACCTATACCAATGGATCGGTATGAGGTTGTTGGAGACCATGAACCCTGACGGGTTATGGTCTGAAAAAGGAGGAGTTTTGGAGAAACAGATAAAATGGTGATTTTTCGATAAAATGTTTATTAAAGAGACTTCTTACCTTTTTCACAAAGATGCCCCTTTTGGGAAAAAGTTTTAAAGAGACTTCTTACAAAGGCAGATTTATGGGAAAAGTTCTGAAGACCTTCTTTCCCTTTTTTTTTTTTAATAAAGATATAGAGTTTTCAAGGCAAACAAAGTTTTATTTAAACAAATAAAAGAATAGCGCATGCTCATGTTGGAGTAGTTTGCGAGTACGTAAATGTACTCATGGCTGTGTCCCTGGATATTCCCATGTCCAGAGTTCAAGAAGAAGTATGATGAAGACCGAGAGACCGATGACGTCTTTGCGAACTAGGCCGTCTTCCCAGTCAGCTGCCTGTAGGTGTCTTGGCAAATGACTCGGGCCCCACGTTGATTTGGTGTTTTCCGCTGCAATAACTTATTGAAGATTATGGCTTCAATCAAGTAAGTAATTCATTCGGTAATTATGGATGTTCTTTTGATACCAGTTCGATTGTGCTCAGCGACAGACTGATCACGGGATCGCTGATGTTGTAGGCACAAGGGTATTTCGGACAGCTAGTCCGGGGTCCCCACAGACTTGGTATCAGAGCCATCCTGACTGTAGCAGACCTTAGTTAGCATGGACGTTAGTTAGGAAAGAAATATTTTGTTAAAAATAAATTGTTACCAAAAACATATTTTATCTAAGGAAGTCCAAAAATAACTTCCACTCCTCTCACCTTATCAAATATTTCAAAGTCTTACCCCTCTATTTTAAGATTTTTCAAGGATTCTTCTGCTATCTCTTACCTGTTCAAAATACTTGACGGTGCACCCAAGTGAGACCTAATTAGCTAGCACCTACGAGAAGAAGCTTCCATTACAAGTACTCAACATTCCACATCGAGGTGATGGATCCGCCAGTACCAATATTATCGATATCAACAAAGCAAGAGACCTCGAAGACCTCAACTCAATATCAACAATTTCACTCAATTACTCCTGCGATAATCTCAATTTCTCCAGCTGAAGACGAAGGCGACAAAATGAAGATTTCAGCAACCATGTTTAACCAAGGCCCATAGGAAAAATATGGGATAGGAACTTTGATTATACTACCCGATTACCACGAGTATTAGGCGTCCATTGGTACTAAGTGTACCTTGTGTGTTGTTTGTTTGTTTGTGATTTCTCTGCTTGTGTGTTGCCTCTCCTATGTGTTTCGCAAATTGCGCCTTGTTAACAAACCCCTACTACTTACTTAGTAAGAGTAATCAGGCATCCCGATCACGGTAGTCTTGTTGCGCTTTTAAATTTTTTTTTAACTACCTCTACGAAAATTGTTTAACTCAATTCTGGCAACATAGTTCCCCAGACGAAAATGTCGCGGGCGCACTCCTACATCGGTTCCGGTTTTGAAGCAACCCAAAGTCCTCCGCTCCATCAAATCGAAGCAGCCCCAGGAACCCACTCGACACCCTTTGAAAGAGAAGAGTCCCATACGTCTAAAGATCTGCCCAAGAAAATTAGAGAGGACGTCATCAGAGAGCCACGTTGGTGTTACACTTGCAATGAACGTGGACATAGGACCTGGAAGTGCCCCCTCAAATACATCATAAAGAAAGGACCGCCCCAAGGAAAGGCTTGTAGTCAGTGCGGAAGGGGTGGACATCAGGCCAGTCAATGCCCAGGCAGCTGCCCACACTGTTTTAATTTTCATCCACCTGACGAGTGCCCAACCTCTAGCGTCACGTGCTACCTATGTGAAGGAAGTGATCATATTCCGGCTAAGTGTCCTGTGGAATTCATAGTAGACGCAGTAAAAGATGCTCATGAGAAGATTGCTCAAGACGCCATCCACGCCCCGAGAAAGACGTCCACTAAAGCATGCAGCCCATACAGCAATCTGAAGCGCCAGAAGGGGAGGAAACGCAAGGAGCCAACCCCAACCTTAGAAGCATATCACAAGTTGTGCCTACGATCTGGAAGAACCCTTCCCAGGAAGGAGCCCTGTACTTTTCAGCAAGCCCCCAAGCCTGCTGATCAACCCCCGCAAGCCCCACGCCCCACCTTTCTTAACCACCCAAACAAATCCAACCGAGCCAATGTTGTCTGCTTTGAATGCGGCACCAAGGGTCACTAATCCAAACAATGCCCCAATCCCAACGAGACTGCTCAGCACCGTTTTAAGAAACGCAGGGTTTCCATGTCAAAGGAAAGTTAGCGCCAAGGAATAGTGGGCCTTTCAAGATTGTTAGCCGTCGAGAAGAAGTATGGGTCCTATTTAGTGAGCAGTATTTGGATTCAATGTAAGATCTGTCACTTTTAATGAAATCCTTTTTAGACTCTTGAAGACGAGAGATGTTGCCGTGTCTAACACTAGCCTTATACCGTATAATTAATATGTGAAGGAATACTACACCAACGGATCGTATCGAACTCAAGAATGACACCTGACCTAAGTAGTGATAGTACTAACTTGTAACTCAGGGCTGCATGCCTTGACAAGAAACGAAAAATAAGGAGACTCAATTCCGATTGGTAACTACAGGAACTCGAGGAGTGTATAAGGGTTGCTATGAAGATTCGAGCTCAGAGACCGCAAGAAGGAGGAAATGCGACAAAGAGATTAAAAAGAGGTTTCTTAAGTTGGTAAAAGAAGTAGTTAATATATCAGACTATCCTTGAGTATTCGGAAACTCTTATATCAGAAGCTATTACTATTAATCTCTCTAAAAATAGTGTGATATTCCAATGTTCGTGTTATATACAAGTAGTTTGGTAGCAAGCCTCATGAACTTGTTAACAAATCACTTTTATATGCTCAAACAATTGAGTGTCATACCCAAACTAAATAGAACGTCAGATAATCCAGTACATCTCAGCCTCTGGAATATGAAAAGTAGTTTGATGACAAGACTAGCTACCTTGTTAACAAATTCTTTTTGTATGACTAAGGCAATTCGATGTCATAAAAGACAACCACATTCTTATACAGCTAACCAATAGAAGGCTTTGCTAGGACTAAGTGGATTCCTTCACCACAGGGGTGAGATAAATGATGTTCAAACCCAAATAAAGGACAATAAAAATTCTCTTAAATCAAGTGTATAACTTAGGGAACATGCAAGATCCAAATAAGAAAGTCACATGGAGATTTATGGTGTTTTCCCAAGGATATGATTTCTAAAACAAGAACAGAAAAAGTTACCATTTGAGAAAAACAACGGGTGTGAAGGTTCTTCACTAACTTTTTCTAAAAAGTCCGTTAACCCGCAACATTTGAACAATCATCGATCCACTCCCCAAACCACATACCTCAGGACACTCGAATTGACTGTTAGACTCCTCTGGGAGCTCGATACCCTAGATTGTACCTCTTGAAATTCTTACCAAAGGTTCACGAAGATCAAGAACCAATGAAGTCAACAATGAAGTCCCTCCTTTATTCAGCTGAAGAAGGACAAATATGAAGACAAATGTCGACCAGCTACTCCAGGAGAAGGTTGCCTCCAAGTCAACTCCAGCTGCGACTTTCCACAAGACCGGTTCAAGACCCCTTTTTAAGGGGGGAAGACCTGCAATAGGAATACCAGAACGTGTTACTAATTAGTTCCTTGTGCCTTAGCCCTGTAGAATCTGGAACAAGCCAGCCAGGACTCTCCCTCGGCGTCGGTCGTCAAGACGACCCCATCATAAAGGAATCTGAAATCAGCACATAAGTTTATCGACAGAGAAAACCACGCAACATAAATTTGTCAAGACCTCACGTGGTGACCTTACTGAAGAAGCCACAACCTCGGAAGTATAACCAGCCTAAAACCCGTGCCCTCGTACTCCCCTGTTACCCCGGGCAAATCTCGAGGACGAGATTTATTTTAAGGGGGGAAGGATTTGTCACATCCCAAATTTTGGAACCAAGAAAAACTTATTTTTACCAGACCCAAAATTCAGAACCAACAAAAACTTTTTTGAAAAATTTCACTGATGATTGTGTTTCCCTTCCCATTGTTATGTTTGAACTTGGGTGACTTGTTATTTGGAGGGTGATAGGATTAATTCTATGGTTTGAATGATGTGGCCTTGATTTTGATGTTGATCATATTGTGTTGTTGCTTGTGTGGACAATTCCTTATTTGTACCTAAGGGTCACATCCCCTTGATATCAAATTGGATATGTGACCTATCTTGAAAACAAACTCCTCAAATTAATCAACAAATGGGAATTTAAATCATGAGCTAAAGAAATGATCTAAATAAATTAATTTCCCTATTTAAATGTCTATTTTCTTCAAACAAATACTTTCTTATGAGAATAAAATCTAATTGAAGTTAATATAGTTGTCAAGGAAGTTCCAAGAGTTCAAAATTAATATTTTTCACTTGTTTCAAAATTCCAAAAGAATATCTTTTGAAAATTAGCAAAATTGTCAAAATAAAACCCTATGAACAAAATTTGTGCAAAACATTTTATTTTGGAGCCCCAATTTTTGTGCAGCTTCTACATGTATATAGGAGGCCTCATGAATAATTTCAAATTTTTCTAAAATGTTTTAGTGCCTCAAATAAATCCTTGAAATGCTACTGGATTTAAATAAATTAACAGAAAAATAGAAAAGGACTGGTTTGTGAAAGTGGAAGAATATTCTGCGAGGGGTTTTTGGCAAAATCGTCATCTCCCTGTAGAGAGGCATGGCGACAGTGGCCATGTCGCCGTGCTCCCCCCTCGCCGCAGCGTCGCCGCCCGGACCCCCCACCTCTCCGCCTCGCCCCTCTGCTCCCTGGAGCGCAGACACCGACGCCACGCCCCCTCCCTTATTGCACGCGCCCGTGCCGCCGCTCGGCATGTCCACGGGCGACACGGCGACGTGCGCCTCCCGCCGTGCCCCTCTCCCAAGCGTCCACTGCCGGACCCCCCTCCTCTCCCCTGCGCGATAAGAAGCCCCGAGCCGCTCCTCTGCTCCCCGGCCCTCTCTCCCTCTCTTTCCTCTCTTCTCCTCCCCACGGCACCGAGCTCGCCGTCGCACACCGCCGGCGACTGGAGCCTCCCCGAGCCCAACGGAGACCGTCATCGGCACCGCCTCGCCGTCCTCTTCATCGCCGTGCAAGGAATTGAAGAGGGGAGCCACGGTTCGACCGCGCCGTCCCCGTCTTCTTCCGCTCCGGCCGTCGCGCTCCGAGCACGATTCCGGCGTCGTCGTCGCCTCTCCGTCCGAGCCGAGCCCACCCACGCGTCGAGGGTGAGCACGCCGTCCTCCGGGACACCCCCTCCTCCCTCCTCCTGCCCTGTAGCCTCGCCGTCGAGCGAGAGGCCGCTCGGCCGTCCGCCGTGGCCGTGCGTGTCGAGCACGAGCGCGACGCCGTGCGTCCTCCCCTCGGCCCCCCTGCACGCGCACGAGAACGCCCGCACCCCCGCACTCCTTTTTCACCACACGCACCGCGGAGCGCCGCCAGAAATTGGTCGTCGCCGGCGTTTTCCTCCGTCGGGCACGGCCACCGCGCTCCGTTCTTCAGTTTCGTCAGTTAAAATCGCGCGTATAGGTTATATTGAATCCAACCCGTAGTCTAACAACAACACAGCACTAGCCCAGTGGCTAGCACACAGCGCGCGCGTCTGCGAGGTCTCGAGTTCGAACCCCAGCCGCGCCCTTTTTCATTTTAATTGCGCACTGACAGGTGGGCCCCACCGGTCAGTGACCGCGGTAGCCAGCACCGCCGCACCCTGCCCAGTCAGCGCCAACGTGGCCCTTGGGCCCACATGGCAGTGGCTCTGGCTAGCCAGCCCATCGGTGAAAAAAGTTTCACTGCCCTTTTTGTAAATTCTAAAAATGACAGAACCTTGACTAATTTTGTATATTCAATATCTTGAGATTTATAACTCCAAATAAATCAAATTAAAATGTTCTGGAAAGCTTATGAAGTTGTCTAACCAACCCAAGTGGTTTCACCCCATTTAGATACATAATAAAAATACATTATTCAAAATACCATGAAAGGTTTAAATTCTAAACTTGTTTGTTTCTGATACTCTGTTAGTCCAAATTAGTTGAGACCAATTTTATTGAGTCACATTTAGTCATGGTTAGTCACCCCTAAAAGGATTTAATTTTTAGAACAACAGAACTTAATTGATAGCCAAAACTTGATTATTAATCTTCTGGATTGAAACCATTATGTAGGGAGTTTGGTAACTCCAATTGACCCAAATCCAATTGTGTTGTCTCATACACATCAGTAGCTTTCTGTAGAATTTTAGTTTGTATTTTTATGACCAACAGAACGTAAGTTATGCAATAAAACATGTTCAACTAGTTTCTGCCCTAATTAAGATGTAATTGAATAATGGCTAATTCAATTAAAATGAAACCAATTTGTGCTGCTTGATATATGAAGTGGTTATTTAGAGCATTTGAGGTTGTATTGCTGTAATGGTGGTTGTGTCACAATTACTTTCTAGTTGTTATTGTTTAGTATGTTATAATATGTTAGTACTGTTAGTGGAATTTGTTGGGAAAATTGGTATGAGTAAAATATTGCCTAGCTTGATGAACTTGAAGGACTTAAGTTGAGTATTAGATTAAATATCTTGTTAGTGTACCCACCTTAGCTTGGTGAGGTATTTAAATTATAGAGATGAATTGGTGACTTAACTTTTGTTTGAAGTATTTCCTGGTTAGAAAAAAAAAGGGTTTGTGAAGTACCCCTAATTGAGGGTGTCTTTGTGCTATCTTGTTTTGGAATGTGTATGGTGTTATACTCCTGATTAGTATAATGCCCTTGTGAATATATATCTTAGTTGGTCGTTTAGTTAAAATAGTGCTATGATGTGGTTTGAATATCTTTTTGTATACCAATTGTGGTATGGTTTGCTTATTGAGTGTTGTTCTATTTTATGTTTGCGACGCTAGATATAAACGCTACCGAAGTGGTATCTGGAAAGGATTTATCGGAGAAGGATGGTATTTATTTATTGAGCAGTGAGAAGAAGTCCAAGAACATCATACTGGGATCAGGCAAGCTATTCTCTGAGCTTGCATCTACATAACTATTTTGGATCACATGTTTTACTTATAAGGAGCATATAGTATTTATGTGGTGGTTGCCACTAAAGCTATGAGTTTGAAAATCCCTTTTGTTTCCAAAATAAAAGTATCTTATTTTGACACCCTATATGGGGATACTAGATGGAGATTATTTTTCAAACTATATGATGGGAAAAGTTTCGTTTAATCAAAACCCCTTTTTTGAAAACCCTGTGTGGTTAAGAAGCACCGAGAGGTTGGTGTTGGAATGGAGAAAAGGAGAATGGTGGTTTGATAAAACGCACATTGTGTCTTTGTACTTACGTCGATCAGCCGATACTCTGTGCGACCACATTTACCCACATATGGGAAAGGGCTTAGTCATATAATTTGCTCATATTAGTACTGGATGCCTCAACAACGGGGATGACCCCGTTCCATGAGGGGATGGTTTGGATGACCTACCCCCTGATCTGGGTCCTCTCAAGAGAAGTCTACTGGTGTTTACTGGTATGAGTGTAATGGAGGAAGAGGATTGTAGGTTTAATAGACCGCCGGACAGAACTACGAGTCCTCACACTTAGTTTCCGGCGTGCTGGATTTAAGTGTTGCTGGAAGTTTCGTAGCGGTAGGGTCCTATACTAGCATGAGAAAAGGACAGACTAGGGTCGGTGACTCAACTTCGCATACCCCTGGTATGGCGAGACGTGGCAGACACGATGAGTTATCGGATGGGTGTGGGAAAAGCGTGCTACCTCTGCAGAGGGTTAAAACTATTCGAATAGCCGAGTCCTCGGATATGGACAGTTGAGAGGCCCTACTTCGACCATGTGCAAGTTTTGGAAAAAGAATTGAGTTTTAAAAAGAAAAGGAAGTGGAGAATGATCCATACACCTATACCAATGGATCGGTATGAGGTTGTTGGAGACCATGAACCCTGACGGGTTATGGTCTGAAAAAGGAGGAGTTTTGGAGAAACAGATAAAATGGTGATTTTTCGATAAAATGTTTATTAAAGAGACTTCTTACCTTTTTCACAAAGATGCCCCTTTTGGGAAAAAGTTTTAAAGAGACTTCTTACAAAGGCAGATTTATGGGAAAAGTTCTGAAGACCTTCTTTCCCTTTTTTTTTTTAATAAAGATATAGAGTTTTCAAGGCAAACAAAGTTTTATTTAAACAAATAAAAGAATAGCGCATGCTCATGTTGGAGTAGTTTGCGAGTACGTAAATGTACTCATGGCTGTGTCCCTGGATATTCCCATGTCCAGAGTTCAAGAAGAAGTATGATGAAGACCGAGAGACCGATGACGTCTTTGCGAACTAGGCCGTCTTCCCAGTCAGCTGCCTGTAGGTGTCTTGGCAAATGACTCGGGCCCCACGTTGATTTGGTGTTTTCCGCTGCAATAACTTATTGAAGATTATGGCTTCAATCAAGTAAGTAATTCATTCGGTAATTATGGATGTTCTTTTGATACCAGTTCGATTGTGCTCAGCGACAGACTGATCACGGGATCGCTGATGTTGTAGGCACAAGGGTATTTCGGACAGCTAGTCCGGGGTCCCCACAGTTATGCATGAGGGATGGTTGGAGACCTACCCCTGACCTGGGTCCTCGCTCAAATTCTTTGAGTAGATAAGGAGGAGGATAGAAGGATGTCCCCTATACACCGCCAGATAAAACCTATGAGTCCTCACACTTAGATTCCAACGGGCTGGGTTAAGTGTTGATGGAATGGTTCATAGGGGCAGGATCCTATACTAGCATGAGCAAAGGACAGACTAGGGTCGGTGACTCAACTTCGCATACACCTGGTATGGCGAGACGTGGCTGACACGATGAGTTATCGGATGAGTGTGGGAAAAGCGTGCTACCTCTGCAGAGGGTTAAAACTATTCGAATAGCCGAGTCCTCGGATATGGACAGTTGGGAGGCCCTACTTTGACCATGTGCAAGTTTTGGAAAAAGTTTTGAGTTCTAAAAAGAAAAGGAGAACGTTCCATACACCTATACCAACGGATCGGTATGAGGTAGTTGGAGGTTAAATACCATGATGGTTTATGGTCGGAAAAAGGAGGAGTTTTTGGAGAAAACTAATAAAATTGAGACATTTAAGAGTAGTTATAATCTCCTTACCTTTTTCAACAAAGATACGGAGAAGTTTCAAATAAATAAAAGTGTGAAACTAAAAATGAGACTAGTGCACTCATGTTGGAGTAGTTTGCGAGTACATTCCAATGTACTCATACTAGCTTGCCTCTGGCTATTATCGTAGCCAGACCTGGAGGAGTATTACGCCCAGGAGGAGTATGGCGACATCTACGCCAACTAAGGATCTTCTCAAGTCGACTGCCTGTCGGGTCATCGTTAGCTTTTGGATGTCTACTACGTTTAAGTTCCGCTGCTTATGTTGATTTGGCCCTAGAAGGCACCTGTGTAAGACTTGGTCTATATGACCTGTTATGTAAGACTTATTCCGGTATTGAATGGATGTAAACTTTGGTATTCAGTTCGGATTATGTGCAACGACAGACTGATCATGGGATCGTTGTGTTAAACATAATCGGGTATTTCGGACAGCTAGTCCGGGGTCCCCACACGCGTCAACCGTGTCCCTCTGCACGCCAACACCATCGCCGCACCTCACCGCCTCCTATGGCGAGCCCTAGCCCCCTCTAAATCGCCCGAACGCCGCGTCCACCATGCGCCGGCCCGCCGCTATAAAAGCCGCCCCGAGCACCCCCTTTCCTCCACACCTCACCACTGCCTCTCCCCCTCACACCACTCCCTCTCGTGCACCGCCTGGAGGGCGGGGCCGTCGCCGCAAAGCCTCGGCCACCGAAGCCATCCTCGAGCTCGCCGTGTCCGAGGTAGATGACGACCACGGACAGGCCGTGCCTGACCCCCTTTCTCTCCTCTCTGGCTCGCATCCCCTTCCCCATTACAGCCTCGCTCACCGCCCCCTTTTCCCCTCTGGATCGTGCCCAGGAACGACGCGGAGACCTCGCCGGAGTTGGAGCACGGCCGCGGAGGAGGAGCTGCTCGCCGCCGTCGATTGGAGCCACCCCAGCACGCGCCGTTCGTCCCACGATCTTCCCCGAGTCGCCGCCGACGATTCGCATCGTCCGCACGCCCTCCCGAGCCCCCTAGGTGAGCCGTCCGTCCCCCTCGCCGTCGCCGGAGCCACGGCGCCGCCCGATTTAGGTCGCCGCCGTTCGCCACTGGCGTGGACGAACGTGGTCCGTTGGATCTTGATCCAACGGTGCCATACCGTTTCGTTTAAATAAAAAGAAACTGACGAGTGGACCCCACCCGTCAGATTTTTAATCATTTCCCAGTGCGCGCACTGTTTTTGGTTGAGTCACTGACGAGTGGACCCCACCCGTCAGGATTCTCAACATTATCCACTCAGAGTTTAAATTCGAATTTTAGGTTTAATTAGAAATCAGTACTGGGTTAAACTTTGAAATTCCATAACTTGAGATTTATAACTCCAAATAAATCAAATCCAAATGTTCTGGAAAGCTTATGAAATTGTCTATCCAACCCAAGTGGTTTCACCTCATTTGGATAAATAATAAAAATATAGTATTAAAAAGGCCAAATAAGATTTAAAATATAAACTTGTTTGTTTCTGATACTCTGTTAGGCCAAATTAGTTAAGACCAATTTTATTGGATCACATTTAGTCATGAATAGTCACCCCTCAACGGATTTAATTTTTAGAGCAACAGAACTTAATTAATAGCCAAAACTTGATTATTAAGTTTCTGGATTGAAACCATTAAGTAGAGAGTTTGGTAACTCCAATTGACCCAAATCCAATTGTGTTGTCTTCCCCACATCAGTAGCTTTCTGTAGAAATTTAGTTTACATTTTTGTGACCAACAGAACTTAAGTTATGTAAATAAACGTGTTCAACTAGTTTCTGCCCTAATTAAGGTATAAATGAATAATGGCCAATTCAATTAAATTGAAACCAAATTGTATTGTTTGATATATGAAGTGGCTATTTAGAGCATTTGAGATTGTATTGTTGTGGTAATTGATTGAGTAGGTTAGTGATTGTTGGTATTTGCTTGGTTGTGTATTAGACGAGAACGTTGCCGGATATATCGAGGAGGAAGGATTTGTGGAACCTGAAGCTCAAGACCAGGATCACTTTGCCGAGCAAGGCAAGCTACTCTCTGAGCTTGCACCCTAATACATGCATCTATTTTTACAAAGTCATTTTAAAGCAAAGGTTTTTATAAAATCTTTTCAAAAAGTATATGGAAAATTATTTTGCCACCCTATGAAGAAATATATGATAAATTATAGGATGGGAAAAATAAAGATTGTTTTATTCAAAACTCTTTTGAAACCTCGTGTGGTTATAAAGCACCAAGATGTGGTGATGAATTGAAAAAAAAAGGAGAATGGTGGTTTTGATAAAACGCACATTGTGTCTTTGTACTTACGTCAATCAGCCGATACTCTGTGCGACCACATTTACCCACATATGGGAAAGGGTCTAGTCATATAGTTTGCTCATATTAGTATGGGATACCTCATCAACGGAGATGACTCCGCTATGCATGAGAGGGAGGTTTGATGACCTACCCCTGACCTGGGTCCTCGCTCAAACTCTATGAGTAGATAAGGAGGAGGATAGAAGGATGTCCCCTATACACCGCCAGATAAAACCTATGAGTCCTCACACTTAGATTCCGACGGGCTGGGTTAAGTGTCGATGGAAAGTATCATATGGGTAGGATCCTATACTAGCATGAGCAAAGGACATACTAGGGTCGGTAACTCAACTTCGCATACACCTGGTATGGCGAGACGTGGCTGACACGATGAGTTATCAGATGGGTGTGGGAAAAGCGTGCTACCTCTGCAGAGGGTTAAAACTATTCGAATAGCCGAGTCCTCGGATATGGACAGTTGAGAGGCCCTACTTTGACCATGTGCAAGTTTTGGAAAAAGGTTTGAGTTCTAAAAATAAAAGGAGGTGGAGAACGTTCCATACACCTATACCAACGGATCGGTATGAGGTTGTTGGAGATTATATACCATGATGGTTTACGGTCGGAAAAGGAGGAGTTTTTGGAGAAAACTAATAAAACTGAGACATTAAGAGTAGTTATAATCTTCTTACCTTCTTCAACAAAGATACAGAGATGTTTTAAATAAATAAAAGTGTGAAACTAAAAATGAGACTAGTGCACTCATGTTGGGGTAGTTTGCGAGTACATTCAAATGTACTCATACTAGTTTTGTCCCTGGCTATTGTCGTAGCCAGACTTCGAGGAGCACTACGCCCAGGAGGAGTATGGCGACATCTATGCCAACTGAGGATCTTCATAAGTCGACTGCCTGTCGGGTCATCACTAGGATTTGATGCCTACCCCGCCTTAGCTTCCGCTGATTATTTTGGTTTGGCCCATGAAGGCACCTATGTAAGACTAGGTCTAAATGACCGTTTATGTAAGACTTTAATTCGGTATTGTAATGGATGTAAACTTTGGTATTCAGTTCGGATTATGTGCAACGACAGACTGATCACGGGATCGTTGTGTTAAACATAATCGGGTATTTCGGACAGCTAGGCCGGGGTCCCCACAGACCTGGTATCAGAGCCATCTCGACTTTAGAAACCTTAGTTTAGCATGGTCGCTAGGTAGGAGTTACAAAAGTTAAATTCTAAAGGAATAAAGGAATGAAGTATTTTCGAAAAATGCTTATCTCTAATCCTCTCACTTATGAAAAACTCTACCCTCACTAAATATTACGTTTTCCCTTATATCCTTAAAAATTTGGCGCACTCGTCATTCTATTAAACTTAAAATTGTGCTCACTTGTTGCCACACTACATTAAAAAATTTGATACACTTGTCGTCTCACTAACTTAAAATTTTGATTAAAAAAATTGTAGATGGCAGTCCATTTCACCGAGTTCGTTCAGCTTGAGAAGGACGGCAAGTTGATGTTCGAGAAGGACCTGTTCGAGTTGACCAAGCTGTTAGGTCGCCCCACTCCTGAGTTTAAGGGAGCCCAGGTGGACACTCCCGGCAACGGGAACCTGTCTTGGTTGGTCGAGGCGTCTGTTCGCGGGAACATCAAGTCCCCCGGATCCCGGACACTCATCTTTACCACCATGGACGTCCACTGGGACGACGGACTGTGTCGTTCCATGCAGCGGATGCTATCCCGACTTTGTGAGGAGCACAAGGCGGAGTTGGTGAACTCTCGTTTCCAGTTCTACGGGAGGCGCACCGTCGATGGACACCCTATTCGGTCCCCTCTACACCCGACGTTCGGAGAGTATATCTTGGACATGGAGATTATGCTCTTTCGCACCCAGGAGGATCTGAGGTGCGCTAGACTTCGGTCTCACTTTGAGCACCTCTCGCTCAAGGAGAGTCGCGAGAGTGAGGCACAGCTAAAGGAGGAGAAGCTCCGCAAGAAGGTGGCAGAGCAGGACGAGCTGATCGAGGATCTGGAGCTCCGTACGGACGAGATGGAGGAGGAGGGCGAGGATCTCCGCAAGGAGAACAACGCTTTCCTCAGCGACGATGACGACTATCTGGAGGAGATAGACTATGAGCAGGAGGATGACGAGGAGGAGGACCCAGAGGAGCCACCCTACCAGTCCGACGCTGACGTAGCAGAGCCTGAGGTTCCACCTCAGTAGGCGAGTGACTTGAGTACTACCGCAGGATTAGGTTGACCCCCAATCGCTAGTAGAGTCGAAGTAGTGGTTCTTTTGGAACTTGCACTATGTACATTAGCTTAAGGGAAAAATGTTGTAAGCTTGATGTAGTGAACTCTTGATGTGATGGTTGTGCTATATAAGTGTGAGCTAGTCTTGTTAATCTGTGTAAAATGTTTCTCCTATAATCCTTAAGAAATCAACCATTACGCGAAACCAACCTTTTCCCTTGGTCAAAACCTTTTGCTGCCCCTTATACCCGGTGTGCTTCAGGATGGTGGACACTCGTCGCTCCAACACGGATGGAGGACCACCACCCCCACCGGAACCAACCACCGCCCAACTTCTTGCGCTTATCATGGAGGAGCGCCAAGCTGGAAGTTGCAGCCGTGGGAGAACCTGAGAAGGTGCTGTATGCGACCCACTATCTTGCAGGACCTGCACGGTCTTGGTGGGAAGCTACCAAGGCTCTCCAGCAAGCTGGTTATGTTACCAACTGGGTTGGGTTCCAGGAGAAGTTCCGCAAAAAGCACATTCCCGGCGGACTCATTGAGAGAAAGAAGGAGGAATTCCGCAAGTTGCGGCAGGGGAGTAGAGATGTGGTCGGATACCTGGATGAATTCACTGACTTATCTCGGTATGCTCCTGATGACACCGACACCGAGAGGAAGAAGATGGAGCGTTTCATGAATGGACTTCATGATGAGCTGCAGTGTGCTTTGGTTATCCATGACTTTGTTGATTTGGAGTCACTTGTGGACAAAGCCATCCAGCTGGAGACCAAGCGCAAGTCCATGTTTGAAGGTCGTAAGAGGAGAATGATTGCCCAGGAAGGTTCGAGCAGCCAGAAGCCTCGCACCTACCCACAAAACCCCAAGCCAGCCTATCGACCGCCACCAACCCCACGCCCCAATTACCCTAATCACCCAAATAACCCAAACAACTTCAACCGTCCCGGAGGGAACCCTAACAACTTCAACCGCAATGCCAATATTGTCTGCTTTAATTGCGGCACTAAAGGTCACTACTCCAAAGAATGCCCCAATCCTAAGAAGAATGGTCCACGCCCCGATGCACCAGCACCGAACAATGGCCAAGGCCGTAATGGAAATGGCAAGAACCCCGCACCCCACGGAAATGTTGCTGTTGCCTAGGGACGTCTGCACCACATCAACGCTGAAGAGGCCATGGATGCGCCAGATGTTGTGCTGGGTACGTTCCTTGTCAACTCAGTACCTGCAACTGTTCTGTTTGATTCTGGTGCTACCCATTCTTTTGTTACCCAAGAATTTGTTGCTAAGGGAGGTTTAGTCGGAAACCTCTTACCCAAACCCATGGTCATCCAAATCCCAGAATCCACCATAGATACCAAGTCGTTTTGCCCGGACGTTTCCCTGGAGATCAAAGGGGAAAAGTTCCTAGTCGACTTAATCATTCTAGGAACCCAAGGAATAGATGTCATACTGGGTATGAATTGGCTAGCCAAGTACCGTGGTCGAATTGACTGCGCCAGAAGAGCTGTATCCCTCACCACCGACAAAGAAGTAGAAGTGGAGTATGTGTCAGAAACCAGTCGGCCCCAACCAGGATGCCATGAGAGCATAGCTCGACCCACCCTAGATGAGATCCGTGTTGTTCACTTGTTCCGAGATGTTTTCCCTGAAGAATTGCCTGGTATGCCGCCAGACCGGGATATTGAGTTCATCATTGAACTTATCCCAGGCACAGCCCCTATATCCCAAAGGCCTTATCGGATGAATCCGGAAGAACTGGTTGAGTTGAAGAAGCAGTTAGCAGATATGCTCAGCAAAGGACTTATTCGCCCAAGCGCTTCACCCTGGGGATCACCCATTATTTTTGTGGATAAGAGAGACGGTACCACACGCCTGTGTGTGGATTATCGCAAGTTAAATGATGTGACCATTAAGAACAAGTATCCCCTTCCAAAGATCGAGGATCTGTTCGATCAAATGAACGGAGCCCGAGTCTTCTCCAAGATCGATCTTCGGTCAGGATATCATCAGTTAAAAATCCGAGAGACAGACATTCCCAAGACTGCCTTCACCACCCGTTACGGTTTATTTGAATACACCGTAATGTCCTTTGGTCTGACCAATGCCCCAGCCTATTTTATGAATCTCATGAACAAAATCTTCATGGAGTATCTTGACAAGTTCGTGGTAGTTTTCCTCGATGACATCCTTATTTACTCCAAAACCGAAGAAGAGCATGCTAAACACCTGCGTCTAGTTTTAGCAACCCTCCGAGAACACCAGTTGTATGCCAAGCTTAGCAAGTGTGAGTTTTGGCTCAGTGAAGTAGCATTTCTCGGACATGTTGTGTCTGCGGGAGGAATTTCTGTTGACCCAGAGAAGATCCAAGCCATTGTGAACTGGGAAGCCCCAACTAGTGTGACTGAAATCCGAAGCTTTCTCGGACTAGCGGGTTACTACCGCAAGTTCGTGGAAGGATTCTCCAGTATAGCCAAACCCCTGACCCAACTGCTGAAAAAGGACAAGAAGTTTGAATGGACTCAGAAGTGTGAAGAGAGTTTCCAGGAATTGAAGAAGAGATTGACCTCAACCCCCGTCCTGATTATGCCAGACGTCACCAAGAGTTTCGACGTGTATTGCGATGCATCACGCCTCGGACTTGGTTGCGTTCTGATGCAAGAAGGCAAGGTGGTGTCGTATCTGTCTCGGCAGTTGCGACCACATGAAGAGAACTACCCAACCCATGACCTGGAGTTAGCCGCTGTTGTTCTTGCTCTGAAGACGTGGCGCTCCTATCTTGCGGGACATCGTTGCGAGATCTATACGGATCATAAGAGCTTGAAGTATATCTTCACCCAGAAGGAGTTAAACCTGCGACAGAGAAGGTGGATGGAATTAATCAAGGATTATGATATCGGTATCCATTATCACCCTGGAAAGGCTAATGTAGTTGCCGATGCCCTTAGTCGCAAACCCTGCACCCTGAATGCCTTGATCCAAGTCGAACAGCCAGCCTTGTTCAAAGAATTCCAAGATTTTGGACTAGAACTTGTTAGCCGCGGTTATCTCGCCAATTTAGAGTTAGCCCCAACCCTGTTAGATCAAATCAAAGAAGCCCAGAAGGGTCATGAGAGCATAGAAGGTATTAAGAAGAAGATTTCTCTCGGTAAAGCGCCTGGTTTTACCGAAGATGCTGAAGGAGTGTTGAGATTCAATGGTCGTATCTGTGTCCCCAATGTCACGGAACTTAAGGAGTTAATCCTAAAGGAAGCCCACGAGACCCCCTATTCAATCCACCCCGGCGGAACCAAAATGTACCAAGACCTTCGTGAGAGATTTTGGTGGCACGGAATGAAGCGAGAGATTGGTGTTTTTGTAGCCAAGTGTGATATCTGTCAGCGAGTCAAGGCTGAACATCAGCGACCCGCTGGATTGCTTCAACCCTTGAAAATTCCCGAGTGGAAGTGGGATGAGATTGGAATGGATTTTATCACCGGACTTCCAAGATCCAACCGAGGCCATGACTCAATTTGGGTCATCGTTGATAGACTAACCAAGGTTGCCCATTTTATTCCCGTCAACACCACCTATCGGGGAAATCAGTTAGCAGACCTGTATATTTCCAGGATAGTAAGCCTGCATGGTGTGCCTAAGAGGATTGTATCGGATAGAGGCACACAATTCACCTCAAGGTTCTGGAAAGCCCTACACGAAGCCCTCGGAACCAAGTTAGCATTTAGCACAGCTTATCATCCCCAGACCGGAGGCCAAACTGAGAGAGTGAACCAGATATTAGAGGACATGCTTCGCGCGTGTGTTTTATCCTATGGATCCAAGTGGGAAGATTGTCTTCCATTTGAAGAGTTCTCTTACAACAATAGTTACCAGTCTAGTCTGCAAATGGCCCCTTTTGAAGCCCTTTACGGCAGAAAGTGTCGTACGCCCCTGAATTGGTCCGACACCGGAGAAGGCAAACTGTTTGGACCAGATACCCTCCGTGAGGCTGAAGAGCAAGTCCAGCTTATCCGTGAGCGACTCAAAACCACCCAATCCCGTCAGAAGAGTTACGCTGATCCCAAGCGTCGTGATGTCACCTTCAGTATCGGAGATTATGTCTATCTCCGAGTGACACCCCTTAAAGGAATGCAGCGTTTCCATGTCAAAGGAAAATTAGCACCAAGATATATTGGACCCTTTAAGATCATTGCCCGTCGAGGAGAAGTGTCTTATCAACTGGAGTTGCCTCAAGAGTTAGCAGATTACCACGATGTCTTCCACATTTCCTTGCTCCGGAAATGTCTTGAAGTTCCTGACCAGCCTGATGTTTTAAAAAACATCGACCACCATTCCATCGACCTGAATCAAGATCTGACTTACCGTGAGAGACCCATCAAGATTCTCGACGAAGATGTTCGTCGTACCCGAAGGCGCGCGATCAAGTTCTACAAGGTCCAGTGGACTAACCACTCTGAAGATGAAGCAACTTGGGAACGCGAAGACTATCTTAGAAGCGAATTCCCAACCCTCTTTAGTGCCCAAACCTAGCAAATCTCGGGACGAGATTTATTTTAAGGGGGGAAGGATTTGTAACACCCCAAAAATTTAATATGAATTATTATATCAAAAATATGGGCCAACAAAAACTTTTCTTATGAATTAATGTGTGTTGATTTCATATTTTGCTTGTGATTGTTATTTCTTGTGAATGTGTTGCTTGTTAGCCCTAATTGAAAATTTGAAGAAAAGAAAATAAACAAAACAAAATATAAAACAATACAAATAATGTAACACATGTCACACTATTTCCCAAATTAAGAAATCTATTTATTTTTCAAACCATATTCAATGGAGTGGTAATATAAACCCTCTTATTTTAGTTCCACAACTTTTCCCTCTTTAAACATTCAATTCAAAAACTTAAATTCAAATTTATATTTCTTTCTTTATCTCATTCCAATCACAAAATGTGCTATTTTGCACTTGCTCAATAAATAATTAAAGTGCACAACAAATACTTGCAAACATGTGTGAAACAAATTATAAAAATAAAATTCAAAAATTTGAATTTAATTTTGGTTCAGGCATTTCGCCGAACACTTTGTGGACGCCGCCAGGGGACAGGCCGCCGTGCGCACGTCGCCGTGGTCGGCGCGGTGGAAGGAGGAGGTGTCGACGCCGTGGTGACCCGCGCCGTGCCCCCCCTCTCTCCTTCGCTCTCCTGCTCCCTTAGACACAGACACCGGCACCGCAGCACCCCCGCTTCCTCCTTGCACGCGCCCGTGCCCGCCGCTCGCCATGGCCGGCCCACGGACACCGCGGCCGACCTCGCCGCTCCACGACGTCCTAGCGCCAGGCCCCCCTCTCTTTCCCGCCCCGCTGCTCCCTCTCAGCGCAGCAGAGCGCCCAGCAGCATCCCGCTCCCGCAGCCCTCGCGCCACGCCGTGCACGTCGAGCGCCGCCCGAGCATCCTCACGGCCGTCCCCCACTCCGAGCACGCGCAGCTCGCCTCCACGCGTCAACCGTGTCCCTCTGCACGCCAACACCATCGCCGCACCTCACCGCCTCCTATGGCGAGCCCTAGCCCCCTCTAAATCGCCCGAACGCCGCGTCCACCGTGCGCCGGCCCGCCGCTATAAAAGCCGCCCCGAGCACCCCCTTTCCTCCACACCTCACCACTGCCTCTCCCCCTCACACCACTCCCTCTCGTGCACCGCCTGGAGGGCGGGGCCGTCGCCGCAAAGCCTCGGCCACCGAAGCCATCCTCGAGCTCGCCGTGTCCGAGGTAGACGACAACCACGGACAGGCCGTGCCTGACCCCTTTCTCTCCTCTCTGGCTCGCATCCCCTTCCCCATTACAGCCTCGCTCACCGCCCCCTTTTCCCCTCTGGATCGTGCCCAGGAACGACGCGGAGACCTCGCCGGAGTTGGAGCACGGCCGCGGAGGAGGAGCTGCTCGCCGCCGTCGATTGGAGCCACCCCAGCACGCGCCGTTCGTCCCACGATCTTCCCCGAGTCGCCGCCGACGGTTCGCATCGTCCGCACGCCCTCCCGAGCCCCCTAGGTGAACCGTCCGTCCCCCTCGCCGTCGCCGGAGCCACGGCGCCGCCCGATTTAGGTCGCCGCCGTTCGCCACTGGCGTGGACGAACGTGGTCCGTTGGATCTTGATCCAACGGTGCCATATCGTTTCGTTTAAATAAAAAGAAACTGACGAGTGGACCCCACCCGTCAGATTTTTAATCATTTCCCAGCGCGCGCACTGTTTTTGGTTGAGTCACTGACGAGTGGACCCCACCCGTCAGGATTCTCAACACTATCCACTCAGAGTTTAAATTCGAATTTTAGGTTTAATTAGAAATCAGTACTGGGTTAAACTTTGAAATTCCATAACTTGAGATTTATAACTCCAAATAAATCAAATCCAAATGTTCTGGAAAGCTTATGAAATTGTCTATCTAACCCAAGTGGTTTCACCTCATTTGGATGAATAATAAAAATATAGTATTAAAAAGGCCAAATAAGATTTAAAATATAAACTTGTTTGTTTCTGATACTCTGTTAGGCCAAATTAGTTAAGACCAATTTTATTGGATCACATTTAGTCATGACTAGTCACCCCTCAAAGGATTTAATTTTTAGAGCAACAGAACTTAATTAATAGCCAAAACTTGATTATTAAGTTTCTGGATTGAAACCATTAAGTAGAGAGTTTGGTAACTCCAATTGACCCAAATCCAACTGTGTTGTCTTCCCCACATCAGTAGCTTTCTGTAGAAATTTAGTTTACATTTTTGTGACCAACAGAACTTAAGTTATGTAAATAAACGTGTTCAACTAGTTTCTGCCCTAATTAAGGTATAAATGAATAATGGCCAATTCAATTAAATTGAAACCAAATTGTATTGTTTGATATATGAAGTGGCTATTTAGAGCATTTGAGATTGTATTGTTGTGGTAATTGATTGAGTAGGTTAGTGATTGTTGGTATTTGCTTGGTTGTGTATTAGACGAGAACGTTGCCGGATATATCGAGGAGGAAGGATTTGTGGAACCTGAAGCTCAAGACCAGGATCACTTTGCCGAGCAAGGCAAGCTACTCTCTGAGCTTGCACCCTAATACATGCATCTATTTTTACAAAGTCATTTTAAAGCAAAGGTTTTTATAAAATCTTTTCAAAAAGTATATGGAAATTATTTTGCCACCCTATGAAGAAATATATGATAAATTATAGGATGGGAAAAATAAAGATTGTTTTATTCAAAACTCCTTTGAAACCTCGTGTGGTTATAAAGCACCAAGATGTGGTGATGAATTGAAAAAAAAAGGAGAATGGTGGTTTTGATAAAACGCACATTGTGTCTTTGTACTTACGTCAATCAGCCGATACTCTGTGCGACCACATTTACCCACATATGGGAAAGGGTCTAGTCATATAGTTTGCTCATATTAGTATGGGATACCTCATCAACGGAGATGACTCCGCTATGCATGAGAGGGAGGTTTGATGACCTACCCCTGACCTGGGTCCTCGCTCAAACTCTATGAGTAGATAAGGAGGAGGATAGAAGGATGTCCCCTATACACCGCCAGATAAAACCTATGAGTCCTCACACTTAGATTCCGACGGGCTGGGTTAAGTGTCGATGGAAAGTATCATATGGGTAGGATCCTATACTAGCATGAGCAAAGGACAGACTAGGGTCGGTAACTCAACTTCGCATACACCTGGTATGGCGAGACGTGGCTGACACGATGAGTTATCGGATGGGTGTGGGAAAAGCGTGCTACCTCTGCAGAGGGTTAAAACTATTCGAATAGCCGAGTCCTCGGATATGGACAGTTGAGAGGCCCTACTTTGACCATGTGCAAGTTTTGGAAAAAGGTTTGAGTTCTAAAAATAAAAGGAGGTGGAGAACGTTCCATACACCTATACCAACGGATCGGTATGAGGTTGTTGGAGATTATATACCATGATGGTTTACGGTCGGAAAAGGAGGAGTTTTTGGAGAAAACTAATAAAACTGAGACATTAAGAGTAGTTATAATCTTCTTACCTTCTTCAACAAAGATACAAAGATGTTTTAAATAAATAAAAGTGTGAAACTAAAAATGAGACTAGTGCACTCATGTTGGGGTAGTTTGCGAGTACATTCAAATGTACTCATACTAGTTTTGTCCCTGGCTATTGTCGTAGCCAGACTTCGAGGAGCACTACGCCCAGGAGGAGTATGGCGACATCTATGCCAACTGAGGATCTTCATAAGTCGACTGCCTGTCGGGTCATCACTAGGATTTGATGCCTACCCCGCCTTAGCTTCCGCTGATTATTTTGGTTTGGCCCATGAAGGCACCTATGTAAGACTAGGTCTAAATGACCGTTTATGTAAGACTTTAATTCGGTATTGTAATGGATGTAAACTCTGGTATTGAGTTCGGATTATGTGCAACGACAGACTGATCACGGGATCGTTGTGTTAAACATAATCGGGTATTTCGGACAGCTAGTCCGGGGTCCCCACACCATGTCCGAGGTAGAAGACGACCACGGCCGAGCCGTGCTGCCCTCTCTTTCCCTCCTCTCTGGCCTGCACCCCCTTCACCATTACCACCTCACTCACCCGCCCCCTTTTCCCCTCTGCTTCGTGCCCAGGAGCGACGTAGGGACCTCGCCGGAGTTGGAGCACGGCCGCGGAGGAGGAGCTGCTCGCCGCCGTCGATTGGAGCATCCCCAGCAAGCGCCGTTCGTCCAGCAAGCTTCCCCGAGCCTCCGCCGTCGATCTGCATCACCCGCGCATCCTCCCGAGCCCTAGGTGAGCGCATCGTCGACCTCGCCGTCGCCGGAGCCATGGCGCCGCCCATTTTAGGTCGTCGCCGGTGGGCTCGATCCTCAGCCGTTGGATCTTAGATCCACGGCAGCGTACCGTTTCGTGCGTTAAGTCGCTGACCAGTGGGCCCCGCTGTCAGCATTTTAAACATTTCCCAGCGCGCGCACTGTTTTCAGTTGAGTCACTGACGAGTGGACCCCACCCGTCAGGATTCTCAACATTATCCAGAACAGAATTGTTTTCTAATTTAAATTTCTCTGAAATTCCAGTACTGGACTCAACTTTGAAATTCAATATCTGGAGATTTATAACTCCAAATAAATCAAATCCAAATGTTCTGGAAAGCTTATAAAATTGTCTAACCAACCCAAGTGGTTTCACCTCATTTGGATAAATAATAAAAATGTAGTATTAAAAATACCACAAAAGGTTTAAAATCTAAACTTGTTTGTTTCTGATACTCTGTTAGGCCAAATGAGTTAAGACTAATTTTATTGGGTCACATTTAGTCATGGCTAGTTACCCATAAGAGGATTTAATTTTAGGATCAACAGAACTTGATTAATAGCTAAAACTTGATTATTAAGCTTCTGGATTAAAACCATTATGTAGGGAGTTTGGTAACTCCAATTGACCCAAATCCAATTGTGTTGTCTTCTACACATCAGTAGCTTTCTGTAGAAATTTAGTTTGTATTTTTGTGACCAACAGAACTTGAGATATGTAATTAAACATGTGCAATTAGTTTCTGCCATAATTAGGACATAGTTAAATAATGGTTAATTCAATTAATTTGAAACCAAATTGTGTTGCTTGATGTATGCAGTGGCTATTTAGAGCATTCCAGATTGTATTGTTGTGATGTTGATTGAGTAGGTTAGTGATTGTTTGTATTTGTTTGATTATGAATTAGACGAGAACGTTGTCGGATTTATCGAGGAAGAAGAATTCGTGGAACCTGAAGATCAAGACCAAGATCACTTTGCCGAGCAAGGCAAGCTACTCTCTGAGCTTGCACCCTAATACATGCATCTATTTTTATAACATGATTTACTCCTAAGGCAAAGATTTTTCTAAAACCTTTTTAAAAAGTATATGGAAATTATTTTGCCACCCTATGTAGAAATATAGGATAATTTATACCAAATTATAGGATGGGAAAAATAAAGATTGTTTTATTCAAAACCCCTTTGAAAACCCCTGTGTGGCTATGAAGCGCCGAGATGTCGGTGTTGAAGTGGAGAAAAGGAGAATGGTGGTTTTGATAAAACGCACATTGTGTCTTTGTACTTACGTCAATCAGCCAATACCCTGTGCGACCACATTTACCCACATATGGGAAAGGGCTTGGTCATATAGTTTGCTCATATTAGTACGGGATACCTCATCTACGGAGCTGACTCCGCTATGCATGAGGGGATGGTTTGATGAACTACCCCTGACCTGGGTCCTCGCTCAAACTCTATGGAAAGATGAGGAGGAGGATAGAAGGATGTCCCCTATACACCGCCAGACAAAACTATGAGTCCTCACACTTAGATCCCGACGGGCTGGGTTAAGTGTTGATGGAAAGTATCATATGGGCAGGGTCCTATACTAGCATGAGCAAAGGATAGACTAGGATCGGTGTCTCAACTTCGCATACACCTTGTATGGCGGGACGTGGATGACACGATGAGTTACCGGATGGATGTGGGAAAAGCGTGCTACCTCTGCAGAGTGTAAAACTATTCGAATAGCCGAGTCCTCGGATATGGACAGTTGAGAGACCCTACTTTGACCATGTGCAAGTTTTGAAAAGAATTGAGTTTTAAAAAGAAAAGGAAGTGGAGAATGTTCCATACACCTATACCAACGGATCGGTATGAGGTTGTTGGAGACCATGAACCATGACGGGTTATGGTCAGAAAAAGGAGGAGTTTTGGAGAAACTAACAAAATGGGACATTATATTAAGAGTAGTTATTAAATTCTTCTTACCTTCTTCAACAAAGATATAGAGATGTTTTAAAGAAATAAAAGTATGAAATTAAAATGAGACTAGTGCATACTCATGTTGGAGTAGTTTGCGAGTACAATCAAATGTACTCATAATGGTTTCGTCCCTGGCTATTGTCGTAGCCAGACATGGAGGAGCACTACGCCAAGGAGGAGTATGGTGACTTCTATGCAAACTAGGGATCTTCATAAGTCGACTGCCTGTCGGGTCATTGTTAGGATATGATGTCTACTACGCCTTAGTTTCCGCTGATTATTTTGGTTTGGCCCATGAAGGCACCTATGTAAGACTTGGTCTAAATGACGGTTTATGTAAGACTTTAATGCGGTATTGTAATGGATGTAAACTTCGGTATTCAGTTCGGATTATGTGCAACGACAGACTGATCACGGGATCGTTGTGTTAAGCATAATCGGGTATTTCGGACAGCTAGTCCGGGGTCCCCACAGAGCTGGTATCAGAGCCATCTCGACTTTTGGAGACCTTAGATTAGCATGGTCGCTAGGTAGGTGTTACAAAAGTTAAATTCTAAAAAAATAAAGGAATGAAGTATTTTCGAAAAATGCTTATCTCTAATCCTCTCACTTATGCCTGAGAGCAAGGAGCACCGTGGCAGCAACCACCGCGGCAACAGGGATGCCTCCCCGGAGCACCACGACGATGCTGAGTCTTCGCATCCATCTCGGCGCCAAAGCGCGTCTTCTCAGGGACGCCCGGAGCCCACGCCGCACACCGCGTTGCTCATGGCCCAGGAGCTCCTCCGCTACCGGCCAAGCGCGGAGGCCCACGACCAGTGGCTGGACCGCCTCCACCACCTCGTTCACCACTCCGCCCGCGCTGGAACTGCCGTGCCGGATGCGCCTCCGCCGCCGCCAGGACCACCTCCGGCCGCAGCCCAGAGGGCTCCATCTCATGCGTCCTTGCCGCGCGATTGCCAAATTGTGCAGCGCGCCGCTCCTGACGCGCGAGTGGGGATGGAACGCCGGAGAGACCTCCAGAACCGCCTTATCGAGGAAATCGGCCAGGCGGGGAAGCAGAACCGCAGGGCTCTTCAGGGCGGCACCGCCACATACGCCACCGGCTGCATGGCATTCACCCGCGCTCTGCGCCGCGTGGTATGGCCGCAGAAGTTCGGGCCTGCCCTCCCCAAGGGCTACGACGGGTCAAGCAACCCCATCGAGTTCCTGCAGCTCTACACCACCTCTATCCAGGCTGCAGGAGGAGACGACAAAGTCATGGCCAACTGGTTCACCCACGCCCTCAGGGACTCCGCGCTGTCGTGGTTCCTCAGCTTGCCTGAGGATTCCATCGACTCGTGGGAGGAGCTCTGCAGGCAGTTCGTCGCCAACTTCAAGGGCACCTACGAGCGCGCGCTCACCCACAACGACCTGCGCGCTGTGGTGCAGAAGAAGGATGAGACTCTCCGAAAGTACATCCAGCGCTTCAGCCAAGTGCGCAACAAGATCCCGAACATCCCCGACACGCAAGTCATTGCCGCCTTCAGGGAGGGCGTCACAAATCGCAGGATGCTTGAGAAGCTGGGCATTCACGACAAGCTCACCTCTGTGGTGAAGTTGTTCGACCTCGCTGACAAGTGCGCCAAGGCTGAAGAGGGGCTCCTCTTCGTCAAGATGAGCCAACGGACGGACGACCTGGCTGAAGGGTCCAAGAGCCACAAGAAGCGGGAGGAAACCAAGCGCAAGACTACTGCTGTCCTGGCGGCCGAGCCAACCGCCAAGAACGCCCGCAGGAACTCCCCTGAGCCTGGCGACAAAGAGGCGGACAACCGTCCGTTCTGCGTCTACCACAACAGGCGCGGCCACGCCACAGATAACTGCTTCGATCTCAAGAGGCTGAGCCGAGAGCGCGAGCGCGAAGAAGGCAGCGGGAGCCGCGGCAGAGGCCGCGGCTACCGCAGGGACGGTAGAGGCGGACGCGGTGGCGGCTATCAGAAGCCGCCAGGCACTCAAGCCAACGCTGCCGAGAAGAACAACAACCTCCCTGACGAGGAAGATGGAGGCTATCAGGCCCCAAAGGGGGCTATGGCCTGCATCCTCGGCGGAGCTCAGGCGCCCAAGTCGAACAACCAGTTCAAGCAGTTCGCCCGCGAGCTCAATGCCGCGCTCCCGAGCACCGAGACCTCCAGGCCCCTCAAGTGGTCCCAGTACACCATCGCCTTCGACGCCAAGGACCACCCCAAGTCGACCAAGACTGTTGGAACCCTCCCCCTGGTCTGCTCCCCCACCATCAACAACATCACCGTCTCCAAGACGCTCATTGATGGGGGAGCTGGTCTGAACGTCATCTCTGTCGAGACCTTTGAGACTCTTCAGGTGCCTTACGAGTGGCTCATGCCCTCCAGACCATTCACAGGGGTCACTAGTGGTTCAATCGAACCTCTGGGGCAGGTCCGGCTGGCCGTCACCTTCGGCACGCAGAAGAACTACCGCACCGAGCTGATCGACTTCGACGTCGCACACATCGGCCTACCGTACAACGCCATCCTCGGCTACCCCGCCCTCGCGAAGTTCATGGCCGTCACGCATCACGCCTACAACATGGTCAAGATCCCCGGCAGCGCTGGCACCATCGCCATCCATGGTCATATCCTGGATGCCACGCGCGCTGTCGAGAGCGCCTACAAGGCAGCTGCCATGGCGTTTCCGGCTGACGAGGACATGGATCCTCTCGAGAGGCCCCAGAAGAAGAAACAGATGTTCTCTCAGGAGCAAGCTTCCACGAAGAGGGTGTCGTTGGGCACCAGTGGCTCGGGGGCTGAGGGGACAGGGGCTAGCGTCACCATAGGCGCTGCCCTGCCTCCCAAATAGGAAAGCGCGCTCATCGCCTTCCTTCGGGCAAACTCTGACATGTTCGCATGGACTCCGTCAGACATGTCCGGTGTACCAAGGGAGGTGATCGAGCACCACTTAGCCGTGTGTCCAGACGCACGCCCCGTCAAGCAAAAATCCCGCAAGCAAGCCCCCGAGAAGCAAGCATTCATCGTCAAGGAAGTAGAGAAGCTAAAAGCGGCAAATGTCGTCCGCGAAGTCGCGCACCCCACTTGGCTCTCCAACAGCGTGGTTGTCCCTAAACCCGCTGGAGGAGGCCGACTCTGCATCGACTACACAGATGTCAATAAAGCCTGCCCCAAGGACCCATACCCCATGCCGAGGATAGACCAGATCGTGGACTCCACCGCCGGCTGCGACCTCCTCTGTTTTCTGGACGCCGTCTCTGGTTATCACCAGATCAAAATGGCTAAAGAGGACGAGGAGAAAACAGCATTTCTCACCCCTTGCGGTGTGTATTGCTACACTTGCATGCCCTTTGGCCTGAAGAACGCCGGCGCCACTTTCCAGAGGCTCATGAGGATAGCCTTGGGGGCACAGATGGGCAGAAATGCAGAAGCATATGTCGACGACATCGTGGTCAAGTCTCGCGAGGGAGACACCCTCTTGAAGGATCTCGAGGAAACCTTCGCCAGCCTGCGCAAGGTGAACATCAAGCTGAACCCCGCCAAGTGCGTCTTCGGCATACCTTCAGGCAAACTCCTCGGATTCCTCGTGTCCCACCGCGGCATAGAAGCAAACCCTGACAAGATCAAGGCCATAGAAGGGATGCAGCCTCCTCGCCGGCTCAAGGACATGCAGCTCCTAGCAGGTTGTATGGCCAGCCTGGGCCGCTTCATCTCCAAGTTCGGCGAGAGAGCCCTGCCATTTTTCAAGATCATGAAGAGATCCGGCACATTCAAATGGACCCCTGAGGCGGACAAGGCTTTTGAGGACTTGAAGAGGTATTTGGCCAACCCACCAGTCATGGTGGCCCCCAGGACAGGCGAACATCTGAAGCTGTACCTATCAGCCACTCCTCAGACCGCAAGCGCCGTCCTGGTGGTCGAGAGGGAAGAGCCAGTCCTCCCCAAGAAGAGCGCTGCCAGTCCAAGCCCAAAGCCGCCCGACAAAGATCTCGGCGAAGGAGCAGTCTCCACGGACCCACTGCCAGGCCCACAGCCTCAAGTCGAGTCTGCTCCGAACCCCCTTGCCGAGACCCCTCCACAGGCAAATCTCGACAAGGGCCCTGAAGAGCCTCCACAGAGAGCCGACGCTGCACCTCCCTCGAAGCCCTTGTCGAGCACCCTGTGTACTTTGTCAGTACGGTACTGCGGGATGCTCGGGAGCGGTACCCGATGCAGCAGAAGCTTCTCGTCGCTCTCCTCATCGCCTCCAGGAAGCTGAGACATTACTTCCAGGGCCACCCCATCACGGTGGTCACCTCTTTCCCCCTGGAGCGGATCCTGCGCAACCCCAACGCCACAGATCGTGTCGCGGGATGGAACATCGAGCTGCAGCCATTCAATATGCGCTTCGACACCACAAGAGTCATCAAGGGACGAGCGCTGGCGGACTTTGTCGCCGAATGGACTGACCCAAGCCCTGAAGAGCCCCGAGAAGAAGAGGCCGCGCCCTCTGGAGACACTATGCCCAGCCACTGGACCATGCACTTTGATGGAGCCTTCGCCTGCCGCCATGGCGGGGCAGGCGTCGTCTTGACCTCACCCAAAGGCGACAAGCTCTACTACGCTGTGCAGCTGTGCTTCACGATTGACAAGATCTCCAACAACATCGCTGAATACGAGGGCCTCCTCGCCGGCTTAAGGGCCGCCATCGCTCTGGGTGTCAAGCACTTACTCTTCAAAGGCGACTCCCAGTTGCTTGTCAACTTCTCCAACAAAAGCTACACGCCTAAAGACGACCACATGGCCGCGTACCTTGAAGAGGTCCGCAAGCTCGAGAAGCACTTCAGGGGCATGGAGCTCATGCACATCCCGAGGAAAGAGAACCAGGAGGCCGACGACATCGCCAAGCGAGCCTCGCGAAGGCAAGCCCAGCAGGCCGGCGTCTTTGAAGAGCGGCTCACCAAATCATCCATCAAGCAGCCTCAAGAGACTACAGCCGCAAGCACGAACGAAGCACTCCCACCACCTCCTGAAGCTGGGGCACCCGACTGTGGTCCTCACACAGGGGAGCGTCTGTTGCTGACGGCGGCTCACCAAGAAACAGGCTGGATTGACGAGCTCAAAGACTACCTGGTGAAGGGGATCCTCCCCGAGGAACACGCGGAAGCGGAGCGAATCGCTCGACAAGCAAAATCCTACTGCATCCTCGGGGGAGACCTGTACCGCAAGCGCCCAAATGGCATCGCGCTCAAATGCGTCCCTCCCGAGGAAGGCCGAACGCTGATCAAGGACATCCCCAGCGGGGAGTGCGGCCACCACTCGTGTGCGCGTACCCTCGCAGGCAAGGTCTTCAGGAGTGGTTTCTACTAGCCGCAAGTGCTTCAAGATGCAGTCACCATCGTCCAATCATGCGACGCCTGCCAGTACCACGCCAAGCAAATCCATCAGCCGGCGCTGGGACTCCAGACCATCCCGCTCTCCTGGCCGTTCGCGGTCTGGGGGCTGGACATTTTGGGCCCCTTCCCGAGGTCGCAGGGGGGCTACCGCTTCCTCTTCGTGGCTGTCGACAAGTTCACCAAGTGGGCCGAGGTCGAACCAGTGCGCACCATACCAGCCGGGGCAGCGGTGAAATTCATCAGGAGCCTGGTCTGCCGCTTTGGAGTGCCTAATCGCATCATCACTGACAATGGCTCACAGTTCGCCAGCGGCATCTTTCGGGCTTACTGTGAAAAACTCGGCATCAAGCTCTGCTTCGCCTCGGTGGCTCATCCACGGAGCAATGGTCAGGCCGAGCGAGCGAATGCGGAAGTCCTTAAGGGCCTCAAGACCAGAAGCTTCAACATCCTCAAGGGTCACGGCAAGGGCTGGATCGACGAGCTCCCATCTGTGCTCTGGTCCATGCGCACAACCTCTTCAAGACCCACGGGTGAAACGCCGTTCGCCCTTGTCTACGGAGCCGAAGCAGTCCTCCCCGCAGAAATCAAGCACGGATCCCCACGGGTCCTTGCCTTCAACGAGGACACCCAAGAGGACCTCCACAACGACGACCTGCTGCTTCTCGAGGGACTGCGCCGCCGTGCCGCCTTCAGAGCGGCAAAGTACCAGCAAGACATGCGACGCTACCACAGCCGCCATGTGCGCTCATGCACTCTTGAGGCGGGCGACCTCGTCCTCAGGCGAATCCTCTCCAGAGAAGGCCTCCACAAGCTCTGCCCGATGTGATAAGGCCCCTACAGGGTCTCCCACATCGCCAGGCCTGGCGCTGTACGCCTCGAGACTGAAGACGGCATCCCCGTCAAGAACCCGTGGAACATCGCGCATCTACGCAAGTTCTGCCCGTGATCATAGTCACGCCCGTGATCATCGTCACGTCAGGCATTTTTTGTCTC
Organism: Poa annua; assembly: GCA_026929855.1. Lineage (NCBI taxonomy): Eukaryota > Viridiplantae > Streptophyta > Magnoliopsida > Poales > Poaceae > Poa > Poa annua. Next base: position 24,795,651 of record CM049439.1, on the reverse strand, counting down.
TAGAGGAAAGCTCACGGCTTTACCTCCTGAGGGCCAGCCCTCCGAGCTCTCCTGCTAACGAGCCACCGCAGGCCGCAGTGAATCTCAGCCACTAATGGGTGGTCCCCATGCCTCGACATGGAAGGAACGTTAGCTTGGCAAACCCAAGTGTAATGAACCATTTCGTTCCTATGTGAACTATGCGCTACGGCGCCATTTCGTTCCTAATTGAACTATGCGCTGAGGCGCCACTGTGTAATATTTCGATGGCAAGTTTACTTTCGTCGTTTACTTTTCCATGTGCGCTTATATTCTTCCCATGCGCACCTCGCGAGCGGGGGCTGAGTACGGTGCATGTGCCTCAAGAGCACCCCAGCAGCACTGCAAAATCCAAGAGATCCGAGCTCTGGCTAAAGGGCATGCTCCCGGATACACGCCACCTCTCCAAAGGACCTTGGTACTTTCTCTCCTCGCGAGATACCCATGAGGAAACCTATAAGCGCGCATGAGTCCTTACTATCATGCTCTAGCGTCTGGGTTTGCCTCTCTAACCTCCAAAGGGAACAAAGGCCTCTCTAGACTCGCGGAGGGAAGACTCCGCCCCTGGGGGAAAATGCATCGCCAAGGAAAGCCTACGCCGAGCAAAAGCCTCGCGAAGCTAAGTTCCCTGCTCACACCAAGAGAGTCTCTTCACCCCTCTCACGAGCACTTTTTGTCCCTCGAGCGTCTCTTTTCCCTCACTCTCCATGGACTGCTTGCACGTCAAAGGGGGGCCCTTGAGCATCGCGCCTCGAGGACTCCTACCTCTCTAAGCCTTAAACTCCCCCCGGCCTTGCCGAGTCATTGCTCGAGCATACCGCAGCGGCGGAGTCATAGCGCAAGGAGCAGGGTCCTAGCGACGCAGAGCGATAAAAGGCATGGAGTCGAAGCAAAAGGCTCTCGAGGGGACGCACACAAATCTAGTAGCATATGCTTAAAAATATAAAGTATATTACAAACCATGGAGAAAAATCTCTAAGCCAAATGTCTCGACAAGCGCTACAAGCGCATTACATTCCAGGAGGAAGTCAGGCAGAAGCCCCGGCGTTGTCCTCCCCGGACCCTTCTTCCTCTGGCTCGTCCTCCTCGTCGCCGCCCTCCTCGCCGTCATCATCCTCCACCGCGGCCCGCTTGAAGCGGCTGCAGAAGTCGTCAACTTGGTCACGGACCGAGTTGGAGATCTTCCACCCCACCTCTCCCTCGAGGGGCTCGGTCACCGCTACCGCCAGGAGTCGACCGCTACCGCCAGGAGTTGGCGGCTTTCCTCCTCGACGACGTCGCGGAGTTCCGCGGCAGGGCCCTCGAGCGCCGTGAAGAGCTGCTCGAAGTAGGCAAGGTACACGGCGGCGGCGGAGTTGCACTGAACGGGGACGGGCGGCGCCTCCGCTCCCAGCTTCGCGGCGAGCTCGTTGCCCCGAGCCACTAGGGACTGGAACATGCGCCCCCGCTGCTGCGAGAGCACCCGCGCCGCCTGAGCGCTCTCGGCAGCCTCCACTGCCTTCACCACAGCAGGGCCCACCTGCTGGTTCATCTCCTCCATGTCCGCCATGAGGGAGGCGAGGTCCTGCGCCGCGTGCTCGCAAGCCTCTTCAGCAACGCGGCGGCGATCCGCTTCGCGCCTCACCCGAGCGTTCAGGGTGGCGTTCATCTCCTCCAGCTGGTAGATCCGGGCGCCGTCCTCACGGCGCTTCCTCTTGAAGCGGCTCTCCTGCTTCTTGAACTTCTCATCATAATCACGGGAGACAGCGGCGCGGTACGGTTTCTCCCGGGCTCGGAAGTCCTTCTCAGCCTCCTCCTTCAGCTCGGCGAACTTCGAGTTGAAGCGCTCCACATGCTTCTTGTGAGTGGCCACTTCATGCTCGTGCTTGGCGAGGGACTCGGCCAGGCTCTCCTCGCGGGCCTCGAGGGCGGCGCGCTGCCCTGACAGCTCCTGCTCCGCCAGCGCCAGCTGCTCGTCGCGCCGGTGCAGGTCGCTCTCGCGCTCGCCCAGACTCTGGCCCCTGGCTTCCAAGCTCGCGCGGACTGCCTCCAGAGAGGTCCGCACGGTTGCGGAGTCGGCGAGAATCTTGGCCTCGAGCTGGGCGCGCTCGCGGTGCTTGTCCGCCAGCGAGTGCTCCATTGCCTCCCGCTCCGCCCTGGCCGCGTCCAGAGCATCCTCCGCTGCCCGGCGCTCGGCCTGGACGGGCTCCAGGGTCTCCTCGGCCTCCCGCACAGCGCCCTCACGGACCTCCGTGGCGAAGCGCAGCGCCTCCGCGCGCTCCGCCTGCAGAGCAAGGTCGCTCTGCCGGCGAGCCTCCACAGCCGCGTGGAAAGCGGCCCAGGCCACCGCAAGCTCGTCCCGCTGCCGGGCGAGCTCCCCGTCCTCGAGGGCGAGGTGAGCCTCCAGCCCGTCCAGGGACTCCCTCACCAAGCGGAAGCCTCCGCGCGGGCCTGAGGGCTCGGCGGCGAGTCCTCCGCCGTGCCGCCCGCATTCTGCGCGCCGGCGTCATCCCGCTCAAGCGGCACCTCCTCATGGGTTACCGGGGCAGGAGAGGCCCGCCCCGCAGCCGCTGCCTCCTCTTCCTCCGCGGTGTTTGGCGGGGGCGGCGGAAGATCTGCTCCCACCGTCTCGTCGGCCTTTTGCGGGCTCGGGATCGGTGTAGAGCCTGCCGCGGCCTCCTGCTGCGTGGGCGGAGTCGCAGGACGCGGCGGAGTGGGCGCCCTCTCTGCCTGCTCCTCAGGGCGCTCCTCCTCCGGAGGCGGCGCGGTTGCCTCAGCCTGAGGCGCATCCTCGCGAGGGCCTGCAGGGACCTCCTCCACAGGCCTCGAGGCCTCTTCTGCGGCGGCCTCTGGCGCGGCCTCTGGCGCGGTTCTCTTCACATCCGCCGCCTTGCGAAGTCTTCGGCGCTTCGCAGGCGCCGGGTCGCTAGCAAAGAACAAGAAGTCTTGTCAGAGGGGATCAGACGAGCAAAGATTGAAGAAGAGGAACCAAGTTACAAGCACTTACCCAGTTTTCTTGGCGCGGGTGTCAACCCACGCCATGCCAGACGAACGCCAAGAAGGCGTGGTCCGGGCTCCGGGTCCCTCCGGAGCCGTCTCAGCTTTCCTCTTGAGGGGGGCGCTCGGGGGCTCCCTAGCAGGCCTGTCGTGGGCCGCCTTGGTCCGGGGCTCCTGTCGCCCCGCCTCGGCCTCCTCATCGTCGCTGGACGAGAGCTCGAAGACCTCCTCAGGAGGGGGCGCGGCTCTTGACGAGCTCGCGCCGCCTGCAGAGGGGATAGCCCCCGCCGTAGCGTCGCCCTGCTCAGCGTCAGATGCGCATGGCGACTCCGCGGCGTCTGGCCCCTTCGCCATGGGCATGGGCTCCTCGTCCTCCTCCTCCCCGCCAGGCCAAGCGGGGTGAACGTGGGCATCTGATCCAGCACCGCTAGGCGTGCGGCCAGGTTAAGCTGATGAAGAGGCCTCAGCTCCGCAGCGATCGCCACGGGCACGTCGGGGTTGATGAAGAGGCCGCCCATGATGGTCTCGACGACGGCGGGGCGATGGTCGCAGGGGTGGAGTCGCATCGGGTCGGAGGGGCCTGAGTACATCCACATCGGCTTCTTATGCGCCTGTAGAGGCGCGATGCGGCGGCGCACGAAGTCCTCCGCGATCATCTGGCCGGTAAGGCCGTTCTCCCGAAGCATCCTCATGCGCGCCACGAGGTCTCCTATCTGTGGGCCCTGGAAGACCTGCTTGCCCCAGTGAGTATTCTTCACGGGCGGCGCCTCCGGGGTGTCGAGGAAGGAGCTCTGTGATGAGGCGCTGATGAGGAACCACTTCTGCCTGAAGTCGTCCACCTTCTTCACCACCGCCGTGATGGGCTTCTCGCCGCTCCACGACATGGGGATGTAGACGTCCCCCATGCCATCCATGATGCGGAAGGATACGCATCCCGTCCGCTCGAGCTTCGCGGAGTTCCGGAGCGCGTAGAAGCTCCTGAAGAGGGCCACCGAGGGCTGCACCCCCAAGTAGGCTTCGCACAGGTAGGCGAAGATGGAGAGAATCAGGATGGAGTTGGGGTGAAGGTGGAGAAGATGGATCTGGTAGAACTCCAGAACTGCCTCCAGGAAGGGCGAGTACGGAGGAACCAGCCCGGCGTAGACGGTGTGGAGGAAAATGGGAAGGAACCCTGCCGGGAGACGGCCGAGCCTGGCGGCCTGGATGGCGCTGGCGCCGTGTTCGTTGGTCTTCCCGGCGACCAGGTGCCGGATCTTGTCCAGCGCCGTCGCATTGACGCGCTCCCCGATCAGGGCGGGGCCAAGCGCCTCTTCACCCTGCGCATCGGAGGGGAGCGTCCCCATCGCCGCCTTGCCTTTCGGTCCGCCCATTGTCGAGGAAGGTGCAAGAAGCGGAGTGCCGAGGAAGAGGAAGGAGTTCGCCGGAGAGGAAAAGCTAGGAGGCCGAGAGCTAGAAGATTGGATGCGCGGAATGGGAGTAATGACTGCTGTTCGGACCGATGCGCGGCTTTATACCCCGTTTGGGCAGTTACCAAGGCGTGGTCGTGGTGGTCGTGGTGGGACCCCCCACGACGCACGTTCTGCCGGAGAAACCGAGTCGTCGCAAACTCACCACCGAACGACGCGTGTCACGGGCCGGCCGGACATTTTGGACCCACGACGCTTCGTCTGGACCCGATGGGCCTCGCCGTGCCCGTCATGGGCCCGGGGGCTACTGTCGGCCCAGTGGGATCCAGGGTGTGCAGAGCCCACTCTCCACAGCCCTCACACGCGACAGAATCGATGAAACGGCTAAGGACCAGGCGGAACGCTTGGAGAGGCCCGAGCTCAAATTTGGTGATGCATTCTTTATGTCCATCGCCACGCTGTAACTGCTCAACCACGTCTCTGGATTCATGTTTGGCTCGTAATTGCTAACTTTGGTCGGCTCTTTGAATTTTTCGGGAAACGGCTCCGCTCTTATGGCATCTGATAAACACTTTGGTCCTGTCAAGTTTGAAGATGTGCCTCCTCCGTGACCCGGCGCAGGCGAATATACGGCGGGTCTGACGGGGATCACCACTCCAGCTCCGACTTCCGGAAGCGCCGCGGCCGCAATTGCGCGCCTTGCTCTTGAACTGTTGACTATTGACTGCGCCGCGAACATAGCCGGGGCGGCCATGCTTTGAGGTGCGGCCGCCGGCTGTTGTTGCTGCATCACTTGTTGGTTGTGTTGCTGAACTTGCTGATTTACCGGCCCAAGCTGGTTCTGGACTAATCTTGCCGCTGTCGGCCCAGTGGGATCCAGGGTGTGCAGAGCCCACTCTCCACAGCCCTCACACGCGACAGAATCGATGAAACGGCTAAGGACCAGGCGGAACGCTTGGAGAGGCCCTCGAGAGGAAAGGCCTCTCGAGAGGGCTGGAGGGGGCAGTGAGGGCCTGAGGAGGCTCCTCCCGAGGCTGCCCCTCTACAAGGCCCCCTCCTCTGGAGAGGGGTCAACGCAGATCCCTCCACAAGGCCGCCCAGGCCCTGTGGAGATGCCTCGCTATGAAGCAAACGCTGCAGAGCGCACATGGCCTCTGCCGCGGCCGCAGAGTGACGCGTGCGTCTGCGCGCGATGACGACGGCGCCGCAGTTGCCGTTCTCGTGATTAAAGGGGGTCAACAAAGCTGTGTCCCCTGCGCCGGCTTGCGAGGGTTTCCTCTTTGGTGATAAAGCAGTTGGCCGGCGCTACGCTCCAAGGACGACATCACCGTGGGCACCCCCACGATCTCTGCAGCACGGGCAGGCTTTGCGACCATGGGCCGGGTCCATGGACATCCCGGGAGCAGTGCACCCCGCTCCTCTCTTTCGTCGCCATGTGGGGACCCTTCCGCCGCGCAGTGCGCCAGGATGAGGCCCGAGGCGCCTATAAAAGGAGGGGGAGCACCACCGTAGCAAAGGATCGACCATTGAGAACTTGGACACCCTACAGCAGCGTAGTCCTAGCAGCTCTCGCACGAGGAGGAAGAAGACCTTAGCTTCCCTCTTCGAGCTCCACTCTGCCATACGGGAGCCCTCGGCAAGCTCATTGTACTGTAATCTCTGCAGTGCAATACAGACAAGCAGGAGTAGCGGTTTTACCTCCTCCTGAGGGCCGTGAACCTGGGTACGGGCCGCTGTCCATCTCTGTCGTGCTGTCCCTGTTCAGGCTCGACGAGCACCGTCGCCGTGCCGGTTGAGGGTTGTAGACCAACGTATTCAGTCCCCTTCTCGAACTACTCTTCAGAGTGTGAATATCCCTGTCTCGTGGGAATCACTCTCCGACAGCTGCCACCGGCTCTCCATGCCGGTTGCTAGTACGACTCCTTTGTGGTTCTGAGTTGAACGCTTGCGAGCCGCGTGGGTTATTATTCTGCTGGACCACGGCGGTACGCAATAAATCAATGGCTCTCCGTGCTTCAATGCCGGCTGGTGAATTATCGAACGGGATCTGCTCTGGGGCATGTGCAGCTGCAAAAACATTGTCAACCGGATTATTGTAATGACCCGGGGGAGTGCTAAACCTGGGGGGTGGTGGTGGTAGTTGTTCTGCGACCGCATCCCCGGCTCTGGCTCCTACAGCCGGGTTTCCCGCGTTTCCTCCAGCATGCGCTCCTTGTAATCCGGCCTGCGGCGCGCCGGCTCCCATTACGGCGTTGTTGGGTGTTGTCTGGTACTCGAGTACTTGAGGTACTATGGCGTTTGTTCCGGTTGGCAGATGCAGCCGGCTTCCGCGCCTTCTATTCTGTACTGCGGTGAATTCGTCCCTCCTTCTCTAGAGAACGTTCCTCTCATCTTGTAACCTCTGTTCCTGCTGAGCCAAAAGCCGCTCTTTCTCTGCTACGCGCCGGGTTTCGTCCGCGCGCTCTTGGTTTGCTCTCGCAATGGCCCGCCTTAGGTCTTCCAGTTCTCTCTGTATCGCCGAGTTATTGTTTGTTACTTCTCTCAAGTGCTGCGCCGGGTTTCCTAATGCGCCGGCCAGCGTTTGGTCGTTTACCGCAGGTGGCGGGACTTGATTCCATGGGTTTGGCGGCGGAACAGGGGTATTTATCAGGATTAGATTTGTGAAAGCCGTTCTAGGTGCTGGGGGGTATGTCTGGATTGCTGCGCTGAAAGTCGGTAAAACTGCTCCGGTATTGAGGTTGGGTGGCGCATATGCTGCAGGTGGCATGCCAAGCTGGCCCTGGTCCCAAGCCTCTCTATTTTGTCTGGCGGTTCTCTCTGCGCTTGTCTCGTCACTAACGGAGGCTGCTCCTCCATCGGTCGGCTGAGCCGTGGTCACGACGTGAACCGTCATATGACACACGGGTCCTGGGGGGCGCCGGGTGATCTTCTTCCTCAAGTCCATATCCCCAACGATCTTCAAACAGCGGTAAGATTGACTCGGTATCTGTATCCAGATCTGACATGTATGTTGGTGCGACGGTAGAATCCTGCAAAGCTTGGATCGCCGTCTCTTCCTCTTCGGTCATGACCTCGCACTCTGGTGATCCAACGGACTCTTCTCCATCTGTCTGGGCCATGGTAGTTGACCCAGATTGTGACTCGTACTCCGGCTCATACTGATCTCTGCCGGCTCCTGCGGTCTGGATCACGCCGACGAAAACATTGATCTGACCAAAGATGATCATAGATCCACTCTCCAGCTGATCTACTTCTTCTCTCCAACCAAAGTCGTCCACGATCCGCTCCCCTCCTGGAAGCGTGTGGATCCGGCCGATAACTAGGTTTTCCATACCGCGCCGCGCTTCTCCAACAATAGCGATGTTCTTGGCCTCAAGCCCCACGGTGGGCGCCAACTGTCGTGGGATTGTCACGACAGATGTTTCCGGGTGGAAACTTGAGTATTGGGATATAGCGACTTCTGACATCTGGAGCTTGTCTAGCGAGGCATGGGGAAACAAGGGTTTACCCAGGTTCGGCCCCTCTTCTTGAGCTAACGACCTACTCCTGCTTTGCTTTATTGATATGGGGCTTCGAGGACTCGGCGCCTTAGCTTCCGGGTCTCGATTACAATCTGTGGATCTAGGTATTGCTTGGGCTTTCGACTTCTTTCTCCGGGAACCAGGAGACCCCCTTATATTGGCGGCCGGGTCTCCTGGAAGTACAAGCGGGACTCTGGGTTACTCCTGTAGTCGAGTTCTACTCTAAGTCCTCTAAGTCTTCGCCTTCCTTATCAGGACTCCGTCTTGTACTTGGACTCCGAGTCTTCGGGATCCTTCCTCGCTTGCTTGCCAAGTCACACGTCGCACGCCGTCTTACGTGGAACCCGACCCATCTCCTTTATGCTTGTTCCGGCCTAGGCTCTCCGCCAGGCCGGCTTGTCTTCTATGTCGGTGAGCCTACCGGGTTATGATCCCCCCAACAGGCTCCCAACCATCTTCTAACTTCTTAGGGATAGAAGCTTCAAGTTTTAGTTTTTCTTCCCTAGCTTTAATGAGAGCATTTGTAATATGTGTAGTAAAAGCCATATTTAGAGTGCTAGCATTAGGACTTGTAGATAACTTCTGCAAGAACTTAATAACTTCAGAGATATTATAATCATCAAAATCAAAATTATTATCATCAAATGTAATGGGACCATTATCTCCTATGTTCTTAAAAATTTCAGCACTTTTATCAAGCATAGTTTCAGGTGTTTTAGGCATTTTTAAACGTTTTGAAGGAGTAGAGGAAACATTGCCAACACCAACTATGTTACCATTAATAGTAGGAGGTTTACTAGCATGTGAAGTAACATTATTTTCAGTAGTAGTAATAGTACAAACTCTAACAATATTATCTTCCTTAGCTAATTCTTTCTCTCTTTCCCATCTAGCATGCAACTCAGCCATCATTCTAACATTATCATCAATTCTTACTCTCTTTAGTATCTTTAGGAATAACTTTAGATTTCAAAAGATCAACATCAACAGCAAGACTATCAAATTTAGAGGCAAGAATATCAATTTTCCCAAGTTTTTCCTCAACAGTTTTATTAAAGGCAGTTTGTGTAGTGATAAAATCCTTAAGCATGGTTTCAAGTTCAAAGGAGGCATTTCTATTATTTCTATAAGAATTACCATAAGAATTAACATAACCATTACCATTATTAGAAGGATAGGGCTTGTAGTTATTATTACCATAATTGTTCCTATAGGCATTGTTGTTAAAATTATTATTTTTAATGAAGTTCACATCAACATGCTCTTCTTGTGCAACTAAAGAAGCTAAGGGAACATTATTTGGATCAACATGAGATTTACCATTCACAAGCATAGACATAATAATATAAATCTTTTCACTCAAAGAGTAGGTTTCTTCAACAGAATTTACCTTCTTACCTTGAGGAGTCCTTTCAGTATGCCACACAGAATAATTAACCATCATATCTTCAAGAAGTTTTGTTGCAGCCCCCAAAGTGATGGACATAAAGGTTCCTCCAGCAGCCGAATCCAATAAGTTTCTTGAAGAAAAGTTCAGTCCTGCATAAAAGGTTTGGATGATCATCCAAGCAGTCAGTCCATGGGTAGGGCAATTTTTAACCAAAGATTTCATTCTTTCCCAAGCTTGAGCAACATGTTCATTATCAAATTGTTTAAATTTCATAATGCTACTTCTTAGAGAAATAATCTTAGCAGGAGGATAGTATTTTCCAATGAAAGCATCTTTGCATTTAGTCCATGAATCAATACTATTCCTAGGCAATGAAAGCAAACATTCTTTAGCTCTTCCTCTCAAAGAGAAAGGAAATAATTTCAGTTTAATAATATCACCATCTATATCCTTATACTTTTGCATTTCACAAAGTTCAACAAAATTATTAAGATGGGCAGCAGCATCATCAGTACTAACACCAGAAAATTGCTCTTTCATAACAAGATTTAGCAAAGCAGGTTTGATTTCAAAGAATTCTACTTTAGAAGCAGGTGGAGCAATAGGAGTGCATATGAAATCATTATTATTTGTGCTAGTGAATTCACACAACTTAGTATTCTCAGCAGTTTTCATTTCCAGCAAATTAAAAGCAAAACCGAAATAAATAATTTAATGCAAGTAACTAATTTTTTTGTGTTTTTAATAATAATAAGCAAACAAGACAATAATAAAAATAAACTAAGCAAGACAAAAACAAAGTAAAGAGATTGGAAGTGAGAGACTCTGATACGTCTCAAACGTATCTATAATTTCTTATGTTCCATGCTTATATTATACCAATTGCTACATGTTTTATATACACTTTATATGGTTTTTATGCATTTTCTGGGACTAACCTATTAACAAGATGCCACAGTGCCAATTCCCTGTTTTCTGCTGTTTTTGGTTTCAGAAAAGTTGTTAAGGAAATATTCTCGGAATTGCACGAAACAAAAGCCAATACCCCTATTTTCCCCGGAAGCATCCAGAACACCGAAGAGGATACAGAGGAGGGCCACGAGGCGGCCACACCTGTTGGTGGCGCGGCTCCCTCCTTGGCCGCGCCACCACGTGGTGTGGGCCCCTCGGGGCCCCACCTCCTTCGCCCTTTCGCCTACTTAAACCCCCCGACGGGAAAACCCTAAGTACCCGAACACTTTTCCAGAAAACATTACGGAGCCGCCGCCGTCGTCAACCCTAGTTCAGGAGGGTTCAAAAGCTCTTCCCGGCACCCTGTCGGAGAGGGGAATCATCACCGGAGGTCTCTACATCACCATGCCCGCCTCCGGACTGATGCGTGAGTAGTTCATCCTTGGACTACGGGTCCATAGTAGTAGCTAGATGGTTGTCTTCTCCTATTGTGCCATCATGTTTAGATCTTGTGAGCTGCCTATCATGATCAAGATCATCTTTATGCAATGCTACATGTTGTGTTTGCTGGGATCCGATGAATAATTGAGTACTATGTCATTTGCTTCATAATATATCTTCTAAGTGCGTTATTTATGATCTTGTATGCTCTCCGTTACTAGTAGATGCTCTGGCCAAGTAGATGCGTGTGACTCCAAGAGGGGGTATTTATGCTCGATAGTGGGTTCATGTCTCTATTTAATCTGGGGGAGTCACAACAACCTCTAAGATTGTAGATGTACTGTTGCTACTAGGGATAAAACAGTAGTTCTTTATCTAAGGATATTTGTGCTACTTACATTTCACACTTTACTTAATGCAATAATCTGTTCCTTGCAACTTAATACTGAATGGTGTTGCGGATGCTATCCTGAAGGTGGATTATTAGTCATAGATGCAGTTGGATGACGGTCTATGTATCATGTTGTAATGCCCAAATGAATCTCACACTAGACATCATGACTTGTATATGCATTGTTATGCAGTTCTTTATTCTGTCAATTGCCCAGCTGTAATTTGTTTACCCGCATGTATGCTATTATTATTTATGGAGAGACACCACTAGTGAACTGTGGACCCCGGTCCTTTTTTCCTTAAACTGATAAAACAATCTACTGCAATCCTGTTACTTTCATTATCTGCAAACAAACATCATTTTCCACACATACGTTTAATCCTTTGTTACAGCAAGCCAGTGAGATTGACAACCTCACTGTTAAGTTGGGGCAAAGTATCTTGATTGTGTTGCGTGCAGGTTTCACGTCATCTTCACGCCAAGCTCTTTTCTGGCGCCGTTGACACCTTCAGAAGAACTCTAGTTTCCTACTGGTTCGATAACCTTGGTTTCACAACTGAGGGAAATTTTCTGCTGGACTACTTCATACCTTCCTCTTGGGGTTTCCCAACAACACCTCACCGGTGCATCGAGCTCTTTTCTGGCGCCGTTGCCGGGGAAACTAAGCTCTTCTACGAGGGGAGTCTCTCACATCCAATTTTTTTATTTTGTTATTGTCTTGCTTAGTTTATTTTTATTACTGTCTTGTTTGCTTAATATCAAAAACACAAAAAAAAAATTAGTTTCTGGCATTTATTTTTATATTTCGGTTTGCATATTTTATTTTCAGTTTTGCATTTTGTATGCATTTGTTATTTCGGTTTGTTATTATGTCTAGTTGTTTATTTGCTATCAATGGCTTATATCTATGAAACTAGATCTTGTTGGCAAGGTTGCTCCACGGAAAATGAACGAAGATATTATAGAAATTACCGTTTGTCACAAAAAGGGATGTACTTATGGAAATTGTTAAATCAACTAGAGGAATATGCTATAAATTTGGCAAGTCTTTTTGCTTTAATGAATCTGATTGTCATAGGAAGTCTAAACACTTTCCTTTCCAATGTGCTTGTAATGAAAATAAAATCTTAGCTTCTTATGTTAAAGGTTACTATAATGCTTATGAGGTAGAAAGGATGGAAGAATTTATTATCTTTAAGGGTGCACTTGAAATTAGTTCTTATCTTGAGCATAAAATTGATGCCCCTTATAAATCTGAAAGTCTTGCTATACTTAAATATTGCTTTGATAACTATAAGGATGAAAACTCTTATATTACTGAACATGTCAAAAGGATTTTTCGTCATACAGAAGAGACTAATGTCTTGCAGGAAAATGTGGAAGAAGAAATTGCTGAAGTTGAAAGCTCATTTGATGAAAAAGAGGAAGAGAGTGAATAACAAAAGGAGGATCTACCTCCTAAAGATAGTAACTCTTTAACTCTTACATTATTTCATTGCCCTCCATGCGTGCCTAAGGAGGAAGTGTGCTATATTGTTGAATGTCATGAATCTATTGAAATATCTACTTTTGATAAATTTGAAAAAAGCATGTTCCTAGACTCAAATAAAATGGAAATAACAGAAAGTAAAAATGTGATCCCTAATGTTATATATGATAATGCTTTAGATGATGGTCCTATGCTTATCAATAATCCTCTATGTTTTGAAGTTATTACTTATTTATGTGAGGATAAAAATGATATAATTGCTGCTTGTGATGGTACTCTTACTCATGAGAGTCCTACTTTGTTCTTAAATTCTCCTAATTACACCATGGAGGAGAAATTTGCTTATGTTGAGAGATACTTATGTAGTTTGCAATTGTCTCTAGTTCCAAATCTTTGTTGCAACCATGATCTTAAACTTGATATTGATCTTAGTAACTATTTTGAAAGAGGAAAGCATGCTAATGAATTCCAAAATAAATTTAATGATCCTCTTTATGTGCCTATATTATCTAAGTTGAATGATTCTTGTGGTTATATGGTTGAATTTATTTCTACTACTGAAAATTATTATGAGAGAGGAGAATATGGTTGTAGAAGTTTTCATGGTACTAAAACACCTCTCTATATGCTAAAAGTTTTAAAGTTACTCTTGTTTTATCTTCCTATGCTTGTCACCTTGTTCTTTGTGAATTTATTTGTGTACAAAATTACTATGCATAGGAAGTGGGTTAGACTTAAATGTGTTTTGAATTTGCTTCTTGATGCTCCTTTTGCTTCATTTTCTATCTTCATGAGAGCATCATTAAAACTATCAAGCCTAGCTAAAAGGCATTAAAGAAAGCGCTTTTGGGAGGCAACCCATTATCTTTTATTTTCAGCTTTAGTCAAGGAACATGTTTACCTCTGTAGGAATTCCTTTGTATCTTTATTTTATTGCATTGTTGTGTCAAGTTAAGCCTCTAGTAGAAAGTTGATGCTAGATTTGGATTCCTGCGCAGGAACAGTTTTCTGCTGTCGATCGTTTAATTCGCAAGAATTCACAGAAAAATCAAAATGACCTGGTATTTTTTGTGCGTGATCCTCAGATATGTATGCAACTTTCATAAGTTTTGTGTTTTCTGATTTGAGCAAGTTAAGTGCCTCGAAAAAATTCGTCTTTACGGACTGTTCTGTTTTTGACAGATTCTGCCATTTATTTTGCATTGCTCCTTTTGCTGTTTTTGAATGGATCTTTTTGTTCCATAAAATACCAGTGGCTATAGCTAATGTCCAGTAGCATGTGTAATGGTTTTGTCCATGCAGAATATAAGAATTTTTGATTATGCACTAACCCTCTAATGAAGTTTACTTTGAGTTTGGTGTGGAGGAAGTTTTCAAGGATCAATAGAGAAGGATGATGTGATGTGATCAAGAAGATGAAAGAGCCTAAGCTTGGGGATGTCCCCGTGGGTCACCCAAGCATATTTCAAGAAGACTCAAGCGTCCAAGCTTGGGGATGCCCAAGGCATCCCCTTCTTCATCAACAAACTATCAGGTCCTCTCTAGTGAAACTATATTTTAATTCCGACACATCTTATGTGCTTTACTTGAAGCGTCTATTTGTTTTTGTTTTTGTTTTTGTTATTTTCATTCTCTGAATAAAATGGATCCTAGCATTCCTTTGTGAGAGAGAGACACGCTCCGCTTTTTCTTATGAGTACTCGTATTCTTCACTATCATTTGTTGAGTATTCTTCTATGTTACTTCAATACTATTAGCTCTTGTTTTTCATGCATCTCTTGTTAGAGCTGTTAGTTTTCTTATATTATACTCTCATATCTCATTGTTAAATACTTGGAGAGTTTATTTTTTAGATAAGTTGATTGGTGTTTGTTTAAGAACAGAAAATGTTAAATGTGGTAGGTGGTATGGTGAAATGATACATAATCTTGTAGATCATTAAATTGTGTCACTTGAATCATTGATGTTGTTTTGAGATATTAATATGCTTAATGGTAAAACATGATGGTTTAGTAAAGTGGAATGATTAATGGTTGGTCTAGAAAACTTGAAGCTGTGCCACACTTAAATATCCAGTTGATAGCATGATGATATATGACTTCTAATGTTAAAAGCAACCGTAATGACTTTGTGTTATGCGCTATGGTCGGGGTCCCAACAGTGACTTGTTCATTTGCCACAGTCCCTCATGGAGTGATTTTCATTATGCCTTGTAAGATCATATTTCTAGTTGGAATCTTTTTGCTTGTGACTTCTAAGCTGCGATTTTCATGGCACTTCCACCACCATATTTGCTAGCCTCTTCGGTAATTTGCATTGCCCTTTCTCACATTGAGAGTTGGTGCATACTTTGCGGGTACATCCAAAACTCGTGGGAGATCTTCATCATGTTCTCCTACACATAAGCCAAATATCTTCCTCAAAACATCCACCATACCTACCTACTACAGCATTTTCATAGCTGTTCCGAGATATATTGCCATGCAACTTTCATCTTACATTACATGACTTGTTGTCATTTATCATTTATATATTGCCTTGCATGATTCTTTACAGCTGATGTGTGGTTTTACCCATGTTACGCTAGATCATTGCGTATCCTTCTACACTGGCAGAGGCACCGTTTCATACACTATGTTTTATTCCTTATGAGTTACTTGTATCAAAAGTGTGTTGTCATATTAGAATGTTTGCCCCTAAATGTGAAAAGAGCCATGGAGGCCATCGAAAAGAGAAATAGAAAAAGTAAAAAATATATATATAAAAATAGAAAAAAAAGGGGGCAACATTACTACTCTTTATCCACACTTGTGCTCACGTTATAGCACCTGTAGTATTCATAGTCATCATTTGTGCTCATGTTTAGCACCTTTACTCCATATGAGAGAGTTTTCATGTTTTACTTGCATAACTATGTGGGGAACTTTACATTATAGAACTTGGCTTGTATATTCCAATGATGAGCCTCCTCAAAAGTGCTCTAGGTCTTCATGAGCAAGCAAGTTGGATGCACCCCCACTAGTTCCATTGGAGAGATTTCATACACTTATAGCTCTATGTGCATCCGTTGTGTGGCAATCACTACTCCTTGCATAGCTTCGATTGTAAGACTTCCTCTTGTCTAATGATCACTTTCATCTGTGTGAGACTTTCTTCCGTTGGCCTTCCAAACCCCCCTTATTATTCTTTTAGCCACAACATCCTGGTGCCAGGAACCAACGTTGAACGCTTGCTTGTTTTTAAGTGAACTAATAGAGAGATGATTTTCTACGTGCATATTGTTATTGCTTGACTTGATCCTTTCACAAAGTTGTCATGAGTGTTGGATGCATTAGATGATTATATTGTTATTCTTGAAGCTTAAATCATCTTTAATATCTACTTTGCACGGTTGATTGTTCTCTAGTATTGATTCATTGAAAGTTCTACTTTGTTCTTCCTACTTGTTTACTCATTACTCATTTGATATCAATATAAACTACAGCTTTAATTCATTTGATCTCAATTTACATGCATTACATTATTATATGATCAAGATTGTGTGAAAGCATGTGATGTCTACGCACGCTTCTATTCTCGTAGACAGTGTTGGGCCTCCAAGAGCAGAGGTTTGTAGAACAGCAGCAAGTTTCCCTTAAGTGAATCACCCAAGGTATATCGAACTCAGGGAGGTAGAGGTCAAAGATATTCCTCTCAAGCAACCCTGCAATTAAGATACAAAAAGTCTCTTGTGTCCCCAACACACCCAATACACTTGTCAGATGTATAGGTGCACTAGTTATGCGAAGAGATAGTGAAATACAAGTAATATGGACGATTATAAGTAGTAATTGCAATCTGTAATAAAAATGGCAGCAAGCAAACATGTAGCAGAACTTGTTGGAAACGGTGTTTTAATGCTTGGAAACAAGGCCTAGGGATCCTACTTTCACCAGTGGACATTCTCAACAATGACATCAAAGTTAAATAAATAAACAGTACTCTCAAACACTCTCATGTTGGATAACAAACACCATTCATTGTGTAGGGCTACAAGAGCACACTCAAAGTTAGAGTAAACTAACACCAACAACGTCATGAAGGAATCACACACGGTGCACACACTGTCACCGTTACAACCGTGAATAACCCCGGAGTTCATATTAAAGTAACCTCTAGAGTGCATAATAGATAAAGAGTAGCATCACATATTCAACTAGGTTACAAAGCTCATGATCACATAAAAGATCACATCATGGGAGAGAGAGATAGACCACATAGCTACCGTAGATCCCGCAGCCTCGGGGGAGAACTACTCACTCCTCATCGTAGGAGTCAGCAACGGCGATGGAGATGGCGGTGGAGTCGATGGAGATGGCTCCGGGGGCAATTCCCCGTCCCGGCAGGGTGCCGGAACAAAGACTTCTGTCCCCCGAATCTTGTCTTCGATGGCGGCGACACTCGGGACCCGTGGAGGAAAATATGAACACCGTCCTAGGGTTTTTGGTTCGGGGGGTATATGTAGGCGAAAGGGCGAGGTCGGTGGACCCCCGAGGGGCCCACACCACGTGCTCGCGCGGCCCAGGCTCCTGCCGCGCGAGGACCTGATGTGGCCGCCTCGGTCGCCCACCTCGTCTCGTGTTCGGTCTTCTGGAACGTTCCCAATTAAAAACGGACTTCAGAAAAGAAATCGTCCAATTCCGAGAATATTTCCTTAAGTACTTTTCTGAAATAAAAAACAGCAGAAAACAGGGAACTGGCACTGTGGCATCTTGTTAATAGGTTAGTCCCAGAAAATGCATAAAACTATATAAAATGCATATAAAGCATGTAATAACTTGGTATAATATAGCATGGAACATAAGAAATTATAGATACGTTGGAGACGTATCAACATCCCCAAGCTTAGTTCTACTCGTCCCGAGTAGGCAAGAACAATAAAAGAAGAATAATTTCTGAAGTGACGTGCTTAAACACAATCTTGATCATAATATAATGTAAGGCTCATGTTATGAATGAAGTGACTCAAGGCAATGATCTATAGTTTGCTAACAAATAGACAAGGAGTAAACAACTACATCATATAAGTAAAACTTTTCATGAATAGTACTTTCAAACAAGCATTAAAAAAGATTTGCATAAGAGTTAACTCATAAAGCAATATTATCTAAGCAGAAGAGCATTGAAGCAACACAAAGGAAGATATAAGTTTCAGCATTGG
Organism: Poa annua; assembly: GCA_026929855.1. Lineage (NCBI taxonomy): Eukaryota > Viridiplantae > Streptophyta > Magnoliopsida > Poales > Poaceae > Poa > Poa annua. The sequence goes on along the minus strand of CM049439.1, from coordinate 24,777,865 downwards.
CTTTCAACTTTTGAACATGTATATCATATAGATAGTTGTCAACACAGAGAAATATAACAAGTGCAATAAGTAAGCATATAAGAATTGTTGCACACAGTTGACACAAGTGTTTGCTTCGGGGATAAAAAGAAGTAGGTAAACTGACTCAACATAAAGTAAAAGATAGGCCCTTCGTAGAGGGAAGCAGGGATACAAGCATGTGCTAGAGCTTCTTAGTTTTATAGGTTTTTGAAATCATATAGAGAGCATAAAAGTAAGTTTTGAGCGGTGTTTGTCGTTGTCAACGAATGGTAATGGGCACTCTACCCCCCTTGTCAACCAGACTTTCAAGAGCGGCTCCCATGAAGGACGTTATTTCTACCAGCAAGGTAGATCATCCCTCTTATCTCTTTTGTTTACACATATAGTTAAAAACTGTTGTCATTGCTTGACTGATTGGATCAGGGCAAAAATATGAAGAGATTGCAGCGGTTAAAGTTGTAATTAATTGGGACTGGGCACCCCATTTGCCAGCTCTTTTTGCAAAGTTAATGGATAAGCGGTGTATATGCCACTAGTCCGGTTGGTGAAAGTCTGTCTAAAAGCAAATGACAAGGTTGATATCCGCAACACCACATACTTCCTCATGAGCTAATAAACATTGACACAAATAAGAGATAATATGTTTTGAATAAAAGGTAGCACATGAAGTATTTACTTGGAATGGCAGGAAATACCATGTAGTAGGTAGGTATGGTGGACACAAATGGCATAGGTTTTGGCTCAAGGATTATGGATGCACGAGAAGCATTCCCTCTCAGTACAAGGCTTTGGCTAGCAAGGTTGTTTGAAGCAAACACAAGTATAAACTATGACAACAAGACGTATATAAAAACATATTGCAAGCATTATAAAACTCTACATTGTCTTCCTTGTTGTTCAAACACTTTAACTAGAAAATATCTAGACCTTAGAGATACCAAACATGCAAACCAAATTTCAGCAAGTTTTACGGTAGTTCCTCACTAATAGGTTTTAACTACATGATGTAAAAGCTTAAACATGATCTACTTGAGAGCTCAAAACAATTGCCAAGCCCCACAACATGCAAGATAACAATCCATAAGAGCATGTATATCTTTCTTTATACCATCTACCACATTTAGCATTTTCTGTTCTCAACCAAACACCAATCAACTTATTTAAAAGATAAACTCTCCAAGTAATTAAACAATGAGATATGAGAGTATGATATAATAAAGCTAACAGCTCTAGCAAGAGATGCATGAAAAACAAGAGCTAGAAAGCATTGAAGTAACATAGAAGAATACTCAACAAATATAAGTGAAGAATACGAGTATTCATAAGGAAAAGCGGAGCGTGTCTCTCTCCCACAACGGAATGCTAGGATCCATTTTATTCAGAGAATGAAAATAACAAAAACAAAAACAAACTGACGCTTCAAGAAAAGCACATAAGAAGTGGCGGAATTAAAATATAGTTTCACTAGAAAGGACCTGATAGTTTGTTGATGAAGAAGGGGATGCCTTGGGCATCCCCAAGCTTTGACGCTTGAGTCTTCTTGAAATATGTTGGGGATGAACCACCGGGGCATCCCCAAGCTTTGGCTTTACTATCCTCTTGATCACATCATATCATCCTTCTCTCTTGATCCTTGAACACTTCCTCCACACCAAACTTAGAGTAACTTCATTAGAGGGTTAGTGCACGAAAAATTATGATATTCTGTAGGAACACAATTGCTACCAATGCTACTGGACATTAGCTACAGCCACTGATACTTCATAGGATAAAAAGATCCAATCAAAATAGCAAAAGAGGCATTGCAAAATAAATGGCAGAATCTGTCAAAAACAGAACAGTCCGTAAAGACGAATTTTTTCGAGGCACTTAACTTGCTCAGATCACAACACTCAAAACTAATGAAAGTTGCATATAGATCTGAGGATTACGCACAAAAAAGGGCAGATTATTTGGATTTTTCTGTGAGGAGTTACGAATAAAACGGTGAACAGCAGAAAACTGTTTCTGCGCAGGAATCCAAATTTAGCATCAACTTTCAACTAGAGGCTTAACTTGACACAACAATGCAATAAAATAAAGATACAAAGGAATTGCTACAGAGGTAGGCATGTTCCTTGACTCAATATAAAAGAAAATAACAGAAATAAAATATTGGGTTGTCTCCCAAAAGCTCTTTCTTTGTAGCCATTAAGATAGGCATAGTGATTTTTATGATGCTCTCATAAAATGAGAGTCGAAAACCGAAGAGAGCATCAAGAGGCAAATATCAAACACATTTAAGTCTAACCCTCTTCCTATGAAAAATAATCTTGTAAAGAAACAAGTCATGAAAGCACAAAGCAACAAACATAGGAGAGCAAAACAAGTGCAACTTTAAAATTTTCAACATAACGAGGGGAAACTTAATATTGTTGAGATACATAAAACCATGTTTCCCACTCTCATAATAACTTTCAGTAGTAGAAATAAATTCAACCATATAACCACAAGAATCATTCAACTTAGATAACATAGGCACATAAAGAGGATCATTAAATTTATTTTGGAATTCATTAGCATGCTTCGCTCTTTCAAAATAGTTATTAAGATCAATATCAAGTTTAAGATCATGGTTGCAACAAAGATTTGGAACTAGAGACAATTGCAAACCACATAAGTATTTCTCAACATAAGCAAATTTCTCCTCCATGGTGTAATTAGGAGAATTCAAGAACAAAGTAGGACTCTCATGAGTAAGAGTACCATCACAAGCAGCAATTATATCATTTTTATCCTCAACTTCTAAACATAGAGGATTATCAATAAGCATATGACCATCATCTAAAGCATTATCATATAGTATATTTAAGCAACACTCATCATTATCATCTATAAGTTCACAAGTAGCATCATGAATAAAATTTACAACATAACTATCACATAAAACATTCTTATCATGAGCCACGTGCATGAAAGAATTAATACTCTCCACATAAGCATAGTCATTCTTATTAATTGTAGTGGGAGCAAATTCAACAAAATAGCTATCATTATTATTCTCATCACCATAATCATCAAATATAGGAGGCATATTGTAATCAACATAAAATATATCCTCAACAGTAGGTGGACCGAAAATATCACAATGATTATAATTATCATATATTGGAGGCAAGGTATCATCAAAGAAAATTTTCTCCTCCGTGCTTGGGGGACTAAAAATATCATGCTCATCAAAACCAACTCCCCCAAGCTTAGACTTTTCCATAGCATTAGCAATAATGGTGTTCAAAGAATTCATACTAATAACATTGCTACTAGCATGCAAATAAAGTTCCGTAGGTTTTTTAATTTTCTCTTCAAACACTTCATGTCCTAACTCAAGATAAATATTATAAAGCTCTCTAATATTTTTGTTGTTTTCCATTAACCTAACTAGTGAAAATAAAAACAAGAAACAAAAAGTAATAACTGCAGAATCTAAAAGAGATACCTTCAAGCGCTCACCTCCCCGGCAACGGCGCCAGAAAATAGCTTGATGTCTACGCACGCTTCTATTCTCGTAGACAGTGTTGGGCCTCCAAGAGCAGAGGTTTGTAGAACAGCAGCAAGTTTCCCTTAAGTGAATCACCCAAGGTATATCGAACTCAGGGAGGTAGAGGTCAAAGATATTCCTCTCAAGCAACCCTGCAATTAAGATACAAAAAGTCTCTTGTGTCCCCAACACACCCAATACACTTGTCAGATGTATAGGTGCACTAGTTATGCGAAGAGATAGTGAAATACAAGTAATATGGACGATTATAAGTAGTAATTGCAATCTGTAATAAAAATGGCAGCAATCAAACATGTAGCAGAACTTGTTGGAAACGGTGTTTTAATGCTTAGAAACAAGGCTTAGGGATCCTACTTTCACCAGTGGACATTCTCAACAATGACATCAAAGTTAAATAAATAAACACTACTCTCAAACACTCTCATGTTGGATAACAAACACCATTCATTGTGTAGGGCTACAAGAGCACCCTCAAAGTCAGAGTAAACTAACACCAACAACGTCATAAAGGAATCACACACGGTGCACACACTGTCACCGTTATAACCGTGAATAACCCCGGAGTTCATATTAAAGTAACCTCTAGAGTGCATAATAGATAAAGAGTAGCATCACATATTCAACTAGGTTACAAAGCTCATGATCACATAAAAGATCACATCATGGGAGAGAGAGATAGACCACATAGCTACCGTAGATCCCGCAGCCTCGGGGGAGAAGTACTCACTCCTCATCGTAGGAGTCAGCAACGGCGATGGACATGGCGGTGGAGTCGATGGAGATGGCTCCGGGGGCAATTCCACGTCCCGGCAGGGTGCCGGAACAGAGACTTCTGTCCCCCGAATCTTGTCTTCGATGGCGGCGACGCTCGGGACCCGTGGAGGAAAATATGAACACCGTCCTAGGGTTTTTGGTTCGGGGGGTATATGTAGGCGAAAGGGCGAGGTCGGTGGACCCCGAGGGGCCCACACCACGTGCTCGCGCGGCCTAGGCTCCTGCCGCGCGAGGACCTGATGTGGCCGCCTCGGTCGCCCACTTCGTCTCGTGTTCGGTCTTCTGGAACATTCCCAATTAAAAACGGACTTCAGAAAAGAAATCGTCCAATTCCGAGAATATTTCCTTAAGTACTTTTCTGAAATCAAAAACAGCAGAAAACAGGGAACTGGCACTGTGGCATCTTGTTAATAGGTTAGTCACAGAAAATGCATAAAACTATATAAAATGCATATAAAACATGTAATAACTTGGTATAATATAGCATGGAACATAAGAAATTATAGATACGTTGGAGACGTATCAGCATGTCACTTCAGAAATTATTCTTGTTATCGTTTTACCTACTCGGGACGAGTAGAACTAAGCTTGGGGACGCTTGATACGTCTCAAACGTATCTATAATTTCTTATGTTCCATGCTTATATTATACCAATTGCTACATGTTTTATATACACTTTATATGGTTTTTATGCATTTTCTAGGACTAACCTATTAACAAGATGCCACAGTGACAGTTCCCTGTTTTTTGCTGTTTTTGGTTTCAGAAAAGATGTTAAGGAAATATTCTCGGAATTGCACGAAACAAAAGCCAATACCCCTATTTTCCCCGGAAGCATCCAGAACAACGAAGAGAATACGGAGGAGGGCCACGAGGCAGCCACACCTGTTGGTGGCGCGGCTCCATCCTTGGCCGCGCCACCACGTTGTGTGGGCCCCTTGGGGCCCCACCTCCTTCGCCCTTTCGCCTACTTAAACCCCCCGACGGGAAAACCCTAAGTACCCGAATACTTTTCCAGAAAACATTACGGAGCCGCCGCCGTCGTCAACCCTAGTTTGGGAGGGTTCAGAAGCTCTTCCCGGCACCCTGTCGGAGAGGGGAATCATCACCGGAGGGCTCTACATCACCATAACCGCCTCCGGACTGATGCGTGAGTAGTTCATCCTTGGACTACGGGTCCATAGCAGTAGCTAGATGGTTGTCTTCTCCTATTGTGCCATCATGTTTAGATCTTGTGAGCTGCCTATCATGATCAAGATCATCTTTATGTAATGCTACATGTTGTGTTTGCTGGGATCCGATGAATAATTGAGTACATGTCATTTGCTTCATAATATATCTTGTGAGTGCGTTATTTATGATCTTGCATGCTCTCCGTTACTAGTTGATGCTCTGGCCAAGTAGATGCTTGTGACTCCAAGAGGGGGTATTTATGCTCGATAATGGGTTCATGTCTCTATTTAATCTGGGGGAGTGACAGCAACCTCTAAGATGGTAGATGTACTGTTGCTACTAGGGATAAAACAATAGTTCTTTATCTAAGGATATTTGTGCTACTTACATTGCACACTTTACTTAATGCAATAATCTGTTGCTTGCAACTTAATACTGAAAGGTGTTGCGGATGCTATCCTGAAGGTGGATCATTAGTCATAGATGTAGTTGGATGACGGTCTATGTATCATGTTGTAATGCCCAAATGAATCTCACACTAGACATCATGACTTGTATATGCATTGTTATGCAGTTCTTTAGTCTGTCAATTGCCCAGCTGTAATTTGTTTACCCGCATGTATGCTATTATTATTTATGGAGAGACACCACTAGTGAACTGTGGACCCCGGTCCTTTTACCTTAAACTGATAAAACAATCTACTTCAATCCTGTTACTTTCATTATCTGCAAACAAACATCATTTTCCACACATACGTTTAATCCTTTGTTACAGCAAGCCAGTGAGATTGACAACCTCACTGTTAAGTTGGGGCAAAGTATCTTGATTGTGTTGTGTGCAGGTTTCACGTCAGCTTCGCGCCAAGCTCTTTTCTGGCGCCGTTGACACCTTCAGAAGAACTTTAGTTTCCTACTGGTTCGATAACCTTGGTTTCACAACTGAGAGAAATTTGCTGCTGCACTACTTCATACCTTCCTCTTGGGGTTTCCCAACAACACCTCACCGGTGCATCAGACTCCCCTTGCAGAAGTGCTCCAACTCCCCGGCAACGGCGCCAGGAATTCTTGATGCACTACACGGCTGCGAAGTTGATGAGGAAGATGGATGCGGTGGAGTTGTTAGGAAACCCCAAGAGGAAGGTGTGAAGTAGTGCAGCAGCAAATTTCCCTTGGTTATGAAACCAAGGTTATCAAACCAGTAGGAGTTGAATGCTCTTCTGAAGGTTGTTGAAGATGACTTTGGCAGGGCGCACTATCGGTGTCAACAACGAACGTGGAACCTGCACACAACACAATCAAACTACTTTGCCCCAACGAAACAGTAAGGTTGTCAATCTCACCGGCTTGCTGTAAACAAAGGGATAAACGTATGGTGTGGAAAATGATGTTTGTGTGCAGAGAATGAAAGTAACAGTTTGCAGTAGGTTGTATTATCAATGTAGAGAATGGACCGGGGTCCACAGTTCACTAGTGGTGTCTCTCCATAAATAAATAATAGCATGCATGCGGGTAAACAAATTATAGCTGGGCAATTGACAAAATAAGAACTGCATAATGATGCATACACTATAGTCATGATGTCTAGTATGAGATTAATTTGGGCATTCCAACAATATACATAGACCGTTCCAACCGCATCTATGACTAATAATCCACCTTCCGGTTAGCGTCCGCACCCCTTTCAGTATTAAGTTGCAAGCAACAGATTATTGCATTAGGCAAAGTGCGTAATGTAAGTAATACAATTATCCTTAGACAAACTACTATTGTTTAATCCCTAGTAGCAACAATACATTCACAATCTTAGAGGTTGCTGTCACTCCACCAGATTAAATGAAGACATGAACCCACTATCGAGCATAAATACTCCCTCTTGGAGTCACAAGCATCTACTTGGCCAGAGTATCTACTAGCAACGGAGAGCATGCAAGATCATAAATAACACACACATAATTTATTATGAAGCAAAAGACATAGTACTCAATATTCATCGGATCCCAGCAAACACAACATGTAGCATTACATAAAGATGATCTTGATCATGATAGGCAGCTCACAAGATCTAAACATGGTAGCACATAAGGAGAAGACAACCATCTAGCTACTGCTATGGACCCGTAGTCCAAGGATGAACTACTCACGCATCAGTCCGGAGGCGGGCATGGTGATGTAGAGCCCTCCGGTGATGATTCCCCTCTCCGGCAGGGTGCCGGGAAGAGCTTCTGAACCCTCCCAAACTACGGTTGACGACGGTGGCGGCTCTGGAACTTTTCGTGGATTTCTGATCGGGTACCAAGGGTTTTCTCGTCGGGGGGAATAAATAGGCGAAAGGGCAACGTCGGTGGAGGGCCGTGGGCCCCACACCACGTGATGGCGCGGCAGAAGGGGGAGCCGCGCCTCCGACAGGTGTGGGCGCCCTGTGGCCCCTCTTCGTTAGCTCTTCGGTCTTCTGGATCCTTCCGAGAAAATAGGAGTTTTGGCTTTTGTTTCGTCCAATTCCGAGAATATTTCCTTAACAACTTTTCTGAAACCAAAAACAGCAGAAAACATGGAACTGGCACTGTGGCATCTTGTTAATAGGTTAGTCCCAGAAAATGCATAAAAAACATATAAAGTGTATATAAAACATGTAGCAATGGGTATAATATAAGCATGGAACATAAGAAATTGTAGATACGTTTGAGACGTATCAATGCTCTGGCCAAGTAGATGCTTGTGACTCCAAGAGGGGGTATTTATGTTCGATAGTGGGTTCATGTCTTCATTTAATCTGGGGGAGTGACAGCAACCTCTAAGATTGTGAATGTACTGTTGCTACTAGGGATAAAACAGTAGTGCTTTGTCTAAGGAAAATTGTGCTAATTACATTACACACTTTGCGTAATGCAATAATCTGTTGCTTGCAACTTAATACTGAAAGGGGTACGGACGTTAACCGGAAGGTGGATTATTAGTCATAGATGCCGTTGGAACGGTCTATGTATATTGTTGTAATGCCCAAATGAATCTCACACTAGACACCATGACATGTACATGCATCATTATGCAGTTCTTTATTTTGTCAATTGCCCAGCTGTAATTTGTTTACCCACATGTATGCTATTATTTATTTATGGAGAGACACCACTAGTGAACTGTGGACCCCGGTCCATTCTTTTACATTGATAATACAACCTACTGCAAACTGTTTTCTTTCATTCTCTAGAAGCAAACATCATTTTCCACACCATACGTCTAATCCTTTGTTACAGCAAGCAAGTGAGACTGACAATCTCACTATTAAGTTGGGGCAAAGTATCTTGGTTGTGTTGTGTGAAGGTTCCACGCCAACTAAGTGCCACCAAGACTTTCTGGCGCCATTGCTAGGGGAGGAAGCACCTTTGTTCAGCTCCCTGCAACTCAGAAGATCGTCTGGCACCGTTGACACCTTCAGAAGAGCCTTCATCTCCTACTGGTTCGATAACCTTGGTTTCATAACTAAGGGAAAACTTCCTGTTGTACTCTCCACACCTTCCTCTAGGGGTTGGCCAACGCGGCGAGAGCATCACTGGCTTGCTGTTACAAAGGATTAGACGTACAGTGTGGAAAATGATGTTTGCTTGCAGAGAATGAAAAGAACATTGTTTGCAGTAGGTTGTATTATCAATGTAAAAGAATGGACCGGGGTCCACAGTTCACTAATGGTGTCTCTCCATAAATAAATAATAGCATACCTGCGGGTAAACAAATTACAGCTGGGCAATTGACAAAATAAAGAACTACATAATGATGCATGTACAAGTCATGGTGTCTAGTGTGAGATTCATTTGGGCATTACAACAATATACATAGACCGTTCCAACGGCATCTATGACTAATAATCCACCTTCCGGTTAACGTACGTACCCCTTTCAGTATTAAGTTGCAAGCAACAGATTATTGCATTAGGCACAGTGTGTAATGTAATTAGCACAATTTTCCTTAGACAAAGCACTACTGTTTTATCCCTAGTAGCAACAGTACATTCACAATCTTAGAGGTTGCTGTCACTCCCCCAGATTAAATGAAGACATGAACCCACTATCGAGCACAAATACTCCCTTTTGGAGTCGCAAGCATCTACTTGGCCAGAGCATCTACTAGCAACGGAGAGCATGTAAGATCATAAATAATGCACTCACATAATATATTGATGCTCTCAGCAGCATTGGGAAACCCCAAGAGGAAGGTGTGACGCAGTAGCAGCAAGTTTTCTCTCAGTTATGAAACCAAGGTTATCGAACCAGTAGGAGATGAAGGCTCTTCTGAAGGTGTCAACGACGCCAGAAAGTCTTGGTGGCGTGTAGTTGGCGTGGAACCTGCACACAACACAATCAAGATACTTTGCCCCAACTTAACAGTGAGATTGTCAGTCTCACTGGCTTGCTGTTACAAAGGATTAGACGTATAGTGTGGAAAATGATGTTTGCTTGCAGAGAATGAAAAGAATAGTGTTTGCAGTAGGTTGTATTATCAATGTAAAAGAATGGACCGGGGTCCACAGTTCACTAGTGGTGTCTCTCCATAAATAAATAATAGCATACATGCGGGTAAACAAATTACAGCTGGGAAATTGACAAAATAAATATCTGCATAATGATGCATCTACAAGTCATGGTGTCTAGTGTGAGATTCATTTGGGCATTACAACAATATACATAGACCGTTCCAACCGCATCTATGACTAATAATCCCCCTTCCGGTTAGCGTCCGCACCCCTTTCAGTATTAAGTTGCAAGCAACAGATTATTGCATTAGGCAAAGTGTGTAATGTAAGTAGCACAATTATCCTTAGACAAAGCACTGCTGTTTTATCCCTAGTAGCAACAGTACATTCACAATCTTGGAGGTTGTTGTCACTCCCCCAGATTAAATGAAGACATGAACCCACTATCGAGAATAAATACCCCCTCTTGGAGTCACAAGCATCTACTTGGTCAGAGCATCTACTAGCAACGGAGAGCATGCAAGATCAAAATAGTGCACTCACATAATATATTATGAAGCAAATGACATAGTACTCAATATTCATCGGATCCCAGCAAACACAACATGTAGCATTACAATAAGATTATCTTGATCATGATAGGCAGCTCATAAGATCTAACATGATAGCACAAGTGGAGAAGACAACCATCTAGCTACTGCTATGGACCCATAGTCCAAGGATGAACTACTCACGCATCAGTCCGGAGGCGGGCATGGTGATTTAGAGCCCTCCGGTGATGATTCCCCTCTCCGGCAGGGTGCCGGCAAGAGCTTCAGAACCCTCCCGAACTAGGGTTGACGACGGCGGCGGCTACGGGATGTTTCGTGGAAAAGTGTTCGGGTCCTAGGGTTTATTTGTCGGGGGGTATAAATAGGCCAAAGGGCGACGTCGGTGGAGGGCCGTGGGCCCCACACCACGTCATGGCGCGGTAGAGGGGGGACCCGCGCCGCCACCAGGTGTGGCTGGCCTGTGGCCCCCCTCCCACTCCTCGTCGGTGTTCTGGATGCTTCCGGGGAAAATAGGGACTTTGGCTTTTGTTTCGTGCAATTCCGAGAATATTTCCATAACAGCTATTCTGAAACCAAAAACAGCAGAAAACAGGGAACTGGCACTGTGGCATCTTGTTAATAGGTTAGTCCTAGAAAATGCATAAAAGTGATATAAAGTGTATATAAAACATGTAGCAATTTGTATAAGGGACAATTACTTCTGTGCCCCGGTTCTCTCTAGTTTATCCGTCTGTGCTATACCTGCGTAGTTTCTCTCGTCTGTGCCCTGGATGGCTCGGAAATCGGCCAAACGCTCTATTGCCCTCTGGTCAACCGTCACTTGGCCTGACTGGTCGGGTCGGCCTGGCGCGGCTCGGTTGGGATTTTCTGGGGTCGGCTAGTGGGGTCGGCCCTTTGACCTTAGATGTGGGCCCAGCAAAGTGCATGCTCGTCCTCATCCTCCTCCTCCTCCAAGTGGGACCGCTCAAGTGGGGACAGGAAGCGAGTCTCAAGTGGGGACAGGAAGGGACGAGTCTGACGTCCAGGTTGGGTATCTCGGCCCCAATTAAGACGTGGTTAACACCGAATTAACTGAGTTAACACTGAATTAACTGAATTAACACTGAAGTAACTGACAATTCGTTGATTAGTACGTCATTGTTTAGTGAAACTGCTATTACTAATTGAAACTGCTACTACTACTAATTGAAACTCGATTTATAACTCGAATTGATTTATAATATAGGATTCATAACTCGATTTGAAAACTGAAATTACATTTATAACTCGAATTGAAACTGCTACTATGAATTGAAAATCGATTTATAACTCGAATAGGATTATATTAGGATTATATTCACAATTACAAAAGATTAGCAGTGCATGCAGCACTGCTACTACGCCGGCGTCGGCCTAATACTACTACTAATCAGCAGTGCAACTAATGCACTACTGCTACTATGCCGGCCTCGGCCTACACGCGCCGCTTCTTGGCCGGCGGTTCGTCGTCGTCGTCGGAGTCGGAGTCATCCTCCTCCTCCGCCTCCTCCTCCTCGTCGTCGTCCTCCTCCTCCTCGTCGTCCTTCACCAACTCCGGGTCCGAGTCCTCCTCCTCGGACCCGTCGTGTTCGTCGTCGTCGGAGTCGCCGTCGGAGTCGTCGGGGTCAAAGCCGCCGCTCTGGTCGTCGTCGTCGCCCTCGCCGTCGTCGTCGGTGCCGGAGCCGCCGCCGTGGCCGTGGTCCTCATCCCACCATGGGATCGGGTTACCCTCGCCGTCGGAAACGCTCGGGATGGCTTCGTTCTGCCACCAGTGATCCATTGGAGAGCAAGGGTGGTTGGGTTTTTTCAGAATGAGGAGAAGAGAGAAACTGCACAAATGTGCAATGGAGAGAAGAGCGAGTGAACCGCAATGCAATGAGATTGGGGTTTTTATTTGTGAAGGATAGTGATGAATTCACTGCCGTCGGCCCATAAATCGATAACCGCTTGGGGCACCGAACAGGCGCATCGCCTCGTTTTCTTGCCAATGCAGTGTAACATGACAACACAATTTACAGATTATATTCGCAATGATGACATCGTGTGACCGCGCTTCACGTCTAGTCGAACTGACATGCCTATAAATGTTTACCACGTCATCTGGTGCCCCTATACGTGTCGAGTACAAGTGTTGAACAGTTGATGTGGGTCGTCGTTATGGTCAAATTTAATGCAGTTGGAGACGTTGTGAGACATCTACACGTATCAGAAGCATTTTTTGCGAGAACTAACGCGATTAATTTTCTTTTTACGTGCAAATATCCGGACACGAACTGGACGTGAACTACACGTATCGGTGCATCCGTGTCAACACACCAAGCGCAATCTGGACACGAACTGGACGTGAACTGGCACCCACAATGCGCACTCTGTGTAGTTACGCGATCTGAACGTGTGTAGACCTTGTTTATCAACTTGAATCGTTTGTAATATTTGTTATTATACTTCTGTCGAACACCTTAAGTGCGCACTCTCGACGCGCCATGGCGTGCTCCGGACGCGCCATGGCGTGCTCTGGGAGTGCACTGGCGCACATTTGGGCGCGAACTAAGCCTAGACCATTCTTATTCACTCCAAAATGATACTTTCGCGAGTATTTTGAAATTACCATGTTGCAATTCCAAAACCACTTCTCTTCAACCTTAGACCTCATCGTTTGAGTTTTGCGATATCACATGAGATACATGCCCTTCTAATTTTGAATGTATGTATGCCGGCCCAATGGATTCTAGGGTGTGCAGAGCCCACTCTCCACGGCCCTCACACGCGTCGATGCCGACGAAACGACTAAGGACCAAGCGGAACGCTTGGGGAGACCCCCGAGGGGAGAGCCCCCTCGAGGGGACTTGAGGTGGCAGCGAAGAGACTGAAGGGGCTCCCCTGAGGCCGCCCCCCGGCATGGCTTTCCTCCCTTGAGGAGAAGTCAACACAACTCCCCCGGCAGGGCCTCCCGGGCCCTGCGGGGATACTTCGCCACGAAGGAACCGCTGCAGAGCGCACATGGCCTCTGCAGCAGCCGCAGAGTGACGCGCGCGTCTGCGCGCGATGACGACGGCGCCGCAGTTGCCATTCTGGTGATAAAAGGAGTCAACAAAGCGATGTGTCCCCTGCGCCGCCACCAAGGCTTTCCTCTTTGGTGATAAAGCGGGTGGCCGGCGCAACGCTCCAACGGCGACGTCACCGTGGGCACCCCCACGGCCTCTGCAGCACCAGCTGTCCGCTCTGCAAAGACAAAAGCTGCCCTGCCACGGAGGCAGGCTTTACGACCATGGACCAAGTCCATGGACACCCGAGCTGCGGTGCACCCCGCTCCTCCGCTTCGTCGGCATGTGGGAACCCTTCCGCTGCGCAGGACGCAGGGATGAGGCCCGGGGCGCCTATATAAGGAGCAGGAGCGCCACCGTAGAGGGGGATCGAAGAACCATCCGCTCACCCGTGTAAACCCTACCATAGCCTAGCCAAGCTTAGCGAGCTCGAGGAGGAAGAAGAGCTTGCCCTTCCCCCTCCAAGCTCCGCATACCCGCTCGAGAGCCCTCGGCAAGCTCATTGTGATGTTCCTACTGCAGTGCAATACAGACAGGCAGGAGTAGCGGTTTTACCTCACCTTGAGGGCCGTGAACCTGGGTACGGGCCGGACTCCATCTCTGTCGTGCTGTTCCTCCACAGGCTCGACGAGCACCGTCGCCGAGCCGGCCGTAGGTTGTTGACCAACGTGTTCAGTCCCCTTCACGAACTTCTCCCCCGAGAGTGGTTATCCCTGTTCCGTGGGCATCACACCTCGACATTTGGCGCGCCAGGTAGGGGACTGAGGCGCGTCTTCAACCTCCGGCCGGCTTCCGCGTCATGGCGGACACCCGCACGACACGCGCCAACAGGCGCGCAGCTGACCGGGCTCACATAGAGCCCGGCACCGCTTCCACTCGTGGACGCCGCGGTCGTCCTCGCGCAGCCGAGCGCGCCAACACCGGCCCGCATGTGGAGGACCCGGAGAGCGAAGAGTACCACGGCAGCGACCACCGCGATGACCGGGACGCTTCCCCGGAGCGCAACGACGACGCTGAGTCTTCGCACCAATCGCGGCGCCAAAGCGCGTCTTCTCAAGGACGCCCGGAGCCCACGCCGCACACCGCGCTACTCATGGCCCAGGAGCTCCTACGCTACCGGCCAAGCGCTGAGGCCCACGACCAGTGGCTGGACCGTCTCCACCACCTCGTCGACGTCGCGACCACGCGCCCCGCTCCGTCGCGCACCCTGGTCCATCACTCTGGCCGTGCGGGCACGGCTGCACCAGATGCGCCTCCGCCGCCGCCAGGACCGCCTCCAGCTGCCGCGCAAAGAGCTCCCTCTGATGCTTCCTCGCCGCATGACTGCCAGATCGTGCAGCGCACTGCGCCTGAGGCGCGTGTGGGCATGGAGCGGCGCCGTGACCTCCAGAACCGCCTTGTCGAAGAGCTCGGCCAAGCTGGACAGCAGAATCGCAGAGCTCTCCAGGGAGGAATCGCCACGTACGCCTCTGGCTGCCTGGCCTTCACCCGCGCTCTGCGTCGCGTGGTCTGGCCGCAGAAGTTCAGGCCAGCCCTCCCCAAGGGCTTCGACGGGTCCACCAACCCCCTCGAGTTCCTGCAGCTCTACACCACCTCCATCCAGGCTGCGGGGGGAGACGACAAGGTCATGGCCAACTGGTTCTCCCACGCGCTCAGGGACTCCGCGCTGTCCTGGCTCCTCAACCTGCCCGAGGACTCCATTGACTCATGGGAGGAGCTCTGCAAGCAGTTCGTCGCCAACTTCAAGGGCACGTACGAGCGCGCGCTCACCCACAACGACCTGCGCGCTGTGGTGCAGAAGAAGGATGAGACTCTCCGCAAGTACATCCAGCGCTTCAGCCAAGTGCGCAACAAGATCCCGTACATCCCCGACACTCAAGTCATCGCCGCCTTCAGGGAGGGCGTCACCAACCGCAGAATGCTTGAGAAACTGGGCATCCACGACAAGCTCACCTCTGTGGTGAAGCTGTTCGACCTCGCGGACAAGTGCACCAAGGCCGAGGAGGGACTCCTCTTCGTCAAGATGAGCCAGCGAGGGGACGACCAGGCTGAGGGCTCCAAGAGCCACAAGAAGCGCGAGGAGACTAAGCGCAAGACCACTGCTGTCCTGGCGGCAGAGCCAGCCGCCAAGAGCGCCCGCAGAAGCTCCCCTGAGCCTGGCGACAAGGAGGCGGACCACCGCTCCTTCTGCGTCTACCACAACAGGCGCGGCCACGCCACAGACGACTGCTTTGACCTCAAGAGGCTGAGCAGGGAGCGCGAGCGAGGTGAAGGCAGCGGGAACCGCGGCAGAGGCCGCGGCTACCGCCGCGACAGCAGAGGCGGACGTGGTGGCAACTACCAGAGGCCGCAAGGCACTCAGGCCAACGCCGCCGAGAAGAACAACAATCTCCCTGACAAGGAGGCCGACGTTGCGCCACCGCAGGCAACCCTTGTCGAGCACCCCGTCTACTTCGTCAGCACAGTGCTGCGGGATGCTCGGGAGAGGTATCCAATGCAGCAGAAGCTCCTCGTCGCGCTCCTCATCGCCTCCAGAAAGTTGCGACACTACTTCCAGGGCCACCCCATTACGGTGGTCACTACTTTCCCCCTGGAGCAGATCCTACGCAACCCCAACGCCACAGATCGTGTCGCAGGATGGAACATCGAGCTGCAGCCATTCAACTTGCGTTTCGACACCACGAGGGTCATAAAAGGAAGAGCGCTGGCTGACTTCGTCGCCGAATGGACCGACCCAAGCCCTGAGGAGCCTCGCGAGGCAGAAGCCGAGCCCTCGGGAAGCACGGTGCCCAGCCACTGGACCATGCATTTCGATAGAGCCTTCGCTTGCCGCAATGGCGGAGCAGGCGTCGTCCTAACTTCGCCCAAGGGTGACAAGCTATACTACGCTGTCCAGCTGTGCTTCACGATCGACAAGATCTCGCCGAATACGAAGGCCTCCTCGCCGGCTTAAGGGCCGCCATCGCTCTAGGCGTCAAGCACCTACTCGTCAAGGGAGACTCTCAGCTGCTCGTCAACTTCTCCAACAAGAGCTACACGCCGAAAGACGACCATATGGCCGCATACCTCGAAGAGGTCCGCAAGCTCGAGAAGCACTTCAGGGGCATGGAGCTCATGCACATCCCGAGGAAAGAAAACCAAGAGGCTGACGACATCGCCAAGCGGGCCTCGCGAAGGCAACCCCAGCAGGCCGGCGTCTTTGAAGAGAGGCTCGCCAAGGCATCCATCAAGCAGCCTCGACAGGCCACAGCCGCAAGCGCAGACGAAGCGCTCCCACCACCTCCTGAGTCTGGGGCGCCTGATTGCGGCCCCAGCACAGGGGAGCGCCTGTTGCTGATGGCAACCCACCAGGCCTCAGGCTGGATTGATGAGCTCAAGGACTACTTGGTGAAAGGAATCCTCCCTGAAGAGGACGCTGAGGCAGAGCGAATCGCTCGACAGGCGAAATCCTACTGCATCCTCGAGGGAAACCTCTACCGCAAGCGCCCAAATGGCGTCGCGCTCAAGTGCGTCCCTCCTGAGGAAGGCCGAGAGCTGATCAAGGACATCCACAGCGGGGAGTGCGGCCACCACTCATGTGCGCGCACCCTCGCAGGCAAGGTCTTCAGGAGCGGCTTTTACTGGCCTCAAGTGCTTCAAGATGCGGTCGCCATTGTGCAAACCTGCGACGCCTGCCAATTCCACGCCAAGCAAATTCATCAGCCGGCGCTGGGGCTACAAACCATCCCGCTCTCCTGGCCGTTTGCGGTCTGGGGGCTGGACATCTTGGGCCCCTTCCCAAGGTCGCAGGGGGGCTATCGCTTCCTCTTCGTGGCCATCGACAAGTTCACCAAGTGGACCGAAGTTGAGCCAGTACGCACCATACCAGCGGGGGCCGCGGTGAAATTCATCAGGAGCTTGGTCTGCCGCTTCGGCGTGCCCAACCGCATCATCACTGACAACGGCTCGCAATTCACCAGCGGCATCTTCCGGGCCTACTGCGACAAGCTTGGCGTCAAGGTCTGCTTCGCCTCGGTGGCTCACCCACGCAGCAACGGTCAAGCCGAGCGAGCAAACGCAGAGGTCCTCAAGGGCCTCAAGACCAGGAGCTTCAACATCCTCAAGGGCCACGGCAAGGGCTGGATCGACGAGCTCCCTTCGGTGCTCTGGTCCATACGCACAACTTCCTCAAGGCCTACAGGCGAGACGCCCTTCGCCCTGGTCTACGGAGCTGAGGCAGTCCTTCCTGCGGAAATCAAGCATGGGTCACCACGGGTCCTTGCCTTCAATGAAGACACCCAAGAGGACCTTCACAACGACGACCTGCTGTTCCTCGAGGGACGGCGCCGTCGGGCCGCCCTCAGGGCGGCGGGGGTACCAGCAAGACCTGCGACGCTACCACAGCCGCCATGTGTGCTCACGCACCCTTGAGGCAGGCGACCTCGTCCTCAGGCGAATCCTCTCCAGGGAAGGCCTCCACAAGCTCTCACCGATGTGGGAAGGCCCCTACAGGGTCTCCCACGTCGCCAGGCCTGGCGCGGTACGCCTCGAGACCGAAGACGGCATCCCCGTCAAGAACCCGTGGAACATCGCGCACCTGCGCAAGTTCTACCCGTGATCATTGTCACGTCAAGACATCAGGCTGAAGAGGCAGCTTACGGCTCCACCTCCAAGCATTTTTTGTCTCTAGAGGTTAAAAGCTCACGGCTTAAACCTCCAAGCCCCAAAGGCTTCTCTCGAGGGTCAGCCCTCCGAGCTCTCCTGCAGATGAGCCCCCGCAGGCCGCAGTGAACCTCTGCCACTAATGGGTGGTCCCCATGCCTCGACATGGAAGGAACGTTAGCTTGGCAAACCCAAGTGTAATGAACCGATTTTCGTTCCAAGAGAACTGTGCGCTCAGGCGCCATTTTCGTTCCTAAGTGAACTATGCGCTGCGGCGCCGCTATGTAATATTTTGGTGGTGAGTTTTATTCCAGCATTATTTTCTTTGTTGAAAATGGGCACTTATATCTCTCCACATGCGCACCTCGCGAGCGGGGGCTGAGTACGGTGCCAGTGCCTCAAATGACACACCAGCAGCACTGCAAAACCCAAGGATCCGAGCTCTGGCTGGAGGGCAGGCCCTCACAAACACGCCATCTCTACAAAGGACCTTGGTACTCTCTCTCCTCGCAAGGAACGCCTGAGGGGACCTATAAGCGCGCATTAGTCCCTTGTACCGTGCACAAGCGTTTGGGTTTGCCCCTCTAACATCTACAGAGAACAAGCGTCTCTACAAGCCTGAGGAGGCAGCAGGGAAAATCCCTTGAAGAGGACCTCCTCGCCAGGCTAAAAAACCTCTACAGGGCAAAAGCCTCGCGAAGCTAAGTCCCCTGCTCACAGCAAGAGAATCCTTGCATTTCGCTCACGAGCACTCTGCGTCCCTCGAGTGGTCCTTTCCCTCACTCTCCATGGGCTGCTTGCGCGTCAAAGGGGAGCCCTCAGCATCGCGCCTCGAGGGTTCTTACCTCTCTAAGCCTTAAACTCCCCCCGGCCTTGCCGAGTCATTGCTCGAGCATACCGCAGCGGCGGAGTCATAGCGCGAAGAGAAGGGGCCGGCGACGCAGAGCGAAAAAGACATGGAGTGGAAGTAGAGGCTCCTCGAGGGAAGCACACACAGACTTAGCGACACATGCTTAAAATGAGAAGTATATTACAGACTGAACAACAAAAGTCTTTAAGGTAAACATCCCTACAGCGCTGCAAGCGCACTAAACTGCAGGAGAGGATCTCAGGAGTAAGTTAGGCAGCGGCCTCGTCGTCGTCTTGGCCGGATCCCTCCTCTTCAAGCTCGCTCCCCTCATCGTCGTCCTCGTCCTCCGACGCGGCCCGCTTAAGGCGGCTGCAGAAGTCGTCCACTTGGTCGCGGACGGAGTTGGAGGCTTTCCACCGTTCCTCCCCCTCGAGGGGCTCGGTCACCGTCGCAAGGTCGAACCCGGGCTGGAGGTGCACGAGGTTGGAGAAGATGCGGTCCACCGCCACCGCCAGGAGCTGGCGGCACTCCTCCTCGACCACGTCGCGGAGCTCCGCGGCGGGGCCCTCGAGCGCCGTGAAGAGCTGCTCGAAGTACAAGAGGTAGGTGGCGGCGTCGGCGTGGCCTTGAGCCGGGACAGACGGCGCTTCTGCTCCCAGCTTCGCAGCGAGCTCGCGGCCCCGGCCCGCCAGGGTCAGAAACATGCGCTCCCGCTGCTGCGACAACACCTGCGCCGCCTTGGCGCTCTCAGCGGCCTCCACCGCCTTCTCCACGGCAGGACCCACCTGCTGGTTCATCTCCTCCATGTCGGCCATGAGGGAGGCGAGGTCTTGCTCTGTGCGCTTGCGGGCCTCCTCAGCGACGCGGCGGCGATCCGCCTCGCGCTTCACCTTGGAGACGAGAGTGGCGTTCATGTCTTCGAGCTGG
This sequence comes from Poa annua, assembly GCA_026929855.1. NCBI lineage: Eukaryota > Viridiplantae > Streptophyta > Magnoliopsida > Poales > Poaceae > Poa > Poa annua. The sequence goes on along the minus strand of CM049439.1, from coordinate 24,757,862 downwards.
TGGATCCGGGCGCCGCTCTCGCCAAGCCTCTTCTTGAAGCGGGTCTCCTGCTTGGTGAATTTGTCGGCGTAGTCCCGAGAGACGGCGGCGCGGTACGCCTTCTCCCGAGCCTGGAACTCCGCCTCGGCCTCCGCCTTCTGCTCGGCGAACCTCTTGTTGAAGCGCTCCACATGCCCCTTGTGGGTAGCCACTTCGCGTTCGTACTTGACGAGAGCCGCGGCCAGGCTCTCTTCGCGGGCCTCGAGGGCAGCACGCTGCCCCGACAGCTCCTGCTCCCGCAGAGCCAGCTGCTCGTCGCGGCGGCGCACATCCTCCTCGCGCTCGCCCAGGCTCCGTCCCCTGGCCTCCAAGCTCGCGCGAATCTCGTCCAGGGCGGACCGCACCGTCGCGGAGTCAGCCAGGATCTTCTTCTCGAGCTCGACGAGCTCGCTGCGCTTGGCCGCCAAGGAGTGCTCCACGGCCTCCCGCTCGGCCCTGGCTGCGGCTAGGTCCTCTGCCGCTGCCCGGCGCTCGGCCTTCAAGGTCTGCAGGAGCTCCTCGGCGTCCCGCGCAGCGCCCTCGCGGACCTCCTCGGCGAAGCGCAGCGCCTCCTCGCGCTCCGCCTGCAGAGCCTGGTCGCTCTGCTTGCGGGCCTCCACAGCCGCGTGGAGAGCGGCCCAGGCCCCCGCAAGCTCGTCCCGCTGCTGGGCGAGCTTCCCGTCCTCGAGAGCGAGGTGGGCCTCCAGGCCCTCCAGCGACTCTCTCACCAGGCGGAAGGCGACATCGCGTCGCCCCCTACTCCAGTCCCAGCCGCTGAGAGATAGGGCCTGGGACGTCTTGCGTGGCGCGGAGGGCCCGGCGCCGGTGTCGAGCTTGGGGGAAGGGGCCTCCGCGTGGGCCTGGGGGCTTGGAGGCAAATCCTCCGCCTCGGCGCCTGTGCCCTGCGCCTCGGTGTCGCCTCGCTCAGGCGGCACCTCCTCAGTTGCTTCCGGGGCAGAGGAGGTCTGCCCCGTCGCCGTAGCCTCCTCCACCCTAGCGGATGGCGGGGATGGCGGAATATCCTCCCCGCCGGCCCCCGGCGCGCTCGGGGCCGACGCAGCGCCAGCCGCTGCTTCAGGTTGCGCCGGAGGGGTTGCCGCGCGGGGCGGAGTTGGCACCCTCTCCGGCTGTTCTCCATGTGCTCCTCCTCCGGAGGCGGCTCAGGCGCCTCCGCCTGAGGCATGTCCACCTGAGGGCCTGCAGAGGCCTCCTCCTCAGGCCTCGCGGCCTCATCTGCCGCGGCATCGCCCGCTTCGGCCTCGGGGACGGCTTTTTTCATGTCCGCAGCCTTGCGAAGCCTGCGGCGCTTCGCGGGCGCTGGGTCGCTGGCGTGAGACGAGGAGACCGGTCAGGGGAGGAGACAGACAGAAAACCGCAGGAAAACGACAGAACCCAAGAGCACTTACTTGGACTTCTTCGCGCGGGTGTCGACCCACGCCATACCAGACGTGCGCCATGAGGGCGCGGTCCGGCCTCCTGACCCCCCAGGAGCCGCCTCAGCCTTCCTCTTGAGGGAGGCGCTTGGGGGCTCCCCGGCAGGCCAATCATGGGCCGCCTTGGTCCGAGGCTCTCTGCGCCCAGCCTCGGCCTTCTCGCCGTCGCTGGACGAAAGCTCGTAGACCTCCGCGGTGGGTGGCGCGGCTTGAGACGGGCTCGCCCCGCCGGCAGAGGGCACCGCCTCCGCCTCCGCGTCACCGTGCTCCGCGTCGCCGTGCTCCGCCTCTGACGCGTATGGAGACTCGGCAGCGTCCCCGTCCTTCGCCACGGGCATTGGCCCCTCCAGCTCTTCCTCCTCCCCCGCCAGGCCCAGCGCGGTGAATGTGGGCATCTGCGCCAGGGTGGCCCGGCGCTGGTCCGGAACCTGGTACAGAGGCCTTATCGCCACAGGGACCGCCGCGGGCACGTCGGGGTTGACGAAGAGGCCACCCATGATGGTGGCGACGACGGCGGGGCGCTGGTCGCAGGGGTGGAGCCGCATCGAGTCCATGAGCCCTGAGTACGCCCACATCGGCTTCTTGTGCGCCTGAAGGGGGGCGATGCGGCGCCTCACGAACTCCTCCGCCACCATTTGGCCGGTGAGGCCGTGCTCCCGGAGCATCCTCAAGTGGCCCACGAGGCCCGCTACCTGCGGGCCCTCGAGAGCCCGCTTGCCCCAGTGGGTGTTCTTCACGGGCGGCGCTTCGGGGACGTCGAGGAGGGAGCTCTGCGACGGGACGCCGATGAGGTACCACTTCTGCCTGAAGTCGTCCACCTTCTTCGACACCGCCGTCACGGGCCTCTCGCCGCTCCAGGACATGGGGATGTAGATATCCCCCATGCCGTCCGCGATGCGAAAAGACACGCAGCCCGTCCGCTCGGCCTTCGCGGTGTTCCGGAGCGCGTAGAAGCTCCTGAAGAGGGTCACCGATGGCCTCACCCCCAAATAAGCCTCACACAGGAAGGCGAAGATGGAGAGGATGAGAATGGAGTTGGGGTGAAGGTGCAGGAGATGGATCTGATAGAACTCTAAAACGGCCTCGAAGAATGGCGAGTACGGAGGCACCAGCCCTGCGAAGAGGGTCTGGAGGAAGATAGGGTAAAAACCCGCTGGGAGACGGCCGAACCTCGCGGCCCGGATGGCCGAGGCGCCGTGCTCGTTGCTCTTTCCGGCGACCAGGTGCTGGATCTTGCCCAGCGCGGCCGCATCGACGCGCGTCCCAATCAGGGCGGGGCCGAGCGTCTCCTCCTCCTGCGCATCATGGCGGGCCGAGGTCATCGCCGCCTTGCCTTTGGTTCCCCCATTGGTGGAGCAAGACGGAGGCGAAGGAGAGCAAAGGAAAGGAAAATGCACGCCGGAGAGAGAAAGAGTTCGCCGGAGAGGAGGGCTAAGAGCTCGAGAGTTGGAAAATGGAGGCACAGAGTGGGAAGCAATGACTGCGATTCGGGCCGGCGCGCAGCTTTATACCGCCGTCGGGCAGTTACCAAGGCGCGGTCGTGGTGATCGTGGTGGGGCCCCCCACTACGCACGTTCCTACCGGAGAAACCGAGTCGCCGCAAGTTCATCTCCAAGTGACGCGTGTCGCGGGCAGGCCGGGCGTTTTGGACCCGCGACGCTTCGTCTTGGCCCGGTGGGCCACGCCGTGCCCGTCGCGGGCCCGGGGGCTACTGTCGGCCCAGTGGATTCTAGGGTGTGCAGACCCCACTCTACACGGCCCACACACGCGCCGATGCCGATGAAACGACTAAGGACCAAGCAGGCGCCTGAGGAGACCCTCGAGGGGAGAGCACCCTCGCGGGGACTTGAGGAGGCAGCGAAGCGCCTGAAGGGGCTCCCCCTGGGGCCGCCTCCCGGCAAGGCTTTCCTCCCTTGAAGAGAAGTCAACACAACTCCCTCGGCAGGGCCGCCCGGGCCCTGCGGGGATACTTCGCCCCGAAGGAATCGCTGCAGAGCGCACATGGCCTCTGCAGCAGCCGCAGAGTGACGCGCGCATCTGCGCGCGATGACGACGGCGCCGCAGTTGTCGTTCTGGTGATAAAAGGAGTCAACAAAGCACTGTGTCCCCTGCGCCGCCACCAAGGCCTTCCTCTTTGGTGATAAAGCGGGTAGCCGGCGCAACGCTCCAACGGCGACGTCACCGTGGGCGCCCCCACGGCCTCTGCAGCACCAGCTGTCCGCTCTGCAAAGACAAAAGCTGCCCTGCCACGGAGGCAGACTTTGCGACCATGGACCAAGTCCATGGACACCCGAGCAGCGGTGCACCCCGCTCCTCCGCTTCGTCTCCATGTGGGAACCCTTCCGCTGCGCAGGACGCAGGGATGAGGCCCGGGGCGCCTATATAAGGAGCAGGAGCGCCACCGTAGATGGGGGATTGGAAAACGAACCACTTACTCGTGTAAAACACCACCATAGCCTAGCCGAGCTTAGCGAGCTCGAGGAGGAAGAAGAGCTCGTCCTTCCCCCTCCAAGCTCCGCATAGCCGTGCAGGAGCCCACGGCAAGCTCATTGTACTGTTCGTACCGCAGTGCAATACAGACAAGCAGGAGTAGCGGTTTTACCTCCTCCTGAGGGCCGCGAACCTGGGTACGGGCTGGTGTCTATCTCTGGCGTGACAGTTCTTCTCCAGGCCCGGCGAGCACCGTCGTCGTGCCTCTCGAGAGTCGTTGGACCTCCGCGTTCAGTCCCCTTCACGAACTTCTCCCCCGAGAGTGATTATCCCTGTTCCGTGGGAATCACACCTCGACAAGGAGAGCTAGGAGGTCGAGAGTTGGGAAAATGGAGGCGCAGAATGGGAAGCAATGACTGCGATTCGGACCGGCGCGCAGCTTTATACCGCCGTCGGGCAGTTACCAAGGCGCGGTCGTGGTGATCGTGGTGGGGCCCCCCACTACGCACGTTCCTACCGGAGAAACCGAGTCGCCGCAAGTTTATCTCCAAGTGACGCGTGTCACGGGCAGGCCGGACGTTTTGGACCCGCGACGCTTCGTCTGGGCCCGATGGGCCTCGCCGTGCCCGTGGTGGGCCCGGGGGCTACTGTCGGCCCAATGGATTCTAGGGTGTGCAGAGCCCACTCTCCACGGCCCTCACACGCGTCGATGCCGACGAAACGACTAAGGACCAAGCGGAACGCTTGGGGAGACCCACGAGGGGAGAGCCCCCTCGAGGGGACTTGAGGTGGCAGCGAAGAGACTGAAGGGGCTCCCCCTGAGGCCGCCCCCCGGCAAGGCTTTCCTCCCTTGAGGAGAAGTCAACACAACTCCCCCGGCAGGGCCTCCCGGGCCCTGCGGGGATACTTCGCCATGAAGGAACCGATGCAGAGCGCACATAGCCTCTGCAGCAGCCGCAGAGTGACGCGCGCGTCTGTGCGCGATGACGACGGCGCCGCAGTTGCCGTTCTGGTGATAAAAGGAGTCAACAAAGCGCTTTGTCCCCTGCGCCGCCACCAAGGCTTTCCTCTTTGGTGATAAAGCGGGTGGCCGGCGCAACGCTCCAACAGCGACGTCACCGTGGGCACCCCCTAGGCCTCTGCTGCACCAGCTGTCCGCTCTGCAAAGACAAAAGCTGCCCTGCCACGGAGGCAGGCTTTACGACCATGGACCAAGTCCATGGACACCCGAGCTGCGGTGCACCCTGCTCCTCCGCTTCGTCGCCATGTGGGAACCCTTCCGCTACGCAGGACGCAGGGATGAGGCCCGGGGCGCCTATATAAGGAGCAGGAGCGCCACCGTAGAGGGGGATCGAAGAACCATCCGCTCACCCGTGTAAACCCTACCATAGCCTAGCCAAGCTTAGCGAGCTCGAGGAGGAAGAAGAGCTTGCCCTTCCCCCTCCAAGCTCCGCATACCCGCTCGAGAGCCCTCGGCAAGCTCATTGTGATGTTCCAACTGCAGTGCAATACAGACAGGCAGGAGTAGCGGTTTTACCTCACCCTGAGGGCCGTGAACCTGGGTACGGGCCGGACTCCATCTCTGTCGTGCTGTTCCTCCACAGGCTCGACGAGCACCGTCGCCGAGCCGGCCGTAGGTTGTTGACCAACGTGTTCAGTCCCCTTCACGAACTTCTCCCCCGAGAGTGGTTATCCCTGTTCCGTGGGCATCACACCTCGACAATGTAGACCATGTTTTTCAACTTGAGTCGTTAGTATATGACATATGAAGACTATGTACATCGGTTTTTCAATTTTTCGATAATTTTTTAATTTATTATGGTTATTTCAAATTCGGTCAAACCTAAGTTTGACCAACATTTAAACAAGTTTAAAACATGAAAATGAAAAACTAAGCATGGATCCTTCTTAGTCACTCCAAAATTAAGCTTTTGTGAGGTTTTCAAAAATTTCATGTTGCAATTCCAAAACCACTTCTCTCTAACCTTAGACCTGGTAGTTTGAGTTATGCAATATCACATGAGATCCATGCCCTTCTTCTTTTGAATGTATGTAGACCATGTTTTTCAACTTGAGTCGTTAGTATATGACATAATACGACTATGTGCGCATGATTTTCCTTTTTTTGATTTTTTTTGAATATTTGAAGCTCATTTCAAATGTCGGTTAAACTGCAGCCGTCCGATTTCCTATAGAATGAATCTGCACGCAGACTCGGGGCGATCCGCGAGAAGCTCATTCTGCGATCTGATTGGACGCGCGCGTAGGACATGGGCTGTACACCCGCTGACGAGTGGACCACGGCGGACCCAGCGGGGATTTTGGCTCACCCACCCCCATTTGCCTCAGTAACACAAAATGGGTATTTTGGCACACCAAATGCGGATTTTGGTTGTTACCCGTCATCGTAACTTAAATGGGGATTTTGGCAAACCAAATGGGGATAGCCATGAGCTTGCTCAAATCTAGCTTGAATCCATATAAATTTTCAAATGAGCTTGGACTCGCTGAAAAATGTGTTTCAAATGAGCTCCAAAGGTAGGGTAAACGGCCCCGTTTCTAAGCAAAAATGGTGGACTCACTGAAAAATGTGTTTCAAATGAGCTCCAAAGGTAGGGTTAACGGCCCCGTTTCTAAGAAAAAATGGTGGACTCGCTGAAAAATGAGTTTCAAAGGAGCTCCAAAGGTAGGGTAAAAGGCCCCATTTATAAGAAAATTTGTGGACTCGTTGAAAAATGTGTTTCAAATGAGCTCCAAAGGTATGGTAAACGGCCCCATTTCTAAGAAAAAATGGTGGACTCGCTGAAAAATGTGTTTCAAATGAGCTCCAAAGGTAGGGTAAACGGCCCCATTTCTAAGCAAACTTTGCAAACTGAAGTGGATTTACACACACAATTGGAAACGTCAAGCACAAGGCCATTGCCAAATTTCATGGTAGTACAAAATGGACTTGCCCTTGCTAAATTATAAAATAGATCAACAACTAATAACTAAATTGGCACTTGCCCTTAATAAAGCAACTAATAACTAAAATTGACTACCACTCGTCCTCGTCATCGGAAACCTCCACCGACTCGGCCTTGCCCTTGCCCCTGCCCTTGCTCTTGGCATCGACCTCTTCTGGGGCGTTGATGTTCGACGCCGACCACATGTCCTCCTTCTTCCCCTTGCTCTCCGAGTAGATACTGAGCCGTTGCTGCTCGGCGGCGGAATGCTTGGCCAGGTCCATGGCTTTCTGGTCGGCCATGGCCCAGGCCAAACCCGGGTCCAGGACCTCCGTGACCTCCTCCTTCCAGGCCATGGTCCAGTCCATACCCTGGTCGTCCTCGTCGGACAGATCGATGAAGGGAATGGGATCGGGAGCAATGGCCCTGCCCCTGCCCCGTCCCCTTGGAGACTCCCCGTCCCATGCCGCTTCCCTCGCTCGCCTCCTGCTCGAACTTGGAGGATTAAGCGCACGCCCACGCCCACTCCCCATGCCGCTTCCCTCGCTCGCCTCAAGAAACCAAGGATAGGGGACGTGGCGGCGGCGGCGGTTCGAGCTGGGAGTGGAGCTGCCATCACCACGAGGCATGGAGAGATACAGGACTGGGCGAAGGTGTCTAGTAGAGGAAGAGGGGATTTGTGAGCGCAATGGGCAAGGAGATTGCTCCTTTTAATGTTAGGAGCGGTCTGGACGGCGTCGCGGTCTAGACGGCAGTAATGGCGACCGGGCATTGATTCGGCTCCAGACTGCTCATCTTGCAGCAGGATAGAGTAGGCAAGAGAGACGCGAGGACGGCGGAGCAGATGCGCATCCGGTCCGGCAGTGTAGGAGGCGAGGCAGCTTTTTGCCGGCCAGGGGGGGACGCCATGAAGGCGCGGCGAGCACAGGTGGAACGGCATGGACGCGCACGTACGGCCGCATGCATGCAGGTGGGACGGGGTGCATGCACTTCGCTGGGCCCACATCTAAGGTCAAAGGGCCGACCCCACTAGCCGACCCCAGGAAATCCCAACCGAGCCGCGCCAGGCCGACCCCACCAGTCAGGCCAAGTGACGGTTGACCAGAGGGCAACGGAGCGTCTGGCCGATTTCCGAGCCATCCAGGGCACAGACGAGAGAAACTACGCAGGTATGGCACAGATGGATAAACTAGAGAGAACCAGGGCACAGAAGCAATTGTCCCTTGGTATAATATAAGCATGGAACATAAGAAATTATAGATACGTTTGGGATGTATCAAGCATCCCCAAGCTTAGTTCTACTCGTCCCGAGTAGGTAAAACGATAACAATAAATAATTTCTGAAGTGACATGCTTTCACACAATCTTGATCATATAATATTGTAAGGCTCATGTTATGAATGAAGTGACTCAAGGCAATGATCTCAGCAAACACAACATGTAGCATTACATAAAGATGATCTTGATCATGATAGGCAGCTCACAAGATCTAAACATGGTAGCACATAAGGAGAAGACAACCATCTAGCTACTGCTATGGACCCGTAGTCCAAGGATGAACTACTCACGCATCAGTCCGGAGGCGGGCATGGTGATGTAGAGCCCTCCGGTGATGATTCCCCTCTCCGGCAGGGTGCCGGGAAGAGCTCCTGAACCCTCCTGAACTAGGGTTGACGACGGCGGCGGCTCTGGAACTTTTCGTGGATTTCTGATCGGGTACCAAGGGTTTTCTCATCGGGGGGAATAAATAGGCGAAAGGGCAACGTCGGTGGAGGGCCGTGGGCCCCACACCATGTGGTGGCGCGGCAGAAGGGGGAGCCGCGCCTCCACTAGGTGTGGGCGCCCTGTGGCCCCTCTTCGTTAGCTCTTCGGTCTTCTGAATCCTTCCGAGAAAAATAGGAGTTTTGGCTTTTGTTTCGTCCAATTCCGAGAATATTTCCTTAACAACTTTTCTGAAACCAAAAACAGCAGAAAACAGGTAACTGGCATTGTGGCATCTTGTTAATAGGTTAGTCCCAGAAAATGCATAAAAAACATATAAAGTGTATATAAAACATGTAGCAATGGGTATAATATAAGCATGCAACATAATAAATTATAGATACGTTTGAGACGTATCAAGCATCCCCAAGCTTAGTTCTACTCGTCCCGAGTAGGTAAAACGATAACAACAAATAATTTCTGAAGTGACATGCTTTCACACAATCTTGATCAAATAATATTGTAAAGCTCATGTTATGAATGAAGTGGCTCAAGGCAATGGTCTATAGTTTGCTAACAAATAGACAAGGAGTAAACAAGTACATCAGATAAGTAAAAACTTTTCATGGATAGTACTTTCAAACAAGCATCAAAAAGTTTTGCATAAGTGTTAACTCATAAAGCAATAGTTTCTAAGTAAAAGAGAATTGAAGCAACACATAGGAAGATTTAAGTTTCAGCATTGGCTTTCAACTTGTAACATGTATATCATAAAGATAGTTGTCAACACAAAGCAATATAATAAGTGCAATAAGTAAGCATGTAAGAATTGTTGCACACAAAGTTGACACAAGTGTTTGCTTCTAAGACAGAAAGATGTAGGTAAACTGACTCAACATAAATTAAAAGAAAGGCCCTTCGTAGAGGGAAGCAGGGATACAAGCATGTGTTAGAGCTTTTTAGTTTTTATAGGTTTTTGAAATCATATAGAGAGCATAAAAGTAAGTTTTTGAGTGGTGTTTGTTGTTGTAAACGAATGGTAGTGGGCACTGATGCATGTAAAATGCATACATGAACTTTCCATTGTATTACTCATATTTCATCCATATTTGCATCATATAAGGGTTATATCAATGTTTTATCATGTTTTGGAGAATATTTCACACTTTCCCTATTTATTTGGAATTAATCCTGTACTGTCAGAAAACCCCTTTTTCTATATTTTGATGTTTCAGGGACCCAAACGACGTCCAAATGACCTAATATTCCACGGGGAGGATTTTTTGGAAGGAACAAGGCTTAGGAGCGAAGGAAGAGTAGAAAAGGAAGTCCGAGGAGGAAAAGAGGGTGGCCCACGCGGCCAGATTCCTTGGCCGCGTGGGGCCCACCAACTTCCCCCTCGTGGCTCCGATGCCGTCGATCTTCGTCTCCGTGGCTTCGTCTTGACCTAAAAACGCCTAAAAGAAATAGTCTCCCGAACCCTTTCGGAAGAGAGCGCCGCAGAAACACAGAAACCATGAAATAGAGACCTGGAGCTGCAGATTGGAGGGGGAAAACTCCAGCGGGGCGCTGCCGGTGTGGTCTCCACCTTCTCCAACAACTTCTCCACCGTCTCCATGATGAAGAGGGAGTAGTCCACCCCTGGACTATGGGTTTGTGGAAGTAACTTATGTATCTCTCCTCTCTCTTGAGCTTCACTAATTAGTGCCATATGAGCTGCTGAACATGATTATGGTCATATATATAATACCTTCATGGTGGATCTCTTAAGTTGATATATGTTATGATGATTGCCAATATTATGTCTTTGTTATGAAAGTAGATGCATATTATGTACCCCGTTCTTGTCTATGTGTTTTTATCCAACGTGTTTATGAGAGCGTGTGAGGGGGAACATGTGCATTAGTTGGAGTAACGAGGGGTGGTTTTGTGGTAAGTTGACAGCAATACCGTGATCCACTTGGGTGTTTACCTTACTTTGTTGCCTCACTAGGGATACAGGAAATACCATGCTACCGGGGGTATGTGGGTGACATTGCCACTATCACCATGACTAGATCTAGCATGTTCTTATTTAAACTTCATGTCATTGAACTTAAAGCTATACTCTGTTTATCTTAATTACTGAGGTGTTATGATTTAGTTCGCATCTTGGTGGAGTATAAGAGAGATTAATAACCAAAAGATCTCTATGTTAGGACGTGATGCCCATATTATTAATAACTTGTCTTGTTGCAATCTCATATGTCAATTCCTATGTTCCATTGTCTACCACTATATAAAAGAGAGAGTGCATTTGTGAAACCATGAACCCCAGTCCATTTTTAATCATAAGAAACACCTTTCCAACACTTTATAAGCACTTTACATTTTCTGTTATTTAAAAATCAAAAAATACAAAAAACTTTTATATCTTGGAAACACCATACAAACCACAAAAACATCATCCACCATCATTTATACCATCCTTGCACTTTTATTTATTACCATTGCATATTTATTTATGTTTTGCATTTACTTTGTTTTCATCTCTTTGCTCACATCTTGTGCTTGACAACCACTTGGTGAGGTTGGGGGCACAAAACATCTTGTTTTGTTTTGCAGGTAATCAAGAGAAGGACAAGAAGGTAAGTCTTCTACATACAGTTCCCCGAGAGTTCGATATAAACCCTCGAGTCACCCTTGTGGGGAAAACAAGTCTTCCACATCTACAAACTCTGCACTTGGAGCTCAACCTAAGCGTATTATCTTTACGCCCATCAAGACTATTTTCTGGCGCCGTTGCCGGGGAGCTAGTGGAAGGTTATCTCACAACAAAGTCAACATCACCAAAGTGTGCAAACACCTAAGCTTGGGGAGGTTGCACCTACGTGAGCATTATCTCGTCCATCTTTACCTTCAAAGCATTTTATTTTCTTTTGTTATTGTCTTTTATTATTTCGGTTTGCTATTTTTAGTTTCAGTTTTGCATTTTATTTTACTTTTATCATTTCGGTTTGCATTATTTAGTGTCATTTTATTTTCAGTTTTGCATTAAAAATGAAAAAACACATAAAAACTTGCTACAATGGGAGAAAGAACTAAGTTGTGTGACTACACAAACACTCCAAATGATCAACCTATTACTAGACTCATCACTCCACTTAAGATAATAGAGATAGGTCCTATTGTGTCTAAAATGCTATCTAGGAAACAATTTGGTGGTAAAGCATTTGAAGATATTCTTGAGCATCTTCAATATTTTATTGACGTTTGTTGCCTACAAAATTGTAAGGATGATGAACTTGATACTCTAAAATTTAAACTATTTCCATTGTCATTAAAAAAGGAGGCTAAAGAATGGTTATGTTCATTACCTGCTATAAATTCTTGGAACGAATTAGAAAAACTTTTTCTAGGAAAGTATCACCTCCCTTTTAAAGTTTGGCAAGAGTTGACTAATTCTAAGAATAAATATCAAGAGTTTTCTGAAAAATTGCACTCCCCTAACATAGAAAACAAGGGCATCAGGGGAACAAACTTACCTACTGTGACAATGTTTACTAGAAGAGAGAAGGATTTTTCTATTAAAAAGCAAATTTGGGTTAAAAAGGAAAAACAGGTTGAAGAAGCTAATGAAACTAAAAGTGATAACACTCTTATGTTGATTGAGTTACAAAAGAGACAAGTTGAAGAAGTTAAGATGCTTAGTGAAGTCAAGGAACCACTACTTGATTTAGAGAGTTGTAGCTTGCATGAACTTATGTCTATCCTACCGAAATTTGCTAGTGATCCTTCTATTAATATTAATCAAGCTGGTTTTGGTTCTTTTATTGCTAGCCATGTTTTAAATGAGAAAATTGCTAGGTACAACAAAGAAGCTATGACACCACCTAAGCTTGGGGATATTTGGGTTCCCAAGGTATTAGTAACAATTGGAAAAGAAACACACCATGCCATATTAGATCTAGGATCTAGTGTCTCTGTTATGTCTAAGGAACTATATGAAGTACTTGAATTAAAGAATCTTGAAAAATGCTCTATTGAACTTTCACTTGTTGATGATGCCATTAAGTATGCTTTAGGAAAAGTAAGTGATGTTATGGTAGAGTTACACTTGACTTTTGTGCCTGTTGACTTTGTAATAATGGACATGGGGAATAAAACCTCTAGTCCTATCATTTTGGGAAGACCTTTTCTTCGTACTACAGGTGCTATAATAGATTCAAAGGAGGGGAATGTGAAGTTTCAGTTCCCACACAAGAAGTGCATGGAGCACTTTCCTAGGAAGAGGGACACATAAAAGTTCAAGCTCCCTCATGAGTTTCGTCCACTATGAATATCAAGTAAGAAGCCTAGCTATATGGCTATAAAGAAAGCGCTTTACGGGAGGCAACCCGGTTGTTTTTATTTGAGATTTTCTTTGAGTCCTCTTGCTGTACCAAGAGATTTTGTTTTTAGTTTAGGTTCTGGAATTTTTAATAAAGTGCCAAGTTTTACCCATTTGGGCTTTTAAAGTTGCTTTTTCCATTCGGAGATTTTATTCTAGCACGAATCTGTGCACGGTATGATTTTTAATTCCTATTCTGTAACTTCGAATGAGCTGAAATTTGAACTGTAGTTGCAACTTTTCATCCTCTGTAAGCGTGCGTTTTTTCAGATTTTTTCGACATATTTAAGTGGGGTAAAAAAATACGTTTTGCTGCTGCTGTTTTTCTGGACAGATTTTGTCCCATTTTGTTTTATGCATTCTTTAAGCTTTTAACTTCAATCTTTTTTATCCAATTGAGTTTATTAGAAGGAATACAACATTATACACTTTTTGGACATGTTTCTTATGTTTGTCTAAGGATTTCATACAGCAAGCAATTCTATTGTTTTGTGCCTACTAATGTCACCCCACAGAAAAGAAATGGGAGAAACGGTGTTTTGAAGTTTTTTCACAGAGATTAGAGGAGATGCAACAAGATCTATCCAAGGATGGGGAAGACCATAAGCTTGGGGATGTGAAGACAACCCCACTGAACCAACATACTCTCGGTTTGCACACGTCTAATTTCTGTTTTTCGTTCATTCCACTTTACCGCATAAACTTGGAGCGTTTTTGTTCTTTTTGTTTGAGACCACCACTTTTTATTTATGTTATGAGAGAGCTACTGGCAGTTTGGGTTGAATTAAGTTGGATGCTATAAAAATATTGGGAAGAGGATGTTTTAGTTGATTTAAAAGAATACATATAGTTGCATGATTCATGTGCTTTGTTAATGAATATTAATATGGAAGTGTCTTATCATGAGTTATTTTCTTATTCATGTTTTATATGCTGAATGATGCTTTACTTTGCTTAACATGAAATGGTTAGCTCTATGGACACTTATGCATGCATTTAGATGGTCAACTTTCTCCCTCTTGCTAGCCCAAAAACTCCAACAAGTAAAAAGCTTGTTTTCCAACACCTTCAACCAAGTTTTTCCAGTCAGTCCACCATATCTACCTATTAGCTAATATGCTATTCCAAGTATGTTTACCATGTTATATTGTTTTATCTATGCTTCCAAATTAAGATGCTGTCGGCCCAGTGGATTCTAGGGTGTGCAGAGCCCACTCTCCACGGCCCTCACATGCACCGATGTCGACGAAACGGCTAAGGACCAAGCAGAACGCTTGGGGAGACCCCCGAGGGGAGAGCCCCCTCGAGGGGATTGGAGGAGGCAGCGAAGGGCCTGAAGGGACTCCCCCTGAGGCTGCCCCCCGGCAAGGTTTTCTCCCCTGAAGGGGAGTCAACACAACTCCCTCCACAAGGCCTCCAGGGCCCTGTGGAGATACTTCGCTACGAAGCAACCGCTGCAGAGCGCACATGGCCTCTGCAGCAGCCGCAGAGTGACGCGCGCGTCTGCGCGCGATGACGACGGCGCCGCAGTTGTCGTTCTGGTGATAAAAGGAGTCAACAAAGCTCTGTGTCCCCTGCGCCGCCAACAAAGCTTTCCTCTTTGGTGATAAAGCAGGTGGCCGGCGCAACGCTCCAACGGCGACGTCACCGTGGGCACCCCCACGATCTCTGCAGTACCAGCTGGCCGCTCTGCAAAGACGGCGGCTGCCCTGCCACGAAGACAGGCCTTGCGACCATGGACCGAGTCCATGGGCAACCCAGCTGCAGTGCACCCCGCTCCACCATTTCGTCGCCATGTGGGAACCCTTCCACTGCGCAAGCCGCAGGGATGAGGCCCGGGGCGCCTATATAAGGAGCAGGAGCACCACCATAGAGGGGGATCGATCACTCATCCATTGTCACCCCACAGTAGCTTAGCCAAGCCCAGTGAGCCCGAGGAGGAAGAAGGCCCGAACCTTCCCCCTCCAAGCTCCGCACCGCCTCGCGAGGGCCTGCGGCAAGCTCTTCGTACTGTAGCCCCTACTGAGCAATACAGACAAGCAGGAGTAGCGGTTTTACCTGACCCTGAGGGCCGTGAACCTGGGTACGGGCCGGAGTCCATCTCTATCGTGCTGTCCTTCTACAGGCTCGACGAGCACCGTCGCCGTGCCGGTTGAGGGTTGTTGACCAACGTGTTCAGTCCCCTTCACGAACTTCTCCCCCGAGAGTGGTTATCCCTATTCCGTGGGAATCACACCTCGACATCTGGCGCGCCAGGTAGGGGCCTGAGGCGCGTCTTCAACCTCCAGCCGGCTTTCCGCCATGGCGGACACCCGCACGACGCGCGCCAACAGGCGCGCAGCTGACAGGGCTCACACCGAGCCTGGCACAGCTCCCACCCGTGGCCGCCGCGGCCGCCCTCGCGCTGCCGAGCGCGCCAACACCGGCCCGCATGTGGAGGAACCCGAGAGCGAGGAGTACCATGACAGCGACCACCGCGACGACAGGGACGTCCCCCCGGAGCGCAACGACGATGCTGAGTCTTCGCATCCGTCACGGCGCCAAGGCGCGTCCTCTCAGGGACGCCCGGAGCCCACGCCGCACACCGCGCTGGTCATGGCCCAGGAGCTCCTACGCTACCGGTCTAGCGCTGAGGCCCACGACCAGTGGTTGGACCGCCTCCACCACCTCGTCGACGTTGCCACCACGCGTCCCGCCCCGTCGCTCTCCATGGTCCAACACTCCGGCCGCGCAGGAACGGCTGCACCAGATGCGCCTCCGCCGCCGCCGGGACCGCCTCCGGCCGCAGCGCAGAGGGCTCCCTCTCACGCCTCCTCACCGCACGATTGCCAGATCGTGCAGCGCACTGCGCCTGACGCACGTGTGGGCATGGAGCGCCGCAGGGACCTCCAGAATCGCCTCGTCGAGGAGCTCGGCCAGGCAGGGCAGCAGAACCGCAGGGCTCTCCAGGGAGGAATCGCCATGTACGCCTCTGGCTGCATGGCCTTCACCCGCGCTCTGCGTCGCGTGGTCTGGCCGCAGAAGTTCAGGCCGGCCCTCCCCAAGGGCTTCGACGGGTCAACCAACCCTCTCGAGTTCCTGCAGCTCTACACCACCTCCATCCAGGCTGCAGGGGGAGACGACAAGGTCATGGCAAACTGGTTCTCCCACGCGCTCAGGGACTCCGCGCTGTCCTGGCTCCTCAACCTGCCTGAGGACTCCATTGAAGGAGATATGCCCTAGAGGCACTTAATAAATATAGTTTATTCGTCATATCTCAATTGTTCATTATATGTTTTATACCATGCTATAACTGTATTAAGCGGAAACATTAATACATGTGTGGTAGATAAACAACCAAGTCCCTAGTAGCCTCTATCTAACTAGTTCATTGGGCAATTGATGATCGAGGTTTCCCGATCATGTGACATTTATGTCAGTTGACAATGGAGTCATGTCATTGGGAGAATGACGTGATGGACATACCCAATATTTGTAGGACGTAGTCATTACGCCTTCGACCGTGAGATCTACTCTTATTGCTATTCCTGGAAGACATTTTGATTGCATCAAACGTCATATCTTACATAATGTGACAATAAAGGTGTCCCTCTCGGGTGTCGGAAAGGAGTATGTTGAGACGGGGGATCAAGAGCGGGATTTGCCAGTCCGCATAGCAGGATAGATACTCTAGGGCCCACTCGGTGAGATTATGTCAAACGAGCTTGCAAGCGTGTGACTAGGTCACCAGGACATAAGATCATGGACGAGTAGAAGTTAGCAGTGTCGGTAACGAGATCAAGCTAGGTATGGAGATATCTATGAACGAGTCTCGGACACGCTAAGTATCGCATGGCAAAAGGCTTAAGACTCAGACGTCTAGGTTCGAACGGTAAAGTATTCGTTATCTCGCAGGGATTAATTCTGGGTATCCTCGGTCCACGAATTAGTCATTGATCGGAGAGGAGTCTCGATTATGTCTGGTGAGATAATCGAACCGCTAGGGTATCACACTTAAGGGGAGTCGACATTTTACCGGAAGAGAAAAATAGGAAAAGAGAGACCGGGAACGTCCCGGGAAAGTTCCGATGGAGATCGGGCAGCGACGAAATAGTTTTCGGAGCCGGAATAAATTATGTAATATGTATTTAATATTAATTAGTGTAATTAATAGTTAAATATATTTTATTTTAATTTTTCCTGAATTTTTAATGGCAAAAATCCCTAAATGGGCCTTTTTGGGCAAAAGGGCCCATGAGGGGGGGAGGAGTCCCCCCAAGGGGAGAGGGCTGGTTCGGCCGGCCTAGGTGGGCCACATGGGGTCCACCTAGGGCCGGCGCACCTAGCTAGGTCGGCCAGGGCTGGTGTGGGATTAGTCCCACACCGCCCGGCTGGCGAGGTTGGCTGCTCCCATCCCCCTTTATATAGAGGGGCACCCCTGGCCTTTGAAACACACCTAATTCTCCCTCTCTCCTTGGATCCCGTGACTCCCTTGTTTGGAGTTGCGCCGAGGATAAGTTTTCTCCACCATACGCACGCCGCCGTGCTGCTAGTCTTCCGGTCCCAGTCTTCCGCTGCTCGTCCCTGGATCGGGCCCGGAGTTCGTCGGCTTCACCGTATGTGTGTAACGCCCTGCGAGGTGCCACGCTAGTGGTGCTGGAGGTCTGCTTCCTCTACACGGCCTCGAGGTCGTCGTCGGTTTCATCGACATCACCGCGTCATCGTCTTCTTCGTCGCGCCAAGTTCTCCGCGACCTTGAGGTCGGCTACGGCGTCTACGTCAGCAACGCTTGTGCGGGAGCGTAATCCCCGCTTTTCGGTCTACAAGGGTATGTGCACCGACCCCCCTTCGTACTACTATATCTGCATAGTATAGATTCTGGCTAGTTTAAGGTTATCGCTGTTAGGAAAAATTTTGTTTTCTGTCCGCGATCCCCTTCAGTGGTATCAGAGCCGATCTATGCGTAGATATAGCTATGCGCTAGCTGCACCCGTATTATCACGGGGACATCGTTCTTATTATTTGCTACCCTCTCGCGTGCACTTGCACTGCCGGCAGCATCGAGTTGATGAAGCGGCCCGGACCGACCTTACGCGTACGCTTACGCGAGACTGGTTCCACAACTGACATACGGCTGGTTCCGTATATGTGGCTGGCGGGTGTCTGTCTCTCTCTCTTTAGTTGGCTTTGCATTTTCAATGGAGGGCCCGAAAGGGATGAATAAATATGCAATTATTTGATCGTTGTTGTGGTCATAGGTTCGTAGGTATGAAGCGGTTCTATTTACGACAGCCCCAAGCCACGTAAAATATGCAAAAGATAAAGTAGAAGCGTCTAACTTTATTTTGCAGGGGCAATGTGATATGGTCAAGGTAGGTTTATTAAATTGTTTATGAACTGCTGGCGCGAAGGAGACCATCGGCGCAAGGGCCATATCACGCCGCATTACATTTGATGTTTTGAGTGCATCTTATATTGTGTGTATATATATATATAGTATATATTAGTTACACGGCGGTAGTTATATAAGATGATCCCTCCAAAATACCATTTGTGTTCTCCCTTCGACGTGCACCACCAAGAAAGTTCTACGTTATGAGGCAGGCCGTGACGATCGGGTGTCAGACATATCGTCGTTCGCATACAGTGGGTGTAAGCCATGTTGCACGCGCGTTTACGTTGAAGGTTATTATGGCGAGCCTAGCATGTACAGACATGGCCTCGGAACAAGGTGACCGAAAGGTTAAGCATGAGTCACAAAGTTGTTGTGATTGACATGTCGATGTCTACCTTTGAAGTTATGTTGCCGGCTCTGACGATGAGGGGTTGCATAATGGATAAGGATCGTGTAATCACTAAAACGATGAGAGGGATACTCGTTTTGAGTGGGAGTTCTGGTAGTTTTATTTTATTAAAACTTGAACCCTATTTTATAATGAACAAAGTCTTTATGTTTTGCAAAACCTTTGTAGATATTAACCAATGTGATAGCCTTCTTTAAAAATTAGGCGCAATCCTGCGATTGAGAAACTTAAAAGGTTGGGTCCAAACTTCATAGTTTTATACTTTAGCTTGAGGATACTCCTTGTTTAAACCATTAGCTCTTTGTGATACAATACCCGCTAGGAGATAAACCCGGAGATTCCGCTAACAAAAGGATAATTTGGATTATCAAGTTTTTGTGCGGATAATATCATCATAGTCCAGTGTATGCTGTGATCTCTGCCATAGAGCATTGACGGTGGGTACGAGTTGTTAGATCGCGAACATATGAGATGATCGCTAAACTCGGGATACACCTAAAGTGAAGGGAATATGCCCTAGAGGCACTTAATAAAGATAGTTTATTGGTTATATTCCAATTGTTCATTATATGTTTTATACCATGCTATAACTGTATTAAGCGGAAACATTAATACACGTGTGGTAGATAAACAACCAGGTCCCTAGTTGCCTCTGCTAAGACTAGTTTCATTGCGCGACTGATGATCGAGGTTTCCCGATCATGAGACATGGCGTCTGTCGGCAATGGAGTCATATCGTTAGGTGGAACGATGTGATGGACTTACCCATAATTTGTAGGACGTAGTCATTACGCCTTCGACCGTGAGATCAACTCTTATTGTTATTCCTGGAAGATACTTTGATCGCACCAAACGTCATGTCTTATATAGTGTGACAATAACGGTGATACTTTTGGGTATCGGAAGGGGGTAGTTGAGACGAGGGGTCAAGAGCGGGATTTGTAAGTCCGTATAGCCGGATAGATACTCTAGGGCCCACTCGGTGAGATTATGTCAAATGAGTTTGCAAACATGTGACTAGGTCACCAGCTGACATAATATCATAGACGAGTAGAAGATAGCGATGTCGGTAACGAGATCATGCTAGGTATGGAGATATCTGAGAATGATACTCGGACACGCTAAGTATCGCTATGACAAAAGGTTTAAGACTCGACGTCCAGGTTTGATAGATGAAAGTCATTCGTTATATCACAGGGGTTAATTCATGGGGTCCAGGCCTACGAGTTAATCATTGATCGGAGAGGAGTCTCGATCATGTCTGTTATTATATCGAACCGCTAGGGTAACACACTTAAGGGGTTTCGACAAGACAACCGGAAAGGAAAGAGATCACCGGGAACGTCCCGGGAATGGTCCGATGGAGATCGGGCAGCGACGAAATAGTTTTCGGAGCTAGAATAAATTATATATAATATGTTTGATATTAATTAGTGTAATTAATGTTTAAATATGATTTTATATATTTATTTTCGAATTTATTTAGGCTGATTTTCCTAAATGGGCCTTCTGGTGGAAAGAAGGCCCATGGGGGGAAAAACCCCAAGGGAATTCGGTGGGGGAAGGCTTGGCCGGCCTAGGTGGGCCAAATGGGGCCCACCTAGGGCCGGCACACCCTCTTGAGCCGCACCAGGCAATGGGGATAGTCCCACATTGCCTGGCTGGCAAGGTTGGCTCCCCCTGGGAGCCTATATAAGAAGGGGCACCCCTGGCCTTTTAATTCAACCAATTAATTTCTCTTTCTCTCCTCGATAACGTGATTCCCTTTGTCGGAGTTGCGCCGAGTTGAGAGGGGATCTCTCCACCATAGCCCGCTGCCGCGCTGCTGGTGTTCCGGTCCAAGTCTTCCGCTACTCGTCCTGGACTGGAGCTTTGGAGGCCGTCGTCTCCACCGTATGTGTGTAACACCCTGCGAGGTGCTGCGCTAACGGTACTCGGAGGCCTACTTCCTCCACCCGACCTCGAGGTCATCTTCATCGTCTTCGTCGCGCCGAGTTCTTCGCGACCTAGAGGTCGGCTACGTCGTCTTCGTCGTCAACGCTTGTGCGGGAGCGTAATCCCCGCTTTTCGGTCTACAAGGGTATGTATTCCGATCTCCGCCGTATTTCTATATCTGCATAGTGTAGATCTTGGCTAGTTTAAGGATATCGTTGGTAGGAAAATTTTTGTTTTCTGCCTGCGATCCCCTTCAGTGGTATCAGAGCCGATCTATCGTAGATATAGCTGTACGCTGTTAGAACCCGTGTTCTTCACGGGGGCACCGTTCCTGTTATTTGCTACCCTCTAGCGTGCACTTGTGATTCCAGCGGCATCGAGTTGATGAAGCGGCCCGGACCGACTTTACGCGTACGCTTACGCGAGACTGGTTCCACTACTGACATACGGCTTGTACCGTATCTGTGGCTGGCGGGTGTCTGTTTCTCTCTCTTTAGTTGGCTTTGCATTTTCAATGGAGGGCCCGAAAGGGATGCTTAAACATGCAATTATTGGATCGTTGTTGTGGTCATAAGGTTCGTAGGTATGAAGCGGTTCTATTTACGACAGCCCCAAGCCACGTAAAATATGCAAAAGATAAAGTAGAAGCGTCTAACTTTATTTTGCAGGGGCAATGTGATATGGTCAAGGTAGGTTTATTAAATTGTTTATGAACTGCGGGCGCCAAGAAAACCATGGCGCAATGGACTATATCACATCGCATTACATTTGATGTTTTGTGTGCATCTTATATTGTGTGATTATATATATTAGTATATATTAGTTACGCGGCGGTAGTTGTATATAAGATGATCCCTTCATAATACCACTAGTGTTCTTCCTCCAACGAGCACCACCAAGAAAGTTCTACGTTATGAGGCAGGCCGTGACGATCGGGTGTCAGACATATCGACGTTCGCATACAGTGGGTGTAATCCATGTTGCACAAGCGTTACGTGGAGGTTATTGTGGCGAGCCTAGCATATGCAGATATGGCCTCGGAACACGGAGGCCGAAAGGTCGAGCATGAGTCACAGAGTTGTTGTGATTGACAATTGTCTACCCTTGAAGTTGTGCTGCCGGCTCTGACGATGAGGGGTTGCGCAATGGATGGGGGTCGTGTAATCGCTGAAACGACCAGGAGGGATGTTCGTTTGAGTGGGAGTTCTGATAGTTATTTTCTAAAATACTAGAACTCAAAATATAATGAACAAAGTCTGTTTTGCAAACCTTTGTAGATATTAACCATTGTAATAGCATCTTTTAAAATTAGGCGCATTCCTGCGATTGAGAAACTTAAAAGGTTGGGTCCAAACTTCATAGTTTTATACTTTAGCTTGAGGATACTCCTTGTTTAAACCGTTAGCTCTTTGTGATACAATACCCGCTAGGAGATAAACCCGGAGATTCCGCTAACAAAAGATAATTTGGATTATCAGGTTTTGTGCGGATGATATCATCATAGTCCAGTGTATGCTATGATCTCTGCCATAGAGAACCAACGGTGGGTACGAGTTATTAGATCGCGAACATATGAGATGGTCGCTAAACTCGGGGTACCCCTAAAGTTGGGTTGATGAAGTTTATCAGTACGTTGACTGATTGTCTTCTCAACCAAGATGGAAGAGAATACACACATTGAAGGAGCACGTGGCAGTCATACTTGATGACATATGGTCATACTTGATGAACATTGAGATGCCTCGCTCAGCTCGATCACTGGATGACAGACGTCGTTGCCAAGTGCAAATGCTATGTCATAGACTATGTCATGCAAGGGGAATCGTTCACCTTCATGGTTCTTGATTACGTTGGAAGTATCAAGAAGATGAAACAGATCGCCGGAAGTCATCAATGATGATGGTGTATATATGATATACATGTTATGAATGTTTTAGCTAAGCAAGTACTCGTAGTAGTGACTAAGTTTTTGATACTAGTCATGTTTTATGAAAACCAGATTTACTACTTGAGTAGCTTGAAAGGATGAGGCGACATTGCGTGTTGATAATGGCAGACAAATTGTTGTGATGGCCATAGACACTCTCCCTCTAGATCTACCATTTGAATAAATTCTTTATGATCGCCTGTTAGTATGATCGTTATAAGTGTGTCTCCTCTAGCGAGACAATTGTTCATATATATTAGTGACAAATTCGTTGTCCTATATTTATGAAGTAATGATCATATGCCGATTTGAATTTAGATGGTAGAAGCTCCCACATTCATAATATTAATGCCAAAGGATACAAACTTAATAAAGACACCACATATGTGTGGCACTACTGTTTAATTCATGTCAATGTTATAGTCAATGAATTAGCTCCATACCGGATGGATCTACAAGTCCTTAGATTTGATCTTTTGACACTTGCAAAATAACTAAGACACCGTTTTCGGAAAACGGGCATATAACTTATTGATAGTCATGCATATAGATGTATGTGGTTCAATGAAGTAATTGACGGGTAGTGGAGACCTTTATTTCGTGAACTTCGCTCAACGTTTTGAGTATAACTTGTTGAGAATCGTGCATATGGGTGTATGTGAATCAATGAAGTACTTTAAACGTGTAGTGGAAGTCTTTATTTCATAGACATCATGAATATTCCGAGTAGATATATGGATATCCACTCAGGGAATGTTAGTCTGGAAATTTTGATTCAATCAAACAAGTTCAGAATGAAGTAGGAAATAAATTTAACAAGAAAATCAAATTTCTGCGATACAGATCGAGGAAATAAAGATTTGAGTTATAATGTTGGCATATCATTGGAAGACTTGTGTGGGGACCCCGGACTAGCTGTCCGAAATACCCGATTATGCTTAACACAACGATCCCGTGATCAGTCTGTCGTTGCACATAATCCGAACTGAATACCAAAGTTTACATCCATTACAATACCGGAATAAGTCTTACATAACAGGTCATATAGACCAAGTCTTACACAGGTGCCTTCTAGGGCCAAATCAACATAAGCAGCGGAACTTAAAACGTAGTAGACATCCAAAAACTAACGATAACCCGACAGGCAGTCGACTTGAGAAGATCCTTAGTTGGCGTAGATGTCGCCATACTCCTCCTGGGCGTAATACTCCTCCAGGTCTGGCTACGACAATAGCCAGAGGCAAGCTAGTATGAGTACATTGGAATGTACTCGCAAACTACTCCAACATGAGTGCACTAGTCTCAATTTTATTTTTATTTTTTTTATTATTCTCTTAATCATTTAACTAAGACATTTCTATATCCTTGCTGAAGAAGATAAGGAGGTTATAACTACTCTTAGTATCTCATGTGTATTAGTTTCTTCAAACTCCTCCTTTTTCCAACCATGATCCCTCATGGTTTATTCCTCCAACAACCTCATACCGATCCGTTGGTATAGGTGTATGGAACATTCTCCAACTTCTTTTCTTTTGAAAACACAACTCTTTTTCCAAAAACTTGCACATGGTCAAAGTAGGGCCTCCCAACTGTCCATATCCGAGGACTCGGCTATTCGAATAGTTTAAATCCCTCTGCAGAGGTAGCACGCTTTTCCCACACCCATCCGATAACTCATCGTGTCTGCCACGTCTCGCCATACCAGGGTATGCGAAGTTGAGTCACCAGTCCTAGTCTGTCCTTTGCTCATGCTAGTATAGGATCCTGCCCCTATGAACCATTCCATCTACACTCAGTCCAGTTTCCCGTCGGAAACCCTAAGTGTGAGGACTCATAGGTTTTATCTGGCGGTGTATAGGGGACATCCTTCTATCCTCCTCCTTATCTACTCATAGAGTTTGAGCGAGGACCCAGGTCAGGGGTAGGTCACCAAACCATTCCCTCATGCATAACGGAGTCATCCCCGTTGATGCAGTGTCCCATACTAATAAGAGCAAACTATATGACTAAGCCCCTTCCCATATGTGGGGTAATTGTGGTCGCACAGAATATCGGTTGGTTGACGTAAGTACAAAGACACAATGTGCTTTTCTCAAAAACCACCTTTCTCCATTTCTTTACTTCAACACCCAATCATAGTGCTTTATATCCACACAAGTTTTCAAAGGAGTTTTGAATAAACAAACCTTGATTTTTCCATCCTATAGTTTTAGCATATACTTCTACTTAGGGTGGCAAAATAATCTCTATATACTTTTGAAAAAGGATTTTTATAAACCTTTGCTTTTGAAAATGACTTGTAAATCTAGATGCATAAGTTAGGTGCAAGCTCAGAGAGTAGCTTGCCTTGCTCAACAAAGTGGTCTTGGTCTTGGTCTTCAGGTTCCACAAATCCTTCCTCCTCGATGTACTCGACAACGTTCTCGTCTAATACAAAACCAAGCAATACAAACAATCACTAGCCTATCCAAATCAATCACCACAGCAACACAAACTTACTCACTTTATCTAACCACTCCATGCATCAAACATTGTGATTTGAATCCAATTTAGTTGAATTAACTAGCATTTAATCATATCCTAATTTGGGCAGAAACTAGTCACATAAGTTTAATTGCATAGTTTAAGTTCTAGTGGTCACAAAAATACAAACTAAAATTCTACAGGTAGCTACTGATGTGTATAATCCAACACAATTGGATTTGGATCAATTGGAGTTATCAAACTCCCTACACAATGTTTTGAATCCAGAAGCTAATTAATAAAGTTTTGGCTATTATTTAAATTATGTTCCTCTAAAAATTAAACCCTTTTAGGATTGACTAACCATGGTTAAATGTGGTCTAATAAAATTGGTTTCAACTAATTTGGATTAACAGAGCATCAGAAACAACCAAGTTTAGAATTTAGACATGCTACTGTATTTTGAATATTGTATTTTTATTCTATACCCAAATGGAGTGAAACTAGTTTAGTTGGATAGAGAATTTCATAACCTATTCAGAACAATTTGATTTGTTCAATTTGGAGTTGTGAATCTAAAGTTATGAATTTTCTAAAACTGAGTTCAGTACTGGTTTTGAATTAAACCTAAATTCGAATAATTAACCCAGAGTGGATAATGTTGAAAATCCTGACAGGGGGGTCCCACTGGCCAGCGACTGCGGGCGCGCGCGCGGTTTCCATTTAAACCTGACGCGTGGGGTCCGCACGTCAGCGACTAATTTAACCGAACCGGTAAGCTACCGTAGATCTGTGATCTAACGGCCGAGATTGAGCGCGTCGGCGACGACCTAAATCGGGCGGCGCCGCGGCTCCGGCGACGGCGAGGTGGACGGAGTGCTCACCTAGGGGCTCGGGAGGACGTGGCGATGGTGCAGGAGGGGTGCGGCGGTTCGGGGAAACTCGTGGGCGAGGTGGCGCGGGCTGGGGAGGCTCCTGGCGTCGACGGCGTGAAGCTTCTCCGTCCGCGGCCGTGCTCCAACTCCGGCGAGTCCGCTGCCTCGCTCCTGGGCACGAATCAGAGGGGAAAAGGGACCGGGTGAGTGAGGCGGTAATGGAGAAGGGGATGCGAGCCAGAGAGGGGAGAGAGAGAGGCCAGCACGGTCTGGCCGTGGTCGTCGTCTACCTCGGACACGGCGAGCTCGACGGATGGCCTCGGTGGCCGAGACTTGGCGGTGACGGCCCCGCCCTCCAGGCGGTGCACGAGAGGGAGTGGTGTGAGGGGAGAGAGGTGGTGGTGAGGTGTGGGGAAACGGCGAGGCTCGGGGTGGCTTAAATAGCGGCGAGGCGGCGTACGGTGGACGCGGTGCAGAGGGCACCGGCGGTCGTGCGAGCCCGCCGTAGGCCGGTGGAGGGGTGCGGCTAGGATGCGGGATGTCTAGGGGACCGAACGGGCAAGGAGGGGTGGCGTGGAGGCTGCTGCGTGCGCTCGGGTGGGGGACGGCCGCGGCGCGCGTCCGGGCGGCGCACGGCGTGCGTGGCATGCCGCGGACACGGCGTGTTCGGGCGGCTGCTGGTGCGTGCTGCTGGTGCGCGAGGGAACCAGGAGGCGAGGGAGGGAGAGAGAGGGCGCAGCGCGGCCGGCACGGCGCGGCGTCGCCGCGGCCACAGTGCCGACACGGCGACGTGCGCGCGGCCGCCGCTGTCGCCAGCGTCTCCTCGTCGATCCCGGCCATCCTTTGGCTCGCTCTTGGGTGCGGCGTGATCGTGGTGATTAGGGGCGTGCAACGGAGGTCTTAATTTGTCCAATGCACAACTCAATACTCGGATTGATCCACGGATTGGCTCGGGTTTGGGAAGAACAGGTGGTGCACAGAAGGTGTTCGATGAAAAGTCTGAACCAAAATAAAATTCAGATTTTTGGATTTTTCTTTCATAACTTGCTTCTCATATATTTATCAAGGTTTGTTGAGCTATTTGTTTGTTCATGGGGCAAGTGCAAAATAGCACACTTTGTGATTGGAATAAGATAAAGAAAGAAATGTGAATTTGAATTTAAGTTTTTGAATTGAATATTTTAAATGGTGGGGAAAAAAATAGGAGTGTTCATATTGTCACTCCACTAAATTTGGTTTGGAAAATAAATGGATTTCTTAATTTGGGGAAAAAAATAGGGTGACATGTGCCATATTGTTGGTATTGTTTTATATTTTGTTTTGTTTATTTTCTTTTCCTCAATTTTGTAATTAGAGTTAGAATCCAACAATCTTGCAAGCAAAGCATAACAAACAATAATCATGAAACAAACATATACCAACTTATAGGAAAAGTTTTTGCTGGCCCACATTTCTGCATTAATAATTTATATTAATATTTGGGATGTTACAAATCCTCCCCCCCTTAAAATAAATCTCGTCCCGAGATTTGCTAGGTCTGGGTACTAAAGAGGTTCGGGAATTCACTTCTAAGATAGTCCTCACGTTCCCACGTGGCTTCATCTTCAGAGTGGTTAGTCCACTGGACCTTGTAGAACTTGATTGCTCGCCTACGGGTGAGACGAACATCCTCGTCGAGAATCTTGATGGGTTGCTCACGATAAGTCAGATCTTGATTTAGGTCGATGGAATGGTGGTCGATGTTTTTGAAAACATCAGGCTGGTCGGGAACTTCAAGACATTTCCGGAGCAAGGAAATGTGAAAGACGTCATGGTAATCTGCTAGCTCTTGAGGCAACTCTAATTGGTAGGACACTTCTCCTCGACGGGCAAGGATCTTGAAGGGTCCAATATACCTGGGTGCTAATTTTCCTTTGACATGGAAACGCTGCATTCCTTTAAGGGGTGTCACTCGGAGATAGACATAATCTCCGATATTGAAAGTGACATCACGTCGTCTGTTGTCAGCGTAGCTCTTCTGACGGGATTGGGCAGTTTTGAGTCGCTCACGGATAAGTTGAACTTGTTCCTCTGCCTCACGGAGGGTATCTGGTCCAAACAATTTGCCTTCTCCGGTGTCGGACCAATTCAGGGGCGTACGACACTTCCTGCCGTATAGGGCTTCAAAAGGGGCCATTTGCAGACTAGACTGGTAACTATTATTGTAGGAGAACTCTGCAAATGGAAGACAATCTTCCCATTTGGATCCGTAGGCTAGAACACACGCATGAAGCATGTCCTCCAATATCTGGTTCACTCTTTCAGTTTGGCCTCCGGTCTGGGGATGATAAGCTGTGCTAAATGCCAACTTGGTTCCGAGGGCTTCGTGTAAGGCTTTCCAGAACCTTGAGGTGAATTGTGTGCCTCTATCCGATACAATCCTCTTAGGCACACCATGCAGGCTTACTATTCTGGAAATATACAGGTCTGCTAACTGATTTCCCCGGTAGGTGGTATGGACGGGAATGAAATGGGCAACCTTGGTCAGTCTATCAACGATGACCCAAATTGAGTCATGGCCTCTGTTAGACCTTGGAAGTCCTGTGATAAAATCCATCCCAATTTCATCCCACTTCCACTCAGGAATTTGCAGGGGTTGCAGCAATCCAGCGGGTCGCTGATGTTCAGCCTTGACTCGCTGACAGATATCACACTTGGCTACAAAAACACCGATCTCTCGCTTCATTCCGTGCCACCAAAATTTCTCACGAAGGTCTTGATACATTTTGGTTCCGCCAGGGTGGATCGAATAGGGGGTCTCGTGGGCTTCCTTCAGGATTAACTCTTTAAGCTCCGTGATGCTGGGGACACAGATACGATCCTGGTATCTTAGCACTCCTTCAGCATCTTCGGTAAAACCAGGCGCTTTACCTAGAGAAATCTTCTTCTTGATCCCTTCTATACTCTCATGTCCTTTCTGGGCTTCCTTGATTTGGTCCATCAAGGTTGGGGTTAACTCTAAGTTGGCAAGATATCCATGGCTAACAAGCTCTAACCCAAAATCTTTGAACTCTCTGAACAGGGCTGGTTGTTCTGCTTGGATCAGGGCATTCAGGGTGCAGGGTTTGCGACTAAGGGCATCGGCAACTACGTTAGCCTTCCCAGGGTGATAATGGATACCGATATCATAATCCTTGATTAATTCCATCCACCTTCTCTGTCGCAGGTTTAACTCCTTCTGGGTGAAGATATACTTCAAGCTCTTGTGATCCGTATAGATCTCGCAACGATGTCCCGCAAGATAGGAGCGCCATGTTTTCAGAGCTAGAACAACAGCGGCTAACTCCAGGTCATGGGTTGGGTAATTCTCTTCATGTGGTCGCAACTGCCGAGACAGATACGATACCACCTTGCCTTCTTGCATCAGAACGCAACCAAGTCCGAGGCGTGATGCATCGCAATACACGTCGAAACTCTTGGTGACGTCTGGCATAATCAGGACAGGGGTTGAGGTCAGTCTCTTCTTTAATTCTTGGAAGCTCTCTTCACACTTCTGGGTCCATTCAAACTTCTTGTCCTTCTTCAACAGTTGGGTCAGGGGTTTGGCTAAACTGGAGAATCCTTCAACGAACTTGCGGTAGTAACCCGCTAATCCGAGAAAGCTTCGGATTTCAGTCACACTAGTTGGGGCTTCCCAGTTCACAATGGCTTGGATCTTCTCTGGGTCAACAGAAATTCCTCCCGCAGACACCACATGTCCGAGAAACGCTACTTTACTGAGCCAAAACTCACACTTGCTAAACTTGGCATACAACTGGTGTTCTCGGAGGGTTGCTAAAACTAGACGCAGATGTTCAGCATGCTCTTCTTCGGTTTTGGAGTAAATAAGGATGTCATCGAGGAAAACTACCACGAACTTGTCAAGATACTCCATGAAGATCTTGTTCATGAGATTCATGAAATAGGCTAGGGCATTGGTCAGACCAAAGGACATTACGGTGTATTCAAATAAACCGTAGCGGGTGGTGAAGGCAGTTTTGGGAATGTCTGTCTCTCGGATTTTTAATTGATGATATCCTGACCGAAGATCGATCTTGGAAAAGACTCGTGCTCCGTTCATTTGATCGAACAGATCCTCGATCTTTGGGAGAGGGTACTTGGTCTTAATGGTCACATCATTTAGCTTGCGATAATCCACACACAGGCGTGTGGTACCGTCTCTCTTATCCACAAAAATAATGGGTGATCCCCAGGGTGAAGCACTTGGGCGAATAAGTCCTTTGCTGAGCATATCTGCTAACTGCTTCTTCAACTCAACCAGTTCCTCCGGATTCATCCGATAAGGCCTCTGGGATATAGGAGCTGTTCCGGGGATAAGTTCAATGATGAACTCAATATCCCGGTCTGGCGGCATACCAGGCAATTCTTCAGGGAAAACATCTCGGAACAGGTGAACAACACGGATCTCATCTAGGGTGGGTCTGGCTATGCCCTCATGGCATCCTGGTCGGGGTCGACTGGTTTCTGACACATACTTCACTTCTACTCCTTTGTCGGTGGTGAGGGTTACAGCTCTTCTGGCGCAGTCAATTTGACCATGGTACTTGGCTAGCCAATTCATACCCAGTATGACATCTATTCCTTGGGTTCCTAAAATGATTAAGTCGACTAGGAACTTTTCCCCCTTGATTTCAAGGGAAACGTCCGGGCAATATGACTTGGTATCTATGGTGGATTCTGGGATTTGGATGATCATGGGTTTGGGTAAAAGGTTCCCGACTAAACCTCCCTTAGCAACAAACTCTTGGGTAACAAAGGAATGGGTAGCACCAGAATCAAACAGAACAGTTGCAGGTACCGAGTTGACAAGGAACGTACCCAGCACAACATCTGGCGCTTCCATGGCTTCCTCTGCATTGATGTGGTGCAGACGTCCCTTGGCAACAGCAGTATTCCCGCGAGGTGCGGGGTTCTTGCCGTTCCCATTACGGCCTTGGCCATTGTTCGGTGCTGGTGCATCGGGGCGTGGACCATTCTTCTTAGGATTGGGGCATTCTTTGGAGTAGTGACCTTTGGTGCCGCAATTATAGCAGACAACATTAGTGTTGTGGTTGAAGTTGTTGGGGTTCCCTCCGGGGCGAGTAGGGTTGTTGGGGCGGTTGAAGCTGTTTGGGTTTCTGGTGGTGTTTGGGTTTGGGTTGTTGGGGCGAGTAGGGAAATTGGGGCGTGTAGGTTGTGGTGGTCGATATACTGGTTTCGGGGTTGGTGGAAAGGTGCGAGGCTTCTGACTGCTCGACCCTTCCTTGGCCATCATCCTTCTCTTGCGACTCTCGAACATAGTTCTACGTTTGGTCTCCAATTGAATAGCCTTGTCCACCAGTGACTCCAGGTCCAGGAAGTCGTGGATCACCAGGGCACACTGCAGTTCATCATGGAGCCCATCCATGAAACGCTCCATCCTTTTCCTCTCGGTGTCAGTATCATCAGGAGCGTACCGGGATAAGTCCGTAAACTCATCCAGGTATCCGACCACGTCCTTGCTTCCCTGCCGCAGCCTGCGGAATTCGTCCTTCTTCCTCTCAATAAGTCCGCCGGGTATGTGCTTCTTGCGGAACTTCTCCTGGAACTCTGCCCAGCCGATAGCATGACCGGCTTGCTGGAGAGCCTTGGTAGCTTCCCACCAAGACCGTGCAGGTCCAGCAAGGTAGTGGGTTGCATAGAGCACCTTCTCAGGTTCTCCTACGGCAGCAATTTCTAGGTTGTTGTTGATGGTGCGAAGCCAATCATCGGCCTCTAGTGGGTGAAGTCCCTTGGAATAGGTGGGTGGGTTGGTCTTCTGGAAGTCACTCAAAGTGGATCGCTGATTTCCTTCACCATTACCATTGCCATTGTGGTGGTTGTTGTTGTTGTTGTTGTGTGCGGCAGCGATCTGCTGCAGGGCAGCGATATGAGCTTGACGCTCTGCCCGAGCAGCTTGGCGTTCCTCCATGATAAGCGCAAGAAGTTGGGCGGTGGTTGGTTCCGGTGGGGGTGGTGGTCCTCCATCCGGGTTGGAGCGACGAGTGTCCACCATCCTGAAGACACCGGTTATAAGGGCAAGGCAAGAGGTTTTAACTAAGGGAAAAAGGTTGGCTTTGCATCGTGGTGAATTACTTAAGGATTATGTGAAAAATACTTTTCGTAGACTAACAAGACTAGCACACTGTTATAACACAAGCATCACATCAAAGGTTCATCACATCAAGCTTACAACATTATCCCTTAAGCTAATGTACATAGTACAAGTTCCAAAAGAACCACTACTTCTACTCTACTAGCGATAGGGGGGTCGACCTAATCCTGCGGTAGTACTCAAGTCACTCGCCTACTGAGGTGGAACCTCAGGCTCGGATACGTCAGCGTCGGACTGGTAGGGTGGCTCCTCTGGGTCTTCCTCCTCGTCATCTTCCTGCTCATAGTCCATCTCCTCCAGATAGTCGTCATCGTCACTGAGGAAAGCGTTGTTCTCCTTGCGGAGATCCTCGCCCTCCTCCTCCATCTCGTCAGTACGGAGCTCCAAATCCTCGATCAGCTCGTCCTACTCTGCCACCTTCTTGCGGAGCTTCGCTATGGTCTTCCTCATCTGGGTCCTCTTCTTGAGAAGAGCGACCTTCTCCTCCTTCAGCTGTGCCTCACTCTCGCGACTCTCCTTGAGCGAGAGGCGCTCAAAGTGAGACCGAAGTCTAGCGCACCTCAGATCCTCCTGGGTGCGAAAGAGCATAATCTCCATGTCCAAGATATACTCTCCGAACGTCGGGTGTAGAGGGGACTGAATAGGGTGTCCGTCGACAGTGCGCCTCCCGTAGAACTGGAAACGAGAGTTCACCAACTCCGCCTTGTGCTCCTCACAAAGCCGGGATAGCATCCGCTCCATGGAACGACACAGTCCGTCGTCCCAGTGGACGTCCATGGTGGTAAAGACGAGTGTCCTGGATCCGGGGGACTTGATGTTCCCGCGAACAGACCCCTCGACCAACCAAGACAGGTTCCCGTTGCCGGGAGTGTCCACCTGGGCTCCCTTGAACTCAGGAGTGGGACGACCTAACAGCTTGGTCAACTCGAACAGGTCCTTCTCGAACATCAACGTGCCGTCCTTCTCGAGCTGAACAAACTCGGTGAAGTGGAGTGCCATCTACAATTTTAAGTCAAGTTTTTAAGTTAGTGAGATGACAAGTGTATCAAAATTTTAAATGTAGTGAAGCAGCAAGTGAGCAAATTTTTTAAGTTTAATACATATAAGGAAAAACTTAATACTTAGTAAGGGTAGAGTTTTGCAGAAGTGAGAGGATGAGAGATAAGCACTTTTCGAAAATATTTCATTTCTTTATTTTCTTAGAACTTAATTGTTGTAACTCTATCTAGCGACCATGCTAATCTAAGGCTTCTAAAGTCGAGATGGCTCTGATACCAGGTCTGTGGGGACCCCGGACTAGCTGTCCGAAATACCCGATTATGCTTAACACAACGATCCCGTGATCAGTCTGTCGTTGCACATAATCCGAACTGAATACCAAAGTTTACATCCATTACAATACCGGAATAAGTCTTACATAACAGGTCATATAGACCAAGTCTTACACAGGTGCCTTCTAGGGCCAAATCAACATAAGCAGCGGAACTTAAAACGTAGTAGACATCCAAAAACTAACGATAACCCGACAGGCAGTCGACTTGAGAAGATCCTTAGTTGGCGTAGATGTCGCCATACTCCTCCTGGGCGTAATACTCCTCCAGGTCTGGCTACGACAATAGCCAGAGGCAAGCTAGTATGAGTACATTGGAATGTACTCGCAAACTACTCCAACATGAGTGCACTAGTCTCAATTTTATTTTTATTTTTTTTATTATTCTCTTAATCATTTAACTAAGACATTTCTATATCCTTGCTGAAGAAGATAAGGAGGTTATAACTACTCTTAGTATCTCATGTGTATTAGTTTCTTCAAACTCCTCCTTTTTCCAACCATGATCCCTCATGGTTTATTCCTCCAACAACCTCATACCGATCCGTTGGTATAGGTGTATGGAACATTCTCCAACTTCTTTTCTTTTGAAAACACAACTCTTTTTCCAAAAACTTGCACATGGTCAAAGTAGGGCCTCCCAACTGTCCATATCCGAGGACTCGGCTATTCGAATAGTTTAAATCCCTCTGCAGAGGTAGCACGCTTTTCCCACACCCATCCGATAACTCATCGTGTCTGCCACGTCTCGCCATACCAGGGTATGCGAAGTTGAGTCACCAGTCCTAGTCTGTCCTTTGCTCATGCTAGTATAGGATCCTGCCCCTATGAACCATTCCATCTACACTCAGTCCAGTTTCCCGTCGGAAACCCTAAGTGTGAGGACTCATAGGTTTTATCTGGCGGTGTATAGGGGACATCCTTCTATCCTCCTCCTTATCTACTCATAGAGTTTGAGCGAGGACCCAGGTCAGGGGTAGGTCACCAAACCATTCCCTCATGCATAACGGAGTCATCCCCGTTGATGCAGTGTCCCATACTAATAAGAGCAAACTATATGACTAAGCCCCTTCCCATATGTGGGGTAATTGTGGTCGCACAGAATATCGGTTGGTTGACGTAAGTACAAAGACACAATGTGCTTTTCTCAAAAACCACCTTTCTCCATTTCTTTACTTCAACACCCAATCATAGTGCTTTATATCCACACAAGTTTTCAAAGGAGTTTTGAATAAACAAACCTTGATTTTTCCATCCTATAGTTTTAGCATATACTTCTACTTAGGGTGGCAAAATAATCTCTATATACTTTTGAAAAAGGATTTTTATAAACCTTTGCTTTTGAAAATGACTTGTAAATCTAGATGCATAAGTTAGGTGCAAGCTCAGAGAGTAGCTTGCCTTGCTCAACAAAGTGGTCTTGGTCTTGGTCTTCAGGTTCCACAAATCCTTCCTCCTCGATGTACTCGACAACGTTCTCGTCTAATACAAAACCAAGCAATACAAACAATCACTAGCCTATCCAAATCAATCACCACAGCAACACAAACTTACTCACTTTATCTAACCACTCCATGCATCAAACATTGTGATTTGAATCCAATTTAGTTGAATTAACTAGCATTTAATCATATCCTAATTTGGGCAGAAACTAGTCACATAAGTTTAATTGCATAGTTTAAGTTCTAGTGGTCACAAAAATACAAACTAAAATTCTACAGGTAGCTACTGATGTGTATAATCCAACACAATTGGATTTGGATCAATTGGAGTTATCAAACTCCCTACACAATGTTTTGAATCCAGAAGCTAATTAATAAAGTTTTGGCTATTATTTAAATTATGTTCCTCTAAAAATTAAACCCTTTTAGGATTGACTAACCATGGTTAAATGTGGTCTAATAAAATTGGTTTCAACTAATTTGGATTAACAGAGCATCAGAAACAACCAAGTTTAGAATTTAGACATGCTACTGTATTTTGAATATTGTATTTTTATTCTATACCCAAATGGAGTGAAACTAGTTTAGTTGGATAGAGAATTTCATAACCTATTCAGAACAATTTGATTTGTTCAATTTGGAGTTGTGAATCTAAAGTTATGAATTTTCTAAAACTGAGTTCAGTACTGGTTTTGAATTAAACCTAAATTCGAATAATTAACCCAGAGTGGATAATGTTGAAAATCCTGACAGGGGGGTCCCACTGGCCAGCGACTGCGGGCGCGCGCGCGGTTTCCATTTAAACCTGACGCGTGGGGTCCGCACGTCAGCGACTAATTTAACCGAACCGGTAAGCTACCGTAGATCTGTGATCTAACGGCTGAGATTGAGCGCGTCGGCGACGACCTAAATCGGGCGGCGCCGCGGCTCCGGCGACGGCGAGGTGGACGGAGTGCTCACCTAGGGGCTCGGGAGGACGTGGCGATGGTGCAGGAGGGGTGCGGCGGTTCGGGGAAACTCGTGGGCGAGGTGGCGCGGGCTGGGGAGGCTCCTGGCGTCGACGGCGTGAAGCTTCTCCGTCCGCGGCCGTGCTCCAACTCCGGCGAGTCCGCTGCCTCGCTCCTGGGCACGAATCAGAGGGGAAAAGGGACCGGGTGAGTGAGGCGGTAATGGAGAAGGGGATGCGAGCCAGAGAGGGGAGAGAGAGAGGCCAGCACGGTCTGGCCGTGGTCGTCGTCTACCTCGGACACGGCGAGCTCGACGGATGGCCTCGGTGGCCGAGACTTGGCGGTGACGGCCCCGCCCTCCAGGCGGTGCACGAGAGGGAGTGGTGTGAGGGGAGAGAGGTGGTGGTGAGGTGTGGGGAAACGGCGAGGCTCGGGGTGGCTTAAATAGCGGCGAGGCGGCGTACGGTGGACGCGGTGCAGAGGGCACCGGCGGTCGTGCGAGCCCGCCGTAGGCCGGTGGAGGGGTGCGGCTAGGATGCGGGATGTCTAGGGGACCGAACGGGCAAGGAGGGGTGGCGTGGAGGCTGCTGCGTGCGCTCGGGTGGGGGACGGCCGCGGCGCGCGTCCGGGCGGCGCACGGCGTGCGTGGCATGCCGCGGACACGGCGTGTTCGGGCGGCTGCTGGTGCGTGCTGCTGGTGCGCGAGGGAACCAGGAGGCGAGGGAGGGAGAGAGAGGGCGCAGCGCGGCCGGCACGGCGCGGCGTCGCCGCGGCCACAGTGCCGACACGGCGACGTGCGCGCGGCCGCCGCTGTCGCCAGCGTCTCCTCGTCGATCCCGGCCATCCTTTGGCTCGCTCTTGGGTGCGGCGTGATCGTGGTGATTAGGGGCGTGCAACGGAGGTCTTAATTTGTCCAATGCACAACTCAATACTCGGATTGATCCACGGATTGGCTCGGGTTTGGGAAGAACAGGTGGTGCACAGAAGGTGTTCGATGAAAAGTCTGAACCAAAATAAAATTCAGATTTTTGGATTTTTCTTTCATAACTTGCTTCTCATATATTTATCAAGGTTTGTTGAGCTATTTGTTTGTTCATGGGGCAAGTGCAAAATAGCACACTTTGTGATTGGAATAAGATAAAGAAAGAAATGTGAATTTGAATTTAAGTTTTTGAATTGAATATTTTAAATGGTGGGGAAAAAAATAGGAGTGTTCATATTGTCACTCCACTAAATTTGGTTTGGAAAATAAATGGATTTCTTAATTTGGGGAAAAAAATAGGGTGACATGTGCCATATTGTTGGTATTGTTTTATATTTTGTTTTGTTTATTTTCTTTTCCTCAATTTTGTAATTAGAGTTAGAATCCAACAATCTTGCAAGCAAAGCATAACAAACAATAATCATGAAACAAACATATACCAACTTATAGGAAAAGTTTTTGCTGGCCCACATTTCTGCATTAATAATTTATATTAATATTTGGGATGTTACAACTTGTGAGAAGAGTTCCACAAATCACGTCGCATGGAATACCATAGTGTTATGGTATGTTAGGACGTCGTAATCGCACCCTATCGGATAGTGTATGCTAAATAAATCTCTTATCGAATTATTGTGATCGTTAGAGTCATATGGTAGAAACGTAGCATTCACGTTAGATAATAGGGAAACCATTTAAATCCATGGAGACAATACCATATGAGTGATGGCATGGCTTTTAGCCTACATTGTCGTTTCAGCAATTTAGTGTTTTGATGTGATCAAACCTAAAATGGATTAATCTTTGTA
The DNA here is from genome assembly GCA_026929855.1 of Poa annua. Lineage (NCBI taxonomy): Eukaryota > Viridiplantae > Streptophyta > Magnoliopsida > Poales > Poaceae > Poa > Poa annua. The sequence goes on along the minus strand of CM049439.1, from coordinate 24,720,322 downwards.
GTGTACCGTACCTAAAGAGTTAGTTGGGTACATGTCTCACGACATAGGCAAAATCGTTGCCGGGATATACCTTGTGAAAGAAATAGTTTCTTGTCCAAGGATATAAGTGAGAAAGAAAGTAGAGCAAGACGAAGTTGATGAACTTTCTCTCCAGACATCAGAGTGGCGCAACCGAAAGTGTTTTCGGTGTCATGCTCCACAGCTTGAAAAAGGCTGATGATACAAGATCATGATGCTCTGAGCTCATACTAAGAACGTAGGCGTACGAGGTTGCGTTCCACACTATGCGTTACGACAATCTTGTTATGAAGGTCATATTAATGGAATATGACAGACCTACGAACTACGAAGAAGAGATGGTAGACCTAAGTCCGAGAAATGGCTATGAGTCATATATGATCCGAAATAAAATCCATGTACGATTACCAGGTATTGACTTGGGAGATCTTCTTGATGGCATCTAGGATGTTAACAGAATATGGAATTTTATGAGAGAGTAGACACTGATAAGGATCGATTTGTCGTGAAACAGTTTCGACAGATTCAAAAGTTGACCACAATGAGATTTTGTCTCAGGTGGCGAAGCCTAAATCTATTCTGGGTCGTTTAGCAATTACTCTAATTTCGAATGAGAAATTGATAGATGGATAAGAAAACCATGTTTCTTAATAGTGTCATTAAGAAAGAGTTGTAATCAGTACAATAATGGTTTGGTGATCCTAAGGATGCTAAACATGTATGCAAACTTCAGTTGTCCATTCATGGGCTGAAGCAAGCATATCGGAGCTGGAATCTTCACTTTGATGATGTGATCAAAGGATTTTGGAGTTGTCCAAAATAGTTGAAGAGACTTGCATTTGCAAAGAAGTGAGTGGGAGCTAAGTAGCTTTCCTTGATCTTATATGCGGAAGGCATATTTGAGTGGGAGCTAGGTGTCATTCATGATTTTGTATGTGACGACATATTGAATGACACAGATCCTCTAGTAGAGTGTAAAGGATTATTTAAGTGATTAAATTTTCTATGAAAGAAGTTAGGAGTATTAGGCATCCAATCTATAATTGTATAGATCGTAAGGGGCTTAATAACATTAGGTCGGAATATTTCCTAAGTTAAGATTCTGAAGTGTTTCAGAATAGAACAAGCGAAGAAAATGGTTCTTACTTGTATGACTAGGTGAAATATTAAGTTTATCTTGGCATTTTCAGTGATAGCAAATGATGTTCGACATTCTCTATGTATTAGACATAGATGCTATCAGATTGAAAGCTCGACTTAGTGTGACCCAAGTTCTTGGTTGAAGAACGGGTTCTAGAGTGATCCTTGTGTGGATCAATGAACAAACGTTAAGTATATTTTTCAGTGTCTGTGAGAACTGAAGATATGTTTTCTAGTAAAGGGTAAGAGTGGAAAGACAACTTGCCGTAAAATGGTTACGATGATGCAAGTTGTGACACTGACCTGTACGACTAGAAATCTCATATAGGAGATGTCCTTTGTTTTGAAGAAAGACATGGTTAGCTTGCGAAGTCGCATATGAATGCACTGTTGCATAATCTACATAGGTATAGAAATATATGGCAACTTCAGAAGTAGCAAGTGTGATTGGACTGAGCAGTTTTCCGAGCGTATGTGGTCCCCTTAATAGATCTCTTAGACTTTTAAGGCCCATGCTACGCGAATGTTCGAGTCTCACTCCATCCACTAGGATATATTTCACCGTCATCGTAAGATACGGGATGATGTCAAACTAGGTGACATAGAAGTGTTGCAAAGCACATATAGGTCTCAATGTGTGAGATCTGTTGACTGTATTCCTCTTCCACGAGACGAGCCGGCACCAAGATGCTATGGGTGCTGAGCTTTTACCAAGTTGTAAACTAGATTAAGTGTTACTCTAGTGCAAGTGGGAGATTGAAGGGAATATGCCCTAGAGGCACTTAATAAAGATAGTTTATTGGTTATATTCCAATTGTTCATTATATGTTTTATACCATGCTATAACAGTATTAAGCGGAAACATTAATACACGTGTGGTAGATAAACAACCAGGTCCCTAGTTGCCTCTGCTAAGACTAGTTTCATTGCGCGACTGATGATCGAGGTTTCCCGATCATGAGACATGGCGTCTGTCGGCAATGGAGTCATATCGTTAGGTGGAACGATGTGATGGACTTACCCATAATTTGTAGGACGTAGTCATTACGCCTTCGACCGTGAGATCAACTCTTATTGTTATTCCTGGAAGATACTTTGATCGCACCAAACGTCATGTCTTATATAGTGTGACAATAACGGTGATACTTTTGGGTATCGGAAGGGGGTAGTTGAGACGAGGGGTCAAGAGCGGGATTTGTCAGTCCGTATAGCCGGATAGATACTCTAGGGCCCACTCGGTGAGATTATGTCAAATGAGTTTGCAAACATGTGACTAGGTCACCAGCTGACATAATATCATAGACGAGTAGAAGATAGCGATGTCGGTAACGAGATCATGCTAGGTATGGAGATATCTGAGAATTATACTCGGACACGCTAAGTATCGCTATGACAAAAGGTTTAAGACTCGACGTCCAGGTTTGATAGATGAAAGTCATTCGTTATATCAGAGGGGTTAATTCATGGGGTCCAGGCCTACGAGTTAATCATTGATCGGAGAGGAGTCTCGATCATGTCTGTTATTATATCGAACCGCTAGGGTAACACACTTAAGGGGTTTCGACAAGACAACCGGAAAGGAAAGAGATCACCGGGAACGTCCCGGGAATGGTCCGATGGAGATCGGGCAGCGACGAAATAGTTTTCGGAGCTAGAATAAATTATATATAATATGTTTGATATTAATTAGTGTAATTAATGTTTAAATATGATTTTATATATTTATTTTCGAATTTATTTAGGCTGATTTTCCTAAATGGGCCTTCTGGTGGAAAGAAGGCCCATGGGGGGAAAAACCCCAAGGGAATTCGGTGGGGGAAGGCTTGGCCGGCCTAGGTGGGCCAAATGGGGCCCACCTAGGGCCGGCACACCCTCTTGAGCCGCACCAGGCAATGGGGATAGTCCCACATTGCCTGGCTGGCAAGGTTGGCTCCCCCTGGGAGCCTATATAAGAAGGGGCACCCCTGGCCTTTTAATTCAACCAATTAATTTCTCTTTCTCTCCTCGATAACGTGATTCCCTTTGTCGGAGTTGCGCCGAGTTGAAAGGGGATCTCTCCACCATAGCCCGCTGCCGCGCTGCTGGTGTTCCGGTCCAAGTCTTCCGCTGCTCGTCCTGGACTGGAGCTTTGGAGGCCGTCGTCTCCACCGTATGTGTGTAACACCCTGCGAGGTGCTGCGCTAGCGGTACTCGGAGGCCTACTTCCTCCACCCGACCTCGAGGTCATCTTCATCGTCTTCGTCGCGCCGAGTTCTTCGCGACCTAGAGGTCGGCTACGTCGTCTTCGTCGTCAACGCTTGTGCGGGAGCGTAATCCCCGCTTTTCGGTCTACAAGGGTATGTATTCCGATCTCCGCCGTATTTCTATATCTGCATAGTGTAGATCTTGGCTAGTTTAAGGATATCGTTGGTAGGAAATTTTTTGTTTTCTGCCTGCGATCCCCTTCATAAAGTTGGGTTGATGAAGTTTAACAGTATGTTGACTGTTTTTCTTCTCAACCAAGATGGAAGAGAATACACGCATTGAAGGAGCACGTGGCAGTCATAATTGATGACACTGGTCATACTCGATGACATTGGTCATATTTGATGACATTGAGACGCCTCGCTCAGCTCGATCACTGGATGACAGACGACGTTGCCAGGTGCAAATGCTTTGTCATAGACTATGTCATGCAAGGGGAATCGTTCACCTTGATGGTTCTTGATTGCGTTGGAAGAATCAAGAAGATGAAACAGATCGCCGGGAAGTCATCAATGATGATGGTGCATATATGATATACACGTTATGAATGTTTTACCTAAGCAAGTACTCGGAGTAGACACTAAGTTTTTGATACTAGTCATGTTTTATGAAAACCAGATCTACTACTTGAGTAGCTTGGAAGGATGAGGCGACAATGTGTGTTGATGATGGCAGACAAAATGTTGTGATGGCCATCAACACTCTCCCTCTAGATCTACCATTTGAATAAATTCTTTTATGATCGCCTGTTAGTATGATCGTTATAAATGTGTCTCCTCTAGCGAGACGATTGTTCATATATGTTAGTGACAAAATCGTTGTCCTATATTTATGAAGGAATGATCATAAGCCGATTTGAATTTAGATGGTAGAAGCTCCCACATTCATAATATTAATGCCAAAGAATACAAACTTAATAAAGACACCACATTCGTGTGGCACTACCGTTCAAGTCATGTCAATGTTATAGTCAATGAACAAGCTCCATACGGATGGATCTACAAGTCCTTAGATTTGATCTTTTGACACTTGCAAGATAACTAAGACACCGTTTTCGGAAAGCGGGCATATAACTTATTGATAATCATGCATTTTGATGTATGTGGATCAATGAAGTAATTAACGTGTAGTGGAGATCTTTATTTCGTAAGCTTCAATGAACGTTTGAGTATAACTTGTTGAGAATCATGCATGTGGGTGTATGTGAATCAATGAAGTACTTTAACGTATAGTGGAAGTCTTTGTTTCCTAGACTTCATGAATATTCCGAGTAGATATACGGATATCCACTTAGGAAATGTTGGTCTGAAGATTTTGATTCGATCAAACAAGTTCAGAATGAAGTAGGAAAATAAATTTAACAAGAAAATCAAATTCCTGCGATACAGATCGAGGAAATAAAGATTTGAGTTATAATGTTGGCATATCATTGGAAGACTTGTGAGAAGAGTTCCACAAATTACGTCGCATGGAATACCATAGTATTATGGTATGTTAGGACGTCGTAATCGCACCCTATCGGATAGTGTGTGGTAAATAAATCTCTTACCGAATTATTGTGATCATTGGAGTAGTATGGTAGAAACATAACATTCACGTTAGATAATAGGGAAACCATTTAAATCCATGGAGACAATACCATATGAGTGATGGCATGGCTTTTAGCCTAGATTGTCGTTTCAGCAGTTTAGTGTTTCGATGTGATCAAACCTAAAATGGATAAATCTTTGTAGTATACCGTACCTAAAGAATTAGTTGGGTACATGTCTCACGACATAGGCAAAAACGTTGCCGGAATATACCTTGCAAAAGAAATAGTATCTTGTCCAAGGGTATAAGTGGGAAAGAAAGTAGAGCAAGACGAAGTTAATGAACTTCCTCTCCCGACATCAGAGTGGCGCAACGGAAAGTGTTTCCGGTGTCATGCTCCTAAACTTGAAAGAAGCTGATGATAAAGATCACGATGCTCTGAGCTCATACTGAGAACGTGGGCGTACGAGGTTGTGTTCCACACTGTGTGGTACGACAATCTTGTTATGAAGGTCATGTTAATGGAATATGACAGACCTACGAACTACGAAGAAGAGATGGTAGACCTATGTCCGAGAAATGGCTATGAGTCATATATGATCCGAGATAAAATCCATATACGATTACCAGGTAATGACTTGGGAGATCTTCTTGATGGCATCTAGGCTGTTAATGGAATATGGAATTTTATGAAAGAATAGACGCTGATAAGGATCGATTTGTCGTGAAATAGTTCTGACAGATTCAAAAGTTGACCACAACGAGATTTTGTCTCAAGTGGCGAAGCCTAAATCTATTCGGGGTCGTTTAGCAATTACTATAATTTCAAATTGAGAAATTGATAGATGGATAAGGAAACCATGTTTCTTAATGGTATCATTAAGAAAGAGTTGTAATTAGTACAATGAAATGGTTTGGTGATCCTGAGGATGCTAAACATGTATGCAAACTTCAGCTGACCATTCATGGGCTGAAGCGAGCATATCAGAGCTGGAATCTTCACTTTGATGATGTGATCAGAGGATTTTGGAGTTGTCCAAAATAGTTGAAGAAACTTGCATTTGCAAAGAAGTGAGTGGGAGCTAAGTAGCTTTTCTTGATCTTATATGTGAATGGCATATTTGAGTGGGAGCTAAAAGAAATTCCCCGGTCTTATATACGGATGGCGTATTTAAGTGGGAGCTAAGTGTCATTCCTGATTTTATGTAACGACATATTGAGAATGATACAGATCCTCTAGCAAAGTATAAAGGATTATTTAAGTGATTAAATTTTCTATGAATGAAGTTAGGAGTATTAGGCATTCGATCTATAATTGTATAGATCAAAAGGGGCTTAATAACATTAGGTCGAAATATTTTCCTAGGTTAAGATTCTGAAGTGTTTCAGAATAGAACAAGCGAAGAAAGAGGTTCTTGCTTGTATGACTAGGTAAAATATTAAGTTTATCTTGGCATTTTCAGTGATAGCTGATGAAAGAAAAATGATGTTCGACATCCTCTATGCCTCAGACATAGATTCTATCAGACTGAAAGCTCGAGTTGGTGTGACCCACGTTCTTGGTTGAAGAACGGGTTCTAGAGTGATCCTTGTGTGGATCAATGAACAAACATTAAGTATATTCTTCAGTGTCGAGAACTGAAGATATGTTTTCTGGTAAAGGGTAAGAGTGGTAAGACAACTTGCCGTAAAACGGTTACGATGATGCAAGTTATGACACTGACCCATACGACTAGAAATCTCATATAGGAGATGTCCTTTGTTTTGAAGAAAGACATGGTTAGCTTGTGAAGTCGCATATGGATGCACTGTCGCATAATCTACATAATAGGTATAGAAATATATGGCAACTTCAGAAGTAGCAAGTGTGATTGGACTGAGTCTCGCTCCATCGACTAAGATATATTTCGCCGTCATCGTTAGATGCAGGATGATGTCAAACTGGTTGACATAGAAGTGTTGCAAAGCACATACAAATCTCAATGTGTGAGATCTGTTGACTGTATTCCTCTTCCACGAAGCAAGCATGCACCAAGTTGCTATGGGTGTTGAGCTTTTACCAAGTTGTAAACTAGATTAAGTGTTACTCTAGTGCAAGTGGGAGACTGAAGGAGATATGCCCTAGAGGCACTTAATAAATATAGTTTATTCGTCATATCTCAATTGTTCATTATATGTTTTATACCATGCTATAACTGTATTAAGCGGAAACATTAATACACGTGTGGTAGATAAACAACCAGGTCCCTAGTAGCCTCTATCTAACTAGTTCATTGGGCAATTGATGATCGAGGTTTCCCGATCATGTGACATTTATGTCAGTTGACAATGGAGTCATGTCATTGGGAGAATGACGTGATGGACATACCCAATATTTGTAGGACGTAGTCATTACGCCTTCGACCGTGAGATCTACTCTTATTGCTATTCCTGGAAGACACTTTGATTGCATCAAACGTCATATCTTACATAATGTGACAATAAAGGTGTCCCTCTCGGGTGTCGGAAAGGAGTATGTTGAGACGGGGGATCAAGAGCGGGATTTGCCAGTCCGCATAGCAGGATAGATACTCTAGGGCCCACTCGGTGAGATTATGTCAAACGAGCTTGCAAGCGTGTGACTAGGTCACCAGGACATAAGATCATGGACGAGTAGAAGTTAGCAGTGTCGGTAACGAGATCAAGCTAGGTATGGAGATATCTATGAACGAGTCTCGGACACGCTAAGTATCGCATGGCAAAAGGCTTAAGACTCAGACGTCTAGGTTCGAATGGTAAAGTATTCGTTATCTCGCAGGGATTAATTCTGGGTATCCTCGGTCCACGAATTAGTCATTGATCGGAGAGGAGTCTTGATTATGTCTGGTGAGATAATCGAACCGCTAGGGTATCAGACTTAAGGGGACTCGACATTTTACCGGAAGAGAAAAATAGGAAAAGAGAGACCGGGAACGTCCCGGGAAAGTTCCGATGGAGATCGGGCAGCGACGAAATAGTTTTTGGAGCCGGAATAAATTATGTAATATGTATTTAATATTAATTAGTGTAATTAATAGTTAAATATATTTTATTTTAATTTTTCCTGAATTTTTAATGGCAAAAATCCCTAAATGGGCCTTTTTGGGCAAAAGGGCCCATGAGGGGGGGAGGAGTCCCCCCAAGGGGAGAGGGCTGGTTCGGCCGGCCTAGCTAGGGCCGGCGCAGCTAGCTAGGTCGGCCAGGGCTGGTGTGGGATTAGTCCCACACCGCCCGACTGGCGAGGTTGGCTGCTCCCATCCCCCTTTATATAGAGGGGCACCCCTGGCCTTTGAAACACACCTAATTCTCTCTCTCTCTCTCCTTGGATCCCGTGACTCCCTTGTTTGGAGTTGCGCCGAGGATAAGTTTTCTCCACCATACGCACGCCGCCGTGCTGCTGGTCTTCCAGTCCCAGTCTTCCGCAGCTCGTCCCTGGATCGGGCCCGGAGTTCGTCGGCTTCACCGTACGTGTGTAACGCCCTGCGAGGTGCCACGCTAGTGGTGCTGGAGGTCTGCTTCCTCTACACGGCCTCGAGGTCGTCGTCGGTTTCATCGACATCGCCGCGTCATCATCTTCTTCGTCGCGCCAAGTTCTCCGCGACCTTGAGGTCGGCTACGGCGTCTACGTCAGCAACGCTTGTGCGGGTGCGTAATCCCCGCTTTTCGGTCTACAAGGGTATGTGCACCGACCCCCCTTCGTACTACTATATCTGCATAGTATAGATTCTGGCTTGTTTAAGGTTATCGCTGTTAGGAAATTTTTTGTTTTCTGTCTGCGATCCCCTTCATCCATCGACTCCTGGGAGGAGCTCTGCAAGCAGTTCGTCGCCAACTTCAAGGGCACGTACGAGCGCGCGCTCACCCACAACAATCTGCGCGCTGTGGTGCAGAAGAAGGATGAGACCCTCCGCAAGTACATCCAGCGCTTCAGCCAAGTGCGCAACAAGATCCCGAACATCCCTGACACGCAGGTCATCGCCGCCTTCATAGAGGGCGTCACGAACCGCAGGATGCTCGAGAAGCTGGGCATCCACGACAAGCTCACCTCTGTGGTGAAACTGTTCGACCTTGCGGACAAATGCGCCAAGGCTGAAGAGGGACTCCTCTTCGTCAAGATGAGCCAGCGAGGGGACGACCAGGCTGAGGGCTCCTAGAGCCACAAGAAGCGCGAGGAGACCAAGCGCAAGACCACTGCTATCCTAGCAGCAGAGCCAGCCACCAAGAACGCCCACAGAAGCTCCCCCGAGCCTGGCGACAAGGAGGCGGACAACCGTCCGTTCTGCGTCTACCACAACAGGCGTGGCCACGCCACAGACGACTGCTTCGACCTCAAGAGGCTGAGCAGGGAGCGTGAGCGAGGAGAAGGCAGCGGAAACCGCGGCAGAGGCCGCGGCTACCGTAGAGACGGCAGGGGCAGGCGCGATGGCGGCTAGCAGAAGCCGTCGGGCACTCAAGCCAACGCCGCCGAGAAGAACAACAACCTCCCTGACGAGGAAGATGGAGGCTACCAGGCCCCGAGAGGGGCTATGGCCTGCATCCTCGGCGGGGCTCAGGCGCCCAAGTCGAACAACCAGTTCAAGCAGTTCGCCCGCGAGCTCAACGCCGCGCTCCCGAGCACCGAGACCTCCAGGCCCCTCAAGTGGTCCCAGTACACCATCGCCTTCGATGCCAAGGACCACCCCAAGTCGACCAAGACTGTTGGAACCCTCCCCCTGGTCTGCTCCCCCACCATCAACAACATCACCGTCTCCAAGACGCTCATTGATGGGGGAGCTGGCCTGAACGTCATCTCTGTCGAGACCTTCGAGACGCTTCAAGTGCCCTATGAGTGGCTTATGCCCTCCAGGCCGTTCACAGGGATCACCAGTGGTTCCATCGAACCCTTGGGCCAGGTCCGGCTAGCCGTCACCTTCGGCACGCAGAAGAACTATCACACAGAGCTGATCGACTTCGACGTCGCCCACATCGGCCTGCCGTACAACGCCATCCTCGGCTACCCCGCCCTCGCGAAGTTCATGGCCGTCACGCACCATGCCTACAACATGGTCAAGATCCCTGGCAGCGCTGGCACCATCGCCATCCATGGTCATATCCTGGACGCCACGCGTGCTGTCGAGAGCGCCTACAAGGCAGCTGCCATGGCATTCCCGGCTGACGAGGACATGGAGCCTATCGAGAGGCCCAAGAAGAAGAAACAAGTGTTCTCTCAGGAGCAAGCAGCCACGAAGAAGGTGTCGCTGAGCACCAGCGGCTCGGGGGCTGAAGGCTCGGGGGCTAGCGTCACCATAGGCGCTGCCCTGCCTCCCAAATAGGAAAGCGCGCTCGTCGCCTTCCTTCGGGCAAACTCTGACATGTTCGCATGGACTCCGTCAGATATGTCCGGTGTACCAAGGGAGGTGATCGAGCACCACTTAGCCGTGTGTCCAGACGCACGCCCCGTCAAGCAAAAAGCACGCAAGCAAGCCCCCGAGAAGCAAGCATTCATCGTCAAGGAAGTAGAGAAGCTAAAAGCGGCAAATGTCGTCCGTGAAGTCGCACATCCCACCTGGCTCTCCAACGGCGTGGTTGTCCCAAAACCCGCTGGAGGAGGCCGACTCTGCGTCGACTACACCGACGTCAACAAGGCCTGCCCCAAGGACCCATACCCCATGCCGAGGACAGACCAGATCGTGGACTCCACCGCCGGCTGCGACCTCCTCTGTTTTCTGGACGCCTTCTCTGGTTATCACCAGATCAAAATGGCTAAAGAGGACGAGGAGAAGACAGCATTCCTCACCCCCTGTGGCGTGTATTGCTACACTTGCATGCCCTTCGGCCTGAAGAATGCCGGCGCCACTTTCCAGAGGCTCATGAGGATAGCCTTGGGGGCACAGATGGGCAGGAACGCAGAGGCCTACGTCGATGACATAGTGGTCAAGTCTCGAGAGGGAGACACCCTCTTGAAGGATCTCGAGGAAACCTTCGCCAGCCTGTGCAAGGTGAACATCAAGCTGAACCCCGCCAAGTGCGTCTTCGGGGTCCCTTCAGGCAAGCTCCTCGGATTCCTGGTGTCCCACCGCGGCATAGAAGCAAACCCTGACAAGATCAGGGCCATAGAAGGAATGCAACCTCCTAGCCGGCTCAAGGAAATGCAGCGCTTAGCAGGCTGCATGGCTAGCCTGGGCCGATTCATCTCCAAGTTCGGCGAGAGAGCCCTGCCATTTTTCAAGATCATGAAGAGATATGGCATGTTCAAGTGGACCCCTGAGGCGGACAAGGCCTTTGAGGACTTAAAGAAGTATTTGGCCAGCCCACCAGTCATGGTGGCCCCAGGACAGGCGAACATCTGAAGCTGTATCTTTCAGCCACTCTTCAGACCGCAAGCGCCCTCCTGGTGGCCGAGAGGGAAGAGCCTGTCCTCCCCAAGAAGAGCACTGCCACTCCAAACCCAAAGCCCCCCGACAAGGATCTCATCGAAGGAGCAGCCTCCACAGACCCACTGCCAGGCCCACAGCCTCAGGTCGAGCCTGCTCCCGGCACCCCTGTCGAGACCCCCCTGCAGGCGGATCTCGACAAGGGCCCTGAGGAGCCTCCGCAGAGGGCTGACGCTGCAACCCCACCAACAACCCTTGTCGAGCACCCCGTTTACTTCGTCAGCACGGTGCTGCGGGATGCTCGGGAGCGGTACCCGATGCAGCAGAAGCTTCTCGTCGCTCTCCTCATCGCCTCCAGGAAGCTGAGACACTATTTCCAGGGCCACCCCATCACGGTGGTCACTTCTTTTCCCCTGGAGCAGATCCTGCGCAACCCCAACGCCACAGATCGTGTCGCAGGATGGAACATAGAGCTGCAGCCATTCAACTTGCGCTTCGACTCCACAAGAGTCATCAAGGGGCGAGCGCTGGCTGATTTCGTCGCCGAATGGACTGACCCAAACCCTGAAGAGCCTCGGGGGGAAGAGGCTGAGCCCGCTGGAGACACAATGCCCAGCCACTGGACCATGCACTTCGACGGAGCCTTTGCCTGCCGCAATGGCGGGGCAGGCGTCGTCCTGACTTCGCCCAAAGGCGACAAGCTCTACTACGCTGTCCAGTTATGCTTCACGATTGACAAGATCTCCAACAACATCGCTGAATACGAGGGCCTCCTCGTCGGCTTAAGGGCCGCCATCGCTCTAGGCGTCAAGCACCTACTCATCAAGGGCGACTCCCAGTTGCTCGTCAACTTCTCCAACAAGAGCTACACGCCTAAAGACGACCACATGGCAGCATACCTTGAAGAGGTCCGCAAGCTCGAGAAGTACTTCAGGGGCATGGAACTCATGCATATCCCAAGGAAAGAGAACCAGGAGGCCGATGACATCGCCAAGCGAGCCTCGCGAAGGCAACCCCAGCAGGCCGGCGTCTTTGAGGAAAGGCTCGCCAAGGCATCCATCAAGCAGCCTCGAGAAGCCACAGCCGCAGGCACAGATGAAGCACTCCCACCACCTCCTGAGTCTGGGGCACCCGATTGCGGTCCCAGCACAGGGGAGCGTCTGTTGCTGACGGCAGCCCACCAAGACACAAGCTGGATTGACGAGCTCAAGGACTACTTGGCGAAGGGGATCCTCCCTGAAGAAGATGCAGAAGCAGAACGAATCGCTCGACAGGCGAAATCCTACTGCATCCTTGAGGGAAACCTCTATCGCAAGCGCCCGAACGGCATCGCGCTCAAATGCGTCCCCCCCCCCCGAGGAAGGCCGAACGCTGATCAAGGACATCCATAGCGGGCAGTGCGGCCACCACTCGTGTGCGCGCACCCTCGCGGGCAAGGTCTTCAGGAGCGGATTCTACTGGCCACAAGTGCTTCAAGATGCGGTCACCATCGTCCAAGCCTGCGACGCCTGCCAGTTCCACGCCAAGCAAATTCATCAGCCGGCGCTGGGGCTCCAGACCATCCCGCTCTCCTGGCCGTTCGCGGTCTGGGGGCTCGATATCCTGGGCCCCTTCCCGAAGTCGCAGGGGGGCTATCGCTTCCTCTTCGTGGCCATCGACAAGTTCACCAAGTGGGCCGAAGTGGAACCAGTGCGCACCATACCAGCCGGAGCCGCGGTGAAATTCATCAGGAGCTTGGTCTGCCGCTTCGGAGTACCTACTGCGACAAGCTCGGCGTCAAGATCTGCTTCGCCTCGGAGATTCACCCACGCAGCAATGGTCAAGCCGAGCGAGCAAACGCAGAAGTCCTCAAGGGCCTCAAGACCAGAAGCTTCAACATCCTCAAGGGTCACGGCAAGGGCTGGATCGATGAGCTCCCATCTGTGCTCTGGTCCATGCGCACAACCGCTTCAAGGCCTACAGGCGAAACGCCGTTCGCCCTTGTTTACGGAGCTGAAGCTGTCCTCCCCGCAGAAATCAAGCATGGATCCCCACGGGTCCTTGCCTTCAACGAGGACATCCAAGAGGGCTTCCACAACGACGACCTACTGTTCCTCGAGGGACTGCGCCGCCACGCCGCCCTCAGAGCGGCGAAGTACCAGCAAGATCTGCGACGCTACCACAGCCGCCATGTGCGCTCGCGCACCCTTGAGGCGGGTGACCTCGTCCTCAGGCGACTCCTCTCCAGGGAAGGTCTCCACAAGCTCTCACCGATGTGGGAAGGCTCCTACAGGGTCTCCAACATCGCCAGGCCTGGCGCAGTACGCCTCGAGACCGAAGACGGCATCCCCGTCAAGAACCCGTGGAACATCGCGCATCTGCGCAAGTTCTACCCGTGATCATAGTCACGCGAGGCATTTTTTGTCTCTAGAGGGAAGCTCACGGCTTCACCCCCAAGCGAACTTTGCGCCAAGGCGCCGCTATGTAATATTTCAATGGCAAGTTTTACTTTCATCCTTTACTTTCAAAATGTGCGCTTATATTCTTCCCATGCGCACCTCGCGAGCGGGGGCTGAGTACGGTGCCTGTGCCCAAGAGCACCCCAGCAGCACTGCAAAATCCAAGGGACCCTGAGCTCTGGCTAAAGGGCATGCTCCCGGATACACGCCACCTCTCCAAAGGACCTTGGTACTCTCTCTCCTCGCGAGGCACCCATGAGGAAACCTATAAGCGCGCATAAGTCCTTGCTACTATGCTCTAGCGTTTTGGTTCGCCTCTCTAACGTCCACAGGGAATGAGAGTCTCTCCAGGCCTGTGGAGGAAAAACTCGGCCCCTGTAGGTAAGGACATCGCCAGAGGAGTCCCACGCAGGGCTAAAAGCCTCGCGAAGCTAAGTTCCCTGTTCACATCAAGAGAACCCTTGCATCTCTCTCACGAGCACTCTGCGTCCCTCGAGTGGTCCTTTCCCTCACTCTCCATGGGCTGCTTGCGCGTCAAAGGGGGGCCCTCAGCATCGCGACTCGAGGGTTCTTACCTCTCTAAGCCTTAAACTCCCCCCGGCCTTGCCGAGTCATTGCTCGAGCATACCGCAGCGGCGGAGTCATAGTGCGAAGAGAAGGGTCCAACGACGCAGAGTGAAAAAGACATGGAATTGAAGCAAAGGCCCCTCGAGGGGAGCACACACAGACTTAGCAGCACTTGTTAAAAAGATAAGAAGTATATTACAAACTGCTAAGCAAAAGTCTTTAAAGCAAACATCCCCGCGGCGCTACAAGCGTGTTTCAGGAGGAAGCCTTAGGAAGAAATCAAGCGGAGGCCTCGCCGTCGTCTTCTTCTCCAGGCTCGCCATCCTCATCGTCGTCCTCCTCATCCTCCGCCGCGGCCCGCTTGAAGCGGCTGCAGAAGTCGTCCACCTGGTCGCGGACGGAGTTGGAGGCCTTCCACCCTGCCTCCCCCTCGAGGGGCTCGGTCACCGTAGCAAGGTCGAACCCGGGCTGGAGGTGCACGAGGTTGGAGAAGATGCGGTCCACCGCCACCGCCAGGAGCTGGCGGCACTCCTCCTCGACGACGTCGCGGAGCTCCGTGGCGGGGCCCTCGAGCGCCGTGAAGAGCTGCTCGAAGTATAGGAGGTAGGTGGCGGCGTCGGAATGGCCTTGAGCTGGGACGGACGGCGTTTCTGCTCCTAACTTCGCAGCGAGCTCGCGGCCCCGGCCAGCCAGGGACAGGAACATACGCTCCCGTTGCTGCGACAGCACCTGCGCCACCTCGCGTTCATACCTGCCGAGGGCCGCAGCCAGGCTCTCCTCGCGGGCCTCGAGGGCGGCGCGCTGCCCTGACAGCTCCTGCTCCCGCAGGGCCAGCTGCTCGTCGCGGCGGCGCACGTCCTCCTCGCGCTCGCCCAGACTCCGGCCCCTGGCGTCCAAGCTCGCGCGGACCCCCTCCAGGGCGGTCCGCACGGTCTCAGAGTCGGCGAGGATCTTAGCCTCAAGCTCGACAAGCCCGTGGTGTTTGGCCGCCAGGGAATGCTCCACGGCCTCCCGCTCCGCCCTGGCCGTGGCCAAGTCTTCTGCCGCTGCCCGGCGCTCAGCCTTCAGGGGCTGCAGAAGCTCCTCGGCGTCGCGCATGGCGCCCTCGCGGACCTCCTCTGCGAAACGCAGCGCCTCCTCGCGCTCCGCATGCAAGGCCTGGTCGCTCCGTCGACGAGTCTCCACGGCCGCGTGAAACGCGGCCCAAGCCCCTGCGAGCTCGTCCCTCTGCCGGGCGAGCTCCCCGTCCTCCTGGGCAAGGTGAGCCTCCAGCCCCTCAAGAGACTCCCGCACCAAGCGGAAGGCGACGTCGCGTCGCCCCCTGCTCCAGTCCCAGCTTCCGAGGACAAGGGCCCGGGAGGCCTCGCTCGGGGCAGAGGGTCCTGCTCCCGTGTCAAGCTTGGAACGGGGAGTCTCTGTGCAGGCTCGGGGGCTCGGAGGCGCGTCCTCCGCTCCGGCGCCCGCGTCTTGCGCGCCGGCGTTGCCCCCCTCACGCGGCACCTCGCCCTGGGCCCCCGGGGCAGGAAAGGCCTGCCCCGCAGCTGCCGCTTCCTCCTCCGCCGTGGTGCCTGGCAGGGGCAGCGGGGGTTTAGCCCCCACTGCCTCGTCGATCTTCGGCGGGCTTGGTGCCGAGGAAGTGTCTGCCGCGGCCTCCTGCGTGCTGGCGGGGTCGCAGCGCGCGGCGGAGTGGCCGCCTTCTCCACCTGCTCCTCGGGGCATTTTTCCTCCAGAGGCGGTGCGGCGGCCTCGGCCTGGGGAGTGTCCTCGTGAGGGCATGCGGGGGTTTCCTCCGCGGGCCTCGAGGCCTCTTCTGTGGCGGCCTCTGCCGCGGACTCTGGAGCGGCCTTCTTCACGTCCGCAGCCTTGCGGAGCCTACGGCGCTTTGCAGGCGCCGGGTCGCTGGCAGAAGACGAGAAAATCGGTCAGGGGGAGGAGGCAGGCAAAAGACTGAAGAAGAAAATCAAGACCAAGAACACTTACCCTGTCTTCTTGGCGCGGGTGTCAACCCACGCCATGCCGGGCGAACGCCAAGAAGGCGTGGCCCGGACTCCGGATCCCTCAGGAGCCGCCTCAGCTTTCCTCTTGAGGGAAGTGCTTGGGGGCTCCCCGGCAGGCCTGTCGTGGGCCGCTTTGGTTCGGGGCTCTTGTCGTCCCGCCCCGGCCTCATCCTCGTCGTCACCGGAGGAGAGCTCGAAGACCTCCTCAGGAGGGGGCGAGGCCCTTGATGAGCTCGCTCCGCCTGTAGAGGGAACGGCCCCGGCCGCAGCGTCGCCCTGCTCGGCGTCTGACGCGTACGGCGAATCCGCGGCATCCTGCCCCCTCGCCACGGGCATGGGCCCATCTTCCTCCTCTTCCCCCGCCAGGCCTAGCGGGGTGAAGCTGGGCATCCGCTCCAGAATCGCCAGGCGCGAGGCCAGGTTTATCTGAAGAAGAGGCCTCAGCTCCGCTGCAACCGCCACGGACACGTCGGGGTTGATGAAGAGGCCGCCCATGATGGTCTCGGCGACGGCGGGGAGATGGTCGCAGGGGTGGAGTCGCATCGAGTCGGAGGGACCCGCGTACATCCACATCAGCTTCTTGTGCACCTGCAGAGGAGCGATGCGGCGGCGCACGAAGTCCTCTGCGATCATCTGGCCGGTGAGGCCGTTCTCCCGAAGCGTCCTCATGCGCGCCACGAGACTTCCGATCTTAGGGCCCTGGAAGGCCTGCTTCCCCCAATGGGTGTTCTTCACGGGCGGCGCCTCCGGGACCTCGAGAAAGGAGCTCTGCGACTTGACGCCGATGAGGAACCACTTCTGCCTGAAGTCGTCCACCTTCTTCGACACCGCCGTGACGGGTTTGTCGTCGCTCCACGACATGGGGATGTAGACGTCGCCCATGCCGTCCGCAATGCGGAAGGACACGCACCCCGTCTGCTCGGCCTTCGCGGTGTTCCGGAGCGCGTAGAAGCTCCGGAAGAGGGCCACCGAGGGCTGCACCCCCAGATACGCCTCGCACAGGTAGGCGAAGATGGAGAGCACGAGGACGGCGTTGGGGTGTAGGTGGAGAAGGTGGATCTGGTAGAACTCCAGGACAGCCTCAAGGAAGGGCGAATACGGAGGCACCAGTCCGGCGAAGAGAGTGTGGAGGAAAATGGGGAAAAACCCCGTCGAAAGGAGGCCGTGCCTCACGGCCTGGATGGCGCTGGCGCCATGCTCATTGGTCTTCCCGGCGACCAGGTGCTGGATCTTGCCCAGCGCCGCCGCGTCGACGCGCACGCCAATCAGAGCGGGGCCGAGCGCCTCCTCGCCCTGCGCATCAGCAGGGAATGACCCCATCACCGCCTTGCCTTTTTGTCCGCCCATTGCCGGAGAAGAAGAAGGGCGCGGAAGGACAAGGAGAAAGAGGAGCAGAAAGTTCGCCGAAGAAGGAAAGCTAGGAGGTCGAGAGTTGGAAGGCTGGAGCGCAGAAGTGAGTAATGACTGCGATTCGGACCGGCGCGCAGCTTTATGCCCCGTCGGAGCAGTTACCAAGGCGTGGTCATGGCGGACGTGGTGGGACCCCCCACTACGCACGTTCGTCCGAAGAAACCGAGTCGTCGCAAACTCACCACCGAGTGATGCGTGTCACGGGCAGGCCGGACGTTTTGGACCCGCGACGCTTCGTCTGGACCCGATGGGCCTCGCCGTGCCCGTCGTGGGCCCGGGGGCTACTGTCGGCCCACTGGATTTTAGGGTGTGCAGAGCCCACTCTCCACGGCCCTCACACGCGCCGATGTCGACGAAACGGCTAAGGACCAAGCAGAACGCTTGGGGAGACCCCCGAGGGGAGAGCCCCCTCGAGGGGACTTGAGGAGGCAGCGAAGGGCCTGAAGGGGCTCCCCCTGAGGCTGCCGCCCGGCAAGGTTTTCTCCCCTGAAGGGGAGTCAACACAACTCCCTCCACAAGGCCTCCAGGGCCCTGTGGAGATACTTCGCTACGAAGCAACCGCTGCAGAGCGCACATGGCCTCTGCAGCAGCCGCAGAGTGACGCGCGCGTCTGCACGCGATGACGACGGCGCCGCAGTTGCCGTTCTGGTGATAAAAGGAGTCAACAAAGCTCTGTGTCCCCTGCGCCGCCAACAAAGCTTTCCTCTTTGGTGATAAAGCAGGTGGCCGGTGCAACGCTCCAACGGCGACGTCACCGTGGGCACCCCCACGATCTCTGCAGTACCAGCTGGCCGCTCTGCAAAGACGGCGGCTGCCCTGCCACGAAGACAGGCCTTGCGACAATGGACCGAGTCCATGGGCAACCCAGCTGCAGTGCACCCCGCTCCACCATTTCGTCGCCATGTGGGAACCCTTCCACTGCGCAAGCCGCAGGGATGAGGCCCGGGGCGCCTATATAAGGAGCAGGAGCACCACCGTAGAGGGGGATCGATCACTCATCCATTGTCAGCCCACAGTAGCTTAGCCAAGCCCAGCGAGCCCGAGGAGGAAGAAGGCCCGAACCTTCCCCCTCCAAGCTCCGCACCGCCTCGCGAGGGCCTGCGGCAAGCTCTTCGTACTGTAGCCCCTACTGAGCAATACAGACAAGCAGGAGTAGCGGTTTTACCTCACCCTGAGGGCCGTGAACCTGGGTACGGGCCGGAGTCCATCTCTGTCGTGCTGTCCTTCTACAGGCTCGACGAGCACCGTCGCCGTGCCGGTTGAGGGTTGTTGACCAACGTGTTCAGTCCCCTTCACGAACTTCTCCCCCGAGAGTGGTTATCCCTGTTCCGTGGGAATCACACCTCGACAGATGCTTATGTTATTGGGATTGTCATGGGTTAAGTTGGTCTAAAAGCTCTCACGAACTTGATGCACACATTACTTTTCATGCACTTAATAAACATGACCCACTGTTATTAAGATTATGATGTTTTGGGCTTGACAAAGGTCTTTGGTTAGGAGCTAGCTCATACGTGCTGACACGTGGAAAGCTTTCAACATTGCACTTTATTCTTTATGAAAGTTGATATCATGTTCCTTTGGTGATGGATGCCTAACATTGCGTGAAATAAAGATGGAAACTTAGTAAGTTCGGGTGAGTGATATTATTGGCTAGAGAGACACCTGTGGCGGCTAACCTAAGCCATGTGGATCATGGTGGAAATTTGCAACATAACCATAGTGGAGGAATTCATGACACATCTCATAACAGAAAAATCATTTACAAGAAAAAAGCATGAGTAAAGAAAGAGATGTAGAGATGGCCACTGTTTGCTTGCTTTGTCATTTGGACATGTGCCCACTTCCATGTCCTGGGGCAAAGGGTACCCGGGGTGAAACTCTCTATGATGCCACTTTTATTCATGATGACTGTAACCTTCACTTGCTTTGTGGCCCAAGTTGAGTAGCCAGTCGGAGAGGTTTTTGTTTTCAACGGGCATGAGGCTTTTGGACCCATACTTTGTCAAGCACATAACTCATATTTGCTTTCACTTTCAACTATTAATCACTAAAGATGCTATGATAGGGGCAATGAGAACTTCACACCAATGATCACTACATGGCAAACATTAGCTTAAGTTGAAGCATTTGGAAGCTAGATAATACGCTTGCATGTTATTTCTCTACTTACTTATCTATCTTTCCAAAGTGTCCACCTTTTATATTCAGATTTCTATAACAATACTCTATGACCAACTTAGGATATCTTTTACTTTTCATTTATGCATTCATTTGGTCCATAGAACTTTTCTATCATGTTACACTTTGTGAATTATCATTGAACATCTTTACCTTGAATATTTAATATCTCTTGATAATATGTCTTGTATGTTGCTACTCTTTACCAAAGAATGAATCATTTGACTCTATGTAGCAATCATCTTCGATATCCTTTATTAAGTATTAAAATGCCAAGTCCATGTTTAGTTTTATCACCTTCATACTCGAGGACGAGTATAGGTTAAGCTTGGGGATGTTGATGCATGTAAAATGCATACATGAACTTTGCATTGTATTACTCATATTTCATCCATATTTGCATCATATAAGGGTTATATCAATGTTTTATAATGTTTTCGGGAATATTTCACACTTTCCCTATTTATTTGGAATTAACCCTGTGCTGTCAGAAAACCCCTTTTTCTATATTTTGATGTTTCAGGGACCCAAACGACGTCCAAATGACCTAATATTCCACGGGGATGATTTTTTGGAAGGAACAAGGCTTAGAAGCGAAGGAAGAGCAGAAAAGGAAGTCCGAGGAGGAAAAGAGGGTGGCCCACGCAGCCAGATTTCTTGGCCGCGTGGGGCCCACCAACTTCCCCCTCGTGGCTCCGATGCCGTCGATCTTCGTCTCTGTGGCTTCGTCTTGACCTAAAAACGCCTATAAAAATAGCCTCCCGAACCCTTTCGGAAGAGAGCGCCGCAGAAACACAGAAACCACGAAACAGAGACCTGGAGCTGCAGATTGGAGGGGGGAAAACTCCGGCGGGGCGCTGCCGGTGTGGTCTCCACCTTCTCCAACAACTTCTCCACCGTCTCCATGATGAAGAGGGAGTAGTCCACCCCTGGACTATGGGTTTGTGGAAGTAACTTATGTATCTCTCCTCTCTCTTGAGCTTCACTAATTAGTGCCATATGAGCTGCTGAACATGATTATGGTCATATATGTAATACCTTCATGGTGGATCTCTTAAGTTGATATATGTTATGATGATTGCCAATATTATGTCTTTGTTATGAAAGTAGATGCATATTATGTACCCCGTTCTTGTCTATGTGTTTTGATCCAACGTGTTTATGAGAGCGTGTGAGGGGGAACATGTGCATTAGTTGGAGTAACGGGGGGTGGTTTTGTGGTAAGTTGACAGCAATACCGTGATCCACCTGGGTTTTTACCTTACTTTGTTGCCTCACTAGGGATACAGGAAATACCATGCTACCGGGGGTATGTGGGTGACATTGCCACTATCACCATGACTAGATCTAGCATGTTCTTATTTAAACTTCATGTCATTGAACTTAAAGCTATACTCTGTTTATCTTAATTACTGAGGTGTTATGATTTAGTTCGCATCTTGGTGGAGTATAAGAGAGATTAATAACCAAAAGATCTCTATGTTAGGACGTGATGCCCATATTATTAATAACTTGTCTTGTTGCAATCTCATATGTCAATTCCTATGTTCCATTGTCTACCACTATATTAAAGAGAGAGTGCATTTGTGAAACCATGAACCCCAGTCCATTTTTAATCATAAGAAACACCTTTCCAACACTTTATAAGCACTTTACATTTTCTGTTATTTAAAAATCCGAAAATACAAAAATAATTTTATATCTTGCAAACACCATACAAATCACAAAAACATCATCCACCATCATTTATACCATCCTTGCACTTTTATTTATTACCATTGCATATTTATTTCTGTTTTGCATTTACTTTGTTTTCATCACTTTGCTCACACCTTGTGCTTGACAACCACTTGGTGAGGTTGGGGGCACAAAACATCTTGTTTTGTTTTGCAGGTAATTAAGAGAAGGACAAGAGGGTAAATCTTCTACACACAGTTCCCCGAGAGTTCGATATAAACCCTCGAGTCACCCTTGTGGGGAAAACAAGTATTCCACATCTACAAACTCTGCACTTGGAGCTCAACCTAAGCGTATTATCTTTACGCCCATCAGGCACTTCTACCCCCCTTGTCAACCAGACTTTCAAGAGCGGCTCCCATTGAAGGACGATATCATCTCTTGTTCTCTTTCGTTTACACATGCAGTTTTAGAAACTGGGATTATTGCTTGACTGATTGAATCAGGGAAAAAATGTGAAGAGAATTAAGCGGTTAAAGTTGTAATTAATTGGGACTGGGCACCCCATTTGCCAGCTCTTTTTGCAAAATTATTGGATAAGTGGATGTGCCACTAGTCCATTGGTGAAAGTCTGTCATAAGCAAATAACAAGGTTGATATCGAAAACACCACATACTTCCTCATGAGCTAATAAACATTGACACAAATAAGGGATAATAAGTTTTGAATAAAGGTAGCACATGAAGTATTTACTTGGAATGGCAGAAAATACCACGTAGTAGGTAGGTATGGTGGACATTAATGGCATGGGTTTTGGCTCAAGGTTTTTGATGCACGAGAAGCATTCCCTCTCAGTACAAGGTTTTGGGCTAGCAAGGTTGTTTGAAGCAAACACAAGATGACAACTGGCACAACAAGACTCAAATAAAAACATATTGCAAGCATTATAGAACTCTACATTGTCTTCCTTGTTGTTCAAACACTTTTACTAGAAAATATCTAGACCTTAGAGATACCAAACATGCAAACCAAATTTCAACAAGCTCTACGGTAGTTCTTCACTAATAGGTTTTTAACTACATGATGCAAGAGCTTAAACATGATCTACTTGAGAGATCAAAACAATTGCCAAGCACCACAACATGCAAGATAATGATCTACAAGAACATGTATGTTTTTTCTTTATACCATCTACCACATGTAGCATTTTCTGTTTCAAACAAAACACCAATCAACTTATTTAAACATAAACTCTCCAAGTAATTAACAATGGAACAACAGAGTATTTCCTAACCGCCGCGGCTTTCAGCTTTCGCCATAAACATAAAACAAAACGTGATGCGGCTTTCAGCTTTCGCCATAAACATAAAAGATAAGTGATGCGGCTTTCAGTTTTCGCCATAAACTTAAAAGAATGCTAGGATCCAATTTATTCAGAAAATGAAAATAACATAGCAAAAATAAAAGCAAACTAACGCTTCAAGTAAAGCACGTAAGATGTGAAGGAATTAAAATTTAGTTTCACTAGAGATAACCTGATAGTTTGTTGATGAAGAAGGGGATGCCTTGGGCATCCCCAAGATTAGACGCTTGAGTCTTCTTGAAATACGCTTGGGTGACCCACGGGGGCATCCCCAAGCTTAGGCTTTTTCATCTTCTTGATCACATCATATCATCCTCTCTCTTGATCCTTGAAAACTTCCTCCACACCAAACTCAAAGTAAACTTCATTAGAGAGTTAGTGCATAATCAAAAATTCTCATATTCTGCATGGACACAATCATTACCAATGCTACTGGACATTAGCTACAGCCACTGATATTTCGTGGAGCAAAAAGATCCACTCAAAAACAGTAAAAGAGGCAATGCAAAATAAATGGCAGAATCTGTCAAAAACAGAACAGTCCGTAAAGATGAATTTTTTCGAGGCACTTAACTTGCTCAGATCAGAAAACTTAAACCTATTGAAAGTTGCGTACATATCTGACGATCACGCACAAAAAAATTCAGGTCATTTTGATTTTTCCGTGAATTCTCATGAATTAAACGGTGGACAGCAGAAAAATGTTCCTATGCAGGAATCCAAATCTAGCATCAACTTGCTACTAGAGGCTTTACTTGACACAACAATGCGATAAAATAAAGATACAAAGGATTTGCTACAGAGGTAAGCATGTTCATTGACTAAAACTGAAAATAAAAGGTAATGGGTTACCTCCCAAAAGCGCTTTCTTTAATGTCTTTTAGCTAGGCTTGCAGATTTTAATGATGCTCTCATAAGAATAAGAGTTGAAAAAAAAAGAGCATCAAGGGGCAAATATAAAACACATTTAAGTCTAACCCACTTCCTATGCAAGGGAATATTGTAATAAAATAGATTGTTGAAGCATAAAGCATCTAGCATAGAAAGACAAAATAAATGCAATTTCAAAACTTTCAACATAAAGAAAGGTGTTTTAGTAACTTGAAAACTTTTACAACCATATTTTCCTCTCTCATAATAACTTTTAGTAGCATCATGAACAAACTCAACAATATAACTATCACATAAAGCATGCTTTTCATGATCTACAAACACATAATTTCTATTAGGCTCAAAAACAGCGGGGTCATTAGACCCACTTTTGACAGTAGTAGTATAATAAATATCATTAGGCAATATAGGACCGTCATCAAGAGCATTATCATATATAACATTAGGGAGCACATTTTTACTTTCTGCAATTTCCTCTTTTACTTGAGTCAAGGAGCTTGTTACTTCAAATTTATCAAAAAGAGATATTTCAATAGAATCATGACATTCAACAATATAGCATTCTTCCTCCTTAGGTAGGCATGGAGAGTAATCATATAATGTAAGAGTTAAAGAGTTACTATCATTAGAAGGTAGACCCTCCTTTTGTTCTTCACTCTCCTCCTCTTTTTCATCTAATGAGCTTTGAGGTTCAACAATTTCTTGTTCCACAGGTCCCTGAAAGAAAGCAAGTTGTTTAGGAGAATAAGTTTTCTCAAGAAATTTAGTGATATAAGGATTATCATTGTAATATTCAAGACAGTAACCAAGTATAGCATAATTCTCAGTTTTACAAGGAGCATCATCATTTCGAATATAACCAGCTATTTCATAGGCACCCTTAAAAACAACAAATTCTTCAATTTGTTCAAGATTACCAAAGTCATAGTTTCCTTTAGCATAGCAGCCAAGGTTTCATTATCATTATAATCACATTGGAAAGGGAGGTATTTATGCCATCTACAACAAAAAGATTCATTAAAGCAGTAGGATTCATCATATGTAGAACACAAGTTCTTAGCAAAATAATTCAATGTATTTATTTGTTCCCATAAATATTTCCCTTTTTGAGACAAGCGGTATTTCTTATAATAATTTTGTTGTTCCTTCGTAAACCCACCGTGCCAATAATATTTTGTATCAAATAGAGAATCCATTGATAGCAAGTAAAGAACTAGACATAATAACAAACCGAAATAAACTAGATGCGAGAAACTATTTTTTTGTGTTTTTAATAATAATAAGCAAACAAGACAGTAATAAAAATAAACTAAGCAAAACAATAACAAAATAAAAAGATTGGAAGTGAGAGACTCCCCTTGCAGAAGTGCTTTAATCTCCCCGGCAACGGCGCCAGAAAATCTTGATGCTCTCAGTAGTGTTGGAAACCCCAAGAGGAAGGTGTGATGCAGTAGCAGCAAGTTTTCCCTCAGTTATGAAACCAAGGTTATCGAACCAGTAGGAGATGAAGGCTCTTCTGAAGGTGGCAACGGCGCCTGAAAGTCTTGGTGGCGTGTAGTTGGCGTGGAACCTGCACACAACACAATCAAGATACTTTGCCCCAACTTAAAAGTGGGATTGTCAGTCTCACTGGCTTGCTGTTACAAAGGATTAGACGTATAGTGTGGAAAATGATGTTTGCTTGCAGAGAATGAAAAGAATAGTGTTTGCAGTAGGTTGTATTATCAATGTAAAAGAATGGACCGGGGTCCACAGTTCACTAGTGGTGTCTCTCCATAAATAATAATAGCATACATGCGGGTAAACAAATTACAGCTGGGCAATTGACAGAATAAAGAACTGCATAACAATGCATATACAAGTCATGATGTCTAGTGTGAGATTCATTTGGGCATTACAACATGATACATAGACCGTCATCCAACTGCATCTATGACTAATAATCCACCTTCAGGATAGCATCCGCAACACCATTCAGTATTAAGTTGCAAGCAACAGATTATTGTATTAAGTAAAGTGTGAAATGTAAGTAGCACAAATATCCTTAGATAAAGAACTACTGTTTTATCCCTAGTAGCAACAGTACATCTACAATTTTAGAGGTTGCTGTCACTCCCCCAGATTAAATAGAGACATGAACCCACTATCGAGCATAAATACCCACTCTTGGAGTCACACGCATCTACTTGGCCAGAGCATCTACTAGTAACGGAGAGCATGCAATATCATAAATAACGCACTCACATAATATATTATGAAGCAAATGACATAGTACTCAATATTAATCGGATCCCAGCAAACACAACATGTAGCATTACAATAAGATAATCTTGATCATGATAGGCAGCTCACAAGATCTAAACATGATAGCACAAGTGGAGAAGACAACCATCTAGCTACTGCTATGGACCCATAGTCCAAGGATGAACTACTCACGCATCAGTCCGGAGGCGGGCATGGTGATGTAGAACCCTCCGGTGATGATTCCCATCTCCGGCAGGGTGCCGGGAAGAGCTTCAGAGCCCTCCCGAACTAGGGTTGACGACGGCGGCGGCTACGGGATGTTTCGTGGAAAAGTGTTCGGGTCCTAGTGTTTATTTGTCGGGGGGTATAAATAGGCGCAAGGGCGACGTCGGTGGAGGTCCGTGGGCCCCACACCACGTCATGGCGCGGCAGAGGGGGGACCCGCGCCGCCACCAGGTGTGGCTGGCCTATGGCCCCCCTCCTACTGCTCTTCGGTGTTCTGGATGCTTCCGGGGAAAATAGGGACTTTGGGTTTTGTTTCGTGCAATTCCGAGAATATTTCCTTAACAGCTTTTCTGAAACCAAAAACAACAGAAAACAGGGAACTAGCACTGTGGCATCTTGTTAATAGGTTAGTCCCAGAAAATGCATAAAAGTGATATAAAGTGTATATAAAACATGTAGTAATTGGTATAATATAAGCATGGAACATAAGAAATTATAGATACATTTGGGACGTATCATATATTATGAAGCAAAGGACATAGTACTCAATATTCATCGGACCCCAGCAAACGCAACATGTAGCATTACAATAAGATGATCTTGATCATGATAGGCAGCTCACAAGATCTTAACATGATATCACAAGTGGAGAAGACAACCATCTAGCTACTGCTATGGACCCATAGTCCAAGGATGAACTACTCACGCATTAAACCGGAGGCGGGCATGGTGATGTAGAGCCCTCCGGTGATGATTCCCCTCTCCGGCAAGGTGCCGGGAAGAGCTTCTGAACCCTCCCGAACTAGGGTTGACGACGGCGGTGGCTACGGGATGTTTCGTGGAAAAGTGTTCGGGCCCTAGGGTTTATTTGTCGGGGGGTCTTTATAGGCGAAAGATCGACATCGGTAGGCGCCCGAGGGGCCCACACCACGTCACGGCGCGGCCAAGGAGGCTGTCGGGCCGCCACGTGGTCTGGCCGCCTCGTGGCCCCACTTCGTTTGCTCTTCGGTCTTCTGGATCCTTCCGTGAAAATAGGGACTTCGGCTTTTGTTTCGTGCGATTCCGAGAATATTTCCAGAAAAACTTTTCTGAAACCAAAAATAGCAGAAAACAGGGAACTGGCACTGTGGCATCTTGTTAATAGGTTAGTCCCAGAAAATGCATAAAAATGATATAAAGTGTATATAAAACATGTAGCAATTGGTATAATATAAGCATGGAACATAAGAAATTATAGATACGTTTGAGACGTATCAGAGCTCATTGAGCATTATCATGTATCCCCTATGGTTTATCAATGAATATTAAAGTATGGTGTCATCCATGGGTCTCTTGTTTTGGAGATTTATGGGTAACACTCATGCAAATGAGCGTGGTATATTTAGAAGTTTCAGTAACATCTTGCCTTGAACTTATTTAACTTGAGTATGTTGGACACTTGTAGAATTATCTCATCAAAAGAATAAGTAAAAGAATAAGTCAATATGACATGAAGAATAATAGTTTAAATAAAGATGTGGTCTTGTAGAATAAATAGTTGGGAAGGTTAATGAAAAGAAATATGAAACACTCTTGTTAGACTCTAGTATCTATTGAGAAAATCAATGATCATGGATGTTTCAATACTTATGCTCTTGAAAAGTGAATGAAAAGGTGGGCAACCGAGGATTCGGTTAGCCATATTCATTTATTATTACACATTTCATTAGTTTAATGTTTTCTAATTTGAGCAACGTAAGTGCCTCTGAAAATTCACTCTTTATGGGTTGTCCAGTTTTTGACAGATTCTGTCTTTATTTTGCATTACTCTCATTACTTGTGTTTTGTGTGGTTCTTTTGATCAACGAACAATACACAACCATAGCAACAATAAATAATTTTTTGAATCAACGCATGATATGTATTTGCTGTACCTATGTGGATTTAATTTATGGAGACACTAACCCCTCTAATCAAGTTTATGATGAGTTTTGTGTGAAGAGAATTTTCAAGTGGAAGAGTTGAGGGAGATGAACAAAGATAAAGAGGGACAAACACTCAAGCTTGGGGATGCTACCCCTACGCTCACCCTACATATACCAACTAAGTGCAAGAATTCAAACTCTGGATGCCAAGCCACCTCACTCCAACCATCTTGATAACAATAACAAGTAAGTAAGACTAGCTACATGGCTATAAAGAAAGCGCTTTACGGGAAGCAACCCGGTTGTTTTTATTTGTAATTTTCTTTGTGTCCTCTTGCTGTAACAAGAGACTTTTTTGTTAGTTTTCGTTATTAAATTTTTAATAAAGTGCCAAGTTTTACCCATTTTGGTTCGAAAAAGTTGCTATTTATATTCGGAGATTTTATTTCAGCACGAATCTGTGCACGGTATGATTTTTCATTTCTATTTTGTAACTCCGAATGAGCTGAAATTTGAACTGTAGTTGCAAATTTTCATCCTCTGTAAGCGTGAATTTTTTCAGATTTTTTAGATATATTTAAGTGGGGTAAACAAATGTGTTTTGCTGCTGCTGTTTTTCTGGACAGATTCTCTCCTATTTTGTTGTATGCATTCTTTGATCTTTTCAGTTAAATCTTTTTTATCCAATTGAGTTTATGAGAAGGAATACAACATTATGAACTTTCTGGACATGTTTCTTATGTTTGTTTAAGGATTTTGTGCAGCAAGCAATTCATTTGTCTATCACTACTAATGTCACCCCACAGAAAAGAAATGGGAGAAACGGTGTTTTGAAGTTTTTTCACATGGATTAGAGCAGATGCACCAAGATCTATCCAAGGATGGTGAAGACCTTAATCTTGGGGATGTGAAGACAACCCCACTGGACCAACACACTCTCGTTGTGCACACGTCTAACTTCTGTTTTTCGATCATTGCACTTTATCACATATACTTGGAGCGTTTTTTGTTCTTTTTATTTCGTTTTGTTTTTTTTGTTTGAGACCACCACTTTTCATTTATGATATGAGAGAGCTACTGGAAGTTTGGGTCGAATTAAGTTGGATGCTATAAAATAATATTGGGAAGAGGATGATTGAGTTGATTTAAAAAGATACATAGAGTTGCATGCTTCATATGCTTTTTAATGAGTATTAATTTGCAAGTGTTTTATCAAGAGCTATTTCTTATTCATGTTTTAGATGCTGAATGTTACTTTAGTTTGTTTAACATGGAATGATTAGCTCTATGTGTCGGCCCAGTGGATTCTAGGGTGTGCAGAGCCCACTCTCCACGGCCCTCACACGCGCCGACGTCGACGAAACGACTAAGGACCAAGCGGAACGCTTGGGGAGACCCCCGACGGGAGAGCCCTCTCGAGGGGACTTAAGGAGGCAGCGAAGCGCCTGAAGGGGCTCCCCCTGAGGCTGCCCCCCGGCAAGGCTTTCTCCCCCGAAGGGGAGTCAACACAACTCCCTCCACAAGGCCTCCAGGGCCCTGTGGAGATACTTCTCTACGAAGCAATTGCTGCAGAGCGCACATGGCCTCTGCAGCAGCCGCAGAGTGACGCGCGCGTCTGCGTGCGATGACGACGGCGCCGCAGTTGCCGTTCTGGTGATAAAAGGAGTCAACAAAGCGCTGTGTCCCCTGCGCCGCCACCAAGGCTTTCCTCTTTGGTGATAAAGCAGGTGGCCGGCGCAACGCTCCAACGGCGACGTCACCGTGGGCACCCCCACGGTCTCTGCAGTACCAGCTGGCCGCTCTGCAAAGACGGCGGCTGCCCTGCCACGAAGGCAGGCCTTGCGACCATGGACCAAGTCCATGGGCAACTCAGCTGCGGTGCACCCCGCTCCACCATTTCATCGCCATGTGGGAACCCTTCCACTGCGCAGCACGCAGGGATGAGGCCCGGGGCGCCTATATAAGGAGAAGGCGCACCACCGTAGCGGAGAACCGGCCGATCGACCGATCACTCATCCATAGACACCCCGCGGTAGCTTAGCCAAGCCCAGCAAGCCCGAGGAGGAAGAAGGCCCGAACCTTCCCTCTCCGAGCTCCGCACTACCTCGCGAGGGCCCGCGGCAAGCTCTTTGTACTACACCCTCTACTGAGCAATACAGACAAGCAGGAGTAGCGGTTTTACCTCACCCTGAGGGCCGTGAACCTGGGTACGGGCCGGAGTCCATCTCTGTCGTGCTGTTCCTGTACTGGCTCGACGAGCACCGTCGCCGAGCCGGTTGTGGGTTGTTGACCAACGTGTTCAGTCCCCTTCACGAACTTCTCCCCCGAGAGTGGTTATCCCTGTTCCGTGGGAATCACACCTCGACATTTGGCGCGCCAAGTAGGGGACTGAGGCGCGTCTTCAACCTTCAGCCGGCTTTCCGCCATGGTGGACACCCGCACGACGCGCGCCAACAGGCGCGCAGCTGACAGGGCTCACACCGAGCCCGGCACAGCTCCCACCCGTGGCCGCCGCGGTCGCCCTCGCGCTGCCGAGCGCGCCAACACCGGCCCGCATGTGGAGGAGCCTGAGAGCGAAGAGTACCATGACAGCGACCACCGCGACGACAGGCACGGCCCCTCGGAGCGCAACGACGATGCCGAGTCTTCGCATCCGTCGCGGCGCCAAGGCGCGTCCTCTCAGGGACGCCCGGAGCCCACGCCGCACACTGCGCTCCTCATGGCCCAGGAGCTCCTGCGCTACCGGCCTAGCGCTGAGGCCCACGACCAGTGGTTGGACCGCCTCCACCACCTCGTCGACGTCGCCACCACGCGCCCCGCCCCGTCGCGCTCCATGGTCCAGCACTCCGGCCGCACGGGAACGGCTGCACCAGATGCGCCTCCGCCGCCGCCGGGACCGCCTCCGGCCGCAGCGCAGAGGGCTCCCTCTCACGCCTCCTCGCCGCACGACTGCCAGATCGTGCAGCGCACTGCGCCTGACGCGCGGGTGGGCATGGAGCGCCGCAGGGACCTCCAGAATCGCCTCGTTGAGGAGCTCGGCCAGGCAGGGCAGCAGAACCGCAGGGTTCTCCAGGGAGGAATCGCCACGTACGCCTCTGGCTGCATGGCCTTCACCCGCGCTCTGCGCCGCGTGGTCTGGCCGCAGAAGTTCAGGCCAGCCCTCCCCAAGGGCTTCGACGGGTCGACCAACCCTCTCGAGTTCCTGCAGCTCTACACCACCTCCATCCAGGCTGCAGGAGGAGACGACAAGGTCATGGCAAACTGGTTCTCCCACGCACTCAGGGACTCCGCGCTGTCCTGGCTCCTCAACCTGCCTCAGGACTCCATAGACTCCTGGGAGGAGCTCTGCAAGCAGTTCGTTGCCAACTTCAAGGGCACGTACGAGCGCGCCCTCACCCACAACGACCTGCGCGCTGTGGTGCAGAAGAAGGATGAGACCCTCCGCAAGTACATCCAGCGCTTCAGCCAAGTGCGCAACAAGATCCCAAACATCCCTGACACGCAGGTCATCGCCGCCTTCAGAGAGGCCGTCACGAACCGCAGGATGCTCGAGAAGCTGGGCATTCACGACAAGCTCACCTCTGTGGTGAAGCTGTTCGACCTTGCGGACAAATGCGCCAAGGCTGAAGAGGGACTCCTCTTCGTCAAGATGAGCCAGCGAGGGGACGACCAGGCTTAGGGCTCCAAGGGCCACAAGAAGCGCGAGGAGACCAAGCGCAAGACCACTGCTGTCCTAGCGGCAGAGCCAGCCACCAAGAATGCCCGCAGAAGCTCCCCCGAGCCTGGCGACAAGGAGGCGGACCACCGTTCGTTCTGCGTCTACCACAACAGGCGTGGCCACGCCACAGACGACTGCTTCGACCTCAAGAGGCTGAGCAGGGAGCGCGAGCGAGGAGAAGGCAGCGGAAACCGCGGCAGAGGCCGCGGCTACCGCAGAGACGGCAGGGGCAGGCGCGATGGCGGCTACTAGAAGCCGTCGGGCACTCAAGCCAACGCCGCCGAGAAGAACAACAACCTCCCTGACGAGGAAGATGGAGGCTACCAGGCCCCGAGAGGGGCTATGGCCTGCATCCTCGGCGGGGCTCAGGCGCCCAAGTCGAACAACCAGTTCAAGCAGTTCGCCCGCGAGCTCAACGCCGCGCTCCCGAGCACCGAGACCTCCAGGCCCCTCAAGTGGTCCCAGTACACCATTGCCTTCGACGCCAAGGACCACCCCAAGTCGACCAAGACTGTTGGAACCCTCCCCCTGGTCTGCTCCCCCACCATCAACAACATCAGCGTCTCCAAACCATCCCGCTCTCCTGGCCGTTCTGTCGAGACCTTCGAGACGCTTCAAGTGCCCTACGAGTGGCTTATGCCCTCCAGGCCGTTCACCGGGGTCACCGGTGGTTCCATCGAACCCCTGGGCCAGGTCCGGCTAGCCGTCACCTTCGGCACGCAGAAGAACTATCGCACAGAGCTGATCGACTTCGACGTCGCCCACATCGGCCTGCCGTACAATGCCATCCTCGGCTACCCCGCTCTCGCGAAATTCATGGCCGTCACGCACCATGCCTACAACATGGTCAAGATCCCCGGCAGCGCTGGCACCATCGCCATCCATGGTCATATCCTGGACGCCACGCGCGTTGTCGAGAGCGCCTACAAGGCAGCTGCCATGGCGTTCCCGGCTGACGAGGACATGGAGCCTCTCGAGAGGCCCAAGAAGAAGAAGCAAGTGTTCTCTCAGGAGCAAGCTGCCACGAAGAAGGTGTCGCTGAGCACCAGTGGCTCGGGGGCTGATGGCTCGGGGGCTAGCGTCACCATAGGCGCTGCCCTGCCTCCCAAATAGGAAAGCGCGCTCGTCGCCTTCCTTCGGGCAAACTCTGACATGTTCGCATGGACTCCGTCAGATATGTCCGGTGTACCAAGGGAGGTGCTCCAGCACCACTTAGCCGTGTGCCCAGACGCACGCCCCGTCAAGCAAAAAGCACGCAAGCAAGCCCCCGAGAAGCAAGCATTCATTGTCAAGGAAGTAGAGAAGCTAAAGGCGGCGAGAGTCGTCCGCGAAGTCGCGCACCCCACTTGGCTCTCCAACGGCGTGGTTGTCCCTAAACCCCAAGAAGAGTACTGCCACTCCAAGCCCAAAGCCCCCCGACAAGGATCTCGTCGAAGGAGCAGCCTCCACAGACCCACTGCCAGGCCCACAGCCTCAAGTCGAGCCTGCTCCCGGCACCCCTGTCGAGACCCTCCGGCAGGCGGATCTCGACAAGGGCCCTGAGGAGCCTACGCAGGAGGCTGACGCTTCAACCCCATCGACAACCCTTGTCGAGCACCCCGTCTACTTCGTCAGCACGGTGCTGCGGGATGCTCGGGAGCGGTACCCGATGCAGCAGAAGCTTCTCGTCGCTCTCCTCATCGCCTCCAGGAAGCTGCGGCACTACTTCCAGGGCCACCCCATCACGGTGGTCACTTCTTTCCCCCTGAAGCAGATCCTGCGCAACCCCAACGCCACAGATCGTGTCGCGGGATGGAACATAGAGCTGCAGCCATTTAACTTGCGCTTCGACACCACAAGAGTCATCAAGGGGCGAGCGCTGGCTGATTTCATCGCCGAATGGACTGACCCAAGCCCTGAAGAGCCTCGGGGGGAAGAGGCTGAGCCCGCTGGAGATACAATGCCCAGCCACTGGACCATGCACTTCGACGGAGCCTTTGCCTGCCGCAATGGCGGGGCAGGCGTCGTCCTGACTTCGCCCAAAGGCGGCAAGCTCTACTACGCTGTCCAGTTATGCTTCACGATTGACAAGATCTCCAACAACATCGCTGAATACGAGGGCCTCCTCGCCGGCTTAAGGGCCGCCATCGCTCTAGGCGTCAAGCACCTACTCATCAAGGGCGACTCCCAGTTGCTCGTCAACTTCTCCAACAAGAGCTACACGCCTAAAGACGACCACATGGCAGCATACCTTGAAGAGGTCCGCAAGCTCGAGAAGAACTTCAGGGGCATGGAACTCATGCATATCCCAAGGAAAGAGAACCAGGAGGCCGATGATATCGCCAAGCGAGCCTCGCGAAGGCAACCCCAGCAGGCCAGCGTCTTTGAGGAAAGGCTCGCCAAGGCATCCATCAAGCAGCCTCGAGAGGCCACAGCCGCAAGCACAGATGAAGCACTCCCACCACCTCCTGAGTCTGGGGCCCCCGATTGCGGCCCCAGCACAGGGGAGCGTCTGTTGCTGACGGCAGCCCACCAAGCCACAGGCTGGATTGACGAGCTCAAGGACTACTTGGCGAAGGGGATCCTCCCTGAAGAAGATGCAGAAGCAGAGCGAGTCGCTCGACAGGCGAAATCCTACTGCATCCTTGAGGGAGACCTGTATCGCAAGCGCCCGAACGGCATCGCGCTCAAATGCGTCCCCCCCCCCGAGGAAGGCCGAACGCTGATCAAGGACATCCACAGCAGGGAGTGCGGCCACCACTCGTGCGCGCGCACCCTCGCGGGCAAGGTCTTCAGGAGCGGTTTCTACTGGGCACTAGTGCTTCAAGATGCGGTCGCCATCGTGCAAGCCTGCGACGCCTGCCAGTTCCACGCCAAGAAAATTCATCAGCCGGCACTGGAGCTCCAAACCATCCCGCTCTCCTGGCCGTTCGCGGTCTGGGGGCTGGACATCTTGGGCCCCTTCCCGAAGTCGCAGGGGGGCTATCGCTTCCTCTTCGTGGCCGTCGACAAGTTCACCAAGTGGGCCGAGGTTGAACCAGTGCGCACCATTCCAGCCGGAGCCGCGGTGAAATTCATCAGGAGCCTGGTCTGCCGCTTCGGGGTGCCCAACCGCATCATCACCGATAATGGCTCGCAATTCACCAGCGGCATCTTCCGAGCCTACTGCGACAAGCTCGGCGTCAAGATCTGCTTCGCCTAGGTGGCTCACCCACGCAGCAATGGTCAAGCCGAGCGAGCAAACGCAGAGGTCCTCAAGGGCCTCAAGACCAGAAGCTTCAACGTCCTCAAAGGGCACGGCAAGGGCTGGATCGATGAGCTCCCATCTGTGCTCTGGTCCATGCGCACAACCGCTTCAAGGCCTACAGGCGAAACGCCGTTCGCCCTTGTCTACGGAGCTGAAGCTGTCCTCCCCGCAGAAATCAAGCATGGATCCCCGCGGGTCCTTGCCTTCAACGAGGACCTCCAAGAGGGCCTCCACAACGACGACCTACTGTTCCTCGAGGGACTGCGCCACCACGCCGCCCTCAGAGCGGCGAAGTACCAGCAAGATCTGCGACGCTACCACAGCCGCCATGTGCGCTCACGCACCCTTGAGGCGGGTGACCTCGTCCTCAGGCGAATCCTCTCCAGGGAAGGTCTCCACAAGCTCTCGCCGATGTGGGAAGGCCCCTACAGGGTCTCCCACATCGCCAGGCCTGGCGCAGTACGCCTCGAGACCGAAGACGGCATCCCCTGTTGAGAATATAGGCAATTGTTCGATTAAACTAATCCAATAATAAATCATGAACATGGCATAAACAGTGCTAATGATATACTGAAACTTGATGATAAGACTACGCACTAGACAAATAGTAGAAACATCTACACATGTGACTAGTACTACAAACACGGAAATAATTAGGAGAGGTATGAACATATCATACCCTGCAGTTGGCCAATTGGCCGAAGCGGAAGCAGCAGCGTTGTCGGCAGCCCTCTTGTCAGCGGCAGCCTTCTCGATCTCGGCGTCAGTGCTCATGGTGATGATGAAGGCGACGAGGACGTAGTTGAAGTAGAGGAAGTAGCCGACGTAGTGGATGTAGATTGGCGAGCAGTCGCGTATGAGACGCTCCCCAAAAACCTAATCGCCCCTCTCCCGTACAGGAAACGGAGAGGCGGGGTTTCGGAGGCCTGCTCTCCCGTCGACCGTGTACGCGGCGGACGGGATGGGATCAACGAAGGCAGCAACAGCGAGGAGGAACGATGGTGGCGGCTGTGGGCGGATGATTCTGTTGTCAGGTGTATTTTTGGAGAGGAGCGACCTCTCCTTTTATGCACAGACGCGGGAGACAGAGGGTCCAGTCGAAACGCACGTAATGAATGATCGTTAAGACTGAAAACGCACGTACTTAAGGGCACTTAAGACACGACGTTTCAGCTAGCAATCAATCTCCATTACCGCAGAGCGTTTCGTGACCGTTGACATTTTATTCCTGCGTGACAAAAAGAATACATCGGCTCGGCGAGATTCCCGCAACCCGCGGCGCGTCGTGACGTGTCGTGACGAGGCGAGGCGAGGCGTGGCGAGGCGGGCGGCGGAGGAGGAGGAGCGCGCGTGTGGTACACAGCCATTCTCCTCATACCTCATACCAACTCACACTAGTAGTAGAGTGCCTCAGTATATAAGCTGATGCACATCTCATCCAACTAGCAATATGGGACTAAACTCCCACCACATGGCATGACAACATGGGCCTTAGGGATTTTCAGGAATTGATAATGGGCTAAAAGGCCCAATATTTCAGCAATCCCCCACCAGATCCCAAAGACCCATGAAGTTGTCATCCGTTCCAAACACTGTTTTGATATACCAGTATTTTTAGTAGAGACCTGTTAAGGTTGAACTCCACCTAGAGCAATTAGCTACACTCCTTCACAACTGACAATGGACTAGGCCTTGAATTGTCAGTTTGGCGTAAAGTAGCTTCACTAACTGTCTTACCAGTACTAGACTGCCGAAGGCTGACCCCTCGGGTGGAGCATATTAGTCACTCCAGACCTATTCATAAACTTACTAGAGATCACCCTAATCTCATAGACTGTGACCAGCAGTCAGGTTCATATAGGTGTGTTCCTCCAAAGATCGCTCTGTAGGATAGCGTCTTGCTTATGCAAAGCTTTGGAACACATTAAGACATACGTCAACCTGCCATACAGTTACCGAGAGTATTGCATCTCCAACGAAGTGGGTTAGTAAAGGTTTTACTCTCTTCAGTTAACCACTAGCTTGTTTTCCCAGGTCCTAATTCACGGGATCTCCGATCACATAGGTTGGGTTATTACCATGGCAACTCATGTGGGTTTCATACCCATCTCCCTCGATGCATTTTCTATCACAACACGTGATAGCCCTTTAGTAAAGGGATCTGCCAGATTCTTAGCCGACTGGATATAATCCAACGCTATAACTCCGGAGTTTCTTAAATGTCTGACAGATTTTAATCTCATTCTTATGTGTTTGTTGGACTGCATGTTGTCCTTTGAACTCTTAACCTTAACAATCACTGTTTGGTTATCGCAGTTCATAAGGATAGCCGGAACTGGCTTTTCAACCACTGGCAAGTCCATCAAAAGATCTCGAAGCCATCCTGCTTCGACACCAGATGTGTCCAATGCTGTTAATTCTGCTTCCATTGTCGATCTCGTCAGGATCGTTTGCTTGCAAGACTTCCAGGAAACAGCACCACCTCCAAGGGTAAACACATACCCTGTTGTGGCTTTCATCTCATCAGCATCAGAGATCCAATTCGCATCACAGTACCCTTCAAGCACTGACGGACTTCCAGAATAGTGAAGTCCGTAGTTCTCAGTACCTTTCAGATAGCGCATAATTCTTTCGACAGCATGCCAATGCACATCACCCGGATTGGAAACAAACCGGCTAAGTTTGCAAACCGCAAACATGATGTCAGGCCTTGTCGCGCTAGCTAGATACATGAGAGAACCTATTACTTGAGAGTACCTCAGTTGATCCTTAGTTGTGCCAGTAAACTTTCGAATCTGCACACTAGGATCATAAGGCGTTGGAGAAGCTTTGCAGTCCGAATATCCAAATCGACTCAAAATCTTCTCAACGTAATGGGATTGCAAAAGTGTTATCCCACCCTCATTATCTCTCAATAGCTTGATGTTCAGAATAACATCAGCCACACCAAGGTCTTTCATCTCAAAGTTTTGAGATAGAAAAGACTTGACCTCCTCAATGACTTTGAGGTTGGTCCCAAAAATCAGTATGTCATCAACATACAAGCACAGTATAACTCCTTCGCCCCCACCATGGCGATAGTATACGCATTTGTCAGCCTCATTCACAACAAAACCAGCAGAGGTTAGAGTTGTATTGAATTTCTCATGCCATTGCTTAGGCGCTTGTTTCAGGCCATATAAAGATTTCAATAACTTACATACCTTTCCTTCCTGACCATCTAATACAAAGCCATCTGGCTGTTGCATATAGATTTCCTCGTCTAACTCTCCATTTAGGAAAGCCGTCTTAACATCCATTTGATGGACAAGAAGACCATGCGAGGCTGCCAACGAGAGTAAAACTCGTATGGTGGTCAGTCTAGCCACAGGTGAGTAAGTATCAAAGAAATCTTCCTCTTCTTTCTGGGCATAGCCCTTGGCCACAAGCCTAGCCTTGTACTTTTCAATCGTACCATCGGGCCTAAGCTTCTTTTTGAACACCCACTTGCATCCCAACGGTTTACAACCGTAAGGACGTTCAGTAATTTCCCATGTCCCGTTAGCCATGATGGAATCCATCTCGCTACGGACTGCTTCTTTCCAGTAATCAGCATCCGAAGATGCATAAGCCTCCGGAATAGAAGTGGGAGTGTCATCCACAAGGTACACGAGAAAATCATCGCCAAAGGACTTTGCAGTCCTCTGTCGCTTGCCCCTACCAAGGGTTTCCTCATCATCCTTCTCAGGATTTTCATCATGGGTTTGTTCATAATATTCCATAGGAATGGCAGGCTCAGGAGTTTCTTCAGATTCCTGTATAGAAGTGCTTTGCATATCTCTCATAGGAAAAACATCCTCAAAGAAAGTAGCATCTTTAGACTCCATAATCGTACCGACCTTCACGTCAGGTACATCAGATTTCACTACCAAGAATCTATAGCCAACGCTATTCTTAGCGTAGCCCAAATTAACACAGTCCACGGTCTTAGGTCCAAGCTTACGCTTTTTGGGGATCGGCACATTGACTTTCGCCAAACAGCCCCAAGTACGTAAGTATGAGAGTGTTGTCCTTCTCTTCTCCCATTGTTCATAGGGAGTGAGTTCATTATCTTTTGTTGGAACCTTATTCAGGACATGACATGACGTCAATAGCGCCTCCCCCCACCATGCCTTGGATAATCCCGATGTATCTAACATGGCGTTAACCAAATCAGTTAGAGTACGGTTTTTCCGTTCGGCAACCCCATTTGACTGGGGAGAATAGGGAGGCGTCCTCTCATGAATAATTCCATGTTCCATACAGAAAGAGTCGAACTCATTAGAGAAGTACTCTCCACCACGATCAGACCGGATGTGTTTAATTTTCTTTTCAAGTTGGTTCTCAACTTCTGCTTTATAGATTTTAAAGTAGTGTAGAGCCTCATCTTTAGTACTTAACAAATATACATAGCAAAATCTAGTGGAATCATCTATCAGTGTCATGAAGTATCTCTTTCCACCTTTAGTCAAAACACCATTCATCTCACAAAGATCAGAATGTATAAGTTCTAACGGTGCCAAGTGTCTTTCCTCCGCAGCTTTATGAGGCTTGCGAGGCTGCTTTGCTTGAACACACGAAAGACATTTAGAACCTTTGGCTAAAGTGAAAGATGGGATTAAACTTAGTTTTGCTAGCCGCGTCATACAACCGAAACCAATGTGACAAAGACGTGAATGCCAAACTTCTGCTTCATTAACATTCGAATGAATATTGTTCACGACTTTATTACAGAAATCAGCAAGAGAAAAGCGGAACATGCCTCCGCATTCATAACCTTTTCCAACAAATAGTCCATATTTCGTAACAACTACTTTATTAGACTCGAATACCAACTTAAACCCTTCTCTACATAGAAGGGAGCCACTAACGAGATTCTTCTTGATGGCGGGGACATGCTGAACGTTCTTGAGCTGCACGATCCTTCCCGAAGTAAACTTCAGATCGACCGTGCCAACACCAAGAACAGAAGCACTCGCGCCATTCCCCATCAATACGGATCCGTTCCCTGTGACCTGATAAGAAGAAAACAATGAAATGTCAGCACACACATGAGTATTTGCACCAGTATCAATCCACCATTCATTAGACTGAAAAACTGAAAATACAGTAAATAAATTACCGTACCCGGATGCACCGTTCTCATTGTTGCTCACGATCATGTTGACAGACTTGGGGTCTTGTCCTGGTTTCTTGAACTTCTTCGGGCACTTAGGAGCCCAATGTTCCTCTGAACCACAGGTGTAGCATGCACCTTTCTTCTTATCCTTCTTGAAAGGTTTGTTACCCTTCTTCTTGAAGTCGGTATTCTGTTGGACGACAGTTTTTCCCTTGTGCTTGTGGGAGTTGAAGTTCTTCTGTACCATATTAGCAACAGAAGCACCTTCGCCTTTTCCATGCGAGTCCTTTGCCCTTGAATTCTGCTCAACACTCAGATGGCCAATGACATCCTCAACAGAGAATTCACGCCTCTGATGTTTCAGAGTAGTAGCAAAGTTCCTCCAGGAGTTGGGTAGCTTAGCGATTATGCATCCCGCGACAAACTTGCCCGGTAGCACACACTTCAGAAGCTCAAGCTCCTTAGCGATGCACTGTATCTCATGAGCTTGTTCCAATACAGAACGGTTATCAACCATCTTGTAATCATGGAACTGCTCTATAGTGTACATCTCGCTTCCAGCATCAGTTGCGCCGAATTTAGATTCGAGCGCCTCCCACAAGTCCTTGGCAACCCGCACATGTAAATATGCGTCAACCAATTTATCTCCGATCACGCTTAGAATGGCTCCAACAAAGACGACGGTGGCATCCCTAAACGCCTTCTCCTGTTCAGGAGTAATCGTTTCAGTGGGAGTGACACCGGCGACCCAGAACACGTTCATCGCAGTGAGCCATAAGATGGTTTTGGTTTGCCAACGCTTAAAATATGTCCCCGTAAACGGGACTGGTTTCAGTGCAGCAGCAAAACCATTTACCGAAAATTGCCTACACAAATTAGGTTTTTGGATTGTTGAGAATATAGGCAATTGTTCGATTAAACTAATCCAATAATAAATCATGAACATGGCATAAACAGTGCTAATGATATACTGAAACTTGATGATAAGACTACGCACTAGACAAATAGTAGAAACATCTACACATGTGACTAGTACTACAAACACGGAAATAATTAGGAGAGGTATGAACATATCATACCCTGCAGTTGGCCAATTGGCCGAAGCGGAAGCAGCAGCGTTGTCGGCAGCCCTCTTGTCAGCGGCAGCCTTCTCGATCTCGGCGTCAGTGCTCATGGTGATGATGAAGGCGACGAGGACGTAGTTGAAGTAGAGGAAGTAGCCGACGTAGTGGATGTAGATTGGCGAGCAGTCGCGTATGAGACGCTCCCCAAAAACCTAATCGCCCCTCTCCCGTACAGGAAACGGAGAGGCGGGGTTTCGGAGGCCTGCTCTCCCGTCGACCGTGTACGCGGCGGACGGGATGGGATCAACGAAGGCAGCAACAGCGAGGAGGAACGATGGTGGCGGCTGTGGGCGGATGATTCTGTTGTCAGGTGTATTTTTGGAGAGGAGCGACCTCTCCTTTTATGCACAGACGCGGGAGACAGAGGGTCCAGTCGAAACGCACGTAATGAATGATCGTTAAGACTGAAAACGCACGTACTTAAGGGCACTTAAGACACGACGTTTCAGCTAGCAATCAATCTCCATTACCGCAGAGCGTTTCGTGACCGTTGACATTTTATTCCTGCGTGACAAAAAGAAT
The DNA here is from genome assembly GCA_026929855.1 of Poa annua. Lineage (NCBI taxonomy): Eukaryota > Viridiplantae > Streptophyta > Magnoliopsida > Poales > Poaceae > Poa > Poa annua. The sequence goes on along the minus strand of CM049439.1, from coordinate 24,678,395 downwards.
ACATCGGCTCGGCGAGATTCCCGCAACCCGCGGCGCGTCGTGACGTGTCGTGACGAGGCGAGGCGAGGCGTGGCGAGGCGGGCGGCGGAGGAGGAGGAGCGCGCGTGTGGTACACAGCCATTCTCCTCATACCTCATACCAACTCACACTAGTAGTAGAGTGCCTCAGTATATAAGCTGATGCACATCTCATTCAACTAGCAATATGGGACTAAACTCCCACCACATGGCATGACAACATGGGCCTTAGGGATTTTTCAGGAATTGATAATGGGCTAAAAGGCCCAATATTTCAGCATCCCCGTCAAGAACTCGTGGAACATCGCGCATCTGCGCAAGTTCTACCCGTGATCATAGTCACGCCAGGCATTTTTTGTCTCTAGAGGGAAGCTCACGGCTTCACCTCCAAGCTTATCAAAGCTTCTCCCGAGGCTCAGCCCTCTGAGCTCTCCTGCTAATGAGCCACCGCAGGCCGCAGTGAACCTCTGCCACTAATGGGTGGTCCCCATGCCTCGACATGGAAGGAACGTTAGCTTGGCAAACCCAAGTGCAATGAACCGATTCTCGTTCCAAGTGAACTTTGCGCTCAGGCGCCATTTTCGTTCCAAGTGAACTTTGCGCTCAGGCGCCATTTTCGTTCCAAGTGAACTTTGCGCTCAGACGCCATTTTCGTTCCAAGTGAACTTTGCGCCAAGGCGCCGCAATGTAATATTTCGATGGCAAGTTTTACTTTCAGCCTTTACTTTCAAAATGTGCGCTTATATTCTTCCCATGCGCACCTCGCGAGCGGGGGCTGAGTACGGTGCCTGTGCCCAAGAGCACCCCGGCAGCACAGCAAAATCCAAGGGACCCTGAGCTCTGGCTAAAGGGCATGCTCCCGGATACACGCCACCTCTCCAAAGGACCTTGGTACTCTCTCTCCTCGCGAGGCACCATGAGGAAACCTATAAGCGCGCATAAGTCCTTACTACTAGGCTCTAGCGTTTTGGTTCGCCTCTCTAACGTCCACAGGGAACGAGAGCCTCTCCAGGCCTGTGGAGGGAAAACTCGGCCCTGAAGGGAAGGACATCGCCAGAGGAGTCCCACGCAGGGCGAAAAGCCTCGCGAAGCTAAGTTCCCTGTTCACATCAAGAGAACCCTCGCATCTCTCTCACGAGCACTCTGCGTCCCTCGAGTGGTCCTTTCCCTCACTCTCCATGGGCTGCTTGCGCGTCAAAGGGGGGCCCTCAGCATCGTGACTCGAGGGCTCTTACCTCTCTAAGCCTTAAACTCCCCCCGGCCTTGCCGAGTCATTGCTCGAGCATACCGCAGCGGCGGAGTCATAGTGCGAAGAGGAGGGTCCAGCGACGCAGAGTAAAAAAGACATGGAATTGAAGCAAAGGCCCCTCGAGGGGAGCACACACAGACTTGGCAGCACTTGTTGAAAAATAAGAAGTATATTACAAACTGCTAAACGAAAGTCTTTAAAGCAAATGCTCCTACAGCGCTGCAAGCGCACTACATGGCAGGAGAGGATCTCAGGAGGAAGTTAGGCAGAGGCCTCGCCGTCGTCCTGGCCGGATTCTTCTCCTTCAGGCCCGCTCTCCTCGTCGTCGTCCTCATCCTCCGCCGCGGCCCGCTTGAAGCGGCTGCAGAAGTCGTCCACCTGGTCGCGGACGGAGTTGGAGGCCTTCCACCTTTCCTCCCCCTCGAGGGGCTCGGTCACCGTGGCAAGGTCGAACCCGGGCTGGAGGTGCACGAGGTTGGAGAAGATGCGGTCCACCGCCACCGCCAGGAGCTGGCGGCACTCCTCCTCGACGACGTCGCGGAGCTCCGCGGCGGGGCCCTCGAGCGCCGTGAAGAGCTGCTCGAAGTATAGGAGGTAGTTGGCGGCGTCGGAATGGCCTTGAGCTGGGACGGACGGCGCTTCTGCTCCCAACCTCGCAGCGAGCTCGCGGCCCCGGCCCGCCAGGGACAGGAACATACGCTCCCGCGGCTGCGACAGCACCTGCGCCGCCTTGGCGCTCTCGACCGCTTCCACCGCCTTCTCCACGGCAGGACCCACCTGCTGGTTCATCTCCTCCATGTCCGCCATGAGGGAGGTGAGGTCCTGCGCCGTGCGATCGCGCGCCTCTTCAGCAGCGCGGCGACGGTCCACCTCGCGCCCAAGGCGGGCGCTCAGGGTGGTGTTCGCCTTCTCCAACTTGTGGATGCGGGCGGCGTCCTCATCGCGCCTCTTCTTGAAGCGCTCCTCCTGCTTGGAGAACTTGTCCTTGTAATCCTTGGAGACGGCGGCGCGGAGCTCCTTCTCCTTCTCCTGGAGTTTCTTCATGGCCTCCTCCTTCCGTTCCGCTAGCCGCGCGTTGGCACGCTCCACGCTCCCCTTGTGGGCGGCCACTTCGCGCTCAAGCTTGCTGAGCGCCGCTGTCAGGCTATCCTCGCGGGCCTCGAGGGCAGCGCGCTGCCCCGACAGCTCCTGCTCCCTCAGCGCCAGCTGCTCGTCGCGGCGGCGCACGTCCTCCTCGCGCTCACCCAGAGTTCGCCCTCTGGCCTCCAAGTTCGTGCGGACCTCGTCCAGCGCAGACCGCACCGTCTCGGAGTCGGCGAGAATCTTCGTCTCGAGCGCGACGAGCTCGCTGTGCTTGGCCGCCAGGGAGTGCTCCACGGCCTCCCGCTCTGCCCTGGCCGCGGCCAAGTCCTCAGCCGCGGCCCGGCGCTCGGCCTTCAAGGGCTGCAGAAGCTCCTCGACGTCGCGCATGGCGCCCTCGCGGACCTCCTCGGCGAAGCGTATCGCCTCCTCGCGCTCCTCCTGCAGGGCCAAGTCGCTCTGCCGGCGAGCCTCCACAGCCGCGTGAAAAGCGGCCCAAGCCCTCGCGAGCTCGTCCCGCTGCCGGGCAAGCTCCTGGTCCTCCAGGGCGAGATGGGCCTCCAGCCCCTCCAGGGACTCCCGCACCAGGCGGAAGGCAACGTCTCGGCGCCCTCGGCTCCAGTCCCAGCTGCCGAGGGCGAGGGCCTGCGTGGCACGGAAGGCCCTGCGCCCGCGTCGAGCCTGGTGAAGGTAGCCTCCGCATGGGCCTGGGGGCTTGGAGGCAGGTCCTCCTCCTCAGCGCCTGCCTGCTGCGCCCCGGTATCGTCTCGCTCGAGCGGCACTTCCTTGCTCGCTTCCGGGGCAGAGGAGGTCTGCCCAGTCGCCGCTGCCTCCTCCTCCGCTGTAGTGCTTGGAGGGGAGGGGGGAAGATTCTCCCTGCTGGCCCTGGGAGGGCTCGGAGCTGGCAGGGCGCCAGCCGCAGCTTCAGGTTGTGCTGAAGGGGTGGCTGCGCGGGGCGGAGTGGGTGCCCTTTCCATCTGCTCCTCCACGTGCTCCTCCTCCGGGGGTGGCACGTGTGCCCCCGTCTGGGGCATCTCCTCCTGAGGGCCTGTAGGAGTCTCCTCCTCAGGCCGAAAGACCTCGCCAGCCGCGGTCTCGTCCGCTGTAGCCTCAGGCACGGCCTCAGGAGCGGCTCTCTTCACGTCAGCGGCCTTGCGGAGCCTTCGGCGCTTCGCAGGCGCTGGGCCGCTGGCGGGAGGCAAAGAAAATCGATCAGGGGAGGAGACAAGCAGAAGATTGAAGGGAAAAGGCAGAACTCAAGAGCACTTACCTGGACTTCTTAGCGCGGGTGTCAACCCACGCCATACCTGACGCGCGCCACGAGGGCACGGTCCGAGCTCCTGACCCCTCAGGAGCCGTCTCAGCCTTCCTCTTGAGGGGAGCGCTCGGGGGCTCCCCGGCAGGCCTGTCATGGGCCGCCTTGGTCCGTGGCTCTTGGCGCCCAACCTCGGCCTCCTCTCCATCGCTGGACGAAAGCTCGTAGACCTCCCCCGCGGGGGGCGCGGCTCTGGACGAACTTCCCGCGCCTGCGGAGGGCATCGCCTCCGCCTCCGCGTCGCCCTGTTCCGCGTCGCCATGCTCCGCGTCTGACGCGTACGGAGACTCGGCGGCGTCCCCATCCCTCGCCATGGGCAGGGGCCCATCCTCTTCCTCTTCCCCCGCCAGGCCCAGCGCGGTGAATGTGGGCATCAGCTCCAAGATAGCCTGACGCTGGTCCGGGACCTGGTACAGGGGCCTTATCACCGTGGGGACCGCCGCGGGCACGTCTGGGTTGACGAAGAGGCCGCCCATGATGGTGGCGATGACGGCGGGGCGATGGTCGCAGGGGTGGAGCCGCATCGGGTCCATGAGCCCCGAGTACGCCCACATCGCCTTCTTGTGCGCCTGAAGGGGGGCGATGCGGCGCCTCACGAACTCTTCCGCAACCATTTGGCCCGTGAGGCCGTTCTCCCGGAGCGTCCTCAAGCGGCCCACGAGGCCGGCCACCTGCGGGCCCCTGAGGGCCTGCTTGCCCCAGTGGGTGTTCTTCACGGGCGGCGCATCTGGGACGTCGAGGAGGGAGCTCTGCGACGGGACGCCGATGAGGAACCACTTCTGCCTGAAGTCGTCCACCTTCTTCGACACCGCCGTGACAGGTCTCTCATCGCTCCACGACATGGGGATGTAGATGTCCTCCATGCCGTCCGCGATGCGGAAGGATACGCACCCCGTCCGCTCGGCCTTCGCGGTGTTTCGGAGAGTGTAGAAACTCCTGAAGAGGGCCACCGAGGGCTTGACCCCCAGATAGGCCTCACACAAGAAGGCGAAGATGGAGAGGATGAGGATGGCGTTGGGGTGAAGGTGGAGAAGGTGGATCTGGTAGAACTCCAGGACAGCCTCAAGGAAGGGCGAGTACGGAGGCACCAGTCCGGCGAAGAGAGTGTGGAGGAAAATGCGGAAAAACCCCGTCGGAAGGCGGCCGTGCCTCGCGGCCTGAATGGCGCTGGCGCCATGCTCATTGGTCTTCCTGGCGACCAGGTGCTGGATCCTGCCCAGCGCTGCCGCATCGACGCGCACCCCGATCAGGGCAGGGCCGAGCGTCTCATCCTCCTGCGCGTCTTGGCGGGCTGAGGTCATCGCTGCCTTGCCTTTGGGTCCGCCCATTGTCGAGGAGGATGCTTAAAGCGGAGCGCCGGAGAAGAAAGGAGTTCGCCGGAGGAGAAAAGAGTTCGCCGGAGACGAAGAACTAAGAGGTCGAGAGCTGGAAGTTTGGAGGCGCGGAATGGGAGTAATGGCTGCGATTTCGACCGGCGCGCAGCTTTATACCGCAGTCGGGCAGTTACCAAGGCGCGGTCGTGATGATCGTGGTGGGACCCCCCACTACGCACGATCGTCCGAAGAAACCGAGTCGTCGCGAACTCACCACCAAGTGACGCGTGTCACGGGCAGGCCGGACGTTTTGGACCCACGACGCTTCGTCTGGACCCGATGGGCCTCGCCGTGCCCGTCTTGGGCCCGGGGGCTACTGTCGGCCCAGTGGATTCTAGGGTGTGCAGAGCCCACTCTCCACGGCCCTCACACGCGCCGACGTCGACGAAACGACTAAGGACCAAGCGGAACGCTTGGGGAGACCCCCGAGGGGAGAGCCCTCTCGAGGGGACTTGAGGAGGCAGCGAAGCGCCTGAAGGGGCACCCCCTGAGGCTGCCCCCCGGCAAGGCTTTCTCCCCCGAAGGGGAGTCAACACAACTCCCTCCACAAGGCCTCCAGGGCCCTGTGGAGATACTTCTCTACGAAGCAATTGCTGCAGAGCGCACATGGCCTGTGCAGCAGCCGCAGAGTGACGCGCGCATCTGCGCGCAATGACGACGGCGCCGCAGTTGCCGTTCTGGTGATAAAATGAGTCAACAAAGCGCTGTGTCCCCTGCGCCGCCACCAAGGCTTTCCTCTTTGGTGATAAAGCAGGTGGCCGGCGCAACGCTCCAACGGCGACGTCACCGTGGGCACCCCCACGGTCTCTGCAGTACCAGCTGGCCGCTCTGCAAAGACGGCGGCTGCCCTGCCACGAAGGCAGGCCTTGCGACCATGGACCAAGTCCATGGGCAACTCAGCTGCGGTGCACCCCGCTCCACCATTTCGTCGCCATGTGGGAACCCTTCCACTGCGCAGCACGTAGGGATGAGGCCCGGGGCGCCTATATAAGGAGCAGGAGCACCACCGTAGCGGAGAACCGGCCGATCGACCGATCACTCATCCATAGACACCCCGCGGTAGCTTAGCCAAGCCCAGCAAGCCCGAGGAGGAAGAAGGCCCGAACCTTCCCTCTCCGAGCTCCGCACTGCCTCGCGAGGGCCCGCGGCAAGCTCTTTGTACTACACCCTCTACTGAGCAATACAGACAAGCAGGAGTAGCGGTTTTACCTCACCCTGAGGGCCGTGAACCTGGGTACGGGCCGGAGTCCATCTCTGTCGTGCTGTTCCTCTACTGGCTCGACGAGCACCGTCGCCGAGCCGGTTGTGGGTTGTTGACCAACGTGTTCAGTCCCCTTCACGAACTTCTCCCCCGAGAGTGGTTATCCCTGTTCCGTGGGAATCACACCTCGACACTATGGACACTTATGCATGCATTTAGACGGTCAACTTTCTCCCTCTTACTAGCCCAAAAATTCCAACAAGTAAAAAACTTGTTTCCAACACCTTCAACCAAAGTTTTTCCGGTGAGTCCACCATATCTACCTATTAGAAAAAATGCTATTCCAAGTATGTTTATCATGTTATATTGTATTATCCATGCGTCCAAATTAAAATGCTTATGTTATTGGGATTGTTATGGGTAAAGTTGGTTTAAAAGCTCTCACGAACTTGATGCACACATTACTTTTATCGCACTTAATAAACTTGACCCATTGTGATTAAAATTATTAAGTTATGGGCTTGACAAAGGTTGTGGTTGGGAGCTAGCTCATACGTGCTGACACGTGGCAAGTTTTCAACGTGCTCTTTATTAGCTTTAAAGTTGATATCATGTGCTTTTGTTAATGGATGCCTAACATTGTGTGAAATGCAGGAGGAAACCGAGTAAGTTTAAGGAGTGAGTATAAATGGCTAGAGAGACGACTGGGCGGTTAACCCAAGCCATGCGAGAGGCATGTTAGAAATTTACTTACACAACTATATTGGACCTTCAATGACGCACCTCTCAATAAAAAAGCCAATGCAAATAAAAAAGGTGTTGAGGTTGTCCATGTGTTTGTTTTTATTGTCATTTTGACATAGGCTTGTTCTATGTCATGGGACAAGAGGTACCCCAGTTGACGCTCTTTATGATGCTACTCTTACTTGCCATGACTTATTAAACTTAAACTTGCTTTGTTTTCCGAGTAAATTAGCCAGTCGGAGAGGTTTTTGTTTTCAAGATGCTATGATAGGGGTAATGAGAACTTCACACCAATGGATACCACATTGCAAACATTAACTTAAGTTGAAGCATTTCCAAGCTAGATGATACTCTTTCATGTTATACCTCTACTTGTTTATCTATCTTTCCAAAGTGTCCACCTTTTATATTCAGATTTCTCTAAGAATACTCTATGACCATTCTAAGATATATTTTTTACTTTTCATTTATGCATTCATTTGGTCCATAGTACTTTTCTTCTATATTACACTTTGTGAATTATCATTGAACATCTTTACATTGAATATTTGGTATCACTTGATAATCTATCTTGTATGTTGCTACTCCTTATTAAGAATGAATCATTTGACTCTATGTAGCAATAATAATCATCTTTGATATCCTTTGATAGTAATAAAATGCAAAGTCCATGTTTAGTTTTATCACCTTCATACTCGAGGACGAGTATTGGTTAAGCTTGGGGATGTTGATGCATGTAAACTGCATACATGAACTTTACATTTTATTATTACATATTCCTACATATTTGGAACTTATATGATGTTATATTCATGTTTTATAATGATTTCGGAGATTTTCTAAACAATCCCCCCTCTTTTGGTTCTAACTCTGTTTTCCAAAAAACGTCTTTTTTAGTGTTTTGGACTTTTCGGGAGCTTCGGGACTCCAAAAAGGGCAAGGCCAAAGAGCACGGTTAAGAATTTTCGAGACGAATGCAATGGGCCAAAAATGATGACCAGAAGCCCAACCATATGGAAGATAGGGGGCCAGGCGCGGTCAGATTCCCTGGCCGCATGGGCTGCTCCCTTTTCCCTCTCGTGGCTCCGATACCGTCCGTTTTCGTCTCCGTGGCTTCGTCTTGACCTAAAACCGGCTATAAAAATAGTCCCCCGAGGAGTTGCGCAACACGGCGGCGGAGAAACACAAAACCATGAAACAGAGAGGCAGAAGGCTGCCACCGGGAAGATCAGAGGGGGGAAACGCTGCCGAAATCACCTTCGGAGGGCTCCACCCCCTCCGGCGTGTTCATCATCAACATCTACTGCAAGATCATCTCCTCCAACATCTCCACCATCGTCACCATGATGAAGGGGGAGTAGTCCACCCCTTGGACTTTGGGTTTGTGGTGGTAACTTGATCTAATCTCTCTATGTATGATCATTGTTGAAGTCCATATGATGTGCCTTGCATGATTATGGATCTATCTATGTAATTCCTATGGTGGATATTGTGGTGTGAGATGATATTTTTTATGCATTTACCGTTGTGTTGGATCTTTTATGGCTTGTCATACTTTGGAGATTTTCTATGATGCATGTGATGGTTTGAGTTATGCATAATGCCTTGTTTATCCTTGTCATGAGGTGATTGACACCACCAAGTGTAGATAGATGAGAGAGAGATGTGGTCATGCACATGAAATATGAATCATTGCCCTAGTGTTTAGAATATTGTCCATTATGAAGTATGATGTATGTGGGTACGGGATGGCCGATGTGACATAAGGCATAGGTATTGAGTGACACAGTACCGCCCAACATCCTTTATCTAGGGGTAAAAAGGGAGAAGTATGATGTGGGTGTGACAGCAACCACGCTAGCCTTACGAGGGTGACCTAGCAACACAAATGAGTATTTCTTTCAACTATGTGTTTTAGGAAATATAGCCGTTATAAAAGCTACCATTAAAACATGACAATTGTGTGTAATTTATCTATGACATGATACTCACCGTAGATAGGAGAGAGGGAGGATTGAGTGAACCCATGAACCCATGTCCATTGTTCCTATAAGAGAAAACCTTTCTCTTGTCCTCTTGCATTGAAGAGGATTGGGACACTTTTACATTCTTGTTTTGTTACATTAAACTTCCATCCATTAAAACAACCATCTTGTTCTTTAAACTTGTTTAGTGCATAATCAACTAAAACTTGTGACACTTTAGTTGTAAGGAATAGACAACTTTTCCTTCTTGCTCCTGCGGATCGATACCCTACTTCCACATTGAGATGTACTACAGTGATCCCCTGCTCTTGGGGGTTATCAGGGGACTTTCATACAAAGTCCCCATTTTTGGTATTTAATATCTTGGAGGCAGAAAACCTCCTTTTTCTTGGTTTTATTGTTTCAGGAGCTACAGGGATCCAAATGGAAAAACAAAAATTGCATAGTCATTTTCTCATTGGGAGAACACCAGAGGGAAGAAGATCGAAGAGAGAAGAGCCACGAGGCCCAAAAGGGAGGGGCCCACGCGGCTAGATGCTTTGGCCGCGTGGGGCCCACCATCTGGCGCCTCGGGCACTTCGTCGCTCGTGGCTTTTTATCACGACCTCCGTCTCGCACGAAACGGGACGCCCTAATTTTCCCAAGTCCATCCGAGGCCGCAGCGGCGGCGAAACTCCTGATTCCCTCCGAGGGGGGTCAGATCCTGCTGCTCCGGAGCTCCGGATAAGGGGGGAATCATCGTCACCGTCATCACCTCTCCTCCTTAGCGTGGGAGGAGGCCTCTCCATCATCACCATTACCAAGACCAGCACCATCTCCATCATCATCTCCGTGATCAACTCCGTCCCCCTCGTAGTTTGAGAGTTGCTATACCCTAGATACTTGTTTTGTGCTCCTATTCATGTTTGTGATTGAGTACTTGTCATTATTTGGAGGTGAAGTTATATTTTCAGATTGTGTTGTACCACTTATGCCACTGAATATGATCATGTTTGCACGTTGTGAGTAGTTCCCGTATGTTCCTGAGGGCATAGGATGAATTGGCAATGATTTATATATGACATGTGTTGGTATTTTGTTTAGTGTTTATCTTTTTATGTGATTCTACGATGGTGTTGTGCGAACGTCGACTGCACAACACTTCACCTTTATGGGCTCATAGGAGAACATCGTAGTATAATGAAGTGAGAAAGACTTAGGAGGACAAGTAACCTGAGACCGAGTCATGAAGTTATTATTATGGGGGATTAATATGTAATGCTATGGTGGGACTTTTATGTCTTAATAACTCTTGTGTAGTCATTTGCTTGGCCACATGATCCATCATAAGGGGGTTTAGTCTATTTATTTAGCTTTACCTAAGTTGTGGCTCCGTCCAAAAGAAGATTAAAACCTGACAAGATATTCAACGTGTTGTTTAATAAATCTATATGCCTAGCAATATCCATTCCGCCCTCGGGAACGTTTTCCACGTATAAGACACACACCACTTGAGCTTGTCCTCTTGCCACATAGAGGATTGGGCTTTTCTCTCATTGAGAGCTTTCAAATGTCACTATTTACTTTCTGCATTTTTATTCTCTTTGCAACTATACAACCAAAAATCTCAAAAACACTTGCATCTTTATTGTTTTATCTATCATTCTTGCTAACCAATACCTTCAGCTCCTCGTGTGTGGTGACCCAGCATACCACTGCATGGTGTAGTATGCTATAGTCGTTGACATAGCACCAATGGATCACCGCCCACCAGTGTTACATCATCAGAGTGGTACAACAGAAACATCGCAGGACCAAGGCATGACTATAGATTACAAACAGAAGATACAGAACAACAGATCTTTAGAACCTCCTCGATACAATGAGGAAAGGCCCTAATAAAAGAAGATCAAATGAAAAATCTCGGTGGAACTAACCTATACTAAGCCTACTGCTAATACTGCTAGGCTTGCGATTGCGCTAAAGCAACGCCTACAGAAATAGGTTCTACTGACTAGGGATCTGTCCTCTGCTATACTACGGCTTCACTTGTTCCCCATCTTCTCTGGATTGCTTCAACTCGTTGTAGTTGCCTTATGTGGTATCTTGAGTTTAACCTCCAGTGTTGCCTTCTCGTAGTTCTTCATGTCTAAGAAGGGGTTTAAGAGGCAAGAGTGAGTAACAGCGTTACCCAGCAAGTTCAATATATAAGGTGGGAAGTTTGATGCATAAATACAGCCACAGACAATGGATTGTCGTAGGCTAATGCAAGTTTTCGAAAACATTTCTTCAAAAGGTTGCTTTTATTCTGAAGACTATGCTCGTCAGGAGTCACAGGTGCTAGGGCTTTGAGGAGCCTCCTTTCCTGCTGCGTTCGTCGTTCCGTCCTGGAACGTGGAGTAACATGTCACATTCATACACTCTGTAGAGGTGCGCTGCTTTACCCACAAGAGATCAAGACTTTGTTGCACAACCGGGTGATCTTTACCGTCCACACTTCCTTGGTGTGGGGCCCAGTCAGTAACCCAAGCCAATCACTGCGCCTTTCCACCATCCCTGTACACCCCCCATTACTTCAGTTTGCAGGTGGCGGGAAAGCCCAACTTCCAGCCTGCTGACCATTTGAAGCCCGTCTCAAACTGGTCCTGAAGCCAACCTTCAATAGATGCCAGAAGCCACAACCCGAAGGTGAGATTATTATATCCGGCCATCTTAGGCCAGCGGATTTACACACCGCCCGGCTTGTACTGTGCACCCGTTGGTGTACGAGAGGAAAAGGGTACAGCTGACTTCTCCGTCCCATTCCAGATCTCATGGTTGCGCGTGATATACGGCGCAAGAATCACTGGCGACATTTGTTGTTAAGTCCTAGGTGATACTTTCCCATGCAAATGGAACCTCCACCACAACATTCTTACCGTGGTCCCATCTACCAGCCATATGAGATTACCACCTCACTGGTGGATAACCATAGTCATATTATTATAAAATAAGTTTTCTGCCCTTTTTGTGTGACATGCAATAATAACATTTTGAAAATAGTTTCTTAACAAATACTTCAAGAGGACATGAATAAAGGGTGAACTTGCCTTTTTGACTGCAAGATTATGCAGCCAAGGTCTTCGATATAATATAAACTCTGAGAAATCTGAAAACATCATCATTGGTCCGGTAAGGACTAATGTTTAAAGAAGCAACATGCTTAATGCATAAGTATGAGGTGCATCACAAGGTTCCCCGTATCTAACTCTCGATGATTGAGTGTTGTTTGAGTCTGATGATTTCATATTGATTGTTTTGTCTTCAAGTTTACTTCACAAGAAAGATGAGTTATTTATCATTTTTATTATTCAGGTATCATGTAAAGCACAAGAGTAAAGTAAAACACCATCTAAGCACTCAATGGTTGTTTTAGGGTTGTGTTCATCTTTTGTTTGTAAAGAAAATGTATGAACTTTAATTAACTAGAGTTAGGGTAATGTTATCTTTCATGATGGCAAAAAGAATAACTTTTGAAGAACATGAATAATGTTTAGCATTGTTGATATCATATTAAATGGTTAAGGAAGACTCTTTGTATGTTTTACCCCTGACTTTGTATTATGAAGTTTATTTTAACTCAATGTAGAACTTACAATTTAAACTTAGTTTTGTTTTGATGAATGAATGTTTTGTTTTAGGACTACAACAAGTTGCATTACTATTTTGGTGTTATGAATTTTAGATTGTGTTCTTACTTATTTTACTTACACATAATACAAATGAAGGGAAGTTATGTAATAAATGATATATGTGGAACATTTATTTAAAAGGAACTTAGTAGTTCAAAGTGTTGTTAGAACTTATTTATTTGAAATGATTTTTAAATTGTAATAGTACAACTTGCATAAGCTTATAATTTCATTTTCAAAATTATGAAAATAATCCTTATTATTTATCATTTTAAAATAGATTTATTCAATAATAATAGTTCATGTTATAATAAAAACACCTTTCTAAAGTTAAAGTTATGCATGTGAGACAATTTAAATGAAGTTTGAAATGCATCCAAAATAGCATTTCAAATAACATCATTTTTAAAAAAGTTATGTGATTTGTATTTCAAATTTTATCATGGTTCAATTTTATTAAAACACAAATTGTAATGATACAACATTGTAGATTTTATTTTTCTGAACATTTTGATATAACGTTTGTATTTTTATGATTTAAAATGATTTAGTTAAGAATTTACAAAATTTAACTCAATTTAAATCAATTTCTGGAATTTATTAAATAGAATTGGGCCCACATGTCATGGTTTTAATATTTACAGAAAGGATTTTGCTAAAAGATTAAAAATCTGACAATGGAACCCACATGTCATAGACTTAATTATTTTGAAAATAAATAAAGGAAATGATTTAATGGTTCTTGCTGACGTCGTGCTGACATCAGCAATGGAGGTGCTCTCCACTGCCGGAGACGAACCCGACGAATCCATTTGGTGTTCTACGAATTGGAGTGAGCAAGGGATAGAGTGAGGCACGGCCGACCATTTGGTGGCGGCGCCGCTGCTAAATGGTTGCCGGAACCTCGCCGGCGGCGGGTTCCCGCGGTGCCCGAAGACTGCTCACGGTGGTGACCCTTTCCCAGACGAATTGGTGCAAACGAATAGTATAGGGAGGATCTAGAGCTCACCACGAGCACGCCGGACTGCTCGGAGAGGCGGGAGGAGGTCAGACGGCGGCGAGCTTGTCCGAAGCATCCACCGGCCGGAGATGAGGAAGACGACGGAATACTCGGTTTCCCGAGTTCCTCCGCACGAACGGCACGACGAGGAGGATGAAGGAGTCACGGCGATCCTTCCCAGCAGCTCAGCACTCCAAGAGGAGGCCTCCATCGCCGGCAATCGACGATACGTGGCGGCGGCCGGAGAGCTAGGGTTAGGGATTTCGGAGGAAACAGAGAGAGGAAGAAGAGAGAGAGGGGCGCGAGGGAGAAGAGTGAGATGCACACGGCGCTCGGGGTCCTTATCCTCGCAGGAGAGGCGAGGAGAAGAGGCACGGAAGCTCGGAGGCGTTGACACGGCTCGGTTGCCTTCTGGCGAGAGGAAGAAGAAAGGAAAAGATTTGGAAATTGCAGAAAACCCCCTGAGTTCCTGGGAAATTGGAAGAACAGTGTAAACAGACCCCTGTCTTCAGTTTTGGACTTGTTCTGGATTATAAAAATTACAGATGGGTCCAGGAAACTTTAGAATTTCAATAAAACGTTTATTTCAGTCTTGGAATTTAAATACTTTGTATATTTTGACTTCTCTAATCATATAAAGTGAATTTAGGGCACATTTGGATTTATTTCTGTTACTAAAACTTGTGGCTTTCACTTTATGTTTTATTATGCATTTTAGCAACATAGAAATATTTTGCTATGGCAAAATTTATTTGTGGAGATTTATTAACTTTAAATTCTAAATATGGTTTGATGACTTGCACCAAAACACAGAGAGTTATATTTATTCAAATTTGTATGTTGGAGCCTTTAACATTCCTGACATCACCAAATTGATGTCTCGTACTACCTTCATGTTTTGCTCACTGTGGGGCCTACGAAGAGTATGCACAGGGTTTTACTTCAATTCCATGCCAAGAATGATACATTACCGAATAGGATTAACTTGTGATACCTCAGAATTAGATCATGTGAGAACATGATCAGATGTATCTGGATACAAGGTATAGATAACCTGCCTCAAGTTAGGTCTTATGGCTAGATTAGTAAATAAAATGATGAGAATGTAATCTTGCTTTATTACATCACTCATATTGATGATCAAAGATTGATGCACTTCTTCTTGATAGAATAGATGTCTTTGAAATAGACATTTTGGCAATAGATGAATGTAGGATTATTTATGGCATAAAATGGCCTTATGCATATAGAAGAACTTGTTAACAAGGTTATAAAGCTTGTCACCAGATTACTTCTTATATTCAAGTGGCTGAGATATTTGATGTGCTGGATTATCTGACTTGCTATTATTTACATATGACACTCAATTGTTTTGTGCATACAAAAGTGATTTGTTAACAAGGTTATAAGGCTTGTTATCAAACTACTTCTATATAACCCAAACTTTTGAATATCACACCTTTTCCAGAAAGATTAATGAAGATGGATGATGATATAAGAGTTTCCAATTCTTCATGATAGATTGACATAACACTTCTATGCCCATCTAGAAATACTTCTCAAAATCTTCTTGTTGTGTTTCCTCCTTACTTGTTAGCTTCTCTTGTGGATGCCTTCGGGAAGATTGGGAGATAAGAAAATAAGATGTCTAGATAAAGTAAGAAGATCTAGGTTAAGATTTAGGTGATTCCATTTTGTCTTCAAGACTGTCATGATTTCTATGTACTAGAAGTATGTCTAGCACAATTGATAAGAATAGATGCTTAGAGGATAGCTAAGAATAGTTGGGTTGATCATTAACTCCTAGAGTAATGATTTGGTGTAACAAGTTTCATTGCATTTGGGTTTAGCTACTTATCGTATATCTCTCTACCCAAAAAATAAGATTCAAGCCAAGATCATCTCAAAGTTTATAACGCTCAAGTTGATGATCTACTTCAATTCCACCAACTCAAGTGAAACTTCAATCACTTAGTGTTTTGAAAATTAAATGCGCGAAAATTATTCGGATTTTCTTATGCATGAATGCAATGCACACTCCTGTGTACACTATATTTCTGGACTCTAAATCTTGGGATGTTACATCGTGGGTTCGACAACCTTTTCTAATCGAAAGGTACTACAATTGATCTCCTGCACTTGGGAGTCATCACAGCTCCAGGAGAGAGCCGGTACCACCAAACGTATTCCTCGCAGAGTTATGGAACCCGTCAGTCAAGCTACCCACAGAGGAAGATATAGCAAATCCAGACCGGGACTCACAGTTGGTCGCCGCCTTACACCATATTCCGTTTTGGACAGCACCATACCTGGCCTATTTGCTAAGGGAAGAGCTGCCACAAGAAAGTTTTATCACGTCAGATTGTGCGCCGGCTAAGTCATATGCTGTTATTGGAAGAGAGCTATACAAGAGGAGTACTTCAAGAATATTCCTGAGGTGTGTGTCACCAGAGGAAGGCCGACAAATTTTGGAGGAGATCCACTCAGGAGATTGTGGACACCACGCATCCACAAGATCAATGGTCTCCAAAGCTTTCAGACATGGATTCTTCTGGTTGATGGCTTTGGCACACGCGGAGAAGATTGCCCGGGTTTGCGATGGATGTCAGTGATACGCCAAATCCACATGGCTCAAGAGTTGAAGACCATACCAATTACATGGCCTTTTACAGTCTGGGGGCTTGATATGGTTGGACCCTTCCAAACTTGACCTCGAAAGAAGACTCACCTCCCGGTGGCAGTAGACAAGTTCACAAAGTGGGTAGAGGTGGAATCCGTCAGCAGCTGCGATGCAGTCACAACAATTAAGTTCTTAAAAAAGATCATCTATCGCTTTGGCTACCCACACAGTATCATCACAGATAATGGCACGAATCTATCACTGGGAGAGATGGCTATATTCTGCAGAGAGCACAACATCCGGCTTTACCTTGCCTCAGTTGCGCATCCTCAGGCCAACGGGCAGGTTGAGAGAACAAACCAGGAATGTCTCAAAGGCGTGAAACCCAACTCCGGATTCCCCTACTTCGAGCTGCCGGGTGTTGGGTAGAAGAGTTACCAGCAGTTGTCTGGAGCATAAACACAACTCCAAACCGATCAACGGACTTCACACAAATTTTCATGGTTTATGGAGCAGAAGCCGTATTGCCCATCGACATCCTTCATGATTCTCCAAGTGTAGCTAACTATGTTGAAGCCGAAAACGAGCAGACCCGACAAGACTCCCTAGACATGCTGGAAGAAGCACGGGAGCTAGCACTTCAGAGGTTAACAGTTTATCAACAAGACCTACGCCGCTATCATAGCCGCCGGGTCAAAACGAGAACTTTCCAGGAAGGAGATTTGGTGCTTCGTCTAGTGCAAAACAGAGCCGACTTACACAAACTATCTCCTCCATGGGAAGGACCCTTCGTGGTTAGGAAGAATCTGCACAACGAGTCTTACTATCTAGTGGACATGGCGGGAGCTAATAACACCAACCACACTATCAATCCACTGGAAGAGCATGACCGGCCGTGGAACATTGCACATCTGCGGCCATACTACACATAGGCATAGGCATATATAAGTAATTTATCTTTTGTACCTTTTTTATGTTTAGCACGTTTCTACGCACTCTTTTCCTTAACAGGCTCCCTAAGGGCACTGGAGAGTCCATTGGCGCAGGGGTGCGGTTGAGGTCGATTGGCGACGCGCGGCCCATCCATCATCAGCGACAGCTCCGGCGACGACGATCGCGCGCCTCGAAGCCGGGACAACGCATGGGCCTGTGTAACCGGAGCTGCCGCTCTTGGCGTCGCGGGCGAGCGGGGCACCATCGGAGGGCACAGAGCCTGCGACATCACCGAACAGCTCGAGGCCGCTCCGCCCACGGCGTCGGTCTTGCCCTCGCCGATGAGCTCCCGCTGCTTCGTGGTCTCATGAGCCTGAGCCCGGGCGGCCACCATTGTCCGGCGCACCTGCCTCTCTTCCTCCTGGATGGCGTGCGCCGCCTCGGCCTTCCTCAACCGCTCGGCCACCCGCCGTGCCTACCGCTTCTGATTATCCACATCCCTCTCCTCCGCGGTCTTCTCCTTCTTCACCTTGGCCTTGGCTTTGGCGGTGGTCGTGCTGGCCGTCGGCGTGGTGGCCGTGACGGAGCCAGTGACGGCTACGTCCATGGCGTCGACGCTGGGGTCGGTGGCGTGGCGGCGCTCCATCGGCGTCGGAGGAGGGTTTTTCGGGTGGGCGCGATTTTTTTGACAAATGGCGGGACTGAGAGTGGTCTTCGCGCCACTGCCAAAGGGGCCAGCATCAATACGGAGGACAGCCCGCAGACAGCGTCGGGCCGTTGAGCTGGGTTTTTCCCGGCCCCAAACATTTTCGAACAAGATTGGACGTCCGCAGTCCGTTTAGGTCGGGCTGTTAGAGATGCCCTTAGCACCTCCACTGAAGATGCTCTTGCTGAAGAACACACCACTACCAACATCGCTGGCTACCAGTGCCACAATCGCTCCGGTGCGGAATGCCAGTACGGTTTCGATGGCCTTGCAAACCCTAGTCGCCAGCAGAACATCCTCTTGAGCAACTGAATCCGCCACATCGCGGCGGCTGGGGCTGGCTTCCCCATGAATCCGCTCTGCTGCATCGCGCCCGTATCGCTCGACCACGCAGCCGACTATCACCAGCAACCCCGCATCCTCGCCGCCGAGCCACCATCTCCACCGCCACCGCAGCCCGCTGTCGTCGTGGGGGTGCTGCACAAGTGGGTGAACTACGGGAAAGGGTGGCGGCCGAGGTTGTTCGTGCTCGAGGACGGGGTCCTGTCCTACTACAAGCTCCGCCCTAGCGGAGGGGGAGGTGGTGAATGGCCGCCGGCGTCATCGGCGGCGGCAAGGGTGATTGGGGAGTGTGGCGCGCTGCGGCGGGCGCGGGAGGAAGATGCTGCGGCGGTGGGGAAGCCCTTCGGGGAGATACACCTCAAGGTACGCTACTCTTCTGTAATATCAGTTCTGTTGGGCACGCTCTAGATTGGGCTTGTTCATACGTGGGTGCGGCTTAGGGAAATGAGGTTTTTGAAGCGCCATTACTCGGGTAAAGATTGGTTGAAGGAGTATTGTCGTAGCAGGGTATGTTGACGGCCTTCAAATTGGGGATGAATATTTAAGTGTTCGTTAGCATTTTGCAGTTCATGAGATGTGATTGGAAAGATGCCTGGTCAAAGTGGTGATACTCATATATATGTTTTTTTTGTTGCAAAGAATTTGGTTTAATACTGAAACCTACCATTATGATGGGGGTATCCGAATGAATTGGCAGCATGCTACAGAGAACAAGGCCATCATTGCTTAAATGTAAAGGAGTTTCCTGTTCTGGTGTTCAGGTATCGTCAATCCGCGCAAGCAAGTCAGATGATAAGAGGTTGTATATATTCAGTGGAACCAAGACGTTACACTTGAGGTGTGAAACTGAGGAGGACAGGAATTCATGGGTAGAGGCGTTGTTTGCAGCGAAGGATCGCTTCCCGCGGTCGCTGACAAGCAATGATTTTGGCCCAGTAGCAGATATTACGTTGTCTACCGAGAAGCTGCGGGAACGTCTGCTTCACGAGGGACTGAGTGGAACAGTGGTCCATGAATGCGAGTCTATTATGAGGACAGAGCTGCTGGAACTGCACAACCAGATGAAGGCTCAGCATCAGCAGAATTCTGTTTTGGTAGACCGGCTCCGTCAGCTTGAGGTAGCTTTCTCTTTCTTGTTTTTCTTACTTGACGATGCTCTGTATTTTTTAGTGTTTCCTATGTTTTTGTGATACCCTCTTCAGAATACGGGCGATAAGGTTTTTTATTATTTTAGCACACTAGCAGTCCAGCATTTGCTATTTCACATCACATATTAGTGAAGGACTGAAATACTAGCAGGTCTCTCATTGTTATTTGTGTGAGAGTAATCCTTGCATAGGACTTAATCTAGAATGTTGTACAATTTTAGACTAAGCCTTAGGCTGTAAGATACAATAGCAAGTAGCACTCTGTTTTGCCATCCTGTTAGCAGTAGAAGCTTGTAGAAGGCTGTAGAAACCTAGCTGTAAAAAACCTAGCTGTAGAAAGTTGTAGTCACCGACCTTGTACTCCTATCTTTACCCCTATGTAATACAAGAAGCTGCAACTTTTGCAGCACACATAGAGGGTGTTTGGCTAGGCTTTTTACTTGGCTTTTGGCTTTGGCTTCAAAGCCAAGTAAAAAGCCTAACCAAACACCCTCATAGAACACCTTCCACATAGCTAAGCCTAACATTTGGTATCAGAGCTAAGTTAGGAGAGGATCAGCCAAGTGAGGAGAGGATCCTGAGAGAATAGATGTCAGCTTTATGTCAGTAGGATGTTGCCCGCAGTCCGTCTCAGCAGCCGCGGCGCCATTCCTCTTCACCACCACGAAGACAACCGCGCCGCCGCAAGGTTGGAAGGCTTGAGGTCGTTGTCGAACGTGTCGTGAAGGAAGTCGACGGTGGCAATTACCCGACGTTGACGCGGACAAACTAAACCGAATGGAGCCTCCTCATGAAGGTGACGCTGCAGACTCGGGGCATCTGGGATGCAATCGAGCTCGGCGCTGACGACTTCCAGGAAGATCGAATGTCGCTGGAGGCCATCCTGCAAGCTGTCCCACCAGAAATGGTGGCCGGCTTGGCTGTCAAGCGGACAGCGAAGGAGGCGTGGGAGGCGATCCGAGCCATGCGTGTTGGTCCGGACGGCGTGCGGAAGGGTAAGGTGCAGCAGCTGAAGAAGGAATTTGAGATGATCTCGTTCCGTGATGGGGAGTCCATTCACGATTTCACGCTGCGCCTAACCAACCTCGTCACAAGCCTCGCCACGCTCAGAGCACCTATCGACGAAACTCAAGTCGTTGAGAAATTCTTGCGAGTTGTGCCGCTTAGGCTGTCGCAGATATCCCTTGCAATCAAGACCCTCCTTGACACTTCTGATATGTTGTTTGAGAAGATCACCGGTTGGCTGAAGGCAGCAAAGGACCGTCTCGAGTCATCGGAGCCGCTGTGTGAGCAGGGAAAGCTTCTGCTCACCGTGGAAACAAAAGATGAAGGAGCGGCAAGGAGGCAACTCCTCCAGGCCTGCGTGTGCCAGCGCATAGCAACGTTGACGGCCACCGCGTAAGATAGGTGGAGAAGGCGACAACGATCGTGAAGCTGTTAGGGACAGCCCTGCTCACCGTGGAAACAAAAGATGAAGGAGCGGCAAGGAGGCAGCTCCTCCAGGCCTGCGTGTGCCAGCGCATAGCAACGTTGACGGCCACCGCGTAAGATCGGTGGAGAAGGCGACAACGATCGTGAAGCTGTTAGGGATAGCCCATGTCGCAACTGTGGCCGTCTTGGACATTGGGCCAGGACAGCTGGCAGCCTAGGAGAAACGGGAACATGGCATACTTGGCCCAAGCAGAGGAAGATGATGAGGAGCCTGCTCTTCTCATAGCGCAGGTATGTGACATTCCTGCCCCTGCAATGAAGGTGCAGCAAAGCGAGACTCCTGTCGCAGCCAACAAGGAGCAACAAAGCGATGTTCTAGCACCAGCCATGGTGGTACATCAAAGTGTCGCCCCAGCCCCACCGATGGTGGTGCAGCAAAGTGTCCCCCCAGCCCCAGCCATAGTGGTGAAGGACATCACCGCTACAGCCAAAAGCCTACCTCGGGATGAGCAGCGACGAGGAGCGAATTGAGGATTGGTACCTTGACACCGGTGCCACAAATCACATGACGGGCTGCAGCGACGTATTCGCTGAAATTGACTGAACAGTCATTGGCACCGTCAAATTCGGAGACGGTTCTGTTGTTGAAATCAGGGGCATTGGCACCATCATCTTTGCTGGCAAAAACAGTGAACACAAGGCTCTCAGCGGCGTGTACTAAATCCCATGTCTGAAGAAAAACAATCATCGGCACCGTCAAATTCGGAGACGGTTCTATTGTTGAAATCAGGGGCATTGGCACCATCGTCTTTGCTAGCAAAAACAGTGAACACAAGGCTCTCAGCGGCGTGTACTAAATCCCATGTCTGAAGAACTCGATTATCAGCATTGGACAACTCAACGAGAGTGACGCAAGTGTGTTGATCAAGAGAGGTGTGCTTCGCATATGAGATCAGCAAGGTCGGCTCCTTGTTCGGGTCCTACACGGCCGGAAGCCTCTACCTTCTCCATCTTGAGGTTGCCTTGCCAATCTGTCGCAATGATGTTGCTTGGCGCTGGCATGAGTGATTTGGGCATCTCAACTTTGATGCCTTGGAGAAGATGTGACCCTCGACATGGTACCTGGGCTGCCACGGCTGCAGCATGTGGAGCAGTTCTGCGACACGTGCGTCATCACCAAGCATCGCCGGAGTGCATTCCCTCGACAAGCAAGGTGCTGTGCACAACAACTAGTTGAGCTCGGCCATGGAGACCTATGCGGTCCTATATCGCCTGCATCACCTGGAGGTCGGCGCTACTTCTTGCTGTTGGTGGATGTTGGTGGATGACGCCACTCGCTACATGTGGGCGATGCTCCTAGCAGCCAAGAATAATGCACCGGATGCCATAAAAAGAGTTCAGGCAGCAGCAGAACCTCAGAGCGGATGCAAGCTGCGAGTTTTCTGCACCGATAACGGCAGCGAGTTCACCTCGACGGAGTTTCCCACCTACTGTGCCGATGAAGGAATCCAGTGCCACTTCTCCGCTCCGTACGTCCCATAGCAAAATGGTGTCGTCGAGCGGCGGAATTAGACGGTGGTGGCAATGGCGCGAGCGCTGGTAGAGTTTTGGGGGGAGGCGGCGAGCACCGCAGTCTTCCTACTGAACCGAGCTCCCACCAAATCCCTCACCGGAAAGACGCCTTATGAGGCATGGCATGGCCGCAAGCCGGCTGTCCACTACCTTCGGACCTTTGGGTGCTTGGCGCATGTCAAGGAACAGGGGAACCTACGCAAGCTTGATGACCGCAACTCTCTTGTTGTCTTCATCGGCTACGAGGAAGGAGTAAAGGCTTACAGGCTGCTGGACCATGCAACAAGACGTGTCCACATCACCCGTGACGTTATCTTCGATGAAGAACGTGGCTGGGATTGGGCAGCAGAAGGCATCGAATACTCCGGCAGCCACTTTGACATAGAGTGCATCATCAAGCCCAGCCAGGTGTCCAGTTCAGGAGAAGACAGACCTAGGTCGTCGAGACATGGGGCTCAAGGTGCCTCAGTCAGCACACCACCATCGCCTCCATCTGCACCAGCAACGAGTACTGCAACCCCAGCAACTACAGATTTTGTCACGCCACGAACAAATGATAATGATCGACTTGACGCTACACGTGGTGACATGCCAGTCCGCTATTGCATGGTTGGAGAAGAACCAGTTCCTGGGCTTGCACCACGCAACAGCACGGGGGAGCCGTGCTCATTTGCGGAAGCTGAGCGCGACAAGGCTTGGCAGGCAGCCATGCGTGAGGATTGGAGTGAAACAACACATGTGAACTCGTGGATCTGCCACACGGGCATCAACCAATAGGCCTCAAGTGGGTCTAAGTTGAAGAAAAATGAAGCTGGCGAAGTAATCAAACACAAAGCACGGCTGGTCGCTCATGGCTTCGTTCAACAAGCTGTCATAGACTTTGATGAAGTCTTTGCTCCTGTGGCTGTGGCTCGCATGAATCCATCCAGCTGCTACATGATCTGGCTGCCCAGGAGAGGAGGGGTGGCCTGTCCACCACATGGACGTAAAATCAGCCTTTCTCAATGGAGAATTGAATGAGGAGGTCTATGTGAAGCAGCCACCCGTCTTTGTCGTCAAAGGAGAAGAACGAAAGGTTCTACGGATGTGCAAGATCCTCTATGGCCTGCGACAGGCGCCGCGAGCATGGAATGCGAAGCTTGACTGCACGCTCAAAGCGCTTGGCTTCAAGCCAAGCGCGATCACGAGCATGCAATCTACCGGCGCATCAGGGGACCTTGCTCATTGGGCGCATCCTTCAGCTGGGAGAAATGGAAGGATGCAATCCTGCACGCACTCCAATGGAGGAGCAGCTCAGGCTGAGCCGTGAAAGTACAACAACATAAGTGGACACTACAGAGTACCGGCGGAACGACCCACGGAGGAGCACATGATGTCTGTGAAGAGAATTCTTAGCTACGTCGCTGGCACGATCAACTATGGTCTTCACAGGAGGTACGTCTGATTGGTTATAGTGATAGTGACCTCGCTGGCGACATTGACACTAGGAAGAGTACGAGTGGCACACTGTTCTTCCTCGGCAACTGCTTGGTAAGTTGGCAATCTCTCAAGCAGAGGGTGGTTGCTCAGTCTTCTTGTGAGGCAGAATGTATAGCAGCCACAACTGCAGCAAATCAGTGAATTTGGTTGGCTCGACTTCTTGGTGGGCTTCAAGAAAGGAAAGCTGAGACAGATGAGCCGAAGATGGACAACAAGTCTGCCATAGCATTAGTCAAAAATCCAGTCTTCCACGAGCGCAACAAACATATCGATATTCGGTATCACTTCATCAGTGATTGCTTGGAAGGCGGAAGCATGAGCACCAGCTTTATCAAAACATCAGATCAGCTTGCTGACATCTTGACGAAATCTTTGGGGCGAGTTAAATTTCAGGAGCTGCGTGCTCAAATTGGGATGGTCCAGATAAAGTCAGGCTTGAATAGCAAGGAATAGGGGGAGAATTGTGAGAGTAATCCTTGCATAGGAGTTAATCTAGAATGTTCTAGTAGTACTTTTTTAGACTAAGCCTTAGGTTGCAAGATATACTTAGGCTGTAAGATACAGTAGCAAGTAGCACTCTTTTTTGCCATCCTGTTAGCAGTAGAAGCTTGTAGAAGGCTGTAGAAACCTAGCTGTAAAAAATCTAGCTGTAGAAAGTTGTCGAAGGTTGTAGTCACCGACCTTGTAGTCCTATATATGCCCCTATGTAATACAAGCAGCTGCAGCTTTTGCAGCACACATAGAACACCTTCTACATAGCTAAGTCTAACAATGTATCATCGTTGCTTCTTATTTACCATCATCATTACTAGCTGTATCCTGTTGTATAACTGCGACCTTGCAGACGAGCTTTTCTAGTTTTCCTGAGACTGGATACTGCATAATTATTTATTTTGGCAGTTTGACAGCACAGAACATCATTTATGACTAGATCTGAAATAATTTCTTGTGCTATGAAAGTATGGATTAGTGGTAGCTAGCAGAGTTTTTTGTCATGCCGAAGTGAGAGCTTTTTAACCATAATCTGAAGGACTAAGATGGTCCATTTCTTTGGTAGACTGAGAAAGTTGAACTGGAGAGAACAGTCGTGCATGAAACTAAAGAGAGGGAAGCACATGGTTATGCCAACGGCAGATATAGCGGTCAGTACTTTAACCTTCATCCTGTCATACCTTGCTTGAGGTCTCAATTTTTCTGTCTTTCTAACCTGGTACTATATATTTTATTAAAATTATGCTTAACCTCATTTCTAGTGATGATATGCCCCTTATACTTAAAGCACTGAACCAATGCACACTTTTCATGTTTCTTTGATATTAATCGATAGCAAACCGGAAATCTTGCATCCCAAACATCTCTAGCTAAATGTCAGTCAATATTTCAAAACACAACATGGTAATATAATTGAGAGAATTCCTTATTTAGCCCTACTTTGACTTGGTTCCTTATTTGGCCCTGTAAAAACAAATCTTCCTTATTTGACCCCTGGTGTAAATTTTTTCGCCCTATATGACACTACAGTCAATTTCGTTACATCGTTCCGTCGGTTTTTTCCTTGGTGGACAAACATACCCTCACAAACATGTCCAACCCAGCAAGCAATTCCCGATTGACGCCGACGGGCGACTGCAAGTGCAATGCCATCACCCCAGCGCTGCTTGCCATGGCGGCTAAGGCGGTGTACACACATCCCTCTCGTCGACGGCCACCTGTTCCCGGTCCGGTCCGGGCGCCAAGGCCCTTTCCCTTCCCGGATTGTTCATGTCAGTGGATGCACCCATCCTTTGTCCGTCGTACGGAAGAGGATTCTATTTTGGATCGGTAATTATGTTTTTATTTTGCGAGGGAAAACAGCTGCATGGTGATGTACGTGTGAACCAAGATGTATGTGGCAGCTGTTCGAGAGATGTTGTGGCATGTACAAGCCAAACAATGAGTAATGCACAGACGTTTTTGCCATCTAATTTAACTTTTATGCACCAAGGGCAAATGCGTCTTTTATATCCCCAATTAACGGTGTCAGTTCTCGAAATGCACTATAGTGTCATATGGGGCAAAAACAATTGTACCAAGGGTCAAATAAGGAAGAATTTTTTTTACAGGGCCAAATCTGGAAGATTTTGTTTACAGGGCCAAATAAGGAACCAAGGTTTAAAGTAGGACCAGATAAGGAATTCTCTCAATATAATTCTCATTTTAATTGGTATATGTTACGTAATTGGTATAATTCTCTAGCTAAATGTCAGCCAATGTTTAGCTCAGATGAATAGGCAAGCATCATTCTATGTTTATTCTTTTATTTTAAATTAGATTAGTTCTTCTATTGAAGAACACACTTCGCCCCGTTCTCCTTTTCCACTTTAAGTTCTTCTGTAGTTACATTAAATGGTAATAGCCTCATTTGAATTGGTGGATTCTACATAACTAGCAAACAATAGATGGGCCTCTACCTACACACGGCTTCCCCTTCTTTCTTATCCACTTATATGTCCCTCCTTACGTTCACAAACACATTCTAGCTTTTACAAATTTCAGATTCTCTAAATAAATTACAACCAGCAGTCTGGACTTACTTTTGACTGAAACCCGAGTACACGATTTGAAGCATGCTTCTGTAGATTGGATTTGCTGCTCAACCAATGCTCGGGAGTAATGAGGTGGCATTTGATTTTATGATGATTATTTTCCTTTATTTCATGTACTTTTGGCTACATATATGGCAGGGACTAACCCATATTTGTTTGGTTTATTCTACCTAGTGTATAGTTTCCTAGGAAGAGTGCATATGTGCATATATTCAGGCAAACTAAAGATAATGCATGATTTGCACCATTGACCTGTCCTGCATATTATAGCTGATACATCTTATGCATTCGTACCGCTTTGGAGATATAACCTTCTTACACTTTTACCAGTTCGTTGATTTTTTTTTTTTTGACATGAGCTCGTTGAATAGTGTGTTCACATTAGCACGGCAACTATATTTTCTGTTGGCACACAGCACATGCTAGATCTTCTTTGAGTTCTTAATTTATGTGGTGTTGTTTCCTATGCTTCCAGCTAATCTTTTACTGCACTGTTGAATGCGCAGATTTTTATTCAGTGTTATCAGGGGGGAGTGCAAGCGAATCTGATCCTGACACTGCAAGTCAAGTTGCAGATTTTGAATCTGATGAAGATGATGTGACATACTTTGATACAAGAGATTTTTTGTCTGTAGAATCTCTACGAAGTGCTTCTTCTCGAAGGAGGGAACTTGTGACAAATGGCTGCAATGGATTAGAATATATTGGAGACTCCACTGTGAATACTGTCAAATGTACCAAATATCCCGTTGTTAAACGTCGAGATAAGTTACCTGAACCCAAGGAGAAAGAGAAGCCCATAGGATTATGGTCAATAATTAAAGAAAACATAGGGAAAGATCTCTCAGGTGTTTGTCTCCCTGTTTATTTCAATGAGCCTCTGTCTTCTTTGCAAAAATGTTTTGAGGATCTGGAGTACTCTTACTTGGTTGACAATGCACTGAAGTGGGGAAAGCAGGTATAGTTGATAAGCCACTCCAACTCTCTGTATAGCTCAATGATGCGTAACAGTTATATTTCTGGCACTCTGTTTATGTCATCGATAGCTTTAGAGTTAAATCTATGTCATCGCTAGTTTTACCTGTTCTTAGTATATCTGAGTATCAGAAACCTTAGCCTTAATTATATCTGGAACTCTTATAGCTAGATGCACTACTTGAAAGCAGTGTTCATGTGAGCCGGCAAAATTTTGCTCCTTATTAGTTTTCTTTGTAGCATGAAAAATAAATATTTATTCGGATCAATATTTTTTGCACAAACAAGTTCTCATTTAATTTACTTTAAATCCCGTGAATGACAAGTCAGTTTGCAAACAAAGATATTCGTTATCGGCATGTTCACTACTTTATTATGAGTTGATATCGTAAATATCTCGTATAGATAAATTTCCCCTTAGCATTGCTTGTTTGCAAGGAAAATAGTTTGAATATGATGTTGGCTGAAGTGTTAAATGTTATGCAGAATTTAGTGCTACTCAATCCGTTCACTTTTATAAGTCATTCTACCTTTTTTTCGAATACACGTAGCTAGACATATTTAGTGTGTAGGTTCACTCATTTTGATCCGTATCTACTCCATATTTAAATATCTAGAATGCCTTATAAAAGTGAACGGAGGGAGTACCTCTGATCCAAAATATAGGACCTTTTAGCAATTTAAGCAGTCAAACATTTCTGAGATTGACCATCCATAGAAAAAGAGTTACTAGCATCATATAAAACATCAAACTGTTATTACTAGATTTATGGTAAAATATATACTTATTTTTATGAGGTGACATGTTTGCATGTAACTTGATGGTCAGAAAACCATCTTAAAAACGTGGTCAACGGGGGAATGATCCCTCCCTTGACTTTACGTTGTTAGGTAGGTGAGATGCCTGTTTTACTGAGTGTGCCTCAGCGCAGCCATTTTAGGCGCTGCTGGGACTCGAACCCGGGCCGGCTAGGCGCACACTCGCTGCCTTTGCCACTGAGCTAGCACTCAGTTCTCCCAGAAAACCATCTTGAAGAGTGTTGATGTCCTAAAGACCTTTGGTTAGGAGGTAGTAAAACTATCATGGAAACCCTCGCCGCATTTACCCTCTATAGTTCATTCACGAAGTTTAGAATAGGCTGATTAGTATGTTATTGCACATATACAAATGATATATTCTAAAAGCATTTGTTATCCCGTACAGTTCTTACTGTTATTTCCTTGTGAATTATTCAGATATTAGTATTACAGAGAAGGCATGATCTAGCTTTACAGCTCCGTACAGTTCTTAGTTAGTGGTGTATTCATCTGAATTATTCATATTACATATCTGATAAATTGAAGACATGAACCTTCATCACAATCGAATCTAGGAAATATTACTGATTTAGGTTTTTCTAACTCTTTTTGAGGCAGAAGGTACAGGATTCTCTACCTTACAAATAGTTATTATATATCTATATCCATCAACTTTGAGTTTACAATGAAGAGTTATGGACCAAACGTGTGCAGTTTCTTATAGTTCATTCTAATTTTGGACTATTTGCTTAAGTTGGGGCTTTCCTTTTTCTATCTCTTGCCTCACATTCCATTATCGCACAATCCTTTCCTTTTCTCTCCTTAAAAACATGTGTGATGTTTCACCTGTCCTCTATTGACCAAATATTTAATTTTGGTTTTCTTGATACTATGTATTTTAGCTGTATACCATATGCGCTTATGATTTTCAGGTTGCTTAATATGGCAGATGGTATTCTATCTTCTTTACAATGTATTCTTAACAGTTTAACCTTTCGCCTTATGGGTACTCCACACTGGAGACTTGTCCTTTGTGTTCTGTAACAATTCAATTCTTGGTTAATACAATACAGGGTGACAGCTTGATGAGGATACTTCATGTTGCGGCTTTTGCAGTATCAAGCTATGCTTCAACTGAAGGCCGGCAATGCAAACCCTTCAACCCTCTACTCGGTGAAACATATGAAGCTGATTATCCAGATAAAGGACTTCGCTTTTTCTCTGAGAAGGTCATGTAGTTATATGAAGACATTATGAGTTATTTCCGATTAGAGCAATTACTAGTTCCATCACATTGCTTTACTTAGTACCAACTTTTGAGAAGTAGGATCTTTTGGTGTCATGTGAAGTGTTCACTCCACATATAAAAACATGTTCTTAATTTAAATCTGGTTATTTCAGGTCAGTCACCACCCAATGGTTGTTGCATGTCACTGTGATGGTAGAGGTTGGAAATTTTGGGGCGATTCGAATCTGAAAGGCAAGTTCTGGGGTCGGTCCATTCAGCTTGATCCAATAGGTGTTCTAACCCTCCAGTTTGATGATGGGGAAACATTCCAGTGGAGTAAAGTCACTACTTCCATATATAATATAATTATAGGAAAAATTTACTGTGACCACTATGGCACAATGCGAATAAAGGGAAGTGGCCAGTACTCTTGCAAGCTTAAATTCAAAGAACTGTCAATAATTGATCGAAACCCACACCAGGTAAATCTTTGTTTTCAATTTATATCAAGCATAAAGTAGTTATAGTTGTCTGATCTTGCTCTTAAATGTCTGTTTGGCCATGTACTTTCAATAGCGGTTTACCACTTATGTGCACCTTCTGACTTCTGTTTGGAAAACATGATATTTTTATAAGATGGCAGAGCTGCACTTTGTTTGTACTCCTTTCGGTAAGATGATTCGAGTGAGGATGTTGGCTTTGGGCAGGCTTTGTACACTCTCATTAGTTAGTACCTAATACGGCAGTATACCATGGTAGGTTTATAAACTTGTATATTGTTTATATATATATATATGACAAGCACAGCCGTACAATTCTATTCAGACACAAGAGATGTTTGCATAGAAAAGTTTGACCAGTATGAGCACGGAAGTGACATTTTTTTGGGCTGGAGGACTTACGATCCACCATCTGCTGCATCAAGAGACTTGTTAGCAAATGCACTATCTTTTCTTCATCAATCACTAAGTGTTCATCTATGCAACTTTACTTATAAATGTCTTTTTTTTATGAATTTCTTATAAATGTCTTGTTATTATTGTTAAAGAGTTATAGTTATGCTGGCCTTTGGCCTTTTGTATTCTAGCTTTTGGCCTCCCACCTGTACATGTATATATGATGGCTTTAGCCTCTTGGGAATACTAAGTTGCTATTCCTAACATGGTATCGGAGCTATGGTATTTTTTGAGGACGTGCAACTCGTCCTGTCTCCCGATCCACCGATTCCTCTTCCGCTGCTTTTCACTACTTCTGCAAGCATCGTAGCTGCTCATCTCCAGATCGATCGTAGCTGCACAAGGAATACTTCAGATCGATCGCACAAGGAATACTTCTTCCGCTGCCTCTTGTAGCTGCTCATCCAGATCAACGCACTGGCCGCCTCTGACCTCCAGGTTGCCGCAGCTACCTCAAGGTCGCCTCCTGCTGCGTCCGTCCATCTCCGTAGCCGCCGGCCACTGCTCCGCCCAGCTGTGACTCTCGGCTGCTGCTCCGCTCGTCTTACGTCCCTGCCGGCAGCTCCGCTCCCATTCTAGCTTTGATTTTGTGCTGGCTAGCTGCACGAGAACACCAAAGATCAAGCGCTGGTTCACAGATCACTCTCCTGGCCGGCGGCTGTGCAACTCCCGCCCACCCCACGATCTTCTCAGCCGGCCGGATGGCTCTTGTGCTGCTGCAGGCCACCCTCCAGGCTGCACTTCCTGCGGTTCCGAGGCTGCCGGACCTCCGCGCCCAATGCATCGTGCACGTGGTGGTCTGTCTTTCGAGCTGGAGCGTGCCTTTTGATGTTGTTGATTGGTGCACCATACCAGTAGGCTGCTGCTCTCGTATGTGCTTCAGTTACAGTGTCTATACGTAGTCTCGCACATGGACCTTCCGTCTCTGCTCGGTGCTCCTCCACGGGCCGTGTTGGCTGCTTCGTCGACTCCTCTCGAGGCTTCTGCTTGCGGTACTAGCCGCTCTTCGTCAACTTACTTCGTGGCTTTTGCACGCAGTAGTAGCTGACTTCCCTTGCGGCTTCCGCATGCGGTTGTGGCCGCTCTTCGTCGAGTCACTCTGTGGCTTTTGCACGCACCGGTGGCCACTCTACATCGATTCCTATAGCAGTTTCCGCGCGTGGTTTTGGGCACTCTACGTCGACTCTGATGGCTTCCACAGGTAATGGTGTCGGCTCTACATCGACTGCTCTAGCGGCCTCTGTACTTTGTGGTGGTCGATCTACTTCGACTCCCCCGGTGGCTTTCACATGCCACTCTACGTCGACTTGTCGCTCTTTGTCGACTCTTCACAGGGCTTCCACGGGTGGTGGTGTTTGCTCTGCATCGACAAATGTTTTTACCTCGGCCTTTGCCGCTGTGTCTCTATCTACGCATGAGGTGGCGCAACTTCGAGACATGCTTGCTGCTTGGGATTCTACACCGATAGGTTTTGTAGGTTCTACGACTGACTTTTCTGGCACCGAGTGACCACCTTCTAATCATTCAGGTACATCCTCATGGATTCTTGATACCGGAGCTTCTTTTCATATGACTTATGATTGTTCTTCTTTTACCTCCGTTCGACCTGCCGAGTCTCCGGTTCGTGTTCTATGGTACTCCCCCTCCCTGTTGCTAGTCGAGGCACTCTTAGCACTTCTTCGTTTCATGTTCCCTCTGTGTCTCATGTCTCATGTTCCTCGACTTACCATGCAACTCTTTTTTGGTTATCAGATTGTTGACTCTAGTTGTAGGCTCACTCTCGACTATGATTCGTGTTCTATCCATAATCGTCGCACAGGCGCTTTGCTTGGAGGTGGCCCCCGACAACATGTTGGTCTGTGGGAGCTTGACTGGCTCCGTCTTCCTTCCGATGCCACTGCCACTAGTCTTGCGGCCCCTGTTCCCGTATCTTCCAGCTCTTTTCAGCAATGGCATCATCGTCTTGGACATTTATGTGGTTCTCGTCTCTCGTCTTAATTTCATCGTGGTGTTCTTGGGTTTGTCTCCGGTAATGCTTCGTTGGATTGTTTGGTTCGTAGGCTTGGTAAGTGACCCTATCCTCCTAGTGACTAAGTGTCCAAGCATCCTTTTGATCTCATTCACTCTGACGTTTGGGGTCCGGCTCTCTTCGCTTCGAAAGGGGGTCATCGCTACTACATTATCTTTGTAGACGATTTTTCTCGGTACACTTGGATCTATTTCATGTCTCCTCGTAGTGAGGTCTTATCTGTATAAAAAAAAAATCACTGCCATGATTCATACCGAGTTTTCCACTCAGATTCGTGTTTTTTCGCGCTGATTGGGCCAGTATATCTTCCATGCACTGCGAGACTTCCTTGCTAAGGAGGGTACTCTTGCTCAGTTCTCTTGTCTTGGTGCTCGTGCTCAGAATGGTGTGGCTGAGCGCAAGCATCGTCACCTTGAGACGGCCCATGCGATGATGATCGCTGCCTCTCTTCTGCCTCACTTTTGGGCTGAGGCCATTACCACTTCCACCTATCTCATCAGCATGCAGCCATCTCTGCTCTACAAGGTGGTATTCCCCTCGAGCGTCTTTCTGGTCGTTCTCCTGATTATTCAGCACTTCGTTTGTTTGGTTGCGTTTGCTATGTTTTGCTTGCCCCTCGTGAATGCACCAAACTGACCGCTCAGTCCGTTCAGTGTCTTTCTCGGATATAGTGTTGAGCATAAGGGCTATCGGTGTTGGAATCCGGTCGGTTGTCGGATACGTATTTCCCGAGATGTGACCTTTGATGAGTCTCGTCCCTTCTACCCGCGTCCATCCTCCCGGGCTTTTTCTACAAAGGACATCTTTTTTCTTACGTTTCCCGATACACCTCCCTTTGTGCCCAGTATTCATACTCCTCGCGCTGTTGCAGATCCGACGCCATCCTCTCCTATGGTTTCTTCTCCTCCTTTTGCGCATGACTCTCCCCCTTTATCACAAATACCTTCCCCTTCTACACCTTCATCACCGATACATTCCCATCTCCTCCTTTAGTGATTCCACCACTTCCCCCCTTTCCTTTCGATTATACTCGTCGTCCACGTGTTGTGGATGAGTCTACTGACGCGCCCTCTACTTTTTCTGGTGTGTCGTCTTCCTCCTCTCATCCGACTTATGGTCTTCGTTCTCGGCCTTGTTTGCGCCCTAACCGAGATTCTCATGATCGCTATGGTCTTTCGACCATTATTGAGCCGACTTCTTATAGAGACGCCGTTGCTCATCCTGAATGGCAGCTTGCGATGGCAGACGAGATTGCTGCCCTTGAGCGCACTGGCACATTGGATCTGGTTTCTCTTCCTGTGTTCGCCCCATCACTTGTAAGTGAGTCTATAAGATTAATACTCGCTCCGATGGTTCTCTTGAAAGTTATAAAGCTCGTCTTGTGGCTCGTAGCTTTTAGCAGGAGCATGGTTGTGATTACGATGAGACTTCTGCTCTTGTGGCCCATATGACAACTGTCCGCACACTACTTGCCGTGGCCTCTGTTCGCCATTGGTCTGTGTTTCAGCTCGATGTGAAGAATGCCTTTCTTAATGATGAGTTGCTTGAGAAGGTTTTATGCAGCCACCACCTGGGTATTCTGTTCTTGATGGCATGGTTTGTCGTCTTCGTTGCTCTCTCTATGGGGCAAGCCCCCCGACAGCTGCTGGCTTTTCGCCCAGTGCTCATGATCCAACATTGTTTGTTCACCTTCTGCTCGTGGTAGGACTCTTCTACTTCTGTATGTTGATGATATGATCATCATTGGCGACGATTCAAAGTGCATTGCCTTTGTCAAAGCATGTCTTAATGAGCAGTTTCTTATGTTTGATCTTGGTCCTCTTCTCTACTATCTTGGGATTGAGGTTTCGTTTACCTCTCATGGCTTCTTTATTTCCCAAGGAAAGTATATCCAGGATCTTCTCTCTCTCGAGGCTCTTAGTGATGAGCGCACTGCTGAGACACCTATGGAGCTTACTGTTCACCTTCGTGTTTCCGATGGTGAGCCCCTTCCGACTCGTTATCGTCATCTTGTTAGGAGTCTTGTCTATCTAGTTGTCACTCGTCCGGTTTTCTCCTATCCTGTCCATATTCCGAGTCAGTTTGTTTCTGCTCCCACTTCGATTCACTACAGTCACCTTTTTCGAGTTCTTCGATATCTTCGTTGCACTATCTCTCACCATCTCTTCTTTCCCCGTTCCATCCCCGTTCTTACAGCTCCATGGCTATTTGGATGCTACATGCGATAGTGATCCTTCGGATCGTCGTTCACTTTCTGCTTGCTGTGTTTCTCTTGGTGGTTCGCTGATTGCTTCGAAGACGAAGAAACCGACTGCAGTTTCCCGTTCGAGGGCAGGCTGAGTTGCGAGGTATGGCTCTATTGACGGCAGAGTTGACTTGGTTAGGATGGTTGCTCGAGGATTTTGGTGTTTCTGTTACTACACCTACTTTATCAGACAGTACACGTGTGCTATTAGTATTGCATGGGACCCCGTGAAGCATGAGCTTACCAAGCATATTGGTGTTGATGCTTATTTTGTACGTGCTAGTGTCCAGGATCATGTTATTGCTCTCCAGTAAGGCCCAGACTAGAGCGCAACATGTATTTTACCTCTCCAAATTCAGTGTTGTGGATCCACCATGAGTTTGGGGGTGTTAGAGTTATAGTTATGTTGGCCTTTGGCCTTTTGCATTCTAGCTTTTGGCCTCCCA
The DNA here is from genome assembly GCA_026929855.1 of Poa annua. Classification (NCBI taxonomy): domain Eukaryota; kingdom Viridiplantae; phylum Streptophyta; class Magnoliopsida; order Poales; family Poaceae; genus Poa; species Poa annua. The sequence goes on along the minus strand of CM049439.1, from coordinate 24,643,288 downwards.
CCTGTACATGAGGAATACTAAGTTGCTATTCCTAACAATTATATGAAGAAATGGGCCATTACAGCGATGCAGTACCCTATAATGATCTTGATATATCTGCATGGAGATGTAAACATTGCAAACTTCTTTAAATCAAACAGGGGAGGCCCAGGATTTTATAACTATGTTTGCACAACAGCCTTAGAGGTGATGATCTTTATATTGGCAGTTGGCCCGTTGCTTGCATCACAACCTTATCCTTTTGTAATTTTGTTCTTCTCTTACAGCCAAAGAACTTCGCAATAATCTTAATTCTCAGCTCCCTGTAGCAAAGCCGACCCATGGCCTTTGTGAATTTCACCTCGCTGATACAAACTGGAAATTGATTGTGCTATTGAAATATAAATTTAGAACAGCTAGATAATGCCGCTTCTAAAACACCGGTATAAACACTATGGTTTATTTCTTTCTTTTGTTGTAAGGGTCCCTTGATTGTGCAAACAAAACTCTGCATATGTACAATGTATTTGCTGTTGCTTACCCTGGGTGACATTCAGGGTTAGGGTGCCTGTCATCACTAGTTTATTTGCAGTTTTTAGGTATATTTGGACAGACACAGGGTCAACATCTGAAATAGTTTGAATTAACCGTGCAGGTGCATGGATTTGTACAAAATAATAGTACCGGAGAGAAAGTAGCTATGCTAATTGGGAAATGGGATGAAGCCATGTATTATGTGCTTGGGGATCCAAGCACTAAACCCAAGTGGTACGACCCAATGTCAGAAGCAGTTCTTTTATGGGAGAGAGACAAGTCTTTGAATCAAACACGATACAACCTCTCTACGTTCGCGATTTCTTTAAATGAATTGGCTCCTAACATATTGAAGATGTTGCCTCCTACTGACTCCCGCCTGAGGCCTGATCAGAGGCATCTGGAAAATGGTGAATATGAGAAGGCAAATTCAGAGAAACTCAGGCTTGAACAACTTCAACGACAAGTATAGTACTGTTTGTTTGATTTGATCATTTTTTCAGTGTGTTCTTAAATTTCTGTTTGTCATAACATCATCATGGCAATGGATATTTGCCAATGGCTTTTGCCCCTGCTTATATTTGCAGGCTCGAAGCTTACAAGAGAAAGGCTGGCAACCAAGGTGGTTCAGGAAGGATAAGGACGACAGCTACTGCTACGTCGGGGGATACTGGGAAGCCAGGGAGAAGGGAAACTGGAATGGGATCCTGGACATATTCGGCCAGAGCAGTGCATCGCCCGGGTGGTCCTAACCCATCCCCGCTTTCTTATGCACTAGTGCTATCCACATTTCTTTACATGAAATAGTTACTGGCTATCATACATAGTGAAAATTTGTCGATTTACTGGTGGTTGCAGGCAGCCAAAATATACGTGTGAACGCATGGGTAGGTAGGCGTATGCATGGAAAATTCAGTTATGGGGTCGGATGACATGATAATGTTTTGAACTGGTCTTGCTCTTTTGAGTCTATGTAAATCTATCAGTTTTATTTCCGCAGGGAGGCTTATTTCTCTATTTTAAGTTTCTTCAGCTGTAATCAAAAGAAAACAAATGCAAATACCAAGTCAATGTAGTCAATGTGGGAAAGGAACACCCACAAAGCACGAACGGATCGCTCTTTTTGGACGATTTTTTTTTGACATTTTTTTGGACGAATTATTAAATTATTAATAGGGTAAAAGCTTTGCCTTTTGTATCTTTTCTATTACAACGCACGATCCAACTATTAAACTATTAAGTTAATCATCATTGGATTGTCGTATATAACAGTTCCATACAAATTAAGTCCGAAATGCGTTGACAAAACCTATAAAATAAGTCTACCTCATAATAAAAACATTAATTTGTTGCATAAAACACTAATTCCTTGATGATCTAGTGAATAGCATATTTCAAGAATATTTTCAGAACAACTTTTTTGAAACTAAAAACAGAAGAAAACAGGAACTGACACTGTGTCATCTTGTTAATAGGTTAGTCACAGAAAATGCATAAAAATGATATAAAGTGTATATAAAACATGTAACAATTGGTATAATATAAGAATGGAACAAAATAAATTATAGATATGTTTGAAACGTACGTGGCCAATCCAATCGTCGTCTTGCCCCAAAAGAATATTTTGATATTGTGGTGGGGGGTCTAAGGAGACCCCCCGAGCCCTTCTTCCTGAATGACCTCATCAATGATATTCCATATTTCCTCCACTGATCGGGAAAAACGAGCCGAAGGCCTTCGCCGAAATCGTGAATGCCGAACATTACCTTCAAAGACCGACAACAACGTGTCCCCCCGGATACGTGGCAGTTGATGTGCCACCCGGCAGAAACGTGCCAAGAAACAGGCAATGACTGATGCTCTCTGCAGCGTTGGGAAACGCCAAAAGGAAGGTGTGAAGAGTATAGCAGCAAGATTTCTCTCAGTTATGAAATCAAGTTATCAATTCAGTAGGAGATGAAGACACTTCTGAAGGTGTCAACGGTGCCATACAATTCTTCTGAGTTGCAGGGAGTTTGGAAAATGATGTTTGTTTACAGAAAGTGAAAGAGAAAAGTGTTTGCAGTAGGTTGTATTATCAATGTAAAAGAATGGACCGGGGTCCACAGTTCACTTGTGGTGTCTCTCCATAATAAATAATAACATACATGCGGGTAAACAAATTATAGCTGGGAACAAAATAAAGAAATGCATAACAATGCATATACTTGTCTTGGTGTCTAGTATGAGATTCACTTGGGCATTACAACAAGATTTATAGACCGTTCCAACCGCATCTATGACTAATAATCCACCTTCCGGTTAGCGTCCGCACCCCATTCAGTATTAAGTTGCAAGCAACAGATTATTGTATTAAGTAAAGTGCGTAATGTAAGCAACACAATTATCAATTATCCTTAAACAAAGCATCACTGTTTTATCCCTAGTAGCAACAGTACATCCACAACCTTAGAGGTTGCTGTCACTCCCCCAGATTAAATGGAGAATGAACCCACTATCGAGCATAAATACCCCCTCTTGGAGTCACAAGCATCTACTTGGCCAAAGCATCTACTAGTAACAGAGAGGATGCAAGATCATAAATAACATACACATAATATATAATGAAGCAAATGACGTAGTATTCAAAATTCATCGGATCCCAGCAAACACAACATGTAGCATTACAATAAGATGATCTTGATCATTATAACACAAGGGGAGAAGACAACCATCTAGCTACTGCTATGGACCCATAGTCCAAGGATGAACTACTCACGCATCAGTCCGTAGGCGGGCATGGTGATGTAGAGCCCTCTGGTGATGATTCCCCTCTCCGACAGGGTGCTGGGAAGAGCTTCTGAACCCTCCCGAACTAGGGTTGACGGCGGTGGCGGCGGCTCTGAAAATTTTTGTGGATGAAGGCTCGGTTGTCGAACCCAACGAGGAGAAGAAGGTGCTGACAAGCAGTTTTGATTAGGATTTCACTGTAAATACTAGCAGATAAGTTTTTAGCAGTTTTTGATATAGCAGATAAATAAAGTGCGAGTAAATAAAAGACAATAATAATAATTGCAGCGAGTGGCTCAATCCTTTTTAGAGCAAAGTACAAGCCGGTAGGTTTACTTATGATGACCAAGGGTGGGGCCGCGCCACCAACAGGTGTGGCCGCCTCGTGGCGTGTCTTCGACTCCTCTTCGGTCTTCTGGATCCTTCCGGGAAAAATAGGGACTATGGGATGTTTCGTGGAAAAGTGCTCGGGTCCTTAGGGTTTTTCCGTCGGGGGGTATAAATAGGCGAAAGGGCAACGTCGTTGGGCGCTCGAGGGGCCCGCACCACGTGGCGGCGCAGCCAAGGGGGCTGCCGCGCCACCATCAGGTGTGGCTGCCTCGTGGCCCCCCTCCTACTCCTCTTCGGTGTTCTGGATACTTCCGGGGAAAATAGGGACTTTGGCTTTTGTTTCGTCCAATTCCGAGAATATTTCCAGAACAACTTTTCTGAAACAAAAAACAGCAGAAAACAGGAACTGGCACTGTGGCATCTTGTTAATAGGTTAGTCCCAGAAAATGCATAAAAATGATATAAAGTGCATATAAAACATGTAGCAATTGGTATAATATAATCATGGAACGAAAGAAATTATAGACACGTTTGAGACGTATCAAGCATCTCCAAGCTTAGTTCTACTCGTCCCGAGTGATGACCCACAAGTATAGGGGGTGTATCGTAGTACTTTCGATAAATAAGAGTGTCGAACCCAACAAGGAGCAGAAGGTGCTGACAAGCAGTTTTGATTAGGATTTCACTGTAAATACTAGCAGATAAGTTTTTAGGAGTTTTTGATATAGCAGATAAATAAAGTGCGAGTAAATAAAAGACAATAATAATAATTGCAGCGAGTGGCCCAATCCTTTCTAGAGCAAAGTACAAGCCGGTAGGTTTACTTATGATGACCAAGTGTTCTTGAGGACACACGAGAATTCTGTCTAGTGCTTTCACTTCATATAGATGATTAATCTTTAGTGTTTTGATAAGTGTTGTGTGGGTGAAACTATGCTAATGCACCGCCCTTCCTAGGACTAATACATACTTGTGATTATACCCCTTGCAAGCATCCGCAAATACAAGAAAGTAATTAAGATAAATCTAACCACAACCTTAAACTCTGAGATCCTACCATCCCTCATGCATCGAGATACTAACGGGGGTTTAGGTTTCTGTCACTCCGGCAACCCCACAATTAATATTCGAATACACACCCCTAGGCCCATAAAGGTGAAGTGTCATGTAGTCGACGTTCACATGACACCACTAGAAGAATAACACCTCAACTTAAATATCAAACCATTAAATATTACTCAACATAGTTCACTACTAACATCTAGACTTCTCCCATGTACTTAAGAACTAAACGAACTACTCACAAGACATCATAGGGAACATGATCAGAGGTGATATAATGATGAATAACAATCTGAACAGAAACCATAATTCAACGGTTTCACTCAATAGCATCAACAACAATAGTAATCAACACCGGGAGAGTTTCCCCTATCAAATAGACAAGATTCAGCCCTAGATGTTACAGCGGGAGCGGAGTGGAGCGATGGAGATGACAGTTTCGGCGGTGGAGATGATGGTAATGATGATCCGTATGAAGTCCAGCTCGATGACGGTGACGATGGGGACGATTTCCCCCCTCCGGGAAGGGATTTCCCCGGCAGATTTCTCCCTGCCGGAGAGCTTTTCTCTCTCTGGTGTTTTCCGCCTCATGGAGGCGGCGGGGTTTCGGGGGAATGAAGTACGCAAAAGGGCGATGCCAGAGGTGGGCCAGGGTGGCCACAACACGTGGTGGCGCGGCAGAAGGGGGACCCGCGCCACCACATGGTGTGGGACCCCTGCGGCCCTCCTCGGTCTCTCCTCTTGGCTCCCTTCTTTATCTGACAAAATAGGAGCTTCCTGATGTTTTTCGCGGATTTCTGATCTTCGCAAATATGGTGTCCTGATGGTCCTTTTTCCAACAGAATTCTGACTCCGGTGATCAATTCTCCAATAATCATCAAACATGCAAAATAGGTAAAATAACATAAGTATCATCTCTAAATATGAAATATATATCAATGAATAACAGTAAATTATCGTATAAAACAGTGATGCAAAATGGACGTATCACCGAGTACGTAAAACGATAACAACAAAATAATTTCTGTAGTGACATGCTTCACACAATCTTGATCAAATAATATTGTAAGGCTCATGTTATGAATGAAGTGATTCAAGGCAATGGTGTATAGTTTGCTAAAACTTAGACAAGGTGTAAACAACAGAATCATATAAGTAAAAACTTTTCATGGATAGTACTTTCAAGACAAGCATAAGAGTTAACTCATAAAGCAATAATTTCTAAGTAAAAGGGCATTGCAGCAACACATAGGAAGATTTAAGTTTCAGCATTGGCTTTCAACTTGTAACATGTATATCATATAGATAGTTGTCAACACAAAGAAATATAATAAGTGCAATAAGTAAGCATATAAGAATTGTTGCACACAAAGTTGACACAAGTGTTTGCTTCTAAGATAGAAAGAAGTAGGTAAACTGACTCAACATAAAGTAAAAGAAAGGCCCTTCGCAGAGGGAAGCAGGGATACAAACATGTGCTAGAGCTTTTTAGTTTTTATAGGTTTTTGAAATCATATAGAGAGCATAAAAGTAAAGTTTTGTGAGGTGATTGTTGTTGTCAACGAATGGTAATGGGCACTCTACCCCCCTTGTCAACCAGACTTTCAAGAGCGGCTCCCATTGAAGAACGATATCATCCTTCTTATTCTCTTTTGTTTACACATGCACATTTTATAAAAATTGATTTGACACTCCTCCCCACCATTGCTTACACAATCCATGGCTAACCGAATCCTCGGGGGCCTTCCAACAATCACATACCATGGAGGAGTGTCTATATAAATTGTCTAACACTTTGAAACATATTTTGGCAAATCATGTGAAGAGAATGAAGTGGTTAAAGTTGTAATTAATTAGGACTGGGCACCCCATTTGCCTGCTCTTTTTGCAAAGTTAATGGATAAGCGGATGTATATGCCACTAGTCCGGTTGTGAAAGTCTGTCTAAAGCAAATGACAAGGTTGATATCGAAAACACCACATCTTTCCTCATGAGCTCTAAAACATTAACACAAATAAGGGATAATAAGTTTTGAATAAAGGTAGCACATGAAGTATTTACTTGGAATGACAGAAAATACCATATAGTAGGTAGGTATGGTCGACACAAATGGCATGGGTTTTGGCTCAAGGTTTTGGATGCACGAGAAGAATTCCTCTCAGTATAGAGTTTTAGGCTAGCAATGTTGTTTGAAGCAAACACAAGATGACAACTGGCACAACAAGACTTACATAAAAACATATTGCAAGCATTATAAGACTCTACATTGTCTTCCTTGTTCAAACACTTTTACTAGAAAATATCTAGACCTTAGAGATACCAAACATGCAACCTAAATTTCAAGAAGCTCTACGGTAGTTTTTCACTAATAGGGTTTTAACTACGTAATTCAAGAGCTTAAACACAATCTACTTGAGAGATCAAAACAATTGCCAAGCACCACAACATACAAGACAATAACTATAAGAATATGAATGTCTTTTCATTATACCATCTACCACATGTAGCATTTTCTGTTTCAAACCAAACACCGATCAACTTATTTAAACATAAACTCTCCAAGTATTTAACAATGAGACAAGAGAGTATTTCATAACTGCTGCGGCTTTCAGCTTTCGCCATAAACATAAACAATAAGTGCTGAGGCTTTCAGCTTTCGCCATAAACATAAAAGAATGCTAGGATCCAATTTATTCAGAAAATGAAAATAACAAAGCAAAAATAAAAGAAAACAGACGCTCCAAGTAAAGCATATAAGATGTGAAAGAATTTAAATATAGTTTCACTAGAGATGACCTGATAGTTTGTTGAGGAAGAAGGGGATGCCAAGCTTAGACGCTTGAGTCTTCTTGAAATATGCTTGGGTGACCCACGGGGGCATCCCCAAGCTTAGGCTTTTCACTCTTCTTGATCACATCATATCATCCTCTCTCTTGATCCTTGAAAACTTCCTTCACACCAAACTCAAAGTAATCTTCATTAGAGGGTTAGCGCATAATAAAAAATTCACTTATCCTGCATGGACACAATCATCAATCATGCTACGGGACATTAGCTACAGCCACTGATATTTTGTGGAGCAAAAAGATCCATCCAAAAACAGCAAAAGAGGCAATGCAAAATAAATAGCAGAATCTCTCAAAAACAGAACAGTCTGTAAAGACGAATTTTTTCGAGGCACTTAACTTGCTCAGATCAAAAAACTTAAAACTAATGCAAGTTGCGTACATATCTGAGGATCACGCACAAAAAAAATCATGTCATTTCGATTTATCTGAAATTTCGTACGAATTAAACGGTGGACAGCAGAAAATCTGTTCCTGTACAGAAATCCAAATCTAGCATCGACTTCCTACTAGAGGCTTTATTTGACACAACAATGCGATAAAATAAAGATACAAAGAAGTTTTTACAGAGGTAAGCATGCTCCTTGACTCAAATAAAAGAAAAATAACAGAAATAAAATATTGAGTTGTCTGCCATAAGCGTTTTTCTTTAACGCCTATCAGCTAGACACATAAAGTTAAACTCAAGTGTTTCCAAGAGAAGAAGCATCAACAGAATAATTTGTTCTAATAATAGAATCAAAATGTAGCTTCATTCTTTTTATATGGAAGTGTTCCATACCTTTCTTGAGTGGGAATTGGTATCTAATATTTCCTTCTTTCAATAGCGCCCACAGTTCTGAGAAAAGATCTTCCCAAAACAATAGGACAAGATGCTTGCATTCAATATCCAAAACAATAAAATCAACGGGGACAAGGTTATTGTTAACCATAATAAGGACATCATCAACTCTCTCCAAAGGTTTCTTCATAGCATTATGATACTCTGGAAGCTTGACGGTGATGATGGTGCCAGAAAATAGTCTTGCTGATCACCTGCGTCAAGAAAAGAATATGAGTTAGGTTGAGACTCCAAGTGCAAAGTGTATAGTAAGGGAAATACTAATTTTCCCCACGAGGGTGACTCGAGGGTTTAATATCAAACTCTCGGGGAAATGAACCAAAAGCCGTTGTCTCCTTATCCTTCTTTATGAAACCTACAGAACAAAGTAAATTGCTTTGTGCACTCAACCTCACCAAGTGGTTGTCAAGCACAAGGTGTAAGTAAAAGATATTGAAATAACGAATGCAAAATAGAAATAAATATGCAATGATGGTAAATAAATATGCAAGGATGGTATAAATGATAGTGGATGATGTTTTTGTGTTTTGTATTGTGTTTGCAAGATATAAAAGTGTTTTTGTATTTTCGGATTTTTAAATGGCAGAAAATGTAAAGTGCTAATAAAGTGTTGGAAAGGTGTTTCTTATGATTAAAAATGGACTGGGGTTCATGGTTTCATAAATGCACTCTCTCTTTTATATAGTGGTAGATAATGGAACATAGGAATTGACATATGGGATTGCAACAAGACAAGTTATTAATAATATGGGCATCACATCCTAACATAGAGGTCTTTTGGTTATTAACCTCTCTTATACTCCACCAAGATGCGAACTAAATCATAACACCTCAGTAATTAAGATAAACAAAGTATAGCTTTAAGTTCTATGACATGAAGTTAGAATAAGAACATGCTAGATCTAGTCATGGAGAAAATGGCATGGTCACCCATATCCCCAGTAGCATGGTATTTCTTTTTATCCCTAGTGAGGCAACAAAGTAAGGTAAAATACCCAAGTGGATCGCGGAACTTCTGTCACTTTCACCACACTCACCACCCCCCGTTACTCCAACTAATGCACACGTCCCCCCTCACACGCCCTCATTCATATGTTGGATCAGAACACATAAACAAGACCGGGGTATATAATATGCATCTACTTTCATAACAAAGACATAACAGTTGCAATCATCATAACATATATCAACTTAAGAGATCCACCACAAAGGTATTACATATATGATCATAATCATGTTCAGCAGCTCATATGGCACTAATTAGTGAAGCTCAAAAGAGAGGAGAGATACATAAGTTACTTCCACAAACCCATAGTCCGGGGGTGGACTACTCCCTCTCCATCATTGAGACGGTGGAGAAGTCGTTGGAGAAGGTGGAGACCACACCGGCAGCGCCCCGCCGGAGTTTTCCCCCTCCAATCTGCAGCTCCAGGTCTCCGTTTCGTGGTTTCTGTGTTTCTGCGGCGCTCCCTACGAAAGGGCTCGGGAGACTATTTTTATAGTCGTTTTTAGGTCAAGACGAAGCCACGGAGACGAAGATCGACGACATCGGATTCACAAGGGCCAAGATGGTGGGCCCCACGCGGCCAAGGAATCTGATGAGTGCAGCAACAAGTTTTCCCTCAGTAAGAAACCAAGGTTGTCGGAACAGTAGGAGATGAAGACGCTTCTGAAGGTTGTTGGTGGCGGAATATGGCACGACGCAACACCAGGGAATCCGGCGCTGACGTGGAACCTGCACACAAGATAACCAAGATACTTTGCCCCAACATAACAGTGTGGAAAATGATGTTTGTTTGCAGAGAATGAAAGAGAACAATGTTTGTAGTAGGTTGTATTATCAATGTAAAAGAATGGACCGGGGTCCACAGTTCACTAGTGGTGTCTCTCCATAATAAAGAATAACTAACATGCGGATAAACAAATTACAGCTGGGCAATTGACAAAATAAAGAACTATATAACAATGCATATACTAGTCACAGTGTCTACTATGAGATTCATTTGGGCGTTACAACAAGATACATATACCGTTCCAACCGCATCTATCACTAATAATCCACCTTCCGGTTAGCGTCCGCACCCCATTCAGTATTAAGTTGCAAGCAACATATTATTGCATTAAGTAAAGTGTGTAACGTAAGCAACACAATTATCCTTAGACAAAGCATCGATGTTTTACCCCTAATGGCAACAGCACATCCACAACCTTAGAGGTTGCTGTCACTCACCCAGGTTAAATGGAGACTGAACTCACTATCTAGCATAAATACCCCCTCTTGGAGTCACAAGCATCTACTTGGCCAGAGCATGCAAGATCATAAATAACATACACATGATATAAATAATCATCTTGACATAGTATTCAATATTCATCGGATCCCAACAAACACAACATGTAGCATTACAATAAGATGATCTTGATCATGATAGGCAGCTCACAAGATCTAAACATGATAGCACAAGAGGAAAATACAATCATCTAGCTACTGCTATGGACCCATAGTCCAAGGATGAACTACTCACGCATCACTCCGGAGGCGGGCATGGTGATGTAGAGCCCTCTGGTGATGATTCCCCTCTCCGACAGGGTGCCGGGAAGAGCTTCTGAACCCTTCCGAACTAGAGTCGACGACTGTTGGGGTATCATAACCCGGTAGGCCCACCGACATAGAAGATCAGCCGGCCTGGCAGGAAGCCTGGGCGGGATCAAGCGTAAAGGAGATGGGCCGGGTTCCACCTAAGCCGGCGCGCGATGTGTGACTTGGCGAGCAAGCAAGGAAGGATCCCGAAGACTCGGAGTCCAAGTACAAGACGGAGTCCTTATAAGGAAGGCGAAGACTTAGAGGACTTGGAGTAGAACTTGACTACGGGAGTAACCCAGAGTCCCGCTTGTACTTCCAGGAGACCCGGCCGCCTATATAAGGGGGTCTCCTGGTTCCTAGAAAGATAAGTCGAAAGCCCCAAGCAATACCTAGATACACACATTGTAATCTCGAGACCCGGAAGCAGAGGCGCCAAGTTCTCGAGATCCCCATTATCAATAAAGCAAAGCAGGAGTCGGTCTTTACCTCAAGAAGAGGGGCCGAACCTGGGTAAATCCTTGTTTTCCCACGCCTCGCTAGACAAGCTCCCGATGTTAGAAGTTGCTATGTCCCAACACTCAAGTTTCCACCCGGAAACATCTGTCGTTACAATCCCACGACAGTTGGCGCCCACCGTGGGGCTTTCGGCCAAGAACATCACTATTTTCGGAGAAGCGCGGCGCGGTATGGAAAACCTAGCTATCGGCCAGATCCACACGCTTCCAGGAGGGGAGCGGATCGTGGACGACTTTGGCTGGAGAGAAGAAGCAGATCAGCTGGAAACCGGATCTATGATCATCTTTGGTCAGATCGATGTTTTCGTCGGCGTGATCCAGACCACCGGAGCCGGCAGAGATCAGTACGAGCCGGAGTACGAGTCGCAGTCCGGGTCAACCACCATGGCCCATACGGATGGAGAAGAGTCTGTTGGATCACCAGAGTGCGAGATCATGACCGAAGAGGAAGAGGCGGCGATCCAAGCTATGCAAGATTCTATCGTTGCACCTACGAACATGTCAGATCTGGACACAGATACCGAGTCAATCTTACCGCTATTTGAAGATCGTTGGGGATATGGACTTGAGGAAGAAGATCACCCGGCACCGCAGGGCCCGTGCGTCATATGACGGTTCACGTCGTGACCACGGCCCAGCCGGCTGATGGAGTTACATCCTCCGTTAGTGACGAGACAACCGCAGAGATAGCCGCCAGACAGAATAGAGAGGCTTGGGACCGTGGCCAGCTTGGCATGCCACCAGCAGTATACGCGCCACCCAACCCCAACACCAGAGCAGTTTTACCGACTTTCAGCGCAGCAGTCCAGACGTACCCCCCAGCACCTAGAACGGCTTTCACAAACCCGATCCTGGTGAACACTCCTGTTCCGCCGCCAAACAAACGGAATCAAGCTCCACCACCAACGGCGAACGACCAAGCGCTTGCCAGTGCATCAGGAAACCCGGCGCAGCACTTGGGAGAAGTAACAAACACTAACTCAGCAATGCAGAGAGAGCTAGAAGACCTAAGGCAGGCTGTGGCAAGAGCAAACCAAGAGCGCGCGGAGGAAGCCCGGCGCGTAGAAGATAAGGAGCGGCTTTTGGCTCAGCAGGAACAAAGGTTACAAGATGAGAGAAACGCTCTCCAGAGAAGGAGGGACGAGATCACTGCGGTACAGAAACGAAGGCGCGGAAGCCGGCTTCATCTGCCAACCAGAACAAACGCCATAGTACCTCAAGTCCTTGAATACCAGACAACACCCAACAACGTACCGCACCCGTGGCAGCAGCTAACACCCTAATGGGGGCCGGCGCGCCACAGGCCGGGTTACAAGGAGCGCAAGCTGGAGGAAACGCGGGAAACCCGGCTGGAGGAGCCAGAGCCGGGGATGCAGTCGCAGAACAACTACCACCACCACCCCCCAGGTTTAGCACTCCCCCGGGTCATTACAATAATCCAGTTGACAATATTTTTGCAGCTGCGCATGCCCTGTAGCAGATCCCGTTCGATAACTCACCAGCTGGCATAGAAGCAAGGAGAGCCGTCGATTTATTGCGCACCGCCGTGGTCCAGCAGAACAATAACCCACGCGGCTCGCAAGCTTTCAACTCAGAACCACAGAGGAGTCGTACCAGAACCTGGCATGGAGAGCCGGCGGTAGCAAGATCAGTCCAGAAACGGCTTGGGCCGGTAAATCAACAAGTTCAGCAACACAACCAACAAGTGGTGCAGGAGCAACAGCCGATGGCCGCGCCTGCTATGTCCGCGGCACAGTCAATAGTCAACAGCTCACGAGCGAGACGCGCAGCTGCGGCTGCAGCGCTTCCAGAAGCCGGGGCTGGAGTGGTGATCCCCGTCAGACCCGCCGTATCTTCGCCTGCGCCGGGTCACGGAGGAGGCATGTCTTCAAACTTGACAGGACCAAAGTGTTTATCAGATGCCATAAGGGCGGAGCCGTTTCCCGAAAAATTCAAAGAGCCGACCAAAGTTAGCAACTACGAGCCGAACATGAATCTAGAGACGTGGTTGAGTAGTTACAACATGGCGATGGACATAAAGAATGCGTCACCAAATTTGTGCGCCCGTTACATGTATCTCATGATGGTGGAAGAAGCACCCAAGATATGGTTAGACCGGCTTCCACCACGCAGTATCAATTCTTGGGAGGAGTTAAAAGCGGCGTTTATCAAGTACTTCGCGGGGACATGCAAGAGACAGTATACAGAGGCGGATCTGGATCGGTGTGTCATGAGAAAAACCGAGTCAGCCAAGCAATGGATGTTCAGAGTTACGGAAATCTTACACTCATCAGTCAATATCTCGCCAAGCACGGCCATGCTGTAAATGGAGAAAAATTATTGTTATGACTCATTAACACAAAAGATCGGACGTATGAGGGAAGACCCGGCCTGCAAAGACATCACGATAGGAGAAATTGTAACTGCAGCCAACAAATACGCCGCAACAGACAAAAGGCCGGGTGAGACAGAGGAACAACAGAAGAACAACCGAGTCAGTGGTGGCCGTAACCCGAATCAAAATCAGAACAACGGTAACCAGAATGGCAATAACAAGCGTCCATATGAGGGTGGAAATTCAGAGTTTGTTGGAACAACTCAGACGACGGGTTACAGAGGGCCGAGACCCGGTGGCAATTTCAGGGGAGGTCCTTCAAGAGGACCAAACGTCAGCGAGATGTACAACATGTCGTGCCCTCGTCATAGCAAGAATGGAAGACCGTCAAATCACTCCTTAGCTCAGTGTGCTGATATAAGAGCATGGATGAGGCACGAACAAGCCATGGAGAGGAGTCAGGGAAACTTTGGAAACAATGGTAACTTTGGAAGCAACAGAAAGAATGGGAACAATGGTAACCCGGCAGGACCCGGACACGGGGCCGGGTCAAACGGACTACCGAACAACAACGCCGGGTCTAGCCAGCAACAGAACCAAGTCATGACAGGGCATCAGCAGAACCCGAAGGAGTTCCATAGTCAGGGCCAGTACCGCGTCTTTACCACCAACACATCTAGGAGGGAAAAGAAATTACAAGCAAGAGCCGTCAATGCAGTGGCAACAGCCGTTCCAAGGTTCCTGAAGTGGTCCGAGCAAGTAGTTACATGGAGTCGGGAAGATCTTCCGCTAGCAGTGGAGCACCCGGGTCTTCTGGCTCTCGTTGTGGCACCACAAGTAGATGGATTTTCTCTAAACAAGATCCTGATGGACGGAGGAAGCAGCATCAACATTTTATATCTGGACACATTCAATGTGAGAACCCGAATTTTCAAGTTATTAATTAATTTGAGTAAATTAAGCTTTAGCTTCTAAATTATTTGTTTGGACTAATTTTGAGTAGGATAATTAATTTGACTAAACTTCTAATTAGCTGTTGATTGAATCTAATCCTGCTAATCTCTTGTGTTTAAATTAGATTAGATGTTAACTTGTGCGTGTAATAGAAAATAAATGAGTTGATTTGATTTCCTTGTCGTGGAGCTAGCTATCGTAGCTAGAAGTACTCATGCTTAAAAGATCCATCGATCAGTTCTTAGTAGGCTTGCATGCATACGCATGCACTGACGTTGCACTGTCATCTACGTGTATCTTTGCATGCTAGGCAGCCTGTGAGCGGTTGACACGTGCATGGAGATATTTAGGCCGGACCGCGATATTTCTCAGAGCCCTAGAGGGCGGCAACCCAGCTCAGACTTTCAGCTAGCTTTCACCTATAAATACCTGCCGCTGCTTGACTGCTTCTGTACTCTTTTTCTCTTCACACATCATCCAGTGATTGAGTACGATCAGTGTGAGAGACAGAGTTAGAGGGGATCATAGAGGCTAGCCGGCCGCCAGCGAGTGAGCGAGCGAGAGGGCGGCAACTGATCATTCAAGGAGATGCTCAACTGATCATTCAAGGAGATGCTGCTGGATGCCGGAACGACGACGGACGCTGGTGATGGTGGTCATTCTACGATCGATGGCGGCGACGAGAAGGCGTCCAAATTCGCCGGCATGAGCTGCGCCGGCCAGCGGAAGGTCTCGCATTCCATTTGTGCCGGTGGTATTCTTAAGGCGACGTACAGTACGTGTCGGCACGGCGCCGACATATGAGACCGTATGCCGATCCCAGATCCCAGGGAGTACGCGGAGTGGTCAATCATGATTAGAGATGATCAAAGTGGATACATTTGATGTCCACGATGTAGTTTACCAGGCAAGCTATTCTTACCTCTCTCTCATATATTTTGTGGAGTATGCTTTGTTGTTAAATTGCATGATATCATATGAGTGGTACGAGCTTTGTGTTGATATACGGGTTGATGCGTCGATGTCGATGTCGTTACGGTGATGGATCCGTAGGAGCCACCGGTACGAGTCGGGCTTAGCTTAACACGTATATTTGACA
Organism: Poa annua; assembly: GCA_026929855.1. Lineage (NCBI taxonomy): Eukaryota > Viridiplantae > Streptophyta > Magnoliopsida > Poales > Poaceae > Poa > Poa annua. Next base: position 24,627,440 of record CM049439.1, on the reverse strand, counting down.
TGGAATATTAAACAAGCGTTTTATAAAGAAAACTTGGTGCTACGAAGGTGATCGTATTGTACCGGTCACAGTACAGGTATGGGACTGTCTGAGTTCTCCGCGAGGAGCGGCCCTTGTTCGGGAAAGTGTCGGTGATGGATCCATAGGAGCGACCGACACGAGTAGGTTAAGGTGTCCGGTGTCTTAGCGGGTGCGAGAACTCTGCTTGTTCTGGAACCTGGTGGTTCTGGTCGAGGCTGTCGATGTCGGAGTACCCCTCTGCAGAGTGTAAAATCGTGGATATTCACCCCTGTGATTCCCGGGTAGGGAAACTCACTTTCATGTGTGGCACCATGCGTTTTCAACATGTCTAATTACTTAACCACACAATGGTTTACTTGTATTTCTAAAACCTAGTATATTTTACAATGTATATGAAAGTGTATGAATTGCTTGCTGAGTATGATTTATCGTACTCACCCTTGCCTCCTTATGGTTTTGTTATCATAGTGCGTAGCGGAAGACGTCGTCATTCGAAGAGTAGGCTGGACCAGTTGGGTGGGAACGACTAGAGAATTTATTTATGTAAATATAATAATCTTGTAAAATGAATAAATGAGCTGTTTGAGATCCACTGAGCTGGTTTATCCTACTTTTCTAGCCTTGCGCGTGTATAGGCTTTCGGGCCTATAGGCGCGCGGCGGCTGTCATTATTCCGGGCCGGGTCTCGGGGTGTGACATTCAAAAGGATGGGACTGTCTGAGGATCGTCTGACTCCAACTTCAACAATCTTTCATGGCATAGTCCCAGGGAAGTCGGCACACTCAATTGGCCAGATCAATCTAGAGGTAGCATTTGGTGTGAGCAAGGAGCAATTCAGATCAGAGTTCCTGAAGTTCGAGGTTGTTGATTTAAAAAGCCCGTACCATGCTCTATTCGGCAGGCCGGCTTACGCCAAGTTCATGGCCAGGCCGTGTTATGTATATCTCAAGTTGAAGATATCGGGTCCTCAGGGAATAATTACAATCGAGGGAAGCAAGGATATGGCTATAGAATGTGACCATGGTGATGCCATTATGGCAGAACAGGCTTGATCAGAAGAAGAGCTCAAGTACTACAAGTCTCAGGTGGATCCGGCTGTCAAACGTGTGCTGGAAAAGCCGGCTCACGAGGAAGAAAAGAAGAAATTCAAGTCTGCACAGGGCACCAAGATGATTGACTTTGTAGAAGGGGACTCGTCCAAACAGTTTTCGATAGGAGCCCACATGGACGAGAAATAGGAAAGCGCGCTCATCAAGTTCATCCGTGAGAATCGGGATATCTTTGCATGGTCTCCTTCAGACATGCCGGGTGTACCGAGTGAACTTGCTGAGCACAGCTTACATGTTGATCCTACAGCAATGCCGGTTAAACAAGGACTGCATCGTTTCAATGCAGAGAGGAAAAAGATCATTGGAGAAGAGATTGCCCATCTGCTCGCAGCCGGGTTTATCATGGAGGTTTATCACCCGAAGTGGCTGGCAAACCCGGTCCTAGTCATGAAGAAAAACGGAGAGTGGCGCATGTGCGTGGATTACGCCAGTTTGAACAAGATTTCTCCCAAAGACCCCTTTGCACTGCCTCGCATAGATCATATTATCAATGCCACAGCCGCTGCGAGTTGCTATGTTTCCTGGATGCATATTCCGGGTGTTATCAGATCAAGCTCAATGTGGATGACCACGAGAAGACTTCATTCATCACCCCCTTTGGTGCTTTTTGCTACAAAACCATGTCGTTTGGTCTCAACAATGCAGGTGCCACTTATCAGAGATGCATCCAGAATTGTTTTCAGAATCAAATCGGTCGCAATGTGCACGCTTATGTCGATGACGCCGTGATCAAGTCGCAGAAAGCCGGGTCACTCCTTGATGACCTGACAGAGACCTTCACCAACCAACACAGGTACCAGATGAAACTAAACCCAACCAAGTGCGTGTTTGGAGTACCAGCAGGCATGTTGCTGGGTTTCATAGTCTCAGAGAGAGGAATAGAGGCAAACCCGGCTAAGATTAAGGCCATCATGAACCTTAAGAAGCCGGAATGCGTGAATGATGTCCAGAAACTGACGGGTTGTGTCACAGCCCTAAGCCGGTTCATTGCGAGGATGGGAGAGAAAGCACTTCCACTTTACAAGCTGCTGAAGAAATCAGACAAGTTTGTTTGGGGTCAAGAAGCTGATGACGCCTTTGAAGACCTGGAGAAAACATTGTCGTCAGCACCAGTTCTAGCGGCTCCCACGAGCAAGGAGCTGATGTTATTATACGTCTCTGCAAATTCACAAGCCGTCAGTGCCGTGGTTGTGGTGGAGCGTAAGGAAGAAGGATAAGGGTACCCAATTCAAAGACCGGTTTACTATGTTAGCGAAGCTTTGATAGAATCAAAATAGAGGTACCCGCAATGGCAAAAGTTAGTCTACGACGTCTTCATGGCAAGCCGGAAAATGCCTCACTACTTTCAAGAGCATCCCATCACGGTTGTGAGTTCTGCTCCATTGGCAGAAATCATCAGAAACAGAGAATTAACAGGCAGGATTGCAAAGTGGGCCATCGAGATAGGGCCTTATAATATCAAATATGAGCCAAGGACAGCAATCAAGTCACAGGCCCTAGTTGATTTCGTCAATGACTGGACAGAATTTGACCCCTTACCACCTGCACCAAGCACGAAGCATTGGGTTATGCACTTCGACGGGTCAAAGCAGTTTGAAGGTTCGGGAGCCGGCGTAGTTTTAACTTCGCCCAAAGGAGACAAGTTGAGCTATGTCTTGCAAATACATTTTGAGCCATGCACCAATAACATCGCAGAGTATGAGGCTCTGTTACATGGCTTAAGAGTTGCCAAAGAGACGAACATCAAAAGGATCATGTGCTATGGATATTCCGACCTTGTTGCTCAGTAGGTATCAGGAACTTGGGACAGGAAGGACGCCAATCTGGCAGCTTACAGGAGAGAGGCAGACAAAGTCGCTGGTTTCTTCTCAGGATACTAGGTTGAACACATCGACAGAAGAAAGAACGAGGCAGCTGACGCCTTATCAAGACTCGACTCCAGACGAGAGCCGGTGCCTCCAAACGTATTCCTCGCCGAGTGATATGTCTCCAACGTAATTATAATTTCTTATGTTCCATGCTATATTATACCAACTTATTACATGTTTTATATGCATTTTATATAGTTTTATGCATTTTCTGGGACTAACCTATTAACAAGATGCCACAGTGCCAGTTCCCTGTTTTCTGCTGTTTTTGATTTCAGAAAAGTACTTAAGGAAATATTCTCGAAATTGGACGATTTCTTTTCTGAAGTCCGTTTTTAATTGGGAACGTTCCAGAAGACCGAACACGAGACGAAGTGGGCGACCGAGGCGGCCACATCAGGTCCTCGCGTGGTAGGAGCCTGGGCCGCGCGAGCACGTGGTGTGGGCCCCTTGGGGGTCCACTGACCTCGCCCTTTCGCCTACATATACCCCCCGAACCAAAAACCCTAGCAGGGTGTGCACTATTTCCTCCACGGGTCCCGAGCGCCGCCGCCATCGAAGACAAGATTCGGGGGACAGAACTCTCTGTTCCGGCACCCTGCCGGGACGGGGAATTGCCCCCGGAGCCATCTCCATCGACTCCACCGCCATCTCCATCGCCGTTGCTGACTCCTACGATGAGGAGTGAGTAGTTCTCCCCCGAGGCTGCGGGATCTACGGTAGCTATGTGGTCTATCTCTCTCTCCCATGATGTGATCTTTTATGTGATCATGAGCTTTGTAACCTAGTTGAATATGTGATTATACTCTTTATCTATTATGCACTCTAGAGGTTACTTTAATATGAACTCCGGGGTTATTCACGGTTGTAACGGTGACAGTGTGTGCACCGTGTGTGATTCCTTTTTGACGTTGTTGGTGTTAGTTTACTCTGACTTTGAGGGTGCTCTTGTAGCCCTACACAATGAATGGTGTTTGTTATCCAACATGAGAGTGTTTGAGAGTAGTGTTTATTTATTTAACTTTGATGTCATTGTTGAGAATGTCCACTGGTGAAAGTAGGATCCCTAGGCCTTGTTTCTAAGCATTAAAACACCGTTTCCAACAAGTTCTGCTACATGTTTGCTTGCTGCCATTTTTATTACAGATTGCAATTACTACTTATAATCATTCATATTACTTGTATTTCACTATCTCTTCGCATAACTAGTGCACCTATACATCTGACAAGTGTATTGGGTGTGTTGGGGACACAAGAGACTTCTCGTATCTTAATTGAAGGGTTGTTCGAGAGGGTTATCTTTGACCTCTACCTCCCTGAGTTCGATATACCTTGGGTGATTCACTTAAGGGAAACTTGCTGCTGTTCTACAAACCTCTGCTCTTGGAGGCCCAACACTGTCTACGAGAATAGAAGCGTGCGTAGACATCAAGCTATTTTCTGGCGCCGTTGCCGGGGAGGTGAGCGCTTGAAGGTATCTCCTTTAGATTCTGCAGTTATTACTTTTTGTTTCTTGTTTTTATTTTCACTAGTTAGGCTAATGGAAAACAACAAAAAAAATTAGAGATCTCTATGAAATTTATATTGCATTAGGACATGATACTTTTGAAGAGAAAATTAAAAAACCTATGGAACTTTATTTGCATGCTAGTAGCAATGTTATTAGTATGAATTCTTTGAACACCATTATTGCTAATGCTATGGAAAAGTCTAAGCTTGGGGAAGCTGGTTTTGATGACCATGATATTTTTAGTCCCCCAAGCACGGAGGAGAAAATTTACTTTGATGGAACTATACCTCCAATATATGATGATTACAATGATGAATATGATATTTTCAGTCCAACTACTATTGAGGAGAAAATTAATTATGATTACAATATGCCTCCTATATTTGATGATTATGGTGATGAGAATAATAATGATAGCTATTTTGTTGAATTTGCTCCCACTACAATTAATAAGAATGACTATGCTTATGTGGAGAGTATTAATTCTTTCATGCACGTGGCTCATGATAAGAATGTTTTATGTGATAGTTATGTTGTAAATTTTATTCATGATGCTACTTGTGAACTTATAGATGATAATGATGAGTGTTGCTTAAATATACTATATGATAATGCTTTAGATGATGGTCCTATGCTTATTGATAATCCTCTATGTTTAGAAGTTGAGGATAAAAATGATATAATTGCTGCTTGTGATGGTACTCTTACTCATGAGAGTCCTACTTTGTTCTTGAATTCTCCTAATTACACCATGGAGGAGAAATTTGCTTATGTTGAGAAATACTTATGTGGTTTGCAATTGTCTCTAGTTCCAAATCTTTGTTGCAACCATGATCTTAAACTTGATATTGATCTTAATAACTATTTTGAAAGAGGGAAGCATGCTAATGAATTCCAAAATAAATTTAATGATCTTCTTTATGTGCCTATGTTATCTAAGTTGAATGATTCTTGTGGTCATATGGTTGAATTTATTTCTACTACTGAAAGTTATTATGAGAGAGGGAAACATGGTTTTATGTATCTCAGCAATATTAAGTTTCCCCTCTTTATGTTGAAAATTTTAAAGTTGCACTTGTTTTGCTCTCCTATGTTTGTTGCTTTGTGCTTTCATGACTTGTTTCTTTACAAGATTATTTTTCATAGGAAGAGGGTTAGACTTAAATGTGTTTGATATTTGCCTCTTGATGCTCTCTTCGGTTTTCAACTCTCATTTTATGAGAGCATCATAAAAATCACTATGCCTATCTTAATGGCTATAAAGAAAGAGCTTTTGGGAGACAACCCAATATTTTATTTCTGTTATTTTCTTTTATATTGAGTCAAGGAACATGCCTACCTCTGTAGCAATTCCTTTGTATCTTTATTTTATTGCATTGTTGTGTCAAGATAAGCCTCTAGTTGAAAGTTCATGCTAAATTTGGATTCCTGCGCAGAAACAGTTTTCTGCTGTCCACCGTTTAATTCATAACTCCTCACAGAAAAATCCAAATAATCTGCCCTTTTTTGTGCGTAATCCTCAGATATATATGCAACTTTCATTAGTTCTTAGTTTTCTGATCGGAGCAAGTTAAGTGCCTCGAAAAAATTCGTCTTTACGGACTGTTCTGTTTTTGACAGATTCTGCCATTTATTTTGCAATGCCTCTTTTGCTATTTTGATTGGATCTTTTTATCCTATGAAGTATCAGTGGCTGTAGCTAATGTCCAGTAGCATTGGTAGCAATTGTGTTCCTACAGAATATCATAATTTTTCGTGCACTAACCCTCTAATGAAGTTTACTCCAAGTTTGGTGTGGAGGAAGTTTTCAAGGATCAAGAGAGAAGGATGATATGATGTGATCAAGAGGATAGTAAAGCCAAAGCTTGGGGATGCCCCGGTGGTTCATCCCCAACATATTTCAAGAAGACTCAAGCGTCAAAGCTTGGGGATGCCCAAGGCATCCCCTTGTTCATCAACTAACTATCAGGTCCTTTCTAGTGAAACTATATTTTAATTCCGCCACTTCTTATGTGCTTTTCTTGAAGCGTCGGTTTGTTTTTGTTTTTGTTATTTTCATTCTCTGAATAAAATGGATCCTAGCATTCCTTTGTGGGAGAGAGACACGCTCCGCTTTTTCTTATGAATACTCGTATTCTTCACTTATATTTGTTGAGTATTCTTCTATGTTACTTCAATGCTTTCTAGCTCTTGTTTTTCATGCATCTCTTGCTAGAGCTGTTAGCTTTATTATATCATACTCTCATATCTCATTGTTTAATTACTTGGAGAGTTTATCTTTTAAATAAGTTGATTGGTGTTTGGTTGAGAACAGAAAATGCTAAATGTGGTAGATGGTATAAAGAAAGATATACATGCTCTTATGGATTGTTATCTTGCATGTTGTGGTGCTTGGCAATTGTTTTGAGCTCTCAAGTAGATCATGTTTAAGCTTTTGCATCATGTAGTTAAAACTTATTAGTGAGGAACTACCGTAAAACTTGCTGAAATTTGGTTTGCATGTTTGGTATCTCTGAGGTCCAGATATTTTCTAGTTAAAGTGTTTGAACAACAAGGAAGACAATGTAGAGTTTTATAATGCTTGCAATATGTTTTTATATACGTCTTGTTGTCATAGTTTATACTTGTGTTTGTTTCAAACAACCTTGCTAGCCAAAGCCTTGTACTGAGAGGGAATGCTTCTCGTGCATCCATAATCCTTGAGCCAAAACCTATGCCATTTGTGTCCACCATACCTACCTACTACATGGTATTTCCTGCCATTCCAAGTAAATACTTCATGTGCTACCTTTTATTCAAAACATATTATCTCTTATTTGTGTCAATGTTTATTAGCTCATGAGGAAGTATGTGGTGTTACGGATATCAACCTTGTCATTTGCTTTTAGACAGACTTTCACCAACCGGACTAGTGGCATATACACCGCTTATCCATTAACTTTGCAAAAAGAGCTGGCAAATGGGGTGCCCAGTCCCAATTAATTACAACTTTAACCGCTGCATTCTCTTCACATTTTTGCCCTGATCTAATCAGCCAAGCAATGATACTAGTTCTAAACTACATGTGTAAACAAAAGAGAAAAGAGGGATGATCTGCCCTTGGGTAGAAATAACGTCCTTCATGGGAGCCGCTCTTAAGAAAGTCTGGTTGACAAGGGGGGGTAGAGTGCCCATTACCATTCGTTGACAACGACAAACACCGCTCAAAACTTACTTTTATGCTCTCTATATGATTTCAAAAACCTATAAAACTAAGAAGCTCTAGCACATGCTTGTATCCCTGCTTCCCTCTGCGAAGGGCCTATCTTTTACTTTATGTTGAGTCAGTTTACCTACTTCTTTCTATCCCCGAAGCAAACACTTGTGTCAACTCTGTGCAACAATTCTTATATGCTTACTTATTGCACATGTTATATTTCTTTGTGTTGACAACTATCTATATGATATACATGTTCAAAAGTTGAAAGCCAATGCTGAAACTTATATCTTCCTTTGTGTTGCTTCAATGCTCTTTTGCTTAGATAATATTGCTTTATGAGTTAACTCTTATGCAAATCTTTTTGATGCTTGTTTCAAAGTACTATTCATGAAAAGTTTTACTTATATGATGTAGTTGTTTACTCCTTGTCTATTTGTTAGCAAACTATAGATCATTGCCTTGAGTCACTTCATTCATAACATGAGCCTTACATTATATTATGATCAAGATTGTGTTTAAGCATGTCACTTCAGAAATTATTCTTCTTTTATCGTTCTTGCCTACTCGGGACGAGTAGAACTAAGCTTGGGGATGTTGATACATCTCCAACGTATCTATAATTTCTTATGTTCCATGCTATATTATACCAACTTATTACATGTTTTATATGCATTTTATATAGTTTTATGCATTTTCTGGGACTAACCTATTAACAAGATGCCACAGTGCCAGTTCCCTGTTTTCTGCTGTTTTTGATTTCAGAAAAGTACTTAAGGATGACCCGGACTCACAGTTGGTTGCCGCCTAACATCAAATTCCATCATGGACAGAGCCGTATCTGGCTTACCTATTGAGGGAAGAGCTACCACAAGACGAAGTGCTGGCACGGCAGATAGTACGCCGGGCTAAGGCATAGACCATCATCAACGGAGAGTTATATAAGAGGAGCACGTCAGGAGTGTTTCTGCGATGTGTCTCACCAGAGGAAGGCCGGAAGATACTTCAGGAAATTCATTCAGGAGATTGCGGACATCATGCATCCACAAGATCAATGGTCGCCAAGGCTTACAAATACAGATTCTTCTGGCTGACGGCTTTGGCCGACGCGGAGAATATAGCCTGGGTTTGCGATGGATGCCAGCGATATGCAAGGCAGATACATGTGCCGGCTCAGGATCTGAAGACCATCCCAATAACATGGCCCTTTGCAGTCTGGGGCATGGACATGGTGGGACCTTTCCAGACGTCACCCGGCAAGAAAACGCACCTCTTAGTCGCATTGGACAAGTTCACAAAGTGGGTTGAAGTGCAAGCCGTCAACAGTTGCACAGCTGCAACAACAGTAAAATTCCTGAAGAAGATCATATACCGCTTCGGATATCCTCACAGCATCATCACGGACAACGGAACAAACTTTTCACTTGGAGAGATGCAGATATTCTTCAAAGATAACGACATTTGGCTTGACCTTGCTTCAGTCGTTTGGAGCATAAACACAACCCCAAACAGATCAACAGACTTCACTCCTTTCTTCATGGTCTATGGGGCAGAAGCCGTGTTACCCAGCGACATCCTTCATGATTCACCAAGAGTTGCAAATTATGTTGAGACAGAGAATGAGATAGCCCGACAAAATTCAGTAGATATGCTCAAAGAAGCACAAGAACTCGCTCGTATATCAGCAAGACCTGAGGCGTTACCACAGCCGTCGGGTCAGATCAAGAACTTTCCAGGAAGGAGAGTTAGTCTTACGACTGGCACAAAACAAAGCCGGCTTTCAACAGTTGACTCCCCCTTGGGAAGGTCCCTTTGTTGTCAGCCGGAACTTGCATAATGGATCCTACTACTTGGTGGATGTCAGAGAAGAAGCAACCGTAACAGGGAACAATACAGACCATACAAGATTTCCAATGCAAGAGAACGACAGGCCCTGGAACATAGCAGAGCTTAGACCTTACTACACTTAGGTTTTGTGAGCTCCCGGATGAGAGAGCTCCACCTTTTTGTATCTTTATAGTTTACAAGCAGCAGGTTTCAGACGCGCTCTTTTCCTTACCAGGGTACCTAAGGGGACTGGAAGGTTTTTAACGAGGCGGCTAGCTAGCTATGTACATATTATATGATCAATGAAATGAGGCAGGCACCTCTAAAGAAAGAGTATTATCTTTTCACCCCACATGATGCGAGAGTGAGTCCTTATTTTACATGTGATTAGGGTCTTGGGGGCTTACTAACTAAGAAAGTTGAAAGTTACAAACCCAATACCCGGCAAAGACGCCAAAACTATTCTTGGTTATACTTGCCTGCAGGTTTGATGTTATTCTCACATAATATATGACCCGAATGGTAAAAACCCAGCTTTCAATCTGACTATGATGCCCATGGGTACTTAGCAGACCCTGATTGCTTAGGAGTTTATGCACAAGAGAAGTCATGAGAAAACCAACTTTGTAGAGAGCTAAAGAAACCAAAAGGGTCATCGAAACCAAAAAGACTTGCAGATTTCACAAAAGGTGGATTCCATAAATAAGCAAAGTCTTCAACGCGCACGAAGGCGCACCAGAACAGGTATAGCTAATAAAGAGTTTCAGCTAACATATGACATGCCGTACAAGCCAAAAGAATATTTTTGTTTTAGGAAATCACAAAGTATTTCAAAGTATTACAAACCAGATTATACTGCCGGGCCAGTTGAAGGAGGGACAACAGGAGTCTTGGGGGCTGGAGCAGATGAGCTTGAAGCTGCAGATTTTTTCTTCGACTTCTTATGGGACACGCCTTCAGCCTCCTCCCAGCTAATCTCGAATACGTTGGGGAACTTAGCATCTGCCACAGCCGGACGAGGAGGAGCCGGCATAGCAGGAGTTCCTGAAGCCGGAACAGTGTCCGGCTCAACAGGAAGTGGCGCACGATAACTCGGATCCATGTTCGTGGCAACCGGGTCCTTGGGATATAATTTCTTTCCTTCGGCATTATACCCAGGCTCGAAGGAGCTTAAACTCAGCGTATCTGTCAGCAAGGTCGCATGGTGCCGGGTTGTCTCATCAATAGCAGTGACATCCTCCCGGGTGAAAGGAGTCCCATCACTCTTGAGAGAAGGCCACCCCCGGGTGAGTAACTGCGTATCGATTGCCGGGTAATATGCCTTTGTTAGAGCAAGTATGCGCATGGAAGCTCGCCGGGCAGCAGACCTCCTCTAGCTGTCTATCCAAGCCAGCAGCACGTTAAGAGCCTGCAAAAACTTGATCTGGGTAGTTCGTGGCTTCTCCCATCCGTTACAAGCCATAATCGCTTTGCCAGCACCATAGTACAATTGTTGCACAAGCGTGTAAGCGGCCTTGAGTTTCATCTCCGGCTCAAGCTTGCAGATAGGGTTCCAGGAACCTAAGACAATAAGAAGATAGATCTTTACACTAGTAGAAAATGGGGCTTCGGTTTCGAGCCCTGAGTCCCTTCAGTCCCGGTCCTGCCTAGAACCCGGACTAAAGATACTATTAGTCCCGGTTCCAACGGCTAGTAAGGCATCTCGAGGTCGAAACCTATCAGTCCCGGTTCCAGGCAAACTTTTAGTTCCGGTTGGATATACGAACCGCGACCAAAGGTTTTAGTCGCGGTTCGTGTAACAAACCGGGACTAAAAGTCCCATTTTATATATACTTCGTCCCTCTCGCCCGAGCCAGCCGTTGCATTTTCTGGTCAGAGCGCGTGTGGAGAGCTGCTCGAGCTGTTCTTCGTGTTCTTCGCGTGGAGCTCGAGTTCATCAGCGTTGCCGTCGATTTGTGAAGATTTGAAGCTTCCTGCCTTCTAAAAGGTTAGCCATTGTATCCTATTATCTCTTACTGCTAATTTTTGCTCATTTCATGCTTTAGAAGTATAGAGATTGGTGGATTTAGCTTTAGGAGTAATTTTGTGGCAAGTGTGAGCTCAAATTTTAGCTACCTAGCTAGTTTGCATATGTGTGAAGATACGGTCAACTTAGCTCAACATAGCTCAACAATAGCTCAACTTTAGCTCAACTTAGTTATTTATATGTATATAATGATATGTCACATATCCGAGCAACGCAGCCGTATACGATGGTCGACAACAGCGAGGTCCCCTACGGCGTCGTGAACAACTCCTCCTTTTCGGATGAGGTATTATTAGCACATCTAGATGTCATGTCGTCTCTGTAATATAAAAATAATTTTTAATTTAGGGTGAGAATTTCCTAATTTAATTTTTCCAATTATAAATATTAGGAATCAGTATGTGAGTGCGACATTTGTGATGGATGTGTCCAGTTTCAACATTGTCTACAAGGAAAAGTCATTCTCCTAGAAGAATTAAATTTTACAAGAGAGGAGAAGAGAAAGACCGATGAAAATTTGAGTAGGACCGAAGAGAAGCTAAGGCTAGGTCATGATACAATCCACAAGATGAAGCAAGATTTAAAAACTCTGAACGAAAAAAGAGACATGGTTGTGGAAAAGAAGGGGGAAATAGAGTTGGATTTGGCGGATATCATCAATGGACACATGATCCAGACTCGTGAAACTAGGGAAAGAACGAGGTTGAAGATTAATAAGATGAAAAAGGCAGCTCTCCGAAATGAAATGTTCCTACATTTCTCATTCGGTGTCATTGTTCTCCTAGTCGCGATTATAATCGCCATGTACGGTTTTTTAAAGTGTGCAAACTAGTGTTGTCGTACTGTGTTGGGACTCAGAATTATTGTTAGCATTGTGTGATTGCGCTTGTATTGTGATGAACACTATATTAATTTGAGCACTTACTCTCTATATATATAATTGTGTGTAGATGAGACGACAATGGATGTACAGTGACCGGCGATCGAATGAGTTCATGCAAGGCGTGCGGGAATTTGTCGAGGTTGCTAAGGCAAACGCGCATAATGGTTTTATGTGTTGTCCATGCTGTGTGTGTCGGAACGAGAGGGATTTCCCCGACTCACGGGATATTCACAACCACCTCTATACGTCCGGTTTCATGCCCGGCTATAAATGTTGGACCAAGCATGGAGAAATAGGGGTCATGATGGAAGACGACGAAGAAGAAGATAATAATGACGACTATCCTATGTTCCCTGAATAGTGTGAGACAGAAAATGTCGAAAATGAAGAACAACAAGAAGAAGAAGTTGAAGCACCAGCTGAGCCTATTGATGATCTTGGTCGGGTCATTGCTGATGCGAAGCGAGACTGCGAAAGTGAAAAGGAGAGGCTGAAGTTCGGGCAGATGTTAGAGGATCACAAAAAATTGTTGTACCCAACTTGCAAAAATGAACAGAAAAAGCTGGATACCACGCTAGAATTGCTGAGATGGAAGGCAGAGAACGGCGTGACCGAAAAGGGATTTGAAAAGTTGCTAAAAATTATGAAAAAGAAACTTCCAGAGGATAACGAATTGCCCGTCAGTACGTACGAAGCAAAGAAGGTTATCTGCCCTCTAGGATTAGAAGTGGAGAAGATACACGCTTGCCCAAATGACTGCATCCTGTACCGCGGTGACTATGAGAATTTGGTTGCATGCCCGGTATGCACTGCATTGCGGTACAAGATCAGACGAGATGACCCTGAAGGTGTTGAGGGCAAGGGCACCAGGAACAGGGTTCCTGCCAAGGTGATGTGGTATGCTCCTGTAATACCACGGTTGAAACGTTTGTTCAGAAACAAAGAGCATGCCAAGTTGATGCGATGGCACAAGGAAGACCGTAAGAAAGACGAGATGTTGAGACACCCCGCTGATGGGTCGCAGTGGAGAAAAATTGATAGAACGTTTCCCGACTATGCAAATGAAGCAAGGAACTTAAGGTTTGGTCTAAGTACAGATGGCTTTAATCCTTTTGGGGAGCAGAGCAGCAGTCATAGCACCTGGCCCGTGACTCTATGTATCTATAACCTTCCACCGTGGTTGTGCATGAAACGAAAGTTCATTATGATGCCATTGCTCATCCAAGGACCGAAGCAACCCGGCAACAACCTTGATGTGTACCTCAGGCCATTAGTTGAGGAATTTTTACAGTTGTGGCAGGAAGAAGGTGTACGTGTATGGGATGAGTACAAACAGGAGGAATTTGACCTACGAGCTTTGCTGTTCGTAACCATTAATGATTGGCCTGCTCTTAGTAACCTTTCAGGACAGACAACCAAGGGATATCATGCATGCACACACTGTTTAGATAAGACTGATAGTGTATATTTGACTAACGTGGGGAAGAATGTGTACCCTAGGCATCGTCGTTTTCTTCCACCCAATCATCCCTTAAGAAAAAAAGGCAAGCATTTTGGTGAGGCGGAAAAAGGGAAGAAGCCTACCCTTCGTTCTGGTGCTGATGTATTTGATATGGTTAAGGATTTGAAAGTAATATTTGGAAAGGATCCTGGCAGCCTAAAAGTTCCGACTGACGCTAACGGACACGCACCCATGTGGAAAAAAAATCTATATTTTGGGAGCTACCCTATTGGGAAATCCTAGAGGTCCGCTCTTGTATCGACGTGATGCACGTGACGAAGAATCTTTGCTTGAACCTTCTAGCCCACTTGGGTGTGTATGGGAAGAATAAAAAAGATACACCGGGAGCACGAGAGGACCAGCAACGTTTGAGAGAAATGGACGGCATCCATCAAGAGCCGTTTGAAGGTCCTGCCAGCTATACTCTTACGAAAGAAGAGAAGGACATATTTTTTGAGTGTCTGAGTAGTATGAAGGTCCCATCCGGATTCTCATCGAACATAAAGCGAATAATAAATATGGCTGAGAAAAAATTCCAAAACCTAAAGTCTCATGACTGCCACGAGCTTATGACCCAATTGCTTCCGGTTGCATTGAGGGGGCTTCTACCGGAAAGTGTTCGACTACCCATTGTGAAGTTATGTGCATTCTTGAATGCAATATCTCAGAAGGTAATCGATCCAGTGAGTCTACATACCTTACAAATTGATGTGGTTCAATGTCTTGTCAGTTTCGAGTTGGTGTTCCCACCATCCTTCTTCGATATTATGACGCACCTGATAGTTCACCAAGTCGGAGAGATTTCCATCCTCGGTCCTGTATTTCTACACAATATGTTCCCCTTTGAGAGATTCATGGGAGTCTTAAAGAAATATGTTCATAACCGTGCTAGGCCTGAAGGAAGCATCTCCAACGGCTTCGGAACAGAGGAGGCCATTGATACGTCTCCAACGTATCTATAATTTCTTATGTTCCATGCTATATTATACCAAGTTATTACATGTTTTATATGCATTTTATATAGTTTTATGCATTTTCTGGGACTAACCTATTAACAAGATGCCACAGTGCCAGTTCCCTGTTTTCTGCTGTTTTTGATTTTAGAAAAGTACTTAAGGAAATATTCTCGGAATTGGACGATTTCTTTTCTGAAGTCCGTTTTTAATTGGGAACGTTCCAGAAGACCGAACACGAGACGAAGTGGGCGACCGAGGCGGCCACATCAGGTCCTCGCGTGGCAGGAGCCTGGGCCGCGCGAGCATGTGGTGTGGGCCCCTCGGGGGTCCACCGACCTCGCCCTTTCGCCTACATATACCCCCCGAACCAAAAACCCTACCACGGTGTGCAATATTTCCTCCACGGGTCCCGAGCGCCGCCGCCATCGAAGACAAGATTCGGGGGACAGAACTCTCTGTTCCGGCACCCTGCCGGGACGGGGAATTGCCCCCGGAGCCATCTCCATCGACTCCACCGCCATCTCCATCGCTGTTTCTGACTCCTATGATGAGGAGTGAGTAGTTCTCCTCCGAGGCTGCGGGATCTACGGTAGCTATGTGGTCTATCTCTCTCTCCCATGTGATCTTTTATGTGATCATGAGCTTTGTAATCTAGTTGAATATGTGATGCTACTCTTTATCTATTATGCACTCTAGAGGTTACTTTAATATGAACTCCGGGGTTATTCACGGTTGTAACGGTGACAATGTGTGCACCGTGTGTGATTCCTTTATGACGTTGTTGGTGTTAGTTTACTCTGACTTTGAGGGTGCTCTTGTAGCCCTACACAATGAATGGTGTTTGTTATCCAACATGAGAGTGTTTGAGAGTAGTTTTTATTTATTTAACTTTGATGTCATTGTTGAGAATGTCCACTGGTGAAAGTAGGATCCCTAGGCCTTGTTTCTAAGCATTGAAACACCGTTTCCAACAAGTTCTGCTACATGTTTGCTTGCTGCCATTTTTATTACAGATTGCAATTACTACTTATAATCATCCATATTACTTGTATTTCACTATCTCTTCGCATAACTAGTGCACCTATACATCTGACAAGTGTACTGGGTGTGTTGGGGACACAAGAGACTTTTTGTATCTTAACTGCAGGGTTGCTTGAGAGGGTTATCTTTGACCTCTACCTCCCTGAGTTCGACATACCTTGGGTGATTCACTTAAGGGAAACTTGCTGCTGTTCTACAAACCTCTGCTCTTGGAGGCCCAACACTGTCTACGAGAATAGAAGCGTGCGTAGACATGAAGCTATTTTCTGGCGCCGTTGCCGGGGAGGTGAGCGCTTGAAGGTATCTCCTTTAGATTCTGCAGTTATTACTTTTTGTTTCTTGTTTTTATTTTCACTAGTTAGGCTAATGGAAAACAACAAAAAAATTAGAGATCTCTATGAAATTTATATTGCATTAGGACATGATGCTTTTGAAGAGAAAATTAAAAAACCTATGGAACTTTATTGGCATGCTAGTAGCAATGTTATTAGTATGAATTCTTTGAACACCATTATTGCTAATGCTATGGGAAAGTCTAAGCTTGGGGAAGCTGGTTTTGAAGACCATGATATTTTTAGTTCCCCAAGCAAGGAGGAGAAAATTTTCTTTGATGATACATTGCCTCCAATATATGATAATTATAATCATTGTGATATTTTCGGTCCACCTACTGTTGAGGATATATTTTATGTTGATTACAATATGCCTCCAATATTTGATGATTATGGTGATGAGAATAATAATGATAGCTATTTTGTTGAATTTGCTCCCACTACAATTAATAAGAATGACTATGCTTATGTGGAGAGTAATAATTATTTCATGTGTGTGGCTCATGATAAGAATGTTTTATGTGATAATTATGTTATAAATTTTATTCATGATGCTTCAAGTGAACTTATTGATGATAATGATGAGTATTGCTTAAATATGCTATATGATAATGCTTTAGATGATGGTCCTATTCTTATCGATAATCCTCTATGTTTAGAAGTTGTTACTTATTTATGTGAGGATAAAAATGATATAATTGTTGCTTGTGATGTGACTCTTACTCATGAGAGTCCTACTTTGTTCTTGAATTCTCCTAATTACAGCATGGAGGAGAAATTTTCTTATGTTGAGAAATACTTATGTGATTTGCAATTGTCTCTAGTTCCAAATCTTTGTTGCAACCATGATCTTAAACTTGATATTGATCTTAACAACTATTTTGAAAGAGGGAAGCGTGCTAATGAATTCCAAAATAAATTTAATGATCCTCTTTATGTGCCTATGTTATCTAAGTTAAATGATTCTTGTGGTTATATGGTTGAATTTATTTCTACTACTGAAAATTATTATGAGAGAGGAGAATATGGTTATAGAAGTTTTCGTGATACTAAAACACCTCTCTATATGCTTACAGTTTTGAAGTTACTCTTGTTTTATCTTCTTATGCTTGTCACTTTGTTCTTTGTGAATTTATTTGTGTACAAGATTCCTATGCATAGGAAGTGGGTTAGATTTAAATGTGTTTTGAATTTGCCTCTTGATGCTCTCTTTGGTTTTTCAACTCTCATTTTTATGAGAGCATCATAAAAATCACTATGCCTATCTTAATGGCTATAAAGAAAGAGCTTTTGGAAGACAACCCACTATTTTTATTTCCTGTTATTTTATTTTGTTGAGTCAAGGACTTGTCCTACCTCTGTAGCAATTCATTTGTATCTTCACTTTATTGCATTGTTGTGTCAAGATAAGCCTCTAGTTGAAAGTTGATGCTAAATTTGGATTCCTGCGCAGAAACAGTTTTCTGCTGTTCACCGTTAAATTCATAACTCCTCACAGAAAAATCCAAATAATCTGCCCTTTTTTGTGCGTAATCCTCAGATATATATGCAACTTGCATTAGTTTTGAGTTTTCTGATCTGAGCAAGTTAAGTGCCTCGAAAAAATTCGTCTTTACGGACTGTTCTGTTTTTGACAGATTCTACCATTTATTTTGCAATGCCTCTTTTGCTATTTTCATTGGATCTTTTTATCCTATGAAGTATCAGTGGCTGTAGCTAATGTCCAGTAGCATTGGTAGCAATTGTGTTCCTACAGAATATCATAATTTTTCGTGCACTAACCCTCTAATGAAGTTTACTCTAAGTTTGGTGTGGAGGAAGTTTTCAAGGATCAAGAGAGAAGGATGATATGATGTGATCAAGAGGATAGTAAAGCCAAAGCTTGGGGATGCCCCGGTGGTTCATCCCCAACATATTTCAAGAAGACTCAAGCGTCAAAGCTTGGGGATGCCCAAGGCATCCCCTTCTTCATCAACAAACTATCAGGTCATCTCTAGTGAAACTATATTTTAATTCCGCCATATCTTATGTGCTTTACTTGGAGCGTCTGTTTGTTTTTATTTTTGCTTTGTTATTTTCTTTCTCTGAATAAAATGGATCCTAGCATTCTTGTGTGGGAGAGAGACACGCTCCGCTTTTTCATTTGAATACTCCTATTCTTCACTTATACTTGTTGAGTATTCTTCTATAGCCACTGCAATACTTTCAGCTCTTGTTTTTCATGCATCTCTTATTCAGAGCTGTTAGTTCTCATATGTTATACTCTCTTGCTTCATTGTTAAATACTTGGAGAGTTTATGTTTAAATAAGTTGATTGGTGTTTGGTTGAGAACAGAAAATGCTAAATGTGGTAGACGGTATAACTAAATGATACATAATCTTGTAGATCATTAAATTGTGTCACTTGAATCATTGATGTTGTTTTGAGATATTAATTTGCTTAATGGTAAACATGATGGTCTAGTAAAGTGGAATGATTAATGGTTGGTCTAGAAAAACTTGAAGCTGTGCCACACTTAAATTTCCAGTTGATAGCATAATGATATATGACTTCTATTTGCTTATGGCAACCGTAATGACTTTGTGTTATGCGCTACCGTCGGGTCCCCAACAGTGACTTGTTCATTTGCCACAGCACCTCTTGGAGTGATTTTCATTATGCCTTGTAAGATCATATTTTTATTTGGAATCTTTTTACTTGTGAGTTCTAAAACTGCGGTTTTCATGGCACTTCCACCACCATATTGCTAGCCTCTTCGGTACTTTGCATTGCCCTTTCTCACATTGAGAGTTGGTGCATACTTCGCGGGTACATCCAAACTCGTGGGAGATCTTCATCTTGTTCTCCTACACATAAGCCAAATATCTTCCTCAAAACATCCACCATACCTACCTACTACAGCATTTCCATAGCTGTTCCGAGATATATTGCCATGCAACATCCATCTTACATTACATGACTTGTTGTCATTCATTACTTATATATTGCTTTGCATGATTCTATACAGCTGATGTGTGGTTTTACCCATGTTACGCTAGATCATTGCATAACCTGCTACACTGGCAGAGGCACCGTTGTCATATACATATTATGTCATATTCATATTAGTTACTTGTATCATCAGTATGTTGTCATATCATCATTAGTGTGTTGTCATATCATCATATTAGGATGCTTGCCCCTAAAAGTGAAAAGAGCCATGGAGGCCATCGAAAAGAGAAACAGAAAAAGAAAAAAAATAGAAAAAGAGAAAAAGAAAGAAAAAAATAAAAAAGGGGGCAGCATTACTATTCTTTTTCACACACTTGTGCTCATGTTATAGCACCATATCATTTATGATCATCATTTGTGCTCATGTTTAGCACCTTTACTCCATATGAGAGAGTTTTCATGTCTTACTTGCATAACTATGTGGGGAACTTTACACTATAGAACTTGGCTTGTATATTCCAATGACGAGCCTCCTCAAAAGTGCTCTAGGTCTTCGTGAGCAAGCAAGTTGGATGCACCCCCACTAGTTCCATTGGAGAGCTTTCATATACTTATAGCTCTATGTGCATCCGTTGTGTGGCAATCACTACTCCTTGCATAGCTTCGATTATAAGACTTCCTCTTGTCTAATGATCACTTGCAGCTTTGTGAGACTTTCTTCCGTTGGCCTTCCAAACCCCCCTTAACATTCTCTTAGCCAAAACATCCTGGTGCCAGGAACCAACGTTGAACGCTTGCTTGTTTCTTTTGAACAAATAAAGAGTTGATCTTCTACGTGCATATTGATATTGCTTGACTTGATCCTTTCACAAAGTTGTCATGTTTGTTGGAAGCATTAGATGATTATATTGTTGTGCTTGAAGCTTAAATCATCTCTAATATCTACTTTGCAGAGTTGATTGCTATCTAGTACTATATCATTGAAAACTTTGCTTTGCTTTGCCTACTTGTTTATTTATTACTCATTTGATATCAATATAAACTACAACCCTTATTCATTTGATCTCAGTTTACATGCCTTACATTATTACGTGATCAAGATTGTGTGAAAGCATGTCACTTCAGAAATTATTCTTTTATCGTTCTTGCCTACTCGGGACGAGTAGAACTAAGCTTGGGGATGTTGATACGTCTCCAACGTATCTATAATTTCTTATGTTCCATGCTATATTATACCAAGTTATTACATGTTTTATATGCATTTTATATAGTTTTATGCATTTTCTGGGACTAACCTATTAACAAGATGCCACAGTGCCAGTTCCCTGTTTTCTGCTGTTTTTGATTTCAGAAAAGTACTTAAGGAAATATTCTCGGAATTGGACGATTTCTTTTCTGAAGTCCGTTTTTAATTGGGAACGTTCCAGAAGACCGAACACGAGACGAAGTAGGCGACCGAGGCGGCCACATTAGGTCCTCGCGTGGCAGGAGCCTGGGCCCCGCGAGCACGTGGTATGGCCCCCTCGGGGGTCCACCGACCTCGCCCTTTCGCCTACATATACCCCCCGAACCAAAAACCCTAGCACGGTGTGCAATATTTCCTCCACGGGTCCCGAGCGCCGCCGCCATCGAAGACAAGATTCGGGGGACAGAACTCTCTGTTCCGGCACCCTGCCGGGACGGGGAATTGCCCCCGGAGCCATCTCCATCGACTCCACCGCCATCTCCATCGCCGTTGCTGACTCCTATGATGAGGAGTGAGTAGTTCTCCCCCGAGGCTGCGGGATCTACGTTAGCTATGTGGTCTATCTCTCTCTCCCATGTGATCTTTTATGTGATCATGAGCTTTGTAATCTAGTTGAATATGTGATGCTACTCTTTATCTATTATGCACTCTAGAGGTTACTTTAATATGAACTCCGGGGTTATTCACGGTTGTAACGGTGACAGTGTGTGCACCGTGTGTGATTCCTTTATGACGTTGTTGGTGTTAGTTTACTCTGACTTTGAGGGTGCTCTTGTAGCCCTACACAATGAATGGTGTTTGTTATCCAACATGAGAGTGTTTGAGAGTAGTGTTTATTTGTTTAACTTTGATGTCATTGTTGAGAATGTCCACTGGTGAAAGTAGGATCCCTAGGCCTTGTTTCTAAGCATTGAAACACCGTTTCCAACAAGTTCTGCTACATGTTTGCTTGCTGCCATTTTTATTACAGATTGCAATTACTACTTATAATCATCCATATTACTTGTATTTCACTATCTCTTCGCATAACTAGTGCACCTATACATCTGACATGTGTATTGGGTGTGTTGGGGACACAAGAGACTTTTTGTATCTTAACTGCAGGGTTGCTTGAGAGGGTTATCTTTGACCTCTACCTCCCTGAGTTCGATATACCTTGGGTGATTCACTTAAGGGAAACTTGCTGCTGTTCTACAAACCTCTGCTCTTGGAGGCCCAACACTGTCTACGAGAATAGAAGTGTGCGTAGACATCAGTCATTGTGTTTTGTGTGGACTTTATTCCTGATTTTAAGCCGATTGGTGTTCCTGAATCGCGGCATGAGGGGAGATTGAGTGGAAAAGGCACTCTCGGAAGGAAAACAATGATCTGTATGGACGGTCATTCTATAACTGAAGCACATTACACAGTTCTGCAGAATTCCACCTTTGTGGCTCCTTATATTGAGGAACACATGAATATTGTACGGTCCAAAAACCCAGAGATGGATGACTCCTCGATAACAGAAGCACACAAGGCGAATTTCAGCGGTTGGTTGCAAGCACATCTCATGAATAACAACACTGTTGACATGGAGTTGTTCGACTTGGCCAGCGGACCATCTTCGACCATATCAACTTTCCAAGGGTACGAGATAAATGGGAATACATTTTACACGATGACACAAGATAAAAAGAGCACCAACCAAAACAGCGGTGTCCGCTTTGATGCAACAAACGACGATGGAAGTAAGGACACATATTATGGTTACATAGAGGAGATATGGGAACTTGACTATGGACCTTCTTTTAAGATCCCTTTGTTTCGGTGCAAATGGGTCAAGATGACAGGGGTACATGTAGATACCCAGTACGGAATGACAACGGTGGATCTCCAGAATCTTGGGTACCTAAACGAACCATTCGTCCTAGCCAATGATGTGGCTCAAGTTTTCTATGTGAAGGATATGTCTACTAGACTGAATAAAAGAAAAGAAAAGCAAGACAAAACATTATGCGGTGATACCAAGCGCCACATAGTTCTTTCAGGGAAAAGAAATATCGTGGGAGTGGAGGACAAGACAGACATGTCAGAAGATTACAATAAGTTTGATGAAATCCCACCCTTCAAAGTCAACATTGACCCAACTATCAGGTTAAACAATGAAGATACTCCATGGTTACATAGCGCATATAAGAAAGCGAAACACTAGTTGATGTGTAATAATGTTAAACCTTTTATGTAACTCTATGTGTCAGAAGCTGTAATAATGTATTCCGCGCCATCACGCCGCCTTATTTCAAGTTATTATTAGTTTAATTATAAAATATAATGCAAAAGATCTGAGTTTACCTCATATTTAATTGAAAATGGCAAAATGGTTATTATTATAAAATTATTTTAAGAATCAGAAAATGATTTTATATTAGTTATTCAAATTGAAACACTATTCATGTTCAAAGTTTTGTCAGAATCCAAATTTGTAGTCAGGACTTATTCAAATGTATGTTCAACCTCTTTTGAAATCATAAAATGAAAAATAATTGAGATTTGGCGCAAAAACACACGTTTAGTCGCGGTTGGAGCCACGAACCGCGACTAAAGGTGTGGCACCGCGCGCGAAAACTGAGCGGCCGAAAACTCAGCAGGTCGCGGTTCGTGGCTTCTACCGCGACTAAAGGGGCCTTTAGTCGTGGTTGGAGCCACGAACCGCGACTAAAGGTCTGAGGTATATATACTTCTTCTTCACAATCCCGGTTCAATCCACGAACCGTGACAGCGCTAAGGAACCACCCAGGACGCCGCCAGGCTGCCCAAATCGAGCGCGCCGCCGTCCGCTGCCGAGCGCCGCCGTCCGCTGCCGCTGCGCCGCCGTCCGTCAACGCCGCCACTGCCAAGCTCGCCGTCCCCGCTTCCTCTTCTTCTCCCTCAATGCTGCGCCGCCGAGCTCGTCGTCCCCGTCCCCGCCGAGCTCGTCGTCGTCGTCGCAGCCGGTGAGCATTCCGGCCTCTCCCCACGATCACTTAGTGTTAGGGCTAGGTTCAAATGCTTGTTAAGTTGCTAGTTTAGGTCTTATTTTTTAGTTACTATATACTGTTTTTGCTACTGTTTTTTAGGATGTTAATTACAATGCAAAGTACTTGTGCAATTTTTAAATTCCAAGCTCAAATGCTAGTTAAGTTGCTAGTTTAGGTCTTATTTTTTAGTTACTATATACCATTAGGTCTTATTTGTGCAATGTGTTGATTAATATTTGTGAAATGTGCAAAGGGTAGTGTCTTAGAATTATTGTTAGGAAAATGCTATTGTTCTTTAGTTGCTAGAGTTATGTGCAATGTGTTGATTAATATTTGTGCAATGTGTTGATTAATATTTGTGAAAATGCTATTTGTGACAATGTGTTTTTATGCAATGTGTTGACTAATTTGTGATGCAATGTTAAGTGAATTGCTACTGTTAAGCTCCATTGTTATGCTGACGTCAGCATGACTACTTTTGGCCGATGATTAGATGGTTGCATCTTCAGGGAGGTGTGAGTGAACCATGTTGTCTGAACATATATGCAATGTTCATTCCACGTTGTTCGCTGACATCATCCCTGAAGCAATTCTATATGAGGCCTTGCTGTCTGTTTTGCAATGTTAGGAAGTTTGTAAATTAGTGTATTAGCAAATTGTTATAGTATTTTAGTGTCTTCAATTTAGAATTTAGAAATATTGTTTTAGTACTTAGTTGAATTTAGTTGATTGATTTAGGAATTTAGTGTCTTCAATTTAGAATTTAGAATTTAGGAACTTAGAAATATTGTTTTAGTGTCTTAGCAAATTGTTATAGTATTTTAGTGTCTTAGCAAATTGTTGTTTCTTAGCAATAGGAATTTAGTTGATTTAGGTCTTCAATCTAGAATTTATAATTTAGAACAATTGTTTTAGGACTTAGTAGTTGAATTTAGAATTTAGCAATATGTTGGAATTTAATACAATGTCTTTGAATTTTACAATGTTTTATACAATGTCTTGGATTTTAAGAGTTAATGTAAAGATTCATAGTTTCAAGTTGGACGGGACTATGGATGTCCGGGACTGGGCTCCGCCGGGTTGGCACTGGGAGGTGCTACCTTCCGGTGTGCGCAGATTGGTGAGGAATGAGGGAACCATCGTCGACCCGGAGCTTCTTTGCTGGCGGTCACGTGGGCCCCGACGGGTACAGAGGGTGCCGGCCCCCGAGGAGTTGGTACGTCGTCGTGTCAGGGCGGAGGACGAGCACGTCCGTCGGTACATGGTCGCGTTGGATGTCCGTCCGTCCAACACTTGGCAGCATCTTCAGGGATCTCACATTAGTTATGATCCTGTTTGGGTTCCTTCACTTTGGGTTTTCACCGCACGCGGCATGTTTCCGGCGGTTCGACGTCCATTTTGATTAGCGTGATCTATTATGGATGCGATATATATTATTATGACTTGTAACTAATTGATGTTATTGCTACTACTACTTTCAATGTCCCTTTTTGTTGTTATTGCTACTACTTTTAATCTTTATTTAATCCTTTTTCTTTATAGTTAAAACTATGGACCACAACGGTAACGGTAGAGATCCTCAGGAAGATGCATTGTTGAACATGATAGGGGAAAGCCGACCAGAAGATGTAGAGAACTTTGTAGATGACGACTCACAATATCTGAATGATGATGGGTATTGCTTGTTGGAAGATTTGTTACAAGGAGACAACCCGCAAACAAGTATTGATGTCGATACTAGCGCTGGGCCCTCAACCTGCAAGTCCTCCGATGTAAATATTTAAGTCTTTGCTCATGATATATATCACTAGTTAGACCTTCACACATTGAGCATATATTAAACGAATGTTTTTTGTAGACCTCCAAATCGAACAATCCTCCACTCCAAGGGGCCCGACCAAAAAGTGGGACGAGAACATCCACATGAGGATTGATGTAGTCAGTGCCGATGGGATTGTCCTGTTTCATTATTATTTGATTCAACTCTATTTTCGTAAAGTGCGAGAAACAGCCACCGGCGACTAATCTATGTGGATACTTCGTTTGCGAGTACGTGCGCACGTGTGTCAGTGCGCGGACTTCTCCACATGTACGTTCAACATTAATATATATATTCAGAGTTTTACTTTTGTTAATGACAATTTATATATTCATATCGACCTTCTATTTGATACAGAATGTGGCTTCACGGTCGGAACTACCAGCAAAGCAACGCATAAGAGAAATTCAAGAGGAAATTGCTGGTTTTTTGCTTGACGAGGTCATAGCCCCAATAGGAGAATACCGTGAAAACCCATAAGTGATATTCATGTAATTCTCGTGTTCGGAAGACACTCGTGTGTATATATGATCGAATGTATATATATGTTTGTACGACTGACTCGTTATATTATATATGCATGTATGCTTAATTTAACTCGTCATACAATATATGCATCGATGTGTGTAATTGTACCGTACGAATAATAGCTTAAATCATAAATAAAACAGAAAACAGAAAACAAAATAAAAAAACCTAAAACCTAAAACCTCTCGAACTTTTAGTCCCGGTTTGTAATACAGACCGGGACAAAAGGTTATCGCCTGAGCAGCTCGCCTGCGAGCCCGCGTGGATGCTATTTGTCCCGGTTGCAGACGAGACCGCGACTAAAGGGGTTGGCCTTTAGTCCCGATTCCGCAGTCCCGGTTTTTAAACCGGGACAAAAGGCCCTTACAAACCGGGACTGTTAGGCTGTTTTCTACTAGTGTTAGCCGGAAATATTCAGAAGAGTGCAAAGAAGTAAAGGATCTTTAGCCGGTGCTAAGTCAACTTACCAAAGAGGGAGTTCACCGTCTCAGAAATAAGGGCGACAAGCTTATCAAACTTATCAGTGGAAGCCTTCAGATCCTCCTGCAGCTTATCACGCTGGTCGGCCCAGCACGCCTCATGTTCTTCGATATCCTGTCGAAGCTGGGAGTTTTCTTCGGCAGTCTGGCTGAGTTTGGTCTCCAGTTCTTTGATTTTCTTTTCAAGCTCGGCCCGCTTGCCGGCTTCAGTCTTCAGTTCCTCCTTCGCCAAGCTAAGGGTGTGATTATGTTGTTGAGCTTGATCCTGGAAAATTCGAGACACAAAGATAGTTAAAAGATGAAGGAGGTCGCAGTTAAGAGCTCAAATTGTTATAAGTCCCACTTGGGGGCTACTCAATTTGAGACTAAGATGACAATATAGTTCACAAGGAAGACCCGGAACACAGCAAGCTGTAGATTCGGCTCTTGGGGACTACTCAGTTGACGTTTTATCAGTCTAAGCAAAAGAGAGTTCAACAAGAAGACCGCCGCCGTCCGCTGCCGAGCTCCGCCTCGGCGCCGTCCGCTGCCGCGCGCCGCCGTCCGCTGCGCCGCCGTCCGTCAACGCCGCCACTGCCGAGCTCGCCGTCCCCGCTTCCTCTTCTTCTCCCTCAACGCCGCGCCGCCGAGCTCGTCGTCCCCGTCCCCGCCGAGCTCGTCGTCGTCGTCGCAGCCGGTGAGCATTCCGGCCTCTCCCCACGATCACTTAGTGTTAGGGCTAGGTTCAAATGCTAGTTAAGTTGCTAGTTTAGGTCTTAGTTTTTAGTTACTATATACTGTTTTTGCTACTGTTTTTTAGGATCTTAATTACAATGCAAAGTACTTGTGCAATTTTTAAATTCCAAGTTCAAATGCTAGTTAAGTTGCTAGTTTAGGTCTTATTTTTTAGTTACTATATACCATTAGGTCTTATTTGTGCAATGTGTTGATTAATACTCCCTCCGTTCCAAATTAATTGACTTCTATTTGCTCACATGACATACACATATGTGGGCAAATAGAAGTCAATTAATTTAGAACGGAGGGAGTATTTGTGAAATGTGCAAAGGATAGTGTCTTAGAATTATTGTTAGGAAAATGCTATTGTTCTTTAGTTGCTAGAGTTATGTGCAATGTGTTGATTAATATTTGTGCAATGTCTTGATTAATATTTGTGAAAATGCTATTTGTGACAATGTGTTTTTATGCAATGTGTTGATTAATTTGTGATGCAATGTTAAGTGAATTGCTATTGTTAAGCTCCATTGTCATGCTGACGTCAGCATGACTACTTTTGGCCGATGATTAGATGGTTGCATCTTCAGGGAGGTGTGAGTGAACCATGTTGTCTGAACATATATGCAATGTTCATTCCACGTTGTTCGCTGACACCATCCCTGAAGCAATTCTATATGAGGCCTTGCTGTCTGTTTTGCAATGTTAGGAAGTTTGTAAATTAGTGTGTTAGCAAATTGTTATAGTATTTTAGTGTCTTCAATTTAGAATTTAGAAATATTGTTTTAGTACTTAGTTGAATTTAGTTGATTGATTTAGGAATTTAGTGTCTTCAATTTAGAATTTAGAATTTAGGAATTTAGAAATATTGTTTTAGTGTCTTAGCAAATTGTTATAGTATTTTAGTGTCTTAGCAAATTGTTGTTTCTTAGCAATAGGAATTTAGTTGATTTAGGTCTTCAATTTAGAATTTATAATTTAGAACTATTGTTTTAGGACTTAGTAGTTGAATTTAGAATTTAGCAATATGTTGGAATTTAATACAATGTCTTTGAATTTTACAATGTTTTATACAATGTCTTGGATTTTAAGAGTTAATGTAAAGATTCATAGTTTCAAGATGGACGGGACTATGGATGTCCGGGACTGGGCTCCGCCGGGTTGGCACTGGGAGGTGCTACCTTCCGGTGTGCGCAGATTGGTGAGGAATGAGGGAACCATCGTCGACCCGGAGCTTCTTTGCTGGCGGTCACGTGGGCCCCGACGGGTACAGAGGGTGCCGGCCCCCGAGGAGTTGGTACGTCGTCGTGTCAGGGCGGAAGACGAGCACGTCTGTCGGTACATGGTCGCGTTGGATGTCCGTCCGTCCAACACTTGGCAGCATCTTCAAGGATCTCACATTAGTTATGATCCTGTTTGGGTTCCTTCACTTTGGGTTTTCACCGCACGCGGCATGTTTCCGGCGGTTCGACGTCCATTTTGATTAGCGTGATCTATTATGGATGCGATATATATTATTATGACTTGTAACTAATTGATGTTATTGCTACTACTTTCAATGTCCCTCTTTGTTGTTATTGCTACTACTTTTAATCTTTATTTAATCCTTTTTCTTTATAGTTAAAGCTATGGACCACAACGGTAACGGTAGAGATCCTCAGGAAGATGCATTGTTGAATATGATAGGGGAAAGCCGACCAGAAGATGTAGAGAACTTTGTAGATGACGGCTCACAATATCTGAATGATGATGGGTATTGCTTGTTGGAAGATTTGTTACAAGGAGACAACCCGCAAACAATTATTGATGTCGATACTAGCGCTGGGCCCTCAACCTGCAAGTCCTCCGATGTAAATATTTAAGTCTTTGCTCATGATATATATCACTAGTTAGACCTTCACACATTGAGCATATATTAAACGAATGTTTTTTGTAGACATCCAAATCGAACAAATCCTCCACTCCAAGGGGCCCGACCAAAAAGTGGGACGAGAACATGCACATGAGGATTGATGTAGTCAGTGCCGATGGGATTGTCCTGTTTCATTTTTATTTGATTCAACTCTATTTTCGTAAAGTGCGAGAAACAGCCACCGGCGACTAATCTATGTGGATACTTCGTTTGCGAGTACGTGCCCACGTGTGTCAGTGCGCAGACTTCTCCACATGTACGTTCAACATTAATATATATATTCAGAGTTTTACTTTTGTTAATGAAAATTTATATATTCATATCGACCTTCTATTTGATACAGAATGTGGCTTCACGGTCGGAACTCCAAGCAAAGCAACGCATAAGAGAAATTCAAGAGGAAATTGCTGGTTTTTTGCTTGACGAGGTCATAGCCCCAATAGGAGAATACCATGAAAACCCATAAGTGATATTCATGTAATTCTCGTGTTCGGAAGACACTCGTGTGTATATATGATCGAATGTATATATATGTTTCTACGACTGACTCGTTATATTATATATGCATGTATGCTTAATTTAGACTCGTCATACAATATATGCATCGATGTGTGTAATTGTACCGTACGAATAATAGCTTAAATCATAAATAAAACAGAAAACAGAAAACAAAATAAAAAAACCTAAAACCTAAAACCTCTCGAACTTTTAGTCCCGGTTTGTAATACAGACCGGGACAAAAGGTTATCGCCTGAGCAGCTCGCCTGCGAGCCCACGTGGATGCTATTTGTCCCGGTTGCAGACGAGACCGCGACTAAAGGGGTTGGCCTTTAGTCCCGATTCCGCAGTCCCGGTTTTTAAACTGGGACAAAAGGCCCTTACAAACCGGGACTGTTAGGCTGTTTTCTACTAGTGTTAGCCGGAAATATTCAGAAGAGTGCAAAGAAGTAAAGGATCTTTAGCCGGTTCTAAGTCAACTTACCAAAGAGGGAGTTCACCGTCTCAGAAATAAGGGTGACAAGCTTATCAAACTTATCAGTGGAAGCCTTCAGATCCTCCTGCAGCTTATCACGCTGGTCGGCCCAGCACGCCTCATGTTCTTCGATATCCTGTCGAAGCTGGGAGTTTTCTTCGGCAGTCTGGCCGAGTTTGGTCTCCAGTTCTTTGATTTTCTTTTCAAGCTCGGCCCGCTTGCTGGCTTCAGTCTTCAGTTCCTCCTTCACCAAGCTAAGGGTGTGATCATGTTGTTGAGCTTGATCCTGGAAAATTCGAGACTCAATGTCGGAGAGTGACTCCCACGGAACAGGGGTATCCATGAAGGGAATATGCCCTAGAGGCACTTAATAAAGATAGTTTATTTGTCATATTCCAATTGTTCATTATATGTTTTATACCATGCTATAACTGTATTAAGCGGAAACATTAATACACGTGTGGTAGATAAACAACCAGGTCCCTAGTAGCCTCTACTTGACTAGTTCATTGGGCAATTGATGATCGAGGTTTCCCGATCATGTGATGTTTATGTCAGTTGACAATGAAGTCATGTCGTTGGTAGAACGATGTGATGGACATACCCAATATTTGTAGGACGTAGTCATTACACCTTCGACCGTGAGATCTACTCTTATTGCTATTCCTAGAAGACACTTTGATTGCATCAAACGTCATATTTATATAGTGTGACAATAAAGATGTCCCTCTCGAGTGTCGGAGAGGAGTATGTTGAGACGGGGGGTCAAGAGCGGGATTTGCCAGTCCGCATAGCAGGATAGATACTCTAGGGCCCACTCGGTGAAATTATGTCAAATGAGTTTGCAAACATGTGACTAGGTCACCAGCTGACATAATATCATAGACGAGTAGAAGATAGTGTTGTCGGTAACGAGATCAAGCTAGGTATGGAGATATCTATGAATAAGTCTCGGACACGCTAAGTATCGCTATGGCAAAAGGTTTAAGACTCAGACGTCCAGGTTCGATAGGTAAAGTATTCGTTATCTCGCAGGGATTAATTCTGGGTATCCTCGGTCCACGAATTAGTCATTGATCGGAGAGGAGTCTCGATCATGTCTGGTGAGATAATCGAACCGCTAGGGTATCACACTTAAGGGGAGTCGACATTTTACCGGAAGAGAAAAATAGGAAAAGAGAGACCGGGAACGTCCCGGGAAAGTTCCGATGGAGATCGGAGAACCGAAGGTAGTTCGGTGAGTTTCGGAAAAGTTCCGGAAGAGAGGAAATTGTTTATATATGTTAAACTAATGTTAATTAGTGAATTAATATTATTTTAATGAATTTATAATGATTAAATTCGGATTTAAACATGCAGCCCACTAAATGGGCCCTTCCGGGAGGGAGAAGGCCCATGTAGGGGCCGAATTTCCCCCCCAAGGGCCAAACCCACCTGAGGGAGTTCGGATGGGCCCTAGGGGCCCATGTGGGGGCCGGACCCCCCCCTCCCTTGGTTGGTGCGGCTGGGATAGTCCCACCTTGCCTGGTTAGCAAGGTGGGGTGCCTCCTTTCTCCTATATATAGAGGGGTAGAGAGCCCCTCTCTACACACCAATTTCTCTCTCTCTCTCTCTCTCCTTGGATCACGTGACTCCCAAGTTTGGAGTTGCGCCAAGGATAAGTTTTCTCCACCATACGCACGCCGCCGTGCTGCTGGTCTTCCGGTCCCAGTCTTCCGCTGCTCGTCCCTTGATCGGGCCCGGAGTTCGTCGGCTTCACCGTATGTGTGTAACGCCCTGCGAGGTGCCACACTATTGGTGCTGGAGGTCTGCTTCCTCCATACGGCCTCAAGGTCGTCGCCGGTTTCACCGACATCACCGCGTCATCGTCTTCTTCGTCGCGCCAAGTTCTCCGCGACCTTGAGGTCGGCTACGGCGTCTACGTCGTCAACGCTTGTGCGGGAGCGTAATCCCCGCTTTTCGGTCTACAAGAGGTGTGTATACCGACCCCCCCTGCGTACTACTATATCTGCATAGTATAGATCTTGGCTATTTTTTGGTTATCGCGGTTAGGAAAAATTTTGTTTTCTGCCTGCGATCCCCTTCAGTGGTATCAGAGCCGATCTATGCGTAGATATAGCTATGCGCTAGCTTCACCCGTGTTTTACACGGGGACATCGTTCTTATTATTTGCTACCCTCTCGCGTGCACTTGCACTGCCGGCAGCATCGAGTTGATGAAGCGGCCCGGACCGACCTTACGCGTACGCTTACGCGAGACTGGTTCCACAACTGACATACGGCTGGTTCCGTATATGTGGCTGGCGGGTGTCTGTCTCTCTCTCTTTAGTTGGCTTTGCATTTTCAATGGAGGGCCCGAAAGGGATGAATAAATATGCAATTATTTGATCGTTGTTGTGGTCATAGGTTCGTAGGTATGAAGCGGTTCTATTTACGACAGCCCCAAGCCACGTAAAATATGCAAAAGATAAAGTAGAAGCGTCTAACTTTATTTTGCAGGGGGCAATGTGATATGGTCAAGGTAGGTTTATTAAATTGTTTATGAACTATTGGCGCGAAGGAGACCACCGGCGCAAGGACCATGTCACATCGCATTACATTTTGATGTTTTGTGTGCATCTTATATTGTGTGATTATATATTAGTATATATTAGTTACACGGCGGTAGTAATATAAGATGATCCCTCCAAAATACCACTAGTGTTCTTCCTTCGACGTGCACCACCAAGAAAGTTCTACGTTATGAGGCAGGCCGTGACGATCGGGTGTCAGACATATCGTCGTTCGCATACAGTGGGTGTAAGCCATGTTGCACGCGCGTTCGTTGAAGGTTATTGTGGCGAGCCTAGCATATGCAGATATGGCCTCGGAACACGGAGGCCGAAAGGTCGAGCATGAGTCACAACGTTGTTGTGATCGACATTTCGATGTCCACCTTTGAAGTTGTGTTGCCGGCTCTGACGATGAGGGGTTGCACAATGGATGGGGGTCGTGTAATCACTAAAACGATTAGAGGGATATCGTTTTGAGTGGGAGTTCTGATAGTTTTATTTTATTAAAACTTGAACCCTATTTTATAATGAACAAAGTCTGTTTTGCAAAACCTTTGTAGATATTAACCAGTGTAATAGCCTTCTTTGAAAATTAGGCACATTCCTGCGATTGAGAAACTTAAAAGGTTGGGACCAAACTTCATAGTTTTATACTTTAGCTTGAGGATACTCCTTGTTTAAACCGTTAGCTCTTTGTGATACAATACCCGCTAGGAGATAAACCCGGAGATTCCGCTAACAAAAGATAATTTGGATTATCAGGTTTTGTGCGGATGATATCATCATAGTCCAGTGTATGCTATGATCTCTGCCATAGAGAACCAACGATGTGTACGAGTTGTCAGATCGCGAACATATGAGATGATCGCTAAACTCGGGGTACACCTAAAGTTGGGGTGATGAAGTTTATCAGTACGTTGACTGATTGTCTTCTCAACCAAGATGGAAGAGAATACACACATTGAAGGAGCACGTGGCAGTCATACTTGATGACGTTGGTCATACTTGATGACGTTAGTCATACTTGATGACATTGAGACGCCTCACTCCGCTCGATCACTGGATGGCAGACGACGTTGCCAGGTGCAAATGCTTTGTCATAGACTATGTCATGCAAGGGGAATCGTTCACCTTCATGGTTCTTGATTACGTTGGAAGTATCAAGAAGATGAAACAGATCACCGGAAGTCATCAATGATGATGGTGTATATATATGATATACACGTTATGAATGTTTTACCTAAAAAGGTACTCGTAGTAGTGACTAAGTTTTTGATACTAGTCATGTTTTATGGAAACCAGATTTACTACTTGAGTAGCTTGGAAAGATGAGGTGACATTGCGTGTTGATAATGGCAGACAAATTGTTGTGATGGCCATTGACACTCTCCCTCTAGATCTACCATTTGAATAAATTCTTTTATGATCGCCTATTAGCATGATCGTTATAAATGTGTCTCCTCTAGCGAGACGACTGTTCATATATGTTAGTGACAAAATCGTTGTCCTATATTTATGAAGTAATGATCATAAGACGATTTAAATTTAGATGGTAGAAGCTCCCGCTTTCATAATATTAATGCCAAAGGATACAGACTTAATAGAGACACCACATTCGTGTGGCACTACCGTTTAAGTTATGTCTATGTTATAGTCAATGAACAAGCACCATATCGGATGGATCTACAAGTCCTTAGATTTGATCTTTTGACACTTGCAAGATAACTAAGACACCGTTTTCGGAAAACGGGCATATAACTTATTGATAGTCATGCATATAGATGTATGTGGATCAATGAAGTAATTGACGGGTAGTGAAGACCTTTATTTCGTGAACTTCGCTGAACGTTTTGAGTATAACTTGTTGAGAATCATGCATATGGGTGTATGTGAATCAATGAAGTACTTTAAACGTGTAGTGGAAGTCTTTATTTCATAGACTTCATGAATATTCCGAGTAGGTATATGGATATCCACTCAAGGAATGTTAGTCTGGAAATTTTGATTCGATCAAACAAGTTCAGAATGAAGTGGGAAATAAATTTAACAAGAAAATCAAATTTCTGCGATGCAGATCGAGGAAATAAAGATTTGAGTTATAATGTTAGCACATCATTGGAAGACTTGTGAGAAGAGTTCCACAAATTACGTCGCATGGAACACCATAGTGTTATGGTATGTTTGGACGTCGTAATCGCACCCTATCGGATAGTGTGTGGTAAATAAATCTCTTACCGAATTATTGTGATCATTGGAGTAGTATGGTAGAAACATAACATTCACGTTAGATAATAGGGAAACCATTTAAATCCATGGAGACAATACCATATGAGTGATGGCATGGCTTTTAGCCTAGATTGTCATTTCAGCAATTTAGTGTTTCGATGTGATCAAACCTAAAATGGATTAATCTTTGTAGTATACCGTACCTAAAGAGTTAGTTGGGTACATGTCTCACGACATAGGCAAAATCGTTGCCGGAATGTACCTTGCGAAAGAAATAGTTTCTTGTCCAAGGGTATAAGTGGGAAAGAAAGTAGAGCAAGACGAAGTTAATGAACTTTCTCTCCAGACATCAGAGTGGCGCAGCGAAAAGTGTTTTTCGGTGTCATGCTACTCAACTTAAAAGAAGCTGATGATGAAGATCATGATGCTCTGAGCTCATACTGAGAACATAGGCATACGAGGTTGTGTTCCACATTGTGTGGTATGACAATCTTGTTATGAAGGTCATATTAGTGGAATATGACGGACCTACGAACTACGAAGAAGAGATGGTAAACCTAAGTCCGAGAAATGACTATAAGTCATATATGATCCGAGATAAAATCCATGTACGATTACCAGGTAATGACTTGGGAGATCTTCTTGTTGGCATCTAGGATGTTAATAGAATATGGAATTTTATGAGAGAATAGACACTGATAAGGATCGATTTGTCGTAAAATAGTTCCGACAGATTCAAAAGTTGACCACAACGAGATTTGTCTCAAGTGGCGAAGCCTAATTCTACTCGGGGTCGTTTAGCAATTACTATAATTTCAAATTGAGAAATTGATAGATGGATAAGGAAACCATGTTTCTTAATGGTATGATTAAGAAAGAGTTGTAATCAGTACAATAATGGTTTGATGATCCTAAGGATGCTAAACATGTATGCAAACTTCAGTTGTCCATTCATGGGCTGAAGCAAGCATATCGGAGCTGGAATCTTCACTTTGATGATGTGATCAAAGGATTTTGGAGTTGTCCAAAATAGTTGAAGAAACTAGCATTTACAAAGAAGTGAGTGGGAGCAAAGTAGTTTTTCTTGATCTTAAAGGCGGAAGGCATATGTGAGTGGGAGCTAGGTGTCATTCATGATTTTATATGTAACGACATATTGAATGACACAGATCCTCTAGTAGAGTGTAAAGGATTATTTAATTGATTAAATTTTCTATGAATGAAGTTAGGAGTATTATGCGTCCGATTTATAATTGTATAGATCAGAAGGGGCTTAATAACATTAGGTCGGAATATTTTCCTAGGTTAAGATTCTGAAGTGTGTCAAAATAGAACAAGCGAAGAAAAAGGTTCTTGCTTGTATGACTAGGAATAATATTAAGTTTATCTTAGCATTTTCAGTGATAGCTGATGAAAGAAAAGGGATGTTCGACATCCTCTATGCCTCAGACATAGATTCTATCAGACTGAAAGCTCGACTTGGTGTGACCCACGTTCTTGGTTGAAGAACGGGTTCTAGAGTGATCCTTGTGTGGATCAATGAACAAACGTTAAGTATTTTCTTCAGTGTCTGTGAGAACTGAAGATATGTTTTCTGGTAAAGGGTAAGAGTGGATAGACAAACTTGCCGTAAAACGGTTACGAGGATGCAAGTTTTGACACTGACCCATACGACTAGAAATCTCATATAGGAGATGTCCTTTGTTTTGAAGAAAGACATGGTTAGTTTGCGAAGTCGCATATGAATGCACTGTCGCATAATCTACATAGGTATAGAAGTATATGGCAACTTCAGAAGTAGCTAGTATGATTGGACTGAGTCTCACTCCATCGACTAAGATATATTTCGCCGTTATCGTGAGATACGGGATGATGTCAAACCAGGTGACATAGAAGTGTTGCAAAACACATATAGGTCTCAATGTGTGAGATCTGTTGACTGTATTCCTCTTCAACGAGACAAGCATGCACCAAGATGCTATGGGTGTTGAGCTTTTACCAAGTTATAAACTAGATTAAGTGTTACTCTAGTGCAAGTGGGAGACTGAAGGGAATATGCCCTAGAGGCACTTAATAAAGATAGTTTATTAGTCATATTCCAATTGTTCATTATATGTTTTATACCATGCTATAACTGTATTAAGCGGAAACATTAATACACGTGTGGTAGATAAACAACCAGGTCCTTAGTAGCCTCTACTTGACTAGTTCATTGGGCAATTGATGATCGAGGTTTCCCGATCATGTGACGTTTATGTCAGTTGACAATGAAGTCATGTCGTTGGTAGAACGATGTGATGGACATACCCAATATTTGTAGGACGTAGTCATTACACCTTCGACTGTGAGATCTACTCTTATTGCTATTCCTGGAAGACACTTTGATTGCATCAAACGTCATATTTATATAGTGTGACAATAAAGATGTCCCTCTCGGGTGTCGGAGAGGAGTATGTTGAGACGGGGGGTCAAGAGCGGGATTTGCCAGTCCGCATAGCAGGATAGATACTCTAGGGCCCACTCGGTGAAATTATGTCAAATGAGTTTGCAAACATGTGACTAGGTCACCAGCTGACATAATATCATAGACGAGTAGAAGATAGTGTTGTCGGTAACGAGATCAAGCTAGGTATGGAGATATCTATGAATGAGTCTCGGACACGCTAAGTATCGCTATGGCAAAAGGTTTAAGACTCAGACGTCCAGGTTCGATAGGTAAAGTATTCGTTATCTCGCAGGGATTAATTCTGGGTATCCTCGGTCCACGAATTAGTCATTGATCGGAGAGGAGTCTCGATCATGTCTGGTGAGATAATCGAACCGCTAGGGTATCACACTTAAGGGGAGTCGACATTTTACCGGAAGAGAAAAATAGGAAAAGAGAGACCGGGAACGTCCCGGGAAAGTTCCGATGGAGATCGGAGAACCGAAGGTAGTTCGGTGAGTTTCGGAAAAGTTCCGGAAGAGAGGAAATTGTTTATATATGTTAAACTAATGTTAATTAGTGAATTAATATTATTTTAATGAATTTATAATGATTAAATTCGGATTTAAACATGCAACCCACTAAATGGGCCCTTCCGGGAGGGAGAAGGCCCATGTAGGGGCCGAATTTCCCCCCCAAGGGCCAAACCCACCTGAGGGAGTTCGGATGGGCCCTAGGGGCCCATGTGGGGGCCGGACCCCCCCCTCCCTTGGTTGGTGCGGCTGGGATAGTCCCACCTTGCCTGGTTAGCAAGGTGGGGTGCCTCCTTTCTCCTATATATAGAGGGGTAGAGAGCCCCTCTCTACACACCAATTTCTCTCTCTCTCTCTCTCCTTGGATCACGTGACTCCCAAGTTTGGAGTTGCGCCAAGGATAAGTTTTCTCCACCATACGCACGCCGCCGTGCTGCTGGTCTTCCGGTCCCAGTCTTCCGCTGCTCGTTCCTGGATCGGGCCCGGAGTTCGTCGGCTTCACCGTATGTGTGTAACGCCCTGCGAGGTGCAACACTATTGGTGCTGGAGGTCTGCTTCCTCCATACGGCCTCAAGGTCATCGCCGGTTTCACCGACATCGCCGCATCATCGTCTTCTTCGTCGCGCCAAGTTCTCCGCGACCTTGAGGTCGGCTACGGCGTCTACGTCGTCAACGCTTGTGCGGGAGCGTAATCCCCGCTTTTCGGTCTACAAGAGGTGTGTATACCGACCCCCCCTGCGTACTACTATATCTGCATAGTATAGATCTTGGCTAGTTTTTGGTTATCGCGGTTAGGAAATTTTTTGTTTTCTGCCTGCGATCCCCTTCAATCCACGCCCTGAAGAGAGGTTTGAAGGGGGGACTGAACGCGGAGGTCAACGACCCTCGAGAGGCACGACGACGGTGCTCGCCGGGCCTGGAGAGAGAGAGATCACGACAAAGAAGGACACCGGCCCGTACCCAGGTTCACGGCCCTCAGGAGGAGGTAAAACCGCTACTCCTGCTTGTCTGTATTGCACTGTGGAAGTTACAGAACAATGAGCTTGCCGAGGGCTCTCTTGAGGCAGTTTGGTGCTCGGAGAGGGACACAATGGTCGTCTTCCTCCTCCAGCAGTTGGCTATTCTATGCGTTTGGCTAAGGCTCCCTCGGTCTAGGAAGCCATCAGCCGACTGGAGATCAATCCCCTTCTATGGTGGAGCTCCTGCTCCTTTTATAGGCGCCCCGGGCTCCATCCTCGTGCTGGTGGGTTCCCACATGCCGGTGGCGCGAAGGAGCGGGAGTCCACCGCGGCTCATCCGTCCATGGGCGCGGTCCATCCGTGCTAAAGTTGCGCGCCGTGGCCGACAGGTTGCAGACGGTGCAGAGCGGTTCGCAGGCGCGGCAGAGGTCGTGGTGGAGCCCACGATGACGATCTTCTTGGAGCGTTGCGCCGTCCAGCCGCTTTATCACCAAAGAGGAAAGTCCTAGTTGTCCTGGCGCAGGCGGCGCGGCTTTGTTGACTCCTTTATCATCAGAACGGCAGCTGGGATGCTCGCGTCACCCTGCGGCTGCTGCAGGGGCCATGTGCGCCCCGCAGCGCTTGCTTAGCCGCGAAGTGTCTCCACAGGGCCGTGGTGGCCTGTGGAGAGGTTTCCCGAGTCTTTCTCTCTCCAGGCGTGTCGAGCCTTGGGGAGTCTCTTGAAGCGCGGGGTCCTCTTCAGGCCCTCAAGAGGAGATGCCTCTCGAGGGTCTCTCCAAGCGGTAGCTTGGTCCTTAGTCGTTT
This sequence comes from Poa annua, assembly GCA_026929855.1. Lineage (NCBI taxonomy): Eukaryota > Viridiplantae > Streptophyta > Magnoliopsida > Poales > Poaceae > Poa > Poa annua. The sequence continues at coordinate 24,588,073 of CM049439.1, read as the reverse complement.
TGACGAATCCTCGCGGGCGAGGCCTGTAGGGAGTGGGCTATGCACACCCCGGTCCTCATTGGGCCGACAGTAGCCCCCGGGCCCGCGATGGGCACGGCTGAGCCCATGACCGCAGCCGAAGCGTCGTGGGCCCAAAGTGTCCGGCCGGGCCGAGCCACGCGTCACTCAGGCGAGTAACGGTTGCGCACGATCTGGGGCGTGCGTCGTGGGGGGTCCCACCACGCCCCGGTAACCGCTCCTTGACGGGACATAAAGCCGTCGCGCCGGAGCAGGGAGCCGTTACTGCTCCCATTCTCTCTTGCAGAAGCCATCCGCCCCGAGCTCTCCGCTCCTGCTCTCCGACGCGCCCTACTCCTTTCTTCTCCAACTTCTCCCCGCGCCGCGCTCACCACTTCCTAGGCGATGAGTCCGGCCAAGAACAAGGGCAAGGCGGCCGCGGGGTCTTCTTCGCAGGCGGCGCCTGCCGAGGCCGCTCATGGCGCGGCATTGCTAGGGGTGCGCGTCAACGACAAGGCCCTCGACAAGGTCCGCTTCCTGGTGGCGGACCGGACCAATGAGCACGGCGCCACCGCGCTCAAGGCCGCGACGCACGGGAAACGCCCGCGAGGGTTTTTCCCCGTCTTCCAGCACTGTGTCGCTGAAGGGCTGGTGCCGCCATTCTCTCCGTTCCTGGAGGGGGTGCTGGCCTTCTACCAGATCCAGCTGCTGCACCTCCACCCCAACTCCGTGCTCATTCTCGCCATCTTCGCCTACCTCTGCGAGGCATACTTGGGCCTGGAGCCCACGGTGGACCTCTTCCGGTGCTTCTACGCGCTCCGGAACACGGCGAAGTATGAGCGCTCCGGATGCGTCTCGTTCCGCATCGTGGATGGCATGGGGAGCGTTTACATCCCCATGTCGTGGAGCGAGGGCAAGGCCATCACCTCAGTGACGAAGAAGGTGGACGACTTCCGCCAGCGGTGGTTCTTCGTCGGGGTGGAGCAGCCCTGCGCCTTCCTCGAGGTCCCTGACGCGCCGCCCGTGAAGAACTCGAACTGGGGCAAGGCCCCCTTCAGCGGCGCGCAGAACGCAATGTTGACGGGCCGCCTGAGCTACCTTCGGGAGGAGGGCCTCACGGGGCAGATCATCGTCGCGGATTTCGTGACGCGCCGCATCGCTCCACTCCAGGCGCACGCGATGCCCATGTGGATGTACTCCGGCCCCCAGGACAAGATGCGGCTCCACCGCGAGGACAACGACAAGGACGCTGTCGACAACGTCCTGTCCGCACTCTTCATCAACCCGGCGGTTCCCGCCACGGACGAGCTCCCTATCACGCTGCGGCCCCTGCACCAGTACAACATGACGGAGCGCCTGGCCATTCTGGAGGGGATGCCTTCGTTCACCCCGTCGGGCCCAGCGGGGAAAATGGTGCCTGTGCCAGTGGTGCACGAGGCGGAGGGGGCAGAGACGCCCTCTGCCTCAGGAGCTGGGCAAGGCGAGGAGGAGGCCGCAGCAGGGGGGGAGTCCTCTTCGAGGGCCGGGCCCCTTACTGACGAGATTTGCGACATCTCGTCGGGCGATGACGACGACGCCTTCATGGTGGTGCCCGCGCGCCAGGCGGAGGAGGAGGAGGCCGAGGAGGAGGCCTCTGACGAGGAGGCCTCGCCAGGGCGTCGCGAGCCCCGCTCCAAGGCGGCTGTGGACCGGTCCGGGGCGAGGCCGTCAGACGTCCCCTCCAAGAGGAAAGCCGAGGCGCCTCCGGAGGGGTCAGGTGCCAAGGCCAAGCCCTCTTGGCGCTCGCCAGGCTTGGCGTGGGTCGACACCGGCGCCAAGGAGTCCGGGTATGTGTTTTAGGCTTTTAGCCGATCGATTCTTGTTCTTTCTCTTTCCGCCTATTTCTGAAGATCTTTCCCTGGTGCTTGCCAGTGACCTTGTGCCTGCGAAGCGTCGCAAGCTTCGCAAGGCGGCAGAGGTGAAGAAAGCCACGGCTGAGGTCGTGGCTGAGGAGGCCGCGAGGCCTGTGGAGACGGCCTCCACAGGCCCAACCGAAGAAATGCCTCAAGCGGAGGCAGCTGGGCCTTTAGCCGGGACAGCGGCGCCTCAGGCGGAGGCAGCTGCGCCGCCCCCCGAGCCGATGGTGGTGGAGGCGCAGGAGGAGCGGGTTGCTAGCCCTCCTCGCGCCCCTACCCCGCCTCGCGCGGCCACGCCCCCGCGCGAGCCGACTCCGGCCCGCGAGGCCATTCCACCTCGCGCGACCACGCCCCCCGCGCAGCCAGAGGCCGGGACAGACCAGGGCCCGCCAAGCGCGGGCGCATCTGCAGGGGGAGCTCCTTCGTCTCCGCCAAGCCCCGCCGCGGGGGGCGAGGCGCAAGAGGTGACGCGCCAGGGCGGCGAGGTCGGTGAGGCCGGTTTGGGCGCCGCGATGGACGGGACGCGATCTAGCCCCCAGGCACGCCCAGAGGCTCAGTTCCCCATGCCCGGCGCAGGGGCAGGCACCTCCTCATGCCGCGACCTGGTCCTTGGCGGCTGGGACTGGAGCAAGGGGCACCGTGAGGTCGCCTTCCGCATCGTGAGGGAGTCCCTGGAGGGCTTGGAGGCGCAACTTGCCCTCGAGGACGCTCAGCTCACCCAGCAGCGCGACGAGCTTGCGGGGGCGTGGGCGCGCTTCCACGCCGCAGTTGAGGCCCGCCGCCAGGAGGATCTGGCCCTCCAGGCCGCACGCGAGGGGGCCGTCCGCTTCGCCAAGGAGGTCCGCGAGGGGGCCATCCGTGACGCTGACGAGCTCCTTGCCCCTCTCCAGGACGAGCGCAACGCGGCCGCCGATCTCCTCGCCGAGGTGAAGGCCGAGCGCGAAGCTATGGAGGGCTCGCTGGCGCAGAAACGTCGCGAGCTGGCCCAGCTAGAGTCCCAGCTCCTTTCCGCCCATCGGGTCGCGCAGGAGACTCTGGAGGAGGACCGCAAGGGCCTTGCCGAGCGCGAGCGGCTGCTGGCCTCCAGGGAGCAGCACGTGCTGCAGCGTGACGAGCAGCGGCTCCAGGCGGAGGGCGAGCTCGCCACCAAGCGCGAAGAGCTTGAGGCGCGCGAGGGGGACCTGGCTCAGGCGCTCCAGAGGCACGACGAGAACGTCACCGCCCAGAAGCAAACCCTGGAGCGCTTCCAGCAGCGGTTTGCCGAGAAGAAGAAGGAGGCGGAGGCGGCCCTCGCGGAGCGCGAGAAGGAGTTCAGGCAGACCACCTCCAAGGAGTACCGCGACAAGGCCAAGAAGCAGGAGGACCGCTTCAAGGCCAAGCACGCTACCGACGCCAAGCGGATCGCGGAGCTTGAGAAGGCCAACTCCAAGCTCGAGGCCCGCCTCCAGCGCGCCAAGGAGGCCTATCACCAGGCGGAGGATGGTCGCAGGGCCGCTGTCCTGGAGCTGGACGCCCTCGTCAAGGACGTGGAGGGCCAGGCGGGCTCAGCGGCCAAGCAGGTGACGGAGGCTGTGGACACCGCGCAGGCGGCTCGCGTGCTGACGAAGCAGCGGGAGCGTATGTTCCAGGCGCTGGTGGCCAGGGGCAACGAGCTTGCAGCTCAGCTTGGCGCGGAGGCGCCGCACGCTGAGGTTCGCGGCCGTGGCGATGCTGCCATGTACCTGGTCTACTTCGACCAGCTCTTCTCGGCCCTCGAGAGCCCCGTCGCCGATCTCCGCGAGGTGATCGAGGTCGAGAGCCGCCAGCTCCTCGGGGTGGTTGTTGACCGCATCTTCACCAACCTTCGGCTCCTCACGCCCGGCTTCGACCTCGCCACGGTGACCGAGGAGCGCACGGGCGAGGAGGTCTTGCGGGTCTCCAACTCCCTCCGCGAGCAGGTCGAGACCTTCTGCAACCGCTTCAAGCGCGCAGAGGTGGCTGCGGAGGACAGCGAGGAGGAGGCCGCCCTTGCTGAGGAGGAGGACGCTGAGGAGGAGGAGCATGCTGGCGCGGACTCCGCCTGAGCCCTTGATTAATTGCGCCTTTGAGCGCCTGTATCTGAAACAGCTTTATGTTTAGACATTATGCATTTTGAGCATGTAATGTATTCCTTGAGTACTTGATGTTAACTTGTGTGTCCCTCGAGAGGCCCTTTCTGCCTTATTTTCATGTCTATGTTTTCTCTGCGTCGTTAGGTCCCATCTCTTCGCGCTATGACTCCGCCACTGCGGTATGCTAGAGCAATGACTCAGCAAGGCCGGGGGGAGTTTAAGGCTTGGAGAGGTAAGAGCCCTGAGTCGCGATGCTCAAGTGCCCCCCTTAGACATGCGAGTAGCCCATGAAGCACAAGGGAGAATGAAATCGCTCGAGGGGCAAACGTGCGCTTGGGGAGAAAAAGCTCTTCGAGTTACGAGTGTGGGACTTAGCTTCTCGAGGCTTTTTGCCCTGTAGAGGTTTTTTAGCCTGGCGAGGAGGTCTTCAAGGGTTTTGCCCTTCCGCCTCCTCAGGCTTGTAGAGACGCTTGTTCTCTGTAGATGTTAGAGGGGCAAACCCAAACGCTTGTGCACGGTACCAGGGACTAATGCGCGCTTATAGGTCCCCTCAGGCGTTCCTTGCGAGGAGAGAGAGTACCAAGGTCCTTTGTAGAGGTGGCGTGTTTGTGGGAGCTTGCCCTCCAGCCAGAGCTCGGATCCTTGGGTTTTGCAGTGTTGCTGGTGTGTCATCTGAGGCACTGGCACCGTACTCAGCCCCCGCTCGCGAGGTGCGCTTGTGGAGAGATATAAGTGCCCATTTTCAATAAAGAAAATAGTGCTGGAATAAACTCACCACCAAAATATTACATAGTGGCGCCGTAGCGCATTGTTCACTTAGGAACGAAATTGTTTCATTATGCTTGGGGTTGCCAAGTTAATGTATTTGACCATGTTGAGGCATGGGGACCACCCATTAGTGGCAGAGACTCTCAACGGCCTGCGGTGGCTCGTTACATGGAGAGCTCGGAGGGTTGACCCTCGAGAGAAGCCTTTGGGGCTTGGAGGTTTAAGCCGTGAGCTTTTTTAACCTCTAGAGACAAAAAATGCTTGGAGGTGGAGCCGTAAGCTGCCTCTTCAGCCAGATGTCTTGACGTGACAATGATCACGGGTGTGACAATGATCACGGGTAGAACTTGCGCAAGTGCACGATGTTCCACGGGTTCTTGACGGGGATGCCGTCTTCGGTCTCGAGACGTACTGCGCCAGGCCTGGCGACGTGGGAGACCCTGTAGGGACCTTCCCACATCGGCGAGAGCTTGTGGAGGCCTTCCCTGGAGAGAATTCGCCTGAGGACGAGGTCGCCCGCCTCAAGGGTGCGTGAGCGCACATGGCGGCTGTGGTAGCGTCGCAGGTCTTGCTGGTACCCTGCCGCTCTGAGGGCGGCCTGACGGCGCAGTCCCTCAAGGAACAGCAGGTCGTCGTTGTGGAGGCCCTCCTTGATGTCCTCATTGAAGGCAAGGATCCGTGGTGATCCATGCTTGATTTCTGCGGGGAGGACTGCCTCAGCTCCGTAGACCAGGGCGAAGGGCGTTTCGCCTGTAGGCCTTGAGGAAGTTGTGCGTATGGACCAGAGCACTGAAGGGAGCTCGTCGATCCAGCCCTTGCCGTGGCCCTTGAGGATGTTGAAGCTTCTGGTCTTGAGGCCCTTGAGGACTTCTGCGTTTGCTCGTTCGGCTTGACCGTTGCTGCGTGGGTGAGCCACCGAGGCGAAGCAGACCTTGACGCCGAGCTTGTCGCAGTAGGCTCGGAAGATGCCGCTGGTGAACTGCGAGCCATTGTCGGTGATGATGCGGTTGGGCACGCCGAAGCGGCAGACCAAGCTCCTGAAGAATTTCACCGCGGCCCCAGCCGGTATTGTGCGCACTGGCTCAACTTCGGTCCACTTGGTGAACTTGTCGATGGCCACGAAGAGGAAGCGATAGCCCCCCTGTGACCTTGGGAAGGGGCCCAAGATGTCCAGCCCCCAGACCGCAAACGGCCAGGAGAGCGGGATGGTTTGAAGCCCCAGCGCCGGCTGATGAATTTGCTTGGCGTGGAATTGGCAGGCGTCGCAGGTTTGCACAATGGCGACCGCATCTTGAAGCACTTGAGGCCAGTAGAAACCGCTCCTGAAGACCTTGCCTGCGAGGGTGCGCGCACATGAGTGGTGGCCTCACTCCCCGCTGTGGATGTCCTTGATCAGCTCTCGGCCTTCCTCAGGGGGGACGCACTTGAGCGTGATACCATTTGGGCTCTTGCGGTAGAGGTTTCCCTCGAGGATGCAGTAGGATTTCGCCTGTCGAGCGATTCGCTCTGCGTCAGCATCTTCTTCAGGGAGGATTCCTTTCACCAAGTAGTCCTTGAGCTCATCAATCCAGCCTGAGGTCTGGTGTGTTGCCGTCAGCAACAGGCGCTCCCCTGTGCTGGGACCGCAATCGGGTGCCCCAGACTCAGGAGGCGGTGGGAGCGCTTCGTCTGCGCTTGCGGCTGTGGTCTCTCGAGGCTGCTTGATGGATGCCTTGGCGAGCCTCTCTTCAAAGACGCCGGCCTGCTGGGGTTGCCTCCGCGAGGCTCGCTTGGCGATGTCGTCAGCCTCTTGGTTTTCCTTCCTCGGGATGTGCATGAGCTCCATGCCCCTGAAGTGCTTCTCGAGCTTGCGGACCTCTTCAAGGTATGCGGCCATGTGGTCGTCTTTTGGCGTGTAGCTCTTGTTGGAGAAGTTGACGAGCAGCTGGGAGTCTCCCTTGACGAGCAGGTGCTTGACGCCTAGAGCGATGGCGGCCCTTAAGCCGGCGAGGAGGCCTTCGTATTCGGCGATGTTGTTGGAGATCTTGTCGATCGTGAAGCACAGCTGGACAGCGTAGTATAGCTTGTCACCCTTGGGCGAAGTCAGGACAACGCCTGCTCTGCCATTGCGGCAAGCGAAGGCTCCGTCGAAGTGCATGGTCCAGTGGCTAGGCACTGTGCCTCCCGAGGGCTCGGCTTCTTCCTCGCGAGGCTCCTCAGGGCTTGGGTCAGTCCATTCGGCGACGAAGTCAGCCAGCGCTCTTCCTTTTATGACCCTCGTGGTGTCAAAGCGCAAGTTGAATGGCTGCAGCTCGATGTTCCATCCTGCGACACGATCAGTGGCGTTGGGGTTGCGCAGGATTTGGTCCAGGGGGAAGGCAGTGACCACCGTGATGGGGTGGCCCTGGAAGTAGTGTCTCAACTTCCTGGAGGCGATGAGGAGTGCGACGAGGAGCTTCTGCTGCATTGGATACCTCTCACGAGCGTCCCGCAGCACTGTGCTGACGAAGTAGACGGGGTGCTCGACAAGGGTTGTCTGAGGTGGCGCAGCGTCAGCCCTCTGCGGAGGCTCTTCAGGGCCCTTGTCGAGATCTGCCTAGGGAGGCGTCTCGACAGGGGTGGTGGGAGCAGACTCGATTTGAGGCGGTGGGCCTGGCAGTGGGTCTGTGGAGGCTGCTCCTTCGACGGGGTTTTTGTCGGGGGGTTCTGGGCTTGGAGTGGCAGTACTCTTCTTGGGGAGGACAGGTTCTTCCCTTTCGACCACCAAGACGGCACTTGCGGTCTGAGGGGTGGCTGAGAGGTACAGCTTCAGGTGCTCGCCTGCCATGGGGGCCACCAAGACTGGAGGGCTGGCCAGATACTTTTTTAAGTCCTCGAAGGCTTTGTCCCGAGGAGCTTGCCTGAAGGGACCCCGAAGACGCACTTGGCGGGGTTCAGCTTGATGTTCACCTTTCTCAGGCTGGCGAAGGTTTCCTCGAGATCCTTCAAGAGGGTGTCCCCCTTTCGAGACTTGACCATGATATCATCGACGTAGGCCTCAGCGTTTCTGCCCATCTGTGGCCCCAAGGCTATCCTAATGAGCCTCTGGAAGGTGGCTCTAGCGTTCTTCAGGCCGAAGGGCATGCATGTGTAGCAGTACACGCCACAAGGGGTGAGGAATGCCGTCTTCTCCTCGTCCTCTTTAGCCATCTTGATCTGGTGATAACCAGAGAAGGCGTCCAGAAAACAGAGGAGGTCGCAGCCAGCGGTGGAATCCACGATCTGGTCTATCCTCGGCATAGGGTATGGGTCCTTGGGGCAGGCCTTGTTGACATCGGTGTAGTCGATGCAGAGTCGGCCTCCTCCAGCGGGTTTAGGAACAACCACGCCGTTGGAGAGCCAAGTTGGGTGCGCGACTTCGCGGACGACGTTTGCCGCCTTGAGCTTCTCTACCTCCTTGACGATGAATGCTTGCTTCTCGGGGGCTTGCTTTCGTGCTTCTTGCTTGACGGGGCGTGCGTCTGGACACACGGCTAAGTGGTGCTCGATCACCTCCCTTGGTACACCGGACATATCTGACGGAGTCCATGCGAACATGTCAGAGTTTGCCCGAAGGAAGGCGACGAGCGCGCTTTCCTATTTGGGAGGCAGGGCAGCGCCTATGGTGACGCTAGCCCCCGAGCCTTCAGCCCCCAAGCTGGTGGTGTCCAGCGACACCTTCTTCGTGGCAGCTTGTTCCTGAGAGAACACTTGCTTCTTCTTCTTGGGCCTCTCGAGAGGCTCCATGTCCTCGTCAGCCGGGAAAGCCATGGCGGCTGCCTTGTAGGCGCTCTCGACAGCGCGCGTGGCGTCCAGGATGTGACCATGGATGGCAATGGTGCCAGCGCTGCCGGGGATCTTGACCATGTTGTAGGCGTGGTGCGTGACGGCCATGAACTTCGCGAGGGCGGGGTAGCCGAGGATGGCGTTGTACGGCAAGCCGATGTGGGCGACGTCGAAATCGATCAGCTCTGTGCGATAGTTCTTCTGCGTGCCGAAGGTGACCGCGAGACGGACTTGCCCCAGAGGCTCGATTGAACCACTGGTGACGCCCGTGAACGGCCTGGAGGGCATAAGCCACTCGTAGGGCACTTGAAGCGTCTCGAAGGTCTCGACAGAGATGACATTCAGGCCCGCTCCCCCATCGATGAGTGTCTTGGAGACGGTGATGTTGTTGATGGTGGGGGAGCAGACCAGGGGGAGGGTTCCAACAGTCTTGGTCGACTTGGGGTGGTCCTTGGCGTCGAAGGCGATGGTGTAATGGGACCACTTGAGGGGCCTGGAGGTCTCGGTGCTCGGGAGCGCAGCGTTGAGTTTGCGGGCGAACTGCTTGAACTGATTGTTCGATTTGGGCGCTTGAGCCCCGCCGAGGATGCAGGCCATGGCGCCTCTCGGGGCCTGGTAGCCTCCATCTTCCTCGTCGGGGAGGTTGTTGTTCCTCTCAGCGGCGTTGGCTTGAGTGCCCTGCGGCCTCTAGTAGCCGCCAGCGCGTCCGCCTCTGCTGTCGCGGCGGTAGCCGCGGCCTCTGCCGCGGCTCCCGCTGGCTTCTTCGCGCTCGCGCTCTCTGCTCAGCCTCTTGAGGTCGTGGCAGTTCTCGGTGGCATGGCCGCGCCTGTTGTGGTAGACGCAGAATGGGCGGTGGTCCACCTCCTTGTCGCCGCGCTCGGGAGAACCCCTGCGGGAGCCCTTCGCGTCAGGCTCTGCCGCGAGGACCGCGGTGGCCTTGCGCTTGGGCTCTTCCTTCTTCTTGTGGCTCTTGGACCCCTCGCCAGGGTCGTCCCCCCGTGCGCTCATCTTGACGAAGAGGATTCCCTCTTCAACCTTGGCGCACTTATCCGCCAGATCGAACAGCTTCACCACAGAGGTGAGCTTGTCGTGAATGCCGAGCTTCTCGAGCATCCTGCGGTTCGTGACGCCCTCGCGGAAGGCAGCGATGACCTGGGTGTCGGGGATGTTTGGAATCTTGTTCCGCACCTGGCTGAAGCGCTGGATGTACTTGCGAAGAGTCTCATCCTTCTTCTGCACCACAGCGTGCAAGTCGTTGTGGGTGAGTGCGCGCTCGTACGTGCCCTTGAAGTTGGCGACGAACTGCCTGCAGAGCTCCTCCCAGGAGTCGATGGAGTCCTCAGGCAGGTTGAGGAGCCAGGACAGCGCGGAGTCCCTGAGGGCGTGGGAGAACCAGTTGGCCATGACCTTGTCGTCTCCCCCTGCGGCCTGGATGGAGGTGGTGTAGAGCTGCAGGAACTCGAGAGGGTTGGTGGACCCGTCGAAGCCCTTGGGGAGCGCTGGCCTGAACTTCTGCGGCCAGACCACACGACGCAGGGCGCGCGTGAAGGCCATGCAGCCAGTGGCGTAGGTGGCCGTTCCTCCCTGGAGGGCCCTGCGGTTTTGTTGCCCCGCTTGGCCGAGCTCCTCGACGAGGCGGTTCTGGAGGTCGCGGCGTCGCTCCATGCCCACACGTGCGTCAGGCGCGGTGCGCTGCACGATCTGGCAATCGTGCGGCGAGGAAGCATGGGAGGGAGCCCGCTGTGCCGCGGCCGGAGGCGGTCCTGGCGGCGGCGGGGGCGCACCTGGTGCGGCCGCCCCTGCAGGGCCGGAGGGTACGATGGAGCGCGACGGAGCAGGGCGCGTGGTTGCGATGTCGACGAGGTGGTGGAGGCGGTCCAACCACTGGTCGTGTGCCTCGGCACTTGGCCGGTAGCGGAGGAGCTCCTGGGCCATGAGCAGCGCGGTATGCGGGGCGGGCTCGTGGTGCTCCCGCGTGGACACGCTCCGGCGCCGGGACCGGTGCGAGGACTCAGCGTCCTCACGGCGCTCGGAGAGGTCCTCGTCGTCGCGCTGGTCTCCGCCGCGGTGCTCCTCGCTCTCTGGCTCCTCTACGCGCGGGCCGGTGCCAGCGCGCTCGGCCGCGCGAGGGCGACCACGGCGGCCACGGGTGGGAGCAGTGCCGGGCTCGGTGTGAGCTCTCTCAGAGCCACGCCGGTTGGCGCGCGTCGCGCGGGTGTCCGTCATGGCGCGGAGTTCAGAGGTTGAAGACGCGCCTCAGTCCCCCTACCTGGCGCGCCAGATGTCGGAGAGTGACTCCCACGGAACAGGGGTATCCACGCCCTGAAGAGAGGTTCGAAGGGGGGACTGAACGCGGAGGTCAACGACCCTCGAGAGGCACGACGACGGTGCTCGCCGGGCCTGGAGAGAGAGATCACGACAGAGAAGGACACCGGCCCGTACCCAGGTTCACGGCCCTCGGGAGGAGGTAAAACCGCTACTCCTGCTTGTCTGTATTGCACTGTGGAAGTTACAGAACAATGAGCTTGCCGAGGGCTCTCTTGAGGCAGTTTGGTGCTCGGAGAGGGACACAATGGTCGTCTTCCTCCTCCAGCAGTTGGCTATTCTATGCGTTTGGCTAAGGCTCCCTCGGTCTAGGAAGCCATCAGCCGACTGGAGATCAATCCCCTTCTATGGTGGAGCTCCTGCTCCTTTTATAGGCGCCCCGGGCTCCATCCTCGTGCTGGTGGGTTCCCACATGCCGGTGGCGCGAAGGAGCGGGACTCCACCGCGGCTCATCCGTCCATGGGCGCGGTCCATCCGTGCTAAAGTTGCGCGCCGTGGCCGACAGGTTGCAGACGGTGCAGAGCGGTTCGCAGGCGCGGCAGAGGTCGTGGTGGAGCCCACGATGACGATCTTCTTGGAGCGTTGCGCCGTCCAGCCGCTTTATCACCAAAGAGGAAAGTCCTGGTTGTCCTGGCGCAGGCGGCGCGGCTTTGTTGACTCCTTTATCATCAGAACGGCAGCTGGGATGCTCGCGTCACCCTGCGGCTGCTGCAGGGGCCATGTGCGCCCCGCAGCGCTTGCTTAGCCGCGAAGTGTCTCCACAGGGCCGTGGTGGCCTATGGAGAGGTTTCCCGAGTCTTTCTCTCTCCAGGCGTGTCGAGCCTTGGGGAGTCTCTTGAAGCGCGGGGTCCTCTTCAGGCCCTGGCTTCCTCTTCAGGCCCTCAAGAGGAGATGCCTCTCGAGGGTCTCTCCAAGCGGTAGCTTGGTCCTTAGTCGTTTTGACGAATCCTCGCGGGCGAGGCCTGTAGGGAGTGGGCTATGCACACCCCGGTCCTCATTGGGCCGACACTCAAAGATAGTTAAAATATGAAGGAGGTCGCAGTTAAGAGCTCAAATTGTTATAAGTCCCAGGTTGATGCAGGCTAAAACCCGGCACTTGGGGGCTACTCAATTTGAGACTAAGATGACAATATAGTTCACAAGGAAGACCCGGAACACAGCAAGCTGTAGATCCGGCTCTTGGGGACTACTCAGTTGACGTTTTATCAGTCTAAGCAAAAGAGAGTTCAACAAGAAGACCCGGAACATTGCGAGCAATTGATCCGACTCTTGGGGACTGCTCAGTTGAAAAAGAAATAAGCAGAATTAACCTCAAGGAAGACTCGGAACACAGCAAGCTGCAGACTCGACTCTTGGGAACTACTCATCGAAGTTACTTTTTCATGTGCGGAAAAGAAAAGACAAATTATATGAAGTCCCGAGTCATCGCAAGCTGATAACTCGACACTTGGGGACTAGGAGAGGAGTATCCACATACCTCAAACTTATCTTGAAGTTCAGCGATCACGCTGTCCTCTGCCTTCCGGTGCTCCCCGATGCGCCGTTGGAATTCTCCGAAGAGAGAAGTGAAGTCCAAGTCTTTATAAGACTGGAAGCTCGCGCTGGACACAGGAGCCTTGCCCCGAGGAGACTTAGCCGGCGAAGGCTTCGGCTGAGAGGTCTTAGTGAGACGAGAGTGATACGTCCAAAACGTATCTACTTTCCCGAACACTTTTGCTATTGTTTTGCCTCTAAATTGTGTGTTTTGAATGCAACTAACACGGACTAACCCTGTTTTCAGCAGAATTGCCCTGGTGTTTTATTTTTGTGCAAAAATTCAACTTTTAGGAAAAATACCAGAAAAATGGCCAAAGTCCCTATTTTCCCTGAATACCCCAGGAGCCAGAGGATGAGACGGAGGGGGGCTGCGAGCCAACCACACCATGTGGTGGCGCGGTAGGCCCCTGGCCACGCCACCAGGTGGTGTGACCGACTCGGCCACCCCCTCGCGTCCCCCTCTCGGATATAAGACCCCTCTGACCTAAAAACGAGAACCCCCCGAGCACTTTTTCCAGAAACACATCCGAGCGCCGCCGCCACCTCGAAACTCAATTCGGGGACCAGAAGTTCCTGTTCCGGCACTCCGCCGGGACGGGGAATCGAAGGGGATCATCGCCATCGTCATCACCAACGCCTCTCCATCAACCATCATCGTTTCCCCCATCCATGTGTGAGTAATTCCCCGTTGTAGGCTTGAGGTGATGGTAGGGATTGGATGAGATCGTTCTTGCAATAGCTGTAATATCATTAGGGCATGGTGCCTAGTATCCGTTATCGGTGTTTTATGTCATTGTGGCAACTTGTTATGCTTAATGCTTGACACTAGGGCCCGAGTGCCATGATTTCAGATCTGAACATGTTATTGTATCATGAAGATAATTATTGTTTTAGATCATATCTATGAGTTGTATACACATATTATTGTCCGGAACCCGAGGCCCCAAAGTGACAGCAATTGGGACAACCGGAGGGGATGGCTGTGATGTCAGGATCACATGTGTTCACGGAATGTTAATGTTTTGCTCCGGTACTTTATTAAAAGGAGTACCTTAATTACCAGTAGTTTCCCTTGAGGCCCCGCTGCAACGGGCTGGTAGGACAAAAGATGATGTGCAAGTTTCTCATTACGAGCACGCACAACTAAATTGGAACACATGCCTATGGTTAATTAATACTTGGATGCTTACTATTATTTATCTGCAAATGCCCATGACTTGGTTATTATATGATATATCTCATCCATGCAACGCCCGTTCATCCGTCCCTATGCCTACAGTATTTTAATCCTGCTGTCTACTATAATCATCACTGCTGTTTTTACTCTACTGCTACTGTTATTTCACTACTGTCTCTGCTATAAAACTGTTGCTACTGATAATTTGTCTCGAGCAAGTCTATTCACAGGTGCAGCTGAGTTGACAACTCTGCTGTTAAGGCTTATAAATATTCTTTGCCTCCCCTTGTGTCGAATCAATAAATTTAGGTTTTACTTCCCTCAAAGATTGTTGCGATCCCTTATACTTGTGGGTCATCAAGACTATTTTCTGGCACCGTTGCCGGGGAGAATAGTTTTATTTATAAGTTCACCTGAGTGTGATATTGCTCGCTGGAATTTATTCATCATGGGAAGACCTGGTGATAAGAAATTTCCCATCATACCATCCACTGCAAGAAAAGGTACAATTCTGAGTACCGCTGCTGCTCTTGATTCACCGTCTGTTTTGAGTAAGCTTGTTACAGCACCTCAGGCTTCTTGCACTATTACTCCTGCTGAATCTGAGATTACTTATGATGATGCTTCAACTGTTCTTGATGAAACTGGTTCATTAGGTCCCTTTTTAGATGCTACAATTGCTAGGTCTAAACAATTTGAAAATGCTGAAATTCCTAATGAAGATGCCGAAACTCCTGTTAATTCACCTAAGTTTACAAATAATGCTGATGATGATCTTGATGAATTATATGTTGAAATTAATGATGATTTTATTGAAGAATGTCAAGCTACTACTGGTGCAAGTAATATGAAAAGTCTTCTTGAAAAACATGTTGTTAGATATAAATTATCTCCTGATGCTAAATTTGCTACATCTCCTATAAACATTAAAGATAAAGATTATGATTTATATCTTGATTTAGCACACATAACTATTGTTGAGAGAGAACCTTTCTGTGGATCCGAAAATAAAAGTGTTGTAGAACACATGAATGAACTCTCTACTTTGAGTGGTATATTTTCCGAGGACATAAAGATGCGCACTTACTTTGTCACTAAAATATTTCCTTTCTCATTGAAAGGAGAAGCTAAAACTTGGTATAATAATTTGTCTCCTGGTTCCATTACTAGTCCTATTGGTTTTCTTGATACTTTCTTTCGGAAATATTTTCCTGCTAGTGCTCAACGTGATGCTTTGCTAAGAATTTATAACTTTAATCAAGAAGAAGAAGAGAAATTGTCTGATGCTTGGACACGGTTTTGCTCTCTAATTAGAGGCCAGCCGAATCATGATTTAGAGAAAAATGATCTTCTTGATATATTTTACAGTGGACTAACCGTTGAATCTAGGACATATTTGGATAGTTGTGCTAGTTGTGTTTTCAGGAAACGAACTCCAGAAGAAGCTGAGGAATTATTGGCTAAGATCAGCCAGACTTATGATGATTGGAATATTGCTGAACCTACTCCAACACCTACACCAACACCAAGAAAGAGAGGTATAATTGAATTAGATGAAGAAGTGATGAAGGAAGCCAAGAAATCTCTTAAAGAGAGAGGTATTAAATCTGAAGATGTGAAGAATTTACCTCGTATTGATGAATTATGTAAGCCAATTCCTCCTACGCCATTAATTGAGGTGCACTCTCTCCAAAGGTTTGATGATAGAGATATTCCTTACTCAAAACCTCCTGCTCAATGCTTAGATGAATTTGATACTTTATTGCTAAGCAAAATAATTTCAATATGAGAATAGAGAATCATTTAATGGAAAATTCTCGTGCTATTAGTAACTTGCATGATATTGTTGATAGAACCTCCAATGATGTTAAAATACTTATTAGACATTTTCATATGGTTCAAACTCAAATTGATCAACTTACTAAAGTGCAAAAAGATATGTTAATGAATGCCTCTATTGATAAAGAAAACCATGTTTGCGAAGTAACAACTAGAGGAGGTATTTCTACTCAGGATCCTTTATATCCTGAAGGACATCCTAAAAGAATTGAACAAGATTCCCAACGAATTAATAAACCTAGTGCTCCTTCTAAGAAAAAGAAGAAGAAACATAAAACTGTTGTAGAATCCTCTGAACCTGTTAATGATCCTAATAGTATATCTATTTCTGATGCTGAAACTGAAAGTGGTAATGAACATAACAATGATAGTAATAATACTAATAATAATGATAATGATAATAATGGTAATTCGGATAAGGAAGAAATAGAAGAAGAACCTGAAAAGCATAATAAAAATGAAAAGTACACTAAGGAATATTTTATTGCTAAGAAACATGGTAGTGAAAGAGAGCCATGGGTCCAAAAACAAATGCCTTTTCCTGGTAAGAAACTTAAAACAAAAGAACAAGAACATTATAATAAATTTTGTGAATGGATGAAACCTTTGTTCTTTCAAATTCCTTTGACTGATGCTATTAAATTGCCTCCTTATTCAAAATATATGAAAGATATTGTGTCTAACAAAAGGAAAATTCCTAATGAGGAAATATCTACTATGCTTGCTAATTACTTGTCGGGGGCCTACCCCCGGGTAGGGTAAAGGCATGGATAAGTTACTCATGTTACAGTGGAGAGCAGGGTCCTGGCAGGACCGAGTCGTATGCAAGGCCGACTTAAGCGTATGCCGGAGGTAGCCGACATACTTGTGGTACTGAAGAGGTTGAGGCAGGCTACAGGCGTAGACTGGCCTTGGTTGGGCCGACGTGTGCTAACCGACATATCCTTGTGGATATTATCTGTATGCCTGTTGTGTGCAGGAAGGAGGCTCCGGCATAGCCATGCCGGGACTCGGGAAGATGTTCCGGATAACCTGGCTCGGCATGCCCTTGCCGGGGTACGGGGAGGAATCCGGCATAGCCATGCCGGGTTGGGCAAGTCCGTCCGGCATATTCTATGTCGGACCTGAAGTCAAGGGCAAGTACATGGCAAGGACACTGACCCGTCTGGCACGGAAGCTAAGTCACCTCCCGCCTGACACGGGCGCGGGACAAAAGGCACAAGACAAGGGCGACGTGACTATTCCACTGTATTGCCAACTGACTGACAGGAGACAAGGCATGGAGAAGCCACGCCCTATCTCTAACAGGGGAAGCATCATCACCCAGGCCGGCGGCGGCTAGGGCAAGAGGCATCATGGCCTACCTCGACCTATGTCGGATAGCTTGGCTCTAGGTCGTGGTAGGGATGTCGACATCGCCGTTGGACTGTAGCCATTGTCCGGTGGGACCCGGAGGAGCTAGGGTTTCCGGACAACTCGGCCGGACCTCTATAAATAGCGCCATAACTCCTCCTGTGAGAGGGACACCAAACAGAGGGCCGAAGTTATAGTTGCATTCATTGCTAGAGCATTTACTTCTCCCCCTTAGTAGTTCGTCCTGGTTCTTACCAAAACAGCTCAAGGAGCATCTTGTAGATCTTGTGAGACACATATATTGAGAGGCCAGGCAGGAGTAGGGGTCTTACCTCCTCACGAGGGCCCCGAACCTGGGTACATCGTGTGTGTTTGTGGTTCTTCGTGGATTCGCTTGTATTCTTGAGGTTGTGTGTGTGTTCTTGCTTGTTCTTGAGCCGAGTTAAGTCGGCTCGGGTTTGATTCTTGTTCTCTCTCGTGTGAGCTCCTTAGCTCGCTAGCCCTCCCCGGATCCACCAGCGTCCATCGGCCCCACACATTAGCCATCCTATGGCATCTGCCGTGATACCACCACGACATTACTCTTTCAATGGCAAGGTTCCAAAGAAGTTGGGTGACCCAGGTATACCAACCATTCCTTGCTCTATCAAAAATAATTATGTTAGAATTGCTCTATGTGACTTGGGAGCAGGAGTTAGTGTTATGCCTTTCTCTCTCTACAAGAGACTTTATTTGGATAAGTTGATACCTACTGATATATCTTTGCAAATCGCTGATAAATCTACTACTATTCCTGTTGGTATTTGTGAGGATGTTCCTGTTCAAGTGGCTAATAATTGTTTAATCATGACTGATTTTGTTGGGCTTGAAATGCCTGAAGATGATAATATGTCTATTATTCTTGGAAGACCTTTTCTGAACACTGCAGGGGCTGTTATTGATTGCAATAAAGGAAAAGTAACTTTTCATGTGGATGACAAGGAACATACTGTTTATTTCCCCAAGAGAGTGGATAAAATTTATGGAGTTAATACAATTACTAATTTGAGGTCTATCAAAGTGGGAAGTATTGATTGCCCTTATAAAGAAGAATACAAAACTCTTATGATTGGATCCATACCAATACAATACAAGGTAACATGAGTGTCTCACAATGTTTGAATCCTTTTATGTCATCTAAAATTTATTTGGTGGCAAGACTTGATCAACCTTGTTAACAAATATGTTTTAAATGCATAGAGGTGCTAAACTACTTTCCTTCTCTCATCCTTGTTGTACCTACTGTAATGTCATTTAGTTTGCAAAGTTTAGTTGTATTTGGTGTTAGAAAACAATTTTTCAACATTAAATTTATTAATGCAAAATACTAGAAAATGTGAAAAATAAAAGTTCTCAGAAAATTAAAATTTTTAAGTCAAAAATCCTAATTTTCGAGGAGGGTCCTGGGAGTACCAGAGAGTGACCAGGGGGGACCACAGGGCCACCCCACCACATGGTGGCGCGGCAGCCCTTGGGCCGCGCCAGCACATGGTGTGGGACCCCCAGGTCCCTCCATTTACTCTCCTTCCTCCCCAACCTTTCTCTCTCCTGACCAACGTGTTCTTGTTGTTCTTCCTCTGCAATTTCGATCTCCTTGCTCAGCCCATCTTTGCTGCTGAGATTTGGGGCATTTGCTCTCCGGTATGTGACTCCTCCGTTCATCCAAATAGAATTTTGTTTAGTGGATTATATCTTGAGTATTTTGCTGCTGTAGATGTCATGTTTAGTGAGTTTAAATGCTTGTTCTAAGTTGGAATAACTAGTTTTGATGCATGGTTAAGCCTCTAGCAAGTCACTATAGTAGTTTCCCTTCATTTAGTTGGCTCAAAATCAATTTTTATAACATTTGTTAAAAATTTCAGAATATGGAGTGGAACACACATCCCATCAACCAACATGAAATTGTGGTGCATGAAGTCATGAGAGTTCACCGTGAAGAGGGTGTATTTCCTGCTGCTTACCCATGCTCAGAATTCATGAATGCTGCAGGGATTTTTCATGATGTTCAAACTCTAATCTCCAATGCAGGATTGGAATATTTTGCTAGTGATGAACCTAACCAATATGCAAAATTAGCTATGTCTGTGGTGCAGGATTTTTCTTGCGATTTGTCCTCCTCTAACCCCATGGTGCACTAGCAAATTTACAATAAAACTGTCCACTTGCCCTTTGATGATTTTTGTGCAGCGATTAGAGTGCCACAATGGGGATCGCGAGAGAAGATGAAGGAGAAGCCTAAACCATTGATGGACCTGTACAAGGACATTTGCCAAGGGAGAAGTTTCTCGCAAGAGAGTGGTAAAATTCGAAGTATTCATCTCCCATCCATTCGATATTTTGCTTACTTTATCACAAAGTGTGTTCTTGCTAGGAAAGTTGCAAGTAAATTTTCTGTGCTTGACTTAGCTTTTCTAGCTGCTGCTTTGCGTAGTGATAGAACTTATAATTTGGGTGCGCTGATTGCTTACCGTCTTACTACTAATCGTGAGAAAGGTGGAGTTTGTGGAGGTCTCATTGCCTCTCGTTTACTAGCTATGCATGGTTTAGTACCTCATCATTTTGATTTTCAGTTTTCCACGGAAAAGCTAGATATTCTTTCCATGAGAAAACATGGCTTTGTTGCTGCTAATAGTAACTCAAGTAACCTCATTTATGAGATAACCTTTTCCAAGAAATCAGCATGGAAAACATCTACATCTGTTAGAACTGTCAGGTTGCCTGTGCCGTCGTTTAACCTTGATGCCAGGGCTAGTTGGTCTCTCTCGGAGGCTGAGATTGATGCACTCGTGGGGCAACAAGCCCAGGACGTGGAGGACGATATGGAGGAGCCCGAGGATGACATTGGGCAGCCTCCAGAGACTGCTGGTTTCACATACCCGGATCCGGGCTACGCAGGACCTTCCGGCTCTTCCTCCACCGTAGCCGAGCAAGAGTATGATCACGCCAGGTTTGACCCATCAGGCTGGAGTTCATACTCACCATGGGATTGATCTCCACTTAGGCCAAAATCCTAAGCTTGGGGGGAGGTATACCGATAGCTCACTCATCTATATATCATTATCATTCGGTACTTTGTATATCCATGTTTCGCTTTCGTTTTCTTTCTTTCTTTCTTTGTTTTGTTCATGTTTCACTTTACTTTCTAAAACTCAAAAAGACCAAAAATATTTCTGTTATTTCTCTTGCTAGTTCATTTAAGTCTCCAGTATTAGTATGCTTAGTGTTTAATTCGGTTCATATGCAAAAACACAAAAATATTTTGCTTCGCTGTTTTGCGCAGGGACAGATTTCTGCTGTCCACCGTTTAATTCATAACTTTTCACAGAAAAATCCAAATAACCTGAAATGTCGTGAGCATAATCCTCAGATATGTATGCAACTTTCATTAGTTTTAAGTTTTCTGATCTGAGCATGTTAGAGGCCTCGAAAAAATTCGTCTTTGCTGGCTGTTCTGTTTTAGTTCCTAAATCCGAAAACCCAAAAATATTTCTTGTTTCTCTTTGGTTTTGTATAGCTTGTTTCAGAGATCATCAAATTCAGTTACTCCGTGGAGCTTGGCTATTATTTCATATCTTTCAATCGCACAAGTGAAAAGGCAATAATGATGATCTATGACAATCCGAGTTGGGTAAGAGGCTGGTAATGAACTCTATTTCTTTTTCATTTTTGTACATATACTCATTCATGTGAGCATGCTTAGATGGTTCGCATAAGGTATATGTCGATTGGTGGATGCTTAGTAGTTCATGTTCTCTTATGATCAATCCCAATTTATTAATGGTGGATGACATGTTCTATGGATGTTTGTTTGCATTGTTCTGTTCATAGTAGAGAATGACATTGTGGTATCCTCCTCTGAATAATTCATTTGAATCGACTTGGCACATGCTCACACATGTATATGACTGAAAACAAAAAGTCAATTAAGACTTGATGATTTATTTTGCCTCAGAGTTCTAGTATCACTTTTACGCTTCCGTTAATTTTATTTTGTCGCAAGCATGATTATGACGGTTATTGCTCTCTTGAATTGTCGCTTCCCCATCTATTGCTAGCCTCCACTTGCACTAAGCTGCAAATGCTTGTGCTTCCAAATCCCTGAAAACCAAGTTATCCCAAAGAGTCCACCATAAATACCTATATATGGAATTTCAAACCATTCAAGTAAATTTGCATGTGCTATCTTTAAAACCTTCAAACGACTTCTCATTTTGTGACACTGTTTTAGCTCATGAGGAAGTAGTAGTTGGGCTTGTTATCTTCCATGCTAATTAAGTAACCCTCGACTTGCATGCTTCATCTGCTCGTCATTAATATTGCAAAGGGCTGGTTAGACCACTATAATATCAAAAGGTTTGAGAAAGTAAAAATAGACACTCCTCCATGGTATGTGATTATTGGTGGGCACCCGAGGATTCGGTTAGCCATGGTTTGAGAAAAGCAAAGGTTGGGAGGAGTGTCAAATTATATAAGAAAGTGCATATTATAAATGCTTGTTTTTAAATAAATCGGAACCGCTCTCAACTTGCTTAGTATGCAAGATAACAGGAACTCTATTGCCACTCGTTAACAAATCAATCACCACTCAAAAACAATTTTGACTCTGTTTTCAAAACAATGAAAAGCTCTAGCACATGTTAAATCCCTGCTTCCCTCCATGAAGGGCTTATCTTTTACTTTATTGTTGAGTCACCATCCTTCTTTGAGCACATTCTTGAGAGCATAGTTGTCATTCTTAGTGTAATGTGCTTGTCCCAGAATACTGTTAACTGCGGTATAACTTTGATGCTTTTTATCTTTGATATCTTTATTTCTAGTCTTCTCTTGAAACTCAGAGGTGCCTGGGCATTTATGTTTTGCTGTACAAATTCGGGCAAGCGAGATACCACCTTATCATAGTTTATTACAAGCTTTGCAATCCTGTGAATTGATATGATTCATGTTATTTATTACTGGTATGATTGGCATCTCTTCATAGTTTACATAACTATTAGGTGACACCGTTTGCATATATCTTATTATGATTAGCTTAAGCATTTGCCTAGATCGTGAGAATATATACATCATATGAAGCAAATGTGTTCGTGAAAGTTCTTTTATCGCACTCAGTCGTTAACTGAATTGCTTGAGTACAAGCAATAAGCTAAGCTTGGGGGGAGTTGATACGTCCAAAACGTATCAACTTTCCCGAACACTTTTGCTATTGTTTTGCCTCTAACTTGTGTGTTATGAATGCAACTAACACGGACTAACGCTGTTTTCAGCAGAATTGCCCTGGTGTCTTATTTTTGTGCAGAAATTCAACTTTTAGGAAGAATACCAGAAAAATGGCCAAAGTCCCTATTTTCCTCGAAGACCCAGGAGCCAGAAGATGAGACGGAGGGGGGCTGCGAGCCAACCACACCATGTGGTGGCGCGGCAGGCCCCTGGCCGCGCCACCAGGTGGTGTGACCGACTCGGCCACCCCCTCGCGTCCCCCTCTCGGATATAAGACCCCTCTGACCTAAAAACGAGAACCCCCCGAGCACTTTTTCCAGAAACACATCCGAGCGCCGCCGCCACCTCGAAACTCAATTCGGGGACCAGAAGTTCCTGTTCCGGCACTCCGCCGGGACGGGGAATCGAAGGGGATCATCGACATCATCATCACCAACGCCTCTCCATCAACCATCATCGTTTCCCCCATCCATGTGTGAGTAATTCCCCGCTGTAGGCTTGAGGGGATGGTAGGGATTGGATGAGATCGTTCATGTAATAGCTGTAATATTATTAGAGCATGGTGCCTAGTATCCGTTATCGGTGTTTTATGTCATTGTTGCAACTTGTTATGCTTAATGCTTGACACTAGGGCCCGAGTGCCATGATTTCAGATATGAACATGTTATTGTATCATGAAGATAATTATTGTTTTAGAGCATATCTATGAGTTGTATACACATACTATTTTCCGGAACCCGAGGCCCCAAAGTGACAGCAATTGGGACAACCGGAGGGGATGGCTGTGATGTCAGGATCACATGTGTTCACGGAATGTTAATGCTTTGCTCCGGTACTTTATTAAAAGGAGTACCTTAATTACCAGTAGTTTCCCTTAAGGCCCCGCTGCAACGGGCTGGTAGGACAAAAGATGATGTGCAAGTTTCTCATTGCGAGCACACACAACTAAATTGGAACACATGCCTATGGTTAATTAATACTTGGATGCTTACTATTATTTATCTGCAAATGCCCATGACTTGGTTATTATATGAAATATCTCGTCCATGCAACGCCCGTTCATCCGTCCCTATGCCTACAGTATTTTAATCCTGCTGTCTACTATAATCATCACCGCTGTTTTTACTCTACTGCTGCTGTTATTTCACTACTGTCTCTGCTATTAAACTGTTGCTACTGATAATCTGTCTCGAGCAAGTCTATTCACAGGTGCAGCTGAATTGACAACTCTGTTGTTAAGGCTTATAAATATTCTTTGGCTCCCCTTGTGTCGAATCAATAAATTTGGGTTTTACTTCCCTCGAAGACTGTTGCGATCCCCTATACTTGTGGGTCATCAGAGAGCCGGCAGGTATTTCACCTTGCTTGGAGCCGGTTATTGTGGGGACCCCGGACTAGCTGTCCGAAATACCCTTGTGCCTACAACATCAGCGATCCCGTGATCAGTCTGTCGCTGAGCACAATCAAACTGGTATCAAAAGAACATCCATAATTACCGAAGGAATTACTTACTTGATTGAAGCCATAATCTTCAATAAGTTCTTGCAGCGGAAAACACCAATCAACGTGGGGCCCGAGTCATTTGCCAAGACACCTACAGGCAGCTGACTGGGAAGACGGCCTAGTTCGCAAGGACGTCATTGATCTCTCGGTCTTCAGCATACTCCTTCTTGAGCTCTGGACATGGGAATATCCAGGGACACAGCCATGAGTACATTTACGTACTCGCAAACTACCCCAACATGAGCATATACTACTCTTTTATTTGTTTAAATAAAACTTCGTTTGCTTTGAAAACTCTACTTCCTTGTTAAAAAGGGGAGGATAGACCTTTGTTTAATAAAACTTTGTTTTGAAACCTCTATATCTTTATTAAAAAAAAGAAAGCAGGTTTTTAGAACTTTTCCACTAAATCTGCCTTTGTAAGAAGTCTCTTTAAAACTTTTTCCCAAAAAGACATCTTTGTTGAAAAAGGTAAGAAGTCTCTTTAATAAACATTTTTCTCGGAAAATCACCATTTTATCTGTTTCTCCAAAACTCCTCCTTTATCGGACCATAACCCGTCACGGTTCATGGTCCCCAACAACCTCATACCGATCCGTTGGTATAGGTGTATGGGTCATTCTCCACTTCCTTTTCTTTTTAAAACTCAATTCTTTTCCAAAACTTGCACATAGGTCAGAGTAGGGCCTCCCAACTGTCCATATCCGAGGACTCGGCTATTCGAATAGTTTTACACTCTGCAGAGGTTGTGCACTTTACCCACACCAAACGGTCATTCCGCCGTGTCTGCCACGGCCCGTCATACGACCGTATGCGGGGGTCCGGATAACCAGATCAAAGCCTTTCGCTATGTCCACCCTAGTATAGAGCCTCCTCTTCAGTGGGACTGAATCTCCCCGGCACCCAGTGGAGGTGGCCATCGTATCGATTCGGTCTCTCCAAGCAACACTGCGCCATGGCAGGAGGCCCACTGTTTGCAACCAGCAGCGAATCTAGATTACATCTAGTTCCGGCATTTAGATAACTTGGTTCAGAGGGTCCCACCCTCCTAAGCATTTTGAGGCGCTCCATACTAAGATAAACAAGTTTCCAGCTAAGCCCTACCCATGTCAGGTAATGTGGTTGCACAGGTTATCGGCTGGTCGACGTAAGTACAAGGACACAATGTGCATTTTCATAAACATCACCATTCACCATTTCTCCACTTCAACACCGACATCTCGGTATTCCATGTCCACACAAGTATTTTCAAAGGAGTTTTGAGTAAACAATTTTTTTTTCCATCCTATAGTTTGAAAAGGAATTTCCATCTAATATCTCCATATAGGGTGTCAAAATAATATACTTGTATTTTGGAAAAAAAGGTTTTCAAAATCATAGCTTTAGTGGCAACCACCACATAAATCACATATGCTCTTTATAAGTAAAACATGTGAACCAAAATAGATGTATAAAGATGCAAGCTCAGGGGATAGCTTGCCTGATTCCCGCATAATGCTCCTGGGCTTCTTCTCACTGATCAAGAAATAACTCCCATCCTTCTTCGATAAATCCTTTCCGAATACCACTCCGGTAGCGTTTATAGCTAGCGTCGCAACATGAAAATAAAACAACACGCAATAAGCAAACCAAACCACAAGTGGCATACAAACAAGGAACAAACCACAAGTATCAAACTAATCACTCAAGCCACAAACATAGCACTAGTTTAATTAAGCAACGAACTAAATCTATATTTACTAGGGCATGATACTCACAGGAGTATAACACCATACACATGCCAAAATATAGAGCACCAAGGCATTCTCAATTAGAGGTACTTAGTAACCACTTTTCTCTGATCAGGAAATACTCCAGACAAAAGTGAAACTACCAATTAATCTTGGTAATTCAACTTAAAGGCAACCTAGTTTAACAAGCAAGGCGACATATTAATCACACCAACATGTCTAACAACCAATATGTCTAGCAAACACCAATAACAGTACCAACCATGCTAATATTAGCACACAAGATGAAATTTAAAACAAGCGACACAAGAGTAATAATAATTTTATTACTATAAGAGCAACTATTAGGGAATAAAACCCTAACAATACATAACCCACAAGTAGCTATCCTAACATGCTAGTAAAATAAAAGAACATGTCATACCAGTGGCCTACCATCCTACACATGCTAGGAAACACATTTATAACAATAAAATTATAACATAACAATTAATTAAAGGCCTAATAAAAATAGGCAGAAAAGACCTAAACCTTATAATTAGCACCAAAGTCAATCAGTGACTCCTAAATTCAAACCAAGCTAGGGATATGTTCTCCTACACATATAGAAGACAACCCAATTGGATTCATTCCAAAATTTATCACGGATTAATTTGGAACATCCTTTCTCAATATGCCCTTTTTGTTAATTTATTTTAAGAAACACTACAAAATAATTATCCATGTGTGGAAACAAGGTGGAATATGAAGGTTATCACTTGCTAAACATTTTAATAGGTCAAACTTAATTTTTGGATCCTTATTTTTAAAGATATGAATTTTCCAAAAGCCTTTTCTTTTCTGCCATTTTCTTTATTCTAATAAAACATCAAATAAACTAATTTATTTGGATAGGTGAATTACACCAAAAGACAGGTTTTATTTTTCTGAACATTTTGGTATCTTATTTGTAATTTTTGGATAAGTATTTAAAAAGTTATGGATTTTACAAATTTATATTTGAATCTGTCTATTTATTTTATTTCTCAGAAAACCTAGTGGAACGTTTTGCACCGAAGGGCTGGCTAGCCACAGCCACTGCCATGCGGGCCCGAGTGCCACGCCGGTGCTGACTGGGCTGAGTGCGGGCTGTGCTGGCCGCCACGGTCACTGACCGGTGGGGCCCAGCTGTCAGCGTGCAAAATAAACCGAAAAGGCAGCGCGCCGCCGGGGTTCGAACTCGCGAGCGCGCGCGCGGGTGCTAGCCACTGGGGTGGTGCGGTGTGAGTGCTAGTATACGGATCTGATGTAATAATAGCTAACTCGCGCGGTCCTAACTGACGAAACTGAAGAACACCACACGGTGGCCGTGCCCGACGGAGAGCAACGGCCGGTGACGGCCTGGTTCTGGCGGCGCTCCGCGGGGGTGCGTAGGTGCAAACGAGTGCGGGTGCGTGGACGAACTCGCGCGTGTGCTTGGAGACCGAAGGGGAGGACGCACGGCGACGCGCGCGTGCTCGAAATCGCACGGCCATGGCGGACGGCCGAACGGCCTCTCGCTCGAAGGCGAGGCTACAGAGCAGGAGGAGGAAGAAGAAGATGTCCCGGAGGACGGCGCGCTCACCCTTGACGCGTGGGTACCCGCAGCGGTGATGGAGAAGGTCGAAGGAGGTCGTGAGCTTGCTCGGTGTCCGGCGGCCGGAGAGGGAGAAGACGCGGACGGCGACGACGATCCCGGGCGACCCGCGGCGATTCCTTGCACGGGGACGTAGAGGACGACGAGGCGGAGCTTCGGGTGGTCCTGGCTTGGCTCGGGGAGCTCTCAATCGACGGTGACGCGCGACGGCGCGCTCGGCTCGGCCACGGCCAAGGCGGAAGAAATGGAGAGGGAGAGGGGAAATATCTGGGCATGGAGAGCAAGGAGTGGACCGGGGTCTTCTTATCGTCTCGCAGGGGAGAGGAGAGGAGGGGGGGTCCGGGCGGTGCGAGCTGGAGGACAGGGACGGCCGCGGTCGGCGTCGGCGTGTTCGGTCGCACGGTCGGGCGAGCAGGGGGACAGCGAGGGGAGGGCACCCGGTCACGGAGGAGCAGGGCCGAGGGCGGCACGGCGTCGTGTTCCCTCGACACGGCAGGAGGAGCGGGAGGGGGCCCTGGCGACGGGCGGCGTCGAGCGGGAACGAGGAGCACGGCGGCACTGGCGCCACGCCGTGCTGCGGCTACAGGAGGGCCACGACACATTTCCAAAAAAACCCTGGCAGAACTTTTCTTATTTACAACTGCGTCCTTTTCCTGATTTTCTTTTATTTCTTTTAAAACCAGTAGCTTTTCAGTGATTTATTTGAGGCACTAGAATAATTTATAAAATTTTGAAAATAATCATGTGGCCTCCCCAATACATGTAGAAGCTGCACAAAAATTGGGGCTTCAAAATAAAATGTTTTGCACAAATTTTGTTCATAGTGTTTAAGTTCGGCAATTTTGCTAATTTCCGAAAGATATTCCTTTGGAATTTTGAAACAAGTGCAAAATATTAGTTTTGAACTCTTGGAACCTCCTTGACAAATATTTGAACTTTATATAGTTTTCATTTTCATAGAGAAGATATTTGTTTGAAAGAAATAGAGAGTTAGGTAGAGAGGATAATTTATTAAGGTCATTTTTATTTGAATTGGAAATCTTTAATTCAAGTTCTTGAATACTTCCAGAGGTTTTGCTTACATTCAAGTCACATTCCAAATTTGTGACCAGTGGGTTTTATTTTAGTGTTAGGCACAGCTGAGGAATTAACCTCACAAGCAACAAGCACAACATGATCAACATCACAATCAAGACCACACAATATCAACACAGCAATGGGAAGTAAAACACAATCATCAGTGAAACATTTCAAAAAGTTTTTGTTGGTTCTGAATTTTGGGTCTGGTAAAACTAAGTTTTTCTTAGTTTCAAAATTTGGGATGTGACAGCTCTTCCCTCCTTAAAATAAATCTCGTCCTCGAGATTTGCCCGGTGGTAACAGGGGAGTACGAGGGCACGGGTTTTGGCTGGCTGTACTTCCGAGGTCATTGCTTCTTCAGCGGGGTCGCCATGTGGGATCTCGATAAATTGATGTTGCGAGGCTTTCTCTGTCGATAAACTTCTGTGCGGAGTCCAAATCCTTTATGAAGGTGTGGTCTGGACGATTGACTCGGATGGATAGTCTTGGTCGGCTATTTCCAGATTCTACAGGGCTAAAGCGCACGGATCTACTTACCACGTTATTGTATACCTATTGCAGGTCTTCCCCCCTTAAAAGGGGTCCTGAATCGGTCTTGTTGAAAGTCGCAGCTGGAGTTGACTTGGAGGCTTGCTGAAAAGTACAGGGCTTCTTCCTGGGAAGGGTTCTTCCAGATCGTAGGCACAACTTGTGATATGCTTCTAAGGTTGGTGTTGGCTCCTTGCGTTTTCCCCCCTTCTGGCGCTTCGGATTGTGGCATGGGCTGGATGCTTTAGTGGACGTCTTTCTCGGGGCGTGGATGGCGTCCTGAGCAATCTTCTCATGAGCATCTTTTACTGCGTCTACTATGAATTCCATAGGACACTTAGCCGGAACATGATCACTTCCTTCGCATAGGTAGCAAGTGACGCTAGAGGTTGGGCACTTGCCAGGTGGATGAAAATTAAAACAGTGTGGGCAGCTGCCAGGGCATTGACTGGTCTGATGTCCACCCCTTCCGCACTGACTACAAGCCTTTCCTTGGGGTGGTCTCTTCTTTATGATGTACCTAAGGGGGCACTTCCTGGTCATATGCCCACGTTCGTTGCAAGTGTAACACCAACGTTGTTCTCTGATGACGTCCTCTCTAATTTTCTTGGGCAGATCTTTAGACGTAAGGAACTCTTCTCTTTCAAAGGGTGTCGAGTGGGTTCCTGGGGCAGCTTCGATTTGATGGAGCTGAGGACTTTGGGTTGCTTCAAAACCAGAACCGATGTAGGAGTGCTCCCGCGACATTTCCATCTGGGGAACTATGATTGCCGGAATTGAATTAAACATATTTTGTAGGGGTAGTTAAACAAAATTTAAAAAAAAACGCAAGAAGACTACCCTGATCAGGATACCTGATTACTTTTACGGAGTAAGTATTAGGAGTTTGTTAACAAGGCGCAATTCGCGAAACACACAGGAGAAGCAACACACAAGAAGAGAACTCACAAACAAACAACACACAAGGTACCATTAGTACCAATGGACGCCTAATACTCGTGGTAATCGGGTAGTATAACCAAAGTTCCTATCATATATTTTTCCTATGGGCCTTGGTTAAACATGGTTGCTGAAATCTTCATTTTGTCGCCCTTTGGCTTCCGCTGGAGAATTGAAATTGTCGAAGTTGCAACTGAGTGAGACCGTCGATATTGAGTTGAGGTCTTCGAGGTCTCTTGCTTTGTTGATACTGGCGATCTTGGTATTTGCAGATTGATCACCTTGATGTGGAATGTTGAGTACTTGTGATGGAAGCTCCTTCTTGTAGGTGCTAGCTAACTAGGTCTCACTTGGGTTCATCGTCAAGTATTTTGAACGGGTAAGAGGGATTAGAGAAATCCTTAGAAGACCTTAAGTAGAGGGATGAGACTCGGAAATATTTGAGAAGGTGAGAAGAGTGGAAGTCATTTTTGGACTTCCTTAGATAAAAATATGTTTTTGGTAACAATATATTTTTAACAAAATATTTCTTTCCTAACTAACATCCATGCTAACTAAGGTCTGTTACAGTCAACCTGGCTCTGATACCAAGTCTGTGGGGACCCCGGACTAGCTGTCCGAAATACCCTTGTGCCTACAACATCAGCGATCCCGTGATCAGTCTGTCGCTGAGCACAATCAAACTGGTATCAAAAGAACATCCATAATTACCGAAGGAATTACTTACTTGATTGAAGCCATAATCTTCAATAAGTTCTTGCAGCGGAAAACACCAATCAACGTGGGGCCCGAGTCATTTGCCAAGACACCTACAGGCAGCTGACTGGGAAGACGGCCTAGTTCGCAAGGACGTCATTGATCTCTCGGTCTTCAGCATACTCCTTCTTGAGCTCTGGACATGGGAATATCCAGGGACACAGCCATGAGTACATTTACGTACTCGCAAACTACCCCAACATGAGCATATACTACTCTTTTATTTGTTTAAATAAAACTTCGTTTGCTTTGAAAACTCTACTTCCTTGTTAAAAAGGGGAGGATAGACCTTTGTTTAATAAAACTTTGTTTTGAAACCTCTATATCTTTATTAAAAAAAAGAAAGCAGGTTTTTAGAACTTTTCCACTAAATCTGCCTTTGTAAGAAGTCTCTTTAAAACTTTTTCCCAAAAAGACATCTTTGTTGAAAAAGGTAAGAAGTCTCTTTAATAAACATTTTTTCTCGGAAAATCACCATTTTATCTGTTTCTCCAAAACTCCTCCTTTATCGGACCATAACCCGTCACGGTTCATGGTCCCCAACAACCTCATACCGATCCGTTGGTATAGGTGTATGGGTCATTCTCCACTTCCTTTTCTTTTTAAAACTCAATTCTTTTCCAAAACTTGCACATAGGTCAGAGTAGGGCCTCCCAACTGTCCATATCCGAGGACTCGGCTATTCGAATAGTTTTACACTCTGCAGAGGTTGTGCACTTTACCCACACCAAACGGTCATTCCGCCGTGTCGGCCACGGCCCGTCATACGACCGTATGCGGGGGTCCGGATAACCAGATCAAAGCCTTTCGCTATGTCCACCCTAGTATAGAGCCTCCTCTTCAGTGGGAGTGAATCTCCCCGGCACCCAGTGGAGGTGGCCATCGTATCGATCCGGTCTCTCCAAGCAACACTGCGCCATGGCAGGAGGCCCACTGTTTGCAACCAGCAGCGAATCTAGATTACATCTACTTCCCGCATTTAGATAACTTGGTTCAGAGGGTCCCACCCTCCTAAGCATTTTGAGGCGCTCCATACTAAGATAAACAAGTTTCCAGCTAAGCCCTACCCATGTCAGGTAATGTGGTTGCACAGGTTATCGGCTGGTCGACGTAAGTACAAGGACACAATGTGCATTTTCATAAACATCACCATTCACCATTTCTCCACTTCAACACCGACATCTCGGTATTCCATGTCCACACAAGTATTTTCAAAGGAGTTTTGAGTAAACAATTTTTTTTTCCATCCTATAGTTTGAAAAGGAATTTCCATCTAATATCTCCATATAGGGTGTCAAAATAATATACTTGTATTTTGGAAAAAAAGGTTTTCAAAATCATAGCTTTAGTGGCAACCACCACATAAATCACATATGCTCTTTATAAGTAAAACATGTGAACCAAAATAGATGTATAAAGATGCAAGCTCAGGGGATAGCTTGCCTGATTCCCGCATAATGCTCCTGGGCTTCTTCTCACTGATCAAGAAATAACTCCCATCCTTCTTCGATAAATCCTTTCCGAATACCACTCCGGTAGCGTTTATAACTAGCGTCGCAACATGAAAATAAAACAACACGCAATAAGCAAACCAAACCACAAGTGGCATACAAACAAGGAACAAACCACAAGTATCAAACTAATCACTCAAGCCACAAACATAGCACTAGTTTAATTAAGCAACGAACTAAATCTATATTTACTAGGGCATGATACTCACAGGAGTATAACACCATACACATGCCAAAATATAGAGCACCAAGGCATTCTCAATTAGAGGTACTTAGTAACCACTTTTCTCTGATCAGGAAATACTCCAGACAAAAGTTAAACTACCAATTAATCTTGGTAATTCAACTTAAAGGCAACCTAGTTTAACAAGCAAGGCGACATATTAATCACACCAACATGTCTAACAACCAATATGTCTAGCAAACACCAATAACAGTACCAACCATGCTAATATTAGCACACAAGATGAAATTTAAAACAAGCGACACAAGAGTAATAATAATTTTATTACTATAAGAGCAACTATTAGGGAATAAAACCCTAACAATACATAACCCACAAGTAGCTATCCTAACATGCTAGTAAAATAAAAGAACATGTCATACCAGTGGCCTACCATCCTACACATGCTAGGAAACACATTTATAACAATAAAATTATAACATAACAATTAATTAAAGGCCTAATAAAAATAGGCAGAAAAGACCTAAACCTTATAATTAGCACCAAAGTCAATCAGTGACTCCTAAATTCAAACCAAGCTAGGGATATGTTCTCCTACACATATAGAAGACAACCCAATTGGATTCATTCCAAAATTTATCACGGATTAATTTGGAACATCCTTTCTCAATATGCCCTTTTTGTTAATTTATTTTAAGCAACACTACAAAATAATTATCCATGTGTGGAAACAAGGTGGAATATGAAGGTTATCACTTGCTAAACATTTTAATAGGTCAAACTTAATTTTTGGATCCTTATTTTTAAAGATATGAATTTTCCAAAAGCCTTTTCTTTTCTGCCATTTTCTTTATTCTAATAAAACATCAAATAAACTAATTTATTTGGATAGGTGAATTACACCAAAAGACAGGTTTGATTTTTCTGAACATTTTGGTATCTTATTTGTAATTTTTGGATAAGTATTTAAAAAGTTATGGATTTTACAAATTTATATTTGAATCTGTCTATTTATTTTATTTCTCAGAAAACCTAGTGGAACGTTTTGCACCGAAGGGCTGGCTAGCCACAGCCACTGCCATGCGGGCCCGAGTGCCACGCCGGTGCTGACTGGGCTGAGTGCGGGCTGTGCTGGCCGCCACGGTCACTGACCGGTGGGGCCCAGCTGTCAGCGTGCAAAATAAACCGAAAAGGCAGCGCGCCGCCGGGGTTCGAACTCGCGACCTCGCGAGCGCGCGCGCGGGTGCTAGCCACTGGGGTGGTGCGGTGTGAGTGCTAGTATACGGATCTGATGTAATAATAGCTAACTCGCGCGGTCCTAACTGACGAAACTGAAGAACATCACACGGTGGCCGTGCCCGACGGAGAGCAACGGCCGGTGACGGCCTGGTTCTGGCGGCGCTCCGCGGGGGTGCGTGGGTGCAAACGAGTGCGGGTGCGTGGACGAACTCGCGCGTGTGCTTGGAGACCGAAGGGGAGGACGCACGGCGACGCGCGCGTGCTCGAAATCGCACGGCCATGGCGGACGGCCGAACGGCCTCTCGCTCGAAGGCGAGGCTACAGAGCAGGAGGAGGAAGAAGAAGATGTCCCGGAGGACGGCGCGCTCACCCTTGACGCGTGGGTACCCGCAGCGGTGATGGAGAAGGTCGAAGGAGGTCGTGAGCTTGCTCGGTGTCCGGCGGCCGGAGAGGGAGAAGACGCGGACGGCGACGACGATCCCGGGCGACCCGCGGCGATTCCTTGCACGGGGACGTAGAGGACGACGAGGCGGAGCTTCGGGTGGTCCTGGCTTGGCTCGGGGAGCTCTCAATCGACGGTGACGCGCGACGGCGCGCTCGGCTCGGCCACGGCCAAGGCGGAAGAAATGGAGAGGGAGAGGGGAAATATCTGGGCATGGAGATCAAGGAGTGGCCCGGGGTCTTCTTATCGTCTCGCAGGGGAGAGGAGAGGAGGGGGGGTCCGGGCGGTGCGAGCTGGAGGACAGGGACGGCCGCGGTCGGCGTCGGCGTGTTCGGTCGCACGGTCGGGCGAGCAGGGGGACAGCGAGGGGAGGGCACCCGGTCACGGAGGAGCAGGGCCGAGGGCGGCACGGCGTCGTGTTCCCTCGACACGGCAGGAGGAGCGGGAGGGGGCCCTGGCGACGGGCGGCGTCGAGCGGGAACGAGGAGCACGGCGGCACTGGCGCCACGCCGTGCTGCGGCTACAGGAGGGCCACGACACATTTCCAAAAAAAACCTGGCAGAACTTTTCTTATTTACAACTGCGTCCTTTTCCTGATTTTCTTTTATTTCTTTTAAAACCAGTAGCTTTTCAGTGATTTATTTGAGGCACTAGAATAATTTATAAAATTTTGAAAATAATCATGTGGCCTCCCCAATACATGTAGAAGCTGCACAAAAATTGGGGCTTCAAAATAAAATGTTTTGCACAAATTTTGTTCATAGTGTTTAAGTTCGGCAATTTTGCTAATTTCCGAAAGATATTCCTTTGGAATTTTGAAACAAGTGCAAAATATTAGTTTTGAACTCTTGGAACCTCCTTGACAAATATTTGAACTTTATATAGTTTTCATTTTCATAGAGAAGATATTTGTTTGAAAGAAATAGAGAGTTAGGTAGAGAGGATAATTTATTAAGGTCATTTTTATTTGAATTGGAAATCTTTAATTCAAGTTCTTGAATACTTCCAGAGGTTTTGCTTACATTCAAGTCACATTCCAAATTTGTGACCAGTGGGTTTTATTTTAGTGTTAGGCACAGCTGAGGAATTAACCTCACAAGCAACAAGCACAACATGATCAACATCACAATCAAGACCACACAATATCAACACAGCAATGGGAAGTAAAACACAATCATCAGTGAAACATTTCAAAAAGTTTTTGTTGGTTCTGAATTTTGGGTCTGGTAAAACTAAGTTTTTCTTAGTTTCAAAATTTGGGATGTGACAGTTATCTCCACGTCTGGGCAGTCAGCGGCAGGATCACCCCGAGTCAAAGGCGAAGCCGGGCATGACGCCGGCTTATCAGTTTGGCCTTCTGAATGTCGGGGAGACCTATCAACCGGCTCAGGAAGAGTCGGGATAGAAGCCGGGGCAGGGCAAGCTCTGGGAAACGGAAGGATGTTAGAGGAAGAGAAACAAGTCAAGTATTAAAAGCATATAGAGGCAAAGAAGATTTACCCCTCATTGACGATGAAGTCAGAGAAGAGGTCGGAGCTTGAATCTGAAGAAGCTGAGAGAGACTGGGACTTAGCCTTTCGTGGAGTCCCAGCTAGAGGATAAAGAACAGAAGGACGTCTTTGTGGAGACTTAACCCGGCGAGGAGTCGGGAAGTTAGGAATACCTTCAAACAGAGGCTCGTCGGAGTCAGAGGACCGAAGCCGGCGACGTTGGCGGCGGCTTTCCGCTTGTTCCTGAGAGTTAAAGTTAGTGCATATTGAAGAAAGATCAAGACAAGAGAAGTTTGCCGGGGTTACCTTAGCGGCGTCGGACCTAATTAAGCTTCCTCTTCTGAGCCGCAAGAGCAGGGTTCATGGAGGGGAGGACAAGATCTGGCATTTGTGAGTTGGAAGTAAGAGTTGGCCAGCTTTCTTGAAGAAGATCGGCCTCCAACAGTTCAAGGAAAAGCCCGCGTATAGAGTTTGGCTCACCTTCTTCTTCTTGTTCTTGTTCTTCTTCTTCTTCTTCAGCGCCGGCTTCCATGCCAGCGCCTTCAGCATCAGCTTCTGGCTGATCTTCATCGGCCTCGGACGCCTCAGCGTCTTCAGAGGGCATCTCAGCGGCCCACCAGGGGTCGTCAGCCTGAAACGAGCAAAGTCAATGTGAGTTATGAAAAGAAAGATACTTTAAGTTAAAATGAAGTAAAGACGTTATGCTTACAGGCAGCATGGGAATAAGAGCAGAAAAGGGCGCAAGCCCATCAGTAGCGAGATCAGCCGGAGTCTCACTGACGATCTTCCGGATGATCTTCACTAACGCCTCATGTGAGTGGACGTTCTTGTTGAAGCGCAAGGGGTCATCAGGAGACCCGGAGTATGAGCACATCAAGCCGGGGCGCATGGCGAAAGGCTGAATGTGCCACCCCATCCAGCACTTGACCAGATCAGTGCCAGTCAGTCCATGGGCGAGAAGAGCGGTGACCCGGGTCACCAAAGGCGCCAGAGTGGCCCGGGTTTTGTCATTAGCGAAGGAGTTCGTGTTATCATTGATGGTGAGCCGGTCCACCCTGAAGCCCGGAAGGACTGGCTCGTTAGGCGGGGTTGCCGCCTTGAAGTAGAACCAGGTCTTCTGCCAGTCCTTCGGGTGAGAGTTTAAGACGACAGCCGGGAAGATGACGTTCCTCCGGCGTTGGATGGTCACCCCGCCACAGACAACTAAGGGGCCATCAGTGTTTTCCCTCTGACGTTTACAGTAGAAGAATTCAAGAAATAAAGGAAGACTGGGTTCTATGTCGAGATAAGCCTCGCATAGAACCACGAAGTGAGTTACATTGAGCACTGAGTTAGGTGCGATGTTTTGAGGACGGATTTTGAAATATTCAAGGACTTGACGAAAGAAAAGAGAACCCGGGGGGCGAAATCCCCGGGTGATGTGGTTAGCAAAGAGGACGACTTCACCTTGTTCGGGCTGAAGCCGGGTCTCCTCAAGATCCGGAGCCCGCCAAGAGATTTCCGACTTAGCCGGGAGAAGGCCGAGGTCGGAGAGATCCTTCAGCCGGAGCTCGGATATCGTCGACTTGCTCCAGTTGCAAGCTATCTTGCGCTTTGCCTTCTCAGGCACGGCGGCAGTGGAGGCACCGGCACCGGGCTTCTTCTTCGCCTTCTTAGGAGCACGTTGGGCGGCATGCTTCGTCCCCATCATGGAGAGCAGAGGTCAAGAGGATCTACAAACAGCAAACGGAGAGAGATAAGGATCAACATAGATCTAAGCGATCTCGGAAAAACAGTTAGAATAACAGAAAGGGAAAGAGTATTCAAAATGGATCTAAAAGATATCAGGAAAACAGAGGAGAAAGGAAAGATGAAGAATACGGCCCAGTTCATTGTGGTTTCCCAAGAGCATGGAAGAAAAACAACGAACATAGCAACAGTGAAGTATGAAAGCGGATCTAGAGAGCTTCCGAAAATCGAGATAAAAAGAGAATATCAAGAACATGAAGAACATAGTAAGTTCGTTCAAAGAGGAGAACAAGCAGTGAGATTAAAAATGTGGGGGTGGTCAGGCGCTCACCGAGAGAGAAGGGGCGAGGAAGATCTAGATCGTGCGCGTGGACGGAACATTGGCGAAGAGTTCTTGATCTGGACTTTGGAGTCGAAGCGCACGGGAGAGCTCGGGAAGATGAACTGGCGCGGCTGGTTCAAGGAGAAAGATGAAATGGACGTGCGGGGGGAAAGTGAATCATTTCTACGCCCGGCACCCTATTTATAGCCGCTAGGGTTTGACCTAGGGGCAAAAGGGGAAAGGTAAAAAGGCGTGATGATTATCTCAGGGGATAGAATCTAATCTGCAGACAAAATACCTGACAGGATCTAGATTTCCCCGAGGTGGTTATTGTCTCCTCGATTCCCGCGAGGGGATATTCATTAAATATGTCGTTGACTAGGAAGGTTGACCGATAGTTGAGAAAAAGATTAAAGAAAGAGAAAAGAGTCAAAGTTTCAGAGTGGAAAGTCGCGAAGCAATGGCCGGGTTATGAACGGGCCGCCAGCAAGAGCCGGCCAAACTAATACCCGAGAGCCTACTTGCTTAATGATTGTTTATTGTTTTTCAGATGATAACCCGGACAAAAGAAATGACGGCTTCCCCAAGATTATGCCCACGAGTGCAAGGCGAAGCAGTTCAAGTCTGATGTCCAAGTTATCCCGGGGGCTACTGTTGGGGGGATCATAACCCGGTAGGCCCACCGACATAGAAGATCAGCCGGCCTGGCAGGAAGCCTGGGCCGGATCAAGCGTACAGGAGATGGGACGGGTTCCACGTAAGCCGGCACGCGATGTGTGACTTGGCAAGCAAGCAAGGAAGGATCCTGAAGACTCGGAGTCCAAGTACAAGACGGAATCCTGATAAGGAAGGCGAAGACTTAGAGGACTTGGAGTAGAACTCGACTACGGGAGTAACCCGGAGTCCCACTTGTACTTCCAGGAGACCCGGCCGCCTATATAAGGGGGTCTCCTGGTTCCTAGAAAGATAAGTCGAAAGCCCCAAGCAATACCTAGATACACACATTGTAATCTCGAGACCCGGAAGCA
This sequence comes from Poa annua, assembly GCA_026929855.1. Lineage (NCBI taxonomy): Eukaryota > Viridiplantae > Streptophyta > Magnoliopsida > Poales > Poaceae > Poa > Poa annua. The sequence continues at coordinate 24,549,959 of CM049439.1, read as the reverse complement.
GAGGCGCCGAGTTTTCGAGATCCCCATTATCAATAAAGCAAAGCAGGAGTAGGTCTTTACCTCAAGAAGAGGGGCCGAACCTGGGTAAATCCTTATTTTCCCACGCCTCACTAGACAAGCTCCCGATGTCAGAAGTCGCTATGTCCCAACACTCAAGTTTCCACCCGGAAACATCTGTCGTGACAATCCCACGACAACGACGGCGGCGGCTATGGGATGTTTCGTGAAAAAGTGTTCGGGTCTTTAGGGTTTTCCCGTGCGGGTCTTTAAATAAGCGAAAGGGCAACATCGGTGGGCGCCCGAGGGGCCCACACCACGTCACGGCGCGGCAAGGGGGGGCGGGCGCCGTGATATGTCTCAAACGTATCTATAATTTCTTGTTCCATGATTATATTATACCAATTGCTACATGTTTCATATATACTTTATATCATTTTTATGCATTTTCTGGGACTACCCTATTAACAAGATGCCAGAGTGCCAGTTCCTGTTTTTCTGCTGTTTTTGGTTTCAGAAAAGTTGTTAAGGAAATATTCTCGGAATTGCACGAAATAAAAGCCAAAGTCCCTATTTTCCCGGAAGCATCCAGAACACCGAAGATGAGATGGAGGGGGGCCACAGGCCAGCCACACCACATGGCGGCGCGGCTCCCGCCTCTGTCGCGCCAACACATGGTGTGGGGCCCACGGGAGCCCACCGACGTTGCCCTTTCGCCTATTTATACCCCCGACGAGAAAACTCTAAGTACCCGAGCACTTCTCCACGAAACATCTTGTAGCCGCCGCCGTCGTCAACCCTAGTTCGCGAGGGTTCTGAAGCTCTTCCCGGCACCCTACCGGAGATGGGAATCATTGATACGTGCATTTTATATCATCATTTATACAACTTATATTATCATATTAGAATGTTATTGGAACTATTATATCAATGTTTTACATGTTTTAGATGCTTTTGGGGACTTTCATACAAAGTCCCTATTTTTGGTATTTATTATCTAGGAGGCAGAAAACCCCCTTTTTCTTGTTTTAATTGTTTCAGGAGCTACAGGAACCCAAATGGAAAAAGGAAAGTTGCACAGTCGTTTTTTCATCAGGAGAACCAGATGGGGCAAAAGATCGAAGAGGGAAGAGCCACGAGGCCCAAAAGAGGAGGGCCCATGCGGCCAGATTCCTTGGCCGCGTGGGGCCCACTAAGTGGAGCCTCGGGCACTTCCTCGCCTGGGGCTTTTTACCACGACCCCCGTCACCTCTGAAAACCTACGCCCTAATTTTTCCCTAGACCATCCGAGGCCGCGGCGGCGGCGAAACTCCTGATTCCCTCCGAGGGGGGTCAGATACTGCTGCTCTGGAGCTCCGGAGAAGGGGGAAATCATCGTCACCGTCATCACCTCTCCTCCTTGGCGTGGGAGGAGGACTCTCCATCATCACCATCACCAAGACCAGCACCATCTCCATCATCATCTCCGTGATCCACTCCGTTCCCCTCGTAGTTTGAGAGTTGTTATACCCTAGATACTTGTTTTGTGCTACTATTCATGTTTGTGATTGAGCACTTTTCATTATTTGGTGGTGAAGTTATATTTTCAGATTGTGTTGTACCACTTATGCCACTGAATATGATCATGTTTGCACATTGTGAGTAGTTCCCGTATGTTCCTGAGGGCATAGGATGAATTGGCAATGATTTATATATGACATCTGTTGGTATTTTGTCTAGTATTTATCTTTTTATGTGATTCTATGATGGTGTTGTGCGAACGTCGACTGCACAACACGTCACCTATATGGGCTCATAGGAGAACACCGTAGTATAATGAAATGAGGAAAACTTGGGAGGACAAGAAACCTGAGAATAAGTCATGAAGTTATTATTATGAGGTATTAATATCGGGGACCTTAGAGTGTAATGCTATGGTGGGACATTATGTCTTAATAATTCTTGTGCAGTCATTTGCTTGGCCACATGATACATCATAAGAGGGTTTAGTTTATTTGTTTAGCTTTACCTAAGTTGTGGCTCCGTCCTAAACAAGATTAAAACTTGACAAGACATTCAACGTGTTGTTTAATAAATCTATATGCCTAGTTATATCCATGCCGCCCTCGGGAACGTTTTCCAAATATAAGACACACATCACTTGAGCCTGTCCTCTCGCCACATAGAGGATTGGGCTTTTCTCTCATTGAGAGCTTTAAACTGCTACTACCTCCGGTACATTTAAAGTGTCGCACCAAATGAACTATCAACATACAAGTTCGTAACTATCCCAGCGACAGCTTATCGGATCAGAGGAGTACTATTTACTTTCTGCACTTTTACTTTATTTGCAACCATACAACCAAAAACCCCAAAAACACTTGCATCTTTCATTGTTTTATCTATCATTCTTACTAACCAATACCTTCAGCTCCTCGTGAATTCGACAACCTTTTCTATTCGAAAGGTACTACAATTGATCTTCTGCACTTGGGAGTCATCAAGATACTTTTCTGGCGCCGTTGCCGGGGAGCGTTGTGCTATTGGTAAGAAGTTTGGTAAGGAAGCTTGGAAGCTGAATTTTATCTGCTGGTGTTATCTTATTGTTACTATGGCTTTTATGAATCGTCATGATTTGCAACTTGCTTTATATGAAAGTGCTTATGCCACTCCAAAATTGGTGGAAACTGCTATGCCTGAGAGACCTAGAGTGGGATATAAAATTCCCGTTGGTCATGTTAAGAGAGTTATGAAGGATCCATTCTTAGGGGATTGAGCTAAGTCTGCACGTGACCATATTGCACACATTGAAGACATATGCGGGTTATTTAGGCTCACTGATATTTCTGATGATCAGGTAAAAAGGAAGCTGTTATATTTGTCTTTATCTGGTAATGCTCGTATTTGGTACAGGTCTTTGGATGAAGGAGTTAAATAAGATTGGAATATGATGAGGAAGGTTTTCTTTCTTAAATATTTTACTCCTAAAGAAGCTTATGATAACCGCTGCTATATATTTAATTTCTGGCCACATCTGGGAGAGAGTATTACTCAAGCTTGGGGGAGATTAAAGGAGCTCCTTCGCAAGAATCCTTGTCATGATCTTACAAGGAAAATTATACTGATAAACTTTTATGTGAGGCTGCCTAAGCATCTGAAGAAAACTCTGGATAACTCGTCTGGTGGAAGTTTTACAAATAATACTGAAGAAGAAGCATGGAATTTATTGGAGACTATTGCTGAGAACACTGGTCATTGGGATCTTGATAAAGGTAATGAACCCTATCTGGACTATGAATATTCGTGTGTAGAGCACTTCTCTACCTCTACTTTATTTAAAAATCTGAGTGATAATTTTTGTCTTGATCCTTATATTATGGTAGAAATATCTAAAGGTATTGCTAAGCATATGTGTCTTCCTAAAACTGGCTTTGAAGTATATGTTGAACCTGTATTGTTGTTCCTAAAGTTATTAAACAGGTGGAACCAGTGTCATCTGTGACAATTGAAGAGTATGTTGAAACACCACCTTATCCAAATAAAATTAAGGATAACTTGCTTATTGCTGTTACTAACAAGAGTAACAGAAAATGTTCTGAGTCTTATGAACAGGTGGAAGTTAAAAGTCAAATTTCTGTTATCAAACAATTAAATGAAGAAGATCATGTTGATGTTTATTTTTGTGAAGACGCTACTAAGGTTATCTGTAACATCCCAATTTTTCAAAAAATTAAAACTTTGCATTCATGCATCATCATCATTTAAGCATGTCATTTGAATCACATAAGGTTTAATTTTTTTTTCATTTATTTGTTTAAATAGGATTTATTTCCATAAAGTTGTTAATTGTATTTATTATAATATATCATTTTATTTAATTTTATTTTTAGACAAGAATATTACCAAAAAGTTCTATTTTTTATAAGCTTTTCAAAATATATTTTTATGAATTTTTCTGAGAAGTTTTGATAAGGCTTTGAATTTATTTTGGATTCAAAAGATTCAAAACAGAAAAACATTTGAATAAAAAAAATAGTCGAGACCAGCCTCCCGAACCATTTGGGCCGAAGCCCACTCCTATCTACCGCGCGCGCAGCGCGTAACAACCCACCAGCAGCCCAGCAGCCCGCGCGCGCACTCTCTCTCTTCTCTCTTTCGCTGACAGGTGGACCCCACCTGTCATCACCCCCGCGGCAACGTTCCCCCCCAAATCACGCCCACGACGCCGACCGAAAACGCATGAATTAATTCGTTTGATTGCGGCCGATTTACTGAGTCATTTCCATCGCCTCTCCCCTCTACTTAATCCCCTCGCTCACCTCTCTCTTTTGCCCCAAACCCCCTCTCCACTCCCTCTCGTTTTGTTTTGAACTTGCGACTCGTTTTGACTTGGTCCCGTATTGATTCTCGCAGCGCAGCGTCGTATCCGTGCAAACCCGAAGCGAGCCGCCGCCAAGCACAACTCCGACGAGCTATTCCGGGAGTAGGAGAACAAGCCGGAGATCCTCGCCTCGCCACCGGCCTCGCCTAGGCCTCCTCTTCATCGGGGTATGCCTCTCTTGTCTCCTTAGGCCGTAGAACGTAGTTAGCGCGAACGCCGGCGATGACGCCGCCGTGTTCTTCGTTCACCGGAGAAACTCCGGCCGGCCGCGCCGCTGGTTTCGGACCCTCTTGATTCGAGCCGTTGGATTTGTAGCGTACGGTCTAGATTAAATTCCTTTATTTTTGAATCGGTACACACAGTCAGCGCTTTGTCATCGCCGCGTCAGCGCCACGTCGGATCCACGTGGCCAGAGATTTTCTGCGATAAAATTAAACGGCAATTTTGCATAAAACCCCCTGCATATTGCTTTTATCATTACTTTTTATCTGTTTAGCCAAATTCAAATATTTTTATATATTTGAAATCCTTAGAACTAGTAGAATATTTTGGATTTATTAGTTTTCTGTTTTGACACTTTTTCAAATATTCAATTGAGTTGTTTGAGTAAATTTGACATAACTTTAGATAGAAAAATATTTTTTGAGCGAATCCAATTGCTAAAAATTTGTTTAAATACCCTCTGTCCAGTAGCACTAATTATAAACTTTGTTCATAAAAGTTTTGTTACAGAAAACTAAATTCTTGTGTTTACCCTTTTATTCATGTCTTGCTAAAATGGATATTAATAAAAAAAATGCATTTTGGCATCATGCATACCTCACCTAATAGTTGACATCTAAATTTCTTGTGCTAAAATATTGCATTTCATGCATAACATATTTTATTGTATTGTTATGTGCCTTGTGTGTTTACGAGTGGCATTTTATTTTGTTAGACTATTCGGAGGGAAGCGAGGACCTTTGCAACTTCAACTACTGCACTCGCTGTTGCCAAGGCAAGTGGCACACTCGTAAAAGTCCTAGTATTTTCTATGCATGAGTATATTATTTTCCTAAGCATGTGTAGGACTTAGTAGAAATGCTATGCTAGACCTGTTTAGCATTTTCCTTACTCATGTGTCTTGGTTCCTATGCAAGACTTAGTAGATTTGATGATGCTATGCCAAAAACTATTTTTATTTTTATGTAAAGTTAAATTCTACTAAGTTAAAAATGAATCTCCTTGGTGGATTGGTTGGCTACGGAGGCGAAGTTGAGTGGCTACTCAGGCCCATTTCTATGGTGTGTTCCTAAGTATGTGCACTTGTGGATGGCCACCCAGGGAACAGAGGGATCTGAAGAACTCCGAGTGAAGATTGCTTCCAATGCAGCCATTGCCAATATGGGCTCTGGCTTGATCAACTAAGTTGCGTGGACTCGCCCCGGTTTGACAGGTGGTGGTAGAGGTTTGTAGGTGGAACGTGTCAGGCCGTTATGGGGAGGGAAAATGCTTCTGAAAGATCTCGTCTCATTCTTCTCCTTTTCCTTATCACTTCCAGAGTGTAGAGGATAGTTTGGGCTGAATGGGTACAATGGTGAACGTGCACAACCTCTGCAGAGTGTAAAATCTAAGTACTTAGCCATGTCCCCGGTACGGACAATTTGAGCAGCTGATCAAGGACGTCAACGGAGGATCCCACTATTCCAACTTCAAAGTTAAAACTTGATGGGTGAACAAGGTTAGATTGAGACTATGGCTTTCATACCATACTTGTCTCAACTAGGTAAAGTTGTTTCAAAGTGTTAGGAAAAATTGGCTTTTTGCAAAATAGACTTGAACTCCACCAGCCAAATATGCATATAGGTTATTAGAGTTTTTCCTCTAAGTGTCCACCATAGTGTCACTTGCCAGTTCCATTTTTTTAAAATGGTTCTGACCCACGTTGTTGCAATATTTTTCTTATTGTAGACTGCTCAGATGACGAGTGAGAATTTTAGCTAAGGGTTTCGAGTCTTCAACCAACATGTTCGCCTGTGGCACATGAAGATGATGGGGACTCCATGAAGAATAAATTTCCGCTGTTTACTTTTTCAATTGCTAGCTTTACGCTATGCAAATTGTAATGAATATTTTCTAAGTCTGGATCAGCGATGTAATAAATTGATACTTTGTTGTGATATTGCATCGTAAACTATGTGTGCAAATGAATCGATCCAGGGGTTTACACTATACATAGGGACTTGCCATTTTCTAAGTACAGGTCCTTTACAGATGGTATCGGAGCAGTGTGTTGCCTGTAGGTTCGGGCCGTTAGGATTGGATAAAGCCTTTTTGATCCTGATATATGTTGGATCCTAGCGGCATAGTGAGATGAATCGGCCGGGTGTCTGTCTCTCTCACTATAGTGAATATCCAATTTACAAAGAGTTGATAATATTTGTTGATCACCTTGTAGAACAGTCTTAATATTTTCTCTAAGTATTTAAACACATCATGACTACTACTTCTTTACCTTATGCATTCTGTTTTGATCGTTTTACTCTTCTAAACTTAAGGATGACGATCATCAAGTATGACACCACAGAGGACTTCCAGGACACACGCTTTGGAAGATATCTCCTGGAGTTAGTTGAATTGCTGGCGCTACCCACACCCTCCATCAAGGCAACTCAACTGAAGAATTTCCACAAGGAAGGTTTATGGGGGATCCGACTTCTCCAACTCGGACGCGCGACAGAACCCAAGACTGAAAACATCAAGATCAAGTCTGTTAGTGACACCTTGGAGAAGGGCCTCAATCTCGCCATGCAGGAGCTGATAGGACGTCTTTGTGGACAAAACCACGAGGAGCTGAAGGACCACTATTTGCATCCCCTAGGCCGGCGTGATGAAGATGGAGAACCCTTCCTCGTAAAGGAAGAAGCTAAACACAAAGCGAATCCCTTGCACCCGTATCTTCAAGACTTAGAAAATCACCTCAAGGAGCTAGAAGATGATAGACTTACCGAGCTACTAAACAATGATGAGCTACTCTCCCAACTCAAGGAGACTCAAGAGAAGATCAAAGCCCAAGAAGAAGTGACCAACGCTCAGGAGGAGAAATTCCAGGAGCAAGAAAAGAAGTTCAAGAATCAGGAGAAAAGAGTCCAAGAAAAGAATAAGAAAATAAAAGAACTGAAGCAACGATGTGGAGTTTGAAGCTGATCGCGACTTGATCAAACGACTTCGTGCTGAGAAGAGGGAGTTGCAGGAGAAGAACTCCGCTCTGGAGAAAGAAGTGAAGGAGCTCAAGGAGGTGCTCGAAAATGAAGGAATTGAGATTCAGGAAGTAGAAGAAGGAGAGGATGCCATGGTTGAGTAGTTAGATAATGAGACCACCATTTATCTTTCGCCTCATCGCTATCTTTCGTTTTCGTATTGACCTACCAACTTGTGGTATGGCAGTACCCTCTTCTGTATTTCTTTTCTAGAACCTCTTGTGTTTGCTTTCCAAACGATTAGATTTTTATCAAAAAAGAGTTTGTTTCTTGTTTGATGTTGTTTGTGTTGCTTTCATGCATGGGTAGAATAATTCCTTAGTCCTTTCTATCCATACTCATCTATGCTAAAACCACAGATGCCTCAACGTGTTTCAGCAGATGATTGCAGCACAAACTCAGCTGATGACTATGATGACACAGTTTATGGCCCATCAGAATGGACCGCCACCTCCACCACCGCTACCACCACCTCCCCAAGTGGACAGGCTTGCCCATCAGATTTCTGAGACTTAGGCCTAACAAATTCTCCAATGCAACTGAGCCAATTGTGGCAGATGACTAGTTGCGTTCAGTAGACAAAGATCTGGTGACTTGTGAATGCACTGACGCTGAGAAGGTGAGGTTTACTACCCATCTGTTAGAGGGACCAGCTATCCAATGGTGGGAAACTTATCAAATCACCCACCCACTGGAGACCTTGACTTGGGAAAGTTTCAAGGAAGGCTTTCGTAATGCTCATATCTCTTCGGGCATTATGAACTTGAAGCAAGAAGAGTTCAGAAACCTGAGACAAGGGAACAGGACCCTTAAGGAGTATATGGATGACTTCCATGCCTTGTCCCGTTATGCTCCTGAGGACATTAACACAGATGTTAAGAGGAAGGCCAGATTTCTCAAAGGGCTGAGTGACGAACTGAAGATTCCTCTGACAGTCGCTTACGCCCCAAATTATCAGGCCCTCCTGGATCAAGCTATCATACTGGAAGATAGTATCAAGAAGGCTGAAAGCAGGAAGAGGAAGCTGAGTATCAACAAGCAGCACTCTGAACCTTCATTCAAAAGGCACTTTCCTCATGATGGAAACCATGGTCATAAACATGGGCACTCCCATAGTGGAGGGAGCAACCACAAACATCATGGACATAACCATAGTGTTGGATTCAAGGGGAACAATGGAGGCCACAAAGGAAATGGATATGCTGGCCATAACCATAACAATGGACAGCATCGCCCAAATCCTGAGTACAAGAAAGATATCAGCCAGGTCACGTGTTTCAAGTGCAAGAACAAGGGACATTACTCTAATGAATGCCCCGAGAAAAAGGTTGAGGAAGCTGCCAAGCCCAATCCTTTCCAGAAGGGACATGTGAACCACATCAACGTGGAAGAAGTGTTCGATGAACCTGATGCTGTAATTGGTACGTTCTTGCTCAATTCATGTCCAGCATTAGTTTTATTTGATACTGGAGCATCGCATTCATTCATTTCAAGAGCTTTTGTAAACAAACATGGGCTAGAGGCTGAAAGCATGGGAAATCCTGTTAGGGTAAGTTCTCCTGGTGGAGAAATGTTAGTGACTTCCAAGTGTAGACATTTAAATATGAAAATTGGATCACATCAGTTCCCGACAGACCTAGTTATCCTAGAAACCCAAGTTTTAGATGTGATCTTAGGGATGGATTGGATGACTCTTTATGAAGGGATCATAGAATGTGCAAATAGAGCTGTCACTCTCACCACTCCGGAAGGAAAGAAAATTAAGTTCAGATCAAAGTTCGAACTGAAGAAAGTTAGGCTTAATTCTCTTAAGGGGGTTAGCCTAGGTGATGTTCTTATAGTCAAGGAATACCCAGATGTATTTCTAGAGGAACTACCAGGAATGCCACCCGATAGAGACGTCGAGTTCCTCATTGAACTGAAACCGGGTACGGGACCAATAGCTAAGAGACCATACCCAATGGCCACTGATGAATTGAAAGAACTCAAGAAACAACTTGAAGAGCATCTTCAAAAGGGATTTATTCATCCAAGTTGATCACCATGGGGAGTACCCATCCTGTTGGGGGGATCATAACCCGGTAGGCCCACCGACATAGAAGATCAGCCGGCCTGGCAGGAAGCCTGGGCCGGATCAAGCATAAAGGAGATGGGCCGGGTTCCACGTAAGCCGGCGTGCGACGTGTGAATTGGCAAGCAAGCATGGAAGGATCCGAAGAGTTGGAAGATATGAAAGACAAGGCGAGTTGGAGTAGAACTCCAGTAGTCTTATCATGTAAAGAACCAGGAGACCCGGATGTCTATATAAGCGGGCTCCTAGGTCATAGAGAGAGAAGTCGAATAAGAGAAGCGCCATAAGATAGACAAAATAGAGAGAGCTCCCAAGAGAGAGCTCCCACGCCGGAGTCATCTAAACCAGGCGATCGCCATTGGCGCACCATGTAACATATTATCATATCAGTGACTTATAGCAAGACGTAGGGATCCTCCACCGAGGGGACCCGAACTTGGGTAAAAAACATCTTCTTCCCCGTAGAGCTAGACAATCTCCTGAACACCAGAGTCGCCTAGCCCCTCATCTCAAGTTTCCACCCGGAAACATCTGCCGTGACAATCCCACGACACATCCTATTCGTCGAGAAGAAGGATAGTACTCAGAGACTAGTCACAGACTACCGAGCAATAAATGAGCAAACCATCAAGAACAAGTACCCACTTCCCAAAATCAATGAGCTCTTCGATCAATTAGAAGGAGTTGTTGTGTTTTCTAAGATCGATCGTCGATCGGGATACTTTCAGATGAAAGTTAGAGAGATGGACATACCCAAGACTGCATTTGTCACTAGATATGGCTCGTATGAGTACACAGTAATGCCTTTTGGGTTAACCAATGCTCCAGCTTATTTCATGAATATGATGAATAAAGTGTTCATGGATTTTCTGGACAAATTTGTCGTTGTTTTCATCGATGATATCTTAGTCTACTCCAAAAGCCACAAAGAGCATGAAGAACATTTGCGCCTGGTATTACAGAGACTCAGGGAGCATATGTTATATGCCAAGTTCAGCAAGTGTGAGTTTTGGTTAGAACAAGTTGGATTTCTAGGACACGTGGTGTCTAAGGATGGAATAGCAGTGGACCCTGAGAAAGTTTCTGCTGTAACCAGCTGGGAACCACCCAAGAATGTGGGAGAGATCCGTAGTTTTCTAGGACTAGCAGGATACTACCGGATATTCATTGAAAAGTTCTCCAAGATTGCTAAGCCTATGACTGAATTGCTAAAGAAGGGTAAGAAGTATGAGTGAACAGAAGCTTGTGAGACTAGTTTTCAAGACCTGAAGAAACGTTTAGTATCAGCACCAGTCTTGTGCCTACCAAACCTAGAGAAAGATTTCCAAGTTTATTGTGATGCTTCATTTCGTGGTCTAGGCAGTGTGTTGATGCAAGAGGGTAAAGTGGTATCTTATGCCTCCAGACAGCTCAAGCAACATGAAGTCAATTACCCCACTCATGATCTAGAGTTAGCTTATGTAGTACATGCCCTGAAAATATGGCGACCCTATTTATGGGGAAAACGTTGTGAAGTATTCACGGACAACAAGAGTCTCAAGTATTTCTTTACACAGAAGGAATTGAACATGCGTCAGAGGAGATGGCTGGAATTGATCAAAGACTATGATTTAAGTCTGCAATATCATCCAGGAAAGGCCAATGTAGTGGCTGATGCCTTGAGCCACAAGCCCTATGTAAATGGACTCACGGCAGGTGAATTGCATGAAGACCTATGCAAAGGATTTAAGGACCTTCGGTTGGAAGTGGTACCTGAAGGATTCTTAGCATCGTTAGAAGTACAACCTCTTCTGATTGACAGAATCAAGGAAGCTCAGAAAGATGATAAAGTGATGAAAGAAATCAAGAAGAACCTGAGTGAAGGCAAGGCCAAAGACTTTCGAGAGGATGAAAACGGAACCGTGTGGTATAAGGAACGTATATGTGTTCCTGAAAATGCTGAACTCAGGAAGTTAATACTCCAAGAAGCTCATGACTCACCTTATTCCATACATCCGGGTAACACCAAGATGTATATGGATGTGAAGGAAAGGTATTGGTGGATCAATTTGAAGAGGGATATTGCTGAATACATTTCAAAGTGTGATGTGTGCAGTCGTGTGAAAGCAGAACACCAAAAGCCAGCTAGATTGCTACAACCCTTACCAGTACCGGATTGGAAATGGGAACAGATTGGGATGGATTTCATCACTGGTTTGCCCAGAACTAAATCAGGGTATGATTCTATTTGGGTTATCGTTGACCGTTTGACGAAGGTGGCCCACTTTGTGCCTGTGAAGACTACCTACACCAGCGCCAAGCTAGCTGACATCTACATGAAGAGAATTGTGTGTCAACATGGAGTTCCCAAGAAGATTGTGTCAGATAGGGGTACTCAGTTTACTTCTCATTTCTGGAATCAATTGCATGAATCATTGGGGACCAGATTAGAATTTAGCACAGCATTCCACCCACAGACGGATGGACAGACAGAAAGAGTAAATCAAATCCTAGAGGATATGCTGAGAGCATGTGCTCTGGATTACAAGTCTAGCTGGGATGATAATCTTCCTTATGCTGAGTTCTCTTACAACAACAGCTATCAAGCAAGCATTGAGATGTCTCCGTTTGAAGCCCTGTATGGAAGGAAATGCACCACACCACTACTATGGAGTGGCATAGGAGAACGTAGTTTATTTGGACCTGACATAATCAAGGAGGCTGAAGAAAAAGTTAGGCTGATTAAGGACCGATTAAAAATAGCACAATCCAGGCAGAAGAGTTATGCAGACTCCAAAAGAAGAGAGGTCACCTACGAGGTGGGCGATAGAGCCTATCTTAGAGTTTCACCTATGCGTGGAGTGAAAAGATTTCGGATCAAAGGAAAATTGGCACCTAGATTTATTGGACCTTTCAAACTTCTATCCCGCAAAGGAGAAGTGGCATATGAACTGGAACTTCCGGAAGCTCTTTCCGCAGTTCAAGAAGTGTCACCCAGAAATGGCAGAGATGCCGCTAAGAGATACAGTGCCACTAGAGGAAGTAAAACTAGAAAGTGATCTCACTTATGAAGAGAAACCTATAAGGATTCTGGAGACAGCCGAACGTGTCACCAGAACCAAGACTATAAAATTCTGTAAAGTACAGTGGAATCACCATTCAGAGGAAGAAGCAACTTGGGAAAAAGAAGATGATCTTAAGGAAGACCACCCTCACCTATTTGCTAGCCAATCTGAATCTCGAGGGCGAGATTCATCTTAAGGGGGTTAGGTTTGTAACATCCCAATTTTTCAAAAAAAATTAAAACTTTGCATTCATGCATCATCATCATTTAAACATGTCATTTGAATCACCTAAGGTTTAAAAAAATTCATTTATTTGTTTAAATAGGATTTATTTCCATAAAGTTGTTAATTGTATTTTTTATAATATACCATTTTATTTAATTTTATTTTTAGACAAAAATATTACCAAAAATTTCTATTTTTTATAAGCTTTTCAAAATACATTTTTATGAATTTTTTTTAGAAGTTTTGATAAGGCTTTGAATTTATTTTGGATTCAAAAGATTTAAAACAGAAAAACATTTGAATAAAAAAAATAGTCGAGACCAGCCTCCCGAACCATTTGGGCCGAAGCCCACTCCTTTCTACCGCGCGCGCAGCGCGTAACAACCCACCAGCAGCCCAGCAGCCCGCGCGCGCACTCTCTCTCTTCTCTCTTTCGCTGACAGGTGGACCCCACCTGTCATCACCCCCGCGGCAACGTTTTCCCCCAAATAACGCCCACGACGCCGACCGAAAACGCACGAATTGATTCGTTTGATTGCGGCCGATTTACTGAGCCGTTTCCATCGCCTCTCCCCTCTACTTAATCCCCTTGCTCACCTCTCTCTTTTGCCCCAAACCCCACTACCTGAGAGCCACCAGGCTGCGCACAATCAACCCCGAAGCTCCGCCTCCGCCGTCGGTGAGAACCTCGCCGTGCGACGAACTCCGGCCACCCTGGACCCTCTCTCCACTCCCTCTCGTTTTTTTTTTGAACTTGCGACTCGTTTTGACTTGGTCCAGTATTGATTCTCGCAGCGCAGCGTCGTATCCGTGCAAACCCGAAGCGAGCCGCCGCCAAGCACAACTCCGACGAGCTATTCCGGGAGGAGGAGAACACGCCGGAGATCCTCGCCTCGCCACCAACCTCGCCTAGGCCTTCTCTTCATCGGGGTATGCCTCTCTTGTCTCCTTAGGCCGTAGAACGTAGTTAGCGCGAACGCCGGCGATGACGCCGCCGTGTTCTTCGGTCACCGGAGAAACTCCGGCCGGCCGCGCCGCTGGTTTCGGACCCTCCTGATCCGAGCCGTTGGATTTGTAGCGTACGGTCTAGATTAAATTCCTTTATGTTCGAATCGGTACACACAGTCAGCGCCGCGTCAGCGCCACGTCGGATCCACGTGGCCAGAGAATTTCTGCGATAAAATTAAACGGCAATTTTGCAGAAAACCCCCAGCATATTGCTTTTATCATTACTTTTTATCTGTTTAGCCAAATTCAAATATTTTTATATATTTGAAATCCTTAGAACCAGTAGAATATTTTGGATTTATTAGTTTTCTGTTTTGACACATTCAAATTTTTCAAATGTTCAATTGAGTTGTTTGAGTAAATTTGACATAACTTTAGATAGAAAAATATTTTTTGAGCGAATCCAATTGCTAAAAATTTGTTTAAATACCCTCTGTCCAGTAGCACTAATTATAAACTTTGTTCATAAAATTTTTGTTACAGAAAACTAAATTCTTGTGTTTACCCTTTTTATTCATGTCTTGCTAAAATGGAAATTAATAAAAAAAATGCATTTTGGCATCATGCATACCTCACCTAATAGTTGACATCTTAATTTCTTGTGCTAAAATATTGCATTTCATGCATAACATATTTTATTGTATTGTTATGTGCCTTGTGTGTTTACGAGTGGCATTTTATTTTGTTAGACTATTCGGAGGGAAACGAGGACCTTTGCAACTGCAACTACTGCACTCGCTGTTGCCAAGGCAAGTGGCACACTCATAAAAGTCCTAGTATTTTCTATGCATGAGTAGATTATTCTCCTAAGCATGTGTAGGACTTAGTAGAAATGCTATGCTAGACCTGTTTAGAATTTTCCTTACTCCTGTGTCTAGGTTCCTATGCCACACTTAGTAGATTTGATGATGCTATGCCAAAAACTATTTTTATGTAAAGTTAAATTCTACTAAGTTAAAAATGAATCTCCTGGGTGGATTGGTTGGCTACGGAGGCGAAGTTGAGTGGCTACTCAGGCCCATTTCTATGGTGTGTTCCTAAGTATGTGCACTTGTGGATGGCCACCCAGAGAACAGAGGGATCTGAAGAACTCCGAGTGAAGATTGCTTCCAGTGCAGCCATTGCCAATATGGGCTCTGGCTTGATCAACTAAGTTGCGTGGATTCGCCCCGGCTTGACAGGTGGTGGTAGAGGTTTGTAGGTGGAACGTGTCAGGCCGTTATGGGGAGGGAAAATGCTTCTGAAAGATCTCGTCTCATTCTTCTCCTTTTCCTTATCACTTCCAGAGTGTAGAGAATAGTTTGGGCTCAATGGGTACAATGGTGAACGTGCACAACCTCTGCAGAGTGTAAAATCTAAGTACTTAGCCGTGTCCTCGGTACGGACAATTTGAGCAGCTGATCAAGGACGTCAACGCAGGATCCCACCATTGGTGAACAAGGGTAGATTGAGACTATGACTTTCATACCATACTTGTCTCAACTAGGTAAAGTTGTTTCAAAGTGTTAGGAAAAATTGGCTTTTTGCAAAATAGCCTTAAACTCCACCAGCCAAATATGCATATAGGTTATTAGAGTTTTTCCTCTAAGTGTCCACCATAGTTTCACTTGCCAGTTCCATTTTTTAAAATGGTTCTGACCCACGTTGTTGCAATATTTTTCTTATTGCAGACTGCTCAGATGACGAGTGAGAATTTTAGCTAAGGGTTTCGAGTCTTCAACCAACATGTTCGCCTGTGGCACATGAAGATGATGGGGACTCCATGAAGAATAAATTTCCACTGTTTACTCTTTCAATTGCTAGCTTTACGCTATGCAAATTGTAATGAATATTTTCTAAGTCTGGATTAGCGATGTAATAAATTGATACTTTGTTGTGATATTGCATCTTAAACTGGGTGTGCAAATGAATCGATCCAGGGGTTTGCACTATACACATGGACTTGCCATTTTCTAAGTGCAGGTCCTTTACATTATCAAAGGCAATTCGGCCAAGGTTGGTAAGCCTGTTATATCATGTTCTATTGGGACTTCGTGCTATCATGGGTTATGTGATATTGGATCAAGTATTAGT
Source organism: Poa annua (assembly GCA_026929855.1). NCBI lineage: Eukaryota > Viridiplantae > Streptophyta > Magnoliopsida > Poales > Poaceae > Poa > Poa annua. Next base: position 24,533,942 of record CM049439.1, on the reverse strand, counting down.
GTTATTCCATATTCTCTTTATCTTGAAATCAATCCTGACGTTGATCCTATTGTTATGGAAAAGACAGGTATGAAAATTCAACTTGCCAATAAAGATTATATTAGTCCTCTTGGATTTGTTAGAGATGTTGAAGTACTTGTTCGAAAGATAAAATATCCTGCTGATTTTATTGTGCTTGGTTGTCCTCAAGATTCATTTTGTCCTGTCATTTTTGGTAGACCTTTCTTACATACTGTTGGTGCTGAAATTAATTTGGTTAAAGAGAAAGTGTTTATTAAGTGTGCGGGAGAAAAACTTGAGTTTAAATTTTCTAAATTTGCTGATAAACATTTAAAGAAAGAACCATTTGCTAAAGATATAGTTGAAACTCTTGCTCATACAGCTGTAGCTTCAACGGATGTGGTAGAACGATATATGCTTAATCAAGATGAACCATTTAATGATGAAGAAAAGGGTGCTCTAGAACAAATATTATGTCAACAACCACCACAATTACAATTGCATATTCCACCTGATAATTTAGGAGTGTTACCACCACCTAAAGGGGATCCTAGTTTTGAGTTAAAAACTTTGCCTGAAAATCTTAAGTATGCATATTTGGATGAGAAGAGCATATATCCTGTTATTATTAGTGATAACCTTTCAGCTGAAGAAGAAGAGAAATTACTTGATGTATTGAAAGCTCACCGAGCAGCCATTGGATATTCTCTTGATGATCTATGTAGCGGACCTGCACTTAGAAAATGGCAAGTCCCTGTGTATAGTGCAAATCCCTGGATCGATTCATTTGCACACACAGTTTACGATGTAATATCACAACAAAGTATCAATTTTATTAAATCGATGATCCAGACTTACAAAATATTCATTACAAATTGCATAGCATAAAGCTAGCTTTGAAAGAGTAAAGCAGCGGAAAAACATAGCAGTGAGTCTCCATCATCTTCATGTTGCCACAGGCGAAAACATGTTGGTTGCAGACTCGAAATCCCTTAACGAAACCTCACTCGTCATCTGAACAATCTGCAATAAGAAAAAATATTGCAACAACGTGGGTCAGATTCCATTAAAAATGGATCTGGCAAGTGACACTATGGTGGACACTTAGTGGAATAACTCTAATAACCTATATGCATATTTGGCTGGTGGAGTTCAAGGCTATTTTGCATAAAGCCAAATTTTCCTAACTTTTTTTAAAACACTTTTCTTCTAATCGAGACATCCGTGGCATGAAATCCACTGTCTCATTCTACTCTTGTTCACCCATCAAGTTTTAACTTAGAAATTGGAATGGTGGGATCCTCCGTTAACGTCCTTGATCAGCTGCTCAAAATTGTCTGTAACCGGGGACACGGCTAAGTACTTAGTTTTACACTCTACAGAGGTTGTGCACGTTCACCATTGTACCCATTCAGCCCAAACTATCCTCTACACTCTGGAAGTGATAAGGAAAAGGAGAAGAATGAGACGAGATCTTTCAGAAGCATTTTCCCTCCCCATCTGGCTTGACCCGTTCCACCTAACACCCTCTACATCTGCTTGTCAAGCCGGGGCGAGTCCACGCAACTTAGTTGATCAAGCCAGAGCCCATATTGGCTATGGCTGCACTGGAAGCTAACATCACTTGGAGTTCTTCAGATCCCTTTGTTCCCTGGGTGGCCATCCACAAGTGCACATACTCAGGAACCATAGAAATGGGCCTGAGTAGCCACTCAACTTCGCCTCCGTATCCAACCAATCCACCCAGGAGGTTCTTTCTTAACTTAGTAGAATTTAGATTTTCATAAAACAACTTTTGCATAGCATCAATAATTCTACTAAGTCATTACATAGGTACCTAGACACAATGGAGTAGGGAAATCTAAACATGTCTGCATAGCAATACTACTAAGTCCTACACATGCATAAGGAAATTAACTAAGTCATGCATAGACAAAAATACTTAGGAATTTTATGAGGTGTGCCACTTGCCTTTGGAAGTCGTCTTTGTTCACTAACTCTTTTCAACGATACTCGGAGCTCTCCGTTCAATCTATACATAGCAATCATAAACAATCACACAACAACACAATACATAATGAACAAACAAGTTTCACAAAACTTCTAAGGAAAAATATGTTATGTATGATGTGCAAAATATTTCTAAGGGCTAGAGATGCATGTCATGCCATGAAAATATTCTAAGTTAAGTGCAAGGCAAGAATTTGGTCAAAAATGACTAAGGACCAAAGTCATAACAACTGGGGTCGAATTTTAACTAAGGACTAGATGCTAATACATCAAGTCAAAATAATTTCTAAGAAGTTGATACCCCTTTTTCTAAGGTCTTAGTCATGATGTGCATAACTTCTTAGAGAAAAATACTAAGTCTATTCTTCAAGGTGATCAACAATTATTAACAACTCTTTGTAAATTGGATATTCACTATAGTGAGAGAGACAGACACCCGGCCAGCCACTTATGATTGTGGAACAGGTCTCATGTACGTGGACATGTAAGGTTAGTCTCCAGGCCGCTTCATCTCACTATGCCGCTAGGATCCAACATACTTCAAAGGTGGTAATATCATGATCAAAAAAAGTGGTTTATGTCTAAAGTGAAAGACAAAATTAGGAAAGAGGGAAAAGATAGAAAGAAGGATGTAGTTGGTCTTCCAGGAATCTTCTCCTTGCTTCCTTTTCTCCTTGATGTGATGACTTCATTGCAATTTGTAGAGTTGATGGTTCTGAAGACTTGAAGGTGTTGACAGCATCCAGGTTGGTCTTGAATATAACTTAGTCACCATGAGGTCTAAGAGAAGAAGGGAGAAAAGAGAGAAAGGAAGCAAGACTTAGAAAATGTAGCTGGTTGGTCTTCATGAACTTCTTCTTGATTTTCTTCTAAGTGCTTTTAGTTCTTGAAGATACTTCCGGAGTCTGTTTTCTTGGCTAAGTCCTTCATTGGCCTTCTAGCTCCATGTTGAGAATACCAAGTGTGTCTAAGTACAACTTTTTCAAAACCACTATGTCGAAAATAGACCTAAGCAAAATACTTAGCAAAATAAGGGAGAAGTTTTCCTATGAGAAGTATAACTATACAATAAAATATGCTATGCATGCAATGCACTTTTTAATCACAAAAACATCATACTAATTTTTTTGATTTTTATAAAGTATGCATGAAGCTATAAATGCAATTTAATTAATTTTTATTATTGCAAAATATAATAAAAGGGGTAAATACAAGATTTAAAGTTTTCTGCGATTAAACTTTTATAACTAAAAATTATAAACAATGCTAATGGATAGGGGGCGTTTAAACAAATTTTTAGCAATTGGATTCACTCAAAAATAATTTTTCTATCAAAAGTTATGTCCAAATTACTCAAACTACTCAAATTAAACCTATGATTGTTAAATCGTCAAAAATATTTTCTAACAGAGGCATTGTATTACAAATATTCTAAGATTTCTAAAACAATTTTATTTACAAAAATTGGACTTATAAATTTAAAGTTATGACAAATATACTCAAATCATCCATTTGAAATTTGAATAATTTAAACTAAGTCAAAACAGAAAAATAACAGTGCTAAAATATTCTAAATGTCCAGGGCTTTTCACAAATATAAAATTTATTAAATTTGGCCAAACCAATAAAAAGTTCTAATAGATGTAATATGCAGGTTTTTTTTGCAAAATAGTTATTTAATCAAATTCACAGAAAAACAAATTCCACGTGGGTCTGACTAGGCACTGACGTGGATGCTGACTAGGCGTTGACTGGGCTGCTGATTGGATTTAGTGATTGGATCTGATCCGTTGGATCCAGATCTGAGTGCTGAGATCTACTGATACCGGTTCGAAAGATGGATCTACTCGCGGCCGTTAGATCTAAATCGGACGACATCTGGAGGCTTGACCCATACCTGGCGGCGCTGACTCGCCGGAGTTGGAGAAGATCGGCGGCGCGGCCTCGGGCTCGGATGCTCCGGTGACTCCAGTGACCTCCTAGTGCCGGGAATGTGTCGACGAGGTTCGGCGCGGAAAGGCAAACGCGTTGGCGGTGACATCGTCGACGGGGGCGTCCTCGGGCAGCCTGGATTCGCGGACGGACATGCTGCGGCGCCGTTGATCTCCGGTTGAGGTCGTGCTCGTCTCAATGTGTCACGACTCCACACCTGGTGCAGGCGATCAAGATGAGGAACAGGCGGGAGCATCGTCACACCATTCGCCAGGCCCATCTGGCGACAAGGCCCAAGGCCCAGTGATCACGCAACACGGCGCTGTCTTCTTAGGCGCATCGTCCATTGGCGAGAGGGGCATGTGATGACAATTTTCTGAACCCTGATACAGGAACTCTCTTCCTCCTGCTCCGAGCCTGCGAGCTCGTGATTCTGCTCTTGCGTGACTCGGAGCTTGTATCGACACCAATTCGCTGATACCTGGACAATATCTATCCCTAATTCGTCGACTGTATCCCTAGCCACCTTATATATGGTATCAAAGCCATAGATCTCAGGCTTTTGGTCAATTTTTTGTCAAGTTCGGTGTCGATCAGTGAAGTTGGTGGCGAATCAGGTGACCGGGGGCGCAAGGGTTTGGATCTCCTGTAAAATCCCCCCGGCCTGCCTCCTCCCCGCGGCGGCGGCGAGGGTGGAGCTGGTCTATACAGCTCGCACGGCGGCGGCGGCTACTAGCGAGATTTGGGTGAGGGTCGAGCGGTTGGTAGCGGATTCGTCCTGCTGCGCGTAAAATTCCGGGTCGACTGTTAGAGCCATCGCAATTGGGCGGCGACGACAAGCCTTGTCCCCTACCAACGAGGCGTGGGCGGCGTGCGACAAGGTCGTCATGGACAAGGTGCAGGCGGATTTGGCGGAGCTCAAGCAACAAGGAGCAGAGTCCGCCACCACTCTCAAACTGGTGAACGAAACCCTGAAGAGCTTGAATGGATGGATGCCCCAAATCGATGACACCATCCAAGTATTACAGAAGAACATGGATGAGATACGTGCGCGTGTGGGAGTTCTGGAAGGAGCACCAACCCTGCCCAAGGTGAACACACCACGGCCTGAATGGCGCGGCGATGATCAACAAACCCAGGGTCATGTTGTTGGTGTATCTCGTGCATCAACGCTTGCCCTGGACAAGGGTACGCGCACCATTCCTCACACACCAGTTCGGTTTGATCTGGGTGATAGTTCTGATCATTTTCCTGATACTCCATTTGCTGGTTCGAAACATGGCAATTATAAAATGAGGCCACCTAAAACTGAGTTTCCACGCTTTGATGGTGAGAATCCAAAGTGGTGGAAGCAAGTCTGTGAAAAGTATTTTGCACTATACGATGTAGATCATGAAACTTGGGCGAGTTTTGCCACCATGCATTTCACTGGAAATGCCGCGCTCTGGCTGCAAACTTATGAAGCAGAGCATGAGGTGGATAATTGGGAGGAGTTATGTGTTGCTGTTCATATTAAATTTGGTAAAAACAAACACCACAAATACCTTGAGGCCTTGGAGCGTTGTAAACAAGCTGAGAGTGTAGAGAAATATCACCATAAATTTAAGACCATTAGACACAAAATTCTAGTGTACAACAAACATTATGATGAGGCTTTCTTTGTTACCAAATTCATTTCTGGCTTGAAAAAAGATATACAGAGAGCTATTCGTTTACATAATCCTCGAACAGTTGATGCTGCGTTAGTTCTTGCTGAAAAATAGGAGGAGATGCTGGAGGAGATGAAGCCTTACTCCAATAATCGATTCAGGACTGAGTACAAGCCCAGTTATGCAAGAACTGGGTATCCTGGCAAAGGGATTTTCTCTAATCCAAGTGATAGTGGCAAAGGCAGTGAGGACAAAACAAAACAGAAGAGCCCATGGGATGATCGGCTGAAAATCTTGCGTGATCAACGCAGAGCAAAGGGTGAGTGTTTTACTTGTGGTGACAAGTACCAACCGGGTCACAAATGCAACAAAACAATTCCACTAAATGTCATGGAAGAATTGCTGCAAGTGCTACAGCTGGAAGCAGCTGAGGGTGAAGAAGATGGGGAACAATCTAGTGAAGAAGAACCTCTAACACACATCTCCATGTGTGCTATGGCTGGTGTTCAGTCAAAAAGAAGCATCAGACTGCAAGGGGAGTGCAATGGCAAGCAAATTTTGTTGTTGATTGATTCAGGCAGTGCGGGTAGTTTCGTGAGTACTGAAGCAGTGGAACAATTGGGGCTGCAAACAGCAACAATACCAGCAGTTCAGGTGGCGGTGGCAGATGGAAGAAAAATTCCCATAAACCTGGCGGCTGCAAATGTGCAATGGGCGTGTCAAGGGCATGAATTCTCCAATTCCTTCCGAGTCTTTTATGTGCCTGGATACGATATGGTGTTGGGCATGGATTGGCTAGAGAGTTTACCACCCATGTGGGTGGACTGGGCCAGGAAAACACTTCGTTACAAGCTGAATGGCAAGAGAGTTGAATTGAAAGGTGTGAAATCAAATGTGAAACAATGCGAACCAATTTCTCTGGCTGAGATACAGCTGCTGGCTAAGAACAGAGCTGTAGAACATATTGTGCAATTGAACACCTTGGATGCAAATAATGTGGATGTCATACCACGGGAAATTGAAGAAGTGCTGCAGAAATTCAGCAAATGTTTTCAGACACCTTCAGGGCTACCTCCTCATAGGGAGTATGATCATCATATCACTCTTCTGCCTGGAGTGCAACCAGTCAGTGTGAAGCCCTACAGATACTCACCTCAGCAAAAGAATGAAATTGAGAGGCAAATAAAAGATATGTTCCAACAAGGAATCATTCGAGCCAGCCATAGTCCATTTGCATCTCCTGTGTTGCTAGTAAAAAAGAAGGATGGTACATGGCGGTTCTGTGTCGACTACCGACACCTGAATGATGTAACTGTCAAGGATAAATATCCCATGCCAGTGGTGGATGAGCTTCTGGATGAGTTGGCTGGAGCAAAATATTTCACTAAACTAGACCTCCGATCTGGGTATCATCAAATACGATTAGTGGAAACAGATGAATGCAAAACAGCTTTTCGCACGCATAGTGGCCATTATGAATTTCTGGTGATGCCGTTTGGATTAACATCAGCACCTGCTACTTTCCAAGCTGCTATGAATACTGTCTTTGCGCCTTTAATACGTCGTTTTGTCTTGGTTTTTGTTGATGATATTCTGGTGTACAGCAAATCAGTGGAGGAGCACAAGCAACACTTGAGGGCAGTATTTCAGTTGCTTGATGAAAATAAACTGTATGTCAAGAGATCGAAATGCTCATTTGCACAAAAATCACTGGAATACCTGGGGCATATCATTAGTGATCAAGGTGTAGCTACTGACCCCAGTAAAATTGCAGCGGTTCAGGATTGGCCACAACCAACATCACTGAAAGAATTGAGAGGATTCTTGGGGTTAGCAGGATATTACAGAAAATTCATAGCATTATTTGGAGTGTTATGTAGGCCACTGACCAATTTACTGAAGAAAAACACTCCTTTCATCTGGACACCCGAGGTGAATGCTGCATTTCGTGCTGTCAAACAAGCTCTAGTGCAAGCTCCAGTGTGTTGGCATTACCTGACTTCGCAAAAGAGTTCGTGCTCGAGACTGATGCATGCGAAAAAGGGGTTGGAGCTGTCCTGATGCAACAAGGGCATCCCATTGCTTTCCTTAGCAGAGCACTAGGCATCAAAAATCAGTGCCTGTCTATTTATGACAAAGAATGCCTGGCAATATTGATGGCAATTGAGAAGTGGAAGATGTATCTGCAGCACAGGCCCTTCATTATCTACACTGATCACCGCAGTTTAATTCATTTGGGAGATCACAAGTTCAACACCAAGATACAACAGAAGGCTTTCTTCAGATTAATGGGACTTCACTACCGCATCATCTATAAAAAAGGGGCAAACAATGCTGCAGCTGATGCTCTGTTGAGAAGGCCAAATGTATATGCCTTACAAGCCATTTCTGAGGTCAGGCCTCGATGGATTGAGGTGGTCATCGAAGGATATCAAAAAGATGAGAAGGCAAAAGCTTTACTCACAGAGTTAAGTGTGAGTGGGCATAATGAACAAGGTTTTTCATTACAAAATGGCGTCATAAGGTTCAAGGGTCGTGTTTGGCTGGGTAACAACAGTGAGGCGCACACGGCCATCCTAATGGCATTGCACAGCAGCGGATTGGGAGGGCATTCGGGTACTTTGGCAACATACCACAAGGTCAAGCAACTGTTTGCATGGCCGGGGCTGAAACAGACAGTGCTGCAATATGTGGCTCAGTGTACTGTATGCAAACAAGCCAAATCCGAGCATGTGAAATTGCCGGGCAAATTACACCCTCACAACATTCCTCCCTCCGCTTGGCACACAGTGAGCTTGGATTTCGTGGAAGGGCTGCCCACATCAAACAGGTATAATGCAATTCTAGTGGTAATTGACAAGTACACCAAATTTGGTCATTTCATTCCTATCAAGCATCCTTTCACGGCCGCCAAAATAGCTCAAGTATTCATGGATCATGTGTACAAGAATCATGGCATGCCAAAGGTGATCATATCAGATAAGAATAAAAAAATTATCAGCAGTTTCTGGCAAAACCTCTTCCGTTTGGCAGATACAACACTCAATATGAGCTCATCCTACCACCCCCAAACAGATGGGCAAACTGAGCGACTGAATCAGTGTTTGGAGACTTATTTGAGGTGCTTGGTTCACTCCAAACCGGAACAGTGGGCTAAATGGTTGCCACAGGCAGAGTTTTGGTATAACTCCACGTTTCATTCTGCTTTGGGTCGCTCTCCGTTTGAAGTACTATACGACAGACAACCCAGGCACTTTGCTGTCGAGAACTCCTCACTGCCGGGTCACACAGATGTGGAATTGTGGTTGAAGGAAAGAGCAGCCATGGCACCGTTAATCAGGCAACATTTGGAACGTGCTCAGCAAAGGATGAAGCATCAAGCAGACAAGAACCGCAGTGAACGCCAATTTGCTGTGGGTGATTTTGTCTATTTGCGCCTCCAGCCGTATGTGCAGTCATCGGTGGAGCGGAGATCGTCACAGAAATTGGGTTTCAAATTCTTTGGGCCGTATCTAGTGCTGCAACGAGTGGACCCGGTGGCATACAAACTGCAGTTGCCGCCAACATCAAGAATCCATCCTGTTGTGCATGTGTCGCAACTGAAGAAAGGGTTGAAGCCGAATGAGGAAGCAAGCACTGCATTGCCTATTTCTCTGTTGCAGGTCGCGGTGTACCCTGGAGCTGTGTTGGGCGGCAGGACAATTCGCCGGGGAGGCAAGATGGTGCCGCAAGTTCGGGTGAGCTGGAAGGGGTTGCCGCCATCGTGTGCAACCTGGGAACATGTCTACAGTATCGTCGACGCTTATCCCACTACATCGGCTTGGGGACAAGCCGTCGCTGAAGGAGGGGGTAATGTCACGACTCCACACCTGGTGCAGGCGATCAAGATGAGGAACAGGCGGGAGCATCGTCACACCATTCGCCAGGCCCATCTGGCGACAAGGCCCAAGGCCCAGTGATCACGCAACACGGCGCTGTCTTCTTAGGCGCATCGTCCATTGGCGAGAGGGGCATGTGATGACAATTATCTGAACCCTGATACAGGAACTCTCTTCCTCCTGCTCCGAGCCTGCGAGCTCGTGATTCTGCTCTTGCGTGACGCTGATACCTGGACAATATCTATCCCTAATTCGTCGACTGTATCCCTAGCCACCTTATACAATGCTCACTGGAAAAATCGCCCAAAGGCATCAGGTAACGCGTACGAAAACGTTGAAAAGGAGTAGAGAGGTATCGAGATCGTGGCTTTGCTCACCTCGCTGGAATCTATGAAAAGCCGCCGCCGCGGTGCACCCTCGCGCACAGGAGAACGACGTAGAGGCTCGGAGCGATGTGGCGGAGTAGATGGCGACGTCGTCGGCCACGTGTTCGTCCCGGAGCGGTTTGGAGGCGCCGACGGAGGCACGGGTTGCTCCGGCGACATTCGGTCGTGTTCGTCCCCGACGAACGGCTGCGGGTAACAACGGGAGAAAGCCATTAGGGGGTGCGCCCGGATGTGGGGAAGAGAAGGGAGGGGTTTCTGGCCTCGGGCAATAACTCTCCTCGCCGAAATCGGAAGGAAACCGCGGCGGATGCGATGAACTCCGGTAATGCAATTGGGCGGCCTGGGGGCGTTTCGGAGAGGGCTTTTTGGCGGGAAAGAAGGAGGAGGCAGAGGGCTTTTAGTAGCAAGAAACGGTGCGAAGTTTGGTGCTTTAAATCACCGGGAATTAAATCGGGAAGAAACGCACGTAGCAGTTTTTCGGGCATTATTTCCGTGCGTGGGAGGTTGAAGACGACGCTGACGTCATCGCTGACGTCAGCAATTTATCTTTTTCTGATTTTTCTTATTTCTATCATATCTTTTGTTTTAAGCATCCAAATGAAGTCAAATAAATTTCTAAAAATTTGTAAAACAATATATTTGTGTTAAACCAGTTGTGGGCATGTTTTGAACACTTTTCAAAAATCAAAAGTTTGAATTATTGATTAAATACAAATTTGACACTTTATGTCAAATTTGAAAATATGGTTTAAATAATTTTATTTTTGGCTAAATAAAATTTATAAAAATACAACACTTATATAAGTTTGAAAGTAAGTTAATTAAACTCATCTTCCAATATTAAATCATTTTATGTTTCAAAAATTGATGAAAATAATTTAAGTTATTGAAATGCCTATTTGGATAAATCATTAATTTTAAAATCCATGAAGTTTTAAAGATATAAAATATAGACTTCTAATTTCCAAAACTATGTTTTGAACTCAGGTAAAAGAATGAAAACCATTTGGCAAATATACCATGTTTTAAATAGTTTAAAAGAACATTTGTAAATATTATTTTAATTTATGAATAACTATGGCTAAGTGGTTAAAATCAAATAATTATAAAGAAACTTTTTATTACAAGAAACTGGTTTGAAAGTTTGTAAACCAGTTGTCAAATTATATATTGAGGTTTAAGAAAAACAATGGATAGTGAAATGTTTAACTTGAAACAAGTTTTGAAAATAGTGATTACTTGAGATATTTGAAATAATAAACAATTTGGAAGATGCTATGAACTCTTTTATAGTTGGTTTTCTTATGTTTTTAATGTTTTATCTTAATCAAAAACAAAAGTTTAAATTTTTAGTGATTTTTTAAACATTCCAAAATATTGGGATGTTACAATCTAAAAGGTATAAGCCCAGCTCTATGTATGCATAAAATTAATTTGGAGGAAGATGCAAAGCCTGTTGTTGATTTTCAACGCCGTCTTCACCCAAAAATGAAAGAAGTGGTAAGGAAAGAGGTAATAAGACTTATTGAAGCTGGTATTATTTATCCCATAGCTGATAGTAAGTGGGTGAGTCCTGTTCATTGTGTTCCTAAAAAGGGTGGAATGACTGTTGTTCCAAATGATGAAGACGAACTTGTGGCTCAACGCACTGTTGTTGGTTATAGGATGTGTATTGATTTCAGAAAGTTAAATAAAGCAACTCGTAAAGATCATTATCCATTGCCATTTATTGATCAAATGTTAGAAAGGTTATCTAAACACTCTCACTTTTGTTATTTAGATGGTTATTCAGGTTTCTCACATTCCTGTTCACAAAGATGATCAAGAAAAGACCACTTTTACTTGCCCATATGGTACAAATTTGCTTGTAGGAGAATGCCATTCGGTTTGTGTAATGCTCCTGCTACTTTTCAAAGATGCATGAATGTTATATTTGCTGATTATATTGAAAAGATAATGGAAGTCTTTATGGATGATTTTTCTGTTTATGGAACTTCATTCGATAATTGCTTGTTCAACCTTAACAAAGTTTTACAGAGATGTGAAGATCAAAACCTAGTCCTTAATTGGGAAAAGTGTCACTTTATGGTTAATGAAGGTATTGTTCTTGGACATCGTATTTCTGGAAGAGGAATAGAAGTTGATCCAGCAAAGATAGAAGCTATTGAGAGGTTTTCATACCCAAGGGATATCAAAGGTATAAGAAGCTTTCTTGGGCATGCAGGTTTTTATTGTAGGTTCATTAAAGATTTCTCCAAAATATCAAAGCCTCTAACCAATCTTTTCCAAAAAGATGTTCCTTTCTCTTTTAATGATGATTGTATTGAATCCTTTAATATTTTGAAGAATGCTTTAATAAATGCTCCTATTATTCAACCTCCTGATTGGAATTTACCTTTTGAAATTATGTGTGATGCTAGTGATTATGTAGTTGGGGCTGTTTTGGGCCAAAGAGTTGATAAGAAACTTAATGTTATTTACTATGCTAGTAAGACACTTGATGATGCCCAAAGAAACTATGCCACAACTGAGAAAGAATTTTTAGCAGTGATATTTGCATGTGATATGTTTAGACCTTATATTATTGATTCAAAAGTCATTGTGCATTCTGATCATTCTGCTATTAAATATCTAATGAATAAGAAAGATGCTAAGACTAGTTTAATAAGATGGGTACTTTTGCTGCAAGAATTTGATTTACATATTGTTGATACGAAAGGGGAAGATAATCAAGTAGCTGATCATCTTTCTAGAATGGAAAATATACCTGATGATCCTATTCCTATTAATGATAGTTTTGCTAATGACCAACTTGCAAACATTAATGTTTCTATGGCTAAAGTTGCATCTCTATGGTTTGCTAATTATGCAAATTTTATTGTTGGCAAAGTTTTGCCACCACACTTTACTCTTCAACAAAGAAAGAAGTTCTTCTATGATCTTAGACATTATTTTTGGGATGATCCTTTCCTTTATAAGAAGATTGTAGATGGTATTATTAGACGTTGTGTACCTGAGCATGAACAATAGGCTAGTATAAAAGACTGTCATGATAGTCCTTATGTAGGGCATCATGAAGGAGATCGCACAGGAGCAAAGGTATTACAATCTGGTTTTTATTGGCCTACTTTATTTAAGGATTGTGCTGAATATGTTAAAACTTGTGATAAATGTCAAAGAGTAGGAAATATTGGTAGGAGAAATGAAATGCCTATGAATTATTCTTTACCACTTGAGCCTTTTGATGTGTGGGGTTTTGACTTTATGGGACCTTTCCCAGCCTCAAAGACAAACCATACTCACATTTTGGTTGCAGTGGATTATGTTACAAAGTGGGTGGAAGCAATTCTAACCAAAAGTGCAGATCATGCCACAGCAATGAAGATGCCGAAGGACATCATTTTCCCCAGGTTTGGTGTTCCGAGGTTTTTAATTACTGATGGTGGTTCTCATTTCTTGCATGGTATTCTTAGGAAAACATTAGCAAAATATGATGTTAATCATAGAGTTGCGTCTCCTTATCATCCTCAAACAAGTGGACAAGTTGAATTAAGTAATAGGGAAATTAAACTCATTTTGGAAAAGACAGTTAATAGGTCTAGGTCTGATTGGCCACTTACGATTAATGATGCACTATAGGCTTATAGAACTGCTTATAAAAATCCTATGGGAATGTCTCCTTACAGAATGGTTTATGGAAAAGCTTGTCATTTACTTGTTGAATTAGAATATAAAGCTAGATGGGCTATTAAACAACTTAACTTTGATTTAAAACTGCTGGAGAGAAGAGAATTCTAGATTTAAACCTACTGGATGAGTGGAGAAATGAAGCTTATGAAAGTGCCAGGCTATTTAAAGAGAAAGTTAAAATTTGGCATGACAAGAAAATTAAGAAGAAAGAATTCAAAGTAGGTGATCAAGTTTTATTATACAACTCTCGTTTCAAGTTTTCTGCAGGAAATTTAGCTTCAAAATGGCAGGGACCATTGGTGATACAGGAGGTGTACCGTTCAGGAGCCATTCGTCTTCACGGTGACATGAAAGGTGCACCATTCAGGAGCCATTCATCTTCAAAATGGCATGACAACGCCTTAAATATTATATTGCAGGAAAAAGCTTCATCGGAATGGCGGAAGAAATGGACTTAAAGACACCGGAGGAGGTAATAGAGAGAAACTCTGCAGTTTTGGAAACCCAGAATCAATAATTGGTAACTTTGTGTTGGGAAGTTTCTCGGAATTGCATAATATTTTACGAAAATCATTTTTTATGAAAATTAGCAAATAGGACAAGAAACTTGGAAGGAACGGAGCCCCGAGGGATGAAAGAGGGGGCCCCACACGGCTAGATGTTTTGGCCGCGTGGGCCCACTCCTTTTGCCCCTCGGAGTCCCGTTTCGTCTCGTTTTGGACTCCGACGCTTCGTTTTGACCTAAAAACCGTCAATATATACCCCTCTTCGTCAATCTAATCTCGCACCGAGCGTTCTCGAGCGATCTTTGTTTTGGTTGTTTCTGTCTGTCAGGGTTTAGCCATGTCAAGCTTTGGATCCAACCAAAAGGGAGAGGACTCCACCAAGGGAGGCATTGTGAACCACTACCTCAACTCCGTAATGGGTCCTTCAAGGAGGGAGTGCTGCTCGTGGAGGAGGTGAAGGCTCCCAAGACCGTCGGGACAGTGGAAGAGAGGCTTGATGAACTGGAACAGAAGATCTTCAGGTACAAAACGGTTGTTGAACGCAGCCTTGATGCCCACCACTTCATGAATCTAGAGCTGGAGAAGAAGGTTGAATAGTACAAGCAGAGGCTCAAGAACTTGGAGGATAGGTATCAAACTCTGATGTGGGATGTAGAAAACCAAAACTGCGAGTACGAAGAGCGCTTCAAGAAGATTGCAGAAGCTGCTTCCCTAAGGTATAATGATCCACCTACATCCTTCCACAATGGGAGGCCTTTTCCATGGAAGATAGCAGAGTGGGAGGAGGATTATGAAAAAGAAGAAGCTGCAGCAGAGGAGGCACTGGCGGAACCTCAAGCTTGGGGGAGTTCAACCTAGACTTTATCTTTACTAGTTTACCATATCTATCTAGTCATGGTGTGCTTTGGTTTTTATCATTTAGTTATCAATCTCTCTTAGGCTTGTGTGAGCTCATTGAGCATTATCACAAATCCCCTATGGTTTATCAATGAATATTAAAGTATGGTGTCATTCATGAGTCTCTTGTTTTGGAGATTTATGGGTAACACTCATCCAATGTGCGTGGTATATTTAGAAGTTTCAGTCACATCTTGCCTTGAACTTGGTTAACTTGAGTATGTTGGACACTTGTAGAATTATCTCATCAATAGAATAAGTGAAAGAATAAGTCAATATGACATGAAGTATAAAAGTTTAAAGTAAAGATGTGGTTTTTTAGAATAAATATTTAGGAAGGTTAATGAAAAGAAAATATGAAACACTCTTGCTAGACCTTAGTATCTTTTGAGAAAATTAATGATCATGGATGTTTCAATACTTATGCTCTTGAAAAGTGAATGAAAAGGTGGGCACCCGAGGATTCGGTTAGCCATGGAAAGTGATAGCCAAAGGTTGTGTTGAGCATAAGAACTTGATTGAAATATCCATGACTTAAGTTTGTACTAGTTACTAGCGAGGCAAGGTGATAAGCAATATCATATTTATCCTTTCATTTGTCTTCCTCTAACTATTTATCCCATGAGAGTTTATCTTGTCTTTAAATTTCAGCAAAGCATAAATGAGTATAATGCTTGCAAATGAGAGCAAATGCATTGGTAAAAGAGTACGAATAAGAGTTTAGTTCAATTGTCCAACATACAATGGTTTTCTATTTTCAAAAGTAAGGGGTGATTGCTAGAGCTTCTACTTATATTGCCCACATGTGTATGAGTTTTAGTTCCATTTATCTTACTTTACAACTGAACATGATGATGATATTATGCCCGTATTTATTTATCAACCATAAGTCCATTGATGCATGTAATGATCTATGTCCTTACTTACTCGAGGACGAGTAAAGGTTTAAGCTTGGGGGAGTTGATACGTGCATTTTATATCATCATTTATACAACTTATATTATCATATAGAATGTTATTGGAACTATTATATCAATGTTTTACATGTTTTAGATGATTTTGGGGACTTTCATACAAAGTCCCTATTTTTGGTATTTAATATCTGGGAGGCAGAAAACCCCCTTTTTCTTGTTTTTATTGTTTCAAGAGCTACAGGAACCCAAATGGAAAAAGGAAAGTTGCACAGTCGTTATTGCATCAGGAGAACCAGAGGGGGCAAAAGATCGAAGAGGGAAGAGCCACGAGGCCCAGAAGAGGGGGGCCCACGCGGCCAGATTCCTTGGCCGCGTGGGGCCCACTAAGTGGAGCCACGGGCACTTCCTCGCTTGGGGCTTTTTACCACGACCCCCGTCTCCTCCGAAAACCTACACCCTAATTTTTCCCCAGACCATCCGAGGCCGCGGCGGCGGCGAAACTCCTGATTCCCTCCGAGGGGGGTCAGATACTGCTGCTCCGGAGCTCCGGAGAAGGGGGAAATCATCGTCACCGTCATCACCTCTCCTCCTTGGTGTGGGAGGAGGCCTCTCCATCATCATCATTACCAAGACCAGCACCATCTCCATCATCATCTCCGTGATCCACTCCGTCCCCCTCGTAGTTTGAGAGTTGCTATACCCTAGATACTTGTTTTGTGCTACTATTCATGTTTGTGATTGAGTATTTGTCATTATTTGGAGGTGAAGTTATATTTTCAGATTGTGTTGTACCACTTATGCCACTGAATATGATCATGTTTGCACGTTGTGAGTAGTTCCCGTATGTTCCTGAGGGCATAGGATGAATTGGCAATGATTTATATATGACATGTGTTGGTATTTTGTCTAGTATTTATCTTTTTATGTGATTCTATGATGGTGTTGTGCGAACGTCGACTGCACAACACTTCACCTATATGGGCTCATAGGAGAACACCGTAGTATAATGAAATGAGGAAGACTTGAGAGGACAAGAAACCTGAGAATGAGTCATGAAGTTATTATTATGGGGTATTAATATCGGGGGCCTTAGAGTGTAATGCTATGGTGGGACATTATGTCTTAATAATTCTTGTGCAGTCATTTGCTTGGCCACATGATCCATCATAAGAGGGTTTAGTTTATTTGTTTAGCTTTACCTAAGTTGTGGCTCCGTCCTAAACAAGATTAAAACTTGACAAGATATTCAACATGTTGTTTAATAAATCTATATGCCTAGTTATATCCATGCCGCCCTCGGGAACGTTTTCCAAATATAAGACACACATCACTTGAGCCTGTCCTCTTGCCACATAGAGGATTGGGCTTTTCTCTCATTGAGAGCTTTAAACTGCTACTATTTACTTTCTGCACTTTTACTTTATTTGCAACCATACAACCAAAAACCCCAAAAACACTTGCTTCTTTCATTGTTTTATCTATCATTCTTACTAACCAATACCTTCAGCTCCTCGTGGGTTCGACAACCTTTTCTATTCGAAAGGTACTACAATTGATCTCCTGCACTTGGGAGTCATCAATCATCACCGGAGGGCTCTACATCACCATGCCCGCCTCCGGACTGATGCGTGAGTAGTTCATCCTTGGACTATGGGTTCATAGCAGTAGCTAGATGGTTGTCTTCTCCACTTTTGCTATCATGTTTAGATCTTGTGAGCTGCCTATCATGATCAAGATCATCTTATTGTAATGCTACATGTTGTGTTTGCTGGGATCCGATGAATATTGAGTACTATGTCATTTGCTTCATAATATATTATGTCTGTGCTATTTATGATCTTGCATGCTCTCCGTTGCTAGTAGATGCTCTGGCCAAGTAAATGTTTGTGACTCCAAGAGGGGGTATTTATGCTCGATAGTGGGTTCATGTCTCCATTTAATCTAGGGGAGTGACAGAAACCTCTAAGGCTGTGGATGTACTATTGCTACTAGGGATAAAACAGTAATGCTTTGTCTAAGGATAATTGTGTTACTTACATTACACACTTTGCCTAATGCAATAATCTGTTGCTTGCAACTTAATACTGAATGGGGTACGGACGTTAACCGGAAGGTGGATTATTAGTCATAGATGCGGTTGGAACGGTCTATGTATATTGTTGTAATGCCCAAATGAATCTCACACTAGACACCATGACAAGTATATGCATCATTATGTAGTTCTTTATTTTGTCAATTGCCCAGCTGTAATTTGTTTACCCGCATGTATGCTATTATTTATTTATGGAGAGACACCACTACTGAACTGTGGACCCCGGTCCATTCTTTTACATTGATAATACAACCTATTGCAAACACTGTTCTCTTTCATTCTCTTCAAACAAACATCATTTTCCACACTATACGTCTAATCCTTTGTTATAGCAAGCCGGTGCGATTGACAACCTCACTGTTTAGTTGGGGCAAAGTATCTTTGTTGTGTTGTGTGCAGGTTCTGCGTTGGTTATCGTAAACGGCGCCACCAACACCCTTCAGAAGAGTCTTCATCTCCCACTGGATTGATAACCTTGGTTTCGTAACTGAGGGAAACTTCCTGCTGTACTCTCCACACCTTCCTCTTGGGGTTTCCCAACGCTGCGAGAGCATCAAGAATTTTCTGGACTTCTCGAACGTTCCGGGAAAAATAGGGACTTTGCAATTTGTTTCGTCCAATTCCGAGAAAATTTCCAGAACAACTTTTCTGAAACCAAAAACAGCAGAAAACAGGAACTGGCACTTTGGCATCTTGTTAATAGGTTAGTCCCAGAAAATGCATAAAAATGATATAAAGTGTATATAAAACATGTAGCAATTGGTATAATATAAGCATGGAACAAAAGAAATTATAGATACGTTTGAGACGTATCAGGGGGCGCACCGCCACGTGGTGTGGCCGCCTCCTCGGTCCCCTTTGTGTCCCCTTCGTACTCTGTGTACGTGACAGAAAAATAGGGACTTCGGCTTTTGATTCGTCCAATTCTGAGAATATTTCCAGAACAACTTTTCTGCAATACAAAAACAGCAGAAAACACAAACTGGCACTGTGACATCTTGTTAATAGGTTAGTCCCAGAGAATGCATAAAAATGATATAAAGTGTAAATAAAACATGTAGCAATTGGTATAATATAAGCATGGAACATCAGAAATTATGGATACATTGGAGACGTATCAGGTACCAGACTTGTCGTCACGCGGGCACCAAAAGCCCGGCAAGACTTCTCCCTCCCGCGGGAGAGATTCGGCGAGGACCTTGACCAAAACAAGTCGTCGCCCCGGGAGGAAGGCCGCTTAGTCACGCCAGGCATCAGGCGGAGGCCGACGTGTGGACAGCGAGGTGGCGATTTCTTGTCGTGACAAGGGGAAGATTCGCCATCTGTCTAGAGGCAGAAGCCTGGGGGATAGGTGGCCGGTAGGCGCGTCGGCCATGCGTGATCCCCTTGTGTTATAAAAGGAGGACTTGGCTTCGAGGAGAAGGATGGATAATTGAATGAGTGGCCGGACCCGAGGAGGCGGAGGAGAAGGAAGTCCGGCGGTCCGCATTTGGTAGATAGAGAGCACCACCATTGTATTCTTAGACATCATATCCAAGATCAGACAAGCAAGACGTAGGGTATTACATCCAGCACGGATGGCCTGAACCTGGGTAAAATCGTGTGCTTGTGTTGGTTGTTCATGTGCATGTGAGGAAGGTCGACCCGGCTCCATCGATGTTGACCGGCGAGAGGTCCCCGCGCCCCGTGTGCTACCGAACAAAATAAAGGGGAGAGCTCGCCCTCTCCCTTATGTCTGCGTTCGCGTATGCAACATTTGGCGCGCCGAGTAGGGGGGGGGGGGCGTAGGACCCTTCGGCGGTGTGAGTCCTTCACTACAACCGAACTAGCCTTTTGTGACGCGGTCATTTTGTCACGTATTGACGAAATTTGTCACGGATTACCCCTTCGTGACGATATTAGGGCGTCATTAAGCCCGTCACAAAATCCTCGTCACAGATTGCAAAATAGTGACGCCACGACAAAATCGCGTCACACATTATGGATAATCGGTGACGCGTTTTTTCGCGTCACGCATTGATGGAATGCATGACAACATTATTAGTCACCGTTAATTCGTAAATTTGTCACCGATGAACGGAATGCGTGAAAAAAATTATGTCATTGATTGGTTCGTCACCTGTTTTAGACCGGTCAAAGCTGCTGACCTTTCGGTCAATGAAGATGATGTGGTCGTTTACGTGGCTGTTGACGTGGATGCTGACGTGGATGCTGACAAGTGGCTGTTTAGGTGGCAATCGACGTGTCTGTTGACGTGTATGCTGACATGTGGGTCCGATCTCTGCTGACGTGGCATGATGTCAAAAGGGTCCACGAAATGCTGACATGTGGACCCACTGGTTTGCTGGCATGTGGGACCCAACGGTTTGCTGACATGTGGGACCCACCGGATTTCTGACATGCGGGACCCACTGGTTTGCTGACATGTGGGACCCACTGGATTTTTTGGCGGGACCCACCGGTTTGCTGACATGCGGGACCCACTGTTTTATTGCGGGACCCACCTGAGTTTTTTTGCGGGACCCACCGGATTTTTTTTGCGGGACCCACCGGTTCCCGACGGTTGTTGGCCAATGGAAATTTTTTAATATTTGCAATTTTTGAGGCAATTTGTGAATAAAAAGAATTCAAATGAACCATTTGAGAATGTACCCAAAAAACATTATTGCACTTATAATACAGGCACACAAAAAGCTTAATGTCTGATTGACACCAACTGTTACAATACCACACGAAAATGAAAGAACGTAGGCAAAAATATGGAAGAAATCAAGTGTTCAGGAAGAAAACACTACTGGCGGGCAAGGACTGCTGCTTATTTGGTCACCTAGTGTTATTGCAATGCTTCCTGAGGAGAAAACCAAGAAGCGCATCCATCTCTTGCTGCCTCGATTGTATTTCATAAGTCATGTCATCATAGGACTTGTGGAGAGCTTCATATTATGTCTCCTTCCTTTTCAGGGCTTCAGTTCTTTCTTCCACGGCCGCTATTGTTGCCTGCAGTTGCTGGTACCTTGGAGATGTAGGTAAGGACTTTTGCTCATGATCTTCTACTATTCCTTCAAACTCTGGGATGCTTGCAGATGTCATGCTAGATGTAGTCCCCAAGTCTGACAGGAAAATGCCTTTCACTCTGCGTTTCTTGAGGACATCTTCACAAATCTGCTGATCAGTTCGGGGAGGCTCATCTTTCATGTGTGGACCCATTTTTGCAAGGATCATTTCATCCTGCCATAGGATATGAGTATTTATTTGTCATGTGCAAGAAACAGTACGTAATAATGCTACAAGAAAATGTAAACATTTTACTTACATAAGCAGCTTGTGCATCCTTGCTCTTGATACCAGCATTGTTTGTTTTGGTTATTTTAAAAAACTTCAATAGGAGTTGCTTCGCGCGTCTCAGTAATCATGAAGACAGGAGGAACCTACAAGGGTTGCGAAAGAGGTAAATAAGAAGAGTATATGAAAAAAATAGTGAAGAGGTAAGGTTTTCAGAGGGATAGCCACTTACTGCACATACGTCGCCAACATTGATGGACCTTATGAAGGTATTTGTCGCACCTAATTGGTTCAATTCGTCGAGCAGTCCCTGAATTGCATAGTTTACCATAAAGTTAAAATATATTAGTGCACAAGTTATAAGTGAAATAATTAGGTATAACCGAATTTTACTGATAAGTACATACTGCATATACCTCGCATGCATCCTTGCTTGAAGAGCGACTTGTCTCACCTATGTGGTGAGTTTTACTCATCCCGTTGATTGCCTAGTAAGCCATGAAGTAAAAACATATGAATGCACAAGCTATAACTGAACAAACATGAGTTATAAAATCATGGTGTCGCAAGAAACATACTGAATCTTTGTACATCCAGTGTGGTCCAGGACCCTTCTTCTTTCGCGTGCTTGAATCACCGTAGACAAAAGTTCTTGCTATGGAGTCAAAATCTTCCATTTCTTCACCATTTCCTTGAGCTTGCTTCTTAAGTAGTGCAGACATACGAGAAGCATTCTCTTCCATCGCTAGCTTCCTAATTTTTTCATATCCAACATATGATATGTCTTCATTACTTGAAATAAAAGGAAGTTAATAATTTTATATGCATATACACTTATTGATAGCACATACATTAAAACATGACAACAATCAATTCATATGTCTATGTTTTTGAACCGACACAACTATCGTAGCATAAAATCCAATAGTACGAGGTCCGTGCATAACTATAAACCTGACAGACAAAGTTTCAGTTTCAGAACGATACTTTTACTGTAGCTCGTCTAGCTGTTGTCGTTGTCTGTTTCAGTTTAGCATTTAGGTTCAGTATTAGTCTGAATAAACGCGGCATTTTTAACAGACTTACAGAAAATAATTTGACATCAAATTGGACGGATCTCGAACATGAAAGTTTGTCTACCCATCTGAACCAACTATAATCCATGGAACCCTACAGAACTTGACTATTACCTATATGACGGTGAAAAAATTGACTTCTTTAACGATTGTGATGACTTGATAAGTAATAAGAGCGTGCAATAACAACGATTGGTAGCAGATATGATCTTGCAAATATAACTGGTTAACTCATGTTGTCTACCCGAATCAACAAAATATCACAAATATGCATAGATCTATATGGAATAGAAGATGAGAGGGACAGATGTTGAATGAATAACCCCTACTAAAAGAAATTTGATCTTTACCAGGGCTGCCGGTGTTCTCCTGCATCTTCATGCCGGGGTTTTCCTCCAGATCGCTGCCGTTCACGTCGGTCGTCAGGTCGATCATATTGTTGCGGCCCAACATTTTCCACTGCCGGGGCAGTCGGATCTACGGTGATTAAGAGGATGAGGTACGCGATATTAGATCTTCGAGAGGAGAGGGAGGATGATAGGAATGGAAGGTGTGGTACGAGCTCGTGGGTTCTGGCGATACGAGGGGCGTATTTAGGGGGAGGTTGGCCGGCTGGGTGCGCGTGCGTGGGACGTTTTCGTTTCAGACGAAAAAAGGGGGGGGGGGGGGCGGACGGGGAAATTTTAAATAAAGGAGGGAACAAAAAATTTAAACCATAAAGGAGGGAACGTACTGTTTTTTATACAAACGAAATAAAATTTTCCCATCTAAATTAGGTGTGCTTGTAAATTGAGCAGAGATTTTTTGTGAGTGTTCATGCACGCATTGCTTGCATATTCACAATTTTACAACATGTGTACTTGTATCAATAATTTTGTAAGGACGAAAAAAGGCGAAAAAGAAATTAATGCATGAAAAGTGGTAAATTACATATAATAGTAATTTTAAACTCATATGAATCGTGCAATGTTGGTACGATCATATATAAAGTATCAATCACAAACATTCTTAATGGTTTACATAAGTTCGATTTGAACAGTACACTTATGATGGCATTTTGGGCACTATGGTCATAACGTTGACGCGGAAAGCTCGAGCAAAACCTTCCAAGATGCATGTACCTACATTTGTGGTTTTAGCTACGCAAAGATCTTTTTTGTGGTTTTTTGTTTTCCTAAACACTTGTGAAACCAAAATTTGTGCTGGAACAAACATGGGTGGGTCGATATCGATCATGTCGGTTACAGGGCAACTTGGAACCAAGTTGCACATACAAGATCCACATTTAGCTCAAAATTTTTGTGGGTGGTCATGCACACATACTAGGTGGGCTTGCAGATTTTGAGATTTTTCTGACAATTATAAGTGTCCCATATCATTTTCTTTGAAGAAGAATGCCAGAAATTGAAAAAATGCATGAAAATTGGTCATATTCATGATAAAATCATTTTAAACTCACATGAGTCATGCAATGTTTGTATAATCATGTATAAATTAAGTACCACAGGATGTGAAAGAGTTGTGGTCAAGTTGGATGCAAATGGTTCACTTTGGAGGATGTGACAGAAATACTCGACCGTGTTCATGGCGACGCCGCGGGGGAGAAGAAGAGACTAGAGTGAAACAGAGGGGCGGTGGGCATAAACGAAGTTGAAACGAAAGGGGACAGGTGGTCGCTTGTATGTATTGTCACGTCAAAACACAGGTATGCATTGTCAAGTCAAAACCCCTGTATCGCCGATGTGCCTCTCTCCTCTCCTCCTACCGTGTATTTGACTGCACCGAAACCAATCCCTCGCCCTCCTCTAGCAGCCGCCACGTCTCAGCACTTACGTCTTTCACTGCCGCCACATCTCAGCACTAACGTCTTTCACCGCCGCTACCTTTTTTGCCACTGGCCGCTCACCATTGGACCCGGCACAAGCACACTAAGTTAGTACCAAAAATGCCCACGTACGTCTTACATTTTCCGGCCATTTTCTTCCAAGAAATTGATAGCATGCAATAACATATTTTTGTCATAAAAATCTGAAAATATGCTGCATGCGGAAATTTTCTTAATATGGTATTGTACTTTTTTTGCTGCATGTGGATTGCCTCCTACTTGGAATGGTACAAACTTGCGAGCACTTCATTTCAGTACCACATGTCCACATATGCACGCAAAAAACAACAAAATTACATGTAGGTACGAGTAGTTCATGTTTGTTAGTTTTAGATCATCTATAACATTCAGTAAACACCCCCCGCAAAAAAAACATTCACTAAGCACCACGTAAAAAAGGAGTCCTTATTTGTTAGTTAACAATAAGTTTTTTGTTCTTAGATGTGCGCGTGAGATGGTAATAAATAGAGGGGAATTCTTTTCAAAAACAAATATAGAGGGGAAGGGATGCCAATTGTTTTTTTCGCTCACGGTAACTGCTTCCGTGGAGGCCGAGGAGGAGTTCGGTCATTAATCTTCTCAACTGCCTCCACTTCCTCTGTTTTTTCCTATTTATCCTTGCTTCCGGCCCCCACTTCATCTTCTTCCTCTCCGTCCGCGCCGCCATGGACCCAGTAGAAATCCGTACCATCTCGACGTCGTACACCGCCCATGGCCCAACGGATATACAGGTGACCTACACCAACGACATTGCGCAGGTTGAGAAAACCCTCGAGGTGCTCAAGATGAAGCTGTTGAAAACGGAAGAGAAGGATGAGTTCATGGGGCTGGATTTTCAGTACACCAACGCGGAAGAGGAATCTAAAGAGGTGGCAGTCGTTCAACTATTTGTGGACAAAACTGTGTTGGTCTGGCAGTTGGCTAGGTATGACTCATAGATCGTTTACATTTTCGGATTGGGGTTTTCTTACACTAGTGTAAGAAAAGTAAGTAAAATATTTATCTTTGTGTTAAATACAGATATATATATATATATATGTACTGTTTCTTTTACCTACTTTGATTTGGTTTCACGATTCACATGTACTACTGTGACTACGATGACAAATGGTCAACTGAAAATATATGCAAAATATGGCAGCAAGCAAAAATGAAAGGTCTTTTCCAAATGCCAAAATGAAATGTAATATTGCAATGAACAAATTGTAATTTTCATCCTGTAGGTGTCTTTGTATCAATTGGTCTTTTCTTTTTCAATAGCATTTTTGTAGAGGTTATGACAATCTGACAATTATGCCTATGAAATGGTAGATTGAAGGAAGTAACTGTAATTTTTTATCTTCTTTTTAGTGTTTTATCAATTGCTTCAGTGATTGTGTTACCTATAGGATTGTAGAATGATAGAACTATCTGACAGTCTAATTTTGAGGATATGCTTCCTTCATTTATTTTTTTGGTACTCATATTTCATTCATTTGATTGTGTTACATATATGAGTGTATAATAAATTTATTTAATTTATTTATGTTACATATACTTGATATGTGAATCTGAACTGTACCTTATCCAAATTTACAATTTATACTTTGTAACCACTTTAGGCCCAGGGACACCTGTGTAAAGCTATTCGAGTTGTTCAACGAGAGGACGTGTAAATTTGCCAGCGTCGACATCAGAGCTGATAGGAAGGTGATGGAAAGAACCTGGGGTTTTACAATCCCAATAAGGTACCATGTTGACATCCAAGATATCTACCACATAAAAGGTTGTGGACGCGACGGGAGGGCTGGAATGGCTCAGCTTGCAGGCGAACTCATCAACAAATCTTATGAAACCATGAAGGCTGAGTTCCCAAAGGTTGGGCACGAAAAGTGGGAGAAGCAGCCACTTGACGCGGTTAACCTCAGATATGCTACTGTTGATGGGTTTGTCTCGTTCGAGCTGTACCGGGTTCTCCAGTGCATCCTAAAGGGGCTGGTTTGTCTCCAACCTAAACCAAAATTACCACAGGTCATCCCCAAATTATGTGCACCCTCATCATCTACCAGCAGCAGCAGCAAGCGAAACAAGTGGGAGGAGGACATCTATGCCGATCGCCCCAACATGGGTGATGCGTGGAATTCCGGGTGGAAGTGAGCGGCATGAAGTGCTCGATATGTGTCATACTATTTATATGCCGTACTGTTCATATGTAGTATTCCAGAACTTAGTTTAGCCGTATGTGCATGCTTTTGTGTCACTCGTTCCCTACAATGTAACAACTATCTGACCAATGTGGTTTAGCTCAATTGTATGTAAAGCACTTTAAGTATGATGTGTATAAATCAGTACAATGTTGATGACCTATATAGTTCTTACTTAATGTGCTGATTCTTGGCACATTGGTGCATATTTGCACGGAATATAATATGGTTGAAAATAGCACCAAGTAGGAACAAAAAGGTGTAAATTAGCATGAACACAAGTACCACATAACTTAAACACACATAAGGTACCAAAATTCATTACACACGATAAGTAATTCATAATAGGAAATTAAATTGTTCAGAAAATATTAAAAACAACCGGGGCAGGAGTTGACATTGAATAAATGTCACAGGCACCACACATAAACACTAGTACTTCTTCTTCTTCTTTGAAGGTCCAGCACCGGCATCCTTCTTCTTAGGGACCAAGAACTCATAGAGTGCCAAGTGTTCAGCCCTAACCTGAGGATCAACCTTTCTGGTCTGAACACGACTGATCCCAAAAGCATGATGTTCAAGACTATGAACATCCTTGGTCAGTATCTTGTCATCCAAAGGGCACCTATATCTGCCGTCCGTAGGGCATGGGACAATCGGCTTGCGCATACCAGCTTCAAACTCAGCTCGTACCATCTTCGAGTAGCTTCTCATGTTACACCTTCGAACCAAATCACCAGGTTTGTACTGGATTGAAAAAAATATGAGTTATGCAACGGTTTTGATGCAGCAATGGCCAAAAAAAAGTTTGCGAATACAACTATGTGCATGACGAAAAATAACAATACATCCAAAATTAAGTTCACAACAATGGAGACACTTAATTCAATTCGTGTGAAATTGTTTAAATCTTTAGGATGAATAACAGAGCAGTGCAAATCTGTTTGAGGAATAACGAAACAAAATTAAGATAACTACATTTAATGTAGGCGTAGTAGACGCTAAAACATCTATAATTTGATGAGATCTACAAATAAAGATGTAGATGGAAAGAAAAAAAACCAGTACATATCTACGCATTAAAAACTATTAATAAAGATCTAACTAAACAGTAAATAAATGAACTAACGACGAAATCTAGAGGTACTGATAACAATCTGGAGCACTAACCTCCAGTTCTTCATCAGATTCCGAGGATGCAGCGTTAGACCAGAAATCCTCGTCGATCAGTGCATACAACCTCTTTTTCGGGGAATCATCATTGCCGCTGGCGACGTCGGTTGCCGGATACTTACCGGCATCATCACCAAGAATATTGGGTGACCAGACGGCGCTGGGTGGACTCCCCTTATCATCTCCCGACCAGTAGCCATCTTCGTATGGCGTCATATACTGCGAATCGTCGAAGGTCTCCACAACCTTCTTAGGACGGCCGACGGCGCCGCTCGAACCCTCGTCGGGTACCTTTGCAGCGGCAGCAGCGGTGTTCGTAGCCGGCTCCTTAGGCGACCTGACAACAACAGGAGGAGGACTAGCATCAGCATCTAATACGAGATTCACCGGATCCATCAGCGGCGGTGCTTCAGAGAAAACCCTAGTCCGCATCATACTAGACGTGGGAGGGGAAGTGGGGAACTGGGGGAGGCGGCGAATAGGGCTAGTAGTGGGTACACATTGCGGTTATAATAAATAATTAGCATGAACACAAGTACCACAGAAATAAGGGCATATAATATGTGTAATCTCCGAAGTATTTTTAATTTTGTCGCTTGCTATATAGTTTTACACATTTTAATAAACTTTAGCCGATTTCTGAGAAGTAGGTCGAATTTGAACTACAAGTATGTCATAGTTTGCTGTAATTAATTTTCAAAAATAAAATGCACACATACTAGATTGTCTTGCACAAATTATCACAGCTTGTTCTTCCATAAATAACCAAAACTAAGTCAATATTGTCTAAACATGACTTAGTGAACATAGAACTATGGCAAATGCCCTAACGATAACTAGTACATGCCTCCGTACTGAGAAGTACTAGCATCCGGAGCAGGTGGCACCATCGGAACGAACCAAATCGGTGCCTCGCTACGTACCACACCATCGGCGCATCTCTTTATATCCAGCGTTGAGCCAATGGCAGGCCCACCGCAAACGTGCATGCGGATCCAGGTAGGATCTGGCTGAGTGTTGTAGTGAAAGGCGCGCCCATGTGTAGCAAACACACAATCTGGTTTAAACACTGGAAGAGCTGGTGGTAAGGCTGGTGGTAACCCAGCAACAAAACCATCTTCGCCAGCAGCAGCTTCACCATCATGTTGTTCCCCATCACCATCAACAGCAAAAGGGAATTCTGATTCTTCAGTGGCAGCAGCTTCATGAGTAGCGGGAGGGGCCTGAAGGAAAAAAAGGATTGTTCATCCCAAGAAACGCAGACATGCCATTCAGACTGTCAACCCTGCTCCAGGCTCCTTCCAGAGGATCAGTGTACAGATCTGCAGGCAGCGAGAAAACGTCACAGCGCCGGTTTGGATACGAGTACATATATGCCCCCATGTACACAACTGAACCGCGAGCCCATTCTTGCGAGCCATTGATACGGAACCACAGAAGGTTGTGATCCTTTGGCGCCAGGAACCAGCACCCTTCTGCAGCGTCCCCTTCCTCAGCATCGTCAATGGCAGGAGCTTGTATGAGACGCGGCGCTGCGTGTGTACCTGAGAGTTACTTCCAGTTAGTGTGGCACAGGTTTGCTCAGACAATGTGCATGTCCACTTAATGAGTACTCAAATGAATTAGATTTGAATTAACTTACCCCATTCGAATGGTTGCCAAACATGCACATCTCCACGCGGTTCAGTAACCGCATATATGCGATCAAGGGTACGGCATTCCGAGTTTTCGCGGGTGCCGACGGCATCCACATATTTCGATGGTCGCAAGTCCGTGTGAGGCAAGATGGTCCAGACCGTCTCAAGCGGCCATCGAACGATGGCAATTAGCTTGTCGAACACGGCAATGGCATCGTAACACCATTCCTCACAGCACATAAATGGCCTTCTTGTGAGTTGAATCTTCAGCAGAGTTAGTACTGCACCGTTGAATTCGAAATTGAATGGGTGCTTCGACTGCCATCCATCACTGTAAGGAGTTATGCCGACATCCTCCAGAGATGGCATCGTTAACCTCAGTGGCCTGTAGACGTTAGTCAGAGTCAAATTTCTTGGGTGTTCCCCATTGATCATCACCAACCACTCTCCGTTGCCGCCGACCCAGAATTGTACGCCTTCAAATCCTTCCTGGCCTTCCTCCTTCAACCGCACCAATGCTGGTGTCATGTTCTTTTCCAGAAGCAAGAGTCTACCACCAATGATCTACGATAATCCATAGATATATAGTCACACAAGAAACCCTAGAAAATAATATTCATAGACTGCATGCAAACCATAAAACAACACCTATATGTGGTGATGAATTACTTAAAATAGATGTGTAAATGCACATAGATAAGTAAAAGAAAATAATACATGTTGTCGAGGTGTGATTCCCACGGAACAGGGATAACCACTCTCGGGGGAGAAGTTCGTGAAGGGGCTGAACACGTTGGTCGACAACCTACGGCCGGCTCGGCGACGGTGCTCGTCGAGCCTGTGGAGGAACGGCACGACAGAGATGGAGTCCGGCCCGTACCCAGGTTCACGGCCCTCAGGGTGAGGTAAAACCGCTACTCCTGCCTGTCTGTATTGCACTGCAGTAGGAACAGCACAATGAGCTTGCCGAGGGCTCTCGAGCGGCTATGCGGAGCTTGGAGGGGGAAGGGCAACCTCTTCTTCCTCCTCGAGCTCGCTAAGCTTGACTAGGCTATGGTAGGGTTTACACGGGTGAGCGGATGGTTTTTCGATCCCCTCGCTACGGTGGCGCCCCTGCTCCTTATATAGGCGCCCCGGGCCTCATCCCTCCGTCCTGCGCAGCGGAAGGGTTCCCATATGGCGACGAAGCGGAGGAGCGGGGTGCACCGCAGCTCGGGCGTCCATGGACTTGGTCCATGGTCGTAAAGCCTGCCTCCGTGGCAGGGCAGCCTTTGTCTTTGCAGAGCGGACAGCTGGTGCTACAGAGGCCGTGGGGGTGCCCACGGTGACGTCACCGTTGGAGCGTTGCGCCGGCCACCCGCTTTATCACCAAAGAGGAAAGCCTTGGTGGCGGCGCAGGGGACACAGCGCTTTGTTGACTCCTTTTATCACCAGAACGGCAACTGTGGCGCCGTCGTCATCGCGCGCAGACGCGCGCGTCACTCTGCGGCTGCTGCAGAGGCCATGTGCGCTCTCCAGTGGTTCCTTCGTGGCGAAGTATCCCCGCAGGGCTCGGGAGGCCCTGCCGAGGGAGTTGTGTTGACTTCTCCTCAAGGGAGGAAAGCCTTGCCGGGAGGCGGCCTCAGGGGGAGCCCCTTCAGGCCCTTCGCTGCCCCCTCATGTCCCCTCGAGAGAGCTCTCCCCTCGAGGGTCTCCTCAAGCGTCTGCTTGGTCCTTAGTCGTTTCGTCGGCATCGACGCGTGTGAGGGCCGTGGTGAGTGGGCTCTGCACACCCTGGAATCCACTGGGCCGACAGTAGCCCCCGGGCCCACGACGGGCACGGCGAGGCCCATCGGGCCCAGACGAAGCGTCGCGGGTCCAAAATGCCCGGCCTGCCCGCGACACGCGTCACTTGGAGATAAACTTGCGGCGACTCGGTTTCTCCGGTAGAAACGTGCGTAGTGGGGGGTCCCACCACGATCTCCACGACCGCGCCTTGGTAACTGCCCGACGGCGGTATAAAGCTGCGCGCCGGTCTGAATCGCAGTCATCGCTTCCCATTCTGCACCTCCATTTTCCCAACTCTCGACCTCCTAGCTCTCCTTCTCCGGCGAGCTCTTTTCCTCTCCGGCGAGCATTTCCCTTTCCTTCCTTTCGCTCCTCCGCGCTCCTGCCCTTCTCCGACAATGGGAGGATCTAAGGGCAAGTCGGCGATGACCTCGGCCCGCCAAGATGCACAGGAGGATGAGGCGTTCGGCCCCGCTCTGGTCGGGGCACGCGTCAATGCGGCTGCGCTGGACAAGATCCAGCACTTAGTCGCCGGGAAGCACAACGAGCACGGCGCCAGCGCCATCCAGGCCGCGAGGACCGGCCGCTTCCCGGCGGGTTTCTTCCCCATCTTCCTCCAAACCCTCCTTGCCGGGTTGGTGCCCCCGTACTCTCCTTTCTTGGAGGCCGTCCTTGAATTCTATCAGATCCACCTCCTACACCTCCACCCCAACGCCATCCTCGTCCTCTCCATCTTCGCCTTCCTGTGCGAGGCATACTTAGGGGTGAAGCCCTCGGTCGCCCTCTTCCGGAGCTTCTACGCGCTCCGGAACACTGCGAAGACGGAGCGGACAGGCTGCGTGTCCTTCCGCATCGCGGACGGCATGGGGGACGTCTACATCCCCATGGCCTGGAGCGGTGAGAGGCCCGTGACTGCGGTGTCGAAGAAGGTGGATGACTTCAGGCAGAAGTGGTTCCTCATCGGCGTCCCGTCGCAGAGCGCTCTCCTCGAGATCCCTGACGCGCCGCCCGTGAAGAACACCCACTGGGGCAAGCGGGCCTTGGAGGGCCGCGAGATAGCCGACCTCGTGGGCCACTTGAGGGCGCTCCGCGAGAACGGCCTGACTAGCCAGATGGTGGCGAGGGAGTTCGTGAAGCGCCGCATCGCCCTCCTTCAGGCGCACAAGAGGCCGATCTGGGCGTACTCAGGGCCTACGGACCCGATGCGGCTGCACCCCTGCGACCACCGCCCCGAGGTCGTCGTCACCATCATGGGTTGCCTCTTCGTCAACCCTGACGTGCCCGCGAGGGTCCCCTTGGCGATAAGGCCTCTGTTCGAGGTTCCGGACAAGCGCCAGGCCACCCTGGCGCGGATGCCCACGTTCACCCCGCTAGGCCTGGCGGGGGAAGAAGAAGAAGAGGGGCCCATGCCAGCGGATACCGCCGAGTCGCCATGCGCATCTGACTCGGAGCAGGGCGACGCGGAGACGGAGGTGGAGCCCTCCGCAGGCGCGGGAAGCTCGTCTGGTGTCGTGCCCCCTACAGGGGAGGTCCACGAGCTTTCCTCCGGCGACAGCGAGGAGGCTGAGGCGGGACGCCAGGAGCCAAGGACTAAGGCGGCCCATGACAGGCCTGCCGGGGAGCCCCCGAGCGCTCCCCATAAAAGGAAAGCTGAGGCGGCCCCTGAGGAGGCAGGGGCCCGGACCGCGCCCTCGTGGCGCTCGCCAGGCATGACGTGGGTTGACTCCCGCGCCAAAAAGACCAAGTAAAAGCCATTGACATTCGCCCTTCCTTTTCGAGTCTTGTTTGCTTGTTCTTCTTGACCGATTTTCTCCTCTCTATGCCAGCGACCCAGCGCCTGCGAAGCGCCGCAGGCTCCGCAAAGCTGCGGATGTGAAGAAGGCCACTCCCCAGGCTGCACCGGAGGCTGCGGCGGGTGAGGCTGCTGCAGCGGAGGCCTCGAGGCCTGAGGTGGAGGCCTCTGCGGGCCCTCAGGGGGACACGCCTCAGGCGGAAGTGCCTGAGCCGCCACCTGAGGTGGAACGGGTGGGGGAGCAGGTGGAGAGAGTGCCCACCCCGCCCCGCGCAGCTACCCCTCCAGCGCAGCCAGGGGCTTCGGCGGGCGCCATGTCGGCGCCAAGCCCGCCTCGGGCCCGCAGGGAGGATACTCCCCCGCCCCCGCCAGACACCGCGGAGGAGGAGGAGACAGCGAGGACTGGACCTACCGCCTCTGCCCCGGAAGCAGGCAAGGAGGTGCCACCCGCACAGGATGGCGCCGGTGCGCAGGGCGCAAGCGTGGAGGCGGAGGACATGCCACCGAGCCCCCAGGCCCACGCGAAGGCTACCCCCTCCAGGCTCGATGCAGGCCCGGGTCCTTCTGTGCCTCGCGGGACCTCCCAGTCCCTTGCCCTCGGCAGCTGGGATTGGTGCAGAGGCCACCGAGAGGTCGCCTTCCGCCTGGTGCGGGAGTCCCTGGAGGGGCTAGAGGCCCATCTTGCCTCGGAGGACCGGGAGCTCGCTCGGCAGCGAGACGAGCTCGCAGAGGCTTGGGCCGCTTTCCACGCGGCCGTAGAGGCTCGCCGGAAGAGCGACCAGGCCCTGCAGGCGGAGCGCGAGGAGGCGGCGCGCTTCGCCGAGGAGGTTCGCGAGGGCGCTGCGCGCGACGCCGAGGAACTCCTGCAACCTCTGAAGGCCGAGCGCCGAGCCGCGGCCAGGGCGGAGCGCGAAGCCGTGGAGCACTCCCTGGCGGCGAAGCACAACGAGCTCGTCGAGCTCGAGAAGAAAATCCTTGCGGACTCCGAGACTGTGCGGTCCGCCCTGGACGAGATCCGCACGAGCTTGGAGGCCAGGGGACAGAGCCTGGGCGAGCGCGAGGAGGATGTGCGCCGCCGCGACGAGCAGCTGGCTCTGCGGGAGCAGGAGCTGTCGGGGCAGCGTGCTGCCCTCGAGGCCCGCGAAGAGAGCCTGGTTGCGGCTCTCGTCAAGTATGAACGCGAAGTGGCTACCCACAAGGGGCATGTGGAGCGCTTCAACAAGAGGTTCGCCGAGCAGAAGGCGGAGGCCGAGGCGGAGTTCCAGGCCCGGGAGAAGGCGTACCGCGCCGCCGTCTCCCGGGACTACGCCGATAAATGCACCAAGCAGGAGACCCGCTTCAAGAAGAAGCTTGCCGAGAGCGGCGCCCGGATCCACCAGCTCGAGAACATGAACGCCACCCTCGTCTCCAAGGTGAAGCGCGAAGTGGATCGCCGCCGCGCCGCTGAGGAGGCCCGCAAGCGCACGGAACAGGACCTCGCCTCCCTCATGGCCGACATGGAGGAGATGAACCAGCAGGTGGGCCCTGCCGTGGAGAAGGCGGTGGAAGCAGCGGAGAGCGTCAAGGCGGCGCAGGTGCTGTCGCAGCAGCGGGAACGCATGTTCCTGTCCTTGACGGGGCGGGCCCGCGAGCTCGCCGCAAAGCTGGGAGCAGAGGCGCCGACCGTCCCGGCACAAGGCCACTCCGACGCCGCCACCTACCTCCAGTACTTCGAGCAGCTCTTCACGGCGCTTGAGGGCCCCGCCGCGGAGATTCGCGACGTCGTCGAGGAGGACTGCCGCCAGCTTCTGGTGGTGGCGGTGGACCGCATCTTCTCCAACCTCGTGCGCCTCCAGCCCGGGTTCGACCTCGCCATGGTGACCGAGCCCCTCGAGGGGGAGGCTGGGTGGAAGGCCTCCAACTCCGTCCGCGACCAAGTGGACGACTTCTGCAGCCGCTTCAAGCGGGCCGCTGCGGAGGACGAGGGCGACGACGAGGGGAGCGAGCTTGAAGAGGAGGGATCCGGCCAGGACGACGACGAGGCCGCTGCCTAACTTACTCCCGAGATCCTCTCCTGCAGTTTAGTGCGCTTGTAGCGTTGTAGGGATGTTTATCTTAAAGACTTTTGCTGTTCAATCTGTAATATACTCTTTGGCTTTTGAACAATTGCTATTAAGTTCGTGTGTGCTTCCCTCGAGGAGCCTTTGCTTCAACTCCATGTCTTTTTCGCTCTACGTCACTGGCCCCTTCCCCTCGCGCTATGACTCCGCCGCTGCGGTATGCTCGAGCAATGACTCGGCAAGGCCGGGGGGAGTTTAAGGCTTAGGGAGGTAAGAGCCCTCGAGGCGCGATGCTGAGGGCCCCCCTTTGATGCGCAAGCAGCCCATGGAGAGTGAGGGAAAAGGCCACTTGAGGGACGCAGAGTGCTCGTGAGAGAAATGCAAGGATTCCCTTGAAGCGAGCAGGAAACTTAGCTTCGCGAGGCTTTTTGCCTGATGTAGGTCTCCTCTGGCAGTGTTTTTCCCTTCAGGGGCCGAGTTTTTCCTCCACAGGCCTGGAGAGACTTTCGCTCCCTGTGGATGTTAGAGAGGCAAGCCGAAACGCTAGAGTATAGAAGTAGGGACTCATGCGCGCTTATAGGCTTTCTCATGGGTGTCTCGCGAGGAGAGAGAGTACCAAGGTCCTTTGGAGAGGTGGCGTGTATCCGGGAGCATGCCCTTTAGCCAGAGCTCAGGGTCCCTTGGATTTTGCAGTGCTGCTGGGGTGCTCTTGGGCACGGGCACCGTACTCAGCCCCCGCTCGCGAGATGCGCATGTAAAGGATATAAGCGCACATGCGAAATTAAGTGACGAAAGTAAAACTTGCCATAGAATATTACAAAGCGGCGCCTTAGCGCTAAGTTCACTTGGGAACGACACGGCGCCGTAGCGCAAAGTTCACTTGGAACGAAAATGGCGCCTGAGCGCAAAGTTCTCTTGGAACTGAAATCGGTTCGTCACACTTGGGTTTTCCAAGCTAACGTTCCTTCCATGTCGAGGCATGGGGACCACCCATTAGTGGCAGAGTTCACTGCGGCCTGCGGTGGCTCATTAGCAGGAGAGCTCGGAGGGCTGACCCTCGGGAGAGGCTTTGAGAAGCTTGGAGGCGAAGCCGTGAGCTTCCCTCTAGAGACAAAAAATGCCTGGCGTGACTATGATCGCGGGTAGAACTTGCGCAGGTGCGCGATGTTCCACGGGTTCTTGACGGGGATGCCGTCTTCGGTCTCGAGGCGTACTGCGCCAGGCCTGGCGATGTGGGAGACCCTGTAGGGACCTTCCCACATCGGCGAGAGCTTGTGGAGGCCTTCTCTAGAGAGGATTCGCCTGAGGACGAGGTCGCCCGCCTCAAGGGTGCGTGAGCGCACATGGCGGCTGTGGTAGCGTCGCAGGTCCTGCTGGTACCTTGCCGCCCTGAGGGCGGCCTGGCGGCGCAGTCCCTCGAGGAACAGCAGGTCGTCGTTGTGGAGGCCCTCTTGGATGTCCTCGTTGAAGGCGAGGACCCGTGGTGATCCATGCTTGATTTCGGCGGGGAGGACTGCTTCAGCTCCGTAGACCAGGGCAAAAGGCGTTTCGCCTGTAGGCCTTGAGGAAGTTGTGCGCATGGACTACAGCACCGAAGGGAGCTCGTCGATCCAGCCCTAGCCGTGGCCCTTGAGGATGTTGAAGCTTTTGGTTTTGAGGCCCTTGAGGACCTCTGCATTCGCTCGCTCGGCTTGACCGTTGCTGCGTGGGTGAGCCACCGAGGCGAAGCAGATCTTGAGGCCGAGCTTGTCGCAGTAGGCTCGGAAGACGCCACTGGTAAATTGCGAGCCATTGTCGGTGATGATGCGGTTGGGCACGCCGAAGCGACAGACCAGGCTCCTGATGAATTTCACCGCGGCCCCAGCTGGTATGGTGCGCACCGGCTCGACCTCGGCCCACTTGGTGAACTTGTCGATGGCCACGAAGAGGAAACGATAGCCCCCCTGCGACTTTGGGAAGGGGCCCAAGATGTCCAGCCCCCAGACCGCGAACGGCTAGGAGAGCGGGATGGTTTGGAGCCCTAGCGCCGGCTGATGAATCTGCTTGGCGTGGAATTGGCAGGCGTCGCAGGTTTGCACGATGGCGACCGCATCGTGAAGCACTTGAGGCCAGTAGAAGCCGCTCCTGAAGACCTTGCCTGCGAGGGTGCGTGCGCATGAGTGGTGGCCGCACTCCCCGCTATGGATGTCCTTGATCAGCACTCGGCCTTCCTCAGGAGGGACGCATTTGAGCGCGATGCCATTTGCGCGCTTGCGGTAGAGGCTTCCCTCGAGGATGCAGTAGGATTTCGCCTGTCGAGCGATTCGCTCTGCTTCTGCGTCCTCTTCAGGGAGGATCCCTTTCGTCAGATAGTCCTTGATCTCGTCAATCCAGCCTGTGGCTTGGTGGGCTGCCGTCAGCAACAGACGCTCCCCTGTGCTGGGGCCGCAATCAGGGGCCCCAGACTCGGAAGGTGGTGGGAGCGCTTCATCTGTGCTTATGGCTGCGGCCTCTCGAGGCTGCTTGATGGATGCCTTGGCGAGCCTTTCTTCAAAGACGCCGGCCTGCTGGGGTTGCCTTCGTGAAGCTCGCTTGGCGATGTCGTCGGCCTCTTGGTTTTCCTTCCTCGGGATGTGCATGAGCTCCATGCCCCTGAAGTGCTTCTCGAGCTTGCGAACCTCTTCAAGGTATGCGGCCATGTGGTCGTCTTTGGGCATGTATGTGGGGACCCCGGACTAGCTGTCCGAAATACCCTTGTGCCTACAACATCAGCGATCCCATGATCAGTCTGTCGCTGAGCACAATCAACTGGTATCAAAAGAACATCCATAATTACCGAAGGAATTACTTACTCGATTGAAGCCATAATCTTCAATAAGTTCTTGCAGCGGAAAAACACCAATCAACGTGGGGCCCGAGTCATTTGCCAAGACACCTACAGGCAGCTGACTGGGAAGACGGCCTAGTTCGCACAGACGTCATCGGTCTCTCGGTCTTCATCTTGCTTCTTCTTGAACTCTGGACATGGGAATATCCAGGGACACAGCCATGAGTACATTTACGTACTCGCAAACTACCCCAACATGAGCATGCGCTATTCTTTTATTTGTTTAAATAAAACTTTGTTTGCCTTGAAAAACTCTATATCTTTATTGAAAAAGGAAAGAAGGTCTTCAGAACTTTTCCCATAAATCTGCCTTTGTAAGGAGTCTCTTTAAAACTTTTTCCCAAAAGGGGCATCTTTGTTGAAAAAGGTAAGAAGTCTCTTTAATAAACATTTTATCGAAAAATCACCATTTTATCTGTTTCTCCAAAACTCCTCTTTTTCCTGACCATAAACCGTCATGATACATATTCTCCAACAACCTCATACCGATCCGTTGGTATAGGTGTATGGAACATTCTCCACTTCATTTTCTTTTTAAAACTCAAATCTTTTCCAAAACTTGCACATGGTCAAAGTAGGGCCTCCCAACTGTCCATATCCGAGGACTCGGCTATTCGAATAGTTTTAATCCCTCTGCAGAGGTAGCACGCTTTTCCCACACCCATCCGGCAACTCATCGTGTCAGCCACGTTCCGCCATACAGGGTGTATGCGAAGTTGAGTCACCGACCATAGCCTCTCATTTGCTCATGCTAGTTAAGGATCCTTCCCAAAATGATACCTTCCATCTACACTCAGTCCAGTTTCCCGTCGGAAACCCTAAGTGTGAGGACTCATAGTTTTGTCCGGCGGTCTATTAAACCTTCTATCCTCCTCCTTATCTTTCCATAGAGTTTGAGCGAGGACCCGAGTCAAGGTAGGTCCTCAGACCATCCCTTCATGCATAACGGAGTCATCTCCGTCGATGAGGTATCCCATACTAATAAGAGCAAACTACATGACTAAGCCCCGTTCCCATATGTGGGGTAAATGTGGTCGCACAGAATATCGGCTGGTTGACGTAAGTACAAAGACACAATGTGCGTTTTATCAAAACCTCCATTCTCCTTTTATCCACTTCAACACCAACATCTTGGTGCTTCATAACCACACAGAGTTTTCAAAGGGGTTTTGAATAAAACAATCTTTATTTTTCCCATCCTATAATTTCTCTTATATTTCTACATAGAGTGGCAAAATAATTTCCATATACTTTTTTGAAAAGGTTTTGGAAAAATATTTGCCTTAAGAGTGAATCATGTTCTAAAAATAGATGCATGTATTAGGGTGCAAGCTCAGAGAGTAGCTTGCCTGATTCCAGTATGATGTTCTTGGACTTCTTCTCACCGCTCAAGAAATAAATATCATCCTTCTCCGATAAATCCTCTCCAAATACCACTTCGGTAGCGTTTATATCTAGCGTCGCAAACATAAAAATAGAACAACACACAATAAGCAAACCATACCACAAGTGGTATACAAAAAGGTAATCAAACCACATCATAGCACTATTTTAACCAAGCAACCAACTAAGATATATATTTACAAGGGCATTATATTAGTCAGGAGTATAACACCATACACATGCCAAAAACAAGAGGGCACAAATACACCCTCAATTAGAGGTAATTCACAAACCCCTTTTCCTAACTAGGAAATACTTCAAACAAAAGTTAAGTCACCAATTAATCTCTATAATTTAAATACCTCACCAAGCTAAGGTGGATGCACTAACAAGATATTTAAGCTAGTATTCCACTCCAAGACTATCAAGTCCATAAAGCCATTGCAAACATATTACTCACCAATGTGTCTAACAACTAACACTAACAGTACTAACATATTATAACATGCTAAACAACAACAACTAGCAAGCAACAGCAGCACAACAATCATTACAGCAATACAATCTTAAATGCTCTAAATAGTCACTTCATATATCAAGCAACACAATTTGGTTTCAATTTAATTGAATTAGCCATTATTTGATTATGTCTTAATTATGGCAGAAACTAGTTGAACATGTTTAATTACATATCTTAAGTTCTGTTGATCGCAAAAATACAAACTAAAGTTCTACAGAAAGCTACTGATGTGTAGAAGACAACACAATTGGATTTGGGTCAATTGGAGTTACCAAACTCCCTACACAATGGTCTCAATCCAGAAGCATACTAATCAAGTTTTAGCTATCAATTATATCCTGTTGTTCTAAAAATTAAATCCTTTTAGGGGTGACTCACCATGACCAAATGTGACTCAATAAAATTGGTCTCAACTAATTTGGACTAACAGAGTATCAGAAACAAACAAGTTTGGATTTTAAACCCTTTATGGCATTTTGAGTAATACATTTTTATTATATATCTAAATGAGGTGAAACCAATTGGGTTGGTTAGATAATTTCATAAGCATTCCAGAACATTTGGATTTGATTTATTTGGAGTTATAAATCTCAAGTTATTGAATTTACAAAATGAGTCCAGTATTGATTTTCTAAATTCATTTTCTTTTCTACCCTTTTTTCTTTATTTTAATGAAAAATTATATAAACTAATTTATTTGGATAAATGAATTAGACCAAAAGGCAGTATTTACCTTTCTGAACATTTTGGTATTTTATTTGTAATTTTTGGACAAGTATTTAAAAAGTTATGGATTTTACAAATTCAATTCCTTTTCTGTTTTTAATATTTTCAAAAACATTCTCGGTGAAACGTTTTTCACCGAGGGGAGGGCTAGCCCGTGCCACTGCCACGCGGGCCCGAGGGCCACGCGGCGCTGATGCGGCTGGGTGCGGCTGTGCTGGCCTCCACGGTCACTGACCAGTGGGGGCCACATGTCAGTGCGCGAAAATAAACCAAAAGGCCGCGCGCTGGGGGGGTTCGAACTCGGGATCTCGCGGGCGTGCGGTGCGGCTACGCTAGCCACTGGGTCGGGTGCTGTTTGGTACTAGAATACGGGTGCGGGTAAATAAGAGGTGAGGCTAGGGCACGGCGGCGACGCGCACGGCCGTGCCGTTCACCGGCGGCGAGGTGCATGGACTCGACGTTCTACGGCGCGAGGGGACGTGCTACGGTTGCTAACGACTCGCGCGAACGAGGCGAGCACGAAAACGGCGGCGACGCTACCTAAGGGTCGCCGGAGCGACGCGCGCATCGGCGCCCGACGGCGGCCGGCGGCGAGCTCACCTCGCCTCGGCGAAACACAGAGGCAGGGGAAGAACGGGGATGTCCAGGAGGTTCGTACGCTCACCCTCGACGCGTGCGTGTGCTCGGCTTGGACGGAGGAGGTCGGAGACGGTGAGGAACTTGCTCGAAGTGCGGCGGCCGGAGTTGAAGAAGATGATGACGATCTCGAACACGGAGGCGTCTCAGCTCGATTCCTTGGACGAGGAGGTAGAGGACTGCACGGCGGAGCTCCTGGTGGTCTTTGTTTGGCTCGAGGATGCTTCAATCGACGGCGGCAAACTCAACCATGGCGGCGAGGTTTCGGGTGCGAGAAGAAATGAGAGGGGAGGGAGAGAGAGCGGGTGAGGGGGTCAGTGAGGGCGAGAGAGAGCAGAGGAGCGTCGAGGCGTTCTTATTAAGCAGGGCGGTGGAGAGGGGGGGGTCCGGTGCGGTGCGAGACAGGGACGGCCGCGGTCGGCGTCGGCGTGTTCGGTCGCGCGGTCGGGCGAGCAGGGGAACAGCGAGGGGGAGGGCACCCGGTCACGGAGGAGCAGGGCCGAGGGCGGCACGGCATCGTGCCCACCTCGACACGGCAGGGGGAGCGGGAGGGGGGTCCGGGCGACGAGCGGCGTCGTGCGGGAGCGAGGGGCACGGCGCACTGGCGCCACGCCGTGCTGCGGCTACAGGAACACGACGACGTTTTTCCAGATAACCCCCTGGCAGAAACTTCCCTTCTCACAGCTAAGTCCTTTTTTTTTTTGTTTTCTTTTGTTTCCTTTTTAAAACCAGTAGGTTTTAGGGATTTTATTGAGGCACTAAAACATTTTAGAAAAATTTGAAAATATTCATGAGGCCTCCCATACACATGTAGAAGCTGCACAAAAATTGGTGTTGCAAAATAAAATGTTTTGAACAACTTTTGTTCATAGAGTTTTAATTATAGCATTTTTCTCAAATACACTTTTATAATCTTTTAGAAATTTTTAAGCAAGTTCAAATATTATTTTGAACTCTTGGAACTTCCTTGACAAATATTTTAACTTCAATTATATTTTATTTTCATAATAAGGTATTTGTTTTGAAGAAAATAGAGAGTTGAACAGGGAATCTAATTTATTTAGATCATTTCTTTAGCTCATGATCTAAATTCCCATTTGTTGATTAATTTGAGGAGTTTGTTTTCAAGTTAAGTCACATATCAAATTTGATATCAAGGGGATGTTACCCTTAGGTACAAATAAGGAATTGTCCACACAAGCAACAAACACAATATGATCAACATCACAATCAAGGCCACACCATTCAAACCATAGAATTAATCATATCACCATTCAAATAATTAACAATACTTTCTAAAAAAAATGATCACACTTAGTTATGACAAGATGATGTTTAAAACTATCTCCACTTATAACTCAATAGTTTTCAAAAGATCTGAGAAAGGAAATATGTGGGATAATATAATTCCCACCAGTGTTAAGTTCAAATAGAGTGAAAATAAGAGTTTTATGAAGTGGGAGTGGTATACACCTGAAAAATATCAGGGTTGAGAAATAGGTAGGAGGTAGCATATAGATCCCCATATCCTTGGGAGCACATAGTTTTGGAAATGCTTTTACTTTCTCAAATACTGGATATTAGTTTTGGTTGTTGATAAATCAAAATATCATTGAAAAGGAGTTGGCCAAAATAAGAATGGAAAAGATTTATATAGAATATTTTCTTGTCATAACATGATCACCAGAGTTGAATATATTTTCACCTTGGTTGGGTCTTATATTTACTAGTCAAACCACTTAAACAACAAGTCACACAGGTTCAAACATAGCAATGGGAAGGGAAACACAATCATCAATGAAACATTTCAAAAAGTTTTTGTTGGTTCTGAATTTTGGGTCTGGTAAAAATAAGTTTTTCTTGGTTCCAAAATTTGGGATGTGACAGATCCTTCCCCCCTTAAAATAAATCTCGTCCCGAGATTTGCAAGGTGGGGTAATAGGGGAGTACGAGGGCCTGAGTTTTAGGCTGGTTATGCTTCCGAGGTTGTGGCTTCTTTAGTAAGGTCACCACGTGAGATCTTGACAAATTTATGCTGCGAGGCTTTCTATTGGTTAGTTGTATAAGAACGTGGTTGTC
The DNA here is from genome assembly GCA_026929855.1 of Poa annua. Taxonomy (NCBI): domain Eukaryota; kingdom Viridiplantae; phylum Streptophyta; class Magnoliopsida; order Poales; family Poaceae; genus Poa; species Poa annua. Next base: position 24,490,944 of record CM049439.1, on the reverse strand, counting down.
TTTTATGACATCGAATTGCCTTAGTCATACAAGAAGAATTTGTTAACAAGGTAGCTAGTCTTGTCATCAAACTACTTTTCATACTCCAGAGGCTGAGATGTACTGGATTATCTGGCGTTCTATTTAGTTTGGGGTATGACACTCAAGTGTTTGAGCATATAAAAGTGATTTGTTAACAAGTTCATGAGGCTTGTTACCAAACTACTTGTATACAACACGAACATTGGAATATCACACTATTTTAGAGAGATTAATAATAACAGCTTCTGATGTATGAGTTTCCGAATACTCAAGGATAGTCCGGTATATTAATTACTTGTTACCAATTTAAGAAATCTCTTTTTAATCTCTTTGTCGCAGTTCCTTCTTCTTGCGGTCTCTGAGCTTGAATCTTCCTAGCAGTTCCTCTTCAAGATCTTGACGCACTTGCTCCAGATGGTGCTCGAAGGCCATTATCTGATTTTCCGGTTAGGTTGCAAAAATCGCAGGTTATTGGTTAAAGATTGGGGGTCTTTTGTAGCTTGCGAAACGGCCAGTTCTTATCGGGAGACGGTTGAGATAAGAAGAACTTTCCAGAAAATATTTTCCTAAGAGGCTTTACATCTGCAACAAGGTGCAACTGACGAAAAGGAATTTTTATAAAAAGAGAACTTTGGTTTACTTTATGTTGCCATTAAGACGTGATTGTGAACGCACAAGAAAATCGACACACTAACAGAGAAGTCTCAAACAAACAACAGAGAAACACAGTGCACATAAGCAAAGGCACACAAGGTACTTCTAGTACCGCAGGATGTACTACTCGTGGTAATCGGGTATTACAACCGAGGGTCCTATCATGCTTTTCCTATGGGCCTTGGTTGATATGGTTGGTGGAGTCTTCTCTTTGTCGCCTTCGTCTTCAGCTGGCGAAATTTATCGAAGGAGTGACTGGGTGGAATTGTTGATATTGAGTTGAGGTCTTCGGAGGTCTCTTGCTTTGTTGATATCGATAACATGGGTACTGGCGGGTCCATCACCTCGACGTGGAATGTTGAGTACTTGCAATGGAAGCTTCTTCTCGTAGGTGCTAGCTAATTAGGTCTCACTTGGGTGCATCGTCAAGTATTTTGAACAGGTAAGAGATAACAGAAGAATCCATGAAAAATCTTAAAATAGAGGGGTAAGACTTTGAAATATTTGAGAAGGTGAGAGGAGTGGAAGTTATTTTTGGACTTCCATAGATAAAAATATATTTTTGGTAACAATATATTTTTAACAAAATATTTCTTTCCTAACTAACGTCCATGCTAACTAAGGTCTGTTACAGTCAGGATGGCTCTGATACCAAGTCTGTGGGGACCCCGGACTAGCTGTCCGAAATACCCTTGTGCCTACAACATCAGCGATCCCATGATCAGTCTGTCGCTGAGCACAATCAACTGGTATCAAAAGAACATCCATAATTACCGAAGGAATTACTTACTCGATTGAAGCCATAATCTTCAATAAGTTCTTGCAGCGGAAAAACACCAATCAACGTGGGGCCCGAGTCATTTGCCAAGACACCTACAGGCAGCTGACTGGGAAGACGGCCTAGTTCGCACAGACGTCATCGGTCTCTCGGTCTTCATCTTGCTTCTTCTTGAACTCTGGACATGGGAATATCCAGGGACACAGCCATGAGTACATTTACGTACTCGCAAACTACCCCAACATGAGCATGCGCTATTCTTTTATTTGTTTAAATAAAACTTTGTTTGCCTTGAAAAACTCTATATCTTTATTGAAAAAGGAAAGAAGGTCTTCAGAACTTTTCCCATAAATCTGCCTTTGTAAGGAGTCTCTTTAAAACTTTTTCCCAAAAGGGGCATCTTTGTTGAAAAAGGTAAGAAGTCTCTTTAATAAACATTTTATCGAAAAATCACCATTTTATCTGTTTCTCCAAAACTCCTCTTTTTCCTGACCATAAACCGTCATGATACATATTCTCCAACAACCTCATACCGATCCGTTGGTATAGGTGTATGGAACATTCTCCACTTCATTTTCTTTTTAAAACTCAAATCTTTTCCAAAACTTGCACATGGTCAAAGTAGGGCCTCCCAACTGTCCATATCCGAGGACTCGGCTATTCGAATAGTTTTAATCCCTCTGCAGAGGTAGCACGCTTTTCCCACACCCATCCGGCAACTCATCGTGTCAGCCACGTTCCGCCATACAGGGTGTATGCGAAGTTGAGTCACCGACCATAGCCTCTCATTTGCTCATGCTAGTTAAGGATCCTTCCCAAAATGATACCTTCCATCTACACTCAGTCCAGTTTCCCGTCGGAAACCCTAAGTGTGAGGACTCATAGTTTTGTCCGGCGGTCTATTAAACCTTCTATCCTCCTCCTTATCTTTCCATAGAGTTTGAGCGAGGACCCGAGTCAAGGTAGGTCCTCAGACCATCCCTTCATGCATAACGGAGTCATCTCCGTCGATGAGGTATCCCATACTAATAAGAGCAAACTACATGACTAAGCCCCGTTCCCATATGTGGGGTAAATGTGGTCGCACAGAATATCGGCTGGTTGACGTAAGTACAAAGACACAATGTGCGTTTTATCAAAACCTCCATTCTCCTTTTATCCACTTCAACACCAACATCTTGGTGCTTCATAACCACACAGAGTTTTCAAAGGGGTTTTGAATAAAACAATCTTTATTTTTCCCATCCTATAATTTCTCTTATATTTCTACATAGAGTGGCAAAATAATTTCCATATACTTTTTTGAAAAGGTTTTGGAAAAATATTTGCCTTAAGAGTGAATCATGTTCTAAAAATAGATGCATGTATTAGGGTGCAAGCTCAGAGAGTAGCTTGCCTGATTCCAGTATGATGTTCTTGGACTTCTTCTCACCGCTCAAGAAATAAATATCATCCTTCTCCGATAAATCCTCTCCAAATACCACTTCGGTAGCGTTTATATCTAGCGTCGCAAACATAAAAATAGAACAACACACAATAAGCAAACCATACCACAAGTGGTATACAAAAAGGTAATCAAACCACATCATAGCACTATTTTAACCAAGCAACCAACTAAGATATATATTTACAAGGGCATTATATTAGTCAGGAGTATAACACCATACACATGCCAAAAACAAGAGGGCACAAATACACCCTCAATTAGAGGTAATTCACAAACCCCTTTTCCTAACTAGGAAATACTTCAAACAAAAGTTAAGTCACCAATTAATCTCTATAATTTAAATACCTCACCAAGCTAAGGTGGATGCACTAACAAGATATTTAAGCTAGTATTCCACTCCAAGACTATCAAGTCCATAAAGCCATTGCAAACATATTACTCACCAATGTGTCTAACAACTAACACTAACAGTACTAACATATTATAACATGCTAAACAACAACAACTAGCAAGCAACAGCAGCACAACAATCATTACAGCAATACAATCTTAAATGCTCTAAATAGTCACTTCATATATCAAGCAACACAATTTGGTTTCAATTTAATTGAATTAGCCATTATTTGATTATGTCTTAATTATGGCAGAAACTAGTTGAACATGTTTAATTACATATCTTAAGTTCTGTTGATCGCAAAAATACAAACTAAAGTTCTACAGAAAGCTACTGATGTGTAGAAGACAACACAATTGGATTTGGGTCAATTGGAGTTACCAAACTCCCTACACAATGGTCTCAATCCAGAAGCATACTAATCAAGTTTTAGCTATCAATTATATCCTGTTGTTCTAAAAATTAAATCCTTTTAGGGGTGACTAACCATGACTAAATGTGACTCAATAAAATTGGTCTCAACTAATTTGGACTAACAGAGTATCAGAAACAAACAAGTTTGGATTTTAAACCCTTTATGGCATTTTGAGTAATACATTTTTATTATATATCTAAATGAGGTGAAACCAATTGGGTTGGTTATATAATTTCATAAGCATTCCAGAACATTTGGATTTGATTTATTTGGAGTTATAAATCTCAAGTTATTGAATTTACAAAATGAGTCCAGTATTGATTTTCTAAATTCATTTTCTTTTCTACCCTTTTTTCTTTATTTTAATGAAAAATTATATAAACTAATTTATTTGGATAAATGAATTAGACCAAAAGGCAGTATTTACCTTTCTGAACATTTTGGTATTTTATTTGTAATTTTTGGACAAGTATTTAAAAAGTTATGGATTTTACAAATTCAATTCCTTTTCTGTTTTTAATATTTTCAAAAACATTCTCGGTGAAACGTTTTTCACCGAGGGGAGGGCTAGCCCGTGCCACTGCCACGCGGGCCCGAGGGCCACGCGGCGCTGATGCGGCTGGGTGCGGCTGTGCTGGCCTCCACGGTCACTGACCAGTGGGGGCCACATGTCAGTGCGCGAAAATAAACCAAAAGGCCGCGCGCTGGGGGGGTTCGAACTCGGGATCTCGCGGGCGTGCGGTGCGGCTACGCTAGCCACTGGGTCGGGTGCTGTTTGGTACTAGAATACGGGTGCGGGTAAATAAGAGGTGAGGCTAGGGCACGGCGGCGACGCGCACGGCCGTGCCGTTCACCGGCGGCGAGGTGCATGGACTCGACGTTCTACGGCGCGAGGGGACGTGCTACGGTTGCTAACGACTCGCGCGAACGAGGCGAGCACGAAAACGGCGGCGACGCTACCTAAGGGTCGCCGGAGCGACGCGCGCATCGGCGCCCGACAGCGGCCGGCGGCGAGCTCACCTCGCCTCGGCGAAACACAGAGGCAGGGGAAGAACGGGGATGTCCAGGAGGTTCGTACGCTCACCCTCGACGCGTGCGTGTGCTCGGCTTGGACGGAGGAGGTCGGAGACGGTGAGGAACTTGCTCGAAGTGCGGCGGCCGGAGTTGAAGAAGATGATGACGATCTCGAACACGGAGGCGTCTCAGCTCGATTCCTTGGACGAGGAGGTAGAGGACTGCACGGCGGAGCTCCTGGTGGTCTTTGTTTGGCTCGAGGATGCTTCAATCGACGGCGGCAAACTCAACCATGGCGGCGAGGTTTCGGGTGCGAGAAGAAATGAGAGGGGAGGGAGAGAGAGCGGGTGAGGGGGTCAGTGAGGGCGAGAGAGAGCAGAGGAGCGTCGAGGCGTTCTTATTAAGCAGGGCGGTGGAGAGGGGGGGGTCCGGTGCGGTGCGAGACAGGGACGGCCGCGGTCGGCGTCGGCGTGTTCGGTCGCGCGGTCGGGCGAGCAGGGGAACAGCGAGGGGGAGGGCACCCGGTCACGGAGGAGCAGGGCCGAGGGCGGCACGGCATCGTGCCCACCTCGACACGGCAGGGGGAGCGGGAGGGGGGTCCGGGCGACGAGCGGCGTCGTGCGGGAGCGAGGGGCACGGCGCACTGGCGCCACGCCGTGCTGCGGCTACAGGAACACGACGACGTTTTTCCAGATAACCCCCTGGCAGAAACTTCCCTTCTCACAGCTAAGTCCTTTTTTTTTTTGTTTTCTTTTGTTTCCTTTTTAAAACCAGTAGGTTTTAGGGATTTTATTGAGGCACTAAAACATTTTAGAAAAATTTGAAAATATTCATGAGGCCTCCCATACACATGTAGAAGCTGCACAAAAATTGGTGTTGCAAAATAAAATGTTTTGAACAACTTTTGTTCATAGAGTTTTAATTATAGCATTTTTCTCAAATACACTTTTATAATCTTTTAGAAATTTTTAAGCAAGTTCAAATATTATTTTGAACTCTTGGAACTTCCTTGACAAATATTTTAACTTCAATTATATTTTATTTTCATAATAAGGTATTTGTTTTGAAGAAAATAGAGAGTTGAACAGGGAATCTAATTTATTTAGATCATTTCTTTAGCTCATGATCTAAATTCCCATTTGTTGATTAATTTGAGGAGTTTGTTTTCAAGTTAAGTCACATATCAAATTTGATATCAAGGGGATGTTACCCTTAGGTACAAATAAGGAATTGTCCACACAAGCAACAAACACAATATGATCAACATCACAATCAAGGCCACACCATTCAAACCATAGAATTAATCATATCACCATTCAAATAATTAACAATACTTTCTAAAAAAAATGATCACACTTAGTTATGACAAGATGATGTTTAAAACTATCTCCACTTATAACTCAATAGTTTTCAAAAGATCTGAGAAAGGAAATATGTGGGATAATATAATTCCCACCAGTGTTAAGTTCAAATAGAGTGAAAATAAGAGTTTTATGAAGTGGGAGTGGTATACACCTGAAAAATATCAGGGTTGAGAAATAGGTAGGAGGTAGCATATAGATCCCCATATCCTTGGGAGCACATAGTTTTGGAAATGCTTTTACTTTCTCAAATACTGGATATTAGTTTTGGTTGTTGATAAATCAAAATATCATTGAAAAGGAGTTGGCCAAAATAAGAATGGAAAAGATTTATATAGAATATTTTCTTGTCATAACATGATCACCAGAGTTGAATATATTTTCACCTTGGTTGGGTCTTATATTTACTAGTCAAACCACTTAAACAACAAGTCACACAGGTTCAAACATAGCAATGGGAAGGGAAACACAATCATCAATGAAACATTTCAAAAAGTTTTTGTTGGTTCTGAATTTTGGGTCTGGTAAAAATAAGTTTTTCTTGGTTCCAAAATTTGGGATGTGACAGATCCTTCCCCCCTTAAAATAAATCTCGTCCCGAGATTTGCAAGGTGGGGTAATAGGGGAGTACGAGGGCCTGAGTTTTAGGCTGGTTATGCTTCCGAGGTTGTGGCTTCTTTAGTAAGGTCACCACGTGAGATCTTGACAAATTTATGCTGCGAGGCTTTCTATTGGTTAGTTGTATAAGAACGTGGTTGTCTTTTATGACATCGAATTGCCTTAGTCATACAAGAAGAATTTGTTAACAAGGTAGCTAGTCTTGTCATCAAACTACTTTTCATACTCCAGAGGCTGAGATGTACTGGATTATCTGGCGTTCTATTTAGTTTGGGGTATGACACTCAAGTGTTTGAGCATATAAAAGTGATTTGTTAACAAGTTCATGAGGCTTGTTACCAAACTACTTGTATACAACACGAACATTGGAATATCACACTATTTTAGAGAGATTAATAATAACAGCTTCTGATGTATGAGTTTCCGAATACTCAAGGATAGTCCGGTATATTAATTACTTGTTACCAATTTAAGAAATCTCTTTTTAATCTCTTTGTCGCAGTTCCTTCTTCTTGCGGTCTCTGAGCTTGAATCTTCCTAGCAGTTCCTCTTCAAGATCTTGACGCACTTGCTCCAGATGGTGCTCGAAGGCCATTATCTGATTTTCCGGTTAGGTTGCAAAAATCGCAGGTTATTGGTTAAAGATTGGGGGTCTTTTGTAGCTTGCGAAACGGCCAGTTCTTATCGGGAGACGGTTGAGATAAGAAGAACTTTCCAGAAAATATTTTCCTAAGAGGCTTTACATCTGCAACAAGGTGCAACTGACGAAAAGGAATTTTTATAAAAAGAGAACTTTGGTTTACTTTATGTTGCCATTAAGACGTGATTGTGAACGCACAAGAAAATCGACACACTAACAGAGAAGTCTCAAACAAACAACAGAGAAACACAGTGCACATAAGCAAAGGCACACAAGGTACTTCTAGTACCGCAGGATGTACTACTCGTGGTAATCGGGTATTACAACCGAGGGTCCTATCATGCTTTTCCTATGGGCCTTGGTTGATATGGTTGGTGGAGTCTTCTCTTTGTCGCCTTCGTCTTCAGCTGGCGAAATTTATCGAAGGAGTGACTGGGTGGAATTGTTGATATTGAGTTGAGGTCTTCGGAGGTCTCTTGCTTTGTTGATATCGATAACATGGGTACTGGCGGGTCCATCACCTCGACGTGGAATGTTGAGTACTTGCAATGGAAGCTTCTTCTCGTAGGTGCTAGCTAATTAGGTCTCACTTGGGTGCATCGTCAAGTATTTTGAACAGGTAAGAGATAACAGAAGAATCCATGAAAAATCTTAAAATAGAGGGGTAAGACTTTGAAATATTTGAGAAGGTGAGAGGAGTGGAAGTTATTTTTGGACTTCCATAGATAAAAATATATTTTTGGTAACAATATATTTTTAACAAAATATTTCTTTCCTAACTAACGTCCATGCTAACTAAGGTCTGTTACAGTCAGGATGGCTCTGATACCAAGTCTGTGGGGACCCCGGACTAGCTGTCCGAAATACCCTTGTGCCTACAACATCAGCGATCCCATGATCAGTCTGTCGCTGAGCACAATCAACTGGTATCAAAAGAACATCCATAATTACCGAAGGAATTACTTACTCGATTGAAGCCATAATCTTCAATAAGTTCTTGCAGCGGAAAAACACCAATCAACGTGGGGCCCGAGTCATTTGCCAAGACACCTACAGGCAGCTGACTGGGAAGACGGCCTAGTTCGCACAGACGTCATCGGTCTCTCGGTCTTCATCTTGCTTCTTCTTGAACTCTGGACATGGGAATATCCAGGGACACAGCCATGAGTACATTTACGTACTCGCAAACTACCCCAACATGAGCATGCGCTATTCTTTTATTTGTTTAAATAAAACTTTGTTTGCCTTGAAAAACTCTATATCTTTATTGAAAAAGGAAAGAAGGTCTTCAGAACTTTTCCCATAAATCTGCCTTTGTAAGGAGTCTCTTTAAAACTTTTTCCCAAAAGGGGCATCTTTGTTGAAAAAGGTAAGAAGTCTCTTTAATAAACATTTTATCGAAAAATCACCATTTTATCTGTTTCTCCAAAACTCCTCTTTTTCCTGACCATAAACCGTCATGATACATATTCTCCAACAACCTCATACCGATCCGTTGGTATAGGTGTATGGAACATTCTCCACTTCATTTTCTTTTTAAAACTCAAATCTTTTCCAAAACTTGCACATGGTCAAAGTAGGGCCTCCCAACTGTCCATATCCGAGGACTCGGCTATTCGAATAGTTTTAATCCCTCTGCAGAGGTAGCACGCTTTTCCCACACCCATCCGGCAACTCATCGTGTCAGCCACGTTCCGCCATACAGGGTGTATGCGAAGTTGAGTCACCGACCATAGCCTCTCATTTGCTCATGCTAGTTAAGGATCCTTCCCAAAATGATACCTTCCATCTACACTCAGTCCAGTTTCCCGTCGGAAACCCTAAGTGTGAGGACTCATAGTTTTGTCCGGCGGTCTATTAAACCTTCTATCCTCCTCCTTATCTTTCCATAGAGTTTGAGCGAGGACCCGAGTCAAGGTAGGTCCTCAGACCATCCCTTCATGCATAACGGAGTCATCTCCGTCGATGAGGTATCCCATACTAATAAGAGCAAACTACATGACTAAGCCCCGTTCCCATATGTGGGGTAAATGTGGTCGCACAGAATATCGGCTGGTTGACGTAAGTACAAAGACACAATGTGCGTTTTATCAAAACCTCCATTCTCCTTTTATCCACTTCAACACCAACATCTTGGTGCTTCATAACCACACAGAGTTTTCAAAGGGGTTTTGAATAAAACAATCTTTATTTTTCCCATCCTATAATTTCTCTTATATTTCTACATAGAGTGGCAAAATAATTTCCATATACTTTTTTGAAAAGGTTTTGGAAAAATATTTGCCTTAAGAGTGAATCATGTTCTAAAAATAGATGCATGTATTAGGGTGCAAGCTCAGAGAGTAGCTTGCCTGATTCCAGTATGATGTTCTTGGACTTCTTCTCACCGCTCAAGAAATAAATATCATCCTTCTCCGATAAATCCTCTCCAAATACCACTTCGGTAGCGTTTATATCTAGCGTCGCAAACATAAAAATAGAACAACACACAATAAGCAAACCATACCACAAGTGGTATACAAAAAGGTAATCAAACCACATCATAGCACTATTTTAACCAAGCAACCAACTAAGATATATATTTACAAGGGCATTATATTAGTCAGGAGTATAACACCATACACATGCCAAAAACAAGAGGGCACAAATACACCCTCAATTAGAGGTAATTCACAAACCCCTTTTCCTAACTAGGAAATACTTCAAACAAAAGTTAAGTCACCAATTAATCTCTATAATTTAAATACCTCACCAAGCTAAGGTGGATGCACTAACAAGATATTTAAGCTAGTATTCCACTCCAAGACTATCAAGTCCATAAAGCCATTGCAAACATATTACTCACCAATGTGTCTAACAACTAACACTAACAGTACTAACATATTATAACATGCTAAACAACAACAACTAGCAAGCAACAGCAGCACAACAATCATTACAGCAATACAATCTTAAATGCTCTAAATAGTCACTTCATATATCAAGCAACACAATTTGGTTTCAATTTAATTGAATTAGCCATTATTTGATTATGTCTTAATTATGGCAGAAACTAGTTGAACATGTTTAATTACATATCTTAAGTTCTGTTGATCGCAAAAATACAAACTAAAGTTCTACAGAAAGCTACTGATGTGTAGAAGACAACACAATTGGATTTGGGTCAATTGGAGTTACCAAACTCCCTACACAATGGTCTCAATCCAGAAGCATACTAATCAAGTTTTAGCTATCAATTATATCCTGTTGTTCTAAAAATTAAATCCTTTTAGGGGTGACTAACCATGACTAAATGTGACTCAATAAAATTGGTCTCAACTAATTTGGACTAACAGAGTATCAGAAACAAACAAGTTTGGATTTTAAACCCTTTATGGCATTTTGAGTAATACATTTTTATTATATATCTAAATGAGGTGAAACCAATTGGGTTGGTTATATAATTTCATAAGCATTCCAGAACATTTGGATTTGATTTATTTGGAGTTATAAATCTCAAGTTATTGAATTTACAAAATGAGTCCAGTATTGATTTTCTAAATTCATTTTCTTTTCTACCCTTTTTTCTTTATTTTAATGAAAAATTATATAAACTAATTTATTTGGATAAATGAATTAGACCAAAAGGCAGTATTTACCTTTCTGAACATTTTGGTATTTTATTTGTAATTTTTGGACAAGTATTTAAAAAGTTATGGATTTTACAAATTCAATTCCTTTTCTGTTTTTAATATTTTCAAAAACATTCTCGGTGAAACGTTTTTCACCGAGGGGAGGGCTAGCCCGTGCCACTGCCACGCGGGCCCGAGGGCCACGCGGCGCTGATGCGGCTGGGTGCGGCTGTGCTGGCCTCCACGGTCACTGACCAGTGGGGGCCACATGTCAGTGCGCGAAAATAAACCAAAAGGCCGCGCGCTGGGGGGGTTCGAACTCGGGATCTCGCGGGCGTGCGGTGCGGCTACGCTAGCCACTGGGTCGGGTGCTGTTTGGTACTAGAATACGGGTGCGGGTAAATAAGAGGTGAGGCTAGGGCACGGCGGCGACGCGCACGGCCGTGCCGTTCACCGGCGGCGAGGTGCATGGACTCGACGTTCTACGGCGCGAGGGGACGTGCTACGGTTGCTAACGACTCGCGCGAACGAGGCGAGCACGAAAACGGCGGCGACGCTACCTAAGGGTCGCCGGAGCGACGCGCGCATCGGCGCCCGACGGCGGCCGGCGGCGAGCTCACCTCGCCTCGGCGAAACACAGAGGCAGGGGAAGAACGGGGATGTCCAGGAGGTTCGTACGCTCACCCTCGACGCGTGCGTGTGCTCGGCTTGGACGGAGGAGGTCGGAGACGGTGAGGAACTTGCTCGAAGTGCGGCGGCCGGAGTTGAAGAAGATGATGACGATCTCGAACACGGAGGCGTCTCAGCTCGATTCCTTGGACGAGGAGGTAGAGGACTGCACGGCGGAGCTCCTGGTGGTCTTTGTTTGGCTCGAGGATGCTTCAATCGACGGCGGCAAACTCAACCATGGCGGCGAGGTTTCGGGTGCGAGAAGAAATGAGAGGGGAGGGAGAGAGAGCGGGTGAGGGGGTCAGTGAGGGCGAGAGAGAGCAGAGGAGCGTCGAGGCGTTCTTATTAAGCAGGGCGGTGGAGAGGGGGGGGTCCGGTGCGGTGCGAGACAGGGACGGCCGCGGTCGGCGTCGGCGTGTTCGGTCGCGCGGTCGGGCGAGCAGGGGAACAGCGAGGGGGAGGGCACCCGGTCACGGAGGAGCAGGGCCGAGGGCGGCACGGCATCGTGCCCACCTCGACACGGCAGGGGGAGCGGGAGGGGGGTCCGGGCGACGAGCGGCGTCGTGCGGGAGCGAGGGGCACGGCGCACTGGCGCCACGCCGTGCTGCGGCTACAGGAACACGACGACGTTTTTCCAGATAACCCCCTGGCAGAAACTTCCCTTCTCACAGCTAAGTCCTTTTTTTTTGTTTTCTTTTGTTTCCTTTTTAAAACCAGTAGGTTTTAGGGATTTTATTGAGGCACTAAAACATTTTAGAAAAATTTGAAAATATTCATGAGGCCTCCCATACACATGTAGAAGCTGCACAAAAATTGGTGTTGCAAAATAAAATGTTTTGAACAACTTTTGTTCATAGAGTTTTAATTATAGCATTTTTCTCAAATACACTTTTATAATCTTTTAGAAATTTTTAAGCAAGTTCAAATATTATTTTGAACTCTTGGAACTTCCTTGACAAATATTTTAACTTCAATTATATTTTATTTTCATAATAAGGTATTTGTTTTGAAGAAAATAGAGAGTTGAACAGGGAATCTAATTTATTTAGATCATTTCTTTAGCTCATGATCTAAATTCCCATTTGTTGATTAATTTGAGGAGTTTGTTTTCAAGTTAAGTCACATATCAAATTTGATATCAAGGGGATGTTACCCTTAGGTACAAATAAGGAATTGTCCACACAAGCAACAAACACAATATGATCAACATCACAATCAAGGCCACACCATTCAAACCATAGAATTAATCATATCACCATTCAAATAATTAACAATACTTTCTAAAAAAAATGATCACACTTAGTTATGACAAGATGATGTTTAAAACTATCTCCACTTATAACTCAATAGTTTTCAAAAGATCTGAGAAAGGAAATATGTGGGATAATATAATTCCCACCAGTGTTAAGTTCAAATAGAGTGAAAATAAGAGTTTTATGAAGTGGGAGTGGTATACACCTGAAAAATATCAGGGTTGAGAAATAGGTAGGAGGTAGCATATAGATCCCCATATCCTTGGGAGCACATAGTTTTGGAAATGCTTTTACTTTCTCAAATACTGGATATTAGTTTTGGTTGTTGATAAATCAAAATATCATTGAAAAGGAGTTGGCCAAAATAAGAATGGAAAAGATTTATATAGAATATTTTCTTGTCATAACATGATCACCAGAGTTGAATATATTTTCACCTTGGTTGGGTCTTATATTTACTAGTCAAACCACTTAAACAACAAGTCACACAGGTTCAAACATAGCAATGGGAAGGGAAACACAATCATCAATGAAACATTTCAAAAAGTTTTTGTTGGTTCTGAATTTTGGGTCTGGTAAAAATAAGTTTTTCTTGGTTCCAAAATTTGGGATGTGACAATGTAGCTCTTGTTGGAGAAGTGGATGAGCAACTGGGAGTCGCCCTTGACGAGTAGGTGCTTGACGCCTAGAGCGATGGCGGCCCTTAAGCCGGCGAGGAGGCCTTCGTATTCGGCGATGTTGTTGGAGATCTTGTCGATCGTGAAGCACAGCTGGACAGCGTAGTATAGCTTGTCACCTCTGGGCGAAGTTAGGACAACGCCTGCTCCGCCATTGCGGCAAGCGAAGGCTCCGTCGAAGTGCATGGTCCAGTGGCTGGGCACTGTGTCTCCAGAGGGCTCGGCCTCTGCCTCGCGAGGCTCCTCAGGGCTTGGGTCAGTCCATTCGGTGACAAAGTCAGCCAGCGCTCTTCCTTTTATGACCCTTGTGGTGTCGAAGCGCAAGTTGAATGGCTGCAGCTCTATGTTCCATCCTGCGACACGATCTGTGGCGTTCGGGTTGCGCAGGATCTGCTCCAGGGGGAAAGCAGTGACCACCGTAATGGGGTGGCCCTGGAAGTAATGTCGCAACTTTCTGGAGGCGATGAGGAGCGCGACGAGGAACTTCTGCTGCATTGGATACCTCTCCCGAGCGTCCCGCAGCACTGTGCTGACGAAGTAGACGGGGTGCTCGACAAGGGTTGCCTGCGGTGGCGCAACGTCGGCCCTCTGTGGAGGCTCTTCAGGGCCCCTGTCGAGATCTGCCTGTGGAGGCATCTCGACAAGGGTGCTGGGAGCAGACTCGACTTGAGGCGGCGGGCCTGGCAGTGGGTCTGTGGAGGCTGCTCCTTCGGCAGGGTCTTTGTCGGGCGGCTTCGGGCTTGGAGTGGCAGTGCTCTTCTTGGGGAGTACAGGCTCTTCCCTCTCGACCACCAGGACGGCGCTTGCGGTCTGAGGAGTGGCTGAAAGGTACAGCCTCAGGTGCTCGCCTGTCCTGGGGGCCACCAAGACTGGTGGGCTGGCCAGATATTTCTTTAAGTCCTCAAAGGCCTTGTCCGCCTCAGGGGTCCACTTGAACGTGCCGGATCTCTTCATGATCTTGAAAAAAGGCAGGGCCCTCTCGCCGAACTTGGAGATGAATCTGCCAAGGCTGGCCATGCAGCCTGCTAGGCGCTGCATGTCCTTGAGTCGGCGAGGAGGCTGCATTCCCTCTATGGCCTTGATCTTGTCTGGGTTTGCTTCTATGCCGCGGTGGGACACCAGGAACCCTAGGAGCTTGCCTGAAGGGACCCCAAAGACGCACTTGGCGGGGTTCAGCTTGATGTTCACCTTGCGCAGGCTGGCGAAGGTTTCCTCGAGATCCTTCAAGAGGGTGTCTCCCTCTCGAGACTTGACCACTATGTCATCGACGTAGGCCTCAGCGTTCCTGCCCATCTGTGCCCCCAAGGCTATTCTCATGAGCCTCTGGAAAGTGGCTCCCGCGTTCTTCAGGCCGAAGGGAATGCAAGTGTAGCAGTACACACCACAGGGGGTGAGGAATGCTGTCTTCTCCTCGTCCTCTTTAGCCATCTTGATCTGGTGGTAACCAGAGAAGGCGTCCAGGAAATAGAGGAGGTCGCAGCCAGCGGTGGAGTCCACGATCTGGTCTATCCTCGGCATGGGGTATGGGTCCTTGGGGCAGGCCTTGTTGACATTCGTGTAGTCGATGCAGAGTCGGCCTCCTCCAGCGGGTTTAGGGACAACCACGCCGTTGGAGAGCGAAGTGGGGTGCGCGACTTCGCGGACGACTCTCGCCGCCTTTAGCTTCTCTACTTCCTTGACGATGAAAGCTTGCTTCTCGGGGGCTTGCTTGCGTGCTTTCTGCTTGACAGGATGTGCGTCTGGACACACGGCTAAGTGGTTCTCGATCACCTCCCTTGGCACACCGGACATATCTGACGGAGTCCACGCGAACATGTCAGAGTTTGCCCGAAGGAAGGCGACGAGCGCGCTTTCCTATTTGGGAGGCAGGGCAGCGCCTATGGTGATGCTAGCCCCCGAGCCTTCAGCCCCCGGGCTGATGGTGTCCAGCGACACCTTCTTCGTGGCAGCTTGCTCCTGACAGCACGCGTGGCGTCCAGGATATGACCGTGGATGGCGATGGTGCCAGCGCTGCCGGCGATCTTGACCATGTTGTAGGCATGGTGCGTGACGGCCATGAACTTAGCGAGGGCGGGGTAGCCGAGGATGGCGTTGTACGGCAGGCCGATGTGGGCGACATCGAAGTCGATCAGCTCTGTGCGATAGTTCTTCTGCGTGCCGAAGGTGACGGCTAGCCGGACCTGGCCCAGTGGTTCGATGGAACCGTTGGTGACCCCTGTGAACGGCCTGGAGGGCATAAGCCACTCATAGGGCACCTGAAGCGTCTCGAAGGTCTCGACAGAGATGACGTTCAGGCCAGCTCCCCCATCAATGAGCGTCTTGGAGACGGTGATGTTGTTGATGGTGGGGGAGCAGACCAGGGGGAGGGTTCCAACTGTCTTGGTCGACTTGGGGTGGTCCTTGGCGTCGAAAGCGATGGTGTACTGGGACCACTTGAGGGGCCTGGAGGTCTCGGTGCTCGGCAGTGCGGCGTTGAGCTCGCGGGCGAACTGCTTGAACTGGTTGTTCGACTTAGGTGCCTGAGCCCCGCCGAGGATGCAGGCCATAGCCCCTCTCGGGGCCTGGTAGCCTCCGTCCTCCTCGTCAGGGAGATTGTTGTACTTCTCGGCGGCGTTGGCCTGAGTGCCTTGCGGCCTCTGGTAGTTGCCACCGCGTCCGCCTCTGCTGTCGCGGCGGTAGCCGCGGCCTGTGCCGCGGTTCCCGCTGCCTTCACCTCGCTCGCGCTCCCTGCTCAGCCTCTTGAGGTCAAAGCAGTCGTCTGTGGCGTGGCCGCGCCTGTTGTGGTAGACGCAGAAGGGGCGGTGGTCCGCCTCCTTGTCGCCAGGCTCAGGGGAGCTTCTGCGGGCGCTCTTGGCGGCTGGCTCTACCGCCAGGATAGCAGTGGTCTTGCGCTTAGTCTCCTCGCGCTTCTTGTGGCTCTTTGAGCCCTCAGCCTGGTCGTCCCCTCGCTGGCTCATCTTGACGAAGAGGAGTCCCTCCTCGGCCTTGGCGCACTTGTCCGCGAGGTCGAACAGCTTCACCACAGAGGTGAGCTTGTCGTGGATGCCCAGCTTCTCAAGCATCCTGCGGTTGGTGACGCCCTCCCGGAAGGCGGCGATGACTTGAGTGTCGGGGATGTTCGGGATCTTGTTGCGCACTTGGCTGAAGCGCTGGATGTACTTGCGGAGAGTCTCATCCTTCTTTTGCACCACAGCGCGCAGGTCGTTGTGGGTGAGCGCGCGCTCGTACGTGCCCTTGAAGTTGGCGACGAACTGCTTGCAGAGCTCTTCCCATGAGTCAATGGAGTCCTCGGGCAGGTTGAGGAGCCAGGACAGCGCGGAGTCCCTGAGCGCGTGGGAGAACCAGTTGGCCATGACCTTGTCGTCTCCCCCCGCAGCCTGGATGGAGGTGGTGTAGAGCTGCAGGAACTCGAGGGGGTTGGTGGACCCGTCGAAGCCCTTGGGGAGGGCTGGCCTGAACTTCTGCGGCCAGACCACGCGACGCAGAGCGCGGGTGAAGGCCAGGCAGCCAGAGGCGTACGTGGCGATTCCTCCCTGGAGAGCTCTACGATTTTGCTGTCCAGCTTGGCCGAGCTCTTCGACGAGGCGGTTCTGGAGGTCACGGCGACGCTCCATGCCCACACGCGCGTCAGGCGCAGTGCGCTGCACGATCTGGCAGTCATGCGGCGAGGAAGCATGAGAGGGAGCTCTTTGCGCGGCAGCTGGAGGCGGTCCTGGCGGCGGCGGAGGCGCATCTGGTGCAGCCGTGCCCGCACGGCCAGAGTGATGGACCAGGGAGCGCGACGGAGCGGGGCGCGTGGTCGCGACGTCGACGAGGTGGTGGAGACGGTCCAGCCACTGGTCGTGGGCCTCAGCGCTTGGCCGGTAGCGTAGGAGCTCCTGGGCCATGAGTAGCGCGGTGTGCGGCGTGGGCTCCAGGCGTCCTTGAGAAGACGCGCTTTGGCGCCACGACGGGTGCGAAGACTCAGCGTCGTCGTTGCGCTCCGGGGGAGCGTCCCTGTCATCGCGGTGGTCGCTGCCGTGGTACTCTTCGCTCTCCGGCTCCTCCACATGCGGGCCGGTGTTGGCGCGCTCAGCTGCGCGAGGACGACCGCGGCGTCCACGAGTGGGACCGGTGCCGGGCTCTGTGTGAGCCCGGTCAGCTGCGCGCCTATTGGCGCGTGTCGTGCGGGTGTCCGCCATGACGCGGAAGCCGGCCGGAGGTTGAAGACGCGCCTCAGTCCCCTACCTGGCGCGCCAAATGTCGAGGTGTGATTCCCACGGAACAGGGATAACCACTCTCGGGGGAGAAGTTCGTGAAGGGGACTGAACACGTTGGTCGACAACCTACGGCCGGCTCGGCGACGGTGCTCGTCGAGCCTGTGGAGGAACGGCACGACAGAGATGGAGTCCGGCCCGTACCCAGGTTCACGGCCCTCAGGGTGAGGTAAAACCGCTACTCCTGCCTGTCTGTATTGCACTGCAGTAGGAACAGCACAATGAGCTTGCCGAGGGCTCTCGAGCGGCTATGCGGAGCTTGGAGGGGGAAGGGCAAGCTCTTCTTCCTCCTCGAGCTCGCTAAGCTTGACTAGGCTATGGTAGGGTTTACACGGGTGAGCGGATGGTTTTTCGATCCCCTCGCTACGGTGGCGCCCCTGCTCCTTATATAGGCGCCCCGGGCCTCATCCCTCCGTCCTGCGCAGCGGAAGGGTTCCCATATGGCGACGAAGCGGAGGAGCGGGGTGCACCGCAGCTCGGGCGTCCATGGACTTGGTCCATGGTCGTAAAGCCTGCCTCCGTGGCAGGGCAGCCTTTGTCTTTGCAGAGCGGACAGCTGGGGCTGCAGAGGCCGTGGGGGTGCCCACGGTGACATCGCCGTTGGAGCGTTGCGCCGGCCACCCGCTTTATCACCAAAGAGGAAAGCCTTGGTGGCGGCGCAGGGGACACAGCGCTTTGTTGACTCCTTTTATCACCAGAACGGCAACCGCGGCGCCGTCGTCATCGCGCGCAGACGCGCGCGTCACTCTGCGGCTTCTGCAGAGGCCATGTGCGCTCTCCAGCGGTTCCTTCGTGGCGAAGTATCCCCGCAGGGCTCGGGAGGCCCTGCCGAGGGAGTTGTGTTGACTTCTTCTCAAGGGAGGAAAGCCTTGCCGGGAGGCGGCCTCAGGGGGAGCCCCTTCAGGCCCTTCGCTGCCCCCTCAAGTCCCCTCGAGAGAGCTCTCCCCTCGAGGGTCTCCTCAAGCGTCTGCTTGGTCCTTAGTCGTTTCGTCGGCATCGACGCGCGTGAGGGCCGTGGTGAGTGGGCTCTGCACAACCTAGAATCCACTGGGCCGACACATGTTACCAAGGAACTGCAAAGACAAAATTAAAATTTAGATTTGTGTACACATTGACATAGATGTAAGATCAGATTCACATGGATATAAGTAAAGATCTAAAGAACCGTGGTAAACAAGGTAGAACATCAAACAAAAAGCATATTTTCAAGAAGGCAGGACACAAAAAGATGCAAACAATCCAAAAAAAAGGATTATGAACTAACAACCTCTTCGCGGGAGCATGAGCTCTGCTCCATGTGTAGAAGGCCGGGCGTGCCAAACGGATGCTTCACATCCTCACAAATCGCGGTTCGATAACCAACGATGGCACGAGAAAGGCGACCGGCGGTGATGATGTCCATTTCGGAGGTGATCATCTGCACGGTCAAGCCGGTGAGATTCTCCCATCCGAACTCCTGACGGTGCCGGGCAAACTCACTCGGCCCCTCAGACTCAACAGCCTGGCGCTTTGACATCGGGGTTTTTGTCGCCAGACCGGGGATGCGGGTGGGGGGGGGGGAAGAGATGCTGGTCCGTGCAGAAAAACTGCAGGAAGTGGGGAATATTGGAAGGTGGAACTGCTGTATCAGGGTCGCCAGGAGGAAGAAGATCCTTTTTTTTTTAAAGGACCAGGAGGAAGAAGATCGAGCAGTTACGGTAGCGAGATAAACGAGCGGCGAGGTTAAACAAATGGGTCGTGGCTGAGCGGATCTCGTCCATGCAAACTAAACGTCGGCTTAATCGTGAGCCGTAGGATCTAAACCGTCATCATGACGATGCTTCCTTGCTGTCGAAGCCTTGCCGCAGTCTCTGCACCTAGATTAGATGTGACCAGACCAAACGTCTTTCAAGCATTTTAATAGGTTTTCATGCATTTAATTCATTTTCTGGCCTTTTTGTAGCAATAAAAAAACTGACATACCTAAACATGTCAGAAAAATCTCAAACTTTGAATTTTGTCGATTGTTATCTAGTTTTGCTCATTTAAATGAACTTTAGCCGATTTACGAAAAGTAGGTCAAATTTGAACTACAAGTATGTCATAGTTATATGTAATTAATTCAAAAAAATAAGTTTGAGGTTCCCAAGTAGTGATTGTATCACAAAGTCCTCGAAATTTAACAAAGATTCGACACCTGCACATGATTAACCATGCCTGCAAATTTTACCCTGTTTTGAAAAAATTCAAATTAAATTTAGAAAGTTCAAAAAAATGAAATCAATTCTCAGGTAGTACCCTTATGTCCTCTGGATTCCGAGTATAAAAAATTAAATTAGAAAATGACAAGATCATAACACAACACTTCAAACATAGCACATTCGACAAAGAAGATTTAAGAGCTTCAAGCCCAACTGCCTTGGAAGAACACCATATCCATGTCAAAGTTCATTATAATGAGCTGAAATTTGGTACACTGGTGCATCCTGGCATGGGAACATAAGTGAACGACTCATTTTTTTTAATTTTTTTTTGAATTTGTAAGCGTCTAATTTGAGTTTTTTTGTGAACCAAGTACCAAAAATAAGGTGCAAAATAGCATGAACACAATTTCCACGGAATTAGGTACATATGTTATGTGTAATACCGAAGTAATTTGAATTTTGTCGATTGCTATCTAGTTTTGCTCATTTAAATGAACTTTAGCCGATTTACGAAAAGTAGGTCAAATTTGGACTACAAGTATGACATAGTTTGCTTTAATTAATTTGAAAAAATAATTTTGGGGTTTCCAAGTAGTGATTGTATCATAAATTGCTCGAAATTTATCGAAGATTCGACACCTGCATGTGAATCACCATGCGTGCAAATTTTACCCTGTTTTGAAAAAATCAAATTAAATGTAGAAAGTTCAAAAAAACAAAAACAATTCTCAGGTAGTACCCTTATGTCCTCTGGATTCCGGGTATAAAAACTAAATTAGAAAATGACAAGATCATAACACAACACTTCAAACATAGCACATTCGACAAAGAAGATTTAAGAGCTTCAAGCCCAACTGCCTTGGAAGAACACCATATCCATGTCAAAGTTCATTATAATGAGCTGAAATTTGGTACACTGGTGCATCCTGGCATGGGAACATAAGTGAACGACTCATTTAAAAAAAATTGAATTTTGTTTTTGAATTTGTAAGCGTCTAATTTGAGTTTTTTTGTGAACCAAGTACCACAAATAAGGTGCAAAATAGCTTGAACACAATTTCCACGGAATTAGGGACATATGTTATGTGTAATACCGAAGTACTTTGAATTTTGTCGATTGCTATCTAGTTTTGCTCATTTAAATGAACTTTAGCCGATTTACGAAAAATAGGTCAAATTTGAACTACAAGTATGACATAGTTTGCTTTAATTAATTCGAAAAAATAAGTTCGGGGTTCCTAGGTAGTGATTGTATCACAAAGTTCTCGAAATTTATCGAAGATTCGACACCTGCACATGATTAACCATGCCTGCAAATTTTACCCTGTTTTGAAAAAAATCAAATTAAATTTAGAAAGTTCAAAAAAATGAAATCAATTCTCAGGTAGTACCCTTTTGTCCTCTGGATTCCGAGTATAAAAAATGAAATTAGAAAATGACAAGATCATAACACAAAGCTTCAAACAGAGCACATTCGACAAAGAAGATTCAAATGCTTTAAGCCCAACAGGCTGGGAAGAACACCATATCCATGTCAAACTTCATAATAATGAGCTGAAATTCGGTACACTAGTGCATCCTGGCACGGGAACATGAGTTGCTACATGGTTCATACGAGTTCAAAATGTTTTTATATGAAATTTGGCACTTTTTATGCATTAAATTAATTTTCTGGACATTTTCTTGCAAGAAATTGATTGACACACATATAATTGTCATCATAAATATGTAAATCTACAGTCCGCGTTCGAAGCATTCAAGACTAGGAAAGTTCTGATCCCATGGGGCGCTCATCCTGGCGAGATTATGGTTACTAGTTTTAGGGGAACGGGGGTAGCGAGAGTAGATTGGTTTGGTCAAAAAAATGGAGGGAACGAAAAAAATTGACGAAAAGGAGGGAACGAATATTTGGAGGGAGAAAGAAAAGGTACATATATGTATTCAAGAAAAAGGAGGGAACGGTTCCGATAGAATCATTCATGATCAGGGTAGTGGCGGGATTTCTGGTTTCTATATAAACCCAGACCTCTCCTCCCTCCAAGATCTGAGTCTCCAACAACCAAAAAATCACTGCCGCTCTCGGGTCCAGCATCGTCATCGTCGTTGCATCTTGTACCCGACGTCTTCCTTCAACTATCTCGTCCACCTTTCGCCTATGTCTTCTCACTGACCCCGGTACTTCTCTTAACAGATCTTCCCAACTCGCGGTGCGACGAGAGTTCATCGATGGCTATGAGCAACAATTGGGTAACAAATTATACACCAATCTCATTTCATTATTATCAGACGTCGTATCTTGGGTACTGATATTTTTCTTATGAGTTCGTAGTGTGGTTACTGCTTTGACGATAAGGGCTTGTGCGATGGCAACAATATGAAGAAATCCTTTTTCGTTCTGACCCTAGACGTCGATTGTGGTAAAAAGACGGTAATATACTAATCCGTCATTATTATTATTTTGCGTATAATCCGTCGTTATATTTGTTCTAGTGATCCAATCGATTTGTCGATCTTACGTATTTACGTTAGTGTACTCATGGGTTTCATTTCTTTTACTTCTTATAGTACGTCCCGTGCTACATAAGAGCTCATTTTCTTGAGAAGTTTGGCGTAGCCACTACCCACAACACAGAATTCAGGACTAAACTTACTACTGAAGAGGGATTCAAGTACAAAGTAAGGGTTATAAACCTAGACAACACAACTTTTTTTCATGGCAAAGTCTGGCAAGAATTTATTAGAATGTACCAACTCGGATTTGGAGTTGAGCTTGTCTTATCTGATCTGGACGAGGAAGGTGATTCAATCCCCGTCACCTCGGCCCATGAGCCGATGTACTATCCATGTACGTAACTGCATATGCAAATATTTCAATTATATTTTACCTCAACTAGGTACAAATTATAATGTAATTATTTCTACAAGTAGCAGCATACTATACACTGCCAATGGAGAAACGTGAGATAGTTGACTCCTTTAATAAAACTTCGGGAACCATTATTAACTAGAGGATGATGGCGTAAGTGATTGAACATGTTAAGATTCTTGAACATTACGTTGCTCACCATGATGCTGGCGACTATGATGCTGCTTCATGCACCCTTCTCCTGCACACCTCGAACTGGACAAACCGTGTGAAGAGAGAACTGGTAAGAAGTACATATCGATGTTTTTTGTTGCATCTATAACTTCTGTGCTAGCATATGTATATCAAATTTTGATAAGAAATGTCATATCTTTTTGTGCAACAGAATATTCCTCGTCGTATGGTCCGTGATGGGATGCACGAGTCTGGTAATATTACCATAGTGTGTCATCCATACAGTAAAGTCCAGACCACCTACACCATTTCTCCTGATGATGGTCGCCTTCTTGTTAATGGGTGGAAGGAGTTTATGGAAAAGGAATACAATTTAAGAATTGGACACACAATGCTCTTCATGCTCTACCATGGAAAGAAAGGGCTTTTCCTTTTTGCAGAGTACATTCGTCGTCTGGATGTGGAGTAGTGCTTCAAGAAATGAAGATAATAAGCTAAAATGTTAGACGTATTTGGCTTTTCCAAATATCAGTAATTGATTATTGTATGCTTTTAGCGATGTTAATTGGTGAACATGCTGAGCTAAGATTATTGTATGCTTTTAGCTCTCTACTTGATTTTAAAGTATGTAAGCATCATGTAGCTTCATTTATCAAGCAGAATCCACAAACATTGCATGATAAGTTTGATTTAGCAATTTTTCATGCATTTAATTCATTTTCTGTTCTTTTTCTAGCAATAAAAATACTGACAAACCAAAACATGTCAGAAAAATCTCTAATTTTGCGCAAAACTGATCGGGGTAGTCGAGTTGTCACGTCAATTGCGCATTATCAATGCCCTTTATCAATTCACCCCCTCTGCCGTTTCACGCCACATAATGTACTTAATTGCTAATCCAAACTCCGTCACACCGCCGTCTCCGTAGACCAGTCGTATCGCCGGCGCATCCACTCGTCGTTGCCGGAAACTCACTGTCCCTCTCTCGCCTCGTCAACAACTTTGAGGCGGCGCATTGATCCGCCGCGCGACGCTTAGAGGAAAACCGACGATGGCGGCCTCTGACCAGGTAAGATTTATTTCCGTGACTTGATCCCTAACCACCGATTTACCTCAGATCTGGAAAACTGACATGAACTATGTCGGATTGCAGTGTCCTACTTGTTTTGACACGAGGGGATTGTGCGGCGATCCAGACATGAAGAAGATGTTCTTTGTTCAGACCCTTCAAGAGGGATTTGAGGACAAAACGGTATAAACAAGTCTGTTGCAATGTCTTATAGATTTGTTGCGCCATATGTGCTACCAGAACTAAGAATATGTTCAGCAATTGGTATTTTTGCGTGCAATTAGTACCTAGTTGTGTCAAGTCATGTTTGGTTCTATTTTTTCAGGTTATACCCTGCTACGGCAGAGTTTCTTTTCTTCAGAAGTACTATATCACCGAGTATCAACTTTGCCACTTCCAAGCTACTCTCTTTACCAATGAGGGATTCTCATTCCATGTTTTATGTACCAACAAAATGGGTTTCACCTTCGTTACCGGGAGTGTGTGGAAAGATTTTTGTAGAATCTACTCTTTTGAAGTTGGACAGGATCTGAGTTTTTTTATTAGCAAACATGGTGATCCTCGTGTTAAACCTGAAAACCCACCAATCACACATCCAGGTAAGTTTAAAGGTGGATTTATCTTCTGTTATGCTGCATTTTGTAATCAGGTAGTATGAGTAGTGCTCTGATCATTTATTATTATTTACTAAACTTTAATCTTACAGCGTACCTTGATTTGTCCCCCCAAAAACGCCAACTTGTGGACTTTATAGATTCCACTGATAGATCCAAGATCAACTGGAGGATGATGGAGACAGTAGTACTAAATGTGCAACATCTTGACCACCTTGTCGACTATCATGATGGTGGAGAGTATGCAGAAGGAAGGACTATCGCATGTTTGCATACCCTTAACTTCACAAACAACATGCACTTGGTAAAACACTCATAACATGTTATTTCCTTAGTAAATATGTAGTGTTTACAACAACATGTATGACACTTGATGAAGTATGTTGCAATGATTGTGAGTACCTAACGTCTGTCAATATGGAACAGAAAATCCCAAGCCGGTTTGTTCCGCAAGAGCTCGAAGAATTCGGTTTCATCACCATTGTGAGACATCCGAACACTGTGGTTGAGGCGACATACAGCATCTCTACTTCAAATGGTCGTCTTTCTGTTGGTGGTTGGAAGGAGTTCATGAAGAAGGAAAATGTGTTGCAGTTGGGCGACAAGGTGCTGCTCTTGCTTTACAGTGGTAACCAAGGGCTTTTCATGTTTGTGACCGATGTTCCGTACATTGAACCATACTAGTGTCGTACAAGACTGATAGTAGTAGTTCTATCTCTTATTTAGTACTGCCCAGTATGTAATCGTAGTAGTCAGAATTGTAGTTCGTTAAACTCTCGCAATAAAGTTTTTTCAAAAAAAGTTTTACATGTTTGCAAACAGACAATGTGGATAGCCCCATGTTTACAAGTCAGAGTTGGACGTTTTGCTACCTAGTTTAGTAGATTCTACTGGCTTTTGACATGGGCCTCTACTCATGCATTACCCTCGGCGCGGAGATGCTCGGCTTCTTTCTTCAGGTTCTCGATTACAATGCTTGATCTTGAATTGTCATCTTTCAACTTCTTTAGTTCTCCCTGAGCCGTCAGTTTAGCCTCTTGGGTGGCGATGGCATATTTGAGTTGTTCGTGGCGTTCATCTATGGCCTTGATTTTCTCACGAATAAGGTCTTCATTCTTCATCTCGAGGTTCTTCTTCTCTACCAGAAGCTCCTTGATCAGGCCTATCGCCTTGTTGTTTGATTCAGAACTCATATTGTTTACCCTGTACAAGGTTGCTACCTCATTCCGAAGTTTGTTGCGGTCCGCACGAAGATTTGCTGCATCAGTCGCAATTTTTTGAGACGTCGTCCTCTGCAGCTCCAAATCTTCACCGAGCCGTGCACACTCTTTTTTCAGCAGCTTGATATTGTTCACAAGGGTGGCACACCAGTCATTTGTCTGAGCCTCCTTCAGTTCGATCCTAGTCCTGGCTTCCTGCGGGCAGTTATTAATTTGTAGTGAGACTAATCTGAAACTGAGGAATAGAATCAAAAAGTGGAAAGTTCATACCTCACTCTGTCGGAGAGCATGGACGAGGTTATCGAATGATTCTTTCTCTCCCGCTACGACATTCCTTGAGTTCGATGGATTGCCGATGGAAGAGCCGCTCGCTTTGAGATATGTACAAACTATGCTTCATTTTATCTTAAAAAAAATAATGCTTCATGGATATTAAAACATACCGGTTCTCGCTCAGATTTAGCAGGGTTTTCGCCTCCGTCATATGACAGCCTTGTTCGTCTCCGTCTACTTGAGCCACTATCTTCTTACAGCGTTTTGCCTCGCGGGCCTCGCCAGCCCTCGTCGCAGCTACCTGTTTCTTCCAGCTTGGAGCTCCACGATGCGTAGACATGGCTGGGGTGGTATGCGGAGTGGGGATTTCTCCGCCGACTGCTGGCGAGTGGGGAAGAAGGTGAATAGTGGAGTGACCGAGACTTCTACTGCCTTCGGTACTTTAATACGTGGCAACCGTCTCCTCGCATTCACTGAGAAATCTGGTCCGTCCATTTAGAATCTACGAACGGACAGATGGAATCAACTTAGTCCTCGTCTACCTCGCCCTCTTCCCCAGTTCAGCCATTCCCAAAAATCCCCAGGCCACCTACTCGCCCTACGGCGGCGGACACTAGCGCCTTCCTCACCGACAACCTCCCCGTTCTCCGCAAAGCCGTAACGTCGTCCACAGATCGACATCCCTTCCTTAACCCCTGACTGGTAAGCAGAAGCGATTACATTCCTTTGCCTCCACATTTTGATGTACCTAAATCTTGGTCAAAACCCGTAGTTTCGTCGTCCGAAACCACGCCTAGCTAAGACGTAGGTTAGATCCCTGAGAATGTTGTATGGTTGCAATCCCCCACCATCACACGGAAATGGCCATTTACGAATAAGTGAATATTTGAGACTAGGCTGGTATTTTCCCCACCTCTCAACAAGAAAAAAAAATACTTTAAATTGACCTCCTCTCATAATGTTTTTGACCTAACATATTTGCTTTGTTTTTGCATTTTTCATGTTTTACATAGATGGACAACAATGAATGTGTTGTTTGTGGATAGAGTGCCGAGTTCTGCCGTCGATATGATCGTCAAGCAGTTTCATGTCATATAAAGATGATAAAGGATTTTGATTGCTACGCGGTAAATTATTTTTAAAGTACTTGTCATAGACTGTTCTGCAAATAGTAGTAGCCTATTATGTGTTTAAATTCTCTGTGAAATGCATATTATCCCTTGTTATATGAAAGATCGCATAAATGCTCTGTCCGAGAACTGGTTGGTTGCTGAGGCTTCAGGAAATCGTTTGTGTGATCTGTATATTCGGAAGACTGAATTGAGATCTTTTTTGTGTGGCCCCTATTGGCACTCTCTTACGCGTCAGCGCGATGTCATGATGGGCGATATCCTGATCATTGAACTATTTGATGATGATTTGCAATTTGAGGATGATGAACCTGACAGGAACTTGGCTCAGGTTTTTATCACAGTCTCAGATGCGAATCAGGACCTCAAACCTCATGTGCACATACATGGTACAAAAAATATTCTTTCATTTTGTACATGAATAAGATATTCTACATTTTTAACCCTTCACACCAAATTCATATTTATACCCCTTTCTAGATTACCCTCTGTTTGAAGTTCCACCAAGCATTAGAGGAACTCTTCACAAGACCATTTTCTCAGACATTTCCCTCGTAAGGATGGACAACATGGCTGAATTACTGTGGGAGATGTATAAAAGAGTTCACGTGGTCTCTGACGATGAGTTCTACCATGTTCTGGACCTTCAGTTCTTTGTACACAGGATGACCAATGAGGATTTCTTTCAAGGATCCCTGGTACACTCCATTGTCTTAATACTGTACATATGTTTCTTTACTTCGATGTATTTCATTTGTCCACTAGGTTGTTGATTTTGCCTATTTTAATGATCATATTTCTTTGTTTATCATTTTTTAGACTATCCCAAAGAGGTCTCTTCTTGGATATAAGATTCCTTCAAAGGGAAAAGTTCTCTATTGGCATAGTTCGTTCGATGTATCACGAGAAGGCCTATATTCGGAAGTAAATGGTCAAGATTATGAATTCTGGGATGGGTTTATGGGATTCTGCGACGACAAAGGAATTGTTCGTAGATCTCTCCTTCTTGTGAAAATCGAGCCTAGAGAATTCAGATTAGTCCTTGAAATTGAGAATATGGGGTTTTGAGTATAGCAATCGTGTAGTTAAAGACTATAAGCAATGTATCTAGACTATGTGTGTCGGCCCAATGAGGACCGGGGTGTGCATAGCCCACTCCCTACAGGCCTCGCCCGCGAACGGATTCGTCAAAACGACTAAGGACCAAGCTACCGCTTGGAGAGACCCTCGAGAGGCATCTCCTCTTGAGGGCCTGAAGAGGAAGCCAGGGCCTGAAGAGGACCCCGCGCTTCAAGAGACTCCCCAAGGCTCAACACGCCTGGAGAGAGGTCAGCAGGAAACCTCCCCACAGGCCACCGCGGCCCTGTGGAGACACTTCGCGGCTAAGCAAGCGCTGCAGGGCGCACATGGCCCCTGCAGCAGCTGCAGGGTGACGCGAGCATCCCAGCTGCCATTCTGATGATAAAGGAGTCAACAAAGCCGCGCCGCCTGCGCCAGGACAGCCAGGACTTTCCTCTTTGGTGATAAAGCGGCTGGACGGCGCAACGCTCCAAGAAGATCGTCATCGTAGGCTCCACCACGACCTCTGCTGCGCCTGCGAGCCGCTCTGCACCGTCTGCAGCCTGTCGGCCACGGCGCGCAACTTTAGCACGGATGGACCGCGTCCATGGACGGATGAGCCGCGGTAGACTCCCGCTCCATCGCGCCACCGGCATGTGGGAACCCACCAGCACGAGGATGGAGCCCGGGGCGCCTATAAAAGGAGCAGGAGCTCCACCATAGAGAGGGATTGATCTCCAGTCGGCTGATTGCTTCCTAGACCGAGGGAGCCTTAGCCAAACGCATAGGATAGCCAACTGCTGGAGGAGGAAGACGACCATTGTGTCCCTTTCCAAGCACTAAACTGCCTCAAGAGAGCCCTCGGCAAGCTCATTGTCCTGTAACCTTCACAGTGCAATACAGACAAGCAGGAGTAGCGGTGTTACCTCCTCCTGAGGGCCGTGAACCTGGCGACGGGCCGGTGTCCATCTCTGGCGTGATAGTTCCTCTCCAGGCCCGGCGAGCACCGTCGTCGTGCCTCTCGAGGATTGTTTGACCTCCGCGTTCAGTCCCCCCTTCGAACCTCTCTTCAGGGTGTGGCTACCCCTGTTCCGTGGGA
This sequence comes from Poa annua, assembly GCA_026929855.1. Lineage (NCBI taxonomy): Eukaryota > Viridiplantae > Streptophyta > Magnoliopsida > Poales > Poaceae > Poa > Poa annua. The sequence continues at coordinate 24,461,449 of CM049439.1, read as the reverse complement.
GTCACTCTCCGACATTTGGCACGCCAGGTAGGGGACTGAGGCGCGTCTTCGACCTCCGAACTCCGCGCCATGACGGACACCCGTGCGACGCGCGCCAACCGGCGTGCCTCTGAGAGAGCTCACACCGAGCCTGGCACTGCTCCCACCCGCGGCCGCCGTGGTCGCCCCCGCACGGCCGAGCGCACTGGCACCGGCCCGCGCGTGGAGGAGCCAGAGAGCGAGGAGCACCGCGGCGGAGACCAGCGCGACGACGAGGACCTCTCTGAGCGCCGTGAGGACGCTGAGTCCTCGCACCCGTCCCGGCGCCAGAGCGTGTCCACGCGGGAGCACCACGAGCCCGCCCCGCACACCGCGCTGCTCATGGCCCAGGAGCTCCTCCGCTATCGGCCAAGTGCCGAGGCACACGACCAATGGTTGGACCGCCTCCACCACCTCGTCGATATCGCAACCACGCGCCCTGCTCCGTCGCGCTCCATCGTACCCTCCGGCCCTGCAGGGGCGGCCGCACCAGGTGCGCCCCCACCGCCGCCAGGACCACCTCCGGCCGCGGCACAGCGGGCTCCCTCCCATGCTTCCTCGCCGCACGATTGCCAGATCGTGCAGCGCACCGCGCCTGACGCACGTGTGGGCATGGAGCGACGCCGCGACCTCCAGAACCGCCTCGTCGAGGAGCTCGGCCAAGCGGGGCAACAAAACCGCAGGGCCCAACAGGGAGGAACGGCCACCTACGCCACTGGCTGCATGGCCTTCACGCGCGCCCTGCGTCGTGTGGTCTGGCCGCAGAAGTTCAGGCCAGCGCTCCCCAAGGGCTTCGACGGGTCCACCAACCCTCTCGAGTTCCTGCAGCTCTACACCACCTCCATCCAGGCCGCAGGGGGAGACGACAAGGTCATGGCCAACTGGTTCTCCCACGCCCTCAGGGACTCCGCGCTGTCCTGGCTCCTCAACCTGCCTGAGGACTCCATCGACTCCTGGGAGGAGCTCTGCAGGCAGTTCGTCGCCAACTTCAAGGGCACGTACGAGCGCGCACTCACCCACAACGACTTGCGCGCTGTGGTGCAGAAGAAAGATGAGACTCTTCGCAAGTACATCCAGCGCTTCAGCCAGGTGCGGAACAAGATTTCGAACATCCCCGACACCCAGGTCATCGCCGCCTTCCGCGAGGGCGTCACGAACCGCAGGATGCTCGAGAAGCTCGGCATCCACGACAAGCTCACCTCTGTGGTGAAGCTGTTCGATCTGGCGGATAAGTGCGCCAAGGCTGAAGAGGGACTCCCCTTCGTCAAGATGAGCGCGCGGGGGGACGACCCTGGCGAGGGCTCCAAGAGCCACAAGAAGCAGGAAGAGCCCAAGCACAAGGCCACCGCGGTCCTCGCGGCAGAGCCTGACGCGAAGGGCTCCCGCAGGGGTTCTCCCGAGCGCGGCGACAAGGAGGTGGACCACCGCCCATTCTGCGTCTACCACAACAGGCGCGGCCATGCCACCGAGAACTGCCACGACCTCAAGAGGCTGAGCAGGGAGCGCGAGCGCGAAGAAGCCAGCGGGAGCCGCGGCAGAGGCCGCCAGCGGGAGCCGCGGCAGAGGCCGCGGCTACCGCCGCGACAGCAGAGGCGGACGCGCTGGCGGCTACCAGAGGCCGCAAGGCACTCAGGCCAACGCCGCTGAGAGGAACAACAACCTCCCCGACGAGGAAGATGGAGGCTACCAGGCGCCGAGAGGCGCCATGGCCTGCATCCTCGGCGGGGCTCAAGCGCCCAAGTCGAACAATCAGTTCAAGCAGTTCGCCCGCAAACTCAACGCTGCGCTCCCGAGCACCGAGACCTCCAGGCCCCTCAAGTGGTCCCAGTACACCATCGCCTTCGACGCCAAGGACCACCCCAAGTCGACCAAGACTGTTGGAACCCTCCCCCTGGTCTGCTCCCCCACCATCAACAACATCACCGTCTCCAAGACACTCATCGATGGGGGAGCGGGCCTGAATGTCATCTCTGTCGAGACCTTCGAGACGCTTCAAGTGCCCTACGAGTGGCTTATGCCCTCCAGGCCGTTCACGGGCGTCACCAGTGGTTCAATCGAGCCTCTGGGGCAAGTCCGCCTCGCGGTCACCTTTGGCACGCAGAAGAACTATCGCACGGAGTTGATCGACTTCGATGTCGCCCACATCGGCCTGCCGTACAACGCCATCCTCGGCTACCCCGCCCTCGCGAAGTTCATGGCCGTCACGCATCACGCCTACAACATGGTCAAGATCCCCGGCAGCGCTGGCACCATTGCCATCCATGGTCATATCCTGGACGCCACGCGCGCTGTCGAGAGCGCCTACAAGGCAGCCGCCATGGCTTTCCCGGCTGACGAGGACATGGAGCCTCTCGAGAGGCCCAAGAAGAAGAAGCAAGTGTTCTCTCAGGAGCAAGCTGCCACGAAGAAGGTGTCACTGGACACCACCAGCTCGGGGGCTGAAGGCTCGGGGGCTAGCGTCACCATAGGCGCTGCCCTGCCTCCCAAATAGGAAAGCGCGCTCGTCGCCTTCCTTCGGGCAAACTCTGACATGTTCGCATGGACTCCGTCAGATATGTCCGGTGTACCAAGGGAGGTGATCGAGCACCACTTAGCCGTGTGTCCAAACGCACGCCCCGTCAAGCAAAAAGCACGTAAGCAAGCCCCCGAGAAGCAAGCTTTCATCGTCAAGGAAGTAGAAAAGCTCAAGGCAGCAAATGTCGTCCGCGAAGTCGCGCACCCCACTTGGCTCTCCAACGGCGTGGTTGTTCCTAAACCCGCTGGAGGAGGCCGACTCTGCATTGACTACACCGATGTCAACAAGGCCTGCCCCAAGGACCCATACCCTATGCCGAGGATAGACCAGATCGTGGACTCCACCGCTGGCTGCGACCTCCTCTGTTTCCTGGACGCCTTCTCTGGTTATCACCAGATCAAGATGGCTAAAGAGGACGAGGAAAAGACGGCATTCCTCACCCCTTGTGGTGTGTACTGGTACACATGCATGCCCTTCGGCCTGAAGAACGCTGGAGCCACTTTCCAGAGGCTCATGAGGATAGCCTTGGGGGCACAGATGGGCAGAAACGCTGAGGCCTACGTCGATGATATCGTGGTCAAGTCTCGAGAGGGGGACACCCTCTTGAGGGATCTCGAGGAAACCTTCGCCAGCCTGAGAAAGGTGAACATCAAGCTGAACCCCGCCAAGTGCGTCTTCGGGGTCCCTTCAGGCAAGCTCCTCGGATTCCACGTGTCCCACCGTGGCATAGAGGCAAATCCTGACAAGATCAAGGCCATAGAGGAAATGCAGCCTCCCCGCCGACTCAAGGACATGCAGCGCTTAGCGGGCTGCATGGCCAGCCTTGGCCGTTTCATCTCTAAGTTTGGCGAGAGAGCTCTGCCATTTTTCAAGGTCATGAAGAGATCGGGCACGTTCAAGTGGACCCCTGAGGCGGACAAAGCCTTCGAGGACTTAAAAAAGTATCTGGCCAGCCCTCCAGTCTTGGTGGCCCCCAGGGCAGGCGAGCACCTGAAGCTGTACCTCTCAGCCACCCCTCAGACCGCAAGCGCCGTCTTGGTGGTCGAGAGGGAAGAGCCTGTCCTCCCCAAGAAGAGCACTGCCACTCCAAGCCCAGAACCCCCCGACAAAGACCCCGTCGAAGGAGCAGCCTCCACAGACCCACTGCCAGGCCCACCGCCTCAAGTCGAGTCTGCTCCCCCCACCCCTGTCGAGACGCCTCCACAGGCAGATCTCGACAAGGGCCCTGAAGAGCCTACACAGAGGGCTGACGCTGCGCCACCTCGGGCAACCCTCGTCGAGCACCCCGTCTACTTCGTCAGCACAGTGCTGCGGGACGCTCGCGAGAGGTATCCAATGCAGCAGAAGCTCCTCGTCGCGCTCCTCATCGCCTCCAGGAAGTTGAGACACTACTTCCAGGGTCACCCCATCACGGTGGTTACTGCCTTCCCCCTGGAGCAGATCCTGCGCAACCCCAACGCCACTGATCGTGTCGCAGGATGGAACATCGAGCTGCAGCCATTCAACTTGCGCTTCAACACTACAAGGGTCATAAAAGGAAGAGCGCTGGCTGACTTCGTCGCCGAGTGGACTGACCCAAGCCCTGAGGAGCCTCGAGAGGCAGAAGCCGATCCCTCGGGAGGCACAGTGCCTAGCCACTGGACCATGCACTTCGATGGAGCCTTCGCTTGCCGCAATGGCGGAGCAGGCGTTGTCCTAACTTCGCCCAAGGGTGACAAGCTATACTACGCTGTCCAGCTGTGCTTCACGATCGATAAGATCTCCAACAACATCGCCGAATACGAAGGCCTCCTCGCCGGCTTAAGGGCCGTCATCGCTCTAGGCGTCAAGCACCTGCTCGTCAAGGGAGACTCCCAGCTGCTCGACAACTTCTCCAACAAGAGCTACACGCCAAAAGACGACCACATGGCCGCATACCTTGAAGAGGTCCGCAAGCTCGAGAAGCACTTCAGGGGCATGGAGCTCATGCACATCCCGAGGAAGGAAAACCAAGAGGCTGACGACATCGCCAAGCGAGCCTCGCGAAGGCAACCCCAGCAGGCCGGCGTCTTTGAAGAGAGGCTCGCCAAGGAATCCATCAAGCAGCCTCGAGAGACCACAGCCGCGAGCGCAGATCAAGCGCTCCCACCACCTCCTGAGTCTGGGGCGCCTGATTGCGGTCCCAGCACAGGGGAGCGCCTGTTGCTGACGGCAACCCACCAGGCCTCAGGCTGGATTGATGAGCTCAAGGACTACTTGGTGAAAGGAATCCTCCCTGAAGAGGATGCTGACGCAGAGCGAATCGCTCGACAGGCGAAATCCTACTGCATCCTCGAGGGAAACCTCTACCGCAAGCGCCCAAATGGTATCGCGCTCAAGTGCGTCCCTCCTGAGGAAGGCCGAGAGCTGATCAAGGACATCCACAGTAGAGAGTGCGGCCACCACTCATGTGCGCGCACCCTCGCAGGCAAGGTCTTCAGGAGCGGCTTCTACTGGCCTCAAGTGCTTCAAGATGCGGTCGCCCTTGTGCAAACCTGCGACGCCTGCCAATTCCACGCCAAGCAAATTCATCAGCCGGCGCTGGGGCTTCAAACCATCCCGCTCTCCTGGCCGTTTGCGGTTTGGGGGCTGGACATCTTGGGCCCCTTCCCAAGGTCGCAGGGGGGCTATCGCTTCCTCTTCGTGGCCATCGACAAGTTCACCAAGTGGACCGAAGTTGAGCCAGTGCGCACCATACCAGCTGGGGCCGCGGTGAAATTCATCAGGAGCTTGGTATGCCGCTTCGGCGTGCCCAACCGCATCATCACCGACAATGGCTCGCAGTTCACCAGCGGCATCTTCCGAGCCTACTGCGACAAGCTCGGCGTCAAGGTCTGCTTCGCCTCGGTGGCTCACCCACGCAGCAACGGTCAAGCCGAGCGAGCGAACGCAGAAGTCCTCAAGGGCCTCAAGACCAGAAGCTTCAACATCCTCAAAGGCCACGGCAAGGGCTGGATCGACGAGCTCCCTTCAGTGCTCTGGTCCATACGCACAACTTCCTCAAGGCCTACAGGCGAAACGCCCTTCGCCCTGGTCTACGGAGCTGAGGCAGTCCTCCCCGCAGAAATCAAGCATGGATCACCACGGGTCCTTGCCTTCAATGAGGACATCCAAGAGGGCCTCCACAACGACGACCTGCTGTTCCTCGAGGGACTGCGCCGTCAGGCCGCCCTCAGAGCGGCAGGGTACCAGCAAGACCTGCGACGCTACCACAGCCGCCATGTGCGCTCACGCACCCTTGAGGCGGGCGACCTCGTCCTCAGGCGAATTCTCTCCAGGGAAGGCCTCCACAAGCTCTCGCCGATGTGGGAAGGTCCCTACAGGGTCTCCCACGTCGCCAGGCCTGGCGCAGTACGCCTCGAGACCGAAGACGGCATCCCCGTCAAGAACCCGTGGAACATCGCGCACCTGCGCAAGTTCTACCCGTGATCATTGTCACGCCCGTGATCATTGTCACGTCAAGACATCTGGCTGAAGAGGCAGCTTACGGCTCCACCTCCAAGCATTTTTTGTCTCTAGAGGTTAAAAAAGCTCACGGCTTAAACCTCCAAGCCCAAAGGCTTCTCTCGAGGGTCAACCCTCCGAGTTCTCCATGTAACGAGCCGCCTCAGGCCGTTGAGAGTCTCTGCCACTAATGGGTGGTCCCCATGCCTCGACATGGTCAAATACATTAACTTGGCAACTCCAAGCATAATGAAACAATTTCGTTCCTAAGTGAACAATGCGCTACGGCGCCACTATGTATTATTTTGGTGGTGAGTTTATTCCAGCGCTATTTTCTTTGTTGAAAATGGGCACTTATATCTCTCCACATGCGCACCTCGCGAGCGGGGGCTGAGTACGGTGCCAGTGCCTCAAATGACACACCAGCAGCACTGCAAAACCCAAGGATCCGAGCTCTGGCTGGAGGGCAAGCTCCCACAAACACGCCATCTCTACAAAGGACCTTGGTACTCTCTCTCCTCGCAAGGAACGCCTGAGGGGACCTATAAGCGCGCATTAGTCCCTGGTACCGTGCACAAGCGTTTGGGTTTGCCCCTCTAACATCTACAGAGAACAAGCGTCTCTACAAGCCTGAGGAGGCGGCAGGGCTAAACCCTTGAAGAGGACCTCCTTGCCAGGCTAAAAAACCTCTACAGGGCAAAAGCCTCGAGAAGCTAAGTCACACACTCGTAACTCGAGAGCTTTTTTCTCCCCAAGCGCACGTTTGTCCCTCGAGCGATTTCGTTTTTCCCTTGTGCTTCATGGACTACTCGCACGTCTAAGGGGGGCGCTTGAGCATCGCGACTCAGGGCTCTTACCTCTCCAAGCCTTAAACTCCCCCCGGCCTTGCTGAGTCATTGCTCTAGCATACCGCAGCGGCGGAGTCATAGCGCGAAGAGATGGGACCTAACGACGCAGAGAAAACATAGACATGAAAATAAGGCAGAAAGGGCCTCTCGAGGGGCACACAAGTTAACATCAAGCACTCAAGGAATACATTACATGCTCAAAATGCATAATGTCTAAACATAAAGCTGTTTCAGATACAGGCGCTCAAAGGCGCAATGAATCAAGGGCTCAGGCGGAGTCCGCGCCAGCATGCTCCTCCTCCTCAGCGTCCTCCTCCTCAGCGTCTTCCTCCTCAGCAAGGGCGGCCTCCTCCTCGCTGTCCTCCGCAGCCACCTCTGCGCGCTTGAAGCGGTTGCAGAAGGTCTCGACCTGCTCGCGGAGGGAGTTGGAGACCCGCAAGGCCTCCTCGCCCGTGCGCTCCTCGGTCACCGTGGCGAGGTCGAAGCCGGGCGTGAGGAGCCGAAGGTTGGTGAAGATGCGGTCAACAACCACCCCGAGGAGCTGGCGGCTCTCGACCTCGATCACCTCGCGGAGATCGGCGACGGGGCTCTCGAGGGCCGTGAAGAGCTGGTCGAAGTAGACCAGGTACATGGCAGCATCGCCACGGCCGCGAACATCAGCGTGCGGCGCCTCCGCGCCAAGCTGAGCTGCAAGCTCGTTGCCCCTGGCCACCAGCGCCTGGAACATACGCTCCCGCTGCTTCGTGAGCACGCGAGCCGCCTGCGCGGTGTCCACAGCCTCCGTCACCTGCTTGGCCGCTGAGCCCGCCTGCCCCTCCACGTCCTTGACGAGGGCGTCCAGTTCCAGGACAGCCGCCCTGCGACCATCCTCCGCCTGGCGATAGGCCTCCTTGGCGCGCTGGAGGCGGGCCTCGAGCTTGGAGTTGGCCTTCTCGAGCTCCGCGATCCGCTTGGCATCGGTAGCGTGCTTGGCCTTGAAGCGGTCCTCCTGCTTCTTGGCCTTGTCGCGGTACTCCTTGGAGGTGGTCCGCCTGAACTCCTTCTCGCGCTCCGCGAGGGCCGCCTCCGCCTCCTTCTTCTTCTCAGCAAACCGCTGCTGGAAGCGCTCCAGGGTTTGCTTCTGGGCGGTAACGTTCTCGTCGTGCCTCTGGAGTGCCTGAGCCAGGTCCCCCTCGCGCGCCTCAAGCTCTTCGCGCTGGGTGGCGAGCTCGCCCTCCGCCTGGAGCCGCTGCTCGTCACGCTGCAGCACGTCCTGCTCCCTGGAGGCCAGCAGCCGCTCGCGCTCGGCAAGGCCCTTGCGGTCCTCCTCCAGCGTCTCCTGCGCGACCCGGTGGGCGGAAAGGAGCTGGGACTCTAGCTGGGCCAGCTCGCGACGTTTCTGCGCCAGCGAGCCCTCCATAGCTTCACGCTCGGCCTTCACCTCGGCGAGGAGATCGGCGGCCGCGTTGCGCTCGTCCTGGAGAGGGGCAAGGAGCTCGTCAGCGTCACGGATGGCCCCCTCGCGGACCTCCTTGGCGAAGCGGACGGCCTCCTCGCGAGCGGCCTGGAGGGCCAGATCCTCCTGGCGGCGGGCCTCGACCGCGGCGTGGAAGCGCGCCCAAGCCCCCGCAAGCTCGTCGCGCTGCTGGGTGAGCTGAGCGTCCTCGAGGGCAAGTTGCGCCTCCAAGCCCTCCAGGGACTCCCTCACGACGCGGAAGGCAACCTCGCGGTGCCCCTTGCTCCAGTCCCAGCCGCCAAGGACCAGGTCGCGGCATGTGGAGGTGCCTGCCCCTGCGCTGAGCCCGGAGAACTGAGCCTCTGGGCGTGCCTGGGGGCTAGACCGCGTCCCGTCCATCGCGACGCCCAAATTGGCCTCTCCGACCTCGCCGCCCGGGCGCGTCACCTCTTGCGCCTCGCCCCCCGCTGCGGGGCGTGGCGGAGATGAAGAAGCTCCCCCTGCAGATGCGCCCGCGCTTGGCGGGCCCTGGTCTGTCCCGGCCTCTGGCTGCGCGGGAGGCGTGGTCGCGCGAGGTGGAGTGGGCTCGCGTGCCGGAGTTGGCTCGCGCGGTGGCGTGGCCGCGCGAGGCGGGGTAGGGGCGCGAGGAGGGCTAGCAACCCGCTCCTCCTGTGCCTCCACCACCATCGGCTCGGGGGGTGGCGCAGCTGCCTCCGCCTGAGGCGCCGCTGTCCCGGCTAAAGGCCCAGCTGCCTCTGCTTGAGGCATCTCTTCGGTTGGGCCTGTGGAGGCCGTCTCCACAGGCCTCGCGGCCTCCTCAGCCACGACCTCAGCCGTGGCTCTCTTCACCTCAGCCGCCTTGCGAAGCTTGCGACGCTTCGCAGGCACAAGGTCACTGGCAAGCACCAGGGAAAGATCTTCAAAAATAGGCGGAAAGAGAAAGAACAAGAATCGATCGGCTGAAAGCCTAAAACACTTACCCAGACTCCTTGGCGCCGGTGTCGACCCACGCCAAGCCTGGCGAGCGCCAGGAGGGCTTGGCCTTGGCACCTGACCCCTCCGGAGGCGCCTCGGCTTTCCTCTTGGAGGGGACGTCTGACGGCCTCGCCCCGGACCGATCCACCGCCGCCTTGGAGCGGGGCTCGCGACGCCCTGGCGAGGCCTCCTCGTCAGAGGCCTCCTCCTCGGCCTCCTCCTCCTCCGCGTGGCGCGAGGGCACCACCACGAAGGCGTCGTCGTCATCGCCTGACGAGATGTCGCAAATCTCGCCAGTAGGGGGCCCGGCCCTCGAAGAGGACTCCTCCCCCGCTACGGCCTCCTCCTCGCCCTGCCCAGCTCCTGAGGCAGAGGGTGTCTCTGCCCCCTCCGCCTCATGCACCACCGGCACAGGCACCATTTTCCCCGCCGGGCCCGCCGGGGTGAACGAGGGCATCCCCTCCAGAATGGCCAGGCGCTCGGTCATGTTGTACTGGTGCAGAGGCCGCAACGTGATAGGGAGCTCGTCCATGGCGGGCACCGCCGGGTTGATGAAGAGTGCGGACAGGACGTTGTCGACAGCGTCCTTGTCGTTGTCCTCACGGTGGAGCCGCATCTTGTCCTGGGGGCCGGAGTACATCCACATGGGCATCGCGTGCGCCTGGAGTGGAGCAATGCGGCGCGTCGCGAAATCCGCGACAATGATCTGCCCCGTGAGGCCCTCCTCCCGAAGGTAGCTCAGGCGGCCCATCAACATTGCGTTCTGCGCGCCGCTAAAGGGCGCCTTGCCCCAGTTCGAGTTCTTCACGGGCGGCGCGTCAGGAACCTCGAGGAAGGCGCAGGGCTGCTCCACCCCAACGAAGAACCACCGCTGGCGGAAGTCGTCCACCTTCTTCGTCACCGAGGTGATGGCCTTGCCCTCGCTCCACGACATGGGGATGTAAACGCTCCCCATGCCATCCACGATGCGGAACGAGACGCATCCGGAGCGCTCATTCTTCGCCGTGTTCCACCGTGGGCTTCAGGCCCAGGTACGCCTCGCAGAGGTAGGCGAAGATGGCGAGGATGAGCACGGAGTTGGGGTGGAGGTGCAGCAGCTGGATCTGGTAGAAGGCCAGCACCCCCTCCAGGAACGGAGAGAATGGCGGCACCAGCCCCGCAGCGACACAGTGCTGGAAGACGGGGAAAAACCCTCGCGGGCGTTTCCCGTGCGCCGCGGCCTTGAGCGCGGTGGCGCCGTGCTCGTTGGTCCGGTCCGCCACCAGGAAGCGGACCTTGTCGAGGGCCTTGTCGTTGACGCGCACCCCTAGCAATGCCGCGCCGTGCGCGGCCTCGGCAGGCGCCGCCTGCGAAGAAGACCCCGCGGCCGCCTTGCCCTTGTTCTTGGCCGGACTCATCGTCGGAGAAGAGGTGAGCGTGGCGCGGGGAGAAACTGGAGGAGAAAAGAGAAGAGCGCGCCGGAGAGCAGGAGCGGAGAGCTCGGGGCGGATGACTTCTGCGAGAGAGAATGGAAGCAGTAACGGCTCCCTGCTCCGGCGCGAAGCCTTTATGTCCCGTCGAGGAGCAGTTACCGGGGCGTGGTGGGACCCCCCACGACGCACGCCCCAGATCGTGCGCAACCGTTACTCGCCTGAGTGACGCGTGGCTCGGCCCGGCCGGACACTTTGGGCCCACGACGCTTCGGCTGCGGTCATGGGCTCAGCCGTGCCCATCGCGGGCTCGGGGGCTACTGTCGGCCCATTGAGGACCGGGGTGTGCATAGCCCACTCCCTATAGGCCTCGCCCGCGAACGGATTCGTCAAAACGACTAAGGACCAAGCTACCGCTTGGAGAGACCCTCGAGAGGCATCTCCTCTTGAGGGCCTGAAGAGGAAGCCAGGGCCTGAAGAGGACCCCGCGCTTCAAGAGACTCCCGAAGGCTCAACACGCCTGGAGAGAGGTCAGCAGGAAACCTCCCCACAGGCCACCGCGGCCCTGTGGAGACACTTCGCGGCTAAGCAAGCGCTGAAGGGCGCACATGGCCCCTGCAGCAGCTGCAGGGTGACGCGAGCATCCCAGCTGCCATTCTGATGATAAAGGAGTCAACAAAGCCGCGCCGCCTGTGCCAGGACAGCCAGGACTTTCCTCTTTGGTGATAAAGCGGCTGGACGGCGCAACGCTCCAAGAAGATCGTCATCGTAGGCTCCACCACGACCTCTGCTGCGCCTGCGAGCCGCTCTGCACCGTCTGCAGCCTGTCGGCCACGGCGCGCAACTTTAGCACGGATGGACCGCGTCCATGGACGGATGAGCCACGGTAGACTCCCGCTCCATCGCGCCACCGGCATGTGGGAACCCACCAGCACGAGGATGGAGCCCGGGGCGCCTATAAAAGGAGCAGGAGCTATACCATAGAGAGGGATTGATCTCCAGTCGGCTGATTGCTTCCTAGACCGAGGGAGCCTTAGCCAAACGCATAGGATAGCCAACTGCTGGAGGAGGAAGACGACCATTGTGTCCCTCTCCAAGCACTAAACTGCCTCAAGAGAGCCCTCGGCAAGCTCATTGTCCTGTAACCTTCACAGTGCAATACAGACAAGCAGGAGTAGCGGTGTTACCTCCTCCTGAGGGCCGTGAACCTGGCGACGGGCCGGTGTCCATCTCTGGCGTGATAGTTCCTCTCCAGGCCCGGCGAGCACCGTCGTCGTGCCTCTCGAGGATTGTTTGACCTCCGCGTTCAGTCCCCCCTTCGAACCTCTCTTCAGGGTGTGGCTACCCCTGTTCCATGGGAGTCACTCTCCGACAATGTGTACTGTTGTTGCCCTGAACTGATGCTGAAGCCTGTTACTGTGCAATTACATGATGTAAACCTTCTAAGTACTGTCTTCTGAATCCTCACTGATTCGCTATCGGTAGGATGAGTGGAAACTTTTGTAATGGTAATGTGAACCAGCTAGTCCATCTGCAGTTCTATTATGATGCTAATGTGGAACCTTTGATAATTGCAGTAACATAACAATGTTTGGAATATTAAGTGGAGGCACAATTTTTCGCTCAAAATTTGTCATGTGTTGATGTTTTGGAATGCAAACTAACTTAAATTGTCGCCTGAAACAGTGCAAACAGCAAATGCACACTAGGCCTAAATTCAGTACAACCTAATAGATACCAGCACCGCGTAAAACGTATCAGTAACATTACCTTGACAAAGCGGTAGCGCGTCTTTATTTTTGTTCACAAGGTCGCGGGTTCAAAACGCATGTAAACCATTTTTTTCCCATTTTACTTAATTATCTCACAATTCGGTCCCAAAGAATCGGTGACAACCAGAGTGACGCCCTAAATCCGTCACCATGAGTGATCCGTGACAAATTTAGTGACACGAAAGTTGGTCGTCATGCATTAACAGTAATGTGTGACAAAGATGAAAAATTCGTCACCTATTATGGATAATCAGTGACAAATTCGATGTCGTCAATAGGTGTGTCGTCACAAAAGGTCGATTCGGTAGTAGTGCTTCCACATGGGGGACGGAGCCGGCGGTGATGAGGCATTGGCGCAGTGGAGCGCCAGTCGAGAAGGCACCCCCACTTCCGACGTGGGGCGGCGAGCAAGCGCTCGATGGAAGCTGGCCATGGCGGCGAATGGGCCGGCGCAGATCGGGGACGTGCGGGCGAACCAGAAGATATGGCATCTGGTGGATTAACTTTTCAGGGGATACCAGTTCTTGAAGGACAACTCTTGCCGCCGGAGCTCAGTTCCGGTGGAGGGACAATGGAGGCTTCGAACGAACTATGTGTCTTACCTTGCCACAGTTAGTGGGAGGGATGGGACGCATGGGCCGCTGCCTTCGCTGGAATCCGCCCGGCCCTGATTTCAGCGGCTTCGCAAGCTGGGTGGACGTTTCAGCAGGTAATGGGGGATGTCCAGCAGGGAAGAGCAGCAGGAGAGTTTCCGCCCCGTCAGGCATCTCCGCGGCATGCTCAGTTTCAGGAGCCTCTGGTTACGCTCAATGATATGATCAGATCAATCCGACGGCGTCGGGAGTCATTGATACGTCTCAAATGTATCTATAATTTCTTTCGTTCCATGCTTATATTATACCAATTGCTACATGTTTTATATAGCACAAATATCCTTAGATAAAGAACTACTGTTTTATCCCTAGTAGCAACAGTACATCTACAATCTTAGAGGTTGCTGTCACTCCCCCAGATTAAATAGAGACATGAACCCACTATCGGCCATAAATACTCCCTCTTGGAGTCACAAGTATCTACTTGGCCAGAGCATCTACTAGTAACGGAGAGCATGCAAGATCATAAATAACGCACTCACAAGATATATTATGAAGCAAATCACATAGTACTCAAATATTCATCGGATCCCAGCAAACACAACATGTAGCATTACAATAAGATGATCTTGATCATGATAGGCAGCTCACAAGATCTAAACATGATGGCACAATAGGAGAAGACAACCATCTAGCTACTGTTATGGACCCGTAGTCCAAGGATGAACTACTCACGCATCAGTCCGGAGGCGGGCATGGTGATGTAGAGCCCTCCGGTGATGATTCCCCTCTCCGGCAGGGTGCCGGGAAGAGCTTCTGAACCCACCCGAACTAGGGTTGACGACGGCGGCGGCTCCATAAGGTTTTCTGGAAAAGTGTTCGGGTCCTTAGGGTTTTCCCGTCGGGGGGTTTAAGTAGGCGAAAGGGCGAAGGAGGTGGGGTCCCGAGGGGCCCACACCACGTGGTGGCGCGGCCAAGGAGGGAGCCGCGCCACCAACAGGTGTGGCCGCCTCGTGGCCCTCCTCCGTATCCTCTTCGGTGTTCTGGATGCTCTCGGTGAAAATAGGGGTATTGGCTTTTGTTTCGTGCAATTCCGAGAATATTTCCTTAACAGCTTTTCTGAAACCAAAAACAGCAGAAAACAGGGAACTGGCACTATGGCATCTTGTTAATAGGTTAGTCACAGAAAATGCATAAAAACCATATAAAGTGTATATAAAACATGTAGCAATTGGTATAATATAAGCATGGAACATAAGAAATTATAGATACGATGAGGACGTATCATGCATCCAAACCTTGAGCCAAAACCCATGCCATTTGTGTCCACCATAGCTATCTACTACATGGTATTTTATGCCATTCCAAGTAAAAACTTCGTGTGCTACCTTTATTCAAAACTTATTATCCCTTATTTGCGTTAATATTTTATAGCTCATGAGGAAGTATGTGTTGTTTTCGATATCGACCTTATCATTTGCTTTAGATAGACTTTCACCAATGGACTAGTGGCATATACATCCGCTTATCCTATAACTTTGCAAAAAGAGCTGGCAAATGGGGTGCCCAGTCCCAATTAATTACAACTTTAACCGCTTCATTCTCTTCACATTTTTTCCCTGATCCAATCAGCTAAGCAATGATACCAATTTTTAACTTCATGTGTAAACAAAAGAGAACAAGAGGGATGATCTGCCTTGCTGGTAGAAATAACGTCCTTCATGGGAGCCGCTCTTGAAAGTCTAGTTGACAAGGGGGGTAGAATGCCCATTACCATTCGTTGACAACAACAAACACCTCCCAAAAACTTACTTTTATGCTCTCTATATGATTTCAAAAACCTATAAAAACTTAAAAGCTCTAGCACATGTTTGTATCCCTTCTTCCCTCTGCGAAGGGCTTTCTTTTACTTTACGTTGAGTCAGTTTAGCTACTTCTTTCTATCTTAGAAGCAAACACTTGTGTCAACTTTGTGTGCAACAATTCTTATATGCTTGCTTATTGCACTTATTATATTTCTTTGTGTTGACAATTATATATAAGATATACATTTTGAAAGTTGAAAGTCAATGCTGAAACTTAAATCTTCCTATGTGTTGCTTCAAAGTCCTTTTACTTAGAAACTATTGCTTTATGAGTTAACTCTTATGCAAAGCTTTTTGATGCTTGTTTGAAAGTACTATCCATGAAATGTTTTTGCTTATATGATTCAGTTGTTTACTCGTTGTTTATTTGTTAGCAAACTATAGACCATTGCCTTGAGTCACTTCATTCATAACATGAACCTTACTATACTATTTGATCAAGATTGTGTGAAAGCATGTCACTACAGATTATTTTGTTGTTATCGTTTTACCTACTCGGGATGAGTAGAACTAAGCTTGGGGATGCTTGATACGTCGCAAACACCTCTATAATTTCTTTTGTTCCATGCTTATATTATACCAGTTGCTACATGTTTTATATACACTTTATATCATTTTTATGCATTTTCTGGGACTAACCTATTAACAAGATGCCATAGTGCCAGTTCTTGTTTTCTATTGTTTTTGGTTTCAGAAAAGTTGTTCTGGAAATATTCTCGGAATTGGACGAAACAAATTGCAAAGTCCCTATTTTTCCCGAAACGTTCGAGAAGTCCGAAGAGGAGACGAAGAGGGGCCACGAGGCAGCCACACCATGTGGCGGCGCCCCCCCCCCTTTTTGCCGTGACGTGGTGTGGGCCCCTCGGGCGCCCACCGACGTTGCTCTTTCGCCTATTTAAAGACCCCCAGGGGAAAACCCTAAAGACCCGAACACCTTTCCACGAAACATCCCGTAGCCGCCGTCGTCGACCCTAGTTCGGAAGGGTTCAGAAGCTCTTCCCGACACCCTGCCGGAGAGGGGAATCATCACCGGAGGGCTCTACATCACCATGCCCGCCTCCGTAGTGATGCGTGAGTAGTTCATCCTTGGACTATGGGTCCATAGCAGTAGCTAGATGGTTGTCTTCTCCTCTTGTGCTATCATGTTTAGATCTTGTGAGCTGTCTATCATGATAAAGATCATCTTATTGTAATGCTACATGTTGTGTTTGCTGGGATCCGATGAAAATTGAATAATATGTCAAGATGCTTATTTATATCATGTGTATGTTATTTATGATCTTGCATGCTCTCCGTTGCTAGTAGATGCTCTGGCCAAGTAGATGCTTGTGACTCCAAGAGGGGGTATTTATGCTAGATAGTAGGTTCAGTCTCCATTTAATCTGGGGGAGTGACAGCAACCTCTAAGGTTGTGGATGTGATGTTGCCACTAGGGGTAAAACAGCGATGCTTTGTCTAAGGATAATTGTGTTGCTTACATTACACACTTTACTTAATGCAATAATCTGTTGCTTGCAACTTAATAATGAATGGGATGCAGACGCTAACCGGAAGGTGGATTATTAGTCATTTATGCGGTTGGAACGGTCTATGTATCTTGTTGTAATGCCCAAATGAATCTCATAGTAGACACTGTGACTAGTATATGCATTGTTATGTAGTTCTTTATTTTGTCAATTGCCTAGCTGTAAATTGTTTACCCGCATGTTAGTTATTATTTAGTATGGAGAGACACCACTAGTGAACTGTGGACCCCGGTCCATTTTTTTACATTGATAATACAACCTACTACAAACACTGTTCTCTTTCATTCTCTGCAAACAAACATCATTTTCCACACTATACGTCTAATCCTTTGTTTTCAGCAAGTCTGTGAGATTGACAACCTCACTTCTAAGTTGTGTGTAGGTTCCACGACAGCGCCGGATTCCCTGGTGTTGCGCCGTGCCATATTGCGCCACAAACAACCTTCAGAAGCGTCTTCATCTCCTATTGGTCCGACAACCTTGGTTTCTTACTGAGGAAAAACTTGCTGCTGCACTCATCATACCTTCCTCTTGGGGTTTCCCAACCGCAAGGAGAAGATCAACTCCCTGCACATCACCCCCTCCCTTGGCCGCGCCACGGCATGGTGTGGGCCCCTCGGGCGCCCACCGACATCGCCCTTTCGCCTATAAATTACCTTCCAAGGGAAAACCCTAAACACCCAAGCCTCCATCCACGAAAAGTTCCAGAGCTGCCGCCGCCGCCGTCAACCCTAAGTCGGGAGGGTTCTGAAGCTCTTCCCAGCACCCTGCCGGACAGGGGAATCATCACCGGAGGGCTCTACATCGCCATGCCTGCGTCCGGAGTGATGCGTGAGTAGTTCATCCTTGGACTGTGGGTCCATAGCAGTAGCTAGTTGGTTGTCTTCTCCTCTTGTGCTATCATGTTTAGATCTTGTGAGCTGCCTATCATGATCAAGATCATATTATTGTAATGCTACATGTTGTGTTTGCTGGGATCCGATGAATATTGAGTACTATGTCAAGTTTCTTATTGAAATATCATGTGTATATTATTTATGATCTTGCATGCTCTTCGTTACTAGTAGAAGCTCTAGTCAAGTTGATGCTTGTAACTCCAAGAGGGAGTATTTATGCTAGATAGTGGGTTCAGTCTCCATTTATTCTGGGGAGTGACAGCAACCTCTAAGGTTGTGGATGTGCTGTTGGCACTAGGGGTAAAACAGCGATGTTTTGTCTAAGGATAATTGTATTGCTTACATTATGCACTTTACTTAATGCAATAATCTGTTGCTTGCAACTTAATACTGAAAGGTGTGCGGATAATAACCTGCAGGTGGATTATTAGTCATAGATGCGGTTGGAACGGTCTATGAGTCATGTTGTAATGCCCAAGTAAATCTCATAGTAGACATCATGACATGTATATGCATTGTTATGCACTTCTTTATTTTGTCAATTGCCCAGCTGTAATTTGTTTACCCTACATGTTAGTTAGTTATTTATTATGGAGAGACACCACTAGTGAACTGTGGACCCCGATCCATTCTATTACATTGATAATACAACCTACTACAAACACTGTTCTTTTACATTCTCTGCAAACAAACATCATTTTCCACACTATACCGATGCATGTAAAATGCATACATGAACTTTGCATTGTATTACTCATATTTCAATCATATTTGCATCATATAAGGGTTATATCAATGTTTTATAATGATTTTGGGAATATTTCACAGTTTCCCTATTTATTTGGAATTAACCCTGCACTGTCAGAAACCCTTTTTTCTATATTTTGGTGTTCCAGGGACCCAAACGACGTCCAAAGGACCTGAATCTTCGGGAACATCATTTTTTGGAAGGAAGCAGGAGTAGGAGCCAAGGAAGCGCACGAGAGGAGGCCCAAGGCCCAAAAGGAGGTGGCCCACGCTGCCAGATTCCTTGGCCGCGTGGGGCCCACCTTCTGGAGCCTCGTGGCTCCAATGCCGTCGATCTTCGTCTCCCTGCCTTCATCTTGACCTAAAAACGACTATAAAAATACTCCCCCGACGCCTTTCGGGAGGAGCGCCGCAGAAACACAGAAACACCGAAACGAAGACCTGGAGCTGCAGATTGGAGGCGGAAAACTCTGGCGGGGCGCTGCCGGTGTGGTCTCCACCTCCTCCAACAACTTCTCCGCCGTCTCCATGATGAAGAGGGAGTAGCTCATATGGCACTAATTAGTGAAGCTCAAGAGAGAGGAGAGATACATAAGTTACAGATTGGAGGCGAAGACCTGGAGCTGCAGATTGGAGGCGGAAAGCTCCGGCGGGGCGCTGCCGGTGTGGTCTCCACCTCCTCCAACAACTTCTCCGCCGTCTCCATGATGAAGAGGGAGTAGTTCACCCCGGACTATGGGTTTCTGGAAGTAACTTATGTATCTCTCCTCTCTCTTGAGCTTCACTAATTAGTGCCATATGAGCTGCTGAACATGATTATGGTCATCTATGTAATACCTTTGTGGTGGATCTCTTAAGTTGATATATATTATGAAGATTGCAATTGTTATGTCTATGTTATGAAAGTAGATGCATATTATGTACCCCGTTCTTATTTACTTGTTCTGATCCAACTTGTTATGAGGGCGTGTGAGGGGGAACGTGTGCATTAGTTGGAGTAACGGGGAGTGTTTTGTGGTAAGCTGATAGCAATACCATGATCCACTTGGGTTTTTACCTTACTTTGTTGCCTCACTAGGGATAAAGAAAATATCATGCTATCGGGGAAGTAGGTGACACTACTATATTCTCCATGACTAGATCTAGCATGTTCATATTTTAACTTCATGTCACTGAACTTAAAGCTATACTCTGTTTTATCTTAATTACTAAGGTGTTATGATTTAGTTCGCATCTTGGTGGAGCATAAGAGAGATTAATAACCAAAAGATCTCTATGTTAGGATGTGATGCCCATATTATTAATAACTTATCTTGTTGCAATCTCATATGTCAATTCCTATGTTCCATTGTCTACCACTATATAAAAGGGAGAGTGCATTTGTGAAACCATGAACCCCAGTCCATTTTTAATCATAAGAAACACTGTTCCAACACTTTATTAGCGCTTTCCATTTTCTGCCATTTAAAAATCCAAAAAATACAAAAACACGTTCATATCTTGCAAACACAATACAAAACACAAAAACACCATCCATTATCATTTATACCATCCTTGCATATTTATTTATCATCATTGCATATTTATTTCTTGTTTACATTTGTTATTTCTATATCTTTTACTCACACCTTGTGCTTGACAACCACTTGGTGACGTTGAAGGCACAAAACAATTTACTTTGTTTTGTAGGTTTCATAAAGAAGGATAAGGAGACAACAGCTTTTGGTTCATTTCCCCGAGAGTTCGATATAAACCCTCGAGTCACCCTCATGGGGAAAATTAGTCTTTCCCTTACGATACACTCTGCACTTGGAGTCTCAACCTAACCCACATTTTTTTTGACACGGGTAACTGGAAGCAACACCGCATCAAGCTCCCTTGTCAACTAGGGTCATCATATACGTCTAATCATTTGTTTTCAGCAAGCCAGGAAGATTGACGACCTTCCTGTTTCGTTGGGACAAAGTAGTTTGATTGCGTTGTGTGCAGCTTCCACGTTGGTGATCGAGTAACGGCGCCGCCAACAACCTTCAGAAGTGTCTTAATCTCCTACTGGTTCGATAACCTTGGTTTCATACTGAGGGAAAACTTGCTGCTGCATTCATCATACCTTACTCTTGGGTTCTCCCAACGAACGTGTGCCTTGCGCGTATCTAGACTATTTTCTGGCACCGTTGCCGGGGAGGTCAAGCCTTCTGCAAGGGGAGTCTCTCACTTCCAATCTCTTTACTTTGTTATTGTCTTGCTTAGTTTATTTTTAGTTTATCTTGTTTGCTTTTAATTATCAAAAACACAAACAAAAAATAGTTTCTTGCATCTAGTTTATTTCGGTTTGTTATTATGTCTAGTTCTTTACTTGCTATCAATGGTTTCTCTATTTGATACAAAATATTATTAGCACGGTGGGTTCACGGAGGAACAACAAAATTATTATAAGGAATATCGCTTGTCTAAAAAAGGGGCACATTTATGGGAACAAATAAGTAGATTGAATTATTTTGCTAAAAACTTGTGCTCTACTTATGATGATCATGGTGCTTTAATGAATGTTTTTGCTGTAGGAGGCGTAAACACCTCCCTTTCTAATGTGATTATAATGATGATGAGACTTTGGCTTCTTATGCTAAAGGAAACTATGACTTTGCCAATCTTGAAAAAATTGAAGAATTTTTTGTTTTTAAGGGTGCTTATGAAATTGCTTGTGTGCTTCAGGGTGATGATGCCCCTTAGAAGTCTGCGAATTTTGAGATACTTGGTTACTGCCTTGAATATTACAATGACAATCCTTATATCACTAAATTTCTTGAGAAAACTAATTCTCCAGAACAACTTGCTTCCTTTCAGGGACATGTGGAAGTACAAATTTCTGAAACTATGACCTCATTGGATGAAAAAGGGGAGGAGAGTGAAGAACAAAAGGAGGATCTACCTCCTAAAGATAGTAACTCTTTAACTCTTACATTATTTGATAGCCCTCCATGCCTACCTAAGGAGGAAGAATGCTATATTGTTGAATGTCATGATTCTATTGAAATATCCCCTTTTGATAAATTTGAAGAAAACAACACCTTGACTCAAGAAAAGAAAATTGCAGAAAGTAAAAATGTGCTCACTAATGTTATATATGATAATGCTCTTCATGATGGTCCTATATTGCCTAATGATATTTATTCTAATACTATTGTCAAAAGTGGGTTTAATAACCCCATTGTTTTTTAGCTTAATAAAAATTATGTGTTTGTAGATCATGCAAAGCATGCTTTATGTGATAATTATATTGTTGAGTTTGTTCATAATGCTAATGAAAGTTATTATGAGAGAGGAAAATATGGTTGTAAAAGTTTTCAAGTTACTAAAACACCTCTCTTTATGTTGAAAGTTTTGAAGTTGCATTTGTTTCGTCTTTCTATGCTAGTTGCTCTATGTTTCAATAATTTATACTATTAGAAGATTTCTTTGCATAGGAAGTGGGTTAGGCTTAAATGTGTTTAATGTTTGGCTCTTGATGCTTTCTTTTGTTTTTCAACTCTTATTCTTATAAGAGCATTATTAAAATCTGCTAGCCTAGCTAAAAGGCATTAAAGAAAGCGCTTTTGGGAGGCAACCCATTACCTTTTATTTTCAGTTTTTGTCAAGGAGCTTGCTTATAACAACTCATTTGTATCTTTAATTTACCGCATTGTTGTGCCAAGTAAAGTCTCTAGTAGAAACTTGATGGTAGATTTGGATTTCTGCACAGGGACAGATTTTTGCTGTCCACCGTTAAATTCATAATAAATTCCAAAAAAATCGAAACGTCCTGAAATATTTGTGTGCGGTCCTCAGATATGTACGCAACTTTCATTAGTTTTGAGTTTTCTGATATGAGCAAGTTAAGTGCCTCGAAAAAATTCGTCTTTATGGACTGTTCTGTTTTTGACAGATTCTGCCTTTTATTTTGCATTCTCTCTTTTACTGTGTTTCAGTGGATTTCTTTGCTCCACAAAATATCAGTGGCTGTAGCTAATGTCCAGAAGTATTGGATATGATTGTGTCCTTGCAGAACATGTGAATTTGTTATTATGCACTAACCCGCTAATAAAGATTACTTTGAGTTTAGTGTGAAGGAAGTTTTCAAGGATCAGGAGAGGAGAATGATATAATGTGATCAAGAAAAGTGAAAAGCCTAAGATTGGGGATGCCCCCATGGGTCACCCAAGCATATTTCAAGAAGCCTCAAGCGTCTAAACTTGGGGATGCCCAAGACATCCCCTTCTTCATCAACAACTTATCAGATCATCTCTAGTGAAACTATATTTTCATTCTCTCACATCTTATGTGCTTTACTTGGAGCGTCTGTGTGATTTTATTTCTGCTTTGTTATTTTCATTTTCTAATAAATTGGATCCTAGCATTCATGTGTGGGAGAGAGACACGCTCCGTTTTTTTCATATGAATACTCGTATTCTTCACTTATATTTGTTGAGTATTCTTGTCTAGCTACTGCAATGCATTATCTCCTGTTATTTGGAGAGTTTTGTGTTGAAATAAATTGTGTTTGGTTGGAAACAGAAAAATGCTACATGTGGGAGATGGTGTATTGAAAAAGACATACATATTCTTGTAGATCATTGTCTTGGATAATTTGGTGCTTCGCAATTGTTTTGAGTTCTCAAGTAGATCATGTTTAAACTCTTGCATCATGTAGTTAAAGCCTATTAGTGAAGAACTACCGTAGAGCATGTTGAAATTCGTTTGCATGTTTGGTATCTCTAAGGTCTAGATATTTCTGATAAAAGTGTTTGAGTAACAAGGAAGACAGTGTAGATCTTACAATGCTTGCAATATGTTTTCATGTAAGTCTTGCTGTACCAATTAATATCATGTGTTTGCTTCAAACAACCTTGCTAACATAAAACCTGTACTGAGAGGGAATGCTTCTCGTGCATACAAACCTTGAGCCAAAACCCATGCAATTTGTGTCCACCATAACTACCTACTATATGGTATTTCCCGCCATTCCAAGTAAATACTTCGTGTGCTATCTTCATTCAAAAGCTATTATCTCTTATTTGTGTCAATGTTTTATAGCTCATGAGGAAGTATGTGGAGTTTTCGATATCAACCTTGACATTTGCTTTTGACAGACTTTCACCAATGGACTAGTGGCATATACATCCTCTTATCCAATAACTTTGCAAAAAGAGCTGGCAAATGGGGTGTCCAGTTCCAATTAATTACAACTTTAACCGCTTAACTCTCTTCACATTTTTGCCCTGATCCAATCACATAAGCAATGATACCAGTGAATAACTGCATGTGTAAGGAAAAGAGAACAAGAGGGATTATAACGTCCTTCATGGGAGCCGCTCTTGAAAGTCTGGTTGACAAGGGGGGTAGAGTGCCCACTACCATTCGTTGACAACAACAAACACCTCTCAAAAACTTACTTTTATGCTCTCTATATGATTTCAAAAACTTAAAAGGCTCTAGCACATGATTTAATCCCTTCTTCCCTCTGCGAAGGGTCTTTCTTTTACTTTTATGTTGAGTCAGTTTACCTACTTCTTTCTATCCAGAAGCAAACACAAGTGTCAACTTAGTGTGCAACAATTCTTATATGCTTGCTTATTGCACTTATTATATTTCTTTGTGTTGACAATTATCCATGAGATATACATGTTGAAAGTTGAAAGCAATTGCTAAAATTTAAATCTTCCTATGTGTTGTTTCAATGCCCTTTTTATTTAGAATCTATTGCTTTATGAGTTAACTCTTATGCAAAACTTTTTTATGCTTGTTTTGAAAGTACTATCCATGAAAAGTTTTTGCTTATATGATTCAGTTGTTCACTCTTTATCTATCTGTTAGGAAACTATAGACCATTGCCTTGAGTCACTTCATTCATAACATGAGCCTTGCAATATTATTTGATCAAGATTGTGTGGTAGCATGTCACCTCAGAAATTATTTTGTTGTTATTGATACGTCTCAAACGTATCTATAATTTCTTTCGTTTCATGCTTATATTATACCAATTGCTACATGTTTTATATACACTTTATATCATTTTTATGCATTTTCTGGGACTAACCTATTAACAAGATGCCACAGTGCCAGTTCCTGTTTTCTGCTGTTTTTAGTTTTAGAAAAGTTGTTCTGAAAATATTCTCGGAACTGGACGAAACAAAAGGCAAAGTTTCTATTTTCCCCGACATGACATAGAGTCCGAAGGAGAGACGAATGGGGTCGAGGAGGCAGCCACACCATGTGGTGGCGCGGCTCCCCCTCTGGCCGCGCCAGCATGTGGTGTGGGCCCTCGGGCGCCCACCGACGTCGCCCTTTCGCCCATATAATGCCCCGACATGAAAACCCTAAAATATTCAGCCTTCGTCCACGAAAAGTTCCGCAGCGCCGCCGCCATCGAAGACAAGTTTCGGGGGACAGAAGTCTCTGTTCCGGCACCCTGCCGGGACGGGGAATTGCCCCCGGAAGCCATCTCCATCGACTCCACCGCCATCTTCATATCGCCGTTGCTGACTCCCATGATGAGGAGGGAGTAGTTCTCCTCCGAGGCTGAGGGCTCTACCGGTAGCTATGTGGTTTATCTCTCTCTCCCATGGTGTGATCTTTATGTGATCATGAGCTTTGTAATCTAGTTGAATAAGTAGATGTTACTCTCTATCTATTATGCCACTCTAGAGGTTACTTTAATTTTAACTCCGGAGTTACTCTCCACGATGTGAAGTTGACAGTGTGCGCATCGTGTGTGACTCCTTTATGACGTTGTGGTGTTTGTTTACTCAGACTTTGGGGTGTGCTTTTATAGCCCTACGCAATGAATGGTGTTTGTCATCCAACAAGAGAGTGTTTGAGAGTAGTATTTATTTATTCAATTATGAGGTCATTGTTGAGAGTGTCCACTAGTGAAAGTATGATCCCTAGGCCTTGTTTCTAAGCATTGAAACACCATTTACAACTAGTTCTGCTACATGTTTGCTTGCTGCCATTTTTATTTCAGATTGCAATTACCACTTATAATCATCCATATTACTTGTATTTCACTATCTCTTCGCCGAACTAGTGCACCTATACATCTGACAAGTGTATTGGGTGTGTTGGGGACACAAGAGACTTCTTGTATCTTAATTGCAGGGTTGCTTGAGAGAGATATCTTTTACCTCTACCTCCCTGAGTTCGATAAACCTTGGGTGATTCACTTAAGGGAAACTTGCTGCTGTTCTACAAACCTCTGCTCTTGGAGGCCCAACACTGTCTACGAGAATAGAAGTGTGTGTAGACATCAAGGTATTTTCTGGCGCCGTTGTCGGGGAGGTAAGCGTTGGAAGGTATCTCCTTTAGATCCTGCAGTTATTACTTTTTGTTTCTTGTTTTTATTTTCACTAGTTAGGCTTAATGGAAAACAACAAAAATATTAGAGAGCTTTATAGTATTTATCTTGAGCTAGGACATGAAGTGTTTGAAGAGAAAATTAAAAAACCTATGGAACTTTATTTGCATGCTAGTAGCAATGTCATTAATATGAATTCTTTGAACACCATTATTGCTAATGCTATGGAAAAGTCTAAGCTTGGGGAAGCTGGTTTTGATGAGCATGATATTTTTAGTTCCCCAAGCACGGAGGAGAAAATTTACTTTGATGATACTATACCTCCAATATATGATGATTACAATGATGAATATGATATTTTCAGTCCACCTACTATTGAGGAGACAATTAATTATGATTAAAATATGCCTCGCATATTTGATGATTATGGTGATGAGAATAATAATGATAGCTATTTTGTTGAATTTGCTCCCACGACAATTAATAAGAATGACTATTCTTATGTGGAGAGTAATAATTATTTCATGCATGTGGCTCATGATAAGAATGTTTTATGTGATAGTTATATTGTTAATTTTATTTGTGATGCTACTAGTGAACTTATTGATGATAATGAGGAGTGTTGCTTAAATATGCTATATGATAATGCTTTAGATGATGGTCCTATGCTTATTGATAATCCTCTATGTTTAGAAGTTGAGGATGAAAATGATATAATTGCTGCTTGTGATGGTACTCTTACTCATGAGAGTTCTACTTTGTTCTTGAATTCTCCTAATTACACCATGGAGGAGAAATTTGCTTATGTTGAGAAATACTTATGTGGTTTGCAATTGTCTCTAGATCTTTGTTGCAACCATGATCTTAAACTTGATATTGATCTTAATAACTATTTTGAAAGAGGGAAGCATGCTAATGAATTCCAAAATAAATTTAATGATCCTCTTTATGTGCCTATATTATCTAAGTTGAATGATTCTTGTGATTATATGGTTGAATTTATTCCTACTACTGAAAATTATTATGAGAGAGGATAATATGGTTGTAGAAATTTTCATGATACTAAAACCCCTCACTATATGCTTAAAGTTTTGAAGTTACTCTTGTTTTATCTTCCTATGCTTGTCACATTGTTCTTTGTGAATTTATTTGTGTACAAGATTCCTATGCATAGGAAGTGGGTTAGACTTAAATGTGTTTTGAATTTGCTTCTTGATGCACCTTTTGGTTCATTTTCTATTTTCATGACAGCATCATTACAACTATCAAGCCTAGCTAAAAGGCATTAAAGAAAAGCGCCTATGGGAGACAACCCATGTTTTATTTCTGTAATTTTTCTTTTATTGAGTCAAGGAGCATGCTTACCTCTATAACAACTCATTTGTATCTTTATTTTATCGCATTGTTGTATCAAGTAAAGCCTCTAGTAGGAAGTTGATGCTAGATTTGGATTTCTGCACAGGAACAGTTTTCTCATGTCCACCGTTTAATTCGTAAGAATTCACAGAAGAATCAAAATGACCTGAGATTTTTTGTTCGTGGTCCTCAGATATGTACGCAACTTTCATTAGTTTAAAGTTTTCTGATCTGAGCAAGTTAAGTGCCTCGAAAAAATTCGTCTTTACGGACTGTTCTATTTTTGACAGATTCTGCCATTTATTTTGCATTGCCTCTTTTACTGTTTTTTGAGTGGATCTTTTTGCTCCACGAAATACCAGTGGCTGTAGTTAATGTCCAGTAGCATTGGTGATGATTGTGTCCATGTAGAATATGAGAATTTTTTATTATGCACTAACCCTCTAATGAAGTTTACTTTGAGTTTGGTGTGGAGGAAGTTTTCAAGGATCAAGAGAGAGGATAATATGATGTGATCAAGAAGATGAAAAAGCCTAAGCTTGGGGATGCCCCCGTGGGTCACCCAAGCATATTTCAAGAAGACTCAACCGTCTAAGCTTGGGGATGCCCAAGGCATCCCCTTCTTCATCAACAAACTATCAGGTTGTCTCTAGTGAAACTATATTTTAATTCCTTCACATCTTATGTGCTTTACTTGAAGCGTCTGTTTGCTTTTATTTTTACTTTTTTATTTTAATTTTCTGAATAAATTGGATCCAGGCATTCTTTTATGTTTATGGCGAAAGCTGAAAGCCTCAGCAGTTATCTTTTATGTTTATGGCGAAAGCTGAAAGCCGTAGCACTTATTGTTTTATGTTTATGGCGAAAGCTGAAAGCCACAGTGGTTAGGAACTCTCTTGTTTCATTGTTAATTACTTGGAGAGTTTATGTTTAAATAAGTTGATTAGTGTTTGGTTTGAAACAGAAAATGATACATGTGGTAGATGGTATAATGAAAAATATATACATCTTATGTATTGTTATCTTCCATGTTGTGGTGCTTGGCAATTGTTTTGAGCTCTCAAGTAGATCATGTTTAAGCTCTTACATCATGTAGTTAAAAACTTATTAGTGAAGAACTACCGTAGAGCTTGTTGAAATTTGGTTTGCATGTTTGGTATCTCTAAGGTCTAAATATTTTCTAGTAAAAGTGTTTGAACAACAAAGAAGACAATGTAGAGTTCTATAATGCTTGTAATATGTTTTTATGTAAGTCTTGTTGTGCCAGTTGTCATCTTGTGTTTGCTTCGAACAACGTTGCTAGCCAAAGCCTTGTATAGAGAGGAATTCTTCTCATGCATCCAAAACCTTGAGCCAAAACCCATGCCATTTGTGTCCACCATACCTACCTACTACATGGTATTTTCTGCCATTCCAAGCAAATACTTCATGTACTACCTTTATTCAAAACTTATTATCCCTTATTTTATTTTTGAAGCACAAACAGTAGGGACCACCCCTACTGTTATATTTACCATTTTCTATTAAACCGCCAGCAGGCCAATAATTACATTATTACAGTATAACAGTTCCAGAGGGTTGCTCATAAAGTGTCAAGCCATTGCTGCATTCCCTCTCTAAGACTAGGTTTGACTCTATGCATAATAAGACAAAAAGATTCTTTAAACATGTTAAAGCATCTATCTAAATTCAGGACCTCATTATCAAAAATGATTTTGTTTCTATGATTCCATATACTCCAACAGCCCACCGACAAAACCTCCTTGAAACATATATTATTCTGCCTCTGTTTCCCTTCAATCAGCATGTCAATTATATCCATTCTGGCATCCCATGCATAGTTTAGCTTCTCCCAGAATGATCGACTGAATTCACAGTCAAAGAATAGATGCATCATTTCCTCTCTCTGATCATCTGGACATAGCACACAGCTAGTATTCTCAACATAAAAGTTCTTTCTGGCCATAAGATCTTTGGTATTCAGTCTGTTTAGTAAGAGTAACCAGAAAAAGAATTTATGCTTGGACTGACAGCATGACTTCCAAATCCATATAAATGGAATTGGTGCTATAGGGGGGTCCAGTATGGCCTCATACATCTTCTTAGTCGAGTATAAGTTTCCCCATTTAAAAGACCAAACATCATTCTCTGTGTCCTGCTGATTTGCTGCCAGAATCAAATCTAATTCGTTACATTGCTGCATGGCAACTGGAGAGAGTGGTAGATGAAAAAGCTCCAGGAGATGACCCTGACTTTGCTGTGCAGCTTTTATAACTGAAATTTCTTGATTTTTTGCAAATGAGTGAAGCTGAGGATATTTCATTTGCATTGTCAACTGTTCATCATCCAACCATTTATCTTGCCAACATAAGGTAGAGTTACCTTTTTTTGCTTTGCATATTGCATTTTGTTTAAAGATATCAATCATCTTAGTACAGTCTCGCCACCAGAACGATCCTTTATTGGATTTCCCAAGAGGTAATTTACCATCAGCATAATGGGCTTCCCAAATGAGCTGAACCCATGGTGTGTCCTTGCAGTTTTAGGATTTGTAAAGGAATTTAATAATCAGTGCCTGGTTCTGTGCTCTGAGGCTGAGAACACCAAGACCACCATTCTTTTTTGGTAAACACACAGTTTCCCATTTAGCAAGACATTTG
Organism: Poa annua; assembly: GCA_026929855.1. Lineage (NCBI taxonomy): Eukaryota > Viridiplantae > Streptophyta > Magnoliopsida > Poales > Poaceae > Poa > Poa annua. The sequence goes on along the minus strand of CM049439.1, from coordinate 24,432,042 downwards.
CCACTTTTTTGAATATCCCTGTTATTCCAAAGAAATATTCTGCATGACTTTTCAATGTGATCCAAAATAGTAACCTGGACCATTATAGTACACATGGCAAAGATTGGCATTGCAGAGATAATTGATTTGATGACCATGAGTCGACTAGAGTATGCTAGTAGGTTGGAAATACCAGCTAATCTTCTGTCCACTCCCACTGCCAAGTAAACAAGTGATGTCTACGCACGCTTCTATTCTCGTAGACAGTGTTGGGCCTCCAAAAGCAGAGGTTTGTAGAAGAGCTGCAAGTTTCCCTTAAGTGAATCACCCAAGGTATATCGAACTCAGGGAGGTAGAGGTCAAAGATATTCCTCTCAAGCAACCCTGCAATTAAGATACAAAAAGTCTCTTGTGTCCCCAACACACCCAACACACTTGTCAAATGTATAGGTGCACTAGTTATGCGAAGAGATAGTGAAATACAAGTAATATGGACGATTATAAGTAGTAATTGCAATCTGTAATAAAAATGGCAGCAAGCAAACATGTAGCAGAACTTGTTGGAAACGGTGTTTTAATGCTTAGAAACAAGGCCTAGGGATCCTACTTTCACCAGTGGACATTCTCAACAATGACATCAAAGTTAAATAAATAAACACTACTCTCAAACACTCTCATGTTGGATAACAAACACCATTCATTGTGTAGGGCTACAAGAGCACCCTCAAAGTCAGAGTAAACTAACACCAACAACGTCATAAAGGAATCACACACGGTGCACACACTGTCACCGTTACAACCGTGAATAACCCCGGAGTTCATATTAAAGTAACCTCTAGAGTGCATAATAGATAAAGAGTAGCATCACGTATTCAACTAGGTTACAAAGCTCATGATCACATAAAAGATCACATCATGGGAGAGAGAGATAGACCACATAGCTACCGTAGATCCCGCAGCCTCGGGGGAGAACTACTCACTCCTCATCGTAGGAGTCAGCAACGGCGATGGAGATGGCGGTGGAGTCGATGGAGATGGCTCCGGCGGCAATTCCCCGTCCCGGCAGGGTGCCGGAACAGAGAGTTCTGTCCCCCGAATCTTATCTTCGATGGTGGCGGTGCTCGGGACCCGTGGAGGAAATATTGCACACTGTGTTAGGGTTTTTAGTCTGGGGGGTATTTGTAGGCGAAAGGGCGAAGTCGGTGGCGCCCCGAGGGGCCCACACCTGGTCCTCGCGCGGCCAGGAGTGCTGCCGCGCGAGCACGTGGTGGCGCCGCCTCGGTGGCCCACTTCGTCTCGTGTTCGGCTTGCTGGAACGTTCCCGATGAAAAACTGACTTCAGAAAAGAAATCGTCCAATTCCGAGAATATTTCCTTAAGTACTTTTCTGAAACCAAAAACAGCAGAAAACAGGGAACTGGCACTGTGGCATCTTGTTAATAGGTTAGTCCCAGAAAATGCATAAAACTATATAAAATTCATATAAAACATGTGATAACTTGGTATAATATAGCATGGAACATAAGAAATTATAGATACGTTGGAGACGTATCAACATCCCCAAGCTTAGTTCTACTCGTCCCGAGTAGGCAAGAACGATAAAAGAAGAATAATTTCTGAAGTGACATGCTTAAACACAATCTTGATCATAATATAATGTAAGGCTCATGTTATGAATGAAGTGACTCAAGGCAATGATCTATAGTTTGCTAACAAATAGACAAGGAGTAAACAACTACATCATATAAGTAAAACTTTTCATGAATAGTACTTTCAAACAAGCATCAAAAAGATTTGCATAAGAGTTAACTCATAAAGCAATATTATCTAAGCAAAAGAGCATTGAAGCAACACAAAGGAAGATATAAGTTTCAGCATTGGCTTTCAACTTTTGAACATGTATATCATATAGATAGTTGTCAACACAAAGAAATATAACAAGTGCAATAAGTAAGCATATAAGAATTGTTCCACACAGTTGACACAAGTGTTTGCTTCGGGGATAGAAAGAAGTAGGTAAACTGACTCAACATAAAGTAAAAGATAGGCCCTTCGCAGAGGGAAGCAGGGATACAAGCATGTGCTAGAGCTTCTTAGTTTTATAGGTTTTTGAAATCATATAGAGAGCATAAAAGTAAGTTTTGAGCGGTGTTTGTCGTTGTCAACGAATGGTAATGGGCACTCTACCCCCCTTGTCAACCAGACTTTCAAGAGCGGCTCCCATGAAGGACGTTATTTCTACCAGCAAGGTAGATCATCCCTCTTATCTCTTTTGTTTACACATATAGTTAAAAATTGTTTTCATTGCTTGACTGATTGGATCAGGGCAAAAATGTGAAGAGATTGCAGCGGTTAAAGTTGTAATTAATTGGGACTGGGCACCCCATTTGCCAGCTCTTTTTGCAAAGTTAATGGATAAGCGGTGTATATGCCACTAGTCCGGTTGGTGAAAGTCTGTCTAAAAGCAAATGACAAGGTTGATATCCGTAACACCACATACTTCCTCATGAGCTAATAAACATTGACACAAATAAGAGATAATATGTTTTGAATAAAAGGTAGCACATGAAGTATTTACTTGGAATGGCAGGAAATAGCATGTAGTAGGTAGGTATGGTGGACACAAATGGCATAGGTTTTGGCTCAAGGATTATGGATGCACGAGAAGCATTCCCTCTCAGTACAAGGCTTTGGCTAGCAAGGTTGTTTGAAACAAACACAAGTATAAACTATGACAACAAGACGTATATAAAAACATATTGCAAGCATTATAAAACTCTACATTGTCTTCCTTGTTGTTCAAACACTTTAACTAGAAAATATCTAGACCTTAGAGATACCAAACATGCAAACCAAATTTCGGCAAGTTTTACGGTAGTTCCTCACTAATAAGTTTTAACTACATGATGTAAAAGCTTAAACATGATCTACTTGAGAGCTCAAAACAATTGCCAAGCACCACAACATGCAAGATAACAATCCATAAGAGCATGTATATCTTTCTTTATACCATCTACCACATTTAGCATTTTCTGTTTCCAACCAAACACCAATCAACTTATTTAAAAGATAAACTCTCCAAGTAATTAAACAATGAGATATGAGAGCATGATATAATAAAGCTAACAGCTCTAGCAAGAGATGCATGAAAAACAAGAGCTAGAAAGCATTGAAGTAACATAGAAGAATACTCAACAAATATAAGTGAAGAATACGAGTATTCATAAGAAAAAGCGGAGCGTGTCTCTCTCCCACAAAGGAATGCTAGGATCCATTTTATTCAGAGAATGAAAATAACAAAAACAAAAACAAAAACAAACCGACGCTTCAAGAAAAGCACATAAGAAGTGGCGGAATTAAAATATAGTTTCACTAGAAAGGACCTGATAGTTTGTTGATGAACAAGGGGATGCCTTGGGCATCCCCAAGCTTTGACGCTTGAGTCTTCTTGAAATATGTTGGGGATGAACCACCGGGGCATCCCCAAGCTTTGGCTTTACTATCCTTCTCTCTTGATCCTTGAAAACTTCCTCCACACCAAACTTAGAGTAAACTTCATTAGAGGGTTAGTGCACGAAAAATTATGATATTCTGTAGGAACACAATTGCTACCAGTGCTACTGGACATTAGCTACAGTCATTGATACTTCATAGGATAAAAAGATCCAATCAAAATAGCAAAAGAGCCACTGCAAAATAAATGGCAGAATCTGTTAAAAACAGAACAGTCCGTAAAGACGAATTGTTTCGAGGCACTTAACTTGCTCAGATCAGAAAACTCACAACTAATGAAAGTTGCATATATATCTGAGGATTACGCACAAAAAAGGGCAGATTATTTGGATTTTTCTGTGAGGAGTTACGAATTAAACGGTGAACAGCAGAAAACTGTTTCTGCGCAGGAATCCAAATTTAGCATCAACTTTCTACTAGAGACTTAACTTGGCACAACTTTGCAATAAAATAAAGATACAAAGGAGTTGTTACAGAGGTAAGCATGCTCCTTGACTCAAATAAAAGAAAAATAACAGAAATAAAATAGTGGGTTGTCTCCCATAAGCGCTTTTCTTTAAAGCCTTTTAGCTAGGCAAGGAGATTCGTATGATGCTCTCATAAAAATGAGAGTTGAAAAACATAGGAAAGCATCAAGAGGTAAATATCAAACACATTTAAGTCTAACCCACTTCCTATGCAAAGGGATCTTGTAGTAGGATAAATTATTGAAACATAAAGCAACTATCATAGAAAGATGAAACAAATTCAACTTCAAAACTTCCAACATAAAGAGAGGAGACCTAATATTATTGTGATGTATGAATCCATGTCCCCCTCTCTCATAATAACCAGTGGGTCATAAAGTACCCAGAAAATAAAAGCAAATCAAGAGAAAGCTCAAAACTTTCATCATAAAGAGAAGAAATTTAGTAACACGAAGATTTCTATAACCATACTTTCCTCTCTCAAAATAATTTTCAGTGGCATCATGAATAAACTCAACAATATAGCTATCACCTAAAGCATTCTTATCATGATCCATAAGCATAATAATATCATTACCCTCCACATAAGCATAATCAATTTTATTAGTAATAGTGGGAGTAAAACTATCACATCCATCATTGTAATTATCATAAGTTGGAGGCATAGAATAATCATAATTAATTTTATCCTCAATAGTAGATGGACTGAAAACATCATATTCATCATTGTAAACATCATATATAGGAGGCATATCATAATCAACATAAACTATATCCTCAATAGTAGGTGGACTGAAAATATCACAAAGATTATAATTATCATATATTGGAGGCAAAGTATCATCAAAGAAAATTTTCTCCTCAAAGCTTGGGGGACTAAAAATAACACATTCATCAACAATGGCTTCCCCAAGCTTAGACTTTTCCATAGCCTTAGCAATAATAGTGTCCACAGAATTTATACTAATAACATTACTACTACTATTATGCAAACTAACTTCCATAGGTTTTTTAATTTTCTCTTCAAAAGTATCATGTCCTAATGCAATATAAATTTCATAGAGATCTCTAATTTTGTTGTTGTTTTCCATTAGCCTAACTAGTGAAAATAAAAACAAGAAACAAAAAGTAATAACTGCAGAATCTAAAGGAGATACCTTCAAGCGCTCACCTCCCCAGCAACGGCGCCAGAAAAGAGCTTGATGTCTACGCACGCTTCTATTCTCGTAGACAGTGTTGGGCCTCCAAGAGCAGAGGTTTGTAGAACAGCAACAAGTTTCCCTTAAGTGAATCACCCAAGGTATATCGAACTCAGGGAGGTAGAGGTCAAAGATATTCCTCTCAAGCAACCCTGCAATTAAAATACAAAAAGTCTCTTGTGTCCCCAACACACCCAATACACTTGTCAGATGTATAGGTGCACTAGTTATGCGAAGAGATAGTGAAATACAAGTAATATGGACGATTATAAGTAGTAATTGCAATCTGTAATAAAAATGGCAGCAAGCAAACATGTAGCAGAACTTGTTGGAAACGGTGTTTTAATGCTTAGAAACAAGGCCTAGGGATCCTACTTTCACCAGTGGACATTCTCAACAATGATATCAAAGTTAAATAAATAAACACTACTCTCAAACACTCTCATGTTGGATAACAAACACCATTCATTGTGTAGGGCTACAAGAGCACCCTCAAAGTCAGAGTAAACTAACACCAACAACGTCATAAAGGAATCACACACGGTGCACACACTGTCACCGTTACAACCGTGAATAACCCCGGAGTTCATATTAAAGTAACCTCTAGAGTGCATAATAGATAAAGAGTAGCATCACATATTCAACTAGGTTACAAAGCTCATGATCACATAAAAGATCACATCATGGGAGAGAGAGATAGACCACATAGCTACCGTAGATCCCGCAGCCTCGGGGGAGAACTACTCACTCCTCATCGTAGGAGTCAGCAACGGCGATGGAGATGGCGGTGGAGTCGATGGAGATGGCTCCGGGGGCAATTCCCCGTCCCGGCAGGGTGCCAGAACAGAGAGTTCTGTCCGCCGAATCTTGTCTTCGATGGCGGCGGTGCTCGGGACCCGTGGAGGAAATATTGCACACCGTGTTAGGGTTTTTAGTCTGGGGGGTATTTGTAGGCGAAAGGGCGAAGTCGGTGGCGCCCCGAGGGGCCCACACCTGGTCCTCGCGCGGCCAGGAGTGCTCTCGCGCGAGCACGTGGTGGCGCCGCCTCGGTGGCCCACTTCGTCTCGTGTTCGGCTTTCTGGAACGTTCCCGATGAAAAACTGACTTCAGAAAAGAAATCGTCCAATTCCGAGAATATTTCCTTAAGTACTTTTCTGAAACCAAAAACAGCAGAAAACAGGGAACTGGCACTATGGCATCTTTTTAATAGGTTAGTCCCAGAAAATGCATAAAACTATATAAAATGCATATAAAACATGTGATAACTTGGTATAATATAGCATGGAACATAAGAAATTATAGATACGTTGGAGACGTATCAACAAGCTCATCAAGCTTTGGTCTAGATGTACCCATTGGCAGTCCTAAATAAGTAAAAGGAAGCCCTTCTGCCTTACAACCAAAGATATTAGCAAGTTCTTGACATCTCTCACTTGATATATTGATGGGTACCATTGTAGTTTTGTTATAATTAACTCTAAGTCCAGTAGAGTTAGAGAAATTATCAAGGATATCTTTCTGTTTTTGCAACTGTTCAGGATCAGCAGGGAAAATTATTAATGTGTCGTCAGCATATTGGAGCACAGGGTAATCTTGGCCATATGAAAGATCAGTTGGAAGTTGAATTTCACCATCATTCCAAGCCTGATTAATTACTATCTGTAGTAGTTCAGCAGCTAGTACAAATAGAATAGGTGAGAGTGGGTCACCTTGTCTGACCCCCCTTTTGCACTTAATGATTTTCCCAATAACTCCATTCAGAATGATAGAAGTTGTAGCACTGCCTAATATGGATTTAATCCAGCTGATGAACTTCTCACCAAATCCAAAATGTTTAAGCATGGCAATAATGGAGCTATGTTCCACTTTATCAAATGCATTTTCAAAGTCGATTTTGATAATCACAATCTCTTTTTTAGATTTGTGGCATATATCCAAGTACTCAAATGCCCATGCCAAGCAATCTTGGATATTTCTCGACTTAATAAATCCATATTGATTCTTATGGATGAGGGGTATAATTACTCTCTGTAGTCTATTAGCAATAAGCTTAGTAATGATCTTTAATGCCATACTCACAAGGGATATTGGTCTAAAATCAGCAGCCACTAAAGGGCTTTCCACTTTTGGAATGAGTGTAATGTAGGCCGTATTAATACTCTGCAATTCTAAATTGCCCTCATGAAATGCTTCACAAAGTTGATAAAACTGGTTCTTAATTCTGTCCCAGCATTTTTTCATGAAGTGACCATTGAAGCCATCAGGTCCAGGTGACTTGTCTTTTGGCATATGCTTAATGATTAAATCAATCTCATCATGTGTGAAAGGCTGCTCAAGTTCCAGGAGCACCTCATTATAATGATTTGTATTTAAAGCAAACAGCATATCCAAATTCTCTGAGATGCCAAGTCTATCTCTATATGCATGCCACAATACAGCTGCCTTTTCACAGTGTTCAGTAACTGTCCTGCCATCATCAGTATTCAGTGAGGCAATGTAGTTGTGTTTGTAATTTCTAGTAGCTATGGCATGGAAGAATTTAGTGTTCTCATCCCCAAGTTTGGCCCATCTAATATTTGCTCGTTTCCTCCAATATTTTCTCTTTGCTTCTAACAGACCCAAGATATGCTTTCTCAGTGCAATTCTGAAATTTCTTTCGATATTTGACAATGGCCTCTGATCGTCCAAGCCATCCATCACAGCAACTACGTAGCAGCATATGTCAATTAATTGGTTTAGCTGAGATAAGCTTTTGCTCCATTTCTTCAATGCATTTCTGATACTTTTAAATCTAGCTGTAATATCTTCAGCAGGGTTTCTGTAATTGCCTCTATTGAGCCAATTTTTATCCACAATATCAGCAAAGCCTGGCATATCAATCCAAAAGTCTTCAAATCTGAAGATATTTGATTTAGGTATAGTATTTCCAATTTTAACCTGAATTGGAATATGATCAGAAGATAACCTGGCTAATGGTGTGGCTATAGTATCAGGATATATAGTTGTCCATTCAGCCGAGGTAAATATCCAGTCTAGTTTCTCAAGCAATGGGTCAACTTGCATATTACTCCAAGAATATGCCCTACCTTTCAATGGTATCTCCTCCAGGTCCAGATGCTGAATAATATTATTGAACAGCAACATATTATTACTATCCCCCCTGCTCTGTTTCGGTTCTCTGGGCCTCTAATAAGGTTGAAGTCTCCAAGCAGCATCCATAACTCATAATCATCATGATTAAGAGAAAATAACCAATTAGTAAATTTAGTTCTTGCTTCAGTAGCAGTTGGTCCAATTTGCCAGACTTGGAAGTTGACACAAGTGTTTGCTTCTAAGACGCTCATGAGGAAGTATGTGGTGTTTTCGATATCAACCTTGTCATTTGCTTTTAGACAGACTTTCATAACCGGACTAGTGGCATATACATCCGCTTATCCATTAACTTTGCAAAAAGAGCTGGCAAATGGGGTGCCCAGTCCCAATTAATTACAACTTTAACCATCATTCTCTTCACATGGTTTTGCAAAAATTTATTATGCTTCAAAATGTTATACAATTTAATATAGACACTCCTCCATGGTATGTGATTGTTGGAAGGCACCCGAGGATTCGGTTAGCCATGGATTGTGTATGCAATGGTGGGGAGGAGTGTTGACGAGGGATGTCCTCGGCAGTCCCAGAGTCGAAGACCCTAGGTAGATTATGGGGGAGAAGATGTGCGCGCTGGTAGTTCCGGACGGCTGACAAGTAAGGATTTACCCAGGTTCGGCCCCTCATTGTGAGGTAAAGACCTACTCCTGCCTGTCTGATTATGATGATATATGAGATTACATGGTGGCCGATATGCTGAGAGGCAATCTCTCTATGCTATGTCGTATAGGCTATGTCTAATTGTGTCTATCTTCTATGATGTTGTGGTCTGTCTAATATCGTGGCTATGTTGTGTCTTCTTCCATGGGGGTGCCCCTGCCTGGCTTTATATAGGGAGCCAGGGAGGGTTTACAAGAGTCCTAGTAGACTACGAATAGGAGTCCTTGTCTTGTCCTTCAAGTTATTTCCTTAACAGCTTCTTGATATTCATTGGGCCACCCGGTGGGCCTTCGTCTGGGCTGAACCAGGTATACCAATAGTGGGGTGCCCGGAGGGTATGCCCACGTCACTAGCCCCCGAGTGTCTGGTCGATTCGAAGAATCGGGCAGAGACTCAAAACAGTATGTCGAGTAGGTGTAATCAATGTCCATATGATGACTGTATTATCCATTCTTCGTGAGTCTGAATAATTTATGAGAAATCCAATATATGTGTATGAAATCCAATAATAAATCCGGTGCAGGTTTATTGAGAACCCGACTTTGATAAATCCATGCGGGCTATAGAGAACCCGACTTTGATAAATCCATGCGGGCTATAGAGAATCCGACTTTGAAAAATCCATTGCGGGTTTATAGAAAATCCGACTTTGAAAAATCCATTGCGGAGCACTCGAGCCTACGGCGAGTGCCCTCCCGATGGGAGTATAATTAATGAAATATGAGTTTTCCAAAGATGTGCTCAACTTGGAATTGGTGTTTGCGCCCTCGATGCGTTGTTTGGTAGTTCATCGGGTGCGCGACAGCGCTCCCGATGGGAGTAGCCCCTGAGTGCCTGGTCGATTCGCAGAATCGGGCAGGAACTCATTTGCAGGTGTATTTCACCATCTGATTCTTTGCTCATTTTGCTATGCATATTTTGAGTCGAGATTGTCTCGATTGTGCTGGCTGAGTCGGTAAGTCGTCGACCGATATTTTGCATGAACTTTGCTATGTACTTTTGAGTCGAGAATGCCTCGATTATGCATGTTGAGTCGGAAACACGTCGACCGATGCTTTGTTTATTTTGTCTAGGGAGTACGACTTAGTAGGCCTGGTTTTACTCGATGAATCGAGACCAGTTAACCGCACATTTGGGCGAAACCTTGCTAGCCTTCAATCAAGTTCGAGTCCCCGGGCTCGAACCTGGAACATACTGGACAGACTTGACTCAGGCCGTTGAGGTCTTACTGAATCGTTCTGCAGTCTCGACTTTGCTACCCAGCGCGTCCGCCAGGATTTTCATCGCGTCTGCTGACACGGAAAATTTTAAGGACTTAGCACTGCCGGAGTGGTCCTCAGCCCAGCTCGACTGATCGGCGGGTCTTACCTTTGCATTTGACGCATGCAGCATCCGAAGCGTCATTGACTCACGTTTACTCGGGAATTCTTTTGAGTTTTTGCTTTTGACTGAGGCGAGTCTCTTAATCGACTGCCTTTATGCTTTTAGAATCTATCGGGTGCGCGACAGCGCTCCCGATGGGAGTAGCCCCCGAGGCTATGTGCAACTATTTATAGTTGGGCATAGGCTCAATTTGCCTTCATCTTGCTATTTGTCGAGTATTTTTGTGAGTGTTCCACTCTTTGCATCTTCTGACATAGATATTTGTCGGGTGCGCAGTACTTGAGCCGATGACTTCTTCGAGTAACTGTCCTGCGCAGCACAGTCCCGAGTCTTCGGGTGTGACCAAGGCTTTGCCAGTTGGGACTTATGCGGAGCAGCCCCCGAGCATCGGGTGCGTCAAGAGAATTATGAAGTTTTGACTTTGCACAGCGCAGCCCCCGAGCATTCGGGTGTGTGCAATGTTTTTGTATTTTCCTTGGCCTGCGCGGCGCAGCCCCCGAACATCGAGTGCGACCAAGTCTTGTAATGTTCAGTCGAAGAAATTCATGCGGCAGACCGAAGTCGAAGCAGCGTAATGTACGGCGAAGAGTTCGACGCGGCGGACCGGAGTCGACGCGGCGGAATTGTGCGGCGAAGAGGTCGACTCTGTGGAACGGAGTCGACGCGGCGGAATTATGCGGCCAAGAGGTCGAGCGGCGGACCGTAGTCGACGCGGCGTAATGTGCGGCAAAGAGTTCGACGCTGCGGACCGGAGTCAACGCGGCGGAGTTATGCGGCGAAGAGGTCGACGCGGTGGACCGGAGTCGACGCGCCGTAATGTGCGGCGAAGAGTTCGGCGCAGCGGACCGGAGTCGACGCGGCGGAGTTGTTGAAGATGCTGGAGTCGCCTTTTCGCGTGGAGAAACGATTTGTTTGTTGTTGATGATGAGGCGCCAGCCCCCGAGCATCGGAGGCGTAGTCGATGAAGTCATAGGGTGTCGACGCGGTAGTCCAGAGATGGCGAAGTTGAGTCGAATAAGTCACTCGAATCGCTTATGTCAGTCCTCGAGGGTACGAGTAATTGAAGCTTATGTCATTGTTGATGTCGAATGCCAGTCCTCGAGGGTACATAGTGCCCTTCCAGGGAGCTGGCGTTGTGTGCTTATTCCACCGATGCTGTGATTGCCGCCGTCACCCGACGAAGTTGTCGACTGCTTCGCTGATGATGGATTTGGTCGCGTCGCCTGCGATGTGACGTAGATGAGATCTGCTATGCTCGGAACACCGCCGCCACATGACTAAGTCATTGACTGCTTCGTTGTCACATGACGAAGTTATCGCCTGCTTCGTTGATGATGGACTCTGTCGCGTCGCCTGCGATGTGACGTAGATGAGATCTGTTATGCTTGGAATGCCGCCGCCACATGACGAAGTTGTCCACTGCTTCGTTGATGATGGATTCTGTCGCGTCGCCTGCGATGTGACGTAGATGAGATCTGTTATGCTTGGAACGCCGCCGCCACATGACGAAGTTATCGACTGCTCCGTCGCCACATGACAAAGTTATCGACTGCTTCGCCGCCACATGACGAAGTTATCGACTGCTTCGCCGCCAGATGACGTAGTTATCGACTGACGAAGTTGTCGACTGGTCGCGTCGCCTGCGATGTGACTTAGATTGGATCTACTATGCACGGAACGCTGTCGGTAGATGCGATCTGGTCGCTTTTGTCTATGGATATTTGACGATGAAGACGACTGAGCCGCCAAAACCGCGATCCAGCACGCTGTTCATCCCACGGACGGCGCCAATTGACGAGGGATGTCCTCGGCAGTCCCAGAGTCGAAGACCCTAGGTAGATTATGGGGGAGAAGATGTGCGCGCTGGTAGTTCCGGACGGCTGACAAGTAAGGATTTACCCAGGTTCGGCCCCTCATTGTGAGGTAAAGACCTACTCCTGCCTGTCTGATTATGATGATATATGAGATTACATGGTGGCCGATATGCTGAGAGGCAATCTCTCTATGCTATGTCGTATAGGCTATGTCTAATTGTGTCTATCTTCTATGATGTTGTGGTCTGTCTAATATCGTGGCTATGTTGTGTCTTCTTCCATGGGGGTGCCCCTGCCTGGCTTTATATAGGGAGCCAGGGAGGGTTTACAAGAGTCCTAGTAGACTACGAATAGGAGTCCTTGTCTTGTCCTTCAAGTTATTTCCTTAACAGCTTCTTGGTATTCATTGGGCCACCCGGTGGGCCTTCGTCTGGGCTGAACCAGGTATACCAATAGTGGGGTGCCCGGAGGGTATGCCCACGTCAAGTGTCAAACCAGTTTTTAAAATATACATGTGTAAACAAAAGAGAATAAGAGGGATGATCTGCCTTGCTGGTAGAAATAACGTCCTTCAATGGGAGTCGCTCTTGAAAGTCTGGTTGACAAGGGGGGTAGAAGTGCCCACTACCATTCGTTGACAACAACAAACACCGCTCAAAAACTTACTTTTATGCTCTTTATATGATTTCAAAAACCTATAAAAACTAAAAAGCTCTAGCACATGCTTGTATCCCTGCTTCCCTCTGCGAAGGGCCTTTCTTTTACTTTATGTTGAGTCTGTTTACCTACTTCTTTCTGTCTTAGAAGCAAACACTTGTGTCAACTTTGTGTGCAACAATTCTTACATGCTTACTTATTGCACTTATTATATTGCTTTGTGTTGACAACTATCTTTATGATATACATGTTACAAGTTGAAAGCCAATGTTGAAACTTAAATCTTCCGATGTGTTGCTTCAATGCTCTTTACTTAGAAACTATTGCATTATGAGTTAACTCTTATGCAAAACTTTTTTATGCTTGTTTGAAATTACTATCCATGAAAAGTTTTTACTTATATGATGTAGTTGTTTACTCCTTGTCTATTTGTTAGCAAACTATAGAGCATTGCCTTGAGTCACTTCATTCATAACATGAGCCTTACAATATTATTTGATCAAGATTGTGTGAAAGCATGTCACTTCAGAAATTATTTGTTGTTATCATTTTACCTACTCGGGACGAGTAAAACTAAGCTTGGGGATGCTTGATACGTCTCAAACGTATCTATAATTTCTTTCGTTTCATGCTTATATTATACCAATTGCTACATGTTTTATATACACTTTATATCATTTTTATGCATTTTCCGGGACTAACCTATTAATAAGATGCCATAGTGCCAGTTCCTGTTTTCTGCTGTTTTTCATTTCAGAAAAGTTTTTCTGGAAATATTCTCGGAATTGGACGAAACAAAAGGCAAAGTTCCTATTTTTCCCGACACGACACAGAGTCCGAAGGAGAGACGAAGGGGGCCGAGGAGGCAGCCACACCATGTAGTGGCGCGGCTCCCCCTCTGGCCGCGCCACCATGTGGAGTGGGCCCCTCAGGCGCCCACCGACGTCGCCCTTTCGCCCGTATAATGCCCCCGACATGAAAACCCTAAAATATTCAGCCTTCGTCCATGAAAAGTTCCGCAGCGCCGCCGCCATCGAAGACAAGTTTTGGGGGACAGAAGTCTCTGTTCCGGCACCCTGCCAGGACGGGGAATTGCCCCCGGAAGCCATCTCCATCGACTCCACCGCCATCTTCATCGCCGTTGCTGACTCCCATGATGAGGAGGGAGTAGTTCTCCCCCGAGGCTGAGGGCTCTACCGGTAGCTATGTGGTTTATCTCTCTCTCTCTCCCATGGTGTGATATTTATGTGATCATGAGCTTTGTAATCAATTTGAATAAGTAGATGTTACTCTCTATCTATTATGCCACTCTAGAGGTTACTTTAATATGAACTCCGAAGATACTCTCCACGGTGTGAAGTTGACAGTGTGCGCATCGTGTGTGACTCCTTTATGACGTTGTGGTGTTTGTTTACTCAGACTTTGGGGTGTGCTTTTATAGCCCTACGCAATGAATGGTGTTTGTCATCCAACAAGAGAGTGTTTGAGAGTAGTATTTATTTATTCAATTATGAGGTCATTGTTGAGAGTGTCCACTAGTGAAAGTATGATCCCTAGGCCTTGTTTCTAAGCATTGAAACACCGTTTACAACCAGTTCTGCTACATATTTGCTTCCTGCCATTTTATTTCAGATTGCAATTACCACTTATAATCATCCATATTACTTGTATTTCACTATCTCTTCGCCGAACTAGTGCACCTATACATCTGACAAGTGTATTGGGTGTGTTGGGGACACAAGAGACTTCTTGTATCTTAATTGCAGGGTTGCTTGAGAGGGATATCTTTGACCTCTACCTCCCTGGGTTCGATAAACCTTGGGTGATTCACTTAAGGGAAACTTGCTGCCGTTCTACAAACCTCTGCTCTTGGAGGCCCAACACTGTCTACGAGAATAGAAGCGTGCGTAGACATCAGTTATCGTTTTACCTACTCGAGGACGAGTAGAACTAAGCTTGGGGATGCTTGATACGTCTCCAACGTATCCATAATTTCTGATGTTCCATGCTTATATTATACCAATTGCTACATGTTTTATTTACACTTCATATCATATTTATGCATTTTCTGGGACTAACCTATTAACAAGATGCCACAGTGCCAGTTCCTGTTTTCTGCTGTTTTTGTATTTCAGAAAAGTTGTTATGTAAATATTCTCGGAATTGGACGAAACAAAAGCCGAAGTCCCTATTTTTCTGTCACGTACACGGAGTCCGAAGGGGACACAAAGGGGACTGAGGAGGCGGCCACACCACGTGGCAGTGCGCCCCCTCCCTTGGCCGCGCCACGACATGGTGTGGGCACCTCGGGCGCCCACCGACATCACCCTTTCGCCTATAAATTACCTTCCTCAGGAAAACCCTAAACACCCGAGCCACCATCCACGAAAAGTTCCAGAGCGGCCGCCGTCGTCAACCCTAACTCTGGAGGGTTCTGAAGCTCTTCCCGGCACCCTGCCGGAGAGGGGAATCATCACCGGAGGGCTCTACATCGCCATGCCTACCTCCGGAGTGATGCGTGAGTAGTTCATCCTTGGACTATGGGTCCATAGCAGTAGCTAGTTGGTTGTCTTCTCCTCTTGTGTTATCATGTTTAGATCTTGTGAGGTCCCTATCATGCTCAAGATCATATTATTGTAATGCTACATGTTGTGTTTGCTGGGATCCGATGAATATTGAGTACTATGTCAAGTTGCTTATTGAAATATCATGTGTATGTTATTTATGATCTTGCATTCTCTCCGTTACTAGTAGATGCTCTGGCCAAGTTGATGATTGTAACTCCAAGAGGGAGTATTTATGCTAGATAGTGGGTTCAGTCTCCATTTAATCTGGGGGAGTGACAGCAACTTCTACCGTTGTGGATGTGCTGTTGCCACTAGGGGTAAAACAACGATGCTTTGTCTAAGGATAATTGTATTGCTTACATTATGCATTTTACTTAATGCAATAATCTGCTTAATACTGAAAGGGGTGCGGACACTAACCTGAAGGTGGATTATTAGTCATAGAATCGGTTGGAACGGTCTATGAATCATGTTGTAATGACCAAGTAAATCTCATAGTAGACACCATGACATGTATATGCATTGTTATGCACTTCTTTATTTTGTCAATTGCCCAGCTGTAATTTGTTTACCCCACATGTTAGTTTTTTATTATGGAGAGACACCACTAGTGAACTGTGGACCCCGGTCCATTCTATTACATTGATAATACAACTTACTGCAAACACTGTTCTTTTACATTCTCTGCAAACAAACATCATTTTCCACACTATATGTCTAATCCTTTGTTTTCAGCAAGCCGGGAAGATTGACAACCTTCCTGTTTCGTTGGGACAAACTAGTTTGATTGCGTTGTGTGCAGGTTCCACGTTGGTGATCGAGTAACGGCGCCGCCAACAACCTTCAGAAGTGTCTTCATCTACTACAGGTTCGATAACCTTTGTTTCATACCGAGGGGAAATTTGCAGCTGCACTCATCATACCTTCCTCTTGGGGTCTCCCAATGAACGTGTGCCTTGCACGTATCAGTACCCCCGGTTGGCAGGGTACCGACACCGAGCAAAAGATCAGGGAGGACTGAGTATTCATGACCTTCAAGGCAAGAATTCAGCCCTTCTCGGTAAGTGGCTGTTTAAGTTACTTACTGAAGATAGTGTTTGGCAAACTCTCCTTCAACGAAAATACATCAACACGAAGGAGGTATCACATGTTTATTGGAAATCAGGTGATTCTCACTTTTGGGCTAGCCTGATGGCGACAAAGAAACATTTCTTCTGCTTTGGCCTTTTTAAAGTTAAGGATGGATCGGAGATTAGATTATGGGAGAACATATGGTTAGGTAATACCACCCTCAGAGATCAATATCCGGTTTTATACAATATTGTTCGTCGTAAAGGGGATACCATAACTACGGTTATGCATTCTTCGCTTCCCAATGTGACGTTCAGACGAGATTTAGTTGGGCCAAGACTCACATCTTGGAATACTTTGCTGGTTCGGTTGACACAAGTTCAACTAACACATGGCCCCGATGAGTTTCGCTGGAATTTACGTGGGTGTGGAAAATTCTCGGTAGATTCCATGCATAGAGCGTTAGTCCATTCTCATGTGCCAGTCGATAATAACAAAAAAATATGTCAAATGAAGATTCCGCTAAAATTTAAAGTGTTTGCGTGGTATCTTACATGGGGTCATGTTAACAAAGTATAACCTTGTTAAGCATAACTGACATTCGTCGAGTGTAGTTTCGCACGTTCTATATGGTCACCTATATCCTCCCAAGTCTGTTGCAAATATATTTGGCAACTGGCTTCATGGGATTGATAAAAAAGTTTAGAGCAGTTAGGGTGGGAGCGTTAGCCGTTATATGGTCGTTATGTCTGTGTAGAGATGACAATGTTTTTAATGATAATTTTTTTCTCTCGTTTACAGGTACTCTTGTACATGTATTCTCCGTTCATAGTTCACCTTATAACGGTTGGGTTTCGAGATTTCTTTATGGAGGCGTGTGCATGACTAGAAGATGTGTCGAGAGATATTTTTATCCAAAACATGCATGGTCACTTGATCGGCGGATTGGCCCTCCATAAGCATAGATGTTATTATCTTAATTGTTTTGTTTTCTATTTTGAACATTTTGGATTGCGGCTTTGTGTAATGCTTAAACATTTTAGCATTTTAACTAATATAAAGCCATTTATAAAAACAAAAGTAGGCCGGATATAGACGGCGAAAAAGAAATGGAAAAAGAAAAATCGATCGTACGAGAACACCTAAACAAATCAAAAGATAGCTGATAGCCCCCTCTTTCGATAAAGCCCCGCGACGGCACGGCGTTCCGAGGGGCGAGCGTCGACCGCTACCAACTCTCTCCGATGGCGTCCCTCGCCGCGTTACACCCTACCCTCCCCCACGCCTCCGCCCACCGCCATCCCTCCCACCCCAACCCGACCACCGGTCTCTTCCGTCTCTCTCCTTCGCGCCGACCCCGTCGTGGACCACGCCGGAGGGGGTTCGGCCTCGCCGTCTCCGCCTGCGCCTCCTCCGCGTCACCCTCAGCCGCCGGGCGAGGCGACCGCTCCGAAGCCACCTCTTCGCTCGAGCGATGCCTCGCGGCGTCCGCACCCAGCTCCGCGGCGCCCCACGCTGCGCCCCCCCGCGCCCCGCCGGCCATGAAGGGTGGGAAACAGTACGGCGCATTCGGCGCCGTCACGCTCGAGAAGGCCAAGCTTGACCTATCCCAGCGCAAGAAGAAAATCATGCCCGAGGTAGCCAACCCTGTTATTTCCATCGATTTAAACTGCAAAACCAAGTGGATTCCATTGATAGGTTTAGGGAATTGGAGAGATAGGCCTAGATTGGTCCGTGCACCTAAGTTATTGAATAATAGCATGGTATTGCATGTAAATGATTCATGAGTCAACTACGAACTCACTTTATATTCCAGCTGGGGCGAAGAACCCTGTGCATTTGTGTGAGTAATGGCATATTATTTGTGATGGTAGTACAAGTTCTATCGAACAGTATGGGAACATGGGACGTGATATAAGTATCCACTAATTATCCCTGCCCCTTTTGTTACCTAATCGTACATAATTTAAGATACAGTTCACGACGTACCATGGGTTCTTTGCGCCATATTGTCCTATTGGTATATTCAAAATAGAATTAGATCCTTATGCATTGGGCCTTCAAACGGTATGCAACTTGATACCTTAAAATTGAGAAGAACAGAGTCGTGTCTTGCTGTTGAAACTAGACTCGGTGTCAAGTTCTCGGGGATTAACATTTCTACCTGATTGCGGCACATGTTGCTATGTGTTCTTTGTTGCTCCAGGGGTTAGTGTTCATAAGGAATACCACTATTTATTTAATCCATATTTGCCTAGTACTCCCTCCGTATCAAAATGTAAGATGTTTTAGCTTTTTTGGTCCTCATGTATCTAGACATACTAAAACATGTCTAGATACATGAGGACCAAAAAAGCTAAAACATCTTACATTTTGATACGGAGGGAGTAATATATTTACTTAACTTACGATTGTGCGCTCAGGACCGGATAAAGAGCAGCAGGCTTTGTTCTTACTCGACTAGCTTGTATAGGGTACATGCCTCAATGACATAAAGTAAACAATTGTCAGGATATTTGTAATTCCTTTTCCACCCCTGTAAGTTTACGTCACGATCAATACAAAATTACAGCTCCATAGTTTTGGTTTTATTGGATTATATGCACTAATTTTCTATATGGGACTATCATACTTTGAGAAGTTTCTGTAACTGCAATCATCCATCACATGCTTCTTTTTGAGCGTGGCAGCTGGCGACAGGTGGTGGTGGCGGAGATATTGGGAAGAGGATTGGCCACGGTGGTGGTGATGGTGGGGATGATGATGGAGACGATGACGATTACTTCGATGATTCTGACGACGGAGAGGACGAAAACGGTGGACTTTTCAGGAGGAGAATTGTTATACAGGAGGTGAAATTCGTAATATTTTAAATTCAGGGATGCTGCATCTAAACTGTGAGAAAGATTGGGCTTTTGTGTTGATTAATGCTTGGTCTATTGCAGCTTTTTAATAGAGAGTTCATAGATGCTGTAATGCAAGAGTGGTGCAAATCAATGAGTAATTTACCTGCCGGTCTCCGCCAGGCTTACGAGATGGTACATGTTTGTCTTGTTCTTTTTCATGGTATGCATTGGTATAGTTTTAGTTTTATTAATAAGCTAAATATGATCTATCAACCTAGGGTTTGGTAAGTTCTGCTCAGATGGTGCGGTTCTTGTCAATGTTTTCAAGGCCTACACATACACGGTCCTTTTCACGAGCTCTACCTGGATGGCTATCCAGAGGTCTTGTTGGAAGGTAACACCCAAATCATTTGCACACATTTTTCAAACATGTAAATATGTTTGAAATTTGGATGGTAGACATTTATGTTCCTTGTCAGTCAGCTTTGTACCCTGGGTACAGCTTTGTGTTTCACATTTTCTCCATGATCATGTTAATAGTTACAATATTATTTATCTCTGCAAGTTCAACCTTCATACAATTTTGAGCATAAGTAAATTCTAACTTTGAACTAAAACCACGACAAGAATTATGTAACTGAGGGAGTAAGAAAGAAACAATAAATATATTAAGCAAAACCCATCGAAACAACAGTTAGCACAGTTTCATAGAGCTGCATGCAGATATGTGTTATAATTCATGCGTATCAAATACTATTTGTTCTTCAGTAGATATGACTGCACCTGGCAGTTCATGAGTTATGTCAACCTTTGCTCATTTGTTTTTGTGGGGATAAAGGGATTTTATTAATCAGACTGAGTTACATAAATGTCCTGAGCTTGGCCCAGATCCAACCCAGACTTCGGTCCTATGTTCTGTCCTTGCACCATTTGCCAGGCAATTAGTAACTCTATTCTGCGTGTGGTCCCCTTTTACAAACTTACAATCTCTATCTCGGCTAGCTAGGTGCTTGATCTCCGTACCAAGATGCGTGAGAGGTGATCTGTCCTGGCACACTCGGACTCATTGTGCACAGGGAGTGAACTCCATTGAAGCTGTAGTGCCAGGACCTCCATACAAGCACTAAAATCTGCTTCGAGGGGGTTATTACGCTGGAGGAGTTGACGGCATGCTGAGAAGATGATCTGTCCATCCTTAGCATGTAGCACCATTCCAGTCCCTGCTGATCCATCCTCCTTATAGGACTCATCAACATTTTTATTTCACCCAACCAGGAGAGGGCTTGTCTCATTTCTCCACCGTCTGCACATTAGCACTCACATTTGGAGCTTTAGGCATTAGGCCTGGGTCAGCAGAGTTGTTTACCTTTGGTCATTTTTTAGTTGTTGATAATTTCTGAGCTCATATATCTTGGTCTACACTTGGAACTCCACAGTTACTGATTAACTAATTTATCCTTGTAAGTGGTCTCATGTCTTGCTGAACAAAATATTAACTACTTTAAGTAGATACGGTAGGCGACTTTGTTTCCTATCTTGAATATTCCTTTACTGCAGGCTTGTGTCACCAGTTTCAGTTATTATGTTTTTCTCTGTAATGCAGAACACTTGCAGATCCATCATTCCCACATAAGATAGCTTTTGAGTTCATAGCTACTTTTGCCTCGTCTGTTTGGTGGGAGATGAATATTCGTAAGGAGAGGTATGTTGTACCTTATCTTGTATTGAACAGCTCAATTCCTACTACTTCATCTAAACCATGTTACACCTTCAAGTAATCAGGTTTGAGCAAGAATGGGATTTGGCAGTTGTTAATGCTTTGACTGCATCATGTTGCAACCTTGTGGTTCTGGGGCTTTTGGCACCATGCCGTTCATATGGGAGTACATCCCGATTTGACTTCCAAAATGCAATTGAGAAACTTCCTAACAACATATTTGAGAAGAGTTATCCTCTGAGAGAGTTTGATCTAGGGAAACGAATTAATGCATTCCTTTACAAAGCTGCTGAGCTTAGCCTGGTTGGGGTCATTGCTGGATCTGTCCAGGGTGGTCTGTCGAAAGCCCTGTCCGCAAGGAAGGAGGGCAGGTAGGTTTAGTCATTAGTTATTCGTGTGTCTGTAATAGCTTTCTTCTATGGTTCTCTAATCAATTCATCGTTTCTTTTTCTTAATCCCTTAGATTATCGGTTACCCTTCCTTCTGTCAGTACCAATGCCCTTGGTTATGGAGCTTTTCTAGGACTATATGCAAACTTGCGATATCAATTATTGTGTGGCCTAGATCAATATACGGTCAAGCGCTTTGATGTTCTTGGTGTGGCGATCTTCTTTGGTACAGCACTAAGGTAAATCTCTGCTGACCTTTTATCATAGACCATTAGTTTTACTTTTACATGGAATATCTCATAGGTGAATGATTTCCTGTTGTTCATGATGCATAATGACAAAAGCTAGTTATACTCCTTATGTTTCACAATAGCTTCTCTGTTTGAGTATCATCTGATGGAACTGGACAATACTTCAGTTTCGTACTTCTGGATATGCACACAGGACAATATTATGAACCAGAGTTGTTCGCTGACTGCTCAGATTAATCTATTGACAATGCATGCCATATTTTTATATTACTTTTGTCATAATTATCGTCTTGTTTTAGCCACGGTGAGAGTTTCTAGCAAGGTCTGTTCTTCTTTTATTTTCCCTCTCTGTATATTGTCTCTTGGCTTCCATTGTTTCATCTCCAAGGCTTTTAAGGCGGTAAGGCGATCTAATGTGCTCTGGGAGCTTTTCACCTTTTAAGTGCTTAAAATGTAAGTTGGCGTGACACCTTAGACACATAAATATACTATATATGGCAACCAGATATGAGGTTTAGTAACTAAAATTAACAAAATTTTAACACAAGTTCCATAACATTAGAACTTAGAAGTTGGGGTAGGCCTCAAATTATCTTGTCAAGATGACGAAACAATGACTTTGAACTTCAGCTTCACCCTCGTCTAAATATTGCTCCATAGCTTTAACTTTTTTTTACAGAAGTTGCATGTTTCCTTCTTAATTTCCATGGATTCCTCTGGACATTATGCACATCACTGAAACCCCAGAAAA
Source organism: Poa annua (assembly GCA_026929855.1). Lineage (NCBI taxonomy): Eukaryota > Viridiplantae > Streptophyta > Magnoliopsida > Poales > Poaceae > Poa > Poa annua. Next base: position 24,409,629 of record CM049439.1, on the reverse strand, counting down.
GTACCGCTGCGGCTTTCTCAGTCCAGCATGGACACTGGCCACACCTCTTACACTCCACACCACTTTCACTGTAATAAATTCTTCCTGTCAAAATCTGGCCAAAATGCATATTTCCAAACTGGATTATCTGATTTAGTTCTCCGCCTAGGATCATTGGACCAGGGCGACGTCCTAGGATCATCCGCAGCCACATGATCCAGCAGAGCAGGAACACTTCGCTACTGCAGCAACACTAACATAAGGGCCAATGAGTGGTCCAACGAAAAGAGAAGGCAGGCAGTGAAGCGCTCAGGGAAACTGAGCATCAGGAGAGGGATGGAAGGAACAACAGGGGAGGGCGGGGAGAATAAGAGAGAGGAGGGGAGGGTGGAGAGAAGAAGAGAGAGGAGGGGCGAGCAGACACCTCCGCTAGAGGAGAAGGAACCCAGACCTGAGAGGAGGAAGCTGGCAAGGTGGATCTGAGCTGCTGAAGTCTCCGGTTGCCGCCTGCTTGGGCAGGGTTGGCCTTGGCATGTTAGGGACCCTGTGCAAGAAAAAAAATAGGGCCCTATGCGTTGGCACATATCTTCCACCTTACATCTCTGTTAAGCCTATGGAGCATGAATAGTAATAAAGAATGAGTACAAATCCAATCTCTCTCAAGGCTACTATGCCTCGAGGGAAACATAACATTTTTTTCACTTAAGCGAAACCTGCTTGTGTGTTGCCTAAAGAGCCCTAAGCTGCTAAAATTGGGGTGATTTGGTTAACAAGATCCTAAGCTAATAGGCCTGCATGTACGTAGAATGGGGCCCTTGGCGATTGGGGGCCTTATGCGGCCGCACCTCCCGCACATGCTTAGGGCCGGCCCTGCTTGGGAGAGGACTGCACCAGAGGAGGAGAAGCTTGGCCAGAGGAGGAGGAAGCTGGTGATGGAGCCATGAAGGAGGCTTCCTCGACCGGTCTCTCTCTCTCTGCCTTGTTCTGCGCGCGCTCGATTTCCCTTCCTTCCCGCCCCAGTGCCGCCTTTGTTTGCTGCTCTGTCTATGGCTTCCGGAGTGGTCCAGGGCGATGTCCTACGCGTCTAATCGACGCCCTGGACCCACCAAACAGATAGACGCATTACATTACGTGAGGATCTAAGGTGAGCCTGACGCCTCCGAGTCAGACGAGGCTCCAGTGCCAGCGTTGCCTAAAAAATCATGTTCATCTCACTGTTGGTGCAGACAATCTTGTAACTAAACTTCTTTTCTTGCTTTCTAAAAGGGTATAAAAGGCATTTTCATGTTCTCTAGAAATACACATTTGCGATGAACTAGAAAATACTTGCTCTGACTTCCGCTATTTATATGTGTTTGGCTGCTTGCTTGACGAGTCAGTTAAAAACAGAGATTCTTATCGATGATGTGGAAGTAGATAGAAATCAACCATTTGGTACTGGATTTAAACTAGTCAAACATATCGATCTATGAGCTTATGTCTAAATACCCATATAAACATGGTCAGTATTTCATTGTAAATAAGATAGAATCTAACAATTTGCCTTGACATAATTGGATGATGCATGACTTAACACTGGTTTCCCCAGAATTTTAATGCATGCAGTGGTTCTTTCGTGCCATTTACAGGTGAGAGCAAATGAAACATTGGCCTGATCATTTGAATTGGCCCGTTATTGTTTTGGTCTACGCGGTACCCGTAATCATTAGTTACCGTATTCTGGAAAAATTTCTAAGACATAAATACTAATTTAGTACATCCTTAGCTGGCTTTATATCTGCAATAACTGCTGAATTTAACCTTGCTATACTAGATCTGATATTCCTATTTGTCCATGGTTTTGTACTTATGATGGTCCTTCAACATTTGAACATTATTAAGCATGGAAACCATTATTAAAAAAACTCGGCTTTCCTGTGATTCCTCGTAACTACTCTGAGATTTCAGAACTCAAATTTAATTTATTTTCGTACAGTACTCTGGCATTACTGCCATGCCAAATGAGCATTACTGCTGTAATTTAGGTTGCATAATCTTGTTTTATAATTTACTTTAATATCTGAAAATTTGCACTGGTCCCCACAAATCTTGGACCCAACTGAAAACTGGTTTTTGTAAGTTTTACATTGTCTTTCCGGTTAACTGTCCCCTATATTTGTTACTCCCTCTGTTTTTTAATATAAGATGTTTTAGCTATTGCACATCTTGTCTAGATACACACCAAAATGAGTGAATATCAACACTAAAACATGTATAGAGACAAGTTTGGACATGTGAATGTGGAAAAAGGCTAAAACATCTTATATTAAACATCAGAGGTAGTACATGTTAAGGAGGTTTGTTTAATTGCACGAGACACTGGACATAAGTTGGAATTTGTTGGGTATTAAATATAATTAAAACACATAATTTAGCTTCTGGTCAAGTACTGTACTAGCTTAGCTTGCATACTATTTGGTTGTTTGTTGGAGTTCATACGCTGCTTCTTAGTAAACATTGTATTGGTTATATGGAGACAGCGTCAGTCATGAACTTTCCAGTAAAACAAAGAAAAGCCTAGATGAGAGTAATTTACTGTTTGTTTCCAGATTGAAGAGTAGAGACGAGAACTTTGTTACATTTTAATACTGTAGCCTAGGTGCTTTGGTCTTCATTTGAGCCGATCAACTGGATATCTTGTGTTCACTTTAGTTATAAAAGCTCCATTTCTTATGCTTTGCTTAGCAACTCCATCCATTTACTTTAAATGGCATTGTTCTGTGCTCTGAAATTCAACTCTGGAACTGCTAGAGCATAATTTTTTGGAGGCTATGCTCTATCATTAAACATAGTTCCATATGTACTGCAGATTGATGAATATTCAGATAGGTGAATCGTCCAGGCGCACATGGCTTGGAGAGGAAGCTGACCCACAATACTCTGATCGATTGCTGAGGTCATACACCAGTCCAGTACGGGTTACTACTGTTGCGGATCAACAAGAGTCGAGGTGGTTTATATCTAAGGATGCGGTTGTGTCTGGCCTTGGTCTTCTTGGCATCAAGCAGGGTGGACCTGAGGCACAGCTGTCCAAGCCCCGGCGAAAGAGAGTTGTCCGGAAAAAAGTAGCCTCTGGTTGAGAGTAGTGGACCTGCTTGTGCTGGAACAATTTTGCATGCCGTACCGATTCATACCAAGTGTGAGTAATGTGGAAAGCTTCGCTGGGAATCAGCAAGCAATCTATCTGTGAAGGCCTCAAACGGTAGTAGTTAAGAGATTCATGTCCTGTCATTTTGTATGTTTTCTTGATTTCTGATAATAATCGGAATCTCAATTTCCTGCACTGTCCTAAGCCAAATCAGGCACGTTTAGTGGTAGGTGATGCTGTCGGTAATATGTAAAAGGATATTGCATTTTTGCTTTAGGACATGTAGCTGTTTGGTGCATCCATGGACTGGGTGTATTGTAACGTCCAAACTTTGGAAGTAAGAAAAACTTAGTTGTTAGTAACCCAAAATTTAGGACTAACAATTTTTTTTGAAATGTCTTGTTAATGGATATGTTTTACTCCTGTTTGCTCTGTTTGACTCGTAGTGGTTTGTTTGGGTTGTTAACCTCGAAATAACAACCTATTAAATTCATACAAGTTTCAACATAACCCTAGTGACCATGTCCTGCCAAGAAAAAGATCCATATATCTCCTCCATTCTTATTTTGGACAAGCTTCATTTTCTTTGTCACTCTAATTTTTAACAACAACCCAAAACCCTACTATTTGAGAAAGTAAAGGTATTTCAACTTTCGCTTGTATTTTTGCCCTTGTTTTAAGACCTTTTGAAATAGATCAGGCTATAGATTGAACATCTCTTAACACCTTCTTTTCTTGATTGAATGTGTTCCACTCTTAAAAGATCTAGGGAAAGTTATGCTAATTGTGGTTTGGCAAATGTTTATGATTTGACTTATGTTTGAATGATTTGTCTTGAATGTATACATGTGGATGTATGTGTGTCAACAAATGTATATGGTTTGATTTGAGATCTAAAATGGTTGATTGCTTGTCTTGCATGATATTGGTGTACTTACCACCTTTAGGTTGGTTTAGTACCAAGAATTCCCAATTTTTATCAAAGGACAAATAGTGGGTGACCATCTTCTTTGGGGTTAACTTTTAGCATTTCTAGAGCATGACCATTTGTGTTTCTTTTGCTCATTATGGACATGCAACTAATCTAGCATCTTCTACAACATCTCTAATTTCCATCTATGGTCCTATTTAAAAATTTCAAAAATGTTTGACCACTAGTTCATGCTTATTTTGAGTGCTACTTTATAAAGTGACCACATGGGATGTTATTAGATAGCATTTTGCCATTTTCTAAGCTAGTTTATGGTTGTACTTTTGAACCTAAACTTTGAAGCAAAGTTTTACACCTGTACTAACCAACCCAACTTGTTTCATAATCTTTAAATCAGTGGTTTGACTAAATCATCCTTGTTAAGATGGCTAATCAAAACAGTGCCAGCTGGACTTATTATAACTTACCATTTTGGAGACACTAGAATAATTAGAAATAGTTTCCTTATTTCATATGCACCACCACATATCTCTTCTACTACACCGTATAAATCTAACCAATGTCAGTTGGATTAGTTTGGATATTGATTACTCACTTAATCGTCATCGTTTTGAGTGCTAGTCAAAATAGTGGAATTATGCTTCAGTATTTATAGCATTTTCACCCCATTTTTTTATTGCTGTAATCTTGTCCTTAAGCCAATGCACCACCACACACTCCACCCCTGGAATGAAATCTCACTCCCCAAAGCTTTCTTTCAGCATTTGGTGTTCCTTAAATCATCATTTCATGTTGATTTTCATGCCTACCATGTACTAAATTCTGCAACCAACTTTTCAACCTAACCTTTTCTAATTTGTTTCCAACCTTGCCAATCCCTAATCAAACCAAGCCTAGACCCCTTAGCTACTCCCTTGTCAATGTTTTTAGCCTGTTTGGACATTAGAGCCTCAAGGGGGAGAGAATAGAGAGGTGACTGAGGTCATTTAGGCCATGTTTCTCTTTTCACCTCATCTTTCCCCCAATTCCTATGACTATCACGTGTTTTGGATCCCTCTTGCCATCGACTCTAGTAGAACCCTAACCTCCATCCACTCCATGCCGGCCTTGGGAACCCGCATGAGAGAACATCTCTCTCTCTCTCTTTCTTTTCTATGTCGTGTGAGACCACCCAGTGACCGTTCCTGTCGCCCTGCAGCCCTAAAACCCTCCCAGACACTCCCTCTCTCTCTCCTTTACCACCTGGCACCGCAACAACCTCCAATCGACTTCCAGGCATTTATTCGAACACCTGGTGGGCAGACACGACCTCACCTTAATCTCCTCTGTTTCCAACGGCATCCGATCCATTTGCTTGTGTCCAAAGCGTGCACCAGAGCGATTCATCATCACCCCACCGCTTGGCGCAGCCGATAGCCTCCTCGTGCCCTCTCCATCTCAGTCTGTGCACATGCACCATATACCGGTGCCCGCTCGGATATGAAGCCTCAGACCCTCTCCGCATCCTCTCCTTTCCATTCCACCTGGCATGATACCAGTCAAGATACCTTATCTATCGGAGTCAGAATTCAACTGGTAAAGTACCAGTCAAGATACCCAAGTTCTGGAGCTGCAAAAATGAAAAAAATTCAAGAGTTACTTTTTCGTGGAATGAGCCACGGAGCCAGAAGACGGATAAGAGGGGAGCCAGAGGGCCCACGCGCGCTGTGGGAGCGGCCCCTCTCTCACCCGCGTTGTGGGGCTGCGTGGGGGGGTGGCGCTGGCCCACATTTGGCACTCCCCTTTGGCGTACTTAGTCCACCTGAACTAAAAACCTTCTAGGAGGCTTCACATTATGTTCCACTGCCACATTGCGGTAGAACCAAGACAGATAGAATAGAGCTCTTTGGTAGGCAAAAATCGGCCGAGAAAATTCCCTCCCGGAGGGGGAAATCTGTCTTCACCGTCATCACACCGGGTATCATCATCAACATCATCTCCACCACCTGCACTACCGTCACCATCATCCCATCTCATACCGTTGTAACACTTAGGGTTATATCTTGTACTATTCATTGGAATCTCTCTCCCGGTATTAATTACCTCGTTTTAGTTAATGCTATTGAGTTTTATGTGTGAATCTTGTTATGAACAAATTGTTATTAATATATACATCACTTCTGATCATGATCCATTTGATGTCTTGTGAGTAGTTCATTTAGTTCTTGAGGACATGGGATAAGTCTTGTTGCTAGTAGTCTTATTTTGTTGAGTAATATCTAATTGTTTTAGATTTAAGTTGTGGTGTCATTCTTCTAATGGTTCCAAGTGAATGTCGACTACATGTACTTAACCATTATGGGCATAGGGGAGTGCATTGTGTATATGGTTTACTAATTAAGGGGGTTGCCGGAGTGACAGGAACCTGACCCCCCGTGGGTAAATCATTACACAAGGTATTGTAGGATCATAAAGTTTAAGGTTGTGGTTAGATTTATCTTAATTCTTTTCTTATATTTGTGAATGCTTGCAAAGGGGATAATCATAAGTGTGTATTGGCCCAAGTAAGGGCGCTGCCTTAGCATAGGTTCACTGATACCCACAAGTATAGGGGGTCGTTGAATTCTTCGATGTGTAAGTATTAGTATCGATCCCACGAGGAGTAGAAGGTATAAGTGTTTATCCTTTCAAATAAGAGTGTCAATATTCTTATTATCTATGCACTAGACAAGTAAAATGATGCAAGTGTTTTTGGGTTTTTGGTGTAGAGTTTGCAATAAAGTAAAAGCTGAAAATAAAATATCCCAATCCTCTATGCAACAAGAGGACAAGCTTAAGTGTGTGTTTCTGATGTGTGGAAAACGTTCCCAAGAACTATATGGATTTCATGGCATAGATATTTCTAGAACAATATGGTAAATATTTTGTCAAGTTTTAATCTTCTTTTGACGGTGCCATAATTAGGTGTAGCTAAATAAATATATTAAACCCCTTATGATTGCCATAATTAGCCACAATAGTACAATCATAATAGATAAAAAACTTGACCAAATACTCAACACATGTTTCGTGAAAATCATTGCCAATTGATACGTCCATTTTGCATCACTATTTTATATCATAATTTACTGTTATTCATTGATATATTTCATATTTAGAGATGATACTTATGTTATTTTACATATTTTGCATGTTTGATGATTATTGGAGAATTAACCACCGGAGTCAGGATTCTGCTGGAAAAAGGACCGTCAAGACACCATATTTCTGAAGATCAGTAATCCGCGAAAAACATCAGGAAGTTCCTATTTTGCCAGATGCTGGAGGCAGCCAAAAGGGGAGGCCGAGGTGGGCCACCATGGGCCCACACCATGCCGTGGCACGGCTCCCTTTGCTGCCGTGCCGCCACGTGGTGTGGAGCCCCTGGCCCACCTATGTCGGCGCCCCTTCGCGTACTTCATCCCCCCCGAAACCCTAAGACACGGGGAGTCATCGAGGAAATATTCCGCCGCCTCCACGAGGCGGAAAACACCAGAGTGAAAAAGGCTCTCCGACAGGGTGAAATATGCCGGGGAAATTCCTTCCTGGAGGGGGGGGGGGGGGGGGGGGGGAATCATCGCCATCGTCACCGTCATCAAGATGAACTTCATTGGGATCATCATCACCATCATCTCCACCGCCGGCACCGTCATCTCCACCGCTCCACTCCGTTCCCGCTGTAACATCTAGGGTTGATTAATCTTGTCTATTTGATAGGGGAAATTTTCCCGGTGTTGATTACTCTTTATGGTTGATGCTATTGAGTGAAACCGTTGAATTAAGGTTTATGTCCAGATTGTTATTCGTCATTATATCACCTCTGATCATCCACATGATGTCTTGTGAGTAGTTCGTTTAGTTCTTACGGACAAGGGAGAAGCCTAGATGTTAGTAGTGAACTATGTTGAATAATATTTAATGGTTTGATATTTAAGTTGTGGTGCTATTCTTCTAGTGGTGTCATGTGAACGTCGACTACATGACACTTCACCTTTATGGGCCTAGGGGAATGCATTGTGTATTCGAATATTAATTGTGGGGTTGCCGGAGTGACAGAAACCTAAACCCCCGTTAGTATCTCGATGCATGAGGGATAGTAGGATCTCAGAGTTTAAGGCTGTGGTTAGATTTATCTTAATTATTTTCTTGTATTTGCGGATACTTACAAGGGGTATAATCACAAGTGTGTATTAGTCCTAGGAAGGGCGGTACATTAGCATAGATTCACCCACACAGCACCTATCAAAACAGTAAAGATTAATCATCTATATGAAGCGAAAGCACTAGACGAAATTCCTGTGTGTCCTCAAGAACGTTTGGTCATCATAAGTAAACCTACCGGCTTGTCCTTTGCTCTAGAAAGGATTGAGCCACTCTGTCGTGGGATTGTCACGGCAGATGTTTCCGGGTGCAAACTTGAGTATGGGGACATAGCGACTTCTGACATCGGGAGCTTGTCTAGCACGGCGTGGGGAAACAAGGGTTTACCCAGGTTCGGCCCCTCGTCTCGAGGTAAAGACCTACTTCCTGCTACTGCTTTATTGATATGGGTTTCGAGGACTCGGCGCCTTAGCTTCCGGGTCTCGAGATTACAATGGTGGTACTTGTGATCTGGTAAAAACTTGGTCTTCTAGGAACCAGGAGACCCCCTTATATAAGCGGCGGGTCTCGCTGGACGTACATACGGTCATCCGTGTCACAATCATACCCGGACTCTCTTCTAAGTCCTCTAAATCTACACCTTCCTCATTAGGACTCCGTCCCATACTTGGTCTCTAGCCTTCTAGATCCTTCTTGACGTGTGGGCCAAGACACACGTAGCGCGCCGGCTTACGTGATACCCGGCCCATATCTTCATGCTTGACCCGGTCCTGGTTCTTACCAGGCCGGCTGGTCTTCTATGTCGGTGGGCCTACCGGGTTACGATCCCCCCAACAGTAGCCCCCAGGATAACTTGAACATCGGAATGGACTCACTTCACCTTCGCGCTCTTGAGCTCTAACTTTGGGGAAGTCGTCATTCCGTTTGTCCGGGTTATCATCTGAAAAACAATAAACAACTGATTAAACAAGCGGGTGCACGGGTGTCGGTTTGGCCGGCTCTTGCTGGCGGCCCGTTCCTAACCCGGCCATCGCCTGCCGACTTCCACTTCCAGACTTAGCGATTTTCAGCTTTCTTTACACTTCCTCGAAGACGTCGGTCAACCTCCGGGGTCAACGACATTTTTAATGCTTATCCTTTCGCGAGAATCGAGGAGTCGAGCGCCCATCTCGGGAACCCAAGATTCTGTCAGGTACAAAATCTGACACCTCGGATATGGTCCCTCGAGGTCATCATTATCTTTGGCTTCTTCCTGTTTTGCCCCTAGGTCAACTCCCACTTGAGATATAAATAAGTGGGGACGGGGAAAGGGTAATCATTTCCCCCGTGCGCCCCCACTCCTTCTTCTTCCTCCAGCGCCGCCACTGTCACTCCCGAGCTCAAGCTCTCCAACCTACGCCGGAGCTAGCTAGCGCCGCCGCCCTTTTCCTGCTTCCAGCCGCATCCGCCGCTGCGCTGCACTCATCTCGAAGCCGCCCTTTTCTCCTAATTCCTCTTTAGATCTAGATCTCGGCAACCTCCTTCAATGGGGAAGAAAGTAGCGAGCAAGGGCCCCGCCGCGGCCGCCGCCGCCGCCGCTGCTAAAGCCAACCTGAAGAAAGCCAAGGCCGCCGCCGGCACCTCCGCTTCTAACGCCGCCGCCGCAACACCTCCCTCCGGGAGCTGGACTGGATCGGCTGTCTCTATTGCTAAGCTGCAGGACTTGGTTGATTCCGGCGATCTGCAAGCCCAAGAAATCATCCACTGGCGTGCCCCCGGCGACGAGGTCGTGCCGGCTCCTCGGGATGGTGAGGTAATAATATTCTCCGATCATCTCAGTCGCGGCTTTAAGCCTCCGGGTTCCCTCTTCTTTCGCACTCTGCTTTCCTATTACGGCCTCAGGCCTCAAGACCTGGCCCCGAACTCCATTCTTTCCATCTCGAACTTCACCGTTCTATGTGAAGACTATCTTCAAATGGAACCCTCTATCGACCTCTTTCTCGAGTTCTTCTATTGCAATCCACAGCGCTCCTCTGCCACTCTTCCTTTAAATGTTTGCGGAGGAGTCGCGATCCAACGGCGCCGAGACTCCCTTTTTCCGGCTCTCAAACTTAACAGCCATCCTCGAGCCTGGCAGTCAACTTTCTTCTACTGCAAGGACACTTCTCCCAAAGGCCAGCCCAAACTACCGGGTTTCGGAGCTAAGCCTCTCGTGCTAGGAGAATCGACCAACTCCTACGCCAAAGACCGTGCTGCCTTGACCCCCATTCTTTCCAGGATCCGGGCTCTCAAGGCCCACGGCCTCAAAGGCACCGATCTGGTCAAATGCTGGGTCGGATAGTGTATAAAGCCACTATCCATCCGGCCCAAGCTTATTTGCGACTACACGAACATTCCTTCTGACTGTCTCCGGTTCACCTTTCAAGAGCCGGAAGATGATGAAGTTATCCGGGCTTCTAAGAAGCTTTTGTCCGAGTCCATCGCCGCCATAACGCTCGACGGGCTCCTCCCCTTTAGCTCCGAGAACCCGGCTCCCAAGGTACTTAACTCGCTCCCCTCTATCTCTTATGCTTTTCTTTTTATCTTAACTGTATTCTTGTACTCCTTTACGAATGCCTTTAACCCTTTATCAGATCACTGAAGACTGGTGGGATGCCGCCGAAGAAACCCCCGTCTCCTCCGACCAAGAAGATGAGTCGGAACAAAACTCGGAGGGAGGAGAGGAAGCAGGCGAAGGTGAGCTTGATTCCATGGACCGGCTTTGGCAAAAACTCATAGAAGCCGATCTTGAAGACAACACTTCTTCTCATACTCCCCGCCTTCCAGGTCAAGGTGATCAAGACTCCGCTGAGGTCCCAGCGCCTCCTTCACCACCGGCTCGAGCGAAGCGGGCCCGTAACGCGGTACAACTGATACCACGCTCTCGTTTCCTCGATCTAGAAGCTTCCGGGTCTCAAACTTGTCCGTCTGCGCAGGACAAAGAAGAGGCTACCCCCAAGCGGCGAAAGACCCGTTCATCCACATCTTCCGAAGAGCTCTCCTCAGGTATCCCAAACAGTCCTCCTCGCAGGAGAAACGCTCATCAAACTTCCCCTGACACCCATTATCCATTGGCGGGCCGACTCCGGGTTGCTAAATCCCGATCTATGTCCTGCTCCTCAGGTTCCGGCTCCGAGGCTCTCCCCTCCGACTTCGTCATCAACAAGGGGTAAGTCCTGATTTCGCCATGTCTTTATTTTGGCCTACTTGCTGTTACTTCCATAACTTATCTTCTTTCAGAGCCCAAGCCGTCCTTAGTGATGAGGAGACCCTTGAGACTGTCGCGACTCCTCCAGCTGAACCTGAGGTCGAAGAGACTCAAACTGAGAAACCGGTTGAGCCGGTTCGCCCCGTCCCAGACTCTTCTTCGCCCCCGAAGGCCGACCTTCCTGTCATTCCGGAAGAACCGGATGTCGTTGTGACTGGCACCCGCTTTCAGGATCCTGCTGCGCCTTCGACTTCCGTGGCGAAGGTCCTGGAGCCGAAACTTAAGGCTGAAGAAGGGCCCGCTGCCCGTGCCGCAGGCAAAGAACAGGTCAAGGAAACAGAAGAGTCGGACTCTGAAGACGAAGCTCCTTACAACACCTTGGAGTTTCCGGAACTTTTTGAGAGGATCCATAAACGACTCTCCAGGGTGCGAAAGGAGGAGTCTCAGCTGCGTAATTATCTGCACTTCCGCTACCAGGTATGTTCCCTCTAATAGTCCCCAAGTGCTTAGACTTTACTTAGGTAAATGCTTAGTACTTGCATGATAGGGAACCTGTCTCTATAAAAATGCTTCTTTGAAGTAGTCCCCAAGAGTCGGAGCAGTAGCTTGCTGCGCTCCGGGTCTTTCTTACTAGTGAACTTTTGCAATGAGTAGTCCCCAAGAGTCGGAGCAGTAGCTTGCTGCACTACGGGTCTTTCTTACTAGTGAACTTTTGCAATGAGTAGTCCCCAAGAGTCGGAGCAGTAGCTTGCTGCACTCCGGGTCTTTCTTACTAGTGAACTTTTGCAATGAGTAGTCCCCAAGAGTCGGAGCAGTAGCTTGCTGCGCTCCGGGTCTTCTTTGAGATACTGACACAGCTTTATAGACTGCTTCCTGATCTTTTTGTCTGTCTTGATAAATATATATTGCCTCTGCAGGAGTTTTCGAAAGCCACTGCCGAAAGCAACAGCGAAACACGCCATGAACTTGCGCGTGAAACCGGCCTCCGTGAGAAGGCTGAGGAACAGCTGAAGATTCAAGAAGAAGCACTAAAACGGCTTCAAACTGACAATGAGACCTTACGGAAGAAGGTGCATGAACAGGAGCTCGCCATACAGGTGAAGGCTCTTGAGCTGCAAAAAGTGGTCTCCGAGCTAGAGAAAATAAAGAAGCTCGTCCATAACTTGGCCGTTGCTGTCTTTGGTGAGTCTTCTTCTTCCCTTTTCTTTCCTGTATTGCTTTGTCATCTCAAGTTTTCTTACCCTCCGTTTGCTTCCTGTCAGGTCCGCCTCAGGGGGTGACTATAAAGGGAACACTTGAAAAAATTCAGGCCATATATGGCGTCACCCGCCGGCTCTACTTCGGCTGCGCCGAAATGATCAAGGCGTCTACTTCTTCTGGGGAATGTCCACCGGGTCTTCCGGATTTTCTCGCCGCCACCTCTGTGATGCCTGTGCTGGTGGAGCGATGGAAGGGTCTGCCTGTCGCAAGGGTGCAATCCGCGCACTTGCATTGGCTAAGGCGTACTACCCCAACCTTGACCCGGCCAAGCTCACCAAGGGCTTCCCCGAATTCCAGCCTGACGGCACTGAGACGTCGAAGATATATGGGAAGCTCGTGAAGTCTGTTCGGCGTCCGGCTTGTCAGATTTCCCATGGGTTGGCACTGGACGAATTCCAAGCTGCTTATGATGAAAATAACCATGCCATCAAGGAAGTCCCGCCGGAGCCGGTCAACTTGTGGAAGCCGGTAGCGGAGGCGCCGCAACTCTTCACGCCCTTCACGACAAGTGCGAACCCCTCAAGCTCAACTCCTGATGTTCCAGCTCCTTCTCGTCCCTCCGATCTTGACGGCTTTGAAGCCTTGGCTTCGGTCGTTTTGCAGAGGCCACGAGGCGGAACTACAAAGGATACGAGGGACCCTGGGCAAGGATCTGCATCGGCTCCTCCACACCAATAGACCGCCCAGATGTTCCTAACGCCGACTTTTGTACCGGCTTACAAACTTCTGACTTGTCTTAAATTCCTGCAACATTATATTGGTCTTCATGGCATGTAATAGGTTAAATGTACATACTTGCTATACCTTTTGATGCGCCTTCGTGCGCTGGTGCTGCAATATAGTCTGTCTTTATAAAGGTCTTGCCTTTTCGGTTTCATTCACCCTTTTGGTTTCTTTAGCTCTCTGCAAAGCCGGTTTTCTCGTGACTTCTGTGTCTGAAAACCCGGAACAATCAGGGTCTGCTAAGTCCCCATGGGCCTCATAGTCAGATTGAAAGCCGGTATTTTAGCATCTGGTCATGTATGAGACAAACATCAAGCTAGCAGGCAAGGAACCAAGAATAATTGCGGCTTTTCTGCCGGGTCATGAATTTGTAACTTACAACTTTCTTAGTTGGTAAGACCCCAAGACCCTGATCATATGAAAAATAAGGAACTGAAAACACGATACTCTTTCTTTTTAGAGGTGCCGTCCTCATTTCATTGATCATATAGTATGTACATAGCTAGCAAGCCGCCTCATTAAAAACCTTCCAGTCCCCTTAGGTACCCTGGTAAGGAAAAGAGCGCGTCTGAAACCTGCTGCCTTTAAACAAAATAAATACAAAAAGGTGGAGCCCGTCTCATTCGGGGGCTCACAAAACCTAAGTGTAGTATGGTCGAAGCTCTGCTATATTCCAAGGCCTGTCGTTCTCTGTCAACGGGTTCCTTGTATGATATGTATTGTTTCCTATCCTTGTAGCTTGCTCTCTAGCGTCCACCAAGTAATAAGACCCGTTGTGCAAGTTCCGGCTTACAACAAAGGGGCCTTCCCATGGGGGAGTTAGCTTGTGGAAGCCGGTCTTGTTTTGGGCTAGCCTCAGGACTAAGTCTCCTTCCTGGAAAGTCCTTGATCTAACCCGGCGGCTGTGATAACGCCTCAGGTCTTGCTGGTATATGGCTGATCTTTCCAGGGCTAGCTCTCGTGCCTCCTCAAGCATATCAACTGAATTTTGCCGGGCTTGCTCGTTCTCAGTTTCGACATAATTTGCCACTCTTGGAGAATCATGGATAATGTCGCTGGGTAACACGGCTTCTGCCCCATAAACCATGAAGAAGGGAGTGAAGTATGTTGATCTATTTGGGGTTGTGTTTATGCTCCAGACGACTGATGGCTGCTCCGGCTCCAGCTGCCGGTGGTGCTGCCGCCGCGGCTGCACGTCTTGCTCTTGAACTATTGACTATTGACTGAGCCGCGGACACGGCCGGCTGTGGCGACTGGATTACTTGTTGATTTTGCTGCTGGACTTGCTGGTTTACCGGCCCTAGCCGGTTCTGGATGGATCTTGCTGCTGGTGGCTCTCCGTACCGGCTTCTGGTACGACTCCTTTGTGGTTCTGAGTTGAATGCTTGCGACCCGCGCGGATTATTGCTCTGTTGGACCACAGCGGTGCGCAGCAAATCCACGGCTCTCTGTGCCTCAATACCGGCTGGCGAATTGTCGAACGGGATCTGCTGTAGCACGTGTGCAGCTGCAAAAACATTGTCAACCGGATTATTATAATGACCCGGGGGAGTAGTGAACCTGGGAGGTGGCGGAGGTAGTTGTTCTGCGGCTGCTTCCCCGGCTCCGGCTCCTCCCGCTGGACTTCCTGCTCCTCGTAACTCGGCCTGTGGTGCGCCGACTCCCATCACCGGATTAACCGCTGCTATGGGCGCATTGGCTGGCGTCATCTGATACTCCAAGACTTGAGGCACTATGGTGTTGACTCCAATCGGCAAGGGTAGCCGGCTTCCGCGCCTTCTGCTCTGCACCACAGCTAACTCGTCCCTTCTCCTCTGGAGGGCGTTTCTTTCGTCTTGTAGCCTCTGCTCCTGCTGGGCCAAAGATCGTTCCTTCTCCGCTACGCGCCGGGCTTCATCCGCACGCTCTTGGTTCGCCCTAGCCATGGCTCGCCTTAAATCTTCCAACTCCCTCTGTATAGCTGAGTTGGTGTTTGTTACTTCTCCCGGGTTCTGAGCCGGGATTCCCGATGCACCGGCTCTCGCCTGATCGTTCACCGCGGTCAGGATCGGGTTTGTGAACGCTGTCCCGGGTGCTGGCGTGTGTGTCTGTACTCCCGGGCCAAAAGTTGGTAAAACGGGTCCGGTATTGGGGTGTGGTGGAGGGTACGCCGCTGGTGGCATGCCAAGGTTGCTCTGCTCCCAAATTTCTCGATCCCGTCTGGCGGTTCTTTCTGCGCTCGTTTCACTACTTACGGATGCTTCCACCCCATCGGTTTGCTGAGCCGCCGTTACCATGTGAACCGTCATGTGTCGCGCGGGTCCCGGGGACACCGGGTGATCCTCTTCTTCGAGCCCAAATCCACACCGATCTTCAAACAGCGGCAGAATTGACTCGGTATCTGTATCCAGATCGGACACGTTTGTTGGTATTCCGACGGAATCCTGTAGTGCTTGAATTGCCGCCTCTTCCTCCATAGACATGACTTCGCACTCTGGCGATCCAACAGATTCTTCTCCATCCGACTGAGCCATGGTAGCTGACCCGGATTCTGACTCGTACTCCGGCTCATACTGATCTGAGCCGGCTCCTGAGGTCTGGATCACGCCGACGAAGACGTTGATCTGACCGAAGGCGATCATAGACCCGGTTTCCAGCTGATCTGCTTCTTCTTTCCAACCAAAGTCGTCCACGATCCGCTCCCCTCCTGGAAGCGTGTGTATCTGGCCGATAGCTAGGTTTTCCATACCGCGCCGCGCTTCTCCACAAATCATGATGTTCTTGGCCGCAGGCCCCACGGTGGGCGCCAACTGTCGTGGGATTGTCACGGCAGATGTTTCCGGGTGGAAACTTGAGTATGGGGACATAGCGACTTCTGACATCGGGAGCTTGTCTAGCACGGCGTGGGGAAACAAGGGTTTACCCAGGTTCGGCCCCTCGTCTCGAGGTAAAGACCTACTTCCTGCTACTGCTTTATTGATATGGGTTTCGAGGACTCGGCGCCTTACCTTCCGGGTCTCGAGATTACAATGGTGGTACTTGTGATCCGGTAAAAACTTGGTCTTCTAGGAACCAGGAGACCCCCTTATATAAGCGGCGGGTCTCGCTGGACGTACATACGGTCATCCGGGTCACAATCATACCCGGACTCTCTTCTAAGTCCTCTAAATCTACACCTTCCTCATTAGGACTCCGTCCCATACTTGGTCTCTAGCCTTCTAGATCCTTCTTGATGTGTGGGCCAAGACACACGTAGCGCGCCGGCTTACGTGATACCCGGCCCATATCTTCATGCTTGACCCGGTCCTGGTTTACCAGGCCAGCTGGTCTTCTATGTCGGTGGGCCTACCGGGTTACGATCCCCCCAACACACTCGCTGCAATTACTATTACTGTCTTTTATTTACTTGTACTTTATTTATCTGATATATCAAAAACACCTAAAACTTTGTCTGCTAGTATTTACAGTGAATTCCTAATCAAAACTGCTTGTCAGCACCTTCTGCTCCTCGTTGGGTTGACACTCTTATTTATCGAAAGTACTACGATACACCCCCTATACTTGTGGGTCATCACCAATCCATCCTATGCCCCCAGGAACATGAGAGAACTACTCACAACGCGAAGACATGATATGATTCAATGGTATATGTGGTACAACACAATCTGAAAATATAATCTCCCCACAAAACAATGACAAGTAGCAATTCACAAACATGTAGAATAGTACTTAGACAAAAGCTAGGGTTCGAACAATCTCAAACTATGAGGGGGGTGAAGTGGATCACGAAGATGGTGATGGAGATGGTGCTGGTCTTGACGGTGGTGTTGATGGAGACTCCGGAGGGGGGATGGAGGAGCCTTCCGGAGGTGATCCGGCGACGTTTCCCCCACCAATCTTCTCCGGCGGCAGCCTTCTGACTCTCTGTTTCTTGGTTTCGTGTTTCTCCGCCGCCTCTGCGCGAAACTCCTCGGGGGACTATTTTTATAGTCGGTTTTAGGTCAAGACGAAGCCATGGAGACGAAAACGGACGGCATCGGAGCCACGAGGGGCAAAAGGGAACGCCTCAATCTGGCCACGTGGGCCTACCCAAAATCTCCCTCGGACTTCCTTTTTTTCTCTTTCTTGGCTCGTACTCTTTCTTCCTTTCAAAAAATGATCCCTGTGAAATCTCAGGTCATTTGGACGTCGTATGCTTCCTGAAAGTCAAAAACATGGAAAAAGGGGTTTTCTGGTTCTGCAGGGTTAATTCCGAATAAATGGGGAAAGTGTGAATTATGCCCCAAAATCATGATATAACATAAGCATAACCCATATATGATGCAAATAAGTTGGAATATCTGAACGGACAGATGTCGCCTAGAGGGGGGGGGGGGGTGAATAGGCGATTTAAAACTTTTTCCGGGGAGCCGGAATTTCCGAGACAAGATGGACCGGAAATTCCGGTATGCTTGATAAAGGCGGAATAAAACTAGTGTTTTACTTTAGCAAGCATACAACCTAAATATACTAGGTTCACCTATGTGCACCAACAACTTATGCTAAGCAATACAAGTAACAAGGTGATAGCAAGATATATATATGACTTCAAACACGAAGGCTATCACAATGTAAAGTGCATAAGTAAAGAGCTCGGGTATAGAAATAACCGAGGCACGCGGAGACGAGGATGTATTCCCGAGTTCCACCCAAAGGGTGTACGTCTCGTTGGAGAGGTGTGCGCAACCACAACAGGTTAGCCGCAACGCCACCAAGGCTCACCTTCTTCTCCTGATGAACTCAACCACAAAAGGTTGCGAGTTCACCTTCCACTATTGATCCCCTTTGGGGCGGAGATCGAATCCCGTACAACAATCTTGAGGCACTCACCCACAACTTAATTGGGGGCTCCCAAGTCTTGAGGCACACACCCACAACTTAATTGGGGGCTCCCAAGTGACCACAAAAGGTCTTGGCCACAAAAGGCCGGCCACAAAACGCGTCTAGGGTCCAAAGACCCAAGAGTAACAAGCTCACGAATTTCACCACCACGAATCCTCGTGGAGGGCTCAAACCGATGCAAATTCAATGGCAAGAGCACACAAAGTGCTCAAGTCCTTCACTCTCAAGTTCCAACAAAGCAACAAATGCTTATGGGGGAATAAGAGAGGAAGAACAAAGGAAACCACAAAGGAGTCAAATCCTTCACTCCCAAATCCCACCAAAAGCAACTAATGCTTATGGGGGGAGAAGAGAGGAAGAACAAAGAGAAGAACCACAAAGGAACTCCAAGATCTAGATCCACTAGGTTCCCCTCACTTAGAGGAGAGATGGATTGGTAGGATTGTAGATCTAGATCTCCTCTCAACTTTCTCTAAAGAATATGCAAGAATCTATGAAGGGATTGAGAGGGAAGTGAGCTTTCCAAGGTCAACAATGGAGTAGGAGAGAGAGGGAAAACGTGCTGCCTCGGTTGTTGCAAGGAAGAAGAAGGGGAGGGGTATTTATACCCCTTCAGGAAAAATAGCCGTTGGCTGAGTCGACACTCGGAAATTCCGGTGTAAGTGAGACTCGGAAATTCCGGTCACCCGGAATATCCGGTCAAAGAAAATCTCCGAGCTGAATTTCCGGTTGGAGTCAGTGCCGAAAACAATTCTTTCCTTAGCCGTTTTCGCGAGGCTCTTTGAGGGCAACTCGGAAATTCCGGGTCATCAAAATATCCGACCACAATTTCCGGTTGAGTCCAGCACCTCTTTTCCTTCTTTCCTTAGCCGATTTCTTGGACGAGCTGGGCAACCGGATATTCCGGTAGAACGAAATATCCGGCCCCAATAATCCGGTTCAGCAGAACACCGAAACGAAAACAGCTATAACTTTTGCAAATGAACTCCGAATGAGGTGAGACCAATTTTGTTGGAAAGATAGCGACGATAAGCACCCAACAAAATAGAGTAAAATCACCACACATGGCAAGGTGTGGGACTTTCCTCACGGTTGAACCGGCAATATTTCCGCCACCGAAAACCCAACAAGTTTTCCAAAGTAAAACCGTTTTCGATGAACAAGAGCTTGACATGGAGATGAACCAAGCTCTAGTTCCTAACCACCATTAAAGCCAAATAAGAACCAAGAAATATGATATGCCAAGTATGCAAAGGTTTGAGCTCTCCACAACGATGCGATCAAGTTACTCACTTGAGAGCCCCTCTTGATAGTACGCCTATCTATCCTATAGCCCTATCAAGATCATACCTTTGGCTTGAGCGTTCCACTTGAGTTAGATGATGACTATCTTGATCTCTTCAAGTGGATCACCTTTCTTGATTGCGCTTGCTAGCACATGCTTGATGAAGACATCTCCAAATACTCCCCCATACTCCATTATGGGAGAGTCTCGCTTAGCTTCGTCTTCATGCCTCCATTGCAAGCTCCAAGCAGGATATCTTCAAGAGATTCTCTTGGTCTTGCACACCTTATACTTGATGACGATCACCACATGACGTTATCCTCCACGAGCTATATAAATCTTCATTTGATGCAAACCCATGGGAAGATACCTAACCCCACATAAAGATACCATACACACATATCATGGGTTAGTTCACAAAGCTATATGGACAAGTGATTACCATCCCAAGAGATACATGATCCCACTTGGTACATCTTGTAGCTTTGTGTGTTGATCAACAACTTGATCAACCTTTTATCTTCCAATCTTTCTTTGCTAATATGATGTCTTGACTCCTTCAAGACATACTTGCAATATGCTCAACCCAACACATGACCATCCATCATATACATCCTTGAATGGGACATTGGTCATCAAATAAGCTTCTAGAGTCCAACACATGAACTCCACCATTCCCATGGACACGATCTATAAAGATATCTCAATGCAAACATT
The DNA here is from genome assembly GCA_026929855.1 of Poa annua. Taxonomy (NCBI): domain Eukaryota; kingdom Viridiplantae; phylum Streptophyta; class Magnoliopsida; order Poales; family Poaceae; genus Poa; species Poa annua. The sequence continues at coordinate 24,389,402 of CM049439.1, read as the reverse complement.
AGTCCATAGACGTTGTCATCAATTACCAAAACCACACATGAGGGAAAATGCTCTTTCAATATCATGTAATAAAATGTAAAGTTCATGTATGCATTTTACATGCATCATTCACATACACAACACTTATTAAAAGATTGAACATTAATCGACGGTATTTGATGAAACTAACTTGACAATATTCCAGTGTGTCCTCATAAACGTTTTAGTCTTTATAAGAAATACCACCGGCTTGTCCGTGGTGCTAAAAAGGATTGGTGATTCAATTATGTATTCGCTCTTTTATTTAGGCTTTCTTTATTTGCTCTTTAATACAAAAATTCATAAAAACTTGTCTCATAGTATTTGGGGTGAACATTTCTCAAAACCAATTTTTAACACATTCTGCTCCTCGTTGGGTTTGACACTCATACTTATCGAAAAGGTTATGATAGATCCATATACTTATGTGTCATCACTTGCGCCGAGGCCAGCCGTGGTCTGTCGAAACCAATATAGGGCCAAACAGGCTCGCAGTGCACAACCACAACTACAGTGGCGCCTCAATCGCGAGGAGGCTAGACCACCTCCGTCATCGTCGATTGGTGCCCGTCGCTTAGACCCCACAACTCCTTGCTGCCGAACTACGCCTCGTCACCGTCGGAGTAGCGCTCCACCACCATGCGCACGGAGAAAGCCCCATCACCACCATCACCGGCTCACCGCCTTGGCTTTTTCCGATGACACCTCTGGCGGCGGCGGGTAGGAGGGCGGTGAGGGAGGAAGAGGCCTAGGGCGGGCAGCACAATCGCTTCGCGAGCTTCCTAGGGCTGTAGGGCAGGCGACACAGGGGCGGAGAAAAAGTCGGGCTAGGGCAGGCCTTGCGGGGTCTTGTTGTTCTATCCACATTTATTATTCTCTCAACGGTTCTCCTATTCTAAAACCTCTAAAGATCTAACTTGTTGCCCATCATTAGAGACACACAACACATGTCTTACCCACAACAAACACGAGTCATTACATTGGTCACGTCCTAAGAAGCAAATCAAGCAGCAGACATCCTTCCTCCGCACAGAAGAAAGCCTTACAACCAATCAAACTAGGTGCAAAAGGCGACAAAAAAATTGCATACATCGGGGTGACTTGTAAGTGTAGATCCACTCACAATCTAAAAATCATATTTAAAAATGTTAAAAAATGGGGTATACATAAGGACATTTCATGGTTACGCACAAAGTTTTACGAAAAATGACTACTCACTCCGTCCAAAAATAAGTGTCTCAACTTTGATAGAAAGCATACATACATCCACTTTCTATCAAATTTGAGACACTTAATTTGGGACGAAGGGAGTATTTTTGTGCGAATGATGAATATTTTGATTTACACCCAGATTTTTTGTTAAAGTTTGTTAACTTATAAAAATGTACTTCCTCCATATAAAACAAACTTAAGACGATTATTTTGAAACGGTGGACGCAATATTTAAAATAATTTTCAAAAACATTGTGACCCGTGCATCGGCCAAATATTTTAAGCCATCATCGTAGTGGAGCGGAGCTGGACGTCCATCCCCACGCGGCCATACGCATCCACATGATCCGCTCCACTGTCCAGCTCGCTCCACTTCACTCCGCTGTAATCGCGATGCAAACCACACTTTACAAGTCCAACAAACAAAACAAACCAACAAAATCGACTCAATCCAATCTGTAAAGTTAATAGAAAAGAGGAAGAAGCCCCGAGGCCGAGAACGAGGAAGGCTGCACCAGCTAGCTCTCAATTTGACTCCCTCGAGACCCGTCCACCTCACTGCGCAGCAACCGAGAGAGTAGGAGGAGGAGATCGAACGGGGGGAGGAGATGGGCGGGGTGACGTCGAGCGTGGCGGCGAAGATGGCCTTCTTCCCGCCGGCTCCGCCATCGTACGCGCTTGTGGATGACGCTTCGGTGGGGGTCACCACGCTCGCCGGTTACCCGCACAGGGAGAACGTCGAGGTGCTGCGCCTGCCCACGCGCAGAGGGAACACCCTCGCCGCGCTCTACGTGCGGCACCCCGACGCTGCATCTACCGTGCTCTACTCGCACGGCAACGCCGCCGACCTCGGCCACCTCTACCAGCTCTTCCTGCACCTCTCCTTCAATCTCCGCGCCAACGTTCTCGGGTACGGCTTCCCTTCTGCCTTGATCTCTTCCGGTGCCGCTCACCTTTAGTATCTATCCGGAGCTCTTGAATGCTATCTGCGAGGTTGATTGATTTGTTTGGCTGGCTCATCTACGAAATTTCATGTTTTCGGTGAGAGATTGTTTCCTTTTCTATCGTTCTTCGGGGTTGGATTGTGTGTCGGTGTCTTGAGATTTTCCTTTTCAGACCTTAGAAACCGAGCTATCTTGCTTTTTTCATACAGTGTTCCTTCTTCGTAGGTTTCCGTGGGTCTGCATCTGGCGAATTTCGGCATATGCATGATTTGATACCATGCTTGGATGCCTCGAATTTCGGGTTTACTTTGTGGGCAAAGTGATGGGACTTGGCTGTGCGTTCCTCAATTTATCTTCCTTTTTTTTCCATTTTGGGATCGTTGACTTCTGCCTTCTGCCTTGTCGGTAGGGGATTTTTTTTTTCCTTATATCATTTGAGTTTGCTGACAGAGCTTACCACTCTGTCGGTAGGGGATTTTTTGTTTGTTAGTCTTCTTGGGATTGTTCTGACATCTCAGGATTGTATTTTCTATTTCTGATCTGTTCTGACAACATTGGGAAATCTCATGTTCCTAGTCTGAAAGACTGAAACCACCAAGTCGCCAAGATCCTATCTGCCTGTTTCTTCGTTCACTTCTGCATCTTTTCTTGAAATATAACTAGCTTCTATAGTAAAGTGTTCAGCTTGCTGGCCACAGTTTCAGAACAAGGAAGAATCTTTGTTGTAAACATGCCCCTCAATCATGTATATTGGGGCTCTTGGATTTGTAAATACCTAGTTGCTATGTGCTGAATCATGGTACTTATTCATCTTGCACACGGCCTAATGTAATTGCCAACATAAATAAAGTTATGAATGAGATCACAATTTCTGTGATACAACCTTTTCTGTGCTTCGATTTCTTGATAAGTGCACTTCCTGTGGAGCATGGCAAATTGACAAGATATTACCTCTCCCTCTGTACCGAATTAAGTGACGCAGAGGGAGAGCTAAGCTAGTACTTTTTTTTTCTACAAATGGCATCAATTAAATCGGAACATAGGTAGTAGTTCAAGATACTGTAGCTCTAAATTTCTTTTTTATGAATCATTCCTGCATTTATGATTTAATTTGTGCCTTGGATGCTTGTTGTCAAATTAGTAGTAAATTCGGATGATTTGTTTTTTTTAGAAAAGGGGAAGCCCCAGCCTCTGCATCGATTGATGCATGCGGCTTCTTTATTAATTTATTAAAAAGTCTGTTGTTATTACATCACGGGTCGCACAAAGTTGCAACCTGAATCAACCATCTAAAGAGAGACAACATAGAGCGACTTCTCATCAACTTGCTATCCTCAGCTCAGAACGCTAGCTGGACTGGTTGTATAAATCCCGCGCGACCAATTCCAGCCGGTTGCACACAAAAACCATTGTGTCGCGGTTTTCCGTTGACTGTAGGAAGGACCACATACGGATCCAGTGGGTGGCCATCGGAATTGCATGCATAAAACATGTTGTCTTTGTTATGTTAAAAACATTGTCATTTCGTATAATCCAAATGCCCAAAGTAAAGCCCAACCTCCAACTCGAATTTGTACTTTCTCTTTCTTAGGAACTCCCCTGAGCCAATTTCCAAACAAATTTGGTATGCTATTTGGGGGGTGAATGTTAAAAGCCATATGGACTATACGCCAAACCATCTTCGTAAAAGGGCAAGAAATGAAGAGATGTTGAATTGTTTCATCTTGATCACAAAAACAATATTTTTTATTACCATCCCAATTGCGCTTAGCTAGGTTATTCTTAGTTAACATTTCCTTATGATACAAGAACCACATAAAAATCTTAATTTTTAGTGGCACTTTCATCTTCCAAATATATTTACGTAAATAGCCAATATGATCACTCATGAAATCAAGATACATTGACTTAACCGTAAATAACCCTGTGTTTGTTAGTCTCCAAATGAACTTATCTGGTTGATCAGTCAGCTGGACAGCCATCAACCAGCTGATTAATGTAACCATCTTGTCCACTTGTTGCCCGTTAACACTGATGCCACCGAGACACCTTTTCGCTGAACAATGTTAAACAAAGAAGGGTATTGGCTAGATAGGGGCTTATCCCTCAGCCAGGTATCGCAGAAATGAGTTTTTTCTCCATTCTTGACTGCAAAAGAACCTCGTTGAAAGACCTCCTCTTTTACTTTCATCAGGCCCTTCCAAAAAGGAGTCCGTTGGTTTTGTTACAAACGATAGCAAGAAACGATGAAAAGCGGAACGGTCAAACCAACGGGGACACGAGATTTTAACGTGGAAAACCCCTCCCAACAAAGGAAGCCAGCAATACTTCATTATGATCGGGTGAGGTTACAAACGCCGTGGGTTTACAATGTATGGCTTACCCCAACCGGCGGCTTACAAGATGTATTTATAATGGGCAAAACCCTAAGTCGGCTGCAGTCCGACTCGGTCACGAACTGGAAACAACTCGTACCGTACCGCAGGGGGCTGCCGCCCCCCGGACTCTGGGACGCTCCGCTCTCCTACGTCACAAGCAGGCCTTTGGCCTTTGCCAGGATATACGAATTTGGATCTCCAGAAAACAACAGGTTAAGCCGACACTTGGGCTGAGATTTTGAATGTAAATATTTGTTATGAATCAATTCATGCCACACACTGTCCTCCTCACTTAAGATTTTAAACAGCTACTTTCTTAACAAACATTTTTTCTTGATATCTAATACTTCTATCCCAAGACCCCTTGGTCTTTTGGTCTGCAAATAATATTCCATTTAGTTAGTCTGTACTTTCTTTTATGACCATCGCTTTGCCAAAAGAATCTAGATCGAAAAAAATCCATTCTCTTGCGTACCCCTATGGGAACTTCAAAAAAAGAGAACATGAACATGGGCATACTTGTCAACACCGAGTTAATAAGAATTAACCGGTCCCCATAAGATAGAAGTTTACCTAACCAGCTTGCAAGTTTTTTGTCGAAGCAATCCTCTATAGGTTTCCATTCACCGTTTTTCAGTTTCTGGAAATGAATTGGTATTACCCAAATATCTAAAAGGATATGACCCTGACTCGCATCTGAAAAGATTCTTATAAAGATCTTCCACATCCTTTGCTTGCCCGAAACAAAAGATCTCACTCTTGTGAAAATTAGTTTTAAAGCCTGATAATTGCTCAAACATGCAAAGAATTAGTTTCATGTTCAGTGCTTTATCCAAATCATGTTCCATAAAAGTTATTGTGTCATCCGCATATTGTAAAACCGATACCCCCCATCTAGTAGGTGCGGTATTAGTCCCTCCACTTGCCCATCCTCTTTTGCACAAGCAATAATAATGGCTAACATATCCGCAATGATATTAAACAGAATAGGCGATAAAGTGTCTCCCTGTCTCGAACCTTTTCGTGTTTGAAAATACTGTCCGAGGTCATCATTCACTTTAATACCCACACTCCCAAGAGCAACAAATTGTTCTACCCATTTACACCATTTGGGATCAAAACCTTTCATTCACAACAGTTGTTGTAAAAAAGGCCATTGAACTTTTTCATAAGCTTTTTCGAAATCGATTTTTAACAAAACCCCATCTATCTTCTTCCTATGAAGTTCATGGATTGTTTCATGAAGAATGAGCACCCCTTCGAGAATGTGTCTCCCTGGCATAAGTGCCATATGTGTTGGTTTGATCACCTAATGTGCCACCTCGACAATCCTATTCGTGCCAACTGTAGTGAATATCTTAAAACTCACATTTAAAAGACATATAAGATGGTATTGCTGAATCTGAATGGCATTTTCCTTTTTAGGTAACAAAATAATATTGTCGTAGTTTAGCTGAAATAACCGCAATTCTCCTTTCTGAAAAGCTTTAAACAAGTTCATCAAGTCGTGTTTAATAGTCCCCCAATTTTTTTTTATAGAACTATACAGGAAAACCGTCTGCCCTGGTGCTTTGTTTTTTTTCATTTGCATAATTGCCTCGTAGACCTCCTTCTGTCTGAAGTTAGATGTTAGGATTAAATTCTCCTCCTCTGAAATTCGGGGTATATCTTCTGTCTCAGTCTCTACAAGTGAGACATAGTGAACATCAGAATTACCAAATAGGTTCTTGTAAAAATTGGTGATATAGTTCTTAATATTTTCTTGGCCAACGATAGTTCCTTCCTCCTGTTCAAGCTGAAAAATCTTCTTTTTCCTATGCTTGCGGTTGGCAACAAGATGAAAATATTTTGTATTATTATCCCATTCTTGAATATGTTTAACCTTTGCTCGCTGAGCCCATTTAGCCTCCTCATCTCTGTGAAGGTTGGCTAATTGTTCATTAGCTTTATTTAAATTTTCCCTCTCGGTTTCATTAAGACGTGTTGACTGAGCTTTAATGTCAAGAAGATCAATAAGATGAAGCAGTCGAGCTTTCTCCTCGTTGTACCATCCACTTGACATTTTTTGCCCACCCTCTCATTAGTAAGAGGGATCTTGAACTAAGAAAGAAATAGACCTAGCACCTAAAACAGGGTATCCTGAGCTACTAATAAGGGAAGCTACTTTTTTCTTCCCCTACAACCCCTACCCCTCCAAGGCAGAACACTTCATCGGCAAATCCGAATGTCCCACCCTCTAAAAAAAGCTTGGAGATGTCGAAAGTTATTTTGCCAAATCTCCATACGACTATTCCCATGAGAGATTGACGTCCACCCTTTTACCACCATCTCACAAAAACCATCTTGTCTCAACCATGACAATTCAAAAGAGAACTTTGTTTTATTACCCCTGTGAGCTTGATCTCCGGAGTCAGTAAGTAACAGTGTCGTCTGATCCTGCTCTAGTGAGTGCTCTAACACTCACTACCCCTATCTAATTTTTCATAGCTTGGATTAGTCCTTCGACTTGCCCAAGTGTACTGTCTACCCTGAAAGATCTATTTCTCTCAGGTCCAGACTCTCAATTATTGCATTAAAAATAAAGGGCCATCTAGCATAAGAGTTATCATTGTTCTTCTCATGTTGTCTCCTAATAATATTAAAATCTCCTCCCACCAAAATGGGTAAAGTTTCATTCTCACAAAAACGTACCAATTCTGATAAAAAAATCCCACTTTTGGGCATCTTGAGCCGCACCATAAACCACCACTAGAGACCACTCAAAATTATCACTCTTGGAGAGAATGAGAAACTTTACATATCTTTCTCCCGGAACAATATTCTTCACCCGAAAAGACTGAGAGTTAATCCTTCTAAAATACCCCCTGACCTCCCTTGTGGAGGTAAGCAGTACCAAATGAAGTCATAACCCGCAGCTAAATGGTTTTAAAACGGTGCTGAAAAATTGTCTCGGCCCGTTTCCAAGACAGCAAAAAAATCCAACTTAAAATCTCTAATAGTTTCTGAAACTCGTGTAATAATTTCATGTCATATCTCTATCTGCACATGTTTCTTTTATGGGCCTTAATGCTGTCTTTCATTTATGGGTGTCTAGCCGTGCAGTCCTTATCCATCATAATGTGGGAAACAGATTATGATGTTTGATGTGATCTGCTATTCTTTATTCCTACTTGGTTGTCCATGAGACACATTTTTAGCTCCTCGCTATCTTTGTTTGATGAACGTAAAGCCTTTTAGTCTCTCTAACTTTAGATGTATGTGTCTATCCAAAGAAAAGTCTGTTTGAAGCAAATTGAGCTTAGTCATAGTTTAGACAAAACCGTTCAAAAAAAAATTAGTTGTATGGTAAGGATGAAACAATACCCAACTATACATGGTTAGAGCCTTACCTCTCAATATCTGTTCAATTTCTGGAGTTCAATTCTATTGCATGGTCTGTATCTGGGAAATTTCTTATATTTGTAGCTGGTCAGCTCACTTTCTTGATTTCTGCTCTAGTTGCAAGGTTATGCACCGCTCGAGTTGTTGTGGAATAAGACCAGTAGATTGTGCTCAGTTATGTTTTCTGTCATCAGAGTCTAATAGTGCCTCTGGAACAATGCAGATATGATTATTCAGGATACGGACAGTCATCAGGAAAGGTATGCCAAAGTTTGTTGTGAGCCATGTCTACTACAACATTGTCAAGCTGAAGCTTTTTTTACTGACAATGACAAGCTCAAGCTGGTTTACTTGTTTCTTTCGTCTGGTTTCAGCCGAGTGAACAAAACACTTATGCTGATATAGAGGCTGCTTACAAGTGCCTCATAGAGAACTTTGGTGCCAAGGAAGAAGAAATAATTCTTTATGGACAATCTGTTGGAAGTGGGCCTGCAGTAGATTTGGCCAGTCGTCTGCCAAGACTGCGTGCTGTTGTCCTGCATAGTCCTATATTGTCTGGAATGAGAGTTATGTATCCTGTGAAACGCACATATTGGTTTGACATATATAAGGTATATTTTACTTTTGTTGTTGTATTCTCTCACGTGCTGCACTTCCTCTGTATAAATGCTGACCTTTCTAGTGTTTCTCATTTGCTTCCAGAATATTGATAAAATCCCTCATGTCACCTGTCCTGTGCTCATTATACATGTAAGTGATTTCCATCTTGATTACTTTTGTTCCAATCTGATTTAAAATTTTAAATAGTTTACAAGCAAATGCAAAGTAGTAAAATCAGATTGAATAAGTGTTCTTCAAATGGGGATGGTACATAAAATTTAGATGACACAATTTATCGACCTATATATCAGTTTGCACGCATTCTCTGGTCCTGGTGTTAAGTGGTTAATGTTTTTTATATGTAAGTGTTTTTCTTAAAGGAGGAATACCCCCGGCCTCTGCATTGGTTCATGCACATGGCCATATATTATTCGTTGTTCAAAAATCCGAACAAGTAAAAAAAAATAAGAAAAAAAGACAAAAACTCGAGGTCATCATGCAATGACAAGTGACCGAGACAAGAGAAAAGTACACAACTCCTAAAAAACCCTTCAAGAAGGGATCGCCGCACATGTCTTATTATTGAGTCTAACCATTGGTCGTTCTCAGGATTTTCATCCCCAAAGCCAAGCTTCGAGCCACCACCTGCAACAAGGGGATGACGCAGGCGCGTCGACATTGCCTGGTCAAAGAAAAAATATATTAACATCTACAAAGTCATCAATGTTATATGGGAATATAAGTTGCTATTTTGCTAACAGGATAAACTATCCATCCTCATATTTGTCCTCCCAAAAGCGAGTATCAATACGGGTCCCTACCGAAAAGGAGCCCCTACAAAAAACACTCCCCTTTAGCCACCATGCATGTAATCTTTCCGAGAAGGAGAATCCACAGATTTACTTGTCACTAGTGACAATGTTTTGGAGTAAAGATATTTGTTCCGCAACAACTCTTGCTACACACCTTCCTCATTCAAAAACTTATATAACCATTTACTGAGTAGACATTTGTTTTTTATATCTAGTACGTCCACCACTTTGCTAGAAATTTTTGGAGATGCAATTATCATTTTCGTACAAATTTAGATATTTGTATGAAGATAGCATAAATACGTGCAAACAAGTGGTGTCCGCATGTAAGCATTGTGTTTGTAGCTGCTTAGGGCTTGTTTGGCTCAAAGGAGTTCATAAGAATTTTGGAAAATTGGTTGTTTGGATTCTTTCCTATAGGAATTTAAAACCATAGTAATTTTTCATATGCCCTACTTTGCATGCAATTCAATAGGAATATTTCCTTAGGTCCATCCTCATGGAAAATTTTCTTTGTTTCTACGACAAATATGGCGAACACACAATCCTTCCAAAAAGGTCACGTGTTTTCTTGCAATGCAACCAAACTGCATGTATTACAAATTCTTGTTTTTCGAACTTCCAATTCATGTAGATTTCAACATGTCATGACATCATATTTGTGTGTTTTTTCTATTCCTGTGTTTTGAAAATTCTTTGAACCAAACATGCCCATGAGTTTCTCGTCTTCCCGTCCTTTTTTTGGAACTTGCGATAATAAATAGGGAACCCCACATATATGTGCTATTTGTTTGAGGGTGAGCACTGTGACAGTAGTGAACTATTTGTATGGCCCGTGGAGTAGCACAAATGGCGCACGTAATGGCGCATGACAGGAGAGGGGATATCATTCTGTAGTTCTTAATAGTCTAAAAAGATTGTAAATCCATATACAACTCTATGAACGAGTCTACATTGTATAAAATTAACCCTTAAGGCAACTAAATCATAAAGATGGCATAGCAAAGTTAATCTAACTAGACGTCAACCCATGCACCTGCACGGGCTATTTTCTTTCAAAAACACTATATTCGAGTAGTATATATTATTTTTGAAATTTGTAGGCACAAATGAAGTTTTTATATTCAGGAAATCAGCATATCAAAAAGTGCAACACAAAAGGGGCAGAGTAACTATCTAATATGAGGCCACAAGAGAGTTACCCCATTCAGATATGCAGACTTGACTCACTGTAGATAGAGTACTAAATCTGAAAAATAGGAAAACTGCATTAACAGATGCAGGTACAAAGGAGGCTCTGTTTTGTGTAAGAGAATAAGGTGAGGTGTACATTAAGGGAAGATCACTCGTTACTGCGAATATAGTTGACAGTTCTGTATACACAGGAAAGTTTTTTCGATAAAGGGATATATTAATATCAAGAAGATACCACTTACGCCCAGCCTGTGCACCAACATAATGTCAAGAAGACATGGAAGGATGGAGATAGCCAGAAGACAAAAAAGAAAAAATAGAGCAAAGACCCTGTCAAGTGACTCAACAACGTGCAGCAGCTAGACCTAATCACCACCTAAAGGCAATACCCTGACAACAAAAGAGCAGGGACGGAGGAGGGGGGGGACGAGCAGGGGCTAAGCCCCCCCCCCCCCCCCCCCCCCCATGATTTTGATTTCCTTCATAATCCTACTACTAATCCCACTTATATTTGGCAAATTTTAGTGATTCTAGCCTATTTCGCTCCCTCCAACATAATTTCGCCCCCTCCAATCCTTGTGGCTGGCTCCGTCCCTGCAAAAGAGGTTCTCCAATAGCGACGCCTCCAACAAGGGAACAATGCACAAGCGCCGTCGTCACCCAATCTAACCAGATAGTCATAACATAGGTTTTCACCCTAGAGAATGTCTGATCTCTCCAGACAATGCTGCCTTCAAGAAAGAAACGATAAGAAATCCGCCATTGTCAAGTAAACCCTAGATACACAGGAAAGTTACCATCCCTAAATGTGGATAAACTTTTCCTTGTTCTAGTGCTCCTGTAAACATTATCAAATCTTCCTTCTGTAAATGAAAAGCTTAAAGCTCATTATTTTCAAAGACTACTCATAATACAAATTTTGTTTATGGAACGGTTTTCTTCTTTTAAGTTTCCGGAAATGCCATATGTAGAGCGCAGATCCAGGCTTTTGATCATATGGTTGTGAAGAATAAGAAACAAACTTGTAAATACCCAACAACATATTGATTTCTGTTGAAGAAGATCGGAGGGTTAAGATACGGCAAGAAGAAGAAATCGACAACTGGATTGAAAGCATTGAGGATTAAATTATGGCAAGGAGAAATGTACGACTCGTTGACAACATAAATTGGATGACTCTAATTTGGTTTTCGCTAGGATTATTGTGGAAGCCCCTAGGGAGAAGATAAGAAATAAGGTTACCTTTTTAATGTGTGCATCACATGCATGGGCCTACTACGCCAGTAGGAACCTGTAATAAAAAAATATGCAAAGAATACCATCACGGAAATTTCCTACCCCCTTCCCGTTTTTCCCAGTGATGTGTGTGAGTCTGTCCAATTTCTTTAACTATATTATATGGAAACTCTATGGAATAGTCTTCAAGCTTCATTACAAGAATATAATGCATAACCCTGAACATAAACCTGGATATATTTTTGGTTCCATCTCCATTTAGCAACATTATTATCATGTTGCAAACCTGAAATGTTATTTTCTTGTCTTAATAGCTTTGCCCCTGCTGATCTGTAGGGAACTGCTGATGATGTAGTGGATTGGTCCCATGGCAAGCAACTATGGGAGCTCTGCAAAGAGAAATATGAGCCTTTGTGGCTTATGGGAGGCAAGCACTGTGACCTGGAGCTCTTCCCAGAATACCTCCGACACCTGAAGAAATTTCTACACACGGTAGAGAAGTCGCCGTCACACAGGCATGCCTGGAGGGAACTCATGGATCGGATCGAACCATCACGGAAGAGTGTTGATTGCTTTGAGCCCTCACGGAAGAGCACAGACAGAAGGGAGAAATCAAGGCCAACCCGAGATCGCAGCAGAACAGATCACAGGTACAGCAATGTTGACAAGACGGAAAAGCTAAAGACCTCGTTCGACCATATAGAGAAGTCGAGGCGAAGCGTCGACATCTTTGAGAGGCCCAAGAGGAATATGGAACAGCTGGACTGTGGTAGGAAGAGTGTGGATAGATTGGACCGGATCTGGGCAAGTTGAAATGAACAAAGAAAAAAGAAGCTTTTTAACATCTTATACAAAGGTATACATGGGGCTTTGGTTGTTTTGGGTGATTTTGGTCGTGTGCTTATCATTGTTTCACACTATGTTCTTTTTACCCACGTGTCCAGAACGTGCAGAGTTCGTAGAAACGGAAGGAAGGAGAGGACAACAGCTAATTGACTGACGATGTTGGTCTCTCTGGAACTTGTAGTGGTGTTTCTGTGGCATATCAAGTGTCTAAAGCAAATGGTTGTTGTTCTGTTGGGGACGTTAAATTGAACAGTGCTGCGGTTGGGACTAGTACTCGCTCTGTTCTGAATTAATTGAATTAATTGACTCAGTACACGGTGGCACCGTGTATAAGAATGTTTTCTTCCGGTGACAAATTTGTATGTATATTGTTTGTGTACCTTGGACAAGTTATGGATGGATAGTCACTTGGACCTCGACGCCCTTAAATGTTCACTCATACAATATACGCTAGTAGGACACTACTATATTATCATAGACTCCAACACTCCCTAAAATACACTATACTCTACTAGAGTAGTACTACCACACTAAGATTATAACATTGTCAAGATGGGAACAAGCCAATTTGAAAAAAAGATTTGGAAGTGCAATATACCACAGAAGGTCCGAATGTTTACATGGAAGGCGTTATCCAATGTTCTAGCTACGGAGTAGAACAAACGAAGGAGGCACATTCCTGTCGCTGGGTTGTGTCGAATATGTGGACATGCGCACGAGGATACGTTCCACATATTGATACAGTGTCCTCACGCGTCGGCATTATGGGCGGCAATGCGGGATGTGTGGCCCATCCCGGCGATCAAACGATTGCACCTAGGCATCTCCAGTCGTTGGCGCCCGGTCGATAATTTTGTCCAAAATTAGCACAAACATTAACATATTCATATGTTTTTTCACATAATTTAACAAAGAAAATAATACATAGGTAGTTTCACATACAAAGTCATAAAGTCATGCAACAAACCCATACAAATAGTTTATCATATTTTGACACACAAGTTACAACAAAAACTAGGCATTACTTTTGAGAGTCAACAGATGGGCCACCGGATCATCCTGAAGTTGGTTGTGCACATTTGGGTCTCGAATCTCCTGGCGCATAGCGAGAAACTCTGCCCATGTTGTCGGCACCTGGTGATTAACATCTGCAAGCGGACCCTGTCTCTAGAATGGTTTAGTGTCGAGCACCGGCTCACCCCGCTCGCTCTCAATGATCATATTGTGTAAGATAACACAACATCACCTCTCATATGTGAGCCTTCGATCAAGTCAGAGCGGGGTACCGGACAACGGCAAATCGAGACTACAGCGCACCAAATGCATGTTCGACATCCTTCCTGCAAGCCTCTTGGCACTTGGCAAACCAAACTTTGACACTTCTAGGCACAGTGTTTGAGATGGTCTTCACAAATATTAACCATCTTGGATAGATGCCATTAACCAAGTAGTAGCCCTTCGTGTAATGGTGCCCATTGATTTCGTAGTCCACCGGGGAAGCGTGCCCTTCAACAAGCTTGGCAAAAACGGGGAGCACTGCAGAATGTTGATGTCGTTGTGAGATCCTGGCATGCCAAAGAACGGGTGCCAAATCCAGAGATCATGTGTAGAAACAGCCTCAAGTACCAGCGTGCAAGCTCCTTTGTGGCCTTTGTACATCCCATGCCACTCGAAAGGGCATTTTCCCTCATGTGTGGTTTTGGTAATTGATGACAACCTTTATGGACTAATGTTTGCATTGAGATATCTTTATAGATTGTGTCCATGGGAATGGTGGAGTTCATGTGTTGGACTCTAGAAGCTTATTTGATGACCAATGTCCCATTCAAGGTGTATATGATGGATGGTCATGTGTTGGGTTGAGCATATTGCAAGTATGTCTTTAAGGAGTCAAGACATCATATTAGCAAATAAAGATTGGAAGATAAAAGGTTGATCAACACACAAAGCTACAAGATGTCCCAAGTGGGATCATGTATCTCTTGGGATACTTGTCCATATAGCTTTGTGAACTAACCCATGATATGTGGGTGTGGTATCTTTATGTGGGGTTAGTATCTTCCCATGGGCTTGCATCAAATGAAGATTTCATATAGCTCGTGGAGGATGACGTCATGTGGTGATCGTCATCAAGGATAAGATGTGCAAGACCAAGAGAAGCTTTTGGAAGAGATCCTATGCTTGGAGCTTGCAATGGATACATGAAGACGGAGCTAAGCGAAACTCTCCCATTATGGAGTATGGGGGAGTATTTGGAGATGTCTTCATCAAGCATGTGCTAGCAAGCGCAATCAAGAAAGGTGATCCACTTGAAGAGATCAAGATAGTCATCATCTAACTCAAGTGGAATGCTCAAGGCAAAGGTATGATCTTGATAGGGTTATGGGATAGATAGGCGTACTATCAAGAGGGGCTCTCAAGTGAGTAACTTGATCGCATCGTTGTGGAGAGCTCAAACCTTTGCATACTTGGCATATCATATTTCTTGGTTCTTATTTGCCTTTTACGGTGGTGAGGAACTAGAGCTTGGTTCATCTCCATGTCAAGCTCTTGTTCATCGAAAACGGTTTTACTTTGGAAAACTTGTTGGGTTTTCGGTGGCGGAAATATTGCCGGTTCAACCGTGAGGAAAGTCCCACACCTTGCCATGTGTGGTGATTTTACTCTATTTATGGGATGCAATATAAGTTGGGTGCTTATCGTCGCTATCTTTCCAACAAAATTGGTCTCACCTCATTCGGAGTTCATTTGCAAAAGTTATAACAGTTTTCGTTTTGGTGTTCTGCTGAACCGGATTATTGGGGCCGGATATTTCGCTCTACCGGAATATCCGGTTGCCCAGCTCGTCCAAGAAAACGGCTAAGGAAAGAAGGAAAAGAGGTGCTGGACTCAGCCGGAAATTGTTGTCGGATATTTTCATGACCCGGAATTTCCGAGTTGCCCTCAAAGAGCCTCGCGAAAACGGCTAAGGAAAGAATTGTTTTCGGCACTGACTCCAACCGGAAATTCAGCTCGGAGATTTTCTTTGACCGGATATTCCGGGTGACCGGAATTTCCGAGTCTCACTTACACCGGAATTTCCGAGTGTCGAAACAGCCAACGGCTATTTTTCGCGGAGGGCTATAAATACCCCTTCTCTTCTTCTTCCTCAGAAAATCTAAGGCAGCACGACTTTCCCCTCTCTCCTACTCCATTGTTGACCTTGGAAAGCTCACTTCCCTCTCAATCCCTCCATAGATTCTTGCATATTCTTTAGGGAAAGTTGAGAGGAGATCTAGATCTACAATCCTACCAATCCATCTCTCCTCTAAGTGAGGGGAACCTAGTGGATCTAGATCTTGGAGTTCCTTTGTGATTCTTCTCTTTGTTCTTCCTCTCTTCTCCCCCCATAAGCATTAGTTGCTTTTGGTGGGATTTGGGGGTGAAGGATTTGACTCCTTTGTGGTTTTCTTTGTTCTTCCTCTCTTATTCCCCATAAGCATTTGTTGCTTTGTTGGAATTTGAGAGTGAAGGACTTGAGCACTTCGTGTGCTCTTGCCATTGCATTTGCATCGGTTTGAGCCCTCCACGAGGATTCGTGGTGGTGATACTTGTGAGCTTGTTACTCTTGGGTCTTTGGACCCTAGACGCCTTTTGTGGCCGGCCTTTTGTGGCCAAGACCTTTTGTGGTCACTTGGGAGCCCCCAATTAAGTTGTGGGTGTGTGCCTCAAGACTTGGGAGCCCCCAATTAAGTTGTGGGTGTGTGCCTCAAGATTGTTGTACGGGATTCGATCTCCGCCCCAAAGGGGATCAATAGTGGAAGGTGAACTCGCAACCTTTTGTGGTTGAGTTCATCACGAGAAGAAGGTGAGCCTTTGTGGCGTTGTGGCTAACCTGTTGTGGTTGCGCACACCTCTCCAACGAGACGTACACCCTTTGGGTGGAACTCGGGAATACATCCTCGTCTCCACGTGCCTCGGTTATTTCTATACCCGAGCTCTTTACTTATGCACTTTACATTGTGATAGCCTTCGTGCTTGAAGTCATCTATCTTGCTATCACCTTGTTACTTGTATTGCTTAGCATAAGTTGTTGGTGCACATAGGTGAACCTAGTATATTTAGGTTGTATGCTTGTTAAAGTAAAACACTAGTTTTATTCCGCCTTTATCAAGCATACCGGAATATCCGGGTCCTTCTCGGACCGGATAATCCGGTTCCTCGGAAAAAGTTTTAATTCGCCTATTCAACCCCCCCCCCCTCTAGGCGACGTCTGTCCGTTCAAGTTCTTCCATGACCAATGCATGCAGTCGATACTTCCAAGCATCCCAGGAAATCTTCTTGCTGCATTGGTGGCTAGGATCTGGGCAGTGTCTTCCACAGTTGGTGTTCGCAAGTACTTCGGCCCGAACACCTCCAACATTGCCATGCATAACTTGTTCAGAGTTTCAATGGTTGTGGACTCGGACATGCGCAGATAATCGTCTTGGGGAGCACCGGGAGCACCATATGCAAGCATCCTCATTGCCACTGTGCACTTCTGAAGAGAAGTGAATCCAACCGTGTCGGTGCAATCCCTCTTGCACTTGAAGTAGGAGCGAACTCCCGAATGGCATGAACAATGTTGAGGAAGAGCTTCCGTTTCATCCTGAAACGACGCCGAAACGTCTCCTCGCCATGGATTGGATCATCGGCGAAGTAGTCGGCGTAGAGCATGCAATAGGCCTCCATCCTCTGCCTCGGTCTCGCCTTCCGGTGACCCGGCTTCGAGCCACCTCGCTGCGGCTGCTCCTGCTATACCATGAGGCTGGCAAGAGCGGCGATGATCATTCGATGCTCTTCATCCTCGACCTCGGCGGCAACTTCCTCTTCAAGCAGCTCGGCGAGCATCTCTTCGTCTTCGGAGTCCATGGTCGAGCAAGCAGAACGTCGAACATCTTGCGGGCGAGGTGGGCGAGTCACAGCGGCGTAGGCACCCTTGCGGGCAAATCTAGGCGGAGGACGGCGAGGAGGTCCCGACGGCGAAGGCTGGTGGTGTGGCGGGCTTCCTACAGGTTTGAGGCCGGCGGGGGAAGGGCGGGTGCGGCCAGCGGTGACATGGCGGCGAGGCGAGGTGGCGCGGGAAGGCCGGGACAGAGTGGGGAAAGGTGGCCGATACGCCGACAGGTGTGGCCTACGCCCGCTTTTCTTTCCGAGGGAGCCCCCCAATCGCCCCCCAACCGGGCGGGTTCGTCTTGGGTTCGCCAGATGGAAAAGGGCCCAAATCCGGCGCTTTTTGGGTTCCTGGGGGCGCGACTGGAAACGGCGGAAATCGGCGATTCGGAGGCCAAAAGCGGTCTGGGGGGGGGGGGGGGGTGCCTGGGTGGACGGCTGGAGATGCCCTTAGGACATGCCTGGCTAGAAGAATAGCTGCTAGAGATAGTTCAATGACATGAAGTTAAAATAAGGACATGCTAGATCTAGTCATGGAGAAGTGGCAATGGTCACACCAAATCCCCGATAGCATGGTATTTTCTTTATCCCTAATGAGGCAACAAAGTAAGGTAAACACCCAAGTGGATCACAAGATTAAGTTGTCAACTTCCCGTTATTCACCCCCCCCCCCCCCCCCCGTTACTCCAACAAATGCACCTGTTCCCCCTCACACGCCCTCATGAACATGCTTGATCAAAACAAGTAAACAAGAACAAGGTACATAATTTGCATCTACTCTTATAGCTGAAACTTAAAAATTGCAATCTCATATATTAACTCATAAAAAGGTCCACCCTAGAGGGTAATACAATGGTGACCATAATCATATTAAGAGGCCCATATGGTGCTAATACATTAAAGTTTAAGAGAGAAGAGATACATAAGTTACTTCCACAAACCCATAGTCTAGGGGTGGACTACTCCCTGTTCATCATGGTGACGATGGTGGAGTCGTTGGAGAAGATGGAGACCACGCCTCACCAGAGTTTCCCCCCTCCAATCTGCAGCTCCAAGTCTCTGTTTCGTGGTTCTGTGCTTCTGTCACACTCTTTTCCGAAAGCCGTCGGGGGACTATTTTATAGTCGGTTTTAGGTCAAAGACGGAGGCATGGAGACAAAAATCGACGGCATCGGAGCCTCGAGGGGGAAATGGGCATGGCCCACGCGACCAAGGAATCTGGCCGCATGGGGCCTACCCTTTTCTCCCTCGGACTTTCTTTTTTCTGATCCTTGGCTCGTACGTTTCCTTTCTTCCAAAATCTGATCCCCGTAAAATCTTAGATCATTTGGACGTCGTTTGGGTCATTGAAACGTGGAAATATAGAAAAATAGGGTTTCTGACTGTGCAGGGTTAATTCTAGATAAATAGGGAAAATGTGAATTGTTCCCATAAATCAATATAAGACATGAACATAAGCCATATATGATGCAAATATGATGAAGTAAGAAGTAAGAAAGTGCAAAGTTTACATGCATCAGCGCCGGATCGCGCCTACATGCGCGCGGCAGCGGAACTGACGGAGCCGGAGAAGGAGTTCCCCATCCAGCGCGGCGTGGAGTTATTATTTTTCACAACTTGTGTCACGGACAGGTGGTGGTCAATGTGGCAAATAATAAAGGATCTGAGAAAAGTATGTCAAATAGTAAATTATCCTGGCGTGGAGGCCGCCTCCCTCAACGATGTCCTCCCCGCCGACGAGGACTTCGCTTTCGCCTGGTCCAGGCGGGAGCACGAGCGCGAGGAGCTGGAACAGCAGAAGCGGTTCATGAAGCAGGCGGCCCAAAACCGCCTCCGTCGCGACTTCTAGGAGGGGCACGACGTCGACATCCTCGACGACGACGATGAAGGCGACGTCGACGGCATCAACGACGCCAAATCCGGACCCTCCAACCCCGCTGGGCCGCCGAGCGACAACGACGACGACGACGATGTTGACGGCGGGGACTAGTCGACGTTCTACAGCCAATGTTGACGGCTGAGACTACTCGGCGTTCTACGGCCAATACGGTGGTTTTAGTTAATAAATTTTAGTTTTTTACTTATATCCCTACTAGGTATGAATTCGCCCCAGTTTAAATGAAATTCGTCTAAGTTTTAAGAATTTTTATCAAAAATAAATAAATATTTGGGCTAAAGACTGGGCGTACGGTCTAGGAATCGATGCCCCAGTCTTGGGAGGCGAACGGGTGGAGCCCTTAGGGCATGTACAATGGGGTTACATCAGCTTCTCTTAATGTTGTCACGTAGGATATTTGTCTAGTTGGAAGAGAGAATGCAACAAGAGAGGAGGCTGCATTCCCTTAGCTAAGAGACGATCTTTTACGAAATAAGAGAATTACGAAATAAGAGAAGACTAGTCGCCTTCCCTTAGACATATAATTTCTTACCAAAAAAATGTAATTAATTCTCATTAATTATTAGGGATGACAATAAAAAATAATGCATTGTACAACTTATGATTTTGCCTTCTATGTAAATGACATGGATGGCTAAGTACATGCCCTTATACCCACTGTCAGGCCAGCACTGCGAATCGACAAACAGATCCAAACTCCCTTCGTCGCCCTCACCCGTCCCCTCTCCCTCCGGCGAAACGCGGCACGGCGGCCAAGCAAGGTGTTCCTCTGCACCCTGTTTCCTCCTCCCCCTAATCTTCTCCACTCTCTGATCTAGGATTTTCTCTTCTTTTGATCCCGGATCCACGGAAATCACGTCCCCAGCTTCCCAGATCCATCCAAGATCCGCCCCTTCTCTTGTACAGATCAAACAGTCTGACTCCTGTTCTTTCTTGGTATGCAGATGGATTGGCAGGGGCAGAAGAGCGCGGAGATGCTGATGCAGGTGCTGCTGGTGGCGTCTGCCGTGGCGGCGTTCCTGGTCGGGTACGCGATGGCTGACTTCCAGCTCATGCTGTTCGTCTACGCTGGCGGGGTTGTGCTCACGGCGCTCGTCACCGTCCCCAACTGGCCCTGCTTCAACCGACACCCGCTCAAGTGGCTCGAAACCGCCGAGTCTGATCGGCATCCCCGCCCTCATGTCAGCAGCACAACGGCAGCAACCGGGGGTAAGAAGAAGACCGGGAAGAACAAGTAGTCATAATCAGTCTCAAGAGTTCTAAACAAAAGATTTTCATAATCATTGTGATTCATGCTGGATTGCTGGTAAATCTACCATCAGATTACTTAGTTGTATGATGGTATGCGTTTCTTATGTTGTAATGTCAATCAAGCACAGTGCGTTTGGAGGAGCTAATGCATGGTTTCGGTTCAACCCCTTGGTGTTTGCCTCATGACTATCTGTTAGTGATAATTCTTTTCTACTAAGAATCATCCATCTGGAGCATGCTTCAATTCTATTTGTGCCCTCGTTTTCTGCCTTGGAAATTACACAGAACCACAACTCAGGGGCATTTATGACACTTGACCACAACTCTTGGACTTCATTTCAGAAAACCACATCCTTAAAGCCTAGTGACCAGTATACAACCTAAATAGCTCGTTTTTCTTGGTTTGACGCAAAAACTTTTATCAGGGAGCCCACATGCCGGGCGTGACGTTTCAAACTTGCCACACATTCAGCTCTTATATGGTGCAAGTGAACCTAGTCCGGTTCATATTGTCGTGATGGAGTAACGGAGAATGTCATTTTCGCCCCAAAATTAGACCTTGTAGCTGGCACCGAAAAGCTCTTGGTGCGATCGCTGTTACCTTCGCCGGAGCTGTTCGACAATGACTGGGGGAAAATGATTCTTCCATCCTTTTCGAAGTATTCAGTCACAGCAGCGGCACGGGAATGGTGCCATGGCACCGCCCTTAGTTTGGCGACACAGTGCTTGTTGGTGGAGACCAATGGGCGATTGTGCAGGAGCGTGGAGGGAGAAACCAATCGATGCCCCTTAGAGATGCTGCCCTGGTCCGCCAGTAACTACATTGCCCCTGCCCCTATCTATTCGCATCGAAGTAGCCTCTACCGCTGTCGCCTTCTAGCATCGGGTGTGGTGTTAGATGTTTCGGGAGAAGCCAAATTGGTTTGGCTCGGACCGGTTCAGCATGTTTAGATGGAGTGTTGAGCGAGTTGTTGCGCCACAGCGGGCTGGATGGCTACATCAGGCCTTACATGTTGTCCTCGGTGTCAGTTTTGGTGTCAGAAGCAGAAAAGGAGAGATTTGGGTTCTGCATTGGTCATAGCTCGCAAGATGTTTTCTGAAATCATGTCCAGCAGTAGTTGTTGTTGTGTGTCATACGTCCCTATAGTTGTGGTTCTGTGTTGAGGCCTTACATGTGGTCCTCGGTCTCAGTTTTGGCGTCAAAAGCAGAAAAGGAGATATTTGGGTTCTGCATTGGTCATAGCTCGCAAGATGTTTTTTGAAATCATGTCCAGTACTTGTTGTTGTCATATGTCCCTATAGCTGTGGTTCTGTGTAATTGCCTCTTTTCTGCCCTTCTACTGTTTGTCAGTTCTGGTAAATTTAAATAGTTTACAGTCGTAGGTTTACATGTATCGTGCTGCTGTATCTAGTTATCATCTAGTTCCTCTCTTTCTCTTCATGCAACAGACATTATCCAGATTATCAGTCTTGCTACTTATTTGATTACACTACGATATGTTCATGGAATGTGTTAGTATCTGCAGAAAACACGAATTGGGGTTGAGTTAACATTGATAGGCTAGGTTGTATTCTTTGTCAGTTTCCCTCCTAATCTAGAGAATTAATGGTCATTAAAGCATAAATTGAAGTAGCACGGTCCCTAAAAAAAATCAATTGAACTATGATACATGTTCCAAATTCAGTCATTTGATACAAAGTATGTTTCGAAGTTTTCATAAACTCTGCTTGAGATTACTGTGACGTGGTACTTTTTGAAGTCTTGTACCATGAATAATCATTTTCTTCGCTTATGTTTGTGCTGGAATCGGTGAATCAAAGCGAAGGATGCTTTAATCACTTTTTTACGCTTATTTATATTTAGTATACTTTTTTTTGTGTGTTGTGCCTACTAAATAGCCGATTGATCCATGAAGTATGACTAATCCCATAATTTGGAGCTCACTGGTAAAACATCAAACTGTTGGTTGTATCAGTTGGACAGTATTGCATGCAAGCTTGAGCGCGTCACTTTTTTTACAAACTTTGAACTTAGAATACTACCAGGTCAATGTTTTGTATCCAGTCCATTTTTGCAGGACTTATTAAAATATAAAGTTGTGTTTGCTGGTGTCTCCTTGTTCCCTAGTTCTTGCTTCATCTGGGTGAAATGTTGACAGCTCTGCCCTCCCGAATCGGTATTTTTACTACTTTCCTGAACATTTCTACTACTCGGGCAGTAATGATTTTGTTCTTTGCTTATCTTCTGATCAAAAGATAATCTTGCACTTGAATCGCTACCAAGAGAAAATCTTGTCTTCCAAAAGAATTTGGGACATGTTTTTTGATCTTGCTATTTATGCTAGTAATTGTCTCTGATGGAGGTAGAATTAGTCAATTTGTCTCTTCTTTTGAAAGTTTGTCGTACTGCTATCAAGTAGCTATAGTAACCATATGTTTTCTTCCTAAACTTAGTCGTTTGCGGTGATCAACCTCTGTGTCTTTTTCTATTCCACAATATGATTTTGAGTTATTGCGATTTTGAGTAACAGATGAAGTAATACATAATTTTGGAGATGGTCGAAATTGTATTTACATTGGTCACCGTCGCCCTAATTGTGTATTGTGGGCGTGATGGAAAATTCAGGGTGTGTTTGCTATTCTGTATTCCAGGTGAGACAGGCTGACCTTATACAGGTTGGGCTGAGATTTTGTCATGTGTTTTTTGACAGGAAAACAGTAGGGAAAGCCCCTACTGTGATTTTATATATATATAATGATGGATAATTACATTAGCAATCAGATTTCTTGTCAAAAATTACATGGCATCAAGCCATTGCTGCATACCTTCTTTAAGAGAAGGTTTAGCTCTGTGCGTAGCAAGAGTAAAAACATCTTTAAAAATAAAGATGCAAAGCTCAATACTCAATTGACCTGCCTCAAATATAATGTTATTCCTGTGTTTCTAGAGACTCCAGCAGCCAATGATTAAGTGCTCAGTGAAACAAGCATGTCCAGCTCTGGCTTTCCCATCTAACAGCATCTGATATAGGTCCAAATCATAATTCCATTCCTGGTTTAGTTTCCACCAGAAAGTCTGACTGAAATCGCAACCAAAGAATAGATGTTGCATGTATTCCATAGGTGCATCTGGACAAAGCACACATGATGTATCTTCCAGGTAAAATGTCTTCCTGTGAAGGATATCTCTAGTATTCAAGCGGTCTTGCAGCAGTAGCCAGAAAAAGAACTTGTGTTTAAGCTGTACGCAAGATTTCCAAATCCATAGAAATGGTGCAGGCGCCTGGTCATTGGGTGTGAGAGCATTGTAAACCTTTTTAACTGTGAATTTTGCCTCATTACACAGGCTCCAACTATCTGGATGAGCAGTGATCTCTCTATTGGTCAGTTCAGCTGAAAGCACCTCACTTTGTTGAAAAGCCACCATGGATAGAGGGAGATGAAAACGATCCAGAAAGTTATCAGAGTTAATTTCCATCATCTGCTTCAACTTAATATCTGGCTGCCTAGCAAAAGAGAACAGGTGGGGAAATGAAGTGGCAGGAGTACTATCTCGCCACTTGTCTTTCCAAAATCTAATAGTGCTGCCATCACCAGTAGAGCATTTGGTTAATTCCATGAATCTATCCCAAAGTGAGAGCACATCTTTCCACCAAAAAGATCCACAGGGGGTCTGAGCTTGAGGCAGTTTAGAATTAGAATAGTGTGCTTCCCAGATCAGTTTGACCCAAGGAGTATCATTCCTGTTCATGAATTTATATAAGTGTTTCATGAGCAAAGATGAATTGTGAGTTCTAAGGTTCATCACTCCAAGTCCTCCAGCCTTCTTTGGTTTACATATTTGCTCCCATTTAACTAAACAGTGTCCCCTCTTATGAATATCTTTATTTCTCCAAAGGAAACCTCTAGCAGATCCTTCAACATGATCCAGAAACCTCATGTGCATTTTGATGGTGCACATAGCAAATAATGGGATAGAGATGATAATGGACTTCACCACAGTTAATCTTCCATCATAAGACAACATATTAGATATGCCACATAGTCTCCTATGAATCCTCTCCAGGATGCTAACAAAGTGCTCCATTCTTCGCTTTGTGGTGCCCATGGGCAGGCCAAGGTAGGTGAAAGGTAAAGCTTCAGGCTTGCATGCAATGATATTTGCCAGTTCAGCACATCTCTCAGTGGTAATATTGATTGGGACCAAAGATGACTTGCTGTAATTTACCTTCAGGCCAGTGATAGAGGTAAATATAGCCAGAATGTTTTTAAATGCAATCAGCTGAGCAGGACAGGCAGGAAGAATGACCAGGGTATCATCTGCATACTGTATGATAGGATATTTCAGTCCAAAAGATGAGTCCAATGGCAGATTGAGTTCCCCCTCAGACCAAGCTTTATTAACCATATACTGAAGCAACTCAGAGGCTAAAACATATAGTTGAGGAGATAGAGGATCCCCTTGTCTAACTCCTCTTTTACAGTGAATTTTTTCCCCAGGCACACCATTGAGCAGTACAGATGCAGATGCTGTGCAGAAAATGCAACTAATCCAGCTGATACATTTACTACCAAATCCCAAGCACCTCATGGTTTCAAGTATGGCACTGTATTCTACTTTATCAAAGGCCTTTTCAAAATCAATTTTGAAAATAACAATCTCCTTTTTTGATTTATGGCAGAGGTGCAAATATTCATAAGCCCAAGCCAAGCAGTCTTGTATGGTTCTAGATTTAATAAATCCATATTGATTCTTGTGAACAAGAGGAATTAGCACAAGCTGCAGTCTGTTGGCTAAAAGTTTGGTCAAGAACTTCAGTGGGAGGCTCACCAAAGAAATAGGCCTGAAATCATTCACATAAACAGGGGAGGTCACCTTGGGGATCAGAGTAATAAAAGCTGTATCAATACTCTCAATGTTGATATTTCCCTCATAAAAATCAAAACATAGCCGATGAAATTGATCTTTACCTGTGGACCAGAACTTTTTAAGAAAAGCCCCATTAAAGCCATCAGGTCCAGGGGATTTATCTGAGGGCATATGCTTAACAATGTCATCCATCTCCTTAATGGAAAAAGGGGCTTCCAATTGTGCAAAATCAATATGCTGAGCTGATTGGATATATTGAGCAATGAGGCTGGTGTTTGTGGGGTTTTCAGACATACCAATTCTATTTTTGAAAGAACTCCAAATATGTGCAGCTTTTAAATCATGATCAAGCAAGATAATATTCTCCTCAGTACTGATACTTGACATGTAGTTGCATCTAAAATTCTGTGATGCTACTGCATGGAAAAACTTAGTATTTTCACCTCCAAGTTTAGCCCATTTAATTTTGGCTCTATTCCTCCAGAATATTCTTTTAGCCTCTAATAGCTTAGCAACATGAGTTTTCAGTATCTTTCTAAAATTCCTCTCTTGCACAGATAGGTCTCTTTGCTCTTCCAGACCATCAAGGAGAGCCAGAACATAATTACAAGAGGATATGATGTTAGATAAGTGAGATAAGTTTATGCTCCACTTCTTAATACCATTCCTGAGAGATTTAAGTTTAGCAGTGATGTCCTTAGCTGAATTAGCAATGTATCCAGTCTCAACCCAGGCAGTATTAACCACCTCAGAGAGCCCATCAAATTCGAGCCAATATTCCTCAAAACGAAACAATTGTGATTTAGGCACATCAGAGCCAATAGACACAAGAATTGGCACATGATCCGAGGTATTATTGCTCAATGGAGTGGCAAGAGTGTTTGGAAAAGTACTAGTCCAATTGGGAGAGGTGAAAATCCAATCTAACTTTTCAAACAAGGGGGAGTCTTGCATATTACTCCAAGCGAATGCACGCCCCTTTAATGGTATCTCTTCAAGGTCCAAATGCTGGATAATACGACTAAATCTCAGCATATTGTTAATATCTCCTCCTTGCCTGTTCCTATTATCAGGCGACCTCATCAGGTTAAAATCTCCCATAATAATCCAGAATTCCATCAGAGTTGTGTCTACATCATGCAACCAATTAAGAAAAACATCTCTCTCTTCAGGATCAGTGGGTGCATAAACATTTGTAACATAGAAAACTCTAGCAGAAAGCTTGCAGACTAACTGGACAGTTAATTGAAATTTGCTGCTGTGGACCACAGTGCCATCAAATAGATTACCATTCCACAGTGTGATAATACCTCCATAATTTCCAACAGATGGAGAATAAGCAAATTGATTAATCCTTCTTGGACAAAAATTTCTGATGTAAGCATGGTCAAAAGTTTCCCTTTTGGTTTCCTGTAAGCACATAATGTGGCAGTTACTCTCATCAGCTTTTGCTCAAATCTCATCCCACCGTGTTTGGGAATTGATGCCTCTCAGGTTCCAATCAACAATATACCAGGATCTATTCATTGGGAAACAATTGATTGGTGTGAAAGCTGGGATATCATAAATAACCCATGTTGCAAGAGAGTGCTATTGTGTAGTGATGCTTTGATCAAGTGAATGAAGTGGTATATGATGAGATGGGCACATCACATAACATAGCATAAATAAATCACACAAAATATCACCCATAACTCAGCATCAACAAACCAAATATAGCACATATACCACATAAGACCACACTGACATAAAATATGGTTCACACACCAGATACATAAAGCAACCGACAGATAGCAAACCACATCACCAAAACACATATAACATGAGCAGTTCAACTCTCTCATCAACACACTGGACATAAGCAAAATATTCTGAGTACATCCACTCTGACAAAGACACTGCAGCAAGGGCTGAAGTTCGACATACTGACACAGTAGCTGAACAAAAGAATCTGCAGTACCAAGGAGGCTTTTGCGTGCTGCCTCTGAACCATTAACTGTTTTCGATACTCTCATTGGAACTATCATAGTTGAGGTCTTCCTCAGAAAGCATCGTAGATGCCATCTGGCAGTGTGCACCTCCAATAGCTTGCAACACAGATGAAGGCAGGAAAGGAGGCGCTGGAGCAGAGGTATCTACCACGTGTGCTTCAAATTCAGCAGCCAAGTTCTTGGAGGTACTAGCCTCCCCCTCTGCTAAAGCAAGATCAGAGGCTGGCTTATCTTTAAATCCAGCTGCCAGGCCAGCAAGTCTGTTGTTGCGCCTCACAAACTCCACATTGGGTGGTGCAACAGCTTTACTACGCCTCCTCCTAGCTGGCTGAGCAACTGCAACATCTTGAGCTGCTTCTTGCATGGTATCATCAGCAGGGGCTTCAATATTGGGCATCTCAGCAGAAGTAGCATTCTCAGCAGGTAACATCATGTCCTGATCAAGTGGCATAGGTAAAGGCTGAGCAATAGCATCACCATGTTCACCATCATGCATGTCCTGGGCAATATTACCATCCACTAGGGGCACCACAGGCAGCTCAGCAATGTTATCAATAATCCTATCATCATCTTGGATAGCCACATTCTCCTAAGCAGGTGCAGGACTCTGAGGGGGGGTCATGAGCACAGGATTAGCTGCATTGTGTGCAGCATTGGCATTTGCTGTACCCTCCTCTTCAGCATGATGCACTTCTCCTTCATGCTCTGCATGCCAGGACTGAAAATCATCTACAACAATGGGTACAGGGTGGGGGTTCTGGCCATCAGGTAGCAGTGGATCTTCATCACCTGGCCCTGCTCCCAGCAAAACAGATGACAAGATAATTGTTGGGCAGGACCAGGAGTCTCCTGTTCCAAGGTGGGAAGTGGACTGAGTAACCACAATGCTTAAGGGGATGTTATCAATGTTAAACACCCTCATCTTAACAATGATCCTGGACATGTTGGAATCATCTATATTCCAGATTAAAACCCTGCCATACTGAGCTAAAGAAAGGACAATAGTTTCTAGGCTCCAGCACTCCTGAGGGTAATTCATAAGCATTAACCAGCAATCATGGGTAAATGTAACAGATCTATGGTTTCTGCCTCTGTTCTGCTCAATGATTCTAATCACAGAATCACCAATGAAGTATGGGCTATTCATAACTGCACTGTCTCTTTCTACAACATCCATAAATCTGACAAGAGCAGCTCCTAATCCACTTCGAGAAACAGCTCGCACATTCAAGTGCCTCTGCTGCTCAAGGAAATCACTGATCAAGATCGAGGTACCTTCGAACTGGTCGGGATGAGGCTCGGGCTCGATGACGACAATCGCCCAAGTGTCGTAGGAGTTGGGCAGAGAGCCGCCTACGGTGACGTAGCCACGCTGCGGCCGCAGCCCATTGGGCGGGATGAAGCCGACGCCAACGGGAAGGTGCGGGATGAAATCGCAGGGGTAGTTCGCCATCTCCAATGGTGGTGGCTGAGGCGGCAGTGCAGGGTCGCCGGAGAACTCGAGACAGCTCTCGCACTATAGCGGATTTGGGGGAATAGCCGCGTCTCCCTGGCTTCTGGTTAATATATTGGCAGGAGTTGTAATTTCTTCCGATAAACCAGAGATTTTCTACCTTTGTAGAAACAATTCCTTGCAATGTGGCCGAATCCATAACAGATTATGCAACGGATTTTGCTTAAACAAGCAGTGGCAAGGTGACCATCAGATAGGCATTTTTGACAGAAAATCCCGTCATTAGCGCGACTAGTTTCTTGCCTAACAACAGCCGGAGACTCAGGTGGGCTTGTGACGTAGTGCTGCCTCTGAGTTGGGCCTGAATTAGATCCGGCCCAACATGGGACTGAATTCGAAATTCCTGAAATCCCGCCCATCCGTGATCCGTGATCAGCGCGGCTGGTACTAGCAATGTTCGATCCGATCTGCTGAGTATGAATCTGGTTCAAAACTGGTATAGTGACAGACAGAGAACCAATTGGTATTGTATTTGCGCCCGTGAGAACTGAAGAGGTTGTGGAAGCGCGGTTGAGATCACGTCTGATAGCACGAAAGACTGACTGCATGGGAACAGGTGCATTCACGGATCTACGTGGTCTATTCTGATGTCTATGAGGAGATGATCATTCTGCATCAATTTCACTATAGAAATTTTGTTCCTCTCTGATCCAATTAGGACCTCCGAAACCCCATAGATGAAAATAGCATTTGAACTGATCACATGAGTAAGATCTCAAGTTCTGAATAAAGAAACCCACTGCCTTGCAACTGACTGAAAACTGGAAAACTCGGTCTCTCAGATTCAGAATATCAATCTCATCATATGCAACACCCAAACAAGCCGAGAGGGCTAGGCTAGCATTCAGATCAGACAGGCGAAAAACAGATCGTCCGAAGGAAACCACAAGAAAGAATCGGTGTGACCTAGACACGGGGTTCACCGAGGTAGCAAAGATGTGACGAACCTTAGCCCGGATCATATGACCCGGGGAAAAATCCAGGGTGTGGGCAATGGAGGAGGGATCCGCGTAGGGATC
Source organism: Poa annua (assembly GCA_026929855.1). Classification (NCBI taxonomy): domain Eukaryota; kingdom Viridiplantae; phylum Streptophyta; class Magnoliopsida; order Poales; family Poaceae; genus Poa; species Poa annua. Next base: position 24,359,329 of record CM049439.1, on the reverse strand, counting down.
CCTACCGATTGCAGCCATGGATGGGACGTCGTGGATCGCCTAGAGGGTGGTGGAGGTGGAGTCGCCATGGGAGTCGCCAGAGGGAGGGGGAGGAGGTGGAGTCGCCATCTATCTGACTCTAGGAGCTTTTCAAGATTTTGTCATGTGTTTGGTGGCTCGCATATGTTGAGCTAAGCTGACATGAGATGGTGTTTGGTGGACTGTATGCACTAGGACATGTTGAGTCATTACACTATTTCAACAATGTGTAAATAATATTTCAATAATGCTTGTATTATGTGGGTGAATTAGCTTAATTTCCAACTTAGAGTCAATCCTAGGATTAAAATAATTATATCACAGTTTTTACTTATAAATCCTCCAAGTCTAGAAATTGAAATTACAAACATGTCCAAATTCTTACATTGAGGATCTTGGAAAGAATATAAAAAAGTAATCAGGATATGGTTGGAGCTAGGCGCGAGCTGCCCAGAGCTGGGAGGCGTTGTGCACGAGGAAGGAGGCTTCAGCGCCGTTGGCGGTGTCGTTGTATCGGCATAGTTGATAGTAGACGGGGTTCTCTAGTTGATGGTAGAAACAAGGGGTAGAAGGTTGAGTTGCCCAGGTCGAGAATGAACAAAGCAGTTTATCCAACTTTGGATCTCACGGTGATGGTGAGATCCTACTGCTGCTATAATTCACTATAAGGCAATAGGCATGAACAAGTTGCAATGAGTCGTATAGTGTGTATGATTGGTCGTGCCCTAAACGCTTCCCTCGATTCGGCTTATATAGACGGTCGGAAATAGGGTTACATGGAAACTACGTATCTGACAAAAATATAAAGTCTTAGACCTAGCCGGCTAGGTTGCCCCTTTCGTCTTGGACGTTGTTATTTCATGGGTTTCAGTAGGCTTCCCTCGATTCGGCTTATATAGACGGTCGGAAATAGGGTCACAAGGAAACTACGTATCCGACAAGAATATAAAGTCTTAGGGACAATTGCTTCTGTGCCCTGGTTCTCTCTAGTTTATCCGTCTGTGCCATACCTGCGTAGTTTCTCTCGTATGTGCCCTGGATGGCTCGGAAATCGGCCAAACGCTCCGTTGCCCTCTAGTCAACCGTCATTTGGCCTGACTGGTGGGGTCGGCCTGGCGCGGCTCGGTTGGGATTTCCTAGGGTCGGCTAGTGGGGTCGGCCCTTTGACCTTAGATGTGGGCCTAGCGAAGTGCATGCACCCCGTCCCACCTGCATGCATGCGGCCGTACGTGCGCGTCCATGCCGTTCCATCTGTGCTCGCCGCGCCTTCAATGGAGTGCCCCCCTGGCCGGCAAAAAGCTGCCTCGCCGCCTACACTGCCGGACCGGAAGCGCATCTGCTCCGCCGTCCTCGCGTCTCTCTTGCCTACTCTATCCTGCTGCAAGATGAGCAGTCTGGAGCCGAATCAATGCCCGGTCGCCATTACTGCCGTCTAGACCGCGACGCCGTCCAGACCGCTCCTAACATTAAAAGGAGCAATCTCCTTGCCCATTACGCTCACAAATCCCCTCTTCCTCTCCTAGACACCTTCGCCCAGTCCTGTATCTCTCCATGCCTCGTGGTGATGGCAGCTCCACTCCCAGCTCGAACCGCCGCCGCCGCCACGTCCCCTATCCTTGGTTTCTTGAGGCGAGCGAGGGAAGCGGCATGGGGAGTGGGCGTGGGCTTGGGCGTGCGCGTACTCCTCCAAATTCGAGCAGGAGGCGAGCGAGGGAAGCCGCATGGGACGGGGAGTCTCCAAAGGGCAGGGGCAGGGGCAGGGCCATTGCTCCCGATCCCATTCCCTTCATCGATCTGTCCGACGAGGACGACCAGGGTATGGACTGGACCATGGCCTGGAAGGAGGAGGTCACGGAGGTCCTGGACCCGGGTTTGGCCTGGGCCATGGCCGACCAGAAAGCCATGGACCTGGCCAAGCATTCCGCCACCGAGCAGCAACGGCTCAGTATCTACTCGGAGAGCAAGGGGAAGAAGGAGGACATGTGGTCGGCGTCGAACAGCAACGCCCCAGAAGAGGTCGATGCCAAGGGCAAGGGCAGGGGCAAGGGCAAGACCGAGTCGGTGGAGGTTTCCGATGGCGACGACGAGTGGTAGTCAATTTTAGTTATTAGTTGATTTATTAAGGGCAAGTGCCAATTTAGTTATTAGTTGTTGATCTATTTTATAATTTAGCAAGGGCCTTTTACTACCATTTTGTACTACCATGAAATTTGGCAATGGCCTTGTGCTTGACGTTTCCAATTGTGTGTGTAAATCCACTTCAGTTTGCAAAGTTTGCTTAGAAATGGGGCCGTTTACCCTACCTTTGGAGCTCATTTGAAACACATTTTTCAGCGAGTCCACCATTTTTGCTTAGAAATGGGGCCGTTTACCCTACCTTTGTAGCTCATTTGAAACACATTTTTCAGCAAGTCCACCATTTTTGCTTATAAATGGGGCCTTTTATCCTACCTTTGGAGCTCATTTGAAACACATTTTTCAGCGAGTCCACCATTTTTGCTTATAAATGGGGCCTTTTACCCTACCTTTGGAGCTCATTTGAAACACATTTTTCAGCGAGTCCACCTTTTTTGCTTAGAAACGGGGCCGTTTACCCTACCTTTGGAGCTCATTTGAAACACATTTTTCAGCGAGTCCAAGCTCATTTGAAAATTTGTATGGATTCAAGCTAGATTTGAGCAAGCTCATGGCTATCCCCATTTGGTTTGCCAAAATCCCCATTTAAGTTACGATGACGGGTAACAGCCAAAATCCGCATTTGGTGTGCCAAAATACCCATTTTGTGTCACTGAGGCAAAAGGGGGTGGGCGAGCCAAAATCCCCGTTGGGTCCGTCGTGGTCCACTCGTCAGCGGGTGTACAGCCCTTGTCCTACGCGCGCGTCCAATTAGATCGCAGAATGAGCTTCTCGCGGATCGCCCCGATTCTGCGTGCAGATTCCTTCTATAGAAAATCGGACGGCTGCAGTTTAACCGACATTTGAAATGAGCTTCAAATATTCATAAAAAATCAAAAAAAGGAAAATCATGCGCACATAGTCGTATTATGTCATATACTAACGACTCAAGTTGAAAAACATGGTCTACATACATTCAAAAGGAGAAGGTCATGGATCTCATGTGATATTGCATAACTCAAACTATGAGGTCTAAGGTTAGAGAGAAGTGGTTTTGGAATTGCAACATGAAATTTTCAAAAACCTCACAAAAGCTTCATTTTGGAGTGACTAAGAAGGATCCATGCTTAGTTTTTCATTTTCATGTTTTAAACTTGTTTAAATGTTGGTCAAACTTAGGTTTGACCGAATTTGAAATAACCATAATAAATTCAAAAATTATCGAAAAATTGAAAAACCGATGTACATAGTCTTCATATGTCATATACTAACGACTCAAGTTGAAAAACATGGTCTACATACATTCAAAATTAGAAGGGCATGTATCTCATGTGATATCGCAAAACTCAAACGATGAGGTCTAAGGTTGAATAGAAGTGGTTTTGGAATTGCAACATGGTAATTTCAAAATACTCACGAAAGTATCATTTTGGAGTGACTAAGAATGGTATAGGCTTAGTTCGCGCCCAAATGTGCGCCAGTGCGCTCCCAGAGCAATAACAAATATTACAAATGATTAAAGTTGATAAACAAGGTCTACACACGTTCAGATCGCGTAACTACACAGAGCGCGCATTGTGGATGCCAGTTCACGTCCAGTTCGTGTCCAGATTGTGCTTGGTGTGTTGACACGGATGCACCGATACGTGTAGTTCACGTCCAGTTCGTGTCCGGATATTTACACGTAAAAAGAAAATTAATCGTGTCAGTTCTCGCAAAAAATGCTTCTGATACGTGTAGATGTCTCATAGCGTCTCCAACTGCATTAACTTGGACCAGAACGACGACGCGCGTCAACTGTTCGACCTTTGTACTCGACACGTCTAGGGGCACCAGATGACGTGGTAAACATTTACAGGCATGTCGGTTCGACTAGACGTGAAGCGCGGTCACACGATGTCATCATTGCGAATATAATCTGTAAATTGTGTTGTCATGTTACACTGCGTTGGCAAGAAAACGAAGCGATGCGCCTGTTCGGTGCCCCAAGCGGTTATCGATTTACGCGCCGGCGGCAGTGAATTCATCACTATCCCTTCACAAATAAAAACCCCAATCTCATTGCATTGCGGTTCACTCGCTCTTCTCTCCATTCTCAGTTCTCTCTTCTCTCTGAAAAACCCCAACCACCCCTTCTCTCCAACTACAATGGATCCGTGCTGGCAGAATGAAGCCATCCCGAGCGACTCGGACGGCGAGGGGAACCCGTTCCCCTGGTGGGAGGTGGGCAACGGGCACGCCGGCGGCTCCGGCACCGACGACGACGACGAGGGCGACGACGACGAGCAGAGCCAGGACGGCGACTCCGACCCCGACGACTCCGATCCCGACTCCGACGACGACGACCACGACGGGTCCGAGGAGGAGGACTCGGACCCGGAGTTGACGATGGGCGGCCAGGAGGAGGAGGATGACGCCGACGATGAAGAGGAGGAGGAGGCGGAGGAGGAGGAGGATGAATCCGACGACGACGACGACGACGAACCGCCAGCCAAGAAGCGGCGGATGTAGGAGGCCGTCGATCGTCGTAGTAGCAGTAGCAGTGCATTAGTTGCACTGCTACTGATTAGTAGTAGTATTAGGCCGCCGCCGGCATAGTAGCAGTGCTGCATGCATTGTAATCTTTTGTAATTGTTAATATAATCCAAATATAATCCTATTCGAGTTATAAGTCGAGTTTCAATTAGTAGTAGCAGTTTCAATTCGAGTTATAAATCGAGTTTCAGTTTTCAAATCGAGTTATGAATCCTATTATAAATCAATTCGAGTTATAAATCGAGTTTCAATTAGTAGTAGCAATTTCAATTAGTAGTAGCAGTTTCACTAAAAAATGACGTACTAATGAACGAATTGTCAGTTATTTCAGTGTTAATTCGGTTAATTTAGTGTTAATTCAGTTAATTCGGTGTTAACGACGTGTTAATTGGGGCGGAGATACCCAACCTGGGCGTCAGACTCGTCCCTTCCTGTCCCTACTTGAGGACCCAGGCCGATCCCACCAGTCAGGCCGAGCCGAGCCGCGCCTGGCCGACCCCACCAGGCCGACCCCACCGGTTAAAGAAGGTTGACTAGAGGGAAACAGAGCGTTTGGCCGATTTCCGAGCCATACGGGGCACAAACGAGAGAAACTACGTGGGTATGGCACAAACGGATAAACTAGAGAGACCTGGGGCACAGAAGCAATTGTCGCTTATATTATATATATGAAGTGTAATGAACAATTTAATTAGCTGAACAATATTAACTGGATTGCAGAAAAATTTGGGTGTTCAGATTTTTCCCTCTCACATTTGTGATGAGGTTAAAGCTGTAGATGATGATTCATGTGAAGCAATTGGGTTGAGTTGTTTGACATAAAGAAAACAAGGAGGGAACTCGATTCTAAACTTAAATGATACGTGGTTTCCTTTAGAATTCTGAAGTTCAAACTAGACAGATAAGAGATGAATAGATCTACTATAATTTCCATTCCATGCAACACCACACGAAATGAAACCACACATTTGCAGATCAATCTTGCATGCCAAATATTGGGCTCTACTATACACATTCTAAGCACTAATATATATGTTGGGGAACTAATATATAGTAAGAACTTTGACCACACAAAAAAATTGCAGATCAATCTTGCATGCCAAATACCGTCAGAACAACGGTTGCCAAACAGAGCGGATTTTGGGGAAATGTTAGTACCTGATCTTGTGAAAGACGAGGACATGGTCCCTCATGGCGATCTGCATCACCGCCACCTTCCTCTGCTTGCGGTCGTACTCGAGATCTAGGCCGACGAACTTGACCTCCTCGTCCGCGAGCCAACGCTTGTACTTCTTGAGGATTAGATCCACGGTCGCGGGCTCGTTCGTGTACACCGCCTCGACCCATGTCGCGTCGTGAGCATGCACATAGCCGGTCTCCGTTGTCTCCTTGTCGTCGTCCATGCCTACCCAAAGATTGGGATCACCGCCCTTGCTTGTTTCGGCTCCCATGGTGGGGGAAGAGAGAGGCGAGAAGGAGGCGATAGAGGAGGTGGTGGAGGCGAGAGAGGATAGACGCGAGAGGAGAGCCCGTACGTCGGCGGCGAGAAGGTACGTGGTGGGGTTTTTTGGGTAGTGATGCAGAGGCGAGAGAGGATAGTGGTGGAGAGTACTGACGTCCGGAGACTACTAAACGAAGCAGGCGAGGAGACAATGCGGCGGTTCCTCTCTTTTTTGTTCTGTCGCGGTTCTTCTCCTCTTCATTCTGCCACGGTCCCACAGGTCAGTGGGTGCCCCTGCCCCTCCCATGCCCACGGCGGTCCCACAGTTCAGTGGCGGCAAAGGAGTGAAGGAGCGGTTCGTTTTTTTATTTGTGCGGCGGTTCCTCCCCTGCGCCTACGTAGCGGTTCCTGCCAATGAGTCCCTGACATGCGGGGTTCACCGTCCATGGATCCCACCTGTCAGCGAGCGAAGGCAAGGAACGGCTACGTCACAGGAGTTTTTCTGCGCCGTCCCCACTCCCTCTCCACTCTCTCCAGTCTTCACACTGTCTCACTCACCAGTCCAATCCCTCTCTCTCTCCACACTGTCTCTCTCTCTCCTCTCTCTCTCCCAACCTCTCCGCGCGCAGCCTCTCCTCCGTCGCCATCGGGTCCATCGGCCGCCTCCACCACCGTCGCATCCGTCGGCCGGAGATCTGCGGGACTCAGGCTTCGAATCGATCCAGTCCCCTTTTTTCGTTGTTTTACTCGATCGAGCTGGTCGCCGACCGATTGCTTCAAAGGACGAACCCTAATCTAATCCTTCCGCCCTTTTCCCGGGGCCGTTTGCTTTCTTGTCTGCGCGGCTGCCGTTATTTAGCGAATCGGGATGATTTTATTGTATCTAATCGGCAGGTAGCGAAGCGGGCGGGGCGCTTTTTAGCGGAGATTTTCCTAGGGTTTACCGTCTAGCGATTGAGGGTCCATGTGATGTTATTTTTATGTGTTAACTTGTTTCATGACATATGGATGCTGCGGTACATCTCCTGATTTCTTAGCTATTTTCGCTGTTTGAGATTCAAACTAGATGCTCCTATAGTTTATTTCCTTTTCTTACTGCATATATATGTGTTATTACTGTTCAATTAATTGTCTATCATCTATGTGTTCACTGTTTATAAGGGATTTATAATTGCTAGTGCAAATGTTGCAACCTGAACCTAAGCATACCAACTTACTTTTAACGTGTAAGGGCATGTACAATGCAAGGTGCTTAATTATGGGAGGTGCTTAGAAAATAAACCGGTTTTTAGCTAAGCACCGGTGCTTATTTGTTCTAGACAAATGCTTAGCTAGGCACCCCTCCTATAGACATAGGCACCGGTGCTTATGAAAACGCTTGGTTTATTTTTGTAAGCACCTTGCATTGTACATGGCCTAATAGGTTTCATAATTCGCAAAAGTTTTAATTTATCATCATTAATTGTTCATATATATTGTTTATCTATTAATGTTATTATAATTATCTATCCTCTAATTGTTCACTATTTAATTATTAGGTTGACACCATGGACCGCCATGAAGTTTCCGTCTTGCTCTCATCTGCCAAGAAGATCGCTGACACCAATGACATTAGCTCATCCTCCGAAGGTGATGGTGCTGCAGCAAAGGATCATGCTGTTAAGCTTGAGGAAGAAGGTGATGGTGCTGCAGCTAGTGATCTTCATGCTAGTGCTGGTGCAACGGTTCATCCAGATGATGCTGCTGTTGCTATACTTGCTGCCAAGCTGACTCGTCGAGGTAAAATATACCATGGAGCATATCAATTATAGTTGCAGGATAGGTACGTAAAATGCTTAGGCCTGGCCGTTTGGCATGCATAGTGGTCGTAATCTGGATGTATATTCAGGGAATTTTTCAGTTCTTATATGTCTTCAATTTTAGGAAAACTTTGTTGCCGAACTATATGCCTTAATTATTCATTGATTTCCTTAATTATATGTAGGTCCCAGGATAAAGGGAGGTGAGACATTTGACAAGTATTGCGTGTTTCCCAACCTAGTGGAAATGTACCCGACACAACTTGAAGCCCTGAAACATCAAATTCACGAAAGGCGCCCCACAATTTTTTTCTATGTGTGCACTATAAAGGGTGAAAGTACTATGAGAGGCAAATCCAGAATGGTAAATAATCTTAAGGATGTTTTTTGATATTTATATGTTGACAATGACTACATATGAATCAAGTTTTGCATCTTATAATTAATCTGCAGTACTTCACAAGGAAGTTTACCCAGAAATACATCTTGAAGAATATGAAACTTCCAGCTGATGATCTGCAAGTCTCTTTGAAGAAGGGATCTTCTTCTGTGCAAGTGAGGATGATCATGGGCAAAGGGAAGCATGCAGGCGCAGTGATCACAACTAACCGGAGAGTTGTGGTGCAGGACAGCAACATGAAGGACAACGATATCTTTGTGTTTTGGTTCCGCGTGCGCTACAATGGTCATCTCAAGTTACTTCTTAGGAAGCTCAAGATGAAATGATCTAGCACCAGGCTGGATGTTCCAATTAAGTAGTAGTTCTATGTGTATGAGCTCAAGTAATATGAGCGTACGTTGAACTTCTCTTAATTATGTAATGTGCTCAAGTAATGAGCGTTGAACCTCTGGTAGTGTAATGTGTGTCCTTTTGGTATATACTATATATGTAAAGCTTTTGGTGCTCTCTATATATATTATGCTGGAGTATATATATAGATAGTTTGCTTTAATTAATTAATAGTCATACATTAGCCTTAGCTCAACTATGTAAGGTGGAAAGGATTGTAACTAACTAGATCACTACGATAGCTCAACTGGTACTCTAATTGCCACTTCGACATATCTAGAGGGTGCTGGGTTCGAGTCCCAGTCCTCAATTTTTGATTTAATATTTTGGCGGCCAAAATATTCGACATATCAGGAGGTTCTTCTCAGCCTCCGACCAGAAATTTGAATCCCCTCCGATACTTTATGCCGGCCAAAATATCCGACCTGGTGGATCTCCACCACGCGCCCCTCTTGGCGACGAGCCCCTCACCATGACGAGACCCTCTTCACGGCCGAGGTGACGGCGGTGGTGGTTGTGCCGCGGCCGAGTGATACGTCTCAAACGTATCTATAATTTCTTATGTTCCATGCTTATATTATACCAATTGCTACATGTTTTATATACACTTTGTGTTGTTTTATGCATTTTCTGGGACTAACCTATTAACAAGATGCCACAGTGTCAGTTCCCTGTTTTCTGCTGTTTTTGGTTTCAGAAAACCACTTAAGGAAATATTCTCGGAATTGGACAATTTTTATACCGAAGTCCCTATTTTCCTCGGAACAATCCAGAACATCGAAGACGAGGCGGAGTCGGGCACCGAGACGCCCAGATGAGGTGGGGGCGCGGCCCCACCCCCAGCCGCGCCAGGACCTCATCACGGGGCCTCGAGCCTCCGCCGCCTTCGCCCTTTCGCCTACAAATACCCCCCGACAATACAAGACCTAAGACCCGAACACTTTTCCACAAAACCTTACGGAGCCGCCGCCGTCGTCAACCCTAGTTCGGGAGGGTTCAGAAGCTCTTCCCGGCACCCTGCCGGAGAGGGGAATCATCACCGGAGGGCTCTACATCACCATGCCCGCCTCCGGACTGATGCGTGAGTAGTTCATCCTTGGACTACGGGTCCATAGCAGTAGCTAGATGGTTGTCTTCTCCTATTGCGCCATCATGTTTAGATCTTGTGAGCTGCCTATCATGATCAAGATCATCTTTATGTAATGCTACATGTTGTGTTTGCTGGGATCCGATGGATATTGAATACTATGTCATTTGCTTCATAATATATCATGTTGTGTGTTGTTTATGATCTTGCATGCTCTCCGTTGCTAGTAGATGCTCTGGCCAAGTAGATGCTTGTGACTCCAAGAGGGGGTATTTATGCTCGATAATGGGTTCATGTCTCTATTTAATCTGGGGTAGTGACAGCAAGCTCTAAGATTGTAGATGTACTGTTGCTACTAGGGATAAAACAGTAGTACTTTGTCTAAGGATAATTGTATTACTTACATTACACACTTTGCCTAATGCAATAATCTGTTGCTTGCAACTTAATACTGAAAGGGGTGCGGACGCTAACCGGAAGGTGGATTATTAGTCATAGATGCGGTTGGAACGGTCTATGTATATTGTTGTAATGCCCAAATGAATCTCACACTAGACATCATGACATTAGTATATGCATCATTATGCAGCTCTTTATTCTGTCAATTGCCCAGCTGTAATTTGTTTACCCACATGTATGCTATTATTATTGTTACGGAGAGACACTACTAGTGAACTGTGGACCCCGGTCCTTTTTCTTTAAACTGGTAATACAACCAACTACAAACTGTTACTTTCATTCTCTGCAAACATCATCCTCCACACATACGTTTAATCCTTTGTTACAGCAAGCCGGTGAGATTGACAACCTCACTGTTGAGTTGGGGCAAAGTTTCTTGATTGTGTTGTGCAGGTTCCACCTCCCTCGTCAACTACACGCCACCAAGCAATTTCTGGCGCCATTGCAAAGGGGAGACCTTCAGACGTGTTCTTCATCTCCTACTGGTTCGATAACCTTGGTTTCATAACTGAGGGAAATTTGCTGCTGCACTACTTCACACCTTCCTCTTGGGGTTTTCCAACCACACGCCCGTGAGTGCATCAAGAATTTCTGGCGCCGTTGCCGGGGAGATAGGAGCACCTCTGTGTCAGCAAGTCTTGACTCCCTGCAACAGCACTTTTCTTGCGCCGTTGCCGGGGAGATCAAGACACATCTGCAAGGGGAGTCTCTCACTTCCCAATCTCTTTACTTTGTTTTTGTCTTGCTTAGTTTATTTTTATTTCCTGTTTAGTTTGCTATTAAATATCAAAAACACAAAAAATTTAGTTACTTGCATTGTTATTTTCCTTGTTATTATTTTGTTTGCTTCTTATTATAAAAAATACAAAAAAATTAGTTACTTGCATTTATATTTATATTTCGGTTTTGCCTTAATATTGCTAAAATGGGAAGTCCTGAAGTTGAAGTACGTTCGTTTAGGCAACAAGGAGGAGAAAGTTTGAAAGATGCATAGTATAGGATAAATGATGCTCATAAAAAATGCACTAAAAAACATTCCACTTTAATCCTTCTTAGGAATTTTTATGTTGGTATTTCTAGTTGGTATAGGTATGTTCTTGACACTCTCACGGGGGGTAATTTTCTTGGTACTTCTGCTTTGGAGGCCTGCAATTTAATTGAGAGTTTGGTAGGATCACCACCACCTACTAAAGAAATTAAAACTGAGATCACTCTGGGAGATGTTATTAAAAGGTTGGATTCTATGGAGAATTTTTTTCTTGATAATGCTAGCAAGAGTAATGGATCAATAGAGGATATTAATGAAAGAATCACTGCTTTAGAAACTAGTAACACCCTTGATACTCATAATCATAGAATTGATGGATTAGAAGAGGCTATGGAAACTTTAAGCTCAACTTTTTCCTCTATTAAAACTAAGAAAGAGAAAGCTTTTGTGGGGAGGGAGCAAAAGTTCATCTATATTCCCAAACCGAAACCCCCTAGTATGCCTAAAAATGATGGTAGTAATTTACGTAATATGACACCTTCATGGATACCTAAAGCACCTATTACAACAAACCATGTCTTGGATGAATTATTGATGTTGATGCTTCCCATTTTTTATTCCTGTTATTTTATTTTCTTGAGTCAAGGAACATGCCTACCTCTGTAGCAATTCCTTTCTATCTTTACTTTATTACATAAGTTGTGCCAAGTTAAGTCTCTAGTAGAAAGTTGATGCTAGATTTGGATTTCTGCGCAGGAACAGTTTTTCTGCTGTCCACCGTTTAATTCATTAGAATTCACAGAAAAATCAAAATGACCTGAGATTTTTTGTGCGTGATCCTCAGATATGTACGCAACTTTAATTAGTATTGAGTTTTCTGATTTGAGCAAGTTAAGTGCCTCGAAAAAATTCGTCTTTACGGACTGTTCTGTTTTTGACAGATTCTGCCATTTATTTTGCATTGGTTCTTTTGCTATTTTTGAATGGATCTTTTTGTTCCATAAAATTCCAGTGGCTGTAGCTAATGTCCAGTACCATGATAATGATTGTCTCCATGCAGAATATGAGAATTTTTGATTATGCACTAACTCTCTAATGAAGTTTACTTTGAGTTTGGTGTGGAGGAAGTTTTCAAGGATCAAGAGAGAGGATGATATGATGTGATCAAGAAGATGAAAGAGCCTAAGCTTGGAGATGCCCCCGTGGGTCACCCAAGCATATTTCAAGAAGACTCAAGCGTCAAAGCTTGGGGATAGCCAAGGCATCCCCTTCTTCATCAACAACTTATCAGGTCATCTCTAGTGAAACTATATTTTAATTCCGCCACATCTTATGTGCTTTACTTGGAACGTCAGCTTGTTTTTATTTTTGCTTTTGTTATTCTTGTTCTCTGAATAAAATGGATCCTAGCATTCTTGTGTGGGAGAGAGACACGCTCTGCTTTTTGTTTTGAATACTCCTATTCTTCACTTATATTTGTTAAGTATTCTTCTATAGCTACTGCAATACTTTCAGCTCTTATTTTTCATGCACCTCTTGTTCAGAGCTGTTAGTTCTCATATGTTATACTCTCTTGCTTCATTGTTAAATACTTGGAGAGTTTATGTTTCAAATAAGTTGATTGGTGTTTGGTCAAGAGCAGAAAATGTTAAATGTGGTAGATGGTATGATGAAATGATACATAATCTTGTAGATCATTAAATTGTGTCACTTGAATCATTGATGTTGTTTTGAGATATTAATATGCTTAATGGTAAACATAAAGTGGAATGATTAATGGTTGGTCTAGAAAACTTGAAGCTGTGCCACGCTTAAATATCCAGTTGATAGCATAATGATATATGACTTCTAATGTTAAGAACAACCGTAATGACTTTGTGTTATGCGCTACGGTCGGGGTCCCAACAGTGACTTGTTCATTTGCCACATTCCCTCATGGAGTGATTTTCATTATGCCTTGTAAGATCATATTTCTAGTTGGAATCTTTTTGCTTGTGAGTTCTAAAGCTGCGGTTTTCATGGCACTTCCACCACCATATTTGCTAGCCTCTTCGGTACTTTGCATTGCCCTTTCTCACATTGAGAGTTGGTGCATACTTCGCGGGTACATCCAAAACTCGTGGGAGATCTTCATCATGTTCTCCTACACATAAGCCAAATATCTTCCTCAAAACATCCACCATACCTACCTACTACAGCATTTCCATAGCTGTTCCGAGATATATTGCCATGCAACTTTCATCTTACATTACATGACTTCTTGCCATTTATCATTTATATATTGCTTTGCATGATTCTATATAGCTGATGTGTGGTTTTACCCATGTTACGCTAGATCATTGCATATCCTGCTACACTGGCAGAGGCACCGTTTCATACACCATGTTTTATCCCTTATGAGATCCTTGTATCAAAAGTGTGTTGTCATATTAGAATGTTTGCCCCTAAAAGTGAAAAGAGCCATGGAGGCCATCGAAAAGAGAAACAGAAAAATACAAAAAAATGGAAAATAGAAAAAAGAAAAGAAAAAAAGAAAGAATAAAAAGGGGGCAACATTACTACTCTTTTTCCACACTTGTGCTCATGTTATAGCACCTGTAATATTCATAGTCATCATTTGTGCTCATGTTTAGCACCTTTACTCCATATGTGAGAGTTCTCATGTTTTACTTGCATAACTATGTGGGGAACTTTACATTATAGAACTTGGCTTGTATATTCCAATGATGAGCCTCCTCAAAAGTGCTCTAGGTCTTCATGAGCAAGCAAGTTAGATGCACCCCCACTAGTTCCATTGGAGAGCTTTCATACACTTATAGCTCTATGTGCATCCGTTGTGTGGCAATCACTACTCCTTGCATGGCTTCGATTATAAGACTTTCTCTTGTCTAATGATCACTTTCAACTGTGTGAGACTTTCTTCCGTTGGCCTTCCAAACCCCCATTATTATTCTTTTAGCCACAACATCCTGGTGCCAGGAACCAACGCTAAACACTTGCTTGTTTTTGAGTGAACAAATAGAGAGATGATTTTCTACGTGCATATTGTTATTGCTTGACTTGATCCTTTCACAAAGTTGTCATGAGTGTTTGATTCATTAGATGATTATATTGTTACTCTTGAAGCTTAAATCATCTTTAATATCTACTTTGCACGGTTGATTGTTCTTTAGTACTAATTCATTGAAAGTTTTACTTTGTTCTTCCTACTTGTTTATTCATTACTCATTTGATATCAATACAAACTACAGCTTTTATTCATTTGATCTCAGTTTACATGCATTACATTATTATATGATCAAGATTGTGTGAAAGCATGCCACTTCAGAAATTATTGTTGTTATCGTTTTACCTACTCGAGGACGAGTAGAACTAAGCTTGGGGATGCTTGATACGTCTCAAACGTATCTATAATTTCTTATGTTCCATGCTTATATTATACCAATTGCTACATGTTTTATATACACTTTGTGTTGTTTTATGCATTTTCTGGGACTAACCTATTAACAAGATGCCACAGTGCCAGTTCCCTGTTTTCTGCTGTTTTTGGTTTCTGAAAACCATTTAAGGAAATATTCTCGGAATTGGACAATTTTTATACCGAAGTCCCTATTTTCCTCGGAACAATCCAGAACATCGAAGACGAGGCGGAGTCGGGCACCGAGGCGCCCAGATGAGGTGGGGGCGCGGCCCCACCCCTAGCCGCGCCAGCACCTCATCACGGGGCCTCGAGCCTCCGCCGCCTTCGCCCTTTCGCCTACAAATACCCCCCGACAATACAAGACCTAATACCCGAACACTTTTCCACAATACCATACGGAGCCGCCGCCGTCGTCAACCCTAGTTCGGGAGGGTTCAGAAGCTCTTCCCGGCACCCTGCCGGAGAGGGGAATCATCACCGGAGGGCTCTACATCACCATGCCCGCCTCCGGACTGATGCGTGAGTAGTTCATCCTTGGACTACGGGTCCATAGCAGTAGCTAGATGGTTGTCTTCTCCTATTGTGCCATCATGTTTAGATCTTGTGAGCTGCCTATCATGATCAAGATCATCTTTATGTAATGCTACATGTTGTGTTTGCTGGGATCCGATGGATATTGAATACTATGTCATTTGCTTCATAATATATCATGTTGTGTGTTGTTTATGATCTTGCATGCTCTCCGTTGCTAGTAGATGCTCTGGCCAAGTAGATGCTTGTGACTCCAAGAGGGGGTATTTATGCTCGATAGTGGGTTCATGTCTCTATTTAATCTGGGGTAGTGACAGCAAGCTCTAAGATTGTAGATGTACTGTTGCTACTAGGGATAAAACAGTAGTACTTTGTCTAAGGATAATTGTATTACTTACATTACACACTTTGCCTAATGCAATAATCTGTTGCTTGCAACTTAATACTGAAAGGGGTGCAGACGCTAACCGGAAGGTGGATTATTAGTCATAGATGCGGTTGGAACGGTCTATGTATATTGTTGTAATGCCCAAATGAATCTCACACTAGACATCATGACATTAGTATATGCATCATTATGCAGCTCTTTATTCTTTCAATTGCCCAGCTGTAATTTGTTTACCCACATGTATGCTATTATTATTATTATGGAGAGACACCACTAGTGAACTGTGGACCCCGGTCCTTTTTCTTTAAACTGGTAATACAACCAACTGCAAACTGTTACTTTCATTCTCTGCAAACATCATCCTCCACACATACGTTTAATCCTTTGTTACAGCAAGCCGGTGAGATTGACAACCTCACTGTAGAGTTGGGGCAAAGTTTCTTGATTGTGTTGTGTAGGTTCCACCTCCCTCGTCAACTACACGCCACCAAGCAATTTCTGGCGCCATTGCAAAGGGGAGACCTTCAGACGTGTTCTTCATCTCCTACTGGTTCGATAACCTTGGTTTCATAACTGAGGGAAATTTGCTGCTGCACTACTTCACACCTTCCTCTTGGGGTTTTCCAACCACACGCCCGTGAGTGCATCAAGAATTTCTGGCGCCGTTGCCGGGGAGATAGGAGCACCTCTGTGTCAGCAAGTCTTGACTCCCTGCAACAGCACTTTTCTGGCGCCGTTGCCGAGGAGATCAAGACACATCTGCAAGGGGAGTCTCTCACTTCTCAATCTCTTTACTTTGTTTTTGTCTTGCTTAGTTAAATTTTATTTCCTGTTTAGTTTGCAATTAAATATCAAAAACACAAAAAAATTAAATTCCTGCATTTAGTTTATTTCGGTTTGTTATTATGTCTGGTTGTTTACTTGCTATCAATGGCTTCTATATTTGATACGAAATATTATTGGCACAGTGGGTTCACGGAGGAACAGAAAAATTATTATGAGGAATATCGCTTGTCTCAAAAAGGGAAATATTTATGGGAACAAATAAGTAGGTTGAATTATTTTGCTAAGAACTTGTGTTCTACATATGACGAATCCTACTGCTTTAATGAATCATTTTGTGGTAGAAGGCATAAACACCTCCCATTCCAATGTGATTATAATGATAATGAAACCTTGGCTGCTTATGCCAAAGGAAACTATGACTTTGGTAATCTTGAACAAATTGAAGAATTTGTTGTTCTTAAGGGTGCCTATGAAATTGCTGGTTATATTCAAAATGATGATGCCCCTTGTAAAACTGAGAATTATGCTATACTTGGTTATTGCCTTGAATATTATAATGATAATCCTTATATCATTGAATTTCTTGAGAAAACTTATTCTCCAGAACAACTTGCTACCTTTCAGGAACCTGTGGGAGAAGAAACTGTTGAAACTGAAAGCTCATTGGATGAAAAAGAGGAAGAGAGTGATGAACAAAAGGAGGATTTACCTCCTAATGATAGTAACTCTTTAACTCTTACATTATTTGATTACCTTCCATGCCTACCTAAGGAGGAAGAGTGCTATATTGTTGAATGTCATGATTCTATTGAAATATCTACTTTTGATAAATTTGAAGTGGCATGTTCCTTGACTCAAATAGAAGAGAAAATAACAGAAATAAAACAATGGCTCCCTAATGTTATATATGATAATGCTTTAGATGATGGTCGATAATCCTCTATGTTTAGAAGTTGTTACTTATTTATGTGAGGATAAAAATGATATAATTGCTACTTGTGATGGTACTCTTACTCATGAGAGTCCTACTTTGTTCTTGAATTATCCTAATTACACCATGGAGGAGAAATTTGCTTATGTTGAGAAATACATATATGGTTTGCAATTGTCTCTAGTTCCAAATCTTTGTTGCAACCATGATCTTAAACTTGATATTGATCTTAATAACTATTTTGAAAGAGGGAGGCATGCTAATGAATTCCAAAATAAATTTAATGATCCTCTTTATGTTCCTATATTATCTAAGTTGAATGATTCTTATGGTTATATGGTTGAATTTATTTCTACTACTTGCAACTATTATGAGAGAGGAGAATGTGGTTGTAGAAGTTTTCATGGTACTAAAACACCTCTCTATATGCTGAAAGTTTTGAAGTTACTCCTGTTTTATCTTCCTATGCCTGTCACTTTGTTCTTTGTGAATTTATTTGTGTACAAGATTCCTTTGCATAGAAAGTGGGTTAGACTTAAATGTGTTTGATGTTTTCCTCTTGATGCTCTCTTTTGTCTTTCAACTCTTATTTTTATGAGAGCATTATTAAAACCATCTAGCCTAGCTAAAGGCATTAAAGGAAGAGCTTTTGGGAGGCAACCCATTATCTTTTGTTTTCAGTTTTCAGTCAAGGAACATGCCTACCTCTGTAGCAATTCCTCTGTAGCCCCGGACCAAGGCGGCCCACGACAGGCCTGCTGGGGAGCCCCCGAGCGCTCCCCTCAAGAGGAAAGCTGAGACGGCTCTGGAGGGATCCGGAGCCCGGGCCACGCCTTCTTGGCGTTCGTCTGGCATGGCGTGGGTTGACACCCGCGCCAAGAAAACTGGGTAAGTGCTTTCAACTTGGTTTTCCTTCTTCAGTATTTGCTCGTCTGCTCCCCTCTGACAAGACTTCTTGTTCTCTGCTAGTGACCCGGCGCCTGCGAAGCGCCGAAGGCTTCGGAAGGCGGCGGATGTGAAGAAGACCGCTCCGGAGGCCGCGGCAGAGGCCGCAGCAGAAGAGGCCTCGAGGCCTGCGGAGGAGGTCCCTGCAGGCCCTCTCGAGGATGTGCCTTAGGCCGAGGCGACCGTGCCGCCTCCGGAGGAGGAGCGCCCTGAGGAGCAGGCGGAAAAGGCGCCCACTCCGCTGCGTGCTGCGACTCCGCCAGCGCAGCAGGAGGCCGCGGCAGGCACTACACTGGCCTCGAGCCCGCAAAAGGCCGACGAGACGGTGGGAGCAGATCTTCCGCCGCCCCCGCCAAACACCGCGGCGGAGGAGGAGGCAGCGGCTACGGGGCAGGCCTCTCCTGCCCCGGAAACCCATGAGGAGGCGCCGCTTGAGCGGGGCGACGCTGGCGCGCAGAATGTGGGTGCTGAGGCGGAGGACTCGCCGCCGAGCCCCCAGGCCCGCGCGGAGGCCTCCTCTTCCAACCTTGACGCAGGCGCAGGGCCCTCTGCGCCGCGCGGGACTTCTCAGGCTCTTGTCCCCGGCAGCTGGGACTGGAGCAAGGGGCGTCGTGACGTCGCCTTCCGCTTGGTGAGGGAGTCCCTGGACGGGCTGGAGGCTCACCTCGCCCTCGAGGACGGGGAGCTCGCCCGGCAGCGGGATGAGCTTGCGGTGGCCTGGGCCGCTTTCCATGCGGCTGTGGAGGCTCGTCGGCAGAGCGACCTTGCTCTGTAGGCGGAGCGCGAGGAGGCGCTGCGCTTCGCCAAGGAGGTCCGCGAGGGCGCTGTGCGCGAGGCCGAGGAGACCCTGGAGCCCGTCCAGGCCGAGCGCCGGGCAGCAGAGGATGCTCTGGACGCGACCAGGGCGGAGCGGGAGGCAATGGAGCACTCGCTGGCGGACAAGCACTGCGAGCTCGCCCAGCTCGAGGCCAAGATTCTTGCCGACTCCGAAACCGTGCGGACCTCTCTGGAGGCGGTCCGCGCGAGCTTGGAAGCCAGGGGCCAGAGTCTGGGCGAGCGCGAGAGCGACCTGCGCCGGCGCGACGAGCAGCTGACGCTAGCGGATCGGGAGCTGTCAGGGCAGCGCGCCACCCTCGAGGCCCGCGAGGAGAGCCTGGCCGAGTCCCTCGTCAAGCACGAGCATGAAGTGGCCACCCACAAGAGGCACGTGGAGCGCTTCAACTCGAAGCTCGCCGAGCTGAAGGCGGAGGCCGAGAAGGAATTCCAGGCCCGGGAGAAGGCGTACCGCGCCGCTGTCTCCAGTGACTATGATGAGAAGTTCAGGAAGCAGGAGAGTCGCTTCAAGCAGAAGCGCGGTGAGGACGGCGCCCGGATCTACCAGCTGGAGCAGATGAACGCCACCCTGAACGCCCGGGTGAGGCGCGAAGCGGATCGCCGCCGCGTCGCTGAAGAGGCTCGCGAGCACGCGGCGCAGGACCTCGCCTCCCTCATGGCGGACATGGAGGAGATGAACCAGCAGGTGGGCCCTGCTGTGGAGAAGGCGGTGGAGGCCGCCGAGAGCGCCCAGGCGGCGCGGGTGCTCTCGCAGCAGCGGGGGCACATGTTCCAGTCCCTAGTGGCTCGGGGCAACGAGCTTGCCGCGAAGCTGGGAGCGGAGGCGCTGCCCGTCCCCGTTCAGGTCAACTCCGACGCCGCCGCGTACCTCGCCTACTTTGAGCAGCTCTTCACGGCGCTCGAGGGCCCTGCCGCGGAACTCCGCGATGTCGTCGAGGAGGAATGCCGCCAACTCCTGGTGGTAGCGGTCAACCGCATCTTCGCCAACCTCCAGCGCCTCCAGCCTGGCTTCGACTACTCCACGGTGACCGAGCCTCTCGAGGGAGAGGTGGGGTGGAAGATCTCCAACTCGGTCCGTGACCAAGTTGACGACTTCTGCAGCCGCTTCAAGCGGGCCGCGGTGGAGGATGATGACGGCGAGGAGGGTGGCGACGAGGAGCACGAGCCAGAGGAAGAAGGGTCCGGGGAGAACAACGACGGGGCTTCTGCCTGACTTCCTCCTGCAATGTAATGCGCTTGTAGCGCTAGTCGAGACGTTTGGCTCAGAAACTTTACTCCATGGTCTATAACATACTTTATATTTTTAAGTATATGCTACTAGATTTGTGTGCGTCCCCTCGAGAGCCTTTTGCTTCAACTCCATGCCTTTTATCGCTCTGCGTCGCTAGGACCCTGCTCTTTGCGCTATGACTCCGCCGCTGCGGTATGCTCGAGCAATGACTCGGCAAGGCCGGGGGGGTTTAAGGCTTAGAGAGGTAGGAGTACTCGAGGCGCGATGCTCAAGGGCCCCCCTTTGACGTGCAAGCAGTCCATGGAGAGTGAGGGAAAAGGAACGCTCGAGGGACAAAAAGTGCTCGTGAGAGGGATGAAGAGACTCTCATGGTGTGAGCAGGGAACTTAGCTTCGCGAGGCTTTTGCTCTGCGTAGGCTTTCCTTGGCGATGCGTTTTCCTCCAGGGGCGAAGTTTTCCCTCCGCGAGCCTGGAGAGGCTTTTGTTCCCTGTGGAGGTTAGAGAGGCAAACCTAGACGCTAGAGCATGATAGTAAGGGCTCATGCGCGCTTATAGGTTTCCTCATGGGTATCTCGCGAGGAGAGAGAGTACCAAGGTCCTTTGGAGAGGTGGCGTGTATCCGGGAGCATGCCCTTTAGCCAGAGCTTGGATCTCTTGGATTTTGCAGTGCTGCTGGGGTGCTCTTGAGGCACAGGCACCGTACTCAGCCCCCGCTCACGAGGTGCGCATGGGAAGAATATAAGCGCACATGCAAAAGTAAATGACGAAAGTAAACTTGCCATCGAAACATTACACAGTGGCGCCTCAGCGCATAGTTCACTTGGGAACGAAATGGCGTCGTAGCGCAAAGTTCACTTAGGAACGAAAACGGTTCATTACACTTGGGTTTGCCAAGTTAACGTTCCTTCCATGTCGAGGCATGGGGACCACCCATTAGTGGCTGAGATTCACTGCGGCCTGCGGTGGCTCGTTAGCAGGAGAGCTCGGAGGGCTGACCCTCAGGAGAAGCCTTGAGAAGCTTGGAGGTGAAACCGTGGGCTTTCCTCTAGAGATAAAAAATGTCTGACGTGACAATGATCACGGGCGTGACTATGATCACGGGTAGAACTTGCGTAGATGCGCGATGTTCCACGGGTTCTTGACGGGGATGCCGTCTTCAGTCTCGAGGCGTACGGCGCCAGGCCTGGCGATGTGGGAGACCCTGTAGGGGCCTTCCCACATCGGTGAGAGCTTGTGGAGGCCTTCTCTGGAGAGGATTCGCCTGAGGACGAGGTCGCCCGCCTCAAGAGTGCGTGAGCGCACATGGAGGCTGTGGTAGCGTCGCAGGTCTTGCTGGTACTTTGCCGTTCTGAGGGCGGCACGGCGGCGCAGTCCCTTGAGAAGCAGCAGGTCGTCGTTGTGGAGGTCCTCTTGAGTGTCCTCGTTGAAGGCAAGGACCCGTGGGGACTCGTGCTTGATTTCTGCGGGGAGGACTGCTTCGGCTCCGTAGACAAGGGCAAACGGTGTTTCACCCGTGGGCCTTGAAGAAGTTGTGCGCATGGACCAGAGCACAGATGGGAGCTCGTCGATCCAGCCCTTGCCGTGACCCTTGAGGACGTTGAAGCTTCTGGTCTTGAGGCCCTTAAGGACTTCCGCATTTGCTCGCTCGACCTGACCATTGCTCCGTGGATGGGCCACCCAGGCGAAGCAGAGCTTGATGCCGAGTTTTTCGCAGTAAGCCCGGAAGATGCCGCAGGTGAACTGTGAGCCATTGTCGGTGATGATGCGATTAGGCACTCCGAAGCGGCAGACTAGGATCCTGATGAATTTCACCGCTGCCCCGGCTGGTATAGTCCGCACTGGTTCGACCTCGGCCCACTTAGTGAACTTGTCGACGGCCACGAAGAGGAAGCGATAGCCCCCCGGCGACCTCAGGAAGGGGCCCAAAATGTCCAGCCCCCAGCCCGCGAACGGCCAGGAGAGCGGGATGGTCTGGAGTCCCAGCGCCAGCTGATGGATTTGCTTGGCGTGGTACTGGCAGGCGTCGCATGATTGGACGATGGTGACCGCATCTTGAAGCACTTGCGGCCAGTAGAAACCACTCCTGAAGACCTTGCCTGCGAGGGTGCGCGCACACGAGTGGTGGCCGCACTCTCCGCTGTGGATATCCTTGATCAGCATTCGGCCTTCCTCGGGAGGGACGCATTTGAGCGCGATGCCATTTGGGCGCTTGCGGTACAGGTCTCCCTCGAGGATGCAGTAGGATTTTGCCTGTCGAGCGATTCGCTCTGCTTCCGCATCTTTCTCAGGGAGGATCCCCTTCACCAAGTAGTCTTTGAGATCGTCAATCCAGCCTGTTTCTTGGTGAGCCACTGTCATCAACAGACGCTCCCCTGTGTGAGGACCACAGTCGGGTGCCCCAGCCTCAGGAGGTGGTGGGAGTGCTTCGTCCGTGCTTGCGGCTGTAGTCTCTTGAGGCTGCTTGATGGAGGCTTTGGTGAGCCGCTCTTCAAAGACTCCAGCCTGCTGGGCTTGCCTTCGCGAGGCTCGCTTGGCGATGTCGTCGGCCTCCTGGTTCTCTTTCCTCGGGATGTGCATGAGCTCCATGCCCCTGAAGTGCTTCTCGAGCTTGCGGACCTCTTCAAGGTACGCGGCCATGTGGTCGTCTTTAGGCGTGTAGCTCTTGTTGGAGAAGTTGACAAGCAACTGGGAGTCGCCTTTGACGAGTAAGTGCTTGACACCCAGAGCGGTGGCGACCCTTAAGCCGGCGAGGAGGCCCTCGTATTCAGCGATGTTGTTGGAGATCTTGTCAATCGTGAAGCACAGCTGGACAACATAGTAGAGTTTGTCGCCTTTGGGCGAGGTCAAGACGACGCCCGCCCCGCCGTTGCGGCAGGCGAAGGCTCCATCGAAGTGCATGGTCCAGTGGCTGGGCATAGTGTCTCCAGAGGGCTCGACCTCTTCTTCCCGAGGCTCTTCAGGGCTTGGGTCAGTCCATTCGGCGACAAAGTCCGCCAGCGCTCGTCCCTTGATGACCCTTGTGGTGTCGAAGCGCAGATTGAATGGTTGCAGCTCTATGTTCCATCCCGCGACACGGTCTGTGGCGTTGGGATTGTGCAGGATCTGCTCCAGGGGGAATGAAGTGACCACCGTGATGGGGTGGCCCTGGAAGTTATGTCTCAGCTTCCTGGAGGCGATGAGGAGAGCGACGAGAAGCTTCTGCTGCACTGGATACCGCTCCCGAGCATCCTGCAGTACCGTACTGACAAAGTACACGGGGTGCTCGACAAGGGTTGTCGAGGGAGGTGCAGCGTTGGCTCTCTGTGGAGGCTCTTCAGGGCCCTTGTCGAGATTCGCTTGTGGAGGGGTCTCGGCAAGGGTGTTCGGAGCAGACTCGACTTGAGGCTGTGGGCCTGGTAGTGGGTCTGTGGAGACTGCTCCTTTGCCGAGATCTTTGTCGGGCGGCTTTGGGCTTGGAGTGGCAGCGCCCTTCTTGGGGAGGACTGGCTCTTCCCTCTCGACCACCAGGACGGCGCTTGCGGTCTGAGGAGAGGCTGATAGGTACAGCTTCAGATGTTCGCCTGTCCTGGGGGCCACCATGACTGGTGGGCTGGCCAAATATCTCTTCAAGTCCTCAAAAGCCTTGTCCGCCTCAGGGGTCCACTTGAATGTGCCGGATCTCTTCATGATCTTGAAGAATGGCAGGGCTCTCTCGCCGAACTTGGAGATGAAGCGGCCCAGGCTAGCCATACAGCCTGCTAGGCGCTGCATGTCCTTGAGTCGGCGAGGAGGCTGCATCCCTTCTATGGCATTGATCTTGTCAGGGTTTGCTTCTATGCCGCGGTGGGACACGAGAAATCCGAGGAGTTTGCCTGAAGGTACCCCGAAGACGCACTTGGCGGGGTTCAGCTTGATGTTCACCTTGCGCAGGCTGGCGAAGGTTTCCTCGAGATCCTTCAAGAGGGTGTCTCCCTCGCGAGACTTGACCACGATGTCGTCGACATATGCTTCTGCATTTCTGCCCATCTGTGCCCCCAGGGCAATCCTCATGAGCCTCTGGAAAGTGGCACCGGCGTTCTTTAGGCCGAAAGGCATGCAAGTGTAGCAATACACACCACAAGGGGTGAGGAATGCTGTCTTCTCCTCGTCCTCTTTAGCCATTTTGATCTGGTGATAACCAGAGAAGGCGTCAAGAAAACAGAGGAGGTCGTAGCCGGCTGTGGAGTCCACGATCTGGTCTATCCTCGGCATGGGGTATGGGTCCTTGGGGCAGGCTTTATTGACATCTGTGTAGTCGATGCAGAGTCGGCCTCCTCCAGCGGGTTTAGGGACAACCACGCCGTTGGAGAGCCAAGTGGGGTGCGCGACTTCGCGGACGACATTTGCCGCTTTTAGCTTCTCTACTTCCTTGACGATGAATGCTTGCTTCTCGGGGGCTTGCTTGCGTGCTTTTTGCTTGACGGGGCGTGCGTCTGGGCACACGGCTAAGTGGTGCTCGATCACCTCCCTTGGTACACCGGACATATCTGACGGAGTCCACGCGAACATGTCAGAGTTTGCCCGAAGGAAGGCGACGAGCGCGCTTTCCTATTTGGGTGGCAGGGCAGCGCCTATGGTGACGCTAGCCCCTGTCCCCTCAGCCCCCGAGCCACTGGTGCCCAGCGACACCCTCTTCGTGGAAGCTTGCTCCTGAGAGAACACTTGCTTCTTCTTCTGGGACCTCTCGAGAGGCTCCATGTCCTCGTCAGCCAGAAACGCCATGGCAGCTGCCTTGTAGGCGCTCTCGACAGCGCGCGTGGCATCCAGGATATGACCATGGATGGCGATGGTGCCAGCGCTGCCGGGGATCTTGACCATGTTGTAGGCGTGATGCGTGACGGCCATGAACTTCGCGAGGGCGGGGTAGCCGAGGATGGCGTTGTACGGCAGGCCAATGTGTGCGACGTCGAAGTCGATCAGCTCGGTGCGGTAGTTCTTCTGCGTGCCGAAGGTGACGGCCAGCCGGACCTGCCCCAGAGGTTCGATTGAACCACTAGTGACCCCTGTGAATGGCCTGGAGGGCATGAGCCACTCGTAAGGCACCTGAAGAGTCTCGAAGGTCTCGACAGAGATGACGTTCAAGCCAGCTCCCCCATCAATGAGCGTCTTGGAGACGGTGATGTTGTTGATGGTGGGGGAGCAGACCAGGGGGAGGGTTCCAACAGTCTTGGTCGACTTGGGGTGGTCCTTGGCGTCGAAGGCGATGGTGTACTGGGACCACTTGAGGGGCCTGGAGGTCTCGGTGCTCGGGAGCGCGGCATTGAGCTCGCGGGCGAACTGCTTGAACTGGTTGTTCGACTTGGGCGCCTGAGCTCCACCGAGGATGCAGGCCATAGCCCCCCTTGGGGCCTGATAGCCTCCATCCTCCTCGTCAGGGAGGTTGTTGTTCTTCTCGGCAGCGTTGGCTTGAGTGCCTGGCGGCTTCTGATAGCCGCCACCGCGTCCGCCTCTGCCGTCCCTGCGGTAGCCGCGGCCTCTGCCGCGGCCCCCGCTGCCTTCTTCGCGCTCGCGCTCTCGGCTCAGCCTCTTGAGATCGAAGCAGTTGTCTGTGGCGTGGCCGCGCCTGTTGTGGTAGACGTAGAACGGACGGTTGTCCGCCTCTTTGTCGCCAGGCTCAGGGGAGTTCCTGCGGGCGTTCTTGGCGGTTGGCTCGGCCGCCAGGACTGCAGTAGTCTTGCGCTTGGTCTCTTCGCGCTTCTTGTGGCTCTTGGATCCCTCAGCCAGGTCGTCCGTCCGCTGGCTCATCTTGACGAAGAGGAGTCCCTCCTCAGCCTTGGCGCACTTGTCTGCGAGGTCGAACAGCTTCACCACAGAGGTGAGCTTGTCGTGAATGCCCAGCTTCTCGAGCATCCTGCGATTTGTGACGCCCTCCCTGAAGGCGGCAATGACTTGCGTGTCGGGGATGTTCGGGATCTTGTTGCGCACTTGGCTGAAGCGCTGGATGTACTTGCGGAGAGTGTCATCCTTCCTCTGCACCACAGCGCGCAGGTCGTTGTGGGTGAGCGCGCGCTCGTAGGTGCCCTTGAAGTTGGCGACGAACTGCCTGCAGAGCTCCTCCCACGAGTCGATGGAGTCCTCAGGCAAGTTGAGGAGCCACGACAGCGCGGAGTCCCTGAGGGCGTGGGAGAACCAGTTGGCCATGACTTTGTCGTCTCCTCCTGCAGCCTGGATAGAGGTGGTGTAGAGCTGCAGGAACTCGATGGGGTTGCTTGACCCGTCGTAGCCCTTGGGGAGGGCAGGCCTGAACTTCTGCGGCCATACCACGCGGCGCAGAGCGCGGGTGAAGGCCATGCAGCCGGTGGCGTATGTGGCGGTCCCGCCCTGGAGAGCCCTGCGGTTCTGCTGCCCCGCCTGGCCGATTTCCTCGACAAGGCGGTTCTGGAGGTCTCTCCGGCGTTCCATCCCCACTCGCGCGTCAGGCGCGGCGCGCTGCACGATTTGGCAATCGCGCGGCGAGGACGCATGAGAGGGAGCCCTTTGCGCCGCGGCCGGAGGTGGTCCTGGCGGCGGCGGAGGCTCATCCGGCGCGGCGGTTCCAGCGCGGGCCGAGTGGTGAACGAGGGAGCGAGACGGAGCGGGGCGCGTTGTCGCGACGTCGACGAGGTGGTGGAGGCGATCCAGCCACTGGTTGTGGGCCTCTGCGCTTGGCCGGTAGCGGAGGAGCTCCTGGGCCATGTGCAACGCGGTGTGCGGTGTGGGCTCAGGGCGTCCCTGAGAAGACGCGCCTTGGCGCCGAGACGGACGCGAGGACTCGGCATCGTCGTGGCGCTCCGGGGAGGCGTCCCTGTCATCGCGGTGGTCGCTGCCACGGTGCTCCTCGCTCTCGGGTTCCTCCACGTGCGGGCCGGTGTTGGCGCGCTCCGTCGTGCGAGGACGGCCGCGGCGGCCGCGAGCGGTGGCGGTGCCGGGCTCGGTATGAGCCCTGTCAGCTGCCCGCCTGTTGGCGCGTGTCGCGCGGGTGTCCGTCATGGCGCGGAGACCGGCTGGAGGTTGAAGACGCGCCTCAATCCCCTACCTGGCGCGCCAGATGTCGGAGGGTGATTCCCAGGAGTCTAGGGGTGTTCACGCTCTGAAGATAAATTCGTGAAGGGGACTGAACACGTTGGTCTACAACCCTCAACCGGCACGGCGACGGTGCTCGTCGAGCCTGAAGAGGGACAGCACGGCAGAGATGGACAGCGGCCCGTACCCAGGTTCACGGCCCTCAAGAGGAGGTAAAACCGCTACTCCTGCTTGTCTGTATTGCACTGCAGAGATTACAGTACAATGAGCTTGCCGAGGGCTCCCGTATGGCAGGGTGGAGCTCGAAGAGGGAAGCTAAGGTCTTCTTTCTCCTCGAGCGAGTGCAACTAAGACTACGCTGCTGTAGGGAGTCTAAGTTCTCAATTATCGATCTTTTGCTACGGTGGTGCTCCTCCTCCTTTTATAGGCGTCTCGGGCCTCATCCTGGCGCACTGCGCGGCGGAAGGGTCCCCACATGGCGACGAAGGAGAGGAACGGGGTGCACCACTCCCGGGATGTCCATGGACTTGGTCCATGGTCGCAAAGCCTGCCCGTGACGCCAGAAAGACACCGTCCACGCAGGACGGCCAGCTGGTGCTGCAGAGATCGTGGGGGTGCCCACGGTGACATCGTCCTTGGAGCGTAGCGCCGGCCATCTGCTTTATCACCAAAGAGGAAACCCTCGTAAGCCGGCGCAGGGGACACAGCTTTGTTGACTCCTTTAATCACCAGAATGGCAACTGCGGCGCCGTCGTCATCGCGCGCAGACGCGCGCGTCACTCTGCGGCCGCGACAGAGGCCATGTGCGCTCTACGGCGATTGCTTCGTAGCGAAGCATCTCCACAGGGCCTGGGCGGCCTTGAGGAGGGATTTGCGTTGACCCCTCTCCAGGGGAGGGGGCCTTGTAGAGGGGCGGCCTCAGGAGAAACCTCTTCAGGCCTTCGCTGCTCCCTCCGGTCCCCTCGAGAGACCTTTCCTCTCGAGGGTCTCTTCAATCGCTCTGCTTGGTCCTTAGTCGTTTCATCGATTCTGTCGCGCGTGAGGGCTGTGGAGAGTGGGCTCTGCACACCCTGGATCCACTGGGCCGACACATAAGTTGTGCCAAGTTAAGTCTCTAGTAGAAAGTTGATGCTAGATTTGGATTTCTGCGCAGGAACAGTTTTTCTGCTGTCCACCGTTTAATTCATTAGAATTCACAGAAAAATCAAAATGACCTGAGATTTTTGTGCGTGATCCTCAGATATGTACGCAACTTTCATTAGTATTGAGTTTTCTGATTTGAGCAAGTTAAGTGCCTCGAAAAAATTCGTCTTTACGGACTGTTCTGTTTTTGACAGATTCTGCCATTTATTTTGCATTGGTTATTTTGCTGTTTTTTAATGGATCATTTTGTTCCATAAAATTCCAGTGGCTGTAGCTAATGTCTAGTACCATGATAATGATTGTCTCCATGCAGAATATGAGAATTTTTGATTATGCACTAACTCTCTAATGAAGTTTACTTTGAGTTTGGTGTGGAGGAAGTTTTCAAGGATCAAGAGAGAGGATGATATGATGTGATCAAGAAGATGAAAGAGCCTAAGCTTGGAGATGCCCCCGTGGGTCACCCAAGCATATTTCAAGAAGACTCTAGCGTCAAAGCTTGGGGATAGCCAAGGCATCCCCTTCTTCATCAACAACTTATCAGGTCATCTCTAGTGAAACTATATTTTAATTCCGCCACATCTTATGTGCTTTACTTGGAACGTCTGCTTGTTTTTATTTTTGCTTTTGTTATTCTTGTTCTCTGAATAAAATGGATCCTAGCATTCTTGTGTGGGAGAGAGACACGCTCTGCTTTTTCTTTTGAATACTCCTATTCTTCACTTATATTTGTTAAGTATTCTTCTATAGCTACTGCAATACTTTCAGCTCTTATTTTTCATGCACCTCTTGTTCAGAGCTGTTAGTTCTCATATGTTATACTCTCTTGCTTCATTGTTAAATACTTGGAGAGTTTATGTTTCAAATAAGTTGATTGTTGTTTGGTCAAGAACAGAAAATGTTAAATGTGGTAGATGGTATGATGAAATGATACATAATCTTGTAGATCATTAAATTGTGTCACTTGAATCATTGATGTTGTTTTGAGATATTAATATGCTTAATGGTAAACATAAAGTGGAATGATTAATGGTTGGTCTAGAAAACTTGAAGCTGTGCCACGCTTAAATATCCAGTTGATAGCATAATGATATATGACTTCTAATGTTAAGAACAACCGTAATGACTTTGTGTTATGCGCTACGGTCGGGGTCCCAACAGTGACTTGTTCATTTGCCACATTCCCTCATGGAGTGATTTTCATTATGCCTTGTAAGATCATATTTCTAGTTGGAATCTTTTTGCTTGTGAGTTCTAAAGCTGCGGTTTTCATGGCACTTCCACCACCATATTTGCTAGCCTCTTCGGTACTTTGCATTGCCCTTTCTCACATTGAGAGTTGGTGCATACTTCGCGGGTACATCCAAAACTCGTGGGAGATCTTCATCATGTTCTCCTACACATAAGCCAAATATCTTCCTCAAAACATCCACCATACCTACCTACTACAGCATTTCCATAGCTGTTCCGAGATATATTGCCATGCAGCTTTCATCTTACATTACATGACTTGTTGTCATTTATCATTTATATATTGCTTTGCATGATTCTATATAGCTGATGTGTGGTTTTACCCATGTTACGCTAGATCATTGCATATCCTGCTACACTGGCAGAGGCACCGTTTCATACACCATGTTTTATCCCTTATGAGATCCTTGTATCAAAAGTGTGTTGTCATATTAGAATGTTTGCCCCTAAAAGTGAAAAGAGCTATGGAGGCCATTGAAAAGAGAAATACAAAATAGAAAAAAAGGAAAGAAAGAATAAAAAGGGGGCAACATTACTACTCTTTATCCACACTTGTGCTCATGTTATAGCACATGTAATATTCATAGTCATCATTTGTGCTCATGTTTAGCACCTTTACTCCATATGTGAGAGTTATCATGTTTTACTTGCATAACTATGTGGGGAACATTACATTATAGAACTTGGCTTGTATATTCCACTGATGAGCCTCCTCAAAAGTGCTCTAGGTCTTCATGAGCAAGCAAGTTAGATGCACCCCCACTAGTTTCATTGGAGATCTTTCATACACTTATAACTCTATGTGCATCCGTTGTGTGGCAATCACTACTCCTTGCATAGCTTCGATTATAAGACTTCCTCTTGTCTAATGATCACTTTCAGCTGTGTGAGACTTTCTTCCGTTGGCCTTCCAAACCCCCATTATTATTCTTTTAGCCACAACATCCTAGTGCCAGGAACCAACGCTTAACACTTACTTTTCTTTGAGTGAACAAATAGAGAGATGATTTTCTACGTGCATATTGTTATTGCTTGACTTGATCCTTTCACAAAGTTGTCATGAGTGTTTGATTCATTAGATGATTATATTGTTACTCTTGAAGCTTAAATCATCTTTAATATCTACTTTGCACGGTTGATTGTTATCTAGTACTAATTCATTGAAAGTTTTACTTTGTTCTTCCTACTTATTTACTCATTACTCATTTGATATCAATATAAACTACAGCTTTTATTCATTTGATCTCAGTTTACATGCATTACATTATTATATGATCAAGATTGTGTGAAAGCATGTCACTTCAGAAATTATTGTTGTTATCGTTTTACCTACTCGAGGACGAGTAGAACTAAGCTTGGGGATGCTTGATACGTCTCAAACGTATCTATAATTTCTTATGTTCCATGCTTATATTATACCAATTGCTACATGTTTTATATACACTTTGTGTTGTTTTATGCATTTTCTGGGACTAACCTATTAACAAGATGCCACGGTGCCAGTTCCCTGTTTTCTGTTGTTTATGGTTTCTGAAAACCACTTAAGGAAATATTCTCGGAATTGGACAATTTTTATACCGAAGTCCCTATTTTCCTCGGAACAATCCAGAACATCGAAGACGAGGCGGAGTCGGGCACCGAGGCGCCCAGATGAGGTGGGGGCGCGGCCCCACCCCCAGCCGCGCCAGCACCTCATCACGGGGCCTCGAGCCTCCGCCGCCTTCGCCCTTTCGCCTACAAATACCCCCGACAATACAAGACCTAATACCCGAACACTTTTTCACAAAACCTTACGGAGCCGCCGTCGTCGTCAACCCTAGTTCGGGAGGGTTCAGAAGCTCTTCCCGGCACCCTGCCGGAGAGGGGAATCATCACCGGAGGGCTCTACATCACCATGCCCGCCTCCGGACTGATGCGTGAGTAATTCATCCTTGGACTACGGGTCCATAGCAGTAGCTAGATGGTTGTCTTCTCCTATTGTGTCATCATGTTTAGATCTTGTGAGCTGCCTATCATGATCAAGATCATCTTTATGTAATGCTACATGTTGTGTTTGCTGGGATCCGATGGATATTGAATACTATGTCATTTGCTTCATAATATATCATGTTGTGTGTTGTTTATGATCTTGCATGCTCTCCGTTGCTAGTAGATGCTCTGGCCAAGTAGATGCTTGTGACTCCAAGAGGGGGTATTTATGCTCGATAGTGGGTTCATGTCTCTATTTAATCTGGGGTAGTGACAGCAAGCTCTAAGATTGTAGATGTACTGTTGCTACTAGGGATAAAACAGTAGTACTTTGTCTAAGGATAATTGTATTACTTACATTACACACTTTGCCTAATGCAATAATCTGTTGCTTGCAACTTAATACTGAAAGGGGTGCGGACGCTAACCGGAAGGTGGATTATTAGTCATAGATGCGGTTGGAACGGTCTATGTATATTGTTGTAATGCCCAAATGAATCTCACACTAGACATCATGACATTAGTATATGCATCATTATGCAGCTCTTTATTCTGTCAATTGCCCAGCTGTAATTTGTTTACCCACATGTATGCTATTATTATTATTATGGAGAGACACCACTAGTGAACTGTGGACCCCGGTCCTTTTTCTTTAAACTGGTAATACAACCAACTGCAAACTGTTACTTTCATTCTCTGCAAGCATCATCCTCCACACATACGTTTAATCCTTTGTTACAGCAAGCCGGTGATATTGACAACCTCACTGTTGAGTTGGGGCAAAGTTTCTTGATTGTGTTGTGCAGGTTCCCCCTCCCTCGTCAACTACACGCCACCAAGCAATTTCTGGCGCCATTGCAAAGGGGAGACCTTCAGACGTGTTCTTCATCTCCTACTGGTTCGATAACCTTGGTTTCATAACTGAGGGAAATTTGCTGCTGCACTACTTCACAGCTTCCTCTTGGGGATTTCCAACCACACGCCCGTGAGTGCATCAAGAATTTCTGGCGCCGTTGCCGGGGAGATAGGAGCACCTCTGTGTCAGCAAGTCTTGACTCCCTGCAACAGCACTTTTCTGGCGCCGTTGCCGGGGAGATCAAGACACATCTGCAAGGGGAGTCTCTCACTTCTCAATCTCTTTACTTTGTTTTTGTCTTGCTTAGTTAAATTTTATTTCCTGTTTAGTTTGCTATTAAATATCAAAAACACAAAAAAATTAAATTCCTGCATTTAGTTTATTTCGGTTTGTTATTATGTCTAGTTGTTTACTTGCTATCAATGGCTTCTATATTTGATACGAAATATTATTGGCGCTCAGCCTCCAGCCGACCGGGACGCGGTAGCCCGGCGGGTAGGGGTAGTTGGAGGCGAAGAGCATCTCCGCCACGAGCAGGGGTAGTGTGGGGACGTTGGGAGAAGCCATGGCCGTTGGAGAGTGTGCTGAGAGTGAGCTTGAAGCCAAAGGCGGTCGCGCCTAGATATAGCGCGGGAAACGGCGGGATAGCACGGGAACGCGCGGGACTCGGAGGCCTTTGGCTCGCATCGCTGGAGCAAAAAATGGCCCGTTTAGTTACCTGGGTTTGCTCGCGTTGTTGCACAACGCGAACCTTAAAGCACCCTGGGGCCAGGCCCGATAGGAACGCTCGGTTCGGCCGTTTCCAGCGGGCCAGGCGCGTTCTCAGTCCCTTCGGGAACACGCACCATAACTCCCCTTCGGGAACACGCGCCATAACTCCCCTCACCGCCCGGCTTCTCTCTCTCACCTCTTCCTCTCACTCTTCACCCCCAATCTATCACATCAAACCGACGTCGGTTGCTCTCCCGGTCAGCAATCTGCCGCACCGCCGCAAGAGAAGGAGCCGGACCGGAAGGGGGAGACGACGGGGACAAACTCCGGGACCTCTGCCGCAAGATCCACATCCCGCGCGACCCGCACCGACCACATCCCGCGCGCCCCCGAGCTCTCCTTGACCTCTTAAATGGCGGTAAGTCTCTTCTTCCGGCCATCTTCGTCCTAGTTCATGCATCCCGTGCATTTCTTTGCCGTTTCTTAGGACATGCAGATCCGATCTTTGCATGTTTGAGTAGGATTGAGTCCGACGATTGAGTTCGATTGAGTTCGACTGAGTAGGATTGAGTAGGATTGAGTAGTATTGTGTAGGGTCTGACCTTCTACCACCGTAGGATTGAGTACGAATTGATCTTTGCATGTTCATCTAAACCGTGCCATTGTCTGTTCGTGAGGGGATTGTAGATCTGATCCTGCGTACATAGATTCTCAAGTTTGAGAATAGGAAGAGGATCAGTGCCATTTGTGATGAGTAGCCAGCCGTAGTGGCATTTGTAACATACACCATCTATTTATCTCTTGCGTTTGTACTTGACTGTGATTGAATTTCATTGTGCTTGCATTTGAATGTCAGTCTGCATTTGTATTTGGTTGTGGTTGAATTGCATTGTGCGAACTGTATGTTCTGACTTTCTGCTTTAATTTCAGTATGCATGTGCTAATTGTTATCTTTGCTTGGCTCAGAAGAATGTCCCGATCGTGCTAGGCGCACCGGTGGAGGTGGAGGACGAGGGTGGCTCAGGCAGGAGGCGCCGTGGACAGCCGGCTAATGTCGGCCACTTCCGCGAGCAGGACGACCCTACGCACTTCCTCCGGATCATCTTCGAACCCACGATGTGCAGGCTCACCATTCCTAAGGCCTTCATCCCGTACTTCGGCAAAGTCCCCTCCAGCATCGTCGTCCGCACCAACACCGGTTGCTCCTGGAGGATGACCACCAAGCGGGAGGGCGACGAGGTGTTCGTCAACCAAGGGTGGGCGGCCTTCGTCGTCGCCCATCGCCTGACGATCGGGCAGTTCCTGACCTTCAACAAGGAGGCTGAGGGCGTGTTCCGTGTGGTCTTCTTCGACCACTCCTGCACTGACGTGATTCACCCGTGCCCTAAGCACGACGTGCGTACCAGGTTGTTGGTAGCCATGGAGGAGGATGCGTAGTTTACTCTTGTTCGTCAGTTCTTCTTTAAGTTTGTGTTGTCGGTACTATGATCTGAACTATACGTTATCCGTGATGTCTGAACTATGCGTCATCTGAATCGCAATCCATCTGAACTTGTTGTCTGTTTCGTGTTTGTGTAATGTTGTGTAACTGGCAACTGGTAACCTCACCACGACAGGGCATTTTTGGCCCACTGCGCGGTTGCAATGCTACCAAACGCGCCCTTAGATCCGAGACGGAAAGGTAGGGGGTTGCTGTATTATTTAAGAACAACTAAATTTCCTATCTCTGCTATATACAGAAACTACCACAACTGTATCAACAACACAAGTCTAGCGCAGCGGTATAGAGCAGCATCGCTCGGTCGAGGGTTCGAATCCCCGCAACGCAGTTTTTGCCGATTAATTTCCGCAAGCGTAGACTTGGTCGTCGGGCTAGCTATTCATTCACCGCATGGGCCATCGGGATAACACTAGGGCTGGGACATAAGAATAGAGATAACACAAATACCCCAATACAGGACAGCCCAACAGAGGAGGATATCTCCAGCAGCCCAACAGAGTGGTGGGGGCCGTCGGGATAACACTAGGGATGGGCCATAAGAACATAAATAGCACAAATAGCCCAATAGAATTGTGGGGACCCAGGAAAAAAACAGCGACTGGGTGTAGGTCCCACATGTAAGTGAATTCAAGCCAGTTGGTTGGAGTCACCCGTAGCAGGCGAGTAGGACCGAAACAATAGACGTAGGCAGGCAAGTGGGACCGAAGCCAGTTTCGTATTGAGCGGAAGGAGTAACGACGATTTTGAAATCGTCACTATTTTAGTGACGTTTTGGCCTACCCCAGGTCGTGACGTTTTTGTCTCAAAACGTCACTAAGTTTGAGGGGTTGGCCTCTCTGCGACGGTTAGTGACGATTGATTTCAAGAACGTCACTAAGTTGTGACCATTCTGAGATCGTCACTAAAAAAACGTCACAAATGGAATGATTTCTTGTAGTGGTCAGCGCCGGGGAGCCACCGAGCAAGCACGCCAAGTGGCGCTCCCCAGACGGGTGGTGGTTCTCTCCAAGGCGGGGAGGCTGTCTTTTGCCCCTACGGCGAACGGTGGTATCTCGACGCTCGGCTTGCTGGCGTCTGTGGATCTCTTTGAGCTTGAGACAGTCCTCCGTTGTATGTGAGTTGAGCTTGTCGAAGATGCAAAAACGGGGTTCCTCTGGTGGGTCTTCCACCCGCTCTTTCCTCTTGCGGCGCCGCAACTCGGCCCGTGGCGAGCCCTGACACCCTCTTCGTGTTGGAAAATTTGTCCTTCTTCGGCCTTAGAGCACCTGTCCGCCATGTTGAACAGCTCGACCACCGACTGGTCTCGTGCTCGCTGATGACCCACAAGTATAGGGGGTGTATCGTAGTACTTTCGATAAATAAGAGTGTCGAACCCAACGAGGAGCAGAAGGTGTTGACAAGCGGTTTTGATGAGGATTTCACTGTAAACACTAGCAGACAAGTTTTTAGGAGTTTTTGATATAACAGATAAATAAAGTGCGAGTAAATAAAGCGCAACAATTATAATTGCAGCGAGTGGCCTGATGTCTACGCACGCTTCTATTCTCGTAGACAGTGTTGGGCCTCCAAGAGCAGAGGTTTGTAGAACAGCAGCAAGTTTCCCTTAAGTGAATCACCCAAGGTATATCGAACTCAGGGAGGTAGAGGTCAAAGATAACCCTCTCAAGCAACCCTGCAGTTATGATACAAAAAGTCTCTTGTGTCCCCAACACACCCAATACACTTGTCAGATGTATAGGTGCACTAGTTATGCGAAGAGATAGTGAAATACAAGTAATATGGATGATTATAAGTAGTAATTGCAATCTGTAATAAAAATGGCAGCAAGCTAACATGTAGCAGAACTTGTTGGAAACGGTGTTTCAATGCTTAGAAACAAGGCCTAGGGATCCTACTTTCACCAGTGGACATTCTCAACAATGACATCAAAGTTAAATAAATAAACACTACTCTCAAACACTCTCATGTTGGATAACAAACACCATTCATTGTGTAGGGCTACAAGAGCACCCTCAAAGTCAGAGTAAACTAACACCAACAACGTCATAAAGGAATCACACACGGTGCACACACTGTCACCGTTACAACCGTGAATAACCCCGGAGTTCATATTAAAGTAACCTCTAGAGTGCATAATAGATAAAGAGTAGCATCACATATTCAACTAGATTACAAAGCTCATGATCACATAAAAGATCACATCATGGGAGAGAGAGAGATAGACCACATAGCTACCGTAGATCCCGCAGCCCCGGGGGAGAACTACTCACTCCTCATCATAGGAGTCAGCAACGGCGATGGAGATGGCGGTGGAGTCGATGGAGATGGCTCCGGGGGCAATTCCCCGTCCCGGCAGGGTGCCGGAACAGAGAGTTCTGTCCCCCGAATCTTGTCTTCGATGGCGGCGGCGCTCGGGACCCGTGGAGGAAATATTGCACACCCTGCTAGGGTTTTTGGTTCGGGGGGTATATGTAGGCGAAACGGCGAGGTCGGTGGACCTCCGAGGGGCCCACACCACGTGCTCGCGCGGCCCAGGCTCCTGCCGCGCGAGGACCTGATGTGGCCGCCTCGGTCGCCCACTTCCTCTCGTGTTCGGTCTTCTGGAACGTTCCCAATTAAAAACGGACTTCAGAAAAGAAATCGTCCAATTCTGAGAATATTTCCTTAAGTACTTTTCTGAAATCAAAAACAGCAGAAAACAGGGAACTGGCACTGTGGCATCTTGTTAATAGGTTAGTCCCAGAAAATGCATTAAACTATATAAAATGCATATAAAACATGTAATAAGTTGGTATAATATAGCATGGAACATAAGAAATTATAGATACGTTGGAGACGTATCAACATCCCCAAGCTTAGTTCTACTCGTCCCGAGTAGGCAAGAACGATAAAAGAATAATTTCTGAAGTGACATGCTTTCACACAATCTTGATCACGTAATAATGTAAGGCATGTAAACTGAGATCAAATGAATAAGGGTTGTAATTTATATTGATATCAAATGAGTAATAAATAAACAAGTAGGCAAAGCAAAGCAAAGTTTTCAATGATATAGTACTAGATAGCAATCAACTGTGCAAAGTAGATATTAGAGATGATTTAAGCTTCAAGCACAACAATATAATCATCTAATGCTTCCAACAAACATGACAACTTTGTGAAAGGATCAAGTCAAGCAATATCAATATGCACGTACAAGATCAACTTTTTATTTGTTCAAAAGAAACAAGCAAGCGTTCAACGTTGGTTCCTGGCACCAGGATGTTTTGGCTAAGAGAATGTTAAGGGGGGTTTGGAAGGCCAACGGAAGAAAGTCTCACAAAGCTGCAAGTGATCATTAGACAAGAGGAAGTCTTATAATCGAAGCTATGCAAGGAGTAGTGATTGCCACACAACGGATGCACATAGAGCTATAAGTGTATGAAAGATCTCCAATGGTGTCGATGTGTGATTCCCACGGAACAGGGGTAACCACTCTCGGGAGAGAAGTTCGTGCGGGGGACTGAACACGTTGGTCAACAACCCACAACCGGCACAGCAACGGTGCTCGTCGTGCCTGTAGAGGGTCAGCACGACAGTGATGGACACAGGCCCGTACCCAGGTTCACGGCCCTCCGGGGGAGGTAAAACCGCTACTCCTGCTTGTCTGTATTGCTCTGTAGGGGTTACAGCACAATGAGCTTGCCGAGGGCTCAGTTGCGGCAGCGCAGAGCTCAAAGAGGGAAGCTGAGGTCTTCTTCCTCCTCGAGTCTGCTAAGCTAGGCTAAGCTATGGTGCCAGTAGACGATTGATTGGTTTATCGCGCGATCCCTTGCTACGGAGGTGCTCCCTCTCCTTATATAGGCGCCCCGGGCATCATCCCTGCGTGCTGCGCAGTGGAAGGGTTCCCACATGGCGACGAAGTGGTGGAGCGGGGTGCACCGCAGCTGGGTTGTCCATGGACTCGGTCCATGGTCGTAAAGCCTGCCTTCGTGACAGAAAAGCCGCCGTCTTCGCTGGGCGGCCAGCTGGTGCAGCAGCGATCGTGGGGGTGCCCACGGTGACGTCGTCCTTGGAGCGTAGCGCCGGCCAACTGCTTTGTCACCAAAGAGGAAACCCTCATAAGCCGGTGCAGGGGACACAGCTTTGTTGACTCCTTTAATCACCAAAACGGCAACTGCGGCGCCGTCGTCATCGCGCGCAGACGCGCGCATCACTCTGCGGCGCGGCAGAGGCCATGTGCACCTTGCAGTGGTTGCTTCGGAGCGAAGTATCTCCACAGGGTTGGGCGGCCCTGTGGAGGGATTGTGTTGACCCCTCTCCAGGGGAGAGGGCCCTGTAGAGGAGCAGCCTCGGGAGGGACCTCGTCAGGCCTTCGCTGCCCTCTTCAGCCCTCTCGAGGGTTTTCCCTCTCGAGGGTCTCACCAAGCGTTTTGCTCGGTCCTTAGCCGTTTCACTGACTCTGTCGCGTGTGAGGGCTGTGGAGAGTGGGCTCTGCACACCCTGGATCCCACTAGGCCGACAGTAGCCCCCGGGCCCATGACGGGCACGGCGAGGCCCATCGGGTCCAGACGAAGCGTCGTGGGTCCAATATGTCCGGCCGGCCCGTGACACGCGTC
Source organism: Poa annua (assembly GCA_026929855.1). Lineage (NCBI taxonomy): Eukaryota > Viridiplantae > Streptophyta > Magnoliopsida > Poales > Poaceae > Poa > Poa annua. The sequence continues at coordinate 24,319,982 of CM049439.1, read as the reverse complement.
ATTTGGAGGTGAACTTGCGACGACTCGGTTTCTCCGGTAGAAACGTGCGTCGTGGGGGGTCCCACCACAATCACCACGACCGCGCCTTGGTAACTGTCCAAATGTGGTATAAAGCTGCGCGTCGGTCCGAACCGCAGTCATTACTCACTTCTGCGCATCCAGTCTTCCAACTCTCGGCCTCCTAGCTCTCCTTCTCCGGCGAACTCCTTCCTTCTTGCCTCTTCCTTGACAATGGGCGGACCAAAAGGCAAGGCGGCAATGTCCACACTTCCCTCCGATGCGCAGGGCGAAGAGGCGCTTGGCCCCGCCCTGATCGGGGTGCGCGTCGATGCGGCGGCGCTGGACAAGATCCAGCACCTGGTCGCCGGGAGGACCAATGAGCACGGCACCAGCGCCATCCAGGCCGCGAGGCACGGCCGCCTTCCGGCGGGGTTTTTCCCATCTTCCTCCACACTCTCTTCGCCGGATTGGTGCCTCCGTACTCGCCTTTCCTCGAGGCCGTCCTGGAGTTCTACCAGATCCGCCTTCTCCACCTGCACCCCAACGCCATCCTCATCCTCTCCATCTTCGCCTACCTGTGCGAGGCGTATCTGGGGGTGCAGCCCTCGGTGGCCCTCTTCCAGAGCTTCAACGCGCTCCGGAACACCGCGAAGGCCGAGCGGACGGGGTGCGTGTCCTTCCGCATCGCGGACGGCATGGGGGACGTCTACATCCCCATGTCGTGGAGCGACGAGAAACCCGTCACGGCGGTGTCGAAGAAGGTGGACGACTTCAGGCAGAAGTGGTTCCTCATCGGCGTCAAGTCGCAGAGCTCCTTCCTCGAGGTCCCGGAGGCACCGCCCGTGAAGAACACCCATTGGGGGAAGCAGGCCTTCCAGGGCCCGAAGAGAGGAGGCCTCGTGGCGCGCATGAGGATGCTTCGGGAGAACGGCCTTACCGGCCAGATGATCGCAGAGGACTTCGTGCGCCGCCGCATCGCTCCTCTGCAGGCGCACAAGAAGCCGATGTGGATGTACTCGGGCCCCTCCGACCCGATGCGACTCCACCCCTGCGACCACCGCCCCGCCGTCGTCGAGACCATCATGGGCGGCCTCTTCATCAACCCCGACGTGTCCGTGGCGGTTGCGGCGGAGCTGAGGCCTCTTCATCAGATGAACCTGGCTCCGCGCATGGCGATTCTGGAGCGGATGCCCTCCTTCACCCCGCTAGGCCTGGCGGGGGAGGAGGAAGAAGACGGGCCCATGCCAGTGGCGAGGGGACAAGACGCTGCGGAGTCGCCGTACGCGTCTGACGCCGAGCAGGGCGACGATGCGGCTGGGACCGTTCCCTCTGCAGGCGGGGCGAGCTCGTCAAGGGCCTCGCCCCCTCCTGAGGAGGTCTTCGAGCTCTCCTCCAGCGACGATGAGGAGGCCGAGGCGGGGCGACAGGAGCCCCGAACCAAGGCGGCCCACGACAGGCCTGCCGGGGAGCCCCCAAGCGCTTCCCTCAAGAGGAGAGCTGAGGCGGCTCCGGGGGGATCCGGAGTCCGGGCCACGCCTTCTTGGCGTTCGTCCGGCATGGCGTGGGTTGACACCCGCGCCAAGAAGACAGGGTAAGTGTTTCTAATTTTGTTTTCCTTCTTCGGTCTTCGCCTGTTTGCTCCCTCTGACAGATTTTCTTGTTCTCTGCTAGCGACCCGGCGCCTGCGAAGCGCCGTAGGCTCCGCAAGGCTGCGGACGTGAAGAAGGCCGCTCCGGAGGCAGCGGAAGAGGCCTCGAGGCCTGCGGAGGAAATCCCTGCAGGCCCTCAGGAGGACATGCCTCAGGCGGGGGCACACGTGCCGCCTCCGGAGGAGGAGCGTGCGGAGGAGCGGATGGAGAGAGCGCCCACTCCGCCTCGTGCTGCAACTCCTCCAGCGGAGCCGGAGGCTGCGGTCGGTGCCACGCCGGTCCCGAGCCCGCCTAAGTCCAGCGGGGAGGACCGTCCGCCATCCCCACCAAACACTACAACGGAGGAGGAGGCAGCGGCGATGGGGCAGACCTGCTCTGCCCCGGGAACAAATGAGGAGGTGCCGCCTGAGCGAGGCGACACCGGAGCGCAAAGCGAGGGCGCCGAGGCGGAGGACTTGCCGCCAAGCCCCCAGGCTCACACGGAGGCTCCCTCCTCCAAGGTTGACACAGGCGCAGGGCCTTCCGCGCCCCGCAGGACTTCCCAGGCCCTATCTCTCAGCGGCTGGGACTGGAGTAGGGGGCAACGCGACGTCACCTTCCGCCTGGTGAGAGAGTCGCTGGAGGGCCTGGAGGCCCACCTCGCTCTCGAGGACAGGAAGCTCGCCCAGCAGCGGGACGAACTTGCGGGGGCCTGGGCCGCTCTCCACGCGGCTGTGGAGGCTCGCAGGCAGAGCGACCAGGCTCTGCAGGCGGATCGCGAGGAGGCGCTGTGGTTTGCCAAGGAGGTGCGCGAGGGCGCCATGCGCGACGCGGAGGAACTCCTGGAACCCCTCCGGGCCGAGCGCGAGGCAGCGGCGGAGGATCTGGCCGCGGCAAGGGCGGAGCGAGAAGCGGCGGAGCATTCGTTGGCGGACAAACACCGCGAGCTCGCCCAGCTCGAAGCCAAGATCATCGCCGACTCCGAGATTGTGCGGACCAGCCTGGAGGGGATCCGCACGAGCTTGGAGGCCAGGGGACAGAGCCTGGGCGAGTGCGAGGAGGACGTGCGCCGCCGCGACGAGCAGCTGGCTCTGCGGGAGCAGGAGCTGTCGGGGCAGCGCGCTGCCCTCGAGGCCCGTGAAGAGAGCCTGGCTGCGGCGCTCAGCAAGCACGAGCTTGAAGTGTCCACCCACAAGAAGGGCATGGAACGCTTCAACGCTAGGTTTGCCCAGCGGAAGGAGGAGGCGGCGAAGATGCTCGAGGAGCGGGAGAAGGCGTACCGCACCGCCGTCTCTCGCGACTACAGCGAGAAGTTCACCAAGCAGGAGAGCCACTTCAAGAAGAAGCTTGGCGAGAGTGGCGCCCGGATCCGCCAGCTCGAGAACTTGAACGCTACCCTCGTCGCCAAGGTGAAGCGCGAAGCGGATCGCCGCCGCGCCGCTGAGGAGGCCCGCAAGCGCACGGAGCAGGACCTCGCCTCCCTCATGGCCGACATGGAGGAGATGAACCAGCAGGTGGGCCCCGCTGTGGAGAAGGCGGTGGAGGCGGTCGAGAGCGCCAAGGCGGCGCAGGTGCTATCGCAGCAGCGGGAGCGCATGTTCCAGTCCTCGGTGGGCCGGGGCCGCGAGCTCGCCGTGAAGCTGGGAGTGGATGCGCCGGCCGTTCCTCTTCAAGGCAACTCCGACGCCGCCACCTACCTCATGTACTTCGAGCAGCTCTTCTCAGCGCTCGAGGGCCCTGCCGCCGAGCTCCGTGACGTTGTCGATGAGGAGTGCCGCCAGCTCCTGGCGGTGGCTGTCGACCGCATCTTCACCAATCTCCAGCACCTCCAGCCGGGCTTCGACTTCACCACGGTGACCGAGCCTCTCGAGGGGGAGAGAGGGTGGAAGATCTCCAACTCCATTCGCGACCAGGTCGACGACTTCTGCAGCCGCTTCAAGCGGGCTACAGCGGAGGATGCTGGCGGCGAGGAGGGCGACGATGAGGAGGGCGAGCCTGAAGGAGAAGGGTCCGAGGAGGACGATGGCGAGGCCTCTGCCTGACTTCTTCGTGCAATGCAACGCTTGTAGCGCCGTAGGGATGTTTGTTTTAAAGACTTTTGCTCTTCAGTCTGTAATATACTTCATATTTTTAAGCATGTGCTGCTAAGTCTGTGTGTGTGTGCCCCTCGAGGGCCTTTTGCTTTACTTCCATGTCTTTTTCGCTCTGCGTCGCTAGGACCCTTCTCCTCGCGCTATGACTCCGCCGCTGCGGTATGCTCGAGCAATGACTCGGCAAGGCCGGGGGGAGTTTAAGGCTTAGAGAGGTAGGACCCCTCGAGTCGCGATGCTCAGGGCCCCCCTTTGACGCGCAAGCAGTCCATGGAGAGTGAGGGAAAAGGGATGCACGAGGGACACAGAGTGCTCGTGAGAGAGACGCAGAGATTCCCCTGGTGTGAGCAGGGAACTTAGCTTCGCGAGGCTTTTCACCCTGCGTAGGACTCCTTTAGCGATGTCTTTCCCCTCAGGGGCCGAGTTTTTCCTCCACTGGCCTGGAGAGACTCTTGTTCCCTGTGGATGTCAGAGAGGCGAACCAAACGCTAGAGCATAGCAGTAAGGACTCATGCGCGCTTATAGGTTTCCTCATGGGTGCCTCGCGAGGAGAGAGAGTACCAAGGTCCTTTGGAGAGGTGGCGTGTATCCGGGAGCTTGCCCTTTAGCCAGAGCTCAGGGTCCCTTGGATTTTGCAGTGCTGCTGGGGTGCTCTTGGGCACAGGCACCGTACTCAGCCCCCGCTCGCGAGGTGCGCATGGGAAGAATATAAGCGCACATGTGAAAGTAAATGACGAAGGTAAAACTTGCCATCGAAATTTTACACAACGGCGCCTCAGCGCTGAGTTCACTTAGGAACGAAATGGCGCCATAGCGCATAGTTCACATGGAACGAAAGTGGCGCCGGAGCGCAATGTTCACTAGGGAACGAAATCGGTTCATTACACTTGGGTTTGCCAAGCTAACGTTCCTTCCATGTCGAGGCATGGGGACCACCCATTAGTGGCAGAGGTTCACTGCGGCCTGCGGGGGCTCATTGGTAGGAGAGCTCGGAGGGTTGACCCTCGGGAGAAGCTTGGAGAAGCTTGGAGGTGAAGCCGTGAGCTTCCCTCTAGAGACAAAAAATGTCTGGCGTGACAATGATCACGGGTAGAACTTGCGTGGGTGCGCGATGTTCCACGGGTTCTTGACGGGGATGCCGTCTTCCGTCTCGAGGCGTACCGCGCCAGGCCTGGCGATGTGGGAGACCCTGTAGGGGCCTTCCCACATCGGCGAGAGCTTGTGGCGGCCTTCTCTGGAGAGGATTCGCCTGAGGACGAGATCGCCCGCCTCAAGAGTGCGTGAGCGCACATGGCGGCTGTGGTAGCGTCGCAGATCTTGCTGGTACTTTGCCGCTCTGAGGGCGGCACGGCGGCGCAGGCCCTCGAGGAACAGCAGGTCGTCGTTGTGGAGGCTCTCTTGGGTGTCCTCGTTGAAGGCAATGACCCGTGGGGATCCATGCTTGATTTCTGCGGGGAGGATCGCTTCAGCTCCGTAGACGAGGGCGAACGGCGTTTCGCCCGTAGGCCTTGAAGCGGTTGTGCGCATGGACCAGAGCACAGATGGGAGCTCATCGATCCAGCCCTTGCCGTGACCCTTGAGGATGTTGAAACTTCTGGTCTTGAGACCCTTGAGGACTTCTGCGTTCGCTCGCTCGGCTTGACCGTTGCTGCGTGGATGAGCCACCGAGGCGAAGCAGATCTTGACGCCGAGCTTTTCGCAGTAGGCTCGGAAGAGGCCACTGGTGAATTGCGAGCCATTGTCGGTGATGATGCGGTTGAGCACTCCGAAGCAGCAGACCAAGCTCCTGATGAATTTCACCGCGGCACCGGCTGGTATGGTGCGCACTGGCTCGACCTCGGCCCACTTGGTGAACTTGTCGACGGCCACGAAGAGGAAGCGGCAGCCCCCCTGCGACTTTGGGAAGGGGCCCAGGATGTCCAGCCCCCAGACCGCGAACGGCCAGGAGAGCGGGATGGTCTGGAGCCCCAGCGCCGGCTGGTGAATTTGCTTGGCGTGGTACTGGCAGGCGTCGCAAGCTTGGACGATGGTGACCGCATCTTGAAGCACTTGTGGCCAGTAGAATCCGCTCCTGAAGACCTTGCCCGCGAGGGTGCGCGCACACGAGTGGTGGCCGCACTCCCCGCTATGGATGTCCTTGATCAGCGTTCGGCCTTCCTCGGGAGGGACGCATTTGAGCGCGACGCCATTCGGGCGCTTGCGGTATAGGTCTCCCTCGAGGATGCAGTAGGATTTCGCTTATCGAGCGATCCGCTCTGCTTCCGCATCTTCCTCAGGGAGGATCCCCTTCGCCAAGTAGTCCTTGATCTCGTCAATCCAGCCTGTGTCTTGGTGGGCTGCCGTCAGCAACAGACGCTCCCCGGTGTGGGGACCACAGTCGGGTGCCCCAGCGATAGGAGCTGGTGGGAGTGCTTCGTCTGTGCTTGCAGCTGTGGCCTCTTGAGGCTGCTTGATGGATGCCTTGGCGAGCCTTTCTTCAAAGACACCGGCCTGCTGGGGTTGCCTTCTCGAGGCTCGCTTGGCGATGTCGTCAGCCTCCTGGTTTTCTTTCCTCGGGATGTGCATAAGCTCCATGCCCCTGAAGTGCTTCTCAAGCTTGCGGACCTCTTCAAGGTATGCGGCCATGTGGTCGTCTTTAGGCGTGTAGCTCTTGTTGGAGAAGTTGACGAGCAACTGGGAGTCGCCCTTGAGGAGTAGGTGCTTGACGCCTAGAGCGATGGCGGCCCTTAAGCCGGCTAGGAGGCCCTCGTATTCAGCGATGTTGTTGGAGATCTTGTCAATCGTGAAGCACAACTGGACAGCGTAGTAGAGCTTGTCGCCTTTTGGCGAGGTCAAGACGACGCCTGCCCCGCCATTGCGGCAGGCAAAGGCTCCGTCGAAGTGCATGGTCCAGTGGCTGGGCATTATGTCTCCGGAGGGCTCGGCCTCTTCTCCCCGAGGCTCTTCAGGGCTTGGGTCAGTCCACTCTGCGACGAAGTCTGCCAGCGCTCGTCCCTTGATGACTCTTGTGGTGTCGAAGCGCAAGTTGAATGGCTGCAGCTCTATATTCCAACCCGCGACACGGTCTGTGGCGTTGGGATTGCGCAGGATCTGCTCCAGGGGGAAGGAAGTGACCACCGTGATGGGGTGGCCCTGGAAGTAATGTCTCAGCTTCCTGGAGGCGATGAGGAGAGCGACGAGAAGCTTCTGCTGCATTGGGTACCGTTCTCGAGCATCCCGCAGTACCGTACTGACAAAGTACACGGGGTGCTCGACAAGGGTTGTCGAGGGAGGTGCAGCGTCGATTCTCTGTGGAGGCTCCTCAGGGCCCTTGTCGATATTCTCCTGTGGAGGCTCTTCAGGGCCATTGTCGAGATTCGCCTGTGGAGGCTCTTCAGGGCTCTTGTCGAGATTTGCCTGTGGAGGGGTCTCGGCAAGGGTATTGGGAGCAGACTCGACTTGAGGCTGTGGGCCTGGCAGTGGGTCTGTGGAGACTGCTCCTTCGCCGATATCTTTGTCGGGCGGCTTTGGGCTTGGAGTGGCAGCGCTCTTCTTGGGGAGGACTGGCTCTTCCCTCTCGACCACCAGGACAGCGCTTGCAGTCTGAGGAGTGGCTGATAGGTACAGCTTCAGATGTTCGCCTGTCCTGGGGGCCACCATGACTGGTGGGATGGCCAAATATCTCTTCAGGTCTTCGAAAGCCTTGCCCGCCTCGGGGGTCCACTTGAATGTGCCGGATCTCTTCATGATCTTGAAGAATGGCAGGGCTCTCTCGCCGAACTTAGAGATGAAGCGGCCCAGGCTAGCCATACAGCCTGCTAGGCGTTGCATGTCCTTGAGTCGACGAGGAGGCTGCATCCCTTCTATGGCCTTGATCTTGTCAGGGTTTGCTTCTATGCCGCGGTGGGACACGAGGAATCCGAGGAGTTTGCCTGAAGGCACCCCGAAGACGCACTTGGCGGGGTTCAGCTTGATGTTCACCTGGCGTAGGCTGGCGAAGGTTTCCTCGAGATCCTTCAAGAGGGTATCTCCCTCGCGAGACTTGACCACGATGTCGTCGACATATGCCTCTGCATTTCTGCCCATCTGTGCCCCCAAGGCTATTCTCATGAGCCTCTGGAAAGTGGCGCCGGCATTCTTCAGGCCAAAGGGCATGCAAGTGTAGCAATACACACCACAAGGGGTGAGGAATGCTGTCTTCTCCTCGTCCTCTTTAGCCATTTTGATCTGGTGATAACCAGAGAAGGCGTCCAGAAAACAGAGGAGGTCGCAGCCAGCGGTGGAATCCACGATCTGGTCTATCCTCGGCATGGGGTATGGGTCCTTGGGGCAGGCTTTATTGACATCTGTGTAGTCAATGCAGAGTCGGCCTCCTCCAGCGGGTTTAGGGACAACCACGCCGTTGGAGAGCCAAGTGGGGTGCGCGACTTCGCGGACGACATTTGCCGCTTTTAGCTTCTCTACTTCCTTGACGATGAATGCTTGCTTCTCGGGGGCTTGCTTGCGTGCTATTTGCTTGACGGGGCGTGCGTCTGGACACACGGCTAAGTGGTGCTCGATCACCTCCCTTGGTACACCGGACATGTCTGACGGAGTCCATGCGAACATGTCAGAGTTTGCCCGAAGGAAGGTGACGAGCGCGCTTTCCTATTTGGGAGGCAGGGCAGCGCCTATGGTGACGATGGCCCCTGTCTTCCCAGCCCCCGAGCCACTGGTGCCCAACGACACCCTCTTTGAGGAAGCTTGCTCCTGAGAGAACATCTGTTTCTTCTTCTGAGGCCTCTCGAGAGGCTCCATGTCCTCGTCAGCCGGAAACGCCATGGCAGCTGCCTTGTAGGCGCTTTCGACAGCGCGCGTGGCATCCAGGATGTGACCATGGATGGCAATGGTGCCAGCGCTGCCGGGGATCTTGACCATGTTGTAGGCGTGATGCGTGACGGCCATGAACTTCGCGAGGGCGGGGTAGCCGAGGATGGCGTTGTACGGCAGGCCAATGTGTGCGACGTCGAAGTCGATCAGCTCGGTGCGGTAGTTCTTCTGCGTGCCGAAGGTGACGGCCAGCCGGACCTGCCCCAGAGGTTCGATTGAACCACTAGTGACCCCTGTGAATGGCCTGGAGGGCATGAGCCACTCATAAGGCACCTGGAGAGTCTCGAAGGTCTCGACAGAGATGACGTTCAGGCCTGCTCCCCCATCAATGAGCGTCTTGGAGACGGTGATGTTGTTGATGGTGGGGGAGCAGACCAGGGGGAGGGTTCCAACAGTCTTGGTCGACTTGGGGTGGTCCTTGGTGTCGAAGGCGATGGTGTACTGGGACCACTTGAGGGGCCTGGAGGTCTCGGTGCTCGGGAGCGCGGCGTTGAGCTCGCGGGCGAACTGCTTGAACTGGTTGTTCGACTTGGGCGCCTGGGCTCCTCCGAGGATGCAGGCCATAGCCCCCCTTGGGGCCTGGTAGCCTACATCTTCCTCGTCAGGGAGGTTGTTGTTCTTCTCGGCAGCGTTGGCTTGAGTGCCTGGCGGCTTCTGATAGCCGCCACCGCGTCCGCCTCTGCCGTCCCTACGGTAGCCACGGCCTCTGACGCGGCTCCCGTTGCCTTCTTCGCGCCCGCGCTCTCGGCTCAACCTCTTGAGGTCGTAGCAGTCGTCTGTGGCGTGGCCGCGCCTGTTATGGTAGACGCAGAACGGACGGTGGTCCGCTTCCTTGTCGCCAGGCTCAGGAGAGCCTCTGCGGGCGCTTTTGGCGGCTGGCTCTGCTGCCAGGACAGCGGTGGTCTTGCGCTTGGTCTCCTCGCGCTTCTTGTAGCTCTTGGATCCCTCGGCCGGGTCATCCGTCCGCTGGCTCATCTTGACGAAGAGGAGTCCCTCTTCAACCTTGGCGCACTTGTCAGCGAGGTCGAACAGCTTCACCACGGAGGTGAGCTTGTCGTGAATGCCCAGCTTCTCGAGCATCCGGCGATTTGTGACGCCCTCCCTGAAGGCGGCGATGACTTGCGTGTCGGGGATGTTCGGGATCTTGTTGCGCACTTGGCTGAAGCGCTGGATGTACTTGCGGAGAGTCTCATCCTTCTTCTGCACCACAGCGCGCAGGTCGTTGTGGGTGAGCGCGCGCTCGTAGGTGCCCTTGAAGTTGGCAACGAATTGCCTGCAGAGCTCCTCCCACGAGTCTATGGAGTCCTCGGGCAAGTTGAGGAGCCACGACAGCGCGGAGTCCCTGAGGGCGTGGGAGAACCAGTTGGCCATGACTTTGTCGTCTCCTCCTGCAGCCTGGATAGAGGTGGTGTAGAGCTGCAGGAACTCGATGGGGTTGCTTGACCCGTCGTAGCCCTTGGGGAGGGCTGGCCTGAACTTCTGCGGCCATACCACGCCGCGCAGGGCACGGGTGAAGGCCATGCAGCCGGTGGCGTATGTGGCGGTGCCGCCCTGGAGGGCCCTGCGGTTCTGCTGCCCCGCCTGGCCGATTTCCTCGACAAGGCGATTCTGGAGGTCTCTCCGGCGTTCCATCCCCACTCGCGCGTCTGGCGCGGCGCGCTGCACGATTTGGCAATCGCGCGGCGAGGAGGCATGAGATGGAGCCCTCTGGGCTGCGGCCGGAGGTGGTCCTGGCGGCGGCGGAGGCGCATCCGGCGCGGCTGTTCCAGCGCGGGAGTGGTGAACGAGGGAGCGAGACGGAGCGGGGCGCGTAGTCACGACGTCGACGAGGTGGTGGAGGCGGTCCAGCCACTGGTCGTGAGCCTCTGCACTCGGCGGTAGCGGAGGAGCTCCTAGGCCATGAGCAGCGCGGTGTGCGGCGTGGGCTTTGGGCGTCCCTGAGAAGATGCGCCCTGGCGCCGAGACGGATGCGACGACTCAGCATCGTCGTGGTGCTCAGGGGAGGCGTCCCTGTCGCCGCGGTGGTCGCTGCCACGGTGCTCCTCGCTCTCAGGTTCCTCCACGTGCGGGTCGGTGTTGGCGCGCTCCGTCGTGCGAGGACGGCCGCGGCGGCCGCGGGTGGCGGCGGTGCCGGGCTCGGTGTGAGCCCTGTCAGCTGCGCGCCTGTTGGCGCGTGTCGCGCGGGTGTCCGTCATGGCGCGGAGGCCGGCTGGAGGTTGAAGACGCGCCTCAGTCCCCTACCTGGCGCGCCAAATGTCGATGTGTGATTCCCACGGAACAGGGGTAACCACTCTCGGGAGAGAAGTTCGTGCGGGGGACTGAACACGTTGGTCAACAACCCACAACCGGCACAGCGACGGTGCTCGTCGTGCCTATAGAGGGTCAGCACGACAGCGATGGACACAGGCCCGTACCCAGGTTCACGGCTCTCCGGGGGAGGTAAAACCGCTACTCCTGCTTGTCTGTATTGCTCTGTAGGGGTTACAGCACAATGAGCTTGCCGAGGGCTCGGTTGCGGTAGCGCAGAGCTCAAAGAGGGAAGCTGAGGTCTTCTTCCTCCTCGAGTCTGCTAAGCTAGGCTAAGCTATGGTGCCAGTAGACGATTGATTGGTTGATCGCGCGATCCCTTGCTACGGAGGTGCTCCCTCTCCTTATATAGGCGCCCCGGGCATCATCCCTGCGTGCTGCGCAGTGGAAGGGTTCCCACATGGCGACGAAGCGGTGGAGCGGGGTGCACCGCAGCTGGGTTGTCCATGGACTCGGTCCATGGTCGTAAAGCCTGCCTTCGTGACAGAAAAGCCGCCATCTTCGCTGGGGGGCCAGCTGGTGCAGCAGCGATCGTGGGGGTGCCCACGGTGACGTCGTCCTTGGAGCGTAGCGCCGGCCAACTGCTTTATCACCAAAGAGGAAACCCTCGTAAGCCGGCGCAGGGGACACAACTTTGTTGACTCCTTTAATCACCAAAACGGCAACTGCGGCGCCGTCGTCATCGCGCGCAGACGCGCGCGTCACTCTGCGGCGCGGCAGAGGCCATTTGCACCTTGCAGTGGTTGCTTCGGAGCGAAGTATCTCCACAGGGCTGGGGCGGCCCTGTGGAGGGATTGTGTTGACCCCTCTCCAGGGGAGAGGGCCCTGTAGAGGAGCAGCCTCGGGAGGGACCTCGTCAGGCCTTCGCTGCCCTCTTCAGCCCTCTCGAGGGTTTTCCCTCTCGAGGGTCTCACCAAGCGTTTTGCTCGGTCCTTAGCCGTTTCACTGACTCTGTCGCGTGTGAGGGCTGTGGAGAGTGGGCTCTGCACACCCTGGATCCCACTGGGCCGACAAATGGAACTAGTGGGGGTGCATCTAACTTGCTTGCTCATGAAGACCTAGAGCACTTTTGAGGAGGCTCATCATTGGAATATACAAGCCAAGTTCTATAGTGTAAAGTTCCCCACATAGTTATGCAAGTAAGACATGAAAACTCTCTCATATGGAGTAAAGGTGCTAAACATGAGCACAAATGATAATCATAAATGACATGGTGCTATAACATGAGCACAAGTGATGACTATAAATGATATGGTGCTATAACATGAGCACAAGTGTGTGATAAAGAATAGTAATGCTGCCCCCTTTTTTTTCTCTTTTTTTCTATTTTTTTTCTCTTTTCGATGGCCTCCATGGCTCTTTTCACTTTTAGGGGCAAGCATCCTAATATGATGATATGAAAACACACTAATGATGATATGACAACATACTGATGATACAAGTAGCTAATATGAATGAGACATAATATGTATATGATAACGGTGCCTCTACCAGTGTAGCAGGTTATGCAATGATCTAGCGTAACATGGGTAAAACCACACATCAGCTTTATAGAATCATGCAAAGCAATATATGAGTAATGAATGACAACAAGTCATGTAATGTAAGATGGATGTTGCATGGCAATATATCTCGGAACAGCTATGGAAATGCTGTAGTAGGTAGGTATGGTGGATGTTTTGAGGAAGATATTTGGCTTATGTGTAGGAGAACAAGATGAAGATCTCCCACGAGTTTGGATGTACCCACGAAGTATGCACCAACTCTCAATGTGAGAAAGGGCAATGCAAAGTACCGAAGAGGCTAGCAATATGGTGGTGGAAGTGCCATGAAAACCGTAGCTTTAGAACTCACAAGTAAAAAGATTCCAAATAAAAATATGATCTTACAAGGCATAATGAAAATCACTCCAAGAGGTGCTGTGGCAAATGAACAAGTCACTGTTGGGGACCCGACCGTAGCGCATAACACAAAGTCATTACGGTTGCCATTAGCAAATAGAAGTCATATATCATTATGCTATCAACTGGAAATTTAAGTGTGGCACAGCTTCAAGTTTTTCTAGACCAACCATTAATCACTCCACTTTACTAAACCATCATGTTTACCATTAAGCAAATTAATATCTCAAAACAACATCAATGATTCAAGTGACACAATTTAATGATCTACAAGATTATGTATCATTTAGTTATACCATCTACCACATTACATTTTCTGTTCTCAACCAAACACCAATCAACTTATTTAAAAGATAAACTCTCCAAGTAATTAAACAATGAGATATGAGAGTATGATATAATAAAGCTAACAGCTCTAGCAAGAGATGCATGAAAAACAAGAGCTAGAAAGCATTGAAGTAACATAGAAGAATACTCAACAAATATAAGTGAAGAATACGAGTATTCATAAGAAAAAGCGGAGCGTGTCCCTCTCCCACAAAGGAATGCTAGGATCCATTTTATTCAGAAAATGAAAATAACAAAAACAAAAACAAAAACAAACAGACGCTTCAAGTAAAGCACATAAGATGTGTCGGAATTAAAATATAGTTTCACTAGAGATGACCTGATAGTTTGTTGATGAAGAAGAGGATGCCTTGGGCATCTGTAACATCCCAAAATTATAATCAGTATTATTATATCAAAAATGTGGGCCAACAAAAACTTTTTATGAATTAATATGTGTTGATTTCATATTGCTGCTTGTGATAATTATTTCTTGTGAAGTGTTGGTTGTTAGCTCTAGTTAAAAACTTGAAGAAAAGAAAATAAACAAAACAAAAGATAAAACAATAAAAATAAAGTGACAAGTGTCACACCATGTCTCCAAGTGAGAAATTAATTTTCTTTCAAATAAAATTCAGAGGAGTGGTGATATGATCACTCCCATTTTATTTCCATAACTTTTCCCTCTCCAAGTATTAATTTCAAAAACCTAAATTTAAATTCTATTTCCTTCTTTATCTTATTCAAATCACAAAATGTGCTATTTGCACTTGTCCAATAAATAATTAAACAGCACCACAAATCTTGATAAACATATATGAAGCAAATTATGAAAATAAAATTCAGAAATTGGAAATTAATTTTGGTTCACACATTTCGTCGAACACTTGGTGATCACCACCCTGTTCATCCTCAACCGACCCAAATCCGAGATCAATGGAGCGATTTCGATCGGACTTCGTCGATCCACTACCCCCATGCGATTGCCCTCACTCCACTCACCTCACCGCACTCGAGGAAGCCGAGGATTAGGGTCGGGGACGAGGAGGAACGCCAGGGGACAGCCGCCCGCACGCACGTCGCCATGGTCGGCACTGTGGCCACGACGGTGTCGAGCCGTGCTGGCCATGCCCCCCCCCCTCTCTCCCTCACCTCCCTGCTCCCTCTCAGCGCAGCAAAACCCCCAGCAGAAGCCCGCACCCGCAGCCCTCGCGCCACGCCGTGCACGTCGAGCGCCGCCCGAACGCCCCCACGGCCGTCCCCCACTCCGAGCACGCGCAGCTCGCCTCCACGCGCCAACCTTGCTCCCCTGCACTCCAACATCGTAGCCACACCGCACCGCACCCTATGGCGAGCCCTAGCCCCCTCCGGACACCGCGTGAACCCCGACCACCATGCGCCGAGCTTCGGCCTTAAACCCCCCCCCCCCCCCCCCCCCCGAGCTCTCATTTTCCTCACACCACACCACTGCCTCTCCCTTGCTCCACCCCCACTCGTGCACCGCCAGGAGGGCGGAGCCGTAGCTGCGAAGCCACTGCCGCCCGTGGCCGTCTCCGAGCTCGCCGTGCCCGAGGTAGAAGACGATCACGGCCGAGCCGTGCTGCCCTCTCTTTCTCTCCCCTCTGGCCTACAATCCCCTCTCCATTAACACCGCACTCACACGCTCCCTTTTCCCCTCTGGTTCGTGCCCAGGAGCGACGCAGGAACCTCGCCGGAGTTGGAGCACGACCGCGGAGGAGCAGCCGCTCGTCGCCGACGCCAGGAGCATCCCCAGCAAGCACCACTCGTCCAGCAAGCTTCCCCAGGCCGCCGCGTTCGATCTGCCTCACCTGCACGTCCTCCCGAGCCCCCTAGGTGAGCCTCCGACCACCGTAGCAGTCGCCGGAGCCACGGCGCCGCCCATTTTAGGTCGTCGCCGGCGTGCTCGATCCTCAGCCGTTGGATCTTTGATCCACGGCAGCGTACCCCTTCGCTGAGAGCAGTCGCTGACCAGTGGGCCCCGCTGTCAGCGTTTTAAACATTTCCAACGCGCGCGCACTGTTTTCGGTTGAGTCACTGACGAGTGGACCCCACCCGTCAGGATTCTCAACATTATCCAGAACAGAACTGTTTTTCTAATTTAAATCTCTCTGGAATTTCAGTACTGGACTCAACTTTGAAATTCAATATCTCGAGATTTATAACTCCAAATAAATCAAATCCAAATGTTCTGGAAATCTTATGAAATTGTCTAACTAACCCAAGTGGTTTCACCCCATTTAGATAAATAATAAAAATGTATTATTAAAAATACCACATAAGGTTTAAAATCTAAACTTGTTTGTTTCTGATACTCTGTTTGGCCAAATGAGTTAAGACCAATTTTATTGGGTCACATTTAACCATGGCTAGTTACCCATAAGAGGATTTAATTTTAGGATCAACAGAACTTGATTGATAGCTAAAACTTGATTATTAAGCTTCTGTATTAAAACCATTATGTAGGGAGTTTGGTAACTCCAATTGATCCAAATTAAATTGTTTTGTCTTCTACATATCCGTAGCTTTCTGTAGAAATTTAGTTTGTATTTTTGTGACCAACAGAACTTGAGATATGTAATTAAACATCTTCAATTAGTTTCTGCCATAATTAAGACATAATTAAATAATGGTTAAATCAATTAAATTGAAACCAAATTGTGTTGCTTGATGTATGCAGTGGCTATTTAGAGCATTCAAGATTGTATTGTTGTGATATTGATTGAGTAGGTTAGTGATTGTTTGTATTTGTTTGATTGTGAATTAGACGAGAACGTTGTCGGATTTATCGAGGAAGAAGAATTCGTGGAACCTGGAGATCAAGACCAAGATCACTTTGCCGAGCAAGGCAAGCTACTCTCTGAGCTTGCACCCTAATACATGCATCTATTTTTATAACATGATTTACACCTAAGGCAAAGATTTTCTAAAGCCTTTTCAAAAAGTGTATGGAAATTATTTTGCCACCCTATGTAGAAATACAAGATAATTTATATCAAATTATAGGATGGGAAAAATAAAGATTGTTTATTCAAAACCCCTTTGAAAACACCTGTGTGGCTATGAAGCACCGAGATGTTGGTGTTGAAGTGGAGAAAAAGAGAATGGTGGTTTTTGATAAAATGCACATTGTGTCTTTGTACTTACGTCAATCAGCCAATACCCTGTGCGACCACATTTACCCACATATGGGAAAGGGCTTGGTCATATAATTTGCTCATATTAGTATGGGATACCTCATCTACGGAGCTGACTCCGTTATGCATGAGGGGATGGTTTGATGACCTACCCCTGACCTGGGTCCTCTCTCAAGCTCTATGGAAAGATAAGGAGGAGGATAGAAGGATGTCCCCTATACACCGCCAGACAAAACTATGAGTCCTCACACTTAGATCCCGACGGGCTGGGTTAAGTGTTGATGGAAAGTGTCATATGGGCAGGGTCCTATACTAGCATGAGCAAAGGACAGGCTAGGATCGGTGTCTCAACTTCGCATACACCTTGTATGGCGGGACGTGGCTGACACGATGAGTTACCCGATGGATGTGGGAAAAGCGTGCTACCTCTGCAGAGTGTAAAACTATTCGAATAGCCGAGTCCTCGGATATGGACAGTTGAGAGACCCTACTTTGACCATGTGCAAGTTTTGAAAAGATTTGAGTTTTAAAAGAGAAAAGGAAGTGGAGAATGTTCCATACACCTATACCAACGGATCGGTATGAGGTTGTTGGAGACCATGAACCATGACGGGTTATGGTCAGAAGAAGGAGGAGTTTTGGAGAAACTAATAAAAAGGGACATTATATTAAGAATAGTTCTAAAATTCTCCTTACCTTTTTCAACAAAGATATAGAGATGTTTTAAATAAATAAAAGTATGAAATTAAAATGAGACAAGTGCATACTCATGTTGGAGTAATTTGCGAGTACAATCAAATGTACTCATAATGGTTTCGTCCCTGGCTATTGTCGTAGCCAGCCATCGAGGAGCGCTACGCCGAGGAGGAGTATGGCGACTTCTATGCAAACTAGGGATCTCCATAAGTCGACTGCCTGTCGGGTCGTTGTTAGGATATGATGTCTACTACGCCGTATTTCCGCTGATTATTTTGGTTTGGCCCCTGAAGGCACCTATGTAAGACTTGGTCTAAATGACCGTTTATGTAAGACTTTAATGCGGTATTGTAATGGATGTAAACTTCGGTATTCACTTCGGATTATGTGCAACGACAGACTGATCACGGGATCGTTGTGTTAAGCATAATCGGGTATTTCGGACGGCTAGTCCGGGGTCCCCACAGCATCCCCAAGCTTTGACGCTTGAGTCTTCTTGAAATATGCTTGGGTGACCCACGGGGGCATCCCCAAGCTTAGGCTCTTTCATCTCCTTGATCACATCATATCATCCTCTCTCTTGATCCTTGAAAACTTCCTCCACACCAAATTTAGAGTAAACTTCATTAGAGGGTTAGTGCGTAATCAAAAAATTCTTATATTCTGCATGAACACAATTGCTACCAATGCTACTGGATATTAGCTACAGCCACTGATACTTTATGGAACAAAAAGATCCATTCAAAATAGTAAAAGAGGCATTGCAAAATAAATGGCAGAATCTGTCAAAAACAGAACAGTCCGTAAAGACGAATTCGAGGCACTTAACTTGCTCAAATCAGAAAACTCAAAACTAATGAAAGTTGCATACATATTTGAGGATCACGCACAAAAAATCCCAGGTCCTTTTGATTTTTCTGTGAATAGTTATGAATTTAACGGTGGACAGCAGAAAACTGTTTCAGCACAGCAATCCAAATCTAGCATCAACTTTCTACTAGAGGCTTAACTTGACACAAAAATGCGATAAAATAAAGATACAAAGGAATTGCTACAGGAAAGCATGTTCCTTGACTCAATATAAAATAAAATAACAGAAATAAAACATGGGTTGTCTCCCATAAGCGCTTTTCTTTAAAGCCTTTTAGCTAGGCAAGGAGATTTTTATGATGCTCTCATAAAATGAGAGTTGAAAACCGAAGAGAGCATCAAGAGGCAAATATCAAACACATTTAAGTCTAACCCTCTTCCTATGAAAAATAATCTTGTAAAGAAACAAGTCATGAAAGCACAAAGCAACAAACATAGGAGAGCAAAACAAGTGCAACTTTAAAAATTTCAACATAAAGAGGGGAAACTTAATATTGTTGAGATACATAAAACCATGTTTCCCTCTCTCATAATAACTTTCAGTAGTAGAAATAAATTCAACCATATAACCACGAGAATCATTCAACTTAGATAACATAGGCACATAAAGAGGAACATTAAATTTATTTTGGAATTCATTAGCATGCTTCCCTCTTTCAAAATAGTTATTAAGATCAATATCAAGTTTAAGATCATGGTTGCAACAAAGATTTGGAACTAGAGACAATTGCAAACCACATAAGTATTTCTCAACATAAGCAAATTTCTCCTCCATGGTGTAATTAGGAGAATTCAAGAACAAAGTAGGACTCTCATGAGTAAGAGTACCATCACAAGCAGCAATTATATCATTTTTATCCTCAACTTCTAAACATAGAGGATTATCAATAAGCATAGGACCATCATCTAAAGCATTATCATATAGTATATTTAAGCAATACTCGTCATTATCATCAATAAGTTCACTTGTAGCATCATGAATAAAATTTACAACATAACTATCACATAAAACATTCTTATCATGAGCCACATGCATAAAAGAATTAATACTCTCCACATAAGCACAGTCATTCTTATTAATTGAAGTGGGAGCAAATTCAACAAAATAGCTATCATTATTATTCTCATCACCATAATCATCAAATATAGGAGGCATATCATAATCAACATAAACCATATCCTCAATAGTAGGTGGACTGAAAATATCACAATGATTATAATCATCATATATTGGAGGCAAAGTATCATCAAAGAAAATTTTCTCCTCCGTGCTTGGGGGACTAAAAATATCATGGTCATCAAAACCAGCTTCCCCAAGCTTAGAATTTTCCATAGCATTGGCAATAATGGTGTTCAAAGAATTCATACTAATAACATTACTACTAGCATGCAAATAAAGTTCCATTGGTTTTTTAATTTTCTCTTCAAACACTTCATGTCCTAACTCAAGGTAAATTTCATAGAGCTCTCTAATTTTTTTGTTGTTTTCCATTAAGCCTAACTAGTGAAAATAAAAACAAGAAACAAAAAGTAATAACTGCAGGATCTAAAGGAGATACCTTCAAGCGCTCACCTCCCCGGCAACGGCACCAGAAAATAGCTTGATGTCTACGCACGCTTCTATTCTCGTAGACAGTGTTGGGCCTCCAAGAGCAGAGGTTTGTAGAACAGCAGCAAGTTTCCCTTAAGTGAATCACCCAAAGTATATCGAACTCAGGGAGGTAGAGGTCAAAGATAACCCTCTCAAGCAACCCTGCAGTTAAGATACAAAAAGTCTCTTGTGTCCCCAACACACCCAATACACTTGTCAGATGTATAGGTGCACTAGTTATGCGAAGAGATAGTGAAATACAAGTAATATGGATGATTATAAGTAGTAATTGCAATCTGTAATAAAAATGGCAGCAAGCAAACATGTAGCAGAACTTGTTGGAAACGGTGTTTCAATGCTTAGAAACAAGGCCTAGGGATCCTACTTTCACCAGTGGACATTCTCAACAATGACATCAAAGTTAAATAAATAAACACTACTCTCAAACACTCTCATGTTGGATAACAAACACCATTCATTGTGTAGGGCTACAAGAGCACCCTCAAAGTCAGAGTAAACTAACACCAACAACGTCATAAAGGAATCACACACGGTGCACACACTGTCACCGTTACAACCGTGAATAACCCCGGAGTTCATATTAAAGTAACCTCTAGAGTGCATAATAGATAAAGAGTAGCATCACATATTCAACTAGATTACAAAGCTCATGATCACATAAAAGATCACATCATGGGAGAGAGAGATAGACCACATAGCTACCGTAGATCCCGCAGCCCCGGGGGAGAACTACTCACTCCTCATCATAGGAGTCAGCAACGGCGATGGAGATGGCGGTGGAGTCGATGGAGATGGCTCCGGGGGCAATTCCCCGTCCCGGCAGGGTGCCGGAACAGAGAGTTCTGTCCCCCGAATCTTGTCTTCGATGGCGGCGGCGCTCGGGACCCGTGGAGGAAATATTGCACACCCTGCTAGGGTTTTTGGTTCGGGGGGTATATGTAGGCGAAAGGGCGAGGTCGGTGGACCCCCGAGGGGCCCACACCACGTGCTCGCGCGGCCCAGGCTCCTACCGCGCGAGGACCTGATGTGGCCGCCTCGGTCGCCCACTTCCTCTCGTGTTCGGTCTTCTGGAACGTTCCCAATTAAAAACGGACTTCAGAAAAGAAATCGTCCAATTCCGAGAATATTTCCTTAAGTACTTTTCTGAAATCAAAAACAGCAGAAAACAGGGAACTGGCACTGTGGCATCTTGTTAATAGGTTAGTCCCAGAAAATGCATAAAACTATATAAAATGCATATAAAACATGTAATAAGTTGGTATAATATAGCATGGAACATAAGAAATTATAGATACGTTGGAGACGTATCATGGCCCAATCCTTTCTAGAGCAAAGGACAAGCCGGTTTCTTTACTTATGATGACCAAACGTTCCTGAGGACACACGGGATTTCTGTCTAGTGCTTTCGCCTCATATAGGTGATTAATCTTTAGTATTTCGATAAGTGTCGTGTGGGTGAACCTATGCTAATGCACCGCCCTTCCTAGGACTAATACATACTTGTGATTATACCCCTAGTAAGCATCCGCAAATACTAGAAAGTAATTAAGATAAATCTAACCACTGCCTTAAACTTTGAGATCCTACCATCCCTCATGCATCGAGATACTAACGGGGGTTTAGGTTTCTGTCACTCCGGCAACCCCACAATTAATACTCGAATACACAATGCATTCCCCTAGGCCCATAAAGGTGAAGTGTCATGTAGTCGACGTTCACATGACACCACTAGAAGAATAGCACCACAACTTAAATATCAAAACATTAAATATTACTCAACATAGTTCACTACTAACATCTAGACTTCTCCCATGTCCTCAAGAACTAAACGAACTACTCACAACACATGATTTGGAACATGATCAGAGGTGATATAATGATGGGTAACAATCTGAACATAAACCTTAATTCAACGGTTTCACTCGATAGCATCAATAACAAGAGTTATCAACACCGGGAGAGTTTCCCCTATCAAACATACAAGATTCAGCCCTAGGTGACGGTGGCGACGATTCCCCCCCCCCCCCCTCCGGGAAGGGATTTCCCCGGCAGATTTCTCCCTGCCGGAGAGCTTTTCTCTCTCTGGTGTTTTCCGCCGCGTGGAGGCGGCGGAATATTTCCACGATGGTTCTGTAGGTCTTAGGTTTTCGGGGAGAAGTAGTTCGCGAAGGGGCTCGGCCAGTGGTGGGCCAGGGTGGCCACACCACGTGGCCGCGCGGCCAGAAGGCCTGCCGCGCCTGGGCATGGTGTCACCTTGGCCTCCCCTCGTGGCTCCCTCCGTCATCTGGAATAATAGGAACTTTCATCTTTTTATTTTGTTCTTCTGGTCTTTGCAAATATTGTATCTTGACGGTGCTTTTTCCAGCAGAATTCAGACTCCGGTGATCCATCCTCCAATAATCATCAAACATGCAAAATAGATGAAATAACATAATTATCATCTCCAAATATGACATATATCAATTAATAACAGTAAATTATGATATAAAATAGTGATGCAAAATGGACGTATCAACTCCCCCCAAGCTTAGACCTCGCTTGTCCCCAAGCGAAAGCTGAACTCAGTAAACATGACCACAGGTTTATGGAGTGAAGTGTCGATAAAGAATATACGGACAATAAGCATCACATCTATTAATTCGCAAGTCATCTTAGATCACAACTCCATTCATAAAACTTAACTTGTAACAAGTAAAGGGAAATCACAGTAAGGTGCATAAAGACAATCAAGTTGGTGTTGGCAAACTTCGTTCTGGTCAGAGAACAATGAACAGACTGAACTTACTCTTCAAAACAGCCCTCTTACAGTAGTTGCTAACTTTCAAGATTATATCTATGAGATAACGGCATTGTGTTAAACAAGAAATAAAGACATGATCAATAATACAACTGTATAGATGGTTGAATCACAACAACTCAAATGCTTGCTTAAGACAGAGGGAAGTAGGTTTACTGACTCAACATGAAAGTAAAAGATAGGCCCTTCGCAGAGGGAAGCAGAGATACAAACATGTGCTAGAGCTTTAAAGTTTTGAAATCATATAGAGAGTATGAAATAAGTTTTAAGCTATGTATGTCGTTGTCAACGAATGATAGTGAATGAAAACTATATTTACCATGTTATCTAGACTTTCAAGAGCGGTTCCCATTGAAGGACGTTATTTCTACCCAAGGGTAGATCATCCCTCTTCTCTTTTGTTTACACATGCACACTTTTTATAAATTGGTTTGGCACTCCTCCCCACCATTGCTTACACAATCCATGGCTAACCGAATCCTCGGGTGCCTTCCAATCAATCTCAAACCTTGGAGGAGTGCCTATTTTTGAACAACATAACACTTTGGAACTTTCTTTTTGATAACTCATTGAAAACCATGTGAAGAGAATTGAACAATTAAACTTGGGACTGGGCACCCCATTTGCCAGCTCATTTGAAGGTCTATCTAACAAGTTAAACATAGAGTAACCCACATACTTCCTCATGAGCTAATAAACAGTGACACAAATAAGGGATAATAATTTTGAATAAAGATAGCACACGAAGTATTTACTTAGAGTGGCGCAAAATACCACATAATAGGTAGTTATGGTGGACACAGATGGCAAAGGTTTTGGCTCATGGTTTGGATGTATGAGAAGCATTCCCTCTCGATACAAGGCTTTGGCTAGCAAGGTTGTGTAGCAAGCATAAAAGTTGATGGATACAAACAAATATACATGTAGTAAAAACAATCATGCAATGTTCCTTGGAAGTACAAACAATTTTAATTTGTGAATACTAAGCTTATGAGCTACAAGTGAGAAAGATCATTGAATAATATATCTACATGTACTTATTTTCTCCACTTAAGTCTCAAAGTATTGTAGCTACTGACCAATGCTAAGTTTGCCCAAACCAAAAGATTTACTATATGCTCCCAAAGTGATACCAATACTAATGACAAGATCAATCATATATAATAGAAGCTGCAAACTAAAATAAGGTGTGCAGAAAGTAAATGATAAAACTTATCATTAATATTCCATATCGGCAGCTCACACCAAGGGATACATAGATAACCAACTAAAAGAGAGATACTTCCACATTGCATACTATCCTATAAGATAACTTCTCTACTCATGATATGACTCAACTGAAAAGGTAAAAAGGTAAAAGATAATGGTGTGATACCGCGGCACTCCCCCAAGCTTGGAACAAGCCAAGGGGATGCCAATACCGATGATGAATTACTCCTTCGGTGGTGATGGTGGGACAACTTTGAGCGGGGTCAGGTAACGCTCCAGCATCTTGCGAAGCCTGTTGTTCTCCTCCTGAAGTATGTCCACTTCCATCCTCAGGACTCGATACTGATCACAAAACTGATCAGTGATCCGAACAGCGTCTTCAACATCTGGGAAAGAGCTAAGATCTGCATGTTATGAGAAAAAGCACGTTGAGTGTTAATGGATCCCACAAAGATGGGCTTGCTACTCCTTGCCCCTCCTCGTTCTCTTTTGGCTGATGACATCTTCTTCACTTCCTCCATGACGCTCTCGTCCATGTCCTTGCGCCTAGCCTTCACTTTTTCCTCCTCCGCCCATCCAACGAAAGATCCTTGATCAAGGTCTTGAAGGAGTTCGCGTTGGCGGCGCAGCGCGTAGTCTTCAGAACAGGAACCTTGGGACGACATCTGGACAGAAACAGCTTGAAACAAAAACACTTCGAAAACACGATATACAGACCTCGGGATATCCGGGGAATTATATAGCAAAAATTTACGCAACAAAAGGAAGGCTACGGGAGGAAACCGAGTAGGAGACGAGCACCGAGGCCACCTCACCATACGGTGGCGCGGCCAGCATGGGGCCCGTGCCACCACGTGGTGACGGCGCCTCGGGCTTCGTCTCGTACTCGTTTTCGTCTTGTAATTTTCCATATTTTCTAAAAATAAATATAGTATCTTCCAAAATTAAAAACGCGGACTTTTCTTACCAAAACTTTACCTTTTCGAATTCAGCTTCTGCAGGCTCGGGAAATTGCTCTTTAATAAAAACTTCTGGAGTAATCACTTGAATAATATCAACATCTTCATTATAAGAATCTCCAGAAATATGATGTTTGAGTCTTTGTCCATTTACCACCTGTGTAGTATCATCCTTGAGTGAAGCAATTTTAATTGCACCCGAACGATATACCTCCACAATAACATAAGGTCCTTCCCATTTGGAGAGTAGATTTCCTGCGAAAAATCTAAGACGAGAACGATACAATAGAACTTTCTCACCAACATGAAACTCTCTCTTAATAATTCTCTTATCATGCCATTTCTTAACTTTCTCTTTAAAGAGTCTAGCATTTTCATATGCCTCACTTCTCCATTCATCTAAAGAACTCAAATCTAGCAACCTCTTCTCACCGGCAAGTTTAAAATCTCTATTAAGTTCTCTCACTACCCAATAAGCTTTGTGTTCTAATTCTAAAGGCAAGTGACAAGCTTTTCCATAAACCATTTTATAAGGAGACATACCCATAGGATTTTTATAAGCAGTTCTATAAGCCCATAAAGCATCATTTAATTTGTTAGCCCAATTTTTCCTAGTTCTATTAACAGTCTTTTGCAAGATAGATTTAATTTCTCTATTTGATAATTCTACTTGCCCACTAGTTTGAGGATGATAGGCTGAAGCAATTCTATGATTAACACCATATTTAGCAAGAACTTTTCTAAAACCACCATGAATAAAATGAGAACCTCCATCAGTCATAAGGTATCTAGGTACACCAAACCTAGGGAAACTAATATCTTGAAGCATTTTTAATGAGGTCTCACCATCATCACTTTTTGTAGGTATAGCTTCTACCCATTTAGTAACATAATCAACAGCAACAAGTATATGAGTATAACCCTTTGAAGGAGGAAAAGGACCCATAAAGTCAAATCCCCAACAATCAAATGGCTCAATAACAAGAGTATAATTCATAGGCATTTCATTACGTCTAGAGATATTACCAGTTCTTTGACACTCATCACAAGATAAAATAAACTTTCTTGCATCTTTAAAGAGAGTAGGCCAATAAAAACCTGACTGAAGAACCTTTTGTGCAGTTCTATCTCCAGCGTGATGTCCTCCATAAGCACTACTATGACACTTTCTCAATATCTCTTTTTGTTCATGTTCCGGAACACATCTTCGCATAATACCATCCACTCCTTCTTTATACAAGTGTGGGTCATCCCAAAAATAATGCCTCAAGTCATAAAAGAATTTTCTTCTTTGTTGAGCTGAAAAGGTTGGAGGCAAATACTTTGAAACAATAAAGTTAGCATAATAAGCATACCAAGGACTATCTTGTGAACTCACCCTTATTGCAGCCAATTTTTCATTTGGAAAACTATCATTAACAGGAATAGGATCATAAGCAATGTTTTCCAATCTAGACAAATTATCAGCAACAGGATTTTCAGCACCTTTCCTATATACAATATGCAAATCGAATTCTTGCAAAAGCAACACCCATCTAATAAGTCTAGGCTTAGCATCTTTCTTTTCCATAAGATATCTAATAGCAGCATTATCAGTGTGAATAATAATTTTAGAATCAACAATATAAGGTCTAAACTTATCACAAGCAAAGACAACAGCTAGAAATTCTTTTTCAGTTGTAGCATAATTCTTTTGTGCAGAATCAAGAGTCTTACTAGCATAATGAATAACATTCAACTTTTTATCAATTCGTTGTCCAAGAACAGCACCAACAGCAAAATCACTAGCATCACACATAATTTCAAATGGTAAATTCGAATCAGGTGGTTGAACAATAGGAGCACTTATTAAAGCCTTTTTCAACGTTTCAAAAGCTTCCTTACAATCATCATCAAAAACAAAAGGTACATCTTTTTGTAGAAGATTAGTAAGAGGCTTTGATATTTTAGAGAAATCTTTAATAAACCTTCTATAGAAACCAGCATGACCAAGAATACTACGAATACCTTTAACATCTCGGGGGCACGGCATTTTCTCAATTGCCTCGACTTTAGCTCTATCTACTTCAATACCTATTTCGGAAATTTTATGTCCAAGAACAATTCCTTCATTAACCATAAAGTGACATTTCTCCCAATTAAGAACAAGGTTAGTTTCTTCACATCTCTGCAAAACTTTATCAAGGTTGTGCAAACAATTATCAAAAGAAGTTCCATAGATGGAGAAATCGTCCATGAATACTTCCACAATCTCCTCACAAAAACCATGAAAAATAGCAGACATGAATCTTTGAAAAGTAACGGGAGCATTACATAAACCAAAGGGCATACGTCTACAAGCATAAGTACCATAAGGGCAAGTAAATGTGGTTTTCTCTTGATCTTGCGCTTTAACAGCAATTTGTGAGAAGCCAGAATAACCATCAAGAAATCAAAAATGAGTTTTCTTAGCTAATCTCGATCAATAAAGGGTAATGGATAATGATCTTTCTTAGTAACTTTATTAACCTTTCGAAAATCAATGCACATTCTATAACCAACAACTACTCTTTGAGGAATAAGTTCATCATTTTCATTAGGCACAACAGTAATTCCTCCTTTCTTAGGGACACAGTGCACAGGACTAACCCATCTACTATCAGCAATAGGATAAATAATACCAGCGTCAAGAAGCTTTAATACCTCATTTTTTACCGCTTCCTTCATCTTGGGTATTAAACGGCGTTGATGTTCAACAACTGGCTTTGCATCAGGCTCCATATTAATAGAATGTTGACATATAGTAGGAGAAATCCTTTTTAAATCATCCAAAGTATAACCCATAGCTCCACGGTGTTTCTTCAATACTTCCAATAATCTTTCCTCTTCTTTACCTGAAAGGTTAGCACTCATAATAACAGGATATATTTTCTTATCATCAATATGAGTACTTCAGATTATCAGGCAAAGGTTTTAAATCAAAGACAGGATCCTCTTTAGTTGGGAGTGTTTTACCCAAGTCTTCCACCTTTAAATTGTGTTTCAAGATGGGTTGATGAAGAAATATTTCATCAAGCTCGTCCCTTTCCTCTCTAAAGGCTTCACTTTCATGATCTTCCAAAAATTGCTGCAAAACATTGTTAGGAGCAAGAGCAATAGAGGCAAGCCGTTCAACTTTAAAATCCTCATTAGGTAATTCGGTTTCATAAGGGACTTTAGCAAATTTCGAAAAATTAAATTCATATGAGCAAGGTTGGAAAAGGCGCTAGGCGTAAGCGAGGCGGTTGGCATTCGCCTAGCGCCTAGGCGATGCTTAAGCACACCAAGCGTGACCTAGGCGGTATATAGTTTTTGGCATCAGGTGTATATTTGGGTTATTCTATATCTATGCATACTAATTTAGCGCATATAAAGGAGTAAACTAACAACAATTACCATTGATTATGGTCCATCGGATTTCTAAGCATAATAAGGAACGAATTTCTTGCTAGATAAGACAATATCTTAGTTGGGTTGCCTAGAGTTCCGCTTAGGTCATAAGCGAGGCGTTTGTCCATCGCCTAGTGCCTAAGCGTGCTGTGGGGACCCCGGACTAGCTGTCCGAAATACCCGATTATGCTTAACACAACGATCCCGTGATCAGTCTGTCGTTGCACATAATCCGAACTGAATACCAAAGTTTACATCCATTACAATACCGAATTAAAGTCTTACATAAACGGTCCTTTAGACCAAGTCTTACATAGGTGCCTTCATGGGCCAAACCAAAACAATCAGCGGAAGCTAAGGCGTAGTAGACATCATATTCTAACAATGACCCGACAGGCAGTCGACTTATGAAGATCCCTAGTTCGCATAGAAGTCGCCATACTCCTCCTTGGCGTAGTGCTCCTCCATGTCTGGCTACGACAATAGCCAGGGACGAAACCATTATGAGTACATTTGATTGTACTCGCAAACTACTCCAACATGAGTATGCACTGGTCTCATTTTAATTTCATACTTTTATTTATTTAAAACATCTCTGTATCTTTGTTGAAGAAGGTAAGAAGAAATTTTATAACTATCATTAATATAATGTCCCATTTTATTAGTTTCTCCTAAACTCCTCCTTTTTCCTGACCATAACCCGTCATGGTTCATGGTCTCCTACAACCTCATACCGATCCGTTGGTATAAGTGTATGGAACATTCTCCACTTCCTTTTCTTTTTAAAACTCCAATCTTTTCAAAACTTGCACATGGTCAAAGTAGGGTCTCTCAACTGTCCATATCCGAGGACTCGGCTATTCGAATAGTTTTACACTCTGCAGAGGTAGCACACTTTTCCCACATCCATACGGCAACTCATCGTGTCTGCCACGTCTCGCCATACAAGGTGTATGCGAAGTTGAGACACCGATCCTAGTCTGTCCTTTGCTCATGCTAGTATAGGATCCTGCCCATATGATACTTTCCATCAACACTTAACCCAGCCCGTCGGGATCTAAGTGTGAGGACTCATAGTTTTGTCTGGCGGTGTATAGGGGACATCCTTCTATCCTCCTCCTTATCTTTTTATAGAGTTGAGCGAGGACCCAAGTCAGGGGTAATTCATCAAACCATCCCCTCATGTATAACGGAGTCATCTCCGGAGATGAGGTATCCCATACTAATATGAGCAAACTATATGACCAAGCCCTTTCCCATATGTGGGTAAATGTGGTCGCACAGGGTATCGGCTGATTGACGTAAGTACAAAGACACAATGTGCGTTTTATCAAAACCACCATTCTCCTTTTCTCCACTTCAACACCAACATCCCGGTGCTTTATAGCTACACAGGGTTTTCAAAGGGGTTTTGAATAAAACAATCTTTATTTTTTTTTTCCATCCTATAACTTATCATGTATTTCTACATAGGGTGGCAAAATAATTTTCATATACTTTTTGAAAAGGGCTTTTAGCAGATCTTTGTCTTAAAAGTAAATCTTGTTCTAAGAATGAATGCATGTATTAGGGTGCAAGCTCAGAGAGTAGCTTGCCTTGCTCGGCAAAGTGTTCTTGGTCTTGATCTTCGGGTTCCACGAACTCCTCTTCCTCGATAAACCCGACAACGGTCTCGTCTAATGCATAATTAAACAATACAAACAATCACTAACCTATTCAATCAATATCACAACAATACAATCTTAAATGCTCTAAATAGCCACTTCATACATCAAGCCACACAATTTGGTTTCAATTTAATTGAATTAACCATTATTTAATTATGTCTCAATTATGGCAGAAACTAGTTGAACATGTTTAATTACATATCTCAAGTTCTGTTGGTCACAAAAATGCAAACTAAATTTCTACAGAAAGCTACTGATGTGTAGAAGACAACACAATTGGATTTGGGTTAATTTGGAGTTACTAAACTCCCTACATAATGGTTTTATTCCAGAAGCTTAATAATCAAGTTTTAGCTATTAATCAAATTCCGTTGATCCTAAAATTAAATCCTCTTAGGGGTAACTAACCATGACTAAATGTGACCCAATAAAATTAGTATTAACTCATTTGGCCTATCAGAGTATCAGAAACAAACAAGTTTAGATTTTAAACCTTATTTGGTATTTTTAATGCTACATTTTTATTATTTATCCAAATGAGATGAAACCACTTGGGTTGGTTAGACAATTTCATAAGCTACTCAGAACAGTTGAGTTTGGTTTATTTGGAGTTCTAAAACCCGAGATATTGAATTTCAAAGTTGAGTACAGTTCTGATTTCTAATTAAATCTAAAATTCGAATTTAAGCTCTGAGTGGATAATGTTGAGAACCCTGACATGTGGGATCTACCCGTCAGCGGCTCACTGCGTGCGCGGGGAAAGGTTTAGAACCTGACGTGTGGGGTCCACACGTCAGCCTCTCTTTATTTAAACGAAGCGGTATGGCACCGTTGGATCAAGATCCAACGGCCCACGTTCGTCCACGTCAGTGGCGAACGGCGGCGACCTAAACAGAGCGGCGCGACTGCGCCGGCGACGGCACGGTGGACGGGCGGCTCACCTTGAGGCTCGGGAGGTTGCGGCGAGGGTGCAGGAGGGGTGCGGCGGCTCGGGGAAGCTTCTGGGCGGAGTTGTACGGGCTGGGGAGGTTCCTGGCGTCGACGGCGTGAAGCTCCTCTTCCGCGGACCGGCACGAACTCCGGCGAGCAATTTGGCGGCGTTCCTGGACAGAAAAAGGACGGGTGCGTGAGGGTGTGGCAGTGGTGAGTCGCGGGGAAGGCCTGGAAGGGAGAGGAGAGGGAAGAGGTGCAGCGGCACGGCGTGGCCGTGTCGTCATCTACCTCGGGCTGTCGAGCACGGCCACGAGCAGCAGCCAGCTCGCGGCAGCGGCTCCGCCCTCCTAGCGGTGCACGGGAGAGTGGAGAGTGGGGTGGAGCGAGTGAGAGGGACTGGGGTGGTGTGTGGAGCAAATGGGGGCTCGGGGTGGGTTTATAAAGCCGGCGACCGGCGCACGGTGAACTGGGCTCAGGGGGCACCAGAGGTCGTGCCAGCTCGCCGTAGGGGCGGTGCGGGGTGCGGCTACGCTGTGGGGTGGCCAGGGAGCAGAATGGGGCCGTGGGGAGGCGTGGAGGAAGCTCGACAGGGGGGGGACGCCCTGGCGTGCTCTGGGAGAGCTCAGGCGGTGCGCGGCGCGCACTGGTCACGGCGACTCTCCGGCGGGGGCGGGTTCCTGCGGGCTGCGGTGCGGCGGGAGAGGGGGCAGCGAGGTGAGGGAGAGAGGGGGGGCACGGCGCTGGGACGTCGTGGAGCGGCGAGGTCGACAGCGGTGTCCGCGGGTCGGCCATGGCGAGCGGCGAGCACGGGCGCGTGCAAGGGGCGAGGGTGGGTGCTGTGGCGCCGATGTCCGTGTCCAAGGGAGCAGAAGAGCGAGGGAGAGAGGGGGGGGCACGGCGCGGGGTCACCACGGCGTCGACACCTCCTTCCTCCACAGCGCCGACCACGGCGACGTGGGCACGGCTGCCTGTCCCCTGGCGGCGACCACCAAGTGTTCGGCGAAATGCCTGAACCAGAAATAATTTCCAATTTTTGAATTCTATTTTCATAATTTGCTTCACACATGTTTGTCAAGTTTTGTGGTGCTATTTGACTATTTATATGGGCAAGTGCATCATAACACATCTTGTGATTTGAATAAGATAAAGAAAGAAGTAGAATTTGAATTTAGGTTTTTGAAATTAATATTTGGAGAGGGAAAAGTTGAGGGAATAAAATGGGAGTGTTCATTGTATCACTCCACTGAATTAGGTTTGAAAAAATGAATTTCCCATTTTGAGAAATAGTGTGACACTTGTCACATTGTTTTTATTGTTTTATGTTTTGGTTTGTTTATTTTCTTTTCTTCAAGTTTTTAATTAGAGCTACAACCAACACATTCACAAGAACCAATGATCACAAGCAACAATATGAAATCAACACCTATTAATTCATAAAAAGTTTTTGTTGGCCCACATTTTTGATATAATAATTCATGATATTATTTTGGGATGTTACAGATCCTTCCCCCCTTAAAATAAATCTCGTCCCGAGATTTTCTAGGTTTGGGCACTAAAGAGGTTTGGGAATTCGCTTCTAAGATAGTCTTCGCGTTCCCAAGTTGCTTCATCTTCTGAATGGTTAGTCCACTGGACTTTGTAGAACTTGATCGCGCGCCTTCGGGTAAGGCGAACATCTTCGTCGAGAATCTTGATGGGTCTCTCACGATAAGTAAGATCTTGATTCAGGTCGATGGAAAGGTGGTCGATGTTTTTGAAAACATCAGGCTGGTCAGGAACTTCAAGACATTTCCGGAGCAAGGAAATGTGGAAGACATCGTGATAATCTGCTAACTCTTGGGGCAACTCCAGTTGATAAGACACTTCTCCTCGACGAGCAATGATCTTAAAGGGTCCAATATACCTTGGCGCTAATTTTCCTTTGACATGGAAACGCTGCATTCCTTTAAGGGGTGTTACTCGGAGATAGACATAATCTCCGACACTAAAAGTGACATCACGACGCTTGGGATCGGCGTAACTCTTCTGACGGGATTGGGCAGTTTTAAGACGTTCACGGATAAGTTGGACTTGTTCTTCAGCCTCTCGGAGAGTATCTGGTCCAAACAATTTGCCTTCTCCGGTGTCGGACCAATTCAGGGGCGTACGACACTTCCTGCCGTAAAGGGCTTCAAAAGGGGCCATTTGCAGACTAGACTGGTAACTATTGTTGTAGGAGAACTCTGCAAATGGGAGACAATCTTCCCACTTGGATCCATAGGATAGAACACATGCGCGAAGCATGTCCTCTAATATCTGGTTCACTCTCTCAGTTTGGCCTCCGGTCTGCGGATGATAAGCTGTGCTAAATGCTAACTTGGTTCCGAGGGCTTCGTGTAGGGCTTTCCAGAACCTTGAGGTGAACTGCGTGCCTCTATCCGATACAATCTTCTTAGGCACACCATGCAGGCTTACTATTCTGGAAATATACAGGTCTGCTAACTGATTTCCCCGATAGGTGGTATTGACGGGAATGAAATGGGCAACCTTGGTCAGTCTATCAACGATGACCCAAATTGAGTCATGGCCTCGGTTGGATCTTGGAAGTCCGGTGATAAAATCCATTCCAATCTCATCCCACTTCCACTCGGGGATTTTCAAAGGTTGAAGCAATCCAGCGGGTCGCTGATGTTCAGCCTTGACTCGCTGACAGATATCACACTTGGCTACAAAAACACCAATCTCTCGCTTCATTCCGTGCCACCAAAATCTTTCACGAAGGTCTTGGTACATTTTGGTTCCGCCGGGGTGGATTGAATAGGGGGTCTCGTGGGCCTCCTTTAGGATTAACTCCTTAAGTTCCGTGTTATTGGGGACACAGATACGACCATTGAATCTCAACACTCCTTCAGCATCTTCGGTAAAACCGGGCGCTTTACCGAGAGAAATCTTCTTTTTAATTCCTTCTATGCTCTCATGACCTTTTTGGGCTTCCTTGATTTGATCTATCAGGGTTGGGGCTAACTCTAAATTGGCGAGATAACCGCGGCTAACAAGCTCTAGTCCAAAATCTTTGAACTCTTTGAACAAGGCTGGCTGTTCGGCTTGGATCAAGGCATTCAGGGTGCAGGGTTTGCGACTAAGGGCATCGGCAACTACATTAGCCTTTCCGGGGTGGTAATGGTTACCAATGTCATAATCTTTGATTAATTCCATCCACCTTCTCTGTCGCAGATTTAACTCCTTCTGGGTGAAGATATACTTCAAGCTCTTATGATCCGTATAGATCTCGCAACGATGTCCCGCAAGATAGGAACGCCACGTCTTCAGAGCAAGAACAACAGCGGCTAACTCCAGGTCATGGGTTGGGTAGTTCTCTTCATGCGGTCGCAACTGCCGAGACAGATACGACACCACCTTGCCTTCTTGCATCAGAACGCAACCAAGTCCGAGGCGTGATGCATTGCAATACACGTCGAAACTCTTGGTGACGTCTGGCATAATCAGGACGGGGGTTGAGGTCAATCTCTTCTTCAACTCTTGGAAACTCTCTTCACACTTCTGAGTCCATTCAAACTTCTTGTCCTTTTTCAGCAGTTGGGTCAGGGGTTTGGCTAGACTGGAGAATCCTTCAACGAACTTGCGGTAGTAACCCGCTAGTCCGAGATAGCTTCGGATTTCAGTCACACTAGTTGGGGCTTCCCAGTCCACAATGGCTTGGATCTTCTCTGGGTCAACAGAAATTCCTCCCGCAGACACAACATGTCCGAGAAATGCCACCTTACTGAGCCAAAACTCACACTTGCTAAACTTGGCATACAATTGGTGTTCTCGGAGGGTTGTTAAGACTAGACGCAGGTGTTCAGCATGTTCTGCTTCGGTTTTGGAGTAAATAAGGATGTCGTCGAGGAAAACTACCACGAACTTGTCAAGATACTCCATGAAGATCTTGTTCATGAGATTCATAAAATAGGCTGGGGCATTGGTCAGACCAAAGGACATTACGGTGTATTCAAACAAACCGTAGCGGGTGGTGAAGGCGGTCTTGGGAATGTCTGTCTCTCGGATTTTTAACTGATGATATCCTGACCGAAGATAGATCTTGGAAAAGACTCGGGCTCCGTTCATTTGATCGAACAGATCCTCGATCTTTGGAAGGGGATACTTGTTCTTAATGGTCACATCATTTAACTTGCGATAATCCACACACAGGCGTGTGGTACCGTCTCTCTTGTCCACAAAAATAATGGGTGATCCCCAAGGTGAAGCGCTTGGGCGAATAAGTCCTTTGCTGAGCATGTCTGCTAACTGCTTCTTCAATTCAACCAACTCTTCCGGATTCATCCGATAAGGCCTTTGGGATATAGGGGCTGTTCCTGGGATAAGTTCAATGATGAACTCAATATCCCGGTCTGGCGGCATACCAGGCAATTCTTCAGGGAAAACATCTCGGAACAGGTGAACAACACGGATCTCATCTAGGGTGGGTCGAGCTATGCTCTCATGGCATCCTGGTTGGGGTCGACTGGTTTCTGACACATACTCCACTTCTACTTCTTTGTCGGTGGTGAGGGATACAGCTCTTCTGGCGCAGTCAATTTGACCACGGTACTTGGCTAGCCAATTCATACCCAGTATAACATCTATACCTTGGGTTCCTAGAATGATTAAGTCGACTAGAAACTTTTCTCCTTTGATCTCAAGGGAAACGTCAGGGCAAAACGACTTGGTATCTATGGTGGATTCTGGGATTTGGATGACCATGGGTTTGGGTAAGAGGTTTCCGACTAAGCCTCCCTTAGCAACAAATTCTTGGGTAACAAAAGAATGGGTAGCACCAGAATCAAACAGAACAGTTGCAGGTACTGAGTTGACAAGGAACGTACCCAGCACAACATCTGGCGCATCCATGGCCTCTTCAGCATTGATGTGGTGCAGACGGCCCTTGGCAACAGCAACATTTCCACGGGGTGCGGGGTTCTTGCCATTTCCATTACGGCCTTGGCCATTGTTCGGTGTCTGTGCACCGGGGCGTGGACCATTCTTCTTAGGATTGGGGCATTCTCTGGAGTAGTGACCCTTAGTGCCGCAATCAAAGCAGACGGGTGTTGTTATTGGGGTGGTTGAAGTTGTTTGGGTTGTTTGGGCGACTAGGGTAATTGGGGCGTGGAGTTTGTGGTGGTCGATAGGCTGGCTTGGGGTTTTGTGGGAAAGTGCGAGGCTTCTGGCTGCTCGAACCTTCCTGAGCAATCATTCTCCTCTTACGACCTTCAAACATAGACTTGCGCTTGGTCTCCAGCTGGATGGCTTTGTCCACAAGTGACTCCAAATCAACAAAGTCATGGATAACCAAAGCACACTGCAACTCATCATGAAGTCCATTCATGAAACGCTCCATCTTCTTCCCCTCGGTGTCGGTGTCATTAGGAGCATACCGAGACAAGTCAGTGAACTCATCCAGATAACCGACCACGTCTCTACTTCCCTGCCGCAACTTGCGGAATTCATCCTTCTTTCTCTCAATGAGTCCGCCGGGAATGTGCTTCTTGCGGAACTTCTCCTGGAACTCAACCCAGTTGATAACATGACCAGCTTGCTGGAGAGCCTTGGTAGCTTCCCACCAAGACCGTGCAGGTCCTGCAAG
Source organism: Poa annua (assembly GCA_026929855.1). NCBI lineage: Eukaryota > Viridiplantae > Streptophyta > Magnoliopsida > Poales > Poaceae > Poa > Poa annua. The sequence goes on along the minus strand of CM049439.1, from coordinate 24,283,952 downwards.
GTAGTGGGTTGCATACAGCACTTTCTCAGGTTCTCCCACGGCTGCAACTTCCAGGTTGTTGTTAATGGTGCGAAGCCAATCATCGGCCTCTAGTGGGTGAAGTCCCTTGGAATAGGTGGGTGGGTTGGTCTTCTGAAAATCGCTCAAAGTGGACCGCTGATTTCCTTCGCCATTGCCATTGCCATTGTTGTTGTTGTTGTTGTTGTTGTTGTGGGCGGCAGTGATCTGCTGCAGTGCAGCGATATGAGCTTGACGCTCTGCCCGGGCAGCTTGGCGTTCCTCCATGATAAGCGCAAGAAGTTGGGCGGTGGTTGGTTCCGGTGGTGGTGGTGGTCCTCCATCCGTGTTGGAGCGACGAGTGTCCACCATCCTGAAGCACACCGGGTATAAGGGGCAAGGCAAAAGGTTTCGACCAAAGGAAAAAGGTTGGTTTCGCATAATGGTTGATTAATTAAGGATTGTATGAAAAATATTTTACACAGATTAACAAGACTAGCACACTTATATAGCACAACCATCACATCAAGAGTTCACCACATCAAGCTTACAACATTGCCTTTCAGCTAATGTACATAGTACAAGTTTCCCAAAAGAACCACTACTTTGACTCGACTAGCGATAGGGGGTCAACCTAATCCTGCGGTAGTACTCAAGTCACTCGCCTACTGAGGTGGAACCTCAGGCTCTGCTACGTCAGCGTTTGACTGGTAGGGTGGCTCCTCCGGGTCCTCCTCCTCATCATCGAGAACTGCCTCGAGTGGCTCCTCCTCCTCGTCCTCTAGCTCCTCCTCGTCATCCTCCTGCTCATAGTCCATCTCCTCCAGGTAGTCGTCATCGTCACTGAGGAAAGCGTTGTTCTCCTTGCGGAGATCCTCGCCCTCCTCCTCCATCTCGTCGGTACGGAGCTCCAGATCCTCGATCATCTCGTCCTGCTCTGCCATCTTCTTGCGGAGCTTCGCTATGGTCTTCCTCAGCTAGGTCCTCTTCTTGAGAAGAGCGACCTTCTCCTTCTTCAGCTGTGCCTCACTCTCGCGACTCTCCTTGAGCGAGATGCGCTCAAAGCGAGACCGAAGTCTAGCGCACATCAGATCCTCCTGGGTGCGAAAGAGCATAATCTCCATGTCCAAGATATACTCTCCGAACGTCGGGTGTAGAGGGGACCGAATAGGGTGTCCATCGACGGTGCGCCTCCCGTAAAACTGGAAACGAGAGTTCACCAGCTCCGCCTTGTGCTCCTCACAAAGTCGGGCTAGCATCCGCTGCATGGCACGACACAGTCCGTCTTCCCAGTGGACGTCCATGGTGGTAAAGATGAGTGTCCTGGATCCGGGGGACTTGATGTTCCCGCGAACAGACGCCTCGACCAACCAAGACAGGTTCCCGTTGCCGAGAGTGTCCACCTGGGCTCCCTTAAACTCTGGAGTGGGGCGACCTAACAGCTTGCTCAACTCGAACAGGTCCTTCTCGAACATCAACTTGCCGTCCTTCTCAAGCTGAACGAACTCGGTGAAATGGATCGCCATCTACAATTTTTAGTCAAATTTTTAAGTTAGTGTGATGACAAGTGTATCAAAATTTTAAATGTAGTGAGGCAACAAGTGAGCAAATTTTTAAGTTTAATAGAATGACGAGTGTGCCAAATTTTTAAGGATACAAGGGAAAGCGTAATATTTAGTGAGGGTAGAATTTTGCATAAGTGAGAGGATTAGAGATAAGCATTTTTCGAAAATACTTCATTCCTTTATTTTAGAATTTAACTTTTTGTAACGCCTACCTAGCGACCATGCTAATCTAAGGCTCCTAAAGTCGAGATGGCTCTGATACCAGCTCTATGGGGACCCCGAACTAGCTGTCCGAAATACCCGATTATGCTTAACACAACGATCCCGTGATCAGTCTGTCGTTGCACATAATCCGAACTGAATACCAAAGCTTTCATCCATTACAATACCGAATTAAAGTCTTACATAAACGGTCCTTTAGACCAAGTCTTACATAGGTGCCTTCATGGGCCAAACCAAAACAATCAGCGGAAGCTAAGGCGTAGTAGACATCATATTCTAACAATGACCCGACAGGCAGTCGACTTATGAAGATCCCTAGTTCGCATAGAAGTCGCCATACTCCTCCTTGGCGTAGTGCTCCTCCATGTCTGGCTACGACAATAGCCAGGGACGAAACCATTATGAGTACATTTGATTGTACTCGCAAACTACTCCAACATGAGTATGCACTAGTCTCATTTTAATTTCATACTTTTATTTATTTAAAACATCTCTGTATCTTTGTTGAAGAAGGTAAGAAGAAATTTTATAACTATCATTAATATAATGTCCCATTTTATTAGTTTCTCCTAAACTCCTCCTTTTTCCTGACCATAACCCGTCATGGTTCATGGTCTCCTACAACCTCATACCGATCCGTTGGTATAAGTGTATGGAACATTCTCCACTTCCTTTTCTTTTTAAAACTCCAATCTTTTCAAAACTTGCACATGGTCAAAGTAGGGTCTCTCAACTGTCCATATCCGAGGACTCGGCTATTCGAATAGTTTTACACTCTGCAGAGGTAGCACGCTTTTCCCACATCCATATGGCAACTCATCGTGTCTGCCACGTCTCGCCATACAAGGTGTATGCGAAGTTGAGACACCGATCCTAGTCTGTCCTTTGCTCATGCTAGTATAGGATCCTGCCCATATGATACTTTCCATCAACACTTAACCCAGCCCATCGGGATCTAAGTGTGAGGACTCATAGTTTTGTCTGGCGGTGTATAGGGGACATCCTTGTATCCTCCTCCTTATCTTTTTATAGAGTTGAGCGAGGACCCAGGTCAGGGGTAATTCATCAAACCATCCCCTCATGTATAACGGAGTCATCTCCGTAGATGAGGTATCCCATACTAATATGAGCAAACTATATGACCAAGCCCTTTCCCATATGTGGGTAAATGTGGTCGCACAGGGTATCGGCTGATTGACGTAAGTACAAAGACACAATGTGTGTTTTATCAAAACCACCATTCTCCTTTTCTCCACTTCAACACCAACATCCCGGTGCTTTATAGCTACACAGGGTTTTCAAAGGGGTTTTGAATAAAACAATCTTTATTTTTTTTTCCATCCTATAACTTATCATGTATTTCTACATAGGGTGGCAAAATAATTTTCATATACTTTTTGAAAAGGGCTTTTAGCAGATCTTTGTCTTAAAAGTAAATCTTGTTCTAAGAATGAATGCATGTATTAGGGTGCAAGCTCAGAGAGTAGCTTGCCTTGCTCGGCAAAGTGTTCTTGGTCTTGATCTTCAGGTTCCACGAACTCCTCTTCCTCGATAAACCCGACAACGGTCTCGTCTAATGCATAATTAAACAATACAAACAATCACTAACCTATTCAATCAATATCACAACAATACAATCTTAAATGCTCTAAATAGCCACTTCATACATCAAGCCACACAATTTGGTTTCAATTTAATTGAATTAACCATTATTTAATTATGTCTCAATTATGGCAGAAACTAGTTGAACATGTTTAATTACATATCTCAAGTTCTGTTGGTCACAAAAATGCAAACTAAATTTCTACAGAAAGCTACTGATGTGTAGAAGACAACACAATTGGATTTGGGTTAATTTGGAGTTACTAAACTCCCTACATAATGGTTTTATTCCAGAAGCTTAATAATCAAGTTTTAGCTATTAATCAAATTCTGTTGATCCTAAAATTAAATCCTCTTAGGGGTAACTAACCATGACTAAATGTGACCCAATAAAATTAGTCTTAACTCATTTGGCCTATCAGAGTATCAGAAACAAACAAGTTTAGATTTTAAACCTTATTTGGTATTTTTAATGCTACATTTTTATTATTTATCCAAATGAGGTGAAACCACTTGGGTTGGTTAGAAAATTTCATAAGCTACTCAGAACAGTTGAGTTTGGTTTATTTGGAGTTCTAAAACTCGAGATATTGAATTTCAAAGTTGAGTACAGTACTGATTTCTAATTAAATCTAAAATTCGAATTTAAGCTCTGAGTGGATAATGTTGAGAACCCTGACATGTGGGGTCTACCCGTCAGCGGCTCACTGCGTGCGCGGGGAAAGGTTTAGAACCTGACGTGTGGGGTCCACACGTCAGCCTCTCTTTATTTAAACGAAGCGGTATGGCACCGTTGGATCAAGATCCAACGGCCCACGTTCGTCCACGTCAGTGGCGAACGGCGGCGACCTAAACAGAGCGGCGCGACTGCGCCGGCGACGGCACGGTGGACGGGCGGCTCACCTTGAGGCTCGGGAGGTTGCGGCGAGGGTGCAGGAGGGGTGCAGCGGCTCGGGGAAGCTTCTGGGCGGAGTTGTACGGGCTGGGGAGGTTCCTGGCGTCGACGGCGTGAAGCTCCTCTTCCGCGGACCGGCACGAACTCCGGCGAGCAATTTGGCGGCGTTCCTGGACAGAAAAAGGACGGGTGCGTGAGGGTGTGGCAGTGGTGAGTCGCGGGGAAGGCCTGGAAGGGAGAGGAGAGGGAAGAGGTGCAGCGGCACGGCGTGGCCGTGTCGTCGTCTACCTCGGGCTGTCGAGCACGGCCACGAGCAGCAGCCAGCTCGCGGCAGCGGCTCCGCCCTCCTAGCGGTGCACGGGAGAGTGGAGAGTGGGGTGGAGCGAGTGAGAGGGACTGGGGTGGTGTGTGGAGCAAATGGGGGCTCGGGGTGGGTTTATAAAGCCGGCGGCCGGCGCACGGTGAACTGGGCTCAGGGGGCACCAGAGGTCGTGCCAGCTCGCCGTAGGGGCGGTGCGGGGTGCGGCTACGCTGTGGGGTGGCCAGGGAGCAGAATGGGGCCGTGGGGAGGCGTGGAGGAAGCTCGACAGGGGGGGGACGCCCTGGCGTGCTCTGGGAGAGCTCGGGCGGTGCGCGGCGCGCACTGGTCACGGCGACTCTCCGGCGGGGGCGGGTTCCTGCGGGCTGCGGTGCGGCGGGAGAGGGGGCAGCGAGGTGAGGGAGAGAGGGGGGGCACGGCGCTGGGACGTCGTGGAGCGGCGAGGTCGACAGCGGTGTCCGCGGGTCGGCCATGGCGAGCGGCGAGCACGGGCGCGTGCAAGGGGCGAGGGTGGGTGCTGTGGCGCCGATGTCCGTGTCGAAGGGAGCAGAAGAGCGAGGGAGAGAGGGGGGGGCACGGCGCGGGGTCACCACGGCGTCGACACCTCCTTCCTCCACAGCGCCGACCACGGCGACGTGGGCACGGCTGCCTGTCCCCTGGCGGCGACCACCAAGTGTTCGGCGAAATGCCTGAACCAGAAATAATTTCCAATTTTTGAATTCTATTTTGATAATTTGCTTCACACATGTTTGTCAAGTTTTGTGGTGCTATTTGACTATTTATATGGGCAAGTGCATCATAACACATCTTGTGATTTGAATAAGATAAAGAAAGAAGTAGAATTTGAATTTAGGTTTTTGAAATTAATATTTGGAGAGGGAAAAGTTGAGGGAATAAAATGGGAGTGTTCATTGTATCACTCCACTGAATTAGGTTTGAAAAAATGAATTTCCCATTTTGAGAAATAGTGTGACACTTGTCACATTGTTTTTATTGTTTTATGTTTTGGTTTGTTTATTTTCTTTTCTTCAAGTTTTTAATTAGAGCTACAACCAACACATTCACAAGAACCAATGATCACAAGCAACAATATGAAATCAACACCTATTAATTCATAAAAAGTTTTTGTTGGCCCACATTTTTTATATAATAATTCATGATATTATTTTGGGATGTTACACGTGCTTAAGTGCTAGCTAGGCTCTGCCTAATCCAACACTGCATATGAGTCACCAGCAAACTTAGTCAAGATTTTCTCTTTCTTACAATCTATAACAGCACCACAAGTGTTCAGAAAAGGTCTACCAAAAATGATAGGACAAGTCTTACTAGTAACTGAACCAAGTACGAGAAAATCAGCAGGATATTTAATCTTACCACATAAAATTTCAACATCTCTAACAATACCAATTGGAGAGATAGTTTCTCTATTAGCAAGTTGAATAACCACATCAATTTCTTCAAGTTCACAAGGACCTATCTCATGCATAATTTCTTTGTAAAGCTCATAGGGAATAGCACTAGAACTTGCACCAATATCACATAAACCATAATAGCAATGATCTCCAATTCAAACAGATAACACAGGCACACTAGTTTTCTTTGAACTTTTAGGATGAGAAACAACATTAGAAGCATCCTCACAAAATATAATGTACTCATCTCCAACATTTTTAGTAACAAGATCTTTAACTATAGCCACAGGAGGTTCAATTTTAATTTGTTCATCAGGTTCTATAGCTTTCTTAGCACTTTTGTTAACAACACTAGCCATAACAGAATGTTCCTTCATCTTAACAGGAAAAGGAACCTTTTCAATATAAGGCTCAGGAATAATACGATCAACAGTATTAACTTCAATGCTTTTAGTTATGGGGGTAATAGACTTATCTTTATAAGGCTCATGATATTTTTCAAAACCTTCCTTAGGCAAACCGAAATATGCAGCAAAGGATTTATAATAATTTGCAACAACTTGAGAGTCAAGACCATAAGCATTATTAATATTACGAAATGCATCAGTATTCATGAAAGTTTTAATGCATTCAAAGTCATATTTTATACCTGACTCCCTACCTTTGTCGTTCTCCCATGCTTCAGTATTTTCTTCAATTCGGTCAAGAAGATCCCATTTAAAACCTTCTTTATTACGCGTGAATGATCCAGCACAAGAAGTATCCAATAATGTTTTATCTTCAAACGAGAATCTTGCATAGAAGTTATCAACAATAATATTACCAGGAAGCTCATGAATGGGGCATTTGAGCATTAGTGACTTCAATCTCCCCCAAGCTTGGGCAATACTTTCTCCTTCATGAGGCCAGAAATTATATATAGAATTCCGATGTTGGTGAATTTCACTTGGAGGATAAAATTTAGAATAAAAGAGAGGTACAATATCCTCCCATCCAAGAGAATTCCTATTCTTCAGCAATTTATACCAATGAGAAGCCCTTCCACCAAGTGATATAGAGAATAATTTCTTCCTTACTTTGTCCATTGAAATACCTGTACACTTGAACAACTCGCATAATTCATGTAAAAACAGCAAATGATCACCGGGATGGACAGTTCCATCTCCTATATAGCGGTTATTCATAACACGATCAATAATTTTCATAGGTATTTTAAATGGCACTATTTCTTCAGGTGGCGCCTCATCTTCTACCTCAGCAGCGGTAGAAGCTCTTCCAAACAGGAAGGCAATAGATCCTCTCTCCATCATTAAGCAAATTAGGAGACAGAAATAAAAACAGCACTTACAGCTAAAGTCTTCCTTACCAATTCCACTTACCAATAGCGCTTCACTCCCCGGCAACGGCGCCAGAAAATAGTCTTGATGACCCACAAGTATAGGGGGTGTATCGTAGTACTTTCGATAAATAAGAGTGTCGAACCCAACGAGGAGCAGAAGGTGTTGACAAGCGGTTTTGATGAGGATTTCACTGTAAACACTACCAGACAAGTTTTTAGGAGTTTTTGATATAACAGATAAATAAAGTGCGAGTAAATAAAGCGCAACAATTATAATTGCAGCGAGTGGCCCAATCCTTTCTAGAGCAAAGGACAAGCCGGTTTGTTTACTTATGATGAACAAACGTTCCTGAGGACACACGGGATTTCTGTCTAGTGCTTTCGCTTCATATAGATGATTAATCTTTAGTGTTTCGATAAGTGTCATGTGGGTGAACCTATGCTAATGCACCGCACTTCCTAGGACTAATACATACTTGTAATTATACCCCTAGTAAGCATCCGCAAATACTAGAAAGTAATTAAGATAAATCTAACCACAGCCTTAAACTTTGAGATCCTACCATCCCTCATGCATCGAGATACTAACAGGGGTTTAGGTTTCTGTCACTCCGGCAACCCCACAATTAATATTCGAATACACAATGCATTCCCCTAGGACCATAAAGGTGAAGTGTCATGTAGTCGACGTTCACATGACACCACTACACTACAACAGGACCCCCCTTCAGCAACGCATTAATGTGTAGCCATATGTCCATATAAGCGTTGCGATGGTCTACACCAACGGATTTCTATGCGTTGCCGTAGCTGGCGTTGCAAGGGTCTACGCCAACACAAAATCATGCGTTGGTAATCAGCATGAAGAAGCGTTGTAAGATAGCAACATATATAAGGAGAGCCTAACAACACTTTGTTTGCGTTGCTGCTACTCCGTAGGAATGGATTCCACAAATTGACATACCGGAAAGTTGCAACACTTAGAAACGTTGCTACATGTATATTTATACACAACCCGTACTGGTCACTAGGTCAACGCAAATACACAGGAACAGAAATATGTCATATAATGTATCGACTATGTTTCATTACAAAGAACAAGATTCAAAGAATTCAAATATCTGGTACTTGCACTATTACAACTAAATATATATGTTCCCTTCCAAACATTAACTACAACAATGACACATGTTCTGCTCCAAACAATAACTATGACAATGACATAATAAAAAATAATGTAAAAATATTTAGTAGTAGCATCAATTTCCATCTTTCCATCAGAATCGCAACCATGCATTACCCATTTATCTTGGAAATCTACAAGAACAAAAACGAGATCAATAGCATACCATTAGAACCATTAGGTTAATACAGTAGTAAATCTAAGGGGTGAATTTAAAAGAGGGTTAACATACAAAGGTTGAAGGCCATGCAATTGTTAATCCTCCTGCATGACCAATAATCTTGACTTTTTTTAGCGGTCGTATCAACTCATCGTATTTTGCTAGTGTAGCATCAACACGCACAGACTAGAACTGATTTCCAAGTTTAACACCTTCAACTGTATATTCTGGGTCGGTACTTTGGAGTGTAGCAAGAGCAACATTCTTGTTTGGATTTTCCAAACTCTTTAAAAATATTATTGCCCCAACCTTTTACATAAAAAAACACATGAGAAAACAAATTTCAATGCAGTTTGAAGCATGCGAAGAATCATGAATAAAAAAACATAATACCATACATCTATCGAGTTGGCATCCAAGAAATTTGTTGCACTGCATTGTTGTTTCTACAGATGATATAGTCCAGCCGGAATGAGTATGCAATAACATAACAAATCACGAGCTGATTAAAAAGGAGAGTAAAAAAGTTCATAAATTGTGTGACATACATTAGCGTGCTTTGGTGCACTAGCCCCTTTTGAGATCTTCATGTTCTGGCCACCATGCTGATGAGAAGATGCAAAATAATCAAAAAGAACATAACCAAACAATTGTACAGATTTATATTTGAAGAATGGGAAAGTACCATCAGATAGCACAACAAATTATCAAATCCTCTAAAGTTTAGTTTAACTAACCGCAACCAGATATGTAATCTTCTGAAGACTTTCTTATTTGATCGAAGTACAAAACCAAGTATTCACGATGAATTCCTAGTGCGGTGAATGCACTAATCTTCAGTTGTGTGTTTTGTTTTATACACAGGTGGGCACTTTCATACATGATCAGGTTAGGCTTATACTTTATTTTTAACACAAGCACTATATGTTTTATAGCTATCTACACAGGTAAGCACTCTAGATGTCTGCAGACCGTCTTTTCAGAACTTGAGCGATCTATAGGTAGACCGGGGCAATACTAAATAAGAGATAACTCCAAGAACTAAAGAAGTGTACTAACCTTTTCCGCAATAGCACTTTCCTTCCTTGGTTGGACATTTTTATCGAGGACCAAAGTTTCCTTGTTCTATGCAAAAATGTATATTGTAAGATTAACATGCAGTATAATCAACACTGATATTGTAAAAATTACAGGCTATAGTAAAATTATTGCTGCAAGGATATAGTGCAACATCATTCTGTATGCAAATTAAATCATAAGAAAACTGAAAGGAGAAGAAAGCATATTGAGATATTTCCACTTCATACACTGGCATGGTGTGTTGCAGTAGCCCCTTTTGAGATCTTCATGCTTGGGACACCATGCTAATGAGAACATGCGTAATAATCAGAGGTAAGAGTAATATAAAAATGAATATCAATGTATGTAAGATGGATGAGAAAGTACCGTGTGGGCAGAGCTAACTCGAGAACGTTCAAGGCTATCATTGTGTTGGGGGCGATTGTCCTGAACCTAGTGTACATGGCAATTCATTTTGTAAATAATAAATTCATGAACCATGTCATCCATAAGAGGGAAGGGTAGCAGCATCAACTATAGACGAAAGAAGTCGTAGAAGTAAAGTGCACACTAACCTTTTCTGCACTAGCGCTTCCTTTTCTTGGTTGCACACTTTCATGTTGGACCAAATTTTCTTTGATCTATGACAAAAGATACATTGATGATTGGCGAGGACTATATTAAACACTGATATTGCTCAACCATGTTCGTTCTAAACAATATACAGATGTGTAGACCTTATTTGCAGTGGGACGTTTGACTGATGGTTCCATCCCCGTATCATTCTGAAAGTTTTCCTTGCTCTGTAAAGGAAGACAAGAGATAAGTATTTTATGTAAAAATACAAGCAGGAGTATATTAATGCATATGTATAGTACCATCACACTGTTTTGCTGTCCAACGGTGCCAAGTGTTGGGCTACGAAGGTCACCATATACTCTCTGCCAATTGAAACCGAAATAAGAATATGATCATATTTATTTAATTGACTTTGACCTTTTTAAGGATACATACTTTCCTATTAGAGTTTTTCTGGGCAATAACAAGACCATCTTCAGATGTATGTATCTGATCCAAAGAACCCTATGAAGACCAAAAAAATTAGTACATGTATTGAAGAATGAAAAAAATAGTTTAGATATACCTGTCTTTCAGACTTCAGCGCCTTCTCATTTAGTTCTAGAATTTTATCATCTTGGTTCTTGATGTGCTTCTCCATCTTTTCCAACCGAAGACTAACAGACATGATATCTTCGTTACGTGCATCATCCAATGAAGTAAGGTGTATATCCTGAAAGTGGCGTGAAGCTGCTACATCAAAGACTTGATTAGGATTCGGCACTAGTCCCAACCCATGTACATGTCCAGGCTTGTCTGCTCCTAGTATTGTATTCAACGCGTCTCCTCTCCAAGCTGTTTTTCCGTTACTCGTGTCTGCTAAATCTGGCCTATTGACTAAAGTCTTCTTCAGCTCAACCTAAATATATGCATACTGAAATTAATAATAATGTATACAGCGGCAATATAAATTTTAAAGATAGGAGAGTAGAAATTATACCACATGTTCATTAATATTCTTGTCACTTTTGTGCTCGTGTGTCTGAATGTACAGGATAGCTCTGTGAGGGTTCTTCTTTTCTGGATCCTCTTGCCTCTATTGGTTAGAAAGGTCAAATTATTTAATAGTTGGTGATGCCAACAGACAGCAGAAATAGAATGCAGTGTGTATGTATGAGTTTATATAAACTGACAATCTCATCTCTCTTCCGAGCGAAACTTTTAGTTCCAGCCGTGTGTATCGACTTCTTCATTGTAGAGTTTGTCCTATTTTTCGCACTGATATCCTGTCATAATTTTTTTTAAAGATGCAACATGCATTTGCATAATTTTGTAGAAAGACAAAGCAACATGCAAATGGTAAATATGACAGGTGTATATGTACCTTTGACTTTTGGCTCATCCAATTAGCAACAAGAGAAATCCACTGGTCCTTAATCACACCCTTTGGAACGTTGGTGTTGTTCTCCTGCATGCTCTTGCTTTCATCAAAATAGAGTGATTTCAGATATGACTTATATTGCCTCCATCTTTCTCCAATTGATTTTAATATATGCTTTTCCAACCGAGAAGGATAAAGAAACCTCATCTACATATCCAAACAAAGTAATATTATGGTAACACAAAATGTAAAGCATAGCAAGGTTAGCAAAATATGTTTAATGTACTCTGGATCTACCTTTACTTGCCCCAATATATCATTTTTATTTCTTTGTTTGTCGGTATTTTTATCTTTCTCTCCTATTAGTTTTCTCCAGTCCGTGTAGCTCAAGCTACACAATTTTCCATTCCTAGCAACTGTGCCAAGAAAGTAACCTAGACGCCCAGCTTCTTTTCCAATTGGCTGATTTAGATCATTGCCTTTGGCGACAATTCGCTGCCCTTTTGGAAGATTCCAGATTTGTTTCACCTTTGTCCTCCCACGCTTGATGGTTTCTGTATTTTCATCTGATCATGAACAAAATGCCAGACAATTATGTTTCCAAATATAGTTTATGAAAGCATATTTATTTTATTATCAGTAGTGAATATCTGAACAATTACCGGTGTCATCGTGGTTGTCGCGGGGTTGCTCCCACGCAACAGGGGTAGTCTTGCCCCGAAGAGAGGTTCGAAGGGGGACTGAACACGGAGGTCAAACAACCCTCGATGCGCGCCGCGACGTTGCTCGTGGTGCCTGGAGCGGAACTGTACGACAGAGAGTGACACCGGCCCTTACCCAGGTTCACGGCCCTCAAAATGAGGTAAAACCGCTACTCCTGCCTGTCTGAATTGCACTGTGGTGACTGCAGTACAGCGAGCCTCCGGGCGCTCAGGAGGTCCGGAGGTGGAGGACGCTATCTAATTCGGGATCAAATTCCCGGGGGCCTTGAACACGGAAGTGCCCCCGCTCCTTAAATAGTTGCCCCGGGCCTCATCCCTGCGACCTGCGCAGTGGAAGGGTTCCCACATGGCGACGAGCGGCGGAGCGGGGTGCACCACTACTCGCTCGTCCATGGACTCGGTCCATGGTCGTAAAGCCTGCCTTCGTGGCAGGGCAGCTGTCTCCTCCGTCCTTGGACGCAGCTCCTCCGCGCTAAAGCGGCGCGCCGTGGCCGACAGGCCGCAGGCTTTGCAGAGTGGCCCGCAGATGCGGCAGAGACCATAGAGAGCGCCCGCGGTGACGTCGTCGTTGGAGCGTTGCGCCGGCCAACTGCTTTATCGCCAAAGAGGTAAGCCACGTTAGCGGCGCAGGAGCCACAGAGCTTTGTTGACTCCTTTTATCACCGGGACGGCAACTGCGGCACTGGCGCTGTCGTGCGCGCAGGCGCGCGCGTCACCCTGCGGCTGCTGCAGAGCCCATGTGCGCTCTGCAGCGCTTCCTTCGCCGCGAAGTATCCCCTCGAGGGGCTGAGGCTCTAGAGGGAGAGGTGCCGTGCTGGCTCCCCTCAGAGCGAGAGAGCCCTCAAGTGGGACGCCCTCGGGGGGAACCTCCTTCAGGCCTCCGGTGGCGCCTCAAGTCCCCTCCAGGGGTTTCCGCCTCGGGGGGCTCCTTAAACGGTCTGCTTGGTCCTTAGCCGTTTTGTAGATGCTGTCGCGGGTACGGCGAGTGGAGAGTGGGCTCTGTACACCCTAGAATCCACTGGGCCGACAGTAGCCCCCGGGCCCATGATGGGCGCGGCGAGGCCCATCGGGGCTAGGCGAAGCGTCATGGGCCCAAAACTGCAGGCCGGCCGCGGTACACGCGTCACCCGGAGGTGGACTTGTGGCGACTCGTTTTCTCCGGCGAAGACGTGCGTAGTGGGGGGGCCACCACGTTCGCCACGTCTTCCACGATCGTGCCTCGGTAACTGCTCGGACGGGGTTAAAAGCCGTGCGCTGGTCCGAGCCGCAGTCATTACCCCGTCCTGTCTTGTCCATCCGCCCATCAGTTCTCCGCCTCCTAGACTGCCACCTCCGGCGAATCTTCCCCTCCTTCGCTTCCTCCGTGCTCCCGTCCTTCTCCGAGGATGGGAGGATCCAAGGGCAAGAAAACGGCGGCTTCGGCCCGCCAAGACGCACAGGGGGAGGGGGAGTTCGGCCCCTCTCTGGTCGGGGCGCGCATCACCGCGGCGGCGCTGGACAAGATCCAGCACCTGGTCGCCGGGAAGCACAATGAGCATGGCGTCAGCGCCATTCTGCCTGCGCGGACCGGTCGCTTCCCCGCTGGCTACTTCCCCATCTTCCTCCACACACTCTACGCTGGACTGGTGCCGCCGTATTCTCCTTTCCTCGAGGCCGTCCTCGAGTTCTACCAGGTCCATCTTCTGCACCTCCACCCCAACGCCATCCTTGTCCTCTCTATTTTCGCCTTCTTGTGCGAGGCTTACTTGGGAGTGAAGCCCTCCATCGCTCTCTTCCGAAGCTTCTACGCACTGCGGAACACTGCGAAGATGGAGCGGACGGGCTGCGTATCCTTCTGCATCGCGGACGGCATGGGAGATGTCTACATCCCCATGGCCTGGAACGGCGACAGGCCCGTGACGGCGGTGTCGAAGAAGGTGGAAGACTTCAGGCAGAAGTGGTTCCTCATCCGCGTTCCCTCGGAGAGCTCCCTCCTTGAGGTCCCCGAGGCGCCGCCCGTGAAGAACACCCACTGGAGCAAGCGTTCCCTGGAGGGGCAAGCAATAGCCGACCTCGTGGGCCACCTGAGGGCGCTTCGCGAGCACGGCCTGACCGGCCAGCTGGTGGCGGCGGAGTTCGTGAGGCGCCGCATCGCCCCCCTGCAGGCGCACAAGAAGCCGATGTGGGCGTACACAGGGCCTACGGACCCGCTGCAGCTGCATCTGAGCGACCACCGCCCCGCGGTCGTCGAGACCATCCTGGGAGGCCTCTTCGTCAACCCAGAGGTGCCCGCGAGGGTTCACGTGGCGATACGGCCTCTGTTTGAAGTCCCAGACAAGCGTCGGGCCACCCAGGCGCAGGCGCCCGCGTTCACCCCGCTAGGCTTGGCGGGGGATGAAGAGGAGGAGGAGCCCATGCCAGCGGACACTACCGAGTCGCCAAGCGCATCCGACTCGGAGCAGGGCGACGCGGAGACGAGGGTGGAGCCCTCTGCCGGTGTAGGAAGCTCTGCGGGCGTGGGAAGCTCTTCCGGCGTTGCGCCCCCGGCAGGGGAGGTCCACGAGCTTTCCTCCGGCGACAGCGAGGAGGCTGCGGCGGGGCGCCATGAGCCGAGGACCAAGGCGGCCCATGACAGGCCTGCCGGGGAGCCCCCGAGCACTCCCCACAAGAGGAAAGCCGAGGAGGCCCCCGAGGCGGGGGCGCGGGCTGTGCCTTCATGGCGCTCGCCAGGCATGACGTGGGTAGACACCCGCGCCAAGAAAACCAGGTGAGATTCTTTTGCCTTTTCCTTTCCTTTCTGAGTCCAGCTTGCTCGCTCTTCTTTCTTGACCAATCTTTTCCTTTTACCTCAGCGGCCCTGATCCTGCGAAGCGCCGCAGGCTTCGCAAAGCCGCGGACGTGAAGAGGGCCGCCCCCGACGCTGCACCGGAGGTTGAGGCCAGCGAGACCGCGGCGGCGGAGGCCTCGAGGCCTGTGGTGGGGGGTACCGTAGGCTCTCAGGAGGAGATGCCTCAGGCGGAGACATTTGTGCCACCACCCGAGGAAGAGCGGGTGGAGGAACAGGTGGAGAAGATACCCACTCCACCCCGCGCAGCTACCCCTCCAGCGCAGCCAGGGGCTCCCGCGGGTGCCGAATCGGCGCCGAGCCCTCCCAAGTCTCGCAGGGAGGATACTCCACCACCGCCGCCGGACACCGTGGGGGAGGAGGAAACAGCAAGGACCGGGCCTCACGCACCTGCCCCGGGCGCGGACCGGGAAGTGCCGCCCGAGGGGGGAAGCACAGGAGGCCTGAGACCGAGTATGGAGGCGGAGGACCTGCCCCCGAGCCCCCAGGCCCACGCGGGGGCTTCTGCCGCCCAGCCGGATGCGAGTGCGGGACCCTCTAAGCCGCGCGGTCCGCCCCCGGGCCTCGCTCTGGGCCGCTTTGACTGGGGCCGAGGACGCCGCGACGTCGCCTTCCGCTTCGTGCGGGAGTCCCTGGAGGGGCTCGAGGCCTACCTGGCCACAGAAGACCAGGCGCTCGCCCGCCAACGTGACGAGCTCGCCGACGCCTGGGCCGCCTTCCACGCGGCAGTAGAGGCCCGCCGCAAGGGCGACCAGGCGCTGCAAGAGGAGCGCGAGGCGGCGGCGCGCTTTGCCGAAGAGGTCCGCGAGGGGGCCTTGCGCGAAGCTGAGGAACTCCTTCAGCCCTTGAGGGCTGAGCGCCGAGCCGCTGCAAAGGACCTCGCCACGACCAAGGCGGAGCGGGAGGCCGTGGAGCATTCGCTGGCGGCGAAGCATGCCGAGCTCGTCGAGCTCGAGAAGAAGATCCTTGCGGATGCCGGGGTAGTGCGGACCGCTCTCGATGAGCTCCGCACGAGCCTGGAGGCCCGCGGGCGCGCTTTGAGCGAGCGCGAGGAGGATGCACGCCGTCGCGACGAGCAGCTGGTGCTGAGGGAGCAGGAGCTGTCAGGACAGCGCACGGCCCTTGAGGCCCGCGAAGACAGCGTTGCCACGGCGTTCAGCAAGCTCGAGCGCGAGGTCGCCGCCCACAAGGGGAATGTGGAGCGAGCCAACGTGCGGCTTGCAGAGCGGAAGGACGAGCTCAACAAGGAGCTCCGGGAGAAGGAGAACAAAATCCGCGCCGCAGTCTCCCAGGACTATAAGGATAAATTCTCCAAACAGGAGGACCGCTTCAAGGCGAGGCTGGGGGAGAGCGGCGCCCGGATCCAAAAGCTCGAGAAGGAGAACGCCAAGCTCGCTGCCAAGGTGAAGCGCGAAACTGATCGCCGCCTCGCCGCCGAGAAGGCCCGAGAGGACATATCCCAGGACCTCGCCTCCCTCATGGGGGACATGGAGGAGATGGACCGGCAGGTGGGGCCTGCTGTGGAGAAAGCAGTGGAGGCGGCGGAGAGCATCCAGGCGGCGCAGGTGCTGTCGCAGCAGCGGGAGCGCATGTTCCTGTCCTTGACGGGACGGGGTCGTGAGCTCGCCGCGAAGCTGGGGGCGGAGGCGCCAAGCGTTCCGGCTCAGGGCCACACTGACGCCGCCACCTATCTCCTGTACTTCGAGCAGCTCTTCACAGCGCTCGAAGGCCCTACTGCGGAGATCCGCGACGTGGTCGAGGAGGAGTGCCGTCAGCTTCTGGCGGTGGCGGTGGACCGCATCTTCTCCAACCTCGTCCACCTCCAACCCGGGTTCGACCTCGCCACGGTGACCGAGCCACTGGAGGGGGACGCTGCGTGGAAAGCCTCCAGCTCCGTCCGCGACCAAGTGGACGACTTCTGCAGCCGCTTCAAGCGGGCCGC
The DNA here is from genome assembly GCA_026929855.1 of Poa annua. Taxonomy (NCBI): domain Eukaryota; kingdom Viridiplantae; phylum Streptophyta; class Magnoliopsida; order Poales; family Poaceae; genus Poa; species Poa annua. The sequence goes on along the minus strand of CM049439.1, from coordinate 24,266,769 downwards.
TGCAGAGGAAGGCGGCGAGGGGAGCGAGCCCGAGGAGGAAGAAGAGAGCGACCAGGACGACGCTGAGGCCTCCGACTAATCTCCTCCTGCAACGCGTCGCGCTTGTAGCGCTTTAGGGGCGTTTGCCCGTTAGAGAATTTCATTTTCCACCTTGTAATTTATTTCTTCACTTTGTAAACAATTTGCTATCGATTAAGTGTGCGCTTCCTTCGGGGGGTCTTTGCTTCATCTCAGTGTCTTTTTCGCTCTGCGTCGTTGGACCCTTCCCCTCGCGCTATGACTCCTGCCGCTGCGGTATGCTCGAGCAATGACTCGGCAAGGCCGGGGGGAGTTTAAGGCTTGGGGAGGTAAGAGCCCTCAAGTCGCGATGCTGAGGGCCCCCCTTTGACGCGCAAGCAGTCCACGGAGAGTAAGGAAAGAACCACTTGAGGGACGCAGAGTGCTCATGAGAAAAAAGCGAGGATTCCCTTGAGGTGGGCGAGAAACTTAGCTTCGCGAGGCGTTTGCCCGATGTGGGCCTTCCCTGGCGGAGTTCTCCCCTTCAGGGGCCGAGGGTTCTCCCCCGCAGGCCTGGTGGGGACTTTCGCTTTCTGTGGATGTTAGAGGGGCAAGCCGAAACGCTAGATCACAGCATCAGGGACTAATGCGCGCTTATAGGTCCCCTCAGGCGTTCCTTGCGAGGAGAGAGAGTACCAAGGTCCTTTGAAGAGATGGCGTGCCTGGGAGGGCCTGCCCTCTAGCCAGAGCTCGGATCCTTGGGTTTTGCAGTGCTGCTGGTGTGTCATTTGAGGCACTGGCACCGTACTCAGCCCCCGCTCGCGAGGTGCGCATGTGGAGAGATATAAGTGCCCATTTTCAATAAAGGAAATAATGCTGGAATAAACTCACCACCAAAATATTACATAGCGGCGCCGTAGCGCATAGTTCACTTAGGAACGAAAGTGGCGCCTGAGCGCAAAGTTCACTTGGAACGAAAGTGGCGCCTGAGCGCAAAGTTCACTTGGAACGAAAATCGGTTCATTACACTTGGGTTTGCCAAGCTAACGTTCCTCCCATGTCGCGGCATGGGGGCCACCCATTAGTGGCAGAGGTTCACTGCGGCCTACGTGGGCTCATTTGCAGGAGAGCTCGGAGGGCTGGGCCTCGGGAGAAGCTTTGAGAAGCTTGGAGGTGAAGCCATGGGCTTCCCTCTAGAGACAAAAAATACCTGGCGTGACTGCGATCACGGGTAGAACTTGCGCAGGTGCGCGATGTTCCACGGGTTCTTGACGGGGATGCCGTCTTCGGTCTCGAGGCGTACTGCGCCAGGCCTGGCGACGTGGGAGACCCTGTAGGGGCCTTCCCACATCGGGGAGAGTTTGTGGAGACCTTCCCTGGAGAGGATTCGCCTGAGGACGAGGTCGCCCGCTTCAAGGGTGCGTGAGCGCACATGGCGGCTGTGGTAGCGTCGCAGGTCTTGCTGGTACCCTGCCGCCCTGAGGGCGGCCTGACGGCGCAGTCCCTCGAGAAGCAGCAGGTCGTCGTTGTGGAGGCCCTCTTGGATGTCCTCATTGAAGGCAAGGACCCGTGGCGATCCATGCTTGATTTCTGCGGGGAGGACTGCCTCAGCTCCGTAGACCAGGGCGAACGGCGTTTCGCCTGTAGGCCTCGAGGAGGTTGTGCGTATGGACCAGAGCACTGAGGGGAGCTCGTCAATCCAGCCCTTGCCGTGGCCCATGAGGATGTTGAAGCTCCTGGTCTTGAGGCCCTTGAGGACTTCTGCGTTTGCTCGCTCGGCTTGACCGTTGCTGCGTGGGTGAGCTACCGAGGCGAAGCAGACCTTGATACCAAGCTTGTCGCAGTAGGCTCGGAAGATGCCGCTGGTGAATTGCGAGCCGTTGTCAGTGATGATGCGGTTGGGCACGCCGAAGCGGCAGACCAAGCTCCGGATGAACTTCACCGCAGCCCCAGCTGGTATGGTGCGCACCGGCTCAACCTCGGTCCACTTGGTGAACTTGTCGATGGCCACGAAGAGGAAACGGTAGCCCCCCTGCGACTTCGGGAAGGGGCCCAGGATGTCCAGCCCCCAGACCGCGAACGGCCAGGAGAGCGGGATGGTCTGAAGCTCCAGTGCCGGCTGATGAATTTGCTTGGCGTGGAATTGGCAGGCGTCGCAGGTTTGCTCGGGAGCGCGGCGTTGAGTTCGCGGGCGAACTGCTTGAACTGATTGTTCGACTTGGGCGCTTGAGCTCCGCCGAGGATGCAGGCCATGGCGCCTCTCGGGGCCTGATAGCCTCCATCTTCCTCGTCGGGGAGGTTGTTGTTCTTTTCGGCGGCGTTGGCTTGAGTGCCCGACGGCTTCTGGTAGCCGCCATCGCGCCTGCCCTTGCCGTCTCTGCGGTAGCCGCGACCTCTGCCGCGGCTTCCGCTGCCTTCTCCTCGCTCGCGTTCCCTGCTCAGCCTCTTGAGGTCGAAGCAGTCGTCTGTAGCGTGCCCACGCCTGTTGTGGTAGACGCAGAACGGACGGTGGTCCACCTCTTTGTCGCCGCGCTCGGGGGAACCCCTGCGGGAGCCCTTCGCGTCAGGCTCTGCCGCGAGGACCGCGGTGGCCTTGCGCTTGGGCTCTTCCTTCTTCTTGTGGCTCTTGGACCCCTCGCCAGGGTCGTCTCCCCGCGCGCTCATCTTGACGAAGAGGAGTCCCTCTTCAGCCTTGGCGCACTTGTCCGCCAGATCGAACAGCTTCACCACAGAGGTGAGCTTGTCGTGGATGCCGAGCTTCTCGAGCATCCTGCGGTTCGTGACGCCCTCGCGGAAGGCAGCGATCACCTGGGTGTCGGGGATGTTTGGAATCTTGTTCCGCACCTGGCTGAAGCGCTGGATGTACTTGCGAAGAGTTTCACCCTTCTTCTGCACCACAGCGCGCAAGTCGTTGTGGGTGAGTGCGCGCTCGTACGTGCCCTTGAAGTTGGCGACGAACTGCCTGCAGAGCTCCTCCCAGGAGTCGATGGAGTCCTCCGGCAGGTTGAGAAGCCAGGACAGCGCGGAGTCCCTGAGGGCGTGGGAGAACCAGTTGGCCATGACCTTGTCGTCGCCCCCTGCAGCCTGGATGGAAGTGGTGTAGAGCTGCAGGAACTCGAGAGGGTTGGTGGACCCGTCGAAGCCCTTGGGGAGCGCTGGCCTGAACTTCTGCGGCCAGACCACACGCCGCAGGGCGCGCGTGAAGGCCATGCAGCCTGAGGCATAGGTGGCCGTTCCTCCCTGGAGGGCCCTGCGGTTTTGCTGCCCCGCTTGACCGAGCTCCTCGACGAGGCGGTTCTGGAGGTCGCGACGTCGCTCCATGCCCACACGCGCGTCAGGTGCGGTGCGCTGCACGATTTAGCAGTCGTGCGGCGAGGAAGCATGGGAGGGAGCCCGCTGTGCCGCGGCCGGAGGCGGGCCCGGCGGCGGCGGTGGCGCACCCGGTGCGGCCGTCCCTGCAGGGCCGGAAGGCACGATGGAGCGCGACGGAGCAGGGCGCGTGGTTGCGATGTCGACGAGGTGGTGGAGGCGGTCCAGCCACTGGTCGTGCGCCTCGGCACTTGGCCGGTAGCGGAGGAGCTCCTGTGCCATGAGTAGCGCGGTGTGCGGGGCGGGCTCTTGGTGTTCCCGCGTGGACACGCTCTGACGCCGGGATGGGTGTGAGGACTCAGCGTCCCCACGGCGCTCGGAGAGGTCCTCGTCATCACGCTGGTCTCCTTCGCGGCGCTCCTCGCTCTCCGGCTCCTCCACGCGTGGGCCGGTGCCAGCGCGCTCGGCCGCGCGAGGGCGACCACGGCGGCCGCGGGTGGGGGCAGTGCCGGGCTCGGTGTGAGCTCTCTCGGAGGTGCGCCTGTTGGCGCGCGTCGCGCGGGTGTCCATCATGGCACGAAGTTCGGAGGTTGAAGACGCGCCTCAGTCCCCTACCTGGCGCGCCAAATGTCGCGGGGTTGCTCCCACGCAACAGGGGTAGTCTTGCCCCGAAGAGAGGTTCGAAGGGGGACTGAACACGGAGGTCAAACAACCCTCGATGCGCGCCGCGACGTTGCTCGCGGTGCCTGGAGCGGAACTGTACGACAGAGAGTGACACCGGCCCTTACCCAGGTTCACGGCCCTCAAAATGAGGTAAAACCGCTACTCCTGCCTGTCTGAATTGCACTGTGGTGACTGCAGTACAGCGAGCCTCCGGGCGCTCAGGAGGTCCGGAGGTGGAGGACGCTATCTAATTCGGGATCAAATTCCCGGGGGCCTTGAACACGGAAGTGCCCCCGCTCCTTAAATAGTTGCCCCGGGCCTCATCCCTGCGACCTGCGCAGTGGAAGGGTTCCCACATGGCGACGAGCGGCGGAGCGGGGTGCACCACTACTCGCTCGTCCATGGACTCGGTCCATGGTCGTAAAGCCTGCCTTCGTGGCAGGGCAGCTGTCTCCTCCGTCCTTGGACGCAGCTCCTCCGCGCTAAAGCGGCGCGCCGTGGCCGACAGGCCGCAGGCTTTGCAGAGTGGCCCACAGATGCGGCAGAGACCATAGAGAGCGCCCGCGGTGACGTCGTCGTTGGAGCGTTGCGCCGGCCAACTGCTTTATCGCCAAAGAGGTAAGCCACGTTAGCGGCGCAGGAGCCACAGAGCTTTGTTGACTCCTTTTATCACCGGGACGGCAACTGCGGCACTGGCGCTGTCGTGCGCGCAGGCGCGCGCGTCACCCTGCGGCTGCTGCAGAGCCCATGTGCGCTCTGCAGCGCTTCCTTCGCCGCGAAGTATCCCCTCGAGGGGCTGAGGCTCTAGAGGGAGAGGTGCCGTGCTGGCTCCCCTCAGAGCGAGAGAGCCCTCAAGTGGGACGCCCTCGGGGGGAACCTCCTTCAGGCCTCCGGTGGCGCCTCAAGTCCCCTCCAGGGGTTTCCGCCTCGGGGGGCTCCTTAAACGGTCTGCTTGGTCCTTAGCCGTTTTGTAGATGCTGTCGCGGGTACGGCGAGTGGAGAGTGGGCTCTGTACACCCTAGAATCCACTGGGCCGACAGTGGTCGTCTTCATCCTCTTCATCATCACTATCTGTCAGGCCTTCTTCACCATTACAAGGTTCAAAATCAGACGATTCAGCATCTTTATGCGTAGTGTTCTCATCCTCCTCAGTCATCTATTCATCGTCACATTGAACAACACGTAATTTACTTTTTGTCATATCTACTACAGCAGGAAAGGCAATAATTAATTGAAGACCATTGATTTCGATAGTACAATAAATCAAACAAGCATGCATGTATCTCTATATATCTGTCCCTAATAATTGTATATGGAAATATGCAAATATTATTCAAGATGTGAGCGCATACAGGTTGTAGTCTAAAACTAGTCTAACCTCCACATGAACAGAGGAAGTGTCGGGTTCAGGTTCAGTTTACTGTGCACACTCTGTCAGGTTCAGATTACTGTACAAAAGAGCAAGTGTTTAAGATGGCATCGACAGGGAGAGGCCAAGTGCGCATGAAACGCTCTCTTCACGCCTTTGCACTCTCTCTGTATCTCACGCTAGGTGCAAGAACAACGGAGGGAGAGCGATACAAAATGAATAATGAAAACTGCAATTAATTCCAGCATCAGTATCAACTATGAGAAATCGAATGGGAGAGGAAAACAGGAGCTGGTATTCTCTAGAGTCTAGGAAACGGCAGGACACAGAGTTCTTCTAGGCTACAACTTGTCGGATGGCGTGGAACTGGAAGCACGTAAGGCCTTGGAAGGACCATGGCGAGGAAGACGGGACAGGAGACGACTACCCCAGCAAAATCGTGGCCTTGAGGGTCCTCGTCAGATGCAGAATCGCCCGCCGCCAGCAGAAAATGGATCACACAGATGGCGCCGAATTGCCCGCCGCCAGCAGAAAATGGATCATGCATATGGATCAGACAGAGGAGACCTAGGAGAGAGGAGGCACTGACCTGCAATCGAAGAAAATGGCGCCGAATCGCTTGCCGCCAGCAGCCGGCGGAAGTTCCCTGGAGCCGTAGTTGGAGAAGAGAACCACGAGTCCACGACTGGTATTTGAGACAGGGAGGTGCGGAGATTCAGAGACAGTTACCTTATTTTTTTTCTCCATTTTTCACCCAATTTGACGGATTAATCTCTATGGGAGGTGGGTTCATTCGGAACTTCTTCACTTTAAAACGATAGAAAAATGAGCGGGTAAGCGTAGTAAAGCATTGGACGGAAATGAAAAAATGGAGGGAAGAAAAAGAGAGAAAAGGAGGGAAGTGGGAAGAGATGGAGGGAGATGATTTTTTTTGACGTGCACAATTATGTCTCACATATTATTTAAAAAATTAATCAAAACAACTGAAACTATATTTTTTGTATCCTTGGTTGAAATGCATTTTACATCTTCACTAAAGGCATGGTGGCCATTTTGACCAATGAATAGCCATGGTGGCCATTTTGACCATATTTTTTTTAAAAGTCAAATCAAGTGAAAAAATACTCAAAAAAATAAATCCTTTGGCATGAAGTAATTTTATGTGTACTAGTTTTTAGGAAAAATGATAAATTTGAGTTTTGACAGATGTTTCAAAAAATTGCTTCACAAAATGTTCTACCGTCTATAAACATGTATAGTCTATAAACATGTATAGGTTTCAATCTAGATGACCAAGTTATAGCTATTCTCGTGCCATAGTTTGTGATAAAATGCCCATACTGGACAAATAGGTGTATCTTGGTCCAAATCAAGGAGATGGCGCTCCCTCCCACCCCGTGCTCTGCCGACTCCCACGAAGATGGCGGTGCACCCCCGTCCTAGGGTTCCTTCTGAAGATTGTGTACTCCGAGATGGATCCATTCCAGGACCCCTCCTCCATTCAAGGACCACTCTGTTAGTCCGATCTCAGCCTCCCATCGGTTCTTTTTTGTGCTTTCTTTTGGTCGTGCTGCTTTTCCTTTGGATGAGATCAATGTCAATCTAGGGTCGTAGGCAGGGGCGGACGCACGTTATGCCTTGTGGGGGCATTGGCCCCCAGTCAATTTCCAGCGTTGCCTATACATCTCGGATAGGATTATGGGCAATGCCCCCAGTCAGCTCAGCACCAACGCCCCCAGTCCCTCAAGCCCAACCTTTTTTTGTGAAACCCATTAAAAAAGAACGCTTTGTTATTTTGTTGGGCCAGTTTCTCACTTCTCGCACTAGGCTACAGCCTACATCGTGCATATCGATCGATTTAACTCGATCCAGCTAGGCAAACCACGCCGCTTCGTCTCTGAAGATTGGAGAACGAGAGCAGAGCAGACCGACGGTTCGTCTCTGCTTCTTTATCGACGATCCCTGATCGAGATCAAGCCATCGCGGCCCCCCCTCCGCCACCGTCCCACCGTGTACCCGGCCGACGCGGCGGCAGTCCCTGCACGGCGGCGACGCCTTCAGGCTTCAGTAGCCCAGGACTCAGGTAAGCTATATTTCATCTCAGTTGATAGCATTAGGGCTTTTCAATTTTTGATATAATCTTGTTATTCTGGTATCCATTCCATATCAAATTAAATAGAATTCTTATTGTACGATCCCCATTCCTCAATGCGTTATTTTGTTTTGTAGCACTAGCGACCCAATTTCTAGGATTTGGCAATTTTCTATACAAATTCAGTCTGACCGGCTGACCAATATATTATCACCGTTACTTTTCTGTTTGTCTGCTACTATTAGTCTACTAACATATGAATTTATACTCGTACAATTTCATTGATTTGGTAGGAAAGAATAAGGAAATAATGGAGAGATATTTGATTAAGCAAGCAAACAACAACGCCGCCACCAGTACCACCACTGAGAGTTCAACCCCAAATCGCCTCTATATTTAATATCTTACACCTTTTCTATATTTATCGCCTCCATTCATATTTGCTTGGCTGATTATAAAACATGTTTCTCAACATTTATTTGCAAGACAAATAATATTCTCATTTCCGCGGCATGCATATGAATTATTTGGATATACATCTTTTTGTTCAAAAATGTTTGTTTACTTTATTGTAAACTTGTCATATTGCTATTGGATCAAGTGTTTTATTAATTATGAGCAAAATGTTATATATATAGCATATTTGTACGTTTATATGCAGTTATGTGACGTGATTTTTATTTCTCAAAAAAAAATGTGACTTTTCTATACATGAATGCCCCCGGTCCTTTTTCCCCCTGGGTCCGCCACTGGTCGTAGGGGAGATGCACTGACCGGGGCCAATGCAGTTTCGATCGGAGTAAAGAATATCTTGTGATATTTAAATGGTACTAAAGATCTTGGTTTATTCTATAAGAAAAATCAAGAAATGACCCTGATAGGTTATACTCACGTTGGATGTCTTTTTGATCTGAAAATGCCAGGTCACAAACAACATTTTTGTGTTTTTATATGGTTATATTGATTGCATTATATGAACTTCACGAGAGTGTGTATGGCTTTGGAGAGTAATCAACCATGTTCTCAAACATCATGCGGTATTGGTTCATTAGAATCACCATCTATTATCTATGAGGATAATGCTGCATGTGTTACTCAAATGCATATGGGGTATATTAAAGTAACATCACAAAACATATTGCTCCAAAACTGTTCTTTCCTCATGAATTACGGAAAAATGGAGAAATTGATATTTTACAAACAAAATCATGTCACAATCTCGCAGATTTGTTCACCAAGTTTTTACCAACATCTGCATTTCAAAAATGCATTAATGGCATTGGTATGAGACGACTACGAAATTTGCAAAGTTTAGGGGGAGAAAATCCTATAACTGAACTTATTTATTATCATCAAAGATTAATATGTTGTACTCTTTCCTTATGAGTTTTTCCTATAATGGTTTCTCATATGGATTTTATTGACACAATTACTATACCTATGATATATCAAATTCCTATATTTTTCTCCTTTATATTTTCCACGGGAATTTATGAGGATATCAACTTTATGAGATCAACAAATACTCAAGACTAAGGATATCAAGATCAAGAAAAGATTTTTCCAGCACGCGAAGCTATATGAATACACGACATATTGATGTGAAAAATAAACATGCATGATTTATCATGAAAATACCAATGTGTTTTGTTGTCAGCTCAAGATTGTTAGAGCATCCATCCAAGGTAATAAATAAAACAAAACACGAGAATGGTATCACTCTATTTTTTTGTCAGCTGATTTTCCTATAATTACAAGTCAGGTTGTTTCCCGACTTCGCCTTCCGCATCCTCCTATCCTCCTCTCCGCTTATCGACATGACCAACTCGCTCTCACCGCCTGTCCAAGCAACAAAACAGGAACCAAACGTTAATGTACAATCAAATCAGAATATTCAAACAATCATGAATGATAACTACTTTTTTCAAAAAAGGAAGGGAAACATTGAGGTTTTCATTTTGAACAAAATGAACTACAACTACTCCTACATGCCAACAGGAAACACTCGAGATTTTCATTTTTTTCAATCACAAGTTTAACAGGAACAACATCAAGATATTTTCTTTCCTAATCAGAACCAAGCAGCGTTCGGCTGGCATAGCAGCATGCGTCCCGTGCTGAGACATGTACCAACCTTAGCAAATTAGGGCAATGTCGCGTTGTTATGTTTCAAAACGAGGGATCTTTGTTCATGTCCAACAAAGCCAGAGTCAGGAGGTACCTGGAAAAGAAACAATGAGATGATCACTTCTTACAACTGACTGTACCAGGAAGACAAATGAACTAGTATGACAACAATCAGCCATTACAAATAGGCTATATAGAAGACCATTAAACAGAGAGAAAAATAAACAGAGAAGTTTCTCTTCGTTCGACAACACATCTAGAATACATCTAAAAAAGAGAGTAGGGAAAAACAAAAACAAAACATGAGAAGTAAACCTCACATTTAGTTCCTAATCTTCAGGTTGAGAACTTGAAATAGGATCTACAGTAGCTCCTTCTATATCTGTTCTGGTCAACATTTGATTCCCATGTGCGGTATCAAAAAGCTCCCCCAGTTTACTAACATGATAAGGTTCATAGTCTACATCATTCCATTCTTCACCCATGTCAAAGTCATCTCGAGGTGTCACCTTCGTCACAAATGCCCATCCAGGATTTGTATGGTCTCTTGTATAGAACACTTGGTCAACTTGATTGGCGAACACAAAAGGTTCATGCTCGCTCTTTTCACCATTATGGATTTGATGTGAAAAATTCACAAGCGTACGACCATACCTATCCTTTTTTATTCCTTTGTCTATGGTAGTATCAACCCATTCACATTTAAATAGCACCACTGAAAACTTTCTATAATAATCCAACTCAATTATCTCAACTATCCTTTCATAGTACATGACATCTCCGAGTACAGGGTTAGTATCACCTGCGGAAGCGTAGCTCGATGTTTTTGCAGTCACAACAACTCCACTGTTTTGAGTCTTCTTATCATAACGCTTGGGCCTAAACCTATAGCCTCGGATACAGAAGGCTATGTATCTGCGTGCAACCTCAAGTGGGCTGCGAGCCAACCATCTAATATCGTCATTGATGCTATCAGTGCCTCTTTGCTCCAGCTGCATTATCTACACAAACCATAAAAGATATAAGAGAAATTCAAAATCACAAAACTAGCAACAAGGAACTTACATGATCTCTAAACCATTCAGGAAAATGTTCATGCTGCATGCGTTCAACTGTTCTTAGTGCTAGGCGCTTGTTCCGATTTTTCCTTTTCAAAACACCAGCATGTTCTCTACAACACATATGAACATATGTTCAGTTGAAAAGATTATTTAACATGTTGCCAAACTAAGGTAAGGAATTTACTTGAGATATGCAGTGACAGCACCACAGTTGTATAACACATATCTATGAGCTTGTAATGTCTCCATGTCATTCAAAGTGTAAATGCGTGGCTGTCCCAATGGATTCCCTACCGGAGGAAACAATGTGGATTCATACGAATACATGGGAGATTCATTTTCATTTGGTTTGTCATGATTCCTTGATGGTTGGTTATGCTTCGTAGCGAAACCTGCCAAATATCTTGAACAAAATACCATACACTCATCCGCCAAATATGATTCAGCAATCGACCCCCTCAGGGCGAGCTTTGTTGCGAACATATGACTTCAGTTTACCAAGATACCTTCAACACACGTCAAATCATCAATTAGGCAGGTCATAGTAACCACTTATGTTCATATTGTGCTTGACTTAGAATTACATTGTTACCTTTCAATAAAGTACATCCATCGATAGCTAACAGGTCCAGCAATCTTGCATTCAGTTGCTAAATGGACAACTAAGTGAACCATGACTGTGAAAAACCCAGGAGGGAATATCATCTCCAATTTGCATAGTGTTATTACAATTGATTCTTCCAAACGATCCAGCTCCTTTACATGGAGAACTTTTGAACATATTCCTCGGAAGTAAGCAGATAACTCAAATAGTACTGTTGTTACATTATCTGGAAGAAGACCCGTCAAAGCAATAGGCATAAGTTGCTGCATTAAAACATGGTAATCATGTGTTTTCAACCCATGAATTTTTCCTTCAGCTGAGTTCACACATTTAGATATGTTTCCACAATAACCATCGGGAACCAATAGATGCTCAAAAACTTCCAAGAATAATTTCTTCTCTTTTTTGGACATGGTAAAGACTGCCGGTGGTAAGTAGAACTTGTCGGAAGGTTGTTTCTGTGGATGTAGCTCCTCCCTAATTTTCATCTCCTCCAGATCTTGACGAGCAAAAAGATTATGTTTTGACTTCCATTCTAAGCCTAAAAGTGTGCCAAGAATATTATCCAACACATTCTTCTCTACATGCATCACGTCAAGATTATATCAAAGGATATTATGGTCCCAATACGGTAATGTAAAAAGACTGCTTAATCTCTTGTAAGTTTTTGACTGCTTAAAGTCACCAATAGCCTTTATATCTTCTTCTATCTGACGTCCATAGTAAGTCCGAGGCTGTGTTCTATGCTCCATGGTTCCATCAGAAGAATTACTATCAGAACGATATTTATGATCAGGTGGCAAAAATCGGCGATGGCCCATAAAGCATGATTTATTTCCATGTTTCAAGCGTTTGGTCCATGCATCCGCACCGCAAGGTGGACATGCAAATTCTCTGTGCACCTTATGTGAAGAAAGCATTCCTAAAGCTGGCAAGTCATTGATGGTCCATAGCACGACCCCTCGCGGTGTAAAGGTTTCATTTTTTGATACATCATATGTGGACATTCCAGTAAGAAATAAGTCTTTTAGATCGTCCAGAAGTGGTTGGAGAAAGACATGAATATTATCACCTGGACTTTTTGGCCCGGGAATTATCAAAGATAGCAAAAGATTAGAATCCTTCATGCACATCCATGGAGGCAAGTTATATATGACCAAGACAACTGACCAACAGCTATAACTGGAACTTAGCATCCCATATGGATTAAATCCATCTGTAGCCAAACCAAACCGAATATTACGAGTATCAGATGCAGTTCTTGGGTACTTTTCATCCAAAACCTTCCATGCTGGGGAATCAGCTGGATGTCGTAGTGCGCCATCCTTCGTGCGATCTTCATCATGCCATCTCAAGAGAGGTGATGTTTCTTTGCACATGAACAACCTTTTCAACCTATCCTTGATAGGGAAGTAACATAACACTTTGCTGGGTGTTGCTCTCTTTCTTTCCATCTTCGTTAACTTGGTTTCCGGTTCTTTATCTTTCCACCTAGAAGCCTTACAGATTGAGCAGAAGTCATCATTTTCCGTGGCTTTCCAGAATAGCTGGCAATTATTTGGGCATGCATGAATTTTTCTGTAATCTAGGCCAAACTTTGAAACAATCTTCTTAGCCTCATAGAAATTCTGGGGCATCTCATTTCCATTTGGAATCGCCATGCGCAAAGTATCAAGTAAATCTCCAAATGACTTATCAGACCAATTGTTCATGGACTTTATATTGAACAAAATCACAAGTAATGATAGCTGTGATAATTCACATCCTGGCCATAAAGGCTTCGCTGAATCTTTTATCAATCTGTAAAATTCTTCGGCTTCTGAATTTGGTCCATGTTGGTTTGGTGGATCTGTACTTTCATTCATGGGCACATCATTATACATATTTATGAACACATCATTAATTAGTCCATGCATGTCAGCACGCATTTCTTCATTATGGGGTTGTGGTTGTCCATCATCATTGTGTTCATTTGAAGACTCACCATGAAAAACCCATTTGTCGTAGCTCTGAAGAATTCCATTGCAGATCAAGTGGTCATGAACATTATCCTTCGACAACAGATTACTGTGCACACAAATTTCACATGGACAAAGGATCATGCTATCTGCTGGCTTATCTTTGTATGCAAATTCCAAAAAACCATCTACACCAGCTAAGTATCGGCTACTTCCTCTAGGATAACGCAAAAGCAGCTTGCTGACTTCTGCATCCATACCACACTGCATAATTAAAGAGATTTGTTAGCCCCTATATTGATGAATATAACACCTAGATGTGATTCAGATGGTGATATATAATCAAGGATATTTTTGTACCAATTGAGTCCTGGTTTACCTTGAAGTACTACAGATCATTACCCTGAGGCATGCAGCTGTACAGGATGGATATTATCCTCTTTGCTACTCTGTCCGGGTTCATTATTCCACATATTTATTTCAGGCATCAGTACAGTATGGGATTTACTATTGGTACCAAAACAAACTCAAGAAGGTAAGATCAATTCTTTTAATCTAGCGACTATTCTTTTGCCTCCATATATGTTTACTGTCAATGGCTGTTCTATCTAATCTTTGTGGCAACAAAATGCATTTCCTCATGCCAACTCCTCCATTCCATGCATGATTAAGGCCCTCCATACAGTTGTAGTTGTAGTATGTAAGAATATTTTCCTAAACTGTTATTATTTTAAGTATTAGAATTTCTTAGCAATCTCTCTGGAAGGAGGATGTACAGGTGGACTGATTTTGCTGCAGTCTGTACCGAATAAGTCACTTCATGCTAATGTATCTAGGTAGCACGCCATGGTAAGTCTTAAGTCTATTAGGAAAGAAATCAGACCAGGGTAGGTTCTCCTGACAAACACCATGCTAATGTATCCCTAATTTTAGTGGAATTAACTTTTCAAACTGTTCGTTGTAAGACAAAGTAGTGCTACCTATGTTATCTAGCTAATAAACAGCTAAACTGAAAACGTGGTTACTTAGTCCGGTTCTATGTAGCTTTGTAATGAGGTGCAAAGGGACACTAGTTTGGCCGCAATTAATGGAGTAAGTAGCTCTAGTTCTAATGAAGGACGATGCGACGCCGAGCAGATAATAGGTAGATGTTGACAACAACCCTGTACCTGAAATCGGCGGACGCGATAAGCAACAGAACCGGAGACACAGGTAGAAAGCGAAGCTACTGCTGGGTGTATGGACAGTGCAGTTTGGACTCCTGCTGCTTGTGTCGATTTGGGATTGGATGCTTGGTCCCCTCCGAGAGGTGGTCGGAGTAGGGAGCTGCACGGCGGCCAGAGTCGAACCGGAGAAGGTTGGAGGAGTGAAGGGAGCGGGGAATTGGGGATGGAGACAGGAGTACCAATTGCTGATTCCAAGGTTTGTAAATTGGAAAAGAAATCAGAGGATCGCCTGATCTCTCGGCAACTGAATCAATCACGTGGCGCAAACGCCTTGCACTCGCTAGCAAGAACAAACAGAGTATGTGGAAGAAGGAGCCTCACCTGTGTCAATTTTAGCAGAAGTGTATGGAAGGAGAGAAGCCAACCAAAGGCGAGCTGGACGGCGACGGGGACCGTGAGCTGGACGGCGAGCTCGACACAACAGCAGCGGGACACCACGCCGCGGCGGCAGGGATGGTCTGGGGTGGCCGGCGCGGTGACTATGATTTCGAGGGCGGTGTTGTGTCAGACGGCGGAGGAAGTGAGCTCGAAGGCGGCGTGGCCCGATTTGTTTTTTACATGCTGCCCACGAATTCGGATCTGCAAGACGTTTTGACTTTTGCTTAGATCCGACACAAAATCTGTAGACTCTGTTTAGTTAACGTAGATACTACTATTAATTCAGTGAATTCTAAATATAATCACCAATATCATTGAGGCCCAGTGGCATTCGCCTCTAGTTTTATTTTCAGCAGACCTCTGTCTATATTATTTTCCTGTTAATTATATATTAAATTCTAATGCTTCAATTAATACGAATTTTAAATCTATTTTGATCAGAAAAATAAACACCTTTGTCTGCCTACTGATTTAGATCTGATGGTCATGAATTTTAGAGATGGTTGTCCTTAACGTGAAAAGGAAAGCGTCCGGGAGAGCAAAATTATATGTATTTACTCCCTCCGTATCTTAATATAAGACGTTTTGGTAGTTCAAATTGAACTACCAAAACATCTTATATTTAGTTACAGAGGAAGTAATTCCTAATATTAATTGGAAAAAACGAAAATAAATTATCAATTATGATGTTTTCTAAGCATTACTATCGTCAGGTTCATGAGTAAAAAACTGGTTGGTTGCGAGATCTGATTATGAACGCATGTCAGTATCGGACTTGTTGAACTTGTTCCAACATATAGACAGCAACACATGGTATTCGTTACCATTCGTATACCCGATAACGGATGGGGTTACCAACACAAATATGCGTGGCTAGATCTATATTTTGCAACGCATTTCTATTGTGTTGCAAAGCATGCATTGCTATATGGGGGATCTTGAAGAATAGCACCACAACTTAAGTATCAAAACATTAAATATTACTCAACATAGTTAACTACTAACGTCTAGACTTCTCCCATGTACTCAATAACTAAACGAACTACTCACAACACATCATTTGAAACATGATCAGAGGTGATATAATGATGGGTAACAATCTGAACATAAACCTTAATTCAACGGTTTCACTCAATAGCATCAATAACAAGAGTTATCAACACCGGGAGAGTTTCCCCTATCAAATATACAAGATTCAGCCCTAGATGTTACAGCGGGAACGGAGTGGACCGATAGAGATGACGGTGTCCTTTGGGGGATCATAACCCGGTAGGCCCACCGAAAGTCGGCCTGGTAGGAACCTGGGCCGGGTCAAGCATGAAGATACGGGCCGGGTCTCACGTAAGCCGGTGCGCGACGTGCACCTTGACCCACAAGTTAAGAAGGATACAGAAGGCTGGAGACCAATTACAAGACGGAGTCCAGATAAGGAAGGCAAAGACTTAGAGTACTTAGAGTAGAGTCCGGGTACGATTGTAACCCGAATCCCCGCTTGTACATCCAGCGAGACCCACCACCTATATAAGGGGGTCTCCTGGTTCCTAGAGATCTAAGTCGAAAGACCCAGCAATACCTAGTTCCAGAGATTGTAATCGAGACCCGGAAGCTAAGTCGCCGAGTCCTCGAAACCCGATATCAATAAAGCAAAGCAGGAGTAGGTCTTTACCTCAAGAAGAGGGGCCGAACCTGGGTAAACCCTTGTTTCCCCACGCCTCGCTAGACAAGCTCCAGATGTCAGACGTCGCTATGTCCCAACACTCAAGTTTCCACCCGGAAACATCTGTCGTGACAATCCCACGACAGTTGGGGCCCACCGTGGGGCCTGCGGCCAAGAACATCAGTTTTCTTGGAGAAGCGCGGCGCGGTATGGAAAACCTAGCTATCGGCCAGATCTACACGCTCCCAGGAGGGGAGCGGATCGTGGACGATTTTGGTTGGAAAGAAGTAGCAGATCAACTGGAAACCGGATCCATGATCATCTTTGGTCAGATCGATGTTTTCGTCGGGTAATCCGGTCCACCGGAGCCGGCTCAGATCAGTATGAGCCGGAATACGAGTTAGAGTCCGGGTCAACTACCATGGCCCAGACAGATGGAGAAGAATCGGTTGGATCACCAGAGTGCGAAGTCATGACCATAGAGGAAGAGGCGGCGATTCAATCTCTACAGGATTCTATTGCAGCACCAACGAACATGTCAGATCTGGACACTGATACCGAGTCAATCTTGCAACTGTTTGAAGATCGTTGGGGGTATGGACTTGAGGAAGAAGATCACCTGGCGTCCCCAGGACCCGTACGTCATATGACGGTTCACGTCGTGACCACGGGCCAGCCGACTGATGGGGGAACAGCCTCCATTAGTGACGAGACAGACACAGAGAGAACCGCGAGGCAGAATAGAGAAGCCTGGGACCAGGGTCAGCTTGGCATGCCGCCTGCGGCATATGCACCACCCAATCCTAATACCGGAGCAGTTTTACCAACTTTCAGTAACGCAATTCAGACACATCACCCAGCGCCTGGAACGGCTTTCACAAATCCGATCTTGGCAAATACTCCGGTTCCACCGCCAAACCCGCAAAATCAAGTCCCGCCACATGCGGGGAACGGCCAAACGCTTGCTGGTGCTTCAGGAAACCCGGCACAGCATTTGGGAGAAGTGACGAACAACAGCTCGGCGATGCAGAGAGAACTGGAAGACTTAAGGTAGACCATCGCAAGAACGAACCAAGAGCGTGCGGACGAAGCTCGGCGCATAGCAGATAGGGAACGGCTCTTGGCTCAGCAGGAACAGAGTTTACAAGACGAGAGAAAACGCTCTCCAGAGAAGGAGGACGAATTCACTGCAGTACAGAACAGGAGGCGCGGAAGCCGGCTGCATCTGCCAACCGGGACAAAAACCATAGTACCTCAAACCCTCGAGTACCACACAACACCCAACGCACCCGCACCCGTGGCGACGGCTAACCCCGTAGTGGAAGCCGGCGCGCCGCAGGTCGGGTTACAAGAAGCACCAGCTAGAGGAAACATGGAAAACCCGGTTGGAGGAGCCAGAGTCGGCAGTGGCGGACCTACAGGGATGCCAGGTGGGCCATGGCATGCCCTGCAGTCCGGCCCATGTACGTAGTAATACTAGGAAAAATGTAGACAACAAAGCCGGCCTGTTGAGTGTTACGATCCATCGTTTCCAGCCGGCCTCTCGTACGAGTAGTTATCGCTTCCGCTCTGTCCAGGCGTCAGGTCGCGTGCGCGTCGATCGATCGCTAGGGCGTCTAGATCGCGATTGCCGGCCGTCGTGTCGAAGCCACGCCGTCGCGACTCGTGATTGACGCACAGATGCAACGCCGCCGGGTAGCCCTCCGTCTAGACATTCACTGCTAGCTCCGACTCTCCGTCCGCCGAAGTCAGGTAGATCGATTTATACATACTCTAGGTTCAGCTATAGCTAGGTACGTAGCTAGCACCTAGCAGACTTGAGAATCACTGGGTTGATGATTTGTATTCTGTTACATGTACAGATTTGGACGTTTAGGTGCATAGCTCGGTAATTGATTTTGGGAAATTCTACCTTCGCCGTTTTACCGACAGTAGTAAACCAGCAAGTTCATATTTCACAATCGTCAGGTAATTTATGAGTTTGGATACATCCACGTGCGTTTATTAATATATGAAATGATAAATGTTGTACTCATTTTTTCTATTTTAGAAATTTCAGCTATGAAGAGAAGCAGCCGACATAATCAATACTTTCATGTCTTTAAGAAAGCGTAGGCCAGACAAGTCCAACTAATACTGTTGTAAGTTTTATTTGTACATATTTTGAACTATTATTGTGACCTTTGTGGGTTTTGAACTATTTATATATTCGTACTACAATGTAAATTTAAAATTATTAATAAAGTTGGTAAATATATTTTATTGAATAGTCAAAAAAAATTGCGGCATACCCAATGGTAAAATCCTAGGTCCGCCACTGAGAGTCGGGGATGCGGTCGCATAACAACTTCCACCACCACCTCCCAGGTTTAGCACTCCCCCTGGTCATTATAATAATCCAGTTGACAATGTTTTTGCAGCTGCACATGCCCTAGAGCAGATCCCGTTCGATAATTCACCAGCCGGCGTTGAGGCACGGAGAGCCATAGATCTATTGCGTACCGCCGTGGTCCAGCAGAACAATAACCCACGCGGCTCGCAAGCGTTCAACTCAGAGCCACAAAGGAGTCGTACAAGAAGCCGGCACGGAGAGCCGGCGGCGGCAAGATCAGTCTAGAACCGGCTCGGCTAGTAAACCAGCAAGTTCAGCAACAAAACCAACAAGTGATGCAGCAACAACAGCCGGTGGCCGCACCTCAGAGGGTGGTCGCGCCGGCTATGTCCGCGGCACAGTCGATAGTCAACAGCTCAAGAGCAAAGGCGTGCAGCTGCGGCGGTAGCACCTCCAGGAGCAGGAGCCGGAGCCGGAGTGGTGATCCCCGAAAGACCCGCCGTATCTTCGCCTGCGCCGGGTCATGGAGGAGTCACGTCATCAAACCTGACAGGACCAAAGTGTTTATCAGACGCGATCAGATCAGAGCCGTTTTCAGAAAAAATCAAAGAACCGACCAAGATTGTCAACTATGAGCCGAACATGAATCCGGAGACATGGTTGAGCAGTTATGGCATGGCCATGGACATGAAGAACGCAACACCAAACTTATGTGCCCGTTACATGTATCTCATGATGGCGGAAGGAGCACCCAAGATATGGTTGGACCGGCTTCCACCACGCAGTATCAACTCTTGGGAGGAGTTAAAGGCGGAATTTATCAAGAACTTCGCTGGAACATGCAAGAAGCAGTACACCGAGGCAGATTTGGATCGTTGCGTTATGAGAAAAACCGAGTCAGCAAAGCGTCCAGGGTCACAGAGATCCTGCATTCATCAGTCAGTATCTCACCGCATACAACCATGATGTATATGGAGAAAAACTGTTGTTTCGATTCATTGACACAGAAGCTTGGACGTAGGAAAGAAGACCCGACTTGCAAGGATATCACGATAGTGGAAGTGGTAACAACAGCCAATAAATACGCTGCCACGGACAAAAGGTCGGGTGAGACAGAAGAGCAACAAAGGAACAACCGGGTCAGTGGAGGTCGTAACCCAAATCAAAATCAAAACAACGACAATCAGAACGGGAATAACAAGCGCCCATATGAGGGCGGAAATTCAGAGTTCGTGTGAGCAACCCAGACGACGGGTTACAGAGGGCCAAGACCCGGTGCCGATTTTAGGGGAGGTCCTTCGAGAGGACCAAACTTCGGCGAGATTTACAACATGCCATGCCCGAAACACAGCAAGAACGGAAGACCATCAAATCAGTCGTTAGCACAGTGCGTCGATATAAGAGCCTGGATGAGACACGAACAAGAGATGCAGAGGAATCAGGGAAACTTCGGAAACAATGGCAACTTCGGAAATAATGGGAACAATGGTCACCCGGCGGGACCCGGACAGGGGGCTGGGTCGAACGGACCGCCAAACAATAACGCCGGGTCTAGTCAGTAGCAGAACCAAGTCATGACCGGGTATCAGCAGAACCCGAAGGAGCTCCATAGCCAGGGCCAGTATCACGTTTTCACCACCAGTACGTCCAGGAGAGAGAAGAAATTGCAAGCACGAGCAGTCAATGCAGTGGCGTCAGCCGTCCCAAGGTTCCTAAAGTGGTCCGAGCAGACGATTACTTGGAGCCGGGAAGATCACCCGCCAGCGGTGGAACATCCGGGTCTCTTGGCTCTTGTTGTGGCACCACAGGTCGACGGGTTCTCTTTAAACAAGGTCTTGATGGATGGAGGAAGCAGCATCCACATTTTGTATCCAGACACGTTCAAAAGGATGGGTTTAACTATATATCGTCTGACTCCAACTTCAACAATTTTTCATGGCATAGTCCCAGGGAAGTCGGCACACCCAATTGGCCAGATCAGCTTAGAGGTGGCATTTTGAGTGAGCAAGGAGCAGTTCAGATCAGAGTTCTTGAAGTTTGAGGTTGTTGACTTAAAAAGTCCGTACCATGCTCTGTTCGGTAGGCCGGCTTATGCCAAGTTCATGGCCAGGCCGTGTTACGTATATCTCAAGCTGAAGATGCCAGGACCTCAGGGAATAATCACGATCGAAGGAAGCAAGAACATGGCTATAGAGTGTGATAACGGAGATGCTATCATGGCAGAGCAGGCTTGTTCAGAAGAAGAGCTTAAGTACTACAAATCTCAAGTAGACCCGGCCGACAAACGGGTGCTGGAAAAGCCGGCTCACGAGGAAGAAAAGAAGAAATTCAAGTCTGCTCAAGATACCAAGATGATTGACTTCGTAGAAGGGGACTCCTCCAAGCAGTTTTCGGTAGGAGCCCACATGGATCCGAAATAGGAAGGCGAGCTCATCAAGTTCATCCGTGAGAATCGGGATATCTTTGCATGGTCTCCTTCAGACATGCCGGGTGTACCGAGTGAACTTGCTCAGCACAACTTACATGTTGATCCTAAGGCAAAGCCGGTTAAACAAGGACTACGTCGTTTCAACGCGGAAAGGAAAAAAGATCATTGGAGAGGAGATTGCCCGTCTGCTCGCAGCCGGGTTTAACATGGAAGTTCATCACCCGAAGTGGCTGGCAAACCCGGTCCTAGTCTTAAAGAAGAACGGAGAGTGGCGCATGTGCGTGGATTACACCAGCTTGAACAAGGTTTGTCCAAAAGACCCCTTTGCATTGCCTCGTATAGATCAGATTATCGATGCCACAGCCGGCAGCGAGTTATTATGCTTTCTGGATGCATATTCCGGGTATCATCAGATCAAGCTCAACGTAGACGACCAGGAGAAGACTTCGTTCATCACCCCCTTTGGTGCTTTCTGTTACAAAACCATGTCGTTTGGTCTCAAGAATGCAGGTGCCACTTATCAGAGATGCATGCAGAATTGTTTTCAGAATCAAATCGGTCGCAACGTGCACGCTTATGTCGACGACGTCGTGATCAAGTCACAGAAAGCCGGGTCACTACTTGATGACCTAACAGAGACCTTCACTAAGCTATGCAAGTACCAGATGAAGCTAAACCCAACCAAGTGCGTGTTTGGAGTGCCAGCGGGCATGTTGCTGGGTTTCATAGTCTCAGAAAGAGGAATAGAAGCAAACCCGGCTAAGATCAAGGCCATCATGAACCTGAAGAAGCCGGAGTGCATAAATGATGTCCAGAAGCTGACGGGTTGCGTCACAGCCCTAAGCCGGTTCATTGCGAGGATGGGAGAGAAAGCACTTCCACTTTACAAGCTGCTGAAAAAGTCAGACAAGTTTGTTTAGGGTCAAGAAGCGGATGACGCCTTTGAAGATTTGAAGAAAACGTTATCATCAGCACCAGTTCTAGCAGCTCCCACGAACAAGGAGCCAATGCTACTATATGTCTCTGCTAACTCACGAGCCGTCAGTGCCGTGGTTGTGGTGGAGCGCAAAGAAAAAGGAAAAGAGTACCCAATTCAAAGGCCGGTTTACTACGTTAGCGAAGCTTTGACAGAGTCAAAACAGAGATACTCGCAGTGGCAGAAGTTAGTCTACGGTGTTTTCATGGCAAGCCGGAAGATGCCTCATTACTTCCAGGAGCATCCTATCACGGTGGTGAGTTCTGCTCCTTTAGCAGAGATCATTAGAAACAGAGAAGCTACAGGCAGAATTGCAAAGTGGGCCATAGAGATGGGGCCTTATCATATCAACTACGAGCCAAGTACAGCAATTAAGTCACAAGCCCTAGTTGATTTTGTCAATGACTGGACAGAGTTTGACCCTTTACCACCTGCACCAAGCGCAAAACACTGTGTTATGCACTTCGACGGCTCAAAACAGTTTGAAGGTTCGGGAGCCAGCGTTGTGTTAACTTCACCAAAAGGAGACAAGTTGAGCTATGTCTTACAGATACACTTCGAGTCGTGCACCAATAACATCGCAGAGTATGAGGCTCTGTTACATGGTCTGAAAGTCGCCAAAGAGATGAACATCAAGAGGATCATGTGCTATGGAGACTCCGACCTTGTTGCTCAGCAAGTATCAGGAACGTGGGACAGGAAAGACGCCAACATGGCGGCTTACAGGAGAGAAGTAGACCGAGTAGCCGGCTTCTTCTCAGGCTATCAAGTTGAGCACATCGACCGGCGAAAAAATGAGGCAGCCGACGCCTTATCAAGACTCGGCTCTAGGAGAGAGCCGGTACCTCCAAACGTGTTCCTCGCCGAGTTACATCATCCATCAGTCAAGTTTCCAACAGAAGAAGAGTTAGCACATCCTGATGACCCGGACTCACAGTTAGTCGCTGCCTTACATCAGACTCCATCATGGGCAGAGCCATATCTGGCTTACCTGCTGAGAGAAGAGCTACCACAAGACGAAGTACTCGCACGACAGATTGTGCGCCGGGCTAAGGGTTACGTCATCATCAACGTCGAGTTATACAAGAGGAGCGCGTCCGGAGTATTCTTACGATGCGTCTCACCAGAGGAAGGCCCGAAAATTCTTCAGGAGATCCACTCAGGGGACTGCGGACATCATGCATCCACAAGATCAATGGTGGCCAAAGCTTACAGACACGGATTCTTTTGGCTGACGGATTTGGCTGACGCGGAAAACATAGCCCGGGTTTGCGATGGATGCCAGCGATATGCAAGGCAGATTCACGTTCCGGCTCAAGATTTGAAGACCATCCCAATAACATGGCCCTTTGCAGTCTGGGGCATGGATATGGTGGGACCTTTTCAAACGTCACCCAATAAGAAGACTCACCTCTTAGTCGCGGTGGACAAGTTCACAAAGTGGGTTGAAGTTTAGGCCGTCAACAGTTGTACAGCAGCAAAAGCAGTCAAATTCCTGAAGAAGATCATATACCGCTTTGGTTATCCTCACAGCATCATCACCGACAACGGGACAAACTTTTCAGTTGGAGAGATGTAGATATTTTGCAAGGAGAACGGCATCCGGATTGACCTTGCTTCAGTTTCACACCCTCAGTCAAACAGACAGGTGGAGAGGACAAACCAGGAGTTGTTAAGAGGCATCAAGCCAAGACTCCGGGTTCCATTAATCAGAGCCGCCGGATGCTGGGAAGAAGAACTGTCATCAGTCGTCTGGAGCATAAACACAACCCCGAACAAATCAACAGACTTCACTCCTTTCTTCATGGTCTACGGGGCAGAAGCCGTGTTACCCGACTCCATGATTCTCCAAGAGTTGCAAACTACGTTGAAACAGAGAACGAGCAAGCCCGACAAAACTCAGTTGATATGCTGGAGGAGGCAAGAGAGTTAGCTCTGGAGAGATTAGCCATATATCAGCAAGACCTGAGGCGTTATCACAGCCGCCGGGTTAGATCAAAAACTTTCCAAGAGGGAGACTTAGTCTTACGACTAGCTCAGAACAAGACCGGCTTTCACAAGTTGACTCCCCCATGGGAAGGTCCCTTCGTGATAATCCGGAACTTGCACAATGGGTCTTATTACCTGGTGGACATCAGAGAAGAAACTACAACCACAGGAAACAATACAGATCATACCAGATTTCCAATGACGGAGAACGACAGGCCCTGGAACATAGCAGAGCTTAGACCATACTACACTTAGGTTTTGTGAGCTCCCGGATGAGACGAGCTCCACCTTTTTGTATTTCTTCATTTTAAAAGCAGCAGGTTTCAGACGCGCTCTTTTCCTTACCAGGGTACCTAAGGGGACTGGAAGGTTTTTAATGAGGCAGCTTGCTAGCTATGTACATATTATATGATCAATGAAATGAGGAAGGCACCTCTAAAAGAAAGAGTATCGTCTTTTCAGTTCCTTATTTTACATATGATCAGGGTCTTGGGGGCTTACTAACTAAGAAAGTTTTAAGTTACAAACTCAAGACTCGGCAGAGACGCCACAATTTTTCTTGGTTATACTTGCCTGCTAGCTTGATGTTATTCTCACACAATACATGACCAGATGCTAAAATCCGGCTTTCAATCTGACTATGAAGCCCACGGGGACTTAGCAGACCCTGATCGCTCAGGAACTTTATGCACAGAAGTCACGAGAAAACCGGCTTTGCAGAGAGATAAAGAAACCAAAAGGGTTATCGAAACCAAAAAATACTTGCAATACTTGCAGATTTTCACAAAAGATATATATCATTAAGAAGCAAGTTTTCAAAAGCGCACGAAGGCGCACCAGAACAGGGATAGCTAGATAAGAGTTTAAGCTAACCTATTACACGCCATACAGGCCAAAAGAATATCGTGTTGCAGGACATCATAAAATATTTCAGGACATTACAACCGGGTTATACTGCCGGGCCAGTCTCGGATGGAGCAGCTGGAGTCTTGGGTGCTAGAGTAGATGAACCGGAGGCCGAGGATTTTTTCTTTGAGGACTTCTTGGTAGATCCTTCAGCTTCCTCCCAGCAAATTTGGAATAAGCTCGCCAATTGTTCACCTTCAGCAGCCGGTTGCGCGGAAGCCGGTACATTAGCAGTTCCTGAAGACGGGTCAGCAGGAAGGGGCGCCCGATAACTGGGGTCCATCTTCGTGACAACCGGATCCTTCGGGTAAAGCTTTTTCCCGTCTGCACTAAAGCCGGGTTGGAAGGAACTTAAGTTCATCTTCTCAGTAAGTTGGGTGCAGTGATGCCGGATGGAGTCATCGATAGCCGCCAAGTCTTCCTTGGTAAAGGGAGACCCGTCACTCTTCAAAGAAGGCCATCCCCGGGTAAGCACTCCAGTGTCCAGAGCCGGGTAATAGGACTTCGCCAAGGCGAGTACGCGCATGGCAGAGCGACGAGCAGCAGATCTTCTCCAGCTTTCAATCCAACCCGGCAGCATATTCAGAGCTTGCAGGAACTTTAGCTGAGTAGTTGGGGGCTTCTCCCACCCGTGACAGGCCATCATCGCCTTGCCTGCGCCATAGTATAGCTGCTGTACGAGAGTGTAGGCGGCTTTGAGCTTCATTTCCGGCTCAAGTTCGCAGATGGTATTCCAAGCACCTGGGACAAGAAATTAAAGATCATCAGTCGGAAGTACTTCATAGATTGCAACAGAAATAAGAAGACAGAAAGATATTAACTCACCAAAGAGAGAAGTCGCCATATCAGAAATAAAAGTGACAAGCTTCTCAAACTTAGCTTTGGAGGCCTTCAGCTCCTCCTGCAGCTTGTCACGCTCATCAGCCCAGCTAGCCTCGTGATCTTCAATTTCTCGTTGAAGCCGGGCATTTTCTTCCGCAGACTGGCCAAGTTTTTTCTCAAGTTCTTTAAGCTTACTTTCAAGCTCGGCACGTTTGCCGGCTTCAACCTTCAATTCCTCCTTCACCACCTCAAGGGCATGGTCATGTTGTTGAGCTTGGTCCTGGAGAAGTCAAAAAAAATAAGATAGTCAAGAAATGATAAAGGTTATGCAAAGTCCAAAGCTCAAATTGTTGTAAGTCCCAGGTTGCTGCAGGCCGACAACCCCGCACTTGGGGGCTACTCAATTTGAGGTCAAACAAAGACAAAGGAGTTCAACAAAAGACCCGGAATATTGCAAGCAATCATTCTGACTCTTGGGGACTACTCGGTTGAAGTTTTCATCAGTTTAAGCGGAGTTCAACAAAAGACCCGGAACATTGCAAACAATCATTCGACTCTTGGGGACTACTCATCGAAGTTAATCTTATATACAGAAGCGAAAAGCCAAATTTTAAGAAGTCCCGAGTCACCGCAGGCTGATAACTCGGCACTTGGGGACTAGGAAAGGAGTATTCCCATACCTGGAATTTGTCGTGGAGCTCAGCGATCACCCTGTCCTCCGCCTTCCGGTGCTCGCTGATGCGCCACTCAAACTCTCCGAAGAGAGCAGAAAAATCCAAGTCTTTGTAAGACCGGAAGCCGGTGCTGGCCATAGGAGCTTTACCAAGAGAGGGTTTGGCCGGCGCGATCTTTGGCTCAGCAGCCTTAGCAATACGAGAGTCGGCAGGCTTCGCACCCTGCTGGGAGCCGGTGATCTCTACGTCAGCCGAGCCAGCGTCCTGGTTGTCTTGAGGTGAAGGGGAGGTAGGATGCGACTCCGGCTTGTCAACATCCCCTTCGTCGTGCGTGGCAGATTTATCAACCGACCCAGAAGGGGTCGGGATGGAAGCCGGCACAGCACGAGCTCTGAGAGAGGCAAAGATGTTAGACAGAGAAAGAAGTCAACTATTACAAATGCGCAAAGGTGAAGAAAACTTACCCCTCATTGACGGCAAAGTCGCCGAAGAGGTCGAAGCTGGAATCTGAGGAATCTAAGAGAGACTGGGACTTAGCCTTCCGCTGAGTCCCGGCTAAAGGATAAAGAACTGAAGGATGCCTTTGAGGACACTTAACCCGGCGAGGAGGCAGGTTATTAGGAATACCTTCGTTCAGTGGCTCGTCATAGTCGGAGGACCGAAGCCGGTGACGTTGACGGCGGAGCTCCGATTGTTCCTGAGAACAAGAAGAGGTTAGAAAGTATCAAAAGAAAGATCACAGACAAAAGAAGTATTACGGTTATTACCTTCGCAGCATCCGACCTAAGCTTCCTCTTTGGAGCTGGAGGAGCCGGGTCTGTAGAGGGGATGATTATATCTGGGAGAAGCGAGTCTGGGTTAACAGTTAGCTGGTTTTCTTGGAGATCAGCGTCTAACAGGCCGAGGAAAAGCCGGGTGATGTAGTCGAGCTCACCTTCTTCTTCTTCTTCTTCTACGCCGGCCTCAGGGCCCGCGCCTTCGACATCAGCCTCCGGTTGATCCTCCTCCGACTCATCGCCCGAGTCAGGCGCAGCCGACAAAGTGGCGGCCCACCAGGGGTCGCTAGTATGAAATTCACAAAGTTAGAGTACAGAGAAAGAGTACCTTGCAGTAAAAGTGATAAGGAGCTATAAGTACCGGTTTCAATGGATTTACGGAGGAGAAAGGGGCGAGGCCGTTCTTCGAAAGGTCGGCCGGAGATTCGTTGACGATCTTCCGGATCGCCTTTATCAGGGCCGCTTCCGTGTCATGCTCCTTGTTGAAGCGCATGGGGTCTTCAACTGACCCGGTGTACTGGCACATCAAGCCCGGACGCACGGCGAGTGGCTGGATATGCCACCCCATCCAGCACTTGACAAGATCGGCACCCGACAGGCCGTGGGAAAGAAGGGCGCAGACCCGGCCAACCAAGGGCTCGAGGGCCTTCCGGTCTTTGGTGGCGGCGAAAGAGTTCATATTGTCGTTCATGATCGGCCGGTCCACACCGAAACCCGGAAAGGCCGGTTCACCCGGAGCAGTGGCGACTGATGACCCACAAGTATAGGGGATCGCAACAGTATTCGAGGGAAGTAAAACCCCAATTTATTGATTCGACACAAGGGGAGCCAAAGAATATTTATAAGCCTTAACAGATGAATTGTCAGTTCAGCTGCACCTGTGAATAGACTTGCTCGAGACAGATTATCAGTACCAACAGTTTTATAGTAGCGACAGTAGTGAAATAACAGCAACAGTGAAATAAAGACAGCAGCAGTGATTATAATAGACAGCAGGATTAAAATACTGTAGGCACGGGGACGGATGTACGGGCGTTGCATGGATAAGATAATTCATGTAATATCAAGACATAGGCATTTGCAGATAAATAAGATAAAGCATCCAAGTATTTATTAACCATAGGCATGTGTTCCAATTTAGTTGTGCGTGCTCGCAATGAGAAACTTGCACATCATCTTTTGTCCTACCAGCCCGTCTGCAGCAGGGCCTCGAGGGAATCTCCTGGTAATTAAGGCACTCCATTTAATAAAGTACCGGAGCAAAGCATTAACATTCCGTGAACACACGTGATCCTCACATCACAGCCATCCCCTCCGGTTGTCCCAATTATTGTCACTTTGGGGCCTTCGGTTCCGGACAATAATATGTGTATACAACTCATAGATATGATCTAAAACATTGATTATCCTCATGATACAATAACATGTTCAGATCTGAAATCATGGCACTCGGGCCCTAGTGTCAAGCATTAAGCATAACAAGTTGCAACAATGACGTAAAACACCGATAACGGATACTAGGCACCATGCCCTAATGATATTACAGCTATTACATGAACGATCTCATCCAATCCCTACCATCCCCTCAAGCCTACAGCGGGGAATTACTAACACATGGATGGGGGAAACGATGATGGTTGATGGAGAGGCGTTGGTGATGACGATGACGATGGCGATGATCCCCTTCGATTCCCCGTCCCGGCAGGGTGCCGGAACAGAGACTTCTGGTCCCCGAATTGAGTTTCGAGGTGGCGGCGGCGCACGGAGGTGTTTTTGGAAAAAGTGATGATTGCCCCTTCGTTTTTAGGTCAGAGGGGGTTTATATCCGAGAGGGGGGAGCGAGGAGGCGACCGAGTCGGCCTCATGGGGTGCTGGTGCGGCCAGGGGCTTGCCGCGCCAGCACCTCATCTGGCTGGCTCGTGGCCCCCCTCCGTCAGGTCTTCTGGCTCCATGGGTCTTCGGGCAAAATAGGGGCTTTTGCATTATTTCTGGTATTTTTCCCTAAAGTTGAATTTCTACACAAAAATAAGACACCAGGGCAATTCTGCTGAAAACATCGTTAGTCCGTGTTAATTGCATTCAAAACACACAAATTAGAGGTAAAACAATAGCGAAAGTGTTCGGGAAAGTAGATACGTTTTGGACGTATCAACTCCCCCCAAGCTTAGCTTATTGCTTGTCCTCAAGCAATTCAGTTAACAACTGAGTGCGATAAAAGAACTTTCACGAACACATTTGCTTCATATGATGTAAATATTCTCATTATCTGGTAAATGCTTAGGCTATTCATAATAAGATATATATAAATGGTGTCACCTAGTTAGTTATGTAAACTATGAAGAGATGCCAATCATACCAATAGTAAATAACATGAAACATATCAATTCACAGGATTGCAAAGCTCATAAAAAAGTATGATAAGGTGGTATCTCGCTTGCCCGAAAGTGTACAGCAAAACATAAATGCCCAGGCACCTCTGAGATTCAAGAGTAAACTAGAGATAAAGATGTCAAAGATAAAAGCAGCAAAGTTACACCGCAGTTAACAGTATTCTGGGACAAGCACATTTCACTAAGAATGACAACTATGCTCTCAAGAAGGTTCTCAAAGAAGGATGGTGACTCAACAGTAAGTAAAAGATATGGCCTTCATTGAGGGAAGCAGGGATTTAACATGTGCTAGAGCTTTTCATTATTTTGAAAACAGAGGTAATTTTTTTTTGAGTGGTGGTTGTTCCGTCAACGAATGACAATAGAGTTCTTGTTATCTTCCATACTAAGCAAGTTGAGAGTGGTTCCGATTTTTTTTAAATCGAGCATTTATAATATGCATCTTTATATTTTATCCTTTTGATATATTGACACTCCTCCCAACCTTTGCTTTTCACAAACCATGGCTAGCCGAATCCTCGGGTGCCCACCAGCAATCACATACCATGGAGGAGTGTCTATTTTTCACTTTTCAAAACTTTTGATATTATAGTGGTCTAACCAGCTCTTTGCAATATTAGTGACAAGCAGATGAAGCATGCAAGTCGGTTACTTAATTAGTATGAAAGATAACAAACCCAACTACTACTTCCTCATGAGCTCGAAACAGTGGCACAAATTGAGAAGTGTTTGAAAGTTTTAAAGATAGCACATGCAAATTTACTTGAATGGTTTGAAATGCCATACATAGGTATTTATGGTGGACTCTTTGGAATAACTTGGTTTTCAGGGATTTGGAAGCACAAGCAATATTGCTTAGTACAAGTGGAGGCTAGCAATAGACAGGGAAGCGACAATTCAAGAGAGCAATAACCGTCATAATCATGCTTGCGACAAAATAAAATTAACGGAGGCATAAAAGTGATACTAGAACTCTGAGGCAAAATAAATCATCAAGACTTAATTGACTCTTTGTTTTCAGTCATATACATGTGTGAGCATGTGCCAAGTCGATACAAATGAATTTGTTCAGAGGAGGATACCACAATGTCATACTCTTTCATGAACAAAACAATGCAAGCAAACATCCATAGAAACATGGCATCTACTATTAATAACTTGGAATTGATCATAAGAGAACATAAACAACTAAGCATCCACCAATCGACATATATATTATGCGAACCACCTAAGCATGCTCACATGAATGAGTATATGTACAAAAATGAAAAACAAATAGAGTTCATTACCAGCCTCTTACCCAACTCGAATTGTCATATATCGTCATTATTGCTCTTTCACTTGTGTGGCTTGAATAATATGAAATGAAAACCAATCTCCATGGAGTAATGGATGGCATTGAGCTCTGAAACAAGCTATACAAAACCAAAAGAAACAACAAGTGTTTTTGGGATTTTCAGATTTAGGAACTAAAAACAGAACAAAAACAGAACAGCCTGTGAAGACGAATTTTTTCGAGGACCTTAACATGCTCAGATCGGAAAACTCAAAACTAATGAAAGTTGCGTACATATCGGAGGATCATGCACAAGAAATTTCACTTCATTTGGATTTTTCTACAGCAAGTTATGATTTAAACGGTGGACAGCAGAAATCTGTCACTACGCGAAACAGCAAACAACAAAGCAAAATATTTTTGTGTTTTTGCATATTGAACTGAATTAAATACTAAGCATACTAATACTAGATACTAAGACAAACCAGCAAGAGAAATAACAAAAATCTTTTTGGTATTTTTGAGTTTTGGAAAGCAAAGCAAAACATGAACAAATAAAAGAAAGAAAATTAAAACGAAACATGGATATACAAAGTACCGAAGTAATGATATGAAGATGAGTGTGCTATCGGTATACCTCCCCCCAAGCTTAGGCTTTTGGCCTAAGTGGGAATCAGCCCCATGGTGAATAATGGTTCCAGCTCGGCGGGTCAAACCTGGTTAAGTCATATTCTGGCTCGGCTGCGGTGGAGGAAGACCCCGAAGGTCCTGCATACCCCGGATCTGGGTACGAGGAACCAACTGTCTCAGGGGGCTGACTAAAGTCACCCTCATGCTCCTCTTCGTTGTCTCCCATGTTCGGGACGTGTTGCCCCTCAAGTGTGTCAAGCTCAGCCTCCGAGACTGACCAATTTTCCCTGGCATAAAGGTTAAGCGTAGGTGCAGACAAAATAACAGTTCTAACAATTGTGGACACTTTCAAATATTGCCTCTTGGGAAAGGTTATAATGTAAGGGAGAACATGCAAGCTACCATGGTCAGCAATAAAGTTATGTTTCTTCATGGAATCAATGTCTAGTTTTTCTATAGGAAGCAGAAAATCAAGGGGGTGAGGTGCCAAACCATGCAAAGCTAATAAACGAGAGGCGACTAGACCTCCACAAACTCCTCCCTTCTCACGGTTAGTGGTGAGACGGTAGGCAATCAGAGCACCCAAATCATAAGTTTTATCATTGCGTAATGCAGCAGCTAGAAAAGCTAAATCAGACAAGCCCAATTTACTTGCTGCTTTCCTAGCAAGGACACATTTAGAAATGAAGTAGGCAAAGTATCGAATGGAAGGGAGATGAATACTCCGGATTTTACCCTCCTCTTGAGAGAAACTCCTCCCATAGCAAATGTCCTCATATAAGTCCAGCAATGGCTTAGGCTTCCCTTTCAACTTCTCTCGAGATCCCCCTTGTGGTACTTTAATTGCTGCACAAAAAACAGCAAAAGGCAAATCCACAGATTTATTGTAAATCTTATAGTGCACCATAGGGTTAGATGAGGTCAAATTGCAGTTGAAGTCCTGCACCACCGACATGGCTAGCTTAGCATATTGAAAGGGTTGATCATCAACAAAATGTTCTAGCCCTGCATTGGTCATTAGAGTATGAAAATCATGTGCAATCCCTGTAACACCCATGAATTGTGAGCATGGGTAAATAGCAGGGAATACACTCTCTTCGCGATGAACCTTCATCTTCTCATGCACCACTATCTCATGTTGGTCTATTGCATATGGGTTCCACTCCATGTTCTGAAATTTTTGACAAATAACATAAAAATTGATTTTTAGCCAACTAAATGAGGGGAAACCATTATAGTGACTTGCTAGAGACTTAAGCATGCATCAAAACTAGTTATCCTCACTTAGAACAAGCATTTAAACTCACTAAACATGATATCTACAGCAGCAAAATACTCAATATATATTCCACTAAACAAAATTCTTCTTGGATAATCGGAGGAGTCACATACCGGAGAGTGAATACCCCAAATTTCAGCAACAAAGATGGGTTGCAAATGGAGATCGAAATTGCAGAGGAAGAACAACAAGAACACGATTTTTTCGAATGTGGGAGTGTTTGGTCGGGAGAGAGGAAAGCAGGGGAGGAAGGAGAGTAAGTGGGGGGCCATGTGGGCCCCACACCATGTGCTGGCGCGGCCAAAGGGCTGCCGCGCCACCATGTGGTGTGGTGGCCCTGCAGGTCCCCCTGGCCACTCTCTGATCCTCCCAGATTCCTCCCAGAAAAATAGGAATTTTGACATAATTTTTTTGAAATTCTGAGATTTTTTTTTATTATTTCCTGATATTTTGCATTAATAATTTTAATATTGAAAGATTTGTTTTCTAACACCAAATGCAACTAAACTTTGCAAACTAAATGGTATTGCAGTAGGTAAAACAAGTTTGAGAGAAATAAAGTTGTTTAGCACTTTCATGCATTTAAAATGCACTTGTTAACAAGGTTGATCAAGTCTTGCCACCAAATGAATTTTATATGACATAAAAGATTTAAACTTCGTGAGACACTCATGTTACCTTATATGCTATTGATATGGATCCAATAACGAGAGTTTTGAATTCTTCTTTATAAGGGCAATCAATACTTACCACTTTGATGGACCTCACATTAGTAATTGTATTAACTCCAGGCATTTTATCCATTTTCTTGGGGAAATAGACAGTATGTTCCTTGTCATTCACATTGAAAGTTACTTTTCCTTTATTGCAATCAATAACAGCCCCTGCAGTATTTAGAAAAGGTCTCCCAAGAATAATAGACATATTATCATCTTCAGGCATTTTAAGCACAACAAAGTCAGTCATGATTAAACAATTATTAGCCACTTGAATATGAACATCCTCACAAATACCAACAGGAACAGCAGTAGATTTATCAGTCATTTGCAAAGATATATTAGTAGGTATCAATTTATCAAGGTAAAGTCTCTTGTAAAGAGAGAAAGGCATAACACTAACTCCTGCTCCCAAGTCACATAGAGCAGTTCTAACGTAATTATTTTTTATAGAGCAAGGAATGGTTGGTATACCTGGATCACCCAACTTCTTTGGAACCATGCCATTAAAAGAGTAATTAGCAAGCATAGTAGATATTTGCTCATTAGGAATTTTCCTTTTGTTAGAAACAATATCTTTCATATATTTAGAATAAGGGGGCAACTTAATAGCATCAGTCAAAGGAATTTGCAAGAACAAGGGTTTCATCCAATCAAAAAATTTATTATAATGTTCTTCTTCTTTGGTTTTAAGTTTCCTAGCAAGAAAAGGCATTTGTTTTTGGACCCAAGGTTCTCTTTCACTACCATGTTTCTTAGCAATAAAATCTTCCTTAGTGTTTTTTTATTTTTAGTGTGTTTTTCAGGTTCCTCTTCTATTTCTTCCTTATCCGAATTACCATTCTTATCATTATCATTAGCATTATTATTATCATTGTTAAGTTCATTACCACTTTCGGTTTCAGCATCAGAAACAGATATACTATTAGGATTGCTAACAGGTTCAGAGGGTTCTACAACAGTTTTATGTTTCTTCTTATTTTTCTTAGAAGGAGCACTAGGTTCATTAATTTGTTGAGAATCTTGTTCAATTCTTTTAGCATGTCCCTCAGGATATAAAGTATCTTGAGTAGATTTACCACCTCTAGTCGTTACTTCACAAACATCTTTTTCTTTATCTATAGAGGCATTCATTAACATTTCTTTTTGCACTTTAGAAAGTTGATCAATTTGAGTTTGAACCATATGAAAATGTTTAATAAGTATTTTAACATCAGTGGAGGTTCTATCAACAATATCATGCAAGTTACTAATAGCGCGAGAGTTTTCTATTAAATGATTCTCAATTCTCATATTAAAATTACCTTGCTTAGCAATAAAAGTATCAAATTCATCTAAGCATTGATCAGGAGGTTTAGAGTAAGGAATATCTCTATCATCAAACATTTGGAGAGAGTGTACCTCAATTACGGGTGAAGGAGGAATTGGCTTACATAATTCTTCTATAGGAGGTAAATTCTTCACATCTTCAGATTTAATACCCCTCTCTTTAAGAGATTTCTTGGCTTCCTTCATCACTTCATCATTTAATTCAATCATACCTCTCTTCCTTGGTGTTGGTGCAGGTGTTGGAGTAGGTTCAGGAATATTCCAATCATCATAATTCTGGCTTATCTTAGCCATTATTTCCTCACCTTCTTCTGGAGTTCGTTTCCTGAAAACACAACTAGCACAACTATCCAAATATGTCCTAGATGCATCGGTTAGTCCACTGTAAAATATATCAAGAAGATCATTTTTCTCTAAATCATGGTTTGGCTGGCCTCTTATTAGAGAGCAAAACCGTGTCCAAGCATCAGGCAATTTCTCATCCTCTTCTTGATTAAAGTTATAAATCCTTAGCAAAGCATCACGTTGAGCACTAGCAGGAAAATATTTCCGAAAGAAAGTATCAAGCAAACCAATAGGACTAGTAATGGAACCAGGAGACAAATTATTATACCAAGTTTTAGCTTCTCCTTTTAATGAGAAAGGAAATATTTTAGTGACAAAATAAGTGCGCATCTTTATGTCCTCAGAAAATATACCACTCAAATTAGAGAGTTCATTCATGTGTTCTACAGCACTTTCATTTTCAGTTCCACAAAAAGGTTCTCTTTCAACAATAGCTATGTGAGCCAAATCAATAGAGAAATCATAATCTTTATCTTTAATGTTTATGGGAGATGTAGCCAATTTAGCATCAGGTGATAATTTATATCTACCAGCATGTTTTTCAAGAAGGCTTTTCATAGCACTAGCATCTTTACTAGCATTAATCTCATCAACAAAATCATCATCAAGTTCCACATAAGTTTCATCGGGATCATCAGGAAAATACTCTCTAGACTCAGGTGAACTAGCAGAAGTATTAGAATTTTCAGCATTTTCAGTTTGTTTAGATTTATCAATTATAGCATCTAGAAAAAGTCCTAAGGAACCATTTTCATCAAGCACAGTAGAAGCATCATCACAATTTTCAAAAGCATTTTCAGATTCAGCAGAAATAATAGTACGAGTAGCATGCAGCGGTGAAATAAGCTTACTCATCACAGACGGAGAATCAAGTGCAGCAGCGGAACTCAGAGTTGCACCTTTTCTTGTAGTGGATGGCAATATGGGAAACTTCTTATCAACAGGCTTTCCCATGATGAATGAATTCCAGAAAGCAATATCAATCTCAGGTGAACTTATAAATAAAGCTATGCTCCCCGGCAACGGCGCCAGAAAATAGTCTTGATGACCCACAAATATAGGGGATCGCAACAGTCTTCGAGGGAAGTAAAACCCAAATTTATTGATTCGACACAAGGGGAGCCAAAGAATATTTATAAGCCTTAACAGATGAATTGTCAGTTCAGCTGCACCTGTGAATAGACTTGCTCGAGACAGATTATCAGTAGCAACAGTTTTATAGTAGTGACAGTAGTGAAATAATAGCAGCAGTGAAATAAAGACAGCAGCAGTGATTATAATAGACGGCAGGATTAAAATACTGTAGGCACAGGGACGAATGTACGGGGGTTGCATGGATAAGATAATTCATGTAATATCAAGACATAGGCATTTGCAGATAAATAAGATAAATCATCCAAGTATTTATTAACCATATGCATGTGTTCCAATTTAGTTGTGCGTGCTCGCAATGAGAAACTTGCACGTCATCTTTTGTCCTACCAGCCCGTTTGCAGCGGGGCCTCAAGGGAATCTCCTGGTAATTAAGGCACTCCTTTTAATAAAGTACCGGAGCAAAGCATTAACATTCCGTGAACACACGTGATCCTCACATCACAGCCATCCCCTCCGGTTGTCCCAATTATTGTCACTTTGGGGCCTTCGGTTCCGGACAATAATATGTGTATACAACTCATAGATATGATCTAAAACATTGATTATCCTCATGATACAATAACATGTTCAGATCTGAAATCATGGCACTCGGGCCCTAGTGTCAAGCATTAAGCATAACAAGTTGCAACAATGACGTAAAACACCGATAACGGATACTAGGCACCATGCCCTAATGATATTACAGCTATTACATGAACGATCTCATCCAATCCCTACCATCCCCTCAAGCCTACAGCGGGGAATTACTCACACATGGATGGGGGAAACGATGATGGTTGATGGAGAGGCGTTGGTGATGACGATGGCGATGATCCCCTTCAATTCCCCGTCCCGGCAGGGTGCCGGAACAGAGACTTCTGGTCCCCGAATTGAGTTTCGAGGTGGCGGCGGCGCACGGAGGTGTTTTTGGAAAAAGTGATGATCGCCCCTTCGTTTTTAGGTCAGAGGGGGTTTATATCCAAGAGGGGGCGCGAGGAGGCGACCGAGTCGGCCTCATGGGGTGCTGGCGCGGCCAGGGGCTTGCCGCGCCAGCACGTCATCTGGTTGGCTCGTGGCCCCCCTCCGTCAGGTCTTCTGGCTCCGTGGGTCTTCGGGCAAAATAGGGGCTTTGGCATTATTTCTGGTATTTTTCCCTAAAGTTGAATTTCTGCACAAAAATAAGACACCAGGGCAATTCTGCGGAAAACAGCGTTAGTCCGTGTTAGTTGCATTCAAAACACACAAATTAGAGGTAAAACAGTAGCAAAAGTGTTCGGGAAAGTAGATACGTTTTGGACGTATCAGCGACCTTGCAGTAGAACCAGGTCTTCTGCCAGTCCTTCGGGTGAGAGTGCAAGCTAACACCCGGAAAGAGGATGTTCCTTCGGCGCTGGATGGTTACCCCGCCGCAGACGACCAAGGGACCATCGCTGTTTTCCCTTTGGGGTTTGCAATAGAAAAACTCAAGAAATAAAGGAAGAGAGGGTTCTATGCCGAGATAGGCCTCACATAGAACCACGAACTGACTGATATTGAGCACCGAGTTAGGTGCGATGTCTTGTGGACGTATCTGGAAGTATTGGAGAACTTGACGAAAGAAAAGGGAACCCGGGGGGCGGAATCCCCGGGTGACGTGGTCGGCAAAGACGACGACCTCACCTTGATCAGGCTGAGGCCGAGTTTCGTCGTCATCTGGAGCTCGCCAGGAGATCTTTGACTTAGCCGGAAGGAGGCCAAGGTCGGCAAGCTCCTGCAGCCGGAGCTCGGACAAAGTGGATTTGCTCCAGTTGCAGGAGATCTTCCTCTTTGTCTTCTCAGGGGCGGCGGCCATGGAAGAGCCGGCGCCGGCTGATTTCTTAATCTTCTTCGGAACACGTTGAGCTGCGGACTTTAACCCCATCATAGAGATTGGAAGCCGGGAAGATTTGCAAAAACACCGAAATGAAGAGAGATGAAATCAACACGGCTCTAGAAAGCATCAGGAATTGAAAGGGAAAAGAAGAAATAAAGAGCACAACCCAGTTCATCAAAGTGGCCTCGAGAAGAAGAACATATAAGGGAAATGGAGGAAGAACAGTAAGCAGATGGATAACGTTGCGTCGAAATGGATTTGGGGAGCCTCGGAAAAACGGAATAAAAGGAGAAAAAACAAGAACATGAAGAACACGAAGACCGCGGGAGTGAATCCGAAGGGACAGTGCGGAGAGACATTGCAAAAATGCGGATATGTGTGAGATTGGTTGTTTACCAAGCGAAGGAGTGAAGGTCGAGGAAGATCTGGGCCGAGTGCAGACCGAAGAACCGCGCGTTTGAGTTCTTGATTTGGAGCGCGGCGACGAGGACGAAAGGCTCGGGAGACGAACAGCTCAAGAAAGAAGATGAACTGGCGACCAGCTCGAGGAGGAAGATGAAGTGGGCGCACGGGGGGAAAGTGAATCATTTTTACCCCGTGACCTTATTTATAATCCCTGAGGTTGACCTAGGGGCAAAAGGGGAAAGATAAGAAGATAATGATTATTTTAGAGGACAAGATCTGATTTGCAGAGATAATGCCTGACAGGATCTTGACTTCCCCGAGGTGGTTATTGTCTCCTCGATTCCCGCGAGGGGATATGTATTAAATATGTCGTTGACCAGTCAGGTTGATCGACGGCGGAGAAAAAGATTAAAGAAAGAAAAGAAAGTCAAAGTCTTAAAGAAAGGAAAGTCAGCAAGTGATGGCCGGGTTATGAACGGGCCGCCAGCAAGAGCCGACCAAACTGATACCCGGGAGCCTACTTGCTTAATGAGTTGTTTATTGTTTTTCAGATGATAACCCGGACAAATGAAGTTACGGCTTCCCCAAGATTATGCCCAAGAGCGCAAAGGTGAAGCAAGTCAATTCTGGTGTCCAAGTTATCCTGGGGGC
Organism: Poa annua; assembly: GCA_026929855.1. Lineage (NCBI taxonomy): Eukaryota > Viridiplantae > Streptophyta > Magnoliopsida > Poales > Poaceae > Poa > Poa annua. The sequence goes on along the minus strand of CM049439.1, from coordinate 24,227,418 downwards.
TACTGTTGGGGGGATCATAACCCGGTAGGCCCATCGACCTAGAAGATAAGCCGGCCTGGTAGGAACGTGGGCCGGGTCAAGCATGAAGATACGGGCCGGGTCTCACGTAAGCCGGTGCGCGACGTGCGCCTTGGCCCACAAGTTAAGTAGGATCCAGAAGGCTGGAGACTAAGTACAAGACGGAGTCCAGATAAGGAAGGCGAAGACTTAGAGGACTTAGAGTAGAGTCCGGGTACGATTGTAACCCGGATCCCCGCTTGTACATCCAGCGAGACCCACCGCCTATATAAGGGGGTCTCCTGGTTCCTAGAGATCTAAGTCGAAAGCCCCAGCAATACCTAGTTCCAGAGATTGTAATCGAGACCCGAAAGCTAAGGCGCCGAGTCCTCGAAACCCGATATGAATAAAGCAAAGCAGGAGTAGGTCTTTACCTCAAGAAGAGGGGCCGAACCTGGGTAAACCCTTGTTTCCCCACGCCTCGCTAGACAAGCTCCAGATGTCATAAGTCGCTATGTCCCAACACTCAAGTTTCCACCCGGAAACATCTGTCGTGACAATCCCACGACAGTGTCGGCGGTGGAGATGGTCGTGATGATGATCCCGATGAAGTGCAGCTCGATGACGGTGACGATGGCGACGATTCCCCCCCCCCCCCCCCCTCCGGGAAGGGATTTCCCCGGCAGATTTCTCCCTGCCGGAGAGCTTTTCTCTCTCTGGTGTTTTCCGCCTCGTGGAGGCGGTGGAATATTTCCACGATGGTTCTGTAGGTCTTAGGTTTTCGGGGAGAAGTAGTACGCGAAGGGGCTCGGCCAGTGGTGGGCCAGGGTGGCCGCGCGGCCAGAAGGCCTGCCGCGCCTGGGCATGGTGTGGGCCCCCTGGGCCCCACCTTGGCCTCCCGTCGTGGCTCCCTCCGTCATCTGGAATAATAGGAACTTCCATCTTTTTATTTTGTTCTTCTGGTCTTTGCAAATATTGTATCTTGACGGTGCTTTTTCCAGCAGAATTCAGACTCCGGTGATCCATCCTCCAATAATCATCAAACATGCAAAATAGATGAAATAACATAAGTATCATCTCCAAATATGACATATATCAATGAATAACAGTAAATTATGATATAAAATAGTGATGCAAAATGGACGTATCACTCGCCTGCTGAGTTCCTTTCTGACCTTGGCGTTGGTGGTCCCCTCCGCGAAGGCGGCGACGATGTCTTCATCCTGGCTGCTGTTCAGCCGCCTGTATACCTGGCTAAAACATTGTGTGAATTTGCGCAGCGTCTCCCCAGGCTCCTGATGTACTGATCGAAGATCCGCAAGACTTGAAGGTGAGGTAACGCCCTCCTGGAAGTTAGCGACGAACTTTTGACAGAGGTCGGCCCACGAGGTGATGGAGCAGTCCGGAAGCCCTTGGAGCCAGGTGTGCACCGTTCCCTCCAGCGCTAGGGGGAACCAGTTCGCCATGACCCGATCATCACCGCCCGCAGCTTGGATGCTCAGGGTGTAGCGCTGTAGAAACTCCAGGGGGCTCCAGGTCAATCGAAACGTAGCGGGACCTCAAGCCGGAAGTTAGGAGGCCATGTGACCTGGCGGAGGCCCTCGCAGAAGGCAACACAACATCCGCGATAGGTGGACGTTCCTCTGGAGGATGTGGCGTGGCGCCCGTGCCCGCCTGCTGCTAGGCTTCTCAGGACGCGCTGTCGGCGCTCGCGCTGCCGGACGAGGGTGACGCGGGCGTCTTCGGGCGCGCGCCGCATGGAACGGGCCACCCTGCGCTCGCTGGCGCCACGCGGCGGCGAGCGGATGTCTGCCGGCGAGGCGCCTCGATCTTCCGCTTCTCTGTCGGAGGTACGAGCCAGTGCCTCCTCTTGACGCGCCGAGCGTGTTGATGAGGACTCCGGGGAGGCGTCCGTCCTGACCTGCACGTCGCGCCCCTCCCGGGGGGAATGTAGTACGGCCTGGTGTCGGCCGCTTCTGCCTTGCACCAGGTCGAGCAGTTCCCTGATGAGGTGCAGCGCCGGACGCGAGTTGGGGTCGGCGAGTCCTCTGCGGCCATGAGGCCGAGGGTGGGCGCTATCCTCCTTGGACCTCCTCTGGCGATGGTCGCCGATGTTGCGGGAGCTCTCGCCTGAGTCTTGCGCTTGGTGGCGGCGAAGGTCGCGGCCATGTCGCCCCATGGTCAAGCGTGTGTGGTTCTCGAGGCGCGCTTCAAAAGCCCCCTACCTGGCGCGCCAAATGTCGGAATATAGCCTCCGAAGTAGCTATGTGTGGGTATCGTACACAATGGGCCTTAGAGCGTTGCCTCTGACCTCACGAGGCTCGACGAAGGAGAAGACAACACTACAGAGATTGACACTTTGTTTACCCAGGTTCAGGCCACCACGGAGGTGAATGCCCTACTCCTGCTTCGTTGTATTGCTTGATGAGGCTCGAGGAGCTACAATGGTGAATCGTCTAGTAGACCTAGAGTTTTGCTTACAACTTCTGAACCCTTAGCCAGGCCGGGGTTCGGCTCCTTTTATAGGCGGCCAGCGACCTTGGCCTCCAAAATCCATGGTGGGAGGATCCCGCATGCTTCCAAGAGCGCTCCTGCTCCTCTGCAGCTCCTTTGGCGAAAGCAGCCGACCAAGTCAGGCCTACGACTCTGCCCTGCTGCACGGCCGTTGTCCTCTTCTCCCTGCAACTCCAGTCGCTGCTTCTTTAGTGCAGAAGCGGATGCCCTCGGTAAAGAGGAGAGGGGGGACAGCCCATCCCGTGATACCCTCTTGCACCAAAGTGGCAAGTCTTGGGGGCACGGCCATGTGCGGTCGATCTGGTCTCCCCCTTTAATCACCAAAGAGGTAAGCTTTTGGGTCGCCGGTCTACGGCGCAGAGGTTGGCGACGTCCTGTCCCGAGGGATGGGTCCCTTGCTCTGCTTTGCCACGTGAACTCCCTACAGAGGCGACCCTCGGGAGACTTCGCTTCACCCCTCCTGAGGGGGCCTCAAGAGGCGAATGGGCACCCCTGGGTGACGTTGGCAAAATGCCCTCTGTAAGCTCACGTGGCCGGAGACGTCATAGCCTCGTGAGGCTTGGTCCTGTTTATCCTGTCCTGGCCAGGACACTGCTTACCCTCCTTTGGGCATCGAGGGGAGGCCCGGCCCAGGGTACCCTGGTTTCCAATGGGCCGACATGACGTATCAGCGGACCTCCTCGACGACGCCATGCCACTTGTTGCAAGCGTGCTGAAACATGGCCCAACGGTGAGACATGTCGGAGTCATTGCGGTCATGGTGCAAGCTCTTGAAATACGGATCCAAGAGACGCCGCTCGTCGAACGCCGCCTTCACCCTCTTCAAATAGCAGTCGGAGTTTTGGTTGGCGCCGGTGAATGGATCGATGCTCATCGATTTCCATGCTTCGGCGAGGCACTCGTCCTCCCTTGAGCTCCATTTTGGTCCACGGCCGCCATTCCTCCTCTTCTCCGCGGCCTTCTAAGCGGCCGCTGCGGCCTTCTAAGCGGCCGCCGCGGCCTTGGCAGCAGCCGCAACAAGCTTCTTCTGCTGAGCCGCTGTCAATGGCTTCGGGTCGGCCACCTCCGGCGCATCGTCATCGGCCTCGGTGAAGTCGTACGCGTCATCCTCCCACGCTTTGTCGGCGCCGCTTCCGTACACCGCGACCTCCTCCTGCATGAATGAGGGCTGCCCACGCCCACCCCCGCCGCCGCAGATGAGGTCCTCCATGTGCGCGGCCATATCGGACTCGTCGATCGGCGCATGGCCGAACAGTCCTTGCGGCGCGGTGCCATGGCCGCTGCTGCTAGATGGGAACTGCGGGAACTGCGGGAAAGAGGGCTGCGGAGAGGGTATACCGTTGACGCGTGACGATGCAGCTCGGCGACGCAGAGAAGACGACGTTGAGGTCGCTGGCGCTGAGGAGGCCGGGGAACTGGTCAAATCCGGCCATCGCCGGCGCGCTTGATGAAGAGGGCAACAGCGCCGCCAGCTGCGCAGCCATCTGTGCTGTGCGGCGGCCATCTGCGCCTCCGCCATTGCCGCAGATTGCATCTGCAGCGCCATCCTCTGTTTCGCCTTCATCTCCCCTGCGCGGCGACTGGCGTTCTCCATCTGCCGCCGCTGGAGGTCGAAAGTCCACTCCGCGTTGGTTATCGCCGGCGGCCTCTCCTTCTCGGCCTTGCCCTTCTTCTTCGGAGGCAGTTCCGCCGACGAACGGGGAGCTTGGTACCTTTTCGGCGGCATGACGGCGCGGCGAGGTCTCGTCTGGTGAGGGAAATGGCGGGAATGGGCGAACTGGCGGAAGAGAACGAGGTCTTTGTGAGGCAAAATGGAGGGAAAATTAGGAATTGGAGGTAAACATTGCAACGTGTCGTCGATAGGGTGACCCGCCCAAAAACTCGACATGGTGACCTGCCCAAAAACTAAACTCGCGCCGACGCCCCCCGCTAGCGGGAAGGGGGCTTTGCTTTGGGGACGAGTGGGGATGCCCTTACAAAAGATCGCACGAGGACGAGGATGCTTCATCAGTTTATTGAGCGTGTGATTGCCTGATTGGTCGAAGACACAAGCGCCACCTCCGAAAACGACCCTGGACCCAAACCCTCGAGCCGCAAAAGAGCGGGAAGGAAACTGAGAATCCCAAATCGCCGAATGGAGGGGCAGCCTGCCGCCGCCGATTCCTCCTCCTCCGCCAGCCCGGCGAACTGGAGGAAGGAGGTGGACGAGCGGCTTCGGCGGCTCCACTCCCTCCTCTTCGGCGCCGACGCCGCGCTCGAGCGCGGGGACTCCGCGGCTGCGCAGGCGCTTGCGCTCCGCCTCCTCGGCTTCCTCGATTCCCAGACCCTCTCCACTGACGCGGGTCCCGAAGCCTCCTTCGTCGCGACCATCCGCGCCGCAGCCTCTTCCCGTCTCGCCGCCGCCTCCCGCGCCCGCGCGCTCGAATCGGACCGGTACAAAACCTACCCGGCGCAAAAACTCCCAGTTTTGCGTCTGATTCATTTGGTACGGTGTTTCATGTGGCTTACTTCATGGTAGACGCGAGGGTTCGGATCTCTTACTGGCAGTGCTGCTCGGCCGGTATATCCTCAGTTTCTATTGCTTAGATCCACTAAGCATGGTACTTACCTTTAGGAATCTGTAGGTTTGAGGGGGTCTCTGTGCACATCGTCGGAGAATGCAATGACTGATGATGTGGTAGTTTGCCGACCAAAATGAATTTGTTTCCCTTTGCATCCGCAGAACATTTTTATATATTTAATGCATATGCAGTAGGATACTCTTCTACTGTTTCCTCCCTAAAAAAGGGTAATGAAGCATAAGCACCTCAACTATCACAATCCTGATTTATGTGTTTCTAGGGCTCTCTAGACCATGCCTCTTTGTTGCAAATACCATTACATAACACATGATAAAGTCTAATCATAGCCAGGTACTCCCTCAGTTCCAAATTAGATGACTTCCATTTGTCAAAAAGAGCATGTACCTAGACTTGTACATGTCTAGATACATGCTCTTTTTGACAAATGGAAGTCATCTAATTTGGAACGGAGGGAGTAATAGTTGTAAGATATACATTGCAATTTATTCGCATTGAAACACCTGGAAGAGTAACTGCCATTTGACTCCCAGCACCACGACCTGCTTTATGGAGATCCAGTAGGAAGGTCGAAATCACGATTAATGTGCAAGATGTTTAGCAACTCAACTCTTATGAAGGTCGATTTGTTCAGAGGGGTTCAATGTGTGTGATCCATCCGACTGTCGAGAAGAACTTCTGTGACGGTGTGCTTCTCGTTATTGAGGAGGGCTTCTGTGACAAGCGAAAACTACCGCAGTGATTGCATTGAAAATTGCCTTTTCTAAACCCTCCAGATGGGAAACTGCAGATCTTTCCACCCCCTATCGGAATTTTTTATTTGAAGCCAGAGCCATTTAACCTTCAGGGCGACCCCCAACTGACTTAAGTCTGGTATCCCAAGTCCACTAACTTGTTTCAGCATGCTCCGGAAATCTTCCATTACTCTGTCATTCCACTTATCTTTCCAAAATAATACTCCCTAGAGTTGACCAAGCAATCAGAAATCCTCTATCGATAAGACTTAAAATCATAATATATCACTGCCAGAAGAGCCACAAGAGGGCGCCTGATATGGAACACTTTCGGGATCCTTCAGTTGCGGAGCAATTTCCTTAAGTAATGAAAGAAACTGATACACTTGCCACATGGGAGTCCAACCCTAATGCTGTTAGATGGATAGGGTTTTCCCTTTTTTGTATGAATATTGTTTTCTTTCCCTCAAGTAATCAGGGCAATAAGGTTAATTCTCTTCTTTTTCATGTTGAATATCTACGTTATAAATCGGGCCCACTACGATGGCTGGCTGGTGTTCTCTTCCTTATTATCGGGAATTTCTTATGAGCATGCAACTAATATCTTCCCTACAAGTACGGGACAATGAGATTAATTATCTTTCTGCAGTGGATGTCCATTGTTATAATTCCAGCCCATTCCCATGCACGGCTAGATATTTTCCCCTTTTCCCCTAATTAACATCGAAATTCTAGGGAGCATTTAACTAGTATAGTAATATATACAATCTGTTCTTTATGCTGAAATTATTAAGTAGTTGAATATGTTCAAATGCTACATGTGCCAAAATTGAGGGGAGGTAGTGGGTATGTGTCCTTCGTAGCATTGTTCAAAGGTGATCAACAAATAACTTTAGCATGTGTGCTCTGCTTTTAGAAGATAAATGAATAACTAGATGCATGCTCTAGTTTTTGCTCCACATAACATGACCCTCGCCTACTGAAGTACATTCATTTCTTGTGCTTGTTATTTACTCCCTCCATTACACAATATAAGATGTTTAGGTGTTTCACATGTTGTTGTCTAGATTCACATTAAATAAGTGGACATATACATTAAAACGTGTCTACATACATGTGTATACATGTGAATTTGGAAAAGTCCTAAAGCATCTTATATTGTGGAATGGAGGGAGTATGTGCGAAAGAACACAAAATGCCAAGCTGCCACCGCTGAAGAATTGCCTGAGTGTTAATTCATTTTAAGATGAAGATGCTCAGACCGTTCCATGGTTTATATCCTTACAAAGATGGAAATGTGCCGGATACATTTATAATTGTTCTTGGATCACCGCCTTTGTTTCATATTTATGTGTCCATCAGTGAGGCTAGAGGTGTTGGCGTATAGCGTGTCGCAGACATTATAGAGCATTGCTAAATCATATAAGATTCAAAGAAGCACCGATTGTGAGAGTTTACCAGGTTGTGCTACAATTTCTTCTTGGTTTTAACTTAATCTGCAATGGTCTCAGCAACATCATTTCCATAGATATAAGATAGGGAGTAGCAAATATTATCAGAGCCAGGAGTTCTGAAAATGAAGATATTTCTGTGCTGATTAAGATAAAATAATACTATATCAATTTGAAATCATTAAGAAGTTTGTTGGGTTTATCGGTAAACATTGCTGACATGCTTTCTTCCGGAAAATTCAAGATTATACTCTGAGGCATGCTGTCTTGAACATATTCCTCAATTTGGCATCAATCCTTACTTTGGATGTTTTTTGAACTCAGTGCAGTGTTTGAGCTCGCAAAAAAAGATCTTGATTGTGTTTTTACGAAGCAAGGAGACATCAACATCGAAAAGATCAAGCGTTCAAAGTATTTTCAGGCTTTTCATCAGCAATCCAGTCGACATGCTGCTGATCAGCTGGTATGATCTACTTTATGTTATAAAGCGCTTCCGCTTCATCACTAAAATGACTCTTTTCACATTCTCTACCTTGTTTCACCTTATCTATTGGGGGCGTCCAGATATTGCCCTTTTTTCTTAATTTCTTTTAATGTATAAGTTTTCTGAAGGTCATTTACCTATTTTTATAATATATTACTTTGACTTAAATCACTACTGGAAAAGTCTATATACATACTTATTATTTGCAAATACTGGAGTTTGCCTGCTAACTTTTGTTGCCATTTTCTCCTTGGCATGCATTGAAACTCAAAAGAACGTAGCTTGCCAAGAGTTCACAGTTCAAGGAGGTTCACATATTGAGGAAAACCCAGCTGACCTAGAAAACGACGAACTTAGCATCAGGGCTTCAAAATTAATGACACAAACAAAAATAACGTCGGTGTATAGCAGCAAGTTCTTGAAGGCAAATAGTGTGTCTGACAAAAATATGTTCAAATCAGAGGGGAAGATGTCTAAAGAGTCTGCTTGTGTTGAAAATGAGATCAAAACAAATCAAGATAACAAGCATCCTGTTTATCTGAGGGTTGAAGAGGATGAGAAACACTGTGGGACATTGCAGAATGCGAAACGAAAGCATACGGGGTTCCGAAGTCCAATATGTGAGCGTGCAAATGCTCCATCAAGCAACGATGAAGCTGATGCTCCTGCAAATGGGTTTGTGACTGCCAGGATAAAGTTGGTATGTGCACTTGTCAAATTGTGTACTTCTTATCTGTGCTGCCACATTGGTTCCAATTTTTCAATTCCCTGTTTGATAAATATTTTAGACATTTTTCAATGTTTTCCCAAGAAAATGCACAGATCACATTATCACCTAAAGTTTACAAAAGGTATGTAGATTTTCACCATTCAGTTTAGCTGTTTAGAGGAATTCTTCTTCGCTCCTCCAAGAAGAGTGCACATGTCATAGATTACCTATGGTCTATAATAGGTTGCTGTAGATTTTCACCATTCAGCTTAACTTAAGGACTCCAGTCTCATACAGTTGTTCATATCAAGACTTCGTTAGTTTTTGGCTTTTGCACACTGCATAAGTTTGCGTATGAGCTATTTGCTTTGTTTGGTTCTACTTTTAAGCGCTAGTACCCAAATCCTTAAAACCTAGAATGAGCCTAGGTTCGTAGATTTTTCTCAGAAAAATTAACCTAGGTTCTCAGAAAAATTAACCCTACTTAGACATGCTGACAACTAAATTCAAATTGCCATTGACACACTTGAAAAAAGCGTCCTGAGTAGGGATGCCTAATAGACCATCAACACATGAGGATGCGTAATAGACTAGTGACAGATGTGGAGTATGGATTCTACTTGACTAATCCTCTTACTGGTCACTGCTTCTAGTATTTGCTATAAACGCCTGAATGACCTGATACATCCTGGCCCATGTTGCCACATGTACTCAGTTCTGCCATTTTTTGTTGTTTCCCCACATACGCTGACACTAGTGCCATGATGCTAGATGCTCTTGAGGCACGGACGCACACCCACAACAATGCTCGGATGTTATCACTATATTATTTACCAGAAACATTTTTATTTTATTAAATCAATACATTCCAAGGGTAGTTATAGGCTTATACTTTCTTTGATTAAAGTTCAAGACATATGTACTTGTTGCAACCTTGTTCAGTGAATTCGTTTTGCTTTGTAGGCGATGGATGCTGTGCAAAAACATGGCCATAATGGTCACCAAGGTGCTTCTGTATCTCCACAATGTGATAACAACCTTAGTACAAGGAATTATGGTGCGAGGCCAAGCTTGAACTCTCGTCGTGGACCACGTGGTAATTTTATTCCTCCTATCCGAAACAACGGAGGATCCGCTACAATTAACTCACGAGTTACTGGGAAGAATGATGATTCCATGGAAGATTCAACAAAAAGATGGTCTGTAATTCAAACTTAATTGTCTGGTACCATTCAAACTCATTTTATCACATGTGAGTATGTGACAATTTAGTTTTTGTGTATAAACAAGTGTTATACACCCTCAGTTATGGATATGCTTAATTTGCCTTAATATTTAGGATATGCACATCTTAGACTTCTTCGTTTTTCTTGGTCTGTTACACTATCGGCATTACAACAACAGATTTATTATTATTTTTTGTATAGTTTTGCATTTAGAACCTACAGTGACATTGTTCCAACGCATTGACAAGTTCAGAAGAGGTTAACAATTTGAACAGGTGAACCTAGTAACATTGAGATGTACCAAGAATTATAGAGTGTTATCTAAATACAGTATGTTTGAAGCTTGATCTTTAGTAAAACCTAATTCTGAACAACTAATGGAAAACTTAATGATGGGCTGTTAGCATCGTGCTAAGTTAATTTAAGTAAGAAAAAAGCAAGCATCTGGAATGCTGAACTATATCTAGTGAGTTTATTTGCCATTTTAGCGTCTGGTTTCTTGCTTGGTGATGGTAAAAAATAGTATCTTGTGGAATACTCCGTATGTCCTCAGATACCAACCATTTCCATGTGTCAAGCAAAATGCTGTTGGCCCCCTCCATTTCCTAGCGATGACCCCCTTGAACCGGGCATCGCTGCCATGCAAGTTAATTGGCATAATTATCACGAGCACGCAAATCACTATTACAGTTTCTTGCTTGCTACTAAGTGTATTCTGCATTAATTTCTATGTTAACGATATGGATTTCACATGCATGACTAGCATTAAAAATATATGTGCATGGTCAATATATCGGTGGTGCTTGCATACATACTTACTAAAACTTCACTACCGTCAGTTTGGAAATGCTTTGTGGCCCTGATGGTGAGCTTCCTGATAAGCTGAGAAATCTGGAACCTCGCCTTATTGAGCACATTAGCAACGAAATAATGGATAGAGATCCTAATGTTCGCTGGAATGACATAGGTTGGTACACATTGCCTTTTAGCTCTTCGAAATTTCTATGTCTCGTGTAACTAATTCATCCCAATCCACAATAGCTGGTTTACATCATGCAAAGAAGTGTGTGACAGAGATGGTTATTTATCCCCTACTACGTCCAGACATTTTTCGTGGTTGTCGGTCTCCTGGAAGAGGTCTACTACTATTTGGACCTCCTGTGGGTATTTTATCTCATCTGGCTATGTTGTGGCTACCCTTTTTTCTTAACGTTAATGTATGCACGATTATTTCCACAGGGGACAGGCAAAACCATGATCGGAAAAGCAATAGCTGGCGAGGCCAAGGCAACATTCTTCTACATATCTGCAAGTTCACTCACAAGCAAATGGGTATGTCTGGTACTTGTTTAAAATTCTCAATACAGTACCAAGCAAATTGGGGCAGGCTAGATATGGAACCCACATAGAAAATTGTGAAAAGTAAAAGAAAACCAAAAAACAATGACAAGAGTAAATCAAGGTTCAGGCTCCTGGATTGCTCAGCCCTATCAAAAGCCAAACCTCTAGGTACCTTCCAGTCCTTCAAGTCCCTTTTAAGTGCCTCCTCCCATGTCAATTTTAGTCTCCCTCTACCCTTCTTTGTACTATCGATGCCCCTTAGAATCCCACTATTAACCGTTGCTTTCGGTGTCCTCCGGTGGACATGCCCAAACCACCTTAGTTTGTGTTGGACAAGCTTCTCTTCAATCGGCGCCACTCCTACCCTCTCACACATCACCTCGTTTCTGATTCGTTCCTTCTTTGTGTGTCCACACACCCACTTAAGCAATCACATCTCTTGGACACTCATTTGTTGAATGTGTTGTCTTTTAGTGGGCCAACATTCTGATCCATAAAGCATATCAGGTTTGATTGCCGTCCTATAAAGTTACCTTTTAGCCTTTATGGGACCTTCTTGTCACACAAGATACCGGATGCTTGCCGCCACTTCATCCACCCTGCCTTGATCCTGTGGCTAACATCCTCATCGATACCACCATTAGTTTGCAGCAATGATCCCAAGTATTGAAAGGTAACCCTCTTAGGCACTATTTGCCCTCCTAGATGAACCTCTCCGTTCGCTGCCACAAATACTCGGTCTTTGTCCTACCAAGTCTAAACTGCTTGGATTCCAAAGTCTATCTCCAAAGCTCCATTTTCCTATTGACGCCCACCCTATTCTCATCTACTAGAACCACACCATCAGCAAAAAGCATACACCAAGGAATATCAACATCTCCTTGTATGTCCTTGGTGACCTCATCTATCATGTAAAAAATTGTATGGGCTCAAGGCTGACCCTTTATGGAATGCTATCGTAATTGGAAAGGTATTCGTCTTGCTATTTCCTGCACAGTTGTCACAACATTAGTGTACATATCTTCGATGAGGGGAGTGTACTTTGTAGGGACTTTATGTTTCTCTAGTGCCCACCACATGATGGTATCTTGTCACAAGCCGTATCCAAGTCAATGAAAACCATATGTAGATCTTTTTCTGCTCCCTATATCTCTCCAGAAGCTGGCGTAACCCTATTCTATTGAGACCTTTTGTCGTCTTGGATCTTGGACTCACTGCTCTCCAGGTATTCTAATATCTCTGGTCTCCCCCTTCTTGGCTCCAGTTGGCCTCCTTTTATAAACAGGGGACACCGCACTTGCCCTGTGCGCATGCGTGACACCTCGTCGTGGGGTCTGCCCTGGTCGCCAAGTGGTAGAAATGCTCAGGCTGCCGCGACCGATGGTTGCCACCAGCATTCCGACATGTCACGAGGCGTCTCCCAGCGGGACGGTGGCGTAGAGCGTGAGTCAATGCCGGTCGTCAAGCTCGGGTCCCGCCAGGAGGCGCGTCAGGACTCCCCCGGGAGAGGGCAGCGCATTCTCCTGGCAGGAATTCTCCTACTGCCGCTCGAAGCGGCAAACAACAAGTTCGGTACTGGTCTACACTTCCTGCTTCAGTGACACCCCGGTTGGCCGGGTGTCGACATTAGGGTTCCACAAGCGGAAAGTAGGAGCAAAGCTCAATCAATCTCATCTCAAATCAAGTCTAACCCTTGAACTGGTGAGGAGCGTTCTATTTATAATCTAGGAGGTGGAAGAGGGGGATACAAGGCCTCAACCTGAGTTGACTCGCAGTTCAAAGTGGTGGCCGGTTCGTAAGTTGCTAAGACCGGCACTGGAATCGGAAATCACCAGTCGGTCGACATAGGATCGGCTTCTGTAGTGCTGTCGCGAAACTGACGGCGGCCGGTCAAACCGACTCTGGGACCGGCTAGCTCGGACCAATTTCCTCAAATATTCGTCTTCTTCTCCTTGTTCATCTTCAAGCTTCTTTCCTCGCTCCTCCTTGGTGACCATCGTGGGGCTCGTACCTAAGTATACATAACAAAGGAGTATGAGGTAGTGAACCATTCAAGGCAAGATCGAAGTCACATGTGGGTAGGAGCGAGTTCACCTTATCATTGAGGGCTTTCAGTCTTGCTCTCGTCATTGGTCCAATTGGAGTGTCTTGAGTGTTGGTCATGTCCTTGGGTTTCCCCGTATCATCTTGTTTGACCGAAATATGTGCTTAAAAAGCTTCGTTAGCCATACTAATGCTATGTACCGAAGGCACCTCCATACCTCAATGGAACATCATCGAGTCCCATGGCGACATGGCGTTCCCTCCTTTCATCCTTTTTATGGCCTCCTTCACCCTAGTCTCTTGTATCGTCCGCATGAACCGCCTATTCGTGTTATCAAAGGCGTCATCCAGTTCGGGCCTAAATCTCTCATTCCCGTTAGAGTAGTCTCTCCAACGTTTCTTGATCTCCTTGTCTTTCACTAGAACTCAGTTGGCCTCATCCTTGATGCACTTGACTTGGTCGAGTCCCTTGTTTTCCTCTCGTGGATTTTCGCCATCTTCTAGGCCTTCATTTCGCCTTCCTTTGTGCCTAGTTTCTCATATAGCTCATCATAGGCCTCCAATCACGGCTCGCCTTGTGTTCTTCTTGGCTTCCTTTTACTTCTCCAATTTGGTTGTGCTTCTATCTTAGCACCAACTCTTTTAGCACTCTTCTCCATGATAGCCTTTTGGACATCCTCATTCCACCACCATGGGTCCTTAGGTTCTTGTTTCCTTTCACCACCCCAAGCACCTTCCTAGCTACCTTCCGAATGTGTGTCGCCATCTTCGTCGACATGCTATCCACATCTCCATCCTCGCTCGAAGCTCCATACAGTCCCACGTCTATAATTTTACAGTTAATAGTATTCTGTTATGCCTATTTTTTACATACTAATGAAACATTACAACATAATTTGTTTTTGATGTGCTAATTTATGTTTATGATAATAAGCTTGTCAATATCCATGCTTCCAAACTTAACAATAAAGAACTGTAGGCAGGATTCTGTAGGATGTGTGGACATGTTTCTAAACTTATCTGTTACTGTACTTTTTTTTGACAATCTGCTCCTAACTTTCTATGCAAATAATATTGCGGCAGGATGTAGCTTTTTGTGTTCCTGGTTAAGTACTGATAGTTGATTCCAGTAATTGTTTTCCTCTCATTATTTCCTCTTCGTAAGTTAGATTATAAAAAACACTTCCAGAATGGTGAGTGATTTATTTGCGCAATTTAACATGATTAGTATTTTGATACAAATTATTTGGACTTGGCAGGAATCATTTGTAAACACCTTATAAGTTCTAATTTGGCAATTCTTGTAACCCTTACACCTAAGTTTGGAATGATCTCAACTTGTATTGAATCATCACAGGGGTGCAGGTTATATAGTACAATGAGAATTGTAACAGAAACGTAATAGGAAACCTAGGACAACCAACATAGAGTCCTGATTAAATATTCTAACAACACACTAAGTAATAAAATGGCCTGTCTTACCAAGATTCCTCTAACTCTAGAGCTGCTGGCTACTGCTGGTTTTTTGCTAGCTAAGAAATACATGGGATATTGATGTCTATTGTAGATTTACAATTCGTGATGAGAATAGAAACTGTATTATTTGTTTGTGTAAGGTTGTATCCCGGTATGTCTGTATCAAGGGTAAAACAATCTTCTGTGATTATAAAAAAATAGGAATATTTTGTGTTCGAAATTCTGAATGGAGATTCTATTTCTGTGTGTACGTGGCTGTCCGTTTGAGGAGTTTGAGAATGTTAATTTTGATTGTAAATTCGTTTGCTTTGTTGATATTGATTGTTAATTCTCTGGCTGGTACAAGATTGGGGAGGGTGAAAAGCTGGTCCGAGCACTATTTGGTGTGGCCTGTTGTCGGCAGCCTGCTGTCATATTTGTGGATGAGATAGATTCACTGCTATCTCAGGTATTGTTATATGTTGTTGTTGTTGTTGTTATGCCCATAGACGTTGCACGTATTGACACCTGACAACCTTAAGCATGATTGCAGCGCAAATCAGATGGTGAACATGAATCGAGTAGGAGGTTGAAAACACAGTTTCTAATCGAGATGGAAGGTTTTGACAGTGGAAACGAGCAAATATTACTCATAGGTACTACATGCATAGATAAATGAAATGTTTTATATGACATCATTTCTGTCATGGTAGGACTAAGAGTACCTCATGGGGTTGAAGCATCAACAAAATCTGCATTTTTTCGCTCCGTGAATGCAAATTGCATAAGCACATTTTATTATAGCTAAGCTTTGAGCCTTTGATGCTCTACTACAGCCTGTCAAGTGGCGTTCAACCTCATATCATGATCAATGTCAGAGCTTACCACCACACTGGCACACTCCCCATCGTATCGCAAATAGACAGGCTAAAGCTCCTTCAGGGGTTATGACTACCATTGCATGTTAGACTTGTGTTCATTGCATGGATCTGTCTTTTGCTGCATGTATTTTTTTAACTTTACAGAACAATTTGTAACGTGTCAATGATCATGATTTGTAGCATACTAATATTGTGGCGTAAAAATGATTGCAGGAGCAACAAACAGACCTCAAGAATTAGATGAAGCAGCACGCAGGCGACTTACAAAGCGTCTATATATCCCCCTTCCTTCATCAGGTAATGCTCTATTTCTGTTCTGTGGAATAGCTGAAGAATTCTGACTACTTCATGGTTGTGAAGAAGCACGTACTTGGATAATCCGCAATATATTGGAGAAGGATGGCCTTTTCAAGCTCTCAAAGGAAGAAACAGATGCCATCTGCAATTTAACAGAAGGTGCACAGAATCATCGAGCTTTCATCATGTTGCTATTAACCTAGACCTTCATGCCATCTTACTGAATTTTCCTTTTATAGACATCTAAGCCTTCTTGTTTGTTAATTCCAGGTTACTCGGGATCTGACATGAAAAATCTTGTGAAGGATGCTTCAATGGGGCCACTAAGAGAAGCTCTCCAACAGGGTGTTGAAATCGGAAAGCTCGACAAGGAGGATATGCGACCGGTGATGCTCAAGGTACTAGTCAATTATATAAGTTCCGAGAGTGAGGGGTGTTAGCAGTGATCTTACCATATCCATAGTGATTGCAACTTAAGTGCATGCATGTCGGCATGCAAGATAAAATATCTTTGCATGTAGGTCGGTTGTAGTAAGAGTTTTGGGTAGGTGCATGAAGTTTCTATCCAAGTAGAAGCAAAATCAAATGCCTTAGCGTGTATTTTCTTCATGGACCAATGTGTATGGGATGGGATGGTCAAGATTTGGTGGGTGGGATGGTCAAGATTCGAATGATCCTCCGTTTTGTTTGGTTCCAACGATTTGTGGGACGGATCAAATGTGTTTAGCTATAATATTTACTAATAGTTGATTTAACTAATTAAACTACAATTAGCTTATCCAAGAAAAATTGTTAATCAGTCGACATGGAGAGTAGTGCTGGCTGAGAGATTGAGCAGGCGGCAGTGGAGCAGATCGTGAGGAGAGTCCAGCTCCGTAGGCTGGGAAATCAATCAGAGGCCAGCTCCGTTGGCCAGAAAATCGAGCAGAGGCCAGCGTTGTAGACCAAACTAGCAGCCGCCACCGCGTTGGCCACCTCCATGTCGCCGCGAGTGAGGGAGCAGCGAGTGAGAGATCCACGGCGCCGGAGATCCATCAGGAGAACGGTGGCTGGCGGCGGTGGAGATCCACGAAGGGCATGGCCTGCGAGGTTGTGTAGCAGCAGGCTCAGGCGACGGGGCAACGACAAGCTCTGATGGCGACTGGGACAAGCCATTGCTTCGGCTCCAGCAGCGTAAGGAAGAAGGATTAGGAGTTAGGGAGACAATTTGAAAAACGTGGACCGATGGGTTCGGCCGTTTCAGAGAAACCATTTGATACAGCATCTAGGAAGAATATTCTCTCATGTGGGCCAAACGACCCACTCGGTTTGCAACCAAACATATCTAAAAAAGGTATCATCCCACTCCATCCCACGTTAGGTTCAGAACCAAACACACGCTTAATTGTAGTTGTACAGGTGCCAGGTTAGATAGTTTCACTGTTGGTAGCTAAACCAGAGTCCGTTTGTGAGTCTATAAAAGGACCAGCAGTCCTCTTTCTATTGTGAGCTTGCACTACATTGAAAAGAATAAATGTAGCTTCTAAGGTGCCCACGGAGGAGAAAAATCAAATGGCGTTGGCTGCTATTTACCGATGGATACCACAGGAGATGATTGTCATGGTGTCCGAAAAGGAGACCACCACGGTGATTTGGGAGGCCCTGAACATCATGCACATGGGTGCTGAGCGCGTGAAGGACACCAAGGTACAAACTCTCAAGACGGAGTTCAAAGGACTGCGCATGAAGGAGTTGGAAATCTTGCTGCTCGATTGACGCCCATCATCAACAAGATCCGAGCACTTGGCGAGAAGTTTGAGGAGACGTGCGCCATCAAGAAGTTCCTTCGCTCTGTCCCGAACAAGTTTCCCCGGATTGCTTCGACCATTGAGCAATTTTACGACCTCAAGACCACAGCAATGAAAGGGGTTATTGGGTGACTGAAGGTGCACGAGCGCCTAAGAGGGAGTGGTAATGTTGATAAGAAGCACTTGCTGCTAAGTCGTGCAGAGTGGAAGGCAAGACATTGGGTGGAGAACTCAGTAGCAAGGACAAGGGCATAGTGGAGGCTGTGGACATGGTTGGGAGAAGTCTGAGGTAAAGTGCTACACCTGTCCTTATTTTGGATACTATGCTTATGAGTGTCCAGAGAAGAAAAGAGTGTTGAAAGTGCACGCCCGACGGTGTGATACTGTCCGAGACCATGCACACGCGGTGGTTTGATACCATAGTCTGAGCGAGTGTCGGCGTGAGGACGACCACTATGGTATGATGCCATAGTCACTAGAAAGGTTGGTGTGAAGCCAGTGAAGATGGTTTGATGCCATCGTCAAGTTGAATAGTTGGTGTGAGGCCAACGACTCTCGTGTGATGCCACTGGCACATGGAAGGTCAGTGTGAGACCGACATCAGTGGTGTGATGCCATCTGATATGGAGTCAATTTGAGGTTGACAAGCACGATGTGATCCCATTGCTAGATGTGAGGCGGTGCGAGACCATCACAAGATGAAGCGCATGGTCCTGGTGATCTGGATTAGCGGATCTAGTGATCATGGCAAGATTAAAGGGGAGAATGTTAGCAGCAATCTTATCCTATCCATAGTGGTTAAGCAGATGCGACTTAAGTGGGGGACATGGCTGTATGCAAGATAAAATGTCTATGTAAGTCGGTAGTAGTAAGGTTGTGTTTGGATATAGATATTTGGGCATGGAATTAGACATTCGCATTGTCCAGGCCCGAATATACGTATTCCATGTGTTTGGATGGCCTAAGTATTGAAGCTGTGTATTCGGGCTGAATATTGAGGTGACGATTTTTGACCTGCGCAGCCACTCCTGAGAATACTTTGGTCTGGACCTCAACATTCCGTCGCATCCGGCCAAAATGTTTTCTTGCTCCTTCGCTCATCTCCTCGCTCGCCGCCCAAGCTCGACTGAAACCCTCAAACAGCAGATCCACCGCAGGTTGGAGAGGATCATGCAGCAGCAGTTGTGTACACGATTGATCTGGCCTGCTGTTGCGTGGCTCGGTGTCGCCGTCCGCTTGTCCATGTTCAAAATTTTCCAATAGAATCAAATGCTTGTGCTTAATCAGTAGGGTTGCTCTAATTTCATTTTCTGAATATGATATGTGTTATTGACGTCTGAAGCATTTTCTCCTTGAATATCTGAAGTTCTGAACGTCCAATGCATAGCTACACTGAATCTTCAGGTGTGTTACCTTGTTGATCTTCATTCCTAGCTTTCTGATGTTAAGATTCAGATACCTCCCTGTCTCTTGTTTGTTTGCTGATTGAGCAAGAGATATTGTATTACTTAAAACAGGAGCAATTATTGTAAGACATATTTCTATCTTACCAACAGCTGTTCAGTTGTTGCTTGGTAGGGTGTTGTGAAGTTTGCAGTTGCACTAACAGGAAATTTGAGATCTTAGAAAGGTCTTACTATGTCTGGCAGCACTAGCTAGTAACTACTAGACAAAGGTTTGATCAACTTATTCTGCCGAAGGGTTCAAATATATGGAAATGGCTATGCACATTACTTTGCATACATCTGACGTGAGTTTTCTGAAGTAGCTCATGCTTTGCATAGATGTTACAAACAGAGAACCAGATTTCCATGCCTTGGGTTGTTCCGTTATTGTCAAGATTACCACAATGTTGTGGTTGTTTTGTATATTTCAGGCCGTATTTTTAGTTTTTAGAAGTTATATGCTGTTATGACCATTTTATACAATATTCCACTCTGTTTATGGGCATGACACTTGATATTGATTTGTTGTTTGTCATACTTAAAAAAAATTGTCAACGAAATGTACTTTCTCAACATATTATTTGCTTGTTGTCGGGCTAGATTTTTGTGGCTGGTGCGTAAAATCTTCCAATCAATTTTCCATGTTTTTTGAAAGTTACAACATGAAGTGACAATTTTACATAATATTTTCTCTTTCTTTTTATTTATATTTTTATGTGATATATAATTTATTCAAATGTATTCATTTGTTATACAGAAAACATAGTGATACACGTATGAAACAGTATAATGATCATACTCTTGTACAACTGCAATGCCTCACTTTGACCATCCAAACAACATTTCGCATTCAACCTCAATATCAAGTCTAGGTTCTGAATAACTAAACATCCAACGAGAAATATTGGCATTCACTCTCAATACCCATATCATGTGATTTTGACACTGAAGCCAATTCAATACCAAGCCCCCGGAATGTCTACATCCAAATGGAGCCTAAGAGTTATTTGTAGGTATCTGAAGTTTCTACTTCAAGAAACAAAGCAAAATTGGGATATGCATTAGCTTTGATAGTCTACGTGGCAGGCTAGATATAGCTTCACTATGTTGGTAGCTAAAGCAGAGTCGATTTGTGAGTCTATAAAAGGACCAGCAGTCCTCTTTCTATTGTAAGCATGTACTACATGGAGAAGAATAAATATAGGTTCGTCTCTTATGTGTATGTGACTACGTCTATGAGACACAAACATATCAGGAAAGTTAAGTATGTGTGTGCGTGCATTACATCTTTAGAGAGAGGAAGTCCTGGTGAGAGCTAGTAGCTAGCTCGAACAAGAGGATTCACTGATCATTAAAAAAGTGCATTCTCCCAATTGATCAATTCCTGGGGTCTATTCATGTCTAACATAGTAACGTGCCTCTGTCTTATGAATCATTATCCTAGATGATCCCTTCTAATTCTGAATGCTTATTTGGATGGCAGGATTTTGAGGCTTCTCTGCAGGAGGTCAGACCTTCTGTTTCCGCAAGCGAACTGGGGATTTACGAGGAATGGAACAAGCAATTTGGCAGCCTATCAATCTAATTTGCATAGATATATTCTCAAGTAAGTTCAAATAGACTCATCAAGCAATAAGTGGTTCAGTGATTCTTACAACACATAGTGGTCCATTGATTAACCCACAATATCGCACCGTCACAAGTACTTCTGTGCACCTCTTAAGTATCACCTTAAGTGTATGTGGACTAAGAAAAAACAAGAAACCTGTTATACGTGAAATTTTAAGTTACAATATGTTTCTGAGATTTTATGCATCATAGCAGAACTACACATCCTAAACGACGTGCACTTTTCGTCCTACAAATTTAAAATAGTCGGCGACACACCAGAAACTCCGAAGACCATCCGTTTTGCCCCTTTTGGTCCTTCACAACCCACTTTTTCACGTGACCTGTTTGTACTTTTGCTATTTGTCTAGTTAAGTAAGATGAGCCCACATGTCAGTACTAGCCTCCTCTCTCTCCCTTCCTCCCCTCTTTGGTTGTTTATCTCACCCTCAGCATCAAACCATGACCAGAGGTCCTCGGTGTTAAGCATTATTAGTATTGGTCTAGGAGTCCGTATTAGACTAGATTTACTTTCGTGTCCCCAAGTCACATGTACTATATTGTGCCCTTTGGCCCCATGTAATATAAGTTGCATATTCCTAACATAGTATCAAAGGCCAGGTTTAGGTTTTTTTTGGGACATCGCAACTCGTCCTCCATCGATTTGTGCCTTCTCTCCCGTTCGTGTTAATTCTGCTGCTACCAAGTGCCTCGTCAGGTTCGTGATGGATCTTCCAGCGCTGCTCCTGCGTCCTCCTGGCGTCGCTGCCGATGGCCTTCTCCCCAGCTGCCATGTCGGCTTCTCTCCCGTTGTGCGTCGTCGATCGAAGAGGTCCTCTACACTGGTTTGCAACTCTCTTCCGATCGGTCGCCAGCCGGCCGGGATTTTGCCGCTTGCTCCTGCTCGCCGGGCGACCGGAGGTCCGGAGCCTTCTTTGGATTGGGACATGGGCTGCTGCCCCTCTGGTTGGGAACTGGGATCGGCAATTTCCTCCCTTCCCGATCGTTCGTGAACAGTACTATCTGATCTGTCCGGCCGCGATCTGGTGTCGGTCCAGATTAAATTTTGTTGACTCTTCCGTATCAGTTGCATAAAAAAATAATCTTATATGGTCATTCAGCACCGTCTCTTTTCCTCACTCTTCGATGATTTTCGACAGTATCATACGTCTTCTATGTTTTTTTCCGCTGCATCCACCAAATCCGTTGTTTTTTATCCACCAAATCCGTTTTTTTTTGTGTTTCGTGTCAGGAGAGTCCATCATACCTTTTTCTTGTCAGCCTTCTTTTCTGGTCCTCGTCCTTCTATAGGATTTTTGTGGCCTTCTTTTCTCGGTCCTGCTCCTTTCTATGAGACTTTTGTGGCCTCCTCTTCTCAGTCCCGGTCCTTTCTATGGGATTTTTGTGGCCTCTCTTCTCGGTCCTGGTCCTTTTTATAGGATTTTTGTGGCCTCGTTTCGTCGGTCCTGGTCCTTTTTATAGGATTATTGTGGTCTCGTTTCCTCGGTCCTGGTCCTCTCTAAAGGATTTTTGTGGCCTTGTTTCGTATTGTCATTGATCTACCGCATTGTTTGCCGTTGGGCTTATTGTGTTATGATCTTTTGAGACATGCTCTTCTTCTGACCGTCTCTCGGTCTCTGTCGATCTCTCTTCTTCGATTGATTGTGGCTTGACTCAACAGGTTATTGAAGACTCTTCATGCTGTGAGGACACTAAGACGCGGATTTTGGATTACATTTGTTTTTCTAGTTTCCACATCTTCAAATGCAATGCTATTGCATACGCTTTGCAGTTGCCACCGCAGGCGCACATCCATTATGTCTTTCATGTGGTGTTCCTCAAGAAGTATCATGGTCCACCTTCGGACGCTCCACCTCCTTTGCCGAACTGGCTGCATGGTTGTGTTGTTCCTACTCAGGCGGCGGTGCGTACGCGCATCTTTCAAGACATGCCAGAAGTGTTGGTCCAGTGGTAGGGTGCTGCAATGTCAGAGGCTTCATGGATACCACTTGAAGAATTCAAGCGTTGTTATCCAGATTTCCAGCTCGAGGACGAGCTGTTTCACCAGCCGGGCGGACGTGTTACAGATGCATATTGGGGGCAACATTACAGTCTATGTCCAGAGCCAAACCCCACCCGTGAGCACAGAAATAACTGCATCAGGAGGGATGCGTGGCTGATTTGGGCAGCCCAGGAAGGCCCAAGTTTTTATTAGGAATAATATTTCTTTTAGGAAGTCTATTTAATTCCAGCGTGGTAGGAGTCGGTTTGTTTTACTAAGTTATCCTAGTCTCTCTAACATATAAAGAGAGAGATAGATTGTATTAAGGTATCATCGATCAATAAACCAGAAAAGATTCACGAGCTGTTCAGCGCCTCGTCGACACGGTAGGGGACGAGCCCCAGCGTGCAACTGAGGGCGAACCTCGCTACACTCTCCGTTCTAATCTCCTCCCTGGTATCCCTAATTCCCGAGCTCATATCAGGTTTCTTGTGTCTTCCTTATATACATGCGGTAAGGCAATGTCCTGCTACCTTTGAAACCCAGGGTGTGTACTACCAAATGGACGTGGGATAACTCGCGTGGGCCCTCAAGGGCGGTATACGCCTGGGCCTGCACGAACCGTACACAATGCAAGGAACTACTGTGAACAATAATGCAGATTTCAGAACACTTCATAGTAGTTCCTTTTTTAATTTTTCCAGAAATCATACCGAGCTTTTGGTACCCGTTTGTGCGAGGTTCAGGATGCTTAACTAACTCTTTGTTAGTATTGTGATATCTTTGTCCGTATTAAGCCAGTCTAAATACAAATGTGTAGTGAATCATGTCTCATGTAATTTGAGTACTTGGGATGAATATAGGAGAGTTCGAGTTAATCGTCTTGTAATTTATGATTTGCTGTTAGCAGGAAGCATGTTATGTACAGACAAAGGTTATGACTTGTTGAACATATCGTTGGAGCTACAACTAATCAAGTTTGCCACCTCTATCCGTTGAAGACTTGAAGTCAATGCGGTGCTCCATGTCTGTCAGCAGAAGGGATTGCGTGGGGTACTGAAAATCCTGATAATTTGGTTTTATGGTCTGTGGGGGGGGGACGCGAACTTTGCGGCTTGTAATTCTGCATAGTTTGTCTTGGGCTGGCTGAAGTGAAGCTACCAGGTTTGAATGTAATCTGCTGTTTGAAATTACGCAAATTTTTATCATTGCAACTACACGCTACCAGGTTTGAATGTAATCTGCTGTTTGGCATTCTGGTAGTTGATTCCGGGATGATACAATGTAATGTATCTATTATTGTGGCAATTTTTTTTGGGTCTGTATGGTTCATTGGTTGAATGCCAACTTCCAGTTACACCATTTGGTTCCTCATCTGCAAAGGTCTGACAAATCGTAATTTTAATGTAGAAGCAGATACACGTCTTTAAACAGAATTAAAATTTCGTTATCCATATACTTAAAATGTACTCCCTCCGTTCTAAATTAATTGACTCAGATTTAGTGCAAGTTGTACTAAATCTGAGTCAATTAATTCAGAACGGAGGGAGTAGATTTTAGGCCATCCATTTGTTTTTAACCCTGATGAATGAAAAGATGTGGAAAGTAGAGTACACGTCCACTAGTACCATGACTGGGTACTAGCGTGGTTAAAAAAAAGCATAGGCAAAATGTTGTTCAGTTCTTTTCTTCGTGAAAATGCAAAAGCCTTACATCTCCATTCATTCATTGATAGAAAGATTCTTTTTTACAAGTCCAGAAAGGACTAACACCCCATCATACAACTCACCGACTAGCTAGCTAGGGGAGGAGTTGCCGAAGGTCCCTGGCTCCCGCACTGACCCACTCTCACGTCTTGGCCTTGATCGTGTCGAGCAGGGTAGCCATGGATGGACGCGTGTTGTCAAAGATGCTGCGTTATGATACTTCCAGATCCACTAAGCAGTGAGCATGATTAACGACGAGGTGCCTTTGCGTATCAGGCGCGGGGTAGCCAGTAGTGCTTGGGCCCACCAATATGTGAAGTTACCATCACCTGAAGGAGGACTAGATGTGGATCAGATGTGGATCAGATCCATGACAGAACCTCATGCCAAATCCTTCTCGAGAACGGGCAACCGGACATGATGTGCGCCATCGTCTCTTCGGACTGGTCGCACAAGAGGCAACGCGCCGCATGCGGGAGCCCGCGTCGCGCTAGTCGCTCACCCGTCCAACATCTGTCGAGGCAGGTGAGCCGGATGAAGAATTTCACCCTAGGAGGCGCCCATAATTTCCAGTTAAGCCTCCAAGATCCTGATACGATCGACGCGGCGCCGCTGCGCGAGCTCGAGGCCGCCGGGAGCCGCGCGATTTCCAATAGCGCGACTCACACCGCTTCAGCTTCGCCGGCGGCTCCAGAACATAGTTGGTCCATTTGTAGGAGGCACGAATGCGAGCGGCGTCGGAGACGTGCACGATCCTTCGCCGCCTCGACCACCGCCTTGGCGGGATCGGCTTCGTCGCAGGGCTTGTCTTTGCCGCGGCGGGCCTGGACGATGCTGCCGTTTGCGGATTTCTCCGATGGATCTATGAGGGGGGGGGGGGGGGGGGGTGGAGGCGAAGTGGATTGCTCGCCGGCGTTGGGAGGGTATGCGGCGGCACGGGAGGCGAAGTGGCAGCGGAGTAGATAGGGTTCGGCCTGCAACGGACCGCGACATAATTTTTACAGGCCGGAACAATGACGTATCGTCGATGCCGGTCGATATGCGGGGTGCGGCACGACTAAAGAGGTGCTGAACTAGATGAACTTCTTGAAAAAGAAGAAGTTAAATGGAGACAGAGGTCTCGCATATCCTGGTTGAGAGCTGGAGATAGAAATACCCAGTTCTTCCACCGAAAGGCAACATGGCGAAGGGAAAAAAAACCAAATAGAAAAAATTCAGAAAAGGAATGGCAAGGAGACGTCAGATACAGAAGAAATGGAGGCTGAAGCAACCGCCTTTTTTGAGCAGTTATATACAGCAGACGAGACGGGTACAGCCAGAAATGATTACGGAAGTACTTCAACAGAAAATCGATGATCCAATAAATGAGACTCTGTGTGCAGATTACACGGATGAGGAAATTAGTTTCGCGCTATTCCAGATAGGTCCAACAAAAGCACCAGGCCCGATGGTTTCCCAGCTTGTTTCTACCAAAGGAATTGGGGTGTTCTGAAGGAGGACATAATTAGAGCAGTTAAAAAATTCTTTGAGTGTGGAAGCATGCCTGATGGAGTCAATGATACTGCTATAGTGTTGATTCCAAAAATTAAAAATCCAGTAAGCTTGAAGGACTACAGGCCAATCAGTCTATGTAATGTCATCTATAAAGTAGTCTCGAAATGTTTGGTGAATAGGCTTCGGCCTTTGCTGCAAGACATTATTTCTCCAACCCAAAGAGCTTTTATCCCAGGACGTTTGATCACTGACAATGTGTTGATCGCCTTCGAGTGTATTCATGCAATACAAAAGGGTCCCAAGACAGCTGGTAATTTCTGCGCCTACAAGCTTGACCTCATGAAGGCCTATGACAGGGTGGATTGGGACTACCTAGAAAAAGCTACGAGAAAAATTGGGTTCTGTGAAAGATGGATACATTGGATTATGACCTGTGTCAAATCTGTCCGCTACTCAGTTCGGTTTAATGGTAAACTTCTCCAAAGCTTCAAACCATCACGTGGTTTAAGACAAGGGGACCCCCTCTCCCCTTACTTATTCTTGTTTGTGGGTGAAGGTCTATCCACATTGATTCATGATCAAGTTAGATCAGGGGCAATTGAAGAACTAAAAATCTGTAGACGAAGCCTAGGGATTACTCACCTTCTGTTTGCAGATGATAGTCTTCTATTTTTTAAGTGCAATGCCCAGCAAGCGAGCAAGATAAATGATACACTTCGAACCTACGAATTGAGTACTGGACAACTTTTAAGCCCGGCAAAATGTTGCTTATTGCTGGGACAGAACTGCACTGTAGAAGATGGCAAAACGGTGGCAACCATCTTGAAAGTGGAAGCTACTACTTTTGACGAAAAGTATCTTGGCCTCCCGGTGCCTGAAGGAAGGCTGAAGGACGAGAAATTTCAAACAACTAAAGAAAGGCTTTTGAAGAAATGCTCTGACTGGTCGGAAAAATACATGTCCGGTTCGGCAAAAGAAACACTGATAAAATCTGTTGCCCAAGCGATTGTAACTTACGCTATGAGCGTTTTCAAATTCTCCGCTGGCCTCTGTGATGACCTTTCACACATTATAAGGAATTTCTGTTGGGGAGATGATGAAGACCACAGAAAAGTACACTGGATGGCGTGGGAAAGAATGACAAAGCCGAAGTGCCATGGGGGGATTGGGTTTAGAGACTTCAGGCTATTTAATCAAGCTTTATTGGCAAAACAAGCATGTAGACTCATAGAACATCCAGATAGTCTATGCGCCCGTCTGTTAAAGGCAAAATATTACCCAAGTGGGGAGTTAATTTTTTTTTTCGAACCTCGGCAATGCCTTTGATTGATAAAGTCGAAAAGAGTTGGACAGTTTATAAGGGAAACCGGCCAAAAACCATACAACACAACGCACCACGCTGGCCCCAAGGCCACGCCCCAAAACGAGTCGACGACTACGTCACCCAAGCAACCATAGCCGACACAAACACGGCGGAGGCAAACCTCAACGCAAGGAGACACCCGGAGCCGCCGCTCCGACATCCACACCGGCCCCAAGGCCACGCCCCAAAACAAGTCGACGACCATGTCACCCTAGCAACCATAGCCGACACAAAACACGGCGGAGGCGACCTCAACGCATGACGAAAACCGGAGCCGCCGCTCCGACATCCACGCCGGCCCCAAGGCCGCGCACCACCAAGCCGAAGACGAAGAAATCGCCGCCGCCAACCACCAGCACTCCACAAACCCCTTGGGCCGGTGGAACATCCAAGACGAGGCCCCAAGAGGCAAGTGACGCAAGAGCGCCACCCCCGCCCGATCCCTTGCGGGATCTAGGGTTTCCCCCGGAGAACCCGGGCGAAGCAGCGAGAACACCGTCACGACGACGCCTTCAAGAAGGACACGACGCCCGAGGGCGTCGCCGTCGTCGGCCCAGGCCGACAGCCAGGGCAAGGCTTTCGCCCGCCGATGTGTCGCACACCCCGCAACCGCCCTCAAGGACCGGCCAGACCACCATCTCGATCCCGCACACAGACCATCAGCCCCACGCGCCCGACGATCTGAGGCCACGAACGGAACTAGGCGCCGGGGCCCAGGTCCACCTCCCGCAGAGCCTCCTCCTAGCTCGGCGCGATACGAAAACCACCATCCGGGGCCGCCGCCCCGGCATCCGGGCGCCACCTCCACCGACGTACACCCTCCACGGCCGAACTGACGAACGCAATGTCCTCAGCGAAGCCGGTCGAACTGGACAGCGAGGCCCAGCATCCAGCACGCCACAACGCCTAGGCTCCCCGTCGCCGCGACGAAGCCGCCGTCCGGATCATCACCACTGCTCTAGACCGAGCAGCCGCCACCGCGCCTGGACCGAAGACCACCGCCGCAACAGATCTCCACCACAGCCACGGACCCGGATGCCGCCACAGAGCTAAGCGGGAGCCAAGCTCCATGGCAGCCACACCCACTGGCCGACCTCCCCGGGCGCAGGAGAAGGAGGACGCCGCCACCGTAGCCAGAAGCGCCGCCACGGCGCACCACGGCCACCGCCAGCCCTGGCCGCAGCCCACAAGAGCCCAGATCGGGCCCTCAAGGACCAACGCCAGAGCAGGAGCAGCCGCAGCCACGGGCCACGCCCCGCGACCCTGCAAGCGCGCCGGAGACCACCTCCGCCGCCTCGAGACAGAGCAGCTTCCCGGAGCCGAGCGCCGTCCTGCACCACCGGAGGCCGTCGCCGTCGCTGCCGCCGAAAGCAGGGAACCAGGGACCCCCCCCCCCCCCAACGCCGCCGTTTTTGGGAGCGGAGGGGGCGCCGCCACCGCGGCAAGGGCCAGCGGCAGCGGCGGAGGAGGAGGGGGCGGGGGGTGGCCGGCGGCGGCGCCTAGGGTTTGGCCCCCGGGTCGCCACGGGAGGGGCGACACGGGGTCGGGGTCGGGGTATCCCTGCTCTCCTAAGTGGGGAGTTAATTGATACTGCTTTCATAAAAAACCCTTCACCTTGTCTGCAAGGTATCATGCATGGATTAGATCTTCTCAAGAAAGGTGCCATTTGGCGTATCAATTATGGATCAAAAGTTAATATTTGGAGGGACAACTGGTTGCCTAGGGGAAATTTGAAGGTAATCGGAAAAGCATCAGCTTCTAGGATTAGATGGGTGTCTGATTTAATAGATCCGGCTACAAAAACATGGAAAGAAGAACTTGTAAAGGAAATTTTACATGGCCCAGATGCGGACACAGTGCTACAGATCAGACTCCCAAGCTTTACAGGGGAGGATTTCTTAGCATGGCATCATGAGAAAAATGGAATATTCACAGTTAAAAGTGCATACAGATTGGCTGCAAAAATTCAGTCAAATGAGTGTGGTGAAGGGATGAGTTCTAAACCAGACGGTGAGAGAGATCTCTGGAATCTGGTATGGAAGGCGAATGTTCCGCCAAAGGTGAAGGTTTTCGGATGGAAGTTAGCTTCTGACACGTTAGGAGTACAAGACCACCGATGCCGTAGAAATATGGATATTGTTCCAACCTGCTACATATGTGGTATGGAGCCTGAAACTGCGCATCACACAATGATAACCTGTACAAAGGCAATAGCTCTGCGACAAAAGATGAGAAAGGACTGGTCTTTAACGCCGGAGAAGTCGCTTCAGTTCACTGGACAGGACTGGGTACTAGTCCTTCTTAGTCAAGTAGATGATTTCATGAGAAAAAAGCTTCTGCTACTTTGGTGGAGAACCTGGCATATACGAAACAATATTTTGTTTGGTGATGGAAAGTGTGGCATAGAGCAATCGTCCTTCTTCTTACAATCATACCTCACCATGTTTCAGGACAAACGACCTAAAAGGGAAGCAAACTGTTCTGAGGTTGAACGATGAAAACAATCCTGTTCGAAAAGAACGGAAGGAAGAATGGGCCAAACCAGTCCATGGCTGGACAAAACTCAACTTTGATGCAAGTTTTCTTACAGAAAACCAATCTGGTGCTTGGGATGCTTTGCTCAGAAATGAGAATGGGAAAGTTTTATTATCAGCGTGGGGGCGCATTGACAGATGCCCGGATGCCGAAATGGCCGAAGCACTGGCCGGTTTGAATGCTTTAAGATCGATTATAACAAGTGTTTCTGGACCTCTGCAGTTTGAGAATGACTGTGCAGCTCTGATATCTGAAGTGAAGGGAGATGGGAGCTACAGATCAGCTATTAGTACTACTGTAACTGAAATCAGAAACCTGCGTCAATAGAACGGCGAACCAAGTAGCTCATGAACTGGCCATCTTAGGCCGGAGTGCTGGGCAAAACCAGATCTTGATCGATTCAGTACCAGCCTGCGTGGAGGGACTGGTCAATCGCGAGTGTAACCATGGTGTTTCTGTTTAATTTTTAAAGCTTTAGATTAAAAAAAAAAAGAGGTGTGGAAGTTCGAAGGAAAAAAAACGGCTCACCCCCCACTCGTGAACCGCGTCCACGGCCTCATGAAAGCGTCCGCCGTGCTGTGCTGTCCAATTGGCTCCTTGCGCCCTACTCTGCCTACTCCTTGCGCCCTATACTCTGCCTTTCTCCCCCATCCTTTCACAGCCGCCGCCGCTGCCTCCACTTAAACCCTAGCGCGCCGCTCGCAATCGCATCGTCCCCCGAAGCTCCCGGCGTTCTCCCGGATCCCGGCGGATAAGAGCAAGGCAAGCAAACCCCAGATCGCCCCCCCTGCATACTCTCCACAGTTTTCCGAGGTTATTAGTTTGAGATTTATGCGTTTCGTCTCCTCGTGCTGCAGCGGCGGGTCAGGATCCAGGTATGTCGACCAAAAAGGGCGGAGGAGGTGTCGGAGGCGGTGCCGGAGGCGGAGGTACGTTACAGTTCGTCTTCTTCTAACGCTGTTGGCTGTGCTGGATTTGAGTTTTGGTCTTCGGTCTTTGCGTTCTCTGAGCTGGTTTCCTTGATGTGTGCTTGCAGGGAAGAAGAAGAAGAAGGAGGTGAAGAAGGAGACGAAGCTGGGCATGGCGTACAAGAAGGACGATAACTTCGGGGAGTGGTACTCCGAGGTGCGTTTTCTTCATTTCTTGCATCTGTTATTTGTATTGCCGGCTTGGTGAGCTTTTACCGAATGATTCTGTGCGCATGGAGGGTGCTCCTGATGTGGAAACGATTATTCAGGCTGTCATAGTTTCTGCCCGGGGCAAGTTTTCATGTGATGGTTCGGGGAGAAGTTGTGTGGTGCGAGTAGATTTTAGTTGCTTAGTATGTACTTAGCAACATACTAAGCAACATTGACTTTCTTGTTAGCTGTTGCATTTTTCAATTGTTAGGTCAGTTGTTCTGTTTCTACATTGTTATGGAAGAAAAAGTAGCAAACTTCCTCTATTTGATAGTTCACATGTGTTCTTATTACTTAATGTTTTGTAGTTGTACTTCTCTTAATGCTTCTATGTGCCTTTATTGCATTTTTGTAAAAAACGAAAAGAACAAATGCCCCAAGGATATGCTGTGTGCTAGATGATTAGATCCCCTTCAAACTTAACTTAATCCCGTTCTTGCTAGACGCTTATTTGAACCTTTGTTTCTGTTCATCCAGGTTGTTGTTAACAGTGAAATGATTGAGTACTATGACATCTCTGGTTGTTATATCTTGAGACCTTGGGCGATGGAAATATGGGAATTGATGAAAGTAAGTTCTCAATACCATCCGCAATCTGAAATTTGACCCACTAATAATATATATTTATTGTTTATTAGTATCCCTTCTTTATACAGTGAAATGTATGTTTCCTTTCTTGCGAGTTATCTATTAATGTAGATGGCAGTATTTGCCTTTGTAAGAAAACCGTCTCTATTTTTGGAGATGGATTTTGGTTGTCGTTTGAAAGTTATCTTTTGCTTCTGTCTATCTTGCTTTTTTCTTTTCATTTTGCAATTAATTCTGAACTTCCGTATATCCAGTCAACTTGTGATATAGTGGGTCATGAAATTGTGGTCCGATTATTAATGCCCCCCTTTCCCTGTTATACATGTCAGTTGCATTTTTCCCCCTATATTAATGTGTTTCTATTTTCTCGGCGGGCAGCTTCTTGTACTGGGAGATCATGTTATCCTCCCCCCCCCTCCCCCCTCCACACACCCGGAACTCACTGACGAGTTGGAAGTTCAACCTAAAATGTAAAACATGTTACAACACAACTCTCAACCTAAAAAACATTTAATGTTTCCCCTCCCCCCTTGACAAAACAAGGTGGTTTTTGCATCAAGCCCCTCCCCCGGGGCTTCTGTCCTGGTTTGGTCAAAAGAGGTGAGGGATGGGTTCTAATAGGTTTTATGCCGAAGTGATGATTGTTAAACATGTTACAACACAACTCTTGTTTTAAACATCATGAACCCTTACTGTTAGTTTTTATTTTAAATTAGCAAGGAACACTGGCATTATCACATTTTCCTTCTTCCAGTAACCGCTATTTGATTTGGTGCAGGAATTCTTCGATGCAGAAATTAAAAAATTGAAGCTGAAACCATATTATTTCCCTTTGTTTGTTACTGAGAATGTTCTGCAGAAGGAGAAAGACCATATTGAGGGCTTTGCACCTGAGGTGTGCTGTTTCCTCCATTTCTTTTCAAATCACTCCAGTATTTTGCAAGTTAATATATTGGCTGAGCTGTGGAATAGTTTCTAATATGAATTCATGAGATAGCACAGAGTGTCAAAGATATAGACATTATCTGAAGTATTGCACTATTGGATGTAATATAATGTGAATAACTCTACTCATCTGTGAAAATTCCGTGCTTAATTCGCTTGAATAACTATTTTATGCCCCTAAATTCGTATGATTTATTGAGCCAGCAAAGGGTGGAAAGCTGGTACTGCACAGTTATATATTCAGTTCAACCAACTGTTACTGATAGATGCCATCTCCTTAAAAGAATTAAAACACAAATATAATGAATAACGAGATTTGTCAACCTATCTGTACAATACATTGAACTAGTTTTGTTCCAGCCATTTGGTTTGTCGGCGTTGGCAACTGCGTTTTTATCCAAGGCTATAGTCTGACAAATAAAATTGGATAATTGTGTTTTACGATCATCAGCTGACGTTTTATCACCATATCTGAAAGGTTCTAGCGCAACATGATGCACATTTGTGAATATTATTTTAATTACATGTCTCTGTGCTATGATCCTAATAATTTTGTGACATATTTACTTTATATCTATTTCTTGTGTTGTTTTCTGAACCTGCTAACCTTTTCATTTATCTCAAGGTTGCATGGGTTACTAAATCAGGAAAATCTGACTTGGAAGCTCCTATAGCTATCAGACCAACAAGCGAGACTGTCATGTATCCATACTTCTCTAAATGGATAAGAAGTCACCGGGACTTACCTTTGAAGTGTAACCAGTGGTGCAATGTTGTTAGATGGGAGTTCAGCAATCCAACTCCTTTCATAAGGTAGCTCATTGCTTAGTGGCCCATTACATTTGTCTAGGAACTTCTCTGAGTCTACCTTGTTTCTTATAATGCTAGCATGAATCCACCATCATGGTCTAATGGTGCGATAGTGCCTAATCACATGGTTGATAGTATAATTACAAAATCAGCATATTCATTTATCTGAGCGAAATAAGTACAATGCCAATAAATGCTAAGTATTAAGCTTTTCAAGTATTCCAAGGGTCGGGGACAATCATTCTGGCCATCAAAACTGTGAAATATCTTTCTCAAAAAAATCATGCAATACTGGTAGACCATTTGAAAAAAAGAACCTAAGGAAGATTGGAAAAGAGGTTTTGCAACTTTGGATTTCCACTAAATATTTCATTCTGGCTACTACAATCCCAACATTGTATTTGTGTATGTTGTCAATGACAGCAACCATAAACTTTAGCTTTATTCATTTTTTTGCTTGGAATTTGTGTTGTTCAAAATTATGATTTTCACATTTTATGTTCTCAATGAATTTATAAAAAACCCTGCAAATTTAGGCACCTTGTTTCACCTCCCCCCTCCAAATTTTTTAATCAGCTAATTGGACTAAACACTCAGCAACTGCTGAAATTTATTTGACATTGTCTGCAATGGTTTTCTTCAGGAGCCGTGAATTTCTCTGGCAAGAAGGGCACACAGTGTTTGCGACTAAAGAAGAAGCAGATGAAGAGGTATTACTTCCAAAAAAGACCTCACTACCTCTTATTTAGTAGTCCACTTGTTACTATTAGAAGGCGAGTGAAGTTGTCATATCAAATTACTTCGGAGGTTCTATTGCTAATTACTAATTTTTGGTTGGTTTTATACATTATGGACTACTGATGGCTAGTCTGATGCAATGTTGTATCAAGTCGTAAGCTACAAATCTTGTGCCATGAATCAACATTTTAACTCTTGCGTACATAGCAGAATATTATGCACACATAACCTCACTATGATGTTTGGATATAGGAGTTTATGTCTTTAAGTTATTGTTCTGCCCAAAACTGTTTCAATCAGTTGTTATGTATCGGAGGAACACCTGAATAAATGCAGTACTGTAGTATTTGTTAAATGCTGTGTTTGATAAAATAGTTTTATGAATTTTACGTGTTAAAACATCAAAGTGTTGATCAGTTGTTTATGGGAATGTCATCAGGTCCTCCAAATATTGGAACTCTACCGGAGAATATATGAAGAATTTTTAGCAGTTCCAGTATCCAAAGGGAGGAAAAGTGAGATGGAAAAATTTGCTGGTGGACTTTATACAACCAGTGTTGAGGTATTGATATGAAACTGTTTGCTGCACGTAGCTTTCTGAAAACTGTCCTGGTACTGGTAAGAATACAAGTGCTTTCTGTGCTGCGAGATTAAAGTCTATGTTTCGTTTTCTTCAGGCCTTCATTCCAAACACTGGTCGTGGTATACAGGGTGCAACTTCTCATTGCCTTGGTCAGAATTTTGCTAAAATGTTCGATATCACTTTTGAGAATGAAAAGGGTGAAAGGTCCATGGTGTGGCAGAACTCTTGGGCATACACGACCCGCTCGGTAATTCTTATATTTCTTTTACTTGAAATGGATTTTGCTGGAGTTTTGGACTTGGCAACGTCACACTCTAATTACAAGTTTTAACTCATATTGATGTAGTTACTGCTTAGACATCTTGCTGTATGATGTAAATGTAATACTACATAATAACCTTATAAGTTTGACCTTATAAGAACAAATGTTGGCAGAATATATTCATGGTATTTATGATACTCCCTCCAATCTATAGGTTTTTAAGAACAACAATAAGGCAAGAGCTCTACAATTTACTATACTAGAAATCAACTTGCCTAATAAATTAGGGGAATCAGGTGATAACCAGTAGAGTGGGTCCTACTTGCAGTTGACTTGATTTTAACAGTTCTGTAATTCTATGTAATGGCACTTCTAGTCTAGAGTTGCCTAACTCAAAACATTTCCCTTACCCGATTTATACAATGCAAATCACAACGATCGATGATCTGTTATTTTATACATCATTTGCCGAGAACTTAATGTGGCCTAATCCAAAGAACTTCAGAGTTACATGCATGGTTTTTAAGGCGTCGCCTAGGCGTCAAGGCTCCCCAGGACGGTAAGGCGTCCGCCCCGCCTTAGACATGAAGTGTACGGTTGCCTCGATGAAGTGTCTAGCGACGTAAGAGGTCCCGGTCGCTGCCTGTTCCTCGCTGCAGCGTCGCTGTGGCTACTCCTGGAGCTTGTAGACGACGACCCTGCCGCGTCCTAGCACCCGGGCAAGCATCCTGTCATGCACCTGGTGTTGTTGTCGCCTTCCCTTGCCCGATCTACTCTGGTGTGATTGTGGAAGGATGCTGCGGTGAGGAAGAAGGGTGGGACCATGAAGTGGAGGAAGTTTGAGAGATGCGTGCTGCTACCACGAGGGAAGGGAGCAGAAGGTGTGTGGCGGCTGTGAAGAGGAAGAATGAAAGAGTGCAGTGGAATTAGGTCACGGGAGGAGTATATGGCCACTAGATGGGCTTTTGGGCCACTGGGAGGTGCATAACTAGTGGCCCATCTCAGTCATTGCTATTTTTCCTAATAATATAAGTGTAGAACGGCTGATTCCTCTTTTCTTGCAATGTTTAAGGCGTCGCCTTGCCTCGCCTTACCGGCTCGCCTTGGGCGCCTAGGCGTCATAGCGCCCATACTCTACCTTAGGACGCTTCACCGCCTTAAAAACCATGGCTAAATGTTTTAGCATGTCTAGATACATGTCGAACAAAAAAGCCTAAAACATCTTACATTTTGATACGGAGGGAGTAGCTTTTAGTGCTAGACGAAAGGGTTGGCAATAGCTATGTGTTGTACTCCCTCCGCTCCAAATTAGATGACTTCCATGTGGCCACATGTGGATGCATCTAGACATGTAAGTTTATACCGAATCAC
Source organism: Poa annua (assembly GCA_026929855.1). Taxonomy (NCBI): domain Eukaryota; kingdom Viridiplantae; phylum Streptophyta; class Magnoliopsida; order Poales; family Poaceae; genus Poa; species Poa annua. The sequence continues at coordinate 24,191,292 of CM049439.1, read as the reverse complement.
ATGTGTTTCTTTCACGGAGAGTTCATTGCATTTTATAAAATTCAGTGGGGTTTTTAGTTGCTGAATGTTCTTTGTAGTTATGTTTGTATTGCTAATATCCAGCATTTTTGCTCTTGTAACAGATCGGGGTCATGGTAATGACACATGGTGATGACAAGGGCTTAGTGCTGCCACCCAAGGTGGCACCTATCCAGGTCATTGTAATTCCTGTGCCATTTAAAGATGCCGACACAATGGCTATTAAAGGAGCATGTGAGTCGACTGTTTACACCTTGAACCAAGCAGGGATTCGAGCAGACTTGGATGCTCGTGAAAACTATTCACCAGGCTGGAAATATTCTCAATGGGAAATGAAAGGTGTTCCTTTGAGAATCGAGATAGGTCCAAAAGATCTGGCAAACAAGCAGGTACTTAGGTGTCATTTGTCAGCATTCAGTTTATGGATTGTAAACGTACTTAGGTCATTTACTTTTGATCATGCAGATAGTGTGCTTCTTAAACTACTCTTGTTTACTTGTGCGCTCTAGGAATATTCACAATAGTTAGCCCTGGTGCCTTTCATATCCATCATACACTTAGTTGCAGCCTTATTAGTAGACATGTTGCTCTCCACCGTCATATAATATGCTCCCTTTTGTTCTTCCTATTGTCTCGAAGATACTGATTATTTGTCTTCTTTAACGTGTTCCTGAATCCTAAGATGTGTATTCGATCATATCAGAATCTGATTAAAATTAACAGGCTGTCCCTATTCTTCTGTGGTGAAAGCAAGTCGCTAATGTATATTTATAACTAGTCAGAGGCACTGTTGCATGATTACAGGAATTAGTTGCACATACTGATTTAGATATTAGTTTGGCTTGCCTTATTAACCATATGATGGCACCCTCAAACTGGTTCATCTTTCCTGGGATTAGATGGTCCTTATAGATTTCTTATATAACAAAGACCTCATAGTCTTTAATTTATTTGCCATTTCTATGTAATTTCATGTCTTTTCAGGTGCGCATTGTCCGGCGAGACAACGGTACAAAGGTTGATATTCCTTCGACCGACTTGGTAGAGCAGGTTGGAGTGTTACTGGATGGGATTCAAGTAAACTTGTTGGAAACAGCGAAACAAAAGAGGGACGCCTGCATTGTAAGAATTAGCACTTGGGATGAATTCACAGCAGCTCTCAATGAAAAAAAGTTGATCTTGGCTCCATGGTGTGATGAAGAGGTATTTGATGCACTGCCCTACATTTTTTCTGTACCACCTCCACCCTGGTACCTTTCTGGTATGAATAACTTGGTAGTGTGGCACAAATGTTTGTTTGTAGTGCATTTTCTGTATACTTCACTATATTACATAACTGGTGGGAGTGACGGGATGTGCACAAATGTGGATAATTGTTTCTGGTACTTGTATATAACTAATACACTGTATCATGGCCATTCGATTGACTAATGATAAACCTTAATATTCTAAAGCACTCTGTTGAAAAAAAACTGAAGCTAATCCATGGATGGAAGTAAGAAGAAACTGGTGGATTCTGATAGAGAAAAGCTCACTATCATGTTTCCACCAGGGTAGGGTAGTGCCCCATTTATTGGTTGTTTTTTAAAAGCATGTGAGAAAATGGGAAGTTATAGTTATTTTGCACAACTAGTAAACATCTCTGGCAGGCACACATCAGACTATTGCTCTTGGATAATCTGTGTTAATCTAGTTCATATTAGTAAACGGTGTTGAGATATTATATGAGCGAAATGTTGTTTTCAAATCATAAGTATTTAAGAACAGATTTAAACCTTATTTGAGTCGAGGACTAGCATTTAGCAGACATATTCAACATTGTTGTACTTGGTTCATTAACCTGTGTGCTAGGTGTTTCAAACTCCTTTGCCAACAAAAGGTCTTTCAAACTATCATACAACTTGTTCCCTTCTACAGGAAGTCGAGAAGGACGTGAAAGCTCGGACAAAAGGCGAACTCGGAGCTGCTAAAACATTGTGTACTCCATTTGATCAGCCAGATATTCCTTCCGGTATGTTGCACAGACAACTAACAGTGGTTTTTATTACGTTTGGGGTTTCTGTTTCGCTACACTTGAACTGGTTTCTATACACTAACCACTGAATGATATTCCGCACAAAACCTACAGGAACCGTGTGCTTTGCTTCCGGAAAGCCTGCTCAAAAGTGGTCGTTCTGGGGTCGCAGCTATTGATCTCCATGACCTGTTGCATGACTGTTTACTTAATCAATTTGTTCTTCTAAAGCAGTTTATGTCGCATACCTCATATTTGATGATTTTATAGTCCTGTTATTGCAGGCTGCAACATCCTTTTTTTCCCCATACAACTGTATTGCAATGTGAACACAATTGTGTGTCAAAATCTTGTTGTGACGATGCAATGCATTGATCGAATTAACTTTTTGCTGATTATTATGTTAGCATCTATGCATATTGTAATTCAAAGTGGCACCAAGAAGCATGTTTTCTTTGACGAAACTTTGCAAGCACATACAGGAAAAACCTGTAAAGTTCAGATATTTTGTTGTTTTTAAAACAGTGTGTTGTCTAGGGGATGAATAGGCGATTAAAATTAATACGGTTTAATGCTTGAATAAATATGGAATAAAACTCGCTAGGTTTACCTATGTGCACCCAACCCGTACAAGGATGAGGCACATTCCATAACTTAATGAGACACACTACACAACTTAATTGGAGTCTCCCACCGAATTCCCGTGGCTCCTAAAGTCACACACGAATCAACAAGGTTCCACCAAGGTTCCACCGAAATACCGTGGCTCCTAAAGTCACACGAATCAACAAGGTTGCTAATCCAGATAAGCAACTATGTGATAGCAAGATATATTAATTCAAGCTATCACAAAGTAAATTGCATAAGTAATAAGATAATAAGCTCGGGTATAGAAATACCAAGGCACTTGGAAACGATGATTTATTCCGAAGTTCATTTCTCAATGAAAGCTACTTCTCTGTTGGAGCGGAGTCACAAAGTGATCCCCGAATAGCCGTAAATGGCACACGGTAATCTCCTTCCGCGAAATCTAATTATTGCCTGGGCACCGTGTTGTCTTCCGCGGTGCTCACCGCTCGCGTACGTCCGATCGAAACGTGCGACCAAGATCAACTTGTAACGAGCCGCACGTCCGGACAAGCTCTACCGCGATTCACACGGTTCCCCATCCCCTCACTCCTCTTCCGCATTGCTCTCCCCTTCGCGCGGAGGTAATCGCCCTCCACATCGCCGGCGATTTCTCCGGCGGCGAGACAAATCGAGCAGCGGGGATTTCACGCGCTGGCCTCGTCGTATGGTCTTAGTCAATTTGACGGCTCGGCCTAGGTCGAATCGGGAATCTCAGGGAACTAGATGGTTGGGCGGAGCGAAACGGCGGAAGAGGTGCCGCTGGGCTACTGGATGACCACTATCTCGACCACCTGAGCTAGGGAACGCCCGATCCTCTTTGTTTCTCTCACAAGGTAAGTGATGCTCGAAACCCAAAATCCCGCATGCGATTTGTCACACATGCGTCCCTGTACGATGGTGTTTTATGTTGGATTTTGTAGTTGTTTTCTAATCTCGCTGTCGGATCTGACATTTAGATGTCCTTAGGTGTCGAGAGGACTCTTGTGGAAGGCCTTCTTCATCATCTAGTTAAATCGGTGAGCACCTAATCATCGTAAGTCCCTCAAAATTTTCTTATGCAACATTTGGTACATAACGAGCTAGGTGGCATTGCAAGCATGTTTTGGCTGAGGAGTAAATGTTCCGTTTTGCTCTCTGGATTAAACTCTGAGTGGATGCAGGTTTAGTGTCAGTGTCGCTTTTGTTGTTTGATTAGTGACCGCTCCGATTTGCAGTTGGTTAGGTAGCATGTAAGTTCTAAAATACAGTGTATATTCCATCAAAAAAAAAATACAGTGCATGTACTAATTGATATGAGCCTTGTTCGCCAATTGTGTAACATGTAAGTTTTGACAGATAGTTTAGTATGAGATGTATTTAGGTGTTGTTCATTTCAGTGGAAGATGTTCATCTTGTATTTAGGTCCATTTCTTTTTGAATTTAGTATGAGATGTACTTCTGAAAATAGTGGATATAATTTTAGACTTTGGTTGTACTTATATAGCTGCCTGGATTGTTTAATTTGATTGGAATGTAATTTATCAAGTATGTGATGTAAATATCCATATTTTTGCCAACTGCGTGTAGTTTTATATAGTATAGATGATATTTGCTGGTCTATTTTCGCAGAATGTAGAATCTGAATTCCGGGATGTAATTTGAAGTCATCAACTACATTAATTCTACCTAGCTGTCCGGTAGTTTTTAATTTGGTGATGTTATTTTATCAACTCTAGGATGTACTATTTTCTTACATCGTTGACATGACACTATTTCAAGGATGTTACCTTTATGGTGTGATCAATAAAGTATTTGTTCAAGATGTAGTTTTCAGTGTTAACGATTGATGTACCATACAATAACATGATGTAACTTCTGGATATACCCTTTTTAGTGAACATGTAAGCACAACGAAAAATAGAAGTAACTTTCTAGTGTTTTTTCAATTATCTCCCACCAATGCAGTACAAGTCCAGGATGTATTTTAGGATGTTCTAATGTTCATGGATGTAATTTTAGGTTGTTGTACCATGTGAATTTTGTTAAATAGGTACTTCCTGAATTTTAATTTTATAGCTATGATGGTATTTTCTGTACTATTTTGCAGGATGTTGTTTCTCACCAGCTATATGTACCGGGATTCCGTGATGTAATTACAGGTCACCATCTACATGTCTTTTGCTTAGCTACCAGGTAGATATTGTTTTGTCCCCATAAAATATTGGGATTTAGTTTTATCAAGTCGGATGTATTTTCATTTCACCAACTACATGTACTTATGTACTTTATATAGATGGTTTGCAATTTCTGACCTTTTTTGGTCGATGTAGTTTCTAATGCTTTATTAATCCAATTTACTAAATGGTTTTGTAAATTCTACTAGAGTTATATGAAATGTTCATGTTCTTGTTGGAGTCTGGGCATAATGAAGGGTTGTGGATGGGGCGACAAGGTCACCGGAAGCGCCGTCGATAATGGAGCTGGTTAATGGGGTTATAAGAATGGCAAACACTGGCCTCACGTCTACTTGATTCTAAGGTAGTTTTCCTTACAGTTGCCTTTACCTGATCCATGTTGGTTATGGTCACGGTCTTAGTTACACCTAATGATCTTAATATAATACTGTAACACAAAATAAGAGAAGTTATATTTAACCATGAATTCTATTTTACAGCTGCCCCACTCTTTGTCGTATAATTTGCAAGGGCTACAACTTTTGACGCAACAACAAGGGGGCACCTTCCTTCCTGATTCTATCTTTGCTATGCCAGGTTTAATACTGTTAGTTTAGAAGTAGTTTAGCAGTTTAGCAACCTTGTTTAGCCTACCTTAAGATGCCTAAACATCAGTTGTCACGCATGATTTTTTTAGTAGTATGTAATTTTAGGTGGGTCCTAGCCTTTTTCTTTTCTTGCGGCAAGTTTATATTGTAAATCTTTATCAGTTCTTGATTAACAATATGTTGAAATATATGGAGAATGCAAATGGTTCTGTCTGTATTGTTACAACTATTTTTGTACATGTTTTAGTGTTTGAAATGGACAATCACTCGTTTTTTTTGGACAAAACGACAAAAGTCGGCCGGCCGGATGCGCGTGAGTGCGTGACACCCATTTTCGGAAAGCCCACAGCGGACATACTAAATCTGGGGGGAGCACCGTGTAAGACAAGGGGGTGCCCGGGCACTCCCTAGACGCGTCCATCTCCTTCGTGCCTCCACCAATGCGGAGTGACACGAACTCCACCAATGCGGAGTGACACGAACCATTATGGGACACTTGAGGGTGGTCACCGAACTCGTAAAAGGATGAGGCACACTCCACAACTTAATTCGAGTCTCCCACCGAATTCCCGTGGCTCCCAAAGCCACACGAATCAACAAGGTTGAGGCACACTCCACAACTTATGCTAAGCAAAATAAGCAACTATGTGATAGCAAGATATATTACTTCAAGCTCGATGACTATCACAAGGTAAATTGCAAAAGTAATAAGCTCGGGTATAGAAATACCGAGGCACTTGGAGACGATGATTTATCCCGAAGTTCACTTCTCAATGGAACCTACGTCTCCGTTGGAGCGGTGCGGAGTCACAAAGTGATCCCCGAATAGCCGTCAATGGCACACAGTAATCTCCTTCGTGCCTCCACCAATGCGGAGTGCCACGAACAACTATGGGACACTTGAGGGTGGTCACCGAACCCGTACAAGGATGAGCCACACTCCACAACTTAATTGGAGGCTCCCACCGAATTCCCGCGGCTCCCAAAGCCACATGAATCAACAAGGTTGAGACACTCCACAACTTAATTGGAGGCTCCCAACAATCCCGCGAGCCACCAAAACTCCGAGATCAACTACCACTGTCTAGGGTACCCAAGTACCCAAGAGGAACAAGCTCTAGGGCACCCAAGCATCCAAGAGAAATAAGCTTCTCAACTTCAATATCCACGTATCACCGTGGTGAACTCAAACCGATGCAATAGGAAAAACCACTAGAAGTGGTCAAATCCCTCACTCTCAAATCTCACCAAAAGCAACTAATGCTTGTGGGGGGGAGAAGAGAGGAAGAACAAAGAACAACTCAACAAATGGAGCTCCAAGATCTAGATCCATTGGGTTCCTCTCACTTAGAGAAGGAATGGATTGGTGGAATAATAGATATAGATCTCCTCTCTTTTTTCCCCCAAGAAATAGCAAGAATCATTGGAGGGATTGAGAGTTAGTAGAGGTTGGGAAGGTCAACAATGGTGGACAAATTCGTGCTCAAGAGATGGGGGCTCTTTAGGGAAGAAGACCCCTTATATAGGGCACCCAAATAAGTGACCGTTGGCCACAGATTCGACCGGGGCTGGTAGTACAGATTCGACCGGGGCCGGTACTACCAGCCCAACCAAGCTGAAATGTCCAGTACGCACTCGCCCGAACCGGTACTACCGACCATTACGAAAACTGTAGAAACACCAAACACGAAAACCAACATATCTTGATCATCCGAACTCCGTTTTCGATGTTCTCGGCTCGTTGGATTCGTTACATCGAGCACTACAAGATAATACAGAGAAACATCATAGTCCATCATAGTAGTAAAATCCAAATGATGAAAGGTTTGATCTCTCAATTAAAGAACAACCGGTAAAACCTCCAACACAAAAAACGCAACAAGTTTTGCATAGGAAATCCGTTTTCGGTGAACTTGGGCTTGCCATGTAGAACACGACAAGCACGAAAACCTCACAGGGAGAAAAGCCAAATAAGAACCAATAAAGATGATGATGCCATGTATGCAAAGGTTTGAGCTCTCTCCGATAGATACGATAGAGCTTAGTTGAGAGCCCCTCTTGATAGTACTGTATCTAACCTATACCCCTATCTAGATCATACTTTTGCCTTGCGCATTCCACTTGAGCTAGATGATGAAGATCTTGATCTCTTTAAGTGGATCACCTTTCTTGATTGCGCTCCGCTCGGTGAAGACTCACATATTGCTCCCCCATGCTCCACTATGGGAGAGCCTATTTTAGGCACATCTTCACATGACCATTTTCTCCAAATGGGTTGCAGGCTTCAATCATAAGATTTCTTCGAGATGCATCTCTTGAACTTGCACTTCAACCTTGATGACGATTCCCACTTGACATCATCCTTCATGGGCTATATGAATCTTCATTTGATGCAAGCCCATAGAAATGTACCATAACCCCACATAGACATACCACACGCATAGATCATGGGTTAGTTCACAAAGCTATATGGACAAGTGCTTACCATACCAAGATACACATGATCCCCCTTGGTACATCTTGTAGCTTTGTGTGTTGATCAATCATATTGATCAACCTTGTATCTTTTCTTCTCTCTTGATTAGATGATGTATTGAAGATAACCATAACGATCACATAATCCTTTTCTTCAAGACATACTTGCAATATGCTCCACTCTCATATGACCAATCATCGAATACTTCCTCGAACATACCTTGGTCATCACATAATCTTCTTATTGATCATCTCAAATATATTCATGCAACTCGATGATGTTGATGCCAAATACTCCATTATATCAATATCTTTATGGCATCAACCTTGCATCCAACATATGGACATCAAGCAAGGTCTATGGACAAACACTACAAGTATAACTCAATGCAACCATTAGTCCATAGGGATTGTCATTAATTACCAAAACCATACATGGGGGCGCCATGCCCTTTCAATCTCCCCCATTTTGGTAATTGATACAATCTCTTTTACGAGAGTTTATATAATGAATTAAGCAACCATGCATGCATGAAAACAAGCAAGGATGCATGAGCATGAAAGGTAAATGCTTATGAACACAACAAAACCATAAAACCAATTCCCTTCAACCCTCTAAAACTTCTCCCCCATTGGCATCCATTTCCAAAATGGGCGAAAAATCTTAGAAGGTTAATATAGTAAGAGCTCCCCCATAATGTGTGCATTTCTCAAAATTTGAGCGAAATTAAATGCACATATTCAAAGAAGAATAGTACTAGGAGTATCCAACTATATTTAGGATCCAAAGTTTCCAAAACAAAAGATACGGAAAATATTTTAACCTTCTCCATATACAAAGCAAGCAAGGGATCCAACAAAACAATTGATCAAAATATGTTATGATTTGAGTAAGTGAAAGTTTTAAAGACAACTAGAGGAGCTCCCCAATATTTGTACGCAATGTGGATTATGGAATTAAAAATCAAGGTGTACAAACATGGAATCGTCACTCCCCATCATCTTTTGGGAAACAAAACATGTGCAAGAGAGCATAGGATATGAGACAAGGTATATCACTTGCAAAAATTATTCATATGGTTGGGCATAGAGTAGAAGAGTATCAATGAATACCAATTTAAAAGGCATCATTAATGAATAAAAGTCCCAACCAAATGATATGTGTGTGACAAGGCAATGCATTTTATAAGACTAATAAAGAGTGAGAAATGAGCATCATCATAGTCTTATGGAGATGATAGGATAGAGCCAATAATGTTATTTAAACACACAATGAAAATAATTTCAAATATATGGTAAATAGGTTCACAAGCACAAAGAGATGCAAATGAAAATCAAGGCTTTTGTATTATCTCATGGTGAAGATAATTGGCTTGTCAAGACAAGCATGAGGTCAAGGATATTTACCAAGATGAGTGCACAACAATGTGGTAAGATAGGATAGGCACTCATAAGGAAATTCTTTGCGGAGTCACATCAAAGAATCAAAACGGATTGAAATAGGTGACACCACGGAAATTAGGATATCGAGTAAAGATGTAAGTTCTCTCTTGTATATAAGTTTCTCAGTGGAAAACAATCATATGATATACATCCATAAAGAAACATATACACACGAAATTAGTTATTAAAGAAAAGATACAAGATATCCACAAGGATGTCATATAATATACACATATGATATTTAGGTTCATAGCCCATAGCTCAAAATTTTCATAGTGTATATTAATGAACTTCAAACTCAACCATATGATCAAGGCATCACAAAAATCTATAAGGGAAAATAGATATTTGAGATGCATTGATAAAAGTAACAAGTATCAATAGACATAAGTAGATTTTGCAATAGCCACAACAAAGGCAAATAAATAAAGTTCATGCCATGATGCAACCTACACAAGGTTGAATGCTAGAAAAATATGCATGATGGTAGATACTTGTTACCGAGAATGACACTGGGTTGATGTAGTAGATATGAGTTCATCAACCATCCTAGAATGACTCAAATAAGCTTGTGGTGAAAACACCTCCTTGTGAGTGAGCCAAGCATCCAATGCATCTCTCAAGTACCCAAAACACATTTAAGTACAAAATGGTTCCCAAGCTAATTGGGTCCAAAGTAGTTAGTCAAACTACAATACATAGGAGGACCTCCACATAAATATGTGCATATAGATATGAAATTAAATTTCATGCACATCTTAGCCGAATTAGGATTTCGTGGAGTTTCCCCTATATATTGGCATAAGAAGGAAATCATGCCATACGGTAAGCATCTAGTAGATATGCATGACTACAACTTTTAATACCAAAGGAAATATGATTTGGACAAAGCATCAATAAATCAAAGAAAGTCCAAGCTATATGAAAGATCCAAATTAACAAATTATTTAGATACTAATGGATTTCAAATCACACCAACACATGACTGATAAGGTACCCATTTGAAAAGCTACCTAATTGAATTATGATACCAATTAAAACAATAGCAATTTGAAACAAGATACTAATTGAACATACATCAAGGAGGTAGGTATCAAGTTTCAAATGGAGATACCAATTGAGACTAACTCCCAAAAAGAGCAAGGTTCCAACAAATAAACCAAACCCTCTACACTTCTCATGATGGCACAAAGTACCAAGACAAAAAGGTTTGTCTTCCATAGAGACGTGTCATTGGGATTAGGGAGCAATAAAAAGGCTCAAATGACACTCGAATACAACTAATGTATAAAAGGATATAGGGTAGCTCGCCCAATAATAGTGCACTATATATGATCTTGCATTTAAATACTAAATGCACAAGTGGAATCATCGCTCTACAAAAATCTATTAAAATACGAGTAATATAGCAAGAGAAAGCACTAGGATCCAATATAAAGATAAAGAAATTGTTTACTCAATATAGGATGGCTAACCCAAAAATAGTGCTTTATCTATAGCCTTTAAAGGCAACATGCACAATAATGGGATCAATGCCTCTCCTATTCCAATTAAATCACTAGGAAAGTTTGAGTAAAACAAAAGGATCCACACGAAGCAAGGAAGACAACATGAGTTAAAACATAATGATTATTGACAAGAAAAAGGCAATAAATCAGGAGCCTATATGAAGATGATCTACAAATTCCACCACAATTATGAATATTACTTGTCAACGACAAGGAGTGTATGGAGATATTTCTCGGTGGTATATTGGAATGATTTTCAAGATCATCTACACAACAACTAAGCAAAGGTCAATGGATAAGATTGAAGCACAAAGCTTAGATAGATAAATGTTGTTGATAGCTTCAAATATTTATGTAAGAATGTAAAGAAACTACAAAGAGTAGCTTGAAGCAATCGACTTTCAAAAGGATATATAAATAAAATATTGGGGGAGAACCATATCAAGAACATTTGTTTCAAACAAGATCCATAAGATGAGCATATTTAAACATTTGGGAGAATTGGAACTTTGTTTGAGCACCATGCCACATGGAAACAAGATAATGTACAATATCAATTCCAAGTGGCAATACCTTATATGTTCACATTTTCTAGGTTAGTAATATGCACATAGCTTATTACTCCCCCACAATGTGATAATCCATTTGTTCTCAACAAGAGGAAAATAAAATCAACTATAGATAATTAATGGACATTATAGAATTCGAATTTCTCATGAGAATGAAAAGCCACATAGAGAATAGATGAAAGTGATATATCAACACTAGGTGGTATTTCTCATGAAAACACATTTTTAGGATTGTGAAGAGCAAAAAGCATATCACTCCCCCAAAATGGGTTAGTCCATTAATTTCTCCAACAAGAGCCAATTAAGATATAAGTAAGTTGATATAAAGGCTCAACATAACACCACATGTACATGATGTGCAAACCAACATACACATACTTAATTATTTAAGATAAGTAAGTAGAGAGCACAACATATACAAACACTAGCAAGATACAAAACTAAACACATGCAAGGGTGCAAGCAACTTTCAATGTATATATGAGTTAACTACAAGTTACCGCAAGGAGGAACATTGGCTATGAGATAGAACAATATAATCGATGATTTGTCTTGAGATAATATAATTGATGAACATCCCTTAATTCTTCATGATGTAGCCAAGTCTCCAGTGCCCTCCTTCCACACCTATTGATCAAGTGATAGCTTGTTGGTCCCCAACCAAGTTGGGTCCTAAGAGGTTAGTCACAATAGGCTTGGCAACCCAAATGGTTATTTTCTTGACACCACTTTGAGTACCAACATATTTGGCAAACACATTGCCCATATTATCCTTCCTAAAAGAATAAACATTATCAATTATAATGGGGTTGGATAAGGTACCACCAGTGCATGAAGAAGCAAAGTGACCCTTCTCACGGCATAAGTAGCAACATTGGCTTTCTCCTTTCTTCTTAGTGGAAATTTTAACTTCAGGGGGAATATCTTGATTGTTCTTGGGAAGGGGTCGTTCAACAACTTGAACAAGAGGCTTCTTCCCTTGTTGCTTCTTGCTAAGAGACTTCTTCTTCAAATGGCAAGATCTAACATGGTGCCCTTCAATTTTCCAATTGAAGCAAGTAATCTTGGCCGGATTCTTGACTTGTTCTTGGCCCTTCTTCGTCTCGATATTTTTGGACTTGTTCTTGTCCTTGGAGTTGAATCCAAGTCCACTCTTGTCATTGGGACGTCTTTGCACACTCAACATATTGTCAAGTGTGGACTTCTCAACATGATGCTTTTCCAAGTCTTTCTTCAAAGAAATGACTTTGGCCTTGAGCTCTTTTAATTTCTCGACATGCTTAGTATCAACATAAGCACTAGAGGATGTACATGCTTCAGTGTTAGAGCAACAAGGCAATGTGAGTAATTCATCACAAGATGTAGCAATGTTATGAGTGGATGAATTACAAGGAGTGACACATGGCAATAAAACATTTTGATTAGAAGTTGTGCCATTACCCACATGAGGCTCACAAGATGTTACCTTTGTCATAATAGCCTCATTGTCGGAATATAGCCTCCGAAGAATCTAAGAAAGAGTATCGAACACTGGGGGCCTTAGAGCGTTGCCTCTGTCCTCACGAGGCTCGACGAAGGAGATGAACACACTGCAGAGATTGACACTTTGTTTACCCAGGTTCAGGCCACCGCGGAGGTGAATGCCCTACTCCTGCTTTGTTGTATTGATCGGTAGAACGCATGGAGCTACAATGGTGAACGCCTAGAGTTTCTAGGGTTTGAGTGTACAATGTCCGAACCTTAGCCGGGCCGGCGACTGTCCCCTTTTATAGGCGGCTGGGAGCCTTCGTCTTCGGACTCCATGGTGGGACGCTCCCGCATGCTTCCAATAGAGGCCCTGCTCCTCTGCAGCTGCTTTGGCAAAGGTGGCCGACCAAGTCAGACCCACGACCCTGCGCTGCTGCGCGGCCGTCACTAGTAGGAAAAGGCTTATAGGTGGGATGATATTTTGTGGCGCATCATTATGCCCATGCGCCACAAAATATATTTAGTGGCGCATCCACTAAGGTGCGCCACAAAGTTCTGTGGCGCATAAAAGCTCAATGCGCCACTGAATTTTCCATTTTTGTGGCGCACCCAGGAGCATGCGCCACAGAAACATCGTGGGCCCCGCCAGCTTCGTGTGAATTTCGAAATCCGGGGCATTTTCAGTGGCGCACCAATGCCATGCGCCACAAAAAGTGAACATTCTGTGGCGCATCCGAGCAAATGCGCCATAAAAAGTGAACATTCAGTGGCGCATCCGAGCAGATGCGCCACAGAATGTCTATCCGGCGCCTCACTCTCTCCCCTTATCTCTTCCACACGCACACGCACACGCACCACACACCACACACCACACACAACCCCTCTATCTCTCTCTTATCCGCTCCGGCCCCCCATCCCGTCGCCGTGCCGCCCTGGAGGCCGCCGCCGCCGTGCACGAGGCCGCCCCCGAGGTCGCCGCGTCCACCGCAGACCCCGACCCCGACCTCGCGCGCTCGACCCGTAGGGCCCCGGCGGCGGCGCCGCGGCCGTCGTGGAGACGTCCTCAAGCGGAGGCGTCGCGGAGGTCCTCCTCTCTCCTCTCTCCTCCGCGCCTGCCGTCACCCGCTCTCGCCGCCGGCCGCCGACGGGCCGGCCTCCACCAAATCAAGCTTGACGCCAAGCCCTCCGCGCCGCCACCACCGTGCCGCCCGAGCTGACCTCCGCGCCGCCACCACCGTGCAGGGCCGGCATCCTCGACGTCTTTGACTCTGTCAACATCTCGCTCGACGCCCGCCCGCCTGAGCTGCCCGGCACCACCAACATCGTCATCGAGGCCTCCAACGCGTTGTCTTCTTCCCCCTGCAACTTCAGTCGCCGCTCCTTTGACGCAGAGCCGGACGTTGATGACCCACAAGTATAGGGGATCGCAACAGTCTTCGAGGGAAGTAAAACCCAAATTTATTGATTCGACACAAGGGGAGCCAAAGAATATTTATAAGCCTTAACAGATGAATTGTCAGTTCAGCTGCACCTGTGAATAGACTTGCTCGAGACAGATTATCAGTAGCAACAGTTTTTTGGCAGTAGCAGTAGTGAAATAATAGCAGCAGTAGAATAAAGACAACAGTAGTGATTATAGTAGACAACAGGATTAAAATACTGTAGGCATAGGGACGGATGAACGGGCGTTGCATGGATAAGATAATTCATATAATAACCAAGTCATGGGCATTTGCAGATAAATAATATAAAGCATCCAAGTACAAAATAATCATAGGCATGTGTTCCAATTTAGTTGTGCGTGCTCGCAATGAGAAACTTGCACATCATCTTTTGTCCTACCAGCCCGTTTGCAGCAGGGCCTCAAGGGAAACTACTGGTAATTAAGGTACTCCTTTTAATAAAGTACCGGAGCAAAGCATTAACATTCCGTGAACACATGTGAGCCTCACATCACAGCCATCCCCTCAGGTTGTCCCAATTGCTGTCACTTTGGGGCCTCGGGTTCCAGACAATAATATGTGTATACAACTTGTAGATATGATCTAAAACAATAATTATCCTCATGATACAATAACATGTTCAGATCTGAAATCATGGCACTCGGGCACTAGTGTCAAGCATTAAGCATAACAAGTTGCAACAATGACGTAAAGTACTAACAACGGATACTAGGCACCATGCCCTAATGATATTACAGCTATTACATGAACGATCTCATCCAATCCCTACCATCCCCTCAAGCCTACAACGGGGAATTACTCACACATGGATGGGGGAAAAATGATGGTTGATGGAGAGGTGTTGGCGATGACGATGACGATGATCCCCTTCGATTCCCCGTCTCGGCGGACTTTGGCCTTTTTTCTGGTATTTTTCCTAAAAGTTGAATTTCTGCACAAAAACAAGACACCAGTGCAATTCTGCTGAAAATAGCGTTAGACCGTGTTAGTTGCATTCAAAACACACAAATTAGAGGTAAAACAATAGCAAAAGTGTTCGGGAAACTAGATACGTTTTGGACGTATCAACTCCCCCCAAGATTAGCTTATTGCTTGTCCTCAAGCAATTCAGTTAACAACTGAGTGCGATAAAAGAAACTTTCACGAACACATTTGCTTCATATGATGTATATATTCTCACTATGTGGACAAATGCTTAGGCTATTCATAATAAGATATATGCAAATGGTGTCACCTAATAGTTATGTAAGCCATGAAGAGATGCCACTAATACCAATAATAAATAACATGAAACATATCAATTCACAGGATTGCAAAGCTCATAATAAAGTATGATAAAGTGGTATCTCGCTTGCCCGAAAGTGTACAGCAAAACATAAATGCCCAGGCACCTATGAGATTCAAGAGAGGACTAGAGATAAAGATGTCAAAGATAAAAGCATCAAAGTTACACCGCATGTCGTGGGATTGTCACGACAGATGTTTCCGGGTGGAAACTTGAGTATGGGGACATAGCGACTTCTGACATCGGGAGCTTGTCTAGCGTGGCTTGGGGAAACAAGGGTTTACCCAGGTTCGGCCCTTCTTCGTGAGGTAAAGACCTACTCCTGCTTTGCTTTATTGATATGGGGTTTCGAGGACTCGGCGCCTTAGCTCCCGGGTCTCGATTACAATCTCTGGTACCAAGTATTGCTCTGGCCTTCGACCTCTCTCTCTAAGATCCAGGAGACCCCCTTATATAGGCGGTGGGTCTCGCCGGGCGTACAAGCGGGATCCGGGTTACAATCGTACCCGAACTCTACTTTAAGTCCTTTAGGTCTTCGCCTTCCTTATCGGGACTCCGTCTTGTACTTGGTCTCTAGTCTTCTAGATCTTGTTGACTTGCGGGCCAAGACACACGTTGCGCACCGGCTTACGTGAGACCCGGCCCATATCTTCATACTTGACCCGGCCCAGATTCTTACCAGGCCGGCTTATCTTCTAGGTCGGTGGGCCTACCGGGTTATGATCCCCCCAACAGTAGCCCCCAGGATAACTCGGCCACCAGAATTGACTTGCTTCACCTTCATGCCCTTGGGCTCAATCTTTGGGGAAGCCATCATTCCTTTTGTCCGGGTTATCATCTGAAAAACAATAAGCAACTTATTAAACAAGCAGGCACACGAGTGTCAGTTTGGCCGGCTCTTGCTGGCGGCCCGTTCATAACCCGACCATAACTTGCTGACTTTCCTTTCTTCGAGACTTTGACTTTCTTTTCTTTCTATAATCCTTTTCTCCGCCGTCGGTCAACCTTCTTGGTCAACGACATATTCAATGCATACCCGAGCGCGGGAATCGAGGAGACAATAACCATCTCGGGGAGGCAAAGATCTTGTCAGGAATATCTCCTGCAGATTAGATCCTGTTTCCCCGGGATAATGATTATCTTCCACTTTTACTGTTTTACCCCCGGGTCAACTCTCAAGGGTCTATAAATAGGAACCCGGGGTGAAAAATCATTTCACTCTCCCCCCGTGCGGCCACTTCATCTTCTACCTTGAGCCAGTTGCCAGTTCTTCTTCCCTAGCTCAAAGCTTTGCCCGGGCGGTTCGTCGTCCTGAACTCGAGATCCTGCCCAAGAACTCAATCGCGCGCCGTCATTGCCGCGCGGACCTTCCTCGACCTCGTCCTTGCTAACCGGTAAGCATCTTCATCAATCTTGCATTTCCAATCTGGACTAGCTCTTTTCGTATGAACGCGTGTTCTTCATGTTCTTGATTTCTCCCCTTTAAACTTGTTTTTCTGGGACGACACAGATCCATTTGGCCGTGTACCGTTTTCTGCTTTATTGTTTGCTCCTTTGGACCTTAAATCTTTCTTCTTCCCGAGATTTCTTTGATGAACTAGCTCGGGCCTTTTGCTCTTCCTTTTTCCTTCTATTTTTCCTGATTCTCTAGATCCGTACCGTCCTCACTTCCTCTTCGTATTCCGTTTGTAGATCCCCGAGTTTCCAATCTCTGCAATGGGCTTGAAGTTGGCAGCTCACCGCGCTCCAAAAAAGACTAAGAAGATACCCGGCGTCGGCTCATCTGCCACCATCGCCGCGGAGAAGTCAAAACGGAAGATCGCTTGCAACTGGAGCAAGTCGACTATCCGCGAAAACCGGCTCGAAGAGCTGACAGACCTTGGCATGCTCCCGGCTCAAACATAAATCTTCTGGTGGGCTCCAGACGAGTACGAGTCCCAGCCTCAACCCGGCCAAGGTGAGGTCGTCGTCTTCGCCGACCATGTCACTCGGGGCTTCCGCCCCCCGGGTTCTCTTTTCTTCCGCCGGGTCCTGGAATACTTCGGCATCCGGCCTCAGGACATCGCACCTAACTCGGTGCTTAATATTTCTCACTTCGTGGTTCTATGCGAGGCCTACCTTGGCATAGAACCCAATCTCCCTCTTTTCCTTGAGTTTTATTACTGCAAACCCCAGCGAGAGAACAGTGACGGCCCCCTGGTCGTCTGCGGCGGGGTCACCATCCAGTGCCGCAGGAATCTTATCTTTCCAGGCGTCGTCCTCCACTCTCATCCCAAGGACTGGCAGAAGACCTGGTTCTACTGCAAGGCGGCTACTCCTCCGGGTGAGCCAACTCTTCCGGGCTTCGGTGTGGAGCGCCTGACGATCAATGACAACATGAATTCTTTCGCCTCCAACGAAGACCGAAAAACCATCGAGCCTTTGGTTGGCCAGGTTTGCGCTCTTCTTGCTCATGGCTTGACGGGCGCCGACCTCGTTAAGACTTGGATGGGGTGGCACATCCAGCCACTTGCCATTCGCCCGGGTTTGATGTGCGACTATTCCGGGTCACTTGAAGACCCGATGCGCTTCAATAACAAACAGCATACCCCCGCTGTTTTGATCAAGGCCATCCGGAAGATTGTCAACGAGTCTCCGGACAATCTCGCCAAAGACGGCCTACCCCCATTCTCGGCTTCGAACCCGCCTAAGCCGGTACTTGCATATTTTCACTTCTTTCTCTACTGTAATGCTTTGTCTTAGCTATTCTCTAACTTGTCTCTTTTTTTTTAGGCCAACGACCCCTTGTGGGCCGCTACACTGACGGCTGCGCCCGACTCAGAGGTTGAGTCAGACGGCGATCAGCCTGATGCTGATGATGAAGACGCCGGCCCTGAAGCCGGCGCAGATGAAGAAGAAAAAGTAGAAGGTGAGTCAGACTTCGTCACCCGGGTCTTCCTCGAATTACTAGACGCCGATCTTCAGCAAAACCAGCCTTCTCTTAATCCACACTCAAATATATCAGATACCACCTTTCCGTCCAGAGACCCATCTCCTCCGACTTCCAAGAGGAGGCTCAGGTCGGACGCTGCGGAGGTAATGTTGATGAACTTGTCTCTTCTTAATTCTTCCCTTGGCATATACTGACTTGCCTTTTGGTTCTCAGGAAGAAAAGGAAGCCCGTCGCCAAAAACGCCGGCTTCGATCCTCCGACTCCGACGAGCCGTTGAACAAAGGTATTCCTTATAATCCGACTCCCCGCCGGGTTAAATGTCCGTAGAAACGTCCTTCTGTTCTTTACCCTTTGGCCGGGTCTCAACGGAAGTCCCAATCTCTCTCAGATTCCTCCAACTCGAGCGATGATCTCTTCGGCGACTTCGCCGTCAATCAGGGGTAAGTCTTGTTTGCTTTATTGGCACATAGTTCGCTTATTTTACTTCGTTCCTCGTCTGATTCCCCCTTTTTTTTTATCTCCCAGAGCTCGCGCTGTTCCTCTGCATGTCCCGGCGGTCTCCGAGCCGGTAGTCACTTCTCCCCTTCGTGTTGAAGGGGAAGGTGATAAGTCAGCGTCGCATCCGGCTTCTCCCCAAACCTCTGGATTGCCGGATGTGACGATAACCGACTCTGGGATGGGTGAGAAACCGTCCGGCACCCGCATCGCCAAGACCACTGCGCCAGGAGCCGCGGCGGCCAAATCTTCAACTAGAAAGGTCCCGATGACTGGCTCCGGCTTCCAGTCTTATAAGGATTTGGACCTAACTGCTCTCTTTGGAGAATTTCACCGGCGCGTCGGGGAGCATCGTCAGGTGGAGGATAGCGTGATCACTGAACTCCAGGACAAGTTTGAGGTATGGATGTACTTCTCTCCCAGTCCCCAAGTGCCGGGTTATCCGCGTGCGATGACTCGGGACTTCTATTAGCTTGTCCTGTCTTGCATACATATAAATTTAGCCTTGATGAGTAGTCCCCAAGAGTCGGAATAGTTGCTTTCAACGTTCTGGGTCTTTTGTTGAACTGCTGTATCTTGAAACTGATGAAACTTCAACTTAGTAGTCCCCAAGAGTCGGATCTACAACTTGCTCTTTTCCGGGTCTTCTTGTTGAACCCTTTGCTTTTGTCGATCTCAAATTGAGTAGCCCCCAAGTACCGGGTTTCTGCTAGCGGCAACCTGGGACTTGTAACAATTTGAGTAGTTGATTGCTTTCTTGTAATCTTTATCATCTCTATTCTTTTGAACTTTTCAGGACCAAGCTCACCAGCATGATCACGCCCTCCAGGTCATGAAGGAGGAGCTGAAGACTGAAGCCGGCCGACGTGCCGAGCTTGAAAAGAAGGTTGCCGAACTGGAGGAGAAGCTCGGCCAGGCTGCCGAAGAAAACGCCGGGCTTCGTCAAGACATTGAAGAGCATGAAAGTGCCTGGGCTGATGCACGAGATAAGCTGCAGGAAGAACTGAAAGCCTCCAATGCTAAGTTTGAAAAGCTTGTCTTGTTTATTTCAGAGATGGTAGCGTCCCTCTTCGGTAAGTTTACTCTTCCGGGTATTGACTTGTTGCTTTTTGCTCTCCCAAAATATGTCCGGCTTATCAGTCTCTGTCTTTGCTTCGCAGGCTCCTGGAACCCAATTTGCAAACTTGAGCCGGAGATGAAGCTGAGGGCCGCCTATACTCTTGCCCAACAATTGTATTACGGCGCCGGCAAAGCTCTGATGGCCTGCCATGGTTGGGAGAAACCACCCACTACCCAAGCCAAGTTCCTACAACAGCTTAACGTTTTGCCAGCTTGGATGGACATCTGGAAGAGGTCCGCTGCCCGGAGAGCCGCCATGCGCATCCTTGCGTTGACGAAGGCGTATTACCCGGTGGTTGACACGGAACTGCTGACCCGGGGGTGGCCTTCTCTGAAGAGTGATGGAACTCCGCTCACGCGAGAGGACATCAGAAAGATTGATGAGACGACGTGCCATCACGCCACGCTTCTTACCGACACCTTAAGTTTGAGCTCGTTCCAAGCTGGCTTCAATGCTGAGGGCGCGAAGTTATATCCAAAGGATCCGGTCGAGACGAAGATGGATCCGAGTTATCAGGCGCCTCTTCCTACTCATCCGGAGGATGCTCAGGCTTCAGGAGCTTCTAATGCAAACGCGCAACTTTCCAGTGTGTTTGAAATATGCTAGGAGGATGCTGAAGGCATAACTCGAAAGAAATCGAAGAAGAAGCCCGGCTCTTCCAGCTCAAGCGCTCCAGCCCCCAAGACTCCTGCGGTTCCGACTGAGGTTGGCCCGGCAGTATAAACTGGCTTGTAGCTTTCTGATGACACTTTATGTTGTCCTGGAAACAATATTCTTTTGGCCTATATGGCGTGTAATAGGTTAGCTTTAAACTTTGATTGGCTATACCTGTTATGGTGCGCCTTCGTGCACTTTTAAAAATTTGTTCTTTAATGGAATCCGTCTTTTATGAATTCTGTAAGTCTTTGCGGTTTCGATGACCCTTTTGGTTTCTTTAGCTCTCTGCAAAGCAGGTTTTCTCGTGACTTTCTGTGCATAAAATTCCTGAGCGATCAGGGTCTGCTAAGTCCCCATGGGCTTCATAGTCAGATTGAAAGCCGGATTTTAGCATCTGGTCATATGTAATGTGAGAATAACATCAAGCTAGCAGGCAAGTATAACCAAGAGTTTGTAACTTACAACTTTCTTAGTTAGTAAGCCCCCAAGACCCTGATCACATAAAAAATAAGGCACTGAAAACAAAATGCTCTTTCTTTTTAGAGGTGCCTTCCTCATTTCATTGATCATATAATATGTACATAGCTAGCAAGCCGCCTTATTAAAAACCTTCCAGTCCCCTTAGGTACCCTGGTAAGGAAAAGAGCGCGTCTGAAACCTGCTGCCTTTAAACTGAAGAGATACAAAAAGGTGGAACTCGTCTCATCCGGGAGCTCACAAAACCTAAGTGTAGTATGGCCTAAGCTCTGCTATGTTCCAGGGCCTGTCGTTCTCTGTCATCGGATTTCTTGTATGGTCTGTATTGTTTCCCGTTGCTGTAGCTTGCTCTCTAACATCCACCAAGTAATAAGACCCGTTGTGCAAGTTCCGGCTTACCACGAAGGGACCTTCCCATGGGGGAGTCAGCTTGTGGAAGCCGGTCTTGTTCTGGGCTAGCCGTAGGACTAAGTCTCCTTCCTGGAAAGTTCTTGATCTAACCCGGCGACTGTGATAACAC
Source organism: Poa annua (assembly GCA_026929855.1). Lineage (NCBI taxonomy): Eukaryota > Viridiplantae > Streptophyta > Magnoliopsida > Poales > Poaceae > Poa > Poa annua. Next base: position 24,169,458 of record CM049439.1, on the reverse strand, counting down.
CTCAGGTCTTGCTGGTATATGACTGATCTTTGCAGGGCTAACTCTCTTGCCTCCTCAAGCATATCGACTGAATTTTGCCGGGTTTGCTCGTTCTCAGTTTCAACATAGTTTGCAACTCTTGGAGAGTCATGGAGAATATCGCTGGGTAACACGGCTTCTGCCCCGTAAACCATGAAGAAAGGAGTGAAGTCCGTTGATCTGTTCGGGGTTGTGTTTATGCTCCAGACGACTGATGGCAGCTCTTCTTCCCAGCACCCGGCGGCTCTGATTAATGGAACCCGGAGTCTTGGCTTGATGCCTCTTAATAGCTCCTGATTTGTCCTCTCTACTTGACCGTTTGACTGGGGGTGTGAAACTGAAGCAAGATCAAGCCGGATGCCGTTCTCTTTGCAAAATATCTGCATCTCTCCAAGTGAGAAATTTGTCCCGTTATCAGTGATGATGCTGTGAGGATATCCGAAGCGATATATGATCTTCTTCAGGAACTTGACTGCTGTTGCTGCTGTGCAACTGTTGACTGCTTGAACCTCGACCCACTTTGTGAACTTGTCTACTACGACTAAGAGGTGAGTCTTCTTATTGGGTGATGTTTGAAAAGGCCCCACCATATCCATGCCCCAAGCTGCAAAGGGCCATGTTATTGGGATGGTCTTCAAATCTTGAGCCGGAACGTGGATTTGCCTTGCGTATCTCAGGCATCCATCGCAAACCCGGGCTATGTTCTCTGCGTCCGCCAAAGCCGTCAACCAAAAGAATCCGTGCCTGTAAGCTTTGGCCACCATCGATCTTGTGGACGCATGATGTCCGCAGTCTCCTGAGTGGATCTCCTGAAGAATTTTCCGGCCTTCCTCTGGTGAGACGCATCGTAGAAACACTCCAGACGTACTCCTCTTCTATAACTCGCCGTTGATGATGACATAACCCTTAGCCCGGCACACAATCTGCCGTGCCAGCACCTCGTCTTGTGGTAGCTCTTCTCTCACCAGGTAAGCCAGATACGGTTCTGTCCACGATGGAATCTGATGTAAGGCGGCGACTAACTGTGAATCCGGGTAGTCAGGGTGCGCTAACTCTTCTTCTGTTGGAAGCTTGACCGAAGGATGATGTAACTCTCCTGGAGCCAATTCTTGATAAGGCGTCTGCTGCCTCGTTCTTTCGTCTGTCGATGTGTTCAACCTGATAACCGGAGAAGAAGCCGGCTACTCGGTCTACTTCTCTCCTGTAAGCCGCCATGTTGGCGTCTTTCCTGTCCCAGGTTCCTGATACTTGCTGTGCGACAAGGTCAGAATCTCTATAGCACATGATCCTCTTGATATTCATCTCTCTGGCGACCTTCAGACCATGCAACAAGGCCTCATACTCTGCAATGTTGTTGGTGCATGGCTCGAAGTGTATCTGTAGGACGTAGCTTAACATCTCTCCTTTTGGCGATGTTAAGACGACACCGGCTCCTGACCCTTCAAACAATTTTGACCCATCGAAGTGCATAACCCAGTGTTTTGTGCTTGGTGCCGGTGGCAAGGGGTCAAACTCTGTCCAGTCGTTGACGAAATCCACCAGGGCTTGTGATTTGATTGCTGTCCTTGGCTCGTAGTTGATATGATAAGGCCCCATCTCGATGGCCCACTTTGCGATTCTGCCTGTAGCTTCTCTGTTTCTGATGATTTCTGCCAAAGGAGCGGAACTCACCACCGTGATGGGGTGTTCCTGAAAATAGTGAGGCATCTTCCGTCTTGCCATAAACACGCCGTAGACCAACTTCTGCCATTGCGGGTATCTCTGTTTGGACTCTGTGAGAGCTTCACTAACATAGTAAACCGGCCTTTGAACTGGGTACTCCTTTCCTTCTTCTTTGCGCTCCACCACGACCACGACACTGACGGCTCTTGAATTTGCAGAGACGTATAGTAACATCGTCTCTTTGCTTGTGGGAGCTGCTAGCACTGGGGCTGTGGACAATGTCTTCTTCAAGTCTTCAAAGGCGTCATCTACTTCCTGGCCCCAAACAAACTTGTCTGACTTCTTCAGCAATTTGTAGAGTGGAAGTGCTTTCTCTCCCATCCTTGCAATGAACCGGCTCAGGGCTGTGACGCAACCAGTCAGCTTCTGGACGTCATTGATACACTCCGGCTTCTTAAGGTTCATGATGGCCTTAATTTTAGCCAGGTTTGCTTCTATCCCCCTCTCTGAGACTATGAAACCCAGCAGCATGCCTGCTGGAACTCCAAACACGCACTTGGTCGGGTTTAACTTCATCTGGTACTTGCGAAGATTGGTGAAGGTCTCTGTTAGGTCTTCCAGGAGTGACCCGGCTTTCTGCGACTTGATCACGACGTCGTCGACGTAAGCGTGCACATTGCGACCTATTTGATGCTGGAAACAATTCTGGATGCATCTCTGGTAAGTGGCACCTGTGTTTTTGAGGCCAAACGACATGGTTTTGTAACAGAAAGCACCAAAAGGGGTGATGAACGAAGTCTTCTCCTAGTCGTCCACATTGAGCTTGATTTGATGATACCCGGAATACGCATCCAGGAAACACAACAACTCGGTACCGGCTGTGGCATCGATGATCTGATCTATACGAGGCAATGCGAAGGGATCTTTCGGGCAAACCTTGTTCAAACTGGTGTAATCCACGCACATGCGCCACTCTCCGTTCTTCTTCAAAACTAGGACCGGGTTAGCCAGCCACTTGGGATGGTAAACTTCCATGATAAACCCGGCTACGAGTAGACGGGCTATCTCTTCTCCGATGATCTTTTTCCTCTCTGCGTTGAAACGACGTAGTCCTTGCTTTACAGGCTTTGCCTTTGGATCAACATGTAAGCTGTGCTCAGCAACTTCACTCGGTACACCCGGCATGTCTGAAGGAGACCATGCAAAGATGTCCCGATTCTCACGGATGAACTTGATGAGCTCGCTTTCCTATTTCGGGTCCATGTGGGCTCCTATTGTGAAGTACTTGGAGGAGTCCCCTTCCGTGAAGTCAACCATCTTTGTATCCTTGGCCGACTTGAATTTTTTCTTCTCTTCTTCGTGAGCCGGCTTTTCCAGCACTCGTTTGTCTGCCGGGTCTACTTGAGACTTGTAGTACTTGAGCTCTTCTTCTGAACAAGCCTGTTCTGCCATGATAGCGTCTCCATTGTCACATTCTATAGCCATAGTCTTGCTTCCTTTGACCGTGATTACTCCCTGGGGTCCTGGCATCTTCAATTTGAGATACACATAACACGGCCGAGCCATGAACTTGGCGTAAGCCGGCCTCCCGAATAGAGCATGATACGGACTTTTTAGATCAACTACCTCGAACGTCAAGAACTCCGACCTGAATTGCTCCTTGCTCACTCCAAATGCCACCTCTAGACTGATCTGGCCAATTGGGTGTGCCGACTTCCCTGGAACTATGCCATGGAATATTGTCGATGTTGGGGTCAGGCGGTCTTCGGTTAAACCCATCCTTTTGAATGTATCGAGATATAGGATATTGATGCTGCTGCCTCCGTCCATCAAGACCTTGTTCAAGGAGAACCCGTCAACCTGAGGTGCCACAACGAGAGCCAGGAGACCCGGGTATTCCACTGCTGGCGGATGATCTTCCCTGCTCCAAGTTATAGTTTGTTCTGACCACTTCAAAAACTTTGGAACGGCTGACGCCACTGCATTGACGGCTCTTGCTTTTAATTTTCTGTCCCTCTTGGACGTGCTTGTGGTGAAGACATGGTACTGGCCTTGACTATGAAGCTCCTTCGGGTTCTGCTGATACCCGGATGTGATTTGGTTCTGCTGCTGACTGGACCCGGCATTATTGCTTGGTGGCCCGTTCGACCCAGCCCCCTGTTCGGGTCCCGCTGGGTGACCATTGTTTCCATTGTTACTGAAGTTACCGTTGTTTCTGAAGTTTCCTTGACTCCTCTGTGCCTCTTGTTCATGCCTCATCCAAGCTCTTATGTCGGCGCACTGGGCTAACGAGTGATTTGATGGTCTCCCGTTCTTGCTGTGTTTTGGGCATGGCATGCTGTACATCTCATTGAAGTTTGTGTTTCTCGGAGGTCCTCCCCTGAAGTTGCCACCGGGTCTCGGCCCTCTGTAACCCGTTGTCTGGATTGTACCTACGAACTCTGAATTACCGCCCTCATAAGGGCGCTTGTTATTCCCGTTCTGATTACCATTATTCTGACTTGGGTTTGGGTTACGGCCTCCGTTGACCCGGTTGTTCCTCTGTTGCTCTTCTGTCTCACCTGGCTTCTTATCTGTGGCTGCGTACTTGTTTGCTGTTGTCACCACTTCTCCTATCGAGATCTCCGTGCAGGCCGGGTCTTCCTTCATACGTCCTAGCTTGTCTGTTAAGGGATCAAAACCGCAATTTTTCTCCATGTATGTTATAGCTGTATGTGCTGAAATGTTGAGGGATGACTGCAAGATCTCTGTGACTCTGGCCATCCATTGCCTCGCCGACTCTGTTTTCCTCATGACACAACGATCTAAGTCTGCCTCGGTGTACTGCTTTTTGCAAGTCCCAGCGAAGTTCTTGATGAACGCCGCCTTTAGCTCTTCCCAAGAATTGATACTGCGCGGTGGAAGCCGGTCCAATCATATCTTGGGTGCTCCTTCCGCCATCATGACATACAGGTAACGTGCACATAGATTCGATGTTGCATTCTTCATATCCATGGCCATGCCATAGCTACTCAACCATGTCTCCGGGTTCATGTGTGGCTCATAATTGCTTACTTTGGTTGGCTCTTTAAATTTTTCTGGAAACGGCTCCGCTCTGATAGCATCTGATAAACACTTTGGTCCCGTCAAGTTCGACGAAGTGGCTCCCCCGCGACCCGGCGCAGGCGAAGATGCGGCGGGTCTGGCGGGGACCACTACTCCGACCCCGGCTGCCCCAGCTCCGGCTCCGGCTGCTAGTGGTGCTACCGCCGCTGCTGCGCGTCTTGCTCTTGAACTATTGACTATTGACTGTGCCGCGGACATAGCCGGTGCGACCATCCTCTGAGGCGCGGCCGCCGGCTGTTGTTGCTGGATCACTTGTTGATTTTGTTGCTGAACTTGCTGGTTTACCGGCCCGAGCCGGTTCTGGATGGATCTTGCTGCCGCCGGCTCTCCATGCCGGCTTCTGGTACGACTCCTTTGTGGCTCTGAATTGAATGCTTGCGACCCGCGTGGGTTATTGTTCTGTTGGACCACTGCGGTACGCAACAAGTCAATGGCTCTCCGGGCTTCAACGCCGGCTGGTTAATTATCGAACGGGATCCGCTCTAGGGCATGTGCAGCTGCAAAAATATTGTCAACTGGATTATTGTAATGACCCGGGGGAGTGCTAAACCTGGGAGGTGGCGGAGGTAGTTGTTCTATAACTGCTTCTCCGGCTCCGGCTCCTGCTTCCGGGCTTCCCGCTCCTCCTCCGGCTTGCGCTCCTTGTAGCCCGGCCTGCGGCGCGCCGGCTCCCATCACCGGGTTGGCCGCCGCTACGGGCGCGTTGGCTGGCGTCGTCTGATACTCGAGGACTTGAGGTACTATGGTGTTGACTCCAGTCGGCAGAGGTAACCGGCTTCCGCGCCTTCTGCTCTGCACCGCCGTTAACTCGTTCCTCCTCCTTTGGAGGGCGTCTCTTTCATCTCGTAGCCTCTGCTCTTGCTGGGCCAAAGACCGTTCTTTTTCTGCTATACGCCGGGCTTCATCCGCGCTGTAACATCCCAGAATGTTAATATATTTATTAATGCAAAAATGTGGGCCAACAAAAACTTTTCTCATAAAAATTTGTGTATGTTTAATTCTTGAGAATTGTTTGTTTGCATTGTTTGCAATATTGTTGAGTTCTACCTCTAATTGAAAAATGGAAAGAAAAGAAAACAAATAAAACAAATCACAAAAACAAAACACCATGTGACACATGTCACATTATTTTTCCAAATTAAGAAGTATAAATTTATTTTCACACCAAAATCAATGGAGTAATATTATAAACACTCCTAGTTAATTTTTCACAAACTATTCCCTTTCAAAAATTTAAATTCAAAAGCCCCAATTTCAAATTAGAAATTCATGATTGAGATATTTCAAAATATTTCAAAAAGACTTTGTAACACTCACCAATAATATACTTAGCCTAGACCCTAAGTTTGAACCCAAAAGGATTAAGAGAAATATGAAAAATTAAATAGCAAATTGCATACTGTTTTGGTTCAAACATTTCAACGAACACCTTGTGATCACCCACCCTGTTCTTCCCAAACCGAAGCAACTCATGGATCAATCCAAGCTTTGGGTTGTGCATTGGACAAATTGGATCCAGCCCTGCACTCCCCTCTTCACCACGACCTCGCTGCACGCCGGAGGGAGTCAAACGGTGGCCGGAGTCGCCGTGGAGGCGCCGGCGACAGCCACGGCAGCATGCACGTCGCCATGTCGCGCGGCAGCGGAGGTGGCAGCACCGTGCTCTCCCGTGCCAGGCCCCCCCTTCGCTCACCCTCGCCTCCTGGTCCCCTCTCGCACCCACAGCACGCCCAGCACCAGCCCGAGCACGCCGCGCCCGCGCCATGCCGCGCACGCCGTGCGCCGCCCAAGCCCGTCCACGGCAGGGCCAAGCGCCCGCACGCCCCCGAGCGCGCCACGCCTCCCCTCCTTGCCCACCTTGTTCCCCAGACAGCCCGCAGCGTAGCCGCACCCCTCCACCGGCCTACGGCGAGCACGCACGGCCGCAGGTGCCCTCTGCACCGCGTCCACCGTGCGCCGCCCGGCCACTATAAAGCCGCCCCCGTGTCCGGCATTTCTCCACACCACTCCACTGCTCTCCTCTCACCCTCTCCACTCTCTCGTGCGCCGCTTGACAGCCCAGGCCGAGGCAGCAAGGCCTCAGGCCACCGTGCCCTTCCTCGAGCTCGCCGTGCCCGAGGTAGGCGACGACCACGGCTAGGCCGTGCTGTTTCTCCCCGTCGCTCCCCTCTGCCCCTAACCTCTTCCCCTTGCACCCCGCACTCACCCGCCTCTTTTTCCCCTCTGGATCGTGCTCAGGAACGTCGTCAATCGCTCGCCGGAGTTGCAGTGCCGCCGCGGAGAAGGAGCTGCTCGTCACCGTCGCTCGGAGCCACGCCAGCAAGCTCCGCTCGCCCCAGGACCTTCCCCGACTCGCCGCCGTCGTTCTGCACCGTCTGCACGCCCTCCCGAGCCCCCTAGGTGAGCGCACCGTCCCCCTCACCGTCGCCGGAGTCGCAGCGCCGCTCGGGTTTGGTCGCCGGCGACGCGAGCGCTCTAGACCGTTAGATCTCCATCCAACGTTAGCTTACCGGTTCGTGAAAAATTATTAAAACTCTGACATACGGGTCCCACGCGTCAGGTTTAAATGGACCGCGCGCGCGCTCTCTGGGTCGCTGACCAGTGGGTCCCCTCTGTCAGATTTTTCAACATTATCCGTTCTGGAGTATTAATTCGAATTCAAGTTTCATTTAAAAATCAGTACTGAACTCAAAATTAGAAAATCCATAACTTTAGATTTACAACTCCAAATTTAGCAAATCCAACTGTTCTGGAAAGCTTATGAAATTCCCTATCCAACTAAACTAGTTTCACTCCATTTGGATATATAGTAAAAATACAATATTCAAAATACAGTAGCATGTTTAAATCCTAAACTTGTTTGTTTCTGATGCTCTGTTAATCCAAATTAGTTGAAACTAATTTTATTAGATCACATTTAACCATGGTTAGTCAACCCCAAAAGGGTTTAATTTTTAGATGAATATAATTTAAATAATAGCCAAAACCTTATTAATTAGCTTCTGAATTCAAAACAATGTGTAGGGAGTTTGGTAACTCCAAATGACTCAAATCCAATTGTGTCATCTTCTACACATCATTAGCTTTCTGTAGAATTTTAGTTTGTATTTTTGTGATCAACAGAACTCAAGCTATGCAATTAAACATGTGCATCAAGTTTCTGCCCTAATTAGGATATATTTGAATAAGGACATATTAAATTAAATTGAAAGCACATAGTGTTGTTTGATGTGTGAAATGGTTGATTAGGACCTCTAAGAGTGTATTGCTATAATGATTGATTGAATAGGCTAGTGATTGTTTGTATTTGATTGATTGTGTAATAGACGAGAACGCTGTCGGGTATATCGAGGAGGAGGGAACTGCTGAACCTGAAGACCAAGACCCAGACCACTTTGCCGAGCAAGGCAAGCTACTCTCTGAGCTTGCACATAACTTATGCATCTAGATTTACAAAGTCCTTTTTCAAAAGCAAAGGTTTACAAAAATCCTTTTTCAAAAGTATGCCTGAGTTATTTTGCCACCCTATATAGAAATATATGCTAAAACTATAGGATGGGAAAACCAACATTGTTTTATTCAAAACTCCTTTGAAAACCTTGTGTGGATACAAAACACCAAGATGTGGTGTTAAAATAAAGAAGTGGAGAAAGATGGTTTTAAGAAAAGCACATTGGGTCCTAGTACTCAGTCAAGCAACCGATAATCTGTGCGACCACATTTACCCACATATGGGAAAGGGCTTAGTCATATAGCTTGCTCTTATTAGTATGGGACACTGCATCAACGGAGATGACTCCGTTATGCATGAGGGAATGGTTTGGTGACCTACCCCTGACCTGGGTCCTCGCTCAAACTCTATGAGTAGATAAGGAGGAGGATAGAAGGATGTCCCCTATACACCGCCAGATAAAACCTATGAGTCCTCACACTTAGATTCCGACGGGCTGGGTTAAGTGTCGATGGAAAGTATCATAGGGGCAGGATCCTATACTAGCATGAGCAAAGGGCAGACTAGGATCGGTGACTCAACTTCGCATACCCCTGGTATGGCGAGACGTGGCAGACACGATGAGTTGTCGGATGGGTGTGGGAAAAGCGTGCTACCTCTGCAGAGGGTTCAAACTATTCGAATAGCCGAGTCCTCGGATATGGACAGTTGAAGGCCCTACTTTGACCATGTGCAAGTTTTGGAAAAAGGTTTGAGTTCTAAAAATAAAAGGAGGTGGAGAACGTTCCATACACCTATACCAACGGATCGGTATGAGGTTGTTGGAGATTATATACCATGATGGTTTACGGTCGGAAAAGGAGGAGTTTTTGGAGAAAACTAATAAAACTGAGACATTAAGAGTAGTTATAATCTTCTTACCTTCTTCAACAAAGATATAGAGATGTTTTAAATAAATAAAAGTGTGAAACTAAAAATGAGACTAGTGCACTCATGTTGGGGTAGTTTGCGAGTACATTCAAATGTACTCATACTAGTTTTGTCCCTGGCTATTGTCGTAGCCAGACTTCGAGGAGCACTACGCCCAGGAGGAGTATGGCGACATCTATGCCAACTGAGGATCTTCATAAGTCGACTGCCTGTCGGGTCATCACTAGGATTTGATGCCTACCCCGCCTTAGCTTCCGCTGATTATTTTGGTTTGGCCCATGAAGGCACCTATGTAAGACTAGGTCTAAATGACCGTTTATGTAAGACTTTAATTCGGTATTGTAATGGATGTAAACTTTGGTATTCAGTTCGGATTATGTGCAACGACAGACTGATCACGGGATCGTTGTGTTAAACATAATCGGGTATTTCGGACAGCTAGTCCGGGGTCCCCACACGCGCGCTCTTGGTTCGCTCTGGCCATGGCCCGCTTTAGATCTTCCAGCTCCCTCTGTGTGGCTGAGTTGGTGTTTGTTACTTCCCCCCAAGTTCTGCGTCTAGTTTCCTGACGCGCCGGCTCTCGTCTGATCGTTCGTCGCCGTCAGGATCGGGTTTGTGAATGCCGTCCCAGGCGCTGGTGTGTGTGTCTGTATTCCTGCGCCGAAAGTCGGTAAAACTGGCACGGTATTGGGATTGGGTGGTGGGTATGTCGCTGGTGGCATGCCAAGCTGACCCCGCTCCCAGATTTCTCTATCCTGTCTAGCGGTTCTCTCTGCACTTGTCTCGCTACTAACGGAAGTTTCCGCTCCATCAGTCGGCTGAGCCGTTGTTACAACATGAACTGTCATGCGCCGCGCGGGTCCCGGGGACACCGGGTGATCTTCCTCCTCAAGTCCATATCCCCAACGATCTTCAAACAACGGCAAAATTGACTCGGTATCTGTGTCCAGATCTGATACACTTGTTGGTGCTTCGACGGAATCCTGTAGTGCTTGAATTGCCGCCTCTTCCTCAATGGACATGACTTCGCACTCTGGCGATCCAACAGACTCTTCTCCATCCGTCTGGGCCATGGTAGCTGACCCGGACTCTGTCTCGTACTCCGGCTCATACTGATCTGAGCCGGCTCCTGTGGTCTGGATTACGCCGACGAATACGCTGATTTGACCAAAGATGATCATAGATCCGGTTTCCAGCTGATCTGCTTCTTCCTTCCAACCAAAGTCGTCCACGATCCGCTCCCCTCCTGGGAGCGTGTAAATCTGGCCGATAGCTAGGTTTTCCATACCGCGCCGCGCTTCTCCACAAATCATGATGTTCTTGGCCGCAGGCCCCACGGTGGGCGCCAACTGTCGTGGGATTGTCATGACAGATGTTTCCGGGTGGAAACTTGAGTATGGGGACATAGCGACTTCTGACATCGGGAGCTTGTCTAGCGTGGCTTGGGGAAACAAGGGTTTACCCAGGTTCGGCCCCTCTTCGTGAGGTAAAGACCTACTCCTGCTTTGCTTTATTGATATGGGGTTTCGAGGACTCGGCGCCTTAGCTCCCGGGTCTCGATTACAATCTCTGGTACCAAGTATTGCTCTGGCCTTCGACCTCTCTCTCTAAGATCCAGGAGACCCCCTTATATAGGCGGTGGGTCTCGCCGGGCGTACAAGCGGGATCCGGGTTACAATCGTACCCGAACTCTACTTTAAGTCCTTTAGGTCTTCGCCTTCCTTATCGGGACTCCGTCTTGTACTTGGTCTCTAGTCTTCTAGATCTTCTTGACTTGCGGGCCAAGACACACGTTGCGCACCGACTTACGTGAGACCCGGCCCATATCTTCATACTTGACCCGCCCCAGATTCTTACCAGGCCGGCTTATCTTCTAGGTCGGTGGGCCTACTGGGTTATGATCCCCCCAATACCGCAGTTAACAGTATTCTGGGACAAGCACATTACACTAAGAATGACAACTATGCTCTTAAGAAGGTGCTCAAAGAAAGGATGGTGACTCAACAGTAAGTAAAAGATAGACCCTTCATTGAAGGAAGCAGGGATTTGACATGTGCTAGAGCTTTTCATTGTTTTGAAAACAGAGGTAATTTTTTTTTTGAGTGGTGGTTGTTCCGTCAACGAATGGCAATAGAGTTCCTGTCATTTTCCATACTAAGTAAGTTGAGAGCGGTTCCGATTTATTTAAAAACAGGCATTTATAATATGCACCTTATTTATATAATTTGACACTCCTCCCAACCTTTGCTTTCTCAAACCATGGCTAACGGAATCCTTGGGTGCCCACCAACATTCACATACCATGGAGGAGTGTCTATTTTTTTTTCTCAAATCTTTTTGGGATATTATAGTGGTCTAACCAACTCTTTTGCAATATTAATGACGAGCAGATAAAGCATGCAAGTCGATGATTACCTAATTAGCATGGAAGATAACAAGCCCAACTACTACTTCCTCATGAGCTAAAACAGTGTCACAAAATGAGAAGTTGTTTGAAGGTTTTAAAGATAGCACATGCAAATTTACTTGAATAATTTGAAATGCCATATATAGGTGTTTATGGTGGACTCTTTGGGATAACTTGGTTTTTAGGGATTTGGAAGCACAAGCATTTACAGCTTAGTACAAGTGGAGGCTAGCTATAGACGGGGAAGCGACAATTCAAGAGAGCAATAACCGTCATAATCATGCTTGCGACAAAATAAAATTAACGGAGGCATAAAAATAATACTAGAACTCTTAGGCAAAATAAATCATCAAGGCTTAATTGAATTTTTGTTTTTAGTCATATACATGCATGTGTGAGCATGTGCCAAGTCGATTCAAATGAATTATTCAGAGTAGGATACCACAATGTCATACTCTTCTATGAACAGAACAATGCAAGCAAACATCCATAGATAATGTCATCTACCATTAATAAATTGGGACTGATCATAAGAGAACATGAACTACTAAGCATCCACCAATCGACATATACCTTATGCGAACCATCTAAGCATGCTCACATGAATGAGTATATGTACAAAAATGAAAATAAATAGACTTCATTACCAGCCTCTTACCCAACCCGAATTGTCATACATCATCATTATTGCCTTTTCACTTGTGTGCTTGAAAGATATGAAAATAATAACCAAGCTCCATGGAGTCACGGAAGGTGATGAACTCTGAAACAAACTATACAAAACAAAAAAGAAACAACAAATATTTTTGGGTTTTCGGATTAGAAAGAAAAAACAGAACAGCCAGCAAAGACGATTTTTTTCGAGGCCCTTAACTTGCTCAGATCAGAAAACTCAAAACTAATTAAAGTTGCATATATATCTGAGGGTTATGCACAAGAAATTTCAGGCCATTACGATTTTTCTGTGATTTGTTATGAATTAAACGGTGGACAGAAGAAATCTGTCCCTGCGCAAGAAAGCAAACAACAAAGCAAAATATTTTTGTGTTTTTCATATTGAACCGAATTAAATACTAAGCATACTAATACTAGAGACTAAAGCAAACAAGCAAGAGAAATAACAGAAATATTTTTGGTCTTTTCGAGTTTTGGAAAGTAAAGCAAAACATGAACAAATAAAAGAAAGAAAACGAAAGCGAAACATGGATATACAAAGTACCGAATGATAATGATATATAGATGAGTGGGCTATCGGTATATCTCCCCCCAAGCTTAGGCTTTTGGCCTAAGTGGAGATCAACCCCATGGCGCCCAAGATGAGATGTCCTCATTGTATGATGAAGAACCTTCGCCATGATATGAACTCGAGGATGCTCCAACGTAGTGCGCGGTGTAGTCCTCCTCAGGTGCCTCCTCAACGCCGTGCTGCCCATAGAAACCTTGCACGCTCAGCTTCTCGTCCAACGCCACCTTCGTGAGCGACAACGACCTCCTGTCAAGACTGAACAAACCGGGCTGCGGCAAAGGGACTTCCCTCTCGTCCCCGTCAGAAAATAACATTCTATAGACAAGATGCCCTGCAGTAGAGCTAGCAGTAACAAACTGGTGACCTTTCATTGCGGCAAGGTCAAGTCTACAAGGAGCAAGTAATTCATCATTTGGATCAATACGAAGCCCCATATGTGCAACAATACGTGAGGCAATAATCCCTCCATTAATAGGTCCCTTAGTGGCTAAGCGACGAGCAATGAGAGCACTAAGATTATATGTAGTGTGATTATTAAGTGCAGCATCAAGAAAAGCAAGATGATGGTGTGAGATGTTACTAGTGTTCTCCCTACCAAGCACGCTAGTACAAATGTAGTAAGTAAAATATTTAATAGCTGGGAATTGAATGTTCCTTATCTTGCCGCGCTGCGCTCGGCGGGTATCATCATTTGTCACCTCGCGGTAGAGCTGCGTCAACTCTCTCGGGTCCCCTTGGATCTTCTTTGTTGTCCCCGAATGTGCAGTACCTATCACATCACAAAACTCACGCAAAGGCATAGTGATAGGCATATCATAAATCTTAAATGAAACAGTTGGCTTGAACATTTTATTGTTCAAAGTAAAGCTCTCAACAAAAATCTTGGTGAGCCTGACATATTGTGCACTCTCATCCAACATATATGAAGTCAGGCCTACCCTCTGCACAAGAAGCAAGAAATCATCAAGTATCCCTGCACCACGCAAAAAGTCAGTGCATGGGAAGGAAGATGAGTTTGGAAACCCATCACCCCTCTTATCTCCAATGCTTGGTGCCAAGATGTTCTCATTGTAAGATTGCCTAATGCGAGTGGTTGATCTCGAGGGCCTTGATACCCTTGGTGCATCACTCTCAAACATATCTTCAAAGGTGTGGTTATGCATCTTCCTTTTCTGAATTTTTTAACAAATGTCATAAAAATTGATTTTTAGCCAACTAAATGAAGGGAAACTACTATAGCGACTTGCTAGAGTCTTAAGCATGCATCAAAACTAGTTATTACAACTTAGAACAAGCATTCAAACTCACTTAACATGACATCTACAACAGCAAAATATTCAATATATAATCCACTAAACAAAAATCTATTTGGATGAGCGGAGGAGTCACATACCGGAGAGCGAATGCCCCAAATATCAGCATCAAAGATGGGCTGAAGATGGAGATCGAAATTGCAGAGGAAGAACTGCAAGAACATGATTTTTTCGAAGGTGGGAGTGTTTGGTCGGGAGAGAGAAAGGTTGGGGAGGAAGGAGAGTAAGTGAGGTGGCCAGGTGGGCCCTCACCATGTCCAGGCGCGGCCAAAGGCCTGCCGCGCCACCACATGATGTGGGTGCATGGTGGGTCCCACTGGTCAGCCTCTGGTACTCTCAGGTACCTCCTCGAAAAATAGGAATTTTGACATAATTTTTTTAATTTTTTGAGAACTTTTATTTTTCACATTTTCTAGTATTTTGCAATAATAAATTTAATGATGAAAAATTATTTTCTAAAACCAAATGCAACTAAACTTTGCAAGCTAAATGATATTACAGTAGGTAAAACAAGAATAAGAGAAAGAATGTTATTTAGCACTTCCATGTAAATAAAACGTATTTGTTAGCAAGGTTGATCAAGTCTTGCCACCAAATAAATTTTAGATAACATAAAAGGATTCAAACATTGTGAGACACTCATGTTACCTTATATTGTATTGGTATGGATCCAATCATAAGAGTTTTGTATTCTTCCTTATAAGGGCAATCAATACTTCCCACTTTGATAGATCTCAAATTAGTAATTGTATTAACTCCATAAACTTTATCCATTCTCTTGGGAAAATCAGTATGCTCCTTGTCATTCACATTGAAAGTTACTTTTCCTTTATTGCAATCAATAACAGCCCCTGTAGTGTTTAGAAAAGGTCTTCCAAGAATAATAGACATATTATCATCTTCAGGCATTTCAAGCACAACAAAGTCAGTCATGATTAAACAATTATTAGCTACTTGAACAGGAACATCCTCACAAATACCAACAGTTGTAGATTTATCAGCCATTTGCAAAGATATATCAGTAGGTACCAATTTATCCAAATAAAGTCTCTTGTAAAGAGAGAAATGCATAACACTAAGTCCTGCTCCCAAGTCACATAGAGCAGTTCTAACATAATTATTTTTGATAGAGCAAGGAATGGTTGGTATACCTGGATCACCCAACTTCTTTGGAACCCTGCCATTGAAAGAGTAATTAGCAAGCATAGTAGATATTTCCTCATTAGGAATTTTCCTTTTGTTAGACACAATATCTTTCATATATTTTGAATAAGGAGGCAATTTAATAGCATCAGTCAAAGGAATTTGTAAGAACAAAGGTTCCATCCATTCATAAAATTTATTATAATGTTCTTGTTCTTTTGTTTTAAGTTTCTTACCAGGAAAAGGCATTTGTTTTTGGATCCAAGGCTCTCTTTCAGTACCATGTTTCTTAGCAATAAAATCTTCCTTAGTGTACTTTTCATTTTTATTATGGTTTTCAGGTTCTTCTTCAACTTCTTCTTTATCTGAATTATCATTCTTATCATTATCATTGTTATTACTATCATCGATATGTTCATTACCACTTTCAGTTTCAGCATCAGAAATAGATATACTATTAGGATCATTAACAGGTTCAGAGGATTCTAAAACAGTTTTATGTTTCTTCTTCTTTTTCTTAGAAGGAGCACTAGGTTCATTAATTCGTTGAGAATCCTGTTCAATTCTTTTAGGATGTCCCTTAGGATATAAAGGATCACGAGTAGAAATACCTCCTCTAGTTGTTACTTCACAAACATGTTTTTCTTTATCCTTAGAGGCATTTTCTAACAAATCTTTTTGCACTTTAGTAAGTTGATCAATTTGAGTTTGAACCATATGAAAATGTTTAATAAGTATTTTAACATGATTGGAGGTTCTATCAACAATATCATGCAAGTTACTAATAGCACGAGAATTTTCCATTAAATGATTCTCTATTCTCATATTAAAATTACTTTGCTTAGCAATAAAAGTACCAAATACCTCAATTATGGGTGGATGAGGAATTGGCTCACATAATTCTTCAATAGGTGGTAAATTCTTCACATCTTCAGATTTAATACCCCTCTCTTTAAGAGATTTCTTAGCTTCCTTCATCACTTCTTCATCTAATTCAATTATACATCTCTTCCTCGGTGTTGGCGTAGGTGTTGGAGTAGGTTTAGGAATATTCCAATCATCATAATTCTGGCTTATTTTAGCCAATAACTCCTCAACTTCTTCTGGAGTTCTTTTCCTGAAAACACAACTAGCACAACTATCCAAATATGTCCTAGATTTAACGGTCTGTCCACTGTAAAATATATCAAGATCATTTTTCTCTAAATCATGATTAGGCTGGCCTCTAATTAGAGAGCAAAACCGTGTCCAAGCATCAGGCAATTTCTCTTCTTAGGAAGGCATCACGTTGAGCACTAGCAGGAAAATATTTACGAAAGAAAGCATCTAGCAAACCAATAGGACTAGTAATAGAACCAGGAGACAAATTATTATACCAAGTTTTAGCTTCTCCTTTTAATGAGAAATGAAATATTTTCGTAACAAAGTAAGTGCGTATCTTTATGTCATCAGAAAATATACCACTCAAAGTAGAGAGTTCATTCATGTGTTCTACAACACTTCCATTTTCGGTTCCACAGAAAGGTTCTTTCTCAACAATAGCTATGTGTGCTAAATCAAGAGAGAAATCATAATCTTTATCTTTAATGTTTATGGGAGATGTAGCAAATTTAGCATCAGGAGATAATTCATATCTAACATCATGTTTTGCAAGAAGACTTTTCCTAGCGCTAGCACCACTAGCAACATTAATTTCATCAATTAAGTCATCATTAAGTTCCACATATATTTCATCAAGATCATCATTAGCATTATTCGAAAACTCAGGTGAATTAACAGGAGTTTCAGCATCTTCATTAGGAATTTCAGCATTTTCAGATTGTTTAGACCTAGCAATTGTAGCATCTAAAAAGGGACCTAATGAACCAGTTTCATCAAGAACAGTAGAAGCATCATCATAAGTAATTTCAGATTCAGCAGGAGTAACAGTACGAGAAGCCTGAGGTGGTGTAACAAGCTTACTCAAAACAGACAGTGAATCAAGTGTAGCAGCGGTACTCAGAATTGTACCTTTTCTTGTAGTGGACGGTATGATGGGAAATTTCTTATCACCAGGTCTTCCCATGATGAATGAATTCCAGAGAGTAATATCACACTCAGGTGAACTTATAAATAAAGCTATGCTCCCCGGCAACGGCGCCAGACAATAGTCTTGATGACCCACAAGTATAGGGGATCGCAACAGTCTTCGAGGGAAGTAAAACCCAAATTTATTGATTCGACACAAGGGGAGCCAAAGAATATTTATAAGCCTTAACATATGAATTGTCAGTTCAGCTGCACCTGTGAATAGACTTGCTCAAGACAGATTATCAGTAGCAACAGTTTATAGCAGTGACAGTGGTGGAATAACAACAACAGTAGAATAAAAACAGCAGTAGTGATTATAGTAGACATCATGATTAAAATACTGTAGGCATAGGGACGGATGAACGGGCGTTGCATGGATAAGATAATTCATATAATAACCAAGTCATGGGCATTTGTAGATAAATAATATAAAGCATCCAAGTACAAAATAACCATAGGCATGTGTTCCAATTTAGTTGTGCGTGCTCGCAATGAGAAACTTGCACATCATCTTTTGTCCTACCAGCCCGATTGCAGCGGGGCCTCAAGGGAAACTACTGGTAATTAAGGTACTCCTTTTAATAAAGTACCGAAGCAAAGCATTAACATTACGTGAACACATGTGATCCTCACATCACAGCCATCCCCTCCGGTTGTCCCAATTGCTGTCACTTTGGGGCCTCGGGTTCCGGACAATAATATGTGTATACAACTTGTAGATATGATCTAAAACAATAATTATCCTCATGATACAATAACATGTTCAGATCTGAAATCATGGCACTCGGGCACTAGTGTCAAGCATTAAGCATAACAAGTTGCAACAATGACGTAAAGTACTAACAACGGATACTAGGCACCATGCCCTAATGATATTACAGCTATTACATGAACGATCTCATCCAATCCCTACCATCCCCTCAAGCCTACAACGGGGAATTACTCACACATGGATGGGGGAAACAATGATGGTTGATGGAGAGGTGGTGGCGATGACGATGGCGATGATCCCCTTCGATTCCCCATCCCGGCGGAGTGCCGGAACAGGAACTTCTGGTCCCCGAATTGAGTTTCGAGGTGGCGGCGGCGCTCGGATGTGTTTCTGGAAAAAGTGCTCGGGGGTATCTGATTTTTAGGTCTGGGGGGCCTTATATCCGAGAGGGGGACGCAAGGAGGTGGTCGAGTCGACCTCATCATGTGGTGGCGCGGCCAGGAGCCTTCCGCGCCACCACATGGTGTGGCTGGCTGGAGGCCCCCCTCCGTCTCATCTTCTGGCTCCGCGGGTCTTCGGGCAAAATAGGAACTTTGGCCCTTTTTCTGGTATTTTTCCTAAAAGTTGAATTTCCGCACAAAAACAAGACACCAGGGCAATTTTAAATGAAAACAACGTTAGTCTGTGTTAGTTGCATTCAAAACACACAAATTAGAGGTAAAACAATAGCAAAAGTGTTCGGGAAAGTAGATACGTTTTGGACGTATCAGACGTCCTCGGTAAAGAGGAAAATCGAGGCCAAAGGAAGGACAACGGTGGCGGACGGCGCTGTCTTGCACCGAAGTGGTAAGTCTTGGGGGCACGGCCATGGTGGCTGGTTTGGTCTCCCCCTTTTATCACCAAAGAGGTAAGCTTTTGGAGGCTGCCACCCTGTCCCAAGGGCGAAGATCAGTAGCTGAGGGAGGCCCCGCCGTCCCACTGTAGCACGTGACACGTGTTGCGGCAGGCTTCCCGATGGCCTACCTCACGTTCCCCTCGGGGGGGGGGGGGACCCTCGTGAGGCGGGACCTCCTAAAGCATATGTCCTTGATGCGGGTGAGGTTACCCTCCTGAGGCTCCCGCCCTGCAACACGCCTATGATCCTCGTGTGCCCCCAGTCTGCGTGGTGGGCCTATGAAGCCTCTCACCCTCCGAGGAAAAAGTCGGGCCGTCATACCCCGGGATCGGTTGGCCCGACAGTAGCCCCCGGGCCCGCGGTGAGCGCGGCCCACCTGGGGAGGCGGAACGCCGCGGGCCAAAATAGTAATTTTCCGGAGGAGGGCGTGATGATGAAGGCTTTGACAGGTGGCAAGAGACGGCCGGTCTTCCCTTTGACGTGGCGACGACATGCGGGGAATCGTGGTGATGATGGCAGGGAATCGTGGTGGCGACCGTAATGTCCCATCCGTAGCGGTGAGCGGTTTTACTCACGCCCGGCTCCTCGATTCTCGCCCGCGTCGGCCCCGAGACGTGATGCCTACCCGCCCGGCCATAAATAGGGCCGGAGGGGCTCTCATCTCGTCATCTCTCTTCTTCCTGCTCCAGTTCATCCCTTCCCCCCTCACACACGATGGCTCGAGGTGCTCGGGGAAAAGGACGCGGAGGGCGCACGGCCGCGCTGCCTGATGAAGGCACCAGCGCCCGCGAGGCGTCCGTGAAGCCTCGCGGTCGCCCAAGGGGGCGCCCGCCGGGCCGGAAGACGGCCAGCCGTGGTGCCTGCACCTCCTCAAGCGCTCCGCCCCCCCCCTGCGAATGGGTGGACGGCTGCGAGTTCTTGGTGTGCATGCGCTCGCGGGTCCATCGCCGCCTCCTTCTTCTCAGGTTGTTTCTCCGCATGGTCGGGGACGACCAGGTGAGCGGCTTCTGGCTGCGCATGGACGGTTGCCGCGACGGCCCGACATGGTGTAGAGCCGGGAGGAACGACGACGGCGCCGTCTACCTGTCGCGTGGGTGGATGACCTTTGCGCACCTCCACCATATCTGGTCGGGGAGCTACCTGACCTTCAGGTTCGTTGGTGGAGATAGCTTCCTCGTCAAGCTCTTCGAGGAGTATGGGGGCTGGCCGGCCTGCTGCCCAGGGAGCTTGGGTGGTAGCGGCAGCTCGTCCCCGGCCGAAGACACCAGCGCCGAGAGCCTTGACGACGATGGTGATAGCTCCAGCGAGGAATGGAGCCTCGCGACGGTGAAGCAGGAGGAAGATTCTGACTAGACGCTCCCTCCTCGCTTAGTTGGTGATGAGCTCGCTCCTCGCCCACGGTTTGCTCGGCCGGCCAGTAGGCCTCGACCTTGATGCCGGCGGCCTTCACCACCGTAGCGATCTTCCCCTCCTTAGGATAGATTAGGTCCTTTTGTTATCCATGTAATATTTGCAAGAAAAGTAATGAAGAAAAAACCCTTTTCTGGCCTTGGTTCGCCGTGGTACTGTGATGTTTGTCCTTGGTTAGATGAGATCTGTTTTGTAGCGCGGGTACGATGTGCCTCTATGATGCCGGGTCTCGCGAGAGGTACATATGTCCTGGTGCGGTCTTGATTTGAACGGGGAACCGCTGGGGGTTTTCCTCGGGAGGGCCTCGGCGGGTTTCCTTTATGTAGAGAAAGGAAAAGAAAAGCCTCGAGAAGCACCAAGGACCATGATGAGGCGGCATGTTTGAGGGAAAACCCCAGCCACCGCGCTCGGCCTTATTGGGTTTCTCGGTGATGCCGGGCCCGGCCCGTACATCGGTACGGTGCTTGAGAAGGTTTTATACGGTTTTTGAGAGCACCTAGGACCTTTGTATGAGGCGGCATGTGTGGGGCAGGCCCATTCCACCGGCACTCGATCTTCTCGGGTTTCTCAGTGCTGCCAGGCGGACCCGTACATCGACACCGTGCTTAAAAAGGTTTAATGCAATTTTTTAAGAGCACCATGGACCTTTGTATGAGGCGGCATGTGTGGGGCAGGCCCATTCCACCGGCACTCGATCTTCTTGGGTTTTTCAGTGCTGCCAGGCGGACCCGTACATCGACACCGTGCTTAAAGAGGGTTTCTTCCGAAAGTGTCGCGTGAGTTTGGAAAGCACCAAGGACCTTTGTATGAGGCGGCATGTGTGGGGCTAGCCCATTCCACCAGCGCTCGGTCTTGTTGGGTTTTGCAGTGCTGCCAGGGCAATCCCGTACATAGACACCGTGCCTCAAGGGGATAGCACCAAGGGCCTTGACGAGGTGGCATGCGTTGGAGCTGGCCCAACCACCACACTCAGCCTTGTTAGGTTTTGCGGCTCCGTTGGGCAGACTCTGGCCATGCAGCCACTGTGCCTAGCCCCCGCTCACGTGGTACTTAAGGGGAAACATCCAAAAAACCAAGAGGTCAGAGATGCTTACCGAGGGGTCTGCGACTTAGTGCTGAAAAACAAATAGTTCATTACATGTTGCCGTTCGTGTCAGGGCACGCAGACTTATGGGCGCTGAGGCCACGCGGCGCCTCCTTCTCCAAAAACTTCCTGCTGAGGCGGGTGCGAGCTTGATGTCGTGGCGGTCGTGAGGCCTTCATGCGTAGAACTTGCGGAGGTGCTCGATGTTCCACGGGTTCGCCACAACGACTCCCTCCATTGTATCCAGCTTGGCGGCGCCTGGGCGTGCGATGCGCGCGATCTTGAATGGTCCTTCCCACATGGGCGATAGCTTGTGGAGGCCCTCCCTGGACTGGATCCTGCGCTGAACAAGATCGCCTACCTCGAGAGTTCGACGTCGTATGTGCCGGCTGTGGTACCGTCGCAAGGCCTGTTGATAGCGCGCTGGTCGGAGTATGACGCGATGCCGAGTCTCTTCCAGGAGGAGCAGGTCTTCCTGCCGCAGCTCGTCCTGGAGAGCTTCTTTCAAGGCCAGCACTCGGGGCTACCCATGCTTGAGCTTGGCAGGCAACACCGCCTCAGCTCCGTAGACCAGGGAGAAAGGTGTCTGACCTGTGGGCTTGGTGGGGGTGGTACGGATGGACCACAGCACCGCTGGTAAGTCCTCGATCCAGCTCTTGCCACTGGCCTTCAGCTTCCTCTTGAAGCTCCGGGTCTTGAGCCCCTTCAGGACCTCTGCGTTGGCTCGCTCTGCCTGGCCATTGCTGCGTGGGTGTGCTACGGAGGCGTAGCATATCTTGACGCCGAGATCTGCGCAGTATGACTTGAAGAGTCCGCTAGTGAACTGTGAGCCATTGTCTATGATGATGCGGTTGGGGACCCCGAAGCGGCACACAATCCCTCTGATGAACTTGATAGCGGACCTAGCAGGTATGGTGCCCACTGCTTCGACCTCGGCCCACTTTGAGAACTTGTCAACGGCAACGTACAGGTAGCGATAACCTCCTTGAGCTCTAGGGAATGGCCCCAGGATGTCCAGCCCCCACACAGCGAAGGGCCACGACAGTGGGATGGTTTGCAACTCTTGCGCTGGTTGGTGGATTTGTATAGCATGGAACTGGCATGCCTCGCATTCCCTCACGAGGTCCGTTGCGTCTTGTAGGGCCGTGGGTCAGAAGAAACCGCTCCGGAATGCCTTAGCTACCAGAGTGCGGGAAGAGGAGTGATGTCCGCAATCCCCGCTGTGGATGTCACTGAGCAATTCTCGGCCTTCATTGGTGGCGATGCACTTGAGGGCTACCCCGTTAGGGCGTCGCCTGTACAACGCGTCGTCCTTGAGGCGGTACAGCTTGGCTTGGCGGGCCACACGCTCAGCCTCTTCCTCTGCTGAGGGGAGGCTCCCTTCTTCGAGATAGAGCCATATCTCCGCTATGTAGTCGTCCGCTTGATGTTCTGCTATCAGCACCTGGCGATCTCCTGAGGGCGTGCCGCAGCTTGGGGCTCCCGTGGGCGGTGGCGGAGGTGGCTCAGCAGGCCTCAAGATGTTTTCTTTGGGAGGAGCCGCCGAGGGCGTGGAGAGTATTTCCTCGAATACTCCGGGGTCCTGCGGTTCCCCTCTTGACGCGCGTCGAGCGATGATGTCGGCTTCGGCGTTCTGTCCACGTGGGATGTGCATGAGTTCCATCCCCAAGAATTGTTTCTCCATCTGCCGCACTTTCTCCAGGTAGGCGGTCATGTGATCGTCTTTTGCTACGTAGCTTTTATTGGAGAAGTTGACTAGCAGCTGGGAGTCCCCCTTGATGATGATCCTTTTTATGCCGAGAGCGATGGAGGCTCAGAGCCCTATGAGGAGGCCCTAGTACTCCGTGATGTTGTTGGATCTTTTCTCCCACCGGCCGAAAGCAAGCTGCACCGCGTAGTATAGTTTTCTCGCCGGTCGGTGATGTCAGTACTACACTAGCCCCCCGAGCAGGCTACCATGAGACAAAAGATCCTCTTTCTAAAGAGATTCGATTCGGAGCCCTTCTTGCAGAATGCTCCGTCAAACTTAAGGGACCAGTACCCCTTAGTTTCCTCGCCAGGGCGGAGCTCCTCCTCCTCGTGCTCCCACGTTGTGGGGGTATCCGTCCACTCTGCCGTGAAGTCAGCCAGGGCTGCTCCCTTGATGGACCTGGTAGTGAGAAACTCCAGCTCGAACGGCTGTAGCCCGATGGCCCACTTGGCAACTCGTCCTGTGGCATTTGAGTTGCGCATTATCTGCTCTAGTGGGAAAGAAGACACCACCGGCACCGGGTGGCCTTGGAAGTATTGTCGCAGCTTTCTGGAGGCCATGAGGATGGTGAAGAGTAGCTTCTGCTGCATGGTATAACGCTCTCGGGCATCCCGCAGCACTGTGCTGACGTAGTAGACTGGGTGCTCCACCAGGTGTGTCTCCGTAATGCCTTCGCCGGCTGCCTCGTGAGGCTCCCGAGGTCCATCTGGAGGGCGCTCCTCGGGAGCCCCCGAGGCAACCCCTGCTGGGTGCTCCAAGACCCTGAGGAGTTTATCAAGAGGCGCCTCGGGAGGGTCCTTATCTGCCTCGGTCGGCGTCTCCGCGCGTTTTCTCTTCTTAACGACGGCCTCTTCTCTTCTGACGACCAATACAGCGCTGGCGGTCTGCGGGGTGGCAGAGATGTACAGCTTCAGGGGCTCCCTTGGTCGAGGTGCTACCATGACAAGCGGGCTGGCCAAGTACCTCTTGAGCTCTTCGAACGCGGCTTCCGCCTCGGGAGTCCACTCGAATGGCCCCGTCCTCTTCATGATCTTGAAGAAAGGGAGGGCTTTCTCGGCGAACTTAGAGATGAACTTGCCGAGGGCGGCCATGCACCCCGCTAGCCGCTGCATGTCCTTGAGGCGTTTCGGGGGTTTCATTTCTTCGATGGCCCGGATTTTGTCGGGGTTGGCCTCAATGCCTCGGTGAGAGACCAGAAAACCCAACAGCTTACCGGAGGGTACTCCAAAGACGCACTTGCTGGGGTTGAGCCTGATGTTGACCTTGCGCAAGTTCGCGAAAGTCTCCTCCAGATCAGCTATGAGCGTGTCACTTGTGCGAGTGTTGACCACGATGTCATCGACATATGCCTCGGCATTCTTGCCCATTTGGAGTCCTAAGGCAATGCGTATGAGCCTCTGGAAAGTGGCTCCTGCGTTCTTCAGACCGAACGGCATGCACACGTAGCAGTACACGCCGCACGGGGTGAGGAATGCCGTCTTCTCCTCGTCCTCCTTGGCCATTTTGATCTGATGATAACCGGAGTAGGCGTCGAGGAAACATAAGAGGTCACACCCGGCGGTGGAATCCATGATCTGGTCGATCCGTGGCAGAGGATATGGGTCCTTAGGGCAGGCCTTGTTGAGATCGGTGAAATCGATGCATAGGCGGCCCTCTCCGGTGTGTTTCGGGACGACCACGGGGTTGGCCGTCCACTCAGGGTGGATAACCTCTCGAACTATGTTTGCCTTTTCGAGCTTCTTGACTTCTCGTACGATGAACTCCTGTTTCTCTGGCGCTTGACGTCTCGACTTTTGCTTCACGGGGCGTGTGCTTGGGCACACGGCTAGATGGTGCTCGATCACCTCCCTCAGGACACCAGGCATATCCGACATGCTCGTACAGAACATGTCGGCGTTTGCCTGGAGGAAGGCGACAAGCGCGCTTTCCTATTTGGGGGTGAGGCTTCCGCCTATGGTGGCGGTAGGCCCCGTGCCGTTAGGTCCCAGCGCCACTTTCTTAGTCGAGGCCTTCTCTTGGGTGAAGAGTATCTTCTTGTTCCTCTCGGAGCTCTCCGGCACGTCATCCACATCGGCAGGGTGCGCGGCAGCCCCCGAGCGGTAGGCATGCTCGACCGAGCGCATGGAGTCCTTCTCATCGCAGCGAATGGTGATCGTGGCCTTGCTGCCGGGGATCTTGACGAGGTTGTAGGCATGATGCGTGACTGCCATGAATTTGGCGAGCGCCGGGTAGCCGAGGATGGCGTGGTACGGTAGTCCGATGTGAGCCACGTCGAAGTCGGCGTACTCTGTGCGGTAGTTCTCCCTCGTGCCGAAGGTAACCATAAGACGCACTTGCCCAATTGGGATCGTGGTGCCCTCGGTCACACCGGCGAATGGCCGTGTAGGCATCAGTCAGCTGTACTCCACCTGCATTTTGTCGAAGGTATCGATGGAGATCACGTTGAGGCCAGCGCCCCCGTCCACCAAGGTGTTGGTGACCGCAACGTTGTTGATGGTTGGGGTGCACACCAGTTGGATGGTGCCTACTGTGGCGACATATTTGGGGTGGTCGCTGGCGTCAAAGGTGATCGGGTACTCCGCCCACTTGAGGCGTCGAGAGGCCTCCGCCCCCGGGAGGGCAGCGCTGACGACACGGGTCAACTGCTTGAAGTGGCGGTTCGAGATGGGCGCTTGAGCACCTCCCAGGATGTAGGCTGCATGCCTGGGTTCTTGGTACCCACCGTTAACCTCAGCAGGGAGGTTATGGTTCCCCTCATCAGGCAGCTGCTGTACGGCATTGGCCTGAGTAGGCTTCTGCTGGTTGCCCTGGTAAGGCCCCTGCCAGTTTTGTTGCTGGTTGTTGGCCTAGCCGCCCCCGTTGTTCCATTTGGTGCCTCCGTTGTTGTACTGTCTGCCTCGGCCTCCGTCGCGGTTCCCGCCGGAGCCCCCGCGTTTTTCCTGCTGCTTCTCGCGCATCTTCTTGAGCTCGTTGCACTCGCTGGTGCCGTGAGAGTGAAGCTGGTGGTACTAGCAGAAAGGGCGGTCCTCGTCGTCCCTCTTTGATTCCTTCTTCGACTCACGCTCGGGCTCCGTGGCTAGAACGGCGGGCGCCTTCCGCTTGGAGTCCTTTGCGCCCTTCCCCTTCTCGCGGGCAGGCTCCTCGTCAGGCGCGTTGTGCTGGGAGGGTCTGCCCTCCTCAGCCTTGGCGCACTTGTCGGCGAGGTCGAACAACTCTACCACTGTTCCCAGGTCGTCATGGATGCCGAGCTTCTCCCTCATGCGGGTGTTGGTAACTCCTTCCACGAAGGCCGCAATGATCGAAGCGTCGGTGCAGTTGGTGACCTTGTTGCGGACGTGGCTGAAGCGCTGGATGTACTTCCGGAGCGTCTCCCCCGTCTTCTGCTTCACTGCGCGGAGGTCGTTGAGGTTGAGGGGTCGCTCGTATGTTCCCCTGAAGTTCGAGATGTACTGCTGGCACAAGTCCTCCCAGGAGGCCACCGACTTCTCGGGAAGGTTCAGTAACCATGCTCGCGCCGCCTCCTTGAGGGCCAGCGGAAATCAGTTCGCCATGACCTTGTCGTCGCCTCCCGCGGCTTGTACCCCCACGTTGTAGAGCTGCAGGAACTCGACGGGGTTTTGGGTCCCGTCGTACCGAGGGGGGAGCTCTGGTCTGAACTTGTTCGGCCAGTTGACACGGCGAAGGTCCTCGCAGAATGCCACGCAGCCACCGCTGTAGGTGGCGGGTCTCCCCGCGAGCCCGGCGCGGTTCTGGTGCCCTGCCACTGCGATGTTTCGGACCGTCTGGTCTTGCCGTTCCCGGTCGCATGCCCTGGCATTGTTGGGTACGCGAGGGATGATTTGTTAACTGGGGCCATCGTCGTGCCCCGGGTGCGGAGATGACGCGCCGTGCGAAGGCGCGAGGGCTCGGTCGCCAGCTCGGGGTTCCTCGGCGCGGGGAGGAGGTTGGTGTTGAGGAGCGGCGTTCGCCGCTGGTCCTTTGGGAGCCGCTGGAGCGACTAGTGAGCGGGAAGGCGCGGAAATGATTCCCACGGCCCGGACCAGCTCAGTCACACGGGTGAGCCAGTCTTCATGGGCGTCCTCGGCCGGCCTGAAACGTAGGAGCTCCCGCGCCATGCGTAGCGCCGTGCGCGGGCCCGGTGGAACGACCTGAGCCGAGGATGCTGTGTGCGCGACCGATGGCACCACAGAAGGCCCGACGGAGGGCACGACGGAGGGTATGACGGACGGCATGACAGACGGCGTGGCCTGTGGCGGGGTCGGTGCGGTGGACGAGTGCTGGCCCTCCTCTGGTGAGCTGTCTTGGGTTGCCGCGGCCTCGCGACGGGTACGCGACCCGGTGGTGGCGCGAGCGGCGCGGCGCAGGGCGCGCTGCTCACGGGTTTCTCCGGCAGGGGTGCGCTCCCCGACGTTGCTTCCTCCCCTGGTCATGTCAGCTGTCGGTGAAGGTGAAGCGCGCTCAAAGCCCCCTACCTGGCGCGCCAAATGTCGGAATATAGCCTCCGAAGAAGCTAAGAAAGAGTATCGAACAATGGCGGGCCTTAGAGCGTTGCCTCTGTCTTCACGAGGCTCGACGAAGGAGATGAACACACTGCAGAGATTGACACTTTGTTTACCCAGGTTCAGGCCACCGCGGAGGTGAATGCCCTACTCCTGCTTTGTTGTATTGATCGGTAGAACGCAGGGAGCTACAATGGTGAACGCCTAGAGTTTCTAGGGTTTGAGTGTACAATGTCCGAACCCTTAGCCGGGCCGGCGACTGTCCCCTTTTATAGGCGGCTGGGAGCCTTCGTCTTCGGACTCCGTAGCGGGACGCTCCCGCATGCTTCCAATAGAGGCCCTGCTCCTCTGCAGCTGCTTTGGCAGAGGTGGCCGACCAAGTCAGACCCACGGCCGTGCGCTGCTGCGCGGCCGTTGTCTTCTTCCCCTTGCAAATTCAGTCGCCGCTCCTTTGGCGCAGAGCCGTACGTCCTCGGTAAAGAGGAAAAGCGAGGCCAAAGGAAGGACAACGGTGGCGGACGGCGCCGTCTTGCACCGAAGTGGTAAGTCTTGGGGGCACGGCCATGGTGGCTGGTTTGGTCTCCCCCTTTTATCACCAAAGAGGTAAGCTTTTGGAGGCTGCCACCCTGTCCCAAGGGCGAAGACCAGTAGCTGAGGGAGGCCCCGCCATCCCACTGTAGTGCGTGACGCGGGTTGCGGCAGGCTTCCCGATGGCCTGCCTCACATTCCCCTCGGGGGGGGGGGGGACCCTCGTGAGGTAGGACCTCCTAAAGCATCTGTCCTTGATGCGGGCGAGGTTACCCTCCTGAGGCTCCCGGCCTGCAACACGCCTATGATCCTCGTGTGCCCCCAGTCTGCGTGGTGGGCCTATGAAGCCTCTCACCCTCCGAGGAAAAAACCGGGCTGTCATACCCCGGGATCGGTTGGCCCGACACTCATGAGCTATCATTAGCTTGTCATGGGAGACTAGAAGATCTACATGAGAGCTCGAGAGCTTTTCATGTATTTCTTTCAATTTTCCATAACCACTAGATAGCACCTCAAGTTGAGCCCTTAGCTCAACATTCTCCGTTAAAATGGATGCTTCACAAGAGATTGAGTTAGTAGCAAAAGCATCATTATTAATTGGAATAGGAAATGATAAATAGGAAAGCTCTTTTGAGTGTGAAGCTTTAAGGTGTGCATGAGACTCAGTGAGTTTGATGAGCTCACCCTTAATGACCTTAGAGTCATTGTTTAGGCGCTCAAAATCCCCAAGGAGTATAGAATGTGCATCTACAAGCTCACCATTTTTTATTTTGAAGTCATTAGCCACTTCAATAGTTCTATCATGGGATTCCTTTACTCTAGAAAGTTGAAGAGCAAAAGTCTCCTCAAGAGACTCCTTGGGGGTTTGTTCTTCTTCAAGAGCTTCCTTGAGTTCCGTGATCTCATATGCATATTTGTGTTCACGGTCTAGATCTTTATCACTGGTGTCCTCGTGCTCATCAATGAGTTTCTTGCTCTCAATTGCAATAGTCAATATTTCTATGAAGCTAGAGCAAGCAATTTTATTTTTACCTAGAGCACGATAGACAATTTCACTTTTACTTTTTAAGGAAGATAAACTATCCTCATCATTATCACTATCATCATGGGATATTTTGGGGTCCAAAGTAGAGGATACCTTGGAAGCTTTAGCCATAATGCAAAAGTGAGTAATGAACGATGATGATGAATAAATGCTTGGAGCACCAATTGAATCCATGTCTTGTTCCATGGAGTTTTTGGTTTCCTCTACATTGTTAGGCAAACAAATACTAGAGGGAATAGAAACATTTTTATCAAGGCAACAAGACATAGGGAGCATATCATCATGATGATTAATCAAGCAATTTGTACATGATATGCAAGAACTATCCACACAAGCATGTACATCATTTTTGGTGCTACATGTGTTTAAGTCCAAAGATAAATCATTGCAATGAGATAGAGGTGAAGGATCATCAACAATAAGCTCACTATCAACATTACAATATTTATCACTACTCACCATGGCATTAATTCGTGGCTTGCAACATGTAGGTGGAGTAGAGGAAGTTGAGAACTCATCACGACCGGAGGTGGCTGGAGAACAATCATCTCCATCAATCTTGGACAAACTATATTTATCTTGAAGCTTGGTCCAAAGCTCATGAGCATTCCGAAAAGGAGAGACCGACATAATAACTACATCGCTCAAAGCATTGAAAATCACATTAGAAGCTTGAGCATCTAGATACGAGTTATTCTCATCCAATAAGGATAATCTTTTTGGATTCCTTGGAGGAGAATAACCCCTGTCTAAGATTCGCTCTATGTATGGGTCAATGACCCGAAGAATATTAAGCATGCGAATTTTCCAAAAATCATAATTTGTGCCATATAATATAAAAGAAACATTGTGCACCAGTCCACTAGACGACATCTTTACTCTCTAGGCGGTGAAGCCAACTAATGAGAGACTGGCTCTGATACCAATTGAAAGGACACGGATGTCGCCTAGAGGGGGGTGAATAGGCGATTAAAATTAATACGGTTTAATGCTTGAATAAATGCGGAATAAAACTCTTGTTTAATTTATCAAGCAAGAAACCTAAACAAGCTAGGTTTACCTATGTGCACAAACAACTTATGCTAAGAAAGATAAGAAACTATGTGATAGCAAGATATATTACGTCAAGCTCGATGGCTATCACAAGGTAAATTGCATAAGTAATAAGCTCGGGTATAGAAATACCGAGGCACTTGGAGACGATGATTTATCCCGAAGTTCACTTCCCAATGGAAGCTACGTCTCCGTTGGAGCGATACGAAGTCACAAAGTGATCCCCGAATAGCCGTCAATGGCACAACGTAATCTCCTTCGTGCCTCCACCAATGCAGAGTGCCACGAACCACTATGGGACACTTGAGGGTGTTCACTGAACCCGTACAAGGATGATGCACACTCCACAACTTAATTGGAGGCTCCCACCGAATTTCCGCGGCTCCCAAAGCCACACTGTAGCGGACCTGCACTTAGAAAATGGCAAGTCCCTTTGTATAGTGCAAATCCCTGGATCGATTCGTTTGCACACACAGTTTACGAAGCAATATAACAACAAAGTATCAAATTTATTACATCGATGGTCCAGACTTAGAAAATATTCGATACAACTTGCATAGCATAAAGCTAGCTTGGAAAGTGTAAACAGCGGAAAACATAGCAGTGAGTCTGCATCATCTTCATGTTGCCACAGGCGAAAACATGTTGGTTGCAGACTCGAAACCCTTAAACGAAACCTCACTCGTCATCCGTGCAATCTGCAATAAGAAAAATATTGCAGCAACGTGGGTCAGAACCATTTAAAATGGAACTGGCAAGTGACACTATGGCGGACACTTAGAGGAAAACTCTAATAACCTATATGCATATTTAGGCTGGTGGAGTTCAAGGCTATTTTGCGGAAAGCAAATTTTTCCTAACTCTTTTGAAAACACTTTTCTTCTAGTTGAGACAAGTATGGCATCAAAACCATAGTCCCATCTACCCTTGATCACCCATCAAGTTTTACTTTAGAAGTTGGAATGGTGGGATCCTCCGTTGACATCCTTGATCAGCTGCTCAAAATTGTCCGTACCGGGGACACGGCTAAGTACTTAGGTTTGACACGCTTCAGAGGTTGTTCACGTTCACCATTGTACCCATTCATCCCAAACTATCCTCTACACTCTGGAAGTGATAAGGAAAAGGAGAAGAATGAGACGAGATCTTTCAGAAGCATTTTCCCTCCCCATACTGGCCTGACGCGCTCCACCTACAAAACTTCTACCACCACCCGTCAGGCCGGGGCGAGTCCACGCAGCTTAGTTGATCAAGCCAGAGCCCATATTGGCAATGGCTGCACGGGAAGCAATCTTCACTCGGAGTTCTTCAGATCCCTTTTTTCCTGGGTGGCCATCCACAAGTGAATATCCCTCAGTAAAACCCCTGGGGACAACACTCAACTCAAACATCCTCTTAACAACCAACTACACCCAGGTGTTTCATTTTTTTAACTTAGTAGAATTTAGCATTTCAATAAACATAGTTTCGCATAGCATTACAATTCTACTAAGTGTTAAATAGGTACTTAGACACAAGAATAAGGAATTTCTAAACAGGTCTAGCATAGCATTTCTACTAAGTCCTACACATGTTTAGGAAAAATAATCTACTCATGCATAGAAAATTACTAGGACTTTTCATGAGTGTGCCACTTGCCTTTGGGTTGTCGTTGCTCACAAACTCTTTTCAACGTAACTAAGAGCTCTCCATTCAATCTAAACAACAACATAACACCACAATAAACAAACAATTCCACAACACTAGGCATACAAAAGCAAACATACAAAACAAAGTCTTCGCAAAATAAGTGGTCATGGAATATCACGTAATTCAATATGCAAAAGGAATTGGTGTGATATTCAATAGGTTTTAATGGGTTGGTCTTAAATCAAAATTTATCACACATTAATTGGGTCAAAAATACTTAACACAAATCAAATTTAATGTTTTTAAAGGCGTTTAACACCACTTAATTATAATATAAAGGTTATGCATGAAATGTGATTAAAACACAATTAAAATCCTTTTACACTAACTTTTCTGGTTTTCATAAATCATGCATGAAGTCAAATGTCATTAAAACAATTTTTAATATAACAACTAAACAACATAAAGTCCTAAAAGGAAATAAACATAAAATTAATGATTTTTGTATTTAAACATTTTATTAAACAATGAAAAACATTACTACTGGACAGAAGATAAAATTTGTGACATTTGCAAAAAGAAACATATTACAATCATTTATAGGGTTTAAACTATAACAAAAAATAATCAATTTAAGCCTATGATTTTCAAATAATCAAAATAGTGCTCAAAAATACTTTCCAACAGAGGCATCATATTACACATATCCTAAGGTTTCTAAAACAATTTTATTTACAAATTTTGGACTTATAGATTTAAAGTTATGACAAAAATACTCAAATCACTCATTTGAAATTTGAATACTTTAAACTAAGTCAAACTAGAAACATAACAGTGCTAACATATTGTGTATGTCAAGGACTTTCCATTGGTATAAAATTTGTCAAAATTGGATCTATGGTTTAAAAGTTATAACAATTCTAAGAGGCAGGGGCTTTTGTGCGAAATAACCAATTCAATTTTATTCGGAATAAATTCCAAAGTCGGCTGGGCTCAAACTCGGCTTGGCTTAGGCTTGGGCTCAGCTCAGCCGTGGCTCGGCTCGGCTGGCTCCGTTGGATCTGGATCGTCAGATCCAGATCTGACGGATTAGATCAGTTCGTACCGATTCATTTTAATGGATCTAATCGCGGCCGCATAAATCCGATCAGACGACGTAGGGGGCGTTTGAGCAATACCTGCCGGGGGGAGCTCGCCGGAGACGGAGAAGAACTGTGGGGACCCCGGACCAGCTGTCCGAAATACCCGATTATGCTTAACACAACGATCCCATGATCAGTCTGTCGTTGCACATAATCCGAACTGAATACCAAAGTTTACATCCATTACAGTACCGGAATAAGTCTTACATAACAGGTCATATAGACCAAATCTTACACAGGTGCCTTCTAGGGCCAAATCAACATAAGCAGCGGAACTTAAACGTAGTAGACATCCAAAAGCTAACGATGACCCGACAGGCAGTCGACTTTGAGAAGATCCTTAGTTGGCGTAGATGTCGCCATACTCCTCCTGGGCGTAATACTCCTCCAAGTCTGGCTACGACAATAGCCAGAGGCAAACTAGTATGAGTACATTGGCATGTACTCGCAAACTACCCCAACATGAGTGCACTGGTCTCATTTTTAGTTTCACACTTTTATTTATTTATAACATCTCTGTATCTTTGTTGAAGAAGGTAAGAAGATTATAACTATTCCTAGTATCTTCTGAGTATTAGTTTCTTCAAAACTCCTCTTTTTTTTTTTCAACCATGATCCTTCATGGTACCAAGTCTCCAACATCTTCATACCAAATCCGTTGGCATAGGTGTATGGATCATTTCACCAATTTCCTTTCTTTTGAAAACACATTTCTTTTTCAAAACTTGCACATGGTCTCAGTAGGGCCTTCAACTGTCCATATCCGAGGACTCGGCTATTCGAATAGTTTGAACCCTCTGCAGAGGTAGCACGCTTTTCCCACACCCATCCGATAACTCATCGTGTCCGCCACGTCTCGCCATACCAGGGGTATGCGAAGTTGAGTCACCAGTCCTAGTCTGTCCTTTGCTCATGCTAGTATAGGATCCTGCCCCTATGATACTTTCCGTCGACACTTAACCCAGCCCGTCGGAATCTAAGTGTGAGGACTCATAGGTTTTATCTGGCGGTGTATAGGGGACATCCTTCTATCCTCCTCCTTATCTAATCATAGAGTTTGAGCGAGGACCCAGGTCAGGGGTAGGTCACCAAACCATTCCCTCATGCATAACAGAGTCATCTCCGTTGATGCAGTGTCCCATACTAATAAGAGCAAACTATATGACTAAGCCCTTTCCCATATGTGGGTAAATGTGGTCGCACAGATTATCGGTTGCTTGACTGAGTACTAGGACACAATGTGCTTTTCTCAAAACATCTTTCTCCATTTCCTTATTTCAACACCACAACTTGGTGCTATATATCCACACAAGGTTTTTCAAGGGAGTTTTGAATGAAACAACATTGATTTTTCCCATCCTATAGTTTTAGCATATATTTCTATGTAGGGTGGCAAAATAACTTAGGTATACTCTTGAAAAAGGGTTTTCATAAACTTTTGCTTTTGAAAAAGGACTTTGTAAATCTAGATGCATAAGTTATGTGCAAGCTCAGAGAGTAGCTTGCCTTGCTCGGCAAAGTGATCCTGGTCTTGGTCTTCAGGTTCCACAAATCCTTCCTCCTCGATGTACTCGACAACGCTCTCGTCTAATACACAATTAAGCAAATACAAACAATCACTAGCCTATTCAATCAATCATCACAGCAATACACTCTTAGAGGTTCTAATTAACCATTTCACACATCAACAACACTATGTGGTTCCAATTTAGTTGAATTTTGTCACTATTCAAATATACCTTAATTTGGGCAGAATTAGTCACACATGTTTAATTGCATAGTTTGAGTTCTGTTGGTCACAAAAATACAAACTAAAATTCTACAGGGAGCTACTGATGTGTAGAAGATGACACAATTGGATTTGGGTCATTTGGAGTTACCAAACTCCCTACACATTGTTTTGAATCCATAGGCTAGTTAATCAAGTTTTGGCTATTAACTAAATTCTGTTAATCTAAAAATCAAACCCTTTTAGGATTGACCAACCATGGCTAATTGTGATCCAATAAAATTGGTCTTAAATCATTTGGACTAACAGAGCATCAGAAACAAACAAGTTTAGATTTCAAACCCTTTATGGTATTTTGAATAATGGATTTTTATTATTTATTCAAATGGAGTGAAACCAATTGGGTTGGATAGATAATTTCATAACCTTTCCAGAACAGTTTGATTTGTTCCATTTGGAGTTGTAAAACTAAAGTTATGGAATTTCTAAGTTTGGGTCCAGTACTGATTTCAAATTAAACTAAATTCGAAAATTAACTGCCTGGGTGGATAATGTTGAGAATCCTGACAGGGGGTCCCACTGGCCAGCGACTGCGGGCGCGCGCGCGGTTTCCATTTAAACCTGACGCGTGGGGTCCGCATGTCAGCGACTAATCTAATCGAACCGGTGAGTTGCCGTAGATCTGTGATCTAACGGCTGAGATTGAGCGCGTCGGCGACGACCTAAATCGGGCGGCGCCGCGGCTCCGGCGACGGCGAGGTGGACGGAGTGCTCACCTAGGGGCTCGGGAGGACGCGACGATGGTGCAGAAGGGGTGCGGCGGCTCGGGGAAACTCGTGGGCGAGGTGGCGCGGGCTGGGGAGGCTCCTGGCGTCGACGGCGTGAAGCTCCTCCGTCCGCGGCCGTGCTCCAACTCCGGCGAGTCCGCTGCTTCGCTCCTGGGCACGAATCAGAGGGGAAAAGGGACCGGGTGAGTGAGGCGGTCATGGAGAAGAGGATGCGAGCCAGAGAGGAGAGAAAGAGAGGCCAGCACGGCGTGGCCGTGGTCGTCGTCTACCTCGGCACGGCGAGCTCGACGGATGGCCTCGGTGGTCGAGGCTTGGCGGCGAAGGCTCCGCCCTCCAGGTGGTGCACAAGAGGGGGTGGTGTGAGGGGGAGAGACAGTGGTGAGTGTGGAGGAATCGGCGAGCTCGAGCGGGGTATTTATACCGGCGCGCCGGCGCACGGTGGACACGGCGCAGGGGTGGTCCAGGGGACGGCCGGGCTCGCCATAGGGGCGGTGGGGGTGCGGCTACGGTGTCGGGAGGGAGAGAGACATGGGGGCGACGTGGAGGCGAGCGGGGCGTGCTCGAAAGTGGGCCGGCCGTGAGAGTGCACGGGCGGCGCGCGGCGTGCACTTCGCGGCATGGCTGTCGCGGCGTGGCTGCGGGCTGCGGGCGGCTGCGGTGCGGGCTGCTGCTGCGCGAGGAGACAGAGGGGTGAGGGAGGGAGAGAGAGGGCGCAGCGCGGCCGGCACGGCGCGGTGTCGCCGCGGCCACAGTGCCGGCACGACGACGTGCACGCGGCCGTGCTGTCGCCAGCTCCTCCACGGCGACTCCGGCCACCATATCCCGCGTTCTCGGTTGCTTCGTGATCGTGGAGATGAGGTGAATCCAATGGATGCCTTAATTGATGAATTAAACCTGCAATTGCTCGATTTGATCCGTGACTTGGTTCGGTTTGGGATGAACTGGGTGATGATCACCAGGTGTTCGACGAAAAGTCTGAACCAAAATTAAATTCAAATTTTTGAATTTTTCTTTCATAACTTGCTTCACATATGTTTATCAAAGTTTGTTGTGTTATTTGATTATTTATGGGGTAAGTCCAACATAGCACATTTTGTGCTTTGAATTTGGTAAAGAAGGAAATATAAATTTGAATTTAGGTTTTTGAATTAAATATTTGAAAGGGAATAGTTTGTGGAAACCCAATGGTGTGGTCTTGGAATTATTCCTCACTAACCTTGGTTTGAGAAATAAAGTAAGTTTCTTATTTTTGGAAAAATTATGGTGACATGTGTCACATAGTTTTATAATTTTGGAATGTTGTTTTGTTTATTTTCTATTCTTCAATTTTGTAATTAGAATTAGAATCCAACAATCTACAAGCAAGCATAACAAACAATAATCATGAAACAAACACATACCAATTTATAAGAAAAGTTTTTGTTGGCCCACATTTTTGCATTTAATAATTTATATTAATATTCGGGATGTTACAAATCCTCCCCCCCTTAAAATAAATCTCGTCCCGAGATTTGCTAGGTCTGGGTACTAAAGAGGTTCGGGAATTCACTTTTAAGATAGTCCTCACGTTCCCACGTGGCTTCATCTTCAGAGTGGTTAGTCCACTGGACCTTGTAGAACTTGATTGCTCGCCTTCGGGTAAGACGGACATCTTCGTCGAGAATCTTGATGGGTCTCTCACGGTAAGTCAGATCTTGATTCAGGTCGATGGAATGGTGGTCGATGTTTTTGAAAACATCTGGCTGGTCAGGAACTTCAAGACATTTCCGGAGCAGTGAAATGTGGAAGACATCGTGGTAATCCGCTAACTCTTGAGGCAACTCCAGTTGATAAGACACTTCACCACGACGGGAAAGGATCTTAAAGGGTCCAATATATCTTGGTGCCAATTTTCCTTTGACATGGAAACGCTGCATTCCTTTAAGGGGTGTCACTCGGAGATAGACATAATCTCCGATATTGAAAGTGACATCACGTCGTCTGTTGTCAGCGTAGCTCTTCTGACGGGATTGGGCAGTTTTGAGTCGCTCACGGATAAGCTGGACTTGCTCTTCAGCCTCTCGGAGGGTATCTGGTCCAAACAATTTGCCTTCTCCGGTGTCGGACCAATTCAGGGGTGTACGACACTTCCTTCCGTAAAGGGCTTCAAAAGGGGCCATTTGCAGACTAGACTGGTAACTATTATTGTAGGAGAACTCTGCAAATGGAAGACAATCTTCCCACTTGGATCCATAGGATAGAACACACGCGCGAAGCATGTCCTCCAATATCTGGTTCACTCTTTCAGTTTGGCCTCCGGTCTGGGGATGATAAGCTGTGCTAAAAGCTAACTTGGTTCCGAGGGCTTCGTGTAAGGCTTTCCAGAACCTTGAGGTGAACTGTGTGCCTCTATCCGATACAATCCTCTTAGGCACACCATGCAGGCTTACTATTCTGGAAATATACAGATCTGCTAACTGATTTCCCCGGTAGGTGGTATGGACGGGAATGAAATGGGCAACCTTGGTCAGTCTATCAACGATGACCCAAATTGAGTCATGGCCTCTGTTGGATCTTGGAAGTCCAGTGATAAAATCCATTCCAATCTCATCCCACTTCCACTCGGGAATTTTCAAGGGTTGAAGCAATCCAGCGGGTCGCTGGTGTTCAGCCTTGACTCGCTGACAGATATCACACTTGGCTACAAAAACACCAATCTCTCGCTTCATTCCGTGCCACCAAAATCTCTCACGAAGGTCTTGATACATTTTGGTTCCGCCAGGGTGGATCGAATAGGGGGTCTCTGTAACATCCCAGAATGTTAATATATTTATTAATGCAAAAATGTGGGCCAACAAAAACTTTTCTCATAAAAAAATTGTGTATGTTTAATTCTTGAGAATTGTTTGTTTGCATTGTTTGCAATAATTGTTGAGTTCTACCTCTAATTGAAAAATAGAAAGAAAAGAAAACAAATAAAACAAATCACAAAAACAAAACACCATGTGACACATGTCACATTATTTTTCCAAATTAAGAAGTATAAATTTATTTTCACACCAAAATCAATGGAGTAATATTATAAACACTCCTAGTTAATTTTTCACAAACTATTCCCTTTCAAAAATTTAAATTCAAAAGCCCCAATTTCAAATTAGAAATTCATGATTGAGATATTTCAAAATATTTCAAAAAGACTTTGTATCACTTACCAATAATGTAGTTAGCCTAGATCCTAAGTTTGAACCCAAAAGAATAAAGGGAAATAGGAAAATTAAAATAGCAAAATGCTACTGTTTTGGTTCGGGCATTTCACCAAACACCCTGTGATCACCACCTCTGCCTCTCCCAAACCGAACCAACTCATGGATCAATCCGAGCAATGTGTTGTTCGTTTGTCAAATTGGAGCCAGCCCTGCACTCCCCTCTTCACCACGACCTCGCTGCACGCCGGAGGGAGTCAAACGGTGGCCGGAGTCGCCGTGGAGGTGCCGGCGACAGCCACGGCAGCGCGCACGTCGCCATGTCGCGCCGGGCGTCCGAGGTGGCAGCACCGTAGCGCTCAGCTCCGTGCCCCCCTTCGCTCTCCCTTGCCTCCTGGTCCCCTCTCGCACCCGCAGCACGCACCAGCACCAGCCCGAGCACGCCGCGCCCGCGCCATGCCGCGCACGCCGTGCGCCGCCCAAGCGTGCTCACGGCAGGGCCAAGTGCCCGAGCGCCCGCGCGCGCGCCACGCAGCCACACCTTGCCCACCTTGCTCCCCAGACAGCCCGCAGCGTAGCCGCACCCCTCCACCGGCCTACGGCGAGCACGCACGGCCGCGGGTGCCCTCTGCACCGCGTCCACCGTGCGCCGCCCGGCCGCTATAAATGGCGCCCCGTACCCCTCTTCTCACCGCACCGCCCCACTGCCTCTTCCCCCTCACACTCTCCACTCTCTCGTGCGCCGCTAAGGAGCCCAGGCCAAGGCAGCAAGGCCTCAGGCCGCCGTGACCTCCTCGAGCCCGCCGTGCCCGAGGTAGGCGACGACCACGGCCAGGCCGTGTTGCCCATCCCCTTCTCTCCTCTCTGGCCTCAACCTCTTCCCTATACACCCCGCACTCACCCGCCCCTTTTTCCCCTCTGATTCGTGCACAGGATCGACGCGGAAACCTCGCCGGAGTGGGAGCACGGCCGCGGAAGGGGAGCTGCTCGCCGCCGTCGATTGGAGCCGCCCCAGCACGCGCCGCTCGTCCCTAAGCCTCCCCCGAGTCGCCGCCGTCGTTCTGCACCATCCGCACGTCCTCCCGAGCCCCCTAGGTGAGCCTCTGTCCACCTCGCCGTCGCCGGAGTCGCGCGCCGCCAGTTTTAGGACGCCGGCGTCGCGGCCGCTCGAGGACCGTTAGATCTTGATCCAACGTTAGCGTACCGGTTCGTTTAAAATAAAAAGCATATGACAGGCGGACCCCACCCGTCAGTTTTAAATGGATCCAGCGCGCGCACGCTGAGTCACTGCCCTGTAGGCCCCACCCGTCAGGGATTTCAACATTATCCACTCCTGGTTTTTAATTCGAATTTAGATTTAATTTGAAATCAGTACTGAACTCAAATTTAGAAAATCCATAACTTTGGATTTACAACTCCAAATTAAACAAACCCAACTGTTCTGGAAAGCTTATGAAATTCCCTATCCAACTAAACTAGTTCCACTCCATTTGGATATATAATAAAAATACAATATTCAAAATACAGTAGCATGTTTAAATTCTAAACTTGTTTGTTTCTGATGCTCTGTTAATCCAAATTAGTTGAAACTAATTTTATTAGATCACATTTAATCATGGTTAGTCGATCCCAAAAGGGTTTAATTTTTAGATGAACATAATTTAAATAATAGCCAAAACCTTATTAATTAGCTTCTGAATTCAAAGCAATGTGTAGGGAGTTTGGTAACTCCAAATGACCCAAATCCAATTGTGTCATCTTCTACACATCATTAGCCTTCTGTAGAATTTTAGTTTGTATTTTTATGACCAACAGAACTCAAGCTATGCAATTAAACATGTGCACCAAGTTTCTGCCCTAATTAGGATAGATTTGAATAAGGACATATTAAATTAAGTTGAAAGCACATAGTGTTGTTTGATGTGTGAAATGGTTGATTAGGACCTCTAAGAGTGTATTGCTATAATGATTGATTGAATAGGCTAGTGATTGTTGTATTTGATTGATTGTGTATTAGACGAGAACGTTGCCGGATATATCGAGGAGGAGGGAACTGCCGAACCTGAAGACCAAGACCAAGACCACTTTGCCGAGCAAGGCAAGCTACTCTCTGAGCTTGCAAATAACTTATGCACATAGATTTACCAAATCATTTTCAAAAACAAAGGTTTATGAAAACCCTTTTTCAAAGTATACCTAGACTATTTTGCCACCCTATGTAGAATATATGCTAAAATTATAGGATGGGAAAATTAATGTTGTTTTATTCAAACTCCTTTGAAAACTTGTGTGGATATATAGCACCAAGAGGTGGTGTTAAAATAAGGAAATGGAGAAAGTTGGTTTTTTTAGAAAAGCACATTGTGTCCTAGTACTCAGTCAAGCAACCGATACTCTGTGCGACCACATTTACCCACATATGGGAAAGGGCTTAGTCATATAGTTTGCTCTTATTAGTATGGGACACTGCATCAACGGAGATGACTCTGTTATGCATGAGGGAGTGGTTTGGTGACCTAACCCTGACCTGGGTCCTCGCTCAAAAATCTATGAGTAGATAAGGAGGAGGATAGAAGGATGTCCGTATACACCGCCAGATAAAACCTATGAGTCCTCACGCTTAGGGTTTCCGACGGGAAACTGGACTAAGTGTAGATGGAATGGTTCATAGGGGCAGGATCCTATACTAGCATGAGCAAAGGAAAGACTAGGGTCGGTGACTCAACTTCGCATACCACTGGTATGGCGAGACGTGGCTGACACGATGAGTTATCGGATGAGTGTGGGAAAAGCGTGCTACCTCTGCAGAGGGTAATTAAACTATTCGAATAGCCGAGTCCTCGGATATGGACAGTTGAAGACCCTACTTAGACCATGTGCAAGTTTTGGAAAAGATTTGAGTCTTAAAAAGAAAATGAAGTGGAGAATGTTCCATACACCTATACCAACGGATCGGTATGAGGTAGTTGGGAAGATATTGCCATAATGGTTTATGATCGGAAAAAGGAGGAGTTTTGGAATAAAACTAATAAAATTGAGATATCTAGTAGTCACAATTTCCTTATCTTCTTCAACAAAGGTACAGAGATGTTTTAGATAAATAAAAGTGAGAAACTAAAAATGGAAATTAGAGCACTCATGTTGGAGTAGTTTGCGAGTACATTCAAATGTACTCATACTAGTTTGCTTCTGGCTATTGTCGTAGCCAGACATGGAGGAGTACTACGCCCAGGAGGAGTACGGCGACATCTACGCCAACTAAGGATCTTCTCAAGTCGACTGCCTGTCGGGTCATCGTTAGCTTTTGGCTGTCTACTACGTTTAAGTTCCGCTGCTTATGTTGATTTGGCCCTAGAAGGCACCTGTGTAAGACTTGGTCTATATGACCTGTTATGTAAGACTTATTCCGGTATTGTAATGGATGTAAACTTTGGTATTCAGTTCGGATTATGTGCAACGACAGACTGATCACGGGATCGTTGTGTTAAGCATAATCGGGTATTTCGGACAGCTAGTCCGGGGTCCCCACAGACCTGGTATCAGAGCCAGGTTGACTTTAGAAACCTTAGTTTAGCATGGTCGCTAGGTAGGAATTACAAAAGTTAAATTCTAAAAGGATGAAGGAATGAAGTATTTTCGAAAAGTGCTTATCTCTCATCCTCTCACTTCTGCAAACTTCTACCCTTACTAAATATTAAGTTTTCCCTTATATATTAAACTTAAAATTTTGCTCACTTGCTGCCTCACTACATTTAAAATTTTGATACACTTGTCATCTCACTAACTTAAAAACTTGACTTAAAACTGTAGATGGCACTCCACTTCACCGAGTTTGTTCAGCTCGAGAAGGACGGCACGTTGATGTTCGAGAAGGACCTGTTCGAGTTGACCAAGCTGTTAGGTCGTCCCACTCCTGAGTTTAAGGGAGCCCAGGTGGACACTCCCGGCAACGGGAACCTGTCTTGGTTGGTCGAGGCATCTGTTCGCGGGAACATCAAGTCCCCCGGATCCAGGACACTCATCTTTACCACCATGGACGTCCACTGGGACGACGGACTGTGTCGTTCCATGGAGCGGATGCTATCCCGGCTTTGTGAGGAGCACAAGGCGGAGTTGGTGAACTCTCGTTTCCAGTTCTACGGGAGACGCACTGTCGACGGACACCCTATTCAGTCCCCTCTACACCCGACGTTCGGAGAGTATATCTTGGACATGGAGATTATGCTCTTTCGCACCCAGGAGGACTTGAGGTGCGCTAGACTTCGGTCTCACTTTGAGCGCCTCTCGCTCAAGGAGAGTCGCGAGAGTGAGGCACAGCTGAAGGAGGAAAAGGTCGCTCTTCTCAAGAAGAGGACCCAGATGAGGAAGACCATAGCGAAGCTCCGCAAGAAGGTGGCAGAGCAGGACGAGCTGATCGAGGATTTGGAGCTCCGTACTGATGAAATGGAGGAGGAGGGCGAGGATCTCCGCAAGGAGAACAACGCTTTCCTCAGTGACGATGACGACTATCTGGAGGAGATGGACTATGAGCAGGAGGATGACGAGGAGGAAGACCCAGAGGAGCCACCCTACCAGTCCGACGCTGACGTATCCGAGCCTGAGGTTCCACCTCAGTAGGCGAGTGACTTGAGTACTACCGCAGGATTAGGTCGACCC
Organism: Poa annua; assembly: GCA_026929855.1. Classification (NCBI taxonomy): domain Eukaryota; kingdom Viridiplantae; phylum Streptophyta; class Magnoliopsida; order Poales; family Poaceae; genus Poa; species Poa annua. Next base: position 24,126,011 of record CM049439.1, on the reverse strand, counting down.
CCTATCGCTAAACTAGTAGGAGTAGTAGTTCTTTTGGAGAACTTGTACCATGTGCCTTAGCTAAAAAGCAAGGATGTAAGCTTGATGTGATGAACCCTTTGATGTGATGCTTGTGCTATGTCAGTGTGCTAGTCTTGTTAGTATATGAAAAGTATTTCTTTCACATAATCCTTAAGTAATCCACCACTGTATGAAACCAACCTTTATCTCCCCTTAATCAGACCCTCTTGCCTTGCCCTTATACCCGGTGTTCTTCAGGATGGTGGACACCCGTCGCTCCAACCCGGATGGAGGACCACCACCCCCACCGGAACCAACCACCGCCCAACTTCTTGCGCTTATCATGGAGGAACGCCAAGCTGCTCGGGCAGAGCGTCAAGCTCATATCGCTGCCCTACAGCAGATCGCTGCCGCACACAACAACAACAACAACAACCACCACAATGGCAACGGCAATGGTGAAGGAAATCAGCGATCCACTTTGAGTGACTTTCAGAAGACTAACCCACCCACCTATTCCAAGGGACTTCACCCACTAGAGGCCGATGATTGGCTTCGCACCATCAACAACAACCTAGAAATTGCTGCCGTAGGAGAACCTGAGAAGGTGCTTTATGCAACCCACTACCTTGCTGGACCTGCACGGTCTTGGTGGGAAGCTACCAAGGCTCTCCAGCAAGCCGGTCATGCTATCGGCTGGGCAGAGTTTCAGGAGAAGTTCCGCAAGAAGCACATACCCGGCGGACTTATTGAGAGGAAGAAGGACGAATTCCGCAGGCTGCGGCAGGGAAGCAAGGATGTGGTCGGATACCTGGATGAGTTTACGGACTTATCCCGGTACGCTCCTGATGATACTGACACCGAGAGGAAAAGGATGGAGCGTTTCATGGATGGGCTCCATGATGAACTGCAGTGTGCCCTGGTGATCCACGACTTCCTGGACCTGGAGTCGCTGGTGGACAAGGCTATTCAATTGGAGACCAAACGTAAAACTATGTTCGAGAGTCGCAAGAGAAGGATGATGGCCAAGGAAGGTTCGAGCAGTCAGAAGCCTCGTACCTTTCCACCAACCCCGAAACCAGTATATCGACCACCACAACCTACACGCCCCAATTTCCCTACTCGCCCCAACAACCAAAACCCAAACACCCCCAGCAACCCAAACAGCTTCAACCGCCCCAACAACCCTACTCGCCCCGGAGGAAACCCCAACAACTTCAACCGCAACGCCAATGTTGTCTGCTTTGACTGTGGCACTAAGGGCCACTACTCCAGAGAATGCCCCAATCCCAAGAAGAATGGTCCGCGCCCCGATACAACAACACCGAACAATGGCCAAGGCCGTAATGGGAACGGCAAGAACCCCGCACCTCGCGGGAATACTGCTGTTGCCAAGGGACGTCTGCACCACATCAATGCAGAAGAAGCCATGGAAGCGCCGGATGTTGTGCTGGGTACGTTCCTTGTCAACTCAGTACCCGCAACTGTTCTGTTTGATTCCGGTGCTACCCATTCTTTTGTTACCCAAGAATTTGTTGCTAAGGGAGGTTTAATCGGAAACCTCCTACCCAAACCCATGGTCATCCAAATCCCAGAATCCACCATAGATACCAAGTCGTATTGCCCGGACATTTCCCTAGAAATTAAGGCGGAAAAGTTCCTAGTCGACTTAATCATTTTAGGAACCCAAGGTATAGATGTTATACTGGGTATGAATTGGCTAGCCAAGTACCGTGGTCAAATTGACTGCGCCAGAAGAGCTGTAACCCTCACCACCGACAAAGGAGTAGAAGTGAAGTATGTGTCAGAAACCAGTCGACCCCGACCAGAATGCCATGAGGGCATAGCCAGACCCACCCTAGATGAGATCCGTGTAGTTCACCTGTTCCGAGATGTTTTCCCTGAAGAATTGCCTGGTATGCCGCCAGACCGGGATATTGAGTTCATCATTGAACTTATCCCCGGAACAGCTCCTATATCCCAGAGGCCTTATCGGATGAATCCGGAAGAACTGGTTGAGTTGAAGAAGCAGTTAGCAGATATGCTCAGCAAGGGACTTATTCGCCCAAGTGCTTCACCCTGGGGATCACCCATTATTTTTGTAGATAAGAGGGACGGTACCACACGCCTGTGTGTGGATTATCGCAAGTTAAATGATGTGACCATTAAGAACAAGTATCCCCTTCCAAAGATCGAGGATCTATTCGATCAAATGAACGGAGCCCGAGTCTTTTCCAAGATCGATCTTCGGTCAGGATATCATCAGTTAAAAATCCGAGAGACAGACATTCCCAAGACTGCCTTCACCACCCGTTACGGTTTATTTGAATACACCGTAATGTCCTTTGGTCTGACCAACGCCCCAGCCTATTTCATGAATCTCATGAACAAGATCTTCATGGAGTACCTTGACAAGTTCGTGGTAGTTTTCCTCGATGACATCCTTATTTACTCCAAAACCGAAGAAGAGCATGCTGAACATCTGCGTCTAGTTTTAGCAACCCTCCGAGAACACCAGTTGTATGCCAAGTTTAGCAAGTGTGAGTTTTGGCTCAGTGAAGTAGCATTTCTCGGACATGTTGTGTCCGCGGGAGGAATTTCTGTTGACCCAGAGAAGATCCAAGCCATTGTGAACTGGGAAGCCCCAACTAGTGTGACTGAAATCCGAAGCTTTCTCGGATTAGCGGGTTACTACCGCAAGTTCGTTGAAGGATTCTCCAGTTTAGCCAAACCCCTGACCCAACTGCTGAAAAAGGACAAGAAATTTGAATGGACTCAGAAGTGTGAAGAGAGTTTCCAGGAATTAAAGAAGAGGTTGACCTCCACCCCTGTCCTAATTATGCCAGACGTCACCAAGAGTTTCGACGTGTATTGCGATGCATCACGCCTCGGACTTGGTTGCGTTCTGATGCAAGAAGGCAAGGTGGTATCGTATCTGTCTCGGCAGTTGCGACCACATGAAGAGAATTACCCAACCCATGACCTGGAGTTAGCCGCTGTTGTTCTTGCTCTGAAAACATGGCGCTCCTATCTTGCGGGACATCGTTGCGAGATCTATACGGATCACAAGAGCTTGAAGTATATCTTCACCCAGAAGGAGTTAAACCTGCGACAGAGAAGGTGGATGGAATTAATCAAGGATTATGATATTGGTATCCATTACCACCCAGGGAAGGCTAATGTAGTTGCCGATGCCCTTAGTCGCAAACCCTGCACCCTGAATGCCCTGATCCAAGCAGAACAACCAGCCCTGTTCAGAGAGTTCAAAGATTTTGGACTAGAGCTTGTTAGCCATGGATATCTTGCCAACTTAGAGTTAACCCCAACCTTGATGAACCAAATCAAGGAAGCCCAGAAAGGTCATGAGAATATAGAAGGAATCAAGAAGAAGATTTCTCTCGGTAAAGCACCTGGTTTTACCGAAGATGCTGAAGGAGTGCTGAGATACCAGGATCGTATCTGTGTCCCCAGCATCACGGAGCTTAAAGAGTTAATCCTGAAGGAAGCCCACGAGACCCCCTATTCGATCCACCCTGGCGGAACCAAAATGTACCAAGACCTTCGTGAGAAATTTTGGTGGCACGGAATGAAGCGAGAGATTGGTGTTTTTGTAGCCAAGTGTGATATCTGTCAGCGAGTCAAGGCTGAACACCAGCGACCCGCTGGATTGCTTCAACCCTTGAAAATTCCCGAGTGGAAGTGGGATGAGATTGGAATGGATTTTATCACTGGACTTCCAAGATCCAACAGAGGCCATGACTCAATTTGGGTCATCGTTGATAGACTGACCAAGGTTGCCCATTTCATTCCCGTCCATACCACCTATCGGGGAAATCAGTTAGCAGACCTGTATATTTCCAGAATAGTAAGCCTGCATGGTGTGCCTAAGAGGATTGTATCGGATAGAGGCACCCAATTCACCTCAAGGTTCTGGAAAGCCTTACACGAAGCCCTCGGAACCAAGTTAGCATTTAGCACAGCGTATCACCCCCAGACCGATGGCCAAACTGAACGAGTGAACCAGATATTAGAGGACATGCTTCGCGCATGTGTCCTAGCCTATGGATCCAAATGGGAAGATTGCCTTCCATTTGCAGAGTTCTCATACAACAATAGCCACCAGTCTAGTCTGCAAATGGCCCCCTTTGAAGCCCTTTACGGCAAGAAGTGTCGTACACCCCTGAATTGGTCCGACACCGGAGAAGGCAAATTGTTTGGACCAGACACCCTCCGTGAGGCCGAGGAACAAGTTCAACTTATCCGTGAGCGACTCAAGACCGCCCAATCCCGTCAGAAGAGCTACGCTGACAACCGACGACGTGATGTCACCTTCAATATCGGAGATTATGTCTACCTCCGAGTGACACCCCTTAAAGGAATGCAGCGTTTTCATGTCAGAGGAAAGTTAGCACCCAGGTATATTGGACCCTTCAAGATTCTTGCCCGTCGAGGAGAAGTATCCTACCAATTAGAGTTGCCTCAGGAGCTAGCAGATTATCATGACGTCTTTCACATTTCCTTGCTCCGGAAATGTCTTGAAGTTCCTGACCAGCCTGATGTTTTCAAAAACATCGATCACCAGTCCGTCGACCTGAATCAAGATCTGACTTATCGTGAGACTCCCCTCAAGATTCTCGAAGAAGATGTTCGTCTCACCCGCAGGCGAGCAATCAAGTTCTACAAAGTCCAGTGGACCAACCACTCTGAAAATGAAGCAACGTGGGAACGTGAAGACTATCTTAGAAGCGAATTCCCAAACCTCTTTAGTACCCAGGCCTAGCAAATCTCGGGACGAGATTTATTTTAAGGGGGGAAGTCTGTAACATCCCAGAATGTTAATATATTTATTAATGCAAAAATGTGGGCCAACAAAAACTTTTCTCATAAAAAAATTGTGTATGTTTAATTCTTGAGAATTGTTTGTTTGCATTGTTTGCAATAATTGTTGAGTTCTACCTCTAATTGAAAAATAGAAAGAAAAGAAAACAAATAAAACAAATCACAAAAACAAAACACCATGTGACACATGTCACATTATTTTTCCAAATTAAGAAGTATAAATTTATTTTCACACCAAAATCAATGGAGTAATATTATAAACACTCCTAGTTAATTTTTCACAAACTATTCCCTTTCAAAAATTTAAATTCAAAAGCCCCAATTTCAAATTAGAAATTCATGATTGAGATATTTCAAAATATTTCAAAAAGACTTTGTATCACTTACCAATAATGTAGTTAGCCTAGATCCTAAGTTTGAACCCAAAAGAATAAAGGGAAATAGGAAAATTAAAATAGCAAAATGCTACTGTTTTGGTTCGGGCATTTCACCAAACACCCTGTGATCACCACCTCTGCCTCTCCCAAACCGAACCAACTCATGGATCAATCCGAGCAATGTGTTGTTCGTTTGTCAAATTGGAGCCAGCCCTACACTCCCCTCTTCACCACGACCTCGCTGCACGCCGGAGGGAGTCAAACGGTGGCCGGAGTCGCCGTGGAGGTGCCGGCGACAGCCACGGCAGCGCGCACGTCGCCATGTCGCGCCGGGCGTCCGAGGTGGCAGCACCGTAGCGCTCAGCTCCGTGCCCCCCTTCGCTCTCCCTTGCCTCCTGGTCCCCTCTCGCACCCGCAGCACGCACCAGCACCAGCCCGAGCACGCCGCGCCCGCGCCATGCCGCGCACGCCGTGCGCCGCCCAAGCGTGCTCACGGCAGGGCCAAGTGCCCGAGCGCCCGCGCGCGCGCCACGCAGCCACACCTTGCCCACCTTGCTCCCCAGACAGCCCGCAGCGTAGCCGCACCCCTCCACCGGCCTACGGCGAGCACGCACGGCCGCGGGTGCCCTCTGCACCGCGTCCACCGTGCACCGCCCGGCCGCTATAAATGGCGCCCCGTACCCCTCTTCTCACCGCACCGCCCCACTGCCTCTTCCCCCTCACACTCTCCACTCTCTCGTGCGCCGCTAAGGAGCCCAGGCCAAGGCAGCAAGGCCTCAGGCCGCCGTGACCTCCTCGAGCCCGCCGTGCCCGAGGTAGGCGACGACCACGGCCAGGCCGTGTTGCCCATCCCCTTCTCTCCTCTCTGGCCTCAACCTCTTCCCTATACACCCCGCACTCACCCGCCCCTTTTTCCCCTCTGATTCGTGCACAGGATCGACGCGGAAACCTCGCCGGAGTGGGAGCACGGCCGCGGAAGGGGAGCTGCTCGCCGCCGTCGATTGGAGCCGCCCCAGCACGCGCCGCTCGTCCCTAAGCCTCCCCCGAGTCGCCGCCGTCGTTCTGCACCATCCGCACGTCCTCCCGAGCCCCCTAGGTGAGCCTCTGTCCACCTCGCCGTCGCCGGAGTCGCGCGCCGCCAGTTTTAGGACGCCGGCGTCGCGGCCGCTCGAGGACCGTTAGATCTTGATCCAACGTTAGCGTACCGGTTCGTTTAAAATAAAAAGCATATGACAGGCGGACCCCACCCGTCAGTTTTAAATGGATCCAGCGCGCGCACGCTGAGTCACTGCCCTGTAGGCCCCACCCGTCAGGGATTTCAACATTATCCACTCCTGGTTTTTAATTCGAATTTAGATTTAATTTGAAATCAGTACTGAACTCAAATTTAGAAAATCCATAACTTTGGATTTACAACTCCAAATTAAACAAACCCAACTGTTCTGGAAAGCTTATGAAATTCCCTATCCAACTAAACTAGTTCCACTCCATTTGGATATATAATAAAAATACAATATTCAAAATACAGTAGCATGTTTAAATTCTAAACTTGTTTGTTTCTGATGCTCTGTTAATCCAAATTAGTTGAAACTAATTTTATTAGATCACATTTAACCATGGTTAGTCGATCCCAAAAGGGTTTAATTTTTAGATGAACATAATTTAAATAATAGCCAAAACCTTATTAATTAGCTTCTGAATTCAAAGCAATGTGTAGGGAGTTTGGTAACTCCAAATGACCCAAATCCAATTGTGTCATCTTCTACACATCATTAGCCTTCTGTAGAATTTTAGTTTGTATTTTTATGACCAACAGAACTCAAGCTATGCAATTAAACATGTGCACCAAGTTTCTGCCCTAATTAGGATAGATTTGAATAAGGACATATTAAATTAAGTTGAAAGCACATAGTGTTGTTTGATGTGTGAAATGGTTGATTAGGACCTCTAAGAGTGTATTGCTATAATGATTGATTGAATAGGCTAGTGATTGTTGTATTTGATTGATTGTGTATTAGACGAGAACGTTGCCGGATATATCGAGGAGGAGGGAACTGCCGAACCTGAAGACCAAGACCAAGACCACTTTGCCGAGCAAGGCAAGCTACTCTCTGAGCTTGCAAATAACTTATGCACATAGATTTACCAAATCATTTTCAAAAACAAAGGTTTATGAAAACCCTTTTTCAAAGTATACCTAGACTATTTTGCCACCCTATGTAGAATATATGCTAAAATTATAGGATGGGAAAATTAATGTTGTTTTATTCAAACTCCTTTGAAAACTTGTGTGGATATATAGCACCAAGAGGTGGTGTTAAAATAAGGAAATGGAGAAAGTTGTTTTTTTTAGAAAAGCACATTGTGTCCTAGTACTCAGTCAAGCAACCGATACTCTGTGCGACCACATTTACCCACATATGGGAAAGGGCTTAGTCATATAGTTTGCTCTTATTAGTATGGGACACTGCATCAACGGAGATGACTCTGTTATGCATGAGGGAGTGGTTTGGTGACCTAACCCTGACCTGGGTCCTCGCTCAAAAATCTATGAGTAGATAAGGAGGAGGATAGAAGGATGTCCGTATACACCGCCAGATAAAACCTATGAGTCCTCACGCTTAGGGTTTCCGACGGGAAACTGGACTAAGTGTAGATGGAATGGTTCATAGGGGCAGGATCCTATACTAGCATGAGCAAAGGAAAGACTAGGGTCGGTGACTCAACTTCGCATACCACTGGTATGGCGAGACGTGGCTGACACGATGAGTTATCGGATGAGTGTGGGAAAAGCGTGCTACCTCTGCAGAGGGTAATTAAACTATTCGAATAGCCGAGTCCTCGGATATGGACAGTTGAAGACCCTACTTAGACCATGTGCAAGTTTTGGAAAAGATTTGAGTCTTAAAAAGAAAATGAAGTGGAGAATGTTCCATACACCTATACCAACGGATCGGTATGAGGTAGTTGGGAAGATATTGCCATAATGGTTTATGATCGGAAAAAGGAGGAGTTTTGGAATAAAACTAATAAAATTGAGATATCTAGTAGTCACAATTTCCTTATCTTCTTCAACAAAGGTACAGAGATGTTTTAGATAAATAAAAGTGAGAAACTAAAAATGGAAATTAGAGCACTCATGTTGGAGTAGTTTGCGAGTACATTCAAATGTACTCATACTAGTTTGCTTCTGGCTATTGTCGTAGCCAGACATGGAGGAGTACTACGCCCAGGAGGAGTACGGCGACATCTACGCCAACTAAGGATCTTCTCAAGTCGACTGCCTGTCGGGTCATCGTTAGCTTTTGGCTGTCTACTACGTTTAAGTTCCGCTGCTTATGTTGATTTGGCCCTAGAAGGCACCTGTGTAAGACTTGGTCTATATGACCTGTTATGTAAGACTTATTCCGGTATTGTAATGGATGTAAACTTTGGTATTCAGTTCGGATTATGTGCAACGACAGACTGATCACGGGATCGTTGTGTTAAGCATAATCGGGTATTTCGGACAGCTAGTCCGGGGTCCCCACAGTCTCGTGGGCTTCCTTCAGGATTAACTCTTTAAGCTCCGTGATGCTGGGGACACAGATACGATCCTGGTATCTTAGCACTCATTCAGCATCTTCGGTAAAACCAGGCGCTTTACCGAGAGAAATCTTCTTCTTGATCCCTTCTATACTCTCATGTCCTTTCTGGGCTTCCTTGATTTGGTCCATCAAGGTTGGGGTTAACTCTAAGTTGGCAAGATATCCATGGCTAACAAGCTCTAACCCAAAATCTTTGAACTCTCTGAACAGGGCTGGTTGTTCTGCTTGGATCAGGGCATTCAGGGTGCAGGGTTTGCGACTAAGGGCATCGGCAACTACGTTAGCCTTCCCAGGGTGATAATGGATACCGATATCATAATCCTTGATTAATTCCATCCACCTTCTTTGTCGCAGGTTTAACTCCTTCTGGGTGAAGATATACTTCAAGCTCTTGTGATCCGTATAGATCTCGCAACGATGTCCCGCAAGATAGGAGCGCCATGTTTTCAGAGCAAGAACAACAGCGGCTAACTCCAGGTCATGGGTGGGGTAATTCTCTTCATGTGGTCGCAACTGCCGAGACAGATACGACACCACCTTGCCTTCTTGCATCAGAACGCAACCAAGTCCGAGGCGTGATGCATCGCAATACACGTCGAAACTCTTGGTGACGTCTGGCATAATCAGGACAGGGGTTGAGGTCAATCTCTTCTTCAATTCTTGGAAACTCTCTTCACACTTCTGAGTCCATTCAAACTTCTTGTCCTTTTTCAGCAGTTGGGTCAGGGGTTTGGCTAAACTGGAGAATCCTTCAACGAACTTGCGGTAGTAGCCCGCTAATCCGAGAAAGCTTCGGATTTCAGTCACACTAGTTGGGGCTTCCCAGTTCACAATGGCTTGGATCTTCTCTGGGTCCACAGAAATTCCTCCCGCAGACACAACATGTCCGAGAAACGCTACTTTACTGAGCCAAAACTCACACTTGCTAAACTTGGCATACAACTGGTGTTCTCGGAGGGTTGCTAAAACTAGACGCAGATGTTCAGCATGCTCTTCTTCGGTTTTAGAGTAAATAAGGATGTCATCGAGGAAAACTACCACGAACTTGTCAAGATATTCCATGAAGATCTTGTTCATGAGATTCATGAAATAGGCTGGGGCATTGGTCAGACCAAAGGACATTACGGTGTATTCAAATAAACCGTAGCGGGTGGTGAAGGCAGTCTTGGGAATATCCGTCTCTCGGATTTTTAACTGATGATATCCTGACCGAAGATCGATCTTGGAAAAGACTCGGGCTCCGTTCATTTGATCGAACAGATCCTCGATTTTTGGAAGGGGATACTTGTTCTTAATGGTCACATCATTTAACTTGCGATAATCCACACACAAGCGTGTGGTACCGTCTCTCTTATCCACAAAAATAATGGGTGATCCCCAGGGTGAAGCACTTGGGCGAATAAGTCCTTTGCTGAGCATATCTGCTAACTGCTTCTTCAACTCAACCAGTTCTTCCGGATTCATCCGATAAGGCCTCTGGGATATAGGAGCTGTTCCGGGGATAAGTTCAATGATGAACTCAATATCCCGGTCTGGCGGCATACCAGGCAACTCTTCAGGGAAAACATCTCGGAACAGGTGAACAACACGGATCTCATCTAGGGTGGGTCTGGCTATGCCCTCATGGCATCCTGGTCGGGGTCGACTGGTTTCTGACACATACTTCACTTCTACTCCTTTGTCGGTGGTGAGTGTTACAGCTCTTCTGGCGCAGTCAATTTGACCATGGTACTTGGCTAGCCAGTTCATACCCAGTATGACATCTATTCCTTGGGTTCCTAAAATGATTAAGTCGACTAGGAACTTTTCCCCCTTGATTTCAAGGGAAACGTCCGGGCAATACGACTTGGTATCTATGGTGGATTCTGGGATTTGGATGATCATGGGTCTGGGTAAAAGGTTCCCGACTAAACCTCCCTTAGCAACAAACTCTTGGGTAACAAAGGAATGGGTAGCACCAGAATCAAACAGAACAGTTGCAGGTACCGAGTTGACAAGGAACGTACCCAGCACAACATCTGGCGCTTCCATGGCTTCCTCTGCATTGATGTGGTGCAGACGTCCCTTGGCAACAGCAGTATTCCCGCGAGGTGCGGGGTTCTTGCCGTTCCCATTACGGCCTTGGCCATTGTTCGGTGCTGGTGCATCGGGGCGCGGACCATTCTTCTTGGGATTGGGGCATTCTCTGGAGTTGTGGCCCTTAGCGCCACAGTCAAAGCAGACAACATTGGCGTTGCGGTTGAAGTTGTTGGGGTTTCCTCCGGGGCGAGTAGGGTTGTTGGGGCGGTTGAAGCTGTTTGGGTTGCTGGGGGTGTTTGGATTTGGGTTGTTGGGACGAGTAGGGAAATTGGGGCGTGTAGATTGTGGTGGTCGATATGCTGGTTTCGGGGTTGGTGGAAAGGTGCGAGGCTTCTGGTTGCTCGAACCTTCCTTGGCCATCATCCTTCTCTTGCGACTCTCGAACATAGTTTTACGTTTGGTCTCCAATTGAATAGCCTTGTCCACCAGTGACTCTAGGTCCAGGAAGTCGTGGATCACCAGGGCACACTGCAGTTCATCATGGAGCCCATCCATGAAACGCTCCATCCTTTTCCTCTCGGTGTCAGTATCATCAGGAGCGTACCGGGATAAGTCCGTAAACTCATCCAGGTATCCGACCACGTCCTTGCTTCCCTGCCGCAGCCTGCGGAATTCGTCCTTCTTCCTCTCAATAAGTCCGCCGGGTATGTGCTTCTTGCGGAACTTCTCCTGAAACTCTGCCCAGCCGATAGTATGACCGGCTTGCTGGAGAGCCTTGGTAGCTTCCCACCAAGACCGTGCAGGTACAACAAGATAGTGGGTTGCATAAAGCACCTTCTCAGATTCTCCTACGGCTGCAATTTCTAGGTTGTTGTTTATGGTGCGAAGCCAATCATCGGCCTCTAGTGGATGAAGTCCCTTGGAATAGGTGGGTGGGTTGGTCTTCTGGAAATCACTCAAAGTGGATCGCTGATTTCCTTCACCATTGCCATTGCCGTTGTGGTGGTTGTTGTTGTTGTTGTTGTGTGCGGCAGCGATCTGCTGCAGGGCAGCGATATGAGCTTGACGCTCTGCCCGAGCAGCTTGGCGTTCCTCCATGATAAGCGCAAGAAGTTGGGCGGTGGTTGGTTCCGGTGGGGGTGGTGGTCCTCCATCCGGGTTGGAGCGACGAGTGTCCACCATCCTGAAGAACACCGGGTATGAGGGGCAAGCAAAAGGTTTTGACCAAGGGAAAAAGGTTGGTTTTGTGTCGGGATTGATTAATTAAGTATTATAGGAGAAAACATTTCACGCAGATTATCAAGACTAGCACACACTTATATAGCACAAGCATCACATCAAGGTTCATCACATTAAGCTTACAACATTATCCCTTAAGCTAATGTACATAGTGCAAGTTCCAAAAGAACCACTACTTCTACTCTACTAGCGATAGGGGGGGTCGACCTAATCCTGCGGTAGTACTCAAGTCACTCGCCTACTGAGGTGGAACCTCAGGCTCGGATACGTCAGCGTCGGACTGGTAGGGTGGCTCCTCTGGGTCTTCCTCCTCGTCATCCTCCTGCTCATAGTCCATCTCCTCCAGATAGTCGTCATCGTCACTGAGGAAAGCGTTGTTCTCCTTGCGGAGATCCTCGCCCTCCTCCTCCATCTCATCAGTACGGAGCTCCAGATCCTCGATCAGCTCGTCCTGCTCTGCCACCTTCTTGCGGAGTTTCGCTATGGTCTTCTTCATCTGGGTCCTCTTCTTGAGAAGAGCGACCTTCTCCTCCCTCAGCTGTGCCTCACTCTCGCGACTCTCCTTGAGCGAGAGGCGCTCAAAGTGAGACCGAAGTCTAGCGCACCTCAGATCCTCCTGGGTGCGAAAGAGCATAATCTCCATGTCCAAGATATACTCTCCGAACGTCGGGTGTAGAGGGGACTGAATAGGGTGTCCGTCGACAGTGCGCCTCCCGTAGAACTGGAAACGAGAGTTCACCAACTCCGCCTTGTGCTCCTCACAAAGCCGGGATAGCATCCGCTCCATGGAACGACACAGTCCGTCGTCCCAGTGGACGTCCATGGTGGTAAAGACGAGTGTCCTGGATCCGGGGGACTTGATGTTCCCGCGAACAGACCCCTCGACCAACCAAGACAGGTTCCCGTTGCCGGGAGTGTCCACCTGGGCTCCCTTGAACTCAGGAGTGGGACGACCTAACAGCTTGGTCAACTCGAACAGGTCCTTCTCGAACATCAACGTGCCGTCCTTCTCGAGCTGAACAAACTCGGTGAAGTGGAGTGCCATCTACAATTTTAAGTCCAGTTTTTAAGTTAGTGAGATGACAAGTGTATCAAAATTTTAAATGTAGTGAAGCAGCAAGTGAGCAAATTTTTAAGTTTAATACATATAAGGAAAAACTTAATATTTAGTAAGGGTAGAATTTTGCAGAAGTGAGAGGATGAGAGATAAGCACTTTTTCGAAAATATTTCATTCCTTTATTTTCTTAGAACTTAATTGTTGTAACTCTATCTAGCGACCATGCTAATCTAAGGCTTCTAAAGTCGAGATGGCTCTGATACCAGGTCTGTGGGGACCCCGGACCAGCTGTCCGAAATACCCGATTATGCTTAACACAACGATCCCATGATCAGTCTGTCGTTGCACATAATCCGAACTGAATACCAAAGTTTACATCCATTACAGTACCGGAATAAGTCTTACATAACAGGTCATATAGACCAAATCTTACACAGGTGCCTTCTAGGGCCAAATCAACATAAGCAGCGGAACTTAAACGTAGTAGACATCCAAAAGCTAACGATGACCCGACAGGCAGTCGACTTTGAGAAGATCCTTAGTTGGCGTAGATGTCGCCATACTCCTCCTGGGCGTAATACTCCTCCAAGTCTGGCTACGACAATAGCCAGAGGCAAACTAGTATGAGTACATTGGCATGTACTCGCAAACTACCCCAACATGAGTGCACTGGTCTCATTTTTAGTTTCACACTTTTATTTATTTAAAACATCTCTGTATCTTTGTTGAAGAAGGTAAGAAGATTATAACTATTCCTAGTATCTTCTGAGTATTAGTTTCTTCAAAACTCCTCTTTTTTTTTTTCAACCATGATCCTTCATGGTACCAAGTCTCCAACATCTTCATACCAAATCCGTTGGCATAGGTGTATGGATCATTTCACCAATTTCCTTTCAGTAGGGCCTTCAACTGTCCATATCCGAGGACTCGGCTATTCGAATAGTTTGAACCCTCTGCAGAGGTAGCACGCTTTTCCCACACCCATCCGATAACTCATCGTGTCCGCCACGTCTCGCCATACCAGGGGTATGCGAAGTTGAGTCACCAGTCCTAGTCTGTCCTTTGCTCATGCTAGTATAGGATCCTGCCCCTATGATACTTTCCGTCGACACTTAACCCAGCCCGTCGGAATCTAAGTGTGAGGACTCATAGGTTTTATCTGGCGGTGTATAGGGGACATCCTTCTATCCTCCTCCTTATCTAATCATAGAGTTTGAGCGAGGACCCAGGTCAGGGGTAGGTCACCAAACCATTCCCTCATGCATAACATAGTCATCTCCGTTGATGCAGTGTCCCATACTAATAAGAGCAAACTATATGACTAAGCCCTTTCCCATATGTGGGTAAATGTGGTCGCACAGATTATCGGTTGCTTGACTGAGTACTAGGACACAATGTGCTTTTCTCAAAACATCTTTCTCCATTTCCTTATTTCAACACCACAACTTGGTGCTATATATCCACACAAGGTTTTTCAAGGGAGTTTTGAATGAAACAACATTGATTTTTCCCATCCTATAGTTTTAGCATATATTTCTATGTAGGGTGGCAAAATAACTTAGGTATACTCTTGAAAAAGGGTTTTCATAAACTTTTGCTTTTGAAAAAGGACTTTGTAAATCTAGATGCATAAGTTATGTGCAAGCTCAGAGAGTAGCTTGCCTTGCTCGGCAAAGTGATCCTGGTCTTGGTCTTCAGGTTCCACAAATCCTTCCTCCTCGATGTACTCGACAACGCTCTCGTCTAATACACAATTAAGCAAATACAAACAATCACTAGCCTATTCAATCAATCATCACAGCAATACACTCTTAGAGGTTCTAATTAACCATTTCACACATCAACAACACTATGTGGTTCCAATTTAGTTGAATTTTGTCACTATTCAAATATACCTTAATTTGGGCAGAATTAGTCACACATGTTTAATTGCATAGTTTGAGTTCTGTTGGTCACAAAAATACAAACTAAAATTCTACAGGGAGCTACTGATGTGTAGAAGATGACACAATTGGATTTGGGTCATTTGGAGTTACCAAACTCCCTACACATTGTTTTGAATCCATAGGCTAGTTAATCAAGTTTTGGCTATTAACTAAATTCTGTTAATCTAAAAATCAAACCCTTTTAGGATTGACCAACCATGGCTAATTGTGATCCAATAAAATTGGTCTTAAATCATTTGGACTAACAGAGCATCAGAAACAAACAAGTTTAGATTTCAAACCCTTTATGGTATTTTGAATAATGGATTTTTATTATTTATTCAAATGGAGTGAAACCAATTGGGTTGGATAGATAATTTCATAACCTTTCCAGAACAGTTTGATTTGTTCCATTTGGAGTTGTAAAACTAAAGTTATGGAATTTCTAAGTTTGGGTCCAGTACTGATTTCAAATTAAACTAAATTCGAAAATTAACTGCCTGGGTGGATAATGTTGAGAATCCTGACAGGGGGTCCCACTGGCCAGCGACTGCGGGCGCGCGCGCGGTTTCCATTTAAACCTGACGCGTGGGGTCCGCATGTCAGCGACTAATCTAATCGAACCGGTGAGTTGCCGTAGATCTGTGATCTAACGGCTGAGATTGAGCGCGTCGGCGACGACCTAAATCGGGCGGCGCCGCGGCTCCGGCGACGGCGAGGTGGACGGAGTGCTCACCTAGGGGCTCGGGAGGACGCGGCGATGGTGCAGAAGGGGTGCGGCGGCTCGGGGAAACTCGTGGGCGAGGTGGCGCGGGCTGGGGAGGCTCCTGGCGTCGACGGCGTGAAGCTCCTCCGTCCGCGGCCGTGCTCCAACTCCGGCGAGTCCGCTGCTTCGCTCCTGGGCACGAATCAGAGGGGAAAAGGGACCGGGTGAGTGAGGCGGTCATGGAGAAGAGGATGCGAGCCAGAGAGGAGAGAAAGAGAGGCCAGCACGGCGTGGCCGTGGTCGTCGTCTACCTCGGCACGGCGAGCTCGACGGATGGCCTCGGTGGTCGAGGCTTGGCGGCGAAGGCTCCGCCCTCCAGGTGGTGCACAAGAGGGGGTGGTGTGAGGGGGAGAGACAGTGGTGAGTGTGGAGGAATCGGCGAGCTCGAGCGGGGTATTTATACCGGCGCGCCGGCGCACGGTGGACACGGCGCAGGGGTGGTCCAGGGGACGGCCGGGCTCGCCATAGGGGCGGTGGGGGTGCGGCTACGGTGTCGGGAGGGAGAGAGACATGGGGGCGACGTGGAGGCGAGCGGGGCGTGCTCGAAAGTGGGCCGGCCGTGAGAGTGCACGGGCGGCGCGCGGCGTGCACTTCGCGGCATGGCTGTCGCGGCGTGGCTGCGGGCTGCGGGCGGCTGCGGTGCGGGCTGCTGCTGCGCGAGGAGACAGAGGGGTGAGGGAGGGAGAGAGAGGGCGCAGCGCGGCCGGCACGGCGCGGTGTCGCCGCGGCCACAGTGCCGGCACGACGACGTGCACGCGGCCGTGCTGTCGCCAGCTCCTCCACGGCGACTCCGGCCACCATATCCCGCGTTCTCGGTTGCTTCGTGATCGTGGAGATGAGGTGAATCCAATGGATGCCTTAATTGATGAATTAAACCTGCAATTGCTCGATTTGATCCGTGACTTGGTTCGGTTTGGGATGAACTGGGTGATGATCACCAGGTGTTCGACGAAAAGTCTGAACCAAAATTAAATTCAAATTTTTGAATTTTTCTTTCATAACTTGCTTCACATATGTTTATCAAAGTTTGTTGTGTTATTTGATTATTTATGGGGTAAGTCCAACATAGCACATTTTGTGCTTTGAATTTGGTAAAGAAGGAAATATAAATTTGAATTTAGGTTTTTGAATTAAATATTTGAAAGGGAATAGTTTGTGGAAACCCAATGGTGTGGTCTTGGAATTATTCCTCACTAACCTTGGTTTGAGAAATAAAGTAAGTTTCTTATTTTTGGAAAAATTATGGTGACATGTGTCACATAGTTTTATAATTTTGGAATGTTGTTTTGTTTATTTTCTATTCTTCAATTTTGTAATTAGAATTAGAATCCAACAATCTACAAGCAAGCATAACAAACAATAATCATGAAACAAACACATACCAATTTATAAGAAAAGTTTTTGTTGGCCCACATTTTTGCATTTAATAATTTATATTAATATTCGGGATGTTACAAATCCTCCCCCCCTTAAAATAAATCTCGTCCCGAGATTTGCTAGGTCTGGGTACTAAAGAGGTTCGGGAATTCACTTTTAAGATAGTCCTCACGTTCCCACGTGGCTTCATCTTCAGAGTGGTTAGTCCACTGGACCTTGTAGAACTTGATTGCTCGCCTTCGGGTAAGACGGACATCTTCGTCGAGAATCTTGATGGGTCTCTCACGGTAAGTCAGATCTTGATTCAGGTCGATGGAATGGTGGTCGATGTTTTTGAAAACATCTGGCTGGTCAGGAACTTCAAGACATTTCCGGAGCAGTGAAATGTGGAAGACATCGTGGTAATCCGCTAACTCTTGAGGCAACTCCAGTTGATAAGACACTTCACCACGACGGGAAAGGATCTTAAAGGGTCCAATATATCTTGGTGCCAATTTTCCTTTGACATGGAAACGCTGCATTCCTTTAAGGGGTGTCACTCGGAGATAGACATAATCTCCGATATTGAAAGTGACATCACGTCGTCTGTTGTCAGCGTAGCTCTTCTGACGGGATTGGGCAGTTTTGAGTCGCTCACGGATAAGCTGGACTTGCTCTTCAGCCTCTCGGAGGGTATCTGGTCCAAACAATTTGCCTTCTCCGGTGTCGGACCAATTCAGGGGTGTACGACACTTCCTTCCGTAAAGGGCTTCAAAAGGGGCCATTTGCAGACTAGACTGGTAACTATTATTGTAGGAGAACTCTGCAAATGGAAGACAATCTTCCCACTTGGATCCATAGGATAGAACACACGCGCGAAGCATGTCCTCCAATATCTGGTTCACTCTTTCAGTTTGGCCTCCGGTCTGGGGATGATAAGCTGTGCTAAAAGCTAACTTGGTTCCGAGGGCTTCGTGTAAGGCTTTCCAGAACCTTGAGGTGAACTGTGTGCCTCTATCCGATACAATCCTCTTAGGCACACCATGCAGGCTTACTATTCTGGAAATATACAGATCTGCTAACTGATTTCCCCGGTAGGTGGTATGGACGGGAATGAAATGGGCAACCTTGGTCAGTCTATCAACGATGACCCAAATTGAGTCATGGCCTCTGTTGGATCTTGGAAGTCCAGTGATAAAATCCATTCCAATCTCATCCCACTTCCACTCGGGAATTTTCAAGGGTTGAAGCAATCCAGCGGGTCGCTGGTGTTCAGCCTTGACTCGCTGACAGATATCACACTTGGCTACAAAAACACCAATCTCTCGCTTCATTCCGTGCCACCAAAATCTCTCACGAAGGTCTTGATACATTTTGGTTCCGCCAGGGTGGATCGAATAGGGGGTCTCTGTAACATCCCAGAATGTTAATATATTTATTAATGCAAAAATGTGGGCCAACAAAAACTTTTCTCATAAAAAAATTGTGTATGTTTAATTCTTGAGAATTGTTTGTTTGCATTGTTTGCAATAATTGTTGAGTTCTACCTCTAATTGAAAAATAGAAAGAAAAGAAAACAAATAAAACAAATCACAAAAACAAAACACCATGTGACACATGTCACATTATTTTTCCAAATTAAGAAGTATAAATTTATTTTCACACCAAAATCAATGGAGTAATATTATAAACACTCCTAGTTAATTTTTCACAAACTATTCCCTTTCAAAAATTTAAATTCAAAAGCCCCAATTTCAAATTAGAAATTCATGATTGAGATATTTCAAAATATTTCAAAAAGACTTTGTATCACTTACCAATAATGTAGTTAGCCTAGATCCTAAGTTTGAACCCAAAAGAATAAAGGGAAATAGGAAAATTAAAATAGCAAAATGCTACTGTTTTGGTTCGGGCATTTCACCAAACACCCTGTGATCACCACCTCTGCCTCTCCCAAACCGAACCAACTCATGGATCAATCCGAGCAATGTGTTGTTCGTTTGTCAAATTGGAGCCAGCCCTGCACTCCCCTCTTCACCACGACCTCGCTGCACGCCGGAGGGAGTCAAACGGTGGCCGGAGTCGCCGTGGAGGTGCCGGCGACAGCCACGGCAGCGCGCACGTCGCCATGTCGCGCCGGGCGTCCGAGGTGGCAGCACCGTAGCGCTCAGCTCCGTGCCCCCCTTCGCTCTCCCTTGCCTCCTGGTCCCCTCTCGCACCCGCAGCACGCACCAGCACCAGCCCGAGCACGCCGCGCCCGCGCCATGCCGCGCACGCCGTGCGCCGCCCAAGCGTGCTCACGGCAGGGCCAAGTGCCCGAGCGCCCGCGCGCGCGCCACGCAGCCACACCTTGCCCACCTTGCTCCCCAGACAGCCCGCAGCGTAGCCGCACCCCTCCACCGGCCTACGGCGAGCACGCACGGCCGCGGGTGCCCTCTGCACCGCGTCCACCGTGCGCCGCCCGGCCGCTATAAATGGCGCCCCGTACCCCTCTTCTCACCGCACCGCCCCACTGCCTCTTCCCCCTCACACTCTCCACTCTCTCGTGCGCCGCTAAGGAGCCCAGGCCAAGGCAGCAAGGCCTCAGGCCGCCGTGACCTCCTCGAGCCCGCCGTGCCCGAGGTAGGCGACGACCACGGCCAGGCCGTGTTGCCCATCCCCTTCTCTCCTCTCTGGCCTCAACCTCTTCCCTATACACCCCGCACTCACCCGCCCCTTTTTCCCCTCTGATTCGTGCACAGGATCGACGCGGAAACCTCGCCGGAGTGGGAGCACGGCCGCGGAAGGGGAGCTGCTCGCCGCCGTCGATTGGAGCCGCCCCAGCACGCGCCGCTCGTCCCTAAGCCTCCCCCGAGTCGCCGCCGTCGTTCTGCACCATCCGCACGTCCTCCCGAGCCCCCTAGGTGAGCCTCTGTCCACCTCGCCGTCGCCGGAGTCGCGCGCCGCCAGTTTTAGGACGCCGGCGTCGCGGCCGCTCGAGGACCGTTAGATCTTGATCCAACGTTAGCGTACCGGTTCGTTTAAAATAAAAAGCATATGACAGGCGGACCCCACCCGTCAGTTTTAAATGGATCCAGCGCGCGCACGCTGAGTCACTGCCCTGTAGGCCCCACCCGTCAGGGATTTCAACATTATCCACTCCTGGTTTTTAATTCGAATTTAGATTTAATTTGAAATCAGTACTGAACTCAAATTTAGAAAATCCATAACTTTGGATTTACAACTCCAAATTAAACAAACCCAACTGTTCTGGAAAGCTTATGAAATTCCCTATCCAACTAAACTAGTTCCACTCAATTTGGATATATAATAAAAATACAATATTCAAAATACAGTAGCATGTTTAAATTCTAAACTTGTTTGTTTCTGATGCTCTGTTAATCCAAATTAGTTGAAACTAATTTTATTAGATCACATTTAATCATGGTTAGTCGATCCCAAAAGGGTTTAATTTTTAGATGAACATAATTTAAATAATAGCCAAAACCTTATTAATTAGCTTCTGAATTCAAAGCAATGTGTAGGGAGTTTGGTAACTCCAAATGACCCAAATCCAATTGTGTCATCTTCTACACATCATTAGCCTTCTGTAGAATTTTAGTTTGTATTTTTATGACCAACAGAACTCAAGCTATGCAATTAAACATGTGCACCAAGTTTCTGCCCTAATTAGGATAGATTTGAATAAGGACATATTAAATTAAGTTGAAAGCACATAGTGTTGTTTGATGTGTGAAATGGTTGATTAGGACCTCTAAGAGTGTATTGCTATAATGATTGATTGAATAGGCTAGTGATTGTTGTATTTGATTGATTGTGTATTAGACGAGAACGTTGCCGGATATATCGAGGAGGAGGGAACTGCCGAACCTGAAGACCAAGACCAAGACCACTTTGCCGAGCAAGGCAAGCTACTCTCTGAGCTTGCAAATAACTTATGCACATAGATTTACCAAATCATTTTCAAAAACAAAGGTTTATGAAAACCCTTTTTCAAAGTATACCTAGACTATTTTGCCACCCTATGTAGAATATATGCTAAAATTATAGGATGGGAAAATTAATGTTGTTTTATTCAAACTCCTTTGAAAACTTGTGTGGATATATAGCACCAAGAGGTGGTGTTAAAATAAGGAAATGGAGAAAGTTGGTTTTTTTAGAAAAGCACATTGTGTCCTAGTACTCAGTCAAGCAACCGATACTCTGTGCGACCACATTTACCCACATATGGGAAAGGGCTTAGTCATATAGTTTGCTCTTATTAGTATGGGACACTGCATCAACGGAGATGACTCTGTTATGCATGAGGGAGTGGTTTGGTGACCTAACCCTGACCTGGGTCCTCGCTCAAAAATCTATGAGTAGATAAGGAGGAGGATAGAAGGATGTCCGTATACACCGCCAGATAAAACCTATGAGTCCTCACGCTTAGGGTTTCCGACGGGAAACTGGACTAAGTGTAGATGGAATGGTTCATAGGGGCAGGATCCTATACTAGCATGAGCAAAGGAAAGACTAGGGTCGGTGACTCAACTTCGCATACCACTGGTATGGCGAGACGTGGCTGACACGATGAGTTATCGGATGAGTGTGGGAAAAGCGTGCTACCTCTGCAGAGGGTAATTAAACTATTCGAATAGCCGAGTCCTCGGATATGGACAGTTGAAGACCCTACTTAGACCATGTGCAAGTTTTGGAAAAGATTTGAGTCTTAAAAAGAAAATGAAGTGGAGAATGTTCCATACACCTATACCAACGGATCGGTATGAGGTAGTTGGGAAGATATTGCCATAATGGTTTATGATCGGAAAAAGGAGGAGTTTTGGAATAAAACTAATAAAATTGAGATATCTAGTAGTCACAATTTCCTTATCTTCTTCAACAAAGGTACAGAGATGTTTTAGATAAATAAAAGTGAGAAACTAAAAATGGAAATTAGAGCACTCATGTTGGAGTAGTTTGCGAGTACATTCAAATGTACTCATACTAGTTTGCTTCTGGCTATTGTCGTAGCCAGACATGGAGGAGTACTACGCCCAGGAGGAGTACGGCGACATCTACGCCAACTAAGGATCTTCTCAAGTCGACTGCCTATCGGGTCATCGTTAGCTTTTGGCTGTCTACTACGTTTAAGTTCCGCTGCTTATGTTGATTTGGCCCTAGAAGGCACCTGTGTAAGACTTGGTCTATATGACCTGTTATGTAAGACTTATTCCGGTATTGTAATGGATGTAAACTTTGGTATTCAGTTCGGATTATGTGCAACGACAGACTGATCACGGGATCGTTGTGTTAAGCATAATCGGGTATTTCGGACAGCTAGTCCGGGGTCCCCACAGACCTGGTATCAGAGCCAGGTTGACTTTAGAAACCTTAGTTTAGCATGGTCGCTAGGTAGGAATTACAAAAGTTAAATTCTAAAAGGATGAAGGAATGAAGTATTTTCGAAAAGTGCTTATCTCTCATCCTCTCACTTCTGCAAACTTCTACCCTTACTAAATATTAAGTTTTCCCTTATATATTAAACTTAAAATTTTGCTCACTTGCTGCCTCACTACATTTAAAATTTTGATACACTTGTCATCTCACTAACTTAAAAACTTGACTTAAAACTGTAGATGGCACTCCACTTCACCGAGTTTGTTCAGCTCGAGAAGGACGGCACGTTGATGTTCGAGAAGGACCTGTTCGAGTTGACCAAGCTGTTAGGTCGTCCCACTCCTGAGTTTAAGGGAGCCCAGGTGGACACTCCCGGCAACGGGAACCTGTCTTGGTTGGTCGAGGCATCTGTTCGCGGGAACATCAAGTCCCCCGGATCCAGGACACTCATCTTTACCACCATGGACGTCCACTGGGACGACGGACTGTGTCGTTCCATGGAGCGGATGCTATCCCGGCTTTGTGAGGAGCACAAGGCGGAGTTGGTGAACTCTCGTTTCCAGTTCTACGGGAGACGCACTGTCGACGGACACCCTATTCAGTCCCCTCTACACCCGACGTTCGGAGAGTATATCTTGGACATGGAGATTATGCTCTTTCGCACCCAGGAGGACTTGAGGTGCGCTAGACTTCGGTCTCACTTTGAGCGCCTCTCGCTCAAGGAGAGTCGCGAGAGTGAGGCACAGCTGAAGGAGGAAAAGGTCGCTCTTCTCAAGAAGAGGACCCAGATGAGGAAGACCATAGCGAAGCTCCGCAAGAAGGTGGCAGAGCAGGACGAGCTGATCGAGGATTTGGAGCTCCGTACTGATGAAATGGAGGAGGAGGGCGAGGATCTCCGCAAGGAGAACAACGCTTTCCTC
Source organism: Poa annua (assembly GCA_026929855.1). NCBI lineage: Eukaryota > Viridiplantae > Streptophyta > Magnoliopsida > Poales > Poaceae > Poa > Poa annua. The sequence goes on along the minus strand of CM049439.1, from coordinate 24,102,546 downwards.
AGTGACGATGACGACTATCTGGAGGAGATGGACTATGAGCAGGAGGATGACGAGGAGGAAGACCCAGAGGAGCCACCCTACCAGTCCGACGCTGACGTATCCGAGCCTGAGGTTCCACCTCAGTAGGCGAGTGACTTGAGTACTACCGCAGGATTAGGTCGACCCCCTATCGCTAAACTAGTAGGAGTAGTAGTTCTTTTGGAGAACTTGTACCATGTGCCTTAGCTAAAAAGCAAGGATGTAAGCTTGATGTGATGAACCCTTTGATGTGATGCTTGTGCTATGTCAGTGTGCTAGTCTTGTTAGTATATGAAAAGTATTTCTTTCACATAATCCTTAAGTAATCCACCACTGTATGAAACCAACCTTTATCTCCCCTTAATCAGACCCTCTTGCCTTGCCCTTATACCCGGTGTTCTTCAGGATGGTGGACACCCGTCGCTCCAACCCGGATGGAGGACCACCACCCCCACCGGAACCAACCACCGCCCAACTTCTTGCGCTTATCATGGAGGAACGCCAAGCTGCTCGGGCAGAGCGTCAAGCTCATATCGCTGCCCTACAGCAGATCGCTGCCGCACACAACAACAACAACAACAACCACCACAATGGCAACGGCAATGGTGAAGGAAATCAGCGATCCACTTTGAGTGACTTTCAGAAGACGAACCCACCCACCTATTCCAAGGGACTTCACCCACTAGAGGCCGATGATTGGCTTCGCACCATCAACAACAACCTAGAAATTGCTGCCGTAGGAGAACCTGAGAAGGTGCTTTATGCAACCCACTACCTTGCTGGACCTGCACGGTCTTGGTGGGAAGCTACCAAGGCTCTCCAGCAAGCCGGTCATGCTATCGGCTGGGCAGAGTTTCAGGAGAAGTTCCGCAAGAAGCACATACCCGGCGGACTTATTGAGAGGAAGAAGGACGAATTCCGCAGGCTGCGGCAGGGAAGCAAGGATGTGGTCGGATACCTGGATGAGTTTACGGACTTATCCCGGTACGCTCCTGATGATACTGACACCGAGAGGAAAAGGATGGAGCGTTTCATGGATGGGCTCCATGATGAACTGCAGTGTGCCCTGGTGATCCACGACTTCCTGGACCTGGAGTCGCTGGTGGACAAGGCTATTCAATTGGAGACCAAACGTAAAACTATGTTCGAGAGTCGCAAGAGAAGGATGATGGCCAAGGAAGGTTCGAGCAGTCAGAAGCCTCGTACCTTTCCACCAACCCCGAAACCAGTATATCGACCACCACAACCTACACGCCCCAATTTCCCTACTCGCCCCAACAACCAAAACCCAAACACCCCCAGCAACCCAAACAGCTTCAACCGCCCCAACAACCCTACTCGCCCCGGAGGAAACCCCAACAACTTCAACCGCAACGCCAATGTTGTCTGCTTTGACTGTGGCACTAAGGGCCACTACTCCAGAGAATGCCCCAATCCCAAGAAGAATGGTCCGCGCCCCGATACAACAACACCGAACAATGGCCAAGGCCGTAATGGGAACGGCAAGAACCCCGCACCTCGCGGGAATACTGCTGTTGCCAAGGGACGTCTGCACCACATCAATGCAGAAGAAGCCATGGAAGCGCCGGATGTTGTGCTGGGTACGTTCCTTGTCAACTCAGTACCCGCAACTGTTCTGTTTGATTCCGGTGCTACCCATTCTTTTGTTACCCAAGAATTTGTTGCTAAGGGAGGTTTAATCGGAAACCTCCTACCCAAACCCATGGTCATCCAAATCCCAGAATCCACCATAGATACCAAGTCGTATTGCCCGGACATTTCCCTAGAAATTAAGGCGGAAAAGTTCCTAGTCGACTTAATCATTTTAGGAACCCAAGGTATAGATGTTATACTGGGTATGAATTGGCTAGCCAAGTACCGTGGTCAAATTGACTGCGCCAGAAGAGCTGTAACCCTCACCACCGACAAAGGAGTAGAAGTGAAGTATGTGTCAGAAACCAGTCGACCCCGACCAGAATGCCATGAGGGCATAGCCAGACCCACCCTAGATGAGATCCGTGTAGTTCACCTGTTCCGAGATGTTTTCCCTGAAGAATTGCCTGGTATGCCGCCAGACCGGGATATTGAGTTCATCATTGAACTTATCCCCGGAACAGCTCCTATATCCCAGAGGCCTTATCGGATGAATCCGGAAGAACTGGTTGAGTTGAAGAAGCAGTTAGCAGATATGCTCAGCAAGGGACTTATTCGCCCAAGTGCTTCACCCTGGGGATCACCCATTATTTTTGTAGATAAGAGGGACGGTACCACACGCCTGTGTGTGGATTATCGCAAGTTAAATGATGTGACCATTAAGAACAAGTATCCCCTTCCAAAGATCGAGGATCTATTCGATCAAATGAACGGAGCCCGAGTCTTTTCCAAGATCGATCTTCGGTCAGGATATCATCAGTTAAAAATCCGAGAGACAGACATTCCCAAGACTGCCTTCACCACCCGTTACGGTTTATTTGAATACACCGTAATGTCCTTTGGTCTGACCAACGCCCCAGCCTATTTCATGAATCTCATGAACAAGATCTTCATGGAGTACCTTGACAAGTTCGTGGTAGTTTTCCTCGATGACATCCTTATTTACTCCAAAACCGAAGAAGAGCATGCTGAACATCTGCGTCTAGTTTTAGCAACCCTCCGAGAACACCAGTTGTATGCCAAGTTTAGCAAGTGTGAGTTTTGGCTCAGTGAAGTAGCATTTCTCGGACATGTTGTGTCCGCGGGAGGAATTTCTGTTGACCCAGAGAAGATCCAAGCCATTGTGAACTGGGAAGCCCCAACTAGTGTGACTGAAATCCGAAGCTTTCTCGGATTAGCGGGTTACTACCGCAAGTTCGTTGAAGGATTCTCCAGTTTAGCCAAACCCCTGACCCAACTGCTGAAAAAGGACAAGAAATTTGAATGGACTCAGAAGTGTGAAGAGAGTTTCCAGGAATTAAAGAAGAGGTTGACCTCCACCCCTGTCCTAATTATGCCAGACGTCACCAAGAGTTTCGACGTGTATTGCGATGCATCACGCCTCGGACTTGGTTGCGTTCTGATGCAAGAAGGCAAGGTGGTATCGTATCTGTCTCGGCAGTTGCGACCACATGAAGAGAATTACCCAACCCATGACCTGGAGTTAGCCGCTGTTGTTCTTGCTCTGAAAACATGGCGCTCCTATCTTGCGGGACATCGTTGCGAGATCTATACGGATCACAAGAGCTTGAAGTATATCTTCACCCAGAAGGAGTTAAACCTGCGACAGAGAAGGTGGATGGAATTAATCAAGGATTATGATATTGGTATCCATTACCACCCAGGGAAGGCTAATGTAGTTGCCGATGCCCTTAGTCGCAAACCCTGCACCCTGAATGCCCTGATCCAAGCAGAACAACCAGCCCTGTTCAGAGAGTTCAAAGATTTTGGACTAGAGCTTGTTAGCCATGGATATCTTGCCAACTTAGAGTTAACCCCAACCTTGATGAACCAAATCAAGGAAGCCCAGAAAGGTCATGAGAATATAGAAGGAATCAAGAAGAAGATTTCTCTCGGTAAAGCACCTGGTTTTACCGAAGATGCTGAAGGAGTGCTGAGATACCAGGATCGTATCTGTGTCCCCAGCATCACGGAGCTTAAAGAGTTAATCCTGAAGGAAGCCCACGAGACCCCCTATTCGATCCACCCTGGCGGAACCAAAATGTACCAAGACCTTCGTGAGAAATTTTGGTGGCACGGAATGAAGCGAGAGATTGGTGTTTTTGTAGCCAAGTGTGATATCTGTCAGCGAGTCAAGGCTGAACACCAGCGACCCGCTGGATTGCTTCAACCCTTGAAAATTCCCGAGTGGAAGTGGGATGAGATTGGAATGGATTTTATCACTGGACTTCCAAGATCCAACAGAGGCCATGACTCAATTTGGGTCATCGTTGATAGACTGACCAAGGTTGCCCATTTCATTCCCGTCCATACCACCTATCGGGGAAATCAGTTAGCAGACCTGTATATTTCCAGAATAGTAAGCCTGCATGGTGTGCCTAAGAGGATTGTATCGGATAGAGGCACCCAATTCACCTCAAGGTTCTGGAAAGCCTTACACGAAGCCCTCGGAACCAAGTTAGCATTTAGCACAGCGTATCACCCCCAGACCGATGGCCAAACTGAACGAGTGAACCAGATATTAGAGGACATGCTTCGCGCATGTGTCCTAGCCTATGGATCCAAATGGGAAGATTGCCTTCCATTTGCAGAGTTCTCATACAACAATAGCCACCAGTCTAGTCTGCAAATGGCCCCCTTTGAAGCCCTTTACGGCAAGAAGTGTCGTACACCCCTGAATTGGTCCGACACCGGAGAAGGCAAATTGTTTGGACCAGACACCCTCCGTGAGGCCGAGGAACAAGTTCAACTTATCCGTGAGCGACTCAAGACCGCCCAATCCCGTCAGAAGAGCTACGCTGACAACCGACGACGTGATGTCACCTTCAATATCGGAGATTATGTCTACCTCCGAGTGACACCCCTTAAAGGAATGCAGCGTTTTCATGTCAGAGGAAAGTTAGCACCCAGGTATATTGGACCCTTCAAGATTCTTGCCCGTCGAGGAGAAGTATCCTACCAATTAGAGTTGCCTCAGGAGCTAGCAGATTATCATGACGTCTTTCACATTTCCTTGCTCCGGAAATGTCTTGAAGTTCCTGACCAGCCTGATGTTTTCAAAAACATCGATCACCAGTCCGTCGACCTGAATCAAGATCTGACTTATCGTGAGACTCCCCTCAAGATTCTCGAAGAAGATGTTCGTCTCACCCGCAGGCGAGCAATCAAGTTCTACAAAGTCCAGTGGACCAACCACTCTGAAAATGAAGCAACGTGGGAACGTGAAGACTATCTTAGAAGCGAATTCCCAAACCTCTTTAGTACCCAGGCCTAGCAAATCTCGGGACGAGATTTATTTTAAGGGGGGAAGTCTGTAACATCCCAGAATGTTAATATATTTATTAATGCAAAAATGTGGGCCAACAAAAACTTTTCTCATAAAAAAATTGTGTATGTTTAATTCTTGAGAATTGTTTGTTTGCATTGTTTGCAATAATTGTTGAGTTCTACCTCTAATTGAAAAATAGAAAGAAAAGAAAACAAATAAAACAAATCACAAAAACAAAACACCATGTGACACATGTCACATTATTTTTCCAAATTAAGAAGTATAAATTTATTTTCACACCAAAATCAATGGAGTAATATTATAAACACTCCTAGTTAATTTTTCACAAACTATTCCCTTTCAAAAATTTAAATTCAAAAGCCCCAATTTCAAATTAGAAATTCATGATTGAGATATTTCAAAATATTTCAAAAAGACTTTGTATCACTTACCAATAATGTAGTTAGCCTAGATCCTAAGTTTGAACCCAAAAGAATAAAGGGAAATAGGAAAATTAAAATAGCAAAATGCTACTGTTTTGGTTCGGGCATTTCACCAAACACCCTGTGATCACCACCTCTGCCTCTCCCAAACCGAACCAACTCATGGATCAATCCGAGCAATGTGTTGTTCGTTTGTCAAATTGGAGCCAGCCCTACACTCCCCTCTTCACCACGACCTCGCTGCACGCCGGAGGGAGTCAAACGGTGGCCGGAGTCGCCGTGGAGGTGCCGGCGACAGCCACGGCAGCGCGCACGTCGCCATGTCGCGCCGGGCGTCCGAGGTGGCAGCACCGTAGCGCTCAGCTCCGTGCCCCCCTTCGCTCTCCCTTGCCTCCTGGTCCCCTCTCGCACCCGCAGCACGCACCAGCACCAGCCCGAGCACGCCGCGCCCGCGCCATGCCGCGCACGCCGTGCGCCGCCCAAGCGTGCTCACGGCAGGGCCAAGTGCCCGAGCGCCCGCGCGCGCGCCACGCAGCCACACCTTGCCCACCTTGCTCCCCAGACAGCCCGCAGCGTAGCCGCACCCCTCCACCGGCCTACGGCGAGCACGCACGGCCGCGGGTGCCCTCTGCACCGCGTCCACCGTGCACCGCCCGGCCGCTATAAATGGCGCCCCGTACCCCTCTTCTCACCGCACCGCCCCACTGCCTCTTCCCCCTCACACTCTCCACTCTCTCGTGCGCCGCTAAGGAGCCCAGGCCAAGGCAGCAAGGCCTCAGGCCGCCGTGACCTCCTCGAGCCCGCCGTGCCCGAGGTAGGCGACGACCACGGCCAGGCCGTGTTGCCCATCCCCTTCTCTCCTCTCTGGCCTCAACCTCTTCCCTATACACCCCGCACTCACCCGCCCCTTTTTCCCCTCTGATTCGTGCACAGGATCGACGCGGAAACCTCGCCGGAGTGGGAGCACGGCCGCGGAAGGGGAGCTGCTCGCCGCCGTCGATTGGAGCCGCCCCAGCACGCGCCGCTCGTCCCTAAGCCTCCCCCGAGTCGCCGCCGTCGTTCTGCACCATCCGCACGTCCTCCCGAGCCCCCTAGGTGAGCCTCTGTCCACCTCGCCGTCGCCGGAGTCGCGCGCCGCCAGTTTTAGGACGCCGGCGTCGCGGCCGCTCGAGGACCGTTAGATCTTGATCCAACGTTAGCGTACCGGTTCGTTTAAAATAAAAAGCATATGACAGGCGGACCCCACCCGTCAGTTTTAAATGGATCCAGCGCGCGCACGCTGAGTCACTGCCCTGTAGGCCCCACCCGTCAGGGATTTCAACATTATCCACTCCTGGTTTTTAATTCGAATTTAGATTTAATTTGAAATCAGTACTGAACTCAAATTTAGAAAATCCATAACTTTGGATTTACAACTCCAAATTAAACAAACCCAACTGTTCTGGAAAGCTTATGAAATTCCCTATCCAACTAAACTAGTTCCACTCCATTTGGATATATAATAAAAATACAATATTCAAAATACAGTAGCATGTTTAAATTCTAAACTTGTTTGTTTCTGATGCTCTGTTAATCCAAATTAGTTGAAACTAATTTTATTAGATCACATTTAACCATGGTTAGTCGATCCCAAAAGGGTTTAATTTTTAGATGAACATAATTTAAATAATAGCCAAAACCTTATTAATTAGCTTCTGAATTCAAAGCAACGTGTAGGGAGTTTGGTAACTCCAAATGACCCAAATCCAATTGTGTCATCTTCTACACATCATTAGCCTTCTGTAGAATTTTAGTTTGTATTTTTATGACCAACAGAACTCAAGCTATGCAATTAAACATGTGCACCAAGTTTCTGCCCTAATTAGGATAGATTTGAATAAGGACATATTAAATTAAGTTGAAAGCACATAGTGTTGTTTGATGTGTGAAATGGTTGATTAGGACCTCTAAGAGTGTATTGCTATAATGATTGATTGAATAGGCTAGTGATTGTTGTATTTGATTGATTGTGTATTAGACGAGAACGTTGCCGGATATATCGAGGAGGAGGGAACTGCCGAACCTGAAGACCAAGACCAAGACCACTTTGCCGAGCAAGGCAAGCTACTCTCTGAGCTTGCAAATAACTTATGCACATAGATTTACCAAATCATTTTCAAAAACAAAGGTTTATGAAAACCCTTTTTCAAAGTATACCTAGACTATTTTGCCACCCTATGTAGAATATATGCTAAAATTATAGGATGGGAAAATTAATGTTGTTTTATTCAAACTCCTTTGAAAACTTGTGTGGATATATAGCACCAAGAGGTGGTGTTAAAATAAGGAAATGGAGAAAGTTGTTTTTTTTAGAAAAGCACATTGTGTCCTAGTACTCAGTCAAGCAACCGATACTCTGTGCGACCACATTTACCCACATATGGGAAAGGGCTTAGTCATATAGTTTGCTCTTATTAGTATGGGACACTGCATCAACGGAGATGACTCTGTTATGCATGAGGGAGTGGTTTGGTGACCTAACCCTGACCTGGGTCCTCGCTCAAAAATCTATGAGTAGATAAGGAGGAGGATAGAAGGATGTCCGTATACACCGCCAGATAAAACCTATGAGTCCTCACGCTTAGGGTTTCCGACGGGAAACTGGACTAAGTGTAGATGGAATGGTTCATAGGGGCAGGATCCTATACTAGCATGAGCAAAGGAAAGACTAGGGTCGGTGACTCAACTTCGCATACCACTGGTATGGCGAGACGTGGCTGACACGATGAGTTATCGGATGAGTGTGGGAAAAGCGTGCTACCTCTGCAGAGGGTAATTAAACTATTCGAATAGCCGAGTCCTCGGATATGGACAGTTGAAGACCCTACTTAGACCATGTGCAAGTTTTGGAAAAGATTTGAGTCTTAAAAAGAAAATGAAGTGGAGAATGTTCCATACACCTATACCAACGGATCGGTATGAGGTAGTTGGGAAGATATTGCCATAATGGTTTATGATCGGAAAAAGGAGGAGTTTTGGAATAAAACTAATAAAATTGAGATATCTAGTAGTCACAATTTCCTTATCTTCTTCAACAAAGGTACAGAGATGTTTTAGATAAATAAAAGTGAGAAACTAAAAATGGAAATTAGAGCACTCATGTTGGAGTAGTTTGCGAGTACATTCAAATGTACTCATACTAGTTTGCTTCTGGCTATTGTCGTAGCCAGACATGGAGGAGTACTACGCCCAGGAGGAGTACGGCGACATCTACGCCAACTAAGGATCTTCTCAAGTCGACTGCCTGTCGGGTCATCGTTAGCTTTTGGCTGTCTACTACGTTTAAGTTCCGCTGCTTATGTTGATTTGGCCCTAGAAGGCACCTGTGTAAGACTTGGTCTATATGACCTGTTATGTAAGACTTATTCCGGTATTGTAATGGATGTAAACTTTGGTATTCAGTTCGGATTATGTGCAACGACAGACTGATCACGGGATCGTTGTGTTAAGCATAATCGGGTATTTCGGACAGCTAGTCCGGGGTCCCCACAGTCTCGTGGGCTTCCTTCAGGATTAACTCTTTAAGCTCCGTGATGCTGGGGACACAGATACGATCCTGGTATCTTAGCACTCCTTCAGCATCTTCGGTAAAACCAGGCGCTTTACCGAGAGAAATCTTCTTCTTGATCCCTTCTATACTCTCATGTCCTTTCTGGGCTTCCTTGATTTGGTCCATCAAGGTTGGGGTTAACTCTAAGTTGGCAAGATATCCATGGCTAACAAGCTCTAACCCAAAATCTTTGAACTCTCTGAACAGGGCTGGTTGTTCTGCTTGGATCAGGGCATTCAGGGTGCAGGGTTTGCGACTAAGGGCATCGGCAACTACGTTAGCCTTCCCAGGGTGATAATGGATACCGATATCATAATCCTTGATTAATTCCATCCACCTTCTTTGTCGCAGGTTTAACTCCTTCTGGGTGAAGATATACTTCAAGCTCTTGTGATCCGTATAGATCTCGCAACGATGTCCCGCAAGATAGGAGCGCCATGTTTTCAGAGCAAGAACAACAGCGGCTAACTCCAGGTCATGGGTGGGGTAATTCTCTTCATGTGGTCGCAACTGCCGAGACAGATACGACACCACCTTGCCTTCTTGCATCAGAACGCAACCAAGTCCGAGGCGTGATGCATCGCAATACACGTCGAAACTCTTGGTGACGTCTGGCATAATCAGGACAGGGGTTGAGGTCAATCTCTTCTTCAATTCTTGGAAACTCTCTTCACACTTCTGAGTCCATTCAAACTTCTTGTCCTTTTTCAGCAGTTGGGTCAGGGGTTTGGCTAAACTGGAGAATCCTTCAACGAACTTGCGGTAGTAGCCCGCTAATCCGAGAAAGCTTCGGATTTCAGTCACACTAGTTGGGGCTTCCCAGTTCACAATGGCTTGGATCTTCTCTGGGTCCACAGAAATTCCTCCCGCAGACACAACATGTCCGAGAAACGCTACTTTACTGAGCCAAAACTCACACTTGCTAAACTTGGCATACAACTGGTGTTCTCGGAGGGTTGCTAAAACTAGACGCAGATGTTCAGCATGCTCTTCTTCGGTTTTAGAGTAAATAAGGATGTCATCGAGGAAAACTACCACGAACTTGTCAAGATATTCCATGAAGATCTTGTTCATGAGATTCATGAAATAGGCTGGGGCATTGGTCAGACCAAAGGACATTACGGTGTATTCAAATAAACCGTAGCGGGTGGTGAAGGCAGTCTTGGGAATATCCGTCTCTCGGATTTTTAACTGATGATATCCTGACCGAAGATCGATCTTGGAAAAGACTCGGGCTCCGTTCATTTGATCGAACAGATCCTCGATTTTTGGAAGGGGATACTTGTTCTTAATGGTCACATCATTTAACTTGCGATAATCCACACACAAGCGTGTGGTACCGTCTCTCTTATCCACAAAAATAATGGGTGATCCCCAGGGTGAAGCACTTGGGCGAATAAGTCCTTTGCTGAGCATATCTGCTAACTGCTTCTTCAACTCAACCAGTTCTTCCGGATTCATCCGATAAGGCCTCTGGGATATAGGAGCTGTTCCGGGGATAAGTTCAATGATGAACTCAATATCCCGGTCTGGCGGCATACCAGGCAACTCTTCAGGGAAAACATCTCGGAACAGGTGAACAACACGGATCTCATCTAGGGTGGGTCTGGCTATGCCCTCATGGCATCCTGGTCGGGGTCGACTGGTTTCTGACACATACTTCACTTCTACTCCTTTGTCGGTGGTGAGTGTTACAGCTCTTCTGGCGCAGTCAATTTGACCATGGTACTTGGCTAGCCAGTTCATACCCAGTATGACATCTATTCCTTGGGTTCCTAAAATGATTAAGTCGACTAGGAACTTTTCCCCCTTGATTTCAAGGGAAACGTCCGGGCAATACGACTTGGTATCTATGGTGGATTCTGGGATTTGGATGATCATGGGTCTGGGTAAAAGGTTCCCGACTAAACCTCCCTTAGCAACAAACTCTTGGGTAACAAAGGAATGGGTAGCACCAGAATCAAACAGAACAGTTGCAGGTACCGAGTTGACAAGGAACGTACCCAGCACAACATCTGGCGCTTCCATGGCTTCCTCTGCATTGATGTGGTGCAGACGTCCCTTGGCAACAGCAGTATTCCCGCGAGGTGCGGGGTTCTTGCCGTTCCCATTACGGCCTTGGCCATTGTTCGGTGCTGGTGCATCGGGGCGCGGACCATTCTTCTTGGGATTGGGGCATTCTCTGGAGTTGTGGCCCTTAGCGCCACAGTCAAAGCAGACAACATTGGCGTTGCGGTTGAAGTTGTTGGGGTTTCCTCCGGGGCGAGTAGGGTTGTTGGGGCGGTTGAAGCTGTTTGGGTTGCTGGGGGTGTTTGGATTTGGGTTGTTGGGACGAGTAGGGAAATTGGGGCGTGTAGATTGTGGTGGTCGATATGCTGGTTTCGGGGTTGGTGGAAAGGTGCGAGGCTTCTGGTTGCTCGAACCTTCCTTGGCCATCATCCTTCTCTTGCGACTCTCGAACATAGTTTTACGTTTGGTCTCCAATTGAATAGCCTTGTCCACCAGTGACTCTAGGTCCAGGAAGTCGTGGATCACCAGGGCACACTGCAGTTCATCATGGAGCCCATCCATGAAACGCTCCATCCTTTTCCTCTCGGTGTCAGTATCATCAGGAGCGTACCGGGATAAGTCCGTAAACTCATCCAGGTATCCGACCACGTCCTTGCTTCCCTGCCGCAGCCTGCGGAATTCGTCCTTCTTCCTCTCAATAAGTCCGCCGGGTATGTGCTTCTTGCGGAACTTCTCCTGAAACTCTGCCCAGCCGATAGTATGACCGGCTTGCTGGAGAGCCTTGGTAGCTTCCCACCAAGACCGTGCAGGTACAGCAAGATAGTGGGTTGCATAAAGCACCTTCTCAGATTCTCCTACGGCTGCAATTTCTAGGTTGTTGTTTATGGTGCGAAGCCAATCATCGGCCTCTAGTGGATGAAGTCCCTTGGAATAGGTGGGTGGGTTGGTCTTCTGGAAATCACTCAAAGTGGATCGCTGATTTCCTTCACCATTGCCATTGCCGTTGTGGTGGTTGTTGTTGTTGTTGTTGTGTGCGGCAGCGATCTGCTGCAGGGCAGCGATATGAGCTTGACGCTCTGCCCGAGCAGCTTGGCGTTCCTCCATGATAAGCGCAAGAAGTTGGGCGGTGGTTGGTTCCGGTGGGGGTGGTGGTCCTCCATCCGGGTTGGAGCGACGAGTGTCCACCATCCTGAAGAACACCGGGTATGAGGGGCAAGCAAAAGGTTTTGACCAAGGGAAAAAGGTTGGTTTTGTGTCGGGATTGATTAATTAAGTATTATAGGAGAAAACATTTCACGCAGATTATCAAGACTAGCACACACTTATATAGCACAAGCATCACATCAAGGTTCATCACATTAAGCTTACAACATTATCCCTTAAGCTAATGTACATAGTGCAAGTTCCAAAAGAACCACTACTTCTACTCTACTAGCGATAGGGGGGGTCGACCTAATCCTGCGGTAGTACTCAAGTCACTCGCCTACTGAGGTGGAACCTCAGGCTCGGATACGTCAGCGTCGGACTGGTAGGGTGGCTCCTCTGGGTCTTCCTCCTCGTCATCCTCCTGCTCATAGTCCATCTCCTCCAGATAGTCGTCATCGTCACTGAGGAAAGCGTTGTTCTCCTTGCGGAGATCCTCGCCCTCCTCCTCCATCTCATCAGTACGGAGCTCCAGATCCTCGATCAGCTCGTCCTGCTCTGCCACCTTCTTGCGGAGTTTCGCTATGGTCTTCTTCATCTGGGTCCTCTTCTTGAGAAGAGCGACCTTCTCCTCCCTCAGCTGTGCCTCACTCTCGCGACTCTCCTTGAGCGAGAGGCGCTCAAAGTGAGACCGAAGTCTAGCGCACCTCAGATCCTCCTGGGTGCGAAAGAGCATAATCTCCATGTCCAAGATATACTCTCCGAACGTCGGGTGTAGAGGGGACTGAATAGGGTGTCCGTCGACAGTGCGCCTCCCGTAGAACTGGAAACGAGAGTTCACCAACTCCGCCTTGTGCTCCTCACAAAGCCGGGATAGCATCCGCTCCATGGAACGACACAGTCCGTCGTCCCAGTGGACGTCCATGGTGGTAAAGACGAGTGTCCTGGATCCGGGGGACTTGATGTTCCCGCGAACAGACCCCTCGACCAACCAAGACAGGTTCCCGTTGCCGGGAGTGTCCACCTGGGCTCCCTTGAACTCAGGAGTGGGACGACCTAACAGCTTGGTCAACTCGAACAGGTCCTTCTCGAACATCAACGTGCCGTCCTTCTCGAGCTGAACAAACTCGGTGAAGTGGAGTGCCATCTACAATTTTAAGTCCAGTTTTTAAGTTAGTGAGATGACAAGTGTATCAAAATTTTAAATGTAGTGAAGCAGCAAGTGAGCAAATTTTTAAGTTTAATACATATAAGGAAAAACTTAATATTTAGTAAGGGTAGAATTTTGCAGAAGTGAGAGGATGAGAGATAAGCACTTTTTCGAAAATATTTCATTCCTTTATTTTCTTAGAACTTAATTGTTGTAACTCTATCTAGCGACCATGCTAATCTAAGGCTTCTAAAGTCGAGATGGCTCTGATACCAGGTCTGTGGGGACCCCGGACCAGCTGTCCGAAATACCCGATTATGCTTAACACAACGATCCCATGATCAGTCTGTCGTTGCACATAATCCGAACTGAATACCAAAGTTTACATCCATTACAGTACCGGAATAAGTCTTACATAACAGGTCATATAGACCAAATCTTACACAGGTGCCTTCTAGGGCCAAATCAACATAAGCAGCGGAACTTAAACGTAGTAGACATCCAAAAGCTAACGATGACCCGACAGGCAGTCGACTTTGAGAAGATCCTTAGTTGGCGTAGATGTCGCCATACTCCTCCTGGGCGTAATACTCCTCCAAGTCTGGCTACGACAATAGCCAGAGGCAAACTAGTATGAGTACATTGGCATGTACTCGCAAACTACCCCAACATGAGTGCACTGGTCTCATTTTTAGTTTCACACTTTTATTTATTTAAAACATCTCTGTATCTTTGTTGAAGAAGGTAAGAAGATTATAACTATTCCTAGTATCTTCTGAGTATTAGTTTCTTCAAAACTCCTCTTTTTTTTTTTCAACCATGATCCTTCATGGTACCAAGTCTCCAACATCTTCATACCAAATCCGTTGGCATAGGTGTATGGATCATTTCACCAATTTCCTTTCAGTAGGGCCTTCAACTGTCCATATCCGAGGACTCGGCTATTCGAATAGTTTGAACCCTCTGCAGAGGTAGCACGCTTTTCCCACACCCATCCGATAACTCATCGTGTCCGCCACGTCTCGCCATACCAGGGGTATGCGAAGTTGAGTCACCAGTCCTAGTCTGTCCTTTGCTCATGCTAGTATAGGATCCTGCCCCTATGATACTTTCCGTCGACACTTAACCCAGCCCGTCGGAATCTAAGTGTGAGGACTCATAGGTTTTATCTGGCGGTGTATAGGGGACATCCTTCTATCCTCCTCCTTATCTAATCATAGAGTTTGAGCGAGGACCCAGGTCAGGGGTAGGTCACCAAACCATTCCCTCATGCATAACATAGTCATCTCCGTTGATGCAGTGTCCCATACTAATAAGAGCAAACTATATGACTAAGCCCTTTCCCATATGTGGGTAAATGTGGTCGCACAGATTATCGGTTGCTTGACTGAGTACTAGGACACAATGTGCTTTTCTCAAAACATCTTTCTCCATTTCCTTATTTCAACACCACAACTTGGTGCTATATATCCACACAAGGTTTTTCAAGGGAGTTTTGAATGAAACAACATTGATTTTTCCCATCCTATAGTTTTAGCATATATTTCTATGTAGGGTGGCAAAATAACTTAGGTATACTCTTGAAAAAGGGTTTTCATAAACTTTTGCTTTTGAAAAAGGACTTTGTAAATCTAGATGCATAAGTTATGTGCAAGCTCAGAGAGTAGCTTGCCTTGCTCGGCAAAGTGATCCTGGTCTTGGTCTTCAGGTTCCACAAATCCTTCCTCCTCGATGTACTCGACAACGCTCTCGTCTAATACACAATTAAGCAAATACAAACAATCACTAGCCTATTCAATCAATCATCACAGCAATACACTCTTAGAGGTTCTAATTAACCATTTCACACATCAACAACACTATGTGGTTCCAATTTAGTTGAATTTTGTCACTATTCAAATATACCTTAATTTGGGCAGAATTAGTCACACATGTTTAATTGCATAGTTTGAGTTCTGTTGGTCACAAAAATACAAACTAAAATTCTACAGGGAGCTACTGATGTGTAGAAGATGACACAATTGGATTTGGGTCATTTGGAGTTACCAAACTCCCTACACATTGTTTTGAATCCATAGGCTAGTTAATCAAGTTTTGGCTATTAACTAAATTCTGTTAATCTAAAAATCAAACCCTTTTAGGATTGACCAACCATGGCTAATTGTGATCCAATAAAATTGGTCTTAAATCATTTGGACTAACAGAGCATCAGAAACAAACAAGTTTAGATTTCAAACCCTTTATGGTATTTTGAATAATGGATTTTTATTATTTATTCAAATGGAGTGAAACCAATTGGGTTGGATAGATAATTTCATAACCTTTCCAGAACAGTTTGATTTGTTCCATTTGGAGTTGTAAAACTAAAGTTATGGAATTTCTAAGTTTGGGTCCAGTACTGATTTCAAATTAAACTAAATTCGAAAATTAACTGCCTGGGTGGATAATGTTGAGAATCCTGACAGGGGGTCCCACTGGCCAGCGACTGCGGGCGCGCGCGCGGTTTCCATTTAAACCTGACGCGTGGGGTCCGCATGTCAGCGACTAATCTAATCGAACCGGTGAGTTGCCGTAGATCTGTGATCTAACGGCTGAGATTGAGCGCGTCGGCGACGACCTAAATCGGGCGGCGCCGCGGCTCCGGCGACGGCGAGGTGGACGGAGTGCTCACCTAGGGGCTCGGGAGGACGCGGCGATGGTGCAGAAGGGGTGCGGCGGCTCGGGGAAACTCGTGGGCGAGGTGGCGCGGGCTGGGGAGGCTCCTGGCGTCGACGGCGTGAAGCTCCTCCGTCCGCGGCCGTGCTCCAACTCCGGCGAGTCCGCTGCTTCGCTCCTGGGCACGAATCAGAGGGGAAAAGGGACCGGGTGAGTGAGGCGGTCATGGAGAAGAGGATGCGAGCCAGAGAGGAGAGAAAGAGAGGCCAGCACGGCGTGGCCGTGGTCGTCGTCTACCTCGGCACGGCGAGCTCGACGGATGGCCTCGGTGGTCGAGGCTTGGCGGCGAAGGCTCCGCCCTCCAGGTGGTGCACAAGAGGGGGTGGTGTGAGGGGGAGAGACAGTGGTGAGTGTGGAGGAATCGGCGAGCTCGAGCGGGGTATTTATACCGGCGCGCCGGCGCACGGTGGACACGGCGCAGGGGTGGTCCAGGGGACGGCCGGGCTCGCCATAGGGGCGGTGGGGGTGCGGCTACGGTGTCGGGAGGGAGAGAGACATGGGGGCGACGTGGAGGCGAGCGGGGCGTGCTCGAAAGTGGGCCGGCCGTGAGAGTGCACGGGCGGCGCGCGGCGTGCACTTCGCGGCATGGCTGTCGCGGCGTGGCTGCGGGCTGCGGGCGGCTGCGGTGCGGGCTGCTGCTGCGCGAGGAGACAGAGGGGTGAGGGAGGGAGAGAGAGGGCGCAGCGCGGCCGGCACGGCGCGGTGTCGCCGCGGCCACAGTGCCGGCACGACGACGTGCACGCGGCCGTGCTGTCGCCAGCTCCTCCACGGCGACTCCGGCCACCATATCCCGCGTTCTCGGTTGCTTCGTGATCGTGGAGATGAGGTGAATCCAATGGATGCCTTAATTGATGAATTAAACCTGCAATTGCTCGATTTGATCCGTGACTTGGTTCGGTTTGGGATGAACTGGGTGATGATCACCAGGTGTTCGACGAAAAGTCTGAACCAAAATTAAATTCAAATTTTTGAATTTTTCTTTCATAACTTGCTTCACATATGTTTATCAAAGTTTGTTGTGTTATTTGATTATTTATGGGGTAAGTCCAACATAGCACATTTTGTGCTTTGAATTTGGTAAAGAAGGAAATATAAATTTGAATTTAGGTTTTTGAATTAAATATTTGAAAGGGAATAGTTTGTGGAAACCCAATGGTGTGGTCTTGGAATTATTCCTCACTAACCTTGGTTTGAGAAATAAAGTAAGTTTCTTATTTTTGGAAAAATTATGGTGACATGTGTCACATAGTTTTATAATTTTGGAATGTTGTTTTGTTTATTTTCTATTCTTCAATTTTGTAATTAGAATTAGAATCCAACAATCTACAAGCAAGCATAACAAACAATAATCATGAAACAAACACATACCAATTTATAAGAAAAGTTTTTGTTGGCCCACATTTTTGCATTTAATAATTTATATTAATATTCGGGATGTTACAAGAACGGCGGCGCGGCCTCGGCTTGGACCGATTCGTCGCCCCGGTGGTCTCCTCGGCTCGGGAAGTCGACGACGGCGGGCACCACGTGACGGCGGAGAAAATGGTGGCGGCGGCGTCCTCGAGTGCGTACGGGGGCGGCGAGGAGACGTGGCCGGAGTGGCCCGAACGCCGGTGACCTTCGGGTCGTGCTCTTCCCCCCACGTTCGGCTGCAGAACAGAAGCGAGGGAGGGATCAGGAGATGGGCACGGGCGAGGGGAATCGCATGGAGGGGGTCTCGGGGCTCGGGGGTTGGTTACCTCGCCGGAAATTGGGAAAGGAGCCGGCGGCTCGGGTGAGGTCCAGCGAGCAATATCTACGGCCTGGGGGCATGGTTTGAAGAGAGGAGTGAGGGGAAACGGAGAGGGAGTCGTGGGCTTTTAGTAGTGTAACATCCCAAAATTATAATCAGTATTATTATATCAAAAATGTGGGCCAACAAAAACTTTTTATGAATTAATATGTGTTGATTTCATATTGCTGCTTGTGATAATTATTTCTTGTGAATGTGTTGGTTGTTAGCTCTAATTAAAAACTTGAAGAAAAGAAAATATACAAAACAAAAGATAAAACAATAAAAACAATGTGACAAGTGTCACACCATTTCTCCAAGGGAGAAATCATTTGTTTTTCATTCAAACAAAATTCAGAGGAGTGGTGATATGATCACTCCCATTTTATTTCCACAACTTTTCCCTCTCCAAGTATTAATTTCAAAAACCTAAATTTAAATTCTATTTCTTTCTTTATCTTATTCAAATCACAAAATGTGCTATGTTGCACTTGTCCAATAAATAATCAAACAGCACCACAAATCTTGATAAACATATGTGAAGCAAATTATGAAAGTAAAATTCAGAAATTGGAAATTATTTTTGGTTCAAGCATTTCATCAAACACTTGGTGATCATCACCCTGTTCTTCCTCAACCGATCCAATCCGAGATCAATTTGATCGATTTCGATCAAATTGATGCAAGCCACTGCCTCCATTCGATTGCCCTCACTCCACTCACCTCACTGCGCTCACGGGAGCCGAGGAATTTGGGCCGGGGACGAGGAGGAGCGCCAGGGGACAGCCGCCCGCGCGCACGTCGCCATGGTCGGCACTGTGGCCACGAAGGTGTCGACGCCGTGCTGGCCGCGCCATGCCCCCCCTCTCTTCCTTACCTCTCTGCTCCCTCTCAACGCAGCAAAGCGCCCAGCAGGAGCCCGCACCCGCAGCCCTCGCGACACGCCGTGCATGCCGAGCGCCGCCCAAACGCTCCCACGGCCGTCCCCCACTCGAGCAAGCGCGGCTCGCCCCCACGCCGCCAACCTTGTCCCTCTGCACCCCAACACCGTAGCCGCACCTCACTGCCCCCTATGGCGAGCCCTAGCCCCTTCTGGACCGCTCCAGCACCACGTCCACCATGGACTGAGCTTCGGCCTTAAAAGCTCACCGAGCCCTCTCATTTTCTCCACTCCACACCACTGCCTCTCCCTTGCTCCACCCCCACTCGTGCACCGCCAGGAGGGCGGAGCCGTAGCTGCGAAGCCACTGCCGCCCGTGGCCATCATCGAGCTCGCCGTGCCCGAGGTAGAAGACGATCACGGCCGTGCCGTGCCTCTTCCCTTTTCTCTTCTCTCTGGCCTACACTCTCTTCTCCATCACCACCGCACTCACACGCTCCCTTTTCCCCTCTGTTTCGTGCCCAGGAGCGACGCAGGAACCTCGCCGGAGTCAGTACACGGCCGCGGAGGAGGAGCTGCTCGCCGCCGTCGATTGGAGCCGTCCCGGGAAGCGCAACTCATCCAACAAGCTTCCCCAGGCCGCCGCGTTCGATCTGCCTCACCTGCATGTCCTCCCGAGCCCCTAGGTGAGCGAATCGCAGACCTCGCCGTCGCCGGAGCCACGGCGCCGCCCGTTTTAGGTCGTCGCCGATGTGCTCACTTCCCAGCCGTTAGATCTCAGATCTACGGTGCCTTACCGCTTCGTGCTTTAGTCGCTGACCAGCGGGCCCCGCTTGTCAGACTTTAAAACATTTCCAGCGCGCGCACTATTTCCGGTTGAGTCACTGACGAGTGGACCCCACCCGTCAGGATTCTCAACATTATCCAGAACAGAGCTGTTTTTCTAATTTAAATCTCTCTGGAATTTCAGTACTGGATATAACTTTGAAATTCAATATCTCGAGATTTACAAGTCCAAATAAATCAAATCCAAATGTTCTGGAAATCTTATGAAATTGTTTAACCAACCCAAGTGGTTTCATCTCATTTAGATAAATAATAAAAATGTATTATTAAAAATACCACATAAGGTTTAGAATCTAAACTTGTTTGTTTCTGATACTCTGTTAGGCCAAATGAGTTAAGACCAATTTTGTTGGGTCACATTTAATCATGGCTAGTTACCCATAAGAGGATTTAATTTTAGGATCAACAGAACTTGATTGATAGCTAAAACTTGATTATTAAGCTTCTGGATTAAAACAATTATGTAGGAAGTTTGGTAACTCCAATTAATCCAAATCAAATTGTGTTGTCTTCTACACATCAGTAGCTTTCTGTAGAAATTTAGTTTGTATTTTTGTGACCAACAGAACTTGAGATATGTAATTAAACATGTTCAATTAGTTTCTGCCATAATTAAGACATAATTAAATAATGGTTAATTCAATTAAATTGAAACCAAATTGTGTTGCTTGATGTATGCAGTGGCTATTTAGAGCATTCAAGATTGTATTGTTGTGATGTTGATTGAGTAGGTTAGTGATTGTTTGTATTTGTTTGATTGTGAATTAGACGAGAACGTTGTCGGGTTTATCGAGGAAGAAGAATTCGTGGAACCTGAAGATCAAGACCAAGATCACTTTGCCGAGCAAGGCAAGCTACTCTCTGAGCTTGCACCCTAATACATGCATCTATTTTTATAACATGATTTACTCTTAAGGCAAAGATTTTTCTAAAGCCTTTTCAAAAAGTATATGGAAATTATTTTGCCACCCTATGTAGAAATATAAGATAATTTATATCAAATTATAGGATGGGAAAAATAAAGATTGTTTATTCAAAACCCCTTTGAAAACACCTGTGTGGCTATGAAGCGCCGAGATGTTGGTGTTGAGGTGGAGAAAAGGAGAATGGTGGTTTTGATAAAATGCACATTGTGTCCTTGTACTTACGTCAATCAGCCAATACCCTGTGCGACCACATTTACCCACATATGGGAAAGGGCTTGGTCATATAATTTGCTCATATTAGTATGGGATACCTCATCTACGGAGCTGACTCCGTTATGCATGAGGGGATGGTTTGGCGACCTACCCCTGACCTGGGTCCTCGCTCAAACTCTATGGAAAGATAAGGAGGAGGACAGAAGGATGTCCCCTATACACCGCCAGGCAAAACTATGAGTCCTCACACTTAGATTCCGACGGGCTGGGTTAAGTGTTGATGGAAGGTGTCATATGGGCAGGGTCCTATACTAGCATGAGCAAAGGACAGGCTAGGATCGGTGTCTCAACTTCCTATACACCTTGTATGGCGGGACGTGGCTGACACGATGAGTTACCGGATGGATGTGGGAAAAGCGTGCTACCTCTGCAGAGTGTAAAACTATTCGAATAGCCGAGTCCTCGGATATGGACAGTTGAGAGGCCCTACTTTGACCATGTGCAAGTTTTAAAAGATTTGAGTTTTAAAACGAAAAGGGAAGTGGAGAATGTTCCATACACCTATACCAACGGATCGGTATGAGGTTGTTGGAGACCATGAACCCTGACAGGTTATGGTCAGAAAAAGGAGGAGTTTTGGAGAAACTGATAAAATGGGACATTATATTAAGGATAGTTATAAAATTCTTCTCACCTTTTTCAACAAAGATATAGAGATGTTTTAAATAAATAAAAGTATGAAATTAAAATGAGACTAGTGCATACTCATGTTGGGGTAGTTTGCGAGTACAATCAAATGTACTCATAATGGTTTCGTCCCTGGCTATTGTCGTAGCCAGACATCGAGGAGCACTACGCCAAGGAGGAGTATGGCGACTTCTATGCAAACTAGGGATCTCCATAAGTCGACTACCTGTCGGGTCGTTGTTAGGATATGATGTCTTCTACGCCGTAGTTTCCGCTGATTATTTTGGTTTGGCCCCTGAAGGCACCTATGTAAGAGTTGGTCTAAATGACCGTTTATGTAAGAATTTAATGCGGTATTGTAATGGATGTAAACTTCGGTATTCAGTTCGGATTATGTGCAACGACAGACTGATCACGGGATCGTTGTGTTAAGCATAATCGGGTATTTCGGACGGCTAGTCCGGGGTCCCCACAGAGCTGGTATCAGAGCCATCTCGACTTTAGGAGACCTTAGATTAGCATGGTCGCTTGATAGGCATTACAAAAGTTAATTTCTACAAATAAAGGAATAAATTATTTTCAAAAATTGCCTATCTCCAATCCTCTCACTTATGCAAAATTCTACTCTCACTAATTATGACGTTTTCCCTTGTATCCTTAAAATTTGGCACACTCGTCATTCTATTAAACTTAAAAAATTTCTCACTCGTTGCCTCACTACATTTAAAATCCTGATACACCTGTCATCTCACTAACTTAAAAATTTGACTAAAAATTGTAGATGGCGATCCATTTCACCGAGTTCGTTCAGCTTGAGAAGGACGGCAAGTTGATGTTCGAGAAGGACCTGTTCGAGTTGAGCAAGCTGTTAGGTCGCCCCGCTCCAGAGTTTAAGGGAGCCCAGGTGGACACTCTCGGCAACGGGAACCTGTCTTGGTTGGTCGAGGCGTCTGTTCGCGGGAACATCAAGTCCCCCGGATCCAGGACACTCATCTTTACCACCATAGACGTCCACTGGGAAGACGGACTGTGTCGTGCCATGCAGCGGATGCTAGCCCGACTTTGTGAGGAGCACAAGGCGGAGTTGGTGAACTCCCGTTTCCAGTTCTACGGGAGGCGCACCGATGATGGACACCCTATTCGGTCCCCTCTACACCCGACGTTCAGAGAGTATATCCTGGACATGGAGATTATGCTCTTCCGCACCCAGGAGGATCTGATGTGCGCTAGACTTCGGTCTTGTTTTGAGCGCATCTCGCTCAAGGAGAGTCGCGAGCGTGAGGCGCAGCTGAAGGAGGAGAAGGTCGCTCTTCTCAAGAAGAGGACCCAGCTGAGGAGGACCATAGCGAAGCTCCGCAAGAAGGTGGCAGAGCAGGACGAGATGATCGAGGATCTGGAGCACCATACCAACGAGATAGAGGAGGAGGGCGAAGACCTCCGTAAGGAAAACAACGCTTTCCTCAGTGACGATGACGACTACCTGGAGGAGATGGACTATGAGCAGGAGGATGACGAGGAGGAGCTAAAGGACGAGGAGGAGGAGCCACTCGAGATAGTTCTCGAGGACGAGGAGGAGGACCCGGAGGAGCCACTGAAAGTGCATGGTTGCCCCCATGCGTGGTTTTGGTAATTAATGACAATCCTTATGGACTAATGTTTACATTGAGATATTCTTATAGATCTTGTCCATGGGAAATTATAGGAGTTCATGTGTTGGACTCTTCAAGATGACTTAATGACCAATGCTCTATTCAAAGGGTTTATATGAAGAATGGTCATGTGTAGAGTTGAGCTCATTGCAAGTATGGCTTGGAATAGAAGATTGAGTGAACAATCATGTTTAACCCCAAGCCATCATACATATCAAGAGAAGAAGATGAAGTGCAAGCTCAATATGATGCATCTCGGAAGATATCTTTTGATTGAAGCTTGCAAAGGAGACATGAAGACGAAGCTTAGCGAGGCCCTCCCATAATGGAGTATGGGGGAGCATTTGGAGAAGTCTTCATCAACCATGTGCTAGCAAGCGCAATCAAGAAAGGTGGTCCACTTGGAGTGATCAAGATCGTCATCATCTAGCTCAAGTGGAATGCTCAAGGCAAAGGTATGATCTTGATAGGGCTATAGGATAGATGGGCGTACTATCAAGAGGGGCTCTCGAGTGAGTAACTTGATCGCATCTTTGTGGAGAGCTCAAACCTTTGCATGCTTGGCTTATCATCTTTCTTGGTTCTTATTTGGCTTTTTGGTGGTGAGGAACTAGAGCTTGGTTCATCTCCATGTCAAGCTCTTGTTCATCGAAAACGGTTTGACTTTGGAAAACTTGTTGCGTTTTCGGTGGCGGAAATATTGCCGGTTCAACCGTGAGGAAAGTTCCACACCTTGCCATGTGTGGTGATTTTACTCTATTTATGGGATGCAATATTTCCAACGGAGTTGGTCTCACCTCTTTCGGAGTTCATTTGCAAAAGTTATGAGGTTTCTGGTAGTTTCGTTCTGCTGTCTTTCCAGGCAGCGGTAGTACCGCTGGAAGCAGCGGTAGTACCGCTGCACCTGGTTCCGGCGCTGCTAAGTGCACTGTTTTGCGCTACCGCTGGGGGTACCGCTGTTTTTAGCCCTCGGGTTGGCACAGCGGTATCTCGAGCGGTACCAGAACGGTAGTACCGCTAGCCAGCGGTAGTACCGCCACATGCATCTTCGCAGCATTGGAACCTTGCCATGGAGGGGTTTCTACCGCTGTTCAGCGGTACTACCGGCTCCACCAGCGGTAGTACCGCTGTGTGTTTCTTCGCAGGGCCTCAGGGCAGCTCGTTGCCGAGGTGCCGCTGGCGGTACCGCTGGAGGTACCGCCGTTTTCGGCGCTCTGTCTCTTTGTGCGGTACCTCCAGCGGTACCGGAGCGGTAGTACCGGGCTCCAGCGGTACTACCGGCCTCCCCAGCGGCAGTACCGCTGCGTAAGTTTCAGCTGCCAACGGTCTTTTGGGCGGCCCGCAGCGGTAGTACCGCCGCCCCCAGCGGTAGTACCGCTACGGGATTCGGAGCTGCCAACGGTTGGTTTTTCGGGGACCTATTTAAGGGGGCTTTCTTCCCCAACGGTTCCCAAGCTCTAGAGCAAGTCTTTCTCCTCTCTCTCCTCCATTGTTGCCCTTTGGAAAGCTTGCTCTTCCTCTCAATCCCTCCCATGGTTCTTGCTAATATTTGAGGGAAAGTGAGAGGTGATCTTGATCTACGTTTCCACCGATCGATTTCTCCTCTAAGTGAGGGAAACCTTGTAGATCTTGATCTTGGAGTTCTTCGTGCATCTCCTCTTTGTTTTTCCTCTCTTATTCCCCCATAAGCATTTGTTGCTTTGTTGGAATTTGAGAGTGAAGGATTTTGAGCACTTGTGCTCTTGCCTTTTGCATTTGGTGCATCGGTGTGCTCTCCACGAGGATTCGTGGAAGTTGAAAGTTTGTGAGCTTGTTACTCTTGGGTCCTTGGACCCTAGACGCCTTTGTGGTGGTTGGACCCTTGTGTGGTCACTTGAAGCCGTTCGGGAGCCCCCAATCCCATTGTGGGTTGTGCCCCGGATTGTTGTTGGAGGCCGTTCGGGAGCCCCCAATCCCATTGTGGGTTGTGCCCCGGATTGTTGTTGAAAGGCTCCGGATTCCGCCTCGAAGGAATTCCGATAGTGGAAGGTGAACCAAGCCTTTGTGGTGCGGTTCATCGGAGAAGAAGGTGAAACCTTTGTGGTTGTTGAACCGTTGTGTCGGTTCACACCTCTCCAACGAGACGTACTCCCTTAACAAGGAGAAACTCGGGAATACATCCTCGTCTCCGCGTGCCTCGGTTATTTCTATACCCGAGCTTTTACTTATGCACTTTACATTGTGATAGCCTTCGTGCTTGAAGTATTCTATTGCTATCACCTTGTTGTTTATCTTGCTTAGCATAAGTTGTTGGTGCACATAGGTGAGCCTAGTTTATTTAGGTTGTCGGCTTGTTAATTTAAACACCTAGTTTTATTCCGCAATTATCAAGCCTAAACCGGAAAAGTTTTAAACCGCCTATTCACCCCCCCCCCTCTAGGCGACATCATTGTCCTTTCAGCCACCCTACCAGTCCGACGCTGACGCAGCAGAGCCTGAGGTTCCACCTCAGTAGACGAGTGACTTGAGTACTACCGCAGGATTAGGTTGACCCCCTATCGCTAGTCGAGTCGAAGTAGTGGTTCTTTTGGAAACCCTGTATTGTGTACATTAGCTGAAGGGCAATGTTGTAAGCTTGATGTGGTGAACTCTTTGATGTGATGGTTGTGCTATATAAGTGTGTTAGTCTTGTTAATCTGTGTAAAATATTTTCCATATAATCCTTAATTAATCAACCACTATGCGAAACCGACCTTTTCCCTTGGTCGAAACCTTTTGCCTTGCCTCTTATACCCGGTGTGCTTCAGGATGGTGGACACTCGTCGCTCCAACACGGATGGAGGACCACCACCACCACCGAACCCAACCACCGCCCAACTTTTTTGCGCTTATCATGGAGGAACGCCAAGCTGCCCGGGAGGAGCGTCAAGCTCATCTCACTGCCCTGCAGCAGATCGCTGCCGCCCATCTCAACCAAAACAACAACCACAACAACAACAATGGCAATGGCAATGGCGAAGGAAATCAGCGGTCCACTTTGAGCGATTTTCAGAAGACCAACCCACCTACCTATTCCAAGGGACTTCACCCATTAGAGGCCGATGATTGGCTTCGCACCATTGACAACAACCTGGAAGTTGCTGCCGTGGGAGAACCTGAGAAAGTGCTGTATGCAACCCACTATCTTGCAGGACCTGCACGATCTTGGTGGGAAGCTACCAAGGCTCTCCAGCAAGCTGGTCATGTTATCAACTGGGCCGAGTTCCAGGAGAGGTTCCGCAAGAAGCACATTCCCGGCGGACTCATTGAGAGGAAGAAGGATGAATTCCGCAAGTTGCGGCAGGGAAGTAGGGATGTGGTCGGTTATCTTGATGAGTTCACTGACTTATCTCGGTATGCTTATGATGACACCGACACCGAGAAGAAGAAGATGGAGCGTTTCATGAATGGACTTCATGATGAATTGCAGTGTGCTTTGGTTATCCATGACTTCTTTGATTTGGAGTCACTTGTGGACAAAGCCATCCAGCTGGAGACCAAGCGCAAGTCTATGTTTGAAGGTCGTAAGAGGAGAATGAGTGCCCAGGAAGGTTCGAGCAACCAGAAGCCTCGCATCTTTCCACAAAACCCCAAGCCGGCCTATCGACCACCACAAACTCCACGCCCCAATTTCCCTAATCGCCCAAACAACTTCAACCGTCCCAATAACAATACCCGTCCCGGAGGGAACTCTAACAACTTCAACCGCAATGCCAATGTTGTCTGCTTTGAGTGCGGCACTAAGGGTCACTACTCCAGAGAATGCCCCAATCCTAAGAAGAATGTTCCACGCCCCGATGCACAGGCACCGAACAATGGCCAAGGCCGTAATGGAAATGGCAAGAACGCCGCACCCCGCAGAAATGTTGCTGTTGCCAAGGGCCGTCTGTGTCGGCCCAGTGGATTCTAGGGTGTGCAAAGCCCACTCACCACGGCCCTCACACGCGTCGATGCCAACGAAACGACTAAGGACCAAGCAGACGCTTGAGGAGACCCTCGAGGGGGGAGCTCTCTCGAGGGGACTTGAGGGGGCAGCGAAGGGCCTGAAGGGGCTCCCCCTGAGGCCGCCTCCCGGGAAGGCTTTCCTCCCTTGAGGAGAAGTCAACACAACTCCCTCGGCAGGGCCTCCCGAGCCCTGCGGGGATACTTCGCCACGAAGGCACCGCTGCAGAGCGCACATGGCCTCTACAGCAGCCGCAGAGTGACGCGCGCGTCTGCGCGTGATGACGACGGCGCCGCAGTTGCCGTTCTGGTGATAAAAGGAGTCAACAAAGCGCTGTGTCCCCTGCGCCGCCACCAAGGCTTTCCTCTTTGGTGATAAAGCGGGTGGCCGGCGCAACGCTCCAACGGCGACGTCACCGTGGGCACCCCCACGGCCTCTGCAGCACCAGCTGTCCGCTCTGCAAAGACAAAAGCTGCCCTGCCACGGAGGCAGGCTTTACGACCATGGACCAAGTCCATGGACACCCGAGTTGCGGTGCACCCCGCTCCTCCGCTTCGTCGCCATGTGGGAACCCTTACGCTGCGCAGGGCGCAGGGATGAGGCCCGGGGCGCCTATATAAGGAGCAGGAACGCCACCGTAGAGAGGGGATTTGAGAAACGAACCGCCTACCCGTGTACACCCTGCCATAGCCTAGCCAAGCTTAGCGAGCTCGAGGAGGAAGAAGGGTTCATCCTCCCTCCTTCAAGCTCCGCATTGCCGCTCGAGAGCCCTCGGCAAGCTCGTTGTATTGTTCCTACTGCAGGGCAATACAGACAGGCAGGAGTAGCGGTTTTACCTCACCTTGAGGGCCGTGAACCTGGGTACGGGCCGGACTCCATCTCTGTCGTGCTGTTCCTCCACAGGCACGACGAGCACCGTCGCCGAGCCGGCCGTAGGTTGTTGACCAATGTGTTCAGTCCCCTTGACGAACTTCTCCCCCGAGAGTGGTTATCCCTGTTCCGTGGGAATCACACCTCGACATTTGGCGCGCCAGGTAGGGGGCTGAGGCGCGTCTTCAACCTCCGGCCGGCTTCCGCGTCATGGCGGACACCCGCACGACACGCGCCAACATGCGCGCAGCTGACCGGGCTCACACAGAGCCCGGCACCGCTCCCACTCGTGGACGACGCGGTCGTCCTCGTGCAGCCGAGCGCGCCAACACCGGCCCGCATGTGGAGGAGCCGGAGAGCGAAGAGTACCACGGCAGCGACCACCGCGATGACAGGGACGCTCCCCCGGAGCGCAACGACGACGCTGAGTCTTCGCACCCGTCGCGGCGCCAAAGCGTGTCTTCTCAAGGACGCCCGGAGCCCACGCCGCACACCGCGCTACTCATGGCCCAGGAGCTCCTACGCTACCGGCCTAGCGCTGAGGCCCACGACCAGTGGCTGGACCGTCTCCACCACCTCGTCGACGTCGCGACCACGCGCCCCGCTCCGTCGCGCTCCCTGGTCCATCACTCTGGCCGTGAGGGCACGGCTGCACCAGATGCGCCTCCGCCGCCGCCAGGACCGCCTCCAGCTGCCGCGCAAAGAGCTCCCTCTCATGCTTCCTCGCCGCATGACTGCCAGATCATGCAGCGCACTGCGCCTGACGCGCGTGTGGGCATGGAGCGCCGCCGTGACCTCCAGAACCGCCTCGTCGAAGAGCTCGGCCAAGCTGGACAACAGAACCGCAGAGCTCTCCAGGGAGGAATCGCCACGTACGCCTCTGGCTGCCTGGCCTTCACCCGCGCCCTGCGTCGCGTGGTCTGGCCGCAGAAGTTCAGGCCAGCCCTCCCGAAGGGCTTCGACGGGTCCACCAACCCCCTCGAGTTCCTGCAGCTCTACACCACCTCCATCCAGGCTGCGGGGGGAGACGACAAGGTCATGGCCAGTTGGTTCTCCCACGCGCTCAGGGACTCCGCGCTGTCCTGGCTCCTCAACCTGCCCGAGGACTCCATTGACTCATGGGAGGAGCTCTGCAAGCAGTTCGTCGCCAACTTCAAGGGCACGTACGAGCGCGCGCTCACCCACAACGACCTGCGCGCTGTGGTGCAGAAGAAGGATGAGACTCTCCGCAAGTACATCCAGCGCTTCAGCCAAGTGCGCAACAAGATCCCGAACATCCCCGACACTCAAGTCATCGCCGCCTTCCGGGAGGGCGTCACCAACCGCAGGATGCTTGAGAAGCTGGGCATCCACGACAAGCTCACCTCTGTGGTGAAGCTGTTCGACCTCGCGGACAAGTGCGCCAAGGCCGAGGAGGGACTCCTCTTCGTCAAGATGAGCCAGCGAGGGGACGACCAGGCTGAGGGCTCCAAGAGCCACAAGAAGCGCGAGGAGACTAAGCGCAAGACCACTGCTGTCCTGGCGGCAGAGCCAACCGCCAAGAGCGCCCGCAGAAGCTCCCCTGAGCCTGGCGACAAGGAGGCGGACCACAGCCCCTTTTGCGTCTACCACAACAGGCGCGGCCACGCCACAGACGACTGCTTTGACCTCAAGAGGCTGAGCAGGGAGCGCGAGCGAGGTTAAGGCAGCGGGAACCGCGGCAGAGGCCGCGGCTACCGCCGCGACAGCAGAGGCGGACGCGGTGGCAACTACTAGAGGCCGCAAGGCACTCAGGCCAACGCCGCCGAGAAGAACAACAATCTCCCTGACGAGGAGGACGGAGGCTACCAGGCCCCGAGAGGGGCTATGGCCTGCATCCTCGGCGGGGCTCAGGCACCCAAGTTGAACAACCAGTTCAAGCAGTTCGCCCGCGAGCTCAACGCCGCGCTGCCGAGCACCGAGACCTCCAGGCCCCTCAAGTGGTCCCAGTACACCATCGCTTTCGACGCCAAGGACCACCCCAAGTCGACCAAGACTGTTGGAACCCTCCCCCTGGTCTGCTCCCCCACCATCAACAACATCACCGTCTCCAAGACGCTCATTGATGGGGGGGCTGGCCTGAACGTCATCTCTGTCGAGACCTTCGAGACGCTTCAGGTGCCCTACGAGTGGCTTATGCCCTCCAGGCCGTTCACAGGGGTCACCAGCGGTTCCATCGAACCACTAGGCCATGTCCGGCTAGCTGTCACCTTCGGCACGCAGAAGAACTATCGCACAGAGCTGATCGACTTCGATGTCGCCCACATCGGCCTGCCGTACAACGCCATCCTCGGCTACCCCGCCCTCGCTAAGTTCATGGCCGTCACGCACCATGCCTACAACATGGTCAAGATCCCCGGCAGCGCTGGCACCATCGCCATCCATGGTCATATCCTGGACGCCACACGTGCTGTCGAGAGCGCCTACAAGGCAGCTGCCATGGCATTCCCGGCTGACGAGGAGATGGAGCCCCTCGAGAGGCCCAAGAAGAAGAAGCAAGTGTTCTCTCAGGAGCAAGCTGCCACGAAGAAGGTGTCGCTGGACACCATCAGCTCGGGGGCTGAAGGCTCGGGGGCTAGCGTAACCATAGGCGCTGCCCTGCCTCCCAAATAGGAAAGCGCGCTCGTCGCCTTCCTTCGGGCAAACTCTGACATGTTCGCATGGACTCCATTAGATATGTCCGGTGTACCAAGGGAGGTGATCGAGCACCACTTAGCCGTGAGTCCAGACGCACGCCCCGTCAAGCAAAAGGCACGCAAGCAAGCCCCCGAGAAGCAAGCTTTCATCGTCAAGGAAGTAGAGAAGCTAAAGGCGGCGAAAGTCGTCCGCGAAGTCGCGCACCCCACTTGGCTCTCCAATGGCGTGGTTGTCCCTAAACCCGCTGGAGGAGGCCGACTCTGCATCGACTACACCGATGTCAACAAGGCCTGCCCCAAGGACCCATACCCCATGCCGAGGATAGACCAGATCGTGGACTCCACCGCTGGCTGCGACCTCCTCTGTTTCCTGGACGCCTTCTTTGGTTACCACCAGATCAAGATGGCTAAAGAGGACGAGGAGAAGACAGCATTCCTCACCCCCTGTGGTGTGTACTGCTACACTTGCATGCCCTTCGGCCTGAAGAACGCGGGAGCCACTTTCCAGAGGCTCATGAGAATAGCCTTGGGGGCACAGATGGGTAGAAATGCAGAGGCTTACGTCGATGATATCGTGGTCAAGTCCCGAGAGGGGGACACCCTCTTGAAGGATCTCGAGGAAACCTTCGCCAGCCTGCGCAAGGTGAACATCAAGCTGAACCCCGCCAAGTGCGTCTTCGGGGTCCCTTCAGGCAAGCTCCTCGGATTCCTGGTGTCCCACCGCGGCATAGAGGCAAACCCAGACAAGATCAAGGCCATAGAAGGAATGCAGCCTCCTCGCCGACTCAAGGACATGCAGCGCCTAGCAGGCTGCATGGCCAGCTTTGGCAGATTCATCTCCAAGTTCGGCGAGAGGGCCCTGCCATTTTTCGAGATCATGAAGAGATCTGGCACGTTCAAGTGGACCCCTGAGGCGGACAAGGCCTTTGAGGACTTAAAAAAATATCTGGCCAGCCCACCATACTTGGTGGCCCCCAGGACAGGCGAGCACCTGAAGCTGTACCTTTCAGCCACTCCTCAGACCGCAAGCGCCGTCCTGGTGGTCGAGAGGGAAGAGCCTGTCCTCCCCAAGAAGAGCACTGCCACTCCAAGCCCGAAGCCGCCCGACAAAGACCCTGTCGAAGGAGCAGCCTCCACAGACCCACTGCCTGGCCCACCGCCTCAAGTCGAGTCTGCTCCCAACACCCTTGTCGAGACGCCTCCACAGGCAGATCTCGACAGGGGCCCTGAGGAGCCTCCCCAGAGGGCTGACGCGGCAACCCCACCGACAACCCTTGTCGAGCGCCCCGTCTACTTCGTCAGCGCGGTGCTGCGGGATGCTCGGGAGCGGTACCCGATGCAGCAGAAGCTTCTCGTCGCTCTCCTCATTGCCTCCAGGAAGCTGAGACACTACTTCCAGGGCCACCCCATTACGGTGGTCACTGCCTTCCCCCTGGAGCAGATCCTGCGCAACCCCAACGCCACAGATCGTGTCGCAGGATGGAACATAGAGCTGCAGCCATTCAACTTGCGCTTCGACACCACAAGGGTCATAAAAGGAAGAGCGCTGGCTGACTTCGTCGCCGAATGGACTGACCCAAGCCCTGAGGAGCCTCGCGAGGCAGAGGCCGAGCCCTCTGGAGACACGGCACCCAGCCACTGGACCATGCACTTCGACGGAGCCTTCGCTTGCCGCAATGGCGGAGCAGGCGTTGTCCTAACTTCGCCCAAAGGTGACAAACTATACTACGCTGTCCAGCTGTGCTTCACGATCGACAAGATCTCCAACAACATCGCCGAATACGAAGGCTTCCTCGCCGGCTTAAGGGCCGCCATCGCTCTACGCGTCAAGCACCTACTCGTGAAGGGCGACTCCCAGTTGCTCGTCAACTTCTCCAACAAGAGCTACACGCCCAAAGACGACCACATGGCCGCATACCTTGAAGAGGTTCGCAAGCTCGAGAAGCACTTCAGGGGCATGGAGCTCATGCATATCCCGAGGAAGGAAAACCAAGAGGCCGACGACATCGCCAAGCGAGCTTCACGAAGGCAACCCCAGCAGGCCGGCGTCTTTGAAGAACGGCTCGCCAAGGCATCCATCAAGCAGCCTCGAGAGGCCACAGCCATAAGCACAGATGAAGCGCTCCCACCACCTCCCGAGTCTGGGGCCCCTGATTGCGGCCCCAGCACAGGGGAGCGTCTGTTGCTGACGGCAGCCCACCAAGCCACAGGCTGGATCGACGAGATCAAGGACTATCTGACGAAAGGGATCCTCCCTGAAGAGGACGCAGAAACAGAACGAATCGCCCGACAGGCGAAATCCTACTGCATCCTCGAGGGAAGCCTCTACCGCAAGCGCCCAAATGGCATCGCGCTCAAATGCGTCCCTCCTGAGGAAGGCCGAGTGCTGATCAAGGACATCCACAGCGGGGAGTGCGGCCACCACTCATGCGCACGCACCCTCGCAGGCAAGGTCTTCAGGAGCGGCTTCTACTGGCCTCAAGTGCTTCACGATGCGGTCGCCATCGTGCAAACCTGCGACGCCTGCCAATTCCACGCCAAGCAGATTCATCAGCCGGCGCTAGGGCTCCAAACCATCCCGCTCTCTTGGCCGTTCGCGGTCTGGGGGCTGGACATCTTGGGCCCCTTCCCAAAGTCGCAGGGGGGCTATCGTTTCCTCTTCGTGGCCATCGACAAGTTCACCAAGTGGGCCGAGGTCGAGCCGGTGCGCACCATACCAGCTGGGGCCGCGGTGAAATTCATCAGGAGCCTGGTCTGTCGCTTCGGCGTGCCCAACCGCATCATCACCGACAATGGCTCGCAATTCACCAGTGGCATCTTCCGAGCCTACTGCGACAAGCTCGGCCTCAAGATCTGCTTCGCCTCGGTGGCTCACCCACGCAGCAACGGTCAAGCCGAGCGAGCGAATGCAGAGGTCCTCAAGGGCCTCAAAACCAGAAGCTTCAACGTCCTCAAGGGCCACGGCAAGGGCTGGATCGACGAGCTCCCTTCGGTGCTCTGGTCCATGCGCAGAACTTCCTCAAGGCCTACAGGCGAAACGCCTTTTGCCCTGGTCTACGGAGCTGAAGCAATCCTCCCCGCCGAAATCAAGCATGGATCACCACGGGTCCTCGCCTTCAACGAGGACATCCAAGAGGGCCTCCACAACGACGACCTGCTGTTCCTCGAGGGACTGCGCCGCCAGGCCGCCCTCAGGGCGGCAAGGTACCAGCAAGACCTGCGACGCTACCACAGCCGCCATGTGCGCTCACGCACCCTTGAGGCGGGCGACCTCGTCCTCAGGCGAATCCTCTCCAGAGAAGGCCTCCACAAGCTCTCGCCGATGTGGGAAGGTCCCTACAGGGTCTCCCACATCGCCAGGCCTGGCGCAGTACGCCTCGAGACCGAAGACGGCATCCCCGTCAAGAACCCGTGGAACATCGCGCACCTGCGCAAGTTCTACCCGTGATCATAGTCACGCCAGGCATTTTTTGTCTCTAGAGGGAAGCCCACGGCTTCGCCTCCAAGCTTCTCAAAGCGTCTCCCGAGGGTCAGCCCTCCGAGCCCTCCTGCTAATGAGCCACCGCAGGCCGCAGTGAACTCTGCCACTAATGGGTGGTCCCCATGCCTCGACATGGAAGGAACGTCAGCTTGGCAAATCCAAGTGTGACGAACCGATTTCAGTTCCAAGAGAACTTTGCGCTCAGGCGCCATTTTCGTTCCAAGTGAACTTTGCGCTACGGCGCCGTGTCGTTCCCAAGTGAACTTAGCGCTAAGGCGCCGCTTTGTAATATTCTATGGCAAGTTTTACTTTCGTCATGTATTCTCGCATGTGCGCTTATATCCTTTACATGCGCATCTCGCGAACGGGGGCTGAGTACGGTGCCCGTGCCCAAGAGCACCCCAGCAGCACTGCAAAATCCAAGGGACCCTCAGCTCTGGCTAAAGGGCATGCTCCCGGACACACGCCACCTCTCCAAAGGACCTTGGTACTCTCTCTCCTCGCGAGACACCCATGAGAAAGCCTATAAGCGCGCATGAGTCCCTACTTCTATACTCTAGCGTTTCGGCTTGCCTGCGGAGGAAAAACTTGGCCCCTGAAGGGAAAAACATTGCCAGAGGAGACCTACATCAGGCAAAAAGCCTCGCGAAGCTAAGTTTCCTGCTCGCTTCAAGGGAATCTTTGCATTTCTCTCACGAGCACTCTGCGTCCCTCAAGTGGCCTTTTCCCTCACTCTCCATGGGCTGCTTGCGCGTCAAAGGAGGGCCCTCAGCATCGCGCCTTGAGGGCTCTTACCTCCCCAAGCCTTAAACTCCCCCCGGCCTTGCCGAGTCATTGCTCGAGCATACCGCAGCGGCGGAGTCATAGCGCGAGGGGAAGGGTCCAGCGACGTAGAGCGAAAAAGGCATGGAGTTGAAGCAAAGGCTCCTCGAGGGAAGCACACACGAACTTAATAGCGATTGTTCAAAAGCCAAAGGGTATATTACAGATTGAACAGCAAAAGTCTTTTAGATAAACATCCCTACAGCACTACAAGCGCACTAAACTGCAGGAGAGGATCTCAGGAGTAAGTTAGGCAGCGGCCTCCTCGTCGTCCGGGCCGGATCCCTCCTCTTCAAGCTCGCTCCCCTCGTCGTCGCCCTCGTCCTCCGCAGCGGCCCGCTTGAAGCGGCTGCAGAAGTCGTCCACTTGGTCGCGGACGGAGTTGGAGGCCTTCCACCCAGCCTCCCCCTCGAGGGGCTCGGTCACCGTGGCGAGGTCGAACCCGGGCTGGAGGTGCACGAGGTTGGAGAAGATGCGGTCCACCGCCACCGCCAGAAGCTGGCGGCACTCCTCCTCGACCACGTCGCGAATCTCCGCGGCGGGGCCCTCATGCGCCGTGAAGAGCTGCTCGAAGTACTGGAGGTAGGTGGCGGCGTCGGAGTGGCCTTGGGCCGGGACGGTCGGCGCCTCTGCTCCCAGCTTTGCGGCGAGCTCGCGGGCCCGCCCCGTCAAGGACAGGAACATGCGCTCCCGCTGCTGCGACAGCACCTGCGCCGCCTTGACGCTCTCCGCTGCTTCCACCGCTTTCTCCACGGCAGGACCCACCTGCTGATTCATCTCCTCCATGTCCTCCATGAGGGAGGCGAGGTCCTGCGCCATGCCATCACGGGCCTTCTCGGCGGTGCGGCGGCGATCAGCTTCGCGCCTCACCTTGGCGATGAGGTTGGCGTTCACCTTCTCGAGCTGGTGAATCCGGGCTCCGCTCTCGCCAAGCCTCGTCTTGAAGCGGTCCTCCTGCTTGGAGAACTTGTCCTTGTAATCTTGGGAGACGGCGGCGCGAATCTCCTTCTCCTTCGCCTGGAGCGCCTTCATGGCCTCATCCCTCCGCTCCGCGAGCCGCGTGTTGGCACGCTCCACGTTCCCCTTGTGGGCGGCCACCTCACGCTCAAGCTTGCTGAGCGCCGCAGCCAAGCTGTCTTCGCGGGCCTCGAGGGTCGCGCGCTGCCCGGACAGCTCCTGCTCCCTCAGGGCCAGCTGCTTGTCGCGGCGGCGCACATCCTCCTCGCGCTCGCTCAGAGCGCGCCCTCGGGCCTCCAAGCTTGTGCGGACCTCGTCCAGGGCGGACCGCACAGTCTCGGAGTCCGCAAGGATTTTCTTCTCGAGCTCGACGAGATCGTTGTGCTTCGCCGCCAGGGAGTGCTCCACGGCTTCGCGCTCCGCCCTGGCCGCGGCCAAGTCCTCTGCCGCGGCTCGGTGCTCCTCGGCCGCGGCTCGGTGCTCCACGGCTTCGCGTAGCGCCCTCGCGAACCTCCTCGGCGAAGCGCGCCGCCTCCTCGCGCTCCGCCTGCAGGGCCTGGTCGCTCTGCCGGCGAGCCTCTACGGCCGCGTGGAAAGCGGCCCAAGCCTTTGCGAGCTCGTCTCAGATCCGAGCGAGCTCCCGGTCCTCTGAGGCAAGATGGGCCTCTAGCCCCTCCAGGGACTCCCGCACCAGGCGGAAGGCGACCTCTCGGTGGCCTCTGCTCCAATCCCAGCTGCCGAGGGCAAGGGACTGGGAGGTCCCGCGAGGCGCAGAAGGACCCGCGCCCGCATCGAGCCTGGAGGGGGTAGCTTTCGCGTGGGCCTGGGGGCTCGGTGGCATGTCCTCCGCCTCCACGCTTGCGCCCTGTGCACCGGCGCCATCCTGTGCGGGTGGCACCTCCTCGCTTGCTTCCGGGGCAGAGGCGGTAGGTCCAGCCCTCGCTGTCTCCTCCTCCTCCGTGGTGTCTGGCGGGGGCGGGGGAGTGTCCTCCCTGCGAGCCCTAGGCGGGCTTGGCGCCGACGTGGCACCCGCCGAAGCCCCTGGCTGCGCTGGAGGGGTAGCTGCGCGGGGCGGGGTGGGCACTCTCTCCACCTGCTCCTCCACCCGTTCCACCTCAGGTGGCGGCTCAGGCACCTCCGCTTGAGGCGTGTCCCCCTGAGGGCCTGCAGAGGCCTCCGCCTCACCCGCCGCAGCCTCCGGTGCGGCCTGGGGAGTGGCCTTCTTCACATCCGCAGCTTTGCGGAGCCTGCGGCGCTTCGCAGGCGCTGGGTCGCTGGCATAGAGAGGAGAAAATCGGTCAAGAAGAACAAGCAAACAAGACTCGGAAAGGAAGGGCGAATGTCAATGGCTTTTACCTGGTCGTTTTGGCGCGGGAGTCCACCCACGTCATACCTGGCGAGCGCCACGAGGGCGCGGTCCGGGCCCCGGCCTCCTCAGGGGCCGCCTCAGCTTTCCTTTTGTGGGGAGCGCTCGGGGGCTCCCCGGCAGGCCTGTCATGGGCCGCCTTAGTCCTTGGCTCCTGGCGTCCCGCCTCAGCCTCCTCGCTGTCCCCGGAGGAAAGCTCGTGGACCTCCCCTGTGGGGGGCGCGACACCAGACGAGCTTCCCGCGCCTGCGGAGGGCTCCACCTCCGTCTCCGCGTCACCCTGCTCCGAGTCAGATGCGCACGGCGACTCGGCGGTATCCGCTGGCATGGGCCCCTCTTCTTCTTCTTCCCCCGCCAGGCCTAGCGGGGTGAACATGGGCATGCGCGCCAGGGTGGCCTGGCGCTTGTCCGGAACCTCAAACAGAGGCCTTATCGCCAAGGGAACCCTCGCGGGCACGTCAGGGTTGACGAAGAGACCACCCATGATGGTGGCGACGACCTCGGGGCGGTGGTCGCAGGGGTGCAGCCGCATCGGGTCTGTAGGCCCTGAGTACGCCCACATCGGCCTCTTGTGCGCCTGAAGGGGGGCGATGCGGCGCTTCACGAACTCCCCCGCCACCATCTGGCCAGTCAGGCCGTTCTCGCGGAGCGCCCTCAAGTGGCCCACGAGGTCAGCTATCTCGCGGCCCTCCAAGGCCCGCTTGCCCCAGTGGGTGTTCTTCACGGGCGGCGCGTCAGGGATCTCGAGGAGAGCGCTCTACGACGGGACGCCGATGAGGAATCACTTCTGCCTGAAGTCCTCCACCTTCTTCGACACCGCAGTCACGGGCCTCTCACCGCTCTAGGCCATGGGGATGTAGACGTCCCCCATGCCGTCCGCGATGCGGAAGGACACGCAGCCTGTCCGCTCCGTCTTCGCAGTGTTCCGGAGCGCGTAGAAGCTCCGGAAGAGGGCGACCGAGGGCTTCACCCCTAAGTATGCCTCGCACAGGAAGGCGAAGATGGAGAGGACGAGGATGGCGTTGGGATGGAGGTGTAGGAGGTGGATCTGATAGAATTCAAGGACGGCCTCCAAGAAAGGAGAGTACGGGGGCACCAACCCGGCAAGGAGGGTTTGGAGGAAGATGGGGAAGAAACCCGCCGGGAAGCGGCCGGTCCTCGCGGCCTGGATGGCGCTGGCGCCGTGCTCGTTGTGCTTCCCGGCGACTAAGTGCTGGATCTTGTGCAGCCCAGCCGCATTGACGCGCGCCCCGACCGGAGCGGGGCCGAACGCCTCATCCTCCTGCGCATCTTGGCGGGCCGAGGTCATCGCCGACTTGCCCTTAGATCCTCCCATTGTCGGAGAAGGGCAGGAGCGCGGAGGAGCGAAAGGAAGGAAAGGGAAATGCTCGCCGGAGGGGGAAAGAGCTCGCCGGAGAAGCAGAGCTAGGAGGTCGAGAGTTGGGAAAATGGAGGCGCAGAATGGGAAGCAATGACTGCGATTCAGACCGGCGCGCAGCTTTATACCGCCGTCGGGCAGTTACCAAGGCGCGGTCGTGGAGATCATGGTGGGACCCCCCACTACGCACGTTTCTACCGGAGAAACCGAGTCGCCGCAAGTTTATCTCCAAGTGACGCGTGTCGCGGGCAGGCCGGCCGTTTTGGACCCGCGACGCTTCGTCTGGGCCCGATGGGCCTCGCCGTGCCCGTCGTGGGCCCGGGGGCTACTGTCGGCCCAGTGGATTCTAGGGTGTGCAAAGCCCACTCACCACGGCCCTCACACACGTCGATGCCAACGAAACGACTAAGGACCAAGCAGACGCTTGAGGAGACCCTCGAGGGGGAGCTCTCTCGAGGGGACTTGAGGGGGCAGCGAAGGGCCTGAAGGGGCTCCCCCTGAGGCCGCCTCCCGGGAAGGCTTTCCTCCCTTGAGGAGAAGTCAACACAACTCCCTCGGCAGGGCCTCCCGAGCCCTGCGGGGATACTTCGCCACGAAGGAACCGCTGCAGAGCGCACATGGCCTCTGCAGCAGCCGCAGAGTGACGCGCGCGTCTGCGCGCGATGACGACGGCGCCGCAGTTGCCGTTCTGGTGATAAAAGGAGTCAACAAAGCGCTGTGTCCCCTGCGCCGCCACCAAGGCTTTCCTCTTTGGTGATAAAGCGGGTGACCGGCGCAACGCTCCAACGGCGACGTCACCGTGGGCACCCCCACGGCCTCTGCAGCACCAGCTGTCCGCTCTGCAAAGACAAAAGCTGCCCTGCCACGGAGGCAGGCTTTACGACCATGGACCAAGTCCATGGACACCCGAGTTGCGGTGCACCCCGCTCCTCCGCTTCGTCGCCATGTGGGAACCCTTCCGCTGCGCAGGGCGCAGGGATGAGGCCCGGGGCGCCTATATAAGGAGCAGGAACGCCACCGTAGAGAGGGGATTTGAGAAACGAACCGCCTACCCGTGTACACCCTGCCATAGCCTAGCCAAGCTTAGCGAGCTCGAGGAGGAAGAAGGGTTCATCCTCCCTCCTTCAAGCTCCGCATTGCCGCTCGAGAGCCCTCGGCAAGCTCGTTGTACTGTTCCTACTGCAGGGCAATACAGACAGGCAGGAGTAGCGGTTTTACCTCACCTTGAGGGCCGTGAACCTGGGTACGGGCCGGACTCCATCTCTGTCGTGCTGTTCCTGTGGGGACCCCGGACTAGCTGTCCGAAATACCCGATTATGCTTAACACAACGATCCCGTGATCAGTCTGTCGTCGCACATAATCCGAACTGAATACCAAAGTTTACATCCATTACAATACCGAATTAAAGTCTTACATAAACGGTCATTTAGACCAAGTCTTACATAGGTGCCTTCATGGGCCAAACCAAAATAATCAGCGGAAGCTAAGGCGTAGTAGACATCATCCAACAACGACCCGACAGGCAGTCGACTTATGAAGATCCCTAGTTTGCATAGAAGTCGCCATACTCCTCCTTGGCGTAGTCCTCCTCCATGTCTGGCTACGACAATAGCCAAGGACGAAACTATTATGAGTACAGTTGATTGTACTCGCAAACTACTCCAACGTGAGTATGCACTAATCTCATTTTTAGTTTCACACTTTTATTTATTTAAAACATCTCTGTATCTTTGTTGAAGAAGGTAAGAAGAATTTTATAACTATCATTAATATAATGACCCATTCTAGTAGTTTAACCAAAACTCCTCCTTTTTCTTGGTCATAACCCGCCAGGGTTCCTGGTCTCCAACAACCTCATACCGATCCGTTGGTATAGGTGTATGGGACATCCTCCAGTTCCTTTTCTTTTTAAAATTCAAATCTTTCAAAACTTGCACATGGTCAAAGTAGGGTCTCTCAACTGTCCATATCCGAGGACTCGGCTATTCGAATAGTTTTAACCCTCTGCAGAGGTAGCACGCTTTTCCCACACCCATCCGATAACTCATCGTGTCAGCCACGTCTCGCCATACCAAGTGTATGCGAAGTTGAGTCACCGACCCTAGTCTGTCCTTTGCTCATGCTAGTATAGGATCCTGCCCATATGATACTTTCCATCGACACTTAATCCAGCCCGTCGAAATCTAAGTGTGAGGACTCATAGGTTTTATCTGGCGGTGTATAGGGGACATCCTTCTATCCTCCTCCTTATCTACTCATAGAGTTTGAGCGAGGACCCAGGTCAGGGGTAGGTCATCAAACCATCCCCTCATGCATAACAGAGTCATCTCCGTTGAGGAGGTATCCCATACTAATCTGAGCAAACTATATGACTAAGCCCTTTCCCATATGTGGGTAAATGTGGTCGCAGAGAGTATCGGCTGATTGACGTAAGTACAAAGACACTATGTGCGTTTTATCAAAACCACCATTCTCCTTTTCTTCAATTCATCACCACATCTCGATGTTTCATAGCCACACGAGGTTTCAAAGGAGTTTTGATAAAACAATCTTTATTTTTCCCATCCTATAATTTATCATATATTTCTACATAGGGTGGCAAAATAATTTCCATATACTTTTTGAAAAGATTTTATAAAAACCTTTGCTTTAAACTGACTTTCGTAAAAAAAATAGATGCACGTATTAGGGTGCAAGCTCAGAGAGTAGCTTGCCTTGCTCGGCAAAGTGATCCTGGTCTTGATCTTCAGGTTCCACAATTCCTTCCTCCTCGATATATCCGACAACGTTCTCGTCTAATACACAATCAAGCAAATACAAACGATCACTAACCTACTCAATCAATCACCACAACAATACAATCTCAAATGCTCTAAATAGCCACTTCATATATCAAACCATACAATTTGGTTTCAATTTAATTGAATTAGCCCTTATTCAATTATATCTTAATTAGGGCAGAAACTAGTTGAACATGTTTAATTACATAACGTAAGTTTTGTTGGTCACAAAAATACGAACTAAATTTCCATAGAAAGCTACTGATGTGTAGAATATAACACAATTGGATTTGGATCAATTGGAGTTACCAAACTCCCTACATAATGGTTTGAATCCAGAAGCTTAATAATCAAGTTTTAGCTACTAATTAAGTTCTGTTGATCTAAAAATTAAATCCTCTTAGGGGTTACTAGCCATGACTAATTGTGATTCAATAAAATTGGTCTTAACTAATTTGGCCCAACAGAGTATCAGAAACAAACAAGTTTATATTTTAAACCCTATTTGGCATTTTTAATACTATATTTTTATTATTTATCCAAATGAGGTGAAATCACTTGGGTTGGATAGACAATTTCATAAGCTTTCCAGAACATTTGGATTTGATTTATTTGGAGTTATAAATCTCAAGTTATGGAATTCCAAAGTTTAATCCAGTACTGGTTTCTAATTAAACCAAAAATTCGAATTTAAACTCCGAGTGGATAATGTTGAGAATCCTGACGGGTGGGGTCCACTCGTCAGTGACTCAACCAAAACAGTGCGCGCGCGGGGAAATGTTTAAAACGCTGACAGCGGGGTCCACCGGTCAGCGACTTAGGGCGCGAAGGGGTACGCTGCCGTGGATCTAGGATCCAACGGCCCACGTTCACTCGCGACGTCGACGACCTAAAACCGGCGGCGCTGCTGCTCCGGCGACGGCGAGGGGGACGGGCGGCTCACCTAGGGGGCTCGGGAGGGCGTGCGGACGATGCGGATCGACGGCGGCGACTCGGGGAAGATCGTGGGACGAACGACGCGTGCTGGGGTGGCTACAATCGACGGCGGCGAGCGGCTCCTCCTCCGCGGCCGTGCTCCAACTCCGGCGAGGTCTCCGCGTCGTTCCTGGGCACGATCCAGAGGGGAAAAGGGGGCGGGTGAGTGAGGCAGTAATGGGGAAGGGGATGCGAGCCAGAGAGGAGAGAAAGGGGGTCAGGCACGGCCTGGCCGTGGTCGTCGTCTACCTCGGACACGGCGAGCTCGAGGATGGCCACGGCGGCCGAGGCTTTGCGGCGACGGCTCCGCCCTCCAGGCGGTGCACGAGAGGGAGTGGTGTGAGGGGGAGAGGCAGTGGTGAGGTGTGGAGGAATGGGGTGCTCGGGGGGGGGGGGGGGGATTTATACCCGAGCTCCGGTCCATGGTGGACACGGCGCTGGGGTGGTTCAGGGGACGGCCGGGCTCGCCATAGGGGCGGTGGGGGTGCGGCTACGGTGTCGGGAGGGAGAGGGGCACGGCGGCGACGTGGAGGCGAGCTGCGCGTGCTCGACGTGGGGGCCGGCCGTGAGGGCGCTCGGGCGGTGCACGACGTGTACGGCAAGGCGCGAGGGCTGCGGGCGCGGGCTCCTGCGGGCTGCGGTGCGGCGGGAGAGGGAGCAGCGGGGTGAGAAGAGAGGGGGGGGGGGCTGGCGCTGGGGCGTCGTGGAGCGGCGAGGTCGACGCGCTGTCCGTGGGTCGGCCATGGCGAGCGGCGGGCACGGGCGCGTGCAAGGGGGGAGCGGGGTGCTGCGGGTGCCGGTGTCTGTGCCCAAGGGGGCAGGAGAGCGAGGGAGAGAGGGGGGGCACGGCGCGGGGCACCACGGCGTTGACACCTCCTCCTTCCACCGCGCCGACCACGGCGACGTGCGCCCGGCGGCCTGTCCCCTGGCGGCGCCCACCAGGTGTTCGGCGAAATGCCTGAACCAAATATTTTTTTTTAAAATTTTTTGATTTTTGTTTTTATAATTTGTTTCATACCTGTTTGTAAGTATTTGTCGTGTACTTTAATTATTTATTGAGCAAGTGCAAAATAGCACATTTTGTGATTTGAATTTGATAAAGAAAGAAATATAAATTTGAATTTAGGTTTTTGAATTGAATATTTGAAGAGGGAAAAGTTGTGGAACTAAAATAAGAGGGTTTATATTACCACTCCATTGAATTTGGTTTGAAAATAAATAGATTTCTTAATTTGGGAAATAGTGTGACATGTGTCACACTGTTTGTATTGTTTTATATTTTGTTTTGTTTATTTTCTTTTCTTCAAACTTTTAATTAGAGCTAACAACCAACACATCCACAAGAAATAACTATCACAAGCAAAATATGAAATCAACACACATTAATTCATCAGAAAAGTTTTTGTTGGCCCATATTTTTGATATAATAATTCATATTAAATTTTTGGGATGTTACAGATCCGTCCCCCCTTAAAATAAATCTCGTCCCGAGATTTGCTA
Source organism: Poa annua (assembly GCA_026929855.1). Taxonomy (NCBI): domain Eukaryota; kingdom Viridiplantae; phylum Streptophyta; class Magnoliopsida; order Poales; family Poaceae; genus Poa; species Poa annua. The sequence continues at coordinate 24,058,840 of CM049439.1, read as the reverse complement.
GGTTTGGGCACTAAAGAGGTTTGGGAATTCGCTCCTCAGATAGTCTTCGCGCTCCCAAGTTGCTTCATCTTCCGAATGGTTAGTCCACTGGACTTTGTAGAACTTGATCGCGCGCCTTCGGGTAAGACGAACATCTTCGTCGAGAATCTTGATGGGTCTCTCACGATAAGTCAGATCTTGATTCAGGTCGATGGAATGGTGGTCGATGTTTTTGAAAACATCAGGCTGGTCAGGAACTTCAAGACATTTCCGGAGCAAGGAAATGTGGAAGACATCGTGATCATCTGCTAACTCTCGAGGCAACTCCAGTTGATAAGACACTTCTCCTCGACGGGAAATGATCTTAAAGGGTCCAATATATCTTGGTGCCAATTTTCCCTTGACATGAAAACGTTGCATTCCTTTAAGGGGTGTCACTCGGAGATAGACATAATCTCCGATACTGAAGGTGACATCTCGACGCTTGGGATCAGCGTAACTCTTCTGACGGGATTGGGCAGTTTTAAGACGTTCACGGATAAGTTGGACTTGTTCCTCAGCCTCACGGAGGGTATCTGGTCCAAACAGTTTGCCTTCTCCGGTGTCGGACCAATTCAGGGGCGTACGACACTTTCTGCCGTAAAGGGCTTCAAAAGGGGCCATTTGCAGACTAGACTGGTAACTATTGTTGTAGGAGAACTCTGCAAATGGAAGACAATCTTCCCACTTGGATCCATAGGATAGAACACACGCGCGAAGCATGTCCTCTAATATCTGGTTTACTCTTTCAGTTTGGCCTCCGGTCTGGGGATGATAAGCTGTGCTAAATGCTAACTTGGTTCCGAGGGCTTCGTGTAGGGCTTTCCAGAACCTTGAGGTGAATTGTGTGCCTCTATCCGATACAATCCTCTTAGGCACACCATGCAGGCTTACTATTCTGGAAATATACAGGTCTGCTAACTGATTTCCCCGATAGGTGGTGTTGACGGGAATAAAATGGGCAACCTTGGTTAGTCTATCAACGATGACCCAAATTGAGTCATGGCCTCGGTTGGATCTTGGAAGTCCGGTGATAAAATCCATTCCAATCTCATCCCACTTCCACTCGGGAATTTTCAAGGGTTGAAGCAATCCAGCGGGTCGCTGATGTTCAGCCTTGACTCGCTGACAGATATCACACTTGGCCACAAAAACACCAATCTCTTGCTTCATTCCGTGCCACCAAAATCTTTCACGAAGGTCTTGGTACATTTTGGTTCCGCCGGGGTGGATTGAATAGGGGGTCTCGTGGGCTTCCTTTAGGATTAACTCCTTAAGTTCCGTGACATTGGGGACACAGATACGACCATTGAATCTCAACACTCCTTCAGCATCTTCGGTAAAACCAGGCGCTTTACTGAGAGAAATCTTCTTCTCAATTCCTTCTATGCTCTCATGACCTTTCTGTGCTTCCTTGATTTGATCTATCAGGGTTGGGGCTAACTCTAAATTGGCGAGATAACCGCGGCTAACAAGCCCTAGTCCAAAATCTTTGAACTCTTTGAACAGGGCTGGTTGTTCGGCTTGGATCAGGGCATTCAGGGTGCAGGGTTTGCGACTAAGGGCATCGGCAACTACATTAGCCTTTCCAGGGTGATAATGGATACCGATATCATAATCCTCGATTAATTCCATCCACCTTCTCTGTCGCAGATTTAACTCCTTCTGGGTGAAGATATACTTCAATCTCTTATGATCCGTATAGATCTCGCAACGATGTCCCGCAAGATAGGAGCGCCACGTCTTCAGAGCAAGAACAACAGCAGCTAACTCCAGGTCATGGGTTGGGTAGTTCTCTTCATGCGGTCGCAACTGCCGAGACAGATACGACACCACTTTGCCTTCTTGCATCAGAACGCAACCAAGTCCGAGGCGTGATGCATCGCAATACACATCGAAACTCTTGGTGACGTCTGGCATAATCAGGACAGGGGTTGAGGTCAATCTCTTCTTCAATTCCTGGAAACTCTCTTCACACTTCTGAGTCCATTCAAACTTCTTGTCCTTTTTCAACAGTTGGGTCAGGGGCTTGGCTATACTGGAGAATCCTTCAACGAACTTGCGGTAGTAACCCGCTAGTCCGAGAAAGCTTCGGATTTCAGTCACACTAGTTGGGGCTTCCCAGTTCACAATGGCTTGGATCTTCTCTGGGTCAACAGAAATTCCTCCCGCAGACACAACATGTCCGAGAAATGCTACTTCACTGAGCCAAAACTCACACTTGCTAAGCTTGGCATACAACTGGTGTTCTCGGAGGGTTGCTAAAACTAGTCGCAGGTGTTCAGCATGCTCTTCTTCGGTTTTGGAGTAAATAAGGATGTCATCGAGGAAAACTACCACGAACTTGTCAAGATACTCCATGAAGATCTTGTTCATGAGATTCATAAAATAGGCTGGGGCATTGGTCAGACCAAAGGACATTACGGTGTATTCAAATAAACCGTAGCGGGTGGTGAAGGCAGTCTTGGGAATGTCGGTCTCTCGGATTTTTAATTGATGATATCCTGACCGAAGATCGATCTTGGAAAAGACTCGGGCTCCGCTCATTTGATCGAACAGATCCTCGATCTTTGGAAGGGGATACTTGTTCTTAATGGTCACATCATTTAACTTACGATAATCCACACACAGGCGTGTGGTACCGTCTCTCTTATCCACAAAAATAATGGGTGATCCCCAAGGTGAAGCGCTTGGGCGAATAAGTCCTTTGCTGAGCATATCTGCTAACTGCTTCTTCAACTCAACCAGTTCTTCCGGATTCATCCGATAAGGCCTTTGGGATATAGGGGCTGTGCCTGGGATAAGTTCAATGATGAACTCAATATCCCGGTCTGGCGGCATACCAGGCAATTCTTCAGGGAAAACATCTCGGAACAGGTGAACAACACGGATCTCATCTAGGGTGGGTCGAGCTATGCTCTCCTGGCATCCTGGTTGGGGTCGACTGGTTTCTGACACATACTCCACTTCTACTTCTTTGTCGGTGGTGAGGGATACAGCTCTTCTGGCGCAGTCAATTCGACCACGTTACTTGGCTAGCCAATTCATACCCAGTATAACATCTATTCCTTGGGTTCCTAGAATGATTAAGTCGACTAGGAACTTTTCCCCTTTGATCTCAAGGGAAACGTCCGGGCAAAACGACTTGGTATCTATGGTGGATTCTGGGATTTGGATGACCATAGGTTTGGGTAGGAGGTTTCCGACTAAACCACCCTTAGCAACAAATTCTTGGGTAACAAAAGAATGGGTAGCACCAGAATCAAACAGAACAGTTGCGGGTACTGAGTTGACAAGGAACGTACCCAGCACAACATCTGGCGCATCCATGGCCTCTTCCGCATTGATGTGGTGCAGACGTCCCTTGGCAACAGCAACATTTCCGCGGGATGCGGGGTTCTTGCCATTCCCATTACGGCCTTGGCCATTGTTCGGCGCTTGTGCATCGGGGCGTGGACCATTCTTCTTAGGATTGGGGCATTCTTTGGAGTAGTGACCCTTAGTGCCGCAATTAAAGCAGACAACATTGGCATTGCGGTTGAAGTTGTTAGAGTTCCCTCCGGGACGGGTGTTGTCATTGGGACGGTCGAAGTTGTTTGGGTTGTTTGGGCGATTAGGGTAATTGGGGCGTGGGGTTTGTGGTGGTCGATAGGCTGGCTTGGGGTTTTGTGGGTAGGTGCGAGGCTTCTGGCTGCTCGAACCTTCCCGGGCAATCATTCTCCTCTTACGTCCTTCAAACATAGACTTGCGCTTGGTCTCCAGCTGGATGGCTTTGTCCACAAGTGACTCCAAATCAACAAAGTCATGGATAACCAAAGCACACTGCAGCTCATCATGAAGTCCATTCATGAAACGCTCCATCTTCTTCCTCTCGGTGTCGGTGTCCTCAGGAGCATACCGAGACAAGTCAGTGAACTCATCCAGGTATCCGACCACATCTCTACTTCCTTGCCGCAACTTGCGGAATTCATCCTTCTTCCTCTCAATGAGTCCGCCGAGAATGTGCTTTTTGAGGAACTTCTCCTGGAACTCAACCCAGTTGATAACATAACCAGCTTGCTGGATAGCCTTGGTAGCTTCCCACCAAGACCGTGCAGGTCCTGCAAGATAGTGGGTCGCATACAGCACTTTCTCAGGTTCTCCCACGGCTGCAACTTCCAGGTTGTTGTTAATGGTGCGAAGCCAATCATCGGCCTCTAGTGGGTGAAGTCCCTTGGAATAGGTGGGTGGGTTGGTCTTTTGAAAGTCGCTCAAGGTGGACCGCTGATTTCCTTCACCATTGCCATTGCCATTGTTGTTGTTGTTGTTGTTGTTGTGTGTGGCAGCGATCTGCTGCAGGGCAGCGATATGAGCTTGACGCTCTGCCCGGGCAGCTTGGCGTTCCTCCATGATAAGCGCAAGAAGTTGGGCGGTGGTTGGTTCCGGTGGGGGTGGTGGTCCTCCTTCCGTGTTGGAGCGACGAGTGTCCACCATCCTGAAGCACACCGGGTATAAGGGGCAAGCAAAAGGTTTTGACCAAGGAAAAAGGTTGGTTTCGCGTAATGGTTGATCTCTTAAGGGTTATAGGAGAAACATTTTACACAGATTAACAAGACTAGTACACACTTATATAGCACAACCATTACATCAAGAGTTCTCCATATCAAGCTTACAACATTTTCCCTTAAGCTAATGTACATAGTGCAAGTTTCCAAAAGAACCACTACTTCGACTCTACTAGCGATAGGGGGTCGACCTAATCCTGCGGTAGTACTCAAGTCACTCGCCTACTGAGGTGGAACCTCAGGCTCTGCTGCGTCAGCGTCGGACTGGTAGGGTGGCTCCTCTGGGTCCTCCTCCTCGTCCTCTAGCTCATAGTCCATCTCCTCCAGATAGTCGTCATCGTCACTGAGGAAAGCGTTGCTCTCCTTGCGGAGATCCTCGCCCTCCTCCTCCATCTCGTCAGTACGGAGCTCCAGATCCTCGATCAGCTCGTCCTGCTCTGCCACCTTCTTGCGGAGCTTCGCTATGGTCTTCCTCATCTGGGTCCTCTTCTTGAGAAGAGCGACCTTCTCCTCCTTCAGCTGTGCCTCACTCTCGCGACTCTCTTTGAGCGAGAGGTGCTCAAAGTGAGACCGAAGTCTAGCGCACCTCAGATCCTCCTGGGTGCGAAAGAGCATAATCTCCATGTCCAAGATATACTCTCCGAACGTCGGGTGTAGAGGGGACCGAATAGGGTGTCCATCGACGGTGCGCCTCCTGTAGAACTGGAAACGAGAGTTTACCAACTCCGCCTTGTGCTCCTCACAAAGTCGGGATAGCATCCGCTGCATGGAACGACACAGTCCGTCGTCCCAGTGGACGTCCATGGTGGTAAAGATGAGTGTCCTGGATCCGGGGGACTTGATGTTCCCGCGAAAAGACGCCTCGACCAACCAAGACAGGTTCCCGTTGCCGGGAGTGTCCACCTGGGCTCCCTTAAACTCAGGAGTGGGGCGACCTAACAGCTTGGTCAACTCGAACAGGTCCTTCTCGAACATCAACTTGCCGTCCTTCTCAAGCTGAACGAACTCGGTGAAATGGATTGCCATCTACAATTTTTAATCAAATTTTTAAGTTAGTGAGACGGCAAGTGTATCAAAATTTTAAATGTAGTGGGGCAACAAGTGAGAAAAATTTCAAGTTTAATAGAATGACGAGTGCGCCAATTTTTTTTTTTCAAGATATAAGGGAAAACGTAATATTTAGTGAGAGTAGAATTTTTGCATAAGTGAGAGGATTAGAGATAAGCATTTTTCGAAAATACTTCATTCCTTTATTCTTTTAGAATTTAACTTTTGTAACTCCTACCTAGCGACCATGCTAAACTAAGGTTTCTAAAGTCGAGATGGCTCTGATACCAGCTCTGTGGGGACCTCGGACTAGCTGTCCGAAATACCCGATTATGCTTAACACAACGATCCCGTGATCAGTCTGTCGTTGCACATAATCCGAACTGAATACCAAAGTTTACATCCATTACGATACCGAATTAAAGTCTTACATAAACGGTCATTTAGACCAAGTCTTACATAGGTGCCTTCATGGGCCAAACCAAAATAATCAGCGGAAGCTAAGGCATAGTAGACATCATCCAACAACGACCCGACAGGCAGTTGACTTATGAAGATCCCTAGTTTGCATAGAAGTCGCCATACTCCTCCTTGGCGTAGTCCTCCTCCATGTCTGGCTACGACAATAGCCAAGGACGAAACTATTATGAGTACAGTTGATTGTACTCGCAAACTACTCCAACGTGAGTATGCACTAATCTCATTTTTAGTTTCACACTTTTATTTATTTAAAACATCTATGTATCTTTGTTGAAGAAGGTAAGAAGAATTTTATAACTATCATTAATATAATGACCCATTCTAGTAGTTTAACCAAAACTCCTCCTTTTTCTTGGTCATAACCCGCCAGGGTTCCTGGTCTCCAACAACCTCATACCGATCCGTTAGTATAGGTGTATGGGACATCCTCCAGTTCCTTTTCTTTTTAAAATTCAAATCTTTCAAAACTTGCACATGGTCAAAGTAGGGTCTCTCAACTGTCCATATCCGAGAACTCGGCTATTCGAATAGTTTTAACCCTCTGCAGAGGTAGCACGCTTTTCCCACACCCATCCGATAACTCATCGTGTCAGCCACGTCTCGCCATACCAAGTGTATGCGAAGTTGAGTCACCGACCCTAGTCTGTCCTTTGCTCATGCTAGTATAGGATCCTGCCCATATGATACTTTCCATCGACACTTAATCCAGCCCGTCGGAATCTAAGTGTGAGGACTCATAGGTTTTATCTGGCGGTGTATAGGGGACATCCTTCTATCCTCCTCCTTATCTACTCATAGAGTTTGAGCGAGGACCCAGGTCAGGGGTAGGTCATCAAACCATCCCCTCATGCATAACAGAGTCATCTCCGTTGAGGAGGTATCCCATACTAATCTGAGCAAACTATATGACTAAGCCCTTTCCCATATGTGGGTAAATGTGGTCGCACAGAGTATCGGCTGATTGACGTAAGTACAAAGACACTATGTGCGTTTTATCAAAACCACCATTCTCCTTTTCTTCAATTCATCACCACATCTCGATGTTTCATAGCCACACGAGGTTTCAAAGGAGTTTTGATAAAACAATCTTTATTTTTCCCATCCTATAATTTATCATATATTTCTACATAGGGTGGCAAAATAATTTCCATATACTTTTTGAAAAGATTTTATAAAAACCTTTGCTTTAAACTGACTTTTGTAAAAAAAATAGATGCACGTATTAGGGTGCAAGCTCAGAGAGTAGCTTGCCTTGCTCGGCAAAGTGATCCTGGTCTTGATCTTCAGGTTCCACAATTCCTTCCTCCTCGATATATCCGGCAACATTCTCGTCTAATACACAATCAAGCAAATACAAACGATCACTAACCTACTCAATCAATCACCACAACAATACAATCTCAAATGCTCTAAATAGCCACTTCATATATCAAACCATACAATTTGGTTTCAATTTAATTGAATTAGCCCTTATTCAATTATATCTTAATTAGGGCAGAAACTAGTTGAACATGTTTAATTACATAACCTAAGTTTTGTTGGTCACAAAAATACGAACTAAATTTCCACAGAAAGCTACTGATGTGTAGAATATAACACAATTGGATTTGGATCAATTGGAGTTACCAAACTCCCTACATAATGGTTTGAATCCAGAAGCTTAATAATCAAGTTTTAGCTACTAATTAAGTTCTGTTGATCTAAAAATTAAATCCTCTTAGGGGTTACTAGCCATGACTAATTGTGATTCAATAAAATTGGTCTTAACTAATTTGGCCCAACAGAGTATCAGAAACAAACAAGTTTATATTTTAAACCCTATTTGGCATTTTTAATACTATATTTTTATTATTTATCCAAATGAGGTGAAATCACTTGGGTTGGATAGACAATTTCATAAGCTTTCCAGAACATTTGGATTTGATTTATTTGGAGTTATAAATCTCAAGTTATGGAATTCCAAAGTTTAATCCAGTACTGGTTTCTAATTAAACCAAAAATTCGAATTTAAACTCCGAGTGGATAATGTTGAGAATCCTGACGGGTGGGGTCCACTCGTCAGTGACTCAACCAAAACAGTGCGCGCGCGGGGAAATGTTTAAAACGCTGACAGCGGGGTCCACCGGTCAGCGACTTAGGGCGAAAAGGGGTACGCTGCCGTGGATCTAGGATCCAACGGCCCACGTTCACTCGCGACGTCGACGACCTAAAACCGGCGGCGCTGCTGCTCCGGCGACGGCGAGGGGGACGGGCGGCTCACCTAGGGGGCTCGGGAGGGCGTGCGGACGATGCGGATCGACGGCGGCGACTCGGGGAAGATCGTGGGACGAACGACGCGTGCTGGGGTGGCTACAATCGACGGCGGCGAGCGGCTCCTCCTCCGCGGCCGTGCTCCAACTCCGGCGAGGTCTCCGCGTCGTTCTTGGGCACGATCCAGAGGGGAAAAGGGGGCGGGTGAGTGAGGCAGTAATGGGGAAGGGGATGCGAGCCAGAGAGGAGAGAAAGGGGGTCAGGCACGGCCTGGCCGTGGTCGTCGTCTACCTCGGACACGGCGAGCTCGAGGATGGCCACGGCGGCCGAGGCTTTGCGGCGACGGCTCCGCCCTCCAGGCGGTGCACGAGAGGGAGTGGTGTGAGGGGGAGAGGCAGTGGTGAGGTGTGGAGGAATGGGGTGCTCGGGGGGGGGGGGGGATTTATACCCGAGCTCCGGTCCATGGTGGACACGGCGCTGGGGTGGTTCAGGGGACGGCCGGGCTCGCCATAGGTGTGGGGACCCCGGACTAGCTGTCCGAAATACCCGATTATGCTTAACACAACGATCCCGTGATCAGTCTGTCGTTGCACATAATCCGAACTGAATACCAAAGATTACATCCATTACAATACCGAATTAAAGTCTTACATAAACGGTCATTTAGACCAAGTCTTACATAGGTGCCTTCATGGGCCAAACCAAAATAATCAGCGGAAGCTAAGGCGTAGTAGACATCATATCCCAACAACGACCCGACAGGCAGTCGACTTATGAAGATCCCTAGTTTGCATAGAAGTCGCCATAGTCCTCCTTGGCGTAGTTCTCCTCCAGGTCTGGCTACGACAATAGCCAAGGACGAAACTATTATGAGTATAGTTGATTGTACTCGCAAACTACTCCAACGTGAGTATGCACTAATCTCATTTTTAGTTTCACATTTTTATTTATTTAAAACATATCTGTATCTTTGTTGAAGAAGGTAAGAAGAATTTTATAACTATCATTAATATAATGACCCATTCTAGTAGTTTAACCAAAACTCCTCCTTTTTCTTGGTCATAACCCGCCAGGGTTCCTGGTCTCCAACAACCTCATACCGATCCGTTGGTATAGGTGTATGGGACCTCCTCCAGTTCCTTTTCTTTTTAAAATTCAAATCTTTCAAAACTTGCACATGGTCAAAGTAGAGTCTCTCAACTGTCCATATCCGAGGACTCGGCTATTCGAATAGTTTTAACCCTCTGCAGAGGTAGCACGCTTTTCCCACACCCATCCGATAACTCATCGTGTCAGCCACGTCTCGCCATACCAAGTGTATGCGAAGTTGAGTCACCGACCCTAGTCTGTCCTTTGCTCATGCTAGTATAGGATCCTGCCCATATGATACTTTCCATCGACACTTAATCCAGCCCGTCGGAATCTAAGTGTGAGGACTCATAGGTTTTATCTGGCGGTGTATAGGGGACATCCTTCTATCCTCCTCCTTATCTACTCATAGAGTTTGAGCGAGGACCCAGGTCAGGGGTAGGTCATCAAACCATCCCCTCATGCATAACGGAGTCATCTCCGCTGATGAGGTATCCCATACTAATATGAGCAAACTATATGACTAGGCCCTTTCCCATATGTGGGTAAATGTGGTCGCACAGAGTATCGGCTGATTGACGTAAGTACAAAGACACAATGTGCGTTTTATCAAAACCACCATTCTCCTTTTCTTCAATTCATCACCACATCTCGATGTTTCATAGCCACACGAGGTTTCAAAGGAGTTTTGATAAAACAATCTTTATTTTTCCCATCCTATAATTTATCATATATTTCTACATAGGGTGGCAAAATAATTTCCATATACTTTTTGAAAAGATTTTATAAAAACCTTTGCTTTAAAATGACTTTGTAAAAATAGATGCATGTATTAGGGTGCAAGCTCAGAGAGTAGCTTGCCTTGCTCGGCAAAGTGATCCTGGTCTTGATCTTCAGGTTCCACAATTCCTTCCTCCTCGATATATCCGGCAATGTTCTCGTCTAATACACAATCAAGCAAATACAAACGATCACTAACCTACTCAATCAATCACCACAACAATACAATCTCAAATGCTCTAAATAGCCACTTCATATATCAAACAATACAATTTGGTTTCAATTTAATTGAATTAGCCCTTATTCAATTATATCTTAATTAGGGCAGAAACTAGTTGAACATGTTTAATTACCTAACTTAAGTTTTGTTGGTCACAAAAATACAAACTAAATTTCCACAGAAAGCTACTGATGTGTAGAATATAACACAATTGGATTTGGATCAATTGGAGTTACCAAACTCCCTACATAATGGTTTGAATCCAGAAGCTTAATAATCAAGTTTTAGCTACTAATTAAGTTCTGTTGATCTAAAAATTAAATCCTCTTAGCGGTTAGTAGCCATGACTAATTGTGATTCAATAAAATTGGTCTTAACTAATTTGGCCCAACAGAGTATCAGAAACAAACAAGTTTATATTTTAAACACTATTTGGCATTTTTAATACTATATTTTTATTATTTATCCAAATGAGGTGAAATCACTTGGGTTGGATAGACAATTTCATAAGCTTTCCAGAACATTTGGATTTGATTTATTTGGAGTTATAAATCTCAAGTTATGGAATTCCAAAGTTTAATCCAGTACTGGTTTCTAATTAAACCAAAAATTCGAATTTAAACTCCGAGTGGATAATGTTGAGAATCCTGACGGGTGGGGTCCACTCGTCAGTGACTCAACCAAAACAGTGCGCGCGCGGGGAAATGTTTAAAACGCTGACAGCGGGGTCCACCGGTCAGCGACTTAGGGCACGAAGGGGTACGCTGCCGTGGATCTAGGATCCAACGGCCCACGTTCACTCGCGACGTCGACGACCTAAAACCGGCGGCGCTGCTACTCCGGCGACGGCGAGGGGGACGGGCGGCTCACCTAGGGGGCTCGGGAGGGCGTGCGGACGGTGCGGATCGACGGCGGCGACTCGGGGAAGATCGTGGGACGAACGGCGCGTGCTGGGGTGGCTACAATCGACGGCGGCGAGCGGCTCCTCCTCCGCGGCCGTGCTCCAACTCCGGCGAGGTATCCGCGTCGTTCCTGGGCACGATCCAGAGGGGAAAAGGGGGCGGGTGAGTGAGGCAGTAATGGGGAAGGGGATGCGAGCCAGAGAGGAGAGAAAGGGGGTCAGGCACGGCCTGGCCGTGGTCGTCGTCTACCTCGGACACGGCGAGCTCGAGGATGGCCACGGCGGCCGAGGCTTTGCGGCGACGGCTCCGCCCTCCAGGCGGTGCACGAGAGGGAGTGGTGTGAGGGGGAGAGGCAGTGGTGAGGTGTGGAGGAATGGGGTGCTCGGGGGGGGGGGGGGGGGGGGGGATTTATACCCGAGCTCCGGTCCATGGTGGACACGGCGCTGGGGTGGTTCAGGGGACGGCCGGGCTCGCCATAGGGGCGGTGGGGGTGCGGCTACGGTGTCGGGAGGGAGAGGGGCACGGCGGCGACGTGGAGGCGAGCTGCGCGTGCTCGACGTGGGGGCCGGCCGTGAGGGCGCTCGGCGGTGCACGACGTGTACGGCAAGGCGCGAGGGCTGCGGGCGCGGGCTCCTGCGGGCTGCGGTGCGGCGGGAGAGGGAGCAGCGGGGTGAGAAGAGAGGGGGGGGGGCCTGGCGCTGGGGAGTCGTGGAGCGGCGAGGTCGACGCGCTGTCCGTGGGTCGGCCATGGCGAGCGGCGGGCACGGGCGCGTGCAAGGGGGGAGCGGGGTGCTGCGGGTGCCGGTGTCTGTGTCCAAGGGGGCAGGAGAGCGAGGGAGAGAGGGGGGGGGGGGCACGGCGCGGGGCACCACGGCGTTGACACCTCCTCCTTCCACCGCGCCGACCACGGCGACGTGCGCCCGGCGGCCTGTCCCCTAGCGGCGCCCACCAGGTGTTCGGCGAAATGCCTGAACCAAATTTTTTTTTTTAAAATTTTTGATTTTTGTTTTTTTATAATTTGTTTCACACCTGTTTGTAAGTATTTGTTGTGTACTTTAATTATTTATTGAGCAAGTGCAAAATAGCACATTTTGTGATTTGAATTTGATAAAGAAAGAAATATAAATTTGAATTTAGGTTTTTGAATTGAATATTTGAAGAGGGAAAAGTTGTGGAACTAAAATAAGAGGGTTTATATTACCACTCCATTGAATTTGGTTTGAAAATAAATAGATTTCTTAATTTGGGAAATAGTGTGACATGTGTCACATTGTTTGTATTGTTTTATATTTTGTTTTGTTTATTTTCTTTTCTTCAAACTTTTAATTAGAGCTAACAACCAACACATCCACAAGAACTAACTATCACAAGCAAAATATGAAATCAACACACATTAATTCATAAGAAAAGTTTTTGTTGGCCCATATTTTTGATATAATAATTCATATTAAATTTTTGGGATGTTACAATAGGGGCGGTGGGGGTGCGGCTACGGTGTCGGGAGGGAGAGGGGCACGGCGGCGACGTGGAGGCGAGCTGCGCGTGCTCGACGTGGGGGCCGGCCGTGAGGGCGCTCGGGCGGTGCACGACGTGTACGGCAAGGCGCGAGGGCTGCGGGCGCGGGCTCCTGCGGGCTGCGGTGCGGCGGGAGAGGGAGCAGCGGGGTGAGAAGAGAGGGGGGGGGGCCTGGCGCTGGGGCGTCGTGGAGCGGCGAGGTCGACGCGCTGTCCGTGGCTCGGCCATGGCGAGCGGCGGGCACGGGCGCGTGCAAGGGGGGAGCGGGGTGCTGCGGGTGCCGGTGTCTGTGCCCAAGGGGGCAGGAGAGCGAGGGAGAGAGGGGGGGCACGGCGCGGGGCACCACGGCGTTGACACCTCCTCCTTCCACCGCGCCGAGCACGGCGACGTGCGCCCGGCGGCCTGTCCCCTGGCGGCGCCCACCTGGTGTTCGGCGAAATGCCTGAACCAAATATTTTTTTTTAAATTTTTTTTGATTTTTGTTTTTATAATTTGTTTCATACCTGTTTGTAAGTATTTGTCGTGTACTTTAATTATTTATTGAGCAAGTGCAAAATAGCACATTTTGTGATTTGAATTTGATAAAGAAAGAAATATAAATTTGAATTTAGGTTTTTGAATTGAATATTTGAAGAGGGAAAAGTTGTGGAACTAAAATAAGAGGGTTTATATTACCACTCCATTGAATTTGGTTTGAAAATAAATAGATTTCTTAATTTGGGAAATAGTGTGACATGTGTCACACTGTTTGTATTGTGTTATATTTTGTTTTGTTTATTTTCTTTTCTTCAAACTTTTAATTACAGCTAACAACCAACACATCCACAAGAAATAACTATCACAAGCAAAATATGAAATCAACACACATTAATTCATAAGAAAAGTTTTTGTTGGCCCATATTTTTGATATAATAATTCATATTAAATTTTTGGGATGTTACAGTTCCTCCACAGGCTCGACGAGCACCGTCGCCGAGCCGGCCGTAGGTTGTTGACCAACGTGTTCAGTCCCCTTCACGAACTTCTCCCCCGAGAGTGGTTATCCCTGTTCCGTGGGAATCACACCTCGACAGTCTGCACCACATCAATGCTGAAGAGGCCATGGATGCGCCAGATGTTGTGCTGGGTACGTTCCTTGTCAACTCAGTACCTGCAACTGTTCTGTTTGATTCTGGTGCTACCCATTCCTTTGCTACCCAAGAATTTGTTGCTAAGGGAGGTTTAGTCGGAAACCTCTTACCCAAACCCATGGTCATCCAAATCCCAGAATCCACCATAGAGACCAAGTTGTTTTGCCCTGACGTTTCCCTTGAGATCAAAGGAGAAAAGTTTCTAGTCGACTTAATCATTCTAGGAACCCAAGGTATAGATGTTATACTTGGTATGAATTGGCTAGCCAAGTACCGTGGTCGAATTGACTGCGCCAGAAGAGCTGTATCCATCACCACCGACAAAGAAGTAGAAGTGGAGTATGTGTCTGAAACCAGTCAACCCCAACCAGGATGCCATGAGAGCATAGCTCGACCCACCCTAGATGAGATCCGTGTTGTTCACCTGTTTCGAGATGTTTTCCCTGAAGAATTGCCTGGTATGCCGCCAGACCGGGATATTGAGTTCATAATTGAACTTATCCCAGGAACAGCCCCTATATCCCAAAGGCCTTATCGGATGAATCCGGAAGAATTGGTTGAATTGAAGAAGCAGTTAGCTGATATGCTCAGCAAAGGACTTATTCGCCCAAGCGCTTCACCTTGGGGATCACCCATTATTTTTGTGGACAAGCGAGACGGTACCACACGCCTGTGTGTGGATTATCGCAAGTTAAACGACGTGACCATTAAAAACAAGTATCCTCTTCCAAAGATCGAGGATCTGTTTGATCAGATGAACGGAGCCCGAGTCTTTTCCAAGATAGATCTTCGGACAGGATATCATCAGTTGAAAATCCGAGAGACAGACATTCCCAAGACCGCCTTCACCACCCGCTACAGTTTGTTTGAATACACCGTTATGTCCTTTGGTCTGACCAATGCCCCAGCCTATTTCATGAATCTCATGAACAAGATTTTCATGGAGTACCTCGACAAGTTCGTGGTAGTTTTCCTCGATGACATCCTTATTTACTCCAAGACCGAAGAAGAGCATGCTGAACACCTGCGTCTAGTTTTAGAGACCCTCCGAGAGCACCAGTTGTATGCCAAGCTTAGCAAGTGTGAGTTTTGGCTCAGGGAAGTGGCATTTCTCGGACATGTTGTGTCTGCGGGAGGGATTTCTGTTGACCCAGAGAAGATCCAAGCCATTGTGGACTGGAAAGCCCCAACTAGTGTGACTGAAATCCGAAGCTTTCTCGGACTGGCGGGTTACTACCGCAAGTTCGTTGAAGGATTCTCCAGTATAGCCAAACCCCTGACCCAACTGCTGAAAAAGGACAAGAAGTTTGAATGGACTCAGAAGTGTGAAGAGAGTTTCCAAGAATTGAAGAAGAGACTCACCTCAACCCCCGTCCTGACTATGCCAGACGTCACCAAGAGTTTCGACGTGTATTGCGATGCATCACGCCTCGGACTTGGTTGCGTTCTGATGCAAGAAGGCAAAGTGGTGTCGTATCTGTCCCGGCAGTTGCGACCGCATGAAGAGAACTACCCAACCCATGACCTGGAGTTAGCCGCTGTTGTTCTTGCTCTGAAGACGTGGCGTCCCTATCTTGCGGGACATCGTTGTGAGATCTATACGGATCATAAGAGCTTGAAGTATATCTTCACCCAGAAGGAGTTAAATCTGCGACAGAGGAGGTGGATGGAATTAATCAAAGCTTACGATATTGGGATCCATTATCACCCCGGAAAGGCTAATGTAGTTGCCGATGCCCTTAGTCGCAAACCTTGCACCCTGAATGCCTTGATCCAAGCCGAACAGCCAGCCTTGTTCAAAGAGTTCAAAGATTTTGGACTAGAGCTTGTTAGCCGCGGTTATCTCGCCAATTTAGAGTTAGCCCCAACCCTGATAGATCAAATCAAGGAAGCCCAAAAAGGTCATGAAAGCATAGAAGGAATTAAAAAGAAGATTTATCTCGGCAAGGCGCCCGGTTTTACCGAAGATGCTGAAGGAGTGTTGAGATTCAATGGTCGTATCTGTGTGCCCAATATCACGGAACTTAAGGAGTTAATCCTGAAGGAAGCCCACGAGACCCCTTATTCAATCCACCCCGGCAGAACCAAAATGTATCAAGACCTTCGTGAAAGATTTTGGTGGCACGGAATGAAGCGAGAGATTGGTGTTTTTGTAGCCAAGTGTGATATCTGTCAGCGAGTCAAGGCTGAACATCAGCGACCCGCTGGATTGCTTCAACCTCTGAAAATTCCCGAGTGGAAGTGGGATGAAATTGGAATGGATTTTATTACCGGACTTCCAAGATCCAACTGAGGCCATGACTCAATCTGGGTCATCGTTGATCGGCTAACCAAGGTTGCCCATTTCATTCCCGTCAATACCACTTATCGGGGAAATCAGTTGGCAGACCTGTATATTTCCAGAATAGTAAGCCTGCATGGTGTGCCTAAGAAGATTGTATCTGACAGAGGCACACAGTTCACCTCGAGGTTCTGGAAAGCCCTCGGAACCAAGTTAGCGTTTAGCACAGCTTATCATCCCCAGACCGGAGGCCAAACTGAGCGAGTGAACCAGATATTAGAGGACATGCTTCGCGCGTGTGTTCTATCCTATGGTTCCAAGTGGGAAGATTGTCTTCCATTTGCAGAATTCTCCTACAACAATAGTTACCAGTCTAGTCTGCAAATGGCCCCTTTCGAAGCCCTTTACGGCAGAAAGTGTCGTACGCCCCTGAATTGGTCCGACACCGGAGAAGGCAAATTGTTTGGACCGGATACTCTCCGTGAGGCTGAAGAACAAGTTCAACTTATCCGTGAGCATCTTAAAACTGCCCAATCCCGTCAGAAGAGTTACGCTGATCCCAAGCGTCGTGATGTCACTTTTAGTGTCGAAGATTATGCCTATCTCCGAGTGACACCCCTTAAAGGAATGCAGCGTTTCCATGTCAAAGGAAAATTAGCGCCAAGGTATATTGGACCCTTTAAGATCATTGCTCGTCGAGGAGAAGTATCTTATCAACTAGAGTTGCCCCAAGAGTTAGCAGATTATCACGATGTCTTCCACATTTCCTTGCTCCGGAAATGTCTTGAAGTTCCTGACCAGCCTGATGTTTTCAAAAACATCGACCACCTCTCCATCGACCTGAATCAAGATCTGACTTATCGTGAGAGACCCATCAAGATTCTCGACGAAGATGTTCGTCTTACCCGAAGACGCGCGATCAAGTTCTACAAGGTCCAGTGGACTAACCACTCTGAAGATGAAGCAACATGGGAACGCGAAGACTATCTTCGAAGCGAATTCCCAAACCTCTTTAGTGCCTAAGCCTAGCAAATCTCGGGACGAGATTTATTTTAAGGAGGGAAGGATCTGTAACATCCCAAAATTATAATCAGTATTATTATATCAAAAATGTGGGCCAACAAAAACTTTTTATGAATTAATATGTGTTGATTTCATATTGCTGCTTGTGATAATTATTTCTTGTGAATGTGTTGGTTGTTAGCTCTAATTAAAAACTTGAAGAAAAGAAAATAAACAAAACAAAAGATAAAACAATAAAAACAATGTGACAAGTGTCACACCATTTCTCCAAGGGAGAAATCATTTGTTTTTCATTCAAACAAAATTCAGAGGAGTGGTGATATGATCACTCCCATTTTATTTCCACAACTTTTCCCTCTCCAAGTATTAATTTCAAAAACCTAAATTTAAATTCTATTTCTTTCTTTATCTTATTCAAATCACAAAATGTGCTATGTTGCACTTGTCCAATAAATAATCAAACATCACCACAAATCTTGATAAACATATGTGAAGCAAATTATGAAAGTAAAATTCAGAAATTGGAAATTATTTTTGGTTCAATCATTTCATCAAACACTTGGTGATCATCACCCTGTTCTTCCTCAACCGATCCAATCCGAGATCAATTTGATCGATTTCGATCAAATTGATGCAAGCCACTGCCTCCATTCGATTGCCCTCACTCC
This sequence comes from Poa annua, assembly GCA_026929855.1. Lineage (NCBI taxonomy): Eukaryota > Viridiplantae > Streptophyta > Magnoliopsida > Poales > Poaceae > Poa > Poa annua. Next base: position 24,040,893 of record CM049439.1, on the reverse strand, counting down.
ACTCACCTCACTGCGCTCACGGGAGCCGAGGAATTTGGGCCGGGGACGAGGAGGAGCGCCAGGGGACAGCCGCCCGCGCGCACGTCGCCATGGTCGGCACTGTGGCCACGAAGGTGTCGACGCCGTGCTTGCCGCGCCATGCCCCCCCTCTCTTCCTTACCTCTCTGCTCCCTCTCAACGCAGCAATGCGCCCAGCAGGAGCCCGCACCCGCAGCCCTCGCGACACACCGTGCATGCCGAGCGCCTCCCAACCGCTCCCACGGCCGTCCCCCACTCGAGCAAGCGCGGCTCGCCCCCACGCCGCCAACCTTGTCCCTCTGCACCCCAACGCCGTAGCCGCACCTCACTGCCCCCTATGGCGAGCCCTAGCCCCTTCTGGACCGCTCCAGCACCACGTCCACCATGGACCGAGCTTCGGCCTTAAAAGCTCACCGAGCCCTCTCATTTTCTCCACTCCACACCACTGCCTCTCCCTTGCTCCACCCCCACTCGTGCACCGCCAGGAGGGTGGAGCCGTAGCTGCGAAGCCACTGCCGCCCGTGGCCATCATCGAGCTCGCCGTGCCCGAGGTAGAAGACGATCACGGCCGTGCCGTGCCTCTTCCCTTTTCTCTTCTCTCTGGCCTGCACTCTCTTCTCCATCACCACCGCACTCACACGCTCCCTTTTCCCCTCTGTTTCGTGCCCAGGAGCGACGCAGGAACCTCGCCGGAGTCAGTACACGGCCGCGGAGGAGGAGCTGCTCGCCGCCGTCGATTGGAGCCGTCCCGGGAAGCGCAACTCGTCCAGCAAGCTTCCCCAGGCCGCCGCGTTCGATCTGCCTATCCTCCCGAGCCCCTAGGTGAGCGAATCGCAGAGCTCGCCGTCGCCGGAGCCACGGCGCCGCCCGTTTTAGGTCGTCGCCGATGTGCTCACTTCCCAGCCGTTAGATCTCAGATCTACGGTGCCTTACCGCTTCGTGCTTTAGTCGCTGACCAGCGGGCCCCGCTCGTCAGACTTTTAAACATTTCCAGCGCGCGCACTGTTTCCGGTTGAGTCACTGACGAGTGGACCCCACCCGTCAGGATTCTCAACATTATCCAGAACAGAGCTGTTTTTCTAATTTAAATCTCTCTGGAATTTCAGTACTGGATATAACTTTGAAATTCAATATCTCGAGATTTACAAGTCCAAATAAATCAAATCCAAATGTTCTGGAAAGCTTATGAAATTGTTTAACCAACCCAAGTGGTTTCACCTCATTTAGATAAATAATAAGAATGTATTATTAAAAATACCACATAAGGTTTAAAATCTAAACTTGTTTGTTTCTGATACTCTGTTAGGCCAAATGAGTTAAGACCAATTTTGTTGGGTCACATTTAATCATGGCTAGTTACCCATAAGAGGATTTAATTTTAGGATAAACAGAACTTGATTGATAGCTAAAACTTGATTATTAAGCTTCTGGATTAAAACAATTATGTAGGGAGTTTGGTAACTCCAATTAATCCAAATCAAATTGTGTTGTCTTCTACACATCAGTAGCTTTCTGTAGAAATTTAGTTTGTATTTTTGTGACCAACAGAACTTGAGATATGTAATTAAACATGTTCAATTAGTTTCTGCCATAATTAAGACATAATTAAATAATGGTTAATTCAATTAAATTGAAACCAAATTGTGTTGCTTGATGTATGCAGTGGCTATTTAGAGCATTCAAGATTGTATTGTTGTGATGTTGATTGAGTAGGTTAGTGATTGTTTGTATTTGTTTGATTGTGAATTAGACGAGAACGTTGTCGGGTTTATCGAGGAAGAAGAATTCGTGGAACCTGAAGATCAAGACCAAGATCACTTTGCCGAGCAAGGCAAGCTACTCTCTGAGCTTGCACCCTAATACATGCATCTATTTTTATAACATGATTTACTCTTAAGGCAAAGATTTTTCTAAAGCCTTTTCAAAAAGTATATGGAAATTATTTTGCCACCCTATGTAGAAATATAAGATAATTTATATCAAATTATAGGATGGGAAAAATAAAGATTGTTTATTCAAAACCCCTTTGAAAACACCTGTGTGGCTATGAAGCGCCGAGATGTTGGTGTTGAGGTGGAGAAAAGGAGAATGGTGGTTTTGATAAAATGCACATTGTGTCCTTGTACTTACGTCAATCAGCCAATACCCTGTGCGACCACATTTACCCACATATGGGAAAGGGCTTGGTCATATAATTTGCTCATATTAGTATGGGATACCTCATCTACGGAGCTGACTCCGTTATGCATGAGGGGATGGTTTGGCGACCTACCCCTGACCTGGGTCCTCGCTCAAACTCTATGGAAAGATAAGGAGGAGGACAGAAGGATGTCCCCTATACACCGCCAGGCAAAACTATGAGTCCTCACACTTAGATTCCGACGGGCTGGGTTAAGTGTTGATGGAAGGTGTCATATGGGCAGGGTCCTATACTAGCATGAGCAAAGGACAGGCTAGGATCGGTGTCTCAACTTCCTATACACCTTGTATGGCGGGACGTGGCTGACACGATGAGTTACCGGATGGATGTGGGAAAAGCGTGCTACCTCTGCAGAGTGTAAAACTATTCGAATAGCCGAGTCCTCGGATATGGACAGTTGAGAGGCCCTACTTTGACCATGTGCAAGTTTTAAAAGATTTGAGTTTTAAAACGAAAAGGGAAGTGGAGAATGTTCCATACACCTATACCAACGGATCGGTATGAGGTTGTTGGAGACCATGAACCCTGACAGGTTATGGTCAGAAAAAGGAGGAGTTTTGGAGAAACTGATAAAATGGGACATTATATTAAGGATAGTTATAAAATTCTTCTCACCTTTTTCAACAAAGATATAGAGATGTTTTAAATAAATAAAAGTATGAAATTAAAATGAGACTAGTGCATACTCATGTTGGGGTAGTTTGCGAGTACAATCAAATGTACTCATAATGGTTTCGTCCCTGGCTATTGTCATAGCCAGACATCGAGGAGCACTACGCCAAGGAGGAGTATGGCGACTTCTATGCAAACTAGGGATCTCCATAAGTCGACTGCCTGTCGGGTCGTTGTTAGGATATGATGTCTTCTACGCCGTAGTTTCCGCTGATTATTTTGGTTTGGCCCCTGAAGGCACCTATGTAAGACTTGGTCTAAATGACCGTTTATGTAAGACTTTAATGCGGTATTGTAATGGATGTAAACTTCGGTATTCAGTTCGGATTATGTGCAACGACAGACTGATCACGGGATCGTTGTGTTAAGCATAATCGGGTATTTCGGACGGCTAGTCCGGGGTCCCCACAAGTAGCAACAAACGGCGCAATGAAATATGGTCTTAATCGCCCGCAATCAAGCGGCGAAATCTCGGGCAGAAACGGCCGGCTTTGAAAGTTGGAGGTTGATGACGATGACGTCATCGGTGACATTGTCCAGGTAAATTCTTTTTCCTTTTTATGTTTTCTTTTATAACTTATGTTTTAAACGTCCAAATTATGCAAAATAAATTTCTATGAATTTAAAAAAATGATATCTATGTTTTTAAACTTTTGTGGTCAAGTTTTGAACACTTTTCAAAATTCAAAATTTTGAAATATTGATTAAATACAAATTTGATAATTTATTTTGAATTTGAAAATAGGTCTTTAATAACTTTATTATTGGCTAAATAAAATTTATGAAAATATCACAATTACACATGTTTGAAAAATGGTAAATAATATAACACAATTATTTGGAATGAAAAGGGAAATATAATGGACTCATTTTCAAATCAAAATACTTTGTGTAGAATTAAGTTTTAAAATATGACAATTTTATTTGAAACTTCATAAAATACATTTGGAAAATATTCTAGCTTTCATTTCTTTTCTTATGTTGAAATTATTCATAAAAATCATTTTGTAAGATAAGCATACTTTGAATAACTTTTTGGCAGTTAGCAAATATACTTTTAGGATTTGTAAATAGCCAAGGCTAGGCGTGTAAAAATCAAATACTTGAAATGAAACTCTTTATTAACTAAAGATGGCTTTGAAAATTTATAAAAACATTTGCCAAATTATATTTTGAGATTTTAGAAATACGCTAGATAAATATTTTAAAACTTGAATCAAATTTTTGAGATTAGTGATTACTTGAGTATTTAAAAAGTAAAGTCTTCGAAGGTGTTATAATGTTCTTTATATTTGGTTTTCTTTTATGATTTTAATATTTTATTTTTAATAAAAACAAAAGTTTCAAATTTTAGTGATTTTCAAACATTCCAAAATATTGAGATGTTACACACACGAATAAACAAGGTTGAGGCACACTCCACAACTTATTTGGAGGCTCCCAATAATCCTGTGAGCCACCAAAACTCTGAGATCAACTACCACCGTCTAGGGTACCCAAGTACCCAAGAGGAACAAGCTCTAGGGCACCTAAGCACTCAAGAGAAATAAGCTTCTCAACTTCAATATCCAAGTATCACCGTGGTGAACTCAAACCGATGCAACCGATGCAATAGGCAAAACCACTAGAAGTGGTCAAATCCCCCACTCTCAAATCCCACCAAAAGCAACTAATGCTTGTGGGGGGAGAAAAGAGGAAGAACAAAGAACTCAACAAATGTAACTCCAATATCTAGATCCAATGGGTTCCTCTCACTTAGAGAAGGAATGGATTGGTGTAATAATAGATTTAGATCTCCTCTCTCTTTTCCTTCAAGAAATAGCAAGAATCATTGGAGGGACTGAGAGTTAGTAGAGCTTGGGAAGGTCAACAATGGTGGACAAATTCGTGCTCAAGAGATGGGGTCTCTATGGGAAGAAGACCCCTTATATAGGGCACCCAAATAAGTGACCGTTGGCCACAGATTCGACCCGGGCCGGTACTACCAGCACAGGCCGGTACTACTGGCCCGGACCGGTGCTACCAGCCCAACCAAGCTGAAATGTCCAGTACGCACTCGCCTGAACCGGTACTACCGGCCCGGGCCGGTACTACCGACCATTACGAAAACTGCAGAAAAACCAAACACGAAAACAAACATATCTTGATCATCCGAACTCCGTTTTCGATGTTCTCGGGCTCGTTTGATTCGTTACATCGAGCACTACAAGATAATACAGAGAAATATCATAGTCCATCATAGTAGTTAAAACCAAATAATGAAAAGTTTGATCTGTCAATTAAAGAACAACCGGTAAAACCTCCAACACCAAAAACGCAACAAGTTTTGCATAGGAAATCCGTTTTCGGTGAACTTGGGCTTGCCCTGTAGAACACGACAAGCACCAAAACCTCACAGGGAGAAAAGCCAAATAAGAACCAAGAAAGATGATGGTGCCATGTATGCAAAGGTTTGAGCTCTTTCCGATAGATAAGATAGAGCTTAGTTGAGAGCCCCTCTTGATAGTACGGTATCTAACCTATACCCCTATCTAGATCATATCTTTGTCTTGCGCATTCCACTTGAGCTAGATGATAAAGATCTTCATCTCTTCAAGTGGATCACCTTTCTTGATTGCGCTCCGCTCGGTGAAGACTCACATATTGCTCCCCCATGCTCCACTATGGGAGAGCCTATTTTAGGCACATCTTCACATGACCATTTTCTCCAAATGGGTTGCAAACTTCAATCATAAGATTTCTTCGAGATGCATCTCTTGAAATTGAAGTTCAAACTTAATGACGATTCCCACTTGGCGTCATCCTTCATGGGCTATATGAATCTTCATTTGATGCAAGCCCATAGAAATGTACCTAACCCCACATAGACATACCACACACATAGATCATGGGTTAGTTCACAAAACTATATGGACAAGTGCTTACCATACCAAGAGACACATGATCCCCCTTGGTACATCTTGTAGCTTTGTGTGTTGATCAATCATATTGATCAACCTCTTGTATTTTTTCTTCTCTCTTGATTAGATGATGTCTTGAAGATAATCATAACGATCACATAATCCTTTTCTTCAAGACATACTTGCAATATTCTCCACTCTCATATGACCAATCATCGAATACTTCCTCGAACCATAGCTTGGTCATCACATAATGTTCTTATTGATCACTCAAATATATCCATGCAACTCAATGATCTTGATGCCAAATACTTCATTCTATATATCTTTATAGCATCAACCTTAAATCCAACATATGTACATCAAACAAGGTCTATGGACAAACACTACAAGTATAACTCAATGCAACCATTAGTCTATAGGGATTGTCATTAACTACCAAAACCATACATGGGGCGCCATGCCCTTTCAATATCTCATTCCACCCACGTAGGAAAAAAGGCCCCTTGGGGATCTATCATACCCATAATACAGTTCTACTCCCTTGACTAACATCATACACACATATATCTTACAAAACATATACCACTATCACACTATGCACGTTTGATGCAATATTTTCAAATGGTACAATTTTTTCTCATACAATTCACATTACATATCTAAGATCAGCAATTTGGAGAGGCGCGCATGACCTATAAACTAGACTGGAGGAAGCCTATAAACTACGTTACCTCATAGCCTTTTTCCGATTCTGTTTGTATGAGTAATTGAGCATAGTCGGGGTTTTTCTTGCAATTCATGGGCGTATTTGAAAGAAAATATCATGAAACATCTTATGTTGACACCGTACTGGAGTTTCCGCTTACCGAGATCCACCACGAGGCCTCGTCCACGATTCGTAGCAGGCGACGCCACCACACGGTCTAGTCGTGAATGCGGTCGCACGTCGATCAACAGCACCGGCGTGATGGTGGTGCCGTGATGCCTTCTCACGCTGATGTGCAGACCATGCTCGGTGGGCGAGCCGTTGGTGCTCCGGCTCATGCATGCCAGGATGGCCAGGGCTGGCGTGGCCTTAGGGAGTAGCCCTTTGTAAGTGTAATAATTGGTTAACTATTATTATTTACCGGTGATCATTTGATCGAGAGAGCAAAGGAAATGTATGGTTTGTGAAGTATATTTTTTGAAGGGTAATAACTAATATCGATTGTTGTGTTGTGGGAGGTGTCGAAGGCATTTTACATAGTGGAGCAGTACGTGTCGGCGGTCGGGGGACGAGGCGGCGCTGAGTTTGCATGAGGGATTGTATGGGATTTTTTTTGAGTTACAACTCGACATGCCACTAATATTTTGCCCTCCCCACCCTCCCGATAGTAGAGGTAGTCTGCTGCAACTCAAACTGAGCATTTTGGGTGTCGAGTAGCAAGTAGGGTTTGCAAGTGAGGATTCTTTTTTTTTGTTATTCAGTTGCAAAGCGACACGCAAATGACATTCGGGAGTCAGTTGCAAATCAACACGCAACTGTCATTTTGCACCCCCCTCCCCAATGTAGAAGGAGTCGATTGGAAGTAAGGTTATAACTGAGGATTGTGTTCCATGGTTGTCGTCTTTTTTCTGTATCCAGTTGCAAATCGTCACGCAATTGACATTCGGGGAGTCGTTTGCAACTAGAGTTGTAACTAAGGATTTTGTTCCATGGTCGTAGTCTTACTTTTTTTGTATTCAGTTGCAACTCGACACGCAGCATTTGGGAGTAAGTTGCAACTCGACGCACAGCTGAATTTTCCACCCCCAACTGTAGAGGGAGTCCGTCGCAATTCGACACGCAACTGATATTTCAGGGGTGCCGAGTTGCAAGTAGGATTTGCAACTGAGGATTCGTCATTTTTTTTCTTCTTTAGTTGTAACTCGACGCGCAACTGACATTTTGGGAGTCATTTGCAACTAAGGTTGTAAATGAGGATAGTATTCCATGGTTGTCGTCTTTTTTGTATCCAGTTACAAATCGTCATGCAACTGACATTCGGGAGTCAGTTGCAACTCGACGCGTAACTGACATTCAGGGAGTCATTTGCAACTAGGGTTGTAGCTGAGGATTGTGTTACATGGTTGTCGTCTTATTATTTTTGTATTCAGTTGCAACTCGACACACTACTGACATTCAGGAGTCAGTTGCAACTCAACACGCAACTGAGTTTTCCACCCCCAACTGTAGAGGGAGTCAGTCGCAATTCGACACGCAACTGACATTTCAGGGGTGCCGAGTTGCAAGTGTCAACAAATGACAAATTGGGGGTGTCGAGCTGTTTCAGTGGTGCCGAATTTGACACGCAACTGAAATTTCGGGGGTCCCGAATGTCCGGGTTTTTCGTCACGGCAATGAGTTGTGATTTGGTGAGGGACTAATATCTTATTTTGTGTTCTCGTCAGGTGTTTTGCGAGACAACAAAAATAAAGTTCAAGGGCCAAAAATAAATCCAATACAAATAAAACAAAAAAGGCCAAACAATCAGGGAGAAAGCGGACCGTTGGTAAAACCCTGGCTTATTTCCTAGCTAGCTGATTGTTGTCTAGTAGGTATATAATGTTGTATGCTTCCTCATAAACTCAAATGAATAAAAAAGAATCAACTTAAAAGTTCAAAGAATGCATTAAACAATATGTGACATAATCCGTCGAGAAAAACAACAGCATCAAAAAGTAATTACTTTCCCTACTTAAACATGTCCTAAAATCAGGAAAACATCTGAGCATACAGAGGATGAAAAGTTGTAACTACAATTAAAATATCAGCTCGTTCGGATTTACAGAATAAAAATGAAAAATCATACGGTGCACAGATTCGTGCAGGAACATGTAACTCTACATATATATGTTCAACTTTTCAATCCAAAATGGGTAAAACTTGGTACTTTATTAAATCTATTGTTACAACAAGAGGACACAAAGAACTAAAGCGCAATACTCGTCTAGCGGACTATGTCCTTGCCATGGACGGGGAAGAGCACCTTTTTCTCACCTCTACGGAGGAACTAGGCAGCGTGGGTGTTTAAAGTATAGCGCGATGAACAAGGGGCTCTGATCAAGCACAAAGCACAACTCGTGGCGAAAAGATACGTACAACACACTGGGGTCAATTTCGATGAGGTGTTTGCACCTGTCGATCAGCTAGATTCATGCACCTTCTTGTCGCCATTGCTGCACAGGAGAGGTGGGAAGTTCACCACCTCGATGTGAAATCGGCCTTCCTCAATGGCGAACCCGGGGAGGAAGTCTACGTCACGCAACCAACCGAATTCGTAATGGCCGACATGGAAGGTAAGGTGTTGCGTCTGCGGAAGGCGCTCTACGGCCTTCGACAAGCACCGCACGCGTGAACCCGAAGCTGGACAACAGCCTCATCAAGATTGGCTTCTCTTAGTGCCCGTCAGAGCATGCTATGTACACACGCATCAAAGATGGGGCACGACACCTGTTGGGCATCTACGTCGACGACCTGATCATCACACAGCGGCGATCGGCGAGTTCAAACAGGAGATGATGGTGTTGTTCAAGATGAGTGACCTAGGGATGCTGAGCTATTATCTCGGGATCGAGGTGACGCAGCATCCAAGTCGCATTCTTCTTGGTCAAGAAGCATACACTGGGAAGCTGCTTGACAAGATGGGCATGAGTAGCTGCAATGCTGCTTCGGTACCCATGGAACCTCGACTGAAGCTGAACGGGAGTTGACCACCTAGAGGGGGGTGAATAGGTGGTGACCAATTTTTATCTCTTTTTCGGTTGAAGCTTGCGTAAGGTAAAATGATCTAGATGTGCTACAAGATGAATTAAGTGCTAGACGGTAAATAAACTAAGCAAGTACGGTAAGTAGATAAACGGTAAAGGAGAGTGAGAGGAATGAGGTAACCAATGAAGCACTCAGAGACGGCGATTTTATCCTGAGTTCCACCACATAGGTGTACGTCTCGTTGGAGAGGTGTGAGCTACCACAAAGGTCAGCACAATGATACGTCTCAAACGTATCTATAATTTCTTATGTTCCATGCTTATATTATACCAATTGCAACATGTTTTATATACACTTTATATGGTTTTTATGCATTTTTTGGGACTAACCTATTAACAAGATGCCACAGTGCCAGTTCCCTGTTTTCTGCTGTTTTTGGTTTCTGAAAAACTGTTAAGGAAATATTCTCGGAATTGGACGAATCAAAAGCCAAAGTCCCTATTTTTCTCGGGAGCTTCCAAAACATCGAAAACGAGTCGAAGAAGGGCAGCAGGGGGCCCACACCTGGTGGAGGCGCAACAGCCCCCCTGGCCGTGCCGCCATATGGTGTGGGGCCCTCGGGGCTCCACCGCCTTCGCCCTTTCGCCTACAAATACCCCCCGACGAAATAAGACCTAGGCCCCGAACACTTTTCCACGATACGTTCCAGAGCCGCCGCCGCCGTCAACACTAGTTCGGGAGGGTTTAGAAGCTCTGCCCGGCACCCTGCCGGAGAGGGGAATCATCACCGGAGGGCTCTACATCACCATGCGCGCCTCCGGACTGATGCGTGAGTAGTTCATCCTTGGACTACGGGTCCATAGCAGTAGCTAGATGGTTGTCTTCTCCTATTGTGCCATCATGTTCAGATCTTGTGAGCTGCCTATCATGATCAAGATCATCTTTATGTAATGCTACATGTTGTGTTTGCTGGGATCCGATGAATAATTGAGTACTATGTCATTTGCTTCATAATATATCTTGTGAGTGCGTTATTTATGATCTTGCATGCTCTCCGTTACTAGTAGATGCTCTGGCCAAGTAGATGCTTGTGACTCCAAGAGGGGGTATTTATGCTCGATAGTGGGTTCATGTCTCTATTTAATCTGGGGGAGTGACAGCAACCTCTAAGATTGTAGATGTACTGTTGCTACTAGGGATAAAACAATAGTTCTTTATCTAAGGATATTTGTGCTACTTACATTACACACTTTACTTAATGCAATAATCTGTTGCTTGCAACTTAATACTGAATGGTGTTGCGGATGCTATCCTGAAGGTGGATTATTAGTCATAGATGCAGTTGGATGACGGTCTATGTATCATGTTGTAATGCCCAAATGAATCTCACACTAGACATCATGACTTGTATATCCATTGTTATGCAGTTCTTTATTCTGTCAATTGCCCAGTTGTAATTTGTTTACCCGCATGTATGCTATTATTTATTTATGGAGAGACACCACTAGTGAACTGTGGACCCCGGTCCTTTTTCCTTAAACTGATAATACAACCTACTGCAATCCTGTTACTTTCATTCTCTGCAAACAAACATCATTTTCCACACATACGTTTAATCCTATGTTACAGCAAGCCAGTGAGATTGACAACCTCACTGTTCAGTTGGGGCAAAGTATCTTGATTGTGTTGTGTGCAGGTTCCACGTCAACTAAGCGCAAGCTCTTTTCTGGCGCCGTTGACACCTTCAGAAGAACCTTCACCTCCTACTGGTTCGATAACCTTGGTTTCACAACTGAGGGAAATTTGCTGCTGCACTACTTCATACCTTCCTCTTGGGGTTTCCCAACAACACCACCCGGTGCATCACACAACGACACAAAGGCCTCACCGTCTTCTCCGTGAACTCGACCACAAAGGTCTGAGCTCACCTTTCCACTAAGGACTCCTTTAGGGCGGAGAAATATCCCGTACAAATTCGTGAGGCACACACCCACAACTCAATTGGGGGCTCCCACTATGACCACAATAGGTCTTGACCACAAAGGTCTCAAATCCAACCAACAACAACTAGTAAGAAACCTAGGTTTTCCCAATGGAAACCCTAGCATAAGATCCTTCAAGCTACAGAGGGGGAGATTCTAATTCCTTCGGTGGAGATCTAGATCTAGGTCTTCTCCCTCACTTCCCAAAAGATCAACGGATTTGGGTGGAGGAGTAGGGAGATTGTAACATCCCAATATTTTGTAATATTTGAAATCACTAAAAATTAAAACTTTTGTTTTTATTAAAATAAAACTATTAAAATTATAATTGAAACCAATATAGTTGGCTAGGTGTTTTAAAATTATTCAAGGACACCTTCATATCATTAAATGTTTTATTCCAAATAGTTGATTTTGAATATTTAACTTTTGGCTAAATTCCTTAAACCGAAAAATGAATTTGAATGGTTAAAAAAAATGAGTTTAAAATAACTTGTTTTCAAACATATGTATTTGCGGTATTTTCATAAATTTTATTTAGCCACAAATAAATTTATTAAAGCCCTATTTTTCGAATTTGACAAAAGTGTCAAATTTGCATTTAATCAAATATTCAAAATTATTATTTTTGAAAAGTGGACAAAACTTTCCCACAAATGTTTTAAAAGATAGATAGGAATTTTAGAAGTTTTGAGAAATTTATTTGACTTAATTTGGATTCTTAAATCAAAAGATATAAAGAATTAAAGAAAACAGAAAAATAAAAAAAAACGTGACGTCAGCCGACCTTCCCTAACCTCCATTCGCGAATTTCCTACCGGAAGAGATTGATCCGAGTACGATCAAATCTGATCCCGTTTCTTGCGGGATAATTCTTCCCCGTGCATGCTATAAATAACCCTTCGGTCGCCTCTCCTTTCCTCTCTTCATCCCCGTTCAATCGTGCCACAGGGCTGGAGAAATTCCTCGCCGGAGTTCCGCGCGGCCGCCGTCGATTTCCTCCGTTTCCGGCCAAAGTAGCAAGCCCCCAGCACACCTTTCTGGCCCTCTCGATTCCCCGTGTCTAGAAGCCCCTCCTCATGCCCTAGATTTGTTTCTTCCGTAGCAGGTGTGTCGAGTTCGTGCTCGACGGGAGCCGCCGGCGCTCACACTGCTCCGAACGCGCCTCCTCGCTGTTCCAGCACGAGCTGCTCGACGCCACCACCATAATCTGACCCGTCGTGCCGCGCCGGGCCTCCTAGTCACCTCCCCGAGCCGATTCGACCTAGTTTCCTCTGAATGAGCAACCGCAGGGACTAGCCGCCTTGATGGCAAAATTCAGGCGAGGTGATGCTATTCGCGACTTCGTCCGTCATCAGATGGTGGCCGGGGCGACTGCGGCGCTAGCCTTTGTTAACCTACACCACCCTCGACTGAGCTTGTCCGAGGTTGGGGCTGGACTTCCTTGGGAAGCTGCCCAGACTGGACCGGTGACGATGCAACCACACTACGATGTGGCCGAAGGTCCTGCCAACTGCATTGTTGCACTAGTCGAACAAGAAACTGACATGGAGCTTGACCGCCGCAACCATGACCCAGTGAAACAAGAATAGCTGTACATAGTATTAATTCCAAAAATTCTTGTTCAAAACTGTGGGTACATCCTTGTAAACAGTTTATTGTAAACCCTTCCTGGTTAAGCTTTCCTTGAATCGAGCCCCCGAGGTCCTCTGTGTGTAGTGTGGTACAAACATAGAGGAACATTGTACTTTATTGCTGGTCAATATAAGATTTGTCTGATACAAGTATGACTGAAAGCATCCTTTATTGAATTCTAAGATACTAGCTGAGATGATATTCTACTAGGCGTAAAAGCGGCGCAGGTGAGTTGCGTTCCATGGGTTGTGGGAGGGTGCTCCGGTCTCTGCATGCTTCAGTCGATAGGCTCCATTGCCAATGACTTCTGTGACGATGAAGGGTCCTTCCCAAGGTGATGCTAACTTGTGGACCTTCTGCTGTTTCAGTCGAAGAACCAGGTCGCCTACCGCAAAAGATCGTGGTCGCAGGCGACGACTGTGATAGTTTCTCAAACTTTGCTGATAGGTTGCTGTTCTTGCGAGGGCGATATCGCGTGCTTCATCCAGGGTGTCGACGTCAGCCTCGAGTGCCGCGCCGGAGTCTTGTTCGTCGTAGAGAGCCACTCGAGGTGGATCGAACTTTAGGTCGGACGGCATGACTGCTTCGGCTCCATGGACCAAAAAGAAAGGTGTGTACTGCGTGGACCTGTTAGGAGTCGTGCGCAGGCTCCAAAGTACAGCAGGTAATTCCTCGGCCCAGGCGCCTGCTGCGCGCTTGAGTGGCGCCAAGAGTCTTTTCTTCAAGCCGCTGCATACTAAGCCATTGGCCTTCTCGACCTGCCCGTTGGACTGCGGGTGAGCGACGGAAGCGTATTTGAGCTTGATTCCCTGAGACTTGCAGAAGTCCTGAAATTCTTCAGCTGTGAAGTTAGTCCCGTTGTCGGTGATTATACTGTTCGGCACCCCGAAGCGGAAAATGATAGACTTGATGAAATTGACAGCCGAAGTTGCTGTAGCGTTTGTGACGGGCACTGCCTCGATCCACTTGGTAAACTTGTCGACTACCACTAACAGGAAAGTGTGACCACCCCGAGATGACTTCTTCAAGGGACCCACCATGTCGAGTCCCCACTGAGCAAAAGGCCAGGCCAAAGGGATGGTTTTAAGTTCTGACGCTGGGGCGTGTGGCTTAGTCGCGTACTTCTGGCAGCCCAGGCACTTCTTTACTATGTCGTCTGCGTCCTGCATAGCCGTGGGCCAATAGAAACCGGCTCGCAGGGCCTTTGCTACAAGTGCCCGACTGCTCGCGTGATGTCCGCAAGTCCCAGCATGAATATCCAGGAGTATGGCTCTTCCATCTTCGGGTGCGATGCAACGCTGGAGGACCCCAGAGATACTTCGCTTGTAGAGTTCCTTGTTGATTACTGTAAATGCCTTGGCGCGCCTGGAGATGCGCTTTGCTTCGACCGAATCTGCAGGCAACTCCTGCTAGAGGAGATACGACAGGAAAGGCTTCGTCCAGGAAGGTTCTATGAGAAAAACTTCGACTAGAGGTGTAGTGGCCAATGCATTGTTGGGCTGCTGCTCAGCCGGCGTCTTTTCGAGTCCTTTTGCTGAAGGCTCGACTGGGTCTTCTGGTGTGGCTGGGTTCTTTATCTTGACTGACCTTTCTTTGATGCGCTAAAAAAAACTCCAGGTGGAATGGGTTCTTTTTTGGACCCGATATTGGCTAGTATGTCTGCTTCCTCGTTGCTTTCCCGACCTACGTGTCGCAATTCGCAGCCGTCGAAACTGCCCTCCATGATGTTATACATGTCACGGCAAGACTGCATGTTATCTGCATTAGCGTCACACTCCTTCATTGTTTGTTGCACCACAAGATTGGAGTCGCCGTATATCATCAACCGTGTTGTTCCGCAAGCCTTGGCCATACGCATACCGTGCAGCAGCGCCTCATATTCTGCCTCGTTGTTCGAAGCTCTCTGGAAATCCATCTGGAGTATGCAACGCAACTTGTCACCCTTGGGCGAAGTAAGGATTACTCCAGCCGCCGCGCTATCATGTCGTTTGGATCCGTTGAAGTACATGGTCAAAGAGTTGGACAAGTCGGGGACGTGAGGCAGCTGCGCCTCGATCCACTCGCATGTAAAATCTGGGAGGACCTGGGCCTTGATGGCCTTCGGGTGCCTGTACGTGATGTCTCTAGGCCCGAGCTCAATGCTCCATTTGGCGACCCGCCCAGTTGCCATGGAGTTCTTGAGGATGTCAGCCAACGGGGCGCTGCTCACCACGACAATTGGATGTTCTGTGAAATAGTGCACGACCTTGCGACTTGTCATGAACACGCCGTAGGCAAGCTTTTGGTAATGCGGGTAACGCTCCTTGGAGGGGGAAAGCACCTCGCTGAGATAGTAGACGGGATGCTGGACTGGCTGAGACTTCCCTTCCTCCGGTCTTTCGACTACAAGTACTGAGCTGACCACCCTGTTGGTGGCGGCTATGTACAGGTATAAAGTTTCCTGCTCCTGAGGTGCCACGAGGACAGGTGGATTTGTGAGCATGCGCTTCAAGTCGGCGAAGGCTGCTCTTGCTGCAGCTGTCCACTCGAACTTGTCTGCTTTCTTCATTAACTGATAAAATGGCAGGGCCTTCTCGCCCATGCGGCTGATAAACCTTCTGAGGGCTGCTATTCTTCCAGCAAGTCCTTGGACTTCGCGGAGTTTCGTTGGCTCCGGCATCTGCAGGATTGCCTGAATTTTTCTGGGTTGGCCTCTATGCCCCTGGCGGACACGAGGTACCTTAGTATTTGCCCTGAAGGCACTCCAAACACACACTTAGTGGGATTGAGCTTGATTCTGTACTTGCTAAGAGTTGCGAATGTTTCGCGGAGATCGTCGATCAAGGTGCCAACTTGTCGAGTCTTGACGATTATGTCATCGATATATACTTGTATGTTTCTTCCGATTTGATCCCTCAGGCAGTTCTGCATCATACGCTGATAAGTTGCTCCTGCGTTTTTAACCCGAAGGTCATCTTCGTGTAACAGTACATGCCGTGAGGGGTGATGAAAGCCGTTTTTTCTTCGTCTTCCTTTTTCATCTGAATCTGCTGATATCCGGAGTAAGTGTCGAGGAACGAGAGGCGCTCGCAGCCTGCCGTCGAGTCCACGATCTGATCTATCCGTGGTAACGGAAAATGATCCTTAGGACAGCACTTGTTGAGCGACGTAAAGTCGATGCACATGCGCGCATTCTTGACTCCTTTCTTCGGAACGAGCACTGGGTTCGCTACCCAGTCTGACTTCTTAAGTTCTCGGATGAACTTGGCATCCAAAAGCCTGTCTATCTCTCTTCCGACTGCCAATCATTTTGGCTCGGATAATCGTCTCATTGTCTGATTGACTGGCTTAGTGCCTGGATAAATTTGTAAGGCGTGCTCGGCGAGTTCCCTAGGAATACCTGGCATATCTGTTGGGTGCCAGGCGAACATTTCCCAGTGCTCACGGAGGAACTCGATGAGCGCGCCTTCCTATGCTTCATTTAGGCTTGATGACACGAGGACTGTCTTGTCCTTGTCTGTTGGATGCACCTGGTGTGCTCTTGTGTCGTTGTTGGCGCTGAAAGAATTTTCGGGTGCCGCTGACGAGTTATGGACTCGGCAAATCCCATGGTTCAGTACCCTGGGTTATATCGGGAAGAATCTGTATATAGGTGCTGGCGAATTCGGACGGTAACGAGCTAGGGTTTCGCTCGTTGATGTATTGATTTGTAGGTTACAAGGTGGCTACAATGGCGAGCCAGCGAGATCGTGGCTCGCTAGGGTTTGGAGAAAACAAGATTGCGCGTCCTGGGTTCTCTCCCTCCTGGTCCTTTTATAGATGGCCAGGTCTCGGGAGTTTGAACACAAATCGATTACAGATATAACTAACCTAGGCCGGTACGATCCTCTTCTTCTTTAGCCGCACTCCACCCATTGCGGGCCGTAATATGCCATTTATGCGACTGTCTTTTACGGGCCATCAGGTGGGCCTTCCGGCGGTCTAGGCCTTAATATAGTTACGTGGGTATACCCGTTGGGTATAACCACATCAGTAGCCCCCGAGTGCCTATTCGATTCCAAGGGATCGTGTAGGGACTCACTACCCCTTAATCTATCGAGTCGTTTCCCTGATAACATTAATCAAACCTGTTCACAAACATATAAAGGCGAGGGAAAACATCTCGCTATTCGATATATATATTTTATCTTCGACATTTTGAGAGGATGGATGGCGTAGTAGGCCTGATTCAACCGACGGATCGGGGTCAAGTTAACTCACGACTCGGGCGAGATACCTTTCTAGCCTACTCAGATTCGACTCCCTTCTATCAAACCCGGCAAGACCGTTCAACTTCGACTCAAGCCTGCTGGGACTTACTGGTCGTAACCCGGCCATATTTCAGAGTACCCTTGGCGCGTCCGCCGGGATTTTGCATCGCACCTGCTGGCGCGGAAAGTTATCAGGTCCACGTAGCTTATACGGGCCACCCGGCCTTATTCAGGTCTTACCTTTGTACTTGTTTGTACAGCATCCGAGGACCAGTCTAGGCTGGAACATCCCGGGAATTGTTATTTAGATATTTGGGTGCGATCCAGGAGTTACTCGACCAGATGTCGACTGTATATGTGAATTTTTGCCCTTGATACGCCTTCGGGTGATTCCAGTTCATCGAGTGAGCTTACCCTTCGACTGACGCTGATCGTCAATTTAATTTATCGGGTGCGCGACAGCGCTCCCGATGGGAGTAGCCCCCGAGATTAAGTGCAATTGCTTGCAATTGTGCTTGATCTAAAAACAGAAGAACTGATATTTACCATTTTATACTCCCAATGGGAGTGCACCTTCTGAACTGTATTGAACTGACCAGGGAATTCATCGACTGGCTTTCGTCCGCAACTTTTTGCTTCAACTTCTGGTAGCCGAACTTCCCCCGAGTTGCTCTCTTTCTAATGCTGTGGGCGCGTCACGCTACGACGGGCGTGAAAAGCGAGGTTGAGCAAACATTATTTACTCCACTGCCACTGACATGACGTGACTGGTTGTGGGCCCTTACTGGCAGAAACGACCGCTGCCGGCCTGAATTGACCGCATGACGCGTCCGAAAAATGGGACATGATGATGACGAGTTCCTCGTTTTACGCACGTCGTGGGTGTAGTGTGGCGACGGTTGCTCTCCGCCGTGCTTG
This sequence comes from Poa annua, assembly GCA_026929855.1. Taxonomy (NCBI): domain Eukaryota; kingdom Viridiplantae; phylum Streptophyta; class Magnoliopsida; order Poales; family Poaceae; genus Poa; species Poa annua. The sequence continues at coordinate 24,022,606 of CM049439.1, read as the reverse complement.
CTTGGATATTTGCCACGTGTCCCAGATGTAATTTGGACGGCTTGCATCTCGTCAGTGCGCGCTATAAGATCTGTGCGGGTTTTCCTTTTTGCATTTTACCGAATTCCTTTGCGCTGCCGCCGCCTGCAACCCATCTTCTTCCTCGCGCACATTCCTTCCCCACTTTTGCCACCAGTGCGCGCTGCTCCGCTGCAATGGGGAAACCAACATCCACGAAGGCCAAGGACGCCGGGAAGAGCAAGGACACCGCGGCCGCGGAGATCGTGGAGAAGGGCGGCTGGTGCCGCTCGGTGGTGAGAGAGGCGCATATCGAATCTCTTCGCGCGGTGCTGCCCGCCATCGAGAACTTCGTTCGCCTCCCCGGCGACGAGAGCCAGCCCAAACCGGCAAGCGATGAGCGGGTATGTTTTCTGGACCACATGAACCGGGGTCTGTCCTTACCGATCCATCCATTTCTTCGCGGCCTGTTGTGCGTGTACGGCGCTCAACTCCATGACCTGCCGCCCAACGCCGTGCTCCATATCAGCTGCTTTATTACGCTCTGCGAGTGTTTCCTCGGAATAACCCCTCACTGGGGGTTATTCCGACTCTGCTTCAACGTCAAGGGGCAAGGCTCCGGCAGTGGCCCTGGCGGCCTTGGTATTCAAGCTCGACCGAGGTCGGGGTACTTCAAGATCCCCATGTCGGAGTCGGTACAGAACTGGCGCGGCCGCTGGTTTTATATCAAGTCTGAAGTGGCTCCCGGTAAGTCATCGGGTGTGCCTGCGTTTGATGGGGATGCCGAGCTTCAGAAGAAACGTTCCTGGAACCATTCCCTGACAGCCTCTGAAGAACAAGAAGCAAGATCACTGCTGAACCAGGTGGAAGTACAGCAGACTACGGAGGGAAAGGTACTGACTGGCGCACATCTTGCTGCTGCCTTCCTTCGACGTCGAGTGCAACCTCTGCAAGAGCGCGCGCACCCTATGTTTGAATATACTGGGTCAGATGACTGCACCCGGGTCTCGACTGAGGATTACTCGAGCAACGAACTCCTCTTAATAGTGAAGCAGCTGACAGGCTTAAAGGCCAAACTTGGCGACCTTACTTCGCCGGTCACTGCATTCGATTCCACGAACCCAGTTCCTGAGGTATGTTACAACTTAACCGGACTGCTATGTCTTTCTGCCGCTTCTGCATACTTTCTTACTAGATCCCTTTCTGCTAGGGTCATGCCCCAACAACATCTGTGCTGACCATACTGGAGGAGGAAAATCCTGTGACGGCCACTCGGGAGCCTGCGTCGGACCCCTCAGTCGCCAGCGCCAACTCTGAGGAGGCTGCGGCTGGGATGAGCGCAAACCCGAAGCGCGGGCGCTCATCGACTGAAAGCTCTGGCGACTCCCCGGACAGGAGGAAACGAGCAGCAGTAGACGTTGCTCACAAAGACGCTGATCTCTCTTCGGCTGCTGTGTCAACGACGGGTGTGCTGGACATCACCCCCTTATCTTTCATACCACCTACTGCTTCGACTCACCGCACCCTGGAGGACGTGGCGCCCTGGTTGGCTTCGTAAGTAAAAACTATTCTCTTTCCTTTTTCTCTTCTTTCTCTCCTCAATTACTTCCTCAACTGAACCATCGACTGTTTCCTTAGCATAAGTAGCGAAGAGAACACAGAAACGGACTCGCCCGTTCGGTCTCATCGCGAGGAAACGTCCGCTCGGCGAGAGGAGAAAGAAGACAGGGTTGAGGAATCTCCTGTGGAAACTCCTACTGCGACGCTGGATGTACAAATTCAGCACGCGAACAAATCCACTCAAAAGGCTTCGACTCCAACTTCTAATCACGTAAGATATTTTCTTTCTTCTGAATACTGCCTCAAGCTTCCACCTCTTCGCTTACCATTTTCCTTGCAATTTTGTTGCTTATTGGGAGCGCGACAGCGCTCCCAATGGGAGTAGCCCCCGAGCCTGTAGTCAACTACCAGTAGTTGGGTGCAGGGTCAGAAAATAAAGTTCTGTGTTTGCATTAACTGTGTCATCTGTCCACACAGCCTACCGTTCGCCGACTACTGGATATTGGCAACGAGTTCGTTAAACTGGAGGCAAAGAATCAGAGCCTTCGGGAGCAAGTTACCAAGTCCGAAGGTATCCTACTGAGTGACAAACCAAGCTCCTAGCTGTGTATCTTGACTTGCTAATGGCTTGACTCCATATCGCAGATGCCTTGGCCACGACTGAGCGAGAAAGGGACCATGCCCGCTGTCTGGCAAAGGACCTGAACTCCGAGCTCAGACGATTGAAAGAGGAGTTGGCTGCCCAAGTAGAATCTGCGCGGACTGAAGGGGCGCGAGGTGCCGAGGAGCGCCTGGCGAAACAGCAAGCCAAAAGAGACAATGCCCTAACGAGCCGCCTTCTTGTGCTTGGCAACTCACTGGCGAGTAAGTACCCCTATTTTTTATCTGTTTTGACTCGAACAGGTGTCACTGTATTTTACTGGCCGACCAGTACGCACCTCCTCCTGACCTTCAGTTGGAGGCTGCAATTAAATCAGCGGAAGGATTCACAAGCAAGCTTTCTGCTGTCCTCTCGTCGTCGACTGCTGCCTTATCGGCCCTCCATCGACTTGTTTTGCCGAAACAGGAGGTGCCTCAAGACCTGGCCACACTTGCAGAGACTTTTCGTCCGGAAGGCGACTCATTTCCCAAGTTCATCCGCGAGCAGACGGTATGTGGGTCCGCGACTGCTTTCAAGATGCTGCTTGGGCATGGGGTTTCTGCCGACCTGGGTAGCCTCGTTTCTGCTATGCCGCTTGACTCGGCTGGCAAAAGGGTATCCCTTAGCCAGCATGAGGATGAAGCGCGTAGACTGGCGAACACCCTTCTTGCGACTTTCGAACAAAGGATTGCGAAGCGCAAGAAGAAGGGATCCGCCTCTACGTCGAGTGCTCCCAGCGCGAAGTAGTTCATAGACTAGGATAGTCCAGCCGGAATTATTTTGTTAGCACTGTGCGCCTGCTGCACGCTTGCCATGTAAAAACTTGATCTTTTTGTAACGCAACTTAAGCTCTGGGGGCTTACCCAGCCCCCGAGTCCTTTTAACCATACTGCGTTTGATCCACTTTGTCTTAAGCTTGGTTCGACTGAGATGTTTTTTAATTCGTACTTCTTTTTCTGCTGTTTCTGCAGCCGTCTGGTAGCACAAACTCGGGTGCTGTTCCCCCGTTTGATCCCCGTGATCAGTACTTGTACAATATGCTGAAAGCGCGCTGCGAGAACGCCGAGCAAGACTTGAGGGTGGCCCGCGGTACGCTGGCCATACTCCATTCGAAACAACCTCGTCCTATTGAGAGAGAAGCGGTTTTGATGAAAGAAATTGACAACGCGAACACTGGCTTACTGTGTGAGTTACTCGCCGAGCCCCCGAGTGTCTTGTTTTTCCCTATACTGATAGCTCTGAGCCCTGACGGCTTCATCTGAACTACTACTGATTTTGCAGGCGTTCAAACTGACGCAACAGCCGAACAAAATCGAGTTCGAACTCGATTTGCCGAAGTAATGGCTGAGCATGGTCGAGATGCTTCTTCCATATGGTCCATGCGTAGCAAGTCGATGTCGCTACTCACCCTACGTGATCGGGTTGCCCAGGTCGGCGAATTCACGGCTTTATGCATGTAACATCCCGAATATTAATATAAATTATTAAATGCAAAAATGTGGGCCAACAAAAACTTTTCTTATAAATTGGTATGTGTTTGTTTCATGATTATTGTTTGTTATGCTTGCTTGTAGATTGTTGGATTCTAATTCTAATTACAAAATTGAAGAATAGAAAATAAACAAAACAACATTCCAAAATTATAAAACTATGTGACACATGTCACCATAATTTTTCCAAAAATAAGAAACTTACTTTATTTCTCAAACCAAGGTTAGTGAGGAATAATTCCAAGACCACACCATTGGGTTTCCACAAACTATTCCCTTTCAAATATTTAATTCAAAAACCTAAATTCAAATTTATATTTCCTTCTTTACCAAATTCAAAGCACAAAATGTGCTATGTTGGACTTACCCCATAAATAATCAAATAACACAACAAACCTTGATAAACATATGTGAAGCAAGTTATGAAAGAAAAATTCAAAAATTCAAATTTAATTTTGGTTCAGACTTTTCGTCGAACACCTGGTGATCATCACCCAGTTCATCCCAAACCGAACCAAGTCACGGATCAAATCGAGCAATTGCAGGTTTAATTCATCAAATTAAGGCATCCATTGGATTCACCTCATCTCCACGATCACGAAGCAACCGAGAATGCGGGATATGGTGGCCGGAGTCGCCGTGGAGGAGCTGGCGACAGCACGGCCGCGTGCACGTCGTCGTGCCGGCACTGTGGCCGCGGCGACACCGCGCCGTGCCGGCCGCGCTGCGCCCTCTCTCTCCCTCCCTCACCCCTCTGTCTCCTCGCGCAGCAGCAGCCCGCACCGCAGCCGCCCGCCGCCCGCAGCCACGCCGCGACAGCCATGCCGCGAAGGGCACGCCGCGCGCCGCCCGTGCACTCTCACGGCCGGCCCATTTTCGAGCACGCCCCGCTCGCCTCCACGTCGCCCCCATGTCTCTCTCCCTCCCGACACCGTAGCCGCACCCCCACCGCCCCTATGGCGAGCCCGGCCGTCCCCTGGACCACCCCTGCGCCGTGTCCACCGTGCGCCGGCGCGCCGGTATAAATACCCCGCTCGAGCTCGCCGATTCCTCCACACTCACCACTGCCTCTCCCCCTCACACCACCCCCTCTTGTGCACCGCCTGGAGGGCGGAGCCTTCGCCGCCAAGCCTCGACCACCGAGGCCATCCGTCGAGCTCGCCGTGCCGAGGTAGACGACGACCACGGCCACGCCGTGCTGGCCTCTCTTTCTCTCCTCTCTGGCTCGCATCCTCTTCTCCATGACCGCCTCACTCACCCGGTCCCTTTTCCCCTCTGATTCGTGCCCAGGAGCGAAGCAGCGGACTCGCCGGAGTTGGAGCACGGCCGCGGACGGAGGAGCTTCACGCCGTCGACGCCAGGAGCCTCCCCAGCCCGCGCCACCTCGCCCACGAGTTTCCCCGAGCCGCCGCACCCCTTCTGCACCATCGCCGCGTCCTCCCGAGCCCCTAGGTGAGCACTCCGTCCACCTCGCCGTTGCCGGAGCCGCGGCGCCGCCCGATTTAGGTCGTCGCCGACGCGCTCAATCTCAGCCGTTAGATCACAGATCTACGGCAACTCACCGGTTCGATTAGATTAGTCGCTGACATGCGGACCCCACGCGTCAGGTTTAAATGGAAACCGCGCGCGCGCCCGCAGTCGCTGGCCAGTGGGACCCCCTGTCAGGATTCTCAACATTATCCACCCAGGCAGTTAATTTTCGAATTTAGTTTAATTTGAAATCAGTACTGGACCCAAACTTAGAAATTCCATAACTTTAGTTTTACAACTCCAAATGGAACAAATCAAACTGTTCTGGAAAGGTTATGAAATTATCTATCCAACCCAATTGGTTTCACTCCATTTGAATAAATAATAAAAATCCATTATTCAAAATACCATAAAGGGTTTGAAATCTAAACTTGTTTGTTTCTGATGCTCTGTTAGTCCAAATGATTTAAGACCAATTTTATTGGATCACAATTAGCCATGGTTGGTCAATCCTAAAAGGGTTTGATTTTTAGATTAACAGAATTTAGTTAATAGCCAAAACTTGATTAACTAGCCTATGGATTCAAAACAATGTGTAGGGAGTTTGGTAACTCCAAATGACCCAAATCCAATTGTGTCATCTTCTACACATCAGTAGCTCCCTGTAGAATTTTAGTTTGTATTTTTGTGACCAACAGAACTCAAACTATGCAATTAAACATGTGTGACTAATTCTGCCCAAATTAAGGTATATTTGAATAGTGACAAAATTCAACTAAATTGGAACCACATAGTGTTGTTGATGTGTGAAATGGTTAATTAGAACCTCTAAGAGTGTATTGCTGTGATGATTGATTGAATAGGCTAGTGATTGTTTGTATTTGCTTAATTGTGTATTAGACGAGAGCGTTGTCGAGTACATCGAGGAGGAAGGATTTGTGGAACCTGAAGACCAAGACCAGGATCACTTTGCCGAGCAAGGCAAGCTACTCTCTGAGCTTGCACATAACTTATGCATCTAGATTTACAAAGTCCTTTTTCAAAAGCAAAAGTTTATGAAAACCCTTTTTCAAGAGTATACCTAAGTTATTTTGCCACCCTACATAGAAATATATGCTAAAACTATAGGATGGGAAAAATCAATGTTGTTTTATTCAAAACTCCCTTGAAAAACCTTGTGTGGATATATAGCACCAAGTTGTGGTGTTGAAATAAGGAAATGGAGAAAGATGTTTTGAGAAAAGCACATTGTGTCCTAGTACTCAGTCAAGCAACCGATAATCTGTGCGACCACATTTACCCACATATGGGAAAGGGCTTAGTCATATAGTTTGCTCTTATTAGTATGGGACACTGCATCAACGGAGATGACTCTGTTATGCATGAGGGAATGGTTTGGTGACCTACCCCTGACCTGGGTCCTCGCTCAAACTCTATGATTAGATAAGGAGGAGGATAGAAGGATGTCCCCTATACACCGCCAGATAAAACCTATGAGTCCTCACACTTAGATTCCGACGGGCTGGGTTAAGTGTCGACGGAAAGTATCATAGGGGCAGGATCCTATACTAGCATGAGCAAAGGACAGACTAGGACTGGTGACTCAACTTCGCATACCCCTGGTATGGCGAGACGTGGCGGACACGATGAGTTATCGGATGGGTGTGGGAAAAGCGTGCTACCTCTGCAGAGGGTTCAAACTATTCGAATAGCCGAGTCCTCGGATATGGACAGTTGAAGGCCCTACTGAGACCATGTGCAAGTTTTGAAAAAGAAATGTGTTTTCAAAAGAAAGGAAATTGGTGAAATGATCCATACACCTATGCCAACGGATTTGGTATGAAGATGTTGGAGACTTGGTACCATGAAGGATCATGGTTGAAAAAAAAAAAAGAGGAGTTTTGAAGAAACTAATACTCAGAAGATACTAGGAATAGTTATAATCTTCTTACCTTCTTCAACAAAGATACAGAGATGTTTTAAATAAATAAAAGTGTGAAACTAAAAATGAGACCAGTGCACTCATGTTGGGGTAGTTTGCGAGTACATGCCAATGTACTCATACTAGTTTGCCTCTGGCTATTGTCGTAGCCAGACTTGGAGGAGTATTACGCCCAGGAGGAGTATGGCGACATCTACGCCAACTAAGGATCTTCTCAAAGTCGACTGCCTGTCGGGTCATCGTTAGCTTTTGGATGTCTACTACGTTTAAGTTCCGCTGCTTATGTTGATTTGGCCCTAGAAGGCACCTGTGTAAGATTTGGTCTATATGACCTGTTATGTAAGAATTATTCCGGTACTGTAATGGATGTAAACTTTGGTATTCAGTTCGGATTATGTGCAACGACAGACTGATCATGGGATCGTTGTGTTAAGCATAATCGGGTATTTCGGACAGCTGGTCCGGGGTCCCCACAGACCTGGTATCAGAGCCATCTCGACTTTAGAAGCCTTAGATTAGCATGGTCGCTAGATAGAGTTACAACAATTAAGTTCTAAGAAAATAAAGGAATGAAGTATTTTCGAAAAAGTGCTTATCTCTCATCCTCTCACTTCTGCAAAATTCTACCCTTACTAAATATTAAGTTTTTTCCTTATATGTATTAAACTTAAAAATTTTGCTCACTTGCTGCTTCACTACATTTAAAATTTTGATACACTTGTCATCTCACTAACTTAAAAACTTGACTTAAAATTGTAGATGGCACTCCACTTCACCGAGTTTGTTCAGCTCGAGAAGGGCGGCACGTTGATGTTCGAGAAGGACCTGTTCGAGTTGACCAAGCTGTTAGGTCGTCCCACTCCTGAGTTCAAGGGAGCCCAGGTGGACACTCCCGGCAACGGGAACCTGTCTTGGTTGGTCGAGGGGTCTGTTCGCGGGAACATCAAGTCCCCCGGATCCAGGACACTCGTCTTTACCACCATGGACGTCCACTGGGACGACGGACTGTGTCGTTCCATGGAGCGGATGCTATCCCGGCTTTGTGAGGAGCACAAGGCGGAGTTGGTGAACTCTCGTTTCCAGTTCTACGGGAGGCGCACTGTCGACGGACACCCTATTCAGTCCCCTCTACACCCGACGTTCGGAGAGTATATCTTGGACATGGAGATTATGCTCTTCCGCACCCAGGAGGATCTGAGGTGCGCTAGACTTCGGTCTCACTTTGAGCGCCTCTCGCTCAAGGAGAGTCGCGAGAGTGAGGCACAGTTGAAGGAGGAGAAGGTCGCTCTTCTCAAGAAAAGGACCCAATTGAAGAAGACCATAGCGAAACTCCGCAAGAAGGTGGCAGAGCAGGACGAGCTGATCGAGGATCTGGAGCTCCGTACTGATGAGATGGAGGAGGAGGGCGAGGATCTCCGCAAGGAGAACAACGCTTTCCTCAGTGACGATGACGACTATCTGGAGGAGATGGACTATGAGCAGGAGGATGACGAGGAGGAAGACCCAGAGGAGCCACCCTACCAGTCCGACGCTGACGTATCCGAGCCTGAGGTTCCACCTCAGTAGGCGAGGGACTTGAGTACTACCGCAGGATTAGGTCGACCCCCCCTATCGCTAGTAGAGTAGAAGTAGTGGTTCTTTTGGAACTTGCACTATGTACATTAGCTTAAGGGATAATGTTGTAAGCTTAATGTGATGAACCTTGATGTGATGCTTGTGCTATATAAGTGTGTGCTAGTCTTGATAATCTGCGTGAAATGTTTTCTCCTATAATACTTAATTAATCAATCCCGACACAAAACCAACCTTTTTCCCTTGGTCAAAACCTTTTGCTTGCCCCTCATACCCGGTGTTCTTCAGGATGGTGGACACTCGTCGCTCCAACCCGGATGGAGGACCACCACCCCCACCGGAACCAACCACCGCCCAACTTCTTGCGCTTATCATGGAGGAACGCCAAGCTGCTCGGGCAGAGCGTCAAGCTCATATCGCTGCCCTGCAGCAGATCGCTGCCGCACACAACAACAACAACAACAACCACCACAACGGCAATGGCAATGGTGAAGGAAATCAGCGATCCACTTTGAGTGATTTCCAGAAGACCAACCCACCCACCTATTCCAAGGGACTTCATCCACTAGAGGCCGATGATTGGCTTCGCACCATAAACAACAACCTAGAAATTGCAGCCGTAGGAGAACCTGAGAAGGTGCTTTATGCAACCCACTATCTTGCTGGACCTGCACGGTCTTGGTGGGAAGCTACCAAGGCTCTCCAGCAAGCCGGTCATACTATCGGCTGGGCAGAGTTTCAGGAGAAGTTCCGCAAGAAGCACATACCCGGCGGACTTATTGAGAGGAAGAAGGACGAATTCCGCAGGCTGCGGCAGGGAAGCAAGGACGTGGTCGGATACCTGGATGAGTTTACGGACTTATCCCGGTACGCTCCTGATGATACTGACACCGAGAGGAAAAGGATGGAGCGTTTCATGGATGGGCTCCATGATGAACTGCAGTGTGCCCTGGTGATCCACGACTTCCTGGACCTAGAGTCACTGGTGGACAAGGCTATTCAATTGGAGACCAAACGTAAAACTATGTTCGAGAGTCGCAAGAGAAGGATGATGGCCAAGGAAGGTTCGAGCAACCAGAAGCCTCGCACCTTTCCACCAACCCCGAAACCAGCATATCGACCACCACAATCTACACGCCCCAATTTCCCTACTCGTCCCAACAACCCAAATCCAAACACCCCCAGCAACCCAAACAGCTTCAACCGCCCCAACAACCCTACTCGCCCCGGAGGAAACCCCAACAACTTCAACCGCAACGCCAATGTTGTCTGCTTTGACTGTGGCGCTAAGGGCCACTACTCCAGAGAATGCCCCAATCCCAAGAAGAATGGTCCGCGCCCCGATGCACCAGCACCGAACAATGGCCAAGGCCGTAATGGGAACGGCAAGAACCCCGCACCTCGCGGGAATACTGCTGTTGCCAAGGGACGTCTGCACCACATCAATGCAGAGGAAGCCATGGAAGCGCCAGATGTTGTGCTGGGTACGTTCCTTGTCAACTCGGTACCTGCAACTGTTCTGTTTGATTCTGGTGCTACCCATTCCTTTGTTACCCAAGAGTTTGTTGCTAAGGGAGGTTTAGTCGGGAACCTTTTACCCAGACCCATGATCATCCAAATCCCAGAATCCACCATAGATACCAAGTCGTATTGCCCGGACGTTTCCCTTGAAATCAAGGGGGAAAAGTTCCTAGTCGACTTAATCATTTTAGGAACCCAAGGAATAGATGTCATACTGGGTATGAACTGGCTAGCCAAGTACCATGGTCAAATTGACTGCGCCAGAAGAGCTGTAACACTCACCACCGACAAAGGAGTAGAAGTGAAGTATGTGTCAGAAACCAGTCGACCCCGACCAGGATGCCATGAGGGCATAGCCAGACCCACCCTAGATGAGATCCGTGTTGTTCACCTGTTCCGAGATGTTTTCCCTGAAGAGTTGCCTGGTATGCCGCCAGACCGGGATATTGAGTTCATCATTGAACTTATCCCCGGAACAGCTCCTATATCCCAGAGGCCTTATCGGATGAATCCGGAAGAACTGGTTGAGTTGAAGAAGCAGTTAGCAGATATGCTCAGCAAAGGACTTATTCGCCCAAGTGCTTCACCCTGGGGATCACCCATTATTTTTGTGGATAAGAGAGACGGTACCACACGCTTGTGTGTGGATTATCGCAAGTTAAATGATGTGACCATTAAGAACAAGTATCCCCTTCCTAAAATCGAGGATCTGTTCGATCAAATGAACGGAGCCCGAGTCTTTTCCAAGATCGATCTTCGGTCAGGATATCATCAGTTAAAAATCCGAGAGACGGATATTCCCAAGACTGCCTTCACCACCCGCTACGGTTTATTTGAATACACCGTAATGTCCTTTGGTCTGACCAATGCCCCAGCCTATTTCATGAATCTCATGAACAAGATCTTCATGGAATATCTTGACAAGTTCGTGGTAGTTTTCCTCGATGACATCCTTATTTACTCCAAAACCGAAGAAGAGCATGCTGAACATCTGCGTCTAGTTTTAGCAACCCTCCGAGAACACCAGTTGTATGCCAAGTTTAGCAAGTGTGAGTTTTGGCTCAGTAAAGTAGCGTTTCTCGGACATGTTGTGTCTGCGGGAGGAATTTCTGTGGACCCAGAGAAGATCCAAGCCATTGTGAACTGGGAAGCCCCAACTAGTGTGACTGAAATCCGAAGCTTTCTCGGATTAGCGGGCTACTACCGCAAGTTCGTTGAAGGATTCTCCAGTTTAGCCAAACCCCTGACCCAACTGCTGAAAAAGGACAAGAAGTTTGAATGGACTCAGAAGTGTGAAGAGAGTTTCCAAGAATTGAAGAAGAGATTGACCTCAACCCCTGTCCTGATTATGCCAGACGTCACCAAGAGTTTCGACGTGTATTGCGATGCATCACGCCTCGGACTTGGTTGCGTTCTGATGCAAGAAGGCAAGGTGGTGTCGTATCTGTCTCGGCAGTTGCGACCACATGAAGAGAATTACCCAACCCATGACCTGGAGTTAGCCGCTGTTGTTCTTGCTCTGAAAACATGGCGCTCCTATCTTGCGGGACATCGTTGCGAGATCTATACGGATCACAAGAGCTTGAAGTATATCTTCACCCAGAAGGAGTTAAACCTGCGACAAAGAAGGTGGATGGAATTAATCAAGGATTATGATATCGGTATCCATTATCACCCTGGGAAGGCTAACGTAGTTGCCGATGCCCTTAGTCGCAAACCCTGCACCCTGAATGCCCTGATCCAAGCAGAACAACCAGCCCTGTTCAGAGAGTTCAAAGATTTTGGGTTAGAGCTTGTTAGCCATGGATATCTTGCCAACTTAGAGTTAACCCCAACCTTGATGGACCAAATCAAGGAAGCCCAGAAAGGACATGAGAGTATAGAAGGGATCAAGAAGAAGATTTCCCTCGGTAAAGCGCCTGGTTTTACCGAAGATGCTGAAGGAGTGCTAAGATACCAGGATCGTATCTGTGTCCCCAGCATCACGGAGCTTAAAGAGTTAGTCCTGAAGGAAGCCCACGAGACCCCCTATTCGATCCACCCTGGCGGAACCAAAATGTATCAAGACCTTCGTGAGAGATTTTGGTGGCACGGAATGAAGCGAGAGGTTGGTGTTTTTGTAGCCAAGTGTGATATCTGTCAGCGAGTCAAGGCTGAACACCAGCGACCCGCTGGATTGCTTCAACCCTTGAAAATTCCCGAGTGGAAGTGGGATGAGATTGGAATGGATTTTATCACTGGACTTCCAAGATCCAACAGAGGCCATGACTCAATTTGGGTCATCGTTGATAGACTGACCAAGGTTGCCCATTTCATTCCCGTCCATACCACCTACCGGGGAAATCAGTTAGCAGACCTGTATATTTCCAGAATAGTAAGCCTGCATGGTGTGCCTAAGAGGATTGTATCGGATAGAGGCACACAATTCACCTCAAGGTTCTGGAAAGCCTTACACGAAGCCCTCGGAACCAAGTTAGCTTTTAGCACAGCTTATCATCCCCAGACCGGAGGCCAAACTGAAAGAGTGAACCAGATATTGGAGGACATGCTTCGCGCGTGTGTTCTATCCTATGGATCCAAGTGGGAAGATTGTCTTCCATTTGCAGAGTTCTCCTACAATAATAGTTACCAGTCTAGTCTGCAAATGGCCCCTTTTGAAGCCCTTTACGGAAGGAAGTGTCGTACACCCCTGAATTGGTCCGACACCGGAGAAGGCAAATTGTTTGGACCAGATACCCTCCGAGAGGCTGAAGAGCAAGTCCAGCTTATCCGTGAGCGACTCAAAACTGCCCAATCCCGTCAGAAGAGCTACGCTGACAACAGACGACGTGATGTCACTTTCAATATCGGAGATTATGTCTATCTCCGAGTGACACCCCTTAAAGGAATGCAGCGTTTCCATGTCAAAGGAAAATTGGCACCAAGATATATTGGACCCTTTAAGATCCTTTCCCGTCGTGGTGAAGTGTCTTATCAACTGGAGTTGCCTCAAGAGTTAGCGGATTACCACGATGTCTTCCACATTTCACTGCTCCGGAAATGTCTTGAAGTTCCTGACCAGCCAGATGTTTTCAAAAACATCGACCACCATTCCATCGACCTGAATCAAGATCTGACTTACCGTGAGAGACCCATCAAGATTCTCGACGAAGATGTCCGTCTTACCCGAAGGCGAGCAATCAAGTTCTACAAGGTCCAGTGGACTAACCACTCTGAAGATGAAGCCACGTGGGAACGTGAGGACTATCTTAAAAGTGAATTCCCGAACCTCTTTAGTACCCAGGCCTAGCAAATCTCGGGACGAGATTTATTTTAAGGGGGGGAGGATTTGTAACATCCCGAATATTAATATAAATTATTAAATGCAAAAATGTGGGCCAACAAAAACTTTTCTTATAAATTGGTATGTGTTTGTTTCATGATTATTGTTTGTTATGCTTGCTTGTAGATTGTTGGATTCTAATTCTAATTACAAAATTGAAGAATAGAAAATAAACAAAACAACATTCCAAAATTATAAAACTATGTGACACATGTCACCATAATTTTTCCAAAAATAAGAAACTTACTTTATTTCTCAAACCAAGGTTAGTGAGGAATAATTCCAAGACCACACCATTGGGTTTCCACAAACTATTCCCTTTCAAATATTTAATTCAAAAACCTAAATTCAAATTTATATTTCCTTCTTTACCAAATTCAAAGCACAAAATGTGCTATGTTGGACTTACCCCATAAATAATCAAATAACACAACAAACCTTGATAAACATATGTGAAGCAAGTTATGAAAGAAAAATTCAAAAATTCAAATTTAATTTTGGTTCAGACTTTTCGTCGAACACCTGGTGATCATCACCCAGTTCATCCCAAACCGAACCAAGTCACGGATCAAATCGAGCAATTGCAGGTTTAATTCATCAAATTAAGGCATCCATTGGATTCACCTCATCTCCACGATCACGAAGCAACCGAGAATGCGGGATATGGTGGCCGGAGTCGCCGTGGAGGAGCTGGCGACAGCACGGCCGCGTGCACGTCGTCGTGCCGGCACTGTGGCCGCGGCGACACCGCGCCGTGCCGGCCGCGCTGCGCCCTCTCTCTCCCTCCCTCACCCCTCTGTCTCCTCGCGCAGCAGCAGCCCGCACCGCAGCCGCCCGCAGCCCGCAGCCACGCCGCGACAGCCATGCCGCGAAGTGCACGCCGCGCGCCGCCCGTGCACTCTCACGGCCGGCCCATTTTCGAGCACGCCCCGCTCGCCTCCACGTCGCCCCCATGTCTCTCTCCCTCCCGACACCGTAGCCGCACCCCCACCGCCCCTATGGCGAGCCCGGCCGTCCCCTGGACCACCCCTGCGCCGTGTCCACCGTGCGCCGGCGCGCCGGTATAAATACCCCGCTCGAGCTCGCCGATTCCTCCACACTCACCACTGCCTCTCCCCCTCACACCACCCCCTCTTGTGCACCGCCTGGAGGGCGGAGCCTTCGCCGCCAAGCTTCGACCACCGAGGCCATCCGTCGAGCTCGCCGTGCCGAGGTAGACGACGACCACGGCCACGCCGTGCTGGCCTCTCTTTCTCTCCTCTCTGGCTCGCATCCTCTTCTCCATGACCGCCTCACTCACCCGGTCCCTTTTCCCCTCTGATTCGTGCCCAGGAGCGAAGCAGCGGACTCGCCGGAGTTGGAGCACGGCCGCGGACGGAGGAGCTTCACGCCGTCGACGCCAGGAGCCTCCCCAGCCCGCGCCACCTCGCCCACGAGTTTCCCCGAGCCGCCGCACCCCTTCTGCACCATCGCCGCGTCCTCCCGAGCCCCTAGGTGAGCACTCCGTCCACCTCGCCGTCGCCGGAGCCGCGGCGCCGCCCGATTTAGGTCGTCGCCGACGCGCTCAATCTCAGCCGTTAGATCACAGATCTACGGCAACTCACCGGTTCGATTAGATTAGTCGCTGACATGCGGACCCCACGCGTCAGGTTTAAATGGAAACCGCGCGCGCGCCCGCAGTCGCTGGCCAGTGGGACCCCCTGTCAGGATTCTCAACATTATCCACCCAGGCAGTTAATTTTCGAATTTAGTTTAATTTGAAATCAGTACTGGACCCAAACTTAGAAATTCCATAACTTTAGTTTTACAACTCCAAATGGAACAAATCAAACTGTTCTGGAAAGGTTATGAAATTATCTATGCAACCCAATTGGTTTCACTCCATTTGAATAAATAATAAAAATCCATTATTCAAAATACCATAAAGGGTTTGAAATCTAAACTTGTTTGTTTCTGATGCTCTGTTAGTCCAAATGATTTAAGACCAATTTTATTGGATCACAATTAGCCATGGTTGGTCAATCCTAAAAGGGTTTGATTTTTAGATTAACAGAATTTAGTTAATAGCCAAAACTTGATTAACTAGCCTATGGATTCAAAACAATGTGTAGGGAGTTTGGTAACTCCAAATGACCCAAATCCAATTGTGTCATCTTCTACACATCAGTAGCTCCCTGTAGAATTTTAGTTTGTATTTTTGTGACCAACAGAACTCAAACTATGCAATTAAACATGTGTGACTAATTCTGCCCAAATTAAGGTATATTTGAATAGTGACAAAATTCAACTAAATTGGAACCACATAGTGTTGTTGATGTGTGAAATGGTTAATTAGAACCTCTAAGAGTGTATTGCTGTGATGATTGATTGAATAGGCTAGTGATTGTTTGTATTTGCTTAATTGTGTATTAGACGAGAGCGTTGTCGAGTACATCGAGGAGGAAGGATTTGTGGAACCTGAAGACCAAGACCAGGATCACTTTGCCGAGCAAGGCAAGCTACTCTCTGAGCTTGCACATAACTTATGCATCTAGATTTACAAAGTCCTTTTTCAAAAGCAAAAGTTTATGAAAACCCTTTTTCAAGAGTATACCTAAGTTATTTTGCCACCCTACATAGAAATATATGCTAAAACTATAGGATGGGAAAAATCAATGTTGTTTCATTCAAAACTCCCTTGAAAAACCTTGTGTGGATATATAGCACCAAGTTGTGGTGTTGAAATAAGGAAATGGAGAAAGATGTTTTGAGAAAAGCACATTGTGTCCTAGTACTCAGTCAAGCAACCGATAATCTGTGCGACCACATTTACCCACATATGGGAAAGGGCTTAGTCATATAGTTTGCTCTTATTAGTATGGGACACTGCATCAACGGAGATGACTCTGTTATGCATGAGGGAATGGTTTGGTGACCTACCCCTGACCTGGGTCCTCGCTCAAACTCTATGATTAGATAAGGAGGAGGATAGAAGGATGTCCCCTATACACCGCCAGATAAAACCTATGAGTCCTCACACTTAGATTCCGACGGGCTGGGTTAAGTGTCGACGGAAAGTATCATAGGGGCAGGATCCTATACTAGCATGAGCAAAGGACAGACTAGGACTGGTGACTCAACTTCGCATACCCCTGGTATGGCGAGACGTGGCGGACACGATGAGTTATCGGATGGGTGTGGGAAAAGCGTGCTACCTCTGCAGAGGGTTCAAACTATTCGAATAGCCGAGTCCTCGGATATGGACAGTTGAAGGCCCTACTGAGACCATGTGCAAGTTTTGAAAAAGAAATGTGTTTTCAAAAGAAAGGAAATTGGTGAAATGATCCATACACCTATGCCAACGGATTTGGTATGAAGATGTTGGAGACTTGGTACCATGAAGGATCATGGTTGAAAAAAAAAAAGAGGAGTTTTGAAGAAACTAATACTCAGAAGATACTAGGAATAGTTATAATCTTCTTACCTTCTTCAACAAAGATACAGAGATGTTTTAAATAAATAAAAGTGTGAAACTAAAAATGAGACCAGTGCACTCATGTTGGGGTAGTTTGCGAGTACATGCCAATGTACTCATACTAGTTTGCCTCTGGCTATTGTCGTAGCCAGACTTGGAGGAGTATTACGCCCAGGAGGAGTATGGCGACATCTACGCCAACTAAGGATCTTCTCAAAGTCGACTGCCTGTCGGGTCATCGTTAGCTTTTGGATGTCTACTACGTTTAAGTTCCGCTGCTTATGTTGATTTGGCCCTAGAAGGCACCTGTGTAAGATTTGGTCTATATGACCTGTTATGTAAGACTTATTCCGGTACTGTAATGGATGTAAACTTTGGTATTCAGTTCGGATTATGTGCAACGACAGACTGATCATGGGATCGTTGTGTTAAGCATAATCGGGTATTTCGGACAGCTGGTCCGGGGTCCCCACAATGCACCTCCGTACTGTCGCGTGTGCATCAAGCTCTGTTCCCTCTTATTGAGCAGCCGTACGGATTGAATGCCCTGCTGAATCGTTTTCGTCAAGGGGAAGCGATTCGCGACTTCATATGAGTTCAACTTGTTGCTGGTGCGACCACGGCGTTTGCAGTTCTGCGCTTACACCACCCCAGTGTTGACCTGGCAACGGTCGGCGCTGGGCCCCCCGAGGGTGCGGGCACTGTCTCGATGGAAGAGCACTATGAAGCTGCATATGGCCCCGCCAGTTGTATAATAGGTCTAATGGAGAAGGAAACGGATATGGAGCTTGATCGCCGGCGACTGACGACTGATGTAAAGCAGGAACCTCAGTAAGACAGCGATCCTGCCAATCTGTTTCTACGTTCGCCCGAGGACAGCCCCCGAGCCTGCATGCGCCCAGAGGTATCTGTCATCTCATAGGGGAACATTGTTCTTTATTGCTGGTCAATAGAGGATTGTCTGATACAAACGTGGCTGAACGCAGCCTTTATTTTAATTCTGATACAAAGACGAATGCTATACTACTATGCATAAAAACGGCGCAGGTGGGCTGCGTTCCATGGGTTGTGGGAGGGTGCTCCCGTCTCGGCGTGCTTCAGTCTGTAGGCTCCGTTCCCAATGACTTCTGTGATGATGAAAGGGCCCTCCCAAGGCGAAGCTAACTTATGGACTTTCTTTTGTTTCAGTCTCAACACCAGGTCGCCTACTCCGAAGGTGCGCGGCCGCAAGCGTCGACTGTGATAGTTCCTTAGGCTCTGCTGGTACACTGCTGTTCTGGCAAGGGCGATGTCGCGTGCTTCATCGAGGGTATCGATGTCGTCCTCGAGTGCTTCCTCGGAGTCTTGTTCTTTGTAAGCAACTACTCGGGGCGCGTCAAACTTGAGATCATGTGGCATCACTGCCTCCGCCCCGTGCACCATAAAAAAGGGCGTGTACTGCGTGGACCTGTTAGGGGTCGTTCGCAGGCTCCATAGTACTGTGGGTAGTTCCTCTGCCCAGGCGCCTGCTGCGCGCTTGAGTGGCACGAGGAGTCGCTTCTTCAAACCGCGGCACACCAGCCCATTAGCCTTCTCGACTTGACCGTTGGATTGCGACGCAACGGAGGCGTAGTTGAGTTTGATGCCTTGATCCTTGCAAAAGTCGCGGAAGTCGTCTGCCGTGAAGTTGGTGCCATTGTCGGTGATGATGCTGTTTGGTACGCCGAATCGGAAGATGATAGACTTGATGAAGTTGATCGCCGAAGTCGATGTTGCGTTTGTGACTGGGACTGCTTCGATCCATTTGGTAAATTTGTCAACTGCGACTAGTAGAAAGGTGTGACCTCCACGCGACGACATTTTTAGCGGCCCGACCATGTCGAGACCCCACTGAGCAAAGGGCCAGGCTAAAGGTATTGTTTTGAGTTCCGCGGCTGGTGCATGAGGTCTTGTCGCATACTTCTGGCACCCAAGACATTTCCTGACGATGTCCTCTGCGTCTCGCATAGCTGTGGGCCAGTAGAACACGGCACGTAGTGCCTTGGCGACTAGCGCCCGGCTGCTTGCGTGAAGGCCGCACGTCCCAGCGTGTATGTCCAATAGAATGGCTCTTCCATCCTCGGGTGCGATACATCGCTGCAATATGCCTGAGATGCTTCGCTTATACAACTCCTTGTTTATTACTGTGAAGGCCTTGCATCGTCGAGTTAACCGTCACGCCTCGACTGGATCCGCGGGTACCTCCTGGCAGAGGATGTACGACAGAAAAGGTTTCGTCCACGAAGGCTCCACGAGTAACACCTCGACTGGAGGGGTTGCTGCTAACACGTTACCGGGCTGCTGCTCAGCCGGTGTGTAGTCGGGTTTATCATCTGCTTCTTCGGTGACCGCCTCGGGTGGATGTTCCTTTTTTAACTTGATCGAGCGCTCCTTTATGCGTTCCAAGAAAACGCCTGGAGGTATCGGCTCTTTCTTGGACCCGATGTTTGCTAGCATGTCAGCCTCCTCGTTGCTTTCGCGGCCTACGTGCCGCAGCTCGCATGCATCGAAGCTGCCTTCCATGATGTTGTATAGGTCTCTGTAGGCTTGCATGTTAGTCACGTTGGCATCGCACTCCTTCATTGTTTGTTGTACGACGAGGTTTGAGTCGCCGTATATCATCAGTCGGGTTGCCCCACAGGCTTTTGCCATCCGCATGCCATGAAAAAGTGCCTCGTACTCGGCCTCGTTGTTTGTAGCTCTTTTGAAGTCCATTTGCAGAATATATCGCAGTTTATCACCTTTGGGAGATGTTAACACAACTCTAGCTGCGGCTCCGTCATACCTTTTTGACCCGTCAAAATACATAGTCCAGGCGTTGGACAGGTCGGGGACGTGAGGGAGCTGCACCTCGATCCATTCGGTGGTGAAGTCTGGTAACACCTAAGCCTTGATGGCCTTCGGGTGCCGATACGTGATGTCTAATGGGCCTAACTCGATTGCCCATTTGGCGACTCGGCCTGTTGCCATTGAATTGTTGAGGATGTCGACGAGTGGGGCGCTGCTCACCACCACTATCGGGTGCTCCGTGAAGTAGTGCACGACCTTGCGACTTGCCATAAAAACGCCGTAAACGAGCTTCTGATAGTGCGGGTATCGCTCCATGGAGGGGGATAACACCTCGCTGAGATAATAGACTGGCCGCTTGATACGTCTCCAACGTATCTATGATTTCTTATGTTCCATGCTATATTATACCAAGTTATTACATGTTTTATATGCATTTTATATAGTTTTATGCATTTTCTGGGACTAACCTATTAACAAGATGCCACAGTGCCAGTTCCCTGTTTTCTGCTGTTTTTGGTTTCAGAAAAGTACTTAAGGAAATATTCTCGGAATTGGACGATTTCTTTTCTGAAGTCAGTTTTTCATCGGGAACAGTCCAGAAAGCCGAACACGAGACGAAGTGGGCCACCGAGGCGGCGCCACCACGTGCTCGCGCGGCAGCACCCCTGGCCGCGCGAGGACCAGGTGTGGGCCCCTCGGGGCGCCACCGACTTCGCCCTTTCGCCTACAAATAGCCCCGAGACTAAAAACCCTAACACGGTGTTCATATTTTCCTCCACGGGTCCCGAGCCGCCGCCATCGTCAACACCAATTCGGGAGAGATCAGAACTTCTCCCCGGCACCCTGCCGGGAGGGGGAATCGTCACCGGAGGCCTCTACGTCGCCATGACCGCCTCCAGACTGATGCGTGAGTAGTCTACACTTGGACTACGGGTCCATAGCAGTAGCTAGATGGATGTCTTCTCCTCTTGTGCTATCATGTTTAGATCTTGTGAGCTGCCTATCATGATCAAGATCACCGTTATGTAATACTTCATGTTGTGTTTGCTGGGATCCGATGAATATTGAGTACTAAAGTTATTGCTTCATAATATATCATGTGTGTGCTATTTAATGATCTTGCATGCTCTCCGTTACTTGTGAATGCTCTGGCCAAGTAGATGCTTGTGACTCCAAGAGGGGGTATTTATGGTCGGTAGTAGGTTCATGTCTCTATTAAATCTGGGGTGGTGACAGCTAGCTCTAAGGTTGTAGATGTACTGTTCCTACTAGGGATAAAACAGTAGTACTTTATCTAAGGATGATGTTACTTACTTACTTTACACACAGTGCTTAAGGCGATAATCTGTTGCATGCAACTTAATACTGAAAGGGGTGCGGACGCTAACCGGAAGGTGGATTATTAGTCATAGATGCGGTTGGAACGGTCTATGTATATTGTTGTAATGCCCGAATGAATCTCACACTAGACATCATAACGTTGGTATATGCATTGGTTTGCTCATCATTATTCTATCAATTGCCCAGCTGTAATTTGTTTACCCGCATGAATGTTATTATTATTTATGGAGAGACACCACTAGTGAACTGTGGACCCCGGTCCTTCTCTTTAATCTGATAAACCACAAACTGCAAACCTGTTACTTTCTGCAAACAAACATCTTTCTTCCACACATACGTTTAATCCTTTGTTACAGCAAGCCGGTGAGATTGACAACCTCACCGTTAAGTTGGGGCAAAGTATCTTGATTGTATTGTGTGCAGGTTCCACGTCACCTACGTCCCAGGAAGCATTTTCTGGCGCCCTTACGTCACAGATTTTTCTGGCACCGTTGACACCTCGGGGGAGTTCATTATTTCCTACTGGTTCGATAACCTTGGTTTCACAACTGAGGGAAACTTGCTGCTGCACTACTTCATACCTTCCTCTTGGGGTCTCCCAACAACACACCCACCGTGTGCATCACCGCTGTACCGGATGTGTTTTTCCTTCCTCTGGTCTTTCTACCACTAGGACCGCGCTGACCACCCTGTTGGTGGCGGCAATATATAAGTATAACGTTTCTTGCTCTTGCGGCGCCACAAGGATTGGAGGCGTCGTCAGCATGCGCTTGAGGTTGGCAAAGGCAACTCTTGCTTCCGTCGTCCACTCGAATTTGTCTTCCTTCTTTAGTAGTTGGTAGAAAGGCAAGGCCTTTTCCCCCATTCGACTAATGAACCTGCTTAAAGCCGCGATCCTGCCGGCTAGTCCTTGGACTTCTCGAAGTTTGGTTGGCTCGGGCATTGTGAGGATCGACTGTATTTTTTCAGGATTCGCTTCAATGCCCCTGGCGGACATGAGGTACCCCAGAATCTGCCCTGATGGCACCCCGAAGACGCACTTCGTTGGGTTTCACTTGATTCTGTATTTTCTGAGCGCGACGAAGGTTTCTCGCAAGTCCTCTATGAGTGTATCTGTTTTCTGAGTCTGGACGACGATATCATCGATATAGACTTGGATGTTTCGTCCGATCTGATCTTTTAGGCAGTTCTGCATCATACGTTGGTATGTGGCGCCTGCGTTTTTGAGACCGAACGTCATCTTCGTGTAGCAATACACGCCTTGAGGGGTGATGAACGCCGTCTTTTCTTCGTCTTCCTTTTTCATCTGGATCTGCTGGTAGCCCGAGTAAGCGTCCAGAAACGACAGGCGCTCGCACCCGGTAGTCGAATCTATGATCTGATCTATCCGAGGCAACGGGAAGTGATCCTTCGGGCAACACTTGTTAAGACTGGTAAAGTCTATGCACATGCGGGCATTCTTGACGCCCTTCTTTGGCACGAGTACTGGGTTCGCGACCCAGTCGGACTTCTTTAGTTCTCGTATGAACCCAGCATCCAACAATCTGTCTAGTTCTTTTCCGACTGCCAATCGCTTTGGCTCGGAGAGTCTTCTCATTGTCTGTTTGACTGGCTTGGCATCTGGATAAATTTGTAAGGCGTGCTCGGCGAGTTCCCTGGGTACACCTGGCATATCGGTTGGGTGCCAGGCGAACATATCCCAATTCTCACGGAGGAACTCGACGAGCGCGCCTTCCTATACGCTAGCGATGCTATTTGACACGAGGACCGTCTTGTTTGCGTCTGTTGGGTGCAACTGATGTGCCCTTGTGTCGCTCTGCGCGTTGAAAGAGCTACCGGGTGCAGACTGCTTTCTTTCGGGGAAGAGTGGCCGGTCGTTATCTAGGGCTATCTCTGCCAGCTGCTCTTGCGCGCCGAAGGACTCGGAAATCTTGCTGAATTCCCTGTCGCAGCTGTCTGACTTTCGGAAGTCGCCCCTGACTGTTATGATTCCCTTGGGTCCAGGTAGCTTGAGCATCAGGTACGCATAGTGCGGTACTGCCATGAACCGCGCAAATGCTGGGCGCCCGAGGATGACATGATACTGAGACTGCTAGTCGACGACCTCGAACTCGATGCACTCTGTTTTAAAGTGATCCGCTTCACCGAGAACAACATCAAGCCATAAAGAACCTAGCGGGTACACTGCTTTACCTGGGATGATGCCGTGGAAGGTGTTGTCCGATGGCTTCAGATTTTCGACTGGCAAGTTCATCTTGCGCAGAGTGTCTGCGAACATGATGTTAATACCGCTGCCGCCGTCCATGAACACCTTGTTCATCCGAAAACCTCCGACTAGCGCATGCAGGACCAGCGGCGCGTGGCCAGGGCGTGGTACTCGTGGAGGGCGATCCTCGCGGGTGAAACTGATGGGGGTTTCCGATCCTCGCAGGTACTCTGGAGCGACGGGTGGCGTCGTTGTGGCTAGGTGAACCTGTCTGGTGATCAATTTCTGACACCGATTCGACGGGCGACCTTTTTGAATTGCTCCTGCTATGTACATCGCCCCTCTAGTGGGCGGGTACTGTTCTTGCGTGGCGGCTGGCTCCTCCTGTCGCTGGTTCACTTGGATTGCTCCTGCTATGTGCCCTGCAGGCGGAGGTGGTGGTGCCCCGAGTGCGGGTAAGTTGAGGGAGAGTCCTGTGCTTCTGCGTAGCTCAGCCTGGATTGCGATGAAGTCACGACAATCCTTGAGCAGATGAGTTGCTGTCAACTTGCCATCATCTCCTCAGAACATGTGCATTCTGCATGGGTCGTTTAGCTGTTCAGCCGGGGTCCGGTATGGTCGCTCGTCCTGTAGGGTCCCCCTGGGCCTCTACTCGCGTCTTCTTCCTCCCTCGTCGCGGTTTTTATCTTCGCTGTTTCTGTCGTCACGACCTCTGTTTCTGTCTTCGCGTTCATCGCGTTGGTGGTCTCCCTGCTGGGCGAAGCTGCGACTACGATTATCCTGGAAACCAGCCGCGACCTGTTCGATTCCGTCCAGGTCGGCATACTTCCGCTGCCTGTTTCTCCTGTCGTTGCGACCACGACGTCCCCAGTTGCCCTGCTGGCGTTCCTGCTCGGGCGATGGTGGCTTGTCTGACCTGACTGAGTCCTCTCCGTCGGCCCACTTGTTGGCTATTTCCATTAAATGCGCGATCGTTTTGGGGTCCTCGCGACCTAATGCTTCCTGGAGGTCGTTGCGCCGGACCCCCTGTATAAAGGCGAATATGGCATTGTCTTCTGATATATTAATGCCTGAGTTTTTCGTCGTTGTCCAGCGCTGGATATACTCGCGCAGGGACTCGCCGGCTTTTTGCTTGCACGCTCTGAGCTGCTGAAAGGATGCTGGGCGCTTGAAGGTCGACGAGAAGTTTCTCTTGAAGTCGCTGCAGAACGAGTCCCACGTTCCGTACGAACTGCGGGGCAGTCCTCTGAGCCAGGCTCGGGCTGAACCCGTGAGCATTAGTTGTATGTACTGCATAGCAGTCGTCGAATTCCCTCGCTGGCAGGCTACAGCTGTTCTGTAATCCTCTAACCAAGCCGCTGGTTCTTGGCTACCGTCGTACTTGGGTGTTTCCGATGTGAGCCTAAATCTTTTTGGCATGCGGGTTTCCCGCACGCCGGTCGTAAAACACATGGCTCCACAGGGTTCAACGTCTGAGTCTGTGTATGAACTGCTGCGACTGGAGCCTGGAGTGCGACTGCGATGCCTTCGCTGATGCCTGCGCCTGTTCATCGTGCGCTGGGTGATGATGTCGCGTGCGTCGACGCCTTCCTCGACATAGTCTTGCTGGAAGCCCGACGCACGCCTTTGTTGACGTCGCTGCTCTCTGTCGCGCCGCCGCTCTTCTCTCTCGCGGCGGCGGCGAGTGGCTCGTTGATCCTTTGTCTCGTCCCTGTCGCGTTCGTCGCGAGTACGGTGCCTGGATGTCGGGACCCCGGACTAGCTGTCCGAAAT
Source organism: Poa annua (assembly GCA_026929855.1). Lineage (NCBI taxonomy): Eukaryota > Viridiplantae > Streptophyta > Magnoliopsida > Poales > Poaceae > Poa > Poa annua. The sequence goes on along the minus strand of CM049439.1, from coordinate 23,997,510 downwards.
ACCCGATTATGCTTAACACAACGATCCCGTGATCAGTCTGTCGTTGCACATAATCCGAACTGAATACCAAAGTTTACATCCATTACAATACCGAATTAAAGTCTTACATAAACGGTCATTTAGACCAAGTCTTACATAGGTGCCTTCATGGGCCAAACCAAAATAATCAGCGGAAACTAAGGCGTAGTAGACATCATATCCCAACAACGACCCGACAGGCAGTCGACTTATGAAGATCCCTAGTTCGCATAGAAGTCGCCATACTCCTCCTTGGCGTAGTCCTCTTCCATGTCTGGCTACGACAATAGCCAGGGACGAAACTATTATGAGTACAATTGATTGTACTCGCAAACTACTCCAACGTGAGTATGCACTAATCTCATTTTTAGTTTCACACTTTTATTTATTTAAAACATCTCTGTATCTTTGTTGAAGAAGGTAAGAAGAATTTTATAACTATCATTAATATAATGACCCAATCTATTAGTTTCACCAAAACTCCTCCTTTTTCTTGGCCATAACCCGCCAGGGTTCCTGGTCTCCAACAACCTCATACCGATCCGTTGGTATAGGTGTATGGAACATCCTCCAGTTCCTTTTCTTTTCAAAATTCAAATCTTTCAAAACTTGCACATGGTCAAAGTAGGGTCTCTCAACTGTCCATATCCGAGGACTCGGCTATTCGAATAGTTTTAACCCTCTGCAGAGGTAGCACGCTTTTCCCACACCCATCCGATAACTCATCGTGTCAGCCACGTCTCGCCATACCAGGTGCATGCGAAGTTGAGTCACCGACCCTAGTCTGTCCTTTGCTCATGCTAGTATAGGATCCTGCCCATATGATACTTTCCATCGACACTTAACCCAGCCCGTCGGAATCTAAGTGTGAGGACTCATAGGTTTTATCTGGCGGTGTATAGGGGACATCCTTCTATCCTCCTCCTTATCTACTCATAGAGTTTGAGCGAGGACCCAGGTCAGGGGTAGGTCATCAAACCATCCCCTCATGCATAACGGAGTCATCTCCGTTGATGAGGTATCCCATACTAATATGAGCAAACTATATGACTAAGCCCTTTCCCATATGTGGGTAAATGTGGTCGCACAGAGTATCGGCTGATTGACGTAAGTACAAAGACACAATGTGCGTTTTATCAAAACCACCATTCTCCTTTTTTTTCTTTTTCAATTCATCACCACATCTTGATGTTTCATAGCCATACGAGGTTTCAAAGGAGTTTTGATAAAACAATCTTTATTTTTCCCATCCTATAATTTATCATATATTTCTACATAGGGTGGCAAAATAATTTCCATATACTTTTTGAAAAGAGTTTATAAAAACCTTTGCTTTAAAATGACTTTGTAAAAATAGATGCATGTATTAGGGTGCAAGCTCAGAGAGTAGCTTGCCTTGCTCGGCAAAGTGATCCTGGTCTTGATCTTCAGGTTCCACAAATCCTTCCTCCTCGATATATCCGGCAACGTTCTCGTCTAATACACAATCAAGCAAATACAAACAATCACTAACCTACTCAATCAATTACCACAACAATACAATCTCAAATGCTCTAAATAGCCACTTCATATATCAAACAATACAATTTGGTTTCAATTTAATTGAATTAGCCATTATTCATTTATATCTTAATTAGGGCAGAAACTAGTTGAACATGTTTAATTACATAACTTAAGTTCTGTTGGTCACAAAAATACAAACTAAATTTCTACAGAAAGCTATTGATGTGTGGAAGACAACACAATTGGATTTGGGTCAATTGGAGTTACCAAATTTCCTACATAAGGGTTTCAATCCAGAAGCTTAATAATCAAGTTTTAGCTACTAATTAAGTTCTGGTGATCTAAAAATTAAATCCTCTTAGGGGTAACTAACCATGACTAAATGTGATCCAATAAAATTGGTCTTAACTCATTTGGACTAACAGAGTATCAGAAACAAACAAGTTTAGATTTTAAACCCTATTTGGCATTCTTAATACTATATTTTTATTATTTATCCAAATGGGGTGACACCACTTGGGTTGGATAGACAATTTCATAAGCTTTCCAGAACATTTTGATTCGATTTATTTGGAGTTATAAATCTCAAGTTATTGAATTTCTAAATTGGGTCCAGTACTGATTTCAATTTAAATCTAAAATTCGAAAATTAAAGCCCTGGGTGGATAATGTTGAAATTTATGACAGGTGGGGCCTACGGGCAGTGACACAGCGCGCGCGCGAAAATAAATAAAAGCCTGACGTGCGGGGCCCGCACGTCAGCGGCTCATAACGCGAACCGGCAAGTTACCGTGGATCTTAGATCCAACGGTCGCGATCGCGCTCGCCGGCGACGACCACATCCGAGCGGCGCTCGCGACGCCGGTGACGGCGAGGTGGATGGATGGCTCACCTCGAGGCTCGGGAGGCTGCGGCGATGATGCAGGAGGGGTGCGGCGGCTCGGGGAAGGTCGTGGGCGAGGTTGCGCGGGCTGGGGAGGCTCCTGGCGGCGACGGCGTCGAGCTCCTCCTTCCGCGGCGCGGCACGGACTCCGGCGAGCGATCGACGGCGTCCCTGGACAGGAAAGAGGCGGGCGCGTGAGGGTGAGGCGGTGCGGAGTCGCGGAGAGGGCTAGGGAGGGGAGAAGAGAGAGAGGAGAGGCCGCGGCACGGCGCGGCCGTGTCGTCGTCTACCTCGGACCGTCGAGCACGGCCACGAGCAGCAGCGAGCTCGCGGCGGCGGCTCTGCCCTTCCTAGCGGCGTACGGTGAGTGGGGAGTGGAGGGGAGCAGGCGAGAGGGGCGGTGGTGAAGTGTGGAGCAATGGGGAGCTCGGGGCGGCTTTTATAGCGGCGGGCCGGCGCACGGTGGACGCGGCGCAGGGGGCACCCGAGGGCGTGGAGGCGTGCTCGGGGAACCAAATGGGCAAGGGGGGGGGGGGGTGGCGTGGAGGCTGCTGGCGAGGTTGACGTGGGGGCCGGCCGTGGAGCGTGTCCGGGCGGCGCACGTCGTGCGCGGCGCGTCGCGGCCTCGGCGCGTGCGGGCTGCTGCTGGGTGGTCTTGCCGCGCTGCGAGGGGACAGAGAGGTGAGGGAGAGCGAGGGAGGGCACAGCGCGGCCGGCACGGCGCGGCGTCGTCGCGGCCACAGTGCCGACCACGGCGACGTGCGCGCGGCCGCTGCTGTCGCCTGCGGCTCCTCGGCGCTCCCGGGACCGATTCCTCACGTTCTAGCGTGCATTGAGTCGAGTGGAGCAAGGGGAATCCAGTGGAGGCGACAATTGGAAGAATTAAACACTAAATCGCTCAATTTGATCCGTGGATTTGGTGCGGTTTGGGATGAACTGGGTGGCGTCCAGCAGGTGTTCGACACAATGTCTGAACCAAAACAGTGTCCAAATTTTTGAGATTTATTTTTATAATTTGGTTCACATATGTTTGTCTAAGTTTATGGTACTGTTTGGCTATTTTTGTGACAAGTGCAACCTAGCACATTTTGTGATTTGAATTTGATAAAGAAAGAAATATAAATTTGAATTTAGGTTTTTGAATTGAATATTTGAAGAGGAAAAATGGTGGGAATAAAGTGGGAGTGTTCATATTGCCACTCCACTGAATTTAGTTTGGAAAGAAAATGATTCCCCACTTTGAGAAATAAGGTGACATTTGTCACATTGTTTTTATTGTTTTAATGTTTTGTTTTGTTTATTTTCTTTTCTTCAAGTTTTTAATTAGAGCTAACAAACAACACATTCACAAGAAATACTTATCACAAGCAACAATAAGACATCAACACACATTAATTCATAAAAGTTTTTGTTGGCCCACATTTTTGGATATAATATTTCATAATATGAATTTGGGATGTTACAGATCCTTCCCCCCTTAAAATAAATCTCGTCCCGAGATTTGCTAGGTTTGGGCACTAAAGAGGTTGGGGAATTCGCTTCTAAGATAGTCTTCGCGTTCCCAAGTTGCTTCATCTTCCGAATGGTTAGTCCACTGGACCTTGTAGAACTTGATCGCGCGCCTTCGGGTAAGACGAACATCTTCGTCGAGAATCTTGATGGGTCTCTCACGATAAGTCAGATCTTGATTCAGGTCGATGGAATGGTGGTCGATGTTTTTGAAAACATCAGGCTGGTCAGGAACTTCAAGACATTTCCGGAGCAAGGAAATGTGGAAGACATCGTGATAATCTGCTAACTCTCGAGGCAACTCCAGTTGATAAGACACTTCTCCTCGACGGGAAATGATCTTAAAGGGTCCAATATATCTTGGTGCCAATTTTCCCTTGACATGAAAACGTTGCATTCCTTTAAGGGGTGTCACTCGGAGATAGACATAATCTCCGATACTGAAGGTGACATCACGACGCTTGGGATCAGCGTAACTCTTCTGACGGGATTGGGCAGTTTTAAGACGTTCACGGATAAGTTGGACTTGTTCCTCAGCCTCACGGAGGGTATCTGGTCCAAACAGTTTGCCTTCTCCGGTGTCGGACCAATTCAGGGGCGTACGACGCTTTCTGCCGTAAAGGGCTTCAAAAGGGGCCATTTGCAGACTAGACTGGTAACTATTGTTGTAGGAGAACTCTGCAAATGGAAGACAATCTTCCCACTTGGATCCATAGGATAGAACACACGCGCGAAGCATGTCCTCTAATATCTGGTTTACTCTCTCAGTTTGGCCTCCGGTCTGGGGATGATAAGCTGTGCTAAATGCTAACTTGGTTCCGAGGGCTTCGTGTAGGGCTTTCCAGAACCTTGAGGTGAATTGTGTGCCTCTATCCGATACAATCCTCTTAGGCACACCATGCAGGCTTACTATTCTGGAAATATACAGGTCTGCTAACTGATTTCCACGATAGGTGGTGTTGACGGGAATAAAATGGGCAACCTTGGTTAGTCTATCAACGATGACCCAAATTGAGTCATGGCCTCGGTTGGATCTTGGAAGTCCGGTGATAAAATCCATTCCAATCTCATCCCACTTCCACTCGGGAATTTTCAAGGGTTGAAGCAATCCAGCGGGTCGCTGATGTTCAGCCTTGACTCGCTGACAGATATCACACTTGGCCACAAAAACACCAATCTCTCGCTTCATTCCGTGCCACCAAAATCTTTCACGAAGGTCTTGGTACATTTTGGTTCCGCCGGGGTGGATTGAATAGGGGGTCTCGTGGGCTTCCTTTAGGATTAACTCCTTAAGTTCCGTGACATTGGGGACACAGATACGACCATTGAATCTCAACACTCCTTCAGCATCTTCGGTAAAACTAGGCGCTTTACTGAGAGAAATCTTCTTCTTAATTCCTTCTATGCTCTCATGACCTTTCTGGGCTTCCTTGATTTGATCTATCAGGGTTGGGGCTAACTCTAAATTGGCGAGGTAACCGCGGCTAACAAGCTCTAGTCCAAAATCTTTGAACTCTTTGAACAGGGCTGGTTGTTCGGCTTGGATCAGGGCATTCAGGGTGCAGGGTTTGCGACTAAGGGCATCGGCAACTACATTAGCCTTTCCAGGGTGATAATGGACACCGATATCATAATCCTTGATTAATTCCATCCACCTTCTCTGTCGCAGATTTAACTCCTTCTGGGTGAAGATATACTTCAAGCTCTTATGATCCGTATAGATCTCGCAACGATGTCCCGCAAGATAGGAGCGCCACGTCTTCAGAGCAAGAACAACAGCGGCTAACTCCAGGTCATGGGTTGGGTAGTTCTCTTCATGCGGTCGCAACTGCCGAGACAGATACGACACCACTTTGCCTTCTTGCATCAGAACGCAACCAAGTCCGAGGCGTGATGCATCGCAATACACGTCGAAACTCTTGGTGACGTCTGGCATAATCAGGACAGGGGTTGAGGTCAATCTCTTCTTCAATTCCTGGAAACTCTCTTCACACTTCTGAGTCCATTCAAACTTCTTGTCCTTTTTCAACAGTTGGGTCAGGGGTTTGGCTATACTGGAGAATCCTTCAACGAACTTGCGGTAGTAACCCGCTACTCCGAGAAATCTTCGGATTTCAGTCACACTAGTTGGGGCTTCCCAGTTCACAATGGCTTGGATCTTCTCTGGGTCAACAGAAATTCCTCCCGCAGACACAACATGTCCGAGAAATGCTACTTCACTGAGCCAAAACTCACACTTGCTAAGCTTGGCATACAACTGGTGTTCTCGGAGGGTTGCTAAAACTAGACGCAGGTGTTCAGCATGCTCTTCTTCGGTTTTGGAGTAAATAAGGATGTCATCGAGGAAAACTACCACGAACTTGTCAAGATACTCCATGAAGATCTTGTTCATGAGATTCATAAAATAGGCTGGGGCATTGGTCAGACCAAAGGACATTATGGTGTATTCAAATAAACCGTAGCGGGTGGTGAAGGCAGTCTTGGGAATGTCTGTCTCTCGGATTTTTAACTGATGATATCCTGACCGAAGATCGATCTTGGAAAAGACTCGGGCTCCGCTCATTTGATCGAACAGATCCTCGATCTTTGAAAGGGATACTTGTTCTTAATGGTCACATCATTTAACTTACGATAATCCACACACAGGCGTGTGGTACCGTCTCTCTTATCCACAAAAATAATGGGTGATCCCCAAGGTGAAGCGCTTGGGCGAATAAGTCCTTTGCTGAGCATATCTGCTAACTGCTTCTTCAACTCAACCAGTTCTTCCGGATTCATCCGATAAGGCCTTTGGGATATAGGGGCTGTGCCTGGGAGAAGTTCAATGATGAACTCAATATCCCGGTCTGGCGGCATACCAGGCAATTCTTCAGGGAAAACATCTCGGAACAGGTGAACAACACGGATCTCATCTAGGGTGGGTCGAGCTATGCTCTCATGGCATCCTGGTTGGGGTCGACTGGTTTCTGACACATACTCCACTTCTACTTCTTTGTCGGTGGTGAGGGATACAGCTCTTCTGGCGCAGTCAATTCGACCACGGTACTTGGCTAGCCAATTCATACCCAGTATAACATCTATACCTTGGGTTCCTAGAATGATTAAGTCGACTAGGAACTTTTCCCCTTTGATCTCAAGGGAAACGTCCGGGCAAAACGACTTGGTATCAATGGTGGATTCTGGGATTTGGATGACCATAGGTTTGGGTAAGAGGTTTCCGACTAAACCTCCCTTAGCAACAAATTCTTGGGTAACAAAAGAATGGGTAGCACCAGAATCAAACAGAACAGTTGCGGGTACTGAGTTGACAAGGAACGTACCCAGCACAACATCTGGCGCATCCATGGCCTCTTCCGCATTGATGTGGTGCAGACGTCCCTTGGCAACAGCAACATTTCCGCGGGATGCGGGGTTCTTGCCATTCCCATTACGGCCTTGGCCATTGTTCGGCGCTTGTGCATCGGGGCGTGGACCATTCTTCTTAGAATTGGGGCATTCTTTGGAGTAGTGACCCTTAGTGCCGCAATTAAAGCAGACAACATTGGCATTGCGGTTGAAGTTGTTAGAGTTCCCTCCGGGACGGGTGTTGTCATTGGGACGGTCGAAGTTGTTTGGGTTGTTTGGGCGATTAGGGTAATTGGGGCGTGGGGTTTGTGGTGGTCGATAGGCTGGCTTGGGGTTTTGTGGGTAGGTGCGAGGCTTCTGGCTGCTCGAACCTTCCTGGGCAATCATTCTCCTCTTACGTCCTTCAAACATAGACTTGCGCTTGGTCTCCAGTTGGATGGCTTTGTCCACAAGTGACTCCAAATCAACAAAGTCATGGATAACCAAAGCACACTGCAGCTCATCATGAAGTCCATTCATGAAACGCTCCATCTTCTTCCTCTCGGTGTCGGTGTCATCAGGAGCATACCGAGACAAGTCAGTGAACTCATCCAGGTATCCGACCACATCTCTACTTCCTTGCCGCAACTTGCGGAATTCATCCTTCTTCCTCTCAATGAGCCCACCGGGGATGTGCTTCTTGCGGAACTTTTCCTGGAACTCAACCCAGTTGATAACATAACCAGCTTGCTGGAGAGCCTTGGTAGCTTCCCACCAAGACCGTGCAGGTCCTGCAAGATAGTGGGTCGCATACAGCACTTTCTCAGGTTCTCCCACGGCTGCAACTTCCAGGTTGTTGTTAATGGTGCGAAGCCAATCATCGGCCTCTAGTGGGTGAAGTCCCTTGGAATAGGTGGGTGGGTTGGTCTTTTGAAAGTCGCTCAAAGTGGACCGCTGATTTCCTTCACCATTGCCATTGCCATTGCCATTGTTGTTGTTGTTGTTGTTGTGTGCGGCAGCGATCTGCTGCAGGGCAGCGATATGAGCTTGACGCTCTGCCCGGGCAGCTTGGCGTTCCTCCATGATAAGCGCAAGAAGTTGGGCGGTGGTTGGTTCCGGTGGGGGTGGTGGTCCTCCATCCGTGTTGGAGCGACGAGTGTCCACCATCCTGAAGCACACTGGGTATAAGGGGCAAGCAAAAGATTTTGACCAAGGAAAAAGGTTGGTTTCGCGTAATGGTTGATCTCTTAAGGGTTATAGGAGAAACATTTTACACAGATTAACAAGACTAGCACACACTTATATAGCACAACCATTACATCAAGAGTTCACCATATCAAGCTTACAACATTTTCCCTTAAGCTAATGTACATAGTGCAAGTTTCCAAAAGAACCACTACTTCGACTCTACCAGCGATAGGGGGTCGACCTAATCCTGCGGTAGTACTCAAGTCACTCGCCTACTGAGGTGGAACCTCAGGCTCTGCTGAGTCAGCGTCGGACTGGTAGGGTGGCTCCTCTGGGTCCTCCTCCTCGTCCTCTAGCTCATAGTCCATCTCCTCCAGATAGTCGTCATCGTCACTGAGGAAAGCGTTGTTCTCCTTGCGGAGATCCTCGCCCTCCTCCTCCATCTCGTCAGTACGGAGCTCCAGATCCTCGATCAGCTCGTCCTGCTCTGCCACCTTCTTGCGGAGCTTCGCTATGGTCTTCCTCATCTGGGTCCTCTTCTTGAGAAGAGCGACCTTCTCCTCCTTCAGCTGTGCCTCACTCTCGCGACTCTCCTTGAGCGAGAGGTGCTCAAAGTGAGACCGAAGTCTAGCGCACCTCAGATCCTCCTGGGTGCGAAAGAGCATAATCTCCATGTCCAAGATATACTCTCCGAACGTCGGGTGTAGAGGGGACCGAATAGGGTGTCCATCGACGGTGCGCCTCCCGTAGAACTGGAAACGAGAGTTTACCAACTCCGCCTTGTGCTCCTCACAAAGTCGGGATAGCATCCGCTGCATGGAACGACACAGTCCGTCGTCCCAGTGGACGTCCATGGTGGTAAAGATGAGTGTCCTGGATCCGGGGGACTTGATGTTCCCGCGAACAGACGCCTCGACCAACCAAGACAGGTTCCCGTTGCCGGGAGTGTCCACCTGGGCTCCCTTAAACTCAGGAGTGGGGCGACCTAACAGCTTGGTCAACTCGAACAGGTCCTTCTCGAACATCAACTTGCCGTCCTTCTCAAGCTGAACGAACTCGGTGAAATGGATTTCCATCTACAATTTTTAATCAAAATTTTAAGTTAGTGAGACGACAAGTGTATCAAAATTTTAAATTGAGTGGGGCAACAAGTGAGCAAAATTTCAAGTTTAATAGAATGACGAGTGCGCCAAATTTTTAAGGATATAAGGGAAAACGTAATATTTAGTGAGAGTAGAATTTTTGCATAAGTGAGAGGATTAGAGATAAGCATTTTTCGAAAATACTTCATTCCTTTATTCTTTTAGAATTTAACTTTTGTAACTCCTACCTAGCGATCATGCTAAACTAAGGTTTCTAAAGTCGAGATGGCTCTGATACCAGCTCTGTGGGGACCCCGGACTAGCTGTCCGAAATACCCGATTATGCTTAACACAACGATCCCGTGATCAGTCTATCGTTGCACATAATCCGAACTGAATACCAAAGTTTACATCCATTACAATACCGAATTAAAGTCTTACATAAACGGTCATTTAGACCAAGTCTTACATAGGTGCCTTCATGGGCCAAACCAAAATAATCAGCGGAAACTAAGGCGAGGTAGACATCATATCCCAACAACGACCCGACAGGCAGTCGACTTATGAAGATCCCTAGTTCGCATAGAAGTCGCCATACTCCTCCTTGGCGTAGTCCTCTTCCATGTCTGGCTACGACAATAGCCAGGGACGAAACTATTATGAGTACAATTGATTGTACTCGCAAACTACTCCAACGTGAGTATGCACTAATCTCATTTTTAGTTTCACACTTTTATTTATTTAAAACATCTCTGTATCTTTGTTGAAGAAGGTAAGAAGAATTTTATAACTATCATTAATATAATAACCCAATCTATTAGTTTCACCAAAACTCCTCCTTTTTCTTGGCCATAACCCGCCAGGGTTCCTGGTCTCCAACAACCTCATACCGATCTGTTGGTATAGGTGTATGGAACATCCTCCAGTTCCTTTTCTTTTCAAAATTCAAATCTTTCAAAACTTGCACATGGTCAAAGTAGGGTCTCTCAACTGTCCATATCCGAGGACTCGGCTATTCGAATAGTTTTAACCCTCTGCAGAGGTAGCACGCTTTTCCCACACCCATCCGATAACTCATCGTGTCAGCCACGTCTCGCCATACCAGGTGCATGCGAAGTTGAGTCACCGACCCTAGTCTGTCCTTTGCTCATGCTAGTATAGGATCCTGCCCATATGATACTTTCCATCGACACTTAACCCAGCCCGTCGGAATCTAAGTGTGAGGACTCATAGGTTTTATCTGGCGGTGTATAGGGGACATCCTTCTATCCTCCTCCTTATCTACTCATAGAGTTTGACCGAGGACCCAGGTCAGGGGTAGGTCATCAAACCATCCCCTCATGCATAACGGAGTCATCTCCGTTGATGAGGTATCCCATACTAATATGAGCAAACTATATGACTAAGCCCTTTCCCATATGTGGGTAAATGTGGTCGCACAGAGTATCGGCTGATTGACGTAAGTACAAAGACACAATGTGCGTTTTATCAAAACCACCATTCTCCTTTTTTTTTCTTTCAATTCATCACCACATCTTGATGTTTCATAGCGATACGAGGTTTCAAAGGAGTTTTGATAAGACAATCTTTATTTTTCCCATCCTATAATTTATCATATATTTCTACATAGGGTGGCAAAATAATTTCCATATACTTTTTGAAAAGAGTTTATAAAAACCTTTGCTTTAAAATGACTTTGTAAAAATAGATGCATGTATTAGGGTGCAAGCTCAGAGAGTAGCTTGCCTTGCTCGGCAAAGTGATCCTGGTCTTGATCTTCAGGTTCCACAAATTCTTCCTCCTCGATATATCCGACAACGTTCTCGTCTAATACACAATCAAGCAAATACAAACAATCACTAACCTACTCAATCAATTACCACAACAATACAATCTCAAATGCTCTAAATAGCCACTTCATATATCAAACAATACAATTTGGTTTCAATTTAATTGAATTAGCCATTATTCATTTATATCTTAATTAGGGCAGAAACTAGTTGAACGTGTTTAATTACATAACTTAAGTTCTGTTGGTCACAAAAATACAAACTAAATTTCTACAGAAAGCTATTGATGTGTGGAAGACAACACAATTGGATTTGGGTCAATTGGAGTTACCAAACTTCCTACATAAGGGTTTCAATCCAGAAGCTTAATAATCAAGTTTTAGCTACTAATTAAGTTCTGGTGATCTAAAAATTAAATCCTCTTAGGGGTAACTAACCATGACTAAATGTGATCCAATAAAATTGGTCTTAACTCATTTGGACTAACAGAGTATCAGAAACAAACAAGTTTAGATTTTAAACCCTATTTGGCATTTTTAATACTATATTTTTATTATTTATCCAAATGGGGTGAAACCACTTGGGTTGGATAGACAATTTCATAAGCTTTCCAGAACATTTTGATTCGATTTATTTGGAGTTATAAATCTCAAGTTATTGAATTTCTAAATTGGGTCCAGTACTGATTTCAATTTAAATCTAAAATTCGAAAATTAAAACCCTGGGTGGATAATGTTGAAATTTATGACAGGTGGGGCCTACGGGCAGTGACACAGCGCGCGCGCGAAAATAAATAAAAGCCTGACGTGCGGGGCCCGCACGTCAGCGGCTCATAACGCGAACCGGTAAGTTACCGTGGATCTTAGATCCAACGGTCGCGATCGCGCTCGCCGGCGACGACCACATCCGAGCGGCGCTCGCGACGCCGGTGACGGCGAGGTGGATGGATGGCTCACCTCGAGGCTCGGGAGGCTGCGGCGATGATGCAGGAGGGGTGCGGCGGCTCGGGGAAGGTCGTGGGCGAGGTTGCGCGGGCTGGGGAGGCTCCTGGCGGCGACGGCGTCGAGCTCCTCCTTCCGCGGCGCGGCACGGACTCCGGCGAGCGATCGACAGCGTCCCTGGACAGGAAAGAGGCGGGCGCGTGAGGGTGAGGCGGTGCGGAGTCGCGGAGAGGGCCAGGGAGGGGAGAAGAGAGAGAGGAGAGGCCGCGGCACGGCGCGGCCGTGTCGTCGTCTACCTCGGACCGTCGAGCACGGCCACGAGCAGCAGCGAGCTCACGGCGGCGGCTCTGCCCTTCCTAGTGGCGTACGGTGAGTGGGGAGTGGAGGGGAGCAGGCGAGAGGGGCGGTGGTGAAGTGTGGAGCAATGGGGAGCTCGGGGCGGCTTTTATAGCGGCGGGCCGGCGCACGGTGGACGCGGCGCAGGGGGCACCCGAGGGCGTGCCGGCTCGCCGTAGGGGTGGTGCGGGGTGCTGCTAGGCTGCGGGGTGCTCGGGGAACCAAATGGGCAAGGGGGGGGGGGTTGGCGTGGAGGCTGCTGGCGAGGTCGACGTGGGGGCCGGCCGTGGAGCGTGTCCGGGCGGCGCACGTCGTGCGCGGCGCGTCGCGGCCTCGGCGCGTCGCGGCCTCGGCGCGTGCGGGCTGCTGCTGGGTGGTCTTGCCGCGCTGCGAGGGGACAGAGAGGTGAGGGAGAGCGAGGGAGGGCACAGCGCGGCCGGCACGGCGCGGCGTCGTCGCGGCCACAGTGCCGACCACGGCGACGTGCGCGCGGCCGCTGCTGTCGCCTGCGGCTCCTCGGCGCTCCCGGGCCCGATTCCTCACGTTCTAGCGTGCATTGAGTCGAGTGGAGCAAGGGGAATCCAGTGGAGGCGACAATTGGAAGAATTAAACACTAAATCGCTCAATTTGATCCGTGGATTTGGTGCGGTTTGGGATGAACTGGGTGGCGTCCAGCAGGTGTTCGACACAATGTCTGAACCAAAACAGTGTCCAAATTTTTGAGATTTATTTTTATAATTTGGTTCACATATGTTTGTCTAAGTTTATGGTACTGTTTGGCTATTTTTGTGACAAGTGCAACCTAGCACATTTTGTGATTTGAATTTGATAAAGAAAGAAATATAAATTTGAATTTAGGTTTTTGAATTGAATATTTGAAGAGGAAAAATGGTGGGAATAAAGTGGGAGTGTTCATATTGCCACTCCACTGAATTTGGTTTGGAAAGAAAATGATTCCCCACTTTGAGAAATAAGGTGACATTTGTCACATTGTTTTTATTGTTTTAATGTTTTGTTTTGTTTATTTTCTTTTCTTCAAGTTTTTAATTAGAGCTAACAAACAACACATTCACAAGAAATACTTATCACAAGCAACAATAAGACATCAACACACATTAATTCATAAAAGTTTTTGTTGGCCCACATTTTTGGATATAATATTTCATAATATGAATTTGGGATGTTACACTGGACCTGCTTCCTTCTGGTATATCCTGGTCGCGATCCTCGCGACGCCTGGTGCCTTGGTGTGCGTCCTCGTTCTGCGAGGTGGGTATCTCGTTTTGCCTGTTGGTATTTGTTCGAGTGCCAGTGTTAGGTGTGTTCTGTACTGGGCTGCTCCCGGGCCTACTCTGAGGGGTACCAGTTGGTACGAGCGCCGTGCCCACTTGTCCCAACGCGTCGATCTGAGCTCGGTGCAGACTGTGCCGCGGGTCGCCCGCAGGTGGCATCGTGGAACGGAGGTAGGTTGCAACTGATGCGACTGCGGCTGCGGTTGTTTGCGGTAGTGGGATACTGTCTTCTCCTATCCTCATGAACCTCTGCCACATATTTACTGGCTCTAAACCGGCTCGAGGCAGATGCGACCGGATCCGTACATGCTGCATGGAGTGCGGGTCTGCCCCAGTCGAATGGGATGACGAGTCGGCCTGCCTCCTCGCGCTGGCTGAATCTGCTCTTTGCTGCCTGTCGTTGAGGTCTTGCTCCATCTCCAGCAATTCCTGATTTTTCTTGCGCAGCAGGTATTGGTATGCCAGCAAATCGTTTCTGGGGGCGTCTTCGGGCATAAGTGTGCCGCTGTTGACGACGTCCTGGATCCTACTCGCCATCTCCTCGGAGATAACGAGCTCCGTGTCGGCTGAGAGCTGTACAGTCAATTGGTATTGTACTGGTACCATCGAGGATCGTCGGACTGGTGTTGTAGCGGTGCCTGAAGCGCCGTTGCGATTCACCATGAAAACTTGACTAGCTACGCGGTTTCGTATGTTGCGGCCCTCGCCCTGGTGGCTAGGCTCATCGCTTGATGACGAGTTTGCCCCGCGGAGGATGGCGGCCACTTGGAAGGTTGTGCAGTCGGAACAGTAGCACGTGACGTCAGAAGTTCCTTTTGGCGACTCGACGGGTGGCAGAGTGATCGACGGCATCGCGTAATTGGCGATGCGCGAAATTGACGCCGGGTCGGAGGCATCCGAGGTCGGTGCTGGCATGCAGTCGACATCCTCGGGAGTTGCGGAGAGCTCGATGTTGTCCACGCCCCTTGTCATCGTATCCGCGACTGCTGATCTTGCGATCCGGGGCGAGCCCGGCATGTGGAGCGTACCCCATTGATTAACAAGGAAACGGAAACCTCCGAACGTTAGATCCATACCTGAGTGGATCTCGGGGAATGCAGGGCGCTCGGATTCCGAGTGCGGAACGAAGTCGAAAGCACCGGGGGCGAACGGCTTCCGTAGATCCGGCGAGCCCCGTGGCGAAGTTGTTCTTGATGTCGAAGTTGGAGACGCGATTGTCGGGTCCGCCGAACCCGTGGATCCAACACCAGTTCTTCCCACAGACGGCGCCAATTGACGAGTTATGGACTCGGCAAATCCCATGGTTCAGTACCCTGGGTTATATCGGGAAGAATCTGTATATAGGTGCTGGCGAATTCGGACGGTAACGAGCTAGGGTTTCGCTCGTTGATGTATTGATTTGTAGGTTACAAGGTGGCTACAATGGCGAGCCGGCGAGATCGTGGCTCGCTAGGGTTTGGAGAAAACAAGATTGCGCGTCCTGGGTTTTCTCCCTCCTGGTCCTTTTATAGACGGCCAGGTCTCGGGAGTTTGAACACAAATCGATTACAGATATAACTAACCTAGGCCGGTACGATCCTCTTCTTCTTTAGCCGCACTCCACCCATTGCGGGCCGTAATATGCCATTTATGCGACTGTCTTTTACGGGCCATCAGGTGGGCCTTCCGGCGGTCTAGGCCTTAGTATAGTAACGTGGGTATACCCGTTGGGTATAACCACATCAGCCGGCTTCTTGCCTACGGGGAATAGGCTCCGATTGTTGTCTAGGGCAATTTCCGCAAGCTGTTCCTGCGCGCCGAAGGACTCGGAGATTTTGCTGAACTCTCTGTCGCAGTCATCTGACTTCCGAAAATCGCCGCGGACTGCTATGACTCCCTTGGGTCCGGGAAGTTTGAGCATCAAGTACGCATAATGCGGGACTGCCATGAATCGTGCGAACGCTGGTCGCACGAGGATTACATTGTACTGAGACTTCCAATCCACGACTTCGAACTCAATGCTTTTTTTCCTGAAGTGATCGGCATCTCCGAAAACGACGTCGAGCCAAAGTGACCCCAAAGGATATACTGCCTTGCCTGGCACGATGCCATGGAACGTATTGTCTGACGGCTTCAAGTTGGCGAGCGACAGGTTCATTTTGCGCAACGTGTCTGCGAAGATAATGTTGATACCGCTGCCACCGTCCATGAATACCTTGCTCATCCTGAAACCTCCGACTAGGGCGTGCAGAACTAGGGGAGCATGACCTGGTCGTGGCACTCGCGGGGGGTGGTCCTCGCGAGTGAAACCAATAGGGACTTCTGAACCCTGAAGGTACTCCGGCGCGGGCGGAGGTAAAGTAGTAGCTAGATGAACCTGCCGACTGATTAGCTTTTGGCATCGGTTTGACGGGCGTCCTTTCTGTATCATATACATGGCCCCTCTGGTTTGCGGGTACTGTTCCTGAGCTGTGGCTGCGTTTTCCTGTCTCTGGTTTGCGTGGATTGCTCCCGCAACGTGCCCTGCAGGCGGGGGAGGTGGTCCTTCAGGTGGTGGTAGCGCGAGTGGGAGTCCTGCATTCCTTCGCATCTCGGCCTGAAGTGCTATGAAATCACGACAGTCCTTAAGCAGGTGGGTTGCCGTTAATTTACCGTCATCCCCTCTGAACTTGTGCATTCTGCACGGGTCGGTGAGTTGTTCAGCCGGGGTTCAGAATGGGCGCTCCTCCCTCCGGGTCACCCTGGGCTTCCACTCGTGTTTTCGGCTTCCGTCCTCGCGGTTCCTGTCGTCGCGGTTTCTATCACCGCGATCATCGCGCTGATTTTCACCACTCTAGGTGTTGTTTCGACTGCGACTCTCTTGAAAACCGGCTGCGACCTGCTCGATCCCCTCTGGCTCGCCGTACGGGCGCTGCCTGTTGCGCCTGTCGTTCCGGCCGCGGCGTCCTCAATTGCCCTGCTGGCGATCGTCGGGTGAGGGCAACCTATCGGCTCGAACGGAATCTTCTCCGTCGGCCCATTTGTTGGCTATTTCCATTAGATGCGCAATTGTTCTTGGGTTTTCGCGTCCCAGTGCCTCCTGGAGGTCGTTGCGCCTGACTCCTTGGATGAATGAGAAAATGGCATTGTCCTCTGATATATCGGCTCCTGAATTCTTCAACGTGGTCCATCGCTGAATGTACTCGCGAAGAGACTCGCCGGCCTTTTGCTTGCAGGCTCTGAGTTGCTGAAAAGAGGCGGGTCGGTGAAAAGTAGACGAAAAATTTCTCTTGAAATCGCTGCAGAAAGAATCCCACGTCCCGTATGAACTGCGCAGCAAGCTACTGAGCCAAGCTCGGGCTGATCCCGTGAGCATCAACTGTATGTACTGCATTGCAGTCGTTCTGTTTCCTCTTTGACAGGCTACCGCCGTGGTGTAGTCTTCCAACCAAGCTGATGGCTCCTGAGTACCATCAAACTTAGGGGTTTCTGAAGTTAGCTTGAACCTCTTGGGCATGCGAGTTTCTCGGACGGCAGTCGTGAAGCACATGCCTCCACATGGCTCGACTTCCGAATCCGTGTACGAACTGCTTCGACTGGAGCCCGGGGTTCGACTGCGTTGCCGTCGCTGGTGTCTCCGCTTATTTACTGTTCGCTGAGTAATATAATTTCGTGCGTCGACTCCTTCCTCCACGTAGTCGTGCTCGAAGCCAGCGGCTCGCCGTTGCTGGCGGCGTTCTTCTCTGTCGCGCCGTCGCTCTTCTCGCTCGCGGCGGCGTCGAGTGGCTCGCTCTTCTTCTGTCTCGGTCCTGTCCCGACTGCTGCGGTGACGCTGCCTGGACCTGCTCCTTTCCGGTTCGTCTCTATCACGCCCATCACGGTGACGGCGTCTGTACCTGCTTCCTTCGGGGTCATCACGGTCACGGTCCTCACGACGTCGAGTGCCGTGGTGTGCGTCATCGCCCTGGGGGTAGATGTGTCCGTTGGCCTGTTGCCGTTGGATCGAGTGCCGGTGTTTGGCTGGTTCTGCCCAGGGCTGATCCCCGGACGGCCTGGCGTGGGGGCGGCGGGTACCAACGCTGTCCCGACGGTTCCTAGAGCGTCTATCTGTGCCATATGAAGGCCATACCGTGGGTCAGTTGCTGCGGGCAGTGTAGATCGCAAATAAGACGCCACCGAGGCGACTGCCGCTGCAGTCGTCTGCGGTACTGGTATACTGTCGTCTGCAATCGTCATGAATCTCTGTCTGATACTAGTTGGTTGGAAACCAGCCGCAGTCGCCTGGGGCATACGGGTGCGGGTTCTCACATGTTCTGTAGTTCTTGGCTCGTATCTTGTCGAATAGGATGACGGGTTGCCCGCTCGTCTTGCACTGGCTGAATCTGCCCGTACCTGTCTCTCGGCGAATTCACGCTCCATCTCGATCAGCTCCAGATTCTTCTTGCGCAGCAAATACTGATAAGCCAGTAAGTCATCCATGGGGGAGTCCTACGGCATCACGGTCCCGTTGTTGACGACGTCTTGGATTCGGACTGCCATCTCCTCTGTGATGGAAAGTTCCTTATCCGCGCTGAGTCGAACTAATAGCGGGTACTGGACAGGCTCCGGCTCCCTGTGCTGCGGCGGAGTCGTAAACGCGCTTGGTGCGCCGTTTACCACAAACACTTGGCTGGATGGACGGTTGCGTGCATTGCGACCTTCGCCACGGCGATCGCCATCGTCGCTCGACGCGGAGTCGACGCTGCGCAAAACGGCTGCCACCTGAAAGACAGCACAGTCGGAGCAATAATAAGTGACGTCAGAGCCGCCAGTCGATGACGACGCGGAGTCGATGGCAGCCAGGGTCGTCGCAGGTGCAAAGTTGATGACAGCTGGAGTCGATGTCGGAGCAAGGTCGGTGGCGCTTGACGTCGATGCAGGGGCGAAGTCGATGGCGTCTGGCGCAGGTGCGATCGTCGCCTTCGACCTCAAGGATCGGGCAGGACTTGACACGTCGAGCGTTCCCCACTTGTTAACAAGGAAACGGAAACCGCCGAATGTTAGATCCATACCTGAGTGAATCTCCGCGAACGCTGGTCGCTCGGATTCTGAGTGCGGGCGGAATTCGAAGGTCTCGAGGGTGTACGGCCTCCGTAGATCCGGCAGGTTCCGGACTGTTGCGGATGCTGAAGACAAAGTCGATGATGCAGATGATGGGTCCGCCGAACCCGTGAATCCAACACTAGTTCTTCCCACAGACGGCGCCAATTGACGAGTCATGGACTCGGCAAATCCCATGATTAACTACCCTTGGTTATATCGGAAGGAAACGGTATATAGGTGTCGAGGTGTGATTCCCACGAAGCTAGGGATAGTCACTCTCTGAGGTGAAGTTCGTGGAGGGGACTGAACACGTTGGTCTATAACCCTCAACCGGCCCGGCGACGATGCTCGACGAGCTCGGAGAGGGACGGCACGACAGAGACAACACCAACCCGTACCCAGGTTCACGGCCCTCAGGAGGAGGTAAAACCGCTACTCCTGCTTGTCTGAATTGCGCTGTAGAGGGTACAGTACAATGAGCTTGCCGAGGGCTCGCTTGTGGCAGTGCAGAGCTCAAAGAGGGAAGCTGAGGTCTTCTTCCTCCTCGAGTTCGCTAAGCTAGGTTAAGCTATGGTGCGAGTAGTTGATTGATTGATCGATCGACCGATCCTTTTCTACAGAGGGGTTCCCTCTCCTTTTATAGGTGCCTCGGGCCTCATCCTTGCGACCCGCGCAGCGGAAGGGTTCCCACATGGCGACGGCACGGAGGAGCGGGGTGCACCGCGGCTGGGTTGTCCATGGACTCGGTCCATGGTCGTAAAGCCTGCTCGTGACGCCAGAAAGTCACCGTCCACGCAGGACGGCCAGCTGGTGCCGCAGACACCGCGGGGGTGCCCACGGTGACGTCTTCCTTGGAGCGTAGCGCCGGCCAACTTCTTTATCACCAAAGAGGAAACCCTCGTAAGCCGGCGCAGGGGACACAGCTTTGTTGACTCCTTTAATCACCAAAACGGAAACTGCGGCGCCGTCGTCATCGTGCGCAGACGCGCGCGTCACTCTGCGGCGCGGCAGTGGCCATGTGCGCCTTGCAGCGGTTGCTTCGTAGCGAAGTATCTCCACAGGGCCTGGCGGACTTGTGGAGGGATTTGCGTTGCCCCCTCTCCAGGGGAGAGGGCCCTGTAGAGGGGCAGCCTCGGGAGGGGCCTCTTCAGGCCTGCGCTGCCCCCTTCAGCCGTCTCGAGGGTTTCCCCTCTCGAGGGTCTCTCCAAGCGTTTTGCTTGGTCCTTAGTCGTTTCATCGACACTGTCGCGTGTGAGGGCTGTGGAGAGTGGGCTCTGCACACCCTGGATCCCACTGGGCCGACAGTAGCCCCCGGGCCCATGACGGGCACGGCGAGGCCCATCGGGTCCAGACGAAGCGTCGTGGGTCCAAAATGTCCGGCCGGCCCGTGACACGCGTCGTTCGGTGGTGAGCTTGCGGCGACTCGGTTTCTCCGGTAGAAACGTGCGTCGTGGGGGGTCCCACCACGACCCCCACGACCACGCCTTGGTAACTGCCCAAATGGGGTATAAAGCTGCGCGCCTGTCCGAACCGCAGTCATTACTCCCATTCCGCGCATCCAGTCTTCTAGCTCTCGGCTCCCTAGCTTTCCTTCTCCGGCGAACTCCTTCCTTCTTCGGCACTCCGCTTCTTGCCCCTTCCTCGACAATGGGCGGACCGAAGGGCAAGGCGGCGATGGGGACGCTCCCCTCCGATGCGCAGGGCGAAGAGGCGCTTGGCCCCGCTCTGATCAGCGAACGCGTCAATGCGGCGGCGCTGGACAAGATCCAGCACCTGGTCGCCGGGAAGACCAACGAGCACGGCGCCAGCGCCATCCGGCCCGCCAAGCTCGGCCGACTTCCGGCGGGGTTTTTCCCCATCTTCCTCCACACCCTTTTCGCCGGATTGGTGCCTCCGTACTCGCCCTTCTTGGAGGCGGTTCTGGAGTTCTACCAGATCCATCTCCTTCATCTACACCCCAACGCCATCCTCGTCCTCTCCATCTTCGCCTACTTGTACGAGGCGTACTTGGGGGTGCAGCCCTCGGTGGCCCTCTTCCGGAGCTTCTACGCGCTCCGGAATTCCGCGAAGACCGAGCGGACGGGATGCGTGTCGTTCCGCATCGTGGACGGCATGGGGGACGTCTACATCCCCATGTCGTGGAGCGGCGAGAAGCCCGTCACGGCGGTGGTGAAGAAGGTGGACGACTTCAGGCAGAAGTGGTTCCTCATCGGCGCCTCGTCACGGAGCTCCTTCCTCGACACCCCGGAGGCGCCGCCCGTGAAGAATACTCACTGGGGCAAACAGGCCTTCCAGGGTTCGCAGATAGGAGCCCTCGTGGCGCGCATGAGGACGCTTCGGGCGAACGGCCTTACCGGCCAGATGATCGCGGTGGACTTCGTGTGGCGCCGCATCGCGCCTCTACAGGCGCATAAGAAGCCGATGTGGATGTACTCGGGCCCCTCCGACCCGATGCGACTCCACCCCTGCGACCATCGCCCCGCCGTCGTCGAGACCATCATGGGCGGCCTCTTCATCAACCCCGACGTGCCCGTGGCGATCGCGGCGGAGCTGAGGCCTCTTCATCAGATGAACCTGGCTCCGCGCCTGGCGATTCTGGAGCGGATGCCCGCCTTCACCCCGCTAGGCCTGGCGGGGGAGGAGGAGGAAGAGGGGCCCATGCCCATGGCGAGAGGACCAGATGCCGCGGAGTCGCCGTACGCATCTGACGCCGAGCAGGGCGACGCGGCGGCTGGGGCCATTCCCTCTGCAGGCGGCGCGAGCTTGTCAAGGGCCGCGTCCCCTCCTGAGGAGGTCTTCGAGCTCTCATCTAGCGACGACGAGGAGGCCGAGGCGGGGCGACAGGAACCCCGGACCAAGGCGGCCCACGACAGGCCTGCTGGGGAGCCCCCGAGCGCTCCCCTCAAGAGGAAAGCTGAGGCGGCTCCGGAGGGATCCGGAGTCCGGGCCACCCGTTCTTGGCGTTCGTCCGGCATGGCGTGGGTTGACACCCGCGCCAAGAAGACAGGGTAAGTGTTTCTAATTTTGTTCTCCTCCTTCGGTCTTTGCTTGTTTGCTCCCTCTGACAGATCTTCTTGTTCTCTGCCAGCGACCCGGCGCCTGCGAAGCGCCGCAGGCTCCGCAAGGCGGTGGACGTGAAGAGGACCGCTCCGGAGGCCGCGGCAGAGGCCGCAGCAGAAGAGGCCTCGAGGCGCGGAGGAAATCCCTGCAGGCCCTCACGGGGATGCTCCTCAGGCTGAGGCGACCGCGCCGCCTCTGGAGGAGGAGTGCCCTGAGGAGCGGGTGGAGAAGGCGCCCACTCCGCCGCGTGCTGCGACTCCGCCAGTGCAGCAGGAGGCCGCGGCAGACACTACATCGGCCCCGCTCTCGCCAATGGCCGATGAGACGGTGGGAGCAGATCTCCCGCCGCCCCCGCCAAGCACCACGGCGGAGGAGGAGGCAGCGGCTACGGGGCAGACCTCTCCTGCCCCGGGAACCCAGGACGAGGCGCCGCCTGAGGGGGGCAGCGCTGGCGCGCAGAACGCGAGCGCCGAAGCGTAGGACACGCCGCCAAGCCCTCAGGCCCGCGCGGAGGCTCCCCGCTCCAAGCTTGACGCGGGCGCAGGGCCTTCCACTCCGAGCAGGGTTTCCTAGGCCCTTGCCCTCGGTAGCTGGGACTGGAGCAGGGGGCGTCGTGACGTCGCCTTCCGCCTAGTGCGGGAGTCCCTGGAGGGGCTGGAGGCCCACCTCGCTCTGGAGGACCGGGAGCTTGCCCGGCAGCGAGGCGAGCTCGCGGAGGCTTGGGCCGCATTCCACGCGGCTGTGGAGGCTCGCCGGCGGAGCGACCAGGCCCTGCAGGCGGAGCGCGAGGAGGCGCTGCGCTTCGCCGAGGAGGTCCGCGAGGGTGCCATGCGCGACGCCGAAGAGCTCCTGCAGCCCTTGAAGGCCGAGCGCCGGGCAGCGGCAGAAGACTTGGCCGCGGCCAGGGCAGAGCGGGAGGCTGTGGAGCACTCCCTGGCAGCCAAGCACCACGAGCTTGTCGAGCTTGAGGCCAAAATCCTCGCCGACTCTGAGACCGTGCGGACCGCCCTGGAGGGGGTCCGCGCGAGCTTGGACGCCAGGGGGCGGGGCCTGAGCGAGCGCGAGGAGGACGTGCGCCGCCGCGACGAGCAGCTGGAGCTGAGGGAGCAAGAGCTGTCGGGGCAGCGCGCCGCCCTCGAGTCCCGCGAAGAGAGCCTGGCCGATGCTCTCGGCAGGTATGAACGCGAGGTGGCTACCCACAAGGGGCATGTGGAGCGCTTCAACACGAAGTTCGCCGAGCAGAAGAAGGAGGCTGAGAAGGAGTTCCAAGCCCGGGAGAAGGCGTACCGCGGCGCTGTCTCCCGCGACTATGCCGAGAAGTTCACGAAGCAGGAGAACCGCTTCAAGAAGAGGCGCGATGAGGATGCTGCTCGTATCCGCGAGCTGGAACAAATGAACGCCCGGCTGAACTCCTGGGCGCGGTGTGCTGCGGACGGTCGCCGTGCTGCCGAAGAAGCTCGCGACCGCATGGCGCAGGACCTCGCCTCCCTCATGGCGGACATGGAGGAGATGAACAAGCAGGTGGGCCCTGCTGTGGAGAAGGCGGTGGAGGCTGCTGAGAGCGCTCAGGCGGCGCGGGTGCTCTCGCAGCAGCGGGAGCGCATGTTCCAGTCCTTAGTGGGCCGGGGCAACGAGCTCGCCGCGAAGCTGGGAGCGGAAGCGCCGGCCATCCCCGTTCAGGGCAACTCCGACGCCGCCACCTACCTCATGTACTTCGAGCAGCTCTTCACAGCGCTCGAGGGCCCTGCCGCGGAGCTCCGCGACGTCGTCGAGGAGGAGTGCCGCCAGCTCCTGGCGGTAGCGGTCGACCGCATCTTCACCAACCTCCAGCACCTCCAACCGGGCTTCGACTTCACCACGGTGACCGAGCCTCTCGAGGGGGAGGAAGGGTGGAAGATCTCCAACTCCATCCGCGACCAGGTCGACGACTTCTGCAACCGCTTCAAGCGGGCCGCGGCGGAGGATGCTGGCGGCGAGGAGGGCGACGATGAGGAGGGCGAGCCTGAAGGAGAAGAGTCCGGGGAGGACGACGGCGATGCCTCTGCCTGACTTCTTCCTGAAATGTAATGCGCTTGTAGCGCCGTAGGGATATTTGCCTTAAAGACTTTTGCTGTTCAGTCTGTAACATACTTTGTATTTTTAAGCATGTGCTGCTAAGTTTGTGTGCGTGCCCCTCGAGGGCCTTTTGCTTCACTTCCATGTCTTTTTCGCTCTGCGTCGCTAGGACCCTTCTCCTCGCGCTATGACTCCGCCGCTGCGGTATGCTCAAGCAATGACTCGGCAAGGCCGGGGGGAGTTTAAGGCTTAGAGAGGTAGGAGTCCTCGAGGCACGATGCTCAAGGGCCCCCCTTTGACGCGCAAGCAGTACATGGAGAGTGAGGGAAAAGGAACGCTCGAGGGACGCAGAGTGCTCGTGAGAGAGATGCAGAGATTCTCTTGGTGTGAGCAGGGAACTTAGCTTCGCGAGGCTTTCGCCCTGCGTAGGACTCCCTCGGCGATGCGTTCTTCTCCAGGGGCCGAGTTTCTCCTTCACAAGCTTGGAGAGACTCTTGTTCCCTGTGAATGTTAGAGAGGCGAACCAAGACGCTAGAGCACGGTAGTTGAGACTCATGCGCGCTTATAGGTTTCCTCATGGGTATCTCGTGAGGAGAGAGAGTACCAAGGTCCTTTGGAGAGGTGGCGTGTATCCGGGAGCATGCTCTTTAGCCAGAGCTCAGGGTCCCTTGGATTTTGCAGTGCTGCTGGGGTGCTCTTGAGGCACAGGCACCGTACTCAGCCCCCGCTCACGAGGTGCGCATGGGAAGAATATAAGCGCGCATGGAAAAGTAAATGACGAAAGTAAACTTGACATTGAAACATTACATAGCAGCGCCTCAGCGCAGAGTTCACTTAGGAACGAAATGGCGCCGGAGCGCAATGTTCACTTGGGAATGAAATGGTGCCGGAGCGCAATGTTCACTTGGGAACGAAATCGGTTCATTACACTTGGGTTTGCCAAGCTAACGTTCCTTCCATGTCGAGGCATGGGGACCACCCATTAGTGGCAGAGATTCACTGCGGCCTGCGGTGGCTCATTAGCAGGAGACCTCGGAGGGCTGACCCTCAGGAGAAGCTTGGAGATGCTTGGAGGTGAAGCCATGAGCTTCCCTCTAGAGACAAAAAATGCCTGCCGTGACAATGATCACGGGTAGAACTTGCGTAGATGCGCGATGTTCCATGGGTTCTTGACGGGGATGCCGTCTTCAGTCTCGAGGCGTACCGCGCCAGGCCTGGCGATGTGGGAGACCCTGTAGGGGCCTTCCCACATTGGCGAGAGCTTGTGGAGGACTTCTCTGGAGAAGATTCGCCTGAGGATGAGATCGCCCGCCTCAAGAGTGCGTGAGCGCACATGGCGGCTGTGGTAGCGTTGTCGGAGAGTGACTCCCACGGAACAGGGGTAGTCACACCCTGAAGAGAGGTTCGAAGGGGGGACTGAACGCAGAGGTCAAACAATCCTCGAGAGGCACGACGACGGTGCTCGCCGGGCCTGGAGAGGGACTATCACGCCAGAGATGGACACCAGCCCGTACCCAGGTTCACGGCCCTCAGGAGGAGGTAAAACCGCTACTCCTGCTTGTCTGTATTGCACTGTGGGACTTACAGAACAATGAGCTTGCCGAGGGCTCTCTTGAGGCAGTTTGGTGCTTGGGGAGGGACACAATGGTCGTCTTCCTCCTCCAGCAGTTGGCTATTCTATGCGTTTGGCTAAGGCTCCCTCGGTCTCGGAAGCAATCAACCGACTGGAGATCAATCCCTTTCTATGGTGGAGCTCCTGCTCCTTTTATAGGCGCCCCGGGCTCCATCCTCGTGCTGGTGGGTTCGCACATGTCGGTGGCATGGAGGAGCGGGAGTCCACCGCGTCTCATCCGTCCATGGACGCGGTCCATCCGCGCTAAAGTTGCGCGCCGTGGCCGACAGGCTGCAGACGGTGCAGAGCGGCTCGCAGGCGCGGCAGAGGTCGTGGTGGAGCCCACGATGACGATCTTCTTGGAGCGTTCCGCCGTCCAGCCGCTTTATCACCAAAGAGGAAAGTCCTGGCTGTCCTGGCGCAGGCGGCGCGGCTTTGTTGACTCCTTTATCATCAGAATGGCAGCTGGGATGCTCGCGTCACCCTGCGGCTGTTGCAGGGGCCATGTGCGCCCCGCAGCGCTTGCTTAGCCGCGAAGTGTCTCCATAGGGCCGCGGTGGCCTGTGGGGAGGTTTCCTGCTGACCTCTCTCCAGGCGTGTTGAGCCCTGGGGAGTCTCTTGAAGCGCGGGGTCCTCTTCAGGCCCTGACTTCCTCTTCAGGCCCTCAAGAGGAGATGCCTCTCGAGGGTCTCTCCAAGCGGTAGCTTGGTCCTTAGTCGTTTTGACGAATCTGTCGCGGGCGAGGCCTGTAGGGAGTGGGCTATGCACACCCCGGTCCTCAATGGGCCGACAGTAGCCCCCGGGCCCGCGATGGGCACGGCTGAGCCCATGACCGCAGCCGAAGCGTCGTGGGCCCAAAGTGTCCGGCCGGGCCGAGCCACGCGTCACTCAGGCGAGTAACGGTTGTGCACGATCTAGGGCGTGCGTCGTGGGGGGTCCCACAACGCCCCGGTAACTGCTCCTCGACGGGACATAAAGCCCTCGCGCCGGAGCAGGGAGCCGTTACTGCTCCCACTCTCTCTTGCAGAAGCCATCCGCCCCGAGCTCTCCGCTCCTGCTCTCTGTCACATCCCAAATTTTGAAACTAAGAAAAACTTAGTTTTACAAGACCCAAATTTCTGAACCAACAAAAACTTTTGAAATGTTTTACTGACGATTGTATTTCCTTCCCATTGTTGTGTTTGAATTGTGTGGACTTGGAAGTGCGGTGGATCTTGTGGTGATTATTTGCTTGTTGGACTTCTGATTGTATTGATTGTTAATTCTTATTTTATTGTTTGCTTGGGTGAATAATTACACCAATGTACTTGAAGTGTTAAATTGAAGACACACTTGACAACAAATTTGGAATGTGACTTGAATAGAAACAAACTCCTAAAATTATTAAACAATTTGAAATTAAGATCATAAGTTAAGTAGATGATCTTATCAAATTATTCTCTCTACCTAACTTTCTATTTTCTTCAAACAAATACTTTCTTATGAAAATAAAATCTATTTGAAGTTAATATATTTGTCAAGGAAGTTCCAAGAGTTCAAAAATAATATTTGAACTTGCTTCAAAATTTCAAAGGATTATAAATTTGTATTTAAGAAAAATGCCATTTTTAAAGCCCTAGGAACAAATATAGTTCAAAACATTTTATTTAAATACCCCAATTTTTGTGGAGCCTCCACATGTTGTGGGGAGCCTACCCAAATCATTTCAGATTTTTCTAAAATGTTTTGATGCCTCAAATAAATCACTGAAAAGCTACTGGTTTTAAAAGAAATAAAAGAAAATCAGGAAAAGGACGCAGTTGTAAATAAGAAAAGTTCTGCCAGGGGTTTTTTGGGAATGTGTCGTGGCCCTCCTGTAGCCGCGGCACGGCATGGCGCCAGTGCCGCCGTGCTCCTCGTTCCCGCTCGACGCCGCTCGTCGCCAGGGCCCCCTCCCGCTCCTCCTGCCGTGTCGAGGGAGCACGACGCCGTGCCGCCCTCGGCCCTGCTCCTCCGTGACCGGGTGCCCTCCCCTCGCTGTCCCCAGCTCGCCCGACCGAGCGACCAGAACACGCCGACGCCGGCCGCGGCCGTCCCTGCACTCCAGCTCGCACCGCCCGGACCCCCCCTCCCCTCCTCTCCCCTGCGAGGAGATAAGAAGACCCCGGGCCACTCCTTGCTCTCCCTGCCCAGATATTTTCCCTCTCCCTCTCCATTTCTTCCACCATGACCGTGGCCGAGCCGAGTGCGCCGTCGCACGTCACCGTCGATTGAGAGCTCCCCGAGCCAAGCCAGGACCACCCGAAGCTCCGCCTCGTCGTCCTCTACGTCCCCGTGCAAGGAATCGCCGCGGGTCGCCCGGGATCGTCGTCGCCGTCCGCGTCTTCTCCCTCTCCGGCCGCCGGACACCGAGCAAGCTCACGACCTCCTTCGACCTTCTCCATCACCGCTGCGGGTACCCACGCGTCAAGGGTGAGCGCGCCGTCCTCCGGGACATCTTCTTCTTCCTCCTCCTACTCTGTAGCCTCACCTTCGAGCGAGAGGCCGTTCGGCCGTCCGCCATGGCCGTGCGATTTCGAGCACGCGCGCGTCGCCGTGCGTCCTCCCCTTCGGTCTCCAAGCACACGCGCGAGTTCGTCCACGCACCCGCACTCGTTTGCACCCCCGCACCCCCGCGGAGCGCCGCCAGAACCAGGCCGTCACCGGCCGTTGCTCTCCGTCGGGCACGGCCACCGTGTGATGTTCTTCAGTTTCGTCAGTTAGGACCGCGCGAGTTAGCTCTTATTACATCAGATCCGTATACTAGCACTCACACCGCACCACCCCAGTGGCTAGCACCAGCGCGCGCGCTCGCGAGGTCGCGAGTTCGAACCCCGGCGGCGCGCTGCCTTTTCGGTTTATTTTGCACGCTGACAGGTGGGCCCCACCGGTCAGTGACCGTGGCGGTCAGCACAGCCCGCACTCAACCCAGTCAGCACCAGCGTGGCACTCGGGCCCGCATGGCAGTGGCTGTGGCTAGCCAGCCCTTCGGTGCAAAACGTTCCACTAGGTTTTCTGAGAAATAAAATAAATAGACAGATTCAAATATAAATTTGTAAAATCCATAACTTTTTAAATACTTATCCAAAAATTACAAATAAGATACCAAAATGTTCAGAAAAATAAAACCTGTCTTTTGGTGTAATTCACCTATCCAAATAAATTAGTTTATTTGATGTTTTATTAGAATAAAGAAAATGGCAGAATAGAAAAGGCTTTTGGAAAATTCATATCTTTAAAAATAAGGATCCAAAAATTAAGTTTGACCTATTAAAATGTTTAGCAAGTGATAACCTTCATATTCCACCTTGTTTCCACACATGGATAATTATTTTGTAGTGTTGCTTAAATTAAATTAAAAAAAGGGCATATTGAGAAAGGATGTTATAAATTAATCCGTGATAAATTTTGGAATGAATCCAATTGGGTTGTCTTCTATATGTGTAGGAGAACATATCCCTAGCTTGGTTTGAATTTAGGAGTCACTGATTGACTTTGGTGCTAATTATAAGGTTAGGTCTTTTCTGCCTATTTTTTTAGGCCTTTAATTAATTGTTATGTTATAATTTTATTGTTATAAATGTGTTTCCTAGCATGTGTAGGATGGTAGGCCACTGGTATGACATGTTCTTTTATTTTACTAGCATGTTAGGATAGCTACTTGTGGGTTATGTATTGTTAGGGTTTTATTCCCTAATAGTTGCTCTTATAGTAATAAAATTATTATTACTCTTGTGTTGCTTGTTTTAAATTTCATCTTGTGTGCTAATATTAGCATGGTTGGTACTGTTATTGGTGTTTGCTAGACATATTGGTTGTTAGACATGTTGGTGTGATTAATATGTTGCCTTGCTTGTTAAACTAGGTTGCCTTTAAGTTGAATTACCAAGATTAATTGGTAGTTTAACTTTTGTCTGGAGTATTTCCTGATCAGAGAAAAGTGGTTACTAAGTACCTCTAATTGAGGATGCCTTGGTGCTCTATATTTTGGCATGTGTATGGTGTTATACTCCTGTGAGTATCATGCCCTAGTAAATATAGATTTAGTTCGTTGCTTAATTAAACTAGTGCTATGTTTGTGGCTTGAGTGATTAGTTTGATACTTGTGGTTTGTTCCTTGTTTGTATGCCACTTGTGGTTTGGTTTGCTTATTGCGTGTTGTTTTATTTTCATGTTGCGACGCTAGTTATAAACGCTACCGGAGTGGTATTTGGAAAGGATTTATCGAAGAAGGATGGGAGTTATTTCTTGATCAGTGAGAAGAAGCCCAGGAGCATTATGCGGGAATCAGGCAAGCTATCCCCTGAGCTTGCATCTTTATACATCTATTTTGGTTCACATGTTTTACTTATAAAGAGCATATGTGATTTATGTGGTGGTTGCCACTAAAGCTATGATTTTGAAAACCTTTTTTTCCAAAATACAAGTATATTATTTTGACACCCTATATGGAGATATTAGATGGAAATTCCTTTTCAAACTATAGGATGGGAAAAAAATTGTTTACTCAAAACTCCTTTGAAAATACTTGTGTGGACATGGAATACCGAGATGTCGGTGTTGAAGTGGAGAAATGGTGAATGGTGATGTTTATGAAAATGCACATTGTGTCCTTGTACTTACGTCGACCAGCCGATAACCTGTGCAACCACATTACCTGACATGGGTAGGGCTTAGCTGGAAACTTGTTTATCTTAGTATGGAGCGCCTCAAAATGCTTAGGAGGGTGGGACCCTCTGAACCAAGTTATCTAAATGCGGGAACTAGATGTAATCTAGATTCGCTGCTGGTTGCAAACAGTGGGCCTCCTGCCATGGCGCAGTGTTGCTTGGAGAGACCGGATCGATACGATGGCCACCTCCACTGGGTGCCGGGGAGATTCAGTCCCACTGAAGAGGAGGCTCTATACTAGGGTGGACATAGCGAAAGGCTTTGATCTGGTTATCCGGACCCCCGCATACGGTCGTATGACGGGCCGTGGCAGACACGGCGGAATGACCGTTTGGTGTGGGTAAAGTGCACAACCTCTGCAGAGTGTAAAACTATTCGAATAGCCGAGTCCTCGGATATGGACAGTTGGGAGGCCCTACTCTGACCTATGTGCAAGTTTTGGAAAAAAATTGAGTTTTAAAAAGAAAAGGAAGTGGAGAATGACCCATACACCTATACCAACGGATCGGTATGAGGTTGTTGGGGACCATGAACCGTGACGGGTTATGGTCCGATAAAGGAGGAGTTTTGGAGAAACAGATAAAATGGTGATTTTCCGAGAAAAATGTTTATTAAAGAGACTTCTTACCTTTTTCAACAAAGATGTCTTTTTGGAAAAAAAGTTTTAAAGAGACTTCTTACAAAGGCAGATTTAGTGGAAAAGTTCTAAAAACCTGTTTTTTTTTTTATAAAGATATAGAGGTTTCAAAACAAAGTTTTATTAAACAAAGGTCTATCCTCCCCTTTTTAACAAGGAAGTAGAGTTTTCAAAGCAAACGAAGTTTTATTTAAACAAATAAAAGAGTAGTATATGCTCATGTTGGGGTAGTTTGCGAGTACGTAAATGTACTCATGGCTGTGTCCCTGGATATTCCCATGTCCAGAGTCCAAGAAGAAGTATGCTGAAGACCGAGAGACCGATGACGTCCTTGCGAACTAGGCCGTCTTCCCAGTCAGCTGCCTGTAGGTGTCTTGGCAAATGACTCGGGCCCCACGTTGATTGGTGTTTTCCGCTGCAAGAACTTATTGAAGATTATGGCTTCAATCAAGTAAGTAATTCCTTCGGTAATTATGGATGTTCTTTTGATACCAGTTTGATTGTGCTCAGCGACAGACTGATCACGGGATCGCTGATGTTGTAGGCACAAGGGTATTTCGGACAGCTAGTCCGGGGTCCCCACACTCTCCGACGCACCCTGCTCCTTTCTTCTCCAACTTCTCCCCGCGCCGCGCTCACCACCTCCTAGGCGATGAGTCCGGCCAAGAACAAGGGCAAGGCGGCTGCGGGGTCTTCTTCGCAGGCGGCGCCTGCCGAGGCCGCGCATGGCGCGGCATTGCTAGGGGTGCGCGTCAACGACAAGGCCCTCGACAAGGTCCGCTTCCTGGTGGCGGACCGGACCAACGAGCACGGCGCCACCGCGCTCAAGGCCGCGGCGCACGGGAAACGCCCGCGAGGGTTTTTCCCCGTCTTCCAGCACTGTGTCGCTGCAGGGCTGGTGCCGCCATTCTCGCCGTTCCTGGAGGGGGTGCTGGCCTTCTACCAGATCCAGCTGCTGCACCTCCACCCCAACTCCGTGCTCATCCTCGCCATCTTCGCCTACCTCTGTGAGGCGTACTTGGGCATGGAGCCCACGGTGGACCTCTTCCGGTGCTTCTACGCGCTCCGGAACACGGCGAAGAATCAGCGCTCCGGATGCGTCTCGTTTCGCATCGTGGATGGCATGGGGAGCGTTTACATCCCCATGTCGTGGAGCGAGGGCAAGGCCATCACCTCAGTGACGAAGAAGGTGGACGACTTCCGCCAGCGGTGGTTCTTCGTCGGGGTGGAGCAGCCCTGCGCCTTCCTAGAGGTCCCTGACGCGCCGCCCGTGAAGAACTCGAACTGGGGCAAGGCCCCCTTCAGCGGCGCGCAGAACGCAATGTTAACGGGCCGCCTGAGCTACCTTCGGGAGGAGGGCCTCACGGGGCAGATCATCGTCGCGGATTTCGTGACGCGCCGCATCGCTCCACTCCAGGCGCACGCGATGCCCATGTGGATGTACTCCGGCCCCCAGGACAAGATGCGGCTCCACCGTGAGGACAACGACAAGGACGCTGTCGACAACGTCCTGTCCGCACTCTTCATCAACCCGGCGGTACCCGCCATGGACGAGCTCCCTATCACGCTGCGGCCCCTGCACCAGTACAACATGACCGAGCGCCTGGCCATTCTGGAGGGGATGCCTTCGTTCACCCCGTCGGGCCCGGCGGGGAAAATGGTGCCTGTGCCGGTGGTGCACGAGGCAGAGGGGGCAGTGACGCCCTCTGCCTCAGGAGCTGGGCAAGGCGAGGAGGAGGCCGCAGCAGGGGAGGAGTCCTCTTCGAGGGCCGGGCCCCTTACTGACGAGATTTGCGACATCTCGTCGGGCGATGACGACGACGCCTTCATGGTGGTGCCCGCGCGCCAGGCGGAGGAGGAGGAGGCCGAGGAGGAGGCCTCTGACGAGGAGGCCTCGCCAGGGCGTCGCGAGCCCCGCTCCAAGGCGGCTGTGGACCGGTCCGGGGCGAGGCCGTCAGACGTCCCCTCCAAGAGGAAAGCCGAGGCGCCTCCGGAGGGGTCAGGTGCCAAGGCCAAGCCCTCCTGGCGCTCGCCAGGCTTGGCGTGGGTCGACACCGGCGCCAAGGAGTCCGGGTATGTGTTTTAGGTTTTTAGCCGATCGATTCTTGTTCTTTCTCTTTCCGCCTATTCCTGAAGATCTTTCCCTGGTGCTTGCCAGTGACCTTGTGCCTGCGAAGTGTCGCAAGCTTCGCAAGGCGGCAGAGGTGAAGAAAGCCACGGCTGAGGTCGTGGCTGAGGAGGCCGCGAGGCCTGTAAAGACGGCCTCCACAGGCCCAACCGAAGAGATGCCTCAAGCGCAGGCAGCTGGGCCTTTAGCCGGGACAGCGGCGCCTCAGGCGGAGGCAGCTGCGCCGCCCCTCGAGCCGATGGTGGTGGAGGCGCAGGAGGAGCGGGTTGCTAGCCCTCCTCGCGCCCCTACCCCGCCTCGCGCGGCCACGCCACCGCGCGAGCCAACTCTGGCCCGCGAGGCTACTCCACCTCGCGCAACCACGCCTCCCGCGCAGCCAGAGGCCGGGACAGACCAGGGCCCGCCAAGCGCGGGCGCATCTGCAGGGGGAGCTCCTTCGTCTCCGCCACGTCCCGCAGCGGGGGGCGAGGCGCAAGAGGTGACGCGCCAGGGCGGCGAGGTCGGTGAGGCCAGTATGGGCGCCGCGACGGACGGGGCGCGGTCTAGCCCCCTGGCACGCCCAGAGGCTCAGTTCTCCAGGCCCGGCGCAGGGGCGGGCACCCCCTCATGCCGCGACCTGGTCCTTGGCGGCTGGGACTGGAGCAAGGGGCACCGTGAAGTCGCCTTCCGCGTCGTGAGGGAGTCCCTGGAGGGCTTGGAGGCGCAACTTGCCCTCGAGGACGCTCAGCTCACCCAGCAGCGCGACGAGCTTGCGGGGGCGTGGCCGCGCTTCCACGCTGCGGTCGAGGCCCGCCGCCAGGAGGATCTGGCCCTCCAGGCCGCACGCGAGGAGGCCGTCCGCTTTGCCAAGGAGGTCCGCGAGGGGGCCATCCGTGACGCTGACGAGCTCCTTGCCCCTCTCCAGGACGAGCGCAACGCGGCCGCCGATCTCCTCGCCGAGGTGAAGGCCGAGCGCGAAGCTATGGAGGGCTCGCTGGCGCAGAAACGTCGCGAGCTGGCCCAGCTAGAGTCCCAGCTCCTTTCCGCCCATCGGGTCGCGCAGGAGACTCTGGAGGGGGACCGCAAGAGCCTTGCCGAGCGCGAGCGGCTGCTGGCCTCCAGGGAGCAGGACGTGTTGCAGCGCGACGAGCAGCGGCTCCAGGCGGAGGGCGAGCTTGCCACCAAGCGTGAAGAGCTTGCGGCGCGCGAGGGGGACCTGGCTCAGGCGCTCCAGAGGCACGACGAGAACGTCACCGCCCAGAAGCAAACCCTGGAGCGCTTCCAGCAGCGGTTTGCCGAGAAGAAGAAGGAGGCGGAGGCGGCCCTCGCGGAGCGCGAGAAGGAGTTCAGGCGGACCACCTCCAAGGAGTACCGCGACAAGGCCAAGAAGCAGGAGGACCGCTTCAAGGCCAAGCACGCTACCGATGCCAATCGGATCGCGGAGCTCGAGAAGGCCAACTCCAAGCTCGAGGCCCGCCTCCAGCGTGCCAAGGAGGCCTATCGCCAGGCGGAGGATAGTCGCAGGGCAGCTGTCCTGGAACTGGACGCCCTCGTCAAGGACGTGGAGGGGCAGGCGGGCTCAGCGGCCAAGCAGGTGACGGAGGCTGTGGACACCGCGCAGGCGGCTCGCGTGCTCACGAAGCAGCGGGAGCGTATGTTCCAGGCGCTGGTGGCCAGGGGCAACGAGCTTGCAGCTCAGCTTGGCGCGGAGGCGCCGCACGCTGAGGTTCGCGGCCGCGGCGATGCTGCCATGTACCTGGTCTACTTCGACCAGCTCTTCACGGCCCTTGAGAGCCCCGTCGCCGATCTCCGCGAGGTGATCGAGGTCGAGAGCCGCCAGCTCCTCGGGGTGGTTGTTGACCGCATCTTCACCAACCTTCGGCTCCTCACGCCCGGCTTCGACCTCGCCACGGTGACCGAGGAGCGCACGGGCGAGGAGGTCTTGCGGGTCTCCAACTCGCTCCGCGAGCAGGTCGAGGCCTTCTGCAACCGCTTCAAGCGCGCAGAGGTGGCTGCGGAGGACAGCGAGGAGGAGGCCGCCCTTGCTGAGGAGGAAGACGCTGAGGAGGAGGAGCATGCTGGCGCGGACTCCGCCTGAGCCCTTGATTCATTGCGCCTTTGAGCGCCTGTATCTGAAACAGTCTTATGTTTAGACACTATGCATTTTGGGCATGTAATATATTCCCTCGAGAGGCCCTTTCTGCCTTATTTTCATGTCTATGTTTTCTCTGCGTCGTTAGGTCCCATCTCTTCGCGCTATGACTCCGCCACTGCGGTATGCTAGAGCAATGACTCAGCAAGGCCGGGGGGAGTTTAAGGCTTGGAGAGGTAAGAGCCCTGAGTCGCGATGCTCAAGTGCCCCCCTTAGACGTACGAGTAGCCCATGAAGCACAAGGGAGAATGAAATCGCTCGAGGGGCAAACGTGCGCTTGGGGAGAAAGAAGCTCTCGAGTTACGAGTGTGGGACTTAGCTTCTCGAGGCTTTTGCCCTGTAGAGGTTTTTTAGCCTGGCGAGGAGGTCTTCTTCAAGGGTTTTGCCCTGCCGCCTCCTCAGGCTTGTAGAGACGCTTGTTCTCTGTAGATGTTAGAGGGGCAAACCCAAACGCTTGTGCACGGTACTAGGGACTAATGCGCGCTTATAGGTCCCCTCAGGCGTTCCTTGCGAGGAGAGAGAGTACCAAGGTCCTTTGTAGAGATGGCGTGTTTGTGGGAGCTTGCCCTCCAGCCAGAGCTCGGATCCTTGGGTTTTGCAGTGCTGCTGGTGTGTCATTTGAGGCACTGGCACCGTACTCAGCCCCCGCTCGCGAGGTGCGCATGTGGAGAGATATAAGTGCCCATTTTCAACAAAGAAAAAAGTGCTGGAATAACTCACCACCAAAATATTACATAGTGGCGCCGTAGCGCATTGTTCACTTAGGAACGAAATTGTTTCATTATGCTTGGAGTTGCCAAGTTAACGTATTTGACCATGTCGAGGCATGGGGACCACCCATTAGTGGCAGAGACTCTCAACGGCCTGAGGCGGCTCGTTACATGGAGAGCTCGGAGGGTTGACCCTCGAGAGAAGCCTTTGGGGCTTGGAGGTTTAAGCCGTGAGCTTTTTTAACCTCTAGAGACAAAAAATGCTTTGAGGTGGAGCCGTAAGCTGCCTCTTCAGCCAGATGTCTTGACGTGACAATGATCACGGGCGTGACAATGATCACGGGTAGAACTTGCGCTGGTGCGCGATGTTCCACGGGTTCTTGACGGGGATGCCGTCTTCGGTCTCGAGGCGTACTGCGCCAGGCCTGGCGACGTGGGAGACCCTGTAGGGACCTTCCCACATCGGCGAGAGCTTGTGGAGGCCTTCCCTGGAGAGGATTCGCCTGAGGACGAGGTCGCCCGCCTCAAGGGTGCGTGAGCGCACATGGCGGCTGTGGTAGCGTCGCAGGTCTTGCTGGTACCCTGCCGCTCTGAGGGCGGCCTGACGGCGCAGTCCCTCGAGGAACAGCAGGTCGTCGTTGTGGAGGCCCTCTTGGATGTCCTCATTGAAGGCAAGGACCCGTGGTGATCCATGCTTGATTTCTGCGGGGAGGACTGCCTCAGCTCCGTAGACCAGGGCGAAGGGCGTTTCGCCTGTAGGCCTTGAGGAAGTTGTGCGTATGGACCAGAGCACTGAAGGGAGCTCGTCGATCCAGCCCTTGCCGTGGCCCTTGAGGATGTTGAAGCTTCTGGTCTTGAGGCCCTTGAGGACTTCTGCGTTTGCTCGTTCGGCTTGACCGTTGCTGCGTGGATGAGCCACCGAGGCGAAGCAGACCTTGACGCCGAGCTTGTCGCAGTAGGCTCGGAAGATGCCGCTGGTGAACTGCGAGCCATTGTCGGTGATGATGCGGTTGGGCACGCCGAAGCGGCAGACCAAGCTCCTGATGAATTTCACCGCGGCCCCAGCCGGTATTGTGCGCACTGGCTCGACTTCGGTCCACTTGGTGAACTTGTCGATGGCCACGAAGAGGAAGCGATAGCCCCCCTGCGACCTTGGGAAGGGGCCCAAGATGTCCAGCCCCCAGACCGCAAACGGCCAGGAGAGCGGGATGGTTTGAAGCCCTAGCGCCGGCTGATGAATTTGCTTGGCGTGGAATTGGCAGGCGTCGTAGGTTTGCACAATGGCGACGGCATCCTGAAGCACTTGAGGCCAGTAGAAGCCGCTCCTGAAGACCTTGCCCGCGAGGGTGCGCGCACATGAGTGGTGGCCGCACTCCCCGCTGTGGATGTCCTTGATCAGCTCTCGGCCTTCCTCAGGAGGGACGCACTTGAGCGCGATACCATTTGGGCGCTTGCGGTAGAGGTTTCCCTCGAGGATGCAGTAGGATTTCGCCTGTCGAGCGATTCGCTCTGCGTCAGCATCTTCTTCAGGGAGGATCCCTTTCACCAAGTAGTCCTTGATCTCATCAATCCAGCCTGAGGTCTGGTGTGTTGCCGTCAGCAACAGGCACTCCCCTGTGCTGGGACCGCAATCGGGTGCCCCAGACTCAGGAGGCGGTGGGAGCGCTTCGTCTGCGCTTGCGGCTGTGGTCTCTCGAGGCTGCTTGATGGATGCCTTGGCGAGCCTCTCTTCAAAGACGCCGGCCTGCTGGGGTTGCCTCCGCGAGGCTCGCTTGGCGATGTCGTCAGCCTCTTGGTTTTCCTTCCTCGGGATGTGCATGAGCTCCATGCCCCTGAAGTGCTTCTCGAGCTTGCGGACCTCTTCAAGGTATGCGGCCATGTGGTCGTCTTTTGGCATGTAGCTCTTGTTGGAGAAGTTGACGAGCAGCTGGGAGTCTCCCTTGACGAGCAGGTGCTTGACGCCTACAGCGATGGCGGCCCTTAAGCCGGCGAGGAGGCCTTCGTATTCGGCGATGTTGTTGGAGATCTTGTCGATCGTGAAGCACAGCTGGACAGCGTAGTCTAGCTTGTCACCCTTGGGCGAAGTCAGGACAACGCCTGCTCCACCATTGCGGCAAGCGAAGGCTCCGTCGAAGTGCATGGTCCAGTGGCTAGGCACTGTGCCTCCCGAGGGCTCGGCTTCTTCCTCGCGAGGCTCCTCATGGCTTGGGTCAGTCCATTCTGCGACGAAGTCAGCCAGCGCTCTTCCTTTTATGACCCTCGTGGTGTCAAAGCGCAAGTTGAATGGCTGCAGCTCGATGTTCCATCCTGCGACACGATCAGTGGCGTTGGGGTTGCGTAGGATTTGCTCCAGGGGGAAGGCAGTGACCACCGTGATGGGGTGGCCCTGGAAGTAGTGTCTCAACTTCCTGGAGGCGATGAGGAGCGCGACGAGGAGCTTCTGCTGCATTGGATACCTCTCGCGAGCGTCCCGCAGCACTGTGCTGACGAAGTAGACGGGGTGCTCGACAAGGGTTGCCTGAGGTGGCGCAGCGTCGGCCCTCTGTGGAGGCTCTTCAGGGCCCTTGTCGAGATCTGCCTGTGGAGGCGTCTCGACAGGGGTGGTGGGAGCAGACTCGACTTGAGGCGGTGGGCCTGGCAGTGGGTCTGTGGAGGCTGCTCCTTCGACGGGGTCTTTGTCGGGGGGTTCTGGGCTTGGAGTGGCAGTACTCTTCTTGGGGAGGACAGGTTCTTCCCTTTCGACCACCAAGACGGCGCTTGCGGTCTGAGGGGTGGCTGAGAGGTACAGCTCCAGGTGCTCGCCTGCCATGGGGGCCACCAAGACTGGAGGGCTGGCCAGATACTTTTTTAAGTCCTCGAAGGCTTTGTCCGCCTCAGGGGTCCACTTGAACGTGCCCGATCTCTTCATGATCTTGAAGAATGGCAGGGCTCTTTCGCCAAACTTAGAGATGAAACGGCCAAGGCTGGCCATGCAGCCCGCTAAGCGCTGCATGTCCTTGAGTCGGCGGGGAGGCTGCATTTCCTCTATGGCCTTAATCTTGTCAGGATTGGCCTCTATGCCACGGTGGGACACGAGGAATCCGAGGAGCTTGCCTGAAGGGACCCCGAAGACGCACTTAGCGGGGTTCAGCTTGATGTTCACCTTTCTCAGGCTGGCGAAGGTTTCCTCGAGATCCCTCAAGAGGGTGTCCCCCTCTCGAGACTTGACCACGATATCATCGACGTAGGCCTCAGCATTTCTGCCCATCTGTGCCCCCAAGGCTATCCTCATGAGCCTCTGGAAAGTGGCTCCAGCGTTCTTCAGGCCGAAGGGCATGCATGTGTAGCAGTACACACCACAAGGGGTGAGGAATGCTGTCTTTTCCTCGTCCTCTTTAGCCATCTTGATCTGGTGATAACCAGAGAAGGCGTCCAGAAAACAGAGGAGGTCGCAGCCAGCGGTGGAGTCCACGATCTGGTCTATCCTCGGCATAGGGTATGGGTCCTTGGGACAGGCCTTGTTGATATCGGTGTAGTCGATGCAGAGTCGGCCTCCTCCAGCGGGTTTAGGAACAACCACGCCGTTGGAGAGCCAAGTGGGGTGCGCGACTTCGCGGACGACATTTGCCGCCTTGAGCTTCTCTACCTCCTTGACGATGAATGCTTGCTTCTCGGGGGCTTGCTTTCGTGCTTTTTGCTTGACGGGGCGTGCGTCTGGACACACGGCTAAGTGGTGCTCGATCACCTCCCTTGGTACACCGGACATATCTGACGGAGTCCATGCGAACATGTCAGAGTTTGCCCGAAGGAAGGCGACGAGCGCGCTTTCCTATTTGGGAGGCAGGGCAGCGCCTATGGTGACGCTAGCCCCTGAGCCTTCAGCCCCCGAGCTGGTGGTGTCCAGCGACACCTTCTTTGTGGCAGCTTGTTCCTGAGAGAACACTTGCTTCTTCTTCTTGGGCCTCTCGAGAGGCTCCATGTCCTC
Source organism: Poa annua (assembly GCA_026929855.1). Lineage (NCBI taxonomy): Eukaryota > Viridiplantae > Streptophyta > Magnoliopsida > Poales > Poaceae > Poa > Poa annua. The sequence goes on along the minus strand of CM049439.1, from coordinate 23,957,618 downwards.
GTCAGCCGGGAAAGCCATGGCGGCTGCCTTGTAGGCGCTCTCGACAGCGCGCGTGGCGTCCAGGATGTGACCATGGATGGCAATGGTGCCAGCGCTGCCGGGGATCTTGACCATGTTGTAGGCGTGGTGCGTGACGGCCATGAACTTCGCGAGGGCGGGGTAGCCGAGGATGGCGTTGTACGGCAAGCCGATGTGGGCGACATCGAAGTCGATCAGCTCCGTGCGATAGTTCTTCTGCGTGCCGAAGGTGACCGCGAGGTGGACTTGCCCCAGAGGCTCGATTGAACCACTGGTGACGCCCGTGAACGGCCTGGAGGGCATAAGCCACTCGTAGGGTACTTGAAGCGTCTCGAAGGTCTCGACAGAGATGACATTCAGGCCCGCTCCCCCATCGATGAGTGTCTTGGAGACGGTGATGTTGTTGATGGTGGGGGAGCAGACCAGGGGGAGGGTTCCAACAGTCTTGGTCGACTTGGGGTGGTCCTTGGCGTCGAAGGCGATGGTGTACTGGGACCACTTGAGGGGCCTGGAGGTCTCGGTGCTCGGGAGCGCAGCGTTGAGTTCGCGGGCGAACTGCTTGAACTGATTGTTCGATTTGGGCGCTTGAGCCCCGCCGAGGATGCAGGCCATGGCGCCTCTCGGGGCCTGGTAGCCTCCATCTTCCTCGTCGGGGAGGTTGTTGTTCCTCTCAGCGGCGTTGGCCTGAGTGCCCTGCGGCCTCTGGTAGCCGCCAGCGCGTCCGCCTCTGCTGTCGCGGCGGTAGCCGCGGCCTCTGCCGCGGCTCCCGCTGGCTTCTTCGCGCTCGCGCTCTCTGCTCAGTCTCTTGAGGTCGTGGCAGTTCTCGGTGACATGGCCGCGCCTGTTGTGGTAGACGCAGAATGGGCGGTGGTCCACCTCCTTGTCGCCGCGCTCGGGAGAACCCCTGCGGGAGCGCTTCGCGTCAGGCTCTGCCGCGAGGACCGCGGTGGCCTTGCGCTTGGGCTCTTCCTTCTTCTTGTGGCTCTTGGACCCCTCGCTAGGGTCATCCCCCCGCGCGCTCATCTTGACGAAGAGGAGTCCCTCTTCAGCCTTGGCGGACTTATCCGCCAGATCGAACAGCTTCACCACAGAGGTGAGCTTGTCGTGAATGCCGAGCTTCTCGAGCATCCTGCGGTTCGTGACGCCCTCGCGGAAGGCAGCGATGACCTGGGTGTCAGGGATGTTCGGAATCTTGTTCCGCACCTGGCTGAAGCGCTGGATGTACTTGCGAAGAGTCTCATCCTTCTTCTGCACCACAGCGCGCAAGTCGTTGTGGGTGAGTGCGCGCTCGTACGTGCCCTTGAAGTTGGCGACGAACTGCCTGCAGAGCTCCTCCCAGGAGTCGATGGAGTCCTCAGGCAGGTTGAGGAGCCAGGACAGCGCGGAGTCCCTGAGGGCGTGGGAGAACCAGTTGGCCATGACCTTGTCGTCTCCCCCTGCGGCCTGGATGGAGGTGGTGTAGAGCTGCAGGAACTCGAGAGGGTTGGTGGACCCGTCGAAGCCCTTGGGGAGGGCTGGCCTGAACTTCTGCGGCCAGACCACACGACGCAGGGCGCGCGTGAAGGCCATGCAGCCAGTGGCGTAGGTGGCCGTTCCTCCCTGGAGGGCCCTGCGGTTTTGTTGCCCCGCTTGGCCGAGCTCCTCGACGAGGCGGTTCTGGAGGTCGCGGCGTCGCTCCATGCCCACACGTGCGTCAGGCGCGGTGCGCTGCACGATCTGGCAATCGTGCGGCAAGGAAGCATGGGAGGGAGCCCGCTGTGCCGCGGCCGGAGGCTGTCCCGGCGGCGGTGGGGGCGCACCTGGTGCGGCCGCCCCTGCAGGCCCGGAGGGTACGATGGAGCGTGACGGAGCAGGGCGCGTGGTTGCGATGTCGACAAGGTGGTGGAGGCGGTCCAACCACTGGTCGTGTGCCTCGGCACTTGGCCGGTAGCGGAGGAGCTCCTGGGCCATGAGCAGCGCGGTGTGCGGGGCGGGCTCGTGGTGCTCCCGCGTGGACACGCTCTGGCGCCGGGACGGGTGCGAGGACTCAGCGTCCTCACGGCGCTCAGAGAGGTCCTCGTCGTCGCGCTGGTCTCCGCCGCGGTGCTCCTCGCTCTCTGGCTCTTCCACGCGCGGGCCGGTGCCAGCGCGCTCAGCCGCGCGAGGGCGACCACGGCGGCCACGGGTGGGAGCGGTGCCAGGCTCGGTGTGAGCTCTCTCAGAGGCACGCCGGTTGGCGCGCGTCGCGCGGGTGTCCGTCATGGCGCGGAGTTCGGAGGTCGAAGACGCGCCTCAGTCCCCTACCTGGCGCGCCAAATGTCGGAGAGTGACTCCCACGGAACAGGGGTAGTCACACCCTGAAGAGAGGTTCGAAGGGGGGACTGAACGCGGAGGTCAAACAATCCTCGAGAGGCACGACGACGGTGCTCGCCGGGCCTGGAGAGGGACTATCACGCCAGAGATGGACACCAGCCCGTACCCAGGTTCACGGCCCTCAGGAGGAGGTAAAACCGCTACTCCTGCTTGTCTGTATTGCACTGTGGGAGTTACAGAACAATGAGCTTGCCGAGGGCTCTCTTGAGGCAGTTTGGTGCTTGGGGAGGGACACAATGGTCGTCTTCCTCCTCCAGCAGTTGGCTATTCTATGCGTTTGGCTAAGGCTCCCTTGGTCTCGGAAGCAATCAACCGACTGGAGATCAATCCCTTTCTATGGTGGAGCTCCTGCTCCTTTTATAGGCGCCCCGGGCTCCATCCTCGTGCTGGTGGGTTCCCACATGTCGGTGGCATGGAGGAGCGGGAGTCCACCGCGTCTCATCCGTCCATGGACGCGGTCCATCCGCGCTAAAGTTGCGCGCCGTGGCCGACAGGCTGCAGACGGTGCAGAGCGGCTCGCAGGCGCGGCAGAGGTCGTGGTGGAGCCCACGATGACGATCTTCTTGGAGCGTTGCGCCGTCCAGCCGCTTTATCACCAAAGAGGAAAGTCCTGGCTGTCCTGGCGCAGGCGGCGCGGCTTTGTTGACTCCTTTATCATCAGAATGGCAGCTGGGATGCTCGCGTCACCCTGCGGCTGCTGCAGGGGCCATGTGCGCCCCGCAGCGCTTGCTTAGCCGCGAAGTGTCTCCACAGGGCCGCGGTGGCCTGTGGGGAGGTTTCCTGCTGACCTCTCTCCAGGCGTGTTGAGCCCTGGGGAGTCTCTTGAAGCGCGGGGTCCTCTTCAGGCCCTGACTTCCTCTTCAGACCCTCAAGAGGAGATGCCTCTCGAGGGTCTCTCCAAGCGGTAGCTTGGTCCTTAGTCGTTTTGACGAATCTGTCGCGGGCGAGGCCTGTAGGGAGTGGGCTATGCACACCCCGGTCCTCAATGGGCCGACAAGCGTCGCAGGTCCTGCTGGTACTTTGCTGCTCTGAGGGCGGCACGGCGGCGCAGTACCTCGAGAAGCAGCAGGTCGTCGTTGTGGAGGTCCTCTTGGGTGTCCTCGTTGAAGGCAAGGACCCGTGGGGATCCATGCCTGATTTCTGCGGGGAGGACTGCTTCGGCTCCGTAGACAAGGGCGAACGGCGTTTCCCCCGTGGGTCTTGAAGAGGTTGTGCGCATGGACCAGAGCACAGATGGGAGCACATCGATCCAGCCCTTGCCGTGACCCTCGAGGATGTTGAAACTTCTGGTCTTGAGGCCCTTAAGGACTTCCGCATTTGCCCGCTCGGCTTGACCATTACTCCGTGGATGAGCCACCGAGGCGAAGCAGAGCTTGATGCCGAGTTTTTCGCAGTAAGCCCGAAAGATGCCGCTGGTAAACTGCGAGCCATTGTCGGTGATGATGCGATTAGGCACTCCGAAGCGGCAGACCAGGCTCCTGATGAATTTTACCGCTGCTCCGGCTGGTATGGTGCGCACTGGTTCAACCTCGGCCCACTTGGTGAACTTGTCGACGGCCACGAAGAGGAAGCGGTAGCCCCCCTGCGACTTCGGGAAGGGGCCCAGAATGTCCAGCCCCCAGACCGTGAACGGCCAGGAGAGCGGGATGGTCTGGAGCCCCAGCGCCGGCTGATGAATTTGCTTGGCGTGGTACTGGTAGGCGTCGCAAGCTTGGACGATGGTGACCGCATCTTGAAGCACTTATGGCCAGCAGAAACCGCTCCTGAAGACCTTGCCGGCGAGGGTGCGCGCACACGAGTGGTGGCCGCACTCGCTGCTATGGATGTCCTTGATCAGCGTTCGGCCTTCCTCGGGAGGGACGCATTTGAGCGCGATGCCATTTGGGCGCCTGCGGTACAGGTCTCCCTCAAGGATGCAGTAGGATTTTGCTTGTCGAGCGACTCGCTCTGCTTCCGCATCTTCTTCGGGGAGGATCCCTTTTGCCAAGTAATCTTTGAGTTCATCAATCCAGCCTGTGTCCTGGTGAGCCGCCGTCAGCAACAGACGCTCCCCTGTGTGGGGACCACAGTCGGGTGCCCCAGCTTCAGGGGGTGGCGGGAGTGCTTCGTCCGTGCTTGCGGCTGTAGCCTCCCGAGGCTGCTTGATGGATGCTTTGGCGAGCCTTTCTTCAAAAACGCCTGCCTGCTGGGCCTGTCTTCGCGAGGCTCCATTGGCGATGTCATCGGCCTCCTGGTTCTCTTTCCTCGGGATGTGCATGAGCTCCATGCCCCTGAAGTGCTTCTCAAGCCTGCGGACCTCTTCAAGGTATGCGGCCATGTGGTCGTCCTTAGGCGTATAGCTTTTGTTGGAGAAGTTGACAAGCAGCTGGGAGTCGCCTTTGACGAGCAGGTGCTTGACGCCTAAAGCGATGGCGGCCCTTAAGCCGGCGAGGAGGCCTTCGTATTCAGCGATGTTGTTGGAGATCTTGTCAATCGTGAAGCACAACTGGACAGCGTAGGAGAGCTTATCGCCTTTGGGCGAGGTCAAGACGACGCCTGCCCCGCCATTGCGGCAGGCGAAGGCTCCGTCGAAGTGCATGGTACAGTGGCTGGGCGTTATGTCTCCGGAGGGCTCGGCCTCTTCTCCCCGAGGCTCTTCAGGGCTTGGGTCAGTCCATTCTGCGACGAAGTCTGCCAGTGCTCGTCCCTTGATGACTCTTGTGATGTCGAAGCGCAAGTTGAATGGCTGCAGCTCGATGTTCCAACCCGCGACACGATCTGTGGCGTTGGGACTGCGCAGGATCTGCTCCAGGGGGAAGGAGGTGACCACCGTGATGGGGTGGCCCTGGAAGTAATGTCTCAGCTTCCTGGAGGCGATGAGGAGAGCGACGAGAAGCTTCTACTGCATTGGGTACCGCTCCCGAGCATCCCGCAGTACCGTACTGACAAAGTACACGGGGTGCTCGACAAGGGCTGTCGAGGGAGGTGCAGCGTCGGTTCTCTGTGGAGGCTCTTCAGGGCCCTGTCGAGATCCGCCTGTGGAGGGGTCTCGGCAGGGGTGTTGGGGGCGGACTCGACGTGAGGCTGTGGGCCTGGCAATGGGTCTGTGGAGACTGCTCCTTCGCCGAGATCTTTGTCGGGCGGCTTTGGGCTTGGAGTGGCAGCGCTCTTCTTGGGGAGGACTGGCTCTTCCCTCTCGACCACCAGGACGGCGCTTGCGGTCTGAGGAGTGGCTGATAGGTACAGCTTCAGATGTTCGCCTGTCCTGGGGGCCACCATGACTGGTGGGCTGGCCAAATATCTCTTCAGGTCCTCGAAAGCCTTGTCCGCCTCAGGGGTCCATTTGAATGTGCCGGATCTCTTCATGATCTTGAAGAATGGCAGGGCTCTCTCGCCGAACTTAGAGATGAAGCGGCCCAGGCTAGCCATACAGCCTGCTAGGCGCTGCATGTCCTTTAGTCGGCGAGGAGGCTGCATCCCTTCTATGGCCTTGATCTTGTCAGGGTTTGCTTCTATGCCGCGGTGGGACACGAGGAATCCGAGGAGTTTGCCTGAAGGCACCCCGAAGACGCACTTGGCGGGGTTCAGCTTGATGTTCACCTTGCGCAGGCTGGCGAAGGTTTCCTCGAGATCCTTCAAGAGAGTGTCCCCCTCGCGAGACTTGACCAAAATGTCGTCGACGTATGCTTCTGCGTTTCTGCCCATCTGCACCCCCAAGGCTATCCTCATGAGTCTCTGGAAAGTGGCGCCGGCGTTCTTCAGGCCGAAAGGCATGCAAGTGTAGCAATACACACCACAAGGGGTGAGGAATGCTGTTTTCTCCTCGTCCTCTTTAGCCATTTTGATCTGGTGATAACCAGAGAAGGCGTCCAGAAAACAGAGGAGGTCGCAGCCGGCGGTGGAGTCCACGATCTAGTCTATCCTCGGCATGGGGTATGGGTCCTTGGGGCAGGCTTTATTGACATCTGTGTAGTCGATACAGAGTCGGCCTCCTCCAGCGGGTTTGGGGACAACCACGCCATTGGAGAGCCAAGTGGGGTGCGCGACTTCGCGGACGACATTTGCCGCTTTTAGCTTCTCTACTTCTTTGACGATAAATGCTTGCTTCTCGGGGGCTTGCTTGCGTGCTTTTTGCTTGACGGGGCGTGCGTCTGGACACACAGCTAAGTGGTACTCGATCACCTCCCTTGGTACACCGGACATGTCTGACGGAGTCCAAGCGAACATGTCAGAGTTTGCCCGAAGGAAGGCGACGAGCGCGCTTTCCTATTTGGGAGGCAGGGCAGCGCCTATGGTGACGCTGGCCCCTGTCCCCTCAGCCCCCGAGCCACTGGTGCCCAACGACACCCTCTTCGTGGAAGCTTGCTCCTGGGAGAACGCCTGTTTCTTCTTCTGAGGCCTCTCGAGAGGCTCCATGTCCTCGTCAGCCGGAAACGCCATGGCAGCTGCCTTGTAGGCGCTCTCGACAGCGCGCGTGGCATCCAGAATATGACCATGGATGGCGATGGTGCCAGCGCTGCCGGGGACCTTGACCATGTTGTAGGCGTGATGCGTGACGGCCATGAACTTCGCGAGGGCGGGGTAGCCGAGGATGGCGTTGTATGGCAGGCCAATGTGTGCGACGTTGAAGTCGATCAGCTCGGTGCGGTAGTTCTTCTGCGTGCCGAATGTGACGGCCAGCCTGACCTGCCCCAGAGGTTCGATTGAACCACTAATGACCCCTGTGAACGGCCTGGAGGGCATGAGCCACTCGTAAGGCACCTGAAGAGTCTCGAAGGTCTCGACAGAGATGACGTTCAGACCTGCTCCCCCATCAATGAGCATCTTGGTGACGGTGATGTTGTTGATGGTGGCGGAGCAGACCAGGGGGAGGGTTCCAACAGTCTTGGTCGACTTGGGGTGGTCCTTGGCGTCGAAGTCGATGGTGTACTGGGACCACTTGAGGGGCCCGGAGGTCTCGGTGCTCGGGAGCGCGGCATTGAGCTCGCGGGTGAACTGCTTGAACTGGTTGTTCGACTTGGGCGCCTGGGCTCCAGCGAGGATGCAGGCCATAGCCCCCCTTGGGGCCTGATAACCTCCATCTTCCTCGTCAGGGAGGTTGTTGTTCTTCTCGGCAGCGTTGGCTTGAGTGCCTGGTGGCTTCTGATAGCCGCCACCGCGTCCGCCTCTGCCGTCCCTGCGGTAGCCGCGGCCTCGGCCGCGGCTCCCGTTGCCTTCTTCGCGCCCGCGCTCTCGGCTCAGCCTCTTGAGGTCGAAGCAATCGTCCGTGGCGTGGCCGCGCCTGTTGTGGTAGATGCAGAACGGACGGTTGTCCGCCTCCTTGTCGCCAGGCTCAGGGGAGTTCCTGCGGGCGTTCTTGGCGGTTGGCTCGGCCGCCAGGACAGCAGTGGTCTTGCACTTGGTCTCCTCGCGCTTCTTATGGCTCTTGGATCCCTCAGCCAGGTCGTCCGTCCGCTGGCTCATCTTGACGAAGAGGAGTCCCTCTTCAGCCTTGGGGCACTTGTCAGCGAGGTCGAACAGCTTCACCACAGAGGTGAGCTTGTCGTGAATGCCCAGTTTCTCGAGCATCTTGCGATTTGTGACGCCCTCCCTGAAGGCGGCGATGACTTGCGTGTCGGGGATGTTCGGGATCTTGTTGCGCACTTGGCTGAAGCGCTGGATGTACTTGCGGAGAGTCTCATCCTTCTTCTGCACCACAGCGCGCAGGTCGTTGTGGGTGAGCGCGCGCTCGTAGGTGCCCTTGAAGTTGGCGACGAACTGCCTGTAGAGCTCCTCCCACGAGTCGATGGAGTCCTCAGGCAAGTTGAGGAGCCACGACAGCGCGGAGTCCCTGAGGGCGTGGGAGAACCAGTTGGCCATGACTTTGTCGTCTCCTCCTGCACCCTGGATAGAGGTGGTGTAGAGCTGCAGGAACTCGATGGGGTTGCTTGACCCGTCGTAGCCCTTGGGGAGGGCTGGCCTAAACTTCTGCGGCCATACCACGCGGCGCAGGGCGCGGGTGAAGGCCATGCAGCCGGTGGCGTATGTGGCGGTGCCGCCCTGGAGAGCCCTGCGGTTCTGCTGCCCCGCCTGGCCGATTTCCTCGACAAGGCGGTTCTGGAGGTCTCTCCGGCGTTCCATCCCACTCGCGCATCTGGCGCGGCGCGCTGCACGATTTGGCAATTGCGCGGCGAGGACGCGTGAGATGGAGCCCTCTGGGCTGCGGCCGGAGGGGGTCCCGGCGGCGGCGGAGGCGCATCCGGTGCGGCTGTTCCAGCGCGGGCGGAGTGGTAAACGAGGGAGCGAGACGGAGCGGGGCGCGTTGTCGCGACGTCGACGAGGTGGTGGAGGCGGTCCAGCCACTGGTCGTGAGCCTCCGCACTTGGTCGGTAGCGGAGGAGCTCCTGGGCCATGAGCAACGCGGTATGCGGTGTGGGTTCTGGGCGTCCGTGAGAAGACGCGCTCTGGCGCCGAGACGGATGCGAAGACTCAGCATCGTCGTGGTGCTAAGGGGAGGCATCCCTGTCGCCGCGGTGGTCGCTATCACGGTGCTCCTTGCTCTCAGGTTCCTCCACGTGCGGGCCGGTGTTGGCGCGCTCCGTCGTGCGAGGACGGCCGCGGCGGCCGCGAGTGGTGGCAGTGCCTGGCTCGGTATGAGCCCTGTCAGCTGCGCGCCTGTTGGCGCGCGTCGCGCGGGTGTCCATCATGGCGCGGAGACCGGCTGGAGGTTGAAGACGCGCCTCAGTCCCCTACCTGGCGCGCCAAATGTCGAGGTGTGATTCCCACGAAGCTAGGGATAGTCACTCTCTGAGGTGAAGTTCGTGGAGGGGACTAAACACGTTGGTTTACAACCCTCAACCGGCCCGGCGACGATGCTCGACGAGCTCGGAGAGGGACGGCACGACAGAGACAACACCAACCCGTACCCAGGTTCACGGCCCTCAGGAGGAGGTAAAACCGCTACTCCTGCTTGTCTGAATTGCGCTGTAGAGGGTACAGTACAATGAGCTTGCCGAGGGCTCGCTTGCGGCAGTGCAGAGCTCAAAGAGGGAAGCTGAGGTCTTCTTCCTCCTCGAGTTCGCTAAGCTAGGTTAAGCTATGGTGCGAGTAGTTGATTGATTGATCGATCGACCGATCCTTTGCTATGGAGGGGTTCCCTCTCCTTTTATAGGTGCCTCGGGCCTCATCCTTGTGACCCGCGCAGCGGAAGGGTTCCCACATGGCGACGGCACGGAGGAGCGGGGTGCACCGCGGCTGGGTTGTCCATGGACTCGGTCCATGGTCGTAAAGCCTGCTCGTGACGCCAGAAAGTCACCGTCCATGCAGGACCGCCAGCTGGTGCCGCAGACACCGCGGGGGTGCCCACGGTGACGTCTTCCTTGGAGCGTAGCGCCGGCCAACTGCTTTATCACCAAAGAGGAAACCCTCGTAAGCCGGCGCAGGGGACACAGCTTTGTTGACTCCTTTAATCACCAAAACGGCAACTGCGGCGCCGTCGTCATCGTGCGCAGACGCGCGCGTCACTCTGCGGCGCGGCAGTGGCCATGTGCGCCTTGCAGCGGTTGCTTCGTAGCGAAGTATCTCCATAGGGCATGGCGGCCTTGTGGAGGGATTTGCGTTGCCCCCTCTCCAAGGGAGAGGGCCCTGTAGAGGGGCAGCCTCGGGAGGGGCCTCTTCAGGCCTGCGCTGCCCCCTTCAGCTCTCTCGAGGGTTTCCCCTCTCGAGGGTCTCTCCAAGCGTTTTGCTTGGTCCTTAGTCGTTTCATCAACACTGTCGCGTGTGAGGGCTGTGGAGAGTGGGCTCTGCACACCCTGGATCCCACTGGGCCGACAATAGCTGTTGGCGAATTCGGACGGTAACAAGCGAGGCTTTCGCTTGTTGGATTATAGATCTGAAGATTACAAGGTGGCTACAATGGCGTCCCGGCGAGTCGATAGCTCGCCAGGGTTTGAGAATATGATTGCGTGATCTGCGCAGCCTCCCTCCTGGCCTTTTTATAGGTGGCCAGGTCTCAGGAGTTTGAATACAACTCGATTACAGATAGAACTAGCTTAGGTCGGTTTGATTCTTTCCATCTTGAGCCGCACTCCACCCGTAACGGGCCGTCTTGCGCCATCCAATGCAACTGCCTTTATGGGCCACCGGGTGGACCTTCCAGCAGTATGGGCCTCATTATAGCAGCGTGGGTATACCCGTTGGGTATAACCACATCAACCGGAGTACCGTCATCGTCAACACCCGAGGCGCAGCGCCGCCACCATCTCCAACTCCGGCCACCGGCGCCGCCAGCATTTGGTCAACCCCCCGGTGAGCCCTCCGATCCGCTTTCAACGGCCCAGATTAAATTTCCTTTTCCGGACCGGTACGAATAGATCCGGACCGTCAGATCTAGATCTGACGATCCAGATCGACCAAGCCGAGCCGAGCCGAGACCAGACTTAAGTCGAGTCCAGCCAATAAGATCACGCCACGTCAGCCCAGCTTTTTCTGGATTTATCCAATAGATTTAATTTGGATGTTTTGCAGAAAAACCCCTAGAACTTAGATCTATTAGAACTTTTTATTGGTCTGGACAAATTTTACAAACTTTATATTTTTGAAAAGCTCTGGACTTGTATAATATTTTAGCACAGTTAGTTTTCTGTTTTGACTTAGTTTAAATTATTCAAATGGGTGATTTGAGTATATTTGTCATAACTTTAAATCTATAGGTCCAAAATTTGTAAATAATTTTTTTTGGAAACCTTAGAATACGTGCAATATGATTCCTCTGTTATAAAATAATTTTGAGCATTATTTTGATGATTTAAAAAATTAGAGGCTTAATTTGAGTATTTTTGTTATAGTTTAAATCCTACAAATGATTTTAATATGTTTCTTTTTGAGAATTATTGTAAATAATGGCCTTTGACCAGAGAGATCAAAATATATCTTTGTTAGTTCATTTTAAACTTAAATAGTTAAAATGGTGTTAAAAAGCCTTTATAAAAATATTGATTTGCAAACCTTGGTTTTAAAATGTGTTAAGCCCTTTTAAACCAAGCCCAAATGTTATGTTCTTGTCCATGTTTGATGTTGTGTTTTATGTTTATTGTTGTTTGTTTATATTGTTTAGATTGAACGGAGAGCTCCGAGTTACGTTGAAAAGAGTTTGTGAGCAATGACAACTTTCAAAGGCAAGTGGCACACTCATAAAATTCCTAAGTATTTTTGTCTATGCATGACTTAGTTATTTTCCTTATGCATGTGTAGGACTTAGTAGTATTGCTATGCAAGACAAGTTTAGAATTCCCTACTCCATTGTGTCTAGGAACCTATATAATGACTTAGTAGAAATATTGATGCTATGCAAAAGTTGTTTTATGAAAAGTTAATTTCTAAGAAGTTAAAGAAACTCCTAGGTGGATTGATTGGTTATCGGAGGCGAAGTTGAGTGGCTACTCAGGCCCATTTCTATGGTGTGTTCCTGAGTATGTGCACTTGTGGATGGCCACCCAGGGAAGAAAGGGATCTGAAGAACTCCATGTGAAGATTGCTTCCGGTGCAGCCATTTGTCAATATGGGCTCTGTCTTGATCAACTAAGTTACGTGGACTCGCCCCGGCCTGACAGGTGGTGGTAGAGGTTTTGTAGGTGGAGCGCGTCAGGCCATTATGGGGAGGGAAAATGCCTCTGAAAGATCTCGTCTCATTCTTCTCTTTTTCCTTATCACTTTGATGGTGTAGATGATAGTTTGGGCCGAATGGGTCAAATAGTGAACGTGCACAACCTCTGCAGAGTGTCAAATCTAAGTACTTAGCCGTGTCCACAGTACGGACAATTTTGAGCAGCTGATTAAGGACATCAACGGAGGATCCCACCATTCAAATTTCTAAGTTAAAACTTGATGGGTGAACAAGGGTAGATTGAGACGGTGGATTTCATGCCACAGAAGTCTCAAATAGAAGAAAAGTGTTTTCAAAAGAGTTAGGAAAAATTGCCTTTATGCAAATTAGCCTTGGACTCCACCAGCCAAATATGCATATAGGTTATGAGAGTTATTCCCCTAAGGGTCCACAAAGTGTCACTTGCTAGTTCCATTTTATATGGCTCTGACCCACATGGTTGCAAAATTTTGCATGTTGCAGGATGTTCAGACGACGAGTGAAGTTACGTTAAGGGTTTCGAGTCTGCAACCAACATGTTTTCGCCTGTGGCAACATGAAGATGACGGAGACTCACTGCTATTTTATTTCCGCTGTTTACTATTCCGAAGAGTACTGGATCCTCGATGTAATAAATTTGATACTTTGTTATGATATTACATCGTAAACTGTGTGTGCAAACGAATCGATCCAGGGATTTGCACTATACACAGGGACTTGCCATTTTTCTAAGTGCATGTCCGCTACAAATGGTATCACGGCAGAATCCCTCTCCAGCTCTAGCGGTGCCCCAGAGGAACAACCGCTGGTGCCAGGGCAGCGGAACTACCGCTGGGTCCTTAGCCGATGAACAGAAAGAACACCAGCGGTACTACCGGAGTGATACCGCCTGGTGCCGTAGCCTATGCCGAGAGATTTCTTAATTCCAGCAGTACTAACGCCACTGATATCCAGCGGTCTCTGGGCAGAAGCACTCGTCAGCAACAGCGGTACCTAGAGGTACTACCGTTGCTCCCAGGCCAGCGGTACTACCGCTGAGCCAGCGGTACTACCGCTGTGTCCTTTGTCGAAAAACGAAGGACTCCAGCGGTACTACCGGAGTGCTACCGCTAGGTACCGTAAGGTATGCAGTGGGTTTTTTCAATGTCTGGCGGTACTACCGCTGGACTGAAAAAACATAATCACACACTATTTTAGGGGCCTCTCTCTCCTTTTTCAACTCTTGATATTATCCTGTAAATTCTGCAAATACTTAAGACAACAATTAGTCTTGTTGATGTGTTGTCAAGAATCTCTAAAACCATAATAGAGGAAATGCACTTTCAATCTCCCTCTTTTTGGAGATTGATGACAACACACCCACAAAGGTTCACAAAATTGAGAAGAGCTCCCCCTAACAATATGCATCATTTGAATTTTGCTTTTGAATGCAAAATGCATATTCATTAGGATCAACACCCCCCCTCGTTTTTGCAAACCGAGCAAGTCACCAATATAAATAGAAACAAAAAGCTGTAACATCCCAATATTTTGGAATGTTTAAAAATCACTAAAAATTTAAACTTTTGTTTTGATTAAAATAAAATATTAAAATGCATAAGAAAACCAACTATAAAAGACTTCAAACATCTTGAAAAAGTTTAATATTTCAAATATCTCAAATAAACATTATTTTCAAAAGTTGTTTAAAGTTAAACATTATATTATCCATTGTATTTCTTAAAACCTCAATATGTAAATTGACAAATAATTTACAAACTTTCAAACCATTTTCATAATAAAATAGTTTCCTTATAAGTAACTGATTTATACCACTTAGCCATATCTATTCATAAATTCATAAATTCAAATCTATTTAAAAATGGTATATTTGCAAAATGGTTTTCATTCTTTTACCTGAGTTTAAAACATAGTTTTTGGAAATTACAAGTCTATAGTTTATAACTTTAAACTTCATAGATTTTATAATTAATGATTTATCCAAATAGGCATTTCATTAATTTTCAAAACATAAAATGATTTTCATGAATCTATTTAATGTCAGAAATGAAATAAATCTAGAATCTTTTCCAAAGGTATGGTATGGAGTTTTCAAATGATTTATCATAATATAAAGGGTGCACAAAATATTTTGAATCAAAAATGAATACATTACTTTTCCCTTTTCATTTCAAATAAATGTGTTATGTTATTTAATATTGTACTAAAGCCAAAAATGTTTTAATATTGAAAATGATCTTTAAGATAACTTAATATCAAACATATATGACTGTGGTAATTTCATAAATTTTATTTAAACCCAAATGAATTTATTAAATCCCTAATTTCAAAGTTGACCTAAATGGGCCAATTTGTATGTTATGAATATTTCAAAATATTAATTTTCAAAAGTGTTCAAAACATGCTCACAACTGGTTTAACACAAAGATATTGCTTTTACAAATTTTTAGAATTTTATTTGACTTCATTTGGACATTTAAATCAAAAGATATGAATAAAATGGAAAAATCAGAAAAAGGAAAAATCGCTGACGTCAGCGATGACGCAGCATCGTCTTCAACCTCTGCCCGTCAATTCCGGCCGAAACTCCTCCTCCGATTTCGGCTCGATTCTGAGCGTGTGTTGCGCAATTTGTTTCCCCCTCTGCCTCCATATAAATCCCCACGCCCCCCTCTCTCTTTCCCCTCTCCTCCCCCTTCTTTTAGTGCCCCCAGGATGTAGGATTTGCTCACCGGAGTTCACTGACGCCGCCACCATTGTTTCTTTGTTTCCGGCGGATTGAGCCACCACCCGGGGCCTAGACCATGCCCAACCTACTCCCCACTCCGATTCGCACCTCCCGGGTACCTACTTCGTCCTTAATCGCGATGGAGTCCTCGAATCCGTGCGACCCGAAGGTCACCCAAGTTCGCCGGCATCAACACGACTCCGGCCGCCCGTCAGCGTCATCCCAGGAAGCGCGCGCCTTCGACGACTGAACCCCCGAGTCCGTCGCGCTGCAACACACCTCGTCTTGGTCTTCCCGAGGCCGGGGAACCATGGGAGCGTCCTCTCCGTCGACCACCGACGCCAGCGCCGCCGTCACCTCCCTCTCCGGCGAGAAGCGCCGCCACGGTATGGCCAGCTCCTCTCCGCCGTTCGATCTGATCTCAGCGGCCCAGATTAGATCCCCATCCGAATCGGTACCAGCCAATAAAATCACGCCACGTCGATGCCTCGTCAGCGCACAGTCAGCGTCCAGTCAGCGCCGCGTGGTTTTTTTTATTTTTCTATTTAGAATTAATTTGGCAGTTTTACAGATTAGCCCCTGGAAATTCAAACCTTCATAACTTTTTAACCACATATCCAAATTTGACAAATTTTATATATTTGGAAAGCCCTTGACATGTAGAATATTTTAGATCTATTAGAATTCAAATTTGACTTAGTTTAAATTATTCAAATTTCAAATGGATGATTTCAGTATATTTATCATAACTTTAAATCTATAATTCCACAAATTGCAAATAAAATTGTTTTGGAATCCTTAAAATATGTGTTATATTATGCTTCTGTTAGAAAATAATCTTTGAGAATAGTTTTGACGATTTAATAATCATACCCTTAATTTGAATAGTTTGACTATTTTTGTCATAACTTTTGATAGAAAGATTATTTTTGAGTAAATCCAATTGCTATAAATTTATTTAAATCCCCTCTGTCTATTAACACTATTTATAAAATTTTGTTATAAAAATTTAATCACAGAAAACATTAACCTTATATTTATTCCTTTTATTATATTTTGCAAAAATAGAAATTAATTAAATTGCATTTAAAGCCTCATGCATACTTTATAAATATCAAAAAAAATTAGTATGATGTCTCTTAGGATTAAAAAGTGTATTGCATGCATAACATATTTTCTCATATAAATATACTCCTCATAGGAAAATCTCTTCATTATTTTCTCTAAGTTAGGATTATTTTCAACTTAGTATTTAGGTAAAGTGCTATGCACTTAGACACTTAGGATGTTCAACATGGAGCTAGAAGGCCAATGAAGGACTTAGAAGAAAACAAACTCTGGAAGCATCTCCAAGAAGTAGAAGCACTTAGAAGAAAATCAAGAAGAAGTTCATGAAGACCAACCAGCAATATTTTCTATGTCTTGCTTTCTTTCTCTCTTTTCTCCCTTCTTCTCTTAGACCTCATGATGACTAAGTCATATCCAAGACCAGCCTCGGTGATACAAGAATCATCAAGTCTGAAGAATCATCAAGTCTGAAGAATCATCAAAGTCTACCAAAAATTCAATCAAGACATCACCAAGAAGAAAGTTACAAGTCTGGAGATGAAACCTTGAAGACCAACTACATCCTTCTTTCTATCTTTTCCCTCTTTCCTAATCTTGTCTTTCACTTTAGACATAAACCAATTTTGATCATGTTATTACCATCTTGGAAGTTTGTTGGATCCTAGCGGCATAGTGAGATGAAGCGGCCTGGAGACTAACCTTACATGTCCACGTACATGAGACCTGTCCCACAATCATAAGTGGCTGGCCGGGTGTCTGTCTCTCTCACTATAGTGAATATCCAATTTACAAAGAGTTGTTAATAATGGTTGATCACCTTGAAGAACAGACTTAGTAATTTCTCTAAGTATTTATGCACATCATGACTAAGCCATTAGAGTGCTTATTCAAGATGATTAATAACAAAGTTATTTTGTCCAACCTATGACCTTAGTCCTTAGTCATTTTGACTGACATATTTGCCTTGCATTAACTTAAAAGATTTTCATGGCATGACATGCATCTCTAGTCCTTAGAAATATTTTGCACATCATGCATAAACATATTTTTCCTTAGAAGTTTTATAAAACTTGTTTGTTCATTAGGTATGTGTTTGTATGCATTGTGTAGTTGTGTTTTATGTTGATTGTTGTATTGTTGCTTGTCTATATTGTTTAGATTGAACGGAGAGACTCGAGTTACGTTGAAAAGAGTTTGTGAGCAAAGATATCATCCAAAGGCAAGTGGCACACCTCATAAACTTCCTACTATTTTCTATATGCATTACTTAGTGTATTTTTATATAAGCATGTGTAGGATAGTATTGCTATGCTAGACCTGTGTAGAAATTCCTTACTCCTGTGTCTAGGTTCCTATGCAATACTTAGTAGAATTATTGATGCTATGCAAATGTTGTTTTGTGAAAATCTAAATTCTACTAAGTTAATAAAGAACCTCCTGGGTGGATTGGTTGTATATGGTGGCGAAGTTGAGTGGCTACTTAGGCCCATGTCTATGGTTCCTGGAGTACGTGCACTTGTGGATGGCCACCCAGGGAACAAAGGGATCTAAAGAACTCCGAGTGAAGATTGCTTCCAGTGCAGCCATTGCCAATGGGCTCTGGCTTGATCAATTAAGTTGCGTGGACTCGCCCCGGCTTGACAAGCAGATGTAGAGGGTGTTAGGTGGAACGGGTCAAGCCAGAGTGGGAGGGAAAATGCTTCTGAAAGATCTCGTCTCATTCTTCTCCTTTTCCTTATCACTTCAGAGTGTAGAGGATAGTTTGGGTTGAATGGGTACAATGGTGAACGTGCACAACCTCTGCAGAGTGTAAAACTAAGTACTTAGCCGTGTCCCCGGTACGGACAATTTGAGCAGCTCATCACGGACGTCAACGGAGGATTCCACCATTCCAATTTCTAAGTTAAAACTTGATGGGTGAACAAGGGTAGAAGGAGACAGTGGATTTCATGCCACGGATGTCTCGAATAGAAGAAAAGTATTTTCCAAAGAGTTAGGAAAAATTGGCTTTATGCAAAATAGCCCTGAACTCCACCAGCCAAATATGCATATAGGTTATTAGAGTTATTCCTCTAATGGAATCTGACCCACGTTGTTGCAATATTTTTCTTATTGCAGATTGATCAGATGACGAGTGAGGTTTCGTTTAAAGGTTTCGAGTCTACAACCAACATGTTTTCGCCTGTGGCAACATGAAGATGATGGAGACTCACTGCTATTTTATTTCCGCTGTTTACTCTTTCAGTGCTAGCTCTATGCTATGCAAGTTGTAAAGAATATTTTCGAAGTCTGGATCATCGATGTAATAAAACTGATACTTTGTTGTGATATTACATCGTAAACTGTGTGTGCAAACGAATCGATCCAGGGATTTGCACTATACACAGGTACCTTGCCATATTTTAAGTGCAGGTACGCTACAAAAGCATAGCATAAGACATGCACAATAGGGTAAGGAAAGTACGAATAGTTATTACAACACATAGTCTTGCACGAAACTTAAAGTGCACAATTTTAAAGTTCTCCACACATGTCTTACCCCATGAGTTTAACGAACTAACGAGAATAAAACAATACAAGGAGCACAAGTGAAAATATCCAAATGAAAACCAAGCCTTGTGCCCCAACCTTTGCAAATACCCGTGAACCTAGACAGTTCTCCCCCTTTGGCATCAAGATACCCAAAAGGAGAGGAAACTCTAACGCCCCAAGTGGAAGTTACTAATCCCAGCTTTCAGCGGAGGCGGGATCATTCTCTTCCATGTCATCATCACCATCATCATCATCATCATCATCATCATCATCATTGTCATCATCATCATCATCATCATCATCATCATCATCATCATCGTCATCATCATCATCATCATCATCATCATCATCATCATCATAATCATCATCATCACCATTGCCGTGAGAGCCTTCTTCGGTGTTCTTCCAAGGCTCATAGGAGGTGGAGGCATCATCTTGAAGATCGGGGTCTACCCAAGTGCGAAGAGGCTTCATCCATTCTTTAGAGGTGGTGATATTATCCTCCTATCCCTCCTTGCATGGCACACCCAAGTGCTCAAAGCGCTTGCAAGTGAGTTGACGTTCCTCCTTGCTTCTCACATGGGCATTGTAGGCCCTACGGTTACTATCATCATAGCGGCAAAAAGACAAGCTTGAGAGCACTCGAAATCCATCTCTTGAAACCTTTGTCTTGTGCTTTCTCTTGGCGGTGAGGGAGTTCCAACATAGGGTCTTGCTCTTCATCATCGGAGGTTTCTTCTTCATCACCATCATTGGGAATTAGTGGAGGGAGATGCTTTTTTTTTTTTGAAATTGAGGGAGATGCTTCTTGATCAAAAGCTCCTTGACACAGTGTGTAGTGAGATCTTCTTGAGTGTCCAAGCCGGCTAAGTCCAAACCTTTGTTCAACAAAGTTTTCTTAATGAGCTTCATGATTAGGGCACCAAACACCGGAGCCCTCTTCTTCATCACAACGGAGTATATCTGATGCCAAAGGATATCCATGACGTCCTGATGTATACGCATGCTTCTATTCTTGTAGACAGTGTTGGGCCTCCAAGTGCAGAGGTTTGTAGAACAGCAACAAGTTTCCCTTAAGTGAATCACCCAAGGTTTATCGAACTCAGGGAGGTAGAGGTCAAAGATATCCCTCTCAAGCAACCCTGCAATTAAGATACAAGAAGTCTCTTGTGTCCCCAACACACCCAATACACTTGTCAGGTGTATAGGTGCACTAGTTCGGCGAAGAGATAGTGAAATACAAGTAATATGGATGATTATAGGTGGTAACTGCAATCTGAAATAAAGATGGCAGCAAGCAAACATGTAGCAGAACTAGTTGTGAACGGTGTTTCAATGCTTAGAAACAAGGCCTAGGGATCATACTTTCACTAGTGGACACATAAATATCTTCTCTTCACTATGCTACTCTGAAACACTCTCCTATTGGATAGCGAACACTAATTCATTGCGTAGGGTTGCAAAAGCACCCCTTAAAGTCACATTCCCATGTCTAGTTAACCCCGCGCTGTCAACTTGAGCGCCCTAGAAGGTACTAGACAAACACCACAATTTCATAGAGGAGTCACACACGGTGCGCACACCGTCACCTTCACACTGTGGGACAAGGTGACTCCGGAGTTCACATTAATAAAACCACTTGAGTAGCATAATAGATGAAGAGTAACATCTACTTATTCAACTAGATTACAAAGCTCATGATCACATAAAAATCACACCATGAGAGAGAGAGTGATAAACCACATAGCTACCGGTAGAGCCCTCAGCCTCGGGGGAGAACTACTCCCTCCTCATCATGGGAGTCAGCAACGGAGATGAAGATGGCGGTGGAGTCAATGGAGATGGCTCCGGGGGCAATTCCCCGTCCCGGCAGG
This sequence comes from Poa annua, assembly GCA_026929855.1. Lineage (NCBI taxonomy): Eukaryota > Viridiplantae > Streptophyta > Magnoliopsida > Poales > Poaceae > Poa > Poa annua. The sequence goes on along the minus strand of CM049439.1, from coordinate 23,937,445 downwards.
GTGCCGAAAGTGAGACTTCTGTCCCCCGAAACTTGTCTTCGATGGCGGCAGAGCTGCGGAACTTTTCGTGGATGGAGGCTGATTGATTTAGGGTTTTCGCGTCGGCGACAATATATAGGCGAAAGGGCGATGTCGGTGGGCGCCCGAGGGGCCCACACCACGTGGCGGCGCGGACAGAGGGGGACCCGTGCCACCACATGGTGTGGCCACCTCGGTGCCCTCCTCTGTCTCTGCTTTGGACTCAGTTGACGTGTCGGGGAAAATAGGAACTTCGGCTTTTGTTTCGTCCAATTCCGAGAATATTTCCAGAACAACTTTTCTGGAATACAAACACATCAGAAAACAGGAACTGGCACTGTGACATCTTGTTAATAGGTTAGTACCAGAAAATGCATAAAAATGATATAAAGTGTATATAAAACATGTAGCAATTGGTATAATATAAGCATGGAACATCAGAAATTATGGATACGTTTGAGACGTATCAAGCATCCCCAAGCTTAGTTCTACTCGTCCTCGAGTAGGTAAAACGATAACAACAAAATAATTTCTGAAGTGACATGCTACCACACAATCTTCATCAAATAATATTGCAAGGCTCATGTTATGAATGAAGTGACTCAAGGAAATGGTCTATAGTTTGCTAACAGATAGATAAAGAGTACACAACTGAATCATATAAGCAAAAACTTTTCATGAATAGTACTTTCAAGACAAGCATCGAAAAGTTTTGCATAAGAGTTAATTCATAAAGCAATAGATTCTAAGTAAAAGGCATTGAAGCAACACATAGAAAGATTTAAGTTTCAGCAATTGCTTTCAACTTTCAACATTTATATCTCATGGATAATTGTCAACACAAAGAAATATAATAAGGGTAATAAGTAAGCATATAAAAATTGTTGCACACTAGTGTTTGCTTCTGAGATAGAAAGAAGTAGGTAAACTGACTCAACATAAAGTAAAAGAAAGGCCCTTCGCAGAGGGAAGCAGGGATACAATCATGTGCTAGAGCTTTTTAAGTTTTTTACTTTTTGAAACCATATAGAGAGCATAAAAGTAAGTTTTTAAGAGGTGTTTGTTGTTGTCAACGAATGGTAATGGGCACTCTACCCCCCTTGTCAACCAGACTTTCAAGAGCGGCTCCCATTGAAGGACGTTATCATCCCTCTTGTTCTCTTTTGTTTACACATGTAGTTATTCACTGGTAATATTGCTTAGCTGATTGGATCAGGGCAAAAATGTGAAGAGAATTAAGTGGTTAAAGTTGTAATTAATTGGGACTGGGCACCCCATTTGCCAGCTCTTTTTGCAAAGTTATTGGATAAGCGGATGTATATGCCACTAGTCCATTTGGTGAAAGTTATCGAAAACTCCAAATACTTCCTCGTGAGCTATAAAACATTAATACAAATGGCATTTGAATGACAAGGTTGATAATAGCTTTTGAATAAAGGTGGCACACGAAGTATTTACTTGGAATGGCCGGAAATACCACATAGTAGGTAGGTATGGTGGACACAAATGGCATGGGTTTTGGCTCAAGGTTTGGATGCACGACAAGCATTCCCTCTCAGTACATAGTTTTAGGCTAGCAAGGTTGTTTGAAGCAAACACAAGATAACAGCTGGTACAGCAAGACTTACATGAAAACATATTGCAAGCATTATAAGACTCTCCATTGTCTTCCTTGTTACTCAAACAATTTTACTAGAAAATATCTAGACATGCAAACCAAATTTCAACAAACATGCAAACCAAATTTCACCAAACATGCAAACCAAATTTCAACAAGCTCTACAGTAGTTCTTCACTAATGGTTTTTTAAATACATGATCCAAGAGCTTAAACATGATCTACTTGAGAGCTCAAAACAATTGCCAAGCACCAAATTATCCAAGACAATGATCTACAAGAATAAGTACGTCTTTTTCAATACACCATCTACCACATGTAGCATTTTTTGTTTCCAACCAAACACCAATCAACTAATTTCAACATAAAGCTCTCCAAATAATTTATCAATGAAATAAGAGAGTATTTTTTTACAAAAACTAACAGCTCTGAACAAGAGATGCATGAAAAACAGGAGCTAAAAGCACTGAAGTAATAGAAAAGAATACTCAACAAATATAAGTGAAGGATTCGAGTATTCATATGAAAAAGCGGAGCGTGTCTCTCTCCCGCACAAGAAAGCTAGGATCCAATTTATTCAGAAAATGAATAACAAAGCAAAAATAAAAGCACACAGACGCTCCAAGTAAAGCACATAAGATGTAAGAGAATTAAAATATAGTTTCACTAGAGATGACCTGATAAGTTGTCGATGAAGAAGGGGTTGCCTTGGGCATCCCCAAGCTTAGACGCTTGAGTCTTCTTGAAATATTCTTGGGTGACCCACGGGGGCATCCCCAAGCTTAGGCTTTTCACTGTTCTTGATCACATTATATCAGCCTCCTCTCTTGATCCTTGAAAACTTCCTCCACACCAAACTAAAAGTAATCCTTATTAGAGGGTTAGTGCATAATCAAAACTTCACATTTTCTGCAAGGACACAATCATCACTAATACTTCTGGACATTAGCTACAGCCATTGATGTTATGTGGACCAAAGAAATTCACTCAAACACAGTAAAAGAGATAATGCAAAATAAAAGGCAGAATCTGTAAAAACAGAACAGTCCGTAAATACGAATTTTTTCGAGGCAATTAAGTTGATCAGACAAGAAAACTCAAGACTAATGAAAGTTGCGTACATTTTTGAGGATCACACACAAAGAATTTCAGGACGTTGCGATTTTTCTGGAATTTATTATGAATTAAACGGTGGTCAGCAAAAATCTGTCCCTGTGCAGAAATCCAAATCTAGCATCAACTTTCTACTAGAGACTTTACTTGGCACAACAATGCGGTAAAATAAAGATACAAAGGAGTTGTTACAGAATTAAGCAAGCTCCTTGACTCAAATAAAAGAAAATTGCAGAAGATAAAATAACATGGGTTGTCTCCCACAAGGGCTTTTCTTTAAAACCTTTTAGCTAGGCAAGGAGATTTTTATGATGCTCTCATAAAAATAAGAGTTGAAAACCAAAGAGGGCATCAAGAGGCAAATATCAAACACTTTTAAGTCTAAACCACTTCCTATGAAAAAGAATCTTGTAAAGAAACAAGTCATGAAAGCACAAAGCAACAAGCATAGGAAAGCAAAACAAGTGCAACTTCAAAAATTTCAACATAAAGAGGGGAAACTTAATATTGTTGAGATACATAAAACCATGTTTCCCTATCTCATAATAACTTTCAGAAGCATCATGAATAAAATTAACAATATAACTATCACATAAAACATTCTTATCATGAGCCACACGCATAAAAGAATTAATACTCTCCACATAAGCATAATCATTCTCATTAATAACAATGGGAGTAGCATCATCATAAAGAACTCGAACATGATAGACAAGTTGTATATTAGAGGAATGGTTTTGGTCAATCCCTCTATAATTATGACAAGTTTCATGAGGATGATTGTAATTATAGCCTATATCACAGTATTCTTTATAATAATTATCAAACACTGGAGGCATAGTATCATCATAAGCAATAGAATAGTTATCTTCCAAAGTGTGTTCATTTGTAAACATATCATCATTTTTACTAGAAGGAGATGTCTCAAATATATAATCATTAGTAGCAAAAGGATTTTCAAACACCTCATCCCCAAGCTTAGAGCTTTCTATATCATCACTGGAAGAAACATGGATAGTACTCATAGTATAGCAATCATTAACATCATTTTTAGAATTAGTACCCCAGAGATTTTCAATATCAAAAGTAGTGTGCTTTTCCCAATCATGATCACTACTATAAGTAACAGGCATAGGTTCATCAACGAGTTCAGACTCATTAGCATCAACTATAATAGGAGCAACATGTTTAGGGGAAGATAACGTTTCCTCTCTCCTTTTACTCCTCTTCTTCTTCTTCTTCTTCTTCTTCTTCTTCTTCTTCTTCTTTCCCTGTTTAGGAGGGAGAGGCTCGAAAGGAAGCACCTCCACATAACCTGGTTTATTATTAGAGACAATGGAAGAAACTTGGGAGGATTCCTCTCTTTCATTAATGTAACATCCCAATATTTTGGAATGTTTGAAAATCACTAAAATTTGAAACTTTCGTTTTTATTAAAATAAAATATTAAAAGTTTTAATAGAAACCAATAATTTTGGCAAGATGATTTTTTTTTTCAAAGACACATTCATCTTATAAAATGTTTTTCTTTCCAAATAGCTGATTTTGAATATTTAACTTTTGGCTATTTATTAAACTCAAAAACAAATTTGCAGAGTGCCTTAAAGTTATTTGAAATTATGCCTAATTTGTAAGATGGTTTTTCATGAATAAAGTCAACATAAAGAATGAAATGTTTCCCAAATGTATTTTAGAGAGTTCCAAATAGTGCATATCATTTTCAAACATAACTTTGCATAAAAGTATTATTGGTTTGAAAATGAGTCCATTATATTTTCTATTTCTTTTCAAATATTTGTGTTATGTTATTTAATATTGTACTCAAGCCAAAAATGATTTAATATTGGAAAATGAGTTTAATTAACTTAATTTCAAACTTCTATAAGTGTTGTATTTTTTATAAATTTTATTTAGCCAAAAATAAAATTATTTAAAGCCTTGTTTTCAAATTTGACATGATGTGTCAAATTTGTGTTTAATCAATATTTCAAAATTATGATTTTTGAAAAGTGTTCAAAATATGCCCACAGCTGTTTTAAAACATAGATATGATTTTTAAGAGTTTTTAGAAATTTATTTGACTTCATTTGGGCACTTAAAACTAAAGATATGGAAGAAATAAGGAAAATCACGCCCGAAGAACAGATCACGCGTTACGTTCTTCCCGAATTGTTTCCGGACGTTTTACTCGACCAAATCACGCGCCGTTTCTTCCTAACTAAAGCCCACGATCTCCTCCTTCATTTCCCCCCAAAACCCCTCTCCGAAACGCCTCAAGGCCAGCGCATTTACTCGCGGGAGTTCCTCCGACCGGATTTTACGCCCCCGAAAATCTCCTCCGTTACCGGCTCGAATCCGAGCGAAATTTGTGGAACTTGTTTCTCCCGTGCGCGTCTTTAAATACCCCAGCCCCTCCTCTCAGTTTCCCCTCAAGAACCTGATCCAATTGCGCCGCCGGGCTGCCGGAATAGCTCGCCGGAGCTACACGGAAGCCGCCGCCTTTTTCCTTTGATTCCGGCGAGGTGAGACCTCCCCCGAACCCGTGGTCCACTCCTCTGCCCCCGCCTTGGACACGCACACCTCCTTGACCCCTCCCTCGTTTTCTTTTCGCAGTAGTTGAAGCGGAGCAGAGCACAAAGCTCGTCGGCGTGGAAGCAGCCCCGGCCGCGCCTCCCTGCAGTTTCCTGGACGCATCCGACGACGCCAACGCGCTCAACGCCTCCGCCGTCGCGCGCCACACCTCCTCGTCGCCTCGCCAAGTCAAGGGAGCAACCGGAGCGCCGTCGCCGTCCACACCCGAGCCGCGCCGCCGCGGTCTTCACCATCTCCGGCCACCGGCGCCGCCGCCTCAAGGTCAAACCTCGGTGCGCCCTCCGATCCGCGGCCACCATCCACTTATCCGTGCCGCGCCACGCCCGTGCGTTTCCTTGCCGAGTCCGGGGAGTCGCCGGAGCGACAAATCGGTGCACGCCCGAAGCCGCGCCGCCGTCGTCCTGAAGTCCGGCGAACCGGAGCGCCGCCACATCTCGGTCAACCGCTGTGAGCCCTCCGATCTCTTTTTAACGGCCCAGATTAGATCGCGTATTTGAACCGGTATGGTTAGATCTGAACCGTCAGATCCAGATCCAACAAAGCCCGCCGAGCCGAGCCGCGGCTTAAGCCGAGCCGAGCCGCAAGCCGAGCCCAGACCCAGCCAATTACAGAGCGCCACGTGGCCCCATTTTCTGGTTTATTTTCGAATAGAATTTAATTAGCAGTTTTGCAGAATAGTCTCTATGATTCAAACCTTCATAACTTTTTAACCCCTCATCCAAATTAGAAATTTTTTATATCAAATTAAAGCCCTTGACCGGTAGAATCTTTTGGTCTTGTTAGAATTTAAATTTGACTAGTTTAAATAGATTCTATGTAAAAATGAAGAGTTTGAGTATATTTGACATAGATTCAAGTTCATTTGTCCAAAAATTGCAAACAAAATATTTTTGGAAAGCTTAAGATATGTAGAATAATGATCCACTGTTATAAATAATTTTTGAATAATTTAAAATGAATTTAAAAATCAGAGACTTATTTTGTTAAATTTTGGCATAAGATTCTATTAATATATTTAAAATTTCCCTTTACACAAATGTCATAAATAATTGTCCTTGTCCAGAGTAACTCAAATCCATGTTTATTAAATTATTTCATAACATTAATATGTAAGGGGTGTTTAAAACCTTTAAATGATATTAGTACATTTATAGGTGTTTATAAATGTTATTGGTTAATTAGGTGCTAATAAAAATGTGATTTGAAACTTTATGCCAGTGCAAATAACTAAGTTATTAATTCATACTATGAACATTTAAGTTGGGAATTAAAAATGTTTAGATATGATAAATTAAGAAATCCTTGAATGAAAATTGTGTTTAAACCATCATGACCTTTCATTGTGCAAACTTTTAAAGACCAATCCATTAGAACCTTTGGAACACCCATACAATCCTTTCAAATTGAAAATGTTCAATTTGACTCCAGACCATCCCTTCACCAAATTAGCGAAACCCTAAACTCAATCACATTAATTCTTTTTGCATATTGAATTATGTGACACCCTTAACCAAATCCATTGCTAAGCCTTATTACGCTTGTTTGATTTTTGAATGTTATGTGCTTGTTGAATTGCTTGTTTATTGGATGCCTTTTTACTTTATAGATTGAACGGAGTGCAACGTTCGTTGTTGACAAAGAGTGTGTGAGAAACGACAACATTCATCAGGCAAGTGACTCCATGAAATACCTACTATTTTATTCTATTGCATTAGTAGTATTTTACAGTAGTATGCATGACAGGTTATTTAGTAGTATTTTAGTATGCTATGCAAACCTGTTAGTACACCCCTTTTAGACAAATCCTGGTAGATACCTATTATAATTTAGTGGAAGTACATGCTGCAAAAATGATTGTTTTATGGTAGATGTGATAAGTAAAAATTCCACTAAATTAATTTATCGCCTGGGTGGATTGGTTCGATAGAGGATGACGTGAGTGGAGTGGCTATTCATGGGTCATTTCTGTGGCTGTCTTGTTTATGCTCACTTGTGGTTGCCACCCAGGGCTATGAGATTGAAGTTACACTGAGTATAGTTGCTTACCGTGCAACCATTAGTCATATGGGCTCTGTCTTGACGGAGTAAGTCGCGAGAACCTGAATCCGTCGTGACCAGCAGATGTAGAGGGTGTAGGTTGGTTCGGGTCCGCGTGTGATTTGGGGGATTGCTTCTGAAAAGTCTCGTCTCGATCTTCTTCTTTTCCTCCTCACTAAATGAGTGTAGAGGATAGTTTGGGTTGATTGGGTCTAATGGTGAAAGTGCATACACTCTCGAGAGTTAAAACCTAAGATCTTAGCCGTGTCCCCGGCATCGGACAATTTGAGTGACTACACAAGGCTGTCTACTGAAAATCTCTTCATTCCAATTTCTTAAATAAAATTTGATGGGTGAACTCGGGTAGGAGACACGGATGCGTCCGTTATGTGTCTCATAATGTTCAGATGATGATTTCAAAAATGGTTTATCAGAAGTAGGACAAAACTTGCTTTACGCAATAGCCTTTGAGCTCCACCAGCCAAATATGCATGTAGTAATAGTCTTGCCATTTATATCCACCATAGTATCACTTGCCACCACAATTCAATTGTGCTAACCCTTTATAGCTGGGCTGCAACTAAACCTTGCAGATTTGACAGACGATGAGTGAGGTTTGCGATAGGATTTCGAGTCTACAACCAACATGCTTGCCTGTGGCACATGAAGATGATGAGGCTCATTGTAACTATTGTTTTCCGCTGCTATACTTTGTATTTTTTTGCTAGCCTTTTTAGGTTATGCAACTTGTAATGGATATTGTATCACTGGATCATGCGATTTAATAAAGTATTTGACACTTTTGCATGATATACATCTTAAACTGTGGTGCTAGCATTTGATCCAGGGACTAGCACATTAACACAGGGATCTCCACCCTATAATAAAAGGTGAGGTCGCTATAGATGGTATCAGAGCACTGTGTTGCCTGTAGGTTCGAGACCCTAGGTTTGGATAGAAATAGGTTTTGACCATAGGATTGAAAATCTATTTTTATTCACTTTACTAAACTAAATATATAATTCATTTTATCGTTTCTTTTACTCTCATCCACCGTCAACCTCCTGAAAATATCTTACCTTATTCTAGATAATCATGTCCCTAAAGTCTGATTCTGCTACTTCATGAGGAAATGCTACGATCCAACATGAAGCACTACATGCATATGAGAGAATTGAATAATCCAGATTCAGAGAGCAAGCACTTAGAAGAATTTCAAGAAAGTTGAAGAAGAACTTGAAGAATTCAAGAAGAAGATAGAATAGACCACCATTTTATTAGAACAACGATATCGTGTTAGTGTATTTGAAGGAGATATGCCCTAGAGGCAATTAATAAAGTGATTTATTTATCATATCTCATTTGTTCATAATACGTTTTTGTGTCATGCTGTAACCGTATTAAGCGGAAACATTAATACGGGTGTGATGCGTAAACAACCAGGTCCCTAGTAGCCTCTACTAAGACTAGTTTCGTTGCGCGATTGATGATCGAGGTTTCCCGATCATAGGGCATGGCGCCGGTCGGCAATGGAAGTCATATCGTTGGAGAACGATGTGATGGACATACCCATATTTGTAGGACGTAGTCATTACGCCTTTGACCGTGAGACCAACTCTTATTGTTATTCCTGGAAGATACTTTGATTGCACCAAACGTCGTATCTTAATTAGTATGACAATAACGGTGATACTTTTGGGTATCGGAAAGGAGTAGTTGAGACGAGGGGTCAAGAGCGGAATTTGCCAGTCCGCATAGCAGGATAGATACTCTAGGGCCCACTCGGTGAGATTATGTCTAATGAGCTTGCAAGCATGTGACTAGGTCACGGAGACATGAAATCATAGACGAGTAGAAGATAGTGTTGTCGGTAACGAGGTCAAGCTAGATATGGAGATATCTATGAACGACGCTCGGACACGCTAAGTACCGCTATGGCAAAAGGTTTAAGACTTTACGTTCAGGTTTGATAGATGAAAGTCATTCGTTATATCACAGGGATTAATTCATGGGGTCCAGGCCTACGAGTTAGTCGTTGATCAGAGAGGAGTCTCGATCATACCTGTTATTATATCGAACCGCTAGGGTAACACACTTAAGGGGTTTCGACAAGACAACCGGAAAGGAAAGAGATCACCGGGAACGTCCCGGGAGAGATCCGATGGAGATCGGGCAGCGACGAAATAGTTTTCGGAGCTAGAATAAATTATATATAATATGTTTGATATTAATTAGTGTAATTAATGTCTAAATATGATTTTATATATTTATTTTCGAATTTATTTAGGCTGATTTCCCTAAATGGGCCTTCTGGTCGAAAGAAGGCCCAAGAGGGGAAAATTCCCTAGGGGAATTCGGTGGGGGCATGATGGCCGGCCTAGGTGGGCCAAAAGGGGCCCACCATGGGGCCGGCGCACCAGCCTAGCCGCACCAGGCAATGGGGGGTAGTCCCACATTGCCTGGCTGGCAAGGTTGGCTCCCCCCGGGAGCCTTTATATAGAGGGGCACCCCTGGCCTTTTAATTCAACCAATTAATTCCCCAATTCTCTCTCGATTTCGTGATTCCCTTTGTCGGAGTTGCGCCGAGTTGAGAGGGGGATCTCTTCCACCACAGCCCGCTGCCGCGCTGCTGGTGTTCCGGTCCAAGTCTTCCACTGCTCGTCCTGGACTGGAGCTTCGGAGGCCGTCGTCTCCACCATACGTGTGTAACGCCCTGCGAGGTGCTGCGCTAGCGGTGCTGGGAGGTCTACTTCCTCTACACGACCTTGAGGTCGGTTTCGTCGGTCTTCATCGACAACGTTTGTGCGGGAACGTAATCTCCGCTTTCGGTCTACAAGGGTATGTATTCCGATCTCCGTTCGTACTACTATATCTGCATAGAATAGATCTTGGCATGTTTTAAGGATATCGTTGCTAGGAATTTTTTTGTTTTCTGCACTCGATCCCCTTCAGTGGTATCAGAGCCGATCTATCGTAGATATAGCTATACGCTGTTAGAACCCGTGTTCTGCACGGGGGCACCGTTCCTGTTATTTGCTACCCTCTAGCGTGCACTTGTGATTCCGGCGGCATCGAGTTGATGAAGCGGCCCGGACCGACTTTACGCGTACGCTTACGCGAGACTGGTTCCACTACTGACATACGGCTTGTACCGTATCTGTGGCTGGCGGGTGTCTGTCTCTCTCTCTTTAGTTGGTCTTGCATTTTCAATGGAGGGCCCGAAAGGGATGCTTAAACATGCAATTATTGGATCGTTGTTGTGGTCATAAGGTTCGTAGGTATGAAGCGGTTCTATTTACGACAGCCCCAAGCCACGTAAAATATGCAAAAGATAAAGTAGAAGCGTCTAACTTTATTTTGCAGGGGCTATGTGATATGGTCAAGGTAGGTTTATTAAATTGTTTATGAACTGCGGGCGCCAAGAAGACCATGGCGCAATGGACTATATCACATCGCATTACATTTGATGTTTTTGTGTGCATCTTATATTGTGTGATTATATATATTAGTATATATTAGTTACGCGGCGGTAGTCATATATAAGATGATCCCTTCAAAATACCACTAGTGTTCTTCCTCCAACGAGCACCACCAAGAAAGTTCTACGTTATGAGGCAGGCCGTGACGATCGGGTGTCAGACATATCGTCGTTCGCATACAGTGGGTGTAAGCCATGTTGCACAAGCGTTACATGGAGGTTATTGTGGCGAGCCTAGCATATGCAGATATGGCCTCGGAACACGGAGGCCGAAAGGTCGAGCATGAGTCACAGAGTTGTTGTGATGGACAATTGTCTACCCTTGAAGTTGTGCTGCCGACTCTGACGATGAGGGGTGGTGCGATGGATAGGGGTCGTGTAATCGCTTAAACGACCAGGAGGGATGTTCGTTTGAGTGGGAGTTATGTTAGTTATTTTCTAAAAATACTATAACTCAAAATGATTATGAACAAAGTCTTATGTTGTTGCAAATTCCATTGTAGATGTCTCGCCCCTCGTTTAACCTAGATCTGTTCCTTGAGAAAGAAAAGCTTAAGACTAATGGGTCAAACTTCATGGCCTGGTTCCGCGACCTGAAGTCCATTCTTGAAACCCACAAGGTGGCCTATATCCTTGAAGCCCCCTTAGGTGATCTGCCAAACACCGCCTCAGAAATCGAAAGGAATGTCCATGAGGTTAAGGCGGAGATTTCTTCTTATGTCCAGAGTGGAATGCTCTTTGCCATGGAGGCTGACCTGCAAAACCATTTCGAGAACAAGGGTGCTTATGAGATAATCACTGAACTCATGGTTGTTTTTGCACGACAAGTCAAGGCTGAGAGGTTCGAAGCATCCGTGCTTTTCTTCTCAGCCCAGATGGAAGAGCACGGCAATATAAGTGAGCACTTAGCCAAGTTTTTTGGCTGCGTTCAGCTCCTGAATGATCTGGGAAGTGTGATCCCAGAAGAGCTGGTTATTGATAGGGTGCTGATTTCTCTGCCCCCTAGCTATAAGAACGCCATCGTGGACTACGGCATGAAAGGGACGTCAAAACCCCTGTCGGAAATCCTGAAGATGCTCGAAGTGGCCGAATTAGAAATCAAGCTGGAGACGATGGTGGTGACCATCGGATCACCTGAGCGCAATTGCCCCAAGTACCTGGAGGATAGGAAAGCTGGCAAGATAGTCGACAAAGAGCAAGGTATATTTGATATACATGTTATAGATGTGTACCTTACATCCGCCCGTAGCAACACTTGGGTATTTGATACTGGTTCTGTTGCTCATATATGTAACTCTCAGGAGGAGTTACGGAATAAACGGCGGCTGGCTAAGGATGAGGTGACAATGCGCGTCGGCAACGGATCGAGAGTCGACGTGGTGGCTGTCGGCACGCTCCCTCTACATCTACCATCGGGATTAGTTTTGGTTTTAAATAAGTGTTATTTTGTACCATCGTTGAGTGTAAACATTATAAGTGGGTCTTGCCTGTTACAAGACGGTTATTCATTTAAATCAGTATCAAGCAGTTGTGCTATTTACATGAATGATATCTTTTATGTTGATGCTCCCGAGAGTAATGGTTTATTCTTGTTGAATCTCGATCGTAGTACTCACATCCATAACATAGAAGCCAAACGGATTAAGTGTAGTGATGATACCGCCATGTATATGTGGCATTGCCGTCTTGGTCATATTGATATAAAGCGCATGAAGAAACTCCACTCCGATGGACTTTTGGACTCGTTGGATTTTGGATCCCTCGATACATGCGAACCATGCCTTATGGGCAAAATGACCAGGACACCGTTCAAAGGTTTCGTTGAACGGGCGTCGGATTTATTGGGGATCATACATACAGATGTGTGTGGACCAATGAGCGTATCGACACGCAATGGTTATCGTTACTTCGTCACCTTCACTGATGACTTGAGTAGATACGGTATATCTATTTGATGAAACACAAGTCTGAAACTTTTGAAAAGTTCAAAGAATTTCAAAGTGAAGTTGAAAATCAACTTAACAAGAAAATCAAGCACCTCTGATCCGATCGTGGTGGCGAGTATTTGAGTTTTGAGTTTGGCACACATCTGAAGAGTTGTGGCATCGTACCCCAACTTACGCCTGCTGGAACACCGCAACGTAACGGCGTGTCCGAGCGACGTAATCGTACTCTACTGGATAGTGTCCGGTCTATGATGTCTCTTACCGATTTGCCCGTATCCTTCTAGGGTTATGCGTTAGAAACAGCCGCATTCATTTTAAATAGGGCTCCGTCCAAATCCGTTGAAACGACACCGTATGAATTATGGTATGGCAAGAAGCCTAAGTTATCGTTTCTGAAGGTTTGGGGTTGTGAGGCGTATGTTAAGAAACTACAGCCCGACAAACTCGAACCGAAGTCGGAGAAAGTCGTCTTTGTAGGATATCCGCGGGAAACCGTAGGATACACCTTCTACAACCAAGCTGAGGGCAAAACGTTTGTCGCGAAGACCGGTACCTTTCTAGAGAAGGAGTTTCTCGCGAAAGGAGTAAGTGGGAGGAAGGTAGACCTCGATGAGATCGTTGATCCTGAACTCGAGATTCCGAGTGGCGCAACGGAAGCTGTTCCGGAAACGTCCTCCACAGATGGAGTGGGAGAAACTGTCGAGGAAAGTATTCTACCTCGTAGGTCTGGTAGATCTTGTATCGCACCAGAATGGTATGGCAACATGGTTTGCACCGTCATGTTAATTGAACAAGACGAACCTACGAACTACAAGGAGGCAATGGCGAGTCTAGAGTCCGAGAAATGGCTAGAAGCCATGAAATCCGAAATAGGGTCCATGTATGATAACAAAGTATGGACTTTGATGGATATTCCCGAAGGGCGCAAGGCCGTCGAGAATAAATGGATCTTTAAGAAGAAGACTGATGCTGATGGTAATGTGACCGTCTATAAAGCTCGGCTTGTCGCAAAAGGTTTCCGACAAGTTCATGGGATTGACTACGATGAAACTTTTTCACCGGTAGCGATGCTGAAGTCTATTCGGATTTTGTTAGCAGTTGCTGCCTATTACGATTATGAAATATGGCAGATGGATGTCAAAACAGCCTTCCTAAATGGAAACATTGAGGAAGAGTTGTACATGGTATAACCGGAAGGTTTTGTCGATCCAGAAAATGCTGGCAAGGTATGCAAGCTTCAGCGCTCCATTTATAGATTGAAGCAAGCATCTCGGAGCTGGAATCTTCGATTTGATGAGGTAATCAAAGGTTTTGGATTTGTCCAAAATTTGGAAGAGACCTGCATTTACAAAAAAATGAGTGGGAGCTCGGTTGTGTTCTTAGCACTATATGTAGATGACATATTGTTGATAGGGAATGATGTGGAACTTCTGAATAGCGTGAAGGATTATTTAAACAGTAAGTTTTCCATGAAGGACTTAGGAGAAGCTGCATACGTCTTAGGCATTAAAATCTATCGTGATAGATCAAGACGTCTATTAGCGTTGAGTCAGAGTACTTATCTTGATCAAATACTGAAGCGTTTCGGTATGGAGAAGGCAAAGAAGGGTTCTCTACCGGTTATCAAGAATAAAACATTGCGAAGGGCACAGTGTCCGGTAACGGAACAGGATAAGGCCGATATGACTAAACATCCTTATGCTTCAGCCATAGGATCGATTATGTATGCAATGTTAAGTACTAGACCTGATGTGGCATTAGCTCTAAGTTTGACAAGCCGTTTCCAGAGTAATCCTGGAATGGCGCATTGGATTGCTGTTAAGAGCATTCTTAAGTATCTCAATAAGACAAAGGAAATGTTCCTTGTCTATGGTGGCTGCGATGAAGAACTTGGCGTAACAGGTTACGTGGATGCAAGTTTCTGCTCAGACCCCGATGACTCTAAGTCACAGACAGGTTATGTGTTCAAGGTGAATGGGGGCGCCGTGTGCTGGAGAAGTGGGAAGCAACCCATCGTCGCGCAATCTACAATGGAGTCGGAGTACATTGCTGCTTGCGAAGCCGCGAATGAAGCTGTGTGGCTGAGGAAGTTCATCATTGAACTTGGAGTGTTCCCGAGCGTGCAAGACCCCGTGGTCCTCTTCTGCGACAATACGGGTGCCATTGCTAACGCCAAGGAGCCAAGGTCTCACTCCACCGCCAAACACATTCTCCGACGCTTCCATGTGATACGACAGTACGTACAAGGAGGCGATGTGAAGATTTGCAAAGTGCATACGGATCTGAATGTGGCAAATCCGTTGACAAAGCCTCTCCTGCTTGACAAGCACGTGAAACACCAAGATGCTATGGGTGTCCGGCTTTTACCAAGTTGTAATCTAGATTAATTTGTACTCTAGTGCAAGTGGGAGACTGAAGGAGATATGCCCTAGAGGCAATTAATAAAGTGATTTATTTATCATATCTCACTTGTTCATAATACGTTTTTGTGTCATGCTGTAACCGTATTAAGCGGAAACATTAATACGGGTGTGATGCGTAAACAACCAGGTCCCTAGTAGCCTCTACTAAGACTAGTTTCGTTGCGCGATTGATGATCGAGGTTTCCCGATCATAGGGCATGGCGCCGGTCGGCAATGGAAGTCATATCGTTGGAGAACGATGTGATGGACATACCCATATTTGTAGGACGTAGTCATTACGCCTTTGACCGTGAGACCAACTCTTATTGTTATTCCTGGAAGATACTTTGATTGCACCAAACGTCGTATCTTAATTAGTATGACAATAACGGTGATACTTTTGGGTATCGGAAAGGAGTAGTTGAGACGAGGGGTCAAGAGCGGAATTTGCCAGTCCGCATAGCAGGATAGATACTCTAGGGCCCACTCGGTGAGATTATGTCTAATGAGCTTGCAAGCATGTGACTAGGTCACGGAGACATGAAATCATAGACGAGTAGAAGATAGTGTTGTCGGTAACGAGGTCAAGCTAGATATGGAGATATCTATGAACGACGCTCGGACACGCTAAGTATCGCTATGGCAAAAGGTTTAAGACTTTACGTTCAGGTTTGATAGATGAAAGTCATTCGTTATATCACAGGGATTAATTCATGGGGTCCAGGCCTACGAGTTAGTCGTTGATCAGAGAGGAGTCTCGATCATACCTGTTATTATATCGAACCGCTAGGGTAACACACTTAAGGGGTTTCGACAAGACAACCGGAAAGGAAAGAGATCACCGGGAACGTCCCGGGAGAGATCCGATGGAGATCGGGCAGCGACGAAATAGTTTTCGGAGCTAGAATAAATTATATATAATATGTTTGATATTAATTAGTGTAATTAATGTCTAAATATGATTTTATATATTTATTTTCGAATTTATTTAGGCTGATTTCCCTAAATGGGCCTTCTGGTCGAAAGAAGGCCCAAGAGGGGAAAATTCCCTAGGGGAATTCGGTGGGGGCATGATGGCCGGCCTAGGTGGGCCAAAAGGGGCCCACCATGGGGCCGGCGCACCAGCCTAGCCGCACCAGGCAATGGGGGATAGTCCCACATTGCCTGGCTGGCAAGGTTGGCTCCCCCCGGGAGCCTTTATATAGAGGGGCACCCCTGCCCTTTTAATTCAACCAATTAATTCCCCAATTCTCTCTCGATTTCGTGATTCCCTTTGTCGGAGTTGCGCCGAGTTGAGAGGGGATCTCTTCCACCACAGCCCGCTGCCGCGCTGCTGGTGTTCCGGTCCAAGTCTTCCGCTGCTTGTCCTGGACTGGAGCTTCGGAGGCCGTCGTCTCCACCGTACGTGTGTAACGCCCTGCGAGGTGCTGCGGTAGCGGTGCTGGGAGGTCTGCTTCCTCTACACGACCTTGAGGTCGGTTTCGTCGGTCTTCATCGACAACGTTTGTGCGGGAACGTAATCCCCGCTTTCGGTCTACAAGGGTATGTATTCCGATCTCCGTTCGTACTACTATATCTGCATAGAATAGATCTTGGCATGTTTTAAGGATATCGTTGCTAGGAAATTTTTTGTTTTCTGCACTCGATCCCCTTCAGTATTGACCATACCAACTTAGGTTGTATGACAATACTAGATTGTTTGTTTGTGTGTACCAGGTTGTTCGATAGTTGCTAGGAGTTGTTTGTAATAAATTGTCTTGATCTTCTTGTATGAGTTAAAATGTTTGACTACTAACAAAAATTCCTTTTAAGGGTGGTAGCCCACCCAAATAATTCAAACCCAGTTGCCAAAACCTGGAGATCCCAAACCCATCTTTTCTTTCTAAACCTCCCCAAATATTCGGAATCATTCTCTCCTGGTTTTGCAGTTCCCGTGTCAACAACTGCATTTCCCTAGCCTTCCCAGTTATCAGAATCATTCTCAGCTCTTGCTTTTTATTTTCAGGCTTGTCCGAATCTCGAGGACGAGATTCCTTTTAAGGGTGGTAGTCTGTAACATCCCAATATTTTGGAATGTTTGAAAATCACTAAAATTTGAAACTTTCGTTTTTATTAAAATAAAATATTAAAAGTTTTAATAGAAACCAATAATTTTGGCAAGATGATTTAATTTTTTTTTCAAAGACACATTCATCTTATAAAATGTTTTTCTTTCCAAATAGCTGATTTTGAATATTTAACTTTTGGCTATTTATTAAACTCAAAAACAAATTTGCAAAGTGCCTTAAAGTTATTTGAAATTATGCCTAATTTGTAAGATGGTTTTTCATGAATAAAGTCAACATAAAGAATGAAATGTTTCCCAAATGTATTTTAGAGAGTTCCAAATAGTGCATATCATTTTCAAACATAACTTTGCATAAAAGTATTATTGGTTTGAAAATGAGTCCATTATATTTTCCATTTCTTTTCAAATATTTGTGTTATGTTATTTAATATTGTACTCAAGCCAAAAATGATTTAATATTGGAAAATGAGTTTAATTAACTTAATTTCAAACTTCTATAAGTGTTGTATTTTTTATAAATTTTATTTAGCCAAAAATAAAATTATTTAAAGCCTTGTTTTCAAATTTGACATGATGTGTCAAATTTGTGTTTAATCAATATTTCAAAATTATGATTTTTGAAAAGTGTTAAAAATATGCCCACAGCTGTTTTAAAACATAGATATGATTTTTAAGAGTTTTTAGAAATTTATTTGACTTCATTTGGGCACTTAAAACTAAAGATATGAAAGAAATAAGGAAAATCAGAAAAAGAAAAAGAAAAATTGCTGACGTCAGCGGTGACGTCAGCATCGTCTTCAACGTCCAGCGGACGGAAATCACGCCCGAAGAACAGCTCACGCGTTACGTTCTTCCCGAATTGTTTCCGGACGTTTTACTCGACCAAATCACGCGCCGTTTCTTCCTAACTAAAGCCCACGATCTCGTCCTTCATTTCCCCCCAAAACCCCTCTCCGAAACGCCTCAAGGCCAGCGAATTTACTCGCGGGAGTTCCTCCGACCGGAAATTACGCCCCCGAAAATCTCCTCCGTTACCGGCTCGAATCCGAGCGAAATTTGTGGAACTTGTTTCTACCGTGCGCGTATTTAAATACCCCAGCCCCTCCTCTCAGTTTCCCCTCAAGAACCAGATCGAATTGCGCCGCCGGGCTGCCGGAATAGCTCGCCGGAGCTACACGGAAGCCGCCGCCTTTTTCCTTTGATTCCGGCGAGGTGAGACCTCCCCCGAACCCGTGGTCCACTCCTCTGCCCCCGCCTTGGACACGCACACCTCCTTGACCCCTCCCTCGTTTTCTTTTCGCAGTAGTTGAAGCGGAGCAGAGCACAAAGCTCGTCGGCGTGGAAGCAGCCCCGGCCGCGCCTCCCTGCAGTTTCCTGGACGCATCCGACGACGCCAACGCGCTCAACGCCTCCGCCGTCGCGCGCCACACCTCCTCGTCGCCTCGCCAAGTCAAGGGAGCAACCGGAGCGCCGTCGCCGTCCACACCCGAGCCGCGCCGCCGCGGTCTTCACCATCTCCGGCCACCGGCGCCGCCGCCTCAAGGTCAAACCTCGGTGCGCCCTCCGATCCGCGGCCACCATCCACTTATCCGTGCCGCGCCACGCCCGTGCGTTTCCTTGCCGAGTCCGGGGAGTCGCCGGAGCGACAAATCGGTGCACGCCCGAAGCCGCGCCGCCGTCGTCCTGAAGTCCGGCGAACCGGAGCGCCGCCACATCTCGGTCAACCGCTGTGAGCCCTCCGATCTCTTTTTAACGGCCCAGATTAGATCGCGTATTTGAACCGGTATGGTTAGATCTGAACCGTCAGATCCAGATCCAACAAAGCCCGCCGAGCCGAGCCGCAAGCCGAGCCCAGACCCAGCCAATTACAGAGCGCCACGTGGCCCCATTTTCTGGTTTATTTTCGAATAGAATTTAATTAGCAGTTTTGCAGAATAGTCTCTATGATTCAAACCTTCATAACTTTTTAACCCCTCATCCAAATTAGAAATTTTTTATATCAAATTAAAGCCCTTGACCGGTAGAATCTTTTGGTCTTGTTAGAATTTAAATTTGACTAGTTTAAATAGATTCTATGTAAAAATGAAGAGTTTGAGTATATTTGACATAGATTCAAGTTCATTTGTCCAAAAATTGCAAATAAAATATTTTTGGAAAGCTTAAGATATGTAGAATAATGATCCACTGTTATAAATAATTTTTGAATAATTTAAATGAATTTAAAAATCAGAGACTTATTTTGTTAAATTTTGGCATAAGATTCTATTAATATATTTAAAATTTCCCTTTACACAAATGTCATAAATAATTGTCCTTGTCCAGAGTAACTCAAATCCATGTTTATTAAATTATTTCATAACATTAATATGTAAGGGGTGTTTAAAACCTTTAAATGATATTAGTACATTTATAGGTGTTTATAAATGTTATTGGTTAATTAGGTGCTAATAAAAATGTGATTTGAAACTTTATGCCAGCGCAAATAACTAAGTTATTAATTCATACTATGAACATTTAAGTTGGGAATTAAAAATGTTTAGATATGATAAATTAAGAAATCCTTGAATGAAAATTGTGTTTAAACCATCATGACCTTTCATTGTGCAAACTTTTAAAGACCAATCCATTAGAACCTTTGGAACACCCATACAATCCTTTCAAATTGAAAATGTTCAATTTGACTCCAGACCATCCCTTCACCAAATTAGCGAAACCCTAAACTCAATCACATTAATTCTTTTTGCATATTGAATTATGTGACACCCTTAACCAAATCCATTGCTAAGCCTTATTACGCTTGTTTGATTTTTGAATGTTATGTGCTTGTTGAATTGCTTGTTTATTGGATGCCTTTTTACTTTATAGATTGAACGGAGTGCAACGTTCGTTGTTGACAAAGAGTGTGTGAGAAACGACAACATTCATCAGGCAAGTGACTCCATGAAATACCTACTATTTTATTCTATTGCATTAGTAGTATTTTACAGTAGTATGCATGACAGGTTATTTAGTAGTATTTTAGTATGCTATGCAAACCTGTTAGTACACCCCTTTTAGACAAATCCTGGTAGATACCTATTATAATTTAGTGGAAGTACATGCTGCAAAAATGATTGTTTTATGGTAGATGTGATAAGTAAAAATTCCACTAAATTAATTTATCGCCTGGGTGGATTGGTTCGATAGAGGATGACGTGAGTGGAGTGGCTATTCATGGGTCATTTCTATGGCTGTCTTGTTTATGCTCACTTGTGGTTGCCACCCAGGGCTATGAGATTGAAGTTACACTGAGTATAGTTGCTTACCGTGCAACCATTAGTCATATGGGCTCTGTCTTGACGGAGTAAGTCGCGAGAACCTGAATCTGTCGTGACCAGCAGATGTAGAGGGTGTAGGTTGGTTCGGGTCCGCGTGTGATTTGGGGGATTGCTTCTGAAAAGTCTCGTCTCGATCTTCTTCTTTTCCTCCTCACTAAATGAGTGTAGAGGATAGTTTAGGTTGATTGGGTCTAATGGTGAAAGTGCACACACTCTCGAGAGTTAAAACCTAAGATCTTAGCCGTGTCCCCGGCATCGGACAATTTGAGTGACTACACAAGGCTGTCTACTGAAAATCTCTTCATTCCAATTTCTTAAATAAAATTTGATGGGTGAACTCGGGTAGGAGACACGGATGCGTCCGTTATGTGTCTCATAATGTTCAGATGATGATTTCAAAAATGGTTTATCAAAAGTAGGACAAAACTTGCTTTACGCAATAGCCTTTGAGCTCCACCAGCCAAATATGCATGTAGTAATAGTCTTGCCATTTATATCCACCATAGTATCACTTTCCACCACAATTCAATTGTGCTAACCCTTTATAGCTGGGCTGCAACTAAACCTTGCAGATTTGACAGACGATGAGTGAGGTTTGCGATAGGATTTCGAGTCTACAACCAACATGCTTGCCTGTGGCACATGAAGATGATGAGGCTCATTGTAACTATTGTTTTCCGCTGCTATACCTTGTATTTTTTTTCTAGCCTTTTTAGGTTATGCAACTTGTAATGGATATTGTATCACTGGATCATGCGATTTAATAAAGTATTTGACACTTTTGCATGATATACATCTTAAATTGTGGTGCTAGCATTTGATCCAGGGACTAGCACATTAACACAGGGATCTCCCCCCTATAAGAAAAAGGTGAGGTCGCTATAATTAATAAGAACAAAACACATATTAGTCCCGTCATATGTTGGCAAAGTCCCATCCTTTATAATATTTTGTATGTAGGTGTTGGCATGACAATTATTAACACAATAGAGATGACATCCACGCAACACACTATTCATATCTAACAAAGAAGTTTTTTTGATAACTCTTCACACCCCAAAAATAATGTAAGTTCATCATGCTGATTAGGAGTGATCATGTTATCACAATACAAACTAGCAGTACTCATTAAATTCGAAATACTATTATCATGACCTGAACATTGAAAATTGAAATGACCCACTTCATGGCAAAGTTCACAAATAAAAGGATAGAGGGCACAAACGTTTTCAGCAAGATCACTTAGAGCCTTGTCCCACGTTCTAGTTTTTTCATTCCTATGACGGATACAGTATTCATCTTTGATTTGATTATTTTCACAAGGTCTAAGTGCTCTACAAAAATTAAAATGCTTATAAGAAATAGTATTTTCAGAAGTTTGAGCATGTTTATTGCAATCATTAACATCAATTTCATTTTCCATGCAAGTGTCTTTGAATGGTTCATGATACATGCCCCAATTTTATT
This sequence comes from Poa annua, assembly GCA_026929855.1. Lineage (NCBI taxonomy): Eukaryota > Viridiplantae > Streptophyta > Magnoliopsida > Poales > Poaceae > Poa > Poa annua. Next base: position 23,915,390 of record CM049439.1, on the reverse strand, counting down.
TAGGAGCATTAATATGAGAAGCAAAGGTTCTACAACAATCAACAATAATTTGAGAATCAAGAACATATTTAGCACTAAGCTCTTGAAAACCAGCAGTTTCAACGAAAGACTTAATGCAATCATATTCATAGTTTATACCTGATTCTTTACCTTTGTCATTCTCCCAATCTTCAGTATTGCTTTGAATTCTTTCAAGAAAATCCCATCTAGCTTCAACCTTCTTACTTGTGAAAGAACCCTCTGAACAGGCATCTAGATAATCCTTGCAGTGACCTGAAAGCCATGCATAAAAATTATTAACAATTATTTTCTCAGGAAGATCATGGTTAGGACATTCAAGTATTAATGTTTTCAGCCTTCCCCAAGCTTGAGCAATACTTTCTCCATTACGAGGCCTAAAATTAAAAATGTAATTCCTATCTAAATACAATTCATAAGGAGGATAAAATTTAGAGTAAAAGAGATATTCAAGCTCCTTCCACTCCGAATGATGAGGATCATCCAGCAGCTCATACCACTCCCTTGTCTTCTCCTTAAGTGATAATGGAAATAATTTCTTCATGGAATTTTCTCTTGATAAACCTGCAACCTTAAACAACTCACAAAGTTCTTTTAGTTTCAACAAGTGATCACTTGGATGGATTGTTCCATCACCTGCATAAGGTTCATCCATAACCATTACTTTCGGTAGGTATTTCAAAAGCAATACTTTCAGTAGGTGAATTTAGAATATCACATGCATCATTATAATTATCACATATGGGAGACAAAGCATTATCAAAGCAAAAAAATTCCTCCAAAGCTGGGGAACTAAAAGGATCATTTTCATAAAAACTAGCTTCCCCAAGCTTAGACTTTTCCATACCATTAGCAATAATGGTGTTCAGAGAATTCATACTAATAACATTGCTACTAGCATGCAAATAAAGTTCCATAGGTTTTTAAATTTTCTCTTCAAACACTTCATGTCCTAACTCAAGATAAATACTATAAAGTTCTTTAATATTTTTGTTGTTTTCCATTAAGCCTAACTAGTGAAAATAAAAACAAGAAACAAAAAGATAAAACTACAGGATCTAAAGGAGATACCTTCCAACACTTACCTCCCCGACAACGGCGCTAGAAAAGAGCTTGATGTCTACGCATGCTTCTATTCTTGTAGACAGTGTTGGGCCTCCAAGTGCAGAGGTTTATAGAACAGCAGCAAGTTTCCCTTAAGTGAATCACCCAAGGTTTATCGAACTCGGGGAGGTAGAGGTCAAAGATATCCCTCTCAAGCAACCCTGCAATTAAGATACAAGAAGTCTCTTGTGTCCCCAACACACCCAATACACTTGTCAGGTGTATAGGTGCACTAGTTCGGCGAAGATATAGTGAAAGGCAAGTAATATGGATGATTATAGGTGGTAACTGCAATCTGAAATAAAGATGGCAGCAAGCAAACATGTAGCAGAACTAGTTGTGAACGGTGTTTCAATGCTTAGAAACAAGGCCTAGGGATCATACTTTCACTAGCGGACACTCAACAATGACATCATAATTGAATACATAAATATCTTCTCTTCACTATGCTACTCTGAAACACTCTCCTGTTGGCAATGTTGGGGATATTGCTTATCGGGAATTTATCGGTCGACCCAAGAGAAGGGGTAAATCGCCCAGTTTATCGGCATATCGGCCGGTTTATCAGCATATCGGTCGGTTTATCGGCCAATTTATCTTATCGGTCAGACATTGAGAAGTGATAAATCGGCCGATTTATCGGAATATCGGAAGATATTTTGAACAGTGCTGTTGGATAACGAACACTAATTCATTGCGTAGGGTTGCAAAAGCACCCCTTAAAGTCGCATTCCCATGTCTAGTTAACCCCACACTGTCAACTTGAGCGCCCTAGAAGGTACTAGACAAACACCACAATTTCATAGAGGAGTCACACACGGTGCGCACACCGTCACCTTCACACCGTGGGACAAGGTGACTCCGGAGTTCACATTAATAAAACCACTTGAGTAGCATAATAAATGAAGAGTAACATCTACTTATTCAACTAGATTACAGAACTCATGATCACATAAAGATCACACCATGGGAGGAAGAGAGAGATAAACCACATAGCTACTGGTAGAGCCCTCAGCCTCGGGGGAAACTACTCCCTCCTCATCATGGGAGTCAGCAACGGCGATGAAGATGGCGGTGGAGTCGATGGAGATGGCCCCGGGGGCAATTCCCCATCCCGGCAGGGTGCCGAAACAGAGACTTCTGTCCCCCGAAACTTGTCTTCGATGGCGGCGGAGCTGCGGAAATTTTCGTGGATGGAGGCTGATTGATTTAGGGTTTTCACGTCGGGGGCAATATATAGGCGAAAGGGCGATGTCGGTGGGCGCCCGAGGGGGCCACACCACATGGCGACGCGAATAGAGGGGGACCTGCGCCACCACATGGTGTGGACACCTTGGTGCCCTCCTCCGTCTCTGCTTGGACTCAGTTGACGTGTCAGGAAAAATAGGAACTTCGGCTTTTGTTTCATCCAATTCCGAGAATATTTCCAGAACAACTTTTCTGGAATACAAAAACAGCAGAAAACAGGAACTGGCACTGTGGCATCTTGTTAATAGGTTAGTCCCAGAAAATGCATAAAAATGATATAAAGTGTATTTAAAACATGTAGCAATTGGTATAATATAAGCATGAAACATCAGAAATTATGGATACGTTTGAGACGTATCACGTCCAACTTTTTCCCTTCACCAACCATGTGGTAACACTCATGTATCTTCTATATCTAAATAGCAAAGACCCACTACAAGGAATTCTCTCAACATGCAAGGTGTCCACCTCATCAAACATCTTTAAGCAATCATAGCCTTCCACCTAAGCAAAATATGCCACCTAATGAAAAGGCAAAACATCATGTGAGGAGAGAACATATATCACACCATCAGCCGGCCACACATCTTGCCATTTATTTTTGTTAATGGGCGCCTCCTCCCATCCTCATCTACTACTAACCTACAATTAAGAGCTAACCAAAAACCTCCACATGTAAAAGACTACAATGGAATTGAACTACTCATTAATACATGGATTAGTACTCGCTTTACTGCTCTTCACCCTTCATTATTTTCCACTCATGCTACTCATGGATTAGTACTCGCTTTCGTACCGGCCGGGTACTATTGGAGCTAAACAGTCCCCTATTTTTTATAGATTGGACAATTAATAGCCGCGTCCAATACTCTACCCGGTGTCCCATTCCCTTCTAATCACAGGTCGCCTGCTAATTTCTTGCTGTCTTCGGATTCTTCTAACTCTCGATCATATATATAGCCGATGTGCGCCCATCGTTGCAGCACCAAGCAATACCATGGTTCCTACTGCCTATCGAGCCATGAGCTATCCTCTCCACGCTCTAGATAGTGCTGGCAACAGCGAACATGCAGATCATTTCCATCTATATATCAACACAACTATGACTCGATTCTCCCTTCATGCATGTGCCGTTTGTTATTACCCTTCGGCAAGTTCTGTGGAATTGGTTTTATCCTAGAGGATTATTCAATCAGTTGACAGGATTCGGTACAAACTGCCCAGGTGTGTGACTTCTGTTTTGCAAATGCCTCTCTTTAAATTTTTGTAGAATCAGTAATTGTTCTCGCTGTTAAGCATAAGCGTGCAAATCAATCACTTTGTTGTTCATTCGTACTATCTTCTCATTATCGTTTACTGTTTACATGGCTCCATCTTTATCTGTTTTTTTTCTTTTGTTGGGATCCTTTTTTTCTATTTGATTCAATCACATGGAAGTGCAAAGTAGATGGAGCCATATTGTGGTTGCTGGGATTTCCAGTTTCTACTTTGCTGGGATTGAATCAAATCAACCACAGTTTCTACTTTGCTGGATCTTGCTGGGATTTTCGTCAAACTGCGACTAGGCATATCTGCGAACTATTTTGAGACTCACAAGGAACTAACCACTGCAAGGGATAGACCGGTTTCTGGTATATAGTTAGTGTCTTCACTCCTCAGATCTATCTCAGAGTATGAATGCATGGATTTTGCATGCATGAAAGAAGCGTATTGTGTTATCATATTTTTGCAAAGTACATGGTAAAGAAGACGTAAATTCTTGTAGCTGATCTATTTTGGGTCACATTTATAAATGGACTTAGCTTATCTTATATATTTTGCCTGCCTTCTAACATAAGCAAATAATGTTTTGAGCGCAATGAGCATGGTGATTTCCCAGTTACTAATAAAGCATGTTAGAACAGCGCAAACCATTTTATGGTAATTATCATATATTCTTTCACTTTGTCGAGTTTGTTGAGTATTATCAAACAGGGCCAACTGAAGAAAATAATATCACTCTACATATTGATATATGTACTGTGTAGTCGAAAAAACAATCACAAGTAGTGCTTAGTTCCCGGAGCAACACGATGTCATGCACAATCTATTTTCCATGCCGCTTACCAGCGTATTTTTTGTCTCTATTTAAGTTGGCTATTTAGGGCACCACATTGTTTTGGTTTTTGTTTACCACATGTACAATCATATCTTATGCATCTCAACACAGCCACAAGCAAATCTTATCACCACTTTACTATGATTAAAAATATTTATTCTCTATGTTTTTTCTATTTTTAACATATACCCAATATATAATTTCATCATATTTACCCGCAGCAACGCGCGGGGAATCATCTAGTGATGTTGATGAGCATCCCGTGAATCGCATCAAAGTTGCCAACTCGAGGAGCAATTGTGTTGCGAAAGATCCTATGCATGATGTCCCACTCTCTAATCAAATTCTTTTGCTTACCAACCATGGCCCTTCCTTGGATGTAGACATCATAAAGCTGATCGGGTTACATAGCATTGCGAGTGTAGTCAATGCGAAAAAATTGCTCGGAGGTGATGTTGCTCAAAACAAATCCAAGCTCTTGCATCCCAAGTTGTCGGCCCAGTGGATTCTAGGGTGTGCAGAGCCCACTCTCCATGGCCCTCACACGCGCCGATGTCAACGAAACGGCTAAGGACCAAGCAGAACGCTTGGGCAGACCCCCGAGGGGAGAGCCCCCTCGAGGGGACTTGAGGAGGCAGCGAAGGGCCTGAAGGGGCTCCCCCTGAGGCTGCCCCCCGGCAAGGTTTTCTCCCCTGAAGGGGAGTCAACACAACTCCCTCCACAAGGCCTCCAGGGCCCTGTGGAGATACTTCGCTACGAAGCAACCGCTGCAGAGCGCACATGGCCTCTGCAGCAGCCGCAGAGTGACGCGCGCGTCTGCGCGCGATGACGACGTCGCCGCAGTTGCCGTTCTGGTGATAAAAGGAGTCAACAAAGCTCTGTGTCCCCTGCGCCGCCAACAAAGCTTTCCTCTTTGGTGATAAAGCAGGTGGCCGGCGCAACGCTCCAACGGCGACGTCACCGTGGGCACCCCCACGATCTCTGCAGTACCAGCTAGCCGCTCTGCAAAGACGGCGGCTGCCCTGCCACGAAGACAGGCCTTGCGACCATGGACCGAGTCCATGGGCAACCCAGCTGCAGTGCACCCCGCTCCACCATTTCGTCGCCATGTTGGAACCCTTCCACTGCGCAAGCCGCAGGGATGAGGCCCGGGGCGCCTATATAAGGAGCAGGAGCACCACCGTAGAGGGGGATCGATCACTCATCCATTGTCACCCCACAGTAGCTTAGCCAAGCCCAGCGAGCCCGAGGAGGACGAAGACTCGAACCTTCCCCCTCCAAGCTCTGCACCGCCTCGCGAGGGCCTGCGGCAAGCTCTTTGTACTGTAGCCCCTACTGAGCAATACAGACAAGCAGGAGTAGCGGTTTTACCTCACCCTGAGGGCCGTGAACCTGGGTACGGGCCGGAGTCCATCTCTATCGTGCTGTCCTTCTACAGTCTCGACGAGCACCGTCGCCGTGCCGGTTGAGGGTTGTTGACCAACGTGTTCAGTCCCCTTCACGAACTTCTCCCCCGAGAGTGGTTATCCCTGTTCCGTGGGAATCACACCTCGACATTTGGCGCGCCAGGTAGGGGCCTGAGGCGCGTCTCCAACCTCCAGCCGGCTTTCCGCCATGGCGGACACCCGCACGACGCGCGCCAACAGGAGCGCAGCTGACAGGGCTCACACCGAGCCCGGCACAGCTCCCACTCGTGGCCGTCGCGGCCGCCCTCGCGCTGCCGAGCGCGCCAACACCGGCCCGCATGTGGAGGAACCCGAGAGCGAAGAGTACCATGACAGCGACCACCGCGACGACAGGGACATCCCCCCGGAGCGCAACGACGATGCTGAGTCTTCGCATCCGTCACGGCGCCAAGGCGCGTCCTCTCAGGGACGCCCGGAGCCCACGCCGCACACCGCGCTGCTCATGGCCCAGGAGCTCCTACGCTACCGGCCTAGCGCTGAGGCCCACGACCAGTGGTTGGACCGCCTCCACCACCTCGTCGACGTCGCCACCACGCGCCCCGCCCCGTCGCGCTCCATGGTCCAACACTCCGGCCGCGCGGGAACGACTGCACCAGATGCGCCTCCGCCGCCGCCGGGACCGCCTCCGGCCGCAGCGCAGAGGGCTCCCTCTCACGCCTCCTCACCGCACGACTGCCAGATCGTGCAGCGCACTGCGCCTGACGCACGTGTGGGCATGGAGCGCCGCAGGGACCTCCAGAATCGCCTCGTCGAGGAGCTCGGCCAGGCAGGGCAGCAGAACCGCAGGGCTCTCCAGGGAGGAATCGCCACGTACGCCTCTGGCTGCAAGGCCTTCACCCGCGCTCTGCGTCGCGTGGTCTGGCCGCAGAAGTTCAGGCCGGCCCGCCCCAAGGGCTTCGACGGGTCAACCAACCCTCTCGAGTTCCTGCAGCTCTACACCACCTCCATCCAGGCTGCAGGGGGAGACGACAAGGTCATGGCAAACTGGTTCTCCCACGCGCTCAGGGACTCCGCGCTGTCCTGGCTCCTCAACCTGCCTGAGGACTCCATCGACTCCTGGGAGGAGCTCTGCAAGCAGTTCGTCGCCAACTTCAAGGGCACGTACGAGCGCGCGCTCACCCACAACGATCTGCGCGCTGTGGTGCAGAAGAAGGATGAGACCCTCCGCAAGTACATCCAGCGCTTCAGCCAAGTGCGCAACAAGATCCCGAACATCCCTGACACGCAGGTCATCGCCGCCTTCAGAGAGGGCGTCACGAACCGCAGGATGCTCGAGAAGCTGGGCATCCACGACAAGCTCACCTCTGTGGTGAAACTGTTCGACCTTGCGAACAAATGCGCCAAGGCTGAAGAGGGACTCCTCTTCGTCAAGATGAGCCAGCGAGGGGACGACCAGGATGAGGGCTCCAAGAGCCACAAGAAGCGCGAGGAGACCAAGCGCAAGACCACTGCTATCCTAGTAGCAGAGCCAGCCACCAAGAACGCCCGCAGAAGCTCCCCCGAGCCTGGCGACAAGGAGGCGGACAACCGTCCGTTCTGCGTCTACCACAACAGGCGTGGCCACGCCACAGACGACTGCTTCGACCTGAAGAGGCTGAGCAGGAAGCGTGAGCGAGGAGAAGGCAGCGGAAACCGCGGCAGAGGCCGCGGCTACCGCAGAGACGGCAGGGGCAGGCGCGATGGCGGCTACCAGAAGCCGTCGGGCACTCAAGCCAACGCCGCCGAGAAGAACAACAACCTCCCTGACGAGGAAGATGGAGGCTACCAGGCCCCGAGACGGGCTATGGCCTGCATCCTCGGCGGGGCTCAGGCGCCCAAGTCGAACAACCAGTTCAAGCAGTTCGCCCGCGAGCTCAACGCCGCGCTCCCGAGCACCGAGACCTCCAGGCCCCTCAAGTGGTCCCAGTACACCATCGCCTTCGATGCCAAGGACCACCCCAAGTCGACCAAGACTGTTGGAACCCTCCCCCTGGTCTGCTCCCCCACCATCAACAACATCACCGTCTCCAAGACGCTCATTGATGGGGGAGCTGGCCTGAACGTCATCTCTGTCGAGACCTTCGAGACGCTTCAAGTGCCCTACGAGTGGCTTATGCCCTCCAGGCCGTTCACAGGGGTCACCAGTGGTTCCATCGAACCCTTGGGCCAAGTCCGGCTAGCCGTCACCTTCGGCACGCAGAAGAACTATCGCACAGAGCTGATCGACTTCGACGTCGCCCACATCGGCCTGCCGTACAACGCCATCCTCGGCTACCCCGCCCTCGCGAAGTTCATGGCCGTCACGCACCATGCCTACAACATGGTCAAGATCCCTGGCAGCGCTGGCACCATCGCCATCCATGGTCATATCCTGGACGCCACGCGCGCTGTCGAGAGCGCCTACAAGGCAGCTGCCATGGCATTCCCGGCTGACGAGGACATGGAGCCTCTCGAGAGGCCCAAGAAGAAGAAACAAGTGTTCTCTCAGGAGCAAGCTGCCACGAAGAAGGTGTCGCTGAGCACCAGCGGCTCGGGGGCTGAAGGCTCGGGGGCTAGCGTCACCATAGGCGCTGCCCTGCCTCCCAAATAGGAAAGCGCGCTCGTCGCCTTCCTTCGGGCAAACTCTGACATGTTCGCATGGACTCCGTCAGATATGTCCGGTGTACCAAGGGAGGTGATCGAGCACCACTTAGCCGTGTGTCCAGACGCACGCCCCGTCAAGCAAAAAGCACGCAAGCAAGCCCCCGAGAAGCATGCATTCATCGTCAAGGAAGTAGAGAAGCTAAAAGCGGCAAATGTCGTCCGTGAAGTCGCACATCCCACCTGGCTGTCCAACGGCGTGGTTGTCCCAAAACCCGCTGGAGGAGGCCGACTCTGCATCGACTACACCGACGTCAACAAGGCCTGCCCCAAGGACCCATACCCCATGCCGAGGATAGATCAGATCGTGGACTCCACCGCCGGCTGCGACCTCCTCTGTTTTCTGGACGCCTTCTCTGATTATCACCAGATCAAAATGGCTAAAGAGGACGAGGAGAAGACAGCATTCCTCACCCCCTGTGGCGTGTATTGCTACACTTGCATGCCCTTCGGCCTGAAGAATGCCGGCGCCACTTTCCAGAGGCTCATGAGGATAGCCTTGGGGGCACAGATGGGCAGGAACGCAGAGGCCTACGTCGATGACATAGTGGTCAAGTCTCGAGAGGGAGACACCCTCTTGAAGGATCTCGAGGAAACCTTCGCCAGCCTGCGCAAGGTGAACATCAAGCTGAACCCCGCCAAGTGCGTCTTCGGGGTCCCTTCAGGCAAGCTCCTCGGATTCCTGGTGTCCCACCGCGGCATAGAAGCAAACCCTGACAAGATCAAGGCCATAGAAGGAATGCAACCTCCTCGCCGGCTCAAGGAAATGCAGCGCTTAGCAGGCTGCATGGCTAGCCTGGGCCGATTCATCTCCATGTTCGGCGAGAGAGCCCTGCCATTTTTCAAGATCATGAAGAGATCTGGCACGTTCAAGTGGACCCCTGAGGCGGACAAGGCCTTTGAGGACTTAAAGAAGTATTTGGCCAGCCCACCAGTCATGGTGGCCCCCAGGACAGGCGAACAGCTGAAGCTGTATCTTTCAGCCACTCCTCAGACCGCAAGCGCCGTCCTGGTGGCCGAGAGGGAAGAGCCTGTCCTCCCCAAGAAGAGCACTGCCACTCCAAACCCAAAGCCCCCCGACAAGGATCTCGTCGAAGGAGCAGCCTCCACAGACCCACTGCCAGGCCCACAACCTCAGGTCGAGCCTGCTCCCGGCACCCCTGTCGAGACCCCCCTGCAGGCGGATCTCGACAAGGGCCCTGAGGAGCCTCCGCAGAGGGCTGACGCTGCAACCCCACCAACAACCCTTGTCGAGCACCCCGTCTACTTTGTCAGCACGGTGCTGCGGGATGCTCGGGAGCGGTACCCGATGCAGCAGAAGCTTCTCGTCGCTCTCCTCATCGCCTCCAGGAAGCTGAGACACTACTTCCACGGCCACCCCATCACGGTGGTCACTTCTTTTCCCCTGGAGCAGATCCTGCGCAACCCCAACGCCACAGATTGTGTCGCAGGATGGAACATAGAGCTGCAGCCATTCAACTTGCGCTTCGACACCACAAGAGTCATCAAGGGGCGAGCGCTGGCTGATTTCGTCGCCGAATGGACTGACCCAAACCCTGAAGAGCCTCGGGGGGAAGAGGCTGAGCCCGCTGGAGACACAATGCCCAGCCACTGGACCATGCACTTTGACGGAGCCTTTGCCTGCCGCAATGGCGAGGCAGGCGTCGTCCTGACTTCGCCCAAAGGCGACAAGCTCTACTACGCTGTCCAGTTATGCTTCACGATTGACAAGATCTCCAACAACATCGCTGAATACGAGGGCCTCCTCGCCGGCTTAAGGGCCGCCATCGCTCTAGGCGTCAAGCACCTACTCATCAAGGGCGACTCCCAGTTGCTCGTCAACTTCTCCAACAAGAGCTACACGCCTAAAGACGACCACATGGCAGCATACCTTGAAGAGGTCCGCAAGCTCGAGATGTACTTCAGGGGCATGGAACTCATGCATATCCCAAGGAAAGAGAACCAGGAGGCCGATGACATCGCCAACCGAGCCTCGCGAAGGCAACCCCAGCAGGCCGGCGTCTTTGAGGAAAGGCTCGCCAAGGCATCCATCAAGCAGCCTCGAGAGGCCACAGCCGCAGGCACAGATGAAGCACTCCCACCACCTCCTGAGTCTGGGGCACCCGATTGCGGTCCTAGCACAGGGGAGCGTCTGTTGCTGACGGCAGCCCACCAAGACACAAGCTGGATTGACGAGCTCAAGGACTACTTGGCGAAGGGGATCCTCCCTGAAGAAGATGCAGAAGCAGAACGAATCGCTCGACAGGCGAAATTCTACTGCATCCTTGAGGGAAACCTCTATCGCAAGCGCCCGAACGGCATCGCGCTCAAATGCGTCCCCCCCCGAGGAAGGCCGAACACTGATCAAGGACATCCACAGCGGGGAGTGCGGCCACCACTCGTGTGCGCGCACCCTCGCGGGCAAGGTCTTCAGGAGCGGATTCTACTGGCCACAAGTGCTTCAAGATGCGGTCACCATTGTCCAAGCCTGCGACGCCTGCCAGTTCCATGCCAAGCAAATTCATCAGCCGGCGCTGGGGCTCCAGACCATCCCGCTCTCCTGGCCGTTCGCGGTCTGGGGGCTCGATATCCTGGGCCCCTTCCCGAAGTCGCAGGGGGGCTATCGCTTCCTCTTCCTGGCCATCGACAAGTTCACCAAGTGGGCCGAAGTGGAACCAGTGCGCATCATACCAGCCGGAGCCGCGGTGAAATTCATCAGGAGCTTGGTCTGCCGCTTCGGAGTACCTAACCGTATCATCACCGATAATGGCTCGCAATTCACCAGCGGCATCTTCCGAGCCTACTGCGACAAGCTCGGCGTCAAGATCTGCTTCGCCTCGGTGGCTCACCCACGCAGCAATGGTCAAGCCGAGCGAGCAAACGCAGAAGTCCTCAAGGGCCTCAAGACCAGAAGCTTCAACATCCTCAAGGGTCACGGCAAGGGCTGGATCGATGAGCTCCCATCTGTGCTCTGGTCCATGCGCACAACCGCTTCAAGGCCTACAGGCGAAACGCCGTTCGCCCTTGTTTACGGAGCTGAAGCTGTCCTCCCCGCAGAAATCAAGCATGGATCCCCACGGGTCCTTGCCTTCAACGAGGACATCCACGAGGGCCTCCACAACGACGACCTACTGTTCCTCGAGGGACTGCGCCGCCACGCCGCCCTCAGAGCGGCGAAGTACCAGCAAGATCTGCGACGCTACCACAGCCGCCATGTGCGCTCGCGCACCCTTGAGGCGGGTGACCTCGTCCTCAGGTGAATCCTCTCCAGGGAAGGTCTCCACAAGCTCTCACCGATGTGGGAAGGCCCCTACAGGGTCTCCCACATCGCCAGGCCTGGCGCAGTACGCCTCGAGACCGAAGACGGCATCCCCGTCAAGAACCCGTGGAACATCGCGCATCTGCGCAAGTTCTACCCGTGATCATAGTCACGCCAGGCATTTTTTGTCTCTAGAGGGAAGCTCACGGCTTCACCCCCAAGCGAACTTTGCGCCAAGGCGCCGCTATGTAATATTTCGATGGCAAGTTTTACTTTCATCCTTTACTTTCAAAATGTGCGCTTATATTCTTCCCATGCGCACCTCGCGAGCGGGGGCTGAGTACGGTGCCTGTGCCCAAGAGCACCCCAGCAGCACTGCAAAATCCAAGGGACCCTGAGCTCTGGCTAAAGGGCATGCTCCCGGATACACGCCACCTCTCCAAAGGACCTTGGTCCTCTCTCTCCTCGCGAGGCACCCATGAGGAAACCTATAAGCGCGCATAAGTCCTTGCTACTATGCTCTAGCGTTTTGGTTCGCCTCTCTAACGTCCACAGGGAACGAGAGTCTCTCCAGGCCTGTGGAGGAAAAACTCGGCCCCTGAAGGGAAGAACATTGCCAGAGGAGTCCCACGCAGGGCGAAAAGCCTCGCGAAGCTAAGTTCCCTGTTCACATCAAGAGAACCCTTGCATCTCTCTCACGAGCACTCTGCGTCTCTCGAGTGGTCCTTTCCCTCACTCTCCATGGGCTGCTTGCGCGTCAAAGGGGGGCCCTCAGCATCGCGACTCGAGGGTTCTTACCTCTCTAAGTCTTAAACTCCCCCCAGCATACCGCAGCGGCGGAGTCATAGTGCGAAGAGAAGGGTCCAACGACACAGAGTGAAAAAGACATGGAATTGAAGCAAAGGCCCCTCGAGGGGAGCACACACAGACTTAGCAGCACTTGTTAAAAAGATAAGAAGTATATTACAAACTGCTAAGCAAAAGTCTTTAAAGCAAACATCCCCGCGGCGCTACAAGCGTGTTTCAGGAGGAAGCCTTAGGAAGAAATCAAGCGGAGGCCTCGCCGTCGTCTTCTTCTCCAGGCTCGCCATCCTCATCGTCGTCCTCCTCATCCTCCGCCGCGGCCCGCTTGAAGCGGCTGCAGAAGTCGTCCACCTGGTCGCTGACGGAGTTGGAGGCCTTCCACCCTGCCTCCCCCTCGAGGGGCTCGGTCACCGTAGCAAGGTCGAACCCGGGCTGGAGGTGCACGAGGTTGGAGAAGATGCGGTCCACCGCCACCGCCAGGAGCTGGCGGCACTCCTCCTCGACGACGTCGCGGAGCTCCGCGGCGGGGCCCTCGAGCGCCGTGAAGAGCTGCTCGAAGTATAGGAGGTAGGTGGCGGCGTCGGAATGGCCTTGAGCTGGGACGGACGGCGTTTCCGCTCCTAACTTCGCAGCGAGCTCGCGGCCCCGGCCCGCCAGGGACAGGAACATACGCTCCCGCTGCTGCGACAGCACCTGCGCCGCCTTGGCGCTCTCGGCCGCCTCCATCGCCTTCTCCACAGCAGGGCCCACCTGCTGGTTCATCTCCTCCATATCGGCCATGAGGGAGGCGAGGTCCTGCTCCGTGCGCTTACGGGCTTCCTCAGCGGCGCGGCGGCGATCCATTTCGCGCTTCACCTTGGAGACAAGGGTAGCGTTCATGTTCTCGAGCTGGTGGACCCGGGCGCCGCTCTCGCTGAGCCTCTTCTTGAAGCGGCTCTCCTGCTTGGAGAATTTGTCGGCGTAGTCGCGGGAGACGGCGGCGCGGTACACCTTCTCCCGGGCCTGGAACTCCTCCTCGGCCTCCGCCTTTTGCTCGGCGAACCTCTTGTTGAAGCGCGCCACATGCCCCTTGTGGGTGGCCACCTCGCGTTCATACCTGCCGAGGGCCGCAGCCAGGCTCTCCTCGCGGGCCTCTAGGGCGGCGCGCTGCCCTGACAGCTCCTGCTCCCGCAGGGCCAGCTGCTCGTCGCGGCGGCGCACGTCCTCCTCGCGCTCGCCCAGACTCCGGCCCCTGGCGTCCAAGCTCGCGCGGACCCCCTCCAGGGCGGTCCGCACGGTCTCAGAGTCGGCGAGGATCTTAGCCTTAAGCTCGACTAGCCCGTGGTGTTTGGCCGCCAGGGAATGCTCCACGGCCTCCCGCTCCGCCCTGGCCGCGGCCAAGTCTTCCGCCGCTGCCCGGCGCTCAGCCTTCAGGGGCTGCAGAAGCTCCTCGTTGTCGCGCATGGCGCCCTAGCGGGCCTCCTCTTCGAAACGCAGCGCCTCCTCGCGCTCCGCCTGCAAGGCCTGGTCGCTCCGTCGACGAGTCTCCACGGCCGCGTGAAACGCGGCCCAAGCCCCTGCGAGCTCGTCCCTCTGCCGGGCGAGCTCCCCGTCCTCCTGGGCAAGGTGAGCCTCCAGCCCCTCCAGAGACTCCCGCACCAAGCGGAAGGCGACGTCGCGTCGCCCCCTGCTCCAGTCCCAGCTTCCGAGGACAAGGGCCCGGGAGGCCTCGCTCGGGGCGGAGGGCCCTGCTCCCGCGTCAAGCTTGGAACAGGGAGTCTCTGTGCAGGCTCGGGGGCTCGGAGGCGCGTCCTCCGCTCCGGCGCCCGCGTCTTGCGCGCCGGCGTTGCCCCCCTCAGGCGGCACCTCGCCATGGGCCCCCGGGGCAGGAAAGGCCTGCCCCGTAGCTGCCGCTTCCTGCTCCGCCGTGGTGCCTGGCGGGGGCAGCGGGGTTCAGCCCCCACTGCCTCGTCGATCTTCGGCGGGCTTGGGGCCGAGGAAGTGTCTGCCGCGGCCTCCTGCCGTGCTGGCGGGGTCGCAGCGCGCGGCGGAGTGGCCGCCTTCTCCACCTGCTCCTCGGGGCATTTTTCCTCCAGAGGCGGCGCGGCGGCCTCGGCCTGGGGAGTGTCCTCGTGAGGGCCTGCGGGGGTTTCCTCCGCGGGCCTCGAGGCCTCTTCTGTGGCGGCCTCTGCCGCGGCCTCTGGAGCGGCCTTCTTCACGTCCGCAGCCTTGCGGAGCCTACGGCGCTTTGCAGGCGCCGGGTCGCTGGCAGAAGACGAGAAAATCGGTCAGGGGGAGGAGGCAGGCAAAAGACTGAAGAAGAAAATCAAGACCAAGAACACTTACCCTGTCTTCTTGGCGCGGGTGTCAACCCACGCCATGCCGGGCGAACGCCAAGAAGGCGTGGCCCGGACTCCGGATCCCTCAGGAGCCGCCTCAGCTTTCCTCTTGAGGGAAGTGCTTGGGGGCTCCCCGGTAGGCCTGTCGTGGGCCGCTTTGGTTCGGGGCTCTTGTCGCCCCGCCCCGGCCTCATCCTCGTCGTCACCGGAGGAGAGCTCGAAGACCTCCTCAGGAGGGGGCGAGGCCCTTGATGAGCTCGCTCCGCCTGCAGAGGGAACGGCCCCGGCCGCAGCGTCGCCCTGCTCGGCGTCTGACGCGTACGGCGAATCCGCGGCATCCTGCCACCTCGCCACGGGCATGGGCCCATCTTCCTCCTCTTCCCCCGCCAGGCCTAGCGGGGTGAAGCTGGGCATCCGCTCCAGAATCGCCAGGCGCGAGGCCAGGTTTATCTGACGAAGAGGCCTCAGCTCCGCCGCAACCGCCACGGACACGTCGGGGTTGATGAAGAGGCCGCCCATGATGGTCTCGACGAGGGCGGGGAGATGGTCGCAGGGGTGGAGTCGCATCGAGTCGGAGGGACCCGCGTACATCCACATCGGCTTCTTGTGCGCCTGCAGAGGAGCGATGCGGCGGCGCACGATGTCCTCTGCGATCATCTGGCCGGTGAGGCCGTTCTCCCGAACTGTCCTCATGCGCGCCATGAGACTTCCGATCTTAGGGCCCTGGAAGGCCTGCTTCCCCCAATGGGTGTTCTTCACGGGCGGCGCCTCCGGGACCTCGAGAAAGGAGCTCTGCGACTTGACGCCGATGAGGAACCACTTCTGCCTGAAGTCGTCCACCTTCTTCGACACCGCCGTGACGGGTTTGTCGTCGCTCCACGACATGGGGATGTAGACGTCCCCCATGCCGTCCGCAATGCGGAAGGACACGCACCCCGTCCGGTCGGCCTTCGCGGTGTTCCGGAGCGCGTAGAAGCTCCGAAAGAGGGCCACCGAGGGCTGCACCCCCAGATACGCCTCGCACAGGTAGGCGAAGATGGAGAGCACGAGGACGGCGTTGGGGTGTAGGTGGAGAAGGTGGATCTGGTAGAACTCCAGGACGGCCTCAAGGAAGGGCGAATACGGAGGCACCAGTCCGGCGAAGAGAGTGTGGAGGAAAATGGGGAAAAACCCCGTCGGAAGGCGGCCGTGCCTCGCGGCCTGGATGGCGCTAGCGCCATGCTCATTGGTCTTCCCGGCGACCAGGTGCTGGATCTTGCCCAGCGCCGCCGCGTCGACGCGCACACCAATCAGAGCGGGGCCGAGCGCCTCCTCGCCCTGCGCATCAGCAGGGAATGACCCCATCACCGCCTTGCCTTTTTGTCCGCCCATTGCCGGAGAAGAAGAAGGGCGCGGAAGGACAAGAAGAAAGAGGAGCAGAAAGTTTGCCGGAGAAGGAAAGCTAGGAGGTCGAGAGTTGGAAGGCTGGAGCGCAGAAGTGAGTAATGACTGCGATTCGGACCGGCGCGTAGCTTTATGCCCCGTCGGAGCAGTTACCAAGGCGTGGTCGTGGCGGACGTGGTGGGACCCCCCACTACGCACGTTCGTCCGAAGAAACCGAGTCGTCGCAAACTCACCACCGAGTGACGCGTGTCACGGGCAGGCCGGACGTTTTGGACCCGCGACGCTTCGTCTGGACCCGATGGGCCTCGCCGTGCCCGTCGTGGGCCCGGGGGCTACTGTCGGCCCAGTGGATTCTAGGGTGTGCAGAGCCCACTCTCCACGGCCCTCACACGCGCCGATATCGACGAAACGGCTAAGGACCAAGCAGAACGCTTGGGGAGACCCCCGAGGGGAGAGCCCCCTCGAGGGGACTTGAGGAGGCAGCGAAGGGCCTGAAGGGGCTCCCCCTGAGGCTGCCCCCCGGCAAGGTTTTCTCCCCTGAAGGGGAGTCAACACAACTCCCTCCACAAGGCCTCCAGGGCCCTGTGGAGATACTTCGCTACGAAGCAACCGCTGCAGAGCGCACATGGCCTCTGTAGCAGCCGCAGAGTGACGCGCGCGTCAGCGCGCGATGACGACGGCGCCGCAGTTGCCGTTCTGGTGATAAAAGGAGTCAACAAAGCTCTGTGTCCCCTGCGCCGCCAACAAAGCTTTCCTCTTTGGTGATAAAGCAGGTGGCCGGTGCAACGCTCCAACGGCGACGTCACCGTGGGCACCCCCACGATCTCTGCAGTACCAGCTGGCCGCTCTGCAAAGACGGCGGCTGCCCTGCCACGAAGAGAGGCCTTGCGACCATGGACCGAGTCCATGGGCAACCCAGCTGCAGTGCACCCCGCTCCACCATTTCGTCGCCATGTGGGAACCCTTCCACTGCGCAAGCCGCAGGGATGAGGCCCGGGGCGCCTATATAAGGAGCAGGAGTACCACCGTAGAGGGGGATCGATCACTCATCCATTGTCACCCCACAGTTGCTTAGCCAAGCCCAGCGAGCCCGAGGAGGAAGAAGGCCCGAACCTTCCCCCTCCAAGCTCCGCACCGCCTCGCGAGGGCCTGCGGCAAGCTCTTTGTACTGTAGCCCCTACTGAGCAATACAGACAAGCAGGAGTAGCGGTTTTACCTCACCCTGAGGGCCGTGAACCTGGGTACGGGCCGGAGTCCATCTCTGTCGTGCTGTCCTTCTACAGGCTCGACGAGCACCGTCGCCGTGCCGGTTGAGGGTTGTTGACCAACGTGTTCAGTCCCCTTCACGAACTTCTCCCCCGAGAGTGGTTATCCCTGTTCCGTGGGAATCACACCTCGACACAAGTGTGATGGCAAACTCCTCCCAAGTGGCATCAAGCACAATACTCTTAGTCATCCACTTAATCCTTCTCGGCTCATCATAAAAGAAGTGAACCGTGGCATAGAATTGAGTCACGAATTTCTCACTACAGTCCTCTTGCAGCCCAATATAGTCATAGATTCCAAACTCCTTGCAAATCTCAATAGCTTGACCAAAATACTCCGGGTTCTTCTCCACGTACTCCGTACAAATGCAAAACTGCCCCACCATTTGGGACTTGAATTTTGGAAAAAATTCAAGGAAAATCTTCTCTTGAAACTGGTTGTGAAACTCAATGTTGGTGAAGTTGCGGTTCTTGGGGGTAGCATAAGGATTCTCCCTCCTTTGCCTCACAAAATCTCTAGAGGACATTGCATTGATCGATCGTGGAGGAGGTGCACTTGGAGTTGCTTTCAACCTAGCTTCTTTGGCCTTGGCAGCATTGGAACGTTCGCGGCGAGTGGTGGGCAAGATGTCTTCGCTGCTTTCTTCTTTGATCTCTTGTCGATAGATTGGACCCTTGCGACCACGCTTGGCCGAACGCTTGGAGTTACTTCCACCTGCCCCCCTACTAGGACCTAAGACAGAAGAGAGAGGTAGCATGGGGATAAGCATTGCATTTCATAAGACCAAAGGGAAAAGAATCAGGTTTGCACAGTTTCTGGAAAAATCCCAGCCAGCAGTAGTACCGTTGCGCCAGCGGTAGTACCGCCAGTTTCAGATCTGACGGTTTTGAACACGGATCTGTCCCGATCTATGGATTTGTCCAATCAAACTTTGCAAAGATTTTTCTAAACCGGGTACCAATGCATCCCTAACACTTATACCAAATAGAGTTACGAGAAAACGCGATTTCCAACAAATCTCAACGAATCTACTAAGTTTAGAAGGAGGAGAGACGTTACCGGAACTCATGGTGGAGAAGGGGAGGGAGGAGATGGTTCTCGTACTTCTCCAAGGCAGGGATGGGCCGTCCAATGCCGTGGAGGAGCACTCTCAGCGGTGAGGGTTGACCTTGTGGCGATTGAGCAGTTTTTCGAGTGGGGGTCGGGCGTGGAGATGGTAAAAGTGATGAACTTACCCCTCCACGCCCTACTTAACCCCGCAGAAAAAATCCCTCGGCGGTAGTACCACCAGCTGGTACTTACCGGTACCGCGGGGGTACTACCGCTCCTTCGGTGTTAGCGGTAGTACCGCTGCCTGGTGACTACGTTGGCACCAAATGGTACTATGGCTGCCTGAATCGATGTTTTAGGCAGCGGTAGTACCGCTGGGCCAGCGGTAGTACCGGGCTGCATGGTCAAAAATCAACACCGAGAAGGTCAAACGAAAATGCAACTTAGAGAGATGGTTTTTGAGGTGAGATTTCGGGCTTAGGTAAGAATTTCAAACTGAACTTGGTAGTTCACACCCAACTTGCAAGAACCAAATAAATCACAAGAGAGACCAAGTTGAGTGTGTTTTCCATAAAGACCAAAGGATGCAAATGAAATCCAAGAGAAAAATGAATATAAGAACCAACTCTTCGAAGAGAAGAGGTGGTGGCCGAAGCCACTGATGACCCACAAGTATAGGGGATCGCAACAGTCTTCGAGGGAAGTAAAACCCAAATTTATTGATTCGACACAAGGGGAGCCAAAGGATATTTATAAGCCTTAACAGATGAATTGTCAGTTCAGGTGCACCTGTGAATAGACTTGCTAGAGACAGATTATCAGTAGCAACAGGTTTATAGCAGTAGCAGTAGTGAAATAATAGCAGCAGTAGAATAAAGACAGCAGTAGTGATTATAGTAGACAGCAGGATTAAAATACTGTAGGCATAGGGACGGATGTACGGGCGTTGCATGGATAAGATAATTCATGTAATAATAAGACATAGGCATTTGCAGATAAATAAGATAAAGCATCCAAGTATTAATTGATCATAGGCATGTGTTCCTATTTAGTTGTGCGTGCTCGCAATGAGAAACTTGCACATCATCTTTTGTCCTACCAGCCCGTTTGCAGCGGGGCCTCAAGGGAAACTATTGGTAATTAAGGTACTCCTTTTAATAAAGTACCGGAGCAAAGCATTAACACTCCGTGAACACATGTGATCCTCACATCACAGCCATCCCCTCCGGTTGTCCCAATTATTGTCACTTTGGGGCCTCGGGTTCCGGACAATAATATGTGCATACAACTTGTAGATATGATCTTAAAACAATAATTATCCTCATGATACAATAACATGTTCAGATCTGAAATCATGGCACTCGGGCCCTAGTGACAAGCATTAAGCATAACAAGTTGCAACAATGACGTAAAACACCGATAACGGATACTAGGCACCATGCCCTAATGATATTACAACTATTACATGAACGATCTCATCCAATCCCTACCATCCCCTCAAGCGTACAGCGGTGGATTACTCACACATGGATGGGGGAAACATGGATGGTTGATGGAGAAGTGGTGGCGATGACGATGGCGATGATCTCCTTCGAATCCCCGTCCCGGTAGAGTGCCCAAACAGGAACTTCTGGTCCCCGAATTGAGTTTCGAGGAGGCGGCGGTGCACGGATGTGTTTTTGGGGAAAGTGATCGGGGGGTCTCTGTTTTTAGGTCAGAGGGACCTTATATCCGAGAGGGGGACGCGAGGGCGTGACCGAGGCGGCCACACTATGTGGTGGCGCGGCCAGGGGCCTGCCGAGCCACCATGTGGTGTGGGCCCCTCGTGGCTCGTCTCCGTCTCGTCTTCTGGCTCCGTTAGTCTCCGGGGAAAATAGGGACTTTGGCATATTTTCTGGTATTTTTCCCTAAAGTTGAATTTCTGCACAAAAACAAGACACCAGTGCAATTCTGCTAAAAACAGCGTTAGTCCGTGTTAGTTGCATTCAAAACACACAAATTAGAGGCATAACAATAGCAAAAGTGTTCGGGAAAGTAGATACGTTTTGGACGTATCAGCCACCGTGTATGAGGTTGTAGCATGGCACCGCGAAGATATATCTTGGGTCCATAGCTACTTCTCATCATTTAAGCTCACAGATTATAGATTAATTTGAAGTTTACAAATGATTCATCAATATATGCATAATAGGAGGAGGAAAGATCCAATGTGTTAGGAAAACACTCCCCCTAAGTCCATGCGTACATCTATACCTAATAAAGCATTAAACGTCGATGTCTGTGCACGATTATCACGCCAACGCCCGAGAATCCACGATATTAAGTTCATTCCTCAAGTAAGAAAAGCGGGCTTCATCAAAGGGCTTCGTGAACATGTCCGCCAATTGATCCTTTGTCCCAACATATGAGAGATCGATATCTCCTTGAGCCACATGGTCGCGGATGAAGTGGTGGCGGATCTCTATGTGCTTGGTCCTTGAATGTTGCATGGGGTTGTAGGCGATCTTGATGGCGCTCTCGTTATCACAAAGGAGCGGCACTTTGTCCAAATGGACACCGTAATCCCTTAAAGTTTGCCGCATCCAAAGGAGTTTTGTGCACCCACTTGCGGCGGCGACGTACTCAGCCTCGGCGGTGGAGAGTGAAATGCAATTTTGCTTCTTCAATGACCAACTCACCAATGACCTTCCAAGAAATTGACAAGTCCCCGAGGTCGACTTCCTATCATCAATGTCGCCCGTACAATCGGAATCGGTGTATCCACAAAGAGACATGGTGCCATCTTTGGGATACCACAACCCAAAACTTGGAGTATGATCCAAATACCGAAAGATTCTCTTCACGGCCACCATATAGCTTTCCTTAGGCGCGGCTTGATAACGTGCACACACTCCTACGCTTAACACTATATCCGGGCTAGATGCACATAAGTAAAGAAGAGACCCAATCATTGATCGATATTCCTTTTGGTCTACCACTTTACCGTTCGAGTTGAGCTCGAGGTGGCACTTGGTTTGCATAGGAGTAGGAGCACCGTTGATACCAAGCAACTTGAACTTCTTGATCATGTCTTGAATGTACTTTGCTTGGCAAATGTACGTTCCTTCCCTCAATTGCTTGATCTCAAAGCCGAGAAAGAACCTAAGTTCACCCATCATGGAGATCTCAAACTTGTCGGTCATTAGCTTAGAGAACTCTTCATTAAAAGCACGATTAGTAGAACCGAAGATAATATCATCAACATATAATTGACATATAAAGAGTTCACCATTAACCTTTTTAGTAAAAAGTGTGGGATCGATTACCCCAACCTCAAATCCACGGTCTAACAAGAGTTCTCTCAAGTGCTCGTACCATGCACAGGGGGCTTGTTTAAGGTCATAGAGAGCTTTGTCCAACAAGTAGACGTGGTGAGGATGGTCAGGGTCCTCGAAACCCGGAGGTTGTTTAACATAGACAAGTTCTTGTAATGGACCATTAAGAAAAGCGCTTTTTACGTCCATTTGTTGCAATTTAAACCATGATGAGAAGCATACGCGATGAGAATACGTATCGATTCGAGTCTTTCGACCGACGCGTAGGTTTCTCCGAAGTCGATCCCTTCAACTTGGGAGAAGCCTTGAGCCACCAACCGCGCCTTGTTCCTCACGACGATGCCATGTTCATCTTGCTTGTTCTTTAAGATCTACTTGGTGCCAATAACGTTGCGCCACTCCTTGGGCTTCTTGACGAGCCTCCACACTTTGTTGCGCTTGAAGTTGTTGAGCTCTTCATGCATAGCTTCAAGCCAATCGGGATCTTCAAGTGCTTCGAATACTTTCTTGGGTTCAACCATGGAGATGTGTGTTTGATGCTCGCTAAAGTTGGCCAATTGACTTCGTGTAGAAACCTTTCTTCTCAAGTCACCGATGACCTTGTCAAGGGATAAGGCCCTTAGTTCCAATGACCTTCCAAATCTTTCTTGACGACGAGTTTCGATTGCCTCTCTTGAGGTAGAGACAATCTCTTGACCATCTTGGTTCTTTGGATCCTCGTCTTGACCTCCTTGTTGGCCTTGATCTCCATGTGCTTCTTCTTCACTTGGAGGAGTGGGGTGATCTTGCTCATGAGAAGGACTTGTGTTGGAGGAGGTAGCTTCAACCACCTTGGAAGGAGACACATGGTCTTCTTGTTGATGAAGATCTTGTGGAAGCGGTTCTTGAGTATCATCTTGGTGAGGTGGAGCTTGTTCTTGTTGAGGAGGATCTTGAGGATGACTTTGAGGGGATCCACCATTTGCTTCGGGTGCGGCAACTTGTGGTTCTTGTGATGGTGTATGCTATTCATGAGAAGAGCTTGTTCTTGATTGATCAACTCCTTGATGCACTTCAACGGGGCGGTGGAAGCCCACTCCCATTCTTCTTACAGCATTGGGGTTGCTCATCACCTACATCACGAATACCAAATTGCTCCACTTGGGAGCCATCATTCTCATCGAACTCCACACTACAAGATTCTATGGTAATCCGTGAAGATTTATCAAAGACTCTATAAGTATGGGATTCGGTGCCGTACCCAACAAAAATCCCCTCAAGTGACTTAGAATGAAACTTACCCAACCGGACACCCTTAACAAGATAAAAGCACTTACAACCAAAGACTCGGAAGTAGGAAATGTTGGGTTTGTTGCCGGTGAGGATCTCATAGGGGGTCTTCTTCAAGCCCTTGCGGAAGTAGAGGCGGTTTGACGAATGGCATGCGGTGGAGATAGCATCCGCCCAAAAGTTGATGGGAGACTTGAACTCCGCCAACATTGATCTTGCCATGTCTATGAGAGTCCGATTCTTTCTTTCCGCAACGCCATTTTGTTGTGGAGTATACGCAGCGGAATATTGGTGTCAAATGCCTTCTTCACTAAGGAAGTCGTTGAGGGTGTAGTTCTTGAACTCCAACCCATTGTCTCTTTGAACCTCCTTTGAGAAATCGATGAAGACTTGTTGTGTCTCATCCTTGGTCTTGAAGAAGTATACCCATGTGTACCTCGAGTAGTCCTCCACGATCACAAGACAATATTTATTTCCTCCAAGGCTTATCTCCGGGAATTGTCCGAATAGGTCAACATGGAGGAGCTCAAAAACCCGGGTGGAGGAGATGACGGTCTTGCTTGGATGAGGAATATCATGCATCTTTCCATCCACACATGCCCTACAAACACGGTCCCTAGAAAAGGAAACATGATCTTTTAGTCCAAGTATGTGGCCCCCTTTGTGAAGGCTTTGCAAAGTCCGCATGTTTACATGGCCTAGTCGACGATGCCATAACCAACCCACATCGGCTTTTCCGAAGAGGCACATGGCATGAGTAGTGGTAGCTCTGGAGAAGTCCACCACATAAAGCTCATGCTCAACGTACCCCACGAAAGCCACTCGGAGGGACTTGCTCCACAACAGGACCACGATGTCCGGCTCAAAGAAAGTTGGGAGACCCAACTTCGTTAAAGCGCGAACCGACATCAAATTGTAACCGAGAGATTCAACTAGCATAACATTGACTAGAGTAATGTCAGGGGCAACTACCACCTTGCCAAACCCGGTTACCTTAGACCTGGACTTGTCACCAAACGAAACGGTCACTTGATCTTCATTGGGTCTCATGTCTGTGACAAGTTCTTTGCTCCCGGTCATGTGGCTTGTACACCCACTATCAATGATCCATTTCGACCCACCGGGAGCAAGGCCCTACAAAAGATCATGTCTTGCATTTAGCCACCCATTGCTTCACAATGGGCGCCTTAAAGTTAGCAACAAGTGTCTTGGGAACCCAAATGGCATATGAAATAAAACCATAGTATGGTCCAATATAGCGGGCACAAACATTCACATAATAATCAACATATAGTGCATAGTTGGGGTTGTTCTCCCCCGCAAAATCATCACGAGTAGGCTTTCCCCCTGTGGCATTCCCACTCGTAACATTGTTCTTCTTGGCATGAATGGGGTCGGTCTTCTTAGCTTGTGTGTGTGTGTGGGGGGGGGGGGGGGGGGTCTTCTTGACATTCACCTTCATAGGAGCCGCATAACCAAGCCCTTCCTTCCCTTGTCGAGAGTGAGGCTCATAGATGGGAGTCTCAACCGTTTGCTTACCCTTGAGAAGGATGGTCTTGGTCATGGGGGCCTTAGCAATCTCATTCTTCAACCTAGCATTTTCCTTCACAAGATTAGCATTATCACAAGTGCAAATAGAGGTAGAAGTGCTAGGTGATTCAAGGTTAGTTAGCCGAGTTTGAAGTTGAGCACGAGACTCCTTAAGAAGACCATGTTCACTCTCCAAAGCCTTGTGGGCAATGGCGAGCTTCTCCATGTCCTCATTGAGTCTTACATGCCCAACCGCAAATTCGGCTTTATCCTTTTGAGCCAACTTGTACTTAGCAAAATACATATCACGATCCTTAACAAGTTTGGCATGCGAGGAGTTATGGGTCTCCTCAATTGTCTCAAGTTGCTCCTCAAGACGAGCATGCGACTCTTCGACCTCTTGAAGTGAGGATCTCAAGTAGGATAGAGAAATAGAATCTTCTCTTTCAATCTTACCCTTCACCTCAAGAAGGGAGTCTAGCTCACCAATGCGAGTCATCAGAGCCCCTACATGTTTCTTGCTCTCTCCTTGCAAGTTAGTGATGAAAGAATCAAAGGCAACAAGATCTTCCTTGATAAGGAGGCTAGAGGCATCATCAAGCTCATTCATTTCATTCACAAGAGATGAGGAGGATGAAGGTACGTCCGATGCCTTGGCCATAAGGCATCTTGCATCCTTGATGGAGGCGTTCTCATTAGGAGACAAGAAGAGAGATGAGGAGGCGCTTGTCGTTGAGGAAGTAGTTCTTGACGTTGATGAAGGAGCGGTAGGTGTTGAAGTGGTAGCAATAGCCGCCACTTCATTAGGCGTTTCTTCTTCCGACTCTTCATCATCGGTGGGGTACTCCTCTTGAGTCAACAACAAAATGCGAGATGGCATCTTGTTGTATAGCTTGTTCTTCCCATAAGTCTTCTTGGCGGGCATTTTGGATTTGTCCTTGAGGACAAGTCGCCCACCATGTTCTTCTCTCTTCTCATAAGGGCACTCGGCGACGAAGTGGTATTTGTCTTGACAATTGTAGCACGTCCTTGCCTTGGAAGGTTCTTTCATCTCGCCTTGAGGGGACCTCTTGTCATATTGAGCCTTAGCTCTTGCCGGGTTCTCCCAAAAGCCACGAGCCGCAAGAGCGAGATGGTCGTTGTAGGCGTACTTGACTGCATCATTTGACATGGAAGAGCGACTTCCAAAATCATCTTCATCTTCAACGGTGGCCTTCAAAGCAAGGTTCACATGCTTTTGCATACCAAGAGCTCTTTCCCTTGCATCTTGAGCATTCTTTGTGGCCACCTTGAATGCGGACATCTCTTGCATCACCTCATTTGAAGTCATAAGGTGGTAATTGTGTCTTCCTTGTAAGCTCTTCAAATCGATGGGCTCAAACGGCATCATGGAGCTCACATATTTCCTCTTTATCCAAGCATCATCAATGTGGTAAGCACCAATTTCACGAAACGATGTGGCAATGGAAACCAATCTCCAATACATTTCCTCATGGCTTTCTTCATCCAACTTGAAGAAACCCTCGGCCTCATTGGGCATCGTAGCGATTCCTTCTCATGCTCTCATTCCCAACGAACAAGTGGGTGAGGGCATCCCATGTCTCCTTGGTGGTGGTGAGGTGTTGAATGAGCGGCATGTCCTTGCTCCCAACGGCTTGTTGGATCATGTAGAGAGCGGTGGCATCAAGTTGAGCTTCCACCACCTCTCGCCTTGTCAAGTTCATTGGATCATGCGGTTTGTACCCCACTTGGATGATCCTCCAAAGTTCGATCGATGCACTACATACATGAGACTTCATCACATATTGCCATTGTTGAAAGGCATATTCTTTAAGCTTAGGAGGATCTCCTCTATGATTAATATGAGGATGAGGGATTATCGGATCGGGAGAGTATTGGTTGGGAGGAGGATAGTGTTGTATGGCTTGGGCTCTCCATCATTTTTAGGTGAAGAGTCTTGAGGCTTAGAGGAGCTAGAAGTATCACCCTTTCCATCCTTAGGAAGATCCGTGTCCTTAGACAATTCGGGATCCGCATCTTTTGATACACCCGGAGGTGTCTCAGGAGTTGAGGGCGATGCATTCGTTGGTTACTTGGATTTCATGAGTGCCTCGAGCAACTCATTCATCTTTTGGAATTGAGCCGTTATGGACGATGTCAACTTTGTTTCCAAAGCATTGATATCGCCCATAGTGGCTCCCTTAGCTTGCATCGCCGCCACCTCCTTGGCGACCTCTTCGGGGTCAACATCCTTCGTCATGGTTAGTCTCAAGCGGTGAAGCTTTTAAGAGACAACCTGGCTCTGATAGCAATTGAACGGGAGTTGACCACCTAGAGGGGGGGGGGGTGAATAGGTGGTGACCAATTTTTATCTCTTTTTCGGTTTAAGGCTTGCGTAAGGTAAATGATCTAGATGTGCTACTAGATGAATTAAGTGCTAGACGGTAAATAAACTAAGCAAGTAGGGTAAGTAGATAAACGGTAAAGGAGAGTGAGAGGAACGAGGTAACCAATGAAGCACTCGGAGACGACAATTTTATCCCGAGTTCCACCACATAGGTGTATGTCTCGTTGGAGAGGTGCGAGCTACCACAAAGGCGAGCTCAACGCCACAAAGGTCTCACCTTCTTCTCCGTGAACTCGACCATAAAGGTCCGAGCTCACCTTTTCACTAAGGACTCCTTTAGGGCGGAGAAAGATCCCGTACAAATTCGTGAGGCACACACCCACAACTCAATTGGGGGCTCCCACTACGACCACAACAGGTCTTGACCACAAAGGTCTCAAATCCAACCAACAACAACTAGTAAGAACACTAGGTTTTCCCAATGGAAACCCTAGCTCAAGATCCCTCAAGCTAGAGAGGGGGAGATTCTAATTCCTTCGGTGGAAAGCTAGATCTAGGTCTTCTCCCTCACTTCCCAAAAGATCAACGCATTTGGGTGGAGGAGTAGGGAGATCCAAAGCTTCAAAGCTCAGCAACAATGGAGGAGAGAGAGTGTAGAATCGTCAACTCCTCTTGGGGAAGAACAAGTCTTTAAATAGGGGCCCCCGAAATCGAGCCGTTGGTGTCTGAAAATTCCCTCAGCGGTACTACTGCTGAGCCAGCGGTACTACCGCTGAACGGTACCATGGAAGAATCCCTCTCCAGCTCCAGCGGTGCCCTAGAGGAACAACTGCTGGTGCCAGGGCAGCGGTACTACGCTGCGCTAGTGGTACTACTGATGGGTCCTTAGCCGATGAACGGAAAGAACATCAGCGGTACTACCGGAGCGATACCGCCTGGTGCCGTAGCCTATGCCGAGAGATTTCTTAATTCCAGTGGTACCTCCCAGCGGTAGCGGGCGGTACTACCGCCACTGATATCCAGCGGTCTCTGGGCAGAAGCACTCGTCAGCAACAGCGGTACCCAGAGGTACTACCGTTGCTCCCAGGCCAGCGGTACTACCGCTGTGTCCTTTGTCGAAAAACGAAGGACTCCAACGGTACTACCGGAGTGCTACCGCTAGGTACCGTAAGGTATGCAGTGGGTTTTTTCAATGTCTGGCGGTACTACCGCTGGACTGAAAAAACAGAATCACACACTATTTCAGGGGCCTCTCTCTCCTTTTTCAACTCTTGATATTATCCTGTAAATTCTGCAAATACTTAACACAACAATTAGTCCTGTTGATGTGTTGTCAACAATCTCCAAAACCATAATAGAGGAAATGCACTTTCAGAAGCTGAGCAAGAAGGGGAGTGGCGCGGCAGTGGACGCCACACTCTACCGAAGCATTGTTGACGGACTGCGGTACCTCGTACACATGCGTCCTGACATTTTCATTGTAGTCGGCTACCTAAGCAGGTTCATGGAAGCAGTGGCGAGTGTGTTAGATGCATAGAAGCCACTAGGATTAGATCCTATCGGTAGAAAAACTATTGCATCGAGTAGAACTCGGGGACTGAGAGAAAACAGAGAGAGAGAGAGAGAGAGAGCGCGGGGGGGGGGGGGGGATCGGGGCATATACCTTGTGTCTGGCTCGAGGAGCTCGAGGAGTCGGCCATGGTGGTCGACGGTGGCGGTGGCAGAGCGGTGGTGGAGCTTCCCGTGAGCACTGCGCTAACCCTAATCGGAAGGGGATGTCGGTGGGGTGACTGGCGGCGCGGTGAACCTCGTACCGTGTGCCCCGGCCCCCCACCTCTTTATATAGCGCAGGTCACAGAGGCCCACCATCCATAGCGGAAACGGGCGCCCCCGATCAGGGCGCAGTCAAGGGGATTGCGAGCCGTCGGGCTCGTACGACCAGGAGATCAACCTAACATTCTCCCCCTTGATCTCAACTTTTACTTTTAACTTTTACCTTTTACTTTACTCGTTTCATCACCGATTAGTACATAGAGCATGTTTCATCGTCACAGCTCAATTGCTGATAGAATCAGACAGCCACTATATACTTTTCTGTTTTGAAACAAATCCTGTTACTTTTGGGCCTCTGTGATCCAGGAATCATAGGCTTTTCCATTAAACCCATGCCAGCTATGTGTTCCTTGAACACACTGGGTGGTAAGCCTTTCGTTAGCGGATCCGCAAGCATATCCTTTGTCTATATATGCTCGAGACTTATAGTTTGATCCGGGATTTTATCTTTCACAACATAATACTTTATATCTATTGCCTTTGTAGCATTACTCGACTTGTTGTTGTGAGCATAGAATACCGCGGGCTGGTTGTCACGGTACATCTTTAGTGGTTTGTCAATGCAATCTACCACTTTCAAGTCGGGTATAAATTTCTTTAACCATACTGCCTGCCCCGTGGCCTCATAACATGCTATAAACTCTGCATACATCGTGGACGATGCAACTAATGACTGTTCACAGCTTTTCCACGAAATAGCCCCTCCTGCGAGAGTGAACACGTACCCTGACGTGGACTTTCTATCATCTTTGTCTCCCGCAAAATCTGCGTCTGAATACCCTCTTATCTCTAGGGAATCAGATCTTCTATATGTTAGCATGAGGTCTTTTGCGCCTTGCACATAACGCAATGCTTTCTTTACCATATTCCAGTGCTCTTGGCCTGGATTCTCTTGATATCTACAGAGTACCCTGGTGATAAAAGCTAAGTCAGGGCGAGTGCACACCTGTGCATACTGTAAGCTTCCAACAGCTGAAGCATATGGTACTGCTTTCATTCGATCGATCTCATATTGGTTCTTGGGACATTGAAATTTCCCAAAACTGTCGCCCTTGACTATCGGAGCAGGTGAGGTGCTACTTTTATGCATATTATACTTCTTTAGAACCTTTTCCAAATATGCCTTTTGTGATAGTCCTAACACTCCATTCTTTCTATCCCCGTGAATTTCTATGCCCAAAACATATGAAGCTTCACCAAGATCTTTCATATCAAAGTTTGAGGACAAAAACTTCTTTGTTTCTAGTAGTAGACTGATATCGCTGCTAGCAAGCAAGATATCATCCACATACAGAATTAGGAAAATATATTTTCCACTTTTAAACTTTGCATAAATGCAGTTGTCCTCAACATTCTCTTTAAATCCAAATCTTTTAATTGTATCATTGAACTTTAAATACCACTGTCTAGAGGCTTGCAGGCTTGCTTTAACCCATAAATGGATTTCTTTAGGCGGCATCCCATATATTCCTTCCCCTCCATGAAAAAACCCTTGGGTTGTTTCATGTAAACATTCTCTTCTAAATCTCCATTTAGAAATGTCGTCTTTACATCCATTTGATATAACTCTAAATCAAAATGCGCAACTAGTGCCATGATGATTCTGAAGGAATCCTTACATGAGACCGGAGAAAATGTCTCATTGTAATCTACCCCTTCTCTTTGCGTAAAGCCTATTGCCACAAGTCTTTCTTTATACTTTTCTACGTTCCCATTGGAGTCATACTTTGTTTTGTAGACCCATTTGCAGCCTACTGTTTTAGCTCCTTTGGGAATTTCCTCTAAGTCCCAAACGTTGTTAGAACTCATCGATTTCATCTCGTCTTCCATGGCCTCTAGCCACTTCGAAGAGTGAACGCTACTCATGGCTTCTTCATATGAAGTGGGATCTTCTTCCATATGAACTGTTTCTGTATTATAAACTTTATAATCACTAGAAATAGCTGATTTCCTAGCTCTTTTAGACCTTCTGAGAGTCTCATTCTCTGGCACATCATGTGTCTCAACGTGCGACTCTTCTTCTAAATGTGGCTGTCGCCGCTCCCTTTCATGCTCAACAACGGGTTGAGTCGGCTCCTGACGGACAGGTTCTGAATCTTGCCTCATTGTGTTCACGGGTGGAGTTACAACAAGTGCTTGCACCACAACTTCAGGGATTGTCGGTGCAGGTACAACAGGTAGGGCGAAAAATGGCTCATGGATCATCGGAAAAGGTGCACACACCCTCTTCTCCTCAAGATCAATTTTCCGGCCTACCATGCTCCCCCTCATCATTTCGTCCTCCAAGAAGACCGCATGTCTCGTTTCTACAAACTTTGTGTGTCTGTCTAGACAGTAGAAACGATAACCTTTTGATCTATCAGGATAGTCAATGAAGTGGCAAGTTACTGTTTTGGGGTCTAACTTTGCAATATTTGGATTAAAAACTTTTGCCTCAGCTGGGCTCCCCCAGACTTTCAAGTGGCGTAGAGAAGGAACTCTCCCTGTCCACAACTCGTATGGTGTTTTGGGCACCGACTTACTTGGTACTCTGTTGAGAATGTGAATGGCGGTTTTTAACGCCACCATCCATAATCCCAATGGCAGTGTGGAATAACTCATCATACTGCGCACCATATCCATAAGAGTACGGTTACGCCTTTCAGCTACTCCATTTTGCTGAGGTTCGTCCGGCATAGAATACTGGGCGACTATTCCATTTTCCTGTAAAAACCTTGCAAAAGGCCCTGGTACTTGACCATATGGAGTGTGCCGACCGTAGTACTCCCCCCCCCCCCCCCCCCCCCCCCCCCACGGTCGGACCTGACTATTTTAATTCTTTTATCATGTTGATTTTCAACTCCAGTTTTGCATATCTTAAATTTATCCAATGCTTTAGATCTTTCTTTAATTGGATAAATATAACCATATCGGGAGTAATCATCTGTGAACGTTATGAACGAGTCATAACCATCCACACTTTTCACCGGAAATGGTCCACAAATATCAGTGTGAATGATTTCTAGTGTCGATGTGCTTCGGTTTGCACCCTTTTTAATTTTCTTTACATACTTTCCTTTTATGCAATCTATGCATTGTTCGATATCTGAGAACTCTAACGGAGGAAGAATATCATTTTTAATGAGGCTTTCTATTCTTCCCCTCGAAATATGGCCTAATCGACAGTGCCATAACTTCGACGAGTCATGAGTTCGCTTTCTTTTCTTTTATTCTTTGTTCGACAAGGAAATTTGTTCATTCACATTACTCACATAATGCACTTTTTCACGCAAGGATAACAAATAAAGCTCATCGTGAAGTAAAGCAATACCCACACAAGCATCTTTAAACCATATGGCACACTTGCCATGACCGAAATAACATTCATAACTGTCTTTATCCAAACGGGATACACTTATTAAGTTTCTATGAATCGAAGGAACAAATAAAACATCTCTAAGCATAATATTGAAACCATCAGCTAGCTCCAAGGAGATGTCGCCAACAGCTTCAACTTCTGCTTGAACTCCATTTGCGACTTCAATGTGCCTTTCGCTTCTTTGCAAAGTCCTTGTCGAATGGAATCCCTGTAAAGAATTTGCAACATGAACAGTTGCACCTGTCCAATCCACCAAGTAGATTTTGAAAACTGTGTATACAGGGATTCAATTACAAAAGAAACTGTGTCTATACCTTTCTTTGCCATTATGCTCTTGAGCCAATATGGGCAATCTTTCTTGTAATGCCCTTTCTTCTTGCAGTGGAGGCATGTGTCTTTATCCACTGAAAGTTGTTGCTCATACTGCTGGGACCTTTGCCATATGGCTTATACTGGTGGGGACCTTTGCCATATGGCTTTGAAGGGGAACCGTTGTAGTTCCTGTTCTTGTTGTCTTTCACGTAGTTCAAGGAGCCCCCATTCTGGGACTTGAGCCTTTCCTCTTCTTGTGACAACATGGCAATGGTCTTTTCAATGTCCCATTTTTCAGGTGGCACATTGTAATTAACAACAAAGTTGTCAAACTGTTGTGGCAGTAAAGCCATCACCAAGTGAACTATGAGCGCAGGCTTGAGCTCCAGATCAGCCTCCATGGACTTAAGCTTAGCTGTCATGTTACTCATTCTGAGAATATGCTCCCTTATGCCATGTGCACCTCCATGATACTTTTCTGTCACTAGCTGTTTTAGCAGCTGGGTAGCATATGTCTTTGAAGAACCAGTAAACTGGCACTTTATCTTTTGGAGATAGTCTCCCACGGAGATACACTCTTCAATTGAGCCCGCAATGGCGTTCTCAATTGTGTTCTTTATAAATGCCATGCACTTTTTGTTGGTGTTCACCCACTTTTGATTCTCTAGGGTGTAGGACATCTCTACTGGAGCATGGTCCCTTAACTTTTTCTGCCAAGCAGATTCATCATCAGTTGTCTCTTTTACCGGCTCTGCTGGCCTGACTGGCTGTGGAGCATTCACAACCCAGTCAACTTCAGCGCAGACAAAAGCCAGTTCAACTTTCTTCCACACCACTCAGCGTAGTTGTCAACCTTGAGCGTCGGAACATCCTTGAGGCAACTCATCAGGTGGTAACTTCCTGAAATCACAACGATGTGAGATAACAAAAAACAATTGCATACATTTAATCCAACGTTGGTATAAATCAAAGCATACAACTGTTTGTGCAATTAAAACTATATCACCATTGGGTAATAAAAGAAATAAATGCACCTTTTAATCACATAATAAACAAATCATTATAATGCTATTAACAACGTTGGTCATATAATAACAGAATCATAATCATCTTTTATGTCACTTTATCACATCTTTAAAAAATTAATTATCACTTTATTGCTTTTAAGCAATTACTTTTAACTATTTGCAGCAGAAAGTATGAATAAAAAATTCATAAACTTTATACTTTTTAGAAGCTTTCTGTATACTTTTGTATTTCCTAAACAAATTTTCGTTGGAATAATTTGCATAGAAAAAATCAGGGCAAAATTTGACAAAACAAATTGAACAAAAAATGCCAAAACTGTGGAAAAATTGCTACTATAAAAACTGTGCGAAAAAAGAAACTGGCCCACGGCCTGCCTTCGGCCCAGCCCACGGCTCTCCCTACCGCGCGCGACGAAGAAAACTATCCGTCGCGCGGTCTCGGGCACGCGCCGCCAGCCCGCTAACGGCTCACGGCCCATATCCACGGCAGCGCATGCACCGTGCCGTTCTTGGCCGTTCGTTCCGATCGGATGGTCGAGCGCGGGTTTTGTTGGATCAAAACACCCGAACCGGTAGGAGAAACCCTAACCCTAGCCATTCGATCTTTCCCCATTCCAGTGTCTCTCTCCCGACCGAAAAAACGGTGGAGAGGAAAAACCGTCTCCGGCGATGCGCCGGCGGCGGCGAGGACCGGCCGCGCAGCCCGAGGCCGCGACGAGCCCTCCCCCCTCTTTCTTCTTCCTTTCCCCTCTTTCTTCTCTACCTCCACCGAGCAGCCCAAAAGCCAACTCGAGCCATGGAGAAGATACGGCGCCTCCCTGGCCCTCTTGCCGGCGTTGCGTGCACCCGCGGGTGGGCGCACCGCCATCAAGCGGCTCGGAGGCGGCGCCCTTTGCCGACGAACGGCCGCTGAGTCTTTTTCTTTCATCCTCTTTTTCTTTGTTTAGGGTTTGGCTAGGGTTTCTTTTGCGAGATCTTTTCTTTGCCCCTGAGGGGTGTGTTCTTCGTCCAGATGCCCCATCTGGTGCGCATCGGATCGAGAGGAACGGCGCGGCCTTGCGGCGGTGCTCTTTTTGCGGCGAGCCCGAGGGCGTCTCCGGTGAGTTTTCTTTCCCTTTGCCCCTTTTTTCTTTTTGCATCGGGGTTCCATGGGAGGGATCTTTCTTTTGATTTCAATTTCTAGCATCTAATCATGCTCTGATACCATTGTTAGATGCATAGAAGCTACTAGGATTAGATCCTATCGGTAGAAACACTATTGCATCGAGTAGAACTCGGGGACTGAGAGAAAACAGAGAGAGAGAGAGAGAGAGAGAGAGAGAGAGAGAGGGGATCGGGGCATATACCTTGTGTCTGGCTCGAGGAGCTCGAGGAGTCGGCCATGGTGGTCGACGGTGGCGGTGGTGGAGCTTCCTGTGAGCACTGCGCTAACCCTAATCGGAAGGGGATGTCGGTGGGGTGACTGGCGGCGCGGTGAACCTCGTACCGTGTGCCCCGGCCCCCCACCTCTTTATATAGCGCAAGTCATAGGGGCCCACCGTCCATAACGGAAACGGGCACCCCCGATCAGGGCGCAGTCAAGGGGATCGCGAGCCGTTGGGCTCGTACGACCAGGAGATCAACCTAACAGAGTGAACATTGGAGCGCGGTGAAGCACCTACTCCGCTACATCGCCGGAGCACGAGATCTTGGGTGCTGCTTTGCAAGCCAAGAACATAAGGCCAAGCTCGTTGGGTAGAGCGATGCGGACATGGGAAGCGACGTCGACGATCGAAAGAGCACAAACAGGATGTTCTTCTTCTTCGAACAGTGCCCCATCTCGTGGCAATCGACGAAGCAGAAGATCGTCGTATTGTCATAGTGTGATGCGGAGTATGTAGACGCCACGACTACGGCTTGCCAGGGTGTCTCGCTCAAGCGCTTCCTCGGCGAGCTAATGGAGCACGATGGAGGTACCACGGAGTTGCACGTCGACAACAAATCAGCGATTGTGCTGACGAAGAACCCGGTCTTTCATGATCGAAAAGCAAGCACATCGAG
This sequence comes from Poa annua, assembly GCA_026929855.1. Classification (NCBI taxonomy): domain Eukaryota; kingdom Viridiplantae; phylum Streptophyta; class Magnoliopsida; order Poales; family Poaceae; genus Poa; species Poa annua. Next base: position 23,879,726 of record CM049439.1, on the reverse strand, counting down.
ACACGGTATCATTTCATCCGTAAGTGCATGGACAACGGCGACATCGTTGTTCATCAGGTCATCCATACTGAGGAGCAGTTGTCCGACATCCTGACTAAGACACTAGGTCGTGTACAGTTCCAGGAGCTGTGTCGTCGCATTGGCATCGTCTGCAGTTCCAGGAGCTGTGTCGTCGCATTGGCATCGTGTCAAGGTGAAGGACAACTAGATTAGGGATTTTTTTTTGGTTAATCTAGTCGTTTCAGGTTCAGGTTCAGTTAGACGTCAGGTGTTAAGTCTGTCAGTTAGAGAGTCAGCTAGTCTTCAGGGTTTCTGTTAGTTTGTTTTGACCCGATCATGGAGTTGTAATCACGATCAACTGGACGTGGGATGGCACGTTCGTTGTGGGTATCTTCAGGGCCGTCGACGAGGGTGTGCGAGCTGTGCGACGGAACAGGGCCCCCAAAAATTAAGGGCCCCTAAATCGTAGACACAACGTAGAGAACTAGGGATGTAAAGCGGCGGTCACTCCAGGTCTCCGCTAGAAGAATTGGGTACTTCGCCGGACTCTCTGCCTTGCCTTTAGTGGCAGAGCCGAGCCGTCATGGATGGATCGATAGAGCCGCCATGGATGTACGATGGGAGCTTTGTTCCAGTCCCTCCAGGTCGAAGGTGAACCTGAGAAGAAGATAGTCGTGCTGGGCTGCGCTGTACGCATGGGCTTAAGTGGTTAGGCCGGAAATTCTTAAAAAAAGGCTTCCCTTCGCGAAGGTCCACGCGCGTGCGCTCCGGTGCTGACAAGTGTCGCAATTTCGTTCGTTTCTGCTCCCACCTTTTCTCCACGCGGTGACAAGTGGCGGCTCCCTGGTGGTGGGCAGAGGGTTGTACATGCATTTATTTTGAGATTCGTTTTTTGAAAACGAAATATCTTGAGAACCGTTTATCCGATTTACGAACCGTTTTCACTTTTGAACTACTCGTGTCAAGATCTTCAAAACTAGATCCCATATTGATAGGTTTCGATAAAAAAAAATTGTACTTCGGATTGTGTATGGTTTGTACAACCTAAGTGTAGTCGTACGTACAAACTGAATTTTGTAATTGTACGTACAACCTGCTAGGTTTAGTTGTTCGTACAACCCGAATGTAGTTGTACGTACAACATGTTCTCTGTTGCTGTACAACCCGGTCTGTGTGTTGCTGTACAATCCGGTTTTTGTTGCTGTACAATCCGGTTTTTGTTGCTGTACAACGCGCTCTGCGTTGCTGTACAACGCGGTCTGGGTTGCTGTACAACCCGGTCTGTGTTATTGTACGTATAAACTGATCTGTGTTGCTGTACAACCCGGTCTGCGTTGTTGTACAGCCCGGTCTGCGTTGTTGTACAGCTCGGTCTGCGTTGCTGTACATCCCGTTCTGCGTTGCTGTACTATCTTAGTTTGTGTTTTGTACAACTCTAATAATAGATCCAGATCTAGATCTAGATCTGGATTTGAATCTGGATCTGGACATGCGCGGGACCGCTTGCTTAATTTGCGTGTCCACGTGGCGGCAGCAGCTCACGCGCGGGACCGCGAAAGAGGCTACACGTGGCGGGTGACCAGGGGCGCGCGCGCGACAGATTTTACCCTTCGCAAAGGCAACCCTCTGCCTAGCGATACCCGGTTAGGCCCGTTAGACTTGTTGAGCAAAACTATAGTACTAGAAAATTTTGGTAAGCACAACCCGCACTAATGCACGTAAGACAGGCCCATTAGACTTGTTGAGCTTTTTATACATCCTGTGATATCCATAGAGCAATCAAGCAGGAGTTTATGTCAGTACTTCCTAAGTTTTTTATATATATTTCTCATATTCGTAGTAGTTGTACTTCCTAAATTTTGAACATTGACTTTTTTGTGGATTATTTGTTTTGTTTCTGCATTTATCTATTTTTTTTAAGAAATTTGCATTTATGTCCCATAATGCTATAACTATGTTAATCATATATTTTAGAAAATAGAAGGCCTCATTTACATCTCGCATAGGGGCCCCAAATTTTTGGAGACGGCCCTGGGTATCGTGTGATCACATGATCGATTTCCTTTTCAATAAAAGGAGAGAACAACAAGAAAAGTCGTACATGGTACGCGGCACCAACACAGTCTCCTCTCTCTGAAGTTTTTCTGAATTTGGAGTGTGAGATAGTCTCATAGTCCACATGTACGATCATAATGGCGAAGGTTGTTGTACACCTCACTGAGAGTTGACTCGGCTATGTTTTTTGAAGAGGTTAGGTGAAGTGTTTTGACTAGTGGTTAGACCAAAGGTAATGCCACATCAAAACTATCGGTACATCGTAGTTGCTGTGAGCCTTGTAAGATCTCTCGGATCCAACTCTTCTTTTTAGGCTCTTCAGGTAGGACTGGAATTAAAACTTGAAACTCGTGAGCTAAACGAGTAGCTCGTGACTCGGCTCCGTTCGGCTCGAACTCGGTGTCTAACGAGTTGAGCCGAGTTTTGAATATGAACTCGTTTGTCCAAGCTACTCATAAGTAGCTCATGAGTTGCTCGATAACTCATTTACCACATTCTAAGTGTTCAAACATGCGAGTATGCGAAAAAATAAGTAAATTTTCTACTAATTCTGAACTAGACCAACAATAATCATTATACAATTTGACATCTCTAATAAAATGGTAGATCAATGCTAAAACCTCTAAACCAGTATTCAGTGCCAAGAATATTAATCGTTTGACACTAATATATCAAAAATAATATATTTTTAAATATAAGCGAGTTAAACGAGCTACTCGCGAGTAACTCGTGAGTTTATCGAGGCAAGCCAAGTTTTATTTCGAAACTTGTTTGTTGAACAAGTCGAGTCGAGATCGACTCGTCAATTGAACGAGTTTAAGCGAGTCGAGCCGAGTTCAGGGCCTCAGGGTCCCTTAAGAGCCTCTCTCTTGAGTTTTATTAATACATGCGCAATGGGGCAGGGAGAGAAAAGGTAGAAGTATAAGGGTAAAGCTTGGCTTGACCTTTTCTTTTGTTCCTTCTTCTCCTCTGATTTGTTGACCACGATATGTTCTTATACTTACACTTACTTGTTTCCATCGATGATTATTCCGCGTTGTCCTTGAGGGTCCGCCATTAATCCTCTCATACCTACTAATTGGTGTACATGAGATGCATTTCCTCTGGCTCCTGAAAAAGACATTAGATAAAGTTTATGACTCCGATCAAGAGCGATAAATCCTTGCGGTAGACGTTTTGTTCCTAATTTTTCCGGACAAAACCTGTGACCCAACAATAGTTCCTCGAAAAACTCACTCCACCCGGCCGGCATTTTTATACCTTATACCCTATTTGGGTGGTATATCGACCGGCTTAAAATAAAAAGTCTAAGAGGGTAGGGACCCATATTAGGTAAGATAATTTGCCCTTTGAGTTTGATTGAATATACTATTTTTCCGCCTTTACCACGCATTATTGTATGCGCTTCTAGAGTATGTATGCTAGAAGTAAATTCTAGCCGCTTTCCTTTGAATCCTAAAATTCTAATTTCAATTAGAAGGATAGAAAGGCCATGAGTTCGGTCGATGATTATTCCGCGTAGGACTAGATGGGATACCCTAGTAGAGTAGTGCTTACACTTACACTTGTTTCGATCGATGTTTTTTCCGCGTAGGACTAGATGGGGATACCCTAGTAGAGTAGTATTTAGCTATTGTTAAAACACGTACTGTATTTAGTTGATGGTCGTTACACTATTTTTCTGTAACTATTTGTTATGTGTGTAGTTATGTGACACCGTTTAAAATCCGTTGTGAACTTTGGACAATATATTGTATTTACTGAATATCCAGCTCGTTTCATCTTATACAAATACAAACCTAACTTGTACATTAACAGACTAATGCCTCAAAAGATTTTTATGTTTCTCCCACTTTTGATCATCATTGTGATTCTTCAGTATACTCGAATATTCAAGACGCTCATCTCCCCATCAGTCTTGGGGTCCAAATTTGCAACCATAATAACCCCAACATAAATCACCACTTCACGGACGCTACTCCCAATCATCAAGCATATAGTTTGTCATCCTGTCCAGATTTCTTACTACATAGATACTGCACATGAAACAATCCTACTACTATCTCTGGAAATTTCTGACCTTTTGCATGATCCAAAGCAGGAAAGCACCATTGCAGACAGTCAGTCAGTCATCCCACGCTCCAAGAAACTTGTCGACCAACTCCACCGTCTTCCTAGACTCTGGCAGCTTCATGGTCTCCTCCAGAGCCCACGCCTCCTCGATCCTCGCGTCCTGCAGCATTGCATCCCGCACCGCCTCCTGCAGCTTCTGTGAGGGCCGAACCCCATCTCCAGCCATCTCCCGGAGGGCAACAAGCGCATTCTTGGTGTCCTCGATCCTGCAGAACCCCGCGACAGCGATATTGTAGGTGGTGTCGTCTGGTCTGCATGAGGAGTCAGGGCGGCAAAGCCAGCGGAGAACGGAGGCAGCATCACGGGCCCGACGCATCGAGAGGAGGTTGCCAAGGAGCGGGGTGGCGAGGGGCAAAGCCGAGGGACGGACTGGGTGGTGGCGGAGGGCGGTGAGGAGGGCAAAGGCCGGTGTGAGGGTGGGCAGGGAGGCGAGGTGCTCGGCGAGTGGGGAGAACGGAAGGCGTTGTGGGGAGCCGGGCAGGAGGAGCGCCGCAGAGAGGAGGCGGCCGGCAGCAGGGACATGGTCATCAGAGATGAGGCGCGGGATGAGCATGGAGATGGTGTCGAGCTCAGACGGGGATATGGGTTCGGGAGGGGCTTTGGAGGGTGCTTCCATTGTGCAGAGGCCACGATAGGCATGGGCGTGGTGGAGGACGGTTGCACCGTTGTGTGGCGACACTAGACGGAGCGGTAAGCAAGGAAGAACCTTTCGGGCTTGCGGGGGGTGGTCCAGGAGAGAGCCCTTGGATAGGGGGAAACAGCTTCCCTTCTCATTCCTCGAGTGTCGTCGGATCAATGATTGATGCCTCCCATTGACCAGGGGGGCAGATAAATCGTCAGTGTTGAACTCATGCCCACCAATTGTTCTGCCCAGTTTTATCACGCATACATCAGCTGGTACATCCATGCCGTCCACCGGTATCATCAGCTTAATCCAGTCCTGTAAGGAATTTGTGATGTGTGGCACAATCTTTAGGTAAAAGTCGGTTAATGATCAGATCAGCACTTGAAGAAACATACATACACTAGTTACCGAGACAGACAAACCACGAAGATAAGCGTGGGCATGCGGTGATCCTCACCTGCACATTATTTCCCAAGTATTCCCCTTTCCTCTCGTTGTCAATTAAAGACTGTCATTAACACAAGGAAAAACTAAAATAAGAAAGTCAGAACAGCTTGTTATGCAGGGAACATCAAGTCAGCAAACTGTATTTACGATGTCAAAATATGTGACAACTTATTGCTCTTGTATATCCTTGTGGTTAAATCATACTACAAATTCCATTGCATTCTTAATCTGCTCGACAATCTAGTGCACAACAAGAAAACATTTTTCCTTCCTATAAGTGCGAGTATATTAATGTAAGCATGAAAAGAAACATCTCAAAACTGTTGTGAATGTGATGTTGGGAAGTTAAATACATATATGTGCAAGTTCTCAGACCTGAAAAGTGATATAAATAAAATTTAGAAAGGCAAAAAAATTATCTTACCTGAACGATGTTTCCATTATTGTCTCGGATGAGTTTAATGATATCAAGAAACCTCTCACAATTCCCAAGATCTAAGTCCACCTGCAAGATGTACAAACACCACTTAACTAGGCGAGCAAAGATTTTAGCCGTTATAGAATTTAACTTGGCCCTGTGACAGTACCTCACCATCATCGTCATCTAACAATAACGCTTCACCATGTTTGAGCGGGGGCATAGTCCCAGCATTGGTGTTAAGGTAAGGATCTGCATATTAAGATAGCGCAAAGAGAAGATGTCAACAACCTCATGAGGCCAAAGCAAGCAACTGAGCATTCAAGCAAGTATTTATTTCAACAAGGCAAAAGGTACAATCAAGCCCAAAATGCCGCACATGGTAGAATAACTCCACAAGGCTACAAGCTTACAACAATGAATCAAGTCAAGGACTACAACGGATAATAGAGGATGCTTTGTTCATATATTTGGGAGCTTAACCATGCATCATAAATCTTATCCCAAACACGCATCAATGCTAGCCAGTGTATCATGCATAGGCCACCACTAAAAAAGAAGGCTGACAATCTGGAGGTTCAAGGGAAGCAAAGGAAAAATCAAGGTAATATGGGTAAATGCACTAAATCTTTTTCTTTGTTTAGAGATCCTGGTTTTATTTCTATTGCACAATCTGTTGGTGTCGATGTAGTAGTAGAACAGGACAATGAGTTGGATAGTGGCAAGGGAAGCAAAGGAAAAATCAAGGTAATATGGGTAAATGCACTAAATCTTTTTCTTTGTTTAGAGATCCTGGTTTTATTTCTATTGCACAATCTGTTGGTGTCGATGTAGTAGTAGAACAGGACAATGAGTTGGATAGTGGTCAGCTGGATTTTCCCATTACTGACTTAGGTTTTATTGATCAAAATGATACTTCACCACATACTCCTGGCCACTTGCGGGGTGGACCTGAGGATACTTGTGATAGTGAAATTGCTTGGTCAAAAATTAAGAAAATTGGGCGGGACAAGCACCCCAAGACACAAAAACCGCAATGATTTACAGCATTTTGAATATTAGAGGAATTTCAGCACCAGGTAGAAAAGAATGTATTGTAGATTTCTTTGCTAAGGTTAAACCTTCTATTGTTGGTTTCCAAGAAACTAAGAAGGAAAAGATTTATGATTCCTTCTTAAAATCAATAATAGGTGGCAAAATTTTCTCTTGGAAAGAACTACCTACCATAGGCTCTGCTGGTGGCCTGTTAATGGGGGTGGACTTATATGTATTAGAAGTAGTTAGCTGGGAAGTTAGGAAATTTTCCATTTCCTGTTTACTTCAAATTAAAATTCTGGAGTGGAATTCAGAGCAGTTAATGTGTATGGCTCTCCCTATGAAGAGAGAAAAGAGGAATTTATTTCTGAATTACATGAGCTGCTTATTAGCTGTAACTCCATGTCTATCATAGCTGGGTATTTTAATATGGTTCGTTTCTCCTCGGATAAAAGCAATGGAAATATCAACCACAAGTGGTGTGATAAGTTCAATGCCTGGGTTGAAATCTGGAGTCTATTAGAAATCAAAATAGGTAACAGGCTGTACACCTGGTCAAATAATCAAGTGGACACCATTCACGTCACTTTAGATCGTTTCTTTTGTACCACTGATCTAGAGCAAACCTTTCCTTTGGCAACTGTGCAAGCTCTGCCTAGATTAGGAAGTGATCATACCCCTGTCATTTGGGATTCGGGCATTGGACAAACTCCAAAACCCTCTAGCTATAAATTAGAAAAGTGGTGGCTGATCAGAGCTGACTTTGTAGAATTAGTAGGGAAAAGTTGGCGAGCCCCCACAAAAGCAAAAAAATCCATGGATAACTGGCAGGAAACACTTAGGAGGTTAAGGAAAAATACCAAAGGCTTGGGGTGCAACATAGAAGCTGAGCTTAGGAAATTAAAAAAAGATCTGATGCTAGAATATTATATTTTAGACATTAAATTTGAGACTGTAAAACTCTCTAAAGAAGAGTCCAAAAGATTAAAAGAAATTTATGGGGAAATGAATAGAATTTGGCTTAAAGAGGAAATAAAAGCCAAACAAAGAGCTAGATATAAAGATATTAAAGAAGGTGATAGGATACCTCTTACTTTCATGTTGTAGCTAATGAAAGGAGGAGGAAGACCCTTATTCATTGCCTCCAAGGTCCTGATGGCCCTGTTACTGACCAGCAGGGTATGATGGATGTAGCAGTAGATTATTACAAGGAGCTTTTCAAAAAAGAGGATAGGAATGGTTTTTCTCTAGCCAATGATTTTTTTCTATCCTTCTGAGTTAGTTACATAGGATGAAAATCAACAAATCTGGAATTGCCTTTCTTGGAAAAAGAGGTTAAAGAGGCTTTGTTTAATTCCTATGTTGATGGGGCCACAGGCCCTCATGGCATTCCTTTCTTCTTTTATCAAAAGTTCTGGTACTTGGTTAAAGTAGATATTATGGCTTTGTTTGAAGATTTTCATCTTGGGAAACTAGATATTTTTAGACTAAATTTTGCTATGGTTCCTCTCATTCCGAAAGAAGCAGAAGCAACACATATGAAGAAGTTTAGGCCTATTAGCTTACTTAATTGTAGTTTTAAACTAATCACTAAGGTTATCACCAATAGACTTGGGGTGATGATGGATAGACTAATATCCCTCAATCAATCTGCTTTTATCAAAGGCAGGTATATTTTAGAAAGTGTGGTAACTGCTCATGAGGTTTTACATACTTTCTGATTGAACTTTTAGAAAAAAGAGGTTTTAGTAAAAAAAAAAGTTTATTCTGTTAATAAAGAAAATAGTTTTTGGAGGTTCAGTAGGTGTCAAACTAAATAATGTAGAGAGCCATTTTTTTACAGGGAAAGGGCTTAGGCAAGGAGATCCTCTCTCCCCCCTCCTTTTTAGGTGTCCTTACCAAAATGATGGTGAAAGCTTCTCTTAGACATTTAATCAAGGGGCTAGGTTCTAACCTCTGTCCCGGTGGTGTAATTAGTTTACAATACGCCAATGATACAATTCTCTTTGTAGAGAATAATATCGATCTAGCTAAAAACCTCAAAAGGACACTAGTATGTATTGAACAAGTGTCGGGCATGAGAATCAATTTCAACAAAAGTGAGCTAATTCCTATAAATATGGATGAAGAAGAATTTAGGCCTTTTGTTGACATTTTTTCGTGTGTTGAAAGGTCTTTTCCGATTAAATATCTAGGGGTACCAATTCATTATGATAAATTGAAAAGGGAGGACATTCAGCCCCTCATAGATAAAATTTTAAAAAGAATAGCTGGCTGGAGAGGTAAGCTCCTCTCTTATGGAGGCAGAGTGGTTCTCATTAGGTCAAGTTTAGCGAGTATCCCAATTTACTTGCTTTCCTTTTTTTAATTCCCCAAGTGGGCACCAGATCTTATTAATACACAAATGGCAAACTGCCGCTGGAATGACTTTGAAGGCCATAGGAAACTCCATCTAGCAAATTGGCATTTAGTGTGTATGAAGAAAGATTTCGAAGGATTAGGGATTCCAAATCTTCGTGACCTAAACATCTGCCTGCTGGGATCTTGGATCAAGAGGCATGCAGCAGGAGATCTTAGGTTGTGGAAACAAATCGTAGATAGAAAATACAATGCTTCCTCCCCTAATATTTTTTATAGTGAAAAATCAGGTGCTTCTACCTTTTGGAATGGGGTCATGTGGGCGGCCCAAGCGGTTAAATTTGGTTATAGATGGGTGGTGGGTAACGGAAACAAAATAAAATTCTGGGAGGACTGCTGGTTCGGTTCTTCACCTCTAGCTAACTAGTTCTGGAACATTTATTCTGTTTGCAAGGAGCGGTGCAAACCTATTTCAGAAATTTGGGATGGGCATGAGTTAAAACTCTCGTTTAGGAGAAACTTTTCCCCCCGATTGATGGAATAGTGGCACGAAATAGTACGCATAGCACAGGGGATTATTTTCACTGGAGATGTGGACTCGCCGATCTGGACTTACACCAGTTCGGGTACATACTCTGCTAGTTCCTTTTATGCTATAATTAATTTCCGAGGCATCAAGCAGATTTTCATGCCTGCTGTGTGGAAAATTGTAGTGCCATCTAGAATTCACAAGATTATGACTAGAGATAATCTAAAAAAGAGGAACTTAAATAAACCTGAGGATTGTGTTTTCTGTAAAGAAATAGAGACAGTCGAGCATCTTTTCTTTGACTGCATTGTAGCGAAACTGATCTGGGAAGATATCAGTAGTTATCTTGGCTTTGCCATTGGTGCTGATCTCTGATCAGTAATCCATTTTTGGATTGCGAATTCTCGACATGCTGCTTTGAATTCTATATGCTCAGCTGTACTCTGGTCCATGTGGACACTTAGGAATGATATCATTTTTAATGGAATAACATGGATTAGCATGAACCAGATTTGGTGGTGCATCTTAAAAACTATCAAGAAGTGGGAATGCCTTTTCAAGGCATCGATCATGGCCTCGGTGGGAAGTTTTTACCAACACTTCCACCAAAAGCTGCTGCTTCCTCTCAGACTAGAGCTGGGGTGATTACATGCTGCTGCCCGAGACTAAGCCAAATGATCCACTTGCAGTGCTGACCGAAACCTGGGCGAGGCTGGAGCTTGCAGGCCTCCATGGAGCAACGCTGGACAGCCCTTCGTCGACTCTGGACGCTGCCATCTTTGCGACACCGCCTTCAAATCCGGTGGAAGCCTTCAAAGATAGCCCCCTCGCGGCGTTTTCCCTATGCGATGCTGTGACATGCGCGGTGTAACGCTGTAATAAGTCTAGTACTAGCTTGCAGCAAACATTTCCTTTCTGTTGCTTAAACTCGCCTTTATGGAGAGAGAACTCGGCTTTCGCCGTTGTACTGTTTGTGCCTGATCGCAGGTTTCTTCAATGGAACCGGGAGTGAACTCCTGTTTTTCTAAAAAAATAGGCCACCATTATTCAGACCTCAAACCTCTACTCCTCGAGCAGCAAAAAGATAGCCCAAAATCTCCACCCCACAGTAGACGGTAGTACACCCTAAAATGGTTCTATACTGAAGTAGAAAACAGCGGAAGCATTTCCCTATAGAGAGTCTTAAAACCTCTCTCCCACAAGATCACTGACGAAGCAATCTCCTCAAATGTAAAAACAGTATAAATGAAATCTGCCTCTCCCGCGCGCACAAGCCAAGCAATGAAACAACATATCCGTTTCTACACCACATCAAACGGCCGGCGGCGATGCACGTACCGATCTTGGTGGACGTAGTGCGGAGGCCGCACGCCTTGAGAACGACGTCAATGCTGCTGACTCTGACGCCCATGCCGAGCCCGCTCACAGCGCCGACGGTGGCCGGCACGTACTTCATCCTGCCGGGAATCTCGGGTCAATCCGCCACTGCAGCCGCCGAATCCTGGATCACCCCAAGCCGGGCTGGCGCGCGTGTTCTACTCTGGGGCTTGGAGGGTTTGGTGCCTCTGAGGGCTCGCGCGCTGGCGGAGGACAGGGACGAAGGTTCCAGGAGGGGCGCGCGGCGGTCTGAGAGGGGACGAGGAAGGAAACAGCGGAGGCGCAGGGGAAAGAGCACGGAGGGAGCAGGGCTCTGGGCTGGGCTGGGCTGGGCTGGGCGCAGAGGTAGGTAGCCCAATATAAGAAAGCCCATCTACAACATAAGAAAGCCCATCAACGATCTGCACATCTTTAATTAGTGCCACCCATATGACCAGCTTTTAGGCACAGACCCACTTGCCCCGATGCCGACTACGGATGGCAATAGGTACCCGACACCCGCAAACTCGACGGGTACCCGCATTAAATGGGGCGGGTTTAGTGAAGAAAAAACCCGTGGATACTCTTAACGGGGAAATTTCAGACCCGGCGGGTATAGCGGAGGCGGGTATGGGAGTGTCAAACCCGTACCCTTTAACCTGCATACCCGATAATAAAAAAGTCCTATTTCTAGGCCCACCTGTGATACGTCTCAAACGTATCTATAATTTGTTATGTTCCATGCTTATATTATACCAATTGCTACATGTTTTATATACACTTTATATGATTTTTTTGCATTTTCTGAAACTAACCTATTAACAAGATGCCACAGTGCCAGTTCCCTGTTTTCTGTTGTTTTTTGTTTCAGAAAAACTGTTAAGGAAATATTCTCGGAATTGGACGATTAAAAGGCCAAAGTCCCTATTTTTCTCGGGAGCTTTCAGAACACCGAAGACGAGACGGAGTAGGGCACCGAGGCGCCCACACCACGTGGCGGCGCGTGATACGTCTCAAACGTATCTATAATTTCTTGTGTTCCATGCTTATATTATACCAATTGCTACATGTTTTATATACACTTTGTGTTGTTTTATGCATTTTCTGTGACTAACCTATTAACAAGATGCCACAGTGCCAGTTCCTTGTTTTCTGCTGTTTTTTGTTTCAGAAAACCACTTAAGGAAATATTCTCGGAATTGGACAATTTTTATACCGAAGTCCCTATTTTCCTCGGAACAATCCAGAACATCGAAGACGAGGCGGAGTCGGGCATCGAGGCGCCTAGATAAGGTGGGGGCGCGGCCCCACCCCCAGCCGCGCCAGCACCTCATCACGGGGCCTCGAGCCTCCGCCGCCTTCGCCCTTTCGCCTACAAATACCCCCCGACAATACAAGACCTAAGACCCGAACACTTTTCCACAAAACCTTACGGAGCCGCCGCCGTCGTCAACCCTAGTTCGGGAGGGTTCAGAAGCTCTTCCCGGCACCCTGCCGGAGAGGGGAATCATCACCGGAGGGCTCTACATCACCATGCCCGCCTCCGGACTGATGCGTGAGTAGTTCATCCTTGGACTACGGGTCCATAGCAGTAGCTAGATGGTTGTCTTCTCCTATTGTGCCATCATGTTTAGATCTTGTGAGCTGCCTATCATGATCAAGATCATCTTTATGTAATGCTACATGTTGTGTTTGCTGGGATCCGATAGATATTGAATACTAAGTCATTTGCTTCATAATATATCATGATGTGTGTTGTTTATGATCCTGCATGCTCTCCGTTGCTAGTAGATGCTCTGGCCAAGTAGATGCTTGTGACTCCAAGAGGGGGTATTTATGCTCGATAGTGGGTTCATGTCTCTATTTAATCTGGGGTAGTGACAACAAACTCTAAGATTGTAGATGTACTGTTGCTACTAGGGATAAAACTGTAGTGCTTTGTCTAAGGATAATGTTTTTACTTACATTACACACTTTGCCTAATGCAATAATCTTGCAACTTAATTCTGAAAGGGGTGCGGACGCTAACCGGAAGGTGGATTATTAGTCATAGATGCGGTTGGAACAGTCTATGTATATTGTTGTAATGCCCAAATGAATCTCACACTAGACATCATAACATTAGTATATGCATCATTTTGCAGCTCTTTATTCTGTCAATTGCCCAACTGTAATTTGTTTACCCACATGTATGCTATTATTATTATTATGGACAGACACCACTAGCGAACTGTGGACCCCGGTCCTTTTTCTTTAAACTGATAATACAACCAATTTCAAACTGTTACTTTCATTCTCTGCAAACATCATCCTCCACACATACGTTTAATCCTTTGTTACAGCAAGCCGGTAAGATTGACAACCTCACTGTTGAGTTGGGGCAAAGTTTCTTCATTGTGTTGTGCAGGTTCCACCTCCCTCGTCAACTACACGCCACCAAGCAATTTCTGGCGCCTTTGCAAAGGGGAGACCTTCAGACGTGTTCTTCATCTCCTACTGGTTCGATAACCTTGGTTTCATAACTGAGGGAAATTTGCTGCTGCACTACTTCACACCTTCCTCTTGGGGTTTTCCAACTACACACCCGTGAGTGCATCAAGAATTTCTGGCGCCGTTGCCGGGGAGATCAAGACACATCTGCAAGGGGAGTCTCTCACTTCCCAATCTCTTTACTTTGTTTTTGTCTTGCTTAGTTTATTTTTATTTCCTGTTTAGTTTGCTATTAAATATCAAAAACACAAAAAAAAAATAGTTACTTGCATTGTTATTTTCCTTATTATTATTTTGTTTGCTTCTTATTATCAAAAATACAAAAAAATTAGTTACTTGCATTTTATTTACTTTGTTATTATCTTGTTTGCTTCTTATTATCAAAAACACAAAAAAATTATCTACTTGCATTAATATTTATATTTCGGTTTTAGCTTTATTTCTGTTAAAATGTTGCTCCCTAAGTACACCCTGGAAGACCTGCCAGTAGGAAGTGGTTCTATAATTGGAAAAGATAATATTGAAGAGTTCTTTGATCATGTTAGTATGCACGATGATTTTGAGGATAGATCCATAGCAGAACTTGCTCCAAATCATGAAATTGCTGCAGCTTCCTTGGTTCACATGCTAGAGGCTAGGTTTGTTAAACTCCATCCCATAATTCAACAAATGTTTCTTAATCTTCATAATGTTGAAAATGCTGAAAAGAAAGACTTTATTCTAGAAACCCTGCTTAAAGAATTTGGTGATGTTGCTAAAGAAGCTAGGAAAGTTTTTGATCGCTTTAATATGCTAGACTCATGTGTAGAGGTCATCAATACACTAGAAAAATTGGGGCAAACCGAACCTAAAAAGGGAGAAGTAATCAAAGTACCAATACCCATTAAACTTGTAGCTATGCATGAAGCCTTGGAAGAAAATTTTGATTGGATTGTCCCTGCAAACCCATTTGATGAATGTAGTAAACCTAAGAGTAATGAAAAAGGGACCTCTGAAACCCATATAGATAAAATACAATGAATAGTTGAGAGGATTTCTTGTATTGATTTGTATGCTTCTTCTCTTGGAAATACTTGAGTTTTGCTTTCTGTGCCTTGCTCAAAGGCGTTAAACAAAAGCGCTTATGGGAGACAACCCACTTTTTATTCCTGTTATTTTATTTTCTTGAGTCAAGGAACATGCCTACCTCTGTAGCAATTCCTTTGTACCAAGTTAAGTCTCAAGTAGAAAGTTGATGCTAGAATTGGATTTCTGCGCAGGAACAGTTTTTCTGCTGTCCACCGTTTAATTCATTAGAATTCACAGAAAAATCAAAATGACCTGAGATTTTTTTTGCGTGATCCTCAGATATGTATGCAACTTTCATTAGTTTTGAGTTTTCTGATTTGAGCAAGTTAAGTGCCTCGAAAAAATTCGTCTTTACGGACTGTTCTGTTTTTGACAGATTCTGCCATTTATTTTGCATTGGTTCTTTTGCTGTTTTTGAATGGATCTTTTTGTTCCATAAAATTCCAGTGGCTGTAGCTAATGTCCAGTACCATGATAATGATTGTCTCCACGCAGAATATGAGAATTTTTGATTATGCACTAACCCTCTAATGAAGTTTACTTTGAGTTTGGTGTGGAGGAAGTTTTCAAGGATCAAGAGAGAGGATGATATGATGTGATCAAGAAGATGAAAGAGCCTAAGCTTGGGGATGCCCCCGTTGGTCACCCAAGCATATTTCAAGAAGACTCAAGCGTCAAAGCTTGGGGATGCCCAAGGCATCCTGTAATGCCCCAATCCATAAATTATACAGTGATGCTATGTGTCGGTGGTCATGCTACATAATCGAAGGTTACTGGGGTTACCACTCCCAGGCCGAGTAAACATCGGCAGGCGTGCTCGGCATGGATCATCGGCCACACAACCCTTCGATCATGCCATATCCAAAGCATAGCCCTCAAAGTATAATAAAGAGATTAAGACACCGGAACCCCTGGCACATGACAGACCCTACGACTCAAGATAATATAGTTCAACTCTTAGTAGAGAAAGATAGCAAATATTACAATCAGGGGTCACTGACCCAACATTACAACAAGCGGAAGCAAATTAAGTTGTTCTAAACAACAAGATCCAAATATGGCCTAAGAGGCCTACAGATAAACAGTTCCGTGCCAGCTGGTTCCTAGTTGCCCCAGGCTGCCACCCGGGAACCCCAGACTACTCGTCGATGTCAATGAAGAACCCACCGTCGAGATCGGTGAAGTCCTCCTCTGAAACAAAAATAACAAGGGTGAGTTCGACGAACTCAGCAAGAATAGGAGCTATATATGCTCAATGATTGGCTTCCAAGGTTTTAAGGCTGGTTTGCGTAAAGCTGATTTTATTCATAAACTCACGACTCCAAGGCATCGACTATCAGAATATTTTAACAGAGGGGTAAGAAGTAACTCTTTTTCTTTTTATCACTTTCTCATCATCAACCACTGTACCTGTTCATCCAAGGCACCTCCCCGAATCACCCTCGAGGAAGTCAACCTTACAATCGTGAGTGGTACCTTTAGTACCCAGTTTTTAGTCATTCCGTTAAAGTTATTCTATGATCCCTGAATTCGTCACCAAGTCGTCCTTAACCGTGGACACGGCTTTTCGAAAAGATTTATCCCTGCAGGGGGTGTACAATGTGAAAGTCGCCAGGTTCCCGAGGGACCTCCCAGCTACTTATCCATGCGTACCGTCCGACCCATTGCCAGTACATTTAGCTCTCTTCCGGGGAAAGCCGGCTGGGTGGGAGCGGCTACGACCTTTACCTCGCTTAGAACTAACCCAGGATCATCAGTGGCGGTAGGACAGGTTCAGTGCCTCCAACACCCTGCCCCGCGGCCACTCAGTTTCCTAAACACCATCATCCTCATCTCAGTCTTGGCCACCATCTCAACGCACGCGCAAATGGAAAACCAAACTAGAGGACCCTCGGCTAGTCCGCCACAAGTTAGTCGGTCGACGAGGTTCCATATGCCCACGCATGGTAGCACGCTCAACTTGGCTCGAAGGGGAGAACTCGCACTTAGGCGGCGAGAACGAGACAACCCACCACATACCATGTGGCCTCTCATCCCCACCTTTTAGCATTTTATTAGTTGTTACCACATTTCTCCACCATCATCCGCGGGATTTCCACATCCGATACCAACATGAATAACCATCGGACCATTAAACACTTAACTAAGCATGGCTAAGCAACGACATAGCATAGTTAATTATTTCAGGCCAACAATGCAAACCTATGGATAATAGGAGGGGAACAGGTAATGGTATCGGGAGCTTAATGCAACTATAGGATACTCTAATCCAACAAAATTGACATTTGGAACCGCATGCAATATTATAGTGGAGAAAATAAATTGCGGAAAATAGGTTGAGATATGCTCAGAGGGTGGGGTTCACGCTTGCCTTGCTCAGCAGGCGGGTAATACTGGTCGTCGGGGTAATGTGGTGAGATCCCGAGTCCTTGATCTAACGATGCATCAAAACACCGGAAGAACACAATCAATATAAGCAGATCATATGCAATGCGCAAGCACATGATGGCATGACATTTTAATGCACTGAATTTATTATAACAAATCTAGCAATTTACATGGGGTGCCCAGAATAATTATTCAACAAGCTACCCCATATCCCCATATTTAATTTAATGATCTTACCAAATTCCATTTGTATGCAGTACCATATCATGGTTCAAATATGCATGAGGAATGATGTTTTTGGAGGTTTCACCAATTTACGGACATGTTGGTATATCGAATACAATTTTATTATGTCTGTATAAATCCTCTGTAAATTATGTCCTTTTACAATTTATGTGAAACAACAAGTGAAACTCGTTGTCTAGATTTGAAAAAGATGAATTTGGAATTTTATTAGGTACTGGATTAAATCGGAATATCCGATTCTTTTTTGTTCGGATTATCCGGCAACACGGAAATTCCGATCTCTACTAACGCGGAATATCCGATTGGTTTGGGGAGCTCGAATTTTGGCTAAGGACTGATACGATCACGTACTGGTAATAACCGGAAATTCCGGCCCGACGCGGCTCGGAATATCCGACGCGACGGCGAGCTTCCACTCTCTGGGCTACGAACCACGAGCTACGGACTACAATCGAACGGAAGGAGGGCACGGGGATGTTCGCCAGCTCACCCTGCGCGTGTAGGAGAAGACGACGAGGTTGGAGATGCAGCGACGGCGACGAATTCGTCCGGCAGGGCGGCGGCGGTGGTCGGAGGGGAATCGGGCGGCACGGGCGTTTGCAGGCTTCCCGGCTCGATTCCTCCGGTGGAGCGGAAGAGGACGGCGCGGCGGTGCTCGTGGTGGTCTTCGATCTGGGAGGGGCGAGCTCAACCGACGGAGATGCGGCGGCGGAGCTCAGCTAGGGCTCGGCCATGGCGGTTCGGGTGGAGAGGAAAAGAAGAGGAACGGGGAGCAAATCGAGGGGAAAAATGGGGTGAGGAGCAGGTGGGGGCCTCGGGGAACTTGCTCTCCTTGCAGGGAGGGGCGGAGGGGGCCCGGCGCGGTGCAGGGGAGCTCGACACCGCGACATGGTTCGTCGGGGACGGCGGGCTCGGTCGCTACAGCGAGGAAGACGACGACGTTTTCTGAAAACCCCCCTGGCGCTTTTCTTCTTCCCTCACAAACAGGTCCTTCCCCATTACAGAGAGGTCCTTTTCTATTTCCTTTTAAATCCAGTGCACTGCTTTGATTTATTTGGGGCGGTGAAACTTTTTAGAAAAATTTGAGAAAATTCATGGAGCCTCCCCATACCATGTAGAGGCACCACAAAAATTGGCATCTCAAAATAAAATGTTTTGAACCATCTTTGTTCAGAGGGGTTAATTAGGGCATTTTGCTGAATTTTCCAGATGTTGCCACTTTAATAATTTGGAGACAATGCAGATATAATATTTTGAACTCTTGGAACTTCCTTGACAAATATGCAAGATTCAAATTGTGGGTTGTAAGGAACATATTAGTAGCACAATGCTATGGATGCCCTGATGCAATTACACAAAAGTGGAAAAATTACAGAGGTTTTCAGGTTTTCAACCTTGGGCTGTTACAATTCTACCCCCCTTACAGGAATCTCGTCCCGAGATTCTAAGGTCGCGGAAGAAAGTCGGGATACTCCTCACGAAGACTAGACTCTCTTTCCCAGGTAGCTTCTTCTTCGGAATGGTGAGACCACTGAACTTTGAAGAACTTGGTAGTCTTATTCCGAGTCTTCCTTTCTGCTTCATCCAAGATACGTATGGGATGCTCACGATAGGTGAGATCCGCCTGGATGTCCAGCTCCTCATGATTGACCCCACGGATAGGATCCTTGAAACAACGGCGGAGTTGGGATACATGGAACACATCATGCACATCCGGGAAGTTGGTTGGGAGTTCGAGCTGGTAGGATAGATCTCCTCGTTTGGCCAGAATGGTGAAAGGGCCAACATAACGAGGGGCCAACTTTCCCTTGATACCGAAGCGACGAACACCACGAAGTGGAGAAACGCGGAGATAGGCCTTGTCACCAATTTCATAATGGACCTCCTGATGATGCTTGTCATAGTAGCTCTTCTGCCTAGACTGGGCAATCTTCAGATTCTCTCGTATGATTCTCACCGTCTCCTCAGCTTCATTGATCACGTCCGGACCCAGGAGTTGCCTCTCTCCGGTCTCGGACCAATTTAGCGGAGTTCGGCATTTTCTTCCATACAGAACCTCGAACGGGGCCATACCCAGACTCGCTTGATAGCTATTGTTGTAGGAGAACTCGGCGAATGGAAGATATTTTTCCCACCCCTTCCCAAGAGAGATTACACAAGCTCGAAGCATGTCCTCTAGAACTTGGTTCACCCTTTCGGTCTGACCATCAGTCTGGGGATGGAAAGCGGTGCTGAAGTTGAGGCGGGTTCCCATGGCTTGCTGGAAACTCGTCCAGAACCTGGAGGTGAACAAGCTGCCACGATCAGAAATTATCTTCTTGGGAACACCGTGAAGTACGACGATCCGGGAAGCATAAAGGTCAGCCAGCTTAGCAGCTGTGATGTCGACACGCACCGGTAGGAAGTGAGCCACTTTGGATAGTCGATCGATGATTACCCAGATGGCATCGTTGCCCGTGGGAGACTTCGGCAGACCCGTAATAAAGTCCATACCAATCTCATCCCATTTCCATTCTGGAATTGCAATAGGGCGAAGAGTGCCAGCAGGCCTTTGATGTTCAGCCTTTACACGACGACAGGTGTCGCATTCAGCAACATATTTGGCGATTTCTCGTTTCATCCGAGTCCACCAGAATAGTGGTCGAAGGTCTAGGTACATTTTGGTACTACCGGGATGAATAAAGAGAGGGGAGTCATGCGCTTCTTTGAGGATCAACTCCCTCAGATTCTGTTCCTTTGGCACCACCAGACGGTCACCAAAGTACACGATTCCCGCTTCATTCTCCGAGAAGCATTTGGCCTTTCCATTAGCAATGTTCTTCTTGATATTAAGAATGCCATTATCTAGTTTCTGCGCCTCCTTTATCCGGTCTACCAGAGTAGATTTGATCTCCAGATTTGCGAGGTAGCCAGAAGGGACAATTTCCAGGTTCAAACGGGCGAACTCTTCATGGAGAGAAGGTTGAGCCTTCTCAATCATTAGGTTGTTGCTATAAGCTTTTCGACTTAGCGCGTCAGCCACGACGTTCGCCTTGCCGGGTTGGTAATTCAGACTCACATCATAGTCCTTGATTAACTCCAACCAGCGTCTTTGCCTGAGATTTAGATCCGGCTGAGTGAAAAGGTATTTTAGACTCTTGTGATCTGAGTAAATCTCGCAACGGTTACCAAACAGGTATGGTCTCCATTGCTTCAGAGCATAAACCACAGCGGCAAGCTCTAAATCATGAGTTGGGTAATTTTGCTCATGTGGCTTCAATTGGCGAGAGGCATATGCCACTACATGGCCATCTTGCATTAGCACACAGCCCAAGCCTTGCAGAGAGGCGTCACAGAAGACTACGAAATCCTTGCTTGTGTCCGGCAGGGCAAGCACAGGAGCGGACGTGAGTTTGGCCTTCAGGGTTTTGAAGCTCTCTTCAGCCTTGTCCGTCCATACGAACTTTGTATCCTTCTTGAGAAGGTCGGTCAGAGGCTTGGCTACCTTGGAGAAACCTTCGATGAATCGGCGGTAGTAACCCGCCAATCCCAGAAAGCTACGGATGTCCTTGACAGACATGGGAGTTACCCAATCCATAATAGATCGAATCTTGTCGGGAACGACAGCCACTCCATTTGCGGATATCACATGACCAAGGAAGACAAGATTATCCAACCAGAACTCACACTTAGAGAACTTGGCATAAAGGCGGTGTTCTCGGAGGCGTGTCAGAACCAACCGAAGATGTTCTGCATGCTCTTCATCGGTTTTGGAGAAGACGAGGATGTCATCAATGTAAATGACGACGAACTTGTCTAAATAATCCATGAAGACGGAGTTCATGAGCCTCATGAACGTCGCAGGAGCATTGGTGAGACCAAAGGACATAACGGTATACTCATAGGAGCCATAGCGAGTAACAAATGCCGTCTTTGGGATATCCTGCTTTCGGATCTTGATCTGATGGTACCCTGATCTCAGGTCCATCTTGGAAAATACCGTTGCACCAGCTAATTGATCCAACAGATCATTGATGCGAGGGATAGGGTACTTGTTTTTGATCGTCACCGCATTTAACGGTCTGTAGTCCGAGACTAGACGAGGCACGGTAGAATCCCTCTTCTTGACAAAGAGTACCGGACAACCCCAAGGTGAACTGCTAGGCTGAATGAATTCTTTCGCTAACAGTTGATCAATTTGTTCTTTCAATAGAGCCAACTCCTCCACCGGCATACGGTAGGGCTTCTTAGCAATCGGCGCAGTACCGGGAAGCAACTCTATGACAAACTCCACACTTCGATCAGGTGGCATGCCAGGCAATTCCTCCGGGAACACATCCGGGAAGTCGCACACAACATGGATGTCCTGGATTTCAGGAGGGGATAAGCCTTCCATAAAGCAAAGGAGGAGCTCTGGTGAGTTGGGAATGGATGAAGATGGAGGTCTTGACAGTGCAGACCAATACCCCACAACGTCGCCGGAAGATGTGGTCACAGTGATGGTTCTGGCAGCACAGTCGAGGTTAGCCTTGTACTTCCCTAGCCAGTTCATGCCCAATATGGCATCAAGGCCGGTTGAATTGAAGGCTACCAGAGGAAATGGGAAGGGGAATGAGCCTATGTTAATCTGGACTTCGGGGGTAACCCTGTTGGTTCGCCATCGAGTGCCCGGGCTGGTGACCATTAACGGTGTTTCCAACTCTTCAAACGGTATATGGTTTTGCTATGCAAAGGCTACCGAAATGAATGAATGTGATGCTCCAGAATCAAACAGTACTGTAGCTAGAGCTGCATTAATTCGAAGCGTACCCATGAGGACGCTGGGGTCCTCCTCAACGTCTTCAACAGTGACGTGGTTCAGGCGACCACGGCTAGCCGTACCCGTCTTGGCTACGGGCGTGGCAGAAGATGGTGGTGGCGCCTTCCGAGGGCATTCTCTGGAGTAGTGGCCGGGCTGGCCACAGCTGTAGCACGTGCTTGTCGGTGGTGCAGGGAGTTGAGGACGATAACCACTTCCGCCCGGGCCCATTTTCGGAGTAGGAGGGCGCGGCAGAGGTGGCCTGTACCCCGAGGTCCTTGGCACAAACGGAGGACGGGGCACGGAGCTATAGGGAACGAAGACCCTACGCTTCTTGCCGTCAGAAGCCGAGGCGCTCTGATGATCCCCTTGAAGTGGCCTCTTAGTGGCCTCCAGTTCCTTCCTTCCCTGTTCCAGGGTGAGAGCCTGGTTGTACAACTCTTGGTAGTTCTGGAACTTGAAGGGCAACAGCTCGTAACGAAGCCTTGGATTCAGCCCCTTGCGGAACAACTCCTGCTTATCCGCATCATTGGTCACATCCCGAGGGGCGTAACAGGAGAGACGGTTGAATTCACGACCATAGGCTTGAATGTCCATCCGTCCCTGATGCAGGTCCAGGAACTCCCTCCTCTTCAAGTCCATGATGGGCTTTGGTATGTAGGCCGCGCGGAAGGCGGTGCGAAACTCTTCCCAAGTGAAAACATGCCCAGCCGCGAACATCGCCAGGTGGCTCTCCCACCACGCGCCCGCTGCACCCGCCAGTAGGTAAGTGGCGAAGTTGACTTGTTCCACAGCTGGAACATGCAGGGCAGCGAACTTGCGCTCCAGTGCACGCAGCCAGTCATCTGCGTCCAAGGGCTCCTTAGCATCGGAGAAGGACGGTGGCTGGGACCGCAGGAACTCAGTGAGAGTATTACAATCGTTGTTCCTCCGGTTCCCTTGGTGCACCAACTGCTCGAGGAGTCGGTCGCTGCGCACGCGGTTCTCCTCCATAATCAGGAGGACCTCCGCCATTGTGGGTGGTGGCGGTAAATCTTCGCCGCGGCGACGACCCGCCATTCTGGATATTGGACAGGGACACGGTTAGAATCCCATCGTAACGATTGAGAGGGTAGTAAAAATGTCCACTTAGGACAGCAAAACTGGTAGTAACAGCAGCTAGGACATCATCCAAATCACTACGCACAAGCATAGATGGAATTGAGTACACACATACTGGTTCTGGTACAAGCCACAAGTTGATGAGAGCAAGCGTACAAGCCTCATACATATTACACTGAGTGAATACTAGGAAGATAAAAACTGACGAGTTTGATACATAACGAGCTCTACTGCTCCAGGCTCCAGAGATATCGGCAAGGGAGTATTTGGCACAACACGCAGGAAGGCACAATTACTCGAGCATCTACTGGTAACGCACATGGCTAGTAGTACGCCATGACATCCTCATCAAGTGGCGCAGGGGGAGTGGGGAAACGGCGTGCACTTGCGGGCTGGCTGCCGTACGGCGACTCGAGTGCAGTAAGCCTCGGGTCTCGGTGAGGTCCTGTAGGCGGGGTTACGCCACCAACTCCCGGACTGCGAACGTCGGGAGGCAGCTCCTCCAACGGTGGTGGTTGGAGCAGTGAGAGAGGGAGCGTCCCATCCATGACATACGGGCGCACACTCATCAGCGTAGCACGGTGGCTTGCGCGGGCCGAGACAGCGTAAAGGTACCACTGCCGGGCTCGACGGTCCAACGCTCGGACTAGCTCAATCAGTGCTCGGTGCCTGCTGTCCGACTCAAACTCGCCGCTGCTGTATACAGCTCGGTAGACACCCGACGTACTGTCGTCGGCAGCTGGGAAGTGGCAGAAATCCGACGCCTGGTTAGCGAGGTACGGACAATAGCTGCGGTAAATAGAGAGGCCGTTATACGCGGCCTCCTGAACCGCCTGTTCCACGGTCATACCCACGCCTCCAGCTACGTTCTCAACGCGACCCTCGTCGTTGAGCACGCGCACCTTACAGAAGAACTGCGCTTGGCTGTACGGTGCGTACTCCTCATACACCGTGTACTCCGGGTACCACCTACAACCCTGGCTGGCCAAAGCTGCGGCAAACAAGGCGGGGAACCCTCGGACGCCCTCACAGCGGGTGAGGCGAACAACCAAGCCCGAACCAGTCATCTGTAGCAAGAATAATTCAATTGTCAGGTACGGAGACTCGAGAGTCAGGAATGAAAGTAGAACTGGTGTAGGGACTAGGCACAGCAAGGAGAATGATCCTGAAAGCAAACATAGGGACGGGAGCCCCAACAGCTGGTCGCCCCGAGCCCTGAATCCCGAAGTGAGTAAGTATGACAAGGCATACGCAGCGGAAGCGACACGTGATAAGGCTCAAAACAAATAGAGGTAAGATTGCTCCGAGATTAGAGGGTAACCAGATAAGGAGTAAAAAGAATCCTAAGATGGTTTTCACAACTCATTTTTAGGTTAAAAATATTTTCACAAACACTAGACTCAACGTCGACCAGTAGAAGGGTTTCCTACAGGCGGTACGGCTCTGATACCAAGCTTGTAATGCCCCAATCCATAAATTATACAGTGATGCTATGTGTCGGTGGTCATGCTACATAATCGAAGGTTATTGGGGTTACCACTCCCAGGCCGAGTAAACATCGGCAGGCGTGCTCGGCATGGATCATCGGCCACACAACCCTTCGATCATGCCATATCCAAAGCATAGCCCTCAAAGTATAATAAAGAGATTAAGACACCGGAACCCCTGGCACATGACAGACCCTACGACTCAAGATAATATAGTTCAACTCTTAGTAGAGAAAGATAGCAAATATTACAATCAGGGGTCACTGACCCAACATTACAACAAGCGGAAGCAAATTAAGTTGTTCTAAACAACAAGATCCAAATATGGCCTAAGAGGCCTACAGATAAACAGTTCCGTGCCAGCTGGTTCCTAGTTGCCCCAGGCTGCCACCCGGGAACCCCAGACTACTCGTCGATGTCAATGAAGAACCCACCGTCGAGATCGGTGAAGTCCTCCTCTGAAACAAAAATAACAAGGGTGAGTTCGACGAACTCAGCAAGAATAGGAGCTATATATGCTCAATGATTGGCTTCCAAGGTTTTAAGGCTGGTTTGCGTAAAGCTGATTTTATTCATAAACTCACGACTCCAAGGCATCGACTATCAGAATATTTTAACAGAGGGGTAAGAAGTAACTCTTTTTCTTTTTATCACTTTCTCATCATCAACCACTGTACCTGTTCATCCAAGGCACCTCCCCGAATCACCCTCGAGGAAGTCAACCTTACAATCGTGAGTGGTACCTTTAGTACCCAGTTTTTAGTCATTCCGTTAAAGTTATTCTATGATCCCTGAATTCGTCACCAAGTCGTCCTTAACCGTGGACACGGCTTTTCGAAAAGATTTATCCCTGCAGGGGGTGTACAATGTGAAAGTCGCCAGGTTCCCGAGGGACCTCCCAGCTACTTATCCATGCGTACCGTCCGACCCATTGCCAGTACATTTAGCTCTCTTCCGGGGAAAGCCGGCTGGGTGGGAGCGGCTACGACCTTTACCTCGCTTAGAACTAACCCAGGATCATCAGTGGCGGTAGGACAGGTTCAGTGCCTCCAACACCCTGCCCCGCGGCCACTCAGTTTCCTAAACACCATCATCCTCATCTCAGTCTTGGCCACCATCTCAACGCACGCGCAAATGGAAAACCAAACTAGAGGACCCTCGGCTAGTCCGCCACAAGTTAGTCGGTCGACGAGGTTCCATATGCCCACGCATGGTAGCACGCTCAACTTGGCTCGAAGGGGAGAACTCGCACTTAGGCGGCGAGAACGAGACAACCCACCACATACCATGTGGCCTCTCATCCCCACCTTTTAGCATTTTATTAGTTGTTACCACATTTCTCCACCATCATCCGCGGGATTTCCACATCCGATACCAACATGAATAACCATCGGACCATTAAACACTTAACTAAGCATGGCTAAGCAACGACATAGCATAGTTAATTATTTCAGGCCAACAATGCAAACCTATGGATAATAGGAGGGGAACAGGTAATGGTATCGGGAGCTTAATGCAACTATAGGATACTCTAATCCAACAAAATTGACATTTGGAACCGCATGCAATATTATAGTGGAGAAAATAAATTGCGGAAAATAGGTTGAGATATGCTCAGAGGGTGGGGTTCACGCTTGCCTTGCTCAGCAGGCGGGTAATACTGGTCGTCGGGGTAATGTGGTGAGATCCCGAGTCCTTGATCTAACGATGCATCAAAACACCGGAAGAACACAATCAATATAAGCAGATCATATGCAATGCGCAAGCACATGATGGCATGACATTTTAATGCACTGAATTTATTATAACAAATCTAGCAATTTACATGGGGTGCCCAGAATAATTATTCAACAAGCTACCCCATATCCCCATATTTAATTTAATGATCTTACCAAATTCCATTTGTATGCAGTACCATATCATGGTTCAAATATGCATGAGGAATGATGTTTTTGGAGGTTTCACCAATTTACGGACATGTTGGTATATCGAATACAATTTTATTATGTCTGTATAAATCCTCTGTAAATTATGTCCTTTTACAATTTATGTGAAACAACAAGTGAAACTCGTTGTCTAGATTTGAAAAAGATGAATTTGGAATTTTATTAGGTACTGGATTAAATCGGAATATCCGATTCTTTTTTGTTCGGATTATCCGGCAACACGGAAATTCCGATCTCTACTAACGCGGAATATCCGATTGGTTTGGGGAGCTCGAATTTTGGCTAAGGACTGATACGATCACGTACTGGTAATAACCGGAAATTCCGGCCCGACGCGGCTCGGAATATCCGACGCGACGGCGAGCTTCCACTCTCTGGGCTACGAACCACGAGCTACGGACTACAATCGAACGGAAGGAGGGCACGGGGATGTTCGCCAGCTCACCCTGCGCGTGTAGGAGAAGACGACGAGGTTGGAGATGCAGCGACGGCGACGAATTCGTCCGGCAGGGCGGCGGCGGTGGTCGGAGGGGAATCGGGCGGCACGGGCGTTTGCAGGCTTCCCGGCTCGATTCCTCCGGTGGAGCGGAAGAGGACGGCGCGGCGGTGCTCGTGGTGGTCTTCGATCTGGGAGGGGCGAGCTCAACCGACGGAGATGCGGCGGCGGAGCTCAGCTAGGGCTCGGCCATGGCGGTTCGGGTGGAGAGGAAAAGAAGAGGAACGGGGAGCAAATCGAGGGGAAAAATGGGGTGAGGAGCAGGTGGGGGCCTCGGGGAGCTTGCTCTCCTTGCAGGGAGGGGCGGAGGGGGCCCGGCGCGGTGCAGGGGAGCTCGACACCGCGACATGGTTCGTCGGGGACGGCGGGCTCGGTCGCTACAGCGAGGAAGACGACGACGTTTTCTGAAAACCCCCCTGGCGCTTTTCTTCTTCCCTCACAAACAGGTCCTTCCCCATTACAGAGAGGTCCTTTTCTATTTCCTTTTAAATCCAGTGCACTGCTTTGATTTATTTGGGGCGGTGAAACTTTTTAGAAAAATTTGAGAAAATTCATGGAGCCTCCCCATACCATGTAGAGGCACCACAAAAATTGGCATCTCAAAATAAAATGTTTTGAACCATCTTTGTTCAGAGGGGTTAATTAGGGCATTTTGCTGAATTTTCCAGAGGTTGCCACTTTAATAATTTGGAGACAATGCAGATATAATATTTTGAACTCTTGGAACTTCCTTGACAAATATGCAAGATTCAAATTGTGGGTTGTAAGGAACATATTAATAGCACAATGCTATGGATGCCCTGATGCAATTACACAAAAGTGGAAAAATTACAGAGGTTTTCAGGTTTTCAACCTTGGGCTGTTACACATCCCCTTCTTCATCAACAACTTATCAGGTCATCTCTAGTGAAACTATATTTTAATTCCGCCACATCTTATGTGCTTTACTTGGAGCGTCTATTTGTGTTTATTTTTGCTTTTGTTATTCTTGTTCTCTGAATAAAATGGATCGTAGCATTCTTGTGTGGGAGAGAGACACGCTCCGCTTTTTCTTTTGAATACTCCTATTCTTCACTTATACTTGTTGAGTATTCTTCTATAGCTACTGCAATACTTTCAGCTCTTATTTTTCATGCACCTCTTGTTCAGAGCTGTTAGTTCTCATATGTTATACTCTCTTACTTCATTGTTAAATACTTGGAGAGTTAATGTTTCAAATAAGTTGATTGGTGTTTGGTTAAGAACAGAAAATGTTAAATGTGGTAGATGGTATGATGAAATGATACATAATCTTGTAGATCATTAAATTGTGTCACTTGAATCATTGATGTTGTTTTCAGATATTAATATGCTTAATGGTAAACATGATGGTTTAGTAAAGTGGAATGATTAATGGTTGGTCTAGAAAAATTGAAGCTGTGCCACACTTAAATATCAAGTTGATAGCATAATGATATATGACTTCTAATGTTAAAAACAACCGTAATGACTTTGTGTTATGCGCTACGGTCGGGGTCCCAACAGTGACTTGTTCACTTGCCACAGTCCCTCATGGAGTGATTTTCATTATGCCTTGTAAGATCATATTTCTAGTTGGAATGTTTTTTTTTGTGAGTTCTAAAGCTGCGGTTTTCATGGCACTTCCACCACCATATTTGCTAGCCTCTTCGGTACTTTGCATTGCCCTTTCTCACATTGAGAGTTGGTGCATACTTCGCGGGTACATCCAAAACTCGTGGGAGATCTTCATCATGTTCTCCTACACATAAGCCAAATATCTTACTCAAAACATGCACCATACCTACCTACTACAGCATTTCCATAGCTGTTCCGAGATATATTGCCATGCAACTTTCATCTTACATTACATGACTTGTTGTCATTTATCATTTATATATTGCTTTGCATGATTCTATATAGCTGATGTGTGGTTTTACCGATGTTACGCTAGATCATTGCATATCCTGCTACACTGGCAGAGGCACCGTTTCATACACCATGTTTTATCTCTTATGATATCCTTGTATCAAAAGTGTGTTGTCATATTAGAATGTTTGCCTCTAAAAGTGAAAAGAGCCATGGAGGCCATCGAAAAGAGAAACAGAAAAATACAAAAAAAATGGAAAAATAGAAAAAAGAAAAAAAAAAGAAAGAAAGAATAAAAAGGGGGCAACATTACTACTCTTTATCCACACTTGTGGCTCATGTTATAGCACCTGTAATATTCATAGTCATCATTTGTGCTCATGTTTAGCACCTTTACTCCATATGTGAGAGTTTTCATGTTTTACTTGCATAACTATGTGGGGAACTTTACATTATAGAACTTGGCTTGTATATTCCAATGATGAGCCTCCTCAAAAGTGCTCTAGGTCTTCATGAGCAAGCAAGTTAGATGCACCCCCACTAGTTCCATTGGAGAGTTTTCATACACTTATAGCTCTATGTGCATCCGTTGTGTGGCAATCACTACTCCTTGCATAGCTTCGATTATAAGACTTCCTCTTGTCTAATGATCACTTTCAGCTGTGTGAGACTTTCTTCCGTTGGCCTTCCAAACCCCCATTATTATTCTTTTAGCCACAACATCCTGGTGCCAGGAACCAACGCTGAACACTTGCTTATCTTTGAGTGAACAAATAGAGAGATGATTTTCTACGTGTATATTGTTATTGCTTGACTTGATCCATTCACAAAGTTGTCATGAGTGTTGGATGCATTAGATGATTATATTGTTATTCTTGAAGCTTAAATCATCTTTAATATCTACTTTGCATGGTTGATTGTTCTCTAGTATTGATTCATTGAAAGTTTTACTTTGTTCTTCCTACTTGTTTACTCATTACTCATTTGATATCAATATAAACTACAGCTTTTATTCATTTGATCTCAATTTACATGCATTACATTATTACATGATCAAGATTGTGTGAAAGCATGTCACTTCAGAAATTATTCTTGTTATCGTTTTACCTTCTCGGGACGAGTAGAACTAAGCTTGGGGATGCTTGATACGTCTCAAACCTATCTATAATTTATTATGTTCCATGCTTATATTATACCAATTGCTACATGTTTTATATACACTTTATATGGTTTTTATGCATTTTCTGGGACTAACCTATTAACAAGATGCCACAGTGCCAGTTCCCTATTTTTTGCCGTTTTTGGTTTCAGAAAAACGGTTAAGGAAATATTCTCGGAATTGGACGATTAAAAGGCCAAAGTCCCTATTTTTCTCGGTAGCTTCCAGAACACCGAAGACGAGACGGAGTAGGGCACCGAGGCGCCCAACACCACGTGGCGGCGCGGCACCCCCTTGGCCGCGCCTGGACATGGTGTGGGGCCCTCGGGCCTCCACCGCCTTCGCCCTTTCGCCTACAAATACCCCCCGACAATACAAGACCTAGCACCCAAACACTTTTCCACGATACGTTCCAGAGCCGCCGCCGCCATCAACCCTAGTTCGGGAGGGTTCAGAAGCTCTTCCCGGCACCCTGCCGGAGAGGGGAATCATCACCAGAGGGCTCTACATCACCATGCCCGCCTCCGGACTGATGCGTGAGTAGTTCATCCTTGGACTACGGGTCCATGGCAGTAGCTAGATGGTTGTCTTCTCCTATTGTGCCATCATGTTTAGATCTTGTGAGCTGCCTATCATGATCAAGATCATCTTTATGTAATGCTACATGTTGTGTTTGCTGGGATCCGATGAATAATTGAGTACTATGTCATTTGCTTCATAATATATCTTGTGAGTGCGTTTTTTATGATCTTGCATGCTCTCCGTTACTAGTAGATGCTCTGACCAAGTAGATGCTTGTGACTCCAAGAGGGCGTATTTATGCTCGATAGATCTGGGGGAGTGACAGCAACCTCTAAGATTGTAGATATACTGTTGCTACTAGGGATAAAACAATAGTTCTTTATCTAAAGATATTTGTGCTACTTACATTACACACTTTACTTAATGCAATAATCTGTTGCTTGCAACTTAATACTGAATGGTGTTGCGGATGCTATCCTGAAGGTGGATTATTAGTCATAGATGAGTTGGATGACGGTCTATTTATCATGTTGTAATGCCCAAATGAATCTCACACTAGACATCATGACTTGTATATGCAGTTCTTTATTCTGTCAGTTGCCCAGCTGTAATTTGTTTACCCGCATGTATGCTATTATTTATTTATGGAGAGACACCACTAGTGAACTGTGAACCCCGGTCCTTTTTCTTTAAACTGATAATACAACCTACTGCAATCCTGTTACTTTCATTCTCTGCAAACAAACATCATTTTCCACACATACGTTTAATCCTTTGTTACAGCAAGCCAGTGAGATTGACAACCTCACTATTAAGTTGGGGCAAAGTATCTTGGTTGTGTTGTGTGCAGGTTCCACGTTCGTGGTTGACACCGGTAGTGCGCCCTGCCAAGGTCAACCGCATCAACCTTCAGAAGAATTCTAGTTTCCTATTGGATTGATAACCTTGGTTTCACAACTGAGGGAAATTTGCTGCTGCACTACTTCATACCTTCCTCTTGGGGTTTCCCAACAACACCACACCGGTGCATCAACCAGTCATTGTACAAGGAGGAGAAATCTCTGTCTATTTTCCCAAGCGAAGGGAATAGGCTGTGTTGTGCACGAGTCCACTACTCCAACGTCCAGCACTCCAGCCCCACGAGGCCACTAGTCCTTTCACTCCAACTCCCCAGCCCCACGACTCTATCCCTTCCCAGTTGCTTTTCCCCACGCCGCACGCCTTTACTCCTCTCTCCACCCGATCTGCATTGCCCTGATACGTGCATTTTATATCATCATTTATATAACTCATATCATCATATTAGAATGTTATTGGCATCATTATATCAATGTTTTACATGTTTTAGATGATTTTAGGGACTTTCATACAAAGTCCCTATTTTTGGTATTTAATATCTGGGAGGCAGAAAACCCCCTTTTTCTTGTTTTTATTGTTTCAGGAGCTACAGGAACCCAAATGGAAAAACGAAAATTGCACAGCTGGTTTTTCATCGGGAGAACACCAGAGGGAAGAAGATCGAAGAGGGAAGAGCCACGAGGCCCAAAAGAGGAGGGCCCACGCGGCCAGATTCCTTGGCCGCGTGGGGCCCACCAACTTGAGCCTCGGGCACTTCCTCTCCTAGGGCTTTTTATCACGCACTCCGTCTTCCCCGAAAAGCTACGCCCTAATTTTTCCCCAGACCATCCGAGGCCGCGGCGGCGGCGAAACTCCTGATTCCCTCCGAGGGGGTCAGATCCTGCTGCTCCGGAGCTCCGGAGAAGGGGGAAATCATCGTCACCGTCATCACCTCTCCTCCTTGGTGTGGGAGGAGGCCTCTCCATCATCACCATCACCAAGACCAGCACCATCTCCATCATCATCTCCGTGATCCACTCCGTTCCCCTCGTAGTCTTAGAGTTGCTATACCCTAGATACTTGTTTTGTGCTATTATTCATGTTTGTGATTGAGCACTTATCATTATTTGGAGGTGAAGTTATATTTTCAGATTGTGTTGTACCACTTATGCCACTGAATATGATCATGTTTGCACGTTGTGAGTAGTTCCCGTATGTTCCTGAGGGCATAGGATGAATTGGCAATGATTTATATATGACATGTGTTGGTATTTTGTCTAGAGTTTATCTTATTATGTGATTCTATGATGGTGTTGTGCGAATGTCGACTGCACAACACTTCACCTATATGGGCTCATAGGAGAACACCGTAGTATAATGAAGTGAGGAAGACTAGGGAGGACAAGAAACCTGAGACCGAGTCATGAATTTATTACTATGGGGTATTAATATCGGGGACCTTAGAGTGTAATGCTATGGTGGGACTTTATGTCTTAATAATTCTTGTGCAGTCATTTACTTGGCCACATGATCCATCATAAGAGGGTTTAGTTCATTTATTTAGCTTTACCTAAAATGTGGCTCCATCCTAAGAAGATTAAAACTTGACAAGATATTCAACGTATTGTTTAATAAATCTATATGCCTAGCTATATCCATGCCGCACTCGGGAACGTTTTCCTAATATAAGACACACATCACTTGAGCCTGTCCTCTTGCCACATAGAGGATTGGGATTTTCTCATTGAGAGCTTTCAGCTGTTACTATTTACTTTCTGCATATTTACTTTTATTGCAACCATACAACCAAAAATCCCAAAAACACTTGCATCTTTCATTGTTTTATTTATCATTCTTGCTAACCAATACCTTCAGCTCCTCGTGGGTTCGACAACCTTTTCTATTCGAAAGGTACTACAATTGATCTACTGCACTTGGGAGTCATCACGCCCCTAACGGCGCCGCCGCATACACATGCAGCCGCGCGCCGCCGCCGCCGCTGGCGCCCCTTCTGCCCGTCCCTGCAGCCCCATCGCGTGTTCCACGTCCCCATGCGCCGCCGCTGTGCAGTGTTTCTCCTTCGCGCCCCCGAGCTCCTCCCCACCTCGCCGCTCAGCCTTTCTCCGGCCGCTTCCGTGTAGACGCCTCGCCACGCAGATCCTGGCCGCGCAGATCCCGGCTGTAGACAGCACAAGTTCATCTCAGTCTCACACCCCCGGCAGGTACCCGTCGGGTCCACCAAACCCGGCGGGTGGCGGGTATGGTTGAGATCTGGACCCGACGGCGGGTACGAGGGCGGGTGGCGGCGGCGGGGTGAGGGGTCGGGTGCGGGTATGAGGGGTCAAACCCAGCCCCGAACCCGTCGGGTGCCATCTCGACGACTGACCAACAAAAACCAAACCTAAGCAAAACACCTGTTTCGGCAATATGTTATCAAAGGAAAAAAACCTGTTTCGGCAACAAGTAAGAAAAGCACCCGCTAATTCAGGACTACCCGTCTCTCCTCTCCCATGGCTCCTCCTCCTTCGCGCTCCGCCGCGGCGCCTCCACTCCGGAAACCCTAGCCTTGCCGGCCGACACCGGCCGCTGGCTTGCACCTCGCCAACTCAAGATGCGCGACTGGGCGTCTCCGCCTCCGGCTGACGCGCCTCCACTGGAGTCGGCTCCGTCGTCCGCCGTGACGCCTCGGGTCCACCCCGCGCCGCCTTAGGTGCGTACGTATCCAGGGGCCTATATAAGCGCCCGGATGGGCGCCCACGCCCACGTGCCTCTTCCATTGTGATCGAGACAGTTGCTGCGTTTCTGCGAAGAGGTGGTGCGGTTTCGACACCGAGATTGAAGCTTTTCGTTGCCAGGTTTTCCTGGCAGCATTGGTTTCCGGAGGACCCTGAATCTGCCAACAACTCGAGGGAATTCTTCTAGGTAAAATTCTACTCAAACCTGTTCTTTCTGCGTTTCTTGTGGTTGATCAGGGTCGACTGTTCACATTGTATTTGGGATTGTTTCCGTTAAATTTAGTGCCTCGCAACTTATTATATCAAATTTATATAACTCAAATTTATATAACAAGAGATTGGATTTACCCCGGACCTGCAAATACCTGAACTAGACAAATCTGTAAATACCTAAACTAAACAAATCTGCTCATATAGTCATCAATCTAGAATTGGGAAAACCGTGAAACATTTTTATCTCTCGCACAATTGATCAAATATTTTCCCGAATTAATCCAGGTAAGCAATTTGTTGCCGGAGATCCCTGAATCTGCGAACAACTCGGAAATTCTTGTGGGTAAAATAAAATTTCCACTTGAGCCTGTCCTTTCTTCGTTTCTTGTGACTGATCGGGGTGGACTGTTCATATTGAATTCGGGATTGTTTTTGTTAAATCAGTGCATCAGTAATTGCAACTTTTTATATCGAATTTATATAGTAAGAGATTGGATTTGGCCAGTGCTTAAACGAATCTGCAAATACCTGACTAAACAAATCTGCAAATACCGAAACCTAAAACTTAAAACGTTTGTGACAACCTATGATTAAGACAGGTAAAATTAACGAAAATTCGTTCCATCTATAGTTTTTTCGCATCCTACTTGCTCCTTTAATTTATGATGAACTGGTTCACTTTCTTCTTGCAACTCAATTGGTTAGGTTTGAATAAGAAAGAACTGAATCTGCATCAAATTTGTTCTTGTTTATCATAAAGTGTTGAAAATATTTTTGCAACCACACAATTATTTCTTACACGTCTGATTAACAATATAATTTTTGGGAAGAAGTGAACTGCAAATTTGATTAAAACATGGGCGTGATTTTTCAGACTTGGTTGATCTTAGAGTTTGATGTACATGAATTTGTCGTGTAGATGAAAGAATATGGGTACACGCATCATTTTTCTGCAACCATGAGCTACTCGTGACATTTTTCTCAATACAATATTTTCTTGATTGGACCACTATACCTGAGTACTGGATGGTTTTACCTATGAAGATTGGTATGAGAAGGAGATTCAATATCTGAATTAGATTAAGAACTATCAATCAGCAATAGAAAATCTATAGCATCAGTGCACACCCACTGCTTAGTTGGTTATTATAAAGGTAGATTGAATATACTATGAAGATTAATCATGCGAAATCATGGAAAATACAATGTGAAGTATCAACTTTTTGATTACCGTTGTGGTAACTTTTTTTGAATTGGTTTATTGTTGAAAAGTTTTATGCTCGATGAGATTGAAGTGAAGAAGCAAACCTGACATGCTGGCAACTTTATGTAGTTTGTGTTACTTGTTTGTAGCTTGCTAAACCTGTTTGCTCTGCTTGTTCTTAATGATTTGTTGTGCTCATACCGTACTCACATCTATGGTTGCAACACACATTTTGTTTTTAGGTATTGTGGTTATAACTTACAAATGACTATCATTGAAGAACTGGATAGAGCACCGTCCTCTGTTGCTGGTTCTTCTCCTGTAGTCAGTCCAGAAAAATTCATCAAATGTTTGAAGGAGTTTTATCACCACTGGAAGGAGCATACGACTAATATTTGCGGATCTTCATGTGTAATTGCTGTTGCTACCCCTCCACCCTCTGAAGACATTCAATATCAGAAATCATTAGCCTTGAGCATGTGGTTTTTTGGCCATCAGTTCCTAGAAACTATAATGGTCTTTCTCAGCAGGCAGATCCATTTCCTGTGCAGGCAGAAAGATAATGATCTGCTTAAATCCTTGAAGATGGCTGTTTCTAAAGCGGTTGGTGTTGATATCATGTTGCATATACTGAGGAAGGGTGATGATGAGTCTGCCTTAATGGATGAGATCATATGTGCTGTATGTGCACATTCTAACCATGTTGTTGTTGGGCACTTAGCAAGAGAGAAGCCTGAAGGCAAGGTTCTTGAAGCATGGTCTGAAAAGCTGCATGGATCAAGGTTAAAGCTTGTTGATGTGTCAAGTGGCATCTCTGAGCTTCTTGCTGTGAAAGATGTTACCGAGGTTATATATGTGAAAAAGGCTGCATATTATCAGTGATGCGGAAGTATGTAATTCCAAAGGTGGAGAAGATCATAGTGGATGAAAGGAAAGTAACACATTCAAAGCTGATGGTTCTAACAGAGAAGATACTACTTTCCCCAACAAATATAGATGTTAAACTAAAGGCAGAAAATGTTGACATATGTTACCCTCCTATTTTTCAAAGTGGAGGCAAGTATGACCTTATGCCTACTGCTTTTAGCAATGACGATTATCTGTACTACAATTCTGGAAGCGTCATTATTTGTGCTTTGGGTGCCAAGTACAGTGGTTACTGCTCAAATGTCACAAGAACCTTCCTGATTGATTGTACTGCAGACAAATGGTGATGCATATAAGGTCCTCCGTCAAGCGCATGATGCTGCTATTGCTGCTTTGACACCAGGTAGCAAGGTTAGTTCCAGTTACCAGGTTGCAGTTGCTGTGGTCAGGGACAAAGCTCCTGGACTTCTTCCTTTCCTTACCAAGTCAGCTGGAGCAGGAATTGGTATCGAGTTCCGGGAAACACGGCTGTCCTTGAGTGATAAAAATGATAGGACACTAAAGGATGGGATGATCTTTAATGTCTCACTTGGTTTCCAAAACCTTGTAGACATAGCCAACGACGACAAGACTAACAATGGCAAGATCAAAGAATTCTCTCTATGGCTGGCTGACACTGTTCTGATCTGTAAGGAAAATCTAGAAGTTTTGACAGCTTTTGTCTCCAAGGCTGATGGGGATGTCTTCTATTCATTTGATGAGGAAAATGGGGAATTACCTTCTATGAAACCAGCTCTTAAAGCAGAGGTTATGGTCCCAGTTAAACATGTACTGAAACCAGAGTTGATGCGCCCACTCAGAGAAAATTTGCGATCCCGTAGCAGGACAACTAAGGAGGACCTTAGGAAACAGCTTCAGAAACTGCAATGAGAAGTGTTGCTGTTGATCATAAGTTGTTGGAGAGACATAGCCGTTCCAGAGCTATGGAGGAACTGGTTGCGTACAGGAGTGCAAGTGACATGCCTGGTTCCAATCGACTGGAGATTCAGGTGGACAAACATAATGAGGTTGTCCTGTTACCGATATATGGAGTTGCTGTTCCCTTTCATGTTTGTACCATAAAGAAGGTGGAAATCCGTGGGCATTGCAACAAAGGAGTTAATGTCAGCATTACATTTAATGTCCCTGGCACTGCTTCCAGTCTCCATTCTCCCCACTTGCAGAACTTTATTTTCTTGAAAGCAGCCACCTTCCTTTCCAAAGACAGAAATCATGCTGATGAGGTTATTAAATTTGTGAAGATTCTTCAAAAAGGAGTCACTGAAAGAGCTAGAAGAGCGAGCTTGGTTAGTCAGGAAAGGCATCAACTATGTGATGGAATGAGGAGGGATAGGATTCAATTTCTTGATCTGTGGATACGGCCATCATTTGCTGGC
Source organism: Poa annua (assembly GCA_026929855.1). Classification (NCBI taxonomy): domain Eukaryota; kingdom Viridiplantae; phylum Streptophyta; class Magnoliopsida; order Poales; family Poaceae; genus Poa; species Poa annua. Next base: position 23,841,932 of record CM049439.1, on the reverse strand, counting down.
CGTGGGCGGAAGGTCCCTGGAACTTTGGTGGCCCATGTCAATGGTTTTCATTATTCTGCATCTAAATCTGAAAAGGTGGATATTATGTTCAGTAACATAAAACATGCCTTCTCCCAGCCAGCAGAGAGAGACATGATAACGCTGTTCCACTTCCATCTGTATGAGGAGATCACGGTGGGCAACAAGAAGACTAGGGATGTGCAGTTCTACAATGAAGTGATGGATGTTGTGGATTCGGTTGGTCTTAAACGCCGATCAGCATGGGATCCTGATGAGATTGAGGAAGAGCAGCGTGAAAGGGCAAAGAGGAAGAAAATAAATGGACAGTTCGAGCTGTTTGTGAAAAGGTTGTTTCGGTATGGTCCCAGCCAAGATTTGACCAGCTTGATTTACATTTTGAAATCCCATCACAGAAGCTTGGCTTCAATGTAGTTCATGGCAGAACAACATGTTTTATCGTTCCTACTCCAAGTTGCCTAGCACAGCTTGTTGAATCACCGTTCCTTGTAACTTCGTTGAGGGATGTCGAGATTGTTTGCTTGGAAAGGGTGGCCCTGGGTCAGAAATCCTTCGACATGGTATTTGTATTTCAAGATTTAAAGCGAGATGTTGTGCGCATAGAGGTCATTCCAGTGACATCCCTTGACAAGATCAAAGATTGGCTTAATGATATCAACATGAAGTACTATGAATCGAAACTGAACCTTAATTGGCGCCAGGTCCTCAGGACTGGACCATCCAGATTCTGACAAGAATGACAGGTGGGAATTCTTGAATCCAGATGCTAGTGACTCAGATTTAGAGAATACCGAGACATAGGATGAGAAGTACGAACCATCTGATTCTTGGGCTCAGAATCAGAAGAGGAAGACAGCGATAGAGAATCAGTGGTGGATTCTGGTGAGGACGAGGTTCTCTTGGCTGGCTCAGATGATGATGATGATGATGGTGCAGAGTCATGGGACGAGATGGAGCGCAAGGCGAGGGATGCTGACATGGAGATGGGCAGTGAATCAGACAGCGAAAACGAGAGGCAGCGGCGGAGGGAGAAAGCAAAACGGCATTCGAATCTCCAGCACTCAAAGGGTGCTCTCCAGAAGAGGCAGCATGCCAACTGAAGCTATAGTTGAGTTCGTATTAGCAGTAGAAGATGTAATTTCAAGTGAGAACATTGCGAGTTTAAACTCATGCTTCGTGCATCTGTCGTCTCCAGTAGTCGTGTTGACTTGTATCTGTTTTTGGTATCTCGCATTATTCTTAGAGTAAAATTCATAAGTACCATTTTTTGTGTGAATAGAGTATAAAATTCATATGCATGGATCACAATGTCAGAATAGATCTTTGTCCTATTATTCTTTAGGTTTGTTGATTGTAGAAGATAGAATAAAGCTAATTATTTTTAAAGCAATATGGATCACCATCCCTGGTTCCGTTGATAAATCAATGAAACCTGACCAGCAGTTTAAGATTTTACATCACGCCAACGCGGAAGCAGAGTGGCACAAAGGCCATAAGGGCATCTCCAGTCGTTTCGCCCCCCCCCCAGGGCCCAAAACGCCGCTATTTTGTGGCCGCCGCGGAGCCAAACGGCGCGAATGAGGAACCTGGGGGGCGCGTTTTCCAGCCGTGAACCCAGGCCGCCCCCCAGCCGGCGATTCGGCCATATTTCGGCAAAAACAAATGCCAACCCTTTTTCAATACAAATTCACACATAGAAATAGTTTAACATACAAATTCACACATAAATAAATAGTTAAAAAATGCAAACAAGTAAAATAAATAATACTAGGCATTGGCATCGCCATTATCGGCATTGTCATTGCCCTTGCGCGCCCACAAGTGCTGCACCAGATTATTCTGTAGAGTTTGATGTGTTGCAGCGTCTGATGCATGTAAAATGCATACATGAACTTTGCATTGTATTACTTATATTTCATTCATATTTGCATCATATAAGGGTTATATCAATGTTTTATAATGATTTTGGGAATGATGCACACGGTGGGTGTGTTGTTGGGAGACCCCAAGAGGAAGGTATGAAGTAGTGCAGCAGCAAGTTTCTCTCAGTTGTGAAACCAAGGTTATCGAACCAGTAGGAAATAATGAACTCCACCGAGGTGTCAACGGCGCCAGAAAAATCTGCGACGTAAGGGCGCCAGAAAATGCTTCCTGGGACGTAGGTGACGTGGAACCTGCACACAACACAATCAACATACTTTGCCCCAACTTAACGGTGAGGTTGTCAATCTCACCGGCTTGCTGTAACAAAGGATTAAACGTATGTGTGGAAGAAAGATGTTTGTTTGAAGAAAGTAACAGGTTTGCAGTTTGTGGTTTATCAGATTAAAGAGAAGGACCGGTGTCCACAGTTCACTAGTGGTGTCTCTCCATAAATAATAATATCATTCATGCGGGAAAACAAATTACAGCTGGGCAATTGATAGAATAATGATGAGCAAACCAATGCATATACCAACGTTATGATGTCTAGTGTGAGATTCATTCGGGCATTACAACAATATACATAGACCGTTCCAACCGCATCTATGACTAATAATCCACCTTCCGGTTAGCGTCCGCACCCCTTTCAGTATTAAGTTGCATGCAACAGATTATCGCCTTAAGCACTGTGTGTAAAGTAAGTAAGTAACATCATCCTTAGACAAAGTACTACTGTTTTATCCCTAGTAGCAACAGTACATCTACAACCTTAGAGCTAGCTGTCTCCACCCCAAATTTAATAGAGACATGAACCTACTATCGAGCATAAATACCCCCTCTTGGAGTCACTAGCATCTACTTGGCCAGAGCATACACAAGTAACGGAGAGCATGCAAGATCATTAAATAGCACACACATGATATATTATGAAGCAATAACTTTAGTACTCAATATTCATCGGATCCCAGCAAACACAACATGAAGTATTACATAACGGTGATCTTGATCATGATAGGCAGCTCACAAGATCTAAACATGATAGCACAAGAGGAGAAGACATCCATCTAGCTACTGCTATGGACCCGTAGTCCAAGGGTAGACTACTCACGCATCAGTCTGGAGGCGGTCATGGCGACGTAGAGGCCTCCGGTGACGATTCCCCCTCCCGGCAGGGTGCCGGGGAGAAGTTCTGATCTCTCCCGAATTGGTGTTGACGACGGCGGCGGCTCGGGACCCGTGGAGGAAAATATGAACACCGTGTTAGGGTTTTTAGTCTGGGGGGTATTTGTAGGCGAAAGGGCGAAGTCGGTGGCACCCCGAGGGGCCCACACCTGGTCCTCGCGCGGCCAGGGGTGCTGTCGCGCGAGCACGTGGTGGCACCGCCTCGGTGGCCCACTTCATCTCGTGTTCGGCTTTCTGGAACGTTCCCGATGAAAAACTGACTTCAGAAAAGAAATCGTCCAATTCCGAGAATATTTTCTTAAGTACTTTTCTGAAACCAAAAACAGCAGAAAACAGGGAACTGGCACTGTGGCATCTTGTTAATAGGTTAATCCCAGAAAATGCATAAAACTATATAAAATGCATATAAAACATGTAATAACTTGGTATAATATAGCATGGAACATAAGAAATTATAGATACGTTGGAGACGTATCAGGGAATATTTAACAGTTTTCCTATTTATTTGGAATTAACCATGCACTGTCAGAAAACCCCTTTTTATATATTTTGATGTTTCAGGGACCCAAACGACGTCCAAATGACTTGAAACTTCGGGAACATCAGTTTTTGGAAGGAAGAAAGAGTAGGAGCCAAGGAAGCGCACGAGAGGAGGCCTGAGGCCCAAAAGAGGTGGGCCCACGCGGCCAGATTCCTTGGCCGCGTGGAGCACCCCTTCTGGAGCCTCGTGGCTCCGATGCCGTCGATATTCGTCTCCCTGCCTTCGTCTTGACCTAAAAACGCCTATAAAAATAGTCCCCCGATGCCTTTCGGAGGGAGCGCCGTAGAAACACAAAAACCACGAAACAGATACCTGGAGCTGCAGATTGGAGGGGGAAAACTCCGGCGGGGCGCTGCCGGTGTGGTCTCCACCTTCTCCAACAACTCCTCCACCGTCTCCATGATGAAGAGGGAGTAGTCCACCCCGGACTATGGGTTTGTGGAAGTAACTTATGTATCTCTCCTCTCTCTTGAGCTTCACTAATTAGTGCCATATGAGCTGCTAAACATGATTATGGTCATCTATGTAATACCTTTGTGGTGGATCTCTTAAGTTGATATATGTTATGATGATTGCAATTGTTATGTCTTTGTTATGAAAGTAGATGCATATTATGTACCCCGTTCTTGTTTATGTGTTCTGATCCAACATATGTATGAGGGCGTGTGAGGGGGAACGTGTGCATTAGTTGGAGTAACGGGGGTGGTGAGTCGGTGAAAGTGACAGAAGTTCCGCGATCCACTTGGTTATTTTACCTTACTTTGTTGCCTCACTAGGGATAAAAAGGAATACCATGCTACCGGGGATGTGGGTGACCATGCCATTTTCTCCATGACTAGATCTAGCATGTTCTTATTCTAACTTCATGTCATAGAACTTAAAGCTATACTCTGTTTTATCTTAATTACTGAGGTGTTATGATTTAGTTCGCATCTTTTTTTTTGACACCTTTACCGTAGGGGAGGCCCCTACGGTGTAGATTTTTTATTAATGGATGGAGAAACCAGAGGTTTTCCAAGAGAGTTACAACAGCGAAAAGATGGACACAGTTTAGGGGGGGAGGAAGTCAAAATAAAAATTACAAGAGATCATCTACGTAAAGGTGTCAAAAACCCACTGAAGCAGGGGCTGCACCAGTGCACAAGGCACACGATGCTGATGAAGAAGAGTATCCGCCTGGAAAAGGACCTTCCATCTGTCCAGAGAGGGCGTCTTATTGTTGAAGATAAAATCGTTGCACATTTTCCATATATTCCAAAGAGCACAGGCAGCAATTTCCATAAAGCAAGGCCCAGAGAAGGCATTCATTGCCTGGATAAACCTCACAGAGATTGGAGCGGCATGATTCCATTGGAGGTTGAGGAGAGACCAGCATCCCATGGCAAAACTGCATGAGAAGAAAAGGTGGTCTCGAGTCTCCAGCACGCCAGCATCACAAAGCACGCAATGATCTCCAGAGTCTACGTGCCAATGTTTACGTAACATAAGATCCTTGGTATTCAGCCGATCTTTCACAAGCAGCCAAGAGAAGACCTTAAGCTTAGGGATGGATTTAGCTTTCCAGATCACCTGCAGGGTTTTGTCTTGTCGGAGGGTAGAGAACATGAACTGATAGAATTTTTTAGCTGAATAAGCAGAGCCCCAAACAAAATCTCTCTCATCATTGGCCGAGGGGTCAATTGTCATGGAGTCCAAGACTTGTTGCAGCTCTCCCAGCTCCTCAAAAGCCTGAGCAGACAAAGGTAAGTTGAAGAGACTCAGCCTATCATTGGAGGAATGCATCGCCAAGAGAGAGATGTCTTCAGTTCTGGCAAACGAGAAGAGGCGATCAAAACGTTCACAGAGGACATTGTTATCAAGCCATCTATCCTTCCACAGGAGGATGCTAGAACCATTCCCAACTGTGATCGTTGTGATGGCGCGATAGATATCTGTCAGCTTGAAAACGTCGCGCCACCAGAATGAACCACACACGGTCTTAGCATGAGGGGGCGCAGCCGAGTCATACAGATGCCAGACTAACTGAACCCACAGAGTGTCAGCGTGACTGTAAAATTTGTGGAGATGTTTCAGCAACAGTGCTTTGTTTTGGAACTCCAGGTTCATGATTCCAAGCCCACCATATTTCTTGGGTCGACAGACAAGAGACCAAGCAGCAAGAGAGTTTGTGGAAGAACTATCTTCATCTTTTGCCCAAAGACCATGTCGACGCGATCGATCAAAAAGATTAAGGATTGCTTTGGGAATCTTAATAGTGCAAAGGAAGTGTATTGGCAGGGAGGACAGCACATGGGTAACAAAAGTTAACCTACTTCCATAATCCAGGAACCTCACACTGGCATTCAGTCGGCGCTCCACCTGATCAACCATCGGAGTGAGGTCACGAACCGTTGGTCGTTGGGTGCCAAGAGGAAGCCCTAGGTAGGTAAACGGCAGGGATCCCACTGCACATCCAAAGACTCCAGCTAGCTCAGTCAGGCGGGCAGCATCAACGTTTATAGGCATGAGACAAGACTTGGAGTAATTGACGCGCAATCCAGTGGCCGCCGAGAAAACCTGAAGAAGATTTTTCAACACAAGTAACTGAACGGGGCAGGCCTCCAAAATCAGAAGAGTATCATCCGCATACTGCGCGATAGGGAAGTCGGCGTGGGGGATGGGGAGTGGAGGCGAGAGCACTCCAGCGCTGGCAAGCTGGTTAACCATGGATTGCAAAAGATCAGCCCCTGACACAAACAAAATCGGCGAGAAGGGGTCACCTTGGCGCACACCCCGACGGCAAGCGAATTTCTTCCCCGGCGTGCCATTGAGGAGCACCGAAGAGGTGCCTGTGGAGAAGATCATCTGAACCCAATTTAACCACCTCTCGTCAAAACCCCAGCAGCGAAGAATATTTAGAATCGTCTGGTGCTCAATGGTATCAAATGCTTTAGCAAAGTCAAGTTTTAGGATCACAATTTCCTTATGAGATTGCTTACACTGGTGAATATACTCATATGCCCAAGCCAAACAATCTTGGATTGTTCTCGATTTAAGGAAGCCGTACTGATTCTTATGGACGAGAGATAAAATCTTTTGTTGCAATCGATTGGCCAAAATCTTTGTCAACAACTTCAAACTAGAGTTCAGCAGAGAGATCGGACGGTAGTCGTTAGGGGAGGCTGGAGACTGAACCTTAGGAATCAGAGTGATAAAAGCATCGTTAATACTCTGCAGGTTGATTGTCCCCTCCCAGAACTGATCACATAAACGGTAGAAATCAAACCGAATAATTGGCCAGCAGGTTTTAAAAAACAAACCCGAGAACCCATCTGGTCCAGGTGCCTTGTCAGTGGGGAGTTCATCAACAACTTTATCAATTTCTTCACGTGTGAAGGGTGTAGGTAAAGCCTCCAGGCCAGCGTGATGAGGAATGTAGTCCGAGAAATCAAAAGCATCTGTGATCGAAGTCGAGACACCAAGCCGATCTTTAAAGCAATTTAGGAGGATCCCTTCCTTTTCTGAGTGTTCAGTGGCCATTGAACCATCAGCACGAGTTAGGCTCGCAATGCAGTTATTTTTGTATCGAATGGTGGCCATGGAATGAAAAAATTTGGTGTTTTCTCCCCCAAACTTGGCCCACCTAATAGTGCAACGCTTCTTCCATTATTCCTGTTTGCAATCAAGAAGATGCTGAAGCTTCTGTTTAACAATCATTCGGAAGTTCCATTCTGATATATGCAGAGTACGGAGCTCTTCGATGTTATCTAGTTTCAGAATGGTAGCGTTGCAATTATCGATCAGATGGCTAATAACCGAGATGCTAGTGCTCCAATTTCTCAGCCCTTTGCGAAGCAGTTTAAATTTGGATGAAAGGCATTTAGCACTGTCGCCCCAGCAGTGGATATCCCAGATACGACGGACCACCTCCAAAAAACCTGGCATTTTAATCCAGTGGTTTTCAAACCGAAAGATGGAAGCCTTGGGCATAGACGTGCCGATGGAAACGACACAGGGTGTGTGATCAGAGGTCGGACGGGCTAGAGGGCGCACTGTGGTGTTAGGAAACTTGAGTGTCCACGCAGGAGAGGTGAAGAACCAATCCAGTTGAAAAAGCAGCGGGTCAGCTTGCATATTACTCCATGTGTAACTACGACCCTTGATCGGCAGCTCAACGAGTCCCAGGTAGCTAATAATTTCATTGAACGTGGCTATATCACTAAGGTTGGCGCCTGGCTTATTACGACTGTTGGAGTAGCGATAAAAGTTAAAGTCGCCTAGAATAAGCCAAAGAGAATCATCTGCCACATCTAAATGAAAGAGCCAGGCCACGAAGTTCTCGCGATCAACACCCTCACAAGGACCGTAGACGTTGACAAGGATAAACGTGTCAGCCAAAGAGGTAGAGGTGAAGCGCACAACTAACCCGAAGCTCTCAGAGAGGAGGAGTTCACCAGTGAATTTGCTGCTCATCCAGACAATCAATAAACCCCCCGAGGCCCCGTCCGACGGAACAAAAGCAAATTTATCAAAGCGCTTATGAGCGAAACACTTAAGAAATTGCATATCAATCGTTGTACGCTTGGTCTCCTGGAAGCATAAAATAGAGGCCGCACTCTCCTCAATTTTGTCACCCAAAAGAGGCCATTTATCTGAGCTGTTCATCCCACGGACATTTCAACATAAAATGTGCCACATTAATTTAGCCAACGACGCCGAAACCGATAAACGCGACATAGTTCAGAAAGAAAAGATTCAGATAATAAAGAGGAAAGCAACGTGCGGCAGAACACGAGCAAGAGCCTAGGCTTCACGCTCCTTCAGCAGCTTAGCCACCGAGAGCTCTTCAGGGTCGATGTCACAATCCTCGATGCCGATACGCTGCATTTCTGCAATCTGAAGCACCACAGGCGTCTCGACCTTCTGAGCAGTGGAAGTCTTGCACTTGGTGCTGGAATAAGACAGAGACTCCAACATGTAGCCATCTGGGTTGCGACGTGGAGAGCGGCGAACCACGGTGTCAATAGAAGGGACTGAGCGACCACGGCCGTGGCCGCGTCCACGCCCACGTCCACGACCCGGAGCGTCAGTCACAACTGTGGTAGAGGAAGCAGCGGTAGCGTCAACATGGACAGGAACAGCAGAGTACCCAACAGTGGAGTCCATCTCAAACGCCAGACCATCATCCGCAGCCAAATAAGCAGCAGAGGAATCCAAGACGAACTGTGAATCGATAGCAGTGAGAGGTGGCAACTCCAGCAGCAGGTCCAGGCAAAAGGGCGGCAAGGTCATGGTCAAATGCATATCAGGCAACCCTAGCCCATTGTGGATATCTGGCCCAACAACGACGGCCCGAGAATGCAGAAGAGAGCCCATCACCTGATCGTGCAATTCAGAGAAGAGACGCAGGAATATTGAAGCCATCTGCAGAGCTGTGTCATCTTCAGAGGAGAGGATAGACCTGGTGAACATCTTGGTAGCTATCCAAGCAATAAAGTGTAGGTAGGTTGGCCATTGTGGTATCTCAAGGAGCAGAGGGTGCCCACTAGCTTGGACAAAGTCCATTACTCCAAGATGATTAAGCGATCCATTAAGGATCTGTTCAGCTGCTAACTCGACCTCAGCCACATGTTCATTCCACATAGCAAGAACATCATCAGACAGGTTTCGCAGAGGTAACACACCATCAAGCATAGAAGGTCCAGTATAGCCAGTAATGTCACGAAGGCTTTTACCAATGTGAGGTGGTGAAGGCGGTGGAGTGTTCGGCCAAGCAGGCTAGCCATTGTCCTGAAGGATGACAGGCGCCGGAGCATTCTGTGCTGCAGCTTCGTCCCAGGCTTAGTTCCCATTCTGCTGTAGCCAGTTCTGAACCAAAAGATCTCTATGTTAGGATGTGATGCCCATATTATTAATAACTTGTCTTGTTGCAATCTCATATGTCAGTTCCTATGTTCCATTATTTACCACTATATAAAAGAGAGAGTGCATTTGTGAAACCATGAACCCCAGTCCATTTTTAATCATAAGAAACACCTTTCCAACACTTTATTAGCACTTTACATTTTCTGCCATTTAAAAACCCAAAAATACAAAAATACTTTTACATCTTGCAAACACCATACAAACCACAAAAACATCATCCACTATCATTCATACCATCCTTGCATATTTATTTATCATCATTGCATATTTATTTCTAGTTTGCATTTGTTATTTCAATATTTTTTACTTACACCTTGTGCTTGACAGCCACTTGGTGAGGTTGAGGGCACAAAACAATTTACTTTGTTTTGTAGGTTTCATAAAGAAGGATAAGGAGACAACAGCTTTTGGTTCATTTCCCCGAGAGTTCGATATAAACCCTCGAGTCACCCTCGTGGGGAAAATTAGTCTTTCCCTTACTATACACTTTGCACTTGGAGTCTCAACCTAACCCACATTCTTTTGACGCAGGTACCTGGTGCCCAGCAAGACACTTTCTGGCGCCATCGTCATCATCGTCAAGGGCCATCAAGACTATTTTCTGGCGCCGTTGCCGGGGAAGTGAGCAAGTAAAGAGTTGTCCCACAAGTCTTCATCAACTGTGCAAGATCTTCTGGTGCTGTTGCTGAACAAGTGGAAAGGATATCTCACAACAAAGTCAACATCACCAACGTGTGCAAACACCTAAGCTTGGGGAGGTTGCACCTGTGTGAGCATCATCTTACCCATCTTTTTACCTTCAAAGCATTTTATTTTGTTTTGTTTTTGTCATTTTTATTTTCGATTTCATATTTTATTTTCAGTTTTGCATTTTGTTTTGCATTTGTTATTTCGGTTTACATTGTTTTAGTGTCATTTTATTTTCAGTTTTGCATAAAAAATTAAAAAAATACATAAAAACTTGCTAAAATGGGAGAAAGAACTAAGTTGTGTGACTACACAAACACTCCAAATGATCAATTTATTGCTAGGCCTATTGCTACACCTAAGATAACAGCTGAGAGTTATGAAGTGAGTCCTAGTTTGTTGAACTTGATAACTAGGGAACAATTTGGTGGTAGTGCTATGGAGGATGCCTCTATGCATCTTCATGATTTTGTTGAAATATGTGACATGCAAAAATTTAAAAATGTGGAAAGTGATATTCTAAAACTGAAGTTGTTTCCTTTTTCACTTAGAGGGAAAGCTAAAGAGTGGTTGCATTCACTACCTACTGATAGTATTAATTCTTGGGATGATTTAAAAGAAGCTTTCATTAAGAAGTATTATCCACCTGTTAAAATTTTGCGAAATAGAAACAATATTCTTTCTTTTAGGCAAAATGCAAATGAACATGTTGCTATGGCTTGGGATAGGATAAAAGCTATGCTTAGAACTTGTCCATCTCTTGGGGTTAACGAATGGACCATATTACACTCTTTTTATAATGGTCTAAACTACATGTCTAGAAATATCCTTGATTCTGCTGCTGGAGGGGCTTTTATGAGTAAAACTATAGTAGAAGCTAAGAACATATTAGAGAGTATTTTGCAAAACTATAGTCAATGGAACACTGAAAGAGCACCTAATCCCCCTAAGGAAGTAAACTCCATAGAAGAAAATAGTGATTTGTCTTATAAAATGGATACTATTCTTGCTTTCATTAATAAACAAAATATTGAGAATGTCCCTTTGCAAGAACTAGTTGGTAATAATCCTGAGAATGTTGATGTTAACTTTGTTAGATATGGTAATAGTTGGTTTGCTAACAACAATTATAATTCCCATAATAAACCTCCATATGTTCCAAACACCCGTCCTTTTGTTCCATATCCTGGTAATAATGATAATAAGTGGAAGCCTATGCCTTCAAGTAATGATAATTTTGATGCTAATAAAATTCTTGTGGAACAAGTTGCTAGTCATAATACCATGATACAAGAGTTGAATAAGTTTGTTGCTTCCATTAGTTCTGATATTAAAGGTTTACAACTACAAGCTGAAGGACTAGACAAAGCCCTTTCAAAACTAGCTGATAATCAAGCCACTTTATTGAGTATGTCTGCAGGGAAACCACAAGCACCACCTGGTTGGAGTGAGTTCTATTAATATTGCTGAAAATGTTCCACCTACTTTGGAAGAAACTTTTGATGAATTGTTGAAATATCCTGAATACTTGTTACCATTTATGTCTTATCTTAATGGTTTGAATGAAGCTAATGAAACTAAAAGTAATGATCCTCTTATGTTAGAAAAACAAGTTGAAGAAGTTAAGATGCTTAGTGAAGTCAAGGAACCACTACTTGACTTAGAGTACTGTAGCTTGCATGAACTTATGTCTATCTTACAAAAGTTTGCTAGTGATCCTTCTATTAATGTTAACCAAGCTGGTTTTGGTTCTTATATTGCTAGTCATGTTTTAAATGAGAAAATTGCTAGGTACAACAAAGAAGCTATGATGCCACCTAAGCTTGGGGATATATGGGTTCCCAAGGTATTAGTAACAATTGGAAAAGAGACACACCATGCTATATTAGATCTAGGATCTAGTGTCTCTGTTATGTCTAAAGAATTATATGAAGTACTTGAATTAAAGAATCTTGAAAAATGCTCTATTGAACTTGCACTTGCTGATGATTTCATTAAACATGCTTTAGGAAAAGTAAGTGATGTTATGGTAGAGTTGCGTTTAACATTTGTGCCTGTTGATTTTCTAATAATGGACATGGGGAATAAAACCTCTAGTCCTATTATTCTTGGAAGACCTTTTCTTCGTACCACAGGTGCTATTATTGATTCAAAGGAGGGGAACGTGAAGTTTCAGTTCCCACACAAGAAGTGCATGGAGCACTTTCCACGGAAGAGGGACACACCAAAGTTCAAACTCCCTCATGAGTTTCGTCCACAATAACTATCAAGTAAGAAGCCTAGCTATATGGCTATAAAGAAAGCGCTTTACGGGAGGCAACCCGGTTGTTTTTATTTGAGATTTTCTTTGAGTCCTCTTGTTGTACCAAGATACTTTGTTTATAGTTTCAGTTCTGGAATTTTTAATAAAGTGCCAAGTTTAACCCATTTGGGCTTGGAAAAGTTGCCTTTTCCGTTCGGAGATTTTATTCCAGCACGAATCTGTGCATGATATGATTTTTCATTCCTATTCTGTAACTCCGAATGAGCTGAAATTTTAACTGTAGTTGCAACTTTTTGCCCTCTGTAAGCTTGAATTTTTTCAGATTTTTTCGACAAATTTAAGTGGGGTAAAAAAATACGTTTTGCTGCTGCTGTTTTTCTGGACAGATTCTGTCCTATTTTGTTTTATGCATTCTTTAAGCTTTCAACTTGAATATTTTTGATCCAATTGAGTTTATTATAAGGAATACAACATTATACACTTTCTGAACATGTTTCTTATGTTTGTCTAAGGATTTCAAACAGCAAGCAATTCTATTGTTTTGTGCCTACTAATGTCACCCCACAGAAAAGAAATGGGAGAAACGGTGTTTTGAAGTTTTTTCACAGGGATTAGAGGAGATGCACCAAGAGCTATCCAAGGATGGTGAAGACCATAAGCTTGGGGATGTGATTACAACCCCACTGAACCAACACACTCTCGGTTTGCACACGTCTAACTTCAGTTTTTCGTTCATTGCACTTTATCGCATAAACTTGGAGTGTTCGTTTTGTTCTTTTTATTTCGGTTTAGTTTTTTGTTTGAGACCACCACTTTTCATTTATGTTATGAGAGAGCTACTGGAAGTTTGGGTTGAATTAAGTTGGATTCTATAAAAATATTGGGAAGAGGATGTTTGAGTTGATTTAAAAAGATACATATAGTTGCATGATTTATGTGCTTGTTAATGAGTATTAATATGGAAGTGTTTTATCAAGAGTTATTTCTTATTCATGTTTTATATGCTGAATGATGCTTTACTTTGTTTCACATGAAATGGTTAGCTCTATGGACACTTATGCATGCATTTAGATGGTCAACTTTCTCCCTCTTGCTAGCCCAAAAATTCCAACAAGTAAAAAGCTTGTTTTCCAACACCTTCAACCAAAGTTTTTACACTGAGTCCACCATATCTACCTATTAGCTAATATTCTATTCCAAGTATGTTTACCATGTTATATTGTTTTATCTATGCTTCCAAATTAAGATTCTTATGTTACTGGGATTGTTATGGGTAAAGTTGGTTAAAAAGCTCTCACGAACTTGATGCACACATTACTTTTATTGCACTTAATAAACTTGACCCATTGTGATTAAAATTATGATGTTTTGGGCTTGACAAAGGTCTTTGTTTGGGAGTTAGCTCATATGTGCTGTCACATGGCAAGCTTTCAACGTGTTCTTTATCTCATTTAAGTTGATATCATGTGCTTTTGTCTATGGATGCCTAACATTGCGTGAAATAAAAATGGAAACTCGGTAAGTTTAGGGAGTGAGTATAAATGGCTAGAGAGACTCACCGGGCGGCTAACCCAAGCCATGTGGCCCATGGTGGAAATTTGCAGTGTACCCATAGTGGAGGAATCTATGATACATCTCTCAAAATAAAAAGAATTTACAAGAAAAAAGCATTAGTAAAAGAAAAAGAGATGTTGAGACGTCCACTGTCTGCTTGCTTTGTCATTGGAACATGGGATCGTTCTATGTTCTGGGGCAAGGGGTACCCCGGGAGTAAACTCTTTATGATGCTATTATTGCTTGCAATGACTGTAACCTACACTTGCTTTATGGCCCAAGTTGAGTAGCCAGTCGGAGAGGTTTTTGTTTTCAAGGGGCATGAGGCATTCAACCTATACTTTGTCAAGCACATAACTCATATTTGCTTTCACTATGAACTATTAATCACTAAAGATGCTATGATAGGGGTAATGAGAACTTCACACCAATGGACACCACATTGCAAACATTAACTTAAGTTGAAGCATTTGGAAGCTAGATGAAACTCTTGCATGTTATTCCTCTACTATTTATCTATCTTTCGAAAGTGTCCACCTTTTATATTCAGATTTCTATAAGAATACACTATGACCAATATAGGATATCTTTTTACTTTTCATTTATGCATTCATTTGGTCCATAGAACTTTTCTTTCATCTTACACTTTGTGAATTATCATTGAACATCTTTACCTTGAATATTTGATATATCTTGATAATATATCTTGTATGTTGCTACTACTTATTAAGAATGAATCATTTGACTCTATGTAGCAATAACAATCATCTTTGATATCCTTTGATAGTAATAAAATGCCAAGTCCATGTTTAGTTTTATCACCTTCATACTAGAGGACTATAGTGTCGTGTCTCGAAGGACGAACACCGGGGATGCGAGACACCCCCTTTGTAGATTCGGTAGGGGCATGAAGGAGGCTGAAAACGTCTCCCGGGGGACGATTGCCGCCGAGCTCCTCACTCACTCTCCGATCTCGACGTGGTAGGCAAACAAGGAAATCACACCGCGATCTACCCAGGTTTAGGCCGCCTGAAGGCTAACAGCCCTACTCCTGCATGTCTGGATAGATGGACGAATCATGGTGTGGCTACAATGGTGTTCTCCGGCGAGGTACCCGGCAGGGTACTCGGCTAGAGGAAGGGGGAGGACAGATCCTTGCCGGAGGAGATCACCTTCCTTCCCTTCCCTGCCCTAACCTAACTTGGTGGCTGTCTTCTATCTTGGATCGCCGGTCAGCTAGCCTATGGCTTGTGCTTACTTGCCTCTTAAGCCCCCCTCCTCCATGGCCCTCGTCCTCCTTTTATAGGGAAAGGGGATACCACAGAGGTCACGCGAGGAGCGTGAGGGGGTCTTGGCGGGAAGCAACCTCTCTCCGTGGTGGAGACGGCGACGTGGCCTCTTTTCCTCCAAGTATCGGTCACCGGGTTGGTGAGATCTCTGGCGCCTTTGGGGAAAGCGGCGGACAGGGGCTGACAGCGGGCAGGTGGTGCCCCTGTCCACGCCTTGCTTCCCAAGTCTTCTGGGGGCTTCTACCATCCTCTGGAAGGTGGTAGAAGCCTTATCTTCTCCTTGTACGGTCTTGCACCCGAGAGGGAGCCCGGCCCCGCCGGGGACTTGCGCTCTCGGGGTCTTCGGCTCCATCCGGGGCACAGGAGACCCGGTGGTCCTGCGTACCCGGGAGGTCTTGCTCGGCACGGGTGCACCCGCCAAGTCTTGTGACGAGTCTTGGCCTTGTCCATCTTCGTGTTGGGCCCACAGGCGGTGAACCCACTTGGGCAGCGCTAGGGGAACCCCATGTTCCACTGCTGTGACAGTAGCCCCCGGGCATGGTCCCGGCGGCTTTGGTCTTCTGAGGCTGCCGGGGCTATGACCAAAGAAGTCAAAGTGGGAGTCGAGGAAGAGGGAGCCGAGGTGGCCGCAGCGGCCGCGGTGGTCGTGGTCGGGCTTCCCCTCCTCCGAGGAGCTCAGCCCACACAGGCTTCGCCCCATTCGAGTTCATGGTGGATCTGGACCGCCAGCTTCGTGGTCACTTGCGTCT
The DNA here is from genome assembly GCA_026929855.1 of Poa annua. Taxonomy (NCBI): domain Eukaryota; kingdom Viridiplantae; phylum Streptophyta; class Magnoliopsida; order Poales; family Poaceae; genus Poa; species Poa annua. The sequence continues at coordinate 23,825,822 of CM049439.1, read as the reverse complement.
TTCGGATTCCTTCACGATGGCCATGGCGGAGGGCAAGCCCTCCGGCTTCTGGCTGCAGGTCGAAGGCTGCCCCAACGGCCCCTCCTGGGTCTGGGCAGAGTACGCCGTCGACGACTTCATGCTCCTGGGCCATGGGAGGAAGTCATTCTCCCGCTCCCGGCGTTTAACCCGGGGGCAGAGGGTGACATTCCTGTATGACGGGGATGTGACGCTCTCCGTGAAGATCTTCGATGTTGCCGAAGGATGCACCGAGTGCTGCATGGAGAGCAGCAGCAGCGGCGGCGGCGGCAGCGGCGACTCCAGCTTCTTCGATGAGGATGACGATGAGGAAAACTCGTCCAGCGTCAAGGTGGAGGACAGCTCGTTGCCCTGGGGAAGAGAGAAGCCGGGAAGGAGACGTCAAAGTTCTCCTTGACCTCCTTCTTGGCGGCCTCGTCGACGTACTTCTGGAAGTAGCGCCTTCCGGTGTACGCTCGCACTCCCGGGTTGTCGGGGGTGAATCCTTTTGCTGTAGAAAATTAGGACTTCGTTGTAGTTCTTGTCTTTGTCGAAGAAGAGCTTGTCTCCGTCCCTTGTTCTTTGCTTCTGTGCCCCGTGTGAATGAGAACAGGTTTTTAGCAAAACGTGTCCCCATTACTGCGGCCCTTAAAACGCCAAGCGATAGGTGGCGACCGAGGAGTGTATAAAAGACTCCGCAGCCCCCAGTCTTCGCCGCACGCTTCTCCCCTTCTGCTCCACTCGCCTCCACTCATCCTTTCCGCGGGACGCGAGTTGTCGAAGATGTCCAGCGACGCGGAGGCGATGTCGGGGGGAGCAGCCTCTGAGATCTCCACGGCGGAGTCAAAGTTCCGGGGCGCCGCGGATGCGCCCTGGGTTGCCAAGATCTGGGCAGCTGGACGGGGAGATGCCTCCCGAGCCTCCACTGCTCAGGCCATCGCCGACCTGGCGGCCATAACAGGCCCGGCCGCGCAGGAGGAATCCCATGTGAGGGCCATCGAGAAAGCCTTCTTGATGGCCTTTCTGAAGGAGAAGACTGCCGGGATTCCGGGTCTCTCCCAACCTCTGGCCGAGCTTGAGGCCATTGACCAGGTAACGACGCCTCCTTAGATCTTTCCTCTTGCTCATCCTTAGCCAGCTTTGGCCTTGACTTGTCGGCGTCGTTTTCCTTAGGAGGGCGAGCGGGCCACTTGCGAATTGGCGAAGGGCATCGTTCGCGTGTTCGGGCGAGGTGGCCTTTGTACCTCCAGCAGGGCCTCCTGCCCCTCAAGATGCCTGAAGATTCTGCACGGGAGTCCCTTTTTCCTCCAGGCGTCCCCGGAAGATAGAGGTTCACCCGGCAGATAAACACACCAACGAAGACAGATCTGCGCAGCCAGGGCGCCTGGACTGGCCTTAGTAGCACAGGCTACATATGGGCATTGCCTTGCTGAATGTAATGCAATAATGTAATTTCAGAATTAAATATGGATGCATTTCCTAGCTCAACTCCCGGGGTCATTTCCCAATCTCCCTTTGCACTATGTGCCTTCCTGTTTATGAAGAGTCAACTCAGGTGCAAGTATCCTAACTGTCAGCAGCAGCAGTAATACCCCTAGAAGCACTATACCCTTCGGGGCTTTACTCCAAAGCCGCAGCTACTAAACTAGAGGAAAACTGACCGTTCACCACGGAGGACGCCTCGTCCCCGCAAGGGCTCTCATACACCGTTAAGCATGCTCGGGTTGATAGTATATTGACTCCAAGCGAGATATTATGCCTAAGATGTATGCAAATGCAAAGACTTATCTGTTTCCCCAATCGCTTTTCTGATTTATTAGGCCTCTCCCGGGTATTTAGCTCCACTTCCGTCTCCTTTTGAAGATTTCCTGTCCCGGGGAGGCGCTACACACAACAAACTTTCAGTAGGAAAAGAATGGACCCTCTCTTTATGTCGTGAAAAAGTCTATCCGAAGCAATTCGCAAGCAAAGTTGGTAGTGCATTTCTGTACTTATGTGCTTTAAAGCACAACACTGCCCAATCACTCCTTTCTACGGCAGCACGTGATCCTCTCGCAGCGTTGGGCAACCCCAAGAGGAAGGTGTGGAGAGTACAGCAGGAAGTTTTCCCTCAGTTATGAAACCAAGGTTATCGAACCAGTAGTAGATGAAGGCTCTTCTGAAGGTGTCAACGCTGCCAGACGATCTTCTGAGTTGCAGGGAGCTGAACAAAGGTGTTTCCTCCCCCTAGCAATGGCGCCAGAAAGTCTTGGTGGCACTTAGTTGGCGTGGAACCTGCACACAACACAACCAAGATACTTTGCCCCAACTTAACGGTGAGATTCTCAGTCTCACTGGCTTGCTGTAACAAAGGATTAGACGTATAGTGTGGAAAATGATGTTTGCTTGTAGCGAATGAAAGAAAACAGTTTGCAGTAGGTTGTATTATCAATGTAAAAGAATGGACTGGGGTCCACAGTTCACTAGTGGTGTCTCTCCATAAATAAATAATAGCATACATGTGGGTAAACAAATTACAGCTGGGCAATTGACAAAATAAAGAACTGCATAATGATGCATGTACAAGTCATGGTGTCTAGTGTGAGATTCATTTGGGCATTACAACAATATACATAGACCGTTCCAACCGCATCTATGACTAATAATCCGCCTTCCGGTTAACGTCCGTACCCCTTTCAGTATTAAGTTGCAAGCAACAGATTATTGTATTAGGCAAAGTGTGTAATGTAAGTAGCACAATTATCCTTAGACAAAGCACTACTGTTTTATCCCTAGTAGCAACAGTACATTCACAATCTTAGAGGTTGCTGTCACTCCCCCAGATTAAATGAAGACATGAACCCACTATCGAGCATAAATACCCCCTCTTGGAGTCACAAGCATCTACTTGGCCAGAGCATCTACGGGCAACGGAGAGCATGCAAGATCATAAATAACGGACTCACATAATATATTATGAAGAAAATGACATAGTACTCAATATTCATCGGATCCCAGCAAACACAACATGTAGTATTACACTAAGATGATCTTGATCATGTTTGGCAGCTCACAAGATCTAAACATGATAGCACAAGTGGAGAAGACAACCATCTAGCTACTGCTATGGACCCATAGTCCAAGGATGAACTACTCACGCATCAGTCCGGAGGCGGGTGATACCCTCAAGTGTAGGGGATCGCTGAAATCTTCGTTGGGAAGTATTACCCAAATTTATAGTTCGACTCAAGGGGAACACAAGAATACCAATAAGACTTTGGCAATTGAGACGTCACTCTCAACCACACATGTATATCAATGAACTTGCAGCAACAATGGTGATAGCAGTGATATGGTTCAAATAAGCAAAATATAACAGCAGTAGTAATAAAAGGGTTTCCCAGTTTTCACCGGAAAAAGTGAAGGTGTAACTCTGAGATTTAAAACGTAGGCATGAGGTGACAGCGGGGTGTTGCATGAATAAGATTGATCATATAATAAGATATAAATAGCAATGGGACTTATCTCTAACTTCTATATATGTAGGTATGTGTTCCATAAATAGTTGTGCGTACTAGCCAAGAGAATTTGCACAACATCTATTGTCCTACCTGCCCATTTTACCGGGGCCAACTTGGAACTACAGGTAATTAAGGTCTACCCTTTCGAGTAGATCGGAACAATGCATTAACACTCCATGAACACATAGAATCCTCAAACTAGAACATATCCCCCTTGTTTTCCCTATATGTCACTTTTAGGGTTCGCAGGTTCAAGATAATAGCAGGCAATACACTTTGCAGATAGATACCAAACTCAATTATATGATGGGAAAAAATAAGTTCAGTACTGAAATCATGCCACTCGGGTCCTAGTAGCAAGCATTAAACATAACATAAGTGCATCAACAGAATACAAAAGTATCCTCAAGGTAAACCCCTAAGATCTCAAACAACGGGTATCATTACATGATCAATCTCATCCAATCCCCATCCACCTCATATGCCTACAGCGGTCTACTCACAGATGGTGATGGTGGAGGAGCTCATGGTCGATGGAGATGAAGGCGGTGAAGATGGCGGTGAAGACGGTCTCCGAATCCCTCCTCCGGGGGAGAAATCCTAGATCAATCTGTCTCCGAAAACGAAGATCGTGGTGGTGGCGGCGCTCTATTTCGCGAAAAGACCTCCCCTTCCAGGTCATCTGGTTTTTCGTATATATGGAGGGGTACACCAAAGATGAGGCCGAGGGGACGCTCGAGGCGCCAGATAGGTGGGCCCACACGGCTAAGGAATCTGGCCGCGTGGGGCCCCCCTTTTGGGCCTCGGGCACTCCCTCGTGTCCATCTTCTTCTCGATGTCCCTCTTTTTCCATAAAACTTCGCGTGGTATTTTTCCCCGATTTAATTTCCTGCAAAAATAGACAGAAACAAAACTTTGCTAAAAACAGCATCAGATTCAGCAGTTTTAATCAAGTATGGGGAGATTCCGGGACAAATAATGAAGCAAAGTGATTGGAAAAGTAGATGCATTTTAGGTGCATCAACTCCCCCAAGCTTAGCTTATTGCTTGTCCTCAAGCAATTCAGTTAACAACTGAGCGGTAAGAGAAACTTTTACGAACACATTTGCTTCATATGATGTATATATTCTCACTATGTGGACAATGCTTGGGCTATTCATAACAAGATATATGCAAATGGTGTGACTTAATGGTCATGTAAACTATGAAGAGGTGCCAATCATAATGATAAATAACATGAAACATATCAATTCTCAAGATTGCAAAGCTCATAATAAAGTATGATAGAGTGGTATCTCGCTTGCCCGAATTTGTACAGCAAAACATAAATGCCCAGGCACCTCTGAAGTTCAAGAGAAGACTAGAAATAGAGATATCAAAGATAAAAGCATCAAAGTTATACCTCAGCTAACAATATTCTGGGACAAGCACATTACACTAAGAATGACAATTATGCTCTCAAGAATGTGCTCAAAGAAAGGATGGTGACTCAACAGTAAAGTAAAAGATATGCCCTTCATGAAGGGAAGCATGGATTTAACATGTGCTAGAGCTTTTCATTGTTTTGAAAACAGAGGTAAAATTGTTTTTGAGTGGTGATTACTTTGTTAACGAATGGTAATGGTGTTCCTGTTATCTTCCATACTAAATAAGTTGAGAGCGGTTCCGAATATTATTAAAAACAGGCATTTATAATATGCATCTTCACATTTATAATTTGACACTCCTCCCAACCTTTGCTTTCACAAACCATGGCTAAGCGAATCCTCGGGTGCCCACCAACAATCACATATCATGGAGGGGTGTCTCTTTTTATTTTCTCAAAACTTTTGATATTATAGTGGTCTAACCAGCCCTTTGCAATATTAGTGACGAGCAGATGAAGCATGCAAGTCCAAGATTACTTAATTAGTATGGAAGATAACAAGTCCAACCACTATTTCCTCATGAACTAAAATAGTGTCACAAAACAAGAAGTATTTTGCAAGTTTTAAAGGTAGCACATGCAAATTTACTTGAATGGTTTGAAATGCCATGCATAGGTATTTATGGTGGACTCTTTTGAATAACTTGGTTTTCAGGGATTTGGAAGCACAAGCATTAACTGCTTAGTACAAGTGGAGGATAGCAATAGGATAGGCAGCGACAATTCGAGAGAACCATAACCGTCATAATCATGCTTGCGACAAAATAAAATTAACGGAGGCATAAAAATGATACTAGAACTCTGAGACAAAATAAATCATCAAGGCTTAGTTGACTCTTTGTTTTCAGTCATATACATGTGTGAGCATGTGCCAAGTCAATTCAAATGAATTTATTCAGAGGAAGATACCACAATGCCATACTTCTCTTATGAGCAGAACAATACAAGCAAATATCCATAAAACAGGTCATCTACCATTAATACATTGGGACTGATCATAAAAGAACATGACCCACTAAGCATCCATCATTCAACATATACCTTATGCGAACCAACTAAGCATTCTCACATGAATGAGTACATGTAAAAAAATGAAAAACTAAGGAGTTCATACCAGCCTCTTACCCTACTCGAATTGCCATAATTATCATCATTGCATTTTCTCCTCTCCCCACTTGAACTGCACAGTTAAAACATCAAATCTGCCAGAAAACGTTACTGCATACAGTACTGTTTTTTCCCTACCTAAACACCTCAGAATGATCTCATATTTTACAGGTGCGTATGTTACGAAAAGTTGCAATAGCAGTTCAAATTTCAGCTCAATCGGAGTTACAGAAAAAAAATGAAACAGTGAGCAGATTTCAGCACAACTGTTTTGGCATTTGATTCAAGAAAACGAAAATATTTTTGTTCTTTTTGAATTTTAGATGCATAATTAAAGTGACCAGAAGTAAACAAGCTAAAGAAACAAATAAAATATTTTTGTGTTTTTAAGATTTAAAGAACAATAAACTAAAACATAACAAGATAAAGGTGATATAAAACAACGAATGAAAGGGAGAGAGGTACTACCCCAAGCTTGAGCTCAAGCTAGTACTCCGGTGGGTAGTATCCACCGCTTCCACCTCCGCCATAGTAAGGTGGTGCACCACTTGATGACCCTCCTCCATAGTAAGAGGGGTCGCCACCTTGGTACCCTCCATACTCCGGTCCTTGGAGACCCCATGCATAGTTTTGCATCTCCGGTTTTTGGGGCTCCTCCTGTGGTGGTGCTTCTTCCATAGTCCATTTTCTATTGGCCATTGCGACTCTTCTAGATATAGTAGCAAGAATCCTTGTGCCACTCACTCATTTCCATGCGACAGGTAACACCAAAATGAAGTAAATAGGCCTCCGTGATAAGCCTACCCATGTTATTGTCAAACCCCCTTTCTTCCTTAATGTGCTCATATACCAAAGTAGCAATGGCACCACCATAAATAGGAGTTTCATCATTAAGGTTCCTCCTAACAGCTATATGTAAAGTTCTAGCAAGAACTACTCCCAAATTAAATTGACACGGTGTTCCCTCCTTGGCACATTTTAACAAATAGACCATGGGTCCTGTGCAAGCAGAAGTGTTATCCCTAGCTAGAAAACCTCTAGCAAGAAACAATGCAAAGTATCTTAGGGCTGGATGTTGTATGCTAGTAAATTTTCCCCTGTTGAGCCTATCAGGAGCTCTAACAGAAATGCTCTTCCAAAAAGAGACAAGGTCCTGATTTGAATCAGCACCTATCTCAAGCCAACTACCCCTGTTCTCCACACGAATAGCCCTACAAAACTCCTCCAATGACATAACAAGACGCTGCCCCCTCAAAGTGAATTTTATGGTAAAGGTAGGAGTGGGTGCATGACTTCTCTTACTGTATCGGTGAGCTTCGGGGCCTGATAACCCACAAGTATAGGGGATCGCAACAGTCTTCGAGGGTAGTAAAACCCAAATTTATTGATTCGACACAAGGGGAGACAAAGAATACTTATAAGCCTTAACAGCGAAGTTGTCAATTCAGCTGCACCTGGAAAAGCACTAGTAAGAGGGGTGATGTGAAAGCAGCAATAATATGAGAGCAATAGTAACAGTAACACAGAGGCAATGGCACCAGAAAATAGTTGCTTGCGTGGAGTTGACGGGAAAGCAATGATGATGACAGAAGGACCGAGGTTCCCAGCTATCTACACTAGTGGTATCTCTCCAAGAACAAGTGTTGGGTGAACAAATTATAGTTGGGCAATTGACAGAATTGAAATAGCATTAAGATAGAACATCCATTCTATTAATCATGTAGGCATGTTTTCCATATATAGTCATACGTGCTCGCAATGAGAAACTTGCATAACATCTTTTGTCCTACCAGCCCGTTTGCAGCGGGGCCTCAAGGGAAACTACTGCTAATTAAGGTACTCCTTTTAATAGAGCACCGGAGCAAAGCATTAACACTTGGTGAAAACATGTGATCCTCATATCAAAGCCATCCCCTCCGGTTATCCCAATTGCTGTCACTTTGGGGCCTCGGGTTCCGGACAAGGACATGTGCAAACAATTTGTAGATACAATCTAAGCAATAATTATAGAGCTTAAATCTAAGATCATGCCACTCGTGCACTGGTGACAAGCATTAAACACAACAAGATTGCAACAACAATAACTTCACAAACTGTGATGGATAGACTGATCATAATGTAACAATTTATCGGATCCCAACAAATACAACACCGATTACATCATATGGATCTCAATCATGTAAGGCAGCTCATGAGATCATTGTATTGAAGTACATGGGAGAGAGAGTACCAACTAGCTACGGCCAAGAACCCGTAATCCATGGGGGAACTACTCACAAACCATCATGGAGTCGAAGTGGAGGCGGTGGAGTCGATGGAGATGGCTCCGGGGGTCAATCCCCGTCCCGGCAGGGTGCCGGAACAGGAACTTCTGACCCCCGAAACTTGTCTTCGATGGCGGCGGCGCTGCGGAACGTTTCGTGGAAAATTGCTCGGGGGGTTAGGGTTTTTCCGTCAGGGGGTCTTTATAGGCGAAAGGGCGACGTCGGTGGGCGCCCGAGGGGCCCACACCACGTGGCGGCGCGGCCAAGGAGGGAGCCGCGCCACCACCAGGTGTGGCTGCCTCGTGGGCCCCCTCCGACTCCTCTTCGGTGCTCTGGAAGCTTCTTGGAAAATAGGGACTTTGGCTTTTGTTTCGTGCAATTCCGAGAATATTTCCTTAACAACTTTTCTGAAACCAAAAACAGCAGAAAACAGGGAACTGGCACTGTGGCATCTTGTTAATAGGTTAGTCCCAGAAAATGTATAAAAACTATATAAAGTGCATATAAAACATGTAGCAATTGGTATAATATAAGCATGGAACATAAGAAATTATAGATACGTTTGAGACGTATCAGGGCCCTCGAAGCGGAAGGTGGAGATGAACTCTCTTGCAAGCCCCTCGTATGTTCCCCGTGGATGACGGGAAAACTCCAGCAAGCAGGTGGCGGTGACGAAGGCATTGAAGTCTTCTCCTATGCCCCATTGCTCAAGAACATCAGGGTCTTGCCACCTTGTGGCATGAATCTTGAGCCTTTCCCCTATGTACACTGCCTCATCCTCCCATAATTGATCATCATCATGATTATTGGTGGCTCTAGATGGCCTCCTCCTTGTTCTTGACATCATCCCCATGAGTCCCTTACACTTGTTCATGATGAAAGCTTGCTGTCCAAAAATAAAATTTATCAAAAATCAAGATGTAACACTCTAAAACAACATTGAGCCATCCATAACAAGTCGCCACATCAATATCATGAATCCATATCAACTAGAAAACTCCAACACATGGGTTTCTCAAGCATTTTAGGTGACACCTAGTGCAGCAAAGTACTTCATATATAAAGCATAAGAACAAAAAGTAATTGGATAGGGGGAGGAGTCACATACCAAGGAGCAATTCCACCAAACAGATTTGAAAAATGTGCTCAAACTTGGGAGATCGAAGATGGCAGGAAGCAGGATCTCGGGAAAATTTGGGAAAAATACCTGGAGGTGGTTTTCTGTCGAGGGGAAGGAGATGGGCACTGGATGCTCACCTAACTCCACCTGTGGGCCAAGTTGGTGGGTCCCACGCGGCCAAGGAATCTGGCCGCGTGGGGCACCTCCTTTTGGCCCCTGGTGGCCTTCTGGTCTTCCCCTTTTGGCTGTTGGTCCCTCTGGTAAACTAACTGACACCCATATTTTTTCTGGAATTTTTCAAGAACATTTTCTGAAGAGAATTTTTCAAAGTTCATATTCTGGAATTTCTGGGCCTCTGGAATAATTATGTTTATGCAAATATTCTAATGATCTATGATAAATAAAATTAAAATGCACTGCAAATTTTTATGAGAACCAAGTTTGCATCATTCCCACATTAGTAATGAGGTTGATCAAGTCTCATTAATAATATGTAGAGGATATAAAGCATGATTCATTATATTTATATGAAAAGTAAAACTCAAGATACCTCATATTTGATTGGAATGGTTCCAATCATCAAGATAGCATACTTTGGTGGTGGAGGTGGTAATGCACACTCAATGCTTCCAAACATAATGGTATTTCTCTTAATAGAATGCACACTCTTGTTTAGCATAGCAACAGAATTCTTCTTAGGAAAATGAATGGTATGTTCATTGCCCTGGACATTAAATGTCACTTTGCTCTCAGTGCAATTTATAACAGCTCCTGCAGTATTCAAAAAGGGTCTTCCAAGAATAATAGATAGGTTATCATCTTCATGCATTTCTAATATAACAAAGTCTGTAGGGATTAATACATTAGCAATAGAAATAGGAACATCCTCACATATGCCTATAGGAATAGCAGTGGATTTATCAGCCATTTGCAATGAGACTTCAGTTGGAACCAATTTGTTTAGGTTAAGTTTCTTATATAAAGAAAATGGCATAATAACACTAACACCAGCTCCTAAATCACACAATGCATATCTTACATAAGTTTCTTTAATACGACAAGGAATAGTAGGAATACCAGGATCTCCACGTTTTTCAGGCAATTTACCTTTAAAAGAGTAATTAGCAAGCATAGCAGTAATTGCATCATTGGGTACCTTTCTCTTATTAGTAACAATATCTTTCATGTATTTTGAATATGGAGGAATTTTAATAGCATCAATAAGAGGAATTTGTAAACACAAAGTCTTAAGTATCTCGAAAAACTTATCAAACCTAGCATCATCCAAGGACTTCATTACCTCTTGGGGATATGGTATGGGTCTTTGCACCCATGGATCCCTCTCTTTACCTTTTTGTTTCTTCTTCCTATTCTTCTCAATAGATGGTTGAGTGTCTTCTTTCTCAGTAGTTTCAAGTTCTTCATTATTTTCCTTTTCTTGTTGTTCCTCATCAGGTGGAGGTGATTCCTCCTCTTCAATATTGCTATCTTCGGTTTCAGCATCAGAAATAGAAATATCTTTATCTTGTTCTTGAGAATCCCCATCATCTTGATTTTCATTGGGAGATTTTCCTGCAGAAGATTTCTTCTTAAGAGTCTCTTGCTCTTTTCTTTTAGGATGATCATCAGGATAATCAGGATCTTGAGTACTTGCACCTCCTCTAGTATTAACTCCACAAATCTGTTTCTTCTTCATAAGATTTTCATAAAGTTGATTTTGAAGAGAAACCATTTGTTCAACTTGATTATTCATCATCTCACAGTGCTTAACAATTCTTTTAACCTCTCCTACACTAGTATTTATATTTTCACGAAGAAATTTAATTTTATGTGAGTTCTCCATAATAATCATTCTAATGGCATGCTCTTCAGGATTATGACGATAAGCAAAATCATTAACATATGAAACATCAATGGGTGGTGTTACCTGCTCATTACCTTCCATGGAGTTAATGACATTGACTTGTATTGGAAAGCATGACTGATCAATAGGAAGTTTAATACCCTTTTCAGATAATTCCTTAAGATGAGAAGTTTTAATTCCTTTCTCCTCAATATCCTTATTAGCTTCCTTCATTGTCTCTTCAGATAATCTTAAAATGCCTCCTTTCTTTTCAGGAAACATTTCATTAAACTCTTCAATATTCCAATCTTGGTGGTTTCTAGCAACATCTTCCAATAGTTTCGTGGCTTCATCAACAGTTCTCTCCCTGAAAACATTACCTGCCATACTATCAAGGTAGCTTCTAGTGGTTTCGGTTAGTCCATTATAAAATATATCAAGTACTTCATTCTTCTTAAAGCCATGAGGAGGACATTTCCTAACCATCTTAGTGAACATCCCCCAAGCTTGGGGTAGATCCTCTTGCTTTTTCTGTGAAAAGTTACTAATTTCCATAGTTAAAACATGAATCTTTTCAGCAGGGAAATATTTAGAAAAGAACAGTTGCAAACATGCTTCTTTACTAGTAATACATCCAGGTGCTAAGCAATTGTACCATTTTTTTGCTTTCCCTCCTAAGGTAAATGGAAACAACTTTAGGAAATAGTAACGTTGGTGTATTTCATCTTTACCAAATAACACAGATAAATCATGCAAGTAACTAACATGCTCATGAGGGAACTCATCTTCTCTACCATAAAACTTAACTTGCTCAGCCTTTTTAATAATTTCAGGATCAACACCAAAATTATAATCTTCATCTTTTATTTCAACAGCAGAAGCATTCATTTCTTTAGCAATAGAGAAATATTCATCAAGAGTGGAATCCTTAAAGCTATCAAGTTTATCAAAATTCGGATCCATAAAAGCCATACAAAATGCATCTTCTTCCTCAGAAGAAGTGTAATTATCCTCACAATGTTCATTATCTTCTATCTCAGATTCATCATTAGCATTAATAATAGGAGACTCAGGTAGTTCAGGTACTTCAGGTGTTTCAATTATCTCAGATGTTTCAGGTGTCACTTCTTTGTCCATTCTACTACATATCTCATTATCATTAGTAGACATTTTAGACAATGGTGAACTAGATACCTTTTTACCTTTCTTTTTAACAGGAACAGTAGTAGTAGAAGTAACAGTAGGTGAAAAGTTTGTCCTACTTGGCAAGTTCGTACCTCTACGAGTAGTTGAAGGTCTCATTTCCTTCGGAGTCTTTTCCTTTCCCTTAGTTGGAAACAAGCAAATGCAGCAAATAAATGATAACAAGTGGTCTTACCAAAAAAGCTAGATTCCCCGGCAACGGCGCCAGAAAATGTCTTGATACCCACAAGTGTAGGGGATCGCTGAAATCTTTGTTCGGAAGTATTACCCAAATTTATAGTTCGACTCAAGCAGAACACAAGAATAACAATAAGACTTTGGCAATTGAGACGTCACTCTCAACCACACCTGTATATCAATGAACTTGCAGCAACAATGGTGATAGCAGTGATATGGTTCAAATAAGCAAAATATAACAGCAGTAGTAATAAAATTGTTTCCCAGTTTTCACCGGAAAAAGTGAAGGTGTAACTCAGAGATTTAAAACGTAGGCATGAGGTGACAGCGGGGTGTTGCATGAATAAGATTGATCATATAATAAGATATAAATAGCAATGGGACTTATCTCTAACTTTGATATATGTAGGTATGTGTTCCATATAAAGTTGTGCGCACGAGCCAAGAGAATTTGCACAACATCTATTGTCCTACCTGCCCATTTCACCGGGGCCAACTTGGAACTACAGGTAATTAAGGTCTACCCTTTCGAGTAGACCGGAACAATGCATTAACACTCCATGAACACATAGAATCCTCAAACTAGAACATATCCCCCTTGTTTTCCCTATATGTCACTTTTAGGGTTCGCAAGTTCAACATAATAGCAAGCAATACACTTTGAAGATAGATACCAAACTCAATTATATGATGGGACAAAATAAGTTCAGTACTGAAATCATGCCACTCGGGCCTTAGTAGCAAGCATTAAACATAACATAAGTGCATCAACAGAATACAAAAGTATCCTCAAGGTAAACCCCTAAGATCTCGAACAACGGGTATCATTACATGATCAATCTCATCCAATCCCCATCAACCTCATATGCCTACAGTGGTCTACTCACACATGGTGATGGTGGAGGAGCTCATGGTCGATGGAGATGAAGGCGGTGAAGATGGCGGTGAAGACGGTCTCCGAATCCCTCCTCCGGGGGAGAAATCCTGGATCAATCTGTCTCCGAAAACGAAGATCGTGGTGGTGGTGGCGCTCTATTTCGCGAAAAGACCTCCCCTTCTAGGTCATCTGGTTTTTCGTATATATGGAGGGGTACGCCAAAGATGACGCCGAGGGGACGCTCGAGGCGCCAGATAGGTGGGCCCACGCGGCCAAGGAATCTGGCCGCGTGGGGCCCCCCCTTTTGGGCCTCGGGCACTCCCTCGTGTCCATCTTTTTCTCGATGTCCCTCTTTTTCCATAAAACTTCGCGTGGTATTTTTCCCCGATTTAATTACCTGCAAAAATAGACATAAACAAGACTTTGCTAAAAACAACATCAGATTCAGCAATTTTAATCAAGTATGGGGAGATTCCGGGACAAATAATGAAGCAAAGTGACTAGAAAAGTAGATGCATTTTAGGTGCATCAGCGGGCATGGTGATGTAGAGCCCTCCGGTGATGATTCCCCTCTCCGGCAGGGTGCCGGGAAGAGCTGCAGAACCCTCCCGAACTAGGGTTGACGACGGCGGCGGCTATGGGATGTTTCGTGGATTTTTGATCGGGTACTTAGGGTTTTCCCGTCGTGGGGTATAAATAGGCGAAAGGGCAACGTCGGCAGGCGCCCGAGGGGCCCACACCACGTGGCGGCGCGGCCAAGGAGGCTGCCGCGCCACCAACAGGTGTGGCTGCCTCGGGGCCCCCCTCATACTCCTCTTCGGTGTTCTGGATGCTTCCGGTGAAAATAGGGGTATTGGCTTTTGTTTCGTGCAATTCCGAGAATATTTCCTTAACAGCTTTTCTGAAACCAAAAACAGCAGAAAACATGGAACTGGCACTGTGGCATCTTGTTAATAGGTTAGTCCCAGAAAATGCATAAAAGTGGTATAAAGTGTATATAAAACATGTAGCAATTGGTATAATATAAGCATAGAACATAAGAAATTATAGATACGTTTGAGACGTATCAAGCATCCCCAAGCTTAGTTCTACTCGTCCCGAGTAGGTAAAACGATAACAACAAATAATTTCTGAAGTGACATGCTTTCACACAATCTTGATCAAATAATATTATAAAGCTCATGTTATGAATGAAGTGACTCAAGGCAATGATCTATAGTTTGCTAACAAATAGACAAGGAGTAAATAACTACATCATATAAGTAAAAACTTTTCATGGATAGTACTTTCAAACAAGTATCAAAAAGTTTTGCATAAGTGTTAACTCATAAAGCAATTGTTTCTAAGTAAAAGAGAATTGAAGCAACACATAGGAAGATTTAAGTTTCAGCATTGGCTTTCAACTTTTAACATGTATATCGTAAAAGATAGTTGTCAACACAAAGAAATATAATAAGTGCAATAAGTAAGCATGTAAGAATTGTTGCACACAAAGTTGACACAAGTGTTTGCTTCTAAGACATAAAGAAGTAGGTAAACTGACTCAACATAAAGTAAAAGAAAGGCCCTTCGCAGAGGGAAGGAGGGATACAAGCATGTGCTAGAGCTTTTTAGTTTTTATAGGTTTTTGAAATCATATAGAGAGCATAAAAGTAAGTTTTTGAGTGGTGTTTGTCGTTGTCAACGAATGGTAGTGGGCACTTCTATCCCCTTGACCAGACTTTCAAGAGCGGCTCCCATTGAAGGACGTTATTTCTACCAGCAAGGCAGATCATCCTTCTTATTCTCTTTTGTTTACACATGCAGTTTTAGAAACTGGTATTATTGCTTGGCTGATTAGATCAGGGCAAAAATGTGAAGATAGTTGAGTGGTTAAAGTTGTAATTAATTGGGACTGCGCACCCCATTTGTTAGTTCTTTTTGCAAAATTAATGGATAAGCGGTGTATATGCCACTAGTCCGGTTGTGAAAGTCTGTCATAAGCAAATAACAAGGTTGATATCCAAAACACCACATACTTCCTCATGAGCTAATAAACATTGACACAAATAAGGGATAATAAGTATTGAATAAAGGTAGCACACGAAGTATTTGCTTGGAATGGTAGAAAATACCATGTAGTAGGTAGGTATGGTGGACACAAATGGCATGGGTTTTGGCTCAAGGTTTTGGATGCACGAGAAGCATTCCCTCTCATTACAAGGTTTTGGGCTAGCAAGGTTGTTTGAAGCAAACACAAGATGACAACTGGCACACCAAGACTTACATAAAAACATATTGCAAGCATTATAAGACTCTACATTGTCTTCCTTCTTGTTCAAACACTTTTACTAGAAAATATCTAGACCTTAGAGATACCAAACATCCCAACCAAATTTCAACAAGCTCTACGGTAGTTCTTCACTAATAGGTTTTTAACTACATGATGCAAGAGCTTAAACATGATCTACTTGAGAGCTCAAAATAATTGTCAGGCACCACAACATGCAAGATAACAATCCATAAGAGCATGGATATTTTTTTTTCATTATACCATCTACCACATATACCATTTTCTGTTTCAAACCAAACACCAATCAACTTATTTAAACATAAACTCTCCAAGTAATTAACAATGAAGCAAGAGATTTTTTCCTAACCGATGCGGCTTTCAGCTTTCACCATAAACATAAAACAATAAGTGATGCGGCTTTCAGCTTTCGCCATAAACATAAAAGATAACAGCTGAGGCTTTCAGCTTTCGCCATAAATATAAAAGAATGCTAGGATCCAATTTATTTAGAAAATTAAAATAAGAAAGCAAAAATAAAAGCAAACTAATGCTTCAAGTAAAGCACATAAGATGTGAAGGAATTAAAATATAGTTCCACTAGAGATGACCTGATAGTTTGTTGATGAAGAAGGGGATGCCTTGGGCATCCCCAAGCTTAGACGCTTGAGTCTTCTTGAAATATGCTTCGATGACCCACGGGGGCATCCCCAAGATTAGGCTCTTTCATCTTCTTGATCACATCATACCATCCTCTCTCTTGATCCTTGAAAACTTCCTCCACACCAAACTCAAAGTAAACTTTATTAGAGGGTTAGTGCATAATCAAAAAATCTCATATTCTGCATGGACACAATCATTAACAATGCTACTGGACATTAGCTACAGCCACTGGTATTTCATGGAGCAAAAAGATCCACTCAAAAACAGTAAAAGAGGCAATGCAAAATAAATGGCAGAATCTGTCAAAAACAGAACAGTCCGTAAAGGCAAATTTTTTCGAGGCACTTAACTTGCTCAGATCAGAAAACTCAAAACTAATGAAAGTTGCGTACATATTTGAGGATCACTTACAAACAATCTCAGGTCATTTGATTTTTCTATGAATTCTTACGAATTAAACGGTGGACAGCAGAAAACTGTTCCTGCGTAGAAATCCAAATCTAGCATCAACTTCCTACTAGAGGTTTTACTTGACACAACTATGCGATAAAATAAAGATACAAAGGAATTGCTACAGAGATAAGCATGTTCCTTGACTCAAGAAAAAGAAAAATAACAGAAATAAAAAGTGGGTTGTCTCCCATAAGCGCTTTTCTTTAACGCCTTTCAGCTAGGCACAGAAAGTAAAACTCAAGTGTTTCCAAGAGAAGAAGCATCCAAATCAATTATTTCTTCTAAAACATGGTTTGTCCCATTAGGTACTTTAGGTATCCATGCAGATGTCCTATTGTGTAAATTATTATCAAAAGTTTTATCAATTTTAAGCACATTAGGGGGTTTTGGTTTAGGCACCTTGGGAATATAAATAAACTTTTGCTCTTTTCCCACAAAAGCTTTCTCTTTCTTAGTTTAAATAGATGAAAAAGTTGAACTTAAAGTTTCCATAGCCTCCTATAATTCATCAATTCTATGATTATGAGTATCAAGGGTGTTGCTATTCTCTAAAACAGTGATTCTATCCTCTATTGATTCATTACCCTTGCTAGCATTATCAAGAAAAAAATTCTCCATAGAATCCAACCTTTTAATAACATCTTTCAGAGTGATCTCAGTTTTAATTTCTTTAGTAGGTGGTGGTGATCCTACCAAACTCTCAATTAAATTGCAATCTTCCAAAGCAGGAGTACCCAGAAAATTAACCCCCGTAAGAGTATCAAGGACATACCTATACCAACTAGTAATGCCAACATAAAAATTCCTAAGAAGGATCAAAGTGGCATATTTTTTAGTGCATCTATGATGAGCATCATTTATCCTATACCATGCATCTTTCAAACTTTCACCTCCTTGTTGTCTAAACGAACGAACTTCAACTTTAGGACTACCCATTTCAGCAAAAGATAAAGTGAAACCGAAATACAAAATAAATGCAAGTAACTATTTTTTTGTGTGTTTTTGATAATAAAAAGCAAACAAGACAGTAATAAAAATAAACTAAGCAAGCCAATAAAAAATAAAAAGATTGGAAGTGAGAGACTCCCCTCGCAGAAGTGCTTCAACCTCCCCGGCAACGGCGCCAGAAAAATTCTTGATGCTCTCGCAGCGTTGGGCAACCCCAAGAGGAACGTGTGGAGAGTACAGCAAGAAGTTTTCCCTCAGTTATGAAACCAAGGTTATCGAACCAGTAGGAGATGAAGGATCTTCTGAAGGTGTCAACGGTGCCAGACGATCTTCTGAGTTGCATGGAGCTGAACAAAGGTGTTTCCTCCCCGGCAACGGCGCCAAAAAAAGTCTTGATGCTCTCGCAGCGTTGGGCAACCCCAAGAGGAAGGTGTGGAGAGTACAGCAGGAAGTTTTCCCTCAGTTATGAAACCAAGGTTATCGAACCAGTAGGAGATGAAGGCTCTTCTGAAGGTGTCAACGGTGCCAGACGATCTTCTGAGTTAGAGGGAGCTGAACAAAGGTGTTTCCTCCCCCTAGCAATGGCGCTAGAAAGTCTTGGTGGCACTTAGTTGGCATGGAACCTGCAGACAACACAACCAAGATATTTTGCCCCAAATTAACAGTGAGATTGTCAGTCTCACTGGCTTGCTGTAACAAAGGATTAGACGTATAGTGTGGAAAATGATGTTTGCTTGTAGAGAATGAAAGAAAACAGTTTGCAGTAGGTTGTATTATCAATGTAAAAGAATTGACCGGGGTCCACAGTTCACTAGTGGTGTCTCTCCATAAATAAATAATAGCATACATGTGGGTAAACAAATTACAGCTGGGCAATTGACAAAATAAAGAACTGCATAATGATGCATGTACAAGTCATGGTGTCTAGTGTGAGATTCATTTGGGCATTACAACAATATACATAGACCGTTCCAACCGCATCTATGACTAATAATCCACCTTCCGGTTAACGTCCGTACCCTTTCAGTATTAAGTTGCAAGCAACAGATTATTGCATTAGGCAAAGTGTGTAATGTAAGTAGCACAATTATCCTTAGACAAAGCACTACTGTTTTATCCCTAGTAGCAACAGTACATTCACAATCTTAGAGGTTGCTGTCACTCCGCCAGATTAAATGAAGACATGAACCCACTATCAAGCATAAATACCCCCTCTTGGAGTCACAAGCATCTACTTGGCCAGAGCATCTACTAGCAACGGAGAGCATGCAAGATCATAAATAACGCACTCACATAATATATTATGAAGCAAATGACATAGTACTCAATATTCATCGGATCCCAGCAAACACAACATGTAGTATTACAATAAGATGATCTTGATCATGTTAGGCAGCTCACAAGATCTAAACATGATAGCACAAGTGGAGAAGACAACCATATAGCTACTGCTATGGACCCATAGTCCAAGGATGAACTACTCACACATCAGTCCGGAGGCGGGCATGGTGATGTAGAGCCCTCCGATGATGATTCCCCTCTCCGGCAGGGTGCCGGGAAGAGCTGCAGAACCCTCCCGAAATAGGGTTGACGACGGCGACGGCTACGGGATGTTTCGTGGATTTTTGATCGGGTACTTAGGGTTTTCCCGTCGGGGGGTATAAATAGGCGAAAGGGCAACGTCGGCGGGCGCCCGAGGGGCCCACACCACGTGGCGGCGCGGCCAAGGAGGTTGCCGCGCCACCAACAGGTGTGGCTGCCTCGTGGCCCCCCTCCTACTCCTCTTTGGTGTTCTGGATGCTTCTGGGGAAAATAGGGGTATTGGCTTTTGTTTCGTCCAATTCCGAGAATATTTTTTTAACAGCTTTTCTGAAACCAAAAACAGCAGAAAACAGGGAACTGACACTGTGGCATCTTGTTAATAGGTTAGTCCCAGAAAATGCATACAAGAGGTATAAAGCGTATATAAAACATGTAGCAATTGGTATAATATAAGCATGGAACATAAGAAATTATAGTTACGTTTGAGACGTATCAGCACGGCTGACTGGGTAGGCAGTCCCCGATGATAGGCGCTCGCGCTCGACCCATTGTCAGCAACCGGCACATACCAGCCCCTACTTGCGGGTTGCTATGGAAAAACTATTTTACGACAGAAAATGAGGCTCACGGAATTGAAAACTTATCTTTTATTCCTTGGCGACGATTCTTACACCCTTCTACACAACACTAGCCTCCAGGGCGTGCATAGTCGACCATAACTATTTTGCGATTCGTGTTTGTAGTCAGGGGTAGAACTTCCGGAGATTCTCGATGTTCCAGGCGTTGCTCTCCGACCTACCCTTCTCATCCTCCAGGTAGACTGCTCCAGGCCTCAGGGTATGCGTGACCCGATACGGACCTTCCCACTTCGATGACATTTTGTTCATGCCATCATGCGTTTGCTTCTTCCGGAGGACCAGGTCTCCTGGCTCCAATGCTCTTGCTCACACATGGCGGCCATGATAGCGCCTGAGCGCTTGCTGGTAACGAGCGGATCTCAGGGATGCTCGACACCTCACTTCTTCCAGGAAATTGATGTCATCAATTCTCCTCTCCACTTGAGCCTCTTCATCATAGGCAAGTACCCGTGGGGATCCGTGCTTGAGTTCGGTTGGCAGGACCGCTTCTGCTCCATAGACGAGGAAGAAAGGTGTTTCTTCCGTGGCTCTGCTGGGCGTGGTCCTGAGTGACCATAGGACGCTTGGTAGGTGCTCGATCCAGCTCTTGCCCCGGTCTTCTAGTTTATCAAATGCCTTGGTTTTCAGACCCTTGAGTGCTTCTGCGTTGGCTCGCTCCACTTGTCCATTGCACCTTGGGTAGGATACCGAGGCGAAACACCCCTTGATGCCCATCTCTTCGCAGAAGTTGAGGAAAGCTCGGCTGGTGAACTGGGAGCCGTTGTCGGTGATGATCCTATTGGGTACTCCGTATCTGAACACGATCCTCGCAATGTGTCGAGGTGTTGCTCCCACGAAACAGGGATAGTCACTCTCGAGGGTAGTTCGTAAAGGGGGACTGAACACGTTAGCCAACAACCCTCAACCGGCCCGGCGACGATGCTCGTCGTGCCTGTAGAGGGATAACACGACAGAGATGGACTCAAGCCCGTACCCAGGTTCACGGCCCTCGGGAGGAGGTAAGACCGCTACTCCTGCTTGTCTGTATTGCTCTGTAGGGGTTACAGCACAATGAGCTCGCCGAGAGCAGTGCGGAGCTCGGAGGGGGAAGGAGAGATTCTCTTCCTCCTTCAGTCCGCTCAGCTAGGCTAAGCTATGGTAAGACCTCTAAGGTCGATTGATCGGTCGATTCGTCGATCCTTTGCTACGGTGGTGCTCCCTCTCCTTATATAGGCGTCCCGGGCCTCATCCCTGCGTGCTGCGCAGTGGAAGGGTTCCCACATGGCGACGTAATGGTGGAGAGGGGTGCACCGCAGCTGGGTTGTCCATGGACACGGTCCATGGTCGTAAAGTCTGCCTTCGTGACAGAAAAGCCGCCGTCTTCGCTGGGCGGCCAGCTGGTGCAGCAGCGATCGTGGGGGTGCCCACGGTGACGTCGTCCTTGGAGCGTAGCGCCAGCCAACTGCTTTATCACCAAAGAGGAAACCCTCGTAAGCCGGCGCAGGGGACACAGCTTTGTTGACTCCTTTATTCACCAAAAGGGCAACTGCGGCGCCGTCGTCATCGCGCGCAGACGCGCGCGTCACTCTGCGGCGCGGCAGTGGCCATGTGCGCCTTGCAGTGGTTGGCATCTCCACAGGGCTGGGGCGGCCCTGTGAAGGGATTCGCGTTGACCCCTCTCCAGGGGAGAGGGCCCTGTAGAGGAGCAGCCTCGGGAGGGGCCTCGTCAGGCCTGCGCTGCCCTCTTCAGCCCTCTCGAGGGTTCTCCCTCTCGAGGGCCTCTCCAAGCGTTTTGCTCGGTCCTTAGCCGTTTCAACGACTCTGTCGCGTGTGAGGGCTGTGGAGAGTGGGCTCTGCACACCCTAGATCCCACTGGGCCGACAGTAGCCCCCGGGCCCATGACGGGCACGACTAGGCCCATCGGGTCCAGGCGAAGCGTAGTGGGCCCAATACGTCCGGCCGGCCCGTGACACGCGTCGTTTGGAGATGAACTTGCGGCGACTCGGTTTCTCCGGTAGAAACGTGCGTCGTGGGGGGTCCCACCACGATCATCACGACCGCGCCTTGGTAATTGCCCAACTGCGGTATAAAGCTGCGCGCTGGTCGGAACCGCAGCCATTACTCCCATTCCGCGCCTCCAGTCTTCCAACTCTCGACCTCCTAGCTTTCCAACTTCGGCAAACTCCTTCCTCCTCCGGAGAACTCCGCTTCTTTCTCCGGCGCCCCGCTTCTTGCACCTCCCTTGACAATGGGCGGACAAAAAGGCAAGGCGGTGATGGGGTCGTTCCCTGCTGATGCGCAGGGCGAGGAGGCGCTTGGCCCCGCTCTGATTGGCGTGCGCGTCGATGCGGCGGCGCTGGGCAAGATTCAGCACCTGGTCGCCGGGAAGACCAATGAGCATGGCGCCAGCGCCATCCAGGCCGCGAGGCACGGCCGCCTTCCGACGGGGTTTTTCCCCATTTTCCTCCACACTCTCTTCGCCGGACTGGTGCCTCCGTACTCGCCTTTCCTCGAGGCCGTCCTGGAGTTCTACCAGATCCACCTTCTCCACCTACACCCCAACGCCGTCCTCGTTCTCTCCATCTTCGCCTACCTGTGTGAGGCGTATCTGGGTGTGCAGCCCTCGGTGGCCCTCTTCCGGAGCTTCTACGCGCTCCGGAACACCGCGAAGGCCGAGCGGACGGGGTGCGTGTCCTTCCGCATTGCGGACGGTATGGGGGACGTCTACATCCCCATGTCGTGGAGCGACGAGAAACCCGTCACGGCGGTGTCGAAGAAGGTGGACGACTTCAGGCAGAAGTGGTTCCTCATCGGCGTCAAGTCGCAGAGCTCCTTCCTCGAGGTCCCGGAGGCGCCGCCCGTGAAGAACACCCATTGGGGGAAGCAGGCCTTCCAGGGCCCGAAGATAGGAAGCCTCGTGGCGCGCATGAGGACGCTTCGGGAGAACGGCCTCACCGGCCAGATGATCGTGGAGGACTTCGTGCGCCGCCGCATCGCTCCTCTGCAGGCGCACAAGAAGCCGATGTGGATGTACGCGGGTGCCTCCGACTCGATGCGACTCCACCCCTGCGACCATCTCCCCGCCGTCGTCGAGACTGTAACATCCCAAATATTAATATAAATTATTAATGCAGAAATGTGGGCCAACAAAAACTTTTTCTTATAAATTGGTATATGTTTGTTTCATGATTTCTGTTTGTTATGCTTTGTTTGCAAGATTGTTGGATTCTAACTATAATTGCAAAATTGAAGAATAGAAAATAAACAAAACAACAATTTCAAAACTAGAAAATCATGTGACACCTGTCACAATATTTTTCCAAAAATAAGAAACTTACTTTATTTCTCAAACCAAGGTTAGTGAGGAATAATTCCAAGACCACACCATCGGATTTCCACAAACTATTCCCTTTCAAATTTCAAATCCAAAAACCTCAAATTCAAATTAGAAATTCATTATTGAAATATTTCCAAATATTTCAAAAAGACTTTGTATCACTTACCAATAATGTATTTAGCCTAGATCCTAAGTTTGGACCCAAAAGAATTAAGCAAAGTGTGAAAATTAAATAGCCAAAATGCCTACTGTTTTGGTTCAGGAAAATCGTCGAACACCTTCTGTGCCCTCGTGTTCTTCCCAAAACCGAGCCAAATCATGGATCAATCCGAGCAATGAGTTGTGCATTCGTCGAATTGAGGCCTCCACTGCATTCCCCTCTTCGCCACGATCACGCCGCACGCCGGAGGGAGCCAAATGGTCGCCGGAGTCGCCGTGGAGGGGCTGGCGACCGCGTCGGCCATGCGCACGTCGCCGTGTCGGCACAGTGGCCGCGGCGACGCCGCGCCGTGCCGGCCGCGCTGCTGCCTTTCTCTCCCTCCCTCACCTCCTGGTTCCCTCACCGCGTAGCAAGACAGCCCGCAGCCCCCTGCACGCCGCGACAGCACGCCGCGACGCGCACGCCGTGCGCCGCCCGAGCACGCTCACGGCAGGGCCAAGAGCCCGAGCGTTCCCGAGCGCGCCACGCCACCCCGCTATGCCCGTTTGGTTCCCCCGACACCCCGCAGCTAGCCGCAACCCTCCACCGGCCTACGGCGGGCTCGCACGACCGCGGGTGCCCTCTGCACCGCGTCCACCGTGCGCCGCCCGGCCGCTATAAAATGGCCTCCCCGTGCCCTGCATTCTCCACACCGCCCCACTGCCTCTCCTCTCCACTCCCCTCTCCCTCGTACGCCGCTAGGAGACCAGGACCGAGGCCGCGAAGCCTCGGGTCGCCGTGACCTTCCTCGAGCTCGCCGAGCCCGAGGTAGGCGACGACCGTGGCCAGGCCACGGCGCCCTCTCCTGCGCTCCCCTCTGCCCCCACTCGCCTTCCCTTGCTGCCCGCTCTCACCCACGCCCTTTTTCCCTCTATCCCGTGCCCAGGATCGCCGGGGATTGCTCGCCGGAGTTGGAGCGGAGCCGCGAAGAAGAAGGAGCTCGCCGCCGTCGCTCGGAGCCTCGCCAGCAAGCGCCAGTCGCCCCAAGCACTTCCCCGCATCGCCGCCGTCCCACCGCACCATCCCGTCACCGTCCCAGACCCCCGAGGTGAGCCCTCCGTCCACCTCGCCGTCGCCGGAGCCACGGCGCCGCCCAGTTTTGGTCGCCACCGACGCGCTCGCTCCGGGCCGTTGGATTTAGATCCGGCGGTAACTTACCGCTTCGGTTAATTAGGCACTGACGTGCGGGCCCCACGCGTCAGGTTTAAATGAAACCCGCACGCGCGCCCGCAGTCGCTGACCAGTGGGTCCCCTCTGTCAGGTTTTTAAACATTATCCATGCTGGATATTTATTCGAATTTAAAATCAATTCAAAAACCAGTACTGACTCCAAACTTAGAAAATTCATAACTTGAGTTTTACAACTCCAAATTGAACAAATCCAATTGTTCTGAATAGGTTATGAAATTCTCTATCCAACTAAACTAATTTCACTCCAGTTGGGTATAGAATAAAAATACAATATTCAAAACACAGTAGCATGTTTAAATTCTAAACTTGTTTGTTTCTGATACTCTGTTAATCTAAATTAGTTGAAACTAATTTTATTGGGTCACCCTTAACCATGTTTAGTCACCCCTAAAAGGGTTTATCTTTTGGATAAATATAATTTAAATAATAGCCAAAACTTATTTAAGTAGTTTCTGGATTCAAATCCTTGTGTAGAGAGTTTGGTAACTCCAAATGACCCAAATTCAATTAGGTCATCTTATACATATCAGTAGCTCTCTGTAGAATTTTAGTTTGTATTTTTGTGACCGACAGAACTCAAACTATGCAATTAAACATGTGTGACTAATTTCTGCCCAAATTAAGGTATATTTGAATAGTGACAAATTCAATTAAATTGAAACCACATAGTGTTGTTTGATGTGTGAAATGGTTAATTAGAACCTCTAAGAGTGTATTGCTGTGATGATTGATTGAATAGGCTAGTGATTGTTTGTATTTGCTTGATTGTGTATTAGACGAGAACGTTGTCGAGCACATCGAGGAGGAAGGATTTGTGGAACCTGAAGACCAAGACCAAGACCACTTTGTTGAGCAAGGCAAGCTACTCTCTGAGCTTGCACATAACTTATGCATCTAGATTTACAAAGTCCTTTTTCAAAAGCAAAGGTTTATAAAAATCTTTTTTTTCAAAAGTATATAGAGATTATTTTGCCACCCTATGTAGGATTATATGCTAAAACTATAGGATGGGAAAAACCAAGAGTTGATTTATTCAAAACTCCTTTGAAAATTTGTGTGGATATAGAGCACCAAGATGTGGTGTTGAAGTAAATGAAGAAAGGTGGTTTTGAGAAAAGCACATTGTGTCTTAGTACTTACGTCAATCAGCCGATACTCTGTGCGACCACAATTACCCACATATGGGAAAGGGCTTAGTCATATAGTTTGCTCATATTAGTACGGGACACTGCATCAACGGAGATGACTCTGTTATGCATGAGGGATGGTTGGAGACCTACCCCTGACCTGGGTCCTCGCTCAAACTCTTTGAGTAGATAAGGAGGAGGATAGAAGGATGTCCCCTATACACCGCCAGATAAAACCTATGAGTCCTCACACTTAGATTCCAACGGGCTGGGTTAAGTGTTGATGGAATGGTTCATAGGGGCAGGATCCTATACTAGCATGAGCAAAGGACAGACTAGGGTCGGTGACTCAACTTTGCATACCCCTGGTATGGCGAGACGTGGCAGACACGATGAGTTATCGGATGGGTGTGGGAAAAGCGTGCTACCTCTGCAGAGAGATTAAAACTATTCGAATAGCCGAGTCCTCGGATATGGACAGTTGGGAGGCCCTACTTAGACCATGTGCAAGTTTTGGAAAAAGTTTTGAGTTCTAAAAAGAGAAGGAGAACGTTCCATACACCTATACCAACGGATCGGTATGAGGTAGTTGGAGGTTAAATACCATGATGGTTTATGGTCGGAAAAAGGAGGAGTTTTTGGAGAAAACTAATAAAATTGAGACATTAAGAGTAGTTATAATCTCCTTACCTTTTTCAACAAAGACACGGAGAAGTTTTAAATAAATAAAAGTGTGAAACTAAAAATGAGACTAGTGCACTCATGTTGGAGTAGTTTGCGAGTACATTCCAATGTACTCATACTAGCTTGCCTCTGGCTATTGTCGTAGCCAGACTTGGAGGAGTATTACGCCCAGGAGGAGTATGGCGACATCTACGCCAACTAAGGATCTTCTCAAGTCGACTGCCTGTCGGGTCATCGTAGCTTTTGGATGTCTACTACGTTTAAGTTCCGCTGCTTATGTTGATTTGGCCCTAGAAGGCACCTGTGTAAGACTTGGTCTATATGACCTGTTATGTAAGACTTATTCCGGTATTGTAATGGATGTAAACTTTGGTATTCAGTTCGGATTATGTGCAACGACAGACTGATCACGGGATCGTTGTGTTAAGCATAATCGGGTATTTCGGACAGCTAGTCCGGGGTCCCCACAGACCTGGTATCAGAGCCATCTCGACTTTAGAAACCTTAGTTTAGCATGGTCGCTAGGTAGGAGTTACAAAAGTTAAATTCTAAAAGGATGAAGGAATGAAGTATTTTCGAAAAGTGCTTATCTCTAATCCTCTCACTTCTGCAAAATTCTACCCTTACTAAATATTAAGTTTTCCCTTATTAAACTTAAAATTTTTGCACGCTCGTCACTCTATTAAACTTAAAATTTTGCTCACTTGCTGCCTCACTACATTTAAAATTTTGATACACTTGTCATCTCACTAACTTAAAAACTTGACTTAAAATTGTAGATGGCACTCCACTTCACCGAGTTTGTTCAGCTCGAGAAGGACGGCACGTTGATGTTCGAGAAGGACCTGTTCGAGTTGACCAAGCTGTTAGGTCGTCCCACTCCGGAGTTTAAGGGAGCCCAGGTGGACACTCCCGGCAACGGGAACCTGTCTTGGTTGGTCGAGGCATCTGTTCGCGGGAACATCAAGTCCCCCGGATCCAGGACACTCATCTTTACCACCATGGACGTCCACTGGGACGACGGACTGTGTCGTTCCATGGAGCGGATGCTATCCCGGCTTTGTGAGGAGCACAAGGCGGAGTTGGTGAATTCTCGTTTCCAGTTCTACGGGAGGCGCACCATCGACGGACACCCTATTCAGTCCCCTCTACACCCGACGTTCGGAGAGTATATCTTGGACATGGAGATTATGCTCTTTCGCACCCAGGAGGACTTGAGGTGCGCTAGACTTCGGTCTCACTTTGAGCGCCTCTCGCTCAAGGAGAGTCGCGAGAGTGAGGCACAGCTGAAGGAGGAGAAGGTCGCTCTTCTCAAGAAGAGGGCCCAGTTGAAGAAGACCATAGCGAAGCTCCGAAAAAAGGTGGCAGAGCAGGACGAGCTGATCGATGATTTGGAGCTCCGTACCGATGAGATGGAGGAGGAGGGCGAGGATCTCCGCAAGGAGAACAACGCTTTCCTCAGTGACGATGATGACTACCTGGAGGAGATGGACTATGAGCAGGAGGAGGACGAGCAGGAGCTTGATGACGAGGAGGAGGACCCAGAGGAGCCACCCTACCTGTCTGACGCTGACGTCGCAGAGCCTGGGGTTCCACCTCAGTAGGCGAGTGACTTGAGTACTACCGCAGGATTAGGATCACCCCCTATCGCTAAACTAGTAGGAGTAGTAGTTCTTTTGGAGAACTTGTACCATGTGCCTTAGCTAAAAGGCAAGGATGTAAGCTTGATGTGATGAACCCTTTGATGTGATGCTTGTGCTATACCAATGTGCTAGTCTTGTTAATTTATGAAAAATATCCTTCACATAATCCTTAAGGAATCCACCACTATGCGAAACCAACCTTTACCCCCTTAATCAGACCCTGTTGCCTTGCCCTTATACCCGGTGTTCTTCAGGATGGTGGACACTCGTCGCTCCAACCCGGATGGAGGACCACCACCCCCACCGGAACCAACCACCGCCCAACTTCTTGCGCTTATCATGGAGGAGCGCCAAGCTGCTCGGGCAAAGCGTCAAGCTCATATCGCTGCCCTGCAACAGATCGCTGCCGCACACAACAACAACAACAACAACCACCACAATGGCAATGGCAATGGTGAAGGAAATCAGCGATCCACTTTGAGTGACTTTCAGAAGACCAACCCACCCACCTATTCCAAGGGACTTCACCCACTAGAGGCCGATGATTGGCTTCGCACCATTAACAACAACCTGGAGGTTGCAGCCGTGGGAGAACCTGAGAAAGTGTTGTATGCGACCCACTATCTTGCAGGACCTGCACGGTCTTGGTGGGAAGCTACCAAGTCTCTCCAGCAAGCTGGTTATGTTATCAACTGGGTTGAGTTCCAAGAGAAGTTCCGCAAGAAACACATCCCCGGTGGGCTCATTGAGAGGAAGAAGGATGAATTCCGCAGGTTGCGGCAAGGAAGTAGAGATGTGGTCGGTTACCTGGATGAGTTCACTGACTTGTCTCGGTATGCTCCTGATGACACCGACACCGAGAGGAAGAAGATGGAGCGTTTCATGAACGGACTTCATGATGAGCTGCAGTGCGCTTTGGTTATCCATGACTTTGTTGATTTGGAGTCACTTGTGGACAAGGCCATCCAGTTGGAGACCAAGCGCAAGTCCATGTTTGAAGGTCGTAAGAGGAGGATGATTGCCCAGGAAGGTTCGAGCAGTCAGAAGCCTCGCACCTTTCCACCAACCCCGAAACCAGCATATCGACCACCACATCCTATACGCCCCAATTTCCCTACTCGCCCCCATAATCCAAACCCAAACACCACCAGCAACCCAAACAGCTTCAACCGCCCCAACAACCCTACTCGCCCCGGAGGGAACCCCAACAACTTCAACCGCAACACTAATGTTGTCTGCTATAATTGTGGCACCAAGGGTCACTACTCCAAAGAATGCCCCAATCCTAAGAAGAATGGTCCACGCCCCGATGCACAAGCGCCAAGCAATGGCCAAGGCCGTAATGGGAACGGCAAGAATCCCGCACCTCGCGGGAATACTGCTGTTGCCAAGGGACGTCTGCACCACATCAATGCAGAGGAGGCCATGGATGCGCCAGATGTTGTGCTGGGTACGTTCCTTGTCAACTCAGTACCTGCAACTGTTCTGTTTGATTCTGGTGCTACCCATTCTTTTGTTACCCAAGAATTTGTTGCTAAGGGAGGTTTAGTCGGAAACCTCTTACCCAAACCCATGGTCATCCAAATCCCAGAATCCACCATAGATACCAAGTCGTTTTGCCCGGACGTTTCCCTTGAGATCAAAGGGGAAAAGTTCCTAGTCGACTTAATCATTCTAGGAACCCAAGGAATAGATGTCATACTGGGTATGAATTGGCTAGCCAAGTACCGTGGTCGAATTGACTGCGCCAGAAGAGCTGTATCCCTCATCACCGACAAAGAAGTAGAAGTGGAGTATGTGTCAGAAACCAGTCGGCCCCAACCAGGATGCCATGAGAGCATAGCTCGACCCACCCTAGATGAGATCCGTGTTGTTCACCTGTTCCAAGATGTCTTCCCTGAAGAATTGCCTGGTATGCCGCCAGACCGGGATATTGAGTTCATCATTGAACTTACCCCCGGAACAGCCCCTATATCCCAAAGGCCTTATCGGATGAATCCGGAAGAGTTGGTGGAGTTGAAGAGGCAGTTAGCAGATATGCTCAGCAAAGGACTTATTCGCCCAAGCGCCTCACCTTGGGGATCACCCGTTATTTTTGTGGATAAGAGAGACGGTACCACACGACTGTGTGTGGATTATCGCAAGTTAAATGATGTGACCATTAAGAACAAGTATCCCCTTCCAAAGATCGAGGATCTGTTCGATCAAATGAACGGAGCCCGAGTCTTTTCCAAGATCGATCTTCGGTCAGGATATCATCAGTTAAAAATCCGAGAGACAGACATTCCCAAGACTGCCTTCACCACCCGCTACGGTTTATTTGAGTACACCGTAATGTCCTTTGGTCTGACCAATGCCCCAGCCTATTTTATGAATCTCATGAACAAGATCTTCATGGATTATCTTGACAAGTTCGTGGTAGTTTTCCTCGATGACATCCTTATTTACTCCAAAACCGAAGAAGAGCATGCTGAACACCTGCGTCTAGTTTTAGCAACCCTCCGAGAACACCAGTTGTATGCCAAGTTTAGCAAGTGTGAGTTTTGGCTAAGTAAAGTAGCATTTCTCGGACATGTGGTGTCTGCGGGAGGAATTTCTGTTGACCCAGAGAAGATCCAAGCCATTGTGAACTGGGAAGCCCCAACCAGTGTGACTGAAATCCGAAGCTTTCTCGGACTAGCGGGTTACTACCGCAAGTTCGTTGAAGGATTCTCCAGCATAGCTAAGCCCCTGACCCAACTGCTGAAAAAGGACAAGAAGTTTGAATGGACTCAGAAGTGTGAAGAGAGTTTCCAGGAATTGAAGAAGAGATTGACCTCAACCCCTGTCCTGATCATGCCAGACGTTACCAAGAGTTTCGACGTGTACTGCGATGCATCACGCCTCGGACTTGGTTGCGTTCTGATGCAAGAAGGCAAGGTGGTGTCGTATCTGTCTCGGCAGTTGCGACCGCATGAAGAGAACTACCCAACCCATGACCTGGAGTTAGCCGCCGTTGTTCTTGCTCTGAAAACGTGGCGCTCCTATCTTGCGGGACATCGTTGCGAGATCTATACGGATCACAAGAGTTTGAAGTATATCTTCACCCAGAGGGAGTTGAATCTGCGACAGAGAAGGAGGATGGAATTAATCAAGGATTATGATATCGGTATCCATTACCACCCAGGGAAGGCTAATGTAGTTGCCGATGCCCTTAGTCGCAAACCCTGCAACCTGAATGCCCTGATCCAAACAGAACAACCGGCCCTGTTTAGAGAGTTCAAAGATTTTGGACTAGAGCTTGTTAGCCATGGATATCTTGCCAACTTAGAGTTAACCCCAACCTTGATGGACCAAATCAAGGAAGCCCAGAAAGGTCATGAGAGTATAGAAGGAATCAAGAAGAAGATTTCCCTCGGTAAAGCACCTGGTTTTGCCGAAGATGCTGAAGGAGTGTTGAGATACAAGGAGCGAATCTGTGTCCCCAGTATCACGGAGCTTAAGGAGTTAATCCTAAAGGAAGCCCATGAGACCCCCTATTCAATCCACCCTGGCGGAACCAAAATGTATCAAGACCTCCGTGAGAGATTTTGGTGGCACGGAATGAAGCGAGAGATTGGTGTTTTTGTAGCCAAGTGTGATATCTGTCAGCGAGTCAAGGCTGAACATCAGCGACCCGCTGGATTGCTGCAACCCCTGCAAATTCCCGAGTGGAAGTGGGATGAGATCGGAATGGATTTTATCACCGGACTTCCAAGATCCAACCGAGGCCATGACTCAATTTGGGTCATAGTTGATAGACTGACCAAGGTTGCCCATTTTGTTCCCGTCAATACCACCTATCGGGGAAATCAGTTAGCAGACCTGTATATTTCCAGAATAGTAAGCCTGCATGGTGTGCCTAAGAGGATTGTATCGGATAGAGGCACACAATTCACCTCAAGGTTCTGGAAAGCCCTACACGAAGCCCTCGGAACCAAGTTAGCATTTAGCACAGCTTATCATCCCCAGACCGGAGGCCAAACTGAGAGAGTAAACCAGATATTAGAGGACATGCTTCGCGCGTGTGTTTTATCCTATGGATCCAAGTGGGAAGATTGTCTTCCATTTGCAGAGTTCTCCTACAACAATAGTTACCAGTCTAGTCTGCAAATGGCCCCCTTTGAAGCCCTTTACGGCAAGAAGTGTCGTACACCTCTGAATTGGTCCGACACCGGAGAAGGCAAACTGTTTGGACCAGATACCCTCCGTGAGGCTGAAGAGCAAGTCCGACTGATCCGCGAGCGTCTTAAAACTGCACAATCTCGTCAGAAAAGCTACGCTGATCCCAAGCGCCGTGATGTCACCTTCAGTGTCGGAGATTATGTCTATCTCCGAGTGACACCTCTTAAAGGAATGCAGCGATTCCATATCAAAGGAAAGTTAGCACCAAGGTATATTGGACCTTTTAAGATCCTTGCCCGTCGAGGAGAAGTGTCTTATCAACTTGAGCTGCCCCCGGAGTTAGTGGATTATCACGATGTCTTCCACATTTCCTTGCTCCGGAAATGCCTTGAAGTTCCTGACCAACCTGATGTTTACAAAAACATCGACCACCAGTCCGTCGACCTAAATCAAGATCTGACTTATCGGGAACAACCCATCAAGATTCTCGACGAAGATGTTCGTCTCACCCGCAGGCGAGCAATCAAGTTCTACAAGGTCCAGTGGACTAACCACTCTGAAGATGAAGCCACGTGGGAACGTGAGGACTACCTTAGAAGTGAATTCCCGAACCTCTTTAGTACCCAGACCTAGCAAATCTCGGGACGAGATTTATTTTAAGGGGGGGAGGATTTGTAACATCCCAAATATTAATATAAATTATTAATGCAGAAATGTGGGCCAACAAAAACTTTTTCTTATAAATTGGTATATGTTTGTTTCATGATTTCTGTTTGTTATGCTTTGTTTGCAAGATTGTTGGATTCTAACTATAATTGCAAAATTGAAGAATAGAAAATAAACAAAACAACAATTTCAAAACTAGAAAATCATGTGACACCTGTCACAATATTTTTCCAAAAATAAGAAACTTACTTTATTTCTCAAACCAAGGTTAGTGAGGAATAATTCCAAGACCACACCATCGGATTTCCACAAACTATTCCCTTTCAAATTTCAAATCCAAAAACCTCAAATTCAAATTAGAAATTCATTATTGAAATATTTCCAAATATTTCAAAAAGACTTTGTATCACTTACCAATAATGTATTTAGCCTAGATCCTAAGTTTGGACCCAAAAGAATTAAGCAAAGTGTGAAAATTAAATAGCCAAAATGCCTACTGTTTTGGTTCAGGAAAATCGTCGAACACCTTCTGTGCCCTCGTGTTCTTCCCAAAACCGAGCCAAATCATGGATCAATCCGAGCAATGAGTTGTGCATTCGTCGAATTGAGGCCTCCACTGCATTCCCCTCTTCGCCACGATCACGCCGCACGCCGGAGGGAGCCAAATGGTCGCCGGAGTCGCCGTGGAGGGGCTGGCGACCGCGTCGGCCATGCGCACGTCGCCGTGTCGGCACAGTGGCCGCGGCGACGCCGCGCCGTGCCGGCCGCGCTGCTGCCTTTCTCTCCCTCCCTCACCTCCTGGTTCCCTCACCGCGTAGCAAGACAGCCCGCAGCCCCCTGCACGCCGCGACAACACGCCGCGACGCGCACGCCGTGCGCCGCCCGAGCACGCTCACGGCAGGGCCAAGAGCCCGAGCGTTCCCGAGCGCGCCACGCCACCCCGCTATGCCCGTTTGGTTCCCCCGACACCCCGCAGCTAGCCGCAACCCTCCACCGGCCTACGGCGGGCTCGCACGACCGCGGGTGCCCTCTGCACCGCGTCCACCGTGCGCCGCCCGGCCGCTATAAAATGGCCTCCCCGTGCCCTGCATTCTCCACACCGCCCCACTGCCTCTCCTCTCCACTCCCCTCTCCCTCGTACGCCGCTAGGAGACCAGGACCGAGGCCGCGAAGCCTCGGGTCGCCGTGACCTTCCTCGAGCTCGCCGAGCCCGAGGTAGGCGACGACCGTGGCCAGGCCACGGCGCCCTCTCCTGCGCTCCCCTCTGCCCCCACTCGCCTTCCCTTGCTGCCCGCTCTCACCCACGCCCTTTTTCCCTCTGTCCCGTGCCCAGGATCGCCGGGGATTGCTCGCCGGAGTTGGAGCGGAGCCGCGAAGAAGAAGGAGCTCGCCGCCGTCGCTCGGAGCCTCGCCAGCAAGCGCCAGTCGCCCCAAGCACTTCCCCGCATCGCCGCCGTCCCACCGCACCATCCCGTCACCGTCCCAGACCCCCGAGGTGAGCCCTCCGTCCACCTCGCCGTCGCCGGAGCCACGGCGCCGCCCAGTTTTGGTCGCCACCGACGCGCTCGCTCCGGGCCGTTGGATTTAGATCCGGCGGTAACTTACCGCTTCGGTTAATTAGGCACTGACGTGCGGGCCCCACGCGTCAGGTTTAAATGAAACCCGCACGCGCGCCCGCAGTCGCTGACCAGTGGGTCCCCTCTGTCAGGTTTTTAAACATTATCCATGCTGGATATTTATTCGAATTTAAAATCAATTCAAAAACCAGTACTGACTCCAAACTTAGAAAATTCATAACTTGAGTTTTACAACTCCAAATTGAACAAATCCAATTGTTCTGAATAGGTTATGAAATTCTCTATCCAACTAAACTAATTTCACTCCAGTTGGGTATAGAATAAAAATACAATATTCAAAACACAGTAGCATGTTTAAATTCTAAACTTGTTTGTTTCTGATACTCTGTTAATCTAAATTAGTTGAAACTAATTTTATTGGGTCACCCTTAACCATGTTTAGTCACCCCTAAAAGGGTTTATCTTTTGGATAAATATAATTTAAATAATAGCCAAAACTTATTTAAGTAGTTTCTGGATTCAAATCCTTGTGTAGAGAGTTTGGTAACTCCAAATGACCCAAATCCAATTAGGTCATCTTATACATATCAGTAGCTCTCTGTAGAATTTTAGTTTGTATTTTTGTGACCGACAGAACTCAAACTATGCAATTAAACATGTGTGACTAATTTCTGCCCAAATTAAGGTATATTTGAATAGTGACAAATTCAATTAAATTGAAACCACATAGTGTTGTTTGATGTGTGAAATGGTTAATTAGAACCTCTAAGAGTGTATTGCTGTGATGATTGATTGAATAGGCTAGTGATTGTTTGTATTTGCTTGATTGTGTATTAGACGAGAACGTTGTCGAGCACATCGAGGAGGAAGGATTTGTGGAACCTGAAGACCAAGACCAAGACCACTTTGTTGAGCAAGGCAAGCTACTCTCTGAGCTTGCACATAACTTATGCATCTAGATTTACAAAGTCCTTTTTCAAAAGCAAAGGTTTATAAAAATCTTTTTTTTCAAAAGTATATAGAGATTATTTTGCCACCCTATGTAGGATTATATGCTAAAACTATAGGATGGGAAAAACCAAGAGTTGATTTATTCAAAACTCCTTTGAAAATTTGTGTGGATATAGAGCACCAAGATGTGGTGTTGAAGTAAATGAAGAAAGGTGGTTTTGAGAAAAGCACATTGTGTCTTAGTACTTACGTCAATCAGCCGATACTCTGTGCGACCACAATTACCCACATATGGGAAAGGGCTTAGTCATATAGTTTGCTCATATTAGTACGGGACACTGCATCAACGGAGATGACTCTGTTATGCATGAGGGATGGTTGGAGACCTACCCCTGACCTGGGTCCTCGCTCAAACTCTTTGAGTAGATAAGGAGGAGGATAGAAGGATGTCCCCTATACACCGCCAGATAAAACCTATGAGTCCTCACACTTAGATTCCAACGGGCTGGGTTAAGTGTTGATGGAATGGTTCATAGGGGCAGGATCCTATACTAGCATGAGCAAAGGACAGACTAGGGTCGGTGACTCAACTTCGCATACCCCTGGTATGGCGAGACGTGGCAGACACGATGAGTTATCGGATGGGTGTGGGAAAAGCGTGCTACCTCTGCAGAGGGATTAAAACTATTCGAATAGCCGAGTCCTCGGATATGGACAGTTGGGAGGCCCTACTTAGACCATGTGCAAGTTTTGGAAAAAGTTTTGAGTTCTAAAAAGAGAAGGAGAACGTTCCATACACCTATACCAACGGATCGGTATGAGGTAGTTGGAGGTTAAATACCATGATGGTTTATGGTCGGAAAAAGGAGGAGTTTTTGGAGAAAACTAATAAAATTGAGACATTAAGAGTAGTTATAATCTCCTTACCTTTTTCAACAAAGACACGGAGAAGTTTTAAATAAATAAAAGTGTGAAACTAAAAATGAGACTAGTGCACTCATGTTGGAGTAGTTTGTGAGTACATTCCAATGTACTCATACTAGCTTGCCTCTGGCTATTGTCGTAGCCAGACTTGGAGGAGTATTACGCCCAGGAGGAGTATGGCGACATCTACGCCAACTAAGGATCTTCTCAAGTCGACTGCCTGTCGGGTCATCGTAGCTTTTGGATGTCTACTACGTTTAAGTTCCGCTGCTTATGTTGATTTGGCCCTAGAAGGCACCTGTGTAAGACTTGGTCTATATGACCTGTTATGTAAGACTTATTCCGGTATTGTAATGGATGTAAACTTTGGTATTCAGTTCGGATTATGTGCAACGACAGACTGATCACGGGATCGTTGTGTTAAGCATAATCGGGTATTTCGGACAGCTAGTCCGGGGTCCCCACAGAGACCATCATGGGCGGCCTCTTCATCAACCCCAACGTGTCCGTGGCGGTTGCGGCGGAGCTGAGGCCTCTTCATCAGATAAACCTGGCCTCGCGCCTGGCGATTCTGGAGCGGATGCCCACCTTCACCCCACTAGCCCTGGCGGGGGAAGAGGAGGAAGATGGGCCCATGCCCGTGGCGAGAGGACAAGACGCTGCGGAGTCGCCGTACGCGTCCGACGCCGAGCAGGGCGACGATGCGGCTGGGGCCGTTCCCTCCGTAGGCGGGGCGAGCTCGTCACGGGCCTCGCCCCCTCCTGGGGAGGTCTTTGAGCTCTCCTCCAGCGACGATGAGGAGGCCGAGGCGGGGCGACAGGAGGCCCGAACCAAGGCGGCCCACGACAGGCCTGCCGGGGAGCCCCCAAGCGCTTCCCTCAAGAGGAAAGCCGAGGCCGCTCCTGAGGGATCCGGAGTCCGGGCCACGCCTTCTTGGCGTTCGTCCGGCATGGCGTGGGTTGACACCCGCGCCAAGAAGACAGGGTAAGTGTTTTTGGTTTTGATTTCCTCCTTCGGTCTTTGCTTGTTTGCTCTCCCTGACAGATTTTCTCAATCTCTGCCACCGACCCGGCGCCTGCAAAGCG
Organism: Poa annua; assembly: GCA_026929855.1. NCBI lineage: Eukaryota > Viridiplantae > Streptophyta > Magnoliopsida > Poales > Poaceae > Poa > Poa annua. The sequence continues at coordinate 23,788,289 of CM049439.1, read as the reverse complement.
CCGTAGGCTCCGCAAGGCCGCCGACGTGAAGAAGGCCGCTCCAGAGGCCGCGGCAGAGGCCGCCACCGAAGAGGCCTCGAGGCCTGCAGAGGAAACCCCCGCAGGCCCTCACGGGGACACTTCCTAGGCCGAGGCCACCGCGCCGCCTCTGGAGGATAAACGCCATGAGGAGCAGGTGGAGAAGGCGGCCACACCGCCGCGCGCTGCGACCCCACCAGCACAGCAGGAGGCCGCGGCGGACACTACTTCGGCCCCGAGCCCGCCGAAGGTCGACGAGGCAGTGGGGGCTGAACCCCCACCGCCACCGCCAAGCACCAAGGCGGAGGAGGAAGCGGCAGCTGCGGAGCAGACCTTTCCTGCCTCGGGGGCCCAGGGCGAGGTGCCGCCTGAGGGGGGCTATGCTGGCGCGCAGGACGCGGGCGCCGAAGCGGAGGACGCGCCTCCGAGCCCCCGAGCCCGCACAGAGACTCCCCGCTCCAAGCTTGACGCAGGAGCAGGGCCCTCCGCCCCGAGCGAGGCCTCCCGGTCCCTTGTCCTCGGAAGCTGGGACTGGAGCAGGGGGCGACGCGACGTCGCCTTCCGCTTGGTGCGGGAGTCCCTGGAGGGGCTGGAGGCCCACCTTGCCCAGGAGGACCGGGAGCTCGCCCGGCAGCGAGATGAGCTCGCAGAGGCCTGGGCCGCGTTCCACGCGGCTGTGGAGGCTCGCCGGCGGAGCGATCAGGCCTTGCAGGCGGAGCGCGAGGAGGCGCAGCGCTTCGTCGAGGAGATCCGCGAGGGCGCCATGCGCGACGCCGAGGAGCTTCTGCAGCCCTTGAAGGCCGAGCACCGGGCAGCGGCGGAAGACCTGGCCGCAGCCAGGGCAGAGCGGGAGGCCGTGGAGCACTCCCTGGCGGCCAAGCACCACGAGCTTGTCGAGCTTGAGGCTAAAATCCTCGCCGACTCTGAGACCGTGCGGACCGCCCTGGAGGGGGTCCGTGCGAGCTTGGACGCCAGGGGGCGGGGCCTGAGCGAGCGCGAGGAGGACGTGCGCCGCCGCGACGAATAGCTGGTGCTGAGGGAGCAGGAGCTGTCAGGGCAGCGCGCCGCCCTCGAGGCCCGCGAGGAGAGCCTGGCTGCGGCCCTCGACAGGTATGAACGCCAGGTGGCTACCCACAAGGGGCATGTGGAGCGCTTCAACACGCGGTTCGCCGAGCAGAAGGCGGAGGCCGAGAAAGAGTTCCAAACCCGGGAGAAGGCGTACCGCGCCGCTGTCTCCCGCGACTACGCCGAGAAATTCACCAAGAAGGAGACCCGCTTCAAGAAGAGGCTTGGCGAGAGCGGCGCCCGGATCCACAAGCTCGAGAACATGAACACTACCCTTGTCTCCAAGGTGAAGCGCGAAACGGATCGCCGCCGCGTCGCTGAGGAGGCCCGCAAGCGCACGGAGCAGGACCTCGCCTCCCTCATGGCCGATATGGAGGAGATGAACCAGCAAGTGGGCCCTGCTGTGGAGAAAGCGGTGGAGGCGGCCGAGAGTGCCAAGGCGGCGCAGGTGCTGTCGCAGCAGCGGGAGCGCACGTTCCAGTCCTTGGTGGGCCGGGGCCGCGAGCTCGCCGTGAAGCTGGGAGTGGATGCGCCGACCGTCCCCCTTCAAGGCAACTCCGACGCCGCCACCTACCTCATGTACTTCGAGCAGGTCTTCTCAGCGCTCGAGGGCCCTGCTGCCGAGCTCCGCGACGTCGTTGACGAGGAGTGCCGCCAGCTCCTGGCGGTGGCGGTTGACCGCATCTTCACCAACCTCCAGAACCTCCAGCCTGGCTTCGACTTCACCACGGTGACCGAGCCTCTCGAGGGGGAGAAAGGGTGGAAGATCTCCAACGCCATCCGCGACCAGGTCGACGACTTCTGCAGCCGCTTCAAGCGGGCCGCGGCGGAGGTTGAGAAGGACGACGACGAGGATGGCGAGTCTGGAGAAGAAGACGACGGCGAGGCCTCCGCTTGATTTCTTCCTAGGCTTCCTCCTGTAACACGCTTGTAGCGCCGCGGGGACATTTGCTTTAAAGACTTTTGCTTAGCAGTTTGTAATGTACTTCGTATTTTTAAACAGGTGTTGCTAAGCCTGTGTGTGTGCCCCTCGAGGGCCTTTTGCTTTACTTCCATGTCTTTTTCGCTCTGCGTCGCTAGGACCCTTCTCCTCGCGCTATGACTCCGCCGCTGCGGTATGCTCGAGCAATGACTCGGCAAGGCCGGGGGGAGTTTAAGGCTTAGAGAGGTAAGAGCCCTCGAGTCGCGATGCTCAGGGCTCCCCTTTGACGCGCAAGCAGCCCATGGAGAGTGAAGGAAAGAAACACTCGAGGGACGCGGAGTGCTCGTGAGAGAGATACAAAGATTCTCCTGGTGTGAGTAGGGAACTTAGCTTCGCGAGGCTTTTCGCCCTGCGTAGGACTCCTCTGGCGATGCCTTTCCCTCCAGGGGCCGAGTTTTTCCCCCACAGGGCCTGGAGAGACTCCTGTTCCCTGTGGACGTTAGAGAGGCGTACCAAAATGCTAAAGCATAGCCGTAAGGACTCATGCGCGCTTATAGGTTTCCTCATGGGTGCCTCGCGAGGAGAGAGAGTACCAAGGTCCTTTGGAGAGGTGGCGTGTATCCGGGAGCATGCCCTTTAGCCAGAGCTCAGGGTCCCTTGGATTTTGAAGTGCTGCTGGGGTGCTCTTGGGCACAGGCACCGTACTCAGCCCCCGCTCGCGAGGTGCGCATGGGAAGAATATAAGCGCACATGTGAAAGTAAATGACGAAGGTAAAACTTGCCATCGAAATATTACACAGCGGCGCCTCAGCGCAAAGTTCACTTGGGAACGACCTGGCGCCGTAGCGCAAAGTTCACTTGGAACGAAAATCGGTTCATTACACTTGGGTTTGCCAAGCTAACGTTCCTTCCATGTCGAGGCATGGGGACCACCCATTAGTGGCAGAGGTTCACTGCGGCCTGCGGTGGCTCATTAGCAGGAGAGCTCGGAGGGCTGACCCTCAGGAGGAGCTTGGAGAAGCTTGGAGGTGAAGCCGTGAGCTTCCCTCTAGAGACAAAAAATGTCTGGCGTGACTATGATCACGGGTAGAATTTGCGCAGATGTGCGATGTTCCACGGGTTCTTGACGGGGATGTCGTCTTCGGTCTCGAGGCGTACTGCGCCAGGCCTGGCGATGTGGGAGACCCTGTAGGGGCCTTCCCACATCGGCGAGAGCTTGTGGAGGCCTTCTCTGGAGAGGATTCGCCTGAGGACGAGGTCGCCCGCCTCAAGAGTGCGTGAGCGTATATGCCGGCTGTGGTAGCGTCGCAGATCTTGCTGGTACTTTGCCGCTCTGAGGGCGGCACGGCGGCGCAGGCCCTCGAGGAATAGCATGTCGTCGTTGTGGAGGCCCTCTTGGGTGTCCTCGTTGAAGGCAAGGACCCGTGAAGATCCATGCTTGATTTCTGCGGGGAGGACAGCTTCAGCTCCGTAGACAAGGGCGAACGGCGTTTTGCCTGTAGGCCTTGAAGCGGTTGTGCGCATGGACCAGAGCACAGATGGGAGCTCATCGATCCAGCCTTTGCCGTGACCCTTGAGGATGTTGAAACTTCTGGTCTTGAGACCCTTGAGGACTTCTGCGTTCGCTCGCTCAGCTTGACCGTTGCTGCGTGGATGAGCCACCGAGGCGAAGCAGATCTTGACGCCGAGCTTTTCGCAATAGGCTCGGAAGATGCCGCTGGGTAATTGCGAGCCATTGTCGGTGATGATGCGGTGAGGCACTCCGAAGCGGCAGACCAAGCTCCTGATGAATTTCACCGCGGCTCCGGCTGAATGGTGCGCACTGGTTCCACTTCGGCCCACTTGGTGAACTTGTCGATGGCCACGAAAAGGGAGCGATAGCCCCCCTGCGACTTCGGGAAGGGGCCCAGAATGTCCAGCCCCCAGGCAGCGAACGGCCAGGAGAGCGGGATGGTCTGGAGCCCCAGCGCCGGCGTTCTTCAGGCCGAAAGGCATGCAAGTGTAGCAGTACACACCACAAGGGGTGAGGAATGCTGTCTTCTCCTCGTCCTCTTTAGCCATTTTGATCTGGTGATAACCAGAGAAGGCGTCCAGAAAACAGAGGAGGTCACAGCCAGCGGTGGAGTCCACGATCTGGTCTATCCTCGGCATGGGGTATGGGTCCTTGGGGCAGGCCTTGTTGACGTCGGTGTAGTCGATGCAGAGTCGGCCTCCTCCAGCGGGTTTTGGGACAACCACGCCATTGGAGAGCCAGGTTGGATGCGCGACTTCACGGACGACATTTGCCGCTTTTAGCTTCTCTACTTCCTTGATGATGAATGCTTGCTTCTCGGGGGCTTGCTTGCGTGCTTTTTGCTTGACGGGGCGTGCGTTTGGACACACGGCTAAGTGGTGCTCGATCACCTCCCTCGGTACACTGGACATATCTGACGGAGTCCACGCGAACATGTCAGAGTTTGCCCGGTGCAAGGCGACGAGCGCGCTTTCCTATTTGGGAGGCAGGGCAACGCCTATGGTGACGCTGGCCCTGGAGCCCTCAGCCCCCGAGCCACTGGTGTCCAGCGACACCTTCTTCGTGGCAGCTTGCTCCTGGGAGAACACTTGCTTCTTCTTCTTGGGCCTCTCGAGAGGCTCCATGTCCTCGTATGCCGGGAATGCCATGGCGGCGGCCTTGTAGGCGCTCTCGACAGCGCGCGTGGCGTCCAGGATATGACCATGGATGGCGACAGTGCCAGCGCTGCCGGGGATCTTGACCATGTTGTAGGCATGGTGCGTGACGGCCATGAACTTCGCGAGGGCGGGATAGCCGAGGATGGCGTTGTATGGCAGGCCGATGTGGGCGACGTCGAAGTCGATTAGCTCTGTGCTGTAGTTCTTCTGCGTGCCGAAGGTGACGGCCAGCCGGACCTGCCCCAGAGGTTCGATTGAACCACTGGTGACCCCTGTGAATGGCCTGGAGGGCATGAGCCACTCGTAAGGCACCTGGAGAGTCTCGAAGGTCTCGACAGAGATGACGTTCAGGCCTGCTCCTCCATCAATGAGCGTCTTGGAGACGGTGATGTTGTTGATGGTGGGGGAGCAGACCAGGGGGAGGGTTCCCACAGTCTTGGTCGACTTGGGGTGGTCCTTGGCGTCGAAGGCAATGGTGTACTGGGACCACTTGAGGGGCCTGGAGGTCTCGGTGCTCGGGAGCGCGGCATTGAGCTCGCGGGCGAACTGCTTGAACTGGTTGTTCGACTTGGGCGCCTGAGCCCCGCCGAGAATGCAGGCCATAGCCCCCCTTGGGGCCTGGTAGCCTCCCTCTTCCTCGTCAGGGAGGTTGTTGTTCTTCTCGGCGGCGTTGGCCTGAGTGCCTGGCGGCTTCTGATAGCCGCCACCGCGTCCGCCTCTGCCGTCCCTACGGTAGCCACGGCCTCTGCCGCGGCTCCCGTTGCCTTCTTCGCGCCCGCGCTCTCGGCTCAACCTCTTGAGGTCGAAGCAGTCGTCCGTGGCGTGGCCGCGCCTGTTGTGGTAGACGCAGAACGGACGGTTGTCCGCTTCCCTGTCGCCAGGCTCAGGAGAGCCTCTGCGGGCGCTTTTGGCGGCTGGCTCTGCTGCCAGGACAGCGGTGGTCTTGCGTTTGGTCTCTTCGCGCTTCTTGTGGCTCTTGGACCCCTCGGCCAGGTCATCCGTCCGCTGACTCATCTTGACGAAGAGGAGTCCCTCTTCAGCCTTGGCGCACTTGTCAGCGAGGTCGAACAGCTTCACCACAGAGGTGAGCTTGTCGTGAATGCCCAGCTTCTCGAGCATTCGGCGATTTGTGACGCCCTTTCTGAAGGCGGCGATGACCTGCGTGTCGGGGATGTTGGGGATCTTATTGCGCACTTGGCTGAAGCGCTGGATGCACTTGCCGAGAGTCTCATCCTTCCTCTACACCACAGCGCGCAGGTCGTTGTGGGTGAGCGCGCGCTCGTAGGTGCCCTTGAAGTTGGCAACGAATTGCCTGCAGAGCTCCTCCCACGAGTCAATGGAGTCCTCAGGCAAGTTAAGGAGCCACGACAGTGCGGAGTACCTGAGGGCGTGGGAGAACCAGTTGGCCATGACTTTGTCGTCTCCTCCTGCAGCCTGGATGGAGGTGGTGTAGAGCTGCAGGAACTCGAGAGGGTTGGTCGAGCCGTCGAAGCCCTTGGGGAGGGCTGGCCTGAACTTCTGCGGCCAGACCACACGGCGCAGAGCGCGGGTGAATGCCATGCAGCCAGAGGCGTACGTGGCGGTTCCTCCTAGGAGAGCCCTGCGGTTCTGCTGTCCCGCTTGGCCGAGCTCCTCGACGAGGCGATTCTGGAGGTCCCTGCGGCGCTCCATGCCTACTCGCGCGTCAGGCGCAGTGCGTCGCATGATCTGGCAGTCGTGCGGCGAGGAAGCATGAGAGGGAGCCCTCTGCGCTGCGGCCAGAGGCGGTCCCGGGGGCGGCCAAGGCGCATCTGGTGCAGCCGTTCCCGCGCGGCCAGAGTGATGGACCATGGAGCGCAATGGAGCGGGGCGCGTGGTCGCGACGTCGACGAGGTGGTGGAGGCGGTCCAGCCACTGGTCGTGGGCCTCCGCGCTAGGCCGGTAGCGAAGGAGCTCCTGGGCCATGAGCAGCGCGGTGTGCGGCGTGGGCTCCGGGCGTCCCCGGGAGGACGCGCTTTGGCGCCGAGACGGATGCGAAGACTCAGCATCGTCGTGGTGCTCCGGGGAAGCATCCCTGTCGCCGCGGTGGTCGCTACCACGGTGCTCCTCGCTCTCAGGTTCTTCCACGTGTGGGCCGGTGCTGGCGCGCTCCGTCGTGCGAGGACGGCCACGGCGGCCGCGGGTGGCGGCGGTGCCGGGCTCGGTGTGCGCCATGTCAGCTGCGCGCCTGTTGGCTCGTGTCGCGCGGGAGTCCGTCATGGCGCGGAGACGGCTGGAGGCTGAAGACACGCCTCAGTCCCCTACCTGGCGCGCCAAATGTCGAGGTGTTGCTCCCACGGAACAGGGATAGTCACTCTCGAGGGAAGTTCGTAAAGGGGGACTGAACACGTTAGCCAACAACCCTCAACCGGCCCGGCGACGGTGCTCGTCGTGCCTGTAGAGGGATAACACGACAGAGATGGACTCAAGCCCGTACCCAGGTTCACGGCCCTCAGGAGGAGGTAAGACCGCTACTCCTGCTTGTCTGTATTGCTCTGTAGGGGTTACAGCACAATGAGCTCGCCGAGAGCAGTGCGGAGCTCGGAGGGGGAAGGAGAGATTCTCTTCCTCCTTCAGTCCGCTCAGCTAGGCTAAGCTATGGTAAGACCTCTAAGGTCGATTGATCGGTCAATTCGTCGATCCTTTGCTACGGTGGTGCTCCCTCTCCTTATATAGGCGTCCCGGGCCTCATCCCTGCGTGCTGCGCAGTGGAAGGGTTCCCACATGGCGACGTAACGGTGGAGAGGGGTGCACCGCAGCTGGGTTGTCCATGGACTCGGTCCATGGTCGTAAAGTCTGCCTTCGTGACAGAAAAGCCGCCGTCTTCGCTGGGCGGCCAACTGGTGCAGCAGCGATCGTGGAGGTGCCCACGGTGACGTCGTCCTTGGAGCGTAGCGCCAGCCAACTGCTTTATCACCAAAGAGGAAACCCTCGTAAGCCGGCGCAGGGGACAAAGCTTTGTTGACTCCTTTATTCACCAAAACGGCAACTGCGGCGCCGTCGTCATCGCGCGCAGACGCGCGCGTCACTCTGCGGCGCGGCAGTGGCCATGTGCACCTTGCAGTGGTTGCTTCGGAGCGAAGCATCTCCACAGGGCTGGGGCGGCCCTGTGGAGGGATTCGCGTTGACCCCTCTCCAGGGGAGAGGGCCCTGTAGAGGAGCAGCCTCGGGAGGGGCCTCGTCAGGCCTTCGCTGCCCTCTTCAGCCCTCTCGAGGGTTCTCCCTCTCGAGGGCCTCTCCAAGCGTTTAGCTCGGTCCTTAGCCGTTTCAACGACTCTGTCGCGTGTGAGGGCTGTGGAGAGTGGGCTCTGCACACCCTAGATCCCACTGGGCCGACACAATGAACTTGATGGCGGCTTGGGCCGTCTGCTTCGGTACTGGCATTACTTCCACCCACTTTGTGAACTTGTCGATGGCGACGAAGAGATACTCATGTCCCCCGACAGACCTCGGGATCTTGCCCACGATGTGCAGCCCCCAGACCGCGAACGGCCAAGAGATTGGAATAGGCTGCAGAGTTTGTGCAGGCTGATGAATATCCTTTGTGTAATGCTGGCAAGCTTCACATGTCTTGACGATCTTCTCGTCGTCGTGGAGAACTGTTGGCCAGTAGAACCCGTGACGGAAGACTTTCCCCGCCAGTGATCTTGATGCGACATGACTAGAACATGTGCCCTCGTGTATGTCCCTTAGCAGCGCCTGGCCTTGTTCTTGCGGAATGCAACGGAGTTTGACTCCATTGTCACGCCGCCTGTAGAGCTCTCCGTCGATCAGAACGTATAGCTTGGCTTGGCGGGACACCCGCTCGGCTTCTTGGTCGTTACCCGGAAGGGCATGCTCGGCCATGTACTTGACGATGTCTTGGGCCCAAGGCGGGCAGCTTCTCTCCACTGGAAGCACCATTTGACAGGAGGGAAGCGAAGCTTCCTCCGTCGCAGGTGCCACCAGGTCTTGATCTCTCGGGCTGGCATCCTGATTTGCTGGGGCAGACAGGTCACCAGCCCCCGGCGTCGCGGACGGACTTGTCTTGACTCGGTCGGAAGGTACCGATTGTTGCTTGAGCACATCGATGTAGATCCCTGGAGGGACAGGCTCCCGTTGGGAAGCCAGCCGCGAGAGTTTGTCCGTGATCGTGTTGTCCACCCGCGAGATGTACGTAGCCCTGAAGTTGTCGAAGCGTCGCTGCAGCTTCCACACCTCCTCGACGTACGGCGCCATTTGCGGGCACGCGTACTCCTTGTTCACTTGCTTGATGACCAGTTGAGAGTCACCCTTGACGATGATTTTCATGATGCCGAGGCTGATGGCCGCACGGAGCCTCGCGAGCAAGCTCTCGTACTCCATCGTGTTGTTGAATATGCCGCTGCGAAAGTGCATCTGGACGACGTACTTCAGGCGGTCGCCAGTCGGAGATGTCAGGACAACTCCGGCAACTCCTTGATTCTTGGAATAAGAACCGTCGAAGTGCATGGTCCAGGCGCTGGGGTCTTCTTTCCCAGGGAGGCAGGTTTCCTCTCCCGGGTCTTCGAACGCCGTCTCGGTCCATTCCGCGGTGAAGTCCGCTAGCGCCTGGCTCTTGATGTTGTCTGTGTGTTCAAATTTGAGGCCAAATCCTTGAAGCTCCATGGCCCACCATGAAATGCGTCCTGTGGCGAGTGGGTTCTCTAGGGGGCTTCTCAGATTGTACTTCGAGACCACGGTGATTGGGTGACTCTCAAAGTAAGGTCTCAGCTTGCGACAGGCGATGAGGATCGCTATAGCAGCAACTTCTGCATCATGGGGTAGCGTTCAAGCGCATCACGCAGGACCGAACTGACAAAGTAGATCGGGTACTGCGCTTTGCGGGTGGCCGCTTCTTGATTGGGTTCCGCCTCTTCTTCCACGGAGTCAACGTCCTGAGCTGGTGGCTGCTCAGCCCCCAGCGCCCCGGTACCGTCGTCGTCCGCAGATCCTGTCGGGCTGCTGAGGTCCTGGGACCCCGGCAGGCCCAGCGCCTTCTTCTTGCAAGGCGGACCCGGGAGTGTGTCCCTGAGTCGCTTGCTCTTGACCTTGCTTGGCTTCCTTGGAAGAGCGTCGCGCTCTACTACCAACATTGCGCTTACCACCTGGTTAGTGGCAGCGATGTATAGCAGCAAGGTCCTTCGCCGCGGGGGCCACCAAGATCGGTGGCGAGGCGAGGTAGTTCTTGAGAGACTGAAGGGCTTCCTCAGCCTCGGGGGACCAGTCGACGGGGCCCTCCTTCTTGAGCATCTTGAAGAACGGAAGAGCTCGTTCCCCAGGCCTCGAGATGAAGCACCCGAGTGTTGTGATGCACCCGTTGAGGCGTTGTACGTACTTGATCCGCCGTGGCGCTTCCATGTGATCGATCGCCTTGATCTTGTCTGGATTAGCCTCGATTCCCTGATGGGAAACCAAGAAACCCAGCAGCTTGCTTGATGGAACCCCGAAAACGCACTTTTCGGGGTTGAGCTTGAAGTTGACCCGGCGGAGGTTCTCGAAACTATCGTGAAGATCCTTGATGAGTGAGTCCTGGTACCGAGTCTTGACCACGATCTCGTCAATGTACGCTTCGACATTGCGGCCCAGCTGTGGCCCAAGGCACGCCTGCATTGCGCGCTCGAAGGTAGCGCCGGTGTTCCAGAGTCCAAAAGGCATCCGGGTGTAGCAGTAGCAGCCCTTGGGAGTGATGAAGTCGTCTTCTCTTGATCTTCGATGGACATCAGGATCTGATGGTACCCGGAAAAGGCATCCAAGAAGCACAACAACTCGCACCCCGCTGTGGACTCCCCGATCTGATCGATATGCGGCAGGAGGAATGGATCCTTTGGGCAGGCCTTGTTCAGGTCGGTGAAGTCGATGCAGAGGCGCCACTTGAGCGTCAGGGGCTTTGGAACTACGACTGGGTTCGCCACCCAAAGAGGACGAGGAACCGAGCGGATGACGCCGGCTTCCAGCAACTTGTCGACTTCGGCGATGATGAACTCCAACTTCTGTGTGCTCTAGTTCCGGAGAACTTGCTTCACCGGTCGCGCGTCCGCGCTGACCGCCAATTTGTGCTCTATCACCTCCCTTGGTACGCCGGGTATCTCCGATGCGTCCCACGCTAAGACATCAGAGTTTTTCCGAAGGAAGGTGACGAGCACGCTTTCCTATTTGTCCGTGAGGCGGGCACCGATGGTAACGGTGCGGACTCCATCACCAGTCAGGGCCACCTTCGCGGTCATCTGCGGGTCGCCATGGAACGGCGCCTTCTTGATGGAGGTTGATGTCGAGCCCCCGGGATCAGCTCCTTCCCTGGGGAATGCACCGAGATCTTCTTCCATATCATCTTGATGGACACCAGATGTCGCCGCCACCGTCTGGTTCAGCTTTTGAACGCAGAAAATGGTGTCGTCTGTGTCGGCCTTGATCTTGATCACGACATGCGATGCCGGGATCTTCAGCATGTTGTAGGCGAAATGGGAGACGGCCATGAATTTGGCCAGAGCAGGCCGGCCAAGTATGCCGTTGTACGGGAGTGGAGTGTCGGTGACGTCGAAGACGATTGATGCACTCTGTGTGGTGTTGTTGGGAAACCCCAAGAGGAAGGTATGAAGTAGTGCAGTAGCACATTTCCCTCAGTTATGAAACCAAGGTTATCAATCCAGTAGGAGTTGAATGCTCTTCTGAAGGTTGTTGGCGGCGCCGTTTACGATAACCAACGAGGAACCTGCACACAACACAACCAAGATAATTTGCCCCAACTTAACAGTGAGGTTGTCAATCTCACTGTCTTGTTGTAACAAAGGATTAAATGTATAGTGTGGAAAATGATGTTTGTTTGCAGAGAATGAAAGTAACAGTTTGTAGTAGGTTGTATTATCAATGTAAAGAAAAAGGACCGGGGTCCACAGTTCACTAGTGGTGTCTCTCCATAAATAAATAATAGCATACATGCGGGTAAACAGATTACAGCTGGGCAATTGACAGAATAAAGAACTGCATAACAATGCATATACAAGTCATGGTGTCTAGTGTGAGATTCATTTGGGCATTACAACATGATACATAGACCGTCATCCAACTGCATCTATGACTAATAATCCACCTTCAGGATAGCATCCGCAACACCATTCAGTATTAAGTTGCAAGCAACAGATTATTGCATGAAGTAAAGTGTGTAATGTAAGTAGCACAAATATCCTTAGATAAAGAACTACTGTTTTATCCCTAGTAGCAACAGTACATCTATAATCTTGGAGTTTGTTGTCACTCCCCCAGATTAAATAGAGACATGAACCCACTATCGAGCATAAATACCCCCTCTTGGAGTCACAAGCATCTACTTGGCCAGAGCATCTACTAGTAATGGAGAGCATGCAAGATCATAAATAACGCACTCACAAGATATATTATGAAGCAAATGACATAGTACTCAATTATTCATCGGATCCCAGCAAACACAACATGTAGCATTACATAAAGATGATCTTGATCATGATAGGCAGCTCACAAGATCTAAACATGATGGCACAATAGGAGAAGACAACCATCTAGCTACTGCTATGGACCCGTAGTCAAAGGATGAACTACTCACGCATCAGTCCGGAGGCGGGCATGGTGATGTAGAGCCCTCCGGTGATGATTCCCCTCTCCGGCAGGGTGCCGGGAAGAGCTTCTGAACCCTCCCGAACTAGGGTTGACGACGGCGGCGGCTCCGTAATGTTTCGTGGAAAAGTGTTCGGGCTCTAGGTCTTATTTCGTCGGGGGGTATTTGTTGGCGAAAGGGCGAAGGCGGTGGAGGGCCGTGGGCCCCACACCAAGTCCAGGCGCGACAGGGGGGACCCGCGCCGCCATATGGTGTGGGCGCCCTGTGGCCCCCCTCCTACTCCTCTTCGGTGTTCTGGATGCTTCCGAGGAAAATAGGGGTATTGGCTTTTGTTTCGTGCAATTCCGAGAATATTTCCTTAACAGCTTTTCTGAAACCAAAAACAACAGAAAACAGGGAACTGGCACTGTGGCATCTTGTTAATAGGTTAGTCCCAGAAAATGCATAAAAACGATATAAAGTGTATATAAAACATGTAGCAATGGGTATAATATAAGCATGGAACATAAGAAATTATAGATACGTTTGAGACGTATCAAGCATCCCCAAGCTTAGTTCTACTCATCCCGAGTAGGTAAAACGATAACAAGAATAATTTCCGAAGTGACATGCTTTCACACAATCTTGATCATATAATAATGTAATGCATGTAAAGTGAGATCAAATGAATAAGAGCTGTAGTTTATATTGATATCAAATGAGTAATGTATTAACAAGTAGGAAGAACAAAGTAAGACTTAAAATGAATCAGTACTAAAGAACAATCAACCGTGCATAGTAGATATTAAAGATGATTTAAGCTTCTAGAACAACAATATAATCATCTAATGTAGCAAACACTCATGACAACTTTATGTTAGGATCAAGTCAAGCAATAACAATATGCACGTAGAAAATCATCTCTCTATTTGTTCACTTAAAAACAAGAAAGCGTTCAGCGTTGGTTCCTGGCACCGGGATGTTGTGGCTAAAAGAACATTAAGGGGGGTTTGGAAGGCCAACGGAAGAAAGTCTCACACAGCTGAAAGTGATCATTAGACAAGAGGAAGTCTTATAATCGAAGCTATGCAAGGAGTAGTGATTGCCACACAACGGATGCACATAGAGCTATAAGTGTATGAAAGCTCTCCAATGGAACTAGTGGGGGTGCATCCAACTTGCTTGCTCATGAAGACCTAGAGCACTTTTGAGGAGGCGCATCATTGGAATATAGAAGCCAAGTTCTATAATGTAAAGTTCCCCACATAGTTATGCAAGTAAAACATGAAAACTCTCTCATATGGAGTAAAGGTGCTAAACATGAGCACAAATGATGACTATGAATACTACAGGTGCTAAATCATGAGCACAAGTGTGGATAAAGAATAGTAATGTTGCCCCCTTTTTATTTATATTTATTATTATTATTATTTTTTTACTTTTTCTGTTTCTCTTTTCGATGGCCTCCATGGCTCTTTTCACTTTTAGGGGCAAACATTCTAATATGACAACACACTTTTGATACAAGTAACTCATAAGGAATAAAACATAGTGTATGAAACGGTGCCTCTGCCAGTGTAGCAGGATATGCAATGATCTAGCGTAACATGGGTAAAACCACACATTAGCTGTAAAGAATCATGCAAGGCAATATATAAATGATAAATGACAACAAGTCATGTAATGTAAGATGAAAGTTGCATGGCAATATATCTTGTTCTTACTCTTGGTTCTAGGAAATACCTGACCACATCCCGGGGAGGAGGTGAAATTCATAGTACCTTTCCCAACATCTATTACTGCTCCTAAGAGTTTTAGCAGAGATCTTCCAAGAGTGATTTGTCCTGTTCCTACACATTCAATAACTAGATAGTCAGTGGATACCGTTCTTCCCAAGAATGTTGTAAACACTCCTTCAGCTATTCCAATGGGTTGTATAATGGCATTATTAGTAAGAGTTATTCCTTCTCCCCCTTAGAAAGTCCCCAAAGATTTAAAGATGCATGAATATACTCCGGCATAAAACAAAACTCAGACATGATATCACAACGAGCATGAAACTTTTCACCACAAATAGCAATTTTTATTGTAGGGAGCCATGTTGAAGGTTCAAAGTTTACGGGAACGTAATCATAATATTCACGAATTTGATTAAAGCCATCTTTTAAAGAAGATATATGTGTTTCAAGGGTGTTTAATCTAGTATGAATATTCCCAAGGCTTGTATCACATTTATTAGTTGAAGAAGAGGACGTAATTAATTTCTTTATGGCATTAAAAGCTTGATCTCCATCACATTAAAGGAAATCACCTCCCACTACAGCATCTAAAGCATATCTATAGCAAAGAACAAGTCCAAAATAGAAGCTACTAAGAAGCATACTTAGAGTCATTTTTGTTTCGGTTTCACCATAAGATTCAAAAATTCTAGACCAAGTGTCGTGGGATTGTCACGATAGATGTTTCCGGGTGGAAACTTGAGTATTGGGACATAGCGACTTCTGACATCGGGAGCTTGTCTAGCGTGGCGTGGGGAAACAAGCGTTTACCCAGGTTCGGCCCCTCTTCTTGAGGTAAAGACCTACTCCAGCTTTGCTTTATTGATATGGGGTTTCGAGGACTCGGCGCCTTAGCTTCCGGGTCTCGATTACAATCTGTGGATCTAGGTATTGCTTGGGCGTTCGACTTATCCCTCTAGGAACCAGGAGACCCCCTTATATAGGCGGCGGGTCTCGCTAGAGGTACAAGCGGGGATCCAGGTTATAATCGTACCCGGACTCTACTCTAAGTCCTCTAAGGCTTCGCCTTCCTCATCGGGACTCTGTCTTGCACCTGGACTCCGAGTCTTCTGGATCCTTCCTTCTACGCCAAGTTACACGTTGCGCATCAGCTTACGTGGAACCCGGCCCATCTCTTCTAAGCTTGTTCCGGCCCAGGCCTTCTGCCAGGCCGGCTTGTCTTCTTTGTCGGTGGGCCTACCGGGTTATGATCCCCCCAACAGTAGCCCCCAGGATAACTTGGACACCATAATTGACTTGCTTCACCTTGCACTTCTTGGGCATAATCTTGGGGAAGCCGTCATTTCTTTTGTCCGGGTTATCATCTGAAAAACAATAAACAATCATTAGGCAAGCAGACTCCCGGGTATCAGTTTGGCCGGCTCTTGCTGGTGGCCCGTTCATAACCCGGCCATCACTTGACGACTTTCGCTTCTGGATTTAGCAATTTTCCGTTTTTCTTGGTCCTCCTCGAAGACAACGGTCAACCTTCTTGGTCAACGACATTTTTAATGTTTATCCCATCACGGGAATCGAGGAGACGAGCGACCATCTCGGGAACCCAAGATCCTGTCAAGTACCGAATCTGGCGCTTCGGATATTGTTCCCTGACACCATCATTGCGATTTGGTTTTTTCCTCTTTTGCCCCTAGGTCAACTCCACTTGGGGAATAAATAAGTGGGGACGGGAGAAAAGGCAATCATTTCCTCCCGTGGTCCCCACTCCTTCTTCTTCCTCCAGCGCCGCCACTGTCACTCCCAAGCTCGAGCTCTCCCACCCACGCCATAGCCAGCTAGCGCCGCCGTCGACTTGTTTTCTTCCCTTGCATCCGCGCAGCCGCAGCTCCGCACTCAGCGCCCGATCGTCCTTCTCTTGAGCGCCGCTTAGATCCAGATCCATTTTCTACCCGGCAATGGGGAAGAAGATCTCCGGCAAGGGCCCGGCCGCCGCCGCTGCGGCCGCCAAGGCCAAGGCCAAGAAGGCCAAGGGCTCCTCCGTCTCCGGCGCCGCCGCGCCGCCAATCCCCTCCGGGAACTGGTCAGGCTCGACCATGTCGAACGCCAAGCTGCAGGATCTAGTGGATGCAGGCGACCTCCCAGCCCAGAAGATCATCCATTGGCGAGCTCCTCTCGACGAAATCATTCCTACTCCTAGGGAAGATGAGGTAATCATCTTCGCTGACCACCTGAATCGTGGCTTCAAGCCTCCGGGCTCACTCTTTTTTTGTTCTCTTCTTCAATACTACGGCCTCAGGCCTCAAGATCTTGCTCCCAACTCTATCCTTTCTCTTTCCAACTTCACCGTTTTGTGTGAAGATTACTTGCAAACCGAACCCACGGTTGATCTTTTCCTCGAGTTCTTTTACTATAATCCCCAACGCTCCTGCGCTGGTAGTCCTCTGAATGTATGTGGTGGCGTCGCGATCCAACGTCGCCGCGACGGTGTCTACCCCTCTCTCAAGCATGCCAGCCATCCCCGGGCCTGGCAATCTACTTTCTTTTATTGCAAAGAAACCTCCCCCAAAGACCAACCCGAGCTGCCGGGTTTCCGCGCAGAGCCATTGGAATTAGGGGAGTCCATCATCTCCTACGCTCAAGACCGTGACGCTTTAGAGGCGGCTCTCTCGAAAGTTCGGGCTCTCAAAGCCCACGGACTTAAAGGCACCGATCTTGTGAAATGCTGGGTCGGGTGGTGTATCAAGCCGCTCTCCATCCGACCCAAGCTCATCTTTGAGTATCCCCTCCGATTCACCAAACGAAAGCCGGAGGATGCTGAAGTGGTCAAGGTCACAAAACGGCTCTTGGCCGAGACCGTGGCCGAGGTTCAACTTGACGGGCTTCTCCCCTTCTGCTAAGAGAACCCGGCTCCTGCGGTACGTACATATTTATCTTCGCCGTGTCTCATCGCATTGCATAACTTATACTTTATCTGACTTAACTTTTACTTTTCTCCAGGCTACTGATGATTGGTGGAATGCCACCGAAGAAACTCCCACCTCATCAAACCAGGAGGAAGAAGAGTCGGAGGAAAACTCTGATGCCAAAGACAACGCCGGAACTGAAGGTGAGCTTGACTCCGTGGACCGGCTCTTCCAGCAATTCTACGAAGCCGATTTTCAAGACAACGCTTCATCTTATGCTCCCAATCTATCAGGTGAAGATGGACAAGAGTCCACCCGGAATCCGGCACCACCTTCTCCTCCATCGGCTTCGACTAAGCGGGCCCGCAATGCGGTATGCATGATACCCCGGTCTCGTTTCCTCGATCTTGAAGCTTCCGCATCTCAAACTCGCCAATCTGCATAGGACAAGGATGAGGCGGTCCCTGTTGGGGGGATCATAGCCCGGTAGGCCCATGAAGAGGGAAGCTTGACCCGCCAGGCAGGAGGCTCGGCGAGGCCAGCTAGCCATCAGCATGGTCAGGTTTCAGTGATAGGCCGGAGAGCTTGTCGGTAACCCGGCCTAAGTAAGGAAGGCTCTAGAAGACCCGGAGGCAGTACACATCACGGAGTCAAAGACTTGGAGGATACGAAAGACAAGACGAGTTAGAGTAGAACTCCAGTAGTCTTACCATGTAAATCAGGAGACCCGGATGTCTTTATAAGCGGGCTCCTAGGTCATAGAGAGACAAGTTAAGAGAGGCTACGATAAGCCATAAGCCAAGTAAGATAGACAAAATAGAGAGAGCTCCCACGCCGGAGTCATCTAAACCCGGCGATCGCCATTGGCGCACCATGTAACATATTATCATATCAGTGATTTATAGCAAGACGTAGGGATCCTCCACCGATGGGACCCGAACATGGGTAAAAACCATCTTCCCCCGTAGAGCTAGACAATCTTCTAAACACCATAGTCGCCTTGCCCAACACATCTGCCGGGAAAGGACGCGTCAAGACCATGCGTCAGGAAAGTCACAGGATCCTCACGAGCGGAACAAAATAATCTTTTGCCAAGAAGGTCCTTTCATGTCGTCAAGAAGTCAGATCGATTGGACTCAGTTTTCTAAAACTGATCAAAGAATAAACCGGATTTGTACAGCTACGTGCTCCATCCGGATCCAAAGCTAGGAAAGGAAAGAGGAAAAAAGGAAGATGTTGCCTGCCAGGTTACGGGCGGATGAAGATTCGCTCCATGTATTATTTGCATCAGATTCTGGCGTGGCCAGTGAAAAAGAAAATCAGTGCGAAAATATACTATCGCAGTAGATCAAGTCTAAGGAAAATCTACATCAACCGGAGAGTGGCCTTAGAGTTCTCCTCCCGTGCGCCGCTGCTTGTTGGAAAAAATAGAAGACAAATACCATTTATGAGTCGCCAGAAAACAAAGAAAAGATGGGACCCGGCGGCGGTCCGGCTTCGACCAACCTATCAAGGAGACCCGGACACGCGCCGGAGTCAGACGACCTCGCAAGCATTGTAGAGTATTTATATGATCAATGGATTTTTCAAAGTCAGGCTATCGAATTCCCGCAAATGGATTTTTCAAAGTCGAGTTATCTACCGCTCGCCATGGATTTATAAATAACAAGATCGCTGCTAAAACACCATCATCGTGCTCCGGCTCTAGTGTCGTCGCCAATTGCCATAATCCGGCTTACGCATCAACGCCAAGAGTGCTACGCAACTTCGGTTAGCGATGCCCAGGAGCGATTTGCAACAAAAATTAGCTTAGCCCAGGAGTGCTACGCAACTTCGGTTAGCGATGCCCAGGAGTGCTTTGCGATGAAAAATAGTGTTGCCCAAGAGTGCTACGCAACTTCGGTTAGCGATGCCCAGGAGTGCTTCACAGCCAAATATTAGCTTCGCCCAAGAGTGCTACGCAACTTCGGTTAGCAATGCCCAGGAGTGCTTCGCAATATGGCAAATTTGAGGTCTTGGGGGCTGATCGCTTGAATAGCGTAGTTACAAACTCAAGACCCGGCAAAAACGCCACATTAGTCATGGGGGCTGATTACTTATAAAAAGGTACAGCTACAATCTCATGATTCGGCCCAGAGCCACTATATTCTAGGTTTCCTAACTTAAGCTTGATGTGACTCGCGCTTATATGGCCTGATTGCTCACCTGTAAATTCAATCAGCCATGATGCCCATTGGGACTTGTCTGACCCTGTTTTTATCAGAGAAGAGGCGACAGGGAAAATCCATGCGAAAGCCGGCTTATAGTTCAAGGAAACCAAAAGGGTCATCTAAACCAAAAGGATTTGCAGAACGACATATAACGTTCATCAAATAACGCAAATTCTCAGGGTGCACGTACACCATCAGAATAACTAGGTATAATGAAATTTAGAGAGCTCCAAGTAGCTACAGGCAGCAGACCCGGCGCTTGGGGACTACTCATCAAAAAAGTCAGTTATGCTCAAATTGCTATAAGTCCCAGGTTGTCGCAGGCTAGAACCCGGCACTTGGGGGCTACCCAGTTTGAAGCTATCAGTTCTCAAGGAAGACCCGGAACACTGCAAGCAGTAGATTCTGCTCTTGGGGGCTACTCAGTTCGAAGATTTCTGGGTATTATAAATTCAAAGGCCTACAAGAAGACCCGGAACGCAGCAAGCTGCAGATCCGCCTCTTGGGGGCTACTCAGTTTGAAGCTCAAAAGCTATTAAAGTAAGAAACTTGAAGTCCCAGGTTGCTGCGAGCAACAACCCGGCACTTGGGGGCTAGAGTCGGGAAGTAATATTCTCCAAGTTGAAGTATCAAAATCAAATCCGGATCATAAAAGTCTGGAGCATCCTTCAACATAGCCTCCGCATGAGCAGGCTTAATCAAGTCTGGGTCAGATGAACCCGGGTTGAAGAAAACATGTTTATCTGAGGAGGGACGCCAAGAAGAGTCGGCCCCCGTGAGTTAATTAACTTGGATTTCTAGTCCAAAGTATTTATCTTATTTCAGGAACCCGGATGATTGAGCTGACGGCTCCATCCGGAACATGATGATCAAGATCAAGGTCACGAAGGAGAGCAAACCAAGCTCATATACAAAGTCCTAGAGATGAAAGTCGCAAAGCAATGGCCAGGTTATGAACGTGCCGCCAGCAAGAGCCGGCCAAACTGATACCCGAGAGCCTACTTGCTTGATGATTGTTATAGTTTTTTCAGATGATAACCCGGACAAAAGAAGTGACGGCTTCCCCAAGATTATGCCCAAGAGTGCAAGGTGAAGCAAGCCAAGTCTGATGTCCAAGTTATCCTGGGGGATACTGTTGGGGGGATCATAACCCGGTAGGCCCATGAAGAGGGAAGCTTGACCCGCCAGGCAGGAGGCTCGGCGAGGCCAGCTAGCCATCAGCACGGTCGGGTTTTAGTGATAGGCCGGAGAGCTTGTCGGTAACCCGGCCTAAGTAAGTAAGGCTCGAGAAGATCCGGAGGTAGTACACATCACAGAGTCCAAAACTTGGAGGATACGAAAGACAAGACGAGTTAGAGTAGAACTCCAGTAGTCTTACCATGTAAATCAGGAGACCCAGATGTCTTTATAAGCGGGCTCCTAGGTCATAGAGAGACAAGTTAAGAGAGGCTACGATAAGCCATAAGCCAAGTAAGATCGACAAAATAGAGAGAGCTTCGAAAGAAAGAGCTCCCACGCCGGAGTCATCTAAACCCGGCGATCGCCATTGGCGCACCATGTAACATATTATCATATCAGTGATTTATAGCAAGACGTAGGGATCCTCCACCGGGGGACCCGAACTTGGGTAAAAAACATCTTCCCCCGTAGAGCTAGACAATCTCCTGAACACCATAGTCGCCTTGCCCCTCATCTCAAAGTTTGCACCCGGAAACATCAGTCGTGACAATACCACGACAGTCCCAAAGCGCCAGAGGACGCGCTCCTCGACATCTTCTGACGAGCTCTCCTCAGGTATCCCGCACAAACCATCTCCTCGCAGACGAAATGTTCCTCGGGTCTCTCCCGATACTGCATATCCTTTGGCAGGCAATGTCTGGGTCTCTAAATCCCGGTCCTTGTCATGCTCTTCAGATTCCGGTTCTGACACTCCCCTCTCGGACTTTACCGTCAACAAGGGGTAAGCTTTCAACTTTTCTATTCTTTTGCTGTACTCGTCCTACTTTTACCGATTCTTACTTATGTTTGCATGTCTTTTCTTCGCAGGACAAAGGCTGTTCTTGAAGACAATGATGAGACCCCTGGACGGGTGGGGCCTTCTCCTGTGGAGGCTCGCGCCCGGGAGGCCGAAGACAACCAGCCCGTAGACCCGGTTATCACTGACCCGGTGCCTCAGGCCGCCTCTGGCTCTCCCCCGAAAGACAAGCTTCCCACAGTTCCTGAAGAGGAGGACGTGATTGTTACCGGCTCTGGGTCCATTGACCCCAAAGCTCCTTCTACCACCGTGGCCAAGATCCCAGAGCCGAAGGCCAAGGAAACTTCTGTGGCTTCTCATGGCAAGGCTCCCATTATTGTGCCGGAGATTCCTGCTCCCAAGACCAGCCCTCTGAGCGAAATGGAGTTTCCTGAGGTGTTCAAGTTTATCCACCACCGCCTCTCGGAAATTCGCAAGGAGGAATCTCAAATGAGATGCTACCTCCACAAGCGTTTCACGGTATGTTCCTTCTCGTTCCCTATCAGTAGTAGTCCCCAAGTGATGAGCTTGTACTTGTAGATGCTTAGTACTTTGCAATGCTTAGGGAACAAATCCAGAAATTTAGAAAATCTTCACAGTAGTCCCCAAGAGTCGGATATGTGGCTTGCTACGTTCCGGGTCTTCTTGAAGTGCCTCGTAGCTATTTTACTTTTCCAACTGAGTAGTCCCCAAGAGTCGGAACTAGTGCTTGCAGTGTTTCGGGTCTTCTTTAAAATTGCTTGTCTTGGTGAAAACTTCCATGAGTAGTCCCCAAGGGCCGAAGCTACAGCTTGCTGTGTTCCGGGTCTTACTTGAGATCCTAGTTTAGCTTATCTTCAAATTGAGTAGCCCCCAAGTGTCGGGTCTTAGCCTGCAGTGACCTGGGACTTAGAACAATTTGAACCTTTTAACTTTTTCTTTCGAGTAGTCTTCCAGCGCCGGGTTTGCTGCCTGCGGCTGCTCGGGTTCTACTCTCTTTTTATCTTCTAATTTCTGTCTTTCTGATGCTTGTTTAAAGGCATATTCTGCTGAAAACTCTGAGAAGCGCAGCGAGATTCACCACGAGCTTGCACAAGAACTTGGACGCCGTGAGAAGGCTGAGGAGCAGGTCAAGCTACATGAAGAGACGATCAGCCGGCTCATGGCCGAGAACGAGACCCTGCTCAAGAAAATAGCAGAGCAGGAAAAAGTTCTCTGAGTCCAGGATGTTGCCATGAAGAGAATCTCTGCCGAGCTTGACAAGATCAAGAAATACATCCCCAACTTGGCGATAGCTGTGTTCGGTAAGTCTGTTCTTTATGTTGAGCTCTGTGACGTGGGGCTACCTTTCGACTAGCCCACAATGAGGCCACCTGGGCCGCGCCAAGCATGGAGAAGCCCACAGAAGGCCCACTCGGGGTACCACGTATCCTGATCCAGCTCGGTTAGGTTTCGTAACCTTCCATATCTGTAACCGACCACCCGAGACCTGGCTACCTATAAAGCCAGGAGGGTTGCCCGTCCTAGAGGACACGCTGATGCTCACGCTCATAGCCGCCACCATAAACCCTAGCGAGATCGCAATCTCGCCATTGTAATCGCTACTCGCATCAATAATCAGACAAGCAGGAAGTAGGGTGTTATCCTCCGGGAGCCTGAACCTGGGTAAATCCTTGCTTGTCAGCCGTCGTGATCACCAACACTTCTCTCTCCCCCCATCAATCAACCCGGGGTGCACAACCCAAGGATTTGCCGAGTTAACACCTCGTCAATTGGCGCCGTCTGTGGGAAGGCAAACAAGTGTTGGAATCATGGTCGCTCCGGCCCCATCCGCAATGAAGGCTGACGCCCGCGTCACCAAGGGGTCGATCCGCTTCGGCTCCTTCGAGTACGTCCGCCACCCTTCGGCTCGCCGCTCGGTGTACGCCGATCTGGACAAAGGTATACATATCACCTTCGGCTCCATACACTGCTTCGCCGACAGTCGCGGAATATTCAGGTCCGCGGCAACCGCGCCACGCGCGGCAGCACCCGCATCGGCAAATCCACCGCCGCCCTCACCAAGACCCGCGAAGATCGCATCTGTCGCACCCGCGAAGATCGCATCTGTCGCACCCGCGAAGATCGCATCTGTCGCACCCGCGAAGATTGCATCTGTCGCACCCGCAAAGATCGCCCCTGTCGCGCCCGCGAAGATCGCATCTGCATCGACTACATCGACAACCTCAGCAACGGCCGCGCGGATCGAGTCTACTGCACCAATCTCGATCGCACGGTCGGCTAGATCAAGATCTACCTCAGTTACCGCATCCGCGCAGGTGACCAAGGGCTTGCGGCCGACAGCCACGTCGCGCGCGTCTTCGTCTTCATGGGGCTGCCAAGTCTACCCCAAGCCAATCGCACTCGCACCGGCGGCTGCGAAACCTCCGAGCACGTTGACAATCGCGAGAAGACGCAACAACGACTGCGCCGCGCGTCACGTTGCAGCAATTTTCGATCCCGAGCAAGGCTCGGACGACGGAAGCAGCAGTGGCAGCACAAACGGCCCGACCCAAGTCTACCCCGCGCAATGCTTTATGGCGGGCACAGAGCCACCCGAGGATAACGAGGAACCCGCATACCCACTGGAGGTTATCATGCCGGACCAGACTACACTCGTCATCACACGGGACATGGGAATCCAGGCCATGAAGCATGTCGACGAAGGCACGTTCCCTCCACCCGACGCACCGAGAGAGGATCACCTGGCAGTCCAGTACTTGCTACGCAAGGAAGGCGAACGACTCCGCGCCGAAAAAGCCGAGTTACTCCGGCGCAAGAGAGACGCAGATGCATCGAGTGCCAGACGAGCTGCCCTCTCCTTTACCTCCTCTACGGAAGTTAACCAAGGAGCACGGCGAAACAGAGCCCGCGTTCCCCTCCTGACGGACGCCGACCGAACCAGAGTCACCCGCAACCTCGACTCGTCCTTCGTCACCGAGGATGAGAACGGGATACCCGTCCCAAAGACGGCAAACGCCGCCCTGATCTCAGTCGAGACATACCTTCGGCTCACGCAGCCTCCGGAGGGGGACGCCCGTTCCCTTCTCCATAGGCAGCAAATCGCCTCCATAAAGGCGATCGAAGAAGCTCTGGCGGCCAAGGTACCAAGCAACCGGGTACGCGAGCCAGCAACTTCGGAGGTCCCAGCGGCACAGCGACAACCAATAAAGGACCTTCGCGACGTCATCACGCAGAGGACGGTGGACCGTAACCGCAAAGAACGTTCGGCTGGGGCAGCGAACCAAGAACACCAGACCGACCGCGACTTCGAGCCGTGCGGTGCTGCATGCTTCAGCTTCAACATCCGCGACACCCGCATGCCTAAGGGCTTCAAGCTGACAGCAGGCACCCCAAAGTACGACGGGAAGCAAGATCCGCGACTGTGGCTCGAGGACTACCTCATCGCCTGCACCTGCCAAGGCGGGACGTCGACCACGGCAATGCAGTACATCCAGCTTATGCTGACGGATTCGGCGCGCGGATGGCTCACAAGCCAACCCAAGGACTCTTTCCGAACCTGGGAGCAATTCCAGGATAATTTCATAAAAAGTTTCTCGGGAACATTCGCAAGACCAACGACCTACATCGAGTTGCAGGCCTGCAAGCAAGGAAAGGACGAGTCGCTCCGCTCCTACATCCAGCGGTGGACACTCCTCCGCAACACCATGGAACCCGTCTCGGAAGACCGAGTGATGGACGCCTTCATGCACGGTGTTGCTCGCCGCGACCTCCGCGAGGAATTCGGTAGGCTCCAGCCGAAAACCACAATAGAGCTCATGAAGACAGCCAACCAATGGGCCGAAGGAGAGGACTATGTCCGTGATACCTCCCCCAAGAAGGAAGTCGAAACAAGCAACTGGCGTGAGGCGCGCCAAAAGAAGAAACCACGTTACACCCACGACACAATCGAGCTAGTAGCGGCGGGATATGAAACCCCCCGTGATGACAAGCGCGACAACAGTCGACAGTACGATCAAGGTCGACAGTCCAGCTCAAGTCAGTACAACCGTGGCAGCGGCAGCATCAGCCACAATGACGGAGGCCAGAAACGCGAGTGGAAGCGCCCGTTAACACCGGCAGAGGAATTAATGCAACCTTGTAAGCATCATTCGTTCCGCAACCCGGAGACGGGCAAGTGGGGTTCCAGCCATCTACTGAAGGATTGTCGCAAAGCGCGGAAAATATACCAGGCCATGCAGCAAATCATCGCTCCAGTGCAAGCAATACAGGCAACTCCGCAGCTAACCATTCAGGTGGCACCCGCAAACAACAACCAGGTGCAGGCAGCCGGGACATTCCCCCAGCCGCAACAGCAGCTGCAGCTACAAGGCCAGTCGGCAGCGACCGATACGTATCCACCCGCTCGGGGGCAGCTGAACATGATCCAGAGGGGACCACCGTCAAACAGGCGCCAAAAGCTCATCACCCGCCAAGTACTTCAGGCCATCAACAGCCCGCGCGCAGTACCAGACTACCTGCGCGGGTCAGAGACACCAATCACGTTTTCCAGGGCAGATCACCCGTCCGAGGTAACCCGACCCGGACACGCCGCACTAGTGATTGAGGCCCTGATCGGCGACTACAGCTTGAAAAAGGTGTTCATGGACGGAGGCAGCGGACTCAACATCATATTCGCCGATACCCTGAGAAGAATGAACAGGTCGACAGAAAAATTGCCGGAGTCGGAAACCACTTTCCACGGCATAGTACCAGGGCAGGCAATCACGCCCATGGGAACAATCACGCTCGACGTCATCCTCGGAACACCCGAGCACTTCAGGAAGGAGTCGATCGATTTCGAGGTCGTCGACTGGAAGTCACAGTACCACGCCATACTCGGACGCCCAACCTTTGCCAGGTTCATGGCAGTACCCCACTACGCCTACCTGATGATCAAGTTGCCCGGACCGAAAGGAGTAATCACCGTACGTGGCGACTTCGGGCTCTCCAACAGCTGCGATCGCGAGTTCGCCAAAATCTCTGAGTTCTTCGGGGTCGAGGAGCACTTCAAGGCCATATCAGCCGACAACGACAAGACCCTCTTTCCACCTCGCAAGAAGCCAGCTAAGGACGCAGCGTTCAACTCAAACGATGACACCGTCACCCACCAAGTTCATCCGGCTGATAGCAGCAAGACGGTCAAAGTATCGTCAAGCTTGACCCCCGCATAGGAAAGCGCGCTCGTCGAGTTCCTGCATGAGAACTGGAAGATCTTTGCATGGCAACCTTCTGACATGCCAGGAATACCCAGGGAACTCGCCGAGCACTCTTTAAAAGTCCACAAGGACGCAAGACCAGTCAAACAATCCATGCGACGCTTCTCAGGACCCAAGCGAGACGCGATCACCATGGAAGTCGACAGACTACTGCACGCCAAGTTCATCCGAGAAATCAAAGACTCGGACTGGGTCGCCAACCCGGTCCTGGTAGAGAAAAAGAAGACGAAGAAACTGCGCATGTGCGTTGACTTCACTGCAGTCAAAAAGTGCTGCCCCAAAGATCACTTCCCGCTCCCGCGGATAGACCAGATCATCGACTCGACAGCAGGCTGCGAACGCCTGTCCTTCCTGGACGCCTACTCAGGTTACCAGCAGATCAGGCTGAAAGTCGAAGACGAAGAAAAGACGGCCTTCATCACACCCGACGGCGTCTTTTGCTACCAGACGATGCCGTTCGGGTTAAAGAATGCGGGTGCCACATACCAGCGGACAATGCAAGCGTGCCTCAAAGGGCTCATCGGGCAGATCGTCCAAGTCTACGTCGATGACATCGTCGTCACGACCCGAAAGGAAGATACCTTAGTCGACGACCTCCGCAAGGTCTTCGCTGCACTCGATGTGTACCAAATCAAGCTCAACCCAGAGAAGTGCGTATTCGGCGTGCCAGCCGGAGAATTACTAGGGTACCTCGTATCTGCAAGAGGAATCGAAGCAAACCCCGAGAAGGTGCAGAACATACTCACAATGCCAGCACCAACCAAGCTCCGTGAGGTGCAACGATTAGCCGGCCGAGTCGCAGCTCTCAGCCGGTTCATTAGTAAGTTGGGAGAGAAAGCTTTACCTTTCTACCAACTGATGAAAAAGACGGACAAGTTCGAGTGGACACAGGAGGCGCAGGATGCATTCGACCATCTCAAGAAAACCCTAACAACCTCCCCAGTCCTAGTGGCACCGCTGGAAAACGAGCCGCTATACCTATACGTCTCAGCAACAAACAGGGTGGTGAGCACGGTCCTCGTAGTCGAGCGGGAAGAAGAAGGGCACAGTCACCCGGTGCAAAGGCCCGTCTACTACCTCAGCGAAGTCCTCACACTGTCCAAGCAGAACTACCCGCACTACCAGAAGCTGGCATATGGAGTTTTCATGACCTCCAGGAAGGTCGTCCACTACTTCTCCGAGCACCCGATCACGGTGGTAAGCTCCTCTGGACTAGCAGACATTCTCACAAACCAACGTGCGACAGGACGAGTCGCCAAGTGGGTTGTCGAGCTAGGACCATGGGGGCTGAAATATGCTCACCCGAAGTCCATCAAGGCCCAAGTCCTCCCAGAATTCACCACCGAGTGGATAGAAGCTCAGCTACCAAATGTCCCCGACTTGTCTAACGCATGGACAATGTACTTCGATGGCTCCAAGAAATTCAAGACGGCCGGGGCAGGAGTTGTGCTCATCTCCCCCAAGGGTGACAAGCTGAAGTATGTCCTACAGATGGACTTTCCGACGCCATCCAACAACGAAGCCGAGTACGAGGCCCTGATCCACGGCATGAATATGGCCAAGAACTGCGGCGCCACGCACCTCATGATATATGGCGACTCCTACCTGGTGGTACAGCAAACCATGAAGTCCTGCGACGCCATCGCCGACAACATGATCGCCTACAGAGACCTGTACAACCAGATGGAAGGCAACTTCGATGGCTGCGAGTTACGACACATCGGCCGCGACAGCAACGAAGAAGCCGACGCCCTCGCCAACATGGGATCAGACAAAGTTCCAGTTCCGCCCGGCGTCTTCCTCGAGCGCATCACGCAGAGATCTATCAAGACTCAAGCCGCAGCGAACACTACAACAAAAGCAAAAGGCGATGCAAACCCTAGCCAAGAGAAGGTCCCCACGGAGGTCATGCTAGTCGAAGCTACATGGACAGGACCATACCTGGCGTACATACTGCATCAGAAGCTACCAGCGGACCCAGTCGAAGCAAAACGCATCATCAGGCGCTCCAAAAGTTTCACCGTCATCAACGGGGAGCTCTACAAAAGAAGCATCTCGGGAATCCTGCAGAGGTGCGTAGACCCAATCGACGGCCAAGCCATCCTACTCGACATCCACGCGGGTATCTGCGGGCATCATGCCAGCAGTCGAGCACTGGTGGCCAAAGCACTACGAGCCGGGTTCTACTGGTTAACAGCCATGCAGGACGCCGAGGATCTGGTAAGGAAATGCACAGGGTGCCAAGAGTTTGCCAACAAGCCACACGCGCCAGCATCAGAGCTCAAGACAATACCGCTAGCCTGGCCCTTCGCCCAATGGGGGTTAGACATGGTGGGCCCGCTGAAGAAATCCTCACCCGGAGGGCATACTCACCTCCTGGTTGCAGTCGACAAGTTCACCAAGTGGATTGAGGCCGCACCCATCACAAGTTCGACCGCGTCTTCAGCAGTCAACTTCATCAGGTCCATCATCTTCAGGTTTGGAGTGCCGAACGGGATCATCACAGACAATGGCTCGAACTTCACAGCCGAAGAATTCAAAGACTTCTGCTCAGATCAAGGTATCAAGCTCAACTATGCGTCTGTCTCGCACCCGCAATCCAATGGACAGGTGGAGAAGGCCAACGGTCTAGTCTGCAGCGGCATCAAGAAGCGACTGCGCGTACCGCTAAGACGCGCAGCGGGCGCATGGGTGGAAGAACTACCGTCAGTCCTCTGGAGTCTGCGAACCACGCCAAACAGGTCCACCCAATTCACTCCATTCTTCATGGTGTACGGCGCAGAGGCCGTCCTACCCTGCGACATCAAGTTTGACGCACCACGGGTGGTCGCCTTCGACGAGTCAGACGCAGAAGAGGCACTCGAAGACAGCATGGACATATTGGACGAAGCACGCGACATCGCCCTGGCACGATCAGCCGTATACCAGCAAGACCTGCGCAACTATCACGGACGAAGATTGCGACCAAGAGCTTTCGTCGCAGGTGACCTGGTCCTTCGCCTCAAGCAGAAAAAAGTGCACAAGCTCGCCTCCCCATGGGAGGGTCCGTACATCGTTACGGAAGCAATCGGCAACGGAGCATATCGCCTAAAGGACTCGAAGACAGGAGCAGCCTGCAGCAACCCGTGGAACGTCGCACAGCTCCGGCAGTTCTATGCTTAGTCGACTCAACCATTGTAACAAGGATAGCATGTCAAAGCGGCAGGTTTCAGACGCACTCTTTCCCTTACCAGGGTACCTAAGGGGACTGGAAGGGTTTTAATGAGGCGGCCTGTTCGCAGCAATCAATAAAGTGATTTGAAGAAAATGCTGTTCACTCTACCTTCTCAGTCAAGGCTAACAAAAATCCTAGGCCGCCAATCGATTCACTCGGGGGCTGCGCCACACAGGTTGAAATAATAGCCTAGGCCGCCACTCGAACCACTCGGGGGCTGCGCCAGACAGGCACAACTCAAAATCCTAGGCCTCTACTCGATCTACTCGGGAGTTGCGCCACACAGGTCAAGTCCAAAATCCTAGGTCGCCACCCGACGCACTCGGGGGCTGCACCTCACAGGTCATACTTGAAAAGCCTAGGCCGCCACTCGAACCACTCGGGGGTTGCGCCAAACAGGCACAACTCAAAAATCCTAGGCCTCTACCCGACTTACTCGGGAGGTGCGCCGCACAGGTCAAGTCCAAAATCCTAGGTCGCCACCCGACGCACTCGGGGGCTGCACCTCACAGGTCACACTTGAAATCCTAGGCCACCACTCGAACCACTCGGGGGTTGCGCCAAACAGGCACAACTCGAAATCCTAGGCCTCTACTCGAGCTACTCGAGAGTTGCGCCACACAGGTCAAGTCCAAAATCCTAGGTCGCCACCCGACGCACTAGGGGGCTGCACCTCACAGGTCACACTTGAAAATCCCTAGGCCGTCACCCGAGCTACTCGGAGGCTGCGCCATACAGGTTCACAATGCAGGCTTATGCCGTCACCCAAGGTACTCGGGGGCTCGCCACACAAGTCAAAACAGAAGCAAGCACTCGCACAGTAACGAAAACAATTTCATTCGTTACTCAAGAACTCTTAGCTTCATATACTGTTATTTACATCGGCATAGTCGCCACATCAAACTAACCCTGTACAGAAGAAGGAATCTACTCTCAGTCTGCAGGCTCGGCCTTCGGCGCCCCGAGTGGGCCTACAAGGCGCTCGCTATGCTTCTGCACCTGATCAATCATCTGGCGCGCAGCCATCAAGGTATCGGCGTACTCGGAATCGCCAGGTAGTCCACCCATCAACCTCTCCAACGGAAGGTTAGGCCGATGCAGCCGAACGTACGCCAGAGCCGCATTCGCCCCGGCGACAAGCTGGGCGTGGACGATCTCCTGCAGAGCATCACCATCACGGAACCTCTCCAGCAAGGCGGCCAGACCATGCGGCTGCCCATTGTGCGGGAAGTAGACGCGGTGGATATGCCACAGGGTCTTCCGGCAATTCTCCAAGAGGAAAGCCGCACGCCAAGTCCGGTCAAGCATGAGAGCAAGAATGCGCCCTTGCGACTTGTTCACCCAGAACTGGCGAGCTTCGCGAGAGTCGGCAGACGCCTCCCGGGTAACACGCTCTTCAACGCGATCCCGCTCAGCCTCCCAATCCGGGTTCACGTCTGCAAACACAAAGCTAAAAGTCAGAACCAGCAAGTCTACTACAAGGAAAGGCAGCCGCAGAGGATACCAACCTTGAAGCTGCCGACTGATGAGATCGATTTCCCCAATCAGAAAATCTTCACGCGGGGAAAAACCTGCAGTAGGATGCGACTTGGAGCGCCGCAAGAGCAGCTCGGTATTCTTCAAGGTAGCCTCAAGCTCAACCAACTTATTCTTCAAGTAAGTGATTATGCGCTGGTCGTTCGCGCTTCGCGGCGGAGCCAGCGCCGCCCGACGACGACGAGCACCCGACGAAGACCCATCACCGCTAGGACCAGCCGCAGAAGCA
Organism: Poa annua; assembly: GCA_026929855.1. Taxonomy (NCBI): domain Eukaryota; kingdom Viridiplantae; phylum Streptophyta; class Magnoliopsida; order Poales; family Poaceae; genus Poa; species Poa annua. Next base: position 23,756,950 of record CM049439.1, on the reverse strand, counting down.
GAAGAAGTGCGGCCGCGCACGTCAGTCTGCCATAAGTTCGCAGAGTCAATACAGATGCGTGACTGCTCAACGCAAGCAAATACAATTGAAGACACTCAATTTCAGCACACAAATTGTTCAAGGTCAGAAGACCAAATAAGATATCAGTCGTTACAAACAAAAGGTACGAATGCAGGCTAAGGCGACTGCCGAATCCCTACAATACTACTACTCCTGGGCAGCAGACTCCGAGCGAGAGCGGGTCTTCCGGGAAGCAGCCGCCTCAGACGCCTTGGCAAGCGCCCTCTCAAAGGTGGCCACAAGCTTCACAGCTAGCTGCTTAGCCTGCGCCTTCACTCCGCCAAGCGACGCGGTCCGGCCGTCAGCCCTCCGAGGGAAGCCACTGACAACCCTCTCGAAGTTGCCCTCAATCTGGTGACCTAGAATGAGCTGGAAGGTGAGCTCGGAGCCGCGTACCGTCTGCGTCCGAGTGAAGTCCGCAAGGGTGGTGGCATCTTCCTCGAACGGAGCAGCAAGAGCGTCGACGGCAGTCGGTGGCGCATCACTCGGGAAGATGCTCCGGTGCACCGTCGTTAGCGCGCCAGTCGACTGCTTCAGCGCAGCCGCCGACTTCCTCAGCGCATCGGACGCGTACGCGCAAACGCGGTCGAGGAAGCCGACAGCAGTCGCCAAGTCAACCGTGTCACTCGACGAGCCCTCCTTAGGAGCTCCACCGCACGTCTCTGCGCAAGTCAAGCATCAGACAAAGGCATAAGCAAAACACAGTAGGCATCAAGCCGAAACTTACCCCCAAGAGCACTGGCGAGTGAAAGGAGGCGGTCGACTTGAGTCTTCTCTTGGTCAACCCGCACCCGCTCACGCTCCCGGAACTCGAGCAGAGCTTTCTCAAGCTCAGCCTGAGCCTGGAGCTTCAGCTCTAGCTCAGCAACCCGCTCGGTAGCCTGGTCCAGAGAAGCACGCAGCTGGTCCCTCTCCTTCTCCAGGCGAACATAAGCCGCGGCCGCCTCTAGCTGCTGGCGGTAGTACGGCTAAAACAAACACAGGATCTTAATAAAGTTGCGGGCGACTCTACTAGTCACCCACACCTTCGGGGGCTACTCCCATCGGGAGCGCTGATCGCGCACCCGATGATAATTCAAGACTACAAGTACAAGTACAAAGGACTTACGTGGTCCAGAAGGTCGACATCTACGGAAGGCGGCGGAGGAGCGCGACTCGAAGACGCGATGACGGCAGGTTGCGTGCGTTCCTCAACTGCTACCCGGGTCACCAGCTCGGACGGAGGGGCGGACGTATGCTCCACCTCATGGTGAGGCGAGTGGACATCGCCAGAACGACGGCTGAAGCAAAACAGAACAATGACCTAAAGGACTGGAACTACAGAAGACAACTCGGAGTCAACAAGGTACTCACCTGGTGGTCTCGAGGTCATCATCACTCCCCAAGGAGACAGACGGCAGCCGCGCGAACGCGCGTGGCGGCGCGGAGCTGACAGGGGGGGCAGCCAGTGGCTTACTCCAGCCGCCAGAAGACCGCGCACCCGACGACGTCGCGACGACCTACTCTGGATCAGCATCTGCACCCCTAGCGGGCGACGAAGCAGTCGCAGATTCACCGCCACTGCTGCGCTTCTGCCTCTTCCGGGCGGGTTCTACCTCGTCATCGTCATCCTCCACTTCGTCGTCAGGAGAGACAGCGGACGGCAGCTCGTCGTCATCCTCCTCCACAACCCTCGACTCGTCGTCGGATCCATTTTCAGGGAGAGGAGGAAGGCTGACCAGCAGAGATCGACCCTGAAGCAAGTAGACGCAAGTCGAATTAAGAAGCAGGACTTCAAGACAAGAAGAAACAAAGAGAACAAAAAGGAACATTACCTCAGGAACGGGGTTCGTCGCCCCATATGCAGCAACCGGGCACTTAACGTTGCAAGTATCCGCGGCTCGGAGGTTGGTGATGGACCTCACCTTGGCTTCCACCTCCTCGTCGTCAAGTGGCTCGGCACTGACGCCCTCGACGGCCCACATCGGGTGGGGCCGAACGGCAAGCGGCTGCACCCGAAGACGGAAGAAGGCGGCCATCAAGAAGACGCCACCCGCCTCGCGCCCAAGGGTCTTTGTGAGGTCCCGCAGCAAGCCCAGCAGTGGCCGTGCGGCTTCCTTCTCCTCCGCAGTCAGCGGGTGCGTCCAGGCACGAGTCTTCCGCAGTTCGCGCCCGCTGTCGAACGCCGCCAGGCCATCCTGGCTCGACTGAACGTAGAACCACTTCTTGCGCCACCCCTGGACGGAGTCCGACTTCTTCATCTGGAAGTACGCGGTGTCACCGCGCACTTGGATTCCGAAGCCGCCCACAGGGTATGGTAACCCGCTCTTCCCGACGTTCTTGCGAACGAGGAAGAGCGACTTCCACAGCGCCCAGTGGGGCGCGACACCCAGGAAGCACTCGCAAAGCACAATAAAGCCCGCGATGCTCAAGACGCCATTGGGGGTCAGATCATGGATCTGAACCCCATAGGCGTACAAGAGACCGCGCACAAAATCGTGCAAGGGGAACCCGAAGCCCCGCGGAAGGAAATCCACGAAGCATACGCGTTCCCCATCGCGGGGTGTGGGGTAAACTTCTTTGCCAGGAGCGCGTACCTGGACTTGATCAGCAGGAGGAAGGAGACCTTGAGCACGGAGGAGTTCGACCTCCGCCTTCTTCACAGATGACCTCTGCCAGTCGCCGTCGGGCTTCTTCATCAGCCCGGCTTCGTCGGCGGCGGCGGAGGAACCAGCGGCAGTCTTCGGCTTGCCCATGGCTACGCGGGGCAGCGCAAGGTGCGCGGACAAATAGCACGGAGCTCTGGTGAGGGCGAGAATGGCAGAAGGCAGAGGAAAGGAGGCGTGGACGAATGGAGAAGACGATGCCCTCGCGCTGCGGCGCAGTACTTACGCCCCAGCAAAATCAATCTCAGCCTTCCGTCGTGCAGCGGTTCAGAGCATCCACATCCCGCCGTCCACGTGTCAAGCAAAGAGGCCAACCGTCGCCGCCCACCTCCTCCACTACGCACAAGAATCGAGGCGTCATCATCGTGCACGAAAATTTCGCGCCCAGCTCGGAGACATGACAACTGCTGACCGCGGTCAGCGCTGCCAGCGGGCCCCGCCATGTCACGTCCCATCGGGCGCAGAGGCGTGCAAGGAAACGTCAGCAACGACGTCATCAAGCCAACGGCTCCAAGCAAGAGAAAACAGCGCGTTAACTCGAGCGCAAGATTCGAGTGGTAAGCTTCTAAGCTGAAACAACTTAAAACAGTGCGCAGGTCAAAGAACCCGAAACATCTATTCGGGTGACAAAAAGAGTCGAGTAAGCTCCAGCAGCCGAATCAAATTTACATGTAAGCCAACAGGCCGAATAGAAACAAGCTTCACATGAAGAACAAGACAAAGGAAATTCGACTGAACGTATTACTCCCATCGGGAGTGTCCTCTTCGACTGAAGGAAACGAGTACAAGCTCAAGATCAAGCAATCCAATGGCGCGTCCAGGAGGAGGAAGTCCTTTGCCCGACGCTGCGCTTCGACCAAGCACTCGGGGGCTACTGACGTGGGGCTACCTTTCGACTAGCCCACAATGAGGCCACCTGGGCCGCGCCAAGCATGGAGAAGCCCACAGAAGGCCCACTCGGGGTACCACGTATCCTGATCCAGCTCGGTTAGGTTTCGTAACCTTCCATATCTGTAACCGACCACCCGAGACCTGGCTACCTATAAAGCCAGGAGGGTTGCCCGTCCTAGAGGACACGCTGACGCTCACGCTCATAGCCGCCACCATAAACCCTAGCGAGATCGCAATCTCGCCATTGTAATCGCTACTCGCATCAATAATCAGACAAGCAGGAAGTAGGGTGTTATCCTCCGGGAGCCTGAACCTGGGTAAATCCTTGCTTGTCAGCCGTCGTGATCACCAACACTTCTCTCTCCCCCCATCAATCAACCCGGGGTGCACAACCCAGGGATTTGCCGAGTTAACACCTCGTCACTCTGGTATTCAAACTTTTGTCTTCCTTTCTGTACTCACTCCCTTTTCTTCTTGTCAAGCGGAGCCCAAGGTGTTACCAGCAAGACGACCATCCAAGCCATTTATGGTGTTACCAGACGGCTGTACTTTGGCTGCTCTGAGATGATAAAGATGTCGACGTCTTCTGGCAATCCACCTCCGGGTCTCCCAGACTTCTTGGCTGCTACTTCGGTTGTGCCAACGCTCATGGGACGCTGGAAGGTGTCCTCCTGCCGAAAGGGTGCAATTCGTGTACTTGCACTCGCCAAGGCCTACTACCCAAACATTGACCCAGAGTTGCTTTCCAAGGGCTTCCTTGAGTTTCAGGCGGACGGGAAGAAGTATACGGCCAAGATATTTGCAAAGCTTGTGAAATCTGTCTGGCTGCCAGCTTGTCGTATTGCCGATGGGCTCACGCTGGACGACTTCCAAGCAACCTACAATGATGAGAACCAAGCAGTCAAGGAAGATCCGCCTCAGCCGATCAACCTGTGGAAGCCGGTAGAAGAAGCGCCGCAATTCTTCACGCCCTTCACTACAAGTGCGAATCCTTCAAGCTCTACTCCTGATGTACCAGCTCCTTCTCGTCCTTCTGATCTTGACGGCTTTGAGGCTTTGGCCTCGGTCGTTTTGCAGAAGCAACCAAGCAAAACTACAAAGGGTACGAAGGACCTTGGGCAAGGATCTGCGCCGGTCCTCCACTCCAGTAGATCGTCCTGATGTTCCCAACGCCGACTCTTGTGTCGGCTTACAAACTTTTGGCTTATCTTGATCCTGAAACAATTAATTGGCCAGCTTGGCCTGTAATAGGTTAGCTATGAATATTTAAGTCTTACTCTGTGATGCGCCTTCGTGCGTTGTTGAAGACCTTGCTTGTTTATACGATATCATCATTTCGTGAAATCTGCAAGTCTTTTTGGTTTGGATGACCCTTTTGGTTTCTTTAGGTCTCTGCAAAGCCGGTTTTCTCATGACATCTTTTGTGCAAAAACTCCTAAGAAATCAGGGTCTGCTAAGTCCCCATGTGCATCATAGTCAAATTGAAACCCGGGTTTGAGCATCTGGGTCATATATTATGTGAGAATAACATCAAACCTACATGCAAGTATAACCAAGAATAATTGTGGCGTCTTTGCCAGGTCATGAGTTTGTAACTTAGAACTTTCTTAGTTAGGAAGCCCCCAAGACCCTGATCACATGTAAAATAAGGACTCACGCATTTATATGGTGAAAAGACAATACTCTTTCTTTAGAGGTGCCTGCCTCATTTCATTGATCATATAATATGTACATAGCTAGCAAGCCGTCTCATTAAAAACCTTCCAGTCCCCTTAGGTACCCTGGTAAGGAAAAGAGCGTGTCTGAAACCTGCTGCTTTTAAACTGTAAAGATACAAAAAGGTGGAGCTCTCTCATCCGGGAGCTCACAAAACCTAAGTGTAGTAAGGCCTAAGCTCTTCTATGTTCCAGGGCCTGTCATTTTCTTGCATTGGGAATCTTGTATGGTCTGTGTTGTTCCCTGTCACTGTAGCTTCTTCTCTGATATCCACCAAGTAGTAGGATCCATTGTGCAAGTTCCGGCTGACCATGAAGGTGCCTTCCCATGGGGGAGTCAACTTGTGAAAGTCGGTCTTGTTTTGAGCTAGTCGTAAGACTAAATCTCCTTCCTGGAAAGTTCTTGATCTAACCCGGCGACTGTGGTAGCGCCTCAGGTCTTGTTGATATACGGCTGACCTCTCCAGAGCGAGTTCTCGTGCTTCTTCAAGCATATCAACTGAATTTTGCCGGGCTATCTCGTTCTCTGTCTCGACATAATTTGCAACTCTTGGTGAATCATGAAGGATGTAGCTGGGTAACACGGCTTCTGCCCCATAGACCATGAAGAAAGGAGTGAAGTCTGTTGATCTGTTTGGGGTTGTGTTTATGCTCCAGACGACTGATGGAAACTCTGCTTCCCAGCATCCGGCTGCCCTGATTAATGGAACCCGGAGTCTTGGCTTGATGCCTCTGAGCAGCTCCTGGTTTGTCCTCTCCACTTGTCCGTTTGACTGAGGGTGTGAAACTGAAGCAAGGTCAAGTCGGATGCCGTTCTCTTTGCAGAATATCTGCATCTCTCCGAGCGAAAAATTTGTCCCATTGTCCGTGATGATGCTGTGAGGATATCCAAAGCGGTATATGATCTTCTTCAGGAATTTGACTGTTGTTGCTGCTGTGCAACTATTGACGGCTTGTACTTCAACCCACTTTGTGAACTTGTCCACAGCGACTAAGAGGTGAGTCTTTTTGTTGGGTGACGTCTTGAAAGGTCCCACCATGTCCATGCCCCAGACTGCAAAGGGCCATGTTATTGGGATGGTCCTCAAATCCTGAGCCGACACATATATCTGCCTTGCATATCGCTGGCATCCATCACAGACCCGGGCAATATTCTCCGCGTATGCCAAAGCCGTCAACCTGAAGAATCCGTGTCTGTACGCCTTGGCGACCATTGATCTTGTGGATGCATGATGTCCGCAATCTCCTGAGTGAATTTCCTGAAGTATCTTCCGGCCTTCCTCTGGTGATACGCATCGCAGAAACACTACTGACGTACTCCTCTTATATAACTCTCCAATGATGATGGTGTATGCCTTGGCCCGGCGTACTATCTGCCGCGCCAGCACTTCGTCTTGTGGTAGCTCTTCCCTCAACAGGTAAGCCAGATACGGCTTAGTACATGATGGGGTTTGATGTAAGGCGGCAACCAACTGTGAGTCCGGGTCATCCAGATTTGCTAACTCTTCTTCTGTTGGAAGCTTGACTGATGGATGATGTAACTCGGCGAGGAATACGTTTGGAGGCACCGGCTCTCTTCTGGAACCGAGTCTTGATAAGGCGTCAGCTGCCTCGTTCTTTCTCCTGTCGATGTGTTCCACCTGGTATCCTGAGAAGAAACCAGCGACTTTGTCTACCTCTCTCCTGTAAGCTGCCATATTAGCGTCCTTCCTGTCCTAGGTTCCTGATACTTGCTGAGCGACAAGGTCGGAATCTCCATAGCACATGACCCTCTTGAAGTTCATCTCTTTGGCGACTCTTAAACCATGTAACAGAGCCTCATACTCTGCGATGTTATTGGTGCACGGCTCGAAGTGTATCTGCAAGACATAGCTCAACTTGTCTCCTTTTGGCGAAGTTAAAACAACGCCGGCTCCCGAACCTTCAAACTGTTTTGACCCATCGAAGTGCATAACCCAGTGCTTTGTGCTTGGTGCAGGTGGTAAGGGATCAAACTCTGTCCAGTCATTGATGAAATCAACTAGGGCTTGTGACTTGATTGTTGTCCTTGGCTCGTAGTTGATATGATAAGGCCCCATGTCGATGGCCCACTTTGCAATCCTGGCTGTAGCTTCTCTGTTTTGATGATTTCTGCCAATGGGGCAGAACTCACAACCGTGACGGGATGCTCTTGAAAGTACTGCGGCATTTTCCGGCTTGCCATGAAGACGCCGTAGACTAACTTTTGCCACTGCGGGTATCTCTGTTTTGACTCTGTCAAGGCTTCGCTAACATAGTAAACCGGCCTTTGAATTGGGTACTCTTTTCCTTCTTCTTTACGCTCCACCACAACCACGGCACTGACGGCTCGTGAATTTGCAGAGACGTATAATAACATCGGCTCCTTGCTCGTGGGAGACGCTAGAATTGGTGTTGAGGACAGTGTTTTCTTCAAGTCTTCAAAGGCGTCATCAGCTTCTTGACCCCAAACAAACTTGTCTGATTTCTTCGGCAGCTTGTAAAGTGGAAGTGCTTTCTCTCCCATCCTCGCAATGAACCAGCTTAGGGCTGTGACACAGCCCGTCAGCTTCTGTACATCGTTCACGCATTCTGGCTTCTTAAGGGTCATGATGGCCTTAATCTTAGCCGGGTTTGCCTCTATTCCTCTCCCTGAGACTATAAAACCCAGCAACATGCCTGCTGGTACTCCGAACACGAACTTTGTCGGGTTTAGCTTCATCTGGTACTTGCGAAGGTTGGTGAAGGTCTCTGTCAGGTCATCAAGTAGTGACCCGGCTTTCTGTGACTTGATCACGACGTCATCAACATAAGCGTGCACGTTGTGACCAATTTGATTCTGAAAACAATTCTGGATGCATCTCTGATAAGTGGCACCTGCATTCTTGTGACCAAACGACATGGTTTTGTAACAGAAAGCACCAAAGGGGGTGATGAATGAAGTCTTCTCTTGGTCATCCACATTGAGCTTGATCTGATGATACCCGGAATATGCGTCCAAGAAACATAACAACTCGCTGCCGGCTATGGCATCGATAATCTAATCTATACGAGGCAGTGCAAAGGGGTCTTTTGGAAAAACCTTGTGCAAACTGGTGTAATCCACGCACATGCGCCACTCTCCGTTTTTCTTCATGACTAGGACCGGGTTTGCCAGCCACTTAAGGTGATAAACCTCCATGATAAACCAGATACGGCTCAGTCCATGATGGGGTTTGATGTAAGGCGCCAACCAACTATGAGTCCGGGTCATCCGGATTTGCTAACTCTTCTTCTGTTGGAAGCTTGACTGATGGATGATGTAACTCGGCGAGGAATACGTTTGGAGGCACCGGCTCTCTTCTGGAACCGAGTCTTGATAAGGCGTCAGCTGCCTCGTTCTTTCTCCTGTCGATGTGTTCCACCTGGTATCCTGAGAAGAAACCAGCGACTTTGTCTACCTCTCTCCTGTAAGCTGCCATATTAGCGTCCTTCCTGTCCCAGGTTCCTGATACTTGCTGAGCGACAAGGTCGGAATCTCTATAGCACATGATCCTCTTGATGTTCATCTCTTTGGCGACTCTTAAACCATGTAAAAGAGCCTCATACTCTGCGATGTTATTGGTGCATGGCTCGAAGTGTATCTGCAAGACATAGCTCAACTTGTCTCCTTTTGGCGAAGTTAAAACAACGCCGGCTCCCGAACCTTCAAACTGTTTGGACCCATCGAAGTGCATAACCCAGTGCTTCGCGCTTGGTGCAGGTGGTAAGGGATCAAACTCTGTCCAGTCATTGACGAAATCAGCTAGGGCTTGTGACTTGATTGTTGTCCTTGGCTCGTAGTTGATATGATAAGGCCCCATGTCGTGTAACATCCCAATATTTTGGAATGTTTGAAAATCACTAAAATTTGAAACTTTTGTTTTTATTAAAATAAAATATTAAAAGTTTTAATAGAAACCAACAATTTTGGCAAGGTGATTTAATTTTTTTTAAAGACACATTCATCTTATAAAATGTTTTCTTTCCAAATAGCTGATTTTGATTATTTAACTTTTGGCTATTTATTAAACTCAAAAACCATACTTGCAAAGTGCCTTAAAGTTATTTGAAATTATGCCTAATTTGTAAAATGGTTTTTCATGAATAAAGTCAACATAAAGAATGAAATGTTTCCCAAATGTATTTTAGAGAGTTTCAAATAAATCATATCATTTTCGAACATAACTTTGCATAAAAGTGTTATTGGTTTGAAAATGAGTCCATTATATTTTCCATTTCTTTTCAAATATTTGTGTTATGTTATTTAATATTGTACTCAAGCCAAAAATGATTTAATATTGGAAAATGAGTTTAAATTAACTTAATTTCAAACTTCTATAAGTGATGTATTTTTTATAAATTATATTTAGCCAAAAATAAAATTATTTAAGACATGTTTTCAAATTTGACATAAAGTGTCAAATTTGTATTTAATCAATATTTCAAAATTATGATTTTTAAAAAGTGTTCAAAATATACCCACAACTGTTTTAAAACATATATATGATTTTTAAGAATTTTTAGAAATTTATTTGACTTCATTTGGACACTTAAAACAAAAGATATGAAATAAATAAGAAAAATGAGAAAAAGAAAAAGAAAAATTGCTAACGTCAGCGATGACGTCAGCGTCGTCTCCAGCGGACGGAAATCACGCCCGAAGAACAGCTCACGCGTTACGTTCTTCCCGAATTGATTCCGGACGTTTTACTCGACCAAATCACGCTCCGTTTCTTCCTAATTGAAGCCCACGATCTCCTCCTTAATTCCCGCACAAAAGCCCTCTCCGAAACGCTCCCATACTTCCGTATTTTGCCCGCCGAAGACCTCGCCGGCCGTTACGGCCGAGATATTTCGCCGCGTGATTCCGGGCGATTAACGCCACGATTAGTTGCCATTCTTTACTCTATAAATAGCCCTCGACCCCCTCCTTCTTTCCCCTCTCCCCTTTTGTCGAATCGCGCCGCCAGGCTGGAGAAATTGCACGCCGGAGTTCGTCCGTGCCCGAGACGTTTTCCTCGCGATTCCGTCCGGGTGAGACGTTACCCGAACCCCAGGCCGCCCTTCTCCTCTTCCATACGGTTGTGCGCACCTCCTGATGTCTTCTTTGCTTTTTCCCCGCACCCGTTCGTCGTGGGCGAACACGACCGAGGTCGCCGGCGTCCGCTCGCTCCTCCACGCTACACCGCCGTTCCAGGAAGCTTCCCTCGTCGTCAACCACAGCATAGAGTCCCCCTCGATGCACCGCACCTCATGGTGGTCTTCCCCGAGCCCGGGAACCGCCGGAGCACCCTCTCCGTCGACCGCCGAGCCGCCGTCGCCGCCGTCACCTTCGTTTCCGGCGAGATGCGCCGCCGCGGTAAGACCCTTCGCTCTCCTGCCGTCCGATCTGTTTTCTACGCGTAGGATTAGATCCTAGATCGAACCGGTACGGTTCAATGTCATCCGTCAGATCTAGATCCAACGATCCAGATTAGATCCGGTCAACGGCCAGTTAGCGCACCGTCAGCGACACAGTCAGCGGAGGCAGCCAATCAGAAAACGCCACGTGGCTCGGTTTTCTTTTAAATTCCAGAAAACATGTCAAACTTTGAAAATTCATAACTTTCAAACCGTAACTCCAAATTTGACAAACTTTATATCCCTGGAATCAGTAGAATAATTAGAATGTATTAAAAATATAATTTGCAACTTTTATTTCGTGCACAAACATGTTATTGTTAAATTACTTAAAATTGGTATTTTAATCATAAAACTTTTTCTGTAATTCATTTTTGAGTAAACTCAATTGCTAAAAATTTGTTTAAACGCCCCCTGTCCATTAGCACTGTTTATAAAATTTTATTATAAAAATTTAATCACAGAAAACTTTAATCTTGTATTTACCCCCTTTTATTATATTTTGCTATAATAGAAATTAACTAAATTGCATTTATAGCTTCATGCATACTTTATAAAAATCACAAAAATTAGTATGATGTTTCTTGTGATTAAAAAAATTGCATTTCATGCATAGCATATTTTATTGTATAGTTATACCCCTCATAGGAAAACTTCTCCCTTAGTTTTCTCTAAGTATTTTGATTAGGTTTATTTTCGACATAGTGGTTTTGAAAAGGTTGTACTTAGACATACTTGGGATTCTCAACATGGAGCTAGGAGGCCAATGAAGACTTAGCCAAGAAAACAGCCTCCGGAAGCATCTCCAAGAAACAAAAGCACTTAGAGGAAAAGCAAGAGGAACTTCAAGAAAACCAACCCCCTTTATTCTCTAATTCTTTTCTCTCTTTTCTTTTCTTCTCTCTTAGATTTCTTGGTGGCTAAGTTAAATCCAAGACCAGCCCTGGTGACACCAAAACCATCAACTCTACAAATAGCAATGAAGTCATCACATCAAGGAGAAAGCTCAAGGAGAAGATTCCTTGAAGACCAACTACATCCTTCTTTCTATCTTTTCCCTCTTTCCTAATCTTGTCTTTCACTTTAGACATAAACCCCTTTTTGATCATTATGTTACCACCCTTGAAGTATGTTGGATCCTAGCGGCATAGTGAGATGAAGCGGCCTGGAGACTAACCTTACATGTCCACGTACATGAGACCTGTTCCACAATCATAAGTGGCTGGCCGGGTGTCTGTCTCTCTCACTATAGTGAATATCCAATTTACAAAGAGTGTTTATAATTGTTGATCACCTTGAAGAATAGACTTAGTATTTTCTCTAAGTATTTATGCACATCATTACTAAGTCCTTAGAAAAAGGAGTATCAACTTCTTAGAAATTATTTTTTTTGACTTGATGTTTTAGCATCTAGTCCTTAGTTAAAATTCGACCCCATTTGTTATGACTTGGTCCTTAGTCATTTTTGACCAAATTCTTGCCTTGCACTTAACTTAGAATATTTTCATGGCATGACATGCATCTCTAGTCCTTAGAAATAATTTGCACCTCATGCATAACATATTTTTCCTTAGAAGTTTTACGAAACTTGTTTGTTCATTATGTATTGTGTTGTTGTGTGATTGTTTATAATTGCTATGTATATATTGAACGGAGAGCTCCGAGTAACGTTGAAAAGAGTTTGTGAGCAAAGACGACTTCCAAAGGCAAGTGGCACATTCATAAATTTCCTAAGTATTTTGTCTATGCATGACTTAGTTAATTTCCTTATGCATGTGTAGGACTTAGTTGTATTGCAATGCAGACATGTTTAGATTTCCCCTACTCCAGTGTGTCTAGGTACCTATGTAATGACTTAGTAGAATTACTGATGCTATGCAAAAGTTGTTTTATGAAAATATAAATTCTACTAAGTTAAGAAAGAACCTCCTGGGTGGATTGGTTGGATACGGAGGCGAAGTTGAGTGGCTACTCAGGATCATTTCTATGGTGTATACCTGAGTATGTGCACTTGTGGATGGCCACCCAGGGAACAAAGGGATCTGAACAACTCCAAGTGATGTTAGCTTCCAGTGCAGCCATTGCCAATATGGGCTCTTGCTTGATCAACTAAGTTGCGTGGACTCGCCCCGGCTTGACAAGCAGATGTAGAGGGTGTTAGGTGGAACGGGTCAAGCCAGTATGGGGAGGGAAAATGCTTCTGAAAGATCTCGTCTCATTCTTCTCCTTTTCCTTATCACTTCCAAAGTGTAGAGGATAGTTTGGGCTGAATGGGTACAATGGTGAACGTGCACAACCTCTGCAGAGTGTAAAACTAAGTACTTAGCCGTGTCCCCGGTTACGGACAATTTTGAGCAGCTGATCAAGGACGTCAACGGAGGATCCCACCATTCCAACTTCAAAATTTAAAACTTGATGGGTGAACAAGGGTAGAATGAGACAGTGGATTTCATGCCACGGATGTCTCGAATAGAAGAAAAGTGTTTTCAAAAGGGTTAGGAAAAAATTGGCTTTATGCAAAATAGCCTTGAACTCCACCAGCCAAATAAGCATATAGGTTATTAGAGTTATTCCATTAAGTGTCCATCATAGTGTCACTTGCCAGTTCCATTTTAAATGGTTCTGACCCACGTTGTTGCAATATTTTTCTTATTGCAGATTGTTCAGATAACGAGTGAGGTTTCGTTTAAGAGTTTCGAGTCTGCAACCAACATGTTTTCGCCTGTGGCAACATGAAGATGATGGAGACTCACTGTTATTGTATTTCCGCTACTTTACTCTTTCAATGCTAGCTTCGTGCTATGCAACTTGTAAAGAATATTTCCTTTGTACTGGATCATCGATGTAATAAAATTGATACTTTGTTGTGATATTACATCGTAAACTGTGTGTGCAAACGAATCGATCCAGGGATTTGCACTATACACAGGGACTTGCCATTTTCTAAGTGCAGGTCCGCTACATGTCGATGGCCCACTTTGCAATCCTGGCTGTAGCTTCTCTGTTTTGATGATTTCTGCCAATGGGGCAGAACTCACAACCGTGATGGGATGCTCTTGAAAGTAGTGCGGCATTTTCCGGCTTGCCATGAAGACGCCGTAGACTAACTTTTGCCACTGCGGGTATCTCTGTTTTGACTCTGTCAAGGCTTCGCTAACATAGTAAACCGGCCTTTGAATTGGGTACTCTTTTCCTTCTTCTTTACGCTCCACCACAACCACGGCACTGACGGCTCGTGAATTTGCAGACGTATAATAACATCGGCTCCTTGCTCGTGGGAGCCGCTAGAATTGGTGTTAAGGACAGTGTTTTCTTCAAGTCTTCAAAGGCGTCATCAGCTTCTTGACCCCAAACAAACTTGTCTGATTTCTTCAGCAGCTTGTAAAGTGGAAGTGCTTTCTCTCCCATCCTCGCAATGAACCGGCTTAGGGCTGTGACACAGCCCGTCAGCTTCTGGACATCGTTCACGCATTCTGGCTTCTTAAGGGTCATGATGGCCTTAATCTTAGCCGGGTTTGCCTCTATTCCTCTACCTAAGACTATAAAACCCAGCAACATGCCTGCTGGTACTCCGAACACGAACTTGGTCGGGTTTAGCTTCATCTGGTACTTGCGAAGGTTGGTGAAGGTCTCTGTCAGGTCATCAAGTAGTGACCCGGCTTTCTGCGACTTGATCATGACGTCATCAACATAAGCGTGCACGTTGTGACCAATTTGATTCTGAAAACAATTCTGGATGCATCTCTGATAAGTGGCACCTGCATTCTTGTGACCAAACGACATGGTTTTGTAACAGAAAGCACCAAAGGGGGTGATGAATGAAGTCTTCTCTTGGTCATCCACATTGAGCTTGATCTGATGATACCCGGAATATGCGTCCAAGAAACATAACAACTCGCTGCCGGCTGTGGCATCGATAATCTAATCTATACGAGGCAGTGCAAAGGGGTCTTTTGGAAAAACCTTGTGCAAACTGGTGTAATCCACGCACATGCGCCACTCTCCGTTTTTCTTCATGACTAGGACCGGGTAAGCCAGCCACTTAAGGTGATAAACCTCCATGATAAACCAGATACGGCTCAGTCCATGATGGGGTTTGATGTAAGGCGGCAACCAACTATGAGTCCGGGTCATCCGGATTTGCTAACTCTTCTTCTGTTGGAAGCTTGACTGATGGATGATGTAACTCGGCGAGGAATACGTTTGGAGGCACCGGCTCTCTTCTAGAACCGAGTCTTGATAAGGCGTCAGCTGCCTCGTTCTTTCTCCTGTCGATGTGTTCCACCTGGTATCCTGAGAAGAAACCAGCGACTTTGTCTACCTCTCTCCTGTAAGCTGCCATATTAGCGTCCTTCCTGTCCCAGGTTCCTGATACTTGCTGAGCGACAAGGTCGGAATCTCCATAGCACATGATCCTCTTGATGTTCATCTCTTTGGCGACTCTTAAACCATGTAACAGAGCCTCATACTCTGCGATGTTATTGGTGCACGGCTCGAAGTGTATCTGCAAGACATAGCTCAACTTGTCTCCTTTTGGCGAAGTTAAAACAACGCCGGCTCCCGAACCTTCAAACTGTTTTGACCCATCGAAGTGCATAACCCAGTGCTTCGCGCTTGGTGCAGGTGGTAAGGGATCAAACTCTGTCCAGTCATTGACGAAATCAACTAGGGCTTGTGACTTGATTGTTGTCCTTGGCTCGTAGTTGATATGATAAGGCCCCATGTCGATGGCCCACTTTGCAATCCTGGCTGTAGCTTCTCTGTTTTGATGATTTCTGCCAATGGGGCAGAACTCACAACCGTGATGGGATGCTCTTGAAAGTAGTGCGGCATTTTCCGGCTTGCCATGAAGACGCCGTAGACTAACTTTTGCCACTGCAGGTATCTCTGTTTTGACTCTGTCAAGGCTTCGCTAACATAGTAAACCGGCCTTTGAATTGGGTACTCTTTTCCTTCTTCTTTACGCTCCACCACAACCACGGCACTGACGGCTCGTGAATTTGCAGAGACGTATAATAACATCGGCTCCTTGCTCGTGGGAGCCGCTAGAATTGGTGTTTAGGACAGTGTTTTCTTCAAGTCTTCAAAGGCTTTATCAGCTTCTTGACCCCAAACAAACTTGTCTGATTTCTTCAGCAGCTTGTAAAGTGGAAGTGCTTTCTCTCCCATCCTCGCAATGAACCGGCTTAGGGCTGTGACACAGCCCGTCAGCTTCTGGACATCGTTCACGCATTCTGGCTTCTTAAGGGTCATGATGGCCTTAATCTTAGCCGGGTTTGCCTCTATTCCTCTCCCTGAGACTATAAAACCCAGCAACATGCCTGCTGGTACTCCGAACACGAACTTGGTCGAGTTTAGCTTCATCTGGTACTTGCGAAGGTTGGTGAAGGTCTCTGTCAGGTCATCAAGTAGTGACCCGGCTTTCTGCGACTTGATCACGACATCATCAACATAAGCGTGCACGTTGTGACCAATTTGATTCTGAAAACAATTCTGGATGCATCTCTGATAAGTGGCACCTGCATTCTTGTGACCAAACGACATGGTTTTGTAACAGAAAGCACCAAAGGGGGTGATGAATGAAGTCTTCTCTTGGTCATCCACATTGAGCTTGATCTGATGATAACCGGAATATGCGTCCAAGAAACATAACAACTCGCTGCCGGCTGTGGCATCGATAATCTAATCTATACGAGGCAGTGCAAAGGGGTCTTTTGGAAAAACCTTGTGCAAACTGGTGTAATCCACGCACATGCGCCACTCTCCGTTTTTCTTCATGACTAGGACCAGGTTTGCCAGCCACTTAAGGTGATAAACCTCCATGATAAACCAGATACGGCTCAGTCCATGATGGGGTTTGATGTAAGGCGGCAACCAACTATGAGTCCGGGTCATCCGGATTTGCTAACTCTTCTTCTGTTGGAAGCTTGACTGATCGATGATGTAACTCGGCGAGGAATACGTTTGGAGGCACCGGCTCTCTTCTGGAACCGAGTCTTGATAAGGCGTCAGCTGCCTCGTTCTTTCTCCTGTCGATGTGTTCCACCTGGTATCCTGAGAAGAAACCAGCGACTTTGTCTACCTCTCTCCTGTAAGCTGCCATATTAGCGTCCTTCCTGTCCCAGGTTCCTGATACTTGCTGAGCGACAAGGTCGGAATCTCCATAGCACATGATCCTCTTGATGTTCATCTCTTTGGCGACTCTTAAACCATGTAACAGAGCCTCATACTGTGCGATGTTATTGGTGCACGGCTCGAAGTGTATCTGCATGACATAGCTCAACTTGTCTCCTTTTGGCGAAGTTAAAACAACGCCGGCTCCCAAACCTTCAAACTGTTTTGACCCATCGAAGTGCATAACCCAGTGCTTCGCGCTTGGTGCAGGTGGTAAGGGATCAAACTCTGTCCAGTCATTGACGAAATCAACTAGGGCTGTGACTTGATTGTTGTCCTTGGCTCGTAGTTGATATGATAAGGCCCCATGTCGATGGCCCACTTTGCAATCCTGGCTGTAGCTTCTCTGTTTTGATGATTTCTGCCAATGGGGCAGAACTCACAACCGTGATGGGATGCTCTTGAAAGTAGTGCGGCATTTTCCGGCTTGCCATGAAGACGCCGTAGACTAACTTTTGCCACTGCGGGTATCTCTGTTTTGACTCTATCAAGGCTTCGCTAACATAGTAAACCGGCCTTTGAATTGGGTACTCTTTTCCTTCTTCTTTACGCTCCACCACAACCACGGCACTGACGGCTCGTGAATTTGCAGAGACGTATAATAACATCGGCTCCTTGCTCGTGGGAGCCGCTAGAATTGGTGTTTAGGACAGTGTTTTCTTCAAGTCTTCAAAGGCTTTATCAGCTTCTTGACCCCAAACAAACTTGTCTGATTTCTTCAGCAGCTTGTAAAGTGGAAGTGCTTTCTCTCCCATCCTCGCAATGAACCGGCTTAGGGCTGTGACACAGCCTGTCAGCTTCTGGACATCGTTCACGCATTCTGGCTTCTTAAGGGTCATGATGGCCTTAATCTTAGCCGGGTTTGCCTCTATTCCTCTCCCTGAGACTATAAAACCCAGCAACATGCCTGCTGGTACTCCGAACACGAACTTGGTCGGGTTTAGCTTCATCTGGTACTTGCGAAGGTTGGTGAAGGTCTCTGTCAGGTCATCAAGTAGTGACCCGGCTTTCTGCGACTTGATCAGGACGTCATCAACATAAGCGTGCACGTTGTGACCAATTTGATTCTGAAAACAATTCTGGATACATCTCTGATAAGTGGCACCTGCATTCTTGTGACCAAACGACATGGTTTTGTAACAGAAAGCACCAAAGGGGGTGATAAATGAAGTCTTCTCTTGGTCATCCACATTGAGCTTGATCTGATGATACCCGGAATATGCGTCCAAGAAACATAACAACTCGCTGCCGGCTGTGGCATCGATAATCTAATCTATACGAGGCAGTGCAAAGGGGTCTTTTGGAAAAACCTTGTGCAAACTGGTGTAATCCACGCACATGCGCCACTCTCCGTTTTTCTTCATGACTAGGACCGGGTTTGCCAGCCACTTAAGGTGATAAACCTCCATGATAAACCAGATACGGCTCAGTCCATGATGGGGTTTGATGTAAGGCGGCAACCAACTATGAGTCCGGGTCATCCAGATTTGCTAACTCTTCTTCTGTTGGAAGCTTGACTGATGGATGATGTAACTCGGTGAGGAATACGTTTGGAGGCACCGGCTCTCTTCTGGAACCGAGTCTTGATAAGGCGTCAGCTGCCTCGGTCTTTCTCCTGTCGATGTGTTCCACCTGGTATCCTGAGAAGAAACCAGCGACTTTGTCTACCTCTCTCCTGTAAGCTGCCATATTAGCGTCCTTCCTATCCCAGGTTCCTGATACTTGCTGAGCGACAAGGTCGGAATCTCCATAGCACATGATCCTCTTGATGTTCATCTCTTTGGCGACTATTAAACCATGTAACAGAGCCTCATACTCTGCGATGTTATTGGTGCACGGCTCGAAGTGTATCTACAAGACATAGCTCAACTTGTCTCCTTTTGGCGAAGTTAAAACAACGCCGGCTCCCGAACCTTCAAACTGTTTTGACCCATCGAAGTGCATAACCCAGTGCTTCGCGCTTGGTGCAAGTGGTAAGGGATCAAACTCTGTCCAGTCATTGACGAAATCAACTAGGGCTTGTGACTTGATTGATGTCCTTGGCTCGTAGTTGATATGATAAGGCCCCATCTTGATGGCCCACTTTGCAATCCTGCCTGTAGCTTCACTGTTTCTGATGATTTCTGCCAATGGAGCAGAACTCACAACCGTGATGGGATGCTCTTGAAAGTAGTGAGGCATTTTCCGGCTTGCCTTGAAGACGCCGTAGACTAACTTTTGCCATTGCGGGTACCTCTGTTTTGATTCTGTCAAAGCTTCGCTAACATAGTAAACCGGCCATTGAATTGGGTACTCGTTTCCTTCTTCCTTACGCTCCACCATAACCACGGCACTGACGGCTCATGAATTTGCAGAGACGTATAATAACATCGGCTCCTTGCTCGTGGGAGCCGCTAGAACTGGTGCTGAGGACAGTGTTTTCTTCAGGTCTTCAAAGGCGTCATCAGCTTCTTGACCCCAAACAAACTTGTCTGATTTCTTCAGCAGCATGTAAAGTGGAAGTGCTTTCTCTCCCATCCTCGCAATGAACCGGCTTAGGGCTGTGACACAACCCGTCAGCTTCTGGGCATCGTTCACGCATTCTGGCTTCTTAAGGGTCATGATGGCCTTAATCTTAGCCGGGTTTGCCTCTATTCCTCTCTCTGATACTATAAAACCCAGCAACATGCCTGCTGGTACTCCGAACACGAACTTGGTCGGGTTTAGCTTCATCTGGTACTTCCAAAGGTTGATGAAGGTCTCTGTCAGGTCATCAAGTAGTGACCCGGCTTTCTGCGACTTGATCACGACGCCATCAACATAAGCGTGCATGTTGTGACCAATTTGATTCTGAAAACAATTCTGGATGCATCTCTGATAAGTGGCACCTGCATTCTTGTGACCAAACGACATGGTTTTGTAACAGAAAGCACCAAAGGGGGTGATGAACGAAGTCTTCTTTTGGTCATCCACATTGAGCTTGATCTGATGATACCCGGAATATGCGTCCAAGAAACATAACAACTCGCTGCCGGCTGTGGCATCGATAATCTGATCTATACGAGGCAGTGCAAAGGGGTCTTTTGGAAAAACCTTGTGGAAACTGGTGTAATCCAGGCACATGCGCCACTCTCCGTTTTTCTTCATGAATAGGACCGGGTTTGCCAGCCACTTAAGGTGATAAACCTCCATGATAAACCAGATACGGCTCAGTCCATGATGGGGTTTGATGTAAGGCGGCAACCAACTGTGAGTCCGGGTCATCCGGATTTGCTAACTCTTCTTCTGTTGGAAGCTTGACTGATGGATGATGTAACTCGGCGAGGAATACGTTTGGAGGCACCGGCTCTCTTCTGGAACCGAGTCTTGATAAGGCGTCAGCTGCCTCGTTCTTTCTCCTGTCGATGTGTTCCACCTGGTATCCTGAGAAGAAACCAGCGACTTTGTCTACCTCTCTTTTGTAAGCTGCCATATTAGCGTCCTTCCTGTCCCAGGTTCCTGATACTTGCTGAGCGACAAGGTCGGAATCTCCATAGCACATGATCCTCTTGATGTTCATCTCTTTGGCGACTATTAAACCATGTAACAGAGCCTCATACTCTGCGATGTTATTGGTGCATGGCTCGAAGTGTATCTACAAGACATAGCTCAACTTGTCTCCTTTTGGCGAAGTTAAAACGACGCCGGCTCCCGAACCTTCAAACTGTTTTGACCCATCGAAGTGCATAACCCAGTGCTTCGCGCTTGGTGCAAGTGGTAAGGGATCAAACTCTGTCCAGTCATTGACGAAATCAACTAGGGCTTGTGACTTGATTGATGTCCTTGGCTCGTAGTTGATATGATAAGGCCCCATCTCGATGGCCCACTTTGCAATCCTGCCTGTAGCTTCACTGTTTCTGATGATTTCTGCCAATGGAGCAGAACTCACAACCGTGATGGGATGCTCTTGAAAGTAGTGAGGCATTTTCCGGCTTGCCATGAAGACGCCGTAGACTAACTTTTGCCATTGCGGGTACCTCTGTTTTGATTCTGTCAAAGCTTTGCTAACATAGTAAACCGGCCATTGAATTGGGTACTCGTTTCCTTCTTCCTTACGCTCCACCATAACCACGGCACTGACGGCTCATGAATTTGCAGAGACGTATAATAACATCGGCTCCTTGCTCGTGGGAGCCGCTAGAACTGGTGCTGAGGACAGTGTTTTCTTCAGGTCTTCAAAGGCGCCATCAGCTTCTTGACCCCAAACAAACTTGTCTGATTTCTTCAGCAGCTTGCAAAGTGGAAGTGCTTTCTCTCCCATCCTCGCAATGAACCGGCTTAGGGCTGTGACACAACCCGTCAGCTTCTGGACATCGTTCACGCATTCTGGCTTCTTAAGGGTCCTGATGGCCTTAATCTTAGCCGGGTTTGCCTCTATTCCTCTCTCTAATACTATAAAACCCAGCAACATGCCTGCTGGTACTCCGAACAAGAACTTGGTCGGGTTTAGCTTCATCTGGTACTTCCAAAGGTTGGTGAAGGTCTCTGTCAGGTCATCAAGTAGTGACCCGGCTTTCTGCGACTTGATCACGACGTCATCAACATAAGCGTGCATGTTGTGACCAATTTGATTCTGAAAACAATTCTGGATGCATCTCTGATAAGTGGCACCTGCATTCTTGTGACCAAACGACATGGTTTTGTAACAGAAAGCACCAAAGGGGGTGATGAACGAAGTCTTCTCTTGGTCATCCACATTGAGCTTGATCTGATGATACCCGGAATATGCGTCCAAGAAACATAACAACTCGCTGCCGGCTGTGGCATCGATAATCTGATCTATACGAGGCAGTGCAAAGGGGTCTTTTGGAAAAACCTTGTGCAAACTGGTGTAATCCAGGCACATGCGCCACTCTCCGTTTTTCTTCATGAATAGGACCGGGTTTGCCAGCCACTTAAGGTGATAAACCTCCATGATAAACCAGATACGGCTCAGTCCATGATGGGGTTTGATGTAAGGCGGCAACCAACTGTGAGTCCAGGTCATCCGGATTTGCTAACTCTTCTTCTGTTGGAAGCTTGACTGATGGATGATGTAACTCGGCGAGGAATACGTTTGGAGGCACCGGCTCTCTTCTGGAACCGAGTCTTGATAAGGCGTCAGCTGCCTCGTTCTTTCTCCTGTCGATGTGTTCCACCTGGTATCCTGAGAAGAAACCAGCGACTTTGTCTACCTCTCTCCTGTAAGCTGCCATATTAGCGTCCTTCCTGTCCCAGGTTCCTGATACTTGCTGAGCGACAAGGTAGGAATCTCCATAGCACATGATCCTCTTGATGTTCATCTCTTTGGCGACTCTTAAACCATGTAACAGAGCCTCATACTCTGCGATGTTATTGGTGCACGACTCGAAGTGTATCTGCAAGATGTAGCTCAACTTGTCTCCTTTTGGCGAAGTTAAAACAACGCCGGCTCCCAAACCTTCAAACTGTTTTGACCCATCGAAGTGCATAACCCAGTGCTTCGCGCTTGGTGCAGGTGGTAAGGGATCAAACTCTGTCCAGTCATTGACGAAATCAATTAGGGCTTGTGACTTGATTGATGTCCTTGGCTCGTAGTTGATACTATAAGGCCCCATCTTGATGGCCCACTTTGCAATCCTGCCTGTAGCTTCACTGTTTCTGATGATTTCTGCCAATGGAGCAGAACTCACAACCGTGATGGGATGCTCTTGAAAGTAGTGAGGCATTTTCCGGCTTGCCATGAAGACGCCGTAGACTAACTTTTGCCATTGCGGGTACCTCTGTTTTGATTCTGTCAAAGCTTCGCTAACATAGTAAACCGGCCATTGAATTGGGTACTCGTTTCCTTCTTCCTTACGCTCCACCATAACCACGGCACTGACGGCTCATGAATTTGCAGAGACGTATAATAACATCGGCTCCTTGCTCGTGGGAGCCGCTAGAACTGGTGCTGAGGACAGTGTTTTCTTCAGGTCTTCAAAGGCGTCATCAGCTTCTTGACCCCAAACAAACTTGTCTGATTTCTTCAGCAGCATGTAAAGTGGAAGTGCTTTCTCTCCCATCCTCGCAATGAACCGGCTTAGGGCTGTGACACAACCCGTCAGCTTCTGGGCATCGTTCACGCATTCTGGCTTCTTAAGGGTCATGATGGCCTTAATCTTAGCCGGGTTTGCCTCTATTCCTCTCTCTGATACTATAAAACCCAGCAACATGCCTGCTGGTACTCCGAACACGAACTTGGTCGGGTTTAGCTTCATCTGGTACTTCCAAAGGTTGATGAAGGTCTCTGTCAGGTCATCAAGTAGTGACCCGGCTTTCTGCGACTTGATCACGACGCCATCAACATAAGCGTGCATGTTGTGACCAATTTGATTCTGAAAACAATTCTGGATGCATCTCTGATAAGTGGCACCTGCATTCTTGTGACCAAACGACATGGTTTTGTAACAGAAAGCACCAAAGGGGGTGATGAACGAAGTCTTCTTTTGGTCATCCACATTGAGCTTGATCTGATGATACCCGGAATATGCGTCCAAGAAACATAACAACTCGCTGCCGGCTGTGGCATCGATAATCTGATCTATACGAGGCAGTGCAAAGGGGTCTTTTGGAAAAACCTTGTGGAAACTGGTGTAATCCAGGCACATGCGCCACTCTCCGTTTTTCTTCATGAATAGGACCGGGTTTGCCAGCCACTTAAGGTGATAAATCTCCATGATAAACCAGATACGGCTCAGTCCATGATGGGGTTTGATGTAAGGCGGCAACCAACTGTGAGTCCGGGTCATCCGGATTTGCTAACTCTTCTTCTGTTGGAAGCTTGACTGATGGATGATGTAACTCGGCGAGGAATACGTTTGGAGGCACCGGCTCTCTTCTGGAACCGAGTCTTGATAAGGCGTCAGCTGCCTCGTTCTTTCTCCTGTCGATGTGTTCCACCTGGTATCCTGAGAAGAAACCAGCGACTTTGTCTACCTCTCTTTTGTAAGCTGCCATATTAGCGTCCTTCCTGTCCCAGGTTCCTGATACTTGCTGAGCGACAAGGTCGGAATCTCCATAGCACATGATCCTCTTGATGTTCATCTCTTTGGCGACTATTAAACCATGTAACAGAGCCTCATACTCTGCGATGTTATTGGTGCACGGCTCGAAGTGTATCTGCAAGACGTAGCTCAACTTGTCTCCTTTTGGCGAAGTTAAAACAACGCCGGCTCCCAAACCTTCAAACTGTTTTGACCCATCGAAGTGCATAACCCAGTGCTTCGCGCTTGGTGCAGGTGGTAAGGGATCAAACTCTGTCCAGTCATTGACGAAATCAACTAGGGCTTGTGACTTGATTGTTGTCCTTGGCTCGTAGTTGATATGATAAGGCCCCATGTCGATGGCCCACTTTGCAATCCTGGCTGTAGCTTCTCTGTTTTTGATGATTTCTGCCAATGGGGCAGAACTCACAACCGTGATGGTATGCTCTTGAAAGTAGTGCGGCATTTTCCGGCTTGCCATGAAGACGCCGTAGACTAACTTTTGCCACTGCGGGTATCTCTGTTTTGACTCTGTCAAGGCTTCGCTAACATAGTAAACCGGCCATTGAATTGGGTACTCGTTTCCTTCTTCCTTACGCTCCACCATAACCACGGCACTGACGGCTCATGAATTTGCAGAGACGTATAATAACATCGGCTCCTTGCTCGTGGGAGCCGCTAGAACTGGTGCTGAGGACAGTGTTTTCTTCAGGTCTTCAAAGGCGTCATCAGCTTCTTGACCCCAAACAAACTTGTCTGATTTCTTCAGCAGCTTGCAAAGTGGAAGTGCTTTCTCTCCCATCCTCGCAATGAACCGGCTTAGGGCTGTGACACAACCCGTCAGCTTCTGGACATCGTTCACGCATTCTGGCTTCTTAAGGGTCATGATGGCCTTAATCTTAGCCGGGTTTGCCTCTATTCCTCTCTCTAATACTATAAAACCCAGCAACATGCCTGCTGGTACTCCGAACAAGAACTTCGTCGGGTTTAGCTTCATCTGGTACTTCCAAAGGTTGGTGAAGGTCTCTGTCAGGTCATCAAGTAGTGACCCGGCTTTCTGCGACTTGATCACGACGTCATCAACATAAGCGTGCATGTTGTGACCAATTTGATTCTGAAAACAATTCTGGATGCATCTCTGATAAGTGGCACCTGCATTCTTGTGACCAAACGACATGGTTTTGTAACAGAAAGCACCAAAGGGGGTGATGAACGAAGTCTCTGTTACTTGCAAAGGTTGGTGAAGGTCTCTTGGTCATCCACATTGAGCTTGATCTGATGATACCCGGAATATGCGTCCAAGAAACATAACAACTCGCTGCCGGCTGTGGCATCGATAATCTGATCTATACGAGGCAGTGCAAAGGGGTCTTTTGGAAAAACCTTGTGCAAACTGGTGTAATCCAGGCACATGCGCCACTCTCCGTTTTTCTTCATGAATAGGACCGGGTTTGCCAGCCACTTAAGGTGATAAACCTCCATGATAAACCAGATACGGCTCAGTCCATGATGGGGTTTGATGTAAGGCGGCAACCAACTGTGAGTCCAGGTCATCCGGATTTGCTAACTCTTCTTCTGTTGGAAGTGTGGGGACCCCGGACTAGCTGTCCGAAATACCCTTGTGCCTACAACATCAGCGATCCCATGATCAGTCTGTCGCTGAGCACAATCAACTGGTATCAAAAGAACATCCATAATTACCGAAGGAATTACTTACTCGATTGAAGCCATAATCTTCAATAAGTTCTTGCAGCGGAAAAACACCAATCAACGTGGGGCCCGAGTCATTTGCCAAGACACCTACAGGCAGCTGACTGGGAAGACGGCCTAGTTCGCACAGACGTCATCGGTCTCTCGGTCTTCATCTTGCTTCTTCTTGAACTCTGGACATGGGAATATCCAGGGACACAGCCATGAGTACATTTACGTACTCGCAAACTACCCCAACATGAGCATGCGCTATTCTTTTATTTGTTTAAATAAAACTTTGTTTGCCTTGAAAAACTCTATATCTTTATTGAAAAAGGAAAGAAGGTCTTCAGAACTTTTCCCATAAATCTGCCTTTGTAAGGAGTCTCTTTAAAACTTTTTCCCAAAAGGGGCATCTTTGTTGAAAAAGGTAAGAAGTCTCTTTAATAAACATTTTATCGAAAAATCACCATTTTATCTGTTTCTCCAAAACTCCTCTTTTTCCTGACCATAAACCGTCATGATACATATTCTCCAACAACCTCATACCGATCCGTTGGTATAGGTGTATGGAACATTCTCCACTTCATTTTCTTTTTAAAACTCAAATCTTTTCCAAAACTTGCACATGGTCAAAGTAGGGCCTCCCAACTGTCCATATCCGAGGACTCGGCTATTCGAATAGTTTTAATCCCTCTGCAGAGGTAGCACGCTTTTCCCACACCCATCCGATAACTCATCGTGTCTGCCACGTCTCGCCATACCAGGGGTATGCGAAGTTGAGTCACCGACCCTAGTCTGTCCTTTGCTCATGCTAGTATAGGATCCTGCCCCTGTGAACTATTCCATCTACACTCAGTCCAGTTTCCCGTCGGAAACCCTAAGTGTGAGGACTCATAGGTTTTATCTGGCGGTGTATAGGGGACATCCTTCTATCCTCCTCCTTATCTACTCATAGAGTTTGAGCGAGGACCCAGGTCAGGGGTAGGTCACCAAACCATTCCCTCATGCATAACAGAGTCATCTCCGTTGATGCAGTGTCCCATACTAATAAGAGCAAACTATATGACTAAGCCCTTTCCCATATGGGGGTAAGTGTGGTCGCACAGGGTATCGGCTGATCGACGTAAGTACTAAGACACAATGTGCATTTTCTCAAAACCGTCTTTCTCCACATCTTTATTTCAACACCACATCTAGGTGTTTTATATCCACACAAGGTTTTCAAAGGAGTTTTGAATAAAACAATGTTGGTTTTCCCATCCTATAGTTTTAGCATATATTCCTACATAGGGTGGCAAAATAACTTAGGTGTACTTTTGAAAAAGGGTTTTTGTAAGCCTTTGCTTTTAAAAAGAATGACTTTGTAATCTAGATGCATATATTAGGTGCAATCTCAGAGAGTAGCTTGCCTTGCTCAACAAAGTGGTCTTGGTCTTGGTCTTCAGGTTCCACAAATCCCTCCTCCTCGATGTACTCGACAACGTTCTCGTCTATTTCACAGTCAATCAAATACAAATAATCACTAGCCTAATCAATCAATCATCACAGCAACACAAGCTTACTTACTTTATCTAACCATTCCATGCATCAAACATTGTGATTTGAATCCAATTTAGTTGAATTAACTAGTATTTAATCATACCCTAAATTGGGCAGAAACTAGTCACACATGTTTAATTGCATAGTTTGAGTTCTGGTGGTCACAAAAATACAAACTAAAATTCTACAGAGAGCTACTGATGTGTAGAAGATGACCCAATTGGATTTGGGTCATTTGGAGTTATCAAACTCCCTACACAATGTTTTGAATCCATAAGCTAATTAATAAAGTTTTGGCTATTATTTAAATTATGTTCATCTAAAAATTAAACCCTTTTAGGATTGACTAACCATGGTTAAATGTGATCTGATAAAATTGGTTTCAACTAATTTGGATTAATAGAGCATCAGAAACAATCAAGTTTAGAATTTAGACATGCTACTGTATTTTGAATATTGTATTTTTATTATTTATCTAAATGGGGTGAAACCAATTGGGTTGGTTAGACAATTTCCTAAGCTTTCCAGAACAGTTTGATTTGTTCCAATTGGAGTTGTAAATTTCAAGTTATGAATTTTCTAAAACTGAGTTCAGTACTGGTTTTGAATTAAACCTAAATTCGAATAAATAGCCCAGAGCGGATAATGTTTAAAAATCTGACAGAGGGGACCCACTGGTCAGCGACTGCGGGCGCGCGGGTTTCATTTAAACCTGACGTGCGGGGCCCGCATGTCAGCGCCTAATCTAACCGAACCGGTAAGTTGCCGTTGGATCAAGATCCAACGGCCGGGAGCGAGCGCGTCGGCGGCGACCAGAACTGGGCGGCGCCGCGGCTCCGGCGACGGCGAGGTGGACGGTGTGCTCACCTAGGGGCTCGGGAGGACGTGGCGACGGTGCAGGAGGGGTGCGGAGGCTCGGGGAAACTCGTGGGCGAGGTGGCGCGGGCTGGGAAGGCTCCTGGCGTCGACGGCGTGAAGCTCCTCCGTCCGCGGCCGTGCCCCAATTCCGGCGAGTCCGCTGCTTCGCTCCTGGGCATGAATCAGAGGGGAAAGGGGACCGGGTGAGTGAGGCGGTAATGGGGAAGGGGATGTGAGCCAGAGAGGAGAGAAAGGGATGCCACCACGGCCTGGCCGTGGTCGTCGTCTACCTCGGGACGGCGAGCTCGAGGGTGGCCACAGACGGCCGAGGCTTTGCGGCGACGGTTCCGCCCTCCAGGCGGTGCACGAGAGGGGGTGGTGTGAGGGGGAGAGGTGGTGGTGAGGTGTGGCGAAACGGGAGCTCGGGGGCGGCTTTTATAGCGGCCGGGCGGCGCACGGTGGACGTGGCGCAGGGGGCACCCGAGGGCGTGCCGGCTCGCCGTAGGGTTGGCGCGGGTGTGGCTAGGCTGCGGGATGCTCAGGGGACCGAATGGACAAGGAGGGGAGGCGTGGAGGAAGCTCGGCAGGGGGGGGGGACGCCCTGGCGTGCTCTGGGAGGGCTCGGGCGGTGCGCGGCGCGCACTGTCCACGGCGATCCTCCGGCGGGAACGGGTTCCTGCGGGCTGCGGTGCGACGGGAGAGGGGGCAGCACGGTGAGGGAGAGAGGGGGGGGGGCCTGGCACGGGTTAGCACGGCGTTGCCACCTCCGCTGCCTACGCGACATGGCGACGTGCGCACGGCCGTCGCTGTCGCCGGCGTCTCCTCGACGTTCCAGGCCACCATTTGGCTCACCCTTGCGCGCGGCGTGATCGTGGTGAAGAGGGGCATGCCAAGGAGGCATCAATTTGACCAATGCACAACTCAATACTCGGATTGATCCACGGATTGGCTCGGGTTTGGGAAGAACAGGTGGTGCACAGAAGGTGTTCGATGAAATTCCTGAACCAAAACAGTAGACATTTTGGCTATTTAATTTTCATAATTTGCTTAATTCTTTTGGGCCCAAACTTAGGATCTAGGCTAAATACATTATTGGTAAGTGATACAAAGTCTTCTTGAAATATTTGGAAATATTTCAATAATGAATTTCTAATTTGAATTTGAGGTTTTTGAATTTGAAAATTTGAAAGGGAAAAATTGTGGAATTGAACAAGAGGGTTTCTATCACCACCCCATTGAACTTGTTTTGAAAATAGATGGATTTCTAAATTTGAGAAATAGTGTGACACTTGTCACATTGTTTTTATTGTTTTATCTCTTGTTTTGTTTTATTTTCTTTTCTTCAAATTTTTAATTAGAGCTAACAACCAACATATTCACAATAATCATTTATCATAAGCAACAAGCACAATCAACACATATAAAAATAACAAAAGTTTTTGTTGGCCCATATTTTAGACATAATAATTGATATTAAAATTTTGGGATGTTACAGATCCTCCCCCCCTTAAAATAAATCTCGTCCCGAGATTTGCAAGGTGGGGTAATAGGGGAGTACGAGGGCCTGAGTTTTAGGCTGGTTATGCTTCCGAGGTTGTGGCTTCTTTAGTAAGGTCACCACGTGAGATCTTGACAAATTTATGCTGCGAGGCTTTCTATTGGTTAGTTGTATAAGAACGTGGTTGTCTTTTTTGACATCGAATTGCCTTAGTCATACAAGAAGAATTTGTTAACAAGGTAGCTAGTCTTGTCATCAAACTACTTTTCATACTCCAGAGGCTGAGATGTACTGGATTATCTGGCGTTCTATTTAGTTTGGGGTATGACACTCAAGTGTTTGAGCATATAAAAGTGATTTGTTAACAAGTTCATGAGGCTTGTTACCAAACTACTTGTATACAACACGAACATTGGAATATCACACTATTTTAGAGAGATTAATAATAACAGCTTCTGATGTATGAGTTTCCGAATACTCAAGGATAGTCCGGTATATTAATTACTTGTTACCAATTTAAGAAATCTCTTTTTAATCTCTTTGTCGCAGTTCCTTCTTCTTGCGGTCTCTGAGCTTGAATCTTCCTAGCAGTTCCTCTTCAAGATCTTGACGCACTTGCTCCAGATGGTGCTCGAAGGCCATTATCTGATTTTCCGGTTAGGTTGCAAAAATCGCAGGTTATTGGTTAAAGATTGGGGGTCTTTTGTAGCTTGCGAAACAGCCAGTTCTTATCGGGAGACGGTTGAGATAAGAAGAACTTTCCAGAAAATATTTTCCTAAGAGGCTTTACATCTGCAACAAGGTGCAACTGACGAAAAGGAATTTTTATAAAAAGAGAACTTTGGTTTACTTTATGTTGCCATTAAGACGTGATTGTGAACGCACAAGAAAATCGACACACTAACAGAGAAGTCTCAAACAAACAACAGAGAAACACAGTGCACATAAGCAAAGGCACACAAGGTACTTCTAGTACCGCAGGATGTACTACTCGTGGTAATCGGGTATTACAACCGAGGGTCCTATCATGCTTTTCCTATGGGCCTTGGTTGATATGGTTGGTGGAGTCTTCTCTTTGTCGCCTTCGTCTTCAGCTGGCGAAATTTATCGAAGGAGTGACTGGGTGGAATTGTTGATATTGAGTTGAGGTCTTCGGAGGTCTCTTGCTTTGTTGATATCGATAACATGGGTACGGGCGGGTCCATCACCTCGACGTGGAATGTTGAGTACTTGCAATGGAAGCTTCTTCTCGTAGGTGCTAGCTAATTAGGTCTCACTTGGGTGCATCGTCAAGTATTTTGAACAGGTAAGAGATAACAGAAGAATCCATGAAAAATCTTAAAATAGAAGGGTAAGACTTTGAAATATTTGAGAAGGTGAGAGGAGTGGAAGTTATTTCTGGACTTCCATAGATAAAAATATATTTTTGGTAACAATATATTTTTAACAAAATATTTCTTTCCTAACTAACGTCCATGCTAACTAAGGTCTGTTACAGTCAACGATGGCTCTGATACCAAGTCTGTGGGGACCCCGGACTAGCTGTCCGAAATACCCTTGTGCCTACAACATCAGCGATCCCATGATCAGTCTGTCGCTGAGCACAATCAACTGGTATCAAAAGAACATCCATAATTACCGAAGGAATTACTTACTCGATTGAAGCCATAATCTTCAATAAGTTCTTGCAGCGGAAAAACACCAATCAACGTGGGGCCCGAGTCATTTGCCAAGACACCTACAGGCAGCTGACTGGGAAGACGGCCTAGTTCGCACAGACGTCATCGGTCTCTCGGTCTTCATCTTGCTTCTTCTTGAACTCTGGACATGGGAATATCCAGGGACACAGCCATGAGTACATTTACGTACTCGCAAACTACCCCAACATGAGCATGCGCTATTCTTTTATTTGTTTAAATAAAACTTTGTTTGCCTTGAAAAACTCTATATCTTTATTGAAAAAGGAAAGAAGGTCTTCAGAACTTTTCCCATAAATCTGCCTTTGTAAGGAGTCTCTTTAAAACTTTTTCCCAAAAGGGGCATCTTTGTTGAAAAAGGTAAGAAGTCTCTTTAATAAACATTTTATCGAAAAATCACCATTTTATCTGTTTCTCCAAAACTCCTCTTTTTCCTGACCATAAACCGTCATGATACATATTCTCCAACAACCTCATACCGATCCGTTGGTATAGGTGTATGGAACATTCTCCACTTCATTTTCTTTTTAAAACTCAAATCTTTTCCAAAACTTGCACATGGTCAAAGTAGGGCCTCCCAACTGTCCATATCCGAGGACTCGGCTATTCGAATAGTTTTAATCCCTCTGCAGAGGTAGCACGCTTTTCCCACACCCATCCGATAACTCATCGTGTCTGCCACGTCTCGCCATACCAGGGGTATGCGAAGTTGAGTCACCGACCCTAGTCTGTCCTTTGCTCATGCTAGTATAGGATCCTGCCCCTGTGAACTATTCCATCTACACTCAGTCCAGTTTCCCGTCGGAAACCCTAAGTGTGAGGACTCATAGGTTTTATCTGGCGGTGTATAGGGGACATCCTTCTATGCTCCTCCTTATCTACTCATAGAGTTTGAGCGAGGACCCAGGTCAGGGGTAGGTCACCAAACCATTCCCTCATGCATAACAGAGTCATCTCCGTTGATGCAGTGTCCCATACTAATAAGAGCAAACTATATGACTAAGCCCTTTCCCATATGGGGGTAAGTGTGGTCGCACAGGGTATCGGCTGATCGACGTAAGTACTAAGACACAATGTGCATTTTCTCAAAACCGTCTTTCTCCACATCTTTATTTCAACACCACATCTAGGTGTTTTATATCCACACAAGGTTTTCAAAGGAGTTTTGAATAAAACAATGTTGGTTTTCCCATCCTATAGTTTTAGCATATATTCCTACATAGGGTGGCAAAATAACTTAGGTGTACTTTTGAAAAAGGGTTTTTGTAAACCTTTGCTTTTAAAAAGAATGACTTTGTAATCTAGATGCATATATTAGGTGCAATCTCAGAGAGTAGCTTGCCTTGCTCAACAAAGTGGTCTTGGTCTTGGTCTTCAGGTTCCACAAATCCCTCCTCCTCGATGTACTCGACAACGTTCTCGTCTATTTCACAGTCAATCAAATACAAATAATCACTAGCCTAATCAATCAATCATCACAGCAACACAAGCTTACTTACTTTATCTAACCATTCCATGCATCAAACATTGTGATTTGAATCCAATTTAGTTGAATTAACTAGTATTTAATCATACCCTAAATTGGGCAGAAACTAGTCACACATGTTTAATTGCATAGTTTGAGTTCTGGTGGTCACAAAAATACAAACTAAAATTCTACAGAGAGCTACTGATGTGTAGAAGATGACCCAATTGGATTTGGGTCATTTGGAGTTATCAAACTCCCTACACAATGTTTTGAATCCAGAAGCTAATTAATAAAGTTTTGGCTATTATTTAAATTATGTTCATCTAAAAATTAAACCCTTTTAGGATTGACTAACCATGGTTAAATGTGATCTGATAAAATTGGTTTCAACTAATTTGGATTAATAGAGCATCAGAAACAACCAAGTTTAGAATTTAGACATGCTACTGTATTTTGAATATTGTATTTTTATTATTTATCTAAATGGGGTGAAACCAATTGGGTTGGTTAGACAATTTCCTAAGCTTTCCAGAACAGTTTGATTTGTTCCAATTGGAGTTGTAAATTTAAAGTTATGAATTTTCTAAAACTGAGTTCAGTACTGGTTTTGAATTAAACCTAAATTCGAATAAGTAGCCCAGAGCGGATAATGTTTAAAAATCTGACAGAGGGGACCCACTGGTCAGCGACTGCGGGCGCGCGCGCGCGGGTTTCATTTAAACCTGACGTGCGGGGCCCGCATGTCAGCGCCTAATCTAACCGAACCGGTAAGTTGCCGTTGGATCAAGATCCAACGGCCGGGAGCGAGCGCGTCGGCGGCGACCAGAACTGGGCGGCGCCGCGGCTCCGGCGACGGCGAGGTGGACGGTGTGCTCACCTAGGGGCTCGGGAGGACGTGGCGACGGTGCAGGAGGGGTGCGGAGGCTCGGGGAAACTCGTGGGCGAGGTGGCGCGGGCTGGGAAGGCTCCTGGCGTCGACGGCGTGAAGCTCCTCCGTCCGCGGCCGTGCCCCAATTCCGGCGAGTCCGCTGCTTCGCTCCTGGGCATGAATCAG
This sequence comes from Poa annua, assembly GCA_026929855.1. NCBI lineage: Eukaryota > Viridiplantae > Streptophyta > Magnoliopsida > Poales > Poaceae > Poa > Poa annua. The sequence continues at coordinate 23,723,240 of CM049439.1, read as the reverse complement.
AGGGGAAAGGGGACCGGGTGAGTGAGGCGGTAATGGGGAAGGGGATGTGAGCCAGAGAGGAGAGAAAGGGATGCCAGCACGGCCTGGCCGTGGTCGTCGTCTACCTCGGGACGGCGAGCTCGAGGGTGGCCACAGACGGCCGAGGCTTTGCGGCGACGGTTCCGCCCTCCAGGCGGTGCACGAGAGGGGGTGGTGTGAGGGGGAGAGGTGGTGGTGAGGTGTGGCGAAACGGGAGCTCGGGGGCGGCTTTTATAGCGGCCGGGCGGCGCACGGTGGACGTGGCGCAGGGGGCACCCGAGGGCGTGCCGGCTCGCCGTAGGGTTGGCGCGGGTGTGGCTAGGCTGCGGGATGCTCAGGGGACCGAATGGACAAGGAGGGGAGGCGTGGAGGAAGCTCGGTAGGGGGGGGACGCCCTGGCGTGCTCTGGGAGGGCTCGGGCGGTGCGCGGCGCGCACTGTCCACGGCGATCCTCCGGCGGGAACGGGTTCCTGCGGGCTGCGGTGCGACGGGAGAGGGGGCAGCACAGTGAGGGAGAGAGGGGGGGGGGGCCTGGCACGGGTTAGCACGGCGTTGCCACCTCCGCTGCCTACGCGACATGGCGACGTGCGCACGGCCGTCGCTGTCGCCGGCGTCTCCTCGACGTTCCAGGCCACCATTTGGCTCACCCTTGCGCGCGGCGTGATCGTGGTGAAGAGGGGCATGCCAAGGAGGCATCAATTTGACCAATGCACAACTCAATACTCGGATTGATCCACGGATTGGCTCGGGTTTGGGAAGAACAGGTGGTGCACAGAAGGTGTTCGATGAAATTCCTGAACCAAAACAGTAGACATTTTGGCTATTTAATTTTCATAATTTGCTTAATTCTTTTGGGCCCAAACTTAGGATCTGGGCTAAATACATTATTGGTAAGTGATACAAAGTCTTCTTGAAATATTTGGAAATATTTCAATAATGAATTTCTAATTTGAATTTGAGGTTTTTGAATTTGAAAATTTGAAAGGGAAAAATTGTGGAATTGAACAAGAGGGTTTCTATCACCACCCCATTGAACTTGTTTTGAAAATAGATGGATTTCTAAATTTGAGAAATAGTGTGACACTTGTCACATTGTTTTTATTGTTTTATCTCTTGTTTTGTTTTATTTTCTTTTCTTCAAATTTTTAATTAGAGCTAACAACCAACATATTCACAATAATCATTTATCATAAGCAACAAGCACAATCAACACATATAAAAATAACAAAAGTTTTTGTTGGCCCATATTTTAGACATAATAATTGATATTAAAATTTTGGGATGTTACAGGAAGCTTGACTGATGGATGATGTAACTCGGCGAGGAATACGTTTGGAGGCACCGGCTCTCTTCTGGAACCGAGTCTTGATAAGGCGTCAGCTGCCTCGTTCTTTCTCCTGTCGATGTGTTCCACCTGGTATCCTGAGAAGAAACCAGCGACTTTGTCTACCAAAGGCGTCATCAGCTTCTTGACCCCAAACAAACTTGTCTGATTTCTTCAGCAGCTTGCAAAGTGGAAGTGCTTTCTCTCCCATCCTCGCAATGAACCGGCTTAGGGCTGTGACGCAACCCGTCAGCTTCTGGACGTCATTTATGCATTCCGGCTTCTTAAGGTTCATGATGGCCTTCATTTTAGCCGGGTTTGCCTCTATTCCTCTTTCTGAGACTATGAAACCCAGCAACATGCCTGCTGGTACTCCAAACACACACTTGGTTGGGTTTAGCTTCATCTGTTACTTGCAAAGGTTGGTGAAGGTCTCTGTCAGGTCGTCCAGGAAACATAACAACTCGCTGCCGGCTGTGGGGTCGATAATCTGATCTATACGAGGCAGTGCAAAGGGGTCTTTTGGAAAAACCTTGTTCAGGCTCGTGTAATCCACGCACATGCGCCACTCTCCATTTTACTTCATGACTAGGACCGGGTTTGCCAGCCACTTCGGGTGATAAACCTCCATGATAAACCCGGCTGCGAGCAGACGGGCAATCTCTTCTCCGATGATATTTTTCCTCTCTGCATTGAAACGACGTAGTCCTTGTTTAACCGGCTTTGCCTTAGGATCAACATGTAAGGTGTGCTCAGTAAGTTCACTCGGTACACCCGGCATGTCTGAAGGAGACCATGCAAAGATATCCCGATTCTCACGGATGAACTTGATGAGCGCGCTTTCCTATTTCTCGTCCATGTGGGCCCCTATCGCAAACTGCTTGGAGGAGTACCCTTCTACGAAATCAATCATCTTGGTGTCTTGTGCAGACTTGAATTTCTTCTTTTCTTACTCGTGAGCCGGCTTTTCCAGCACACGTTTGTCGGCCGGGTCTACCTGAGACTTGTAGTACTTGAGCTCTTCTTCTGAGCAAGCGTGCTCCGCCATAATGGCGTCTCCATTGTCACACTCTATAGCCATATCCTTGCTTCCTTTGATTGTGATTATTCCCTGAGGACCTGGTATCTTCAACTTGAGATATACGTAACACGGCCTGGCCATGAACTTGGCATAAGCCGGCCTCCCAAATAGAGCATGGTACGGACTCTTTAAGTCAACAACCTCGAACTTCAAGAACTCTGATCTGAACTGCTCCTTGCTCACACCAAATGCCACCTCCAGATTGATCTGGCCAATTGGGTGTGCCGACTTCCCTGGGACTATGCCATGAAAGATTGTTGAAGTTGGAGTCAGACGATCTTCAGTTAACCCCATCCTTTTGAATGTGTCTAGATATAAAATGTTGATGCTGCTTCCTCCGTCCATCAGGACCTTGTTTAGAGAAAATCCGTTGACTTGTGGTGCCACAACGAGAGCTAGGAGACCCGGGTGCTCCACTGCTGGCGGATGATCTTCCCGGCTCCAAGTAACTACTTGCTCGGACCCCTTCAGAAACCTCGGAACGGCCGATGCCACTGCATTAACGGCTCGTGCTTGTAATTTCTTTTCCCTCCTGGATGTTGATACGTGCATTTTACATAATCATTTATATAACTTATATCATCATATTAGAATGTTATTAGAACTATTATATCAATGTTTTACATGTTTTAGATGATTTTGGGGACTTTCATACAAAGTCCCTATTTTTGGTATTTAATACCTGGGAGGCCGAAAACCCCCCTTTTCTTGTTTTTATTGTTTCAGGAGCTACAGGGATCCAGATGGAAAAAGGAAAGTTGCACAACAGTTTTTGCATCAGGAGAACCAGAGGGGGCAAAAGATCGAAGGGGGAAGAGCCACGAGGCCCAAAAGAGGGGGGCCCACGCGGCCAGATTCCTTGGCCGCGTGGGGCCCACTAAGTGGAGCCCCGGGAACTTCCTCGCCTGGGGCTTTTTACCACAACCTCCGTCTCCTCCGAAAACCTACGCCCTAATTTTTTCCTAGACGATTCGAGGCCGCGGCGGCGGCGAAACTCCCGATTCCCTCCGAGGGGGGTCAGATCATGATGCTCCGGAGCTCCGGAGAGGGGGAAATTATCGTCACCGCCATCACCTCTCCTCCTTGGCGTGGGAGGAGGCCTCTCCATCATCACCATCACTAGGACCAGCACCATCTCCATCATCATCTCCGTGATCCACTCCGTTCCCCTCGTAGTTTGTGAGTTGCTATACCCTAGATACTTGTTTTGTGCTACTATTCATGTTTGTGATTGAGCACTTGTCATTATTTGGAGGTGAAGTTATATTTTCAGATTGTGTTGTACCACCTATGCCATTGAACATGATCATGTTTGCACGTTGTGAGTAGTTCCCGTATGTTCCTGAGGGCATAGGATGAATTGGCAATGATTTATATATGACATGTGTTGGTATTTTGTCTAGTGTTTATCTTTTTATGTGATTCTATGATGGTGTTGTGCGAACGTCGACTGCACAACACTTCACCTATATGGGCTCATAGGAGAACACCGTAGTATAATGAAATGAGGAAGACTTGGGAGGACAAGAAACCTGAGAATGAGTCATGAAGTTATTATTATGGGGTATTAATATCGGGGACCTTAGAGTGTAATGCTATGGTGGGACATTATGTCTTAATAATTCTTGTGCAGTCATTTACTTGGCCACATGATCCATCATAAAAGGGTTTAGTTTATTTATTTAGCTTTACCGAAGTTGTGGCTCCGTCCTAAACAAGATTAAAACTTGACAAGATATTCAACGTGTTGTTTAATAAATCTATATGCCTAGTTATATCCATGCCGCCCTCGAGAACGTTTTCCAAATATAAGACACACATCACTTGAGCTTGTCCTCTTGCCACATACAGGATTGGGCTTTTCTCTCATTGAGAGCTTTCAACTGTTACTATTTACTTTCTGCACTTTTACTTTATTTGCAACCATACAACCAAAAACCCCCAAAACACTTGCATCTTTCATTGTTTTATCTATCATTCTTACTAACCAATACCTTCAGCTCCTCGTGGGTTCGACAACTTTTTCTATTCGAAAGGTACTACAACTGATCTCCTGCACTTGGGAGCCATCAAGATACTTTTCTGGCGCCGTTGCCGGGGAGCGTTGTGCTATTGGTAAGAAGTTTGGTAAGGAAGCTTGGAACCTGAATTTTTATCTGCTGTTGTTATCTTATTGTTACTATGGCTTTTATGAATCATCATGATTTGCAACTTGCTTTATATGAAAGTGCTTATGCCACTCCAAAAGTGGTGGAAACTGCTGTGCCTGAGAGACCTAGAGTGGGATATAAAATTCCCGTTGGTCATGTTAAGAGAGTTATGAAGGATCCATTCTTAGGGGATGGAGCTAAGTCTGCACGGGACCATATTGAACACATTGAAGACATATGTGGGTTATTTAGGCTCACTGATATTTCTGATGATCAGGTAAAAAGGAAGCTGTTATATTTGTCTTTATATGGTAATGCTCGTATTTGGTACAGGTCTTTGGATGAGGGAGTTAAAGAAGATTGGAATGTGCTGAGGAAGGTTTTCTTTCTTAAATATTTTACTCCTAAAGAAGCTTATGATAACCGCTGCTATATATTTAATTTCTGGCCACATCTGGGAGAGAGTATTACTCAAGCTTGGGGGAGATTAAAGGAGCTCCTTCGCAAGAATCCTTGTAATGATCTTACAAGGAAAATTATTCTGATAAACTTTTATGTGAGGCTGCCTAAGCATCAGAAGGAAACTCTGGATAATTAGTCTGGTGGAAGTTTTACAAATAATACTAAAGATGAAGCATGGAATATATTAGAGATTATTGCTGAGAACACTGGTCATTGGGATCTTCATAAAGGTAATGAACCACATCTGTACTATGGATATTCATGTGTAGAGCACTTCTCTACTTCTACTTTATCTAAAAATCTGAGTGATAATTTTGGTCTTGATCCTTACATTATGGTAGAAATATCTAAAGGTTTTGCCAAGCATCTATGTCTTCCTGAAACTGGCTTTGAAGTATATGTTGAACCTGTTAAACAATCTATTGTTGTTCCTAAAGTTATTAAACAGGTGGAACCAGTATCATCTGTGACAATTGAAGAGTATGTTGAAACACCTCCTTATCCAAATAAAATTAAGGAGAACTTGCTTATTGCTGTTACTAACAAGAGTAACAGAAAATGTTCAGAGTCTTATGAATAGGTGGAAGTTAAAAGTCAAATTTCTGTTATCAAACAATTAAATGAAGAAGATCCTGTTGATGTTTATTTGTGTGAAGATGCTACTAAGGTTATCAAAGGCAATTCGGCCAAGGTTGGTAAGCCTGTTATATCATGTGCTATTGGGACTTCGTGCTATCATGGGTTATGTGATATTGGATCAAGTATTAGTGTTATTCCATAATCTCTTTATCTTGAAATCAAGCCTGACATTGATCCTATTGTTATGGAAGAGACAGGTATGACAATTCAACTTGCCAATAAAGATTATATTAGTCCTGTTGGAATTGTTAGAGATGTTGAAGTACTTGTTGGGAAGATAAAATATCATGCTGATTTTATTGTGCTTGGTTGTCCTCAAGATTCATTTTGTCCTGTCATTTTTGGTAGACCTTTCTTACATACTGTTGGTGCTGAAATTAATTTGGTTAAAGAGAAAGTGTTTATTAAGTGTGCTGGAGAAAAACTTTAGTTTAACTTTTCTAAATTTGTTGATAAACATTTAAAGAAAGAACCATTTTCTAAAGATGTAGTTGGAACTCTTGCTCATATAGCTGTAGCTTCAACGGATGTGGTAGAACGTTATATGCTTAATCAAGATGAACCATTTAATGATGAAGAAAAGGATGCCTTAGAACAAATATTATGGCAACAACCACCACAATTACAGTTGCATATTCCACCTGATAATTTAGGAGTGTTGCCACCACCTAAAGGAGATCCTAGTTTTGAGTTAAAACCTTTTCCTGAAAATCTTAAGTATTCATATTTGGATGAGAAGAGCATATATCCTGTTATTATTAGTGCTAACCTTTCAGCTGAAGAAGAAGAGAAATTACTTGATGTATTGAAAGCTCATCGAGCAGCCATTGGATATTCTCTTGATGATCTAAAAGGTATAAGCCCAACTCTATGTATGCATAAAATTAATTTGGAAGAAGATGCAAAGCCTGTTGTTGATTTTCAACGCCGTCTTCACCCAAAAATGAAAGAAGTGGTAAGGAAAGAGGTAATAAGACTTATTGAAGCTGGTATTATTTATCCCATAGCTGATAGCAAGTGGGCGAGTCCTGTTCATTCTGTTCCTAAAAAGGGTGGAATGACTGTTGTTCCAAATAATGAAGATGAACTTGTGGCTCAACGTACTGTTGTTGGTTATAGGATGTGTATTGATTTTAGAAAGTTAAATAAAGCAACTCGTAAGGATCATTATCCATTGCCATTTATTGATCAAATGTTAGAAAGGTTATCTAAACAGTCTCACTTTTGTTATTTAGATGGTTATTCAGGTTTCTCACAAATTCCTGTTCACAAAGATGATCAAGAAAAGACCACTTTTACTTGCCCATACGGTGCATTTGCTTATAGGAGAATGCCATTCGGTTTGTGTAATGCTCCTGCTACTTTTCAAAGATGCATGAATGCTATATTTGCTGATTATATTGAAAAGATAATGGAAGTCTTTATGGATGATTTTTCTGTTTATGGAACTTCATTCGATAATTGCTTGTTCAACCTTAACAAAGTTTTGCAGAGATGTGAAGATCAAAACCTAGTCCTTAATTGGGAAAAGTGTCACTTTATGGTTAATGAAGGTATTGTTCTTGGACATCGTATTTCTGGAAGAGGAATAGAAGTTGATCCAGCAAAAATAGAAGCGATTAAGAGGTTACCATACCCAAGGGATATCAAAGGTATAAGAAGCTTTCTTGGGCATGCAGGTTTTTATCGTAGGTTTATTAAAGATTTCTCCAAAATATCAAAGCCTCTAACCAATCTTTTGCAAAAGGATGTTCCTTTCTCGTTTAATGATGATTGTATTGAATCCTTTAATATTTTGAAGAATGCTTTAATAAGTGCTCCTATTATTCAACCTCCTGATTGGAATTTGCCTTTTGAGATTATGTGTGATGCTAGTGATTATGCAGTTGGGGCTGTTTTGGGTCAAAGAGTTGATAAGAAACTTAATGTTATTTACTATGCTAGTAAGACACTTGATGGTGCCCAAAGAAACTATGCCACAACTGAGAAAGAATTTTTAGCGGTGATATTTGCATGTGATAAGTTTAGACCTTATATAATTGATTCAAAAGTCATTGTGCATTCTGATCATTCTGCTATTAAATATCTAATGAATAAGAAAGATGCTAAGCCTAGATTAATAAGATGTGTACTTTTGCTGCAAGAATTTGATTTACATATTGTTGATAGGAAAGGGGAAGATAATCAAGTAGCTGATCATCTTTCTAGAATGGAAAATATACCTGATGATCCTATTCCTATTAATGATAGTTTTGCTAATGAACAACTTGCAAACATTAATGTTTGTATGGCTAAAGTTGCATCTCCATGGTTTGCTAATTATGCAAATTTAATTGTTGGCAAAGTTTTGCCACCACACTTTACTCTTCAACAGGGAAAGAAATTCTTTTATGATCTTAGACATTATTTTTGGGATGATCCTTTCCTTTATAAGAAGAGTGTAGATGGTATTATTAGACGTTGTGTACCTGAGCATGAACAACAGGCTATTATAAAAGACTGTCATGATAGTCCTTATGGAGGGCATCATGCAGGAGATCGCATAGGAGCAAAGGTATTACAATCTAGTTTTTATTGGCCTACTTTATTTAAGGATTGTGCTGAATATGTTAAAACTTGTGATAAATGTCAAAGAGTAGGAAATATTGGTAGGAGAAATGAAATGCCTATGAATTATTCTTTACCACTTGAGCCTTTTGATGTGTGGAGTTTTGACTTTATGGGACCTTTCCCAACCTCAAAGACAAAGCATACTCACATTTTGGTTGCAGTGGATTATGTAACAAAGTGGGTGGAAGCAATTCCAACCAAAAGTGCAGATCATGCCACAGCAATGAAGATGCTGAAGGACATCATTTTCCCTAGGTTTGGTGTTCCAAGGTTTTTAATTACTGATGGTGGTTCTCACTTCTTGCATGGTATTCTTAGGAAAACATTAGCAAAATATGATGTTAATCATAGAGTTGCATCTCCTTATCATCCTCAAACAAGTGGACAAGTTGAATTAAGTAATAGGGAAATTAAACTCATTTTGGAAAAGACAGTTAATAGGTCTAGGTCTGATTGGCCACTTAAGATTAATGATGCACTATGGGCTTATAGAACTGCTTATAAAAATCCTATGGGAATGTCTCCTTACAAAATGGTTTATGGAAAAGCTTGTCATTTACCTATTGAATTAGAACATAAAGCTAGATAGGCCATTAAACAACTTAACTTTGATTTAAAAACTGCTGGAGAGAAGTGAATTCTTGATTTAAACCTACTTGATGAGTGGAGAAATGAAGCTTATGAAAGTGCTAGGCTATTTAAAGAGAAAGTTAAAGTAGGTGATCAAGTTTTATTATACAACTCTCGTTTCAAGTTTTCGGCAGGAAAGTTAGCTTCAAAATGGCAGGGACCATTGGTGATACAGGAGGTGTACCGTTCAAGAGCCATTCGCCTTCACGGTGACATGAAAGGTAAACCTCATGTGGTCAATGGACAACGCCTTAAACACTATATTGCAGGAAAAAGCTTCATCGGAATGGTGGAAGAAATGGATTTAAAGACATCGGAGGAGGTAATAGAGAGAAACTTTGCAGTTTTGGAAACCCAGAATCAATAATTGGTAACTTTTGTGTTTGGAAGTTTCTCGGAATTGCATAATATTTTACGGAGATCATTTTTTATGAAAATTAGCATATAGGACAAGAAACTTGGAAGGAACGGAGCCCCGAGGGAGGAAAGAGGGGGTCCCACGCGGCTAGATTCCTTGGCCGCATGGCCCACTCCTTTTGCACCTCGGAGTCCCGTTTCGTATCGTTTTGGACTCCGACGCTTCGTCTTGCCCTAAAAACCGTCAATATATACCCCTCTTCGTCGATCTAATCTCGCACCGAGCGTTTTCGAGCGATCTTTGTTTTGGTTGTTTCTGTCTATCAGGGTTTAGCCATGTCAAGCTTTGGATCCAACCAAGAGGGAGAGGACTCCACCAAGGGAGGCATTGTGAACCACTACCTCAACTCCGTGATGGCACCATTGAAGACCTTGTCCTTCAAGGAGGGAGTGCTGCTCATGGAGGAGGTGAAGGCTCCCAAGACCGTCGGGACAGTTGAAGAGAGGCTTGATGAACTGGAACAGAAGATCTTCAGGTACAACACGGTTGTTGAACGCAGCCTTGATGCCCACCACTTCATGAATCTAGATCTGGAGAAGAAGGTTGAAGAGTACAAGGAGAGGCTCAAGGACTTGGAGGACAAGTATCTACATGTCATGTCAGAGTTGGATAGGTATCAAACTCTGATGTGGGATGTAGAAAACCAAAACTGCGAGTACGAAGAGCGCTTAAAGAAGATTGCAGAAGCTGCTTCCCTAAGGTATAATGATCCACCTACATCTTTCCACAATGGGAGGCCTTTTCCTTGGAAGATAGCAGAGTGGGAGAAGGATTATGAAGAAGAAGAAGCTGCAGCAAAGGAGGCACTGGCAGGACCTCAAGCTTGGGGGAGTTCAACCTAGTCTTTATCTTTACTAGTTTATCATATCCATATCTATGTAGTCATGGTGTGCTTTGCTTTTATCGTTTAGTTATCAATCTCTCTTAGGCTTGTGTGAGCTCATTGAGCATTATCATGTATCCCCTCTGGTTTATCAATGAATATTAAATTATGGTGTCATTCATGGGTCTCTTGTTTTGGAGATTTATGGGTAACACTCATGCAAATGTGCTTGGTATATTTAGAAGTTTCAGTCACATCTTGCTTTGAACTTGGTTAACTTGAGTATGTTGGACACTTGTAGAATTATCTCATCAATAGAATAAGTGAAAGAATAAGTCAATATGACATGAGGTATATAAGTTTAAAGTGAAGATGTGGTCTTGTAGAATAAATATTTAGGAAGGTTAATGGAAGGAAATATGAAACACTCTTGCTGGACTTTAGTATCTTTTGAGCAAATTAATGATCATGGATGTTTCAATACTTATGCTCTTGAAAAGTGAATGAAAAGGTGGGCACCCGAGGATTCGGTTAGTCATGGAAAGTGTTAGACAAAGGTTGTGTTGAGCATAAGAACTTGATTGAAATATCCATGACTTAAGTTTGTACTAGTTACTAGAGAGGCAAGGTGATAACAATATCATATTTATCCTTTCATTTGTCTTCCTCTAACTATTTATCCCATGAGAGTTTATCTTGTCTTTAAATTTCAGCAAAGCATAAAAGAGTATAATGCTTGCAAAAGAGAGGAAAAGCATTGGTAAAAAAGTATGAATAAGAGCTTAGTTCAATTGTCCAACATACAATGGTTTTCTATGTTCAAAAGTAAGATGTGGCTGCTAGAGCTTCTACTTATATTGCCCACATGTGTATGAGTTTTAGTTCCATTTATCATACTTTACAACTGAACATGATGATGATACTATGCCCGTATTTATTTATCAACCATAAGTCCATTGATGCATGTAATGCTCTATGTCCTTATTTACTCGAGGACGAGTAAAGGTTTAAGCTTGGGGGAGTTGATACGTGCATTTTATATCATCATTTATATAACTTATATCATCATATTAGAATGTTATTAGAACTATTATATCAATGTTTTACATGTTTTAGATGATTTTGGGGACTTTCATACAAAGTCCCTATTTTTGGTATTTAATATCTAGGAGGCAGAAAACCCCCATTTTCTTGTTTTTATTGTTTCAGGAGTTACAGGGATCTAAATGGAAAAAGGAAAGTTGCATAGCAGTTTTTGCATCAGGAGAACCAGAGGGGGCAAAATATCGAAGCGGGGAGAGCCACGAGGCCCAAAAGAGGGGGGCCCACGCGGCCAGATTCCTTGGCCACGTGGGGCCCACTAAGTGGAGCCTCGGGCACTTCCTCGCCTGGGGCTTTTTACCACGACCTCTGTCTCCTCCGAAAACCTACGCCCTAATTTTTCCCAGACGATTCGAGGCCGCGGCGGTGGCGAAACTCCTGATTCCCTCCGAGGGGGGTCAGATCCTGCTGCTCCGGAGCTCTGGAGAGAGGGGAAATCATCGTCACCGCCATCACCTGTCCTCCTTGGCGTGGGAGGAGGCCTCTGCATCATCACCATCACCAGGACCAGCACCATCTCCATCATCATCTCCGTGATCCACTCTGTTCCCCTCGTAGTTTGAGAGTTGCTATACCCTAGATACTTGTTTTGTGCTACTATTCATGTTTGTGATTGAGCACTTGTCATTATTTGGAGGTGAAGTTATATTTTCAGATTGTGTTGTACCACCTATGCCACTGAATATGATCATGCTTGCACGTTGTGAGTAGTTCCCGTATGTTCCTGAGGGCATAGGATGAATTGGCAATGATTTATATATGACATGTGTTGGTATTTTGTCTAGTGTTTATCTTTTTATGTGATTCTATGATGGTGTTGTGCGAACGTCGACTGCACAACACTTCACCTATATGGGCTCATAGGAGAACACCGTAGTATAATTTAATGAGGAAGACTTGGGAGGACAAGAAACCTGAGAATGAGTCATGAAGTTATTATTATGGGGTATTAATATCGGGGACCTTAGAGTGTAATGCTATGGTGGGACATTATGTCTTAATAGTTCTTGTGCAGTCATTTACTTGGCCACATGATCCATCATAAGAGGGTTTAGTTTATTTATTTAGCTTTACCTAAGTTGTGGCTCCGTCCTAAACAAGATTAAAACTTGACAAGATATTCAACGTGTTGTTTAATAAATCTACATGCCTAGTTATATCCATGCCGCCCTCGGGAACGTTTTCCAGATATAAGACACACATCACTTGAGCTTGTCCTCTTGCCACATACAGGATTGGGCTTTTCTCTCATTGAGAGCTTTCAACTGTTACTATTTACTTTCTGCACTTTTACTTTATTTGCAACCATACAACCAAAACCCCCAAAAACACTTGCATCTTTCATTGTTTTATCTATCATTCTTACTAACCAATACGTTCAGCTCCTCGTGGGTTCGACAACCTTTTCTATTCGAAAGGTACTACAATTGATCTCCTGCACTTGGGAGCCATCAGATGTACTGGTGGTGAAGACGTGATACTGGCCCTGACTATGGAGCTCCTTCGGGTTTTGCTGATACCCGGTCATGACTTGATTCTGCTGCTGACTAGATCCGGCGTTGTTGTTCGGTGCTCCGCTTGACCCGGCCCTGTGTCCGGGCGCTGCCGGGTTACCATTGTTTCCGTTATTTCCAAAGTTACCATTGTTCCCAAAGTTCCCATTGTTTCCAAAGTTTCCCTGATTCCTCTGCATTTCTTGTTCGTGCCTCATCCATGCTCTGATATCTGCACACTGAGCTAGTGAGTGATTTGATGGTCTTCCGTTCTTGCAATGATGAGGACATGGCATGTTGTACATCTCGCTGACGTTTGGTCCTCTCGAAGGACCTCCCCTGAAATTGCCACCGGGTCTCGGCCCTCTGTAACCCGTCGTCTGAGTTGTTCCAACAAACTCTAAGTTTCCTCCCTCATATGGACGCTTGTTATTGTTGTTCTGGTTACCATTGTTGTGATTTTGATTTGGGTTACTGATAACCCACAAGTCTAGGGGATCGCAACAGTCTTCGAGGGAAGTAAAACCCAAATTTATTGATTCGACACAAGGGGAGACGAAGAATACTTATAAGCCTTAATAGCCGAGTTGTCAATTCAGCTGCACCTGGAAAAGCACTAGTAACAGGGGTGATGTGAAAGCAGCAGTTGTATGAGAGCAGTAGTAACAGTAACGCAGAAACAATAGCACCAGAGAATAGTTGCTTGTGTGGAGTTGACAGGAAAGCAATGATGATGACAGAAGGACCGGGGTTCCCAGCTATCTACACTAGTGGTAACTCTCCAAGAACAAGTGTTGGGTGAACAAATTACAGTTGGGCAATTGACAGTATTGAAATAACATTAAGACAGAACATCCAGTTTATTAATCATGTAGGCATGTTTTCCATATATAGTCATACGTGCTCGCAATGAGAAACTTGCATAACATCTTTTGTCCTACCAGCCCGTTTGCAGCGGGGCCTTAAGGGAAACTACTGGTAATTAAGGTACTCCTTTTAATAGAGCACCGGAGCAAAGCATTAACACTTGGTGAAAACATGTGATCCTCACATCACAGCCATTCCCCTCGGCTGCCCCAATTATTGTCACTTTGGGACCTCGGGTTCCGGACAATGACATGTGCATACAACTTGTAGATACAATCTAAGCAATAAATATAGAGCTCAAATCTAAGATCATGCCACTCGTGCACTAGTGACAAGCATTAAACACAACAAGATTACAGCAACAATAACTTCACAAACTTTGATAGATAGACTGATCATAATGTAACAATTCATCGGATCCCAACAAACACAACACGAATTACATCATATGGATCCCAATCATGTACGGCAGCTCATGAGATCATTGTATTGAAGTACATGGGAGAGAGAGTACCAACTAGCTACAGCCAAGAACCCGTAGTCCATGGGGAAACTACTCACAAACCATCATGGAGTCGAAGTGGAGGCGGTGGAGTCGATGGAGATGGCTCCGGGGGTCAATCCCCGTCCCGGCAGGGTGCCGGAACAGGAACTTCTGACCCCCGAAACTTGTCGGCGATGGCGGCGGCGCTCGGGACCCGTGGAGGAAAATATGAACACCGTCCTAGGGTTTTTGGTCTGGGGGGTATATGTAGGCGAAAGGGCGAGGTCGGTGGCGCCCCGAGGGGCCCACACCACGTGCTCGCGCGGCCAGAAAGGCTGCCGCGCGAGGACCTGATGTGGCCGCCTCGGTCGCCCACTTCGTCTCGTCTTCGGTTTTCTGGAACGTTCCCAAATAAAAACTGACTTCTGAAAAGAAATCGTCCAATTCCGAGAATATTTCCTTAAGTACTTTTCTGAAACCAAAAACAGCAGAAAACAGGGAACTGGCACTGTGGCATCTTGTTAATAGGTTAGTCCCAGAAAATGCATAAAACTATATAAAATGCATATAAAACATGTGATAACTTGGTATAATATAGCATGGAACGTAAGAAATTATAGATACATTGGAGACGTATCAGTTACGGCCTCCATTGACTCGGTTGTTCTTCTGCTGCTCCTCTGTCTCAACCGGCCTTTTGTCTGTGGCGGCATCCTTGTTCGCTGCTGTCACAATTTCTCCTATCATGATGTCTTTGCAAGCCGGATCTTCCTTCATACGCCCGAGCTTCTGTGTCAATGGGTCGTAAAGACAATTTTTCTCGATATAGAGCAGGGCAGTCCTTGGTGAGATGTTAACTGATGAATGCAGGATCTCTATAACCTGGTACATCCATTGCCTGGCTGACTTGGTTTTTCTCATGACACATCGATCTAGATCTGCCTCTATGTACTGCTTCTTGCATGTCCCAGCGAAGTTCTTGATGAATGCCGCCTTTAGTTCCACCCAAGAATTGATACTGCGTGGTGGGAGCCGGTGTAACCATATCTTGGGTGCTCCTTCCTCCATCATGAGATACATGTAACGGGCGCACAAATTTGGTGACGCATTCTTTATGTCCATCGCCATACTGTAACTACTCAACCATGTCTCTGGATTCATGTTTGGCTCATAGTTGCTAACTTTGGTCGGCTCTTTGAATTTTTCGGGAAACGGCTCCGCCCTTATGGGATCTGATAAACACTTTGGTACTGTTAAGTTTGAAGACGTGCCTCCTCCATGACCCGGCGCAGGCGAAGATACGGCGGGTCTGACGGGGATCACCACTCCAGCTCCGGCTTCTGGAAGTGCCGCAGCCGCCATTGCGCGCCTTGCTCTTGAACTGTTGACTATTGACTGTGCCGCGGACATAACCGGCGCGGCCATCCTCTTAGGTGCGGCTATCGGCTGTTGCTGCCGCACCACTTGTTGGTTGTGTTGCTGAACTTGCTGATTCACCGGTCCAAGCCGGTTCTGAACTGATCTTGCTACAGCCGGCTCTCCGTGCCGAGTTCTGGTGCGACTCCTTTGTGGTTCTGAGTTGAAAGCTTGCGAGCCGCGTGGGTTATTGTTCTGCTGGACCACGGCGGTGCGCAATAAATCGATGGCTCTCCGTGCTTCAATGCCGGCTGGTGAATTATCGAACGGGATCTGCTCTAGGGCATGTGCAGCTGCAAAAACATTGTCAACTGAATTATTGTAATGACCCGGGGGAGTGCTAAACCTGGGGGTGGTGGTGGTAGTTGTTCTGCGACCGCATCCCCGTCTCTGGCTCCTCCGGCTGGGTTTCCCGCGTTTCCTCCAGCTTGCATTCCTTGTAACCCGGCCTGTGGCGCGCCGGCTCCTATTACGGTGTTAGCCGCCGCCACGGGTGCAGGTACATTGTTGGGTGTTGTCTGGTACTCAAGGACTTGAGGTACTATGGCGTTTGTTCCGGTTGGCAGGTGAAGCCAGCTTCCGCACCTTCTGTTCTGTACTGCAGTGATCTCGTCCCTCCTTCTCTAGAGAGCATTTCTCTCATCTTCTAACCTCTGTTCCTGCTGAGCCAAAAGCCGTTCCTTCTCTGCTACACGCCGGGTTTCCTCCACACGCTCTTGGTTTGCTCTTGCCACGGCCTGCCTTAGGTCTCCAAGCTCTCTCTCTACATTGCCGAGTTAGTGTTTGTTACTTCTCCCAAATGCTGCGCCAGGTTTCCTGATGTACCGGCAAGTGCTTGATCGTACGCCGTCGGTGGCGGAACTTGATTTCGCGGGTTTGGAACAGGGGTGTTCACCAGGATTGGGTTTGTGAAAGCCGTTCCAGGTGCTGGGGGGTTCGTCTGTACTGCTGCGCTGAAAGTCGGTAAAACTGCTCCGGTATTGGGGTTGGGTGGCGCGTATGCTGCTGGCGGCATGCCAAGCTTACCCTGGTCCCAAGCCTCTCTATTCTGTCTGGCGGTTCTCTCCGCGCTTGTCTCGTCACTAACGGAGGCTGTTCCTCCATCAGTCGGCAGAGCCGTGGTCACGACGTGAACCGTCATATGACGCACGGGTCCTGGGGGTGCCGGGTGATCTTCTTCCTCAAGTCCATATCCCCAACGATCTTCAAACAGCGGTAAGATTGACTCGGTATCTGTGTCCAGATCTGACATGTTCGTAGGTGCAACGGTAGAATCCTGTAAAGCTTGGATCGCCGCCTCTTCCTCTTCGGTCATGATCTCGCACTCTGGTAATCCAACTGACTCTTCACCATCCGTATGGGCCATGGTGGTTGACCCGGACTGTGACTCGTACTCCGGCTCGTACTGATCTCTGCCGGCTCCTGTGGTCTGGATCACGCCGACGAAAACATTGATCTGACCAAAGATGATCATAGATCCAGTCTCCAGCTGATCTGCTTCTTCTCTCCAACCAAAGTCGTCCACAATCCGCTCCCCTCCTGGAAGTGTGTGGATCTGGCCGATAGCTAGGTTTTCCATACCGCGCCGCGCTTCTCCAAAAATAGTGATGTTCTCGGCCGCAGGCCCCACGGTGGGCGCCAACTGTCGTGGGATTGTCACGACAGATGTTTCCGAGTGGAAACTTGAGTATTGGGACATAGCGACTTCTGACATCGGGAGCTTGTCTAGCGTGGCGTGGGGAAACAAGGGTTTACCCAGGTTTGGCCCCTCTTCATGAGATAAAGACCTACTCCTGCTTTGCTTTATTGATATGGGGTTTCGAGGACTCGGCGTCTTAGCTTCCGGGTCTCGATTACAATATGTGGATCTAGGTATTGCTTGGGCGTTCGACTTATCCCTCTAGGAATCAGGAGACCCCCTTATATAGGCGGCGGGTCTCGCTGGAGGTACAAGCGGGGATCCAGGTTACAATCGTACCCAGACTCTACTCTAAGTCCTCTAAGGCTTCGCCTTCCTCATCGGGACTCCGTCTTGCACCTGGACTCCGAGTCTTCTGGATCCTTTCTTGTATGCCAAGTTAGATGTTGCACATCGGCTTACGTGGAACCCGGCCCATCTCTTCTAAGCTTGTTCCGGCCCAGGCCTTCTGCCAGGCCGGCTTGTCTTCTGTGTCGGTGGGCCTACAGGGTTATGATCCCCCCAACACCAAGCTTCTCTAAAAGTTTCCTCACTCCCTTGTTTAAAAGTGAAGATCAATTCCTCGGGTGACATAGTGACAGGAATAGGACTAGACATGATAATAGACTAAAAAATAAACTAGACGATTTTTTTTAATATTTTGATGATAGAGAGAATGCAAGTAAAGAAGCAAACAAGATAATAATAGAGATAAACTAAACAAGAAAATAGCAAGGTAAATAAAATGCAAGTAACTAATTTTTTTTGTATTTTTGATAATAAGCAAACAAGATAGTAATAAAAATAAACTAAGCAAGACAAATTGCTTGATGCACTCTGTATGGTGTTGTTGGGAAACCCCAAGAGGAAGGTATGAAGTAGTGCAGCAGCAAATTTCCCTCAGTTATGAAACCAAGGTTATCAATCCAGTAGGAGTTGAATGCTCTTCTGAAGGTTGTAGGCGGCGCCGTTTACGATAACCAACGCTGAACCTACACACAACACAACCAAGACACTTTGCCCCAACTTAACAGTGAGGTTGTCAATCTCACTGGCTTGCTGTAACAAAGGATTAAACGTATAGTGTGGAAAATGATGTTTGTTTGCAGAGAATGAAAGTAATAGTTTGCAGTAGGTTGTATTATCAATGTAAAGAAAAAGGACCGGGGTCCACAGTTCACTAGTGGTGTCTCTCCATAAATAAATAATAGCATACATGCGGGTAAACAAATTACAGCTGGGCAATTGACAAAATAAAGAACTGCATAATGATGCATATACTATAGTCATGGTGTCTAGTATGAGATTCATTTGGGCATTACAACATGATACATAGACCGTTATCCAACTGCATCTATGACTAATAATCCACCTTCCGGATAGCATCCGCACACCTTTCAGTATTAAGTTGCAAGCAACAGATTATTGCATTAGGCAAAGTGTGTAATGTAAGTAGCACAATTATCCTTAGACAAAGCACTACTGTTTTATCCCTAGTAGCAATAGTACATTCACAATCTTAGAGGTTGCTGTCACTCCCCCAGATTAAATGAAGACATGAACCCACTATCGAGCATAAATACCCCCTCTTGGAGTCACAAGCATCTACTTGGCCAGAGCATCTACTAGCAACGGAGAGCATGCAAGATCATAAATAACACACACATAATATATTATGAAGCAAATGACATACTACTCAATATTCATCGGATCCCAGCAAACACAACATGTAGCATTACATAAAGATGATCTTGATCATGATAGGCAGCTCACAAGATCTAAACATGATCGCACAATAGGAGAAGACAACCGTCTAGCTACTGCTATGGACCCGTAGTCCAAGGATGAACTACTCACGCATCAGTCCGGAGGCGGCCATGGTGATGTAGAGCCCTCCGGTGATGATTCCCCTCTCCGGCAGGGTGCCGGGAAGAGCTTCTGAACCCTCCCGAACTAGGGTTGACGACGGCGGCGGCTCCGTAATGTTTTGTGGAAAAGTGTTCGGGCTCTAGGTCTTATTTTGTCGGGGGGTATTTGTAGGCGAAAGGGCGAAGGCGGTGGAGGGTTGTGGGCCCCACACCATGTCCAGGCGCGGCAGGGGGGATCCGCGCCGCCATATGGTGTGGGCGCCCTGTGGCCCCCCTCCTACACCTCTTCGGTGTTCTGGATGCTTCCGGGGAAAATAGGGGTATTGGCTTTTGTTTCGTGCAATTCCGAGAATATTTCCTTAACAGCTTTTCTGAAACTAAAAACAGCAGAAAACAGGGAACTGGCACTGTGGCATCTTGTTAATAGGTTAGTCCCAGAAAATGCATAAAAACCATATAAAGTGTATATAAAACATGTAGCAATGGGTATAATATAAGCATGGAAAATAAGAAATTATAGATACGTTTGAGACGTATCAACGATGTCCTCCGTGCGGAAGTTCTTGTGGTCGCCGAAAGTGATCGGAAGAGTGATCTTCCCGAGAGGCCGTGTGACGCTCCCATTCACGCCTTGGAAGACGCCCGTGTCGGTGAGGTGAGAGAATGGAACTTGCAGGGCGGTCAGCGCCCTGGCCGTCAGCAGGTTGAGGTTGGAACCTCCGTTGACCAGCATCTTTGTGACCTTGAAATTGTGGACGATCGGGGATATGATCATGGGTAGTCTCCCAACCCCGGCAGTGCTGGAAGGATGATCCTCCGGGTCAAAGGTGATGACCTGGTGGGACCAGTTCAGGGGCTTTGACGGAGCTGAGACTACCGCGTTGAGCTCCCGCACCAGCTTCTTGCCAGCGTTGTTGGATGGAGGCAGATCCTCCATGGATGCAACCGACGACCCCGACAACCTCTTGGAACTGCCCACCGTTGCCTGGAACGGTAGGGGCTTCTCCGTTGTTGCCTTGGACAGCCGCCTGGTTTTGTTGTTCACGTCCGCCTTGTCCGCCGCGTCCTCCTCCTCCGCCTTCGCGGCCACCGCCGTGATGCCAGCCATGGCCGCCTCCGCCTTGGCGACCCGTAGGGCATTCGCGAGCTATGTGCCCAGCGAGACCGCAGTTTTAGCAGCCGCCTGGACTGACCCTGTCAGTCCGGCGCTGCTCTCGCAGAGCGAGGCCTCGGAGAGCGCGACAGTCCTTGAGCGGATGGTTGTCGTCGGGGTGTATGTGACACCACGGCTCTTCGTCTTCCTCTTCTGTTCCAGCGGGCTTGACCCTCTTCGTGAGTGGTTCGGTGACGAAGACGCGCTTGTCGGTTCCAGCATCCCGCTTCTTGTTCTTGGCCGCTGCAGCCTTGTCTTCAGGTTCATTTTCCCTCACGCCTTCTTCCGCTCGCGCGCAGCGGTCCGCGAGCTCCCAGAGCTTGCGGGTGGTCTCCACGCGATGGATGCTTAGCTTCTCTTGCATCCGGAGATTGCGGACGTTGGCGCTGAAGGACTGGATCACCACCTCGTCTTTGATGCACGGGATGGTGTTCATCTTGTGGGTGAAGCGCTGGATGTATTTGCGGAGGGTTTCGCCCGGAAGCTGCTTGAAGTCGTACAAGTCCCTTGGGGTACCCGGAGGCTCGTATCCCCCTTGGAACGCTCCCAGGAACTGCTCCTTCAATGCTCGCCGAGATCGGATGGAGCACTTGGGGAGGTTGAGGAGCCAGGTCTAGGCATCTCCCTTCAGGGCCAATGGGAACCAGTTGGCCATCATGATCTCGTCGGCCCCGGCAACCATCGCAGCGAGGGAGTAGATCTGCAGAAAGTCCCGGGGGTTGGTGGTGCCTTCGAAGCGTAGGACGTCGATCTTGAACTTCTTGGGCCAGTTGAAGCGACGGATCTCGGGAGCGAGGGCGTTACAGCCTTTGGCGAGGTCGTTGTCGCGATCTTCCCGGCGGTGACGTTCTCGGCGGCGTTCGATGCGGGTGTGCATGTCCTCGCGCTGGCGATTGTTGAGGTCATGGCGAAGATCATGCTCCTCCGAGGTTGAAGACCCAACGGAGATGGTCTTGCCTTGGTCTTGCGGTGGCCGGTTGGCCGCCGGTGGAGCTGCACGGGGAGGCTCCGTCTTGGTGAAGAGGTCACCACGGGGCCGAGCCCGCGGGTTGCGCGTTCCGCCGGCCGTGGCTCCAGGGTTGTCGATGGTGGTGGGCTGAGTTGCTGCAGGAGCTGGCCCGTCGTCGGCGTAGTCAAGGAGCTTCTCCACGCGCTCCCTCCATGCCTGGTACACCTTGGGGTCGGAGGCGCTTGGTGGGAACTGCATCACCGCCCTGGCGGCCACAAGGGCGTCTGATACGTCTCCAACGTATCTATAATTTCTTATGTTCCATGCTTATATTATACCAATTGCTACATGTTTTATATACACTTTATATGGTTTTTATGCATTTTCTGGGACTAACCTATTAACAAGATGCCATAGTGCCAGTTCCCTGTTTTCTGCAGTTTTTGGTTTCAGAAAAACTATCAAGGAAATATTCTCGGAATTGGACGAATCAAAAGCCAAAGTCCCTATTTTTCTCGGGAGCTTACAGAACACCGAAGACGAGACGGAGTGGGGCCACGAGGCGCCCACACCATGTCCCGGCGCGGGTCCCGCCCTGGCCGCGCGGCCACGTGGTGTGGGGCCCATGGGCCTCCACCGCCTTCGTCCTTTCGCCTGCAAATACCCCCCGACAATACAAGACCTGGGGCCCCGAACACTTTTCCACGATACGTTTCAGAGCCGCCGCCGCCGTCAACCCTAGTTCGGGAGGGTTCAGAAGCTCTTCCCGGCACCCTGCCGGAGAGGGGAATCATCACCGGAGGGCTCTACATCACCATGCCCGCCTGCGCACTGATGCGTGAGTAGTTCATCCTTGGACTACGGGTCCATAGCAGTAGCTAGATGGTTGTCTTCTCCTATTGTGCCATCATGTTTAGATCTTGTGAGCTGCCAATCATGATCAAGATCATCTTTATGTAATGCTACATGTTGTGTTTGCTGGGATCCGATGAATAATTGAGTACTATGTCATTTGCTTCATAATATATCTTGTGAGTGCGTTATTTATGATCTTGCATGCTCTCCGTTACTAGTAGATGCTCTGGCCAAGTAGATGCTTGTGACTCCAAGAGGGGGTATTTATGCTCGATAGTGGGTTCATGTCTCTATTTAATCTGGGGGAGTGACAGCAACCTCTAAGATTGTAGATGTACTGTTGCTACTAGGGATAAAACAGTAGTTCTTTATCTAATGATATTTGTGCTACTTACATTACACACTTTACTTAATGCAATAATTTGTTGCTTGCAACTTAATACTGAATGGTGTTGCGGATGCTATCCTGAAGGTGGATTGTTAGTCATAGATGCAGTTGGATGACGGTCTATGTATCATGTTGTAATGCCCAAGTGAATCTCATACTAGACACCATGACTTGTATATGCATTGTTACGCAGTTCTTTATTCTGTCAATTGCCCAGCTGTAATTTGTTTACCCGCATGTATGCTATTATTTATCTATGGAGAGACACCACTAGTGAACTGTGGACCCCGGTCCTTTTCTTTACATTGATAATACAATCTACTGCAATCCTGTTACATTCATTCTCTTCAAACAAACATCATTTTCCACACTACGTTTAATCCTTTGTTACAGCAAGCCAGTGAGATTGACAACCTCACTGTTAAGTTGGGGCAAAGTATCTTGCTTGTGTTGTGTGCAGGTTCCGCGTTGGTTATCGTAAACGGCGCCGCCAACAACCTTCAGAAGAATTCTAGTTTCCTACTGGATTGATAACCTTGGTTTCACAACTGAGGGAAATTTGCTGCTGCACTACTTCATACCTTGCTGTTGGGGTTTCCCAACAACACCACACCGGTGCATCAAGCTCTTTTCTGGCGCCGTTGCCGGGGAAACTAAGCTCTTCTGCGAGGGGAGTCTCTCACACCCAATCTTTTTATTTTGTTATTGTCTTGCTTAGTTTATTTTTATTACTGTCTTGTTTGCTTAATATCAAAAAATACAAAAAAATTAGTTACTTGCATTACTATTTTTATTTCGGTTTAGTTTTAATTTTGCTAAAATGTTGCTCCCTAAGTACACTCTGGAAGACCTGTCAGTAGGTAGTGGTTCTATAGTTGGAAAAGAGAACATTGAAGAATTCTTTAATCATGTTAGTAAGCATAAAAATCTTGAGGATAGATCCATAGCAGAACTTGCTCCAAATTATGAAACTGCTGCAGCTTCTTTAGTTCACATATTAGAGGCTAGGTTTGTTAACCTTCACCCCATAATACAACAAATGTTTCTTAACCTTCATGATGTTAAAAATGCTAAAAAGAAAGATTTCATTATGGAAACATTGCTTAAAGAATTTGGTGATGTTGCTATAGGAGCTAGGAAAGTCTTTGATCGTTTTAATATTCTTGGCTCATGTGTAGATGTTATTAATGCACTTGAAAAATTGGGGAAAAACGAACCTAGAAAGGGGGAAGAAATTAAAGTACCAATACCTGTTAAACTTGTAGCTATGCATGAAGCTTTGGAAGAAAATTTTGATTGGATTGTCCCTCAAAGCCCCTTTGATGAATAAGGGAGATCTATTTGAGATTAAGGGAACTGACACTGTGCAGGTAGTTTCCTTTTCACTTTCATGCTTACTTGGTCTTCCAAGGATTTTCTACTGCAAATTATCGTGCTAGTAAAGAGTCTTCTGATAGTTGGTAGTTATATCGGTAATTCTGTTTTTGTGCGTTCAATGTGAATCAGCATTTTATGTCAACCTGAAGTCAAAACGATGGTCTAACAGAAACATTTTTTGTTCCTGTCCTGTTCACTTGCGGTGGCCGCGTGCAGCTCACCCTTAGGAATAGTCGAATTTTCTTTGTCGATAAACTTGTTAATATTTGTATGTGTTCCATACAATTTTACGGGTTTTTTGTGTCATGCGTTTGAGCTATTGCCTGCTAAGAAATCTGATAGGTGATTTTCTACTATCCAAAATGGATAACAAATAATGTACTATGTGTTCTGTTCGGTATAAATCTAGAGTGCTCTAAATATGTCTTTACCTACAGAAAGAGTTGTACTAGCACTTGAAAGTAATTAACTTTTACAGATTTATTTGTGTGGTTTGCTCAGGATGTCTGTTTTCATTCCCTCTTCTATACATAATAATAAAAGCAGTAATGCTTCTGCCAAAAAATTCGTCGACCACTTTTTTAGACGGTTTTACCCTCCCACCAAATAACATATTACGAAGTTATGCCATTGTACCGTTTCGTTCCTCTTCTTCTCCCCTCCACAAACGACAGTGCTGAGAAACAGATCTAGAGGTGCTCCACCATCCCGAACAGATCGAGAGAACCAGTGGGAGGACAGGGAGAAGCGCGGTGGCGAAGGAGAGGCGGAGGACGTCGGCCGGAGAGCTGGCCTAGGTCGCCACCAAAGAAACGCCGCGGTCGAAGACACGCGCACGCAGGTGAAGGAGGAGCTCGCTCAAGTTGCCATGGGCGATGCCTCACGAACCTACTCCGCTGACTACAGGCTACCATCGAGTCATCGAAGCTACGGAAGAAGCGAGCACTCGCCGTCGACGCCGTTGTTGATTTTCCGTGGAGCCGTTGCCCACCGCCGCCCAGAAGTGGTTTCCTGCCGTGCAGAGTAGTCAGGATTTGGGAGATTCATCCATGGTGAGGTGGAGGTGCAGCGGATTTGGACTATGGATGGCGGACGACCAGAGAAGGGTGGAGAGGAGGCGGCGGCCTGTGTCCATCCTCCATCGTCCTCACTGTCACACCGATTTCAGAATTTTTCTTCCTTTGACTAGCGGTTTGGGAGTTTGGATCTGGAACTGGGAAAGCAAATGGCACGTCATGGTCATGGTGTAGAGCTGAAAAGGAACATATAAGATGAATGCGTCATTTTACAACAGATGCTCACCGGAGCCATTTACCAAGTTGTGATTTCTGCGTGGGCATCCAATACTACTTTACATAGTACTAGCACTCGCAGCTTAACCTTGATACAACTGATCCGGCAGATTGAACATTCCATGCTTCTATGCTGTTGATGATTAGTTGGGGACTAAGCGGTAGTAATTGAAGTTCCCGTCAGGATTTAAGGTGAATTGCGGTCCTAAATCTCTTTTTTCTGTTGGTTTCTTTGCTAGAAGAGATTAGGTGATTCTAGCGTTCTCATCAGTTTATATTCTCCTATCTAGAATCAAATCTTTTTTTCCAATCCTGTTGCGATTACTTTCTATTTTGTTGGACAGATAAATTGGAGTGTGGTCAGTCAGCTTTTCCTTTGGTGGATGTCGCATAGTATATAATACTATGATTCAGTCAACTAACTAGAGTGAGATAAGGACATTTATTAAAATGGAAATTAAGTGTTAGATGTGGCGCACTGATCTTCATAACGTTCCGTTTTTTTTTAGTTTTTCAGTCTCAGTAAGGAGAGAAAGGTTAAGATGATGCACGTCCTAAGTTGATATGTTCTGCATCCCACCATGCGTGGAAATTGCAAGTTCAAGATTTGCATGTGGTGGTAGTTCTTCTGATCTAACTCTGAACAACCAGAGGTGGATTGACGCTATTAGGAAAACAAAAAACACTAAAAATGAGGTGACCCCACCACGAAACAAGCAATTTGTAAGCTGGAAGATTTTTTTTCTTCATATAGATGATACCCAATGCAATCTATTATTTTTACTGGTATTGATCTACATATTTACAAAGTTAACCGGAAGTTCCTTTAATCGGGTGGGTTTTCAGAAGACAAGAGGACATGTTGCCCTTATGTATTTTCAGTAGTAAATAAACCATACTTTTGTACATTCTCTTTTCCAAAAGGCGGTAATTTCATCCGATTTAAAAAATATTTTGTACACCTTAACTAATATTGAAATGTGTCTATCATCTTTTTAGTATATAAGAAAATTCCAAGTGCTTTGTCAGGATTGCTAATTCATCCATATGGTTAACAACTAAGGGACGATAAAATTTTGACCAAAACATTTTTATTCACTTAGCCCATTAGCTATAGATTCGATGAGAAAAGATGGGAGTCGTCAATTCGTTGTTGCCATTCACCTTCCTAACTTTTTTATCATATATTATTTACATATATTAGTCTAAATTTGTTCGCCCGTTGCAACGCACGGGCACTTTTACTACCCGTAAGTGAGGAGGAAGCAAATGAGGCGCCACCTCCATCATCCACATATGAGGTTGAAAATCAAACTCAAACTTTTATTGATGATGATATTTATGATAGACTTCCTTTTTATGATTCTGATGATGATGAGGAAGATCAACCTATGCTTAATGAGAACATCATTGATAATGATTTTAAAGATAATGAGGAATATGGGTTGGATATGTTTTATGATAAATCATTAGATGACCCACCTTGTGACATAATACTACATGTGGAAGGGGTTGATGAAACTAGAATTGCTAATAATAATGAACCTTATGATGAATCTACATTTAAACAAGATATCAATATGCACACTTCTTTTAATGATTCACATAATGGCTGTGTCGAGGAATGAACTCCCACGTAACAGGGGTAGTCTCGCCCCGGGAAGAGGTTCGAAGGGGGACTGAACACGGAGGTCAAACAACCCTCGATGCACGCCGCGACGTTGCTCGCGGTGCTTGGAGCGGAACTGCACGACAGAGAGTGACACCGGCCCTTACCCAGGTTCACGGCCCTCAAGGTGAGGTAACACCGCTACTCCTGCTTGTCTCGATTGCACTGTGGTGACTGTTGTACAACTAGCCTCCGGGCCTTCAGAGGGTCCGGAGGTGGAGGACGCTATTGAGCTGGGGATCGAGCTTCTTCGATCCCCTCCTACGGAAGTGCCCCTTCTCCTTAAATAGCTGCCCCGGGCCTCATCCCTGCGATCTGCGCAGTGGACGGGTTCCCACATGGCCACCAGTGGCGGAGTGGGGTGCACTACTGCTTGCTCGTTCATGGACTCGGTCCATGGTCGCAAAGCCTGTCTTCGTGGCAGAGCAGCTGTCTCCTCCGTCCTTGGACGCGCCTCTTCCGTGTTAAAGCGGCGCATTGTGGCCGACAAGTTGCAGACTTGGCAGAGCGGCTCGCAGGCGCGGCGGAGACCGTGGGGTGTGCCCGCAGTGACGTCGTCGTTGGAGCGTTGTGCCGGCCAACTGCTTTATCACCAAAGAGGAAAGCTTCGTTGGCGGCGCAGGGGACACAGAACTTTGTTGACCCCTTTTATCATGGGAGCGGCAACTGTGACGCTGTTGCTGCCGTGCGCGCAGACGCGCGCGTCACCCTGCGGCCGCAGCAGAGCCCATGTGCGCTCTGCAGCGCTTCCTTCGTCGCGAAGTATCCCCTCAGGGGCCTGAGGCTCTCGAGGGGGAAGGGCCGGACCGGCTCCCTGCAGGGGGAGAGAGTCCTCGAGCGGGACGCCCTCGGGGGGAGCCCCCTTCAGGCCCCTTCCAGTGCCTCAGGTCCCCCGTAGGGGTTTCTCCCTCGGGGGGAACCCTCCAAGCGGTTGGCTTGGTCCTTAGTCGTTTTGTAGACGCTGTCGCGTGCGCAGCCCGTGGAGAGTGGGCTATGCACACCCTAGAATCCACTGGGCCGACAGTAGCCCCCGGGCCCATGATGGGCACGTCGAGGCCGATTGGGACTTGGCGAAGCGTCATGGGCCCAATACCGCAGGCGAAGCGTCGTGGGGCCCAAAACCGCAGGCGAAGCGTCGCGGGCCCGGAGCTGCGGGCGAAGCGCCGCGGGACACGCGTCACCTGGTGGAGGATTCGCGGCGTCTCGGCTACTCCGGCGGGAACGTGCGTAGCGGGGGGGGGGCACCACGCCCGCCACGATCTCCACTACCGCGCCTCGGTAACCGCACGGACGGGGTTAAAAGCCGCGCGCTGTCCGAGCCGCAGTCATTACCCCGTCCTGTCTTGTCTCTCCAGTCCATCGGTTCTCCGCCTCCTAGACTCCCGTCTCTAGTAAATCTTCCCCATCTCCGGCCGACTCCTTCCGTCCTCCGAGCTCCCGTTCTTCGCCGACAATGGGAGGATCCAAGGGCAAGAAGACAGCGGCCTCGGCCCGCCATGGCGCACAGGGAGAGGCGGAGTTCGGCCCCGCTCTGGTCGGGGCACGCATCGACGCGACGGCGCTGGATAAGATCCAGCACCTGGTCGCCGGGAAGCACAACGAGCACGGCGCCAGCGCCATTCTGCCTGCACGGACCGGACGCTTTCCCGCCGGCTACTACCCCATCTTCCTCCACACTCTCTTCGCTGGGCTGGTGCCGCCGTACTCTCCTTTCCTCGAGGCCGTCCTCGAGTTCTACCAGGTCCACCTTCTGCACCTCCACCCCAACGCCATCCTTGTCCTCTCCATTTTCGCCTTCTTGTGTGAGGCGTACTTGGGAGTGAAGCCCTCCATCGCTCTCTTCCGAAGCTTCTACGCTCTGCGGAATACTGCGAGGAAGGAGCGGACGGGCTGTGTATCCTTCCGCATCGCGGACGGCATGGGAGATGTCTATATCCCCATGGCCTGGAACGGCGACAAGCCTGTGACGGCGGTGTCGAAGAAGGTGGAGGACTTCAGGCAGAAGTGGTTCCTCATCCGCGTTCCCTCGGAGAGCTCCCTTCTTGAGGTCCCCGAGGCGGCGCCGGTGAAGAACACCCACTGGAGCATGCGCTCCCTGGAGGGGCAGGAGATAGCCGGCCTCGTGGGCCACCTGAAGGCGCTTCGCGAGCACGGCCTGACCGGCCAGATGGTGGCGGCGGAGTTCGTGAGGCGCCGCATCGCCCCCCTGCAGGCGCACAAGAAGGCGATGTGGGCGTACTCAGGGCCTACAGACTCGCTGCGGCTGCACCTGAGCGACCACCGCCCCGCAGTCGTCGAGGTCATCCTAGGAGGCCTCTTCGTCAACCCGGAGGTGCCCGAGAGGGTTCACGTAGCGATACGGCCCCTCTTTGAGGTTCCGGACAAACGCCGGGCCATCCTGACGGACGCGCCCGCATTCACCCCGCTAGGCCTGGCGGGGGATGAAGAGGAGGAGGGGCCCATGCCAGCGGGCACCACCGAGTCGCCAAGCGCGTCTGACTCGGAGCAGGGCGACGCGGAGACGAGGGCGGGGCCCTCTGCCGGCGTAGGGAGCTCGGCGGGCGTGGGGAGTTCTGCCGGCGTTGCGCCCCCGGCGGGGGAGGCTGACGAGCATTCCTCCGGCGACAGCGAGGAGGCCGCGGCGGGGCGCTACGAGCCGAGGACTAAGGCGGCCCACGACAGGCCCGCCGGGGAGCCCCCGAACGCTCCCCACAAGAGGAAAGCCGAGGAGGCCCTCGAGGCGGAGGCGCGGGCTGTGCCTTCATGGCGCTCGCCTGGCATGACGTGGGTGGACACCCGCGCCAAGAAGACGAGGTAAGATTCTTTTACCCTTCTCTTTCCTTTCTGAGTCCAGCTTGCTTGCTCTTGTTTCTTGACCAATTCTTTGCCTTTCACCACAGCAGCCCCGCTCCTGCGAAGCGCCGCAGGCTTCGGAAGGCCGCAGACGTGAAGAGGGCCGCCCCTGACGCCGCACCAGAGGCTGAGGCCGGCGAGGCCGCGGCGGCGGAGGCCTCGAGGCCTACAGGCTCTCGGGAGGAGGTACCTCAGGCGGAAGCATCTGCGCCGCCACCCGAGGCAGAGCGGGTGGAGGAGCAGGTGGAGAGGGCGCCCACTCCTCCCCGCGCAGCTACCCCGCCAGCGCAGCCAGAGGCTCCTGCGGGTGCCGAGTCGGCGCCGAGCCCTCCCAAGTCTCGCAGGGAGGGCACTCCACCGCCGCCACCGGGCACCGCGGGGGAGGA
Source organism: Poa annua (assembly GCA_026929855.1). NCBI lineage: Eukaryota > Viridiplantae > Streptophyta > Magnoliopsida > Poales > Poaceae > Poa > Poa annua. The sequence goes on along the minus strand of CM049439.1, from coordinate 23,693,256 downwards.
GGAAACCGCAAGGGCCGGGCCTCACGCCCCTGTCCCGGAGGCGGATCGGGAGGTGCCGCACGAGGGGGGAAGCACAGGGGGCCGGGGACCGAGCACGGAAGAGGTCCTGCCTCCGACCCCCCAGGCCCACGCGAGGGCGTCTGCCGCGGAGCCGGACGCGGGCGCGGGCCCTTCTAGGCCGCGCGGTCCGCCCCAGGGCCTTGCTCTGGGCCGGTTCGACTGGGGTCGAGGGCGTCGCGACGTCGCCTTCCGCTTCGTGCGGGAGTCCCTGGAGGGGCTCGAGGCCTACCTGGCCACCGAGGACCAGGCGCTCGCCCGCCAGAGAGACGAGCTCGCCGACGCCTGGGCCGCCTTCCACGCGGCGGTAGAGGCCCGGCGCAAGAGCGACCAGGCGCTGCAGGCGGAGCGCGAGGAGGCGGCGCGCTTTGCCGAGGAGGTTCGCGAGGGGGCCTTGCGTGAAGCCGAGGAGCTCCTGCAGCCCCTGAGGGCTGAGCGCCAAGCCGCTGCCGAGGACCTCGCCGCAGCCAAGGCAGAGCGGGAGGCCGGAGAGCACTCGCTGGCGGCGAAGCACGCCGAGCTCGTCGAGCTCGAGAAGAAAATCCTGGCGGATGCCGGGGTGGTGCGGACCGCCCTCGAAGAGCTCCGCACGGGCCTGGAGGCCCGCGGGCGCGCTTTGAGCGAGCGCGAGGAGGATGCTCGCCGGCGCGACGAGCAGCTGGCGCTGAGGGAGCAAGAGCTGTCCGGACAGCGCACGGCCCTCGAGGCCCGCGAGGACAGCGTCGCCACGGCGCTCAGCAAGCTCGAGCGCGATGTCGCCGCCCACAAGGGAAATGTGGAGCGCGCCAACACGCGGCTTGCCGAGCGGAAGGAGGAGCTCGACAAGGCTCTCCGGGAGAAAGAGCAGAAGATCCGCGCCGCCGTCTCCCAGGACTACAAGGAGAAATTCTACAAGCAGGAGGACCGCTTCAAGGCGAGGCTGGAGGAGAGCGGCGCCCGGGTCAAGAAGCTCGAGAAGGAGAACGCCAAGCTCGCCGCCAAGGTGAAGCGCGAGGCCGATCGCCGCCTCGCCGCCGAGAAGGCCCGAGATGACACCTCCCGGGACCTCGCCGCCCTCACGGGGGATATGGAGGAGATGACCCGGCAGGTGGGGCCTGCCGTGGAGAAGGCGGTGGAGGCGGCGGAGAGTATCCAGGCGGCGCAGGTGCTGTCGCAGCAACGGGAGCGCATGTTCCTGTCCTTGACGGGACGGGGTCGTGAGCTTGCCGCGAAGCTGGGGGCAGAGGCGCCAAGCGTTCCGGCTCAGGGCCACGCCGACGCCGCCACCTACCTCCTGTACTTCGAGCAGCTCTTCGCGGCGCTTGAAGGCCCTACCGCGGAGATCCGCGACGTGGTTGAGGAGGAGTGCCGTCAGCTTCTGGCGGTGGCGGTGGACCGCATCTTCTCCAACCTCGTCCACCTCCAGCCCGGGTTCGACCTCGCCACGGTGACCGAGCCACTGGAGGGGCACGCTGCGTGGAAAGCCTCCAGCTCCGTCCGCGACCAGGTGGACGACTTCTGCAGCCGCTTCAGGCGGGCCGCTGCAGAGGAAGGCGGCGAGGGGAGCGAGCCCGAGGAGGAAGAAGAGAGCGACCAGGACGACGCTGAGGCCTCCGACTAATCTCCTCCTGCAACGCGTCGCGCTTGCAGCGCTTTTAGGGGCGTTTGCCCGTTAGAGAATTTCATTTTCCACCTTGTAATTTACTTCTTCACTTCGTAAACATTTTGCTATCGATTAAGTGTGCGCTCCCTTCGAGGGGTCTTTGCTTCATCTCCATGCCTTTTTCGCTCTGCGTCGTTGGACCCTTCCCCTCGCGCTATGACTCCTGCCGCTGCGGTATGCTCGAGCAATGACTCGGCAAGGCCGGGGGGAGTTTAAGTCTTGGGGAGGTAAGAGCCCTCAAGTCGCGATGCTGAGGGCCCCCCTTTGACGCGCAAGCAGTCCACGGAGAGTAAGGAAAGAACCGCTTGAGGGACGCAGAGTGTTTATGAGAAAAATGCGAGGATTCCCTTGAGGTGGGCGAAAAACTTAGCTTCGCGAGGCGTTTTCCCGGTGTGGGCCTTCTCTGGCGGAGTTCTCCCCTTCAGGGGCCGAGGGTTCTCCTCCGCAGGCCTGGTGGGGACTTTCGCTCTCTGTGGATGTTAGAGGGGCGAGCCGAAACGCTAGATCACAGCATCAGGGACTAATGCGCGCTTATAGGTCCCCTCAGGCGTTCCTTGCGAGGAGAGAGAGTACCAAGGTCCTTTGAAGAGATGGCGTGCTTGGGAGGGCCTGCCCTCTAGCCAGAGCTCGGATCCTTGGGTTTTGCAGTACTGCTGGTGTGTCACTTGAGGCACTGGCACCGTACTCAGCCCCAGCTCGCGAGGTACGCATGTGGAGAGATATAAGTGCCCATTTTCAATAAATGAAATAAAGCTGTAATAAACTCACCACCAAAATATTACGTAGCGGCGCCGTAGCGCATAGTTCACTTGGAACGAAGATGGCGCTGGAGCGCAAAGTTCACTTGGAACGAAAATGGCGCTGGAGCGCAAAGTTCACTTGGAACGAAAATCGGTTCATTACACTTGGGTTTGCCAAGCTAACGTTCCTTCCATGTCGAGGCATGGGGACCACCCATTAGTGGCAGAGGTTCACTGCGGCCTGCGGGGGCTCATTTGCAGGAGAGCTCGGAGGGCTGGGCCTCGGGAGAAGCTTTGAGAAGCTTGGAGGTGAAGCCGTGAGCTTCCCTCTAGAGACAAAAAATGCCTGGCGTGACTGTGATCACGGGTAGAACTTGCGCAGATGCGCGATGTTCCACGGGTTCTTGACGGGGAAGCCGTCCTCGGTCTCGAGGCGTACTGCGCCAGGCCTGGCGACATGGGAGACCCTGTAGTGGCCTTCCCACATCGGGGAGAGCTTGTGGAGACCTTCCCTGGAGAGGATTCGCCTGAGGACGAGGTCGCCCTCTTCAAGGGTGCGTGAGCGCACATGGCGGCTGTGGTAGCGTCGCAGGTCTTGCTGGTACCCTGCCGCCCTGAGGGCGGCCTGACGGCGCAGTCCCTCGAGAAGCAGCAGGTCGTCGTTGTGGAGGCCCTCTTGGGTGTCCTCATTAAAGGCAAGGACCCGTGGCGATCCATGCTTGATTTCTGCGGGGAGGACCGCCTCGGCTCCGTAGACCAGAGCGAACGGCGTTTCGCCTGTAGGCCTCGAGGAGGTTGTGCGTATGGACCAGAGCACTGAGGGGAGCTCGTCAATCCAACCCTTGCCGTGGCCCTTAAGGATGTTGAAGCTCCTGGTCTTGAGGCCCTTGAGGACTTCTGCGTTTGCTCGCTCGGCTTGACCGTTGCTGCGTGGGTGAGCTACCGAGGCGAAGCAGACCTTGATACCAAGTTTGTCGCAGTAGGCTCGGAAGATGCCGCTGGTGAATTGCGAGCCGTTGTCAGTGATGATGCGGTTGGGCACGCCGAAGCGGCAGACCAAGCTTCGGATGAACTTCACCGCAGCCCCAGCTGGTATGGTGCGCACCGGCTCAACCTCGGTCCACTTGGTGAACTTGTCGATGGCCACGAGGAGGAAACGGTAGCCCCCCTGCGACTTCGGGGAGGGGCCCAGGATGTCCAGCCCCCAGACCGCGAACGGCCAGGAGAGCGGGATGGTCTGAAGCTCCAGTGCCGGCTGATGGATTTGCTTGGCGTGGAATTGGCAGGCGTCGCAGGTTTGCACAATGGCGACCGCATCTTGAAGCACCTGAGGCCAGTAGAAGCCGCTCCTGAAGACCTTGCCTGCGAGGGTGCGCGCACATGAGTGGTGGCCGCACTCCCCGCTGTGGATGTCCTTAATCAGCTCTCGGCCTTCCTCAGGAGGGACGCACTTGAGCGCTACACCATTTGGGCGCTTGCGGTAGAGGTTTTCCTCGAGGATGCAGTATGACTTTGCTTGTCGAGCGACTCGCTCTGCATCAGTATCTTCTTCAGGGAGGATTCCTTTCGCCAAGTAGTCCTTGAGCTCATTAATCCAGCCTGAGGCCTGGTGGGTCGCCGTCAGCAGCAGACGCTCCCCTGTGCTGGGACCGCAATCAGGCGCCCCAGACTCAGGAGGCGGTGGGAGCACTTCGCCTGCGCTTGCGGGTGTGGCCTCTCGAGGCTGCTTGATGGATGCCTTGGCGAGCCTCTCTTCGAAAACACCGGCCTGCTGGGGTTGCCTCCGCGAGGCTCGCTTGGCGATGTCGTCGGCCTCTTGGTTTTCTTTCCTCGGGATGTGCATGAGCTCCATGCCCCTGAAGTGCTTCTCAAGCTTGCGGACCTCTTCGAGGTATGCGGCCATGTGGTCGTCTTTCGGCGTGTAACTTTTGTTGGAGAAGTTGACGAGCAGCTGTGAGTCTCCCTTGACGAGTAGGTGCTTGACGCCTAGAGCGATGGCGGCCCTTAAGCCGGCGAGGAGGCCTTCGTATTCGGCGATGTTGTTGGAGATCTTGTCGATTGTGAAGCACAGCTGGATAGCATAATAAAGCTTGTCACCCTTGGGCGAGGTTAGGACGACGCCTGCTCCGCCATTGCGGCAAGCGAAGGCTCCATCGAAGTGCATGGTCCAGTGGCTGGGCGCCGCGTCTCCCGAGGGCTCGGCCTCTGCCTCACGAGGCTCCTCAGGGCTTGGGTCAGTCCATTCGGCGACGAAATCAGCCAGCGCTCTTCCTTTTTCTTGTGGCTCTTGGACCCCTCGCCCGGGTCGTCCCCCCGTGCGCTCATCTTGACGAAGAGGAGTCCCTCTTCAGCCTTGGCGCACTTGTCCGCCAGATCGAACAGCTTCACCACAGAGGTGAGCTTGTCGTGGATGCCGAGCTTCTCGAGCATCCTGCGGTTCGTGCCGCCCTCGCGGAAGGCAGCGATCACCTGGGTGTCGGGGATGTTTGGAATTTTGTTCCGCACCTGGCTGAAGCGCTGGATGTACTTGCGAAGAGTTTCACCCTTCTTCTGCACCACAGCGCGCAAGTCGTTGTGGGTGAGTGCGCGCTCGTACGTGCCCTTGAAGTTGGCGACGAACTGCCTGCAGAGCTCCTCCCAGGAGTCGATGGAGTCCTCGGGCAGGTTGAGAAGCCAGGACAGAGCGGAGTCCCTGAGGGCGTGGGAGAACCAGTTGGCCATGACTTTGTCATCGCCCCCTGCAGCCTGGATGGAAGTGGTGTAGAGCTGCAGGAACTCGAGAGGGTTGGTGGACCCGTCGAAGCCCTTGGGGAGCGCTGGCCTGAACTTCTGTGGCCAGACCACACGGCGCAGGGTGCGCGTGAAGGCCATGCAGCCTGAGGCATAGGTGGCCGTTCCTCCCTGGAGGGCCCTGCGGTTTTGCTGCCCCGCCTGACCGAGCTCCTCGACGAGGCGGTTTTGGAGGTCGCGACGTCGCTCCATGCCTACACGCGCGTCAGGTGCGGTGCGCTGCACGATTTGGCAGTCGTGCGGCGAGGAAGCATGGGAGGGAGCCCGCTGTGCCGCGGCCGGGGGCGGTCCCGGCGGCGGCGGTGGCGCACCTGGTGCGGCCGTCCCTGCAGGGCCGGAAGGCACGATGGAGCGCGACGGAGCGGGGCGTGTGGTTGCGATGTCGACGAGGTGGTGGAGGCGGTCCAGCCACTGGTCGTGCGCTTCGGCACTTGGCCGGTAGCGGAGGAGCTCCTGAGCCATCAGTAGCGCGGTGTGCGGGGCGGGCTCTTGATGCTCCCGCGTGGACACGCTCTGGCGTCGGGACGGGTGCGAGGACTCAGCGTCCCCGCGGCGCTCGGAGAGGTCCTCGTCGTCACGCTGGTCTCCTTCGCGGTGCTCCTCGCTCTCCGGCTCTTCCACGCGCGGGCCGGTGCCAGCGCGTTCGGTCGCGCGGGGGCGACCACGGCGGCCGCGGGTGGGGGCAGTGCCGGGCTCGGTGTGAGCTCTCTCGGAGGTGCGCCTGTTGGCGCGCGTCGCGCGGGTGTCCATCATGGCGCGGAGTTCGGAGGTTGAAGACGCGCCTCAGTCCCCTACCTGGCGCGCCAAATGTCGAGGAATGAACTCCCACGTAACAGGGGTAGTCTCGCCCCGGGAAGAGGTTCGAAGGGGGACTGAACACGGAGGTCAAACAACCCTCGATGCACGCCGCGACGTTGCTCGCGGTGCTTGGAGCGGAACTGCACGACAGAGAGTGACACCGGCCCTTACCCAGGTTCACGGCCCTCAAGGTGAGGTAACACCGCTACTCCTGCTTGTCTCGATTGCACTGTGGTGACTGTTGTACAACTAGCCTCCGGGCCTTCAGAGGGTCCGGAGGTGGAGGACGCTATTGAGCTGGGGATCGAGCTTCTTCGATCCCCTCCTACGGAAGTGCCCCTTCTCCTTAAATAGCTGCCCCGGGCCTCATCCCTGCGATCTGCGCAGTGGACGGGTTCCCACATGGCCACCAGTGGCGGAGTGGGGTGCACTACTGCTTGCTCGTTCATGGACTCGGTCCATGGTCGCAAAGCCTGTCTTCGTGGCAGAGCAGCTGTCTCCTCCGTCCTTGGACGCGCCTCTTCCGTGTTAAAGCAGCGCATTGTGGCCGACAAGTTGCAGACTTGGCAGAGCGGCTCGCAGGCGCGGCGGAGACCGTGGGGTGTGCCCGCAGTGACGTCGTCGTTGGAGCGTTGTGCCGGCCAACTGCTTTATCACCAAAGAGGAAAGCTTCGTTGGCGGCGCAGGGGACACAGAACTTTGTTGACCCCTTTTATCATGGGAGCGGCAACTGTGACGCTGTTGCTGCCGTGCGCGCAGACGCGCGCGTCACCCTGCGGCCGCAGCAGAGCCCATGTGCGCTCTGCAGCGCTTCCTTCGTCGCGAAGTATCCCCTCAGGGGCCTGAGGCTCTCGAGGGGGAAGGGCCGGACCGGCTCCCTGCAGGGGGAGAGAGTCCTCGAGCGGGACGCCCTCGGGGGGAGCCCCCTTCAGGCCCCTTCCAGCGCCTCAGGTCCCCCGTAGGGGTTTCTCCCTCGGGGGGAACCCTCCAAGCGGTTGGCTTGGTCCTTAGTCGTTTTGTAGACGCTGTCGCGTGCGCAGCCCGTGGAGAGTGGGCTATGCACACCCTAGAATCCACTGGGCCGACAGGCTGGGTGCAAAACGCCTTAGGAGAAGATGATTCTACTATTGCTCCTACTATACCCAATTCACTATATGATAGTACTCTAGATGATGGTCCTAATTTACTTGATAAATCTCCACACTTAGAAATAGTTACTACTTTATGTGGGAACACAAATAGTGATGGGGTAATCTCTAGTTGTAATGACACTCCTATTCATGCTAGTCCTACATTTTTCTTGAGCTCTCCCATGCACACCTTAGAGGAGAAGTTTTCATATGTTGAAAAATACTTATGTGGGCTGAAATCATCTTGCACTAATAACCATTACACCCACAACAATAATGTTTATGATGTTTCTTGCAATTATTTTGAAAGAGGAAAGCATGCTAATGAATTCCATAACAAAATCAGTGACCCTCTTTATGTGCCTAAAGTATCTAAGTTGCATGATCCACATAGTTATATTGATGAATTTGCTTCTAGTGATTGCAAGTACTATGAAAGAGGAGGTGACAAGTGCCCTCCTTATGCTTGTGAAAATTAAAGGTTGTACACATCAACTGGTAATATGCGTGGTTATACTTTTGTGTGCTGTGATTCATTCATCTATAAAATGCCCATGCATAGGAAGAAAGTGAGACTTCGTTGCCATTGTTTCCATATCTTGAGTTGCTTTTTGCCATGCTTTGACTTGATCATTATCTTGATTGGCATGAGCACACCTTGGGACCTTGGTATTTAGTTGCCATTTTACTCCATAGTAATAAAGTTTTCATCTTAGTGTTTAATAGAGTCTAAATAAAGTGCCAAGTTTTACCCGTTTTGGTTCGAAAAGGTTGCTATTTGTATTCGGAGATTTTATTCCAGCACGAATCTGTGCACGGTATGATTTTTCATTTCTATTCTGTAACTCCGAATGAGCTGAGATTTGAACTGTAGTTGCAACTTTTCATCCTCTGTAAGCGTGAATCTTTTCAGATTTTTTTGACATATTTAAGTAGGGTAGAAAAATGCGTTTTGCTGCTGCTGTTTTTCTGGGCAGATTCTGTCCCATTTTGTTTGATGCATTCTTTGAACTTTTAATTTGAATCTTTTTTATCCAATTGAGTTTATAAGTAGGCATACAACATTATACACTTTATGGACATTCATATGAATTTTTGGTTAAGAATTTTATGCAGCATGCAATTCATTTGTCTATCGCTACTAATGTCGCCCCACAGAAAAGAAATAGGAGAAACGGTGTTTTGAAGTTTTTTCACAGGGATTAGAGGAGACGCACCAAGAGTTATCCAAGGATGGTGAAGACCATAAGCTTGTGGATGTGAAGACAACCCCACTGGACCAACACACTCTCGGTTTGCACACGTCTACCTTCTGTTTTTCGATCAATGCACTTTATCGCATAAACTTAGAGCGTCTTTTATTCGCTTTTTATTTCGGTTTGATTTTTGTTTGTCTTGAGACCACCACTATCACTTATATATGAGAGAGCTACTGGAAATTTGGGTTGAATTAAGTTGGATGCTATTAAAAAGATTGGGAAAGGGATGTTTGATTTGATTCAAAAAGATACGTATACTTGCAAGACTCATGTGCTTTTTAATGATTATTAATTTGCAAGGTTTTATCAAGAGCTATCTTTTATTCATGTTTTGATGCTGAATGTTACTTTACTTTGTTTAACATGGATTGGTTAGTTCTATGGACACTTATGCATGCATTTAGACAGTCAACTTTCTCCCTCTTGCTAGTCCAAAAATTCCAACAAGCAAAAACTTGTTGTCCAACACCTTCAATCAAAGTTTTTCCAGTGAGTCCACCATATCTACCTATTAGCTTTATGCTATTCTGAGTATGTTTATCATGTTATTTTGTATTATCTATACTTCTGAATTAAAATTCTTATGTTATTGATTGTTATGGGAAAAGTTGGTTAAAAAGCTCTCACGAACTTGATGCACACTTTACTTTTATTGCATTTAATAAACATGAACCATTATGATTAAAACTATGAAGTTGTGAGCTTGACAACAGTCTTGGTTGGGGGTTAGCTCATATGTTTATGGATGCTTATCATGGTGCCAAATAAATGCGGAAACTTAGTAAGTTTAATGAGTTTGTATAAATGGCTAGAGAGACGCCTGGGCCGCTAATCTAAGCCATGCATCATTCATGGTGGAAATTTACTTACATGCTATGATGAACCTTCAGTGATGCACCTCACAATAAAAAGCTATACCAATAGTAAATAAAAAGGGTGTTGAGATTGTTCATTTTGTTTGTTTGTCTTGTCATTTTGACATGGGCTTGTCCCATGTCCTGGGACAAGAGGTATCCCGGTTGACGCTCTTGATGACGCTATTGAAGGGGATCGCAGGCAGAAAACAAAAAAATTCCTAACAGCGATAACCTAAAAACAGCCAGAATCTATACTATGCAGATATAGTAATACGCAGGGGGGTCTTCGCACATACCTCTTGAAGACCGAAAGCGGGGATTACGCTCCCGCACAAGCGTTGTCGATGAAGCCGACGAAGACTTCGATGCTGTGTAGAGGAAGCAGACCTCTAGCACCACAAGTGTGATGCCTCGCAGGGAGTCACACACGTACGGTGAAGCCGACGCACTCCGGGCTCCGATCCAGGGACGAAGCAGCGGAAGACTGGGACCGGGAGACCAGCAGCACGACGGTGTGCATATGGTGGAGAAACAATTCCGAGGCGCAACTCCAAACTTGGGAATCACGGGATCCTCGGAGAGAGAGAGAGAGAAAAACTGTGTGTTCCAAAGGCCAGGGGGTGCCCCTTTATATATAGGAGCAAGGGGGGTGCCCAACTTGCCAGGCTGGGGGTGTGGGACTAATCCCACAGCCCCAGCCGGCCAGCCCCCATGCGCCGGCCTAGGTGGGCCCCATGTGGCCCACCTAGGGCCGGCCGAACCAGCCCCCTCCCTCATGAGGGGGACTTCCCCCCCCCCCCCCCCCCCCCCTCATGGGCCTCTTTGCCCAAAGAGGCCCATTAAGGGATTTTTGCCTTTAAAAATTCAGAAAAAATTAAAATAAAATATATTTAAGTATTAATTACACTAATTAATATTAAATACATATTACATAATTTGTTCTGGCTCCGAAAACTATTTCGTCGCTGCCCGATCTCCATCGGAACTTTCCCGGGACGTTCCCGGTCTCTCTTTTCCTATTTTTCTCTTCCGGTAAAATGTCGACTCCCCTTAAGCGTGCTACCCTAGCGGTTCGATTACCTCACCAGACATGATCGAGACTCCTCTCCGATCAATGACTAATTCGTGGACCTTGGATACCCAGAATTAATCCCTGCGAGATAACGAATACTTTTCCTTATCGAACCTAGACGTCTGAGTCTTAAACCTTTTGCCATGCGATACTTAGCGTGTCCGAGACTCGTTCATAGATATCTCCATACCCAGCTTGATCTCGTTACCGACACCGCTAACTTCTACTCGTCCATGATCTTATGTCCTGGTGACCTAGTCACACGCTTGCAAGCTCGTTTGACATAATCTCACCGAGTGAGCCCTAGAGTATCTATCCTGCTATGGGACTGGCAAATCCCGCTCTTGACCCCCCGTCTCAACATACTCCTATCTGACACCCGAGAGGGACATCTTTATTGTCACACTATGTAAGATATGACGTTTGATGCAATCAAAGTGTCTTCCAGGAATAGCAATAAGAGTAGGTCTCACGGTCGAAGGCGTAATGACTACGTCCTATAAATATTGGGTATGTCCATCACATCGTTCTACCAACGATATGACTTCATTGTCAAATAGACGCCATGTCACATGATCGGGAAACCTCGATCATCGATTGCACAATGAACCAGTCAAACAGAGGTTGCTGGGGACCTGGTTGTTTTAGGTATCACACGTGTATTAATGTTTCCGCTTAATACAGTTATAGCATGACACAAAAACGTATTATGAACAAATGAGATATGATAAATAAAACACTTTATTAATTGCCTCTAGGGCATATCTCCTACAGTCTCCCACTTGCACTAGAGTACAATTTAATCTAGTTACAACCTGGTAAAAGCCGGACACCCATAGCATCTTGGTGTTTCACGTGCTTGTCTAGCAGGAGAGGCTTAGTCAACGGGTCTGCCACATTCAGATCCGTATGTATTTTGCAAATCTTCACTTCACCTCCTTGTACGTACTGTCGTATCACATGGAAGCGTCGAAGTATGTGTTTGGCAGTCGAGTGAGACCTCGGTTCCTTCGCGTTAGCAATAGCACCTATGTTGTCGCAGTAGAGGGTCACGGGGTCTTGCGCGCTAGGGAACACTCCAAGCTCAATGATGAACTTCCTCAGCCACACAGCTTCATTCGCGGCTTCAGAAGCAGCAATGTACTCCGATTCCATTGTAGATTGGGCCACGATGGGTTGCTTCCCACTCCTCCAGCTCACAGCGCCTCCGTTCACTTTGAACACATATCCTGTCTGTGACTTAGAGTCATCTGGGTCTGAGCAGAAACTTGCATCAACGTAACCTGTTACGCCAAGTTCTTCCTCACAGTCCCCATACACAAGAAACATTTCCTTTGTATGCTTGAGATTCTTAAGAATACTTTTAACAGCTACCCAATGTTCCTTTCCAGGATTACTTTGGAATCGGCTCGTCAAACTAAGAGCCAATGCTACATCAGGTCGAGTACTTAGCATGGCATACATGATCGATCCTATGGCTGAAGCATAAGGATGTTTAGTCATCGCGACTCTATCATGTTCCGTTACCGGACACTGTGCCTTGCTCAACACCTTATTCTTGACAATAGGCAGAGAACCCTTCTTTGCTCCATCCATATTGAACCGTTTCAGTATCTTGTCAATATAAGTACTCTGACTTAACGCTAATAGGCGTCTTGATCTATCACGATAGATTTTAATGCCTAAAACGTATGCAGCTTCTCCTAAGTCCTTCATTGAAAATTTACTGTTTAAATATTCCTTAACGCTATTCAGTAGTTCCACATTATCTCCTATCAGCAGTATATCATCGACATATAGTGCCAGGAACACAACTGAGCTCCCACTCATTTTCTTGTAAATGCAGGTCTCTTCTCTGTTCCGGACAAATCCAAAACCTTTGATCACCTCATCAAAGCGAAGATTCCAGCTCCGAGATGCTTGCTTCAGTCCATAAATGGAACGCTGAAGCTTGCATACCTTACCAGCATTTCCTGGATCGACAAAACCTTCAGGTTGTACCATATACAACTCTTCCTCAATGTTGCCATTTAGGAACGCTGTTTTGACATAACTTGCCCGTGCGTTGCAACGGAGGAGAAAAAACTACATCAAGAAAGCCCACAAAGTAAGTTTTTTTTGGTACATCCACATAGTGCCGCAGAAATCAGTTACAGCGAGTGTTATCATTTACCTCTTGTCTGTGGTTTCAGCCATGCCACCCGGTACACGCGCTATCCACAACAGAGGCATGTGTCTTCATAACTCAATTGATGCATCACCCCACTCAGCGAAGGCCTCCGCCTCACTCGGGCTCTATTATCCACCACCAACGACGCCGAGGACTTCACGGGCAAATTCCCATCAAACATTTCAAATTTATGAGTATCACTTTTTTTGGAGACAAAGATTTGGCATGTGCACCATGTGATTTTTCTCATTGGACATTTAACCTTCGTCGTGTACAAATTAACATCTATTCCTGACAGAATATCGTAAACAAATTAAGTGCACTTTCAAGTGCACACGTTCAAAGTAAAATCGTGTTCTGATCCCTAAGAGTAGCAGTTTGCTTCTACAAAGATCCGAGTGAAAAGAAAAGCAATACAGATCTATTACTGTGGCACATGCCAAATGAAAGATTTCTATCCCCATGAGATGCACTTACACGAGACAACCAGATTGGGCACAACTACCGGCGTTAGGCCAGCTCTCCTCGTTGTTACGTGTGTACTGCGATAATCATCAGATCTTATGATCACCAAGATACCGAGTGATAAACATGAGATTTTATCCAAGATGAATAGCACTGTCAGCAGAAAACATGTCTTGGGTCCTAACATGTGCTCAACAAAGGTTGAAGCCTGGATCTCACATCACAATGAAAAATTGTTCATGGACGCTAAATGTTTCTGGGCTCATTCTAGCTAGCTGTTTCTGCTTGCTTCAAGACTGAAGTCTGAACTGAGTCGATTCAACATGTCAGATAAGTGCCTGGCAGCCATGGTTGTGGGTGTCCCTCATGGTGGAGAGAGATGCTTCAGCCGAGCCACTTTACTTTTGTCTGATCTCTACACCCTCGTGGCCGCCGGTGACGCGCGCGTTCGCCGGGCATCAACGCCATTGCCACCTTTGATCTTGTGCCCGCGCTGGCTGGTGGAGCAGAATGTCCACTTGTGTTTCTGAAGCTAGCGGTGGTGCCGTGGTGGTCCTTGCCTTGCCCTGACGAGCGCCTTGTCCGCACGCGCCCGCAGCTGTCGTTTCGAGGCTACCGGGGTGGGTTAGAATAAGACGCCAGCAACCGCAGTGGAGGAGACCAGCGCTGCAAATCAGGATGTAAATGGTCAGTTTGCTGGACGATGCGGGTGCAGCCTGCAATCCATATGGAGGAGAGCAGAAGCAGGCGCTAGCTCGGGGATGTCATCCAAGGGGCTGAGGGGAGGCACGACAGTGATCTCCATGGGTGAGATGGAGTCAGCCTGGTTGGACCGTGGCGCTGCCAAGCTCCATGGCAGCGCTATGGAGGTAGGGGCGGTGGAGTGATTACGGCCAGGGCGCCATCGGTCGGATCAAGTCAGAGCAAGGAGCTCGACTCCCTTGCAGGTCGTTCTGCGGGTCGGACATGAAGGGTACGATGCGAGTCCATCGCGGATGGCGTGCCGCGCCATAGTCGCTGCCCCCATGGATCTCGCCATTGGCAGGAGCGGGGTGGAGTAAATACGGAGGGAGAAGTCGGAGGCCGCGCAGAAGAGCTTCCCGACGTGGAAGGCGCCTTGATGCAGCCGGGCACGCTGGCCGCCATCTCGATGGTGTCATCGGCGCTGGCCGCCATCTCGACGCTGCCATCGATTGGGCGAAGCGGAGGGTTTGTTCAGGGATTTCTTGACCACTCGGATAGGACGGGGGAAAATCGAACCGTTTTTTCACTTGATGGTGGCAATGGTGGATAATACCTGATCTGGTGCGAGGGTAAAAGGGTAAAAGCCGGACGGACGACACAAGAAGCCTTTCTGCTTTTATTATTATTATTATTATTATTAGGTAATAGATTACTGTCTTGTTTGCTTAATATCAAAAAATACAAAAAAATTAGTTACTTGCATTACTATTCTTATTTCGGTTTAGTTTTAATTTTGCTAAAATGTTGCTCCCTAAGTACACTCTGGAAGACCTGTCAGTAGGTAGTGGTTCTATAGTTGGAAAAGAGAACATTGAAGAATTCTTTAATCATGTTAGTAAGCATAAAAATCTTGAGGATAGATCCATAGCAGAACTTGCTCCAAATTATGAAACTGCTGCAGCTTCTTTAGTTCACATATTAGAGGCTAGGTTTGTTAACCTTCACCCCATAATACAACAAATGTTTCTTAACCTTCATGATGTTAAAAATGCTAAAAAGAAAGATTTCATTATGGAAACATTGCTTAAAGAATTTGGTGATGTTGCTATAGGAGCTAGGAAAGTCTTTGATCGTTTTAATATTCTTGGCTCATGTGTAGATGTTATTAATGCACTTGAAAAATTGGGGAAAAACGAACCTAGAAAGGGGGAAGAAATTAAAGTACCAATACATGTTAAACTTGTAGCTATGCATGAAGCTTTGGAAGAAAATTTTGATTGGATTGTCCCTCAAAGCCCCTTTGATGAAACTAGTAAACCTAAAAGTAATGAAAGAGGAACCTCTGAACCTTATATAGATAAAATACAATGCATAGTTGAGAGGATTTCCGTTCTTGATTTGGATAACACTTGAGTTACACTTTCTGTGCCTAGCTGAAAGGCGTTAAAGAAAAGCGCTTATGGGAGACAACCCACTTTTTATTCCTGTTATTTTATTTTGTTAGGTCAAGGAACATGTCTACCTCTGTAGCAATTCCTTTGTATCTTTATTTTATTGCATTGTTGTGTCAAGTTAAGCCTCTAGTAGAAAGTTGATGCTAGATTTGGATTCCTGCGCAGGAACAGTTTTCTGTTGTCCACCGTTTAATTCGTAAGAATTCACAGAAAAATCAAAATGACCTGGGATTTTTTGTGGGTGATCCTCAGATATGTATGCAACTTTCATTAGTTTTGAGTTTTCTTATTTGAG
Source organism: Poa annua (assembly GCA_026929855.1). NCBI lineage: Eukaryota > Viridiplantae > Streptophyta > Magnoliopsida > Poales > Poaceae > Poa > Poa annua. The sequence continues at coordinate 23,677,843 of CM049439.1, read as the reverse complement.
CAAGTTAAGTGCCTCGAAAAAATTCGTCTTTACGGACTGTTCTGTTTTTGACAGATTCTGCCATTTATTTTGCATTGCTCCTTTTGCTGTTTTTGAATGGATCTTTTTGTTCCATAAAATACCAGTGGCTGAAGCTAATGTCCAGTAGCATGTGTAATGGTTTTGTCAATGCAGAATATAAGAATTTTTTATTATGCACTAACTCTCTAATGAAGTCTACTTTGAGTTTGGTGTGGAGGAAGTTTTCAAGGATCAAGAGAGAAGGATGATGTGATGTGATCAAGAAGATGAAAGAGCCTAAGCTTGGGGATGGCCCCGTGGGTCACCCAAGCATATTTTAAGAGGACTTAAGCGTCTAAGCTTGGGGATGCCCAAGGCATGCCCTTCTTTATCAACAAACTATCAGGTCCTCTCTAGTGAAACTATATTTTAATTCCGACACATCTTATGTGCTTTACATGAAGCGTCTATTTGTTTTTGTTTTAATTGAACTACCAAAGCGTCTTATATTAAGATACGGAGGGAGTAGATCATTAAATTGTGTCACTTGAATCATTGATGTTGTTTTGAGATATTAATATGCTTAATGGTAAAACATGATGGTTTAGTAAAGTGGAATGATTAATGGTTGGTCTAGAAAACTTGAAGCTGTGCCACACTTAAATATCCAATTGATAGCATAATGATATAGGACTTCTAATGTTAAAAACAACCGTAATGACTTTGTGTTATGCGCTACGGTCGGGGTCCCAACAGTGACTTGTTCATTTGCCACAGTCCCTCATGGAGTGATTTTCATTATGCCTTGTAAGATCATATTTCTAGTTGGAATATTTTTGCTTGTGAGTTCTAAGCTGCGGTTTTCATGGCACTTCCACCACCATATTTGCTAGCCTCTTCGGTACTTTGCATTGCCCTTTCTCACATTGAGAGTTGGTGCATACTTCGCGGGTACATCCAAAACTCGTGGGAGATCTTCATCATGTTCTCCTACACATAAGCCAAATATCTTCCTCAAAACATCCACCATACCTACCTACTACAGCATTTCCATAGCTGTTCCGAGATATATTGCCATGCAACTTCCATCTTAAATTACATGACTTGTTGTCATTTATCATTTATATATTGCCTTGCATGATTCTTTACATCTGATGTGTGGTTTTACCCATGTTACGCTAGATCATTGCATATCCTGCTACACTGGCAGAGGCACCGTTTCATACACTATGTTTTATTCCTTATGAGTTACTTGTATCAAAAGTGTGTTGTCATATTAGAATGTTTGCCCCTAAAAGTGAAAAGAGCCATGGAGGACATCGAAAAGAGAAACTGAAAAACTAAAAAAAAATAGAAAAAAAAAAGAAAGAAAGAAAAATAAAAAGGGGGCAACATTACTATGATCTATGACATGTTTGCGTAGTTATTTGTCTTTTGATTGCTTTGTTGAATGCATGAGGTTCATTAGAGTTGTATGTCTGTATGGTACTGCCCTTTGGTGTCCATTATATTTGTGCGCGCATGGATCAACACCCTAGGGTTAGTAGTGTGTGCAAAGGAATGGGGGTAGTTCTGCCGGAGTGACAGAAACCTGAGGACTCGAACCGGTTAGTTGCACGAATGGGAGTAAGAGGACCATGAACTTAAGGCTATGGTTGGGGAAACCTTAATACATTGTTAGTATTTAAGGATGTTTGCTAACAATCCAATCATATAGTACTTGTAATCCCAAGTAGTGGAGTGCATGTATATTTAGCCTCTCCCACATAGAAAACTGCATCGAAGACAATGAAACCGATATCTTCACTAATTAATCTTGGACAAAGCCACCACAATTACCACCACTTTTCCACACTCATGGTACTGTTAGTTTATGGTTACTTAGTATATCTTATTGTTGCAGCACTAACATTTACTTTCTTGTATTTATTATCTTGCAAAGTTATCTCTCATACCCGTATTATTGCTCTAGTTTTATTTCCTAGATAATGCAAACGTTTGGTGTGCGTAGAGTTGTATCAGTGGTTGATAGAACTTGAGAGAACATTCATCCTACCTTTAGCTGCTCGTTGGGTTCGACACTCTTACTTATCGAAAAGGCTACATACGATCCCCCATACTTGTGGGATATCAGTCAGCACGTATGAGCTAGCTCCTAACAAAAGACCTTTGTCAAGCCCAAAACATCATAATCTTAATCACAATGGGTCATGTTTATTAAGTGCATGAAAAGTAATGTGTGCATCAAATTCGTGAGAGCTTTTATACCAACTTAACCCATGACAATCCCAATAACATAAGCATCTTAATTTGGAAGCATAGATAAAACAATATAACATGATAAACATACTTGGAATAGCATATTAGCTAATAGGTAGACATGGCGGACTCACTGGAAAAACTTTGTTGAAGGTGTTGGAAAACAAGTTTTTTACTTGTTGGAGTTTTTTGGCTAGCAAGAGTGAGAAAGTTGACCATCTAAATGCATGCATAAGTGTCCATAGAGCTAACCATTTCATGTTAAACAAAGTAAAGCATCATTCAGCATATAAAACATGAATAAGAAATAACTCTGGGCAAGACACTTGCATATTAATATTAATTAACAAAGCACATGAATCATGCAACTATATGTATCTTTTAAATCAACTCAAACATGCTCTTACCAATATTTTTATAGCATCCAACTTAATTCAACCCAAACTTCCAGTAGCTCTCTGATACGTCACAAACGTATCTATAATTTCTTATGTTCCATGCTTATATTATACCAATTGCCTACATGTTTTGTATACATTTTATATGGTATTATGCATTTTCTGGAACTAACATATTAACAAGATGCCACAGTGTCAGTTCCCTATTTTCTGCTGTTTTTGGTTTCAGAAAACCTGTTAAGGAAATATTCTCGGAATTGGACGAAACAAAAGCCAAAATGCCAATTTTTCTCGGGAGCTTCCAGAACACCGAATACGAGAAGGAGTGGGGCCGAGGGGCGCCCACACCATAGGCTGGCGCGGCCAGACCCCTTGCCGCGCGAGCACCAGGTGTGGGGCCCTCGGGCCTCCACCGCCTTCGCCCTTTCGCCTACAAATACCCCCCGACGTGAAAACCAAAAAAAACCCGAACAGTTTTCCAGAAACCCTTACGGAGCCGCCGCCGTCGTCAACCCTAGTTCGGGAGGGGTCAGAACCTCTTCCTGGCACCCTGCCGGAGAGGGGAATCATCACCGGAGGGCTCTACATCACCATGCCCGCCTCCGGACTGATGTGTGAGTAGTTCATCCTTGGACTACGGGTCCATAGCAGTAGCTAGATGGTTGTCTTCTCCTTTTGTGCCATCATGTTTAAATCTTGTGAGCTGCCTATCATGATCAAGATCATCTTTATGTAATGCTACATGTTGTGTTTGCTGGGATCCAATGGATATTGAATACTATGTCATTTGCTTCATAACATATCATGTTGTGTGTTGTTTATGATCTTGCATGCTCTCCGTTGCTAGTAGATGCTCTGGCCAAGTAGATGCTTGTGACTCCAAGAGTGAGTATTTATGCTCGATAGTGGGTTCATGTCTCTATTTAATCTTGGGGAGTGACAACAACCTCTAAGATTGTAGATGTACTGTTGCTACTAGGGATAAAACAGTAGTGCTTTGTCTAAGGATAATTGTATTACTTACATTACACACTTTGCCTAATGCAATAATCTGTTGCTTGCAACTTAATACTGAAAGGGGTGCGGACGTTAACCGGAAGGTGGATTATTAGTCATAGATGCGGTTGGAACGGTCTATGTATATTGTTGTAATGCCCAAATGAATCTCATACGAGACATCATGACTATAGTATATGCATCATTATGCAGTTCTTCATTCTGTCAATTGCCCAGCTGTAATTTGTTTACCCGCATGTATGCTATTATTATTTATGGAGAGACACCACTAGTGAACTGTGGACCCCGGTCCTTTTCTTTAAACTGATAATACAACCAACTGCAAACTGTTTCTTTCATTCTCTGCAAACATCATTTTCCACACCATACGTTTAATCCTTTGTTACAGCAAGCCGGTCAGATTGACAACCTCACTGTTGAGTTGGAGCAAAGTTTCCTGATTGTGTTGTGCAGGTTCCACCTTCCTTCGACGCCATAAGACTTTGCTGGCGCCGGGGAGACCTTCGTTGTGTTCTTCATCTCCTACTGGTTCAATAACCTTGGTTTCAAAACTGGGGGAAACTTGCTACTACGCTCATCACACCTTCCTCTTGGGGTTTTCCAACTCCTCACACCCGTGAGCATCAAGCACTTTTCTGGCGCCGTTGCCGGGGAGATTGAAGCACATCTGCAAGGGGAGTCTCTCACTTCCCAATCTCTTTACTTTGTTTTTGTCTTGCTTAGTTAAATTTTATTTCCTGTTTTGTTTGCTTTTAAATATCAAAAACAAAAAAATTTAGTTACTTGCATTTTATTTACTTTGTTATTATCTTGTTTGCTTCTTATTATCAAAAACACAAAAAAATTAGTTTCGATTACGTCTAGTTTATTTTTCAGTCTATCATCATGTCTAGCCCTATTCCTGTCACTATGTCACCTGAGGAATCAATCTTAACTTTTAAACAAAAGAGTGAAGAAACTTTTGGAGAAGCTTGGTATAGAATTTTTTAAACTTATGGTGAAACCGAACCAAGAATGACATTGAGCATGTTTCTTAGTAGCTTCTAATTTGGACTTGTTCTTTGCTATAGATATGCTTTGGATGCTGTAGTAGGAGGAGATTTTCTTAAATGTGATGGAGATCAAGCTTTTAATGCAATAAAGAAATTAATCACATCATCTTCAATCAACAAATGTGATACGAGCCTTGGGAATATTCATACTAGGGTAAACACCCTTGAATCACATATATCTTGTTTAAAAGAAGGGTATGCTCAGATTCGCGAATATTATGATTATGTTCCTGTAAACTTTGAACCTTCATCGTGGCTCCCTATAATTAAAATTGCTATTTGCGGTGAAACCTTCCATGCTCGTTGTGATATTATGTCTGAGTCTTGCCTTATGCCTAAGTATATTTATGCATCTTTAAATCTTTGGGGACTTACTGAAGGGGGAGAAGGAATAACTCTTACGAATAATGCAATTATACAACCCATTGGGATAGCTGAAGGAGTGTTTACAACATTTTTTGAAAGAACGGTATCCACTGATTATCTTGTTATTGAATGTGTAGGGACAGGACAAATTACACTTGGAAGGTCCTTGCTGAAACTCTTGGGAGCAGTGATAGATGTTGGGAAAGGTACTATGAATTTCACCTCCTCTCCGGGATGTGGTCAGGTATTCCCCAGAACCAAGAGTAAGAATAAGAGTAAGAAAAATAGGCGAAGAGCCCTTCGTACAAACTATGATTTGGATACTTCTTCTCTTGGAAACACTTGAGTTTTGCTTTCTGTGCCTAGCTCAAAGGCGTTAAAGAAAAGCGCTTATGGGAGACAACCCACTTTTTATTCCTGTTATTTTCTTTTATTGAGTCAAGGAACATGCCTACCTCTGTAGCAATTCCTTTGTACCTTTATTTTATTGCAAAGTTGTGTCAAGTTAAGCCTCTAGTAGAAAGTTGATGCTAGATTTGGATTCCTGCGCAGGAACAGTTTTCTGCTGTCCACCGTTTAATTCGTAAGAATTCACAGAAAAAATCAAAATGACCTGGGATTTTTTGTGTGTGATCCTCAGATATGTATGCAACTTTCATTAGTTTTGAGTTTTCTGATTTGAGCAAGTTAAGTGCCTCGAAAAAATTCGTCTTTACGGATTGTTCTGTTTTTTACAGATTCTGCCATTTATTTTGCATTGGTTCTTTTGCTGTTTTTGAGTGGATCTTTTTGTTCCACAAAATTCCAGTGGCTGTAGCTAATGTCCAGTACCATGATAATGATTGTCTCCATGCGGAATATGAGAATTTTTGATTATGCACTAACCCTCTAATGAAGTTTACTTTGAGTTTGGTGTGGAGGAAGTTTTCAAGGATCAAGAGAGTGGATGATATGATGTGATCAAGAAGATGAAAAGAGCCTAAGCTTGGGGATGCCCCCGTGGGTCACCCAAGCATATTTTAAGAAGACTCAAGCATCAAAGCTTGGCGATGCCCAAGGCATCCCCTTCTTCATCAACAACTTATCAGGTTATCTCTAGTGAAACTATATTTTAATTCCGTCACATCTTATGTGCTTTACTTGGACCGTATGTTTGTTTTTATTTTTGCTTTGTTATTTTTGTTTTCTGAATAAAATGGATCCTAGCATTCTTGTGTGGGAGAGAGACACGCTCAGCTTTTTCATTTGAATACTCCTATTCTTCACTTACATTAGTTGAGTATTCTTCTATAGCTACTGCAATACTTTCAGCTCTTATTTTTCATGCACCTCTTGTTCAGAGTTGTTAGTTTTCATATGTTATACTCTCTTGCTTCATTGTTAAATACTTGGCGAGTTTATGTTTAATAAGTTGATTGGTGTTTGGTTGGAAACAGAAAATGCTAAATGTGGTAAATGGTATAAAGAAAAGAAACATGCTCTTATGAATTGTTATCTTGTATGTTGTGGTACTTGGCAATTGTTTTGAGCTCTCAAGTAGATCATGTTTAAGCTTTTACATCATGTAGTTAAAACCCACTAATGGAGAACTACCGTAGAGCTTGTTGAAATTTGGTTTGCATGTTTGGTATCTCTAAGGTCTAGATATTTTCTAGTAAAAGTGTTTGAGCAACAAGGAAGACAATGTAGAGTTTTATAATACTTGCAATATGTTTTTTATATACGTCTTGTTGTCATAGTTTATACTTGTGTTTGCTTCAAACAACCTTGCTAGCCAAAGCCTTGTACTGAGAGGGAATGCTTCTCGTGCATCCAAAATCCTTGAGCCAAAACCCATGCCATTCGTGTCCACCATACCTACCTACTACATGGTATTTTCTGCCATTCCAAGTAAATACTTCATGTGCTACCTTTAATTCAAAACTTACTATCCCTTATTTGTGTCAATGTTTATTAGCTCATGAGGAAGTATGTGGTGTTACGGACATCAACCTTGTCATTTGCTTTTAGACAGACTTTCACAACCGGACTAGTGGCATATACATCCGCTTATCCATTAACTTTGCAAAAAGAGCTGGCAAATGGGGTGCCCAGTCCCAATTAATTACAATTTTAACCGCTGCAATCTCTTCACATTTTTGCCCTGATCTAATCAGTCAAGCAATGATACTAGTTTTTAACTACATGTGTAAACAAAAGAGATAAGAGGGATGATCTACCTTGCTGGTAGAAATAACGTCCTTCATGGGAGCCGCTCTTAGAAAGTCTGGTTGACAAGGGGGGTAGAGTGCCCATTACCATTCGTTGACAACGACAAACACCACTCAAAAACTTACTTTTATGCTCTCTATATGATTTCAAAAACCTATAAAACCAAGAAGCTCTAGCACATGCTTGTATCCCTGCTTCCCTGTGCGAAGGGCCTATCTTTTACTTTATGTTGAGTCAGTTTACCTACTTCTTTATGTCCCCGAAGCAAACACTTGTGTCAACTGTGTGCAACAACTCTTATATGCTTACTTATTGCACTTGTTATATTCCTTTGTGTTGACAACTATCTATATGATATACATGTTCAAAAAGTTGAAAGCCAATGCTGAAACTTATATCTTACTTTGTGTTGCTTCAATGCTCTTTTACTTAGAGAATATTGCTTTATGAGTTAACTCTTATGCAAATCTTTTTGATGCTTGTCTGATAGTACTATTCATGAAAAAAAATTACTTATATGATGTAGTTGTTTACTCCTTGTCTATTTGTTAGCAAACTATAGATCATTGCTTTGAGTCACTTCATTCATGACATGAGCCTTACAATATTATATGATCAAGATTATGTGAAAGCATGTCACTCCAGAAATTATTGTTGTTATCGTTTTACCTACTCGAGGACGAGTAGAACTAAACTTGGGGATGCTTGATACGTCTCAAACGTATCTATAATTTCTTATATTCCATGCTTATATTATACCAATTGCCTACATGTTTTGTATACATTTTATATGGTTTTATGCACTTTCTGGGACTAACATATTAACAAGATGCCACAGTGCCAGTTCCCTGTTTTCTGCTGTTTTTGGTTTCAGAAAACATGTTAAGGAAATATTCTCGGAATTGGACGAAACAAAAGCCAAAATGCCTATTTTTCTCGGGAGCTTCCAGAACAACGAATACGAGAAGGATTGGGGCCGAGGGGCGCCCACACCATAGGCTGGCGCGGCCAGACCCCTGGCCGCGCGAGCACCAGGTGTGGGGCCCTTGGGCCTCCACCGCCTTCGCCCTTTCGCCTACAAATACCCCCCCGGCGTGAAAACCAAAAAAACTTGAACACTTTTCCAGAAACCCTTACGGAGCCGCCGCCGTCGTCAACCCTAGTTCGGGAGGGGTCAGAACCTCTTCCCGGCACCCTGTCGGAGAGGGGAATCATCACCGGAGGGCTCTACATCACCATGCTCGCCTCCGGACTGATGCGTGAGTAGTTCATCCTTGGACTACGGGTCCATAGCAGTAGCTAGATGGTTGTCTTCTCCTTTTGTGCCATCATGTTTAGATCTTGTGAGCTGCCTATCATGATCAAGATCATCTTTATGTAATGCTACATGTTGTGTTTGCTGCGATCCGATGGATATTGAATACTATGTCATTTGCTTCATAATATATCATGTTGTGTGTTGTTTATGATCTTGCATGCTCTCCGTTGCTAGTAGATGCTCTGGCCAAGTAGATGCTAGTGACTCCAAGAGGGAGTATTTATGCTCGATAGTGGGTTCATGTCTCTATTTAATCTGGGGGAGTGACAGCAACCTCTAAGATTGTAGATGTACTGTTGCTACTAAGGATAAAACAGTAGTGCTTTGTCTAAGGATAATTGTATTACTTACATTACACACTTTGCCTAATGCAATAATCTGTTGCTTGCAACTTAATACTGAAAGGGGTGCGGACTCTAACCGGAAGGTGGATTATTAGTCATAGATGCGGTTGGAACGGTCTATGTATATTGATGTAATGCCCAAATGAATCTCATACTAGACATCATGACTATAGTATATGCATCATTATGCAGTTCTTAATTCTGTCAATTGCCCACCTGTAATTTGTTTACACGCATGTATGCTATTATTATTTATGGAGAGACACCGCTAGTGAACTGTGGACCCCGGTCCTTTTCCTTAAACTGATAATACAACCAACTGCAAACTGTTTCTTTCATTCTCTGCAAACATCATTTTCCACACCATACGTTTAATCTTTTGTTACAGCAAGCCGGTGAGATTGACAACCTCACTGTTGAGTTGGAGCAAAGTTTCCTGATTGTGTTGTGCAGATTCCACCTTCCTTCGACACCATAAGACTTTTCTGGCGCCGGGGAGACCTTCGTTGTGTTCTTCATCTCCCACTGGTTCGATAACCTTGGTTTCATAACTGAGGGAAACTTGCTAGTACGCTCATCACACCTTCCTCTTAGGGTTTTCCAACTCCTCACACCCGTGAGCATCACTCTCTCATAACATAAATAAAAAGTGGTGGTCTCAAACAAAAAACCAAACCGAAATAACAAAAACAACAAAAACGCTCCAAGTTTATACGATAAAGTGCAATGAACGAAAAACAGAAGTTAGACGTGTGCAAACCGAGAGTATGTTGGTTCAGTGGGGTTGTCTTCACATCCCCAAGCTTATGGTCTTCACAATCCTCGGATAGTTCTTGGTGCATCTCCTCTAATCCCTGTGAAAAAACTTCAAAACACCGTTTCTCCCATATCTTTTCTGTGGGGTGACATTAGTAGGCGCAAAACAAAAGAATTGCTTGCTGTATGAAATCCTTAGAAAAACATAAGAAATATGTCCAGAAAGTGTATAATGTTGTATTCCTTATAATAAACTCAATTGGATCAAAAAGATTCAAGTTTAAAGCTTAAAGAATGCATAAAACAAAATGGGACAGAATCTGTCCAAAAAACAGCAGCAGCAAAACGTATTTTTTTACCCCACTTAAATATGTCGAAAATATCTGAAACAATTCACGCTTACAGAGGATGAAAAGTTGCAACTACAGTTCAAATTTCAGCTCATTCGGAGTTACAGAATAGGAATTAAAAAGCATACCGTGCAGATATTCGTGCTGGAATTAAATCTCCGAATGGAAAAAGCAACTTTCAAAGCCCAAATGGGTAAAACTTGGCACTTTATTAAAAATTCCAGAACCTAAACTAAAAACAAAGTCTCTTGATACAGCAAGAGGACTCAAAGAAAATCTCAAATAAAAACAACCGGGTTGCCTCCCGTAAAGCGCTTTCTTTATAGCCATATAGCTAGGCTTCTTACTTGATATTTAAAGTGGACGAAACTCGTGACGGAGATTGAACCTTGATGTGTCCCTCTTACTTGGAAAGTGCTCCATACACTTCTTGTGTGGGAACTGAAACTTCACGTTCCCCTAGTTTGAATCTATTATAGCACCTGTAGTACGAAGAAAAGGTCTTCCCAAAATGATAGGACTAGAGGTTTTATTCCCCATGTCCATTATTACAAAGTCAACAGGCACAAAAGTCATGTGTAACTCTACCATAACATCACTTACTTTTCCTAAGGCATATTTAATAGAATCATCAGCAAGTGAAAGTTCAATAGAGCATTTTTCAAGATTCTTTAATTCAAGTACTTCATATAGTTCCTTAGACATAACAGAGACACTAGATCCTAGATCTAATATGGCATGGTGTGTCCCTTTTCCAATTGTTACTAATACCTTGGGAACCCAAATATCCCCAAGCTTAGGTGGTGTCATAGCTTCTTTGTTGTACCTAGCAATTTTCTCATTTAAAACATGGCTAGCAATAAAAGAACCAAAACCAGCTTGATTAATATTAATAGAAGGATCACTAGCAAACTTCTGTAAGATAGACATAAGTTCATGCAAGCGACAACTATCTAAGTCAAGTAGTGGTTCCTTGACTTCACTAAGCATCTTAACTTCTTCAACTTTTTTTTCTTTTCTAACTCAATCAACATAAGAGGATTATCACTTTTAGTTTCATTAGCTTCTTCAACCTGTTTTTCCTTTTTAACCCAAATTTGCTTTTTAATAGGAAAATCTTTCCCTCTTCTAGTAAATTTTCTCTCAGTAGGTAAGTTTTTTCCCCTAATGCCCTCGTTTTCTATGTTAGGGGAGTGCAATTTTTCAGAAAACTCTTGATATTTATTCTTAGAATTAGTCAACTCTTGCCAAACTTTAAAAGGTAGGTGATACTTCCCTAGAAAAAGTTTTTCTAATTCATTCCAAGAATTTATAGCAGGTAATGAACATAACCATTCTTTAGCTTCCTCTTTTAATGACAATGGAAATAGTTTAACTTTTAGAGTATCAAGTTCATCATCCTTACAATTTTGTAGGCAACAAACGTCAATAAAATAATGAAGATGCTCAAGAATATCTTCAAATGCTTTACCACCAAATTGTTTCCTAGATAAAAATTTAGACACAATGGGACCTATTTCTATTACCTTAAGTGGAGTGATGAGTCTAGTAATAGGTTGGTCATTTGGAGTGTTTGTGTAGTCACACAACTTAGTTCTTTCTCCCATTGTAGCAAGTTTTTATGTATTTTTTAATTTTTAACGCAAAACTGAAAATAAAATGACACTAAAACAATGTAAACCAAAATAACAAAAGTAAAACAAAATGCAAAACTGAAAATAAAATAACAAACCGAAATATAAAAATGACAAAAACAAAACAAAATAAAATGCTTTGAAGGTAAAAAGATGGGTAAGATGATGCTCACAGAGGTGCAACCTCCCCAAGCTTAGGTGTTTGCACACGTTGGTGGTGTTGACTTTGTTTGTGAGGTATCCTTTCCACTTGTCCAGCAACTCCACTAGAAAATATCTTGCACAGTTGATGAAGACTTGTGGGACAACTCTTTACTTGCTCACTTCCCCGGCAACGGCGCCAGAAAATAGTCTTGATGACCGTAGATGAACTGTGTCAAAAGAATACGGTTAGGTTGAGACTCCAAGTGCAAAGTGTATAGTAAGGGAAAAGACTTATTTTCCCCACGAGGGTGACTCGAGGGTTTAATATCGAACTCTCGGGGAAATGAACCAAAAGCTGTTGTCTCCTTATCCTTCTTTATGTAACCTACAAAACAAAGTAGATTGTTTTGTGCCCTCAACCTCACCAAGTGGTTGTCAAGCACAAGGTGTAAGTAAAAGATATAGAAATAATAAATGCAAAACAAAAGTAAATATGCAATGGTATAAATAAAAGTGCAAGGATGGTGTAAATGATATGGGATGATGTTTTTGTGGTTTGTATGGTGTTTGCAAGATATAAAAGTATTTTTGTATTTTCGGATTTAATAATGGCAGAAAATGTAAAGTGCAATAAAAGTGTTGGAAAGGTGTTTCTTATGATTAAAACTGGACTGGGGTTCATGGTTTCACAAATGCACTATCTCTTTTATATAGTGGTAGACAATGGAACATAGGAATTGACATATGAGATTGCAACAAAGACAAGTTATTAATAATGTGGGCATCACGTCCTAACATAGAGATCTTTTGGTTATTAATCTCTCTTATACTCCACCAAGATGCGAACTAAATCATAATACCTCAGTAATTAAGATAAACAGAGTATAGCTTTAAGTTCAATGACATGAAGTTTAAATAAGAACATGATAGATCTAGTCATGATGATAGTGGCAATGTCACCCACATACCCCCGGTAACATGGTATTTCCTTTATCCCTAGTGAGGCAACAAAGTAAGGTAAAAACCCAAGTGGATAAGGTAAAAACCCAAGTGGATCACAGTATTGCTGTCAACTTACCACAAAACCACCCCCCGTTACTCCAACTAATGCACACGTTCCCCCTCACACGCTCTCATAAACATGTTCGATCAAAACACATAGACAAGAACGGGGTACATAATATGCATCTACTTTCATAACAAAGACATAATATTGGCAATCATCATAACATATATCAACTTAAGAGATCCACCACAAAGGTATTACATATATGACCATAATCATGTTCAGCAGCTCATATGGCACTAATTAGTGAAGCTCAAGAGAGAGGAGAGATACATAAGTTACTTCCACAAACCCATAGTCTAGGGGTGGACTACTCCCTCTTCATCATGGAGACGGTGGAGAAGTCGTTGGAGAAGGTGGAGACCACACCGGCAGCGCCCCGCCGGAGTTTTCCCCTCCAATCTGCAGCTCCAGGTCTCTGTTTCGTGGTTTCTCTGTTTCTGCGACGCCCTTCTCCGAGAGGGTTCGGGGGGCTATTTTTATAGTCGTTTTTAGGTCAAGACGAGGCCAGGGAGACGAAGATCGACGGCATCGGAGGCTCGAGGGCTGAGATGAGGGGCCCCACGTGGCCAAGGAATCTGGCCGCGTGGGCCCACCTCTTTTGGCCCTCGGCCTTCCATTTTTGCTCTTCCTTCGCTCCTAAGCCTTGTTCCTTCCAAAAAATGATCTCCGTGGAATATTAGGTCATTTGGACGTCGTTTGGGTCCCTGAAACATCAAAATATACAAAAAGGGGTTTTCTAACAGCACAGGGTTAATTCCAAATAAATAGGGAAAGTGTGAAATATTCCCCAAAACATTATAAAACATTGATATATCCCTTATATGATGCAAATATGGATGAAATATGAGTAATACAATGCAAAGTTCATGTATGCATTTTACATGCATCAGTATTTTACCTTAATTTTTTGCCTCACTAGGGATAAAAAGGAATACCATGCTACCGGGGATGTGGGTGACCATGCCATTTTCTCCATGACTAGATCTAGCATGTTCTTATTCTAACTTCATGTCATAGAACTTCAAGCTATACTCTGTTTTATCTTAATTACTGAGGTGTTATGATTTAGTTCGCATCTTGGTGGAGTATAAGAGAGGTTAATAACCAAAAGATATCTATGTTAGGATGTGATGCCCATATTATTAATAACTTGTCTTGTTGCAATCTCATATGTCAATTTCTGTGTTCCATTATCTACCATTATATAAAAGAGAGAGTGCATTTGTGAAACCATGAACCCTAGTCCATTTTTAATCATAAGAAACACCTTTCCAACAGTTTATTAGCACTTTACATTTTATGTCATTTAAAAATCCGAAAATACAAAAACACGTTTACATCTTGCAAACACCATACAAACCACAAAACATCATCCACTATCATTCAGACCATCCTTGCATATTTTTTTATCATCATTGCATATTTATTTCTAGTTTGCATTTGTTATTTCAATATCTTTTACTTACACCTTGTGCTTGACAACCACTTGGTGAGGTTGAGGGCACAAAACAATTTACTTTGTTTTGTAGGTTTCATAAAGAAGGATTAGGAGACAACAGCTTTTGGTTCATTTCCCCGAGAGTTCAATATAAACCCTCGAGTCACCCTCGTGGGGAAAATTAATCTTTCCCTTACTATACACTTTGCACTTGGAGTCTCAACCTAACCCACATTCTTTTGGCGCAGGTACCTGGTGCCCAGCAAGACACTTTCTGGCGCCATCGTCATCATCGTCAAGGGCCATCAGCGTCTCAAATCTCCTGGCGCGTGGCGAGGAAGTCTACCCATGATGCCGGCACCTGGTGATCAACTTCTGCAAGAGGACCCTGACGGTAGTATGGTGCCCTTGCCTCACTGTCAGGAACCGGGTCATCCTGCTCACTCTCAATGATCATGTTGTGCAAGATCACACAACACTGCATCACCTTCCACATGTAGGACTTCGACCAAGTCATAGTTGGGTACCGGACAACAGCGAATCGAGATTGCAGGGCGCCAAATGCCCGCTCAACATCCTTCCTGCAAGCCTCCTGGCACTTGGAAAACCAAGCTTTCGCGCTTCCTGGCACAGGGTTGGAGATGCTCTTCACAAATGTTGCCCACTTCGCGTAGATGCCATCTGCAAGATAGTAGCCCTTTGTGTACTGGTGCCCATTGGCCTCATAGTTCACAGGGGGTGCATGGCCTTCGACAAGCTCGGCAAAGACATCCGAGCACTGCAAGACATTGATGTCGTTGTGAGTTCCTGGCATACCAAAGAATGAATGCCAAATCCATAGATCATATGAAGTCACGGCCTCGAGAATCACCGAGCACTCTCCTTCCTTTCCCTTGTACATCCCCTGCCAATCAAATGGAGAGTTCTTCCATGCCCAATGCATGCAGTCGGTCGATACTACCAAGCATCCCAGGAAAGCCTCTTGCTTCATTCTCTGCGAGGAGGCGAGCAGTGTCTTGGGCACTAGGTGATCGCAAGTACGTTGGGCCAAAGACTGCAACCACTGCCTGGCAGAACTTGTTCAAGCACTCAATGGCCGTGGACTCGCTCATGCGCAGATAGTCATCCTGTGCATCTGCGGGAGCACCGTATGCAAGCATTCTCATGCCCATCATGCACTTCTGAATAGAGGTAAAGCCTACCGTGCCGGTGCAGTCCTTCTTCAATTTGAAGTAGGTGTCGAACTCCCGGATGGCTTGCATGATCTTGATGAAGAGCTTGCAGTTCATCCTGAAACGGCGCCGGAACACCTTCTCGTCCTGGGTGGGATCATCGGCGAAGTAGTCGGAGTAGAGTATGCAGTACCCCTCGTACCTCTGCCTCGGCTTGCTCTTGCAGCGACCGCACATCGATCCAACACGCAGCGGCCCCGCATCGTGGGCGAGCAAGCCGATGAGGGAGGTCAAGATCAGCAGGTGTTCTTCGTCGTTGATGGCGGCCTGATCTTCCTCGTCGAAGAGCTCGGCGAGCATCTCCTCGGCGTCGGAGTCCATGGATGGGTCGGGCGGAACGCCGAACACCTTGCGGGCGGGGTGGACGCGTTTCGCCCCGAGAATCTCCCCGGAGGCTAGATCGCGGCAGAGGGGAGTGGGCGGCGCCGGCGGCGTGGCGGGGCTAGACGGCCGGTTTTCTAGCTGCTTGTGTGCGGCGGCGCAAGGAGGAGTGGTGGCGGCGACGGCGACGGCGTGGCGACGGCGAGACGGGCAGAGGAAAAGGCGAGCCGGGGTGGGGAAAAAGCGTTGTCTCACCGACAGCGCTGGCCCACGCGTGCTTTTCCTTCCGCCGGCCCCCCAGACGGAACCAGTGGGTTGGGTTCCGCCTGGGGGCGCCGGCGCTAATTTCCGCCGAAACGGCGCTATTTGGACTTCTGGGGGGGCGGCTGGTAGAAAAACGGCGCTATTCGCCCATAACGGCGCTTTTTAGCGTCCCCCAACTGGGGGGCGTGGAGATGCCCTAAGTCTAGGAAGGATGTAGCGAGGGGGGGAAGACGCTGTCATCGTCCGAGGCCACACGGAGCTGCTTCAGGTGTCAGCCATTCTTGAGGAGGAAGGGGGACCTCACCAGGGGCGAGATCATGGAGCAGAAACACACCGGTTTAACATTTAGCCAAGATTGGCCATTAAAGATCATGTTTGTTGTTGTTGACCGTTCATTACGGGTTAGCGATTCCTGTACCGTTCTATCTCAATTGACAATTGTAGAAGTGTTTAAACTACTCCTTCCTATCCATATTAAGTGTCACAGTTTCGAACTAACCTCTGTTCAAAACTGCGACAACACTTATTTAGAACCTGAGTCATATGTAACCAAAATAGGATGATGTTCTCTCTCTCAAAAAAAAAGATGATGACAACTGTATTTCACCACCTCCAAACAAAAAATAGCAAACCGATACGTACATCAGAAACAACTTCCTGCTCTCTTAAACAAACGCTAGTGGCATTCGCAATAGCCATACACCAGCACAGCTTCCAACCAAACATAATATTATTGGTCACAGATTGTGAAGAGTAATATTTACAGCTACACAAGTACTAGGAAACACACGGTGCTTACATTGGCAACATAGTCAGCTCTGCCAGTCTACATTAATATTCTGTACACATAAAGACTGTCGTCCATGAATCATCTCTGACTGATGGCCTCTTCAACACAACCACATCCACATCTCCGTCCGTTTAGTGCACAAAGACCTTCAGTTCAGTGAGTACGAATGTCCACTGCTCAGTGCTCTCCGAAGAACGTCGGCGTTCCACCCAAATACGGAATCAGAAGAGCTGTCAACACACGTCCAAGGAAAAGGTGTCACCTGGAGATTCAGATACTGATGAATAATCCTCAACCAACTGCCACATGCTATCTATCGAAGGAGACTGCCCGCGTATTTTCATGTATGAAACTAAACGCACCTGGGGATTAGAATCTCATGATTGAATATCCTGTCAGAGATTGGAGGAATATGGTCTTTTTTCTCATTGGCGTAGTTTATGATCTGGAACAGGACTTCCTGGATTAGCAAGCCCAGCGCATCACGTCTTGAGCTTGAGCTGGCCTCTTCTAATGCTTGTCCTGACGGCACATAGCAACACAAGTTAACAAGTTACACACCTGATTATCCTGAATATGACAGAATTAGCAAAACTACTCAAGTTCTGACTGGAGGAGACGCACACCATCGACCTGGTTTGAGCCATAGCGAGGTGCCATGAAAATGACCCTGAAACCAAAAATACCTTTACTATTTGTTGGTGCTTTGGAGCCACGCGATTTGCTGTGTCCTTTAGGGCTTATAACATGTAAATTGATGAACCATTGTTCCCAGTAAATCCTCTCAGTCTTGTTGCTGAACCAGCCTGGGTGCTTATTCTTTTCATCGAAGAACGAGAGGCACACCTGATGTATTAAGCTACCATGTATTAAAATGAAAAATCACAAAATAGCACAACTTGCCGTTCGACCATAACAAACTACCTGGCTTCTCCGATTTGGATGCTTTTCTGCCCAAGCAATGAACTGGTTGATCTTTTCATCAACCTCCTTTTCTAATTCTGCAAGTCCACATTGCACCTGGCCAAACACACACACATAAAGAAAATCAAAGATTGTTATTTTAGTTGGAGCAGGTCAAAAATATCAGTACACCAGCATATAACCTAGAACTAAGTAATATTGTCTGCAACACCAAATATATGGAGGAAACGGAACTATATTATAGATATCTCTACTATATAATATGCCTAAGCGACCGTACGTACGTCGCTGGCTTTCGCCCGATCCATCCGTTGCTCAGGTTCGCTTGATCGATCACTTAATCCGGCCGGCCCAATCGATAGACAAAGCTACGTTGCTACCGAGCGCCTGATCCACCCCTTGTCAACTAACAATCACCTAATCCGACCGGCCCAATGGATACACAAAGCCGGCCCAAATCGATATTTGTAGCTAACGACAGTAATCCAGCCGACGGAACCAACCGACAAGCTCGAGCCTCAGCTATATACTGCTGGAGAGTCATGGCAGGTACGTCCGTCGTCAGCCTCCCGCGCGTGACGGCAAGGTGGCCACGGTGCTGGACAACTCATGTCGTTTTGTGCGCTTATGCATTATGTGTGTATATGTGTGCTTGATTTGGGTGTGTTGCTACAGATGCGCCATGTTCCAGCTTCTCCAGGGCGGGTTGGGGAATGGGTAACGAGGTGATTGCTAATCGACTGAACTCATATGACCTACTATACAGAGCACATGTACGAATTAGCAACGCGTCTGACGGAATCTGTCCAACGATCCGACGGAATCTGTCCAACGATCGTCCGATGCTTTCGTTGCGCTGTGAGATGGCCCAGTACCGGAAAATTTTGATGTCGTCGGACACAGAAGTGTTGTACGTGTAGCAGCGTTCAATTAGCAATGAGGCTTCGGTGTTAATTATTATGGGGACAATCACAGGTGTTGCTCTCTTGCAATAATGAAAATACGATCTTCTGACCTATATGTACATAGCTTCTGTGATTCATATAAATCAGATGTAAACTTTCTTGACAACAGGAAGTGGAAACAAGTTGTACCTGAGTATTATTTAGTATTTCCTTAAAATTATTTACTTATACACCATCAATTAGCTGGTAGGCCCCCAACTGCACGGCCAATCTTCTCGAAAGTGTATCGTGTGATGAACCTGGAGTAATCCCTACTAGACTAGAAGCATATGGAGAGCAGTTTCTTGCTTTGATCGGGTTTTGAATTCATGCACATCGATGTATATTTTCATCTTAACATACTTTTCTTTCATCGGAGTAGAATGTAAGATGAGTATTTTAGTTTTTCACGCCCGTTGCAACGCACGGGTTTTTTGCTAGTTTCAGTAATACTTCCTCTATAACTAAATATAAGACGTTTTGGTACGGAGGGAGTAAGAAAGTAATAGTCACAAACAAATATCAGTACGCCAGCATATAACCTATAACTAAGTAATATTGTCTGCAACACCAAATATATGGAGGAAACAGAACTATATTACAGCTTTTTCAGTAATAAGAAAGTAATAGTAACATATTTTCTTTTCTAGGGCAAGTAATACTCACATAGGTGATCTCAAAGAGGTCGCAGTCAACATCTTTGGGCCGAACAAGAGTAAGAGTCCGATGAAAGAATATTGTATGCAGAATGCCTGCAACATATTCATCAAGGATATTCATAGGAAGGAGAACCACACAGACAAAAAGAAGTTGCAGACATTCTTGGTAATTGGTCCGTTTCAAGAAAATGCATACTCCCATGTAAATGCAATTGCTTAAAAAGAGTGTGTGGACATGAAACAAGGAGCATAGGAAAATCAATCCTCGGCACATGTGGGTTGACTACCCAAGCATTAACAAACTTTGATTAACTGAACAGGGAGGGAGCAAAAAAGATGGAACTTTGAAAGCACAAGCATGAAGAAGGGAATCGAAACCAACTTACATCGCAGCACATCTTTGATCTCCGGAGGCTCCAGCTCCTAGTACCACGCAACCAACAATACCATATTCAGAAACGTGTACGAACAAATTAGGGTACGGGGGGGGGATCGGATTGGATCTGACCAGTTCATTCAGATGGCAGGTCTCGCAGTTCATCTCGGTTGATCGGCACAAGCCGGGGATCTCGATCCCTTCGGATCCTCCTTGGCCCAAATCCCCAAAGCGAAGAGGAGAGGAGAGAATCCGCTTGGAGTATTGATTTCAGAATAAGTATATAGATCGGGTCTGTTTAATTCTCCGTGCAAGCAAAGTCTCTAGACCTGCGGGAGCAACTGACAAGTGGGACCACCCTTCCGGTTTGTGGGGCCGTGCTCCTTGGAGTCACGTCAGCGAGAGTTCTCTTACTCCCACCCTCTGTCCTGAAATTGTCTCAACTTTGATAGAAATTGCATAAATACATACATACACTTTTTATCAAAGTTGAGACACTTATTTTGGGACGGAGGGAGTATTTCTTTTGACTCTTCTTTTCACTCTGTTACTAGCTAGATAACCATGCGATTGCAACGGGATCATAAATAGAGTAAAATCCATCGATCATCACTGAACTTAAGTCCATTACTCGCCATCATCACCGTACACAGGTATAACCTAATTACGGTCACTAAATACGTGAGCGTGTGTCATCGAAGATCACCGCGTCCTGTATATCGGTGTATTTGCTGACGTGGCATTGTGTTGACTAGTCTCCGGTTGTGAAATATTTACAAAAAGCCCCTGCCAAATCTGATTTTCCATTCGAAGTCATAGTGACGGGTGGGGGGTGGGCCCCACTGGTCAGTGTCACGCACCCAATTATTCTTCCTCCTCTCTTCCTCTGTCCGCTCCCCACCTCCGGCGAGGCTCCGTGCCCCCTGCATCCCACTGGCGGCCCGTGCCTTGCATCTGGTGGCGGCAGCGCACGCCCGACTACGACAACCGGAGCTGCGGTGTGCCCAAGCTTGTCCTACCTATAAGCACCATCGTATTTTCGATAACGATAGTCGTTTAACAAAAAATATACTTATTTTCCCTTTAATGTGCCGACAAATTTGTTATTTGGAAATAAAGCAATAACCACTTCATCTGGTACGTTAGGAAAGAATTCCGTCGCCTTGCAAGCCAGATCTGTTTGGAAAAAGAGGGCTTCAAAACAAAGGAGTTCTTTTCGATAGATAGTACGCTCGAGGTGCCTCTCTACTGTTCTAGCGCTTTATGTAGCTCTAAATATTTTTTTCCACCAAAAATTAGCAAATAAGTGACACACAGGTGCTTGGGTGCCAAGGGGGCTCTGTTTTAAAAATAGTACGAGATAGGTGATGTAGGGAGAAAAAAAGAAATGTTGGACGAAACCAGAGGTGGGAAGGAGGAACCATTTTATTACGGAAAATCTAAACAGCAGGCGACTTACACCGGGCGTAACATGACGCATCAATCTAAACTGTCGAACCGATGCGATCTAGTCCTCGCATCTAATTGCTTGCAGCTCATTTTTCTATAAAAGTAAGCCCAGGGTGCTGGTGCTCTTGGGTCTCTTTTTTTTCTTTTCTAATTGATGTAATTGCCGCGTTTGTCGTTGGCTCGTTCAGCCTTGGGTCACACATGGTCTGACAGGCGCACGTGCTCTGCATGTATCTTTTGCTTAGGCTGCATGTATCTTTTGCTTAGGGCGTCTCCAATACTTATGTCTTGTGGAGGCTAAGCGAGATGAAACTTCTGCAATGTTTAAGGATTTATCGGGTCTTAAGCTAGAGCCCACGTAGCAGTATTTTATTAACCGTCTCCTTCTTCTTCGTTCACTTTCTCGTCTGTGCAAGCCATGGAGAAAAGAATCCTCTTCCTCGCTCGAGAAGAACAATTGTACGGCTCCAAATCTGGCCACCAAAACGGTGGCGCTGCTGCCCTGCAGCGGCGACCAGAGCCAGCAGTACTCCGGGGAGAGCTTCACGACGGCGTCCGCGGTGGCGCTGCAAGCCGTGCGCTGTGGCGGCACCTCGCCACCTCCGATTTTGGACAGTAGGAGCAGCGGCGGATCCCCTTGCTGCTCTCCTACCTTCGATTTTGTCCTGCAGCACCTCCCGTTCCCAGTCCTGCTGCCGATTTGGCGAGTTCAGGTTCGGCTCCTCCGTTGTTCACCCTTCGTCGATTTGGCCAGTGCGAGCTCCGGCATCCGCTCCATCGCGTCCATAAACTTGCGGGAGAGAAACTGCTTTTGCTCGCCACGATAGATGAGAGAGAAACAAATCTTTTCTATTTCTTATAGCCGAGCCATACCGGTGAGACCGAGTCTCAAGAATCTTAGGCTTAAGACCGAGGCTCACTATGTTTAAAGGTGGGTCTTAAGCTATTTTTTTTCTTATGACCTCTCCTTAAGTCTACACTATTAAAAATGCCCGTGCGTTGCACCGGGAGAAAAAAATGTGTCGTGTAACTGCATTATTATTCGCTCAAACATTGGCGACACTGAGATTTTCATCGATGAATAATTCATTTGTATGTAAAAGATAACCATATAATTAGACGTTTAATTGAAATTCATTCGATTACCACATATGCCCTTGCGTTGCAACGGGAGAAAAGATTTCGGATTTGTTGCATACTGTTTAGATTCGTTCATGCTTTCATGCCAAGAACAAAATCTGGCACATACTATCTTGGTAATCACTTATCGAAACCATTCAAAGTGAAATCAGTCTTGAGTTACCTGGGTACACTGTCATTTTTATTTCTGTAGTAGTATCATATATATAATTTATCTACTATCTCCAGTTCTAGTGTCTCATGAAAATGACAAGTTTTTTTTGCCTCGGTTTCAGTTTTTTTTTTTTTGATAGAACTGATCAAACAGACATATTAATTGCATCCTTGTTGGTATAATTCTGTTTGAATACAGCTGCAAGAAATCAATATCTGTGGACAATGTAGCCTACACGTAAAGCTTTATGTGAATAGCGAAGGGTGCCGTTCCTTTTGGTCTAGCCGCTGCTGAACTTGCATGAATCGATGTCTTTTTTTTTTCCTTCTTCACCATGGAACGAAAGAAGAAATCGAACTTGAACAAGTGCCTTTGCTCCTCTACCCAATCTCTGAAGGAGAGAATAAACTTATTGGCGGCTAAAAGTGAACTACCTAGCTGCGACGTCCTCCCTCATTTCTTGATGATATTTCTTCTCAGGAGCTATATTTTCTAACAAACAGAAGCCGCACAACTGGACTGTTCCACTGAATTTTAGGTGTCAGTTCGGCTGGGAGGGGAATGAGAATGAATCTGACTTAGTAAGCGCAGTTCGACCACCAAGCATCCAGGGCAATCTACTAAGTTTCATAACACATGGATGCCAAAATGTTTCAACAACCTAATCTTAGAACATTCGAGAAGCAGATGAAAGAAAAAAATGAACGAGATATTGCATCAGGCCGGAGGAATAATCAGACGAAATTTGTGTTGGACGAAAGTCAAAGGCAGTGTAAATGGGCACCACATCCTGTTCGACCTCGACCGTGCGAGCACCCCAGCCTGCGCCTTCCGATTCCCCACACCATGAGTCCCCAGCAGACACCAGGAAGCTTCCTCGTCCATCTAGTCGTCATCTGTAGCTTGGAAGCAGCAACGCTGTGAGGTGCATCGCGACGAAGGACCATGTCAACGACCGGCCTTCTCCTTCAAGCAACAACCCAAGCGCACAGGCCCACGGCCCACGGAACAAGGAAGCGAGGCCCAAGCGAACGAGGAGGACTCCGAAGTGGCTTGGCAGCGGAGACTGGGTCACAGGATCCGAGACGAAGAATGTATAAGAGAACACCTGCTCACCTGGTTGTAATCAGTTAGGAACGAATGATCTGGACGGCAGTGCCGTAGAATTGGCTCGGGGGTGGTTGGGAGGATCGAGCCTCACCAAATTAATTCCATGTTTCGCTGAGAAGCAATTCTTCTCCCTCTTCTTCCCCGTCGATCCAAGTAGATGCTTACAAGTGGTAATCAGAGCCACAAACCACGCCACCACAAATCTGGAGATCCCCGGCCACACCTACGCCACTCGCTTTTCTCATCGTGCGAGAACGGAAGCGATGGATCAGCTGTCGCCGGAGTCTAAGTCGCTCTATGATCTGATTCATGCGTCGACATCGGAGGAATCCGAGAAACGCTTCCTCTCGTACAAGGCGGAGACGCTCGACGCCGTGCACAAGTTCGTCACCGCCACGGACAAGCAGATCCAGGCGGTGAAGACGGATCTGGGGGCCATCAAGACCTCCATCGGCGCAGATCTGCTCTCCGTCAAGGATTCCTTGAGCGCGGAGATCGCCGATCTGACGGCCGCACTCAAGCAGTTGCCGCGGCCGGACCCCGGAGCGATGATGGATCGTGCCTCGTCTTCGCACACTTCTGAGCGAGACGCCGCTACGATCGGCCTAGGGCACGGCAATCAACACTAGAACCGGGGGATGACTGGTGGTTTCCACTCATCTCCTCCGGTCGGAGGTAACCACCCCGGCCGGAATCTACTGTCCCAGTTTGATACTGTCACACCGAATTCGCACAATTCTGACAATTTTTCTCCTGGTTATCGTGCATCGCTTCCCCAATTCGATGGAGCGAACCCCAAACTATGGCAAATTCGTTGTGAGGAGTACTTCAAGAGATGGCAAACTCCAGCAAATCTGTGGGCTACCAATGCTTCATCGCTGTTCGTGGGGGGAGCAGCTACTTGGCTGGAATCATACCTGCAACAGGTGCCATCGCCAGCGTGGACTGAATTCGTCACGGCGGTGTTAACCAGATTCAATCGGAACCAGCATCAGACACTTGTCAGGAAGATGTTCCATATTGCCCAAGAGACATCTGTTGATGATTACGTCCAAAGGTTCTCAGCATTGGTGGATCAGATCGGCGTGTACGAGCCTAAGCCGGACCAACTGCATTACACTACAAGGTTTTTGGATGGTTTGAAGCCGGCTGTGCAAGTTCTGGTCGCGATACAGCAGCCTCAGTCACTGGACGAAGCATACACGTTGGCACTGCTGTACGAAGAGCTGGGAGATGGCAGTACACCCCTGAACAGCAACGTTTCGCCGCCAGCAACAAGTCGCAGGGCATCAGTTTCGCTTGCACCACCTCCCCCGCTGTAATGCCCAGACCCCGCAAATTATACAGTGATGCTATGTGTCGGTGGTCATGCTACATAATCGAAGGTTACCGGGGTTACCACTCCCAGGCCGAGTAAACATCGGCAGGCGTGCTCGGCATGGATCATCGGCCACACAACCCTTCGATCATGCCATATCCAAAGCATAGCCCTCAATGTATAATAAAGAGATCAAGACACCGGAACACCTGGCACATAACATGCCCTACGACTCAAGATATTATAGTTCAACTCTTATAATAGAGAAAGATAGCAAATATTACAATCAGAGGTCACTGACCCAACATTACAACAAGCGGGAGCAAATTAAGTTGTTCTAAACAACAAGATCCAAATAGGGCCTAAGAGGCCTGCAGATAAATAGTTCCGTGCCAGCTGGTTCCGAGTTGCCCCAGGCTGCCACCCGGGAACCCCAGACTACTCGTCGATGTCCACAAAGAACCCACCTTCGAGGTCGGTGAAGTCCTCCTCTGAAACAATTTAGACAAGGTTGAGTTCGACGAACTCAGCAAGATTAGGAGCTAATATATGCTCGATGATTGGCTTTCAAGGTTTTATGGCTGTTTTGCATAAAGCTGATTTTAGTTAATAAGACACAACTCCAAGGCATCGACTATCAGAATATTTTAGAAGAGGGATAAGAATTAACTCTTTTCTTTTGATCACTTTCTCATCATCAACCACTGTACCTGTTCATCAGAGGCACCTCCCCGAATCACCCTCGAGGAAGTCAACCTTACAATAGTGAGCGGTACCTCTAGTACCCAGTTTTTAATCATTCCGTTAAAGTTATTCTATGGTCTCTGAATCCGTCACCAAGTCGTCCTTAACCGTGGACACGGCTTTTCGAAAAGATTTATCCCTGCAGGGGTGTACAATGTGAAAGTTGCCAGGTTCCCGAGGGACCTCCCAGCTACTTATCCATGCGTACCGTCCGACCCATTGCCTGTACATTTAGCTCTCTTCCGGGGAAAGCCGGCTGGGTGGGAGCGGTTACGACCTTTACCTCGCTTAGAACTAACCCAGGATCATCAGTGGCGGTAGGACAGGTTCAGTGCCTCCAGCACCCTGCCCCGCGGCCACTCATTTTCCTAAACACCACCATCCTCATCTCAGTCTTGGCCACCATCTCGACTCACGCGCAAATGGAAAGCCAAACTAGAGGACCCTAGGCTAGTCCGCCACAAGTTAGTCGGTCGGCGAAGTTCCATATGCCCACGCATGGTTGCACGCTCAACTTGGCTCGAAGGGGAGAACTCGTACTGAGGCGGCGAGAACGAGACAACCCACCACATCCCATGTGGCCTCTCATCCCCGCCTTTAGTAATTTATTATCCGTCACCACATTCTCTCCACCATCATCCGATCATTTCCACAACTGTTCTCAACATGAATATTCATCGGACGAATAAACATTTAACTAAGCATGGCTAAGCAACAACATAGCATAGTTCTTTATCTCAGGCCAACAATACAATCCTAGGGATAATAGGAGGGAAACAGGTAAATGGCATAGGGAACTTAATGCAACTATAGGATACTCTAATCCAGATAAAATTGACATTTGGAACCGCATGCAATATTATAGTGGAGAAAATATTTGCGGAAAATAGGATAAGATATGCTCAGAGGGGGGGATCACGCTTGCCTTGATCAGCAGGCGGGTAATACTGGTCGTCGGGGTATTGTGGGGAGACCCCGAGTCCTTGATCTAACGATGCATCAAAACACCGGAAAGAACATAATCAATACATGCAAATCATATGCAATGCACAAGCACATGATGGCATGACATATTATTGCACTGAACTACCATACAATTCTAGCACTTTTAAACGGGGTGCCCAGAATAATTATCCATCAAGAGAGGAAATCTAGCTCCATATTGGTTTTTATCTTCTCCTGTGCTTTTAATCTAGGTAACATGCTTAAAATGATGCTGATTGTTTAGCACACGTGCTTATGAGCATTTTGTCATGAGGGGCACAATTTTCTAGCAATCCGATAAAATTATAATGAATTTGCAATACCCATTTTATTTCTACCCCTCTTTCTTAGTTTAACAAAACAGCAACTAAACTAAATTCATTGGAGGTGTGAGTCATACTAATAGATTCCATTTATTTTTCTGAGCATTTCGGTATATTATTTGCAAAATTTGGACAAGTATTTAAAAAGATATTAATTTTACAAACTTAATCGAATTTCTGTCGTTTTATTCAATTTCCAGGAATTCGTCCGAAACCTTTTGCACACAGGGCTGGGCTAGCCCGTGCCACTGACCAGTGGGGCCGGTGGCCACGGTGGCGCTGACGCGGCGCGGGCGGGCGCTGTGCCGCTGACGGGCGGGGCCCGCCTGTCAGTTGGAGCGGCATTTAATCCCCAAAAAGGGGTGGCGCCGACCGGGGAATCGAACTCGCGACGCGCGCGAGCTGCGCGGGCGCGGCGTGCTAGCCACTGGGCTGGTGCGGTGCTAGTGTTTGAATACAGGCGCGTGGGGTTTTGAGGTGGAGACGGGGCACTGCGACGGCGCGCGAGGCAGCGGTGAACGCCGGCGGCGAGGCGCACGGGCGTGCGGTTCTACGGCGCTAGGGGGCATGCAGGTGAACGCGTTCGACGCGCACGAGTGCGTGGAGCCTCGTGGCGAGGCTACGAGCCAAATGGTCGCCGGGAAGTGCTCCGGCGACGAGTGGCGGCGGCGGCGTGCTACGGCTACGGCGGCACGGCTAGCTACGGCGCGAGAGGGGAGGCGAGGGGGTGTCCCCGAGGACGGTCTGCTCACCCTCGTAGCGTGGGTGTGCTCAGCGTGGTCGGATAAGGTCGGGAGTGGTGGCGGTCGTGCTCAACACACGGCGGCCGGAGACGACGAAGGCGCGGACGGTACGGTCGATTCGCGGCGTCCCTCTTCGATTCCTTGGGCGCAGAGGAAGACGACGACGTCGCGGAGCTCGCGGTGCTCCTCGATCTGCTCGGGGATGCTTCAGTCGACGGCGGCGAGCTCGGCGGCCGTGGCCATGGTTCGGCTCGGGAAGAAACAGAGAGGGAGAGCAGCGAAAATATCGGGGGGAGGGAGAGAGAAAAGCGGAGCGGCTTCGGGGGTAGTCTTATCCTCCTCGTGGCGGCAGCAGAGGGCAGGGGAGGGCTTGGCGACGAGCTGGCGTGGCTCGAGCACGAGCTGGTCGTCGCCCGTGTCGCTACAGGAAGAAGACGGCCAGTTTGCAAGAACCCCCTCGGCTGCTATTTCCTATTTACGAACAAGCCCTTTTCTGTTCTGTTTTTAAAAACCAGTGCTGTGTTTGAATTATTTGAGGCACTTCTCCATTTCTAAAAATGATGCCAATTTTTGTACATACTCCCTGCACCTTTAGCAAGCACTCCAAGGAAAATGAGGTCATTTGGAGTCCATTTGCTTGGGAATTAAAATAGGGAGTTGTTTAGGCAATTTTTGGTTAATTTGGATTTATACTCCTTGGGAATTATTTAGCAAGTCCAAAATATCATTTGGGAACCCTTGGAATTTCCTTGACAAATATGGACTTGTAATTTGTATTTGTATTTGTCAAGTCAAGCAAGTTGAATGGCAAGGATTTAATTTGTTTGTGCCCTTTGTTACCAATTGCTTTAATTTGTTGTTTTACTCACATGGTTTCCGCTTGCACTCACAACAGATGATGCCACAATGCATGTATGCAGATGCAAAAAGTGAAAATTTGGTTCACATTTTACAGTACCAAAAGTAGGGCTGTTACAATTCTACCCCCCTTACAGGAATCTCGTCCCGAGATTCTAAGGTTGCGGAAGGAAGTCGGGGTACTCTTCACGAAGACTAGACTCTCTTTCCCAGGTTGCCTCCTCTTCAGAATGATGAGACCACTGAATTTTGAAGAACTTGGTGGTCTTATTTCGAGTCTTCCTTTCTGCTTCATCGAGGATACGTATGGGATGCTCGCGATAGGTGAGATCCGCTCGTATATCCAGCTCCTCATGGTTGACTCCACGGATAGGATCCTTGAAACAACGGCGGAGTTGGGATACATGGAACACATCATGCACATCTGGGAAGTTGGGTGGGAGTTCTAGCTGGTAGGATAGATCTCCTCGTTTGGCTAGAATGGTGAAAGGGCCAACATATCGAGGGGCCAATTTTCCCTTGATCCCAAAGCGACGAATACCACGAAGTGGAGAGACGCGGAGATAGGCCTTGTCACCAATTTCATAATGGACCTCCTGATGGTGCTTGTCATAGTAGCTTTTCTGCCTAGACTGGGCAATCTTCAGATTCTCTCGTATGATTCTCACCTTCTCCTCAGCTTCATTGATCACATCTGGACCCAAGAGTTGCCTCTCTCCGGTCTCGGACCAATTTAGCGGAGTTCGGCATTTTCTTCCATACAGAACCTCGAATGGGGCCATACCCAGACTCGCTTGGTAACTATTGTTGTAGGAGAACTCCGCGAAGGGAAGATATTTTTCCCAACCCTTGCCAAAAGAGATTGCACATGCTCGAAGCATGTCCTCTAGAACTTGGTTCACCCTCTCGGTCTGGCCATCAGTTTGGGGATGGAAAGCTGTGCTGAAGTTGAGGCGGGTTCCCATGGCTTGCTGGAAACTCGTCCAGAACCTGGAGGTGAACAGGCTGCCACGATCAGAAATTATCCTCTTGGGAACACCGTGAAGTACGATAATCCGGGAAGCATATAGGTCAGCCAGCTTGGCAGCCGTGATGTCGACACGCACAGGGAGGAAGTGAGCCACTTTGGATAGTCGATCGATGATTACCCAGATGGCATCGTTGCCCTTGGGAGACTTCGGCAGACCCGTAATAAAGTCCATACCGATCTCATCCCATTTCCATTCTGGAATTGCAATAGGGCGAAGAGTGCCAGCAGGCCTTTGATGTTCAGCCTTTACACGACGACAGGTGTCGCATTCAGCAACATACTTGGCGATTTCTCGTTTCATCCGAGTCCACCAGAATTGGGGTCGAAGGTCTAGGTACATTTTGGTACTACCGGGATGAATAGAGAGAGGTGAATCATGCGCTTCTTGGAGGATCAGCTCCTTCAGATTCCGTTCCTTTGGCACCACCAGACGGTCACCAAAGTACACGACTCCCGCTTCATTTTCCGAGAAACATTTGGCCTTTCCACTAGCAATGTTCTTCTTGATGTGAAGGACGCCGTTATCTAGTTTCTGCGCCTCCTTTATCTGGTCTACCAGAGTAGATTTGATCTCCAGATTTGCAAGGTAGCCGGAGGGAACAATTTCCAGGTTCAAACGAGCGAACTCTTCATGGAGAGCAGGTTGAGCCTTCTCAACCATCAGGGTGTTGTTATAAGATTTTCGACTTAGCGCGTCAGCCACGACGTTTGCTTTGCCGGGTTGATAGTTCAGACTCACATCATAGTCTTTGATTAACTCCAACCAACGCCTTTGCCTGAGATTTAAATCCGGCTGAGTGAAAAGGTATTTCAGACTCTTGTGATCTGAATAAATCTCGCAACGGTTACCAAACAGGTATGGTCTCCATTGCTTCAGAGCATAAACCACAGCGGCAAGCTCTAAATCATGAGTTGGGTAATTTTGCTCATGCGGCTTCAATTGACGAGAGGCATATGCCACTACATGGCCATCTTGCATTAACACACAGCCCAAGCCTTGCAGAGAGGCGTCACAGAAGACTACGAAATCCTTGCTTGTGTCCGGCAGGGCAAGCACAGGAGCGGACGTGAGTTTGGCCTTCAGGGTTTTGAAGCTCTCTTCAGCCTTGTCCGTCCATACGAACTTTGTATCCTTCTTGAGAAGGTCGGTCAGAGGCTTGGCTACCTTGGAGAAACCTTCGATGAATCGGCGGTGGTAACCCGCCAATCCGAGAAAGCTACGGATGTCCTTGACTGACATGGGAGTTACCCAATCCATAATAGCTTGAATCTTGTCGGGAACGACAGCCACTCCATTTGCGGATATCACATGACCAAGGAAGACAAGATTATCCAACCAAAACTCACACTTGGAGAACTTGGCATAAAGGCGGTGTTCTCGGAGGCGTGTCAGAACCAACCGAAGATGTTCGGCATGCTCTTCATCGGTTTTGGAGTAGACGAGGATGTCATCAATGTAAATGACGACGAACTTGTCTAAATAATCCATGAAGACGGAGTTCATGAGCCTCATGAACGTCGCAGGAGCATTGGTGAGACCAAAGGACATAACGGTATACTCATAGGAGCCATAGCGAGTAACAAATGCCGTCTTTGGGATATCCTGCTTTCGGATCTTGATCTGATGGTACCCTGATCTCAGGTCCATCTTGGAAAATACCGTTGCACCAGCTAATTGATCCAACAGATCATTGATGCGAGGGATAGGGTACTTGTTTTTGATTGTCACCGCATTTAACGGTCTGTAGTCCGAGACTAGACGAGGCACGGTAGAATCCCTCTTCTTGACAAAGAGTACCGGACAACCCCAAGGTGAACTGCTAGGCTGAATGAATTCTTTCGCTAACAGTTGATCAATTTGTTCTTTCAATAGAGCCAACTCCTCCACCGGCATACGGTAGGGCTTCTTAGCAATCGGCGCAGTACCGGGAAGCAACTCTATGACAAACTCCACACTTCGATCAGGTGGCATGCCAGGCAATTCCTCCGGGAACACATCCGGGAAGTCGCACACAACATGGATGTCCTGGATTTCAGGAGGGGATAAGCCTTCCATAAAGCAAAGGAGGAGCTCTGGTGAGTTGGGAATGGATGAAGATGGAGGTCTTGACAGTGCAGACCAATACCCCACAACGTCGCCGGAAGATGTGGTCACAGTGATGGTTCTGGCAGCACAGTCGAGGTTAGCCTTGTACTTCCCTAGCCAGTTCATGCCCAATATGGCATCAAGGCCGGTTGAATTGAAGGCTATCAGAGGAAATGGGAAGGGGAATGAGCCTATATTAATCTGGACTTCGGGGGTAACCCTGTTGGTTCGCCATCGAGTGCCCGGGCTGGTGACCATTAACGGTGTTTCCAACTCTTCAAACGGTATATGGTTTTGCTGTGCAAAGGCTACCGAAATGAATGAATGTGATGCTCCAGAATCAAACAGTACTGTAGCTAGAGCTGCATTAATTCGAAGCGTACCCATGAGGACGCTGGGGTCCTCCTCAACGTCTTCAACCGAGACGTGATTCAGGCGACCACGGCTAGCCGTACTCGTCTTGGCTGCGGGCGTGGCAGAAGCTGGGGGTGGCGCCTTCCGAGGGCACTCCCTGGAGTAGTGGCCGGGCTGGCCACAGCTGTAGCACGTGCTTGTCGGTGGTGCAGGGAGTTGAGGACGATAACCACTTCCGCCCGGGCCCATTTTCGGAGTAGGAGGGCGCGGCAGAGGTGGCCTGTACCCCGAGGTCCTCGGCACCAACTGAGGACGGGGCACGGAGCTATAGGGAACAAAGACCCTACGCTTCTTGCCGTCGGAAGCCGAGGAGCTCTGATGATCCCCGTGCATTGGCCTCTTAGGGGCCTCCAGTTCCTTCCTCCCCTGCTCCAGGGTGAGAGCCTGATTGTACAACTCCTGGTAGTTCTGGAACTTGAAGGGCAGCAGCTCGTAACGAAGCCTTGGATTCAGCCCCTTGCGGAACAACTCCTGCTTATCCGCATCATTGGTCACATCCCGAGGGGCGTAACGGGAGAGACGGTTGAATTCACGACCATAGGCTTGAATGTCCATCCGTCCCTGATGCAGGTCCAGGAACTCCCTCCTATTCAAGTCCATGATGGGCTTTGGTATGTAGGCCGCGCGGAAGGCAGTGCGAAACTCCTCCCAAGTGAAAACATGCCCAGCCGCGAACATCGCCAGGTGGCTCTCCCACCAGGCGCCTGCTGCACCCGCCAATAGGTAAGTGGCGAAGTTGACCTGCTCCACCGCTGGAACATGCAGGGCGGCGAACTTGCGCTCCAGTGCACGCAGCCAGTCATCTGCGTCCAAGGGCTCCTTAGCATCGGAGAAGGACGGTGGCTGGGACCGCAGGAACTCAGTGAGAGTATTACAATCGTTGTTCCTCCGGTTCCCTTGGTGCACCAGCTGCTCGAGGAGTCGGTCGCTGCGCACGCGGTTCTCCTCCATAATCAGGAGGACCTCCGCCATTGTGGGTGGTGGCGGTAAATCTTCGCCGCGGCGACGACCCGCCATTCTGGATATTTGACAGGGACACGGTTAGAATCCCATCGTAACGATTGAGAGGGTAGTAAAAATGTCCACCCTTGTACATAAGATAGGGACAGCAAAACTGGTAGTAACAGCAGCTAGGACATCATCCAAATCACTAGGCACAAGCATAGATGGAATTGAGTATACATATACTGGTTCTGGTACAAGCCACAAGTTGATGAGAGCAAGCGTACAAGCCTCATACATATTACACTGAGTGGATACTAGGAAGATAAAAACTGACGAGTTTGTTACATAACGAGCTCTACTGCTCCAGGCTCCAGAGATACAGGCAAGGGAGTATTTGGCACAACACGCAGGAAGGCACAATTACTCGAGCATCTACTGGTAACGCACATGGCTAGTAGTACGCCATGACATCCTCATCAAGTGGCGCAGGGGGAGTGGGGAAACGGCGTGCACTTGTGGGCTGGCTGCCGTACGGCGACTCGAGTGCAGTAAGCCTCGGGTCTCGGTGAGGTCCTGTAGGCGGGGTTACGCCACCAACTCCCGGACTGCGAACGTCGGGAGGCAGCTCCTCCAACGGTGGTGGGTGAAGTAGTGAGAGAGGGAGCGTCCCATCCATGACATACGGGCGCACACTCATCAGTGTAGCACTGTGGCTTGCGCGCGCCGAGACAGCGTAGAGGTACCACTGCCGGGCTCGACGGTCCAACGCTCGGACTAGCTCAATCAGTGCCCGATGCCTGCTGTCCGACTCAACCTCGCCGCTGCTGTATACAGCTCGGTAGACACCCGACGTACTGTCGTCGGCAGCTGGGAAGTGGCAGAAGTCCGACGCCTGGTTCGCGAGGTACGGACAATACCTACGGTAGATGGCAAGGCCGTTGTACGCGGCCTCCTGGACCGCCTGTTCCACGGTCATGCCCACGCCTCCTGCTACGTTCTCAACGCGATTCCCCTCGTCATTGAGCACGCGCACCTTACAGAAGAACTGCGCCTGGCTGTACGGGGCGTACTCCTCATACACCGTGTACTCCGGGTACCACCTACAACCCTGGCTGGCCAAAGCTGCGGCAAACAAGGCGGGGAACCCTCTGACGCCCTCACAGCGGGTGAGGCGAACAACCAAGCCCGAACCAGTCATCTGTAGCAACAATAATTCAAACGTCAGGTACGGAGACTCCAGAGTCAGGAAATGAAAGTAGAACTTGTGTAGGGACTAGGCATAGCAAAGAAATTAGTCCCACACTCAAACACTGGGACTGGAGCCCCAGAAGCTGGCCGCCCCAAGCCCAAAAACCCCAAGCGAGTAAGCCTACTCTACTTGTATGACAAGCCATACGCGGCGGAAGCGACACGGGATAAGACTTAAAACAAATAGAGGTAAGTTGTCTCCAAGAGTAGAGTGACCAGGTAAGGAGTAAAAGAATCCTAAGATGGTTTCCGCAATTCATTTGTAGGTTATAAATAATTTTTACTAACTCTAAACTCAGCGTCGACCAATAGAAGGGTTTCCTACAGGCGGTACTGCTCTGATACCATTTGTAATGCCCAGACCCCGCAAATTATACAGTGATGCTATGTGTCCGTGGTCATGCTACATAATCGAAGGTTACCGGGGTTACCACTCCCAGGCCGAGTAAACATCGGCAGGCGTGCTCGGCATGGATCATCGGCCACACAACCCTTCGATCATGCCATATCCAAAGCATAGCCCTCAATGTATAATAAAGAGATCAAGACACCGGAACACCTGGCACATAACATACCCTACGACTCAAGATATTATAGTTCAACTCTTATAATAGAGAAAGATAGCAAATATTACAATCAGAGGTCACTGACCCAACATTACAACAAGCGGGAGCAAATTAAGTTGTTCTAAACAACAAGATCCAAATAGGGCCTAAGAGGCCTGCAGATAAATAGTTCCGTGCCAGCTGGTTCCGAGTTGCCCCAGGCTGCCACCCGGGAACCCCAGACTACTCGTCGATGTCCACAAAGAACCCACCTTCGAGGTTGGTGAAGTCCTCCTCTGAAACAATTTAGACAAGGTTGAGTTCGACGAACTCAGCAAGATTAGGAGCTAATATATGCTCGATGATTGGCTTTCAAGGTTTTATGGCTGTTTTGCATAAAGCTGATTTTAGTTAATAAGACACAACTCCAAGGCATCGACTATCAGAATATTTTAGAAGAGGGATAAGAATTAACTCTTTTCTTTTGATCACTTTCTCATCATCAACCACTGTACCTGTTCATCAGAGGCACCTCCCCGAATCACCCTCGAGGAAGTCAACCTTACAATAGTGAGCGGTACCTCTAGTACCCAGTTTTTAATCATTCCGTTAAAGTTATTCTATGGTCTCTGAATCCGTCACCAAGTCGTCCTTAACCGTGGACACGGCTTTTCGAAAAGATTTATCCCTGCAGGGGTGTACAATGTGAAAGTTGCCAGGTTCCCGAGGGACCTCCCAGCTACTTATCCATGCGTACCGTCCGACCCATTGCCTGTACATTTAGCTCTCTTCCGGGGAAAGCCGGCTGGGTGGGAGCGGTTACGACCTTTACCTCGCTTAGAACTAACCCAGGATCATCAGTGGCGGTAGGACAGGTTCAGTGCCTCCAGCACCCTGCCCCGCGGCCACTCATTTTCCTAAACACCACCATCCTCATCTCAGTCTTGGCCACCATCTCGACTCACGCGCAAATGGAAAGCCAAACTAGAGGACCCTAGGCTAGTCCGCCACAAGTTAGTCGGTCGACGAAGTTCCATATGCCCACGCATGGTTGCACGCTCAACTTGGCTCGAAGGGGAGAACTCGTACTGAGGCGGCGAGAACGAGACAACCCACCACATCCCATGTGGCCTCTCATCCCCGCCTTTAGTAATTTATTATCCGTCACCACATTCTCTCCACCATCATCCGATCATTTCCACAACTGTTCTCAACATGAATATCCATCGGACGAATAAACATTTAACTAAGCATGGCTAAGCAACAACATAGCATAGTTCTTTATCTCAGGCCAACAATACAATCCTAGGGATAATAGGAGGGAAACAGGTAAATGGCATAGGGAACTTAATGCAACTATAGGATACTCTAATCCAGATAAAATTGACATTTGGAACCGCATGCAATATTATAGTGGAGAAAATATTTGCGGAAAATAGGATAAGATATGCTCAGAGGGGGGGATCACGCTTGCCTTGATCAGCAGGCGGGTAATACTGGTCGTCGGGGTATTGTGGGGAGACCCCGAGTCCTTGATCTAACGATGCATCAAAACACCGGAAAGAACATAATCAATACATGCAAATCATATGCAATGCACAAGCACATGATGGCATGACATATTATTGCACTGAACTACCATACAATTCTAGCACTTTTAAACGGGGTGCCCAGAATAATTATCCATCAAGAGAGGAAATCTAGCTCCATATTGGTTTTTATCTTCTCCTGTGCTTTTAATCTAGGTAACATGCTTAAAATGATGCTGATTGTTTAGCACACGTGCTTATGAGCATTTTGTCATGAGGGGCACAATTTTCTAGCAATCCGATAAAATTATAATGAATTTGCAATACCCATTTTATTTCTACCCCTCTTTCTTAGTTTAACAAAACAGCAACTAAACTAAATTCATTGGAGGTGTGAGTCATACTAATAGATTCCATTTATTTTTCTGAGCATTTCGGTATATTATTTGCAAAATTTGGACAAGTATTTAAAAAGATATTAATTTTACAAACTTAATCGAATTTCTGTCGTTTTATTCAATTTCCAGGAATTCGTCCGAAACCTTTTGCACACAGGGCTGGGCTAGCCCGTGCCACTGACCAGTGGGGCCGGTGGCCACGGTGGCGCTGACGCGGCGCGGGCGGGCGCTGTGCCGCTGACGGGCGGGGCCCGCCTGTCAGTTGGAGCGGCATTTAATCCCCAAAAAGGGGTGGCGCCGACCGGGGAATCGAACTCGCGACGCGCGCGAGCTGCGCGGGCGCGGCGTGCTAGCCACTGGGCTGGTGCGGTGCTAGTGTTTCAATACAGGCGCGTGGGGTTTTGAGGTGGAGACGGGGCACTGCGACGGCGCGCGAGGCAGCGGTGAACGCCGGCGGCGAGGCGCACGGGCGTGCGGTTCTACGGCGCTAGGGGGCATGCAGGTGAACGCGTTCGACGCGCACGAGTGCGTGGAGCCTCGTGGCGAGGCTACGAGCCAAATGGTCGCCGGGACGTGCTCCGGCGACGAGTGGCGGCGGCGGCGTGCTACGGCTACGGCGGCACGGCTAGCTACGGCGCGAGAGGGGAGGCGAGGGGGTGTCCCCGAGGACGGTCTGCTCACCCTCGTAGCGTGGGTGTGCTCAGCGTGGTCGGAGAAGGTCGGGAGTGGTGGCGGTCGTGCTCAACACACGGCGGCCGGAGACGACGAAGGCGCGGACGGTACGGTCGATTCGCGGCGTCCCTCTTCGATTCCTTGGGCGCAGAGGAAGACGACGACGTCGCGGAGCTCGCGGTGCTCCTCGATCTGCTCGGGGATGCTTCAGTCGACGGCGGTGAGCTCGGCGGCCGTGGCCATGGTTCGGCTCGGGAAGAAACAGAGAGGGAGAGCAGCGAAAATATCGGGGGGAGGGAGAGAGAGAAGCGGAGCGGCTTCGGGGGTAGTCTTATCCTCCTCGTGGCGGCAGCAGAGGGCAGGGGAGGGCTTGGCGACGAGCTGGCGTGGCTCGAGCACGAGCTGGTCGTCGCCCGTGTCGCTACAAGAAGAAGACGGCCAGTTTGCAAGAACCCCCTCGGCTGCTATTTCCTATTTACGAACAAGCCCTTTTCTGTTCTGTTTTTAAAAACCAGTGCTGTGTTTGAATTATTTGAGGCACTTCTCCATTTCTAAAAATGATGCCAATTTTTGTACATACTCCCTGCACCTTTAGCAAGCACTCCAAGGAAAATGAGGTCATTTGGAGTCCATTTGCTTGGGAATTAAAATAGGGAGTTGTTTAGGCAATTTTTGGTTAATTTGGATTTATACTCCTTGGGAATTATTTAGCAAGTCCAAAATATCATTTGGGAACCCTTGGAATTTCCTTGACAAATATGGACTTGTAATTTGTATTTGTATTTGTCAAGTCAAGCAAGTTGAATGGCAAGGATTTAATTTGTTTGTGCCCTTTGTTACCAATTGCTTTAATTTGTTGTTTTACTCACATGGTTTCCACTTGCACTCACAACAGATGATGCCACAATGCATGTATGCAGATGCAAAAAGTGAAAATTTGGTTCACATTTTACAGTACCAAAAGTAGGGCTGTTACACCCGCCTCCGCCAACCAAGTGGATCTCAAGAACAGTGGAAGAAAAGAGGTCAGCCGAACAACGTTCCAGCAACGACGATCGATGGACGAACCTGAAAAACTATCGACGTGCCAAGGGCTTGTGTTTCACGTGTGGTGAGAAATGGAGCCGTGAACATCAGTGCAAGCAAACCATATCCTTACATGTCGTCCAGGAGATGGTCGATTTTATGCAGTTGTCAGAGGATGGCAGCAGTGGGTCGTCTGAAGATGTGCAACAGGAGCAACCTGCAGCGCCAAAACCTGCAACGCAGAAGCTTATGGTTCTCTCAGCGGCAGCACTACAACCGGGGCAGCCTTCATCACGGACAATGCAGCTGCAAGTTCAGATACAAGGGCAGGAATTTCTGTTCCTTGTTGACTCGGGAAGCTCCTCATGTTTCATTGATCAGCGCAAAGCACAGTTACTGACAGGCTCTGAACAGTTGAGTTCGCCAGTTACGGTCCAAGTTGCAGGCGGCGCGTTACTCCACAGCACAGCATGTTTCCCACAGCTGCAGTGGTCTGCCGACGGCACCCAATTCAAGGACACTTTCAGAATTGTGGAATTGGGCAGCTACAATGGTATTTTAGGCCTCGATTGGCTCGGCAAGTACAGCCCGATGCTTACTCACTGGGAGCAGGGCTGGATCGCATTCCAACATGAAGGGAAGAAGGTTGTACTCCACGGCGATGAACCACGACTGATAACGCAAGTGCTGGTACAACTGCACCTGATACTCGACAAGGACAAGGGCAAGACAGTGGTGTCCGCTGAGATACAGGAGGTGTTGGATGAGTTCTCGTCAGTCTTCCAGGCACCAACTGAATTACCACCAAGACGCCGATACGACCACTGCATTCCACTGATCCCAGGCGCGAGGCCAGTCTCAGTGCGTCCATACCGAGTGGCTCCGGAGCTTAAGTCAGAAATTGAGCGACAGATACAGGAAATGTTAGATCAAGGAGTCATCACGCACAGTGACAGTGCGTTTGGAGCACCCGTTTTGCTAGTGAAAAAGGGTGACGGCACATGGAGGCTTGTCGTGGACTACAGATCGCTCAATGCACTGACAATCAAGGGGAAATATCCCTTGCCAGTGATAGATGAGTTACTCGACGAGCTGGCGGGCGCCCAATGGTTTTCTAAGCTCGACCTAAAGGCTGGTTATCATCAAATTAGACTTGCCCCTGGCGAAGAACACAAAACAGCATTCCAGACTCACAGTGGTCACTACGAGTTTAAGGTGATGGCTTTTGGATTAACAGGAGCGCCAGCGACCTTTCAGAATGCTATGAACGCAACACTGGCGCATGTACTGCGTAAATGTGCTATGGTATTCTTCGACGATATCCTTATCTATAGCAAAACACATGCAGAGCACATTCAGCACTTGCGGACAGTTCTGGACATCTTACGCCGAGACCAGTGGCAGGTCAAAATGTCGAAATGCGCATTTGCCCAACAGGAGGTTGCTTATTTAGGGCATGTGGTGTCAGCAGGAGGTGTTGCCACTGACCCATCGAAGATCCAGACGATTACAGATTGGCCGACACCCAAAAATTTGAAGGAGCTTCGGGGAATCCTTGGCATCACAGGATATTACCGCAAGTTTATCCAGCATTACGCAATCATCAGCCAGACCCTGACAGCATTGCTCAAGAAAGGAGTGATATTCACCTGGACACCAGACACAGAAACAACCTTTCAAGTACTGAAACAAGCGCTTATCACAGCCCCAGTACTGGCCTTGCCCGACTTCGCTCAGCAATTCGTGATTGACACAGACGCATGCGATGTGGGCATAGGTGCGGTGTTGTCACAGAAAGGCCACCGAGTAGCGTACGTGAGCCGCGCCTTGGGGCCGAGGAACCGAGCTCTATCAGTCTACGAGAAGGAGTATCTGGCGATTTTGCTCGCAGTTCAACAATGGAGACCCTACCTACAGCTCCGAGCATTTGTGATTCGCACAGACCACAAAAGCCTAACACAGTTAACTGACCAGAGGTTGCACACGGACTGGCAACAGAAGGCGCTCACCAAACTCATGGGTTTGCAGTACACGATCCAGTACAAGAAAGGGATCAACAATGGTGCCGCAGATGCATTGTCCAGGAAGCCAACAGAGAGCTCGGAGTTGTTCGCAATGTCAACAGTCCAGCCAACTTGGCTGACGTCAGTCATGCGTAGCTATGACGCAGACGAGCGGGCGCAAGGCATATTGCAGAAATTGGCAGTGCAGGCAGATTCAGTTCCAGGATTCACCTTGCACCAAGGTATACTCCGCCACCGCAATCGTATTTGGGTGGGTAGCGACAACGAATTGCATCTTCAGATCATATCTGCATTTCACGACAGTCCGCAGGGAGGTCACTCAGGGTTTCAAGTGACGTACAGACGGCTCCTCTCGCTGTTCTGTTGGCCTGCGATGAAGCAGATGACGCGTGAGTACGTCCGCAACTGCCAAACCTGTCAGCAAGCGAAGCCGGAGCGGCTGCCGCCCACTGGTCTCCTACAACCACTGCCAATTCCGTCAGCACCGTGGGAAGTTGCTTCGATGGACTTCATCAGTGGATTGCCGCCGTCCCGGGGATTCGATTGCATAATGGTCGTGGTGGACAAGCTCACGAAGTTCGCCCACTTCATTCCCCTCAAGCACCCATACACGGCGAGCAAGATCGCGGACTTGTTCGTGGATACAGTTTATAGGCTGCACGGGTTACCTGAAGCCTTGATATCTGACCGTGATCCAGTTTTCACAAGTAACTTTTGGCAATCAGTGTTTCGCGCTACAGGAACTCAACTGAAGCTCAGTACTGCTAATCACCCTCAAACTGATGGCCAGAAAGAGCGAGTTAACCAGTCAATCGAGTGCTATCTGCGTTGCTTCATCAGCAGCCATCCCAGCTACTGGTCCAAATGGTTGTCCCTGTGCGAGCATTGGTACAACACCAATTGGCACGCATCCCTCGGAAAGTCGCCGTTCGAGTTGCTATATGGTCGCCAACCCAGGTACTTCGGCATCACCGCTTCTGATACCATTACTTCTCTGGATGTGTAGGAATGGCTCAGGGACAGGAAACTCGTCCTCGCGTCTGTCCGTCAGCACCTTCTAAGGATGCAACAGCGCATGAAGCACCAAGCTGACAAGCACCGCATGGAACGCGAGTTCATCGTCGGCGACAAGGTATTCCTCCGCCTCCAGCCATACCTGCAAGTCTCCATCGCGCGCCGCAGCAACCACAAGCTCGCGTTCAAGTTCTTCAGGCCCTTCCGCATTTTGGAGCGCGTCGGCAAGGTGGCGTACAAGCTTGAGCTGCCACCGTCGAGCCGCGTCCATCCCGTGTTCCATGTCTCGCAACTCAAGCTCTGCATCGGCTCAAGCACGCCGGTTTCGTCGCACCTGCTCGCGCCGGACGCTTGCTACCAGGTGCCCGCACAAGTTCTCCAGCAGCGTGTGCACCAGCGAGGAGATCACACACAGACCCAGGTGCTTGTCCAGGGGAGTGGCGCCGCGGTCGAAGAGGCCACCTGGGAGGATGAGGAAGATCTCCGTCGGCTGTTTCCACAAGCTCCTGCTTGGGGTCAAGCAGGTTTTGAAGGGGAGGGGATTGTCAACGACCGGCCTTCTCCTTCAAGCAACAACCCAAGCGCACAGGCCCACGGCCCACGGAACAAGGAAGCGAGCCCCAAGCGAACGAGGAGGACTTCGAAGTGGCTTGGCGGCGGAGAGTGGGTCACAGGATCCGAGGCGAAGAATGTATAAGAGAACACCTGCTCACCTGGTTGTAATCAGTTAGGAACGAATGATCTGGACGGCAGTGCCGTAGAATTGGCTCGGGGGTGGTTGGGAGGATCGAGCCTCACCAAATTAATTCCATGTTTCGCTGAGAAGCAATTCTTCTCCCTCTTCTTCCCCGTCGATCCAAGTAGATGCTTACAGACCACCACTCCAAACAAAGCGAGGTGCGTAGGCCTCAACCCGGTCATCGCCAGGCCGGACACGCGCACACAAGAATAGCACCGTGCCATGCCGACCGGTGGCCGCCATGGAGTCACGTCGCCTCCACCGGTTGGCCTGGTTGGATACTTGGATTGGATGAGGGGAGCCGACCGAGGCCGACGACCTCGCTGAGGGAGAGGGCCAAGCTCCATCTCCACATGCAGATGTATCGG
Source organism: Poa annua (assembly GCA_026929855.1). Taxonomy (NCBI): domain Eukaryota; kingdom Viridiplantae; phylum Streptophyta; class Magnoliopsida; order Poales; family Poaceae; genus Poa; species Poa annua. The sequence continues at coordinate 23,635,116 of CM049439.1, read as the reverse complement.
GGCCGGAGCCGCCGTGTGCTGGGCGGTAGCTGCGCGTCTGCTTCAGTGTTTCCCTTTACGAGCGAACATAAGTCATGGAAAAGAACAAACTGTGCGGGTAAGTCACCAAACCGCCCTGCCGAGGCTGCTCCGCCCGCGACCGCACCGGCCTGCGACGCGTCTGCGCCCTCGCCGCCGATTGGCGCGCCTACGTAGAACCGCGCATCCGAGCGCCCTTGCAGAGCTGCATCGCACGCTGCGGTGTCGCTGCCGCCGCGCAATGGCCTCGCCACCCAGCACCGCACCTCCGCCCCATGCCGACCGCGAGCTGTGCCCACGCCCGCTGCGCACCGCCGTGATCACGCCTACCACGCCGCCCGATGCCGCGCACGTATCCGCGGACCACCGCTGCCTCAAGCCCTGACGCGTGTCGCCGCTCGGTCCTGCTGGTCGCCGGCGCTGCACCATCGGCTGGGTGAAGCGGAGGGCTTTGTTGACCACTCGGATAGGACGGGAAAAAAGAGAGAATCGAACCGTTTTTTCACTTACCGGTGACGATGGTGGGTAATATCTCAGAATTATAGGGGTAGAATTGGAAGAAAAAATGACGTACCGTAAGAAAGCTTTCTCACTTAGGTATAGATTGGAGACGCCCTTAGCTGCAGCTATGCACCAGATGCTCCTCTCCTATCCACTCGCATGCTCCTCTAGCTGCTAATGCGGTAATGCTACGTGCACTACTTGGTAGATTTTGACCCCGCACGAGTAGATTAAAGGCAGCTAGCTAGCTGCTAGCACTGTGCACTACTTGATTTAGTGACCAAGAATTGGTCTGTACATAAAGATTTGCCCCCGCGATCTTTGCTGCTTCGCGTGTTTGCCCCGCGATGGCCCTCGACGCCAGCACCTGTAGACCCCGGTCAAATTCGCCTCGCGTCGCTGAGCTCCACTCGATCTCCCAGCGGCGCCCGACGCCACGAGCTCACCCCGCCGCCCCAAACTCGCGCGCCGCCGTCCACAACTTCATCGTGCCCTCCGCTGGCCGCCGCTCCGCCCTCCGTCATCAATCGCCCAGCCCTCCGCCCAGCCTTCCGCCGACGCGTGAAGGAGAAGGAACCGCCATCCGACCTCCGCTCCACACCCCCGCCAGCCAGACGGAGTACCCTGACGGCGGCGTGCGGCCACTGCTGTCGTCTTCAGTCGTCCGCGTCCGCGCCATGCACTAGCAGGCCGTAACGTCAGGCGCGACGGGGACCAAGAGCAGCGGCGCCGTGGGGAGTAGGACAACGTCGAGCAAGGGTCGGGCCGTCCCACGTGTGCACGTCCATCGGCTGCTGGCCAGCCCGTTACCATTCGATCGTGGTCAGTGCGTGGATGAAACTTTTTTTTTTTTTTGAAGGCAACCATATATATATATATCAATAAACGAAAATCAAGTTACAAGAAGCAACACATATGGAAACTAAAAGACAGACCGGAATAAACTGATTATCCTGAAAATGCAGATGAAAACCTAACAGATCGAGAAATACAAAACGATCCGTAGGATTTCCTGCAGCCACCGTAGCAAGCGACTGCCGTCGTGATCCAGTTTCGTCGAGACGAACGCTGAAAGAGACGTCGAGCCTCCACCATTGCAAGATCCAAGAAAACACCATCGCCAACGAGGCTTTGTGAATCGATGAACAGGCCTGCTGCATGCAGCGAGGCACATGTCGCTGTGGCACGTCGACCGGGGGACGTCCCCATGCTGTCTTGGACCAAGATCCGTCGCCTCCCGTCGACGAAGTCGGCGAAGAACGACAAATCCACCACCTCCGGACCAACCTCCGTGCTCCAGAAGAACCACCTCGCCCCGGTTGCCAACGCCGCCGTAGAAAACGACAAGCGCTAGCGGTACACCGAGAAATAGATCTCGCCAGATCTAAAGACCGACGAGAAGACCAAGCTGTCGATCTGAAGGACCGACGAGCAAACTTTGCCATCAACTCCGAGACGCCGCCGTGAAGGTCGCCGCCGGTGTGGGAGTAGAGTTGAGGCATATTTATTTGCCCGGACGCCGCTCCCACCACCCCAACGGCGCACCACAGCAGAAAGACCCAAACCCTACCTACTATATGGAGAAACAAGGTCCCCCTCCCTCCCGCCGCCGGAGCGGCAAGAGGAGGGCGAGGGAACCAGCTACTTCACCGGTGGAGATTACTCCCGGCGGCTGGCGGGCTGGCGGCTAGGGTTGTGCGTGGATGAAACTGAGGACGCAGTTGTGTTTTCTTTTTGGGCATTTCGGTAAACTTGGGACCTTTTTAAATTTCATATTTATACAACATGTCCCTACTCATATGTGTTACCAAACAGCATCTCAACATTTTAAACTCACTTCGATCGGTAATACTCTCTCCGTTCCAAATTAATTGACTTCTATTTATCCACATGACATACACATATATGGGCAAATAGAAGCCAATTAATTTAAAACGGAGGGAGTAGTTGTCGCCAGATAGACTAGCTTTTATACCGGTGAATTGTAATGTCCAGGACAATCAAATCCGTCCGGAGGTAGTACCAAACTAACAAAGTTTTTCCATCATAAAAATAAATGTAGTTACCATACTCTTTCAGTAATATTTACCCGCCCCAATATTGAAAAACCTATCACCCGATACTAATGAAGTTATCTAGCACGAAATTAATGTAGTTATCATACTCATTCGGTAGTATTTACCCACTGAAAGGGCATGTCCCTACTTAAGATTTTGGTTAAGATGACACCCGGGTTAGTGAGGACTAATGCTATCTACAAAGTGTATTTACAAAGTGTATTCTCGGGTTTTAGTCCGCTCTTGTGATGATGGTTGGAGATTGGAGGCCCCTCATTTTTGGATGATCAAGTGACGGTGTTGTTTATACCTTTCTCTATTTACTTCTTGAGTCAATATGATCACCGCACGATTAAGAGGGGTAACTTGTTATTTTCATTAGGGATGAACTCTTGCATCTATATATCCTATCCCATTTCATACACCTCCTTAGCCTCCACAAAAATGAGAGAGTTAGATATACCATCCTCTTGGATTCTCGACAGTTTTGAAGAAAATGTCCACCCGGTATGAAACCCGGTATAAACCGGATCTGGTACCGGACGGCCCGGTATGAATTACGGGCGTGAACCGGGTGATTCCGGACGAGTCCAATAGCTACTGGACTCACCCGGAATCATCCGTTATCAGACCCGGTATGCATACCGGACCGCCCAGCACCAGACTCGGTGTATACCGGGATCCATACCGGGTGGCACGTTTTATGCATAACGGTGAGATTTTAAGGGGCTAGTATATAAGCCCACTTCTTCTTCTCTAGGAGGTAAGTCAACAAGTTCCAAACACGAAAAAGGCTAAGCTCTCTCTCCTCCATTGTTGTTGACTCCAAAAGCTTCAAGATCTCTCTAGCCCTCCATCTAAACTCAAATACCTTTTGGGAAAACCAAGAGGAGGTCAAGATCTTTGATTCCACCAAGCCAAAAGCGACTCCCCCTTGAGTTCATCAAGTTGCTTGTTACTCTTTGGTTTTGTTGAAACCCTAGGCGGCTAGGGTCGCCCGGAAGCTTCCGGATTGTGGTTGGTGCTTCGGGAAAGTTTGTAAAGGTTCAGAGGCCGCCTCAAGGCCTACCAATAGTGGATTGAATTCTTACTTCGTGGAAGAGGCTCAAGGAGAAGAAAGTGAACCTTCGTGGCGCTCGGGTGTCCTTCGTGGTATCCCGCATCTCTCCAACGTGACGTACTTCTCTTTCAAGAGAAGGAACACGGGTTAATTATATCTTCGTCTCCGCGTGCCTCGGTTATTCCTATCCGAGCTATTTCACTATTGTTGGTTTAATTGTGATAGACTTCGTGCTTGAAGTATTGTATCGCATCATATAGGTTTTTTCAGCTAGTTGTTACGCACATCTTATTTATCCGCATAGCCTAAAACTTGTGAAAAGAAAAGTAAAATTTGTAGAAACCTATTCACCCCCCCTCTAGGTTACCATCTCTATCCTTTCACCCATCCAATACTGATAAACTTACCACCCGGTACTTATGAAGTTATCCACAACGAAATTAATGTAGTTACCATACTCGTTCGGTAGTAATTTACCCAACCAATACTGATGAACGTACCACCCGGTAATTATGAATTAATTTACTTACCATACTCTCTTGCTCTCTCGGTAATTGGTACCCACCCAATACTGATGTATTTACCCACACAATACTTATGAAATTATCCATTCGTGATGTATTTATCTACACACGAAATAAATATAGTTATCATATTCTCTCACTGTCTCGGTAATTGTTATCCATACAATACTGATGGATTTACCCACTCAGTACTTATGAAGTTATCTATCCATGTGTTTGTGATTTAGTTATCCACACACAAAATCAATATAGTTATACAGTAGTTACCCACCATGAAATTAATATAGTTACCATGTACTCTAAATAATAGTTATGAACACAATGCCTATCATATGATGTAGTTGTCACTATGAAATTGTCAACTATCATCCTAATACAGATGAATTTTGTATGAGTGTTTTAGTGTATAGTTATCAACTTATGCATAATATATTTTACCATCCCGAATTGATGTTCACTTATTAAACACTAGATGCTGTAATTTCAAAACTCGAAAAAATCAAAGAGAACAACAAAACATCATTTTATTTGAACAGCAAAACTAATCGTTAATATGGTGCTAACTTATATACTACAGCCTTGACAACTCCCGTGTTATATGTGCATAACTTTTGGGTCCACATAAAGTTGTCGAAATATGTCAACATGAGATCTAGTTTTAAAGATCTCGTCGCGACTAGCTCACCGGTGAAAACGGATTCTAAGTCGAATAAATGGTTTGGTCTATAAATCTTTTAAATTTTTGAATTTGCATTTAACATTATCATTTTTGGTGTTTTAAATAACATTTTAAATAACGTGCATGCGAAGCTATTTCTCATCCCATTTCACACCGTGCGTAAGGATTTCTAAATAACAAACATTTACACGTAGTCATTTCCTTAAACCGAAAAATTAAGTGTTATTTGTCGGATAACTTAAATACTCAGGTTTCAAGCGGGACGGGCCGCGGCCGTCGGCACGCTCAGCTGGCGGGCTGCTCTCAGCCAGCAGGAGTTAGCGGGACGGCTGGCATGCACCGCTACAAATCGGGCGGGAGACAGCGGCGGCCCGCATCAGCCCGTCAGGTCCCGCCATGCACAGATTTGGTCGTTTTGGTTTTTTTGCTGAGCCAAAAATACAATGTATTTTAGACTGTAAATTTCCAGATTTGTGGTGCATACTATTGGCTACATCTAGGTATTTTTTTCGGTTTTTTGAAACATTTTCATCGCTTTATGCAAGCAAGACATGGATCAGTGGAGGTAAAAGCTACGGCAAGCGCACCTGAAATGCAAACATCCTTGTTCCATAGCGCTACGGCGTAGGTCCTCTCTGGTTCACCAGAGGAAAGAGGAGGCGACCATGGTGGCGTCTGACCGGTTGCCGGCGCCGCCACCCTGATCTCTCTCCTCCGGCCGTCCCTGCCAGCTTCGAGACCAGATCCCGACTCCCCTCAGCGCCCTCCCTCCTTCCATCTCGAAGCTCTTCGTCGCCTTCACCGGAGTCGCGGTGGCCGGGCTCTCCAACTCCGTGCCCTTGCTGCCCGTTGGTGATGTGACCCGCGTCGTCGACCTCGCTCGCGTCCGCGCCGTGGGCGCGCGGCCGGCGCCGGCCGGTTCTCCAAGTCCTGGCCTCCCTCGCGCCCAACGCGACTGGTTCCGGCCGCTGTGCTGCTCCCTCCTCCCTGCTGGCCCTGGAGATGGGCTCGTGTGTCCCCGCGCCGTCCTCGCCGGCTGCGGCCCCATCGCCGTCCTCGCCGGCTGCGGCCCCATCGCCGTCCTCGCCGGCTGCGGCCCCGTCGCCGTCCTGTGGCCTGAGCAGCTTGTCTATGTCGCCTCGCAGAGTCCAGTCTTCTGAGCTGCCTGCTGGTGGCACGCCGGCGGCCCCGTCCTCTACTACCTCCGACAAAGAAGCCCCTGTTGTTGAAGTTGTGGAAGAGGATGCAGAGGAGCTGCCCCCCAAGACGATGCCTGTTGCTCTCTCCAAGACCTTCTCTTCGGTTGAAGTGCTGCCTGTGTCGGGAGTTCTGGACTGGGGTTTCGGGATGCCCCGCGCTCCCACGACTCCGACACCACCGCCCACTGTCAACGCTGTGGCCACAGCTCCCCAGTGTCCGTTCGTCCGCTTCAGCATCGAGGAGGAGATGCCCAAGCCCGGGTCAATCGCGCCAGCTCCATCGACCACCTCCACCGCTGCGTTGGCCATGGCCGTCCTGGCGTCCCGCAAGGCTGACCCGGCTGTCGGAGGTCGTTTGGCTTGTCCCCGTCGCCCCCTTGGGCCCGTGGTGACGATGTCCACACCGACCCAACCGCTTGACGCTGCTGCCATTGCGGCTTGCTCCTTCCCGTCATCGCCCACTGCGGGTCAGAGTCCATGTGTCGCATCTGTCGACAGCAAGGCTGAAGAGTTGTTTATGGGCTGGGGTCGCTGCCCCAACCGAGATGCTCCCGCCGAGTCATCAAGTGAAGGTCTTCAGCGCTGCCTCGCCTTCAAGCGTTGGGCTCGAGGAAGGTGCTTCTGTTACCTCGGGCGTGGCCACCAGGTCAGTTCATGTCGTGGGCCTTTCACATGTATTCGCTGCCGTCTCCCTGGTCACCGTGAGAGGTTTTCTACTGCTCGCTCTTCGGTTGCTCACGGTCGCTCTCCAACTGCACGCGCTTGCTCTTCGGTCAGTCATGATTCTTGTGAGCGAAGCCGCTCTCCGTCTGTTCAGCCTAGTCCTTCGTTGAGCAGGAGTCGGGCTGGGGTTGTGGACCACTCATCAGTACGTGTGTCGGTGCCACCAGTGTCACTTGTTGGGTGTTGCAAGGATTCCATTGCCAACTCAATCTTGGTATCTACTTTGGAGTCCCAGGTTGCCCTGTTGCGATTGGAGCTTCTTCAGAAGGTTGATCTGCTTCGCATTGAGCTCCATGACGCTCTTGCCAAGCTTCAAGTTGTGTCTGTTGTGCCTTTGCCACCCGAGTCTCAGAGTGTTTCCGTCGATGAGGGGGCTAATTGTTTATTTGGAGATTTTTCTCCCCGTGCTCTGCGTTCGACGCCGTCCGTTCTTGGGAGTGATGTTAGCACCGAGGTTGTGGCTCCAGTTGTGCAAATTTTATCTGTGGTACAAGAGCCTTGTGGGGAATCATCTTTGGTTCTTCAGTGTGATGTTAGTGCCGTGGTTGTGGCTCCAGTTGTGCAGGTTTTGTCTGTGCTACAGGAGCCTTGTGGGGAATCGTCTATGGTTCTTCCGATGGAGCTGGGATCTTTGGAGTCTTTGGTGGGGGACATGGCACCATCCCCACCTTCCTCTGAGTTGTGCCAGCTACCCTCCTCCGTGGGCAGTGGAGGTTTGGTTGCTGCCAATCTCTCTTCTTTGAGTGACCAGGTTGATGAGACAGCTATGTTGGCGCCTAACTCTGAGGCCCTTTTTGGCAAAGAGGTTTGCGATTTGCTCATCGATATGGAGGTGGCTTGCCCTGGTTATGGTAAGGATATTGCTAGCGTCTTGGCAGGGACAGCTTCGGATGGTGTTTTCATGAAGGTGGAGAAGTCTCTCAGAAGGAGGGCAAGAAAGAAGCTGTGTGGCCCAAGAAAATCTTCGCTTGTTCTTGATTGTTGAGCACATTTGAGGTTGTCGTGTGCTTTCTGTTCGTGGTTGTGTTAGATTGGGTGAGTAGTTGTTTGCTTGTGGTTGCTGCTCTTTGTAGTTGTGTGTACTCCTCCGTGGGGTGTTTGGTGTTTCCGTGTGGTGTTTGGTGTTTGTTGTATGGTTTTCGCCCGGTTTCTTCCATAAATAAACTGGGCACCTTTTTCTTAATTAATAATAGGCAAAGCTTTGCCTTTGTTTCAAAAAAAAAAAACTACGGCAAGCAGCCGATGGAAACGATGGATGGATCGATGAGCAGCAATCAAACAAATGATCAGAACTTCTCATTTTGTAATAAAACATACATGCTCATGCTCATGATCGCAACGCACTCACACAAAAATACGTAGACACTCAACCATCAGTCATCATCTATTTGTGGGAAAATCTCTACCAACGAAATGTACTGCATGCACAGATTACAGTTTACTGCAGCAATCCTAAGGGACGAGTTTGTGCACAGGTTACAGATGACAGTCGACGCTTAGGTTTAGACTTGAGGATGCACTGCCTTGAGTAGTGCAGCAACTCCACTAATGTCAGAGCAGAGCACCGCGCATACGCTGATGGCTGGCTGGTAGTGAACAGAAGGAAGCATTCACATCACATCACAACACAACATGATTCGATCTGGAACTACTCTTGGCAATTCCGCAGCCAGTTCAACAAACAGGACCTGTGATCTATTAGAACTGTGAGGAGAAGACATTGATGTCCCTGCAAGAATCAAAATCAGTGATCAATATCATATAAAGAACATAAAAATAGCAATCTCTAGATACTAGTGTTCAAGTTCAGCACACACTTCTAATAACCATCTAGTGTTTAGGACAGAAGCTAGTGTTTAAATTCATCAATCATCTAAGCGAGTAGGAAATCAGTAATAACCTGGAGAAGAAAAATGAAGTAGTAAAAACTACTGAAACTTAACCGAGCAAAAACAGTACAGAAGTTGTGCTTGAGATACAATCATGCAATTTTATGCTTACCTAATGCTTCAATCCCCAAAAATATCTAGATCTCTTCCATCAACATTATTTTTTGCATTAATAAGATCACTTGTAACCGTGTTGAAACGACATTTTTCGCGAGGGAGCATCCAGTCTTATAGACATATTAACGCCTCAACAGTGCTGCCTAACAGTCTACTCCTGTAGTCACTTAGGACTCTTCCTCCGGTGGAGAAAGCGCTCGGATGCCACGCTTGATACGGGTGCAGCTAGTACATCCTTTGCTATGCGAGATAGTATAGGGTACTTATGTGCATTTGTTGACCACCAATATAATATATCAAACTCATCTTCTTGGTGGCAGACATCGTCTTTCAAGTATACATCAAGTTCACTCATTTTAGCTTGTTGCTTTTGTTGTTTCTTATTACGTTCCTTTCATTGAGCCCATGGGTTATCAGTACTTGCTGCAGCACTGTTGTCTCCTTGATCATACTCCATTGAGTCACCATCATGTGAAGAATATTCGAGAAAGAGATCCTTGAATGTTTTTTTCACTTTGGTAAGCAATTTTCCTGCCTCAGTTTCAAATGCAGCTGTCAAACAGAATTCCAAAAACTTGAATTTGTACCTTGGATCGAGTATCACGGGAAGACAAATGGTCACATATGACAACTTCCAATACTTCGTCAATTTTTTCCTCATTGCTTCGACCATACATTTTATGACAACCTCCTTATGGTTAGCATTTCTTTCCAATGTCAGATGGATCTTCCAAAGCACATGGAAATAAAGGTGGGCCGTAGGGTATAACGTACGGGGCACCACCATAGTGGCATCAAGGAAAACCTCTAGCAAGTTGCACACTAATTCTGCTGTTTCCCATTCACCATTTGTAGGTAGACATGTATATGAAGTATCTTGCAACTTTAAAGCAGTGAATGCCCTTCTGTACTCTAGAGCTGTTTCGATCCTCAAATGCATGGACTTCCAACGCGTAGCAGCATCTAGATAGAGGCCTTTCGTGCAAGAGATTCCTTCTTGAGCAACTATGTCTTTAAACTTCTTTTTTCGAGGTGCTGAGCTTCTAATGAATTTGATGCTTTCGCGGATGTTATCCACCACCATGCAAGTAATTGCCGGCCCATCTTGAGCAATAAGATTGATCACGTGGGTTGCACATCGACCATGTAAGAGATCACCTTGGCAAGGCAGCAAACCCTTTCCTAGCAAATTGGACTTCATATAACTCACACACGGGTTGTTGTTTGAAGCATTATCTAGGGTGATGGAGAATATCTTATTTTGTAAACCCCAATCTTGGATGCATTGCAACATGATATTGAACAAATTTATTCCATCATGTGGTGTTTGTGCCTCTGAAAACCAAATCACCTTTTTCTTCAGATTCCACTTCGCATCAAGATAATGGCAAGTTATGCATATATAACTGACAACTTGACTTGACGTCCACAAGTCGGTAGTGAAAGAGACACGAGAGTTCAACTCCCCTAGACTCTCTTTAGGCTTGCCCTTTACTTCATTATATAGGTCGACACAATCCTGTCTTATAGTTGACCTCGAGACCAGCTCAAATGTTGGATTCAAACTGTGCACAAATTGCCTAAATCCGACATATTCAACTATTCTGAAAGGCAATTCATGTAAGACAATCATCCTAACCAAATACCAATGTGCTTTCTATGGATCATACTTCCAATTTTCCGACTGTGGTTGTGACATAGCTGATTTCATGGAGTCGACAAACTCGTTGACCTTAGCTCTTTCTTCGCAAACTAGCAAATGCCTAATGCAGTGACTTGTACCAGCTTCTCTTGTAGCCACAAATACTTTCTTACAATATTTACATTTGGCTTCCTTGAGTTTGTTACCATCATACACCGGATCAAAATTATTCCAAATTTCAGATTTCAGTTTCCTTCTTTTTGATCTACGTGAAAGGCCTACATAATTTGACAGAAACAAATAATTATGCTAAGCAAATTGCTATTCAAGGCCTACATCTAATTCAAATGCAGAAATACGTGATCAGCAAGTGGTACAATGAATCAGCAAGTGGTGCAAGTAATACAAGGACTTACAAGGCACAAACAGTACTGGCGAGGGCCGTTTGACTCCTATTGACCTTGGTGATGATTGGGATAACATCATATTTACCCCTGGGGATCCCACTAAAGACACAAGTGGTGACCTCAGCCTTTTCTTTGGTGGTACGGTTGGAGGTCTTCTCTTTTGTCTTGAACATTTCAATAGAATTGCACAACTGATTATTTGACATACAATTCATTATAACAATTTAAGAATAAGTATAATAGCAAGCAACCAACTGAACTGTCTATTACAGTTATTTGGAACACAATTCTTCCAATTAACTTCAGTAAGATCAAATGCAACCAGTAGGCAGTAGCTCTAAAATGATGTTGTTCCAGTATTACACAAGAAGACCACGTAGACTCAACCCAAACACATATAGAACAGAAGCCCTACATCCGAGCTCCCTAAAAAATACAAAGTGCCACGGCTGCCACTACTACACCATCGCTCCCCCACCTCTGAATTCCACAAACCAGCAGAGTATATTGCCAAAGCATCAGAGGAGTATAACATATAAGCTCATGACTTTACCAAATTCACTCTAGAGTTTATTAGCAATACAGTGTCAACAGTTTACTAACAATCCGAACATCCCAGCTTTCTTTCAAGAAGAACTAAAGCAGACTACAATCAAGAAAGGATGAAAAGATTGAGCGGGGATGCGTGGTTACCTTCAGCGGTTGCGACAGGGGCATGGGCGTGGGACAGAGAAGGAGCATTGACGGCGAGGAAAGCGTCAGAGAAATTCCAGCATGGTTGGGGACTGGAGGTGGTGTGGGGAGTGGCGGCGAAGGACGGCGAGAGGCGGCGATTGACGGCGAGTGGCGGCGAGGGACGGAGAGGGGAATGGGCTCTGCCGTCGATCCTAGCATCTCCGCCTGGAGCCCCGTCGCCGCCATCAGGACGAGGTCGGCAAGCCAGCGGCGGCAGGTGACGGTGACGGTGGTGGCGAGGATCTCCAACTCACCCTGATCTGTTTGCTCCTCTCGTCGTGGCGATGCAGGTCTGCCGCTGTGTGGCAGGTTGCGAGATTGGCCCGCTAGGATTCACGCGGTTGGCCCGCTAGGCACTTTGCGGGCTCACTTTGCGGGGCGGCGTCGCGACGCTGCGGGTGGCCCGCGCCACTTGAAACCTTATTAAATACTACAATCATGATAAGTCATGTGTTTAATGGTCCAAAAAAATATCGTTGAAACATTTTTTTATAAAGAATGTATATTAATATCGCAGAGATACAAATTACACCCAGCCTCTGCAACGACGCAATAACCAAAGTTATTACGGATGCACACAGCCGAAAGACAATAAGAAGAAGAAATAAAAAGAAAAGTCCCGCTACAGAGTTACAGTCCTTACAGCAGCCGCACAACCACCACCAAGACAACCTCTGATGTCCAAATCTTCAAAAGCAATGCCTTCAAGAAGAGCACTGCCAGGCACAACCAATTAAGGCCAGACCTTGGGCTTTCACCCTGAAAATAGTCCCCGCTCTCAAAACAATGTCTTCAGCAAGATCATTGCCAGACACAACCAATTGAGGCCAGATCTTGGATTTTCACCCTGAAAGGTAGAACTTTGAACTTCATCTGTGTTGTCGCCCCCGCTTACATACTGCTGCCACGATTCCTGAAACTCTGAGCCAGTTCCTCATCAACGCAAAGACTCTGAACACCATTGCCAGTCGTTCGATCACAGCTTCCATGACATTCTCCCTCTGGCTTCACCATGGATTTGCCCATGATATCAGAACAGAGCTTCGCACCGCTACCTCCGGCATGACCGAATACCATCCGATCTAGCGGTCTCTAGGCATTAGCCAGTTCGAGATCGCAAGCGGAGCCTTCCGGAACCCGACACTCTGGCCAGATCAAAGATGACCGGCGACAAGCAGATCTCATCCTTGTGCGAATTGAAACTCTAGGACCGCATCCTTATTCGAGCACACCAGCAGGGCCCCCACACCGCCGGACGGAGCAGCCAAGGGGAAGGTCACCGCAGCAGCGCATCCAACCACACTCCATGGCAGGACAGTGATCTGCCACCAGCCGCCGGCCGGATTGGCGACCAGCGCCGCCGCCGGAGATACGCTGGAGTACCGCGCCGACCTTCGCTCTCCACGCCGCTCCGGCATCAAGGCCCCGGCCGAACGGCCGCGCCTCCAAGTGCCGTCTGCTACGCCCCACCGCCACCCTCGAGACGCAGCCACGACACCCTCTCCTCCCCTCCCCAACTGCCGAGAGGGGGGCCGGTCACCGCCGCCGGCGACCGGCGACGGCGCCGGCCAAGATCGATCGAGAAGGGGAAGGTCTGGCGGCGGCTCGGAGCGCCTCCGGAGTCGCCCGGGTAGGGGGCGGCTCGGGAGGTTAGGTTCTCAAATATCGTTGAAACATATGAGCATGAGATTTAGTTTCGAAAATCTCGACGTGGCTAGTCCAACGGTGAAAACGGCCGCCGCCGATACGGTCTCGGTACGCCTCCTTAACGATCTGTCTTTAGTTTCAGCTGCAGTCCCCCTGGTCCTGTCCCTCCTTTTGCTTCCGCCGCGCGCCGTTGAGCATGCTAGTAGTTCTCTTCCCTTTTCACCCTATTATCCCAAATGTTAGATTTATATTTTTTTCTAGGAGTATGTTAGATTTAGGGACAATTGCTTCTGTGCCCTGGTTGGCTCTAGTTTATCCGTCTGTGCCATACCCGCATAGTTTCTCTCGTCTGTGCCCTGGATGGCTCGGAAATCGGCCAAACGCTTTGTTTCCCTCTGGTAACCATCACTTGGCTTGACTGGTGGGGTCGGCTTGTCTCGGCTCGGTTGGGATTTCCCGGGGTCGGCTCAAGGGGCCGGCCCTTTGACCTTAGATGTGGGCCCAGCGAAGTGCATGCACCCCGTCCCATTTGCATGCATGCGGCCGTACGTGCGCGTCCATGCCGTTCCACCTGTTCTCACCGCGCCTTCAATGGCGTGCCCCCCTGGCCGGCAAAAGCTGCCTCGCCGCCTACACTGCCGGACCAGACGCGCATCTGCTCCGCCGTCCTCGCGTCTCTCTTGCCTACTCTATCCTGCTGCAAGATGAGCAGTCTGGAGCCGAATCAATGTCTGGTCGCCATTACTGCCGTCTAGACCGCGACGCCGTCCAGACCGCTCCTAACATTAAAAAGAGCCATCTCCTTGCCCATTGCGCTCACAAATCCCCTCTTCCTCTCCTAGACACCTTCGCCCAGTCCCTCATCTCACCATGCCTCGTGGTGATGGCAGCTCCACTCCCAGCTCGAACCGCCGCCGCCGCCACGTTCCCTATCCTTGGTTTCTTGAGGCGAACGAGGGAAGCGGCATGGGGCGTGGGCGTGGGCGTGCGCGTACTCCTCCAAGTTCGAGCAGGAGGCGAGCGGGGGAAGCGGCATGGGACAGGGAGTCTCCAAAGGGCAGGGGCAGGGGAAGGGGCAGGGCCATTGCTCCCGATCCCATTCCCTTCATCGATCTGTCCGACGAGGACGATGAGGACGACCAGGGTATGGACTGGACCATGGCCTGGAAGGAGGAGGCCACGGAGGTCCTGGACCCGGGTTTGGCCTGGGCCATGGCCGACCATAAAGCCTTGGAGCTGGCCAAGCATTCCTCCGCCGAGCAGGAACGGCTCAAGATCTCCTCGGAGAGCAAGGGGAATAAGAAGGACATGTGGTCGGCGTCGAACAGCATCGCCCCAGAAGAGGTCGATGCCAAGGGCAAGGGCAGGGGCAAGGGCAAGGCCGAGTCGGTGGAGGTTTCCGATGACGAGGACGAGTGGTAGTCCATTTTAGTTATTAGTTGCTTTATTAAGGGCAAGTGCCAATTTAGTTATTAGTTGTTGATCTATTTTATAATTTAGCAAGGGCAAGTCCATTTTGTACTATCATGAAATTTGGCAATGGCCTTGTGCTTGACGTTTCCAATTGTGTGTGTAAATCCAATCCACTTCAGTTTGCAAAGTTTGCTTAGAAATGGGGCCGTTTACCCTACCTTTGGAGCTCATTTGAAACACATTTTTCAGCGAGTCCACCATTTTTGCTTAGAAATGGGGCCGTTTACCCTACCTTTGGAGCTCATTTGAAACACATTTTTCAGCGAGTCCACCATTTTTTGCTTAGAAATGGGGCCTTTTACCCTACCTTTGGAGCTCATTTGAAACACATTTTTCAGCGAGTCCACCATTTTTGCTTAGAAACGGGGCCGTTTACCCTACCTTTAGAGCTCATTTGAAACACATTTTTCAGCGAGTCCAAGCTCATTTGAAAATTTATATGGATTCAAGCTAGATTTGAGCAAGCTCATGGCTATCCCCATTTGGTTTGCCAAAATTCCCATTTAAGTTACGATGACGGGTAACAGCCAACATCCGCATTTGATGTGCCAAAATACCCATTTTGTGTCACTGAGGCAAATGGGGGTGGGCAAGCCAAAATCCCCGTTGGGTCCGCCGTGGTCCACTTGTCAGCGGGCGTACATCCCTTGTCCTACGCGCGCGTCCAATCAGATCGCAGAATGAGCTTCTCACGGATCGCCCCGAGTCTGCGTGCAGATTCCTTCTAGAGGAAATAGGACGGCTGCAGTTTAACCGACATTTGAAATGAGCTTCAAATATTCAAAAAAAATCAAAAAAAGGAAAATCATGCGCACATAGTCGTATTATGTCATATACTAACGACTCAAGTTGAAAAACATGGTCTACATACATTCAAAAGGAGAAGGGCATGTATCTCATGTGATATTGCATAACTCAAACTATGAGGTCTAAGGTTAGAGAGAATTGGTTTTGGAATTGCAACATGAATTTTTCAAAAACCTCACAAAAGCTTCATTTTGTAGTGACTAAGAAGGGTCTAGACTTAGTTCGCGCCCAAATGTGCGCCAGTGCGCTCCCAGAGCACGTTGTGGCTGAAGGGGATCGCATGCAGAAAACAAAAAAATTCCTTGCAACGATATCCTTAAAACATGCCAAGATCTATTCTATGCAGATATAGAAGTACAACGGAGATCGGAATACATACCCTTGTAGACCGAAAGCGGGATTACGTTCCCGCACGAACGTTGACGATGAAGACCGACGAAGCCGACCTCAAGGTCGTGAAGAGGAAGAAGACCTCCCAGCACCGCTAGCGCAGCACCTCGCAGGGCGTTACACACGTACGGTGGAGACGACGGCCTCCGAAGCTCCAGTCCAGGACGAGCAGCGGAAGACTTGGACCGGAACACCAGCAGCGCGGCAGCGGGCTTATGGTGGAGAGATCCCCCTCTCAGCTCGGCGCAACTCCGACAAAGGGAATCACGAAATCGAGAGAGAATTGGGAATTAATTGGTTGAATTAAAAGGCCAGGGGTGCCCCTCTATATAAAGGCTCCCGGGGGGAGCCAACCTTGCCAGCCAGGCAATGTGGGACTATCCCCCATTGCCTGGTGCGGCTAGGCTGGTGCGCCGGCCCCATGGTGGGCCCCTTTTGGCCCACCTAGGCCGGCCATCATGCCCCCACCGAATTCCCCTAGGGAATTTTCCCCTCTTGGGCCTTCTTTCGACCAGAAGGCCCATTTAGAGAAATCAGCCTAAATAAATTCGAAAATAAATATATAAAATCATATTTAGACATTAATTACACTAATTAATATCAAACATATTATATATAATTTATTCTAGCTCCGAAAACTATTTCGTCGCTGCCCGATCTCCATCGGACCTCTCCCGGGACGTTCCCGGTGATCTCTTTCCTTTCCGGTTGTCTTGTCGAAACCCCTTAAGTGTGTTACCCTAGCGGTTCGATATAATAACAGGTATGATCGAGACTCCTCTCTGATCAACGACTAACTCGTAGGCCTGGACCCCATGAATTAATCCCTGTGATATAACGAATGACTTTCATCTATCAAACCTGAACGTAAAGTCTTAAACCTTTTGCCATTGCGATACTTAGCGTGTCCGAGCATCGTTCATAGATATCTCCATACCTAGCTGACCTCGTTACCGACAACGCTATCTTCTACTCGTCTATGATATCATGTCTCCGTGACCTAGTCACATGCTTGCAAGCTCATTAGACATAATCTCACCGAGTGGGCCCTAGAGTATCTATCCTGCTATGCGGATTGGCAAATCCCGCTCTTGACCCCTCGTCTCAACTATTCCCTTCCGATACCCAAAAGTATCACCGTTATTGTCATACTATATAAGATACGACGTTTGGTGCGATCAAAGTATCTTCCAGGAATAACAATAAGAGTTGATCTCACGGTCGAAGGCGTAATGACTACATCCTACAAATATGGGTATGTCCATCACATCGTTCCACCAACGATATGACTTTCATTGCCGACTGGCGCCATGCCCCATGATCGGGAAACCTCGATCATCAATCGCGCAACGAAACTAGTCTTAGTAGAGGCTACTAGGGACCTGGTTGTTTACGCATCACACCCGTATTAATGTTTCCGCTTAATACGGTTATAGCATGACACAAAAACGTATTATGAACAAATGAGATATGATAAATAAATCACTTTATTAATTGCCTCTAGGGCATATCTCCTTCAGTCTCCCACTTGCACTAGAGTACAAATTAATCTAGATTACAACTTGGTAAAAGCCGGACACCCATAGCATCTTGGTGTTTCACGTGCTTGCCAAGCAGGAGAGGCTTTGTCAACGGATCTGCCATATTCAGATCCGTATGTATTTTGCAAATCTTCACTTCACCTCCTTGTACGTACTGTCCTATCACATGGAAGCGTCGGAGTATGTGTTTGGCGGTGCAGTGAGACCTTGGCTCCTTCGCGTTAGCAATGGCACCCGTATTGTCGCAAAAGAGGATCACGGGGTCTTGCGCGCTTGGGAACACTCCAAGTTCAATGATGAACTTCCTCAGCCACACAGCTTCATTCGCGGCTTCGCAAGCAGCAATGTACTCCGACTCCATTGTAGACTGCGCGACGATGGGTTGCTTCCCACTTCTCCAGCACACGGCGCCTCCATTCACTTTGAACACATAACCTGTCTGTGACTTAGAGTCATCGGGGTCTGAGCAGAAACTTGCATCAACGTAACCTGTTACGCCAAGTTCTTCATCACAGCCACCATAGACAAGGAACGTTTCCTTTGTCTTCTTGAGATACTTAAGAATGCTCTTAACAGCAATCCAATGATCCTTTCCAGGATTACTTTGGAACCGGCTCGTCAAACTAAGAGCCAATGCTACATCAGGTCGAGTACTTAACATGGCATACATGATCGATCCTATGGCTGAAGCATAGGGATGTTTAGTCATCTCGACTTTATCATGTTCCGTCACCGGACACTGTGCCTTGCTCAATACCTTATTCTTGACAACCGGCAGAAAACCCTTCTTTGCCGTCTCCATACCGAACCGTTTCAGTATCTTGTCAATATAAGTACTCTGACTTAACGCTAATAGGCGTCTTGATCTATCACGATAGATTTTAATGCCTAAAACGTATGCTGCTTCTCCTAAGTCCTTCATCGAAAATTTACTGTTTAAATAATTCTTCACGCTATTCAGAAGTTCCACATCATTCCCAATTAGCAATATGTCATCTACATATAGTGCTAAGAACACAACCGAGCTCCCACTCATTTTCTTGTAAATGCAGGTCTCTTCCAAATTTTGGACAAATCCAAAACCTTTGATCACCTCATTAAAGCGAAGATTCCAGCTCCGAGATGCTTGCTTCAATCCATAGATGGAGCGCTGAAGCTTGCATACCTTGCTAGCATTTTCTGGATCGACAAAACCTTCCGGTTGTACCATATACAACTCTTCCTCAATGTTACCATTTAGGAAGGCTGTTTTGACATCCATCTGCCATATTTCGTAATCGTAATATGCAGCAACTGCTAACAAAATCCAAATAGACTTTAGCATCGCTACCGGTGAAAACGTTTCATCGTAGTCAATCCCATGAACTTGTCGGAAACCTTTTGCGACAAGCCGAGCTTTATAGACAGTTACATTACCGTCAGCATCAGTCTTCTTCTTAAAGATCCATTTATTCTCGACGGCCTTGCGCCCTTCGGGAATATCCATCAAAGTCCATACTTTGTTATCATACATGGACCCTATTTCAGATTTCATGGCTTCTAGCCATTTCTCGGACTCTAGACTCGCCATTGCCTCCTTGTAGTTCGTAGGTTCGTCTTGTTCAATTAACATGACGGTGCAAACCATGTTGCCATACCATTCTGGTGCGATACGAGATCTACCAGACCTACGAGGTAGAATACTTTCCTCGACAGTTTCTCCCACTCCATCTGTGGAGGACGTTTCCGGAACAGCTTCCGTTGCGCCACTCGGAATTTCGAGTTCAGGATCAACGATCTCATCGAGGTCTACCTTCCTCCCACTTACTCCTTTCGCGAGAAACTCCTTCTCTAGAAAGGTACCGGTCTTTGCGACAAACGTTTTGCCCTCAGCTTGGTTGTAGAAGGTGTATCCTATGGTTTCCCGCGGATATCCTACAAAGACGACTTTCTCCGACTTCGGTTCGAGTTTGTCGGGCTGTAGTTTCTTAACATACGCCTCACAACCCCAAACCTTCAGAAACGATAACTTAGGCTTCTTGCCATACCATAACTCAAACGGTGTCGTTTCCACGGATTTGGACGGAGCCCTATTTAAAATGAATGCGGCTGTTTCTAACGCATAACCCCAGAAGGATACGGGCAAATCGGTAAGAGACATCATGGACCGGACGCTATCCAATAGAGTACGATTACGTCGCTCGGACACGCCGTTACGTTGCGGTGTTCCGGCAGGCGTAAGTTGCGGCACTATGCCACATGTCTTCAGATGTGTGCCAAACTCAAAACTCAAATACTCGCCACCACGATCGGATCAGAGGTGCTTGATTCTCTTATTAAGCTGATTTTCAACTTCACTTTGAAATTCTTTGAACTTTTCAAATGTTTCAGACTTGTGTTTCATCAAATAGATATAACCGTATCTACTCAAGTCATCGGTGAAGGTGACGAAGTAACGATAACCATTGCGTGTCGACACGCTCATTGATCCACACACATCTGTATGTATGATTCCCAACAAGTCCGACGCCCGTTCAACGAAACCTTTGAACGGTGTCTTGGTCATTTTGCCCATAAGGCATGGTTCGCATGTATCGAGGGATCCAAAATCCAACGAGTCCAAAAGTCCATCTGCATGGAGTTTTTTCATGCGCTTTACACCAATATGACCGAGACGGCAATGCCACATATACATGGCGGTATCATCACTACACTTAATCCTTTTGGCATCTATGTTATGGATGTGAGTACTACGATCGAGATTCAACAATAATAAACCATTACTCTCGGGAGCATCAACATAAAAGATATCATTCATTGAAATAGCACAACTGCTTGATACTGATTTAAATGAATAACCGTCTTGTAACAGGCAAGACCCACTGATAATGTTTACACTCAAGGATGGTACAAAATAACACTTATTTAAAACCAAAACTAATCCCGATGGTAGATGTAGAGGGAGTGTGCCGACAGCCACCACGTCAACTCTTGATCCGTTGCCGACGCGCATCGTCACCTCGTCCTTTGCCAGGCGCCTCTTATTCCGCAACTCCTCCTGAGAGTTACATATATGAGCAACAGAGCCAGTATCAAATACCCAGGTGTTGCTACGGGCGCAGGTAAGGTACACATCTATAACATGTATATCAAATATACCTTGCTCTTTGTCGACTGTCTTGCCGGCCTTTTTATCCTCCAGATACTTGGGCAGT
Source organism: Poa annua (assembly GCA_026929855.1). Classification (NCBI taxonomy): domain Eukaryota; kingdom Viridiplantae; phylum Streptophyta; class Magnoliopsida; order Poales; family Poaceae; genus Poa; species Poa annua. Next base: position 23,614,513 of record CM049439.1, on the reverse strand, counting down.
TGCGTTTCCAGGGATCTGATGGTCACCACCATCTTGTCCATCTTGATTTCCAATTCGGCCATGTTGAGCATCATAAGAATTTCCGACAGGGATTTTGATGTCCCAATCATGTCGTAGTTCATAATGGCGTCCTTATAGCTAGGGGGCAGCGACAACAGCACCCTCTCTATAACCAGCTCTTCTGGGATCACATATCCCAGATCTTTCAGGAGCTGAACGCTGCCATACATATTGGCCAAGTGCTCACTTATATTGCCGTGCTCTTCCATCTGGGCTGAGAAGAAAAGCTTGGTAGCTTCAAACCTCTCATCCTTGACTTGCCGTGCAAAATTAACCATGAGTTCAGTGATTATCTCATAAGCACTCTTGTTCTCAAAATGGTTCTGCAGGTCAGCCTCCATGGCAAAGAGCATGCCACTCCGGACAAAAGAGGAAATCTCCGCCTTTAACTCGTGGACACTCCTAACGAATTCTGAGGCGGTGTTTGCTGGCTGATCACCTAAGGGGGCTTCACGGATGTAAGCCACCTCGTGGGTTTTCAGAATGGACTTCAGATCGCGGAACCAGGATACGAAGTTGGACCCATTGGTCTTAAGCTTTTCTTTCTCAAGGAACAGACCTAGGTTATACGAGGGGCGAGACATCTACAATGGAATTTGCAACAACATAAGACTTTGTTCATAATAATTTTGAGTTATAGTATTTTTAGAAAATAACTAACATAACTCCCACTCAAACGAACATCCCTCCTGTTCGTTTAAGCGATTACACGACCCCCATCCATTGCACAACCCCTCATCGTCAGAGCCGGCAGCACAACTTCAAGGGTAGACAATTGTCAATCACAACAACTCTGTGACTCATGCTCGACCTTTCGGCCTCCGTGTTCCGAGGCCATATCTGCATATGCTAGGCTCGCCACAATAACCTCCACGTAACGCTTGTGCAACATGGCTTACACCCACTGTATGCGAACGACGATATGTCTGACACCCGATCGTCACGGCCTGCCTCATAACGTAGAACTTTCTTGGTGGTGCTCGTTGGAGGAAGAACACTAGTGGTATTTTTGAAGGGATCATCTTATATACAACTACCGCCGCGTAACTAATATATACTAATATATATAATCACACAATATGAGATGCACACAAAACATCAAATGTAATGCGATGTGATATAGTCCATTGCGCCATGGTCTTCTTGGCGCCCGCAGTTCATAAACAATTTAATAAACCTACCTTGACCATATCACATTGCCCCTGTAAAATAAAGTTAGACGCTTCTACTTTATCTTTTGCATATTTTACGTGGCTGGGGCTTTTGTAAAAAGAACCGCTTCTTACCTACAAACTTATGACCACAACAACGATCCAATAATTGCATGTTTAAGCATCCCTTTCGGGCCCTCCATTGAAAATGCAAGACCAACTAAAGAGAGAGAAACTGACACCCACCAGCCACAGATACGGTACAAGCCGTATGTCAGTAGTGGAACCAGTCTCGCGTAAGCGTACGCGTAAAGTCGGTCCGGGCCGCTTCATCAACTCGATGCCGCTGGAATCACAAGTGCACGCTAGAGGGTAGCAAATAACAGGAACGGTGCCCCCGTGCAGAACACGGGTTCTAACAGCGTACAGCTATATCTACGATAGATCGGCTCTGATACCACTAAAGGGGATCGCATGCAGAAAACAAAATTTTTCCTAGCAACGATATCCTTAAAACATGCCAAGATCTATTCTATGCAGATATAGAAGTACAACGGAGATCGGAATACATACCCTTGTAGACCGAAAGCGGGATTACGTTCCCGCACGAACGTTGACGATGAAGACCGACGAAGCCGACCTCAAGGTCGTGAAGAGGAAGAAGACCTCCCAGCACCGCTAGCGCAGCACCTCGCAGGGCGTTACACACGTACGGTGGAGACGACGGCCTCCGAAGCTCCAGTCCAGGACGAGCAGCGGAAGACATGGACCGGAACACCAGCAGCGCGGCAGCGGGCTTATGGTGGAGAGATCCCCCTCTCAGCTCGGCGCAACTCCGACAAAGGGAATCACGAAATCGAGAGAGAATTGGGAATTAATTGGTTGAATTAAAAGGCCAGGGGTGCCCCTCTATATAAAGGCTCCCGGGGGGAGCCAACCTTGCCAGCCAGGCAATGTGGGACTATCCCCCATTGCCTGGTGCGGCTAGGCTGGTGCGCCGGCCCCATGGTGGGCCCCTTTTGGCCCACCTAGGCCGGCCATCATGCCCCCACCGAATTCCCCTAGGGAATTTTCCCCTCTTGGGCCTTCTTTCGACCAGAAGGCCCATTTAGAGAAATCAGCCTAAATAAATTTGAAAATAAATATATAAAATCATATTTAGACATTAATTACACTAATTAATATCAAACATATTATATATAATTTATTCTAGCTCCGAAAACTATTTCGTCGCTGCCCGATCTCCATCGGACCTCTCCCGGGACGTTCCCGGTGATCTCTTTCCTTTCCGGTTGTCTTGTCGAAACCCCTTAAGTGTGTTACCCTAGCGGTTCGATATAATAACTGGTATGATCGAGACTCCTCTCTGATGAACGACTAACTCGTAGGCCTGGACCCCATGAATTAATCCCTGTGATATAACGAATGACTTTCATCTATCAAACCTGAACGTAAAGTCTTAAACCTTTTGCCATTGCGATACTTAGCCTGTCCGAGCATCGTTCATAGATATCTCCATACCTAGCTGACCTCGTTACCGACAACGCTATCTTCTACTCGTCTATGATATCATGTCTCCGTGACCTAGTCACATGCTTGCAAGCTCATTAGACATAATCTCACCGAGTGGGCCCTAGAGTATCTATCCTGCTATGCGGATTGGCAAATCCCGCTCTTGACCCCTCGTCTCAACTATTCCCTTCCGATACCAAAAAGTATCACCGTTATTGTCATACTATATAAGATACGACGTTTGGTGCGATCAAAGTATCTTCCAGGAATAACAATAAGAGTTGATCTCACGGTCGAAGGCGTAATGACTACGTCCTACAAATATGGGTATGTCCATCACATCGTTCCACCAACGATATGACTTTCATTGCCGACTGGCGCCATGCCCCATGATCGGGAAACCTCGATCATCAATCGCGTAACGAAACTAGTCTTAGTAGAGGCTACTAGGGACCTGGTTGTTTACGCATCACACCCGTATTAATGTTTCCGCTTAATACGGTTATAGAATGACACAAAAATGAAGGAGATATGCCCTAGAGGCAAATGAATAAGTAGTATTTATTGCATTATCTCATAAGTTTATAATAGGTTTTTTGTATTATGCTATAACTGTATTAATCGGAATTATTAATACACGTGTGATACATAGACAACCAGAGTCCCTAGTGAGCCTCTATATAAACTAGTCCATTGGGCAACAGTTGATCGAGATTCCCGATCAAGGACAATGACGTCGGTTGACAATGGGGTCATCTTATTAGTAGAATAAGGTGATGGACATACGCAAAGTATTGCAATAAGATCGTATTACGATGTTTGTCATTTGCAATAGATGAGTAATATGATAGCTTATTCCTTAGACCGTGAGACCGTACTTATTGCTACTTCATAGGGGTACTTTGAGAGCATCAAACGTTGTGTCTTATATAGCATGACAATAACGATGTCCATCTTGGGTATCCCGAAAGAGTATGTTGAGACGTAAGGATAGAGAGCGGGATTTGTTCATTCTTGTAATGGAAAGATACTCTGGGCCCACTCGGTGAGATTGCATCTATATAGCTGCGCAGCTTATGACTAGGTCATGGAGATGTAATATCACAGACGAGTTAATAACCTTTGTCGGTAACGAGATACAACAAGGACATCGGATGTCTACGATCATATCTCGGACAAGGTAGTATCGTAGAAACAAAGGGAATGAATATCATGTTTATGGTTCAACGACGATATTCGTAGAATGCACAGGGGCCGTCATATGCGTCCAGGTATCCCTGGCGGTCATTGGTGAGCGGAGTGTCTCGACCATGTCTGGAGTGTTCTCGAACCGTAGCGTAACAAACTTTAGGTCTTAACGACACCTGGAGAAGGTTCTGGAATAATATAGGATTTTATTGGAGAGAGAGAAATGATCCGGAAAGAGTTCCGGTGGTCCGGAAGGAGTTCCGGGAAGGCCTGGAATGGTTCCGGGAATGTCCGAAAGATGTTCGGGTGGTCCGGAAAATGTTTCGGGGTCACGGGATATTAAATAGTATTTAAATATATTAATTATGAATTAAATATATTTTATATTAATTTAATTATTAAATAATAAAGGAAAAAGGGGGCAGCCCACCTAAGTGGGCCAATTGTGGCCCACTAAGGTGAGCCGCACCAAGCAAGGAAGGGGGAGGCTTGGGCCCCTAGTCCGAGTTGGACTAGGAGGGTTCGGCCGGCTCCCCCCTCCCTCTCCTTTAGTCCCACATGGGGGAGGCAAGGTATTTGCACACCCCCTTCCCCCCTTTATATAGCAAGGCATATTAATTGGATTAAATACAGAAAAATACAATTAATTGTATAACAGGCCGGCCGAGTTGCTTCCCCGCCCGTTTTGCCCCCTCTCTCCACCAAAGCTATACCGTCGGGCGCCGTTGCCCTGCGGGATTCCAGAAAAGTTCTACCCCTGCGATTTCAGCCGGATCTGAATGACCGGGGGTTGTTGTTAAGCTCCGTATGTTTGCGAGTGCTCGGAGGCGCCACATTTGAGGAGCCTGGGCGACGTCGTCTCGCCCACCCAGCAGCCCTGTAGCTGCCCTGCCGCCGGCGCCACCCCCCCGGCCGCCGGCGCCTCGCCATCTTCCGCCCGACGCCCGTCGACGCAGGTCTTCGTCGACACCCCGGCGTCATCGTCTACATCATCGCGGCAAGTTCTCCGCGACCTCGAGGTCGGCTACGTACGACTTCATCGTCAACGCTTGTGCGGGAGCGTAATCCCCGCTATCGGTCTACATGGAGGTAATGTAACCCGTTCCGCCACCGTTATCACATGTACTAGATAGATAGATCCTGGCTAGTTAGGGTGTTCATACGCTAGAAAAATTATTGTTTTCTGCACCGGAACCCCTTCAAAAAACGTATTATGAACAAATGAGATATGATAAATAAATCACTTTATTAATTGCCTCTAGGGCATATCTCCTTCAGTGGCGTGTCCGGAGCACGCCATGGCGCGTCCACAGTGCGCACTTAAGGTGTTCGACAGAAGTAAAATAACAAATATTACAAACGATTTAAGTTGATAAACAAGGTCTACACACGTTCAGATCACGTAACTACACAGAGCGCGCATTGTGGGTGCCAGTTCACGTCCATTTCGTGTCCAGATCGCGCTTGGTGTGTTGACACGGATGCAACGACGCATATTTGCACGTAAAAAGAAAATTAAATCGCGTCAGTTCTCGCAAAAAATGCTTCTGATACGTGTAGATGTCTCACAACGTCTCCAACTGCATTAAATTTGACCAAAACAACGACGCACATCAACTGTTCGACACTTGTAATCGACACGTCTAGGGGCACCAGATGACGTGGTAAACATTTACATGCATGTCAGTTCGACTAGACGTGAAGCGCGGTCACACGATGTCATCATTGCGAATATAATCTGTAAATCGTGTTGTCTTGTTACACTGCGTTGGCAAGAAAACGAGGCGACGGCCTGTTTGGTGCCCCAAGCGGTTATCGATTTATGCGCCGACCGCTGTGAATTCATCACTATCCTACACAAATATAAACCCCAATCCCATTGCATTGCGGTTCACTCTCTCTTCTCTCCATTGCGCATTTGTGCAGTTTCTCTCTTCTCCCCATTCCGAAAAACCCCAACCACCCCTCTCCAATGGATCACTGGTGGCAGAACGAGGACATCCCGAGCGACTCCGACGGCGAGGGTAACCCGATCCCGTGGTGGGATGCGGACCACGGGCACGCCGGCGGCTCCGGCACCGACGATGACGGCGAGGGCGACGACGACGACCAGAGCGGCGGCTCTGACCCCGACGACTCCGACGGCGACTCCGACGACGACGAACACGACGGGTCCGAGGAGGAGGACTCGGACCCGGAGTTGGTGAAGGACGACGACGAGGAGGAGGAGGAGGACGACGACGACGAGGAGGAGGAGGAGGAGGACGTGAAGGGGATCGCAGGCAGAAAACAAAAAATTTCCTAACAGCGATAACCTTAAACTAGCCAGGATCTATACTATGCAGATATAGTAATACGGAGGAGATCGGTATACATACCCTTCTTGACCAAAAAGCGGGGATTACGCTCCCGCACAAGCGTTGCTAATGTAGACGCCGTAGCCGACCTCAAGGTCGCGGAGAACTTGGCGGGACGAAGAAGACGATGACGCGGCGATGTCGATGAAACCGACGATGACCTCGAGGCCGTGTAGAGGAAGCAGACCTCCAGCACCACTAGCGTGGCACCTCGCAGGGTGTTACACACATACGGTGAAGCCGACGAACTCCGGGCCCGATCCAGGGACGAGCAGCGGAAGACTGGGACCGGAAGACCAGCAGCACGGCGGCGTGCGTATGGTGGAGAAAACTTATCCTCGGCGCAACTCCAAACAAGGGAGATCCAAGGAGAGAGAGAGAGAGAATTAGGTGTGTCTTTAAAGGCCAGGGGTACCCCCATATATATAGGAGGCCAGGGGCTGCCCAACTTGCCAGGCTGGCGGTGTGGGACTAATCCCACACCCCAGCTGGCCATACATGGTGCGCCGGCCCTAGGTGGGCCCCATGTGGCCCACCTAGGCCGGCCGAACCAAGCCCCTCCTCTTGGGGGGACTCCTCCCCCCCTCATGGGCCCTTTTGCCCAAAAAGGCCCATTTAGGGATTTTTGCCTTTAAAAATTCAGGAAAAATTAAATAAAAATATATTTAACTATTAATTACAATAATTAATATTAAATACATATTACATAATTTATTCCGGCTCCGAAAACTATTTCGTTGCTGCCCGATCTCCATCGGAACTTTCCCGGGACGTTCCCGGTGCTCTCTTTTCCTATTTTTTCTTCCGGTCTAAATGTCGACGTCCCTTAAGTGTGTTACCCTAGCGGTTCGATTATCTCACCAGACATGATCGAGACTCCTCTCTGATCAATGACTAATTCGTGGACCGAGGATACCCAGAATTAATCCCTGCGAGATAACGAATACTTTACCGTTCGAACCTAGACGTCTGAGTCTTAAACCTTTTGCCATGCGATACTTAGCTTGTCCGAGACTCGTTCATAGATATCTCCATACCTAGCTTGATCTCGTTACCGACACTTCTAACTTCTACTCGTCCATGATCTTATGTCCTGGTGACCTAGTCACACGCTTGCAAGCTCGTTTGACATAATCTAACCGAGTGGGCCCTAGAGTATCTATCCTGCTATGCGGACTGGCAAATCCCGCTCTTGACCCCCCGTCTCAACATACTCCTTTCCGACACCCGAGAGGGACACCTTTATTGTCACACTATGTAAGATATGACGTTTGATGCAATCAAAGTGTCTTCCAGGAATAGCAATAAGAGTAGATCTCACGGTCAAAGGCGTAATGATTACGTCCTACAAATATTGGGTATGTCCATCACGTCATTCTCCCAATGACATGACTCCATTGTCAACTGACATAAATGTCACATGATCGGGAAACCTCGATCATCAATTGCCCAATGAACTAGTTAGATAGAGGCTACTAGGGACCTGGTTGTTTATCTACCACACGTGTATTAATGTTTCCGCTTAATACAGTTATAGCATGGTATAAAACATATAATGAACAATTGAGATATGACGAATAAACTATATTTATTAAGTGCCTCTAGGGAATATCTCCTTCAGGACGACGACGACGAGGAGGAGGAGGACGACGACGACTCCGCCGCCGCCGCCGACGACGACGACTCCGCCGCCGCCGCCGACGAACCGCCGGCCAAGAAGCGGCGCGTGTAGGTCGAGGCCGTCGTAGTAGCAATAGTGCATTAGTTGCACTGCTGATTAGTAGTAGTATTAGGCCGCCGCCGGCGTAGTAGTATTAGGCCGCCGCCGGGCGTAGTAGCAGTGCTGCATGCACTGCTAATCTTTTATAATTGTGAATATAATCCTAATATAATCCTATTTGAGTTATAAATCGATTTTCAATTAGTAGTACCAGTTTCAATTCTAGTTATAAATTGAATTTCAGTTTTCAAATCAAGTTTTGAATCCTATATTATAAATCAATTCGAGTTATAAATCGAGTTTCAATTAGTAGTAGTAGCAGTTTCAATTAGTAATAGCAGTTTTACTAAACAATGACGTACTAATCAACGAATTGTCAGTTACTTCGGTGTTAAATCAGTTAATTCAGTGTTAACTCAGTTAATTCGGTGTTAACCACGTATTAATTGGGGCCGAGATAGCCCTTCCTGTCCCCACTTGAGACTCGCTTCCTGTCCCCACTTGAGCCGACCCCAGGAAATCCCAAGCGAGCCGCGACAGGCCGACCCCACCAGTCTGACGGTTACCAGAGGGCAACGGAGCGTTTGGCCGATTTCCGAGCCTTCCAGGGCACAGACGAGAGAAACTACGCGGGTATGGCACAGACGGATAAACTAGAGAGAACCGGGGCACAGAAGCAATTGTCCCTTAGATTTATGTTAATTATTTTACTGGCCAAGCAGTAACAGCAAAGATTTGTTGTACCATTTTTTCATTGATAGTTCCAGGCTTCCAGCTCCATAATCCAGATGTTATCACCAAAGGTACTCAGCACAGGAGCCCCTCCGCTCTTTGCAGTACACCACCTCTATTACTTACCATCACCTTTACTTTTGACATGGAGTTTTCTCTTCTTTTCAAGTCTCATATTTCTTGCCTCAACATAGTTTTGTGGAAATGTACTCTGGCAATCAAACTGTGGATAATAGTTATAATTGTTGCATTCAGTTGTTTCCTCGATTTATATTGGACGGTCATTGTTTCCCCCTCACACTAGTGGAAACATGGCCTCTAGTCCCGGTTCCAGAGGACCTCTAGTCCCGGTTAGGGAACCGGGACTACCAAAGCGGGACTAAAGGTGCCCAACCCTTTAGTCCCGCTTGCTTACGAACCGGGACTAGAGGTTTTCTGGATGTGGTCCGAACAGAAAAACTGAAATTTTCAAAATTATTTTTTGATGTTTTTTAGTTATTTCAAATTTTTAGATTATTTGTCAGTTTAATCTCTAATCGTTACTACTATATATTAATCTCAAGTTCCACACACTTTGCCCTCATTCTCACACTACTCCACATGCACAACGCACTTAGCTTCCCGATCGGTCACCCATCCTCACACTGCTCCACCCACAGCACGCTTAACTTTTTAATTCCTTTGCAATAGCTTCCAAGACTGCACTGATAACTTACTGATCAATCTTATTATACTCTAAACTTTGATGTCACATTATATTATCTTTTAGATTCAAAACCTTCAACATAAATATTAATAATTAAGTAATAACAATAGTAATCAAATAATAATATATATAATTTTAAATTATTATTGTCATTTTCAATAATATGGTTAAATTCATATCTTTAAATCCGTAAATTGAAATTTGACAAATAATATGTATAAATCGATCAGAAAAATGATATAAATCTAAATATTGTGTCCATATCCGTTAGATAGTTTTTGGAATTCGAATTTGACCGAATACATGAGAACACGCGCACATCATATAGATAGTCTCTAGCTACTCATCAACGACATTAAGATGAATCCAAATCTTTCGGTCATTTCATAGATAGTTTTTAGAATCCGAATTTGACCGAATACATGAGAACACGTACGCACACCGAATTTGACCGAATACATAGATAGTCTACTCGTTAACGACATTAAGATGATCGTTGTTGGTATTATAGCCACGTAAACTATCCCTCTTCCGTGCAATCTCGAAACCAAGGCGAGCGTCCAAAGCAGCATACACGACTTGATCGTAGCTCAATAGAACTTTGCCCCATCCGAAAATTAGGTCTTTTTCCAACGTGTCGTCCTCGTCCTTCTTCTTCTCGTCCTTCTTCTTCTTGTATTTCTACTTCATCTCAAGATTTGTCCCAATGATAACGTTAGAGAGAACATAGAGACTCGGAGTAACATTTCCGGTTGGGTTTGGGCGATCCCTCTGCAGGTCGACCGCGGACCGAATAATAATTCCATAGTAGGCTAGCATCTCCATGTCATTATGGATAGCCACGCCGTAGAAATTGATTGTCTCGTCACCTAAGAAATCCACCAGGAGCTGTGGCACCCGATCAGCTTCGCAGATTTGGAAGACAAGAGTTTCGGTCGCCACCGAGAGTTGAAGGACGGCGGCGCGCTGCGGAGTATCCTTCCGTCGAGGGTCGGTGAACTCGCAGTCGAGTCCAACGCCTTTGATCGGTGCGGCGTCGAGGAAGTAGTTCTTCACGTCGCGGATCCACCTCTCCACGCGCCATGCATGGAGGGTGACCCACACCTTGAACTGCATGCCTTCCTTCTCGTAGTAGTACAACCGAGACCGAGGCGGACGCGCGAGTGGCTCCATAGGGCCGGAGAGATAGCCGGAAGAGAGAGAGGAGAGATGGTGTGGAGAAGGAGCTCCGTACTGTAGCATTTTATAGCCCGCCGAAGAGGGCAGAGGAATCGCCGGCGCCGGCTCTCCCGCTCGTCTTCCGTGTGCGCGGTGTTAATCGCCGGCGCTGGCTCGTCTTCCGTGCGTCGTACTGTCATTGAAATCGGCGGCGCGCGCTTGATCGTCTTCCGCACGCGCGGAGGAATTGAAACCGAGGACATATAGTCCCGGTTGGGCACACGAACCGGGACGGAAGAGCTCTAGTACCGGTTCATGTCTCCAAGCGGGACTAAAGACTTTCGACTTCACGGGAATGGACGCGGGAAACACGAACCGGGATGGCAGGGTCAGTTGTCTCGGTTGTAATTCCGGCCGAGACAAAAGGGCTGAACAAAAGCCTCGTTTTCTACTAGTGTCATTTTACCGTAAAAGAATATGAATTACATGCCCTGGCTCCAACTTTCATTCAAGCTGAAATCGTGTGATCATTCCCCTTGTTCTGTGAGTATTGAGCTATTTATACATTGCACCTGCCTGCATTAATGCTCTGAGACATTGGGGTTCAGTGTCCAAAGGCTTTTACCTATAAATATGTCACGCCCTGCTTTCCCTGCTGACGGAGTGGTTCTTATTTGTTGCTTCCTCATATTCAGGTTACACAAATTTTCAGCACGTGTACGTACCACCAAAACATTTCGTTTGAGAAGGCTTAACTCTTTTGAAGCTAGCAACAAGCTGATGACTTCCTGCTTTCACCAGCCTCAGATGATGGCCAATGACACAAATGGCAATTCACGTGCTGATATTCGGAGAAACTATCAAGTTGTGATTGCTGCTAACCATGAGATGGGCATTGGGAAGGATGGGGCCTTGCCATGGAAGCTGCCTAGTGACCTTAAATATTTTAAGGAGCTTACAACGGCTACATCAGACCCCTCAAAGAAGAATGCTGTTATAATGGGAAGGAAAACGTGGGAAAGCATACCCCCCTAAATTTAGACCATTGCCGGGTCGTTTGAATATTATACCACTAGAGCAGAACAGGTTATTGGTCCCGGGCCGTAAGGGCTATTTGTCCCGGTCTTGCACCCGGGACAACGTGTTCGGGACAAAAGGGATGGCCTTTTGTCCCGGGCACGCTACGACCCGGGGCCAAATGCCTAGGCACGTGGGCCGCGGCCTGCGCGTGTGCAGGCCAACCTTTTGTCCCGGTTCGTAATACGAACCGGGACAATGTTTTTTTTTGTCCCTTCCCTCTTTTCTGTTTTATTTCCTGTTCTGTTTTTCTTTTGTGTTTTCTGTTGTACTTTTTCTTTTGTGTTTTGATGTCGATATTACTATTTCATTTCAAACAAATTGCGTTAACATATTACACGCTACTAAAAAGTATAGATGATATTACTATTTCATTTCAAACAAGTTTCAAACAAATAGTACACCGAAACTAATATTTACAACCGGGGAGGCACTAATATTTACAACCGGGGAGGCACTACTTTCGAGCTGCTTTAGTACTGCATTCGCCCTTACTCTTCAGAGCTGCTTGAGTACTGCATTCCGCCCCCCCTCTGAAGCACATAGATCATCAGAAAGCCTGACAGCTCCTCCGCAATTGGGAGTAGACGGTATTTTGCATCTAGCCGGTTCCGGATGTTTTCAAACTGTAAAGGAGATATCAACAACATTATTATATTAATCATCAGAAAAGTGAACAAAATTGAAGAAACAAGTTTGAATATATTCTTTACGTACATATTGCCATTCATTTCGCCGCTCATTGATGTGTGAACGCATGAACTCGCAGACATAGAATCCACATAAATTAGTGCCTTGTTGCTGCGTCGCACACTTTAAGAGAGAATATGATAGGATTCGATTAAATAATAATATAAGATACTAAAAATGGTATTAGGAACTAGAATATTTAAAGAGATGCACGGACCTAGCTATGACTACTTACCTCTTCTTGTTTAAAAGTTAGATCCTTACGTACACCCTTGTGGAATCCGGTGAACTTGTCCCAAACCCTGTACGGTATAGAAAATGATTAAATAAGTTATTAATTTCCCTATATTAGAACGGAACAGGCCACAATAATGATTGAAATTACCTCTGGAGCATTAGTTGCAAGTCGATTAACTTCTCAATCGGTTTGCCTAATGGGTCGTATATGCATACTTTTGACCGTTCAATCTCAATCTCAAGCAGTATCCAGTGATATCTGCGCATGTTTATATACGTCAATAACTCATCAATTACACTTAACATGGAGTAAGCAAATTATAGAATATGTACAAGGCAGTAACTAAAAAACTCACTCGAAGTTGTAAGGAAATAGTATGTAGGTTTTGTAATATTGCGGCATTAAGTATGAGAGCAAAAGCTCCTCCGTTTTCTCTAGGTAATTTAATATACCATAATGATGAACTCGATTTGGGTCAATGAACCCAATGTTATTATCAACTCCAAACTTCCGAGCTTGTATAACCTTCAGTCTGCATAATAATATAGTAGAAAAGAATATAGTGATAAGGATAATTACAGGCAATGAAAAACAAGCTAAGCTAGAGAATTAATGACATGCATAAATTAATCACTTACAGACAATATGCACTGACGATAGATTTGTCGAGGGCGTCAAAATTGAATAACTGGAATAATTCTGGGAGCTCAATATGAAGCTCATCATCACCTGGGCCATAATGAGACTTTTGAATTTTTTCATAGATATAGTCTCCATCATTATTGGCCATGTAATACATGTACCAATCATGTAATTGGTGCATTCTTGCTGGTAGGAGGCGCAGGTGAGAAGAGTCGATCAGAGGTTGCCCTCTAACATATTGCTGCGCCAATTCACCAAACCCGATAGTGCCGCCCGATTGTAAGGTGCGAAGGGATTAAACAGAGATACCTATTTCTTGAGCTTGCTTCTCAATTTCTGTCTGTGCACCACTGGCGTACACTCTGCGCGGGGCGACCGATTGTCCCGCCTGCATTCCGAGCTAGGAAACGTCTCGCTTCTGTGTTGCACCCGCAGCCCGTCTTCGTTCGTCCCGCACTCTTCTAGCGGTACGCACCAGAACGCGTACATAGTCATCTTTCATATTCAACTGATACTGCGATGGCTGCGTAACAAATTCATAGGCCCACTGTATCGCTTCAGGAGAATATACCGGCTTTAGCGGAGACTTCTTGCGTGCCAAGGATAACTTGGTAGTAGGAGGCGGCGGAGGAGGCGGCGGTGTCATCTTCCTCGCTTTCTTCCCCGTACCGCTCTTCTGAGTACTGCTAGTCGATGCAGCGGTGGACATCCGCTTCTTTTATGGAGGCGACGGAGTCGGCTGACGCGGCGGCGGAGATGGAGATGGATTGGCGCCTTGGTCGTCGTTGTCGTTGTCAGGGAGGTCTGGACTGGCATGTGGACTGGGAGGGCGATTGCTTCTCCGACAAGGTTGCTTTTGCAACAAGTGTGGGAACACGATGTATTCCTTTTTCCATAAGCATGTAGTCTGGCAGGCATATCTCAACTCGTCCTCGCCTTCGCCCGTAGGGAAGTCCAGCTTAATTTCCTCATATCCCTTCATAACCTCATCAACCCCAACAACAGCATAGCCATCTGGAATCGGGCGGCCATGGTAAGTTCCATTAGGCGGTACGGCAAAGCCGTCCGCCACCTTCACGGTAATGTTCAAGCATGGCACATGTAGCTCGCACAGTTCCTGCTGCACGATCAAATCCACGGGTTGACGAGGACCCGTGTTATCATCTTGGCGATCGAGCTCGGTGGATGCCACGCTGCTTCTCCGCAAAGATTATGGATCAGGAGAAGGAACTTCGTGCGCCTCAGATTCGCAGGAATTCCGTTGACGCTGCTTCTCAACCTTGAGGAACCGGTTTTCTAGCTCTGCTAATCTATCTTCTAGCTTCTGTACCCGGTCTTTCTCCTCTTTCTTCTTTCTCGCTCGGCTTCTGTAAGTGCTAGCATCAGCGGGAAACCCAATCTTCCACGGAACGGAGCCGACGGTTCCTCGTGTTCGTCCACTGTGTTCAGCATTCCCGAGGGCTCGCGACAGCTCGTCTTTCTCTCTGTCAGGCTCGAACGTGCCTGCCTCCACCTCCTGCCATACTTCTCTGAGTCTTTGGACAGGGTCTGGTCCGTGCTTCTTGGTGAAAATACATTCCCCTGTTTCTGGGTTTAACTTTCCACCATGCCCATAGAACCAAGCCTTAAGCCGTTCGGGCCAACCCAATGTCTCGAATTCTATATCTTTAGCCGCTAGCTCATCCTCCATTTTCTCCCACTTAGGCCTGGCCGTCTGGTAGCCACCTAACCCCATAACATGGTGATATATCTTGTTTTTTGCATTTAGCTTATTTGTCTCTGACCTTTTTGTAGCTTCAGCCGATAGCTTGTACGCCTTAAATGCATCCCACTCATTTTTTATATTTTCAAAGACTCCGACAAATTCTGGAGTCGTACCTGCAGTTACGAACTTGTTTAGCCTTTTCTTCCAGCAGCGGAACAGTTCTCCCATCTACATAAAAGTCCAGGCCTTGCATCGTTTCTCTATAACCGGGTCTTCTTCATCCTCCTCTGCCGGTAAAGTGAAATTCTTCATGAGCTCGGTCCAAAGGCGTTCTTTGTCTTCCTTGGGGACATAAGTAACCCCCTCTCTTGGCACCTTTGGCTTATTCCATTCCTGTGTCGTGATGGGGATTCTGTCCCTAACAATGGCTCCGCACTGACTTACAATTTTTTTTGCGTTCTTCACGGGGGCAATCGGTTTGCCTTTTGCATTGATTACTTCAATGTGGTACTTTTGAGTTCCGTCCAGCTTTTTTGTCCGGCCTCGGTGCGTAACATTTGACTCGGCGGATGTTTTTTTGCTCGATCTGGAGGGCTAAAACAAGAAAGAAGTGGTAGTTAATATATGTATACACACAAAACAATTAACGCATATATTCAACATAGACGAACACCGGAGGGGTAATATATACCTCGACGGACGACTTTCCAACACCAGAGTCGGCATGTGCTCTCCGTAGAGCTGTATCGTTGGGGCCGTCTATTTCGTCAGAAGGCCCCTCCAATCCATCACCGGACTCGTTGAGGAACTGTGCGGTGAAATCGTCTGAGTGGTCCTCCTGTCCCTCTACACGACCTGCGCGGATGATGTCGTACATGTCCGCTTCTTGTTCATGGTCTCTACCGGGCTCCATAATTTCTACAAGTTATTAAGACAAATTCACATCTTCATTTCTATTTTCCTCTCGATTGAAGTATCATATTATTAACCATGAAGGTGACGGAGTAGTCGAACAATGTTATTTCCATAGTTAATGACTAAGAAAGCAACAAAAATACATCTTCAATAATCCATTTACATTTTTTTTGCTCGTCTCTGACAGTGGCGGAGTAGACGAACAGCGGCTCCGAGGGGGCAGCGGCTCCGAGAGGGCGGCTCCGACACGGTGACAAATCCGACTACCTACACGCAAACATTGCAGTAATCTATACCTAATAATAAAGGGAGGAAGGCTTCTTGTGTCGTCCGTCCCGAATTTACCGTTTTACCCTTCCGCTGAATCACAATTACATGAATTGCCACCGCTTAAGTGAAAATAACGTTTCGCCTCTGTTCCTGACAAAATAACATGGAAGCCTCCTCTTCTTTCCTCCGTCGCCCTTGTCAAAAAAAAAAGACCCCGAGTACCGACGATCCAGCTCCGGCACTCTCCCGATACCAGTCCCCTCAGCCACCGTCACGAGAACATGGAGCAGGCGGCGGCGCGGCGCGCGACGGCGCGAGCTGGACAGGCAGGCGGCG
This sequence comes from Poa annua, assembly GCA_026929855.1. Taxonomy (NCBI): domain Eukaryota; kingdom Viridiplantae; phylum Streptophyta; class Magnoliopsida; order Poales; family Poaceae; genus Poa; species Poa annua. Next base: position 23,598,056 of record CM049439.1, on the reverse strand, counting down.
CGCGAGGCGGAGCAGGCGGGCGACGTCGCGCAAGCAGGCGGCACGCGAGCTGGACAGGCAGGCGGCGGGTGAGGCGGAGCAGGCGGCACGGCGCGAGCACGACGACTTCCTACTCCTCGCCGCGGACGGGGCGCCGCCGCCGCCGTCGCCGTTCCCGTGGTCGTCGAGGGCGAGGCCCGGTGCAAGGCCAATGTTCTTGCAAGAACAAAGAAACAGAATGATTCATGGCGCTGGCGTACGGGACCTCAGCCGCGTTCTCCGTCCGGCCGCCTGTGGTCCGGACCTGCTCCAGCTCCGCCGCGGCCGGTGGAGGTCCGAGGCTCCGCTCCGACGGGAACGGCAAGTGGTGGGCGCCGCTGCTGGGGTGGTCGGGCCAGTAGGAACAGCTTATGGCCGGCTCGGAGAAGAACCTGTACTTCTGGCTGATTGCGAGAGCATATAGTTTATGAACTAATAAACACAAGCAGAGATTCCCGTATAGCCAGGTTCCAGTTGAATCTGGCCACGCAGAGCAACAAAGGACATGCAGCTGTATGAGCAGGGAGGCGGCGGAACAGTCAACGATAGCGAAAAGAGGAAAAAATAAAAATGTGCATCTGACAGGTGGGCCCCCCTCCAAGTCAGCCAAATAAATTATTTTTATTTGTCTAGATATGTATTTTATTTTATCGGGTTTGACAGGTGGGCCCATGTCCACGTGTGCTGCCACCTCAGCATACGGTCCACGCGTGCTGCCAACTCAGTTCTGATTGGTGGGTCCCTCCTGTCAGATACGCTGTCAATCCATCTAAAAATTCGAATGTGTGCACATTGCAACAAATCGACCATATCGTGGAAGTTTTATGTGATCTCGTCGTAAAGTGGTAGTTTTGCGGAATTTTGTACACAAAGTCGTAGTTCTATGCAATTAACTCTCTGGGATGACGGAGAGTTCAGTTGGAAGATACTGTATATCATAGTACCACCGGTTTAAAACTTCATGGAAGTCATCATCTAATAGCAGAACTCTGATCTTAGGATAACCTTTTTGTTGCTTTCAACTGCACTCGGATATGCTAATAATCGTATATGCTTTCCACCGACGGTGATTGTCGAATTAGCTTTAATTTTTGGAAGGTACCATCTCTATATCGACTAATGAATTTAAAAATTTCTGCAGTACTCCAATTTCCAAGTTCTGATTTACATGGGATGTGTTGAAAGAGAACATGAGATTGTTGGGATTCTCGTGGATTTTCCCAAAGGACAATGTCGACGAGCATACCATTATCACCTTCTTACTAGATCAGGAGACACAAACCATGACCAGACGCACGAAGATCAATATGAGTTCCATTTCTTCTACTCAGTGAAGAAAAGACGCCCCGGTGCAACGCACGGGCATTTTTACTAGTATTGTTATAATGAAAAGAATAGCTAAATCCGAGGAGGCAACTTCTAACACATTGCAACAAAAATTGCATCATCAAAATTGAGTATCATATTGCAACAATAATATTTTAACACATTACAATATTTCAACACATTACAATAATTTGACCTAGACTTCAATATTTTAAGAAAAATATTATAATATTTTAACACATTACATATTACAATATTTTAACACATTACACATTACAATATTTTAACACATTACAATATTTATCACATTGCAATGATATTTAACTAACACAAATTTTCTTCTAAATTAGATGCATACTACACATGTATAAAATTACATACTACAAATACTACAATATACATTTAGGCAAAAAAAAGGAAAATTACATACTACAAATACTACAATATTTAACTAACACAATACTACAAATACTAAAAAAAATTACATACTAATAATACTACAATATTTAACTAACACAATATACATTTAGGCAAAACAAAGAAAATTAAACGCTGACGTCATCAGACGTCAGCAATGGAGGCATGCGCGAGGGGCACGGCGCGGCCGTGGCTAAGTGCGGGCACGCGGCAGTGGCAGCATCGGCGCGGGCACGGCTGCGGCAGCGGTGCGGGCGGCGGCGGCCGTGCAAGGGAGGCACGGGATGGCGGCGGCGGCGGCCGTGCAAGGGAGGCGCGGGATGGCGGCGGCGGCCGTGCAAGGGATGCGCGGGCCGAGTCGAGGAGGCGCGTCGGAGGAGTCACCTGCAGGTCGCCGGAGTCGAGGAGGCTCGTCGGAGTCGAGAAGGAGGCCGGAGTCGAGGATGGCGGCGGCGGCGAATCGACGGAAAAATTGGGCAGCCTGACGGAGTACTCTCGATTTGGCTCCGGGTTGAGCCACCACCCGTGGCTAAGTGTTGAATATATAGGCTGAAGGGAATATGCCCTAGAGGCACTTAATAAAGATAGTTTATTGGTTATATTCCAATTGTTCATTATATGTTTTATACCATGCTATAACTGTATTAAGCGGAAACATTAATACACGTGTGGTAGATAAACAACCAGGTCCCTAGTTGCCTCTGCTAAGACTAGTTTCATTGCGCGATTGATGATCGAGGTTTCCCGATCATGAGACATGGCGTCTGTCGGCAATGGAGTCATATCGTTAGGTGGAACGATGTGATGGACTTACCCATAATTTGTAGGACGTAGTCATTACGCCTTCGACCGTGAGATCAACTCTTATTGTTATTCCTGGAAGATACTTTGATCGCACCAAACGTCATGTCTTATATAGTGTGACAATAACGGTGATACTTTTGGGTATCGGAAGGGGGTAGTTGAGACGAGGGGTCAAGAGCGGGATTTGTCAGTCCGTATAGCCGGATAGATACTATAGGGCCCACTCGGTGAGATTATGTCAAATGAGTTTGCAAACATGTGACTGGGTCACCAGCTGACATAATATCATAGACGAGTAGAAGATAGCGATGTCGGTAACGAGATCATGCTAGGTATGGAGATATCTGAGAATGATACTCGGACACGCTAAGTATCGCTATGACAAAAGGTTTAAGACTCGACGTCCAGGTTTGATAGATGAAAGTCATTCGTTATATCACAGGGGTTAATTCATGGGGTCCAGGCCTACGAGTTAATCATTGATCGGAGAGGAGTCTCGATCATGTCTGTTATTATATCGAACCGCTAGGGTAGCACACTTAAGGGGTTTCGACAAGACAACCGGAAAGGAAAGAGATCACCGGGAACGTCCCGGGAATGATCCGATGGAGATCGGGCAGCGACGAAATAGTTTTCGGAGCTAGAATAAATTATATATAATATGTTTGATATTAATTAGTGTAATTAATGTCTAAATATGATTTTATATATTTATTTTCGAATTTATTTAGGCTGATTTCTGTAAATGGGCCTTCTGGTGGAAAGAAGGCCCATGGGGGGGAAAAACCCTCAAGGGAATTCGGTGGGGGGGCTTGGCCGGCCTAGGTGGGCCAAATGGGGCCCACCTAGGGCCGGCGCACCAAGCCTAGCCGCACCAGGCATGTGGGATTGTCCCACATTGCCTGGCTGGCAAGGTTGGCTCCCCCCGGGAGCCTTTATATAGAGGGGCACCCCTGGCCTTTTAATTCAACCAATTAATTTCTCTTTCTCTCCTCGATAACGTGATTCCCTTTGTCGGAGTTGCGCCGAGTTGAGAGGGGATCTCTCCACCATAGCCCGCTGCCGCGCTGCTGGTGTTCCGGTCCAAGTCTTCCGCTGCTCGTCCTGGACTGGAGCTTCGGAGGCCGTCGTCTCCACCGTATGTGTGTAACACCCTGCGAGGTGCTGCGCTAGCGGTACTCGGAGGCCTACTTCCTCCACCCGACCTCGAGGTCATCTTCATCGCCTTCGTCGCGCCGAGTTCTTCGCGACCTAGAGGTCGGCTTCGTCGTCAACGCTTGTGCGGGAGCGTAATCCCCGCTTTTCGGTCTACAAGGGTATGTATTCCGATCTCCGCCGTACTTCTATATCTGCATAGTGTAGATTCTGGCTAGTTTAAGGTTATCGCCGATAGGAAAATTTTTGTTTTCTGCATGCGATCCCCTTTAGTGGTATCAGAGCCGATCTATCGTAGATATAGCTGTACGCTGTTAGAACCCGTGTTCTGCACGGGGGCACCGTTCCTGTTATTTGCTACCCTCTAGCGTGCACTTGTGATTCCAGCGGCATCGAGTTGATGAAGCGGCCCGGACCGACTTTACGCGTACGCTTACGCGAGACTGGTTCCACTACTGACATACGGCTTGTACCGTATCTGTGGCTGGCGGGTGTCAGTTTCTCTCTCTTTAGTTGGCTTTGCATTTTCAATGGAGGGCCCGAAAGGGATGCTTAAACATGCAATTATTGGATCGTTGTTGTGGTCATAAGTTCGTTGGTAAGAAGCGGTTCTTTTTACGACAGCCCCAAGCCACGTAAAATATGCAAAAGATAAAGTAGAACGCGTCTAACTTTATTTTGCAGGGGCAATGTGATATGGTCAAGGTAGGTTTATTAAATTGTTTATGAACTGCGGGCGCCAAGAAGACCATGGCGCAATGGACTATATCACATCGCATTACATTTGATGTTTTGTGTGCATCTTATATTGTGTGATTATATATTAGTATATATTAGTTACACGGCGGTAGTTATATATAAGATGATCCCTTCAAAATACCACTAGTGTTCTTCCTCCAACGAGCACCACCAAGAAAGTTCTACGTTATGAGGCAGGCCGTGACGATCGGGTGTCAGACATATCGTCGTTCGCATACAGTGGGTGTAAGCCATGTTGCACAACCGTTACGTGGAGGTTATTGTGGCGAGCCTAGCATATGCAGATATGGAATCGGAACACGGAGGCCGAAAGGTCGAGCATGAGTCACAGAGTTGTTGTGATTGACAATGGTCTACCCTTGAAGTTGTGCTGCCGGCTCTGACGATGAGGGGTTGTGCAATGGATGGGGGTCGTGTAATCGCTTAAACGACCAGGAGGGATGTTCGTTTGAGTGGGAGTTCGGATAGTTATTTTCTAAAATACTAGAACTCAGTATATAATGAACAAAGTCATGTTTTGCAAACCTTTGTAGATATTAACCATTGTAATAGCATCTTTTAAAATTAGGCGCATTCCTGCGATTGAGAAACTTAAAAGGTTGGGTCCAAACTTCATAGTTTTATACTTTAGCTTGAGGATACTCCTTGTTTAAACCGTTAGCTCTTTGTGATACAATACCCGCTAGGAGATAAACCCGGAGATTCCGCTGACAAAAGATAATTTGGATTATCAGGTTTTGTGCGGATGATATCATCATAGTCCAGTGTATGCTATGATCTCTGCCATAGAGAACCAACGGTGGGTACGAGTTATTAGATCGCGAACATATGAGATGGTCGCTAAACTCGGGGTACCCCTAAAGTTGGGTTGATGAAGTTTATCAGTACGTTGACTGATTGTCTTCTCAACCAAGATGGAAGAGAATACACACATTGAAGGAGCACGTGGCAGTCATACTTGATGACATATGGTCATACTTGATGAACATTGAGACGCCTCGCTCAGCTCGATCACTGGATGACAGACGTCGTTGCCAAGTGCAAATGCTATGTCATAGACTATGTCATGCAAGGGGAATCGTTCACCTTCATGGTTCTTGATTACGTTGGAAGTATCAAGAAGATGAAACAGATCGCCGGAAGTCATCAATGATGATGGTGTATATGTGATATACATGTTATGAATGTTTTAGCTAAGCAAGTACTCGCAGTAGTGACTAAGTTTTGATACTAGTCATGTTTTATGAAAACCAGGTTTACTGCTTGAGTGGCTTGAAAGGATGAGGCGACATTGCGTGTTGATAATGGCAGACAAATTGTTGTGATGGCCATAGACACTCTCCCTCTAGATCTACCATTTGAATAAATTCTTTATGATCGCCTGTTAGTATGATCGTTATAAGTGTGTCTCCTCTAGCGAGACAATTGTTCATATATATTAGTGACAAATTCGTTGTCCTATATTTATTAAGTAATGATCATCTGCCGATTTGAATTTAGATGGTAGAAGCTCCCACATTCATAATATTAATGCCAAAGGATACAAACTTAATAAAGACACCACATATGTGTGGCACTACCGTTTAATTCATGTCAATGTTATAGTCAATGAATTAGCTCCATACCGGATGGATCTACAAGTCCTTAGATTTGATCTTTTGACACTTGCAAAATAACTAAGACACCGTTTTCGGAAAACGGGCATATAACTTATTGATAGTCATGCATATAGATGTATGTGGTTCAATGAAGTAATTGACGGGTAGTGGAGACCTTTATTTCGTGAACTTCGCTGAACGTTTTGAGTATGACTTGTTGAGAATCGTGCATATGGGTGTATGTGAATCAATGAAGTACTTTAACGTGAAGTGGAAGTCTTTATTTCATAGACTTCATGAATATTCCAAGTAGATATATGAATATCCACTCAGGGAATGTTGGCCTGAAAATTTTGATTCGATCAAACAAGTTCAGAATGAAGTAGGAAATAAACTTAACAAGAAAATCAAATTCCCGCGATACAGATCGAGGAAATGAAGATTTGAGTTATAATGTTGGCATATCATTGGAAGACTTGTGAGAAGAGTTCCACAAATTACGTCGCATGGAACACCATAGTGTTATGGTATGTTAGGACGTCGTAATCGCACCCTATCGGATAGTGTGTGGTAAATAAATCTCTTACCGAATTATCGTGATCATTAGAGTCATATGGTAGAAACGTAAACATTCACGTTAGATAATAGGGAAACCATTTAAATCCATGGAGACAATACCATATGAGTAATGGCGTGGCTTTTAGCCTGGATTGTCGTTTCAGCAATTTAGTGTTTCGATGTGATCAAACCTAAAATGGATTAATCTTTGTAGTGTACCGTACCTAAAGAGTTAGTTGGGTACATGTCTCACGACATAGGCAAAATCGTCGCCGGGATATACCTTGTGAAAGAAATAGTTTCTTGTCCAAGGGTATAAGTGAGAAAGAAAGTAGAGCAAGACGAAGTTGATGAACTTTCTCTCCAGACATCAGAGTGGCGCAACCGAAAGTGTTTTCGGTGTCATGCTCCACAGCTTGAAAAAGGCTGATGATACAAGATCATGATGCTCTAAGCTCATACTAAGAACGTAGGCGTACGAGGTTGTGTTCCACACTATGTGTTGCGACAATCTTGTTATGAAGGTCATGTTAATGGAATATGACAGACCTACGAACTACGAAGAAGAGATGGTAGACCTAAGTCCGAGAAATGGCTATGAGTCATATATGATCCGAAATAAAATCCATGTACGATTACCAGGTATTGACTTGGGAGATCTTCTTGATGGCATCTAGGATGTTAACAGAATATGGAATTTTATGAGAGAGTAGACACTGATAAGGATCGATTTGTCGTGAAACAGTTCCGATAGATTCAAAAGTTGACCACAATGAGATTTTGTCTCAGGTGGCGAAGCCTAAATCTATTCTGGGTCGTTTAGCAATTACTCTAATTTCGAATGAGAAATTGATAGATGGATAAGAAAACCATGTTTCTTAATAGTGTCATTAAGAAAGAGTTGTAATCAGTACAATAATGGTTTGGTGATCCTGAGGATGCTAAACATGTATGCAAACTTCAGTTGTCCATTCATGGGCTGAAGCAAGCATATCGGAGCTGGAATCTTCACTTTGATAATGTGATCAAAGGATTTTGGAGTTGTCCAAAATAGTTGAAGAGACTTGCATTTGCAAAGAAGTGAGTGAGAGCAAAGTAGCTTTTCTTGATCTTATCTGCGGAAGGCATATTTGAGTGGGAGCTAAGTAGCTTTCCTTGATCTTATATGCGGAAGGCATATTTGAGTGGGAGCTAGGTGTCATTCATGATTTTGTATGTGACGACATATTGAATGACACAGATCCTCTAGTAGAGTGTAAAGGATTATTTAAGTGATTAAATTTTCTATGAAATGAAGTTAGGAGTATTAGGCATCCGATTTATAATTGTATAGATCGTAAGGGGCTTAATAACATTAGGTCGGAATATTTCCTAAGTTAAGATTCTGAAGTGTTTCAGAATAGAACAAGCGAAGAAGATTGTTCTTGCTTGTATGACTAGGTAAAATATTAAGTTTATCTTGGCATTTTCAGTGATAGAAAATGATGTTCGACATTCTCTATGTATCAGACATGGATTCTATCAAGACTGAAAGCTCGACTTGGTGTGACCCAAGTTCTTGGTTGAAGAACGGGTTCTAAAGTGATCCTTGTGTGGGTCAATGAACAAACGTTAAGTATATTCTTCAGTGTCTATGAGAACTGAAGATATGTTTTCTAGTAAAGGGTAAGAGTGGAAAGACAACTTGCCGTAAAACGGTTACGATGATGCAAGTTGTGACACTGACTCATACGACTAGAAATCTCATATAGGAGATGTCCTTTGTTTTGAAGAAAGACATGGTTAGTTTGCGAAGTCGCATATGAATGCACTGTCGCATAATCTACGTAGGTATAGAAATATATGGCAACTTCAGAAGTAGCAAGTGTGATTGGACTGAGCAGTTTTCCGAGCGTATGTGGTCCCCTTAATAGATCTCTTAGACTTTTAAGGCCCATGCTACGCGAATGTTCGAGTCTCACTCCATCCACTAGGATATATTTCACCGCCATCGTAAGATACGGTATGATGTCAAACTAGGTGACATAGAAGTGTTGCAAAGCACATATAGGTCTCAATGTGTGAGCTCTGTTGACTGTATTCCTCTTCCACGAGACGAGCCGGCACCAAGATGCTATGGGTGTTGAGTTTTTACCAAGTTGTAAACTAGATTAAGTGTTCCTCTAGTGCAAGTGGGAGACTGAAGGGAATATGCCCTAGAGGCACTTAATAAAGATAGTTTATTGGTTATATTCCAATTGTTCATTATATGTTTTATACCATGCTATAACTGTATTAAGCGGAAACATTAATACACGTGTGGTAGATAAACAACCAGGTCCCTAGTTGCCTCTGCTAAGACTAGTTTCATTGCGCGATTGATGATCGAGGTTTCCCGATCATGAGACATGGCGTCTGTCGGCAATGGAGTCATATCGTTAGGTGGAACGATGTGATGGACTTACCCATAATTTGTAGGACGTAGTCATTACGTCTTCGACCGTGAGATCAACTCTTATTGTTATTCCTGGAAGATACTTTGATCGCACCAAACGTCATGTCTTATATAGTGTGACAATAACGGTGATACTTTTGGGTATCGGAAGGGGGTAGTTGAGACGAGGGGTCAAGAGCGGGATTTGTCAGTCCGTATAGCCGGATAGATACTCTAGGGCCCACTCGGTGAGATTATGTCAAATGAGTTTGCAAACATGTGACTAGGTCACCGGCTGACATAATATCATAGACGAGTAGAAGATAGCGATGTCAGTAACGAGATCATGCTAGGTATGGAGATATCTGAGAATGATACTCGGACACGCTAAGTATCGCTATGACAAAAGGTTTAAGACTCGACGTCCAGGTTTGATAGATGAAAGTCATTTGCTATATCACAGGGGTTAATTCATGGGGTCCAGGCCTACGAGTTAATCATTGATCGGAGAGGAGTCTCGATCATGTCTGTTATTATATCGAACCGCTAGGGTAACACACTTAAGGGGTTTCCACAAGACAACCAGAAAGGAAAGAGATCACCGGGAACGTCCCGGGAATGATCCGATGGAGATCGGGCAGCGACGAAATAGTTTTCGGAGCTAGAATAAATTATATATAATATGTTTGATATTAATTAGTGTAATTAAAGTGTAAATATGATTTTATATATTTATTTTCGAATTTATTTAGGCTGATTTCTCTAAATGGGCCTTCTGGTGGAAAGAAGGCCCATGGGGGGGGAAAAACCCTCAAGGGAATTCGGTGGGGGGGCTTGGCCGGCCTAGGTGGGCCAAATGGGGCCCACCTAGGGCCGGCGCACCAAGCCTAGCCGCACCAGGCATGTGGGATTGTCCCACATTGCCTGGCTGGCAAGGTTGGCTCCCCCCGGGAGCCTTTATATAGAGGGGCACCCCTGGCCTTTTAATTCAACCAATTAATTTCTCTTTCTCTCCTTGATAACGTGATTCCCTTTGTCGGAGTTGCGCCGAGTTGAGAGGGGATCTCTCCACCATAGCCCGCTGCCGCGCTGCTGGTGTTCCGGTCCAAGTCTTCCGCTGCTCGTCCTGGACTGGAGCTTCGGAGGCCGTTGTCTCCACCGTATGTGTGTAACACCCTGCGAGGTGCTGCGCTAGCGGTACTCGGAGGCCTACTTCCTCCACCCGACCTCGAGGTCATCTTCATCGCCTTCGTCGCGCCGAGTTCTTCGCGACCTAGAGGTCGGCTACGTCGGCTTCGTCGTCAACGCTTGTGCGGGAGCGTAATCCCCGCTTTTCGGTCTACAAGGGTATGTATTCCGATCTCCGCCGTACTTCTATATCTGCATAGTGTAGATTCTGGCTAGTTTAAGGTTATCGCCGATAGGAAAATTTTTGTTTTCTGCCTGCGATCCCCTTCATAGGCACCCCCCCTTTTGTCCCGGTTGGTGGCTAGAACCGGGACAAAAGGAGGGTCTTTTGTCCCGGGCTGAGCCACCACCCGGGACAGATGAGAATTTTCGGCCGCTCGGCTTCGCGCCTTTGCACCCCCCCTTTTGTCCCGGTTGGTGGCTGGAACCGGGACAGAAGGGGAATTTTTAGCGCCAATAGTTAAATAATTTTCATTTTGCATTTAGAAAATGGTTTGAATCTATTTTAAATAACTTTTGCATATTTTGGATTTTGAAAAAACTTTCAATATGAAAAGTGTTTGAATTTGAATAACTAATACAAAACCATTTTCTATTTTTGGATAATAATTATTTTAACTATTTTGTAAACCATTTGAATATGAATTTGAATAACTTTTGCATACTCTGGAATTTAAAAAAACTTTCAATATGAAAAGTGTTTGTATTTGAATAACTAATACAAAACCATTTTCTGTTTTCTATAATAATTATTTTAACTATTTTGAAAACCATTTGAATATGAATTTGAATAACTTTTGCATTCTTTGGAATTTAAAAAAACTTTCAATATGAAAAGTGTTTGTATTTGAATAACTAAAACCATTTTCTGTTTTCTATAATAATTATTTTAACTATTTTGAAAATGGTTTGAATATGACTTTTGAGGGCTTGTGAGCTGTTGGATCAAAACTATAACTTCCAAACCGGGACTAAAGAAGCACACGGATCCTGTGTTTGTTTCAAGAACTTGTGAGCCGTTAGATCAAAGGTGTGTTTCTTTTCAGGGCTTGTAAGCTGTTGGATCAAAACTATAACTTCCAAACTGGGACTAAAGAAGCACACGGATCGTGTGTTTGTTTCAAGCACTTGTGAGCCGTTAGATCAGAGGTGTGTTTCCTCTGAGGGCTTGTGAGTTGTTCGATCTGCACTGTCAGAACCACTTCGTGAGCCACATGACCCTATATATAGCCCCCTCTCGGACATGGTCGGCACTAAGTGTCTCCTTCTTCTAGTGTCTCCAAATACTTCAGTTCATCGACCGAATACAAATCATTCGGATTCCCTGCATACGCCCCACGGTGCATTTGATATGCGGGAACTCAGGAGCCACCGTGGGGCTGTATGCAGGTGAAACCGTGTGTTTTGTTCTATCTACCAAATACTTCAGTTCATCGGCCGAATACAAATCATTCAGATTCCCTGCATACGCCCCACGGTGCATTTGATATGCGGGCACTCAGGAGCCACCGTGGGGCTGTATGCAGGTGAAACCGTGTGTTTTGTTCTATCAACGGCGGTGGATTCATTTTATATGCAGGTAAAAATGTTTAATACATTATTACGCATCGCACAAACATCTCCATCACACAACGCCGCCAGTTCTTCTTGGTCGGAACCATGGAGCATCTTCTTCATTCAACTTGATGATTGGGTCAATGTTCACTACGAAGGGCGGAATTTCATCAAACTTGTTATAATCATCTGACATGTCTGTCTTGTCCTCCACTCCCACGATGTTTCTTTTTCCTGAAAGAACTATGTGACGCTTCGGCTCATCGTATGGTGTATTCGTTTCTGTATTTTTCCTTTTTCTTGGTCTGCTAGACATGTCCTTCACATAGAAAACCTGAGCCACATCATTGGCTAGCACGAATGGTTCGTCTCCGTACGCAAGATTGTTTAGATCCACTGTTGTCATTCCGTACATCTTGTCTAACTCAACCCCGCCTTTCAGATTGACCCATTTGCACTGAAACAAAGGTACCTTAAAAGAAGGTCCATAGTCAAGTTCCCATATCTCCTCTATGCAACCATAATATGTGTTCTTCAGCCCATTGTTGTTTGTTGCATCAATGCGAACACCACTGTTTTGGTTGGTGCTCTTTTTATCTTGGACTTTCGTGTAAAATGTATTCCCATTAATCTCGTACCCTTGGAAAGTACATATAGTTGTAGATGGTGCCCTGGCCAACAGGTATAACTGTTCTTCAACCTTCTTGCCATTATTCATGAGATGCGTTCGCAACCAACCGCCAAAAGTCGCCATGTGTGTACGTACAATCCAGTCAGACTTCCCCGCGTTTAGGGAGCGTACAATATTCTTGTGTTCATCGATATACGGGGCCACCAAGGTAGAACTTTGTAGAACTGTATAGTGTGCCTCAGTGAAAGAATGCCCATCCATACAAATTTGTGTTCTCTTTCCTAGTGTGCCTTTTCCACTAAGTCTTCCCTCATGCCGTGATTGTGGAACACCAATCGGCTTAAGGTCATGAATAAAGTCAACACAGAACTCAATGACCTCCTCTGTACCATAGCCGTTGGAGATGCTTCCTTCTGGCCTAGCACGGTTATGAACATATTTATTTAACACTGCCATGATCCTCTCAAATGGGAACATATTGTGTAGAAATACAGGATCGAGAACTTGAATCTCTTTGACTAGGTGAACCAGGAGATGCGTCATAACATCAAAGAAGGATGGGGGGGACACCAACTCAAAACTGACAAGACACTGGACCACATCATTTTGTAACCTTGGTAGACTCGCCGGATCGATTACCTTCTGAGATATTGCATTGAGGAATGCACAAAGCTTCACAATGGGTACTCGAACATTTTCCGGTAGAAGCCCCCTCAGTGCAATCGGAAGCAATTGCGTCATAATCACGTGGCAGTCATGTGACTTTTGGTTTTGAAATTTTTGGAGTCTCACATTTACTATCCTCTTTATATTCGACGAGAAGCCAGCCGTGACCTTCATACTGCTCAGGCATTCAAAGAATATTACTTTCTCTTGTTTGGTAAGAGCGTAGCTGGCAGGACCTTCGTAGTGTTCGGGATTTAGGCCGTGTCGTTCTTTCAGACGTTTCTGGTCCTCCCGTGCTTCCTCTGTGTCTTTTTTCTTCCCGTACACGCCCAGGTGGCCTAGCAGGTTCACGCAAATATTTTTCGTCACGTGCATCACATCGATTGCAGATCGGACCTCTAGTACCTTCCAATATGTTAGCTCCCAAAATATAGATTTTTTCTTCCACATGGGTGCGTGCCCGTTAGCGTCTTTTGGAACCTCTAGTCCTCCAGAACCCTTTCCAAAGATTACTTTTAAATCCTTGACCATATCAAATATTTCTTCACCAGTACGGTCGACAGGCCTCCTACTGTGATCAGCCTCACCTTTAAAATGCTTGCCTTTCTTCCTTGCGGTATGCCTGATCGGAAGAAATCGACGATGCCCCAGATACACACACTTCCTACATTTATCCAAATATATACATTCAGTCTCACCCAAACAGTGTGTGCATGCACTGTACCCCTTGGTTGTCTGCCCTGAGAGGTTAGCAAGAGCTGGACAATCGTTGATCGTTACAAAAAGCAAACCTCGTAGGTCAAATTCCTCCTGTTTGTGCTCATCCCACACACGTACACCTTCTTCCCGCCACAACTGTAAAAGTTCTTCAACTAATGGCCTGAGATACACATCAAGCTCGTTGCCAGGTTGCTTCGGGCCTTGGATGAGGACTGGCATCATAATGAACTTTCGCTTCATGCACAACCAAGGAGGAAGGTTATAAATACATAGAGTCACAGGCCATGTGCTATGACTGCTGCTCTGCTCCCCAAAAGGATTGAAGCCGTCTGTACTTAGACCAAACCTTAAGTTCCTTGCGTCAGCTGCAAAGTCTGGGAACTCTCTCTCAATTTTTCTCCACTGCGACCCATCAGCGGGGTGTCTGCACATCGCGTCTTTCTTACGGTCCTCTTTGTGCCATCGCAACAACTTGGATGCTCTCTGTTTGTGAACAAACGTTTCAACCGTGGTATTATAGGAGCATACCAGATCACCTTGGCAGGAACCCTCTTCCGGGGACGCTCGCCCTCAACTTCACCAGGGTCATCTCGCCGCATCTTATACCGCAATGCAGTGCATACCGGGCATGCATCCAAATTCTCGTACTCACCACGGTAGAGGATGCAGTCATTATGGCAGGCATGTATCTTCTGTACTTCTAATCCTAGAGGGCACAGAACCTTCTTTGCTTCGTACGTACTGCCGGGCAACTCGTTGACCTTTGGAAGCATCTTCCTAATTATCTGCAGCAACTTTCCAAATCCCTTGTCAGTCACACCACACTCTGCCTTCCACTGCAGTAATTCCAGTGTGGTACCCAGCTTTTTCTGACCATCTTCGCAACTTGGATACAACAATTTCTTGTGATCCTCTAACATCTGCTCGAACTTCAACCTCTCCTTTTCAGTTCCACACTCTCTCTTTGCATCAGCAATGGCCCGACCAAGATCGTCATCGGGCTCATCTGGTGCCTCTTCATCTTCAGCTTCCCCTGTTGCAGTATCACCGTAATCCGGGAACATAGGATAGTTGTCATCATCTTCTTCTTCATTGTCTTCCATCATAACCCCTTCTTCTCCGTGCTTGGTCCAACAATTATAGCTGGGCATGAAACCGTGCCGAATAAGATGGGTTTGAAGGGTTCTCGCGTCTGGGTAATCTGTCTTATTCTGACAGTTGATACATGGACAACACATGAAACCATTGGTATTGTGGGCCTTGGCTACCTCGAGAAATTTCCTCAAACCCGTCATGTACTCGGCAGTGCGTCGGTCACCATACATCCATTGTCGGTCCATCTGCATTATATAATTAAATATATCAATAACCATGCATTACAGAACATCGAGAAATAACCACTGAACATATGCATTGTATCAATGACAAATGAAAGGAGAGAAAAATTAACCTCGATCGAAAAGATGGATCAAACTTAAGTGTGCATCAAATCATTTTGTGAACTCTCTCAGTCATTTCATCGAACACCTTGCTTGCATACTTAAGAAAAATAAACCAACACACACCTCCCCACCATAACTGAAAAAAATGCCTTCAATGGTCTTGGAGGGGGAGGGGCTGCAGATATATATAGGCATGCACCTATTTGTCCTGGTTCTAGCCATGAACCGGGACAAAAAGGATGCTCTGATGAGGCACGGAGCTTTTGTCCCGGTTCGTGCCTAGAACCGGGACAAAAGCTCCCGATCTGGAGCATCTAGAGCACGTGAAGGCTGGGAGGCCCCCATTTATCCCGGTTTGTAATGCAACCGGGACAAATGGGGTCGTCCGAAGACCTGTTTTCTACTAGTGTACTGACTCGTTCCGGCAGCTCTGATTATGCAACAGTCGAGAATGTTGTTATCTGTGGAAGCTTGGATGCTTCCTTAAACTTATTAGCATCAACTCCCTACAGCTTAATCATTGAGAAAGCCTTTGTAATAGGGGGTGGACAGGTACTGAGGTGAGTTTATTGTTTGATGAACATTGTTTCTATTTATTCTGGCATCATATTCGGTGTTTGCTTTAACCACAAAATTTTGCTGTAGGGAATCTCTAAATGCATCTGCTTGTGAGGCCATCCATCTTACTGACATAGAGTCAACCATTGAGTGTGATACTTTCGTTCCTCCTATTGACCTATCAGTCTTCCGCCCGTGGTATTCGTCTTCACCAGTTGTGGAAAACAATATTAGGCATTCTTTCTTGAGCTTTGTTCGCGTTAGAAAATCAGTAGCAGAAGTTAATGATTCAAATGTCAATGAATTAACTGGCAATGATACTAAGGACAAGTTTGAAATTCATAATTTTTCATTTCTACCTATGAGTATATTTGAAAAGCATGATGAGTATCAATATCTCAATCTTGTTCAAGATATAATACAAAGTGGTTCTCGGAAAAATGACAGAACAGGAACCGGAACATTGTCAAAATTTGGTTGCCAGGTGCTTTTTCCTCACTATGTTTTCAGTATTTATATTTTTATTTGAGCGAAATAAAGTTAGTGGTTATTTTGTTATTACCAGATGCGGTTTAACTTGAGGAGGAATTTTCCATTGCTCACGACGAAGGTACTACATGTGGTCTGTGTTGAATATATGTACTTCTAATTTTGTAGCATAACATTACTGAAGCCTGTGCACGCTGCTAGAAGTCTGGAACGCAATGCTCTTTGAACTATTAATTTTGGTAAGTTTAGACTTGAAGGAAATAAAACGCGGATAAACTGTCAAGTGATAAATAATACCAGCCATTTCCACTTAGGAAATGCCAGCTGCGTCAGCCTAATTAATTAAATTCAAATGCATACCAAGCATAATTTTGCCTAGGGCATGTACAATGGTGCTATCTTAGCAATACGACGTAGGATGATTCGTGTTGCAAAAGAGAGAAATGGATAAGGAGGATTGCCTTTCTTAACTAAGAGATGATCTCTTAGTAAGAAATATATGACATGTCTCACCATTGCACGAGATGTCTTTTCTTAAGTCACACATCTTCTGGTCAATTTCAATTTTAATCGTCCCATAGTTTTAGGAGCATGCAAACATTAATTCTTAGAGATAACACTAAGCGGCAATCCAATGTACAACATGTTTTGGCGTGTGCTTAACGACCTCGCCCTTAAAGAGGTCTACCTCGCCGGTCGTCGTTATACGTGGTCAAATCAGCAATCTGCACCTACACTGGTGTGTTTGGATCGTGTCTTCTGCACCTCGGACTGGGAAGAAGCACACGCTGATTGCCACCTTCGATGCCTTGCGTCTGTCATCTCCGATCACAGCCCATTGTTTTTGGACTGCTCTCCACTCCCTGCCACTAGAAGCTGATTCCGCTTTGAGGATTTTTGGCTACCCCTTGATTGCTTTCATGAGACGGTGGCTGCAGCATGGAGCTCAATCGATGACCCAGACCCCTTCAAGCGTCTGGTGCTGCGCTTACAGGCCACGGGCCGTAAGCTCTCAAGCTGGAGTTCCCGATGCATCGGCAACGTTAAGAGCAAGACGGCCATTGCACGTGAACTCATATCAAATTTTGATAAGGCCCAGGAGGAGCGCACCCTCACACCCCACGAGGTCTGGTTCCATAAGCAGCTTAAGCTCACCCACCTCGGCCTTGCGTCTCTGGAACGCACCATTGCGAGGCAGCGTGCTCGGATCACCAACCTCAAGGATGGCGATGCCAACACCACGTTCTTCCACCGGCAGTGCTCCTTCCGCCGGCAGAAGAACAGGATTTATAGCCTTGCCTCGGGCGATCAGATATTCACCGAGCAGGAGGACATGGCGCAGACTGCCTTCGAGCATTATGATGCGCTCCTGGGCACTGCTGTCGACCGAGAGCACACACTGGACCTCTCGCAGCTGATCAAGCCGAGCGACCTGGACGATCTCAATGCGCCCTTCAGCGAAGAGGAAATTTGGGGCGTGATTAAGAGACTGCCTGCGCGGAAAGCACCCGGGGCCGATGGATTTACAGCCGAATTCTTGCGTGCCTGTTGGAGTACAGTGAAGAAGGACTTCATCGACGCGTTCCAGCAGCTTTATGAGATGCAAGGCCGAGGTTTCGCTCGCCTCAACCAAGCATTACTCAAGCTGCTGCCCAAACGTCCAGATGCACGCCAGCCGAGCGATTATCGCCCCATCAGCCTAATCCACCTCGTCGCGAAAATTTTCGCGAAGGTTCTATCCCTGCGCCTTGCTCCCAAGCTCAATAACTTGGTCAGCCGCAATCAGAACATGTTTGTCCCCGGACGAAGCCTCCACGACAACTTCGTCTTGGTCAAACAATCGGCGAGGCTGCTGCATGAACTCAAAGAGCCGAGGATCCTGCTGAAACTTCACCTCGCCTGCGCCTTCGACTCCCTTGCTTGGCCCTTCCTCTTTGAGGTTTTGGGCCAATATGGGTTCGGAGACCGGTTCCTCGAGTGGATTGCCATCCTCTTGACCTGGTCGACCACATGAGAGCTCATCAACAGCGAGCCAGGGCCACCTATTTGGCACCGCCGTGGCCTCCGGCAGGGTGATCCCCTATCGCCCCAACTCTTTGTGCTCGCTGTCGACGTCCTAGGCCGGATCATCAAGCGAGCAATTGATCTTGGCATCATGGCCCAGCTGCACCCGAGGCGTGCAATTCCGGCGATTTCTCTTTACGCTGATGACGTGGTCCTCTTCTGCCACCCCACACAGACGGACATCGACGTGGCCAACGGAATCCTAAAACTGTTCGGGGACACCTCAGGCCTACAGATCAATTTTGCAAAGAGCTCTGCCTCCTTGCTGCACTACAACCTCAAGGATACATCGCCGATCATCGCAGGACTTGGGTGCCCAATTGTAGAACTACCAATCACCTACCTGGGCATCCTGCTGACCCTCCGCCGCCCCACTGCAGCGCAGCTGCAGCCCTCCGTGGAGAGCGTCGCCAACAGGCTCCCGACTTGGAAGGCCTGGCTGATGAACAAGGCAGGGCGCCTAGCACTGGTCAAATCCGTCCTCAGTGCCATCCCTGTTCACCAGCTGCTTGCTTATGCACCACCAAAGAAGGTCCTGCGCCAACTGGAGCGCATAGAGCGCGGTCTCCTTTGGGCTGGGTGCACTGCAGCTGATGGGGGACATTGCCACCTGAATTGGAGGCGCGTGTGCTGGCCCATCTCCCATGGCGGCCTCGGCATCCTGGACCTCGAGTGGGCAGGACTAGCGCTTAGAATACGCTGGCTCTGGTTCTCCAGGACCGACACGGACATAGCATGGAGTGGTTTGGACCTACAGTTCTTGGCCGAGGAGCGTGCCTTTTTCTATGCATCCACCACCATGGTGCTAGGTAATGGCATGACAGCCAAGTTCTGGGTGATAATTGAATACAAGGTCGGTCCGTACGCGAGATTGCACCGCTGCTATACAATTGCATCCCCAAAAGGCGACGCAAAGCTAGAACAGTGGCTGCAGGCCCGCAGGACAACTCCTGGGCGCGCAACATACATGGGGTGCTAGGCATAGATGAATTGGGCCAATACCTACAGCTGTGGCTCACACAACTCTCTCCAATGTGCCAGACCAGCTGCTTTGGAAGTGGACCGCTAACGGCAGGTACTCAGCAAAATCCTGTTGCCTCGAAATGTTTCACGGCTCCACAACTTGTCCATCGTGGAAGCTATTCTGGAAGAACTGGGCGCCGCCACGGGTCAAGTTTTTTCATTGGCTAGCCAACCTAGACCGTTGCTGGAACGGGCTCCAGCACCACGACCGCTGCCCGCTCTGTGATCAAGCGCCAGAAACCATGCGACACTTGCTCCTAGAGTGCCCCTTCGCCCGACAGACTTTGCACGAGGTCCTCGCCTGGCTTAGGATGACAGTTGCTGCCCCGAACCAGGAAGACACGCTCATGACCTAGTGGCTGAGCGTGAAGCAGAACACACCTAAGCAGCTGCGCAAGGGCCTAGGATCCATCACCTTGCTCACACCCTGGATGATCTGGAAACATAGGAATGATTGCATCTTCCAAAGGGCACAGCCCTCAGTCCAGTCCCTTGTCGACAAGATCAAGGCCGAAGCCGGGTTATGGGCTAGAGCAGGAGCTCAAGGCCTCCGGGTGATCCTGCCATGCACCTGGGATGTGCATTGACTGTATTTGCTTACTTTTACCCTTGCCTCCTTGTAGGCTGTAAGCAGAACTCTACTTTTCAATGCAATAAAGCGCCGAGCCTTTGCGCTTTCTCAAAGAAAAAAAGTACAACATGTTTTTCCTCTTCTCTAGATGATGTGGAATGCATCAACAATTGTGCATACCCTTAGGGATTTGCAGTGCCTTGTTGATTTTGTTGAATATATATCGTGTGTGCTTCATGCTTATAATTTAGACCATGAAATTTGAATGCACTAATACTCTAATAGTTCTTAACGCAGTACACACGTGTTTCAAAATAATATTTTCATAATTTGGAAGGAACCAGTTCAATATTTGATGCTTTCATTAGGTCGGTCTGTTCTCAAATTTTCCATTTTAAATCCTTACTAATGTTAATGTTTGGCACTCACAGATCCTTACATCCTAGCATTTAAATCCATGGTCCAATAAATTGCAAATACCGGATGCCTATTAGACTTTAAGCTCATTCGCTATCAATTGATTTAGTCGTGACCAGCGATATAAACACTAAGAGTAAATTTTGGCACATTCCCTGCGATCTCGTTTATGTAACGTGTTTTTTTGTTGTTGTTTTTACCAGAGGGTGTTTTGGCGTGGGGTTCTTGAGGAGCTGTTGTGGTTCATTAGTGGTTCAACAAATGCCAAGGTAGTTGATTTTTTATTTATTTGCGCAGTTCTAAAATTTACATGTGGACTGGAGATTTTTGGTGTTGATGTCTTAGGCTGTATGGTAAGAACACATGTAATGTTTCTGATTAAGGTTGTTCCTTCATAATGTACTGTGTTGTGCACCTTAAATATTGCTTGCAAAACATTTTGGCAATTATGCCCATCTTTAATCAAGTACAATTACTACTTTTTTGAGTTAGCCTTTTCAGAATAAACTTTTTACTTGAAATTTAGACCTTCAGGTGTTCTTTGAGTATTTTTCCAACCCAATACAAATAGGTGATCACATGCATGTTAATTTACTTGATATTCATCTTGTTTTTTATATTTAAAGGCAGCCTATGTGTTTAAGCTACTATTTTCAGCTTCTACATGCAAGTATGATATCCTATGTAACTACTTGAATTTTTATCCTGTTGGTTGCATTTCAGGACTAGAGAGAACTGGTCATATTGTTGTAATGTATCAATGGTTCATGTAGTCATAAAGTTATTACATTGCTGTTTGGGGTAGGAGGAAAATATATTATTCCTTTTTTTTACAGTGTACATATATTTATTTATACAGGTTTTACAGGAAAAAAACATCCATATATGGGATGGCAATGCTTCAAGGGAGTATCTTGATAGGTACATGTCTTGGATATAACTGCTTAGAGTAAAACAATGTAACATCTCTAAACTTTATCTCCCTGTGATATTTTCTAGTATTGGTTTATCACAACGAGAGGAGGGTGACTTGGGACCAGTTTATGGATTTCAGTGGAGACACTTTGGTGCTGAGTAAAATTACAATGATTTAGGACTCCTTCCCTCTTGTTCCTTCACTGTGTCAACTTACCGCCGCAACATATTTCACAGATATACTGACATGCATGCTGACTACACGGGGAAAGGTTATGATCAGTTACTTGATGTCATAAACAAGATCAAGAATAACCCTGATGATAGGCGAATCATTCTATCTGCGTGGAATCCAACAGATCTCAAGAAGATGGCACTTCCACCTTGCCACATGTTTGCACGGATTAGTGTAGTCTATGGATAATTTTTTGTTTGTTTTCTGTTAATGGGGAAATCCTTAGTTTTGTGAATGAAACTGGGTTGTGTAAATCTTTAAAGGGCTGCAATTCTGTACCTGACCCTACCCTAATTTATCTTTGAATCACCCCTGAGTTTTCTCATGATATCTTCCTATAGTCTGTAAGCCTCGACCCTGAGGATTGTAGATTATTTTGTTTGCCCTTGCTCATACACTTGTTGTATTCCGCAAAAAAAAATCCAAAGTTATATATCTGCTTGTAAGTGACTAGTATGGTGCTTCATGGTATGAATATTTTGTTGAAAATAATTGGGTTCATAAATCATTCCCTCTTTATTGCTCTCATGAACAGCTTATGCTATTTTCTTCTTATATCAGCTTATGAACATTCCCTCTTTATTGCTGAAAATCTTCAGTTTTATGTTGAGGATGGGGAGTTATCCTGTCAGATGTATCAACGCTCAGCTGACATGGGGCTAGGTGTACCATTCAACATTGCATCATATGCTCTTCTGACATGTATGATTTCGCAAGTTTGTGGTAAGTTTCACTTGACATATTATTATCAATCTCACTTATTTATGTAAAGAGAGCGACATCACATTAACGCACCTGCTCATTTATCCATCACAACTTGGTTTGTCGATGAACACATGACACGTTGGTTGTTCTATATGTTCGTCAGTTATCTCATACTGTTGTCACTGGAATAGTTGAAACGAAAATGTTTTCTTGTGCGAAGTCATTTCTTTTGTTTAGAAAAACAGCAGGACATGATCCTAGTGTATAATTATATCAAACTTAAATGTTTACAATAGCAGGGAATGCTCCAGGGCACTATATGGGTCTGTTTGGTTGCTGACCAAACCATGGAGGGAATGGGACCATCCCTTTTAAGCATGCGTTTGGTTTTAGAATACCCAGGTGGAACAATCCACAAAAAAGGAATATTACCTAAATATGCCAGACCAATCCGCCCACCGAAATCGGCCGGAACAAGTGATCTGTGTGGGATTGGGGAGTAGAACATAGGTTGATGACTGATAACCTGTCTTGGTATTGCTTGATTCTATGTGGTACACGCTAACTTGATCCACAACTTGGATCTCAGTCTGAACTCATGACCGAACCATAACTTTGCCTTCCTAGTTCAACTGCTCTCTTCTCGGTCCGTGACGCTCTTTGTTCATCCCTTGTTTTTCTACGATTGTAGATCTTTCTCCTGGAGATTTTGTCCATGTTATAGGTGATGCTCATGTCTACAGCACACATGTTAAAGCTTTGGAGGAACAAATTAAGAAGCAGCCTAAGCCATTTCCTATAAGCATTTAGAGCACAACATGACATTATATTAAAAAGACAACCAGACATATACTAGCTCCGGCTGTACCTTTAAGTAATTTATTTATCTTATTATGTTTTGCATTCGATATCATTCGCAGATTTTGAAGATAAATCCTCTGAAGAAGGATATAGATTCATTCGTTGCATCAGATTTTGAACTGGTTTGCTATGATCCTCACCAGAAAATAGAAATGAAGATGGCAGTATAAGGAGTTAGCATTTCCTATCTGTACCAGAAGTTAACCAAGAATATATGGTAGAAACTTTAGGCAACTTATGTCTTGGTGGATATTCACATTTTAACCATGGGAAGCTGGCAAATGTATATACCCAATAGATGGAATGGGATTGCAAAATGTAGAGCTTGTGCTACCAATAGCGAGGTAGTTTGTAACCAAAACGTGCTTTCTAGGGCACTGACCTTGGCTCTATGGAGATCATATTCATGTGCCTTCATCAATTGGCACATGGTCCTTTCTGGTATTTATATAAATGAAGGGCTGATATTATCACCTTTTTACCCTTTTTTTGGCATTTGAACTATAGAGGTTGCAACACTGATTGTGTGCCAAATCTAATGGAACTATGGTGCCCAGTTGATCATCGTCATTTGTCGTACAATAGTCGTAAGGGACTATGCGTGTGGAGGATCGAACACATGGGGATTTGAAGCAACGTCTAAAACAACCTCGGGGAGCTCGAAAGACTAGAGTAGCACCACATAGAGCGACATTTGAGGTATCTAGGTTGTGGCCACCCTATGGGTATAACAACCTACTCCTGCTTTATAGTATTGCTTGCACTGCTTCGCGAGGTTTACAGTACAGGGTGTAGAAATGGCAGAGTGCCCGGGTTGAGGAAACTCCAGTCCCTCCCCTAGGCGGCTGGCTCCTCAGTCCCCAAATTCATGGCGGGAAATGATAGCCACAAACAGCCAAAAAGGGGACAGGCTCACCGTCCTACTCTGATAAAGCCACCGACCATGACAGGAGATGAGCTGTCCGCTGACGGTGGTGGTGACGCCTCCTCCGGTGGGTAGCGCCAGTCCTGGTCTTCCTTCACCAGAGCAGCCAGCTGTGGGGGTAGCAGAGAGACAGCGCGGACTGTTGTCCAGCTTTAGCACAGAGAGGGCAAGCTTTGGACAGGGAGAATGGCCGGTGCAGGTGCTCTCACCCTTTAATCGATGAAACGGCAAGTCTCGCTGGCCGCGCACGGAGCTCGGAGACGTCACTGGCCGCAGACGAGTGTTTCTCTGCGGTAGTGACAGAGGCACATGCACATGACCTGTCGGGACTCACGGGCCAGGCGGTACGCCTCCCCTCACGAGGGAGCCTCGTGAGGCCCTCTGGCTGGCTCGACTTCGTCACCCTTGAGAGGGGGGTTCCTCTCGAGGGGGTCAGGCCCTCAGGAACGACCGTGAGCGCCAGCGTGGTCTCGATTTGGCCTTGGGCCGGCATTACCCTAAGCCGAAAGTAGACGGGCCGTGTTACCCCAGTATTCGCTGGCCTGACAGTAGCCCTGGGCCCACGGCACACGCGGTTTTGTAGGAGATGAAACGCCGTGGGGCCACAAAGGTAACTGCTGAGGCGTGATGATGACGGCTGCGCACATGGTGAGCGTCCACCTACACTTCCTGCGACACATGGGAAACCACCCGACGAATCATCCCGTCCCATCTGCCTGCGCAAATGACTAGTCTTGTCGACGCCTTGATTCCCGCTTGTAGAACTAATGGGACGCCACTCCCTTTGCTGTTATAAACAAGGAAGGGAGCCTTCTCGCCGCCTTGCGCCTTTTCCACTTCTCCCGTTGTCCCCCTTCCCATCTTCTCTTGCATCCATGGTTTGCACGATGCCGAGGGGAAAACACGGTCGAGGGTGAGCTGGGTCCATCGTGACCGCGGCGGAGGTAGGCTATAGTGCTCGCGGCTCCTCAAAGGGCCGACGCGGTCGCGGCGGGGGAGGACGCGGAACACGCAGTCGCGGCGGCAGGTCCGCTACCCGTGCTCCGGCCCCAGGCTGCGCGGAGATGCCGGAGTTTGAATTTGTGGTGCATCTGTGCGGCTGCCTCCGGAGTCGCCTCCTCCTCCTCCCCCACTGCTTCCCCGAAACCGTGAAAGACAACATGCCCAACGACCTTTGTCTTTGCATGGATGGGTGCCGCAACGGCCCCGCCTGGTGTGCTGCGGGACTTGATGCAGCTGACGCCATGTTCCTGTCCCATGGGTGGAGGTCGTTCGCCCGCTCCCGAGGTGCGTCAAGCGGGGACCGCATCGTCTTCAAGGTCCACGGGGACTCCAGACTCTTCATCAAGATCTTCGAGTCGTGCTGGGGCCGATCGGCCTGCTGAAAGGGCATGTGCCCTGTATGGTTTTGGTAATTAATGACAATCCCTATGAACTAATGATTGTCTTGAAAGATGTCAAGACATCACCTATACTAGCTAAATGCCCGTGCGTTGCAACGGGTATAATAAAAATATTTTAATGGTTCATAAAGTATATAACATGCACAAAAAGGAAAAAACAAAGTCAAACATATACATATCGATCAAACAATTATCTTAATTTAGCATATGCATTATATTTTTTTGGGTAATCCCTTACAATTTGGCCATCAGAAATTAAACACAACTCCTCTTAAAACTATAAGAATTTTTGAAAATGGTCTAATCCTTCCATTTGTTTGAAAACAGTGTTGGGTTTGAAACCTCTTTGTTTTGGGTTGGAACCCGCCAAGCCCATTTCCCTTTGCAGCAAGCAGAATATGCAAAGAAATATGGGTAGGTAAATCTCTTCCATTTGTTAAAAAATTAGTTAAGCATACGTACATAAAAATATCTCCAATATCTGGCACGGGGCAATTAATACTCCCTCCGTTTCTGAATGTAAGGCGTATAGTTTTCTGCACGAATATTAAGACAATGGTATTTGGCATACCGTGAATTCATTTGTTTCTGAAAAAATTCGAAAGAGAGGAGCCCTAATAGACACGAAATGAAAACAATCCGTAAAATCGATTGAAAATCATTTTTGGATGGGTAAAATTATCCATAAATCACAATAAACCCTATATTTTGGAATTTTTCTCAAAAAATTATACGCCCTCATATTGGAACGGAGGGAGTATCTACTAAAGCAAAAAATTGTAAGCAATCCCGCGAAATATGATCCCAACGTAGTTCCCTTTAACATGGTTCATCTTGTCCGGTTCACCAACAGGGTTTAATACGTGTTAAAATATGACTTCTTTAAGTATGGACTTTTTGCTTTGGTGATGGGCAACAGACTCGATTTCCGGGAGGATATGTATGGATGGGTAATAACTCATCAGCGATCGAGTATCTTTCGTTATATAATATTGCATCTGATAAACACATAACAGTTTCGTCTTTTTCCCGAAAATACACCCATTAACCTGCGCTTTAGAAGAAACCTAGTAAGAAGTGTTCGGGAGAGCTGGTTTCATCTAGTCGAAAAACTAATGTGTGTCCAATTGACAAATGAATCGGACAAGTTTAATTTGAACTTAACACAGATGGGTGTTTTTTCAGTTAAGTCTTGCAATACTGAACTCCTTAATGGACATACTCGATTTCTTAAATAATATATGTGGAAGATGAAGGTTCCATTGAAGATAAGAATATTTTGTGGTTAACGGTTAGAAAGAAATTATTTACGAATGTTAGTTTAATTAAAATAAATTGGATTGGGTGTAAGAAATGTGTTTTTTTTGTGACAACGATGAGTCTGTTCAACCCCTATTCATTTCTTGCCTGTTTGCACGGAACACCCCTGTTCATTTCTTGCCTGTTTGCACGGAACATTTGGTGCTTGGTTCATTTTATGTTTGACATTTACCCTCATCTAGTATAACAAATTTGTTTGGTAGTTGGTTGAATGGACTGGATAAGAGATCAAATGAGCTTATTAGGATCAGCGTTGCTGCTGTACTATGGGCTATTTGAAATTGTCGTAACGATATCAGTTTTAACAAAACAACATATATTCATTTCTTGCAGGCCATCTACTGGATTCATATGTGGTCATATCTTCTCACTGCGGAGCGACGTGGTCTCATGGATTCCGGATTAAATCCAACACTATATTCATAGTCTTTAAATTCGAGACTTGATATGTGTTCATTCGTCTCGTTCCTCTTCTCCATTTTTCTCGAGGGCAGAAGAGTATAGCGATTCAATATACGGAGGATCCGGATTACAATATTGAAAGCTATAACTTACACCTCCGTTCCTGTATTTAAAGCTTATATTTTTTTTGGGAAAAATTCAAAATATAGGGTGTATTGTGGTTTGTGCAGAATTTTATCCATCCACAAATGCATACCAATAATTAAAAAAATGCATACCAATCTCGAAATGTGGTATTTATGAATTGTTTTCATTTTGCCTATTAGGGACTACTCTTTCAGTTTTTGTAAGAAACAACGAGTTCATGTCAAATACCCATGTCTTAATATTTGGGCAGGAAACTATATGTCTTACATTCAAGAATTGGGGGAGTATCATAAAAAGGAGGGTACAATTTAGTCATAAACTAAACTGCCTCTCCTCGCTTTGCACAAAATGTGCAGCCTTGTTAGCTTTGCGTCCCACGAAAGTATGCGATAAAATAGAGAAATTCCTGCCGAGCTCCTGAACTTCCTTGAGAAATGGGAGGATTTCAGCTAGATCGTGATGCCTTGTGTTCCAAAGCTCACCCAACAGTCAATCAGTTTTCACCTCCCTCTAATGTACTCTTTGGTTTGCTGCATACCTCATCCCTTCACGAAGTGACATTGCTTCTGTCTCCATTCTTCGCCATTGCACGAAGTCTTTTTCTTACACCTCTACCATTGATATAACCACCAGCAAGATTTGACGAACCCACATTGATCACTGAATCAATATTTTCAGCTCAAGGCGTATTCTTAACTGAAGTTAAGATGAGTGGCATCAACAAAAGCACAAGCACCATAGTGTAGAGCAGGTGATATATATTTAAAATGGTTATCATGATCTGTTATTTCCTTCCTTTTGAAATTATGAGCAGAAGCATCTGTCTATTGATCCTACACAAAACTGATCATGAAAAATTTATATCCTACCATAAAAAATACTAATTCATGGTACAGAAAAGCAATGTATTGACTGAAATGAAACAAAAGGAGCATTACTTCCTGATAGAAGATAATATTCCTCTCTACCTGACCTTCACTTTACATATGCTGAATTAAATATTTGGTCGATAGTAGAATCCGTATCTTCTAAAATTTTGAGCAATGAATCAAGCTGAAGAAAAGGCACCTCTAACTTGCATCCACTTCCTAATTCCTACTCCCTCCGTTCTAAATTAATTGACTCAGATTTAGTTCAACTTGAACTAAATCTGAGTCAATTAATTTAGAATGGAGGGAGTATATATGATGTATGTTCCCAAATAACTGATAATTATATGCATTAAGGTGAAGCAACAAACAGTGGCAAAGGTAATGCAATTAGCTTACTATATAACACCCAAAAAAATCAGTGCAAGCAAGTTACCTAAGTTGAAGGGTCCGAGCACCAGAAATTAGATCAAGCAACTCAGACATCAAATAAAAAGTGATAGACAAAAACTGATCATTGCACAATTTGTTCACTCAACACGTGCAAGGTGCATACAAAGCCCATTGCCGAGGATATTGCCCCAAGTGCTAAAAAATTGTACTTGCAGGAGTGAAAAGCAAGAACTACAAGTAGGCTATTGGAATTCGTATATATTAGCCCCAGAGCACATGTGATATAGACTTTGTACCGGTGAGATCAACATAGTGAGTAAAATTAAAGAGGGATATCTACAACAATATTATACTGAAGGACACGAGGGTTCCAACTACAACCAACAATGTAATAGTCATGAAGTTGCGGAAGAATTGTATCTTTTTCCCTTAACCTGGTCAGCATGGGGGGGGGGGGGGGGGGGGGGGGGGGTATCACTATCATGCTAAACTTAGCTCCTTCGCAACATCTTGAAGTTGCGGAAGAATTGCAAATAGGAACTGTGAGTCATGCTAAACTTAGCTCCTTCGCAAGATCTTTCAGTTATGTACTTGGAGAACTATTTGGTATCACTATCATACATCGTTGTTGTACCAAACAATTTCCACCAACTTCCTTAACTTATTCAATTTGAAACAAAAATAATATGAGATGCATTGAACTATCCTAACATCAGAACAGTTAGCTTAATTAGCCTCCACCACGAAGCACAACAAAACATGTTCACTAATTACAATTCCTCACAGAGAAAGATTCCTGCTAATCCATCATATATAAAAAGAAGCACCATACTAACAATATACTTTGCATAAAAACTAAATACCGTGCATTTAAAATGATTGTAGAGAGCATGTAGATGAAGTACAAATCATCGCTGTCCACCAGTAGTAGTAGGAGATGCAGCTTATCCTACAGCGCACAGGTATGAGGTTCAGACCTCTGGCAATGCTTCACGTGGGCATCTTCCCTCGAATTATTCCTCTATTAAATCAATAAAAGGGGTACTCCTTCGCAAATCCAGATTCAAATCTCCAACTGTTGGGGGGATCATAACCCGGTAGGCCCACCGACATAGAAGACCAGCCGGCCTGGCAAGAAGCCTGGGCCGGATCAAGCATAAAGGAGATGGGCCGGGTTCCACGTAAGCCGGCGTACGACGTGTGACTTGGCAAGCAAGTAAGGAAGGCTCTAGAAGACCCGGAGGCAATATGCATCACGGAGTCCAAGACTTGGAAGATACGAAAGACAAGACGAGTTAGAGTAGAACTCCTGTAGTCTTACCATGTAAATCAGGAGGCCCGGATGTCTATATAAGCGGGCTCCTAGGTCATAGAGAGATGGGTCCAATAGGTTAAGAGAGGTGGAATAAGTCAAGAGAGAGCCCCCAAGAGAGAGCTCCCACGCCCGGCCGGTTCATCTAAACCCGGCGATCGCCATGAGCGCACCATGTAACATATTATCATATCAGTGACTTATAGCAAGACGTAGGGATCCTCCACCGAGGGGACCCGAACTTGGGTAAAAAACATCTTCTCCCCGTAGTGCTAGACAATCACCTGAACACCAGAGTCGCCTTGCCCCTCATCTTCAAGTTACCTCCGGGTAACATCTGCCGTGACAATCCCGCGACAGTTGGCGCCCACCGTGGGGCTCGCGGCCAGATATGTGCTCATCAAAGGAGAAGCGTCGCGAGGATGAAGAGAATCACCGTCGGCAAGATCATCAGCAAAGAAGACCGTGTCGTTCAAGATTCTAGCTATGAGCCGGAGATAGATTCACTTGAAAAAGAGAAGCCGGCATACGAGAGCTGGCCATGTAAGAAGCGAATTACAAGATACAAGAGAGTCAGCAAGGGAAAGCCAGCACGGAAACAGCAATGGATCAGGCCATATAAGTTGGTTTTGGAGTCAGGGAGTATTTTGTGAGCCGGCGATGGAGAAATCGAACATGAAGAGCCAGAAAAAACAGCAAAAAAAAACCGCAACCCACCGTACCGGATCACCACGCCATCATCGTTTGTTGCTAATCAGATTCACCGGATAAAAATCCGTCGTGAGCGGCCGCTGGATAGGAATCGTGTTGCCAGCCGGGTTAATAGATCAGATTGATTCACCTCAGTCGAGATGTGTGTGTCCAAGTCAGGTTCAGACTGGGTGCGAGAAAAGAAAGAGAAAAGTCAGATCGATTGATCATAAAAAAAAAGACAAAGCAGGCCGCTCGTCGCGCCATGCCCGGTCTTCACGTGAGGCACTGGAGAAGAAAAAGAAGAATCAGACGATAAAAGAAAACACGTCAGGCATAGCTAGCAGTCCATGTCCAGCACGTATTCCAAGGCTACAACAGAAAAGAAAAGGAAATTAACAGCCTGTCGGCCGGGGTAGATGAGACGGAGTTAGAGTCTAGCCTGGCCAAATCAGATGGAGCAAATCCCGAAGAGCAAACCGAACATATTTGATGAAGTATTGAAGGAAAATTGTGTCCAACTCAAGAAGCTATACGCTCCCGTACGTTCGAGTCCAATACTAGTGCAACTAGCACTCAACGGAGAAACCAATTCCTATGAGACACGGATTCCAATAGAGAGGAAAAATCAGATGATGTAGTTTTCTCGTCACATGAGGTGTCATAACAAAGAAAGAAAAAAAAAGGAAGCGTATATCAGTTCCTTGTTTAAAAAAAAAGAAGAGAAGGGAATATGCGGTTAGTTGTGTTGTGTCCGGCTTATAAAGATCAAGATCATCGACGACCCGACCGTCCGCCGGCTTCAAGCAGCAACGATCAATGACCCAGCTACCGGCCGGCTTCGAGCGTGCCTGCCGCCGGGTCTCACCAAGTCGTCAACGACATTCAGACAGCTAAGTCTTGTTTATGGTGAATATTTTATTATTCAGTCGGATAAATAAAGTCGGTACATTTTTTGCTGTGTTGAAGACATGGATCCTACCGCTTAAAAGACGCGTGTGATGACGTTCGGGTTACAAACACCGAACCCCACACGTGAAACATATTTGAGGACGACCCGTGAAACATCTCTCAGCCTTTACATTGCTTAGCGAGACCCGTGAGTGCTTTGCAAGCACGGTAGAGTATTTATATGATCAATGGATTTATCGAAGTCGGGCTATCGAATTCCCGCAAATGGATTTTTCGAAGTCGGGCTATCGAATTCCCGCAAATGGATTTTTCAAAGTGGGGCTATCGAATTCCCGCAAATGGATTTTTCAAAGTCGGGCTATCGAATTCCCGCAAATAGATTTTTCAAAGACGAGTTATCTATCGCTCGCAATAGATTTCTTAATAAAAAAGATCGCTATTAAAGCGCCATCATCTTGCTCCGGCTCTACTGCCGTCGCCAATCGCCGAATTCCGGCTTATGCATTATCAGCGCCAGGAGTGCTTTGCAGCCAAATATTAGCTTCGCCCAAGAGTGTTACGCAACTTCGGTTAGCGTGCGCGAGAGTGCTTCGCAATATGGCAAATTTAAGGTCTTGGGGGCTGATCGCTTAAATAGCGCAGTTACAAACTCAAGACCCGGCAAAAAAAACACATTGGTCATGGGGGCTGATTACTTAAAAGAAAGGTACAGCTACAATCTCATGATCCGACAAGTATCAGAGCCACTGTATTCTTGGTTTCATAGCTTAAGCTCGATGTGACTCGTGCTTATATGGCCTGATTGCTCACCTGTAAATTCAATCAGCCTGATGCCAATTGGGACTTGTCTGAACCTATTTTTATCAGAGAAGAGGCGACAGAAAAAATCCATGCGAAAGCCGGCTTATAGTTCAAGGAAACCAAAAGGGTCAGCTAAACCAAAGGATTTGCAGAACGACAGATAACGTTCACTAAAAAAGCAAATCCTCAGGGTGTACGTACACCATCAGAGTATGAAACTTAGAGAGCTCCGAGTAGCTGCAGGCAGCAGACCCGACACTTGGGGGCTACTCATCAGAAAATTCAGTTATGCTCAAATTGCTATAAGTCCCAGGTTGTCGCAGGCTAGAACCCGACACTTGGGGGCTACCCAGTTTGAAGCTATCAGTTCTCAAGGAAGACCCGGAACACTGCAAGTAGTAGATCCGGCTCTTGGGGGCTACTCAGTTCGAAGATTTCTGGGTATTATAAATTCAAAGGCCTACAAGAAGACCCAGAACGCAGCAAGCTGCAGTTCCGGCTCTTGGGGGCTGCTCAGTTTGAAGCTCAAAAGCTATTAAAGTAATAAACTTGAAGTCCCAGTTTGCTGCGAGCAACAACTCGGCACTTGGGGGCTAGAGTCGGGAAGTAATATTCTCCGAGTTGAAGCATCAAAATTATATCCGGATCATAAAAATCTGTAGCATCATTCAGCATAGCCTCCGTATGAGCAGGCTTAATCAAGTCCGGGTCAGATGAACCCGGGTTGAAGAAAAAAGATTATATGAGCTGGGACGCCAAGAAGAGTCGGCCCAATGATTTAACAGTCTAATCCGGACTTTTAGTCCAAAGTATTTCTTATTTCAGGAGGTTAACCCGGATGATTGAGCTAACGGCTCCATCCGGGACATGATGATCAAGATCAAGGTCACAAAGGAGAGCAAACCAAGCTCATATCCAAAGTCCCAGAGATTAAAGTCGCAAAGCGATGGCCGGGTTATGAACAGGACGCCAGGAAAGAGCCGGCCAAACTGATACCCGAGATGGCCGGGTTATGATTGTTATTGTTTTTTCAGATGATAACCCGGACAAAAGAAGTGACGGCTTCCCCAAGATTATGCCCAAGAGTGCAAGGTGAAGCAAGCCAAGTCTGATGTCCAAGTTATCCTGGGGGCTACTGTTGGGGGGATCATAACCCGGTAGGCCCACCGACATAGAAGACCAGCCGGCCTGGCAAGAAGCCTGGGCCGGATCAAGCATAAAGGAGATGGGCTGGGTTCCACGTAAACCGGCGTACGACGTGTGACTTGGCAAGCAAGTAAGGAAGGCTCTAGAAGATCCGGAGGCAATATGCATCACGGAGTCCAAGACTTGGAAGATACGAAAGACAAGACGAGTTAGAGTAGAACTCCTGTAGTCTTACCATGTAAACCAGGAGACCCGGATGTCTATATAAGCGGGCTCCTAGGTCATAAAGAGATAGGTCCAATAGGTTAAGAGAGGTGGAATAAGTCAAGAGAGAGCCCCCAAGAGAGAGCTCCCACGCCCGGGTTCATCTAAACCCGGCGATCGCCATGAGCGCACCATGTAACATATTATCATATCAGTGACTTATAGCAAGACGTAGGGATCCTCCACCGAGGGGACCCGAACTTCGGTAAAAAACATCTTTTCCCGCAGTGCTAGACAATCTCCAGAACACCAGAGTCGCCTTGCCCCTCATCTTCAAGTTACCTCCGGGTAACATCTGCCGTGACAATCCCGCGACACCAACCTTTGCAGAAAAGAGTGAAATTGCAGAATACTGAAGGGAAACTCTACACAATGATTGACAAATGAGAATGAACACGAGTCGTTTTGAGCTGCAAGCAAATTCTGCAACTTTTCTGTTTCTGTCCTCTTATTTAACATTGGCATAAAATGGGCTAGCAAACATGCGCTGAAATAAAGCCACGTCGACACATCAGCCCTGCCATCCCAAGACCAGCCGTATATGGCTACTCCAAACCTAAGGCAAAAGAATCGGTCATGCCATTGCTGGTGTGCCATTGCCTACTGCTGCCTGATCACACAGGCGACACATAATTGAATGTCTGAAGGACTGAAGCTACGAGCTTAGCACTGACGGCACTAAAACAGAGCGCAACAACTGACGAGGAGAGTGGCAAGATGGGCTCACAGGCTCATGCAGGAGTGGCCATAGTGGACGACGCAGTGAGCGTTGATGGCGGACGCCCCCACCTCGTCGACGCAACACGAGTTGTAGGCGGTGTCGGCCATCCCGTAGAACTTGGTACCGCCGCCGCCGCCCAGCTCCCTCCGCAGCGCCCGCGCCACCGGCGCCGCGTCCTTGAGCAGCTCGTCTGGGAACTAAAAAGCGCCATGGAGACGAGAGAGAGAGAAAAGTTAAATGCTTGGGAATCAAACACAACGACACGACTAAAAAACAAGGAGATCTCGAGAAATAAAGAAAGGGGAAATTGCCCAGAGGGCGACCCTAGTGTAGGCGCGAGTCCGAAGGAGCTCGGCGCTCCGCAGGATCTCGTACATGGAGCTGTTGTCGTCCATGGCCTAGGATTCAAAGAGAGTGGGCTCAGTTCGGGAGGAGAGGTGCACATGGTAGGAGGACTGCAGGAGAGCTCGCAGAGGGACGGGAGGGAGGAAGAGGGTTTCACGCGGCAGGCCGCCGCTGTAGTTGAGTTTAGGACTTTCACGCGGGCCGGTGGGTGTAGTGAAGATCTAGGACGACGTCTCTGATTTTGGTAAGGGGAGTGGAGGGGGGCGAAGGGGACGGCCCTGGAGCAGGGGACGGTGGCAAGATAAGCGGATTAGTTTCACGTAGCACACAACAAGAAGAGCAAGAAAATAGGATCTGGGTTTCTATGTGAGTTTCTTGCGCATGCACCGGAGATAATCAGATATTGTTTTTGAACCGGTACAACTTATAGGTGGCAGAGCAGCGTAATTAGACATGTAGTGGCATGGCATTTGGCGTGTGACACCATTTGTCGTGTGACACCATACCACGCATTCTACTTTAATAGTAAAGATGAAGAAAGATGAGATGATACGAGGTTGATCAAGATGTTGATCAACACACAAAGCTACAAGATGTACCAAGTGGATCATGTATCTCTTCGGATGTTAAGCTCTTGTCCATATAGCTTTGTGACTAACCCAAGTGTGTGTGTGTGGTATCCATATGTGGGGTTAGGTATCTTCCTATGGGCTTGCAACAAGAAGAACATTTCATATAGCTCATGGAGGATGATGTCATGCGGTGATCGTCATCAAGGTTGAGAGGTGCAAAATCAAGAGAAGCATTTCGGAAATATCTTATGCCTGAGCTTGAAATGGAGACATGAAGATGAAGCTAAGCGAATCTCTCCCATAATGGAGACATAAAGATGAAGCTAAGCGAGGCTCTCCCATAATGGAGTATGGGGGAGTATTTGGAGAAGTCTTCGTCAAGCATGTGCTAGAAAGCGCAATCAAGAAAGGTGTTCCAACTTGAGGGAGTGAGGATCATCTTCATCTAGCTCAAGTGGATTGCTCAAGGCAAAGGTATGATCTTGAAAGGGTTAAAGGATAGGTAGGCGTACTATCTGTCGGCCCAGTGGATTCTAGGGTGTGCAGAGCCCACTCTCCACGGCCCTCACACGCGTCGATGCCGACGAAATGACTAAGGACCAAGCGGAACGCTTGGGAAGACCCCCGAGTAGAAGATAGCGATGTCAAATGAGTTTGCAAACATGTGACTAGGTCACCGGCTGACATAATATCATAGACGAGTAGAAGATAGCGATGTCAGTAACGAGATCATGCTAGGTATGGAGATATCTGAGAATGATACTCGGACACGCTAAGTATCGCTATGACAAAAGGTTTAAGACTCGACGTCCAGGTTTGATAGATGAAAGTCATTTGCTATATCACAGGGGTTAATTCATGGGGTCCAGGCCTACGAGTTAATCATTGATCGGAGAGGAGTCTCGATCATGTCTGTTATTATATCGAACCGCTAGGGTAACACACTTAAGGGGTTTCCACAAGACAACCAGAAAGGAAAGAGATCACCGGGAACGTCCCGGGAATGATCCGATGGAGATCGGGCAGCGACGAAATAGTTTTCGGAGCTAGAATAAATTATATATAATATGTTTGATATTAATTAGTGTAATTAAAGTGTAAATATGATTTTATATATTTATTTTCGAATTTATTTAGGCTGATTTCTCTAAATGGGCCTTCTGGTGGAAAGAAGGCCCATGGGGGGGGAAAAACCCTCAAGGGAATTCGGTGGGGGGGCTTGGCCGGCCTAGGTGGGCCAAATGGGGCCCACCTAGGGCCGGCGCACCAAGCCTAGCCGCACCAGGCATGTGGGATTGTCCCACATTGCCTGGCTGGCAAGGTTGGCTCCCCCCGGGAGCCTTTATATAGAGGGGCACCCCTGGCCTTTTAATTCAACCAATTAATTTCTCTTTCTCTCCTTGATAACGTGATTCCCTTTGTCGGAGTTGCGCCGAGTTGAGAGGGGATCTCTCCACCATAGCCCGCTGCCGCGCTGCTGGTGTTCCGGTCCAAGTCTTCCGCTGCTCGTCCTGGACTGGAGCTTCGGAGGCCGTTGTCTCCATCGTATGTGTGTAACACCCTGCGAGGTGCTGCGCTAGCGGTACTCGGAGGCCTACTTCCTCCACCCGACCTCGAGGTCATCTTCATCGCCTTCGTCGCGCCGAGTTCTTCGCGACCTAGAGGTCGGCTACGTCGGCTTCGTCGTCAACGCTTGTGCGGGAGCGTAATCCCCGCTTTTCGGTCTACAAGGGTATGTATTCCGATCTCCGCCGTACTTCTATATCTGCATAGTGTAGATTCTGGCTAGTTTAAGGTTATCGCCGATAGGAAAATTTTTGTTTTCTGCCTGCGATCCCCTTCATAGGCACCCCCCCTTTTGTCCCGGTTGGTGGCTAGAACCGGGACAAAAGGAGGGTCTTTTGTCCCGGGCTGAGCCACCACCCGGGACAGATGAGAATTTTCGGCCGCTCGGCTTCGCGCCTTTGCACCCCCCCTTTTGTCCCGGTTGGTGGCTGGAACCGGGACAGAAGGGGAATTTTTAGCGCCAATAGTTAAATAATTTTCATTTTGCATTTAGAAAATGGTTTGAATCTATTTTAAATAACTTTTGCATATTTTGGATTTTGAAAAAACTTTCAATATGAAAAGTGTTTGAATTTGAATAACTAATACAAAACCATTTTCTATTTTTGGATAATAATTATTTTAACTATTTTGTAAACCATTTGAATATGAATTTGAATAACTTTTGCATACTCTGGAATTTAAAAAAACTTTCAATATGAAAAGTGTTTGTATTTGAATAACTAATACAAAACCATTTTCTGTTTTCTATAATAATTATTTTAACTATTTTGAAAACCATTTGAATATGAATTTGAATAACTTTTGCATTCTTTGGAATTTAAAAAAACTTTCAATATGAAAAGTGTTTGTATTTGAATAACTAAAACCATTTTCTGTTTTCTATAATAATTATTTTAACTATTTTGAAAATGGTTTGAATATGACTTTTGAGGGCTTGTGAGCTGTTGGATCAAAACTATAACTTCCAAACCGGGACTAAAGAAGCACACGGATCCTGTGTTTGTTTCAAGAACTTGTGAGCCGTTAGATCAAAGGTGTGTTTCTTTTCAGGGCTTGTAAGCTGTTGGATCAAAACTATAACTTCCAAACTGGGACTAAAGAAGCACACGGATCGTGTGTTTGTTTCAAGCACTTGTGAGCCGTTAGATCAGAGGTGTGTTTCCTCTGAGGGCTTGTGAGTTGTTCGATCTGCACTGTCAGAACCACTTCGTGAGCCACATGACCCTATATATAGCCCCCTCTCGGACATGGTCGGCACTAAGTGTCTCCTTCTTCTAGTGTCTCCAAATACTTCAGTTCATCGACCGAATACAAATCATTCGGATTCCCTGCATACGCCCCACGGTGCATTTGATATGCGGGAACTCAGGAGCCACCGTGGGGCTGTATGCAGGTGAAACCGTGTGTTTTGTTCTATCTACCAAATACTTCAGTTCATCGGCCGAATACAAATCATTCAGATTCCCTGCATACGCCCCACGATGCATTTGATATGCGGGCACTCAGGAGCCACCGTGGGGCTGTATGCAGGTGAAACCGTGTGTTTTGTTCTATCAACGGCGGTGGATTCATTTTATATGCAGGTAAAAATGTTTAATACATTATTACGCATCGCACAAACATCTCCATCACACAACGCCGCCAGTTCTTCTTGGTCGGAACCATGGAGCATCTTCTTCATTCAACTTGATGATTGGGTCAATGTTCACTACGAAGGGCGGAATTTCATCAAACTTGTTATAATCATCTGACATGTCTGTCTTGTCCTCCACTCCCACGATGTTTCTTTTTCCTGAAAGAACTATGTGACGCTTCGGCTCATCGTATGGTGTATTCGTTTCTGTATTTTTCCTTTTTCTTGGTCTGCTAGACATGTCCTTCACATAGAAAACCTGAGCCACATCATTGGCTAGCACGAATGGTTCGTCTCCGTACGCAAGATTGTTTAGATCCACTGTTGTCATTCCGTACATCTTGTCTAACTCAACCCCGCCTTTCAGATTGACCCATTTGCACTGAAACAAAGGTACCTTAAAAGAAGGTCCATAGTCAAGTTCCCATATCTCCTCTATGCAACCATAATATGTGTTCTTCAGCCCATTGTTGTTTGTTGCATCAATGCGAACACCACTGTTTTGGTTGGTGCTCTTTTTATCTTGGACTTTCGTGTAAAATGTATTCCCATTAATCTCGTACCCTTGGAAAGTACATATAGTTGTAGATGGTGCCCTGGCCAACAGGTATAACTGTTCTTCAACCTTCTTGCCATTATTCATGAGATGCGTTCGCAACCAACCGCCAAAAGTCGCCATGTGTGTACGTACAATCCAGTCAGACTTCCCCGCGTTTAGGGAGCGTACAATATTCTTGTGTTCATCGATATACGGGGCCACCAAGGTAGAACTTTGTAGAACTGTATAGTGTGCCTCAGTGAAAGAATGCCCATCCATACAAATTTGTGTTCTCTTTCCTAGTGTGCCTTTTCCACTAAGTCTTCCCTCATGCCGTGATTGTGGAACACCAATCGGCTTAAGGTCATGAATAAAGTCAACACAGAACTCAATGACCTCCTCTGTACCATAGCCGTTGGAGATGCTTCCTTCTGGCCTAGCACGGTTATGAACATATTTATTTAACACTGCCATGATCCTCTCAAATGGGAACATATTGTGTAGAAATACAGGATCGAGAACTTGAATCTCTTTGACTAGGTGAACCAGGAGATGCGTCATAACATCAAAGAAGGATGGGGGGGACACCAACTCAAAACTGACAAGACACTGGACCACATCATTTTGTAACCTTGGTAGACTCGCCGGATCGATTACCTTCTGAGATATTGCATTGAGGAATGCACAAAGCTTCACAATGGGTACTCGAACATTTTCCGGTAGAAGCCCCCTCAGTGCAATCGGAAGCAATTGCGTCATAATCACGTGGCAGTCATGTGACTTTTGGTTTTGAAATTTTTGGAGTCTCACATTTACTATCCTCTTTATATTCGACGAGAAGCCAGCCGTGACCTTCATACTGCTCAGGCATTCAAAGAATATTACTTTCTCTTGTTTGGTAAGAGCGTAGCTGGCAGGACCTTCGTAGTGTTCGGGATTTAGGCCGTGTCGTTCTTTCAGACGTTTCTGGTCCTCCCGTGCTTCCTCTGTGTCTTTTTTCTTCCCGTACACGCCCAAGTGGCCTAGCAGGTTCACGCAAATATTTTTCGTCACGTGCATCACATCGATTGCAGATCGGACCTCTAGTACCTTCCAATATGTTAGCTCCCAAAATATAGATTTTTTCTTCCACATGGGTGCGTGCCCGTTAGCGTCTTTTGGAACCTCTAGTCCTCCAGAACCCTTTCCAAAGATTACTTTTAAATCCTTGACCATATCAAATATTTCTTCACCAGTACGGTCGACAGGCCTCCTACTGTGATCAGCCTCACCTTTAAAATGCTTGCCTTTCTTCCTTGCGGTATGCCTGATCGGAAGAAATCGACGATGCCCCAGATACATACACTTCCTACATTTATCCAAATATATACATTCAGTCTCACCCAAACAGTGTGTGCATGCACTGTACCCCTTGGTTGTCTGCCCTGAGAGGTTAGCAAGAGCTGGACAATCGTTGATCGTTACAAAAAGCAAACCTCGTAGGTCAAATTCCTCCTGTTTGTGCTCATCCCACACACGTACACCTTCTTCCCGCCACAACTGTAAAAGTTCTTCAACTAATGGCCTGAGATACACATCAAGCTCGTTGCCAGGTTGCTTCGGGCCTTGGATGAGGACTGGCATCATAATGAACTTTCGCTTCATGCACAACCAAGGAGGAAGGTTATAAATACATAGAGTCACAGGCCATGTGCTATGACTGCTGCTCTGCTCCCCAAAAGGATTGAAGCCGTCTGTACTTAGACCAAACCTTAAGTTCCTTGCGTCAGCTGCAAAGTCTGGGAACTCTCTCTCAATTTTTCTCCACTGCGACCCATCAGCGGGGTGTCTGCACATCGCGTCTTTCTTACGGTCCTCTTTGTGCCATCGCAACAACTTGGATGCTCTCTGTTTGTGAACAAACGTTTCAACCGTGGTATTATAGGAGCATACCAGATCACCTTGGCAGGAACCCTCTTCCGGGGACGCTCGCCCTCAACTTCACCAGGGTCATCTCGCCGCATCTTATACCGCAATGCAGTGCATACCGGGCATGCATCCAAATTCTCGTACTCACCACGGTAGAGGATGCAGTCATTATGGCAGGCATGTATCTTCTGTACTTCTAATCCTAGAGGGCACAGAACCTTCTTTGCTTCGTACGTACTGCCGGGCAACTCGTTGACCTTTGGAAGCATCTTCCTAATTATCTGCAGCAACTTTCCAAATCCCTTGTCAGTCACACCACACTCTGCCTTCCACTGCAGTAATTCCAGTGTGGTACCCAGCTTTTTCTGACCATCTTCGCAACTTGGATACAACAATTTCTTGTGATCCTCTAACATCTGCTCGAACTTCAACCTCTCCTTTTCAGTTCCACACTCTCTCTTTGCATCAGCAATGGCCCGACCAAGATCGTCATCGGGCTCATCTGGTGCCTCTTCATCTTCAGCTTCCCCTGTTGCAGTATCACCGTAATCCGGGAACATAGGATAGTTGTCATCATCTTCTTCTTCATTGTCTTCCATCATAACCCCTTCTTCTCCGTGCTTGGTCCAACAATTATAGCTGGGCATGAAACCGTGCCGAATAAGATGGGTTTGAAGGGTTCTCGCGTCTGGGTAATCTGTCTTATTCTGACAGTTGATACATGGACAACACATGAAACCATTGGTATTGTGGGCCTTGGCTACCTCGAGAAATTTCCTCAAACCCGTCATGTACTCGGCAGTGCGTCGGTCACCATACATCCATTGTCGGTCCATCTGCATTATATAATTAAATATATCAATAACCATGCATTACAGAACATCGAGAAATAACCACTGAACATATGCATTGTATCAATGACAAATGAAAGGAGAGAAAAATTAACCTCGATCGAAAAGATGGATCAAACTTAAGTGTGCATCAAATCATTTTGTGAACTCTCTCAGTCATTTCATCGAACACCTTGCTTGCATACTTAAGAAAAATAAACCAACACACACCTCCCCACCATAACTGAAAAAAATGCCTTCAATGGTCTTGGAGGGGGAGGGGCTGCAGATATATATAGGCATGCACCTATTTGTCCTGGTTCTAGCCATGAACCGGGACAAAAAGGATGCTCTGATGAGGCACGGAGCTTTTGTCCCGGTTCGTGCCTAGAACCGGGACAAAAGCTCCCGATCTGGAGCATCTAGAGCACGTGAAGGCTGGGAGGCCCCCATTTATCCCGGTTTGTAATGCAACCGGGACAAATGGGGTCGTCCGAAGACCTGTTTTCTACTAGTGTACTGACTCGTTCCGGCAGCTCTGATTATGCAACAGTCGAGAATGTTGTTATCTGTGGAAGCTTGGATGCTTCCTTAAACTTATTAGCATCAACTCCCTACAGCTTAATCATTGAGAAAGCCTTTGTAATAGGGGGTGGACAGGTACTGAGGTGAGTTTATTGTTTGATGAACATTGTTTCTATTTATTCTGGCATCATATTCGGTGTTTGCTTTAACCACAAAATTTTGCTGTAGGGAATCTCTAAATGCATCTGCTTGTGAGGCCATCCATCTTACTGACATAGAGTCAACCATTGAGTGTGATACTTTCGTTCCTCCTATTGACCTATCAGTCTTCCGCCCGTGGTATTCGTCTTCACCAGTTGTGGAAAACAATATTAGGCATTCTTTCTTGAGCTTTGTTCGCGTTAGAAAATCAGTAGCAGAAGTTAATGATTCAAATGTCAATGAATTAACTGGCAATGATACTAAGGACAAGTTTGAAATTCATAATTTTTCATTTCTACCTATGAGTATATTTGAAAAGCATGATGAGTATCAATATCTCAATCTTGTTCAAGATATAATACAAAGTGGTTCTCGGAAAAATGACAGAACAGGAACCGGAACATTGTCAAAATTTGGTTGCCAGGTGCTTTTTCCTCACTATGTTTTCAGTATTTATATTTTTATTTGAGCGAAATAAAGTTAGTGGTTATTTTGTTATTACCAGATGCGGTTTAACTTGAGGAGGAATTTTCCATTGCTCACGACGAAGGTACTACATGTGGTCTGTGTTGAATATATGTACTTCTAATTTTGTAGCATAACATTACTGAAGCCTGTGCACGCTGCTAGAAGTCTGGAACGCAATGCTCTTTGAACTATTAATTTTGGTAAGTTTAGACTTGAAGGAAATAAAACGCGGATAAACTGTCAAGTGATAAATAATACCAGCCATTTCCACTTAGGAAATGCCAGCTGCGTCAGCCTAATTAATTAAATTCAAATGCATACCAAGCATAATTTTGCCTAGGGCATGTACAATGGTGCTATCTTAGCAATACGACGTAGGATGATTCGTGTTGCAAAAGAGAGAAATGGATAAGGAGGATTGCCTTTCTTAACTAAGAGATGATCTCTTAGTAAGAAATATATGACATGTCTCACCATTGCACGAGATGTCTTTTCTTAAGTCACACATCTTCTGGTCAATTTCAATTTTAATCGTCCCATAGTTTTAGGAGCATGCAAACATTAATTCTTAGAGATAACACTAAGCGGCAATCCAATGTACAACATGTTTTGGCGTGTGCTTAACGACCTCGCCCTTAAAGAGGTCTACCTCGCCGGTCGTCGTTATACGTGGTCAAATCAGCAATCTGCACCTACACTGGTGTGTTTGGATCGTGTCTTCTGCACCTCGGACTGGGAAGAAGCACACGCTGATTGCCACCTTCGATGCCTTGCGTC
This sequence comes from Poa annua, assembly GCA_026929855.1. Classification (NCBI taxonomy): domain Eukaryota; kingdom Viridiplantae; phylum Streptophyta; class Magnoliopsida; order Poales; family Poaceae; genus Poa; species Poa annua. The sequence goes on along the minus strand of CM049439.1, from coordinate 23,554,298 downwards.
TGTCATCTCCGATCACAGCCCATTGTTTTTGGACTGCTCTCCACTCCCTGCCACTAGAAGCTGATTCCGCTTTGAGGATTTTTGGCTACCCCTTGATTGCTTTCATGAGACGGTGGCTGCAGCATGGAGCTCAATCGATGACCCAGACCCCTTCAAGCGTCTGGTGCTGCGCTTACAGGCCACGGGCCGTAAGCTCTCAAGCTGGAGTTCCCGATGCATCGGCAACGTTAAGAGCAAGACGGCCATTGCACGTGAACTCATATCAAATTTTGATAAGGCCCAGGAGGAGCGCACCCTCACACCCCACGAGGTCTGGTTCCATAAGCAGCTTAAGCTCACCCACCTCGGCCTTGCGTCTCTGGAACGCACCATTGCGAGGCAGCGTGCTCGGATCACCAACCTCAAGGATGGCGATGCCAACACCACGTTCTTCCACCGGCAGTGCTCCTTCCGCCGGCAGAAGAACAGGATTTATAGCCTTGCCTCGGGCGATCAGATATTCACCGAGCAGGAGGACATGGCGCAGACTGCCTTCGAGCATTATGATGCGCTCCTGGGCACTGCTGTCGACCGAGAGCACACACTGGACCTCTCGCAGCTGATCAAGCCGAGCGACCTGGACGATCTCAATGCGCCCTTCAGCGAAGAGGAAATTTGGGGCGTGATTAAGAGACTGCCTGCGCGGAAAGCACCCGGGGCCGATGGATTTACAGCCGAATTCTTGCGTGCCTGTTGGAGTACAGTGAAGAAGGACTTCATCGACGCGTTCCAGCAGCTTTATGAGATGCAAGGCCGAGGTTTCGCTCGCCTCAACCAAGCATTACTCAAGCTGCTGCCCAAACGTCCAGATGCACGCCAGCCGAGCGATTATCGCCCCATCAGCCTAATCCACCTCGTCGCGAAAATTTTCGCGAAGGTTCTATCCCTGCGCCTTGCTCCCAAGCTCAATAACTTGGTCAGCCGCAATCAGAACATGTTTGTCCCCGGACGAAGCCTCCACGACAACTTCGTCTTGGTCAAACAATCGGCGAGGCTGCTGCATGAACTCAAAGAGCCGAGGATCCTGCTGAAACTTCACCTCGCCTGCGCCTTCGACTCCCTTGCTTGGCCCTTCCTCTTTGAGGTTTTGGGCCAATATGGGTTCGGAGACCGGTTCCTCGAGTGGATTGCCATCCTCTTGACCTGGTCGACCACATGAGAGCTCATCAACAGCGAGCCAGGGCCACCTATTTGGCACCGCCGTGGCCTCCGGCAGGGTGATCCCCTATCGCCCCAACTCTTTGTGCTCGCTGTCGACGTCCTAGGCCGGATCATCAAGCGAGCAATTGATCTTGGCATCATGGCCCAGCTGCACCCGAGGCGTGCAATTCCGGCGATTTCTCTTTACGCTGATGACGTGGTCCTCTTCTGCCACCCCACACAGACGGACATCGACGTGGCCAACGGAATCCTAAAACTGTTCGGGGACACCTCAGGCCTACAGATCAATTTTGCAAAGAGCTCTGCCTCCTTGCTGCACTACAACCTCAAGGATACATCGCCGATCATCGCAGGACTTGGGTGCCCAATTGTAGAACTACCAATCACCTACCTGGGCATCCTGCTGACCCTCCGCCGCCCCACTGCAGCGCAGCTGCAGCCCTCCGTGGAGAGCGTCGCCAACAGGCTCCCGACTTGGAAGGCCTGGCTGATGAACAAGGCAGGGCGCCTAGCACTGGTCAAATCCGTCCTCAGTGCCATCCCTGTTCACCAGCTGCTTGCTTATGCACCACCAAAGAAGGTCCTGCGCCAACTGGAGCGCATAGAGCGCGGTCTCCTTTGGGCTGGGTGCACTGCAGCTGATGGGGGACATTGCCACCTGAATTGGAGGCGCGTGTGCTGGCCCATCTCCCATGGCGGCCTCGGCATCCTGGACCTCGAGTGGGCAGGACTAGCGCTTAGAATACGCTGGCTCTGGTTCTCCAGGACCGACACGGACATAGCATGGAGTGGTTTGGACCTACAGTTCTTGGCCGAGGAGCGTGCCTTTTTCTATGCATCCACCACCATGGTGCTAGGTAATGGCATGACAGCCAAGTTCTGGGTGATAATTGAATACAAGGTCGGTCCGTACGCGAGATTGCACCGCTGCTATACAATTGCATCCCCAAAAGGCGACGCAAAGCTAGAACAGTGGCTGCAGGCCCGCAGGACAACTCCTGGGCGCGCAACATACATGGGGTGCTAGGCATAGATGAATTGGGCCAATACCTACAGCTGTGGCTCACACAACTCTCTCCAATGTGCCAGACCAGCTGCTTTGGAAGTGGACCGCTAACGGCAGGTACTCAGCAAAATCCTGTTGCCTCGAAATGTTTCACGGCTCCACAACTTGTCCATCGTGGAAGCTATTCTGGAAGAACTGGGCGCCGCCACGGGTCAAGTTTTTTCATTGGCTAGCCAACCTAGACCGTTGCTGGAACGGGCTCCAGCACCACGACCGCTGCCCGCTCTGTGATCAAGCGCCAGAAACCATGCGACACTTGCTCCTAGAGTGCCCCTTCGCCCGACAGACTTTGCACGAGGTCCTCGCCTGGCTTAGGATGACAGTTGCTGCCCCGAACCAGGAAGACACGCTCATGACCTAGTGGCTGAGCGTGAAGCAGAACACACCTAAGCAGCTGCGCAAGGGCCTAGGATCCATCACCTTGCTCACACCCTGGATGATCTGGAAACATAGGAATGATTGCATCTTCCAAAGGGCACAGCCCTCAGTCCAGTCCCTTGTCGACAAGATCAAGGCCGAAGCCGGGTTATGGGCTAGAGCAGGAGCTCAAGGCCTCCGGGTGATCCTGCCATGCACCTGGGATGTGCATTGACTGTATTTGCTTACTTTTACCCTTGCCTCCTTGTAGGCTGTAAGCAGAACTCTACTTTTCAATGCAATAAAGCGCCGAGCCTTTGCGCTTTCTCAAAGAAAAAAAGTACAACATGTTTTTCCTCTTCTCTAGATGATGTGGAATGCATCAACAATTGTGCATACCCTTAGGGATTTGCAGTGCCTTGTTGATTTTGTTGAATATATATCGTGTGTGCTTCATGCTTATAATTTAGACCATGAAATTTGAATGCACTAATACTCTAATAGTTCTTAACGCAGTACACACGTGTTTCAAAATAATATTTTCATAATTTGGAAGGAACCAGTTCAATATTTGATGCTTTCATTAGGTCGGTCTGTTCTCAAATTTTCCATTTTAAATCCTTACTAATGTTAATGTTTGGCACTCACAGATCCTTACATCCTAGCATTTAAATCCATGGTCCAATAAATTGCAAATACCGGATGCCTATTAGACTTTAAGCTCATTCGCTATCAATTGATTTAGTCGTGACCAGCGATATAAACACTAAGAGTAAATTTTGGCACATTCCCTGCGATCTCGTTTATGTAACGTGTTTTTTTGTTGTTGTTTTTACCAGAGGGTGTTTTGGCGTGGGGTTCTTGAGGAGCTGTTGTGGTTCATTAGTGGTTCAACAAATGCCAAGGTAGTTGATTTTTTATTTATTTGCGCAGTTCTAAAATTTACATGTGGACTGGAGATTTTTGGTGTTGATGTCTTAGGCTGTATGGTAAGAACACATGTAATGTTTCTGATTAAGGTTGTTCCTTCATAATGTACTGTGTTGTGCACCTTAAATATTGCTTGCAAAACATTTTGGCAATTATGCCCATCTTTAATCAAGTACAATTACTACTTTTTTGAGTTAGCCTTTTCAGAATAAACTTTTTACTTGAAATTTAGACCTTCAGGTGTTCTTTGAGTATTTTTCCAACCCAATACAAATAGGTGATCACATGCATGTTAATTTACTTGATATTCATCTTGTTTTTTATATTTAAAGGCAGCCTATGTGTTTAAGCTACTATTTTCAGCTTCTACATGCAAGTATGATATCCTATGTAACTACTTGAATTTTTATCCTGTTGGTTGCATTTCAGGACTAGAGAGAACTGGTCATATTGTTGTAATGTATCAATGGTTCATGTAGTCATAAAGTTATTACATTGCTGTTTGGGGTAGGAGGAAAATATATTATTCCTTTTTTTTACAGTGTACATATATTTATTTATACAGGTTTTACAGGAAAAAAACATCCATATATGGGATGGCAATGCTTCAAGGGAGTATCTTGATAGGTACATGTCTTGGATATAACTGCTTAGAGTAAAACAATGTAACATCTCTAAACTTTATCTCCCTGTGATATTTTCTAGTATTGGTTTATCACAACGAGAGGAGGGTGACTTGGGACCAGTTTATGGATTTCAGTGGAGACACTTTGGTGCTGAGTAAAATTACAATGATTTAGGACTCCTTCCCTCTTGTTCCTTCACTGTGTCAACTTACCGCCGCAACATATTTCACAGATATACTGACATGCATGCTGACTACACGGGGAAAGGTTATGATCAGTTACTTGATGTCATAAACAAGATCAAGAATAACCCTGATGATAGGCGAATCATTCTATCTGCGTGGAATCCAACAGATCTCAAGAAGATGGCACTTCCACCTTGCCACATGTTTGCACGGATTAGTGTAGTCTATGGATAATTTTTTGTTTGTTTTCTGTTAATGGGGAAATCCTTAGTTTTGTGAATGAAACTGGGTTGTGTAAATCTTTAAAGGGCTGCAATTCTGTACCTGACCCTACCCTAATTTATCTTTGAATCACCCCTGAGTTTTCTCATGATATCTTCCTATAGTCTGTAAGCCTCGACCCTGAGGATTGTAGATTATTTTGTTTGCCCTTGCTCATACACTTGTTGTATTCCGCAAAAAAAAATCCAAAGTTATATATCTGCTTGTAAGTGACTAGTATGGTGCTTCATGGTATGAATATTTTGTTGAAAATAATTGGGTTCATAAATCATTCCCTCTTTATTGCTCTCATGAACAGCTTATGCTATTTTCTTCTTATATCAGCTTATGAACATTCCCTCTTTATTGCTGAAAATCTTCAGTTTTATGTTGAGGATGGGGAGTTATCCTGTCAGATGTATCAACGCTCAGCTGACATGGGGCTAGGTGTACCATTCAACATTGCATCATATGCTCTTCTGACATGTATGATTTCGCAAGTTTGTGGTAAGTTTCACTTGACATATTATTATCAATCTCACTTATTTATGTAAAGAGAGCGACATCACATTAACGCACCTGCTCATTTATCCATCACAACTTGGTTTGTCGATGAACACATGACACGTTGGTTGTTCTATATGTTCGTCAGTTATCTCATACTGTTGTCACTGGAATAGTTGAAACGAAAATGTTTTCTTGTGCGAAGTCATTTCTTTTGTTTAGAAAAACAGCAGGACATGATCCTAGTGTATAATTATATCAAACTTAAATGTTTACAATAGCAGGGAATGCTCCAGGGCACTATATGGGTCTGTTTGGTTGCTGACCAAACCATGGAGGGAATGGGACCATCCCTTTTAAGCATGCGTTTGGTTTTAGAATACCCAGGTGGAACAATCCACAAAAAAGGAATATTACCTAAATATGCCAGACCAATCCGCCCACCGAAATCGGCCGGAACAAGTGATCTGTGTGGGATTGGGGAGTAGAACATAGGTTGATGACTGATAACCTGTCTTGGTATTGCTTGATTCTATGTGGTACACGCTAACTTGATCCACAACTTGGATCTCAGTCTGAACTCATGACCGAACCATAACTTTGCCTTCCTAGTTCAACTGCTCTCTTCTCGGTCCGTGACGCTCTTTGTTCATCCCTTGTTTTTCTACGATTGTAGATCTTTCTCCTGGAGATTTTGTCCATGTTATAGGTGATGCTCATGTCTACAGCACACATGTTAAAGCTTTGGAGGAACAAATTAAGAAGCAGCCTAAGCCATTTCCTATAAGCATTTAGAGCACAACATGACATTATATTAAAAAGACAACCAGACATATACTAGCTCCGGCTGTACCTTTAAGTAATTTATTTATCTTATTATGTTTTGCATTCGATATCATTCGCAGATTTTGAAGATAAATCCTCTGAAGAAGGATATAGATTCATTCGTTGCATCAGATTTTGAACTGGTTTGCTATGATCCTCACCAGAAAATAGAAATGAAGATGGCAGTATAAGGAGTTAGCATTTCCTATCTGTACCAGAAGTTAACCAAGAATATATGGTAGAAACTTTAGGCAACTTATGTCTTGGTGGATATTCACATTTTAACCATGGGAAGCTGGCAAATGTATATACCCAATAGATGGAATGGGATTGCAAAATGTAGAGCTTGTGCTACCAATAGCGAGGTAGTTTGTAACCAAAACGTGCTTTCTAGGGCACTGACCTTGGCTCTATGGAGATCATATTCATGTGCCTTCATCAATTGGCACATGGTCCTTTCTGGTATTTATATAAATGAAGGGCTGATATTATCACCTTTTTACCCTTTTTTTGGCATTTGAACTATAGAGGTTGCAACACTGATTGTGTGCCAAATCTAATGGAACTATGGTGCCCAGTTGATCATCGTCATTTGTCGTACAATAGTCGTAAGGGACTATGCGTGTGGAGGATCGAACACATGGGGATTTGAAGCAACGTCTAAAACAACCTCGGGGAGCTCGAAAGACTAGAGTAGCACCACATAGAGCGACATTTGAGGTATCTAGGTTGTGGCCACCCTATGGGTATAACAACCTACTCCTGCTTTATAGTATTGCTTGCACTGCTTCGCGAGGTTTACAGTACAGGGTGTAGAAATGGCAGAGTGCCCGGGTTGAGGAAACTCCAGTCCCTCCCCTAGGCGGCTGGCTCCTCAGTCCCCAAATTCATGGCGGGAAATGATAGCCACAAACAGCCAAAAAGGGGACAGGCTCACCGTCCTACTCTGATAAAGCCACCGACCATGACAGGAGATGAGCTGTCCGCTGACGGTGGTGGTGACGCCTCCTCCGGTGGGTAGCGCCAGTCCTGGTCTTCCTTCACCAGAGCAGCCAGCTGTGGGGGTAGCAGAGAGACAGCGCGGACTGTTGTCCAGCTTTAGCACAGAGAGGGCAAGCTTTGGACAGGGAGAATGGCCGGTGCAGGTGCTCTCACCCTTTAATCGATGAAACGGCAAGTCTCGCTGGCCGCGCACGGAGCTCGGAGACGTCACTGGCCGCAGACGAGTGTTTCTCTGCGGTAGTGACAGAGGCACATGCACATGACCTGTCGGGACTCACGGGCCAGGCGGTACGCCTCCCCTCACGAGGGAGCCTCGTGAGGCCCTCTGGCTGGCTCGACTTCGTCACCCTTGAGAGGGGGGTTCCTCTCGAGGGGGTCAGGCCCTCAGGAACGACCGTGAGCGCCAGCGTGGTCTCGATTTGGCCTTGGGCCGGCATTACCCTAAGCCGAAAGTAGACGGGCCGTGTTACCCCAGTATTCGCTGGCCTGACAGTAGCCCTGGGCCCACGGCACACGCGGTTTTGTAGGAGATGAAACGCCGTGGGGCCACAAAGGTAACTGCTGAGGCGTGATGATGACGGCTGCGCACATGGTGAGCGTCCACCTACACTTCCTGCGACACATGGGAAACCACCCGACGAATCATCCCGTCCCATCTGCCTGCGCAAATGACTAGTCTTGTCGACGCCTTGATTCCCGCTTGTAGAACTAATGGGACGCCACTCCCTTTGCTGTTATAAACAAGGAAGGGAGCCTTCTCGCCGCCTTGCGCCTTTTCCACTTCTCCCGTTGTCCCCCTTCCCATCTTCTCTTGCATCCATGGTTTGCACGATGCCGAGGGGAAAACACGGTCGAGGGTGAGCTGGGTCCATCGTGACCGCGGCGGAGGTAGGCTATAGTGCTCGCGGCTCCTCAAAGGGCCGACGCGGTCGCGGCGGGGGAGGACGCGGAACACGCAGTCGCGGCGGCAGGTCCGCTACCCGTGCTCCGGCCCCAGGCTGCGCGGAGATGCCGGAGTTTGAATTTGTGGTGCATCTGTGCGGCTGCCTCCGGAGTCGCCTCCTCCTCCTCCCCCACTGCTTCCCCGAAACCGTGAAAGACAACATGCCCAACGACCTTTGTCTTTGCATGGATGGGTGCCGCAACGGCCCCGCCTGGTGTGCTGCGGGACTTGATGCAGCTGACGCCATGTTCCTGTCCCATGGGTGGAGGTCGTTCGCCCGCTCCCGAGGTGCGTCAAGCGGGGACCGCATCGTCTTCAAGGTCCACGGGGACTCCAGACTCTTCATCAAGATCTTCGAGTCGTGCTGGGGCCGATCGGCCTGCTGAAAGGGCATGTGCCCTGTATGGTTTTGGTAATTAATGACAATCCCTATGAACTAATGATTGTCTTGAAAGATGTCAAGACATCACCTATACTAGCTAAATGCCCGTGCGTTGCAACGGGTATAATAAAAATATTTTAATGGTTCATAAAGTATATAACATGCACAAAAAGGAAAAAACAAAGTCAAACATATACATATCGATCAAACAATTATCTTAATTTAGCATATGCATTATATTTTTTTGGGTAATCCCTTACAATTTGGCCATCAGAAATTAAACACAACTCCTCTTAAAACTATAAGAATTTTTGAAAATGGTCTAATCCTTCCATTTGTTTGAAAACAGTGTTGGGTTTGAAACCTCTTTGTTTTGGGTTGGAACCCGCCAAGCCCATTTCCCTTTGCAGCAAGCAGAATATGCAAAGAAATATGGGTAGGTAAATCTCTTCCATTTGTTAAAAAATTAGTTAAGCATACGTACATAAAAATATCTCCAATATCTGGCACGGGGCAATTAATACTCCCTCCGTTTCTGAATGTAAGGCGTATAGTTTTCTGCACGAATATTAAGACAATGGTATTTGGCATACCGTGAATTCATTTGTTTCTGAAAAAATTCGAAAGAGAGGAGCCCTAATAGACACGAAATGAAAACAATCCGTAAAATCGATTGAAAATCATTTTTGGATGGGTAAAATTATCCATAAATCACAATAAACCCTATATTTTGGAATTTTTCTCAAAAAATTATACGCCCTCATATTGGAACGGAGGGAGTATCTACTAAAGCAAAAAATTGTAAGCAATCCCGCGAAATATGATCCCAACGTAGTTCCCTTTAACATGGTTCATCTTGTCCGGTTCACCAACAGGGTTTAATACGTGTTAAAATATGACTTCTTTAAGTATGGACTTTTTGCTTTGGTGATGGGCAACAGACTCGATTTCCGGGAGGATATGTATGGATGGGTAATAACTCATCAGCGATCGAGTATCTTTCGTTATATAATATTGCATCTGATAAACACATAACAGTTTCGTCTTTTTCCCGAAAATACACCCATTAACCTGCGCTTTAGAAGAAACCTAGTAAGAAGTGTTCGGGAGAGCTGGTTTCATCTTGTCGAAAAACTAATGTGTGTCCAATTGACAAATGAATCGGACAAGTTTAATTTGAACTTAACACAGATGGGTGTTTTTTCAGTTAAGTCTTGCAATACTGAACTCCTTAATGGACATACTCGATTTCTTAAATAATATATGTGGAAGATGAAGGTTCCATTGAAGATAAGAATATTTTGTGGTTAACGGTTAGAAAGAAATTATTTACGAATGTTAGTTTAATTAAAATAAATTGGATTGGGTGTAAGAAATGTGTTTTTTTTGTGACAACGATGAGTCTGTTCAACCCCTATTCATTTCTTGCCTGTTTGCACGGAACACCCCTGTTCATTTCTTGCCTGTTTGCACGGAACATTTGGTGCTTGGTTCATTTTATGTTTGACATTTACCCTCATCTAGTATAACAAATTTGTTTGGTAGTTGGTTGAATGGACTGGATAAGAGATCAAATGAGCTTATTAGGATCAGCGTTGCTGCTGTACTATGGGCTATTTGAAATTGTCGTAACGATATCAGTTTTAACAAAACAACATATATTCATTTCTTGCAGGCCATCTACTGGATTCATATGTGGTCATATCTTCTCACTGCGGAGCGACGTGGTCTCATGGATTCCGGATTAAATCCAACACTATATTCATAGTCTTTAAATTCGAGACTTGATATGTGTTCATTCGTCTCGTTCCTCTTCTCCATTTTTCTCGAGGGCAGAAGAGTATAGCGATTCAATATACGGAGGATCCGGATTACAATATTGAAAGCTATAACTTACACCTCCGTTCCTGTATTTAAAGCTTATATTTTTTTTGGGAAAAATTCAAAATATAGGGTGTATTGTGGTTTGTGCAGAATTTTATCCATCCACAAATGCATACCAATAATTAAAAAAATGCATACCAATCTCGAAATGTGGTATTTATGAATTGTTTTCATTTTGCCTATTAGGGACTACTCTTTCAGTTTTTGTAAGAAACAACGAGTTCATGTCAAATACCCATGTCTTAATATTTGGGCAGGAAACTATATGTCTTACATTCAAGAATTGGGGGAGTATCATAAAAAGGAGGGTACAATTTAGTCATAAACTAAACTGCCTCTCCTCGCTTTGCACAAAATGTGCAGCCTTGTTAGCTTTGCGTCCCACGAAAGTATGCGATAAAATAGAGAAATTCCTGCCGAGCTCCTGAACTTCCTTGAGAAATGGGAGGATTTCAGCTAGATCGTGATGCCTTGTGTTCCAAAGCTCACCCAACAGTCAATCAGTTTTCACCTCCCTCTAATGTACTCTTTGGTTTGCTGCATACCTCATCCCTTCACGAAGTGACATTGCTTCTGTCTCCATTCTTCGCCATTGCACGAAGTCTTTTTCTTACACCTCTACCATTGATATAACCACCAGCAAGATTTGACGAACCCACATTGATCACTGAATCAATATTTTCAGCTCAAGGCGTATTCTTAACTGAAGTTAAGATGAGTGGCATCAACAAAAGCACAAGCACCATAGTGTAGAGCAGGTGATATATATTTAAAATGGTTATCATGATCTGTTATTTCCTTCCTTTTGAAATTATGAGCAGAAGCATCTGTCTATTGATCCTACACAAAACTGATCATGAAAAATTTATATCCTACCATAAAAAATACTAATTCATGGTACAGAAAAGCAATGTATTGACTGAAATGAAACAAAAGGAGCATTACTTCCTGATAGAAGATAATATTCCTCTCTACCTGACCTTCACTTTACATATGCTGAATTAAATATTTGGTCGATAGTAGAATCCGTATCTTCTAAAATTTTGAGCAATGAATCAAGCTGAAGAAAAGGCACCTCTAACTTGCATCCACTTCCTAATTCCTACTCCCTCCGTTCTAAATTAATTGACTCAGATTTAGTTCAACTTGAACTAAATCTGAGTCAATTAATTTAGAATGGAGGGAGTATATATGATGTATGTTCCCAAATAACTGATAATTATATGCATTAAGGTGAAGCAACAAACAGTGGCAAAGGTAATGCAATTAGCTTACTATATAACACCCAAAAAAATCAGTGCAAGCAAGTTACCTAAGTTGAAGGGTCCGAGCACCAGAAATTAGATCAAGCAACTCAGACATCAAATAAAAAGTGATAGACAAAAACTGATCATTGCACAATTTGTTCACTCAACACGTGCAAGGTGCATACAAAGCCCATTGCCGAGGATATTGCCCCAAGTGCTAAAAAATTGTACTTGCAGGAGTGAAAAGCAAGAACTACAAGTAGGCTATTGGAATTCGTATATATTAGCCCCAGAGCACATGTGATATAGACTTTGTACCGGTGAGATCAACATAGTGAGTAAAATTAAAGAGGGATATCTACAACAATATTATACTGAAGGACACGAGGGTTCCAACTACAACCAACAATGTAATAGTCATGAAGTTGCGGAAGAATTGTATCTTTTTCCCTTAACCTGGTCAGCATGGGGGGGGGGGGGGGGGTATCACTATCATGCTAAACTTAGCTCCTTCGCAACATCTTGAAGTTGCGGAAGAATTGCAAATAGGAACTGTGAGTCATGCTAAACTTAGCTCCTTCGCAAGATCTTTCAGTTATGTACTTGGAGAACTATTTGGTATCACTATCATACATCGTTGTTGTACCAAACAATTTCCACCAACTTCCTTAACTTATTCAATTTGAAACAAAAATAATATGAGATGCATTGAACTATCCTAACATCAGAACAGTTAGCTTAATTAGCCTCCACCACGAAGCACAACAAAACATGTTCACTAATTACAATTCCTCACAGAGAAAGATTCCTGCTAATCCATCATATATAAAAAGAAGCACCATACTAACAATATACTTTGCATAAAAACTAAATACCGTGCATTTAAAATGATTGTAGAGAGCATGTAGATGAAGTACAAATCATCGCTGTCCACCAGTAGTAGTAGGAGATGCAGCTTATCCTACAGCGCACAGGTATGAGGTTCAGACCTCTGGCAATGCTTCACGTGGGCATCTTCCCTCGAATTATTCCTCTATTAAATCAATAAAAGGGGTACTCCTTCGCAAATCCAGATTCAAATCTCCAACTGTTGGGGGGATCATAACCCGGTAGGCCCACCGACATAGAAGACCAGCCGGCCTGGCAAGAAGCCTGGGCCGGATCAAGCATAAAGGAGATGGGCCGGGTTCCACGTAAGCCGGCGTACGACGTGTGACTTGGCAAGCAAGTAAGGAAGGCTCTAGAAGACCCGGAGGCAATATGCATCACGGAGTCCAAGACTTGGAAGATACGAAAGACAAGACGAGTTAGAGTAGAACTCCTGTAGTCTTACCATGTAAATCAGGAGGCCCGGATGTCTATATAAGCGGGCTCCTAGGTCATAGAGAGATGGGTCCAATAGGTTAAGAGAGGTGGAATAAGTCAAGAGAGAGCCCCCAAGAGAGAGCTCCCACGCCCGGCCGGTTCATCTAAACCCGGCGATCGCCATGAGCGCACCATGTAACATATTATCATATCAGTGACTTATAGCAAGACGTAGGGATCCTCCACCGAGGGGACCCGAACTTGGGTAAAAAACATCTTCTCCCCGTAGTGCTAGACAATCACCTGAACACCAGAGTCGCCTTGCCCCTCATCTTCAAGTTACCTCCGGGTAACATCTGCCGTGACAATCCCGCGACAGTTGGCGCCCACCGTGGGGCTCGCGGCCAGATATGTGCTCATCAAAGGAGAAGCGTCGCGAGGATGAAGAGAATCACCGTCGGCAAGATCATCAGCAAAGAAGACCGTGTCGTTCAAGATTCTAGCTATGAGCCGGAGATAGATTCACTTGAAAAAGAGAAGCCGGCATACGAGAGCTGGCCATGTAAGAAGCGAATTACAAGATACAAGAGAGTCAGCAAGGGAAAGCCAGCACGGAAACAGCAATGGATCAGGCCATATAAGTTGGTTTTGGAGTCAGGGAGTATTTTGTGAGCCGGCGATGGAGAAATCGAACATGAAGAGCCAGAAAAAACAGCAAAAAAAAACCGCAACCCACCGTACCGGATCACCACGCCATCATCGTTTGTTGCTAATCAGATTCACCGGATAAAAATCCGTCGTGAGCGGCCGCTGGATAGGAATCGTGTTGCCAGCCGGGTTAATAGATCAGATTGATTCACCTCAGTCGAGATGTGTGTGTCCAAGTCAGGTTCAGACTGGGTGCGAGAAAAGAAAGAGAAAAGTCAGATCGATTGATCATAAAAAAAAAGACAAAGCAGGCCGCTCGTCGCGCCATGCCCGGTCTTCACGTGAGGCACTGGAGAAGAAAAAGAAGAATCAGACGATAAAAGAAAACACGTCAGGCATAGCTAGCAGTCCATGTCCAGCACGTATTCCAAGGCTACAACAGAAAAGAAAAGGAAATTAACAGCCTGTCGGCCGGGGTAGATGAGACGGAGTTAGAGTCTAGCCTGGCCAAATCAGATGGAGCAAATCCCGAAGAGCAAACCGAACATATTTGATGAAGTATTGAAGGAAAATTGTGTCCAACTCAAGAAGCTATACGCTCCCGTACGTTCGAGTCCAATACTAGTGCAACTAGCACTCAACGGAGAAACCAATTCCTATGAGACACGGATTCCAATAGAGAGGAAAAATCAGATGATGTAGTTTTCTCGTCACATGAGGTGTCATAACAAAGAAAGAAAAAAAAAGGAAGCGTATATCAGTTCCTTGTTTAAAAAAAAAGAAGAGAAGGGAATATGCGGTTAGTTGTGTTGTGTCCGGCTTATAAAGATCAAGATCATCGACGACCCGACCGTCCGCCGGCTTCAAGCAGCAACGATCAATGACCCAGCTACCGGCCGGCTTCGAGCGTGCCTGCCGCCGGGTCTCACCAAGTCGTCAACGACATTCAGACAGCTAAGTCTTGTTTATGGTGAATATTTTATTATTCAGTCGGATAAATAAAGTCGGTACATTTTTTGCTGTGTTGAAGACATGGATCCTACCGCTTAAAAGACGCGTGTGATGACGTTCGGGTTACAAACACCGAACCCCACACGTGAAACATATTTGAGGACGACCCGTGAAACATCTCTCAGCCTTTACATTGCTTAGCGAGACCCGTGAGTGCTTTGCAAGCACGGTAGAGTATTTATATGATCAATGGATTTATCGAAGTCGGGCTATCGAATTCCCGCAAATGGATTTTTCGAAGTCGGGCTATCGAATTCCCGCAAATGGATTTTTCAAAGTGGGGCTATCGAATTCCCGCAAATGGATTTTTCAAAGTCGGGCTATCGAATTCCCGCAAATAGATTTTTCAAAGACGAGTTATCTATCGCTCGCAATAGATTTCTTAATAAAAAAGATCGCTATTAAAGCGCCATCATCTTGCTCCGGCTCTACTGCCGTCGCCAATCGCCGAATTCCGGCTTATGCATTATCAGCGCCAGGAGTGCTTTGCAGCCAAATATTAGCTTCGCCCAAGAGTGTTACGCAACTTCGGTTAGCGTGCGCGAGAGTGCTTCGCAATATGGCAAATTTAAGGTCTTGGGGGCTGATCGCTTAAATAGCGCAGTTACAAACTCAAGACCCGGCAAAAAAAACACATTGGTCATGGGGGCTGATTACTTAAAAGAAAGGTACAGCTACAATCTCATGATCCGACAAGTATCAGAGCCACTGTATTCTTGGTTTCATAGCTTAAGCTCGATGTGACTCGTGCTTATATGGCCTGATTGCTCACCTGTAAATTCAATCAGCCTGATGCCAATTGGGACTTGTCTGAACCTATTTTTATCAGAGAAGAGGCGACAGAAAAAATCCATGCGAAAGCCGGCTTATAGTTCAAGGAAACCAAAAGGGTCAGCTAAACCAAAGGATTTGCAGAACGACAGATAACGTTCACTAAAAAAGCAAATCCTCAGGGTGTACGTACACCATCAGAGTATGAAACTTAGAGAGCTCCGAGTAGCTGCAGGCAGCAGACCCGACACTTGGGGGCTACTCATCAGAAAATTCAGTTATGCTCAAATTGCTATAAGTCCCAGGTTGTCGCAGGCTAGAACCCGACACTTGGGGGCTACCCAGTTTGAAGCTATCAGTTCTCAAGGAAGACCCGGAACACTGCAAGTAGTAGATCCGGCTCTTGGGGGCTACTCAGTTCGAAGATTTCTGGGTATTATAAATTCAAAGGCCTACAAGAAGACCCAGAACGCAGCAAGCTGCAGTTCCGGCTCTTGGGGGCTGCTCAGTTTGAAGCTCAAAAGCTATTAAAGTAATAAACTTGAAGTCCCAGTTTGCTGCGAGCAACAACCCGGCACTTGGGGGCTAGAGTCGGGAAGTAATATTCTCCGAGTTGAAGCATCAAAATTATATCCGGATCATAAAAATCTGTAGCATCATTCAGCATAGCCTCCGTATGAGCAGGCTTAATCAAGTCCGGGTCAGATGAACCCGGGTTGAAGAAAAAAGATTATATGAGCTGGGACGCCAAGAAGAGTCGGCCCAATGATTTAACAGTCTAATCCGGACTTTTAGTCCAAAGTATTTCTTATTTCAGGAGGTTAACCCGGATGATTGAGCTAACGGCTCCATCCGGGACATGATGATCAAGATCAAGGTCACAAAGGAGAGCAAACCAAGCTCATATCCAAAGTCCCAGAGATTAAAGTCGCAAAGCGATGGCCGGGTTATGAACAGGACGCCAGGAAAGAGCCGGCCAAACTGATACCCGAGATGGCCGGGTTATGATTGTTATTGTTTTTTCAGATGATAACCCGGACAAAAGAAGTGACGGCTTCCCCAAGATTATGCCCAAGAGTGCAAGGTGAAGCAAGCCAAGTCTGATGTCCAAGTTATCCTGGGGGCTACTGTTGGGGGGATCATAACCCGGTAGGCCCACCGACATAGAAGACCAGCCGGCCTGGCAAGAAGCCTGGGCCGGATCAAGCATAAAGGAGATGGGCTGGGTTCCACGTAAACCGGCGTACGACGTGTGACTTGGCAAGCAAGTAAGGAAGGCTCTAGAAGATCCGGAGGCAATATGCATCACGGAGTCCAAGACTTGGAAGATACGAAAGACAAGACGAGTTAGAGTAGAACTCCTGTAGTCTTACCATGTAAACCAGGAGACCCGGATGTCTATATAAGCGGGCTCCTAGGTCATAAAGAGATAGGTCCAATAGGTTAAGAGAGGTGGAATAAGTCAAGAGAGAGCCCCCAAGAGAGAGCTCCCACGCCCGGGTTCATCTAAACCCGGCGATCGCCATGAGCGCACCATGTAACATATTATCATATCAGTGACTTATAGCAAGACGTAGGGATCCTCCACCGAGGGGACCCGAACTTCGGTAAAAAACATATTTTCCCGCAGTGCTAGACAATCTCCAGAACACCAGAGTCGCCTTGCCCCTCATCTTCAAGTTACCTCCGGGTAACATCTGCCGTGACAATCCCGCGACACCAACCTTTGCAGAAAAGAGTGAAATTGCAGAATACTGAAGGGAAACTCTACACAATGATTGACAAATGAGAATGAACACGAGTCGTTTTGAGCTGCAAGCAAATTCTGCAACTTTTCTGTTTCTGTCCTCTTATTTAACATTGGCATAAAATGGGCTAGCAAACATGCGCTGAAATAAAGCCACGTCGACACATCAGCCCTGCCATCCCAAGACCAGCCGTATATGGCTACTCCAAACCTAAGGCAAAAGAATCGGTCATGCCATTGCTGGTGTGCCATTGCCTACTGCTGCCTGATCACACAGGCGACACATAATTGAATGTCTGAAGGACTGAAGCTACGAGCTTAGCACTGACGGCACTAAAACAGAGCGCAACAACTGACGAGGAGAGTGGCAAGATGGGCTCACAGGCTCATGCAGGAGTGGCCATAGTGGACGACGCAGTGAGCGTTGATGGCGGACGCCCCCACCTCGTCGACGCAACATGAGTTGTAGGCGGTGTCGGCCATCCCGTAGAACTTGGTACCGCCGCCGCCGCCCAGCTCCCTCCGCAGCGCCCGCGCCACCGGCGCCGCGTCCTTGAGCAGCTCGTCTGGGAACTAAAAAGCGCCATGGAGACGAGAGAGAGAGAAAAGTTAAATGCTTGGGAATCAAACACAACGACACGACTAAAAAACAAGGAGATCTCGAGAAATAAAGAAAGGGGAAATTGCCCAGAGGGCGACCCTAGTGTAGGCGCGAGTCCGAAGGAGCTCGGCGCTCCGCAGGATCTCGTACATGGAGCTGTTGTCGTCCATGGCCTAGGATTCAAAGAGAGTGGGCTCAGTTCGGGAGGAGAGGTGCACATGGTAGGAGGACTGCAGGAGAGCTCGCAGAGGGACGGGAGGGAGGAAGAGGGTTTCACGCGGCAGGCCGCCGCTGTAGTTGAGTTTAGGACTTTCACGCGGGCCGGTGGGTGTAGTGAAGATCTAGGACGACGTCTCTGATTTTGGTAAGGGGAGTGGAGGGGGGCGAAGGGGACGGCCCTGGAGCAGGGGACGGTGGCAAGATAAGCGGATTAGTTTCACGTAGCACACAACAAGAAGAGCAAGAAAATAGGATCTGGGTTTCTATGTGAGTTTCTTGCGCATGCACCGGAGATAATCAGATATTGTTTTTGAACCGGTACAACTTATAGGTGGCAGAGCAGCGTAATTAGACATGTAGTGGCATGGCATTTGGCGTGTGACACCATTTGTCGTGTGACACCATACCACGCATTCTACTTTAATAGTAAAGATGAAGAAAGATGAGATGATACGAGGTTGATCAAGATGTTGATCAACACACAAAGCTACAAGATGTACCAAGTGGATCATGTATCTCTTCGGATGTTAAGCTCTTGTCCATATAGCTTTGTGACTAACCCAAGTGTGTGTGTGTGGTATCCATATGTGGGGTTAGGTATCTTCCTATGGGCTTGCAACAAGAAGAACATTTCATATAGCTCATGGAGGATGATGTCATGCGGTGATCGTCATCAAGGTTGAGAGGTGCAAAATCAAGAGAAGCATTTCGGAAATATCTTATGCCTGAGCTTGAAATGGAGACATGAAGATGAAGCTAAGCGAATCTCTCCCATAATGGAGACATAAAGATGAAGCTAAGCGAGGCTCTCCCATAATGGAGTATGGGGGAGTATTTGGAGAAGTCTTCGTCAAGCATGTGCTAGAAAGCGCAATCAAGAAAGGTGTTCCAACTTGAGGGAGTGAGGATCATCTTCATCTAGCTCAAGTGGATTGCTCAAGGCAAAGGTATGATCTTGAAAGGGTTAAAGGATAGGTAGGCGTACTATCTGTCGGCCCAGTGGATTCTAGGGTGTGCAGAGCCCACTCTCCACGGCCCTCACACGCGTCGATGCCGACGAAATGACTAAGGACCAAGCGGAACGCTTGGGAAGACCCCCGAGGGGAGAGCTCTCTCGAGGGGACTTGAGGGGGCAGCGAAGGGCCTGAAGGGGCTCCCCCTGAGGCCGCCCCCCGGCAAGGCTTTCTCCCACGAAGGGGAGTCAACATAACCCCCTCCACAGGCCTCCAGGGCCCTGTGGAGATACTTTGATACGAAGCAACCGCTGCAGAGCGCACATGGCCTCTGCAGCAGCCGCAGAGTGACGCGCGCGTCTGCGCGCGATGACGACGGCGCCGCAGTTGCCGTTCTGGTGATAAAAGGAGTCAACAAAGCGCTGTGTCCCCTGCGCCGCCAACAAGGCTTTCCTCTTTGGTGATAAAGCAGGTGGCCAGCGCAACGCTCCAACGGCGACGTCACCGTGGGCACCCCCACGGTCTCTGCAGTACCAGCTGGCCGCTCTGCAAAGACGGCGGCTGCCCTGCCACGAAGGCAGGCTTTGCGACCATGGACCGAGTCCATGGGCACCTCAGCTGCGGTGCACCCCGCTCCACCATTTCGTCGCCATGTGGGAACCCTTCCACTGCGCAGCACGCAGGGATGAGTCCCGGGGCGCCTATATAAGGAGCAAGAGCGCCACCGTAGCGGGGGACCGGCGGATCGATCAATCACTCATCCATAGACACCCCGCAGTAGCTTAGCCGAGCCGAGCGAGCCCAAGGAGGAAGAAGGCCCGAACCTTCCCCCTCCAAGCTCCGCACTGCCTCGCGAGGACCCGCGGCAAGCTCGTTGTACTCACCCTCTGCTGAGCAATACAGACAAGCAAGAGTAGCGGTTTTACCTCACCCTGAGGGCCGTGAACCTGGGTACGGGCCGGAGTCCATCTCTGTCGTGCCGTTCCTCTACAGGCTCGACGAGCACCGTCGCCGAGCCGGTCGTAGGTTGTTGACCAACGTGTTCAGTCCCCTTCACGAACTTCTCCCCCGAGAGTGGTTATCCCTGTTCCGTGGGAATCACACCTCGACATTTGGCGCGCCAGGTAGGGGACTGAGGCGCGTCTTCAACCTCCAGCCGGCTTTCCGCCATGACGGACACCCGCACGACGCGCGCCAACAGGCGCGCAGCTGACAGGGCTCACACCGAGCCCGGCACAGCTCCCACCCGTGGCCGCCGTGGCCGCCCTCACGCTGCCGAGCGCGCCAACACCGGCCCGCATGTGGAGGAGCTTGAGAGCGAAGAGTACAATGACAGCGCACACCGCGCCGACGGGGACGGCCCCCCGGAGCGCAACGACGATGCCGAGTCTTCGCATCCGTCGCGGCGCCAAGGCGCGTCCTCTCAGGGACGCCCAGAGCCCACGCCGCACACCGCGCTCCTCATGGCCCAGGAGCTCCTACGCTACCGGCCTAGCGCTGAGGCCCACGACCAGTGGTTGGACCGCCTCAACCACCTCGTCGACGTCGCCACCACGCGCCCCGCCCCGTCGCGCTCCATGGTCCAGCACTCCGGCCGCGCGGGAACGGCTGCACTAGATGCGCCTCCGCCGCCGCCAGGACCGCGTCCGGCCGCAGCGCAGAGGGCTCCTTCTCACGCCTCCTCGCCGCACGACTGCCAGATCGTGCAGCGTACTGCGCCTGACACGCGGGTGGGCATGGAGCGCCGCAGGGACCTCCAGAATCGCCTCGTCGAAGAGCTCGGCCAGGCAGGGCAGCAGAACCGCAGGGTTCTCCAAGGAGGAATCGCCACGTACGCTTCTGGCTGCATGGCCTTCACCCGCGCTCTGCGCCGCGTGGTCTGGCCGCAGAAGTTCATGCCGGCCCTCCCCAAGGGCTTCGACGGGTCGACCAACCCTCTCGAGTTCCTGCAGCTCTACACCACCTCCATCCAGGCTGCAGGGGGAGACGACAAGGTCATGGCAAACTGGTTCTCCCACGCGCTCAGGGACTCCGCGCTGTCCTGGCTCCTCAACCTGCCTGAGGACTCCATCGACTCCTGGGAGGAGCTCTGCAAGCAGTTCGTCGCCAACTTCAAGGGCACGTACGAGCGCGCACTCACCCACAACGACCTGCGCGCTGTGGTGCAGAAGAAGGATGAGACCCTCCGCGAGTACATCCAGCGCTTCAGCCAAGTGCGCAACAAGATCCCGAACATCCCTGACACGCAGGTCATCGCCGCCTTCAGAGAGGGCGTCACGAACCGCAGGATGCTCGAGAAGCTGGGCATTCACGACAAGCTCACCTCTGTGGTGAAGCTGTTCGACCTCGCGGACAAATGCGCTAAGGCAGAAGAAGGACTCCTCTTCGTCAAGATGAGCCAGCGAGGGGACGACCAGGCTGAGGGCTCCAAGAGCCACAAGAAGCGCGAGGAGACCAAGCGCAAGACCACTGCTGTCCTAGCGGCAGAGCCAGCCGCCAAGAACGCCCGCAGAAGCTCCCCCGAGCCTGGTGACAAGGAGGCGGGCCACCGTCCGTTCTGCGTCTACCACAACAGGCGTGGGCACGCCACAGACGACTGCTTCGACCTCAAGAGGTTGAGCAGGGAGCGCGAGCGAGGAGAAGGCAGCGAAAGCCGTGGCAGAGGTCGCGGCTACCGCAGAGACGGCATGGGCAGGCGCGATGGCGGCTACCAGAAGCCGTCGGGCACTCAAGCCAACGCCGCCGAGAAGAACAACAACCTCCCTGACGAGGAGGATGGAGGCTACCAGGCCCCGAGAGGGGCTATGGCCTGCATCCTCGGCGGGGCTCAGGCGCCCAAGTCGAACAACCAGTTCAAGCAGTTCGCCCGCGAGCTCAACGCCGTGCTCCCGAGCACCGAGACCTCCAGGCCCCTCAAGTGGTCCCAGTACACCATCGCTTTCGACGCCAAGGACCACCCCAAGTCGACCAAGACTGTTGGGACCCTCCCCCTGGTCTGCTCCCCCACCATCAACAACATCACCGTCTCCAAGACGCTCATTGATGGGGGAGCTGGCCTGAACGTCATCTCTGTCGAGACCTTCGAGACGCTTCAAGTGCCCTACGAGTGGCTTATGCCCTCCAGGCCGTTCACCGGGGTCACCAGTGGTTCCATCAAACCCCTGGGCCAGGTCCGGCTCGCCGTCACCTTCGGCACGCAGAAGAACTATCGCACAGAGCTGATCGACTTCGACGTCGCCCACATCGGCCTGCCGTACAATGCCATCCTCGGCTACCCCGCTCTCGCGAAATTCATGGCCGTCACGCACCATGCCTACAACATGGTCAAGATCCCCGGCAGCGCTGGCACCATCGCCATCCATGGTCATATCCTGGACGCCACGCGCGCTGTCGAGAGCGCCTACAAGGCAGCTGCCATGGCATTCCCGGCCGACGAGCACATGGAGCCTCTCGAGAGGCCCAAGAAGAAGAAACAAGTGTTCTCTCAGGAGCAAGCTGCCACGAAAAAGGTGCCACTGGGCACCAGTGGCTCGGGGGCCGAAGGCTCGGGGGCTAGCGTCACCATAGGCGCTGCCCTGCCTCCTAAATAGGAAAGCGCGCTCGTCGCCTTCCTTCAGGCAAACTCTGACATGTTCGCATGGACTCCGTCAGATATGTCTGGTGTACCAAGGGAGGTGATCGAGCACCACTTAGCCGTGTGTCCAGACGCACGCCCCGTCAAGCAAAAAGCACGCAAGCAAGCCCCCGAGAAGCAAGCATTCATCATCAAGGAAGTAGAGAAGCTAAAGGCGGCGAAAGTCGTCCGCGAAGTCGCGCACCCCACTTGGCTCTCCAACGGCGTGGTTGTCCCTAAACCCGCTGGCGGAGGCCGACTCTGCATCGACTACACCGATGTCAACAAGGCCTGCCCCAAGGACCCATACCCCATGCCGAGGATAGACCAGATCGTGGACTCTACCGCGGGCTGCGACCTCCTCTGTTTTCTGGACGCCTTCTCTGGTTACCACCAGATCCAAATCTCTAAAGAGGACGAGGAGAAGACAGCATTCCTCACCCCCTGTGGCGTGTATTGTTACGCATGCATGCCCTTCGGCCTGAAGAATGCTGGCGCCACTTTCCAGAGGCTCATGAGGATCGCCTTGGGGGCACAGATGGGCAGGAACGCTGGGGCCTACGTCGATGACATAGTGGTCAAGTCTCGAGAGGGAGACACACTCTTGAAGGATCTCGAGGAAACCTTCGCCAGCCTGCGCAAGGTGAACATCAAGCTGAACCCCGCCAAGTGCGTCTTCGGGGTCCCTTCAGGCAAGCTCCTCGGGTTCCTGGTGTCCCACCGCGGCATAGAAGCAAACCCTGACAAGATCAAGGCCATAGAAGGGATGCAACCTCCTCGCCGGCTCAAGGAAATGCAGCGCTTAGCAGGCTGCATGGCTAGCCTGGGCCGATTCATCTCCAAGTTCGGCGAGAGAGCCCTGCCATTTTTCAAGATCATGAAGAGGTCTGGCACATTCAAGTGGACCCCTGAGGCGAACAAGGCCTTTGAGGACTTAAAGAAGTATTTGGCCAGCCCACCAATCTTGGTGGCCCCCAGGACAGGCGAACATCTGAAGCTGTATCTTTCAGCCACTCCTCAGACCGCAAGCGCCGTCCTGGTGGCCGAGAGGGAAGAGCCTGTCCGCCCCAAGAAGAGCACTGCCACTCCAAGCCCAAAGCCCCCCGACAAGGATCTCGTCGAAGGAGCAGCCTCCACAGACCCACTGCCAGGCCCACAGCCTCAAGTCGAGCCTGCTCCCGGCACCCCTGTCGAGACCCCCCGGCAGGCGGATCTCGACAAGGACCCTTAGGAGCCTATGCAGGGGGCTAACGCTGGAACCCCACCGACAACCCTTGTCGAGCACCCCGTTTACTTCGTCAGCACGGTGCTGCGGGATGCTCGGGAGCGGTACCCAATGCAGCAGAAGCTCCTCGTCGCGCTCCTCATCGCCTCCAGGAAGTTGCGACACTACTTCCAGGGCCACCCCATCACGGTGGACACTTCTTTCCCCCTGGAGCAGATCCTGCGCAACCCCAACGCCACAGATCGTGTCGCGGGATGGAACATAGAGCTGCAGCCATTCAACTTGCGCTTCGACACCACAAGAGTCATCAAGGGGCGAGTGCTGGCTGATTTCGTCGCCGAATGGACTGACCCAAGCCCTGAAGAGCCTCGGGGGGAAGAGGCTGAGCCCGTTGGAGATACAATGCCCAGCCACTGGACCATGCACTTCGACGGAGCCTTTGCCTGCCGCAATGGCGGGGCAGGCGTCGTCCTAACTTCGCCCAAAGGCGACAAGCTCTACTACGCGGTCCAGTTATGCTTCACGATTGACAAGATCTCCAACAACATCGCCGAATACGAGGGCCTCCTCGCCGGCTTAAGGGCCTCCATCGCTCTAGGCGTCAAGCACCTACTCATCAAGGGCGACTCCCAGTTGCTCGTCAACTTCTCCAACAAGAGCTACACGCCTAAAGACGACCACATGGCAGCATACCTTGAAGAGGTCCGCAAGCTCGAGAAGCACTTCAGGGGCATGGAACTCATGCATATCCCAAGGAAAGAGAACCAGGAGGCCGATGATATCGCCAAGCGAGCCTCGCGAAGGCAACCCCAGCAGGCCGGCGTCTTTGACGAAAGGCTCGCCAAGGCATCTATCAAGCAGCCTCAAGAGGCCACAGCCGCAAGCACAGATGAAGCGCTCCCACCACCTCCTGAGTCTGGGGCCCCCGATTGCGGCCCCAGCACAGGGGAGCGTCTGTTGCTGACGGCAGCCCACCAAGCCACAGGCTGGATTGACGAGCTCAAGGACTACTTGGTGAAGGGGATCCTCCCTGAAGAAGATGCAGAAGCAGAGCGAATCGCTCGATAGGCGAAATCCTACTGCATCCTTGAGGGAGACCTCTATCGCAAGCGCCTGAACGGCATCGCGCTCAAATGCGTCCCCCCCGAGGAAGGCCAAACGCTGATCAAGGACATCCACAGCGGGGAGTGCGGCCACCACTCGTGTGCGCGCAACCTCGCGGGCAAGGTCTTCAGGAGCGGTTTCTACTGGCCGCTAGTGCTTCAAGATGCGGTCACCATCGTGCAAGCCTGCGACGCCTGCCAGTTCCACGCCAAGCAAATCCATCAGCCGGCACTGGAGCTCCAAACCATCCCGCTCTCCTGGCCGTTCGCAGTCTGGGGGCTGGACATCTTGGGCCCCTTCCCGAAGACGCAGGGGGGCTATCGCTTCCTCTTCGTGGCCGTTGACAAGTTCACCAAGTGGGCCGAGGTTGAGCCAGTGCGCACCATTCCAGCCGGAGCCGCGGTGAAATTCATCAGGAGCCTAGTCTGCCGCTTCGGGGTGCCCAACCGCATCATCACCGATAATGGCTCGCAATTCACCAGCGGCATCTTCCGAGCCTACTGCGACAAGCTCGGCGTCAAGGTCTGCTTCGCCTCGGTGGCTCACCCACGCAACAATGGTCAAGCCGAGCGAGCAAACGCAGAAGTCCTCAAGGGCCTCAAGACCAGAAGCTTCAACGTCCTCAAAGGGCACGGCAAGGGCTGGATCGATGAGCTCCCATCCGTGCTCTAGTCCATGCGCACAACCGCTTCAAGGCCTACAGGCGAAACGCCGTTCGCCCTTGTCTACGGAGCCGAAGCTGTCCTCCCCACAGAAATCAAGCATGGATCCCCACGGGTCCTTGCCTTCAACGAGGACATCCAAGAGGACCTCCACAACGACGACCTACTGTTCCTCGAGGGACTGCGCCGCCACGCCGCCCTCAGGGCGGCGAAGTACCAGCAAGATCTGCGACGCTACCACAGCCGCCATGTGCGCTCGCGCACCCTCGAGGCGGGTGACCTCGTCCTCAGGCGAATCCTCTCCAGGGAAGGTCTCCACAAGCTCTCGCCGATGTGGGAAGGCCCCTACAGGGTCTCCCACATCGCCAGGCCTGGCGCAGTACGCCTCGAGACCGAAGACGGCATCCCCGTCAAGAACCCGTGGAACATCGCGCATCTGCGCAAGTTCTACCCGTGATCATAGTCACGCCAGGCATTTTTTGTCTCTAGAGGGAAGCTCACGGCTTCACCTCCAAGCTTCTCAAAGCTTCTCCCGAGGCTCAGCCCTCTGAGCTCTCCTGCAAATGAGCCACCGCAGGCCGCAGTGAACCTCTGCCACTAATGGGTGGTCCCCATGCCTCGACATGGAAGGAACATTAGCTTGGCAAACCCAAGTGCAATGAACCGATTCTCGTTCCAAGTGAACTTTGCGCTCAGGCGCCGTTTTCGTTCCAAGTGAACTTTGCGCTCAGGCGCCATTTTCGTTCCAAGTGAACTTTGCGCTCAGGCGCCATTTTCGTTCCAAGTGAACTTTGCGCTACGGCGCCGTTTTCGTTCCAAGTGAACTTTGCGCCAAGGCGCCGCTATGTAATATTTCGATGGCAAGTTTTACTTTCATCCCTTACTCTCAAATGTGCGCTTATATTCTTCCCATGCGCACCTCGCGAGCGGGGGCTGAGTACGGTGCCTGTGCCCAAGAGCACCCCAGCAGCACTGCAAAATCCAAGGGATCCTGAGCTCTGGCTAAAGGGCATGCTCCCGGATACACGCCACCTCCCAAAAGGACCTTGGTACTCTCTCTCCTCGCGAGGCACTCATGAGGAAACCTATAAGCGCGCATAAGTCCTTACTACTATGCTCTAGCGTTTTGGTTTGCCTCTCTAACGTCCACAGGGAACGAGAGCCTCTCCAGGCCTGTGGAGGAAAAACTCGGCCCCTGAAGGGAAGGACATCGCCAGAGGAATCCCCCGCAGGGCGAAAAGCCTCGCGAAGCTAAGTTCCCTGTTCACATCAAGAGAACCCTTGCATCTCTCTCACGAGCACTCCACGTCCCTCGAGTGGTCCTTTCCCTCACTCTCCATGGGCTGCTTGCGCGTCAAAGGGGGGCCCTCAGCATCGCGACTCGACGGCTCTTACCTCTCTAAGCCTTAAACTCCCCCCGGCCTTGCCGAGTCATTGCTCGAGCATACCGCAGCGGCGGAGTCATAGTGCGAAGAGAAGGGTCCAGCGACGCAGAGTAAAAAAGACATGGAGTTGAAGCAAAGGCTCCTCGAGGGGAGCACACACAGACTTAGCGGCACATGCTTAAAATAAGAAGTATATTACAGACTGAACAGCAAAAGTCTTTAAGATAAACATCCCTACAGCGCTACAAGCGCACTACACTGCAGGAGAGGATCTCAGGAGGAAGTTAGGCAGCGGCCTCGTCGTCGTCCTGGCCGGATCCTTCCTCTTCAAGCTCGCTCCCTTCGTCGTCGTCCTCGTCCTCCGCTGCGGCCCGCTTAAAGCGGCTGCAGAAGTCGTCCACTTGGTCGCGGACAGAGTTGGAGGCCTTCCACCTTGCCTCCCCCTCAAGGGGTTCGGTCACCGTGGCGAGGTCGAACCCGGGCTGGAGGTGCACGAGGTTGGAGAAGATGCGGTCCACCGCCACCGCCAGGAGCTGGCGGCACTCCTCCTCGACCACGTCGCGGAGCTCCGCAGCGGGGCCCTCGAGCGCCGTGAAGAGCTGCTCGAAGTACAGGAGGTAGGTGGCGGCGTCGGAGTGGCCTTGAGCCGGGACAGACGGCGCTTCTGCTCCCAACTTCGCAGCAAGCTCGCGGCCCCGGCCCGCCAGGGACAGGAACATGCGCTCCCGCTGCTGCGACAGCACCTGCGCAGCCTTGGCGCTCTCGGCCGCCTCCACCGCCTTCTCCACGGCAGGACCCACCTGCTGGTTCATCTCCTCCATGTCCGCCATGAGGGAGGTGAGGTCCTGCGCCGTGCGATCGCGCGCCTCTTCAGCAGCGCGGCGACGGTCCACCTCGCGCCCAAGGCGGGCGCTCAGGGTGGTGTTTGCCTTCTCCAACTTGTGGATGCGGGCGGCGTCCTCGTCGCGCCTCTTCTTGAAGCGCTCCTCCTGCCTGGAGAACTTGTCCTTGTAATCCTTGGAGACGGCGGCGCGGAGCTCCTTCTCCTAGAGTTTCTTCATGGCCTCCTCCTTTCGTTCCGCTAGCCGCGCGTTGGCACGCTCCACGCTCCCCTTGTGGGCAGCCGCTTCGCGCTCAAGCTTGCTGAGCGCCGCTGTCAGGCTATCCTCGCGGGCCTCGAGGGCAGCGCGCTGCCCCGACAGCTCCTGCTCCCTCAGCGCCAGCTGCTCGTCGCAGCGGCGCACGTCCTCCTCGCGCTCGCCCAGAGTTCGCCCTCTGGCCTCCAAGTTCATGCGGACCTCGTCCAGCGCAGACCGCACCGTCTCAGAGTCGGCGAGAATCTTCGTCTCGAGCGCGACGAGCTCCCAACTTCGCAGCAAGCTCGCGGCCCCGGCCCGCCAGGGACAGGAACATGCGCTCCCGCTGCTGCGACAGCACCTGCGCAGCCTTGGCGCTCTCGGCCGCCTCCACCACCTTCTCCACGGCAGGACCCACCTGCTGGTTCATCTCCTCCATGTCCGCCATGAGGGAGGTGAGGTCCTGCGCCGTGCGATCGCGCGCCTCTTCAGCAGCGCGGCGACGGTCCACCTCGCGCCCAAGGCGGGCGCTCAGGGTGGTGTTCGCCTTCTCCAACTTGTGGATGCGGGCGGCGTCCTCGTCGCGCCTCTTCTTGAAGCGCTCCTCCTGCCTGGAGAACTTGTCCTTGTAATCCTTGGAGACGGCGGCGCGGAGCTCCTTCTCCTGGAGTTTCTTCATGGCCTCCTCCTTTCGTTCCGCTAGCCGCGCGTTGGCACGCTCCACGCTCCCCTTGTGGGCAGCCGCTTCGCGCTCAAGCTTGCTGAGCGCCGCTGTCAGGCTATCCTCTCGGGCCTCGAGGGCAGCGCGCTGCCCCGACAGCTCCTGCTCCCTCAGCGCCAGCTGCTCGTCGCAGCGGCGCACGTCCTCCTCGCGCTCGCCCAGAGTTCGCCCTCTGGCCTCCAAGTTCATGCGGATCTCGTCCAGCGCAGACCGCACCGTCTCAGAGTCGGCGAGAATCTTCGTCTCGAGCGCGACGAGCTCGCTGTGCTTGGCCGCCAGGGAGTGCTCCACGGCCTCCCGCTCTGCCCTGGCCGTGGCCAAGTCCTCAGCCGCGGCCCGGCGCTCGGCCTTCAAGGGCTGCAGAAGCTCCTCGGCGTCGCGCATGGCGCCCTCGCGGACCTACTCGGCGAAGCGTATCGCCTCCTCGCGCTCCTCCTGCAGGGCCAAGTCGCTCTGCCGGCGGGCCTCCACAGCCGCGTGAAAGGCGGCCCAAGCCCTCGCGAGCTCGTCCCGCTGCCGGACAAGCTCCTGGTCCTCCAGGGCGAGATGGGCCTCCAGCCCCTCCAAGGACTCCCGCACCAGGCGGAAGGCAACGTCTCGGCGCCCACGGCTCCAGTCCCAGCTACCGAGGGCGAGGGCCTGCGAGGGCCTGCGTGGCATGGAAGGCCCCGCGCCCGCGTCGAGCCTGGTGAAGGTAGCCTCCGCGTGGGCCTGGGGGCTTGGAGGCAGGTGCCCCTCCTCAGCGCCTG
Organism: Poa annua; assembly: GCA_026929855.1. Taxonomy (NCBI): domain Eukaryota; kingdom Viridiplantae; phylum Streptophyta; class Magnoliopsida; order Poales; family Poaceae; genus Poa; species Poa annua. Next base: position 23,525,096 of record CM049439.1, on the reverse strand, counting down.
CCTGCTGCGCCCCGGAATCGTCTCGCTCGAGCGGCACTTCCTTGCTCGCTTCCGGGGCAGAGAAGGTCTGCCCGGTCGCCGCTGCCTCCTCCTCCGCTGTAGTGCTTGGAGGGGAGGGGGGAAGATTCTCCCTGCTGGCCTTGGGAGGGCTCGGAGCTGGCGGGGCGCCAGCCGCAGCTTCAGGTTGTGCTGGAGGGGTGGCTGCGCAGGGCGGAGTAAGTGCCCTCTCCATCTGCTCCTCCACGCGCTCCTCCTCCGGGGGCGGCACGTGTGCCCCCGTCTGGGGCATCTCCTCGCGAGGGCCCGTAGGAGTCTCCTCCTCAGGCCGAAAGACCTCCCCAGCCGCGGTATCGTCCGCCGTAGACTCAGGCACGGCCTCAGGAGCGGCTCTCTTCACGTTCGCGGCCTTGCGGAGCCTTCGGCGCTTCGCAGCGCTGGGTCGCTGGCAGAAGGAAAAGAAAATCGGTCAGGGGGAGGAGACAGGCAAAAGACTGAAGAAGAAAATCAAGAGAAAGAACACTTACCCTGTCTTCTTGGCGCGGGTGTCAACCCACGCCATGCCGGACGAACGCGAAGAAGGCGCGGCCCGGACTCCGGATCCCTCAGGAGCCGCCTCAGCTTTCCTCTTGAGGGAAGCGCTTGGGGGCTCCCCGGCAGGCCTGTCGTGGGCCGCCTTGGTTCGGGGCTCCTGTCGCCCCGCCTTGGCCTCCTCATCGTCGCTGGAGGAGAGCTCGAAGACCTCCTCGGGAGGGGGCGAGGCCCTTGACGAGCTCGCCCCGCCTGTAGAGGGGACGGCCCCAGCCGCATCGTCGCCCTGCTCGGCGTCAGACGCGTACGGCGACTCCGCAGCGTCTTGTCCCCTCGCCACGGGCATGGGCCCATCTTCCTCCTCTTCCCCCGCCAGGCCTAGTGGGGTGAAGGTGGGCATCCGCTCCAGAATCGCCAGGCGCGAGGCCAGGTTTATCTGGTGAAGAGGCCTCAGCTCCGCCGCAACCGCCACGGACACGTCGGGGTTGATGAAGAGGCCGCCCATGATGGTCTCGACAACGGCGGGGAGATGGTCGCATGGGTGGAGTCGCATCGAGTCGGAGGGACCCGCGTACATCCACATCGGCTTCTTATGCGCCTGTAGGGGCGCGATGCGGCGGCGCACGAAGTCCTCCGCGATCATCTGGCCGGTGAGGCCGTTCTCCCGAAGCGCCCTCATGCGTGCCACGAGGCCCCCGATCTTCGGGCCCTGGAAGGCCTGCTTCCCCCAATGGGTGTTCTTCACGGGCGGCGCCTCCGGGACCTCGAGGAAGGAGCTCTGCGACTTGACGCCGATGAGGAACCACTTCTGCCTGAAGTCGTCCACCTTCTTCGACACCGCCGTGACGGGTTTGTCGTTGCTCCACGACATGGGGATGTAGACGTCCCCCATGCCGTCCGCAATGCGGAAGGACACGCACCCCGTCCGCTCGGCCTTCGCGGTGTTCCGGAGCGCGTAGAAGCTCCGGAAGAGGGCCACCGAGGGATGCACCCCCAGATACGCCTCACAGAGGTAGGCGAAGATGGAGAGGATGAGGATGGCGTTGGGATGCAGGTGGAGAAGGTGGATCTGGTAGAACTCCAGGACGGCCTCGAGAAAAGGCGAGTACGGAGGCACCAGTCCGGCGAAGAGAGTGTCGAGGAAAATGGGGAAAAACTCCGTCGGAAGGCGGCCGTGCCTCGCGGCCTGAATGGCGCTGGCGCCGTGTTCATTGGTCTTCCCGGCCACCAGGTGCTGGATCTTGCCCAGCGCCGCCGCATCGACACGCACCCCGATCAGGGCGGGTCCAAGCGCTTCTTCGCCCTGCGCATCGGAGGGGAGCGTGGACATCGCGGCCTTGCTTTTGGGTCCGCCCATTGTCAAGGAGGATGCTTAAAGCAGAGCGCCGGGGAAGAAAGGAGTTCGCCGGAGGAAGAAAGAGTTCGCCGAAGTTGGAGAACTAAGAGCTCGAGAGCTGGAAGAATGGAGGCGCAGAATGGGAAGTAATGACTGCGATTCGGACCGGCGCGCAGCTTTATGCCCCGTCCGAGCAGTTACCAAGGCGTAATCGTGGTGGACGTGGTGGGACCCCCCACTACGCACGATCGACCGGAGAAACCGAGTCGTCGCAAACTCACCACCAAGTGACGCGTGTCACGGGCAGGCCGGACGTTTTGGACCCGCGACGCTTCGTCTGGGCCCGATGGGCCTCGCCGTGCCCGTCGTGGGCCCGGGGGCTACTGTCGGCCCAGTGGATTCTAGGGTGTGCAGAGCCCACTCTCCACGGCCCTCACACGCGTCGATGCCGACGAAACGACTAAGGACCAAGCGGAACGCTTGGGAAGACCCCCGAGGGGAGAGCTCTCTCGAGGGGACTTGAGGGGGCAGCGAAGGGCCTGAAGGGGCTCCCCCTGAGGCCGCCCCCCGGCAAGGCTTTCTCCCACGAAGGGGAGTCAACATAACCCCCTCCACAGGCCTCCAGGGCCCTGTGGAGATACTTCGATACGAAGCAACCGCTGCAGAGCGCACATGGCCTCTGCAGCAGCCGCAGAGTGACGCGCGCGTCTGCGCGCGATGACGACGGCGCCGCAGTTGCCGTTCTGGTGATAAAAGGAGTCAACAAAGCGTTGTGTCCCCTGCGCCGCCAACAAGGCTTTCCTCTTTGGTGATAAAGCAGGTGGCCGGCGCAACGCTCCAACGGCGACGTCACCGTGGGCACCCCCACGGTCTCTGCAGTACCAGCTGGCCGCTCTGCAAAGACGGCGGCTGCACTGCCACGAAGGCAGGCTTTGCGACCATGGACCGAGTCCATGGGCACCTCAGCTGCGGTGCACCCCGCTCCACCATTTCGTCGCCATGTGGGAACCCTTCCACTGCGCAGCACGCAGGGATGAGGCCCGGGGCGCCTATATAAGGAGCAAGAGCACCACCGTAGCGGGGGACCGGCGGATCGATCAATCACTCATCCATAGACACCCCGCAGTAGCTTAGCCGAGCCGAGCGAGCCCAAGGAGGAAGAAGGCCCGAACCTTCCCCCTCCAAGCTCCGCACTACTTCGCGAGGGCCCGCGGCAAGCTCGTTGTACTCACCCTCTGCTGAGCAATACGGACAAGCAGGAGTAGCGGTTTTACCTCACCCCGAGGGCCGTGAACCTGGGTACGGGCCGGAGTCCATCTCTGTCGTGCCGTTCCTCTACAGGCTCGACGAGCACCGTCGCCGAGCCGGTCGTAGGTTGTTGACCAACGTGTTCAGTCCCCTTCACGAACTTCTCCCCCGAGAGTGGTTATCCCTGTTCCGTGGGAATCACACCTCGACACTATCAAGAGGGGCTCTCGAGTGAGTAATTTGATCGCATCTTTGTGGAGAGCTCAAACATTTGCATGCTTGGCATATCATCTTTCTTGGTTCTTATTTGGCTTCTATCCGTGAGGATTTAGAACTTGGTTCATCTCCATGTCAACCTCTAGTTCATCAAAACGGATTTCGTATCGAAAACTTATTGCATTTTTGTTGTTGGAGGTTTCACCGGTTGTTTTATTATCGAGATGTCTTACCTTTTCCCATTTGGTTTTAACCTCCCTTGTTGTACTATGATGTTTCTCTGCATGATCTTAAACATCAAAAATGGAGTTCAGATGGTCAAGATATCATCGTTTTTGTTTGGGTGTTTCTGCAGTTTTTTGTCCAGCGATGTAGTACCGCCGGCTACCGCCAGGAGTCGAGGAACTAGCGCGTTTTGGGCGCCCAGAATCACCCGGGGCGGTAGTACCGCTGCCTGAGCGCGATTTTCACATAACGGTTAGATTTTGGGGGTCATATTTAAGGGGGTCTTCTTCCCCATTGATCCCAAGCTCTAGAGCACGAAAATCCCCTCCATTGTTGACCTTTTTAAGCTTGGCTATCTCTCAATCCCTACATTGATTCTTGCATAGGGAAAAGGGAGATGAGATCTAGATCTACATTTCCACCAATCCATCTCTCCTCTAAGTGAGGGGAACCTAGTGGATCTAGATCTTTGAGTTCCTTTTTGTTCTTCTCCTTTGTTCTTCCTCTCTTCTCCCATAAGCATTAGTTGCTTTTGGTGGGATTTGGGAGTGAAGGAGTTGACTCCTTTGTGGTTTCTTTGTTCTTCCTCTCTTCTCCCCCCATAAGCATAAGTTGCTTTTTGTGGGATTTGGGAGTGAAGGGTTTGACTCCTTTGTGGTTTCTTTGTTCTTCCTCTCTTCTCCCCCCCAAGCATTAGTTTCTTTTGGTGAGATTTAGGAGTGAAGGACTTGAGCATTTCTTGTGTTCTTGCCATTGCATTGGTTTGAGCCCTCCATGAGGATTCGTGCTGGTGAAAGTTTGTGAACTTGTTACTCTTGGGTCATTGGACCCTAGACGCCTTTGTGGCGGAGACCTTTTGTGGTCGATTAGGATAGGGGTGTAAACGGATAGGATAATTTCCGCACCGTATTCGATTCCGAAACCATTTTATTCAATCCATATCCGGTTTTAAGGAATCCGGCGGATAAGGATATCCGATTCCGAACTTGACACCCGGATATGGTATAGGATACGGTACGTAAAATAGCCTAAAATATGGATTATCCAAAATTTAAATAGGATTATCCGATGGTTTTAATCCGAATAATCCGATTTTCTACCGAAATGTCTAAACTAATATAGCATAATGTGCAGCTAATGAATTGTCGAATTCGTCCGTTGAACAACATCTCACTTAAATAGTCAATGAAAAGACTATGAAGTCAAAGTTTGTTAGTTATTTGGTTATCGAATAATTATTTTTAGTTGTATAGTTTGACAATTTACTTATGCGCGTATAAATCCGATTAATTTTGTTACCGCTCCGAATCCGCCCCATTTCAGTTCCCAAATCCGCCATCACGGATATCTGCCTCCGAATCCGCATCCGATCATTATCCGCTCCGCTCCAAATCCGATGAAAAATTATGGTGAAGGATATGGTAAAGGCAAAATCCGATCCGATCCGATCCGTTTACACCCCTAATTAGGACCTTTTGTGGTCAAGACCTTTGTGGCTAGTTGAAACCTTTGTGGTCAATTAGGACATGTTGTGGTGAAGACCTTTTGTGGTCATTTGGGAGCCCTCAATTCGGTTGTGGGTGTGTGCCCCAAGGTTGTTGTACGGGATCGTTCTCCGCCCTAAAGGAGTTCATAGTCGAAGGTGGACTCGTACCTTTGTGGTCAAGTTCATCGGAGAAGAAGGTGAGGCCTTTGTGGCGTTGAGCCAACCTGTTGTGGTGGCTCATGATACGTCTCCAACGTATCCATAATTTCTGTTGTTCCATGCTTATATTATAACAATTGCAACATGTTTTATACACACTTTATACCATTTTTATGCATTTCTGGGACTAACCTATTAACAAGATGCCACAGTGCCAGTTCCTGTTTTCTGCTATTTTTGGTTCCAGAAAAGTTGTTCTAGAAATATTCTCGGAATTGGACGAAACAAAATGCAAAGTTCCTATTTTCCTAACACGTACACGGAGTCCGAAGGGGAGCCAAAGAAGAGCCACGAGCCGGCCACACCATACGGTGGCGCGGCCCCACCCTTGACCGCGCCAACACATGGTGTGGGCCCCTCGGGCGCCCACCGGCGTTGCCCTTTCGCCTATTTATACCTCTTCACGGGAAAACCCTAACCCGATCACTTTTCCACGAAACATCCCGTAGCCGCCGCCGTCGTCGACCCTAGTTCGGGAGGGTTCAGAAGCTCTTCCCGGCACCCTGTCGGAGAGGGGAATCATCACCGGATGGCTCTACATCACCATGCCCGCCTCCGTAGTGATGCGTGAGTAGTTCATCCTTGGACTATGGGTCCATAACAGTAGCTAGATGGTTGTCTTCTCCTCTTGTGCCATCATGTTTAGATCTTGTGAGCTGCCTAACATGATCAAGATCATATTATTGTAATGCTACATGTTGTGTTTGTTGGGATCCGATGAATATTGAATACTATGTCAAGTTGCTTATTTAATATCATGTGTATGTTATTTATGATCTTGCATGCTCTCCGTTACTAGTAGATGCTCTGGCCAAGTTGACACCTGTAACTCCAAGAGGGAATATTTATGCTAGATAGTGGGTTCAGTCTCCATTTAATCTGGGGGAGTGACAGCAACCTCTAAGGTTGTGGATGTGCTTTTGCCACTAGGGGTAAAACAGCGATGCTTTGTCTAAGGATAATTGTATTGCTTACATTACGCACTTTACTTAATGCAATAATCTGTTGCTTGCAACTTAATACTGAAAGGGGTGCAGACGCTAATATGAAGGTGGATTATTAGTCATAGATGCGGTTGGAACGGTATATGAATCATGTTGTAATGCCCAAGTAAATCTCATAGTAGACACCATGACTAGTATATGCATTGTTATGCACTTCTTTATTTTGTCAATTGCCCAGCTGTAATTTGTTTACCCACATGTTAATCATTTATTATGGAGAGACACCACTAGTAAATTGTGGACCCCGGTCCATTCTTTTACATCTATAATACAACCTACTACAAACACTGTTCTTTTTCATTCTCTGCAAGCAAACATCATTTTCCACACTATACGTCTAATCCTTTGTTTTCAGTAAGCCCGGTGAGATTGACAACCTCACTGTCTCGTTGGGGCAAAGTAGTTTGGTTGTGTTGTCTGCAGGTTCCACGTTCGTTGTTCACACCGGTAGTGCGCCCTGCCAAAGTCAGCCACCAACAACCTTCAGAAGTGCCTTCATCTCCTACTGGTTCGATAAACCTTGGTTTCGTACTAAGGAAAAACTTGCTGCTGCACTCATCATACCTTCCTCTTGGGGTTTCCCAACACGCAAGCATCAAGATCTTTTCTAGCACCGTTGCCGGGGAGATTAAGCCTCCTGCAAGGGGAGTCTCTCACTTCCAATCTCTTTACTTTGTTATTGTCTTGCATAGTTTATTTTTAATTTATCTTGTTTTCTTCTTACATAAAAAACACAAAAAAATTAGTTACTTGCATTTATTTTTGTATTTTGGTTTTGCCTTAATTTTGCCAAAATGAGTACTCCTGAGAACACTAAGTTGTGTGACTTCACTAGCACAAATAATAATGATTTCATATGCACTCCCATTGCTCCACCTGCTTCTAAAGCAGACTTTTATGAAATTAAACCTGCTTTGTTAAATCTTGTTATGAAAGAGCAATTTTCTGGTGTTAGTACTGATGATGCTGCTGTCCATCTTAATAATTTTGTTAAACTTTGTGAAATGCAAAAGTATAAGGATATAGATGGAGATATTATTAAACTTAAATTATTTCCTTTTTCTTTGAGAGGAAGAGCTAAAGAATGGTTATTATCTTTGCCTAGAAATAGTATTGATTCATGGACTAAATGCAAAGATGCTTTTATTGGAAAATATTATCCTCCTGCTAAGATTATCTCTTTGAGAAGTAGCATTATGAACTTTAAACAATTTGATAATGAACATGTTGCCTAAGCATGGGAAAGAATGAAATCACTGGTAAAGAATTGCCCTACCCATGGACCGACTGTTTGGATGATCATCCAAACCTTTTATGCGGGACTGAACTTTTCTTCAAGGAACCTTCTTGATTCAGCTGATGGAGGTACCTTCATGTCCATCACTTTGGGTGCTGCAACAAAACTTCTTGATGATTAATTATTCTGAGTGGCACACAGAAAGAGCTCACCAAGGTAAGAAGGTAAATTCTGTTGAAGAAACCTCTTCCTTGAGTGACAAGATTGATGTTATTATGTCTATGCTTGTGAATGGTAAATCTCATGTTGATCCAAATAATGTTCCCTTAGCTTCATTTGTTGCACAAGAAGAGCATGTTGATGTAAACTTCATTAAAAACAATAATTTTAACAACAATGCCTATAGGAATAATTTTGGTAATAACAATTATAAGCCTTATCCTTCTAATAATGGTGATGGTTATGTTAATTCTTATGGTAATTCCTACAGCAATAATAGAAGTGTACCCTCTAACCTTGAAACCATGCTTAAGGATTTCATTAGTACACAAACTGTTTTTAATAAAACTGTTGAGGAAAAGCTTGGTAAAATTGATGTTCTTGCTTCTAAAGTTGATAGCCTTGCTCTTGATGTTGATCTTTTGAAATTAAAAGTTATGCCTAATGATGTTAAAGAGAATAAGACTTTTGCTACTACTAATGCCATCCAAGTTAAAATTGACAACAATATTAGGATGTTGGCTGAATTGCATGCTAGGTGGGAAAGAGAAGATGAAATTGCTAAAGAGAATAGTATAGCTAGAGTTTGTATTATTACCACCACTAGTAATGCTGAAGGTTCAAATGCTAGTAAACCTCCTACTATCAATGGTAACATAATTAGTGTTGGCAATGTTTCTACTACCTCTTCAAAACGTTTAAAATTGCCTAAAACCACTGAAACTATTCCTGATAAAAGTGCTGAAATTTTTAGAAACATGGGAGACAATGGTTCCACTACCATTGATCATAATGATTATTATTTTGATGATTGTTATATTTCTGAAGTTATTATGTTCTTGCAAAAGTTATCTAGAAGTCCTAATGCTAATGCTATAAATATGGCTTTTACAAAACATATTACAAATGCTCTCATTCAAGTTAGGGAAGAAAACGTAAGACATGAAGCTTCTATCCCTAGGAAGTTATAAGATGGTTGGGAGCCCATCATTAAGATGAAAGTGAATGATTTTGATTGTAATGCTTTATGTGATCTTGGTGCTAGTATCTCTGTCATGCCTAAGAAACTCTATGATATCTTGATTTGCCACCCTTGGAACACTGTTATTTGGATGTTTATCTTGTTGATAATGCTATTAAGAATCTTTTGGGGAGAGTTGATGATGTTCTTATTATGGTTAACTATAACCTTGCCCCCGTTGATTTTATTGTTTTGGATATTGAATGCAATGCATCTTGTCCTATTGTTTTGGGAAGACCTTTTCTTAGAACTGTTGGTGCCATTATTGATATGAAAGAAGGAAATATTAGGTACCAATTCCCACTTAAGAAAGGTATGGAACACTTCCCTAGGAAGAGAATGAAGATACCTTTTGATTCTATTATTCGAACAAATTATTCTGTTGATGCTTCTTCACTTGGAAACACTTGACTTTCACTTTCTGTGCCTAGCTGAAAGGCGTTAAAGAAAAACGCTTATGGGAGACAACCTATTATTTTATTTCTGCAATTTTTATTTTATTTGAGTCAAAGAGCTTGTATACTTCTGTAGCAACTCCTTTGTATCTTTATTTTATTGCATTGTTGTGCCAAGTAAAGTCTCTAGTAGAAAGTTGATGCTAGATTTGGATTTCTGCACAGGAACAGATTTTCTGCTGTCCACCGTTTACTTCGTAATATATTTCAGAAAAATCGAAATGAATTGAATTTTTTTTGTGTGCAATCCTCAGATATGTACGCAACTTCCATTACATTTAAGTTTTCTGATCTGAGCAAGTTAAGTGCCTCGAAAAAATTCGTCTTTACGGACTGTTCTGTTTTTGACAGATTCTGCCTTTTATCTTGCATTCTCTCTTTTACTGTGTTTGAGTGGATTCCTTTGCTCCACAAAACATCAGTGTCTGTAGCTAATGTCCAGAAGTATTGGTGATGATTGTGTCCATGCAGAACATGTGAATTTTTTATTATGCACTAACCCTGTAATAAAGATTACTTTGAGTTTGGTGTGAAGGAAGTTTTCAAGGATCAAGAGAGGAGAATGATATGATGTGATCGAGAAGAGTGAAAAGCCTAAGCTTGGGGATGCCCCCGTGGGTCACCCAAGCATATTTCAAGAAGACTCAAGCGTGTAAGCTTGGGGATGCCTAGCTGAAAGGCGTTAAAGAAAAACGTTAAAGAAAAGCGCTTATGGGAGACAACCCATTAATTTATTTCTGTCATTTTATTTTGTTTGAGTCAAGGAGCTTCTTTACCTCTGTAGCAACTCCTTCGTATCTTTATTTTATTGCATTGTTGTGCCAAGTAAAGTCTCTAGTAGAAAGTTGATGCTAGATTTGGATTTCTGCACAGGAACATATTTTGGCCGTCTGCCGTTTAATTCATAATAAATTCCATAAAAATCAAAACGTCCTGAAAATTTATATGTTTGATCCTCAGATATGTACGCAACTTGCATTAGTTTTAAGTTTTCTGATCTGAGCAACTTAAGTGCCTCGAAAAAAATTCGTCTTTACGTACTGTTCTGTTTTGACAGATTCTGCCTTTTATTTTGCATTCTATCTTTTACTATTTTTGAGTGGATTTCTTTGCTCCACAAAACATCAGTGGCTGTAGCTAATGTCCAGAAGTATTGGTGATGATTGTGTCCATGCAGAACATGTGAATTTTTGATTATGCACTAAGCCACTAATAAAGATTACTTTGAGTTTGGTGTGAAGGAAGTTTTTAAAAATCAAGAGGGAGAATGATATGATGTGATCAAGAAGAGTGAAAAGCCTAAGCTAGGGGATGCCCCTTGGGTCACCAAAGCATATTTCAAGAAGACTCAAGCGTCTAAGTTTGGGGATGCCCAAGGCATCCCCTTGTTCATCAACAACTTATCAGGTCATCTCTAGTGAAACTATATTTTAATTCTCTCACATCTTATGTACTTTACTTGGAGCGTCTATGTGCTTTTATTTTTGCTTTGTTATTTTCATTTTCTGAATAAATTGGATCCTGACATTCTTGTGTGGGAGAGAGACACGCTCCCCTTTTTCATATGAATACTCGTATTCTTCACTTATATTTGTTGAATATTCTTGTCTATTACTTCAATGCTTTTAGCTCCTGTTTTTCATGCATCTCTTGTTCGGAGCTGTTAGTTCTTGTAAAGAAATGCTCTCTTGTTTCATTGTTAAATTATTTGGAGAGTTTGTGTTGAAATAAGTTGATTGGTGTTTGGTTGGAAACAGAAAATGCTACATGTGGTAGATGGTATATTGAAAAAGACATACGTATTCTTGTAGATCATTGTCTTGGATATTGTGGTGCTTGGCAATTGTTTTGAGCTCTCAAGTAGATCATGCTTAAGCTCTTGCATCATGTAGTTAAAGCCTATTAGTGAAGAACTACCGTAGAGCTTGTTGAAACTTGGTTTGCATGTTTGCTATCTCTAAGGTCTAGATATTTTATGGTAAAAGTGTTTGAGTAACAAGGAAGACAGTATAGAGTCTTATAATGCTTCCAATATGTTTTCATTTAAGTCTTGTTGTACCAGTTAGTATCTTGTGTTTGCTTCAAACAACCTTGCTAGCCTAAAACTCTGTACTGAGAGGGAATGCTTCTCGTGCATCCAACCCTTGAGCCAAAACCCATGCCATTTGTGTCCACCATACCTACCTACTAGGTGGTATTTCCTGCCATTCCAAGCAAATACTTCGTGTGCTACCTTTATTCAAAAGCTATTATCTCTTATTTGTGTTAATGTTTTATAGCTTGTCGTGGGGAAGTCACGGTAGATGCCACGGGGTGGCTCATCTTAGGTTTAGAGCAAGGCGACATCAGGGATTCACAGAGGGGTTCACACACCGAGTTTACCCAGGTTTGGCCCCTCACTTGGGAGGTAAAGACCTACTCCTGCCTGTATATTATTGGATCTGTATGGGTGTACAAAGTGTGTGCCTAAGAGCTATACAATAGCTCTGGCGGCTATCAATCTCAGATGGAACCTGCGTTAAGGTCTCTCCTAGTCGCCTTATATAGGGGGGCGACTAGGGTTTACATGGGGATGACAAGGTAAGCAACGCGGTATTAACTACACACGAGATATCCGGCTTGGCGAGTGATCTTCAGGATAGCCTTCCCGATCCGAGTGGATATCGGATCTCCTTCCTCTCCGAGCCGATGTATCGAGTCTGTTATGAACCCGGTATCTCTCGAGGGACCTCCGAGTTGGGCTTGGGCCACCTGGTCCTCTCGGGCCGACTCGCGACTTTGGGCCTATCCGGTTGGCGTATCCCCATCATTAGCCTCCGAGTTCGTCAAGGACTCGTCTCCGAGTTGGACTCCGTCTTGCGGCGTTCCGGGGTCGCGTCGTTGGACGAACTCCTGAAATAAAAGGAAAAGACAACAGGTCGAGGTAGGAACAATAATCTCGTCGAGTTGCCTCCCAGATCAATTCAGGTTCTGAGGGGACGCTTGCATCTCGCCGACTTGATCCTTTCCGGCTCGTCGCTTCGTATTCATTGGTATGACGTCACGACATCTTTGACCATTTGTCCTCTTGCGTTTGTCCGCCTGACGCAGCGAGTCGACTGATCTGACAAATAAGGGTGTCACGGCTGCGCGCGCGTAGGGACGGAGCGATGGTAATGATGATTGTCGGTGACGTGGCAGGTTGATCCATCGGCTGCGAGACGATCGGCCCGGTGGAGTTGCGCGGAGGCTTGTTGACGTGGTGCCTCCTTGCCGAAGACGAAACATCACCTTACGCGGTTTTTTTGGGGAGGCGTGCGTAGTGGGCGTCGTGGAGGCGAAGCGGTTACTTCTCCACGTTGCTATAAAAGCAGGGTAATGGCGCAGCGACGAGCTCATTCGCCTTGTTCGCGCTCGCATGGCACCCTTCCTTCGTCTCCAGCCACCGCTCCTCGATCTCCCAAGCTTAGCGGCCGTCCCGTCATTGGCAGCTCAAGCTCCACATTCTCCCGCCTAGTAATGGCTCTGACGAAGGCGGGGTGGGAGCGCTCCTCCGTGCCCACATCCGAACTCGAGCGCCTGGAGAAGGAGGGGCTGCTTGAGGCGAGGCGATGGAGGTCGGCTGGCGCAGATCCGGGCCCTAGTCCGCGCAGCGACGAGGTCGTCACCTTCACGGCCTTCGTCGAGCGCGACCTCGGCTTTCCCACGTCGGAGTTCTTCCGGCGTGTCCTTCTCTTCTATCGCGTCCGACTGCACGACCTCACGCCGAACTTGATCCTCCACCTCTCCGGCTTCGTCGCGCTGTGCGAGGCGTACCTGGGGTGCGCCCCGTACTTCCCACTATGGCTGCACCTCTTCCACGGCAAGCTGGCCGACAAGGGCGAGATGCCCGCCTTTGGCGGGTTGAACTTCCAGGTCCGCACCATCGTGGACTACGTCGACCTGGCGCTGCCTTCCAAGGTGGTGTGGATGAGGACGTTCTTCTATGCGAAGGACAAGCCCCCAGCTGGCGAGGTCGGTCTGCGTCCCTTCTCCGAGTCGCCGAGCCAGCCGCGAAGGCTGCAAGCCCTGCCTAGCTCCGCCGACCAGCCGATGGTGGGCCGACTAATGGCGCGCTTTCAAGAGCTGAAGGCGGAGGGGCTGAACGGGCTCGACTTGGTGGGGATATGGGTGAAGCACAAGATCGCTCCGCTCCAAAGGCGACCCACACTGATCTGCGAGTACACCGGCGTCCAGGACCCATCGCGCCACGATCGCACGCCATACGTGACCCTGGAGGACTTCGCGGATCGCATGAAGCGGCTCACAACCCACGTCGCCGAGTGGGAGCTCAGCAGGCGCAAGCCGTACCGTGACAGTCACCCGGCTCCCAAGGTAAGCGCCATGCTGACCTTACTGCTTGCCCTTGGTGTCGTTGACGAGCTGACCCTTGTTGGCTGACTCGGCCTTGATGCTGTTTGTGTTTGTGCAGGAGTTCCGAGCATTGGAGGGCCTGCCTCACTCCACGGAGGGTGAGGCTGAGTTCATCGCGGGGGATGAGGGCCAAGACTCCGGCTGGCGCTCGCACCCTACACTTCCTCCTGACCCGGTAGCGACGCGGGGCTGCGATGTGGGAGATGACGATGAGGATGATGACGCTCCTCTCCGGATCGGGAGGAAACGTCTCGCATCCAACGCTGTCTCGGCCGGCCCGAAGCGGCAGAAGGCGCTGGCGTTCCGCCCTTCATCGAGGGGGTCGCATCGTACAGCTGCTGCCACCAAGGAGAAAAAGGAAGAGAAGACGCGGGCCGCGTCGGCTCGCTCTTCTTCTCCTTCGACCCTTATGTCGCCGCGGTCCAGCCGGCCGCGATTGGCATTTACATCCACCCAACCCGCCGTGGTTGACAGGTATAGACAGTCTGCTTTATCGGTGAGTTAGCATTGACTATCCGATCCATCATTTTTGACTTTGTTTTTTGCTGGCAGGGCTGAGGTTCAGAGCCTCAGCGACTTGGAGGGCGATGGACCGTTCGTCGAGGTCCGTAGGAGCCCGCCGCGAGTTGGAGACGTGGTCTCTGGACCCGGCGAATCGTAGGACCAGCAAGAGGTGCCTCCGTGTTCGGAGAACCCGGAGGTCGCCGAAGTGGTTGTGGCGATCGCGCCCCAAGTCGCAGCCCCCGAGGCTGCGGCTGCTTTGTCATGCATACCGAGTCGGACGGACTCGACATTGGCCGGGGCTAGCCGGCCTCCGTCTTCGCCTTTGTCTGGGCCAACGTTTGCGGCCGCCGTCCAGATGTTGGCGGAAGCCCATCAAGTAAGTTTCCAACCATTTTCTTGTGACTGTAGCCATATGTAGCCCCCAAGGCTCGAGTTGTCCTTGTAAGAGGCGACTTGAGTCTTCATAGTTTTTAATCTGGACGTGTTGGCCGTTATCCATCTATAGTAGTTGTCGGGCTACATTTGTGTTGATGTTGATGTAACCCGTGTTTTTCTTTTCCGTACATGTTGATGTAGAGGGAGGTCGACTCTCTGACCCGGCAACTGGATGCCGAGCGAGAGGAGACCCGACGCCTCCGCGCCGAGATAACCGGCGAGGGTCCTGCTGTGGAAGCATCATTGCCCGGTGATGCTCGCCAGAAGGAGGCGGAGGAGTCAGACGCCGCCCATGTCGCCGCGGTCAACACGCTGCAGGAGGCGTGTGCTGACCTGACCCGGCGTCTGGAGGAGTGCGAGCAGTCGCTCGTAACTGCCACCCAAGACTACTCCGTTGACCTGAAGGGGCTGGAGAAGAAGGCGGAGGAGGCTGGCAACGAGCTTGTCGAGTTGGAGGCCCGGATTGAGGCGCTGGTCACCGAGGCGTTTGGTGACTTTAGGCGCAGTGTCCTCCATTCTCCTTTCTTGTATGTTTCTGAATTTTCTTCGTTGTTGTAGGCGCTCCCGCGGAGAGGCAGACGGCCAAAGCGCAGCTCGTCCGACTTGGCCTCCTGGTGAAGCATATCTTCACGACATCGACCGCCATAGTGAAGGCTCTGTCACCACTGGATGACCCGCCACCGTCTGCCGCTGTGGGAGCAATGATGTTGGAGAGTCTGCCGCAGGTGGTCCGCTGGCTGCACGAGTCGTCGTGCAGAGCTGGCGCGCTGGTGATCCTGTGCATGGTCCGGGCGAGATATCCCCGAACCGATATACACAAGCTCACCAGCGGCTTCCCTCTCGGCCCGGATGGCCAGGCCTTTGATGTGGATGCAGCGGCTGACGTACTCTCCGGCTATGCTTGCCGGGTTGAGCGGCAGCTGGACCACTCGGAGTTCTCCTTCGACGTTGTCGCGCCTGAGGACGCCGACCGGCGGCAACTCGACGTCGAGCCTGCCAGCGAGTGCTTGTTCAAGCGAGCGCTTGTTCTGCCCGGGTGGAATCTTCCCGGGCTGCGGCTGATTCTGCTGCGGGAGCGTCTTCTTCTGCCCGGGTGGAATCTTCTCCATTGGTGGTGTCGACTCCGGCGGACGAGCCTCCCGTGGTTGAAGAGCTTTCCGAAGGAACTGCTGCCACTGCTCCGACTTCGGCACCGGGGCAATAGGCCCTCTTTTTATTTTTTTATTTATGAATAGCTAGGGTTATGCCTCAGGGCTTTTCATGTAATTGAACAAGTATTTGATGGGAGTCGGCATTTCGGAGTCCAAATTTCTGTGTTCTTTTGCCCGTGCATCGACTTAGTTTACTTGTGTTTTTCATTTGTGCGCTTTCGTCACGTAGTTAAGTTTTTCGCTTGTAGAAGCTAGTCGAGCGTGCGACCTCGCTAAGTGTGCCTCGCATGACGTTTTTCGTGTCGAACGCGGCGTCCATTGCTGGCAGAATCCGACTTGGCGGCTTCGTTACCATGCCCGGACGGCCGGCTGCACTACTTGTTCATATATATCGATGGGCTGATGACTTAGGAGAAAACGAAACTTATTATTTTCTGCCGCATGGGCAAGGGAGTCCAGTGGTGAGTCGCGCATCGTGGCGTGTACTCTCTTTGACTACCTATCAATCACATGACGTAGGAGTAGGAAAAGATAAAGACTCGAAAGCATGATGTAATGAAACAGAGCCCCCGAGCGTGTCAGAGGCTGCCGGCTTTATTTCCTTGATTGATAATGTAGTATTACAAGGAAAATACATTTATTGAGATTAGCGGTACACGCTTAATGTTTCGGCTATGTGTTTTTGTTGCCGTCGCAGCGACGCAAGCCTTTGAGGATCCTTGCGCTGAGTTGGGCTATGAGACGACCGATGGCGGCGAGGCATCCTGAGGGTTTCCCTTCGTCTTCCGGGTTCTCCAGGCCTTTGGCTTTGGGCGCATAGCAGAACACCCCGTAAGGTGTAGTGAACGGAGTCCTCCTTGTATCTTTGATGCACCGGGTGGTGTTGTTGGGAAACCCCAAGAGGAAGGTATGAAGTAGTGCAGCAGCAAATTTCACTCAGTTGTGAAACCAAGGTTATCAATCCAGTAGGAGTTGAAGAACACTTTGGACGTTGTTGGTGGCGCCGTTTACGATTACCAACGCGGAACCTGCACACAACACAATCAAACTATTTTGCCCCAACTTGACAGTGAGGTTGTCAATCTCACCGGCTTGCTGTAATAAAGGATTAAACGTATGGTGTGGAAAATGATGTTTGTTTGCAGAGAATGGTATTCTTGCCCATTTAAGGCCCTACCGCGATGCGCATGAGCCTCTGGAAAGTGGCTCCCGCGTTCTTCAGACCGAACGGCATGTACACATAGCAATACACGCCGCACGGGGTGAGGAATGCAGTCTTCTCCTCGTCCTCCTTGGCTATTTTGATCTGATGATAACCTAAGTAAGCGTCGAGGAAGCATAAGGGGTCGCATCCGGCGGTGGAATCCACGATCTGGTCGATCCGTGGCAAGGGGTACGGATCCTTAGGGCAGGCCTTGTTGAGATCGGTGAAATCGATGCATAAACGGCCTTCTCCGGTGTGTTTTGGGACGACCACAGTGTTGGCCGTCCACTCAGGGTGGATGACTTCACGAACTATGTTTGCCTTCTCTAGCTTCTTGACTTCTCGTACGATGAACTCCTGTTTCTCGGGTGCTTGGCATCTCGACTTTTGCTTCACGGGGCGTGCACTTGGGCACACGGCTAGGTGGTGCTAGATCACCTCCCTCGGGACACCAGGCATATCCGACATGCTCGTAGCGAACATATCGGCATTTTCCTGGAGGAAGGCGACGAGCGCGCTTTCCTATTTGGGCGTGAGGCCTCCGCCTATGGTGGCGGTAGCCCCCGTGCCATTAGGTCCCAGCGCCACCTTCTTTGTCGAGGCCTTCTCTTGGGTGAAGAGCGTCTTCTTCTTCCTCCCGGAGCTCTCTGGTGCGTCGTCCCCATCGGCGGGGTGTGCGGCAGCCCCCGAGCGGTAGGCCTGCTCGACCGAGCGCATGCAAGGCTGGGCGTTCGGTTTGTTCGGTTTGTTCGGTCCGGTCTATTCGGTCTCTGACAATTTCGGTTATCCAGAAATGCTACCCATATTACGTTCGGTCTTTTCGGTCTTTACGTATTCGGTCTTCGGTCTTTTCGGTACGGTCTTCGGTCATGACCAAATCGACCAAATTATAAAATGGCAGCGCAAGTATATATATTGGTAGCAAAAAAAAATGGCAGCGCAACACCTTTCGGTGGCATCACAAGCCTGGAAACAATGGGACCAAACTTTGCACAAATACATACAAAATTGATAGCACAACAGTATACGTTGTCAACATAAAATGGTATTCCAACTCCATATAGTAACTCACATCTCACAAATCTGAGAAAACGAACAAGGCATCAACCACTAAATGTTTTTTTGTTGAGAAAAGGCATCAACCACTAAGTAAGCCAGGGAGCAACGAACAACCAAAAAATAGGTGGAACGCTTGCTAGCATATAAATTTGGTCGTTCGGTCTATTCGGGTTATCCAGATGTGCTGACCAAATTTCTAAACTAATTTCGGTCCTTTTTAATATACTACCCAAATTTGCATTGGTCTTTTCGGTCTCGGTCAGTTCGGTTTCAGTCTCGGTTTTTTCGGTTTCGGTTATCGGTCATCGGTTTTTATGCCCACCCTTAAGCGCATGGAGTCCTTCTCGTCGCAACGGATGGTGATCGTGGCCTTGCTGCCGGGGATCTTAACGAGGTTGTAGGCGTGATGCATGACTGCCATGAACTTGGCGAGTGCCGGGTAGCCGAGGATGGCATGGTATGGTAGCCCAATGTGAGCCACACCGAAGTCGATGTATTCCGTGCGGTAGTTCTCCCTCGTGCCGAAGGTTACCGGAAGGCGCACTTGCCCAATCGGGATCGTGGTGCCCTCGGTCACACCGGCGAACGACCGTGTAGGCATCAGTCGGCTGTATTCCACCTACATCTTGTCGAAGGTATCGATGGAGATCACGTTGAGGCCGGCGGCCCCGTCCACCAAGGTGTTGGTGACCGCAACGTTGTTGATGGTCGGGGTGCACACCAGCGGGATGGTGCCTACCGTAGCGACAGATTTGGGGTGGTCGCTGGCATCGAAGGTGATCGGGTACTCCGCCCACTTGAGGCGTCGAGAGGCCTCTGCCCCCGGGAGGGCAGCGCTGACGGCACGGGTCAGCTGCTTGAAGTGGCGGTTCGAGATGGGCACTTGAGCGCCCCCCCAGGATGCAGGCCGCGTGCCTGGGTTCCTGGTACCCGCCGTTTACCTCCGCGGGGAGGTTATGGTTTCCCTCGTCAGGCTGCTGCTGCACGGCATTGGCCTGAGGAGGCTTCTGCTGGTTGGTCTGGTAAGGCCCTGCCAGTTTTGCTGTTGGTTGTTGGCCCAGCCGCCCCCATTGTTCCATTTATTGCCTCCGCTTTTGTACTGTCCACCTCGGCCTCCGCCGCGGTTCCCGCCGGAGCCCCCGCGTTTCTCCTGCTGCTTCTCACGCATCTTCTTGAGCTCGTTGCACTCGCCGGTGCTGTGAGAGTGAAGATGGTGGTACTCGCAGAAAGGGCGGTCCTCATCGTCCCTCTTTGATTCTTTCTTCGACTCGCGCTCGGGCTCTGCGGCTAGAACGGCGGGCGCCTTCCGCTTGGAGTCCTTTGCGCTCTTCCCCTTCTCGTCGGCAGGCTCCTCATCAGGCGCGTTGTGCTGGGAGAGTCTGCCTTCCTCCGCCTTGGCGCACTTGTCGTCAAGGTCGAACAACTCTACCACCGTTCCCATGTCGTCATGGATGCCGAGCTTCTCCCTCATGCGGGTGTTGGTAACTCCTTCCATGAAGGCCGCAATGATCGAAGCGTCGGTGCAGTTGGCGACCTTGTTGCGGACGTGGTTGAAGCGCTGGATGTACTTCCGGAGTGTCTCTCCCGTCTTTTGTTTCACTGCGCGGAGGTCGTTGAGGTTGAGGGGTCGGTCGTATGTTTTCCTAAAGTTCGAGATGAACTGCTGGCACAAGTCCTCCCAGGAGGCCACCGATTTCTCGGGAACGTTCAGTAGCCATGTTCGCGCCGCCTCCTTGAGGGCAAGCGGGAACCAGTTCGTCATGACCTTGTCGTCGCCTCCCGCGGCCTGTACCCCCACGGTGTAGAGCTGCAGGAACTCGACGGGGTTTTGGGTCCCGTCGTACCGAGGTGGGAGCTCTGGCCTGAACTTGTTAGGCCAGTTGACGCGGCGAAGGTCCTCGCAGAACGCCACGCAGTCACCGATGTAGGTGGCAGGTCTCCCCGCTAGCCCGGCACGGTTCTGGTGCCCTGCCACTGCGATATTTCGGACCATCTGGTCCTGCCATTCCCGGTCACGTGCACGGGCATCGTTGGGTACGCGTGGGATGATTTGGCAACTGGGGCCGTCGTCGTGCCCCAGGTGCGGAGACGACGCGCCGTGATAAGGTGCGAGGGCTCGGTCGCCAGCTCGTTGGGCACGGACCGGATGAACTCCTTCCTCGGCGCGGGGAGGAGGTTGGTGTAGAGGGGCGGCGTCCACCGCTGGTCCTCTGGGAGCCGCAGGAGCGACTATTGAGCGGGAGGGTGCGGGAGTGATTCTCGCGGCTCGGACCAGCTCCGTCACGCGGGTGAGCCAGTCCTCATGGGCGTCCCCGGCCGGCCTGAAACGTAGGAGCTCCTGCGCCATCCGTAGCGCCGTGCGCGGGCCCGGTGGAACGACCTAAGCCGAGGATGCTGTGCGCGCGACCGATGGTGCCACAGAAGGCCCGACGGAAGGCGCGACGAAGGGCAAGACGGTGCGCGCGACAGACGGCGTGTCCTGCGGCAGAGTCGATGCAGTGGACGAGTGCTGGCCCTCCTCTGGTGAGCCGTCTTGGGTCGCCGCGGCCTCGCGGCGGATACGCGTCCCGGTGGTGGCGCGAGCGGCGCGGCGCAGGGCGCGCTGCTCACGGGTTTTTCCGGCAGGAGTGCGCTCTCCGGCGTTGCTTCCTCCCCTGGTCATGTCAGCTGTCGGTGAGGGTGAAGCGCGCTCAAGACCCCCTACCTGGCGCGCCAAATGTCAGAATATAGCCTCTGAAGAAGCTATGAGAGAGTATCGAACACTGGGGGCCTTAGGGCACCTCCAACGGCCCAGCGCAAACGGGCAGGGTTTCCGGACCGATTCGGTCCGCTTTGGGAGGACAGCGGACAGATTTTGGGCCTTCGTCCGTTTTGCGGTGGAGATGCCCCCAACGGCCGGCCGCATTTCATAAAAAAATAGGTCATGGAAATTTCATTCATTTATTACAACAAAGTTTGGATATAAAATAAACACGCTGAAATATCCGTCATTTATTACAACAAATTTGCGAATAGAAAGAAAAATAAACATGTAGCACTATTGGTTTCCTAGATGAGTCCACAGGTGCTCTATCAGATCATTCTGCAGACGTTCATGCAGTGGCTTGTCACGCATCTCCGCATACAGGTCTGAATACTGCTCGTATGTCACCGGTCTAGGTGTAGGCGCAACCAACTCACCCTCAAATTCCCAGCCTTGATCAAATATCCTCGCATCATCCCGTTCATTCTCGACAATCATGTTGTGCATGGTCATGCAAGCACTCATCACCTCCCACATGACCTTGCTCCACGTTCTTGCCGGGTGCCGAACAATAGCAAACCTGGATTGGAGCACACCAAATGCTCGCTCGACATCCTTCCGGCAAGCTTCTTGTTGCTGAGCAAACTTGCAAGCTTTCTCACTTCCAGGCATGCGAATGGTCTTCACAAAGACAGGCCATGAAGGATATATACCATCAGCAAGGTAGTACCCCTTGTCATATGCATTTCCATTAACCTCAAAGTTGATCACCGGTGCATTGCCCTCGGCCAACCTATCAAACACCGGTGATCTCTGAAGGACGTTGATATCGTTGTAAGAGCCCGACAATCCAAAGAAGGAGTGCCAAATCCGTAGATCTTTAGATGCAATAGCCTCAAGTATGATTGTGCACTCTCCAACGTGTCCCGGGTACTATCCTTGCCAAGCAAAAGGACAGTTCTTCCACTCCCAATCCATACAATCTATGCACCCAAGCATGCTAGGGAACCCTCTGCTCGAGTTCATGTTCAGAAGACGGGCAGTGTTTTCCAAATTCGTCTCTCTCAAGTACTCGGGACCAAACACCTGAACAATAGCTTCACAGAACATGTACATGGACTCTAGGCAAGTTGACTCACTCATGCGCAAATATTCATCTACCAGATCACTGGCTACTCCATATGCAAGCATGCGTATAACTGCCGTGCACTTCTGATAAGATGAGAAACCATACCTACCAGTACCATCGGGTCTGGCGACGAAGTACTCATCGTATGCCCTCACCCCTTCAAGTGTACGCATGAACAAGGGCCGTGACATCCGAAAACGGCAACGAAACTTGTGATCCGGATATGTTGGCTTCACGGGATGGAAATAGTCCTTCCAAAGTTGGTAGTTGAAAGGACAATGATGTCGCCTAGAGGGGGGGGGGGGGGTGAATAGGCGGTTTAAAACTTTTCCGGTTTGGCTTGATAATTGCGGAATAAAACTAGGTGTATAAATTAACAAGCCGACAACCTAAATAAACTAGGCTCACCTATGTGCACCAACAACTTATGCTAAGCAAGACAAACAACAAGGTGATAGCTATAGAATACTTCAAGCACGAAGGCTATCACAATGTAAAATGCATAAGTAAAAGGCTCGGGTATAGAAATAACCGAGGCAAGCGGAGATGAGGATGTATTCCCGAGTTCCTCCTTGATAAGGGAGTACGTCTCGTAGGAGAGGTGTGAACCGACACAACGGTTCAACAACCACAAAGGTTTCACCTTCTTCTCCGATGAACCGCACCACAAAGGCTTGGTTCACCTTCCACTATCGGAGTCCTTCGAGGCAGAATCCGGAGCCTTTCAACAACAATCCGGGGCACAACCCACAATGGGATTGGGGGCTCCCGAACGGCTTTCAACAACAATCCGGGGCACAACCCACAACGGGATTGGGGGCTCCCGAACGGCTTCACAAGTGACCACAAAGGTCCAACCACCACACGGGCGTCTAGGGTCCAAGGACCCAAGAGAACAAGCTCACAAACTTTCAACTTCCACGAATCCTCATGGAGAGCACACCGATGCACCAAATGCAAAAGGCAAGAGCACAAGTGCTCAAATTCTTCACTCTCAAGTTGCAATAAAGCAACAAATGCTTATGGGGGAATAAGAGAGGAAGAACAAAGAGGAGAACCACACAAGAACTCCAAGATCTAGATCCACTAGGTTCCCCTCACTTAGAGGAGAGATTGATTGGTGGAAATGTAGATCTAGATCTCCTCTCTCAAATCCCTCAAAGATATGCAAGAATCATGGGAGGAATTGGGAGAGGGGTAAGCTTTCCAAGGTCAACAATGGAGGTGAGAGAGGAGGTGATATGGGGTGGCCCGATCTTCTCAGTGAGCGGTGGGTAGATGGATGATGGTGGAAGATAACTTGCGAGAATCCGACGAACTCTCCGGCTGTTCCCCCGTTGCCAATGCAACAGCTCTTCAACCCAATGGATATTCGCGACGCCTCACACCGATGCAACGTAGCCGCCGACCACGAAGCGGTTTTGCAATCTACTAATTCCCAGTGGAACAACAGATCACACTCAAACTTCGGATAATAATCTCCAGAGCGCAACACAGTGGAGAGGTTGAATTCCTGAGCGCAACACAGAGGAACTCGAATATAGATGAATGCTTAGCAATCCAATCTAGGGTTTATGTTTAAACGTGGTCTGTGCTAAAAGCCACGACTTACAAGCCTATATAAAGGCTGCTGGACGTCCAACTTTGGGTTGGAGTCGAAAACAACCATAACTCTAACTTAAAGGAGTCTATTTGGAAACTGGCAGGAAACAGCCGTCGACTTGTTTTGGTCACCGAGGCTTGTCCGAGTCGAATCGGTGCTTCGGGTCGGATCCGTTGGAAAGGACTTGTAATTTCCTTTCCAACCTGTGCTTCGTTGCTTTATTTGGACTTCACATGAATAATCCTTGGCTGTTTCGAATTCGTGACTTCTGCCAGTCCGAACCGAAGGTCTTTCCTTTGATGGCTCCACTTCCTCCCTCGCCTCCCTCGTGCTTGCCATCATTGTCTTCATGCTCCATGCCTCCTCCAATGTTTGTGTTATCAATAAACCTGAGACAACATAAATGCATAGATTTAGGTAGTATAAAATTCTCATGATCACAAACATCATATGCAATTAGGAGCGAGTTCACCTGTTGATCAAGTAACTTTGTTCTGGATCTTGTCACTGGACCAATCCTCACTTGATCATGTTTATCTTGGGCAGCATCATCTTCTATCGGAGAAGATGGATAAAGACTTGGGATGTCCTCATCATCCTCCCCCCCTTGAAAAGGCGTCGTCCTCGACGCGTCAAGGTCATCTCCGGTGTAGGGCGTCAAATCAGCAACATTGAACGAATTGCTCACACCGAATTCAGTAGATGGAAGATCTATCTTGTAGGCATTATCATTGATTTTGGACAGCACCTTGTAAGGGCCATCTCCTCGCGGCATCAACTTAGACTTGCGCAAATTAGGGAACCGATCCTTGCGGAAATGAACCCAAACCATGTCGCCGGGCTGAAAAAGCACCTCCTTGCGCTTCTTGTTGACACGCGCAGCATTGTTCTTACCCTTCTTTTCAATTGCCTCCTTGGTCTTGATGTGTATCTTCCTCACGAAATCTGCACGCTTCGATGCCTCCATGTTGATTCTTTCTTGTGTTGGAAGCGGCAGCAAATCAAGCGGCGTTATAGGCTTGAACCCATACACCACCTCAAACGGGCACAATGTCGTGGTCGAATGCACCGCCCTATTGTACGCAAACTCCACATGCGGTAAGCACTCCTCCCATTCTCGCAAGTTCTTCTTAATCATGGCTCGTAGCAACGTCGATAGTGTGCGATTCACCACCTCCGTTTGCCCATCAGTTTGTGGATGACATGTGGTACTGAACAGCAGCTTTGTTCCTAGCTTCCCCCACAACGTCTTCCAAAAGTAGCTCATGAACTTCACGTCACGGTCAGAAACAATCGTCCTCGGTACTCCATGTAGACGCACGATCTCCCTGAAAAACAGATTAGCAATATGCGACGCATCGTCGCTTTTGTGGCAGGCAATAAAATGTGACATTTTAGAAAAACGATCCACTACCACGAATATCGAATCATGTCCTCTCCTGGTTCTAGGCAATCCTAACACAAAATCCATGCTAATATCCTCCCATGGAGTTGTAGGTGCAGGAAGAGGAGTATACAGACCATGTGGCTTAAGTTTGGATTTAGCCTTGTTGCATGTGATGCAACGCTTCACAAACCTGTCCACATCTCGCCTCATGCGTGGCCAATAAAAGTGATCAGCCAACATTAACAACGTCTTCTCACGTCCAAAGTGACCCATCAATCCGCCTCCATGTGATTCCTGCAACAATAGCAAACGCACGGACGACTCGGGTACACATAACTTGTTAGCTCTAAACAAATATCCATCATGCATATGGTATTTTTCCCACGCCTTCACATCCGAACATTTAGCAAAGGCAGCGGCAAAATCAGTATCGGACGCATATAAATCACGCAAACTCTCCAAGCCAGGAACTTTAATATCTAAATGTGTCAATAACATGTTCTTCCTAGATAGAGCGTCAGCAACAACATTATCCTTGCCTTTCTTATACTTAATGATGTATGGGAAAGATTCAATGAACTCTACCCACTTAGCATGACGTTTATTAAGATTAGATTGGCACTTCAAAAATTTTAAAGCCTCATGATCAGAATGTATGATAAATTCTTTTGGCCACAAATAATGTTGCCAAACCTCAAGAACACGAACAAGAGCATACAATTCTTTATCATAAACAGGATAGTTTAATTGTGCACCACCAAGTTTTTCAGAAAAATATGCAATCGGCTGACCCTCTTGCATCAATACACCTCCAATTCCAATACCACTAGCATCACATTCAATATCAAATTGCTTATTGAAATCGGGAAGTCGTAAAACTGGTGCAGAAATCAAAGAACGTTTCAGCTCATCGAACGCAGAATCTTGGGCTGCGGCCCACACAAATTCTACACCTTTCTTAGTTAACTCATTCAAAGGTGCAGCAATGGTGCTAAAATCTCTCACAAACCGACGGTAGAAACCAGCCAGTCCTAAGAAACTTCTAATTTGACTAATGTTCATGGGAGTAGGCCAATTTTTAATAGCTTCAATTTTAGATTCATCTACCTCTACTCCATTCTTAGAGACAACAAATCCCAGAAATATGACCTTTTCTTTGCAAAACGTGCACTTAGCAAGATTACCATAAAGCTTATTATCACGCAACACATGTAAAACTTGCCGAATATGATCAACATGGTCATTCTCATTGTGGCTATAAATCAGAATATCATCAAAATATACTACCACGAATTTCCCAATAAAATGCCTCAAAACATGATTCATCAAACGCATAAAGGTACTAGGAGCATTAGTTAAACCAAATGGCATGACTAACCACTCATATAACCCAAATTTTGTTTTGAAAGCAGTTTTCCATTCATCCCCTTCTTTCATCCGAATTTGATGATAACCACTACGCAAATCTATCTTAGAGAAAATAGCAGCACCACTTAATTCATCTAGCATGTCATCCAAACGAGGAATAGGATGTCTATAACGAATGGTGATGTTGTTAATAGCTCTACAATCTACACACATGCGCCATGTACCATCTTTTTTAGGAACTAAAATAACAGGAACAGCACAAGGGCTAAGGCTCACACGAACATACCCTTTGTCAAGAAGCTCTTGTACTTGTCGCTGGATTTCTTTCGTCTCTTGGGGATTGGTGCGGTACGGAGCTCGGTTTGGCAGCGTTGCTCCAGGGATCAAATCAACTTGATGCTCAATGCCTCGCAATGGTGGCAATCCCGCGGGTACCTCCTCCGGAAAAACGTCACCAAATTCCTGTAGAACATTAGAAACACCAATAGAGAGAGGGGTCATGTCGTTAGAAACAAGAATTTCCCCCTTGCACATGAGCACAAGAGGTACTAGAGTGGGATCCTCTCGAAACTCTCTCAAGTCAGATTTGGTGGCTAACATTACTAAGGAAGTCTCTCCCTCACTTTTCTTTTTACCACTCGAATTTGGCTTGTGGCTCTCACTCACCGAAGGTGGGGGCACTCGGCTAGCTAATCTCTCATGCTCATCCTCACAATTTACTTCCACCTTTTGCCTCGAATCATTGACAACTTCGGATGGGGATAAAGGACGCAAGATGATCTCCTTTCCAAGCCAATTGAGTTGGTATGTGTTAGATCGGCCATTGTGTCGAACATCACGATCATATTGCCAAGGACGACCCAACAACAAATGACACACCGTCATTGGAACCACATCACACTCCACGGTGTCTTTGTATGGCCCAATCTGAAAATCAATGCGCACCATGTGGTTGATCTTCATCTCTCCGCTGTCACTCAACCACTGAATATAATACGGATGCGGGTGCGGCAAATATTTCAGATTCAGTTTCTGACATAGCTCCTTACTAGCTAAATTGTGGCAACTACCACCATCTATGATTACTTTGCACGACCTTCCATTACCAACAGCAGCTCTTGTTTGAAACAAATTGCAGCGCTGTTCCGCAGAACTTGGTGTAACACTCAAAACTCGAGGCGTGCAAACAATGGACGGTAATCGAACAGCATCGGCATAGCAAGAACCGTCCTCCTTCTCCTCCACATATTCTGGTTCGGCCTCCACTTCATCACCACTCTCATACTCGCCGGTCTCCTCGTTGATCAACATAACCTTGCGGTTTGGGCAATCTCTCTTAAAGTGCCCCTTCCCTCCACAAGTGTGGCAATTCATATCACGAGTGCGGGCTGTAGAATCGGATGAGCCAACACTCCCAGCAGGTTTTGGTGCTGGTTTAGGCGTAGGTGCAGCCGAACTGAATTTGGATGCAGCAGGGGTAGAACCACGGGACACGGGCGTAGGCGCCACGGCAGCAGGTGTCACGCGCGGTGTAAAGGGTCCTCGGCTATAGGCAGGCCGGGGTGCATATTTGGCGTCCTCCGCCAACTGTAACTCAGCTTCACGTGCTTGATGCAGTAAATCTTGGACATCTCCATATTGATGATGACGCACAATTCGTTTGATATTAACACTCAAACCTGATAAGAAACGCTGCATTGTTTGTTCAGGGTATTCACGCACTTTAGCACGCTGCATGATCATCTCCATCTCCTTGTAGTACTCATCGACGGATAGGGTGCCTTGCCTCAAATTCTGCAACTTGTCATATAAAGAACGGATGTAATTACGAGGAATAAAACGGTGACGCATCTCTTCCTTCATCTCCTGCCAAGAACGAATTGGCAAATCATTAGCATCACGCCGAGCATTCACAAGTCCGTCCCACCACAGCAAAGCATAACCATCAAACTCAGAAGATGCAAGCTTGATCTTTCTATCTTCGGGGCACTCATGCAAACGCCAGAGTTTTTCCATCTTCAGCTCCCAATTGATGTATTCTTCCACGTCAATAGATCCTTCAAATTTAGGAATACTGAATTTTGGCTTGGCTAAAACATCATCATTATCATGGCCGGCAGGAACAAAATTACGACGTGCACCAACAGGTGGAAAACCACGACCATGAAGTCCACCACGACCAACGCCACGCCCGGCATTGGCATGCGGTATCCCAGCAGCACCATCGTCGTCCGCAGCATCAAACTCCTCGTCGTGATCAGCCTGGACACTTGCATCATCCGCTGGCTGGTTGTTGCGCTGTGTCAACGTGCGCATAGCACGAGTCAAGGTGGCAAGATTGGTTTGTATTTGCATCAATGTCGCCGCTGAATCATTAGCTGTTTGCAGGACAGTCTCAAGCTTATGATCCGTTGCTGCCAAATCACTTTGTATCTTGTCACACTGATTGTTAACTTGACGGGTTAAATGATCACGGAGAGCTTCATATTCTCGCCAAGTAACTGTAGATGTTGCCTCCTTCCTTTGCCGCACCACGCTATCGTCCTCTGAAGACATGATTAGTGCACAGAAGACAATGTATATATATAGGTGGGAAAAACTCTCAACTCACTTAAAACCGAAAGAAATTGTGTATCTTACCGTTCCAAAGTGAATAGTGAAAGCTTACCGCTCGTAGGACAGAACGTGCACGGAGGGGGTGAAGCGAATATTATGGGTTTCAAAGTGTCACACAACAAAATCAGAGTATTTAAGTGGAGCTTGGTAGGGATACCTAACTACACCAAATTACAAATCCTAGTGCTGATCGTATGACACCACAGGAAACGCACACGGTGGAGATAAACAGGGCAAAGCAACTATGAAACAAGGATGTCACAATGCACGAGAGAGACACTAGCAAAAGCTCAAAGTATAAGGGCACAAGATTGCTCAATTTTACTAGTGAAAACAGCACCTCAAACAGGTTCAAAATGGCTGGATATAGCAACAAACTTTCAGCTTCTTGTCTCTTTATTTCGCTGGATCTTTTTCTCTCTCTGTTTTTTTTAATTAATTTTTTACACTTCTTTTCTATGTATTTAAACCAGCAAAAATATGCAACAGTTCGTGGTACTGTAGCTACAGTAATAAATCCGAAACTGCCGAACGTGTGCGCACAAAAGTTTCCTAATTGAGCAGCCCTAGAGCAAGGAAAAGCTAGTCTCGTGGGTAAGTTCCTACACCAAAAGAAAGGCTTGCTAAGGTTGTCAAACGGAAAAGAAAAGAACACTATGTGGACTCGGTAAGGAAAACGAAAACAGAAAGAACTAAGAAACCAACGCGAACTCGGACTCAACTTCTTTTTGGTATTTTTCTGATTTAGACAACGACTCGAACGTGGAAACAAAGAACAAACTGAACCTAGACCTATGACTCAGACAAGAAAAGTAACGCAAAGGATAAACCGACCAGCAACTACAACTTGTAATCCGATGCAATCTAGGGTTCTGGCGAGATCTAAACCTAATATTTTTGGCTTTTTCTGTATAGGACGAAAAACAGTAAATCTACGGGATGGATTTGTGGATGCTCACCGAGTAAACTTGGCTCTGATACCAAGATGATATGGGGTGGCCCGATCTTCTCAGTGAGCGGTGGGTAGATGGATGATGGTGGAAGATAACTTGCGAGAATCCGACGAACTCTCCGGCTGTTCCCCCGTTGCCAATGCAACAGCTCTTCAACCCAATGGATATTCGCGACGCCTCACACCGATGCAACGTAGCCGCCGACCACGAAGCGGTTTTGCAATCTACTAATTCCCAGTGGAACAACAGATCACACTCAAACTTCGGATAATAATCTCCAGAGCGCAACACAGTGGAGAGGTTGAATTCCTGAGCGCAACACAGAGGAACTCGAATATAGATGAATGCTTAGCAATCCAATCTAGGGTTTATGTTTAAACGTGGTCTGTGCTAAAAGCCACGACTTACAAGCCTATATAAAGGCTGCTGGACGTCCAACTTTGGGTTGGAGTCGAAAACAACCATAACTCTAACTTAAAGGAGTCTATTTGGAAACTGGCAGGAAACAGCCGTCGACTTGTTTTGGTCACCGAGGCTTGTCCGAGTCGAATCGGTGCTTCGGGTCGGATCCGTTGGAAAGGACTTGTAATTTCCTTTCCAACCTGTGCTTCGTTGCTTTATTTGGACTTCACATGAATAATCCTTGGCTGTTTCGAATTCGTGACTTCTGCCAGTCCGAACCGAAGGTCTTTCCTTTGATGGCTCCACTTCCTCCCTCGCCTCCCTCGTGCTTGCCATCATTGTCTTCATGCTCCATGCCTCCTCCAATGTTTGTGTTATCAATAAACCTGAGACAACATAAATGCATAGATTTAGGTAGTATAAAATTCTCATGATCACAAACATCATATGCAATTAGGAGCGAGTTCACCTGTTGATCAAGTAACTTTGTTCTGGATCTTGTCACTGGACCAATCCTCACTTGATCATGTTTATCTTGGGCAGCATCATCTTCTATCGGAGAAGATGGATAAAGACTTGGGATGTCCTCATCAGGAGGAAATTTCGTGCTTGGAAGAGCTGGTCTCTTTGGGGAAGAAGGGGGCCTTTTATAGGTCCCACGAAAAAGAGCCGTTGCAGGAAAACTTCACACCGGAGTTTCCGGCCCTAGTGACCGGAAATTTCGGCCAGGGGCGGAAACTCCGGCCTTCTGGGACAGGAAACTCCGGCCCCCACCAGGGGCTGAACAACTTCATAGCAGCCGAGGCTTGGGCAAACTCTCCGGTGCCCTGAGCCGAAAAGTTCAGTCAGGGGCGGAAACTCCGCCCCCCACCAGGGGCTGAAACACTTCATCATCACTGTCCATCTAAGCAAAACAAACAAGTTAGAATTAAATTACATCACTTGTTCAACCAAAACAGGGTGGGTTGATTCTCACATACCTTTCGTCGAACACCTTCCGGGCGGTGGACTTCGCGGCCGCCTCCGGTCCAACGGCCGAACGTCCCGGGAAGCGGAGGTGGCGGGTGGCGGCGGACGACGGCGGCGCAAGGCGGGACTTGCCGCGGTCGACGAGGCCGCAGAGATAGGGCGGCGGCCGCTGCGATCCAGGCGGCGGCCGATGCGATCCAGGCGACGGCCGAAGGAAGGGGGAGGAGTGGGGTTTGTTTGGCTGGCCGCTGGGCCAGCCGCGGACAAGGGAGGACAAGAAGCTGTCCGTTTCCTCCCCCAAATCTGGACCAACCTTGGGCCAGGTTTGGGGCCGAAATCCTGTCCGCGCGGACAGTTGTCCATATGCGCTGGCCCGTTGGAGAGGCTCCTCTGTCCGGAAGGACGGATTAGGACAGGGCATGTCCATTTGCGCTGCCTCTGACCTCACGAGGCTCGACGAAGGAGATGAAGAACACTGCAGAGATTGACACTTTGTTTACCCAGGTTCAGGCCACTGCGGAGGTGAATGCCCTACTCCTGCTTGATTGTATTGCTTGGTAGAACACAGGGAGCTACAATGGTGACGCCTAGAGTTTCTAGGGTTTGAGTACACAACGTTTTTCGCCCCTAGCCGGGCCGGGAATGCCTCCTTTTATAGACGGCGGACGGCCTTGGTCTTCAAACTCCTCGGCGGGAAGATCCCGCATGCTTCCAAGAGCCCTTCTCCTCCTCTGCGGTTGCTTTGGCAAAAGCGGACGACCAGACCAGGCCTACGGCCCTGCTCCGCTGCCCGCCGTTGTCCTCTTCCCCAGCTACTTCAGTCCCTGCTCCTTTAGCACAGGTCCGGACGTCCTCGGTAAAGAGGAAAGCGAGGCCAAAGGAGAGACAACGGCGGCGGTCGGCGCCGTCTTGCACCGAAATGGTAAGTCTTGGGGGCACGGCCCTGGGTGGTCATGTTGGTCCCTTTTCTTTATCACCGAAGAGGCAAGTTGTGGGGTTCGCCGCCCTGCTCTGACGACGAAGATCGGTACCAGCGGGGGGGGGGGGGGGGGGGGGGGGGCGCCGCCCTAACGTCGCACGTGACGGGGGAGGCAACAAGCTTCGTGATGGTCCTCCGGGCGTTATCCTCGCGAGGCCGCCTCGGGGGGTCGGGGCCTCCAGAAGCGACTATGCTTAATGGGGAAAACGTTGCCCCTCTGAGGCTTCATGACCCCCGTGTCCTCTTCAGGTCACAAGAAGCATTTAGTCTGCTAAGTGGGTCAAAAAGGTTACTTACCTCCGAAGGAAAAACGGGCCACCATACCCCGGGATCCATTGGCTCGACACTACTTAAGTTAAAGTTTGCAATGTGGTATCCATTGGTGTGGAGCTCTCATTACCCCTATCATAGCATCTTGAATGGTTAAGGTGAAAGTGAAAGTGAAAGCAAGTATGAGTAATGTGCTTGACAAAGTATGGGTTGAATGCCTCATGCCCCTTGAAAACAAAAACCTCTCCTACTGGCTACTCAACTCGAAAACAAAGCAAGTTCAAGTTTAAAAGTCATTGCAAGTAGAATAGCATCATAAAGAGCGTCAACTGGGGTACCTCTTGTCCCAGAACATGGAACGAGCCCATGTCAAAATGACAAGAAAAACAAACACGTGGACAACCTCAACACCTTTTTTATTCGCATAACTTTTTATTGAGAGGTGCATCATTGAAGGTCCAATATAGTTCTGTAAGTACATTTCTACCATGCCTCTCGCATGGCTTGGGTTAGCCGCCCAGGCGTCTCTCTAGCCATTTATACTCACTCCTTAAACTCACCAAGTTTCCACATTTATTTCGCACAATGTTAGGCATCCATAAACAAAAGCACATGATATCAACTTTAATATAATAAAGAGCACGTTGAAAGCTTGCCATGTGACAGCACATATGAGCTAACTCCCAACCAAGACTCTTGTCAAGCACACAACTTCATAATTTTAATCACAATGGTTCAAAGTTTTTTAAATGCAATAAAAGTAAGGTGTGCATCAAGTTCGTGAGAGCTTTTCAACCAACTTTTCCCATAACAACCAGAAACATAAACATTTTAATTTGGAAGCATAGATAATACAATATAACATGATAAACATACTTGGAAAATCATTCTAGCTAATAGGTAGATATGGTGGACTCACTGGAAAAACTTTGGCTGAAGGTGTTGGAAAACAAGTTTTTACTTGTTGGAATTTTTGGGCTAGCAAGACGGAGAAAATTGACCGTCTAAATGCATGCATAAGTGTCCATAGAACTAATCAATCCATGTTAAACAAAGTAAAGTAACATTCAGCATCAAAACATGAATAAGAAATAGCTCTTGATAAAACACTTGCAAATTAATACTCATTGAAAAGCATATGAAGCATGCAACTCTATGTATCTTTTTAAATCAACTCAAACATCCTCTTCCCAATATTTTTAATAGCATCCAACTTAATTCAACCCAAACTTCCAGTAACTCTCCCATATCATAAATGAAAAGTGGTGGTCTGAAAATAAAATACCAAACCGAAATAACAAAAACAAAAGATGCTCCAAGTTTATGCGATAAAGTGCATTGATCGAAAAACAGAAGTTAGACGTGCGCAAACTGAGAGTATGTTGGTCCAGTGGGGTTTTCTTCACATCCCCAAGCTTATGGTCTTCACCATCCTTGTATAGATCTTGGTGCATCTCCTCTAATCCCTGTGAAAAAACTTCAAAACACCATTTCTCCCAAAAAAAAACTGTGGGGTGACATTAGTAGGCACAAAACAATTGGATTGCTTGCTACATGAAATCCTTATACAAAAATAAGAAACATGTCCAGAAAGTGTATACTGTTGCTTTCCTTCTCATAAACTCAATTACATACAAAATATTCAACTTAAAAGTTCAAAGAATGCATAAAACAAAATGGGACAGAATCTGTCCAGAAAAACAGCAGCAGCAAAACGCATTTTTTTACCCCACTTAAATATGTCGAAAAACTCTGAAACAATTCACGCTTACAGAGGACGAAAAGTTGCAACTACAGTTCAAATTTCAACTCATTCGGAGTTACCGAATAGAAATGAAAAATCATACCGTGCACAGATTCGTGTTGGAATAAATTTTCGAATACAAAAAAGCAACTTTTTCAAGACAAAATGGGTAAAAGTTGACACTTTATTGAAAATTCCAGAAACAAAATTAAAAACTAAGTCTCTTGTTACAGCAAGAGGACACAAATAAAATCACAAATAAAACAACCGGGTTGTCTCCTTTAAAGCGCTTTCTTTATAGCCATGTAGCTAGGCTTCTTACTTGATATTTATTGTGGACGAAGCTCATGAGAGAGTTTGAACTTTGGTGTGTACCTCTTCCTTGGGAAGTGTTCCATGCACTTCTTGTGTGGAAACTGAAATTTCAAATGCCCTTCCTTTGAATCAATAATAGCACTTGTGGTACGAAGAAAAGGTCTTCCAAGAATAATAAGACTAGAGGTTTTATTCCCCATATCCATGATTAGAAAATCAACAGGCACAAATGTCATATGCAATTCTACCATAACATCACTTACTTTTCCTAAAGCATGTTTAATAGAATCATCAGCAAGTGCAAGTTCAACAGAGCATTTTTCACGATTCTTTAATTCAAGTACTTCATATAATTCTTTAGATAAAACAGAGACACTAGATCTTGTATCTAATATAGCATGGTGTGTCTCTTTTCTAATTGTTACTAATACTTTGGGAATCCATATATCCATCACCTTCCCAATCTTAGGTGGTATCATAGCTTCTTTGTTGTACCTAGCAATATAAGAACCAAAACCAGCTTGGTTAACATTAATGGAAGGATCATTAGCAAACTTTTGTAAGATAGACATTAATTCATGCAACCTACAATTCTCTAAGTCAAGTAGTGGTTACTTGACTTCACTAAGCATTTTAACTTCTTCAGCTTGGACTTGCAAGCCTTTAATATAAGAACTAATGTAAGCAACAGACTTATTCAACTCTTGTATCATGGTATTATGACTAGCAACTTGTTCCATAAGAATTTTATTAGCCACAAAATTATCATTACTTGGTGGCATAGGCTTCCATTTACTATCATTATTATTAGGATATGGAACAAAAGGACGGGTGTTTGGAACATATGGAGGTTTATTACAGGAATTATAATTATTGTTACCATACCCATTATTACCATATCTAATAAGGTTAACATCAATATTCTCAGGATTATTACCAACTAGTTCTTGCAAAGGGACATTTTCAATATTTTGTTTATTAATGAAAGCAAGAATAGTGTCCATTTTATATGATAAATCACTAGTTTCTTATATGGAGTTTACTTTCTTAGGGGGATTAGGTGCTCTTTCAGTATTCCCTTGACTATAGTTTTTCAAAATACTCTCTAAGATGTTCTTAGCTTCTACTATAGTTTTTCCCATAAAAGCCCCTCCAGCAGCGGAATCAAGAATATTTCTAGACATGTAATTTAGACCATTATAAAAAGAGTGTAATATGGTCCATTCGTTAACCCCATGAGATGGACAAGTTCTAAGCATAACTTTTATCCTATCCCAAGCCATAGCAACATGTTCATTTTCATTTTACCTCAAAGAAAGAATATTGTTTCCATTTTGCAAAATTTTAACAGGAGGATAATATTTCTTAATGAAAGCTTCTTTTAAATCATCCAAAGAATTAATACTATCAGTAGGTAGTGAATGCAACCACTCTTTAC
Source organism: Poa annua (assembly GCA_026929855.1). Classification (NCBI taxonomy): domain Eukaryota; kingdom Viridiplantae; phylum Streptophyta; class Magnoliopsida; order Poales; family Poaceae; genus Poa; species Poa annua. The sequence goes on along the minus strand of CM049439.1, from coordinate 23,489,241 downwards.
CTCATCCTTTAAGTGAAAATGGAAATAAATTCAGTTTTAGAATATCACTTTCCACATTTTTAAATTTTTGCATGTCACATATCATGAAGATGCATAGAGGCATCCTCCATAGCACTAGCACCAAATTGTTCTCTAGTTATCAAGTTCAACAAACTAGGACTTACTTCATAACTCTCAGCTGTTATCTTAGGTGTAGCAATGGGCCTAGCAATAAATTGATCATTTGGAGTGTTTGTGTAGTCACACAACTTAGTTCAATCTCCCATTTTAGCAAGTTTTTATGTATTTTTAATTTTTTTAATGCAAAACTGAAAATAAAATGACACTAAACAATGCAAACCGAAATAACAAATGCAACACAACATGCAAAACTGAAAATAAAATATGCAAGCCGAAATATAAAAGACAATAACAAAACAAAATTAAATGCTTTGAAGGTAAAAGATGGATAAGATGATGCTCACGTAGGTGCAACCTCCCCAAGCTTAGGTGTTTGCACACGTTGGTGATGATGTTGACTTTGTTGTGAGATATCCTTTCCACTTGTTCAGCAACTTCGTGGGACAACTCTTTACTTGCACACCTCCCCGACAACGGCGCCAGAAAACTGTCTTGATGTCCGTAGATACCTGCGTCAAAAGAATACGGATTAGGTTGAGACTACAAGTGTAGAGTGTATAGTAAGGGAAAGACTTATTTTCCCCACGAGGGTGACTCAAGGGTTTATATCAAACTCTCGGGGAAATGTGCCAAAAGTTGTTGTCTCCTTACCCTTCTTTATGAGACCTGCAAAACAAAGTAAATTGTTTTCTGTCCTCAACCTCACCAAGTGCTTGTCAAGCACAAGGTGTGAGCAAAAGATATGAAAATAATAAATGCAAACAAGAAATAAATATGAAATGATGGTAAATAAATATGCAAGGATGGTGTAAACAATGATGGATGATATTTTTGGGTTTTGTATTGTGGATGCAAGATATTAAAGTATTTTTGTATTTTCGGATTTTTAAATGGCAGAAAATGAAAAGTACTTATAAAGTGTTGGAAAGGTGTTTCTTACGATTAAAAATGGGCTGGGGTTCATGGTTTCACAAATGCACTCTCTCTTTAATATAGTGGTAGATAATGGAACACAATAATTGGCATATGAGATTGCAACACAACAAGTTATTAATAATATGGGTATCACGTCCTAACATAGAGATCTTTTGGTTATTAACCTCTCTTATACTCCACCAAGATGCGAACTAAATCATAACACCCTAGTAATTAAGATAGATCAGAGTATAGCTTTAAGTTCTATGACATGAAGTTAAAATAAGAACATGCTAGATCTAGTCATGGAGAAGTGGCAATGGTCACGCCCAACATCCCCGGTAGCAAGGTATTTCTTTTTATCCCTAGTGAGGCAACAAAGTAAGGTAAAATATCCAAGTGGATCGTGGAACTTTCTCTCACGTTCACCGCACTAGCCACCCCCCATTACTCCAACTAATGCACACGTTCCCCCTCACACGCCCTCATACATATGTTGGATCAGAACACATAAATAAGAACGAGGTACATAATATGCATCTACTTTCATAACAAATAATTGCAATCTCAAACATATATCAACTCATAAAGAGATCCATCACAAAGGTATTACATAGATGACCGTAATCATGATCAGCAGCTCATACGATACTAATTAGTGAAGCTGAAGAGAGAGGAGAGATACATAAGTTAGTTCCACAAACCCATAGTCCAGGGGTGGACTACTCCTTCTTCATCATGGAGACGGTGGAGGAGTCGTTGGAGAAGATGGAGACCACGTCGGCAGCGCCCCACCGGAGTTTTCCCCCTCCAATCTGCAGCTACAGGTCTGTGTTTCGTGGTTTTGTGTTTCTGCGGCGCTCCCTTCCGAAAGCCGTCGGGGGACTATTTTTAGGGACAATTGCTTCTGTGCCCCGGTTCTCTCTAGTTTATCCGTCTGTGCCATACCCGCGTAGTTTCTCTCGTCTGTGCCCTGGATGGCTCGGAAATCGGCCAAACACTCCGTTGCCCTCTGGTAACCGTCTGACTGGTGGGGTCAGCATGTCGCGGCTCGCTTGGGATTTCCTGGGGTCGGCTCAAGTGGGGACAGGAAGCGAGTCTCAAGTGGGGATAGGAAGGGATATCTCGGCCCCAATTAACACGTGGTTAACACCGAATTAACTGAATTAACTGAGTTAACACTGAATTAACTGATTTAACACCGAAGTAACTGACAATTCGTTGATTAGTACGTCATTGTTTAGTGAAACTGCTATTACTAATTGAAACTGCTACTACTACTAATTGAAACTCGATTTATAACTCGAATTGATTTATAATATAGGATTCAAAACTCGATTTGAAAACTGAAATTCAATTTATAACTAGAATTGAAACTGGTACTACTAATTGAAAATCGATTTATAACTCGAATAGGATTATATTCACAATTACAAAATATTAGCAGTGCATGTAGCACTGCTACTACGCCCGGCGGCGGCCTAATACTACTACTAATCAGCAGTGCAACTAATGCACTACTGCTACTACGACGGCCTTGACCTACACGCGCCGCTTCTTGGCCGGCGGTTCGTCGTCGTCGGCGGCGGAGTCGTCGGAGTCGTCGTCGTCGTCCTCCTCCTCCTCGTCCTCCTCCTCCCGTCGTCGTCGTCCTCCTTGTCCTCGCCGTCGTCCTCCTCCTCCTCCTCCTCCTCGTCCTTCACCAACTCCGGGTCCGAGTCCTCCTCCCCGGACCCGTCGTGTTCGTCGTCGTCGGAGTCGCCGTCGGAGTTGTCGGGCAGAGCCGCCGCTCTGGTCGTCGTCGTCGCCCTCGCCGTCGTCGTCGGTGCCGGAGCCGCCGGCGTGCCCGTAGTCCGCATCCCACCACGGGATCGGGTTACCCTCGCCGTCGGAGTCGCTCGGGATGTCCTCGTTCTGCCACCAGTAATCCATTGGGCAGGGGTGGTTGGGGTTTTTCGGAATGGGGAGAAGAGAGAAACTGCAGAAGAGCGAGTGAACCGCAATGCAATGGGATTGGGGTTTTTATTTGTGAATTATAGTGATGAATTCACTCCTGCCGGCGCGTAAATCGATAACCGCTTGGGGCACCGAACAAGCGCATCGGCTCGTTTTCTTGCCAACGCAGTGTAACATGACAACACAATTTACAGATTATATTCGCAATGATGACATCGTGTGACCGCGCTTCACGTCTAGTCGAACTGACATGCCTGTAAATATTTACCACGTCATCTGGTGCCCCTAGACGTGTCGAGTACAAGTGTCGAACAGTTGACGTGCGTCGTCGTTATGGTCAAATTTAATGCAGTTGGAGACGTTGTGAGACATCTACACGTATCAGAAGCATTTTTTGCGAGAACTGACGCGATTTAATTTTATTTTTACGTGCAAATATGCGTCGGTGCATCCGTGTCAACACACCAAGCGCGATCTGGACACGAAATGGACGTGAACTGGCACCCACAATGCGCGCTCTGTGTATTTACGCGATCTGAACGTGTGTAGACCTTGTTTATCAACTTGAATCGTTTGTAAAATTTGTTATTGTACTTCTGTCGAACACCTTAAGTGCGCACTCTGGACGCGCTCTGGACGCGCCATGGCGTGCTCAGAGCGCGAAAAGGCGTGCTCTGGCGCACATTTGTGTAAAATTTGGGCGAAAACAATGCCTAGACCATTCTTAGTCCCTCCAAAATGATACTTTCGTGAGTATTTTGAAATTACCATGTTGCAATTCCAAAACCACTTCTCTTCAACCTTAGACCTCATCTTTTGAGTTTTGCGATATCACATGAGATACATGCCCTTCTAATTTTGAATGTATGTAGACCATGTTTTTCAACTTGAGTTGTTAGTATATGACATATGAAGACTATGTGCGTCGGTTTTTCAATTTTTCGATAATTTTTTAATTTATTATGGTTATTTCAAATTCGGTCAAACCTAAGTTTGACCAACATTTAAACAAGTTTAAAACATGAAAATGAAAAACTAAGCATGGATCCTTCTTAGTCACTCCAAAATGAAGCTTTTCTGAGGTTTTTGAAATTTTCATGTTGCAATTCCAAAACCACTTCTCTCTAACCTTAGACCTCATAGTTTGAGTTATGCAATATCACATGAGATCCATGCCCTTCTCGTTTTGAATGTATGTAGACCATGTTTTTCAACTTGAGTCGTTAGTATATGACATAATACGACTATGTGCGCATGATTTTCCTTTTTTTGATTTTTTTTGAATATTTGAAGCTCATTTCAAAAGTCGGTTAAACTGCAGCCGTCCGATTTCCTCTAGAAGGAATCTGCACGCAGACTCGGGGCGATCCGCGAGAAGCTCATTATGCGATCTGATTGGACGCGCGCATAGGACCAGGGCTGTACACCCGATGACAAGTGGACCACGGCAGACCCAACTGGGATTTTGGCTCGCCCACCCCCATTTGCCCCAGTGACACAAAATGGGTATTTTGGCACACCAAATGCGGATTTTGGCTGTTACCCGTCATCGTAACTTAAATGGGGATTTTGGCAAACCAAATGGGGATAGCCATGAGCTTGCTCAAATCTAGCTTGAATCCATATAAATTTTCAAATGAGCTTGCACTCGCTGAAAAATGTGTTTCAAATGAGCTCCAAAGGTAGGGTAAACGGCCCCGTTTCTAAGAAAAAATGGTGGACTTGCTGAAAAATGTGTTTCAAATGAGCTCCAAAGGTAGGGTAAAAGGCCCCATTTCTAAGAAAAAATGGTGGACTCGCTGAAAAATGTGTTTCAAATGAGCTCCAAAGGTAGGGTAAACGGCCCCATTTCTAAGCAAAAATGGTGGACTCGCTGAAAAATGTGTTTCAAATGAGCTCCAAAGGTAGGGTAAACGGCCCCATTTCTAAGCAAACTTTGCAAACTGAAGTGGATTGGATTTACACGCACAATTGGAAACGTCAAGCACAAGGCCATTGCCAAATTTCATGGTAGTACAAAATGGACTTGCCCTTGCTAAATTATAAAATAGATCAACAACTAATAACTAAATTGGCACTTGCCCTTAATAAAGCAACTAATAACTAAAATGGACTACCACTCGTCCTCGTCATCGGAAACCTCCACCGACTCGGCCTTGCCCTTGCCCCTGCCCTTGCCCTTGGCATCGACCTCTTCTGGGGCGATGCTGTTCGACGTCGACCACATGTCCTTCTTCTTCCCCTTGCTCTCCAAGGAGATCTTGAGCCGTTCCTGCTCGGCGGAGGAATGCTTGGCCAGCTACAAGGCTTTATGGTCGGCCATGGCCCAGGCCAAACCCGGTCCAGGACCTCCGTGGCCTCCTCCTTCCAGGCCATGGTCCAGTCCATACGTTGGTCGTCCTCGTCGTCCTCGTCGGACAGATCGATGAAGGGAATGGGATCGGCAGCAATGGCCCTACCCCTGCCCTTTGGAGACTCCCTGTCCCATGCCGCTTCCCCCGCTCGCCTGCTGCTCGAACTTGGAGGAGTACGCGCACGCCCACGCCCACGCCCCATGCCGCTTCCCTCGCTCGCCTCAAGAAACCAAGGATAGGGGACGTGGCGGCGGCGGCGATTCAAGCTGGGAGTGGAGCTGCCATCACCACGAGGCATGGTGAGATGAGGGACTGCGCGAAGGTGTCTAGGAGAGGAAGAGGGGATTTGTGAGCGCAATGGGCAAGGAGATGGCTCCTTTTAATGTTAGGAGCGGTCTGGACGGCGTCGCGGTCTAGACGGCAGTAATGGCGACCAGACATTGATTCGGCTCCAGACTGCTCATCTTGCAGCAGGATAGAGTAGGCAAGAGAGACGCGAGGACGGCGGAGCAGATGCGCGTCCGGTCCGGCAGTGTAGGCGGCAAGGCAGCTTTTGCCGGCCAGGGGGGCACGCCATTGAAGGCGCGTCGAGCACAGGTGGAACGGCATGGACGCGCACGTACGGCCGCATGCATGCAAGTGGGACGGGGTGCATGCACTTCGCTGGGCCCACATCTAAGGTCAAAGGGCCGGCCTCACTAGCCGACCCCAGGAAATCCCAACCGAGCCGAGACAAGCCGACCGCACCAGTCAGGCCAAGTGACGGTTACCAGAGGGAAACAGAGCGTTTGGCCGATTTCCGAGCCATCCAGGGCACAGACGAGAGAAACTACGCGGGTATGGCACAGACGGATAAACTAGAGCCAACCAGGGCACAGAAGCAATTGTCCCCTATTTTTATAGTCATTTTTCGGTCAAGACGAAGGCACGGGGACGAAGATCGACGACATCAGAGCCTCGAGGGGGAAAAGGGGGCACCCCACACGGCCAAGGAATCTAGCCGCGTGGGCCCTTCCCTTTTTCTCCTCGGACTTCCTTTCGTGCGCTTCCTTGGCTCCTACTCCTTCTTCCTTCCAAAAAATGATCCCCGCAAAATATTAGGTCATTTGGACGTCGTTTGGGTCCCTGAAACATCAAAATATAGCAAAATAGGGTTTCTGACAATGCAGGGTTAATTCCAGAAAAATAGGGAAACTGTGAAATATTCCCAGAAACAATATGAAACAATGATATAACCCTTATATGATGCAAATATGATTGAAATATGAGTAATACAATGCAAAGTTCATGTATGCATTTTACATGCATCAGCCGCCTCACCTGAGGGATGAGGGCCCAGCGCGCGTCGGGACCGGAAGACCCTTCAGGTGCAGGGCCCTGCGAAGGACCGGCACGAGCGTCCCCCGCCTCGGGAACAGACGGAGGAGGCATCGCCACCTCCTTGTTGTTGGCATCCTCCACGACCACCATGTCATCTTCGGCCCCCGCGGACGGTTGTTCGCGCGACACGACCCCGTCGGAAGGCGAATGATGAGGAATCTCCCCGTCCCCAAGGTGAGCGACAGGGGAGCCGGCGCCGGGTGAGCCGGGTGAGGTCTCGCCACCCACTACAACCGCCTCTGCCTCAGGAACGCCAGGGGACGCCGGGGGCGACGGCGCTCTCTCCCGGGCCACATCGTCGGAAGAGGGGCTCGACGGCTGACCGTCGCCGTCCTCCTCCACCTCCTCGGGCCCAAGGCGGAGCAAGAGCCTCTCCGCGTTGGACTTTGAGCGCCTCTCTCGGAGGACGGCCTCGTTATCGGTCGCTTCCGCCGCGATAGGAGGCGAGGACGTTGAAGAAGAGGGCACGGCGCCAGGAGGAGTGGAGATGTATGCCTTCCGGAGTCTCTTCCGCCTATGCTGCAGAGTTTCCTCGTCCGACTCGACGGCCGCATCAAGTGTCGCGGCCCTGGCTCGGGCCTCCTCCTCCCTGTCCGCTGCCGCCTTGTAGGTGAACGCACAGTCAGAATAGGACAAGCGAAAGTTACTTAAGGTTGCGAAGGAAAGGACTTACTGGGCAGGGTCCGCCCATCGGCCGCTCTTCCTGAGGAGAGACGAAGACTCGTCAGCCGCCTTGGAGAGAGAGCTCGGGCCCTGGCCAATAGCGCCCATGTACACAATGGCTACCTCGGGAGTCTCCTCATCCTCCTCCGAGGAGCTAGCCTCGTCCTCATCCTCGTCACTCCCATCGCTCGAGGAGGAGTCCTCTTCACTACTGGACAAAGACCATACCTCGAAGGGGGCGGTGAGAGAACTGTCATCCGGGGTGGCACGCTGGCCAGAGGAAGACGCCTCCTGGAGGCTGCGAACCACCGTCTCCACAGCCAGGGGGTTCTCCGTCCTCCGGTCCTAGCCCTCGGCAAGGACCCCCCACAGATCGAACCAGGGAAGGGCGGCGATAAGCGCAGCCTGTTCTTCCCCATTGCAGAAATACAAGGGGAGAGGCACGGCCCCTGGCGTTGAATCACAATCAAGAGGCGTCGCCAGGATGTCCCTCATCACAGCGTCCACGACCCCCTCGTTGTGCTCGCCTCTGTACAGGCGCATGGGGTCCCCCGCTCCGGCGTACTCCCAGATTGGGCGCTCGTGTCTCTGGAGAAGAGCGATCCGGCGCGCCAGGAACTCCTTCACCACCACCGCCCCTGTGAGGCCTTCCCGCTGGAGATGCTGATGACCCACAAGTATAGGGGATCGCAATAGTCTTCGAGGGAAGTAAAACCCAAATTTATTGATTCGACACAAGGGGAGCCAAAGAATATTTATAAGCCTTAACAAATGAATTGTCAGTTCAGTTGCACCTGTGAATAGACTTGCTCGAGACAGATTATAAGTAGCAACAGTTTTATAGCACTGACAGTAGTGAAATAACAGCAGCAGTAGAGTAAAAACAGCAGTAGTGATTATAGTAGACAGCAGGATTAAAATACTGTAGGCATAGGGACGGATGAACGGGCGTTGCATGGATAAGATAATTCATATAATAACCAAGTCATGCGCATTTGCAGATAAATAAGATAAAGCATCCAAGTACAAAATAACCATAGGCATGTGTTCCAATTTAGTTGTGCGTGCTCGCAATGAGAAACTTGCACATCATCTTTTGTCCTACCAGCCCGTTTGAAGCGGGGCCTCAAGGGAAACTACTGGTAATTAAGGTACTCCTTTTAATAAAGTACCGGAGCAAAGCATTAACATTCCGTGAACACATGTGATCCTCACATCACAGCCATCCCCTCCGGTTGTCCCAATTATTGTCACTTTGGGGCCTCGGGTTCCGGACAATAATATGTGTATACAACTTGTAGATATGATCTAAAACAATAATTATCCTCATGATACAATAACATGTTCAGATCTGAAATTATGGCACTCGGGCCCTAGTGTCAAGCATTAAGCATAACAAGTTGCAACAATGACGTAAAGTACTAACAACGGATACTAGGCACCATGCCCTAATGATATTGCAGCTATTACATGAACGATCCCCTCAAGCCTACAGAGGGGCATTACTCACACATGGATGGGGGAAACAATGATGGTTGATGGAGAGGCGTTGGTGATGATCCCCTTCGAATCCCTGTCGCGGCGGAGTGCCGGAACAGGAACTTCTGGTCCCCGAATTGAGTTTCAAGGTGGCCGCGGCGCTCGGATGTGTTTCTGGGAAAAGTGCTCGGGGGTATCTGATTTTTAGGTCTGGGGGACCTTATATCCGAGAGAGGGGCGCGAGGAGGTGGCCGAGTCGGCCTCATCATGTGCTGGCGCGGCCAGGAACCTCCGTCTCATCTTCTGGCTCCGTGGGTCTTCGGGCAAAATAGGAACTTTGGCCTTTTTTACGGTATTTTTCCTAAAAGTTGAATTTCTGCACAAAAACAAGACACCAGGTCAATTCTGCTGAAAACAGCGTTAGTCCGTGTTAGTTGCATTCAAAACACACAAATTAGAGGCAAAACAATAGCAAAAGCGTTCGGGAAAGTAGATACGTTTTGGATGTATCAGACGCCTAATGCACTGCATCAGCGGATCGACCTCCTCATCCTCCATTACCTCGTGCTCCCAACCGGGGTTCTTCACTGCCGGTGCCACTGGAGGCTGGTAGAGGGCGCTCAGCGCTTTCATGTCCATGAAAACCCATCGGAAGCGGAAGCTCTCCACTTTCTTCAAGGCGCTCATGGGAATGTAGAAGGGCGCCCGGGTGTCGACGAGGAGGAAGGAGGCGCATCCCAAGCATTTGCTCCTCGCCGTGAGGCGGAGGCTGTAGAAGTTGCGGAAGAGGGCTACCGAGGGTTCCACTCCCAAGTAAGCCTCGTAGAGGTAGGCGAAGATCGAGAGGATGACGACGGAGTTGGGCTGGAGATGGAGGGCGCAGATTTGGTAGTGCTCCAGAATCGCGTCGAAGAAGGTTGAAAACGGGGGCACGAGGCCCCCAAGGATGGTATGAAGAAAGAAAGGGAATTCAGTGGAGGAGAGTCGGGCCACGGGGAAGGCGCCGTGGCGCACGACAGTGGCCCTGTGCTCGTTGGATTTGCTGGCGAAGGCGTACCAGTGTTGGTCCACCGCGCTCGTGTTGTCCAGCCGGGACCGGCCTAGCGCCCCTGGTTGGCCCGTCACTACGAGCTTCTTCCCTCGCGCCATCGGGACGTGCTTGTCGCTGATCATCTTCTCTGGCTCTAGCGCGAAGGGCGAGGAGGAAGTGTGCATGAGAAGGGAGGGTTTCGAATCTGGAGACGGAGAGACGAAGAGCAGTAACCAGCCCAAACCGGCGCGGTGCAGCTTTATGACCGGAACGGTTTCCCAAGCGCCGCGTGGGAGTGGGGCATGACACCACGAACCGCTCATCACGACGCAACCGCTCGTTTCCACGTCTCAGTCTCGACCGTTGTTGGCCCCACGACGGCCCGCGGGTACAGGACCCTGAGCCATCGCGGGCCTTGGGGTTACTGTCGGCCCAGTGGAAACCAGGGTACCAAGGGCCAGGCATCCCCTCGACGCTCCAAGGGAAATGAGCCATTCTCAGATTAGCCTAGGTAGTTCAGGGCAGGCCTCGCGAGGCCCGCGTACTAGCCTCGACCAAAGCTTGCGGAGGGCATCCGACGAGCATCGCCCAGAAGCTATAGTCACCTCCCGAGCCCCCTCAAGAGGAGGGAGTGATGCATGTAAAATGCATAGATGAACTTTGCATTGTATTACTCATATTTCATCCATATTTGCATCATATAAGGGTTATATCAATGTTTTATAATGATTTTGGGAATATTTCACACTTTCCCTATTTATTTGGAATTAACCCTGTGCTGTCAGAAAACCCCTTTTTCTATATTTTAATGTTTCAGGGACCCAAACTACGTCCAAATGACCTAATATTTTGCGGGGATCATTTTTTGGAAGGAAGAAGGAGTAGGAGCCAAGGAAGCACACGAAAGGAAGTCCGAGGAGAAAAAGGGAAGGGCCCACGCGGCTAGATTCCTTGGCCGTGTGGGGTGCCCCCTTTTCCCCCTCGAGGCTCTGATGTCGTCGATCTTCGTCCCCGTGCCTTCGTCTCGACCTAAAAACGACTATAAAATAGGGGACAATTGCTTCTGTGCTGCGAAGTATGCACCAACTCGGAACAGCTATGGCAATATATCTCGGAACAGCTATGGAAATGCTGTAGTAGGTAGGTATGGTGGATGTTTTGAGAAAGATATTTGGCTTATGTGTAGGAGAACATGATGAAGATCTCAAACGAGTTTTGGATGTACCTGCGAAGTATGCACCAACTCTCAATATGAGAAAGGGCAATGCAAAGTACCGAAGAGGCTAGCAAATATGGTGGTGGAAGTGCCATGAAAACCGCAGCTTAGAACTCACAAGCAAAAAGATTCCAACTAGAAATATGATCTTACAAGGCATAATGAAAATCACTCCATAAGGGACTGTGGCAAATGAACAAGTCACTGTTGGGACCCCGACCGTAGCGCATAACACAAAGTCATTACAGTTGTTTTTAACATTAGAAGTCATATATCATTATGCTATCAACTGGATATTTAGTGTGGCACAGCTTCAAGTTTTCTAGACCAACCATTAATCATTCCACTTTACTAAACCATCATGTTTTACCATTAAGCATATTAATATCTCAGAACAACATCAATGATTCATGTGACACAATTTAATGATCTACAAGATTATGTATCATTTCATCATACTGTCTACCACATTTAACATTTTCTGTTCTTAACCAAACACCAATCAACTTATCTAAAAATAAACTCTCCAAGTATTTAACAATGATATGTGAGAGTATAACATAAGAAAACTAACAGCTCTAACAAGAGATGCATGAAAAACAAGAGCTGGAAGTATTGCAGTAACATAGAAGAATACTCAACAAATATAAGTGAAGAATACGAGTATTCATAAGAAAAAGCGGAGCATGTCTCTCTCCCACAAAGGAATGCTAGGATCCATTTTATTCAGAGAACAAGAATAACAAAAGCAAAAATAAAAACAAACAGACGCTCCAAGTAAAGCACATAAGATGTGACGGAATTAAAATATAGTTTCACTAGAGATGATCTGATAAGTTGTTGATGAAGAAGGGGATGCCTTGGGCATCCCTAAGCTTTGACGCTTGAGTCTTCTTGAAATATGCTTGGGTGACCCACGGGGGCATCCCCAAGCTTAGGCTCTTTCATCTCCTTGATCACATCATATCATCCTCTCTCTTGATCCTTGAAAACTTCCTCCACACCAAACTCAAAGTAAACTTCATTAGAGGGTTAGTGCATAATCAAAAATTCTCATATTCTGCATGGAGACAATCATTATCATGGTCCTGGACATTAGCTACAGCCACTGGAATTTTATGGAACAAAAAGATCCATCCAAAAACAGCAAAAGAACCAATGCAAAATAGATGGCAGAATCTGTCAAAAACGGAACAGTCTGTAAAGACGAATTTTTTCGAGGGACTTAACTTGCTCAAATCAGAAAACTCAAAACTAATGAAAGTTGCGTACATATCTGAGGATCACGCTCAGAAAATATCAGGTCATTCCGACTTTTCTGTAAAGAGTTATGAATTTAACGGTAGACAGCAGAAAAACTATTCCTGCGCAGAAATCCAAATCTAGCATCAACTTTCTACTAGAGACTTAACTTGGCACAACAATGCGATAAAATAAAGATACAAAGGAATTGCTACAGAGGTAGACATGTTACTTGACTCAAATAAAAGAAAATAACTGAAATAGAATATTGGGTTGTCTCCCAAAAGCTCTTTCTTTATAGCTATTAAGATAGGCATAGTGATTTTTATGATGCTCTCATAAAAATGAGAGTTGAAAAACCAAAGAGAGCATCAAGAGGCAAATATCAAACACTTTTTAAGTCTAACCCTCTTCCTATGCAAAGGAATCTTGTAAAGAAACAAGTTATGAAAGCACAAAGCAATAAGCATAGGAAAGCAAAACAAGTGCAACTTCAAAAATTTCAACATAGAGAGAGGTGTTTTAGTACCATTAAAACTTCTACAACCATATTCTCCTCTCTCATAGTAGTTGCAAGTATTAGAAATAAATTTAACCATATAACCACAAGAATCATTCAACTTAGATAATATAGGCATATAAAGAGGATCATCAAATTTATTTTGGAATTCATTAGCATGCTTCCCTCTTTCAAAATAGTTATTAAGATCAATATCAAGTTTAAGATCATGGTTGCAACAAAGATTTGGAACTAGAGACAATTGCAAACCACATAAGTATTTCTCAACATAAGCAAATTTCTCCTCCATGGTGTAATTAGGAGAATTCAAGAACAAAGCAGGACTCTCATGAGTAAGAGTACCATCACAAGCAGCAATTATATCATTTTTATCCTCACATAAATAAGTAATAACTTCTGAACATAGAGGATTATCAATAAGCATAGGACCATCATCTAAAGCATTATCATATAGCATATTTAAGCAATACTCATCATTATCATCAATAAGTTCACTTGTAGCATCATGAATAAAATTTACAACATAACTATCACATAAAACATTCTTATCATGAGCCACATGCATAAAAGAATTAATACTCTCCACATAAGCATAGTCATTCTTATTAATTGTAGTGGGAGCAAATTCAACAAAATAGCTATCATTATTATTCTCATCACCATAATCATCAAATATAGGAGGCATATTGTAATCATAATTAAGTTTCTCCTCAATAGTAGGTGGACTGAAAATATCATGTTCATCATTGTAATCATCATATATTGGAGGTATAGTATCATCAAAGTAAATTTTCTCCTCCGTGCTTGGGGGACTAAATATATCATGGTCATCAAAACCAGCTTCCCCAATCTTAGAATTTTCCATAGCATTAGCAATAATGGTGTTCAAAGAATTTATACTAATAACATTACTACCACTATTATGCAAATAAAGTTCCATAGGTTTTTTAATTTTCTCTTCAAACACCTCATGTCCTAACTCAAGATAAATACTATAAAGATCTCTAATATTTGTGTTGTTCCATTAAGCCTAACTAGTGAAAATAGAAACAAGAAACAAAAACAAATAATTGCAGAATCTAAAGGAGATAACTTCCAACGCTTACCTCCCCGGCAACGGCGCCAGAAAATAGCTTGATGTCTACGCACGCTTCTATTCTCGTAGACAGTGTTGGGCCTCCAAGAGCAGAGGTTTGTAGAACAGCAGAAAGTTTCCCTTAAGTGAATCACCCAAGGTATATCGAACTCAGGGAGGTAGAGGTCAAAGATATCCCTCTCAAGCAACCCTGCAATTAAGATACAAGAAGTCTCTTGTGTCCCCAACACACCCAATACACTTGTCAGATGTATAGGTGCACTAGTTCGGCGAAGAGATAGTGAAATACAAGTAATATGGATGATTATAAGTAGTAATTGCAATCTGAAATAAAAATGGCAGCAAGCAAACATGTAGCAAAACTTGTTGTAAACGGTGTTTCAATGCTTAGAAACAAGGCCTAAGGATCATACTTTCACTAGTGGACATTCTCAACAATGACATCAAAGCTGAATAATAAATACTACTCTCAAACACTCTCTTGTTGGATAACAAACACCATTCATTGCGTAGGGCTATAAAAGCACACCCCAAAGTCTGAGTAAACAAACACCACAACGTCATAAAGGAATCACACACGGTGCACATACTCTCACCTTTACAACCATGAAGAATCCCGGAGTTCATATTAAAGTAACCTCTAGAGTGCATAATAGATAAAGAGTAGCCTCACATATTCAACTAGATTACAAAGCTCATGATCACATAAAGATCACACCATGGGAGAGAGAGAGATAAACCACATAGCTACCAGTAGAGCCCGCAGACTCGGGGGAGAACTACTCACTCCTCATCGTAGGAGTCAGCAACGGCGATGGAGATGGCGGTGGAGTTGATGGAGATGACTCCGGGGGCAATTCCCCGTCCCGGCAGGGTGCCGGAACAGAGACTTCTGTCCCCCGAATCTTGTCTTCGATGGCGGCGGCGCAGCGGAACTCTTCTCGGAAAAAGGCTTATTCTTTTAGGGTTTTTGCGTCGGGGGCAATATATGGGCGAACGGGCGAAGGCGGTGGAGGGCCGAGGCCCCGTCATCAGGTGCTGGCGCGGCCAGAAGTGGGGCCGCACCGGGACCTCATCTGGAGGCCTCGTGGCCCCATCTCCGTCAGGTCTTCGGTGTTCTGGAACCTCCCGTGAAAAATAGGGACTTTGGTATTAAATTCGTCCAATTCCGAGAATATTTCCTGAAGTGGTTTTCTGAAACCAAAAACAGCAGAAAACAGGGAACTGGCACTGTGGCATCTTGTTAATAGGTTAGTCCCAGAAAATGCATAAAACCACACAAAGTGTATATAAAACATGTAGCAAATGGTATAATATAAGCATTGAACATAAGAAATTATAGATACGTTTGAGACGTATCAGCTACAACACTGTTTTCTAGCACCGTTGCATTATCATCCATACCATCATTGCATATTTATTGTTTTGCATTTATTTTGTTTTCATCTCTTTGCTCACACCTTGTGCTTAACAACCACTTGGTGAGGTTGAGGGCACAAAACATTTTGTTTTGTTTTGTAGGTATTCAAGAGAAGGGCAAGAAGATAAATCTTCTACACACAGTTCCCTGAGAGTTCGATATAAACCCTGAGTCACCCTTGTGGGGAAAACAAGTCTTCCACATCTACAAACTCTGCACTTGGAGCTCAACCTAAGCGTCTTATCTTTACGCCCATAAAGACTGTTTTGTGGTGCCGTTGCCGGGGAGCTAGTGGAAGGTTATCTCACAACAAAGTCAACTTCGTCACCAACGTGTGCAAACACCTAAGCTTGGGGAGGTTGCACCTACGTGAGCACCATCTCGTCCATCTTTACCTTCAAAGCATTTTATTTTGTTTTGTTTTGTTTTTTTTTTGAAGCAAAAGACAGTAGGGAAGACCCCTACTGTCACATTTTCCATTTTCAATTACGTGCCAGCAGGCCAATATTTACAACTTATTACATGGTATTCCAGGATGTTCATAAGGTATCAAGCCAATGTTGCATCCCTTCCTTCAAACTAGGTTTAGCTCTATGCATAATAAGGGAAAAGGACTCTTTAAAAAAAGAGAGACATCTGTCTAAACTAACAGCTTCCTGATCAAAGATGATCTTATTCCTATGGTTCCAAATACTCCAACAGCCCACCAAAAGGGCCTCTTTAAAACAAACATTATTCTGTCTTTGTTTACCATCAGTCAGCAAGTCAATCAGTCCTCTAGATGTATCCCATGTGAGGTTGATATTGTACCAGAATTCCTTGCTAAATTCGCAGCCAAAGAAGAGATGAATTAGATGCTCCAACTCATCATTATTGTCATTAGCACACAGGACACGGCTTGTACTTTCAACATAGAAATTTTTCCTGGTCATTAGATCCTTTGTATTTAGTCTATCCAGCAGCAGAAGCCAAAAGAAAAATTTATGCTTCGAGAGACAACAAGATTTCTAGATCCATTTAAAAGGGGCAGTTGTCGTGGGAGGATCCAAAATAGCTTCATACATCTTCTTGGAAGAGTAGAAATCCCCCCATCTAAAGGACCAAATATCCTTATTCTCATCTGTGACAGTATGATGAATTAAATCATCAAGTTCATTGCTCTAAAGTATTGCAATCTCAGAAATAGTTGGATGAAACAATTCTCTAATATTAGGACTATCAGAAGCCTTTTTCACAGTAACATCAAGATTTTTAGCAAAAGAATGGAGCTGTGGCAACTGTGCCTTTAGATTTTTATTTCCCTGTAGCCAATTGTCTTTCCAGAGCATGAAAGTGTTACCTTTCCCTGTCTTAACAATTGCTTGTTGTTTGAATGTGTCGACTAGTTTCAAACAATCTCTCCACCAAAACGGGCCTTTAGCTATTCTACCATTTGGGGTCTTATCATCCTTATAATGTGCCTCCCAAATCAGTTGGACCTAAGGAATGTCCTTCTGATTGTAAAACTTGTACAGAAACTTTAATATTGGCTCTTTTCCTCAAGACCATCAATAACTTTCTTTTGGCTTCCAGGAGGTGCAGTGTATGTTTTTTAAGTGCAGTTCTAAAATTACTTTCAGTAATTGACAGTGGCCTCTGATCCTCAAGACCATCAATAACTGCAGTAACATAACAACAATTCTCTATCAGAATGCTTAGCTGAGAAAGATTTCTACTCCATTTCTTTAAGGCATTCCTTGTTGTTTTAAATCGAGCTGCAATATCATGTGCAGGGTTTTTATAAGCTCCTCTGTTAAACCAATTGCTATTGACAGTATCTGCAAATCCATTCATATCTGTCCAATAATCCTCAAACCTAAAATATAATAGATTTAGGAATAGTAGTACCAATTTTGATCTGAATTGGCACATGGTCTGATGAAAGTCTTGCAAGTGGTGTTGCCATAGTGTCTGGATATATTGTAGTCCAATCAGCCGAAGTAAATATCCAATCAAGTCTCTCAAGCAATGGCTCAGTTTGCATATTACTCCATGAGTATTGTCTCCCTTTTAAAGGGATTTCCTCAAGGTCCAGATGCTGGATAATTGTATTGAACAACAGAATATTATTAACATCACCTCCTGGCCTATTTCTGTCATTTGTGCTTCTCATTAGATTGAAGTCACCAAGGATCATCCACAACTGATACTCATCATAACTTAAGGAAAGTAACCAATCAGTAAAAATAACTCTGCCCTCATTACTGGTTGGTCCATAGATGTTTGTGATAACCCACTTCTCTCTGCTCATATTACATGTCAGTTCCACTGTAAGCTCAAACTGATGTTGATGCAATACTATACCAGTAAACTGTGAGCCAATCCAGATTATTATGAGTCCACCAGAGTTACCAACTGAAGGTACATAGGCAAATTGATTATATCTTCTAGGGCAAAAATTCCTCAAATAAGCTTGGTCAAATTGCTCTCGCTTAGTCTCCTGAATGCATATAATATTGCAATTACTCTCTTCAATTTTCCTATTGATATCATCCCATCTGGTCTGTGAGTTAATTCCTCTCACATTCCAATCAAGTATGCACCATGTTCTACTCATTAAAACAAATGTTGTTGGTAGTTTTGCCAGTTGAAGAATACATCAACATAGCCATCAGTGCTAACTGATATAGAGTAGCAGTTAAGGATTCAGTCATTTTGTGAGCCAAACATTGCTGCAGTATACTGATCTCATTGATTGCAATAAATGAAGCATTGGTTGCTGTACTGTTATTGTGTGAATTTTGATAGTTGGAAATACACCACACTGTCGGCCCAGTGGGATCCAGGGTGTGCAGGGCCCACTCTCCGCAGCCCTCGCACGCATCAGTATCCAAAGATGACTAAGGACCAAGCCGAACGCTTGAAGAGACTCTCGAGGGAAGAAGTCCTCGAGAGGGCTCGAAGGGGCAGCGAAGGCCTGAAGAGGTTTCCCCTCGCGCCTACCCCTCTACAAGGCTCTCTCTCCTGGAGAGGAGTCAACGCAAACCCCTCCACAAGGCCGCTTTGGCCCTGTAGAGATGCTTCGCTAAGAAGCAACCGCCGCAGAGCGCACATGGCCTCTGCCGCGGCCGCAGAGTGACGCGCGCGTCTGCGCGCGATGACGACGGCGCCGCAGTTGCCATTCTGGTGATTAAAGGAGTCAACAAAGCTGTGTCCCCCGCGCCGGACTACGAAGCTTTCCCCTTTGGTGATAAAGCGGATGGCCGGCGCTACGCTCCAACGACGACGTCACCGTGGGCGCACCCACGATCTCTGCGACACCGGTTGGCCGTCCTGCGAGGACGGTGGTCTGCCTGCCACCAGGGCAGGCTTTGCGACCATGGACCGAGTCCATGGACAGCCCGGCAGCGGTGCACCCCGCTCCTCTGTTTCGTCGCCATGTGGGAACCCTTCCGCTGCGCAGGCCGCAGGGATGAGGCCCGGGGCGCCTATAAAAGGGGAGGGGGCACCTCCGTAGCAAGGGTCGGACCCAGAGAGAGAGGAATCGACCATTCAGACCCGCACTCCACCATTGTGTAGTTTAGCCTAGCGCACTCGAGGAGGAAGAAGACCCTCGAGTTCCCTCCTTGAGCTCCGCTCTGCCAGAAGAGAGCCCTTGGCAAGCTCATTGTACTGTAACCTCTGCAGTGCAATACAGACAAGCAGGAGTAGCGGTGTTACCTCCTCCTGAGGGCCGTGAACCTGGGTACGGGCCGCTGTCCATCTTTGCCGTGCTGTCCCTCCTCAGGCTCGACGAGCACCGTCGCCGTGCCGGTCGAGGGTTGTAGACCAACGTGTTCAGTCCCCTTCTCGAACTACTCTTCAGAGTGTGATCACCCCTAGCCTCGTGGGAACCATCCTCCGACATTTGGCGCGCCAGGTAGGGGACTGAGGCGCGTCTTCAACCTTCGATCAGCTTCCGCGCCATGACGGACACCCGCACGACACGCGCCAACAGGCGCGCAGCGGACAGGGCTCATACAGAGCCCGGCACTGCCCCCACTCACGGCCGCCGCGGCCGCCCTCACACGACGGAGCGCGCCAACACCGGCCCGCACGTGGAGGAGCCTGAGAGCGAGGATCACCGTGACGGTGACCGCCGCGACGACAAAGACGCCTCCCCGGAGCACCACGACGATGCCGAGTCCTCGCATCCGTCTCGGCGCCAAAGCGCGTCTTCTCAGGGACGCCCGGAGCCCACGCCGCACACCGCGCTTCTCATGGCCCAGGAGCTTCTCCGCTACCGGCCTAGCGCGGAGGCCCACGACTAGTGGCTTGACCGCCTTCACCACCTCGTTGACGTCGCGACGACGCGCCCCGCTCCGTCGCGCTCCCTGGTTCACCACTCTGGCCGCGCTGGAACGGCCGCGCCGGATGCGCCTCCGCCACCGCCGGGACCACCTCCGGCTGCAGCGCAGAGGGCTCCCTCTCATGCGTCCTCGCCGCGCGACTGCCAAATTGTGCAGCGCACCGCGCCTGACGCGCGAGTGGGGATGGAGCGCCGGAGGGACCTCCAGAACCGCCTCGTCGAGGAAATCGGCCAGGCGGGGCAGCAGAACCGCAGGGCTCTCCAGGGCGGGACCGCCACGTACGCCACCGGTTGCATGGCCTTCACCCGCGCTCTGCGCCGCGTGGTATGGCCACAGAAGTTCAGGCCTGCCCTTCCCAAGGGCTACGACGGGTCAAGCAACCCCATCGAGTTCCTGCAGCTCTACACCACTTCTATCCAGGCTGCAGGAGGAGACGACAAGGTCATGGCCAACTGGTTCTCCCACGCCCTCAGGGACTCCGCGCTGTCATGGCTCCTCAACCTGCCTGAAGACTCCATCGACTCATGGGAGGAGCTCTGCAGGCAGTTCGTCGCCAACTTCAAGGGCACCTACGAGCGCGCGCTCACCCACAACGACCTGCGCACTGTGGTGCAGAGGAAGGATGAGACTCTCCGCAAGTACATCCAGCGCTTCAGCCAAGTGCGCAACAAGATCCCGAACATCCCCGACACGCAAGTCATTGCCGCCTTCAGGGAGGGCGTCACAAAACGCAGGATGCTCGAGAAGCTGGGCATTCACGACAAGCTCACCTCTGTGGTGAAGCTGTTCGACCTCGCTGACAAGTGCGCCAAGGCTGACGAGGGGCTCCTCTTCGTCAAGATGAGCCAGCGGACGGACGACCCGGTCGAGGGGTCCAAGAGCCACAAGAAGCGGGAGGAAACCAAGCGCAAGACCACTGCTGTCCTAGCGGCTGAGCCAGGCACCAAGTATGCCCGCAGGAACTCCCCTGAGCCTGGCGACAAAGAGGCGGACAACCGTCCGTTCTGCGTCTACCACAACAGGCTCGGCCACGCCACAGAGAACTGCTTCGACCTCAAGAGGCTGACCAGAGAGTGCGTGCGAGAAGAAGGCAGCGGGAGCCGCGGCAGAGGCCGCAGCTACCGCGGAGATGGCAGAGGCGGGCGCAATGGCGGCTTCCAGAAACCGCCAGGCACTCAAGCCAACGCCGCCGAGAAGAACAATAACCTCCCTGACGAGGAAGATGGAGGCTATCAGGCCCCAAGGGGGGCTATGGCCTGCATCCTCGGCGGAGCTCAGGCGCCCAAGTCCAACAACCAGTTCAAGCAGTTCACCCGCGAGCTCAATGCTGCGCTCCCGAGCGCCGAGACCTCCAGGCCCCTCAAGTGGTCTCAGTACACCATCGCCTTCGACGCCAAGGACCACCCCAAGTCGACCAAGACTGTTGGAACCCTCCCCCTGGTCTGCTCCCCCACCATCAACAACATCACCGTCTCCAAGACGCTCATTGATGGGGGTGCTGGCCTGAACGTCATATCTGTCGAAACCTTCGAGACGCTTCAAGTGCCTTACGAGTGGCTTATGCCCTCCAGGCCATTCACAGGGGTCAGCAGTGGTTCGATCGAACCTCTGGGGCAGGTCCGGCTGGCCGTCACCTTTGGGACGCAGAAGAACTACCGCACTGAGCTGATCGACTTCGACGTCGCGCACATTGGCCTGCCGTATAATGCCATCCTCGGCTACCCCGCCCTCGCGAAGTTCATGGCCGTCACGCATCACGCCTACAACATGGTCAAGATCCCCGGCAGCGCTGGCACTATCGCCATCCATGGTCATATCCTGGATGCCACGCGCGCTGTCGAGAGCGCCTACAAGGCGGCCGCCATGGCATTCCCGGCTGACGAGGACATGGAGCCTCTCGAGAGGCCCAAGAATAAGAAACAGATGTTCTCCCAAGAGCAAGCGTCCACGAAGAAGGTGTCGCTGAGCACCAGTGGCTCGGGGGCTGAAGGCTCCGGGGCTAGCGTCACCATAGGCGATGCCCTGCCTCCCAAATAGGAAAGCGCGCTCGTCGCCTTCCTTCGGGCAAACTCTGACATGTTCGCATGGACTCCGTCAGATATGTCCAGTGTACCAAGGGAGGTGATCGAGCACCACTTAGCCGTGTGTCCAGACGCACGCCCCGTCAAGCAAAAAGCACGGAAGCAAGCCCCCGAGAAGCAAGCATTCATCGTCAAGGAAGTAGAGAAGTTAAAAGCGGCAAATGTCGTCCGCGAAGTCGCGCACCCCACTTGGCTCTCCAACGGCGTGGTTGTCCCTAAACCCGCTGGAGGAGGCCGACTCTGCATCGACTACACAGACGTCAATAAGGCCTGCCCCAAGGACCCATACCCCATGCCAAGGATAGACCAGATCGTGGACTCCACCGCCGGCTGCGACCTCCTCTGTTTTCTGGACGCCTTCTCTGGTTATCACCAGATCAAAATGGCTAAAGAGGACGAGGAGAAAACAGCATTCCTCACCCCTTGTGGTGTGTATTGCTACACTTGCATGCCTTTCGGCCTGAAGAATGCCGGCGCCACTTTCCAGAGGCTCATGAGGATAGCCTTGGGGGCACAGATGGGCAGAAACGCAGAAGCTTACGTCGACGACATTGTGGTCAATTCTCGCGAGGGGGACACTCTCTTGAAGGATCTCGAGGAAACCTTCGCCAGGCCAGCCTGCGCAAGGTGAACATCAAGCTGAACCCCGCCAAGTGCGTCTTCGGGGTACCTTCAGGCAAACTCCTCAGATTCCTTGTGTCCCACCACGGCATAGAAGCAAACCCTGACAAGATCAAGGCCATAGAAGGGATGCAGCCTCCTCGCCGGCTCAAGGACATGCAGCGCTTAGCAGGCTGTATGGCCAGCCTGGGCCGTTTCATCTCCAAGTTCGGCGAGAGAGCCCTGCCATTTTTCAAGATCATGAAGAGGTCCGGCACATTCAAATGGACCCCTGAAGCGGACAAGGCTTTTGAGGACTTAAAGAGATATTTGGCCAGCCCACCAGTCATGGTGGCCCCCAGCACATGCGAACATCTGAAGATGTACCTATCAGCCACTCCTCAGACCGCAAGCGCCGTCCTGGTGGCCGAAAGGGAAGAGCCAGTCCTCCCCAAGAAAAGCGCCGCCACTCCAAGTCCAAAGCCGCCCGACAAAGATCTCGCCAAAGGAGCAGTCACCACAGACCCACCGCCAGGCCCACAGCCTCAAGTCGAGTCTGCTCCGAATACCCCTGCCGAGACCCCTCCACAGGCGGATCTCGACAAGGGCCCTGAAGAGCCTCCACAGAGAGCCGACGTTGCCCCTCCCTCGACAACCCTTGTCGAGCACCCCGTCTACTTTGTCAGTACAGTACTGCGGGACGCTCGGGAACGGTATCCTATGCAGCAGAAGCTTCTCGTCGCGCTCCTCATCGCCTCCAGGAAGCTGCGACACTACTTCCAGGGTCACCCCATCACGGTGGCCACTTCCTTCCCGCTGGAGCAGATCCTGCGCAACCCCAACGCCACAGATCGTGTCACGGGATGGAACATCGAGCTGCAGCCATTCAATTTGCGCTTCGACACCACAAGAGTCATCAAGGGAAGAGCACTGGCGGACTTCGTCGCTGAATGGACTGACCCAAGCCCTGAGGAGCCTCAGGAAGAAGAGGCCGAGCCCTCTGGAGACACGATGCCCAGCCACTGGACCATGCACTTCGATGGAGCCTTCTCCTGCCGCAATGGCGGGGCAGGCGTCGTCTTGACCTCGCCCAAAGGCGACAAACTCTACTACGCTGTCCAGCTGTGCTTCACGATTGACAAGATCTCCAACAACATCGCTGAATACGAGGGCCTCCTCGCCGGCTTAAGGGCCGCCATCGCTCTGGGCGTCAAGCACTTACTCGTCAAGGGCGACTCCCAGTTGCTTGTCAACTTCTCCAACAAAAGCTACACGCCTAAGGACGACCACATGGCCGCGTACCTTGAAGAGGTCCGCAAGCTCGAGAAGCACTTCAGGGGCATGGAGCTCATGCACATCCCGAGGAAAGAGAACCAGGAGGCCGACGACATCGCCAAGCGAGCCTCGCGAAGGCAAGCCCAACAGGCAGGCGTCTTTGAAGAAAGACTCACCAAGGCATCCATAAAGCAGCCTCAAGAAACCACAGCCGCAAGCACGGACGAAGCACTCCCACCACCTCCTGAAGCTGGGGCACCCGACTGTGGTCCTCACACAGGGGAGCGTCTGTTGCTGACAGCGGCTCACCAAGAAACAGGCTGGATTGACGAGCTCAAAGACTACTTGGTGAAGGGGATCCTCCCCGAAGAAGATGCGGAAGCAGAGCGAATCGCTCGACAGGCAAAATCCTACTACATCCTCGAGGGAGACCTGTACCGCAAGCGCCCGAATGGCAACGCGCTCAAATGCGTCCCTCCCGAGGAAGGCCGAATGCTGATCAAGGATATCCATAGCGGAGAGTGCGGCCACCACTCGTGTGCTCGCACCCTCGCAGGCAAGGTCTTCAGGAGTGGGTTCTACTGGCCGCAAGTGCTTCAAGATGCGGTCACCATCGTCCAAGCTTGCGACGCCTGCCAGTACCACGCCAAGCAAATCCATCAGCCGGTGCTGGGACTCCAGACCATCCCGCTCTCCTGGCCGTTCGCAGTCTGGGGGCTGGACATTTTGGGCCCCTTCCCGAAGTCGCAAGGGGGCTACCGCTTCCTCTTCGTGGCCGTCGACAAGTGCACTAAGTGAGCCGAGGTCGAACCAGTGCGCACCATAACAGCCGGGGCAGCGGTGAAATTCATCAGGAGCCTGGTCTGCCGCTTCGGAGTGCTTTATCGCATCATCACCGACAATGTCTCACAGTTTACCAGCGGCATCTTCCGCTCTTACTGCGAAAAACTCGGCATCAAGCTCTGCTTCGCCTCGGTGGCTCATCCACGGAGCAATGGTGAAGCCGAGCGAGCAAATGCAGAAGTCCTTAAGGTCCTCAAGACCAGAAGCTTCAACATCCTCAAGGGTCACGGCAAGGGCTGGATCGACGAGCTCCCATCTGTGCTCTGGTCCATGCACACAACCTCTTCAAGACCCACGGGTGAAACACCGTTCGCCCTTGTCTACGGAGCCGAAGCAGTCCTCCCCGCAGAAATCGAGCACGGGTCCCCACGGGTCCTTGCCTTCAACGAGGACACCCAAGAGGACCTCCACAATGACGACCTGCTGCTTCTCGAGGGACTGCGCCGCCGTGCCGCCCTCAGAGCGGCAAAGTATCAGCAAGACCTGCGACGCTACCACAGCTGCCATGTGCGCTCACGCACCCTTGAGGCGGGCGACCTCGTCCTCAGGCGAATCCTTTCCAGAGAAGGCCTCCACAAGCTCTCGCCGATGTGGGAAGGCCCCTACAGGGTCTCCCACATCGCCAGGCCTGGCGCCGTACGCCTCGAGACTGAAGAGGGCATCCCCGTCAAGAACCCGTGGAACATCGTGCATCTACGCAAGTTCTACCCGTGATCATAGTCACGCCCGTGATCATCGTCACGTCATACATTTTTTGTCTCTAGAGGAAAGCTCACGGCTTCACCTCCAAGCTTCTCATTCTCCTGAGGGCCAGCCCTCCGAGCTCTCCTGCTAACGAGCCACCGCAGGCCGCAGAGAGTCTCAGCCACTAATGGGTGGTCTCCATGCCTCGACATGGAAGGAACGTTAGCTTGGCAAACCCAAGTGTAATGAACCATTTCGTTCCTAAGTGAACTATGCGCTAAGGCGCCATTTCGTTCCTAAGTGAACTATGCGCTAAGGCGCCATTTCGTTCCTAGGTGAACTATGCGCTGAGGCGCCGCTGTGTAATATTTCGATGGCAAGTTTACTTTCGTCATTTACTTTTCCATGTGCGCTTATATTCTTCCAATGCGCACCTCGCGAGCGGGGGCTGAGTACGGTGCCTGTGCCTCAAGAGCACCCCAGCAGCACTGCAAAATCCAAGGGATCCGAGCTCTGGCCAAAGGGCATGCTCCCAAAAACACGCCACCTCTCCAAGGGACCTTGGTACTTACTCTCCTCGCGAGATACCCATGAGGAAACCTATAAGCACGCATGAGTCCTTACTACCATGCTCTAGCGTTTGGGTTCGCCTCTCTAACATCCGCAGGGAACAAGAGTCCCTCCAAGCTCGTGGAGGAAAAACTCGGCCCCCGGAGGAAAACGCATCGCCAAGGAAAGCCTACGCAGAGCAAAAGCCTCGCGAAGCTAAGTTCCCTGCTCGCACCAAGAGAGTCTCTTCATCTCTCTCACGAGCACTTTTCGTCCCTCGAGCGTTTCTTTTCCCTCACTCTCCATGGACTGCTTGCACGTCAAAGGGGGGCCCTCGAGCATCGCGCCTCGAGGACTCCTACCTCTCTAAGCCTTAAACTCCCCCCGGCCTTGCCGAGTCATTGCTCGAGCATACCGCAGCGGCGGAGTCATAGCGCAAGGAGAAGGGCCCTAGCGACGCAGAGCGAAAAAAGGCATGGAGATGAAGCAAAACGCCTTCGAAGGGCGCGCACACAAACTTAGTAGCATATGCTTAAAAGTATGTTGTTACAAATTGTGGAACAAAAGTCTCTAAGCCAAAACATTTCAATGGCGCTACAAGCGCGTTGCGTTACAGGAGAAGGTCAAGCAGAAGCCCCGTCGCTGTCCTCCGCAGACCCTTCCTCCCTGGGCTCGTCCTCGGAGCCTGCCTCCTCGCCGTCGTCCTCCCCCACCTCGGCCCGCTTGAAGCGGCTGCAGAAGTCGTCGACTTGGTCGCGAACCGAGTTGGAGATCTTCCACCCCTTCTCCCCCTCGAGAGGCTCGGTCACCGTCGAGTAGTCGAAGCCGGGCTGGAGGTGCTGGAGGTTGGTGAAGATGCGGTCGACCGCCACCGCCAGGAGTTGGCGGCATTCCTCCTCGACGACGTCGCGGAGCTCGGCGGCAGGGCCCTCGAGCGCCGTGAAGAGCAGCTCGAAGTAGACGAGATACGCGGCGGCGTCGGCATTGCCCTGAGCGGGGACGGGCGGCGCCTCCGCACCCAGCTTCGCTGCGAGCTCGTTGCCCCGAGCCACCAAGGACTGGAACATGCGCCCCCGCTGCTGAGATAACACCCGCGCGGCTTGGGCGTTCTCGACAGCCTCCACTACCCGCTCTACAACAGGGCCCACCTGCTGGTTCATCTCCTCCATGTCCGCCATGAGGGAGGCGAGGTCCTGCGCCATGCGCTCGCGAGCTTCTTCGGCAACGCGGCGGCCATCTGCTGCACGCCTCGCCCGGGAGTTCAAATTGGCGTTCATCTCCTCCAGCTGGCGGATCCGGGCGGCGTCCTCACCGCGCCTCTTCTTGAAGCGACTCTCCTGCTTCTTGAACTTCTCGGGCCTGGAACTCCTTCTCAGCCTCCTCCTTCCGCTCGGCGAACTTCGCGTTGAGGCGCTCCCCATGTTTCTTGTGGGTGGCCACATCGCGGTCGAACTTGCCGAGGGCCTCAGCCAAATTCCCTTCCCGGGCCTCGAGGTCGGCGCGCTGCGCCGACAGCTCCTGCTCCGCCTGCAGCAGCTGCTCGTCGCGTCGGCGCACGTCGTTCTCGCGCTCGGTCAGCTTCTGCCCTCGGGCCTCCAAGGTCGCACGGCCTGCCTCCAGGGAGGTCCGCACGACTTCGGAGTTGGCCAGGATCTTGGCCTCGAGCTGGACAAGCTCGTGATGCTTGTCCGCCAGGGAGAACTCCACAGCCTCCCGCTCCTCCCTGGCCGCGGCCAAATCGTCCGCCGCTGCCTGGCGCTCGGCCTGAAGGGGCTGCAGGAGCTCTTCAGCGTCGCGCACGACGCCCTCGCGGACCTCCTGGGCGAAGCGCCGAGCCTCCTCGCGCTCCGCCTGAAGAGCCAGGTCGCTCTGCCGGCGATCCTCCACGGCTGCGTGGAAGGCGGCCCAGGCCCCCGCAAGCTCATCCTGCCGTCGGGCGAGCTCCCCGTCCTCGAGGGCGAGGTGGGCCTCTAGTCCGTCCAGGGACTCCCGCACCAGGCGAAAGGCGACGTCACGGCGTCCCCTGTTCCAGTCCCAGCCGCTGAGGACAAGGGCTCGCGAAGCCCCGCGCGGTGCGGAGGTCCCCGCGCCTGCGTCGAGCTTGGAAGAGGAAGCCTCTACGCGGAGCCCGATAGCGTCGCGGGACTGGGGGCTTGGAGGCGAGCTCTCCACTTCAACGCCCGCGCTCCACGCCCCGGTGTCGCCCTCCTCGAGCGGCACCTCATCATGAGCCACGGGGGCAGGAGAGGCCTGCCCCGTAGCCACCGTGTCCGCCTCCGCTGCAGGGCTTGGCGGGGGTGGCGGAGGAGCTTCCCCCCCCCCCCCCCCCCCCGCCTCGGCGGCCCTTGGCGGGCTCTGGCTCGGCGGCACGTCCGCCGCGGCCTCCCGCTGCGCTGGAGGAGTCCCAGCACGTGGCGGAGTGGGCGCCTTCTCCACCTGCTCCTCAGAGCGCCCCTCCTCCGGAGGCGGCGCAGCCGCCTCAGCCTGAGGCACATCCTCGAGAGGGCCTACGGGGTCCCCCTCCACAGGCCTTGAGGCCTCGTCTGCCGTGGTCTCTGGCGCAGCCTCTGGCGCGGCTCTCTTCACCTCCACAGCCTTGCGGAGCCTCCGGCGCTTCGCGGGCGCCAGGTCGCTGGCAAGGAGCAAGAAGACTTGTCAACGGAGAGCAGACAAGCAAAGATCGATGAAGAAAAAACAAGTTAGAAACATTTACCCAGCTTTCTTGGCGCGGGTGTCAACCCACGCCATGCCTGACGAGCGCCACGAGGGCGTGGTCTTGGCTCCGGACCCCTCGGGAGGCGCCTCCGCTTTCCTCTTGAGGGGAGCGCCCGTTGGCTCCCCAGCAGGCCTGTCGTGGGCCGCTTTGGACCGGGGCTCTTGTCGCCCCGCCGCAGCCTCCTCGTCGTCGCTGCCCTCCCCCTCCGTCTTAGGGCGCGAGGGGGGCATCCTGGGGCGCTCGTCGTCGCTGGACGAGACCTCGAAGATCTCCTCAGTAGGGGGCGCAGCCCTAGACGAGCTCGCCCCGCCGGACGAGGGGATCACCCTCGCCGCCTCGCTGCCCTGCTCGGCGTCTGACGCGTAGGGCGAATCCGCCGCTTCTGGCCCCTCCGCCACAGGCATGGGCCCCTCGTCCTCCTCCTCCCCCGCCAAGCCAAGCGGGGTGAACGTGGGCATCTGCTCCAGAACCGCCAGGCGCGCGGCCAAGGAGAGCTGGTGGAGAGGCCTCAGCTCCACAGCGACCGCCACAGGCACGTCCGGGTTTGTCGGCCCAGTGGGATCCAGGGTGTGCAGAGCCCACTCTCCACAGCCCTCACACGCGACAGGATCGACGAAACGGCTAAGGACCAAGCAGAACGCTTGGAGAGGCCCTCGAGAGGACTGGAGGGAGCAGCGAAGGCCTGAAGAGGGTCCTCCCGAGG
The DNA here is from genome assembly GCA_026929855.1 of Poa annua. Classification (NCBI taxonomy): domain Eukaryota; kingdom Viridiplantae; phylum Streptophyta; class Magnoliopsida; order Poales; family Poaceae; genus Poa; species Poa annua. Next base: position 23,460,071 of record CM049439.1, on the reverse strand, counting down.
CTGCCCCTCTGCAAGGCCCTATCCCCTGGAGAGGGGTCAACGCAAATCCCTCCACAAGGCCGCCCAGGCCCTGCGGATATATCTCGCTACGAAGCAATCGCCGCAGAGCGCACATGGCCTCTGCCGCGGCCGCAGAGTGACACGCGCATCTGCGCGCGATGACGACGGCGCCGCAGTTGCCGTTCTCGTGATTAAAGGGGGCCAACAAAGCTGTGTCCCCTGCGCCGGCTTACGAGGGTTTCCTCCTTGGTGATAAAGCGGTTGGCCGGCGCTACGCTCCAAGGACGACGTCACTGTGGGCACCCCCACGATCTCTGCAGCACCAGCAGGCCGTCCTGCATGGACGGTGGCTTTCTGGCGTCACGGGCAGGCTTTGCGACCATGGACCGGGTCCATGGACATCCCGGGAGCGGTGCACCCCGCTCCTCTCCTTCGTCGCCATGTGGGGACCCTTCCGCCGCGCAGTGCGCCAGGATGAGGCCCGGGGCGCCTATAAAAGGAGGAGGAGCACCACCGTAGCAAGGGATCGACAATTGAGAACTTGGACACCCTACAGCAGCGTAGTCTTAGTTGCACTCGCTCGAGGAGGAAGAAGACCGTAACTTCCCTCTTCGAGCTCCACTCTGCCATACGGGAGCCCTCGGCAAGCTCATTGTACTGTAATCTCTGCAGTGCAATACAGACAAGCAAGAGTAGCGGTTTTACCTCCTCCTGAGGGCCATGAACCTGGGTACGGGCCGCTGTCCATCTCTGCCGTGCTGTCCCTCTTCAGGCTCGACGAGCACCGTCGCCGTGCCGGTTGAGGGTTGTAGACCAACGTGTTCAGTCCCCTTCACGAACTTCTCTTCAGAGTGTGAACACCCCTAGACTCCTGGGAATCACTCTCCGACATTTGGCGCGCCAGGTAGGGGACTGAGGCGCGTCTTCAACCTCCAGCCGGTCTCCGCGCCATGACGGACACCCGCGCGACGCGCGCCAACAGGCGCGCAGCTGACAGGGCTCATACTGAGCCCGGCACCGCCACCACTCGCGGCCACCGCGGCCGTCCTCGCACGACGGAGCGCGCCAACACCGGCCCGCACGTGGAGGAGCCCGAGAGCGAGGATCACCGTGATGGTGACCACCGCGGCGACAGGGATGCCTCCCCGGAGCACCACGAAGATGCTGAGTCCTCGCATCCGTCTCGGCGCCAAAGCGCGTCTTCTCAGGGACGCCCGGAGCCCACGCCGCACACCGCGCTGCTCATGGCCCAGGAGCTCCTCCGCTACCGGCCTAGCGCAGAGGCCCACGACCAGTGGCTTGACCGTCTCCACCACCTCGTCGACGTCGCGACAACGCGCCCCGCTCCGTCTCGCTCCCTCGTTCACCACTCTGCCCGCGCTGGAACAGCCGCGCCGGATGCGCCTCCGCCGCCGCCAGGACCACCCCCGGCCGCGGCGCAGAGGGCTCCCTCTCATGCGTCCTCGCCGCGCGATTGCCAAATTGTGCAGCGCGCCGCGCCTGACGCGCGGGTGGGGATGGAACGCCGGAGAGACCTCTAGAACCGCCTTGTCGAGGAAATCGGCCAGGCGGGGCAGCGAAACCGGAGAGCTCTCCAGGGCGGGACCGCCACATACGCCACCGGCTGCATGGCCTTCACCCGCGCTCTGCGCCGCGTGGTATGGCCGCAGAAGTTCAGTCCTGCCCTCCCCAAGGGCTACGACGGGTCAAGCAACCCCATCGAGTTCCTGCAGCTCCACACCACCTCTATCCAGACTGCGGGAGGAGACGACAAAGTCATGGCCAACTGGTTCTCCCACGCCCTCAGGGACTCCGCGCTGTCGTGGCTCCTCAACTTGCCTGAGGACTCCATCGACTCGTGGGAGGAGCTCTGTAGGCAGTTCGTCGCCAACTTCAAGGGCACCTACGAGCGCTGCTCACCCACAACGACCTGCGCGCTGTGGTGCAGAAGAAGGATGAGACTCTCCGCAAGTACATCCAGCGCTTCAGCCAAGTGCGCAACAAGATCCCGAACATCCCCGACACGCAAGTCATTGCCGCCTTCAGGGAGGGCGTCACAAATCGCAGGATGCTCGAGAAGCTAGGCATTCACGACAAGCTCACCTCCGTGGTGAAGCTGTTCGACCTCGCCGACAAGTGCGCCAAGGCTTAAGAGGGGCTCCTCTTCGTCAAGATGAGCCAGCGAACGGACGAGTTGGCCGAAGGGTCCAAGAGCCACAAGAAGCGGGAGGAAACCAAGCGCAAGACTACTGCTGTCCTGGCGGCCGAGCCAGCCGCCAAGTATGCCCGCAGGAACTCCCCTGAGCCTGGCGACAAAGAGGCGGACAACCGTCCGTTCTACGTCTACCACAACAGGCGCGGCCACGCCACAGATAACTGCTTCGATCTCAAGAGGCTGAGCCGAGAGCGCGAGCGCGAAGAAGGCAGCGGGAGCCGCGGTAGAGGCCGCGGCTACCGCAGGGACGGCAGAGGCGAACGCGGTGGCGGCTATCAGAAGCCGCCAGGCACTCAAGCCAACGCTGCCGAGAAGAACAACAACCTCCCTGACGAGGAAGATGGAGGCTATCAGGCCCCAAGGGGGCTATGGCCTGCATCCTCGGCGGAGCTCAAGCGCCCAAGTCGAACAACCAGTTCAAGCAGTTCGCCCGTGAGCTCAATGCCGCGCTCCCGAGCACCGAGACCTCCAGGCCCCTCAAGTGGTCCCAGTACACCATCGCCTTCGACGCCAAGGACCACCCCAAGTCGACCAAGACTGTTGGAACCCTCCCCCTGGTCTGCTCCCCCACCATCAACAACATCACCGTCTCCAAGACGCTCATTGATGGGGGAGCTGGCTTGAACGTCATCTCTGTCGAGACCTTCGAGACTCTTCAGGTGCCTTACGAGTGGCTCATGCCCTCCAGGCCATTCACAGGGGTCACTAGTGGTTCGATCGAACCTCTAGGGCAGGTCCGGCTGGCCGTCACCTTCGGCACGCAGAAGAACTACCGCACCGAGCTGATCGACTTCGACGTCGCACACATCGGCCTGCCGTACAACGCCATCCTCGGCTACCCCGCCCTCGCGAAGTTCATGGCCGTCACGCATCACGCCTACAACATGGTCAAGATCCCCGGCAGCGCTGGCACCATCGCCATCCATGGCCATATCCTGGATGCCACGCGCGCTGTCGAGAGCGCCTACAAGGCAGCTGCCATGGCGTTTCCGGCTGACGAGGACATGGAGCCTCTCGAGAGGCCTCAGAAGAAGAAACAGATGTTCTCTCAAGAGCAGGCTTCCATGAAGAGGGTGTCGCTGGGCACCAGTGGCTCGGGGGCTGAGGGGTCAGGGGCTAGCGTCACCATAGGCGCTGCCCTGCCTCCCAAATAGGAAAGCGCACTCGTCGCCTTCCTTCGGGCAAACTGTGACATGTTCGCGTGGACTCCGTCAGATATGTCCGGTGTACCAAGGGAGGTGATCGAGCACCACTTAGCCGTGTGTCCAGACGCACGCCCCATCAAGCAAAAAGCACGCAAGCAAGCCCCCGAGAAGCAAGCATTCATCGTCAAGGAAGTAGAGAAGCTAAAAGCGGCAAATGTCGTCCGTGAAGTCGCGCACCCCACTTGGCTCTCCAACGGCGTGGTTGTCCCTAAACCCGCTGGAGGAGGCCGACTCTGCATCAACTACACAGATGTCAATAAAGCCTGCCCCAAGGACCCATACCCCATGCCGAGGATAGACCAGATCGTGGACTCCACCGCCGGCTGCGACCTCCTCTGTTTTCTGGACGCCTTCTCTGGTTATCACCAGATCAAAATGGCTAAAGAGGACGAGGAGAAAACAGCATTCCTCACCCCTTGTGGTGTGTATTGCTACACTTGCATGCCTTTCGGCCTGAAGAATGCCGGCGCCACTTTCCAGAGGCTCATGAGGATAGCCTTGGGGGCACAGATGGGCAGAAACGCAGAATCTTACGTCGACGACATTGTGGTCAATTCTCGCGAGGGGGACACTCTCTTGAAGGATCTCGAGGAAACCTTCGCCAGCCTGCGCAAGGTGAACATCAAGCTGAACCCCGCCAAGTGCGTCTTCGGGGTACCTTCAGGCAAACTCCTCGGATTCCTTGTGTCCCACCGCGGCATAGAAGCAAACCCTGACAAGATCAAGGCCATAGAAGGGATGCAGCCTCCTCGCCGGCTCAAGGACATGCAGCGCTTAGCAGGCTGTATGGCCAGCCTGGGCCGTTTCATCTCCAAGTTCGGCGAGAGAGCCCTGCCATTTTTCAAGATCATGAAGAGGTGTGGGGACCCCGGACTAGCTGTCCGAAATACCCGATTATGCTTAACACAACGATCCCGTGATCAGTCTGTCGTTGCACATAATCCGAACTGTATACCAAAGTTTACATCCATTACAATACCGGAATAAGTCTTACATAAATGGTCATCTAGACCAAGTCTTACATAGGTGCCTTCTAGGGCCAAACAACATAAGTAGCGGAACTTAAACGTAGTAGACACCCAAAAGCTAACGATAACCCGACAGGCAGTCGACTTGAGAAGATCCTTAGTTGGCGTAGATGTCGCCATACTCCTCCTGTTGCCATTGCCATTGTGGTGGTTGTTGTTGTTGTTGTTGTTGTTGTGTGCGGCAGCGATCTGTTGCAGGGCAGCGATATGAGCTTGACGCTCTGCCCGAGCAGCTTGGCGCTCCTCCATGATAAGCGCAAGAAGTTGGGCGGTGGTTGGTTCCGGTGGGGGTGGTGGTCCTCCATCCGGGTTGGAGCGACGAGTGTCCACCATCCTGAAGAACACCGGGTATAAGGGCAAGGCAAAAGGGTCTGATTAAGGGGATAAAGGTTGGTTTCGCATAGTGGTGGATTCCTTAAGGATTATGTGAAAGATATTTTTCATAAATTAACAAGACTAGCACATTGGTATAGCACAAGCATCACATCAAAGGGTTCATCACATCAAGCTTACATCCTTGCCTTTTAGCTAAGGCACATGGTACAAGTTCTCCAAAAGAACTACTACTCCTACTAGTTTAGCGATAGGGGGTGATCCTAATCCTGCGGTAGTACTCAAGTCACTCGCCTACTGAGGTGGAACCCCAGGCTCTGCGACGTCAGCGTCAGACAGGTAGGGTGGCTCCTCTGGGTCCTCCTCCTCGTCATCAAGCTCCTGCTCGTCCTCCTCCTGCTCATAGTCCATCTCCTCCAGGTAGTCATCATCGTCACTGAGGAAAGCGTTGTTCTCCTTGCGGAGATCCTCGCCCTCCTCCTCCATCTCATCGGTACGGAGCTCCAAATCATCGATCAGCTCGTCCTGCTCTGCCACCTTCTTGCGGAGCTTCGCTATGGTCTTCTTCAACTGGGCCCTCTTCTTGAGAAGAGCGACCTTCTCCTCCTTCAGCTGTGCCTCACTCTCGCGACTCTCCTTGAGCGAGAGGCGCTCAAAGTGAGACCGAAGTCTAGCGCACCTCAACTCCTCCTGGGTGCGAAAGAGCATAATCTCCATGTCCAAGATATACTCTCCGAACGTCGGGTGTAGAGGGGACTGAATAGGGTGTCCGTCGACGGTGCGCCTCCCGTAGAACTGGAAACGAGAATTCACCAACTCCGCCTTGTGCTCCTCACAAAGCCGGGATAGCATCCGCTCCATGGAACGACACAGTCCGTCGTCCCAGTGGACGTCCATGGTGGTAAAGATGAGTGTCCTGGATCCGGGGGATTTGATGTTCCCGCGAACAGATGCCTCGACCAACCAAGACAGGTTCCCGTTGCCGGGAGTGTCCACCTGGGCTCCCTTAAACTCAGGAGTGGGACGACCTAACAGCTTGGTCAACTCGAACAGGTCCTTCTCGAACATCAACGTGCCGTCCTTCTCGAGCTGAACAAACTCGGTGAAGTGGAGTGCCATCTACAATTTTAAGTCAAGTTTTTAAGTTAGTGAGATAACAAGTGTATCAAAAAATTTAAATGTAGTGAGGCAGCAAGTGAGCAAAATTTTAAGTTTAATAGAGTGACGAGCGTGCAAAAATTTTAAGTTTAATAAGGGAAAACTTAATATTTAGTAAGGGTAGAATTTTGCAGAAGTGAGAGGATTAGAGATAAGCACTTTTCGAAAATACTTCATTCCTTCATCCTTTTAGAATTTAACTTTTGTAACTCCTACCTAGCGACCATGCTAAACTAAGGTTTCTAAAGTCAAGATGGCTCTGATACCAGGTCTGTGGGGACCCCGGACTAGCTGTCCGAAATACCCGATTATGCTTAACACAACGATCCCGTGATCAGTCTGTCGTTGCACATAATCCGAACTGTATACCAAAGTTTACATCCATTACAATACCGGAATAAGTCTTACATAAATGGTCATCTAGACCAAGTCTTACATAGGTGCCTTCTAGGGCCAAACAACATAAGTAGCGGAACTTAAACGTAGTAGACACCCAAAATCTAACGATAACCTGACAGGCAGTCGACTTGAGAAGATCCTTAGTTGGCGTAGATGTCGCCATACTCCTCCTGGGCGTAGTACTCCTCCAAGTCTGGCTACGACAATAGCCAGAGGCAAGCGAGTATGAGTACATTGGAATGTACTCGCAAACTACTCCAACATGAGTGCACTAGTCTCAATTTTTATTTCATACTCTTAATTACTTACCTAAGACATTTCTATATCCTTGCTGAAGAAGATAAGAAGATTATAACTATTCTTGGTACCTCATGTGTATCAGTTTCTTCAAAACCCCTCCTTTTCCCAACCATGGTCCATCATGGTACCAAGTCTCCAACAACCTCATACCGAATCCGTTGGTATAAGTGTATGGATCATTCCACCAACTTCCTTTCTTTTGAAAACACAAATCTTTTCCAAAACTTGCACATGGTCAAAGTAGGGCCTCCCAACTGTCCATATCCGAGGACTCGGCTATTCGAATAGTTTTTAATCCCTCTGCAAAGGTAGCACGCTTTTCCCACACCCATCCGGCAACTCATCGTGTCAGCCACGTCCCGCCATACAAGGTGTATGCGAAGTTGAGTCACCGACCATAGCCTCTCATTTGCTCATGCTAGTAAAGGATCCTCCCCAAATGATACCTTCCATCTACACTCAGTCCAGTTTCCCGTCGGAAACCCTAAGTGTGAGGACTCATAGTTTTGTCCGGCGGTCTATTAAACCTTCTATCCTCCTCCTTATCTTTCCATAGAGTTTGAGCGAGGACCCGGGTCAAGGTAGGTCCTCAAACCATCCCTTCATGCATAACGGAGTCATCTCCGTCGATGAGGTATCCCATACTAATAAGAGCAAACTACATGACTAAGCCCCGTTCCCATATGTGGGGTAAATGTGGTCGCACAGAATATCGGCTGGTTGACGTAAGTACAAAGACACAATGTGCGTTTTATCAAAACCTCCATTCTCCTTTTATCCATTTCGACACCAACATCTTGGTGCTTCATAACCACACAGAGTTTTCAAAGGGGTTTTGAATAAAACAATCTTTATTTTTCCCATCCTATAATTTCTCTTATATTTCTACATAGAGTGGCAAAATAATTTTCATATACTTTTTTTTTAAAAGGTTTTGGAAAAGTATTTGCCTTAAGAGTGAATCATGTTCTAAAAATAGATGCATGTATTAGGGTGCAAGCTCAGAGAGTAGCTTGCCTTGCTCAACAAAGTGGTCTTGGTCTTGGTCTTGGTCTTCAGGTTCCACAAACCCTTCCTCCTCGGGATACTCGACAACGTTCTCGTCTATTTCACAGTCAATCAAATACAAACAATCACTAGCCTAATCAATCAATCACCACAGCAACACAAGCTTACTTACTTTATCTAACCACTCCATGCATCAAACAATGTGATTTGAATCCAATTTAGTTAAATTAACTAGTATTTAATCATATCCTAAATTGGGCAGAAACTAGTCACATAAGTTTAATTGCATAGTTTAAGTTCTATTAATCACAAAAATACAAACTAAAATTCTACAGAAAGCTAATGATATGTATAAGATGACCTAATTGGATTTGGGTCCTTTGGAGTTACCAAACTCCCTACACAAGGATTTGAATCCAGAAACTACTTAAATAAGTTTTGGCTATTATTTAAATTATATTTATCCAAAAGATAAACCCTTTTAGGGGTGACTAAACATTGTTAAGGGTGACCCAATAAAATTAGTTTCAACTAATTTAGATTAACGGAGTATCAGAAACAACCAAGTTTAGAATTTAAACATGCTACTGTATTTTGAATATTGTATTTTTATTCTATACCCAAATGGAGTGAAATTAGTTTAGTTGGACAGAGAATTTCATAACCTATTCAGAACAATTGGATTTGTTCAATTTGGAGTTGTAAAACTCAACTTATGGATTTTCTAAGTTTGGAGTCAGTACTGGTTTTTGAATTGATTTTAAATTCGAATAAATATCCAGCATGGATAATGTTTAAAAACCTGACAGAGGGGACCCACTGGTCAGCGTCTGCGGGCGCGCGTGCGGGTTTCATTTAAACCTGACGCGTGGGGCCCGCACGTCAGTGCCTAATTAACCGAAGCGGTAAGTTACCGCCGGATCTAAATCCAACGGCCCGGAGCGAGCGCGTCGGTGGCGACCAAAACTGGGCGGCGCCGTGGCTCCGGCGACGGCGAGGTGGACGGAGGGCTCACCTCGGGGGTCTGGGACGGTGACGGGATGGTGCGGCGGGACGGCGGCGATGCGGGGAAGTGCTTGGGCGGCTGGCGCTTGCTGGCGAGGCTCCGAGCGACGGCGGCGAGCTCCTTCTTCTTCGCGGCTCCGCTCCAACTCCGGCGAGCAATCCCCGGCGATCCTGGGCACGGGACAGAGGGAAAAAGGGCGTGGGTGAGAGCGGGCAGCAAGGGAAGGCGAGTGGGGGCAGAGGGGAGCGCAGGAGAGGGCGCCGTGGCCTGGCCACGGTCGTCGCCTACCTCGGGCTCGGCGAGCTCGAGGAAGGTCACGGCGACCCGAGGCTTCGCGGCCTCGGTCCTGGTCTCCTAGCGGCGTACGAGGGAGAGGGGAGTGGAGAGGAGAGGCAGTGGGGCGGTGTGGAGAATGCAGGGCACGGGGAGGCCATTTTATAGCGGCCGGGCGGCGCACGGTGGACGCGGTGCAGAGGGCACCCGCGGTCGTGCGAGCCCGCCGTAGGCCGGTGGAGGGTTGCGGCTAGCTGCGGGGTGTCGGGGGAACCAAACGGGCATAGCGGGGTGGCGTGGCGCGCTCGGGAACGCTCGGGCTCTTGGCCCTGCCGTGAGCGTGCTCGGGCGGCGCACGGCGTGCGCGTCGCGGCGTGCTGTCGCGGCGTGCAGGGGGCTGCGGGCTGTCTTGCTACGCGGTGAGGGAACCAGGAGGTGAGGGAGGGAGAGAAAGGCAGCAGCGCGGCCGGCACGGCGCGGCGTCGCCGCGGCCACTGTGCCGACACGGCGACGTGCGCATGGCCGACGCGGTCGCCAGCCCCTCCACGGCGACTCCGGCGACCATTTGGCTCCCTCCGGCGTGCGGCGTGATCGTGGCAAAGAGGGGAATGCAGTGGAGGCCTCAATTCGACGAATGCACAACTCATTGCTCGGATTGATCCATGATTTGGCTCGGTTTTGGGAAGAACACGAGGGCACAGAAGGTGTTCGACGATTTTCCTGAACCAAAACAGTAGGCATTTTGGCTATTTAATTTTCATACTTTGCTTAATTCTTTTGGGTCCAAACTTAGGATCTAGGCTAAATACATTATTGGTAAGTGATACAAAGTCTTTTTGAAATATTTGGAAATATTTCAATAATGAATTTCTAATTTGAATTTGAGGTTTTTGAATTTGAAATTTGAAAGGGAATAGTTTGTGGAAATCCGATGGTGTGGTCTTGGAATTATTCCTCACTAACCTTGGTTTGAGAAATAAAGTAAGTTTCTTATTTTTGGAAAAATATTGTGACAGGTGTCACATGATTTTCTAGTTTTGAAATTGTTGTTTTGTTTATTTTCTATTCTTCAATTTTGCAATTATAGTTAGAATCCAACAATCTTGCAAACAAAGCATAACAAACAGAAATCATGAAACAAACATATACCAATTTATAAGAAAAAGTTTTTGTTGGCCCACATTTCTGCATTAATAATTTATATTAATATTTGGGATGTTACAAGAGGTCCGGCACATTCAAATGGACCCCTGAAGCGGACAAGGCTTTTGAGGACTTAAAGAGATATTTGGCCAGCCCACCAGTCATGGTGGCCCCCAGCACAGGCGAACATCTGAAGATGTACCTATCAGCCACTCCTCAGACCGCAAGCGCCGTCCTGGTGGCCGAAAGGGAAGAGCCACTCCTCCCCAAGAAAAGTGCCGCCACTCCAAGTCCAAAGCCACCCGACAAAGATCTCGCCAAAGGAGCAGTCACCACAGACCCACCGCCAGGCCCACAGCCTCAAGTCGAGTCTGCTCCGAATACCCCTGCCGAGACCCCTCCACGGGCAGATCTCGACAAGGGCCCTGAAGAGCCTCCACAGAGAGCCGGCGCTGCACCTCCCTCGACAACCCTTGTCGAGCACCCCGTCTACTTTGTCCGTACAGTACTGCGGGATGCTCGGGAATGGTACCCAATGCAGCAGAAGCTTCTCGCCGCTCTCCTCATCGCCTCCAGGAAGCTGAGCCATTACTTCCAGGGCCACCCCATCACGGTGGTCACTTCTTTCCCCCTGGAGCAGATCCTGCGCAACCCCAACGCCACAGATCGTGTCGCGGGATGGAACATCGAGCTGCAACCATTCAATCTGCGCTTCGACACCAGAAGAGTCATCAAGGGACGAGCGCTGGCAGACTTTGTCGCCGAATGGACTGACCCAAGCCCTGAAGAGCATCGGGAAGAAGAGGCCGTGCCCTCTGGAGACACTATGCCCAGCCACTGGACAATGCACTTCGATGGAGCCTTCGCCTGCCGCCATGGCGGGGCAGGCGTCGTCTTGACTTCGCCCAAAGGCGACAAACTCTACTACGCTGTCCAGCTGTGCTTCACGATTGACAAGATCTCCAACAACATCGCTGAATACGAGGGCCTCCTCGCCGGCTTAAGGGCCGCCATCGCTCTGGGCATCAAGCACTTACTTGTCAAAGGCGACTCCCAGTTGCTTGTCAACTTCTCCAACAAGAGCTACACGCCTAAAGGCGACCACATGGCCGCGTACCTTGAAGAGGTCCGCAAGCTCGAGAAGCACTTCAGGGGCATGGAGCTCATGCACATCCCGAGGAAAGAGAACCAGGAGGCCGACGACATCGCCAAGCGAGCCTCGCGAAGGCAAGCCCAACAGGCCGGCGTCTTTGAAGAGCGGCTCACCAAAGCATCCATCAAGCAGCCTCAAGAGACTACAGTCGCAAGCACGGAGAAAGCACTCCCACCACCTCCTGAAGCTGGGGCACCCGACTGTGGTCCTCACACCGGGGAGCGTTTGTTGCTGACAGCGGCTCACCAAGAAACAGGCTGGATTGACGAGCTCAAAGACTACTTGGTGAAGGGGATCCGCCTCGAGGAAGACGCGGAAGTAGAGCGAATCGCTCGACAGGCAAAATCCTACTGCATCCTCGAGGGGGACCTGTACCGCAAGCGCCCAAATGGCATCGCGCTCAAATGCGTCCCTCCCGAGGAAGGCCGAATGCTGATCAGGGATATCCATAGAGGAGAGTGCGGCCACCACTCGTGTGCACGCACCCTCGCAGGCAAGGTCTTCAGGAGTGGTTTCTACTGGCCGCAAGTGCTTCAAGATGCAGTCACCATCGTCCAATCATGCGACGCCTGCCAGTACCACGCCAAGCAAATCCATCAGCCGGCGCTGGGACTCCAGACCATCCCCTTCTCCTGGCCGTTCGCGGTCTGGGGGCTGGACATTTTGGGCCCCTTCCCGAGGTCGCAGGGGGGCTACCGCTTCCTCTTCGTGGCTGTCGACAAGTTCACCAAGTGGGCCGAGGTCGAACCAGTGCGCACCATACCAGCGGGGGCAGCGGTGAAATTCATCGGGAGCCTGGTTTGCCGCTTCGGAGTGCCTAATCGCATCATCACCGACAATGGCTCACAGTTCGCCAGCAGCATTTTCCGGTCTTACTGTGAAAAACTCGGCATCAAGCTCTGCTTCGCCTCGGTGGCTCATCCGCGGAGCAATGGTCAGGCCGAGCAAGCAAATGCGGAAGTCCTTAAGGGCCTCAAGACCAGAAGCTTCAACATCCTCAAGGGTCACGGCAAGGGCTGGATCGACGAGCTCCCATCTGTGCTCTGGTCCATGCACACAACCTCTTCAAGACCCACGGGTGAAACGTCGTTCGCCCTTGTCTACGGAGCCGAAGCAGTCCTCCCCGCAGAAATCAAGCACGGATCCCCACAGGTCCTTGCCTTCAACGAGGACACCCAAAAGGACCTCCACAACGACGACCTGCTGCTTCTCGGGGGACTGCGCCGCCGTGCCGCCCTCAGAGCGGCAAAGTACCAGCAAGACCTGCGACGCTACCACAGCCGCCATGTGCGCTCACGCACTCTTGAGGCGGGCGACCTCGTCCTCAGGCGAATCCTCTCTAGAGAAGGCCTCCACAAGCTCTCACCGATGTGGGAAGACCCCCCTACAGGGTCTCCCACATCGCTAGGCCTGGCGCTGTACGCCTCGAGACTGAAGACGGCATCCCCGTCAAGAACCCGTGGAACATCGCGCATCTACGCAAGTTCTACCCGTGATCATAGTCACGCCCGTGATCATTGTCACGTCAGACATTTTTTGTCTCTAGAGGAAAGCTCACGGCTTTACCTCCTGAGGGCCAGCCCTCCGAGCTCTCCTGCTAAAGAGCCACCGCAGGCCGCAGTGAATCTCAGCCACTAATGGGTGGTCCCCATGCCTCGACATGGAAGGAACGTTAGCTTGGCAAACCCAAGTGTAATGAACCATTTCGTTCCTATGTGAACTATGCGCTACGGCGCCATTTCGTTCCTAAGTGAACTATGCGCTGAGGCGCCGCTGTGTAATATTTCGATGGCAAGTTTACTTTCGTCATTTACTTTTCCATGTGCGCTTATATTCTTCCCATGCGCACCTCGCGAGCTGGGGCTGAGTCCGGTGCCTGTGCCTCAAGAGCACCCCAGCAGCACTGCAAAATCCAAGAGATCCGAGCTCTGGCAAAAGGGCATGCTCCCGGATACACGCCACCTCTCCAAAGGACCTTGGTACTCTCTCTCCTCGCGAGATACCCATGAGGAAACCTATAAGCGCGCATGAGTTGTTGCTACCATGCTCTAGCGTCTGGGTTTGCCTCTCTAACCTCTACAGGGAACGAAAGCCTCTCCAGGCTCGTGGAGGAAAAACTCCGCCCCTGGAGGAAAACGCATCGCCAAGGAAAGCCTACGCAGAGCAAAAGCCTCGCGAAGCTAAGTTCCCTGCTCACACCAAGAGAGTCTCTTCAGCCCTCTCACGAGCACTTTTTGTCCCTCCAGCGTTTCTTTTCCCTCACTCTCCATGGACTGCTTGCACGTCAAAGGGGGGCCCTTGAGCATCTCGCCTCGAGGACTCCTACCTCTCTAAGCCTTAAACTCCCCCCGACCTTGCCGAGTCATTGCTCGAGCATACCGCAGCGGCGGAGTCATAGCGCAAGGAGCAGGGTCCTAGCGACGCAGAGCGATAAAAGGCATGGAGTTGAAGCAAAAGGCCCTCGAGGGGACGCACACAAATCTAGTAGCATATACTTAAAAATATAAAGTATATTACAAACCATGAAGCAAGGTCTCTAAGCCAAACGTCTCGGCAAGCGCTACAAGCGCATTACATTTCAGGAGGAAGTCAGGCAGAAGCCCCGTCGTTGTCCTCCCCGGACCCTTCTTCTTCTGGCTCGCCCTCCTCATCGTCGCCCTCCTCTCCGTCATCATCCTCCACCGCGGCCCGCTTGAAGCGGATGCAGAAGTCGTCAACTTGGTCACGGACCGAGTTGGAGATCTTCCACCCCGCCTCTCCCTCGAGAGGCTCGGTCACCGTGGAGTAGTCGAAGCCAGGCTGGAGGCGCTGGAGGTTGGCGAAGATGCGGTTGACCGCTACAGCCAGGAGTTGGCGGCATTCCTCCTCGACGACGTCGCGGAGTTCCGCGGCAGGGCCCTCGAGCGCCGTGAAGAGCTGCTCGAAGTAGGCGAGGTACGCGGCAGCGTCGGAGTTGCCCTGAACGGGGACGGGTGGCGCCTCTGCTCCCAGCTTCGTGGCGAGCTCGTTGCCCCGAGCCACTAGGGACTGGAACATGCGCCCCCGCTGCTGCGAGGGCACCCGCGCCGCCTGAGCGCTCTCAGCAGCCTCCACCGCCTTCTCCACAGCAGGGCCCACCTGCTGGTTCATCTCCTCCATGTCCGCCATGAGGGAAGCGAGGTCCTGCGCCGCGTGCTCTCGAGCCTCTTCAGCAACGCGGCGGCGATCCGCTTCGCGCCTCACCCGGGCGTTCAGGGTGGCGTTCATCTCCTCCAGCTGGTAGATCCGGGCGCCGTCCTCACCGCGCTTCCTCTTGAAGCGACTCTCCTGCTTCTTGAACTTCTCGTCATAGTCCCGGGAGACAGCGGCGCGGTACGCTTTCTCCCGGGCTCGGAATTCCTTCTCAGCCTCCTCCTTCGTCTCGGCGAGCTTCGAGTTGAAGCGCTCCTCATGCCTCTTGTGGTGGCCACTTCATGCTCGTGCTTGACGAGGGACTCGGCCAAGCTCTCCTCGCGGGCCTCGAGGGCGGCGTGCTGCCCTGACAGCTCCTGCTCCGCCAGCGCCAGCTGCTCGTCGCGTCGGCGCAGGTCGCTCTCGCGCTCGCCCAGACTCTGCCCCCTGGCTTCCAAGCTCGCGCGGACCGCCTCCAGAGAGGTCCGCACGGTTTCGGACTCGGCGAGGATCTTGGCCTCGAGCTGGACGAGCTCGCGGTGCTTGTCTGCCAGCGAGTGCTCCACAGCCTCCCGCTCCGCTCTGGCCACGTCCAGCGCCTCCTCCGCAGCCCGTCGCTCGGCCTGGATGGGCTCCAGGGTCTCCTCGGCCTCGTGCACAGCGCCCTCGCGGACCTCCTTGGCGAAGCGCAGCGCCTCCTCGCGCTCCGCCTGCAGAGCCAGATCGCTCTGCCGGCGAGCCTCCACAGCCGCATGAAAGGCGGCCCAGGCCGCCGCAAGCTCATCCCGCTGCCGGGCGAGCTCCCCGTCCTCGAGGGCGAGGTGAGCCTCCAGCCCGTCCAGGGACTCCCTCACCAAGCGAAAGGCGACGTCGAGGCGCCCCTTGCTCCAGTCCCAGCTGCCAGGGACAAGAGCCTGGGAAGTCATGCGCGGCGCGGAGGGCCCTGCGCCTGCGTCAAGCTTGGAAGAGGAGGCCTCCGCGCGGGTCTGGGGGCTCGGCGGCGAGTCCTCCGCCTCAGCGCCCGCATTCTGTGCGCCGGCGTCGCCCCGCTCAGGCGGCGCCTCCTCATGGATTTCCGGGGCAGGAGAGGCCTGCCCCGTAGCCGTTGCCTCCTCCTCCGCCGCGGTGTTTAGCGGGGGCGGCGGAAGATCTCTTCCCACCGTCTCGTCGGCCTTTTGCGGGCTCGGGGCCAGTGTAGTGCCTGCCGCGGCCTCCTGCTGCGCTGGCGAAGTCGCAGCACGCGGCGGAGTGGGCGCCTTCTCCGCCTGCTCCTCAGGGCGCTCCACCTCCGGAGGCGGCGCAGTCGCCTCAGCCTGAGGCGCATCCTCGTGAGGGCCTGCAGGGACCTCCTCCGCAGGCCTCGAGGCCTCTTCTGCTGCGGCCTCTGCCGCGGCCTCCGGAGCGGTTTTCTTCACATCTGCCGCCTTCCGAAGCCTTCGGCGCTTCGCAGGCGCCGGGTCGCTAGCAGAGAACAAGAAGTCTCGTCACAGGGGAGCAGACGAGCAAAGATTGAAGAAGAAAAACCAAGCTAAAAACACTTACCCAGTCTTCTTGGCGCGGGTGTCAACCCACGCCATGCCAGACAAACGCCAAGAAGGCGTGGTCCGGGCTCCGGATCCCTCCGGAGCCGCCTCGGCTTTCCTCTTGAGGGGAGCGCTCGTGGGCTCCCCAGCAGGCCTGTCGTGGGCCGCCAGGGTCCGGGGCTCCTGTCGCCCCGCCTCGGCCTCCTCATCGTCGCTGGACGAGAGCTCGAAGACCTCCTCAGGAGGGGGCGCGGCTTTTGATGAGCTCGCCCCGCCTGCGGAGGGGATAGCCTGTAACATCCCAAATTAATATTATGAAATATTATATCCAAAAATGTGGGCCAACAAATACTTTTATGAACTAATGTGTGTTGATGTCTTATTGTTGCTTGTGATAAGTATTTCTTGTGAATGTGTTGTTTGTTAGCTCTAATTAAAAGCTTGAAGAAAAGAAAATAAACAAAACAAAACATTAAAACAATAAAAACAATGTGACAAATGTCACCTTATTTCTCAAAGTGGGAAATTATTTTCTTTCCAAACCAAATTCAGTGGAGTGGCAATATGAACACTCCCACTTTATTCCCACCATTTTTCCCTCTTCAAATATTAATTTCAAAAACCTAAATTTAAATTATATTCCTTCTTTATCTAATTCAAATCACAAAATGTGCTATGTTGCACTTGTCCAATAACAAATCAAACAGCACCATAAATCTTGATAAATCTATGTGAAGCAAATTATGAAAATGAAATTCAAAATTTGGAAATTGTTTCTGGTTCAAGCATTTCATCAAACACCTGGTGGTCACCACCTGTTCATCCCAAACCGAACCAAAAATCCATGGACGAATTGATCATTCTCGATCAAATTGATGCAAGCCACTGTCCTCACTCGATTTGCCTCACTCCACTCGCCTCACTGCACGCAAGAACGCGAGGAATCGGGCCCGGGAGCGCCGAGGAGCCGCAGGCGACAGCAGTGGCCGCGCGCACGTCGCCGTGGTCGGCACTGTGGCCGCGACGACGCCGCGCCGTGCCGGCCGCGCTGTGCCCTCCCTCGCTCTCCCTCACCTCTCTGTCCCCTCGCAGCGCAGCAAGACCACCCAGCAGCAGCCCGCACGCGCCGAGGCCGCGACGCGCCGCGCACGACGTGCGCCGCCCGGACACGCTCCACGGCCGGCCCCCACGTCGACCTCGCCAGCAGCCTCCACGCCACCCCCCCCCCCCCCCCCTTGCCCATTTGGTTCCCCGAGCACCCCGCAGCCTAGCAGCACCCCGCGCCACCCCTACGGCGAGCCGGCACGCCCTCGGGTGCCCCCTGCGCAGCGTCCACCGTGCGCCGGCGCGCCGCTATAAAAGCCGCCCCGAGCTCCCCATTTGCTCCACACTTCACCACCGCCCCTCTCGCCTGCTCCCCTCCACTCCCCACTCACCGTACGCCGCTAGGAAGGGCAGAGCCGCCGCCGCGAGCTCGCTGCTGCTCGTGGCCGTGCTCGACGGCCCGAGGTAGACGACGACACGGCCGCGCCATGCCGCGGCCTCTCCTCTCTCTCTTCTCCCCTCCCTGGCCCTCTCCGCGACTCCGCACCGCCTCACCCTCACGCGCCCGCCTCTTTCCTGTCCAGGGACGCCGTCGATTGCTCGTCGGAGTCCGTGCCGCGCCGCGGAAGGAGGAGCTCGACGCCGTCGCCGCCAGGAGCCTCCCCATCCCGCGCAACCTCGCCCACGAGCTTCCCCGAGCCGCCGCACCCCTCCTGCATCATCGCCGCAGCCTCCCGAGCCTCGAGGTGAGCCATCCATCCACCTCGCCGTCACCGGCGTCGCGAGCGCCGCTCGGATGTGGTCGTCGCCGGCGAGCGCGATCGCGACCGTTGGATCTAAGATCCACGGTAACTTACCGGTTCGCGTTATGAGCCGCTGACGTGCGGGCCCCGCACGTCAGACTTTTATTTATTTTCGCGCGCGCTGTGTCACTGCCCGTAGGCCCCACCTGTCATAAATTTCAACATTATCCACCCAGGGTTTTAATTTTCGAATTTTAGATTTAAATTGAAATCAGTACTGGACCCAATTTAGAAATTCAATAACTTGAGATTTATAACTCCAAATAAATCAAATCAAACTGTTCTGGAAAGCTTATGAAATTATCTAACCAACCCAATTGGTTTCACCTCATTTGGATAAATAATAAAAATATAGTATTAAAAATGCCAAATAGGGTTTAAAATATAAACTTGTTTGTTTCTGATAC
The DNA here is from genome assembly GCA_026929855.1 of Poa annua. Lineage (NCBI taxonomy): Eukaryota > Viridiplantae > Streptophyta > Magnoliopsida > Poales > Poaceae > Poa > Poa annua. The sequence goes on along the minus strand of CM049439.1, from coordinate 23,441,923 downwards.
TCTGTTAGTCCAAATGGGTTAAGACCAATTTTATTGAATCACAATTAGTCATGGCTAGTAACCCCTAAGAGGATTTAATTTTTAGATCAACAGAACTTAATTAGTAGCTAAAACTTGATTATTAAGCTTCTCGATTCAAACCATTGTGTAGGGAGTTTGGTAACTCCAATTGACCCAAATCCAATTGTGTTGTCTTCTACACATCTATAGCTTTCTGTAGAAATTTAGTTTGTATTTTTGTGACCAACAGAACTAGAGATATGTAATTAAACCTGTTCAACTAGTTTCTGCCATAATTAAAGATATAATTAAATCATGGTTAGCTCAATTAAATTAAAACCAAATAGTATTGTGTGATGTATGAAGTGGCTATTTAGAGCATTTGAGATTGTATTGTTGTGGTGATTGATTGAGTAGGTTAGTGATTGTTTGTATTTGCTTGATTGTGTATTAGACGAGAACGTTGCCGGATATATCGAGGAGGAAGGATTTGAGGAACCTGAAGATCAAGACCAGGATCACTTTGCCGAGCAAGGCAAGCTACTCTCTGAGCTTGCACCCTAATACATGCATCTATTTTTACAAAGTCATTTTAAAGCAAAGGTTTTTATAAAATCTTTTCAAAAAGTATATGGAAATTATTTTGCCACCCTATGTAGAAATATATGATAAATTATAGGATGGGAAAAATAAAGATTGTTTTATTCAAAACTCCTTTGAAACCTCGTGTGGCTATGAAGCACCAAGATGTGGTGATGAATTGAAGAAAAGGAGAATGGTGGTTTTGATAAAACGCACATTGTGTCTTTGTACTTACGTCAATCAGCCGATACTCTGTGCGACCACATTTACCCACATATGGGAAAGGGCTTAGTCATATAGTTTGCTCATATTAGTATGGGATACCTCATCAACGGAGATGACTCCGTTATGCATGAGGGGATGGTTTGATGACCTACCCCTGACCTGGGTCCTCGCTCAAACTCTATGAGTAGATAAGGAGGAGGATAGAAGGATGTCCCCTATACACCGCCAGATAAAACCTATGAGTCCTCACACTTAGATTCCGACGGGCTGGGTTAAGTGTCGATGGAAAGTATCATATGGGCAGGATCCTATACTAGCATGAGCAAAGGACAGACTAGGGTCGGTGACTCAACTTCGCATACACCTGGTATGGCGAGACGTGGCTGACACGATGAGTTATCGGATGGGTGTGGGAAAAGCGTGCTACCTCTGCAGAGGGTTAAAACTATTCGAATAGCCGAGTCCTCGGATATGGACAGTTGAGAGGCCCTACTTTGACCATGTGCAAGTTTTGGAAAAAGGTTTGAGTTCTAAAAAGAAAAGGAGGTGGAGAACGTTCCATACACCTATACCAACGGATCGGTATGAGGTTGTTGGAGATTATGTACCATGATGGTTTATGGTCGGGAAAGGAGGAGTTTTGGAGAAAACTAATAAAACTGAGATATTAAGAGTAGTTATAATCTCCTTATCTTCTTCAGCAAAGATATAGAAATGTTTGACATAAATAAAAGTATGAAATAAAAATGAGACTAGTGCACTCACGTTGGAGTAGTTTGCGAGTACATTCAAATGTACTCATACTAGTTTTGTCCCTGGCTATTGTCGTAGCCAGACTTCGAGGAGAACTACGCCAAGGAGGACTATGGCGACTTCTATGCGAACTAGGGATCTTCTTAAGTCGACTGCCTGTCGGGTCGTTGTTGGGATATGAGGTCTACTATGCCTTAGCTTCCGCTGATTATTTTGGTTTGGCCCATGAAGGCACCTATGTAAGACTTGGTCTAAATGATCGTTTATGTAAGACTTTAATTCGGTATTGTAATGGATGTAAACTTTGGTATTCAGTTCGGATTATGTGCAACGACAGACTGATCACGGGATCGTTGTGTTAAGCATAATCGGGTATTTCGGACAGCTAGTCCGGGGTCCCCACATAGCCCCCGCCGCCGCATCGCCCTGCTCAGCGTCAGATGCGTATGGCGACTGCGCGGCGTCTGGCCCCTTCGCCATGGGCATGGGCCCCTCGTCCTCCTCCTCCCCCGCCAGGCCAAGCGGGGTGAACGTGGGCATCTGATCCAGCACCGCCAGGCGTGCGGCCAGGTTGAGCTGGTGAAGAGGCCTCAGCTCCGCAGCAATCGCCACGGGCACGTCTGGGTTGATGAAGAGGCCGCCCATGATGGTCTCGACGACGGCGGGGCGATGGTCGCAGGGGTGGAGTCGCATCGGGTCGGAGGGGCCCGAGTACATCCACATCGGCTTATTATGCGCCTGTAGAGGCGCGATGCGGCGGCGCACGAAGACCTCTGCGATCATCTGGCCGGCGAGGCCATTCTCCCGAAGCAGCTTCATGCGCCCCACGAGGTCTCCAATCTGCGGGCCCCGGAAGATCTGCTTGCCCCAGTGGGTATTCTTCACAGGCGGCGCCTCCGGGGTGTCGAGGAAGGAGCTCCGCGAGTTGGCGCCGATGAGGAACCACTTCTGCCTGAAGTCGTCCACTTTCTTCACCACCGTCGTGATGGGTTTCTCGCCGCTCCACGACATGGGGATGTAGACGTCCCCCATGCCGTCCACGATGCGGAAGGATACGCATCCCATCCGCTCGAGCTTCGCGGAGTTCCGGAGCGCGTAGAAACTCCTGAAGAGGGCCACCGAAGGCTGCACCCCCAAGTAGGCTTCGCACAAGTAGGCGAAGATGGAGAGAATCAGGATGGAGTTGGGATGAAGGTGGAGAAGATGGATCTGATAGAACTCCAGAACTGCCTCCAAGAAGGGCGAGTACGGAGGCACCAGCCCGGCGTAAACGGTGTAGAGGAAAATGGGAAAAAAAAACCCGCCGGGAGACGGCCGAGCTTGGCGGCCTGGATGGCGCTGGTGCCATGTTCGTTGGTCTTCCCGGCGACCAGGTGCCGGATCTTGTCCAGCGCCGTCGCATTGACGCGCTCCCCGATCAGGGCGGGGCCGAGCGCCTCTTCACCCTGCGCGTCTGAGGGGAGCGTCCCCATCGCCGCCTTTGAAGGGCATCGCATGCAGAAAACAAAAAATTTCCTAACAGCGATAACCTTAAACTAGCCGGGATCTATACTATGCAGATATAGTAATACGGAGGAGATCGGTATACATACCCTTGTAGACCGAAAAGCGGGGATTACGCTCCCGCACAAGCGTTGCTGACGTAGACGCCGTAGCCGACCTCAAGGTCGCGGAGAACTTGGCGCGACGAAGAAGACGATGACGCGGCGATGTCGATGAAACCGACGACGACCTCGAGGCCGTGTAGAGGAAGCAGACCTCCAGCACCACTAGCGTGGCACCTCGCAGGGCGTTACACACATACGGTGAAGCCGACGAACTCCGGGCCCGATCCAGGGACGAGCAGCGAAAGACTGGGACCGGAAGACCAGCAGCACGGCGGCGTGCATATGGTGGAGAAAACTTATCCTCGGCGCAACTCCAAACAAGGGAGTCACGGGATCCAAGGAGAGAGAGAGAGAGAGAGAGAGAGTTAGGTGTATTTCAAAGGCCATGGGTGCCCCTCTATATAAAGGGGGAGAGGGGCTGCCAGCCTTGCTGGCTGGGCGGCCTGGGACTAATCCCACACCAGCCCCGCCCCAAGAGGAGCCCCCCCCCCCCCCCCCCTTTTTGGGCCTTCCTTCCCATGGAAGGCCCATTTAAGGTGGGCTGCCTTTAAAAATTCGAAATTAATTAAATAAAAATATATTTAACTATTAATTACACTAATTAATATTAAATACATATTACATATTTTATTCCGGCTCCGAAAACTATTTCGTCGCTGCCCGATCTCCATCGGAACTTTCCCGGGACGTTCCCGGTGCTCTCTTTTCCTATTTTTCTCTTCCGGTAAAATGTCGACTCCCCTTAAGTGTGTTATCCTAGCGGTTCGATTATCTCACCAGACATGATCGAGACTCCTCTCCGATCAATGACCAATTCGTGGACCGAGGATACCCAGAATTAATCCCTGCGAGATAACGAATACTTTACCGTTCGAACCTAGACGTCTGAGTCTTAAACCTTTTGCCATGCGATACTTAGCGCGTCCGAGACTCGTTCATAGATATCTCCATACCTAGCTTGATCTCGTTACCGACACTGCTAACTTATACTCGTCCATGATATTATGTCCTGGTGACCTAGTCACACGCTTGCAAGCTCGTTTGACATAATCTCACCGAGTGGGCCCTAGAGTATCTATCCTGCTATGCGGACTGGCAAATCTCGCTCTTGACCCCCCGTCTCAACATACTCCTTTCCGACACCCGAGAGGGACACCTTTATTGTCACACTATGTAAGATATGACGTTTGATGCAATCAAAGTGTCTTCCAGGAATAGCAATAAGAGTAGATCTCACGGTCGAAGGCGTAATGACTACGTCCTACAAATATTGGGTATGTCCATCACGTCATTCTCCCAATGACATGACTCCATTGTCAACTGACATAAATGTCACATGATCGGGAAACCTCGATCATCAATTGCCCAATGAACTAGTTAGATAGAGGCTACTAGGGACCTGGTTGTTTATCTACCACACGTGTATTAATGTTTCCGCTTAATACAGTTATAGCATGGTATAAAACATATAATGAACAATTGAGATATGACGAATAAACTATCTTTATTAAGTGCCTCTAGGGCATATCTCCTTCAGCCTTGCCCTTCGGTCCACCCATCGTCGGGGAAGGAGAAGGAAGCGGAGTGCCGGGGAAGAAGGAGGAGTTCGCCGGAGAGGGAAAGCTAGGAGGACGAGAGCGAGAAGATTGGATGCGCGGAATGAGAGTAATAACTACTGTTCAGACCGGAGCGCAGCTTTATGCCCCGTCCGGGCAGTTACCAAGGCGTGGTCGTGGTGGTCGTTGTGGGACCCCCCACGACGCATGTTCTGCCGGAGAAACCGAGTCGCCGCAAACTCACCACCGATCGACGCGTGTCACGGGCCGGCCGGACATTTTGGACCCACGACGCTTCGTTTGGGCCCGATGGGCCTCGCCGGGCCCGGGGTGTACTGTCGGCCCAGTGGGATCCAGGGTGTGCAGAGCCCACTCTCCACAGCCCTCACACGCGACAGGATCGACGAAACGGCTAAGGACCAAGCAGAACGCTTGGAGAGGCCCTCGAGAGGAAAGGTCTCTCGAGAGGACTGGAGGGAGCAGCGAAGGCCTGAAGAGGGTCCTCCCGAGGCTGCCCCTCTGCAAGGCCCTATCCCCTGGAGAGGGGTCAACGCAAATCCCTCCACAAGGCCGCCCAGGCCCTGCGGAGATACCTCGCTACGAAGCAATCGCCGCAGAGTGCACATGGCCTCTGCCGCGGCCGCAGAGTGACGCGCGCGTCTGCGTGCGATGACGATGGCGCCGCAGTTGCCGTTCTCGTGATTAAAGGGGGCCAACAAAGCTGTGTCCCCTGCGCCGGCTTACGAGGGTTTCCTCTTTGGTGATAAAGCGGTTGGCCGGCGCTACGCTCCAAGGACGACGTCACTGTGGGCACCCCCACGATCTCTGCAGCACCAGCTGGCCGTCCCGCGTGGACGGTGGCTTTCTGGCGTCACGGGCAGGCTTTGCGACCATGGATCGGGTCCATGGACATCCCGGGAGCGGTGCACCCCGCTCCTCTCCTTCGTCGCCATGTGGGGACCCTTCCGCCGCGCAGTGCGCCAGGATGAGGCCCGGGGCGCCTATAAAAGGAGGAGGAGCACCACCGTAGCAAGGGATCGACAATTGAGAACTTGGACACCCTACAGCAGCGTAGTCTTAGTTGCACTCGCTCGAGGAGGAAGAAGACCGTAACTTCCCTCTTCGAGCTCCACTCTGCCATACGGGAGCCCTCGGCAAGCTCATTGTATTGTAATCTCTGCAGTGCAATACAGACAAGCATGAGTAGCGGTTTTACCTCCTCCTGAGGGCCATGAACCTGGGTACGGGCCGCTGTCCATCTCTGCCGTGCTGTCCCTCTTCAGGCTCGACGAGCACCGTCGCCGTGCCGGTTGAGGGTTGTAGACCAATGTGTTCAGTCCCCTTCACGAACTTCTCTTCAGAGTGTGAACACCCCTAGACTCCTGGGAATCACTCTCCGACAGGGTTGATGAAGAGGAAGCCCATGATGGTGGAAACGACAGCGGGGCGATGGTCGCAGCAATGGAGTCGCATCGTGTCCGAGAGGCCCGAGTACATCCACATCGGCTTCTTGTGCGCCTGAAGAGGGGCGATGCGGCGCCTCACGAAATCCTCCGCAATCATCTGGCCGGTGAGGCCACCCTCCCGGAGAAGCTTCATGCGGCCCACTAGGTCTGCGATCTGCGGGCCCTGGAAAACCTGCTTGCCCCAGTGGGTGTTCTTCACGGGCGGCGCCTCCGGGACGTCGATGAAGGAGCTCTGCGACTTGACGCCGATGAGGAACCACTTCTGCCGGAAGTCGTCCACCTTCTTCACCACCGCCGTGACAGGCCTCTCACCGTTCCACGACATGGGGATATAGACATCCCCCATGCCGTCCACGATGCGGAAGGAGACGCACCCCGTCCGCTCGAGGTTCGCAGAGCTCCAAAGCGCGTAGAAGCTCCGGAAGAGGGCCACCGAAGGCTGCACCCCTAAGTAGGCTTCGCACAGATAGGCGAAGATGGAGAGGATCAGGATGGAGTTGGGGTGAAGATGGAGGAGATGGATCTAGTAGAACTCCAGGATCGCCTCCAGGAAGGGCGAGTAGGGAGGCACCAGTCCGGCGTAGACGGTGTGGAGGAAGATGGGGAAGAATCCCTTCGGAAGCCGGCCGAGCTTGGCGGCCTGGATAGCGCTGGCGCCGTGCTCATTGGTCTTCCCGGCGACCAGATGCCGAATCTTGTCCAGCGCCACCTCATTGACGCGCTCCCCGATCAGGGCAGGGCCGAGTACCTCTTCCCCCTGCGCGTCCGAGGGGGGTGTCGCCATCGCCGCCTTGCCCTTCGCAGGACCCATCGTCGAGAAGGGGGAAAATGCGGAAGGTCGAGGAAGAAGAAGGAGTTAGCCGGTGAGAGAAAGCTAGGAGGGCAAGAGCAGAAGGACGGGCGCGCAGAATGAGAGCAGTAACCGCTGCTCGGACCGGCGCGCAGGCTTTATGCCCCATCTGGGCAGTTACCAAGACGTGGTGGGACCCCCCACGACGCACGTTCTGCCGGAGAAACCGAGTCGCCGCAAACTCGCCACAGATCGACGCGTGTCTCGGGCCGGCCGGACACTTTGGACCCACGACGCTTCGTCTGAGCCTGGTGGGCTTCGCCGTGCCCGTCATGCGCCCGGGGGCTACTGTCGGCCCAGTGGGATCCAGGGTGTGCAGGGCCCACTCTCCGCAGCCCTCGCACGCAGCAGTATTGAAAGATGACTAAGGACCAAGCCGAACGCTCGAAGAGACTCTCGAGGGTAGAAGTCCTCGAGAGGGCTCGAAGGGGCAGCGAAGGCCTGAAGAGGTTTCCCCTCGCGCCTGCCCCTCTACAAGGCTCTCTCCCCTGGAGAGGAGTCAACGCAAACCCCTCCACAAGGCCGCTCTGGCCCTGTAGAGATGCTTCGCTAAGAAGCAACCGCCGCAGAGCGCACATGGCCTCTGCCGCGGCCGCAGAGTGACGCGCGCGTCTGCGCGCGATGACGACGGCGCCGCAGTTGCCATTCTGGTGATTAAAGGAGTCAACAAAGCTGTGTCCCCCACGCCGGACTACGAAGCTTTCCCCTTTGGTGATAAAGCGGATGGCCGGCGCTACGCTCCAACGACGACGTCACCGTGGGCGCACCCACGATCTCTGCGACACCGGCTGGCCGTCCTGCGAGGACGGTGGTCTGCCTGCCACCAGGGCAGGCTTTGCGACCATGGACCGAGTCCATGGACAGCCCGGCAGCGGTGCACCCCGCTCCTCTGTTTCGTCGCCATGTGGGAACCCTTCCGCTGCGCAGGCCGCAGGGATGAGGCCCGGGGCGCCTATAAAAGGGGAGGGGACACCTCCGTAGCAAGGGTCGGACCCCGGAGAGAGAGGAATCGACCATTCAGACCCTGAGCACTCCACCATTGTGTAGTTTAGCCTAGCGCACTCGAGGAGGAAGAAGACCCTCGAGTTCCCTCCTTGAGCTCCGCTCTGCCAGAAGGGAGCCCTCGGCAAGCTCATTGTACTGTAACCTCTGCAGTGCAATACAGACAAGCAGGAGTAGCGGTGTTACCTCCTCCTGAGGGCCGTGAACCTGGGTACGGGCCGCTGTCCATCTCTGCCGTGCTGTCCCTCCTCAGGCTCGACGAGCACCATCGCCGTGCCGGTTGAGGGTTGTAGACCAACGTGTTCAGTCCCCTTCTCGAACTACTCTTCAGAGTGTGATCACCCCTAGCCTCGTGGGAACCATCCTCCGACACACACATAACACATAAACCAAGTAAAGCAAAGAAGGCAAGCATAGTAATAAAGCAAATTGATCGTTCGATAGGTACCAACAGTGGTACAACATAAAACCCTGATAGCAAATAGCAACCTAAAATCGATACTAGGGATAACTATGCAGTTTTGTAGTGGCCTGCACAGAGCCATCATGCTAACTGAATTACACACTATCATAAGAACTATCATAATTCAGTGCACTAGCAGACACCTCATCAATAGGCATCTGACAAAGTTCAGTTCCAATTGCCTGCGGTGTGCCAATTGGAAGGTGAGGGGGAGGTGGTGCATCCTTTTCCACAGCAACTGCTTCAAACATAGGTCCCAGATCAGCTGCCACAGACTTGTTGACCTTCTCCTTTTCTTCCTTGAATTCTTCAGGTAAATAGCCCTTAGCAATAGCACTGGCAAGGTCCTTGAAACCACCAAGATATGATGCAATTCTCCTACTCCTGCGAGTTGGTACACCAGGTGCCTTTTTCTGTCTCTTGTACTGCTTCAGGACAGGTTGCACAGGCTGCATCACAGTTTCAGGTTGAGCCACAGCTTCGGGCTGAACTAAAGTGTCAGCAACCACATCAATAACATCATCATCTGAAAGCTCCAAAATCTCTCTAGCAGGTGCAACTTTCTTAGTGTTGTCAACTATACTAAACTGAAGATAGCACTTCCTTGTCAGCCCATTGTGTCCCTCCACATCAACAATCTTACAGCTTGCACCACTGATATGAGCACCTCCAAGTCTTGGGATAATATCGCATGCATTGGCTGCCACAGAAGCAACCAGGCCCTGTAGTGCAGCAATAGGATCAGGCACCATCTCCTCATTAACCAAAGGGGCTTCCTCAGCTGGTGGTGTGATAGGATGGTTAAGATCAGGTACCAACTCTTCAACATTGATTGGATTCTGTTCTGCTCCTTGCTGGACAAATACAAGTTATGGTTGATGTTCCTGCTGGGCTGCCACACCAGGCCCATGAAGTCCACCATGTCCATGTCCACCAACCCAAATATCATCAAAGCCCATAGGTAAAGGGTGCAGGTTGAAATCATCATCACCAGGAGGAATTGGGTCCTCATCTGCACCAGCCCCACCGAGCAACCTTTGGGAAATAATGTAAGTAGGGCATGTCCAGCAATCACCATCTCCTTTGTCATTGTTGTTGTGCAGGATAACAATGCTGAGAGGTAATGTTTCTATGTTGTAAGCACGAATCTTAACAATAATCCGAGCCTTATTAGAGACCTCCTTATTCCAGACTAAGAACCGACCATAAGGTGCCAAAGATCTCACGACAATATCAACATCCCAACACTCTAGTGGGTAGTTAACCAGCATAAGCCAACACTCATGAGTAAACACAAAGTTGCGGTGGTTTAATCCTCTGTTCTCTGGTATGAAGCGAAGCACAGACTCACCGATGAAGTGCGGGCTCGTGTTGATGGCAGTGTCCCGTTCAGCACCACTAGCAAACTGGATCAGCGCAGCTCCCTGACCACAGCGGGAGGTATCCTTGACGCGCCAGCCCTTCCCCTCAAGGAAGTGCTCAATGAGCGCCACGGTAGCATGGAACTCCTGTGCGTCCGCCTCCGGTGCAAGTGTGGCAATGCACCAGTCGTCGCAGACCATCGGGAGATCACCACCGATCACCACATAGCCTCGCTTAGCTCTCAGTGGACCAGCGGGAAGGATCTCCAAGCCAGGCGGGAGGTGGGGGATGGGGTCGCAGGGGAAGTTCGCCATGGCTGCAGGTGATGTGACGGCGTCTGACGTCGCGGCTTGGAGATTGGAAGTTGTGGAGGCGGGGGCAATCTCATCCAACCTATTTATCTGTCGCTCTGAAGTTGTTTTGATACAGTAAACATATTTCCTTTTAAATCGAGAAAAGGATAAGCAATTCCTGGCGATATGACCATAGTTGTAACAAACTCTGCACCTGATTTTACTTGTACATTCCCGTGAAATATGCCCAGGTGCAAAACATTTAAAGCACGATAATGACTGAGCCGGATTAGTGCTAACAGTCAACATAACAGATTCAGCAAAATTCGGAGGTGCGCTGCCAGCACGTTTGGGGCCCAAGAAACTAACTGGGCCAGGAGCAGGCTCACTAGCAGCTCGCGTGGAACATTCCGCAGAAACGGCCCAGCGTTTGAATTTTGAATGCCGCTCGTTGTGGTACCAGAGGTCCGAACAACAGGGATCGGATCCCGAATAGTGCGATCATGCAGATGATCAGAAACCACTGGAGATCTAGGAGATCTAGGTTGAACAAGAGGCGCAACCAATGAATCTTGCTGAGCAAGGTCTTTAACAATTGCATGATTTATGGATAGTAAAACTTAGCAATCATGTTACCCAGTGAAAAGTATCAACCAACCAAAAGCTCATAACATGAAATTTATAAACATCAACAAGATTGTAATGATCATAATAAAGCATGGTAGAGTGGTATCTCGCTTGCCTGAATTTGTACAGCAAAACATAAATGCCCGGGCACCTCTGAAGTTTTAAATGAAGACTAGATATAAAGATATCAAAGATAAAAGCATCAAGCTATGTCACGGTTAACCGTATTCTGGGACAAGTACATTTCACTAAGAATGACAGCTATGCTCTCGGAAAAGTGCTCAAATAAAGAATGGTGACTCAACATTAAAATAAAAGATAGACCCTTTGTAGAGCGAAGCAGGGATTTATCATGTGCTAGAGCTTTTCATTTATAAAACAGGAGTAAAATTGTTTTTGAGTGGTGGTTGTTCTGTCAACGAATGGCAATAGAGTTCTTGTTATCTTCCATACTAAACAAGTTGAGAGCGGTTCCGATTTATTAAAAACAAGCATTTTATAGTATGCTCTTTATATATGGCTTGACACTCCTCCCAACCTTTGCTTATCACAAACCATGGCTAACCGAATCCTCGGGTGCCCACCAACAATCACATACCATGGAGGGGTGTCTATTTTTACTTTCTTAAATCTTTTGGATATTATAGTGGTCTAACCAGCTCTTTGAAAAATTAATGACAAGCATATGAAGCATGCAAGTCGAGGTTTACTTAATTAGTATGGAAGATAACAAGCCCAACCACTACTTCCTCATGAGCTAAAACAGTGTCACAAAATGAGAAGTATTTTGAAGGTTTTAAGGTAGCACATGCAAATTTACTTGAATGGTTTGAAATGCCATGCGTAGGAATTTATAGTGGACTCTTTGGGATAACTTGGTTTTTAGGGATTTGGAAGCACAAGCAGTAATACCGCTTAGTACAGGTGGAGGCTAGCAATAGACAGGGAAGCGACAATCAAGAGAGCAATAACCATCATAATCATACTTGCGACAAAATAAAATTAACAGTGGCATAAAAGTGATACTAGAACTCTGAGGCAAAATAAATCATCGAGGCTTTGATTGACTTTTGTTTGAGTCATAAACATAAACATGTGTGAGCATGTGCCAAGTTGATTCAAGTAAATCATTCAGAGGAGGATACCACAATGCCATACCATCTTATGAACAGACAATGCATGTTAATATCAAAATGACATAATATGCACTATTAGCTAGTTGAAACTAACCATAAGAAAACATATACTACTAAACAATATCATTTACACATCATTTTTAAGTTTACCAAACTTTGACCCACCTCTTCAAACAGGAGATAAATAAAAGATGTGACGATCAACTTATTTTAACATAAACCCTCCAAATATTTAACAATGAAACAAGAGAGTATATCATATAAGAATTAACAGCTCTAAACAAGAGATGCATGAAAAACACGAGCTAAAAGCAAAAAAGAATACTCAACAAATATAAATGAAGAATACGAGTATTCATAAGAAAAAGCGGAGCGTGTATCTCTCCCACAAAACAATGCTAGGATCCATTTTATTCAGAGAATGAAAATAACAAAAAAAAAGCAAACAGACGCTTCAAGTAAAACTAAAATATAGTTTCACTAGAGATGACCTGATAGTTTGTTGATAAAGAAGGGGATGCCTTGGGCATCCCCAAGCTTAGATGCTTGATTCTTCTTAAAATATGCTTAGGTGACCCACGGGGGCATCCCCAAGCTTAGGCTTTTTCATCTTCTTGATAACATCATATCATCTTCTCTCTTGATCCTTGAAAACTTCCTCCACACCAAACTCAAAGTAAACTTCATTAGAGAGTTAGTGCATAATCAAAAATTCTCATATTCTGCATGGACACAATCATCACACATGCTACTGGACATTAGCTACAGCCACTGCTATTTTGTGGAGCAAAAAGATCCACTCAAGAACAGCAAAAGAGGCAATGCAAAATAAATGGCAGAATCTGTCAAAAACAGAACAGTCCGTAAAGACGAATTTTTTCGAGGCACTTAACTTGCTCAGATCAGAAAACTCAAAACTAATGAAAATTGCATACATATATGAGGATCAAGCAAAAAAAATCTCAGGTCATTTTGATTTTTCTGTGAACTCTTACGAATTAAACGGTGGACAGCAGAAAACTGTTCCTGTGCAGGAATCCAAATTTAGCATCAACTTACTACTAGAGGCTTTACTTGACACAGCAATGCGATAAAATAAAGATACAAAGGAGTAGATACTTAGATAAGCATGCTCCTTGACTCAAATAAAAGAAAAATTATAGAAATAAAACATGGGTTGTCTCCCATAAGCGTTTTTTAACGCCTTTTAGCTAGGCACCATATGTATCAACTAAGCTAAATGGGTAAAAGTTGGTACTTTATTTTTGATAAACTAAGAGACCAGAGGCTAAGAAATACTTAAACATGCTAGATACAACAAGGAAAACTCTAAATAAAAATAAAAAGTAAAAACCAAATAAAATCAAAATAGAGAACCAAACAAAGAAGCAAAACAAAAGAAACTATTTTTGTTGTTTTCAATTTATAAGTGAAAGTAAAGAAGTCAAAACGAAATAAAGATCCTAATAAAACTAAACAAGTTAAAACCAAGACATATAAAAGCAACTATAATACAAGTTAACACAATACATATCATGTGGATGGGTAATATAGAGTATGAAGGAGACAACCTCATGTTAGTTGATGAATAGGGGGATGACTCGGGCATCCCCAAGCTTAGATGATTGTATCTTCTTGAATATGTTCTTGAGATGCACCTACACATCCCCAAGCTTGAGCTCTTGTGTCTTCTTGTTCATCTCATATCACCATATTGATTAGAACTTATAAGCTATATCCACATAAAACTTCACAAAACTCATTAGTAGGGTTAGTACTCATTAAATAAAATCCACTCATGTTCAAGTATTGTCAAATCTCATAATATTTACTAAACATTAGCCACTGTAATACCAAGGTTTCTTATTATTTCTGTTGTCCGTCTAAAAACTAAGGAAACTTTTGAACCCTAAGTATAATATTAAATAAACATAATAGAAATCTGCCAAAACTGAACCGTCTGTAAAGATGACACTCAACGAGATAGTTAGGTAGCTCAAATGAAAAAACTTAAAACTGATGAAATACATATTATGATCTCAGGTTGATGCACAAAAAATTTCAGGTCAAAATAATATTCTGAGATGTATCGCGATTTTTTACAGTGACGCACAGGAAATCTGTCTAAGCATAATCAGTCAGTAAAGATCGAATTATTAGACCTATCTACATACCTCAGATCAGAAAAGTCAAAACTAATGAAAGTAAGGTAATAAGCAGTACTTTGCACTCAAGAAATTTCAGATCAATATCACGTTCTGGTGATTTTAAACATTTCATACGGTGAAGCACAAAAATCTGTTTCTAGGCAGCAAAGTGGCAAACTTGCATCATAAACAAACTAGAAGTTATCTATACATTTTATTTTTATAGTATAGAGAAATATGTACAATATACACACAATATATATAAGTTTTTAACTGAAAAGCTTCCATGAAAAGAATTGTTTTGGTATCATAGGCATGAACACAAGTGTTCAAGGTCGACCCCCATTTAACCATTACTCATCTTTCCAATCACTTTCCTTTTTGAAAACGTTTTTAGATAACAAGTACAACTTTTTTTTTTGTAATTCACATTCCCTATCCATACTAAGATAGAGAACAACTTAAAACTGAAAGTAAAAACTACTTAGAGATAAAACAAACAAGGGCACACAAGAATATTCACCCACACGCTATTGCTCCCCGGCAACGGCGCCAGAAAAGGTCTTGATATCCCGCAAGTATAGGGGATCGTGTGTAGCCTTTTCGATAATTAATAGTGTCGAACCCAACGAGGAGCTAAAGGTAGGATGAATGATCTCTCAAGTTCTATCAACCACTGATACAACTCTACGCACACCAAACGTTTGTATTATCTAGCAAATAAAACTAGAGCAATAATACGGGCATAAGAGATAGCTTTCCAAGATAATAAATACAAGAAAGTAAATGTTAATGCTGCAGCAATAAAATATACTAAGTAACCATAAACTAATAGTACCATGAGTGTGGAAAAGTGGTGTTAATTGTGGTGGCTTTGTCCAAGGTTAATTAGTGAAGATTTCGGTTTCATTGTCTTCGATGCAGTTTTCTATGTGGGAGAGGCTAAATATAGATGCACTCCACTACTTGGGATTACAAGTACTATATGATTGGATTGTTAGCAAACATCCGTAAATACTAACAATGCATTAAATTTTCCCCAACCATAGCCTTAAGTTCATGGTCCTCTTACTCCCATACGTGCAACTAACCGGTTCGAGTACTCAGGTTTCTGTCACTCCGGCGGAACTACCCCCTTCATTTGCACATACTACTAACCCTAGGGTGTTGATCCATGCGCGCACAAATATAATGAACACCAAAGGACAGTACCATATCAATATACAACTCTAATGAACCTCATGCATTCAACAAAGCAATCAAAAGACAAATAACTACGCAAACATGTCATAGATCATAGGATAAATATTATAGCATCAAACACCATGTTCACATAGGACGGTACAGAGGATTGTGGGAGGATGAACCACTGAATACAAGTAGGAGTTGGTGATGGAGATGGCGGTGATGACGGTGAAGGGGGCAGCGAGAGGCGCAGGGCGGCGGCGGCGCCGGCGGTGGCGCGGGGAGCTGCTCCCCCGCCGCCGGCAACAAGGGGGAACGCCGCCCCTTAGCCCCCTTCCTTCATGGCTTCTTGGGAGCCCTCCCCCATGGAGATGGGATCCATGGGAGAGGCAAAAACGTGGCTCTTGGTGGGTGGAGGAGTCCTGGGCGAGTTAGGTTTCCTCCCTTTATATAGCTTCTCGGATTTCCGTCAACCCCTCTTGGGCTCCACGAAAACGGGCATATCTGGAGCATCCAGACTCGGATTGGGCTGAATTTTAAGTCCAGGATCATCAGCAGAAAATTTCCTACAACTTTGTAACAATTTTGATTTCCATTTGACGTCGTCTTCAGGCCCAAACGTGACAATCTTCCAAAATAGTATTCAGACAGATTTCTGAAAAGTCCCAATTCGACTCCAACAAGGTTTCCTCTTGTATTCTTGATAATTTCTACACATCAAAAAGTAAAACAAGAACATTGTGCACTTTTGCAACCATTAGTAGGTTAGTCCAAATCACTACAACACAAAAGGCATGTAGAGACGTCTATTTTATAGGTTTGACGCGCTTTATTTTGTCTCTAAAGACTTGTTGGGCCGCTATTGTATAGCGTCTCTCGAGCGTCCTCCCCTCCACCGTCTCAAAGCTTAAAAAGACGCAGTGTCAAGCGTGTCTACGAAAATGTGAGACGTCTAAATTGCGTCTCTAGTCGTTGTAGAGATGCTTCGACATATGCCAGTCTATCTCGTCTCTACTATTGGTAGTGACGCTTTCCCTGTGTCGATGCAGGTTTATTTTATTATATTGAGTTCTGTATTAAGATTTCAGCTTAATAACTTCATCCAATATAAATATGTATTTTCCATATGATGTCGTTTCAACATAGATCGATCCGTACATATTTAAAAAAAATCGCTTCACGGGAGCAAACAATTTTTTATTATTGAAGACAAAAACTGGAATTAACCAAGCATACCAATACATATACATCTGACATACAAATACACCGAAATATAAAATTACATTTGGTACATTTCTTGGTTTAATATACTACAGAGTACAAATAATTAAGAGGTTTCCAAATGACCATATGCACCGAATTTCTTCACTATTCCCGCATTTGTATAATTGCTTCTGTCATCCTGTAAAGTACATTTGAACAAATAAATTTAAGGTAAGTAAATAACGCCATCAGTGAAAAAATCGTTCACTTATAATTACCTAAAGAAAAGGTCACGTTTTGCCGCTTGCATCTTCATGGTTCTGCATGTAACTTCATTTCAAAGGATAAACTGTAGTAAATTAAGAGGTTAAACAAGAGCAAATCATATTGAAATGTTTCCTACTATTATACCATGTGACGCCAGCCTGATGAGGAAAGAGAGAGAGAATCATAAGTCCGAATTCAATAATAAATGCAGAAAACAATGTCAGGTGAATGATCAGTTCAGCGTTGCAGTTCAGTACTGCATAAACGAAGGAACATTAGACATAGTTTGGCCTTTTAATCAGACAGCTTGCAAGACTAGTCGAAACAGATCCGGCACAATCGATCAAAGAATATACAGTGGACAAAACATAACAACTTAATCCTTCCGTTGAACTGAGTTTACCTTATTGACTGAATGTAGATGACTTGAAAAGATTTCTCTGCAACAGCCCGCCACACTCTGTATTGAGTATTGACATCTACCGAAGGAGAAAAAACTACAAGAACATCAGAGGGCAAGCCATGGAAAGCGAGAAGAACAAACTAACATACCTGCAAAATTGAGTGTTTGCAGGTAACGCCAGCACACCATGTGCAGCCGGCACAGCCGCGCAGGATGGAGCTTTGCTGACCAGATCGGAGAGTCGATCGTCAGGCGGAGGGTGGGTCTGGCGGAGAGCAGCTGGTTAGGATGGAAGGAGATCATAGATGACGGAATTTCTAGATCAGAGCGGCGGGCGGTTGCTAGATCCTCCAATACTGGCGGCAATTGAGGCAGATCAGGGGTGCGGAGGAAGGTTTTCTAAATGGGCTGGGGCATAAACATTGAGACGCATTCTAAAACGTCTCGTGAAAACGTGCCGATTGCATAAAATAGGCTAGAAAAGTTTCCTAGCGAGTTAAGACTTATGGTTATCGTGTTAATTTTGAGACGATTTGATCAGCATCTCATAAAACGTCCCTAGGGCCTAGATGGTACTACACGTAGAGACATGATAAAAGGCGTCTAATAGAAAACGTCCTTATGTGCTTAATTTGTTGTAGTGAATAAATAATAAACTTAATATAAAAACAAGTACTAAAAGCATAAAAATGGCGGCGACGGCGGCAATTGAGCTACTTAGGGTTTTCGGCTTGGCCTCGGGACTGCACTGTAACCTGAATAAAAGTTCAGTTACGCCAATCAAGTGTGGGGGAAGGGATCTGCAGCAGATATTGGACGTGCTAGCTTGCCCGATCAAGCAATTCCCCATCACATACCTAGGGCTACCACTGTCTCCTATTCGGCTGACCAAGAGCCAGCTGCAACCGGCAGTAGATAAAGTGGCGAGGCATGTACCCTCTTGGAAGGCCAAGATGATGCAACGGAGCGGCAGATTGATCCTCGTGGACTCGACGATGGTGGCGACAGCGATCTATCCCATGCTGGTGCTGGACCTACCACCATGGTTCTTTGAGAAGATAAATAAGATGTTGCGCAGCTTCTTCTGGGCAGGTGCGTTAGAAACCCGTGGTGGCCAGTGTGCGGTGGCCTGGAAAACTGTTTGCACGCCAAAGCTACTTGGCGGCCTTGGCATCAAGGACCTAAGAACCCTCCACATGGCGTTCAGATTGAGGTGGAAATGGCTGGAGCTGGCCGAGGATGGTAGGCCGTGGCAGGGGCTGGATTGCTCGATCCCTATCGAAGCGGAGCAGTTGTTCATGGCGGCGCTTGACTGCAAGGTGGAGCGGGGAGACAGACTGCGCTTTTGGTTGGACCCGTGGATCGGCGGGAGGGCTGCCAAACACATTGCTCCCAACCTGTGGTTACATGTGAAGGCCGCGGACAAGACGCTGCGAGTTTGTGAGGCCATCCCCAACAACAGATGGGTGCGGGGGATTAGTGGGAACCTCACGGTTCAGGAGGTCGTCGAGTACTTGAACCTTTGGGAGCAAGTCCAAGGCCAGCAGTTGTCTGAGGAGGATGACTCGGTTACTTGGCGGCTGACAGCGAATGGCAGATACTCCGCCAAGTCTGCGTATGCGGCATCCTTCCTCGGGAGAATAGCGGCGCCTTGTGCCTCTGAACTTTGGACTGCCGGTGCCCCATTGATCCAGAAGTTACACATGTGGCTAGCGCTGAAGAATCGCCTCTGGACAGCTGACAGATTGGCGCGAAGAGGGCTGCAGCATCCGCCTTGTTGCCCGCTTTGCGATCAGGAGCCTGAGGATGGGGAACACCTCATGATCCGTTGCGTTTTCGCCCGGGAGGTTTGGTTTGCTGTGCTCCGGGAGGCAGGGCTACAGAGCTTCACGCCCGTCTCGACCTCGTCCATGGCTGATTGGTGGAGCAGGCTTGCGGCAGCCGTGCCGCAAGGTAGAAGGAAGGAGATCAACGGACTCATCATACTAACTACGAGATACATCTGGCTGGAGCGGAACAGCAGAGTCTTTAATCATGTTTCTTCCTCTTCTTTAGTTGTAGTGAGGCGAATTAAGCAAGAATTCGCCCTCTGGAAGGAGGCGGGCATCTGCGGAGAGAAGCGAGGAAGAGAGTAATAGGCTTTGTGTTGTTTTGGTGGTGTAGACCTGCCGCTTGTGGCTGTGTCTAGACATGAGTCTTGTAACTGGCCTCACCTTTCTTTCTTAATATAAAGACACGCGATGCTCGCGCGTGTTCTTAAAAAAAAAAAAAATGGCATGAAATAATAAAAAATTATAGATACGTTTTGGACGTATCAATTATGTACCCCGTTCTTGTTTATGTGTTCTGATCCAACATATGTATGAGGGCGTGCGAGGGGGAACGTGTGCATTAGTTGGAGTAACGGGGGGTGGCTAGTGTCCTGGAAGTGACAGTAGTTCCGTGATGTACTTGGGTATTTTACCTTACTTTGCTGCCTCACTAGGGATAAAAAGGAATACCATGCTACCGGGGATGTGGGTGACCTTGCCACTTCTCCATGACTAGATCTAGCATGTTCTTATTTTAACTTCATGTCATAGAACTTAAAGCTATACTCTGATCTATGATTTAGTTCGCATCTTTGTGTAGTATAAGAGAGGTTTAATAACTAAAATAAGAACCTCTATGTTAGGACGTGATGCCCATATTATTAATAACTTGTCTTGTTGCAATGTCAATTCCTATGTTCCATTATCTACCACTTTATAAATAAAAAAGTGCATTTGTGAAACCATAAACCCCGGTCCATTTTTAATCATAAGAAACACCTTTCCAACACTTTATATCCATTTTTCATTTTCTGTTATTTAAAAATCCGAAAATACAAAAACACTTTTACATCTTGCATTCACAATACAAAACCCAGAAACACTATCACCATTCATATTTATCATCCTTGCATATTTATTTACCATCATCATTGTTTTCTGGCGTTGTTGCTAGAGAGATTTATCCCACTAGTCCCACGTCAGCAACCACACTGTTTTCTAGCACCGTTGCATTATCATCCATATCATCATTGCATATTTATTGTTTTGCATTTATTTTGTTTTCATCTCTTTGCTCACACCTTGTGCTTGACAACCACTTGGTGAGGTTGAGGGCACAAAACATTTTGTTTTGTTTTGCAGGTATTCAAGAGAAGGACAAGAAGATAAATCTTTTACACACAGTTCTCCGAGAGTTCGATATAAACCCCGAGTCACCCTTGTGGGGAAAACAAGTCTTCCACATCTACAAACTCTACACTTGGAGCTCAACCTAAGCGTATTATCTTTACGCCCATCAAGGATTCACAAATTGACTCCCGATTTTACATGAGAAAATTTGATTCCCGCCAATTCGGGATTCGGGAAATTCGGGATCGGGATCGGGAAATCCCGAATTTCCCGAAGTTTAGACTTCAATGTACATCGGCTTATGCTTGCTGGACGAGTGGGGGTGGGTGTCCCCGAGAAAATAGGGTTGTTGATGACTTGTTGGGCCACTAGGGGAAAAAGACCGGGCCTAACCACAAATTCGTCGAACATAGCATATATGTGTTTCTTCTGGGGTAAAAAAGACTAGTGTTTCACTTGACCCTTTGGGATTTTTTATTTTTTCGGGATATTCGGGATTTTCTGGATTCACTACTACATTCCCGAATTTCCCAAAAAAAATCAGGATTTCAAAACACCTTGCCGAAAAAAAGTTCGGGATTGTCGGGTTCGGGAAATTCGGGATCGGGAACGGGAAATTCGGGATTTGGGATTCGGGATCGGGAAATATGCCCAGCCTAACTTGAGACTCATCGATCAATATAACAAAGCAGGAGTAGGGCGTTCACCTCCGCGGTGGCCTTAACCTGGGTAAGCAAAGTGTCACTCTCTGTCGTGTTTCCTTCCGTATAGCCCTTGCGTTCGAAACCCCTCACGTATAGCCCTTGCGGCTATATTCCGACAATTTCCATTGGCATCATAGCCATATTGAAAAGTACCAAGGCTAACCCGGTCGGACAAAACAGTGGCATGATGTTGGGTCGACTCGTCTAAAGCAAAGGTGTCCGTCTTCTGAAAAGGTGTTCGATCGTGTTTGCGCGAAGGCCAAGGCTTATTACCCTGGCCAAGGCTTATTACCCGATTCTGAACACTGAGATGTTCACCCGGGGCCGGCCTTCGCGCAAACACGATCAAAATTTCTCACCACTTTGAATAAAATTTCAGCACTTCGCCGGGCTGCAGATCTCTTCATCATCTCCACCCAGACAGGAAATTGTATTCAAAGTGGTGAGAAATTTTGCTTGAGATGAAGGAGGACTCTCCCAACCTCGGTAAGCCATAATAGCTCGGCCAGCTCCATAGTACAACTATTGCACAAGAGTATATACAACCTTCAGCTTCATCTCCGGCTCCAGCTTACAGATTGGATTCCAAGACCCAGAGAACATGACAAAGAGCTTGTTAGCCGGGAAGTAAAAGGACGCATGCCCAAGAAAGCAAAGAAATAAAAGCAAAGTCGGGCAGAGGAACTTTACCAAAGAGTGAGACAACCATCTGACCCATAAAGACAACAAGTTTGTTATACTTGTCGTTAGCATCATCCGGATCCTTCTTCAGCTTCTCGCACTCCTCATTCCAGCTATTTTCATGATCCTCCATATCTTGATGGAGTTGTGAGTTTTCATCGGCAACTTGGGCCAGCTTCGTTTCCAGTTCATCAAACGTTTGCTATAACTCGGCACGC
The DNA here is from genome assembly GCA_026929855.1 of Poa annua. Taxonomy (NCBI): domain Eukaryota; kingdom Viridiplantae; phylum Streptophyta; class Magnoliopsida; order Poales; family Poaceae; genus Poa; species Poa annua. Next base: position 23,420,032 of record CM049439.1, on the reverse strand, counting down.
TTGCCGGCTTCAGCCTTCAGCTTCTCCTTCAGCGGAGTCAAGAAATGGTCATGCTGCTGTGCTTGCTCGTGAAAAAAGACCAGTGAAGGTTCAAGAGAAAAGTAGAGCATAGGGAGCCCCGAGTATCTGCAGGCAGCAAACCCGACGCTTGGGGGCTACTCCGAGTAAAAAATTAAAAGAGCTCAAATTGTTATAAGTCCCAAGTTGCTGCAGGCAGCGAACCCGACACTTGGGGGCTACTCAATTTGAAGCTACGATTATAAGAGGGATCCGTTATGAAGTCCCAGGTTATTGGAGGCACTAAACCCGACACTTGGGGGCAAAAGAAGGTGTAGCTCGGATAAAGCGTTACCTGAAATTTATCTTGAAGCTCGAAGACAATGTCGTCTTCTGCTTGACGATCCTTCCCTATGTGTCGCTGATATCCTCCAAAGAGAGCATTGAAGTCTAGATCCTTATAGGAGCGGAGGCCGACACCCGGCATGGATGATTTTCCATGGGGACGCGTGGCCGGCTCAACCTTGTCCTTCACAACCTTGGTCACGACGGACGGAGGGGGAACTTTGCCTTGACGAGACCCGGTGATCTCTACCTTCGGGTCTATGGGAGCATCGGGTCCCTTAGCTTGTGGCGAGCCTGGGCGAGAGGCCGGCTTCTCAGCGGAGCCTTCTGGGCGTGAGCCGGATCAAAGACAATTTACCGGGCTTTAGAAGGGCTGGCCGCGGCCGCTTGAGCTATGTTGATAAAAAAGATTAATGAGTAAACATCCGGGTATATGGAGATAAGGAAGAAAGGAATCAAAGTATGGAACTTACCCCTCGTTGATGGTGAAATCTCGCATGAGGTCACTGCTGGAAACTGAGGAAGCTGAGAGAGACTGGGAATTAACAGTCCGTAAAGTCCTAGCTAAAGGATATAACATGGAAGGACGCTTCTGAGTAGGAGAAACCCGGCGAAGGGGTTGGAAATTGGGAATACCTTCGTTGAGGGGCTCGCTGGAGTCAGAGGACTGGGTCCTGCGACGCTTGGATCGAGCGGCCTCTTGCTCCTGAGATTTTTTATCAAAGGATAATTGGAATCAATAGGTCATAAAAGCAGAAAAGAAAGGAAGTAGTTCCTTTGCCACTGCGGGGCGCAGTTTCCTCTGCTCACCCGGAGGAGGGACCGTTTCTGTGGTGGGGGGACGACATCTGACATAGGTGAATTTGAGTTAAGAGTTGGCCCACCTCCTTGGAGAAGATCGGCCTCCACCAATTCAAAGAAAAGCCGGCCAATGAAGTTCGGCTCACCTTCTTCTTCATCTTCTTCTTCGTCTTGTTCTTCTTTCTTTTTCTTCGGCATCGGCTTCTAAGCCAGCACCTTCAGCAACCGCATGTTCATCCTCGGCCTCGGATACCTCGGCATCATCCGGAGTCGAGGAAGGAGATTCAAATGTCCACCATGTCATATCAAGCTGAGATACAGAGACATAGTCAGATAAAGCCAGACAAAGATGAAGCAATACAAATAAAGGATAAAAGTTGTAGAGTATAGATATAGCCGACGTGGGGATCGTGGCAGAGAAGGGGCGTAACCCGTCCTCAGATATATCAGCCGGAGTCTCGCTGATGATCTTCCGGATCACCTTGATGAGGGCGTCAGGAGTGGGAGTGCCCTTGTTGAAGCGCATAGGGTCCTCCGGAGACCCGGAGTACTAGCACATAAGCCTGGGGCGGATGGCCAGGGGCTGAATGTACCGCTTCATCCAACATTTCACCAAATACGTACCCTTAAGCCCATGAGCTAAAAGGGCATTGATCCGGGTCAGGAGGGGCTCCAGCGCGTGCCGGGCTTCGTCTTGGTCATATGAGTTTATTTTTTTCGTTGATGACGAGGCGCTCGACCGAGTAACCCGAGAGTGGAGGCTCGCCGGCTGGCGAAGTGGGCTTGCGGTAAAACCAAGCTTTCTGCCAATCCTTAGGGTGGGAGTTCAATGTGAGAGCCGGGAAAGGGACATTCCTCCGACGCGGGTCAGGAGGGGCTCCAGCGCGTGCCGGGCTTCGTCTTGGTCATATGAGTTTATTTTTTTCGTTGATGACGAGGCGCTCGGCCGAGTAACCCGAGAGTGGAGGCTCGTCGGCTGGCGAAGTGGGCTTGTGGTAAAACCAAGCTTTCTGCCAATCCTTAGGGTGGGAGTTCAATGTGAGAGCCGGGAAAGGGACATTCCGCCGACGCTTGATTGTGACAGCTCCGCGTACCACTAAGGGCTCGCCATTGTTTTCCCGTTGAGGTTTGCAGTAAAAGAATTCTAGAAAGAGGTCTAAGCTAGGTTCTATGCCTAGATAAGCCTCACAAAGAACTACAAAGTTTGACATGTTGAGCACCGCGTTTCGTGTTATGTCATTAGGCCAGATCTTGAAATATTGCAAAACCCGGCGAAAGAAAAGAGAACCCGGGGGACGGAAACCCCGGGAGATGTGATCAACAAAGATTACCACTTCACCTTGATACGGCTGAGGCCGGATGTCCTCGGTCTCTGGTGCGCGCCAAGAGATCTCCTCCTTAGGCGGAAGCAGGCCGATGTCACCGAGATCGTTCAAGCGGAGCTCTGACATCAGCGACTTGCTCCAGTTGCAGACCATCTTGTGCTTGGGTTTCTCCGGGATGGCAGCCGCGGCGGATCCCGCGCCGGCGGTGCCCTTGTTCTTCTTAGGGGCCCGTTTGGCAGCATGCTTGGTACCCATTTCGAGAAGAAACTCGAGGTCTAGTTAATAGAGAAAGAAAGAAGAAGAACATATCTGAGGAAACGAACAATGTCGCAAGAAAACGAAGTAAAAAAGGGAAAGCACAACGAGGAGGTTGCGAGCTTACCGCACAGAGAAAGCGCGCGGTGAGGATCTTCAATCTGGTTCACAGCCGAACGAGCGGGGCGATCTGCCCTACGAAGAACTCGAGGCCACGAACAGCTCGGGGAGATGAACCACTCGAGGAGAACGAGCAACGAGAGGAAGAACAACATTGCACAGAAGATGAACTGGCGCGATGCTCGTGGAAGAAGGAGAGGCGATGGCTCGGGGGGAAAAGATTTCATTTCCACCCCCAACGGCCCTATTTATAGCCCGAAGGCCTTTGACCTAGGGGTAAAAGGGGGAACGAAGATGATAATGATTAATTTTCGAGGGCAAGATCTGATCTGTCAGGGGAAATCCCTGACGGAATCTAGACTTCCCCGGGAGGTTACTGTCTCCTCGATTCTCGTGAAGGGATAAACATTAAATATGTCGTCGACCATGAAGGTTGACCGATCTCCGATAAAGAAGGGGAAATGATAAAAAATTCTCCAAGTGCTGGAGACTGGGAGAATAAATGAAAGTCGGGTTATGGATTGGGCTGCAGATCCGAGTCGGTCAAACTATAACCTGAGAGCTTATATTTTTAATGAGTTTCTTATTTTCAGGAAGATAACCCGGATAAAAGAATTGACGGCTTCACTGGGAACATGCGAACATGAGGAAGAAGCAAGCCAAGTCTCGTATCCAAGTTATCCTGGGGACTATTGTTCAGGGGATCATAACCCGGTAGGCCCATGGACGTAGAAGATTGGCCGGCGTAGCAGGAAGCTTGGGCCGGATTAGGCGCGCCAAAGATCTCACGTAAGCTGGTGGGCGATGTGAGCCTTGGTCAACAAGGAAGAACCCAGAAGATTGGTGTCCGGGTACAAGACGAAGTCCAAAGATGGAAGATCCAGGAGGACTTAGAGTAGAACTCGGGCTACGGGAATAACCCGGAGTCTCGCTTGTACCTCCAGGAGACCTGACGCCTATATAAGGGGGTCTCCTGGTTCTTAGACACCGGACTATAATTGTAACCTCGAAACCCGGAAGCTAAGGCAACAAGTTATCGATATCATACACATCAATACAATCAAGTAGGAAGTAGGTCTTTACCTCCAAGAGAGGGGCTGAACCTGGGTAAACACTTGTTTCCCCACATCTAGCTAAACCCTCTCCGGGTGCTAGAAGTCGCCATGACCCCATACTCAAGTTTTCCTCGGAAATATCTGTCGTGACAATCCCACGACAGGGGGGAGTCCTACTAGGACTCCTCCCCCATCTAGGTCTGACGGTGGGGGAGGGGTGACCCCTCCTCCAAGCACCCCTTGACCTATTATATAAACCCTACCGCCTCCATTTTGGGAAACACACGAGGTGAGACAAGTTCTAATTAGATCTTCTAATTAGAGATTTGTCTAATTGAATTAGATCTTTGTCTAATTGGATTAGAGGTATCCTCTCTCCATTAGAGGTTCCCTCTCCGAGTAGACGTAGAGCTAATCTCTCTCTCCTTCTCATGTGTTGAGACCCCACCTTCATATATACCGGTACAACTTAGCGCTGGAACGGGGAAGACTCACTAAACCAGCCCAACGTATGTGTGCAAGTTCTCGGAGGGATGAGTCGTTGAAAACAACAGTTGACCCTTGCTCTGTTGGATCAAGAAGGTCGAGCAAAGGAGGAGGCAACAACATTCTCTCCACCAGGCTTGGTTGAGAGAATCATTGAGAAGATCAACTACGTCATCAACACTTCTTCTGTTTCAACAAATCAACAGTATTCATACCCGTCTAGATCTTCGGATTTTCGTATTCACTTGTATCTTCATAATAGATCTTGAATAACACTACCATGCTAGACGGAAAATTTTAATTTACCTTACTCGCAACTTTATCATGTCCCTGAGCATTCGCTTCGTCCGTCTATGCCACCGCTCTACCGAATCAATCGCCATAATTTACTACTCCAGATATAGTCTACATCTTGGAAACTCAGAAAAATTAGGCCAGCATTTATTACTAGTTTTGCACACACCATGCATCACTATTATAGTCTCACAAGAATAAAGATTAATTAATACAATCTATGTAAATTGCACACAAAAACTACTATCAATTAGTCTTGTAGCGCTATGGAAAATGTGTGTTGTGTGGACACACTCCAGTAGGTGAGACCCACCTACAATACAATTATAGACTGATTCCAAACAAATATTAAATCTAAAATATAGAGTAAATCCGAACCAAAGGGTGTCTAGTTAATCCTAACAAACCAATTGTTGGTGGCTGATTTAGAAAATCCGTAGATCCTGGGCAAACCAAGGCGCCCTTTTTGGGACACAGTTGTTGTAAAAGGTCACTTAACTACTCCCTCTATTTTTAAATGTAAACCATTTTAGCTTCTTTTTTAATCTATGTGAATCATACACTAAAACATGTCTAAATATATGTGAGACAGAAAAAACTAAGAGGCTTAGATTTAAGATCGGAGTTACTATTAACTAAGTTGCGTCGTCGTCCTCAAGTCCGGGTGGCGCCCATGCCAATTTTCATAGTTGTCAATCATCATTCCTTACTTCGCGCTATTGTCAATTTACTACCTTTTAATCCAACTAGAATAATTAGCACAACTATTTATCAATCATCATAATCACAATAGTAACCGTATAGAATGTTTATACCTTGCAACACATGGGAAATTACTAGTTCTCGTATAACAATATACAAAGTTAAACGGCTCGTTCGATTTGGAAGCTTAAAAGAGCTACTATTTCTGTTCCACAATATAATATGTTTTAGGTGTTTTACATATTATGTAGATTCGAACTAAAATGAGTGAATATATACTTAAAACATTAAAACGTGTTTAAAACGTGCCTATACATGTCAATGTAAAAAAATCTAAATTATTGAAACGGAGGGAGTATGTTTTTTTCAACTATGCACACACCGGCAGTGGTTCAGCTCACGTAAAAAGGCATATCTATCAGACTATCACCCGGCATTCCAAGCCATGCCACTTCAGTTTAGATTTGCCTCTGAACAGCATAACACTAGGCAGAGCTCCATTGACCGGCGACAAGGCATAGCAGATCAGGCTCCATGGCGCTCCTTCTACGAGCGGCCGCGGTGGCCACAGCCCTCGCCGTGGTGGGCATGCTGGCCAGCCCGACGGCGGCGCAGGGCGTGCCTTCCGCGTCACCGGCTCTGGCGTACAAGAACCACACGGTTGGGGGCGCCGACGGGTGGTTCTTCAACGCTACCAGCAACACCACCTCCGGCAACTACTCCTCTTGGGCTGCCACCGAAACGTTCTACCTCGGCGACTTCCTCAGTATGTTCATGCTGATTAAACCAACTGCTACTCCAATTCAATTCAGCTTGCTTTCCCGTCTACAGATTATTTTGTGGCTTGCATTATGCTTTGAGAAAAGAAACTAATTGAGCTAGTGTTCTGGTGCATCATGAGAAGAAAAAATGGCGGCTGTGATTCTAGATGCCATGAAATGGTACGGAGGGGAAGATCCTTGTATACAATGAGAAGTACTACTATCTAAATGTTCAACTCTGCTTGAGAAAAGTGGAGGCAAGCAAAGGCAATTTTTCCAGAAAATGAACCAGAGAAACTAAGAATTCTGAACTTAGATCCAGATCTAGCTATGCAGTAAACTTCTGAGCTTCAAGCGCCAAGCACCCAAGGCAAATTAGTATAATCTTTTTGTTGTGTCCAGCATGTGCCGTTTGATCGCCAAGATGACAAGTCAACACCTTGATTCTAATGTCCAATATGATCAGGAAACTCAGGTTTAATCACCGGATCAACATCTCGCTCTTTTTTCCTCTGATCGTCGATCTACATCTCTGTTTACATCATGACATCCGATTCACTTTAATCTAATGGTATGATTCTGTGTAAAGTACCGTGAAATTGCCGGTAATGTTTCTTTCCGGGTAAGAGCAATGCCTGAGATCTTTCAGGACCGTTTTCTATGTTTGTAATGTTGGTCAATGATGGAGCTTCTAAAGGAAACGTGCCTCCTAAAATATTATTACTGTAGCACACATGATAGTGACTTTTACTCATATACTCTGCTACAGTGCTGCTCAACTTGTAATGTTAGAGGAATTAACTTGTGAATCAGCGATTTGTGTTCACAATCTAATGCGGTGATCTACTAATGATTTGCATCAAACAGCTCAGCCGTGTACCAAATTCAAGCTGACCGTATCCCTTTTTCTTCCTACCTACCAGTATTCAAGACGAACGACAACTCGTCGGTGGTGCTCACCGACAACTCCACCACATACTCCCTGTGCGACTCCAGCGACGACGACGGCCAGAACACCTACATCTACGGCGGCGGCGGAGGCGGCGGGGGCGGCACCGAGGAGGCCGAATCCATCGCTGTCGCTCTCATCTACGAAGGTACCAACTACTTCTTCTCCGAAGCCGACGGCGGCGCACAGTGCCAGCAGGGCATGCGCTTCGAGATCAAGGTCGCCTACGGCCGCGGCTTGCCGCCCAACCTCGCGCACCCGCCGCCTGCGCCCAAGGGACGCGTCCTCGCGCCGCCGCCCGCTGGGTCGGCCTTCTCGCAGGGCTCGGACGGCGCCGGCGCCGGTGCCAGTGACGACACGGATGGCATTGGCAAGAGCGCTGGCTGTAGAGGATCGGTTGGGGCCAGCGGTCGTTTCTTTGGGGTTGCTATTGCAGTTATTGTACTAGCATTATTAGTTGATCAATGAGAGAATAGGGTCACGCTGTCAGTGAGGCAGGAGTTATACGGTTTGTTTATGCAGGATTTTAAACATGGTATTCGAATTTCTATGTAGCTGTATTTCCATCCGGACACTTTCTTTCCTAGAGAAAAGTAGATTCTGCTAGGATGACTTGTTTCTTCAATTACACAATTTTCCACATTTTGGTGCTCTTCCGTTAAACTGTATAGTTCGTGTGAAGTTTCTAATGTTTCTTGTTCCTAATTGTTTTAAGTTTATAGTAAACATGTCCGTGTTGCGACGGGAGTGAAAATTTTAAGTAACCGAAATGCATAAAATAAATTCACATTGTTATAGTTGTGGCATGTCGGAAACCAGCCAACTCCGTCCGCTCGAATTTTGATGTACTTTCAGAGGATACAAGAACCATATATAGGCTCAAGGTGTACATGTCTATAAAATATACTTGATACATTCTTGGCTCTCTGTGATAACTTGGTATAGTTTATCTTATCTTATTTCACTTGGTATAAATTGAAGATCTTGTACTAACTTACTCATTGGATTCAACATATACGGGGTTCACCATTGCAATTGATTCTTTGCATGGTGTGTTGCGTCTAAACTCACGATTAGCTACAATTTGCTCTATTCTAGCTTATTTTGTTCTGGCTGCATATTTCTTCTTTTCTCGCTCGCATTTTTTGTCTTCTGCTCCAGCTCTAAATCTGCATATTTCTTCCTCCCTTGTGTATAATTTTTAAATTTGCTTTTGTCCTTAATTGTTTTATTTTTCTGATAGGCTTCAGGACGCCTTTTTTTTTCTTCTTGTTTTTCTTCATTGGTCGTTTGTGCGTACCGATCTCTATCTTTTTTTCTTCTCTGCCCCTTGACATGTGTGAGTGGAGATTTTATCCCAAATTGCATGCCTACATGAGAGTTTTCGAATCTTTCATCAATTGAAAAGAAAGAAATTGATTAGAATTTACACCACGCGTATAAGTTTCAGTACGCCGAGATATGCACGTACTGCGAAAAAAGGAAATCTGCTTTTGTCCTTAATTGTTTTATTTTTCTGATAGCTTCACGGCTATTTTTTCTTGTTTTTCTTCATTGATCATTTGTGCGTACCGATCTCTATCTTTTTTTCTTCTCTGCTTCTTGACATCTGTGGGTGGAGATTTTGTCCCAAACTGCATCCCTGCATGAGAGTTTTCGAATCTTTCATCAATTGAAAAAAGAAATTGATTAGAATTTGAGGGTCTCTATAGATCACCTAGCTGGGAAATAACCTTTTTCCCAGTCAACTCTCCGCAGGGCTGTATCGGCAGCCCAAATCGTTCCTGGATTTGTTTTTTCTTTTATATTTTTTGTTGTGAGGCAGGCACGGAGCTCGTCCGTAGAGTTGCATGCGACATGCGAGCGCCGGACGTTGGGCGGGCGCTCAGGTATTTGGGCCGTTGTTCCGTCGGGCCGTTGTTTAGCCAATTTTTCATGCAACAAACCTCGCGATAACACAAATCCATTTTTTCATGCAACAGTGTGGCGACGAACGAAAAAAGAGGATCAAGAGCGATCAATTGGTCCGTCCGTCGGTTTTGTATTGGAAACTTGGAATTGCCGCACCTGCAGTGCAGTGTACAAGAACATTATTCGAGCGTGCTTGCTCTTAGGTCTCCAGCCTAACTCTGTCGGGCCGACGAACCTGATATTCAGCTCCGTGACTTTTTCTCTCTAGTAATAATACGTACTCCGGGTACTAGCTTGGCCAGAGAGAGGAGAAAGCGCAAGACCGATGGCTGCACAGTCTGCTGAGTTGAAAATTGGTGAGGGAGTTTTGTGTTGTAACCCTAACTGCAACTGACTCACCTCGATAATCGATGCAAACTGTCAGTTCCGTGTTGAGTTGCAACTGACTCTCTCTATATTCGTGGGGAGAATGAGAATGTCAGTTGCGTGTCGAGTTGCAAGTTAAGACAAAAGAAAAAGATAACGACCATGGAACACATTCCTCGGTTACAACCCTAGCTGCAACTGACTCCCTCTACAGATCGATAGTAGGAGGGATGTCAGATGCGTGTCGACTTGCACATCAGTGCGAGAAAGGCATCACAAACACCACCATTACGCCGGTGTTGGGTATCGACGTGCGACCGCATCCACGACTTGACCATGCGGTGGCATCGACGCCTCATGGTGGAACTCGAGGAGCGGCACCTCCAGCACGATGTCGAGGCCGTCCTCCCGGTCTTGGTTGGGGAAAAAATGCTAAAAACAAAGACACCGACCATCGAACATGATCCTCAGTTGCACCCCTAATTGCAACTGACTCACCTCGATAATCGATGCAAAATGCCAGTTGCGTGTTGAGTTGCAACAGACTCCCTCTACAGTTGGGGGATGTCAGTTGCGTGTCAAGTTGCAATTGAAGACAAAAAAAAGACAATGACCATGGAACACGATCCTCAGTTACAACCCTAGTTGCAATTGAGTTTCTCTATAGATGGGGGGGTGTGTGGGAAATGTCAATTATGTGTCGAGTTGCAACTCAAGACTAAAAAACGACAACGACCCATGGAACATGATCCTCATTTGCAACCCTAATTGCAACAGACTCCCTTCGATAATCGATGCAAAATGTCAGTTGCGTGTTTAGTTGCAACTGACTCTCTCTACGGTCAGAGGGGAGAGGGGATGTTTGTTGCATGTCGAGTTGCAACTGAAGACAAAAAAGACGACGACCATGGAACACAATCCTCAGTTACAACCCTATTGCAACTGACTCCATCTACAGTCTGGAAATTCCTTGAAAATTTCAGTTGTGTGTCGAGTTGCAACTCAAGACAAAAAAATGACGACGACCCATGGAACATGATCCTCATTTGCAACCCTAACTTCAACTCGATAATTGATGCAAAATGCCAGTTGCGTGTTGAGTTGCAACTGACACTCTCTACAGTCGTGGGGAGAATGACAGTTGTGTGTCGAGTTTCAACTTAAGACAAAAGAAAAGACAACGACCATGGAACACAATCCTCAGTTACAACCCAGGTGCAACTGACTTCCTCTACAAATCGATGCAAAAATGCTAGTTATGTGTTGAGTTGCAACTGACTCGCTCTACAGTCGGGAGGGATGTCAGATGTGTGTCGACTTGCACAACGGTGTGAGAAAGGCATCACAGACACCATCATTACGCCGGTGTTGGGCATCGACGTGCGACCGCATCCACGACTTGACCGTGTGGCGGCGTCGCCAGCTGCGGATCGTGGACGAGGCCTCATGGTGGAACTCGAGGAGTGACACCTCCTGCACGATGTTGAGGCCGTCCTCCCGGTCTACGTTGGGGAAAAAAGATGCTAGAACAACAACAACAACCAAAAGTAGCCAAAAATAAAAAAAAATCAAATAAAAAATGATAAATGATAAAGAAATAATCCTGAAAATAAAAAACCGGAAAACAATGTCGGTAGATGCAAACGCCTCTCCTACACGGACAAAAAACGGACCAAAAAACCCAGCTCACCACCCCCGTCGCTCACAAAAAATAAATATAATATTCAAATATTTCTGGATCCAAATGAATAAAATCTATAAAACCAAACTCACGTCGCAAATAACAAAACAGGCCGAAAACCTGGACAGAAAAGGGCTCGCTAAGACAACACACGGGCTCAGAGCGAGTTGCTTGCATATCCTTCGCGCCCCGCGCGCAACCTGCTGCCGCCACGTGGACACGCAAACCGAGCGAGCGCCTCCGCGCGGGCCCGCGACATCTAGATCTAGATGCAGATCCAGATCCAGTTCTATATAAGTTGTACAAACACCACACAACACTATGTATAAACACAAACTTAGTTGGTACAACTACACAGACCGGGTTGTACGTACAATTATACACATCAGGTTGTACAGATCAAGTCGTACAACTACACAGATCAGATTGTACAGATCAGCTTGAACGTACAACTACACACATCAGGTTGTACAGATCAGATCGTATAACTACACAGATCAGGTTGTACAGATCAGGTTGAACGTACAAGTACACAGATCGGTTTGTACAGATCAGGTTGTACGTACAATTACACTCAGGTTCAGTTGTACGTACAACTACACATACCAGTTTGTACGAACTATACATATTCTAAGTACAAAAAAAAGTTCGTCAAAACCTATCAACATGGGATCTAGTTTTGTAGATCTCGACGCGAGGAGTTCAAAAGTGAAAACGGATCGTAATTCGGATAAACGGTTCTCAAGATATTTCATTTAAAAAAAAACAAATCTCAAAATAAATGCACCTACAGCTTTCTACGCACCACCAGACAGCCACCACTTGTCACGCGTGGAGGAAAGGTGGGGAGCGAAAGCGAACGAAATTTCGACACGTGTCGGCAACGGAGCCCGCGCGCATGGACCTTCACGAAGGGAATCCTTTTTCTAAGAATTTCGATATAATCGTGTATGGTTCAAACTCCGGTCCGTGCGGTGCTAGAATCGATCAAACCTTCTGTAGTAGGAACCGGACCACCAAATGGGCTGTGGTAGTGCTGGGCTGCCTTTGGACCCAAGGTGACGAAGAGAACTTAGCATCGATTAAAACTGACTTAAAGCAACCGAAACGAAGCGACGCGGACGGACGAAAAAATGGACCAAATATTGGAAGGAAGAAACCTTACGCTCCGTTCGGATGTTGATATTGGAGGTCGATATTGGATATTCGCAACCTTTCCGTCCCGAATATCAGAAATTGGGTTGTTTAGATGTACGTGATATTGAAGCGTCCCATTCGCACACGATATCGATGGAGGGCTCCGCAGGAGGAAAAGAAGACGAGCAAATGTCGAGCCAGTTACCTCGACATCATGTGATATTCGGCCGGCCCGTGACTCTTCGCTCCTTTCTTCCCCACCTCGCGCCACGCCGTCGCTGGAGGAGAGGGAGGGGCGGGCCGCACCGTCGCCGGAGGAGAGGGAGGGGCGGAGCCTCGCCGTCGCTGGAGGAGAAGGAGGGGCGGGGCCGCGCCGTCGCTGGATCTTCAGTTGGGCATGACCTTCAGTTGGGCATGTACAGACCCGTTGATGTACAGATTCAGTTTACTCCTCTGATTTTAGTCCTCTAATTTAGTCCTCTGATTTCTTACATGTACAATCGTGATGTATTTAGTCATCTGATTTTAGATATTCATTTGGAAATATTGGAGAATTTTACGTATTTGTCTAGCTGTTGTTTGTACCATAATATGTGGTTGTTTTGCACATTTTTTTCATAAATATAACAGTATAATGATCAATGTCTCAAGAAACTGCTTTTATAACATCCAAACATCATTTGATATTCAAACTCAATATCTTGTCTAGGTCTGAATATCTAACACATCCAAACAGAAAATATTGACATTCAGACTCAATATCAATATCCCATGATATTGATATTCAACCCAATATAATATTGAGGCTCCCAATGCGAACATCCGAACTGCTTTTATAATATTGTTGGACGGGACTACACGGCGCCGCATTTTTCCTATTCCGTGCGGTGGCTCCTTTTCATACATGCATGCAGTGACGTAATAGATGACATCATTTAAATATCCTTTATTGTTTAGATTAAAAATGTTTTATCTTTTAAATGGTTAATTTGATTGAAAATTTGTTTTCACCGTTGGCTTAGTCGTGAGAAGATTTACGAAACTAGATCCCATGTTGCCATGTTTTGAAGACTTTTTTCTTTCAGTAGTTACCATATTATTATAACTAGCTTATCACATTATAATAACTTGGCTATCAGGTTTCTATACGTCCATTCTACGCCAATATAAGGTCAATATATACTATTTTATGTGAAACAGTATTATTTTTTGGGTCTTAAAAGCATAGAAACTCTTAATCATTAGTTGTACATGTGTAAAAACCTCTACAAAATTATAAGATAACCATGCATTATTATCATGATAACTATTCGATATAAATCTGGTAAATATAACGTTTAATCTGGTAACTGATGTGACGGGAAAATTTCGCCACACCTGATTGTAGATGTGTCACAAGTGTTTCGAATCCATCTAGTAACGATATATACTTATCTTGATAATTATTTGTGTTAATGTGATAGCCATAGTACCAAAATCTGGTAGTTGGTGTAAATTTTTTATTTTCATCTAAATATATTAACAATGGATTTAGTTTTGAATCCCTCGTCAAGACGAATCTAATGGTACAAACATATGGTTAATCGGAATAACGGTTTAGAAGATAAATCATTTTAAATTTTAGAATTTGATAATTAATTTGATGATGTCATCTACGCTGCTGCGTGCGTGCATATGCTCTCCCGATAGGGAAAAGCCATGCAAATGAGACGCCGCATGCGAAACACCTCAATGCGGCGCTTCATACTAGCTTAGGGTATAGATAAACGATAGCAAACCTTTTTTTTATTAACGCTATCACCAGCCAAGTTTTAGAGAATGAGATGGTTTGACCACTTATCGACAGCCATTTGTGTTGTTCTGAAACGATGAAACCAGAGAGTAAGATCCTGACACATGTTTCTAAATGTGAGAGCAGTGTTGATCAAGAACAATGTAGCGTTGGGTGAATCTCAAAAAAAAAAAAAATGTAGCGTTGGGTGCATCCAATGTATTCGGAAGAATGATGAGATCCAAATCGTGCAGCGTCGCATCATCTAAAAGTTATATTTTATTGTCCTGGTTAGACCAAACCAATTATCTTTTATGTTCTTACCTCTTTTCAATAGAATTTGTTGGGCCATATATTCTTCTTCTTGGTGCTCATCATTATGCTTGGAACAGAACTTATAGAACATGGTGTATGCTCCCTGAAATCAAGCAGGGTTATTCTGTTATGCGCGTTGTGCTCTTACTCAAGAAAAAAATAAGGATACGTTCAAGTGGGCGTATCGGTTTTAAGAAAGAGAGGCCAAGCGGCCGTTACAACGCGTTAAGGCACATACGTAAAAAACGCCATCCACGGGACAGAGAAAGAAAGGGGATCACTCGCCCATCCTCGACCTATCTACGAGACCTAGGCTACCCTTAAACAGCTTCGCCGCTCGCCACAGCTCCGCCTCAGTCTCCACCATTCTGACAGCGGTCTTCACTGATGGCGTATGGCCCTCAAACACTACGTCATTCCTATGCCGCCAAAGGCACCAGCAGATCAAGGTGATCGTTGTCCACAGATCCCTCGCATCCTTGCCTCCGGGAACCTTGGAAGATAACCAATCCACGAGGCGGTCATCTTGCGTCGGAGCCCAGTCAGCTCTGCCCCACCTCGTCAAGAGAGAGTCCCAGACTCCACTAGCCAGGACACACCCCAGTAGTAGCAGGTGATTAATGTCCTCCTCGGCCTGGTCACAGAAAGGGCAGGAGGCTGGGCGGGGGAGACCTCTGCGCCCCAGTCGATCTGTCGTCCAACATCTGTTCTTCAGGGCTAACCAAAGGAAGACTTTGTTACTCAAGAAAACATGCTTCTCTTAAGTGATAGACTCGGATGTGTACAGGAGCCAGGATTTAATCAAGCCCCGGGCCAAAAATTGTTCATGTATGAAAAAATGCCATGACTATGGGCCATGCCAAAGCACTAACAAAATGATTCAACGCACATTTTATGACTCAACCTCACAAAAAATGGTCAAAAAATATTTCTATAGTGCGCAAAATGTATGCAAAATACGCTAGCACCAATGACATATTTCCATTCTTTGTGCATGCATGCGAGATGCCCTGGCTGGAATGGATGGATTTTCTTCCTTTTTAGTGACCCTGGATTTTTTTTTTTTGAGTAAGAGCGGACTCTAGCTTTTTTTAGACAACAGAGTGGACTCTAGCGCTCTCCTCATTTCGGTCTAGGCCATCGGCTCGGTGTTTAGAGGCCTCCAACAACTGTGAAGTTTCAAAGAGATATTCTACAACCTGGGCCAAATCTAACAGTAAAGTAGATAGTAGGCTAGAATTTTTTCCAGGACCCGGGCCAAGGCCCTGGTTGCCTGGGGCCCAGCTCCGCCCCTGGATGTGTACGACATCGGCCATATGGTAGAGGCAAATAACATGGTGGTAGGGGCTTCTAGGATGCAAGGATGCTTCCCACAATGTCTATGCTTTCAAGTCGTTCAAGACCGCCGATGCGACCTGCCATGTCCATGTCACAAATGTGAAGCCGCAATATTACTTGTTCCTCCGCTATGTACTCTTGATGTTCGAACCTTTGAGGTTTATTGGGCACTATTTGCATTATATATTAAAGATGTACGAACTTTACTCGTGTTGCTTATCTTTGGGTATGTGCCCATACCTGGTTATGTACCGGTGCGTGTTTGTTGCTATGCCTTAACTTATCGCACTTACTTATCAACGTGCACATTCGAACATGTCATCAAGCATTCTACCTCCCCATCGTGTCCGTGACCGAGAGAAATGTCGTGTGTTCTTGTGCACTACAATTGTATCATCAATCGATATGCCTAATCGCCTTGCCTCTAACAGAGGAATAAAGAGGATCTAGTTGTGGTCATATTGTAGCATTTTTTCTCTCCAAGATAAAAGAATCATGCCAAAAGTGAGACATAAGTTATAGCATTGTTTATTGCTGAATTTTGAAAATGCTACTCCAGTGCTATGTAGTTGTATTTCTGTGATAGCAGCTTTTGAGAATAAAAATGGATCTTGCTGTCATGAAGAGTTTTTTGTTTACTTTTTTTAAAACCTCTCATTGTGCCACTCTTTTGTTAAATTCTTAACCTGAAATTCCTGAAGTGTATTCTCCTAGTTTGTCAAAAAATTAGGTAAGAGTGTCGGGATTTTTTTTAAGTACTCGTTCCCAGAAAAGGACAAGTGGAAGGACAAATCGATGGCCAACAAAAGGGATGACCGACTCATTCGCAAAATTACGATGACTTTGTGGTAAATTTGTGATTTAATCTACGAGCATAACTGCATATGATGTATGGCAGGCTGGCAGCTCACAGAAATTCTCTGCTTCCTTTCTCCTCTGCATTTGCCTATTCCAAACGTTTTTTAAGACTGTTCCGTCCGCAGCAAATTACGTATGGCGAGGAACGCCGCCGCCGCCAGGCTGCTCGCCTCCTCCCTATCTCCCTTCTGTTCCAGCCACCGCCTCCCGCGGCGCCGTCCGCTTCTCCTTCCAACGTCTCGCTCCAAGACTTCCTCCACCAAGCCTCCTCGTCCATCTCCTCGCACCGGCCCCGCCGGCAAGCCAGCTTCACCCTCCTCCGTATCACGTCCCTCTCTCTTCCAAGAAATCTCCGGCCTCATCACGTCTTCCGCCGGCACTGTCAGTGACACCCCATTTCAGCCTCGAGCGAGTGGGCCGTCGTGCAGTGGCGACGAGGCCCTCGTACAGAGCACGGAAGGTGCTCGGCCAAAAGCCCCACATAGCGCCGCGTCGACTTCTGCCTCTTTCGCTGGCAGAGTTCCTGCGCCGAGCTGGAAAGAATCTTGCCAGGGGGTAGAGGTAGGAGCCCAAGATTATGATGTTGACATTATTAGCGCCGATGTACACAGGATCACAGAGGTTTTGCGGTCAGAGGTGCCCGGATTGTCCGTGGAGCAGAGGTTGGGGGACCTGGGAGTTACGTATACACCAAGCCTTGTCAACATGGTACTCAAGAGGTGCTTCAAGAAGAGGCACTTGGGGTTCAGGTTCTTCTACTGGGTTAAGCATCTTCCGGGCTTCCGCCACACCACGGAGACGTACAACACGATGTTGTACATTACAGGTGAGGCAAGGAGTTTTGACATGATGGAGGTGCTGATGGGAGAGATGGACACTGCGATGTGCCTAAAGGACATCAAGACATGGACAATTATCATAGACAGTTATGGGGAGGCAAGGCAGACTGCCAAGATGCTGTCTACGTTTTATACTGTGAAGAAATCTGGGTCCGTGGCTATAGACACTAAAGTCTATAAGACGATTCTTTGTGCTTTGTGCAATGATGAAAGGCATGAGCTTGCTCTTGAGTTCTACAAAGATATGCCAGCAAACATGGATGTCGGACCTTACATTTTGCGACTTCTATTGTGTTTGCTGGCAAAATCAAATAATGCTGAAGCTGTCTTTCTTGTCAGAGATGACATGATTAAAAGCATGAGGTATTCAGAGGAATACTGTTATTCGGAAGTTCTACGAAGCTTCTGTGTCTCAGAAAAAATAGTAGAGGCCCAGAAAATCTTTCAGCAGATGATTAACAAGTCCATGGCTAGCTCATCTGCTTCTGAAATCTTCTTGAGGGGGTTATGCAGAAGCGGTAGGATGGATGAAGCTGTGCGGGTTATGGAGCACATGAAGAACAGATCATCTATTAGCAGCACAGCATTTGGTTTCCTCATTGATGGCTACTTGAGGGAAGGAAAACGTACAAAGGCACTTGAGTTGCTTCATGGCATGAAAGAGTATGGTTGTGTTCCATTGGCCTCGTCTTATACTCAGCTCATGCAGCACCTCTTTAGATTTGAACAATATGAAGCAGCATGTGAACTCTATGAGGAGATGCAGAAAATTGGTGTTCAACCAGATATTGTAACGATCACAGCACTCATAGCTGGGCATATTCACAGCGGAAATATTTCTGAAGCATGGAATCTGCTCAGAAAATTCAACCAGAACGGCCAGAGACCTACAATTAAAGCTTATACAGTGTTTATCCAAGAGCTCTGTAAGGCCTCCAGGCCCCTTGAGTCATTAGAACTTCTGGAGGAAATGCTGGAATGTGATTTCAGGCCTTCCGAAGAAATTTTCTGCCGTATTATTTCTGCTCTGCGTCACAATAACTATCTGGAGGAAGCTAGCAAAGTTGAGAGGATGCGCGCCTCTGTTTGTCTTAGAACGCCTAGAGAAGAAATGGGATGTGGACCATCAGAAAAAGTTAAAATAATTGATGAGTTTCAGAAATTATCCAAGTCTGATCCAGAAGAGAAGAAACAATCCAAATCTGATTCAGATAAAGACTACATGGTCCCAAGGTGCTCAAGTCATGATGACATGCATCACATAGAACAAGCAAAGTGCTACAGCGATGAAGATGTTGAAGAAATATGTCAGATCTTATCATCTTTGGACAACTGGAGCTCAATGCAACAGGCTCTAGAGATGAGGTCGCTGCATTTTACTCCAGACCTTGTTATTGCCATCATGAAGCGCTGCAACAGAAGAGGTCATGCTGCTTTGAAGTTCTTCTATTGGGTCGGAAGACGATCCTACTACATGCAGACAACAGATACATACAACATGGCTATGAAACTTGCAGGCTCTGCAAAAAATTTCAAGCACATGAGGCACCTATACAGAGAAATGGCATGGGCAGAATGCTCCCCAACAGTGGATACATGGAAAATCATGATTTGTCAGTACGGTAATGCTGGTCTCACTGTAATGGCCCTTGAGACATTCTGTCAGATGAAGCAAGAAGGCTTTCAGCCTGACAGAAGTACTTACAATCACCTGATAATGTATGTCAGCCGCAGAAAAGGCCGAAAGGTAGATGCTGCAATCAAGATCTTCAAGGAGATGATTCATGCAGGTTATATAGTTGATAGTCAGGTGCTCTGCGGATATATTTTGGCGCTATGCGAATGCGGGATGTTGGTTGATGCAAGAACCTCAATAGTATCCTTATGTAAACAAGGATTTCCTGTACAGATTGGCTACTCCATACTCCTTAGATCATTGTGCAGGTCGGATAGAAGGGAGGAAGCTGTCAGCTTGTTTGATGACATTGAGAAATGTGGTTGCTCCAGAAATGAGCACACATATGGGAGCCTCATTCACGCATTACTGAGGTGGGATCGCTTCGAAGACGCTGTAGCCAAGCTTGCAGAGATGAAGACTGCGGGTGTATGTCAAAGCATCCATTTATATACCTCATTCATCATCTACTTCTTTCAGAAGAGAGATGTTGCCAAGGCAGTGGACATGTTCAAGGAGATGACAAAGAATGGATGCGAGCCTACCGTCATAACTTACTCCGCATTGATACGTGGTCTCATGGGAGTGGGTAGGATTTCAGAGGCATGGGATGTGTTACGACGCATGAAACTGAAAGGACCATTGCCAGACTTTGAGACCTACTCGATGTTCATAACATACCTCTGCAAAGCTGGAAGATCGGAGGATGGGTTGGAGCTGATCCATGATATGCTGGATGGTGGCATCATCCCCAGCACATTAAACTTCAGGACTATTGCTCATGGTCTGAATATGGAGGGCAAGCACAAGCTAGCCGACTCTGTCCTCCAGTTAAAGTGGCATCTGCGGAGGCAACGGTCCTTCTCAGGGGATTCATTTTTTTTAATCTCCTTCTCAGAAAATTCATTTGTTTAATCTTGCAGATGTAACATACTGCGTCGACTCAGAATTGACCTTCACAGTCACAGTAGTGCTCCATATTCAGTTTGTTTGAGAGAAGTTCATATAGTAGGAGCAGCTTGTAAGGACGGATTGCAAACCTATTTATTACAATATGCAAATGATGGCTGCGAGAGTGGGCTATGAGAAGTTGTCCTGTTATTTGATAAAAATAAGTTGTCCTCTTAATCTCGAAGAATCAACAATCAAAGAAGTAGACAAAATTTTCGGGCATTATGTCATTATTATCAACATCCATGTGAGGTATGTTGCAACTTACAATATTATTTTACACAACTGCTCTGTCGCAGTGTCTCTCAGAATTTTCTCTGGTTGCATTTGGAAGAACTTTAGCTAGGAAAACAGGAAAACGGCCCTATGTATTCGGAAAATAATCCTTATTTGTTGCTGGTTCCATCAGCTCTAGCCCGTGGTTGCACCAGGATAGATCATCCAGCTCCAAGAAGAATGCATGTTTCCTGCCCAATGATCTGCTTCAATGATTCTGCAAGGATGAACGTGATTCCTTTTTATATGAATATGAAATGGGAAATTTGTAAACTGGGATTTGTAAGAGTATGAAATAGTGTTGAACTAGGCTGGCTTATTTATTTTTGCTGCAAATTCGTATGAGGAGCTTACATTTATTTACTTACTCCCTGATGAATTTAGTGAGGAAAAAGAATCTTAAAATTTAGTGTACCTTTTTCACTAGGTAAACAGTTACAAGGAACAATGGGACCTGTTGTATTTAGATTAGAGCTTCTTCACAGTTTCTTCCATCGCACGCTCATAGTATCTCATTCTCTGTGTAGCTTCAACTGCACGGTCAAAGTCCCTGTTGTCGAATGCTTCCTGGAAGGATTTGGACCAGGTTTCCAGCTTCCTTTTCATCTGAGAAAGGTTGCGAACAATGTGAGCCCAGAAACATGTTTCCCAGTAATGAAACGGTGTAACTGTGTTCAGAAAAACCTGAGATTGGAGCTTCTCCAGAGTTTGGGAATCACTGGCTTCACTGACCGCTTCACGTATCTCCATCATCTGCCAGTTATGTGAATATCAACTTGTAAACAGAATTTTTGGCTGCATGCAAAGCATAAAAGGGGAGATCCAACACTTTACCTCCATAAGAAGTTCTGGATCATTGATAGTCTTCTCCTCATCAACGTGTATGTCCTCAAGTTGCAGCTGCCAAATGGTTTGGTAAGTGATTTAATATTATGTAAAAGCCGGCAGAGAAAAAAAACTATAATCACAAAAGCTGGCTTGGAGCATAAGGATGCTTTTATTCTTTCTTTCCAGACTTCACTGGGATGGCCCAATCAGTCGACCACACAAATATGGCGATGATTGGACACTGTGCAGCAGTGAAACTTTGAAATACTATTAGAGGAACTTACCAGGTATAATGACCTTGGTAAAGGTTTGCTCAGCGTGCGATATGCATCAATCACAAGTGCTGACTGCTCAGCTGCAAAAGCTCTTTCTTTCTGCAAGAGGCATAAGCCATTTCAGAAGAAGTTTGAATGCTCAAAGTAAAATGGGCAATATCTAATTTTTTGCTAGGAATGCCAGTCTTCTACCTCAGATTTAGTATGAACAAGGTCAGGATGTAACTTCTTCTGCCAGTCCTTGTACTTCCCTTCTAAGCTGTTGTCCTTTATATTGTATCCTCGGTCCCTACAAAAACCAATGAAATACTTGATCAAGTTTCTGTATGTTTAAGCTGCAGAGTGTCACTATACCAGCACGATAACAACTTTTGCAATGTTGGAGACTTTAAGAAGTCTTTTGAAGGGAGACAAATCAATCATGTGATTACCATGATGTGAGCAAGTGATGTTTAACATGAACCAGACAGTACAAAATTGCAGCACTACAGGAACAGGACAGTGCATCCAGTTAAATCAAAAGTACAAAGCTTTGCGGCACACACGAATTCATCCATTATTTTCCTTGCAGATATATCAGGAACATGAAAGTTCCACCGGATACCAACCCAAAAACTCCAGTTTGCTACTTGTAGGCACATCAGTCTTTTTCTTTATCTCAACTAGGTTAACATCATGATCGCAGCAACATCAAGTGGAGTTCATAATAAGAGATATTTTTCTTCCTTTTTAGGGGAAAGGCTGCTACTCACAGGCCAAAGATTCGGAAGTAGTCGACCGCGGGATCGACGGGCTGCACGCTCCTGCAGGAGCCACAGGAGAGGAACGCCCCCTTGGCGCCGCAGCTCCAGCACTCGCGGCCGCCGCCACCCTCTGTCTTGGTCGAGAGACTTCGGGAGGGAGGAGCCCCGATGGAATCCCGCAAGGTACCAAGGTTGTGGTGGAAAAAAGACGACGCGTGTGCGGAGGCAGAGAAGGTGGCGGGATGAGCAGGAGGTCCCAGTGGCCGTCGGACTCGGCGGCCGGTGATTTCGGCGAGGTGGAGGCGGATCGGTCCGGCTCGGCGCCACATGGTCTTTGCTGGTGGGCCCTCGGGATGGGAGCGGATAGAGGAACGGACTCTAGTATCCTCGGCTCTCGGCGACGTCCGGCGGTAGGAGGGGACGTCCCTGCGACTGCGAGTACGGCGGCGGCGCGGCGGGTGAAACGAACGAAGGGCGGCGGGGATACCGTTTCTCCGCTGTTTCACAAGCCAAGTTCGTCTGTGGTAGCCGGGTTATGGCGTGTTTGGTAGCCGGGTTGCACTCAGAAAAATCTCCCCTCTCCGATAGTTTGTTTTGTCTCATGAGCCATGCTCAGTTCACCCAGAAAAACCGGCTCAGCCTGAGATCAAACTTTACAACTCAGCCATGTTCAAATCTTGATGTTCTAACTTATTTGCATCATATATGGGTTATATTTATATTTTATAATTATTATGTGAATATTTAACAGTTTCTCTAATTATATGGAATTAACCCGCAGAATCAGAAACCCTATTTTTCTATCTTTTTGACTTTTAGGCACTCAAACGACATCCAAATGGACTAATATTTTATGAGAACCAATATTTGAAAGTAAGGAAGTGTACGAGTCAAAAAAAAAGAGAAAAAAAAGGAAGTCCGAGTAGGTAACAAGCATGGTCCACGCGGCCAGATTCCCTGGTCGCGTGGTGTCGTGGGATTGTCACGGCAGATGTTTCCGGGTGGAAACTTTGAGATGAGGGGCAAGGCGACACTGGTGTTCAGGAGATTGTCTAGCTCTACGGGAAGATGTTTTTTACCCAAGTTCGGGTCCCCTCGGTGGAGGATCCCTACGTCTTGCTATAAATCACTGATATGATAATATGTTTTACAAGGTGCGCCAATGGCGATCGCCGGGTTTAGATGACTCCGGCGTGGAAGCTCTCTCTATTTTGTCTATCTTACTTGGCTTCTCTTATTCGACCTCTCTCTCTATGACCTAGGAGCCCGCTTATATAGACATCCGGGTCTCCTGATTTACATGGTAAGACTACAGGAGTTCTACTCTAACTCGTCTTGTCTTTCGTATCCTACAAGTCTTGAACTCCGTGATGAATATTGCCTCCGGGTCTTCTAGATCCTTCTTTAGTTAGGCCGGGTTACCGACAAGCTCTCCGGCCTATCGCTGAAACCCGACCATGCTTTCATCTGCATGGGCCTACCGGGTTATGATCCCCCCAACAGTAGCCCCCAGGATAACTTGGACATCAGACTTGGCTTTCTTCACCTTGCACTCTTGGGCATAGTCTTGGAGAAGCCGTCACTTCTTTTATCCGGGTTATCATCTGAAAAAACAATAACGATCATCAAGCAAGCAGGCTCTCGGGTATCAGTTTGGCCGGCTCTTGCTGGCGGCCTGTCCATAACCTGGCCATCGCTTTGCGACTTTCATCTCTAGGACTTTGGATATGAACTTGATTTGCTCTCCTTCGTGACCTTGATCTTGATCATCATGTTCCGGACAGAGCCGTCAGCTCAATCATCCGGGTTAATCTCCTGAAATAAGATAAATACTTTGGGCTAGAAGTCCAAGTTAATTAAATCACGGGGACCGACTCTTCTTGGCGTCCCTCCTCAGATAAACATGTTATCTTCAACCCGGGTTCATCTGACCCAGACTTGATTAAGCCTGCTCATACGGAGGCTATGCTGAATGATGCTCCAGATATTCATGATCAGGATTTGATGAGACCTACTCATATGGAGACCGTGCTGAAGGATGCTCTAGGTATCTATAACCCGGGATTGATTCAACCTACTCACACGGAAGCTGTCATTTAAGACCCGGATTTGAAGACCCCGCGCGAAAACCTCCAGCTTTTTCTTGAGATCCGAAATTGATTTTGATGCTTCACCTCGGGGAATATTACTTCCCGACTGTAGCCCCCAAGTGCCGGGTTGTTGCTTGCAGCAACCTGGGACTTCAAATTTCTTATTTTAATAGCTTTTGAGCTTCAAACTGAGTAGCCCCCAAGAGCCGGATCTGCAGCTTGCTGCGTTCCGGGTCTTCTTGTACGACTTTCAATTTATAATACCCAGAAATCTTCAAAATGAGTAGCCCCCAAGAGCCGGATCTACTGCTTGCAGTGTTCCGGTTCTTTCTTGAGAACTGATAGCTTCAAACTGGGTAGCCCCCAAGTGCCGGGTTCTAGCCTGCGGCAACCTGGGACTTGCAGCAATTTGAGCATAACTGACTTTTCTGATGAGTAGCCCCTAAGCGCCGGGTCTGCTGCCTGCAGCTACTCAGAGCTCTCTAAATTTCATACTCTGATGGTGTACGTACACTCTGAGAATTTGTTTTTTTAGTTAACGTTATCTGTCGTTCTGCAAATCCTTTGGTTTAGATGACCTTTTGGTTTCCTTGAACTATAAGCCGGATTTCGCATAGATTTTTCCTGTCGCCTCTTCTCTGATAAAAACAGGGCCAGACAAGTGCCAATGGGAATCAGGCTGATTGAATTTACAGGTAAGCAATCAGGCCATATAAGCGCGAGTCACATCGAGCTTAAGCTAGGAAACCAAGAATACAGTGGCTCTGATACTTGCCGGATCATGAGATTGTAGTTGTACCTTTCTTTTAAGTAATCAGCCCCCATGACCAATGTGGCTTTTTTGCCGGGCCTTGAGTTTGTAACTGCGTTATTCAATCGATCAGCCCCCAAGATCTCAAATTTGCCATATTGCGAAGCACTCTCGGGCATCACTAACCGAAGTTGCGTAGCACTCTTGGGCGAAGCTAATATTTGGCTGTGAAGCACTCCTAGGCATCGCTAACCGAAGTTGCGTAGCATGCAACACTGTTTTTCATTGCAAAGCACTCCTGTGCATCGCTAACCGAAGTTGCGTAGCACTATTGGGCTAAACTTATTTTCTCCTCTACTGATGTAACGAGAGTCGGCGGCAAGCACGCTTGAAGCCGGCCCATAGCCGGATTATCGATAGTTGATTCTTTGTTCCTGATCCGAAAAAGATCGCCGCGTACAGGCTGATGAGCCGGCTGCTTGGTTGACTTGCTCTGATATTGTCCATCCGGATTATATTGCTCTTTTTCTTTTTTCCTTGTCAGCCTTGGAATCCGGCCAGCCCACAGATCGGATGATCCACGTGAGTGGTAGTACCAATTGATTTGCACTCCTTCCTTTTTTATTTCTCCCGTACTTGACATATGCCACCTCGCGGGAGCAGCCATCTGATCCGGTACGTAACTGACTGTTGCATGTACGTCGCGCAAGCTGTCCAATCTCTTTTCTCTAATGTTTGCTCGATCCGGGTACGAGTCCTTTTTTCATCCGGTTTTTTTCTTTTCTTTGGAATCTCGCACATGCGTTCTTCCTTGACGACTAGCTCTTTGATCCATGGTTGCCTGGCAGCTGACGGACACGCGCGTAGTCTTATTGCTTTGCTCTGATGCATGTTTAACCTTAGCCTGTTGATTTTGTCCTTTGTTTGCCGACTTCTATGTCTGTACCAAGACTGGCTTTTCTATGTCCGGCTCACGGATCCATTGTTGTTTCCGTGCTGGATTTCCTTTGCCTCGTGAATCTGGCTTCCTTCTTTTTTTTTCCTAGTACACACCTGACCTTCATTCCATTGCAAGCACGAGCTAGTAGCTCACGTAAGCTGATCAGAACTCTCGATCCGCGTATGGCTCCAACTGATAGGGTGATGCCTTTTTTTTTCTCGATCTGATTACCGCGGGCTCCATTGATTTGCTCATCTGTTGTTTAGGCTACGCACGTTCCGACAATTGCCTGGCTTGTCTTTTCTTGGACTTTGGTCTTTTTGCTCCCATCGGACCTTCATAGTCGACGAACTTCTAGACCGGCTATCATAGAAAACATTGACGACGAGTCTTGATCTGGTTTATTTGATTAACAACACAGGGCGGCGATGTTGATCTGGTACAGTCAGTTGTAGTTTTGCCATGTCGCTGGCTCTCTTCCCGACCGGCTCTTCTTTTTCGAGTAAATCTTTTTCCGGCTCTTGGCTAGAAACTGGATGATGCGATCTTGTTGCTGATTGCCGATGATCTTGCCGACGGCGATTCTTCCCATCCTCGCAGCGCTTCTCCTTTGATGAGCACAAACTTGGCCGCAGCCCCCACGGTGGGCGCCAACTGTCGTGGGATTGTCACGGCAGATGTTTCCGGGTGGAAACTTTGAGATGAGGGGCAAGGCGACACTGGTGTTCAGAAGATTGTCTAGCTCTACGGGGGAAGATGTTTTTTACCCAAATTCGGGTCCCCTCGGTGGAGCATCCCTACGTCTTGCTATAAATCACTGATATGATAATATGTTTTACAAGGTGCGCCAATGGCGATCGCCGGGTTTAGATGACTCCGGCGTGGGAACTCTCTCTATTTTGTCTATCTTACTTGGCTTCTCTTATTCGACCTCTCTCTATGACCTAGGAGCCCGCTTATATAGACATCCGGGTCTCCTGGTTTACATGGTAAGACTACAGGAGTTCTACTCTAACTCGTCTTGTCTTTCGTATCCTACAAGTCTTGGACTCCGTGATGCATATTGCCTCCGGGTCTTCTAGATACTTCTTTAGTTAGGTCGGGTTACCGACAAGCTCTCCGGCCTATCGCTGAAACCCGACCATGCTTTCATCTGCATGGGCCTACCGGATTATGATCCCCCCAACACGTGGGGTGTGCTCGTTCCCCCCTCGTGGCTCCGATGCTGTCGATTTTCATCTCCGTGCCTTCGTCTTGACCTAGAAACGACTATAAATAGTCCATCGACGCCTTTCGGAGAGAGCGCCGCTGAAACACAGAACCACGAAACAGAAGCCTGGAGCTGTAGATTGGAGGGGGAAACTCCGGCGGGGCGCTGCCGGCATGGTCTCCATCTTCTCCAACGACTCCACCATCATCACCATGATGAAGGGTGAGTAGTCCACCTCTGGACTATGGGTGTGTTTGGTTCAGCTGTGGATTCTAAAAAAGCTGCTGCCAACTGTGAGCTGTGAAAAAGCTGCTGTGAGGTGAGAACTGTGGTAAAGCTGAAAGTTGTTTGGTTGCAACTGTGGATTTGGTATGAATCATATCTAAGACTCTGAGAGCGTCGTCGCCTGAGTTTCTCGCCAGAGTTCTCCTAGCCACGACGCGACCACCTTGCTCATCGTCGTACCTCGTCGGAGCACCATCGGAGTTGGTTAAAACCTCACTGGAGTTTGCCACGCCTTGCCGGACCACCGCGTCAGAGCTCTGCCGCGTGGTACCTCCACCACCGCCGGAACATCTCGTCGGAAAATCAGCAAAGACACGTCGTACCTCGCCGGAGTTGCGTCAAATCGCCTTCCGCCACCTTGGTTATTGTCGGACACTCACCGGAGTTGGTCAGACCTCGCTGAAACCTCAGCGAAGATCAACGAAGACACACTTGAAGGGGTTCCGTAGCAGAAAACAATAATTTTTCTAACTAACGAATACCAAACATGCCAGGATCTATCTATCTAGTAATGCGGTAACGGTGGGCGGAACTGGTCACATACCTCTTGTAGACCAAATAGCGGGGATTACGCTCCCGCACAAGCGTTGCTGACGTAGACGCCGTAGCCGACCTCAAGGTCGCGAAGAACTTGGCGCGACGAAGTGGACGATGACGCGGCGATGTCGACGACGACGGGCGTCGGGCGTCGGGCGCCGGGCGTCGGTGACTGGGCGTCGGCGGCGGCTGCTGGGCGTCGGCGGCAGAGCGCCGGCGGCTGGGCGTGACGATGTTGCCCGAGCACCTCAAATGTGGTGCCTCCGAGTACTCACACACATACGGAGCTTAACGCCAACCCCCGGTCACTCGGGTCTAGCCGAGATCGCAAGAGTAGAACAATTGGTGGAATCTCGCAGCGCAACTGGGCGCCGCAAAATAGCCTTTGTGGGAGAGAGAGAGAGAAAACAACTTTTAATTGTATTTTTGATGTGTTTAAATCAATAGCCCTGCCCTTCTATATAAGGGGGGGAGGGGGTGTGCAAACACCTTGCCTCCCCCATGTGGGACTAAACAAAGGGACAACGGGAGGGGGCCGGCCGGCCATGGCTGGTGCGTGGTGGCCATGGGCCCCACCGCCCCACCATGGTGCACCCCACTATGGGCCCAATTCGGCCCATATGTGGGCTGCCCCCTTTTTCCTTTATTTTTTAATTGATTTAATTAATATTAAATTAATGTAAAATATATATAATTCATAATTAATATATTTATACATTATTTAATATCCCGTGACTCCGAAACAACTTCCGGACCACCCGAACTACCTTCGGTCATTCCCGGAACCCTTCCGATGTCCCCGGAACTTTTCCGGTTAATTTCTCTCTTCTCCTAAATCTATATTTATTCCAATAATAAATCATACCAATGTTCTCCACGTGTCGCTAAGACCTTAAGCGTGTTACCCTACGGTTCGAGAACACTCCAGACATGGCCGAGACCCTTCGCTCGCCAATGACCGCCAGGGAGATCTGGACATCTGTAACGGTCCCTGTGCATTCCACGAATATCGTCGTTGAACCATAAATATGACATCTATTCCTTTTGTTTCTTCGATACTACCTTGTCCGAGATATGATCGTAAACATCCGATGTCCTGTTGTATCTCGTTACCGACAAAGGTTTATTTACTCGTCTGTGATATTACATCTCCATGACCTAGTCATTAGCTGCGCAGCTCTATAGATGTAATCTCACCGAGTGGGCCCAGAGTATCTTCCTATCACGAGGATAAACAAATCCCGCTCTTGATCCATATGCCTCAACATACTCTTTCGAGATACACGAGGTACACCTTTATTGTCACACTTTATAAGATACGACGTTTGATACACTCAGAGTAACCTACGGAGCAGCAATTAATATGATCTCACGGTCTGAGGAATAAGCTATCATATTTCCTATTGCAAATGGCATCCATCGTGACACGATCCTATTGCAATACTTTGGGTATGTCCATCATCTTATTCCACTAATAAGATGACCTCATTGTCAACCGACACAATTGTCCATGACCGGGAATTCTCGATCAACTGTTGCCCAATGAACTAGTTTATATAGAGGCTTACTAGGGACTCTGGTTTGTCTATGTATCACACGTGTATTAACAATTCCGATTAATACAGTTATAGCATGATACGAAAATGTATTATAAACTTAATGGAATAATGCGATAAATACCACTTATTTATTTGCCTATAGGGCATATTCCCTTCAGTCTCCCACTTGCACTAGAGTACAAATAAACCAGCTGCATTTTACTCAATCATACCACCTTATCCAATAAGCGTTCTATGATAATGTCTGCTCGTGGAAGAGTGTTACCACAACAATCTGTACCATACATGACTGTGTGTTCTTTGCGATTCACTGATATCACCTAGTTTGATATCATCCTGTTATTCTGATAACAAATATGCACACATCGTAACTAAGTGAGACTTTCGTTTCCCAGCGCTTACTCTGATTCTGTTAACCAGACAATTGCTTTGCAAACGCACTCAGTTGTAACATGCATAATCTCGCGACATCTATATGCCTTTTATATCTATGTAGAGTTTCGACATTCCAATGTCGGTCTGGTGCCTAATGCTATTCTACTTCTAGTAAATTCCAAATTTACCTTAATAACTGTTCTTCTTTCAAGAAGATGAGTCATACTTTATCGAGCACATAATATGGTTTCTATATAATGTCTGTTATCATGATATAAGAGACCAACATATCTTGCAACCACTATTATCGTGTATCAATTACACTTAATGTTTTAACTGGATTTCCAAGGACCTTTCCATTGGCTTTATTCCATTCTGACACTTCAGAATCCAATCTAAACAACTCGACCTTCTATTTAAAATTCTTGTTCTATTCGAAATAGATACAACCTTTTAAATCATTTCATAACTTCATCTCTAATTCTACTGGTACTATCCATGATATGTCATTCACATACGTGGATCTTAGCTCCCACTCAAAAATATGTCACTCACATATTAAATTGAGCAAACTAATTCGACTCCTACTTAAAGGATTTAAACTCCCACTCAAAAATATGTCTCTCACATATTTGAGTAAACTAATTCTAAGCTCCCACTTAAATTAGCAAATCCACAAATTTTGGTCAAACCAAAATCATTGATCATTTATCAATTCGAATTTTAATTCGACTCCCACTTAAATTCATAATTTCTTTCGATATTTTGGTCAAACCAAAATCATTGATCATTTATCAATTCGAATTACAATACGATCTGACAGTATTCTACCAATACTTATCCCTCAGACTTTAAGCATGTCTACACTTATGTAGTCAACAATTTTGATTTTGTCCAAGACACTTCTTGACAAAATTTGCTTCCAGTCTTTCTTATAGATACATTTCTTTCATATAACACTTTATATGATGATTAAATAATCTTATTCTCTTAATAAGATTCAGAGTAACATTTACTGTTTTAATCCTTCTAAATGTAACTTGGATTTTAAGACTCATAGCCTTAATTCGTATTCTGATATTTCCTCAACTTTCTTTGTATTTACAAGGTGCATCATGTTCTGACAACATGATCTAAAATACTGAATATCAAACTGTGACCTGACAGTAAATATTCTTAAATCAACACCTCATTTAAAAGCTTCTTGTTTGAAAACACTATGATCTCTTATCATCAATTTTTCAATTCCATTTGCAGAGATATTCTTCTCGGAACAGATTCCAATATTCTACTCTTATGGAAAACATGGTCCAATACCTTATTTTAAACTTTTACTTTTATTCCATTGACTTTAATTCGAGAAATCATATTTTCTCATGAATTACGCAGACAGCAATATAAATTTTGCTTCTGTTGGTATTTGGAATAAAATCCCATCTTAATATGAGAATTCTACAAAGAACTATTCGTGTATATCCTGTATTATCATATAATCATCTATATCACGACACTTAATGTCGTTCACACGAATCTTCGTTGAAAAATATCCTATTCCTAAAGTGGACGACGACTACAATGTCAGAATATATTAAGAGATTCTAAAAGACCACACTTTATCTGAAATAGAGCAAGATTATAATATTTCACATATCACTATATCTGATATTATAATTTGTGGACCAAACTTTCACAAGTCGTTTTGTGTTGAAACCATAATTCAAATAATGTTCCCTTTTAATCGAATCATGTGGATATAATTTCCATCCACCTTTCTTCTGAAAAATTCCTTTGATCTTTTATCAAATTGTTTCCAGACTCATGTTTCCTCAGCAAATACATTTATTTACTTAGAATCATAGAAATATTCGAATTTGATGATATTCACCACTAATTAATTTAATAATCATCTAATATGACTTTCAATCAATTTCCTTGTATATTGACACTTCAATATCTAATGAAACTTAATCAATTCGGCACATGTAACCTTGATAGATCGAAGTATCTATTTTTCTTACATTGTCTTTGCGATCAAATTCGGTGGTGTTTGTTCTTGTAACAAAATCATTTAATCTTTGGACATCTAATTTTATTATTCTGGTTTTATAAATGTATATCGCATTATCATTCAAACAATGTAATTGAGATGTGACTGCATAATGCTTTACTCATAATATAAAACAACTGACTTGTTCCATTGCATAAAACAACTGACTTGTTCTATTACATATATGAATAACTTTGTCTTGTAACATTCAAGACATAAAACAAAATCACACTCTCACTATTACAAAAGGTCTTATCAAAAACTATTAATGATAACTATAATGATAACTTGAGGACGTGAACACCACTGGCCATCAACTCCTTTGCTTGCCATCACTTGTGCACTGTCACATCATATATCTTCTCATACTTGTGACAATCAGGTCCTGTTTCATAAACAGAACAAGCATCAAATGCTTTTCATCAAGTATCACGTGAAGAATACATTTACAACTTTGTATATCAAATATACCTATAGCGTCGAAGATTTCTCCTTCGATGGGTTCAACCTTCACAGATCTGAACTGGCTTATGAACCGGAAGAAAGTCATCGTATCTCTTCTTATAGCATAGCCACGGACATGTTTCTCATAGCTGGGAGGTAAAGATGCCAACGCAGCAGCTATCGCACATGAATCCGCCATCCAGTAGTCGTAGACAATTGTGAGTTTCAAGTAAATGTCATACATTTTCTTCAAATGAGTTTCCAAACAGGTATGTTCCTCCATCTGGAGTGAATGGAACTTACTCAGCTGTTTGTATTGCTCATACTTAATCTCATCTATGAAATGCGCCTTGATCGAATCTATCATATCATAAGGTTCCATATGTTGAAACTGAACTTTCAACTCTGGTGCCAAGCTTATGACCATGATGCTTTGCACTTCTATGAAAATGTCACGACGCTGATGAAACTCCTCATCTTCTTCTTCACTAGCAGAATCATCTGGTTCATCTCCTAATCCCTCTTCTATGACATAGAGTATATTATTGTGCATGAGAGTTTCTCTTAGTTTATTGTACCAGTAGATGAAGTTTGACCCATCAGCCAACAATGACCGACTCCTAAGGAAGTGATCGAAGTAGAGCACCATCTACAGATATAATCGCAAAGAGGGTAAGGCTAAGTCTATAATAATATGAGTTTCAGTTTATAATCAAATTATTTAAACAAACTCCACTAAGATTATTATCCCTTCAATAATTTTAGCGATTACACGACCCCAATCCACTGTACCACCCCCGATCGTCACAGCCGGCAGCACAGCTTCAAAGGTGGACATCGAAATGTCGATCACAACAACTCTGTGACTCATGCTCGATCTTTCGACCATCCGTGTTCCGAGGCCATGTCTGTACATGCTAGGCTCGCCAATTAAACCTCGATGTTCTTGCGCGTGCAACATGGCTTACACCCACTGTATGCGAACGACGAAATGTATGACACCCGATCGTCACGGCCTGCCTCATAACGTAGAACTTTCTTGGTGGTGCACAACGAGGGAGAACACAATTTTGGTATTTATTAGGGATCATCCTATTATAGCTATCATCGTATATCTAATATATATATAGCACTCAATAGGATATACACACAACAACACACAATCAAATAATGTAATGAAGTGCGATATGACATGGTCGTGCGCCTGGACCTCCTTGGCGCCGTGCGCTTGGACCGGGCGTCCCGGCATGGCTCCGAGTCTACGGTGCCTCCTTTGCCTCCGACATTACGAATAATACAAAACTTACCGTAACCATGTCATATTTAAATGCCTCTACAAAACAAAGTTAGACGCCTCTACCTTTATCTAGTTTTGCAAGTTTTACGTGGCTTTATAGGCTTTCGCGAGAGAACCGTTCCCTACCTACGAACATGGTGCCACAACGTCGATCCAATAATTGCATGTTTATGTATCCCTTTCGGGCCCTCCATTGAAAATGCAAAGCCAACTAAAGAGAGAGAAACAGACACCCGCCAGCCACATATACGGTACCAGCCGTATGTCAGTAGTGGAACCAGTCTCGCGTAAGCGTACGCGTAAAGTCGGTCCGGGCCGCTTCATCAACTCAATGCTGCCGACAGTGCAAGTGCACGCGAGAGGGTAGCAAATATAAGAAAGACGTCCTCGTATTCAACACGAGTTCTAACCGTACCAGCATACTACGCATAGATCGGCTCTGATACCACTGAAGGGGTTCCGTAGCAGAAAACAATAATTTTTCTAACTAACGAATACCAAACATGCCAGGATCTATCTATCTAGTAATGCGGTAACGGTGGGCGGAACTGGTCACATACCTCTTGTAGACCAAATAGCGGGGATTACGCTCCCGCACAAGCGTTGCTGACGTAGACGCCGTAGCCGACCTCAAGGTCGCGAAGAACTTGGCGCGACGAAGTGGACGATGACGCGGCGATGTCGACGACGACGGGCGTCGGGCGTCGGGCGCTGGGCGTCGGGCGCCGGGCGTCGGTGACTGGGCGTCGGCGGCGGCTGATGGGCGCCGGCGGCGGCTGGGCGTCGGCGGCAGGGCGCCGGCGGCTGGGCGTGACGATGTTGCCCGAGCACCTCAAATGTGGTGCCTCCGAGTACTCACACACATACGGAGCTTAACGACAACCCCCGGTCACTCGGGTCTAGCCGAGATCGCAGGAGTAGAACAATTGGTGGAATCTCGCAGCGCAACTGGGCGCCGCAAAATAGCCTTTGTGGGAGAGAGAGAGAGAATACAACTTTTAATTGTATTTTTGATGTGTTTAAATCAATAGCCCTGCCCTTCTATATAAGGGGGGGAGGGGGTGTGCAAACACCTTGCCGCCCCCATGTGGGACTAAACAAAGGTACAAGGGGAGGCGGCCGGCCGGCCATGGCTGGTGCGTGGTGGCCATGGGCCCCACCGCCCCACCATGGTGCGCCCCACTATGGGCCCAATTCGGCCCATATGTGGGCTGCCCCTTTTTCCTTTATTTTTTAATTGATTTAATTAATATTAAATTAATGTAAAATATATATAATTCATAATTAATATATTTATACATTATTTAATATCCCGTGACTCCGAAACAACTTCCGGACCACCCGAACTACCTTCGGTCATTCCCGGAACCCTTCCGATGTCCTCGGAACTTTTCCGGTTAATTTCTCTCTTCTCCTAAATCTATATTTATTCCAATAATAAATCATACCAATGGTCTCCACGTGTCGTTAAGACCTTAAGCGTGTTACCCTACGGTTCGAGAACACTCCAGACATGGCCGAGACCCTTCGCTCGCCAATGACCGCCAGGGAGACGTGGACATCTGTAACGGTCCATGTGCATTCCACGAATATCGTCGTTGAACCATAAACATGATATCTATTCCTTTTGTTTCTTCGATACTACCTTGTCCGAGATATGATCGTAAACATCCGATGTCCTGTTGTATCTCGTTACCGACAAAGGTTTATTTACTCGTCTGTGATATTACATCTCCATGACCTAGTCATTAGCTGCGCAGCTCTATAGATGTAATCTCACCGAGTGGGCCCAGAGTATCTTCCTATCACGAGGATGAACAAATCCCGCTCTTGATCCATATGCCTCAACATACTCTTTCGAGATACACGAGGTACACCTTTATTGTCACACTTTATAAGATACGACGTTTGATGCACTCAGAGTAACCTACGGAGCAGCAATTAATATGATCTCACGGTCTGAGGAATAAGCTATCATATTTCCTATTGCAAATGGCATACATCGTGACACGATCCTATTGCAATACTTTGGGTATGTCCATCATCTTATTCCACTAATAAGATGACCTCATTGTCAACCGACAAAATTGTCCATGACCGGGAATTCTCGATCAACTGTTGCCCAATGAACTAGTTTATATAGAGGCTTACTTGGGACTCTGGTTTGTCTATGTATCACACGTGTATTAACAATTCCGATTAATACAGTTATAGCATGATACGAAAACATATTATAAACTTAATGGAATAATGCGATAAATACCACTTATTTATTTGCCTCTAGGGCATATTCCCTTCAACACTACCCCTCGCCGGTCGTGTTGGACCGCCTCCGGCCACCTTGATTATCAACGGATCCTCGCCGGAGACAATCCAGCAAGCTCACTACCTTGTACGTTAAACCTCGCCGGAGACAATCTAGCTGATCAATCTAGTCAGTACAGTACTAGCTAGCGTGTAGTACATACATGCAAGTCCAACCACACGCATCTGGCTAGTGTACGCCAGATCGAACAAGGATAGCTCACTGCTCGCTCACACCACGCACGATGCAATCGATTAATTACCCACAGGGAACGACGCCCACGGGAAGTGCTGGTCGCCTCCTTCGCCAGACAGCCCAGAGTATTCACCTCTAGACAGCGGCCGGCGGCCTATTTGTAGGTTGCAGGCGGCGGCGCTTGGGGGGCCGGGATGAGCGGGCTGGAAGGGAAGCAGAGGGGGTGTGGTCGTGTGGGCAAGGTGAGGAGAAGATAACGGAGGATACAGATCAGCATGAGAGGCCGACGGTGTGGGCGGTGCCGCGCGCGAGCCGGCCGGAGGAGTTGACCGGCTGGACTGGAGCCCTTGGCCGGTCCTCTGCTTGTTTCTCTCTTCCATGCCAAGATAGACTGCCTGTTCACTGGAAAGAGGAAGAAAATAAACCAATCGGTACGACTTATCGGTGGCATGGTGGGTAATTTCCTGTTGAAGTTGTAATCCAACGCAGTGAAAGCAGGGGATGAGGTGCTGTGGAAAATATACTACCAGGAATCAGCTGCGTTGGTGAAAGCTGTGGTGAAAATTTTCCCTTTGGTTGGCTTTTAACTTTCTAAGAGTAGAAGCAGGTTACAAAAGCTGAACCAAACGGACCCTATGGGTTTGTGGAAGTAGCATTGTATCTCTTCTCTCTTGAACTCCATTGTATGAGCACCGTATGAGCTGTCTAACATGATTACGGTCATATTTGTATTACCTTCATGGTGGATCTTTTATGAGTTGATATTTGTGATTGTAATTGTTTTAAGTTTCAGTTATATGAGTAGATGCATATTATGTACCTCGTTCTTGTTTACCTTTTTGATCAAGCATGTTCATTAGGGCGTGTGAGGGGAACATGTGCATTAGTTCGAGTAACGGGGTGGCTAACGGGAAGTTGATAACGAAATCTCGTGATCCACCTCACTGCGGATAAAGAAAAT
This sequence comes from Poa annua, assembly GCA_026929855.1. Taxonomy (NCBI): domain Eukaryota; kingdom Viridiplantae; phylum Streptophyta; class Magnoliopsida; order Poales; family Poaceae; genus Poa; species Poa annua. Next base: position 23,382,982 of record CM049439.1, on the reverse strand, counting down.
ATCATGCTACCGGGGATTTGGTGTGATCTTGCCACTTCTCCATGACTAGATCTAGCATGTTCATGTCATTGAACTTAAGGCTATACTCTGATTTATTTCTTAATACTAGGTTGACATATTTAATTCCCTTCCTAGTGGAGTATGAGAGAGATGAATAATCAAAACATCTCTATGATAGGACGTGATGCTCATATGAATATCTTCTTTACATTGGAATAAAATATGTCAACTATAGTGTTCAGTACTCCACCACAACTTATAGAGAGAGTGCATAAGTGAAACCATGAACCCGGTCCATTTTTAATCATAAGAAAACACTTTCCAACGCATTTACATCACTTTTAATTTTCAACCATTTAGAAAAAAAATACAAAATCACTTTTATTTCTTGCACTAACCAACCAAAACCAAAAACACAATCACATTTTACATACAGTTCCCCAAGAGTTCGATAATACCCTTGAGTCACCCTCGTGGGGAAAACAAGGTTCCCTTACTATACACTCTGTCCTTAGAGTCTCAACCTATTTTCAGACACACACTCAGAAGTCATCAATCGTACCGAGTTGACACCACATAATCGTATCGAGTATTCCTTCCTATCGGCAAGCTCGACGCCATGGACATCACGAGTGTTGCATATTACTACATTGATTAGTGTCTGGAACTTCGTGGACACGCGAGTTCAATGAATGATTAATCTTGGAGATGCATATTGGATTTCAAGAATCGCATCAAGGCGTTATGGAAGCGCAAGAGTAGGACGGACTGATGGGGAAGAAGGAGGAGGGCACGCTGGATGAGGCCGACGAGGACATGCTGCTCAAGAAGGTGGTGGTACGGCCGCTGCCAGCGGCGGCGCTCTCGCCCCAGGTCCTCTCTATTTCCGCTGCCCCACAAGGGGAACGAGGTGATGAGATGATCGATCGTGGTGTCAACTTGGTATGATTTGCCCAACGGGTACATAGCTATGTATTCCACGGTGTGTTTCAGAGTTAACAAAAGGAATATATGAGTAAAAGGAGAAATATGACAAATTATAAAGGAACTAGTGTAATATGAGGCAAATTATAAAAGGCTAAGTAAAGTGTGGCAAATTATTAAGGTGCTAAGCAAAACGTTGCAAATTGTAAAATCTCCGAGAGACGACCCTTGTAGTCCGACATCTTATATGAGATTGATGCGAGGCTTATCTTTGCAGATTTTGTTCCTGAAAGATTTGCATGCCACATGGTTCCGCACTATGGTAAATGGAAGATCGTGCTATAAATTCATGCTCATGAATTTCAATTTGAAAGCCATCAATTCGTTTGCGGACATCACTTTGAAGTTTGTACCGAGCCCATGTACTCCCTAGGTGTGTTCGTTTCTGGAATCAACCAGAATGGAATGGAACGGTTCCATTCCGTGAGCTCCGTTCTTGTGTTCTTTTCTGCGATGGAGTGGAATGGAGTGGAATGGAGTGGTTCCAGAAAAGGGAATATTCCCTCAATATGCGGAACCGACCGGTCCGGCCGATTCGGCCGGACGAAGTGGAACGACACAGTAATGATGGGCGATTAACTCTAATTTAATCAAGTCTAGCAATAATTAATCAAGATTAGGAATAATTAATCAAGTTTAGCAATAATTAATTAAGTTTAGCAATACTTAATCAGGATTAGGAAATAATTAATCGAGTTTGATGCCGTTCTCATTCCATTCCATTCCACCCATCCTAGAAAAGAACACAAGAATGGAACGGTTTCGTGATAATTTTTTTTGTCCCGGGAATGGAACGGTTCCATGACAGAGTTCTAAAAACGAACACACCCCGGAAGAAGGTAGTATGAGTAACTTTTGAAGCTAAACCCTCCACGCCAACACATTCAGGATTATTCCCTTCTCATCTCCAAAAACCCTAGCCCACGCGACCCCTGAAACCCTAGCCCCACATCGACGCCGTTACATGGCGTCTCGCGGAGACTACGACGGCGGCGCCGCCGCCGGAGGCAAGGTCCGTAGGCGCCCTGCTTCCCGCGCCGCAGCTGCATCACCCTACGCACGCCCCGCTGCCTCTACCGTCTCGGCGGCGCGCGGCGGCGAGGGGAGCGGCTGGCTCACCCGTCTCATCACCGGCGGCGCCTCACGGCTCCTCTCCTCAGTGTTTCGTAAGCCGCCCCCGCAGCTCGTAGCGCCTCCGCTTCCGGAGCCGTTCGATGCACCGCCTACGCGGCCAGAATCACTGGACGCGCTGCTCTGGCAACCGGAGTTGCTCGACGCACCTCCCTCGCCGAGGCCGCCCCCTTTAGGTTGGTGCCTTCCTGTTATCTAAGCATTCATTTCCGGTAGCTCTGTTGGCACTTGTTTTCCGATGAGCTCTGTTGGCACTTGTTTTCCGATGAGCGTAGCGATTTGGATCATCATCTAGTAAAGACCAAATTAGTGAATTATCTATAAGCTGTTCAGATAATGAGAACCATGTTTACTGTCCTTACCAGATTAACAATCTGTTGCCACTAATCCGGAAATTACATGCTACTGTAGTCTATCCTGTGAGATGAGAGGTAATATTGTCATTGGTTTCCACCAAATTCACACAGGATGTTTTTTCTGCATGTATAGAGGATGACATTCCAGAAGGAGAAGGAAATGGTGGACAGACTGTTAATGTAAGCTTGTTACACCATCCTTATTGTACTTGTTGCTTGGTCTACTATTTTTTTTAAATTTAGTTGTATGCACTATCCAGACTAAATGCTTAATCTAAGCTCTTTAAGTGGTACTAAATTCCCATTTATCCTGCCAGGCATTGAGTTTAAGCTAACCTTCTTATATTTTATCAGTGTTTTACCAGGATTCTCAAAAGACAAACGCCTTTTCAATTCTTAGTTCTTGGAGCAGCTAATAACATGCCTAACACTATTATTGTTTTGTTATTAGGTTAAATTTTCAACACGTCCCTCTGCTAATTATTTAACTTCCTTAGCATATTTGATTTTTAATTTCCTGTATAACTGAGCCTCCAAGCATGTATATAGGTGTCCACACAGAACCTGTATACTGCTAATCCTGAAAACTCTGTCAAGGATGGAGATGGCATGCTAAGAAGTTCTGATTGCCATCGTGGTATGGAACTTGAAGAATTGTTGAAACATATGACTTTTACAAGGCAAGTATTGGATAATTTAACTAATCATTTGAGCACTATCAGCATGGTACTCACCTCAAGTTGTTGTGAGCTTTTCAAATATTCAGTGTTCTGCAAGCTAAGAATAGAATATGTAGGCACCTCACAACACCACCTTGGCTGGATGATAAGATATGTTTCTGCCAACATGCTATAAAGAAATGTGGATTATCCTTGTCTGATTCTTTTGATATTATGTTTAGCTTTAATGGAATATTCAGCTATAAAAAAACTTTTATTTTTCACTTTGGTGGCAAATGAGTGTCTTTCAGTGCGATTGCCTGGGAACCAAGATGGGGAATGTTCTCTATTAATTGCTTGAATTGAGTACTTACTTTGAGGAAGGACAATTGGGTGTATATGCATCATTTTGTGTCGTTATTTGTATGGTTCAGTTAAGTCACCTCACCGTAGCTGCCAATTTTTCATTTTTTTTTTCTTTTCATTTTCGTCAAATCCTTGTCTGTATTGCCATTTAGAGCAGCGAATATATTTTGTCTTGAATTTTTCTTACATTCCTTTAGGCGCTTACAAAGATCTTTTCCGTGTGCACTTGAGAGTTCATGATTCAGTGATTTAATTTACTTCATTGGAGTAGCTTGGCACAAGCTGTGAGGACGTTATTGCATTTTTTACAAAGCGAGACCAGCATCTAACTGCTGCACTAGGTCCTCAATTTTATTCGTTTGTTACAATTTTTGATTATGCAGTTATGCATATGACTTGAATAACAACATCACCGGGGAAACACTTCCTTATTGTCTGATTCCATGTTTATCATTCATCTCTAATGGGTTTTCCTGTTTCTATATCATTTCATCTTTGCTGATTCCCAATCTGTTATTGTTGAACTCTTGAGTCCGTTCTGCTTTGTTGCATGCATTATCCAAGTTATAAATGTATAAGTTTGTTTAGGTTTGCATCTTACATTGTTTTGCTTATCTCTTAACATTTATGCAACTTACATATCTCTCTTGAATAATTGTTTGTAGGAGTGAGTTTGAATATTTGGCTGGGTTGTTGCGTTCCAGAACTGTTGGATACAATACACTGCAGGCAGAAGTTAGTAATATAAAGCAAACATGGTCTCGCGAGAAGGAAAATGGATCTAGAGGCTTACCTGTTGATTTCTCCATCAGACCATACAGTGTTGCTGTGAGTATGGCAACTCATGCTTTTATTGTTTTCTTAAATGTTCAGGCTGACTTTCTTGCAGTTAACCATAATGCATAATATCAAATTGCTTCAAACTACTCGACCACCATTATAGTTTGTTACTTAGAACCTAAGAGCACAATATTATGTATTTGGACTTAACCAATATATATTTCATATTTCTATCCTATTGTTGACTCATTTTTTACCTTAACCAATAGGTATCTTCATGTCTTGATGCATTTTTACGTGTATCGTTGATACGTTCCTTTCGGATCGCAGAATTCATGTAACCTTGTGCATCCCTGCAGGATCAAGTTGCTTCACCTGCAGAACTTGCAAAGGCATATATGGGTTCAAGATGTCCAGACGGGTCGCCGTTACGCCTTAGATTGCATGAACCTTCTTTTCTGCCTAATAAATCAGTTGAAGCTATCACAGTAGCTAAATCTCCGAACCCTCCACTATTCCGAAGTCCAAGATTGCCTCCTTCTACACCCTTTGATCATCCTGGAAGCAACTTTGTGACTCCAAATAAATCAGCATTACACAAAATGTCATCGTCTCCTTATTTCAAGGTTTTATACCTCGTTTCCTCTTTTAGTATATATTGCGAATTTATTCTCATCGTATGCTCAAGAGTACACCCAATATCTTATGAGGCTTCTCTGTCAAATATAAAAAATAAGCAACCATTGACTACTTGGAAAGTGAGTTATTTATGTATTGCACCTTGATCAATCCACCTAAGGGAAGTGGTGATAGTTTGAAACTACACACATCACTCTTTCTGTATCTTAGAGTTGCCATTCTGTCTGTTTCTATTGTACGTAATACTTATTTTATCCATGTTCTTGAGCATAATATCCATCTCGAGGCTTTACTCCCTCCATTTCACAAAACAAGGCATATAAATTTAGTCAAAAGTCAACTTTGACTAAGTTTGACCATGTTTTTAGAGAAAAATAGAAATAATTACAACACCAAAATAATACTCCCTCTGTTCCATGATATAAGATGTTGTAGCCATCGTCTACATTCACATGTATACAAATGTATCTAGACACGTTTTAGTGTGTATGTTCATTCAGTATGCATCTAGACAACATGTGAAACACCTAAAACATCTTGCATTTAGGAATGGAGGGAGTATCAACAGATCTACCATAAAATATATTTTCATACTGTACCAAATATTATATTTTTACTAAATTTATAGGCCGTGTTTTATGAAACAGAGGTAGTAGCAAGGATAATCTTTATAACTTCTATCCATCAATCTATTCAGGGTTCTGTTCCTTCCAGGGACATGTCTGCTACTGTATCTTCATCTTATCAGACCTCAAACAGTGTTCATTCATTTGGCAGGCAGGTACTTACTATTGAACCACGATATACTTTTTTATTTATTTTTATAAAGGATTAGCAATGAGATGAAATATTAGAATATGAATGTGGCACTTTTAAGTATACGCGGGCTTGTTTTTTTATCACCAGTCGATGTTACCCCTTCAAGCCGCAGGAGGATACATCCATAAACCATAATTTCAGATTTTGTTGACTGTACTCAGCCTGTCTACCTGTGTAAATAAGCTCTAAATGCCGATGTAGAAGGCGGCTATTCTTTTGTAGTTCTTTGAAGATTTATTCTTGATACCCTTAAGTCATGATTATGGTGTGTAATATTGATATTGAGGTCTTCATATGCTATCTTTTAGTCATTCGTACTTAATTGGCACGATTTATCTGATCATTTTTCATTTGGACTTTAAATATCCCTAGCGGCTAGTGATGGCAGCTATTTTGATAAAAGCACGTTTTTACATACTCCCTCCGTTCCACCATATAAGATGTCCCTCCGTTCCACCATATAAGATGTTGTAGGTGTTGTACATGTCGTCTAGATTCATAGCAAAGTAAGTGTACACATACACTAAAATGTGTCTAGAACTCTAGATACAACTTACAAGTTTGGACATGCATGTGGAAAAAGGCTAAAACATCTTATATTGTGGAACGGAGGGAGTAATATCTTTCCTACTTATATAAAGTTTAGAGTTCGTAGTTTCATCCTCCCCCACTTTAGTTATATAATACATTATACGTGTGGTACCATCATCTTACAAAATACTTAAATAAACAAATGCAATCATCCTCACAAGTGGGCCACTAATCATGCAAAAGGCACCCAACAAATAAACACACTATTTGTATTGAATTATTTATATGGAACAAGCAGTATTGCAGAAAGCACAAATACAAAAAAAAAATCTTACTCTCACTGGTACCAACATTCTTGTAATTGGTACAAATAAACAGTACATGATGAGACTCCAACTCAAAACCTTACTCTAGATTTTAGCTTCTTCCACCAAAACCTTGTCTTTTTAGTTGTTTTCATATCAAAGCATGTGCTCCATGCTAGTGTCAAATTATGTTTATGAGTTTATCTGTGCTTCAGTGTCCAACAACATTATTTTTGTATTTCTTTAGTAGAAAGTTGCCATGAGTATATATAATCTCATTAGCTAACAACATATAAGTGTCAAATACCGTAACTTAGATTACATTTATATCCAGAAATTTGGCTTTGCAAAAAAGAGCAAATCGACCACTGGGCAGTGTGATATGGTTGGCAAATATTAGAGCCTAGCATGGTCGTATAAAATGGTTTGGTTAATGATTAACACAAGGGTTAAGAGCCAAATGTTGCAACTTCAGTTCAATTTATAAACTTTTGTTGATACTTCTAAATTATGTGACTGCTGCCTGATCCCCCAAGCTTATGCAGTTGAATTATGGAATATGTGCCCTAGCATGGTCGTATAAAATGGTTTGGTTAATGATTAACACAAGGTTTAAGAGCCAAATGTTGCAACTTCAGTTCAATTTATAAACTTTTGTTGATACTTCTAAATTATGTGACTGCTGCCTGATCTCCCCAAGCTTATGCAATTGAATTCTGGAATATGTGCCGTTTGAAGTTCCGTGTAATCTTGCTGGCTTATTTTGTGATGCTGCCTTGCAAATCAGCAGATCCTGAAGAGGAAGAGTGTTGCTCTCAACAATGAGACTGTTTCTGTTGGTCCCATACGCAAAATGCGCCAAAGGTACAACAGAGTATCACCACTTTTGGAAACACGGCCTGGTTATCGTGGATACCCTGGTAGTCATGCAAGCAAACTTGATGAAGATTCTGAACACTCGACACAAATTCAAAAGCGTCGGTGTCTGTCTAAAGTTGACGATAGCACTCAAGGTGCCCGTGGTAACAGTTTTGGTAAAGCACCACCTCAGTCAACTGAGATGGCTGCCAAGATACTGAAACAGCTTGATACTCTAGTTCCTTCACAGAAGGAAGGCGCATCAGAATTAAAGCATAGACACCGGAATGCCATTGATGGTGATGATTATTCTCAGAGGAAGGAAATATCATCTCAGGGCAACCTTTTGGAATCCACTTCGTCATTCATCCAGGAGTATTCTTCACTCAGAAACATAAGTGATGCCGCTAAACTCACCCCAGCTGCAATAGATGGCAAGACTGTTGATGATATATCAGGCAGATCTGCTGTTCTAGAAAGTAAATCATCCTCTGAAATAAAAACTTCATCCAAGGTAGAACCATGACTGAGAATATGATACTATCTTCTATACTGCAGCTACCTTTATGATATATATTTATCTGCAGCGTTTGTCTTGTAGGATTCTCTTGGGGTAGACAACTGCAGTGGAAGTACGGTCGCACTTCGTCAATCAAATGATAAAATTGAGAAAAGCCAGCCAGCAATCCAGGAGCATACTGCGAAGAATTCTGGAACAAAAAATAAGGAGAATCCTCCAACATTCTCTTTGCAAAGCTATTCTCCTTCTAATCTGGTGTCATCCAGTGAAATTGACCGAAGCGTACTGTCGGCTTCATCAAATGGCTTCTCATTCCCAGTCACGGCTGCATTGGGTGCTCACTCACAGGCCCCTCCCACGCCTACTATGGCATCTCCGCCTACACTGCCCCTTGGGAAGGACCAATCTTCTGCAGGACCCAGTGCACCAGTTACTTCTGCCGAAAGTGCTCCTTGGTCAGTTTCTGATCAAGTCAGAGAGCATGCTTTCTGACCAGTTACTTTGAAGTGTTGTTGTTTTTGCCGCTTAATAAAATTGTAACAACCATAAGTTATCAAGTCAATGCTCCAATGAAGATATGCCACCTTTGCTACTTCTGTTTATGTTCGAGAACTATTAGCCGCTAGGTCTTGAGCATGCCAATTTTTGATCCCACTTATCCAATTAATAGCTTATCTGCTAATTTCTTCTAACATGGCTCAGTTTATGCTCGAGTTATTATTCTATTATTCCAAAAATTGCCATGTTTATTCCACTTCTATGTTTAGTATTAGATGTTCTTGTTTTAACTTTTAACATGTTTCCTGTACATGGACGTTAAAATTAATATCTTTGTCTTTGCAGGATTTCCAAACGAGTTTCTGAAGAAGGCTCAGTTTCAAGCAAACACGATAAGAAGTTAAATGGAGAAATTCCACCAATATTTTCTAAGAGTGCTGGACATGTCACATCTTTCACCAGTAACCCTGTATTTAATGTTCTCAATTCCAAGCCTGCAACCTTAAGTAATGGGCTAGCACATACATCAAAATCTACTGCATCTGCTGTTCTCCCTTCTAATGGACCAAACAACTCAGGTTTTTCTACAAATGCTGGCTCATCAACTTCTTCATTGCCTCAGTTCTCGTTTCAACCTGGTTTCCAGACTTCATCCACTTCAACACAGCAATCTGGTGGTATTCAATTTAAAGCAGCGCCTGACACAACACTGCCATTCAGCATGCAAAGCAATTCAACTGGTGGTAGTTTCACTTTCTCCAATACTGGTCCAAGTAGCTTGTCTACATCTTCAAAAATATCTGCCGGGACCACTTCCCAATCTACTGGAGCACCACCATCAGGAAGTAGCAATGCACCTTTCAATTTCTCCCCGAAGTTTGGTGGTGCAAGTTTCTTAGCTGCCCAGGACAAATCCATGACAGAAAGCAGCAGTACCCCATTGAATTTCTCTCCGCAGTTTGGTAGTATGAGTTCGGTTGCTTCTCTGGATAAGTCCAAAGTAACATCATCTGGATCAGCAATGTTATCTGGAAACCAGTTCACCCAATCAGGAAATAGTAATTCATTGTCCACACAGAGTTCGGCAAGTAAGTCAAACTTGATGTCTCCAGAAAATTCAAACATGGGAGGTTTACCAAGTTCGGCAAATTCTCAATTTGGTTCAGCACCTTCAAGCTCTATCCCTTTCAGTTCCATAGTTTCTTTCACAACTGCTTCTGATTCAACCCCTGTGAACACACCTCCTCTGTCTTCGCCAGTCACTAGTTCTGCTTTGGGATCTAGTAAAGCATTCCCCGCGTCACCAATTTTTGGCAGCAATTTCATTACAACTGCTCCATCGCCATTTGGCATTCCGAATGCTGGTTCTGCTATTTCGCCTTTCAGCTCAACCTCGAGCACTATATTCTCATTCACTTCGTCTACACCAACAGTACCTACTTTGTCATCCTCAACACCAAATCCGTCACCCTCAACACCATTATTTGGTAGTATGAGCCCAATCATTGGCTTAAGTACAGGAACTGATCAGATGAATGGAGGGCACATAGCCGGTGACAGTAACCAGTCTCCTTTCTCCACTACCCCACCATTTGGTTTTCAGAGCAATTCACCATTGAGTCCAGCTTTCAGCACACCAGCTACTCAATTCGCCTCCACTACATCGACAGCCTCACCTGGCATTTTCCAGTTTGGCCAGCAGAGTCAGGCTTCTGCCGGTGGCTTTTCAATGGGCACTGTCCGTGACAATGACAAGTCGGGCAGAAGAATTCTCAAAGTAAAGAGAAAGAAATAAGCACTTGGTATTCCGTTGGAAGTTTATCAGAAGCTCAAAACTTGCAGTCAATTTGGACTGTGGCCCAGAAATTTCTATGCCTTCTTCAGGGCTTTGCGGCGATAGGCATCTGGATTCCCTGTGTTTTGTTTTTCCTGATCAAGTGAACTGGATTTTGTTGTATGATATCCCCTGATGTATAATTACAAAATCATCTGCCTATCGAAGTATACGGTTTCAGGGCATGTGTTCTTGTGACCGCTCAGTCCTATATGATTCGTTCATCTCCTTCGATTGTTTCCTGTGTATTTTGTTGACTTGGCCTGTATAATTAAATGGTTCAGACTTGCAGTGTGCAGTACTGAAATTGGTTTTGTTGGTTGTATTTCGCTTAGAGTTGATATCAGGTGCCAATTATGGCGATGTTGCCGTAGCAGGGGAAAGTCCGAGCTTAGTTGGATTGGCATTCATTGCTGCCTGGCAACTGTATTGACCTTTAATCCTATATATTATTATTTCTGGCAAGCAACTCGATCTGAGATTGAGCATGTGTTTCGTACAGAGTAGTTATCAGTCAAGTTGTTGTACATATTGGGCTGCATTCCGTCCAGTGTTCTCCATTGGTCGGGCAGTAGGTTATACTAGACACAAGCAAGGATTGTAAAGGGCTCCCAGTCATTTCTCACCTAACAACTTGCTTTGCATCTTCTTTCCCAAAATAGACACTAACAGGTCTATTTTATGCATCATCATGTGAGCATGGGCTTTGGGAATATTTTGCATTATTACAGTTGTAAAACGGATCAGAGAGAGTAATTATTACCAGAGAGGAAACCCCAAAGTTTGAACGAACAAGAACTTTTTTTTTTTGAGACCGAACGAACAAACAAGAATTTGGACCAGCGAAAACGTATGTGGCTGCGATGGTCCCCGAACTTTGAGCAGATGCAACCCGGACAGAGCTTCGGTGACAATGGTCGATCCTGCGCACGCCGGCGTGTTGCCGACAGGCGCGGAAGAGCTAAAGGTGCTAGGTAGCTAGCTCGGGTCCTCGATCCGCCGGCTGGATTGAATAGAAAAATATGGATCTGAATATACAAACATATTGCTTATGGAAGGGTGAAACTGTAGCACCCCAAGAGCCAAGCTAGCCAATTCTAAGACCTTCATCTGAGATAAGCATAACAAAAATCTCGAGAGCCAACAGTTAAAATCGGTAGCACAACAGAGACCCTACAACACCAGAAGCGATATGTTAAGCTCTTAACAAAGCGAAGAAGCAAATATCACCGAAATAAGGTCACTGACCTGTCAATCACCAATACAACGGAAGGCAAATCATGCTATTAGACATAGCAAGATCAGCAAAAGGCCTAAGAGGCCAAAGCATAACGGCGACGTCCCAGTCCAAAGATTCCAGGCTACCGTCTGGGAACCCCAAGCTACTCATCGATGTCGATGTCCACCAAAACACACATGTCCAAATAATTGCGCAAGACCGAGTACTTGAGGTACTCAACAAGACTTAATTAACCTATTATATATCTGCTCGTTCAGAGAGTATTCATGAATGTCCTTTGCATAAAGTCAACTTTGTTTTCAAATCGAGGGAGGAGAGAATCTCACATCAGTAGACTTTTAAAAAGGGAGAGTAAAACACTAACTTAAACCATAGCTTAAGTCACCACCAGATCATCATGAAATGAACCATCCACCAGAATCACCCCCTCGCTCAACCCGAGGAAGCAATCCTAACCACCCTTAGTTGGCAAGTTTTATAATTAGATTATAGTTGTCTATGATCACCGAAATAAGGTACCAAGCCGTCCAGAACCGTGGACACGACTTTCCGAAAAGATTTACCCTGCAGGGGGTGTAACTACCCACACACGCCAACCAATCCTTGCGCCAGACATTAGCACTCTTCCGGGGAGTGCCGGCAGAAGGGTTGGCCACGACCTTTCCCAAGTTTCGCCTATTTCCGTGAGACACAGCAGTAGGTCTGACCACCAACGCGCAGCGGTCCCCAGTGCGGGTTGCCAGGGTCAACATCTGGACCGCAGCCCTGTTGCCCCAGCCCTAATCCTCTTCAAATCCTTTTACCTCACACGCAAATGGGACACTCGAACTAGTGGCTTCACGTAGTAGGCTAGGCAAGTTGGAGCCGAGGGGAAAATGAATGCCCTGTGTGGATGCACGAATAGTCTTGGTTCCGAACCCAGGAATTCAGTTTCTAAGATTGACAAGAATGAGACAACCCACCACAATCCCATTGTGGCCTCTCATCCAAGTCTTTAGCATATTCAACACATCTCTGATCATTCCACGTCATCCTTCATGGCAGTTCCTTCACAGCTCTGATTCATCAACCGGATGGAGCAGAGGGAAGATCTAAGCATGGCTAAGCGTAACAAACTCTGGCGATGCAACACTTAAGACACTCTATATCTCAACTCAAAACCACATTTGAATCGCATGCATAATACCAGAATCAGATAGTTTGAAACCATATATGTGCAGATAAGAGGTTATGCTTGCCTTGCTCTTCGATAACAAGATATAATGCTTTTGGAAATCTTCGGCTTCAATTGACCAAGATAACCATGAATACTTCTTCATAAATTCTCCGCTTGAATTGATCGTCGATGATCCAGCATTGGCCTTCGATATTGTTAATCTCCACTTCGGATTCGCATTCTACCGCGAAGAACAAAATACCGGAAAAGAAACGGAAAACAACATTCAACCATGGCATCGATGCAATGCGCACAATGTATGATATGACAAGTTAAAGGTTTGAAATGTAAATCCTACACATGGAAGAACATTTTAAATGGAGTGCGAATGCCCGACAGGTGCCATTCGACAAATTCCATATGTAAAAGAAATGATGTAATTTGTTCTTCTATTATAAACATGGTTCAAAGTTCATTAAACATGCATGATTTGGACAAAATCATATATATTTTATTTTTCTGGAAATTTTGATGTATTAATCACATTTTTCTGATTTTATGAATTTCCAAAGTTTAAACAATTTAATTCAATTTTAAACATTTATGAAATTAAATAAAAGTTGGACCCACCTGTCATATATTTAAACATTACATAAATGGAATAAATAATTTTCAGAAAAGAAAAGGCCTCGCTGATGTCATGATGACGTCAGCAATGGAGCATTGCTCCCTGCCGAGCACCAATTCGGCGCACGGGAGCGAGCGGGGAGGCACGGGCTGGCTCCCTGGACGCGCGCGGACGCGTTGAACCATAAGGAGGCGGCGCCGCCAGCGAAAGGTCGCCGGAGACGGCAGATGGCTCGCCGGAGCGGAGGCCGTCGGCGGCACATGGCGGCCAGAAGAACCAGGAGGTAAGGGAGAGCGCGGAGAGGTCCTGGAGGACCGTAGGCTCACCCTGGTGCTCGTGGCAGCGTCGAGGAAGCGCGGGGTGGTCGAGGTTCGCCGGAGTCGTCCGCTGAGGCCGGCGGCCGGACTTGGAGAAGACGGCCCGATTCCGTCGATTGCTTGCTCTCCATCAAGCACAACTCATCTACGAGGAAGAGGGGAGGACGGGGGACCTCCAGAGCATCTCACCGGAGCTCGGGGTGGCCGTAATCGGCAGGAATCGCCGGCAACCCGAGGCTAGGGTTTCGGGAGGAAATCGGGGGAGAGAGGAGGAGGACTGGGGAACTAGGGTTTCTACACGCGACGGAGAGGAGGCTTTATCGGGCTCGGACGGCGGCGGCGGGAATCTTAGCGCACAGACGCGCGAGGAACGGCGGAGGAGACGACACGGCGGCGGAGTCCTTCTGTCGAAGGAAGAAGAAAGAGAAAGAAAAGAAGATTTTTCAAATAACCCCCTGGGCTTTCAGGAAAACACAGAACCTTTGTAAACAGGCCCCTGCCTTGGAAAATAGATCTTTTGAGGGCCTTTTTGTAAATATTAAATTTATACAAAAATACCAGTAGCTTTAGAATTTCACAAGGAAGCCATTGACAACTTTATATTTTGAAAATTTTGAAACTCATTTAACACATATAAAAATAGCAAGTAGTTTATGCCACTTTAGGTTTTTCTCTTTTATTTTGAAACTCAAATTTTGTGCAATTTTAAGTTAGACGCAAATGATGCTCATGATGCACAAAACAAATCCTAATTATCGATTAGCTAATTTGGGGACGTTACAGAAACCAAGAACACTCCGATCGAATCCAGTTTCGTATATGAATTAGACTACTATCTATTGTTCCAAATTAGATGATTTACATTTAGCTCAAATTAGATGTATCCATACATAGATTAGATATATGTATCTAGACATGTTTTAGTGTATGTTCACCCATTCAAGTGTGCATCTAATCAACATGCATAATGTATAAAACGTCTTATATTGAAGAACAGAGGTACTCCCTCCGTTCCAAATTACTCCTAACGCCGAGCAAATGATGAATTTGTCATCTATTAAACTAAATAAAATTTTGATACCGGTCCCACACAATTTTGCTACCGTGGTACCGATGAGTACCGTTAGTTTGGTACCGTCTATTTTATCACCATTAGATTAGGGTAGATTAACGGTTATTAAAAATGCCAATCACTCTAAAACTTGTAATATCTAAAACATGTCTAGATACGTATATCGAGTGGCGGAGCCAACATGTAACGATTGGGTTCAAATGAACCCAATGGATTTCTACTACTCAAGCCTAAATTATTGCTTAACACCTTGTACCACTTATTTTAATCCTATAGTTTTGAATAGATGAACCCAATGCCTACTTTGTGTAGCTTCGCCCCTGCATATATCTTAGATATATGAACCTATATAAAAGCTAAAACGGAGGGAGTATATCTATAGCTAGTGTTAGGCATATGCAATCGTTGAAGCGATAGCTAGCTGGGAAACCGGACGCCTCACTGCGCGCGGCCTGGCGTGTGTAGCCATTTAAAGCACTCCGACTCCGTCAGCTCTACAAAGCCATGTATCCCATCCCCATAGTCAAGCTGATGCTTCATTGCTTCTCATCGTCGTCGTAGCAGCCAACTTCATCGTCATAGTGCCGGTTAACTGGCCGGCCGGCCAGCCGAGCCATTGGCGACGGGCGACGGCAGTATACTTGCCTGATGGCGTTCAAACGAGTCATCACCAGGGTCGACCCCATGAGACTTACTTCTCCCCGGCTCTGAGAATACTTGGCTAACATCCGAAGCATGACCTGCCCCTCGCTCCCTGCTTGTCTTTATCTCGACAAAATCTACAAATACGACGCTGTAATACGGGAACGTATGATTCGCAGCATTCGGCGGAAACGACGTAGTAATAGGTGCTAGGGCTGAGTCTCTCAGTCGTCTTCTGCTTTCTCAAGAAGTTGCCTCGCACAGCTCATAAGAACAAGGATGACAATGAAATTTGCTACTACTGGAATACAGTTCGGCATAAAGTAGATTTGGAAAACATCGGCCAGTCCAGATCGCCACATGGCCAATGATCTAGAGCCTCTTCGGAAGGCAGTGCTCCAGAATGCCGTCAACACTAGGCACACCGTGGCTAGACACCTTGCATTCAGCCCATATTCCCCGACCACCAACGAAACTATGACATCGCACTGCTTTTGCAAAGATGGACAAAGCAGAGAACAATACAAGGCAAGGAATCAAGTGATTGCCACCGGGGAATAACTTAGCCGGCGGGGGAAAAAGCAACGACTTTTCGCCACTACAAATAGACTCACCCGGCCACACCCGCATGCCCCAAGTGCCGTGCGCTCACCAAAGTTCCTTGTGTTTTTTCATGCATCTGCTTGTTCTTGTCTTCGCTATTGCAAAAGCACATTGCAACACCGCCCCTTTACCACGAAAACCGCCATGGACAGAGGCTACACAAGCCAGCTCCAGGCCTCCTCCAAAGCCGCTCTTCTTGGCCTGGTCCTCTTCTCCATGGTAACCTGCACTAGTAGAAAACAAGACTTTGGTGAGGCCACATTTGACACCGGATTGACTGGAACCGGTACTAAAGGGGTATTAGTACCGGTTCCAGAGGCGAGACAGCCGGCAGGCAACGGCACCGGTTACGTTGGACCCTTTAGTACCGGTTGGTAATACAAACCGGTACTAAAGGGCCTTAGTCGGCTGCAGCGCGCGGCCCCCACGGTCAGACCCTTTAGTACCGGTTTGTATTACAAACCGGTACTAAAGGCTCGGCCTGCAGCGCCCGGCCCCCACGGCCAGACCCTTTAGTACCGGGTTGCGGCCTATATTGGCTTCTTCCACCCGAGGCACAGCTCTATTGCTTTCATTCAAGCTCCATTTTCTTCTCTCTTTGCTCTCCCAAGCTCTAGCACTTCTTGATCTATACAACATTTGTTAAGATTGGTAGCACTTACTTATATAAGGGTTAGCAACTTCATCTTATCTTCCGGCATTTCAATTTTAGCTCATTTTGCTAGTTTAACTCATTTGATTTTTCTAGTGCAAGCAAGGTGTTTGATGAAATGACTAAGTTAGGGATTTTATTTGTTTTATATGCATTTTGAGCTCAATTTAAAATAAGATTTGTGCCTTTTTATAGTGTCGTCCCCACTTCCTCACCGCCGCCGATCGCCCGCGGCGCCCCGTGACCGACACCACCTCGGTGAGCCTCTTGTTTTTGTCTTATATTTTTTAAAAATATTAGTTATATGGTTTAGATGCATAATTATTACTTGTATATTTTTCTTACTTGATAATTGTTTGTTATATATATAGTGTCATGGTTTTGACATCTGTCCACACCGGCTCTCGTCCGCTCTATTATTCGGATGTGGTACGATTGTTTGTTATAACTATATATTTGTTTAATTTCGTGTTTCTAACAATTAAGTCGACCAACTTGACGTAGATATATTTTTATCTAGGAGGTTGTTGAACCGGAAAATGAACCCGACCCTATTCTCGAGTTTTTTGTAAAAGAAAACGATGATTTGAAAGCAAAACTGAAAAGAAGTGAAGATCTTCGTCTCGAAGAGAAGATGAAATGGGAGTTGAAGATTGCCGACGTCGTTGATGATAACGAGATCAAGATGGAGGCAATGCGCTTGGATCACGAGATCAAGATGAATGCAATACGCTTGAAGCTTAAAAAGATTAGAAAATATGCCATTAGTCAAGAGGCTTGGTATCATTATGCTGTTGGTTCAATAATTAACTTAGTTGCGATTTTGATCGCATTTATCGTTGGATTTAAATTCTTTATCTAGTTATATGTTAGTTTAAATTAATGAATGTTTATGAGAACTATGTATTTGATTTGTTTAAATCCGGTGAACTTGTATTAATGAATTTAGTCATATGATATAGCTGTGGTGTAATGGTTTTAGATATATTTATATAATGCAGATGAATCGACAATGAATGTACGTTGATCGACGCTCTCCGGAGTTCATTAGCGGCCTACAGGAATTTCTCCGTGCGGCTGAGTTAAACAAGAAGAATGGTTTTATGTTTTGTCCATGCGATGAGTGTCGGAATAAGACGAATTACCCTAGCGCAAGAACCCTAAACTTCCACTTGTTCCGGAAATGCTTCATGCCCAATTATTTTTGTTGGACCAAGCACGGAGAAACAGGGGTTATAATGGAGGACAAGGAAGAAGATGATGATGACAACTATCCTCTGTTCTCTGAACACGGTGATACTAAAATGGGGGAAGACGAAGCTGAGCATGAGGTCATTGTTGATGATCAGTCTGATGATGATCTTCGTCAGGTTATTCTTGATGAACAGATAATCTGCGAAACTGAAAACGAGTGGTTGAAGTTAGAGCGCATGTTGGAGGACCACAAAAAATTGTTGTACCCAACTTGTGAAGATGGCCAAAAAAAGCTGGGTAGCACCCTGGAATTGCTTCAATGGAAGACAACGAATGGAGTATCTGACAAGGGATTTGAACAGTTGCTACAAATATTTAAGAAGATGCTTCCAAGGAAAAATGAATTGCCCTCCAGCACGTATGAAGCAAATAAGATTGTCTGCCCACTAGGATCAGAGGTGCAGAAGATACATGCATGCATCAACGACTGCATCCTCTACCGCGGTGAGAAGTACGAGAATTTGAATGCATGCCCGATATGCGGTGCATTGCGGTATAAGATCAGGCGAGAAGACCCAGGTGATGTTGAGTGCGAGGCCAGCCCCAGGAAGAGGGTTCCTGCCAAGCTGATGTGGTATGCTCCTATAATACCACGGTTGAAACGTTTGTTCCGAAACAAAGAGCATGCCAAGTTGTTGCGATGGCACAAAGAAGACCGTAAGGAAGACGAGATGCTGAGACACCCCGCTGATGGGTCGCAGTGGAGAAAGATTGACAGTGAGTTTCGAGATTTTGCAGCTGACGCAAGGAACTTAAGGTTTGGTCTAAGTACAGATGGCTTGAATCCATTTGGGGAGCAGAGCAGCAGTCATAGCACCTGGCCTGTGACTCTATGTATCTATAATCTTCCTCCTTGGTTGTGCATGAAGAAAAAGTATATCATGATGCCAGTGCTTATCCAAGGCCCGAAGCAACCCGGCAACGACATTGATGTGTATCTGAGGCCATTAGTTGACGAACTTTTACAGTTGTGGTCTGACGAAGGTGTACGTGTGTGGGATGAGTATAAACAGGAGGAATTTGACCTACGAGCGTTGCTGTTTGTAACCATCAATGATTGGCCTGCTCTTAGTAACATTTCTGGACAATCAAACAAGGGATACAATGCATGCACGCATTGTTTAGATAAGACTGACAGTATATATTTGTCTAACAAGATTGTGTACATGGGGCATCGTCGATTTCTTGGACCCAAGCATCCCTTAAGGAAGAAAGGCAAACATTACAAAGGTGAGGCAGATCATCGGCTGAGGCCTACCCGCCCTTGTAGTTCTGTTATATATGATATGGTTAAGGATTTAAAAGTAATATTTGGAAAGGGTCCTGGGGGACTACAAGTTCCGAATGACGCAAACAACCACGTACCCATGTGGAAAAAGAAATCTATATTTTGGGAGCTGCCCTATTGGATACTGCTAGAAGTTCAATCTGCAATCGACGTGATGCACGTGACAAAGAATATTTGCTGCAACCTGCTTAACTTCTTGGGCGTGTATGGGAAGTCGAAAGAAGGGAAGTCAAAAAAAAGGGAAGTCCAAAAAGGGGACGTCAAAAAAAGGGAAGTCAAAAGATACACCGAAAGTAAGGCAGGCCCATCAACGTATGAGCGAAGAGATGCATCGAGACGACAATGGGACAGAGAATGAACCAGCTCCTGCCAGCTACGCTCTTACGAAAGAAGAGAAGAAAATATTTTTTGAATGTCTTCACAGTATGAAGGTTCCATCTGGCTTCTCATCGAATATAAAGGGAATAATAAACATGACAGAGCTAAAGTTTCAAAATCTGAAGTCTCATGACTGCCACGTGATTATGACACAATTACTTCCGGTTGCATTGAGGGGGCTATTACCGGAAAACGTTCGAGAACCCATTGTGAAGCTATGTGCATTTCTCAATGCAATATCTCAGAAGATAATCGATCCAGCAACTCTACCAAGTTTACAGAAGGATGTGGTGCAATGTCTTGTCAGTTTCGAGTTAGTGTTTCCACCATCCTTCTTCAACATTATGACGCACCTCATAGTTCACCTAGTCGAAGAGATTTCCGTTCTCGGTCCTGTATTTCTACACAACATGTTCCCCTTTGAGAGGTTCATGGGAGTGTTAAAGAAATACGTTCATAATCGTGCTAGGCCAGAAGGAAGCACGTCCAAGGGCTATGGAACAGAGGAGGTCATTGAGTTTTGTGTGGACTTTATTCCTGATCTTATGCCGATCGGTGTTCCTCAATCGCGCCATGAGGGGAGACTGCGTGGAAAAGGCACGCTAGAAAAGAAAGCAACAACAAGTATGGATGGACATTCTTTCACCCAAGCACACTACACAGTTTAGCAAATTCCAGATTGGTGGCTCCGTATATCGTGGAACACATGGATATTTTACGCTCCGAATATCCGGAGCAGACTGACTTCTGGATTAAAGGAAAATATGTGGATACTTTTGGCAGTTGGTTGCGTACACATCTCATTAATAACAAAGATGTTGGAGTAGAGCTATACTTGTTGGCCAATTCACCATCTTCGACTATATTGACTTTCGAAGGGTACGAGATAAATGGAAATACATTTTACACGGAAACCCAAGACAAAAAGAGCACTAACCAAAACAGTGGTGTCCGCTTTGATGCAACAAACGACAATGGGACAAAGGACACATATTATGGTTGCATACAGCAGATATGGGAACTTGACTATGGACCTTCTTTTAAGATCCCTTTGTTTAAGTGCAAATGGGTCAACCTGTCAGGCGGGGTAGAGATAGACCGACGGTACGGAATGACTACCGTGGATCTCAACAATCTTGGGTACTACACCGAGCCATTCGTTCTAGCCAATGATGTGGCTCAGGTTTTCTATGTCAAGGACATGTCTTCCAGACCGAAAAAAGAAAAGATAAGCAAGCTGATACATCATACGATGAGCCAAGGCGCCACATAGTTCTTTCAGGGAAAAGAAACATCGTGGGAGTGGAGGACAAGACAGACATGTCAGAAGATTACAATAAGTTTGATGAAATTCCGCCCTTCAAAGTGAGAACTGACCCAAGCATCGCTTTAAATGATGAAGATTGTCCATGGCTACGACGCAGTGAGAAGAAAGGGACACACACGAAGAAAAAAATGAACACTAGATAGGGTGGTTGTTCGTGATGTGTAACAATGTATTAAACCTGCATATCAAATGCACTGTTGGGCGTATGCAGGAAATCCGAATGCTTTGTATTCGGTCGATGAACTGAAGTATTATGTAGATAGAACAAAACACACGGTTTCCCCTGCATACAGCCCAACAGTGGCTCGTGAGTGCCCGCATATCAAATGCACTGTTGGGCGTATGCAGGGAATCCGAATGCTTTGTATTCGGCC
Organism: Poa annua; assembly: GCA_026929855.1. NCBI lineage: Eukaryota > Viridiplantae > Streptophyta > Magnoliopsida > Poales > Poaceae > Poa > Poa annua. The sequence goes on along the minus strand of CM049439.1, from coordinate 23,361,771 downwards.
GATGAACTGAAGTATTATGTAGATAGAACAAAACACACGGTTTCCCCTGCATACAGGCCAACAGTGGCTCGTGAGTGCCCGCATATCAAATGCACTGTTGGGCGTATGCAGGGAATCCGAATGCTTTGTATTCGGTCGATGAACTGAAGTATTATGTAGATAGAACAAAACACACGGTTTCCCCTGCATACAGCCCAACAGTGGCTCGTGAGTGCCCGCATATCAAATGCATTGTTGGGCGTATGCAGGGAATCCGAATGCTTTGTATATCAAATTAACTACACTGAGTGTCGAACTTGTTCGAGTGGGGGGTATATATAGGGTCATGTGGCTGATCCAACACTGGAGTGTTGCATTGAAAATAAACACACCCCTGATCCAACGGCTCACAAGACCTTGAAAGAAACGCACCCCTGATCCAACGGCCACAAGCGCTTGAAAGAAACACACGATCCGTGTGCTTCTTTACTCCCGGTCGGTGTTACTAACCGGGACTAAAGGCGGACGTCGCGGAACACACCCCTGGCCACGTGTCCTCCTCCAGCGCTGCCATGGGCCTAAATTACATAGAAATAAAAGAAGAAAAAAACTAGAGAAAAAACAAATAGATATACGGTTATTACAAATTTTTAGACAATTAAAATATATAGAAATAAAAGAAAAAAAACTAGAGAAAAAACAAATAGATAGTCATTACAAATTTTTAGACAATTAAATTACATAGAAATAAAGAAAAAGAAACTAGAGAAAAAAAATAGATATATGGTTATTACAAATTTTTAGCCAATTAAAATATATAGAAATAAAAGAAGAAGAAAAAACTAGAGAAAAAACAAATAGATAGTCATTACAAATTTTTAGACAATTAAATTACATAGAAATAAAGAAAAAGAAACTAGAGAAAAAAATAGATATATGGTTATTACAAATTTTTAGACAATTAAAATATATAGAAATAAAAGAAGAAGAAAAAACTAGAGAAAAAACAAATAGATAGTCATTACAAATTTTTAGACAATTAAATTACACAGAAATAAAGAAAAAGAAACTAGAGAAAAAAATAGATATATGGTTATTACAAATTTTTAGACAATTAAATTATATAGAAATAAAAGAAGAAGAAAAAACTAGAGAAAAAACAAATAGATAGTCATTACAAATTTTTAGACAATTAAATTATATAGAAATAAAGAAAAAGAAACTAGAGAAAAAACAAATAGATATATGGTTATTACAAATTTTTAGACAATTAAATTACATAGAAATAAAAGAAAAAGAAACTAGAGAAAAAACAAAATTGAAACCAAATAGATATAAAGGAAAACAGAAAACATAAGAAAATATAAGAAAACAGAAAACATAACAAAAAAGAAACAAAATTCAATTCAAAAGCCCTTTAGTACCGGTTTGTAACTACAACCGGTACTAAAGGGGTTGGCTTGGCGCGCAACCGTTTGGTGTGTCCGAAAACCAACCTTTAGCACCGGTTGTTGTTACGAACCGGTGCTAAAGGTACTAAAGGGGTTGGCTTGGCGCGCAACCGTTTGGTGTGTCCGAAAACCAACATTTAGCACCGGTTGCTGTTACCAACCGGTGCTAAAGACCGGTGCTAAAGGTTGGTTTCGGACAGTTAATACTAGGGAACCGCCGCCAGATCGCCCATTCGCCTCCACAACGCCTCTCTCCCGCACTCGAGCTCCACGACGCCGACGTCGCCCTGCTCCGGCGAAGCCTTGCTCCGGCCGCCGACGACGCCACTGCTGCTCCGCCGGCCTCCGTCGCACCCGTTCCTCCGCGTGCCGCCGCCGACGACGCCACGCTGCTCCTCGGCCACTTCTGCTCCGCCGACGACGCCCCTGCTCCGGCCGCTGCCCCGTCGTGCTCGTGGACCTGCTCCGGCCGCCGCCGCGCCCGGTCCCTCCCTCTGCCGCCTTGGCCTCCGTCGCCTCCTGCTCCGCCCTCCACCACCGCCGATCACCAAGGTTTTTTTTTTCATTTGAGTAATTCGAATACTTTTAGCAATACTTTAAGTTAGTGTTTAGGTATTTTTAGTGTTTAGGTATACTGATTGTGTTAGTGCTATTTTTAGTGTTAGCAAAGTTAGCAAATTTATTGTGTTAGCAAATGTGTTAGCAAAGTTAGCAAAAAATTTAGTGCTATTTTTATTGTTAGCAAAGTTAGCAAATTTATTGTGTTATAAAAGTTACAAAATGTGTTTTTTCATTTATTGTGTTACAAAATGTGTTAATACTTCATAATTTTGTGATGTGTTGTGTTACAATATTGGAAAATTTAGCAAAGTTGGAAAATTTATTGTGTTACAAAATTTAGCAAAGTTGGAAAATATTTAGTTGCAATATTGTTAATACTTCATAATTAGTTGCAATATTGTATCATTTTTAAAATTTGCAAAGTTAGCCAAGTTAGCAAATTTTTGTATCAATTTTTGCCAAGTTAGCAAACAATGTTAAATTTTGTGTTAGGAAAACAATGTTAGTTAATACTTCATATTTTTGTATCAATTTGGTGCAAGTTAGAAATATTTTGTTAAGAAATATTTGTTCCAATTTACGTGTATAGAAAATATTTGTTGCAATTTTTGTATCAACTTTAATTGTAACCTTGATTCAAATTTAAATTTGAAGTGACATTGAGCTGTTGACAACAACCCCTTCATCCGAAACGAGGACGATGAAGCGCGAATGGCAGCAATAATATATGAGAAGAGTCTTGGAGTAAATTCCGATGGAGAAGATTCCGATGACGAACAGGACGATGATTTCAGCTCAAGATGTTTGAACGACTCTGGTGAGGGACTTGAGCTAGAAGAAATAAGAGACGACGACGAAGTGCCCGCGGAAAACTCCGGCCAGGTATATATATATATTAAGTCTTGTTGATGCATAAATTGATTTATATTGCACTTACTAACAAAACATTTTTCTTTTAGCCCTCCGGATCTAAAAAGAAGCCGACATACCCTACACGAGGCCCGGCCAGAAGGTTGAAGCTGCAAGATGGTGCAAAGTTGTCGATCGTTGAAGTAGGCGATGATGGCAAACCGCTGAAACCCGAAAACACCTGCCGCAAATATGTAGCTCAATGCGGAGCGATTGTTAGGGACATTCTCCCGATCACCCTTGCAGAATGGAATGAGCCGAAGAAAGCCAACGTTGGCGCAAGTTATGTCGACGACAGACTTAAGCAAACACTTTGGGACACAATCTTGAGTGATTTCAGCCTACCGGAAGGTCTCCCAGAGAAGAAGCTGGAGAAAGTCAGGGAGTGGACTCTTAAGAAGATGGCCACACAATTCAACAGCTGGAAGAAAAAATTGTGAAAAAATTATGAGAAAAAGACTCCAGAATTCAAGGGCCCTCTAGAGAAGATAAAAGATGATTGGGCCGCATTTGTAGCTTATAAGAAATCAGCCGTCGCGCTGGCCCGATCCGAGAGAAATAAGGAGAATGCTAAGAAGAAGAAATACCACCATACTTTTGGGTCAGGTGGCTACAAGACTGCCTTGCCTAAGTGGGAATCCTTTGAAAATGAACTGCGTCTAAAAGGGATCACTCCACAGACAGATGACTGGCCCGAGAGGTCCAAGTACTGGTTGTTCGCGCATGGAGCAGTGTTGGACCCAGAGACAGGGCTAATTGTTGCAAAAGGAAAATGGAAGAAAAGAATTACACGAGTTGTAAAAAAGCTAAAGACTGCAATAGCGGCCGTCCGAGAGGGAACATTTGTTCCCAATAGAGAGGACGACGAGCTGACACTCGCCCTCGGGAATCCTGAACACTGGGGACGATGTCGAGGTAGAGGAGGCGGGGTTGGTTTCCTTCACGGGTTTCCCGCGGACGTTGCAACATATAAAAGCCATTGCAGAAGTAAGAAGAAGGAGGCGGACCGGTTATCACAATTAGAACGCCAGGTCCACACATGGCAGGCCCAGGTGAAGCGGCAGCAGGAGCAGCTGGACTCAATTACCCAGTAAAGGGAATCTCGGATGGTGCTAGAAGATCCTCCAGTCGATGTCTGCCCATCTCAGCGGAAAAGCAGCGTGGGTTCCACGCATCTGGAATATCCTGCAGTTGATGAACCGGCGGCTCACTACCCCGTGGATGATATCACGGAGAAGACAAATTGTGAGTTACATGTGCCAATGAAGAACATCAGTTATCCGGTGGCGAAAGGATATGCTTTACAACATCAACCTGGAGCAACCTTCCATTTTGGTCAGATTCCAGCTGGATATGCTCGTGTCGGGGTCACAAAAGTTATGTCGGGATTCCACTCAATGGATCTTGACATTCCTGGAAATGATGACGAGAAGACTTTGGGAGAAGTCGAGCATGGTATCGTCCTATGGAAGAAGAAATACATCATCTTTACAGACTCTACGCCAAGGCCACAGACTCCTCCGGGTAGAAATTTATCACCTCAAAGTCCACCCGCCTTCCTCGATGATTGGGTGCCCACCGCAAGTCCATCGTCCGCGCCGTCCCGTCAGCCGACTGATGCGCCCACTAGTCATGCGACAAAGCGGAGTTTGTTCAGAAAAGACAGGTCCCCCGTCATTAAACGTGCAAGGAAAACGCATAAATTGAATTCTCCTGAGAAGTTAGCTCCTGAGAAACCGGCTTGCGAGATGACTATGGAGGAAATAACAGTGAGCTTAAATGCCAATGCGGCAACCTTTTTTGAACGGAGAAAAGAGAAAAACATGCCGCAACCCTGGATCCCATAAAGGAACTTCTGAAGACTATACCAATTGAGGTAAAAGATCGCACCATTGACAACTTATATAACCCTCCACCGGCGCCGTTTACAGACTATGAGCGCGGTATTAACAAGGTACATAGCTCGCAGATGGAGGAAGAGGAGGAGCAACGAAAACAAAAGAAATGCGGGAAACAAGTTGCCCAGCTCGGGGAACAAGAAGTACAATCGATGGCCCCGCTCATTGTGTCGTCTCGGGTTCCTCAGGAAATCGAGCCTGGAGAAGTTGTATACCGTGCAGACAGAGAGTACGAGACTCTTGAGATAGCATATCAATATACTCTCGGGCTGCCTCTGGTGACAAACCCCAGTGCTCTAACAACACAGTTATGGAGATTGCATAACTGGTACATGGACATCTCAAAAGATGGGACTTTCTATTTCATGGCGGGAGTTAAGGATGAGCACTACTTCCAAGAATATGCTGTACAGGTTGAGTTCTCTGAACTTTTTCAGATGTAAAATCAACGTGCTCTCGACAAGTCTATCATCAGCTGCTATTGTCTGTAAGTAATTTATTTGTGTATTTTCGTTATTTAGTTAAGCTCGTTCATTGCCAGTAATTATCCTCACATCATTCTTCTGTACGCTATTATGCAGAATGAAGATTCGTGAATGCAGACAGCTCAAAATCTGGGACATTGGGTTCATTGACCCGGATAAAGTTCATGTCCAGACTTTTGAAAATCAACCCGACGCCATAGAGGACGTTTTACTGAATTTTTTTAAGCGACAAAGTACCAAAAAAGAAATACTTTTTCCTTACAACTTCAAGTGAGTGTTAATGTTTTGTACACATTCTTTTTTTGCTTTCCCGATATTAAGTGCAATTGATGAGTTCTGAATTACGTGCGCAGTTACCACTTCATTCTCCTGATCATTAGACTCGACGATGGAGAAGTTGAAATCTGGGACTAAAAAAAAACAAATCCAGATGCATACAAAAGCGTGCGTATAATGCTCAAGAGGTAATTTCAATCGCACTATATCGGCCTCTATTTCGTTCATTTACTTGGTATCAAAAGTAAGTAATAACTCCTCAATTCATATTCTTTTTGGGCAGGGTTTGGAAAAAGTTCACCGAGCAAGAACCCGGTGAATGGAAAGATAAGCTGGAGTTCAAAGCTAACAAAGTAAGTACTACTACTTAACTAGGTCCGTGTATCTTTCTAATTCTCTTTATTATTATTTGATTAAATCATATTCTTGTATAGTGGTGTCTGCAACAACCAGATGGGACGGATTTATGTGGATACTACGTTTGTGAGTTCATTCACATGAAAGTCAATGAGAGAGTCAATAGTCAAAGAAACATAGAGGTACGCAAAAATCATTCACAACTTTATTTTTCTACTATCACTTGTGTTTAGTTTCAATCATAACTAATTTGATCTCCTCCTTTTAAAGATGGCAAGGAAGCGGAACCAACTCCTACCAACGAACCGCGTTAAAACAATTGCGGAGGAATTGGCGGGATTTTTCCTTACGCATGTCATAAATCCATCCGGTGAATTTCACTATGTGGAAAAATAGACTCCCTCCATGTAATAGCAGTGATATCTCCGTGAAAAAAGTAATGTAATTATGGGTACTTAATTTATATTTGTAATGAGTACAATTTCTATGTGTACATAGTGAGTATAATTTATATGTGTAATGGGTACTTTATACGTGATCTCCTCCAAAATCCAGAAAAATAAGCGAAAAGGAAAATAACAGAAACCCTAAACCCCGAAAAATAAGCGCAGAAGAAAAAAACAGAAACCCTAAAAAATAAGCGGAAGAAAAAAACATAAAAAATAAGCGGTACAAAAGGCCTCCGCCCCCGCGCGCCCAGCTCTGCCCACGTGGAGGCCCTTTAAAACCGGTTGCAATCTGTGTCGGTTCCAAAGGGTACACCCCTATAGTCCCGACCTTTTAACACCGGTTGCACAACCGGTGCTATAGGCCCTTTACAACCGGTGCTAGTGCCTTGTTCTCTACCAGTGCTGGGTGCCGCATGGGCTTTCTTGCCTGAGGGGCTTCCTCTTTGTGTCACTCCCTTCTGCTGCTTCGGCGATCCTCATGCCAAAGTGTCTCTTTGTCTTCTCCAACATCATCGTTGTCTTTCTCGCCACCGAGTCGAAGCTCTCGCAGAACAACGGTGCTCAATCTCCTAGCTCTAGCTGTGACTGTGAGGATGACCTACATGCTGTGGTACGCGAGCTTGCTGTTTTCGCACCATGGATCAAAGAGAACCATCCTGCAGAAGATATCGTCAAAGAAGAACAAAGAGTTCACGTAGCAGCTGTACGCATAAGCACGAACCAGCTGGATCAATGTGAGAACGAGGATGCATCATCGACTAAGCTGGGACTGGGAGTGCGGGAGATGACAGAAGAAGAGGATGATGCCTTAGTACTGGCTAATCATGTTGGTGATGGCCGGAGAATGCACGTCGAAGATGAAGTACTGCTTGAAGAGGTGATCGAGGAAGAAGACTGTGAAGAGGAGGCGAAGGAGCTGCCTACCGACGAGCTGAATAGGAGAGTTGAAGACTTCATCGCGAGATTCAACATGGAGAGGCAGCTCGAGGCAACGATGATCATGTGCTGCTGCTGAGGAGAGTAGCGTATATATCTGGATTTGTATAGTTATTAAGGTATTTACCTAAGCTGGTTAAATGCACATGATCAAGTGTATGCGATAACGGCCGATAATGCACGAAACATCATGCTTTTGAGTTTTGATGTATATCATCCCATGTTCGCTATCTTTCAGCCTGCCTAATTATCGCTTCCCTCTGTTCTTAGTTCTTACACCGCGGTTTCATATATTTTTTAGAAAAGGTCACCCCGGCCCTTTGCATTAAAATGATCAGAGGTGGAGCCACACATAGGCTAAAAATTATAGAAAAATAACAAAAAAATAATGCGAATACATGTATTTGACATCACAGTTTTAAATTGACATCACACAACTTCAATCTCCTGGTTCCGTCACTGAATGCTCTGGAGCGTCTGGGGTGACGGGGGATCGGGAGAAATCCTAGTCGGCGTGTTCGACTCCGGCGCGGTGGCGCCTGTGGGTGTCGTCAGTCCTTCCTGAGGGGCGTCCGGTGTTCCCCTTCCTCTCCCCGTCGCGTACCGGGGGAAACCCTTGGCAACAGCGTCGTCATCGTCGCATCCCTTCCTGAAGGTGTTGATTGGTACCGACGCTCCGGAGCACTAGGACTTGGTGGCAGGCCTTCGGTGGGCGCAGCGGTTGTGGAGCTTGCTTTCTGTTGTCTTTCCGCCGTTATCGGCATTTTTCTTTTTCTTTTTCTCTTTGCTTTTCTTTTGGGCGTTGTGCTGTCTGGCCCAGCAGCGGTCTCAAATGGTGTGGCTTTATTTATAAAGCGGGGCGAAAGCCTGTTTCGAGGAAAATGATGCACACAGACCACTGACAAGGGTCACCGCGGTTTGATCATGTGCTGTCGACCGACCACAGTTTGATATGCTCATATGCATCTGAGATCCACATAGAGCAGGGCATCTTCTTGATCAATTTATAGGTGGCATATTCCATTTCCATGATTGTATCCACATGAGACCGAGGGACAATAGCCGTAAAGGAAGAAGGGGAATTTTAAAAATATGTGCAATATATTTGGGAGCAGTGAAAAGAATTTTTTTTTGAGAAATATGGATGTTCTAGCATATTGATTCAAAGTGACCATTTATCGAAACATCAAGAAGGGATGCAAGTGGGATCCCGCCAATATCCCAATATTAGTTAATTTGCAAATTCTTAGTTCCAAATTTGAACAGAAAGTCTTGAAATGAACTACGAGCGGGATATTGGGGGGTCCTACAAAATAAAGCCAAGGTGAACATATATCCATATATAGATGCTATTTCTGAAGCAACACAGGACACATAAATACTTGTTGCCTTTTACCATGCGTCATTAATCATTATATGTTCTGCCTCCATGGTTGATACCTAATTTTTTTTATCACATGTACCCTGAAAAACGAAAACATAAAGCGTGATATGTTGTTTCTAAGGGCTAGTTTGGTTGTAAGGAGAAAAATATCCTAGGGTTCTAGTCCCACAGTAGGGATTCCCATGACCATTGGGGGTCCCCTCCCCCGCCGGGAGAATCCCCACGTTAGTTTGGACAACGTGTCAGGGGGAGTAGACAATGCGTCTGGGGGAGTCGGTATCACGATCAAAAAAAACTTGACTTCCTATAAACGTCATCTCACTTCGAAAATGATTTGAAAATTATATTTCTCCTTACAAAATCTAGAAATACAAAGTGGGAAATCACGATCAGAAAAATTAATATATTGAAAGCATGAAAATTAACTTCATTCTACATAGGAACGTCATATCACTTCGAAATTATTTAAAAAATTGTATTTCACCCCATATCAAGGAATTCAAATACAAATTACTCAAAAAGATAGAGAATATTTCAAAAAAATTAAGGAAACATGAAATATACAAATAATAAAATAACAGTTGTTCGCAAGAGTTGGGAACGTTGTTCGCAAGAGTTGTTCCCAGGCCACAATCCTCCAAAGAGTCTTTCCCACCCAACTAAGGCTGGCTTCTTTTGGGCTTCCAAGATGCCTTCAAGGTCCTCAACCGCATAAGCGCGAAAGAACTCTATGGCTGCTGCTGAGGTTCCAACCGTTAAGCTCATCTCACGTATGTTCCGAGTCTCGAATGGTTTTTGGAGAGCTTCCCGAGCTTCCCCCGTATGAATCGAATCGATAAGCGGGGAGGTCTCCCCCTTATGGTTTCTGTCGCGCTGCTTCGTCCCGGAGTAAAACGATTTCCAGATTTTTCACGGATTTTTTGGGTTATTTCTTTAACAAGATTTTCTGAAAAATAAAAAGCTGGAAATATAAACTGACACTAGGCATCTTGTTAATTGTTAATAGGTTAGTTCGTAAAAATACCTCAAAATAATATAATAATACAAAATAAACATCTAGCAATGATATAAAATAAGTATAAAATATCAAAAATCATAGATACATTTACGACTGATACGTCTCAAACGTATCTATAATTTCTTATGTTCCATGCTTATATTATACCCATTGCTACATGTTTTATATACACTTTATATGGTTTTTATGCATTTTCTGGGACTAACCTATTAACAAGATGCCACAGTGCCAGTTCCCTGTTTTCTGCTGTTTTTGGTTTCAGAAAACCCGTTAAGGAAATATTCTCGGAATTGGACGAAACAAAAGCCAAAATGACTATTTTTCTCGGGAGCTTGCAGAACATCGAATACGAGAAGGAGTGGGGCCGAGGGACGCCAACACCATAGGCTAGCGCGGCCCCCCTTGCTGCGCGAGCACCAGGTGTGGGGCCCTCGGGCCTCCACCGCCTTCACCCTTTCGCCTACAAATACCCCCCGACATGAAAACCTAAACAACCCGAACACTTTTCCAGAAACCCTTACAGAGCCGCCGCCGTCGTCAACCCTCGTTCGGGAGGGTTCAGAACCTCTTCCCGGCACCCTGCCGGAGAGGGGAATCATCACCGGAGGGCTCTACATCACCATGCCCGCCTCCGGACTGATGCGTGAGTAGTTCATCCTTGGACTACGGGTCCATAGCAGTAGCTAGATGGTTGTCTTCTCCTTTTGTGCCATCATATTTAGATCTTGTGAGCTGCCTATCATGATCAAGATCATCTTTATGTAATGCTACATGTTGTGTTTGCTGGGATCCGATGGATATTGAATACTATGTCATTTGCTTCATAATATATCATGTTGTGTGTTGTTTATGATCTTGCATGCTCTCCATTGCTAGTAGATGATCTGGCCAAGTAGATGCTTGTGAGTCCAAGAGGGAGTATTTATGCTCGATAGTGGGTTCATGTCTCTATTTAATCTGGGGGAGTGACAGCAACCTCTAAGATTGTAGATGTACTGTTGCTACTAGGGATAAAACAGTAGTGCTTTGTCTAAGGATAATTGTATTACTTACATTACACACTTTGCCTAATGCAATAATCTGTTGCTTGCAACTTAATACTGAAAGGGGTGCGGACGCTAACCGGAAGGTGGATTATTAGTCATAGATGCGGTTGGAACGGTCTATGTATATTGTTGTAATGCCCAAATGAATCTCATACTAGACATCATTACTATAGTATATGCATCATTATGTAGTTCTTCATTCTGTCCTTTTCTTTAAACTGATAATATAACCAACTGCAAACATCATTTTCCACACCATACGTTTAATCATTTGTTATAGCAAGCCGGTGAGATTGACAACTTCACTGTTGAGTTGGAGCAAAGTTTCCTGATTGTGTTGTGCAGATTCCACCTCGCTTCAACAGCACTTTTTTGGCGCCGGGGAGAACTTTGTTGTGTTCTTCATCTCCTACTGGTTCGATAAACTTGGTTTCATAACTGAGGGAAACTTGCTACTACGCTCATCACACCTTTCTCTTGGGGTTTTCCAACTCCTCACACCCGTGAGCATCAAGCACTTTTCTGGCGCCGTTGCCGGGGAGATTGAAGCACATCTGCAAGGGGAGTCTCTCACTTCCCAATCTCTTTATTTTGTTTTTGTCTTGCTTAAGTTAAATTTTATTTCCTGTTTTGTTTGTTTTTAAATATCAAAAGCACAAAAAAATTAGTTACTTGCATTTTATTTACTTTGTTATTATCTTGTTTGTTTCTTATTATCAAAAATACAAAAAAAATAGTTTCAATTACATCTAGTTTATTTTTCAGTCTATCATCATGTCTAGCCCTATTCCTGTCACTATGTCACCTGAGGAATCAATCTTAACTTTTAAGCAAAAGAGTGAAGAAACTTTTGGAGAAGCCTGGTATAGAATTTTTTAAACCTATGGTGAAACCGAACCAAGAATGACATTGAGCATGTTTCTTCGTAGCTTCTATTTTGGACTTGTTCTTTTCTATAGATATGCTTTGGATGCTGTAGTAGGAGGAGATTTTCTTAAATGTGATGGAGATCAAGCTTTTAATGCAATAAAGAAATTAATCACATCATCTTCAATCAACAAATGTGATACAAGCCTTGGGAATATTCATATTAGGTTAAACACCCTTGAATCACATATATCTTGTTTAAAAGAAGGGTATGCTCAGATTCGCGAATATTATGATTATGTTCCTGTAAACTTTGAACCTTCATCGTGGCTCCCTATAATTAAAATTGCTATTTGCGGTGAAACCTTCCATGCTCGTTGTGATATTATGTCTGAGTTTTGCCTTATGCCTAAGTATATTTATGCATCTTTAAATCTTTGGGGACTTACTGAAGGGGGAGAAGGAATAAATCTTACGAATAATGCAATTATACAACCCATTGGGATAGCTGAAGGAGTGTTTACAACATTTTTCGGAAGAACGGTATCCACTGATTATCTTGTTATTTAATGTGTAGGGACAGGACAAATTACACTTGGAAGGTCTTTGCTGAAACTCTTGGGAGCAGTGATAGATGTTGGGAAAGGTACTATGAATTTCACCTCCTCTCCGGGATGTGGTCAGGTATTCCCCAGAACCAAGAGTAAGAATAAGAGTAAGAAAAATAGGCGAAGAGCCCTTCGTACAAACCATAATGTTGATGCTTCTTCTCTTGGAAACACTTGAGTTTTGCTTTCTGTGCCTAGCTCAAAGGCGTTAAATAAAAGCGCTTATGGGAGACAACCCACTTTTTATTCCTGTTATTTTCTTTTATTGAGTCAAGGAACATGCCTAACTCTGTAGCAATTCCTTTGTATCTTTATTTTATTGCAAAGTTGTGTCAAGTTAAGCCTCTGGTAGAAAGTTGATGCTAGATTTGGATTCCTGCGCAGGAACAGTTTTCTGCTGTCCATCGTTTAATTCGTAAGAATTCACAGAAAAATCAAAATGACCTGTGATTTTTTGTGCATGATCCTCAGATATGTATGCAACTTTCATTAGTTTTGAGTTTTCTGATTTGAGCAAGTTAAGTGCCTCGAAAAAATTCGTCTTTACGGACTGTTCTGTTTTTGACAGATTCTGCCATTTATTTTGCATTGCTCCTTTTGCTGTTTTTGAATGGATCTTTTTGTTCCATAAAATACCAGTGGCTGTAGCTAATGTCCAGTAGCATGTGTAATGGTTTTGTCCATACAGAATATGAGAATTTTTTATTATGCACTAACCCTCTAATGAAGTTTACTTTGAGTTTGGTATGGAGTAAGTTTTCAAGTATCAAGAGAGTGGATGATATGATGTGATCAAGAAGATGAAAAGAGCCTAAGCTTGGGGATGCCCCCGTGGGTCATCCAAGCATATTTTAAGAAGACTCAAGCATCAAAGCTTGGGGGGCATCCCCTTCTTCATCAACAACTTATCAGGTTATCTCTAGTGAAACTATATTTTAATTCCGTCATATCTTATGTGCTTTACTTGGAGCGTCTGTTTGTTTTTATTTTTGCTTTGTTATTTTTGTTTTCTGAATAAAATGGATGCTAGCATTCTTGTCTGGGAGAGAGACACGCTCCGCTTTTTCATTTGAATACTCCTATTCTTCACTTACATTTGTTGAGTATTCTTCTATAGCTACTGCAATACTTTCAGCTCTTATTTTTCATGCACCTCTTGTTCAGAGCTGTTAGTTTTCATATGCAGGGCCGGCTCTGGGATTTCAAAGGCCCCGGGGCGAGATTCGTCGATGGGCCCAAACACACAAAAATCCGAACGTTGGGTTCTGCCTTCTTGCCTTCCTGTAAGCGACCTCACCTTGCGTGACTGCCTTCTTGCCTTCCTGGACGCTGGGCTCGAAGCGATCGTTCGTATTTGCTCTTTTTTTCTATATACCTATGGGCCCCTATTTGGACGGGGCCCCGGGCCGTCGCCCCTGCTGCCCTGCCCCAGAGCCGGGCCTGTTCATATGTTATACTCTCTTGCTTCATTGTTAAATACTTGGAGAGTTTATGTTTAAATAAGTTGATTGGTGTTTGGTTGGAAACAGAAAATGCTAAATGTGGTAAATGGTATAAAGAAAATAAACATGCTCTTATGAATTGTTATCTTGTATGTTGTGGTACTTGGCAATTGTTTTGAGCTCTCAAGTAGATCATGTTTAAGCTTTTACATCATATAGTTAAAACCCATTAATGGAGAACTACCGTAGAGCTTGTTGAAATTTGGTTTGCATGTTTGGTATCTCTAAGGTCTAGATATTTTCTAGTAAAAGTGTTTGAGCAACAATGAAGACAATGTAGAGTTTTACAATACTTGCCATATGTTTTTATATACGTCCTGTTGTCATAGTTTATACTTGTGTTTGCTTCAAACAACCTTGCTAGCCAAGCCTTGTACTGAGAGGGAATGTTTCTCGTGCATCCAAAATCCTTGAGCCAAAACCCATGCCATTTGTGTCCATCATACCTACCTACTACATGGTATTTTCTGCCATTCCAAGTAAATACTTCATGTGCTACCTTTAATTCAAAACTTACTATCCCTTATTTGTGTCAATGTTTATTAGCTCATGAGGAAGTATGTGGTGTTACGGATATCAACCTTGTCATTTGCTTTTAGACAGACTTTCACAACCGGACTTGTGGCATATACATCCGCTTATCCATTAACAACTTTAACCGCTGCAATCTCTTCACATTTTTGCCCTGATCTAATCAGCCAAGCAATGATACTAGTTTTTAACTACATGTGTAAACAAAATAGATAAGAGAGATGATCTACCTTGCTGGTAGAAATAACGTCCTTCATGTGAGCCGCTCTTAGAAAGTCTGGTTGACAAGGGGGGTAGAGTGCCCATTACCATTTGTTGACAACGACAAACACCACTCAAAAACTTACTTTTATGCTCTCTATATGATTTTAAAAGCCTATAAAACCAAGAAGCTCTAGCACATGCTTGTATCCCTGCTTCCCTCTGCGAAGGGCCTATCTTTTACTTTATGTTGTGTCAGTTTACCTACTTCTTTCTGTCCCCGAAGCAAACACTTGTGTCAACTGTGTGCAACAACTCTTATATGCTTACTTATTGGACTTGTTATATTCCTTTATGTTGACAACTATCTATATGATATACATGTTCAAAAAGTTGAAAGTCAATGCTGAAACTTATATCTTTCTTTGTGTTGCTTCAATACTCTTTTACTTAGAGAATATTGCTTTATGAGTTAACTCTTATGTAAATCTTTTTTATGCTTGTTTGAAAGTACTATTCGTGAAAAGTTTTTACTTATATGATGTAGTTGTTTACTCCTTGTCTATTTGTTAGCAAACTATAGATCATTGCTTTGAGTCACTTCATTCATGACATGAGCCTTACAATATTATATGATCAAGATTATGTGAAAGCATGTCACTCCAGAAATTATTGTTGTTATCGTTTTACCTACTCGAGGACGAGTAGAACTAAGCTTGGGGATGCTTGATACGTCTCAAACGTATATATAATTTCTTATGTTCCATGCTTATATTATACCAATTGCCTACATGTTTTGTATACATTTTATATGGTTTTATGCATTTTCTGGGACTAACATATTAGCAAGATGCCATAGTGCAAGTTCCCTGTTTTGTACTGTTTTTGGTTTCAGAAAACCTGTTAAGGAAATATTCTCTGAATTGGACGAAACAAAAGCCAAAGTGCCTATTTTTCTCGGGAGGTTCCAGAACACCGAAGACGAGACGGAGTGGGGCCGCGAGGCGCCCACACCATAGGCCGGCGCGGCTCCCCCCTTGTCGCGCGAGCAAAAGGTGTGGGGCCCTCGGGCCTCCACCGCCTTCGCCCTTTCGCCTACAAATACCCCCCGACGTGAAAACCTAAAGAGGCGGAACACTTTTCCAGAAACCCTTACGGAGCCGCCGCCGTCGTCAACCCTAGTTCGGGAGGGTTCAGAACCTCTTCCCGGCACCCTGCCGGAGAGGGGAATCATAACCGGAGGGCTCAACATCACCATGCCCGCCTCCGGACTGATGCGTGAGTAGTTCATCCTTGGACTACGGGTTCATAGCAGTAGCTAGATGGTTGTCTTCTCCTTTTGTGCCATCATGTTTAGATCTTGTGAGCTGCCTATCATGATCAAGATCATCTTTATGTAATGCTACATGTTGTGTTTGCTGGGATCCGATGGATATTGAATACTATGTCATTTGCTTCATAATATATCATGTTGTGTGTTGTTTATGATCTTGCATGCTCTCCGTTGCTAGTAGATGCTCTGGCCAAGTAGATGCTTGTGACTCCAAGAGGGAGTATTTATACTCGATAGTGGGTTCATGTCTCTATTTAATCTGGGGGAGTGACAGCAACCTCTAAGATTGTAGATGTATTGTTGCTACTAGGGATAAAACAGTAGTGCTTTGTCTAAGGATAATTGTATTACTTACATTACACACTTTGCCTAATGCAATAATCTGTTGCTTGCAACTTAATACTGAAAGGGGTGCGGACGCTAACCGGAAGGTGGATTATTAGTCATAGATGCGGTTGGAACGGTCTATGTATATTGTTGCAATGCCCAAATGAATCTCATACTAGACATCATTACTATAGTATATGCATCATTATGTAGTTCTTCATTCTGTCCTTTTCTTTAAACTGATAATATAACCAACTGCAAATTGTTTCTTTCATTTTCTGCAAACATCATTTTCCACACCATACGTTTAATCCTTTGTTATAGCAAGCCGGTGAGATTGACAACCTCACTGTTGAGTTGGAGCAAAGTTTCCTGATTGTGTTGTGCAGATTCCACCTCGCTTCAACAGCACTTTTTTGGCGCCGGGGAGAACTTTGTTGTGTTCTTCATCTCCTACTGGTTCGATAAACTTGGTTTCATAACTGAGGGAAACTTGCTACTACGCTCATCACACCTTATTCTTGGGGTTTTCCAACTCCTCACACCCGTGAGCATCAACGACGTATCATCCCAGACACGACACACTGATGACCCACAAGTATAGGGGATCGGAACAGTCTTCGAGGGAAGTAAAACCCAAATTTATTGATTCGACACAAGGGGAGCCAAAGAATATTTATAAGTCTTAACAGCGGAGTTGTCAATTCAGCTGCATCTGTGAATAGACTTGCTCGAGACAGATTATCAATAGCAACAGTTTTATAGTAGTGACAGTAGTGAAATAACAGCAGAAGTGAAATAAAGACAGCAGAATTAAAATACTGTAGGCATAGGGACGGATGAACGGGCGTTGCATGGATGAGATATTTCATATAATAACCAAGTCATGGGCATTTGCAGATAAATAAGATAAAGCATCCAAGTATTTATTAACCATAGGCATGTGTTCCAATTTAGTTGTGCGTGCTCGCAATGAGAAACTTGCACATCATCTTTTGACCTACCAGCCCGTTGCAGCGGGGACTCAAGGGAAACTACTGGTAATTAAGGTACTCCTTTTAATAAAGTACTGGAGCAAAGCATTAACATTCCGTGAACACATGTGATCCTCACATCACAGCCATTCCCCTAGGCTGTCCCAATTATTGTCACTTTGGGACCTAGAGTTCCGGACAATGACATGTGTAATACAACTCATAGATATGATCCAAAACAATAATTATCTTCATGATACAATAACATGTTCAGATCTGAAATCATGGCACTCGGGCCCTAGTGTCAAGCATTAAGCATAACAAGTTGCAACAATGACGTAAAACACCGATAACGGATACTAGGCACCATGCACTAATGATGTTACAGTTATTATATGAACGATCTCATCCAATCCCTACCATCCCCTCAAGACTACATCAGGGAATTACTCACACATGGATGGGGGAAACGATGATGGTTGATGGAGAGGCGTTGGTGATGACGATGGCGATGATCCCCTTCGATTCCCAGTCCCAGCGGGGTGCCGGAACAGAGACTTCAGGTCCCCGAATTGAGTTTCGAGGTGGCGGCGGCGCTCAGATGCGTTTCTGGAAAAAGTGCTCGGGGTGTCTCTGTTTTTAGGTCAGGAGCACCTTATATCCGAGGGGGGGCGCGAGTACGTGACCGAGGCGGCCACACCATGTGGTGGCACGGCCAGGGGCTTGCCGCGCCACCAGGTGGTGTGGGACCCTCGTGGCTCTTCTCCTTTCCCCCTTCTGGCTCTGTGATTCTTCGGGGAAAATAATGACTTTGGGCTTTTTCCTGGTGTTTTTCCTGAAAGTTGATTTTCTGCACAAAAACGAGACACCAGGGCAATTCTGCTGAAAACAGCGTTAGTCCGTGTTAGTTGCATTCAAAACACATAAATTAGAAGTGAAACAATAGCAAAAGTGTTCGGAAAAGTAGATACGTTTTGGACGTATCAACTCCCCCCAAGCTTAGCTTATTGCTTGTGCTCAAGCAATTCAGTTAACAACTGAGTGCGATAAAAGAACTTTCACGAACACATTTGCTTCATATGATGTAAATATTCTCTCTGTGTGGACAAATGCTTAGGCTATTCATAATAAGATATATGTAAATGGTGTCACCCAATAGTTATGTAAGCCATGAAGAGATGCCAATCATACCAATAATAAATAACATGAAACATATCAATTCACAGGATTGCAAAGCTCATAATAAAGTATGATAAGGTGGTATTTCGCTTGCCCGAATGTGTACAACAAAACATAAATGCACAGGCACCTCTGAATTTCAAGAGAAGACTAGAAATAAAGATATCAAAGATAAAAGCATCAAAGTTACACCGCAGTTAACAATATTCTGGGACAAGCACATTACACTAAGAATGACAACTATGGTCTCAAGAAGGTGCTCAAAGAGGGATGGTGACTCAACAATAAAGTAAAAAATAGGCCCTTCATTGATGGAAGCAGGGATTTAACATGTGCTAGAGCTTTTCATTGTTTTGAAAACAGAGGTAAAAGTGTTTTTGAGTGGTGATTGATTTGTCAACGAATGGCAATAGAGTTCCTGTTATTTTCCATACTAAGCAAGTTGAGAGCGGTTCCGATTTATTTAAAACAAGCATTTATAATATGCACCTTATTTATATAATTTGACACTCCTCCCAATCTTTGCTTTCTCAAACCATGGCTAACCGAATCCTCGGGTGCCCACCAGCAATCACATACCATGGAGGAGTGTCTATTTTTTTCTTTTCAAAACTTTGGGATATTATAGTGGTCTAACCAGCCCTTTGCAAAATTAATGACGAGCAGATGGAGCATGCAAGTCGATGGTTACTTAATTATTATGAAAGATAACAATCCCAACTACTACTTCCTCATGCGCTAAAACAGTGTCACAAATTGAGAAGTTGTTTGAAGGTTTTAAAGATAGCACATGCAAATTTACTTGAATGGTTTGAAATGCCATACATAGGTGTTTTTGATGTACTCTTTGGGATAACTTGGTTTTCAGGGATTTGGAAGCACAAGTATTTGCAGCTTAGTACAAGTGGAGGCTAGCAATAGACGGGGAAGCGACAATTCAAGAGAGCAATAACCGTCATAATCATGCTTGCGACAAATAAAATTAACGGAGACGTAAAAATGATACTAGAACTCTGAGACAAAATAAATCATCGATGCTTAATTGACTTTTTGTTTTCAGCCATAACATGTGTAAGCATGTACCAAGTCGATTCAAATGAATTATTCAGAGTAGGATACCACAATGTCATATTCTACTATGAACAGAACAATGCAAGCAAATATCCACGAAACATGTTATCTACCATTAATAAATTGGGACCGATCATAAGAGAACATGAACTACTAAGCATCCACCAATAGACATATACCTTATGCGAACCATCTAAGAATGCTCACATGAATGAGTATATGTACAAAAATGAAAAACAAATAGAGTTCATTACCAGCCTCTTACCCAACTCGAATTGTCAAAGATCATCATTATTGCCTTTTCACTTGTGTGCTTGAAAGATATGAGATAATAACCAAGCTCCATGGAGTAACTGAAGGTGATGAACTCTGAAACAAACTATACAAAACCAAAGAGAAACAAGAAATATTTTTGAGTTTTTGGACTTAGGAACTAAAACAGAACAGCCAGCAAATACGAATTTTTTTGAGGCCCTTAACATGATCAGATCAGAAAACTCAAAACTAATGAAAGTTGCATACATATTTGAGGATTATGCTCACGAAATTTCAGACCATTTGGATTTTTCAGTGAAAAGTTATGAATTAAACGGTGGACAGCAGAAATCTGTCCCTACGCGAAACAGCAAACAACAGAGTAAAACATTTTTGTGTTTTTGCATATTGAACCGAATTAAATACTAAGCATACTAATACTAAATACTAAACCAACTAGCAAGAGAAATAATAAAAATATTTTTGGTCTTTATGAGTTTTGGAAAGTAAAACAAATCATGAACAAATAAAAGAAAGAAAACAAAAGCGAAACATTGATATACAAAGTACCGAATGATAATGATATATAGATGAGTGTGCTATCGGTATACCTCCCCCCAAGCTTAGGCTTTTGTCCTAAGTGAGAATCAGCCCCATGGCGAGTACGATGAACCCCACCCTGGTGGGTCGTTCCGGGCGTGATCATATTCTGGCTCGGTCGAACAAGAAAAAGAGGTGGAAGGCCCGGCGTAGTTGTGTTACGGGTACGAAGAGCCAGCAGTGTCAGGGGGCTGGCCGAAATCATCCTCGGTCCCATGCGTATCATCCTCCATGCTCTGGCTATGCTGAGCCACGTATGCGTCAAGCTCAGCCTCCGAAAGTGACCATCTTTCCCTATGATCAAAATCAAACAAAAGAGGCGCAGGCAAACAAATAATCCTGGGAGTTTCAGTGGTTCTCCAACCTGACTTCTTGAAAAAGGTTATCGCATACGGGAGGCTACTCAAATTACCAGAAGAAGCAATAAAACCATGTTTCCTCATGGCAAAAACATCTAATCTCTCCGGAGAAATCTGAAAATCATTATAATGAGGGACCAAACCATGCATGTCTAGCAAACGTGAAGCAATGAGTCCCCCGCAAATACCACCTTTCTCGCGGTTAGTGGCAAGAAGATAAGCTATCAATGCACCCAAGTTATATGTTCTATCCCGATGCAAAGCAGCAGCTAAGAATGCCAAGTCATGCACAGATAGTTTGCTCCCAACTTTCCTAGCAAGGACACACTTCGTGATAAAATAGGCAAAATATCGAATGCATGGGAGATGAATACTCCGAATTTTACCATGTTCATCCGAGAAGCTCCTGCCCTGGCAAATATCCTT
Organism: Poa annua; assembly: GCA_026929855.1. Classification (NCBI taxonomy): domain Eukaryota; kingdom Viridiplantae; phylum Streptophyta; class Magnoliopsida; order Poales; family Poaceae; genus Poa; species Poa annua. The sequence continues at coordinate 23,340,789 of CM049439.1, read as the reverse complement.
GTACAGGTCCATCAATGTCTTGGGCTTCTCCTTGACCTTCTCTCGCGATCCCAATTGTGGCACCTTAATCGCTGTACAAAAATCATCGAAAGGCAAGTTGACAGTTTTATTGTAAATTTTGTAGTGCACCATGGGGTTAGATGAGGATAAGTTGCAAGTAAAGTCCTGCACCACAGACATAGCAAGTTTTACATATTGGTTAGGTTCACCAACAGCAAAATACTCCAATCCTGCATTAGAGAGAAAAGTTTGAAAATCCCGTGCAATCCCCGCAGCATTCATGAATTCGGGGCATGGATAGGCAGCGGGAAATACACCCTCCTCACGGTGAACTGCCATGACTTCATGCACCACTAGTTCATGTTGGTTGATGTGATGCCTATTCCAATCCATATTCTGAAATTTTTAACAAGTGTTATAGAAATTGATTTTGAGCCAACTAAATGAGGGGAATCTACTATAGTGAATTGCTAGAGGCTTAAGCATGCATCAAAACTAGTTATTCCAACTTAGAACAAGCATTTAAACTCACTAAACATGACATCTACAGCAGCAAAATACTCAAGATAAAATCCACTAAACAAAATTCTATTTGGATGATCGGAGGAGTCACATACCGGAGGGCAAAATCCCCAAATATCAGCAGCAAAGATGGGCTGATGATGGAGATCGAAAATGCGCAGCAAGAACAGGAAGAACACGAAAAATTTCAATGGTTGGGTGTTTGGTCGGGAGAGAGAAAGGTTGGGGAGGAATGAGAGTAAGTGAAGTGACCTGTGGGTCCCACACCATGTGCTGGCGCGGCCCAAGGGCAGTCGCGCCACCATGTGGTGTGGGGGCCCTGTGGGTCCCCCTGGCCACTCTCTGGTGTTTTCTGAATCCTCCCAGAAAAATAGGAATTTTGACATAAATTTTTTAAAATTCTGAGAAATTTTATTTCTGGGCATTTTATGGTATTTTGCATTAATAAATTTAATGTTGAAAAATTGTTTTCTAACACCAAATACAACTAAACTTCGCAAACTAAATGGAATTACAGTAGGTAAAACAAGGATTAGAGAAAGAAAGTTGTTTAGCACCTCTATGCATTTAAAACATATTTGTTAACAAGGTTGATCAAGTCTTACCACCAAATAAATTTTAGATGACATAAAAGGATTCAAACATTGTGAGACACTCATGTTACCTTGTATTGCATTGGTATGGATCCAATCATAAGAGTTTTGTATTCTTCTCTATAAGGGCAATCAATACTTCCCACTTTGATGGACCTCAAATTAGTAATTGTATTAACTCCATAAATTTTATCCACTCTCTTGGGGAAATAAACAGTATGTTCCTTGTCATCCACATGAAAAGTTACTTTTCCTTTATTGCAATCAATAACAGCCCCTGTAGTGTTTAGAAAAGGTCTCCCAAGAATAATAGACATATTATCATCTTCAGGCATTTCAAGCACAACAAAGTCAGTCATGATTAAACAATTATTAGACACTTGAACATGAACATCCTCACAAATACCAACCGGAAAAGCAGTAGATTTATCAGCCATTTGCAAAGATATATCAGTAGGTATCAATTTATCCAAATAAAGTCTCTTGTAAAGAGAGAAAGGCATAACACTAACTCCTGCTCCCAAATCACATAGAGCAGTTCTAACATAATTATTTTTAATAGAGCAAGAAATGGTTGGTATAACTGGATCACCCAACTTCTTTGGAACCTTGCCATTGAAAGAGTAATTAGCAAACATAGTAGATATTTCCTCATTAGGAATTTTCCTTTTGTTAGACACAATATCTTTCATATATTTTGAATAAGGAGGCAATTTAATAGCATCAGTCAAATGAATGTGCAAGAACAGAGGTTTCATCCATTCACAAAATTTATTATAATGTTCTTGTTCTTTTGTTTTAAGTTTCTTACCAGGAAAAGACATTTGTTTTTTAACCCAAGGTTATCTTTCACTACCATGTTTCTTAACAATAAAATCTTCCTTAGTGTACTTTTCATTTTTATTATGCTTTTCAGGTTCTTCTTCTATTTCTTCCTTATCCGAATTGTTATTCTTATCATTATCATTAGAATTATTACTATCATTGTTATGTTCATTACCACTTTCAGTTTCAGCATCAGAAATAGATATACTATTAGGATCATTAACAAGTTCAGAGGATTCTACAACAGTTTTATGTTTCTTCTTCTTTTTCTTAGAAGGAGCACTAGGTTTATTAATTCGTTGAGAATCTTGTTCAATTCTTTTAGGATGTACTTCAGGATATAAAGGATCCTGAGTAGAAATACCTCCTCTAGTTGTTACTTCGCAAACATGTTTTTCTTTATCAATAGAGGCATTCATTAACAAATCTTTTTGCACTTTAGTAAGTTGATAAATTTGAGTTTGAACCATATGAAAATGTTTAATAAGTATTTTAACATCATTGGAGGTTCTATCAACAATATCATGCAAGTTACTAATAGCACGAGAATTTTCCATTAAATGATTCTCTATTCTCATATGAAAATTACATTGCTTAGCAATAAAAGTATCAAATTCATCTAAGCATTGAGCAGGAGGTTTTGAGTAAGGAATATCTCTATCATCAAACCTTTGAAGAGAGTGTACCTCAATTATGGGTGAAGGAGGAATTGGCTTACATAATTCTTCAATAGGAGGTAAATTCTTCACATCTTCAGATTTAATACTGAAAGGACACGGATGTCGCCTAGAGGGGGGGGTGAATAGGCGATTAAAATTAATACGGTTTAATGCTTGTATAAATGCGGAATAAAACTCTTGTTTAATTTATCAAGCAAGAAACCTAAACAAGCTATGTTTACCTATGTGCACCAACAACTTATGCTAAGCAAGATAAGCAACTATGTGATAGCAAGATATATTACTTCAAGCTCGATGGCTATCACAAGGTAAATTGCATAAGTAAGAAGCTCGGGTATAGAAATACCGAGGCACTTGGAGACGATGATTTATCCCGAAGTTCACTTCCGAATGGAAGCTACGTCTCCGTTGGAGCGGTGCGGAGCCACAAAGTTATACCCGAATAGCCGTCAATGGCACACCGTAATCTCCTTCGTGCCTCCACCAATGCGGAGTGCCACGAAGCACTATGGGACACTTGAGGGTGGTCACCGAACCCGTACAAGGATGAGGCACACTTCACAACTTAATTGGAGGCTCCCACCGAATTCCCGCGGCTCCCAAAGCCACACGAATCAACAAGGTTGAGGCACACTCCACAACTTAATTGGAGGCCTCCAACTATCCCGCGAGCCACCAAAACTCCGAGATCAACTACAACCGTCTAGGGTACCCAAGTACCCAAGAGGAACAAGCTCTAGGGCACCCAAGCACCCAAGAGTACTAAGCTTCTCAACTTTGATTTCCACGTATCACCGTGGAGAACTCAAACCGATGTAACTAATGCAATGGGCAAGAACACAAGAAGTTCCCAAAATCCTTCTCTCTCAACTCCCACCAAAGCAACTAATGCTATGGGTAGGAGAGGAGAGGAAGAACAAGGAAGAACACCAAATTCGTCCAAGATCTAGATCCAAAAGCTTCCCCTCACTTAGAGGAGAGATTGATTGGTGGAATGATAGATCTAGATCTCCTCTCTCTTTTCCATCTAATTGGAGGCAAGAATCATGGAGTAATAGAGAGAAAGCAAGCTCCAAAAGGTCAACAATGGTGGGGGAAAAGAGCTCAAGAAGTTGGGTACCTTTTGGGGAAGAAGGTCCCCTAAATAGCCCCCCACGAAATCTGCCCGTTGGCCTTTTTCCCGAGGGCCGGCCATGCTGGGGTCAAGGGCCGGCCATAGGGCCGGCCATGTCGCTCCTGTTTTTTTCTCAGGGCGAAGGGAGGTAAGGCCGGGCACCCGAAAACGCGATATCTTTGACTTCCGGACTGCGTTTTCGATGATTTTGGGCTCGTTGCATTCGTTACAACGAGCACTACAAGATGGTATAGAGAAACATCATAGTGCATCACAGTGGCAAAAAAAATGGTAAAAGGTTTGATCTCTCAATTAAAGAACAACCGGTAAAACCGCCAACACCAAAAACGCAACAAGTTTTTCATACGAAATCCGTTTTCGGTGAGCTTGGGCTTGGCATGTAGAACACGACAAGCACCAAAGCCACACAAGGAGAGAAACAAAATAAGAACCAAGAAATATGATGATGCCAAGTATGCAAAGGTTTGAGCTCTCTCCGATAGATACGATAAAGCTTAGTTGAGAGCCCCTCTTGATAGTACGGTATCTAACCTATACCCCTATCTAGATCGTACCTTTGCCTTGTGCATTCCACTTGAGCTAGATGATGAAGATCTTGATCTCTTCAAGTGGATCACCTTTCTTGATTGCGCTTCGCTCGGTGAAGACTCACATATTGCTCCCCCATACTCCACTATGGGAGAGCCTATTTTAGGCACATCTTCAAATGACCATTTTCTCCAAATGGGTTGCAAGCTTCAAGCATAAGATTTCTTCGAGATGCTTCTCTTGAACTTGCACTTCAACCTTGATGGCGATTCCCACTTGACGTCATCCTTCATGGGCTATATGAATCTTCATTTGATGCAAGCCCATAGAAATATACCTAAACCCATATAGGCATACCACACACATAGATCATGGGTTAGTTCACAAAGCTATATGGACAAGTGCTTACCATACCAAGAGATACATGATCCCACTTGGTACATCTTGTAGCTTTGTGTGTTGATCGAACATCTTGATCAACCTTGTATCTTTTCTTCTCTCTTAATTAGATGATATCTTGAAGATAATCATAACGATCACATAAATCCTTTTCTTCAATACATACTTGCAATATGCTCCACGCTCATATGACCAATCATAGAATACCTCCTCTAACCATAGCTTGGTCATCACATAATCTTCTTATTGATCATCTCAAATATATCCATGCAACTCGATGATCTTGATGCCAAATACTCCATTATATCACTATCTTTATGGCATCAACCTTGACTACAACATCAAACAAGGTCTATGGACAAACACTACAAGTATAACTCAATGCAACCATTAGTCCATAGGGATTGTCATTAATTACCAAAACCATACATGGGGGCGCCATGCCCTTTCAATCTCCCCCATTTTGGTAATTGATGACAATCTCTTTTACGAGGGTTTATATAATGATTTCAGCAACCATGCATGCATGAAAACAAGCAAGGATGCATGAGCATGAAAGGTAAATGCTTATGAGCACAACAAAAGCATAAAACCAATTCCCTTAAACCCTCTAAAACTTCTCCCCCATTGACATCCATTTCCAAAATGGGCAAAAAATCTTAGAAGGTCAATATAGTAAGAGCTCCCCCATAATGTGTGCATTTCTCAAAATTCGAGTGAAATTAAATGCCCATATTCAAAGAAGAATAGTACTAGGAAGATCGAACTATATTTAGGATCCAAAGTTTCCAAAAGAAAGATACGGAAAATATTTTTACCTTATCCAAATACAAAGCAAACAAGGGATCCAACAAAACAATTGATCAAAATATGTTATGATTTGAGTAAAAGGAGGTTTTCAAGAAAAATAGAGGAGCTCCCCAATATTTGTACACAATGTGGATTATGGAATTAAAAAGCAAGGTGCACAAACATGGAATCCTCACTCCCCATCATCTTTTGAGAAACAAGCCATGTGCAAGAGCATAGGATATGAGACAAGGCATATCACTTGCAAAAATTATTCATACGGTTGGGCATAGAGTAGAAGAGTATCAATGAATACCAATTTAAAAGGCATCATTAATGAATAAAAGTCCCAACAAAATGGTATGTGTGTGACATGGCAAATGCTTGTATAAGACTAATAAAGAGTGAGCAATGCGCATCATCATAGTCTTATATAGATGATAAGATAGAGCCAATCATGTCATTTAAACACACAATGAAAATGACTTCAAATATATGGTAAATAGATTCACAAGCACAAAGAGATGCAAAATAAAAATCAAGGCTTGTGTGTTATCCCATGGTGAAGATAATAGACTTGTCAAGACAAGCATGAAGTCAAGGATATTTACCAAGATGAGTGCGCAATAATGTGGTAAGATACCAAGATAGATAGGCACTCATAAGCAAATTCTTTCCGGTGTCACATCAAAGAATTAAAAGGATTGAAAAAGGTGACAACAAAGAATTAGGATATCAAGTAAAAGTAAAGATGTAATTTTTTTCATGTCTATACGTTTCTAAGTGGACAACAATCATATGATATACATCCACAAAGAAACATGTACACACAAAATTAGTTACTAAAGAAAATGAACAAGATATCCATAAGGATGTCATAGAATATACACATATGGTATTTATTTAGGATCATAGCCCATAGCTCAAAATTGCCATAGTGTATATTAATGAACTTCAAACTCAAGCATATCAAGGCATCACAAGAATCTATAAGGGAAAATAGATAGGGATGCATTGATAAAAGCAACGAGTATCAATAGACCTAAATAGATTATGCAAATGCATCAATATTGCACATGAGGGTATTTGAGAAAGAGATATACAATAGAATTATTAGGTTGGTGTATTTGGGATAGGTAGTCCCCTTTATACACAATCATCTCAACTTACTTTTGCTTGCAATAAAGAAGTTTCTTTATAATCTTGAAAAAGCCACAATAAAGGCTAATAAATAATGTTCATGCCATGATGCAACCTACACAAGGTTGAATGCTAGAAAAGTATGCATGAGGGTAGATACTTGTTACCAATATGACATTGGGTTGATAGAGTAGATATGAGTTCATCAACCGTCCTAGCATGACTCAAATAAGCTTGTGGTGAGTACATCTCCTTGCGAGTGAGCCAAGCATCCAATGCATCTCCCATGTACCTAAAACACATTTAAGTACAAAATGGTTCCCACACTAATTGGGTTCAAAGTAGTTAGTCAAACTACCATACATAGGAGGAACTCCACAAAAATACGTGCATATAGATATGAAATTGAATTTCATGCACGTCTTAGCCGAATTAGGATTATGTGGAGTTTCCCTTATATATTGGCACAAGAAAGAAATCATGCCATACGGTAAGCATGTAGTAGATATGCATGACTACAACCTTTAATACCAAAGGAAATATAATTTGGACAAAACATCAAGAAATCAAAGAAAGTCCAAGCTATATCAAAGATCCAAATTAACAAATTATTTATATACTAATGGATTCCAAATCAAACCAACACATGATTCATAAGTTACCAATTTGAAAAGCTACCAAATTGAAATATGAGACCAATTAACACAATAGCAATTTGAAACAAGATACTAATTAAACATACATCAAGAAAGTAGGTATCAAATTTCAATTGGACGTACCAATTGAGACTAACTCCCAAAAAGAGCAAGGTTCCAACAAATAAACCAAACCCTCAACACTGTTCATGATGGCATAAAGTACCAAGACGAAAAGGTTTATCTTCCATAGAGACGCGTCATTGGGATTAGGGAGCAATACAAAGGCTAAAATGACACCCGAATACAACTAGTGTATAAGAGGATATAGGGTAGCTCGCCCAATAATAATGCACTATATATGATCTTGCATTTAAATACCAAATGCACAATTAGAATCATCGCTCTCCAAATATCTATTAAAATACGAGTAATATAGCAAGAGAAAGCACTAGGATCCAATATAAAGATAAAGATATGGTTTACTCAATATAGGATAGCTCACCCAAGAATCGTGCTTTATCTATAGCCTTTGAAGGCAACATGCACAATAATGGGATCAATGCCTCTCCTACTCCAATTAAATCACTAGGAAAGTTTGAGTAAAACAAAAGGATCCACACGTAGCAAGGAAGACTACATGAGTTAAAACATAATGATTATTAACAAGAAATAAGATAATAAATCACGAGCCTATATGAAGATGATCTACAAATTCCACCACAATTATGAATATCACTTGTCAAGGACAAGGAGTATATGGAGATATTTCTCGGTGGTATATTGGAATGATTTTCAAGATCATCTACACAACAACTAAGCAAATGTCAATGGATAAGATTGAAGCACAAAACTTAGGTAGATAATGTTCTTGATCGCTTCAAATATTCATGCAAGCATGTAAAGCAACTACAAAGAGTAGCTTGAAGCAATCGGTTTTCAAAAGGATATATAAATATCATATTGGAGGAGAACCATATCAAGAACATTTGTTTCAAACAAGATCCACAAGATGAGCATATTTAAACTTTTGGGAGAATTGGAACTTTGTTTGAGCATCATGCCACATGGAAACAAGATAATGTACAATACCAATTCCAAGTGGCAATACCTCATATGTTCACATTTTCTAGGCTAGTAATATGCACATAGCTTATTACTCCCCCATAATGTGATAATCCATTTGTTCTCAACAAGAGGCAAATAAAATCCAACTATAGATAATTAATGGACATTATATAATTTCAATTTCCCATGAGAATGACAAGCCACATAGATAATAGATGAAAGTGATATATCAACACTAGGTGGTATTTCTCATGAATACACATTTTTAGGATTGTGAAGAGCAAAAAGCATATCACTCCCCCAAAATGGGATAGTTCATTAATCTCTCCAACAAGAGCCAATTAAGATATAAGTAAGTTGATATAAAGGCTCAACATAACACCACACGTACATGATGTGCAAACCAACATACACATACTTAATTATTTAAGATAAGTAAGTAGAGAGCACAACATATACAAACACTAGCAAGGTACAAAACCAAACACATGTAAGGGTGCAAGCAACTTTCAATGTATATATGAGTTAACTACAAGTTACCGCAATGAGGAACATTGGCTATGAGATAGAACAATATAATCCATGACTTGGCTTGAGATAATATAATTGATGAAAATCCCTTAATTCTTCATGATGTACCCAAGTCTCCAATGCCCTCCGTCCACACCTATTGATCAAGTGATTGCTTGTTGGTCCCCAACCAAGTTGGGTCCTAAGAGGTTAGTAACAATAGGCTTGGCAACCCAAATGGTTCTTTTCTTGACACCACTTTGATAACCAACATATTTCGCAAACACATTGCCCATCTTATCCTTCCTAAGAGAATAAACATTATCAATTATAATGGGGTTAGATAAGGTACCACTAGTGCATGAAGAAGCAAAGTGACCCTTCTCACGACATAAGTAGCAACATTGGCTTCCTCCTTTCTTCTTAGTGGAAATTTCAACTTGAGCAGGAATATCTTGATTGTTCTTGGGAAGGGGTCGTTCAACAACTTGAACAAGAGGCCTCTTCCCTTGTTGCTTCTTGCTAAGAGATTTCTTCTTCAACGGGCAAGATCTAACATGGTGCCCTTCATTTTTGCACTTGAAGCAAGTAATCTTGACCGGATTCTTGACTTGTTCTTTGTCCTTCTTCTTGATATTCGTGGACTTGTTCTTGTTCTTGGAGTTGAATCCAAGTCCACTCTTGTCATTGGGACGTCTTTGCACACTCAACATATTATCAAGTGTGGACTTCTCAACATGATGCTTTTACAAGTCTTTCTTCAAAGAAGTGACTTTGGCCTTGAGCTCTTTTAATTCCTCTACATGGTTAGTATCAACACAAGGACTAGAGGAAGTACATGCTTCATTGTTAGAGCAACAAGGCAATGAAAGTAATTCATCACAAGATGTAGCAATGTTATGAGTGGATGAATTACAAGGAGTGGCACATGGCAATATAACATTTTGAGTAAAAGTTGTGCCATTACCCACATGAGGCTCACAAGATGTTACCTTTGTCATAATAGCCTCATGAGCTATCTTTAGCTTGTCATGAGAGACTGGAAGATCTACATGAGAGCTCGAGAGCTTTTCATGTTTTTCTTTCAATTTTTCATAACCACTAGATAGCACCTCAAGTTGAGCCCTTAGCTCAACATTCTCCGTCAAAATGGATGCTTCACAAGAGATAGAGTTAGTAGCACAAGCATCACTATTAATTGCATTAGGAGATGATAAATTGGAAAGCTCTTTTGAGTGTGAAGCTTTAAGGTGCGCATGAGACTCGATGAGTTTGATGAGCTCACCCTTAATGACCATAGAGTCATTGTTTAGGTGCTCAAAATCCCCAAGGAGTATAGCATGTGCATCTACAAGCTCACCATTTTTTATTTTTAAGTCATTAGCCACTTCAATAGCTCTATCATGGGATTCCTTTACTCTAGAAAGTTCAAGAGCAAAAGTCTCCTCAAGAGACTCCTTAGTGGTTTGTTCTTCTTCAAGAGCTTCCTTGAGTTCCGCGATCTCATATGCATATTTGTGTTCACGGTCTAGATCTTTCTCAATGGTGTCCTCATGCTCATCAATAAGTTTCTTGCTCTCAATTGCAATTGTCAATATTTCAACGAAGTTAGAGCAAGCAATTTTATTTTTACTTAGAGCATGATAGACAATTTCACTTTTACTTTTTAGAGAAGACATGCTATCATCACAATCATCATCACTACCATCATGGGATAAATTGGAGTCCAAAGTAGAGGATACTTTGGAAGCCTTAGCCATAAGGCAAAAGTGATTAGTGGATGATGATGAATATTTACTTGACGCACCATTTAAAACCATATCTTGTTCCAACGAGTGTTCGGTTTCCTCTAGATTGTTAGTCAAACAAATACTAGAGGAAATGGAAGCATTTTTATCAAGGCAACAAGACATAGAGAGCATATCATCATGATGATCAATTAAGCAATTTGTACATGATATGCACGAACTATCAACACAAGCATGTATATCATTTTGGATGCTATATGTGTTTAAGTCCAAAGATAAATCATGGCAATGAGATAGAGATGAAGAATTATCAACAATAAGGTCATTATCACCATTGCAACATTTATCACTACTCACCATTGCATTAATTTGTGGCTTGCCACATATAGGTGAAGTAGACGAAGTTGAGAATTCATCACGGCCGGAAGTGGATGGAGAACAATCATCTCCACCAATCTTGGACATGCCATATTTCTCTTTAAGCTTAGTCCATAGCTCATGAGCATTCCGAAAAGGAGAGACCGACATAATCACTACATCGCTCAAAGCATTGAAAATCATATTAGAAGCTTGAGCATCTAGATACGAGTTATTCTCATCCAATAAAGATAATCTTTTTGGATTCCTTGGAGGAGAATAACCCCTATCTAAGATCCGCTCTATGTATGGGTCAATGACCCAAAGAATATCAAGCATGCGAATTTTCCAAACATCATAATTTGTGCCATCTAATATAAAGGAAACATTGTGCACTAGACCACTAGTCGACATCTTTACTCTCTAGGCGGTGAAGCCTACTTATGAGAGAGCCTTGCTCTGATACCAATTGAAAGGACACGGATGTCGCCTAAAGGGGGGGGGGGGGGGTGAATAGGCGATTAAAATTAATACGGTTTAATGCTTGAATAAATGCGGAATAAAACTCTTGTTTAATTTATCAAGCAAGAAACCTAAACAAGCTAGGTTTACATATGTTCACCAACAACTTATGCTAAGCAAGATAAGCAACTATGTGATAGCAAGATATATTACTTCAAGCTCGATGGCTATCACAAGGTAAATTGCATAAGTAAGAAGCTCGGGTATAGAAATACCGAGGCACTTGGAGACGATGATTTATCCCGAAGTTCACTTCCGAATGGAAGCTACGTCTCCGTTGGAGCGGTGCGGAGTCACAAAGTGATCCCCGAATAGCCGTCAATGGCACACCGTAATCTCCTTCGTGCCTCCACCAATGCGGAGTGCCACGAAGCACTATGGGACACTTGAGGGTGGTCACCGAACCCGTACAAGGATGAGGCACACTCCACAACTTAATTGGAGGCTCCCACCGAATTCCCGCGGCTCCCAAAGCCACACGAATCAACAAGGTCGAGGCACACTTCACAACTAAATTGGAGCCTCCCAACTATCCCGCGAGCCACCAAAACTCCGAGATCAACTACAATCGTCTAGGGTACCCAAGTACCCAAGAGGAACAAGCTCTAGGGCACCCAAGCACCCAAGAGTAATAAGCTTCTCAACTTCGATTTCCACGTATCACCGTGGAGAACTCAAACCGATGCAACTAATGCAATGGGCAAGAACACAAGAAGTGCTCAAAATCCTTCTCTCTCAAATCCAACCAAAGCAACTAATGCTATGGGTAGGAGAGGAGAGGAAGAACAAGGAAGAACACCAAATTCGTCCAAGATCTAGATCCAAAAGCTTCCCCTCACTTAGAGGAGAGATTGATTGGTGGAATGATAGATCTAGATCTCCTCTCTCTTTTCCATCTAATTGGAGGCAAGAATCATGGAGGAATAGAGAGAAAGCAAGCTCCAAAAGGTCAACAATGGTGGGGGAAAAGAGCTCAAGAAGTTCGGTACCTTTTGGGGAAGAAGGTCCCCTAAATAGCCCCCCACGAAATCTGCTCGTTGGCCTTTTTCCCGAGGGCCGGCCATGCTGGGGTCAAGGGCCGGCCATAGGGCCGGCCATGTCGCTCCTGTTTTTTTCTCAGGGCGAAGGGAGGTAAGGCCGGGCACCCGAAAACGCGATATCTTTGACTTCCGGACTGAGTTTTCGGTGATTTTGGGCTCGTTGCATTCGTTACAACGAGCACTACAAGATGGTATAGAGAAACATCATAGTCCATCATAGTGGCAAAAAAAAAGGTAAAAGGTTTGATCTCTCAATTAAAGAACAACCGGTAAAACCGCCAACACAAAAAACGCAACAAGTTTTTCATACGAAATCCGTTTTCGGTGAGCTTGGGCTTGGGCTTGGCATGTAGAACACGACAAGCACCAAAGCCACACAAGGGGAGAAACAAAATAAGAACCAAGAAATATGATGATGCGAAGTATGCAAAGGTTTGAGCTCTCTCCGATAGATACGATAAAGCTTAGTTGAGAGCCACTCTTGATAGTACGGTATCTAACCTATACCCCTATCTAGATCGTACCTTTGCCTTGTGCATTCCACTTGAGCTAGATGATGAAGATCTTGATCTATTCAAGTGGATCACCTTTCTTGATTGCGCTTCGCTCGGTGAAGACTCACATATTGCTCCCCCATACTCCACTATGGGAGAGCCTATTTTAGGCACATCTTCAAATGACCATTTTCTCCAAATGGGTTGCAAGCTTCAAGCATAAGATTTCTTCGAGATGCTTCTCTTGAACTTGCACTTCAACCTTGATGGCGATTCCCACTTGACGTCATCCTTCATGGGCTATATGAATCTTCATTTGATGCAAGCCCATATAAATATATCTAAACCCATATAGACATACCACACACATAGATCATGGGTTAGTTCACAAAGCTATATGGACAAGTGCTTACCATACCAAGAGATACATGATCCCACTTGGTACATCTTGTAGCTTTGTGTGTTGATCGAACATCTTGATCAACCTTGTATCTTTTCTTCTCTCTTAATTAGATGATATCTTGAAGATAACCATAAAGATCACATAAATCCTTTTTTTCAATACATACTTGCAATATGCTCCACGCTCATATGGCCAATCATAGAATACCTCCTCTAACCATAGCTTGGTCATCACATAATCTTCTTATTGATCATCTCAAATATATCCATGCAACTCGATGATCTTGATGCCAAATACTCCATTATATCACTATCTTTATGGCATCAACCTTGACTCCAACATCAAGCAAGGTCTATGGACAAACACTACAAGTATAACTCAATGCAACCATTAGTCCATAGGGATTGTCATTAATTACCAAAACCATACATGGGGGCGCCATGCCCTTTCAAATACCCCTCTCTTGAAGAGATTTCTTGGCTTCCTTCATCACTTCTTCATTCAACTCAATCATACCTCCCTTCCTTGGTGTTGGTGTAGGTGTTGGAGCAGGTTCAGGAATATTCCAATCATCATAATTCTGGCTTATCTTAGCCATTAATTTCTCAGCTTCTTCCGGAGTTCGTTTCCTGAAAACACAGCTAGCACAACTATCCAAATATGTCCTTGATTCAACGGTTAGTCCACTGTAAAATATATCAAGAAGATCATTTTTCTCTAAATCATGGTTCGGCTGGCCTCTTATTAGAGAGCAAAACCGTGTCCAAGCATCAGGCAATTTCTCATCTTCTTCTTGATTAAAGTTATAAATCCTTAGCAAAACATCACGTTGAGCACTAGCAGGAAAATATTTCCGGAAGAAAGTATCAAGCAAACCAATAGGACTAGTAATGGAACCAGGAGACAAATTATTATACCAAGTTTTAGCTTCTCCTTTTAATGAGAAAGGAAATATTTTAGTGACAAAGTAAGTGCGCATCTTTATGTACTCAGAAAATATACCACTCAAAGTAGAGAGTTCATTCATGTGTTCTACAGCACTTTCATTTTCGGTTCCACAGAAAGGTTCTCTCTCAGCAATAGCTATGTGTGCTAAATCAAGAGAGAAATCATAATCTTTATCTTTAATGTTTATAGGAGATGTAGCAAATTTAGCATCAGGAGATAACTTATATCTAATAGCATGCTTTTCAAGAAATCTTTTAGTATTACATGCACCAGTAGTAGCTTGACATTCTTCAATAAAATCATCATTAAGTTCAACATATAATTTATCAAGATCATCATCAGCATTATTTGTAAATTCAGGTGAATTAACAGGTGTTTCAGCATCTTCATTAGAAATTTCAGCATTTTCAAATTGTTTAGATCTAGCAATCGTAGCATCTAAAAAAGGGCCTAATGAACCAGTATAATCAAGAACAGTAGAAGCATCATCACAAGTAATTTCAGATTCAGCAGGAGTAACAGTGCAAGAGGCTTGAGGTGGTGTAACAAGCCTACTTAAAACAGGCGGTGAATCAAGAGCAGCAGCGGAACTCAGAATTGTACCTTTTCTTGTAGTGCATGGTACGATGGGAAATTTCTTATCACCAGGTGTTCCCATGATGAATGAATTCCAGATAGCAATATCACACTCAGGTGAACTTATAAATAAAACTATGCTCCCTAGCAACGGTGCCAGAAAATAGTCTTGATGACCCACAAGTATAGGGGATCGCAACAGTCTTCGAGTGAAGTAAAACCCAAATTTATTGATTCGACACAAGGGGAGCCAAAGAATATTTATAAGTCTTAACAGCGGAGTTGTCAATTCAGCTGCACCCGTGAATAGACTTGCTCGAGACAGATTATCAGTAGCAACAGTTTTATAGTAGTGACAGTAGTGAAATAACAGCAGCAGTGAAATAAAGACAACAGGATTAAAATACTGTAGGCATAGGGACGGATGAACGGGCGTTGCATGGATGAGATATTTCATATAATAACCAAGTCATGAGCATTTGTAGATAAATAAGATAAACCATCCAAGTATTTATTAACCATAGGCATGTGTTCCAATTTAGTTGTGCGTGCTCGCAATGAGAAACTTGCACATCATCTTTTGTCCTACCAGCCCGTTGCAGCGGGGCCTCAAAGGAAACTACTGGTAATTAAGATACTCATTTTAATAAAGTACCGGAGCAAAGCATTAACATTCCGTGAACACATGTGATCCTCACATCACAGCCATTCCCCTAGCCTGTCCCAATTATTGTCACTTTGGGACCTAGAGTTCCGGACAATGACATGTGTAATACAACTCATAGATATGATCCAAAACAATAATTATCGTCATGATACAATAACATTTTCAGATCTGAAATCATGGCACTCGGGCCCTAGTGTCAAGCATTAAGCATAACAAGTTGCAACAATGACGTAAAACACCGATAACGGATACTAGGCACCATGCCCTAATGATATTACAGCTATTACATGAACGATCTCATCCAATCCGTACCGTCCCCTCAAGCCTACATCAGGGAATTACTCACACATGAATGGGGGAAACAATGATGGTTGATGGAGAGGCGTTGGTGATGACGATGGCGATGATCTCCTTCGATTCCCCATCCCGGCGGGGTGCCGGAACAGAGACTTCTGGTCCCCGAATTGAGTTTCGAGGTGGCGGCGACGCTCAGATGCGTTTCTGAAAAAATTGCTCGGGGTGTCTCTGTTTTTAGGTCAGGAGCACCTTATATCCGAGAGGGGGGCGCGAGTACATGACCGAGGCGGCCACACCATGTGGTGGCGCGGCCAGGGGCTTGCCGCGCCACCAGGTGGTGTGGGCCCCTCGTGGCTCTTCTCCTTTCCCCCTTCTGGCTCTGGGACTCTTCGGGGGAAAATAATGACTTTGGCTTTTTCCTGGTGTTTTTCCTGAAAGTTGATTTTTTGCACAAAAACGAGACACCAGGTCAATTCTGCTGAAAACAGCGTTAGTCCGTGTTAGTTGCATTCAAAACACACAAATTAGAAGTGAAACAATAGCAAAAGTGTTCGGTAAAGTAGATACGTTTTGTACGTATCACACACCAAGTAAACAGGCCGGCCAGACACATTTAGCACTAATGGGCCAAATTTGACCTGTGCACGTGTTTGACGACGGTGTTCTCGCTCTGCTTGACGATGACGTCGAAGACGACACTGTGAGGATCTTGAAGTCACCCTTCGTGTCGCTGCCGGTCATCACCAAAGTTCTCTGCGTCCTCGTCACTCTCTCGAGCAGGTACTACGCGAGGAGGATCTCGGGGAAGGCGCTGACATCACCAAAGTCTTTCGCAGCCTCGTCCCCGTGTCGCTCCTTAAGGAGATACAGAAGAGAGGGAGCAACTGAAGGAGGGAGAGAGGGTGCGGTCGGACCAGAGAGAGGGAAGGCTACAAATTCAGTGCTAGAGGTGGATTGGTGGTCAGCTACTAGAGTTTAATAAAAAGAGGAGAAGGTAGATGAGAACAAATGAACAACGGAATAACGACCACGAATGTTAGGGCGAAATTCTTAGAAAAAGGCTTCCCTTCGCGAAGGTCTCTCCACGCCCACTCCGCTGCTGACACGTATCGAAATTTCGTTCGCTTTGGCTCCCCAACTTTTCTCCGCACATGACAAGTGGCGGCTGCCTGGTGGTGCAGAGGGCTGTAGGTGCATTTATTTTGAGATTTGTTTTTTCAAAATGAAATATCTTGAGAACCGTTTATCCGAATTACGATCGGTTTTCACTTTTGAACTCCTCGCGTCGAGATCTACAAAACTAGATCCCATGTTGATAGGTTTCGACGAACTTTTTTTTTTTGTACTTTGGAATGTGTATAGTTCGTACAACCTGGTATGTGTAGTTATACGTACAACTGAATCTGAGTTTAGTTGTACGTAAAAACTGATCTGTACAATCTGATCTGTGTAATTGTATGTTCAAGCCGATCTGTATAATCTGATCTGTTTCTGATCTGTGTAATTGTATGTTCAAGCCGATCTGTATAATCTGATCTGTTTAGTTGTACAACCTGATCTGTACAATCTGATTTGTGTAGTTGTACGTTCAACCTGATCTGTACAACCTGATCTGTGTAGTTGTACGACCTGATCTATACAAACTGATATGTTTAGTTGTACGTACAACCCAGTTTGTGTAGTTGTACTAGCTAAATTTGTATTTGTACATAGTGTTTATGGTGTTTGTACAACTTATCTAGAACTGGATCTAAATCTGTGATATCGTCGCGGGTCCGCGTGAAGACGCTCGCTCGGTTTGCGTGTTCACGTGGCGGCAGCAAGTCACGCGCGGGGCGCGAAACAGAACTTCGCGAGGGGAGACCTTTCCTAGTTATCCATGTTAGGGGATTGAGATTAGACCTCGTTTCTAAACGGGCTGTGTCGTGTCGGCATATGGGCTTGGCCACGAGGCCCGCATAGCCCTACGAGGGTCAGACACAGCCCACGTGCCGGGCCATGCTCCTAACGGGTCGGGCATGCGTGCTAACGGGTCAGCCCGCCGGCACGGGCCAGGTGGCCACCTTTGATGTAAATTTATACACACCTGATCAGATCTCTTTCTTTGCTCTTCCTCTTCTTCTCCGCCCAAACCCGACCCACCGCTCTAAACTCTCCGTGTACCACCGCCGTGCCCTAGAGCTAGAGCGGCGCTTTAGCTTAGGGCATCACCGTCGGCGCCTTATCCCGCGCACCTCGACCCCTTCGCCTCTCGCCCCGCCACCGGCCTCCCGTGCTACCCACCGCGGTATCTCGTCCCTGCTGTTACCGCACCGCCCCCAATCTTGGACATAGGTTTTTGAGGTATGAGGTTTTCCCCATCTCTACACCATCTACACGCACCCTAGCAGCACGGCGCATGCTCAAGGCGTGTGGATAGCGAAATCTTCCGTGTCGTCCCAAATCAAGTCACATTGCTTAAGCTTGGCGAAATTAAATAAACTAATATAATTCCTGTTTGGTACCATGCTCATGGGCCAAATTTCTTACCTCAGTTTGCCCCTGATTGCGTTAATCCAGGTACCCTACCCCAATGCGTTGATTTCTGCTGAAGCGGATGGCCAATACCCGGTCAGGAGGCGCGAACAACGATGGAGCAGCGGACGCTGGTGCTGGTCCCAGCACAAGGAAGGCCAGTGCCGCTACCAAAGCAAAAGACTCCAGTACTGCCGCGACCTCTAGCTCATATGCCACTGCAAGGGAGTCCAGAAGCTCGTCTGCGCGCGAAACAAGCGAGCAGCGGCCAAACCTCAGGAGGTCGAATCGAGAAACAAGGGGAAAGAATCCTAATTTGAAATGCACTGCCAGTCCTGCCTCTACGCCACAGAGATCTACAAGGGGCAGGAGCAGCTGCAGCACACCTGAAACCCCAGAATCGACAGCAAAGAAGCTAAAAGGAGGGTCGACAGGGAAGGCTAGTACCACAAGAATGTCCGACAGAGTAAAGAATGCTAGCGTCTCAGCTTCTACTGCTTCGAATGATTCAAATGGAATGTCCAGTCCAGCTGCTACCCCTCACAAAACGTCAAAAAGACAAACGGATGAACACAACTCACTGAACAATAAGCATGATGCTACCGAGAGCGGTACCAGGCCATCGAAGAAGCAGAAAAGGCTAAGTGCAAAGAGCTATACAAAACTCTTCAGGCCATCTTCTGAAGAAAAAGAAAAATCTCCAGGTACAGGGTTTCCCTGTGATTTTAAACTCATGTTTTGCTTGCCCAATCAACTAGGAATGATAGTCATTATCAAGTTAGTCTCCTTGTTGCAAACAGACATCTCCGAGACTTTTCCGTTTGCTGCATGTAATGTAGGTCCATCTTATATAGCTAATGCTGTAAAGCTCGACATGTTCTTGTGACAGGCTTGGTCAGGATGGAGTGTTATTAGCCTGCTGCGTGCTCTAAAAACATTGCATGATGACATTCCAGTCAAACACTCTCGTTGATATAATTACTTAAACATTTCCATAGGCTTGTAGCAAAATATCAGTGAATATCAATTCTTTCCGTCCTAATGCCTTCATCTCTTTATCTATCTTCGGCGATGTATTCCCTTCTGCTACTCTCAAAGCCGATGAAGGAAATGCTTCCAAGATGCACATGGAAGACAGTGACTCTCTTTTGGGGTATGAAGAAAGTGGTGGACAAGAAAATGATAACCAGGCAGGCTATACTTCTGGCTGTTGTGAAGCTTCCAAAGTGAAACCGGAGACGCATATGACTACTGATCTGTGCTCACAAAATAATGTGGCTGAAAGCAGTCATGCGATGGAAGAGCCAACTGATGGCTATTCAAAGTAATTCTCTAAAGCCTCGCACAAATGATTATTTTAATTAGCTACATCGATGCTACCTTCATGTCACTCGGCATGCATTTGGTAGCTTAACTGATTCCGTGATCACCTCTTGCTTCGCAGCAAAAGTTTTGTACCAGAACCACAAAGTAGTCCTAACTCCACTATTCATTCTGAAGAGGTACACTTGTAACATTCTCACATCAACTTTCTACGCCACTCGAGTGTCAGTTCATCTTTGTGTTTTGGTGGAATATAATTACTAATTGGAACATAATGTTCTTGGGATCCTGCTCTAGGCCAGCAAGGCAATTGATGAATGTATTTCCATTGAGATTCAAGAGGCTTGTACTTCCAATCAAGCTGAAGTTACTCAATATGCTGAAACCGAGTGCAAAAAGCACACGTGTGATGTTTGCAGAAGTACGGAAACCCCAGGAATTCTTAAGTGAGTAAAGAGACATTATAATATATATCCCACTCATCCTTTTTGTTTTTTTTTTTTTGACAACGAAACAATGGAAATGGGGCTCTAGCGTCAAAACAAAACATGAGCATGCAACAATTTTTTAGCAGCCTGAGCAAGTACATGAAATAACAAACAATTGATTTTAGTAAGAGGAGGGAGGGGTCTTGAGCAAGTATTAGGTGTAATAACATGAACTATTAGGGGAGGGGTCATAGGTGTAATACAGTAATAGCAAGTATTAGGTGTAATAACATGTAGTTTGTGAACTAAGTGTAGTTCCATTTGACACATGTAATTCCTTTTTGTATGGTCTTTAAACTACTGTTGAAAGAAGAGGGAGGGATCTTGGGCAAGTATTAGGTGTAGTAACATGAAAAAAGTTTATATGTATACTGTACCTAGTTGGGCAGTGAATGGTGATGGACTCGTGTACATGAGTGGATGACTGGGGCATCTTGTAAGGTCAAAATATCTAAGCCTCTTTTTGCCAAATTTGTAACAGGTCTTGTGATAGAAACGGCTGCAAAAGGAAGTACCATCTTTCTTGTTTGGGTTTTCCCTTGGAATGTGTCTCTCCTGGTATATGGCTCTGCAGTATATGCACTAAACAGAGACTCCTGTCTGGTGTATATTCAGTCAGTGAGGGAATTGAATCTCTGTGGGATGTCAAGGAGGGTATGCTTAACATGAATCACCTATCATTCCATCTTGAATTATCTCCATTTGTCTATTAACACAATTGTTTTTCCACTCTAGGAGTACAGAATTGCAAGCAATATTTTGTGAAGTACAAGAATTTAGCTCATGTACATAATCGGTGGATCCCAGAGAGTGATATAATTGATAGCACCCCAGGAGGTCATAATCTCGTCTCTAAATTTAGTAAGAAATTTCAAAAAGAGAAGGTTGTTACTCTTGTGATATTTATGTTTGTAAGAGGGAGCTGCTAGCTCTGCAGAAGAGCTAAAGTATGTCTGCTGATGTGTTCCTTTTTTAATGTGGTTTCTTAGACAATAATGTGGAGGCAGGAATGGGCAGAACCATGCCGCATGTTGAAGAAACGATCACTTATGTCTCCAAAAGAAGCTGAAGATTTTTTTCATTCGGTTGGTAAAAAATTGGTATTTTGTAATGTTGAATGGCTAGTAAAATGGAAAGATCTGGGTTATGAGCATGTGACATGGGAGCTCGAGACTTCGTCATTTTTGTGTACGCCTGAGGCTGAGGAACTCAAGAGAAGCTATGAGAACCGCCAGGAGGCTGCAAGAAAAGCTTCTGACACTGCAAAACTAAACAAGGTATACTTAGAGGGTAGTTATGCATATTAACTGATGTACCATTATTTTATATATACAACAAGGACTATGCTATTAACCTAATCATTTTGACCTTTTGGCTATATATGCACAATTTCACATAACTGTTTTAGTCCACTTGACATAACCTGTAAAATTTAACCCTGACAACTTAAACTTTATTTGTTGAATCTTCTATTCACTGGCTTTATGTTATCAAGATGGCCATTCGTGACTAATGAATAATTCAAAAGCTAAAATTTAAAATTTTCTGTATTAACTGTTGAAATCCTTAGAATTTAATTTTCTATACAGTATCTGATTGTCCTTATGTTTATCCTTCTGTTTGCCACTTACGTACTTTCAATGGGTATAATCTATTTTTTCAACGGATGCAATTCTGAATTACGTTTTGTGTTCGTTTGCACCCTACACCTTTTGTGATTTCATATCACCATTCGTGTGTATAGCAACACGAATATATAGATACAGTATCTCACAAAAACAAGAATCTATGAATATGGTGTGTACATGTGTATTTTAGATGAAATTTTTTGAGAGAGTTTCTGGCCTTCTAAATCTAAATGCAAATGATGATATCAAATATAGCCACCGGACATGACACAATAAATCACTAGATTACAACTTATACTATGCACTATCCACATAACATGTCACCAAGTCGTGTGGATGAGGCAGATGCATTTGGAAGGGAAAGGGAGGGGATTGGGGAGAGCCTGTAGCACATAAGAATGAGAGACGAGGAGGCGATAACATTTGGAGGTAGATTAGTCCTGGGGTCAGTGCCATTGTATTTGCATTGGGCTCTTACTAGGTCTCACTTTAAGTTATTTTGACTGGGAGCTATTGACAGAATGTCAGGAATTCAGTTCATTTTTCAGAATAAAATCACCTGATGCTTCTAGATACCTGTATGGCCCGTGGGTGGACTATTGGGTAACATAATTGCATTTAGTTTTGGATTAAAATGCAACTGGAGGCCCTAAAAATATTTCTGGTGTGTCCAGTTAGCCCCATGAATTATAAAAGCACATAAGGGTGCTATAAGCGCAATTACCACACGCTAGATCATGTCTAACCTGCATGCATGCTGGGTTGACCATACATAGTCTGAGTGTCCAGGTTGGCTAACTGACGTGTGGGAAAACAAAGTAAAAATGACCTTGAAAGTTTTCTCTCTCATTTCACGGTCTTTAAATTCCCCATCCTGAGTTGTCGGTACTGGATTCGAAGGATCCCGTCTAATTGGTGATCCTAGGGCTGGAGCACCGGCGAGCAACGAAGGATGGCGGCAAGGAGGGACATGGATGGACACGGTAGTGGTAGTAGTGGAGGTATCTCATCGGAGTCGACAAAAACCCGGAAATGCGCCAATACGGTGAATGTGAACACTGACGCCGACCGCCAACTTAGCGGCTGGTCAAAGCGCCACAGAATTCAGTCAGAGGCAATGGAACCTCTTATGAATAGCTCATTGCACTTCTAGGACCCATGTATGCAGTTTTTAAGTACTAGAACTAACTGTCACCCTTCATATGGAATTAGAACCTCCCACGCGGATGTGGCGTTTGGTTCCCGGATTCGTATGCTCCTGAATGAACAGTAAATTCGTAATAGTTAAAAAAATCAAAGAATTTATTTTTCTTTTCATGTTGTACATGTTTGTGGCTTCTACATTTCTGCAGAGTTTCATGAAAAAAAGACATATGTCGTGTTGCAGAATTTTTTCTTAAAAAATCTGTGTTGTAAAAAAGTGTTTTTTGTAGCACTCGTTTTTCGCCCGCAAACTTCTCCTGAAAATTTGTGTGGGAGCATGCAGTGGCAGATCTGGACCAAAATCTTAGAGGGGGCCAAAAAGAAGTACCTGAGAGCGCAGGGGGCCAATCTGATTTTTTCCCCATGTATATGGTAAAATTAGCTAAATGTGAGTGGTAAATTTCTGCCACTGTGAGCATGGGACCATGGATATGTACATGTGTTGAAACTTTCAATTTTGTTTTGACATTTGGAATGCCATTTTTATTTAGGCAGGAGCAGTGTCAAGGAGCTGATTTCAATTACGCTTCGATTCCTTACTCCTAATTTTTATGCTTGTACCTTCCTTCACTATCATCATTCTGATTTACTGGCATTTTGTGTTAATTTGGGTAGGATAAGGGTTCAAACTCCAAACGCCTAGGATATGAGAACTTGCCCTCATCTAGCTGCGGCAAGGCCTATCCTTGTCGTCGTGGCAGGGTTTTGAGAACTATATATTGCCTTAAATTCAAGAATTTCTAGTAAAATTAAACCATGTCTCTGGTCTTTACAGGTTAAGCAAAGTCCATTTCAGAAACTTCTGAAGTTGCCAGATGGGTACCCTCCTGGTTTAGATAACGGTCATTTGAGTTTGCTTAATCAGCTCCGGGAGTTCTGGCACAGTTCTCATGGCGCTATCTTAGTCGATGATAAGGTATATCTATATCGTAATATATTAGACCTGGCCCGAAAAATATGTTTCTTGTGCATCTTCCACTTAAGTTTTTGCTTCCAAGTAAAAAAATAAGTAGAACTTATCTCACACTGAAAATGTGGCCTTTTTACCAGTGGCGCGACTGAATTCTATTTTCTTTTGCACTGGACTGAATTTTCGTTAGGATAGGGTAATTTGCCTTCACTTTTCTGACCCTGAACAGATGAAGTAAAATTTTCATCCGTTAAATACAAAACTGTTTCAATTGCCAATTCGAACTATTGACCAGTGCAGTTTTAAAGCAGTTTTAGAGTTAAAGCCCAGTTCAGGATTGAAAAGTTCTCCGTCGAAGTTTAACAATTGAACTCATCTATTGTACAGGAGCGTGTAATTAAGACCATTCTTTTCGCTATGTCCATATTGCCTGATGTCTGCCGTCCACTTCTCGTTGTCTCCACTTCTGCTTCTCTCGCATTGTGGGAGGCTAAGTTCAACCGATTGGCACCATCCATCAATATAGTTGTTTATAATGGGGAGAAAGACGTCCGCAAAACAATTCAAGATTTGGAGTTCTATGAGAAGGGTTCTGTGGTGTTACAAGTTCTCTTGTCCCACCCTGATGCTGTTATAGAGGTAATATTATTCTGTTACTCAGATCTCATGTAGCTTACTGTAAAGGCACAAAAAAATAACTCTGTTTCTTACTTGCCTGAACATTATGTAGTCCTGAAATTTAGCTACCATGTTTATGTATATATAAAACTTTTGCTTTCCGTTATTTTTTTCCACAATAACACAGGACATCGAAACCATGAAATGCATTGCTTGGGAGGCGGTCATAGTTGATGATTGTCAAAGCTCAAGAGTTTTAAAATGCCTCGAACAACTCAAGTGTCTTCACACTGATTTTAGGATGGTTCTCTTGAGCTCTCCACTTAAGGTGTGCTGTCAACAATTTTACCCTGTAAAGTAGCTGTTCTATAATAAGGCCGTGTTAATTCTGGTTGTTTTGCAGGAAAATATTCTTGATTACATCAACTTGCTATCTTTCCTCAACTCTGAAGGAAATGATATTTCTAACATTTCAAATGTTGATTTACCTATTGACACATCTGGCACCATAGCAATGCTGAAATCAAAACTCGCACGTCATGTTGCACTTGAGCAGAAAGGGGACTCGTCAAAATTCGTGGAGTATTGGGTTCCTGCTCGCCTTTCACGGGTGCAGCTAGAAATTTACTGTTATACCTTACTATCAAACTCACCAGCGCTTCAATCACATTCAAAAACTGATAGTGTTGGTGCTCTTCGCGACATTCTTGTATCCCTCCGGAAGGTTAGCTTTTGATATTAATGAGCATGTGTGGTACCTTTTTATTTCACAGTACGGCACTAGCTGGAATCTATATGTCTAAATGATCTTACCATGCAACAGTGCTGTGACCATCCTTATCTAGTAGATGCAACGCTGCAAGTCTCACTTATCAAGGGCCACCCAGTAACTGATATCCTAGATATTGGAGTGCATGCAAGTGGGAAGCTACTGCTTCTTGACAAAATGCTCCGAGAAATCAGGAAAAAAGGGCTGAGAGTTGTTATTCTTTCCCAGGTGAGCTTTTTGTGATACCATGTCTGAAATAAGATTGTCTTACTTTCAGTATTTATCTTAGCCCAATTTATGCATAGTATTTTTTGGGTATTCATTACTACTTTTCTCCAAAGAGTTTGCAATCCTTAGTATTTTTACATTTCTAAAGGATGCATTGATTTGTTTTTCGCAACTCAAGCATGCATTGATGATTTCCTTCACTTCACAATTTTTCAATGTTATGCACAAGTGTTATCAACTGTTCATACAAGGAAAAGTTTCAAGCTATCTTTGCTCTTTGGTGTGCACATTATGTTGAACCGTGAAGTATATGCCATTTTGGACGTCTGACTTGCCTCAGCTGCAAAACCAAGAGGTGCATAAAGACTCGTGATATTTCGCTGTAGTACAGTTATGCACATAAGAACTGAGCCATGGAGCTCTTAGACATTGTTTATCGTATAAACCATAGTTAACGAATTCGCTAAAATGAGCTTCGTACCCTGATCCTGTTGATCGATCTAGATCAGTGTTTGAGATTGCTCAGTTTGGTCAGAGTTCGCAATTAAGTAAGTAAGGATATGAGTCTACCACTTACAAGAAAAGATCTCATCCGAGTCATTGATCTGTAAATAGAAAATAAAAGTCGCCCTAGGCAAAGACCATGCACATAAGAACAGTGACGGTGGGGAAGATCTGGTGGACGGCCCGTTGTTTTTCGCGCAATAGCAGCTCCTCCTGCTTGCTGTGTACGCAAGCACAGAGGACAGGCTCCTCTCTACCTTCAGGAGCATGAGCAGGAGGGTTTATAGCAGCCTATTTCAAACAGGAAATAGCAGCTCCTACATAACGAACCGGATATGTAGGATGTTGTGAAGTGCAAACCATGAGTTCAAATTGCAAATCTAGTAACTATGGTTTAAACACCAAGAGAACTATTGAGCGGCAGGCCGGCAGCACAGTCGGTACTTTGCTGTCTACAATGGTGACTCCTGCATCCTTTGAAGCAAAGGGGCAGTTCAAAACGACTTCAATCTTCTCTTCACGGTCTTCAGATGCACCTTTAGTGTCCAACTGTTGGAACAAACTTAGCATTTAGTGGTGGGGGTGGGGGCAATGGGTGTCAAGGACATGGTACTGCTGGTTTCTCTGGGAATATATTCTTAGACATCTTCGATATGGCCTGCTGGCTTATCTTGTAACAATTGAACACACAGATTTTGGACAATATAGCCCCTAGTGTTTGATCTTGGCTCATCCTGAAAGAAGTCCCATGCATGGTTTTTAAGGCGACGCCTTAACGCCTTAAGAGGAGGGGGCGCCTTGACGCCTAGGCGGGCGCTTTGGACGCCTAGGCGCCTAAAGCGCCCTTTTTTGCAAAGCGGAGGAGGGCGCCTTAACACCTGGGCGTCGCCTAGGCGACGCCTTAAGGACGCCTTTAAAACCATGGTCCCATGTTCAATCCTTTAGATTTAGTAAGGGGGCATCTCTGACCCTCTTCAGGGGCTCGGCTGACACTTGCTACCGCGTAGTCCTTGTCAGTTTTCTTTTCTTGCTTGAACTTTTCCTCTTCCCTAACCCCCTTACAGTTTTTTTTGTCTAAAAGGGCATCGTTTTACATTGAAAATGAAATTTACTTGCTTCCTTTTGCTCCTTTTGACATATAAGTCTATGAATGCATGGTTACTCCTGCAGAAAACTCACAATTCTGCACTTCATTGTAGAAAAAAAATAGATATACAAAATGGAAAACTTGTGCACATGCAAAAATTGATATACAATGCACGTATTTTATTGTACTAATATTGTAGTGCAACATCATAATATTATTTCTTGTGTACAATGCACATATTTGATTTGCGTTTTGAACAAAGAAAACACGTGTTCTAACACTGTTCGTTGTCAAGCATGGTTGTGAAACCATCTTCCCTTTTCAGTTACTGGTACTTCCCTTATTTAGCCCATTGTTTGGAGACTGGAGATTTGATTCATCATTATTAGAATTCAATCTGATGATCTTCTGTGCTTCCGATTGCTGATTATTCCAATATGACGTTACTTTCTTCGTTGTGCAGTCCGGTGGTGGAGCTCGCAACCCAATGGGTGACATTTTCGATGATTTTGTCCGTCAAAGATTCGGTTTTGAGTCATATGAACGCGTGGAGCGTGGTTTGCATGAGAAAAAAAAACAGAGTGCAATGAGTATGTTCAATGACAAGACTAAGGGCCGTTTTATTTTTTTGATTGATAGCCGCGCATGTGTCCGAAGTATTAAACTATCATCGGTTGATGTCATCATCATATATAGTAGTGATTGGAATCCCGCAAATGACTTGAGAGTCCTCAAGAAGATCAGCATAGAGTCACAATCTGAACATGTGCCCATTTTTCGTTTGTATTCTTCTTGTACGGTGGAGGAAAAGGCTCTTATACTTGCAAAGTATGAACATACTGTTGATAGCAATATCCAGAATATAAGTCCTATCATGAGCCATTCTCTTCTTAGTTGGGGTGCATCATTTCTCTTCAGTAGACTTGAGGAGCTCAAAAAAAGTTCTCACTTAAGTAAAGATGCTGATGCTGAAAAACTGTTCATGGACAAAGTAATTTTGGAATACTTAACAAAGTTGTCCACTGAACTTGATGTCAGCGCTAAAATGAACAATGCAGCCATATCACAAGCTCATCTGTGTGGTCCTTCTTATTCTAGCGATAGTGCTGTAGTAGGTGAGAGAGAGGGTATGTCTGCACCTGATGGTGATCTGCCAAAGTTCTGTGCTTTCTGGTTAAATTTGCTATGTGGGAAGTCTCCTCGATGGCAATATATAACTGAGCCAGGACAAAGATGCCGTAGAAAGATACAAAACATGGAAGAAGGGAAAATGCCTGACAATGAAACTGATGATGCCAGTATGAAACGCAGAAAAATTGCTGAAACCTTGGATTCATCTGCGAATGTTGTAGCTGGCAGAGACAAGGACTCCATGTCACCTGAAATCAAGACGACAACTAGTTCTCAGAAAATATCAGCTGATGACACATGGCAGGAACAAGGTATCAGTACTGTAACAGTAATTAACATATCTGTCTTCGGTGTGAATAATGCATTCGTCTAATTCGTCCATTTTGTAGGAGTGGAAAACCTTCCGGGCGCACAAAAAGGTCTTCACGGCCAATTGAAGCCAGAGCTCTCAAAGCTATATAAATTGTTGGAACTACCGGTATGGCTAAACATAATAGCTCTTTGTTCTTTTGATGTTTACTTTTTTTTACTAATTTTGGTGAAATATTGAAGGCCACTACTAGTACCTAATATTTCTGTGCTCTCAAAGAAGCATTTGCTTTAATTGTTTTGGTGTCACACGCACTTTGTTATAGTTTCTTGCCAAGTTGTATCTCTAGTTTTAGCTCTTTAAAGCTTGCTTTAGTTCTTCAATGCATTGGTAGTTAGTAGTAGTAGTTACGAGTTATGACTGACTAATTTGACTTTACTATAATGTGCTTTTAGTACCATATTAGCATCTCCGGTGTTGGTGCTGGGCTGCTGGCAATGCTGAACTAATTTTTTCCTCCGGACACTTAAGATTTTATTTAGGAGCATTGAACTTCATTATTGTGTCATCTTGGATTTCACCTTTTAGTAGTGTTATGTATTTAATATATTCGTCAAATGGTAGTATCATCAATTTGGCAGCATTGTAATTGCTGCAAGAAGGATACTAAGAACCAAATACATCCTCAAGAGAAGTAAAATTTTGGTTCTTTGGAACTGATCAGCAATCAACTATGCTTAAACCAAAGAGAGCAGTATCCCGAATGTTTGCTCATGATGTGTAGCAAATAAATACATCGATAAGCTATAAAAAATGTAGTTGAATATACCATTCAGCGAATCGAAAATTCCTGAACCCATTTCAGCAGAGTATTTTTAACCAAATATGGCCGTTTTCGGGAACTAATCGTGTATCTGCCCGTCCGGCGAAACTAATTGCAAATCTGACCTCTGAGGTCGGCGCCAATGAGGATGGAGCTGACCTTGTACAGGTCGGCTCCATCCTCTCTGGAGCCGACCTCTGTTTTATTTTATTTTAATCCTTAGAAAAATTACGGGACTGAAACGGGTGGCGCCGAACTACATAAGTTCGGCTCCAACCTCATTGGCGCCGACCTCAAGGGGCCAGATTTGAAATTAGTTTCGAAAAAGGGCTACACATATGTTTAGTTCATCAAAAGGGCCAGATTTGACAAAAAATACTTCAGCAGATCGAAAACTCCTAAATCCACATGATTTCATATATTCATCATGTTGGTATCTGAGCTGAATTTTAATGTATTCTCTGATGGATGTTTACATTGTGCAGGAGAATGTTATATGCTTATGCGAGGAACTTCTTGAGTATACATTGAAGAATCACCAAGTCAGTCAGGAGCCAAAGGGCATATTACATGCATTCAACATTGCACTGGTTAGAGAAGAACCTCCTGTAATTTTTTACTTCAGGTTCAGTGTTAAATGCAACTGTTCTTTCTCATGAATGTTTTTCTTCTTTTCATGCTTTACTTCAGTGCTGGCGTGCTGCTTCTCTCTTAAAGCATAAGGTTAATCGTCGAGAATCACTGACGCTTGCTGCAAAACACCTGAACTATGAGTGCAATGAAGATCTCGCTGAGTTTGTTTATGAGAAGCTAAGGATCCTAAAGAAGAAGTTTTCACGTAGAATAGGCGAAACAAGCAAGCATTATCAATCAACTTCTGTAAAGAACATATCGCCAAACCAGCTGGAGACCTCAACTAAATTGGGAAATGACGAATCAATCATTAATCAGGTAGCATATGTTGATGGCAATGTACAAAACGGATCAAATCAAGAGGATCCACATGATTTATTAATCGAGGGGATCATACCAAGAGAGAAGGAACTTTTGTCTGTTCCAGAATTTCATGAAAAACATTTATTGAAGGATGTACTTCTTAACAGAATCACGGAGAAAAAAATTAATTTAGTTAACATGGTTTTCTCCTTAAGAGAAAAGAATATCCATGATAAACAAGCAAACGAGGTCGCAGTGTTCGACATGAACAGGCAGAAGGGAGTGTTGAAACTGAGAGAAGCATGCAAAATAGTTGTGGAGCATCTTCGTAGGTCTCACGCTGGCCCAGATGACAGAGATGCTAAAATAAAGCTAATAGTTGAATGGTTCACTATGCTCCTATATGCGTTTCTGGAGCACATCAGGTACCAGCGTGAGAAACTCGACTTGCAGCAATCAGCAGTGTGGGCAAATGAATTGCACTTGAAGCGAAAATTTCTTCAGGAAGCGAAACTTGGCCAACTAGATCATACTTTTGATCAAGACATTTCTTTACCAGATTCAGGTTTTGTTATGGAGGAATTCAACCTGTTTAGTTGCTGTGTTGATACTGCTACTTTGGCAAACTGTCCGCAGTCTTTGGATCATACCTCTGCGATGGAAATTACATTGGTCCGAAGTGTGATTCCATCTGAACCTATCAATGCACGAACAGCAAGACATGGATCTGCTGAGATTTTTATCCAGACTGAAAGAAGGCAAGAATCAGAAGATGATGGTTTGACAGAGAACAGGATCAACAGTAGTTCTGATTGCATCGTCTCACAAGGAGGGGCGTCTCTGGCTGTTCAAGACACATCTTTTGAAGACACATTTATTTCTAGTCCAGCAATTGGCAGTTGCATTAATCAGGTATGGCATGGATTACTGCACATACCTGCAAAATATTGTTTTCTTGCTTGTAGAATATTCTTATTGTGAAACTATGAGGTCTTATATTTAGTTCTTTGGAGTGATGCCACATTCTATAGCTTTATAAATTTATCCATGTAGGAGTGTAGAACCTGTCAACTTAACATTTGTTTCACGGATAACTGCCAACATAATTTGCTGTCATTGTTCTTCATATGGAAGTCCCATATTGAAGCTTTTGTTCACTTTTGATGATATGTTTTATGTTTTGTAGATTACTCATTTAAGTTTCTTTGTGATATAGCATTTAAGATAGTGTTTTTTAACCCTTTCCACATACCAATACGAACATAGTTGCTTGCTCATCATGGACCGTGCAACATATATGCATAGAAGGTAGAACCTTATGTAGATGCCGCCTCTTGTACCGAACACTCGTTTGAGCCTCGATGTGCCCATCTACTTACTTGAATGTTCTTCCAAATAGTGAACATCCCAGTTGACGCATCTTGCACTTCATGTTTCTGTTAGTTAGTGGTGCATGTATTAATTCATGGTACTTCATTACCTATGGTTGCATTGCTATTCCTTTTGGTAAGTTTTTATTGTATCCAATATGATAACTAGAATAACAACTAAGCATATGTACTGGTAACATATCAGGATTCTCCAACTGGTGATCATAGAAGCACTGAACATGTTGGGGGAGAGAATGATGTGGGTTCGCAACCATTACTGGGAGCAACCGACCATTTAGGAGATGCTGAAATGGAAGTTAACACCAGTAATAGAGACAGTACTCCCGCAGATCCACCTCACTTAGAACCACAAACTGTGGCTCCTGTGCCTGGCCAGGCTTCCGAACAAATGTCCAAGGAAGTTGAAACTCGGACAAATATTGTGGAGTCAACCCAATCAAGCGTAGTGCCAGCACAACTTTTGCAAAGAGATGCAGAACAAGTAGGTCTTCCTGGTGAAGCACCAGCCCAGATATTGCACCTTGAAGTGCAACCATCTGTTTGTAGGGAAGTTGATACTGAGACAGATCTGATAATTCAATCAGCCCAACAAAGTATGGTGCCAGCTCAACATTCAGAAGTAGAACAATCTGGAATGCAGCCATCAGTTCCAGCATCCAGTATTCTGCTTGAAAGAACACGTCCTGATCGGAGTCAGCAAAGTAATCAACCGGAGGATGCACCGGGTTCTTCGGCACAACTCTTTTCGGCGGCATCAATTATGTTTAATCATCCACCAGTTGGTGATGAACCATTGAGAAATGAGTTGCACAGATTAAGGTCATACATTGACTCGCTTAATAAAACCCACGAACTGAAGGTTTGCTATTTCTTCTAGCTCATGTATATCTTGGTTGTGATTTTCTTATGGGAGTTTAGGATTCATCATGCTTTCCTGTTTTCTTTCTTTCTTTCTTTCAATTATGGGTAGCAATCACAACTTCGGACCGAGTGTAACCTAGAGATAGAGAAGGTGAAACAAAAGTATGATTTGTTACTTCGGGAACAAGATTCCACTCATCTTCAGCAAAGGAAGACACTGGATGGTTTATGTGGGAAAGTTCTCCTCAACCAGTCACTAGCTGAAGATTTTCGGGCTAAATTCATATCTTCTGCAGCACAAGGTATTGTCACATCTGATGTCCACCAAACCAATATTGCTGTCACTATTAGTGTTAGGCTTGAAACATCTATATGTTCCGAATTTCTATTTTAACTAATCTTTGCTTATTGCATAATATTTGCATTCAAGTTGAATAGATCTTCCACAATATGGTATTTTTTTTAAATTCTCCAGCGTTTGGAGTTAGGGTTATTATGTGTATGCCTTTTTTGTTTGATTGACATAATTACTGTTGCATATGATCTCTTAATTCCGATGTTGATCTCTTAAAATGTATAGTAAATGTTAATTAAATTGATTTGTGAAAATTTATTGTTTACCTCTGATGCTCATATCTGATATGCAGGTAGAGCCCAGAGCCCTCCGATTAACCAGATACCTCAGGTTCCTCATCAAGTCCCCACAAGGCCTTTGGCGGTGGCGTTAACTGCATCACAAACTGCGTCGTCGTCAGCTGGTCGACCACCACTGCCGATACATCATGTTCACCAATTCCAGGTTGATCGACCAGCACCATCATCATCACAGTTGTCACGTTCATCATCGCCATCTTCGCAGGCGCTCCGACCTCGCCCATCCATACCGAGCAACATTGTCAGATCGACATCAGTCCCTTTCAGTCACATGCCAGTTCTGCGGGGAAGCTTTGGAGCTCAGAGTGAACTGGCACGTGCGCCTGCTCCTCATCTTCAGCGCAGGTTGCGTCCACAGGTGCATTCTATGGCCCCTGCCAATCAGCAGCCGCTTCCAACTAGGCTGGAGGGCAGCACATCTGCAAGGGTGCAGTCGATCCCTGTGACTCCTGTAAATATAGGACAGTCGTCACCATCAAGCTCGCACCCAAGTTCAAATCCGTCTGTACCAGCACTATTGGGCCCATCAAGTTCACACCAGGTTCCGTCAAGCTCACATCCAACACGCCTGCCATTGCCAGTATCTTCAGTTCCAAATCCAGCTCCGCAGTTAACATCACCACCAGGTTTTACCAGAGTGTCTAACGCGTCCTCCGCGACATTGGCTGTGCTGCCAAGTATGAAAGTCGGACCTTCTGCGTCAGGCACGCCGCAGTCAGATTCCGACTCCGTATCGTTGGATGAATGGCTTACAGGAACTCTTGGGTTGAGTGGTGACCCCCAAGGTCCAGCGGCTCCTAAAGATGTGGTATGCTTGTCTGATGATGAATGAAGGCAACGGAGGGAAGGAGTAGAGTAGTTAGTTAGCTCCCCTGAACAATCTGACCCGGAACGGCCTATTAACCCATTGATCTGGCCATGTTCCCGTGCTGTTTGTGCCAAACCCTATCCTGTAAGTGCATGGTAGTGACAGTCAACAAACCGCTGTAGGTTAATATGTACGTGCATGGTGCACATGACTGCTCTGTTGGTCTGGGTTGTCTGTTGATGGAGCCTGGTGGTAATGTACATGTCATGTTAGTACTGTGATCCCAACTTTTGGGTTTCTGGTTTTGCCATTGGCACAAGCACCCGACTGGACCGAGCTGCCCATCAGCGTCGCATGGATCATCAAACAAATTCTCACTTGGAACGATTTGGATCCTGTATAATCAAACAAATTCTCACTTCTAACGATTTGGATCCTGCAAAATTAGTACTCAAATGTTGTCATCCTATCGTGTCAGAACTGAAGGGCGAAACAAAATGTGCAACCGGCTGACAAGATGAGCCACACCTAGAGACCCATATAGCCACTACTATACCTCTGGAAGGCTGGTCGCAGCCTGAGGACGCTGATTTGGTTTTGGGGATCATATGGTCCTGAATGAACAATATTTCAAAGGAAACATTCTAGTATGTTTTTTTTTTACATTATACATGTTGTATATTTTATCTGCTGTTGTACGTCATACCCCCTGTTCCTGTTTACATAGCACACATGTCTCGTAACGCTCACTCAACTTTGATCAACAAAATATGGATTATGTGCTCTACATTTTATACCGTCACTTGGTATTTTACATGTTCCTTATCTATTTTTGGTCAAAGGAAGAAGACGCAAAACAAATACACCGTGTAATTGTGTGCCTGGAGCATGTGCTCCCGGGCTTCGTTGTGAATTTCCTTGATGTTCTGGCGTCCGAGGGAAACTGGAAAATTACACATAACACCAATCTGTCATGCCAGAACATAGAAATGAAACCAAACCAATGTTTGGTGTTTGGTGTTATTACCAGTCTTTGATGCCAAAGTTATACTCCAGTGCAGAACATAGAAATTAGACCAAACCAATGTTTGGTGTTATGTTATGTGCAGTTTTGTTGCGGGAAATAGATCATAGCAAAAAAGAAAACCCCCAAGGAGGAGGATTTAATGGCAATGTTTGCTCAATTGCGTACATGAAACTTGCCTTTATTTAAACTGAATTTTGGTATTATTACACTGTTGCCAAAGAAGGAGGATGCTAGCCGAATAGAACAGTATAGGCCTATTTGTTTGCTGAATGTTAGTTTCAAAATTTTCATCAAAGTTGGCACCAACAGAGTAACCTCTATTGTAAGTAAGGTTGTTAGGCCAACTCAAACAGCTTTCATTCCGGGTAGGAACATCCTTGAGGGGGTGGTAGTCCTTCATGAGACGATCCATGAGATGCATAGGAAAAAATTAGATGGTGTACATTTTAAAATCGACTTTGAAAAGGCTTATGACAAGGTGAAATGGTCCTTCCTACAGCAAGCATTAAGGATGAAAGGGTTTGCATCACAATGGTGTGAATGGATAGGTCGGTTTGTTCAGGGAGGGAGTGTTGGGATTCGAGTTAATGACGATATCAGTCATTACTTCCAAACACTGAAAGGGTTGCGACAAGGGGACCCTTTGTCACCTTTGCTTTTTAACCTTGTGGTTGATATGCTAGCCATTCTTATTTCTCGTGCGAAGGAGGATGGACAGGTAGGGGGGCTGGTTCCACATCTGGTAGAGGGAGGTGTCTCGATATTGCAATATGCAGATGACACAATATTATTTCTTGAACATGACATTGCGAAGGCTGTGAACATGAAATTAATATTGGCGTTCTTTGAACAACTATCGGGGCTCAAGATTAATTTTCATAAGAGTGAGTTATACTGATTTGGGAAGGCTAAGGAGGAACAAGAGGAATACCGCAGGATCTTTGGATGTGAGCTCGGATCACTTCCTTTTCGATATCTGGGGATACCTATACACTATAGGAAGCTTTTGAATAGAGAATGGAAATGTGTGGAGGATCGTTTTGAGCGAAAGTTGGCAGCTTGGATGGCCAAGATGTTGTCTTACGGAGACCGTCTTGTGCTTATCAACTCAGTGTTAACAAGCCTACCAATGTTTCTATTGTCCTTTTTTGAGATACCTAAAGGAGTACGAAAACGATTAGATTTTTACCGTTCACGTTTCTTCTGGCAAAGTGACCAACATAAGAAAAAATATAGACTCACAAAGTGGAACATTGTATGTAGACCCAAGGATCAAGGGGGGCTGGGGATTACGGTTTTAGAAATGAAAAATAAATGCCTATTGAGTAAGTGGCTTTTTAAACTGTTGAATGAGGAGGGAGTGTGGCAAGAACTGTTATCCAACAAATACTTGGGTGGTAAAACGTTATCACAAGTACAAGCTAGGCCATTCGACTCACCTTTTTGGAAAGGTTTGATGAAAGTGAAGAATGCGTTCTTCAAGCGTGGTAGTTTTACACTTGGTAATGGAGAACAAACTCGATTTTGGGAGGATACTTGGTTGGGATCGATTCCTTTAAAAAACGAATTCCCATCGCTGTATGTCATTGCTTACAATAAAGATTGCACAGTTGCGGATGTGCTTGAAACGGTACCTATTAACCTTCCCTTTCGACGAACGTTATTAGGAACTAATAGAAGTCAGTGGCTAATACTCGTGGAAAGACTAATGCGAGTTAATCTTCGAGATGAGTTCGAGATGAGACTAATAAGTTTAGATGGCGTCTGACTTCCAATGGTGTGTTTACGGTTAAGTCTTTTTACTAGGATTTGTTATATGGACACACCAGATATTTGCGTAAGTATCTATGGAAGTTGAAGATACCCTTAAAAATCAAGATCTTTCTCTGGTTTCTTAATCGGAAAGAAATTTTAACTAAGTATAACTTGGTCAAAAGACGATGGACAGGATGTAAAAAATGTGTCTTCTGCGAGGAGGACGAGACGGCTGAACACCTGTTCATAAAATTTACATTTGCTAGAGACATTTGGAGATTAGTGCATTTTACGTTTAATGTATACCCTCCAACTAATATCTCTAATTTGTTTGGTAGCTGGTTGAATGAGATTGATAAAGTTACAAAAGCTCGTATTCATGTTGGTGTAGCGGCCATTCTGTGGGCTATTTGGAACTGCCGGAATGATATTATTTTTAACAAAACATCATCCACTCATTATTTGCAGGTTATTCACAAGGCACTGTATTGGATCAATTCGTGGTCCTTCCTGTTACCTGCGTATCAGCGTGGCTATATGGACGCTGGATGTACCCGTATGATTACGGTGGCACGGGCTATTTTCAACCGACATGGGTGGCTACACACTAGAAGGATTGAGAATTAGTGAACTTTTGTTTGATTGGCTCATTTTTGTAGCCACTTTATGTGATACATAAATTGTAAACTTGTGATACTATTTGTGTTATAATAATTGCGGACGGCTGTGTGCATCTCTTGAATGCAGAGACCGGGGATCCGCACTAAGGCTGGCAATCGGGTCGGGTTTGGTCGGGTCGACCTCTTCTAGACCCATGCCCGTTTAATAAATGGGCAAGCTTCTCTGCCCGCGACCCTGCCCATGGGTCAGATTGCATGCCCATGCCCATGCCCATGCCCGTCGGGCGACCCGACGTCGGGTCGCCCGTCGGGTCTACATACAACAGCTCCTCATGTCAATTCTGACACTCCAAAATGACATATTTTATGTGTCAAACTGCATCAGTACATCAATAAAATCATAATAAGTGTTGAAATGCATCACAATATCAGTACATCGATATCATCAAACTTGGTGTCGGGGATTACCATTGGTTCTTCTTCATCAGTAAGAACAAATTGAAACTCCGCAAAGAATGTATTGGGGACGGCAGGGAGTTGGGGACGGCGGCGTCGGGGTCCTTGGGGACGGCGGCATCGAGGCCGGCTGTGAGTTGGGGACGGTGGCGCCGTGGTCGTTTGGGAGGCAGCGAGTGGCGCCGCCGTTTTGCTGCCGTGAAAGGGAGGGGAGCAGAGAGCACCGTGAGGCGTGAGCACTGAGCACTTAGCAGAGAGAGAGTATGGGAGAGGGATTGCGGCGGGGACGGGGAGAGACTGGGGAGGGACACGGTCACACCTATGGTTAGTGGCATAGTGCGGTGCGTGTTGGATTTGAACTGTTGGGCTAGGCTGAAAATTACATGGGCTCTAGTCATGTCTTTCTATGAGACCCCACATGTCAGCTAATCGGTTACCCATCGGGTCGACCATGGGTACACATGTCTGCTCATACCCTACCCATGACTAATCGGGTCGCCCACGGGTGAGATCCCATGGACGAACATAGAAACCTATACCCCGACAAACATAGAAACCTATACCCCGACCCATTAGGGTCGGGTGCCCGTGGACGGACGTGCCGATGGGCGAAATTGCCAGCCTTAATCCGCACCCCCTGTCTAAAAAAAGAAAACCCCCAAGGGCCAGGCCATTCGGTGGCGCCGGCGAGCCTTGAGCTCTTCGATTTTGGGTAAACCGTATTGACCTACCCTGAATCCGCGAAAACCTCGCGCCCGTCTTCCTCGGTGCGTCCGCCACCGCGCGCCGGCTCCATTCATTCCGCCCGCTTCTGATTCTGACTGAGAGCACGATCCCGCGGCGCCATGGTGGTCTCCGCTCCCTGCATCTCTTTCTGCCACCACATCCTATCCTACCCCGCCAGCTCCTCGACGCGCCCCCGGAGAAGACCCTCCGGCCCCGCCGCTGTCGCAACTGGCACGGATTTGGTTTCCGTTGCCAGTCCCGTCGAGATGAGAAGGTACTCGCCGCGCGCATCTCCTCTTGCTGTGGCGCCACCAGTGTTTTTGCTACACCAAGTTTTATGTATCCTAAAGGCTAAAGCCATGCGATTTCAACTAGTCTCAGCTATAACAAGATAACTTAGGCGTGTTGTATTTAGAAGATAACTTATAACATTTTTTTGCTGATGAAGATTTACCGTTTTAGGGGAGTTTCCTTTTTACTCCACCAAAGTGCCAACCGAAGTGACGCTATGGAAATATTTATATTTTGCATTGCTTCATGGTGTTTGTCATGAAGATGACACTCCTTGTATTCGACTGTATTCAACAGGTGTGAGTGCTTTGATCTCCATCAGGAGTTGGTTCCTTTTGCCGAATCATGGGCTTGGCAGAAGTCCGTTGTTACAAGGAGGAAGGAATTGGCAGCCAGAAATGCAGATCACTCGGACACCTTGGTCACGCTGCAACATCCGCCCGTTTATACGCTGGGCACTGACAGCAGGGAGGAGTACCTCCATTTTCATGTCAAAGACGCTCCTATTGAGATCCATCGCATTGACCGTGGTGGTGAAGTAACATATCATGGCCCTGGACAGGTATTTAGCACTCAAATTCGTTGTTTGCGTATTTGAAATACTACTTTCTACTTCAGATCTGGTGGTGTTTTTTTTTTGCTCATAAGTTTAGTTTTCTGCTTCTTGCTTACTAACATAAAAGGCTCATTGCAAAGTAAAGAATCAGGCCAACTACGTTTTCCATGAATGATGATCCTGACTCCTATCAGATTGCATAAGCAATCCATATGTCTCAGTGAAAATATTCTGTTTTTGCCGAGAACTTCCGTTCTTAGTTTAGTTCTAGTTTGCTTGTAGTTTTTACTTTCCTGCAAAAGGACTTGTAGTGACCTGGGCTCTCAGCTCAGGTTAGGAAAAACCTTCTATGGTTTCTTTTCTAGAATTGGAACTGGTAAGAGATCCCTTTATTCTAATAAATAAATAAATTCTATAGCTGTTATTAGTGAGGACTGTATATATATATATCCATGCTTCTTATACTCATTTATTTTGATTCCGTAGCTTGTCATGTACCCAATTCTCAATTTGCGGCATCACAAAATGGATCTTCATTGGTACCTTAGGTCACTTGAAGAAGTGATCATTCGTGCCCTTCAGCATGCATTTTCTGTCAAGGCATCAAGGATAAATGGTCTCACTGGTGTTTGGGTTGGTACGTTACTGTCCTCTTGGATATGAGAAGTGTTTGATCATATTTTTAGTTATTATTTCACACCTTTACTTAAACTCTAATGTTCTATAGAAGTATCAGTTCTTTCTTTTTTGTTTGTTACATATGTCTCCACTGTTTACTTACTAGGTGATCAGAAAGTTGCAGCAATAGGAATTCATGTCTCGAGATGGATAGCCTATCATGGTCTAGCACTAAACGTCACGACTGACTTAACTCCATTCAAACTCATTGATCCTTGTGGCATAAAGGATCGTGGCGTTGGTAGCATTAAGGAGATACTACAAATGTCTTCTGGTGGAACAGGACTTGAGGATGCAGTACTGATCAATGTAGCGCATAAATCGTTGATCAAGGAGTTTGCTGAAGTT
Source organism: Poa annua (assembly GCA_026929855.1). NCBI lineage: Eukaryota > Viridiplantae > Streptophyta > Magnoliopsida > Poales > Poaceae > Poa > Poa annua. Next base: position 23,300,270 of record CM049439.1, on the reverse strand, counting down.
TTCCAGCTTTCCATGGACATCAGCGCTGATTGGAATCTTCGCGAGAATTAGAATGTAGAGGCGTGCATTGCTTTGAGTATTTCTTCCGTACCCTTCGTCGAATGGTGGAAAAGGCGGCTAAACCGCTGGTAGTCTTGGTTGCCAGCTGGGAGCCCTTAATTGAGCGAGGTCACCGTATTGTCAGGAAACCATAGTCATGTACATCTGTGCTGGCCTTGAAAGGGTCGATGACTACTCAGAAATATGGCTGGGGTTATAATCCCCTTACCCCTTTGATCCTGGCTGAAGCCTTGTTCTTGGTCCTTTTGGATTAGTCTCCGTTTAGATGTAGATATTTGGGCTTACGGAATTGAATTTAACTCGATACCAAATCAGCCAGGATATTGAACTTGCGAGTCAAATTCAGTTCTGTGAATTGGCCTTAGCTTTTGGCATGTAGCTTTAATCGTCCTCATTGTAATTCCTCAAACTGTTATATATACTCGAATTATGTTTGAGTTGAGCTAGATCTGAGAGTGCTATTAACATTTGGTATATGACCCACGACATTCCTCACCCTAGTTCGTTCTGGCTGCTCGTTCCGACGCCCAACTTTGGTCTCGCCGCCTCCTAAGGCGAACCGGGTCCGCATATACCAGTAACACGGTTGGCAACGTGGAGACCGGATGGGCACCACGATGCATCACCTACACGGAGGCAGGGCGTTGTCGCCTCCGGTCCCTACATAATCCGGCAAGATTTATACGCTCACACCGCACCCAAGCTAATGTTAAGCATTCGTTCGATGTGACTGATGATTCTGCTGATTTCTCTTCTTGTGATCGCATGTCGGAAATCGACCTTTTCTTGCCCCATGCTCTGGCAGATTGGACGTGAAGAGTTCTGTGGCCCGACAGCAAGATGGCTATTTCGATTCAGTTATCTATTCGCAGGTTCACGTGGCTAGAGTTTAGTCATGAAGTTTTTGTGTGATTTGGTCGTAATCAACATAGGTCGTTTTTGTGTGATCGCTCCGTTTTTCAATATAAGATGTTTTAGCTATTGCATATGTTGTCTAGATACACATAAAAAATAAGTGAATATGAACACTAAAACATGTCTAGATACAAGTTTATACATGTGAATGTGGAAAAAGGCTAAAACATCTTATATTAAAAACCAGACGTAGTAGTTCATACTTCATACAGGCGCGTAGGATATCAATCGATCTTCGGAACTAGTAATTGATCAGTTAGCAGCTTACGAAAACAAGCCCGATCCTTGGCATTATCTGACTCGTTTCATGGAAGGTCTAAAGCATGTTGTTCGTCTGCTTGCTGCGGTACAGTTACCACACGTTCTCGGGCTGCATATATTATTGCGTGTGCGGTGTGAGTAAGAAGTTGGCGGTGGATCACAGCTCTGAATTCTCCCCCGAAGTCCTGAGCCTTGTACTGAACTGTGACACCATTGAGGACATGGAATTGATGCATCTTGCTGTGGAGGGTGATGTGGAAGCAGCTCCGGTACAGACGTGGTTAGTAATTCCTTTATCAGTTCCGCTCTTGCAGGACATATTGATGTTTGGTATTCTGTACTGCACTCACTATATACCTCACTGTTAATGGTCTTGTGGCAATTTGGAGTTCTTTTCCTATATCAAAATTTAACCATTACCGAGTTATGATGACATTGTTTGAATGGATTGGTTGTCTACTCATAGTCCACAGCTTGTGGATTGGAACCGAAAAGTGTCTTGCCTTCCAACATCAAGGCTCTTGGATGTGTTTACAAGGACAAAGACTTGATGAATTTTCTTGTACCATAGTAGAGGTTCAGTTGCTGACTGATCTTCAGAACACCGTTCGTCCATTGCGTGCAGAAATTCAGTTAACTTTAGGTTTTGTACGCAGGTAATGCTACCCATTGCCATCACGACTCATCGATGTTACCAAAGTCGCAAGTAGAGAAGCATAATTCATTATTCTTAAGACATCAACCAGTCCATATATAGCAAACTAAGTTGTACTTTTAAACATAGAACTAGTACTAAAGAACAGAGCTTATTCGAGATTACAAGCTAAGCTAGCACACCTAAGGCTGATTTGGCCGAGATCACAAACCAGCTAGACGCACACTAGCATCGACGTTGAAGCCCTAAGGATAAAGTTTTTACTCGTTTTTGACATCCGAAGAGCGCAGCGAGGTTGGGTACAGAAGCTGTTTCGCGCCGCCCTCAGCCATCTTCTTGCTTGGCGCTTCGGTTTGATTGGTGCCATGACTGTGCATATACACGAGGCGATAGCAAAACTCGACGACCTCTGGTGCGAACACCCTCCACAGGTACATTGTGCTGAACCATGATGGTACAGTTAGGTAACGGTCACCTTGGCGAGCTGCTTGCACCATGGCCCTGGCGCAGTTCTTGGTGTACTCCACGGGGAAGAGACCAATTTGAGCCTGCAAATATACAGGGGTGCAGCGTGGTTAGATATACCTTTGTGCAAGCAAAGCACCACAGTTCTATTGTGTAGTTTTTTGTGCAAGCATTGCATCATATAATTGTTTCCTTGTTGTAACAGAGATTTTAGCTCAATTATAGCGCGGCGTGGGTCATAGCTTCCTCACATCACGGAACTCTTGGTCGACCTCCACTCCTCCATGTTCCTTCAGAAATTTCCCTTTCGACATCTCCGACTCGATCCACCCTGGCGTCACAATTGTAATGCCAACTTCACTGCCAAGCTCCGTCCGCAGAGTCTCGAAGAAGTTTATCAGGGCAGCATTGGCAGCCTAAACAAAAATACGAATAGATAACAAACATCAGTACTATCTTCTCATAAACACCGATATATTTTAGTCAAATGAAATAATTAAGTTACATTATAGAATATCATTCGTGGAACAGGATTCCATCCAGTTGCCGAGGCAGTGACAACGATTCTTCCTCGGGTCCTTTTCAGGTGAGGGAGCGCAACAAAGGTTGATTGGACTGCACCCCAAAAGTTCACATCCTGCAAAAAAATAAACATGGTGTCATATTGACACTCATCGACGGTTGTCTATGACAACAACAGTAGTCAAGGGAAAAGGAATCATGTTATTAACTAGCTGCGAGCTGTATTTGGTAACATCAGGAATCTCCTGAAAGGCACCCACGCTTGCAATGCCCGCATTGCATATAAGATGGTCCACTGCAACGCACAGGTTAGAACGTCAATTCTACACTTAAGTAATGCTTGTGGTAAGAATATATATGTTGACCAAGTTATTTTAAACGGAGACTTGCATCGGCCGTAGTGATCAACTGTGGCCTGAACAAATCTGTTGCAGTCATTAGGGTTTGTGACGTCGCCGGGGAGAATGATCACATCTGGTGCCCCGAGCTCGAGTGCTTGATCGGCAACCTGCCGGAGGCTCCATTCCCTTCTCGCAACCAGGACCAGGGATGCCCCCTTCGTAGCATACTGGTAGGCCAATTGCTGCAGAAGAAGGTCCCAACATGGAGTTAAATATATATGGGGATAATCTACGATAACCCCCCCTGGTCGCTTAAGTATCGCCCACAGGCCCCTTTGATGGGTCACTGACATGTGGGGTTTAAGTGACCCGGGGGTAAGAATATATGTACTATATAGATGAAGGAACATATATTCAGTATAACAAGTAGACGAATAGCAGACTAGCATATCAGCATCTAATTTTATCCGCGGTTGCTCCGAAAATCATAAAAGTAAGTATTTATGGAATTCTCCATGGAAGAGGTTAAAGAGCACCCCGTTACTGGTCAATTGAACAGACTGCACTCCATCATATTTATGGAATTCCTAAAGTAAGAACAAGCAGAGTAGGAGCTAGGTGCCACGCCTGAGGACAGATCAGAAGGTCTTCTTACTTACCTCGCCGATGCCGGAGGAGGCACCAGTGATGAGGACGACCTTGCCGGCGAGGTCCTCCGGGAAGAGGTAAGAAAGGAAGGAGTAGCAGGTCTTGAAGAGGTAGTAGGGTGGGTAGAAGAGCAGGAGGGAGGCGATCATGCCGGGCATCGCCACCCAGTTCAGCATGCCGTTCACCAGATCCATCGCGCGCAGCTCCCGGCCTTCTTCTCTCTTGTCTTCTCTCAGCTAACACACACCTTCCCAACAGATCAGAACAGAGTAGTGATAGAGCAACACAGAAAGGGGTGGTGCTGCCGATGAAGCCTGCCGCTCTGCACCATGCATGGACGGGTGGGAGCGTGGCTTCACGACACGTACGAGCTGGTGTTGTGACGTGGACGCCAAACAGGAGAACTCTAGATGGCTGCAGACGAACCTCGCCGATCTTCCTGTTTCTTTTGAAGACCCAGCAAATGCCAGATCAAATATCTTGTAAAAGTATCTAATTTTGTTTCCCCAACATTATTTTTTTGTAACAGGGGGTCGGTACTGTAGGACTGAGAAGCTTTCATTCACTTGTCGGTAGAGCTACAATTACATTAAAGATCTGAAAAGAGTAAGAAAATACAACCCAGTCCATACAATTTGTACGAAGAACCCTACAATGAACTTGGAGAACGCAATCGGGTCCGGCTCCTTCTCCACCACGACAAATCTTCACAGCACAACCAACCATATCATCGTCGGGGGGACGTGACCACTTAGGACGGTCTACTGGAACATAGGGGCCTCCTTGGCATGGCAGCCTGGAGGTTGAACACCTACAATCGCCGGTCGGAAGCAGACGAAGCTGACGATGACCATAGGGGCGACAACAACAGTGATGAACTCCCTAGAGAAGCTTCATAGCTCCTGCTGTAGACCCGCGCTACAGCAAACCACAACCACCAAACCATCCATCTCCAAATCACCACGAGCAGAGAAAAAAAGCTTCATAATGTGGTTGCCATCGCCGAGCCCACCGGAGATAAGGGCTTTATTGACGGAGGTTTCATTAGCTCTCCTCCCAGTCGCCTCCGGCTCCGACCACTAGAGCGTCGCGACCAGAAGCAACTCCACCAGGCAGCGGAAGATCCAACCCAAAGGATCTTGCGCCCACCTCCCGGCATGAAGCCGAACACCAGCAAACAACGACACTTCTCCTTAGCCATCTCCGGCCAGCATCGCCACCGGGGGAGGCCTTAGATCAGCCCGGGGCCCTAGGGTCGACCCTCAAACTAGGGAAAGACGAGAAGAGTTTTTGGGAAAAGGGATGGACGTGGGGAGGGAGGAACACTTGAATCGTTTCCCCATCTAATCAGAAGTTTCACACCTAATTTGGTTAGACCTCTTGAAATTTATATTCATTTTCTGGTGGACTGGTCACATTTTGACGCGTATGTCAATAACGATGAATAAATTTGAAGAATGAAGGTTTAAAATTAGAACTGTTTGTGTTATCCTCGACGTGACTGTAATTTAGAATAACATTGCGAAACTCAAAAATCGAAAGCACAAGTGTCGTTTTTATTATCATGATGAGACAGTAAAATGTTGTTCCTTCCCGTACAAGTTTCCTCATCTAGGTGGTTTTGAACTTGTAACTTATTGTACTTGAAATATTTTTGGCAAATGGTTATGAGAGGCATTGATCAAAAGTTTATGCCCCGTTTGGAACGCAAAATAGGAAAAACGCAGGAATATGAAAAAGACAGGAATGGAGATGCCATCCTTTACAACTACTAAGGCCCAACTCTTTTCAGTCCCGGCTTGTGAATAAGTCACTTCAACTTGAGCTGTCCAGAGAAATAGTAGAGGAAATAAGCTCATGAGAAACTATAGTCCAGTTCTTTTCGGCTTCCACTGTCCAAGCTCCCTAAATTTCCTGCTCTCTCCTTGCTCCTATGTATCCTCCAATGGAATAGTGCCACCCCCACATGGTGCACTCTAATCAACTTACCTTATTCAACTTACTTTACAGTTTAAAACACTAGAATATTAAAATTGAGTTTGAAACAATTACGTTGGGTATATAATAAGCATGTTTTGTACCAGTGGCGGAGGCAGGATTGCCTAAATCTGGATGTTAAGGGGGGCGGTTAGTGTAAAAAAATTAAATCATGCACTGTTCACATGATGTTTAGGAGTAAATCAATGGTGTTAGGGGGGGCCAGGGCCCCTGCTGGTCCCCACCTGTATCCGCCCCTGTTTTGTACGTCTCTACAAAATTTCGGTGAAAAATACTATTTCCAACAATAAAAAAAGAAAATTGTGGCTATGAGAAAGGAAAATATCTCCATCTACCTCTAAAATTTCTCCTTTTATGTATCTCAGAATACAAAATATTATTTTACGAAACTTTTAGAATACGTATACATACATGTAGTCGTTATTTTTGTGTAGCTCATAATATGAAGAATATAGCATTATGATTTTGCATGTTTCTAGTATATGTAGCTCATAAAATGATGAATATAGCATTATGATTTTGCATGTTTCTAGTATACATCATTCAGAACTCGGATTTGGTTCAGATTTGAATTTGTTCAGATTTATTTAAAACTTTTAAATATATTTTTTAAACTCAGGGAGCACCGGTGCTCTCGGGAGTCAAAGTGACTTTTCGTTGAAGAAGATTGATATCATCTCGAGGAAAAGTTGAGTAATTAGAAGGGAAAGTTACTATTCGGGCTTGGACTGTCCGACGCATGGAACAACGCCCCCAAAGAACAAGCCATGACGAAGCAATGCCTCCCTGAAGATGCCACTCACCAGACGCAAGTTCTAAAAAAAAAACCAGACTGCCAGCACTAAAACCGATGCTACAAGTTAGCTTTACAACATATAGAGGCCATCTCAACATCATAGACATCTGAGCAGCTAAACAGTCCGCAGTTGCATGCTTACAGCCACAAAGACGGGATAGATTATCTTCGAATCATACAAGCCTAGAAATAAGTTACCAGGCACCAGCTGCTCTGCATCATCAAGCCTTATCTCAACTCCAGTTCACCAGTCTTACCTAGAGTTTAGATCAAACTCCCCCGAGCGACGCCAGTCCTCTTGCATATCAGAGTTCCCATTCTCTGGCTCATTGTCATCGTTGAGGAAATCCTCAGATGGATCACCATCATCGTCCCTCTGAGCATTGTCCCATCCATCTTCACCCTGCTCCTGTGCCATGTCATGACTAGGACCATCGTCGCCTTGGGATGCAGCGGCATTGGCCCTTAACGGGCCCTGACCAATCATCTCGGAGTGTGCTTGGGCCTCCACTCGAGCATGCTCAGCCATTGCCATACGCATCTTGGCTTCAGCAGCCTCACGGCCAGCTTTTTCCCTCATCTCTATCTCGGCTCTCAACTCCATCGTAGCCTGCTTCTCCTCTTGTAACAAAGCCTGCTCTAGCATGAGCCGCTCCTCCGACCGGAACTCGCCAACGGCCCTTTTCTTGGTCATTATGTTGTATGCCAACACCTGCTTCTCAAATGTTGTCGTGAACTCAGCTATCTTCACCAGAATGTTATGATCCCATTGCTGCAGGCGGGAAGGAATCTGCCCGGTTGCATCGCTGTCAAGGATCCTGTCATCTTCTTCGGCCTCGTAGTCGGCAACAACATGGTAAGGCAATAACCTGATTTTGACACCAATGTAACAGAGTATATTAGTGCCTTCAGATACAAAATTAAGTTACGAAGATCAAAACAATTCAGTGTTGCTAATCGGAACTGCTGGTCTAACTTAGTATTGTTAGTATGAGGTGTGACTGTGTGAGAGGAATGTTGAACTTAGTGTTGTTGGTATGAGTTAAGAGGTGAGACTATGTGAGAGGATTGTGTTGGCTCTTTAGTAATGTTGACTGATAAAATTAGGCACCGCATTGCAATTTCAATATATTAGAATATACAATGCACTGAATCATGTTTTTGACAAGCAAACGTACAGCCAAATTATCCCCTTACATTTTATCCACTTCTATAAATGAAATAAAACAATATTGGCCCCTGAACTACTCCGAGAGTCTAACTTTGACAGTCAATCTTAAGCTTACTAAGTGATGACGACATCACAACCATTAATGCAATGCCAATCACCCGCAGACCAATCACAAGAAGAGAGATGAAAACTAACTTGAGTTTATCATATAACCTCAAAAAAATATCACTATGCTTTCATATCCTCTGCTTTTGATTGAAATCATGTACAATGCAGAAGGAAGTCGACAAACATACAGTTCACAAAACAATGTTTTACAGAGTTGTTGAAACAAGCTTGTTGCTTAAGAAACAATGTTCAAATCTGATGAAACAATGATTGGTGATGAGATGAGGTAATAACGCCTTACGGAATAATTCTAGAAGCTAGCTCGCTAATCACGTAAGTTGGGCATCTATTCCGACGAAATAATATTTGGTGATACTCCGATGAAACAATGTTTGGTGACGAGACAAACTGACAACTTATGGAAGAATTCCATAGTCCACCTCATTAATTCCCTAAGTTAAACATCTACTTAACTCAAATTTTTGTTGATCGTTTTCTGCTGGTTATTTGCCTTGTTTGCTTCCAAACCTAACAGGAATTTGCCCCTAGCACTAGTAGAGGACACTTCTTCAGTCATAAACGAGGAAATAGAATCATCCTGGGATTGCAGAGTTCTTGCCACCCTTGTTCTGGCGATTCCTCCCAGATTTTTACCTAATCTGTGCCACAACACAAGCTTGGTTGGGTGGGTTGGTTTCTCGTGAATCCCTTGCAGATTGCACCCTTTGTACTCCACAACTTAAGCGTGGTTGTGTGGGTTAGTTCCAGATTGTGTATTGGTGATGGTCTTGGAATGCAGGCTATGTTGGCATGCTCATCGTCAGGTCATCGTCTCGTCCCCAACTTACCCGAAACAGACTTGACCTCTAACAATATCTCCTGTTTCCAAACGAACTATGTTCCTATTTCCATACTAAACCAATATGTTTGCCTGCAGCTCTTTTACGATGCTCACACTTGCCTTTTGAGGGGTAAGAGAAGATCTACATACTGGCCGTCCAATGAAAAAGGTTAATACTGGTGAGGCTACATGCAGCTTTGTATGGAAAGTAATCTGATCTTAGCCTGGTCAATGGAATGGGAGTGCCATGTTATAGAAATGGCACAAAATGCTGCACAATTTCAAGAATATGTAGTCTGGGAGCACGGAGTAGGAAACTTTTGTGTCATGCATTTTATAAGTTAAAGAAATAACTTAACATATAAAACAGCGGGAAGAAGGATTTATTTGTTAGACCATGTTTGTTTTGTTTTTCATTCTAGCGTGATTTTCTTCTTTGTTTTGCTTGGATTTTCCATATGTCAACATGTACCTTTTCTTATTTCTTATCAGCAAAATTTGCTAGCACTGATTACTCACCATCTTTATTTATTTCCTTGTATATTTACGGCTAAGGTAAGCAACGATGGTGATTTTTCCTTTCCTATATATAAGCTGGTGGAAAGTTTGTACTAGCCCTGGATCCTCATACAGTCATTACTTACGTCTTTGGGAGTAATAGTAATGTCAGCCATTGGATCATGAGCAATGATGGTTCATAATCATTTGGGTGCACAGTAAAATTTCTCCCTTGCCTAATAGGACAGTTCTGGTGAAGCTTGGAGTGGCAAAGGAAGGACTGGTAATGGGGGGTCACACTGGAACCTTGTTGGTGCAACTACATCTACTTGGACTCTGCCATATAGAGCTAGCTCACAATCTTATACTTCATATGTGATCAATCACATGACAACTTCATTATGGTCAAACATGAGAACATGGCATGTACAATGCCGATGCTAGGACTAGATGAGAACCCGAGACCAGCCAACTGAACAGTAAAGTAGATGTCCTGTGCAAAGACACTCTGAGGAAAAGATCAGCAAAACAAGGATTTCCTGCACCACTCTTGTGAAATCTTACTGAGAAATTTCATTTTAATTTTAATTTTAATTTCAAAGGACGTAAAAACGTTGAAGCCTAAGTAGAAACACAAACCTACATCAGTCTAGTGATAAGGCAAGAATATATCCCATTAATGCATAATATTTATCTTCACCCCAAGTTGGACATTTCCCTTCAAGTATCCCGCCACTGCAACTAGAAAAGAAGATGGGAAAAAAAGCCCTTTCGCTAGGTGCCAGGTCGAACCAAAGAGAGCCAGAAAAAATGTGGCCCTTAGGCATACAGTATATTATTGCGTCATTGCGTGCATAGGACAGCTTTTGCAATTTATAAGTTCGGTACTTTAAACTCAAAGAAGAAGAAAAGATGGGGAAAAGTCTGTTTGCTAGGTGCCAGGTCGAACTAAAGAGCCAGAAAAAAAGTCCCTTAGCATACAGTATATTGTTGCGTGCATAGGACGGCTTTTGCAATTTATAAGTTTGGTACTTTAAACTCAAACAAGGATAAAAATGTTTCTACAAAGATTGTCCATAATACATCGAGAACGATGATACAAAATTCATGTTTGTAGCAGGGGTCTTGAAATTTATTTTTGTAGGGAAAAAGTTTTCCAGCAAAAAGGACCAACACAAAATCAGTGGACTATCGTGTAGGGCAGTTTAAATGAAGTGATGTCACAACCCACAAGCCACAAGTGGAATCACTCAACTACAACAGTGTGCTCAAAGTGAAAATGGTATCCCAGCAAATGCCAACATGGGGGAACAAGACATTAAAGGGGGTGTTCGGTTTAAGCTTTAGAGCACGTGGATACCAACATTTGCCTCACAAAAAATCATTAACTTCGACTAGCATCGGCTTCCATTTGGTTTGTGGCCAAAAACGAGATTCCCTTTCCATTGGGCAATTACTGGTAACTAATTTGATAACCGAAGTTTGGTAATAGAGGAAACTCTTAAAATGCCATCGAACGGTTACCAGTTGCCGCATGCTGAGAATGCCACTAAACGAGTGACGTCACCCCGAAAATCCCACTTTTATCAGTTGACCGTTAAGTCTATTGTCGAAAGATTATTACGCCCTTGTTGCACTTTTTGAAGATTTTTTACACAAAAATAAATATCACTATAATAGAGGGCATCGGTCACGAGCGCAAAGGAGCCCTTTTCTAGGCCGTCCCCAACTCCCCATCCATGGGGATTTGTGAAAAGTAAGTGTCAGAATACAAATAATGTAGGCCCAACTGGACACTTGGAGATGTTCCAATTTAATATCTTCATATCCTCTCCTACTTTCCTCACGGATCTGACTTTGTCTATTTATCTCTCGCCGGCAATATGCAGACAAGGAGGCGGCCATCAGTCAGCGACAGCATGGGAAGGAGATGATGTGTGGAAACGTTGCATCAGTGCATCATGTCAGGATAGAGGACGAAGGATGGATTCATCCGGCTGACGTAGCGCTCGGAATTGGCGGTTAGATCACACATGTCGACGTCTCTTCCAAGCCCGACGGTCGAAGCACACGAATCCTCTGTTTACATCCACTCCGATGGCCGGAGAGCATGGATCCAACATCTGCAAGGTTTGTTCGAGCCGGCTGAAGGGTTGTGTCCAGCCGTCCAACACAACTGAGTTGGGGCCGCAACATGCGCTCATCCTCGGCACCTAGCCTTTGCTGCATGGACGCCGGCATGAACGATATGCACATGCATCTCTAGTCCGTATTTTCTTGTGTTTGTTCCGTTTGTTCATGATGTATCGCGTTAATGTCATTTTTTAATCTGAAATTGTTGTGGGGGCAATCATTGTTTCATTGCTCCTGCTAGATAAGTTTGAAATTAACGTCTTTTTGCAGGATTTTCCCGTGAAACAAGTATTATATTTTGTGTTCATATTACGTTGCAAGATGTAAAAAAAATCAAGGCAAACCCACTTTTTTTTTTAGCATTTGTTCTTTAGTCAAAATCTTCGAAAAGTGTAACAAGGGCGTAATAGTCTTTTCACAAGAGACTTAACTGTCAACTAGCAAAAGTGGCATTTCGGAATGAGAGCACTAGTTTAATGGCACTCTCAGAACGAAGGACATAATGACATTCTCGGAAGGCGACAATAGTTTGATGGCATTCTAAGAATTTCCACTTGATAATTATCAAGGTATGGTTTGTAGCCAGAGCGTATGCATGAAAACCAAGCGATACAACAGTGTAAAACTGTAAATGGAATACAGAAAATAGGGAGGCCTTTGTCACGCAGGTTAGACCAAAGTTGGCACAAAAGAGAGAGAAACAGAACCTCACAAAAAAATAGCACCAACGGCAGCCTAATCTAGTCAAAGCTGCCAAAGTCTGGTAAGATAAATTTCGGTTTAATGACATAAAACCAAATGGCCACTGGTCACCACTCACCAACTGAACACAATGAAAACAACCCAAATCAGTGAGCAGAAGTGTCCGACTAATGTATCTCTCCTACGACTAGCATTGCCGGTATACTCATACTCACTGACACGTGAAGACATAGATTCCAAGAGAATAATATGGCCATACAAGTAACTGAACGTTTCAACAGCCAGGAGATAAATAATGGCAACAAAAATCTTTCGTATGTATCAACATTGAGCACATCAGTGGATCATGTTTTCAAATGTGTTGGGGTCTTCGAGGCTGAAGATGAACATGAGGAGAGAAGTAATCATCAAATCAGTATTCCATTACAAAACCTTAAAACGTAAAAATATCGCCTAACATACACACAAACTATATTTGTCAAGGTCCGAGCTCCTGATAATAATATATTTTTTCTCCTGATAATGAAATTCGGCCGGTGGGTTCGCGTTTAAAAAAAAACTTGCAAGGTCCGAGATAAAATATGCATCAGTTACAAGTTTGAAAAATCAGAGACTCCTAAACCCTTTCAGATAACTTGCAATTCATCTTGGGAAGCTAACTCCACACAAGAAATATTGTATCTCGTGACCAAATAGTGTGCCTGAATTCTAAAACATTATCAGCAATGCCAATTCTGCATCACAACAAATCTGGTTTCTCAAAGACTGCAGACCTCCACTAGTAGGTCGAAACAAGTTTTCCTTTTCGGTTATTATGAGATTTCGTTTTCTTATGGCTACGTTATTTGTTTCCCTGCTATCCCCAGTTGTCACACAAATCAAGATGAAGAGATGCCTAACCTCAAACCATTGTACATGCCCTAGTTTTCATCTATCTTGTATAATTTGCAATCAACTAAATAGACACAGCAGACACTGGTAGACCGCAAACTCGTGTAACAGGAAAAATATTAGATCGATACCACAGACCACATCAAGGAAACAAAAAAGTACAGTTTTGTGAGCATCCGGGCGGAAAGGCGCACCTGCTAACGGCGTCCTCGAGGGACTGGAAAGGCGTCTTGATGTTGGGGTTGCAGACCCGCATGGCGTCCTGGAGCGCCATTTCCACCTCGGGGCTTCGGCCCCTAGCCTGCGCCGCCTGCTGTTGCTGCGGGGACGGCTGCGATTGCGATTGAGGCTGCGACGGGCCCTGCGAGTGCGGCTGGGGTTGGGTCTGGGGCTGCGACGGTGGCGGCTGCTGGAAGCGGTGCGGTCCGAGGGGGCGAAGGTGGGCGTCAATGTTGGAGGGAAAGCGGATCATGGCCTGTTGCGACAGCTGCTGCGCCTGTGGATGGGGCTGCGCCTGGGACTGGGCCTGCGCCTGTGCCTGCTGCATGAGGAAGAGCTGGCGCTGGAGCTGCTGGTGCTGCGCTGCGGCAGCCGCGGCGGCGGCCGCAGAGGTGGAGGAGGTCTGTGTGGTATTACCGGCATCTTCCATGGCGGTCGCGGAAGAACGGGAGTAGGACGGGGAGTGAGATTTGGGGGAAAATGGTGTGTGTTTTGTTCGGTAGTTGCGGACTTTGGGAGGAGCTCGAGAGATCGACACGTGGAGGTGAGGGTGGAGGGCATCGTATTTGGCGAAACTGGGCTTTCAAGCCCAAATGAAGAGAGAGCTTGTGGTATTAAGATTTTATAAATTAACCGTAAAAAGAAAATGGTAAATAGGTCTTGTACACATATTTATATTAAGATTTATAAATTAATAAATAATTTAAATTATGATACATAATGCATGACACTTTCCGATGTGATCAGTTTTAGCTTTTCAGTTTCTCCAATTTCATCTTGTCTAAACATACAACAAGTCCGATATAATCCATGTTTGTTTGGATGCTTGCATGAGGATACAGCACCGCATAGTGATTCAAGCACCCCAGACAGGCTGAAAAGAAGCGTCTGATTCGGCCATTTCGAGCGAGCAACACTCACTTGGGTGCAGGAAATGTACGATTTGATTGACCCCAAATGGATATGGAGGGCAGCCAGACATTTCAGCGATAAGACACTATTCGCCTCCTGCTAGTCCTCACCTTAGTCGACATAGCAGGAAAAAGTATGCTGGGTAGAAGTATAGATGTCGCCTAGATGGGGAGTGGATAGATGTTTTTTTTTTTGAGTAGCCGGATTATCCGGTACAAGATGAGCTCGGAGATTCCGGTAGGCTTGAAAAAAGTATAAATAAAAGTATTTTTTTTACTTTAACAAGCACACAACTTAAAAATTAGACTCACATATGTGCACGGACAACTTATGCTAAGCAAGACAAGTAACAAGGTGATAGCAAACTTCAAGCACGAAGGTTATTACAATGTAAGGTGCATAAGTAAATATCTCGGGTATATAAATAACCGAGGCACGCGAATACGAAGATGTATTCCCGAGTTCCTCCTCGTTAAGGTAGTATGTCTTGTTAGAGAGGTGTGAGCAATCACAACAGGTAGTCTCAATGCTACAACAGGCTCCACCTTCTTCTCCAATAAATCGCACCACAAAAGGTTTGGTTCAACTTCCATTATTGATCTCCTTTTGGGCGGAGATCGATTCCCTTACAACAATCTTGGGGCACACTTATCATAAAAGGTCTTGGCTACAAAAGGTCTTGGCCACAAAAGGTGTCTAGGGTCCAATGACCTAAGAGTTACAAGCTCACAAACTTTCACTTCCAAGAATCCGCGTGGAGAGTACAAGCTGATGCACAATGCAACAACAAGACACACAAAGTGCTAAACTCCTTCACTCTCAACTTCCAACACAACAACAAATGTTTTTCAAGGTCCCGTTGGTGCCGCTGGCGGTCCGGAACTTTCAGAACTAAGAGCGGAACTTCCGGCCACCTAGAAACTTCCGCACTAGTTCCGGCTGGATACAGTATCAATTGTTTCCAAGACTTGGCGATAAATCGTCAGTACGGAAATTTTCGGCCGTGGGGCGGAACTTCTGGTCCAGGCACCAGAACTTCCAGTCACCCAGAAAATTTTGGCACTAGTTCCGGCAAAAGTTCCGTCTCAATCAGATGTTGTGAAAACACAGTCGTTCGAAAACCCCAACTGGAAGGTGTGATACAGATAGCGGTAATTTTCCCTTAGTGAAAGAACCAGATTTTATCGTCCAGGAGGAGTGGTGAGTTGCAAATTGATGTCAACCTTGCACGCGCCGTTTTCGGATTATGCGCAGATGACGTGGACCTACACACAAACAAACCAAAACACTTTGCCCCAACTTTCCAGTAAGGTTGTCAATCTTCCCGTCTTACCAAAAATAAATCTGTCAAGCATATGGTGGAAATATTATTACTAGTTTCAGTAGTGCTGCATCTCCTATAAATGGTAAGCACACATGCGGGTAAATAAATTATTACTAGGAAATTGAAAAATTCATGAAAGCATTTTATAAAGTCTGTTATGACAAATATTGATGTCGGTACCCCGCCAACCGGGTGTACTAGACTTATCGTCACGCGGGCACCGGAAGCCCGACAAGATCTCTCTCTCTCTCTCTCTCCGGGAAGGGGTAGGGAAAGGACCCAGGGCAGGACAAGTCGTCGCCCTGGCTGGAAGGCCACTAAGTCACACCCCGGTGATACGTCTCAAACGTATCTATAATTTCTTATGTTCCATGCTTACATTATACCAATTGCTACATGTTTTATATACACTTTATATCATTTTTATGCATTTTCTGGGACTAACCTATTAACAAGATGCCACAGTAATAGTTCCCTGTTTTCTGTTGTTTTTTGTTTCAGAAAAGTTGTTAAGGAAATATTCTCGGGATTGGACGAAACAAAAGCCAAAGTCCCTATTTTTCTGGGAACCATCCAGAACATCGAAGACGAGACGAAGTAGGAGACCGAGCCGCCCTCATCAGGTGGTGGCGCGGCCCCACTTCTGGCCGCCCCACCACATGGTGAGGAGCCCTCAGGCCTCCACCGCCTTCGCCCTTTCGCCTACAAATACCCCCCGACGAAATAAGCCCTAACACCGAAGCCTTTTCCCGAGAAGAGTTCCGCTGCGCCGTCGCCATCGAAGACAAGATTCAGGGGACAAAAGTCTCTGTTTCGGCACCCTGCCGGGACGGGGAATTGCCCCCGGAGCCATCTCCATCGACTCCACCGCCATCTCCATCGTTGTTGCTGACTCCCATGATGAGGAGGGAGTAGTTCTCCCCCGAGGCTAAGGGCTCTACCGGTAGCTATGTGGTTTATCTCTCTCTCCCATGGTGTGATCTTTATGTGATCATGAGCTTTGTAATCTAGTTGAATAGTAGATGCTGCTCTCTATATATTATGCACTCTAGAGGTTACTTAAATATGAACTCCGGAGTCTCCATGGGGTAAAGTTGACAGTGTGTGCACCGTGTGTGACTCATTTATGACGCTGTGGTGTGTGTTTACTCATACTTTGAGGGTGCTTTTGTAGCCCAACGCAATGAATGGTGTTTGGTATCCAATAAGAGAGTGTTTGAGACTAGTCTTTATTTATTTAATTATGATGTCATTGTTGAGAATGTCCACTAATAAAAGTATGATCCCTAGGCCTTGTTTCCAAGCATTGAAATACCGTTTACAACTAGTTCTGCTACATGTTTGCTTGCTGCCATTTTTATTTCAGATTGCAACTACTACTTATAATCATCCATATTATTTGTATTTCACTATCTCTTCGCCTAACTAGTGCACCTATACATCTGACAAGTGTATTGGGTGTGTTGGGAACACAAGATACTTCTTGTATCTTAATTGCAGGGTTGTTTGAGAGGGATATCTTTGACCTCTACCTCCCTGAGTTCGATAAACCTTGGGTGATTCACTTTAAGGGAAACTTGTTGCTGTTCTACAAACCACTGCTCTTGGAGGCCCAACACTGTATACAAGAATAGAAGCGTGCGTAGACATCAAGCTATTTTCTGGCGCCGTTGCCGGGGAGGTAAGCGTTGGAAGGTATCTCATTTAGATTCTGCAGTTATTACCTTTTGTTTCTTGTTTTTATTTCACTAGTTAGGCTAAATGGAAAACAACAACAAAAATTAGAGATCTTTATGAAATTTATATTAAATTAGGACATGATACTTTTGAAGAGAAAATTTAAAAACCTATGAAAGTTTGTTTGCATAATAGTGGTAGTGATGTTATTAGTATAAATTATTTGGACACCATTATTGCTAAGGCTGTGGAAAAGCCTAAGCTTGGGGAAGCTAGTTTATATAAAAATAATCATTTTTGCTCCTCAGCTTTGAAGGAATTATTTTGCCTTGACAATGTTTTGCCTCCAATATGTGATAATTCTAATGATGCTTGTGATATTCTAAATCCACCTACTGAAAGTATTGCTTTTGAAATACCTATGGAAATTGTTGAAATGGTTATAGATGAACCTTATGTAGGAGATGGAACATTCCATCCAAGGGTGTGCAGGGCCCACTCTCCACAGCCCTCGGACACGACAGTATCGAAGAAATGACTAAGGACCAAGCCAAACGCTTGGAGAGACTCTCGAGGGGAAAAGTCCTTGAGAGGGCTTAAAGGGGCAGCGGAGGCCTGAAGAGGCTCCCCTCGCGACTGCCCCTCTATAAGGCTCTCTCCCCTGGAGAGGAGTCAACGCAAATCCCTCCACAAGGCCGCTCAGGCCCTGTAGAGATACTTCGCTGTGAAGCAACCGCCGCAGAGCGCACATGGCCTCTGCCGCGGCCGTAGAGTGACGCGCGCGCCTGCGCGCGGTGACGACGACGCCGCAGTTGCCATTCTGGTGATTAAAGGAGTCAACAAAGCTGTGCCCCCGCGCCGGACTACGAAGTTTTCCCCTTTGGTGATAAAGCGGATGGCCGGCGCTACGCTCCAACGGCGACATCACCGTGGGCACCCCCACGATCTCTACGGCACCCGCTGGCCGTCCTGCGCGGACGGTGGCTTTCTTGCCTCAAGGGCAGGCTTTACGACCATGGACCGAGTCCATGGACAACCCAGCTGCGTTGCACCCCGCTCCTCCATTTCGTCACCATGTGGGAACCCTTCCACTGCGCAGGGCGCAAGGATGAGGCCCGGGGCGCCTATAAAAGGAGAGGGAGCACCTTCGTAGCAAGGGATCGATCGATCATTCAGACCTTGAGCTCTCTACCATAGGTAGCCTAGCCAAGCGCACTCGAGGAGGAAGAAGACCCTAGAGTTCCCTCCTTGAGCTCCGCTCTGCCATAAGAGAGCCCTCGGCAAGCTCATTGTACTGTACCCTCTGCAGCGCAATACAGACAAGCAGGAGTAGCGGTGTTACCTCCTCCAGAGGGCCGCGAACCTGGGTACGGGCTGGTGTCCATCTCTGTCGTGATGTCCCTCCTCAGGCTCGACGAACACCGTCGCCGTGCCGTTGAGGGTTGTTTGACCTCCGCGTTCAGCCCCCTTCGAACAACCTCTTCAGAGTGTGACCACCCCTGTCTCGTGGGAGTCACTCTCCGACATTTGGCGTGCCAGGTAGGGGCTGAGGCGTGTCTTCAACCTTCGACCAGCCTCCGCGCCATGACGGACACTCGCACGACACGCGCCAACAGGCGCGCAGCCGACAGGGCTCATACTGAGCCCGACACCGCCGCCACTCGCGGCCGCCGCGGCCGCCCTCGCACGGCGGAGCGCGCCAACACCGGCCCGTGCGTGGAGGAACCCGAGAGCGAGAATCACCGCGGCGACGACCGCCGCAACGACGAGGACTTCTCCGAGCACCACGAGGACGCTGAGTCCTCGCGTCCGTCTCGGCGCCAGAGCGCGTCCTCTCAGTGACGTCCAGAGCCCGGTCCACACACTGTGCTGCTCATGGCTCAGGAGCTTCTCCGCTACCGGCCCAACCCGGAGGCCCACGACCAGTGGCTCGACCACCTCCACCACCTCGTCGACATCGCGACGACGCGCCCCGCTCCGTCACGTTCGCTGGTTCACCACTCTGGCCGCGCAGGAACGGCCGCGCCAGATGCGCCTCCGCCGCCACCGGGACCACCTCCGGCCGCGGCACAGAGGGCTGCCTCTCATGCGTCCTCGCCGCACGACTGCCAAATCGTGCAGCGCACCGCGCCTGACGCGCGGGTGGGGATGGAGCGCCGGAGGGACCTCCAGAACCGCCTCGTCGAGGAAATCGGCCAGGCGGGGCAGTAGAACCGCAGGGCTCTCCAGGGAGGAACCGCCACGTACGCCACCGGCTGCATGGCCTTCACCCGCGCGCTGCGCCGCGTGGTCTGGCCACAGAAGTTCAGGCCTGCCCTTCCCAAGGGCTACGACGGGTCAAGCAACCCCATCGAGTTCCTGCAGCTCTACACCACCTCTATCCAAGCTGTAGGAGGGGACGACAATGTCATGGCCAACTGGTTCTCCCACGCGCTTAGGGATTCCGCGCTGTCATGGCTCCTCAACTTGCCTGAAGACTCCATCGACTCGTGGGAGGAACTCTGCAGACAGTTCGTCGCCAACTTCAAGGGCACGTATGAGCGCGCGCTCACCCACAATGACCTGCGCGCTGTGGTGTAGAGGAAAGATGAGACCCTCCGCAAGTACATCCCGCGCTTCAGCCAAGTGCGCAACAAGATCCCGAACATCCCCGACACACAAGTCATTGCCGCCTTCAGAGAGGGTGTCACAAACCGCAGGATGCTCGAGAAGCTGGGCATTCACGACAAGCTCACCTCTGTGGTAAAGCTGTTCGACCTCGCTGACAAGTGCGCCAAGGCTGAAGAGGGACTCCTCTTCGTCAAGATGAGCCAGCGGGTTGACGACCAGGCCGAGGGATCCAAGAGTCACAAGAAGCGGGAAGAAACCAAGCGCAAGACCACCGCTGTCCTAGCGGCTGAGCCAGATGCCAAGTACGCCCACAGAGCCTCCCCTGAGCCTGGCGACAAAAAGTAGGACAACCGTCCGTTCTGCGTCTACCACAACAGGCGCGGCCACGCTACAGAGAACTGCTTCGACCTCAAGAGGCTGAGCAGAGAGCGCGAGTAAGAAGAGGGCAGCGGGAGCCGCGGCAGAGGCCGCGGCTACCGCAGAGGCGGACGCAAGGGCAGCTACCAGAAGCCGCCGGGCACTCAAGCCAACGCCGTCGAGAAGAACAATAACCTCCCCGACGAGGAAGATGGAGGCTACCAGGCCCCAAGGGGGGCTATGGCCTGCATCCTCGGCGGAGCTCAGGCGCCCAAGTCTAACAACCAGTTCAAGCAGTTCGCCCGCGAGCTCAACGCCGCACTCCCAAGCGTCGAGACCTCCAGGCTCCTCAAGTGGTCTCAGTACACCATCGCCTTCGACGTCAAGGACCACCCCAAGTCGACCAAGACTGTTGGAACCTTCCCCCTGGTCTGCTCCCCCACCATCAACAACATTGCCGTCTCCAAGACGCTTATTGATGGGGGTGCTGGCCTGAACGTCATCTCTGTCGAGACCTTCGAGACGCTTCCAGTGCCTTACGAGTGGCTCATGCCCTCCAGGCCGTTCACAGGGGTCACCAGTGGTTCGATCGCACCTCTGGGCAGGTCCGGCTGGCCGTCACCTTCGGCACGCAGAAGAACTACCACACTGAGCTGATCGACTTCGACGTCGCGCACATTGGCCTGCCGTATAACGTCATCCTCGGCTACCCCACCCTCGCGAAGTTCATGGCCATCACACATCACGCCTACAACATGGTCAAGATCCCCGGCAGCGCTGGCACCATCGCCATCCATGGTCATATCCTGGATGCCACGCGCGCTGTCGAGAGCGCCTACAAGGCAGCCGCCATGGCGTTCCCGGCTGACGAGGACATATGGAGCCTCTCGGGAGGCCCAAGAAGAAGAAACAGATGTTCTCTCAAGAGCAAGCTTCCACGAAGAAGGTGTCGCTGAGCACCAGTGGCTCGGGGGCTGAGGGCTCCGGGGCTAGCGTCACCATAGGCGCTGCCTTGCCTCCCAAATAGGAAAGCGCGCTCGTCGCCTTCCTTCGGGCAAACTCTGACATGTTCGCATGGACTCCGTCAGATATGTCCGGTGTACCAAGGGAGGTGATCGAGCACCACTTAGCCGTGTGTCCAGACGCACGCCCCGTCAAGCAAAAAGCGCGGAAGCAAGCCCCTGAGAAGCAAGCATTCATCGTCAAGGAAGTAGAAAAGTTAAAAGCGGTAAATGTCGTCCGCGAAGTCGCGCACCCCACTTGGCTCTCCAACGGCGTGGTTGTCCCTAAACCCGCTGGAGGAGGCCGACACTGCATCGACTACACAGACGTCAATAAGGCCTGCCCCAAGGACCCATACCCCATGCCAAGGATAGACCAGATCGTGGACTCCACCGCCGGCTGCGACCTCCTTTGTTTTCTGGACGCCTTCTCTGGTTATCACCAGATCAAAATGGCTAAAGAGGACGAGGAGAAAACAGCATTCCTCACCCCCTGTGGTGTGTATTGCTACACTTGCATGCCTTTCGGCCTGAAGAACGCCGGCGCCACTTTTCAGAGGCTCATGAGGATAGCCTTGGGGGCGCAGATGGGCAGAAACGCAGAAGCTTATGTCGACGACATTGTGGTCAAGTCTCGCAAGGGAGACACTCTCTTGAAGGATCTCGAGGAAACCTTCGCCAGCCTGCGCAAGGTGAACATCAAGCTGAACCCCGCCAAGTGCGTCTTCGGAGTACCTTCAGTCAAACTCCTCGGATTCCTCATGTCTCACCGCGGCATAGAAGCAAACCCTGACAAGATCAAGGCCATAGAAGGAATGCAGCCTACTCGCCGGCTCAAGGACATGAAGCGCTTAGCAGGCTGTATGGCCAGCCTGGGCCGTTTCATCTCCAAGTTCGGCGAGAGAGCCCTGCCATTCTTCAAGATCATGAAGAAGTCCGGCACATTCAGGTGGACCCCTGAAGCAGACAAAGCTTTTGAATACTTGAAGAGGTATTTGGCCAGCCCACCAGTCATGGTAGCCCCCAGGACAGGCGAACATCTGAAGCTGTACCTATCAGCCACTCCTCAGACCGCAAGCGCCGTCCTGGTGGCCGAGAGGGAAGAGCCAGTCCTCCCCAAGAAAAGCGCTGCCACTCCAAGTCCAAAGCCGCCCGACAAAGATCTCGGCAAAGGAGCAGTCTCCACAGACCCACCGCCAGGCCCACAGCCTCAAGTCGAGTCTGCTCCGAACACCCTTGCCGAGACCCCTCCACAGGCGGATCTCGACAAGGGCCCTGAAGAGCCTCCGCAGAGAGCTGACGCTGCACCTCCATCGACAACCCTTGTCGAGCACCCCGTCTACTTTGTCAGTACAGTACTGCGGGATGCTCGGGAACGGTACCCAATGCAGCAGAAGCTTCTTGTCGCGCTCCTCATCGCCTCCAGGAAGCTGCGACACTACTTCCAGGGCCACCCCATCACGGTGGTCACTTCCTTCCCCTTGGAGCAGATCCTGCGCAACCCCAACGCCACAGATCGTGTCGCGGGATGGAACATCGAGCTGCAGCCATTCAGTTTGCGCTTTGACACCACAAGAGTCATCAAGGGAAGAGCGCTGGCGGACTTCGTCGCCGAATGGACTGACCCAAGCCCTGAAGAGCCTCGAGGAGAAGAGGCCGAGCTCTCTAGAGACACGATGCCCAGCCACTGGACCATGCACTTCGATGGAGCCTTCGCCTGCCGCAATGGCCGGGCAGGCGTCGTCTTGACCTCGCCCAAAGGCGACAAACTCTACTACGCTGTCCAGCTGTGCTTCACAATTGACAAGATCTCCAACAACATCGCTGAATACGAGGGCCTTCTCGCCGGCTTAAGGGCCGCCATCGCTCTAGGCGTCAAGCACTTACTCGTCAAGGGCGACTCCCAGCTGCTTGTCAACTTCTCCAACAAAAGCTACACGCCTAAGGACGACCACATGGCCGCATACCTTGAAGAGGTCCGCAAGCTCGAGAAGCACTTCAGAGGCATGGAGCTCATGCACATCCCGAGGAAAGAGAACCAGGAGGCCGACGACATCGCCAAGCGAGCCTCGCGAAGGCAAGCCCAGCAGGCAGGCGTCTTGGAAGAAAGGCTCACCAAGGCATCCATAAAGCAGCCGCGAGAAGCTACGGCCGCAAGCACAGACGAAGCACTCCCACCACCTCCTAAAGCTGGGGCACCCGATTGTGGTCCTCACACAGGGGAGCGTCTGTTGCTGACAGCGGCACATCAAGAAACAGGCTGGATTGACGAGCTCAAAGACTACCTGATGAAGGGGATCCTCCCCGAAGAAGATGCGGAAGCAGAGCGAATCGCTCGACAGGCAAAATCCTACTACATCCTCGAGGGAGACCTGTACCGCAAGCGCCCAAATGGGATCGCGCTCAAATGCGTCCCTCCTGAAGAAGGCCGAATGCTGATCAAAGACATCCATAGCGGAGAGCAAGTGGCCCGAGGTCGAACCGACGCGCAGCATACCAGCCGGGGCAGCGGTGAAATTCATCAGGAGCCTGGTCTGCCGCTTCGGAGTGCCTAATCGCATCATCACCGACAATGGCTCGCAGTTTACCAGCGGCATCTTCCGGTCTTACTACGAAAAACTGGGCATCAAGCTCTGCTTCGCTTCGGTGGCTCATCCACAGAGCAATGGTCAAGCCGAGCGAGCAAATGCGGAAGTCCTCAAGGGCCTCCAGACCAGAAGCTTCAACATCCTCAAGGGTCACGGCAAGGGCTGGATCGACGAGCTCCCATCTGTGCTCTGGTCCATACGCACAACTCCCTCAAAGCCCACTGGTGAAACGCCGTTCGCCCTCGTCTATGGAGCCGAAGCAGTCCTCCCCGCAGAAATCAAGCACGGATCCCCACGGGTCCTTGCCTTCAATGAGGACACCCAAGAGGACCTCCACAACGACGACCTGCTGCTTCTCGAGGGATTGCGCCGCCGGGCCGCCCTCAGAGCAGCAAAGTACCAGCAAGACCTGCGACGCTACCACAGCCGCCATGTGCGCTCGCGCACTCTGGAGGCGGGCGACCTCGTCCTCAGGCGAATCCTCTCCAGAGAAGGCCTCCACAAGCTCTCGCCTATGTGGGAAGGCCCCTACAGGGTCTCTGACATCGCCAGGCCTGGCGCTGCGCGCCTCGAGACTAAAGACGGCATCCCCGTCAAGAACCCGTGGAACATCACGCATCTACGCAAGTTCTACCCGTGATCATAGTCACGCCCGTGATCATTGTCACGTCAGGCATTTTTTGTCTCTAGAGGGAAGCTCACGGCTTCACCTCCAAGCTTCACAAAGCTTCTCCTAAGGGTCAGCCCTCCGAGCTCTCCTGGTAACGAGCCACCGCAGGCCGTAGAGAGTCTCAGCCACTAATGGGTGGTCCCCATGCCTCGACATGGAAAGAACGTTAGCTTGGCAACCCCAAGTATAATGAACCATTTCGTTCCTAAGTGAACTATGCGCTAAGGCACCGCTATGTAATATTTTGGTGGTGAGTTTACTTTCATCATTTGCCTTTCCATGTGCGCTTATATTCTTCCCATGCGCACCTCGCGAGCGGGGGCTGAGTACGGCGCCTGTGCCTCAAGAGCACCCTAGCAGCACTGCAAAATCCAAGGGATCCGAGCTCTGGCTAAAGGGCATGCTCCCAAAAACACGCCACCTCTCCAAGGGACCTTGGTACTTACTCTCCTCGCGAGACACACCTGAGGAAACCTATAAGCGCACATGTGTCCTTACTACCATGCACTAGCGTTTGGGTTCGCCTCTCTAACATCCGCAGGGAACAAGAGTCCCTCCAAGCTCGTGGAGGCAAAACTCGGCCCCTAGAAGAGAGCGCATCGCCAGGGAAAGACTACGCAGAGCGAAAGCCTCGCAAAGCTAAGTTCAGCGCTCACGCCTCGAGAATCTCTTCTCTCTCACGAGCACTCGTCGTCCCTCGAGCGATTCTTTTTTTCTCACACTCCATGGACTGCTTGCACGTCAAAGGGGGGCCCTTGAGCATCGCGCCTCGAGGACTCTTACCTCTCTAAGCCTTAAACTCCCCCCGGCCTTGCCGAGTCATTGCTCAGGCATACCGCAGCGGCGGAGTCATAGCGCAAGGAGAAGGGTCCTAGCGTGCAAACTTAATAGCATCTACTTAAAAGTATATATTACAGACTGCGGAGCAAAAGTCTCTAAGCCTAGTCTCTTAATGGCGCTACAAGCGCATCATAATACAGGAGAGGATCAGGCAGAAGCTTCGTCGCCTTCATCCGCGGACCCTTCCTCTCCAGGCTCGCCCTCGGAGCCTGCCGCTCCTCGCCGTCGTCCTCCCTCGTCTCAGCCCGCTTGAAGCGGCTGCAGAAGTCGTCGACCTGGTCTCGGACGGAGTTGGAGATCTTCCACCCTTCCTCCCCCTCGAGAGGCTCGGTCACCGAGGTGTAGTCGAAGCTGGGCTGGATGTGCTGGAGGTTGGTGAAGATGCGGCCGACTGCCACCGCCAAGAGTTGGCGGCATTCCTCCTCGACGATGTCGCGGAGCTCCGCAGCAGGGCCCTCGAGCGCCGTGAAGAGCTGGTCGAAGTAGGCGAGGTACGCGGCGGCGTCGGCGTTGCCCTGAGCAGGGACGTGCGGCGCCTCTACTCCCAGCTGCGCCGCGAGATCGTTGCCCCAAGCCACCAAGGACTGGAACATACGCTCCCGCTGCTGCGACAGCACCCGCGCCGCTTGAGCGCTCTCGACAGCCTCCACCGCTCGATCTACGGCAGGGCCCACCTGCTTGTTCATCTCCTCCATGTCCACCATGAGGGCGGCGAGGTCCTGCGACATGCGCTCGCGAGCCTCTTCGGCGAGGCGGCGAGCATCCGCAGCACGCCTCGCCCGGGAGTTCAGCCTGGCGTTCATATGCTCCAGCTCACGGATCCGGGCGTCATCCTTGGCGCGCCTCTTCCTGAAGCGATTCTCCTGCTTCTTGAACTTCTCGTTGTAGTCTCGAGAGACGGCGGCGCGATACTCCCTCTCCCGGGCTTGGAACTCCTTCTCCGCCTCCTCCTTCCGCTCGGCAAGCCTGGCGTTGAAGCGCTCCACGTGCTTCTTGTGGGCAGCCGCTTCGCGGGTTAACTTGTCGAGGGCTTCGGCCAGATTCCTCTCCCGGGCCTCAAGGTCGGTGCGCTGCACCGACAGCTCCTGCTCCGCCTGCAGCAGCTGCTCGTCGCGCTGACGCACGTCGTTCTCGCGCTCGCTCAGCCTTTGCCCTCTGGCATCCAAGGCCGCGCGGACTGCCTCCAGAGAGGTTCACACGACCTCAGAGTCAGGGAGGATCTTGGCCTCAAGTTGGACAAGCTTGCGAAGCTTGTCTGCCAGCAAGGACTCCACTGTCTCCCGCTCCGCCCTCGCCGCGGCCAAGTCATCCGCCGCCGCCTGGCGCTCGGCCTGGAGGGGCTCCAGGAGTTGCTCGGCTTCGCGCACGACGCCCTCACGGACCTCCTTGGCAAAGCGCAGCGCCTCCTCGCGCTCCGCCTGCAGAGCCAGATCGCTCTGCCGGCGAACCTCCACGGCTGCGTGAAAGGCGGCCCAGGCCTCCGCAAGCTCGCCCTACCGCCGGGTGATCTCCGCGTCCTCGAGGGCGAGGTGCGCCTCCAACCCGTCCAGGGACTCCCGCACCAGGTGGAAGGCGACGCCGCGGCGTCCTCTGCTCCAGTCCCAGCCGCTCAGGACCAGATCTTGTGAAGCCCCACGCGGCGCGGAGCTCCCAGCACCTGCGTCGAGCTTGAAGAAGGGGGCCTCTGCGCGGGGCCCTGCAGCGTCGCGGGCCTGGGGGCTTGGCGGCGAGCTCTCTTCCTCCGCACCTGCGCTCCGCGCGCCGGTGTCGCCGCCCTCAAGCGGCACCTCATCGTGAGCCTCAGGGGCAGGAGAGGCCTGCCCCGTAGCCACTGTCTCCGCCTCCGTTGCAGAGCTTGGCGGGGGCGGCGGAGGAGCTTCCCCCTCCGTCTCGTCGGCCCTTGGCGGGCTCTGGATTGGCGTCGTGCCCGCCTCGGCCTCCTGCTGCGCCGGAGGAGTGGCAGCGCGAGGCGGAGTGGGCGCCCTCTCCGCTTGCTCCTCAGGGCGCCTCTCCTCGGGAGGCGGCGCGGTCGCCTCAGCCTGAGGCGCGTCCTTGGCAGGGCCTGCGGTATCCACCACCACAGGCCTCGAGGCCTCGTCAGCCGCGGCCTCTGGCGCGGCTTTCTTCACCTCCGCGGCCTTGTGAAGCCTTCGACGCTTCGCAGGCACCAGGTCGCTGGCAAGGAGCAAGAAAATCCGTCAGAAGAGAACGAGCAAGCAGATATTGAGAAAGAGAAAACCAAGATCAAGATACTTACCCAGATTTCTTGGCGCGGGTGTCAACCCACGCCATGCCAGGCGAGCGCCATGAAGGCGTGGTCCTGGCTCCAGACCCCTCGGGACGCGCCTCGGCTTTCCTCTTGAGGGTAGCGCCAATTGGCTCCCCAGCCGGCCTGTCATGGGCCGCCTTGGACCGGGGCTCTCGTCGCCCCGCCGCGGTCTCGTCGTCGTCGTCGGTGCCTTCCCCCTCCGTAACAGGGCGCGAAGGGGCCCCCCTGGAGGGCTCGTCGTCGCCAGACGAGACCTCGAAGATTTTCTCGGCAGGGGGCGCAGCCCTTGACGAGCTCGCCCCGCCGGTCGAGGGGTTCGCCCTTGCCGCCGCGCCGCCAAGCTCGACGTCCGATGCGGAGGGCGACTCCGCGGCTCCTGGCACCTTCGCCACAGGCATGGCCATCTCGTCCTCCTCCTCCCCCGCCAAGCCAAGCGGGGTAAACGTCGGAATTCACTCCAGAATCGCCAGACGCGTATTCATGGAGAGTTGGTGGAGAGGCCTCAGCACCTCAGCAACCGCCACAGGCATGTCCGGGTTGATGAAGAGGACGCCCATGATGGTGGAGACGGCTTTGCGGTGGTGGTCGCAGCAGTGGAGCCGCATCAGGTCCGTGAGGCCCGAGTACATCCACATCGGCTTCTTGTGCGCCTGAAGCGGGGCGATGCGGCGCCTCACGAAATCCTCCGCAATCATCTGGCGGTGAGGCCATTCTCCCGAAGAAGCTTCATGCGGCCCACTAGGTCCGCGATCTGCGGGCTTCGGAAGACCAGCTTGCCCCAGTGGGTGTTCTTCATGGGCGGCGCCTCCGGGACGTCGAGGAAGGAGCTCAGCGACTTGACGCCGATAAGGAGCCACTTCTGCCAGAAGTCGTCCACCTTCTTCACCACCACCGTGACAGGCTTCTCGCCGTTCCATGACATGGGGATAAAGACATCCCCCATGCCGTCCACGATGCGGATGGAGACGCACCCCGTCCGCTCGAGGTTTGCAGAGCTCCGAAGCGCGTAGAAGCTCCGGAAGAGGGCCACAGAAGGCTGCACCCCCAAGTAAGCCTCGCAGAGGTAGGCGAAGATGGAGAGGATCAAGATGGAGTTGCGGTGCAGATGGAGAAGATGGATCTGGTAGAACTCCAGAATCGCCTCCAGGAAGGGCGAGTAGGGAGGCACCAGCCCGGCGTAGATGGTGTGGAGGAAGATGGGGAAAAACCCCATCGGGAGCCGGCCGAGCTTTGCGGCCTGAAGAGCACTGGCGCCGTGCTCGTTGGTTTTCCCGGCGACCAAATGCCGGATCTTGTCCAGCGCCGCCTCATTGAAGCGCTCCCCGACCAGGGCGGGGCCAAGCACCCCTTCCCCCTGCGCGTTCGCAGGGGGCTTCGCCATCGCCGCCTTGCCCTTCGCTGGACTCATCGTCGGGAAAGGAAGAGGTGCGGAAGAGCGCGGAAGGAGACGGAGATCGCCGGAGTAAGGAGGCTCAGAAGGGGAGATCGAAAGGCCGGGCGCGCAGAATGGAAGCAGTAACGGCAGCTCGAGCCGGCGTGCAGGCTTTAACTCCCGTCAGGGCAGTTACCGGGGCGTGGTGGGACCCCCCACGACGCACGCCCCGCCGAAGAGATCGTGCCGTCGCAGAGGCACGGCTGGTCGACGCGTGTTTCGGGCCGGCCGGACACTTTGGGCCCACGACGCTTCGTCTGAGCCTGGTGGGCTTCGCCGTGCCCGTCATGGGCCCGGGGGCTACTGTCGGCCCAGTGGAATCCAGGGTGCGCAGGGCCCACTCTCCACAGCCCTCGGACACGACGGTATCGAAGAAATGACTAAGGACCAAGCCAAACGCTTGGAGAGACTCTCGAGGGGAAAAGTCCTCGAGAGGGCTTAAAGGGGCAGGGGAGGCCTGAAGAGGCTCCCCCCGCGACTGCCCCTCTGCAAGGCTCT
This sequence comes from Poa annua, assembly GCA_026929855.1. NCBI lineage: Eukaryota > Viridiplantae > Streptophyta > Magnoliopsida > Poales > Poaceae > Poa > Poa annua. The sequence goes on along the minus strand of CM049439.1, from coordinate 23,270,868 downwards.
CTCCCCTGGAGAGGAGTCAACGCAAATCCCTCCACAAGGCCGCTCAGGCCCTGTAGAGATACTTCGATGTGAAGCAACCGCCGCAGAGCGCACATGGCCTCTGCCGCGGCCGCAGAGTGACGCGCGCGCCTGCGCGCGGTGACGACGACGCCGCAGTTGCTATTCTGGTGATTAAAGGAGTCAACAAAGCTGTGCCCCCCGCGCCGGACTACGAAGCTTTCCCCTTTGGTGATAAAGCGGATGGCCGGCGCTACGCTCCAACGGCGACGTCACCGTGGGCACCCCCACGATCTCTGCGGCACCCGTTGGCCGTCCTGCGTGGATGGTGGCTTTCCTGCCTCAAGGGCAGGCTTTACGACCATGGACCGAGTCCATGGACAACCCAGCTGCGATGCACCCCGCTCCTCCATTTCGTCGCCATGTGGGAACCCTTCCACTGCGCAGGGCGCAAGGATGAGGCCCGGAGCGCCTATAAAAGGAGAGGGAGCACCTCCGTAGCAAGGGATCGATCGATCATTCAGACCTTGAGCTCTCTACCATAGGTAGCCTAGCCAAGCGCACTCGAGGAGGAAGAAGACCCTAGAGTTCCCTCCTTGAGCTCCGCTCTGCCATAAGAGAGCCCTCGGCAAGCTCATTGTACTGTACCCTCTGCAGCGCAATACAGACAAGCAGGAGTAGCGGTGTTACCTCCTCCAGAGGGCCGCGAACCTGGGTACGGGCTGGTGTCCATCTCTGTCGTGATGTCCCTCCTCAGGCTCGACGAGCACCGTCGCCATGCTGGTTGAGGGTTGTTTGACCTCCGCGTTCAGCCCCCTTCGAACAACCTCTTCAGAGTGTGACCACCCCTGTTTCGTGGGAGTCACTCTCCGACAAAGTGATCACTTGTTGAAACTAAAAGGACTTTGTGAGTTGTTTAAGGTTGCAGGTTTATCAAGAGAAAATGCCATGAAGAAATTATTTCCACTGTCACTTAAGGACAAAGCAAGGGAGTGGTATAAGCTACTAGATGATCCTCATCATTTGGAATGGAAAGAGTTTGAATATCTCTTTTACTCTAAATTTTATCCTCCTTATGAATTGTATTTAGATAGGAATTACATTTTTAATTTTTGGCCTCATGATGGAGAAAGCATTGCTCAAGCTTGGGGAAGGCTGAAAACATTAATACTCAAATGTCCTAACCATGAGCTTCCTGAGAAAATAATTGTTAATAATTTTTATGCAAGGCTTTCAGGTCATTGCAAGGATTATCTAGATGCCTGTTCAGAGGGTTCTTTCACAAGTAAGAAGGTTGAAGCTAGATGAGAACTTCTTGAAAGAATTCAAAACAATGCTGAAGATTGGGTTAATGACAAAGGTAAAGAAGCAGGTATAAACTATGAATATGATTGCATTAAGTCTTTCGTTGAAACTGTTGTTTTTCAAGAGCTTAGTGCTAAATATGGTCTTGATTCTCAAATTATTGTAGATTGTTTAAAAACCTTTGCTTCTCATATTAATGTTCCTAAAGAAAATTGGGAAGTGTATCATGAACCTTTCGAAGACACTTGCATGGAAAATGAAATTGTTGTTGATGATTGCAATGAACATGCTCAAACTTCTGAAAATACTATTTCTTATAAGCATGTTAATTTTTGTGGAATGCATAGACCTTGTGGAATTAATCAAATCGAAGATGAATATTGTATCCATCATAGGAATGAAAAAACTATAACTTGGTACAAGGCTCTAAGAGATCTTGGTGAAAAGTTTGTGCTATGAAACGGGTCATTTTAATTTTCAATGTTCAGGACGTGATAATAGCCTTTCGAATCCAATGAGTACTGCAAGTTTGTATTGTGATAACATGATCACTCCTAATCAACATGATGAACTTACATTATTTTTGGGGTGTGAAGAGTTATCAAGAAAAACTTCTTTGTTAGATATGAGTGATATTGATATGAATAGTGTGTTGCATGGGTGTTATCTCTATTGTGTTAATAATTGCCATGCTAATACTTACATACAAAATATTATAAAGGATAAGACTTTACCAAAGTATGACATGACTAATATGTGTTTTCATCTTATTAATGAAAGAGGGGAATCCTCCCAAGTTTCTTCCATTGTCTCTAATACTAAACCAGGTTATGTGGAGAAGCTTCCTTTCAAGCCTCTCCCTCCTAAAGAGGAGAAGAAGAAGAAAAAGGGAAAGAGGAGGAAGAAGAACATGAGTAAAAGGAGAGAGGAAACGGTATCTTCTCCCAAACATGTTGCTCCTATTATAATTGATACTTATAACTCTGAATTCGATGATTCTAAATTAGATGATGAACCTATGCATGTTGTATCTTCTCCCAAACATGTTGCTCCTATTATAATTGATACTTATAACTCTGAATTCGATGATTCTAAATTAGATGATGAACCTATGCATGTTGTTTATATTAGTGATCATGATTGGGAAAAGCACACTTCTTTTGATATTGAAGATCTCTGGGATAATAATTCTGAAAATGATGATGTTAATAATTGCTATACTATTAGTACTATCCATGTTTGTTCCCATGATGATTTAGAAAGTTCTGAGCTTGGGGATGAGGTGTTTGAAAATCCTTTTGCTACTAATGATTATATATTTGAGGCCTCTCCTTCTAGTAAAAATGATGATATGTTTACAAATAAACACACTTTGGAGGATAATTATTCTATTGTTTATGATGATACTATGCCTCCGGTCTTTGATAATTATAAAGAATACTATGACATAAGTTATAATTACAATCATCCTCTTGAAACTTGTCATAGTTATAGAGGAATTACTCAAACCCATCCTTTAATATGCAACTTGTCTATCATGTTCAAATTCTTTATGATGATCCTGGTCCAATTGTTATTAATGAGAAGAACTTTTCTTATGAGGGAAATAATGATACTTTTATGCATATGGATCATGATAAGAATGTTTAATGTGATGGTTATATTGGGAATTTTATCAATGATGCTACTGAAAGTTATTATGAGAGAGGAAAATACGGTTGTAAAAGTTTTCAAGTTACTAAAACACGTCTCTTTCTATGATAGTTGGAAGGTTGTAAATGTTGGAAGGTTGTAAATGTTGGAAGGTTTGAAGTTGCATTTGTTTCATCTTTCTATGATAGTTGCTTTATGTTTCAATAATTTATTTTATTACAAAATTCCTTTGCATAGGAAGTGGGTTAGACTTAAATGTGTTTGAGTTTTACCTCTTGATGCTGTCCTTTGTTTTTCAACTCTCATTTTTATGAGAGCATCATAAAAATCTCCTTACCTAGCTAAAAAGCTTTAAAGAAAAGCGCTTATGGGAGACAACCCACTATTTTATTTTCTGTTATTTTTCTTTTATTTGAGTCAAGGAGCATGCTTACCCCTGTAACAAATCATGTCTATCTTTATTTTATTGCATAGTTATGCCAAGTAAAGTCCCTAGTAGGAAGTTGATAGTAGATTTGGATTTCTACGCAGGAACAGTTTTCTGTTGTCCACCGTTTAATTCGTAGCTATTCACAGAAAACTTGAAATGACCTGATATTTTCTGTGCGTGATCCTCAGATATGTACGCAACTTTAATTAGTTTTGAGTTTTCTGATTTGAGCAAGTTAAGTGTCTCGAAAAAATTCGTCTTTGCGGACTGTTCTGTTTTTGACAGATTCTACCATTTATTTTGAATTGCCTCTTTTGCTGTTTTGAATGTATCTTTTTATTCCATAAAGTATCAGTGGCTGTAGCTAATATCCAGTAGCATTGGTAGTGATTTTGTCCATGCAGAATATGATAATTTTTGATTATGCACTAACCCTCTGATGAAGTTTACTTTGAGTTTGGTGTGGAGAAAGTTTTCAAGGATCAAGAGAGAGGATGATATGATGTGATCAAGAAGATAAAAAAGCCAAAGCTTGGGGATGCCCCCGTGGGTCACCCAAGCATATTTCAAGAAGACTCAAGCGTCAAAGCTTGGGGATGCCCAAGGCATCCCCTTCTTCATCAACAACTGATCAGGTTATCTCTAGTGAAACTATATTTTAATTATGTCACATCTTATGTTCTTTAGTTGGAGCGTCTGTTTATTTTTATTTTTGCTTTGTTATTTACTTTTTCTGAATAAAATGGATCCTAACATTCTTTTGTGGGAGAGAGACGCACTCGGCTTTTTCTTATGAATACTCCTATTATTCACTTATATTTGTTGAGTATTCTTATATGTTACTTCAATGCTTTCAGCTCTTATTTTTCATGCATCTCTTATTCAGAGTTGTTAGTTCTCATATGTTATACTCTCATGTCTTATTGCTAAATACTTGTAGAGTTTATGTTTAAATAAGTTGATTGGTGTTTGGTTGGACACAGAAAATGCTAAATGTGGTAGATGGTATAAAGAATAGATATACATGCTCTTATGGATTGTTATCTTGTATGTTGTGGTACTTGGCAATTGTTTTGAGCTCTCAAGTAGATCATGTTTAAGCTTTCACATCATGTAGTTAAAACCTATTAGTGAAGAACTACCGTAAAACTTGCTGAAATTTGGTTTGCATGTTTGGTATCTCTAAGGTCTAGATATTTTCAAGTAAAGGTGTTTGAACAACAAGGAAAACAATGTAGAGTTTTATAATGCTTGCAATATGTTTTTATATACGTCTTGTTGTCATAGTTTATAATTGTGTTTGCTTCAAACAACCTTGCTAGCCAAAGCCTTTGTACTGAGAGGGAATGCTTCTCGTGCATCCAAAATCCTTGAACCAAAACCCATACCATTTGTGTCCACCATACTTAACTACTACATATTATTTCCTGCCATTCCAAGCAAATACTTCGTGTGCTACCTTTTATTCAAAACTTATTATCCCTTATTTGTGTCAATGTTTATTAGCTCATGAGGAAGTATGTGGTGTTACGGATATCAACCTTGTCATTTGCTTTTAGACAGACTTTCACCAACCGGACTAGTGGCATATACATCCGCTTATCCATTAACTTTGCAAAAAGAGCTGGCAAATGGCGTGCCCAGTCCCAATTAATTACAACTTTAACCGCTGCATTCTCTTCACATTTTTGCCCTGATCTAATCAGCCAAGCAATGATACTAGTTCTAAACTACATGTGTAAACAAAAGAGATAGAGGGATGATCTGCTCTTGGGTAGAAATAACGTCCTTCATGGGAGCCGCTCTTAAGAAAGTCTGGTTGACAAGGGGGGTAGAGTGCACATTACCATTCGTTGACAACGACAAACACCACTCAAAAATTTACTATTATGCTCTCTATATGATTTCAAAAAACCTATTAAAACTAAAAAGCTCTAGCACATGTTTGTATACTTGCTTCCCTCTGCGAAGGGCCTATCTTTTACTTTATGTTGAGTCAGTTTACCCACTTCTTTCTATCCCCGAAGCAAACACTTGTGTCAACTGTGTGCAACAACTCTTATATGTTTACTTATTGCACTTGTTATATTTCTTTGTGTTGACAACTATCTATATGATATACATGTTCAAAAGTTGAAAGCCAATGCTGAAACTTATATCTTCCTTTGTGTTGCTTCAATGCTCTTTTACTTAGAAACTATTGGTTTATGAGTTAATTCTTCTGTAAATCTTTTTGATGCTCGTTTGAAAGTACTATTCATGAAAAGTTTTTACTTATATTATGTAGTTGTTTACTCCTTATCTATTTGTTAGCAAACTATAGATCATTGCCTTGAGTCACTTCATTCATAACATGAGCCTTACAATATTATATGATCAAGATTGTGTGAAAGCATGTCACTTCAGAAAGTATTTGTTGTTATCGTTTTACCTACTCGGGACGAGTAGAACTAAGCTTGGGGATGCTTGATACGTCTCAAACGTATCTATAATTTCTTATGTTCCATGCTTATATTATACCAATTGCTACATGTTTTATATACACTTATATATCATTTTTATGCATTTTCTGGGACTAACCTATTAACTAGATGCCACAGTGCCAGTTCCCTGTTTTCTGCAGTTTTTGGTTTCAGAAAAGCTGTTAAGGAAATATTCTCGGAATTGGACGAAACAAAAGCCAAAGTCCCTATTTTCTCGGAACCATCCAGAAGACCAAAGAGCAAACGAAGAGGGGCCATAGGGCGCCCACACCTGGTGGAGGCGCGGCTCCCCCTTCTGCCGCGCGATCACGTGGTGTGGGGCCAACGGGCGCCCACCGACGTTGCCCTTTCGCCTATTTATACCCGCCAACGAGAAAATCCTAACACCCGATCAGAAATCCACGAAAAGGTCTGTAGCTCCGCCGCCATCGAAGACAAGTTTCGGGGGACAAAAGTCTCTGTTTCGGCACCCTGCCGGGACGGGGAATTGCCCCCGGAGCCATCTCCATCGACTCCACCACCATCTTCATCGCCGCTGCTGACTCCCATGATGAGGAGGGAGTAGTTCTCCTCCGAGGCTGAGGGCTCTACCGGTAGCTATGTGGTTTATCTCTCTCTCCCATTGTGTGATCTTTATGTGATCATGAGCTTTGTAATCTAGTTGAATAGTAGATGTTACTCTTTATCTATTATGCACTCTAGATGTTACTTTAATATGAAATCCGGAGTTACTCTCCACGGTGTAAAGTTGACAGTGTGTGCATCGTGTGTGACTCCTTTATGACGTTGTGGTGTTTGTTTACTCAGACCTTGGGGGTGTGCTTTTATAGCCCTACGCAATGAATGGTGTTTGTTATCCAACAAGAGAGTGTTTGAGAGTAGTGTTTATTTATTCAATTATGATGTCATTGTTGAGAGTGTCCACTAGTGAAAGTATGATCCCTAGGCCTTGTTTCTAAGCATTGAAACACCGTTTACTACTAGTTCTGCTACATGTTTACTTGCTGCCATTTTTATTTCAGATTGCAATTACTACTTATAATCATCCATTTTACTTGTATTTCACTATCTCTTCGCCTAACTAGTGCACCTATACATCTGACAAGTGTATTGGGTGTGTTGGGGACACAAGAGACTTCTTGTATCTTAATTGCAGGGTTGCTTGAGAGGGATATCTTTGACCACTACCTCCCTGAGTTCGATAAACCTTGGGTGATTCACTTAAGGGAAACTTGCTGCTGTTCTACAAACCTCTGCTCTTGGAGGCCCAACACTGTCTACGAGAATAGAAGCGTGCGTAGACATCACCCAGTCTCATGAGGAGACCGACGCGTGTGCAGCGAGGTGGCGGGTTCCTGTCGTGACAAAGGGAAGGATGCGCCATCTGTCAAGAGGTGGAGGCCTATCGGATAGGTGGCGGGCAGGCGTGTTGGCCATGTGTGATCCCGTTGTGATATAGAAGGAGGACTTGGCTTAGCGGAAAAAGTTAGATCCATCTGACCTGGTAGAAACGGACCGGGCCGGAGGAGGCGTTGGAGGGTGAAGTCCGGCGTCCGGTAGCGTAGGGGTGGAAAGAGCAGCACTGTTGTAATGCTCAATACCATAATGCAAGATCAGTCAAGCAGGACGTAGGGTGTTACATCCTCATCGGATGGGTTGAACTTGGGTAAAATCAAGTGTTGTCTTTTGGCAAGACGGCAAAGCTTATCTGTATTCGGTCGGCATCGTCCGCCGAGAGATCCCCGCGCCCCCTTTATTACAAACAAACTAAAGGGGGGAGATCCCTCTCTCCCTGGTGTCCGCATTCATGTACGCGACATTTGGCGCGCCAGGTAGGGGGGCACACAGATACTCTTGGCGGCGCGAGTTCTTCTTCATGGCGGACGGAGCTCGCGAGGACGAGGCGTTGGCGCTGTGGAACGCCAGCCGCGAAGGAACCCCCCCCCCCCCCCCCCCCCCCCCCCCCGCCATTTCCGACGTGGGGCGATGAGCAGACGCTTTGAAGAGAGCGGCCGAAGTGGCGGACGGGCGATGAAGGGCAGAGCCACGCAGGCGAAGCCGGAGGTATGGCATCTGGCGGATTAAAACTTTCAGCGGATGCCCGTTCTTGAAGGACAACTCCTCCATCCAAATTTTAGTGCTGGAGGAGAGACTATGGAGGCTCTCAATGGGATGTGCGCTCTACCCTGCCATGATCAGTGCAAAGGATGGGATGCATGGTCCACTGCCTTCGGAGGAATCCACCCGTCTCTAATCGCTGCAGATTCTCAAGCTGGGTGGATGTTTCAGCAAGTAATGGGGGCCGTTCAGCAGGGAGGGGCAGCCGGAGAGTTTCCGCCTCGTCCGACATCTCCGCGGCTTGCCCGGTATCATCAGCCCCAGGCTACTCTTAATGATCAGATCTATCCGAAGGCGTCGAGAATCATTGCCCGTTTTCTTGACACGGTTCCGCCGGGTGGCACGTCAGTTGTCACGTATCCGGGGGGGGGGGGGGCACGTTGTTGTGGGTATTTGAGGGCAATGTGCGGCCTGCACGATTTCGGCGAAGGCTAAGGGCTCGTCTGTACCCCTCAGTGGAAGAAATCTGGAGTATCATTGATGGGGTCATTCGGGAAGAAGGGCTAGGGCTCTCCTTAGACCCCCACATCTATATACCTCTTATCTACATATATTAATCCTCGAGTATTCTTTTGAGGCCCTTTTTAAGTGATATGATTCTGTTGAGAATTGACTTGCGTTTTACCTAGGAGTGGCAGCCGTGTCGAGAGACTGGGGCACTCCATCCCGTGAGAGCTTCAATCTTGGGCTAGTGTTGCGGCCCCGCTCAAGTGTTGATTTTTCCTAAAAATGCCCAAAGAATCGAGGAAATGCTTATTTCAATGAAAATGCTTCAATCTTGGGCTAGTGTTGCGGCCCCGCTCGAGTGCAGGTATATAGGATCTCCTTGCCGAATACCTCGCGTTTAGGAGCGGGAGTGCACCGACGGCGGGAGGAACTATGGAAACTGGTGTTTCTGGGTTTTGGTTTGTAAATGCAAATATTAAAAGTGTTTTTGTATTTTTGGATTTTTAATAGCTGAAAATAAAAAGTGATGGAAACGCATTGGAAAGTGTTTTCTTATGTTTAAAAATGGACCGGGGTTCCTGGTTTTACTTATGCACTATCTCTAAATAGCGTGGTGGACAAAGGACTACTCTAGATGACATAAATATTGGTGCAACGTATTTGTGTATAAGATATCATTTATATGGGCATCACGTCCTAACATAAAGATGTTGTTTTACTAATCATCTCTCTTATACTCCTCTAGAAAGAGATCACCAAACAATTTAGAGTTAACAAATAAATCAGAGTATAGCTTTAAGTTTTATGACATGAAGTTAAAATAATTCACACTAGCTCTAGGCTTGTCCCAAATGGTTCACAAGTTTTTGACTTTCCCTACCCATTTACCACCCCCGTTACTCCAACTAATGCAAACGTTCTCCCTCACACGCTCTCTGCTTGATCAAAACAAGTAATAAAGAATGGGGTACACAATATGCATCTAATCATATATCTCATACTCAAAACAATTGCAATCTCAAATATCAACTATAAATAAAAGATCCACCACATAGCTAATACATAGATGACCGTAATCATGTTAGCCAGCTCATAGGTGCTAATACAATGAACGAACGAGAGACATACAATAAGCTACAACCACAAACCCATAGTCCAGAGGTGGACTACTCGCCATTCATCATGGTGACGATGCTAGAGACGTTGGAGAAGGTGGAGATCATGCCGACAGCGCCCCGCCAGAGTTTCCCCCCAATCTGTCTGCTTCTGTCTCCGTTTCGATGTTTCTGTGTTTTCGCGATGCTCCTCCCAAAACTCGTCGGAGGACTATTTTTATAGTCAGTTTTAGGTCAAACCCGATTTTCAGAGCTAAAGATCGATGGCATCCGACACTCGAGGGGGGAAAGAGCACAACTGGTACGCCCCCCTTCCTTTTTTGCTGATCCCTGACTCATATGCTTCCTATCTTTCAAAAATAAACCGTCAAAACTGGCAGGTCCATTTGACATCAAAATAGGGTTTTGCTGATCTGCAGGGTTAAATCCAAATAAAGGGGGACAATGTGAATTATCCCCCAAAACATTATAATTCATAAACATAACCCTATATATGTTGCAAATAAGTTGGAATATCAAGTAGAAAAGTGCAAAGTTTATGTGTATATTTTACATGCATCAGGTACTCCACTTGGTACTCCTACAAGTCCAGTGACAAGTGATGCACCGGTGAGGTGTTGTTGGGAAACCCCAAGAGGAAGGTATGAAGTAGTGCAGCAGCAAGTTTCCCTCAGTTGTGAAACCAAGGTTATCAAACCAGTAGGAAACTAGGAATCTTCTCAAGGTGGCAACGGCGCCAGAAAAATGCTGGTGTGGTTGACGTGGAACCTGCACACAACACAATCAAAGTATTTTGCCCCAACTTGACAGTGAGGTTGTCAATCTCACTGGCTTGCTGTAACAAAAGGATTAAACGTATGTGTGGATGATGATATTTGTTTCTAGAGAATGAAAGTAACAGGATTGCAGTAGGATTGTTTATCAGTTTAAAGAAAAAGGACCGGGGTCCACAGTTCACTAGTGGTGTCTCTCCATAAATAATAATAACATACATGCGGGTAAACAAATTACAGCTGGGCAATTGACAGAATAAAGAAGTGCATAATGATGCATGTACTATAGTTATGATGGCTAGTGTGAGATTCATTTGGGCATTACAACAATATACATAGACCGTTCCAACCGCATCTATGACTAATAATCCACCTTCCGGTTAGCGTCCGCACCCCTTTCAGTATTAAGTTGCAAGCAACAGATTATTGCATTAGGCAATGTGTGTAATGTAAGTAATGCAGATACCCTTAGATAAAGTACTATTGTTTAATCCCTAGTAGCAACAGTACATCTACAATCTTAGAGCTTGCTGTCACTACCCCAGATTAAATAGAGACATGAACCTACTATCGAGCATAAATACCCCCTCTTGGAGTCACAAGCATCTACTTGGCCAGTGTCGAGGTGTGATTCCCACGGAACAGGGATAACCACTCTCGGGGGAGAAGTTCGTGAGGGGACTGAACACGTTGGTCAACAATCCTCAACCGGCTCGGCGACGGTGCTCGTCGAGCCTGTAGAGGAGCAGCACGACGGAGATGGACACCGACCCGTACCCAGGTTCGCGGCCCTCAAGGTGAGGTAAAACCGCTACTCCTGCTTGTCTGTATTGCTCAGTAGAGGCTATAGTACAAAGAGCTTGCCACGGGCTCTCGCGAGGCAGTGCGGAGCTCGGAGGGGGAAGGTTCGGACCTTCTTCCTCCTCGGACTTGCTGGGCTCGGCTAAGCTACCGTGGGGTGTCTACGGATGAGTGATCGATCGATCCCTCGCTACGGTGGTGCTCCTACTCCTTATATAGGCGCCCCGGGCCTCATCCCTGCGTGCTGCGCAGTGGAAGGGTTCCCACATGGCGACGAAATGGTGGAGCGGGGTGCACCGCAGCTGAGTTGCCCATGGACTCGGTCCATGGTCGCAAGGCCTGCCTTTGTGGCAGGGCAGCCGCCGTCTTTGCAGAGCGGCCAGCTGGTACTGCAGAGACCGTGGGGGTGCCCACGGTGACGTCGCCGTTGGAGCGTTGCGCCGGCCACCTGCTTTATCACCAAAGAGGAAAGCCTTGTTGGCGGCGCAGGGGACACAGCGCTTTGTTGACTCCTTTTATCACCAGAACGGCAACTGCGGCGCCGTCGTCATCGCGCGCAGACGCGCGCGTCACTCTGCGGCTGCTGCAGAGGCCATGTGCGCTCTGCAGCGGTTACTTCGTGGCGAAGCATCCCCGCAGGGCCCGGGAGGCCCTGTGATTGGAATTGCGTTGACTCCCCTTCGGGGGAGAATGTCTTGCCGGGGGGCGGCCTCAGGGGGAGCCCCTTCAGGCCTTTCGCTGCCTCCTCAAGTCCCCTCGAGGGGGCTCTCCCCTCGGGGGTCTCCCCAAGCGTTCCGCTTGGTCCTTAGTCGTTTCGTCGGCGTCGACGCGTGTGTGGGCCGTGGAGAGTGGGCTCTGCACACCCTAGAATCCACTGGGCCGACATTAGCCCCCGGGCCCACGACGGGCACGGCGAGGCCCATCGGGCCCAGACGAAGTGTCGCGGGTCCAAAACGTCCGGCCTGCCCGTGACACGCGTCACTCGGTGGCGAGTTCGCGACGACTCGGTTTCTTCGGACGATCGTGCGTAGTGGGGGGTCCCACCACGACTCCCACGACCACGCCTTGGTAACTGCTCGGACGGGGCATAAAGCTGCGCGCCGGTCCGAGTCGCAGTCATTACTCCCATTCCGCGCCTCCAAACTTCCAGCTCTCGGCCTCTTAGTTCTTCGTCTTCGGCGAACTCTTTTCTCCTCCGGCGAACTCCTTTCTTCTCCAGCGCTCCGCTTTAAGCATCCTCCTCGACAATGGGCGGACAGAAAGGCAAGGCAGCGATGACCTCAGCCCGCCAAGACGCGCAGGAGGATGAGACGCTCGGCCCTGCCCTGATCGGGGTGCGCGTCGATGCGGCGGCGCTGGGCAAGATCCAGCACTTGGTCGCCGGGAAGACCAATGAGCATGGCGCCAGCGCCATCCAGGCCGCGAGGCACGGCCGCCTTCCGACGGGGTTTTTCCCCATCGTCCTCCACACTCTCTTCGCCGGACTGGTGCCTCCGTACTCGCCTTTCCTCGAGGCTGTCCTGGAGTTCTACCAGATCCACCTTCTCCACCTTCACCCCAACGCCATCCTCATCCTCTCCATCTTCGCCTACCTGTGCAAGGCGTATCTGGGGGTGCAGCCCTCGGTGGCCCTCTTCCGGAGCTTCTACGCGCTCCGGAACACCGCGAAGGCCGAGCGGACGGGGTGTGTGTCCTTCCGCATTGCGGACGGCATGGGGGACGTCTACATCCCCATGTCGTGGAGCGACGACAAACCCGTCACGGCGGTGTCGAAGAAAGTGGACGACTTTCGGCAGAAGTGGTTCCTCATTGGCGTCAAGTCGCAGAGCTCCTTTCTCGAGGTCCCGGACGCGCCGCCCGTGAAGAACACCCATTGGGGGAAGCAGGCCTTCCAGGGCCCCAAGATCGGAGGCCTCGTGGCGCGCATGAGGACGCTTCGGGAGAACGGCCTCACCGGCCAGATGATCGCAGAGGACTTCGTGCGCCGCCGCATCGCTCCTCTGCAGCTGCACAAGAAGCCGATGTGGATGTACGCGGGTCCCTCCGACTCGATGAGCCTCCACCCCTGCGACCACCTCCCCGCCGTCGTCGAGACCATCATGGGCGGCCTCTTCATCAACCCCGACGTGTTCGTGGCGGTTGCGGCGGAACTGAGGCCTCTTCATCAAATAAACCTGGCCTCGCGCCTGGCGATTCTGGAGCGGATGCCCAGCTTCACTCCACTAGGCCTGGCGGGGGAAGAGGAGGAAGATGGGCCTATGCCCGTGGCGAGGGGGCAGGAGGCTGCGGATTCGCCGTACGCGTCTGACGACGAGCAGGGCGACGATGCGGCTCGGGCCGTCCCCTCTGCAGGTGGGGCGAGCTCGTCAAGGGCCTCGCCCCTTCCTGAGGAGGTTTTCGAGCTCTCCTCCAGCGACGATGAGGAGGCCGAGGCGGGGCGACGGGAGCCCCGAACCAAGGCGGCCCACGACCGGCCTGCCGGGGAGCCCCCAAGCGCTTCCCTCAAGAGGAAAGCTGAGGCGGCTCCTGAGGGATCCGGAGTCCGGGCCACGCCTTCTTGGCGTTCGTCCGGCATGGCGTGGGTTGACACCCGCGCCAAGAAGACAGGTTAAGTGTTCTTGGTCTTGATTTTCTTCTTCAGCCTTTTGCTTGTTTCCTCCCCCTGACCGATTTCCTTGCCTCCTGCCAGCGACCCGGCGCCTGCAAAACGCCGTAGGCTCCGCAAGGCCGCGGACGTGAAGAAGGCCGCTCCAGAGGCCGCGGCAGAGGCCGCCCCAGAGGAGGCCTCGAGGCCTGCGGAGGAAGCCCCCGCCGGCCCTCACGGGGACACTCCCCAGGCCGAGGCCAGCGCGCCGCCTCTGGAGGAGAAATGCCCCCGAGGAGCAGGTGGAGAAGGCGGCCACTCCGCCGCGCGCTGCGACCCCACCAGCGCGGCAGGAGGCCTTGGCAGGCGCTACCTCGGCCCCGAGCCCGCCGAAGGCAGACGAGGCAGTGGGGGCTGAATCCCCATTGCCCCCGCCAAGCACCACGACAGAGGAGGAGGCGGCGGCTGCGGAGCAGGCCTTTCCTGCCCCGGGGGCCCAGGGCGAGGCGCCGCCTGAGGGGGGCAACGCCGGCGCGCAGGACGCGTGCGTCGGAGTGGAGGACGCGCCACCGAGCCCCCGAGCCCGCACAGAGAATTCCCGCTCCAAGCTTGACGCGGGAGCAGGGCCCTCCGCCCCGAGCGAGGCCTCCCGGGCCCTTGTCCTCGGAAGTTGGGACTGGAGCAGGGGGCGACGCGACGTCGCCTTCCGCTTGGTGCGGGAGTCTCTGGAGGGGCTGGAGGCTCACCTTGCCCAGGAGGACGGGGAGCTCGCCCGGCAGAGGGACGAGCTCGCAGGGGCTTGGGCCGCGTTCCACGCAGCCGTGGAGACTCGCCGACGGAGCGACCAGGCTCTGCAGGCGGAGCGCGAGGAGGCGCTGCGTTTCGCAGAGGAGGTCCGCGTGGGCGCCATGTGCGACGCCGAGGAGCTTCTGCAGCCCTTGAAGGCTGAACGCCGGGCAGCGGCGGAAGACCTGGCCGCGGCCAAGGCGGAACGGGAGGCTGTGGAGCACTCCCTGGCGGCCAAGCGTCACGGGCTTGTCGAGCTTGAGGCTAAGATCCTCGCCGACTCTGAGACCGTGCGGACCGCCCTGCAGGGGGTCTGTGCGAGCTTGGACGCCAGGGGCCGGAGCCTGGGCGAGCGCGAGGAGGACGTGCGCCGCCGCGACGAACAGATGGCGCTGAGGGAGCAGGAGCTGTCAGGGCAGCGCGCCGCCCTCGAGGCCCGCGAAGAGAGCCTGGCGGCGGCTCTCGTCAGGTATGAGCGCGAGGTGGCTACCCACAAGGGGCACGTGGAGCGCTTCAACACAAGGTTCGCCGAGCAGAAGGCGGAGGCCGAGAAGGAGTTCCAGGCCCGGGAGAAGGCGTATCGCGCCGCCGTCTCCCGTGACTACGCCGACAAATTCACCAAGCAGGAGACCCGCTTCAAGAAGAGGCTTGGCGAGAGCGGCGCCCGGATCCACCAGCTCGAGAACATGAACGCTACCCTTGTCGCCAAGGTGAAGCGCGAAACGGATCGCCGCCGCGTCGCTGAGGAGGCCCGCAAGCGCACAGAGCAGGACCTCGCCTCCCTCATGGCCGATATGGAGGAAATGAACCAGCAGGTGGGTCCTGCCGTGGAGAAGGCGGTGGAAGCGGTCGAGAGCGCCAAGGCGGCGTAGGTGCTGTCGCAGCAGCGGGAGCGTATGTTCCTGACCCTGGCGGGCCGGGGCCGCGAGCTCGCTGCGAAGTTGGGAGCAGAAGCGACGTCCGTCCCAGCTCAAGGCCATTCCGATGCCGCCACCTACCTCCTATACTTCGAGCAGCTCTTCACGGCGCTCGAGGGCCCCGCCGCGGAGCTCCGTGACGTCGTCGAGGAGGAGTGCCGCCAGCTCCTGGCGGTGGCGGTGGACCGCATCTTCTCCAACCTCGTGCACCTCCAGCCCGGGTTCGACCTTGCCACGGTGACCGAGCCCCTCGAGGGGGAGGAAAGGTGGAAGGCCTCCAACTCCGTCCGCGACCAGGTGGACGACTTCTGCAGCCGCATCAAGCGGGCCGCGGCGGAGGATGAGGACGACGACGAGGAGAGCGGGCCTGAAGGAGAAGAATCCGGCCAGGACGACGGCGAGGCCTCTGCCTAACTTCCTCCTGAGATCCTGTTCTGCAATGTAGTGCGCTTGCAGCGCTGTAGGGGCATTTGCTTTAAAGACTTTCGTTTTGCAGTCTGTAACATACTACTTATCTTTTTAACAAGTGCTGCTAAGTCTGTGTGTGCTCCCCTCGAGGAGCCTTTGCTTCCATTCCATGTCTTTTTCACTCTGCGTCGCTGGACCCTTCTCTTCGCACTATGACTCCGTCGCTGCGGTATGCTCGAGCAATGACTCGGCAAGGCCGGGGGGAGTTTAAGGCTTAGAGAGGTAAGAGCCCTCGAGTCGCGATGCTGAGGGCCCCCCTTTGACGCGCAAGAAGCCCATGGAGAGTGAGGGAAAGGACCACTCGAGGGACGCAGAGTGCTCGTGAGAGAGATGCAAGGGTTCTCTTGATGTGGACAGGGAACTTAGCTTCGCGAGGCTTTTCACCCTGCGTGGGACTCCTCTGGCGATGTCCTTCCCTACAGGGGCCGAGTTTTTCCTCCACAGGCCTGGAGAGACTCTCGTTCCCTGTGGATGTTAGAGAGGCGAACCCAAACGCTAGAGCATAGTAGTAAGGACTTATGCGCGCTTATAGGTTTCCTCATGGGTGCCTCGCGAGGAGAGAGAGTACCAAGGTCCTTTGGAGAGGTGGCGTGTATCCGGGAGCATGCCCTTTAGGCAGAGCTCAGGGTCCCTTGGATTTTGCAGTGCTGCTGGGGTGCTCTTGGGCACATGCACCGTACTCAGCCCCCGCACGCGAGGTGCGCATGGGAAGAATATAAGCGCACATTTGAAAGTAAAGGATGAAAGTAAAACTTGCCATCGAGATATTACATAGCGGCGCCTTGGCGCGAAGTTCACTTGGAACGAAAATGGCGCCTGAGCGCAAAGTTCACTTGGAACGGAAATGGCGCCTGAGCGCAAAGTTCACTTGGAACGAAAATGGCGCCTGAGCGCAAAGTTCACTTGGAACGAGAATCGGTTCATTACACTTGGGTTTGCCAAGCTAACGTTCCTTCCATGTCGAGGCATGGGGACCACCCATTAGTGGCAGAGGTTCACTACGGCCTGCGGTGGCTCATTAGCAGGAGAGCTCAGAGGGCTGAGCCTCGGGAGAAGCTTTGAGAATCTTGGAGGTGAAGCCGTGAGCTTCCCTCTAGAGACAAAAAATGCCTGGCGTGACTATGATCACGGGTAGAACTTGCGCAGATGCGCGATGTTCCACGGGTTCTTGACGGGGATGCCGTCTTCGGTCTCGAGGCGTACTGCGCCAGGCCTGGCGATGTGGGAGACCCTGTAGGGGCCTTCCCACATCGGCGAGAGCTTGTGGAGACCTTCCCTGGAGAGGATTCGCCTGAGGACGAGGTCACCCGCCTCAAGGGTGCGCGAGCGCACATGGCGGCTGTGGTAGCGTCGCAGATCTTGCTGGTACTTCGCCGCTCTGAGGGCGGCGTGGTGGCGCAGTCCCTCGTGGAACAGTAGGTCGTCGTTGTGGAGGCCCTCTTGGATGTCCTCGTTGAAGGCAAGGACCCGTGGGGATCCATGCTTGATTTCTGCGGGGAGGACAGCTTCAGCTCCGTAGACAAGGGCGAACGGCGTTTCGCCTGTAGGCCTTGAAGCGGTTGTGCGCATGGACCAGAGCACAGATGGGAGCTCATCGATCCAGCCCTTGCCGTGCCCTTTGAGGACGTTGAAGCTTCTGGTCTTGAGGCCCTTGAGGACTTCTGCGTTTGCTCGCTCGGCTTGACCATTGCTGTGTGGGTGAGCCACCGAGGCGAAGCAGATCTTGACGCCGAGCTTGTCGTAGTAGGCTCGGAAGATGCCGCTGGTGAATTGCGAGCCATTATCGGTGATGATGCGGTTAGGCACACCGAAGCGGCAGACCAGGCTCCTGATGAACTTCACGGCGGCTCCGGCTGGTATGGTGCGCACTGGTTCGACCTCGGCCCACTTGGTGAACTTGTCGACGGCCACGAAGAGGAAATGATAGCCCCCTTGCGACTTCGGGAAGGGGCCCAAGATGTCCAGCCCCCAGACCGCGAACGGCCAGGAGAGCGGGATGGTTTGGAGCTCCAGTGCCGGCTGATGAATTTGCTTGGCGTGGAACTGGCATGCGTCGCAGGCTTGCACGATGGCGACGGCATCTTGAAGCACTAGTGGCCAGTAGAAACCGCTCCTGAAGACCTTGCCTGCGAGGGTGCGCGCGCATGAGTGGTGGCCGCACTCCCCGCTGTGGATGTCCTTGATCAGCGTTCGGCCTTCCTCGGGGGGGACGCATTTGAGCGCGATGCCGTTCGGGCGCTTGCGATAGAGGTTTCCCTCAAGGATGCAGTAGGATTTCGCCTGTCGAGCGACTCGTTCTGCTTCTGCATCTTCTTCAGGGAGGATCCCCTTCGCCAAGTAGTCCTTGAGCTCGTCAATCCAGCCTGTGGCTTGGTGGGCTGCCGTCAGCAACAGACGCTTCCCTGTGCTGGGGCCGCAATCGGGGGGCCCAGACTCAGGAGGTGGTGGGAGTGCTTCGTCTGTGCTTGCGGCTGTGGCCTCTCGAGGCTGCTTGATGGATGCCTTGGCGAGCCTTTCTTCAAAGACGCCGGCCTGCTGGGGTTGCCTTCGCGAGGCTCGCTTGGCGATATCATCGGCCTCCTGGTTCTCTTTCCTCGGGATGTGCATGAGTTCCATGCCCCTGAAGTGCTTCTCGAGCTTGCGGACCTCTTCAAGGTATGCTGCCATGTGGTCGTCTTTAGGCGTGTAGCTCTTGTTGGAGAAGTTGACGAGCAACTGGGAGTCGCCCTTGATGAGTAGGTGCTTGACGCCTAGAGCGATGGCGGCCCTTAAGCCGGCGAGGAGGCCCTCGTATTCAGCGATGTTGTTGGAGATCTTGTCAATCGTGAAGCATAACTGGACAGCGTAGTAGAGCTTGTCGCCTTTGGGCGAAGTCAGGACGACGCCTGCCCCGCCATTGCGGCAGGCAAAGGCTCCGTCGAAGTGCATGGTCCAGTGGCTGGGCGTTGTATCTCCAGCGGGCTCAGCCTCTTCCCCCCGAGGCTCTTCAGGGCTTGGGTCAGTCCATTCGGCGACGAAATCAGCCAGCGCTCGCCCCTTGATGACTCTTGTGGCGTCGAAGCGCAAGTTAAATGGCTGCAGCTCTATGTTCCATCCCGCGACACGATCTGTGGCGTTGGGGTTGCGCAGGATCTGCTCCAGGGGGAAAGAAGTGACCATCGTGATGGGGTGGCCCTGGAAGTAGTGTCTCAGCTTCCTGGAGGCGATGAGGAGAGCGACGAGAAGCTTCTGCTGCATCGGGTACCGCTCCCGAGCATCCCGCAGCACCGTGCTGACGAAGTAGACGGGGTGCTCGACAAGGGTTGTCGGTGGGGTTGCAGCGTCAGCCTTCTGCGGGGGCTCCTCAGGGCCCTTGTCGAGATCCGCCTGTAGGGGGGTCTCGACAGGGGTGTCGGGAGCAGGCTCGACTTGAGGCTGTGGGCCTGGCAGTGCTCTTCTTGGGGAGGACAGGCTCCTTCGACGAGATCCTTCTCGGGGGGCTTTGGGCTTGGAGTGGCAGTGCTCTTCTTGGGGAGGACAGGCTCTTCCCTCTCGGCCACCAGGACCGCGCTTGCGGTCTGAGGAGTGGCTGAAAGATACAGCTTCAGATGTTCGCCTGTCCTGGGGGCCACCAAGACTGGTGGGCTGGCCAAATACTTCTTTAAGTCCTCAAAGGCCTTGTCCGCCTCAGGGGTCCACTTGAATGTGCCAGATCTCTTCATGATCTTGAAAAATGGCAGGGCTCTCTCGCCGAACTTGGAGATGAATCGGCCCAGGCTGGCCATGCAGCCTGCTAAGCGCTGCATTTCCTTGAGCCGGCGAGGAGGTTGCATTCCTTCTATGGCCTTGATCTTGTCAGGGTTTGCTTCTATGCCGCGGTGGGACACCAGGAATCCGAGGAGCTTGCCTGAAGGGACCCCGAAGACGCACTTGGCGGGGTTCAGCTTGATGTTCACCTTGCGCAGGCTGGCGAAGGTTTCCTCGAGATCCTTCAAGAGGGTGTCTCCCTCTCGAGACTTGACCACTATGTCATCGACGTAGGCCTCTGCGTTCCTGCCCATCTGTGCCCCCAAGGCGATCCTCATGAGCCTCTGGAAAGTGGCGCCAGCATTCTTCAGGCCGAAGGGCATGCATGTGTAGCAATACACGCCACAGGGGGTGAGGAATGCTGTCTTCTCCTCGTCCTCTTTAGCCATTTTGATCTGGTGGTAACCAGAGAAGGCGTCCAGAAAACAGAGGAGGTCGCAGCCAGCGGTGGAGTCCACGATCTGGTCTATCCTCGGCATGGGGTATGGGTCCTTGGGGCAGGCCTTGTTGACATCGGTGTAGTCGATGCAGAGTCGGCCTCCTCCAGCGGGTTTAGGGACAACCACGCCGTTGGAGAGCCAAGTGGGGTGCGCGACTTCGCGGACGAATTTCGCCGCCTTTAGCTTCTCTACTTCCTTGACGATGAATGCTTGCTTCTCGGGCGCTTGCTTGCGTGCTTTTTGCTTGACGGGTCGTGCGTCTGGACACACGGCTAAGTGGTGCTCGATCACCTCCCTTGGTACACCGGACATATCTGACGGAGTCCATGCGAACATATCAGAGTTTGCCCGAAGGAAGGCGACGAGCGCGCTTTCCTATTTGGGAGGCAGGGCAGCGCCTATGGTGACGCTAGCCCCCGAGCCTTCAGCCCCCGAGCCACCGGTGCTCAGCGACACCTTCTTCGTGGCAGCTTGCTCCTGAGAGAACACTTGCTTCTTCTTCTTGGGCCTCTCGAGAGGCTCCATGTCCTCGTCAGCCGGGAATGCCATGGCAGCTGCCTTGTAGGCGCTCTCGACAGCGCGCGTGGCGTCCAGGATATGACCATGGATGGCGATGGTGCCAGCGCTGCCGGGGATCTTGACCATGTTGTAGGCATGGTGCGTGACGGCCATGAATTTCGCGAGAGCGGGGTAGCCGAGGATGGCATTGTACGGCAGGCCGATGTGGGCGACGTCGAAGTCGATCAGCTCTGTGCGATAGTTCTTCTGCGTGCCGAAGGTGACGGCTAGCCGGACCTGGCCCAGGGGTTCGATGGAACCACTGGTGACCCCTGTGAACGGCCTGGAGGGCATAAGCCACTCGTAGGGCACTTGAAGCGTCTCGAAGGTCTCGACAGAGATGACGTTCAGGCCGGCTCCCCCATCAATGAGCGTCTTGGAGACGGTGATGTTGTTGATGGTGGGGGAGCAGACCAGGGGGAGGGTCCCAACAGTCTTGGTCGACTTGGGGTGGTCCTTGGCGTCGAAAGCGATGGTGTACTGGGACCACTTGAGGGGCCTGGAGGTCTCGGTGCTCGGGAGCGCGGCGTTGAGCTCGCGGGCGAACTGCTTGAACTGGTTGTTCGACTTGGGCGCCTGAGCCCCGCCGAGGATGCAGGCCATAGCCCCTCTCGGGGCCTGGTAGCCTCCATCTTCCTCGTCCGGGAGGTTGTTGTTCTTCTCGGCGGCGTTGGCTTGAGTGCCCGACGGCTTCTGGTAGCCGTCATCGCGCCTGCCCCTGCCGTCTCTGCGGTAGCCGCGGCCTCTGCCGCGGTTTCCGCTGCCTTCTCCTCGGTCACGCTCCCTGCTCAGCCTCTTGAGGTCGAAGCAGTCGTCTGTGGCGTGGCCACGCCTGTTGTGGTAGACGCAGAACGGACGGTTGTCCGCCTCCTTGTCGCCAGGCTCGGGGGAGCTTCTGCGGGCGAACTTGGTGGCTGGCTCTGCTGCTAGGATAGCAGTGGTCTTGCGCTTGGTCTCCTCGCGCTTCTTGTGGCCCTTGGAGCCCTCAGCCTGGTCGTCCCCTCGCTGGCTCATCTTGACGAAGAGGAGTCCCTCTTCAGCCTTGGCGCATTTGTCCGCAAGGTCGAACAGCTTCACCACAGAGGTGAGCTTGTCGTGAATGCCCAGCTTCTCGAGCATCCTGCGGTTCGTGACGCCCTCTCTGAAGGCGGCGATGACCTGCGTGTCAGGGATGTTCGGGATCTTGTTGCGCACTTGGCTGAAGCGCTGGATGTACTTGCGGAGGGTCTCATCCTTCTTCTGCACCACAGCGCGCAGGTCGTTGTGGGTGAGTGCGCGCTCGTACGTGCCCTTGAAGTTGGCGACGAACTGCTTGCAGAGCTCCTCCCAGGAGTCAATGGAGTCCTCAGGCAGGTTGAGGAGCCAGGACAGCGCGGAGTCCCTGAGCGCGTGGGAGAACCAGTTTGCCATGACCTTGTCGTCTCCCCCTGCAGCCTGGATGGAGGTGGTGTAGAGCTGCAGGAACTCGAGAGGGTTGGTTGACCCGTCGAAGCCCTTGGGGAGGGCCGGCCTGAACTTCTGCGGCCAGACCACGCGGCGCAGAGCGCGGGTGAAGGCCATGCAGCCAGAGGCATACGTGGCGATTCCTCCCTGGAGAACCCTGCGGTTCTGCTGCCCTGCCTGGCCGAGCTCATCAACGAGGCGATTCTGGAGGTCCCCGCGGCGCTCCATGCCCACCCGCGCGTCAGGCGCAGTGCGCTGCACAATCTGGCAGTCGTGCGGCGAGGAGGCGTGAGAGGGAGCCCTCTGCGCTGTGGCCGGAGGCGGTCCCGGCGGCGGCGGAGGCGCATCTGGTGCAGCCGTTTCCGCGCGGCCGGAGTGCTGGACCATGGAGCGCGACGGAGCGGGGCGCGTGGTGGCGACGTCGACGAGGTGGTGGAGGCGGTCCAACCACTGGTCGTGGGCCTCAGCGCTAGGCCGGTAGCGTAGGAGCTCCTGGGCCATGAGGAGCGCGGTGTGCGGCGTGGGCTCTGGGCGTCCCTGAGAGGACGCGCCTTGGCGCCGTGACGGATGCGAAGACTCAGCATCGTCGTTGCGCTCCGGGGGGACGTCCCTGTCGTCGCGGCGGTCGCTGTCATGGTACTCTTCGCTCTCGGGCTCCTCCACATGCGGGCCGGTGTTGGCGCGCTCGGCAGCGCGAGGGCGGCCGCGGCGGCCACGGGTGGGAGCTGTGCCGGGCTCGGTGTGAGCCCTGTCAGCTGCGCGCCTGTTGGCGCGCGTCGTGCGGGTGTCCGCCATGGCGGAAAACCGGCTGAAGGTTGAAGACCCGCCTCAGCCCCCTACCTGGCGCGCCAAATGTCGAGGTGTGATTCCCACGGAACAGGGATAACCACTCTCGGGGGAGAAGTTCGTGAGGGGACTGAACACGTTGGTCAACAACCCTCAACCGGCTCGGCGACGGTGCTCGTCGAGCCTGTAGAGGAGCAGCACGACGGAGATGGACACCGGCCCGTACCCAGGTTCGCGGCCCTCAAGGTGAGGTAAAACCGCTACTCCTGCTTGTCTGTATTGCTCAGTAGAGGCTATAGTACAAAGAGCTTGCCACGGGCTCTCGCGAGGCAGTGCGGAGCTCGGAGGGGGAAGGTTCGGACCTTCTTCCTCCTCGGACTTGCTGGGCTCGGCTAAGCTACCGTGGGGTGTCTACGGATGAGTGATCGATCGATCCCTCGCTACGGTGGTGCTCCTGCTCCTTATATAGGCGCCCCGGGCCTCATCTCTGCGTGCTGCGCAGTGGAAGGGTTCCCACATGGCGACGAAATGGTGGAGCGGGGTACACCGCAGCTGAGTTGCCCATGGACTCGGTCCATGGTCGCAAGGCCTGCCTTTGTGGCAGGGCAGCTGCCGTCTTTGCAGAGCGGCCAGCTGGTACTGCAGAGACCGTGGGGGTGCCCACGGTGACGTCGCCGTTGGAGCGTTGCGCCGGCCACCTGCTTTATCACCAAAGGGGACACATCGCTTTGTTGACTCCTTTTATCACCAGAACGGCAACTGCGGCGCCGTCGTCATCGCGCGCAGACGCGCGCGTCACTCTGCGGCTGCTGCAGAGGCCATGTGCGCTCTGCAGCGGTTACTTCGTGGCGAAGCATCCCCGCAGGGCCCGGGAGGCCCTGTGGTGGGAATTGCGTTGACTCCCCTTCGGGGGAGAATGTCTTGCCGGGGGGCGGCCTCAGGGGGAGCCCCTTCAGGCCTTTCGCTGCCTCCTCAAGTCCCCTCGAGGGGGCTCTCCCCTCGGGTGTCTCCCCAAGCGTTCCGCTTGGTCCTTAGTCGTTTCGTCGGCGTCGACGCGTGTGTGGGCCGTGGAGAGTGGGCTCTGCACACCCTAGAATCCACTGGGCCGACAGCCAGAGCATCTACTAGCAACGGAGAGCATGCAAGATCATAAATAACGCACTCACAAGATATGTTATGAAGCAATAACATAGTACTCAATATTCATCGGATCCCAGCAAACACAACATGTAGTATTACATAAAGATGATCTTGATCATGATAGGCAGCTCACAAGATCTAAACATGGTAGCACAAGAGGAGAAGACAACCATCTAGCTACTGCTATGGACCCGTAGTCCAAGGATGAACTAGTCACGCATCAGTCCGGAGGCGGGCATGGTGATGTAGAGCCCTCCGGTGATGATTCCCCTCTCCGGCAGGGTGCCGGGAAGAGCTTCTGAACCCTCCCGATCTAGGGTTGGCGACGGCGGCGCCTCTGGACTTCGTGGAGGAAAAATGGTCGCGCCCTAGGTCTTAGATATCCGAGGGGTATAAGTAGGCGAAGGGGCGAAGGCGGTGGAGCCACGAGGGCCCCACACCCCGTGCTCGTGCGGCAGAGGGGTGACCCGCGCCGGGAGGGGGTGTGGGCTCCTCGGGGTTCCCCTCCGTGACTTCTTCGGTGTTCTGGAACCTCCCGGGAAAAATAGGAACTTCGACGTTAAGTTTGTCAAATTCCGAGAATATTTCCTTAACAACTTTTCTGAAACCAAAAACAGCAGAAAACATGCAACTAGCACTGTGGCATCTTGTTAATAGGTTAGTCCCAGAAAATGCATAAAATGATATAAAAGTGTATATAAAACATGTACCAAGTGGCATAATATAAGCATGGAACATAAGAAATTATAGATACGTTTGATACGTATCAAGCATCCCCAAGCTTAGTTCTACTCGTCCCGAGTAGGTAAAACGATAACAAGAATAATTTCTGAAGTGACATGCTTCACACAATCTTGATCATATAATAATGTAAGGCTCATGTTATGAATGAAGTGATTCAAAGCAATGGTTTATAGTTTGCTAACAAATAGACAAGGAGTAAACAACTACATCATATAAGCAAAAAAAAATCATGGATAGTACTTTCAAACAAGCATCAAAATTATTCACATGAGAGTTAACTCATAAAGCAATAGTCTCTAAGTAAAAGAGCATTGAAGCAACATAAAGGAAGATATAAGTTTAAGTATTGGCTTTCAACTTGAACATGTATATCATATAGATAGTTGTCAACACAAAGGAATATAACAAGTGCAATAAGTAAGCATATAAGAGTTGTTGCACACAGTTGACACAAGTGTTTGCTTCTAAGACAGAAAGAAGTAGGTAAACTGACTCAACATAAAGTAAAAGAAAGGCCCTTCGCAGAAGGAAGCAGGGATACAAACATGTGCTATAGCTTTTTAGTTTTTATAGGTTTTTGAAATCATATAGAGAGCATAAAAGTAAGTTTTGAGAGGTGTTGGTTGTTGTCAACGAATGGTAATGGGCACTCTACCACCCTTGTCAACCAGACTTTCAAGAGCGGCTCCCATGAAGGACGTTATTTCTACCAGCAAGGTAGATCATCCCTCTTATCTCTTTTGTTTACACATATAGTTAAAAACTGTTGTCATTGCTTGACTGATTAGATCAAGGCAAAAATGTGAAGAGATTGAAGTGGTTAAAGTTGTAATTAATTGGGACTAGGCACCCCATTTGCCAGCTCTTTTTGCAAAGTTAATGGATAAACGGATGTATATGCCACTAGTCCGGTTGTGAAAGTCTGTCTAAAAGCAAATGACAAGGTTGATATCCGTAACACCACATACTTCCTCATGAGCTAATAAACATTGACACAAATAAGGGATAATAAGTTTTGAATAAAAGGTAGCACACGAAGTATTTGCTTGGAATGGCAGGAAATACCATGTAGTAGGTAGGTATGGTGGACACAAATGGCATGGGTTTTGGCTCAAGTTTTTGGATGCACGAGAAGCATTCCCTCTCAGTACAAGGTTTTGGCTAGGAAGGTTATTTGAAGCAAACACAAGTATAAACTATGACAACAAGACGTATATAAAAACATATTGCAAGTATTATAAAACTCTACGTTGTCTTCCTTGTTGTTCAAACACCTTTATTAGAAAATATCTAGACCTTAGAGATACCAAACATGCAAACCAAATTTCAACAAGCTTTACGGTAGTTATTCACTAATGGGTTTTAACTACATGATGTAAAAGCTTAAACATGATCTACTTGAGAGCTCAAAACAATTGCCAAGCACCACAACATACAAGATAACAATCCATAAGAGCATGTATATCTTTTCATTATACCATCTACCACATTTAGCATTTTCTTTTTCCAACCAAACACCAATCAACTTATTTAAAGATAAACTCTCCAAGTATATATCAATGAGACATGAGAGTGTAACATAAGAGAAACTAACAGCTCTAACAAGAGATGCATGAAAAACGAGAGCTAGTAGTATTGAAATAACATAGAAGAATACTCAATAAGTATAAGTGAAGAATAAGAGTATTCATAAGAAAAAGCGGAGCGTGTCTCTCTCCCACAAAGGAATGATAGGATCCATTTTATTCAGAGAATGAAAATAACAAAAACAAAAACAAACATACGCTTCAAGTAAAGCAGATAAGATGTGTCGGAATTAAAATATAGTTTCACTAGAGATGACCTGATAGTTTGTTGATGAAGAAGGGGATGCCTTGGGCATCCCCAAGCTTTGACGCTTTAGTCTTCTGGAAATATGCTTGGGTGACCCACGGGGGTATCCCCAAGGTTTGGCTCTTTCATCTTCTTGATCACATCACATCATCCTCTCTCTTGATCCTTGAAAACTTCCTCCACACCAAACTCAAAGTAAACTTCATTAGAGGGTTAGTGCATAATCAAAAATTCTTATATTCTGCATGAACACAATTGCTACCAATGCTACTGGATATTATCTACAGCCACTGATACTTTATGGAACAAAAAGATCCATTCAAAATAGTAAAAGAGGCATTGCAAAATAAATGGCAGAATCTGTCAAAAACAGAACAGTCTGTAAAGACGAATTTTTTCGAGGCACTTAACTTCCTCAAATCAGAAAACTCAAAACTAATGAAAGTTGCATACATATCTGAGGATCACGCACAAAAAATCCCAGGTCCTTTTGATTTTTATGTGAATAGTTATGAATTTAACGGTGGACAGCAGAAAACTGTTTCAGCACATCAATCCAAATCTAGCATCAACTTTCTACTAGAGTCTTAACTTGACACAACAATGCAATAAAGTAAAGATACAAAGGAATTGCTACAGAGGTAGACATCTTCCTTGACTCAATAAAATAAAATAACAGAAATAAAAAGGTGGGTTGTCTCACATAAGCACTTTTCTTTAACGCCTTTCAGCTAGGCACAGAAAGTGATATTCAAGTATTTCCAAGAGATGAAGTATCAACATCATAATTTGTACGAATGATAAAATAAAAAGGTAGCTTCATTCTTTTTCTAGGGAAGTGTTCCATAGCTTTCTTTAGTGGGAATTGATATCTAATATTTCCTTCTTTCATATCAATAATAGCACCCACAGTTCTAAGAAAAGGTCTTCCCAACACAATTGGACAAGATGGGTTGCATTCAATATCCAAGACAATAAAATCAATGGGGACAAGATTATTGTTAACCATAATAAGAACATCATTGACTCCCCTCACAGGTTTATTCATAGCATTATCAACAAGAAAAACATCCAAATAACAATGTTCCAAAGGTGGCAAATCAAACATATCATAAAGCTTTTTAGGCATAACAGAGATACTTATACCAAGGTCACATAAAGCATTGCAATCAAATTTATCCACTTTTATTTTATTGACGGGCTCCCAACCATCTTCTAACTTCTTAGGGATAGAAACTTCAAGTTTTAATTTCTCTTCCCTAGCCTTAATGAGAGCATTTGTAATATGAGTTGTAAATGCCATGTTCATGGCACTAGCATTAGGACATGTGGCTAACTTTTGCAAGAACTTAATAACTTCAGTGATATTACAATTATCAAAATCAAAATTATTATCATCAAAGCAAACCGAACCACCTTCTCCTATGTTCTTAAAAATTTCAGCACTTTTATCAAGGAAAATTTCAGCAGTTTTAGGCAATTTTAACTTTTTGGAAGAAGTAGAAGAGATATTTCCAACACCAACTATGTTACCATTAATAGTAGGAGGCTTACTAGCATGTGAAGTAACATTATTTTCAGTAGTGGTAATAGTAAAAACTTTAACAATATTATCTTCCTTAGCTAGTTCTTTCTCTCTTTCCCATCTAGCATGCAATTGGGCCATCATCCTAACATTTTCATCAATTCTAACTTGGATGGCATTAATTTTAGCAAAGGTCTTACTCTCTTTGGTATCATTAGGCATGACTTTAGATTTTAAAAGATCAACATCAAGGGCAAGACTATCAACTTTAGAGGCAAGAATATCAATTTTACCAAGCTTTTCCTCAACGGTTTTATTAAAAGCAGTTTGTGTAGTGATAAAATCTTTTAGCATGGTTTCAAGTTCAGTGGAGGTATTCCTATTATTGCTATAAGAATTACCATAAGAATTAACATAACCATTACCATTATTAGAAGGATAGGGCTTATAGTTATTATTACCACAATTGTTCCTATAGGCATTGTTGTTGAAATTGTTATTTTTAATGAAGTTCACATCAACATGCTCTTCTTGTGCAACTAAAGAAGCTAAGGGAACATTATTTGGATCAACATGAGATTTACCATTCACAAGCATAGACATAATAATATCAATCTTTTCACTCAAAGAGGAGGTTTCTTTAACAGAATTTACCTTCTTACCTTGAGGTGTCCTTTCAGTATGCCACTCAGAATAATTCACCATCATATCATCCAAGAGTTTTGTTGCAGCCCCCAAAGTGATGGACATAAAGGTACCTCCCGCAGCCGAATCAAGCAAGTTTCTTGAAGAAAAATTCAGTCCTGCATAAAAGGTTTGGATGATCATCCAAGTAGTCAGTCCATGGGTAGGGCAATTTTTAACCAAAGATTTCATTCTTTCCCAAGCTTGAGCAACATGTTCATTATCAAGTTGTTTAAAATCCATAATGCTACTTCTTAGAGAAATAATCTTAGCAGGAGGATAGTATTTTCCAATAAAAGCATCTTTGCATTTAGTACATGAATCAATACTATTCCTAGGCAATGAAAGTAACCATTTTTTAGCTCTTCCTCTCAAAGAGAAAGGAAATAATTTCAGTTTTATAATATCACCATCTACATCTTTATGCTTTTGCATTTCACAAAGTTCAACAAAATTATTTAGATGGGCAGCAGCATCATCAGTACTAACACCAGAAAATTGCTCTCTCATAACAAGGTTTAACAAAGCAGGTTTTATTTCAAAGAACTCTGATTTAGAAGCAGGTGGAGCAATAGGAGTGCGTATAAAATCATTATTATTGGTGCTAGTGAAATCACACAACTTAGTATTCTCAGCAGTACTCATTTTAGCAATTTAAAAGACAAACCGAAATAACAATAATAAAAACTGAAATAATAAATAACAAACCGAAATAAAAATAGTAATGCAAGTAACTATTTTTTTGTATTTTTAATATTAAGCAAACAAGACAATAATAAAAATAAACTAAGCAAGAGAATAACAAAATAAAGAGATTGGAAGTGAGAGACTCCCCTCGCAGAAGAGATCTAGTCTCCTCGGCAACGGCGCCAGAAAAATGCTTGATGCACCGGTGAGGTGTTGTTGGGAAACCCCAAGAGGAAGGTATGAAGTAGTGCAGCAGCAAGTTTCCCTCAGTTGTGAAACCAAGGTTATCGAACCAGTAGGAAACTAGGAATCTTCTCAAGGTGGCAACGGCGCCAGAAAAATGCTGGTGTAGTTGACGTGGAACCTGCACACAACACAATCAAAGTATTTTGCCCCAACTTGACAGTGAGGTTGTCAATCTCACTGGCTTGCTGTAACAAAAGGATTAAACGTATGTGTGGATGATGATGTTTGTTTGTAGAGAATGAAAGTAACAGGATTGCAGTAGGATTGTTTATCAGTTTAAAGAAAAAGGACCGGGGTCCACAGTTCACTAGTGGTGTCTCTCCATAAATAATAATAACATACATGCGGGTAAACAAATTACAGCTGGGCAATTGACAGAATAAAGAAGTGCATAATGATGCATGTACTATAGTTATGATGGCTAGTGTGAGATTCATTTGGGCATTACAACAATATACATAGACCGTTCCAACCGCATCTATGACTAATAATCCACCTTCCGGTTAGCGTCCGCACCCCTTTCAGTATTAAGTTGCAAGCAACAGATTATTGCATTAGGCAGTGTGTGTAATGTAAGTAATGCAGATACCCTTAGATAAAGTACTATTGTTTAATCCCTAGTAGCAACAGTACATCTACAATCTTAGAGCTTGCTGTCACTACCCCAGATTAAATAGAGACATGAACCTACTATCGAGCATAAATACCCCCTCTTGGAGTCACAAGCATCTACTTGGCCAGAGCATCTACTAGCAACGGAGAGCATGCAAGATCATAAATAACGCACTCACAAGATATATTATGAAGCAATAACATAGTACTCAATATTCATCGGATCCCAGCAAACACAACATGTAGTATTACATAAAGATGATCTTGATCATGATAGGCAGCTCACAAGATCTAAACATGGTAGCACAAGAGGAGAAGACAACCATCTAGCTACTGCTATGGACCCGTAGTCCAAGGATGAACTACTCACGCATCAGTCCGGAGGCGGGCATGGTGATGTAGAGCCCTCCGGTGATGAATCCCCTCTCCGGCAGGGTGCCGAGAAGAGCTTTTGAACCCTCCCGATCTAGGGTTGACGACGGCGGCGGCTCTGAACTTCGTGGAGGAAAAAGGGTCGCGCCCTAGGTCTTAGATATCCGAGGGGTATAAGTAGGCGAAGGGGCGAAGGCGGTGGAGACACGAGGGCCCCACACCCCGTGCTCGCGCGGTAGAGGGGGGACCCGCGCCGGGAGGTTGTGTGGGCCCCTCGGGGTTCCCCTCCGTGACTTCTTCGGTGTTCTGGAACCTCCCGGGAAAAAATAGGAACTTCGACGTTAAGTTTGTCCAATTCCGAGAATATTTCCTTGACAACTTTTCTGAAACCAAAAACAGCAGAAAACAGGCAGCTGGCACTGTGGCATCTTGTTAATAGGTTAGTCCCAGAAAATGCATAAAATGATATAAAAGTGTATATAAAACATGTAGCAAGTGGCATAATATAAGCATGTGACATAAGAAATTATAGATACGTTTGAGACGTATCAACAAGGCATAGGGTTGCCGCTATTGCAATTGCTTCTTCACCTCCTAGTGCATCTACAAGAAGCAAAATTGTTGCTCTCCTCTCCCACAAGCTTAGTGCATTCTTTTACGAGAGCATGTTCACATTTGCTTATGATGTGTCAACCATGAGAATCATCATGTGTTGATTTCATCTTCTTTTGAACCAATATGTATGGTTGTTAGTGCTGAAATGATGTTCAAATGCTGCTGAATATTATGAAATTGGGCTGATTCGCTGTATAAATGTGACGTTTTGCTGTGAATGCTGTTAAAATATGCTTAGATGCTGTCCAAATGTGTAGTTTTGCTGTGAATGTGTTGAAATGCTGTTAAAATGTGCTGAAATGTTTTCTGAGTGTACTGAACTTATAAGCATAGCATGTGAAGAGGCAAGGGCTAGATATATAATTTCAAAAAAAAAGGGCTAGATATGCTCTTTTCGGATGATGTTAGACTCAGTTAAAAAGAGTGTTATTTTAACTAAAAAACTGAATAAAAAGTTACTAGTGGATCAATGCGCGGCCATGCCGCGCCCGTGGAGCGAAATTAAGAGAAATTATTTAGATATTAGAAATTGTTTAATTTGGAGCGGTTTTCAGATTCAAATTTTGAAATATGTCCGTGTTATTAGAAGAAGAAATATGGTGGCGTGAAATATTATAGTAATTTTGTATTTCGTCTTAAAAACTTAACTTATTTTTTGTAATCAGATGGAACACATCATGTGCGCATTTGTGAAATTAGACCTATAATTGTAGGAAATTAATTTGAATTGTGTCCAAATTTTACACTGTATGAAAACATTCAAATATATTTGTATTTGTGCCATAAGTAATTAGTTTTTTCTTTGTGATCATTTTGGTATGTTTTTTATACTTTTCTGATGGATATATTTAAAGATATCAATTTTACAAAAAAAATTGTGATCATTTTGATATATTTTTTTGTATTTTTTCGTTTAGTATATTCCAAGTTTTTGATTTCATGACATAATGTTCATATTCAGAAGACATTCGAAATTTTGAAATTTTTAACTTTAAAAATTGTTTGTATACAATATGTAGTCAACATTTTGTGTATAAATAGTCAACATTTTTTTGTGATCATTTGATATATTTTTTTGCATTTTATCGTTGAGTATACGATATGTAGTCAACATTTTGTGTATAAATAGTCAACAATTTTTTTGTGATCATTTGGTATATTTTTTTGTATTTTTTCGTTGAGTAGATTCCAAGTTTTTTATTTTATGACATTTTTATGATTTTCAGTAATTTGTAAGCGGCTGACAGTTGGGACCCATGCCGACGTCGCGATGACGTCAGCAATGGTGGCAGCGGAGACGGCAAGCGCGGCAACGCCGCATCCGTGCGACGCGCGCTAGCCAAAAGCGGCGACGCCGCTCCATCTTGGTCACCGGAGCGCCCGCGACGACGAGCGGGCGTGACGGCGAACGGGCGCGGCGAGCCGTCCCAGCAGGCAAGATTCGCCGGAGGGGGAGAGGAGGCGGCGGCGGAGCTCGTCGGAGCCTTCGATTTGGCCGGGGGGGAGCACCGGAGCGGCGGGGACCGGCGGGGACCGGCGGCGGCGTGCGGCGGCGGCGGAATCGCGGGAGAGGGAAGAAGAGGAGGGGAATTCTGTGGGCAGTTTTACACAAAAGCCCGTGATGTTCTGCAAAATTGTAATCAGGTCCCTCAGTGTGTTAGGACGTGGACTGCGGGTTGATGTGCAACTCTTGGAGGCGCGTTTCTGCAAAAAACAGCACGTTCCGCCCGATCGATCCACAGGCCGGACGTAAGTGTCTAAACGTGATTGGAAGAAAATAGGAACGGACATACGTGGGTAAACGTGATTGGTAGAAAATCGAATGAACAGTACCCTACGCGCTGAGAGTCCAGCGATCCTGCCGTCCTTTAT
Source organism: Poa annua (assembly GCA_026929855.1). Taxonomy (NCBI): domain Eukaryota; kingdom Viridiplantae; phylum Streptophyta; class Magnoliopsida; order Poales; family Poaceae; genus Poa; species Poa annua. The sequence goes on along the minus strand of CM049439.1, from coordinate 23,237,648 downwards.
ACTCCCTCTGTCCCAAAATAAGTGTCTCAGATTTGTCAAAAAGTGGATGTATCTAGACATGAAACTTGTTATGATACATCCACTTTTGATCAACTTGAGACGCTTATTTCTAGACGGAGGGAGTATATATATATAGTAGGCATTTTGACAAGTTAGTTTTTACTTGCAGTATTTTGGCTCGGTTCTTACTAGACTGCCACAATGTTGAGTGGTTTTAGACATTTTCGTCAAATAGAGTGGCACGCCTGTTTCAAACTCGGTGGTTTTGCTTCATTCACTCTGTTTTGCAAGACCGCTGAAAGCCTGACCACCAAATTTCCAAGAAAAAAAGAACTCCGTACGTAGTAGACCACCAAAACCAGAGAGCGTATGAATGAAGTTCTAAAAAAAAAACAAATCAGCGTGCGTTCTTTCTCTCGCGGATAGACCGTTCCCCGGGCTCCCGTGTCCGCTCGGCGTGGCGCCATGGCCCCCGCCCTCCTCCCCTCGCCTCCTCATCCAAAACCACCGCTGCGGCACCACACTCCAAGCCCCGCGCGCCCGCTCTCCAAGTGCGCCGCCTCACGCCGCGACTTCAGCATCCACACCGCCGTCGCCGCCGCCGCCGCAATGAGCCGCGTCCTCGCTGCTGCGGCCGAGGAGGCGCCCCCTTTGTCGGCACCTCCCTCTCTGAACGGCGGTTCCGCCCCGCTTTTGGGCGGCATCGCGAACACGAGGTCGTGGTCGCAGTACTACGGCAGTGGCTTCTCCATCCGCGTGCCGCCGTCCTTCGACGACATCTTGGAGCCCGAGGTGGGTGACCGGTCTCATTTCCACTTCTTTCCTTCCCCTAGTTCTGGTTTCCTCGGCAATTTTGTGACCGAGCTCAAGATTTCATTTCGACTGCATTTTTCAGGATTTCAACGCCGCGATGACCTACTACGGCGACAAGGCGAAGGTCAGGGCGTACGCTGCTCGGTTCGCGTCTCCAGATAGGTAGGTAAGTAAGATCCATTTCGACTTTGCAGCTTACAGACCTATATCATTTATTACAGATGTGTACAGTGCTTATATTTTATGGATTAATCCTGTAATCTTTGTTAGATAAATTAAGTAAGTCACCCCAGGGCAACCGTGCTACCTTTATTCAAACTAGTATACTTGCGCGGGCACCATCTTTTAAAATTTTGTATTATAAAAATATTTTGCATTATAAGTTGACGCTTAACGTCATATCAAATCTATAGAGTAAACTATTTTTTATATTCTGTGATATAATTATTGGTATCTAATACAAACAAGTGCTACAAGATCAATAAATATTTTTCAAAACCGGATAATTGGAAGCAGTAGAATCAAATCAATTGTCCTTTTTGTCATCTGTAAAAAAGATACCTTGCAAATCCATGCTGTTTAAGATTCCCGTATTTTCCAGGTTGCAGAAAAAGGGGCTTTACAGTGATTAGAAAAGAAAATTCTAACATTGCTGTTCATTATAGACAACGGTTTGTGACGCGGGGAAAGATTATTGATATCCTGACAAGAGGCTTTGGGTGGTTTTAAAATTTTCGGCAAAGGAAAATTTTACGTTGAAATTTAAAAGATTCATCATCGCTTGGAGATGTCAACAAACAACAATATTGATGTAATATTGTAGAATAACACTTCAACAAAAACAAGTTTATCTAGTTCACTCCTAGTAATACAAATCAAATAAATTACTTAACTACAACAGAAAATGCATAGAAATTAGGAAAAGAATACTTTCGTATAAATAAGGCATTCCTTACATAATAAAAAAGGATAAAGCTGGCCAACGGAAATGTACCTCTGGTGACAAAGAGAAGGCGTGAATGAATTATATGTATTACATCCCTTCGAAGTTTCGAACCCACTCAACTGAAGTTTGGTTGTATAAACTAGTGAATGACAAAACATTAAATATAGTATGTTTTTTGCTTCCTTACTTTCACCAAGAATACTGAAAAAGGGCACAACATAGAAGTGAGAACAAAGAACAAAATCTAATACCTAAAATCTATAGATGGCTCTTGTTAGCTATGTATCAACATTTTAAATCTGAGAGGGTGTGGTTTAGTGAAGAGTGGTGCGAAAGCCGCGCACGAGCATCCCGTTGCAGGCATATGATGAGCATGTATCAAATGTGTCAGTTTTGATATAAACCGTATCTAGAAGTGTTATTTTGGGCACTAATTTACTCTGCAATGTATTAAAAAGATCAATAATAACACCATATTTCCAAGGACGTTAGAGGATCAACACGCATAATTTTCATGTAACTCAAACAAAATATTTTAAGTCACCCGCACTAAAAGTTGCAAACTTTTCACTTCACATATATTTTAAAGACGAGCCTTACACAGGTCACGGGAAGGGCTGTTGTGTGGATATAGAAAGTGACAGAGTGAGTCCCATTGGGAAAAATTGAACAGCCCAGAGGTCGTCTATTTATATCTGACGTGCCATTTGTTTAAACCTCAATAAAATTTATGAGATCTTGGATCAATATTCAGCCCTCAATATCATTTCATGTGTAGTCTACATATAGTATATACTATAAAGCTCAGTCACGTGTTTATAAAGCTGTACACTTGTATTCTGATTGTCTAATTTTAGGCTAATTATGTGCGACTTTGATGACTTAAAATATGCGGAAATTCCAAACAACAGAGAATTGGCAAACTGAATAACTTAGACTAAAATTAGATGCCCAAATTGAGAAAATTATATTTAGTGCATGTTGCCGGTCAATATGTTGTTTTAAACTCTTCAGGAGTTCTGTTGGATCGCATCTGCGTCTGCATGGATGAATGCATCCAGCTGCTTACCCATGCTGAATAGAAGTGCAAGTCCAGCTCTTGATCATATCACGCCCACCGGTGCTCTTTGTGCATTGGGGCTAGTCGCAGAAGCGGTAGCATTGCAGGCATGCAAGCAGGCATGCAAGCGGAAGAGACCAAATTAATTCTATCTAACACATGTGTCCGTGGCTGTGGGCCTGGCTAGCGAAATCAACGGAATTAATTTTTGATTTAGTATTCTTCTTTAACCAGATAATGTGCATGTTGGATTACAACTCATTCAAACGCGCAATGTTCTGGTGATTTCATGGGCGTGTGACGACTCACAACGATGTGAGGATGGAGAGCCCTGTTGTCTCTATTGTAGAGTATGTTGTCTCTAGAGATGGTGGCTAACCTGGGAGAGATGGACAGCCGCCAGCTACTTAGGGTTTTCTACTAGGAGTCCCATATATATATCAGCCAGGCTGAGAGAAGATGGGCCACATGGGCCAGCACCATAACAGTCCCATTAACAGTTCAACACTCCCCCTCAAGATGGGTGATAGATATCTATCATCCCCATCTTGTCACATGCCAAATTGCATTCCTTTGCTCCCAGTCCTTTCGTTAAACAGTCTGCAATTTGTTGCCCTGTGTTCACATAATCAATCTTGATAATTCCAGCATCTAATTTCTCCTTGATAAAGAATCTATCAATCTCCACATGTTTGGTTCTGTCATGTTGGACTGGGTTATTTGCTATGCATATGGCTGACTTGTTATCACACCAAACATTCAGATGTCCATCTTTTAGCACCTTCAATTCACTTAAGAAATTTCTCACCCATAGCATCTCACTCAGTCCTTGAGACATGGCCCTGTATTCTGCTTCGGTAGTTGACTTTGATACAACTGGTTGCTTTTTACTTCTCCATGGCACTTAAGTTACCCCCAACAAACACGCAATATCCTGAAGTTGACCTCCTGTCATCAAGACAGCTTGCCCAATCAGCATCGCTATAGCCATCAATCACTAGGTGTCCATTACTTCTAAACCACAAACCCTTTCCTGGAGTCCCCTTTAGGTATCTTAGAATTCGATATACTGCATCCAAGTGACCAGTCCTAGGCTCATGCATATATCTACTTACAATGCTCACAGCAAAAGCAATATCTGGCCTTGTATGACATAGATATAACAACTTTCCTACGAGTTTCTAATAATTTTCCTTTTCTACCAATTCCCCAGACTCGGCAGTTATCCGATAATTTATATCTATGGGAGTTGTGGCTGCTCGGCACTGCATCATTCCTGTTTCACTCAGGAGATCGAGGACGTACTTGTGTTGCATCAGTACTATGCCTCTTGCAGATCGAGCAATTTCTATACCGAGAAAGTACTTGAGCTGGCCAAGATCCTTCACCTCAAATGTGTTACTTAGACACCCCTTTAGTCTAACTATTTCTGCTTCATCATCACCAGTAATTATAATATCATCCACATAAACTGCCAGAATAGTAATTTTCTGATTGAAATGTTTGTAAAACACCGTGTGATCACCATTACACTGTCCATATCCCATACCACACATAGCCCTTCTAAACCGGTCAAACCAAGCTCTAGGAGATTGTTTCAGACCATAAAGAGCCCTTTTCAATTTGCACACTTTACCTCCATTTCCAGCGGCAGCCATTCCTGTCGGCACCTCCATATACACCTCTTCCTGTAGATCACCATGCAAGAAAGCATTTTTTACATCAAGCTGATGCAATGGCCATCCGAAATTTGCTGCGCATGATATCAGGATTCTCACAGTATTCATTTTCGCCACAGGAGCAAAAGTTTCATCATAGTCAATGCCATATACTTGACTATATCCCCTTGCAACCATCCTTGCCTTATATCTTTCTATTTTTCCCTTCAGGACTTTGTTTGACAGTAAATACCCACTTGCATCCAACTCCCAAGTTTAATTCTTCCTCAACGCTTCCAACTCTTCTCTCATAGCTGCACACCACTTAGGGTCTTGTTGTGCTACTCTCCAATCAGTAGGAGTTGACACTAATTGGAGGGACGCAACAAATGTTCGATAGGAGGGAGACAAGGCTTCGTATGAAACATAGTTGCTAATGTCATGAGCATTAAAGCCATACCTATCCACACATTTGCCTGTAGCTGCTCTAGTCCCCTTTCTAAGAGCAATTGGTAAGTCTATCGACCCCACAGTGACATTTGAGTTTGCATCTGGTGTTGGACTAGAAGATTGTTCTTCCTCTTGCATGTGCGGCTCAACATTCTCCCCCTGTTCAGCATTCTCCCTCTGTTCAACAACCTCACGGGGCCTCCTTGAGTACACACGGAGTTGTTGTTCAGCATTCTCCCTCTGTTCAACAACCTCACGGGGCCTCCTTGAGTACACACGGAGTTGTTGTTCTTGACTCTGTTGATGCACAATTGTACGAGCACCATCAGTTTCAGAATTTGGAATAGAGATGGGAACCGATCCAATCATCAACGGAGAAGATTGCCTCTCTATAGCTGTAGCTGTAGGTATGACAGTACTCTCCCCCTCTTGACCATCAGTCAAAGGCGACATATGGTCAAGTCCTTCAAAGAACATGCTCAAATCTATTTGCTACCCATAAAAAGGTTCAGACTCACGAAAGGTAACATCCATACTCACAATAGTTCTGCGCTCAGTTGGATTCCAGCATTTGTATCCCTGTTGTCCAGAAGGATAGCCAATAAAGATGCATTTCACAGCCTTAGGATCGAGCTTGCTCACCGAGGGCCTGTGATCTCGGACAAAGCAAGTGCACCCAAAGACTTTGGGAACAACATTGAACTTGTTTTCGCCAAATAGAAGCTCACACGGAGATTTCATGCCAATAATCCGTGAAGGCGTGCGATTAATAAGATAGGTAGCAGTTAGAACAGTCTCACCCCACAAAAATTTAGGTACATTCATAGTGTACATGAGAGACCGAGTTACCTCCAATATGTGGCGATTCTTTCTTTCAGCTACACCATTCCGAGGAGGTGTATCTGGCAGGAAGTCTGGTGCATGATGCCTTTCTCTGATAAGAATTCTCCAAATCTCCTGTTAACATATTCTGTCCCATTATCGGATCTGAGCATTTGCACCTTCAACTTAAACTGAGTGTTCACATATGCACAGAAGTCTTGGAAACATTGAAACACCTCATCTTTGTGGCGTAAGAGGTACACCCAAGTCATGCGAGTATAGCAATCAATGAAGGTTACAAAATATTTCATTCCGCTGATAGACGTACTGGGACATGTCCATACATCAGAGTGCACAAGAGTGAAGGGAGCTATACTCCTTAGCCCTTTACTCACATAAGATGTTCTCGTATGCTTAGCATACTCACATGCATCACATTTTAGTTTGCTCATGTCTACTCCACTCATTACATCAGGAAAAACTTTGAACATCTTGTCAAAAGAAATGTGCCCCATACGACAATGATGGATCATGGCCTTGATCTCCTTGCCACCTTGAACCGCTGCGAGCACCACCGAGTGTCCTAGCATCTCTGGCTTCTCTCGGTGCAGGTGCCATAGCCCTCTACATCTGATTCCTGCCCCAAGCTTCCTTCCAGTCCTCCTCTCCTGAATCAAACACATTTTCTTATCAATAGTAATTCGGCAATCAATCTGATCAATCAAACTACTCATCGAGATCAAGTTCACTGGAAATGCAGGCACATATAGGACAGAGGATAACTTCATGCTAGATGAACAATTGACAGTTCCAACACCTTTTACAGGTTTGGCAGTACCATCTGCTGTTTGAATGGTTTCATGATATGTTGAGGGATATTGGTTGTATAATTCAAACTCACTAATATTACCAGTAACATGCCTTGAGGCTCCACTGTCTAGTATCCACTCTGAATCTAGCTTATGTGTAGCTAGGGATGCATTTTCAGTATTACCTTTGTCGGTGTAGACAAAGTGGGCAAATTGTCCAAAGCTTGTTTCTCCTTGCTGTCCACCTTTCTTCATTTCTCGTTCAGTTGCACTACCTTGATTTTGAGTTTCTGTTGATTGGTCTCCCTCCATGACTATCATGTTAGCTCTAGCCCTACCTTGTGGACCACCTGAGTTGTGATAGTAATTTCCTCCATATCTGCCTCTAGGTGCACCTCTGTAGTATCCCCTGCACCTCTGTAGTATCCCCTATTGTAATTGTTGCCTCTGAAACCTCCTCTGCCTCGACGGGTTGGATTAGTACATTGGTTGCTTAGGTGACCACTCACTCCACAGTTATAGCAGTCTCTAGTCTCCTGCCTCTCAAACACATGATAGGCAGGCCTTTGTGTGAATCCTCCCTTTTCGTTGCATTTCAGTCTTGTCTCCTCTTGCGTAATGGTAGCTATAGCAGCTTCAAGTGAAGGTAGCTGAGTTTGGTGCATCAAACTTGCCCTTCTATTCTCAAAATTTAGATCCAATCCCTTTAAAAACTTCAGAACCCGTCTGCCTTCAATCCATTTCTTTGCTGCCACAACACATTCAGAGTGAGCTAACACCAAAGGATCAAGATGATCCAAATCTGCCCATAACTGCTTCAATTCCCCAACTTAGGTCATCACTGATTTTTCACCTTGAATCAAATCATGCACTCTGTACTCAAGTTGAGAGACCAACATCACATTTCCCTTACCAGAATACATCTGAGATAAGGCTTCCCATACCTCCTTTGAAGTAGAAAGAGCTTCAACAGAGGCAGCAACTGATGGGGTTAAAGAGCTGAGCAACCATGCAAGAATACCTGAATCAGTAGTGCTCCATTTCTTCCACTCAGCACCCCTTTTGTCCACTGGTTCATCGACTTCTCCCAGCACATATCCTTCCACAGCCTTCATCTTCAGCAGCAACAACCCTCTTCTGGACCAGCTCAAATAGTTACTGACTCCCTCCAGTTTGACCTCATTTGGCGTCAATTCCAGCTTCATCACTCCTTCCGCCCGAGCTCCATCTACTGCCCTGGTGGCAGCAGCACCTTCCGCAGTGTTGGCGGTGAGAATCTCCGTCAGCTTGCTCAGCACCTTAGTCAGGTCGTCCCCCATGGTTGGGGCGAGCTACAGTACCCCTTGATGCAGAACCACCAGATCCGCTGTGGCTTGCAACAGATCCAGTCACTCCATCTCCATCTTCAACCTGGCTCTGCTACCATGTTGTCTCTAGAGATGGTGGCTAACCTGGGAGAGATGGACAGCCGCCAGCTACTTAGGGTTTTCTACTAGGAGTCCCATATATATATCAGCCAGGCTGAGAGAAGATGGGCCACATGGGCCAGCACCATAACAGGCCCATTAACAGTTCGACAGAGTATATCGAGGAGGTATAGGGAAAATGAGTTGATGGCATTGGTTGGTATTTTTTTCCAAATATAATGTTAATTCACTATTTAAAAAAAATTGGTTGTTACCTGTTGACCTGCTAAATTCATCGCTAGATGTTTTGCTTTTTTTGTGAAATTTCTAGGATGTATATTTCTTTTTGGTGAACCTTTTACGTACTTTTAGTATATGAGAGATATGCTAAACATGGAGAGCACTCTTCCTGTTCTTAATGTAGGTCTGAACTTGTAAGCGTGGTAATCAAGCCATCAAATCAGCTCAAGATCACATTCCTAGAGGTCTGTGGAAGAACTTGCTAATTTTCATAATTTACTTTTATTGCTCATACTTAACATTGGCTTTGTTTATATGTACAATGCTATACCATTTGTCCTCTGTTCCCCACACACAAAAAACATTTCTCCTCTGTAACAGTAAAATAATGGTATAGGATATTTGGGTTGGAGAATAATTGTGAGCTTTCAAATCTTTGACTGCATGTTTTTCTATTTATGCATTTCTAATAGTATTCTGGAAAATAGAGCTTACATGCTCATGTTTGTGAGAACATACATGCTTCGGGCATTACTGATCATGACTCCCAACTGAAAGTAGTGTATCCAGTAGCGTTTGCACTAGTGTAACCGAGCAAATTCCCAAGCGTTAATCATGGTCTTTCGCAAGGAGATAATCATGGTGTGTTAGCTGTATAGAAATAATATAATTATTTTAGGAAGTGAGCCTAGCTTACTGGTTGGGGGAGTGGATGCACAAACCCAGCATCCAAGTTCAAGTCCTCACGGACGTGGATTTAGGTTCCTATTTATACTTGAGGATCAGGTCTTCCTGGTACTCATGCAATTTATGCTGAGGACCGGGCTTGATTATTAATCAAAGATAAAAATCCTAGTACTCATGCTTATATGGCTGTGTGCATCCTTAGTTGGTGCAGAGGTTTGAGGATCATGTCTTCCTGGTACTCATGCAATTTATCCTGTGGACCAGGCTTGATTATTAATCAAAGATAAAAATCCTGGTACTCATGCTTATATGGTTGTGTGCATCCTTAGTTGGTGCAGAGGTCGGGAAGTAAAATTCTCCCCCAATTTTAGATCCCGGAACTGACCCAAAAACGGGTCGCCCTCGCGTCGTCCAACTGGGCGACTCGGGGTGAACCACCGGTCACGCCGCCCTCGTCCTCCCTACCCATCATTCACCCGCCGGTGCCGCTGGCCTTGCCGCGGCCGCCGCCTGAGGTGGTTGTGGAGAGCCCGTATGAGCCGACCTCGTCTTCTCTGGCATTCGCCACCTTAGCGGCGAGGTGGTGTACGGGCGGCGGGATGCGGTGGCGGCCGGCATCATGTGGTTGATGGCGGCGGCGTTCTTCATCGAGCTGCAGGCGGCGGGCTCTGAATTGGCTCGATTTGGCCAGTTGGGCCGGGATGGCCAACTTGGTATGCTGTCATGCTGCCCGTCGCGCTCTGCGTGGGTGCTGCTCTGCTTTCTGTGGCCATCTTCAGCACGTATGGCACGTGATCTGGGCCGCAGGGCCCGATCTGGATGATGACTAGCGGCGTGGGGGCTTGTGAGTCTTGCGGCTTGCGAGTCTTGCGAATAATGGCAGTGGTCATGTTCCTCTTGTGACAAGGTGAAGATTTGCCTCACGCCAGTCCTCGTTGATCTGGCTGAAGAGTCGGGTTCTGGAAGGCTCCGTCGCCGGTCTCGCAAGGCAGTTTATGCCTCGAGATTGCTGGATCGGGTGGGATTCGATCGCGCTGGAGGGAGCGGCGCGAAGCACTGCTCCTGATACCATCATGGGCAAATCCTTGGTGAAGTCAGAAGCGGAGAAGAAGCCGAGATTGCAAGACTGGTAATGGTGATTGGAGCCTTTACGATGATGAGGAACTTGCTTGGAGTTTCAGGAATAGTAGCTGTAGTATGAGTATGTAAGTGGGGCGACAACACAGGTGAAGTTCAAAGTCTTACGTTTTCAGGGTGAAAATCCAAGGTCTGGCCTTAATTGGTTGTGCCTGGCAATGGCCTTGTTGAAGACATTGTTTTGATAGCGGGGACTATCTCCAGGGTGAAAATCCAAGATCTTCGATCGGACGACGATGGTGCTTGTGCACTGTTTACTTCTTGAAGGCGTTGCTTTCAGAGACATAGAGACATCAGGTGTTGTCTTGGTGGTGGTTGTGCTGCTGCTGTTGCAAGGAGTAGAACTCTGTAGTGGGACTTTTTCTTTTTAACTCCTTTTTTTGGGCTGTGTGCATCCCTAATGCTATTAGGCCATTAGGGTATGGTATTATGTTGGTGTAGAGGCTTAATTGGTATCTGCGCGATATTAATATATACTCTTTTTCTAAAAAAGCTGTCTAGAACATGTTGTTAGGCCTCACACCTCGCGAAAGAGAGGGAGGGAGGCACAGAGGAGCACTACAGGTGTCGCGCCAGTATGAGATGGATGCGGTGGTCGCATCAGTGTGTTGGTGGTGGCAGCTTGTCTGACATGACGAATAAGTTCTCAGAGATCATGTGTGCCCCCTGTGTGTAGCCTCCCCATCAAGGTGAGTTTACAGTCCTTCTTTCACAAGGACATGGTGAGCGGTGAAGCCCTAGTGATGGGTTGCAATGAATTAAGCCCTTGATGTACAACACAGTTTGAAGACCCCAAGTGTAATCATTGATACAAGATGCTTCTGAAATGTGATCGACTCAACTGCCATGGTAGATGCTCCAACTGTTCATGTGGTCAACATTGTCTGCACTCTTGCCGATACAGCACGTGAGGGTTCTACACGTGGCAGCAAGAAAAGCCATTTGGAACTTCTCGTCCCAGTTGTTGTAGGTCCTTCATCTTAGTTGTTGTAGGTCCTTCATCTTAGTCGTTGTCAAGTTCTTGAAGGTCCTCTTGCCCTTGCTGCAGGTGCCCTCATATTGCTCTCCAGTTGGTGCAGTCTTTGGGGATAACACATGTATTAAGTATGGAGGGCTTGGTTAGCTTGGATGTTGCTGGCTCCAGTAGCTCGAGCCACAATGCTGCGTACAGTGTGTCTTCCTAATCATTTTTATCTTGCTAGTTGTGCTACTTGTAGGAACACTTGTGCTCCGTGGCGTCTTCCAGCACATCTGAAATACCTGAGGAGCTGAGCTAAACATTGGTGCTGATGGGATTCTGCAGGCCAACAGCACAGCACTTGACCATGTCCATCTCTGTTTGGTTGATGCAGCGATAGTGAGGGTGAGGAACTGCTCCTCGTACACATCTACCAGTTCCCGTTGCCACTGATTGCACACACTGGTCTGGTAAGCGGTCCTAGCTGATGTTCTGAAATCCTCCCATGAGGCCTCCAGCCCTCCACCACCTCCTTGAGAAATTAACTGTCTCGTGTCAACCAAGGAATGCTTCTTCCTTGCTTTGAATTTCAGGAACTCGCTTGTGTAATCAGGAATTCCGCTTCCCTCATTGGCCTCTTGGCGCCATCTTCGCCCCCAGAGCCATTCTTGTTCTCGCCCTCTTCGTCACTGTTGCTTATGCACTGACATCCTGAGTTGTCTTCTTGTGGTTGAGAATGTTGCTTGAGGCCTCGTGATGTCCTTGTACTCCTTCATGTCCGTCTAATCTATCTTGCAAACCATACTGTCTATCTTCTCCTCAGAGATCTTCTCACATATGGTGACACATCATATTGAACAGTCTAGTTCCAAATGCTTGGTGCCAAGCTGTCACAAGACAAATTCTGGACAGTGTAACTGTGGTAGGCTGGTAGTGTAGAGCATGGTTGTTGCACGTCGTGGCCTGCTGTGGCAACATTCCACCCCTTTATATAGGACAGCATTATAGACATTTATATAGGACAACACCCTGACCCGACCCACAAGTTATATGTTGACGCACATAAAATATCTCTACTCTTTTCTATTTTTTAAATGTATTTTTTGATCAATCTCAGGCTTACTTAACCAACTTATCTTATAGTTGCGAAGTAAATCTTCTAAGCTGGTAAGGAATGAAACTAGAGAAATAATACTCCCTCCAAACCGAAATAATTGTCGGAGTTGTATAGAGAGTTTGTATTACGTTAGTACAAACCTCCCGACAATTTTATTGGATCAGAGGTAGTACTCCCGCCGCCCCTAAATGGGTGGCGTATAAACTCAGTTAAAAAATTCAACCATTTCTATATTTGACCAAATATATAGAAGAAAATATCAACACATACAATATTAAATGAATATTTTAAGAAAATATATCTTATGATGAATATACGGATATTGATTTGGTTTTGTAAATGTTCATATTTTGGTATATATGCTTGGTCAAAGTTGAAAAGGTTGACTTTTTTACGGAGGGAGTAGGGTTTATCGCTAGGCCTTAACTGTCAGCTCCTCATGTTCTTTGTCATAGCAGCAGTAGTGGTGGCTCCACATGACAACCAGCTAGAGTGAATATTGATAGCGGATAACATATAGAAATGGAAGTATTTGACAACAAAGGCGCATAGATATAGTTATAACATTCTTCTATGCATATATGAAACAAATTGTGGGAACATCTTTTATCAACAGATGCTAGCTGTGTTACTGTTGATTTCACTCTTCTGTATCGCTATATCCTTACATGGAAGGTCTGCACTTTTACTCCCTCCGAGATTCCTTGATATAATGTGTATAGTTTTTTGAAAAATAATAATATAAGGTATATTTGCTATTTATGGATAATTTGACCCATAAAAAATGAGACCTAGTCTCAAAAGAAGGATTTAACGGATTCTATTTATTTTGTGCCTATTAAGAACTCATCTCTCGACATTTTTTACAGAAAATAAATAAGTCCACCATATAAAATATGCATATCTTAATATTCGTGCAGAAAACTATACACCGTACATTAAGGAACGGAGGGAGTATAAGATATTACGGAAATAGAAAAAATCACCATGCTCTTACACTGATATTTGTTCACAGGCCAAGGATATAACGGAGTTGGGCACTCTCAAGGAGGCGTCAAAGCTATTTGTACCTGGTGGTTTCTATCATCTCAACTTGAAAACTGCACCATTTTTGTAAACAGAATTGTGCCTATAACATGGAAATTGGCACGGAGTATTTAAGCTTTCAAATATCTGACTATGTACTTAAAAAAAGCTTAGTAGATAAGAGAACAGCACAAAGCTGGCCTTAGCTCACTGTGGGGTGTACTCTACATGTGCAACACAACATGTTTACAATTGAAATTGATTATGATCGCACTGTGCATAAAAGTTTCAAAAAATAAATAGCTAACAGGAAAAGCAGAGTTAACTGCACCGGTGAGTTGTGAAATGTGGTTACATCCTCTTATTTTTATCTTCTGTTTGACATTTTTTTTTCTTTGACATTATATAATTTGTAATTGGCTAATGCAACAGTTTTTGTAACATAGTTGTGCTCCTTGCTGAACATATGAACTGAAAAACTTTGGTTCACAATTTTGTCCCGTACACTTGCAAATTTTGTAACAGAAATTATGAAGTGAATCTGTTAGCATGTCCAAGTTTGGTAATAGTTTTTTTGTTCATTTCATAGGCGGTGCAAAAATATACTCAGCTCGAACAATTAAAGTAAAGGATCAGGAGGATATTAGGTTATTTCTGTTTAACTTTCAAGGGAATTTGACAACTGGTCACAGCTCCTGCAGTTTCATTTTTTAACAAGAAAAATGTTTTGCAGGACATATTACTTCTACGAATTTCGTTTTGACAAACAACATGTTGCTCTAATGACTACCGTTGATAGTGGGAAGGTATCTGCTTGTCACTTTCTATTTACATTTCTGGACAAATAAGACATGCTAATGTTTCTTTCTTTACATCATGCAGTTTTGTAGTAAGAAATCGGTTTTCTTTTTTCTACGTATGTTTTGTGTTGCCCCTTTCTTGACTCCTTAGTCCTTGCAACAGCATTCTAAATTCTGAAAATTATGCTGGTAATGTCCCCCAGCATTCATTTTTTGATGTCACATGCACGAATAAACATAAAATAACCAATTAACTGTTTTAATGTAGATTACCCGCGAAAAAACTGTTTCATGTAGATAATTCATTTTTCTATACTTGGTCAGTTGGCATCCCATGTTTTGGATGTATATACAATTGCAATGACAATAATGAGATGTTATAACATTTTTCTATACTTGGTCAGATGACACGCCAAATGGCTGAGGACAGTAATCATGATCTGTTGTGACTCTGGGATGCTATAACATATGATGATTGTTTTGGGTGATATATTGTCTGTTTGGTTGTATTTCTTTGCTTGCGGTTAGTATATGAAAATTCTGCTTGATATTGCTTTCTAACAAATAAAGTTCCCTGGTTGTGTTCTCTTTCTCTTTTACTGGACTCACGGGGATGGAGGCCATGTAAAGCAAAATAATGGATGTAATACCCAGCATAAAAAAATCATTCTTGCCAAAAACAAGGTGCTGAAAATACTAATATGTTCTGCTGAAAGAATGTTATAGCTTGATCTTGTCAGAATAATCTCTTTTGGGGAAACATAAGAATAATCTCTGTGGGAGAAACATAAGATCTAAATTCCATGACCTTACGAAGACAAGTTGTATCTTTTTTTCTAAGGAAGCAAATATGTTCTTGTTATTTATTTGGAATTTTCGTCATATTTGCATTGCTTTACTTGACATGTATTCTCATGTGATGACAGACATATATCGCCGCTGCCACTGCTCCAGAGACGAGGTGGGAAACGGATGGCGTGAGATTGCGCTCGGCTGCTGTATCTATGTCTCTTGCGTGAATGCGTGATTTTCCATTTATATTAAAACTGCGGTGTTGCAGCATGCTAAGTAGAGATATCCCATTTTATTCAATAACCGACTCCCAGTTCAGCACAACACTCACTCAAAGCAATTTCATCTTTATGATGGTAGCCATCAGACTGAAGCTGATCAAGAATATTTAATCTACAGCATCTTGGGTAGAAATATCCTTTTTTTCCTTGAAATCTCAGTGACTCCTATTGCAACATTTACGGGAGGCAGTGTCAGGTACTCAGGTATAGAACAGTGTTCAACATAATTCTAGATTCAATTTAGATTTCAACATTTAGGCGAAGACATATCAAGTTTAAAGTAGCGGTCGTCATTAATCTAGATTCAACTTAAGTTAACCTCGCATTACAGTGTGGACAAACCAGTCCAAAATATACGAGACTTGAGTAACTGCAAGGACATAATACATCGATGTGATGTAGGTCTTTTTTAGGGTATAACTGCATGGACAAATGCAATGATCTGATCTTGACGTTTTCTTAGAGGTGCCATCATATAATTTGTATTGAGTTAGAGGACACAAAGAATAAAGAGAATGTTGTCTTCAATTTGATGACCGTTTGGACTTTGGAGCTTAAGAAATGATTATTCTCTCCATTGTTGAGATGCCATCAATAGGATCCGCTCTAGATGCGTTATTAACCTCTCTACATAGTAGGTTCCTGGTACAAAGCGTCTGGTGTATTCGGTGCACCTGAGATCAGAACATCCAGGAATGGTAACGGAAGTGTTATTATGGGCTAAGAGATGGTACTGATTTTGCTTCGTTGGATGTGTGTGTATGAGAGGTAAAACACAGACACAGCTTCAGTGATGCTTGTTGGGATTCACTTTGATCCCTCCAGGATGCTGTCCACTATCCATTTCTGAAGCAAACAGCTTATGGTGCCATTCTTGACAAGATTCCAATCTAGACAAACCAACCATATGATCCGTACTGTTGCTGTTCAAGACATGATCATTTAGGCCGGCTGCAGCAAAGGAAAGCCAGCGAGCACATATGAGTTGAGTCTTTGCTTCTTCCAGTTAGGCCATTCACAAGCAACATGCTGGTTTGGTTGCCCTGCACAAGCAACCCTTAACTCATGGCAGCGACAGGATATCACAAACCTCCATGGCAACTTTATTCTAGAGTCTGGACAGGATATATCACATTATTTTGCGAGTTTACATAGAAAGCAAGTCTTGCTGCAGCCATTGTGCCATGGCTAGGTATCTATAAGCATCGCAGCACCATACAAGAGCGACAATGCTGCCACACATGCATACAACTATAGTCTAACGGTAACCACAAGAGGTTATGCATGAAGAAACATGATGATAAATATCACAGGTGGTTCATCCTTTCGGGGAGATTGATGCCAGCTCGCGCTAGGAGGACGGTTGCTCTTTTCACTGCCGACGAAATTACCTCCTCCTACACCACAAAATGATAAAATTAGAAGTATTGGAAGCATCACCAATGTTGTATCTTAGCTATGCTTCTGGGTCTGTAGCAAATGAAGCTGGTTATCACTTCCTTTTCTGCGACCTTTCAAAAATTGCAGTTTTCCAGCACATGAATATGCCAACTTTGTTTTTTTTCTGCCACAACTACTTGCTGATATGCTGAGCAGCCAAGGCGGCAATACGACATCTATTGTCGAAATCTGCTCTGTTCCTTCATCTTTTCAGACTTCCACTACGACATGATTGTTCCGCAGAAAAGTGGAATGCTTGTTATTATAAATGTTACGAGTCTTTTGAACAGCCTTTTTTAATGAGAAGAGTCCAGCCCTGGCTCCATTGCATTACAACCAAAACCAGTGCTGATGCTCCCTCCGTTTCATATTACAGGACGCATAACGTTTTTCATGCTTGTTACACAATAGCGATTTTATTCCTAAAATGCCCCCATAATAGCACTACAACTCCTAATCGTGCAGCTTGCCTTTTCTGGTCAACTCAAGCAGTTAATTTTCCCTATAATATGGAACAGAGGGGGTACATGTCTGCAGGGAGACACAGACTACAACGGTACAACCCCAATAAAAGAAAATATTCTTTCGACAATAGTACCATTGACAGAGAAATGTGGCATGAAACTGCCGTTTTGCCTCATAGCCTTTTTGCAAAGTGGAAGGTTTGAACTTTTAAGTTGTAGAAATAATCTTGATATGTTTTGCCTCCATCTCAATATTAATTAATTAGGTAAAGATAGGAAGAGAATTACCTCATTTAAATTCATAATCTTCTGATCCTTCATAATCCATTGACCATTGCACATAACAGATTCAATATTTTCTGACCTCATGCAATAAACAATGTTGGCAATGCTGTAATAGCAGAAACATCAAATGTCACGAATTCAAATTGCATTCCTTGTTGCCACATTTTGTTTACAAAAAAAAACTAAGGTTCAGTATGCGTAAGTTATTTTTTTGCGTTTATGCCAGAATACAGAGTTGAAGTTCATTAACTTCACATGTTGCATTGTAGGTAGGCCACAGAACTAAAATATACGGAGTATATATTACCAAAGCATATGTATTATGACAATCCTATATGTAAAACGTTAAGAGTAAATAATTCTTCATTAAAGAATATGAATAAAAGCTATTGCAATTTTCTAAAAATGAATTGCACACAAATGATGCTTGGTCAATGAGTTAAAATAAAACTGTGGTCTCGCTACAAAAATATAGTAGTTTAATCTTGAGAAAGACAAATAACTAGCAGTGGCGCATACCTGTCATGTAACGGAAGCATGGACCATTTAAACGGATTCACCACTATCAAGTCTGCCTGCGAAAAAGATCTAAAGGGTAAAATAAGAACTGAAAGACCCGAACCATTTGATTATACTAGACAACCATAATCTGGAGTTAAGATTCTTATGTGGTTGTGTATGACAATATGTTATATCAGCGAATGTGCTCAAAAAGATAATTAACGATGAGTTCTAATATAAGATGATCAAACAGTAGAGATGAATCCATTTCCAAACTGAATGCACAAACCAAAGCGGATCAAACGCCGCATATGAAAAAAATAGCAGGCTTAGGGCGCCACCTTTTTGCCAACCTCCAGCGATCCTATTTCATTATCCCACAGAACCGCTTTTGCACCATTAATGGTAGCCATCTTCAGCACAGTCTCAGCAGGAAGCACGGTTGGGTTTGTTGTACCACTGATGTAGGTCTCACGCCCTTTGTTAATGAGGGAGGCTAGGTACATCTCATCAACTGTATAGCACAGAGTAATGTTGTAAATTATCAAGTGGACTGCATCCTTTTAAGCATAGCATCTGCACAACTACCATCAAAACTATGCATGTTCGACGGGTACATGGAGACAGAACATAATAACAAAAAACTATAGTGAGGATAAATATAGCACGACTATTTTTCAGAGAATAAATGAATATGCCTTACAACGCACTATGGAGTGAATTATAAATTATACATGTATACATGTATAGTATTTAAAAAGAATTATGAATGAACTGAAGAGGAAAAAAATATTAGATGCAAAACTCAACAGAACCCCCACTCATTAAGTTGCTGTTGGTGGGTATCAAATATCAGAGGTGAAGAAAACAAAGAGGAAAACTAGACAGACACATAATAAGTTTTGTGGAGAAATTATAAGCAGACCAATGCTCATTCTGTTATTGCTTGGTGCTCCATCAGTACCAAGAGAAACACAAACACCAGAATCCAGCATTTCCCTAATAGGAGCAAACCCCAGCATCCGCATGGCAGATGCTGGGCAATGAGAAACCTTGACACCAGCCTTTGAAAAATGACTTATCTGCATGTGAGAATCTCAAATGAAAAGTTTGCTTAGGTAGAAATGGTAAGGAATTTGATCTAACAAATTGGAACAAACTAAATTACTCTAGACCTAATATAAAGTAAATACTCTGATTTCATATTGCTTTATTGATCGTGGGAGACGGGGTTGTGGGAGAGCAATACAAGCGTTGTGCTGCTAGGCGAAGCGGTTGAGTGCCACACCCTAGATGGCTAAAGTCCAGTAGCCGAAAGCATCACTAGCTTACGCTCTGACCCGAGTAGCATGGGGCATGTGGAATCCCGTGTGAATCAGCAAGGACCACCTTGCAAGGCTAAATACTCCTAGGTGACCGATAGCGAAGTAGTACCGTGAGGGAAAGGTGAAAAGAACCCCCAGTGGGTAGTGAAATAGAGCGTGAAACAGTGCTGAGCTCCCAAGCAGTGGGAGGGGAAAGTGATCTCTGACCGCATGCCTGTTGAAGAATGAGCCGGCGACTCATAGGCAGTGGCTTGGTTAAGGGAACGGAACCCACCGGAGGCGTAGCGAAAGCGAATCTTCATAGGGCGATTGTCACTGCTTATGGACCCGAATCTAGGTGATGAAACTAAGCAGAGGTCCGAACCGACCGATGTTGAAGAATCAGCAGATGAGTTGTGGTTAGGGGTGAAATGCCACTCGAACCCAGAGCTAGCTGGTTCTCCCCGAAATGCATTGAGGCGCAGCAGTTGACTGGACATCTAGGGGTAAAGCACTGTTTCGGTGCGGGCCGCGCGAGCGGTACCAAATCGAGGCAAACTCTGAATACTAGATATGACCCAAAAATAACAGGGGTCAAGGTCGGCCAGTGAGACGATGTGATGTAGGGCAGCCTACGGGCAACACTCCACCTACTACTATTGGGCCCATGACGAGAGCTAGAGCCAAGGCTATACATGATAAGGTGAACTCACTCCTATCTATGTGTGACCTTGATACTCCCTTAGAATGGTATGCTACTTCATTCCGACATCTTATGTGTGCTCAGGTACACCCCCCATGAGGCTCCCCAAGGAAACACGGAAGTTGGACAAGGTTCGAGCCAAGACGACGAAGGAGAAACATCAGGCGGCGGTACTACCGCCGCAGCGTGTAGCGGTACTACCGCCCGGAGCCACGCCAGCAGGAGCGCGACCCACGCCGGCGGTACTATCGCCAATCTCCACCTTTGGGCGTGCAGCGAGGCACCTGCGACGGCTGCAGCAGCGGCACCAACCGGTGCTGTCGAGGTGGGCTGAGGCCGAGCCATCCCGCCCCAGCGGTACCCACCGGTTAAACCAGCGGTACTACCGTTGGTGCAGGAGCCAGCGCGTGTGGACAGGCCTGTGGCATCCACTTTCCCCTTCCCTTTAGTCAACACTACTAATTGGACCTCTTTGGCTAGATCTAGGGTTAGACTGAATTGAACTTGAGTTGAGCTTTGCTCCTATCCACCATGTTTGGTGTTGCCTCCCCCATGTGGAGATGAATCAAGGACTCCCTTTTGTGGAGATGAATCAAGGCCTCCTCTTGTGGAGATGAATTACTCTTTGTAGTTGTGATTACTTTGCCAATTCTTCCTCTTGGATTCAATTGGACCGGTTGATCGGCCGGTAGGACGAATCGATTAAGAGTAAGATTGGCTTGGGGTATGATAAACGGAGGTTGCCTTAGGGTAATCGGAGCCGGTTGATTGCTCCCTTTGCTTTTGCTAGTCATCCTTTACTTTTTCCCACGTTTTCCCCTCGTGTTCTTTGTGTTCATCGCGTTTTCCCCTTGTTCGTCGTCAATCCGTGAAGATCGGGACCCTAACCCACATCACGATGGGGATAAGCTTCATCGTCGAGAGGAAAACAGCCCGGATCACCCGCTAAGGCCCCTAAATGACCGCTCACTGATAAAGGAGGTGGGGGTGCAAAGACAGCCAGGGCCCAATATATAAGAGGGATAACTTGGCTCACAAGCCGACTAAAATGAGATCAATCTGGACTCTGAAACTGAATCTAAACAGGACTCTGAACCTAATACGAATCTGAACCTAAATCCCAACGGCTTTGGGCTGCACCGGAAGGTGGTGCGGTCATGGCTGATTCCCCACATAACATCTCTCCCTTCCTTGAAAAAAAGCTTGTCCTCAAGCTGTAGGCTGTCAAGTTATGGAGTTATCTTGGGCGTAGTCGTCAGCCTCGGTCAAGAACAGCCGCGCGCACCGGTGACCTCGGACATAAATCTTGTCGCAGTTGAAGCACGGGCCCTAACGACGACGTTCTGCCAACTCTGCTGGAGTTAGGCGGCGAACCTGTCGTGACGGGGTTGGCTCTGGAGTAGTCGACGGTAGTGCTAATCGTGCTGGCGGAGAAGATATTGTAGCGGCGTTGACTGCAGGAGGACCGGAGGGGCACAAGGGTCCTGTAGACCCAAATGGCTCTTGTGGTGATGTTGGTTGAGGGCAATGTCGCTGCTCATAGGCCTTCGCTAAGGAGATGGCGGTGTGGAGGTCAACCGGTTGCTGAAGCTCATCATCAACTTTGAGGCCCTCGGGTAGCCCAGCTGTATACAGGAAACGTTTCTGGTACTACAAAGCAGCGCCATAAATCTGCTGGTGTAGTCGGCAACGTTGGAGGTGAATGGGAGTCGAGCCAGCTCACCCAGGGGATTGGCGCGTAACGACGGTCCAAACTGAAGGTGACACACTTCCTTGAAGTGCTGCCAGGAGGGCATGCCATGATCACGCTGGAACTGTAGGTACCAGAACTGAGCATTGTCGACTAGGTGGTATGCCGCTGTCCAAATCTTGTCAGTGTCAAACTTCATGCGCTGACCACTATTCCAAAAAACCGATCTTTATGGAAAGGTCCAGTCAAATACACTTCAACACCCCCCCCCCCCCCCCCCTCACGTGTGAAGGGAATACAGGCCAATAAGTGGACGGAGGGGGCATCGGTAATTTTTTTAGGAAAATTGTGCGCCACACAGGACTCGAACTCGAGACCTTGGCTCTGGTACCATGTCAAGCTTCATGCGCAGATCACTATTCCAAAAGACCGATCTTATGAAAAGGGCCAGACAATCCACTTATACACTTCAACAGTCTGCCGTGCGGATCGACAGAACTATTGTAAGTTGGAAAGTCGAGTTTGTGGAAGCGATGGACCCACGAGCCAGAGCCGGCAATTGACAGTGAGATATGGTGAGGCGGCATACGTAGGCTGGGTATGTCGTGGTTGAGGGGCTGGCTGATAAGGGTTGACTGTTGGTAGGGCAGTGCTGTCGGAGAGGCGTGGATCTGGGAGCTTGGAAAGTGGGGCGGTGCTGGGTGAAGGCGCGGATCAGATCCTGCGTTCATGAGGGTGGGGACACTGGACGCGAGGGCAGTGGAGGCATGGGCTGGCGTGGAGGAGGCAGCAGAGGAGCAGCTGGTTGACGGCTGAAACGCCGTGCTAGGCCCGTAAAGTTGAGCGCCCATGCTTGAGGGTCGACCAGGGCGGCAGCTGGTGGAGCGCTGGGGCGCTGCTCCTGTGTGTCGAGGCGCTGGACGATGCTCTCAGTGAAGGCCTGATTGGCGGTCCGTTGCACCACCACCTCCTTCAGCTTGGCCGCTAGCTCCTTGAGCACGCGGTTAATGTCGCCGCCGTCGACTTTGTCATCGTATGCCATCATAGAGGGCTCTGATACCAGATGGAACAAACTAAATTACTCTAGACCTAATATAAAGTAAATACTCTAAATTCACATTGCTTTATTGATCGTGGGAGAAGCCCAATATATAAGAGGGATAACTTGGCTCACAAGCAGACTCAAAGGAGATGCAATCTGGACTCTGAAACTGAATCTAAACAGGACTCTGAACCTAATACGAATCGAAACCTAAATCCTAATCGCTTTTGGGCTGCACCAGGAGGTGGTGTGGCCAGGTCTGATTCCCCACATAACACAAATTAACATGCACTCCCTGCGTTTTTTAATATAATATGTTTTAGCTATTGCATATGTTGTCTAGATACACGTAAAAATGATCGAATATGGACACTAAAACATGTCTAGATACAAGTTTGGACATGTGAACGTGGAAAAAGACTAAAACGTCTTATATTAAAAAACAGAGGTAGTAGCAAAAGAAGCTGTTATGGCTGCTAGGGTTTGAGCGGGAAAGAGAGAGCTAAGGTTTTCCTTCTTAATTCTTGCCTGCTTAAATTGATAATCTCCTCTCCATATATAGAGAGGTTTACTTGACTCCCAAACAAGGCTTACTTGACCCCTAAGCAAACCCTAAGACTAACGGGCCCAGGCCCATCACGTACTCTAACACTACACCCCACCTGGACATGCAGCTCGTCCTCGAGCTGCAACCTAACGACGATTCGACCCCACACAAACCTAACGCCTATAAAAAAAAACAAGCCTTTTACATCTCGGCCTATTGTATTGACCTGAAATAAGCTAACCCGAATGAGACTCCGACTTTATTTTTGACTCCGAACGATAAGGCGAGAATCCTCCACGCGCCGAACTTGTGCGTTTGCAGCCCCCTGGATCCCAAGGACACCATCGGGACCAAGAGAGCCCTCGCGGCGGCCCGCGGTGGAATGCAGTGGTGCTACGCGGTACGCTCCTTTCGGTGACACCATGTCTTCTCCCCGCCGGCTGACTGTCGATGTCGCAGACTTGGAGGTCGCTGCCCGCGGGAAAAATAGCATGCCCGCCGCCCGTGGGGGAAACCGCATGCCCAAGATCCCCCACGCCGCGGACGAGATCGTGGTCCGTTGCGGCGCGAAGCGCAACTTGGAGGAGCTGCAGCTGCAAATCACGCATCTCCCGCACATGCCGACGCGCTAGGAGGCCGCGCGCAGCAGCCTGCAGCCTCACCGCCACTGACACGTGGTGGGTAGCGATCCAAGCCGGAAGCGGTGACGGCGACGGCTGGAACTTGATCTGTTGGATGGGATTGTACTGGGACGGCGGTGACTCTGCTGGGAACGAGGTCGTCGCAGTCCCGTCGTAGGGCATCCCATGCTGGAACGTGATGACTGGCGCCGTGGTCGCGGCCGAGGGCGGCGGTGGCGGCCGTGCGGGGGTCGGCGCCGGTGCTGTGACCATGGAGGACCCCCCGTGGAACGGCGCACCGTCGGGACCGGCATAAGGACCGGCGAAGCGGGAGGACCCGCCGTACTGTTGGGGAGGCGCCGGTGGCGACTGGGTGTGCGGCGGCGCCCAGGCCTCCGTATAGATTGGCCCGGAGATGGACAGCGGCAGCAGTGGCTGCAGCAGCCTGGCGTAGAGTGGCGGCGACGACAGTAGCAGCGTCGGCTGCCGCGGCCCGGCGATCGCGGCGGAGGCCGCCTGGTGCGGCGGCTGCCACGGCAGCCGCGCCGGCCCGTAGGCGGCGACTGATGGCGCGGCCGGCGGCGGTCCGTAGGGACCGGCCAGGAAGAGGCAGATCTCTTGGACGGCGGTGGTGAGATCGCGGATTGCTCCGGCGATCTCCTCCGGGGTGAGAGCGACAGGAAGCGGCGGCGACGGGGTGAACATGATCGAGCCTGAGAAATCTGATACCAGATGTTATGGCTGCTAGGGTTTGAGCGGAAAAGAGAGAGCTGCGAGTGCGCGAGAGAGCCGGCCGTGGGGGTCCTTTCCCACAGCCGGGCAAGAGGGAAGGGTTTTCCTTCTTAATTCTTGCCTGCTTAGATTGATACATCTCCTCTCCATATATAGAGAGGTTTACTTAACTCCCAAACAAGGCTTACTTGACCCCTAAGCAAACCCTAAGACTAACGGGCCCAGGCCCATCACGTACTCTAACAGAAGCATGTATAGCTGCGGCAAAAGGTTATATGCTGATTCTGTATAGTGATGACTTCTGCATAATTGAACATACACAGGGGCAACCTTCCTACAGTTAACAGCCATAGAGTTTAACCTAGTCTTAAATTTTGGTTACTCCATGCATTTTCAGAGTACATAATGTGAAAGGTATCTCTCTCAAAAAAAATATGTGAAAGGTATTGTTCGATTTTTGAAAAGCTTACTCACCTCAGGCTCATTCAACCAAACAGAGTGCGCAGCCAGCAAATTGCTCCTCAGAAAATCAATTTTCTCTAAATATGTAACTGTCCCATGATCGATTTCCTTGGTCCGCATTACAAGCTGATTTTCATATGGTATTTCCGCAATATGCTGCCAAAATAATGAAAACCAAAGGTTGAAGCAATTTAGAAGAGCTAGGCATTAAACTTCTACTGGACAGAAAAATACTGCTAAATTAGAAAGAAATTCTCGGTAACTCAAATTATAGTCGAAAACAAGAGACAAGGATAACTGATCTCCAGTGTATAAGGAGAGAAGCAAATGGCAAACTGCATTTATGCGCAAAAGATGCTCTTAGCATTGACTCTCCTTTCTTTGCTTTCATATTATCCCTGGTTTTCTGATTGACAGTAATTAGTCGGAATGTAATCTCGGTGAGGATCAATAGCGAGCTGTGACTTGTCCACAGAAGGGACAAAAGAGAGAAAGAGAACGCATAAATTTCTTTATGTAATACCATATGGATTCCAGTATTCAATTCCTGTGCAGCATCCCTTGTTTCAAGCAGTAACCGGTCTGTCGCATTCATGATCTGTCTCAACCCAAACCATATCCTGATACGTCCATCAGCTGTGTTATGATGCTTTCCATATAGATCCTTCTGTGACTGCATAAAAACATCACATAACAGCCCAATATCCAAAGAGTAATCACGTACTTATTTGTATTTAGATGGATCTTATTTTGGGCAAATGTAAATAAAATATGAATTAGCCTTATTGCGGTAACGATCAATCCCCAATATCTATACCACAGGGAAAACAAGGAACATTGACCAATAAATGATACAGAAGGTAACAATTTTTGGTAACCTGTTTTATTCTTTCCCTACTTTCTTCTGTACCTGCAATTTTGCTAAACCTTTTACTCTACTTCAATCATGCCTTCCCTATTACTGTTTCCAAACTTAGGAATTGTTCATATTTTCTGGCAAACTTTTCATGGAATTTTCCTTTAGTCTAATAACTTGGCAGTAAACAACTAAACATAGCATCTAATGTACCACATGTACATAGAGTTACTTTGTTCCAAAATGAAGACTAGTGTACTAATACTGTATCAGTATGCAGATATTGATACAATGGAATCTGCTCCATAAGCTTTTGCTACTAAAAATCATGTACTACTACTACCTCTGTTTTTTAATAAAAGATGTTTTAGACATTGTACATGTTGTCTAGATGCACGCTTGATTGGGTGAACATGCATACTAAAACATGTCTAGATACATGTAGATACATTTGAACCTAGGTAAAAGCTAAAACATCTTATATTCAAAAACGGAGGGAGTAGTACATAACAGAATAAACACCAATCAGGTCAGACACAGACAACTTGAAGAGCTGTGGAGGGCACAGGTTAGCGGACGTATTAATTTTAGAATAGCCGATCAAGGTGAAGATCACAGCAGGACATAAGGGGGTAATTTTGCTTAATTCATTTCCTTTGACCGGATATTCACCAGCTGTGCCATCTAAAATAGGGCCACCCTAGCAAAGTAATGATAACTAATATATGAGATTTTAACACAAAAAAACTAATACTATATGAGATGCACTTTATAACTAGATAAAAACATCAGATGCTACATGTGATTAACATGACCAGCTTCTGTGGTCCAATTAACGTGCTGGCTAGCTGCAGGGCCTCCTGAAGGCTGCTGCTTCCGCGACCAAGCTAATGCTGCTACTGCTACTGCGCATGCCGGCTAGCTGCAGGGCCTCCTGAAGGCTGCTGCTTCCACGACCAAGCTATGCTGCTACTGCGCATGCCGTGTGACTCATGTCAAATTGCACATGTGACATGTATATGTCTAGATTGATAAAGTAAAGACATGTCCCCATGTACGATGATACAGGCCCGGAAGGTCAAGGCGGAATTAGAGACGTGGGACGCAGTCACCACATATATGGATCAGATCACTTCAAAGTATGGAAGAATCGGAGGTGCTACGTGTTGAGTACAAAGACTTGAGTGAAATTAATTTATTGAAAGCAAAAGAGAGGGTTGAGCAGCAGGTGACTATGTTCAAGAAAGTGTTCAGGAGGGCAGGAAAAAACCTGAATGCAGTCATCAGTGGAACAAGAACTCCAATTTGGAGGTAATCCATCACCGCAATCCATTGTTGACTTTGTCAAGCATGCACGCAATCCGAGCAATTCAACTGCCCGTGCCATTTCTGAAACATACTGCCCACCTGCTTCGGCAAAACATGTTACCTGCCATTAAATGACCATAGAAAAAAACTCAGGTATCTTG
Source organism: Poa annua (assembly GCA_026929855.1). NCBI lineage: Eukaryota > Viridiplantae > Streptophyta > Magnoliopsida > Poales > Poaceae > Poa > Poa annua. The sequence continues at coordinate 23,210,531 of CM049439.1, read as the reverse complement.
GGACAGTGGAAATCATCAGGTGGCAAATAATTTAAGCATATCAGACATTCAGGAAGCTGTGTAGAGGCCAAGTGGCCAACCATATTCAACAGGTAGTATGATATAGTATAAAGAACACATGTGCCACTCCTTTTTCCAAAAATTTGTTATTTGTGAATTATCTCTAGATGAACACAATACAAATACTGATTTAATACGCGAAAACGCAAAGGACCTTTGCGATTTCATTATATTGAAAAGATAGAATTATCTCTAGGAGGCAAAAGTTCAGAATACATGATTTAGTGCACATCCCAAGTGGATGGTAGGATGACTCTTAGACCTAAGGCGCCTGCTCTAGCCCATGCTCTTGCCTCCTCTTTGATCTTGGACACCAGGTCATGCACAATGGGCTGAGCTTGCTCGAAGACAGTCATTGCGCAATTTCCAGATCATCCATGGAACGAGGAGGGTGATGGAGGCGAGGCCCTTACGCAATGTGTCTGTCTTGGCTTGCAGCCACCAAGTCGTGAGTGTTTCCTCCTGGTTGGGTGCCGCAATTGGCACACGGAGCCAGGAGAGGATCTCATGCCAGGTCTGGCGAGAGAATGGACATTCCAGGAGGAGGTGTCGCATGGTCTCAGGAACCTGATCGCACAAGGGGCAGCGCGGATGGTGCTGCAGGCCTCGTCGGGCCAACCTGTCCGCGGTCCAACAACGGTCGAGGTTGGCGAGCCAGTGGAAGAACTTCACTTTGGAGGCAGCGCCCAAGTCTTCCAAGTAAGCTTCCAGGAGGGGCAGGAGATCGATCCGTGGAACGTGGCCTGGTAGGCCGAGCTGGCGGTATAGGTTCCATTCGCCGTCCATCTCCACAGAAGTTGGCGTGGCAAAAGAGCACCAGATCGTCTGCGTATAAGGACACAGAGTGCATGGGGCGGCTGGGATGCAAGCGTGCCAAGATGCCCATGTCAACCGCACGCCGGATCAGACGGCCCAGCACATCGACGGCGAGGAAAAACAGCTGCGGCGATAGCGGGTCTCCTTGGCGCAGGCCACGGCGGTGCCAAATAGGAGGTCCTGGCACACCGTTGAGCAGGACTCGCGTACTCGCTGAAGTGAGGAGTATGTCAATCTGCTCGCCGAACCCGTACTGGCGCAGGACCTCGAAGAGGAAGGGCCAGGTGAGCGAGTCGAAGGCGCGTGCCAAGTCCAGCTTAAGGAGCGTCCTCGGGGCACCGAGCTGATGCAATAGTCGAGCAGATTGCTTGACCAAGATGAAGTTGTCGTGGAGGCTGCGACCGGAGATGAATGCATTTTGGGTGCGGCTCACCAATGTGTCGAGCTTCGGTGCCAGGCGCAGCGATAGTGTTTTGGGAACGTCTTTGCCACCAAGTGGATTAGACTAATTGGCCTGTACTCGCTTAGCTGGCATGCGTCGGCACGCTTTGGGAGCAGGGTGAGCAGCGCCTGATTCAAGCGGCTGAACCCGCGCCCACGTAGCTCATATAACTGCTGGAATACGTCCACAAAATCCTGCTTGATGATGCTCCAGCACGCACGCACAAACTCGGCCGTGAATCCGCCGGGACTCGGTGCCTTCCGAGCCGGTAATTGCTTTACCGTGGCCCAGATTTCATCAGCACAGAAGGGGAGCTCAAGATCCTCCAAGTCCTTTGGCTCGATCAGATGTGCTAGGTCGATGGTGCAGTCGCGAGGAGCAGCCGTGCCCAGCAGTGCGTCATAGTGATCTTAACGATTATAAATACTGATTTTAACGATTATAAATCAATTATGCTCGGTATCACCTAAAGGCATTCCCATCTCTCAGAAAAAACACCTCTTCTATCTATTCTTCAAACCTTTAGAGTGCAGAACAATCCATATACCATCACAAGAAAGATATGACATAATTCTAAAATAAACACAAATACTACTTACCACACATTGAAACCTATACAAGGAGCAAACTATATACCCATGAATATACAAGCAGGATACACTACAAAACTAAACAAGCCTGAAGCCTTAGATCAGGTTTTTTAACGATTAACAGCACAAAAGAAATTGAACTTCATCAGCCTAGAAAGTGATTTCTACTCATTATTTAATATTTTAGTCTCACTGAGTACAAGCAAAATGAGACTTCTCATCCGTCCCATAATAAAGATGTTATTTCAGCCAATATGGGAGTATACTGGTTCTAATCAAATCTTATATCATGGGATAAAGGGAGTACTAAATAATGAGAATTTGAAAACTCTTAATATAGCATAGCATAGTTCACTTCGACATAAAGGGTGTACAGAACAGACAGTAGGCAATCATTAGGTGGCAGGGTTCTCCGCCAATCTGTCAAAGATCTGCGGGGGTTCTAAGAGCTGACACCACAAACCCCATACCATTTGCTGGCGAAATGGAACCACCCTTGGTAGTGAAATTCCCGATTCCGGGCATCAGCAAACACATCGGTAGTGCATCACAATCCATTGAAAACTACTACAGTAGTGATTACAGACAGGGAAAGTGATGGTAGTGGATGATTGGCTGACCCCAGATCGGATGAGCTCGATACCGCAGAGGAGCGTGGAGGCGTAGGAGTCCTCCTCCGTCATGTGGGACTCGTAGGGCCAGATCCTGCCGTGCAGCCAGGTCATGAGGTCGACGTCGTCGGCGATCCCCCGCGCGAGCTGCTGCGAGGTGTGCACGTGCGTGTTGACGAACCCTGCCAATCCAAGAATGAATCAAGCAGCATAACTGGAAACACGCCCCAAAATTGGCCTAAGATATTGGGAGGAGTCGCGCAGCGCAGGCACCAACCGGGGAGGAGGATACGGCCCGCGAGGTCGAGGGTCTGAGCGGCGCGGGGGAAGGCCGCGAGGACGTCCGCCGAAGGGCCCACGGTGGCGATGCGGTCGCCCACGACGGCGACGGCGCCGTTCCGGAGGACCACGAGGGCGCCGTCCATGGTGACGACATACGCGTTGTGGAGGACGACGTCTGCCGATGCCTCCTCCGCCATTTTTGCGTCTCCTTCCCGGACGGCGTACGTCGCAGTGAACCGGAGAGAAACGGCGGAGACTGCTTGCTTTCTGTTTCGAGGAAGGGGACCGTTATCTAATCAAACAGAAAGTGAGACGAAAAAACTTTTTCGAGAAATATATTAAACCAACTCCAATCCTTTTACCAATTAACATCCTAGAGGATTTCACAAAACCATTATCGCTTAGCTTTCAACTTTTCGGGAATATATTGGCGGATGAATTAGTCATTGTTGTTCTTGTTTCTTTAGTCCCCTTAGTAGTCCCTAGGTGTCGATCATTTCTTTTCTGAGGGGGATTAAATAATGTTTCCATCGGACTACCCATAGTATCTCACCTGTGTTCTGACGTAGTAGTATTAGTTTTTCTTGTTTTTCCCATCGGATTAAATAATTATGTGATATATGATCCATATTTTGATGATCAAGTTGAGGGTCCAACTTAGCTCTTGGAAAACGTATGCACGTCACCTAAATAGAGACGGACGGAGTAGAACACACCAAAAAATACATATACGGTAGATTTCTTTGATATTCCGATCTTGGACAAGGAGCAGCACAAGGCGGCAATATGACTCAAGCTGACAAATTTAAGACAAGTAATACTACATGTTAGCGTAACGTTATTCTGCTGACTGCTTGTTAGCTGTTGTAACTGAATCCTAGTCTTCAGGTGAGCTCCTTAGCGATAGCCCACCTCTCGCACGATCTGTAGCTCACGATCTACTCACTCTGTACTATATATACATGAGGCAATACAATGGCAGCACTCACGGAGTGCCTTCCAATCTCATTCTAGTGTTCTACATGGTATCAGACGCTCACACGATCTTGTGAGTTCTCAGTCTTCCGCTGCTCCTACGCCATGAACAACCTCTCCACCACCTCGGCCGGCGTCCTCTTCTCCAGCGCCGACGCCGCCGCCTCCGCGGCCAACCCTCTCCCAGGCACCCTCTCCGCGCTGGCGGACATGCTGGCCTCCCACCAGGCGCTCCAGGGCCCTCTCCCCCTCTCCGGTCTGCCACCTGGCGCACCTACTGACGGCGCCCCAGCCGCCATCCCCGCCCGCGCTGCACCTCGTCAGAACCTCCGTCATGTCATCATCAAGCAGCAGGTTCAGGTAAACCTCGACCTCCAGCGCCCCTCCTTCCATATGTGGCGCCGCCTCTTCACCGTCACCCTCGGGCAATTCGGCGTCCTCGACCACATCGACGCCGACGTCGACGCGCGCCACGACGACCCCGAGTGGGTCCAGGACGACTACACCATCGTCTCCTGGCTCTACTCCACCGTCTCCGAGGAGATCCTCGCGCTCATCATCACGCCGGACGACACGGCGTTCGCTGTCTGGCGCCGCATCGAGAACCTCTTCCTCGACAACGCCGTCACTCGGGCGGTCTACCTCGACGACGAGTTCCACGGTCAGCGCCAAGGGAACATGACCGTCTCCGCGTACTGCTCCAGGCTCAAGTCCCTCGCCGATCGTCTGCGGGACCTCGGGCGCACCGTCACCGACGCTGAGCTGGTCCACCGTGTCCTCGCCGGCCTCCGCTCCGACTTCCGTCACGCCGTCACCACCCTCTCCCGTGAGAAACCGCTCCCGTCCTTCCAGGACGCGCGCTCCTTCCTCGTGCTCGAGGAATCCCGCCACGACGTCGGCGACACCAACACCACTGCGGCCGCGCTCCACGCCAACGCCACTGCCCCGGCTCCGTCTGCGCCTCCACCAGCTCCAGCGCCGCCTGCCCCTCCTGCTCCACCACCCGCGCCATCCCAAGGCAAGAACAAGCCGTGGAACCGCAACGGCGGCGGCAAGGGCAAGGCCACCACGACCACCGCACCCGTACAGGCGCCCGCGCCCACTGCCCAACATCCTTGGACCGGCATGGTACAGGCGTGGCCCTACCAGTGGCGCCCGCACTACCCTGGTGCTGGTGTCCTCGGTCCTCGACCGGCCGGCATCCCTGGCGCTCCACCGTTCGCCGGCGCTGCAGTTCATGTAACATCCCAAATATTAATATAAATTATTAATGCAGAAATGTGGGCCAACAAAAACTTTTTCTTATAAATTGGTATATGTTTGTTTCATGATTTCTGTTTGTTATGCTTTGTTTGCAAGATTGTTGGATTCTAACTATAATTGCAAAATTGAAGAATAGAAAATAAACAAAACAACAATTTCAAAACTAGAAAATCATGTGACACCTGTCACAATATTTTTCCAAAAATAAGAAACTTACTTTATTTCTCAAACCAAGGTTAGTGAGGAATAATTCCAAGACCACACCATCGGATTTCCACAAACTATTCCCTTTCAAATTTCAAATCCAAAAACCTCAAATTCAAATTAGAAATTCATTATTGAAATATTTCCAAATATTTCAAAAAGACTTTGTATCACTTACCAATAATGTATTTAGCCTAGATCCTAAGTTTGGACCCAAAAGAATTAAGCAAAGTGTGAAAATTAAATAGCCAAAATGCCTACTGTTTTGGTTCAGGAAAATCGTCGAACACCTTCTGTGCCCTCGTGTTCTTCCCAAAACCGAGCCAAATCATGGATCAATCCGAGCAATGAGTTGTGCATTCGTCGAATTGAGGCCTCCACTGCATTCCCCTCTTCGCCACGATCACGCCGCACGCCGGAGGGAGCCAAATGGTCGCCGGAGTCGCCGTGGAGGGGCTGGCGACCGCGTCGGCCATGCGCACGTCGCCGTGTCGGCACAGTGGCCGCGGCGACGCCGCGCCGTGCCGGCCGCGCTGCTGCCTTTCTCTCCCTCCCTCACCTCCTGGTTCCCTCACCGCGTAGCAAGACAGCCCGCAGCCCCCTGCACGCCGCGACAGCACGCCGCGACGCGCACGCCGTGCGCCGCCCGAGCACGCTCACGGCAGGGCCAAGAGCCCGAGCGTTCCCGAGCGCGCCACGCCACCCCGCTATGCCCGTTTGGTTCCCCCGACACCCCGCAGCTAGCCGCAACCCTCCACCGGGCTACGGCGGGCTCGCACGACCGCGGGTGCCCTCTGCACCGCGTCCACCGTGCGCCGCCCGGCCGCTATAAAATGGCCTCCCCGTGCCCTGCATTCTCCACACCGCCCCACTGCCTCTCCTCTCCACTCCCCTCTCCCTCGTACGCCGCTAGGAGACCAGGACCGAGGCCGCGAAGCCTCGGGTCGCCGTGACCTTCCTCGAGCTCGCCGAGCCCGAGGTAGGCGACGACCGTGGCCAGGCCACGGCGCCCTCTCCTGCGCTCCCCTCTGCCCCCACTCGCCTTCCCTTGCTGCCCGCTCTCACCCACGCCCTTTTTCCCTCTGTCCCGTGCCCAGGATCGCCGGGGATTGCTCGCCGGAGTTGGAGCGGAGCCGCGAAGAAGAAGGAGCTCGCCGCCGTCGCTCGGAGCCTCGCCAGCAAGCGCCAGTCGCCCCAAGCACTTCCCCGCATCGCCGCCGTCCCACCGCACCATCCCGTCACCGTCCCAGACCCCCGAGGTGAGCCCTCCGTCCACCTCGCCGTCGCCTCTGTCAGGTTTTTAAACATTATCCATGCTGGATATTTATTCGAATTTAAAATCAATTCAAAAACCAGTACTGACTCCAAACTTAGAAAATTCATAACTTGAGTTTTACAACTCCAAATTGAACAAATCCAATTGTTCTGAATAGGTTATGAAATTCTCTATCCAACTAAACTAATTTCACTCCAGTTGGGTATAGAATAAAAATACAATATTCAAAACACAGTAGCATGTTTAAATTCTAAACTTGTTTGTTTCTGATACTCTGTTAATCTAAATTAGTTGAAACTAATTTTATTGGGTCACCCTTAACCATGTTTAGTCACCCCTAAAAGGGTTTATCTTTTGGATAAATATAATTTAAATAATAGCCAAAACTTATTTAAGTAGTTTCTGGATTCAAATCCTTGTGTAGAGAGTTTGGTAACTCCAAATGACCCAAATCCAATTAGGTCATCTTATACATATCAGTAGCTCTCTGTAGAATTTTAGTTTGTATTTTTGTGACCGACAGAACTCAAACTATGCAATTAAACATGTGTGACTAATTTCTGCCCAAATTAAGGTATATTTGAATAGTGACAAATTCAATTAAATTGAAACCACATAGTGTTGTTTGATGTGTGAAATGGTTAATTAGAACCTCTAAGAGTGTATTGCTGTGATGATTGATTGAATAGGCTAGTGATTGTTTGTATTTGCTTGATTGTGTATTAGACGAGAACGTTGTCGAGCACATCGAGGAGGAAGGATTTGTGGAACCTGAAGACCAAGACCAAGACCACTTTGTTGAGCAAGGCAAGCTACTCTCTGAGCTTGCACATAACTTATGCATCTAGATTTACAAAGTCCTTTTTCAAAAGCAAAGGTTTATAAAAATCTTTTTTTTCAAAAGTATATAGAGATTATTTTGCCACCCTATGTAGGATTATATGCTAAAACTATAGGATGGGAAAAACCAAGAGTTGATTTATTCAAAACTCCTTTGAAAATTTGTGTGGATATAGAGCACCAAGATGTGGTGTTGAAGTAAATGAAGAAAGGTGGTTTTGAGAAAAGCACATTGTGTCTTAGTACTTACGTCAATCAGCCGATACTCTGTGCGACCACAATTACCCACATATGGGAAAGGGCTTAGTCATATAGTTTGCTCATATTAGTACGGGACACTGCATCAACGGAGATGACTCTGTTATGCATGAGGGATGGTTGGAGACCTACCCCTGACCTGGGTCCTCGCTCAAACTCTTTGAGTAGATAAGGAGGAGGATAGAAGGATGTCCCCTATACACCGCCAGATAAAACCTATGAGTCCTCACACTTAGATTCCAACGGGCTGGGTTAAGTGTTGATGGAATGGTTCATAGGGGCAGGATCCTATACTAGCATGAGCAAAGGACAGACTAGGGTCGGTGACTCAACTTCGCATACCCCTGGTATGGCGAGACGTGGCAGACACGATGAGTTATCGGATGGGTGTGGGAAAAGCGTGCTACCTCTGCAGAGGGATTAAAACTATTCGAATAGCCGAGTCCTCGGATATGGACAGTTGGGAGGCCCTACTTAGACCATGTGCAAGTTTTGGAAAAAGTTTTGAGTTCTAAAAAGAGAAGGAGAACGTTCCATACACCTATACCAACGGATCGGTATGAGGTAGTTGGAGGTTAAATACCATGATGGTTTATGGTCGGAAAAAGGAGGAGTTTTTGGAGAAAACTAATAAAATTGAGACGTTAAGAGTAGTTATAATCTCCTTACCTTTTTCAACAAAGACACGGAGAAGTTTTAAATAAAAGTGTGAAACTAAAAATGAGACTAGTGCACTCATGTTGGAGTAGTTTGCGAGTACATTCCAATGTACTCATACTAGCTTGCCTCTGGCTATTGTCGTAGCCAGACTTGGAGGAGTATTACGCCCAGGAGGAGTATGGCGACATCTACGCCAACTAAGGATCTTCTCAAGTCGACTGCCTGTCGGGTCATCGTAGCTTTTGGATGTCTACTACGTTTAAGTTCCGCTGCTTATGTTGATTTGGCCCTAGAAGGCACCTGTGTAAGACTTGGTCTATATGACCTGTTATGTAAGACTTATTCCGGTATTGTAATGGATGTAAACTTTGGTATTCAGTTCGGATTATGTGCAACGACAGACTGATCACGGGATCGTTGTGTTAAGCATAATCGGGTATTTCGGACAGCTAGTCCGGGGTCCCCACAGTTCACGCGGCCCCGCCAGTGTGCACGCCCGCCCCTGCGCCAGCTCCTGCGTACACGCCTCAAGACCTACTGGGATCAGACTGGCCTCATCCACGCACTCCAGCAGCTCTCGGTCCAGCAGCAGCACCCCGCCGGCGGAGAATGGGTCATGGATACCGGTGCGACCTCGCACATGACGGCATCCACTGGTAATCTCGCCTCTCTCAAACCATGTCTTTCTCGTTCTAGCATACTCGTCGGCAATGGCCACTCGATGCCGATCACACATACCGGGCAATCCATCCTCCCAACCCCCTCTCGTCCACTCTACCTCCATGAAATCTTAGTTTCCCCATCTTTGATTAAAAACCTCCTTTCCGTACGTGCTCTTACTCGCACTAATCCTGTTAATGTTGAATTTGATGACATTGGTTTTTCTATTAAGGACCGGCGTACCCTCCAAGTGCTCCTCCGATGTGATTCCACCGGCGACCTCTACTCCGTCACACCAACCTCCATCGCCACCAGCCTTCTAGCTAGCACCGCCGCCGACCTTTGGCACCAGCGCCTCGGCCACCCAGGACGCGACAACCTTGCCCGCATACTGAAGACCGTAGCTCTCCCCAATAAAACCCCATCTCACACTTGTAATGCTTGTCAATTAGGAAAGAACGTTCGTTTTCCCTTTTCAGATTCTAGCACAATTTCCTTTATTCCCTTCCAACTTGTACACTGCGACCTGTGGACCTCTCCGGTTCCCAGCGCATCAGGATTTAAATATTATTTGGTTTTGCTTGATGATTATAGCCATTTTACCTGGACTTTTCCCCTGCGCCTCAAATCTGAAACCTTCGATACGATTCGTCGCTTTCATGCCTTCGTACTCACCCAATTTCGCCTCCCTCTAGTAGCCATTCAGTCAGATAACGGCCGCGAGTTCGACAACCATGCTGCTCGGCGTTTCTTTGCCGATCACGGCATCTCCTTTAGGATGTCCTGCCCTTACACATCTCCACAGAATGGTAGAGCCGAACGAATCCTTCGCACCCTCAACGAGACATGTCGCACCATGCTCTTCCACGCCCATATGCCTGCCCTCTACTGGGCTGAAGCCCTCGCTACGTCCACCTTCCTCGTCAATCGCCGCCCGTGTCGCCCACGCGAACTCATCACGCCGTTCGAGCTCCTCTACGGTTCTCAGCCAGACTACAACAACCTCCGCGTCTTCGGATGCTTGTGCTATCCCAACACCACACCCACGGCCCCCCACAAACTCTCGCCTCGCTCCATGCCCTGCGTCTTCCTCGGCTACTCACCAGACCACAAAGGCTACCGTTGCCTTGATCCTTCGACGCACCGCGTCCACATCTCGCGCCATGTCCACTTCGACGAGCACACCTTCCCCTTCTCCCACACACCAAACCCAAACCCCTCATCATCCCTCGATTTCCTATTAGATCTACCACCAACACATGATCACACCCCTCCCGTTGATCAGCCGTACAACCCAGCCGCGCAAGTAGACTTACCAGCCTCGCCGCCGCGCCCCCAAACCCCTCCGGCCACGCCTGCTGCGTCTGTTCCAACGCAACAGACACCGACAGACCCACCCGCTACACCTATGCCAACCCCGCCTCTCTCGAGCACCAGCTCCATAAACCACAGCCCTCCAACCGCGCCACTTCCAGCGCCCACAAAACCTGCACGTCCTCCCACTGCCGTCCAACTCCCCACACACACCATGCGCACACGAGCACAGTCAGGCCTGTTCTTTCCCAACCCTCGTTACGCCACACTAGCCACCACCGATCACATCTCCCCCTTGCCCAAAAACGTGCGATCGGCATTGAGTGATCCCAATTGGCTAACAGCTATGCAGGATGAGTTTAGGGCTTTGCAGGCAAACCAGACATGGACGCTCGTTCCTCGACCCCGCGGCGCCAACATCATCAGCGGCAAGTGGCTCTTTCGCCACAAATTCCGAGCAGATGGAACGCTGGAGCGGTACAAGGCGCGGTGGGTGGTCCGTGGGTTCTCCCAGCAGCCCGGTGTTGATTTCGACGAGACGTTCAGCCCCGTCGTCAAATCGGCCACCATCCGCACCGTGCTCGCCGTCGCCGCCCATCGCGACTGGCCCGTGCATCAGATGGATGTGAACAACGCCTTCTTGCATGGTTTTCTTCAGGAAAAAGTCTATTGTCAGCAGCCTGCCGGATTCATCGACTCCGCTCGAGCCAACGATGTCTGCCTGCTCTCCAAATCCCTGTATGGGCTTAAGCAGGCACCACGCGCCTGGTACGCGCGCTTCGCCGGCTTCCTCTCCACCATCGGCTTCGTCTGCGCCAAATCGGACACGTCGCTGTTCGTGCTGCAACACCAAGCTGGGACTGCCTACCTCTTGCTGTACGTCGACGACATCGTACTGACTGCATCAACCACGACGCTGCTCCGTCGCATCATCGCTCAACTGCAACACGAATTCTCCATCAAGGACCTCGGCTCTCTCCATTACTTTCTCGGCATCAGCGTCAAGCGCTCCCCCGACGGCTTCTTCCTCTCACAAGGCAAGTATGCAGAGGAGCTGCTGGAGCGAGCAAACATGTCCTCCTGCCGGCCGTCGTCCACGCCCATCGACACCAGCGCCAAGCTGTCTGCAGCCGCTGGCAATCCCGTCTCTGACGCCTCGGAGTACAGAAGCATCGTGGGCGGGTTACAGTACCTGACCATGACCCGCCCGGACATCACATACGCCGTCCAGCAGGCCTGCTTGCATATGCACGCGCCAAAGGAGAATCATCTCGCCATTGTCAAACGCATCTTGCGTTATGTCAGTGGGACAGCCGGCTATGGTCTGCACCTACAGCGGTCCGCCTCCCTCGACCTCGTCTCCTACTCGGATGCGGACTGGGCCGGCTGCCCGGACACGCGCCGCTCCACCTCCGGCTATGCCGTGTTCCTCGGGGACGCTCTCGTGTCGTGGTCGTCTAAACGACAACCCACGGTGTCGCGATCCAGCGCTGAAGCTGAGTACCGTGGTGTGGCCAACGTTGTCGCTGAGAGCTGCTGGCTTCATCAACTCCTTGGCGAGCTCCATGTCCATGTTCCCAAGGCCACCGTCGTGTACTGCGACAACATCTCCGCCGTCTACATGGCTGCTAACCCTGTGCATCATCGCCGGACGAAGCACATCGAGCTGGACATCCATTTTGTCAGGGAGAAGGTTGCGCTCGGACAACTGCGGGTTCTGCACGTCCCAACCACGCAGCAGTACGCCGACATCATGACAAAAGGCCTTCCTACCTCGGCGTTTCAGGAATTTCGCTCCAGTTTGTGCGTTCGGCCACCTGACGCTCAAACTGCGGGGGGGTGTTAGCGTAACGTTATTCTGCTGACTGCTTGTTAGCTGTTGTAACTGAATCCCTAGTCTTCAGGTGAGCTCCTTAGCGATAGCCCACCTCTCGCACGATCTGTAGCTCACGATCTACTCACTCTGTACTATATATACATGAGGCAATACAATGGCAGCACTCACGGAGTGCCTTCCAATCTCATTCTAGTGTTCTACACTACAGAGTTCCAAACGATACTACCTGACCCATTTTCAGAACCTATGTTAGGAGGATGATCTCTCTAAGAAGAGAAATAGGAAGGCTTTTGACTGTACAATTTGGTTTGTGTTCGTTATAGCGAATCCACCCATATCTTTTTTTTAGTGAACTCCTTCCTGATAGCAGTGGCGGAGCCATGGGTTCAACTATGTGTAGTTAATTTAAACTTGTGTAGCCAAATACACATATTTGTAATACTCCTTCAGTCTATAAAAGGATGTCATAAAAGGATGTCATAAGTTTGTCTAAACGTGTATGTATCTAGACATGCTTGAACAAATTTGTGACACCCTTTTATGAACGGAGGGAGTATATTTTTTGCATATTTTTGCCTATATTAGCCACAAAACTGTGTAGTCAATTGACTACACAACACATGTGTGCTATGCTATTGCCCGGTAGTACATATTCTTATGACATAAATACAAGAAAAACTTTTAGAACATCGTCCATCCATCGAGGGACATCGAATCGTCTTATGGTATCTTTCAAATCACCTATCAAGCTCATATAGAAGATTAGTCGTTGTCGTATAGGTTGAGAGACCCCGATCCGTCGTGACCTACAGCTGTAGGAGAATGATAGGTAGATTAGGGTTACGCGTTGTGTTGGAGATTACTTGTGAAAGATCTCGTCTCGATCTTCTCCTTTCCTTCTCACTAAATGAGTGACTGGATAGTTTGGGTTGATTGTGTCTTGTGGTGAAAGTGCACAATCTCTCGAGAGTTAGAACTAAATACTTAGCCGTGTCTCCGTTTACGGACAATTTAAGCGACCGGAAAAGGAAGATGTTGAAGATCTCATCATCCCAACTTCTTACATTAAAATTTGATGGGTGAATAAGGGTTTGGGAGCTCACTGATGTCTTTCCGTGGTGCTAGTTGTGAGTACTTGGTAAAAGGTGTTCACTCATATCTATCAGTGGTACTCTTTTTGTTATAGATAAAAATTGTTTTACAAAATGATAGCATAAAATTTGCTTTATGCAAAGTAGCTTCGAAGTTCAACCAAAGCCAAATATACATATAGTTAATAAGTTATCATTTATAATCCAATAAAATGTCATTTGCCAATACAATTTAATTATGTTGATCCAACGATTTTTTGTTGTAACTCACTGTTGTAGGTTCGCCAGACGATAGGTAGGTTTAGATAGGGTTTTGAGTTTACAACTAACATGTTTGCCCGTGACACGTGAAGATGATGGAGACTCATTGCTACTTTTATTCCGTTGTGTTGAATTTTGAATAAATTATGCTCACTTTAGGGTTATGCAAGTTGTATAGGATATTATAAATCTAATGTGAATAAAGTATTTAACGTATTTGCATGACATCTCATTTTAAACTGTGATGCTAACAAATGGATTCACTGACTAACACACGATCTCTATCATATAGTTAAAAAGGTGAGATCACTACAAGTACGGCATTGGAAATTTAGAACACTAATAGGACGTGTTTGTTTCAGAAACTGGCACCGGTAATGCAATGGAATTAGAAGTGTCACGAACTACTTGCAGTTTTGTTTGGTTCACTGCAGTAACAGTACGAAGTTTATCACTGGAACAAGGTCAACGGGGTGAGATCAAGCCAGCCCTCCATCGACGCGCTCCCAGACGAGTTCCTCTTCGAAGTGCTGCGCCGCCTGCCCGTCGGCCGACTCCGCCTGCGTCTTCCGCCGCTGGCTCGCCCTCCTCGCCTGTCGCCACCATCCGGGCCTCCGAGCTCGGCCGCCATCTGCTTGATCTCAACGAGGAATTCGTCATGGAGGAGGACACGGACGACTCCCCGCTAGCCAAGAACAAAGCACGAGTGAGATCGAGCACCAGCGCTAGCCAAGAACAGAGCAGGCTGGAGAGATCGAGGTCTACCCTTTTCTTTTAGCCATGGCGGCGGCAGCGACGCAGACGGAGCACCACCGCCGCGGCAACGCGACGGCAACCACCATCATGAAGAGCAAGTGGGGGGGCCCTACTCGGGCGCCGGGGACTACGCGGGCAACGTGGTCGTCATCCTCGCATCGCTGCTCGCCGTGCCGGTGCCCGCGCTCTCGATCCACGCCGGCGTGAGGCACCTGTTCCGCCGGTGACGACAGAGGGTTGGGAGGGTCGACTGACCGGTGGCGGCGGACCCGGAGAAGCTGTCGACCGTGGAGGTGGCATCAGCACCGGCGCTCCTGGTGCTGGTGTACTCGGCGGCGTGGACGGAGCTGGCAGGCTGGCGAGTGCTCTGCAGCTCAATTTGGCAATGGATATCCATTACCCGATAACCGGTGGTTAATTCACCTATTAGGGGACGGTTTTAGTTACATATTAATACCCGTGGGGATCTTATCAGTGCTAAAACACTCCCCAGTGGTTATTGCGGTGACGGATCTGATATAGCAGTATCCATGCCCGACATACCCGGTACCCGATATGACATGTGGGGCCCGGATACAAGAGGAGTTAGACACAAAAAAACACATGTATATATGCCCCAAAAACCCTAAATCCCCAGCCCGCAGCCCCGCACGCCTCCCTCTTCCACCAGCCGCCGCAGCCCACACCCCGCACGCGGCACGCCTCAATCCCCACCTCCAGACCAATCCTAATTCCTAACCCTAACCCTAACGACCAATCCCCAGCCGCCGCACGCAGCACCCGCAGTCCCGCACGCAGCACGCGCCTCTCTCCGCCGTCCTCGCCTCTCCGTCCTCGCCTCGCCGCGCCTCTCTCCGCCGTCCTCGCCCCACCGCGCCTCTCTTCGTTGCACGCTCCCCCGGCGCCGCTTCTACTCCTCACCGCCGGATGCCCTCAGCAACAACGAGGACCTCCAGCGAGCTCGTCCCCTTTGTCCCGGTGGAGAGAGGGTGCTTCGCTGTGGTGTTAGATGCCCAGGACCAACCGGAGCTCGTCGTCGACCCTGGACCAGCCGCCGAGATCCCCGCCAGCCCTGCAGTTCACCACACTGCCTCCTCCATCGTCAACCGGCTTCGCCATCCAGATAGAGTGAGCACCCTCGGTCGTCAGCCAGGTGCCCAACGGCCTCCACGCCGGAAAATGTCTTCGCCAACGGCCAGCTCCAGCGGTACCGGCCGCAATGCCCGCTTTGCTACTCCAAGTCCAAACCGGTGAGGCCATTGCTTGATTAGATGTGCCTCGGTGCAAATATATGCTTGTTGATTATATAGGAAGTGTTATTTGTGATGATATAATCTGTATGTGCAAATATATGCTAGCTGGTTATATATGAACTGCTATTTTTAATGATGAATGTTTGCTGGTTATGTACGAAATGCTCCTTTTTATGATGAATGCTTTGCTGGTTAAATTGGAGGTGCTATTCTTAATGATGAATGATTGTTGGTTATGTATGAAATGCTCCTTTTTTATGATGAATGCTTGCTGTTTAAATAGGAGGTTCTATTTTTGATGATATATGTTTGCTGGTTATATATGAAATGCTACTTTTTATGAGGTATGCTTACTGGTTATACATGAAGTCATGTTTTTTGATGATGTATGCTTGCTGATTTCTGTTTGTTGCTTTATAGAGAGATGACATCTAGTCCTCGGGCTGGGAGCAGCAGCCCGGCAGGATCATCTTCACAGCCGGTTAGAGGGCCAATAATTGTGGACATTGAGAAGGAGGAGATAGAAATATCTGATGATGAAGAGAAACTGAATGAAGATGGCTCTGTTAAGTCGAAGAGGAAGCTGACTTCAAAGGCTTGGCTTTCCTTCAAGCGTGTGAGAATTGATGGTCTCATCAAGGCAAGATGTCTTAAATGTGGTGCGCTTCTTGGAGGAGAAACCGGGAATGGCACATCACATCTGTTATCCCATAATAAGTCATGCCCATATAGCAAGGCGGAGGTGAATGGCAAAAAGATGGCTCAGTCTTCCTTGAGGTTTGCTGCTAAGGATGGATGCAAGGTTTCATTGGAGAATTACATATTTGATTAGGAGTTTGCTAGGAAAGCACTTGTTGCCATGATAATTCTGCATGAGTATCCTTTGTGTATGGTGGATCATGTTGGGTTCCGAAGGTTTGTTAGTGCATTGCAGCCTAAATTCAAGCTGGTGCATAGGAACACTATTAGGTATAGTTATACTCTCTTTTTTGTCGTTATGTACTGTTGTATGATAGATAGCATTTCCAATATCTGATTATGAACTTTTGTTTGTTTGATAGGAGTGATATCATCAAGTTTTACAAAGAAGAATCAGTAAAGGCTATCAAATACATGGCCTCCTGCAATTCAAGAGTGGCCATCACCACTGACATGTGGACTTCGGATAATCAAAAGAAGGGTTATATGGTGATAACAGCCCATTTTATTGATGATTCTTGGAAGCTTAGAAGTGTTGTAATGAGGTATATGCTTGCTGGCTCACCATATATACTACTGTTTTTATGATATATGCTTGCTGGATTATCATATATACTTCTGGTTTTATTGTATATGCTTACTGGATTATCATATATACTACTGTTTTTATGGTATATGCTTGCTGGATGTCATGTATGCTTCTGTTTTTATTGTATATACTTGCTGGATGTCATGTATACTTATGTTTTTATTGTATATACTTGCTGGACTATCATATATACTTGTGACTTGCTGGATTTCAGACTCGTTGATCTTGGTTTGTAGGTTCATTTATGTACCAGCACCACATACTGCAGAAATTATAGCCGAAGAACTTGCCGAGGCTTTGGTTGAATGGAACCTTGATGAGAAACTGTCCACTGTCACGGTTGATAACTGCACCTCTAATGACAAGGCTATTGAGCTGCTGGTGAAGAAGTTGGGAGCAGATAAGCTCATGCTCCAAGGTACATTGCTTCATATGCGTTGTTGCGCACATATCCTGAATTTGATAGTTAAAGATGGCTTGGATGTCATGAAGACTGCTATAGAAAATATACGTGAGAGTGTTGCATATTGGACTGCCACCCCAAAAAGAGTTGAAAAGTTTTTGGAGATTGCTAAGTTTCTTAAAGTTGACATGCCCAAAAAAGTACAACTTGATTGTAAAACTAGATGGAATTCTGTCTATATAATGCTTAGTATTGCTTGTCCTTACAAAGCCGTTTTTGAGCGTGCTAAGAAGGTGGATAAGCAATATAATAGTCTCCCTACCGAAAGTGAGTGGGAGTTTGCATTTGATGTGGTAGAGAGGCTGCGGCTGTTCTTTAAGATAACTGAGCTCTTTTCTGGAAGAAACTATGTTACTGCCAACATCTACTTTCCTAAAATATGTGAAATCAAAGCAACCATGAGGAAATGGTCTACCTCTAGCAATGAAGTCATAAGAAATATGACAGAAGCCATGACTCTAAAGTTTGATAAATACTGGACTGACATACAAGGTCTCATGGGAATTGCTACACTCTTAGATCCTAGATACAAACATGACATGTTGAACACTTGCTTTTCTATGCTTCATGGTGTTAATGAGGATGAGAGTGAGGTCTATGTTAGAGATGTCATTGACCTGTTAACCAAACTGCTAGAGGAGTACCATGTGGATCAAGATGTTCCAGAAACATCACAAACCGTAGAAGAAGTGCCAGCTGAACTCATGTCTATGTGTAGTGCCCGTGTGGCTAAGAAAAGGCCAGCAACAAGAAGGTTCTTTTCTGAGTTGGATAAGTACTTGGAGGATGACTATGTTGCACTCGATACAAAGAATTTCAATGTCTTGGACTGGTGGAAGGTTGCTGGAACAAGATACCCAACTCTGAGATTGGTAGCAAGGGATATCTATGCCATTCCAATCACATATGTCGCTTCAGAGTCTGCCTTCTCTACAAGTGGTAGAGTACTAAGTGAACATCGTAGCCGTCTTACCTCTTATTTGCTTGAAGCTCTAATGATTTCACAAGACTGGATTAGGAATAGATACAAAGGTAAATGCATAGAATACATGTTCTGGTCATATTTCTTGTTATCCTTTAATTCTGAAATGTCGTCATTGTTGTTTGCTTATAGATGATGACGATGGAGATGAAGCTAGCTTTTGGAGTGTTCTTGAAGACGTTGAAGAGGGGATGGAGGTTACCTTCTATTTGTTTGTTATTGGTGGATGTTTGTTATCTTGTATAGCATTGTTTTGTAATCTGGTCTTTTAATCTTTTGCAGAAACTGAAGCTGTAATGTTTAGCGGCAAGTGGCAACATGCTCTTCTGATTTATGTCTACAAGTCTACAATGATGAACCTTGGATGTCTCAAAACATGCACTTCATTTATGTTGTGTTCACTTTGAATTCTGATTATTATGGCTTGTGTCTTGTTGAACACTTGAACCAACTATTCGTGGCCTGTGTGCCTTTGTTGAGATTTGAGAATGTGAATCAAAAATTTGTGGCCTGTGTGCCTTTTGTGTATTGCAAACATCATGTATTTACTATCTATCATTTTTCTGCCCTTTTATAGCTAGGTACAGGGGAAGTTCTGCCATTTTTTTTCTGACTCGAAGTTGCTGGGTATCCGCTGGATATTTGATACCCGGTGGGGATCGGGGATGGTACGGAAACACTACCCGTGACCTGTAACGGGGATGGGGATGGTATTGTTTTTCCTGAACGGGGATGGATATGGTTGATCGATAACCAGCGGTTATCATCCCCGTTGCCACATGGACTGCAGCCTTTGGTAACGTGTTTCGTTTCCCATGGGGAGTGGTCGGTAACGTTTTTGTACTGGGCTGGAACCTTTTTACGACGAAACCGAACCAAACACGATTAAGGGAATGCGGTAACGTTGTAATCATGTAATCAAATGACGGAAGAAAAAGTGCGAACCAAACACCTCCTAGGAGTCAACATTCAGGGGAATGCCCCGCAAAAAAAAAACATTCGACGCAATGAGGCGTTCTGGCAGTTGGGCCTTATTTAGTCTCACAAGGCTTAGCAGCGACAGCGGGCCGATAGCACTCCAGAGGAGAATTACACTCGTCACCGAACCGAGGAGGGGATAAATTATCTCAAAAACAACCGAGGAGTTGGCGCGCATCCAAAGAGCCACCAAATTTCAGCGGCATGCCATGCCAAAGCTTGGGTACAAATCTAAACACACTCTAAGGGGGCATCTCCAGTCGTCCCCCAGCGCCCTCAGGACGCTAAATAGCGCCGTTTTGGGCGAATAGCGCCGTTTTTCTACCAGCCGCCCACCAAGAAGCCCAAATAGCGTCGTTTCGGCGGAAATTAGAGCCGGCGCCCCCATGCGAAACCCAGCCCACTGGGTTCCGCCTGGGGGGGCCGGCGGAAGGAAAAGCACGCGTGGTACAGCGCTGTCGGCGAGACAACACTTTTTCCCCACCCCGGCTCGCCTTTTCCTCTGCCCGTCTCGCCATCGCCACGCCGTCGCCGCCACCACCCCTCCTTGCGCCGCCGCACACAAGCAGCTAGGAAACCCGCCGTCTAGCCCCGCCACGCCGCCAGTGATACGTATTCAACGTATCTATAATTTCTTATGTTCCATACTTATATTATACCAATTGCTACATGTTTTATATACACTTTATATGGTTTTTATGCATTTTCTGGGACTAACCTATTAACAAGATGCCACAGCGTCAGTTACCTGTTTTCTGCTGTTTTTGGTTTCAGAAAAACTGTTAAGGAAATATTCTCGGAATTGGACGAACCAAAAGCCAAAGTCCCTATTTTTCTCGGGAGCTTCCGGAACACCGAAGACGATACGAAGTAGGGCACCGAGGCGCACACACCACGTGGCGGCGCGGGGCCCCCCTGGCCGCGCCGGGACATGGTGTGGGGCCCTCGGGCTCCACCGCCTTCGCCCTTTCGCCTACAAATACCCCCCGACGAAATAAGACCTGGAGCCCGAACATTTTTTCACGATACGTTCCAGAGCCGCCGCCGCCGTCAACCCCAGTTCGGGAGGGTTCAGAAGCTCTTCCCGGCACCCTGCCGAAGAGGGGAATCATCACCGGAGGGCTCTACATCACCATGCCCGCATCCGGACTGATGCGTGAGTAGTTCATCCTTGGACTACGGGTCCATAGCAGTAGCTAGATGGTTGTCTTCTCCTATTGTGCCATCATGTTTAGATCTTGTGAGCTGCCTATCATGATCAAGATCATCTTTATGTAATGCTACATGTTGTGTTTGCTGGGATCCGATGAATAATTGAGTACTATGTCATTTGCTTCATAATATATCTTGTGATTGCGTTATTTATGATCTTGCATGCTCTCCGTTACTAGTAGATGCTCTGGCCAAGTAGATGCTTGTGACTCCAAAAGGGGGTATTTATGCTCGATAAAGGGTTCATGTCTCTATTTAATCTGGGGGAGTGACAGGAAACTCTAAGATTGTAGATATACTGTTGCTACTAGGGATAAAACAATAGTTCTTTATCTAAGGATATTTGTGCTACTTACATTACACACTTTACTTCATGCAATAATTTGTTGCTTGCAACTTAATACTGAATGGTGTTGCGGATGCTATCCTGAAGGTGGATTATTAGGTATTGATGCAGTTGGATGACGGTCTATGTATCATGTTGTAATGCCCAAATGAATCTCACACTAGACATCATGACTTGTATATGCATTGTTATGCAGTTCTTTATTCTGTTAATTGCCCAGCTGTAATTTGTTTAGCCGCATGTATGCTATTATTATTTATGGAGAGACACCACTAGTGAACTGTGGACCCCAGTCCTTTTTCCTTAAACTGATAATTCAACCTACTGCAATCCTGTTACTTTCATTCTCTGCAAACAAACATCATTTTCCACACATACGTTTAATCCTTTGTTACAGCAAGCCAATGAAATTGACAACCTCACTGTTAAGTTGGGGCAAAGTATCTTGGTTGTGTTGTGTGCAGGTTCCACGTTCGTGGTTGAAACCGATAGTGCGCCCTGCCAAGGTCAACCGCAGCAACCTTCGGAAGAATTCTAGTTTCCTACTGGATTGATAACCTTGGTTTCACAACTGAGGGAAATTTGCTGCTGCACTATTTCATACCTTCCTCTTGGTGTTTCCCAACAACACCACACCAGTGCATCAAGCTAATTTCTGGCGCCGTTGCCGGGGAAACTAAGCTCTTCTGCGAGGGGAGAATCTCAAACCCAATCTTTTTATTTTGTTATTGTCTTGCTTAGTTTATTTTTATTACTGTCTTGTTTGCTTAATATCAAAAATACAAAAAAATTAGTTACTTGCATTAAATTGTTTATTTCGGTTTAGTTATTATTTATTTCGGTTTTGCTTTTATTTTGCTAAAATGAGTACTGCTGAGAATACTAAGTTGTGTGACTTCACTAGCACAAATAATAATGATTTCATATGCACTCCTATAGCTCCACCTGCTTCTAAAGCAGAATTCTTTGAAATCAAACCTGCTTTGTTAAACCTTGTTATGAGAGAGCAATTTTCTGGTGTTAGTTCTGATGATGCTGCTGCCCATCTTAATAATTTTGTTGAACTTTGTGAAATGCAAAAGTATAAAGATATAAAGATATAGATGGTGATATTATAAAACTGAAATTATTTCCTTTCTCCTTGAGGGGAAAGGATAAAGAATGGTTGCTTTCATTGCCTAGGAATAGTATTGTTTCATGGATTAAATGCAAAGATGCTTTTATTGGAAAATACTATCCTCCTGCTAAGATCATTTCCTTAAGGAGTAGCATTATGAACTTTAAACAATTTGATAGTGAACATGTTGCTCAAGCTTGGGAAAGAATGAAATCTTTGGTTAAAAATTGCCCTACCCATGGACTGACTGCTTGGATGATCATCTAAACCTTTTATGCAGGACTGAACTTTTCTTCAAGGAACTTACTTGATTCGGCTGCTGGAGGTACATTTATGTCTATCACTTTGGGGGCTGCAACAAAACTTGTAGATGATATGATGGTTAATTATTCTGAGTGGCATACTGAAAGAGCTCCTCAAGGTAAGAAGGTAAATTATGTTGAAGAAACCCGTTCTTTGAGTGAAAAGATTGATGTTATTATGGCTATGCTTGTGAATGGTAAATCTCATATTGATCCAAATAATGTTCCCTTTGCTTCTTTGGTTGCACAAGAAGAGCATGTTGATGTGAACTTCATTAAACACAATAATTTTAACAATAATGCCTATAGGAACAATTATGGTAATAATAACTACAAGCCCTATCCTCCTAATAATGGCAACAGCTATGGTAATTCTTATAGCAATAATAGGAATACCTCATCTGAACTTGAAACCATGCTTAAGGATTTTATCACTAGACAAACTGCTTTTAATAAAACTGTTGAGGAAAGGCTTGGTAAAATTGATACTCTTGCTTCTAAAGTTGATAGTCTTGCTCCTGATGTTGATCTTTTGAAATCTAAAGCTATGCCTAATGATGCTAAAGAGAATAAGACCTTTGCTAAAATTAATGGCATCCAAGTTCGAATTGATGATAATGTTAGGATGATGGTTGAATTACGTGCTAGATGGGAAAGAAAAGAAGAACTAGCTAAAAAGAATAATATTGCTAGAGTTTATACTATTACTACTACTGAAAATAATGTTACTTCACATGCTAGTAAACCTCCTACTACTAATGGTAACATAATTGGTGTTGGCAATGTTTCCTCTACTTCTTCCAAAAAATTAAAATTGCCTAAAACTGCTGAAACTGTTCTTGATAAAAGTGCTGAAATTTTTAAGAACATGGGAGATAATGGTTTGGTTTGATTTGATGATAATGATTTTGATTTTGATAATTGTAATATCTCTGAAGTTATTAAGTTCTTGCAAAAGTTAGCCTCAAGTCCTAATGCTAGTGCCATGAACATGTCATTTACAACTCATATTACAAATGCTCTCATTAAAGCTAGGGAAGAGAAATTAAAACTTGAAGCTTCTATCCCTAGGAAGTTAGAAGATGGTTGGGAGCCCATCATTAAAATAAAAGTAGATGAATTTGATTTCAATGCTTTATTTGACCTTGGTGCAAGTATCTCTATTATGCCTAAAAAGCTCTATGATATGTTTGACTTGCCACCTTTGGAACATTGCTATTTGGATGTTTTTCTTGTTGATAATGCTATGAAGAAACCTTTGGGGAGAGTTAATGATGTTCTTATTATGGTTAACAATAACCTTGTCCCCGTTGATTTTATTGTCTTGGATATTGAATGCAACCCATCTTGTCCACTTGTGTTGGGAAGACCTTTTCTTAGAACTATGGGTGCTATTTGTCGGCCCAGTGGAATCCAGGGTGTGCAGGGCCCACTCTCCACAGCCCTCGCACGCGACAGTATCGAAGAAATGACTAAGGACCAAGCAAAACGCTTGGAGAGACCCTCGAGAGGAAAAGCCCTCTAGAGGGCCTGAAGGGGCAGCAAGGGCCTGGAGAGGCTCCCCCCGCGACTGCCCCTCTACAAGGCTCTCTCCCCTGGAGAGGAGTCAACACAAATCCCTCCACAGGACCGCTCCGGCCCTGTAGAGATGCTTCGCTGTGAAGCAACCGCCGCAGAGCGCACATGGCTTCTGCCGCGGCCGCAGGGTGACGCGCGCGTCTGCGCGCGGTGACGGCGACGCCGCAGTTGCCGTTCGGGTGATTAAAGGAGTCAACAAAGCCGGACTACGAAGCTTTCCCCTTTGGTGATAAAGCAGATGGTCGGCGCTACGCTCCAACGACGACGTCACCGTGGGCACCCCCACGATCTCTGCGGCGCCGTCTGGCCGTCCTGCGCGGACGGTGGCTTTCCTGCGCCATGGACAGGCTTTACGACCATGGACCGAGTCCATGGACAACCCAGCTGCGGTGCACCCTGCTCCTCCGTTTCGTCGCCATGTGGGAACCCTTCCGCTGCGCGGTGCGCAAGGATGAGGCCCGGGGCGTCTATAAAAGGAGAGGGAACACCTCCGTAGCAGAGGGACGATGAATCGACCATTCCGACCTTGAGCACTATACGGTAGCATAGTTTAGCCTAGCGCACTCGAGGAGGAGGAAGACCCTCGAGTTTCCTCCTGGAGCTCCGCTCTGCCAAAAGAGAGCCCTCGGCAAGATCATTGTACTGTACCCTCCGCAGTGCAATACAGACAAGCAGGAGTAGCGGTGTTACCTCCTCCTGAGGGCCGTGAACCTGGGTACGGGCTGGTGTCCTTCTCTGTCGTGGTGTCCCTCCACAGGCTCGACGAGCACCGTCGCCGTGCCGGTTGAGGTTTGTTTGACCTCCGCGTTCAGCCCCCCTTCGAACATTCTCTTCAGAGTGTGAACACCCCTGTCTCGTGGGAGTCACTCTCCGAAATTTGGCGCGCCAGGTAGGGGCTGAGGCGCGTCTTCAACCTTCGACCAGCCTCCGCGCCATGATGGACACCCGCACGACGCGCGCCAACAGGCGCGCAGCTGAGAGGGCTCATACAGAGCCCGGCACCGCCACCACTCGCGGCCGCCGCGGCCGCCCTCGCGCGGCGGAGCGCGCCAACACCGGCCCGCACGTGGAGGAGCCCGAGAGCGAGGATCACCGCGGCGGCGACCGTCGCGACGACGAGGACTTCTCCGAGCACCACGAGGACGCTTAGGTCTCGCGCCCGTCTCGGCGCCAAAGCGCGTCCTCTCAGGGACGACCAGAGCCCAGCCCGCATACTGCGCTGCTCATGGCTCAGGAGCTCCTCCGCTACCGGCCCAACCCGGAGGCCCACGACCTCTGGCTCGACCGCCTCCACCACCTCGTCGACATCGCGACGACGCGCCCCGCTCCGTCGCGTTCGCTGGTTCACCACTCCGGCCGCGCAGGAACGGCCGCGCCGAATGCGCCTCCGCCGCCAACGGGACCACCTCCGGCTGCGGCACAGAGGGCTGCCTCCCATGCGTCCTCGCCGCACGACTGCCAAATCGTGCAGCGCACCGCGCCTGACGCGCGGGTGGGGATGGAGCGCCGGAGGGACCTCCAGAACCGCCTCGTTGAGGAAATCGGCCAGGCGGGGCAGCAGAACCGCAGGGCTCTCCAGGGCGGAACCGCCACGTACTCCACCGGCCGCATGGCCTTCACCCGCGCTCTGCGCCGCGTGCTCTGGCCACAGAAGTTCAGGCCTGCCTTTCCCAAGGGCTACAACGGGTCAACCAACCCCATCGAGTTCCTGCAGCTCTACACCACCTCTATCCAAGCTGCAGGAGGAGACGACAAGGTCATGGCCAACTGGTTCTCCCACGCGCTGAGGGATTCCGCGCTGTCATGGCTCCTCAACCTGCCTGAGGACTCCATCGACTCGTGGGAAGAACTCTGCAGGCAGTTCGTCGCCAACTTCAAGGGCACCTACGAGCGCGCGCTCACCCACAACGACCTGCGCGCTGTGGTGCAGAGGAAAGACGAGACCCTCCGCAAGTACATCCAGCGCTTCAGCCAAGTGCGCAACAAGATCCCGAACATCCCCGACACACAGGTCGTCGCCGCCTTCAGAGAGGGCGTCACAAACCGCAGGATGCTCGAGAAGCTGGGCATTCACGACAAGCTCACCTCTGTGGTGAAGCTGTTCGACCTCGCTGACAAGTGCGCCAAGGCTGAAGAGGGACTCCTCTTCGTCAAGATGAGCCAGCGGACAGACGACCAGGCCGAGGGGTCCAAGAGCCACAGGAAGCGGGAAGAAACCAAGCGCAAGACCACCGCTGTCCTAGCGGCTGAGCCGGATGCCAAGTACGCCCGCAGAGCCTCCCCTGAGCCTGGCGACAAGAAGGAGGACAACCGTCCGTTCTGCGTCTACCACAACAGGCGCGGCCACGCTACAGAGAACTGCTTCGACCTCAAGAGGCTGAGCAGGGAGCGCGAGCAAGAAGAGGGCAGCGGGAGCCGCGGCAGAGGCCGTGGTTACCGCAGAGGCGGACGGAAGGGCAGCTACCAGAAGCCGCCGGGCACTCAGGCCAACGCCGTCGAGAAGAACAACAACCTCCCCGACAAGGAAGATGGAGGCTACCAGGCCCCGAGGGGGACCATGGCCTGCATCCTCGGCGGAGCTCAGGCGCCCAAGTCGAACAACCAGTTCAAGCAGTTCGCCCGCGAGCTCAACGCCGCGCTCCCAAGCGCCGAGACCTCCAGGCCCCTCAAGTGGTCTCAGTACACCATCGCCTTCGACGCCAAGGACCACCCCAAGTCGACCAAGACTGTTGGAACCCTCCCCCTGGTCTGCTCCCCCACCATCAACAACATTGCCGTCTCCAAGACGCTCATTGATGGGGGCGCTGGCCTGAACGTCATCTCTGTCGAGACCTTCGAGACGCTTCAAGTGCCTTACGAGTGGCTCATGCCCTCCAGGCCATTCACAGGGGTCACCAGTGGTTCAATCGCACCTCTGGGGCAGGTCCGGCTGGCCGTCACCTTCGGCACGCAGAAGAACTACCGCACTGAGCTGATCGACTTCGACGTCGCGCACATTGGCCTGCCGTATAACGCCATACTCGGCTACCCCGCCCTCGCGAAATTCATGGCCGTCACGCATTACGCTTACAACATGGTCAAGATCCCCGGCAGCGCTGGCACTATCACCATTCATGGTCATATCCTGGATGCCACGCGCGCTGTCGAGAGCGCCTCGGCATGGATGCCATGGCGTTCCCGGCTGACGAGGACATGGAGCCTCTCGAGAGGCCCAAGAAGAAGAAATAGATGTTCTCTCAAGAGCAAGCTTCCACGAAGAAAGTGTCGCTGAGCACCAGTGGCTTGGGGGCTGAGGGCTCCGGGGCTAGCGTCACCATAGGCGCGGCCCTGCCTCCCAAATAGGAAAGCGTGCTCGTCGCCTTCATTCGGGCAAACTCTGACATGTTCGCATGGACTCCGTCAGATATGTCCGGTGTACCAAGGGAGGTGATCGAGCACCACTTAGCCGTGTGTCCAGACGCACGCCCCGTCAAGCAGAAAGCCAGGAAGCAAGCCCCCGAGAAGCAAGCATTCATTGTCAAGGAAGTAGAGAAGTTGAAAGCGGCAAATGTCGTCCGCGAAGTCGCACACCCCACTTGGCTCTCCAATGGCGTGGTTGTCCCTAAACCCGCTGGAGGAGGCCGACTCTGCATCGACTACACAGACGTCAACAAGGCCTGCCCCAAGGACCCATACCCCATGCCGAGGATAGACCAGATCGTGGACTCCACCGCCGGCTGCGACCTCCTGTGTTTTCTGGACGCCTTCTCTGGTTACCACCAGATCAGAATGGCTAAAGAGGACGAGGAGAAAACAGCAATCCTCACCCCCTGTGGTGTGTATTGCTACACTTGCATGCCTTTCGGCCTGAAGAACGCCGTCGCCACCTTCCAGAGGCTCATGAGGATAGCCTTGGGGCGCAGATGGGCAGAAACGCAGAAGCTTATGTCGACGACATTGTGGTCAAGTCTCGCGAGGGAGACACTCTCTTGAAGGATCTCGAGGAAACCTTCGCCAGCCTGCGCAAGGTGAACATCAAGCTGAACCCCGCCAAGTGCGTCTTCGAGGTGCCTTCAGGCAAACTCCTCGGATTCCTCGTGTCTCACCGCGGCATAGAAGCAAACCCTGACAAGATCAAGGCCATAGAAGGAATGCAGCCTCCTCGCCGGCTCAAGGACATGCATCGCTTGGCAGGCTGTATGGCCAGCCTGGGCCGTTTCATCTCCAAGTTCGGCGAGAGAGCCCTGCCATTCTTCAAGATCATGAAGAAGTCCGGCACATTCAAGTGGACCCCTGAAGCAGACAAAGCCTTTGAAGACTTGAAGAGGTATTTGGCCAGCCCACCAGTCATGGTAGCCCCCAGGACAGGCGAGCATCTGAAGCTGTACCTATCAGCCACTCCTCAGACCGCAAGCGCCGTCCTGGTGGCCGAAAGGGAAGAGCCAGTCCTCCCCAAGAAAAGCGCTGCCACTCCAAGTCCAAAGCCGCCCGACAAGGATCTTGACAAAGAAGCAGTCTCCACAGACCCACCACCAGGCCCACTGCCTCAAGACGATCCTGCTCCGAACACCCTTGCCGAGACTCCTCCACAGGCGGATCTCGACAAGGGGCCTGAAGAGCCTCCACAGAGAGCTGACGCTGCACCCTCACCGACAACCCTTGTCGACCACCCCGTCTACTTTGTCAGTACAGTACTGCGGGATGCTCGGGAGCGGTACCCAATGCAGCAGAAGCTTCTCGTCGCGCTACTCATCGCCTCCAGGAAGCTGAGACATTACTTCCAGGGCCACCCCATCACGGCGGTCACCTCTTTCCCTCTGGAGCAGATCCTGCGCAACCCCAACGCCACAGATCGTGTCGCGGGATGGAACATCGAGCTGCAGCCATTCAATTTGCGCTTCGACACCACAAGAGTCATCAAGGGAAGAGCGCTGGCGGACTTCGTCGCCGAATGGACTGACCCAAGCCCTGAAGAGCCTCGAGGAGAAGAGGCCGAGCCCTTTGGAGACGCGATGCCCAGCCACTGGACCATGCACTTCGATGGAGGCTTCGCCTGCCGCAATGGCGGGGCAGGCGTCGTCTTGACCTCGCCCAAAGGCGACAAACTCTACTACGCTGTCCAGCTGTGCTTCATAATTGACAAGATCTCCAACAAAATCGCTGAATTCGAGGGCCTCCTCGCCAGCTGACGGGCTGCCATCGCTCTAGGCGTCAAGCACTTACTCGTCAAAGGCGACTCCCAGTTGCTTGTCAACTTCTCCGACAAAAGCTACACGCCTAAGGACGACCACATGGCCGCATACCTTGAAGAGGTCCGCAAGCTCGAGAAGCACTTCAGAGGCATGGAGCTCATGCACATCCCGAGGAAAGAGAACCAGGAGGCCGACGACATCGCCAAGCGAGCCTCGCGAAGGCAAGCCCTGCAGGCAGGCGTCTTTGAAGAAAGGCTCAGCAAGGCATCCATCAAGCAGCCGCGAGAAGCTACAGCCACAAGCACAGACGAAGCACTCCCACCACCTCCTGAAGTTGGGGCACCCGATTGTGGTCCTCACACAGGGAGCGTCTATTGCTGACAGCGGCACATCAAGAAACATGCTGGATTGACGAGCTCAAAGACTACCTGATGAAGGGGGTCCTCCCCGAAGAAGATGTGGAAGCAGAGCGAATCGCTCGACAGGCAAAATCCTACTACATCCTCGAGGGAGACCTGTACCGCAAGCGCCCAAATGGAATCGCGCTCAAATGCGTCCCTCCTGAAGAAGGCCGAATGCTGATCAGAGACATCCATAGCGGAGAGTGCGGCCACCATTCGTGCGCTCGCAGCCTCGCAGGCAAGGTCTTCAGGAGCGGTTTCTACTGGCCGCAAGCGCTTCAAGATGCAGTCACTATCGTCCAAGCCTGCGACGCCTGCCAGTACCACGCCAAGCAGATCCATCAGCCGGCGTTGGGGCTCCAGACCATCCCGCTCTCCTGGCCGTTCGCGGTCTGGGGGCTGGACATCTTGGGCCCCTTCCCGAAGTCGCAAGGGGGCTACCATTTCCTCTTCGTGGCCATCGACAAGTTCACCAAGTGGCCCGAGGTCGAACCAACGCGCAGTATACCACCCGGGGCAGCGGTGAAATTCATCAGGAGCCTGGTCTGCCGCTTCGGAGTGCCCAATCGCATCATCACCGATAACGGCTCGCAGTTCACCAGCGGCGTCTTCCGGTCTTACTGCGAAAAACTCGGCATCAAGCTCTGCTTCGCCTCGGTGGCTCATCCACAGAGCAATGGTCAAGCCGAGCGAGCAAATGCGGAAGTCCTCAAGGGCCTCAAGACCAGAAGCTTCAACGTCCTCAAGGGCCACGGCAAGGGCTGTATCGACGAGCTCCCATCTGTGCTCTGGTCCATACGCACGACTCCCTCAAAGCCCACTGGTGAAACGCCGTTCGCCCTAGTCTATGGAGCCGAAGCAGTCCTCCCCGCAGAAATCAAGCACGGATCCCCACGGGTCCTTGCCTTCAACGAGGACACCCAAGAGGACCTCCACAACGATGACCTGCTGCTTCTCGAGGGATTGCGCCGCCGGGCCGCCCTCAGAGCGGCAAAGTACCAGCAAGACCTGCGACGCTACCACAGCAGCCATGTGCGCTCGCGCACTCTGGAGGCGGGCGACCTCGTCCTCAGGCAATCCTCTCCAGAGAAGGCCTCCACAAGCTCTCGCCTATGTGGGAAGGCCCCTACAGGGTCTCTCACATCGCCAGGCCTGGCGCTACGCGCCTCGAGACTGAAGACGGCATCCCCGTCAAGAACCCGTGGAACATCGTGCATCTACGCAGGTTCTACCCGTGATCATAGTCACGCCCGTGATCATTGTCACGTCAAGCATTTTTTGTCTCTAGAGGGAAGCTCACGGCTTCACCTCCAAGCTTCACAAAGCTTCTCCTGAGGGTCAGCCCTCCGAGCTCTCCTTGTAACGAGCCACCGCAGGCCGTAGAGAGTCTCAGCCACTAATGGGTGGTCCCCATGCCTCGACATGGAAAGAACACTAGCTTGGCAACCCCACGCATAATGAACCATTTCGTTCCTAACTGAACTATGCGCTAAGGCGCCGCTATGTAATATTTTGGTGGTGAGTTTACTTTCATTATTTTCCTTTTCATGTGCCCTTATATTCTTCCCATGCGCACCTCGCGAGAGGGGGCTGAGTACGGTGCCTGTGCCTCAAGAGCACCCCAGCAGCACTGCAAAATCCAAGGGATCCGAGCTCTGGCTAAAGGGCATGCTCCCGAAAACACGCCACCTCTCCAAGGGACCTTGGTACTTACTCTCCTCGCGAGACACACCTGAGGAAACCTATAAGCGCACATGAGTCCTTACTACCATGCACTAGCGTTTGGGTTCGCATCTCTAACATCCGCAGGGAACAAAAGTCCCTCGAAGCTCGTGGAGGCGAAACTTGGCCTCTAGAGGAGAGCGCATCACCAGGGAAAGCCTACGCAGAGCAGAAGCCTCGCGAAGCTAAGTTCAGCGCCCGCGCCTCGAGAATCCTTTTCCCTCTCACGAGCACGCGTCGTCCCTCGAGCAATTCTTTTCCCTCACGCTCCATGGGCTGCTTGCACGTCAAAGGGGGGCCCTTGAGCATCGCGCCTCGAGGACTCTTACCTCTCTAAGCCTTAAACTCCCCCCGGCCTTGCCGAGTCATTGCTCAGGCATACCGCAGCGGCGGAGTCATAGTGCAAGGAGAAGGGTCCTAACGACGCAGAGCGAACAAAGACATGGAGTTGAAGTAAAAGACCCTTCGAGGGACACACATGCGAATTTCATAGCATCTACTTAAAAGTATATTACAGACTGGAGCAAAAATCTCTAAGCCAAGTCTTCTAAATGGCGCTACAAGCGCATTACAATACAGGAAAGGATCCGTCAAAGGCTTCATCGCCCTCCTCCGCGGACCTCTCCTCTCCAGGCTCGCCCTCGGAGCCTGCCTCCTCGCCGTCGTCTTCCCCCGCCTCAGCCCGCTTGAAGCGGCTGCAGAAGTCGTCGACTTGGTCTCGGATGGAGTTGGAGATCTTCCACCCTTTCTCCCCCTCGAGAGGCTCGGTCACCGTTGAGTAGTCGAAGCCGGGCTGGAGGTGCTGGAGGTTGGTAAAGATGCAGTCGACCGCCACCGCCAGGAGTTGGCGGCATTCCTCCTCGACGACGTCGCGAAGTTCCGCGGCAGGGCCCTCGAGCGCTGTGAAGAGCTGGTCGAAGTAGACGAGGTACGCGGCGGCGTCGGCGTGGCCCTGGGCGGGGACGTGCGGCGCCTCCACCCCCAGCTTCGCCGCGAGGTCGTTGCCCCGAGCCACCAAGGACTGGAACATGCGCTCCCGCTGCTGCGACAACACCCGCGCCGCTTGGGCGCTCTCGGCAGCCTCCACCGCTTGGTCCACGGCAGGGCCTACCTGCTTGTTCATCTCCTCCATGTCCGCCATGAGGGAGGCGAGGTCCTGCGACATGCGCTCGCGAGCCTCTTCGGCAAGGCGGCGGCCGTCCGCAGCGCGCCTCGCCCGGGAGTTCAGCCTGGCGTTCATCTGCTCCAGCTCATGGATCCGGGCGTTGTCCTCGTCGCGCCTCTTCTTGAAGCGAGTCTCTTGCTTCATGAATCTCTCGCTGTAGTCTCGAGAGACGGCGGCGCGGTACTCCCTCTCCCGAGCTTGGAACTCCTTCTCCGCCTCTGCCTTCCGCTCGGCGAACCTGGCGTTAAAGCGCTCCACATGCTTCTTGTGGGTAGCCACCTCGCGGTTGAACTTGTCGAGGGCTTCGGCCAGGTTCCCCTCCCGAGCCTCGAGGTCGGTGCGCTGCACCGACAGCTCCTGCTCCGCCTGCAGCAGCTGCTTGTCGCGCTAGCGCACCTCGTTCTCCCGCTCGCTCAGCCTCTGCCCCCTGGCGTCCAGGGCTGCGCGGACCCCCTCCAGCGAGGTCCGCACGACCTCAGAGTCGGCGAGGATCTTGGCCTCGAGTTGGACGAGTTCGCGGTGCTTGTCCGCCAGCGAGAGCTCCACCGTCTCCCGCTCCGCCCTCGCCGCGGCCAAGTCGTCCGCCGCCGCCTGGCGCTCAGCCTGGAGGGGCCCCAGGAGCTCTTTGGCCTCGCTCACGGCGCCCTCACGGACCTCCTTGGCGAAGCGCAGCGCCTCCTCGCGCTCCGCCTGCAGAGCCAGATCGCTCTGCCGGCGAGCCTCCACGGCCGCGTGAAAGGCGGCCCAACCCTCCGCAAGCTCGCCCTGCCGCCGGGTGATCCCTGCGTCCTCGACGACGAGGTGCGTCTCCAGCCCGTCCAGGGACTCCCGCACCAGGCGGAAGGCGACGCCGCGGCGCCCTCTGCTCTAGTCCCAGCCGCTCAGGACCAGGGCCTATGAGGCCCCATGCGGCGCGGAGGTCCCAGCACCGGCGTCGAGCTTGGAGAAGGGGGCCTCCGCACGGGGCCCAGCTGCGTCGTGGGCCTGGGGCTTGGCGGCGAACTCTCCTCCTCCGCGTCTACGCTCCGCGCGCCGGTGTCGCCGCCCTCAGGCGGCACCTCGTCGTGGGCCTCGGGGGCAGGAGGGGCCTGCCCCGTAGCCGCTGTCTCCGCCTCCGTTGCAGGGCTTGGCGGGGGCGGCGGAGGAGTTTCCCCCTCCATCTCGGCGGCCCTCGGCGGGCTCTAGATCGGCGTCGTCCCCGCCTCGGCCTTCTGCTGCGCCGGAGGAGTGGCGGCGCGAGGCGGAGTAGGCGCCCTCTCCGTTTGCTCCTCGGGGCGCCTCCCCTCGAGAGGCGGCGCAGCCGCCTCAGCCTGAGGCGTGTCCTCGGCAGGGCCTGCGGTGCCTTCTTCACCTCCGCGGCCTTGCGAAGCCTTCGGCGCTTCGCAGGCGCCAGGTCGCTGGCAAGGAGCAAAGAAACCCGTTAGAAGAGGACGGGCAAACAAAGAGTGAGCAAGGGAAAACCTAGATCAAGTTACTTACCCAGATTTCTTGGCGCGGGTGTCAACCCACGCCATGCCTGGCGAGCGCCACGAAGGCGCGGTCCGGGCTCCGGACCCCTCGGGAGGTGCCTCCGCTTTCCTCTTGAGGGGAGCGCCCATTGGCTCCCCGACAGGCCTGTCGTGGGCCGTCTTGGACCGGGGCTCTCTTCGCCCCGCCGCATCCTCGTCGTCATCGCTGCCCTCTCCCTCCGTGGCAGGGCGCGAAGGGGCCTCCCTGGAGGCCTCGTCATCGTCAGACGAGACCTCGAAGATCTCCTCGGCAGGGGGCGCAGTCCTTGACGAGCTCGCTCCGCCGGTCGAGGGGTTCGCCCTTGCCGCCGTGCCGTCAAGCTCGACGTCTGACGCGGAGGGCGACTCCGCGGCTCCCGGCACCTTCACCTCCGGCACAGCCATCTCGTCCTCCTCCTCCCCCGCCAGGCCAAGCAGGGTAAACGTCGGCATCCGCTCCAGGATCGCCAGGCGCGTGTTCATGGAGAGTTGGTGGAGAGGCCTTAGCACCTCAACAACCGCCACGGGCATGTCCGGGTTGATGAAGAGGACGCCCATGATGGTGGAGACGGCTTCGGGGCGGTGGTCGCAGCAGTGGAGCCGCATCGGGTCCGTGAGGCCCGAGTACATCCACATCGGCTTCTTGTGCGCCTGAAGCGGAGCGATGCGGCGCCTCACGAAGTCCTCTGCGATCATCTGGCCGGTGAGGCCACTCTCCCAGAGAAGCTTCATGCGGCCCACCAGCTCCGCGATTTGCGGGTTCCTGAAGGCCAGCTTGCCCCAGTGGGAGTTCTTCACGGGCAGCGCCTCCGGGACGTCGAGGAAGGAGCTCTGCGACTTGACGCCGATGAGGAGCCATTTCTGCCGGAAGTCGTCCACCTTCTTCACCACCGCCGTGACGGGCTTCTCGCCGTTCCACGACATGGGGATGTAGACATCCCCCATGCCGTCCGCGATGCGGAAGGAGAC
Source organism: Poa annua (assembly GCA_026929855.1). Taxonomy (NCBI): domain Eukaryota; kingdom Viridiplantae; phylum Streptophyta; class Magnoliopsida; order Poales; family Poaceae; genus Poa; species Poa annua. The sequence continues at coordinate 23,175,901 of CM049439.1, read as the reverse complement.
GCACCCCGTTCGCTCGAGGTTGGCGGAGCTCCGGAGTGCGTAGAAGCTCCGGAAGAGAGCCACCGAAGGCCGCACCCCCAGATACGCCTCGCAGAGATAGGCGAAGATGGAGAGGATCAGGATGGAGTTGGGGTGCAGATGGAGGAGGTGGATCTGGTAGAACTCGAGGATCGCCTCCAGGAAGGGCGAGTAGGGCGGCACCAGCCCGGCGTATATGGTGTGGAGGAAGATGGGGAAAAACCCCACCGGGAGCCGGCCGAGCCTCGCGGCCTGGAGAGCGCTGGCGCCGTGCTCATTGGTCTTCCCGGCAACCAGGTGTTGGATCTTGTCCAGCGCCACCCCGTTGAAGCGCTCCCTGACCAGGGCGGGGCCAAGCGCCCCTTCCCCCTGCGCGCTCGCAGAGGACTTCGCCATCGCCGCCTTGCCCTTCGCGGAAGCCATCGCCGGAAGAAGAAGAAGTGCGGGAGAGCGCGGAGGAGTCGAGGATCGCCAGAGTGAGGAAGCTCGGAGATGGGAGATTGGAAGGCTGGGCGCGCAAAGTGAGAGCAGTAACGGCTGCTCGAGCCGGCGCGCAGGCTTTATGTCCCGTCTGAGCAGTTACCGGGGCGTGGTGGGACCCCCCACGACGCACGCCCCACCAGAGAGATCGTGGCGTCGCAGACGCGCGGCTGATCGACGCGTGTCTCGGGTTGGCCGGACACTTTGGGCCCACGACGCTTCGCCTGAGCCCGGTGGGCTTTGCCATGCCCGTCATGGGCCCGGGGGCTACTGTCGGCCCAGTGGAATCCAGGGTGTGCAGGGTCCAGTCTCCACAGCCCTCGCAAGCGACAGTATCGAAGAAACGACTAAGGACCAAGCAAAACGCTTGGAGAGACCCTCGAGAGGAAAAGCCCTCTAGAGGGCCTGAAGGGGCAGCAAGGGCCTGGAGAGGCTCCCTCCGCGACTGCCCCTCTACAAGGCTCTCTCCCCTGTAGAGGAGTCAACACAAATCCCTCCACAGGACCGCTCCGGCCCTGTAGAGATGCTTCGCTGTGAAGCAACCGCCGCAGAGCGCACATGGCTTCTGCCGCGGCCGCAGGGTGACGCGCGCGTCTGCGCGCGGTGACGGCGACGCCGCAGTTGCCGTTCGGGTGATTAAAGGAGTCAACAAAGCCGGACTACGAAGCTTTCCCCTTTGGTGATAAAGCAGATGGTCGGCGCTACGCTCCAACGACGACGTCACCGTGGGCACCCCCACGATCTCTGCGGCGCCGTCTGGCCGTCCTGCACGGACGGTGGCTTTCCTGCGCTAAGGACAGGCTTTACGACCATGGACCGAGTCCATGGACAACCCAGCTGCGGTGCACCCTGCTCCTCCTTTTCGTCGCCATGTGGGAACCCTTCCGCTGCGCGGTGCGCAAGGATGAGGCCCGGGGCGTCTATAAAAGGAGAGGGAACACCTCCGTAGCAGAGGGACGATGAATCGACCATTCCGACCTTGAGCACTATACGGTAGCATAGTTTAGCCTAACACACTCGAGGAGGAGGAAGACCCTCGAGTTTCCTCCTGGAGCTCCGCTCTGCCAAAAGAGAGCCCTCGGCAAGCTCATTGTATTGTACCCTCCGCAGTGCAATACAGACAAGCAGGAGTAGCGGTGTTACCTCCTCCTGAGGGCCGTGAACCTGGGTACGGGCTGGTGTCCTTCTCTGTCGTGGTGTCCCTCCACAGGCTCGACGAGCACCGTCGCCGTGCCGGTTAAGGGTTGTTTGACCTCCGCGTTCAGCCCCCCTTCGAACATTCTCTTCAGAGTGTGAACACCCCTGTCTCGTGGGAGTCACTCTCCGACACTATTATTGATATGAAAGAAGGAAATATTAGATACCAATTCCCACTCAAGAAAGGTATGTAACACTTCCCTAGAAAAAGAATGAAGCTACCTTTTGATTCTATCATTCGTACAAATTACGATGTTGATGCTTCATCTCTTGGAAACACTTGAATATCACATTCTGTGCCTAGCTGAAAGGCGTTAAAGAAAAGAGCTTATGGGAGACAACCCACCTTTTTATTTCTGTTATTTTATTTTGTTGAGTCAAGGAACATGTCTATCTCTGTAGCAATTCCTTTGTATCTTTATTTTATTGCATTGTTGTGTCAAGTTAAGCCTCTAGTAGAAAGTTGATGCTAGATTTGGATTCCTGCGCAAGAACAGTTTTTCTGCTGTCCACCGTTTAATTCGTAAGAATTCACAGATAAATCAAAATGACCTGGGATTTTTTGTGCGTGATCCTCAGATATGTATGCAACTTTCATTAGTTTTGAGTTTTCTTATTTGAACAAGTTAAGTGCCTCGAAAAAATTCATCTTTACGGACTGTTCTGTTTTTGACAGATTCTGCCATTTATTTTGCATTGCTCCTTTTGCTGTTTTCGAATGGATCTTTTTGTTCTATAAAATAGTAGTGGATGTAGCTAATGTCCAGTAGCATGTGTAATGGTTTTGTCCAAGCAGAATATAAGAATTTTTGATTATGCACTAACACTCTAATGAAGTTTACTTTGAGTTTGGTGTGTAGGAAGTTTTCAAGGATCAATAGAGAAGGATTATGTGATGTGATCAAGAAGATGAAAGAGCCTAAGTTTGGGGATGCCCCCGTGGGTCACCCAAGCATATTTTAAGAAGACTCAAGCGTCTAAGTTTGGGGATGCCCAAGGCATCCCCTTCTTCATCAACAAACTATCAGGTCCTCTCTAGTGAAACTATATTTTAATTCTGACACATCTTATGTGCTTTACTTGAAGCGTCTGTTTGTTTTTGTTTTTGGTTTCGTTATTTTCATTCTCTGAATAAAATGGATCCTAGCATTCCTTTGTGGGAGAGAGACACGCTCCGCTTTTTCTTATGAATACTCGTATTCTCCACTATTATTTGTTGAGTATTCTTCTATGTTACTTCAATACTATTAGCTCTTGTTTTTCATGCATCTCTTGTTAGAGTTGTTAGTTTTCTTATATCATACTCTCATATCTCATTGTTAAATACTTGTAGAGTTTATTTTTAGATAAGTTGATTGGTGTTTGGTTAAGAACAGAAAATGTTAAATGTGGTAGATGGTACGATGAAATGATACATAATCTTGTAGATCATTAAATTGTGTCACTTGAATCATTGATGTTGTTTTGAGATATTAATATGCTTAATGGTAAAACATGATGGTTTAGTAAAGTGGAATGATTAATGGTTGGTCTAGAAAACTTGAATCTGTGCCACACTTAAATATCCAGTTGATAGCATAAGATATATGACTTCTAATGTTAAAAACAACCGTAATGACTTTGTGTTATGCGCTACGGTCGGGGTCCCAACAGTGACTTGTTCATTTGCCACAGTCCCTCATGGAGTGATTTTCATTATGCCTTGTAAGATCATATTTCTAGTTGGAATCTTTTTGCTTGTGAGTTCTAAGCTGCGGTTTTCATGGCACTTCCACCACCATATTTATTTGCCTCTTCGATACTTTGCATTGCCCTTTCTCACATTGAGAGTTGGTGCATACTTCGCGGGTACATCCAAAACTCATGGGAGATCTTCATCATGTTCTCCTACACATAAGCCAAATATTTTTCTCAAAACACCCACCATACCTACCTACTACAGCATTTCCATAGCTGTTCCGAGATATATTGCCATGCAACTTTCATCTTACATTACATGACTTGTTGTCATTTATCATTTATATATTGCCTTGCATGATTCTTTACAGCTGATGTGTGGTTTTACCCATGTTACGCTAGATCATTGCATATCCTGCTACACTGGCAGAGGCACCGTTTCATACACTATGTTTTATTCCTTATGAGTTACTTGTATCAAAAGTGTATTGTCATATTAGAATGTTTGCCCCTAAAAGTGAAAAGAGCCATGGAGGCCATCGAAAAGAGAAACAGAAAAAATAAAAATAAAAAATAGAAAAAGAGAATAGAGAAAAAAAAGAAAAAGAAAAGGGGGCATCGAAAAGAGAAACAGAAAAAGTAAAAAAAAATAGAAAAAGAGAAAAGAGAAAAAAAAGAAAAAAAAAGGGGGCAACATTACTACTCTTTATCCACACTTGTGCTCATGTTATAGCACCTGTAGTATTCATAGTCATCATTTGTGCTCATGTTTAGCACCTTTACTCCATATGAGAGAATTTTCATGTTTTACTTGCATAACTATGTGGGGAACTTTACATTATAGAACTTGGCTTGTATATTCCAATGATGAGCCTCCTCAAAAGTGCTCTAGGTCTTCATGAGCAAGCAAGTTGGATGCACCTCCACTAGTTCCATTGGAGAGCTTTCATACACTTATAGCTCTATGTGCATACGTTGTGTGGTAATCACTACTCCTTGCATAGCTTTGATTGTAAGACTTCCTCTTGTCTAATGATCACTTTCAGCTGTGTGAGACTTTCTTCCGTTGGCCTTCCAAACCCCCCTTATTATTCTTTTAGCCACAACATCCTGGTGCCAGGAACCAACGATGAATGCTTGCTTGTTGTTGCTTGACTTGATCCTTTCACAAAGTTGTCATGAGTGTTGGATGCATTAGATGATTATATTGTTATTCTTGAAGCTTAAATCATCTTTAATATCTACTTTGCACGGTTGATTGTTCTCTAGTATTGATTCATTGAAAGTTTTACTTTGTTCTTCCTACTTGTTTACTAATTACTCATTTGATATCAATATAAACTACATCTTTTATTTATTTGATCTCAATTTACATGCATTACATTATTATATGATCAAAAGATTGTATGAAAGCATGTCACTTCAGAAATTATTCTTGTTATCGTTTTACCTACTCGGGACGAGTAGAACTAAGCTTGGGATGCTTGATACGTCTCCAAAGTATCTATAATTTCTTATGTTCCATGCTTATATTATACCAATTGCTACATGTTTTATATACACTTTATATGGTTTTTATGCATTTTCTAGGACTAACCTATTAACAAGATGCCACAGCGCCAGTTCCTTGTTTTCTGCTGTTTTTGGTTTCAGAAAAACTGTTAAGGAAATATTCTCGGAATTGGACGAATCAAAAGCCAAAGTCCCTATTTTTCTCGGGAGCTTCCAGAACACCGAAGACGAGATGGAGTAGGGCACCGAGGCGCCCACACCACGTGGCGGCGCGGGTCCCCCCCTGGCCGCGCCGGGACATGGTGTGGGGCCCTCGGGGCTCCACCGCCTTCGCCCTTTCGCCTACAAATACCCCCCCCCCCCCCCCCCCGACGAAATAAGACCTTGAGCCCGCAGACTTTTCCACGATACGTTCCAGAGCCACCGCCGCCTTCAACCCTAGTTTGGGAGGGTTCAGAAGCTCTTCCCGGCACCCTGCCGGAGAGGGGAATCATCACCGGAGGGATCTACATCACCATGCCCGCCTCCGGACTGATGCGTGAGTTGTTCATCCTTGGACTATGGGTCCATAGCAGTAGCTAGATGGTTGTCTTCTCCTATTGTGCCATCATGTTTAGATCTTGTGAGCTGCCTATCATGATCAAGATCATCTTTATGTAATGCTACATGTTGTGTTTGCTGGGATCCGATTAATAATTGAGTACTATGTCATTTGCTTCATAATATATCTTGTGAGTGCGTTATTTATGATCTTGCATGCTCTCCGTTACTAGTAGATGCTCTGGCCAAGTAGATGCTTGTGACTCCAAGAGGGGGTATTTATGCTCGATAGTGGGTTCATGTCTCTATTTAATCTGGGGGAGTGACAGCAACCTCTAAGATTGTAGATGTACTGTTGCTACTAGGGATAAAATAGTAGTTTTTTATCTAAGGATATTTGTGCTACTTACATTACATACTTTACTTAATGTAATAATCTGTTGCTTGCCACTTAATACTGAATGGTGTTGCGGATGCTATCCTGAAGGCGGATTATTAGTCATAGATGAAGTTGGATGACGGTCTATGTATCATGTTGTAATGCCCAAATGAATCTCACACTAGACATCATGACTTGTATATGCATTGTTATGCAGTTCTTTATTCTGTCAATTGCCCAGCTGTAATTTGTTTACCCGTATGTATGCTATTATTATTTATGGAGAGACACCACTAGTGAACTGTGGACCCCGGTCATTTTTCCTTAAACTGATAATTCAACCTACTGCAATCCTGTTACTTTTATTCTCTGCAAACAAACATCATTTTCCACACATACGTTTAATCCTTTGTTACAGCAAGCCAGTGAGATTGACAACCTCACTGTTAAGTTGGGGTAAAGTATCTTGGTTGTGTTGTGTGCAGGTTCCACGTTCGTGGTTGACACCGGTAGTGCGCCCTGCCAAGATCAACCGCAGCAACCTTCGGAAGAATTCTAGTTTCCTACTGGATTGATAACCTTGGTTTCACAACTGAGGGAAATTTGCTGCAGCACTACTTCATACCTTCCTCTTGGGGTTTCCCAACAACACCACACCGGTGCATCACCAGCGCCGCCCACTCCCCTCCGCCGCGATCTAGCCTCCGGGGAGATTCTCGGGGCGAAACGCGTCCACCCCGCCCACAAGGTGTTCGGCGTTCTGCCCGACCTAGCCATGGACTCCGACACCGAGGAGATGCTCATTGAGCTCTTCAACGAGGAAGATCCGACCGCCATCGACAACGAAGAACACCTGCTGATCTTGACCTCCCTCGCCGGCTTGCTCGCCCATGACGCATGGCCGCGGCGTGTTGGATCGATGCGCGGTCGCCGCAAGAGCAAGCCGAGGCAGCGGTACGAGGGGTACTGCATCCTCTACTCTGACTACTTCCTCGATGATCCCACCCAGGACGAGAAGGTGGTCCGGCGCCGTTTCAGGATGAACCGCAAGCTCTTCATCAAGATCATACAAGCCATCTGGGAGTTCGACACCTACTTCAAATTGAAGAAGGACTGCACCGGCACGGTAGGCTTTACCTCTATTCAGAAGTGCACGATGGCCGTGAGGTTGCTTGCATACGGTGCTCCTGCAGATGCACATGATGACTATCTGCGCATGAGCGAGTCCACGGCCATTGAGTGCTTGAACAAGTTCTGTCGAGCAGTGGTTGCAGTCTTTTGCCCATCGTACTTGCGATCACCCAATGCGCAAGACACTGCTCGCCTCCTGATATGTCTCAAACGTATCTATAATTTCTTTTGTTCCATGCTTATATTATACCAATTGCTACATGTTTTATATACACCTTATATCATTTTTATGCATTTTTTGGGACTAACCTATTAACAAGATGCCACAGTGCCAGTTCCTGTTTTTCTGCTGTTTTTGGTTTCAGAAAAGTTGTTCAGGAAATATTCTCGGAATTGGAGGAAACAAAAGCCAAAACTCCTATTTCCCGGAAGGATCCAGAACACCGAAGAGGAGACGGAGAGGGGCCACGAGGCAGCCACACCTGGTGGTGGCGCGGCTCCTCCCTTGGCCCTACCGTGACATGGTGTGGGGCCCACGGGCGCCCACCGACGTTGCCCTTTCGCCTATTTAATCCCCTCGACGGAAAAACCCTAAGGACCCGAGCAATTTTCCACGAAAAGTTCCAGAGCCGCCGCCACCGTCGACCCTAGTTCGGGAGGGTTCAGAAGCTCTTCCCGGCACCCTGCCGGAGAGGGGAATTATCACCGGAGGGCTCTATATCACCATGCCCGCCTCCGGACTGATGTGTGAGTAGTTCATCCTTGGACGACTGATACGTCTCAAACGTATCTATAATTTCTTATGTTCCATGCTTATATTATACCAAATGCTACATGTTTTATATACACCTTGCATTGTTTTATGCATTTTCTGGGACTAACCTATTAACAAGATGCCACAGTGCCAGTTCCCTGTTTTCTGCTGTTTTTGGTTTCAGAAAACCAGTTAAGGAAATATTCTCGGAATTGGACGAAATTAATACCAAAGTCCCTATTTTTCACGGGAGGTTCCAGAACACCGGAGAGCTAACGGAGAGGGGCCATGAGGCCCCCAGATGAGGTCCCGGCGCGGCCCCACTCCTGGCCGCGCCAGCACCTCATGAGGGCGCCTCGGCCCTCCACCGCCTTCGCACTTTCGCCTACTTAAAGCCCCTGACAATACAAGACCTAATACCCGAACACTTTTCCACGAAACATTACGGAGCCGCCGCCGTCGTCAACCCTAGTTCGGGACGGTTCAGAACCTCTTCCCGGCACCCTGTCGGAGAGGGGCATCATCACCGGAGGGCTCTACGTCACCATGCCCGCCTCCGGACTGATGCGTGAGTAGTTCATCCTTGGACTACGGGTCCATAGCAGTAGCTAGATGGTTGTCTTTTCCTATTGTGCCATCATGTTTAGATCTTGTGGGCTGCCTATCATGATCAAGATCATCTTTATGTAATGCTATATGTTGTGTTTGCTGGGATCCGATGAATATTGAATATTATGTCATTTGCTTGATAATATATCATGTTGTGTGTTGTTTATGATCTTGCATGCTCTCCGTTGCTAGTAGATGCTCTGGCCAAGTAGATGCTTGTGACTCCAAGAGGGGGTATTTATGCTCGATAGTGGGTTCATGTCTCTATTTAATCTGGGGAGTGACAGCAACCTCTAAGATTGTAGATATACTGTTGCTACTAGGGATAAAACAGTAGTACTTTGTCTAAGGATAATTGTATTACTTACATTACACACTTTGCCTAATGCAATAATCTGTTGCTTGCAACTTAATACTGAAAGGGGTGCAGACGCTAACCGGAAGGTGGATTATTAGTCATAGATGCGGTTGGAACGGTCTATGTATATTGTTGTAATGCCCAAATGAATCTCACACTAGACATCATGACATTAGTACATGCATCATTATGCAGCTCTTTATTCTGTCAATTGCCCAGCTGTAATTTGTTTACCCACATGTATGCTATTATTATTATTATTTATGGAGAGACACCACTAGTGAACTGTGGACCCCGGTCCTTTTCTTTAAACTGGTAATACAACCAACTACAAACTGCTTTCTTTCATTCTCTGCAAACAAACATCATCTTCCACACATACGTTTAATCCTTTGTTACAGCAAGCCGGTGAGATTGACAACCTCACTATTTCGTTGGGGCAAAGTAGTTTGATTCTGTTGTGCAGGTTCCACGTCAGTGCCGGAATCCCTGGTGTTGCGTCGTGCCATATTCCGCCACCGACAACCTTCAGACGTGTTCTTCATCTCCTACTGGTTCGATAACTTTGTTTTCATAACTGAGGGAAGACTTACCGCTGCACTCATCATACCTTCCTCTTGGGGTTTTCCCAACAACACCACCGTGTGCATCAACGAGGGGTCCCTAGCAGTAGCTAGATGGTTGTCTTCTCCACTTGTGCTATCTTGTTTAGATGTTGTGAGCTGCTGATGCATGTAAAATGCATACATGAACTTTGCATTATATTACTCATATTTCATCCATATTTGCTTCATATAAGGGTCATATCAATGTTTTATAATGTTTTGGGGAATATTTCACACTTTCCCTATTTATTTGGAATTAACCTTGTGCTGTCAGAAAACCCCTTTTTGTATATTTTGATGTTTCAGGGACCCAAACGACGTCCAAATGACCTAATATTCCACGGAGATCATTTTTTGGAAGGAACAAGGCTTAGGAGCGAAGGAAGAGCAAAATTGAAAGGCCGAGGGCCAAAAGAGGTGGGCCCACGCGGCCAGATTCCTTGGCCGCGTGGGGCACGTCATCTCAGCCCTCGAGCGTCCGATGCCGTCGATCTTCGTCTCCCTGGCTTCATCTTGACCTAAAAACGATTATAAAAATAGCCCCCCGAACCCTTTCGGAGAGGAGCGCCGCAGAAACACAGAAACCACAAAACAAAGACTTGTAGCTTCAGATTGGAGGGGGAAAACTCCGGCGGGGCGCTGCCGGTGTGGTCTCCAACTTCTCCAACGACTTCTCCACCGTTTCCATGATGAAGAGGGAGTAATCCACCCCTGGACTATGGGTTTGTGGAAGTAACTTATGTATCTCTACTGTCTCTTGAGCTTCACTAATTAGTGCCATATGAGCTGCTGAACATGATTATGGTCATATATGTAATACCTTTGTGGTGGATCTCTTAAGTTGATATATGTTATGATGATTGCCAATATTATGTCTTTGTTATGAAAGTAGATGCATATTATGTACCCCGTTCTTGTCTATGTGTTTTGATCCAACATGTTTATGAGAGCGTGTGAGGGGGAACGTGTGCATTAGTTGGAGTAACGGGGGTGGTTTTGTGGTAAGTTGACAGCAATACCCCGTGATCCACTTGGGTTTTTACCTTACTTTGGTTCCTCACTAGGTATAAAGGAAATACGATGCTACCGGGGGTATGTGGGTGACATTGCCACTATCACCATGACTAGATCTAGCATGTTCTTATTTAAACTTCATGTCATTGAACTTAAAGCTATACTATGTTTATCTTAATTACTGAGGTGTTATGATTTAGTTCGCATCTTGGTGGAGTATAAGAGAGATTAATAACCAAAATATCTCTATGTTAGGATGTGATGCCCATATTATTAATAACTTGCCTTGTTGCAATCTCATATGTCAATTCCTATGTTCCATTATCTACCACCATATAAAAGAGAGAGTGCATTTGTGAAACCATGAACCCCAGTCCATTTTTAATCATAAGAAACACCTTTCCAACACTTTTATTGCACTTTATATTTTCTGTTATTATTAAATCCGAAAATACAAAAATACTTTTACATCTTGCAAACACCATACAAACCACAAAAACATCATCTCATATCATTTATACCATCCTTGCACTTTTATTTATACCATTGCATATTTACTTTTGTTTTGCATTTGTTATTTATATATCTTTTACTTACACCTTGTGCTTGACAACCACTTGGTGAGGTTGAGTGCACAAAACAATCTACTTTGTTTTGTAGGTTACATAAAGAAGGATAAGGAGACAACAACTTTTGGTTCATTTCCCCGAGAGTTCGATATTAAACCCTCGAGTCACCCTCGTGGGGAAAATAAGTATTTTCCCTTACTATACACTTTGCACTTGGAGTCTCAACCAAACTCATATTATTTTGTTGATGCAGGTGATCACATCATCATCGTTAAGCATCTGGAGTATCAAGACTATTTTCTTGCGCCGTTGCCGGGGAAGTGAGCAAGTAAAGAGTTGTCCCACAAGTCTTCATCAACTGTGCAAGATATTTTCTGGTGGACTTGCTGGACAAGTGGAAAGGATATCTCAACATCACCAACGTGTGCAAACACCTAAGCTTGGGGAGGTTGCACCTCTGTGAGAATCATCTTACCCATCTTTTTACCTTCAAAGCATTATATTTTGTTTTGTTTTGTCATTTTTATATTTCGGTTTAGTATTTTATTTTCAGTTTTGCATTTTGTTTTACTTTTGTTATTTCGGTTTACATTGTTTTAGTGTCATTTTATTTTCAGTTTTGCATTAAAAATTAAAAAAATACATAAAAACTTGCTATAATGGAAAAGAGAACTTTTTGGCCATTTAGTGTTAAGAACTTTCCTCAAGATATGAATATCCTTGTTGAAGAATTTGATATTGATCATAATATCACTAAAAAAATCTATGAACGTCGTTTTTATGGTAAACCTAAAGAAGATCCTATGCAACATCTTAAGAAGTTTAATGAAAGATGCAAAGTGTTAGACTTAAAACATGCCAATGTTAATGTGATTAAAGTTAAGCTTTTTCCCTACTCTCTTGCTGGGAAAGCCTTAGATTGGATATTAAGATGCCCCCCTAGTAATTTTAACACTTGGTTTAATTTAAAAGCTGCATTTATTGAAAGATTTTGTTCTACTGAAACTATATCTAATCTTAGACAAATAGTTTTTGCCTTTAAACAAGAGGAAGAAGAACCTTTGATAAAAACTTGGGAAATGTTTAGAGGCGTAGCCTTTGGAATGGAACATGGTCTAAGGGATTGGATGCTTATGCATATATTTTACAGGGGATTGTCTGAAATCTCTAGAATCTTTTTGGATAATGAATGTAAGGGCTCTTTTATGAACACTCATGCTGCTAATATTCATATTTTGCTTGATGGTTTACTTTTGGAAGTGAAAATTAAAGAAAGTCTTGAAAAGGCTCAAATACCTGAAGATGTTTTTGATGACCGTCATGAACTATATAATCTATACAGTAGAAAGAAAAAGGTTGAAGAAGTTAAGATGCTCAGTGAAGTCAAGGAACCACTACTTGACTTAGAGAGTTGCAGCTTGCATGAACTTATGTCTATTTTACAGAAATTTGCTAGTGATTCTTCTATTAATATTAATCAAGCTGGTTTTGGTTCTTTTATGGCTAGTCATGTTTTAAATGAGAAAATTGCTAGGTGCAACAAAGAAGCTATGACACCACCTAATCTTGGGGATATTTGGGTTCCCAAAGTACTAGTAATAATTGGAAAAGAGACACACCATGCCATATTAGATCTAAGATCTAGTGTCTCTGTTATGTGTAAGGAACTATATGAAGTACTTGAATTAAAGAATATTGAAAAATGCTCTATTAAACTTTCACTTGTTGATGATTCCATTAAATATGCTTTAGGAAAAGTAAGTTATGTTATGGTAGAGTTACACATGACTTTTGTGCCTGTTGACTTTGTAATAATGGACATGGGGAATAAAACCTCTAGTCCTATCATTTTGGGAAGACCTTTTCTTCGTACTACAGATGCTATAATAGATTCAAAGGAGGGGAACGTGAAGTTTCAGTTCCCACACAAGAAGTGCATTAAGCACTTTCCAAGGAAGAGGGACACATCAAGGTTCAAACTCCCTCACGAGTTTCGTCCACTTTAAATATCAAGTAAGAAGCCTAGCTATACGGCTACACCCCGGTTGTTTTTATTTGAGATTTTCTTTGAGTCCTCTTGCTGTACCAAGAGACTTTGTTTTTAGTTTAGCTTCTGGAATTTTTAATAAAGTGCCAAGTTTTACCCATTTGGGCTTTGAAAGTTGCTTTTTCCATTCGGAGATTTTATTCCAGCACGAATCTGTGCACGGTATGATTTTTAATTCCTATTATGTAACTCCGAATGAGCTGAAATTTGAACTATAGTTGCAACTTTTCATCCTCTGTAAGCGTGAATTTTTCAGATTTTTTTGACATATTTAAGTGGGGTAAAAAAATACGTTTTTCTGCTGCTGTTGTCTAGACAGATTCTGTCCCATTTTGTTTTATGCATTCTTTAAGATTTTAACTTGAATCTTTTTTTATCCAATTGAGTTTATTAGAAGGAATACAACATTATACAATTTCTGGACATGTTTCTTATGTTTGTCTAAGGATTTCATATAGCAAGCAATTCTATTGTTTTGTGCCTACTAATGTCACCCCACAGAAAAGAAATGGGAGAAACGGTGTTTTGAAGTTTTTTCAAAGGGATTAGAGGAGATGCACCAAGAGCTATCCAAGGATGGTGAAGACCATAAGCTTGGGGATGTGAAGACAACCCCACTGAACCAACATACTCTCGGTTTGCACACGTCTAACTTCTGTTTTTTGTTCATTGCACTTTATCGTATAAACTTAGAGCGTTTTTGTTCTTTTTGTATTTCGGTTTGGTATTTTGTTTGAGACCACCACTTTTTATTTATGTTATGAGAGAGCTACTGGAAGTTTGGGTTGAATTAAGTTGTATGGTATAAAAATATTGGGAAGAGAATGTTTGAGTTGATTTAAAAGATACGTATAGTTGCATGATTCATGTGCTTTGTTAATGCATATTAATATGCAAGTGTCTTGTCTAGAGTTATTTCTTATTCATGTTTTATATGCTGAATGATGCTTTACTTTGTTTAACATGAAATGGTTAGCTCTATGGACACTTATGCATGCATTTAGATGGTCAACTTTCTCCCTCTTGCTAGCCCAAAAACTCTAACAAGTAAAAAGCTTGTTTTCCAACACCTTCAACCAAGTTTTTCCAGTGAGCCCACCATATCTACCTATTAGCTAATATGCTATTCCAAGTATGTTTACCAAGTTATATTGTTTTATCTATGCTTCCAAATTAAGATGCTTATGTTATTGGGATTGTCATGGGTTAAGTTGGTCTAAAAACTCTCACGAACTTGATGCACACATTACTTTTCATTCACTTAATAAACATGACCCATTGTGATTAAGATTATGATGTTTTGGGCTTGACAAAGGTCTTTGGTTAGAAGCTAGCTCATACGTGCTGACACGTGGAAAGCTTTCAACATTGCACTTTATTCTATATGAAAGTTGATATCATGTTCCTTTGGTGATGGATGCCTAACATTACGTGAAATAATGAAGGAAACTTAGTAAGTTCGGGTGAGTGATATTATTGGCTAGAGAGACACTTGTGGCGGCTAACCTAAGCCATGTGGATCATGGTGGAAATTTGCAACATAACCATAGTGGAGGAATCCATGACACATCTCATAACAGAAAAAGCATTTACAAGAAAAAAGCATGAGTAAAGAAAGAGATGTAGAGATGTCCACTGTTTGCTTGCTTTGTCATTTGGACATGTGCCCACTTTCATGTCCTGGGGCAAAGGGTACCCGGGGTGATACTCTCTATGATGTCACTTTTATTCACGATGACTGTAACCTTCACTTGCTTTGTGGCCCAAGTTGAGTAACCAGTCGGAGAGGTTTTTGTTTTCAACGGGCATGAGGCTTTTGACCCATACTTTGTCAAGCACATAACTCATATTTGCTTTCACTTTCAACTATTAATCACTAAAGATGCTATGATAGGGGCAATGAGAACTTCACACCAATGATCACTACATGGCAAACATTAGCTTAAGTTGAAGCATTTGGAAGCTAGATGATACTCTTACATGTTATTCCTCTACTTATTTATCTATCTTTCCAAAGTGTCCACCTTTTATATTCAGATTTCTAGAACAATACTCTATGACCAACCTAGGATATCTTTTACTTTTCATTTATGCATTCATTTGGTCCATAGAACTTTTCTTTCATGTTACACTTTGTGAATTATCATTGAACATCTTTAACTTGAATATTTAATATCTCTTGATAATATGTCTTGTATGTTGCTACTCTTTATTAAAGAATGAATCATTTGACTCTATGTAGCAATCGTCTTTGATATCCTTTGCTAAGTAATAAAATGCCAAGTCCATGTTTAGTTTTATCACCTTCATACTCGAGGACGAGTATAGGTTAAGCTTGGGGATGTTGATGCATGTAAAATGCATACATTAACGTTGCATTATATTACTCATATTTCATCCATATTTGCATCATATAAGGGTTATATCAATGTTTTGGGGAATATTTCACACTTTCCCTATTTATTTGGAATTAACCCTGTACTGTCAGAAAACCCTTTTTTGTATATTTTGACGTTTCAGGGAACCAAACGACGTCCAAATGACCTAATATTCCACGGAGATCATTTTTTGGAAGGAACAAGGCTTAGGAGCGAAGGAAGAACAAAAATGGAAGGCCGAGGGCCAAAAGAGGTGGGCCCACGCGGCCAGATTCCTTGGTCGCGTGGGGCACCTCATCTCAGCCCTCGAGCCTCCGATGCCGTCGATCTTTGTCTCCCTGGGTTCGTCTTGACCTAAAAACGACTATAAAAATAGCCCCCCGAACCCTTTCGGAGAGTAGCGCCGCAGAAACACAGAAACCAGGAAACAGAGACCTGGAGCTGCAGATTGGAGGGGGAAAACTCCGGCGGGGCGCTGCCGGTGTGGTCTCCACCTTCTCCAACGATTTCTCCACCGTCTCCATGATGAAGAGGGAGTAGTCCACCCCTGGACTATGGGTTTGTGGAAGTAACTTATGTATCTCTCCTCTCTCTTGAGCTTCACTAATTAGTGCCATATGAGCCGCTGAACATGATTATGGTCATATATGTAATACCTTTGTGGTGGATCTCTTAAGTTGATATATGTTATGACGATTGCCAATATTATGTCTTTGTTATGAAAGTAGATGCATATTATGTATCCCGTTCTTGTCTATGTGTTTTGATCCAACATGTTTATGAGAGCGTGTGAGGGGGAACGTGTGCGTTAGTTGGAGTAACGGGGGTGGTTTTGTGGTAAGTTGACAGCAATACCATGATCCACTTGGGTTTTTATCTTACTTTGTTGCCTCACTAGGGATAAAGGAAATACCATGCTACCGGTGGTATGTGGGTGACATTGCCACCATCACCATGACTAGATCTAGCATGTTCTTATTTAAACTTCATGTCATTGAACTTAAAGCTATACTCTGTTTATCTTAATTCCTGAGGTGTTATGATTTAGGTCGCATCTTGGTGGAGTATAAGAGAGATTAATAACCAAAAGATCTCTATGTTAGGATGTGATGCCCATATTATTAATCACTTGTCTTTTTGCAATCTCATATGTCAATTCCTATGTTCCATTATCTACCACTATATAAAAGAGAGAGTGCATTTGTGAAACCATGAACCCCAGTCCATTTTAATCATAAGAAACACCTTTCCAACACTTTTATTGCATTTTACATTTTCTGTTATTATTAAATCCGAAAATACAAAAATACTTTTACATCTTGCAAACACCATACAAACCACAAAAACATCATCTCATATCATTTTTACCATTCTTGCACTTTTATTTATACCATTGCATATTTACTTCTGTTTTGCATTTGTTATTTATATATCTTTTACTTACACCTTGTGCTGGACAACCACTTGGTGAGGTTGAGGGCACAAAACAATCTACTTTGTTTTGTAGGTTACATAAAGAAGGATAACGAGACAACAACTTTTGGTTCATTTCCCCGAGAGTTCGATATTAAACCCTCGAGTCACCCTCGTGGGGAAAATAAGTCTTTTCCCTTACTATACACTTTGCACTTGGAGTCTCAACCTAACTCATATTCTTTTGTTGACACAGGTGATCACATCATCATCGTTAAGCATCTGGAGTATCAGCTGCCTATCATGATCAAGATCATCTTATTGTAATGCTACATGTTGTGTTTCCTGGGATCCGATGAATATTGAGTACTATGTCATTTGCTTCATAATATATTATGTGTGTGTTATTTATGATCTTGCATGCTCTCCGTTACTAGTAGATGCTCTGGCCAAGTAGATGCTTGTGACTCCAAGAGGGGGTATTTATGCTCGATAGTGGGTTCAGTCTCCATTTAAGTCTGGGGAGTGACAGCAACCTCTAAGGTTGTGGATGTACTATTGCTAGTAGGGATAAAACAGTGATGCTTTGTCTAAGGATAATTGTGTTACTTACATTACACACTTTACTTAATGCAATAATCTGTTGCTTGCAACTTAATACTGAATGGGGTGCAGACGCTATCCGGAAGGTGGATTATTAGTCATAGATGCGGTTGGAACGGTCTATGAATATTGTTGTAATGCCCAAATGAATCTCATACTAGACACCATGACAATTATATGCATCATTATGCAGTTCTTTATTTTGTCAATTGCCCAGCCGTAATTTGTTTACCCACATGTATGCTATTAGTTATTTATGGAGAGACACCACTAGTGAACTGTGGACCCCGGTCCATTCTTTTACATCGATAATACAACCTACTGCAAACACTGTTTCCTTTCATTCTCTGCAAACAAACATCATCTCCCACACTATATGTCTAATCCTTTGTTTACAGCAAGCCGGTGAGATCGACAACCTCACTGTTGAGTTGGGGCAAAGTATCTTGGTGTTGTTGTGTGCAGGCCCCTCGTCAAGTCCATCAAGACTTTCCGGCGCCATTGCTAGGAAGAAGAAGCACCTTTGTTCAACTCCCTGCAGCTCAGAAGATTGTCTGGCACCGTTGACACCTTCAAAAGCGTCTTCATCTCCTACTGGTTCGATAACCTCTTTTTTTTATAACTGAGGGAAGACTTGCTGCTACACTCTTCACACCTTCCTCTTGGGGTCTCCCAACCAACACGCTCGTGTGCATCAAGATTTTCTGGCGCCGTTGCCGGGGTGATGAAACACTTCTGCAAGGGGAGTCTCTCACTTCCAATTTTTTTATTTTGTTTTTGTCTTGCTTAGTTTATTTTTATTATTGTCTTGTTTGCTTATTATTATTAAAAACACAAAAAATTAGTTACTTGCATTTTTATATTTTGGTTTTTACTTTATTTTTGCTAAAATGAATACTGCTGAGAATACTAAGTTGTGTGACTTTACTAGCACAAATAATAATGATTTCATATGTACTCCTATTGCTCCACCTGCTTCTAAAGCAGACTTTTATGAAATTAAACCTGCTTTGCTAAATCTTGTTATGAAAGAGCAATTTTCTGGTGTTAGTACTGATTATGCTGCTGCCCATCTTAATAATTTTGTTTTACTTTGTGAAATGCAAAAATATAAGGATATAGATGGAGATATTCTTAAACTAAAATTGTTTCCTTTCTCTTTAAGAGGAAGAGCTAAAGAATGGTTACTGTCATTGCCTAGGAATAGCATTGATTCATGGACTAAATGCAAGATGCTTTCATTGGAAAATATTATCCTCCTGCTAAGATTATTTTCTTAAGAAGTAGCATTATGAACTTTAAACAATTTGATAATGAACATGTTGCTCAAGCATGGGAAAGAATGAAATCTTTGGTTAAGAATTGCCCTACCCATGGACTGACTGCTTGGATGATCATCCAAACCTTTTATGCGGGACTGAACCTTTCTTCAAGAAACTTGATGGATTCGATTGCAGGAGGTACCTTTATGTCCATCACCTTGGGGGCTGCAACAAAACTTCTAGATGATATGATGATTAATTATTCTGAATGGCATACTGAACTCCTCAAGGTAAGAAGGTAAATTCTGTTGAAAAAACCTCTTCTTTGAGTGATAAGATTGATGTTATTATGTCTATGCTTGTGAATGGTAAATCTCATATTGATCCAAATAATGTTCCCTTCGCTTCATTAGTTGCACAAGAAGAGCATGTTGATGTGAACTTTATTAAAAATAATAATTTTAACAACAATGCTTATAGAAACAATTTTGGTAATAACAACTACAAGCCTTATCCTTCTAATAGTGGTAATGATTATGGTAATTCTTATAGCAATAATAGAAATGTATCCTCTGAATTTGAAACCATGCTTAAGAATTTTATCACTACACAAACTGCTTTCAATAAATATGTACTTCTAAAGTTGATAGCCTTGCTCTTGATGTTGATCTCTTGAAATTAAAAGTTAGGCCTAATGATGTTAAAGAGAATAAAACTTTTGCTAAAATCAATGCCATTCAAGTGAGAATTGATGATAATGTTAGGATGTTGGCTGAGTTGCATGCTAGATGGGAAAGAGAAGATGAACTAGCTAGAAAGGATAATATAGCTAGAGTTTGCACTATTACTACTACTGAAAATAATGTTACTTCACATGCTAGTAAACCTCCTACTATTAATGGTAACATAATTGGTGTTGGCAATGTTTACTCTACTTCTTCCAAACGTTTAAAATTGTCTAAAACTGCTGAAACTGTTCTTGATAAAAGTGCTGAAATTTTTAAGAACATGGCATACAATGGTTCCATTTCTTTTGATAATAATAACTTTGATTTTGATGATTGTAATATCTCTGAAGTTATTAAGTTCTTGCAAAAGTTAGCTACAAGTCCTAATGCTAGCACTATAAATATGGCATTTACAACACATATTACAAATGCTCTCATTAAAGATAAGGAAGAGAAATTAAAACTTGAAGCTTCTATCCCTGGGAAGTTAGAAGATGGTTGGGAGCCCATCATTAAAATAAAGGTGAATGAATTTGATTGCAATGCTTTATGTGACCTTGGTGCAAGTATCTCTGTTATGCCTAAGAAACTTTATGATATGTTTGATTTGCCACCTTTGGAACATTGCTATTTGGATGTTTTTCTTGTTGATAATGCTATGAAGAAACCTTTGGGGAGAGTTGATGATGTTCTTATTATGGTTAAAAATAACCTTGTCCCTGTTGATTTTATTTGGATATTGAATGCAATGCCTCTTTTCCTATTGTTTTGGGAAGACCTTTTCTTATAACTGTGGGTGCTATTATTGATATGAAAGAAGGAAATATTAGATACCAATTCCCACTCAAGAAAGGTATGGAACACTTCCCTAGAAAAATAATGAATCTACCTTTTGATTCTATTATTAGAACGAACTAGTCTGTTGATGCTTCTTCTATTGGAAGCACTTGAGTTTTACTTTCTGCGCCTAGCTGAAAGGCGTTAAAGAAAATCACTTATGTGAGACAACCCAATATTTTTATTTCTTTTATTTTTCCTTTATTTGAGTCAAGGAGCATGGTTACCTCTGTAGCAACTCCTTTGTATCTTTATTTTATCGCATTGTTGTGTCAAGTAAAGACTCTAGTAGGAAGTTGATGCTAGATTTGGATTTCTGCATAGGAACAGTTTTCTACTGTCCAACGTTTAATTCGTAAGAATTCACAGAAAAATCGAAATGATCTGATATTTATTGTGCGTGATCCTCAGATATGTACGCAACTTTCATTAGTTTTAAGTTTTCTGATCTGAGCAAGTTAAGTTCCTCGAAAAAATTCGTCTTTACGGACTGTTCTGTTTTTGATAGATTCTGCCATTTATTTTGCATTGCCTCTTTTACTGTTTTTGAGTGGATCTTTTTGCTCCCAAAAATACCAGTGGTTGTAGTTAATGTCCAGTTGCATTGGTGATGATTATGTCCATGCAGAATATGAGAATTTTTGATTATGCACTAACCCTCTAATGAAGTTTACTTTGAGTTTGGTGTGGAGTAAGTTTTCAAGGATCAAGAGAGAGGATGATATGATGTGATCAAGAAGATGAAAAAGCCTAAGCTTGGGGATGCCCCGTGGGTCACCCAAGGATATTTCAAGAAGACTCAAGCGTCTAAGCTTGGGGATGCCCAAGGCATCCCTTTTTCATCAACAAACAGGTCATCTCTAGTGAAACTATATTTTAATTCTTTCACATCTTATGTGCTTTACTTGAAGCGACTGTTTGCTTTTATTTTTGCTTTGTTATTTTCATTTTCTGAATAAATTGGATCCTATCATTCTTTTATGTTTATGGCGAAAGCTGAAAGGTTCAGAACTTATCTTTTATGTTTATGGCGAAAGCTGAAAGCCGCAGAAGTTATGAAATACTCTCTTTCCTCATTGTCAATTACTTGGAGAGTTTATGTTTAAATAAGTTGATTGGTGTTTGGTTTGAAACAGAAAATGCTACATGTGGTAGATGGTATAATGAAAAGACATACATGCTTTTATAGATCATTATCTTGCATGTTGTTGTGCTTGGCAATTGTTTTGAGCTCTCAAGTAGATTATGTTTAAGCTCTTGCATCATGTAGTTAAAAACCTATTAGTAAAGAACTACCGTAGAGCTTGTTGAAATTTGGTTTGCATGTTTGGTATCTCTAAGGTCTAGATATTTTCTAGTAAAAGTGTTCGAACAATAAGGAAGACAATGTAGAGTTCTATAATGCTTGCAATATGTTTTTATGTAAATCTTGGTGTGCCAGTTGTCATCTTGTGTTTGCTTCAAACAACCTTGCTAACCAAAGCCTTGCATTGAGAGGAATTCTTTTCATGCATCCAAAACCTTGAGCCAAAACCCATGCCATTTGTGTCCACCATACCTACCTACTACGTGGCATTTTCTGCCATTCCAAGCAAATACTTCATGTGCTACCTTTATTCAAAACTGATTATCCCTTATTTGTGTCAATGTTTATTACCTCATGAGGAAGTATGTGGTGTTTTCGATATCAACCTTGTTATTTACTTATGACAGACTTTCACTAATGGACTAGTGGCACATCCACTTATCCAATAATTTTGCAAAAAGAGCTGACAAATGGGGTGCCAGTCCCAATTAATTACAACTTTAACCGCTTAATTCTCTTCACATTTTTGCCCTGATCCAATCAGTCAAGCAATAATACCAGTTTCTAAAACTGCATGTGTAAACAAAATAGAACAAGAGGATGATATCGTCATTCAATGGGAGCCGCTCTTGAAAGTCTGGTTGACAAGGGGGGTAGAGTGCCCATTACCATTCGTTGACAACAACAAACACCTCTCAAAAACTTATTTTTATGCTCTCTATATGATTTCAAAAACCTATAAAAGCTAAAAAGCTCTAGCACATGCTTGTATCCCTGCTTCCCTCTGCGAAGGGCCTTTCTTTAACTTTATGTTGAGTCAGTTTACCTACTTCTTTCTGTCTTAGAAGCAAACACTTGTGTCAACTTTGTGTGCAAGAATTCTTACATGCTTATTTTTTGCACTTATTATACTTCTTTGTGTTGACAACTATCTTTATGATATACATGTTACAAGTTGAAAGCCAATGCTGAAACTTAAATCTTCCTATGTGCTGCTTCAATGCTCTTTTACTTAGAAACTATTGCTTTATGAGTTAACTCTTATGCAAAACTTTTTGATGCTTGTCTTGAAAGTACTATCCATGAAAAGTTTTTACTTATATGATTCAGTTGTTTACTCTTTGTCTATTTGTTAGAAAACTATACACCATTGCCTTGAGTCACTTCATTCATAACATGAGCCTTACAATATTATTTGATTAAGATTGTGTGAAGCATGTCACTACAGAAATTATTTGTTGTTATCGTTTTACCTTCTCGGGACGAGTAGAACTAAGGTTGAGGATGCTTGATACGTCTCAAACGTATCTATAATTTTTTTTGTTCCATGCTTATATTATACCAATTGCTGCATGTTTTATATACACTTTATATCATTTTTATGCATTTTCTGGGACTAACCTATTAACAAGATGCCATAGTGCCAGTTCCTGTTTTTCTGCTGTTTTTGGTTTCAGAAAAGTTGTTCAGTAAATATTCTCGGAATTGGACGAAACAAAAGCCAAAACTTCTATTTTTCCCGGAAGGATCCAGAACACCGAAGAGGTGACAGAGAGGGGCCACGAGGCAGCCACACCTGGTGGTGGCGTGGCTCCTCCCTTGGCCGCGCCGTGACGTGGTGTGGGGCCCACAGGCGCCCACCGACGTTGCCCTTTCGCCTATTTAATCCCCCCGACGGAAAAACTCTAAGGACCCGAGCAATTTTCCACGAAAAGTTCCAGAGCCGCCGCCACCGTCTACCCTAGTTCGGGAGGGTTCAGAAGCTCTTCCCGACACCCTGCCGGAGAGGGGAATCGTCACTGGAGGGCTCTACATCACCATGCCCGCCTCCGGACTGATGCGTGAGTAGTTCATCCTTGGACTACGGGTCCATAGCAGTAGCTAGATGGTTGTCTTCTCCACTTGTGCTATCATGTTTAGATCTTGTGAGCTGCCTATCATGATCAAGATCATCTTATTGTAATTCTACATGTTGTGTTTGCTGGGATCCGATGAATATTGAGTACTATGTCATTTGCTTCATAATATATCTTGTGATTGCGTTATTTATGATCTTGCATGCTCTCCGTTACTAGTAGATGCTCTGACCAATTAGATGTTTGTGACTCCAAGAGGGAGTATTTATGCTCGATAGTGGGTTCAGTCTCCATTTAAGTCTAGGGGAGTGACGGTAACCTCTAAGGTTGTGGATGTACTGTTGCTGCTAGGGATAAAACAATGATGCTTTGTCTAAGGATAATTGTGTTACTTACATTACACACTTTACTTAATGTAATAATCTGTTGCTTGCAACTTAATACTGAATGGGGTGCGGACGACTAACCGGAAGGTGGATTATTAGTCATAGATGCGGTTGGAACGGTCTATGAATATAGTTGTAATGCCCAAATGAATCTCATACTAGACACCATGACAATTATATGCATCATTATGCAGTTCTTTAGTTTGTCAATTGTCCAGCTGTAATTTGTTTACCCACATGTATGCTATTATTTATTTACGGAGAGACACCACTGGTGAACTGTGGACCCCGGTCCATTCTTTTACATCGATAATACAACCTACTGCAAACACTGTTTCCTTTCATTCTCTACAAACAAACATCATCTCCCACACTATACGTCTAATCCTTTGTTTATAGCAAGCCGGTGAGATCGACAACCTCACTGTTGAGTTGGGGCAAAGTATCTTGATTGTGTTGTGTGCAGGTCCCTCGTCAAGTCCATCAAGACTTTCCGGCGCCATTGCTAGGGAGAAGAAGCACCTTTGTTCAACTCCCTGCAACTCAGAAGATTGTCTGGCACCGTTGACACCTTCAGAAGCATATTCATCTCCTACTGGTTCGATAAACTCGGTTTCATAACTGAGGGAATACTTGCTGCTACACTCTTCACACCTTCCTCTTGGGGTCTCCCAACCAACACGCCCGTGTGCATCACCTCCTCGCAGAGAATGAAGGAAGATGCTTTCCTGGGATGCTTGGTAGTATCGACCGGATGCATTGGGCATGGAAGAACTATCCATTTGATTGGCAGGGGATGTACAAGGGAAAGCAAGGAGAGTGCTCGGTGATTCTTGAGGTCGTGGCTTCATATGATCTATGTATCTGGCATTCATTGTTTGGTATGCCAGGAACTCACAACGACATCAATGTCTTGCAGTGCTCGGATGTCTTTGCCGAGCTTGTCGAAGGCCATGCTCCCATGTGAACTATGAGTTCAATAGGCACCAGTACACAAAGGGCTACTATCTTGTCTACCTGAAGTGGGCAACATTTGTGAAGAGCATCTCCAACCCAGTGCCAGGAATCGCGAAAGCTTGGTTTTCCAAGTGCCAGGAGGCTTGCAGGAAGGATGTTGAACGGGCATTTGGCGCGCTGCAATCTCGATTCGCTGTTGTCCGGTACCCAGATATGACTTGGTCGAAATCCAACATGTGGGAGGTGATGCAGTGTTGTGTGATCTTGCACAACATGATCATTGAGGGTGAGCAGGATGACCCGGTGCCTGACAGTGAGGCAAGGGCACCATACTACCGTCAGAATCCTTTTGCAGATGTTGATCACCAGGTGCCGGCATCATGGGCAGCCTTCCTGGCTACGCGCCAGGAGATTCGAGACGCTGCAACACATTAAGCTCTACATAATGATCTGGTGCAGCACTTGTGGGCGCGCAAGGGTAATGGCAGTCGATAATGGCGATGCCAATGCCTAGTACGATTTGTTTTATTTGTTTGCATTGTTGAACTTATTATTTGTATGTGAATTTGTATGTTAAACTATTTCTAAGCGTAAATTTGTATGCCAAAAAGGGTCGACCGTTGTTTATGCCGAAATATGGCCAAATCGCCGACGGGAGCGGGGCGGCCTGAGTTTGCGGCCGGAAAACACGCCCCAAATTCCTGACCCCAAATTCCTGATTCGCGCCGTTTGACGCCGAGGCGGCTAAGAAAATCCCTGTTTTAGGTCCTGAAAACCGAACTACTGGAGATGGCCTAACTAACAACAGCAATACTCCATGACAACCGTGCCCATCTCCAGCGACGGTCCCAGTCATTCGGCGGATAAATCAATAATCAGTCGGAAACAGGATACTCCTCACGTAAGTAGTGTACGTAGTAGAGAGCAGAATGTGGACGTATCCCCGGCCGCCGGCACCATGATGGCTCTCCCTTTCTCCTCCTGCTCGTCCACGCAGGAGAAGCGGCATCGCACGTGATGTGGCGCAAAAATGGTAATTCCGTGTCGCCACACACGCTCGCCATGAGTCGGGCATCATTTTCACTCTCTACAAACGGTGTGGTCCGTGTGTTGGGGCCAGCTGATTAGTGCTACTACTACCTAATTTGACTTGATCAGGAATTACTTTCACTAAAACTGGGATTGATTATACGACCGCATGATCGCTCGTGTCGAACAACAACAACATAAAGAGGCATTGCGTGTACTCAGTCTATTGTGCATAAGTTTATCTCCAAATCTCAGTCCTCTTTCTATCTTTCATCTTCTTGCCAAATATCGACGATTCCAACAACAGTAATAGCAACACTCTCCCCAAAACCGATTCTACAACACCCCCACCCCGAAAACCCCAATCGCCATCCATGGTCGCAGAAGGATTCAAAACCGAAGTCCAGTTCAAAGAGCGTAGTAGCAAAACAACAAAACAGAGCAGCCCAAGGAAAAGCTAGGATTCGGGGGGCCAAAAGAAAGGAGGAGGTCGACAAAGGCGCCAAAAATCCCCAGAGCTTTTTCCACAGACCAGGCTTGACCAGAAGTGAGCCAGACCGGATCGCTTTCGCTCTGACGACCACTGTCGGGTGCCCCCTCCCTTTCCCTTCTCGCCACGCCCAAACCCAGCCAGATTAATCTCCTAACCTCTTCTTATATCGGCATTCGGCACGCTTGTTGGTCTCTATCTCTCATCACCCACATTCCCTTCCTTCCCCGCCGCACGTGCAAAGACAGATTTCGGAGGCAACAGAACCCTACTCCTCCGCACGTACCGCCCGGCCGGCCACGCCTCCGACCGAAGCAGCCGCCGCCGCCTGCCCTTCTCACCGCAGCGCCGACCACCACACCCAAGACAGATTCCCGGTACGCATGCTCCTCATCTCCCTCCCTACCTATTCGTCGCCGTGGCGCTTGAGTCCCGAGGTCAGGTCACGCCGCGCCCTCTCCGGCGACGAGCGTGGCCCCTCTCCGGCGACGCGCGTGGCGTACTACGCGCCTTTGTGGCCGTAGTCTGGGTCTGGGGAGGCGACGCTGCAGCTTGCTATTATTTCACCACCCCCATCTCTACCATTCCGTACCCTTCGCCTTCGCCTTCCATGAACTCTCTCGGTTGCCGCTGCTGGCTAGACCTTCTGCGTTTTATCTCGAGTTCCTAGATCTGTACCGTAACCTCCGTGCTTTTCTCTGGTCGGTCTACCGCAGGGTCTCGGCGAGATGAGGGCTCCTTCGCCGGCCGGCACGAAGGCGACCACGGCGGCGTTGGCGGTCGTCCTTCTCGCCGCGCTCCTCCCGGCCTCCCTCGCATCGTCCTCCGCCTCCGTCGACGCAGGTAGCTATATACGCCCCCCTCTCCCCTCCGTCTCACCTTGCAAGCCTGCAGCGCTTGGAAGTTCGTCTGTTTGTTCTTGTAAAAGGATCATCGATTTGTAATTGATCTTCCGCTGCGTGCGGTTCTGGGGTTATCATAAGGGAGCTTTCATTTGGAAATTCGTTTGTTCCAAACATCTTCGTGTCCTTTGGCTTACTTTCCAAGTTTGGAAAACAAACAAGGACACGCACGTCATCAGTCTCCCTCCGCGAGTCATCAGTCTCTCATCCATGATTCATCCATGGTTTGTTTGTTGGGTGTTCT
The DNA here is from genome assembly GCA_026929855.1 of Poa annua. Lineage (NCBI taxonomy): Eukaryota > Viridiplantae > Streptophyta > Magnoliopsida > Poales > Poaceae > Poa > Poa annua. The sequence continues at coordinate 23,148,620 of CM049439.1, read as the reverse complement.
CTCGGATTTGTCGTTCATCTTGTTCCTTTGTTCTATTCTGATAATTCTCGCTACTACTACCTGTCCTGATTTTTCTGCCTTTTTGTTGTTGTTGGCTGCTGTGAAAATCTTCCAGTTTTACATTGCACTGACATGGTGGGTCCGTCGCTCATCGGTCTGCTCGAATTCCGAGGCTAACGAACGGTGTTTCCGGCTGCAGGATTCTCGCCGACGCACGCGCCGCCGCTCGCCGCCCCCATACCCGCCCCCTCGGCGGCTCCTCCGCGCCCGGCCGTCCTTCCCCGCAAGGTCCTCCGCCCGGCAGCACCAGGTAATTAAAAGCTACCATCCCGGAACAGACGACGGAACTACTACTACTACCGCAGACATAGCCCACCGTTGGATCGTACCAGAGTGAGTCCATGGTGGTGCTCGCGCTCGCGGGCGGGACCCAGAGTCCTTCTTTCTCCGACCAGCGTCTGCGCCCGTGGACCCTGGTTCTGCGCGCGCAGCGCAGGCAGGGGTGGTACTCTGAACTGTGGGCCCGTCCATCTTTCATCAAGAAGTAGTAGGAAGCCAGTTGGCCATTGATTCCATACTGTTTTGAAACCTCGCACACTGCATTCTGTCCTGGAGTAGCACTGTACGACGTACCACCAGTACCAGCGGGCGACTGACACTGACAGCCGGGACCACCTCCTTTTTCAGGCACAGGCAAGGGCACGGACGTCGCCGGCGCGGCAGTCCGGCCGCACCGCGTGGACGAGGGGTGCGCCGGCGCGGACGACATCGCCATCTACCAGGGCCGCGGCACGACGCTGCCGAGCGGGGTGCCGGCGTACACGGTGGACGTGATGAACCGGTGCAGCTCGGGCGGCGACGACTGCGCCATCGCGGGCATCCACGTCCGCTGCGGCTGGTTCAGCTCCGTGAGCCTCGTGGACCCGCGCAAGTTCCGGCGCCTCGCCCGCGACGACTGCCTCATCAACGACGGCCAGCCGCTGCTCGCCGGGGAGACCCTCTCCTTCGAGTACGCCAACTCGTTTCCCTACCCGCTCTCCGTCGCCCTCGCCACCTGCGTCGACCCCTCCGCCGTCAGCTCTTCGCCCTAGCCGCAGTTATCTCTTACAACTCACTTACCATACGGAGCTATTCTAGGTAGCACGTACGTATACGGTACTCGCTTTTTGCATGTAGTACACTTGTAAAGTAATGGCTGCATCTGCATGCTTCTCTCCCCACAACTACTCCTACTAGCTGCTAGCAAATTTTGTTACCCGTGCGTGAAGGAAGATGCGTGCATGCCTCAGCCGTGATCGATACTAGAATCAATCGCTGGTGGCTATCTTTTGGGTAAAAGGAAACGATGAATGAATTCTTTTGCGACAAGTCCTTTTCGCGTGTGCATTGTCTGCTTTCTCCTTTTGGCTTGAGTTCCTCTTCCTTGCTGTTGCTGGACTGCCTCGTGTGTTCTTCTCTCTCATGGGTAATGGAGGATGCCATCTTGCCTAGGCACAAGGGTGTATGCAATGGGCCTGCCGTGTCGCTCGTGTGTGGTGCAGTTACCAGCTATAGCCATAGCTGATAGCTGGCTGTGTGAAGATGAATGACAGCGGCGTGACCGTGTGAGTTGTGTGTGCCTTCTGGGCAAAGCCTCCTCTCTCCGCCATGGATCCGTGTGCCAGACATGCTGCCATTGCCATGGATGGATTGATGGTTGATGCGATGGGATGGGGCTTTGACAGTTTGACACCTTTGTTCGGGGTATTAATTGTACGGTGATCTTGGCATGCGATCGAGGGATACGAAGAAGGGGATGTAGGGATTGTTGGTACAGTAGTTGTGTAGGGGCCTGCCGACGACTTGTCCACGTGTTGGGCAGTTACTACAGCGGTGAATGCACAGTGTGCTACCATAAAACCTTTAGTAGACGGCTCCTCCCGTTTGTAATTTCTTTTCCATTACAAGCGCATCTATACTTTTTATAAACTTTTTTTTCTAAACCGAATGAGAAGTAGTATAGATTTGTAAAATTTATCAACTCAAACATTTATTTAAATAATACGAGTACTCCAACAATAAAACATAGTTTGAACAAACATAGTTTATTACGATAAATATAGTTCAAATATCCAAATATCCAAAGATAACTAAGTTGTCTCCGGAGATGATTCCTGCCAATACCCACTGGTGCTCAATTAAATCCCTCTACAGATGCTGGTGAGTACCACGATCACAGATCTCCTCGTGCACATGCAGGAGCTGCTCAAATGTAGCAGCTTCTGAATGTGGTGCAACCAACTCACGCTGAAACTCCCACCCTTGGTCATGGAGGCCATCGTCGCGCTCATCCTCGACGATCATATTATGCATGATCACACAAGTCATGACCTCCCACATCATCTCTGTGCTCCAAGTTCTCATAGGGTGGCGAACAATAGCCCACATAGATTGGAGCACACCAAATGCACGCTCCACATCCTTTCTGCATGCTTCCTGGCGCTTGGCAAACCTCATGTTTTTCTCCTCTACGGACTCACGAATTGTCTTCACAAAAGTGGACCAATCAGGATAGATGCCATCAGCCAGGTAGTAGCACTTGTCATATGCATGGGCATTGATATCATAGTTATACATGGGAGCATCACCCTTCGCTAGCCTAGCAAAGACAGGAGATCGCTGGAGCACGTTGAAGTCATTGTGGGAGCCGGCCATGCCAAAAAAGAGTGTCAGATCCAAAGATCTTGTGATGCCACGGCCTCAAGGATGACAGTGCAACCCTCGGCGTGGCCACTATACTGGCCTTGCCATGCAAATGGACAGTTCTTTCACTCCCAATGCATGCAGTCAATACTTCCTATCATCCCCGGAAACCCTCTCTCCTCGTTGATCGACAACAGCCTAGCGGTGTCCTCAACTGTGGGCTCTCGAAGGTAAACATCGTCAAAAACATCTATGACAGTTCTGCAGAATCTGTACATGGACTCAAGGCAAGTGGACTCGCTCATCCGCAGATACTCATCGACGAGATCACCGGCCACTCCATATGCAAGCATGCGAATAGCAGCAGAACATTTTTGGTAGGAAGTGAAGCCAAGCATACCGGTGGCATCGCGCTTGGCGACGAAGTAGTTGTCCTGCGCCCTCAACCCGCTCATAATCCGCCAGAACAGCAGCCTTGACATCCGGTAGCGGCGCCGAAATCTTTGTGCATCAAAGACGGGATTTGTAGGGTGGAAGTAGTCGCGGTACAGCTGGTAGTGTCCCCTCTCTCGGTTGCGCATGAGGTTGGGCGCACGACCCTTCACCGAGCCCCTCCGCACCGGTCCCGAGTAGGTGTACTCGTTAATCACCATTGCCGTGGCCACCAAGAGCTCGGTATCATCGGAGTCCTCGTCCGACGATGGTGCGATGAAGGTCTCGTAGAACTTTCGGATGCACTTGCTCAGCTCCATCTGCGACACCCGCACGATAAATGAATATTTGCGCCCTCCATAGCTTGTAATATGGCAAAGGTGGCCGGGATCTTACCTAAAACCGGGCGGCGCAAATGGCCGAACACCTCACGGGCGCGGAAGATGACCTCCCCGGACGAAGCCTTCGCCGGTCAGGAAAGGTGGCCTATCCGCCGGGAAGTGGGAGCAAAGGCCACCGGCGGGGTGGTGATGGCGATGGCGAGGCGGAGGCGACGGGCAGGCGGTGGAATCGGCGTCGTCTGGGGTGGCGGCGGAGTCGCGGGAAGGACGCGGGAAGGATGAGAAAGAGGAGGGAAGCGATTTGGGGGAAGGATGAGAAAGAGGAGGGACGCGCGGGGCCAGGTCAAGGAGGACACGCGCGGACACAGCGAACCGTCCGCGGCGACGCAAACCGAGCCCAAATTTGGGCCGCGTTTGCGTCGCGGCGGACGGCTCGGACAAAATGCGTCGCCCCGTTGGGCTGGGTTTTTCTCGGCCCCGGTCATTTTCGGACATAAATGGACCGCGGACGTCCGTTTGCGTCGGGCCGTTGGAGATGCCCTTACAAGCGCATATAACAGAAAGAAGGAAGGATGATTATCTATCTTCCATTTTTATTTAAGCAACTTTGTTGTTGCATAATCATTATCTTTAAAAAATCCATTGTCTCAAGTAACGGTAGAAACTCCCTCAAAAAAAAAGTAACGGTAGAAACTAAATGATTCTTCTTTTTTTGAAGGACTAGAAAAAGACCTTGCACGATTATACCAGGAATTACATTGAGAAATTTATGTAAATAAAAATATATAAAATTAGCTAAAATAATCGATGACATGGATATATTACGTGTACTATATTAGAATTAATAAATATTAGTTTAGATGACATGGATGTTATACATAGTGAGTTAGAAAATTAATTAATGCATTTTACTCATGTTGTTTTATAAGAAGAATACTATGTGTGTTGTTGTGGGAATCTCCTTTGAACAACTACTAAGTACATGAAACGGGTGTAAGACGTATTAAACATCCAACTGTGAAGATTCATTTTATCATAATAGTTGAGAGAGATTAAGACTAGTCATATTGGGGAGTATTATACAGTCGTATCGTGCATATGATACTACTCTATGTTACTATCTCAATAGTGGGTGGTAACATAGGTGTATTATCATATAATCATGCATTTATTAGGCTATAGACTTATTTTGTCTGTAAATTCACTATGTTACGGTATCTACCTATAATACCATAATCAACTATCTATTCATTAAATATTGACCACATCATCATTTCTGCCTATATGACACTTATGTTGACATAAGGGCGACTTTTTTTGGGCTCTTGCTTATGCATTCCGGTGGGGAGAAGGTGCGGTGGGGAGAAACTCTAAAAATTGTGCCGGAGACTTCTTTTGGGCTTCTCAAGTTTTTGCTTATTTGTTATATTGAGTTGTGAAAAGTCTGTAACGCCCTCACTAGTCACACCAAATGCTCACTAGAAAATTCAGAAAAACAGCCGACTGAAAACATCTAATCTACAATTTGTTGTGCACACACCGGATCAAATAAGCAATGGCATTCAATTGATCAGTTCTGCATGCATTTGCATCCACGACAAACAAATTGAGAAATCTGAAACTGTAGTCTGAAATCAGTAACGAAGGGCGCTGGAGCTTGACGCTGCTGGGCGAGATGAGGGGCGGCGTCTGAAACTGCAGTCTGAAATCAGTAACGGAAGGCAAAGCTGGAGCTCGACGCTGCTGGGCGAGATGGAGGGCGGCGAGCCAGTGATCTTCCATGAGCTGCTGGGCGAGCAGCTGGTCGTCGGCGAGCTGTTGGGCGAGGATGTGCTAACTGGCGAGCTGCTGGGCGCGGATGTGCTTGCAGCCGAGCTCCATGGCCGACGGAGCGGAGTAGGTTGGGACGAGCGGTTGATGGGAAGATGGAGGAGCTCTTGTCCTGGCCGACGGACCGTAGCAGCCAGATTGGGTAGGTGTTGCGGTGGGGTGAGGCCGGTGGAGGTGGTCGGTGGAGTGGGTGGAGGCGAGGTCGTCGCCGGCGGCGGTAGGTGGAACCCTAGTCTGTGCGAGCTGGGAAGAGTAAATTCTTTTTTTCTTTTTCTTTCAGGAAGAGGACGAGCGACGCGGGTACTTTAGTTGAGTTTTTTTTAAAATAATACGTTTTTTATGCGAAATTGCGGAAATAGCGTGCGGGTATCATTTATTTCAGATCTAGCGCCCCGTTCGGCACGGGTAATGCCGATCGGCATGGAATATGCCGAAAGGTCTCCGTCGGCGGGACCCGCACCGACGGCTGCATGCGTAGACGCGCGTCAGGCCGGGCCCGCCACCTTTCGGCACGGCTGATGCCGACGCCACATATCGGCACGGACCATGCCGATCTGGGCCAGAATAAGTGCCGCGTGACGCCGGCCTCCATTCTTCCACCTCGCGTCGGCCGGCTCAGCTCCTCTCTGTTCTTCCTCTCCCCCCACAAATACAGTGCCAAATCTAGCCCAAAAATTTAGTTTGAGTAGGTTAGATTGTTAGGAAAGAAGAGAGCAGGAGTAGGACATGAAGGATCTGTTCATGGGGTAGATTTTCGTGGATTCGTTTTGACGAGAAGAGGTGGAGTATTGGAAGCAATGGAGGCCAACAATGGTGGATAACAGTGGTGGAAGCTGGTGGTGGAGCAGTGGTGGCGGTAGATTGAGGCCGGGAACGGAAAAATCGGGATTTCCACGCATCAAGGGTAAACCCTAAGTAATCACTAGATGAATCTTGTTTATTATTATGTATGGGTTAGTTGTAAAAATTTTGTGTCGGTGGATGTGATAGTTGTAATGTACAAATATCGGTGGATGTATGTTATTTTGTCGGTGGATGTCAGAAAAATGCGTTAGAAGTAGTTTAGATTTATGTTAAACGGATGCGTTAATTTTGTCGGTGGATATATGCCGGATGGATGCGTTAATATAGTTGTATAAATAATTTTGTCGGATGGATACGTTAAAATAGTTGTTATATAAATTACTTTGTCCGATGGATGCGTTAGTCGGTGGATGGCGGTTTTTGTGGCGGTCGATATTTATGGGTGTATGTCGGTTCTGTGTTATTATTTTAGGAGTATTAGTAATATTGGTAATATTTCCGGTGGTCGCAATATTTTGTGGCGTAGTATTTGACGGAATTAATTTGTTTAGGTAATGGAACTCGTTGATTTTGTTGTGCACTTCGGCGCCGGTACTGTCCGTGTTACGGAGACTGGGATTGATCTTAGTGAATTTAATAATATGGTGATGCAGTTGCCAGACCCAGAGAGAGCTAGAATAGCTGCAGTGCAGGAGTATTTCACTGGTAATTTTGGGTATGATCCTAATATGTTTACGGTTAAGATTCAGTCAGTATGGTCCAAATCCCGTGCAAATATTTTTCGGGAGTTGTTACCGCTGGATCGAACTGGTCAGTGGATAGCTTGGCTAGCATCATGCAAACGTCGAGGCACCCAACCAGAAATCCTGCTGATATTTTATCCGAAGCAGAACAATTTAGAACAAGGTGGTGGAGTTTTTCAGCATGGAGAGAGCAGTGAAGCTACTCATTCACAAAATGTGGACATTCCTGAACAGTATGAGCCAGCACTCAGTGTTGAGTCGGAAGGACCTCCGCCAGTTAGAGAGGCTGATGCGGATGAGTACGAAGGTACTTTGCAAAAAGAGATGTTGGATGAAGATGAGGATGGTGTTGCAGAAGATCTTGATTCTGGTGATGAAGATGTTGGCAATGAGGATGAGGTAGATAATGATGAAGAAGATAATGTTGGAGATGTGCCGCTTCCTCAGTCCTGGAATGTCGACAGTGTGCCGATTCCTCACTCGTGGGATCTGGACAAGTCGGACATGACATCTGTGGATGATGGATATTATCCGGCATGGGAGTACCGAATGAAAAATGTTAGAATCGGAGCACAGTATAACACAAAGCAAGAGTTGAGGGAAGCCGTGATTGAGTGGGCATTGTCCACGCATAGGGTTTTCCGTACCGATGTGTCAAATAGTCGATATTTGACTATGAGCTGCATTAATATTGACTGTCCAGCAAGGGTGCACGCTCACGTACCGAAGTACGACGTGCTTTGGGTGGTGTCAGATTTCGTGCCACACACTTGTGAGATATCTAGTACGGTGCCGAACCATCCAAACCTGTCTTCAACTCTCATTGCACGACTATTGTTCAGTGAGATAGTGCAGAAGAAAGACATGACCGCGAGAAGCATTCAGTTGACAGTTAAGAGTAGATGGAAAACAAAAATTCATTATGGGAAGGCTTGGAGAGCAAAGCAGAAGGCTATAGAAATGAGATTCGGAACATTTTATGATGCTTATGATAGTGCTGTCAAAATGGTTTCCACGTTGAAAGAGCGAAATCCTGGTACAGAGGCAACCGTCCAACTAACCAAAATTCCTGGGCATCCTCAGTTGACTGTGTTTGGCCGAATGTTCTTCTCATTCGCCATATGCATAGAAGCTTTTAAGTATTGCCGGCCAGTGTTGTGCATCGATGGCACATTTCTCACCGGCAAGTACAAGGGTGTCATACTTACCGCAATAGGAGTGGACGGCAAGTGACAAATCGTCCCTATTGCATTTGCCTTTGTTGAGGGTGAGAATTATGATAGCTGGTTATTCTTTCTGAGGCAGTTGAAAATGAGTGTTGTGAAGGATAGGCCAAATGTGTGTATTCTTCATGACAGGCATGCAGGTCTGTTGAAGGCAATCAGGTCACTAGAGCAGCCCGCCGAGGATGAACAAACTCCGTGGACTGATGTGCAGAGTCGATGGTGCATGAGACATCTGGCTGCTAACTTTTATTCTTGCTTTAAGAGTAAACGTCTGATGAATCTGTTTAAAAGACTATGCAATGTGAATCAGCAACGGAAGTACGAATTTTTATGGGAAAGGCTCACCGAATTTACGCAGAAACAAGTGAAAGAAAGAAGAGCTGCACAGGCGACGGCAGTAGCTGCTCAGGTGGCGGCGGCACAAGCGGCACAAGCGGCACAAACCGATGATTCAGAACCAGTAGGGTTGTGTGATTTGCCTGGAATTGATCCACCTGGAACAAAGAGAAAGAAAGGAGCACGCATCCGGAATTTCGAAGAACGGATAGAGAAAGAACCGCCAGTGAAATGGTCTTTGTTGCACGATGCACATGGAGCGAGATATGGCATCATGACAACCAACCTTGCGGAGATATATAATTTTGTCCTTCGAGGGAACCGGGGTCTGCCACTTACAGCTCTGGTCGAGGGGATTATGCATGGAACAATGAATTATTTCAGAGATAGACGTGTCGAAGCCGTGAATCATTGTCAGTGGTACCCTGGCACACCTTACTGTCGCAAGATAAGAACATACATGGAGAAGAAGACACAGAAGGCTCGGTTCCACAACGTGGTTCGAGTAGGTAATGAAGAAGCTAGGTATGAGGTGCGCCTGCCGACAGACAGATTTGGTGATAGCGTGCAGAGAACCCATGAGGTGTTCATTACTGACGGATATCCGCCAACTTGTGAGTGCACATGCAACAAACCGAGACTTCTTCACCTTCCATGCTCTCATGTGTTAGCAGTTTGTGGTCAGTTGGGGTTGCATGCAGCCACATTCGTGTCACCTTATTACATGATGGAGGCACTGGTTCAAACATGGACCGGGGAAATGAGAAGTTTCCGAGTCGAAGGTAACTTCAACAAGGTTGAAGAGGCTCATAGAGAAATCATTCCTCATCCAGCAAACATGCGGACTAGTAGAGGACGACGTCAGACACGGCGCATCCGGAATGATATGGACGAGTCTGAAGCAGGTGGTTCCACTCGTCAGTGCTTGTTATGCAATTTGTTCGGCCACAGAGAGAAACATTGTACAAAATTCCCCCAAGGAGGCGAACCGGTACGTGGCCGAGGAACTCGAGGTGGCGAACCAGTACGTGGGCGAGGCACCCGAGGAGGAAGAGGGCGAGCAAATCGTGGCTAGTATTGTGTTTTAATTCGAATTTGTAATAATTAAGTACAATTAGTCGATGTAGTTTGTTCGAGGACTCTGTTTTAATTCGTATTTGTAATAATTAAGTACAATGGGACGATTTTGTTTGTTCGAGGACTCTGTTTTAATTCGTATTTGTAATAATTAAGTACAATTGTTTTAAGTTGTTTATTGGAGCACTATGTTCATGTTTTATAACTTTGCAGATGGCGGGGCGTGCTTTGCTTAGTGCCGATGTTGATTCGAAACATCGCGCTAAGATATGAGAGTCAGGTGGGCAGCCACATCTTCTGCGTACTCGGACATCAGCGAGTAACTGGGAGTTGCATCCTTCCTGGATTGATCGGTACGCAGGACCTTATAATATTTTATATTGTTTTCACTTTCGACGGTTTAATTAACAGAGTTTAACAAACTGTTTGTACTGTTTGCAGTTTGACTTGGGCTGGTCTTTTACCGCTTGCACGTCTAGTTGAGACCGTCCCCTCAGGGTGGGTTCAGATTCAGCCGGACGAGGTACACGGCGAGCCACGGCAGATGCACCAGAGTGCCATCACTAAGATTCAGCCGGACAGGTCACTTCTCAGCTGCTTAGTGGACCGGTGGAGGCCGGAGACCCACACTTTCCACTTTCCGTGGGGGGAGATGGCACCGACTCTTCAAGATGTGTCATATTTGCTTGGACTCCCTTTGGCTGGCGCAGTGCTAGGACCTTCAGAGCCTCCGCCCGATTGGCATGAGCTCATGCAGGCACGGTTCGCAGGTGTGCATCCGCAAAATGTTATTTTGCCTGACCACAAGCATGGTGTACAGTAGAGTTGGCTGAACAAGTGGCAGGTAAAATGTGAATTATATATTGAGTTAACTTTATCGGTTTGTCCTCCACAATTAACTTCATCTGTTTGCCTTCTGCAGATTCGGCCTTACGAAATCCCGGTGCAGCACCTGACTCCAGAGCAGCTTACTCGGAGCCTCGAGGCGTATCTACTGTGGCTATTTGGCAAGGTGATGTTCACTGAGACTCATCACGACACTATTACTGCTCGTTGGGTACCTATAGCACTAGAGATTGCATCGGCACAGAACCAAGAAGACATAGTGCAGCGGAGTTGGGGGTCAGCTGTCCTAGCGGCTACATACAGAGCTCTGTGCACCGTCTGCACGAAGAACTCGGATAGCTCTTCGATACTTGGTTGTCCTCTATTTCTGCAGCTGTGGTCTTGGGAGAGGTTTCCTGTCGGTAGACCAGACGTGGACGTGACGAGGCCCTGGGACTACAAACCGATAGATCACAACGCAGTTGATCTTCCCACATTTGGCAGTATGTGGGCTTGTAGAGAGGTACCCAATCGATACTCTATTAATTTTATGTTCGGTTCTATAAAATTTCTATGTTCATTTTTCCTGAATTAATTCGAATATTTGTGCAGAGACGCTTCGTGGGTGATCAAGTGAGAAACTGCTATGTGATGTTCACTGAGTGGTTTGATCAACTGCCACACCACCAGGTTATATGGGAGCCGTACGACCAGCCGCGGATACAGGCACGATACCCCGGCGGGCTTTCTTCTTTGTGCACGAGGGATCGTGCATACTGGTTGACTACACGTCGGATTGTGTTCGACGTCTTGGTGGAGGAGATGTCGCAACACCGTGTTACGAGACAGTTTGGACTACGCCAGTGGCCGGTGCCTCCGACTAGAGCTACACTTCCTCAGCACGTGCACAAGTAAGTACTACAACTTGTATGTACAGTGGCCGGTAGTAGTGTTGTAGTATATACTTATGCTATATGTACATGTGGCAGGAAAGGGCGGCAAGGAGAGAGATCGCTCGCATCTTATATGCAGACGATCCTGCTATACATACAAGAATGGGGGAGTGCGACAGATCCGGCTAATTTATGGACCGCAGATGGACCCTTTGTGCTTGCTGATTTTGAGGAGTACCTCCGGCAGTACACGCTCGCCACTCGCACTCGTTTGGTTACCACTGCCGACCCTGACGAGCTTCCAGCGGCTGATATCACAGCCATGTACCCACCACAGGGAATCGGGGCTCGGGGAAACACAGCGGTAAGTCGTCAAGTTTTACTGTTCTAGTGCTCAATGTACGTACTACAGTAATAACACATCTAACATTTTATTTATATTTTACAGGCCGACATCATAGCAGATATACAGGCGGACGTCGCTGCGTATTCCCCCGTCGTTGGTTCCCAGCACCAGTCGTGGTTCAAGCATCTAGAGGGCAAGCTACGACGTGCTTATGGTGTGCTTACCTGCACAGGTGCTAGGGACGTTGTTCCACGCCATGCACCCCCGCGTCCCCCACGGCACTCCTCGGCACGACTGTTAGGTGCCGCATAGGTATCACCACCCCGTGACACCACTACTCGGCACAACCCACGACCACGTTTTACATCTCAGCAGAGTCCTAGCACACGCCCCATAGACGACACAGTTGCGTCTACCTCTCGCCAGCCAGAGGACGCTTTCGACCCTGGTCCATCCCAGCCACCTCTTTCACAAATTCCAGTGTATGTGTCGGGTCCTTCACAGCCGACTATGTTTATGCCGGCAACTTCACAGTCGCCATTGTTTATGTCGGGTCCTGCACAGCCTCCACTCTTTATGCCGGGTAGTTCATCCTGGCAGGCACATGCACCACCGTTCATTGGGATGCCATATTCGTACGGTTATGGGGGCGGACCACAGTTCGTTGGAGCATCACACCAGCCGCAGATGGCCAATCTTATGGGCCAGCACTCTCAGCAACTAATGCACGGAGGTTAGAAATTTTTATTTCTCGTAGATATAAAATTTATTCACCAACAGCACACACTAACATATTATCTTGTGCAGGTGCAGATCAGGCGTACAACTCTCCCCAGTACGACTTGGACACCACTCAGGCATACGCGCCTTCGCCACCGATGCCCACTCAGCAGACACCACCTCCGGAGACAGCACAGCCAGACGACGAGCATGGCGATGCGCCGTTGCAAGGCCGCGGAATGCGGCAATACCACGCTCCCACACGTTTGTCACCTTCCGGGCCTCGGCGTAGGAGGACGCGGTACCGTCGTCAGGTCGACGAGGAGTGATGCTTTTACCTATGTACTATTCGATATTATGTACTAGACATATTTCTATGTACGAGACATCTCCGTATTCCGTTCGACAGTACTAGACATACTCCTATGTGCGAGACATTTCCGTAACGATTTGATTAGGTAAATATACTCGGTAGTACAAAAACTACAACTTCTAACAATCTATCGATAAACATACTTGATAATAAATTGATACGCAAAATAAGATATAACACAAACCGAGTCCATATTCTCCGCAGAACATAAGAAATGAAGATAATAAAAATAAGATACAACACAAGGCGAGTACATACTGATCACAACACACGAGAAATGAAATAACACAACTCAATTTAAGACTCTACCTATCTCCCATCGATGCACCCTGCACCATCCGCCGATTTAGCTCCCTTGCCCTTGCTCGATGCTTCAGCCTTCTTCTCCTTGCCCTTGCTAGATGCTTCAGCCTTCTTCTCCTTGCCCTTCCTCGATGCTTCAGCCCTCCTTTCTTTTGATGTCGGCATGAAATCGTCGTCATCATCGCTGTAGACTACCCAAAGATAGGACTCACCGTAAAAATAGCGGTCATCTTCGGTCCGGAGATACGGACCATTGGTAACCTTCCTATCATACTTATCTACAAGCCTCAGGATTTCTGCACGGATTTGTGGCGGGGTCCTATACGGAAACCCGTCTCGAATTTGTCTCGCCCCAAGCAAAGCGAGATGTCTCTCACTACCAATAATTTCTGAGATGGGAACTATCCTACCATCTACCTTCAAATCTTCGGAAATCTTAGCCAGATGCTCGGATGCGGCTATGTGAAATCCCGACACACACTTCTCACAAGGAACAATACACACCATGCTTGCGCTCAAGTGACTTACATGGCTACCTTCGAGTGGGTTTTATAGGATAACTGGTGTACAAGTAGCCGGGAAGCGGTGCCGGGAGAAGCAGGCGGGAAACGGTGGCGGGAGAAATCTGGCGGGAAACGGTGGCGGAAACATATTTTGCGGGAAAGCTTCGCAGATATCGGTGGCGGGAAACGTTTGCCGGAGAAAAGGGTCAACAAGGGTTAGCAAAGGGTAAAAGGGGGAGGGACTGGCCACTTTCGGCACGCCTAACACCAAAATGCCCAAATCGGCATGGCCCATGCCGATATGTTGTGTCGGCACGACGCTTACGCGAGGGACAGCTGATCATGCACATGTCGGCATGGGTAATGCCGACACACACTTTTCGGCATGGCCCATTCCGATCCGCACATTTCGGCACGGCCAATGCCGACGACGCGCTAGATTTAAAATTCCAAAATCGCGCGCTATTTCCGCAATTTCACATAAAAAACGTATTATTAAAAAAAAACTCTACTTTCGTTCGGGACAGGGCAGTGGCATATGTGCGTAAATAGGCAGACAACGGGGGGCGAAGAGATATACCGATTCAGAGAAGCTCGGGAAACGCTCGGGAAACTGGTCGCGAGCAGTTTCTCCAAATTGCACTACGCCTCGCTTCTGGCCAGCTTCTCGGTCAAAATAAGCACGAGACTTCTTTTAGCCTTAAGCTGTGGGAATCTAGAAGCCAGGTTAGAAACTCAACTATGTTACTCCCGGTATAACTAGTCTAAATGTAATTCATGTGAAATTATTGAATATTTGAGAACTAAACATTAGTGACGTGGACAAATATATGACTGAAAAACATGACCTGATACATTACATAAAAACTATAATTAATTATTGTTAGTGGAGATAACATGGACAATTGATTTGTCAAATTAGTGGATGATGTAGATAGCTAGAAACATAATTAATGCATTTAATGCAGTTTTGCTTTATAACATCTATAATAGATTCATCGATGTCAAAGATGGTTGTTACTACTTTTTTCTAAGGTCATTTCATAATTAATGATTGAATTAAAACTCGATTTTGGAAGGACAAGTGATAGGCGATTCGTCGACGCCCACTTAGTATCAAGAGAATCTCCACTCGGATGTCCAATAGCCTATCTATTGGATTTTTGGACAAAAAAAAGCCTGTACTTGCCCCTCAATAGTTAATTTTGCCTAACTTTTCCTCGAGTCGCACCAAAACGATTTGGATCTATCCAATTATATTGTTTCCAGTAATAATATGATGTTCATTGACGCTGACATAAACATTGTCCTAGAGTAGGAAAACATGGTCATTAAGAAATCAATAAATTAGTCTAAAGACAAAACAAAGGCATATTTATTTTGTTAATGTTTCTACACCTACATGTGAGTTTTTCTCTAAATCTCACATTCAGGAGCCACAACTGTTATTATACGTATAAATCATTGTCTTTTAATTATACATCCAACAGTGCAAGCAAAGAAATGATGTAACCGTGTGCCATGTGTCTCCAACTGCAAATGCAATCTATATTTAGACTGAAACCGAGTTCAAACGGACATCAGTAGTTTCCCAACATTGAAGAAGCCAAAACTTGTTTGAACAAGGCAGTCAGGTCAAATGGACACTACTCCTTCCGTTTCAAAATACTTCACGTGTATTTATTTAAATTTAGAAACAACAATGTTGTAGAATATGTCTAGATACATCCGAATAGAACAAATCAAATACCCCCTCCGTTTTATATTCGATAACCCTATTAATACAAAAATGGATATATCTAGATTTTATATCATTTCTAAATACATGTATTTTTAAATAAATAGAAGTCATCGACTCCCTCCGTCCCGAAATAAGCCACTCTTTGGATTGAAAGATTTTCATAGGAATATTGTAAGATTCCAATTCATATGATTTTTTCTAACAAATCCCTTTAGATTAAAAGAATGTTACCTCCAAAATTCTTATGGACTGCATTACTACACCCCAATTCCATAAAAATTTCAACATCCACTATAACCTCTTTCTTATACTCATTCGCGTAGGATAGAAACAATTTTACTTTTTTTTTCGTGTATCATCTAAATGACCATTCATGTAGTTTTTCGTTATTTTATAATACTATGTTTTGCACTATAATCCTATCAAATTCATGTGTTTTCTTAAATACTCCGTTTTCTTATCCTCGTCATCTAAATAAGTCCTAACTGTCTTAAATTTAGCGTAGGGAGTATTTTGAAACGGAATATTTTAAACAGAGTACTTGGTACCACGATTAAAGCCACGAAAGAAAAAAGTCAGTTCAACCCCGCTGTGCCAGCCAAAGGTCCATCGGTAATGAGTGGCGAGTAGCACCTCAATCACGTCGCACGCGCGAAACCATGCACACCATCTACTACTAGTATCTCCACGCTACGAGCTAGACGGCCTGTTGAACAAGAGAGAGCGCAGAAAGCTGCAGGCGGCCGGACTTGCGATGAATCGGCAAGATGTCTCGTGCCAACAGCGGTAGGCTGCCGCCCATGAGCTTGTGATCTGCACAAGGATCCATGCAGCTGGACGCGGGTGCTCGGCTGGACGACTGTATCGAGAGACAGGCAGAGTTGACACTTGACACATCTGTGGCCACGAGGGAGGAGGAAAGCCGCTCCAGGTCGCTCCGAGTAGATGTGCACGCCGGCTATTGACGAGACCGCGCGAATTAACTCGCTGTTTAGCGTAGGGATTCAATACGGCCTATTCCGGCATGCTACTCCGAGTCGATGTGTAACTGTATTTTTTTTTTTTTGCAAAATCTGGCCATTGTTGCAAAGTAATAGAACATCTGCCCCCTCGGATAACCATTTTCCAATATGACCCC
This sequence comes from Poa annua, assembly GCA_026929855.1. Classification (NCBI taxonomy): domain Eukaryota; kingdom Viridiplantae; phylum Streptophyta; class Magnoliopsida; order Poales; family Poaceae; genus Poa; species Poa annua. The sequence goes on along the minus strand of CM049439.1, from coordinate 23,132,307 downwards.
TCGGCAGAGGCCTACTGAGTATCTCCACGGCACGTATGAATTGAACTACACGAGGAACTAAGAAAAATTACGCGAGAATCGCTGCAAGTGCAATAGTAGTATGCACGAACCAACCGCAGCGGGGCGATGTCACAATAATTTTCGCAACACTAATTCCGTACATAATATTAATATCTGTGTGGCATTGAACATCTTTGACGCGTACATAATATCTTGGCGACATATTGAAAGCTAGGGTTTCGTTGCTGAGCATCAACACAGAGGAGGTTCGGCGCCGACAAAAAAAAAGAGCCAGTCATCCATGGTGACACCGAATGGGTGGGTCAGATTTGAAAAATTGATTCCCAGGGTCCATATATTTGCCCCTGACCAGATTTGGGAAAAAGAACACCCTAGTCGTTGCTATCACCCGTGAGTAATAATGTATGGCTAGGTGCACCTGCATGGCGCCATCCTTCCATAGATCCATGCAGTCACTCGGTCAGTGTTCTCCTCGTAACGAATTTATGTGGTCACTTAATGATGTAACATCGATTTGATGCTTGCGGTTTTTATTACTTTATTTTCAATCCGGTTTTACAGATGATTACACCACGGGTTACACAACGTTGATACATGGACCAACCAACGGGAAGAGAACTGATAACATAAATTGACTCTGTATCGTACTGGCTGTATAACTCCCGCGTCATGAAGAGTAGCCGGTTGCACCCAACATCCAGAACAACACCCTTGTCTGTTGCTCGTAGGTAAAACTACATACACATCGAATGAATAGCCATCGGAATCACCTGTATGAAAGAAGATGTGTTTGCACTGTTAAAGATATTGTCATTACGTATGTTTACATACTGCCTAGAGCAAAGCGCATGTACCACTCAGATTTGCAATTTCTCTTTTTTATCAGGCCCATATAACCAATTATCAAACAAATTATCTATGCTTTAAGGAGGCGGATATTAAATGACATAAACACAATACGCCAAACCATCTTAGCAAACGGACACGTAATAAACAAATGATGAATTGTTTACTCTTGATCACAAAAACAATATTTTTTACTTCCTTTCCAGTTTCTCTTTGTAAGGTTATCTTTCGTTAGAATCACCTTTTGATACAATAACCACATAAAAATCTTCATCTTACGTGGTACCTTCATTTTTCAAATATATTTACGTAAATACCTAGTGTGGTCATTCAAAAGGCCGAAGTACATTGATTTTACCATAAATTTTCTTGACCTAGTTTAACCCCATTTAAACTCATCTGGAGAGTTTTGGAGAGTTTGAGAGCCGTGATACGTATCAAACGTATCTATAATTTCTTATGTTTCATGCTTATATTATGCCACTTGCTACATGTTTTATATACATTTTTATATCATTTTCTGGGACTAACCTATTAACAAGATGCCACAGTACTAGTGCCAGTTGCCTGTTTTCTGCTGTTTTTGGTTTCAGAAAAGTTGTTAAAGAAATATTCTCGGAATTGGACAAACGAAACATCAAAGTCCCTATTTTTCCCGGGAGGTTCCAGAACACCGAAGAGTACACGGAGGGGAGCCCCGAGGAGCCCACACCCCCTCCCGGCGCGCCCCCCCTTCTGCCGCGCGAGGATAGGGTGTGGGGCCCTCGGGCCTCCACCGCCTTCGCCTCTTCGCCTACTTATACCCCCCAGATATCTAAGACCTAACACGCGAGCCTTTTCCCAAGAAGAGTTCCGCAGCGCCGCCGCCATCGAAGACAACTTTCGGGGGTCAGAAGTTCCTGTTCCGGCACCCTGCCGGGGCGGGGATTGACCCCCGGAGCCATCTCCATCGACTCCACCGCCTCCACTTCGACTCCATGATGGTCTGTGAGTAGTTCTCCCATGGACTACGGGTTCTTGGCTGTAGCTAGTTGGTACTCTCTCTCCCATGTACTTCAATACAATGATCTCATGAGCTGCCTTACATGATTGAGATGCATATGATGTGATCGGTGTTGTGTTTGTTGGGATCCGATGAATTGATACATTATGATCAGTCTATCCATAAGTTTGGGAAGTTATTGTTGCTGCAATCTTGTTGTGTTTAATGCTTGTCACTAGTGCACGAGTGGCATGATCTTAGATTTAAGCTCTATAATTATTGCTTAGATTGTATCTACAAGTTGTTTGCACATGTCTCTGTCCGGAACCCGAGGCCCCAGAGTGACAACAACTGGGATAACTGGAGGGGATGGCTTTGATATGAGGATCACATATTTTCACCAAGTGTTAATGCTTTGCTCCGGTGCTCTATTAAAAGGAGTACCTTAATTACCAGTAGATTCCCTTGAGGCCCCGCTGCAAACGGGCTGGTAGCACAAAAGATGTTATGCAAGTTTCTCATTGCGAGCACGTATGACTGTATATGGAAAACATGCCTACATGATTAATAAACTGGATGTTCTGTCTTAATGTTATTTCAATACTGTTAATTGCCCAACTGTAATTTTTTCACCCAACACTTGTTTTTTGAGAGTTACCACTAGTGTAGATAGCTGGGAACCCCGGTCCTTCTGTCATCATCATTGCTCTAAAGTCAACTACGCACTTGAATATTTTCTGGTGCCATTGCCTCTGTGTTACTACTACTGCTGCTGTGTTACTATTACTATTGCTCTCAAATTAGTGCTACTTTCACATCACCCCTGTCACTAGTGCTTTTCCAGGTGCAGCTGAATTGACAACTCGGCTGTTAAGGCTTATAAGTATTCTTTGTCTTCCCTTGTGTGGAATCAATAAATTTGGATTTTACTTCCCTCGAAGACTGTTGCAATCCCCTATACTTTTGGGTTATCAAGACTATTTTCTGGCGCCGTTGCCGGGGAGCATAGCTCTACTCATAAGTTCACCCGGGGAGTACACTCTACCTCTCTCTGTTTATTTTATTTTATTTTATTTTATTTTGTCTTGTCTAGTTTATTTGTGCTTAGTTTATTTCTGTTTAGTTGTGTTTTGTTTAGTTTACTTTTGTCTAGTTTATTTTTGTCTTATTTTATTTTTCCTATATAACCGAAAAACCATAAAAATTTGAAAATCCAAAAATCTAAAAAACTATTGTTATGGAAGAACATGATAGAACCTCTATGGAACTTAATGAATTATTTATAAAGTATAGAGAATCATATAAGGGGAAAGTCGCGTGTTAGAAAAGTTGAACACAATTGCTAAAATTTTGCTTAAATGCCATGATATAAATTGCTGCTCTGAACAGGATAATAAACATCTTAAATTCCAATGTGGCTTTAGTAAATAAGTTTTAATTGTGAACTATCATTGGAATAACTATATTGACCTTGGATTTGAAGAAGTAGAACAATATGTTTTATTTATGGGAGCTTCTGAAATAGAATCCTTCATGTCAAAAAATTATGAAACCTGTGTTGCTTGTAATAACCTTAAAGATTATGTCTCCTCTATCCTTGATTATTGCATAGAAAATTTCAGCAATAATTGTTATATCATTGATTATAAAGAGAGACTCAGTAATGCACAAGAATGTATCCAAAATTTGCAGGAACCCGTGGAAGAAGAAATTGCTGAACCTGAAAGCTCATTAGATGAAAAATAAGAGGAGAGTGATGAACAAAAGGAGGAAGAATGGATTAGCTACCCATGCCTACCTTCTAATGAGAGTAACTCTTCATCTCTTACACTATTTGATTGTCCCCCATGCTCACCAAAGGAGGATGAATGTTATGTTCCTGTGGATTCTCTTGAAATATTCCCTATGAGTAAAACTTGTGAGAATAATCATGCTACTGTTATATATGATAATCCATGCTATTTTGATAAATCTTATGAAAATCCTTTATTTGTGCCTAATTTCGAAATGCATGGTACTAAAGAAGTTTGTTTAGAAAATGTTTATGATAAAGCTCTAGATGATGGTCCTATGTTACTTGATAATATTAATTGTACTACTATTGAAAATGGGATTGGAGAGGTCTTGACTCTATCTTGGAGCCCCATACCTTTTGAGATTGATCAATCGTCTTGTTACAAAATTGTTAAAAGTGGATTTGAATGTTTTAATCCCACTATTTTGGAGTTTGATAACAATTATGTGTTTATAGATCATGAAAAGCATGCTTTATGTGATATTTATATTGTTGAGTTTATTCATGATGTTACTGAAAATTATTATGAGAGAGGAAAATATGGTTGTAGAAGTTTTCATGGTACTAAAACACCTCTCTATATGCTGAAAGTTTTGAAGTTACTCTTATTTTATCTTTCTATGCTTGTCACTTTGTTCTTTTTGAGTTTATTTGTGTACAAGACTCCCATGCATAGGAAGTGGGTTAGACTGAAATGTGTTTTGAATTTGCTTCTTGATGCTCCTTTTGTTTCATTTTCTATTTTCATGAGAGCATCATTATAACTATCAAGCCTAGCTAAAAGGCATTAAAGAAAAGCGCTCTTGGGAGACAACCCATGTTTTATTTCTTTAATTTTTCTTTTATTTGAGTCAAGGAACGTGCCTACCTCTGTAGCAATTCCTTTGTATCTTTACTTTATTGCATTGTTGTGACAAGTTAAGCCTCTAGTAGTAAGTTGATACTAGATTTGGATTTCTGCGCAGAAACAGTTTTCTTCTGTCCACCGTTTAAATCATAATTCCCTACAGAAAAATTGAAAAAATCTGATATTTTTTGTGCGTGATACTCAGATAAGTACGCAACTTTCATTGGTTTTGAGTTTTCTGATATGAGCAAGTTCAGTGCCTCGAAAAAATTCATCTTTACTGGCTGTTCTGTTTTGACAGATTCTGTCTCTGTTTTTTTTGCATTGTCTCTTATGGACTTTAAGCAACGTTCTCTATCATGGAGGGCTGTAGCTAATGTTTTATTGAGTTCTTGGAATGTGTCACAACAGAACCAAAGTGGATTAATGTTTTTGAGTACTAACCCCTCTAATGAAGTTTATGAGAAGTTTGGTGTGAAGGAAGTTTTCAAGGATCAAACAGAGGATGATATGATGTGATCAAGAAGATGAAAAAGCCTAAGCTTGGGGATGCCCCCGTGGGTCAGCCAAGCATATTTCAATAAGACTTAAGTGTCTAAGCTTGGGGATGCCTAAGGCATCCCCTTCTTCATCAACAACTTATCAGGTCATCTCTAGTGAAACTATATTTTAATTCCGTCACATCTTATGTGCTTTACTTGAAGCGTCTGCTTGTTTTTATTTCTGTTTTGTTATTTTCATTCTCTGAATAAGATGGATCGTAGCATTCCTTTGTGGGAGAGAGACACGCTCCGCTTTTTCTTATGAATACTCGTATTCTTCACTTATATTTGTTGAGTATTCCTCTATGTTACTTCGATACTTTCAGCTCTTGTTTTTATGCATCTCTTGTTTAGAGCTGTTAGTTCTCTTATGTTATACTCTCTTGTTTCATTGTTAATTACTTGGAGAGTTTATGTTTAAATAAGTTGATTGGTGTTTGGTTGGAAATAGAAAATGCTAAATGTGGTAGATGGTATAATGAAAAGATATACATGCTCTTATGGATTGTTATCTTGTATGCTGTGGTGCTTGGCAATTGTTTTGAGCTCTCAAGTAGATCATGTTTAAGCTTTTACATCATGTAGTTAAAACCTATTAGTGAAGAACTACCGTAAATCTTGTTAAAATTTGGTTTGCATGTTTGCTATCTCTAAGGTCTAGATATTTTCTAGTAAAATTGTTTGAACAACAAGGAAGATAATGTAGAGTTTTATAATACTTGCAATATATTTTTATATACATCTTGTTGTCATAGTTTATACTTGTGTTTGCTTCAAATAACCTTGCTAGCCAAAGCATTGTACTGAGAGGGAATGCTTCTCGTGCATCCAAAACCTTGAGCCAAAACCCATGCCATTTGTGTCCACCATACCTACCTACTACATGGTATTTCCTGCCATTCCAAGCAAATACTTCGTGTGCTACCTTTTATTCAAAATTTACTATCTCTTATTTGTGTCAATGTTTATTAGCTCATGAGGAAATATGTGGTGGTACGGATATTAACCTTGTCATTTGCTTTTAGACAGATGACGAGGTTATACCAAATGGGTACCCAATCGTGTGGGTACCTGGTGCACGTGATGACTACAGCCCAATTGTCGATAGACTGAAGAAGCCCAACAAGCAAAGCCCAAGATGAAGATTTTTACCATAGATAGACATAGTCGGTTGTACTTTCCATACTTGTAGTCCTAGTCGGTTACGTACCCGAGACCTGTACCCCTATATAAGGGACAGGAGGGTAGCCGATCAAGGACACGCCCGATCAGAACCACCAAACCCTAGCGAGATCCGCATCTCGCTAGACCATTGTACTCGCCGCATATTCACAATCAATATAGACAGGCAGGAAGTAGGGGTGTTAACTCAGTCGAGGGCCCTGAACCTGGGTAACTCCCGCTTGTCAGCCGACGAATCTACTAACACTACGCGTTCTGTACCTCGTAACTCTAACCCTAGGCTATCAGTCATGGGTATTGATGGGGACACCACTCGTCAATTAGCGCCGTCTGTGGGAAGTGGTATTGTTGGATCCACGGATTTTTCGGTCCCAGCTTCAAACGGCCACTCGCCGACTTCATCAGAGGGATACGCATCAGCGACTTCAGATCGCATCCAGTCCACAGGCGATTACTCGTCGAGATCACCAACAGCATCGCCAAAGAGGATCAAGCCATATTCACCAGAAGCACAAGAAAACTATTCAAGCCTCAACTCAGGATTCGATCTAATAGTCGGTAAGCATAGCTTTTTTGTTGATAAGTTTGATGTGCAGGACTTGACCGACCAGATCGCGACTGAAGCATCCAAGGAGAAGTCGACTGCAATCGCATCCTCGACAGACAAGGAGATCACCTCATCACAGATCGACTCGATCCCGTCGCCCAAATCCCCGATCTCCTCCATGTCATCACGAGAATTCAACAAACTCATGACAGAAGAATTCCCTGAAGACGAAGTCCAGTCGACTTACCATAGCAATCCAATCAAAGCGCCGGCCACCATAATCGCATCAGCAGAAGACGCCAGAACTACTTCATCACAGATCAGTCCGATCTCGCCACTAGGATCTCCGACTGCCTCCATAATGACAAAGGAATTCGAAGATTACGTGACTCAAAATCAATTAGACGAAGAAGTACAGCCTGACCTTTGAACCAACACCGGCGAAAACATAGATCCACTCGACGAAACACGCGACCACATGCGGACAGAGGATCCACAAGACAGCATCCATATGACCGATTTTGTTGATCCGGAATCCCAAGCTCTTCATGATGCCTTCACCGACTACGACGAACCTCCTGAGCAGTCGCTTGAGAGACGTGTCAGTGTCAACACTCAGATCAGCAAAAACAAAAGATCAGCCACGAGCTGGGATGACGAAATTAAATCAATGACCGGCATTGACAGCACACACACATGCCTCCCGGTCATACCCCGGCAGGTCTACGTCGCGTTTAGTGCAGAAACTTCGGCGGCCGCTGCCAGTCAAAGGCCTACAGAATTTCCTTACGAAGTTACGTTGCCAGATGGTGTGACAAAATTAAACATAACAGCAGAAATGGCGGCAAAAGTGGAAAAAATTATCACAGACTGCACCATGATGCCAGCAGATGCAACCAACGAAGAGATTATGACATATAATTACTTCAACTGGCAAGAAACAATGCGACTGAAGCAGTACAGGGCAACACTCGAAGAACGAAGGAGGCAGGCAAGCATCTCAAGTGCACGCAGGCGACAGCTATCCCTTAGCTCCATAGGAGCGACGGAAGGAGGACGCAGATCCAGATTTGCAAGAATCCCAGAAAGAGAAAGATCAGAGGTCACTCGGAATCTAGAGCACTCGTTCATGACGCTAGACTCGGAGGGCATACTCCTGCCAAAAACAGGCGAGGGCGCACTCATGTCAATAGGAGCATACCTTCAAGCAAATAAGCCTCCACCAGGGGGTCCAGCAGAAGAATTATACCTCCAGCAGATGAAAGCTATGGCAATTGCGGCAAAAGAACTCGCAGAAGGAAGAAGCCAAGAGCGTAGCCGAAGCCGCTCACGAAATCATCGCAGTCGCAACCCTCCACGAAGTAGCGCAAGAAGGAACTACAGTCGCCGCCGATCGAGAAGCCGATCGCGAAGCAGATTCAAAAGGTCAAGCAGTAGGGAATCAAGTGATAACCGCAACACCGGACCATGTGGAGCACAATGCTTCACTCGGCGTATCCGCGAAGCCAAGTTGCCCAAGAAATTTGGCCTACCGACTAAACCAAAGTTCAATTGCAAACAAGAGCCTTCAGGCTGGCTCGAGGACTACAAATTGGCAGTCGTATGCCAACGAGGAACAACTACAACAGCCCTGCAATACATACAGCTGATGCTTGAAGGCACAGCCTGCGACAGGCTCAAATCACTACCCGAAGGATCTTACGACTCTTGGGAGCACTTCAAAGAGGACTTCATCAAATACTTCGACCCTCTGTGCGAGCGACCCAAAACATTTGAAGAATTGCGAGCCTGCAAGCAAAGGTCAGATGAGACACTTTGGGCATATATCAGAAGGTGGACTGCTATCCGCAACTCAGTCGGTACAATCTCTGAAGACCGAGCGATGGATGCCTTCACTATGGGAGTTTACAGAAATGACTTCAGAGAGGCACTCGGTCGTCAGAAGCCAAAATCTATGGCAGAGCTCATGAAGATAGCGACAGAGTGGGCAGACGGAGAGGACGCTATCAGGACCAAACGCCCGCTGTCCCCACATGACAAAGAAGATCGACGGGACAGTCGAGATCGTCACGATAGGGACGATAAAAGGCGGCGGCGTAGGAGCGACTATGGCGAAAAAGACAAGATAAAATTTGTCGCAGCTGGATTCTCACAGGACGACCACGTTCGGGAGGAGAGACGGCATAATGATCGCCGGGACAGTCGAGGCGCCGACCGTCACGACAGTCGATCAGACGACCGTCGCAACAATCGAGATCGCGACCAGCGTAGCAGCAGTTACCAAAGACAAGAGTGGTGCAAACGATCAGATGCCAAGCCAGATAAGTCGTTCCAAGAGATGATGGAGGATCTATGCAGATTGCATCTGTTCAAAGACCCAGTCACTTGAAGGTTAACTTCCAACCACACCATGGGAAATTGTCGCGAGTTTGAGAAAATTGTGGCAGACTACACACGACAACTCAAACGGGATATACCCCCGACTGCCCCGTCAGCATACACCACACCACCACAAGTACAGCCAGTCGCGGCATTACCACCACCGCCAACATACAATCCGAGTAACCAAATTGCAGGAGCCATACATCACATACCGCAAACCGTGGAAGAATAGTACCCAAGGCCTCAAGGACAGATGTACATGATTCAGAAAGGGCGTCCCTCCAACAGGCAGCAAAAACTCCACACACGACATGTTAACATGGCGGTTATGGCACCACCAGCCATACCAGACTTCTTACATGGCTCCGAAACAGCGATCACTTTCAGTCGGGAAGATCACCCGCCATCCGTTTATCGGCCAGGCCACGCCGCCCTCGTACTTGATGCACAAATTGGTGGTTATACCATGACCAAAATCTTCATGGATGGAGGGAGTGGCATCAACATCATCTTCGTTGACACATTACGCCGGATGAACAGGTCAGTCGAAAACTTACCGCCATCCACAAACACCTTCCATGGTATAGTTCCAGGCAAAGCTATCATACCCAAAGGCACGATACAGCTCGATGTCACATTTGGGGACGCGACACATTTCAGAACTGAGTCAATTGAGTTTGAAGTTGTCGACTGGAAGTCGCAATATCATGCCATACTGGGACGACCAGCATTCGCTCGGTTCATGGCGGTACCACACTATGCATACCTTCAACTGAAAATGCCAGGTCCAAAAGGAGTGATCACAATCAATGGAAACTTTCAAAGGTCAGACGCTTGCGACCGCGATTTCAATAAAATCTCTGAGATGTTCGGAGCAGAATAAACACTTGAAGAGCTCTCGCTCGCCAGCGACGCAACATACATGCCAGATTATAAGAAACAAGCAGTTGACAAGACATTCAATGCCGCAGATGATACACGAATGCACCAGATACATCCGACTGATCTCGCAAAGACAGTCAAGGTGTCGTCAAGTCTACCACCCGCATAGGAAAGCGCTCTCGTCGAATTCCTCCGTGAGAACTGGGATATGTTTGCCTGGTGTGTAGCCGACATGCCAGGCATACCCAGGGAATTCGCCGAGCACTCTCTCCAACTCAGTCCAGGAACTAGACCGGTCAAACAAGCAGTATGTCGTATGTCAGGACCAAAAAGAGAAGCTATAGGGAAACATGTAGATAAGCTACTCAAAGCAAACTTCATCCGAGAGATCAAAAAATCAGAATGGGTAGCTAACCCCGTGATAGTTGAAAAGAAGAAGACAACTACAACCAGGATGTGCATTGACTTCACAGGGCTCAACAAATGCTGCCCAAAAGATCATTTTCCACTTCCCCGTATCGACCAGATCGTCGACTCCACTGCAGGATGCGCGCGACTGTCATTTCTAGACGCATATTCAGGATATCATCAGATAAAGATGAAAGTAGAAGATGAAGAAAAGACGGCCTTCACAACTCCGCTCGGAGTATATTGCTACACCACTATGCCCTTTGGCCTCAAGAATGCAGGCGCCACTTACCAGCGCATGATGCAAAATTGCTTGAAAACGCAAATTGGCAAAAATGCTGAAGTTTACGTCGACGACATAGTTATCAAATCAAAAGAAGAATATACACTACTCTCCGACATACAAGAGACATTCGACAACCTCAGAAGGTATAGCATAATATTGAACCCAGACAAGTGTACTTTCGGCGTCCCAGCCGGAGAACTTTTGGGATACTTAGTGTCAGCTCGCGGAATTGAGGCAAATCCAGAAAAGATACATGCCATATTAACCATGCAAAGGCCTACCAAGCTCTATGAAGTACAGTAGTTGACGGGACGGGTAGCAGCGCTCAGTCGGTTCATCAGCAAATTAGGCGAAAAGGCACTGCCATTATATCGACTGATGAAGAAATCGGATAAGTTTGAGTGGACTGACGAAGCTGAAGCAGCATTTATCGATCTCAAGCGAATACTCACCAAACCGCCAATACTAGCAGCGCCAAAAGAAAAAGAACCACTGTACCTATATGTGGCAGCAACAAACAGGGTGGTGAGTACAGTCCTAGTAGTCGAGCGTATGGAAGAAGGAAAAGTTCAAAGCGTACAAAGGCCAGTCTACTACGTCAGCGAGATCCTGTCTCTATCCAAACAAAGATATCCACACTTCCAGAAGCTGACTTATGCCGTCTTCATAACAACAAGGAAGTTAAGACACTACTTCACAGAACACCCAATCACGGTGATCAGCAAATCTGCAATCAGAGATATACTCACAAACCCAGATGCAACTGGACGGGTGGCAAAATGGCTTATCGAATTGGGACCCCTTGGAATCACGTACGATCACCCGAAAGCCATCAAAGCTCAAGTCCTGCCAGATTTCACCACCGAGTGGATAGAATCTCAGTTGCCAGGAATACCGGATGTATCTAACTCTTGGACAATGTACTTTGATGGTTCTAAGAAAAATGAAGGCGCAGGTGCAGGTGTCGTGCTCATATCACCCAAGGACGACAAGTTGAAATACGTCCTACAAATGGATTTTGCAAAGCCATCCAACAATGAAGCTGAGTACGAAGGATTGATACATGGCATACGAATGGCCAAAGCTTTGGGATGCACTCGACTGATGATATATGGCGACTCAAATCTAGTCGTACAGCAAACAATGAAAGTTTGCGACGCCATAGCAGACAACATGATTGCATATCGTGATCTCTATAACACATTAGAAGGAGATTTAGATGGAATGGAGCTTCGACACATCGGACGGGAGAGCAATGAAGAAGCAGACACATTGGCCAACATCGGCTCGACTAAAGCCCAGGTTCCACCCGACGTTTTCCTAGAACGTATCACGCACAGATCCACTCACAAACAGCGATCAACATCAACCGAGACAGAAGCAACAAAGGACAATGCACCAAACATGACAGATCCTCCAATCGAAGTACTTCTATGTCAAGGCGACCATGTGACTCCAGCCTGGACTGAGCCAATACTGGCATTCTTGCTCAGAGAAGAACTACCAGACGATACAACAGAAGCCAGACGGGTAGCTCGTCGCACCAAAGCATACACCGTCATAAACGGTGAACTTTACAAAAGGAGCATTTCAGGTATATTTCAGAGGTGTGTAGAGTTTGAAGACGGCAAAACTATACTTCGCGATATTCATGCAGCAACTTGCGGGCATCATGCCGGCAGTCGATCGCTCGTAGCCAAAGCATTCAGAGTAGGGTTTTACTGGCCTACCGCCCTCAAGGACGCAGAAGATATAGTCAAACGATGCATCGGGTGTCAAAAATTCGCAAACAAACCTCATGCACCGGCATCGGCGCTCAAAACCATACCACTGGCATGGCCTTTTGCCCAGTGGGGGCTGGATATGGTAGGACCACTCAAAAAGTCATCACCTGGAGGACATACCCACTTACTGGTGGCAGTCGACAAGTTCACAAAATGGAGTGAAGCAGTCCCAATCACAAGTTCAACTGCGACTACGGCGGTCAATTTCATAAAATCCATAGTACACCGTTTTGGTGTCCCAAACATCATTATCACAGACAACGGCACAAATTTCACAGCTGAAGAGTTCCGAACTTTTTGCAAAGAGTGGGACATAACACTCAATTATGCATATGTGGCGCACCCACAATCCAACGGACAAGTCGAAAAAGCTAACGGCCTTGTGTGCACAGGCATCAAGAAAAGATTACTGGTTCCACTCAAAAGAGCCGCAGGTGCTTGGGTTGATGAACTCCCGGTGGTACTTTGGGGTTTACGTACAACCCCAAATGCTTCAACCCAGTTTACCTCATTTTTTATGGTTTATGGAGCAGAAGCAGTCTTGCCAGCAGAGGTGAAATTCGATGCACCAAGAGTCGAAGCATACAATGAAGATGAAGCAAACGAGTCACAAGAAAACACAATGGACTTACTCGACGAAGCACGTGACACAGCCCTGGCCCGCACAGCGGTTTACCAGCAGGATCTCAGAAATTATCACAGTCGACGCCTTCGACCCAGAACATTCGTGGTGGGAGACTTAATACTTCGACTGAAGCAGAAAAAGGTGCATAAATTAGCGTCACCGTGGGAGGGTCCGTTCATCATCACCGAAGTCATTGAGGGAGGCGCCTATCGACTGAAGCATGTCCAAACGGGAGAACTATCGCATAATCCGTGGAATGTGGCGCACCTGCGTCGCTTCTATGCATAGGTGTCACAACCAACTCATGTAATAGAGCTCAAATATATCAAAAGGGCCAGCAGATTTCAGACGCGCTCTTTTCCTTTCCAGGTTACCTAAGGGGACTGAAATGTTTTTAATGAGGCGGTCTGCTGGTCAAATATCTTCAATAAAGATGATGCTTCTTCATAAATATTTTTGCATACCTCTCGTCGTATATCTACAACCCACCCGAATGGCTCGGGGTCTGGGTCTCGATCAAAATAAATATATATAAAACCCCGCCTGAATGTTCGGGGGTTGAAGATCTCAAAATTAAAAATAATTTTGAGCTATACTCGCAGATACAAGTTCTTTCCTTATAAACATACATACTGGAAAATTTTCATATAGCCCAGCGTCACTCGATAGACTCGGGGGCTGGGTGGCCAAACAAGGATATCATATAAGGACAAAAGAATTGTCCAAAGTTAGGAGTATATCATACAGTTCAAATATAGCAAAATCATGCGCGTCATGCAAATATTATCATATTACAAGGCCATCAAAAGATCAAGGAACGGCGACTAGTCACGGGGCGCAGACGCTAGATTACCCCTACGCGGCTTATGCATGGCGGAAACTTCAGCTACTCGGCGCTCCATGGTACAGATGCTAACCCTAGCAAGACGAGCAGCAGAATCCGATACACCCCTGAAAGCCAAAGGTTTCCCATTTGGTTTCTTAGGGTAGTCGGAAAGGACGGCGTCATAATCAGCAGTCACACCGTTCGCAAGAAGAAGCTTGAGGGTGGACTCTGAGCCGCGTACCGCCAAGTCGCGTGCCCAATCCTTTATGGTCGTCGAACCAGGACCCAGTATATCAGAAAATCCTTGAGCAGTCGTTGGAACTTCAGTCCACGGTAGAACCTCCGCGAATACAGCCCCAAGGGTCCGAGTGGAAATATCCAAGGAGCACTTGATATGCTCGAGGGCTCTGCCCAGCTCCTCGGTCACACGCTCGAGTGACAAGTCGCCCCTCGCATTATCATCATGGACACAAGAGGAAGAACCTTTACAAAACACGCAAAGAAGGGGTCTAAGACAATAGAAGGAGAAAGCAAAAAGGAGCATCCGCACAGCATAAACTCACAAACCTGCCACAGCATGCACAAAGCCAAGCAACTGCTTAGTGTGCTCCTCTTCTCGACTGACGACGGAACGCCGAACACTATCCAGTTCCTCTTCCGCACGCAATCGCTGGTCAACAAGCTGATGTTCCAGAGCAGTCAGTCGCTTTTCAATAGCAAGCTTCTCTTCTGAAATAAGCATGTATTAAAAACATAGGTTTACAGAAAGCACAAACGCTTAATATCACAAAGCATCAGGAACAGAAATGCCTACGACTCATTTCTTCTAACTTAGAACGAAGGGTGGCTCGTTCCTCCTCCGCTCGCACAAAAGCCTGGCCAGCAGCAACTAGGCCACTTACAGCAGGCTACAAAAAAAAAATATCGACACATGTCAAAACAAATGATCGATTCAAACAAAGACATAGCTAATAAAAAGAGACTTACATGCTCTACCCAGGAGAAGGAAGTAGACGTCGACGGGCCAGCAGTCGAAGCTGCAGCAAGTGGCATCTTGTCAGCAGTCGTCGCAGCGGCCACTGCCATAGCTTCGGCTTCTCCAACTTCAGCATGAGGGGAGGCCATAATGGTCCCTTCCCCAACTGGAGGAGTATGAGCTCGCCCGACAAAGGTCCTGTTCGTACGTCAAAAGCAGTACAGATCAGATGAAGTAACAAATAAAGAGTAAGGCAAAAGCTAAGAAGGACAGCCAAAAGCACATACTTATGATCATCTTCGAAAATCGGGTCAGTCGCAGCCACTGGCAACTGGCATATCGGAGGCGGAACGTCGGTCACAGGTGGAGGAATGGCAAATTCTTCAAGAACTTCTCCCTCCATATTCTCCGGCTGAGTATCCGGAGCCTTGGCGCGGCACAAACGACGACGTTTGATAGCACGCCCAGCTACAGGCTCTTCAACAACTTGGGAAGAATGTTCCTCGTCGGCAACAGTTTCTCCAGTGTTAGAAAGGCCAGCCGCAAGCGGGAAAACATCAGTCGCCTCCAACTCGGCCAGTTGACGAGCCTCCTCGGTGTCACCATACTCAGGAAGGGGAGGAAGAGTCGAAGCAGTCGAATGCCCCTGTTCACAACCAAGCAAAAAGGCACATAAAAAATGTGTACTCACATAAAAAGATCAGCAAAGTAAACTCGAAAAACAAAAGCTGAACAAGTACCTCAGGAAGGGGAGTCCCAAGGCTAAAAGGAATAACGGAGAAGTCGAAGGAAGCAACGTCATCAGGCTTGACGCTGGTAATTTACTTGACATGATCATGAAACACATGACCTGCCAACTCCACATCGCTCATACGAGTAACATCAAGTGGACCCTCACAATGCCACAAGGGGTGGACACGTTGTTGCAAGGGCCACACTCGACGCTTTACAAAGGTGCTGATTAGCTGAATGCCTGTAACGGTTTTGAGCAATTCTTTCACCTTAACCATAAGAAGAGAGGCCTCCTCCTTTTCTTCAGTCGAAAGGGAATGCTGCCAGGCTTTCGTCTTCATAATAAATTTCCCAGTCGAAAACAATGGCCTTACTTCCTGGTCGACGGGAATGTAAAACCATTTGTTTCTCCATTTCGGAGCAGGGACGACTGCCATCAGGTCAAAATACGGGCAGTCGTCGCGTACCTCGATACAGAAACCTCCGGTAGGAAAGGCGTGACCCTCGCAACGCATAAACTGCACCCGGAAGACAGATTTCCAGAGAGCCCAGCTCGGAGACACCCCCAAAAAGCACTCGCACAAAACCAGAAAACAGGCAATGTGCAAAACACCTTGAGGAGTGAGATCGTGAATCTGAACCCCATATGCATAAAGAAGGCCGCGCACAAAATCATGTAGAGGAAAGCCAAAGCCGCGAGGAAGAAATTCCGCAAAACATACCCGTTCACCGAGGAGAGGCTCGGGAAGTACTTCCCTGTTGGAAGGAGCACGGGCAGCAAGCTTGTCTATCGAAGGAAGCAATCCACATTGGCGAAATGCCGCCAACTTTTCTTCAGTAACGGCGGACTTAACCCAATCTCCAGTCATCTTCTTTAAAACCGCCGTAGGGGATGCAGCAGTCGGAATCTCCCTCCCTTTCTCGCCGGCGGTGGCAGAAGAGAGCGGCATAGCAGCAACAAAGCTCTTTTTAGGAGCCATGAAGCAAAGTGGGCGAAAAAGCAAAAAGCGAAAGCAAAAACGCGCAAGGAAGAAGAAGAACTGAGGGCGAGAGGAAGAAAGGAAATGCCGGGGTAAATTAATTTACGGTGGCAAGATCCATATTTACCAGGGCAAGCAAAGTAATCTCAGCCGTTCGTGCAAAATCACCAAGCCACGTGTCCTGATCAAAGGGCAACCGTCGCTGCCCACGCCGCCTACTACGCACGTAAAACGAGGAGGTTATGATCACGCCCGCGGAAATTTCGCCACGTCCGGTCAAATCAGAGCTGAACCGGCGTCCCCCGCGGTCAAACAAATGGGCCCACAATGACATGTCTTGTCATAGGCTCTGCACACACACCAAAGACGTCATGCGTAACGTCACCCAAGCTAGCAGAAGCAGCAGAATCATAAGAGTTCAGTTGACAGTTGGTCGACTGGACAAACATGGGCGAACTTGCAAAAGTCTCTCGACTAGGCGCTAAGTCAAAACGCTCTTTGAGTGGTCGAGTGTACTCCCATCGGGGGCAAGTAAAAAGTCTTCGACTGCCATAAAAGTAAGAAAAAACAAATTTTGAGATTATCCTTCATTACAGGTAAAAAAACACAATCTCGGGGGCTACTCCCATCAGGAGTACTGTCGCACACCTGATAGATACTTAGAATCATAAATAGGCAGTCGAAATATAAGACTCGCCTCAATCAAAATCAAAAATGCAAAAGTATTCCTGAATTACGTCAGTCGATGACACTTCGGATGCTGCATGCGTAAAGTGCAAATGTAAGACCCGCCGATCAGTCGAGCTGGGCTAAGTACCACTCCGGCAGTGTTAAGTACTTATTCTTTCTGTGTCAACAGACGCGATGAAAATCCCGGCGGACGCGCTGGGTAGCACAGTTGAAACTGCAGAACGAATCAATAAGACCGCAATGGCCTGAGTCGAGTATGTCCAGTATGTTCCAGGTTCGAGCCCAAGGACTCGAACTTGATTGAAGACAAGTAAGGTTTTGCCCAAGTGCAGTTAGCTGGTCCCGACTCATCGAATAAATTTAGGCCTACTCAGTCAAAATCCTTTGTCACAAATCACAATCGAAAGACAAATACAAAGATATACTATCAAAAGCATAAAACATGAGACGTGCACTATGTAGTGAGTCCATGACTGATTCTCCGAATTAGACAAACACTCGGGGGGCTAATGACGAGGTTATACCAAATGGGTACCCAATCGTGTGGGTACCTGGTGCACGTGATGACTACAGCCAAATTGTAGATTGACTGAAGAAGCCCAACAAGCAAAGCCCAAGATGAAGATTTTTACCATAGATAGACATAGTCGGTTGTACTTTCCATACTTGTAGTACTAGTCGGTTACGTACCCGAGACCTGCACCCCTATATAAGGGACAGGAGGGTAGCCGATCAAGGACACGCCCGATCAGAACCACCAAACCTTAGCGAGATCCGCATCTCGCTAGACCATTGTACTCGCCGCATATTCACAATCAATACAGACAGGCAGGAAGTAGGGGTGTTACCTCAGTCGAGGGCCCTGAACCTGGGTAACTCCCGCTTGTCAGCCGACGAATCTACTAACACTACGCGTTCTCTACCTCGTAACTCTAACCCTAGGCTATCAGTCATGGGTATTGATGGGGACACCCCTCGTCAACAGACTTTCACAACCGGACTAGTGGCATATACATCCGCTTATCCATTAACTTTGCAAAAAGAGATGGCAAATGGGGTGCCCAGTCCCAATTAATTACAACTTTAACCGCTACAATCTCTTCACATTATTGCCCTGATCTAATCAGTCAAGCAATGACAACAGTTTTTAACTATATGTGTAAACAAAAGAGATAAGAGGGATGATCTACTTTGCTGGTAGAAATAACGTACTTCATGGGAGCCGCTCTTGAAAGTCTGGTTGACAAGGGGGGTAGAGTGCCCATTACCATTCGTTGACAACAACAAACACCTCTCAAAACTTACTTTTATGCTCTCTATATGATTTCAAAAACCTATAAAAACTAAAAAGCTCTAGCACATGCTTGTATCCCTGCTTCCCTCTGCGAAGGGCATTTCTTTTACTTTATGTTGAGTCAGTTTACCTACTTCTTTCTGTCTTAGAAGCAAACACTTGTGTCAACTGTGTGCAACAATTCTTATATGTTTACTTATTGCACTTGTTATATTCCTTTGTGTTGACAACTATCTATATGATATACATGTTCAAGTTGAAAGCCAATGCTTAAACTTATATCTTCCTTTGTGTTGCTTTAATGCTCTTTTCCTTAGAGACTATTGCTTTATGAGTTAACTTTCATGTGAATCATTTTGATGCTTGTTTGAAAGTACTATCCATGATTTTTTTTTTTGCTTATATGATGTAGTTGTTTATTCCTTGTCTATTTTTTAGCAAACAATAAACCATTGCTTCGAATCACTTCATTCATAACATGAGCCTTACATTATTATATGATCAAGATTGTGTGAAGCATGTCACTTTAGAAATTATTCTTGTTATCGTTTTACCTATTCGGGACGAGTAGAACTAAGCTTGGGGATGCTTGATACGTCTCAAACGTATATATAATTTCTTATGTTCCATGCTTATATTATTCCACTTGCTACATGTTTTATGTACACTTTTATATCATTTTATGCATTTTCTTGGACTAACCTTTTAACAAGATGCCACAGTGCCAGTTGCCTGTTTTCTGCTGTTTTTGGTTTCAGAAAAGTTGTTAAAGAAATATTCTCGGAATTGGACAAACGAAACGTCAAAGTCCCTATTTTTTGCGGGAGGTTCCAGAACACCGAAGAGTACACGGAGGGGAGCCCCGAGGGCGCCACACCCCCTCCCGGCGCGGCCCCCCTTCTGCCGCGCGAGGATAGGGTGTGGGGCCCTCGGGCCTCCACCGCCTTCGCCCCTTCGCCTACTTATACCCCCTAGATATCTAAGATCTAAAACGCGAGCCTTTTCCCGAGAAGAGTTCCGCAGCGCCGCCGCCATCGAAGACAAGTTTCGGGGGTCAGAAGTTCCTATTCCGGCACCCTGCCGGGGCGGGGATTGACCCCCGGAGCCATCTCCATCGACTCCACCGCCTCCACTTATACTCCATGATGGTTTGTGAGTAGTTCCCGCATGGACTACGGGTTCTTGGCTGTAGCTAGTTGGTACTCTCTCTCTCCCATGTACTTCAATACAATGATCTCATGAGCTGCCTTACATGATTGGAATCCATATGATGTAATCGGTGTTGTGTTTGTTTGTTGGGATCCGATGAATTGTTACATTATGATCAGTCTATCCATAAGTTTGTGAAGTTATTGTTGCTGCAATCTTGTTGTGTTTAATGCTTGTCACTAGTGCACGAGTGGCATGATCTTAGATTTAAGCTCTATAATTATTGCTTAGATTGTATCTACAAGTTGTTTGCACATGTCTCTGTCCGGAACCCGAGGCCCCAGAGTGACAGCAACTGGGATAACTGGAGGGGATGGCTTTGATATGAGGGTCACATGTTTTCACCAAGTGTTAATGCCTTGCTCCGGTGCTCTATTAAAAGGAGTAACTTAATTACCAGTAGATTCCCTTGAGGCCCTGCTGCAAACGGGCTGGTAGGACAAAAGATGTTATGCAAGTTTCTAATTGCGAGCACGTATGACTATATATGGAAAACATGCCTACATGATTAATAAACTGGATGTTCTGTCTTAATGTTATTTCAATACTGTCAATTGCCCAACTGTAATTTGTTCACCCAACACTTGTTCTTTGAGAGTTACCACTAGTGTAGATAGCTGGGAACCCCGGTCCTTCTGTCATTATCATTGCTCTAAAGTCAACTACGCACTTGAATATTTTCTGGTGCCATTGCCTCTGTGTTACTACTACTGCTGCTGTGTTACTATTACTATTGCTCTCATATTACTGCTGCTTTCACATCACCCCTGTTACTAGTGCTTTTCCAGGTGCAGCTGAATTGACAACTCGGCTGTTAAAGCTTATAAGTATTCTTTGTCTCCACTTGTGTCGAATCAATAAATTTGGGTTTTACTTCCCTCGAAGACTGTTGCGATCCCCTATACTTGTGGGTTACCAAGCCGCACCTCCATTAACCAGCTAACAAGATGCAAATATCTATTCCATCTAACCCTGGTGAGTGCTCTTCTAAAAACTAAATTAGGAGGAGGTGCCTGAGCCATAACATATACGACTGAGACTTGTTTCCTTTGCACAATATTATAAAGATTCGGGTATTGATGAGATAAGGGCTTATCCCCTAGCCAGATATCTTCCCAAAATCTGGTCGTCTCCCCATTGCCTATAGCAAATGACCCACGCCGGAAGAAGTCCTCCTGGACTTTCCTTAATCCTTTCCAAAAGGGAGAATCTCGAGGTTTTACCTTGACTTGTGGTAAAGATTTAGAATGCAAGTATTTATTATGAATTAGTTCCTTCCAAACCCATCCTCTGATAGTAATTTGGAAAACCATTTACGTAATAGGCTTTTATTTTTTGACTCTAGGACTTCGACTCCCAGCCCGCCCTGTTCTTCAGTCCTACATATGATATTTCATCTTGTAAGTCTATATTTTCTCTTATACCCATAACTTTGCCAAAAAAAAAACGTGATCAAAAGAAATCCATTCTCTTACGTACCCCTTTGGGTATCGCAAAGAATGAAAGCATAAACATGGGAAAACTTGCAAGGACCGCATTTATCAAGATGAGTCGATCCCCATAAGATAATAACTTCCCTACCCAACTAGCTAGTTTTTTTATCAAGACGGTCTTCAAGCGGTTTCCACTCCCCATTCTTCAACTTTCTGAAGTGTATAGGAATTCCCAAATATTTAAACAGGAAGGTACCAGATGCGCACCCAAAAAGTAAACTATACTGATCCTCCATCTCTTTGGCCTTGCCAAAATAGAAAAGTTCACTCTTATGAAAGTTTATTTTCAATCCTGATAATTGCTCGAACATACACATGATGATTATCATATTTAAAGCCTTCTCCATATCATGAGACATAAACAAAGTGGTGTCATCTGCATACTGTAGTATGGATAACCCCCTCTACCAAATGGGGAATAAGAACGTCAACATGACCATCCTCTTTGGCACGAGCAATCAAGATGGCAAGCATATCTGTGACAATATTGAACAAAATAGGGGATAACGGGTCTCCCTGCCTTAAACCCTTTTTAGTTTGGAAACAATGGCGTAAGTCGTCATTTACCCTAACCCCTACACTACCACGACTAACAAACTCCTGAACCCTACGGCACCATTTCGGATAAAAAGCTTTCATGCGTAATACTTGCTGTAACAAAGGACATTGCACCTTGTCATACGCTTTTTTGAAGTCAATTTCGAGAATTACGCCATCCATCTTCTTCCTATGAAGTAAATGAATAGTTTCGTGTAATATTAACACCATTCAAGAATATTTCTTCTTGGCAAGAATGTCGTTTGAGTGGGCCGGATCACCTTTTATGCCACCGCCGTCACCCTTTTTGTACCTACTTCAGTAAGTATCTTGAAGCTAACATTTAGGAGGCAAATAGGACGGTATTGATGTATTTGTACATCGTTCTCCTTCTTTGGAAGTAAAATAATAGTTCCATAATTTAAATGAAACAAAGGTAATTCCCCTGTTTGAAAACTCGCGAACAAATTCATTAAATCTTGTTTTAGAACCGGCCAAAACATCCGATAGAACTCTGCTGGAAACCCGTATGGTCCTGGTGCCTTGTTCTTTTTCATTTGCAATATTGCTTCATGGACTTCTTTATCTGAGAAATTCGCAACTAGTATTTTATTTTCCTCCGACGAAATTGTGGTGCATCTGAAATTTTAGATTCCATCAAAGTAAAGTTTTTTTTTGCGCTGCCGATGCACCAAACAACTTCTTTTAAAACTCGGTGATATAATTTTTAATATTTTCATGGCCAGAGATAATTCCTTTACCCTGTTCTAATTGGAAAATCAATTTTGTTCTATGTTTTTGGTTTGCAATAAGGTGAAAGTACTTCGTGTTATTGTCCCCTTCTTGAACATGTTTAAATTTTGCTCTTCGAGCCCGCTTAGACTCCTCATCTCTTCTCATATTCACCAATTTATCGGTTTCCTCCCTCAGTTCTTCTCTTTTTTTTTGTTGAGAAACACAGTACAGACGCAGACGCTCACACACACACGTACCTACACCCCTATGACCGCACACACGCAAACCCTACCCCTATGAGCACCTCCGAGAGACTGGTCCGGCAAATCTTGAGATTGACGAAGTCACCACGGGCGCCTCGCTGTTGACGGGCACGTCACCTAGCACTGAAAGCAAATCGCCGGTTAAATTTTGGAAAATTCAGAAAAATGCGAGCACCCAAGACTTGAACCTGGGTGGGCTGGTTCCATCACAAGGAACCAAACCAGTTGAGATAGGCTCACTTCTTCTCTCTCGGAACTAAGGGAAATTGATTCAACTTTAATATCTAACTTTTCTATAATTTCTAGCAGGCGCACCTTTTCCTTTTTATACAAACTACTTTGGTCCCTATAGCCCACCCTCTCAAGTAAGATTTGAGATGGCGGACCTTGTTCTACCATACTTCCGTTGGACTACTCCCTAAAGACATTGCCAACTACTGGATTTTGCGCCCGGATTTTGCTGTAACATATGATGCTGCCGATCAATAATGAACTACTAGTAAGATTTTTTTGCTTAAACGGATATGCCAGGTGAGGGTACTGACATGAAATGAACATAAATAAGAGAGAGACGAGTCTAGTCACATTTTAGAAAGGCAACCGTAGTTATTCCAGATCCCGGACAGACGCCATACTGTCTGGGCCAAGGTCCGAGAACTCTAAGTTGCTCCAAGAAAGTCTGGGTCTTTTGCGGGGCAACAACAGGCTGGCGGCTCCAGAGGCTGTGCAATCTAGGCCCATGTCCAGCTGCTCTCAGTTGCAATCTCAGCTTAGATATACCACCGCCGGAAGAAACCCTTACAGCTTACATGTCCAGCTGCTCTCGGTTGCTGCTCTCCGTTGAATGATTCCAACGGAGCGACCCAAACAGACGGAGCTTTTATCTGTTTTTTATCCGTTTGGGTCGATGAACGGATATTGGTCCGGCCCATGTCCGTCCTTTTCTTGTCATTGTCCCCAAACGGGCCGACGCATCCAATCCGCTCGGTCGCATATTTAAGCCATATAAAAAAATCATTTCTAAATATTTGCATACAGGAGCCGGCCGCCGGCGGCGAAGCGCCGACGAGCTTTTTACAACTTCCAAACCGTAAACCCTACACGGGAACTTGGACTAATATGCAAAAAAAAATTAACGACCGACCAACTCACTATGGTCGGCCGCCCGGTAAAAGGGGAGGAAAGGAGGAGCGCCGTCGCCAGACGTGCTGGCTCTTTCTTGCCCGTGGTCGGCGCCGACGAGCTGGATTATCTGGCTCCTCCTCCCTTCTTCTTTCGGAGACTGGAAGGGCGAAGCGGTAGCGACAAATAGGAGGAAACCTTGCCTCCTTGCCTTGCCGCCACGGAAGAGCGGAGCGGTAGCATGTCAATCGGAGTGACATGTTCTTCCCGCTCCGGCCTCGAAGCCTCCTGCTCAGTCTCCGGATCCCCCCGTGGCCTCCTTCCGATCGTGCTGCCGTTTGCGCCGAGCTGCGCGCACCACGGACTCCACAACCCTGTGTGTATCCTCCATCTCGGCCTCCATCACCGCATCGGCACAGGCGCGTGCAGCGGCCAAGAAGCTGGCCGCCCTCTGCCTGTTCAGCTCCATGTCGAACGCCTACAGCGCGTCGTCCACGGAGCGGTGGATGGCATGCACGTCGTCCTGCAACCCGCGGGCCCCAAACGCCGGCTATGTACTCCTCCTCGTCGCGGTCGATGGGGTCCTTCATGGCCGCCCTTGTCTGCTCTGGAAGCCGCGGCCGAGGCGGTTGGTGAAGCATCCCTTTCCTCATCGGGCTCGTCACCATCCAGCAGGAGAAGCTGCCGCGGTGTTGACCGCGCGCGCTCGACCTGGTCGAGCAGATCCTGCGGCAGCATCGCCGGTGGCCGCGGATCCATATCGCGGTGGCCTAGAACTATCCATATGGTGGCCGCCGTGGTTTGAGAAAAAGAGGCGGGGCTAGGGTTTGGGTGACAAGTTTATATCAAACGGGTACCCCTTCGTGTGGGTACCAGGTGCACGTAATGACTATAGCCCAATTATCAATGAACTGAAGAGGCCCACGAAGAAGGCCCAAGACGAAGTTTACCTTCCAAGTTATAATAGTCGGTTGTAGTTTCCATATATGTAGTCCTAGTCGGTTACGTACCCGAGACCTAGCCCCCCATATAAGGGCTAGGAGGGTAGCCGATCAAGGACACGCTCATCCAGAATCACCAAACCCTAGCGAGATCGATATCTCGCTGGACATTGTGTGGGGACCCCGGACTAGCTGTCCGAAATACCCGATTATGCTTAACACAACAATCCCGTGATCAGTCTGTCGTTGCACATAATCCGAACTGAATACCAAAGTTTACATCCATTACAATACCGTATTAAAGTCTTACATAAACGGTCCTTTAGACCAAGTCTTACATAGGTGCCTTCAGGGGCCAAACCAAAATAATCAGCGGAAATTACGGCGTAGTAGACTTCATATCCTAACAACGACCCGACAGGCAGTCGACTTATGAAGATCCCTAGTTTGCGTAGAAGTCGCCATACTCCTCCTTGGCGTAGTGCTCCTCCATGTCTGGCTACGACAATAGCCAGGGACAAAACCATTATGAGTACATTTGATTGTACTCGCAAACTACCCCAACATGAGTATGCACTAGTCTCATTTTAATTTCATACTTTTATTTTCTTTAAAACATCTCTATATCTTTGTTGAAGAAGGTAAGAAGAATTTTATAACTATCCTTAATATAGTGTCCCATTTTATTAGTTTCTCCAAAACTCCTCCTTTTTCTGATCAGAACCCGTCATGATTCATGGTCTCCAACAACCTCATACCGATCCGTGGGTATAGGTGTATGGAACATTCTCCACTTCCTTTTCTTTTTAAAACTCAAATCTTTTCAAAACCTGCACATGGTCAAAGTAGGGTCTCTCAACTGTCCATATCCGAGGCCTCGGCTATTCGAATAGTTTTACACTCTGCAGAGGTAGCACGCTTTTCCCACATCCATCCGGTAACTCATCGTGTCAGCCACGTCCCGCCATACAAGGTGTATGCGAAGTTGAGACACCGATCCTAGTCTGTCCTTTGCTCATGCTAGTATAGGACCCTGCCCATATGATACTTTCCATCAACACTTAACCCAGCCCGTCGGGATCTAAGTGTGAGGACTCATAGTTTTGTCTGGCGGTGTATAGGGGACATCCTTCTATCCTCCTCCTTATCTTTCCATAGAGTTTGAGCGAGGACCCAGGTCAGGGGTAGTTCATCAAACCATCCCCTCATGCATAACGGAGTCAGCTCCGTAGATGAGGTATCCCATACTAATATGAGCAAACTATATGACCAAGCCCTTTCCCATATGTGGGTAAATGTGGTCGCATAGGGTATTGGCTGATTGACGTAAGTACAAAGACACAATGTGCGTTTTATCAAAATAACCATTCTCCTTGTCTCCACTTCAACACCAACTTCTTGGTGCTTCATAGCCACACAGGGTTTTCAAAGGGGTTTTGAACAAAACAATCTTTAATTTTCCCATCCTATAATTTGATATAATTTACCTTATTTTTCTACATAGGGTGGCAAAATAATTTCCATATACTCTTTGAAAAGGCTTTTAAAAAAATCTTTGCCTTAAAAGTGACTCATGTTATAAAAATAGATGCATGTATTAGGGTGCAAGCTCAGAGAGTAGCTTGCCTTGCTCGGCAAAGTGATCTTGGTCTTGATCTTCAGGTTCCACGAATTCTTCTTCCTCGATAAATCCGACAACGTTCTCGTCTAATTCACAATCAAACAAATACAAACAATCACTAACCTACTCAATCAACATCACAACAATACAATCTGGAATGTT
Organism: Poa annua; assembly: GCA_026929855.1. Classification (NCBI taxonomy): domain Eukaryota; kingdom Viridiplantae; phylum Streptophyta; class Magnoliopsida; order Poales; family Poaceae; genus Poa; species Poa annua. The sequence goes on along the minus strand of CM049439.1, from coordinate 23,105,597 downwards.
CTAAATAGCCACTGCATACATCAAGCAACACAATTTGGTTTCAAATTCATTGAATTAACCACTATTTAACTATGTCCTAGTTATGGCAGAAACTAATTGAACATGTTTAATTACATATCTCAAGTTCTGTTGGTCACAAAAATACAAACTAAATTTCTACAGAAAGCTACTGATGTGTAGAAGACAACACAATTGGATTTGGGTCAATTGGAGTTACCAAACTCCCTACATAATGGTTTTAATCCAGAAGCTTAATAATCAAGTTTTAGCTATTAATCAAGTTCTGTTGGTCCTAAAATTAAATCCTCTTAGGGGTAACTAACCATGATTAAATGTGATCCAATAAAATTGGTCTTAACTCATTTGGCCTAACAGAGTATCAGAAACAAACAAGTTTAGATTTTAAACCTTATGTGGTATTTTTCATAATACATTTTTATTATTTATCCAAATGAGGTGAAACCACTTGGGTTGGTTAGACCATTTTATAAGCTTTCCAGAACATTTTGATTTGATTTATTTGGAGTTATAAATCTCAAGATATTGAATTTCACAGTTTGAATCCAGTACTGGAATTTTCAGAAAACTAAATTAGAAAAGAAATGCTGTTGTGGATAATGTTGAGAATCCTGACGGGTGGGGTCCACTCGTCAGTGACTCAACCGAAACGGTGCGCGCGCTGGGAAATGTTTAAAACGCTGACAGCGGGGTCCACTGGTCAGCGACTTAACGCACGAAGCGGTACGCTGCCGTAGATCTGAGATCTAACGGCCGAGGATTGAGCACGCCGGCGACGACCTAAAACGGGCGGCGCCGTGGCTCCGGCGACGGCGAGGTCGATGATTTGCTCACCTAGGGGGCTCGGGAGGATGCGCGGATGGTGCGGATCGACGACGGAGGCTCGGGGAAGGTCGCTGGACGAACGACGCTTGCTGGGGCGGCTCCAATCGACGGCGGCGAGCAGCTCCTCCTCCGCGGCCGTGCTCCAACTCCGGCGAGACTCCTGCGTCGTTCCTGGGCACGAATTAGAGGGGAAAAGGGGGCGTGTGAGTACGGGGTTAATGGTGAGGGGGTTGCAGGCCAGAGAGGAGAGAAAGGGGAAGAGGCACGGCACGGCCGTGGTCGTCGTCTACCTCGGGCACGGCGAGCTCGAGGGTGGCCACGGGCGGCTGTGGCTTCGCGGCTACGGCTCCGCCCTCCTGGAGGTGCACGAGCGAGGGTGGTGGAGCAAGGGAGAGGCGGGGTGTGGTGCGAGGAAAGTGAGAGGGCGCGGGGTGCTTATAAGGCCGAGGTCCGGCGCACGGTGGACGGGGTGTTGGGGCGGTCCAGGGGAGGCTAGGGCTCGCCATAGGGAGCGGTGAGGTGCGGCGAAGGTGTCGGGGTGCAGAGGGGCAAGGCTGGCGCGTGGAGGCGAGCTGCGCGTGCTCGAGTGGGGGACGGCCGTGGCGAGCGCTTGGGCGGTGCACGACGTGCACTGCGCGTCGCCGGGGCTGCGGGTGCGGGCTGCTGCTGGACGCTCTGCTGCGCTGAGAGGGAGCAGGGAGGCGAGGGAGAGAGGGGGGGCCTGGCGCGGCCAGCACGGCGTCGTCACCGTCGTGGCCACAGTGCCGACCATGGCGACGTGCGTGCGGCTGCTTGTCCCCTGGCGTTCCTCCTCGTCCCCGGCCCAATTCCTCCGTTCCCGTGAGCGCGGTGAGGTGAGTGGAGCGAGGGAGATCGAGTGGAGGCAGTGGCTTGCACCAATTCGACCGAAATCGATCGATTGATCTCGGATTTGGGGGATGAACTCAACCCTGCCACCAGGTGTTCGACGAAATGTGTGAACCAAAAATAAATTCCAATTTTTGAAATTTTCTTTCATGATTTGCTTCACATATGTTCATCAAGGTTTGTGGTGCTGTTTGGCTATTTATGGGACAAGTGCAACATAGCACATTTTGTGGTTTGAATAGGATAAAGAAAGAAATAGAATTTAAATTTAGGTTTTTGAAATTAATATTTGGAGAGGGAAAAGTTGTGGAAATAAAATGGGAGTGTTCAGATTATCACTCCACTGAATTTGGTTTGAAAGAAAATGAATTTCTCACTTTGAGAAATAGTGTGACACTTGTGACATTGTTTTTATTGTTTTATCTTTTGTTTTGTTTATTTTCTTTTCTTCAAGTTTTTAATTAGAGCTAACAACCAATACATTCACAAGAAATAATTATCACAAGCAGCAATATGAAAGCAACACATTTTAATTCATAAAAAGTTTTTGTTGGCCCACATTTTTGATATAATAATTCATAATATAATTTTGGGATGTTACAGATCCTTCCCCCCTTAAAATAAATCTCGTCCCGAGATTTGCTAGGTTTGGGCACTAAAGAGGTTTGGGAATTCGCTTCTAAGATAGTCTTCGCGTTCCCAAGTTGCTTCATCTTCCGAATGGTTAGTCCACTGGACTTTGTAGAACTTGATCGCGCGTCTTCGGGTAAGACGAACATCTTCGTCGAGAATCTTGATGGGTCTCTCACGATAGGTCAGATCTTGATTCAGGTCGATGGAAAGGTGGTCGATGTTTTTGAAAACATCAGGCTGGTCAGGAACTTCAAGACATTTCCGGAGCAAGGAAATGTGGAAGACATCGTGATAATCTGCTAACTCTTGGGGCAGCTCTAGTTGATAAGACACTTCTCCTCGACGGGCAATGATCTTAAAGGGTCCAATATACCTTGGCGCTAATTGTCCTTTGACATGGAAACGCTGCATTCCTTTAAGGGGTGTCACTCGGAGATAGACATAATCTCCGACACTAAAAGTGACATCACGACGCTTGGGATCAGCGTAACTCTTCTGGCGGGACTGGGCAGTTTTAAGACGCTCACGGATAAGTTGAACTTGTTCTTCAGCCTCACGGAGGGTATCTGGTCCAAACAATTTGCCTTCTCCGGTGTCGGACCAATTCAAGGGCGTACGACACTTCCTGCCGTAAAGGGCTTCAAAAGGGGCCATTTGCAGACTAGACTGGTAACTATTGTTGTAGGAGAACTCTGCAAATGGAAGACAATCTTCCCACTTGGATCCATAGGATAGAACACACGCGCGAAGCATGTCCTCTAATATCTGGTTTACTCGCTCAGTTTGGCCTCCGGTCTGGGGATGATAAGCTGTGCTAAATGCTAACTTGGTTCCGAGGGCTTCGTGAAGTGCTTTCCAGAACCTCGAGGTGAATTGTGTGCCTCTGTCAGATACAATCTTCTTAGGCACACCATGCAGGCTTACTATTCTGGAAATATACAGGTCTGCTAACTGATTTCCCCGATAAGTGGTATTGACGGGAATGAAATGGGCAACCTTGGTTAGTCTATCAACGATGACCCAAATTGAGTCATGGCCTCGGTGGGATCTTGGGAGTCCGGTAATAAAATCCATTCCAATTTCATCCCACTTCCACTCGGGAATTTTTAGAGGTTGAAGCAATCCAGCGGGTCGCTGATGTTCAGCCTTGACTCGCTGACAGATATCACACTTGGCTACAAAAACACCAATCTCTCGCTTCATTCCGTGCCACCAAAATCTTTCACGAAGGTCTTGGTACATTTTGGTTCCGCCGGGGTGGATTGAATAAGGGGTCTCGTGGGCTTCCTTCAGGATTAACTCCTTAAGTTCCGTGATATTGGGTACACAGATACGACCATTGAATCTCAACACTCCTTCAGCATCTTCGGTAAAACCGGGCGCTTTGTCGAGAGAAATCTTCTTTTTAATTCCTTCTATGCTTTCATGACCTTTTTGGGCTTCCTTGATTTGATCTATCAGGGTTGGGGCTAACTCCAAATTGGCGAGATAACCGCGGCTAACAAGCTCTAGTCCAAAATCTTTGAACTCTTTGAACAAGGCTGGCTGTTCGGCTTGGATCAAGGCATTCAGGGTGCAAGGTTTGCGACTAAGGGCATCGGCAACTACATTAGCCTTTCCAGGGTGATAATGGATACCAATATCATAATCTTTGATTAATTCCATCCACCTTCTCTGTCGCAGATTTAACTCCTTCTGGGTGAAGATATACTTCAAGCTCTTATGATCCGTATAGATCTCGCAACGATGTCCCGCAAGATAGGGACGCCACATCTTCAGAGCAAGAACAACAGCGGCTAACTCCAGGTCATGGGTTGGGTAGTTCTCTTCATGCGGTCGCAACTGCCGGGACAGATACGACACCACTTTGCCTTCTTGCATCAGAACGCAACCAAGTCCGAGGCGTGATGCATCGCAATACACGTCGAAACTCTTGGTGACGTCTGGCATAATCAGGACGGGGGTTGAGGTCAGTCTCTTCTTCAATTCCTGGAAACTATCTTCACACTTCTGAGTCCATTCAAACTTCTTGTCCTTTTTCAGTAGTTGGGTCAGGGGTTTGGCTATACTGGAGAATCCTTCAACGAACTTGCGGTAGTAACCCGCTAGTCCGAGAAAGCTTCGGATTTCAGTCACACTAGTTGGGGCTTTCCAGTCCACAATGGCTTGGATCTTCTCTGGGTCAACAGAAATTCCTCCCGCAGACACAACATGTCCGAGAAATGCCACTTCACTGAGCCAAAACTCACACTTGCTAAGCTTGGCATACAACTGGTGCTCTCGGAGGGTTGCTAAAACTAGACGCAGGTGTTCAGCATGCTCTTCTTCGGTTTTGGAGTAAATAAGGATGTCGTCGAGGAAAACTACCACGAACTTGTCAAGATACTCCATGAAGATCTTGTTCATGAGATTCATGAAATAGGCTGGGGCATTGGTCAGACCAAAGGACATTACGGTGTATTCAAACAAACCGTAGCGGGTGGTGAAGGCGGTCTTGGGAATGTCTGTCTCTCGGATTTTCAACTGATGATATCCTGTCCGAAGATCGATGTTGGAAAAGACTCGGGCTCCGTTCATCTGATCGAACAGATCCTCGATCTTTGGGAGGGGATACTTGTTTTTAATGGTCACGTCGTTTAACTTGCGATAATCCACACACAGGCGTGTGGTACCGTCTCTCTTGTCCACAAAAATAATGGGTGATCCCCAAGGTGAAGCGCTTGGGCGAATAAGTCCTTTGCTGAGCATATCAGCCAACTGCTTTTTCAATTCAACCAACTCTTCCGGATTCATCCGATAAGGCCTTTGGGATATAGGGGCTGTTCCGGGGATAAGTTCAATGATGAACTCAATATCCCGGTCTGGCGGCATACCAGGCAATTCTTCAGGGAAAACATCTCGGAACAGGTGAACAACACGGATCTCATCTAGGGTGGGTCGAGCTATGCTCTCATGGCATCCTGGTTGGGGTCGACTGGTTTCAGACACATACTCCACTTCTACTTCTTTGTCGGTGGTGAGGGATACAGCTCTTCTGGCGCAGTCAATTCGACCACGGTACTTGGCTAGCCAATTCATACCCAGTATAACATCTATACCTTGGGTTCCTAGAATGATTAAGTCGACTAGAAACTTTTCTCCTTTGATCTCAAGGGAAACGTCAGGGCAAAACGACTTGGTATCTATGATGGATTCTGGGATTTGGATAACCATGGGTTTGGGTAAGAGGTTTCCGACTAAACCTCCCTTAGCAACAAATTCTTGGGTAACAAAGGAATGGGTAGCACCAGAATCAAACAGAACAGTTGCAGGTACTGAGTTGACAAGGAACGTACCCAGCACAACATCTGGCGCATCCATGGCCTCTTCAGCATTGATGTGGTGCAGACGTCCCTTGGCAACAGCAACATTTCCGCGGGGTGCGGGGTTCTTGCCATTTCCATTACGGCCTTGGCCATTGTTCGGTGCCTGTGCATCGGGGCGTGGACCATTCTTCTTAGGATTGGGGCATTCTCTGGAGTAGTGACCCTTAGTGCCGCAATCAAAGCAGACAACATTGGCATTGCGGTTGAAGTTGTTAGAGTTCCCTCCGGGACGGGTGTTGTTATTGGGGCGGTTGAAGTTGTTTGGGTTGTTTGGGCGATTAGGGTAATTGGGGCGTGGAGTTTGTGGTGGTCGATAGGCTGGCTTGGGGTTTTGTGGAAAGATGCGAGGCTTCTGGTTGCTCGAACCTTCCTGGGCACTCATTCTCCTCTTACGACCTTCAAACATAGACTTGCGCTTGGTCTCCAGCTGGATGGCTTTGTCCACAAGTGACTCCAAATCAACAAAGTCATGGATAACCAAAGCACACTGCAACTCATCATGAAGTCCATTCATGAAACGCTCCATCTTCTTCCTCTCGGTGTCGGTGTCATCAGGAGCATACCGAGACAAGTCAGTGAACTCATCCAGATAACCGACCACATCTCTACTTCCCTGCCGCAACTTGCAGAATTCATCCTTCTTCCTCTCAATGAGTCCGCCGGGAATGTGCTTCTTGCGGAACTTCTCCTGGAACTCGGCCCAGTTGATAACATGACCAGCTTGCTGGAGAGCCTTGGTAGCTTCCCACCAAGACCGTGCAGGTCCTGCAAGATAGTGGGTTGCATACAGCACTTTCTCAGGTTCTCCCACGGCTGCAACTTCCAGGTTGTTGTTAATGGTGCGAAGCCAATCATCGGCCTCTAGTAGGTGAAGCCCCTTGGAATAGGTGGGTGGGTTGGTCTTCTGAAAATCGCTCAAAGTGGACCGCTGATTTCCTTCGCCATTGCCATTGTTGTTGTTGTTGTTGTTGTTGTTGTTGTTGTTGTTGTTGTTGTTGTTGTTGTTGTTGTTGTTGTTGTTGTTGTTGTTATGGGCGGCAGCGATCTGCTGCAGGGCAGCGAGATGAGCTTGACGCTCCGCCCGGGCAGCTTGGCGTTCCTCCATGATAAGCGCAAGAAGTTGGGCGGTGGTTGGTTCCGGTGGTGGTGGTGGTCCTCCATCCGTGTTGGAGCGACGAGTGTCCACCATCCTGAAGCACACTGGGTATAAGGGGCAAGGCAAAAGGTTTCGACCAAAGGAAAAAGGTTGGTTTCGCGTAGTGGTTGATTAATTAAGGATTGTATGAAAAAATATTTTACACAGATTAACAAGACTAACACACTCATATAGCACAACCATCACATCAAGAGTTCACCACATCAAGCTTACAACATTGCCCTTCAGCTAATGTACATAGTACAAGGTTTCCAAAAGAACCACTACTTCGACTCGACGAGCGATAGGGGGTCAACCTAATCCTGCGGTAGTACTCAAGTCACTCGCCTACTGAGGTGGAACCTCAGGCTCTGCTGCGTCAGCGTCGGACTGGTAGGGTGGCTCCTCCGGGTCCTCCTCCTCGTCCTCGAGAACTGACTCGAGTGGCTCCTCCTCCTCGTCCTCTAGCTCCTCCTCGTCGTCCTCCTGCTCATAGTCCATCTCCTCCAGGTAGTCGTCATCGTCACTGAGGAAAGCGTTGTTCTCCTTACGGAGATCCTCGCCCTCCTCCTCCATCTCGTTGGTATGGTGCTCCAGATCCTCGATCATCTCGTCCTGCTCTGCCATCTTCTTGCGGAGCTTCGCTATGGTCCTCCTCAGCTGGGTCCTCTTCTTGAGAAGAGCGACCTTCTCCTCCTTCAGCTGCGCCTCATGCTCGCGACTCTCCTTGAGCGAGATGCGCTCAAAGCGACACCGAAGTCTAGCGCACATCAGATCCTCCTGGGTGCGAAAGAGCACCATGTCCAGGATATACTCGCCGAACGTCGGGTGTAGAGGGGACCGAATAGGGTGTCCATCATCGGTGCGCCTCCCGTAGAACTGGAAACGAGAGTTCACCAACTCCGCCTTGTGCTCCTCACAAAGTCGGGCTAGCATCCGCTGCATGGCACGACACAGTCCGTCTTCCCAGTGGACGTCCATGGTGGTAAAGATGAGTGTCCTGGATCCGGGGGACTTGATGTTCCCGCGAACAGACGCCTCGACCAACCAAGACAGGTTCCCGTTGCCGAGAGTGTCCACCTGGGCTCCCTTAAACTCTGGAGCGGGGCGACCTAACAGCTTGCTCAACTCGAACAGGTCCTTCTCGAACATCAGCTTGCCGTCCTTCTCAAGCTGAACGAACTCGGTGAAATGGATCGCCATCTACAATTTTTAGTCAAAATTTTAAGTTAGTGAGATGACAAGTGTATCAAAATTTTAAATGTAGTGAGGCAACAAGTGAGCAAAATTTTAAGTTTAATAGAATGACGAGTGTGCCAAATTTTAAGGATACAAGGGAAAACGTAATATTTAGTGAGAGTAGAATTTTGCATAAGTGAGAGGATTAGAGATAAGCATTTTTCGAAAATACTTCATTCCTTTATTTTAGAATTTAACTTTTTGTAACACCTACCTAGAGACCATGCTAATCTAAGGTCTCCTAAAGTCAACCTGGCTCTGATACCAGCTCTGTGGGGACCCCGGACTAGCTGTCCGAAATACCCGATTATGCTTAACACAACGATCCCGTGATCAGTCTGTCGTTGCACATAATCCGAACTGAATACCAAAGTTTACATCCATTACAATACCGTATTAAAGTCTTACATAAACGGTCCTTTAGACCAAGTCTTACATAGGTGCCTTCAGGGGCCAAACCAAAATAATCAGCGGAAATTACGGCGTAGTAGACTTCATATCCTAACAACGACCCGACAGACAGTCGACTTATGAAGATCCCTAGTTTGCGTAGAAGTCGCCATACTCCTCCTTGGCGTAGTGCTCCTCCATGTCTGGCTACGACAATAGCCAGGGACAAAACCATTATGAGTACATTTGATTGTACTCGCAAACTACCCCAATATGAGTATGCACTAGTCTCATTTTAATTTCATACTTTTATTTTCTTTAAAACATCTCTATATCTTTGTTGAAGAAGGTAAGAAGAATTTTATAACTATCCTTAATATAGTGTCCCATTTTATTAGTTTCTCCAAAACTCCTCCTTTTTCTGATCAGAACCCGTCATGATTCATGGTCTCCAACAACCTCATACCGATCCGTGGGTATAGGTGTATGGAACATTCTCCACTTCCTTTTCTTTTTAAAACTCAAATCTTTTCAAAACCTGCACATGGTCAAAGTAGTGTCTCTCAACTGTCCATATCCGAGGACTCGGCTATTCGAATAGTTTTACACTCTGCAGAGGTAGCACGCTTTTCCCACATCCATCCGGTAACTCATCGTGTCAGCCACGTCCCGCCATACAAGGTGTATGCGAAGTTGAGACACCGATCCTAGTCTGTCCTTTGCTCATGCTAGTATAGGACCCTGCCCATATGATACTTTCCATCAACACTTAACCCAGCCCGTCGGGATCTAAGTGTGAGGACTCATAGTTTTGTCTGGCGGTGTATAGGGGACATCCTTCTATCCTCCTCCTTATCTTTCCATAGAGTTTGAGCGAGGACCCAGGTCAGGGGTAGTTCATCAAACCATCCCCTCATGCATAACGGAGTCAGCTCCGTAGATGAGGTATCCCATACTAATAGGAGCAAACTATATGACCAAGCCCTTTCCCATATGTGGGTAAATGTGGTCGCACAGGGTATTGGCTGATTGACGTAAGTACAAAGACACAATGTGCGTTTTATCAAAACCACCATTCTCCTTTTCTCCACTTCAACACCAACTTCTTGGTGCTTCATAGCCACACAGGGTTTTCAAAGGGGTTTTGAACAAAACAATCTTTATTTTTCCCATCCTATAATTTGATATAATTTACCTTATTTTTCTACATAGGGTGGCAAAATAATTTCCATATACTCTTTGAAAAGGCTTTTTAAAAAATCTTTGCCTTAAAAGTGACTCATGTTATAAAAATAGATGCATGTATTAGGGTGCAAGCTCAGAGAGTAGCTTGCCTTGCTCGGCAAAGTGATCTTGGTCTTGATCTTCAGGTTCCACGAATTCTTCTTCCTCGATAAATCCGACAACGTTCTCGTCTAATTCACAATCAAACAAATACAAACAATCACTAACCTACTCAATAAACATCACAACAATACAATCTGGAATGTTCTAAATAGCCACTGCATACATCAAGCAACACAATTTGGTTTCAAATTCATTGAATTAACCACTATTTAACTATGTCCTAGTTATGGCAGAAACTAATTGAACATGTTTAATTACATATCTCAAGTTCTGTTGGTCACAAAAATACAAACTAAATTTCTACAGAAAGCTACTGATGTGTAGAAGACAACACAATTGGATTTGGGTCAATTGGAGTTACCAAACTCCCTACATAATGGTTTTAATCCAGAAGCTTAATAATCAAGTTTTAGCTATTAATCAAGTTCTGTTGGTCATAAAATTAAATCCTCTTAGGGATAACTAACCATGATTAAATGTGATCCAATAAAATTGGTCTTAACTCATTTGTCCTAACAGAGTATCAGAAACAAACAAGTTTAGATTTTAAACCTTATGTGGTATTTTTCATAATACATTTTTATTATTTATCCAAATGAGGTGAAACCACCTGGGTTAGTTAGACAATTTTATAAGCTTTCTAGAACATTTTGATTTGATTTATTTGGAGTTATAAATCTCAAGATATTGAATTTCAAAGTTTGAATCCAGTACTGGAATTTTCAGAAAACTAAATTAGAAAAGAAATGCTGTTGTGGATAATGTAGAGAATCCTGACGGGTGGGGTCCACTCGTCAGTGACTCAACCGAAACGGTGCGCGCGCTGGGAAATGTTTAAAACGCTGACAGCGGGGTCCACTGGTCAGCGACTTAACGCACGAAGCGGTACGCTGCCGTAGATCTGAGATCTAACGGCCGAGGATTGAGCACGCCGGCGACGACCTAAAACGGGCGGCGCCGTGGCTCCGGCGACGGCGAGGTCGATGATTTGCTCACCTAGGGGGCTCGGGAGGATGCGCGGATGGTGCGAATCGACGACGGAGGCTCGGGGAAGGTCGCTGGACGAACGGCGCTTGCTGGGGCGGCTCCAATCGACGGCGGCGAGCAGCTCCTCCTCCGCGGCCGTGCTCCAACTCCGGCGAGGCTCCTGCGTCGTTCCTGGGCACGAATTAGAGGGGAAAAGGGGGCGTGTGAGTACGGGGTTAATGGTGAGGGGGTTGCAGGCCAGAGAGGAGAGAAAGGGGAAGAGGCACGGCACGGCCGTGGTCGTCGTCTAACTCGGGCACGGCGAGCTCGAGGGTGGCCACGGGCGGCTGTGGCTTCGCGGCTACGGCTCCGCCCTCCTGGCGGTGCACGAGCGAGGGTGGTGGAGCAAGGGAGAGGCGGGGTGTGGTGTGAGGAAAGTGAGAGGGCGCGGGGTGCTTATAAGGCCGAGGTCCGGCGCACGGTGGACGGGGTGTTGGGGCGGTCCAGGGGAGGCTAGGGCTCGCCATAGGGAGCGGTGAGGTGCAGCGAAGGTGTCGGGGTGCAGAGGGGCAAGGCTGGCGCGTGGAGGCGAGCTGCGCGTGCTCGAGTGGGGGACGGCCGTGGCGAGCGCTTGGGCGGTGCACGACGTGCACTGCGCGTCGCGGGGGCTGCGGGTGCGGGCTGCTGCTGGACGCTCTGCTGCGCTGAGAGGGAGCAGGGAGGCGAGGGAGAGAGGGGGGGCCTGGCGACCATGGCGACGTGCGTGCGGCTGCTTGTCCCCTGGCGTTCCTCCTCGTCCCCGGCCCAATTCCTCCGTTCCCGTGAGCGCGGTGAGGTGAGTGGAGCGAGGGAGATCGAGTGGAGGCAGTGGCTTGCACCAATTCGACCGAAATCGATCGATTGATCTCGGATTTGGGGGATGAACTCAACCCTGCCACCAGGTGTTCGACGAAATGTGTGAACCAAAAATAAATTCCAATTTTTGAATTTTTCTTTCATGATTTGCTTCACATATGTTCATCAAGGTTTGTGGTGCTGTTTGGCTATTTATGGGACAAGTGCAACATAGCACATTTTGTGGTTTGAATAGGATAAAGAAAGAAATAGAATTTAAATTTAGGTTTTTGAAATTAATATTTGGAGAGGGAAAAGTTGTGGAAATAAAATGGGAGTGTTCAGATTATCACTCCACTGAATTTGGTTTGAAAGAAAATGAATTTCTCACTTTGAGAAATAGTGTGACACTTGTGACATTGTTTTTATTGTTTTATCTTTTGTTTTGTTTATTTTCTTTTCTTCAAGTTTTTAATTAGAGCTAACAACCAATACATTCACAAGAAATAATTATCACAAGCAGCAATATGAAAGCAACACATTTTAATTCATAAAAAGTTTTTGTTGGCCCACATTTTTGATATAATAATTCATAATATAATTTTGGGATGTTACACATTGTAATCGCCACATATTCCACAATCAATACAGACAGGCAGGAAGTAGGGGTGTTACCTATGTCGAGGGCCCTGAACCTGGGTAAATCCCGCTTGTCAGCCGACGAATCTACTAACACTATGCGTTCTCTACCACATAACTCTAACCCTAGGCTATCAGTCGAGGGTATTGACGGGGACACCCCTCGTCAATTGGCGCCGTCTGTGGGAATCGATAGTGTTGGACCCATGGATTCATCGGTTTTGGCTTCAAACGGCAATTCGCCGACAGCATCTACAAACAGCCACACGCCGGCGAGGACGACTGACGTCAAATCAGTGGGCGAACACTTGACGGCTTCAAGAGCAATTTCGCCAAAGAGGATCAAGCCATACTCGCCAGATGCACAAGAAATTTTCTCTAGCCTCAACTCAGGTTTTGATCTAACTATTGGAGAGCATAACTTTTTTGTCGATAAGTTTGGTGTGCAGGACTTGACCGATTCGATCGCGACTGAGGAAAACAAGGAGCAGTCAACTATGATCGCATCTTCAGCAAACAGAGCAACTGCCGCAAACAGAGCAACTGCCTCATCACAGATCGATTCGATCCCACCACCCGAGTCCCCAACCTCCTCCATGTCAACCCAAGAGTTTAACAAACTCATGGCGGAAGAATTCCTTGATGATGAAGGCCAGTCCACCTATCAGGACAAAGCAGTAGAAGAATTATCAGCTGAGGTTACATCGCCAAAAAGCTTGGGAGCAGCTCAATCACAGATCAACTCGATCTCGACGTTAGGATCTCAAATCGACTCCATGTCAACTCGAGAGTTCAATGATCTCATGGAACAAGAACAACTGGAGGATGAGGTACAGTCTGACTTTCAAGTCAACACAGTCGGGCATATCAACCCACTCGACACTGCACCTAGCCATATGCAACCAGAAGACGGAGAAGATAGCATCTGCCTTGCTGACTTTATTGGATCAGAGATCCAAGCGGATCAAGATTATTTCTCCGACTATGATGATCACCCTGAGCCAGCATTCGAGACGTACGACGCCTAGGCCAGCAAAAGCAACAACTCCGACATTAACTTGGACGACGAAGTTCAATCCATAACTAGCATCGTTAACACAAACACATGCCCTCTGGTCACACCACGGCAAGTTTACGTCGCGTTTAGTGCGGAAACATCGGCGGCTGCGGCCAGTCGAAGGCCTACAGAATTTCCCTGTGAAGTTACGTTGCCAGATGGTGTCACAAAGTTAAACATCACGGCGGAGATAGCGGCAAAAGTGGACAAGATCATCACAGACTGCACGATGATGCCGGCAGATGCAACTAATGACGAGATCATGACATATAACTATTTCAACTGGCAAGAAACAATGCGACTGAAGCAGTACCGAGCAACACTCGAAGAGCGAGGGAGACAAGCCAGCATCTCGAGTGCACGAAGGAGGCAGCTATCTCTCAGCTCGACGGGTGCAACGGAACAGAGACGCCGGTCTAGATTGTCACATATACCAGAGGGCGAAAGATCAGAAATCGTTCGCAATCTCGAGAACTCATTTCTCACACTGGATACGGAAGGCATTCTAGCGCCTAAAACACCCAAAGGCGCCCTGATATCAGTCGGAGCATATCTTAAGGCAACCGCACCGCCATCAGACGATCCAGGCGCAGAGTTAAATCATCAGCAACTCAAAGCTCTCGCGTTGGCAGCAAAAGGGCTCAAGTCGGGTAGTAGCAGGAGACGTAGCAGAAGTCGCTCACGACATACATCAAAAGACCGCCACAGTCGCAGCCCGCACAGGAGTAATGCAAGAAGAAGTTCAAGCTGCTACAGGTCACGGAGTAGATCCAGAAGCCACAGCTCAGGAGATAGTCGCGATGCAGGACCCTGCGGAGCACGATGTTTCACACGACGAATTCATGAGGCCAGAATGCCCAAAAGATTTGGCCTGCCAACGACGCCAAAATTCAACTGCAAGCAAGAGCCTTCAGGCTGGCTCGAGGACTACAAGCTGGCAGTCATATGCCAAAGAGGAACGACCACAACGGCATTACAATACATACAACAGATGCTTGAAGGCACAGCCCGCGACTGGCTCAAAGCATTACCCGAAGGATCGTATGACTCTTGGGAACACTTCAAAGAGGACTTCATCAAATACTTCGACCCTTTGTGTCGGAGGATGATTCCCACGAGATAGGGATAGTCACACTCTGAAGAGTAGTTCGAGAAGGGGACTGAACACGTTGGTCTACAACCCTCAACCGGCACGGCGACGGTGCTCGTCGAGCCTGAGGAGGGACAGCACGGCAGAGATGGACAGCGGCCCGTACCCAGGTTCACGGCCCTCAGGAGGAGGTAACACCGCTACTCCTGCTTGTCTGTATTGCACTGCAGAGGTTACAGTACAATGAGCTTGCCGAGGGCTCCCTTCTGGCAGAGCGGAGCTCAAGGAGGGAACTCGAGGGGCTTCTTCCTCCTCGAGTGTGCTAGGCTAAACTACACAATGGTGGGGTGCTCAGGGTCTGAATGGTCGATCCTTTTCTACGGAGGTGTTCCCTCTCCTTTTATAGGCGCCCCGGGTCTCATCCTTGCGCACTGCGCGGCGGAAGGGTTCCCACATGGCAACGAAACGGAGGAGTGGGGTGCACCGCAGCCGAGTTGTTCATGGACCCGGTCCATGGTCGTAAAGCCTGCCCGTGGGGCAGAAAAGAAACCGTCCGCGCAGGATGGCCAGCTGGTGCTGCAGAGATAGTGGGTGCGCCCACGGTGACGTCGTCGTTGGAGCGTAGCGCCGGCCATCCGCTTTATCACCAAAGGGGAAAGCCTCGTAGTCCGGCGCGGGGGACACAGCTTTGTTGACTCCTTTAATCACCGGAATGGCAACTGCGGCGCCGTCGTCATCGCGCGCAGACGCGCGCGTCACTCTGCGGACGCGGCAGAGGCCATGTGCGCTCTACGGCGGTTGCTTCGTAGCGAAGTATCTCCACAGGGCCTGGGCGGCCTTGTGGAGGGATTTGCGTTGACCCCTCTCCAGGGGGGAGGGCCTTGTAGAGGGGCAGCCTCGGGAGGAGCCTCTTCAGGCCTTCGCTGCTCCCTCAAGTCTTCTCGAGGACCTTTCCTCTCGAGGGTCTCTCCAAGCGTTTTGCTTGGTCCTTAGTCATTTCGTTGATACCGTCGCGTGCGAGGGCTGTGGAGAGTGCGCTCTGCACACCCTGGATCCCACTGGGCCGACACTTTGTGTGAGCGACCCAAGACATTTGAAAAATTACGAGCCTGCAAACAAAGGTCAGATGAAACGATCCGAGCATATATCAGACGATGGACCGCTATCCGCAACTCAGTAGGCACAATTTCTGAGGATAGAGCCATGGATGCTTTCACCATGGGGGTCTACAGAAGCGACTTCAGAGAGACACTCGGTCGACAAAAACCAAAGTTCATGGCAGAGCTCATGAAAATAGCGACTGAATGGGCGGACGGGGAAGACGCCGTCAGGATCAAGCGCCCGCTTTCCCCACGTGACCAAGAAAATCGACGGGATAGTCGAGATTGTCGCGACAGAGACGATAAAAGGTGGCGACGTAGAAACGACTACGGTGACAAAGACAAGATAAAATTCGTCGCAGCTGGTTTTTCACAGGACGATCACGTCCGGGAGGAGAGGCGACATAACGATCGCCGGGACAGTCGAGATACCGACCGCCGCGACAGTCGGTCGGATGACCATCGCAACAATCGGGATCGCGACCAACGTAGCAACGGTTACCAAAGGCAAGAGTGGCGCAAACGATCAGATGCCAAACTAGAAAAATCATTCCAAGATAAGATGGAGGATCTATGCAGGTTGCATCTATTCATAGACCCAGCTACTGGAAGGTTAACCTCCAACCATACTATGGGAAATTGCCGCGAGTTTGAACAAATTATGGCAGACTACACTCGACAACTCAGACGGGATGTACCCCCGACTGCTCCGCCAGCATACACTGCACCACCACCAGTGCAGCCAGTCGAGCCACTTCCACCTCCGCCACCATACAACCCGAATAACCAAATTGCAGGAGCCATACATCACATACCACAAGTCGCAGAAGAACAATATCCAAAGCCTAAATGACAAATGTACATGATTCAGAAAGGACGTCCTTCCAACAGGCAACAAAAGCTTTACACTAGGCACGTTAACATGGCAGTCATGGCACCATCAGCCATACCAGAATTCTTGCGAGGCTCTGAAACATCTATCACGTTCAGTCGAGAAGATCACCCGCCATCTGTCTATCGACCAGGTCACGCCGCTCTTGTACTCGAAGCTCAAATTGGCAGTTACGCCATGACTAAGATCTTCATGGACGGAGGCAGTGGCGTTAACATCATCTTTGCCGACACACTTCGACGGATGAACAGGTGATACGTCTCAAACGTATATATAATTTATGTTGTTCCATGATTATATTATAACAATTATCACATGTTTTATAGACACTTTATATCATATTATGACACTTATTGGACTAATCTATTAATGGTTACAAAAGTGCACAATGTTCTTGTTTTACTCTTTGATGTGTAGAAATTATCAAGAATACAAAACGAAACCTTTTTGGAGTCGAATTGGGACTTTTCAGAAATCTGTCTGAAAACTTTTTTCAAAGATTGTCACGTTTCGGCCTGAATACGACGTCAAATGGAAATCAAAATTGATACAAAGTTGTAGGACATTTTCTCCTAATCGACCTGGACTTAAAATTTGGCCCAATCCGATTCTGTATGCTCCAGATATGCCCGTTTTGGTGGAGCCCAAGAGGGGCTGACGGAAATCCGAGAGTCCATATAAGGGAGGGAACCCTAGGTCGTGAAAAGCCCCCAAGACCACGAATTTTCCTCCTCCCAAGCAGCCATCTTGGGGAGGAGAACCTCCTCAACACCATCCCCATCACCAAGGGTGGCCACGGGCACCAAGGGCCGCCGCCGCGCCGAGGGCAGCCGCCGCCGCTCCTCGCCGCCGCGCCGCCGTGGGCTGCCGCCGCCGTCTCCAAGGCGCCGCCAAGGGCAGCCGCCGCCGCCTTCTCCACGGGCTGCCGCCGCCGTCACCGCCCCTCGCCGCGTCGTGGCTGCCAAGGGCCGCCGTCTCCACTCCGAGCTGCACCTCTCCATCAAGCTCCTCATCACCATGACCATACGTGATTAGTTCTCCCCCGGGGCTGCGGGCTCTACCGGTAGCTATGTGGTTTATCTCTCTCTCCCATGGTGTGATCTTTATGTGATCATGAGCTTTGTAATCTAGTTGATATGTGATGTTATTTTAATATGAACTCCAGGGTTAATCACGGTTGTGAAGGTGACAGTGTGCGCACCGTGTGTGATTCCTTTATGACGTTGTGGTGTGTGTTTACTCATACTTTGAGGGTGCTGTTATAGCCCTACGCAATGAATGGTGTTTATCATACAACAAGAAAGTGTTTGAGAGTAGTATTTATTATTCAGATATGATGTCATTGTTGAGAATGTCCACTAGTGAAAGTATGATCCCTAGGTCTTGTTTCCAATCATTAAAACAGCATTTACAACAAGTTCTGCTGAATGTTTGTTTGCTGCCATTTTTATTTCAGATTGCAATTACTACTTATAATCATCCATATTACTTGTATTTCACTGTCTCTTTGCCGAGCTAGTGCACCTATACATCTGACAAGTGTATTGGGTGTGTTGGGGACACAAAAGACTTCTTGTATCTTAATTGCAGGGTTGCTTGAGAGGGGTATCTTTGACCTCTACCTCCCTGAGTTCGATATACCTTGGGTGATTCACTTAAGGGAAACTTGCTGCTGTTTTACAAACCTCTGCTATTGGAGTCCCAACACTGTCTACGAGAATAGAAGCGTGCGTAGACATCAAGCTATTTTCTGGCGCCGTTGCTGGGGAGGTAAGCGTTGGAAGGTATCTCCTTTAGATTCTGCAGTTATTACTTTTTGTTTCTTGTTTTTAGTTCACTAGTTAGGCTAAATGGAAAACAACAAAAAAATTAGAGATCTCTATGAAGTTTATATTGCATTAGGGCATGATACTTTTGAAGAGAAAATAAAAAAACCTATGGAAGTTAGTTTGCATAATAGTGGTAGTGATGTTATTAGTATAAATTCTATGGACACCATTATTGATAAGGCTATGGAAAAGCCTAAGCTTGGGGAAGCTAGTTTAAATAAAAATAATCCTTTTTGCTCCTCAGATTTGGAGGAATTATTTTGTCTTAATAATGCTTTGCCTCCAATATGTGATAATTCTAATGATGCCTGTGATATTCTAAAGCCACCTGAAGAAATAGTGCCGTTTAAAATACCTATGAAAATTATTGATCGTGTTATGGATAACCGCTATGTAGGGGATGGAACTGTCCATCCTGGTGATCATTTGCTATTTTTACATGAATTATGCGAGTTGTTCAAGTGTGCAGGTATTTCAATGGACAAAGTTAAGAAGAAATTATTTTCTATGCCACTTGGTGGAAGAGCTGCGCATTGGTATAAATTGTTGAAGAATAGGCACTCTCTTGGATGGGAGGAAATTGTATCTTTCTTTTATTCTGAATTTTATCCTCCAAGTGAGATTCACCGAGATCGGAATTCTATATATAATTTCTGGCCTCATGAAGGAGAAAGTATTGCTCAAGCCTGGGGAAGGCTGAAAACATTAATACTCAAATGTCCTAACCATGAGCTTCCTGATGAATTAATTGTTAATAATTTTTATGCAAGGCTTTCAGGTCATTGCAAGGATTATCTAAATGCCTGTTCGGACGGCTCTTTCACAAGTAAGAAGGTTGAAGCTAGATGGGATCTTCTTGAAACAATTCGAAACAATGCTGAAGATTGGGAGAATGACAAAGGTAAAGAATCAGGTATAAACTATGAATATGATTGCATTAAGTCTTTCGTTGAAACTGCTGGTTTTCAAGAGCTTAGTGCTAAATATGGTATTGATTCTCATATTATTGTTGATTGTTCTAGAACCTTTGCTTCTCATATTAATGTTCCTAAAGAAAATTGGGACGTGTATCATGAACCTTTCAAAGACACTTGCATGGAAAATGAAATTGTCGTTAATGATTGCAATAGACATGCTCAAACTCCTGAAAGTACTATTTCTTATAAGCATGTTACTTTTTGTGGAATACATAGATCTTCTGGAATTAATCAAATTGAAGATGAATATTGTATCCCCCATAGGAATGAAAAAACTAGAGCTTGGTACAAGTCTCTAAGAGATCTTGGTAAAACAATTTGTGCCACCTATCCTTTTATTTGTGAACTTTGCTATGAAGAGGGTCATTTCGAATTTCAATGCTCAGGTTCTAATAAGGATATTGCAGGAGACTTTTGTGATAACATGATCACTCCTAATCAACATGCTGAACTTACATTATTTTTGGGGTGTGAAGAGTTATCAAGAAAAACTTCTTTGTTAAATATGAGTGATATTGATATGAATGACTTGTTGCATGGATGTCATCTCTATTGTGTTAATAATTTCCATGCTAACACCTACATAAATAATATTATAAAGGATGGGACTTTACCAAAGTATAATAGGACTAATATGTGTTTTCATCTTATTAATGAAAGAGGGGAATTCCCCCAAGTTTTTTCCATTGTCTCTAATACTAAACCAGATTATGTGGAGAAGCTTCCTTTCAAGCCTCTCCCTCCTAAAGAGGAAAAGAAGAAGAAAAAGGGGAAGAGGAAGAAGAAGAAGAGGAGTAAAAGGAGAGAGGAAACAGTATCTTCTCCCAAACTTGTTGCTCCCGTTCCAATTAATACTTATAATTCTGAATTTGATGATTCTGAACTTGATGATGAACCTATGCCTGTTATTTATATTAGTGATCATGATTGGGAAAAGCACACCTCTTTTGATATTGAAGATCTCTGGGACACTAATTCTGAAAATGATGATGTTAATAATTGCTACACTATTAGTACTATCCATGTTCCTTCCCATGATGATATAGAAAGCTCTGAGTTTGGGGATGAGGTGTTTGAAAATCCTTTTGCTATTAATGATTATATATTTGATACCTCCCCTTCTAGTAAAAATGATGATATGTTAACCAATAAACACACTTTGGAGGATAACTATTCTATTGCTTATGATGATACTATGCCTCCAGTCTTTGATAATTATAAAGAATACTATGACATATGTTATTATTACAATTATCCTTTTGAAACTTGTCGTAGTTATAGAGGAATTACTCAAACCAATACTTTCAATACACAACTTGTCTATCATGTTCAAGTTCTTTATGATGATCCTGCTCCCATTGTTATTAATGAGAAGAACTTTTCTTATGAGGGAAATAATGATACTTTTATGCATATGGATCATGATAAGAATGTTTCATGTGATGCTTATATTGTGGATTTTATCAACGATGCTACTGAAAGTTATTATGAGAGAGGAAAATACGGTTGTAAAAGTTTTCAAGTGACTAAAACACCTCTCTTTATGTTGAAAGTTTTGAAGTTGCATTTGTTTCATCTTGCTATGCTAGTTGCTTTATGTTTCAATAATTTATTCTATTACAAGATTCCTTTGCATAGGAAGTGGGTTATACTTAAATGTGTTTGATGTTTACCTCTTGGTGCTCTCCTATGTTTTCAACTCTCATTTTTATGAGAGCATCATACGAATCTCCTTGCCTAGCTGAAAAGCGTTAAAGAAAAGCGCTTATGGGAGACAACCCATTTTTTATTTCTGTTATTTTATTTTGTTGTGTCAAGGAACATGCTCACCCCTGTAGCAATTCCTTTGTATCTTTATTTTATTGCATTGTTGTGTCAAGTTAAGCCTCTAGTAAAAAGTTGATGCTAGATTTGGATTCCTGCGCAGGAACAATTTTCTGCTGTCCACCGTTTAATTTGTAAGAATTCACAGAAAAATTAAAATGACCTGTGATTTTTTGTGCGTGATCCTCAGAGATATATGAAACTTTCATTAGTTTTGAGTTTTCTGATTTGAGCAAGTTAAGTGCCTCAAAAAAATTCGTATTTACGGACTGTTCTGTTTTTGACAGATTCTGCCATTTATTTTGCAATGCCTCTTTTGCTATTTTTGAATGGATCTTTTTGTTCCATATATAAAGTATCAGTGGCTGTAGCTAATATCCAGTAGCATTGGTAGCAATTGTGTTCATGCAGAATATGATAATTTTTGATTATGCACTAACCCTCTAATGAAGTCTACTTTGAGTTTGGTGTGGAGGAAGTTTTAAACGATCAAGAGAGAAGGATGATGTGATGTGATCAAGAAGATGAAAGAGCCTAAGCTTGGGGACGCCCCCGTGGATCACCCAAGCATATTTCAAGAATACTCAAGCGTCAAAGCTTGGGGATGCCCAAGGTATCCCCTTCTTCATCAACAAACTATCAGGTCCTCTCTAGTGAAACTATATTTTAATTCCGACACATCTTATGTGCTTTACTTGAAGCGTCTGTTTGTTTTTGTTTTTGTTATTTTCATTCTCTGAATAAAATAGATCCTAGCATTCCTTTGTGCGAGAGAGACACGCTCCGCTTTTTCTTATGAATACGCGTGTTCTTCACTTATATTTGTTGAGTATTCCTCTATGTTACTTCAATACTTTTTAGCTCTTGTTTTTCATGCATCTCTTGATAGAGCTGTTAGTTTACTTATGTTATGCTCTCATACCTCATGATTAAATACTTGGAGAGTTTATGTTTAAATAAGTTGATTGGTGTTTGGTTAAGAACAGAAAATGTTAAATCTGGTAGATGGTATGATGAAATGATACATAATCTTGTAGATCATTAAATTGTGTCACTTGAATCATTGATGTTGTTTTGAGATATTAATATGCTTAATGGTAAACATGATGGTTTAGTAAAGTGGAATGATTAATGGTTGGTCTAGAAAACTTGAAGCTGTGCCACACTTAAATATCCAGTTGATAGCATAATGATATATGACTTCTAAATGTTAAAAGCAACCGTAATGACTTTGTGTTATGCGCTACGGTCGGGTTCCCAACAGTGAATTGTTCATCTGCCACAGTCCCTCATGGAGTAATTTTTATTATGCCTTGTAAGATCATATTTCTAGTTGGAATCTTTTTGCTTGCGAGTTCTAAAGCTGCGGTTTTCATGGCACTTCCACCATCATATTTGCTACCCTATTCGGTACTTTGCATTGCCCTTTCTCACATTGAGAGTTGGTACATACTTCGCGGGTACATCCAAAACTCGTGTGAGATCTTCATCATGTTCTCCTACACATAAGCCAAATATCTTCTCAAAACATACACCATACCTACCTACTACAACATTTCCATAGCTGTTCCGAGATATATTGCCATGCAACTTCCATCTTACATTACATGACTTGTTGTCATTTATCATTTACATATTGCTTTGCATGATTCTATACTGCTGATGTGCGGTTTTACCCATGATACGCTAGATCATTGCATATCCTGCTACACTGGCAGAGGCACCGTTTCATATACATTATGTTTTATTCATTATCAGTCATTTGTATCAAAAGTGTGTTGTCATATTGTCATATTAGAATGTTTGCCCCTAAAAGTGAAAAGAGCCATGGAGGCCATCGAAAAGAGAAACATAAAAAGTAAAAAAAAATAGAAAAAAGAGAAAAAAAAAAAGAAAGAGAAAAATAAAAAGGGGGCAATATTACTACTCTTTATCCACACTTGTGCTCATGTTATAGCACCTGTAGTATTCATAGTCATCATTTGTGCTCATGTTTAGCACCTTTACTATATACGAGAGAGTTTTCATGTTTTACTTGCATAACTATATGGGGAACTTTACATTATAGAAGTTGGCTTGTATATTCCATTGATAAGCTTTGTCAAAAGTGCTCTAGATCTTCATGAGCAATCAAGTTGGATGCCACCCCCACTAGTTCCATTGGAGAGCTTTCATACACTTATAGCTCTATGTGCATCCGTTGTGTGGCAATCACTACTCCTTGAATAGCTTCGATTATATGTCTTACTCTTGTCTAATGATCACTTTTCAGCTTTGTGAGACTTTCTTCCGTTGACCTTTCAAACCCCCCTTAACATTCTTTTAGCCACAACATCCTGGTGCCAGGAACCAACGCTGAATGCTTGCTTGTTTTTAAGTGAACAAATAGAGAGATGATTTTCCACGTGCATATTGTTATTGCTTGACTTGATACTTTCACAAAGTTGTCATGAGTGTTGGATGCATTAGATGATTATATTGTTGTTCTTAAAGCTTAAATCATCTTTAATATCTATTTTGCACGGTTGATTGTTCTCTAGTATTGATTCATTGAAAGTTTTACTTTGTTCTACCTACTTATTTATTCATTACTAATTTGATATCTATATAAAATACAACTTTTATTCATTTGATCTCAATTTACATGCATTAAATTATTGTACAATTAAGATTGTGTGAAAACATGTCACTTCAGAAATTATTCTTGTTATCGTTTTACCTACTCAGGACGAGTAGAACTAAGATTGGGAATGCTCGATACGTGTCAAACGTATCTATAATTTATGTTGTTCCATGCTAATATGATAACAATTATCACATGTTTTATAGACACTTTATATCATATTATAACACTTATTGGACTAACCTATTAATGGTTGCAAAAGTGCACAATGTTCTTGTTTTACTATTTGATGTGTAGAAATTATCAAGAATACAAAAAGAAACTTTTTTGGAGTCGAATTGGGACTTTTCAGAAATCTGTCTGAAAACTATTTTCGAAGATTGTCACGTTTCGGCCTGAAAACGACGTCAAATGGAAATAAAAATTGATACAAAGTTGTAGGAAATTTTTTCCTAATCGATCTGGACTTAAAATTTGGCCCAATCCGAGTCCGTATGCTCCAGATATGCCCGTTTTGGTGGAGCCCAAGAGGGGCTGACGGAAATCCGAGAGTCCATATAAGGGAGGGAACCCTAGGTCGTGAAAAGCCCCCAAGACCACGAATTTTCCTCCTCCCAAGCAGCCGTCCTGGGGAGGAGAACCTCCTCAACACCATCCCCATCACCAAGGGTGGCCACGGGCTCCAAGGGCCGCCGCCGCTCCTCGCCGCCGCGCCGCCGTGGGCTGCCGCCGCCGTCTCCAAGGCGCCGCCAAGGGCAGCCGCCGCCGCCTTCTCCACGGGCTGCCGCCGCCGTCACCGCCCCTCGCCGTGTCGTGGCTGCCAAGGGCCGCCGTCTCCACTCGAAGCTGAACCTCTCCGTCAAGCTCCTCATCACCATGACCATGCGTGAGTAGTTCTCCTCCGGGGCTGCGGGCTCTACCGGTAGCTATGTGGTTTATCTCTCTCCCATGATGTGATCTTTATGTGATCATGAGCTTTGTAATCTAGTTGAATATGTGATGTTACTCTTTATCTATTATGCACTCTAGATGTTAGTTTAATATGAACTCCGGGGTTATTCACGGTTGTAAAGGTGACAGTGTGCGCACCGTGTGTGATTCCTTTATGACGTTGTGGTGTGTGTTTACTCATACTTTGAGGGTGCTGTTATAGCCCTACGCAATGAATGGTGTTTATCATCCAACAAGAGAGTGTTTGAGAGTAATATTTATTATTCAGCTTTCATGTCATTGTTGAGAATGTCCACTAGTAAAAGTATGATTCCTAGGCCTTGTTTCCAAGCATTAAAACACCGTTTATAACAAGTTCTGCTGCATGTTTATTTGCTACCATTTTTATTTCAGATTGCAATTAATACTTATAATCATCCATATTACTTGTATTTCACTGTCTCTTCGCCGAACTAGTGCACCTATACATCTGACAAGTGTATTGGGTATGTTGGGAACACAAGAGACTTCTTGTATCTTAATTGCAGGGTTGCCTGAGAGAGGTATATTTGACCTCTACCTCACTGAGTTCGATATACCTTGGGTGATTCACTTAAGGGAAACTTGCTGCTGTTCTACAAACCTCTTCTCTTGGAGTCCCAACACTGTCTACGAGAATAGAAGCGTGCGTAGACATCAACACGTCAGTCGAGAACCTACCCCAATCTGCAAATACCTTCCACGGTATCGTTCCAGGCAAAGCCATCCGGCCGGAGGGCACAATACAACTCGATGTTACGTTCGGCGACACAAGTCACTTCAGAAGTGAGTCGATTGACTTCGAAGTCGTCGACTGGAAGTCACAGTACCACGCCATATTAAGAGGTCCTGCGTTCGCCAGGTTCATGGCAGTACCACACTACGCATAGCTCAAACTAAAGATGCCAGGTCCAAAAGGAATCATTACAGTTCATGGAAACTTTCAAAGATCATACGCTTGTGACAAAGATTTCAGCAAAATCTCAGACGCATTTGGAAGTGAGCAACTTCTTGATAAGCGTACACTTGAACGAGATTCCGCAAACGACCCAGAGCCCAAAAGGCAGGCAGTCGCAAGTACCATTCATGAGATAAATGCGATATGGACAGTCGAACAAGGGAAGGAGGAAGACAGTCGTCAGACATATGAGCTTAATAGATCCAAGGCTTGGACGATGTACTTCGACGGATCAAAGGGAAGAAAAGGCGCAGGCGCAGGTATTACGCTCACATCGCCTCTCCATCAAAAATCGAAGCGGACTATGAAGGTCGATTCCACGGCATGCGAGTGGCTAAAACAAGGGGAACGAATGAGTTGATAATCCACGGAAACTCCAGCATCATCGTACAAAACATGACGACAGCTCGCAGGACTGGGACAGGCAATTTCGCCGAATATCAAGATCTCTATAGCATGCTGAAAGAGAGATTTCGCAGTTGTGGGCTGCAACATGTGGCGCGAGCAAGCAACAAGCAAGCAAGCAAATTGGCCAGCATCGGGTCAGCAAAGGCGCAACATCCGCCAGGCGCTCTCTTCAGACTAATAAGGCACAGGTCGATCAAAAAGTGGCACCCGCTGCCCGTTCCAATAATCGTTACCAGAGGAAAGAAACCCGACAAATATGACCCGCCACTTGAGATAACTCCAAAAACAAGCTATCCAGCTCTGCCAAGCACAAGCCAAGCTGCAACTAAAGCAGTCAACATTATCATCTTCAACTTGGGTGTTCCAAGCAGCATCATCTTCAGCAGTAACATCAACCTCACAGTCGGTACAAACCAAACATCTCTCACAAGTACAACTTTCGACTGGTCGTCAGCTGGTCAAGCACAGCCTAAAGGGCATACGCAAAAGGCAGATAACCAAATCAGCGCAACAGCCCAGAACAAGCTAGAATCACAGGCAACGAACGCCTTGATCCAAGATACACAATCCGCCACGGTTCACGACGCACAGGCAGCCATACCACTCGAACATCGCACAGAAGATCATATCCTACGGCCATGGTCAAGATCGTTCTTCGGAGGAAGTCCAATACTTCGATTGACATGGGATAGGGGATACAAATCTACATCTACTAGAGGAATACCCTTCATCATAACAAGGATAGTCAACGACGACACAAGCAAAGCGAAGCTGGTACAGATGGAACGAACACTGCGTGGTCCAGGAAACATGACCAGTCCAGGTCACTCCAATAACTAGATAACATATCCAGTCGATGTAATAGAGCATAAATATTGAAACGGCCAGCAGGTTTCAGACGCGCTCTTTTGCTTACCAGGGTACCTAAGGGGACTGGAAGGTTTTTAGTGAGGCGGCTTGCTGGCCAATATCTGCAATAAAGATGATATTTCTTCACAAAAGTGTCGTATATTTTATTACTACAGTAACATCACACCCCACTCGAACACTCAGGGCTGCGCCTTATCCATAATCAGCAAAAACTCGGTCACTCGAACACTCGGGGGCTGAGCCTTACCCATAATCAGCAAAAACTCACCCACTCGAATACTCGGGGCTAAGTTGCAACCATAAAAAATCAGCTAAATTCAAAGGCTTGAGAAATAGCGGCAGGAAGAACTTGATTTCATATCAATCACGTGAAGTAATTTTCATACAGCCCACCCCACAGGCTCAGGATACTTACATGAATACTATGGTACACTTTACAAACACCACTCAACAGGCTCGGGGGCTGGACACTTGTACAAACAAATTCTCTAATATACATACAACCCACTCGATGGACTCGGGGGCTGCGCACCACGAAGTCTACGCATTTTCATCATTTAAAGGTAGGTTGGAGTCTATCAGCTGCTTATGCAGACGATCTACCAGTTTCCTGGCCGCAGCGGCCGTCTGCTCCAAATCATCTTCCTTCAGTCGAGACCCAGAGTCAGATGAAGATGATCCGCGATCTGGATCTCGATTGCGCATATATGCAAAAGCTGCATTGGCTCCAAGAATAACTCGTTGAGTCACTGCCTTCCGGATCGGATCTGAGGATCGAAACAGGTCAAGAAGCGCATAAATCCTTTGGGGCTGCGACCCTTTGGGAAACAAAAAGTGCTTGACACGCATAAGGGCCGCTCGGCAGCGCTCAAGTAAAATAGCCCCTCGCCAAACTCGATCCTTCAAAGTCGCGAGTTTGGTGGCATGGTAGCTGTCGGCCCAGAAGTGTTGATGGCCAGTGATAGGGTCATCAGTCGCGTTCTCCAAGCGCTCTCTGACCCGTTCGGCTTCTTCTTCAAAACTGTCCACAAACACTATGGACGAGAAAAATTTAAAAGATGAAGAGCTAAGAAGAGATTGCCTGCAGAACAAAAAAGCCATCGACTGGCTAAGTACCTTCGAGTTGCATGTTCGAATATTCGACTTCACCACGCACATACGACTCCCGCTGAGTAGCAAGGGCTGGCCTTTCTTTGAGTATCTTAAGCTCAGCCTGAGCAGTTTTCAATTCCTGCTCTAACTTCACCACCTTTTTCTTCGCATAGGCCATGACCCTGCATCATTAGCCGCA
The DNA here is from genome assembly GCA_026929855.1 of Poa annua. Classification (NCBI taxonomy): domain Eukaryota; kingdom Viridiplantae; phylum Streptophyta; class Magnoliopsida; order Poales; family Poaceae; genus Poa; species Poa annua. The sequence continues at coordinate 23,077,451 of CM049439.1, read as the reverse complement.
CTGGCGGCTGAGGAAAGATCAATCTGCGACTGAGAAGTCTCAGCCGGATTGGAGTCAACTGGCTGTCAAAAAGCACAATTGCATAATTCAAAACACAAGAGCAAATCAAGACAAACAGCATACACGTAACAAAGGAAGCATGCCAAAAACGCTCACATCATAAAAACTATAGAAGTGTCCAACACACACACACATCATGTGGAAGTTACTATTACAAGACATAATTGACTAGCTACGGGATACAGACTCAGATCTGTCCCCGCGCAACTTGGACTTGACATTGCATGCAGCTACCCTACGCTCCATAGTGCCGATGCAAACTTGGGAGTGCTGCGCGGCACGCTCAACTACTCTCTTCAACGGCAGAGGCTTCCCATCTGGCTTCTTGGGGAAGTCGGACAAGAGACGCTCGTAATCGATGGTCACATCATTAGCAACAAGAAGATGGAGGGTGGACGCCGAGCCGCGTACCGTCAAGCTGCGCGCGAAGGCCTTCATAGTCTCTGAGCCGGGACCCAGCATAGCTGCAAATTCTTGCGCAGTAGAAGGAGCTTCAGTCGACGACAACACTTCCTTCAAAACAGCACCAAGGGTTTGCGTGGACGTGTCCAAAGAATCCTTGGCGTGATGGATGGCTACGCCTAGCTGCTCGATTACACGGTCAAGTGACAAGTTGTCACTCACCGCACCATCAAAAGCAGAAGAAGAAGATCCTTCATAAAATCGAAAGAATAAAGTATTAGGAAAATGCCGAAGACAAAGTAGGATGCAGGCATAACAGAAATTTACTAACCTCCTATAGCTTGCATAAAGCATAGCAGTCGCTTAGTATGTTCTTCCTCTCGGGTGGCGGCAGAGTTCCGAGCTTTTTCAAGCTCTTTCTCCACATACGACTGCTGGACGGCAAGACTTTTCTCTGCATCAGCTAGCCTCTTCTCAAGGGTAGTCTTATCCCCTAAGATGACATAGCATACAGTCGCAAAAATGTCAAAATACAAGTAAGGGAAAAACACTGCAAACAACAAAAACGCAAAGACTTACGGCTCAGTTCTTCCAGACGGGAGCGGAGGGCGATCCGTTCTTCCTCCGACTGCACGAAAGCCTTCCCAGCAGCGACAAGGCCACTTACGGCAGGCTACACGAGAGACGTATGTCATACATACTAAACATAGGGGTCGACACACCGAAAGAACGCAAAAAAGAAGAAGGACTTACATGTTCAGTCCAGGATGAAGTGGCAGATGAAGACGGGCCGGCAGACGGGGCAGGCACAGCAGGCGGCGAAACCGTAGTGGTTGCCGCAACCACCAAGGCAGTTGCAGCAACTTCATCATGGGGAGAGTCTATCACTGTCTCCTTCGCAGTTGTGGGGGCGTGAACCTGCTCAACACTGGTGCTGCTGTCATAATAACTGGCGCAAGTCAGTCAAAAGAAGCAAGCAAAAGGCCTAGGACAAAAACGCAGGAAACGCAAACCCAAAACACTCACCTTTCGTCATCTTCACCTGAGCTCGGGTCGATATCGAAGGCGGACCTCCAAAATCAGTTAACCCAGTCGCGGGCGGTGGCGAACGCTGAGCCAGCGGAGAAACATTCTTCACAAGTGAAGAAGTACCGGAGTCTACAAGCCCCTGGCGCCCGCCATCTCCCGAAGAAGAACTTGAAGCCTCTTCACGAAGCGCCCGATGACGCTTGCGGACTGGTTCAGGGGCAGACTTGCCATCCTTTTGGCCCTCGCCTTCTCCCTCGACTTCGGTCCCGTCCGAAGAGGAAGAGTTAGCCGCAAGCAAGGAGTCGGCAGGTTTCTTCCCTTCATCCAGCACAGTCGCTTCTTCAGCAGGACCGGCCTCAGGAAGAGGAGGAAGGGAAGTCACAGTCGAATGTCCCTGCAAACGAAAAAAGACAGAGCAAACATAAAGCAAAATGCATCACAAGAAGAAAAGGGACGCAACTTAGAACAGAACATAGAGTACATCACACTCACCTCAGAAAGAGCATTGGTTATATCAAAGGGAGCGGTGGAGAACTCATAGTCAATGACCTTATTGGCCTTGTGACTAGTTATTGACTTCACGAGGGAGTCGAGTTCATTTGGCTACAGCTCCACATCGCTCATCCTGGTCACGTCATGTGTGCCTTCATATGGCCACATGGGGTGGGCGCGTTGCTGGAGAGGACACACATGACGCTTCAGAAATATACTAATCAACTGGACACCTCGAACGGTGCTCAGCAGTTCGTTGACCTTCTTCAGAAGGGGAGCAACCTCCTTCTTCTCTTCAGTCGAAAGAGTATGCTCCCAGGCCTTCTTCTTCACACGGGTGGCCCCAGTCGAGAACCCTAGACGCACGTCCTGGTCGACTGGGACATAGAACCACTTGGATCTCCAACCTTGCGCGGACTCGACTGCCTTCAAATTGAAGTACTTGCAGTCGCCCCGCACCTGAAAGCCTACTCCCCTAACAGGGTTCACACGGCCTTCACGACACATGTGTCGCACCCGGAAGATGGATTTTCAGAGTGCCCAGCTTGGGCATACCCCCAAAAAGCACTCGCACATTACCATAAAACAGGCAATGTGCAATATGCCATTGGGGACAAGATCATGGATCTGTATCCCGTAAGCATAAAGTAACCCGCGCACGAAATCATGCAGAGGGAAAGAACACCCGCGAGGGAGGAACTCGGCGAAACATACCCGTTTGCCGGCGCGCGGTTCTGGCAGGACCTCCTTGTTGGAGGGAGCGCGGGCAGCGAGCACATCAGCGGGGGCAGCAAACCTTCCTTCCGCAGCGCCGCCAGTCTCTTCTCCGTGACAGAGGACCTGACCCAGTCCCCCGAGGCTTTCTTCAGAACGGAGGAGGGGTCTGCGGCAGCGGACGCAGTCGCGTCACTCCTCCTCTTCTTGTTGGCGGTGGTGGTGGATGATGCCACAGCTGCACCAGAGGACCTCTTGGGAGCCATGGCGAAGCAGCAAAACGGAAGCACGAACGGAGCGCGCGCGCGTGAGGAAGAAGAAGGGGCAAAGTGCGCGAGGAAGAAGTTGAATAGAGGAACAGGAGAGGCAAATGGTAGGGTAAAAAATATTGCGGCGGTGAGATAGGTATTTACCACAACCCGTAATTCAATCTCGGCCGTCTGCGCGCGAACCCTTGACCATGTGTCATGATCAAAGGGCAACCGTCGCTGCCCACGCCGCCCACTATGCACGTAAAACGAGGAGGTTATGATCACGCCCGCGGAAATTTCGCCACGTCCGGTCAAATCAGAACTGAACCGGCGTCTCCCGCGGTCAAACAAATGGGCCCACAATGACATGTCTTGTCACAGGCTCTGTGCACACGCCAAAGATGTCATGCGTGACACCACCCAAGCTCGCAGAGGCAGCAGAATCATAAGATTACAGTTGACATGTTGGTCGACTAGCGAAACATACACGAACTTACAAAAGTATCTCGACCAAGTCAGAAAAATAAATCCTATGCGAATGGTCGAGTATACTCCCATCGGGAGCGGATAAAAAATCTTCGACTGACATAAAAGTAAGGAAAAACAAATTTCGAGATTATCCTTCATTACAGGTAATAAAGCACAATCTCGGGAGCTACTCCCATCGGGAGCGCTGTCGCGCACCCGATAGATTCTCACAAGCATAAAAAGGTAGTCGAAATAAAAGACTCGCCTCAGTCAAAATCAAAAGCTCAAAAGAATTCCCGAATTAAGTCAGTTGATGACACTTCAGATGCTGCATGCGAAAAGTGCAAAGGTAAGACCTGCCGATCAGTCGAGCTGGGCTGAGGACCACTCCGGCAGTGCTAAGTCCTTATTCTTTCCGTGTCAACAGACGCGATGAAAATCCCAGCGGACGCGCTAGGTAGCACAGTTGAAACTGCAGAACGAATCAGTAAGACCACAATGGCCTGAGTCGAGTCTGTCCAGTGTGTTCCAGGTTCAAGCCCAAGGACTTGAGCTTGATTGAAGACTAGTAAAGTTTTGCCCAAATGCGCAGTTAACTAGTCTCGAATTTATCGAGTAAAACCAGGCCTACTAATTCGAAATCCTTTTGTCAAAACTCACAGTCGAAAGACAATGTAAGACATACAGAAATAAAGCATAAAAACATGAGACGTGCACTATGATGTGAGTCCATGACTGATTCTCCGAATTAGCCAAGCACTCGGGGGCTAGTGACAAGGTTATATCAAACGGGTACCCCTTCATGTGGGTACCAGTTGCACGTGATGACTATAGCCCAATTATCAATAAACTGAAGAGGCCCACGAAGGAAGGCCCAAGACGAAGTTTACCTTCCAAGTTATCATAGTCGGTTGTAGTTTCCATATATGTAGTCCTAGTGGGTTACGTACCCGAGACCTAGCCCCCCATATAAGGGCTAGGAGGGTAGCCGATCAAGGACACGCTCATCCAGAATCACCAAACCCTAGCGAGATCGATATCTCACTGGACATTGTAATCGCCACATATTCCACAATCAATACAGACAGGCAGGAAGTTGGGGTGTTATTTCAGTCAAGGGCCCTGAACCTGGGTAAATCCCGCTTGTCAGCCGACGAATCTACTAACACTATGCGTTCTCTACCACATAACTCTAACCCTAGGCTATCAGTCGAGGGTATTGACGGGGACACCCCTCGTCATTGGGCCTCTATGGTTTGGCCACCAGTCTCCTTTTAAAGAGCTCGACTACCCACAATTAATGGGGGTAGGTAAGCAGCTGAGCCATTGGCATGTGGGCTGATACGTCTAAAACGTATCCATAATTTCTGTTGTTCCATGCTTATATTATACCAATTGCTACATGTTTTATATGCACTTTATATCATTTTTATGCATTTTCTGGGACAAACCTATTAACAAGATGCCACAGTGCCAGTTCCAGTTTTCTGCTGTTTTTTTATTTCAGAAAAGTTGTTCTGGAAATATTCTCGGAATTGGGCGAAACAAATTGCGGAGTTCCTATTTTTCCCGACATGTCAATGAGTCCGAAGGGGAGACGAAGGAGGGCCCGAGGAGGCCACACCATGTGGTGGCGCGGTTCCCCCTCTAGCCGCGCCGCCACGTGTTGTGGGCCCCTCGGGCGACCACCGACATCGCCCTTTCGCCCATATATTGCCCCCGACGCAAAAAACCCTAATCAATCAGCCTTCATCCACGAAAAGTTCCGCAGCGCCGCCGCCATCGAAGAAAAGTTTTGGGAGACAGAAGTCTCTGTTCCGGCACCCTGCCGGGACGGGGAATTGCCCCCGGAGCCATCTCCATCGACTCCGCCGCCATCTTCATCGCCGCTGCTGACGCCCATGATGAGGAGGGAGTAGTTCTCCCCCGAGGTTGAGGGCTCTACCGGTAGCTATGTGGTTTATCTCTCTCTCCCATGGTGTGATCTTTTTGTGATCATGAGCTTTGTAATCTAGTTGAATAAGTAGATGTTACTCTTTATCTATTATGCCACTCAAGAGGTTACTTAAATATGAACTCCAGAGTCACTCTCCACGGTGTGAAGGTGACAATGTGCGCATCGTGTGTGACTCCTTTATGACGTTGTGGTGTTTGTTTACTCAGACCTTGAGGTGTGCTTTTAAAGCCCTACGCAATGAATGGTATTCGTTATCCCAAAAGAGAGTGTTTGACAGTAGCATTTATTTATTCAATTATGTGGTCATTGTTGAGAGTGTCCACTAGTGAAATAATGATCCATAGGCATTGTTTCTAAGCATATACATCTGACAAGTGTATTGGGTGTGTTGGGGACACAAGAGACTTCTTGTATCTTAATTGCAGGGTTGCTTGAGAGGGATATCTTTGACCTCTACCTCCCCGAGTTCGATAAACCTTGGGTGATTCACTTAAGGGAAACTTGCTACTGTCCTACAAACCTCTGCTATTGGAGGCCCAACACTCTCTATGAGAATAGAAGCGTGCGTAGACATCATGGGCCAGGGGAGGACACGGGGCGGACACATAGACGGTCTGTTCGCATTGGCGGCCGATGCAAACGAGGCCCAAATTTTGGCCAAAAAAGGGTCTCGGTGAAAAAAAACTGACTGCTGTCCGCTTGCGTCACGCCATTGGGCCTTGTATTTGGTGAGCGCAGACACTAACTGTGGCGACCCCGGAATCCAGAGTTATAAATAAGTGTTATGTGTCTTAGACATGATAGCCGAGAGTGACTGGGTTACTGATACGTCCAAAACGTATCTACTTTCCCGAACACTTTTGCTATTGTTTTACCTCTAATTTGTGTGTTTTGAATGCAACTAACACGGACTAACGCTGTTTTCAGCAGAATCGCCCTGGTGTCTCATTTTTGTGCAGGAAATCAACTTTTATGAAAAATACCAGAAAAATCGCCAAAGTCCCTATTTTGCCCGAAGAGTCGCGGAGCCAGAAGACGAGAAGGAGGCGAGCAGCGAGGCGCCCACACCACGTGGCCGCGCGGGTGGGGCCTGGCCGCGCCGGGAGGGGGTGTGGCCGACTCGGCCACCCCCTCGAGCCCCCCTCTCGGCTACTTAGCCCCTCTTGACCTAAAAACTACTATCACGCGAAGACTTTTCCAGAAAACCCACCAGAGCGCCGCCGCCACCTCGTAACTCAATTCGGGGACCAGAAGTTCCTGTTCCGGCACTCCGCCGGGATGGGGAATCGAAGGAGATCATCGCCATCGTCATCACCAAACCTTCTCCATCAACCATCCATGTTTCCCCCATCCATGGGTGAGTAATCCACTGCTGTAGGCTTGAAGGGATGTTAGGGATTGGATGAGATCATTCATGTAATTGCTGTAATATCATTAGGGCATAGTGCCTAGTATCCGTTATCCGTGTTTTACGTCATTGTTGCAACTTGTTATGCTTAATGCTTGACACTAGGGCCCGAGTGCCATGATTTAAGATCCGAACATGTTATTGTATCATGAAGATAATTGTTGTTTTAGATCATATCTATGAGTTGTATACACATATTATTGTCCAGAACCCGAGGCCCCAAAGTGACAATAATTGGGACGGCCGAGGGGATGGCTGTGATGCGAGGATCACTTGTGTTCATGGAGTGTTAATGCTTTGCTCCGGTACTTTATTAAAAGGAGTACCTTAATTACCAGTAGTTTCCCTTGAGGCCCCGCTGCAAACGGGCTGGTAGGACAAAAGATGATGTGCAAGTTTCTCATTGCGAGCACGCACAACGAAATTGGAACACATGCCTATGGTTAATAAATACTTGGATGCTTTATATTATTTATCTGCAAATGCCCATGACTTGATTATTATATGAAATATCTCATCCATGCAACGCCCGTTCATCCGTCCCTATGCCTACAGTATTTTAATCCTGCTGTCTACTATAATCATCACTGCTGTTTTTACTCTACTGCTGCTGTTATTTCACTACTGTCTCTGCTATTAAACTGTTGCTACTGATAATATTGATGATCCTGATGAAATGTATGTGGAGCTTGATGATGATTTTGTTGATGAGATTAATGCTACTAAAGATGCTAGTGCTAGGAGAAGCCATCTTTTAAAACATGATGTTAAATATAAATTATCTCCTGATGCCAAATTTGCTACATCTCCTATAAACATTAAAGATAAAGATTATGATTTCTCTCTTGATTTAGCTCATATAGCTATTGTTGAGAGAGAACCTTTCCGTGGAACTGAAAATGAAAGTGTTGTAGAACATATGAATGAACTCTCTACTTTAAGTGGTATAATTTCTGATGATATCAAAATACGCACTTACTTTGTTGCTAAAATATTTCCATTCTCATTAAAAGGAGAAGCTAAAACTTGGTATAATAATTTATCTCCTGGTTCCATTACTAGTCCCATTGGTTTGCTTGATACTTTCTTTCAGAAATATTTTCCTGCTAGTGCTCAACATGATGCCTTGTTAAGAATTTATAATTTTAATCAAGAGGAAGGTGAGAAATTGCCTAAGGCTTGGACACGTTTTTGCTCCATATTAAGAGGCCAGCCGAACCATGATTTGGAGAAAAATGATCTACTTGATATATTTTATAGTGGACTAACTGCTAAATCTAGGACATACCTGGATAGTTTTGCTAGTTGTGTTTTCAGGAAAAGGACTCCCGAAGAAGCTGAGGAATTATTAGCTAAAATATGCAAGAATCACGATGATTGGGATATTCCTGAACCTATTCCAACACCTACACCAACACCAAAGAAGAGGGTTATTATTGAATTAAATGATGAAGTGATGAATGAGGCCAAGAAATCTCTTAAGGAGAAAGATATTAGAGCTGAAGATGTGAAGAACTTACCTCCTATAGAAGACTTATGTAAGCCAACTCCTCCTACACCATTAATTGAGGTACACTCTCTCCAAAAGTTTGATGATAGAGATATTCCTTACTCTAAACCTCCCGCTCAATGCTTAGATGAATTTGATACTTTTATTGCTAAGCAAAGTAACTTTAATATGAGAATAGAAAATCATTTAATGGAAAATCCTCGAGCTATTAGTAACTTGCATGATGTTGTTGATAGAACCTCCAATGAAGTTAAAATACTCATTAAACATTTTTATATGGTTCAAACTCAAATTGATCAACTTACTAAAGTGCAAAAAGAATTGTTAGTAAATGCCTCTATAGCTAAAGAAAAACATATTTGTGAAGTAACAACTAGAGGTGGCAAATCTACTCAAGATCCTTTATATCCTGAGGGACATTCTAAAAGAATTGAACAAGATTCTCAACGGGTTAATGAACCTAGTGCTCCTTCTAAGAAAAAGAAGAAGAAACATAAAACTGTTGTAGAATCCTCTGGACCTGTTAATGATCCTAATAGAATATCTGTTTCTGATGCTGAAACTGAAAGTGGTAATGAACACAATAATGATAGTTCTAATAACAATGATAATGATAATAATGATGATTCGGATAAAAAAGAATTAGAAGAGGAACCTGAAAAGCAAAATAAAAATGAAAAGTACAATAAGGAAGATTTTATTGCTAAGAAACATGGTAGTGAAAGAGAGCCTTGGGTTCAAAAACAAATGCCTTTCCCTGGTAAGAAACTTAAAACAAAAGAACAAGAACATTATAATAAATTTTATGAATGGATGAAACCTTTGTTCTTACAAATTCCTTTGACTGATGCTATTAAATTGCCTCCTTATTCAAAGTATATGAAAGATATTGTGTCTAACAAAAGGAAAATTCCTAATGAGGAAATATCTACTATGCTTGCTAATTATTCTTTCAATGGCAAGGTTCCAAAGAAGTTGGGTGGTCCAGGTATACCAACCATTCCTTGCTCTATCAAAAATAATTATGTTAGAACTGCTCTATGTGACTTGGGAGCAGGAATTAGTGTTATGCCTTTGTCTCTTGACAAGAGACTTTACCTTGATAAATTGATACCTACTAATATATCTTTGCAAATGGCTGATAAATCTACTGCTATTCCTGTTGGTATTTGTGAGGATGTTCCTATTCAAGTGGCTAATAATTGTTTAATCATGACTGACTTTGTTGTGCTTTAAATGCCTGAAAATGATAATATGTCTATTATTCTTGGGAGACCTTTTCTAAACACTGCAGGGGCTGTTATTGATTGCAATAAAGGAAAAGTAACTTTCAATGTGAATGACAAGGAACATACTGTTTATTTCCCCAAGAAAATGGATAAAATGCCTGGAGTTAATACAATTACTAATGTTAGGTCCATCAAAGTGGTAAGTATTGATTGCCCTTATAAAGAAGAATACAAAACTCTTGTTATTGGATCCATATCAATACCATACAAGGTAACATGAGTGTCTCGCAAAGTTTGAATCCTTTTATGTCATCTAAAATTTATTTGGTGGCAAGACTTGATCAACCTTGCTAACAAATATGTTTTAAATGCATGGAAGTGCTAAACAACATTTTTCTTCTCCTCTTTAATTTACCTACAGTAATACTATTTGGTTTGCATAGCTTTTAATTGGATATGATTTGAAAAATAATTTTCATGCATTAAATTTAATATCTTAAAATCCGGAAAATGCCCAGAAATGAAAATTCTTAGAATTTAAATTTTTTATGTCAAAATTCCTATTTTTCTGAGAGGAATCTGGGAGTACCAGAGAGTGGCCAGGGGGACCCACAGGGCCACCACACCACATGGTGGCGCGGCAGCCCTTTGGCTTCGCCAGCACATGGTGTGGGGCCCACATTGCCCCCCACTTACTCTCCTTCCTCCCCTGCCTTCCTCTCTCCCGACCAAACACTCCCACTTTCGAAAAAATCGTGTTCTTGTTGTTCTTGCCCTCGGATTTTCGATCTCCTTGCTCAGCCCATCTTTGTTGCTGAGATTTGGGGTATTTGCTCTCCGGTATGTGACTCCTCTGCTCGTCCAAATGGAATTTTGTTTAGTGGATTATATGTTGAGTGTTTTGCTGCCGTAGATGCCATGTTTAGTGAGTTTTAATGCTTGTTTAAAGTTGGAATAACTAGTTTTAATGCATGCTTAAGCCTCTAGCAAGTCACTATAGTAGTTCACCTCACTTAGTTATCTCAAAATCTACTTTTGTGACATTTTGTTTAAAATTTCAGAACATGGAGTGGAACTCACACCCTATGAATCAACATGAAATCATTGTGCATGAAGTCATGGGAGTTCTCCGTGAGGACGGTGTATTTCCAGCTGTCTATCCATGCTCGGAATTCATGCAAGCTGCGGGAATTTACAATGATGTCCAATATCTAATCTCCAATGCAGGATTGGTCAATTTTGCTATTGATGAACCTGACCAATATGGCAAGTTAGCCATGTCGGTGGTGCAGGACTTCAAGTGTGACTTGGCTTCACGTCACCCCACGGTTCATTATACTATTTATAACAAAACTATCCATTTGTCCTTTGCTGATTTTTGTGCAGCGATTCGAGTACCTCAATGGGGATCGCTAGAGAGAGTGAAGGAGAAGCCCAAGCCATTGATGGATCTATACAAAGACATCTGCAATGGAAAAGCTTCTCTCAAGAGAATGGTAAAATACGAAGCATTCATCTCCCATATATTCGATACTTTGCTTATTTTATCACCAAATGTGTGCTTGCTAGGAAAGTGGCAAGTAAATTAGCTGCACCTGATTTGGCTTTTCTAGCTGCTGCATTGCGTGGTGATAGAACTTATAACTTGGGTGCACTGATTGCTTATCGTCTTGCCACTAACCGTGAGAAGAGTGGAATTTGTGGAGGACTCATTGCATCTCGTTTGTTAGCTATGCATGGTTTAGTGCCTCATCCTCTTGATTTCCAGCTTACCACAGAGAGGCTGGATATTATTTCCATGAAGAGGCATAACTTTATTTCTGCAAAGAGTAACATGAGTAACCTACTTTATGAGATAGCTTCTGTCGGCCCAGTAAGGACCGGGGTATGCACGGCCCACTCCCTACAGGCCTCGCCCGCGTAGAACTTCGGCAGAACGGCTGAGGACCAGGCTACCGCTTGGAGGGATCCTCAAGAGGCACCCCCTCTCGAGGCTTGAAGAGGACGCCAGGGCCTGAAGAGGATCCTGCGCTTCAAGAGACTCCCCAGGCACAGCCCGCCTGGAGAGGAGTCAGCAGAAAACCCCTCCACAGGCGACCACGACCCTGTGGAGACACTTCGCGGATAAGCAAGCGCTGCAGGGCGCACATGGCCCCTGCAGCAGCCACAGGGTGACGCGAGCATCCCAGTGGCCATTCTGGTGATAAAGGAGTCAACAAAGCCGCGCCGCCTGCGGCCGGACAGCCAGGACTTTCCTCTTTGGTGATAAAGCGGCTGGACGGCGCAACGCTCCAAGAAGATCGTCACCGTGGGCTCCACCACGACCTCTGCTGCGCCTGCGAGCCGCCCTGCACCGCCTGCAACCTGTCGGCCACGGCGCGCTACTTTAGCACGGATGAGCCGCGTCCATGGACGGAGGAGCCGCTGTGGGCTCCCTCTCCTTGACGCCACCGACGTGTGGGAGCCCACCAGCACGAGACCGGAGCCCGGAGCGCCTATAAAAGGAGCAGGAACTCCGCCGTAGAGGGGGATCGAGCACCCAATCGCGCAATCGCCCCCTAAACAGATAGGATAGCCAACTGCTGGAGGAGGAAGACAATCACTGTGTCCCTCTCCAGGCACCAAACTGCCTCAAGAGAGCCTTCGGCAAGCTCATTGTCCTGTAACCTTCACAGTGCAATACAGACAAGCAGGAGTAGCGGTTTTACCTCCTCTCGAGGGCCGTGAACCTGGGTACGGGCTGGTGTCCATCTCTGGCGTGATCGTCCTTCTTCAGGCTCGGCGAGCATCGTCGTCGAGCCCCTCGAGAGTTGTTAGACCTCCGTGTTCAGTCCCCCCTTTCGAACCTCTCTTCAGGGCGAGACTACCCCTGTTACGTGGGAGTCACTCCTCGACATTTGGCGCGCCAGGTAGGGGACTGAGGCGCGTCCTCAACCTCCGAACTCCGCGCCATGATGGACACCCGCGCGACGCGCGCCAATCGGCGTACCTCTGAGAGAGCTCACACCGAGCCTGGCACTGCTCCCACCCGTGGCCGCCGTGGTCGCCCCCGCACGACCGAGCGCGCTGGCACCGGCCCGCGCGTGGAGGAGCCAAAGAGCGAGGAGCACCGCGAAGGAGACCAGCGTGACGACGAGGACCTCTCCGAGCGCCGTGGGGACGCTGAGTCCTCGCACCCGTCCCGGCGCCAGAGCGTGTCCACGCGGGAGCACCACGAGCCCGCCCCGCACACGGCGCTGCTCATGGCCCAGGAGCTCCTCCGCTACCGGCCAAGTGCCGAGGCGCACGACCAGTGGCTGGACCGCCTCCACCACCTCGTCGACATCGCAACCACGCGCCCTGCTCCGTCGCGCTCCATCGTGCCTTCCGGCCCTGCAGGGACGGCCGCACCAGGTGCGCCACCACCGCCGCCGGGACCACCTCCGGCCGCGGCACAGCGGGCCCCCTCCCATGCTTCCTCGCCGCACGACTGCCAAATCGTGCAGCGCACCGCACCTGACGCGCGCGTGGGTATGGAGCGACGTCGCGACCTCCAGAACCGCCTCGTCGAGGAGCTCGGTCAGGCGGGGCAGCAAAACCGCAGGGCCCTCCAGGGAGGAACGGCCACATATGCCTCAGGCTGCATGGCCTTCACGCGCGCCCTGCGTCGTGTGGTCTGGCCGCAGAAGTTCAGGCCAGCGCTCCCCAAGGGCTTCGACGGGTCCACCAACCCTCTCGAGTTCCTGCAGCTCTACACCACTTCCATCCAGGCTGCAGGGGGCGACGACAAGGTCATGGCCAACTGGTTCTCCCACGCCCTCAGGGACTCAGCGCTGTCCTGGCTTCTCAACCTGCCGGAGGACTCCATCGACTCCTGGGAGGAGCTCTGCAGGCAGTTCGTCACCAACTTCAAGGGCACGTACGAGCGCGCACTCACCCACAACGACTTGCGCACTGTGGTGCAGAAGAAGGATGAAACTCTTCGCAAGTACATCCAGCGCTTCAGCCAGGTGCGGAACAAGATTCCAAACATCCCCGACACCCAGGTGATCGCTGCCTTCCGCGAGGGCGTCATGAACCGCAGGATGCTCGAGAAGCTCGGCATCCACGACAAGCTCACCTCTGTGGTGAAGCTGTTCGATCTGGCGGACAAGTGCACCAAGGCTGAAGAGGGACTCCTCTTCGTCAAGATGAGCGCGCGGGGGGACGACCCTGGCGAGGGGTCCAAGAGCCACAAGAAGAAGGAAGAGCCCAAGCGCAAGGCCACCGCGGTCCTCGCGGCAGAGCCTGACGCGAAGGGCTCCCGCAGGGGTTCCCCCGAGCGCGGCGACAAAGAAGTGGACCACCGTCCGTTCTGCGTCTACCACAACAGGCGTGGGCACGCTACAGACGACTGCTTCGACCTCAAGAGGCTGAGCAGGGAACGCGAGCGAGGAGAAGGCAGCGGAAGCCGCGGCAGAGGTCGCGGCTACCGCAGAGACGGCAAGGGCAGGCGCGATGGCGGCTACCAGAAGGCGTCGGGCACTCAAGCCAACGCCGCCGAGAAGAACAACAACCTCCCCGACGAGGAAGATGGAGGCTACCAGGCCCCGAGAGGCGCCATGGCCTGCATCCTCGGCGGAGCTCAAGCGCCCAAGTCGAACAATCAGTTCAAGCAGTTCGCCCGCGAACTCAACGCTGCGCTCCCGAGCACTGAGACCTCTAGACCCCTCAAGTGGTCCCAGTACACCATCGCCTTCGACGCCAAGGACCACCCCAAGTCGACCAAGACTGTTGGAACCCTCCCCCTGGTCTGCTCCCCCACCATCAACAACATCACCGTCTCCAAGACGCTCATTGATGGGGGAGCGGGCCTGAATGTCATCTCTGTCGAGACCTTCGAGACGCTTCAAGTGCCCTACGAGTGGCTTATGCCCTCCAGGCCGTTCACGGGCGTCACCAGTGGTTCTATCGAGCCTCTGGGGCAAGTCCGCCTCACGGTCACCTTTGGCACGCAGAAGAACTATCGCACGGAGCTGATCGACTTCGACGTCGCCCACATCGGTTTGCCGTACAACGCCATCCTCGGCTACCCCGCCCTCGCGAAGTTCATGGCCGTCAGGCATCACGCCTACAACATGGTCAAAATTCCCGGCAGCGCTGGCACCATTGCCGTCCATGGCCATGTCCTGGACGCCACGCGCGCTGTCGAGAGCGCCTACAAGGCAGCCGCCATGGCTTTCCCGGCTGACGAGGACATGGAGCCTCTCGAGAGACCCAAGAAGAAGAAGCAAGTGTTCTCTCAGGAGCAAGCCTCCACGAAGAAGGTGCCGCTAGACACCACCAGCTCGGGGGCTGAAGGCTCGGGGGCTAGCGTCACCATAGGCGCTGCTCTGCCTCCCAAATAGGAAAGCGCGCTCGTCGCCTTCCTTCGGGCAAACTCTGACATGTTCGCATGGACTCCGTCAGATATGTCCGGTGTACCAAGGGAGGTGATCGAGCACCATTTAGCCGTGTGTCCAGACGCACGCCCCGTCAAGCAAAAAGCACGTAAGCAAGCCCCCGAGAAGCAAGCTTTCATCATCAAGGAAGTAGAGAAGCTAAAGGCGGCAAACGTCGTCCGCGAAGTCGCGCACCCCACTTGGCTATCCAACGGCGTGGTTGTCCCTAAACCCGCTGGAGGAGGCCGACTCTGCATCGACTACACCGATGTCAACAAGGCCTGCCCCAAGGACCCATACCCCATGCCGAGGATAGACCAGATCGTGGACTCCACCGCTGGCTTGGACCTCCTCTGCTTTCTGGACGCCTTCTCTGGTTATCACCAGATCAAGATGGCTAAAGAAGACGAGGAGAAGACGGCATTTCTCACCCCTTGTGGTGTGTACTGCTACACATGCATGCCCTTCGGCCTGAAGAACGCTGGAGCCACCTTCCAGAGGCTCATGAGGATAGCCTTGGGGGCGCAGATGGGCAGAAACGCCGAGGCCTACGTCGATGATATCGTGGTCAAGTCTCGAGAGGGGGACACCCTCTTGAGGGACCTCGAGGAAACCTTCGCCAGCCTGAGAAAGGTGAACATCAAGCTGAACCCCGCCAAGTGCGTCTTCGGGGTCCCTTCAGGCAAGCTCCTCGGATTCCTCGTGTCCCACCGTGGCATAGAGGCAAATCCTGACAAGATCAAGGCTATAGAGCAAATGCAGCCTCCCCGCCGACTCAAGGATATGCAGCGCTTGGCGGGCTGCATGGCCAGCCTTGGCCGTTTCATCTCCAAATTCGGTGAGAGAGCCCTGCCATTTTTCAAGATCATGAAGAGATCGGGCACATTCAAGTGGACCCCTGAGGCGGATAAAGCCTTCGAAGACTTAAAGAAGTATCTGGCTAGCCCTCCAGTCTTGGTGGCCCCCAGGGCAGGCGAGCACCTGAAGCTGTACCTCTCAGCCACCCCTCAGACCGCAAGCGCCGTCTTGGTGGTCGAGAGGGAAGAGCCTGTCCTCCCCAAGAAGAGCACTGCAACTCCAAGCCCAGAACCCCCCGACAAAGGCCCCGTCAAAGGAGCAACCTCCACAGACCCACTGCCAGGCCCACCGCCTCAAGTCGAGTCTGCTCCCCCCACCCCTGTCGAGATGCCTCTACAGGCAGATCTCGACAAGGGCCCTGAAGAGCCTCCACAGGGGGCTGACGCTGCGCCACCTCAGGTAATCCTCGTCGAGCACCCCGTCTACTTCGTCAGCACAGTACTGCGGGACGCTCGCGAGAGGTATCCAATGCAGCAAAAGCTCCTCGTCGCGCTCCTCATCGCCTCCAGGAAGTTGAGACACTACTTCCAGGGCCACCCCATCACGGTGGTCACTGCCTTCCCCCTGGAGCAGATCCTGCACAATCCCAACGCCACAGATCGTGTCGCGGGATGGAACATCGAGCTGCAGCCATTCAACTTGCGCTTCGACACCACGAGGGTCATAAAAGGAAGAGCGTTGGCTGACTTCGTCGCCGAATGGACTGACCCAAGCCCCGAGGAGCCTCGCGAGGCAGAGGCCGAGCCCTCGGGAGACACAGCGTCAAGCCATTGGACCATGCACTTCGATGGAGCCTTCGCTTGCCGCAATGGCGGAGCAGGCGTTGTCCTAACCTCGCCCAAGGGTGACAAGCTATACTACGCTGTCCAGCTGTGCTTCACAATCGACAAGATCTCCAACAATATCGCCGAATACGAAGGCCTCCTCGCCGGCTTAAGGGCCGCCATCGCTCTGGGCGTCAAGCACCTGCTCGTCAAGGGAGACTCCCAGTTGCTTGTCAACTTCTCCAACAAGAGCTACACACCAAAAGACGACCACATGGCCGCCTACCTCGAAGAGGTCCGCAAGCTCAAGAAGCACTTCAGGGGCATGGAGCTCATGCACATCCCGAGGAAAGAAAACCAAGAGGCTGACGACATCGCCAAGCGAGCCTCGCGAAGGCAACCCCAGCTTGCCGGCGTCTTTGAAGAGAGGCTCGCCAAGGCATCCATCAAGCAGCCTCGAGAGGCCACAGCCGCAGGCGCAGACGAAGCGCTCCCACCACCTCCTGAGTCTGGAGCGCCCGATTGCGGCCCCAGCACCGGGGAGCGCCTGTTGCTGACGGCAACCCGCCAGGCCTCAGGCTGGATTGATGAGATCAAGGACTACTTGGTGAAAGGAATCCTCCCTGAAGAGGATGCTGACGCAGAGCGAATCGCTCGACAGGCGAAATCCTACTGCATCCTCGAGGGAAACCTCTACCGCAAGCGCCCAAATGGTATCGCGCTCAAGTGCGTCCCTCCTGAGGAAGGCCGAGAGCTGATTAAGGACATCCACAGCGGGGAGTGCGGCCACCACTCATGTGCGCGCACCCTCACAGGCAAGGTCTTCAGGAGCGGCTTCTACTGGCCTCAGGTGCTTCAAGATGCGGTCGCCATTGTGCAAACCTGCGACGCCTGCCAATTCCACGCCAAGCAAATTCATCAGCCGGCACTGGAGCTTCAAACCATCCCGCTCTCCTGGCCATTTGCAGTCTGGGGGCTGGACATCTTGGGCCCCTTCCCAAGGTCGCAGGGGGGCTACCGCTTCCTCTTCGTGGCCATCGACAAGTTCACCAAGTGGACCGAGGTTGAGCCGGTGCGCACCATACCAGCTGGGGCTGCGGTGAAATTCATCAGGAGCTTGGTCTGCCGCTTCGGCGTGCCCAACCGCATCATCACCGACAACGGCTCGCAATTCACCAGCGGTGTCTTCCGAGCATACTGCGATAAGCTTGGTGTCAAGGTCTGCTTCGCCTCAGTAGCTCACCCACGCAGCAACGGTCAAGCCGAGCGAGCAAACGCTGAGGTCCTCAAGGGGCTCAAGACCAGGAGCTTCAACATCCTCAAGGGCCACGGCAAGGGCTGGATCGACGAGCTCCCCTTAGTGCTCTGGTCCATACGCACAACTTCCTCGAGGCCTACAGGCGAAACGCCATTCGCCCTGGTCTACGGAGCTGAGGCAGTCCTCCCCGCAGAAATCAAGCATGGATCGCCACGGGTCCTTGCCTTCAATGAGGACACCCAAGAGGGCCTCCACAACGACGACCTGCTTCTTCTCGAGGGACTGCGCCGTCAGGCCGCCCTCAGAGCGGCAGTGTACCAGCAAGACCTGCGACGCTACCACAGCCGCCATGTGCGCTCACGCACCCTTGAAGCGGGCGACCTCGTCCTCAGGCGAATCCTCTCCAGGGAAGGCCTCCACAAGCTCTCGCCAATGTGGGAAGGTCCCTACAGGGTCTCCCACGTCGCCAGGCCTGGCGCAGTACGCCTCGAGACCGAAGACGGCATCCCCGTCAAGAACCCGTGGAACATCGCGCACCTGCGCAAGTTCTACCCGTGATCATTGTCACGTCAAGACATCTAGCTGAAGAGGCAGCTTACGGCTCCACCTCCAAGCATTTTTTGTATCTAGAGGTTAAAAGCTCACGGCTTAAACCTCCAAGCTCCAAAGGCTTCTCTCGAGGGTCAACCCTCCGAGCTCTCCATGTAAACGAGCCGCCTCAGGCCGTTGAGAGTCTCTGCCACTAATGGGTGGTCCCCATGCCTCTACATGGTCAAATACATTAACTTGGCAACTCCAAGCATAATGAGACAATTTCGTTCCCAAGCGAACTATGCGCTGCGGCGCCGCTATGTAATATTTTGGTGGTGAGTTTATTTCAGCATTATTTTCCTTATTGAAAATGGGCACTTATATCTCTCCACATGCGCACCTCGCGAGCGGGGGCTGAGTACGGTGCCAGTGCCTCAAATGACACACCAGCAGCACTGCAAAACCCAAGGATCCGAGCTCTGGCTAGAGGGCAGGCCCTCACAAACACGCCATCTCTACAAAGGACCTTGGTACTCTCTCTCCTCGCAAGGAACGCCTGGGGAGACCTATAAGCGCGCATTAGTCCATGGTAAAGTGCACAAGCGTTTGGTCCTGCCTCTCTAACATCTATAGGGAACAAGCGTCTCTACAAGCCTGAGGAGGCAGCAGGGAAAAAACCCTTGAAGAGGACCTCCCCGGCGAGCTAAAAAGCATCTACAGGGCAAAAGCCTCGAGAAGCTAATCCTGCTCCTGCGACTCGAGAGCCTTTTCTCTCCAAGCGCACGTTTGTCCCTCGAGCGATTTCGTTCTCCCTTACGCTTCATGGACTACTCGCACGTCAAAGGGGAGCACTTGGGCATCGCGACTCAGGGCTCTTACCTCTCCAAGCCTTAAACTCCCCCCGGCCTTGCTGAGTCATTGCTCTAGCATACCGTAGTGGCGGAGTCATAGTGCGAAGAGACGGGTCCTAACGACGCAGAGAAAACATAGACATGAAAGTAAAGCAGAAAAGGCCTCTCGAGGGGCAAACAAGCTAGCATAAATAAGCTTAAAGAGGTATATTACAGGCCCAAAATGTACAATGTCTGAATACAAAAAATTGTCTCAGATACAAGCGCTCAAAGGCGCGACCAGCAAGACTCAGGCGGAGTCCGCGCCAGCACGCTCCTCCTCAGCGTCCTCCTCCTCGGCAGGGGCGGCCTCCTCCTCGCTGTCCTCCGCAGCCACCTCCGCACGCTTGAAGCGGTTGCAGAAGGCCTCCACTTGCTCGCGGAGGGCGTTGGAGACCTGCAGGGCCTCTCCAGCCGGGCGCGCCTCGGTCACCGTGGAGAGGTCGAAGCTGGGCGAAAGGAGCCGGAGGTTGGTGAAGATGCGGTCGACCACCACCTCCAGAAGCTGGCGGCTCTCGACCTCAATCACCTCGCGGAGATCGCCGGCAGGACCCTCGAGGGCCGTGAAAAGCTGGTCGAAGTAGACCAGGTACATCGCAGCATCACCACGACCGCGAGCCTCGGTGAGCGGCGCTTCTGCGCCGAGCTGGGCCGCGAGCTCATTGCCTCTCGCTACCAGTGCCTGGAACATGCGGTCCCGCTGCTTCGCGAGCACGAGAGCCGCCTGCGCGGTGTCCACCGCCTCCGTCACCTGCTTGGCTGCAGAGCCCGCCTGCCCCTCCACGTCCTTGATGAGGGCGTCCAGCTCCAGGGCAGCAGCCCGGCGGCCCTCCTCAGCCTGGCGGTAGGCGTCCTTGGCGCGTTGGAGGCGGACCTCGAGCTTGGAGTTGACCTTCTCAAGCTCCGCGATCCGCTTGGCGTCAGCAATGTGCTTGGCCTTGAAGCGGTCCTCCTGCTTCTTGGCCTTGTCGCGGAACTCCTGGGAGATGGTCCGCCTGAAGTCTTTCTCGCGCTCCGCGAGGGCAGCCTCCGCCTCCTTTTTATTGTCAGCGAACCGCAGCTGGAAGCGCTCCAGGGTTTGCCTCTGGGCGGTGACGTTATCGTCGTGCCGCTGGAGCGCTTGGGCCAGGTCCCCCTCACGCGCCTCGAGCTCTTCCCGCTTGGTGGCCAGCTCACCCTCCGCCTGGAGCCGCTGCTCGTCGCGCTGCTCCACGTCTTTCTCCCTGGAGGCCAGCTGCCGCTCACGCTCGGCTAAGCTCTTGCGGTCCTCCTCCAGGGTCTCCTGCGCGGCCCGGTGGGCGGAGAGGAGCTGGGACTCTAGCTGGGAGACCTCGCGGCGCTTCTGCTCCAGCGAGCCCTCCATAGCCGCGCGCTCGGCCTTCACCTTCGCGAGGAGATCGGCGGCCGCATCGCGCGCGTCCTGGAGGGGGGCAAGGAGCTCGTCGGCGTCGCGGACGGCTCCCTCTCGGACCTCCTTAGCAAAGCGGATGGCCTCCTAGCGGGCGGCCTGGAGCGCCTGATCCTCCTGGCGCCGGGCCTCAACCGCGGCATGGAAGCGCCCCCAGGCCTCCGCGAGCTCGTCGCGTTGCTGAGCAAGTTGGGCGTCCTCAAAGGCGAGCTGCGCCTCCAGGCCCTCCAGGGACTCCCTCACCACGCGGAAGGCCACCCCGCGGTGTCCCTTGCTCCAGTCCCAGCCGCTCAGGACCAGGCCGCGTTGCGAGGAGGGCCCGGCCCCGGCGTCGAACCTTGAGGATGAGGCCTCTGGGCGTGCCTGGGGGCTTGGCTGCTCCCGGTCCTTCGTCGCGCCCAGGATGGTCTCGCCGCCCTCGTCGCCTGGTCGCGTCGCCTCTTGCGCCTCGCCCCCCGCTGTGGGGCGTGGCGGAGAAGGAGGAGCTCCCCCTGCAGAGGCGCCCGCGCTTGGTGGGCCCTGGTCTGCCTCGGCCTCTGGTTGCGCGGGAGGCGTAGCCGTGCGAGGTGGGGTGGCCTCGCGTGCCGGAATCGACTCACGCGGCGGCGTAGCCGCGCGAGGCGGTGCAGGAGCTCGAGGAGGGCTGGCCGACCGCTCTTCCTGCACCTCCACCACTAAGGGCACGGGGGGCGGTGCAGCGGCCTCCGCCTGAGGCGCTGCTGCCTCCGCCAGAAGCTCAGTTGCCCCCGCCTGAGGCGCCTCTTCGGCTGGGCCTGCCGTGGCCATCCCCCCGGGCCTCGCGGCCTCTCCA
This sequence comes from Poa annua, assembly GCA_026929855.1. NCBI lineage: Eukaryota > Viridiplantae > Streptophyta > Magnoliopsida > Poales > Poaceae > Poa > Poa annua. Next base: position 23,056,012 of record CM049439.1, on the reverse strand, counting down.
GCCACGGCCTCTGCCGCGGCTCCCTTCACCTCCGCTGCCTTGCGAAGCCTACGGCGTTTCGCAGGCACTAGGTCGCTGAAAGAATCAGGGGGCGAGTGTCAGAAATATGAGAAGAAGAGTGCAATAATCAAGCGTTTAGTAATTGAAGGAACTTACCCAGACCGCTTGGCGCCGGTGTCAACCCACGCCAAGCCTGGCGAGCGCCAGGAGGGCCTGGGCCTGGCGTCTGGCCTCTCCAGAGGCGCCTCGGCTTTCCTCTTAGAAGGGACGTCAGAGGGCCTCGCGCCAGGCCTGTCGCAGGCCGCCTTGGACCGGGGCTCGCGACGCCCCAGCAAGGACTCCTCGTCAGAGGCCTCCTCTTCAGACTCCTCCTCCTCCGCGCGACGCGTGGGCGCCCCCGCGAAGGCGCCTTCGTCGTCACCTGACGAGATGTCGCAAATCTCGCCCGCTTGGGGCCTGGCCCTCGAAGAGGCCTCCTCGCCCGCCGCGGCTTCCTCCTCGCCCGCCGCGGCTTCCTCCTCGCCTTGCCCGGCTCCTGAGGCAGAGGGCGTCTCTGCCCCCTCCGCATCATGCACCACAGGCACGGGCACCACTTTCCGCGCCGGGCCTGCCGGAGTGTACGGAGGGACCCCCTCCAGAACGGCCAGACGCTCGGTCATGTTGTACTGGTGCAGAGGCCTGAGGGAGATCGGGAGTTCCTCCATGGCGGGCACCGCGGGGTTGATGAAGAGCGCGGACAGGACGTTGTCGACGACATCTTTGTCATTGTCCTCGCGATGGAGCCGCATCTTGTCATTGGGGCCGGAGTACATCCACATCGGCATCGCGTGCGCCTGGAGTGGGGCGAGGCGGCGCGTCACGAAGTCCGCCACGACGATTTGCCCCGTGAGGCCTTCCTCCCGGAGGTAGCTCAGGCGGCCCGACAGCATCACGTTCTGCGCGCCGCAGAAAGTGGCCTTGCCCCAGTGCGAGTTCTTCACGGGCGGCGCGTCAGGGACCTCGAGGAAGGCGCTTGGCTGCTCCACGCCAACGAAGAACCACCGCTAGCGGAAGTCGTCCACCTTCTTCGTCACGGAGGTGATAGCCTTGCCCTCGCTCCACGACATGGGGATGTAGACGCTCCCCATGCCGTCCACGATGCGGAAGGAGACGCATCCCGAGCGCTCGTTCTTCGCCGTGCTCCAGAGCGCGTAGAAGCACCGGAAGAGCTCCACCGTGGGTTCCACGCCTAGGTACGCCTCGCAGAGGTAGGCGAAGATGGCGAGGATGAGCACCGAGTTGGGGTGGAGGTGCAGCAGTTGGATTTGGTAGAAGGCCAGCACCGCCTCCAGGAACGGGGAGAAGGGCGGCACCAGGCCCGCCGAGACGCAGTGCTGGAAGATGGGGAAAAACCCTCGCGGGCGTTTCCCGTGCGCCGCAGGCTTGAGTGCGGTGGCGCCGTGCTCGTTGGTCCGGTCCGCCACCAGGAAGCGGACCTTCTCGAGCGCCTTGTCGTTGACGCGCACGCCCAGCAGTGCCGCGCCGTGTGCGGCCTCAGCGGGCGCCGCTTGCGATGAAGACCCCGCAGCCGCCTTGCCCTTGTTCTTCGGCGGAGTCATAGTCGGAGGGAAGAAGGGAGCGGCGCGAGGGGAAGTTGGAGAAATCGGAGAAGAGGGCGCCGGATTGCAGGAGCGGACAGCTTTGTGCGGTTGGCGTCTGCGAGAAGAAGTGGGAGTAGTAACGGCTCCCTGCTCCGGCGCCGGGGTTTTTATGTCTCGTCAAGGAGCAGTTACCGGGGCGTGGTGGGACCCCCCACGACGCACGTCCCATATCGTGCGCAACCGTTGCTCGCCGGAGTGACGCGTGGCTCGGCCCGGCCTGCAGGTTTGGCCCCACGACGCTTCGCCTAGACCCAACGGGCCTCGTCGTGCCCATCGTGGGCCCGGGGGCTACTGTCGGCCCAGTAAGGACCGGGGTATGCACGGCCCACTCCCTACAGGCCTCGCCCGCGTAGAACTTCGGCAGAACGGCTGAGGACCAGGCTACCGCTTGGAGGGATCCTCAAGAGGCACCCCCTCTCGAGGCTTGAAGAGGACGCCAGGGCCTGAAGAGGATCCTGCGCTTCAAGAGACTCCCCAGGCACAGCCCGCCTGGAGAGGAGTCAGCAGAAAACCCCTCCACAGGCGACCACGACCCTGTGGAGACACTTCGCGGCTAAGCAAGCGCTGCAGGGCGCACATGGCCCCTGCAGCAGCCACAGGGTGACGCGAGCATCCCAGTGGCCATTCTGGTGATAAAGGAGTCAACAAAGCCGCGCCGCCTGCGGCCGGACAGCTAGGACTTTCCTCTTTGGTGATAAAGCGGCTGGACGGCGCAACGCTCCAAGAAGATCGTCACCGTGGGCTCCACCACGACCTCTGCTGCGCCTGCGAGCCGCCCTGCACCGCCTGCAACCTGTCGGCCACGGCGCGCTACTTTAGCACGGATGAGCCGCGTCCATGGACGGAGGAGCCACTGTGGGCTCCCTCTCCTTGACGCCACCGACGTGTGGGAGCCCACCAGCACGAGACCGGAGCCCGGAGCGCCTATAAAAGGAGCAGGAACTCTGCCGTAGAGGGGGATCGAGCACCCAATCGCGCAATCGCCCCCTAAACAGATAGGATAGCCAACTGCTGGAGGAGGAAGACAATCACTGTGTCCCTCTCCAGGCACCAAACTGCCTCAAGAGAGCCTTCGGCAAGCTCATTGTCCTGTAACCTTCACAGTGCAATACAGACAAGCAGGAGTAGCGGTTTTACCTCCTCTCGAGGGCCGTGAACCTGGGTACGGGCTGGTGTCCATCTCTGGCGTGATCGTCCTTCTTCAGGCTCGGCGAGCATCGTCGTCGAGCCCCTCGAGAGTTGTTAGACCTCCGTGTTCAGTCCCCCCTTTCGAACCTCTCTTCAGGGCGAGACTACCCCTGTTACGTGGGAGTCACTCCTCGACAGCTTCCTCTAAGAGAGTAGTATGGAGGAAGTCTACATTTGTTAGAATTATTAGGTTGCATGTGCCTTCGTTTGATCTTGATGCCAGGGACAGTTGGTCACTCTCGGAGGCTGAGATTGATGCACTTGCTGTGCAACAAGCCCCGGATGAGGAGGACGAAATGGAGGAGCATGAGGAAGATGTTGAGCAGCCCCCAGAGACCACGGGTTTCACACACCCGGACCCTGGGTACGCAGGACCTTCCGGTTCTTCCTCCACCGCAGCTGAGCCAAGATATGATCACACCATGTACGACCCATTGGGCTGGAGTTCATACTCGCCATGGGGTTGATCTCCACTTAGGCCAAGAGCCTAAGCTTGGGGGGAGGTATACCGATAGCACACTCATCTACACATCATTATCATTCGATACTTTGTATATCCATGTTTCGTTTTCGTTTTCGTTCTTTATTTTATTTGTTCATGCTTTGCATTACTTTCTCAAAACTCAAAAAGACCAAAAATATTTCTGTTATTTCTCTTGCTAGTTTGCTGTAGTATCTAGTATTAGTATGCTTAGTATTTAATTCGGTTCAATATGCAAAAACACAAAAATATTTTGCTTTGTTGTTGCTGTTTTGCGCAGGGACAGATTTCTGCTGTCCACCGTTAAATTCATAACTTTTCACAGAAAAATCAGAATGACCTGAAATTTCGCGTGCATGTTACTCAGATATGTACGCAACTTTCATTAGTTTTGAGGTTTCTGGTCTGGGCATGTTAAGGTCCTCGAAAAAATTCATCTTCACAGGCTGTTCTGTTTTCAGTTTCTAAATCCGTAAACCCAAAAATATTTGTTGTTTCTTTTTGGTTTTGTATAGTTTGTTTCAGAGGTTATTACCATCCATTACTGCGTGGAACTTGGTTATTATTTCATATCTTTCAAGCACACAAGTGAAAAGGCAATAATGATGATCTATGACAATTCGAGTTGGGTAAGAGGCTGGTAATGAACTCTATTTGTTTTTATTTTTGTACATATAATCATTCATGTGAGCATGTTTAGATGGTTCGCATACGGTATATGTCTATTGGTGGATGCTTAGTAGTTTATGTTCTCTTATGATCAGTCCCAATTTATTAATGGTAGATAACATGCTTCGTGGATATTTGCTTGCATTGTTCTGTTCATAGTAGAATATGACATGGTGGTATCCTCCTCTGAATAATTCATTTGAATCGACTTGGCACATGCTTACACATGTTATGACTGAAAACAAAAGTTCAATTAAGTCTCGATGATCTATTTTGCCTCAGAGTTCTAGTATCATTTTTATGCCTCCGTTAATTTTATTTTGTCGTAAGCATGATTATGACGGCTATTGCTCTCTTGAATTGTCGCTTCCCTGTCTATTGCTAGCCTCCACTTGTACTAAGCTGCAAATGCTTGTGCTTCCAAATCCCTGAAAACCAAGTTATTTCCAAAGAGTCCACCATAAACACCTATGTATGGCATTTCAAACCATTTAAGTAAATTTGCATGTGCTACCTTTAAACCTTCAAAACACTTCTCAATTCGTGCCACTGTTTCGAGCTCATGAGGAAGTAGTAGTTGGACTTGTTATCTTCCATACTAATTAAGTAACCGACTTGCATGCTTCATCTCCTCGTCATTGATTTTGCAAAGGGCTATTTAGACCACTATAATATCAAAAAGATTTGAGAAAATAAAATAGACACTCCTCCATGGTTTGAGATCGATTGGTGGGCACCCGAGGATTCGATTAGCCATGGTTTGTGAAAGCAAAGGTTGGGAGGAGTGTCAAGTTATCAAAATAAATGAATATAAGGATGCATATTATAAATGCTTGTTTTAAATAATTCGGAACCGCTCTCAACTTGCTTAGTATGGAAGATAACAAGAACTCTATTGCCATTCGTTGACGGAACAACCACCACTCAAAAACAATTTTACCTCTGTTTTCAAAATAATGAAAAGCTCTAGCACATGTTAAATCCCTGCTTCACTCAATGAAGGGCATATCTTTTACTTTATTGTTTAGTCACCATCCTTCTTTGAGCACCTTCTTGAGAGCATAGTTGTCATTCTTAGTATAATGTGCTTGTCCCAGAATACTGTTAACTGCGGTATAATTTTGATGCTCTTATCTTTGATATCTTTATTTCTAGTCTTCTCTTGAAACTCAGAGGTGCCTGGGCATTTATGTATTGTTGTACACATTTGGGCAAGCGAGATACCACTTTATCATACTTTATTATGAGCTTTGCAATCTTGTGAATTGATATGTTTCATGTTATTTATTATTAGTATGATTGGCATCTCTTCATAGTTTATATGGTTATTAGGTGACACCGTTTGCATATATCTTATTATGAATAGTCTAAGCATTTGTCCTCACAATGAAAATATTTACATCATATGAGCAAATGTGTTCGTGAAAGTTCTTTTATCGCACTCAGTTGTTAACTGAATTTCTTGAGGACAAGCAATAAGCTAAGCTTGGGGGGAGTTGATACGTCCAAAACGTATCTACTTTTCCGAACACTTTTGCTATTGTTTTACCTCTAATTTGTGCGTTTTGAATGCAACTAACACGGACTAACGCTGTTTTCAGCAGAATCGCCCTGGTGTCTCATTTTTGTGCAGGAAATCAACTTTTAGGAAAAATACCAGAAAAATCGCCAAAGTCCCTATTTTGCCCGAAGAGTCCCGGAGCCAGAAGACGAGAAGGAGGCGGGCAGCGACGCACCCACACCACGTGGCCGCGCAGGTGGTGCCTGGCCGCGCCGGGAGGGGGTGTGGCCGACTCGGCCACCCCCTCGAGCCCCCCTCTCGGCTACTTAGCCCCTCTTGACCTAAAAACTACTATCACGCGAAGACTTTTCCAAAAACCCCACCAGAGCGCCGCCGCCACCTCGAAACTCAATTCGGGGACAAGAAGTTCCTGTTCCGGCACTCCGCCGGGACGGTGAATCGAAGGAGATCATCGCCATCGTCATCGCCACCACTTCTCCATCAACCATCCATGTGTGAGTAATCCACCTGTGGGGACCCCGGACTAGCTGTCCGAAATACCCGATTATGCTTAACACAACGATCCCGTGATCAGTCTGTCGTTGCACATAATCCGAACTGAATACCAAAGTTTACATCCATTACAATACCGGAATAAGTCTTACATAACAGGTCATATAGACCAAGTCTTACACAGGTGCCTTCTAGGGCCAAATCAACATAAGCAGCGGAACTTAAACGTAGTAGACATCCAAAAGCTACGATGACCCGACAGGCAGTCGACTTGAGAAGATCCTTAGTTGGCGTAGATGTCGCCATACTCCTCCTGGGCGTAATACTCCTCCAAGTCTGGCTACGACAATAGCCAGAGGCAAGCTAGTATGAGTACATTGGAATGTACTCGCAAACTACTCCAACATGAGTGCACTAGTCTCATTTTTAGTTTCACACTTTTATTTATTTAAAACTTCTCCGTGTCTTTGTTGAAAAAGGTAAGGAGATTATAACTACTCTTAATGTCTCAATTTTATTAGTTTTCTCCAAAAACTCCTCCTTTTTCCGACCATAAACCATCATGGTATTTAACCTCCAACTACCTCATACCGATCCGTTGGTATAGGTGTATGGAACGTTCTCCTTCTCTTTTTAGAACTCAAAACTTTTTCCAAAACTTGCACATGGTCTAAGTAGGGCCTCCCAACTGTCCATATCCGAGGACTCGGCTATTCGAATAGTTTTAATCCCTCTGCAGAGGTAGCACGCTTTTCCCACACCCATCCGATAACTCATCGTGTCTGCCACGTCTCGCCATACCAGGGGTATGCGAAGTTGAGTCACCGACCCTAGTCTGTCCTTTGCTCATGCTAGTATAGGATCCTGCCCCTATGAACCATTCCATCAACACTTAACCCAGCCCGTTGGAATCTAAGTGTGAGGACTCATAGGTTTTATCTGGCGGTGTATAGGGGACATCCTTCTATCCTCCTCCTTATCTACTCAAAGAGTTTGAGCGAGGACCCAGGTCAGGGGTAGGTCTCCAACCATCCCTCATGCATAACAGAGTCATCTCCGTTGATGCAGTGTCCCGTACTAATATGAGCAAACTATATGACTAAGCCCTTTCCCATATGTGGGTAATTGTGGTCGCACAGAGTATCGGCTGATTGACGTAAGTACTAAGACACAATGTGCTTTTCTCAAAACCACATTTCTTCATTTACTTCAACACCACATCTTGGTGCTCTATATCCACACAAATTTTCAAAGGAGTTTTGAATAAATCAACTCTTGGTTTTTCCCATCCTATAGTTTTAGCATATAATCCTACATAGGGTGGCAAAATAATCTCTATATACTTTTGAAAAAAAAGATTTTTATAAACCTTTGCTTTTGAAAAAGGACTTTGTAAATCTAGATGCATAAGTTATGTGCAAGCTCAGAGAGTAGCTTGCCTTGCTCAACAAAGTGGTCTTGGTCTTGGTCTTCAGGTTCCACAAATCCTTCCTCCTCGATGTGCTCGACAACGTTCTCGTCTAATACACAATCAAGCAAATACAAACAATCACTAGCCTATTCAATCAATCATCACAGCAATACACTCTTAGAGGTTCTAATTAACCATTTCACACATCAAACAACACTATGTGGTTTCAATTTAATTGAATTTGTCACTATTCAAATATACCTTAATTTGGGCAGAAATTAGTCACACATGTTTAATTGCATAGTTTGAGTTCTGTCGGTCACAAAAATACAAACTAAAATTCTACAGAGAGCTACTGATATGTATAAGATGACCTAATTGGATTTGGGTCATTTGGAGTTACCAAACTCTCTACACAAGGATTTGAATCCAGAAACTACTTAAATAAGTTTTGGCTATTATTTAAATTATATTTATCCAAAAGATAAACCCTTTTAGGGGTGACTAAACATGGTTAAGGGTGACCCAATAAAATTAGTTTCAACTAATTTAGATTAACAGAGTATCAGAAACAAACAAGTTTAGAATTTAAACATGCTACTGTGTTTTGAATATTGTATTTTTATTCTATACCCAACTGGAGTGAAATTAGTTTAGTTGGATAGAGAATTTCATAACCTATTCAGAACAATTGGATTTGTTCAATTTGGAGTTGTAAAACTCAAGTTATGAATTTTCTAAGTTTGGAGTCAGTACTGGTTTTTGAATTGATTTTAAATTCGAATAAATATCCAGCATGGATAATGTTTAAAAACCTGACAGAGGGGACCCACTGGTCAGCGACTGCGGGCGCGCGTGCGGGTTTCATTTAAACCTGACGCGTGGGGCCCGCACGTCAGTGCCTAATTAACCGAAGCGGTAAGTTACCGCCGGATCTAAATCCAACGGCCCGGAGCGAGCGCGTCGGTGGCGACCAAAACTGGGCGGCGCCGTGGCTCCGGCGACGGCGAGGTGGACGGAGGGCTCACCTCGGGGGTCTGGGACGGTGACGGGATGGTGCGGTGGGACGGCGGCGATGCGGGGAAGTGCTTGGGGCGACTGGCGCTTGCTGGCGAGGCTCCGAGCGACGGCGGCGAGCTCCTTCTTCTTCGCGGCTCCGCTCCAACTCCGGCGAGCAATCCCCGGCGATCCTGGGCACGGGACAGAGGGAAAAAGGGCGTGGGTGAGAGCGGGCAGCAAGGGAAGGCGAGTGGGGGCAGAGGGGAGCGCAGGAGAGGGCGCCGTGGCCTGGCCACGGTCGTCGCCTACCTCGGGCTCGGCGAGCTCGAGGAAGGTCACGGCGACCCGAGGCTTCGCGGCCTCGGTCCTGGTCTCCTAGCGGCGTACGAGGGAGAGGGGAGTGGAGAGGAGAGGCAGTGGGGCGGTGTGGAGAATGCAGGGCACGGGGAGGCCATTTTATAGCGGCCGGGCGGCGCACGGTGGACGCGGTGCAGAGGGCACCCGCGGTCGTGCGAGCCCGCCGTAGGCCGGTGGAGGGTTGCGGCTAGCTGCGGGGTGTCGGGGGAACCAAACGGGCATAGCGGGGTGGCGTGGCGCGCTCGGGAACGCTCGGGCTCTTGGCCCTGCCGTGAGCGTGCTCGGGCGGCGCACGGCGTGCGCGTCGCGGCGTGCTGTCGCGGCGTGCAGGGGGCTGCGGGCTGTCTTGCTACGCGGTGAGGGAACCAGGAGGTGAGGGAGGGAGAGAAAGGCAGCAGCGCGGCCGGCACGGCGCGGCGTCGCCGCGGCCACTGTGCCGACACGGCGACGTGCGCATGGCCGACGCGGTCGCCAGCCCCTCCACGGCGACTCCGGCGACCATTTGGCTCCCTCCGGCGTGCGGCGTGATCGTGGCGAAGAGGGGAATGCAGTGGAGGCCTCAATTCGACGAATGCACAACTCATTGCTCGGATTGATCCATGATTTGGCTCGGTTTTGGGAAGAACACGAGGGCACAGAAGGTGTTCGACGATTTTCCTGAACCAAAACAGTAGGCATTTTGGCTATTTAATTTTCACACTTTGCTTAATTCTTTTGGGTCCAAACTTAGGATCTAGGCTAAATACATTATTGGTAAGTGATACAAAGTCTTTTTGAAATATTTGGAAATATTTCAATAATGAATTTCTAATTTGAATTTGAGGTTTTTGGATTTGAAATTTGAAAGGGAATAGTTTGTGGAAATCCGATGGTGTGGTCTTGGAATTATTCCTCACTAACCTTGGTTTGAGAAATAAAGTAAGTTTCTTATTTTTGGAAAAATATTGTGACAGGTGTCACATGATTTTCTAGTTTTGAAATTGTTGTTTTGTTTATTTTCTATTCTTCAATTTTGCAATTATAGTTAGAATCCAACAATCTTGCAAACAAAGCATAACAAACAGAAATCATGAAACAAACATATACCAATTTATAAGAAAAAGTTTTTGTTGGCCCACATTTCTGCATTAATAATTTATATTAATATTTGGGATGTTACAAATCCTCCCCCCCTTAAAATAAATCTCGTCCCGAGATTTGCTAGGTCTGGGTACTAAAGAGGTTCGGGAATTCACTTCTAAGGTAGTCCTCACGTTCCCACATGGCTTCATCTTCAGAGTGGTTAGTCCACTGGACCTTGTAGAACTTGATTGCTCGCCTGCGGGTGAGACGAACATCTTCGTCGAGAATCTTGATGGGTTGTTCCCGATAAGTCAGATCTTGATTTAGGTCGACGGACTGGTGGTCGATGTTTTTGAAAACATCAGGTTGGTCAGGAACTTCAAGGCATTTCCGGAGCAAGGAAATGTGGAAGACATCGTGATAATCCACTAACTCCGGGGGCAGCTCAAGTTGATAAGACACTTCTCCTCAACGGGCAAGGATCTTAAAAGGTCCAATATACCTTGGTGCTAACTTTCCTTTGATATGGAATCGCTGCATTCCTTTAAGAGGTGTCACTCGGAGATAGACATAATCTCCGACACTGAAGGTGACATCACGGCGCTTGGGATCAGCGTAGCTTTTCTGACGAGATTGTGCAGTTTTAAGACGCTCGCGGATCAGTCGGACTTGCTCTTCAGCCTCACGGAGGGTATCTGGTCCAAACAGTTTGCCTTCTCCGGTGTCGGACCAATTCAGAGGTGTACGACACTTCTTGCCGTAAAGGGCTTCAAAGGGGGCCATTTGCAGACTAGACTGGTAACTATTGTTGTAGGAGAACTCTGCAAATGGAAGACAATCTTCCCACTTGGATCCATAGGATAAAACACACGCGCGAAGCATGTCCTCTAATATCTGGTTTACTCTCTCAGTTTGGCCTCCGGTCTGGGGATGATAAGCTGTGCTAAATGCTAACTTGGTTCCGAGGGCTTCGTGTAGGGCTTTCCAGAACCTTGAGGTGAATTGTGTGCCTCTATCCGATACAATCCTCTTAGGCACACCATGCAGGCTTACTATTCTGGAAATATACAGGTCTGCTAACTGATTTCCCGGATAGGTGGTATTGACGGGAACAAAATGGGCAACCTTGGTCAGTCTATCAACTATGACCCAAATTGAGTCATGGCCTCGGTTGGATCTTGGAAGTCCGGTGATAAAATCCATTCCGATCTCATCCCACTTCCACTCGGGAATTTGCAGGGGTTGCAGCAATCCAGCGGGTCGCTGATGTTCAGCCTTGACTCGCTGACAGATATCACACTTGGCTACAAAAACACCAATCTCTCGCTTCATTCCGTGCCACCAAAATCTCTCACGGAGGTCTTGATACATTTTGGTTCCGCCAGGGTGGATTGAATAGGGGGTCTCATGGGCTTCCTTTAGGATTAACTCCTTAAGCTCCGTGATACTGGGGACACAGATTCGCTCCTTGTATCTCAACACTCCTTCAGCATCTTCGGCAAAACCAGGTGCTTTACCGAGGGAAATCTTCTTCTTGATTCCTTCTATACTCTCATGACCTTTCTGGGCTTCCTTGATTTGGTCCATCAAGGTTGGGGTTAACTCTAAGTTGGCAAGATATCCATGGCTAACAAGCTCTAGTCCAAAATCTTTGAACTCTCTAAACAGGGCCGGTTGTTCTGTTTGGATCAGGGCATTCAGGTTGCAGGGTTTGCGACTAAGGGCATCGGCAACTACATTAGCCTTCCCTGGGTGGTAATGGATACCGATATCATAATCCTTGATTAATTCCATCCACCTTCTCTGTCGCAGATTCAACTCCCTCTGGGTGAAGATATACTTCAAACTCTTGTGATCCGTATAGATCTCGCAACGATGTCCCGCAAGATAGGAGCGCCACGTTTTCAGAGCAAGAACAACGGCGGCTAACTCCAGGTCATGGGTTGGGTAGTTCTCTTCATGCGGTCGCAACTGCCGAGACAGATACGACACCACCTTGCCTTCTTGCATCAGAACGCAACCAAGTCCGAGGCGTGATGCATCGCAGTACACGTCGAAACTCTTGGTAACGTCTGGCATGATCAGGACAGGGGTTGAGGTCAATCTCTTCTTCAATTCCTGGAAACTCTCTTCACACTTCTGAGTCCATTCAAACTTCTTGTCCTTTTTCAGCAGTTGGGTCAGGGGCTTAGCTATGCTGGAGAATCCTTCAACGAACTTGCGGTAGTAACCCGCTAGTCCGAGAAAGCTTCGGATTTCAGTCACACTGGTTGGGGCTTCCCAGTTCACAATGGCTTGGATCTTCTCTGGGTCAACAGAAATTCCTCCCGCAGACACCACATGTCCGAGAAATGCTACTTTACTTAGCCAAAACTCACACTTGCTAAACTTGGCATACAACTGGTGTTCTCGGAGGGTTGCTAAAACTAGACGCAGGTGTTCAGCATGCTCTTCTTCGGTTTTGGAGTAAATAAGGATGTCATCGAGGAAAACTACCACGAACTTGTCAAGATAATCCATGAAGATCTTGTTCATGAGATTCATAAAATAGGCTGGGGCATTGGTCAGACCAAAGGACATTACGGTGTACTCAAATAAACCGTAGCGGGTGGTGAAGGCAGTCTTGGGAATGTCTGTCTCTCGGATTTTTAACTGATGATATCCTGACCGAAGATCGATCTTGGAAAAGACTCGGGCTCCGTTCATTTGATCGAACAGATCCTCGATCTTTGGAAGGGGATACTTGTTCTTAATGGTCACATCATTTAACTTGCGATAATCCACACACAGTCGTGTGGTACCGTCTCTCTTATCCACAAAAATAACGGGTGATCCCCAAGGTGAGGCGCTTGGGCGAATAAGTCCTTTGCTGAGCATATCTGCTAACTGCCTCTTCAACTCCACCAACTCTTCCGGATTCATCCGATAAGGCCTTTGGGATATAGGGGCTGTTCCGGGGATAAGTTCAATGATGAACTCAATATCCCGGTCTGGCGGCATACCAGGCAATTCTTCAGGGAAGACATCTTGGAACAGGTGAACAACACGGATCTCATCTAGGGTGGGTCGAGCTATGCTCTCATGGCATCCTGGTTGGGGCCGACTGGTTTCTGACACATACTCCACTTCTACTTCTTTGTCGGTGATGAGGGATACAGCTCTTCTGGCGCAGTCAATTCGACCACGGTACTTGGCTAGCCAATTCATACCCAGTATGACATCTATTCCTTGGGTTCCTAGAATGATTAAGTCGACTAGGAACTTTTCCCCTTTGATCTCAAGGGAAACGTCCGGGCAAAACGACTTGGTATCTATGGTGGATTCTGGGATTTGGATGACCATGGGTTTGGGTAAGAGGTTTCCGACTAAACCTCCCTTAGCAACAAATTCTTGGGTAACAAAAGAATGGGTAGCACCAGAATCAAACAGAACAGTTGCAGGTACTGAGTTGACAAGGAACGTACCCAGCACAACATCTGGCGCATCCATGGCCTCCTCTGCATTGATGTGGTGCAGACGTCCCTTGGCAACAGCAGTATTCCCGCGAGGTGCGGGATTCTTGCCGTTCCCATTACGGCCTTGGCCATTGCTTGGCGCTTGTGCATCGGGGCGTGGACCATTCTTCTTAGGATTGGGGCATTCTTTTGAGTAGTGACCCTTGGTGCCGCAATTATAGCAGACAACATTAGTGTTGCGGTTGAAGTTGTTGGGGTTCCCTCCGGGGCGAGTAGGGTTGTTGGGGCGGTTGAAGCTGTTTGGGTTGCTGGTGGTGTTTGGGTTTGGATTATGGGGGCGAGTAGGGAAATTGGGGCGTATAGGATGTGGTGGTCGATATGCTGGTTTCGGGGTTGGTGGAAAGGTGCGAGGCTTCTGACTGCTCGAACCTTCCTGGGCAATCATCCTCCTCTTACGACCTTCAAACATGGACTTGCGCTTGGTCTCCAACTGGATGGCCTTGTCCACAAGTGACTCCAAATCAACAAAGTCATGGATAACCAAAGCGCACTGCAGCTCATCATGAAGTCCGTTCATGAAACGCTCCATCTTCTTCCTCTCGGTGTCGGTGTCATCAGGAGCATACCGAGACAAGTCAGTGAACTCATCCAGGTAACCGACCACATCTCTACTTCCTTGCCGCAACCTGCGGAATTCATCCTTCTTCCTCTCAATGAGCCCACCGGGGATGTGTTTCTTGCGGAACTTCTCTTGGAACTCAACCCAGTTGATAACATAACCAGCTTGCTGGAGAGACTTGGTAGCTTCCCACCAAGACCGTGCAGGTCCTGCAAGATAGTGGGTCGCATACAACACTTTCTCAGGTTCTCCCACGGCTGCAACCTCCAGGTTGTTGTTAATGGTGCGAAGCCAATCATCGGCCTCTAGTGGGTGAAGTCCCTTGGAATAGGTGGGTGGGTTGGTCTTCTGAAAGTCACTCAAAGTGGATCGCTGATTTCCTTCACCATTGCCATTGCCATTGTGGTGGTTGTTGTTGTTGTTGTTGTTGTGTGCGGCAGCGATCTGTTGCAGGGCAGCGATATGAGCTTGACGCTCTGCCCGAGCAGCTTGGCGCTCCTCCATGATAAGCGCAAGAAGTTGGGCGGTGGTTGGTTCCGGTGGGGGTGGTGGTCCTCCATCCGGGTTGGAGCGACGAGTGTCCACCATCCTGAAGAACACCGGGTATAAGGGAAAGGCAACAGGGTCTGATTAAGGGGGTAAAGGTTGGTCTCGCATAGTGGTGGATTCCTTAAGGATTATGTGAAGGATATTTTTCATAAATTAACAAGACTAGCACATTGGTATAGCACAAGCATCACATCAAAGGGTTCATCACATCAAGCTTACATCCTTGCCTTTTAGCTAAGGCACATGGTACAAGTTCTCCAAAAGAACTACTACTCCTACTAGTTTAGCGATAGGGGGTGATCCTAATCCTGCGGTAGTACTCAAGTCACTCGCCTACTGAGGTGGAACCCCAGGCTCTGCGACGTCAGCGTCAGACAGGTAGGGTGGCTCCTCTGGGTCCTCCTCCTCGTCATCAAGCTCCTGCTCGTCCTCCTCCTGCTCATAGTCCATCTCCTCCAGGTAGTCATCATCGTCACTGAGGAAAGCGTTGTTCTCCTTGCGGAGATCCTCGCCCTCCTCCTCCATCTCATCGGTACGGAGCTCCAAATCATCGATCAGCTCGTCCTGCTCTGCCACCTTTTTGCGGAGCTTCGCTATGGTCTTCTTCAACTGGGCCCTCTTCTTGAGAAGAGCGACCTTCTCCTCCTTCAGCTGTGCCTCACTCTCGCGACTCTCCTTGAGCGAGAGGCGCTCAAAGTGAGACCGAAGTCTAGCGCACCTCAAGTCCTCCTGGGTGCGAAAGAGCATAATCTCCATGTCCAAGATATACTCTCCGAACGTCGGGTGTAGAGGGGACTGAATAGGGTGTCCGTCGACGGTGCGCCTCCCGTAGAACTGGAAACGAGAATTCACCAACTCCGCCTTGTGCTCCTCACAAAGCCGGGATAGCATCCGCTCCATGGAACGACACAGTCCGTCGTCCCAGTGGACGTCCATGGTGGTAAAGATGAGTGTCCTGGATCCGGGGGACTTGATGTTCCCGCGAACAGATGCCTCGACCAACCAAGACAGGTTCCCGTTGCCGGGAGTGTCCACCTGGGCTCCCTTAAACTCCGGAGTGGGACGACCTAACAGCTTGGTCAACTCGAACAGGTCCTTCTCGAACATCAACGTGCCGTCCTTCTCGAGCTGAACAAACTCGGTGAAGTGGAGTGCCATCTACAATTTTAAGTCAAGTTTTTAAGTTAGTGAGATGACAAGTGTATCAAAATTTTAAATGTAGTGAGGCAGCAAGTGAGCAAAATTTTAAGTTTAATAGAGTGACGAGCGTGCAAAAATTTTAAGTTTAATAAGGGAAAACTTAATATTTAGTAAGGGTAGAATTTTGCAGAAGTGAGAGGATTAGAGATAAGCACTTTTCGAAAATACTTCATTCCTTCATCCTTTTAGAATTTAACTTTTGTAACTCCTACCTAGCGACCATGCTAAACTAAGGTTTCTAAAGTCGAGATGGCTCTGATACCAGGTCTGTGGGGTCCCCGGACTAGCTGTCCGAAATACCCGATTATGCTTAACACAACGATCCCGTGATCAGTCTGTCGTTGCACATAATCCGAACTGAATACCAAAGTTTACATCCATTACAATACCGGAATAAGTCTTACATAACAGGTCATATAGACCAAGTCTTACACAGGTGCCTTCTAGGGCCAAATCAACATAAGCAGCGGAACTTAAACGTAGTAGACATCCAAAAGCTACGATGACCCGACAGGCAGTCGACTTGAGAAGATCCTTAGTTGGCGTAGATGTCGCCATACTCCTCCTGGGCGTAATACTCCTCCAAGTCTGGCTACGACAATAGCCAGAGGCAAGCTAGTATGAGTACATTGGAATGTACTCGCAAACTACTCCAACATGAGTGCACTAGTCTCATTTTTAGTTTCACACTTTTATTTATTTAAAACTTCTCCGTGTCTTTGTTGAAAAAGGTAAGGAGATTATAACTACTCTTAATGTCTCAATTTTATTAGTTTTCTCCAAAAACTCCTCCTTTTTCCGACCATAAACCATCATGGTATTTAACCTCCAACTACCTCATACCGATCCGTTGGTATAGGTGTATGGAACGTTCTCCTTCTCTTTTTAGAACTCAAAACTTTTTCCAAAACTTGCACATGGTCTAAGTAGGGCCTCCCAACTGTCCATATCCGAGGACTCGGCTATTCGAATAGTTTTAATCCCTCTGCAGAGGTAGCACGCTTTTCCCACACCCATCCGATAACTCATCGTGTCTGCCACGTCTCGCCATACCAGGGGTATGCGAAGTTGAGTCACCGACCCTAGTCTGTCCTTTGCTCATGCTAGTATAGGATCCTGCCCCTATGAACCATTCCATCATCACTTAACCCAGCCCGTTGGAATCTAAGTGTGAGGACTCATAGGTTTTATCTGGCGGTGTATAGGGGACATCCTTCTATCCTCCTCCTTATCTACTCAAAGAGTTTGAGCGAGGACCCAGGTCAGGGGTAGGTCTCCAACCATCCCTCATGCATAACAGAGTCATCTCCGTTGATGCAGTGTCCCGTACTAATATGAGCAAACTATATGACTAAGCCCTTTCCCATATGTGGGTAATTGTGGTCGCACAGAGTATCGGCTGATTGACGTAAGTACTAAGACACAATGTGCTTTTCTCAAAACCACCTTTCTTCATTTACTTCAACACCACATCTTGGTGCTCTATATCCACACAAATTTTCAAAGGAGTTTTGAATAAATCAACTCTTGGTTTTTCCCATCCTATAGTTTTAGCATATAATCCTACATAGGGTGGCAAAATAATCTCTATATACTTTTGAAAAAAAAGATTTTTATAAACCTTTGCTTTTGAAAAAGGACTTTGTAAATCTAGATGCATAAGTTATGTGCAAGCTCAGAGAGTAGCTTGCCTTGCTCAACAAAGTGGTCTTGGTCTTGGTCTTCAGGTTCCACAAATCCTTCCTCCTCGATGTGCTCGACAACGTTCTCGTCTAATACACAATCAAGCAAATACAAACAATCACTAGCCTATTCAATCAATCATCACAGCAATACACTCTTAGAGGTTCTAATTAACCATTTCACACATCAAACAACACTATGTGGTTTCAATTTAATTGAATTTGTCACTATTCAAATATACCTTAATTTGGGCAGAAATTAGTCACACATGTTTAATTGCATAGTTTGAGTTCTGTCGGTCACAAAAATACAAACTAAAATTCTACAGAGAGCTACTGATATGTATAAGATGACCTAATTGGATTTGGGTCATTTGGAGTTACCAAACTCTCTACACAAGGATTTGAATCCAGAAACTACTTAAATAAGTTTTGGCTATTATTTAAATTATATTTATCCAAAAGATAAACCCTTTTAGGGGTGACTAAACATGGTTAAGGGTGACCCAATAAAATTAGTTTCAACTAATTTAGATTAACAGAGTATCAGAAACAAACAAGTTTAGAATTTAAACATGCTACTGTGTTTTGAATATTGTATTTTTATTCTATACCCAACTGGAGTGAAATTAGTTTAGTTGGATAGAGAATTTCATAACCTATTCAGAACAATTGGATTTGTTCAATTTGGAGTTGTAAAACTCAAGTTATGAATTTTCTAAGTTTGGAGTCAGTACTGGTTTTTGAATTGATTTTAAATTCGAATAAATATCCAGCATGGATAATGTTTAAAAACCTGACAGAGGGGACCCACTGGTCAGCGACTGCGGGCGCGCGTGCGGGTTTCATTTAAACCTGACGCGTGGGGCCCGCACGTCAGTGCCTAATTAACCGAAGCGGTAAGTTACCGCCGGATCTAAATCCAACGGCCCGGAGCGAGCGCGTCGGTGGCGACCAAAACTGGGCGGCGCCGTGGCTCCGGCGACGGCGAGGTGGACGGAGGGCTCACCTCGGGGGTCTGGGACGGTGACGGGATGGTGCGGTGGGACGGCGGCGATGCGGGGAAGTGCTTGGGGCGACTGGCGCTTGCTGGCGAGGCTCCGAGCGACGGCGGCGAGCTCCTTCTTCTTCGCGGCTCCGCTCCAACTCCGGCGAGCAATCCCCGGCGATCCTGGGCACGGGACAGAGGGAAAAAGGGCGTGGGTGAGAGCGGGCAGCAAGGGAAGGCGAGTGGGGGCAGAGGGGAGCGCAGGAGAGGGCGCCGTGGCCTGGCCACGGTCGTCGCCTACCTCGGGCTCGGCGAGCTCGAGGAAGGTCACGGCGACCCGAGGCTTCGCGGCCTCGGTCCTGGTCTCCTAGCGGCGTACGAGGGAGAGGGGAGTGGAGAGGAGAGGCAGTGGGGCGGTGTGGAGAATGCAGGGCACGGGGAGGCCATTTTATAGCGGCCGGGCGGCGCACGGTGGACGCGGTGCAGAGGGCACCCGCGGTCGTGCGAGCCCGCCGTAGGCCGGTGGAGGGTTGCGGCTAGCTGCGGGGTGTCGGGGGAACCAAACGGGCATAGCGGGGTGGCGTGGCGCGCTCGGGAACGCTCGGGCTCTTGGCCCTGCCGTGAGCGTGCTCGGGCGGCGCACGGCGTGCGCGTCGCGGCGTGCTGTCGCGGCGTGCAGGGGGCTGCGGGCTGTCTTGCTACGCGGTGAGGGAACCAGGAGGTGAGGGAGGGAGAGAAAGGCAGCAGCGCGGCCGGCACGGCGCGGCGTCGCCGCGGCCACTGTGCCGACACGGCGACGTGCGCATGGCCGACGCGGTCGCCAGCCCCTCCACGGCGACTCCGGCGACCATTTGGCTCCCTCCGGCGTGCGGCGTGATCGTGGCGAAGAGGGGAATGCAGTGGAGGCCTCAATTCGACGAATGCACAACTCATTGCTCGGATTGATCCATGATTTGGCTCGGTTTTGGGAAGAACACGAGGGCACAGAAGGTGTTCGACGATTTTCCTGAACCAAAACAGTAGGCATTTTGGCTATTTAATTTTCACACTTTGCTTAATTCTTTTGGGTCCAAACTTAGGATCTAGGCTAAATACATTATTGGTAAGTGATACAAAGTCTTTTTGAAATATTTGGAAATATTTCAATAATGAATTTCTAATTTGAATTTGAGGTTTTTGGATTTGAAATTTGAAAGGGAATAGTTTGTGGAAATCCGATGGTGTGGTCTTGGAATTATTCCTCACTAACCTTGGTTTGAGAAATAAAGTAAGTTTCTTATTTTTGGAAAAATATTGTGACAAGTGTCACATGATTTTCTAGTTTTGAAATTGTTGTTTTGTTTATTTTCTATTCTTCAATTTTGCAATTATAGTTAGAATCCAACAATCTTGCAAACAAAGCATAACAAACAGAAATCATGAAACAAACATATACCAATTTATAAGAAAAAGTTTTTGTTGGCCCACATTTCTGCATTAATAATTTATATTAATATTTGGGATGTTACACCACCGCTGTAGGCTTGAAGGGATGGTAGGGATTGGATGAGATCGTTCATGTAATAGTTGTAATATCATTAGGGCATAGTGCCTAGTATCCGTTATCGGTGTTTTACGTCATTGTTGCAACTTGTTATGCTTAATGCTTGATACTAGGGCCCGAGTGCCATGATTTTAGATCCAAACATGTTATTGTATCATGAAGATAATTGTTGTTTTAGATCATATCTATGAGTTGTATACACATATTATTGTCCGGAACACGAGGCCCCAAAGTGACAATAATTGGGACAGCCGAGGGGAATGGCTGTGATGTGAGGATCACATGTGTTCATGGAGTGTTAATGCTTTGCTCCGGTACTTTATTAAAAGGAGTACCTTAATTACCAGTAGTTTCCCTTGAGGCCCCGCTGCAAACGGCTGGTAGGACAAAAGATGATGTGGAAGTTTCTCATTGCGAGCACGCAAAACTAAATTGGAACACATGCCTATGGTTAATAAATACTTGGATGCTTTATATTATTTATCTGCAAATGCCCATGACTTGATTATTATATGAAATATCTCATCCATGCAACGCCCGTTCATCCGTCCCTATGCCTATAGTATTTTAATCCTGCTGTCTACTATAATCATCACTGCTGTTTTTATTCTACTGCTGCTGTTATATCACTACTGTCACTGCTATAAAACTGTTGCTACTGATAATCTGTCTCAAGCAAGTCTATTCACAGGTGCAGCTGAATTGACAACTCCATTGTTAAGGCTTATAAATATTCTTTGGCTCCCCTTGTGTCGAATCAATAAATTTGGGTTTTACTTCCCTCGAAGACTGTTGCGATCCGCTATACTTGTGGGTCATCAGTTACCAACCCCAGGCAGCATTGCACTGCAGGCGTGCCGGGAACACCGGTCACACAAAACCCCTCGGAAGACTACCACGCTAATCATAACCAAGAATGCATAACAAAGAATCCCAGAATCTGGTTAAGCTGTCGGACTCGACCTATGAATTATACAGCAATGCTATGTGTCACTGGTCATGCTACGTCACCGAGGCTCCCTGGGGTTACCACTCCTAGGCCGATGCTCATCGGCAGGCGTGCTCGGAATGGATCATCGGCACACAACCCCTCAGTTGCGCCATAACACGGGCATAGCCAAAACTGCATAACAAAGAGCCCAAGAACCATAACCCTTCAACCGTGCACTTTATATCCATTCACGCATCATGCACGGGATGGGTAGAGGACAACCGGTATAAAGCAGACTCTACGACATGAATTAGTGTAGGATATATATGTTACAAGAGGTAGCTTTACACACAGAGGTCTTCCGACCCAACATTACATCATACAACGGAAAGTGAATATGTTGCTAATCAACAAGACTTGAAAAGGCCTAAGAGGCCGGAATATAAGCAACGGGGCTACATAAGCTACAAGTTCTAGGCTGCCACCTGGGAACCCCAAGCTACTCGTCGATGTCATCGTAGAACCCAACGTCGGAATGCTGAACCTCACCTGAACCAAATATAGCAAGAATGAGTACTGGATGTACTCAACAAGACTTAATTAACCTATTATATATCTGCTTATTCAGAGAGTTTGCATGAAGGTTTCTTTGCATAAAGCCAATTTTGTTTCGAAATCGAGGAAGAAAGAGAACCTCGTTTAACAGATCTTTTGAAATAAGGTAAGAGAGCGACAACTCTAACTCTGATGACCAAGTAGCAACTTCCAAAACACCACCAACATCTCTCCATGTTGGCCTTTCTAAATTTCAGTTCATGTTCTCTATGATCTCGTCCAGTAATTCCAAGTCATCCGTAACCGTGCACACGACTATTCGAATAGATTTAACCCTGCAGGGGTGTACAACTTTACCCACACGTACTGCCCGGCTCCTTGCCGATCATTAGCTCTCTTCCTGGGAAAGCCGACAGAGTGGGAACGGTTACAACCTTTACCTTGCGTAAGCCTATCCATGGGCAATATGTTGTGTGTGCGGAAGTCAAGGTTCATGGCTCCAACCCCCTCGACCGCGGCCCCGATCCTATCCTATGAACGCCCGAACTATAGAGCCCACAGATAGATTACGCAAGTTAGTTAGTCGATGAGCTGTCCAGTATAGGCCACGTGTGATTGCACGCTCGGTCTTGGATCAAGGTACAAAAACTCAAGGTTCTAGGTCGGTGAGAACGAGACAAAACACCACACCATACCACTGTGGCCTCTTATCCACGCCTTTTAGCAAGTTTTACCATACTAACCTTCTTCTGTCCAAAACACCATATCATGCTAGTTCTCTATCAGCTCTGAACATCATCCAACTGAAATTAACTTGCAAAACTAAGCATGGCTAAGCATATATGAGGCTTTGGCGTTACACACAAGCACTACCTAGGGTTTCTGGGAGCAGTGGATCAGGGTATTTAGGCGACGCAAATATACAGGAGAACTCTATCTATCCACCAGAAATATATTTGAATCGCATGCATTAAAATCACATCACATATATGAGCATATAAGAGGTTATGCTTGCCTTGTTTGTCGAAAACAAGATATAGAGATTTGGG
Organism: Poa annua; assembly: GCA_026929855.1. Classification (NCBI taxonomy): domain Eukaryota; kingdom Viridiplantae; phylum Streptophyta; class Magnoliopsida; order Poales; family Poaceae; genus Poa; species Poa annua. The sequence goes on along the minus strand of CM049439.1, from coordinate 23,033,620 downwards.
AATCATCAGCTTGACTTGATCATTGATTGATCAAGTATTCGTCTTTGGAGGTCGTCGATCTTGATCTCATATCCACGTTCTACCGGGAGGGGGGGTGGGGGACGAAAACACCGGAAAAGAGAAAACAACACTCATCCATGGCATCGATGCAATGCGCATTCAAGTATCTATGACATGACAAATTATGTGATTTGATTTAAATCCTAACCCATGGATAACAATTTAAATGGGGTTCACATATAGCTAAACATAATATCTGGAAATAAACCCCATAATTAAAGAAAGTGTCATTTTAGTGATTCTAGACAAGTCTTAATTATAATTGTTCAAACATGCATGAATTTGATACAAATGGATAGGATCCATTTTACTGAACATTTTGATATATTATTTGCATTTTTCGGATTTACAGATCAAAAGATATGAAATTTATAAGTTTGAATCATTTTCTGGAATTTATGCAAAAACAATAAAAATGAAGGGCTGATGTCATGCTGACGTCATGGTGACGTCATGATGACGTCAGCAATGGAGCTGAGCTTCTGTCGAGTGTCGACCACGAATTGGACGATTGGGAGCGCGAGGAGACGCGTGGTTGGGCGGGTTGGATGCCCACAGCCTTGGGCAACCATCCCGTGGCGGCGCCGCTCGGTTTTCGTCGCCGGAGTTGCGCCGGCGACGAGGTTTCGCGGCGGCCGGGGACGACCTGCACGGGGAGCTCGGGTTAGAGCCAAAGGAAGAGGAGGAGGAGGTCCAGAGGAACCGGTTGCTCACCACAAAGGCGTGGACGCGCTCGGTGGTGGAGGAGGAGGTCCAGGGAGGCCGGAGAGAGCTCGGGGAGCGGCGGCCAGAGACGGAGAAGAACGCCCGATTCCGGCCATTCCGGCCCTCCCGAGACGCGCTCTTGGACGAGGAGGGGGAGAGAGATGATGCGGTGCCAGTGGTGGTCTTCGATTCGTCGGGGCCGGAGAAGAACGACGGCGATAGGAGGAGGCGCGGCGACGATTTCTCTGGTCGCTCGGTGGAGAAGAAAAGAGGAGAGGAAGGAGAAGGAAGGGCGAGTGAGGAAGAGAGGAGAGGTGACTAAGAGAAAAGGATCACGGCCTCGGAGGGCTTATCCCCGCACGGGAGGAGAGGAAGCAGGAGGTGGCACGGTGGTGTCGTTCTTGTTCTTCTGGCAAAGGTTGAAGATGACCATTTTCCAGAAAACCCCCTGCCTTCTTTAATTTTACAAATATTAATTTACAGAAAATAGTTGAGTTTTTTCCTAGGAGTTTTAAAATATCAATAAATTACCCAAAAATTCATGTAGCCTTCTAATATGATAGAGAAACCCCACATATTTTTGTTTTGAATTTTTGAAAGTTTTGAATCACCTTTGAAAATATAACAAAGTTTAAGTCACCTTAAATTTTTATTCTTTAATTTAAAACGCAAATTTTTCTTAGTGCAAAAATTAATGCATGACATGACATGATTAACTATTTAACTTAGTATTACAAACTTGGGTTGTTACACTAACGGACACAAGCGGACTCAGTGGGTCGCCCGTTGGAGTCATCCTAATGGGAAGATGAATGGGAGTTTGGAGGCAAAGAGTGAAGGGATTGGACATGGGACTTTGCTGTTTAGTCTTTTTTTTAACAGAGGTAGGCCCCGAAGTACCTAGAGCTTCATTCATTGTCAACACTGAGATTACTTTTTACAGTTAAGGCTCTCAAAGAAAAGGAAATTACACATGGGACCAGACAATTTGCACGAAGGATCTCAAAACTACGCGAGGGAACGCACTCGAGCCTAGCTCCTTTCTCAGCTCGGCGGAATAGAGACGCGATGCAGTCTACCACCACTTTGCCTGGGACGCACCACTTGGGAAGTGGAGGCAGGAGCTCGCTGCCCGCAGCTCGAAGGGCCTACACAACTTGAGGCTGTAAGAACCACAAACGCTAGCTGGAGAGGACCGTAGCCAGCGAGAGGGGTAGGAGTGGTTGCCCGGCCAACGACCATTGGATACGCCTGATGTGGTTATACCCTTCGGATATCCCGAACCAAGCACTAGGAAACATAAACGGCAGGAAGTCCCACCCGGTGGCCGAGAAACAGCCTGCAAGGAAGGAACATGGCGGCCCAAGATATGGAGTGCACCACATGGGAGGCACGACTCGTAACCGACTTAGACTTTCCATACCATGTAAATCTAGTTGGATTCGATCTCCTGAGACCCAGCCTCCTTTATAAAGCCTGGGAGGGATGACGACTAGAGGACACGCAATCTGATAGCCAGAAACCCTAGCGAGAACTCCTCTTGTCAGGTCGCCATTGTATCCACCATTGTAACCTCGAGATCAATAACCAAACAAGCATGAAGTAGGGTGTTACCCTCCGGGGGGTCTGAACCTAGGTAAACTCCTTGCTTGTCAACCGTTCGAAGTCACCAGCGACTACCTTCTTCCTCCCCTACAAAACCCTAGGTACCTAACCCAGAGATTTGACATGCTCATACCACGTCAACGCCGGCGTGAACGCCGACGTGAGGATGCTCCTGGGAGAAGCCATATCGCTCCCCTGCCGCGGAAACCGCCCTCCATCGCCTAGAAGAAGAGAACCGCTCTCAGCTTCACCACCGCGACGAGTACCGAGGACAATCCCCAACTCAGAGCTCCAGCTAGCAGCACCATGAGCATAAGAAAGCCTTATTGAAGAGGATGACGAGGTCGCGCTGAAGCAAACCGTGAGCTCTGACCACCAGAGCATGAACGGCCGTGGACCTGACCTAGCACACTGCCAGGAGCGGCCGCAGCAACACCTTGGTGCCTCCTCCAGATCGAGCACACAGAGCAGCAGCCCAGCCCCTCCCCTCGCCTCCACGGCTGGACAGAGGGACGAAAGCAGCAACTCACCGCCAGATCTGAAGTAAACCAGAACTGCCTTTACTAAGAAGGAGGCTGCCGGTCACCAGACCACCACCGCCGATATCCCACCTTGAGAGCTCGCCAGAGAGCATCGTAAACGACCGACCGAAACTAGGCATACACTCCACACCGGTATAGCTTCGCGGCATCTCACCAAACGCCACATGGGACCAAGCAAGAAAAGCAAAAGCTAACCCTACATCGAGAAGACCTAGCCCTACTCTGTATATAGGAGGCCACGACCACCAGCTCCAGCTCCCCTCTCACCGACACGACCAGCGGATGGAGGCCAGAGCGGCGCCGGGGACTCTCAACTCTCAAGCGGAGGGGAGGGAGGAGATAGTAGAGAGAAGAGGACAAGACCAGATGATCCCCCCGTTTGTTGTTTAGTCCTAATCCTTCGTTTGAGAGTTGTCGTTGGGAATTTAGATCCAAACGTTTTTTTTCCACCAATCTCACAAATTAGCAGGATACCCAGAAAATAAATCGGTAGAGACCCCAAGTCCATTTCCCCATTCTATTTAAATTCCCAAAATTCTCAAACAAAGGAGGGTCTAAATAGCCTCAGCCCCTCATTCCAAGTCCCTCGAACCAACAAAGGAAGGTCTAAATGGATGGGAGAAGCCTCGGGAAGGATTTGTTGAACTAAATGTTGATGCTTCTTTCAGTTTGCTGGATGAAAGAGGTGCAACTGGAGCTGTTCTTCGAGACAACACTAGTTTTTTCTATTGCAGGTAGCAGTTGTGGTATTGAATATGTCGCAAATGCTCCTATGGCGGAGGCACATGCTTTGAGAGATGGGCTTATCTTAGCAGGTCAAAGTGGTTGTCTGAAGATCATTGTGAATATCGACTGTTTGGAGGTTATCAACACCATGAATGAAACAGGGAACTCGGCAGGACCAGCAGCTGTGATCGATGAGGAGTGTACGCTGTTGGCCGGAGGTTTTAGTTCTGTTGAGTTTGTTTTTGCTCTAGAGAAAGTAATCTAGCGGCTCATGTGTTAGCTAGTAAAGAAGAGGGGAATATGTCTACTGTTTAGCATGAGGAACCTCCTGATTTCATTTGATCTTATCTAGCAAGGGATGTAAGCCTTTTTGAAATTTAATAAAGTTGATGGTTTCAAAAAGAAGTCGCTCGAACCAAACATACTGTCACAGAAGTCACTCCGTGCAGAATAAAAGGCGCATGGCCAACACGTGGAGGCAACCAAAGCAAAATTTCACACTGCAGCTTGCAGCGTGCACGGAGGAAGCCCGCATCTGTTTGTTTGGTGACACCAAGCTCTAAGAGCATCTCCACTCGTAGCGCCTAATGGACGTTTAAAGGGCTTCTCGACAGATCATTTGGGCATCGTTCGGACTAGATGATGGCTTTGGGTGTCGTCGCTCCCCACTCGCGGCGCCCAAATCGGCCTCCCAGAATGGTTTTTCCATTTAAATATGTTTTGATAAATACAAATCAAACATACATGAATGTTTTCATAGTACAAATATTCACGGACTGAAAAATTACAACTCAAACATCTTCATTTCACGTCGTGCCCACAAATGCTTCACCGGACCAATTTGGAGTTAAGTATTTTCATCACGAATTTTCATATGCATTGAGAGATAATCAACGAAATCTCCGAGATGTCATGATCAACATCGACGAGAGGACCCTGAAAGTCATATGGCATATGATCATGCACCGATGATCATGTTGTCCAGCATTACACACGCATTCATCTCCTCCCACATCTGCTCGTTCGACCATGTGAGAGCAGGATACCAAAGGATAGCAAACCTTTGCTGGAGCACTCCAAATACTCGCTCGACTTCCTTCCAGGCACTCTCTTATTCGTCGGCAAAATGACAAGCTTTGTTGTCGCGAGGGTTGGAGATGCTCTTCACAAACGTTGCCCATCTTGATAGATGCCATCGGCTAGGTAGTACCCTTTGTTATACAGATTACCATTGATCTCATAGTTGACTGTTGGAAAATGGCCTTCAACGAGCTTCACGAACACAGGAGATCACTGCAATACGTTGATATCATTCTCATGGCAGCAGTGCACTTCTGGATGGATGAGAAACCAACCATTCCAACAATGTCCTTCTTCAACTTTAACCATGGATCGTACTCTCTCACAACATGCATGACGTCGTTGAACAAGCCACGGTTCATCCAAAAGCGTTGACAAAAATGCTTGGCGGTGCATACGGAATTATCGGCAAAGTAGTCGGCAACTAACATGCAATGTGCTTCAATTCTTTGCCTAGGCTTGGTCTTCTTCTCCCCATATGACGAGCCTCCTCGTTTGGGTGCGGTAGTGGCAGTGGCCTCGTCGGCTTGAAGCTTCAATAGACATGCGACGATAGCCATATTCTCATCTTCCTACTCGGCGACGGCGGCTTCTTCTTCCAATAGCATATTGGCAACATAGTCGGTAAGGTGGGCCGAACCATCCCCCATCAGTTACAACCAAACACGTACGAAAACAACCATCCCATGCCACCCACGTTTTGGTCCGGAACTAAACACACGCCAAGTGTCATTTAAATATACTTGTGCACCACAAATTCAGCACAACAACTACTGATAGATGTGAGTAGATCTGAATATATCTCTGTACGTGTGAGTAGTTCGAGTCGATGGGATTGATATATAGTGTATTGCTCTTGCCCGTTGTGCAGTTCATTTATTGGAGAAAAAGTCGTGCAAGGATGAGAAATACACATTGTAGAACCAACCATTGTACCCATGATGGCATGATCTCTCTAATATACGAACTGCATAGCGATGTGAGCAACACACAACAGATCTAGACTCATCTACTCGATCTACTCACACGTACGCATATCTACTCAGATATAATCACATCTATCACATGCTACAGAAGGAAGGTTCGCATGTTACTTACAATCATGGAGGTAGTTGGGGGAGGAGCACGACATCTCGGCGCCGAGCACCTCTGATAGGAGGAGGAGATCTCGCAGCCGAGCACCAACGACCGTAGGAGGAGGTCTTGCCGCCGCTGAGCTGTTGCAAAATGGTGAAGACCTCGAAAGGGGGAAAATGGTGGCACGAGTTTAGGCGGTCAGCCGGAGAGGATGAAATATATGAGGAAAAAAAATGGTGGACTGTGACGAAAACTCCCACAAATTTTTCACCTGCGCACGCGAGCTCGCGCCATCTCCATGCTCGCACGATGTCAGCTCCGCATTCCCCAGCCCTGCACGAAAATCAACAAGAAAATGGTGCATTAGGGAAAACGGCCGACTCGACTGTTCCTAGGGGGCTTGCTGAGGTGTGCTTTAGTTTCGGGCCGGCTAACAACATGGAGTGGGCCAGACCAGCAAACATGTCATTTTTGCATCCTTAGTACATGCCTGAGGGCTCACAGCTAACCAAACAAGCCCTAAAGGTTGATCACGATGGAGCGCCCCGTATCATGAGAGAGGCGCCATTGAGATGGAGAGGGTGGCCCCTGAAAAGAGCAAGGTGGCACTTGAGGCTAAAGAGTGCCCACTTAGAAGAGAAGCACACCACTTGAGGCGGAGTCGAAGTGCTCACTGAGAATGGAACAATGACACTTGAGGCGTTGATGATTTCTAGTGAGGTGGCAAAGGCGGCAATCCAAGCAAGTTTTTCTCACTAAATTTACCAAGGAGTTGACACCATTCAAGACAAAATCTTGGCTCGACAAGGTTATGAAATTTATGGCCCTAAACACAGCCGTTGGTGCGATTTAAAATTCATGCAGAAAGACTTCCCAAAAAACACAGAATCACTCCTCATAAAACGTTCCCTCCGAGAAATATGCGGGGCGCCCGACCTTGTGCGCACGCCACATGGCACTACACAGGCCACACCTTGATTTTGCACGAAAGCACGGTGTAGAGATTTTTATCCTTTTCTTCTTCTTTTTCTCTATTATGTATCGGTGTAATACACACATACACTCAATATAGTAAAAAAAAGTATATTACATCGGCATAAAGCAGGATGTAATATTTTGTTGTAACATATGATGCACTTTCGACAATTAAACATTTATATAGATGTTGAAGGGAGATATTAGTTGTCACATTTTACACGTAGATACATCCGTGATATGCGTTGAAAGACAAAACACTGTCGCACCGGAGCGCGGTGCAAGGCTGATGCTTAGGGCATGACATCAAAACGCAAACAACTAGTAGTGTACACCAGAACAGAAGACACTGCAATCTATGCACTGAAAAGATAAAGTTCATCAAACATATCAGCCTGTGATTCAGTTTTCTTGATTTTTACGCGAGTAGCACAACCGGGGAAATGGAGCGTGATTTGAATACGCGATTCAAAGTATTTTGTTGTTTGAACATAAAAGAAGAGAGCAAAAAGACCACTATTGCTCTCTACCACACGAGAGGACTCACTCACCACATTGTGTTTCCCTCGTGGTTGGAGAATCTCACACGACATGTTAATTTTTTGCGGGAGGAGGATTTTTTTGTTGAGAAACAAAGTACAACGCAAGCGTTCATATACACGCGCACATACTCATCCCTATGAACATATGCACACACACCCTACCCCTATGAACACCTCCGAGAGACTGAGCCGGCGGATTAGGTCTTGAAATTGACGAGCAGGAGGACTCAAAACTCACCTTTATAGGAAAGACGCCCTTAAACTAGTAAATCTAATTTTATTTTGAATACGATATCGATATGATTACTGTGTCCTAATATGCTTCTGCTTCTTACAACAATGGACAAAACAAAAGTTTGAAGTAATCACTTAAATTCTTTGTATTATGCGTTGTGAGTCGTTTGTTTGGATCTTCACAAAGAGAAAGCCGTTCGTTTGCAATCTGATTATCTACATACTCTAGCACGAGAAGAATAGATTACTTGTTCTTAGCTAAGGTTGGGTTTCAGAAGAGGACCATGTGCTTGGATCTTTCCGATAATGCTTAGAAGGTGGAGGAGATGGGATCGATGGGCTTGGAGTTGGAGGGAAGAAAAGTAGTGGCGGGAAAGGCCAAGGAAAAGAAGGCGGCGGAGGTGGTGGCGGGGGCGGAGGAGGCGGTGGTGAATACAACAACGGAAGTGGCGGGAAATGCGGAAAAGGAGGTAGGTGTGGAATCGGCGGCAAAGGGAACGGGAATACAGGTGGCGGCGGCGGTGGTGGAGACGGTGTGGAGAAAATTGGTGGCAAATGAGGGAATGGGAAAGCCGGTGGAGGTTCCGCCGCTGGTGGCGTCCATGGCCAGGGCGGCATAGGGAAAGGGAAAGCCGGCGGTGGCGGTGAAGGAGGTGTGAAGAAAGGTATCGGCGGCAGCGGGAACGGGAACGCCGGCGGTGGCGGCGTGAAGAACGGTATGGGCGGGAACCATGGGCGCGGTGTGCAGAACGGGATGGGCGGCCACGGCCAGTGCGGGCAGTAGAACAAGGACGTGTTCAGCGCGGCCGGCGCCATCGACGTTCCCGCGCCCTCGCACCGGCCGACGGCGCCCTTCTTGCCCGGTCGGTAGTAGAGGGAATTAAGGTTGTAAAGGCAAGCGCTGGGCTTCTGGGTCGAGAAGGCGATGTGACCGGCGGTTGTGGTGACGGCCGGCACGTCGCAGAGCGCGGAGGGGTTGTCCAGAACGGTAGCCCGGCAGAAGGATGTAGTCTCGCTCCCGGTGGTGCATTCGAGGCCGTCGATCGCCGGGACGTCCAGCTGGTAGGCGCCGTAGCTGTTGGTGGACTTCTCGGCCGTGATCTTGATCTCCTCCTTGGACGTGGAGTTCACCCTGATCATGCAGTCGATTCTCACCCTTACACCTGACGAACAAAGGGAAATTGCGTCAGAACTTGATGAAAATGCATACAAGTTTCAGAGTTTGTGATGTCCAGAGTAACCGTGAACGTTGTCGTGAGAAGAGACACTGTGTTGCAACATTGAAAAGTGATACTACCTGCTAGTAACATTGAAAACAGGCTAAGCGCATTTGTACCACCACCGTACCTGGCAAGAAGTAGCTGTGGTTGGAGAAAGAGCTTGAGGAGCAGGCGTCGCAGAACACCGTGCCAGTAACCGTGAGGTTGGCTCCCCCGCCGCCGCATTTGGCACCAGGAAGAAGGAGGAGAAGAAGAGCAGGTACCAGTAGCACCTCCAACACAAGAAACGACATTGTCTTCTTCATGGCCTTGAGTCCTTGACTAGCTCCTGGATTGAACAGCTCCCCTGGGAGCTGAGAAGAAGCTGCGATAAACCTCGACTCCTGTCTGCTTTATATTCGAAAACTAGTGACTGGGAGATGATTGAAACGAAGCCTACGGCCTTCCAAAACAAAAAGAAGAATCGAAGGCTACGCGTGCAATCTGTGACTGTGAGTAGGGAATGCTGAAGATCACCAGAAATCCACAGGGTAGGACCGACGACGCATCGCTCCAACTCGCATGGAACAAGCGCATGTGAAGGACGTTTGGAGTCTTTGGACCCTTTTGCAGCCGTGCCACCATTAACTAACAAAGATCAGAGACTTTGATTGGATTCACGGGCTCACTCAACCCGTGACGGCCGGAATGTGGATTCATGGCTTGGAATGTCCTAGTGCCACCATCCACCGGATATCAACAGTTGGAAAGGAACCAAAAATAACTGTATTGGAAAATGGGGACATCCGTGACCAAACAGATGGCAGTGAATCCTCACTCTTGCAAGATCTTAGGCATCTCCAACGGACCGCGGACAACCATTTCTGTCCGGAAATGTCCGCGGCTGGGAAAAAACCAGCCCAACGGCCCGACGCAAAATGTCCGGGCTGTCCGCGCCGACGGAAACCGCGCCCAAATTTGCGCTCGGTTTGCGTCGGAGCGGACGGTCCGTGCTGTTCGCCCCCTTATATGCCTGACCCGCCTGGTAGTGACTCGAACACCACTCCCCACTCCCGCCATTTGTCAAATTTCCCCGCGCCCCAAACCCAAAACCCTCCCCGGGGCCGATGGAGAACGCCGACTCCACCACTGACGCCGACGTGGTTGTGACCGGTGTTATCGCGGCCTCCGCGCCGTCCGTCAGCACGGCAACCGCCGCCACCAGGTAGAAGAAGGTCAGGGTGAAGAAGGAGCCGCTGCCCGCGGAGAAGAGGAAGGCCGAGAATGCCAAGCGGCAGGCGCGGCGGCTGGCCGAGAAGGTAAGGAACGCCGAGAAGGGGAACACGGCCATGGAGGAAGAAAGGCGATTCCGGCTGGCCATGGTGATGGCCCGGGTCCAAGAAAACGCGAAACTGCGCGAGCTCGTCGGCGAGGGCAAGATAGACGCCGTCGACGCCGCGGCGTCATGCAGTTCCGTGACGTCGCGCGCTCTCCTTCCTCCCGTGGCGCCCCGCTCCCACGCGACGCCGACGGCGACAGCGCCGGTTCATCAGACTCACGCGCTGGCGTTGTCCCGATTCGGAGGCGCGCCATCGACATCGCCGGAGTTGCCGCTAACCATGATGGGTGGGGCATCGCCATCTCCAATCGATCTCAACCACATGCATGTGCCCGTGGACTCTGCCCCGTCGGCGCGCAAACGAAGTCGGGATGGTCCTCCGACAAGCTCCATGAATGCCCGCGCCTTGTTCTGTGAAAAGGCCGCCCTGAACCCGGTCGATCCGGTACGATACTTCTCGATTTGCCATAAGTTCGTTAATTATGCATGTGGTCGGCATAACGCCGAGGTCGCAGGCGTTCTTCGCCGAGCATGGCGAGGACATCATGCTCAGCTTCATGAACAACGGCGGCCATAGAGCCTTTGGGACGGAAGGCACCCAGGCCGAGGCGGTCGATATCGACGGGCATCCCCTTTTCGAACAGGGAGCGGGCTCGGCCGTCTGCACGGCCATGTTCAACGATGGCCATGGAGAGGAGGAGGAGGAGGTTGACGATCCGGACGCCGAGATTCCTGCGTCCGGCACCGCCGCGGCCAAGAAGATATCAAAGAGGACCGTGGGCTACACGAACGCACAGGACAAGTGCCTTTGCAAGTCTTGCCTCGCATCGAGCGTGAACGCCATTGTCGGCGCCGAGCAAAAGGGCAGTGCATATTGGAAGAGGGTGACCGTGGACTTACATGAACGCCGGCAACTCAAGCCTTCAACATCCACAGCGACCGCGGCCAAGTGTCCATCCAAAAACGATGGTCCTACATCCAGGTCGAGACCATCAAGTTTTGCGATGCCCATGAGCATGTCGTAAACCGCCCTATATCAGGCGTCGGCGTCGCCGACATGGTACGTCGCCCTATATCAGGCGTCGGTGAAGATCATGGCCGAGGAGAGGGCGATCAAGCTCGTGGATACCATCGACATGGCCGAGGACCAAAAGTTTTGGGTGATGAAGTAGCGTGACATCATTTTAGCTCGCGCCGCGTGATTGATTTGGCGCCAATTTGCCCTTATTTGTAATGGCCGAGACATTTTGCTAGTGTAGACAATGCAACCAATTTCATAGAATTCGTAATGAAAAAAAGGCGCGCGTCTAAAATGTGTCGGGCCGCTGGGCCGGGTCGCGACCTAAACGGACAAGGTGGCCGGATATCACCTATTTTCTGTCCGCGGGCCGACGTAAACGGACCAAATCAGACACAATTTGATACCAAAATGCGTCGAGATGCGTGAGAGGTTTGAAAACGGCGGGCTGCACTTGTATTCACGGATTCCCCTTTTGTTTTTTGAGATGTGTAATACTGAGCAACATTACAAGCCACCACAAACTGCAGAAGAGACCGACCAACCAGAAAAATTATTCGCACGGCAGCGTTCTGCATGTTTCTACATCCTCTGCTGCGGCTGCCTGCTCCAAGATTGCTGTGGTACCTTCTTCGGGCACAGCGATCACACAGCCGGGGCCAAAATTATTCGCACGGCAGCGTTCTGCATGTTTCTACATCCTCTGCTGCGGCTGCCTGCTCCAAGATTGCTGTGGTACCTTCTTCGGGCACAGCGATCACACAGCGGTCAGACCCCAGCGATCACACAGCCGGGGCCCAACGATACACACCCTTTTTTTTGAACTTTCCATTCAAATTTATAACATTTTTATATAATTTATACTAATGTAAACTAAAAAAACATAAATTAAAATGGCCCGTGACCGATATATAGTTTGGGCACCACGCAACTAGTCGTCGACCCCGCCGTCACTGTCGTCGAGGTTTATCCATGTCGGTTGCCACCATAGGTACTGCCAAGCCGGCGTCGAAGGCGGTAGAGGTGGAGGTGCCTGCGGCGGCGCCCATGCCCTTTCCTCTATGGACAGGCGGAGGGCTTCGCTCGTGCCCACCCAGGCCCTCTCTTCCGTGAGCTCGGCCTCCTCCGCCGAGCCGCGCTCCGCCCACGGGAGGGCCTCCTCCCCGCTCATGCCCGCCGGCATGAGGGCTGCGATAGCCTCTTCGGTAGCCCGGGCGTCTCGAGCAGCCCTGGCTTCCTCGGCGGTGGCCCTGACCTGCTGCTTGACGGCCTGCCGGCCTCCTAGTCGAGAAGGCCCATTTCGGCCAATATATAATTTGAGATCATGTATAATAAGAATAACAACAATATATGCAATGCAACTAAGATTTTCGGCCAATATATAATTTGAGATCAAGTATAATAAGAATTTATAACAGCAATATGCAAGTTTCATTTTCCGCCACTATATAATTTGATGAGATCATGTATAATATAAGAATAACAACAATATGCAATGCAACTTTCATTTCGGCCAATATATATAAATATGTTCACTACAATCAAAAAGAAATTGCTATCCTATGCAATTTTCCTATCCTATGAATCAACAAATTAAAGAAAATAAGCCCCAACATTGGATTAATTACCTTGCCCATTGGAAGACCATGACACGTTTCTTGAAACATAGTTGGATGACCGCAACATCTCCTTGATCGGCCGTGTACTCGAGATCAAGACCCATGAATTTGTCTTGCTCCCGAGTTTCGCTAAGCCAATACTTGAAATCGGAGAGAAAACCCGCCACCTTAGCGCTATCGTTCGTGTACGCGACATTGAGATATGTGTTGCCATGTGCAAGCACCTGCCCGTAGCGAGTGATTGGTGGTGCAGGATTCATGGTGGCCGGAGGGATGCAAGAAGAGGAGAGGGTCGCCGGCCGGAAGGAAAAAGAGAGAGGAGAGGATCGCCGGGGAGAAGGAAGAAAGACAGGAGAGGAAAATGAGAACTGCCCACTCGCCCGTAGCCAATCGCGTGTAAAATCGTGGGCGGGAGTCGAACGGTTAGGGCTTTAGTACCGGTCCGTAACACGAACCAGTACTAAAGGTCCACTCGCCCAGCCCCGCGCGGCCGTTGCCATGGCACATACCTTTAGTACCGGCTCGTGTTACGGCCCGGTACTAAATGTCCCTTACGGACCGGTACTGCTGCCCCCCTCCCCTCTGACCGTTCGGACCGGTACTGATGCTTATTAGTACCGGCCGCAAACATAGACAGGACTAAATCTCTGGACGTAAAGTCCTTTTTCTACTAGTGGATGTTGGTAACGGACTGATCTAACCCTTACTTGTATCTACGTGTACCTGCTTAGATAGATCTTGGTTGTTGTGTAAGTGTCGTTTTTTTGTTTTCCCTTGAGACACCCTACAACAATTCCCATGTTGTTCACAACAACAATATATGATTTCATAGAATAAAAACTAGAAGCATTTTAAACACCCACAGGTTGGCCGTTGGCCATTTTCCTAGTGTGATGAATCCACCGATTCAATTCATGAGCACGTTATTGCCTCGTGTGATTGGATATGAGTCAGGGGTTAATCCGGTTAATTCTGCTTATGTAGTTCCCCCGTGAACCACGTTATTGGTAAGCATGATTATGTAAGAACTCGTTTGACGGCCACCATTTCGTACCTGAATTGTGGAATTCAACCGAAATTTCATATGAAACGTGTTTGGTTGTTATTGAATATAGGAACGGTCATTTCAGTTGAAAATTCTAGCAACCGGATATGGTGTGTTAAGTCAATTTCTGCATCTAATTAACCCTGCCATTCTTATTGAAATCATTCCATTTAACAAATTCTTGTGACTACCAAACATGATTTTTCAGCTTGGAACTTCAAATTGAACTGATGATATGATGCCATCAGTGCTAAATGAAATGAAATTAGTGGTTCCAAATGAAGGAGTTTGAAGAATAACCCCACAGATGTAGCGTGTTTTTTTGTTTTCACTCAAAATAATTGAGTCGTCCGTCGCCGAAATATAGATAAAGTGATTTAGCCTTTCTTCAAAGAAAAAGATGTAAATTGAAGCTGTACGTATGCCACATGGCAGCGTGAGCCGTTCCCAAAAGTAGGCAAAGGTGAAAGGAGGCGCGTACGTGCGCTCTAAAACAACAACACAAAGCTGGCCGGGTGCGTGTGGCGTATCTATCACCTGGACCGCACGCGCTTAATATATGCGGCTTTCCTCTTCCTTCTGCTTTCCATGGCTGTGTGCACACAAGTTAAGACTTAAGACGACAAAAAACCTTGCGTTAATTTGCAACCAGTAGCTAGAGGGAAACAAATAGACACGGTACAGTACTAGTGAGATCGATCACTCCGCATAATTTTATTAGAAAACATTACACGTACGTACAAATCAACTACGGCATGTGTGTAGTAAGATCGAATACATGCATCCATCGATGGAAATGAATACAATCAACAAGGAGCTAGAGAGACCACCCCTATACATAATTACGTCTCTCTTTTCTGCCGTCCTCAGGTTCCACCACTGATACAAGCAAGCTAGCATCCATGAACGGCTTAGCTAATAGGGAGATTAATTAATAATTGATTAAGTTATTCTCTGCATGACTCATGCATGGTCCATGCAAGCACGTAGGCGCGCGTACGTGGATCTAGACGACCACCTGGACAGGACGCGCAACGTCCACGGTGAGTACAGCTTCCTTCTCCGGCGCCGCCACCGACTCGGCCGCACAGCTCCTGTGGGCAGCCCTGGCGGCCATTTCCGTTACCGGGTGCACCTCATTGCTGTAGTTCTTCTCGGGGGTCGCGCTGAGCTTGGCGATGTTGACCACGACGTGTTCCTCTGCCGGCAGCTTCCCCTCCAGCTGCTGCTTGCCTTCTTTCCCATCGACCACCGGCGTCGCGTTCATGTAGAACATGTAGAGACCCATCTGGATCAATCCGAAGGAGAAGCCAAGTATGTTGGGGAGCTGAAAAACAAAGTTAGGTGATCACCATACAAAATTGTTAGTAGTGAACTACTACACAGCTAGCGATCATCAGATCATGTATATAAATGTGAAAACTTAAAAAATTTCGATGTTTAATTACCGCGACGTATTTGTCCTTGATGAGGAGTCCGTAGAGGAACCAGACGACCGCACTGAGGGTGAGCGAGAGGGAGAGTGAGAAGGGCATGTACTCCACGCTCCTCGTCTTGATCACACGCCCCTGTAGTAACACAACAAATTTATTAAGATAGTGCACCTCTGTCACTCACAGCATCCATCAAGCTAATGATGTAATCATAAGGTTCGTTGGGCCGGGATGGAGTGCTCACGATGATGCTGAGCGGGGCGACGAAGACACTGACTGAGAAACCGACGCAAACCCAGCCGAGGGAGACGACGCGCTTCTCGCCGTCGACGAGGAGGAGGGTGGAGAGGAGGATGAGCCCGAAGACGCCCACGTTGAGGAGGAGAAGGATCTTTGCCGTGAAAATCTTGGCCTTCCTGGGAGCGTAGACTATGTACATGACGATGTAGATCGTCTCGATGAAGCAGCCGGCGGTGTTGATGGTGATGAGGAGGCTCTCGTTGGATTTCACCAGCGCGTAGTAGATCCACAGCATGGCGCTGAACAGCGCCACCACGTACGGCACGGACTGGAAACCCTCCGTCGACTTGCTTTTGTAGATACGGTAGAACGTCGGTCTACACACAAATTCGAAAGTAAGAAACATATTTATAAGATCAAATGAATAGAACAAAATAGTAGTGCGTCGCTTACATGGGGGCCAACATAGTAGCGAAGGAGATGACGTTGCCTGCAAGCCAAAAAAAAGGGCGCCAAGATTAGGCGTTTGCAGAAGTTATCAAACTTAATAAGCTGCGGTAATTAGACACGCAACATCTTTCTTGCCTAAGCTTTGCCTTCTTTTGTGCAAACAAAGATAGGCGTCTTGCTTTAGAAGCATTTTTATTTGTGCTATTGGTGCACTATGATGTCATTACTATACGGTACTAGAACTAGACTAATAATTAATCAATCACACTGCCAAGATGGAGAGATGATCCAAAGCACTGGCAGATTGTGATCGGTGATCGACACAAAGTGGAACCGCACGTACTAAGTGGTTATATACTACCGACTGTAATTAAGAAAATGATCCTATGTTTCTAGTGAAAAACGAAAACAAGAGGTAGCATTTCAAGGACATACATCTCAAATTTGAGAAGAGTATTACCTAGGAGGCCAAAAGCAAATGCCCAGGGGTGCTCCATGGATAGGCCACCCATTGCGATACAAAGGTTGCAACTTCAAGCTTGCTAAAATGAATCAACCGTACTGGCCGGTAAACTCAGAGCTTGTTGTTTGTATGGAACTTCTCCCTCTCTGTCTCTAACCCTAGACCCCTCAGGAGGGAAAGGGAGAGCTTTGGGGAGGAGTTATATCTCTGTGTTGGCTCAAACTCTTGGAGGAAGAAGCAGGTCTGAGGGGCTTTTTATAGGCACAAGGTGGCAAGGCTTTGGTGTGCGCAAGCTCTCCATACACGTATGCAGTGATAAGCTAATATCAGGGAATGAGTTATTAGAAAAATACACTTTATTGGCTTTATGCACTATCATCTAATGCACTATATTTAATAGAGATAAGCATGGAAATTCTAAAAGTGTGAAGCTTTTTTGCACACTTTAGTGCATAATAATGCATCAGTTGGTGAATTGTTGTGCACTCCCAGAGTCCCAGTTGTCCTTCGCTGCCCGTGGCTCTCTCTAACCTTCTCACTATAGTAGTTGGGACTGGTAATAGCTGCCGCACAACAGAAAATCACATGGGATATTCTAACCAAGAGGACGCTTAAGACGGCTTTTGACTGAGATTTACATATTGAGTACCTTGTAGTATTTTGACATTTTCCTTTCCTACTAATTGTACCTAAGCAAGATTTTATTTAGAACACATAATTATTTTTACTCTACTTTGGTGACAAAATTAAGAGCGTCTTTTTCATGTGCATAACTAAACAACCAAGCGACGATATATGAAATAAAACACATAATTATTTGTACTGTACTTTGGTGACAAATATGCGAATGTCATTTTCATGTACATAACTAAACAACCAAGCTATGCTATATAGGTGATGGAAAATTCTTATGTGCTTGGAAACATTTGGAGCCGTCCATTATAGCTCAATTCAACGGCTCACTATTGTAGGTCATCACCATTTAAACTGTCGAAGAGAGGTACTGATCACAACGGTTGATCCAGAGGAGGTAACAAATTTTGGCCAGGTGATACCAAGGCACCTCACGGTAGCTAGCACAGGAGAATTGCTCGTCTATGCATGGATATGATTAGTGGAGGTGGTTGTACTTCCTATGCTATAGGAATCAGACCTCAGACTGACAAAGAAAACACAGTCGAAAAGATGCAGTTGACAAGAAAAACGTTGTTGAAAAGATACAATTGAGAAGATTTTTTTTTTTGAGAAACACAGTACAGACGCAGACGCTCACACACGCACGTACAGACACCCTTATGACCGCACACACGCAAATCCTACCCCTATGAGCACCTCCGAGAGACTGGTCCGGCAAATCTTGAGTTTGACGAAGTCACCACGTGCGCCTCGCTGTTGACGGGCACGTCACCTACCACTGAAAGCAAAGCGCCGGTTAAATCCAAGAAAATCCAGGAAAATGCGTGCACCCATGTCAAGTCTGGGACTTGAACCTGGGTGGGCTGGTTCCACCACAAGGAACCAAACCAGTTGAGCTAGCCTCACTTCGCAGAAGAAAAAACATTTGAGGAAACATCCTTACAGGTAAACGTGGACTAGTTAGTAAAATGCACTTTTCATTGTTTCTAAGTTGCCATGTACAAAACAAAATACTGCAATGTTTACTCTTAACGGTAATTTTAGAACTGTCAGATATACACACTTCCTATAATTAAAAGCAATTAGAAAAGAATGAAGCAGTAAGTAAACATGCTGAATTAAAATCTTTCCCTGAGCATCGTTCTAGAAAAGTGTAACATATATAAGGAGGTTCTAACTTCTAACCCTCGTGGTGACTGAAGCAATTCTGTACTAAACAGAGTTGTTTGTTGCTTGAGTAGCAGAGGCATTGCTTGTACGCACAAAAGATTAATTGTAGCAAATAATGCAGCCAAATAATGGGCTTAGATCATCATCCGGCACACAAAGCTCCTTATCTTTCCTATTGTATCCATCAACCTTTTAGTCAGGTAGCAATGCAATTCATGTGCAACATACGTGCCAAGGTAGCTCAACTACGTACAGTAAGCACCCTGTTTCAGCTAGCGTGTATGATTTCGGATGTCTTTGCTTCTAATCGTTCTCCTCTTCTCCACCTGCGTAGCTAGTGGAGTTCTTTGTCCCACCTTTTCCTGCTTTGTAAACGCTTAATTTCCCATCATCAACTTGATGATTAACACATAAAGCAAGCATCACCAGTATGAACATAGTAAGATCATATATATAACGAGAGTTACTGGTAGCATCCTGGCGCAATTAAGATCTCGACAAACTTGTGCGTCATTTTGACTAATCCGGATGACCTATTGGAGCATGGTATTAAAGTGGCTGATTAAGAATGGAGATAGCGGGCTAGAGGAAGCAAAGAACGGCTGAAGTGTCCCTCTCTTTTGGAAAAGGCGAGCCAGAAGTAATCAGGTCCACTGAAATTTGATCACCTTTGGCAAGGGGAGCTATACACAAAGATGATGCATGCATGTGTTGATTGCCTTAGTGTGTTCCATATGATGATATTTTCTTCTGCTGTATATGTGTATGGAGGATACGGTCCTAGAACTTACTACCATTATATGAAGTCATGGTGGTCTCAGGAGGGTGCACATTCCGGTTTGTGACCCAGGTGGCCGTTGAGTGGTTTGCCGAGGCCTGGGACTAATTTCGACGATGTGCATATGTGTGAGGTCATAATGTCAATCATGACCACCCACTTCATCAAAACATGTAGATGTAGCGGCGGTTGTCGCCAGGAAGGTGGCTTCGAGTTGATTGTTGTATTTTTTTTGATGTATAGGCCCGGGGTTTCAACCTCCTTTCTGGAAAAAAGGTGTAAGTGTTTGAAATTCCTGTGAAATAGATCTATATTCTCAAAAATATTTGTCAAATTGATGTAGTCGACACTGGCCCTCATTGAGAACACACAAATAATCTGCATATAGTCGATATGTTCATCCGATTGGTGGACATGATTTGTACACCCAAAATTTGCTACACATTCATTTTTTGATACTGAAAGATAACATGAAAAAGAGCCACCATAGTTGAGTTGTAAAACCCCAAATACAACCAATGCTTAATTTTTTTGACACAAATCCAGCATTTGTGCGTTACGCATATAAAAATAAGCACTGACATGTCATCTTTCTAACTGGTGGAACCTTTTGTTAGGACGACGTGGCATATCTGTTTTACGAAAGTACCTTTTTTATATACACCGTAAATTGTAATTTTTTGGGCTTCCTTCCCCGTCAAGTAAAAGAGAACTATTGCAAACTAGGTGGCAGTAGATCATTCACACAAAGTAAAATGATTTAGACCATGCGAAATCGATGCATACCATTAATTATTTGTGATCTAAGGGCTGACATAACTATTACCTCTTAGGTGCTAATAGATCATTGATAACCTCCGAAAGGTTACAATAGACTCTTACATCACACAATTAATACATGAAATGCTAAGAAATATTATTTTTCTTTGAACCCCATGTATACAAAGGAAAGCCACAAACATGGTATCCATTACATGCTTTAGTTTCGAGGTTATTATTTTTTAGATTAAGAAACTTTATACAAAAATAATGTTTCTCAGTGATAATTCACCCCAGAATTTGTATTGTGGAAAAAAATCATGGTAATGATATAGTGAATGAAAAACTTTTAACTTTTGTGTGCAAATTTACATTTGTTTGTAACAAAAATATTATGGGGTTACAATTTTTTGTCAAGTTTTATATTGTGTATTATATTTCTTTGCTGGAAAATTTATTTCTACTCCGTATCTGCAAAAGAGCCTAGTGTCTTAGTCTAGACAATATACTCCGCTCTCGGTGTCACCCGAGGGCTGCTCTGTTCCAAGAACGTATATATAGATTGCATGGAGTCTTGCGGTAGTACACCTATCTCAACAGAATTCTTGGAACAAAAAGCAGAGAGTATACCACCGGGTACGCTCAATAGTGCTTCAAATAGGACTATTGGACGCGTCTGATATAAAATCTGCCTCGAGAGGCGAGTCCAATCGTTTAGAAGTTGTCAGCGCGTTTCAATATATCGTTCGACAACCGTGCTTCGCACCCTGTTTCTAGGGATGCAAGCGGGCATGTCGCCAACCGCAACAACCAGGGATGGAGCCAGGATGCTAGCTCAAGGGGGGGAGGGAGGGGGGGGGGGGGCGAAAGTAGACTGATATTTGTATGAGGGGGGCTAAACTAGCTAAAACACCTAAAACAAGGAGCAAACATGGCTAGTTCTCTTAAGAAAATCCTGGCCATAGGGGGGGGGGGGGGGCGTAGCCCTGCTCGTCCTGCTGTCTCCGTGCCTGGCAACAACGACGCATCAGCGAGAGAGTGGCCACGTCCGAAATTATTCTGACCAGTATGCCTGTTTTACTAACGAGCAGCGGCTCCCCAAGCGGGCGCAGACCCGAGCCTACAACTTCTTCCTCTCCTCTATCATGGAGGAGCCACCACAAGAGTGGTTCACAATGGACGACGAGCGGGACCGCTCTGACAAAAACGACGAGCTGCCCGACCTTCCGTTGCCACCCTCCCTCCACCGCCGCTAGATCAAATCACACCACACTCGACAAGGGTGGCGACCCGGAGAATATTTCCTGGCCCCGGCTGACGGCTCAGCTGCTGCATCCACTAATAGCGGATGATTGAGGCATGCAAGCTTCTGGTTTCACAGGTGGCGGGATGGGCCTCCTTTTCTCGTGCTTGCCAGCATCGCCGCTAGATCTAGGGTCCGGTTTAGGGCTTAGTTTAAATTTCGTTTAAATTTGTTAAATGTAGTTTGTAAAATTTTGTTTAAGTTTATAAAATATCATCTAAATTTAGTACTAAAATTTTATTTTTTTCATTCATACTCAAGATTTAAATTTTCTTTTCTAAAAATAGCGACCTATGGAGCGAGCCGTTCTCAATAGAACGGCAACATGTGTCGACACTCCCAATAGCAGGTGTCTGACACTGTTGTTGGACGCTCCTAATAGTTTGTGTCCGACACTGTTATGGGACGCTCTATTCAACGCATCTATGGAGATGCTCTGAAGTTGGGCGAACATGAAGGGTTCATGTGGCAACGTGCGGGAGGTCAAAGCCGGCAGCAACGGATGGCGAGAGAGCAGTGGGACAGGAAGGAGGGAACTGTCCTGTTTTTATGAGGACTAGCTAGGGTTGTACTCCACCACCACCAGTATCAACGGACGTGCAGCGCTTGGACGCGTGCCGTGAATGTTTAAATCCGAATATTCCGACTCTAGATACAAAAAATCGAGGGCCTTTGGACCAAAGCTTGTAAGTGATTCACACGCACCGCACAAATTTACTTTTCCATCACATGGGGAGTAATGCTTCATGTCGCCCAAAACGAAAATGGGATGGCCCCGGCTGAGATTTTCTTGTATGATCGGTCGGATCTATTTCTTCTCTTTTGTCGTCTACCATATAAATTTTTCATGTTTAATGTTCATGTTTGTACACTTCTGGTATAGAGACATCAAATGACTGATGACATCACTGCCGGAAATTCATTTCTGATAGGATTCAAACTCCTGTCTTCACGGTTGTACCACTAGGCCACTGCCTCATTCTCACGTCAAGAGAAATTTGATTCTACTACTTCATCGTCTACGACCTCATGTACATGCAGACAGTCAGAAAGGCTATAAACTTAAACTATCATACACAGACGTCATGGCATGCATGTATGGTTGATATCGCCTTGTATGTGGTCAAAGAGGAATTTGCCGCCGCATAGAATAGCAACAAAAGGAACCTTTTATGGTTCAGTAGCTAGCTAGGTTGAATGAATCTTGCCTTGAAAAGAAGTTAACCGTCTGCCTAGATCATTCCATTTATTTTCGCATGCACAAGCTTAATCATTCCACTCTCAGTAGTCTGTACCAGTTAGGAAGATTCCTCTGACCGCGACGTACGCATATATACTGCTTGTGACCAACCTTTGTTTTGAGCGTTCATCGCCGTTCTTTTACGAGTCACTTATAATTGACAACAAGTTGATCTTTTTCCTTGGTAATAACTAAGATGATCTTCAAACCTACACATCTTTACTGACGAGAACCATGATGGTTCACTGTACACTATTAGAAAAAGGCTTATAGATGGAATGATTTTTGTGGCGCACCAACAAGCATGCGCCACAGAAAACCATTTTTGTGGCGCATTGTATTGCATGCGCCATAGAATTTTGAAATTCTGTGGCGCACGGGGACCCCATGCGTCACAGAAAGTCCCATTTTTACGGCGCATGAGGAGCGTGCGCCACAGAAATATGGTGGGATCCCCACGGAAAATTGGATCTGAACCTTCTGGGCTAATTTTGTGGTGTATGGTGCTGGGTGCGTCACAAAAAAACTACTTTTGCGGCGCATCAGTTCACATGCGCCACAAAAATAGAACTTTTTATGACGCATGGTTTCCATGCGCCACAGAAGTTTCTGCATTCAGATCCCACCACCCTGGATCGCCTTTTCAGTTTTGCGAAAAAAGAAGAAAATGTTCAATAAATTCCATCCTTTAAGATATACTCCCTCCGTTCCAAATTAATTGACTTCTATTTGCCCACATGATATACACATATGTGGGCAAATAGAAGTCAATTAATTTAGAACGGAGGGAGTAGTAGGTATTAGTGTGTAGTTGGTATAGAAAATTTGAAATATGAATTTTGACCTTTTTTCCAAAATCACTATAAATTTTTTTGAACGGACATAACTTTTGCATACGACGTCGAAAAAATACGTTTAATACCTAAAAAAACTATAGAAAAATTGGAGGGTGATTTCACCGGCACTACCTCAGAAAAGCCTTAATGTGTAAACCTTAATTGTGGCGCATCCCATATGACGTGCGTCACAAGTATTAAACTGTGGCGCACCTTTTTCTGGTGCGCCACAGTTAAGACTCTTAACTGTGGTGCACGGCGTATTCGGTGCGCCATAATTAAGGTGGGCCTAAACTCTGTCCAAATCGACTGCATATCTGTGGCGCATCTCTCGACCGTGCGCCACTGTTAAGGGATCTTAACTGTGGCGCACCACCAATCCGTGCGCCACATATATAAATGGGGCCCGAGAGTACAAGAGAGAAACTTTACCTGTCGCGCACCACGAAGAGCTGCGCCACAACTAAACCACATATCTATGGCGCACGGTTTTATCTTGCGCCACAGATCTGCGCACCTTCAACTTAAAAGGCTGGTCCACCCTCTCCGTCCACACTTATTGCCACCCACTTTCCACTCTTACCCCAATTCGAAATCTGATTGTTTCCCTCCTCATTTACACCTCAATTTCTTCATTATTTCACACCATTTGTCTCCATAACTTCACCGCTATGTGTGGAAAAGGTGGCCACTAGGTAGCTCTCACTTTCTACCAGTTTTTTTCCACGCTTTATCGGTCGGTCTCCTCGATCTCTCGGGTAAGCGATCTCCATAACTTCACCACACTATACTTCTTGTGTTATTGTATGTATGTGAATATTATTGCTTGCTCGAGCGCCGTTTGTGAGCGCGGTGGTATGCATGTATGCATTTGGTACATAAATATGTGTGTATGTGAATGTGTATCTTGCGTTGGACGCCGTTTGTGAGCGGTGATCAATGCTATGATGTGTTTTGGATCTACATTTGATGTCGTGGAATTGAGTTACCAAATATTTGCCGAAATGTTGATTCACTTCCATTCCGGTAAATTATTTGGCACTCCTATGTCCATTTTTAAGAAAAGGTCATGCCGATTTTTTCCGTCGACCATGCATATGATCCAATTAATTGATGTGGTTTTAAATATTTGTATCTCTCTCTTTTACCCCACAGGCGACCGTGGTTCTCATAGTGAGCGAAAGCATGGTGAATAGTTTTTTGGAATCCGCCAAGGCCGACATGGTGCGGAATAACATGACAAGGATAAGATGTCTGTGTCGAAAATGCAAAGCTACGATACTCTTTCGACCATGATTCCATAGATTTAAAGTCGCACCTGCTCGTTCATGGTTTTATGGATGGCCACGCTTACTATAGGAATAGTGATGATCGAGAGTTCAATGTGGCGCCAGAAAATATTGATGAGGAATTTGAAGATGTCGGGAACGATCAAGAAATTGAAGATGTCGGGAATGATCTTGAATTTGAAGATGACGGGCATTATGATCATGAGGAAGTTGAAGTTGAGGATCAAGCCGCCGGAGCAGACATTGGAACACCGTCGGACAATTGGGTGCGGAACCCTCATGTTCAAGCATTGCTTCTGAAGCAGACGAGTAGCGACAGAGCCGCTAGAGAGAAAGCCAAGCTGGCGCAGCTGGAGATAGATGGGGATACTCCATTGTTTGAAGGATGCAGGCCCGAGGATACACGTTGGAAAGTAACGCTCCTTTGCTTTGGAGTTGAAGTCAAAACACAAGTGGACCGACACAAGTTTCAACGAGAACATGGCCTTCTGGCAAGAACGTCTTCCCAAGGGGAGGCCAAGAAAATTGTGTGCCCTCTCGATTTACCGCACGAGAGATACCATGTTTGCTTGAATGATTGCATCATCTATCGGGGCGAGCATGTGGATGCCACGATATGTCCGAAGTGCGGCGTTTCTGCATACAAGAAAGGTAGTAAGAAAGCTCCTCGAAAGGTGGTATGGTACCTTCCGATAGTTCCTCGACTTCAACGGCATTTCGTGGATCCTAAGCAAGCGAAACTGATGCGCTGGCACGCGGAAAGGGCCAGACCACTGCCAAGAGAAGAAGAAGAAGATGACGAGGACAGGATATTGAGTCACCCTTCGGATGCCTCCCAGTGGAAGACACTGGACATGGAATACCCATTCTTCGGGGGTGATCCACGGAACATCAGGCTGGGCATTAGCACCGATGGAATGAATCCGTTTGGTAGCCAGAGCAGCAACCATAGCACCTGGCCCGTTTTTGCGTGCATATACATCCTCCCCACTTGGTTGTGCATGAAGCGAAAGTACATACACATGAGTATGTTGATTCAAGGCCCAAAGCAGCCGGGTGAAAACATCCACCTTTATCTCAGTCTGCTGAAAGAGGAGCTAGCCACGCTATGGGACGCGCCAGCCATGACGTGGGACACCGATGCAAAAGATTATTTCCCTATGAGAGCCGCACTGATAACGACGGTGCAGGACTATCTTGGATATATCTCGGGGCAAACAGTCCACGGATTCAATGCATGTGTTAGGTGCATGGACGACACGACGTCTCGCCAGCTACCACAGGCGCCCGAGTCTTCAAAAACCGTCTTCATGGGGCATCGGAGGTGGCTTCGCAAGGATGACCCGTGGAGAAAACGCGGAGACCTGTTCGACGGTCAAGAAGAGACACGAAGACCCCCACGTAAGAGGACCGGTGAGGAAATCGACGAGTTGTTGAAAAGCGTGTCCTGCACCAGGAAAAAAGAAGGGAAAGGCGCCAACAAAGCTCCTGGACGTATGGAATACGAGGCCGGTTTTCTATGATTTGGAATATTGGAAGATTCTGGACACGCCTCATAGCCTTGATCTCATGCATATCTTGAAAAACGTGACAGAGAGTCTGCTCGGCACCATGCTCAATATGGCGGAGAGGACCAAAGATGGGCCGAAAGCAAGAAATGACTTGAGAATACTCAATATCAGGGTCGATCATGCGGGAGGGCGTGGTGACGTTGACGATGACGACGATCACGACAATGCGGAAGGTCGTCGGAAGGGAAAAAAGGCCGAGAAGAAGGACTATTACTGCCCCCCTTCGTGCTTCATCTTAAGTCAAAAGGAGATCGAACAATTTCTCAAGTGCCTCCTAGGAGTCAATGTTCCTAACGGTTACTCGGGGAAGATAAGCAGATACCTGGACCTGGCGAAGCAGAAGTTCAGTGGGATGAAATCTCACGACTGTCACGTGCTGATGACGCAGATACTTCCGGTCGCAATACGAGGGTTAATGGACGAGCATGTCCGTGAAACGCTGTTTGGCCTTTGCAACTTTTTTGATGTCATCACCCAAAAGTCGATTGGCGTGAAGCGACTCAGAAAGCTGCAGGAAGAGATCGTGGTTATACTATGCGAGCTCGAGATGTACTTCCCGCTAGCATTCTTCGATGTTATGGTGCATCTGCTGGTCCATATCGTGGAGGATATCATCCAACTTGGTCCGAACTTCCTGCACTACATGATGCCGTTCGAAAGGTTGAATGGGGTTATTAAAGGATTTGTTCACAACAGGTCCCATCCGGATGCATGCATCGTCCAGGGGTGGCTGACCGAAGAGTGCATCTCTTTTTGTCATAATTATCTTGACGTTGCGAACCCTGTTGGCCTGCCCGTTAACAAGCACCTCGGCAAGCTCACCGGATGGGGTCACAACAATGGTCACCGCGTAATCCATGTCGACTTTGATGGTCGGCTCGCCGACTTTGAAAGAGCTAACCTAGTCGCGCTACAACACATCGAAGTGGTCGATCCTTGGGTGGTAGAGCATAAAAGCTTTATTAAGATGCAACTAAGTGTTCGGGGCGTTCGCACGCAGACGGACAAAGAAATAATTAAAGAGCACAACTCCAGTTTTACACAATGGTTCAAGGAACAAGTTTTGACTAATTTCAACAGCGAGTACTTGTCCGCGGAACAACGTCTCATTCTCTCCCTGTCACAAGGCCCCACGCACAACCTCATGACCTACCAGGCTTACGATATCAACGGGTACACATTCTATACGGAGGAAAAGGACAACAAATGCGAGTACCAGAACTCAGGGGTAACGATGGAATCCTACACCCGGGACGTCAAGAAAAGATACTACGGGAGGATCGAGGAGATATGGGAGCTCGACTACTGCGGCGAGAAGGTCCCAATGTTCCGTGTCAGATGGGCCAAGAACATCGACAAAGAAAGCCGGTTTTTTACCACAATGATAATACCAGAAGCCAAATCGTCCAAGGCTGCCGGCGCGAACGTCACCGCAAAAAATGAGCCATGGGTGCTAGCTAGCCAAGTGGATCAATGCTGGTTCATCACCGATCCGGTAAGGCCCAGCCGCGTCATCGTTAGGAGAGGCAAAAGGGGCATAATCGGAATGGATGGAGTTGCACACGAGCAAGACTTTCATAAGTACGGCGACCCAAACTTGGAAGACAATGACGACGATGAAGCAATACATACCACAAGAAGAAGCAGAACAACGCTGCCTAGAAAGGGACCCCCCCTTACAAGAGAAGAAGTGGTGATGTTCGGGGTCTAAATTATTCAACCGCGACGAAGAAGGGCAAAAAGTTAGTGAAACGTGGCTAGTTAGAAAAATGAAACCCGATCGATGATATATATGTAAAGACATGTGCACTAATTAATTAAGGCATATATATATGTACTTATTTAATTTGAATTACATTGACTTATTTGGATCGTGGACAAAAAATTATATATCGTTTGACTAAATCATTTCGACTTATATCGTTTGACAAAAAAAAGACGCAAAATCGGCTAAGTCTAAGACATAGACAATCTGTGGCGCACAGTTAAGGAGTTCAGATGGCCGGGCCGTCGGATTTAGATCCAACGGTACGACAATCTGTGGGGCATTTCGCACCACATGCGCCACGGTTTAGCCATAACTGTGGCACATTTCACCCGTATGCGCCACGGTTTAGCTTTCCTATACTGCGCCCTCTCCGCACAGTACTGCGCCCTTCCGCACTTAGCCGTTTTCGCTCTCCTCTCTCGATCCGCCGCCGTTGGCGTGCACGCCCCGCCGTGCTGCCCTCTCCCCAGCCTCGCCACCGCCCGCCTCCCTCGCTCTCCGCCCACACCCACCTCGTCCTCCTCCTGCATCTCGATGCCGGCCTCCCCCACGAGCTCGCCTCCCCGCGCCCCTGCATCTCAACGCCAGCCTCCCCACGAGCTCGCCTCACCGCGCCCCTGCATCTCGACGCCGGCCTCCCCCACGAGCTCGCCTCCCCGCTCCCCTGCATATCGACGTCGGCCTCCCCCACGAGCTCGCCTCCCCGCGCCCCTGCATCTCGACGCCTAGCGTTGTCGTCCTCCCCGCGCCCCTGCATCTCGACGCCGGCCTCCCCCACGAGCTCGCCTTCCCGCGCCCTGCATCTCGACGCCGGCCTCCCCCACAAGCTCGCCTCCCCGCGCCCCTGCATCTCAACGCTGGCCTCCCCGCGCCCCTGCATCAGGTGAATGATTTTTCTCTCCTCCGAGGAATGCACACAACCTGTTCGGCGCAATGCCTGATCCCTAGCAACTGCAGGTTTTGGTACTTCTAACACAAGAATTGGTGCTCAAATTAATTGTGTAATTGTTAGATGAACCAAATTATGGTGTTGCGGTGCTGTTTATCCGCATCCGTGGTGCTGTTTATGGTGTATATGTGCTGCTTTTATGGTGTATGTGGTGCTGGTTATGGTGTTGGCAGCACATATATGTTTTGCAGGGATTTTACCCGAGTTGCCTTTTTTCGCCGAGATGTTGATTCATTTCCATTTCGGTGAAAATTGGGCACTCATATGTCACAAAATTAGCATAGGTTATGCCGAATTTTTCCGGGGATTTTTATGTTAATTAGTTTTGTTTTCTTATGTAGTGCGAGTATGTCAAGCGGGCACGACAACGCGGGTGCCGGCTCTTCTAAGCCGTATTGGAAAGTAGTGCAAGAGATAGAAGAAGAAAGATCTCAGGGCCACGATCCGGAGTACCGCCCCGATGGCGAAGACGAGGACGAGGAGATGGAGGGCGTCGACACCACTGATGACGGCGGAGGTGACAATGACAATGCCACCGAAGGCGGCGGGGGTGGCAATGACACTACCGATGGCGGCGGCCAGACGTCTGGTAGCCAGTCGTCTGGGTTGAAGAGATCTCGAAAGGGTAACACACTCGGCACCGAGAGGGAGGAGTTCAGTGAAGTGAGCCCCGTCGGTGCTCCTTTGGAGCCGAAAGGGCTTGTCAAAAGTTACGTGAATCAACTCGGGTGGATCGTCCGAGAAAGCATATCGATCAACAACACGAACATCAGGGATAAGGACCGAGTGCAATTGCGCAACGTCCTCTTCACGAAGCTGCACAACCGGTACAAGTTCCCGACTGAGTATAATAACATAAATCTAAAAGGGAACGTGGTAAACAAATTTGCCCTCACAAAGATGAGCACCGCCATAAGCAGCTGGAAAAACCGGATAAAATCCGCGATTTTGGAAAAAGGTAAAAGCTTCGAGGAGATACACATGAAAGAGCCCCATATCTCAGAAGCTGACTTCAACGAGTTCAAGGCGTGGTGCCAGTCTGAAGTGGCCAAGGGGAAGAGTGCCTGGGGGAAGAACATGCAGTCTAAAAACGTAGGTCAGCATGACCTCGGCTCCGGCGGTTAAAGAGGGAAGGAGCCCATTTGGGCCAAGCAGGACACCCAGTTGAAGCTACACAATAAGACAAACCCCTTCGACAAATTCCCTCCGGGGCAGGTTAGAAACTTTATTAGGGCCCGGTTCCGCCAGGACAAGGATATCCAGGAGTTTATGGTGGATCCGAAGCCGGCTGGCGAGAAGGTGTCGAAATTTCTGATTAATCTGGTAAGGAATACATCTTCAAGTCTATTGCGTTCTGACTCATGTACTGTCCACTGTCTAAATGGTTCATGTTCCTTCTGTAGGATAAAGAACTGTCTTCGGACTCCTCATCCACGGGGACGGCCCCGTGGAACACCTCATTTGAACGGGCGAACAACGTGACAAAGGGGAGGGATCGGATGAGTCAGCCGTCGTCAGCCGGCCATGTTGTCGGTTTAGGCTTAAGTACCAAGCAGGGCAAATACTATCGTAGGGACCCGGGAGAGCGGATGATGAGGAAGAAATTTCAGGAGGCTCAGGACGAGATGGAGCGGAGATTGGAGGAAAAATTGGCAGATCGTGTGACTGCCCTCCTTCCTCATCTTGTGGCGGGAATATCAACGTGGGTGGAGAATGGATGCCATGGGGCTCCCCCGATTCCCAGCATGGAGGGCAGCAACTCCCGCAATATCGCGTCATCTGTACAAGCGACTATGCCACCCACCGCCGCTGCAGCGCCACAAGCATTGGTAACTCCGCCACCCACCGTCGCGGCACCGCCCACATTGGAGAACATGTCGGCAGCCGGCACCGCCCCGGCTAGCAGCCACTCCATCACTTGCACGCCCGCTGCAGGCCCCTCAACTTTAGTCGAGCTAGACGCCATCGAGGTACTTAATCTCTCATTGCCATCGGCTGGCACGTCTCTAACGCGCCCTTTACTTTATTTTCCGTAGGGCCCCGGCGATGTTCCGTGCACTCTCCTGCATTATGTCAATGGTGTGCTGAGAGATGTTGCCAAGGCCGTTATCTTTCAACCGGAAAGCCGCGTGGCCCACCATGCCACATTGTCACCCAACTTGTATAAGGTTGTCTTGCATCGTGTGCTGCCCCACTGTGGCCATGTGCTACCTCCCAATCAACCCCCCGGAGAAGATGACGAGGTCGACCTCCAAGGTTGTATAGGCCACATCTTGCTATGGCCAAAGAGCCAGATTCGTTTGGGGGCGGAGGACACCACGTCAGTCGGCCCGCTGGCTCCACCTGTTGATTTTCCTGTGGCTAATCTTGCAGACATGAATATGGCACAGTTCCCGGAAGATGTTGACAACTTCCTCCTTGATGACTTCATAAGCAATGATCATTGTGATGATGGAGAGCACATGAATCCTCTTAATCAATACGGCGGCCCCGTGGAGAAACCCAATTCCACAAATCGTAGATTGTTCGGCTCTAAGGATGAGCTCACGCCTCCAGCTTTCAATGACCAGGCCTTCACCGAGCCTCAACAACACTCGAAAATCATTTTTAGCCCGAACACACTCCGTGGGGTGGTCGACGACGCATCCAAGGAGGTCGTTCGTGATCCACCACCTGCTGGCGAGGCCAAGAAGAAGGAGCGGAAAAGAGGTCTTAAGAAGAGTAAGGGTGGTGGTGGTGTTGCTATGAGCCAGCAGGCTCCTGAGAACTTACGACGGGCCGCCGCCACCCAAGGACTTTTGGGCGGGCATACATCTCCCGGTGCGGGGCATTCTAAATAATCGGTTGAAGTCATGTGCATCTGGAGATATGGTCCATTTGAATGAGAGTATTTTGTACCTGGAGGCCAACCTTATCAAAGCTAATAATCCCGCATACCCGGTTCTGTTGGCGGAGGTGCCAAAGCAGCTGGGCTTCATTAGTAAGGACGGCGGGGAAGTCATCATCTTTCGGTTTTCTGACATCTATGAGATGGTGAATCTTTATCCGCTACACTATACCATGGTCCGCCTATACTCCATTAGCAAGGCGCTTAAGATCGCACGAGAGAGATTAACCGACACAGTGGTAGTGGACCCCTACTACATGCGTCCATCCATGTTGTTTACCATTGCTGACCAGAGAATCGCGGCGGACTACCTCACGGACATTATGCTGAAAGACGAGAGGGTGCAAGACATTCTCGTGCCTTACTTCCCCGAGTAAGTCTCTTGATCACCGTCGTTTATCATGTTATCTTGGATTTCCATCCTTCCATTAATTCCAACACCTTCCGTTTGAATTGTCTTGCGCAGAGATCGTAAGCACTGCACCCTTATCAGCTTGAGTACTAAATACTCGACAGTTGTTTATTTGGACTCGGGGAGTGAAGAAAAGAAGAAAGACTACACAAATATCATGACTGTTCTGGATGATGCTATCCAGGGCTATGCCAAAGGCGGAGGAGAATTCCAGAGGCCCGTTAAGAGGCTTGGCGTCAACGTGTTCACCCACAACAGGAAGTTCGCCTGCGTCAAGCAGAGGCCTGGGAGTCGTAAGAATGCCTACTACGCCCTCCATCACATGCAGGCGTACATAAGGGACTCAAAAAACCTTAAGCTGCCTGAGGATGTCAGAGACTGGGCCTGTCAGCAAGCGCGCATCCTGGATAGTGACCTGACTGAAGGGTTCTGTCGCATTCAGGAGCAACTTTCGACAATCATCAGGGTGTGATGTCATGCAAAGGGGAGGGAAATTCAACCTCTGCTTGAACTTGTCTAACAACGACATAGACACTCTCATGATTAAGCAGCGCGACGACATGGACTTGAGGATGTTGGATGCAGCCGTTCCCGTGATCAAACCGATGAAGGCGAGGAACAAGTTGTAGTTATATTATTTCTTCCTGAATTAGATGTAATTAGTCTTCTTTTGCATCATGTAGTACTACTTCACTCGCTAGAACCATTAATTATCCGTGTTGTTTATAATATGAACTTGCTATAAGACTTTAATTACATCCTCCTACACACATGCATAATCTAATTACTATTGTAGATATTTATGAACTCTTTGTTTTCCCCGTTGTCTAATATTTGACATGTTTTGTTGGACAGAGATGGCATGGTACGTGGTGTATCGTGGTAGGGTACTGGGAGTCTATGATGAGTGGGACGATTGTAACAAGCAAGTGAATTGCTATAAGGGTTGTACCCTTCAAAAGGTACACTAGTAGAGCTATTGCGGAAGCTAGGTGGAGGAGGCACCTCGAGGACAAGAGGAGCTCGACGAAGACCACCACCTACACTTACATCATCATTGCCGGCTTGCTCACGGTTCTCTTCTACTTCTTCGTGCTCTAGTTTAGGTTCTGGTTGTTAGAACTAAGACTATTTGTGAGACGGTGAACTATTTGTGAGACTTTTCTCGTTTGTTGTTACTTTTGGACAATTTGTAACAATATTTGTGTGATGCTTATGTGACTGTGTGTACTGTGTCTTAAATATCTGTCCAGATTTGAAATTTATATATACTATATATATATCTGTGTATAACTGTTGGAATACACATATTTTCGTACTTCAAAATAAATAAAGAAATACCTGTGGCGCACCACAGGAGGTAACAGTGGTGCAGCATATCTGTGGCGCACCTACACTCCGGTGCGCCACTGCTAACGTTTTATATATGTGGCGCACCTTGTGATGCGCCATAGTTATATGCTAATCTGTGGCGCATCGCAGAGTGCACCACAGATTAGAAGATAACCGTGGCGCATCACACAGTGCGCCACAGATATAAAAGAATCAGTGGCGTGAAATGTTGTGGCGCACCAGAATGCGCCACAGATTGCTAAACCTGGTGCGCCACAGATTGCCTTTTCTGGGGTAGTGCGGGGATTGCCCGGTGAAGTTTTGTCAGATTCTCTAAATTCGAAAAGGAAAAAATTATTTTAAAAAGATGATTTTTTAGCAAAATCAAAAAAATTGAAATATAATTCTGCGGCGCACCGGGAGGTGGTGCGCCACAGAATTGTTGAGCGGGAAATTTGAATTCCGCCGGCCGACGCCCTTTTTCTCTTCTCTCCTCTCCTCTTTTTTCTCCTTCTCTTCTCATTTCGTCCTCCTCTCCTCCACTTCTCCTCTTATTTCCTCCTCCTCCTCTCCTCTACTTCTACTCCCTCCTCCTTCTCAACTCCGGCGACCTCCTCCTCATCCATCAACTCCGGCAACCTCCTCCTCCTCCGGCGACATCCTCCACCACCACCTCTGGCGACCACCACCTCCGGCGACCTCCTCCTCCACGACTTCCGGCGACCTCCTCCTCCTCCTCCACCACCTCCTGTGACCTCCTCCTCCCCCTCCTCCACCATCTCCGGCGACCCCCATCCTCCACCCACCCACCTACGGCCATGGCCGCGGGCACCACAGCCTCCGACGAGCTCCGGTGAAATTCCGGCGGCACCAGATCCAAATCTGGATCTGGCCGTCTTTTTTTAAAATAAAAAAACATTTTTGTGGCGCACCTGTGTGCGGTGCGCCACTGAAATATTTCTGTGGCGCATGGTGATGGGTGCGCCACAGAATCTTGGATTTTTCTGTGGCGCACCCATTATATTTTAGTGGCGAGAATTCTGTGACGCACTCACCATGCACAATTGATGCGCCACAGAAAGCCAAATTGGCGCGTCACAAGTAGCTCTTTCTGTAATAGTGGTACCATAAGTCACACTCTTAGATGACTGTAAGCAAAGGACCTAGTAATCTCACGTTCAAGTTGAGGAACTAGGCCAGCTATAGCACATGGGTTGAGATTCGCTGCCGTTGCTCCGGCTGATTTTGGCTGACTTTGAGCTACTGCCGTGTGGGCCCCACACTGGGTGGGTGCTACATGTCAGTGACCCAAAGTCACCTGACTTTGCCTTTTGCAAAGTCAGCAAATCCACGCCCGTAGCACATATCCATGCATGCATGTGCTTAAAATTATCTCATGTTAAGGGCATCTCCAGTCGCCCCCCCCCCCAGAGCCCCCCAAGAGGCCTTTTTAGTGCCGGTGGTAGCAAAAAGCGCCGTTTTCCCACCACTCGGCCCCCCCAGAAGCCCAGTTAGCGCCGTTTCGGTGTTATTTTGCGCCGGCACACCCAGGCGAAACACAGCCCACTGGATTCGGCTTGGGGGGGGGGGGGGGCAAAATGGCGCGAAACGCAACGCGGGCCAGCGCTGTCAGCGACGCGGGAGAAATTGGCGCGGAACAGGAACCGCCCGTGGTCGTCTTCTCGGCTCCCGCGTCGGTCAAAGGCTGCCGTAGTAATGGCGTGGCGGGCGGCCAGTGAGAGCTCCCCAGTCAAAGGCTGCCGGAGTAAATGGCGTGGCACGGCACGCGACACGCATTAATGGCCACCACCGCCCCTTCGCCTGGCCGCGCCGCGCTATGAAACCCCTCCGAGCCCTCGCCGTCCCTCCCACACTTGCCATTCCTCTCTCGCCGCCTCTGCCTCCCTCTCTCTTGTCTCGCCGCCGTCAAGAAGATGGACGCCGCCGCCGCGAACGGTTGGGTCCGACGCTGTCTCCGCAAGGGTGACGCGTGGGCGCTGTACAGCGCGGGGTATCCATGTCCTCCCGACATGCGCGTCCCCGGCGCCTCCGCCGGCCACGTGGCCTGGCAACTCAGCGCCGGCGGCGTGCCCGTGCCCCCCGTCCCTGCCGACAGCGAGAGGGAGTACGCCATCGCCGAAGTACGCGTGTGCCTGACGCCGGAGCAGGCGGCGGACCGGCGCTGGAGGGCAGAAGGCAACGACGCCTTCTGGACATCGTACTTCCAGCGCCGCCACGACAAGGAGGTCGCCGACCACGGCAACAACGGCCCGGTGGATGGCCGCTGCAACAGCCACGGCCGCAGACGGTGATGGGGAGGCGAGCACCGCACACTCCAGTGGGTGCTCGACTACATCGCCGCCGGCAAGGAGCCTCGGCTGACCATGCGGGCGTGGACGCCGAGGCGGATGGACACCGTTCCTCGTCCGCGACCTCCTCATCCTCCGGCGCGTGCTCGGCGCCTCCACCAGGTACGCGCTCGGCGCCAAGCTCCGCCACCCCTCCTCTCCTCAACTCCGGGCGCCCTGCCCCCGTGCGCAGCGGCGCCCTCCGCATCGGCGAGCCGCGCCAGCGACGCGCGGCTTCTCCGGCCTAGTGGTTCCAGCGCGTCGTCAAGCCGAAGCGCGAGCCCAAGCACGAGCCGGAGGAGGAACATGAGGAGGAGTGGCCCGGCCTGAAGGAGGCCGAGGAGCTCTCCTTCAACACTGTGCAGCCGGCGCCTGACGGATTCGCGAGCCTGCGCGAGTTCACAGCGCAGGAGATCGAGCAACAGCGCCAGCTACTCGCCGAGGCGGAGCGGAAGCGCGCGGAGCGCGAACAGCAGGCCGCCCGCCGCGTCCCTCCTTCCCCAGTGGCGAAAGCGGTCGAGTACCACATCCTCGACCCCGACAGCGAGGAGGAGCAGGAGGAGGAGGACGAGCCGCTCCAGCGCACCCTGCAGCAGAGCAGGTGGTGGGGCGACGACGCCGGCGCAGGCCCGAGCAACCGGCGCAAGGACGACGACGGCTAGGACGACGACAACGGCGCCGGCGACTACAGCCAGGCGATCGCCGGCAGCCTCGGCCTCCTGAACAACTAGGCGTGTTTTTAGTTATGTATTAGTTTAAATTTCTGCAATGTAATCGGCGAGTTTGCCAAATATGAATGAAATTGCCATTGTTTGCGCCAAATCTTGAATGAAATCGCCACTTTGTCTACCCGCAATTTTTTTAGTCGCATGGGCCCAAACTTGGGCTGGGGAACGACTGAAAACCGCGCCCCCCCAGGTTTCAGATTAGCGCCGTTTGGCGCCGCGGCGGTCCCAAAACAGCGGCGTTTTGGGCCATGTGGGACGAGACGACTGGAGATGCCCTAATGCAGGCACGCCCAAGTGTTAGGATGTGGAAGGGAAACATCAGCCCACAAAGCCCTAATTGGCTACATCATGTACACTTGGAACATCCCGGAGATAGATCACAGCAAAAGGCACAGGCACCTGCATAATTGAGGTTGCCATGCATGCAGCAAACTCGGTCGGCTGGTTGGTGATTACACAATCTTACAAAATAAAGATGTAATTATTTGATCAGGACACCCACCACTTTTCTCTGCTTTTTTCCCATGGAAAAAGAAAAAGGAAATTAGCCTCCTTGCTTACGTACAGGTGGCTATCCCCTGATGCCTACATGGCTCAACGTCGCCCAATAATGGTCATTCATCCTTGACCCTAATCATAGGAGCACTTCCAGCACCAAGCTAGCACAGCGTGCATGCATGCAGATAAGAGAAATCGATCAAGTTGTACAACAATTATTCATAACGCAGAAAAATCCGAAAAAATTGTTGATAAAAATCTCTTGTCTCTCGTCCTCTTTGTTGCTTTGGCTCTGACGGAGACGATCCTTATCCCGATCGTTCGTTCAGATATGATAGTAGTGGCAGCCGCGCAGTGCGCGCCTAGGGGGACAAAGTGAGGCTGAGCTGATCTCACCGTTGCTGATGATCTGTCGACTCACAGACCATCGACGACTCCAGATGAAAATGTTCTTCACGTAGCTAGAACTCCATATGTCTATTTTCCGGTGACATCATCGAGCTATCTGCCGTCGGAGAAATGTTTTGGGTCTGTTTTGGGTCGCCGTAGCTTGATGCCGATCGGTGGTTTCGATCGGCCACCGGCCGTCTTTACGTTTGTTTGGTGAGCGATGGAGCAACGTAGGGGTTTTCGTTCGGACCGCCATAGATGGTTACAAGGTAACGAACTCCGACCGCGTGTACGCACAGGCGGCAAAATTTTCTGCTTTCGGGGAAAGACGAGATGTCAAGTGGAAATGTCAAGTGATGTCAGGGGATAGGCACGCTACCTGTGCGCGCGGTCTATTCGAAGGAGTAAGATATGGTATCCACAGGGAACACGACGAGGATATGCGTACTTTTGCAATATTTTAGGGGTCGATTTTGGGGTAGACGTTATCGGCTTTCTCAAGTGGTAAAACCTTTTAAGATAAACTTAGTGAGATAATACAATTGAAACGTGTTTTAAATTCACCGCATTAATTCATCAAGCTAGCGTCTCAAGCAGAATTTTTAGGGCCCCCAGGTAAATGTATATTACGTAATACGTATACTATATGTCAGCGACCCGGTCCTACCTGCAAGTGAGAGGGAAGCCGTAGGCCCAACTGGAGGTGGCGCAAGGCCCAAGAGATCGCGCCGCCAGCCCGGCTGGCTAGCTGGCGGTGCCTGGGTGGCATAGCCACCTGCTACATAAGCACCGTACTTTCCTTTCTGTTTTCCTTGTCGAGTACCGAACCTGTAATGGACGGCAGTGCCGTATCGAATTAGCCCGGGGGTGGTGGGGAGGATCCGGAGCAATAAAGCAATCATAGACTTGATCGAGATCTCGCCGAGTTCATCGTCTGTTCTTGGTAGTTCTTCATAATTCCTCTAGCTAGCACCTTACAAGTGGTAATCAGAGCCATAAGATCCCCAGTCTGGAGTTTCCCACCCACCCGTATCCCACCAGGTTTGCGGCCAGATCTCGTGCGGAGGCCATGGAGGAGCTCTCGCCGGAGTCGCGTGCGATCTACGACCTCATCCGCACCGCGACCTCGGAGGAATTCGACGCGAAGTTCCTGGCGCACGAGAAGACGACGCTCGGTGCCGTGCGCAAGTTCGTCGTCGACACCGAGAAGCAGCTCGCGTCGATGAACAAGAACATCGACTCTATCCGATCTACGGTGACCGAAGATTTGGAGACCACCAGGACCGCCATCGACTCCGTCCGCACCTCCGTCAATGGGGATCTGGAAGCGGTGCGGCACGCGATCGGCGAGGACCTCGCGACGGTCCAGGACACGCTGAGCGCGCAGATCGCTTCGCTGGCGGTGGCGCAGGAGCACGTTCCGCGGCCGGATTCCGGCGCGGTGGCAGATCGGCCCCAGGCTGCGACCACTTGCGAGGTGGGGAGCGGTGCTGTCAGCCTAGCATGGCACGGTGAGCAACAACGACACCGGGGGACGATGAGTGCCTCGCACTCCTCTCCTCCGGTCGGAGGTAATTTCTCTGGCCGGTCCCTCTTATGACAGTTCGATTCGAGTTCCACGCCGCAGCGTTCTGACTCTGTGCCGCTCTCTTCTCGTGCGGCGTTGCCTCACTTCGAGGGGAGCAATCCGAAGCTGTGGCAGATCCGTTGTGAGGAGTTCTTCCGGCGTGGACAGACGCCGCCGGCTCTGTGGGCTGCAGATGCGTCCGCGGCTTCTCGGGTGCGGCTGCGACATGGCTGGAGTCCTATCTGCAGAAGACACCCTCACCTTCTTGGAGCGAGTTCGTCGAGGCTGTGCTCACGCGTTTCAGCCGCAACCAGCACTCAGTACTGTGCCGACGCCTGCTCCATATTACGCAGGTGATGACGGTGGAAGATTATGTGCAGAGGTTCTCGGAGTTGGTGGACCAGATTGCTGTTTATGAACCAAATCCGGATGTGGTGAGCATCACCACGAAGTTCCTGGATGGCTTACGGCCGGCTGTGCGAGTGCTCGTCGCAATTCAGCAACCGATCTCGTTGGAAGCAGCGTATTCGCTCGCTTTGCTGTATGAGGAATTGGGGGAGGACACCAGGATGGTCTCCCGGCAACCAGTGACGGCACCAGCGCCCAGGCGTTCGACACCTGCTTCGCCACCGCTACCACTGCCGACGGCGAAGTGGATTTCAAAGACGGTGGAGGAGAAGAGAGCTCTGAGTGCCAGTGAAGAGAAGTGGAGTAACCTCAAGTCGTACAGGCGAGCGAAGGGACTCTGTTTCACTTGCGGGGAGAAGTTCAGTCGTGAGCATCAGTGCAAGACCTCGATTCCATTGCATCTGGTGCAGGAGATGGTGAACTGTATGCAGTATGTAGATGACGAACAAGAAGAATACCAGGATGCAGTGCAGGACGCGCCTGACTTGGCCGTCAATGCGATGGTGCTCTCTGCTGCGGCACTCTCGCCAGAGACGGCAGCGCCGTGCACGATGCAGCTGCAAGTACAGATTCAGGGGCACTCTTTCTTGTTCCTGGTTGATTCAGGGAGTTCCGCTTGCTTCATCGATCAGCAGCGGGCGCAAATGCTGGAAGGGATGGAACGCCTGTCGTCCACTGCTACGGTTCGTATCGCCGGAGGCGCAACGCTCGAGTGCACGGACCACTTCCCAGCGTTGCAGTGGACAGCGGATGGTGTGACGTTTACAGACAAATTTCGAGTGCTCAATCTGGCGAGTTACGATGGTATTGTCGGTCTGGACTGGCTCGGCAAATACAGTCCCATGCTCACGCATTGGGCGCAAGGCCGGCTCGCGTTCCAGCACGAGGGCAAGCAAGTGGTGTTGCGCGGCGACCAGCCGCGTCTCTGTACACACGCTCTGGTGGAGCTCTGTCTGGTCCATGAAGCAGAGACAGTTGAGCCAGTGGTGCCGCCAGAGGTGCAGGCGGTGATCGACAAGTTCACGCCGGTGTTCGCAGCGCCGTCCGGGTTACCGCCAAGGCGTCGATATGATCACCGCATTCCGCTGGTGCCAGGTGCGCGGCCGGTCTCCATTCGGCCGTATCGCGTGGCGCCGGAGCTGAAGTCTGAAATTGAGCGTCAGGTGAAGGAATTGTTGGATCAGGGCGTGATCACGCACAGCAATAGTGCATTCGGTGCGCCCGTGTTGCTCGTCAAGAAGGGGGTAGTGGATTGGCGCCTCGTGTTTGATTACAGGCCTCTGAATGCGCTCACTATCAAGGGCAAGTACCCTCTGCCTGTAATTGACGAGCTGCTCGATGAGCTCGCCGGCGCGCAGTGGTTCTCCAAGTTGGATCTTAAGGCGGGGTATCATCAGATTCGCCTGGCGCCGGGCGAGGAGCATAAGACCGCGTTCCAAACGCATAGCGGCCACTACGAGTTCAAGGTCATGGCGTTCGGCCTGACTGGTGCTCCGGCGACATTCCAGCATGCTATGAACGCCACATTGGAGCCAGACCTCCGCAAGTTTGCACTCGTTTTCTTCGACGACATACTAATCTACAGCCGCACGTATGCCGATCACCTAGAGCACCTCGCTGTGGTGTTGGAGATCTTGCAGAAGGACAAGTGGCATGTGAAGCTGTCGAAGTGTGTGTTCGCTCAGCGTGAGGTGGCGTATTTGTGGCATGTCGTTTCGGCTGGAGGCGTTGCGACCGACCCAGCGAAGATACGAGCAATCAAGGACTGGCCGACGCCGTGCAATTTGAAAGAATTGCGTGGAATTTTGGGAATCACGGGGTACTACCGTAAGTTCATTGAGCACTGCGCGATCAATTGCCAGCCGCTGACAGCGCTTCTGAAGAAAGGGGTGCAGTTCATTTGGACGCCGGCAGCTGAAACTGCATTCCAGGTCCTGAAGACGGCGTTGATCACTGCACCAGTCCTGGCATTGCCGGACTTCACCGAGCAGTTTGTGATCGACACGGACGCGTGCGACGTGGGTATCGGAGCCGTGCTGTCATAGAAGGGGCACCCCGTCGCGTTCGTCAGTCGCGCACTTGGGCCGCGGTACAGGGGACTGTCCGTCTATGAAAAGGAGTACTTGGCGATCCTGTTGGCCGTGCAGCAATGGCGGCCGTACTTTCAGTTGAGGGAATTCAAAATCCACACGGATCACAAGAGCCTAACTAACCTGACAGACCAGCGGCTCCACACGAATTGGCAGCGGAAGGCACTCACGAAACTCATGGGGCTGCAGTACACGATTCAGTACAAGAAAGGGGGGAACAACGATGCTGCGGATGCTTTATCGCGCAAGCCTCCGGCGAGCTCGGAGCTCTTCGCCATGTCTACGGTGCAGCCCGTGTGGCTCGCCGCGGTGGAGCGCAGCTACGAGTCTGACGCAGTGGCGCAATCTCTCCTGCAGCGCCTCGCTGTCGCGCCGGGCGCCGTGCCAGGGTTCACGCTGGAGAGTGGCCTGCTGCGCCGCCACAACCGCATCTGGATCGGCGCCGACGACGAGCTTCGCCGGCAGATCGTGGCGGCGTTCCATGACAGCCCGCAAGGGGGGCACTCTGGATTTCCCGTGACGTATCGGCGGCTGCTCTCGCTGTTCAGCTGGCCGGGCATGAAATCGATGGCGAGGGAGTATGTCCGGTGTTGCCACACGTGCCAGCAGGCGAAACCGGAGCGGCTCCCGCCGGCGGGCCTGCTGCAGCCGTTGCCGGTGCCATCTGCGCCCTGGGAGGTCCCTACGATGGACTTCATTGAGGGCTTGCTGGCGTCGCGGCAATTCAGCTGCATTCTGGTCGTTGTCGACAAGTTTACGAAGTATGCGCACTTCATTCCTCTGCGCCACCCGTACACGGCGAGCAGGGTGGCCGAGGTCTTCGTCGATAACGTCTTCAGGCTCCATGGTCTGCCTGGCTCCGTGGTCTCAGATCGGGACCCAATCTTCACCAGCACCTTCTGGCCGTCCGTGATCCGCGCCACGGGCACACAGCTCAAGCTCAGCACGGCGAATCACCCCGAGACCGACGGCCAGACGGAACGGGTGAACCAATCCATCGAGTGTTACTTGCGCTGCTTCATTAGCGCGCATCCTCAACACTGGTCCAAGTGGCTGTCGCTGTGCGAGTTCTAGTACAACACAAACTGGCATGCGTCCACGGGCAAGTCGCCGTTCGAGCTTCTGTATGGCAGGCAACCAAGGTACTTTGGAATCACTGCTTCTGATCAAATTGCTTCCGTCGATGTGGAGTCGTGGTTGCAGGAGCGTGCGCTGGTGTTGGACTCGGTGCGACAGCACCTTCTTCGCATGCAGCAACGCATGAAGGCGCAGGCAGACAAGCATCGCACGGAGCGGACGTTCGCGTTGGGCGACGAGGTGTTCCTCCGCCTCCAGCCTTACATCCAGACGTCGGTGGCGCGGCGTGCCAACCACAACCTGGCATTCAAGTTGTTCGGGCCGTTCCGTGTCGTGGCGCGCGTCGGCGAGGTGGCGTACAAGCTGGAGTTGCCGCCGTCGAGCCGGGTGCACCCGGTGTTCCATGTGTCGCAGCTCAAGGCCTGCATCGGCCCCAGGCCGGATGTCTCCTCCAGCTTGCCGGAACCGGAGACGGTGTTCCAGGTGCCTGCACGAGTGCTGCGGCGTCGTCTTCATCAGCGGGGCGCGCGCGCCGTCGAGCAAGCCCTGGTGCAGTGGAGCGGCACTGCGGAGAAGGACGCGACGTGGGAAGACCTGGAGCAGCTGCGGCAGGCATTTCCGCAAGCACCTGCTTGGGGACAAGCAGGTTTCCAAGAGGGGGGGATTGTCAGCGACCCGGTCCTACCTGCAAGTGAGAGGGAAGCCGTAGGCCCAGTTGGAGGTGGCGCAAGGCCCAAGAGATCGCGCCGCCAGCCCGACTGGCTAGCTGGCGGTGCCTGGGTGGCGTAGCCACCTGCTACATAAGCACCGTACCTTCCTTTCTGTTTTCCTTGTCGAGTATTGAACCTGTAATGGACGGCAGTGCCGTATCGAATTAGCCCGGGGGTGGTGGGGAGGATCCAGAGCAATAAAGCAATCCTAGACTTGATCGAGATCTCGCCGAGTTCATCGTCTGTTCTTGGTAGTTCTTCATAATTCCTCTAGCTAGCACCTTACACTATACTTTACGATATGCATGGAAAATAAAAGGCAAATGCTCCAACCTATCGATTGAGCCGTTTGCCACTGTTTGTTTCAGCGATACTTGTCCTTTTGTGCCTAGCTACGAAAATGAGGACAGTCGTCCCGTCCTGAATTCAATCTGCCACGGGAAAAGAAGAGGCATCTCGGTTATTGATGAGTGCATGCTGGCTCTAGATACACTCCCGAAAGATATTGCAACCGATATACTCATAATGGGATGCTGGAACATATGGATATAGAGAAATGGAAAGATTTTTGAAGGAACTCGACCCGCTGAAACCTCCTGGAAACATCTACTCAAAAAAGATCTTCAAGTGCTCGGATATCGTATTAAGACCAAGCATTATGCTTGTCTGAAGAATTGGATTGAAGTCTCTTTGTAATTATTCATCATGTTAGCGAAAACTGGCATTGGTTAGATTTTTGAGGCGTTTTCATTCGTAAATATTTTGTTTTGGTTATATAATGAAAATTATACCGTAGAACTTTTTGTTCTACGGTCTTTGCCTCAAAAAGCTAATGTATATATGGCATTTTGTCTCTGCTCATTTATGCCCTAGTCTCTTTAACTGTACGCTCGATTAGCTGAATTTCTGATCCGATTGGACACGAATAGCTCGATTCCTTTCTTCACGCCTCTTGCCTCTTGCCTTGGCTGTCCGGCACAACCACGCCTGAGCGACTTCGCTGATTGCCTGGTTCCAGTATTGACCAGCTGGATCCCGTATTTTTTACCGCCCAAGCGCCGCGTCGCCAAATCGAGGGGGTATGTTGAAGATTAATTCTTTTTTTATTTTCAGCGTTATCATGAGATTTTTATACAGCGCTGCAAAATGAAAAGGAGAAATATGATATATTTTTTTAGATAGATTCACATAGAGGATCTCTTTACAATTTTTTGAAGAGAAACCAGAGCACTTCAAGAAATTCAAACAAGTTAGCGCTAGTTCTTGTGGGGGAACAAACTAATCTTTACTATTAAATCAGAATGCGTGGTATGGTGTCACAATCCAAATGGTGTCACAAGTCAAATGCCCTCACGCTACATAGTAATTACGCCTCTATGCCACCTATAAGTGAAGATACCGGTTCAGAAAAAAGAAAGAAAAAAACATGTTTTGTTTTCAACTACGGACGTTGCATGCAGCCTTATCGTTTTGGGGTTTGTTAGACTTGTTAGTTGAGCTTGATGCATGCATCTTATCTATTCATGGTTTGTTAGATTTTTGAATCCCTCCGGATATGAAGAAGGAAAATGCTTGGCTTAGGGCGACCTACGCGAGCAAACTTTAGGTCCTTTCCTCCGCGACGCGCGTACATCGCCCGTTCCGACTCGCGGGCATGCACTTTCCATCTAAAAAAACTTCTCCCGCACATACATGG
Organism: Poa annua; assembly: GCA_026929855.1. Classification (NCBI taxonomy): domain Eukaryota; kingdom Viridiplantae; phylum Streptophyta; class Magnoliopsida; order Poales; family Poaceae; genus Poa; species Poa annua. The sequence goes on along the minus strand of CM049439.1, from coordinate 22,988,826 downwards.
CTAGCTAGCTAGCTAACTACACGTCCGCTTGTAGCAGTCACGCGTACATCAGCAGCTAGCAATCACCTACAGAGCTAGCTAATTTCTCCAAGGACGTTCACGGCATGCACCAACAACTTGTAGCATGCACGTGCATAGCTAGCTAGCTACATGTTCGATGCCGTGCTTCCTCGCATGTGCACTACCAAGCTAAATCTATGCATGACTAACTATCGCGTATCGATCAGTTTGTCACTTTCTTACCTTGTTGTTCACAGTTTTACCACGCCTCTTAGTTGTATATACTCGAAGACGTAGTTGTGTGAGCATACACCCGCGAGTCAATGTTGTGACCCCTCTGGCCATGAATACAACAATTACAAGGAGACGATGAAGAAGTAGGAACATCCTCGGTGTCGCTTCATGTTGGCGATGCCAAATTTAAGAGATCGGGCCACCATGGATGATGATACACACAAACTTGTTGCAAGCTTTTATTGGTGTTTGTGTTTTCCCGATTTTTTTATGCTGCAAAGACATATTTTTTGTTGTCATCGCTTGTTAGTTTTGTTGAAACAATTGATGAGTTTTGTTGTAAATGAAGTTGCCATAAACACATAATTTTGGTGCACATGTTTTTTCTGGTTGCAATATTTTCTGATTTTTGTTGAGATAATTTTTCATTTTTGTTGAAATAGTTTGTGATTTTTGTTGTAAATGAAACTATATCAATTTTATTTTATTGAACCAACTTTTTATGCTGGAAACATTGTTTTTTGTTGTATTTATTTGTATTTTTTGTTGAAATTATTGTTCATTTTTGTTGCAAATGAATCTACAACAAAATTTTCTTTTTGGCTTACCCACTTATAAATTTCTATGAACACGTGATTTTTTGCTGTAATCGATCGAGATTTTTGTTGAAAGTGTCGGTGACAGTGTTGCAAAGCAATCTACAGCAAAAAAATGTTTCTAACCAATTTATTATATGTTACAACGATTTGTTGCAATAATATATATTTTTTATACCTAAGCTGGAGAAGTTTGTTGTAGTACTCCTGATTTTGTTGTGATACTAGGAGTAAATCAACATGGTGGCATTTCTATTGTAAATATCACCAAGGTTAGGGGCAACACAATCTACCGTTCGTTTAAGTGGAGCAGTTGTGTTCTGCGGGTTGTTTTCAGGAAACATGGAGGGCTAAAATGTAAAAACGCACTGACCTGATTGTGAACGTACGATGTCTATCCGACGGACAGGAAAGGGACCTAGATTGCCCTTTTTTAGGGCGACCTACGCGTAGCGTCCGCCAAGAAGAACCAGATGACATCCCTCACTCGCTTAATTGTCGCATGCGGCTTCTTCTTCTATTATATCCTTCTCAGTTTCGTGCACTGAACCACCAAGCACAGGGGGAACGAGCAGCGGCAGCAGAACAACACGAAGGGAGAGAGAGCAGCTAGCATGACCAGCGAAGAGCGAGCACAAGGTCGGCCATGGCATGCTGCTTCTGCGGCGGGAACGCGGGTCACCGGCGGTGCTCGCTGTGTGTGAAGATTGTGTTCTCGCCTTCTCGTCGAGCTGCTTTGCCTGGTTGCTCCGGCTCCACCGCCACCGTTGCCGTCAGTGACACTCAGCCTCGCCACCGCGGTCGCCGCGCAATCGACCGGCGGGCCGTGGATGCAGTTGCAGTTCAGTAGGCCGCCGCCATCGACTGGCATCATGGTGCAACCCTGCAAGCTCCTACTTCTCAGGCGACAGCGCTCCACGGAGTTGGCCCAGTGCTGCCGGGAGCTGGACGAGGGGCACCATGCCTAGACGGCGCATCGGAAGGAGGCGCGCGCGTGGCGGCTGAAGCGGGTAAAGCTTCAGCTGAAGTCGGAGCGAGCGTGCCGATGGCGGGAGGCCGCGGAGAAGTTTGAGGCTAAGATGCGCATGTTGTGGAAGGAGCAGGCGGCCTCCGTGGGGCGACTATGCAGTTTTGTTTGTTCGGCGCTGCACAAAGAGATTACAGCAGGAAGCTGGAGCTGAACGTGCTCTCCCGTGCATGTAGAGTCCACGTCTATGTGTGCGCACACGTTATTGCAGAAGAAGACAAGGCGGTCGTTGTCGTTGCTGCTTCTGCTAGAGGTGCCAAGCATGAGATCAGATGCACCAACTAGTCAGCGTCCAAGTTCCATGCAAATAGTTCAGCGGCCATGCTGGGACAACGAGGGTACCGTGTAGGACATACGACCATGGATGAGAGTAACATATGCATGCGAACGAGAAAGGCCGTCTCCGCACGGATGTGAGCCGGCGATGAGAAAAACTCAAACTATGCAGATGTGCACGTCGACGAGGTGCAGAGGTCACTTTAGCTAGGTGTGCATGGATGACGAGAAGGGCAGAGGGGTCTGCCCATCGTGATGGCTGATTAAATTGGTCGACCATGAGACTGTCACAGAGCACTAGGGATGCGAGGGTGGGACACATAGGATAAGTGGGATAAGTCCGGTGAGTGGTAGAGTATTTTGTCAAACGGGTCCATTGATTACTTCCGTTTCCGGTAGGCTGGGTTCAAGGGCATCATCTTTCTCAAGTCTATGCAATCTATTCGATTGCTTTACTTCTGAATATTTTCTTATTTCATAATACTTTGTGCCAGCTTGTATGCAAACTACTTCCTCTGTAACTAAATATAAGATGTTTTGGTACTTCAATTGGAACTACCAAAACGTCTTATATTAATATACGGAGGGAGTAATATACAAACTATGATCATTTAATTCATTCGTGAAAGAACATTTTCTTTACCCGCACATTTGCGCGGCTATATTCGCCAAGTACCTTTACATTATTTTGATTTTATTCTTTATTCTAATTAATATTTGATTAAATTTGATGCTACAATATAACTAATATAATGTTCAACCACAATCACCAAGTACCTTTAAACTTGTATTTATTTTTATCAGTTTCTATAATAAAACTAATATGCAATTAATTTATAAAAGTGTTGGTTGTAGCTAAACCGTGTGTCCTTCTAGCAATAAAAACTTATCTTGGTATTTATTTGCTTGTAATATATTATTAAATTGTTGGTTGGCCTAACATTGTCATGTGAATGACCAAAAGACAAATACAATTGTGATATTATCTCGTCATGCAGAGCCAACGGCTTGAATCTCAGCGTTCTCTCTTCTGCTACTTATCCATATTGTCTATCTCAACCCAACACTTTTGTTCACAAATGTTGTATCAATAGTATGATGCATTCTCATATGAGCCAACTTATTATTGGGAGCATCATGCTTTGATTGCTTTATATACCTTCGTTAAATCATCTGAAAGCATAGCACATGCACTACATGTTATTTCAAAGGGAGGACATGCCCCATATGATTTGAACGTTATTTCAGATGGAAAATTCTGACCCAAACTCGAATGGAAGCATGTGATCATAAAATAACGAAAACCAGCCTGACAAGTCCTGATATGGAATTAGGGATGTAAATGGTCACATATATGGCACCGCATAGTCCCACATAACTTGGTCAACTGTTCAAAACGTTTTTTATTTCCTAGAAAAATTAAGTAGCAGCCAACAAATACAGGATTCGGTGACGCCATTGATATGTCCATTTACATCCCTATCTGGAATGGCCATGTATTATAATGGCAGCATGTATGGCCTCTGAGCATAGTCGCTTATCGTAGAACGATACCATTAGGTCCTAATCGTTGCAGACTTTGACATAGGCTAAGGGAGTAAGGGGTCTTGATGTTTATGCCACTTCCTCAGCGTGTGAACGTGAAAGGCCTTGCATGGGTAACCACATCATCGGCCTTTGAGCATCGTCGCTCATCTAATATAGGGCACTATATATCAGAGCGGGGTATAAAATTTCCCTTAAAATATTCAAAGTAACCTTAGTCATTTCTTCACCTAGGGTCGAGAGTTTCAGATCAGGTTTGTAATTACCATCGGCCATTCAACTTCATATCTTTTTCTCCCTTTTGTTTAGCTTTTACTTGATGTCGGCACCCGCCCAACCGGGGTGTCCATAGTTGAATGTGGGCACAAGATCATCAGAAGACCCGGCAGGAGGCCGGAAGGCTGCCTCCCGGGCCCCGGGAGGGGCATGCGCAGCCGCGCCAGGAGGAGTTCCCAGGTTGCGCTACCCCGGGATTGAAGCCCCCGTCGGGGGTTGACGTGGTCATGCAGGCCGCGACGCGTGGAGTGCAGGTGGCACTGCCACCAACCATCGTCATGGGCGCGACTAGACTTGGCCATCGTGCGGCACCGCGTGGCCGGGCGCGTGTCATGGCGCGCTTCAACTCCCCTTCCCTATAAAGCTGGCATCAGGGGGAAGGAGAAAGAGGTCGGGAGGTTGGTCGGTCGAGAGACTGGTCGGAGGAACCAGACGCTTGATTCCAAAGGTAGGAGATAGCTACAGTTGAGGGGCAAGGAACCCAAGGAGGGTGACAACATTGTAGCCCTGTACAATATCATAATAAGAGATCAGACAAGCAGGACGTAGGATCATCCGGCGGGGATGAACTAAACCTGGGTAAACCTCGTGTTCGTGTCCCCTTGGTAACTCCAAGCCCGTGCCTACGGGGATCCTCTCAGCGCCTCATCTGTCCCTTACCGAACAACAAAGGGGGAGTTCTCGCTTCTTCCCCGGTGTCCGCGAGTGCGAACGCGACACTTGACGACTTACCTTTTTGATGCGCATATGCATCTCTATGCAATCTTTAAGAACCATTGCATCAAGAACTCTAGATTTGGGTATTACAACATAGAATTCCACGAAATAAAGATGTCCTCAGGAATGAAATTTCCAATTAAGTAATGAAAGAACTCCTTTGGGCTAGATTTTGCACATTGGTATTTTTTTCTGGATAATGCTAGCCATTCATACAACCCAAATGGCCATTATGGCATGCCAAATATTTGAGGTCAACTAATCAATGCAATTAATGTCATCGCACAAAATGTTGGATGTTGTATTCGGGTTTTTTAGTTACATATTTTAACTGAACGCAAGCAAACTTTCAATTGCATATGTATTGAATTTAAATTTATATCAACTAAACTATGATACTCCCGATCTTCAATACCAATTGTATATTCACGCTCAATCTGTTGGAAGCAAAACAAAAACAAAAAATCTTACACCATAGGAGAACACATGTGAAGTCCCCATTGTTGTGTATCCTTTTCACTATCTATATTAGCGTGATGCACTATACTAGAATTATATAAATATTGTTTTTTCATAGTTGGAGGACTGCAATGGAAGTTGAAAAGTGACAACGGAGAGATTGGGGAAGGTAAGAGAAAGATACACTGCGCACAGTGGATTATAGCGAGTGTCGACGGTGCTACAAAATCTGCACCCCTATATGAAATAGATAAAAACAACATGTCTATTTTTTTTGATAGTTCTAAGTTTTCGCCGTAGCAACGCGCGGGCATTCAGCTAGTGTTAATATAGAAGATGAAATCCATACCGAAGACAATTTTGCCATCAACACGAAAGATAACAACATGAGTGATCATGACAAGTATTTAATTCATCTCCTACAAAATCTACTAGTGGTTTCCATGTAACGAGAAAGTAACGAGAAAGTTTTAGGGTGTGTTCAAATTGTACTCCATCATAATGAAATTATGTCTGCCTCACTTTTCTCGTTTAACTTCTCTTCCGCTAGCACACATTTTTATTTACTTAGGGGGCCTCAATTTTAGTTTCGCCCCGAGCCCCTTAAAATCTCAGGACCGGCCCTGGTCTCAAGTAACGAAGACCAGGATACTCATTATTTCCCCACTTAGCTACATTATTCGTGTCGTTGACAAAGCATCGTACCTGCCTGAGTATGGGCATCGTTGTTGACAAAGCCGAAGCGACCGTACCATTATTCGTCTAGGGAGATATCATAGCTGATATACATTTCGTGAGGCAGAATTGAATCATATACCCTCATAACCTGCAGCTGGTCCATGCCAATCGTGTGCTTCAATATGCTCAAAATTTTCAGACCGGCGGTCAGTTGGTACATCTAAAGAAACAAAGTACTAGAACCACACATTGTTACATAATAAATTAAAACCATTATCTATACCCGAAGTCGAGTTCATCACTTCACGTTTTCTGTAGTACATTAAATGGCCAAAATGATACTTGTTCTTTAGTTTGATCCCATAAATTCATCTTGAGGAGATTATTCTTCTCTTGGCCATAGAGTTATTAGCATGGGTTTGACTCCTCCTATTCATCTAAATAACAACTCAAAAATAATTTCTGGTCCAATAAGAATAAACAATACTGATCCATTTCAAATAATATAGATGATGGAGAACTCCTCTAAATAAAAGTACCAAATGCGTTCAACAAGAAAACAGTTCAAACATAACCTAGAATCTTGACTGATAACGATTTAAAATTGGGGACAGATTTGCAAAAGGTAATTGGAGTATCGGAGGACAAACGTTTGTAGGGAGCAAAGGTATCATGTCTCGCGCTAAATTATTTTGGTACGAGCGCCTCGACCTTTAAGGCCTTGTTTACTACAGGAGTTTTCTAGGGGATGGGAAAAGTGGGGCTGGAGGGGATTTGGTGAACACGCAATCCCCACACATCCCCACAAATACTTTTCCCCTAAAATACACTAGAGTGGACTAGAGTTTTTGTTTTGGGTAAAAATGAGTTGGTTGGTGGGGGATATTTGGGGATTATTCCATCCGATCCCCTAAAATACACTAGAGGTAAACACACTTGTGAGCATTTTTAGGATTCCAAATAATCCCCTTCCATCCACACACTTGAAGCCTAACGTGGTTCGGTGGCGGGTACAATGTCGAGCTAACTGTACCACCGCTTGTTATCTCCTCTGTGCCTTTTGTGTTTGGTCGCCTGCATTGGTGCGGAAGTCCGGTACGAGCTTGGATGCGGCAGCATATGGCCGTACCGCTCCTCGTTAAAAATAATTTCTTGCTTCTTTATTTTTTTCCAAAAAAATTCGCTTAGTCTGGACGTACGGTGGTGGTTATGGCGGCAGCGGACATCAGTCACTCGTTATATCTTTTGAAACTTTAGGTGAATATTTTGGTTTTGACCAGGAGCAAGCATACGGCCACACAATACGGTCCTATAGCAAGAAACACCTCATTTTTTCTTGGATTTTTCTAAGGAATTAAAATATTAGTCCAATAAAATATATTTTTGGAGATTCTAGAAGTACTAAATTTTACCGGTCGAGCACTCCATGCCTCCTCTTCAAATTGGACATAAAGAAAGTCTTTGACTCGGTTAGATGGGAGTATCTCATTGATCTTCTTTGGCACTATGGGTTTCCTTCTAGTTCCTGTGATTGGGTTTAGACATTGCTCTCCACCTCCAGCTAACACGTTCTCCTCAACGACGTGCCTTGTGAGCCTATCAAGCATGGGAGGGAGCTGCGGCAAGGCGACCACTTATCCCTCCTCCTATTCGTTTTGGCTATAGACACTATCAACCCTATCCTCAAAAAAGCAATTGACCAAGGTCATCTCCACCCTCTTCGAGGGAGAGCTCCCATTGCGCACCTCCTTGTATGCCGATGATGCGACCGTTTTTATTGCGCGGATCAAGCAGTATATTCAATTCTTTGCGACCACCCTTGCCTCTTTTGGAAATGTGACCGGGCTATGCGCCAATAGCCAAAAAAGCCTTGTTTAAACATGCATAAAATTGCCCGTATTTTCCACGCAGTAGAAACGCGGTAAGTTATCCTCCGGTATCATCGTCGACGTGTATTTGCTGAAAATCTTATTCGAGTTGTCGGAGGAGGATCAGCCGGAGTAGGGGGGGGGGGGGGGGGGGGGGGGCACCGCGCCACATCCGCACAAACGAAAGGGCGTGCACTCTTTTTCTGGCGAACCATTGTGTGTGTCTAGCGTGCCAATGATGTATGTTCCAACATAAATGTTGTGAGCGGCTTTATAGGACTCGGTGACATGGCTGAAGAAGTTGCAGCATCGCCAACGAATTACACGCGGGAGAATAGCAAGCATGCTTCACACACGTCGAGGGGGTCCAAAGAGGCAAACCGGTGGGAAAAGCAACACAAAACAATTATAGTTTTCCTTTTCGTTTGACATAAGGGAAACTATCGCACGCGTTTATCTCTCGCGTAGGGCATCTAATGGACTGCACACTGTACGATGTAACCCAACAATCCACATTGTTAACCGTAAATAACCAAAGCGCGCAATAGAACACACGTTCAACATAAGAGAATCGTCTGATATGTTGGCCTTAGCATAGGCTTGACCCGCCCATGCGGTTTGTATATTACCGTAAACAATTAAACAGTCACACGGTCTGTAGACTGTACAAGTACGCTGTCTAATACTATTATGCAAGTGCATATTGGCATCACGGTCTGACAGTAGTTCTTTTTGTATCCCTGCCTTAATTAAGTGCGATTAATTAGGTCGCAATCCCTTAACTAGACAGTACCTATGCTACAGCTTATTCAAACGAGTCTTTAATTCCCTGCACTTTGCGAACCGAAGCCCCCCTACAGGCTACAATGCCATCCGTACAAATTAATCCGCACTACTTGACATATAAGTAGAAGAATGACGCCCCTTGCACTTTGTATCCGTAGATATTCACGCATGGTCTGGGTGCACCTCGGCACCTGGGTGCAACACAGCCAACCAGAAAAAGAAACAAGTTATCTTCTATAACAATAACACTTCGTATGCCACCTGGACCAACTAATGTGGCTCGAGCTTAACTAAACTGATCCATCCTTTGTTGTGTGAGTGACGGCGCTCGCTATGTCAAAGCGTGCCTACACGTGGTAGCTCAAGCGATTAGTCTTCTCAAAAGGATTTGTTGCACTATACTCTTGTTCCGAACAGATTGCATGTAAATTTGGTCAAGATGAGACTGAACTAGCTTTGTTGTTGAATACTCTATGCTAAGCAAAGCAGCACTGCGAGTTATTTTAGCGATGTGTGAATATTTTGATTTCGGTGGCATTGGCATGGACGCCATAGTGTACATCGACTTAGGTTGCACCCGCAATTTGTTTGGACTTTGGATGCCACCGCTGAGCCACCGCAAAGATGTACTTTTGCATATCTGTGGTGAACTATTCTACTCCCTCCGTTTTTAAATTTGCATATCTGTGGTGAACTATTCTACTCCCTCCGTTTTTAAATTTGCATATCTGTGGTGAACTATTCTACTCCCTCCGTTTTTAAATATAGGATGTTTAGCTTTTTTTCACATTTACATGTTACATATATCTAGACATGTTTTATTGTCTATGTACACTCATTTTACTACGTACCTAGACAACATGTACAATATCTCAAACATCTTATATTTAAAAACGGAGGGAGTAGTAGCTGATTTGTTTTGATATGAAGTCGCAAGAATGCGCTCAGATTTTTATGTAGTAGCAAAAAAATTGAGCCGAAGTCTAAAGACTGCACTCAAAATATGTTGGCAAAACTAAAATCATGGAACATAGACACCCAGTATGCCACTTAAGTCACCACATGGCATATGTGGTGAGCAAATTTATTTATACAAAAAGTATGCCACTTAAGTCCTATATTTGAATACCATTTTGTTAAAGGGGAACAAATTACTCATCAAATACCTTTCAAAGAACCGTGTGTGATGTTCGACAACAACACATAGTTAAAAAAAATAAAACGGTGTGTGACATACGGTTTTTTCGGAAAAAATCCGAACATAGTTTTTTTAATGTGCGTGATGAACCAGTAAAAAACAATCATCATAATGGGTTGGTTTTTGACACAAAGGCACCTTATACCAATGAACAATGGTGTCAAACAAAATTTCAACATTTTAGTTTAATTTTCCAGAAATGGAATATTTTTTGTGATTCATTGCACTCAGTTTTTACGGAAGAAAGTGTGTGCTGTAAACGACATTCACTCGAGGATTCCGTATAAAAATGTGTGTGATATATAAGATAGTATCCCATAGTTTAAAGAAAATTGTGTGGGACACAACATAATGTTTTTCATCATAATGGGTTCATTCTTGACAAGTTGTGCCTTTTGCCAAACTAAACAACATTACAAAGTGAGCTCTCAACTTACCATTTTTAAGTGTAAAAAAGTGTTTTCTACAGTAAGTACAAGAATATTGTGGAAAATAGCATAATACAATTTTCACACATATTAGACCATATCTGATGGATGATACCAAAATATTATGATTTTCTCGCTTTCTAGATAGTTTTAAGAGATTACAATTTTAAAAAGTATCGCGCAATTTGGGCACCATCGTGAACATTAACTTAGGTTACACTCACAATTTGTTAGTACTTTGGATGCCACCGAAAAGATTGTACTTTGCATATGAGTGGTAAACTATTTTCGTAGAGAAATTTTATTTTGAGCCAAGGTCCAAAGACCGAACTCTATTATCTCGTTAATTAGGAAGTAAATCGTTGCAACACGTTGATAACAAATCACTGATCACCTATCCTTTAAAAATTGTGTGTGATGTTCAGCCATCGCACACGGTTAAAAAAAATAAAAAGATATCCAATGCAACCGCACACGGTTTTTCAAAAAGAAAAAGTGTGCGATTTAGAAGGCAATCACACACATTTTAAAAAAATGTGTATGATGCACCATTGATACGTCTCAAACGTATCTATAATTTCTTTTGTTACATTCTTATATTATACCAATTGCTACATGTTTTATATACACTTTATATCAGTTTTATGCAATTCTGGGACTAACCTATTAACAAGATGTCACAGTGCCAGTTCTTGTTTTCTGCTAATTTTGGGTTTAGAAAAGTTGTTCTGGAAATATTCTCGGAATTGGACGAAACAAAAACCAAAGTGCCTATTTTTCCTGGAACCTTCGCGAAGACCGAAGAGGAGACGGAGAGGGGCCATGAGGCAGCCACACTAGGTGGCGGCGCCCCCACCCCCCTTCTGCTGCACCGCCACATGGTGTGGGCCCCTCGGTCGCCCACCGACGTTACCTTTTCGCCTATAAAAGGACCCCCACGGGAAAAACCCTAGACATAACACTTTTCGACGAAACATCCCGTAGCCGCCGTCATAGCCAACACTAGTTCACGGGGGGGGGGGGGGGGGGGGGTTCAGAAGCTCTTCCCGGCACCCTGCTGGAGAGGGGAATCATCACCGGAGGGCTCTACATCACCATGCCCGCCTCCAGACTGATGCGTGAGTAGTTCATCCTTGTACTATGGGTCCATAGCAGTAGCTAGATGGTTGTCTTCTCCACTTGTACTATCATGTTTAGATCATGTGAGCTGCCTATCATGATCAAGATCATCTTATTGTAATGCTACATGTTGTGTTTGCTGGGATACGATGAATATTGAATACTATGTCAAGTTTCTTAATTATATATCATGTGTATGTTATTTATGATCTTGCATGCTCTCCGTTGCTAGTAGATGCTCTGGCCAAGTAGAAGTTTGTGACTTGAAGACGGGGTATTTATGCTAGATAGTGGGTTCAGTCTCCATTTAATTTGGGGGAGTGACAACAACCTCTAAGGTTGTGGATGTACTGTTGCTAGTAGGGGTAAAACAACGATACTTTGTCTAAGGATAATTGTGTTGCCTACATTACGCACTTTACTTAATACAATAATCTGTTGATTGCAACTTAATACTGAATGGGATGCGGACGCTAACCGGAAGGTGGATTATTAGTCATAGATGCGGTTGGAACGGTCTATGAATCATGTTGTAATGCCCAAGTAAATCTCATAGTAGACACTGTGACTAGTATATGCATTGTTATGCATTTCTTTATTTTGTCAATTGCCTAGCTGTAATTTGTTTACCCGCATGTTAGTTATTATTTATTATGGAGAGACACCACTAGTGAACTGTGGACCCCGGTCCATTCTTTTACATCGATAATACAACCTACTGCAAACACTATTTCCTTTCATTCTCTGCGAACAAACATCATTTTCCACACTATACGTCTAATTCTTTGTTTTCAGCAAGCCGGTGAGATTGAGAACCTCACTGTTGAGTTGGGGCAAAGTATCTTGGTTGTGTTGTGTGCAGGTCCCTCGTCAACTCCATCAAGACTTTCTGGCACCATTACCAGGGAGAAGATTGTCTGGTGCGGTTGACACTTTCAGAAGCGTCTTCATCTCCTACTGGTTCGATAACCTCGGTTTCATAACTGAGGGAAGACTGGCTGCTACACTCATCACACCTTCCTCTTGGGGTTTCCCAACTACATGCCCGTGTACATCAAGATTTTCTGGCGCCGTTGCTGGGGAGAAGGAGCACCTCTGTTCAGCAAGGCTTTATCTCCCTGCAACAGCCAAGATTTTCTAGCGCCGTTGCTGGGGAGATCAAGCACTTCTGCAAGTTGAGTCTCTCAATTCCAATCTCTTTACTTTGTTATTGTCTTGCTTAGTTTATTTTTATTACTGTCTTGTTTGCGTTTTATTGTAAAAAACAAAAAAAAAATAGTTACTTGCATTTATTTCTTTATTTCGGTTTTGCTTTATTTTTGTCAAAATGAATACTCCTGAGAACACTAAGTTGTGTGACTTCACTAGCACAAATAATAATGATTTCATATGCACTCCTATTGCTCCACTTGCTTCTAAAGCAGACTTTTATGAAATTAAACATGCTTTGTTAAATCTTGTTATGAAAGAGCAATTTTCTGGTGTTAGTACCGATGATGTTGCTGCCCATCTTAATAATTATTTCCTTTTTCTTTGAGAGGAAGAGCTAAAGAATGGTTATTATCTTTGCCTAGAAATAGTATTGATTCATGGGCTAAATGCAAAGATTCTTTCATTGGAAAATATTATCCTCCTACTAAGATTATTTCTTTAAGAAGTAGCATTATGAACTTTAAACAATTTGATAATGAACATGTTGCCCAAGCATGGGAAAGAATGAAATCTTTGGTAAAGAATTTCCCTACCCATGGACAGACTGCTTGGATGATCATCCAAACCTTTTATGCAGGACTGAACTTTTCTTCAAGGAACCTTCTTGATTCAGCTGCTGGAGGTACCTTTATGTCCATCACTTTGGGTGCTGCAACAAAGCTTCTTGATGATATGATGATTAATTATTCTGAGTGACACACCGAAAGGGCTCCCCAAGGTAAGAAGGTAAATTCTGTTGAACAAACCTCTTTTTTGAGTAATAAGATTGATGTTATTATGTCTATGCTTGTGAATGGTAAATCTCATGTTGATCCAAATAATGTTGCCTTAGCTTCATTGGTTGCACAAGAAGAGCAAGTTGATGTAAACTTCATTAAAAATAATAATTTTAACAACAATGCCTACAAGAATAATTTTGGTAATAACAATTATAAGCCTTATCCTGCTAATAATGGTAATACTTATTCTTATGGTAGATCTGGCATGCCTAGTGAGGAGAGGATTTTAGAAATTGAAAGAGCCACTAAGAACTTTATGCAAACGCAATATGACCAAAATAAAATATTCACTAAAACTATGGAAGAACAATCTGCTATGTTGAAAAACATTAGTTATCAAATGGAGAAATTAAATAGGGAAATCTCTGGTTTTCAAACTAAAGATTTCAAAGGCTGAAACTTGTATTTCATCCATGTCTGAAGCACAGTCTTCTTTTATTAATAAAATGGCTGCTAAACCTGAAACTATTGATGATAATCCTTTTGCTACTGCAAATGCCATTCAAGTTAGAATTGATGATAATGTTAAGACGATGGCTGAATTGCATGCTAGTTAGGAAAGAGAAGATAAAATAGCTAGAAAGAATAATATAGCTAGAGTTTGCACTATTACTACTATAGAAAATAATAGTACTTCACATGCTAGTAAACCTCCTACTATTAATGGTAACATAATTGGTGTTGGCAATGTTTCCTCTACTACTTCAAAATGTTTAAAATTACCTAAAACCACTGAAACAATTCCTGATAAAAGTGCTGAAATGTTTAAGAACATAGGAGACAATGGTCCTATTTCTTTTGATGATAATAACTTTGACTTTGATGATTGTAACATTTCTGGAGTTATTAAGTTCTTGCAAAAGTTAGCTACAAGTCCTAATGCTAATGCTATAAATATGGCTTTTACAAAACATAGTACAAATGCTCTCATTCAAGCTAGGGAAGAGAAATTAAAACATGAAGCTTCTATCCCTAGGAAGTTAGAAGATGGTTGTGAGCCCGTTATTAAAATAAAGGTGAATGAATTTGATTGTAATGCTTTATGTGACCTTGGTGCAAGTATCTCTGTAATGCCTAAGAAACTTTATGATATGTTTGATTTGCCACCTTTGGAACATTGTTATTTGGATGTTTTTCTTGTTGATAATGCTATGAAGAAACCTTTGGGGAGAGTTGATGATGTTCTTATTATGGTTAACAATAACCTTGCCCCCATTGATTTTATTGTTTTGGATATTGAATGCAATGCATCTTGTCCTATTGTTTTGGGAAGACCTTTTCTTAAAACTGTGGGTACTATTATTGATATGAAAGAAGGAAATATTAGATACCAATTCCCACTCAAGAAAGGTATGGAACACTTCCCTAGAAAAAAAATGAATCTACATTTTGTTTCTATTATTCGAACAAATTATTATGTTGATGCTTCTTCTCTAGGAAACACTTGAGTTTTACTTTCTGTGCCTAGCTGAAAGGCATTAAAGAAAAGCGCTTATGGGAGACAACCCAATATTTTATTTCTGTCATTTTTCTTTTATTTGAGTCAAGGAGCTTGCTTACCTCTGTAACAACTCCTTTGTATCTTTATTTTTTTCGCATTGTTGTGTCAAGTAAAGCCTCTAGTAGAAAGTTGATGCTAGATTTGGATTTCTTCACAGCAACAGATTTTCTACTGTCCACCGTTTACTTCGTAATAAATTCTAGAAAAATCGAAATGACCTGATATTTTTTGTGCGTGATACTCAGATATGTACGCAACTTTCATTAGTTTTAAAGATCTGAGCAAGTTAAGTGACTCGAAAAAATCCGTCTTCACGGACTGTTCTGTTTTTGACAGATTCTGCCTTTTCTTTTGCATTGTCTCTTTTACTATTTTTGAGTGGATGTTTTTGCTCCACAAAATACCAGTGGCTGTAGCTGATGTCCAGTTGCATGGGTGATGATTGTGTCCTTGTCGAACATGTGAATTTTTGATTATGCACTAACCCTCTAATGAAGATTACTTTGAGTTTGGTGTGAAGGAAGTTTTCAAGGATCAAGATAGAGGATGATATGATGTGATCAAGAAGAGTCAAAAGCCTAAGCTTGGGGATGCCCCCGTGGTTCACCCAAGCATATTTCAAGAAGACTCAAGCGTCTAAGCTTGGGGATGCCCAAGTCATCCCCTTCTTCATCAACAAACTATCAGGTCATCTCTAGTGAAACTATATTTTAATTCTCTCACATCTTATGTGCTTTACTTGGAGCATCTGTTTGCTTTTATTTTTGTTTTGTTATTTTCATTTTCTGAATAAATTGCATCCTAGCATTCTTTTGTGGGAGAGAAACACGCTCCGCTTTTTCATATGAATACTTGTATTCTTCATTTATGTTCATGGCGAAAGTTGAAAGCCTCAGCACTTATTATTTATGTTTATGGTGAAAGCTTAAAGCCTCAGCACTTATTGTTTATGTTTATGGCGAAATCTGAAAGCCGCAACATTTATGAAATACTCTCTTGTCTCATTATTAAATACTTAGAGAGTTTATGTTTAAATAAGTTGATTGGTGTTTGGTAGGAAACAGAAAATGCTACATGTGGTAGATGGTATAATGAAAAGACATACATATTCTTATAGATCATTGTCTTGTATGTTGTGGTGCTTGCCAATTGTTTTGAGCTCTCAAGTAGATCATGTTTAAGGTCTTGCATCATGTGGTTAAAAACCTATTAGTGAAGAACTACCGTAGAGCTTGTTGAAACTTGGTTTGCATATTTGGTATCTCTAAGGTCTAGATATTTTCTAGTAAAAATGTTTGAACAACAAGGAAGACAATGTAGAGTCTTATAATGTTTGCAATACGTTTTTATGTACGTCTTGTTGTGCTAGTTGTACTGAGAGGGAATGCTTCTCGTGGATCCAAAACTTTGAGCCAAAACCCATGTCATTTGTGTCCACCATACCTACCTACTATGTGGTATTTCCTGCCATTCCAAGTAAATACTTCGTGTGCTACCTTTATTCAAAAGCTATTATCCCTTATTTGTGTTAATGTTTTATAGCTCATGAGGAAGTATGTGGTGTTTTCGATATCAACCTTGTTATTTTGTTTTGACAAACTTTCACCAATGGACTAGTGGCACATCGACTTATCCAATAATTTTGCAAAAAGAGCTGGCAAATGGGGTGCCCAGTCCCAATTAATTACAACTTTAGCTGCTTCATTCTCTTCACATTTTTGCCCTGATCCCATCAGCTAAGCAATAATACCATTTTTAATTGCATGTGTAAACAAAAGAGAACAAGAAGGATGATAACGTCCTTCAATGGGAGCCGCTCTTAAAAGTCTGGTTGACAAGGGGGGTAGAGTGCCCATTACCATTCGTTGACAACAACAAACACCTCTCAAAAACTTACTTTATGCTCTCTATATGATTTCAAAAACCTATTAAAACTAAAAAGCTCTAGCACATGTTTGTATCCCTGCTTCCCTCCGCGAAGGCCTTTCTTTTACTTTATGTTGAGTCAGTTTACCTATTTCTTTCTATCTTAGAACTAAACACTTGTGTCAACTTTGTGTGCAACAATTCTTATATGCTTACTTATTGCACTTATTATATTTCTTTGTGTTGACAATTATCCATGAGATATACATGTTGAAAGTTGAAAGCCAATGCTGAAACTTAAATCTTCCTATGTGTTGCTTCAATGCCCTTTTACTTAGAAACTATTGCTTTATGAGTTAACTCTTATGCAAAACTTTTTGATGCTTGTCTTAAAAGTACTATCCATGAAAAGTTTTTGCCTATATGATTCAGTTGTTTACTCCTTATCTATTTGGTAGCAAACTATAGACCATTGCCTTGAGTCACTTCATTCATAACATGAGCCTTATAATATTATTTGATCAAGATTGTGTGAAAGCATGTCACTACAAAAATTATTTTGTTGTTATCGTTTTACCTACTCGGGACGAGTAGAACTAAGCTTGGGGAAGCTTGATACGTCTCAAATGTATCTATAATTTATTTTGTTCCATGCTTATATTATACCAATTACTACATGTTTTATATACACTTTATATCATTTGTATGCATTTTCTGGGACTAACCTATTAACAAGATGCCACAGTGCCAGTTCCTGTTTTCTGCTCTTTTTGGTTTCAGAAAAGTTGTTCTGGAAATATTCTTGGAATTAGACGAAACAAAAACCAAAGTGCCTATTTTTCCTGGAACCTTCGCGAAGACCGAAGAGGAGACGGAGAGGGGCCACGAGGCAGCCACAATAGGTGGCGGCGCCCCCCAACCCCCCTTCTGCCGCGCCGCCACATGGTGTGGGCCCCTCGGGCGCCCACCGACGTTACCCTTTCGCCTATAAAAGGACCCCCACGGGAAAAACTCTAGACAGAACACTTTTCCACGAAACATCCCGTAGCCGCCGCCGGCACCAACCCTAGTTAGGGGGGGGGGGGGTTCAGAAGCTCTTCCCGACACCCTGCCAAAGAGGGGAATCATCACCGGAGGGCTCTACATCACGATGCCCGCCTTCGGACTGATGCGTGAGTAGTTCATCCTTGGACTATGGGTCCATAGCAGTAGCTAGATGGTTGTCTTCTCCACTTGTGCTATCATGTTTAGATCGTGTGAGCTGCCTATCATGATCAAGATCATCTTATTGTAATGCTACATGTTGTGTTTGCTGGGATCCGATGAATATTGAATACTATGTCAAGTTGCTTAATTATATATCATGTGTATGTTATTTATGATCTTGCATGCTCTCCGTTGCTAGTAGATGCTCTGGCCAAGTAGATGTTTGTGACTCCAAGAGGGGGTATTTATGCTAGATAGTGGATTCAGTCTCCATTTAATCTGGGGGAGTGACAGCAACCTCTAAGGTTGTGGATGTACTGTTGCTACTAGGGGTGAAACATCGATGCTTTGTCTATGGATAATTGTGTTGCTTACATTACGCACTTTACTTAAAATAATAATCTGTTGCTTGCAACTTAATACTGAATGGGTGCGGACGCTAACCGGAAGGTCGATTATTAGTCATAGATGCGGTTGGAACGGTCTATGAATCATGTTGTAATGCCCAAGTAAATCTCATAGTAGACACTGTGACTAGTATATGCATTGTTATGTAGTTATTTATTTTGTCAATTGCCCGGCTGTCATTTGTTTACCCGCATGTTAGTTATTATTTATTATGGAGAGACACCACTAGTGAACTGTGGACACCGGTCCATTCTTTTACATCGATAATACAACCTACTGCAAACACTGTTTCCTTTCATTCTCTGCAAACAAACATCATTTTCCACACTATACGTCTAATCCTTTGTTTTCAGCAAGCCGGTGAGATTGACAAGCTCACTGTTGAGTTGGGGCAAAGTACCTTGGTTGTGTTGTGTGCAGGTCCCTCGTCAACTCCATCAAGATTTTCTGGCACCATTGCCAGGGAGAAGATGGTCTGGTGCGGTTGACACTTTCAGAAGCGTCTTCATCTCCTACTGCTTCGATAACCTCGGTTTCATAACTGAGCGAAGACTTGCTGCTACACTCATCACACCTTCCTCTTGGGGTTTCCCAACTACGTGCCCGTGTGCATCAACCATAAACAAATCATTTTATGACATAAATGCACCTTGTACCATAATAAACAATAGTACTAAAGAAGTTTTATACTTTTATTTTAAAAATGCCCAAAAGTGATTAGTTTTTTTATGCATTACACACTTTTTCCACACAAAAAGGTGTGTGATGTAAGAGGAAATGACTAACGGTTTTCATATAAAAATGTGTGTGATCGATGTAGAAGGGAATCATAAACGGTTTTAAAAACAAACTAGTGAGGGATGCACCATAGTTTGTTTTGTCATAATTGGTCCTATTTTTGGTAAAATGGTGCCTTTAACTGAACAAAACAAACATTGCCAAATTGATCGTTCAACTTTTGTATAAAAAAATATTTTCATTTTCTAAGTGAAAATTTTGTGAACCAAGTAGAAATGCCACCAATCTAGTTTTCACACATACTAGTGATAGATAATTGTTAAATGTTATGAATATTCTTGCTTTATAACTATTTTTTCTTATTTAAATGACTTTGTGCCTACTTCTCGAAAGTAAATCCAGTTTGAATCACAAGTTTATGATGTATTGCTCTTACAAATTTCAAAAACAAATTGAACCGAGGAAAAATCCCCACAGTTGTAAAACCTTTTATTAAATTTACATAAAGTACGTACAGAACAAATACAACTATGGCAAACTATCTACCCAGCTTTTTACAACATGGTCTGTTTGGGCAGGAAATCTATGTACATGCAAATACATATCATGCATAAATATTCTTCTCCAAAATAAAAAACGAGGCCTCTCAGATCTGAATATCTTATCATTCCTGACCTTCCATATATTCCAGCAGGCAATCAATGCAACTTCCATGAAGAAGGGTTTATCAAAACTTTTCTTAGCAGTCTGCACAATATGCAACATATTATCCCCATATGCCCAGCTGATCTGAAGATAAGTCCACACTCTTTGGCTGAGATTACAGTCAAAATATAGGTGATGTCTATCTTCATAAACGCTTCTCGCACAAAGTTCACAATGAACATCATTCGTAACATTCCAATTCTTCTCTTAAGAAAATCCCTAATATTCAATCTGGCCCTCTGTAGCAACCACGAAAACGTCTCTTGCCAAAGCCAACCAAAAACAGGACATGCTTGTATAGGGTTATGAACTAAAGCATAGTACTTAGTAGCATACCTCCCCATCTTTCCAAGAGCACATCCAATCAGCATGATTTTGTGGGTTAAGTTGTATCCCATCAATCCATGGCAAGATCACCTGCAACTCCTCATGTGCTTGAACAGACAGAGGTAAATGAAAGCGATCAGCTCTATCATCAGAAGTAACTAAGTCACAAACTGAGATTGTGGCATCAACCACAAAGCAGAATAACCTATCAAACATGTCCCTGAGGTACACAAGAGCCTCCAATTTCCCATGCATCGTACCAAAACAGAACATATGTACCATCATGCACAACTGGCTTAGCAACCATCTGATATTTATCCATTAACTTTGCAATATCTCGCCACCAAAATTACCCACACAAATTTTCATCGTGAGATATTTTACCTTCATAATATGCTTCAACAAAGGAAATGGACTGGCATAGAGGCAAAAACCGAGTTTGTCGGCCCAGTAAGGACCGGGGTATGCACGGCCCACTCCCTACAGGCCTCGCCCGCGAGAATCTTTGACGGAATGACTAAGGACCAAGATACCGCTTGGAGAGACCCTCGAGAGACATCTCCGCTCGAGGGCCTGAAGAGGACGCCAGGGCCTGAAGAGGACCCTGCGCTTCAAGAGGCTCCCCAGGCTCAGGACGCCTGGAGAGGAGTCAGCAGAAAACCCCTCCACAGGCGGCCGCGGCCCTGTGGAGACACTTCGCGGATAAGCAAGCGTTGCAGGGCGCACATGGCCCCTGCAGCAGCCGCAGGGTGACGCGAGCATCCCAGTTGCTATTCTGGTGATAAAGGAGTCAACAAAGCCGCGCCGCCTGCGGCAGGACAGCCAGGACTTTCCTCTTTGGTGATAAAGCGGCTGGACGGCGCAACGCTCCAAGAAGATCGTCACCGTGGGCTCCACCACGACCTCTGCTGCGCCTGCGAGCCGCCCTGCACCGCCTGCAACCTGTCGGCCACGGCGCGCTACTTTAGCACGGATGGACCGCGTCCATGGACGGATGAGCCGCGGTGGACTCCCGCTCCTCCATGCGACTGGCGTGTGGGAGCCCACCAGCACGAGGACGGAGCCCGGGGCGCCTATAAAAGGAGCAAGAGCACCACCGTAGAGAAGGAGGCCCGATCGCCCAATCGCGCAATCGCTCCCCAAACGCATAGGATAGCCAACTGCTGGAGGAGGAAGACGACCATTGTGTCCCTCTCCAAGCACTAAACTGCCTCGAGAAAGCCCTCGGCAAGCTCATTGTCCTGTAACCTTCACAGTTCAATACAGACAAGCAGGAGTAGCGGTTTTACCTCCTCCTGAGGGCCGCGAACCTGGGTACGGGCCGGTGTCCCTCTCTGGCGTGATAGTTCCTCTCCAGGCCCGGCGAGCACCGTCGTCGAGCCTCCCGAGGGTTGTTTGACCTCCGTGTTCAGTCCCCCCTTCGAACCTCTCTTCAGGGCGAGACTACCCCTGTTACGTGGGAGTCACTCTCCGACATTTGGCGCGCCAGGTAGGGGGCTGAGGCGCGTCTTCGACCTCCGAACTCCGCGCCATGATGGACACCCGCGCGACGCGCGCCAACCGGCGTACCTCTGAGAGAGCTCACACCGAGCCCGGCACTGCTCCCACCCGTGGCCGCCGCGGTCGCCCTCGTGCGGCTGAGCGCGCTGGCACCGGCCCGCGCGTGGAGGAGCCAGAGAGCGAGGAGCACCGCGGCGGAGACCAGCGCGACGACGAGGACCCCTCTGAGCGCCGTGAGGACGCTGAGTCCTCGCACCCGTCCCGGCGCTAGAGCGTGTCCACGCGGGAGCACCACGAGCCCGCCCCGCACACAGCGCTGCTCATGGCCCAGGAGCTCCTCCGCTACCGGCCAAGTGCCGAGGCACACGACCAGTGGTTGGACCACCTCCACCACCTCGTCGACATCGCAACCACGCGCCCTGCTCCGTCGCGCTCCATCGTGCCTTCCGGCCCTGCAGGGACGGCCGCACCAGGTGCGCCCCCACCGCCGCCAGGGCCACCTCCGGCCGCGGCGCAGCGGGCTCCCTCACATGCTTCCTCGCCGCACGACTGCCAAATCATGCAGCGCACCGCGCCTGACGCGCGCGTGGGCATGGAGCGACGCCGAGACCTCCAGAACCGCCTCGTCGAGGAGCTCGGCCAAGCGGGGCAGCAAAACCGCAGGGCCCTCCAGGGAGGAACGGCCACCTATGCCTCAGGCTGCATGGCCTTCACGCGCGCCCTGCGTCGTGTGGTCTGGCCGCAGAAGTTCAGGCCAGCACTCCCCAAGGGCTTCGATGGGTCCACCAACCCTCTCGAGTTCCTGCAGCTCTACACCACCTCCATCCAGGCTGCAGGGGCCGACGACAAGGTCATGGCCAACTGGTTCTCCCACGCCCTCAGGGACTCAGCGCTGTCCTGGCTTCTCAACCTGCCGGAGGACTCCATCGACTCCTGGGAGGAGCTCTGCAGGCAGTTCGTCGCCAACTTCAAGGGCACGTACGAGCGCGCACTCACCCACAACGACTTGCGCGCTGTGGTGCAGAAGAAAGATGAAACTCTTCGCAAGTACATCCAGCGCTTCAGCCAGGTGCGGAACAAGATTCCAAACATCCCCGACACCCAGGTGATCGCTGCCTTCCGCGAGGGCGTCACGAACCGCAGGATGCTCAAGAAGCTCGGCATCCATGACAAGCTCACCTCTGTGGTGAAGCTGTTCGATCTGGCGGATAAGTGCGCCAAGGCTGAAGAGGGACTCCTCTTCGTCAAGATGAGCGCG
This sequence comes from Poa annua, assembly GCA_026929855.1. Lineage (NCBI taxonomy): Eukaryota > Viridiplantae > Streptophyta > Magnoliopsida > Poales > Poaceae > Poa > Poa annua. The sequence goes on along the minus strand of CM049439.1, from coordinate 22,966,119 downwards.
CGGGGGGACGACCCTGGCGAGGGGCCCAAGAGCCACAAGAAGAAGGAAGAGCCCAAGCGCAAGGCCACCGCGGTCCTCGCGGCAGAGCCTGACGCGAAGGGCTCCCGCAGGGGTTCTCCCGAGCGCGGCGACAAAGAGGTGGACCACCGTCCGTTCTGCGTCTACCACAACAGGCGTGGGCACGCCACAGACGACTGCTTCGACCTCAAGAGGCTGAGCAGGGAACGCGAGCAAGGAGAAGGCAGCGGAAGCCGCGGCAGAGGTCGCGGCTACCGCAGAGACGGCAGGGGTAGGCGCGATGGCGGCTACCAGAAGCCGTCGGGCACTCAGGCAAACGCCGCCGAGAAGAACAACAACCTCCCCGACGAGGAAGATGGAGGCTACCAGGCCCCGAGAGGCGCCATCGCCTGCATCCTCGGCGGAGCTCAAGCGCCCAAGTCAAACAATCAGTTCAAGCAGTTCGCCCGCGAACTCAACGCTGCGCTCCCGAGCACCTAGACCTCCAGACCCCTCAAGTGGTCCCAGTACACCATCGCCTTCGACGCCAAGGACCACCCCAAGTCGACCAAGACTGTTGGAACCCTCCCCCTGGTCTGCTCCCCCACCATCAACAACATCACCGTCTCCAAGACGCTCATCGATGGGGGAGCGGGCCTGAATGTCATCTTTGTCGAGACCTTCAAGACGCTTCAAGTGCCCTACGAGTGGCTTATGCCCTCCAGGCCGTTCACGGGCGTCACCAGTGGCTCTATCGAACCTCTGGGGCAAGTCTGCCTCGCGGTCACCTTTGGCACGCAGAAGAACTACCGCACGGAGCTGATCGACTTCGATGTCGCCCACATCGGCCTGCCGTACAACGCCATCCTCGGCTACCCCGCCCTCGCGAAGTTCATGGCCGTCACGCATCACGCCTACAACATGGTCAAGATTCCCGGCAGCGCTGGCACCATTGCCATCCATGGCCATATCCTGGACGCCACGCGCGCTGTCGAGAGCGCCTACAAGGCAGCCGCCATGGCTTTCCCGGCTGACGAGGACATGGAGCCTCTCGAGAGGCCCAAGAGGAAGAAGCAACTGTTCTCTCAGGAGCAAGCTGCCACGAAGAAGGTGTCGCTGGACACCACCAGCTCGGGGGCTGAAGGCTCGGGGGCTAGCGTCACCATAGGCGCTGCCCTGCCTCCCAAATAGGAAAGCGCGCTCGTCGCCTTCCTTCGGGCAAACTCTGACATGTTCGCATGGACTCCGTCAGATATGTCCGGTGTACCAAGGGAGGTGATCGAGCACCACTTAGCCGTGTGTCCAGACGCACGCCCCGTCAAGCAAAAAGCACGTAAGCAAGCCCCCGAGAAGCAAGCTTTCATCATCAAGGAAGTGGAGAAGCTCAAGGCGGCAAATGTCGTCCGCAAAGTCGCGCACCCCACTTGGCTCTCCAACGGCGTGGTTGTCCCTAAACCCGCTGGAGGAGGCCGACTCTGCATCGACTACACCGATGTCAAAAAGGCCTGCCCCAAGGACCCATACCCCATGCCGAGGATAGACCAGATCGTGGACTCCACTGCTGGCTGTGACCTCCTATGCTTTCTGGACGCCTTCTCTGGTTATCACCAGATCAAGATGGCTAAAGAGGACGAGGAGAAGACGGCATTCCTCACCCCTTGCGGTGTGTACTGCTACACATGCATGCCCTTCGGCCTGAAGAATGCTGGAGCCACCTTCCAGAGGCTCATGAGGATAGCCTTGGGGGCGCAGATGGGCAGAAACGCCGAGGCCTACGTCGATGATATCGTGGTCAAATCTCGAGAGGGGGACACCCTCTTGAGGGACCTCGAGGAAAGCTTCGCCAGCCTGAGAAAGGTGAACATCAAGCTGAACCCCGCCAAGTGCGTCTTCGGGGTCCCTTCAGGCAAGCTCCTCGGATTCCTCGTGTCCCACCGTGGCATAGAGGCAAATCCTGACAAGATCATGGCCATAGAGCAAATGCAGCCTCCCCGCCGACTCAAGGATATGCAGCGCTTATCGGGCTGCATGGCCAGCCTTGGCCGTTTCATCTCTAAGTTTGGCGAGAGAGCCCTGCCATTTTTCAAGGTCATGAAGAGATCGGGCACTTTCAAGTGGACCCCTGAGGCGGATAAAGCCTTCGAGGACTTAAAGAAGTATCTGGCTAGCCCTCCAGTCTTGGTGGCCCCCAGGGCAGGCGAGCACCTGAAGCTGTACCTCTCAGCCACCCCTCAGACCGCAAGCGCCGTCTTGGTGGTCGAGAGGGAAGAGCCTGTCCTTCCCAAGAAGAGCACTGCCACTCCAAGCCCAGAACCCCCCGACAAAGGCCTCGTCGAAGGAGCAGCCTCCACAGACCCACTGCCAGGCCCACCACCTCAAGTCGAGTCTGCTCCCCCCACCCCTGTCGAGACGCCTCCACAGGCAGATCTCGACAAGGGCCCTGAAGAGCCACCACAGAGGGCTGACGCTGCGCCACCTCAGGCAACCCTCGTCGAGCACCCCGTTTACTTCGTCAGCACAGTGCTGCGGGACGCCCGCGAGAGATATCCAATGCAGCAGAAGCTCCTTGTCGCGCTCCTCATCGCCTCCAGGAAGCTGAGACACTACTTCCAGGGCCACCCCATCACGCTGGTCACCGCCTTCCCCCTGGAGCAAATCCTGCGCAACCCCAACGCCACAGATCGCGTCGCAGGATGGAACATCGAGCTGCAGCCGTTCAACTTGCGTTTCGACACAACGAGGGTCATAAAAGGAAGAGCGCTGGCTGACTTCGTCGCCGAATGGACCGACCCAAGCCCTGAGGAGCCTCGCGAGGCAGAAGCCGAGCCCTCGGGAGACACGGTGCCCAGCCACTGGACCATGCACTTCGATGGAGCCTTCGCTTGTCGCAATGGCGGAGCAGGCGTCGTTCTAACTTCGCCCAAGGGTGACAAGCTATACTACGCTGTCCAGCTGTGCTTCACGATCGACAAGATCTCCAACAACATCGCCGAATACGAAGGCCTCCTCGCCGGCTTAAGGGCCGCCATCGCTCTAGGCGTCAAGCACCTACTCGTCAAGGGAGACTCTCAGCTGCTCGTCAACTTCTCCAACAAGAGCTACACGCCGAAAGACGACCACATGGCCGCATACCTCGAAGAGGTCCGCAAGCTTGAGAAGCACTTCAGGGGCATGGAGCTCATGCACATCCCGAGGAAAGAAAACCAAGAGGCTGACGACATCGCCAAGCGGGCCTCGCGAAGGCAACCCCAGCAGGCCGGCGTCTTTGAAGAGAGGCTCGCCAAGGCATCCATCAAGCATCCTCGAGAGGCCACAGCCGCAAGCGCAGACGAAGCGCTCCCACCACCTCCTGAGTCTGGGGCGCCTGATTGCGGCCCCAGCACAGGGGAGCGCCTGTTGCTGACGGCAACCCGCCAGGCCTCAGGCTGGATTGATGAGCTCAAGGACTACTTGGTGAAAGGAATCCTCCCTGAAGAGGATGCTGACGCAGAGCGAATCGCTCGACAGGCGAAATCCTACTGCATCCTCGAGGGAAACCTCTACCGCAAGCGCCCAAATGGTATCGCGCTCAAGTGCGTCCCTCCTGAGGAAGGCCGAGAGCTGATCAAGGACATCCACAGCGGGGAGTGCGGCCACCACTCATGTGCGCGCACCCTCGCAGGCAAGGTCTTCAGGAGCGGCTTCTACTGGCCTCAAGTGCTTCAAGATGCGGTCGCCATTGTGCAAACCTGCGACGCCTGCCAATTCCACGCGAAGCAAATTCATCAGCCGGCGCTGGGGCTTCAAACCGTCCCGCTCTCCTGGCCGTTTGCGGTCTGGGGGCTGGACATCTTGGGCCCCTTCCCAAGGTCGCAGGGGGGCTATCGCTTCCTCTTCGTGGCCATCGACAAGTTCACCAAGTGGACCGAAGTTGAGCCAGTGCGCACCATACCAGCGGGGGCCGCGGTGAAATTCATAAGGAGCTTGGTCTGCCGCTTCGGCGTGCCCAACCGCATCATCACCGACAATGGCTCGCAATTCACCAGCGGCATCTTCCGAGCCTACTGCGATAAGCTTGGCGTCAAGGTCTGCTTCGCCTCGGTGGCTCACCCACGCAGCAACGGTCAAGCCGAGCGAGCAAACGCGGAGGTCCTCAAGGGCCTCAAGACTAGGAGCTTCAACATCCTCAAGGGCCACGGCAAGAGCTGGATCGACGAGCTCCCTTCGGTGCTCTGGTCCATACGCACAACTTCCTCAAGGCCTACAGGCGAAACGCCGTTCGCCCTGGTCTACGGAGCCGAGGCAGTCCTTCCTGCGGAAATCAAGCATGGATCACCACGGGTCCTTGCCTTAAATGAGGACACCCAAGAGGGCCTTCACAACGACGACCTGCTGTTCCTTGAGGGACTGCGCCGACAGGCCGCCCTCAGGGCGGCGGGGTACCAGCAAGACCTGCGACGCTACCACAGCCGCCATGTGCGCTCACGCACCCTTGAGGCGGGCGACCTCGTCCTCAGGCGAATCCTCTCCAGGGAAGGCCTCCACAAGCTCTCGCCGATGTGGGAAGGCCCCTACAGGGTCTCCCACGTCGCCAGGCCTGGCGCGGTACGCCTCGAGACCGAAGGCGGCATCCCCGTCAAGAACCCGTGGAACATCGCGCATCTGCGCAAGTTCTACCCGTGATCACAGTCACGCCAGGCATTTTTTGTCTCTAGAGGGAAGCTCACGGCTTCACCTCCAAGCTTCTCAAAGCTTCTCCCGAGGCCCAGCCCTCCGAGCTCTCCTGCCAAAGAGCCCCCGCAGGCCGCAGTGAACCTCTGCCACTAATGGGTGGTCCCCATGCCTCGACATGGAAGGAACATTAGCTTGGCAAACCCAAGTGTAATGAACCGATTTTCGTTCCAAGTGAACTCTGCGCTCATGCGCCATTTTCGTTCCTAAGTGAACTATGCGCTACGGCGCCGCTATGTAATATTTTGGTGGTGAGTTTTATTCCAGCATTATTTTCTTTGTTGAAAATGGGCACTTATATCTCTCCACATGCGCACCTCGCGAGCGGGGGCTGAGTACGGTGCCAGTGCCTCAAATGACACACCAGCATCACTGCAAAACCCAAGGATCCGAGCTCTGGCTGGAGGGCAGGCCCTCACAAACACGCCATCTCTACAAAGGACCTTGGTACTCTCTCTCATCGCAAGGAACGCCTGAGGGGACCTATAAGCGCGCATTAGTCCCTTGTACCGTGCACAAGCGTTTGGGTTTGCCCCTCTAACATCTACAGAGAACAAGCGTCTCTACAAGCCTGAGGAGGCAGCAGGGAAAATCCCTTGAAGAGGACCTCCTCGCCAGGCTAAAAAACCTCTACAGGGCAAAAGCCTCGAGAAGCTAAGTCCTACACCTGTGACTCGAGAGCCTTTTTTCCCCAAGCGCACGTTTGTCCCTCGAGCGATTTCATTCTCCCTTGTGCTTCATGGGCTACTCGCACGTCTAAGGGGGGCACTTGAGCATCGCGACTCAGGGCTCTTACCTCTCCAAGCCTTAAACTCCCCCCGGCCTTGCTGAGTCATTGCTCTAGCATACCGCAGTGGCGGAGTCATAGCGCGAAGAGATGGGTCCTAACGACGCAGAGAAAACATAGACATGAAAATAAGGCAGAAAAGGCCTCTCGAGGGGCAAACAAGCTAACACAAATAAGCTTAAAGAGTATATTACATGCCCAAAATATGCAGTGTATAAATACAAAAACTATCTCAGATACAGGCGCTCAAAGGCGCGATAATCAAGGCTCAAGCGGAGTCCGCGCCAGCACGCTCCTCCTCCTCAGCGTCTTCCTCCTCGGCAGGGGCAGCCTCCTCCTCGCTGTCCTCCGCAGCCACCTCCGCACGCTTGAAGCGGTTGCAGAAGGCCTCGACTTGCTCGCGAAGGGAGTTGGAGACCCGCAAGGCCTCCCCGGCCGGCCGCGCCTCGGTCACCGTGGAGAGGTCGAAGCCGGGCGTGAGGAGCCGGAGGTTGGTGAAGATGCGGTCGACGACCACCTCCAGAAGCTGGCGGCTCTCGACCTCAATCACCTCGCGGAGATCGGCGACGGGGCTCTCGAGGGCCGTGAAGAGCTGGTCGAAGTAGACCAGGTACATGGCAGCATCGCCACGACCGCGAGCCTCGGTGAGCGGAGCCTCCGCGCCAAGCTGAGCAGCAAGCTCATTGCCTCTGGCCACCAGCGCCTGGAATATGCGCTCCCGCTGCTTCGTGAGCACGCGAGCCGCCTGCGCGGTGTCCACGGCTTCCGTCACCTGCTTGGCCGCCGAGCCCGCCTGCCCCTCCACGTCCTTGACGAGGGCGTCCAGCTCCAGGACAGCCGCCCTGCGACCCTCCTCAGCCTGGCGATAGGCATCCTTGGCGCGCTGGAGGCGGACCTCGAGCTTGGAGTTGGCTTTCTCGAGCTCCGCGATCCGCTTGGCATCAGCGGTGTGCTTGGCCTTGAAGCGGTCCTCCTGCTTCTTGGCCTTGTCGCGGTACTCCTTGGAGGTGGTCCGCCTGAATTCCTTCTCGCGCTCCGCGAGGGCTGCCTCCGCCTCCATCTTCTTCTCGGCAAACCGCTGCTGGAAGCGCTCCAGGGTTTGCTTCTGGGCGGTAACATTCTCGTCATGCCTCTGGAGCGCCTGAGCCAGGTCTCCCTCGCGAGCCTCGAGCTCTTCGCGCTTCGTGGCCAGCTCGCCCTCCGCCTGGAGCCGTTGCTCGTCCCGCTGCTCCACCTCCCTCTCCCTGGAGGCCAGCTGTCGCTCGCGCTCGGCCAGGCTCCTGTGATCCCCCTCCAGAGTCTCCTGCGCGGCCCGGTGGGCGGAGAGGAGCTGGGACTCCAGCTGGGACACCTCGCGGCGTTTCTGCGCCAGCGAGCCCTCCATAGTCTCGCGCTCGGCCTTCACCTCCGCGAGGAGATCGGCGGCCGTGTCGCGCGCGTCCTGGAGGGGCGCAAGAAGTTCGTCTGCGTCGCGGACGGCCCCCTCCCGGACCTCCTTGGCGAAACGGATAGCCTCCTCGCGTGCAGCCTGGAGGGCCAGATCCTCCTGGCGGCGGGCCTCAACAGCGGCATGGAAGCGTCTCCAAGCCTCCGCAAGCTCGCCGCGTTGCTGGGCGAGCTGGGCATCCTCGAGGGCGAGCTGCGCCTCCAAACCCTCCAGAGACTCCCTCACCAGGCGGAAGGCCACCTCGCGGTGCCCCTTGCTCCAGTCCCAGCCACTAAGGACCAGGCCGCGTTGCGAGGAAGGCCCGGCCCCGGCGTCAAACCTAGAGAACGAGGCCTCTGGGCGTGCATGGGGGCTAGGTCTCGCCTCTCCCGTTGTCCTGTCGCGTCGCCTCTTGCGCCTCGCCGGCCGCTGCGGGGCGTGGCGGGGACGAAGGAACTCCCCCTGTAGAGGCGCCCGCGCTTCGGGGGCCCTGGTCTGTCTCGGCCTCTGGCTGCGCGAGAGGCGTGGCCGAGCGCGGTGGCGTAACCTCGCGAGCCGGAGTCGGCTCACGCGGCGGCGTAGCCGCGCGCGGCGGGGTAGGAGCTCGAGGAGGGCTGGCCGCCCGCTCCTCCTGCGCCTCCATCACCAAGGGCTCGGGGGGCGGTGCAGCGGCTTCCGCCTGAGGCGCTGCCGCCCCCGCCAGAGGCACAGCTGCCTCCGCTTGAGGCGCCTTTTCGGTTGGGCCTGAGGAGGCCGTCTCCACAGGCCTCGCGGCCTCTTCAGCCACGGCCTCTGCCGCGGTTCCCTTCACCTCCGCTGCCTTGCGAAGCCTGCGGCGCTTCGCAGGCACAAGGTCGCTGGCGAAAATCAGGGGGCGATTATCAGAATCAGAATCAGGCAATCAGCAGTTAAAAGCACTTACCCGGACTCCTTGGCGCCGGTGTCGACCCACGCCAAGCCTGGCGAGCGCCAGGAGGGTTTGGCCTTAGCACCTGACCCCTCCGGAGGCGCCTCGGCTTTCCTCTTGGAGGGGACGTCGGAGGGCCTCGCGCCAGGCCTGTCGCTGGCCGCCTTGGACCGGGGCTCGCGACGCCCTAGCAAGGCCTCCTCCTCGGCCTCCTCCTCCTCCGCACGGCGTGCGGGCGCCACCACGAAGGCGTCTTCATCATCGCCTGACGAGATGTCGCAGATCTCGCCAGTAAGGGGCCCGGCCCTCGAAGAGGACTCCTCCCCCGCCGCGGCCTCCTCCTCGCCTTGCCCAGCTCCTGAGGCAGAGGGCGTCTCTGCTCCCTCCGCTTCGTGCACCACCGGCACAGGCACCATCTTCCCCACAGGGCCTGACGGGGTGTAAGGAGGCATCCCCGCCAGAATCGCCAGGCGCTCGGTCATGTTGCACTGGTGCAGAGGCCGGAGCGTGATCGGGAGTTCGTCCATGGCGGGCACCGCTGGGTTGATGAAGAGCGCAGACAGGACGTTGTCGACCGCGTCCTTGTCGTTGTCCTCGCGGTGGAGCCGCATCTTGTCCTGGGGGCCGGAGTACATCCACATTGGCACCGAGTGCGCCTGGAGAGGAGCAATGCGGCGCATCACGAAGTCCGCGACGATGATCTGCCCCGTGAGGCCTTCCTCCCGAAGGTAGCTCAGGCGGCCCGTCAGCATCACGTTCTGCGCGCCGCAGAAGGAAGCCTTGCCCCAGTTCGAATTCTTCACGGGCGGCGCGTCGGGGACCTCGAGGAAGGCGCAGGGCTGCTCCACCCCAACGAAGAACCACCGTTGGCGGAAGTCGTCCACCTTCTTCGTCACCGAGGTGATGGCCTTGCCCTCGCTCCACGACATGGGGATGTAGACGCTCCCCATGCCGTCCACAATGCGGAACGAGACGCATCCAGAGCGCTCGTTCTTCGCCGTGCTCCGGAGCCCGTAGAAGCACCGGAAGAGATCCACCGTGGGCTCCAAGCCTAGGTACGCCTCGCAGAGGTAGGCGAAGATGGCGAGGATGAGCACGGAGTTGGGGTGGAGATGCAACAGCTGGATTTGATAGAAGGCCAGCACCGCCTCCAGGAACGGAGAGAAGGGCGGCACCAGTCCCGCCGCGACGCAGTGCTGGAAGACGGGGAAAAACCCTCGCGGGCGTTTCCCGTGCGCCGCGGGCTTGAGCGCGGTGGCGCCGTGCTCGTTGGTCCGGTCCGCCACCAGGAAGCGAACCTTGTCGAGGGCCTTGTCGTTGACGCGCACGCCTAGCAATGCCGCGCCGTGCGCGACCTCGGCGGGCGCCGCTTGCGAGGAAGACCCCGCGGCCGCCTTGCCCTTGTTCTTCGCCGGACTCATCGTCGGAAGAAAGGAAGGTGCGGCGCAAGGAGAAGCTGGAGAAACTGGAGAAAAGGGCGCCGGAGAGCAGGAGCGGAGAGCTCGGTGCGGATGGCGTCTGCGAGAAGAAGTGGGAGTAGTAACGGCTCCCTGCCCCGGCGCGGTGACTTTATGTCTCGTCGAGGAGCAGTTACCGGGGCGTGGTGGGACCCCCCACGACGCACGTCCCACATCGTGCGAACCCCGTTACTCGCCGGAGTGACGCGTGGCTCGGCCCGGCCTGCAGGATTGGCCCCACGACGCTTCGCCTAGACCCAACGGGCCTCGTCGTGCCCATCGTGGGCCCGGGGGCTACTGTCGGCCCAGTAAGGACCGGGGTATGCACGGCCCACTCCCTACAGGCCTCGCCCGCGAGAATCTTTGACGGAATGACTAAGGACCAAGATACCGCTTGGAGAGACCCTCGAGAGACATCTCCGCTCGAGGGCCTGAAGAGGACGCCAGGGCCTGAAGAGGACCCTGCGCTTCAAGAGGCTCCCCAGGCTCAGGACGCCTGGAGAGGAGTCAGCAGAAAACCCCTCCACAGGCGACCGCGGCCCTGTGGAGACACTTCGCGGCTAAGCAAGCGTTGCAGGGCGCACATGGCCCCTGCAGCAGCCGCAGGGTGACGCGAGCATCCTAGTTGCCATTCTGGTGATAAAGGAGTCAACAAAGCCGCGCCGCCTGCGGCAGGACAGCCAGGACTTTCCTCTTTGGTGATAAAGCGGCTGGACGGCGCAACGCTTCAAGAAGATCGTCACCGTGGGCTCCACCACGACCTCTGCTGCGCCTGCGAGCCGCCCTGCACCGCCTGCAACCTGTCGGCCACGGCGCGCTACTTTAGCACGGATGGACCGCGTCCATGGACGGATGAGCCGCGGTGGACTCCCGCTCCTCCATGCGACTGGCGTGTGGGAGCCCACCAGCACGAGGACGGAGCCCGGGGCGCCTATAAAAGGAGCAGGAGCACCACCGTAGAGAAGGAGGCCCGATCGCCCAATCGCGCAATCGCTCCCCAAACGCATAGGATAGCCAACTGCTGGAGGAGGAAGACGACCATTGTGTCCCTCTCCAAGCACTAAACTGCCTCGAGAAAGCCCTCGGCAAGCTCATTGTCCTGTAACCTTCACAGTTCAATACAGACAAGCAGGAGTAGCGGTTTTACCTCCTCCTGAGGGCCGCGAACCTGGGTACGGGCCGGTGTCCCTCTCTGGCGTGATAGTTCCTCTCCAGGCCCGGCGAGCACCGTCGTCGAGCCTCCCGAGGGTTGTTTGACCTCCGTGTTCAGTCCCCCCTTCGAACCTCTCCTCAGGGCGAGACTACCCCTTTTACGTGGGAGTCACTCTCCGACAGAGTTGATCAACTGCAATCTCGCACCTTGTGATAGGAAGCAGGATGTAGCACAAAGCTTTATTTCCAATCTAGGAACCACTGGTACTAAATCCACAAATTTAGGCCGCACTGTACCAACTGGTAGGCCCAGATAAATGGTAAAGAGCCAACCAGAACCAAAGCTAGGGCCAAGCTGTATTACGTTACTATCCACATTGATATGCAATATTCTAGATTTGTGGTAATTAATATGAAGGCCAGTAGTGACAAAGAAATCCTGAAGCAACTTCATGACATATTAAAAAATTTATTTTGAGTTACACACGTAGTGATTATATCATAAAACCAATGAGAGTTTTCAAATATTCGACCACTTTCGATGAATATCATTTCCATCATTTTGAATCCATTTAGAAAAACAAACAAAAGGAATAAAAAATGCATCCTCGTGGAGGTCTTATTTGTGTACTAATTGATGGGAAAATACCAAATTGGGAATATGACAACTTGTGAAGAAAAAGGTCATCACAGAAAAGGCGATCATGTATGATCGTTCTTCGGTTCAAGCGATGAAGGGCATGACCCTATCCATAGCATAGTTCCTGATAGTGTGCCCATATTTGTCGATAAGTGTATCTTGATATGGTAATAAACATTGGCAAAGTGAGTTTTCATATTAGTTTGACAAATATTTTATATTTTCTAAGTGGCAAAAAATGGTTTTTTTTTGTGAAGCATGTATAAAAAATATAGCGTAAAATGGAAAACTAGAATTTTCACATAAAGTAGACCATATGATTGATAATTCCCAAATGTATCTTTTTTTCTCGCTTTCCAGCTACCTTTGGTCATTTGTATAACTTTATGACGATTTCCCAAATGTTTTCTTCAAGTTTTAACTACAAGTGTGTGATACATTGATGCTCCAAGTTTCCAAAATCATTTGTAAGTACAAATGTAGTGATTATCAAAGAACTAATAAGAGTTTTGAAAGATTCCACCGTTTAACCACTTCACGACAAAATGGAGAAACTAAAATAATTGTGATATTTTCAGAAGTGTTCAAACCATCATCCACGTCAATTGCCATAACCTAGTTTTGTTCACACAACACAGTAACAACAACCTTCACACGGAGTAATTACTCAAAATCTCCTACTTGGTTTCACCCTCTTATTCAAAACTACACGACACTCAGGCCACAGCTTTGTCACAGAACCACCCACGGCAAGGCCAAAACTTGGCCAATGCACCTATCAGAGGCAAGGGAAAAACTTGGTGAACTAATTGTGATTTTAAGTTTTTCTATCATGATCTGGGAATAAGTTTGCTCTGTCCTATGTGAGAGATTTCCTGGCCTTGGAAATGATGATGCTCTGGAAAAAAATTGAACCGCTCAAGCAAATTAATTCAGTTGATAATTATATGGATTAGTTTGAGAATGGATGACCGCAATTAAAAGGGATCATAAGTAGCCCATATAAATCTTTTTTCGCAATATTGCTTAGTGGCTTACAAGATTCTATCAACGAGGACCTAAATGTCACAAGGCAACAACTTTGAGAGCTTCATATTGGTGAACTGAGATGGTTATCTCAGGAAACAATGTGTATGTCGGATTTGTGAGGTATAGTTTGGCTCACAATGTTACAGCGGAAACTTTGGGTCGCTTGGGCCGTGGGGTCGTCATCTCGATTGTTGCGCTTTAGAAGAGCCGTTTTGACTTTATGTTGGGGTGGTGGTCCCCGATATCTAGGTGGTTCGAAAGTTATTTGTGGGTAGTTGCTCCATTTAGTTTTGGTTGCGAGCATAGACAAAAATACCATATAAATAGGCTATAAGCCCCTTATTATACTTGCTCTTAGATTTTTTTTTTTCGAAAAGGGCAGCCCACCCTCTCCATCGTGATGATGCACACATCCATTTTATATTAATAAAAAGTATAACAAAGTGTGAATGCGAGTAACTTATTACAATTCAAGGATCAGCTAACTTGGCCGCATGAATCAGCCAACGGAAAAAAAACTTTAAAAGAAGAACTGACATCTTGTAATCTTCTAATATGTTGCCACTGGCAGCATACAGCCCGGACGACTGCCATTATACGGCCACAACCAGCATCCATAAGAGCCCTCTGCTCCAATGGGAAAAGGAAGAACCAAAGTTGGATCCAGTAGATAGCATGATGAACCACCTGAGAAAATGAACATTGTCTATTTTGTTAAAAACCATATCATTACGACAATTCCAAATTTCCCATAGAAAGGCACAACCACCAATACGTATAAGTGCCTTAGTTTTCTTATCTACTCCATCAAGCCAATGACCAAACATATTAGCAATATTAGATTGTGGAGAGATACTAAATGTGAAATGAATAAGCCTCTAGGAATGTTTAAGAAAGGGAAAAGTGATAAAAAAGGAGGTCAACCGACTCCTCAGCTGGAAAAAATGTACAAGTTTTAGCCCCCGTCCACTTTGTTTTAATCAAGTTATCTTTAGTAAGAATTACTTTCTTTTGCATAAACCACATAAATATTTTAATCTTCAACGACACCTTCAATTTCCAAAGATATTTGCGTAAGAAAGGGGTATAATCATGCAAACAATCTTCATGCAAAGTTTTTTCTGTGAAAATCCCATTAGTTGTCAACTTCCACCTAAACTGATCGTCCTAAGTAGATATGTTAACCATCATCAACCGTTCCACTAATCTAACCCAAGAATTGCATCTATTATGAGTTACATTTATTCTAAACTCAATGTCTAGTGTATTGTGTGCTAAAACTTGAGCAACCAATACATTTGTTTTATCAACTATGTTAAATATATCAACTATGTGAAATAGAGAAGGATACTGAACAGCCAACAACTTGTTCCCAAGCCATGCATCCTCCCAAAACCTAGTTTGAAGCCCATTACCCACCACAAAATCACCCCTTTGAAAGAACTCATTCTTAACAGCCATTAATCCCTTACAAAAAGGAGAGTCCAATGGTTTCGACTGTACTTGAGAAAGAGTTTTACTATTTAGATATTTATTGCATAGTAATTCCTGCCATACCCCTTTGTCATTTCATATATTAAAAGGTCATTTTCTTATTAAGCATTTTTTTATCTAGGACCTCGATGCCCAAGCCCCCTTGATCTTTCGGTCGGCATACTATATTGCACTTGGTTAGTCGATACTTTCTTTTATGTTGGTCACTCTGCCAAAAAAATCTAAAGCGATAATAATCCAACCTCTTCCTCACTCCGGAAGTTGAAAGAAAGAAAGTAAAAACATGGGAAGGCTTGTAAGGTCTGAGTTAATTAGAACAAGACGATCTCCATATGAGATCATCTTGCCTGCCCAATAACCAAGTTTCCTTTCAAAACATATCTTCAATCATTATCCATTTTTTGTTTAATAACTTTTGGTCGTGAATAGGAATTCCCAAATACTTGAAAGGCAATGTGGCATCCCACAACCAAGTATTTGACGATATTCATCTTGACTTTCTTTAGCCTTGCCAAGGCAGTAAAATTCACTCTTATGAAAATTTATCTTGAGCCTAGATAATTTCTCAAACATTGATAAAATTAACTTCATATTCACCGCCTTCTCCAACTCATGCTCAAGAAAAAAATTGTATCATCAACATATTGAAGGATTGGCACTCCTCCTTCAACCAGGTCAGGTATCAAAGCTCCCGCCCGCCCATCATCCTTTGTTTGTGCAATAAGTATGGCTAGCATATAAATAACGATATTAAAAAGGATTGGTGATACCAGATCTCCTTGACGGACTCCCTTTAGAGTATGAAAATAATGACCGTTGTCATCATTAACTTTAATACCGACACTACCTCCCTATACAAAAAGCCTAATCTAATCACGCCACTCCTGATCAAACCCCTTCACTACACATTGCTTGTTGCAAAAAGGACCATTTTACCTTGTCATAGGATTTTTGACTGTCAATTTTGAAAATAACTCCGTCAAGCTTTTTCCGTTGTACATGAATGGTTTCATGAAGAATCACCACTCCCTCTAAAATATTACGACTTGACATAAAAACAGTTTGAGTAGGCCTAACAACTATATGTGCAATTGACGAAACACGATTTGTTTCCCCCTTGGTATAGATTTTATAACTCACATTAAGTAGCCAAAAGTGCCTATATTGTTCAATTCTACATGTATCTTCTTTTTTAGGTAGAAGGATAATTAATCCAATGTTCAATTTATATAGTTGAAGATCACCCGATTGTAGTTGGATAAACATTGCCATCAAATCAGATTTGATGACACTCCAAAACAGCTGATAAAACTCCGAAGGAAACCCATCTGGTCCTGGAGCCTTATTATGTTCCATTTGAGAAATACCTTCAAACACCTCCTTTTCAGTGAAGTTTGATGTTAGAATACTATTATCCTGTGGTGAAATTTGTGGTAGATCATTCACTTTAGATTCATCCAAAGAAAAAAGGGAAAGGGTCCGGCTCCCCAGATAGCCGCTTATAGGATTCTGAAATGAATACCTTCAAATTGTTTCCGCCCACAATTGTTCCTTCATCTTGTTGGAAGATTTTCTTTTTCCTATGCTTTGTATTAGCAATCATATGAAAATATCTGGTATTATTTCTGTTGGGGTTCCGAGGCAGAAAACAAAACAAAAATCCTACGACGAGAACAACATATAGCCAAGATCTATACTATGTAGATGTAAGATAATGGAGGAGAAACAAAGTTCATACCCTTGAACACCGAAAGCGGGATTACGTTCCCGCACGAACATTGTTGATGAAGCCAAAGCGTAGCCGACCTCAAGGTTGAGAAGATGTACAACTCGATGGAGAAGTGCTACAACAGGCAGCACCTTTGTAGGAGTTACACAAGCCCGGTGTATTGACGTGCTCCGATCTTCGTTCCAGCAGAGTAACAAAAGAAGATGGATCTGGAATGGAAATCCGACAATGGGATGGCGTTCTTAAGGTGGAAGAACCTCCAAGTGCAAAAGCACAACTCCAAATCTGGGAGCCACGCAAGAGGAGAGGATGAGGAAATGAATTGGTCGTAGAAGGAGGAGGAGCTCCTTATATAGGGGAAGGGGGAGGCACATACCCTAGGGAATGTGCCGACCCTAGGGGAGTCGCCGTACCCCATGTGGGCTGGCCAGCCCACCCCCTCCAGGGTTTCGATGCAATCCCCCCACATGGGCCCAATTCGGCCCATATGGCTTTTTAGAAAAATTTAACTAATTTTTAGTATTTAATTACTTTAATTAAATAATAAAACATACTAAGTAACTCCTATATATCAATCCTTCTCATGGAACACTTCCGATACTTCCCGAAACCTTTCCGGTGCCTTTCTTCCTTATTTCCGATAATTCGGAATCGATCCCTAAGCTTCTGAGGTTGCTGCTTCACGCTCCTGAAATGATGAAAGATAGATATTAATAATGGAGGATGTGAAAAGCTGGTCAACACACTCGTTGGGACTCGAAGAGAAGAGTGTTGTAGCAAGGCTAGTTTCCCCAACGAGTTGAATCGAGGGTTTAAATATCGAACTAAAAATAAATAAGTTCAATGTTGAAAATGTGCTCCATGAAAGCATGGTTCTGTTAACTCCCAACGCATAATTTGTGAAGCACATAACTTCATAATTTATTCACAATGGTTCAGGTTTATATATACAAGAAATAAAATGTGCCATCAAGTTCGTGAAAGCTTACTAACCAATTTTCCCATAACAAACATAACCATAAGCATTTTAATTTGGAAGCTAAATAAAACAATAAAGCATGAGAAACATACTTGGAATAGAAAAAATGCTAATAGGAAGATATGGTGGACACTCTGGAATAACTGGGTTCAAAGGAGTTACATAAACAAGTGTTAACTTGTTGGAATTATTTTTTGGGCTAGCAAGAGGGAGAAAGTTGACCGTCTACATGCATGTATAAGTGTCCATAGTGCTAATCAAGCCATGTTAAACAAAGTAAATTAATAGCAAGCATCAAAACATGAGTAAAAGATAGCTCTATATAATACACTTGCAAATTAATACTCATTCAAGATGCAATGCTTTCTGCTAGAAATTCCTAAATACAAGTCTGTTTAAAATGTCCAGTACGTATATAATGTTGCATACTTACTCAAAAACTCAAATTAATGAAAAAGAATCAACTTAAAAGTTCAAAGGGTGCATTAGACAATATTGGACAGAATTTGTCCAAAAACCAGAAGAAATCAAAACGTAATTAATTACCCTACTTAAACATGTCCAAAACTCACGAAAATATTTGAGCATACAGAGGATGAAAATTTGTAACTACAATTAAACTATGATCTCATTCTGAGTTACGAAATAAAAATGAAAGATCATACGGTGCACAGATTCATGCAGGAGCATGTAACTCCACATATAGGTTCCAACTTTGCAATCCAAAATGGTTAAAACTTGGTTCTTTATTTAAAATTCCAGAAATAAAACTAAAACTAAATTCTCTTGTTACAGCAAAAGGACACAAAGAAAATTAAAAGTAGAAACAACTTGGTTGCCTTCCGTAAAGCGCTTTCTCTAAAGCCATATAGCTAGGCTTACTTACTTGATAATCAAGAGGGTTGAAGCTCATGAGGGAGCTTGTACTTAGGTGTGTCCATCTTCCTTGGAAAGTGTTCCATAAAGTTCTTGTGTGGGAACTGAAACCTAACATTGCTTTCCTTCGAATTAATTATTGCACCTCTAGTACGAAGAAAAGGTCTTCCCAAAATGATAGGACTGGAGGTTTTACTCCCCATGTCCATAATAACAAAGTCAACAGGAACAAATGTCATATGAAGCAAGTAGTAAATAGAGCATGTTTAATAGAAACCATTGTCAACAGGAACCATTACATTACTTACTTTGCGTGGAGCATGTTTAATAGAATCATCAGCAAGTAGTAAATCAATAGAGCTTTGTTCTAAATTTTGTAACTCAAGCAATTCATACAAATCTTTAGATAAAACTGAGACACTAGAACCCGAATTTAGTATAGCATGATGTGTCTTTTTTCGAATGGTAATTAAAATCTTGGGGATCCACAAATCCCCAAGCAGAGGTGGTATCATAGCTTCTTGATTGTACCTAGCAATTTCTCTTTAAGAACATGATTAGCTATATAAAAGCCAAAACCTGATTGGTTAGCATTAATAGAAGGATCACTAACACATTTTTTTAACACATTAATAAGCTCATGTAAACTACATTTTTAAAGATCAAGTAATGGGTCCTTGACTTCACTAAGCATTTTTACCTCTTCTACTTGTTCATCATTTAAAACCATAGGTGATTCGTTTTCTTCTATTTCATCGGATTCTTCTCCTAGACATTCAAGTTGTGACAAAACTGGCTCTAGAAAATAGATATTATCCATTAGTTCATTAAGAGTCTCCTCCAAAGTAAGAGGCGTATTTTCAGTAATAATAATAGAATTCATTCCAATAGTTAGTGGTGCATGTGGTTTTCCTGCTGACATAGTTAACAAAGTGGCTTGATTGTCAGCTAGTCTTGAAAGAGCCTTATCTAAGCCTGCCGCTTGATTTTGTAAACCTTTAATATCAAAACTTATTGATGCAATGGACCTATTTCGCTCTTCTATCATTGTACTATGACTAGCCACTTGTTCAATGAGATTCTTATTCGGCTCTTGTTGATTACCAGAGTTATCATTAGTTTGGGGCATATTAACAGGTTTCCATTTATATTCACTAGTATTAGGATATAGCATGAAAGGACGGTTACCATAATTATTTGGAACATAAGGTGGTTTATTATAAGAGTTATAATTATTATTACCATAACTATTACCACCAAAATTCCTAACAAAGTTAACATCAATACTTTCAATAATATTTCCAACTAAATCTTGCAAAGGAACATTATCAATGTTTTATTTAGACATGAAAGAAAGAATGGCATCCATTTTACTAGATAAAGTGTTTACCTCTTCTATGAAATTAGTTTTCTTGGAGGGATTAGGTGCTCTTTCTGTATGCCATTGACTATAATTGTGTAACATATTCTCTAATATAGCTTTGGCCTCTATCATAGTTTTACTCATAAAAGCACCCCCTGCGGCAGAATCTAGTATGCTCCTTGACATGTAGTTTAAAACATTATAAAAAGAATATAGGACAGTCCATTCATTGACTCCGTGTGAGGGACAAGTTCTAAGCATAATTTTAATTCTCTCCCAAGCCATAGCTACATGCTCATTGTCATTTTGTTTAAATGATAGGATACTATTCCTGTTTTGCAGAAGTTTGATTGGGGGGATAATACTTTATAATTAAAGGTTATTTTAAGTCATCCCAAGAGTTTATACTAGCAGTGGGTAGTGATAGCAACCATTCTTTAGCCTGTCCTCTAAGTGAAAATGGGAACAATTTTAATTTAAGAATATCATTTTCAACATTTTTGAACATTTGTATATCACATATTTCACAAAATCATGAAGATGCATAGAGGCATCTGATGGGCGTAAAGATAGTACGCTTAGGTTGAGCTCCAAGTGCAGAGTTTGTAGATGTGGAAGACTTGTTTTCCCCACAAGGGTGACTCGAGGGTTTATATCGAACTCTCGGGGAACTGTGTGTAGAAGATTTACCCTCTTGTCCTTCTCTTGATTACCTGCAAAACAAAACAAAACAAGATGTTTTGTGCCCTCAACCTCACCAAGTGGTTGTCAAGCACAAGGTGTAAGTAAAAGATATAGAAATAACAAATACAAAACAGAAATAAATATGCAATGGTGGTAAATAAAAGTGCAAGGATGGTATAAATGATAATGGATGATGTGTTTGTGGTTTGTATGGAGTTTGCAAGATATAAAAGTGTTTTTGTATTTTCGGATTTAATAATAGCAGAAAATGTAAAGTGCAATAAAAGTGTTGGAAAGGTGTTTCTTATGATTAAAAATGGACTGGGGTCATGGTTTCACAAATGCACTCTCTCTTTTATATAGTGGTAGACAATGAAACATAGGAATTGACATATGAGATTGCAACAAGACAAGTTATCAATAATATGGGCATCACGTTCTAACATAGAGATCTTTTGGTTATTAATCTCTCTTATACTCCACCAAGATGTGAACTAAATCATAACACCTCAGTAATTAAGATAAACAGAGTATAGCTTTAAGTTCAATCACATGAAGTTTAAATAAGAACATGCTAGATCTAGTCATGGTGATAGTGGCAATGTCACCCACATACCCCCGGTAGCATGGTATTTCCTTTATCCCTAGTGAGGCAACAAAGTAAGGTAAAAACTCAAGTGGATCACGGTATTGCTGTCAACTTACCACAAAACCACCCCCCGTTACTCCAACTAATGCACACGTTCCCCCTCACACGCTCTCATACACATGTTGGATCAAAACACATAGACAAGAACGGGGTACATAATATGCATCTACTTTCATAACAAAGACATAATATTGGCAATCATCATAACATATATCAACTTAAAAGATCCACCACAAAGGTATTACATATATGACCATAACCATGTTCAACAGCTGATATGGCACTAATTAGTGAAGCTCAAGAGAGAGGAGAGATATATAAGTTAATTCCACAAACCCATAGTCCGGGGGTGGACTACTCCCTCTTCATCATGGAGACGGTGGAGAAGTCGTTGGAGAAGGTGGAGACCACACCGGCAGCGCCCCGCCGGAGTTTTCCCACTCCAATCTGCAGCTCCAGGTCTCTGTTTCGTGGTTTCTGTGTTTCTGCGGCGCTCCCTTCCGAAAGGGCTCGGGGGGCTATTTTTATAGTCGTTTTTAGGTCAAGACGAAGCCACGGAGACGAAGATCGACGGCATCGGAGCCACGAGGGGGAAGTTGGTGGGCCCCACGCGGCCAAGGAATCTGGCCGCGTGGGCCCCCTCTTTTCCTCCTCGGACTTCCTTTCCTGCTCTTCCTTCGCTCCTAAGCCTTGTTCCTTCCAAAAAATGATCCCCGTGGAATATTAGGTCATTTGGACGTCGTTTGGGTCCCTGAAACATCAAAATATAGAAAAAAGGGTTTTCTGACAGCACAGGGTTAATTCCAAATAAATAGGGAAAGTGTCAAATATTCCCCAAAACATTATAAAACATTGATATAACCCTTATATGATGCAAATATGGATGAAATATGAGTAATATAATGCAAAGTTCATATATGCCTTTCACATGCATCAGCATCCTCATCAACACTTCCTCCAAATTGTTCCCTAGTTATCAAGTTTAATAAACCAGGACTAACATGAAAGCTATCCGCCTTAATTTGAGGTGTGGTAATGGGCCTAGCAATGTATTGATCATTAGGTGTATTTGTGTAGTCATACAATTTAGTTCTTTCTCCCATATTGCAAGTAATAAAGTTATACTGATTTTTTTATGTATTTTATGTTTTTAAATGAAAACTTGAAATAAAATGACACAAAACAATGCAAACCAAAATATAAACTAAGGAATAAAATGCAAAACTGAAAATAAAATGTAAACCAAAATACAAAAGTAAGATAAAAACTGAAAATAAAAACGAAATGAACAAACCGAATTGTAAAAGTGAACAAAAAACTGAAAATAAAAACTACAACTACAAACCAAAATATAAAAGTTATGTACAAGACAATAACAAAACAAAATATAAAGTACTTTGTAAATCTAAAAGAATAGAGAGATGCTCACATAGGTGCAACCTCCGCAAGCTTGGGTGTTTGCACAAGTTGGTGATGAGGATGATGTTTCTTGTGAGTTTCTTCTCCATTAACTCCCCGTCAACGGCGCCAAAAAAAACCTTTTGATGGTTGTGAAGTGACACGCCTTCTCATTGGGGCTCAAAGAGGAGAGTGATGTAGCACAGGAGGTTTTCCCACGATGTGACTCGAGGGTTATATCAAACACTTGGAGAGTTGTGTGTAGAGAAGTTATCTCCTTGTCCTTCTTTAAGCAACCTACAAAATAGTTGTAAATTGTTTTGTGCCCCCAACTCCGCCATGTGGCTGTCAAGCACAAGGTGTGTATACTAGTAAATGTGAAATCAAAATGCAATAAAATAAAAAATATTAAAAGTAAACTGGAATATGCAATGATGATAAAACAATTAAAGGTTGTGTTTTGGGTTTTGGTTTGTAAATGCAAGAATTAAATATGTTTTTGTATTATCGGATTTTGTTAATGGCTGAAAATAAAAAGTGATATAAAGTGTTGGAAAGTGTTTTCTTATGTTTAAAAATGGACCGGGGTTCATGGTTGCACTTATGCACTCTCTCTAAAAATTATGGTGGACATGGGACTAATCTAGATGACATAAATATTGGTGCAACATTTGTGTATGAGATAGCATTTATATGGGTGTCATGTCCTAACATAGAGATGAGGGGTCATTCATCTCTCTTATACTCCATTAGAAAGGGATATCCAAGCAATCTAGTATTAAGAAATAAATCAGAGTATAGCCTTTAGTTCTATGACATGTAGTTAGAATTAGAACACACTAGATCTAGTCATGGATATCTTGCATGGTCACTCCAAAATATCCGGTAGCATGAAATTCTCTTTATCCCTAGTGAGGTAACAAAAGTAAGGTAAAAACCCAATTGGTTCACAAGTTTTTGACAGTCACTACCCATTAGTCACCCCCGTTACTCCAACTAATGCACACGTTCCCTCTCACACACTCTCGCATACATGCTTGATCATAGCAAGTAATAAAGAACGGGGTACATAATATGCATCTAACCATACATCTCAAACTCAAAACAATTGCAATCTCAAATATCAACTATAAACAAAAGATCCACTACATAGGTAATACATAGATGACCGTAATCATGTAGGCAGCTCATACGGTGCTAATACAATGAAAATCGAGAGAGATACAATAGCTACTTCCACAAACACATAGTCCAGAGGTGGACTACCCCCTCTTCATTATGGTGACAATGGTCGACACGTTGGAGAAGATGGAGATCATGCCGGCAGCGTCCCGCTGGAGTTTCCCCCCTCCAATTCTGCAGCTTTTGTCTCCATTTCGTGTATTCTGTGTTTCTGCGGCGCTCCTTCTCGAGACTCGTCTGGAGGCTATTTCTATAGTCGGTTTTAGGACGAGACAGATTTTTTGAGCCAGAGATCGATAACATCCGATGCTCGAGGGGAGAACGGATAGAGTTGGCGCGGCCTGCCTTAGGCCGCGCCAGGTATGCCCGTTCCCTCCTCAGACTTCCTTTTTTGCTGATCCTTGACTCGTACGTTTCCTCCTTTCCAAATAAAACTCGTCAAAAATTGGTAGGTCCATTTGACGTCGTTTAGATCCCTGAAACTTAAAAATACGCAAAATAGTGGTTTCCTGGTCTGCATGGCTAAATTCAAATAAATAGGGACAAAGTGAATTATTCCCTAAAACATTATAATGCATTAACATAACCCCTTATATGTTGTAAATAAGTTAAAATATCAAATAGAAAAGTGTAAAGTTCATGTATGGATTTTACACGCATCACCACGTTGTCGAGTATAAGACATATACACCTTCAATGTTTTGTCAAATAAAGTGCCAAGACCCCATAAGGCCAAGAAATCACCTCTGTGATGATGTGAAATTCCTTCCATCCGCACCCAACTTTGTGGAAGCAACCAAAGGGGTTCAACACTCCCATGCCACACATCCACCTTGATTTGACACACACTATTCGGAACTCTGAACATACCAAATAATCTCAATCTATCCAATTCGGATTTGGAAGGAAATAAAACCTTAGAAACATTGTGACTAACCTATGTTACCTCCCAATTGTATTGCTCGACCTCTACAACCCTTTAGAGCATCTCCAGCAGCTCATCTAAATTCGGTCATCTATATCTCCATATAGAAGATCATCTAAAAAGATTCTCTTTTAGATGTTCCCAGTTTTTCCTTAGAACATCTATATTTAGGACATCTATATTCTCTCTCATATAGTTTAATATTATCTTGTAGCTATCATTGAATAATTTTCTTCCACCTACTCGAATCCGACCAATGAGAGCAAGCAGTTGTGTTTAGATGATCATCCAAGCGTCCTCCACATATGGATGACGAATAGGAGAGCTGGAGGATCATCTATCGATAGATGACGGGATAGATGAGCTGCTGGGAACGTTTTTTGAGACTGAATCATCTATATTTGCTTTGGATGTCCATTTAGATGAGCTGCTGGAGATGCTCTTATAATTGCCTCATAACCTGTGGGGTCGTCATTGTACCGCCTGTGACCGAAACGATGGCCAACCTTGTGTTAATGGTCTTAGGTCTTAATGTATCAGTAAGAGGCATACCAAAAAATGTCAAATCATCATGATAGTGCCCATAGATCTCTACATGCTGCTTAGCATCATGCAATACCGCACAACCATCTGAGGCATGATCCGCACTTTCACAAATATCACACAACACAACTTTACAGTCCGACAACACATGTCCAGTAAAACCACAACGGTAACATCTTGATTTATCTGTTTTCTTGAGTTTCTTGGCCCCATCCATTGACTCGGTTTCATTCTCCGTAGCTGAATTTCCTGTCTTGGCCAAGTGCCGCGCCAACGGCATCAATTCCGACGCAGCAGCCGTGACCTGATCTCAACCCTCACTTTCCCGTTTGTTGTTGACACATCCTTGTGGACTGTTCCGGACGAATGCGGACAACCACTAGTAGAAAACAAGACTGAGGCCACATTTGGCACCGGATTGACTGGAACCGGTACTAAAGGGGTATTAGTACCGGTTTCAGAGGCGAGACAGCCGGCAGGCAACGGCACCGGTTGCGTTGGACCCTTTAGTACCGGTTGGTAATACAAACCGGTACTAAAGGGTTGGCTCAGTCGGCTGCAGGTACTAAAGGTTCGGCCTGCAGCGCGCGGCCCCCACGGGCAGACCCTTTAGTACCGGTTTGTAATACAAACCGGTACTAAAAGTTCGGCCTATATTGACTTCTTCCACCCGAGGCATAGCTCCATTGCTTTCATTCAAGCTCCATTTTCTTCTCTCTTTGCTCTCCCAAGATCTAGCACTCCTTGATCTTTACAACATTTATTAAGATTGGTAGCACTTACTTATATAAGGGTTAGCAACTTCATCTTCTTTTCCGGCATTTCAATTTTAGCTCATTTTGCTAGTTTAACTCATTTGATTTTTCTAGTGCAAGCAAGGTGTTTGATGAAATGCCTAAATTAGGGATTTTATTTGTTTTATATGCATTTTGAGCTCAATTTAAAATAAGACATGTGCCTTTTTATAGTGTCGTCCCCACTTCCTCACCGCCGCCGATCGCCCGCGGCGCCTCGTGACCGACACCACCTCGGTGAGCCTCTTGTTTTTGTCTTATATTTTTAAAAAATATTAGTTATATGGTTTAGATGCATAATTATTATTTGTATATTTTTCTTACTTGATAATTGTTTGTTATATATATAGTGTCATGGTTTTGACATCTGTCCACACCGGCTCTCGTCCGCTCTATTATTCGGATGTGGTACGATTGTTTGTTATAACTATATATTTGTTTAATTTCGTGTTTCTAACAATCTGGTTGCAATCTGTGTCGGTTCCAAAGGGTCCACCCCTTTAGTCCCGACCTTTTAACACCGGTTGCACAACCGGTGCTATAGGCCCTTTACAACCGGTGCTAGTGCCTTGTTCTCTACTAGTTAACAGAATGCGTACAACAGAAATGGCACTTGGTCTTAGATAGGTGTTTGAGTTGCAGAAAACCAAAATAAGTTTTTTTTTCAAGAACACGCATGAGTGCTGCGTGTCTTTATATTAAGACAGAGAATTTTGAGTTACAAGAGAGGACAAGGCAGAACACATGTGTGTCTCCCTCGTCTGAACACCACGGGAGAATCTACTCAATCTCTCGCAAAACTAATCCACTAAGTTTGGCTTTCTTCCACAGCTCAAACTCCTCCCTAATCCGTCTACTGATCTCCCACGGCATTGTTGCGACCTTGTCGAAGACCCTGCTGTTCCTCTCCAGCCACAGGCACCTGGCGGTGAGGATGATAAGGCCATTCAGAATAAGTTTGAATTATCAAGTCATGATCAAATAAATATGGTGCTGAAAACCCATGCACGCATTAGCCGATGCTTTCTAGCTCACGAACAAAGTGAAAGAGAAGCCCAAAATATGATTGAATTAGTTACTATCTCCGTTAACTAACGAAACAAGTTCCTTTCAGAGATAAGTACTTTTTCATGGTAGGCTAGGTAGCCAGTAGCCAGCAGACAACATATTAATCATTTGAGCAGCAGTTCTTTTCAGTCGTCTTTTCCCTTCTCCCCTGGCTCGATATATACCGCTCAAACAAAAGCAATGAATACAAGAAATGGTGGTCACTTGCTGCTTTGTTCAGTGTCTCCATCCATTCCTTTAACTAAAATAAATGGTGTGGTTGCATCCGCAGTATATTTCGTACGTGAGGCGTAGATGTAGATGAGGTTTCTTGACATGGACGGATTGGATCGGATCAGAAAGATGCAACCTACGTGTTAGGATAACGGCACCAGGTTGAATTGCCTTGCCAGTGGGATTGTTTGTTACCCATATTCAGCTATCGGCAAAGGAGTGGACAAGCAAGTCAACGGAGAAGAGAAGACAGTTGAATGTCAATAGACGTCTCTGGAGTTGAGAGCACACTAAAGTTAACGCTGACGAGCTAGGCGAGGCGATGGGCGAAAGGACCTGTCGAAATTCGAAGGACATCCATATTTATCCAACGGATGGCACTAGTAATCAAGTGATTCATGGACTACTAACATGAAATGAACAGATGAAACGATCGGATATACAGTACTTCAAATGATGTTCCCTCTAAATGTTTTTTTTTCACATATATTAAACCAACAAAGAGTACACGATTATATCGATTACAAAAACAAAATTAAAATAGACGAGCAAATCTATGAAATCTTCAAGTCCTTTCTTCCTCCATGCCATAATCTTTTACTTTTCTGAAGGAAGCCGTAGAAAAACGTCGAGAACACCAAACCACAGACCTGTGAATACCACCGATAATTCTCCCCTTTCAATTTTGAGCCGCAATGCCAAGTCTTTATGCACGTACGCAGCCATTAAATTAATCAATTAACATCGGCAAGAGCTCCCTCTAAATGTTAGAACAATACAACATATGTCATAATACATGGTGTAGCAAACGGAAAGACTTCGGGAAAAATGGGAATGTGAATTTTGTTCCTCAATGGCTTGCCAAAACTTCTTATAAAAAAAGACGTAGAGAGTACCTTTCATCTCAACCCTCAGTTTGCCGGTTGACCAAGCACACAGTGGAGCCGCCAAAACCAAATCGTGCAACTAAACACATGGGGCCATACAAATCATTTTCCGAGAGAGACTAGGACATAGAAAAAAGAGGCGAAGAGAGAGTTGCGGCGGTGCTGGCCTAACTGAGGTATAGCCGGGGCCAATGTGGCTGGTCGTGGACACGGCTCCTCTGACGTACTGCACCCTGACGTGGGTCACTGACATGTGGGCTCTACATCTGGGTGGCCCACAAGCCAGTGACTCCCATGGCACCATGTGCTACGTCAGGGGATCCCGGCCGGCTGGTCGTGGTAGGCCGGACTCCGAGGAAGTAACTTAGGGTCTAAGGGTGGAGGCGGCGTAGAGAAGCTAGAAGGGAGCCTTGGAGGATGGCCAGCCGGGAGCGGGGGACTTGTGGAGGAGGCGGAAATGGCATGTCGAGACGGCGAGGGCAACATTGTCAATTGCAGGCGGGCACAGGCAAATCAGTAGGTGGTTAGTGGGTAGTTTGTGTGCAGCTGCGGCGGTGCTCCTCACTCCTCCTCGTTCTCCTCTTCTCTTAGGTCAGATATCAGCGCGTCATATGTAGGAGATGGCCCAGCAGTAGAGATCAAAGAAGAAACACGTCGGCTCTGAATGTATCCTGCCGGCGTTTGTTCTTTCCTGCATTTTCCGAGCCAGATCTATTGCCGGATGACGATTGAGTGTGTGGCAAAGACTGATGCATAGTGTGTTGATCGACAATCGATGTTGTTGTTAACTGGTCGTACCTTGTGAACAATTTTTCTTACCCAACAAACATGATTTGAAACAATGTACAATTTAAAAAGAGATGTTTCTTAAAGACATGGATTTTTTTTAAATGGACAATTTTAATGTTGTTAACTTGTTTAACCCGAGGAACATTTTTAAATATGGCAATGTATTCATTTCGAGCCACCTGAACATTTTGTAATCCATGAATGAAACCATGGATATTGTTTCAAACGTTTTGAACATTGTATTGAACAACATGAACATATTTTGAATTTATATGAAGTACTTTTTCTGAATGGGAATGTATTTATTTCAAGCCTTATGAATATTTTTTAATCCCTGAATATTGTTTCGACCACCATGAATATTTTTTGAATTGTGTACAAAGTACCTTTTCTAAAACCCCGATCACTTCTGAAAACATGGAAAAAAATTAAAACATAAAAAGAAACATTAAACTATGTAAGGAATAAAAGAAAACAGGAACAAAGAAACCTAGGTAAAACCTGGTAAAAAACAAGAAAATGGAAAATTTGTGGCAGTAAGATTACTCAAGGAAGTGCATGAAAACCGCTCCAATTGAAGTAAGATAAGGGCTCTGATGCATGTAAAATGCATACATGAACTTTGCATTGTATTACTCATATTTCATCCATATTTGCATCATATAAGGGTTATATCAATGTTTTGTAATGATTTTGGGAATATTTCACACTTTCCCTATTTATTTGTAATTAACCCTGCGCTGTCAGAAAACCCCCTTTTCTATATTTTGATGTTTCAGGGACCCAAACGTCATCCAAATGACCTGAAACTTCGCGAACATCATTTTTTTGGAAAGAACAAAGCGTAGGAGCGAAGGAAGTGCAAAAGTGGAATGCCGGGGAGCAAAAGAGAGGGGCCCACGCGGCCAGATTCCTTGGCCGCGTGGGGCACCTCTTCTGGAGCCTCGAGCCTCCGATGCCGTCGATCTTCGTCTCCGTGGCTTCGTCTTCACCTAAAAACGACTATAAAAATACTCCCTCAGGCCCTTTCAGAGAGGAGCGCCGCAGAAACACAGAAACCACGAAACAGAGATCTGGAGCTGCAGATTGGAGGGGGAAAACTCCGGCGGGGCGCTGCCGGTGTGGTCTCCACCTTCTCCAACGACTTCTCCACCGTCTCCATGATGAACAGAGAGTAGTCCACCCCTCACTAGTAGAGAAAAGGCCTTTAGTCCCGGTTGGTAAGTGCCTTTAGTCCCGGTTTACCAACCGGGACTGCAGAATCGGGACTAAAGGGTCCGACCTTTAGTCTCGGTTCAGACTGGAACCGGGACTAAAAGTGGAATAACCTGAGGCTAGGCCGGACTAAAACCCGCGCATATTTTTTTGGAATTTTTTTTTTATTTTTTTCTCTATTTCAAATCTTTGAATTATTTCTCAGTTTAATCTCTAATCTCAAGTCCTCACACTGCTCCACCCCTAGAGCTAATATCTAATCGTAATCTCGATCAAGTCCCTCACAACTGCTCCACTTCCCGATCGGTCACCCATCCTAACACTGCTCCACCCCCAGCACGCTTAACTTATGAGTTCCTTTCCAACTAGTTTCCAAGATTGCACTGGTAAGAACCTGATAATACTATGGTATCAATCTTATTATCCTCTAAACTTTGATGTCACATGCATATGATTTTTTGAATTCTAATGTTAACAAATAACATAAATATTAATGTTTAAGTAATAATAATTGTTAACAAATAACAAAAAAATGTTTTTTGTTTCCATATTCCGTAAATCGATATAAATCGAAAACCATTAAATCGGTAGGAAAATAAAATACAAATAATCAATAATCCATATAATCCATTTAATCGATATAATCCATATATACCGATATTAACATAAATATTAATGTTTTAATAATAATAATTGTTAACAACTAACAAAAAATGTATTTTGTTTCCATATATTCCATAAATCGATATAAATCGAAAACCATTAAATCGGTAAGAAAATAAAATCCAAATAATCAATAAAATCCATATAATCCATTTATTCGATATAATCCATATAATCCATATAAACCGATATTAACATAAATATTAATGTTTACGTAATAATAATTGCTAACAAATAACAAATAAAATGTATTTTGTTTCCATATAATCCATAAATCGATATAAATCGAAAACCATTAAATCGGTAGGAAAATAAAATCCAAATAATCAATATAATCCATTTAATCGATATAATCCATATAAACCGATATTAACATAAATATTAGTGTTTAATTAATAATAATTGTTAACAAATAACAAAAAATGTATTTTGTTTCCATATATTCCATAAATTTAAACCGATATTCATATATTTAACCGGTATTCATATATTTAACCGGTGTGAATCGACAAATAATCCATTTAATCGATATAATTTATATAATACATGAACCGGTAGGAAATATCCATGAATCGATATAATTCATATAATCCTTTTAACCGGTATTCATAAATTTAACCGCTAGAAGGAAGGCCGACGGGCGGCGGCGCTGCATGTTCGAATTCCGCAGCGATTAATTTCGTGTGTATCAACGCCGGCTGATCGTTTCCAAAACGCACTCAAAAACGCCGGCGGGCTGATCGGTTTCCAAAGCGCACTCAAAACGCGATCGGGAGATGTACAAGTTTCACATTAGTCCTGATTTTAGACATGATCCGGGACAAATACCTTTAGTCCCGGTTGGTCTTTCAAACCGGGACTAAAGGTGCCTCTGGAACCGGGACAAAAGGTTCCGTGCCCGTGATTCCGTTTTAGCTGTTCGAACCGCGACTATTTGGGTCATTTGTCGCGGTTCCAAACCAAACCGGGACTAAAGGTTCCCAGGGCTCTGAACGGAAGCCATGTTTTCTACTAGTGCCTGGACTATGGGTTTGTGGAAGTAACTTATGTATCTCTCCTCTCTCTTGAGTTTCACTAATTAGTGCCATATGAGTTGTTGAACATGATTATGTGAAAGGGCATGTGCCCTCATGTATGGTTTTGGTAATTAATGACAATCCATATGGACTAATGTTTGTGTTGAGCATTTTGCAAGTATGTCTTGAAGATGTCAAGACATCACCTATATGAAGATAGATGGGAGCATATTGCAAGTATGTCTTGAAGATGTCAAGACATCGCCTATATGAAGATAGATGGGATGATACGAGATTGATCAAGATGTTGATCAACACACGAAGCTACAAGATGTACCAAGTGGATCATGTATCTCTTGGATGGTAAGCCTTTGTCCATATAGCTTTGTGAACTAACCCAAGTGTGTATGTGGTTTCTATATGTGGAGTTAGGTATCTTCCCATGGGCTTGCAACAAGAAGAACATCTCATAGAGCTCATGGAGGATGATGTCATGCGGTATTCGTCATCAAGGTTAAGAAGTGCAAGACCAAGAGAAACATTTCGGAGATATCTTATGCTTGTAGCTTGGAGGTCGAAATGAAGACATGAAGACGAAGCTAATGGAGCTTGGAGATTGACATGAAGACGAAGCTAAGCGAGGCTCTCCCATAATGGCGTATGGGGGAGTATTTGGAGAAGTCTTCATCAAGCATGTGCTAGCAAGCGCAATCAAGAAAGGTGGTCCACTTGGAGAGATCAAGATCGTCATCATCTAGCTCAAGTGGAATGATCAAGCCAAAGGTATGATCTTGATAGGGCTATAGGATAGATAGGCGTACTATCAAGAGGGGCTCTCGAGCGAGTAACTTGATCGCATCTTTGTGGAGAGCTCAAACATTTGCATACTTGGCATATCATCTTTCTTGTTTCTTATTTGGCTTTTCTCGTTGTGAGGTTTCAGAGCTTGTTGTGATCTTCATAACAAGCTCAAGTTCATCAAAAACAAAGTTCGTATGAAAAGCTTCTTGGTTTTTGATGTTGGAGGTTTTACCGGTTGTTCCTATTTTGAGAGGTTTCATGTTTCCCCATTTAGTTTTAACCTCCCATCTTGGACTATGATGTTTCTCTGCATTATCTTGTAGAGTTCTTCGTTTTGATTCGAACGAGACAAAAATCATCGAAAACGGAGTTCGGATGGTCAAGATATTGTCGTTTTCGTGTTGGTATTTCTGCAGTTTTCGGGAGTTCCGAATCGCGCGGATTTCAGTACTGTTTTCGCCCAGAAAACTTCGGAGATCTTTCCGGAAATCTCCGGGGGTCGGAAATTTCCGACCCTAGGTCAGAAATCTCCGATCTAAGCTGCTGTAACGGCTAGAATTGTGGGAGGGGTATAAATACCCCTCCCCTTCTTCTTCCTTGTGTGAGCATGACTTTCCCCTCTCTCTTCCACCATTGTTGACCTTGGAAAGCTTGCACCCACTCAATTCCTCCCATGATTCTTACATATCTTTGAGTGAAAAGTGAGAGCAGATCTAGATCTACAATTCCACCAATCCATCTCTACTCTAAGTGAGGGGAACATAGTGGATCTAGATCTTGGAGTTCCTTTGTGGTTCTCCTCCTTTGTTTTTCCTCTATTCTCCCCCCATAAGCATTGGTTGCTTTTGGTGGGATTTGGGAGTGAAGGATTTGACTCCTTTGTGGTTTCTTTGCTCTTCCTCTCTTATTCCCCCATAAGCATTTGTTGCTTTGTTGGAATTTGAGAGTGAAGGTCTTGAGCACTTTGTGTGCTCTTTCCATTGCATCTTGCATCGGTTTGAGCTGTCGGCCCAGTAAGGACCGGGGTATGCACGGCCCACTCCCTACAGGCCTCGCCCGCGCAGATCTTCGACAGAATGACTAAGGACCAAGATACCGCTTGGAGAGACCCTCGAGAGACATCTCCGCTCGAGGGCCTGAAGAGGACGCCAGGGCCTGAAGAGGACCCTGCGCTTCAAGAGACTCCCCAGGCACGGCCCGCCTGGAGAGAAGTCAGCAGGAAACCCCTCCACAGGCGACCACGGCCCTGTGGAGACACTTCGCGGCTAAGCAAGCGCTGCAGAGCGCACATGGCCCCTGCAGCAGCCGCAGGGTGACGCGAGCGCCCCAGTTGCCGTTCTGGTGATAAAGGAGTCAACAAAGCCGCGCCGCCTGCGCCAGGACAGCCAGGACTTTCCTCTTTGGTGATAAAGCGGCTGGACGGCGCAACGCTCCAAGAAGATCGTCACCGTGGGCTCCACCACGACCTCAGCCGCGCCTGCGAGCCGCTCTGCACCGTCTGCAGCTTGTCGGCCACGGCGCGCTACTTTAGCACGGATGGACCGCGTCCATGGACGGATGAGCCGCGGTGGACTCCCGCTCCTTCGCGCCACTGGCGTGTGGGAGCCCACCAGCACGAGGACGGAGCTCGGGGCACCTATAAAAGGAGCAGGAGCTCCACCGTAGAAGGGGATGGCCCAATCGCGGAATCGCACCATCGGTTGATCTCCAACGAGCTGGATGCTTCCTAGCCCCAGGGAGCCCTAGCCAAGCACATAGGATAGCCAACTGCTGGAGGAGGAAGACGACCATTGTGTCCCTCTCCAGGCACCATACTGCCTCAAGAGAGCCTTCGGCAAGCTCATTGTCCTGTAACCTTCACAGTGCAATACAGACAAGCAGGAGTAGCGGTTTTACCTCCTCCTGAGGGCCGTGAACCTGGGTACGGGCCGGTGTCCATCTCTGGCGTGATAGTTCCTCTCCAGGCCCGGCGAGCACCGTCGTCGAGCCTCTCGAGGGTTGTTTGACCTCCGTGTTCAGTCCCCCCTTCGAACCTCTCTTCAGGGCGAGACTACCCCTGTTACGTGGGAGTCACTCCTCGACATTTGGCGCGCCAGGTAGGGGGCTGAGGCGCGTCTTCAACCTCCGAACTTCGCGCCATGACGGACACCCGCGCAACGCGCGCCAACCGGCGTGCCTCCGAGAGAGCTCACACCGAGCCTGGCACTGCTCCCACCTGCGGCCGCCGTGGTCGCCCCCGCACGGCCGAGCGCGCTGGCACCGGCCCGCGCGTGGAGGAGCCAGAGAGCGAGGAGCACCGCGGCGGAGACCAGCGCGACGACGAGGACCTCTCTGAGCGCCGTGAGGACGCTGAGTCCTCGCACCCGTCCCGGCGCCAGAGCGTGTCCACGCGGGAGCACCACGAGCCCGCCCCGCACACAGCGCTGCTCATGGCCCAGGAGCTCCTCCGCTACCGGCCAAGTGCCGAGGCACACGACCAGTGGCTGGACCGCCTCCACCACCTCGTCGACATCGCCACCACGCGCCCTGCTCCGTCGCGCTCCATCGTACCCTCCGGCCCTGCAGGGACGGCCGCACCAGGTGCGCCCCCACCGCCGCCAGGACCACCTCCGGCCGCGGCACAGCGGGCTCCCTCCCATGCTTCATCGCCGCACGACTGCCAAATCGTGCAGCGCACTGCGCCTGACGCGCGCGTGGGCATGGAGCGACGCCGCGACCTCCAGAACCGCCTCGTCGAGGAGCTCGGCCAAGCGGGGCAGCAAAACCGCAGGGCCCTCCAGGGAGGAACGGCCACCTATGCCTCAGGCTGCATGGCCTTCACGCGCGCCCTGCGTCGTGTGGTCTGGCCGCAGAAGTTCAGGCCAGCGCTCCCCAAGGGCTTCGACGGGTCCACCAACCCTCTCGAGTTCCTGCAGCTCTACACCACCTCCATCCAGGCTGCAGGGGGAGACGACAAGGTCATGGCCAACTGGTTCTCCCACGCCCTCAGGGACTCAGCGCTGTCCTGGCTCCTCAACCTGCCGGAGGACTCCATCGACTCCTGGGAGGAGCTCTGCAGGCAGTTCGTCGCCAACTTCAAGGGCACGTACGAGCGCGCACTCACCCACAACGACTTGCGCGCTGTGGTGCAGAAGAAGGATGAGACTCTTCGCAAGTACATCCAGCGCTTCAGCCAGGTGCGGAACAAGATTCCAAACATCCCCGACACCCAGGTGATCGCTGGCTTCCGCGAGGGCGTCACGAACCGCAGGATGCTCGAGAAGCTCGGCATCCACGACAAGCTCACCTCTGTGGTGAAGCTGTTCGATCTGGCGGATAAGTGCGCCAAGGCTGAAGAGGGACTCCTCATCGTCAAGATGAGCGCGCGGGGGGACGACCCTGGCGAGGGGTCCAAGAGCCACAAGAAGAAGGAAGAGCCCAAGCGCAAGGCCACCACGGTCCTCGCGGCAGAGCCTGACGCGAAGGGCTCCCGCAGGGGTTCTCCCGAGCACGGCGACAAGGAGGTGGACCACCGCCCATTCTGCGTCTACCACAACAGGCGCGGCCATGCCACCGAGAACTGCCACGACCTCAAGAGGCTGAGCAGGGAACGCGAGCGTGAAGAAGCCAGTGGGAGCCGCGGCAGAGGCCGCGGCTACCGCCGCGACAGCAGAGGCGGACGCACTGGCGGCTACCAGAGGCCGCAAGGCACTCAGGCCAACGCCGCTGAGAGGAACAACAACCTCCCTGACGAGGAAGACGGAGGCTACCAGGCCCCGAGGGGAGCCATGGCCTGCATCCTCGGCGGAGCTCAAGCGCCCAAGTCGAACAATCAGTTCAAGCAGTTCGCACGCGAGCTCAACGGCGCTCTGCCGAGCACCGAGACCTCCAGACCCCTCAAGTGGTCCCAGTACACCATCGCCTTCGACGCCAAGGACCACCCCAAGTCGACCAAGATTGTTGGAACCCTCCCCCTGGTCTGCTCCCCCACCATCAACAACATCACCGTCTCCAAGACGCTCATCGATGGGGGAGCGGGCCTGAATGTCATCTCTGTCGAGACCTTCGAGACGCTTCAAGTGCCCTACGAGTGGCTTATGCCCTCCAGGCCGTTCACGGGCGTCACCAGTGGTTCTATCGAGCCTCTGGGGCAAGTCCGCCTCGCGGTCACCTTTGGCACGCAGAAGAACTATCGCACGGAGCTGATCGACTTCGATGTCGCCCACATCGGCTTGCCGTACAACGCCATACTCGGCTACCCCGCCCTCGCGAAGTTCATCGCCGTCACGCATCACGCCTACAACATGGTCAAGATCCCCGGCAGCGCTGGCACCATTGCCATCCATGGTCATATCCTGGACGCCACGCGCGCTGTCGAGAGCGCCTACAAGGCGGCCGCCATGGCTTTCCCGGCTGACGAGGACATGGAGCCTCTCGAGAGGCCCAAGAAGAAGAAGCAAGTGTTCTCTCAGGAGCAAGCTGCCACGAAGAAGGTGTCGCTGGACACCACCAGCTCGGGGGCTGAAGGCTCGGGGGCTAGCGTCACCATAGGCGCTGCCCTGCCTCCCAAATAGGAAAGCGCGCTCGTCGCCTTCCTTCGGGCAAACTCTGACATGTTCGCATGGACTCCGTCAGATATGTCCGGTGTACCAAGGGAGGTGATCGAGCACCACTTAGCCGTGTGTCCAGACGCACGCCCCGTCAAGCAAAAAGCACGTAAGCAAGCCCCCGAGAAGCAAGCTTTCATCATCAAGGAAGTGGAGAAGCTCAAGGCGGCAAATGTCGTCCGCGAAGTCGCGCACCCCACTTGGCTCTCCAACGGCGTGGTTGTTCCTAAACCCGCTGGAGGAGGCCGACTCTGCATCGACTACACCGATGTCAACAAGGCCTGCCCCAAGGACCCATACCCCATGCCGAGGATAGACCAGATCGTGGACTCCACCGCTGGCTGTGACCTCCTCTGTTTTCTGGACGCCTTCTCTGGTTATCACCAGATCAAGATGGCTAAAGAGGACGAGGAGAAGACGGCATTCCTCACCCCTTGTGGTGTGTATTGCTACACATGCATGCCCTTCGGCCTGAAGAACGCTGGAGCCACCTTCCAGAGGCTCATGAGGATAGCCTTGGGGGCGCAGATGGGCAGAAACGCCGAGGCCTACGTCGATGATATCATGGTCAAGTCTCGAGAGGGGGACACCCTCTTGAGGGACCTCGAGGAAACCTTCGCCAGCCTGAGAAAGGTGAACATCAAGCTGAACCCCGCCAAGTGCGTCTTCGGGGTCCCTTCAGGCAAGCTCCTCGGATTCCTCGTGTCCCACCGTGGCATAGAGGCAAATCCTGACAAGATCAAGGCCATAGAGCAAATGCAGCCTCCCCGCCGACTCAAGGATATGCAGAGCTTAGCGGGCTGCATGGCCAGCTTGGGTCGTTTCATCTCTAAATTTGGCGAGAGAGCCCTGCCATTTTTCAAGATCATGAAGAGATCGGGCACATTCAAGTGGACCCCTGAGGCGGACAAAGCCTTCGAGGACTTAAAGAAGTATCTGGCTAGCCCTCCAGTCTTGGTGGCCCCCAGGGCCGGCGAGCACCTGAAGCTGTACCTCTCAGCCACCCCTCAGACCGCAAGCGCCGTCTTGGTGGTCGAGAGGGAAGAGCCTGTCCTCCCCAAGGAGAGCACTGCCACTCCAAGCCCAGAACCCCCCGACAAAGGCCCCGTCGAAGGAGCAGCCTCCACAGACCCACTGCCAGGCCCACCGCCTCAAGTCGAGTCCGCTCCCCCCAGCCCTGTCGAGACGCCTCCACAGGCAGATCTCGACAAGGGCCCTGAAGAGCCTCCACAGAGGGCTGACGCTGCGCCACCTCAGGCAACCCTCGTCGAGCACCCCGTTTACTTCGTCAGCACAGTGCTGCGGGACGCTCGCGAGAGATATCCAATGCAGCAGAAGCTCCTCGTCGCGCTCCTCATCGCCTCCAGAAAGCTGAGACACTACTTCCAGGGCCACCCCATCACGGTGGTCACCGCCTTCCCCCTGGAGCAGATCCTGCGCAACCCCAACGCCACAGATCGCGTCGCAGGATGGAACATCGAGCTGCAGCCATTCAACTTGCGTTTCGACACCACGAGGGTCATAAAAGGAAGAGCGCTGGCCGATTTCGTCGCCGAATGGACCGACCCAAGCCCTGAGGAGCCTCGCGAGGCAGAAGCCGAGCCCTCGGGAGACACGGTGCCCAGCCACTGGACCATGCACTTCGACGGAGCCTTCGCTTGTCGCCATGGCGGAGCAGGCGTCGTCCTAACTTCGCCCAAGGGTGACAAGCTATACTACGCTGTCCAGCTGTGCTTCACGATCGACAAGATCTCCAACAATATCGCCGAGTACGAAGGCCTCCTCGCCGGCTTAAGGGCCGCCATCGCTCTAGGCGTCAAGCACCTACTCGTCAAGGGAGACTCTCAGCTGCTCGTCAACTTCTCCAACAAGAGCTACACGCCAAAAGACGACCATATGGCCGCATACCTCGAAGAGGTCCGCAAGCTCGAGAAGCACTTCAGGGGCATGGAGCTCATGCACATCCCGAGGAAAGAAAACCAAGAGGCTGACGACATCGCCAAGCGGGCCTCGCGAAGGCAACCCCAGCAGGCCGGTGTCTTTGAAGAGAGGCTCGCCAAGGCATCCATCAAGCAGCCTCGAGAGGCCACAGCCGCAAGCGCAGACGAAGCGCTCCCACCACCTGCTGGGTCTGGGGCGCCTGATTGCGGCCCCAGCACAGGGGAGCGCCTGTTGCTGACGGCAACCCGCCAGGCCTCAGGCTGGATTGATGAGCTCAAGGACTACTTGGTGAAAGGAATCCTCCCTGAAGAGGATGCTGACGCAGAGCGAATCGCTCGACAGGCGAAATCCTACTGCATCCTCGAGGGAAACCTCTACCGCAAGCGCCCAAATGGTATCGCGCTCAAGTGCGTCCCTCCTGAGGAAGGCCGAGAGCTGATCAAGGACATCCACAGCGGGGAGTGCGGCCACCACTCATGTGCGCGCACCCTCGCAGGCAAGGTCTTCAGGAGCGGCTTCTACTGGCCTCAAGTGCTTCAAGATGCGGTCGCCATTGTGCAAACCTGCGACGCCTGCCAATTCCACGCCAACAAATTCATCAGCCGGCGCTGGGGCTTCAAACCATCCCGCTCTCCTGGCCGTTTGCGGTCTGGGGGCTGGACATCTTGGGCCCCTTCCCAAGGTCGCAGGGGGGCTATCGCTTCCTCTTCGTGGCCATCGACAAGTTCACCAAGTGGACCGAAGTTGAGCCAGTGCGCACCATACCAGCTGGGGCCGCGGTGAAATTCATCAGGAGCTTGGTCTGCCGCTTCGGCGTGCCCAACCGCATCATCACTGACAATGGCTCGCAATTCACCAGCGGCATCTTCCGAGCCTACTGCGATAAGCTTGGCGTCAAGGTCTGCTTCGCCTCGGTGGCTCACCCACGCAGCAACGGTCAAGCCGAGCGAGCAAACGCAGAGGTCCTCAAGGGCCTCAAGACCAGGAGCTTCAACATCCTCAAGGGCCACGGCAAGGGCTGGATCGACGAGCTCCCTTCAGTGCTCTGGTCCATACGCACAACTTCCTCAAGACCTACAGGCGAAACGCCGTTCGCCCTGGTCTACGGAGCTGAGGCAGTCCTTCCCGCGGAAATCAAGCATGGATCACCACGAGTCCTTGCCTTCAACGAGGACACCCAAGAGGGCCTCCACAACGACGACCTGCTGTTCTTCGAGGGACTGCGCCGTCAGGCCGCCCTCAGGGCGGCGGGGTACCAGCAAGACCTGCGACGCTACCACAGCCGCCATGTGCGCTCACGCACCCTTGAGGCGGGCGACCTCGTCCTCAGGCGAATCCTCTCCAGGGAAGGCCTCCACAAGCTCTCGCCGATGTGGGAAGGCCCCTACAGGGTCTCCCACGTCGCCAGGCCTGGCGCGGTACGCCTCGAGACCGAAGACGGCATCCCCGTTAAGAACCCGTGGAACATCGCGCACCTGCGCAAGTTCTACCCGTGATCATTGTCACGTCAAGACATCAGGCTAAAGAGGCAGCTTACGGCTCCACCTCCAAGCAATTTTTGTCTCTAGAGGTTAAAAGCTCACGGCTTAAACCTCCAAGCCCCAAAGGCTTCTCTCGAGGGTCAGCCCTCCGAGCTCTCCATGTAACGAGCCGCCTCAGGCCGTTGAGAGTCTCTGCCACTAATGGGTGGTCCCCATGCCTCGACATGGTCAGATACATTAACTTGGCAACTCCAAGCATAATGAAACAATTTCGTTCCTAAGTGAACTATGCGCTACGGCGCCGCTATGTAATATTTTGGTGGTGAGTTTTATTCCAGCATTATTTTCTTTGTTGAAAATGGGCACTTATATCTCTCCACATGCGCACCTCGCGAGCGGGGGCTGAGTACGGTGCCAGTGCCTCAAATGACACATCAGCAGCACTGCAAAACCCAAGGATCCGAGCTCTGGCTGGAGGGCAGGCCCTCACAAACACGCCATCTCTACAAAGGACCTTGGTACTCTCTCTCCTCGCAAGGAACGCCTGAGGGGACCTATAAGCGCGCATTAGTCCCTTGTACCATGCACAAGCGTTTGGGTGTGCCCTTCTAACATCTACAGAGAACAAGCGTCTCTACAAGCCTGAGGAGGCGGCAGGTCAAAACCCTTGAAGAAGACCTCCTCGCCAGGCTAAAAAACCTCTACAGGGCAAAAGCCTCGAGACGCTAAGTCCTACACCTGTGACTCGAGAGCCTTTTCTCCCCAAGCGCACGTTTGTCCCTCGAGCGATTTCGTTCTCCCTTGTGCTTCATGGGCTACTCGCACGTCTAAGGGGGGCAGTTGAGCATCGCGACTCAGGGCTCTTACCTCTCCAAGCCTTAAACTCCCCCCGGCCTTGCTGAGTCATTGCTCTAGCATACCGCAGTGGCGGAGTCATAGCGCGAAGAGATGGGTCCTAACGACGCAGTGAAAACATAGACATGAAAATAAGGCAGAAAAGGCCTCTCGAGGGGCAAACAAGCTAACACAAATAAGCTTAAAGATTATATTACATGCCCAAAATATGCAGTGTCTGAATACAAAAACTGTCTCAGATACAGGCGCTCAAAGGCGCCATAATCAAGGCTCAGGCGGAGTCCGCGCCAGCACGCTCCTCCTCCTCAGCGTCCTCCTCCTCGGCAGGGGCAGCCTCCTCCTCGCTGTCCTCCGCAGCCACCTCCGCACGCTTGAAGCGGTTGCAGAAGGCCTCGACTTGCTCGCGAAGGGAGTTGGAGACCCGCAAGGCCTCCCCGGCCGGCTGCGCCTCGGTCACCGTGGAGAGGTCGAAGCCGGGCGTGAGGAGCCGGAGGTTGGTGAAGATGCGGTCGACAACCACCTCCAGAAGCTGGCGGCTCTCGACCTCAATCACCTCGCGGAGATCGGCGACGGGGCTCTCGAGGGCCGTGAAGAGCTGGTCGAAGTAGACCAGGTACATGGCAGCATCGCCACGACCGCGAGCCTCAGTGAGCGGAGCCTCCGCGCCAAGCTGAGCTGCAAGCTCATTGCCTCTGGCCACCAGCGCCTGGAACATGCGCTCCCGCTGCTTCGTGAGCACGCGAGCCGCCTGCGCAGTGTCAACGGCTTCCGTCACCTGCTTGGCCGCTGAGCCCGCCTGCCCCTCCACATCCTTGACGAGGGCGTCCAGCTCCAGGACAGCCGCCCTGCGACCCTCCTCAGCCTGGCGATAGGCATCCTTGGCGCGCTGGAGACGGACCTCGAGCTTGGAGTTGGCTTTCTCAAGCTCCGCGATACGCTTGGCATCGGTAGCGTGCTTGGCCTTGAAGCGGTCCTCCTGCTTCTTGGCCTTGTCGCGGTACTCCTTGGAGGTGGTCCGCCTGAACTCCTTCTCGCGCTCCGCGAGGGCCGCCTCCGCCTCCATCTTCTTCTCGGCAAACCGCTGCTGGAAGCGCTCCAGGGTTTGCCTCTGGGCGGTGACGTTCTCGTCATGCCTCTGGAGCGCCTGAGCCAGGTCTCCCTCGCGCGCCTCGAGCTCTTCGCGCTTAGTGGCCAGCTCGCCCTCCGCCTGGAGCCGCTGCTCGTCTCGCTGCTCCACCTCCTTCTCCCTGGAGGCCAGCTGTCGCTCGCGCTCGGCCAGGCTCTTGCGATCCTCTTCCAGAGTCTCCTGCGCGGCCCGGTGGGCGGAGAGAAGCTGGGACTCCAGCTGGGACACCTCGCGGCGTTTCTGCGCCAGCGAGCCCTCCATAGCCTCGCGCTCGGCCTTCACCTCCGTGAGGAGATCGGCGGCCGCGTCGCGCGCGTCCTGGAGGGGGGCAAGGAGCTCGTCTGCGTCGCGGACGGCCCCCTCCCGGACCTCCTTGGCAAAGCGGATGGCCTCCTCGCGTGCAGCCTGGAGGGCCAGATCCTCCTGGCTGCAGGCCTCAATAGCGGCGTGGAAGCGCCTCCAAGCCTCCGCAAGCTCGCCGCGTTGCTGGGCGAGCTGGGCATCCTCGAAGGCGAGCTGCGCCTCCAGACCCTCCAGGGACTCCCTCACCACGCGGAAGGCCACCTCGCGGTGCCCCTTGCTCCAGTCCCAGCCACTAAGGACCAGGCCGCGTTGCGAGGAAGGCCCGGCCCCGTCGTCAAACCTGGAGAACGAGGCCTCTGGGCGTGCATGGGGGCTAGGTTGCTCCCCGTCCCTTGCTGCGCCCAGGTTGGTCTCGCCGCTCTCGTCGCCCTGTCACGTCGCCTCTTGCGCCTCGCCCCCCGCTGCGGGGCGTGGCGGAGACGAAGGAGCTCCCCCTGCAGGGGCGCCCGCGCTTGGCGGGCCTTGGTCTGTCCCGGCCTCTGGCTGCGCGGGAGGCGTAACTGAGCGCGGTGGCGTTGCCTCGCGAGCCGGAGTCGGCTCACGCGGCGGCGTAGCCGCGCGAGGCGGGGTAGGAGCTCGACGAGGGCTGGCCGCCCGCTCCTCCTGCGCCTCCATCACCAACGGCTCGGGGGGCGGAGCAGCGGCTTCCGCCTGAGGCGCTGCCGCCCCCGCCAGAGGCTCAGCTGCCTCCGCTTGAGGCGCCTCTTCGGTTGGGCCTGAGGAGGCCGTCTCCACAGGCCTCGCGGCCTCTTCAGCCACGGCCTCTGCCGCGGTTCCCTTTACCCCCGCTGCCTTGCGAAGCCTACGGCGCTTCGCGGGCACAAGGTCGCTGGCAAGAATCAGGGGGTGATTATCAGAATCATGAAAAGAAGAGTACAATAATCAAGCAATCAGCAGTCAAAGGTACTTACCCGGACTCCTTGGCGCCGGTGTCGACCCACGCCAAGCCTGGCGAGCGCCAGGAGGGCTTGGCATTAGCACCTGACCCCTCCGGAGGCGCATCGGCTTTCCTCTTGGAAGGGACGTCGGAGGGCCTCGCGCCAGGCCTGTCGCTGGCCGCCTTGGACCGGGGCTCGCAACGCCCTAGCAAGGCCTCCTCGTCAGAGGCCTCCTCCTCGGCCTCCTCCTCCTCCGCACGGCGCGCGGGCGCCACCACGAAGGCGTCTTCATCATCGCCTGACGAGATGTCGCAAATCTTGCCAGCAAGGGGCCCGGCCCTCGAAGAGGACTCCTCCCCCGCCGCGGCCTCCTCCTCGCCCTGCCCAGCTCCTGAGGCAGAGGGCGTCTCTGCTCCCTCCGCCTCGTGCACCACCGGCACAGGCACCATCTTCCCCGCAGGGCCTGACGGGGTGTAAGGAGGCATCCCCGCCAGGATGGCCAGGCGCTCGGTCATGTTGCACTGGTGCAGAGGCCGGAGCGTGATCGGGAGTTCGTCCATGACGGGCACCGCTGGGTTGATGAAGAGCGCAGACAGGACGTTGTCGACCGCGTCCTTGTCGTTGTCCTCGCGGTGGAGCCGCATCTTGTCCTGGGGGCCGGAGTACATCCACATTGGCACCGAGTGCGCCTGGAGAGGAGCAATGCGGCGCGTCACGAAGTCCGCGACGATGATCTGCCCCGTGAGGCCTTCCTCCCGAAGGTAGCTCAGGCGGCCCGTCAGCATCACGTTCTGCGCGCCGCAGAAGGAAGCCTTGCCCCAGTTCGAATTCTTCACGGGCGGCGCGTCGGGGACCTCGAGGAAGGCGCAGGGCTGCTCCACCCCAACGAAGAACCACCGCTGGCGGAAGTCGTCCACCTTCTTCGTCACCGAGGTGATGGCCTTGCCCTCGCTCCACGACATGGGGATGTAGACGCTCCCCATGCCGTCCACAATGCGGAACGAGACGCATCCAGAGCGCTCGTTCTTCGCCGTGCTCCGGAGCGCGTAGAAGCACCGGAAGAGATCCACCGTGGGCTCCAAGCCAAGATACGCCTCGCAGAGGTAGGCGAAGATGGCGAGGATGAGCACGGAGTTGGGGTGGAGGTGCAGCAGCTGGATTTGGTAGAAGGCCAGCACCGCCTCCAGGAACGGAGAAAAGGGCGGCACCAGTCCCGCCGAGACGCAGTGCTGGAAGACGGGGAAAAACCCTCGCGGGCGTTTCCCATGCGCCGCGGGCTTGAGCGCGGTGGCGCCGTGCTCGTTGGTCCGGTCCGCCACCAGGAAGCGGACCTTGTCGAGGGCCTTGTCGTTGACGCGCACGCCTAGCAATGTCGCGCCGTGCGCGACCTCGGCGGGCGCCGCTTGCGAAGAAGACCCCGCGGCCGCCTTGCCCTTGTTCTTCGCCGGACTCATCGTCGGAAGAAAGGAGGGTGTGGCGCGAGGAGAAACTGGAGAAGAGGGCGCCGGAGAGCAGGAGCGGAGAGCTCGGTGCGGATGGTGTCTGCGAGAAGAAGTGGGAGTAGTAACGGCTCCTTGCTCCGGCGCGGAGACTTTATGTCTCGTCAAGGAGCAGTTACCGGGGCGTGGTGGGACCCCCCACGACGCACG
The DNA here is from genome assembly GCA_026929855.1 of Poa annua. NCBI lineage: Eukaryota > Viridiplantae > Streptophyta > Magnoliopsida > Poales > Poaceae > Poa > Poa annua. Next base: position 22,921,867 of record CM049439.1, on the reverse strand, counting down.
TCCCACATCGTGCGCAACCGTTACTCGCCGGAGTGACGCGTGGCTCGGCCCGGCCCGCAGGATTGGCCCCACGACGCTTCGCCTGGACCCAACGGGCCTTGTCGTGCCCATCGTGGGCCCGGGGGCTACTGTCGGCCCAGTAAGGACCGGGGTATGCACGGCCCACTCCCTATAGGCCTCGCCCGCGCAGATCTTCGACAGAATGACTAAGGACCAAGATACCGCTTGGAGAGACCCTCGAGAGACATCTCCGCTCGAGGGCCTGAAGAGGACGCCAGGGCCTGAAGAGGACCCTGCGCTTCAAGAGACTCCCCAGGCACGGCCCGCCTGGAGAGAAGTCAGCAGGAAACCCCTCCACAGGCGACCACGGCCCTGTGGAGACACTTCGCGGCTAAGCAAGCGCTGCAGGGCGCACATGGCCCCTGCAGCAGCCGCAGGGTGACGCGAGCGCCCCAGTTGCCGTTCTGGTGATAAAGGAGTCAACAAAGCCGCGCCGCCTGCGCCAGGACAGCCAGGACTTTCCTCTTTGGTGATAAAGCGGCTGGACGGCGCAACGCTCCAAGAAGATCGTCACCGTGGGCTCCACCACGACCTCTGCCGCGCCTGCGAGCCGCTCTGCACCGTCTGCAGCTTATCGGCCACGGCGCGCTACTTTAGCACGGATGGACCGCGTCCATGGACGGATGAGCCGCGGTGGACTCCCGCTCCTTCGCGCCACTGGCGTGTGGGAGCCCACCAGCACGAGGACGGAGCTCGGGGCACCTATAAAAGGAGCAGGAGCTCCACCGTAGAAGGGGATGGCCCAATCGCGGAATCGCACCATCGGTTGATCTCCAACGAGCTGGATGCTTCCTAGCCCCAGGGAGCCCTAGCCAAGCACATAGGATAGCCAACTGCTGGAGGAGGAAGACGACCATTGTGTCCCTCTCCAGGCACCAAACTGCCTCAAGAGAGCCTTCGGCAAGCTCATTGTCCTGTAACCTTCACAGTGCAATACAGACAAGCAGGAGTAGCGGTTTTACCTCCTACTGAGGGCCGTGAACCTGGGTACGGGCCGGTGTCCATCTCTGGCGTGATAGTTCCTCTCCAGGCCCGGCGAGCACCTTCGTCGAGCCTCTCGAGGGTTGTTTGACCTCCGTGTTCAGTCCCCCCTTCGAACCTCTCTTCAGGGCGAGACTACCCCTGTTACGTGGGAGTCACTCCTCGACATGAGCCCTCCACGAGGATTCGTGGTGGTGAAATTCGTGAGCTTGTTACTCTTGGGTCATTGGACCCTAGACGCTTTAGTGGCCGCCTTTGTGGCGTAGACCTTTTGTGGTCGGTTAGGACCTTTTGTGGTCAAGGCCTTTGTGGCTAGTTGGAACCTTTGTGGTCAAGTTGGACCTGTTGTGGTCAAGACCTTGTGTGGTCATTTGGGAGCCCCCAATTCGGTTGTGGGTGTGTGCCCCAAGGTTGTTGTACGGGATTGTTCTCCGCCCCAAAGGAGTTCATAGTGGAAGGTGAACCCGGACCTTTATGGTCGAGTTCATCAGAGAATAAGGTGAGGCCTTTGTGGTGTTGAGTCGGACCTGTGGTGGTCACTCACACCTCTCCAACGAGACGTACTCCCCTAAGAAGGAGGAACTCGGGAATACATCCTCGTCTCCGCGTGCCTCGGTTATCTCTATACCCGAGCTCTTTACTTATGCACTTTACATTGTGATAGCCTTCGTGCTTGAAGTCATTTACATTGTGATAGCCTTCGTGCTTGAAGTCATTTACCTTGTTATCACTTTGTTGCTTGTCTTGCTTAGCATACGTTGTTGGTGCACATAGGTTCACCTAGTATATTTAGGTTGTGTTCTTGATAAGTTAAACACTAAGTTTTTATTCCGCATTTATCAAACCTAAATTGTAAAAAGTGTACCTCGCCTATTTCGCCCCCCCCCCCCCCCCTCTAGGCGACGTCTTTCCTTTCAATTGGTATCAGAGCCAGGTTCTCTCATTATTAGGCTTCACCGTCTAGAGAGTAAAGATGTCGTTTAGAGAATTAGTGCACAATCCCGCTTATATATTTGATGGCACAAATTATGATCTTTGGAAAATTCGCATGCTTAATCTTCTTAGGGACATGGATCCAAATTTAGAGAGAATTGTAGATATGGGTTTTTCTCCTCCAAAGGATTCCCAAGAATTATCTTTAGAGGATGAGAAAAACTCTTATCTCGATATTCTAGCATCTAATGGTCTCATCTATGTTTTGAGTGATGTAGTTCTTGCGTCAATCATGCCTTGTCGGAACGCTCATGAATTATGGACAAAGCTTGAAGATATATATGATGTGTCCAACATTAGCAAGGATGATTGTCCTCCTTCCACCTCCGGCCGTGATGAGCTCACATCTTCTTCCACTTCACCAACATGTGATTTGTCACAAGGTAATGACATGGTGAGTGGTGATAGAAATTGCATTATTGATGATGACTCCACTATTAACCATACTTCATCTCCATCATATTGCAATGCTCTATCTTTGGACTTAAACTTCTCTAGCACTACAAATTCCATACATGCTAGTGTTTATAGTCCTTGCATATCATGTAGTAGTTGTTTAACTAAATCTCATGATGATATGCTTCTCTTGTCTTGTTGCCATGATAAAAATGCTTCTATTACCTCTAGTACTTGTTTGGCTAACAATGTAGAGAAATCCCAACAATTGTTGGAACAAGACATGGACCTCAATAGCGCTTCAAATAACTCTTCATCATCTTCGTCCATTGCTCACTTTTGCCTTATGGCTAAGGAGTCTAAGGTATCTCCTACCTTGAACTCCAATATATCTCATGATGATGATGATGATGATATTGATGATGAAAATGATAATGATGCCTCCATTGATAAGAACTTTGATATTGTCTCTCATGCTCTTTTAAATAACAAACATGCCCATGATAGCTTCTTAGAAATCATGACTATCCTTATTGAGCGCAAGGAGACAATTGAGGCCTTGGAGACCCGTTGTGATGAAGGGTGGGGTCGCTCGTGATTCCGAGGGTGAGATCCACAATCTTGAGATCGCTCTTAAGGAAGAGCAAGATACTCGGGTTGCTCTAGAGGAGAGACTCGAAACAAGTGAGGAGTTGAATAATAAAATGATTGCTAAACTCACTAAGAAATGTGACCATGCTCTTACCAACTTAAAAATGGATAAATCAAAATCTATTGAGGAGTCCCTTACCTTAGAATTATCTAAAGTAAAGGAAACCCGTGATAGAGCTCTTAAGGAGGCAATCAACTTCAAAAGAAAGTATAATGAGCTTGTCAAATTGTCTTCTTCCATTCCTAATGATAATGATGCTTGTGCTACTAACTCCCTTTCATGTGAAGCATCTATTTTGAAGGAGAATGTTGAGCTAAGGGCTCAACTTGAGTTGCTATCTAGCAAGTATGGGAAATTGGAAGAAAGTCATGAAAAGCTTTCGAGCTCTAATGAGTATCTTCTAGCATCCAATGCTAGGCTAGAAGTTGCTCTTGAGGCAATCTCTACAAAGGTAAAATCTTGTGAGCCTCTTGTGGTCACTAGCACAATTTCTAGTAAAAATGCTTTATTGCCATGTGCTAGTTCTAGTAATTCATCCACTCACAATATTGATAAATCTTGTGATGAATTACATTCCTTGCCTTGTTGCTCTAACAATGTAGCATCTACTTCCTCTAGTATTTGTGTTGAAACTAACCATGTAGAGGAAATCAAAGAGCTCAAGGCACAAGTCACTTCTTTGAAGAAAGACTTGATCAAGTGTCATGAAGGGAATTCCACCCTCGACAACATGTTGAGAGTGCGAAGACTTCCACATGACAAGAGTGGACTTGGATTCAACTCCAACAACAAGAACAAGTCCAATGACAAGATGAAGCACAAGTTCGTCAAGAAGAAGGGCCAAGAACAAGCTATTGATTCGGCCAAGATTGTATGCTTCAAGTGCAAGGTTGAAGGGCACCATGTTAGATCTTGCCCTTTGAAGAAGAAGACTTTTAGTGAGAAGCAACAAGGGAAGCAAACTCAACTTCAAACTTAAGCTTCCCAAGTTGAAGGATCTTCCCTCCCCAAGAAGAAAGGAAAAGGCCGAGTTTGCTACATATGTCGTGAGAAGGATCACTTAGCTTCTTCATGCACTCATGGTAACTTATCCAACCCCACCATACTTGATCAAGTTTATTCGCTTCGGAAGGATAAGGTTGGCACTGTGTTTGCCAAGTATGTTGGTACTCAAAGTGGTGTCAAGAAAAGAACCATTTGGGTTGCCAAGCCTATTGTGACTAACCTCTTAGGACCCAACTTTGTTGGGGACCAACAAGCAAAAACTTGATCAATAGGTGTTGTCGGAGGGCATTGGGGACTTGTCTACATCATGAGGAGTTAAGGGATCTTCATCAACCATATTATCTCAAGCCAAGTCATTTGGATTGCATTGTCCTATCTTATATCCAATGTTCCTCCTTGCGGTAACTTGTATTTAAATTATATATATTTTTAAAGTTGCTTGCACCCTTGCATGTGTTTGGTTTTGTACCTTGCTTATGCTTGTACGTGTTGTGCTATCTACTTACTTATCTTGAGTAATCAAGCATGTGTATGTTAGCTTGCACACCATGTATGTCTTGAGATTTATATCAACTTGCTTATCTTAATTATCTCTTGTTGGATTCTTGTTGCCTCTTGTGAAAAAAAAATGGATTATCACATTATGGGGGAGTAATAATCTATGTGCATATTACAAACCTAGGAAATGTGAACATGTGAGGTAGTGTCACATAGGATTGATATTGCTAATTATCTTGTTCCTAGGTGGCATGGTGCTCAAACAAGTTCCATATTTGCTTAAATGCATTTTATCTCTCATCTTTGGTATCTTGTTGTGAGAAAGTTTCTTGGTGCTTTGCACGGCTGTTTGATTATTTTAAGCCTTCAAGAATCTCTAAATAAGCATATTTTTCAATTCCTATCTTTTGACACATGCTTATGTTTTGTGAATATGATCTTGAATATGCATATTTACCATTTACCACCAAGAAATATCTCCATACATTCCTTGTCTTTGACAAGTGATACTTTTATTTGTGGTAAATTTATCGATCATATTTACATTGGCTTTCGTTAATTGCCAAGGTTTTGTATCAATCATTCTCCTTTTCGTCTTCCTTACATCTTTTGGATCTTGTGTGCTCTACTCATATTTCTCTTGTGCTTTTTAAGTTAGGAAAGGCAAGGAACCCATTCTTGTGCATCTACATTCAATGTCTTACTTCTAGACGGTGCACTATCCTTGGGGGAGCTACCCTACATTGAGTAGAACACCATGTTTTGAATTGTTAGTGGATCTTATTGATTTTCCTTAACCTCGTGTTCAAAAAGATATATGGAGGGTGATGATCCCGCTTGGGTGCATTTTGTATTTACATGTAAGATCATAAATAATGCACAAATTGTGGGGGAGCAATCCTATATACTTTTGAATATTAGTTGTCTTCAATTTGAATTCGGTCCTTTTATTTGGTGTTGGATCCCGATGACTTGTCTCTTTGGAAGACAAACATTTTTCGTCTTGGTACATTGTACCATCATGAAAAGTGTAGAGGGTTATGGTCATTCCTTGACTATATTTTCATTTGATATCTTTTCATATTGGTATCTCCAATCATGTGTTGATTTGGGGCTTTGATATAATTTGGACAATTCTTTTCTTGTCACACTTGTGTGTGCTCCCTTGGTTTAATTGGTGTTTTGTCCACATTGTATCTCATTTGGTTCTTGAAAGTGTTGTCCTTGCATATTTACTATGTATATTTTATGGCATGCTTACTTTCTATGTTCAAATATGTAGGATAATCTCCATCGAATCCTAAATGGCTAAGATGTGAATGAAATTCAATTTCATATCAAGATGCACATATTAATGTGGAGTTTGTCCTATGTATTGTAGTTGCGCTAACTACTTTGGACCCAATGAGTTTGGGTACCATTTTGTACTTAAATTTGTTTTAGGTACGTTGGAGATACATTGGAAGCTTGTCTCAATTACAAGGAGGGAGTCCTCATCATGTGCCTTTTTGAGCCAAGCTTGAATGATCATGAACTCCTACCTCCTACTTCATCAATGCTATCTCGGTAACAAGTATCTACCTCATGCTTACTTTTCTAGCTCTCAACCTTGTGTAGATTGCAATTTGGCATGAGTCCCTCTAGTTGCATTTGATGTGGTTTTTGCAAAGTTCCTTTCCAAACGTCTTTATTGCAAATATGAGCAAGCCGGGATGATTACATAGTAAGAGGAATATATAATCATTCTCATGATTCATCAATTCCAAATATGTTAATCTAGCAAAATTGGTCTCATATGCAATATCGATGAATTTTCAAAATCATTTGTCATTTATGAGAGTTGTTACCTTTCCCGAAGCATCTCAACTATCACTCATCTCTAGTGGATATTTGTGATGTGTTGGTGTTGGAAGTTCATCTATATCTCTTTAAGATAAAATTGAGCTTTGTGCTATGCTTTTAAGTAAAAATTCCTATTGAGGTATTTATGACTTCCTTGTGGATATTATGTTCTTTACCTAGTACCTATTTTGTGTGTGCATGCTTCTTTGTGGACTTAGTGCCTACTTAGAAACTTATATAAATGAGAGTAGGTACATCTTTAATTGGTATTCAAAATCTTTAGTGATCACCTATATTGCTCTCTTGTTTCTTTGGTGATCTCTAAAAGGCACAAGCTTTGCACTTGATTTGGTATTCTCTTTGCCTCTTAATAAGCTTGTGAACCTATTCGAGTTGTCTTCTTTGGTGTGCTTGTATGCGAAATACATGATATGCACTATGTGCCTCATATTTTGAAAGACTATCGTGATGCCTAGGCTCATCCTTGTTTTAGTCTCCTAAAATGTATTTCCATGTCACACCCATCCTTTCTCGGTTGAGCAAGCCTTTAGTTGTCACATCTCTTTCTTTTTGCTCTCTTGGTTGTTTTTATCATAATATCTTCTTGTGTCCAATTGGTTTTTGGATCCTTTGATTGCTTGCTTAGTTTGTGAATGCATCTTTCGTTTTGCAATTGGTTTCTTTCTATTTGATTTCGATTGGTATCTTTCTTTTGTATTCTTTGGATCCTCAATATAATTTGATCCCCTCCATCTATTCTTCATTGGATATATGCATTTGATTTCACTCATATCATGAGAAATGCATAATTTATGGGGAGCTTTTATTATATTGGCCCTCTAGATTTTTCGCCCATTTTGGCAATGGATGCTAATGGGGGAGAGATTTGGAGGGTTTTTAAGGGAATTTTGGTTCTCCTGCATGCTTTGCTTAGTGCGTTGCATGGTTGTTTAATTCCTTATATAAACCCTCCTAAAAAGGATTGTCATCAATTACCAAAATGGGGGAGATTGAAAGGGCATGTGCCCTCATGTATAGTTTTGGTAATTAATGACAATCCATATGGACTAATGTTTGTGTTGAGCATTTTGCAAGTATGTCTTGAAGATGTCAAGACATCACCTATATGAAGATAGATGGGAGCATATTGCAAGTATGTCTTGAAGATGTCAAGACATCACCTATATGAAGATAGATGGGATGATACGAGATTGATCAAGATGTTGATCAACACACGAAGCTACAAGATGTACCAAGTGGATCATGTATCTCTTGGATGGTAAGCCTTTGTCCATATAGATTTGTGAACTAACCCAAGTGTGTGTGTGGTTTCTATATGTGGAGTTAGGTATCTTCCCATGGGCTTGCAACAAGAAGAACATCTCATAGAGCTCATGGAGGATGATGTCATGCGGTATTCGTAATCAAGTTTAAGAAGTGCAAGACCAAGAGAAGCATTTCGGAGATATCTTATGCTTGTAGCTTGGAGGTCGAAATGAAGACATGAAGACGAAGCTAATGGAGCTTGGAGATTGACATGATGACGAAGCTAAGCGAGGCTCTCCCATAATGGCGTATGGGGGAGTATTTGGAGAAGTCTTCATCAAGCATGTGCTAGCAAGCGCAATCAAGAAAGGTGGTCCACTTGGAGAGATCAAGATCGTCAGCATCTAGCTCAAGTGAAATGATCAAGGCAAAGGTATGATCTTGATAGGGCTATAGGATAGATAGGCGTACTATCAAGAGGGGCTCTCGAGCGAGTAACTTGATCGCATCTTTGTGGAGAGCTCAAACATTTTCATACTTGGCATATCATCTTTCTTGTTTCTTATTTGGCTTTTCTCGTTGTGAGGTTTCAGAGCTTGTTGTGATCTTCATAACAAGCTCAAGTTCATCAAAAACAAAGTTCGTATGAAAAGCTTCTTGGTTTTTGATGTTGGAGGTTTTACCGGTTGTTCCTATTTTGAGAGGTTTCATGTTTCCCCATTTGGTTTTAACCTCCCATTTTGGACTATGATGTTTCTCTGCATTATCTTGTAGAGTTCTTCGTTTTGATTCCAACGAGCCAAAAATCATCGAAAACGGAGTTCGGATGGTCAAGATATTGTCGTTTTCGTGTTGATATTTCTGCAGTTTTCGGGAGTTAAATCTCCGGGGGTCGGAAATTTCCGACCCTAGGTCGGAAATCTCCGATCTAAGCTGCTGTAATGGCTAGAATTGTGGGAGGGGTATAAATACCCCCTCCCCTTCTTCTTCCTTGGGTGAGCATGACTTTCCCCTCTCTCTTCCACCATTGTTGACCTTGAAAAGCTTGCCCCCTCTCAATTCCTCTCATGATTCTTACATATCTTTGAGTGAAAAGTGAGAGGAGATCTAGATCTACAATTCCACCAATCCATCTCTCCTCTAAGTGAGGGGAACATAGTGGATCTAGATCTTGGAGTTCCTTTGTGGTTCTCCTGATTTGTTTTTCCTCTCTTCTCCCCCCATAAGCATTGGTTGCTTTTGGTGGGATTTGGGAGTGAAGGATTTGACTCCTTTGTGGTTTCTTTGCTCTTCCTCTCTTATTCCCCCATAAGCATTTGTTGCTTTGTTGGAATTTGAGAGTGAATGTCTTGAGCACTTTGTTTGCTCTTTCCATTGCATCTTGCATCGGTTTGAGCCCTACACGAGGATTCGTGGTGGTGAAATTCGTGAGCTTGTTACTCTTGGGTCATTGGACCCTAGACGCCTTAGTGGCCGCCTTTGTGGCGTAGACCTTTTGTGGTCGGTTAGGACCTTTTGTGGTCAAGGCCTTTGTGGCTAGTTGGAACCTTTGTGGTCAAGTTGGACGGCCTGTTCTGGTCAAGACCTTGTGTGGTCATTTGGGAGCCCCCAATTCGGTTGTGGGTGTGTGCCCCAAGGTTGTTGTATGGGATTGTTCTCCGCCCCAAAGGAGTTCATAGTGGAAGGTGAACCCGGACCTTTGTGGTCGAGTTCATCAAAGAATAAGGTGAGCCCTTTGTGGCGTTCAGTCGGACCTGTGGTGGTCACTCACACCTCTCCAACGAGACGTACTCCCCTAAGAAGGAGGAACTCGGGAATACATCCTCGTCTCCGCGTGCCTCGGTTATCTCTATACCCGAGCTCTTTACTTATGCACTTTACATTGTGATAGCCTTCGTGCTTGAAGTCATTTACATTGTGATAGCCTTCGTGCTTGAAGTCATTTACCTTGTTATCACTTTGTTGCTTGTCTTGCTTAGCATAAGTTGTTGGTGCACATAGGTTCACCTAGTATATTTAGATTGTGTCCTTGATAAGTTAAACACTAAGTTTTTATTCCGCATTTATCAAACCTAAATTGTAAAAAGTGTACCTCGCCTATTCACCCCCCCCCCCCTCTAGGCGACGTCTTTCCTTTCATTATGGTCATATATGTAATACCTTTGTGGTGGATCTTTTAAGGTTATATATGTTATGATGATTGCCAATATTATGTCTTTGTTATGAAACTAGATGCATATTATGTACCCCGTTCTTGTCTATGTGTTTTGATCCAACATGTGTATGAGAGCGTGTGAGGGGGAACGTGTGCATTAGTTGGAGTAACTGGGGGTGGTTTTGTGGTAAGTTGACAGCAATACCGTGATCCACTTGGGATTTTACCTTACTTTGTTGCCTCACTAGGGATAAAGGAAATACCATGCTACCGGGATATGTGGGTGACATTGCCACTATCACCATGACTAGATATAGCATGTTCTTATTTAAACTTCATCTCATTGAATTTAAAGCTATACTCTGTTTATCTTAATTACTGAGGTGTTATGATTTAGTTCGCATCTTGATGGAGTATAAGATAGATTAATAATCAAAAGATCTCTATTTTAGGATGTGATGCCCATATTATTAGTAACTTGTCTTGTTGCAATCTCATATGTCAATTCCTATGTTACATTATCTACCACTATATAAAAGAGAGAGTGCATTTGTTAAACCATGAACCCCAGTACATTTTTAATCATAAGAAACACCTTTACAACACTTTTATTGCACTTTACATTTTCTGCCATTATTAAATCTGAAAATACAAAAACATCTTTACATCTTGCAAACACCATACAAATCACAAAAACATCATCCCATATCATTTATACCACCCTTGCACTTTTATTACCATTGCATATTTATTTCTGTTTTGCATTTATTATTTCTATATCTTTTACTTACACATTGTGCTTGACAACCACTTGGTGAGGTTGAGGACACAAAACAATTTACTTTGTTTTGTAGGTTTCATAAAGAAGGATAAGGAGACAATAGCTTTTGGTTCATTTCCCCGAGAGTGAGAGTTTGATATTAAACCGTCGAGTCACCCTCGTGGGAAAAATTAGTCTTTTCCCTTACTATACACTTTGCACTTGGAGTCTCAACCTAACCCACATTCTTTTGACGCAGGTACTTGGTGCTCAGCAAGACTATCTTCTGGCGCCATCGACATCATCGTCAAGGGCCATCAGGCTCCTTTGATTCAAAATAATTGTGTAGGATTTTTGAAGGATTTGGTTTCTTAGGACTTTTTCTTACACATGTGATTTGATTCAAAGGATTACTATCCTTTGGAGGAATGGATTGCTTTACATTCTATTTTGAAATTCTATTTGAAAGAAGATCCCTCCACTCCAATCTCTTTTCTTAATTCCTTTGGTTTTCTCATGCAATGAACGCATGTGGTGACTTAGTCAATCTTAAGACCTGATCCGTCGGGTTAGTCTTTCGTTGCTCATAAATGTAGGGTGTACGTGCGTACGTTCATAAGATGAGTGTGTACGTGTGTATATTAACGCTTGCGTTATAATGTGCTTCGCAAAAAAAAACACTTGAAATCTTGTAGTTTCCATTTATTGCAGGATTGAGTAAAACATGCTAGTATGCTACTCCAATCCCATGTTTTTCTGGTTTCTTATACTAGTCACAATGGAGAGTAACATGAGAGTAACATAAGTGCCACGTAGTCAAAAATAATGATGTGTTATGCAATTAAAGAATAGAGAGACAAATGTAGTAACTAGCTATGTTACCATAACATCACATATTTCAACACGTGTCTACAATCTAATTAATAAGGAATTACATGACACCACACATATGTTACTATCCACTATGAAGATACTAACATGGACTCGTAAAATGTGTATATTAGCTTCCTATTGTGACTAGTCTTAAAATCCTGCTGTAAATGCATAAATGGGCTGGCCCATACGTCAAGGCGGGTGTACGGCGCTAGGCGCCGCAGTGAGCGGCCAATAGGATTTTCCCAATGAACCGGCTGTCTCTTTACCAGCGTGCTACAGTAAATGAAAAAAAGAAAGATAAACGCAGCCTTCAACTGGCCGTTTGTAGGCCCATCTGAGTTCGAGGTCCAGAAAACAAACCGTACCCTAAACGGCCGAACCTCCTCCGCCGCCGAAGAGTTGAGCAAGAAGCAGCAACAGACAGATTCACCAATGGCGGGCGGTGGGCTGTTCGGCGGCGCAGGAGCGTTCTGGGCGACCCGAGCGCTGCAGGTGGTGAAGAGGAACGATTCCCCGGGGCTGTTGTGGAAGCGGATCAAGCTCACCACTACCCGCAAGAACAATGCCAAGAAACGCCTGAAGCGCCTCTGGCAGGTAACACCAGGACCCATCAGCGCTCCTACTTTTCTTTCGTATTGCAACATTCTGGGATGATCTCTTTGTCTCGCTGATTCCTGTGCGGTTCGTGTGGTTGGCCTGAATCACCTTAATCTACAAGTCGTTGATTCTCCTGAATCTTCGCCATGCTATTAGTCTGCTCTCACATATGACCATCAAGTTGTACTGATATGCTGCCTTGTTTATTTAGACGGCAACATCTGCCATGAATTGGGATTATTGTTTTAGCAGCCAGTTTGGTTGATTGCGTCCTGTATTTAAATTGATGTAAACACGGGCTTGATTCTACTATAAGTGTTGGAGATCGTGAAGCTTAGTCATGAAAGTAGAGGGAAAATGAACATCTTAACAGCTGTTCGGTGCAAATTATGTGTGGTCTGAAATAGATTTACGTTCCGAGCTACTCTTGAGATCCTATTCCTCTCACATTGCCATCGCTAAGGGCATGTACTACAAGTCTAGACAGTTGTTGTCTGTTATGTCCTTCAATGTCACTTACACACGGTATACTACACATAACTTATACAATATTCTTTATATGAGTAGTATATTTATAACCATAACCCATCACCATTTGTAAGTACAAGTTGCAGGCAACACCCGCACAACAGAAATAAACACTGTCCATAAGTTGTCTGTAAAAATCGCCTGGCCTGTGTGGCACTCCTTACAGACACCTACTGTGCATGCCCTAATAGACAAGATCTTAAACTACCACCAAACGAAAAAACATGATGACTAGAATGAGTCACGTACATGGGGTTGCAAACCCAGGGCCCCTGCTTGTAATAATTGCTTCAAGTTTAGAATTAGTAGGATTTCGGATGATATCCCCATTGTAATTTAGTTGTAGGAGAAATTTAAGGGCTTCAGAATTACATTAAGAGTGTTTAAAATACCCCACTGTAGATCTGGTGCTTGGGGAAACGTTGATATTTCATTCAGGATTAGAAATTCTAGGATTTAAGATATGCCTCATAGCATGTAAAGATCCTACAGGGTTCGTATTCGGTTATTTAAGAGTGTCGTTAGAAAATACTTGTCCACGTTGCTATGTGGCATCCCAAATTTATTGTGCTTTAATAGAAAACTAAGTAACTTTGCTCTAGCTGGGGCTATTGGATCAAGCTCTAGCCAGGCGAAAGTTAATTTAATATATTCTGTTTTATTAGAAAAAGTTAAGTAATTTTGTTCTACTTGCTTTTGAAGAGGAGCATAATTCCAGGGAAATCTGGTTGGAATATTAATGTCTTGCCACATTTCACTCACATGAAGCACTGTCCCTTGAATTTCCTCGCTCCTTTCACCTCTTCATACATGTGACAGAGGACTTGACCCCACCCTTGAGCCTCACCATCTTTCACATGCATTGTTGATGACAAGGATATACTTCATCTGTATTTGCCAGCGCAGCTGTGGCAGACCAAACATGGAAACGAGAAGTAAAGGCCTGATCTCTAGTTGTTGGCTGACTTGATTTCGCCTGAACTTGATCACCCTCTTGCTTGTCTTGTTAGCGTAAATCAGGTGTTTTAATTATTTTTTGTAGATAATTTTAAGATGCCGCATGTTAATCCTAAAATAGCCCACCTTTAAAATGCAAAAACTCCTGTGCTAGATGTAAGGCTTTCTGATTTAAGGCATGCTCATCTTGCATTTTCCAACCTAACTTAAATATCACATGCATCATGCACTCCAAATTCTGTTAAGAGTTCTGAATTGAATAGGTTTATACTCCCGTCTACATTTTTATGAGATGAATGCAACCATGGTCTCCCATCATCCATGCTAGGGTCTAAAAGTCGAACTTGTACAGTGGTATTACTGCTGAACACAGAGTCTCTGCAAAACCTGCATCTATAATCTGTATTATGCAACACAAATGTGTGATGAGAATGGAGGGCCTAATCTAAAGAGGGTGTGTAAATTTATTGGTGTACTTCCTCTTCTGTGCCATCTATGCCGAAGAATGGAAACTGTGCACCAGAGTAGTACAAAATTAGCATGTGATCAGACAACAAAAGGGTAAGATTCCTCTACAGATTACTACAATGTGTGTAGATAAGCAGATTGTTTACCTTTTGAGAAACTTGGGCCTTGATGGATCCCACTGTCATTCAGGGGCTGGAGCCACATAAGAGTAAAAGGAAGTGAGAAACACATAATAGTAGGTTGAAGCTATCATCAAGCATCAAATTGAAGTTTGCGAGGGTCGTTGCCCAAATAATTCAAACCATCATGACTAATGCTTCGTAGGATTCATTCGTTCTTGACCCTTTAGAGTTTAGACCACCATGTAATCACCTCTATGGAGTCACACAACATATTGTTCTATTACTTAAGGATTACAGTATTACTGATTTCCCTACACTATGCTTTCCTTTTTCTATGAAGTTTGGCCTGCAAAATTCTAGCCAAGCTTTGATATTGTTCTATGACTCTGGACATTTTGAACATCTGTTGCAGAACTTCAAAATCTCTACCATATAATATAGGTAACGACCGTACATGCGTACATCGTGGCAACAGGTTTACAGTTTAGTCCCTCCAGATTTGGAAAATTAACCGGCAGTCCAACTATCAAGTTACAAATTTTCAATTTTGCCCCCGATCCGGAATCCCCTCCCACGTCTCTCCTTTGAGCGCAATCTGTCTGTTCTGTCGCCGGATATGCGGCGCCGCCGTATCTGCAGACCTCCCCGAGCCAGGCCGCCGGCGCCAACCTGCTCCACGGTGCGCGACACCGCTGCTGAACCGCCTAACCTGCACCCCAAACCTCGCCGCCCATATGGATCCTCCGGTGTGTGGCACATCCCATGCTCCCTAGGCGAGCCCCTCCCCTGCCACTGTCTTGCCTCCCTGGAAGCCCCTATCAGGCCTATCCTGCCGTTGGCTCAACTCCCCAGCGCAACCCCAGCCAGAGCCGAAGAGCGCGGCCACCAAAGTAAGTATCCGCCTCCCCATCTTCCCCGTCGACTGCGAGTGCGACATCACCCGTGCGACCCTGCCTCCCTTCACCCTTCTTTATTTGCTGCTCCAAATTGCTGCGAGGACCAACTCCCCGGGTTCCTCCTCTGGGCTATGGCTACCTCTCGCACTCACATGCGCCGCAACTGAAGGGCGTGCCCAGGAACCAGGTAGGTAAGCTTGTGAGGCTTTGACGACCACCGTGCGGGCTGTGCCGCGCTCATCGACCAATTCGACGAGGAACCCCCGGACTGACGTGAACCTCGACATCACGGGAGTGAGCTTCGCCAACCGCCACGTTTCCGTCCTCCACGCGCGTGCTCCTGCGCGATGAAGCACCACGGCCACACGGTGAGGGTGAACCACCTGAAGCTGCGGGTATTCGTCGGACATGCAGCCAGCATCGTTCGGGACGCTGCTCCACTTCGCATACACTGACTCGTTGTCCGTTGTGTGACGGTCACAAGAACCCAGTGCCTGCCAGTGTCGCCGCCCAGCACTACGGCATGGAGAGGCTCAAGGTGATCTGCAAGCGCATCCTGAACAAGGGCATCGACGTCCAGACCGTGCCGACAACCTTATGTCATTAGCCATGGGCCAACAGAACCACTTCAGCAAGTCGACACAAGCTTGCGTGGAGTTCAATTCAGAAGATGAGAATAAGAAAGACCTTTAGGCGAATTTGTTTCTCAATATTTTAGGTACTAGGAGTAGTAGCTAGACTTTGATCAATAGAGTTGGCCATTTCCTAAATCTTGATGCAGACTTTGAGATTTACTCGAATACTATGAGTTCAGGGTGCTTCACAAAGTTCACGGTGCATTCTACAGATAAGTAGAGTTGGGCAGTTTACTGAATTTTGATGCACTCAAATACGAGTTCAGGGTAACTCGACGCGCACTCTACTGATCAAAACGTCGATTCACAAAGTGGCACCAAGTGCAATGACTAGCTTTTTTGTCTCCATCTTAATCATGTTTCGTTTTAATAATACAAATTATTTTTTAACTTCACTTTATCAAGACACATGGTATCTATAGACTATTTCTATTCCGTAGCAACACACGGGCAATTTGCTAGTAATCCTAGTAGTGATATTATGATTATGTTTCACCTTGCCGATGGACATAAATTATTTCCAACAAAGCTATTTATTCCGTTAATTTTGAACTATGCAGTCGATGGCATTCATGTACATGTGCCTTTGGTGAGAACTTTTGATTGTACACTGTCCTAAATCTTAATGAGTTGGCATGTGACCACATAGTAAAGGCAAATAAAAATCGGTGCTATCTCATGCTTGCATCACTTATTAGAACTCCAGTATTCATGCAGTTTCCTTGCTAAGCCTTCCATGTCCTATTCTGGAACTAATGCCAAGCCAGTAACACTTTGCAATGTTTGCTTTCAGAACGAAGCAGTTATAAGAGCTTGTGGTCAAGTAGAATCATCCTCGACTTCAAGCACCGCAGCTGCAGCTGGGAAACAACAGTAGCTAGCAAAGTCAGTTCGTGACGTGTGGAAAAGCTATATGCAAGTTGAAAATTTGTCGTTGACCTTTGCATGCTGAAGCGTAAAACCATAACCTTTCTATATAGTTTCATATAATTTCAGCCTGTCGTCCCACAAACTGGAACAAGTACATGCATGCACACATCCACTTTCTTAATCAAGAGGACATCATTGCTTGCCGCCATCTGCTCCCTCCTACTGACATCATGGAAGTTAGCTATTTTCCCATTTCTATGGTTTGCTTTGCTCCATTCTGCATCATACCCACGTCATTGTTCTGCTGATGTGCTACTTTATGCTAAATGAAATGTACCCATTCTGTCGTGGACGTCAGCTGGTCACCATTTCTAAGCCTGCATGTTTTTTTTTTAAGATCACATTAAAATAGGAGCAGGCCGCCTCATTAAAAACACTCAAATCCCCTTAGGTACCTGGTAGGGAAAATGGTGCGTAAAAAACCTGCTGCACCAGAGATTACACCGTGTTCTTACAAAAATCATCAGCTAGAGCCTGGCTAATTTCAGGGGGGAAGTTGCCGAGACAAACTTTGGTGCGATGCTCAACTCTACCTAATCTAGCTAAGGCATCGCTCACCCCATTTGCATCCCTTCCTATCTTAGCAACTCTAGTTCCTCTCTCATGTAAAAGTTCCTTGATGGCCGCGACTTGCACCATATGGGGCGATCTGTTAGAATTTGTATCAGATATAAGCACCGTAGCATCAAGGCAATCTGTCTCAACAACAAGGGGCAGGTTAGTCCAGTGCAAAGCCAGGTTTAGGCCCTCTTGTAATGCTGCGAGTTCAGCATCAAGAGCATCAGCGCAATTGAAAAGCTCCCTTGAGGCGGCAAATATTACCGTACCATCATCAGTCCGCAGCACCATACCAGCTCCTGCCCCGCCATTAGCTACAAACGACCCATCCACGTTCAGTTTAGCATATCCCGCATCAGGTGGCTTCCACCTCTCCTCCCTTCGGTCATGTAACGGTCGCTTCTCTTTCTCCATGCCCAGGATCAGATCAACAACCATCTTCCCTCTCTCAATATCTGCTTGGGGATGTTGTTTAATGAGTGTGAGCGACTCCATGTAACTTTGGAGAAATCGTCTTGAACCTTCAACCGATGGCAGCGGTTTGTTATGGGTAACTTCGTTATGCGCATACCAGGTTCTCCACATGAACATGAGGATCCTAGCCCGCTGCGTCACTGTGACCCCGTGCAGCAGGTGGAGCAACCACTCGGAGCCAGAGTGTACAACGTTTTCAACATCTGGGAGATCCCAACAATCAGCCAAAGCATGCCACAACGCAGTTGCATGGGCGCAGCGCATGAACACATGAAATGACGTTTCCTCCTCTCTCCCACAAATCAGACAAGTATTTGGCGTCTGGATGCCACGACGTCGTTTGTTCACCTGTGTGGTTATGCCATTTTTCGCAATGCGCCAGCCTAATGTTCTCACTTTCGGTGGGACAGGACACTGCCATATAAGCTTCCACAATGGCCGATCTCCATCGGGCCGATCGCTCGACGCCCCAACATTTGCTTCCATCATCTTCTCATTAAAAGCCAGAACATAAGCACTCTTAACTGTGAAAATACCTCTTTTATCTGGTTGCCATGCAATAATGTCCGTGTCTTGTCTCCACGACGGCTTAATCTTCAATATTTCATCAACGTCAACTGGTAAGAAATGTTGTCGCAGTCTCTGAATGTCCCAAGTACCATCAGGCTGTATAAAATCCGAGACCCATCGCATCCTACATCTTCCTTGTTGGGATATCGGTTTGAAAACCGTACTTCTAGGTATCCAGGGATCACGCCATGCACGAACACTTGCTCCATTTCCGATCCTCCAGATAGCCCCCTTTTTAAATAATTCAAGGCCATACTCAATAGCTGTCCAAGTAGTCGATTTATTACCTGTAAAAACAGTGTCAAGGATGGATCCGTTAGGGTAGTATTTAGCACGTAAAAGTTGTGCACATAGGGTATTAGGAAATTGTATTAGGCGCCAAGCCTGTCGGGCAAGGAGCGCTTGGTTAAATAACCGCATATCCCTGAAGCCAAGTCCTCCTCGGCATTTTGGACGAAGCATCATGTCCCAAGAAATCCATGGCATTTTCCTCTTCCCATCCTCCTTACCCCACCAGTAACCCTTGATCATTTGTGTAAGCTCATCACATAGTCCAAACGGTAATTTGAAAACTCCTATCGCATATATTGGTAGTGCGGCTACTGCCTTGATCAAGATTTCTTTTGCAGCTTGTGTGAGCCAATTATCATCCCATTCCAGAAGGATTTTTACTAGTTTGGTTAAGAGGGTGTTTGGTTAGGCTTTATACTTGCCTTTTGCTTTTGGCTTATAAGCCACAAAAGCACCTAAATGGCTTTTGGCTTATGTTACACTATGGTATAAGCCAAAAGCTAAAAGCACCTACCTATTTAGGTGCTTGTATGGCTTATAAGACAAAAGCAAAAGCCAAGAAAAAATTCTAACCAAACACCCTAAGACAGCATGGCGAACATCGATATGTTCCCATCAAGTTCAGATCATTTCCCTTGTGATGTGCTATATACATATAGTTAACGTCTTTGCATTCTCATATGCTCATACGTAGGTGCACGCAACAAAATATCGAAATACCTGCGTGTGCCTTTTACCTGGGTCGTCTAGTAGTCACCATGAATTATAAAAGCTTTATTTGCTAGTGGATGGAAAGATTCAGAGTGGCACAGTTGGCATTCAGAGAACAGTGAATTCTATAATATACGAGTAGTACGGCCAAAATCAAATAGTTTCTTCACGTTTACAGAATCTTAAATTTTAATTTTGCAAAAAATTATCAAGTCTATATTCTGTTATAACATATTCGATGGTGTTTTATGTACCAATCAAGCGTCGTTTCTGAATAGAAATAAGCTGAGCATGTATTCAAATCAAAATCAGGTTTTTTCTCATTAAGAAAAGATAATGCCGGCCTTTGTCTTTGATGCACGTCACTATTTTTGTTTAATGCTCACAAAAAGAAGAAAAGGAGCAACTGAAATCACAATAGCGATTACATATTGGCACTCCCTTATGCATCACTATACAATTGCTTGATTATCATTTAAACCGGTTTGAAGAACCCCCCGAACCTCACCCCCCGTGTCGCTCCCCAGGCGACACCGGGGGCGCAAGTCGTCGCCTCCACACCCACCACTCCTCCCGGCGCCCCCCACCACCGCTGCCGCCGGCTTCTGTACCGCGGTGGCGGCGGCCCCCGCTGCCAACAAATGGTGTCGGGGGGGAGGTCCTTTCTTCATGGTGGCGTCGGAGCCCGCCAGATTCGGCTGGGGACGAAGATGGCGGCTCGCTGGCGCAGGCTGTCGGGAGTGGACAGCGAGGGCGAGGGGAGCTTGCTGGAGGCGCTGGGGCTTCGTGTGCTGCAGCGGCCGGAGCGGAGCGGCGTGCGAGATTGGCGTCGGGCCCGATCTGGGTCGCGAGGGCCAGGCGCTGGAGCTTGGCTTTGAGGGCTCCAGCAGGGCACGGGGTGTTAGTGGCTGCGCGACGGCGGCAACCTGCTGGGAGGAGGTGGTGTCATGCTGAGAGACATGGGGATGGCGGCACAGCGGCGCCGCGACAATGGGCTTGGTGCTGCTTGCGGCAGTACCGTCTGGACGGAGGTCGTGGTGTCATCTGCTGCGGCGTGAGGTGCTGGCACAGGTGCTTCATGGCGAGGAGCTTGGAGGAGTCTTCAGTGAGTGGATTTTGCTGCAGACTGCTTGTACCGGAGTCATCGGTGCTTTTGGTGTCGTTGATCTGCCCGGACGTTCACCCATTTCGCGAGGATGTGACGGATCTCTAGGTGAAATCCTTGCCTTGACCTTCGGTGGAGGCCGACATCGGCGGCGTCCCGGTGTCGCATGCCTTCTTGGAGGCGTTGTCCTAGAACCCCGTTCTCGCCCTCGTGGGGTTGTGACTCACCGGGAGAAATCCCATGCTTTCGGCTTGCTGAAGCAGGCGATGGTGGCGGGTACGTCACTACCTCCTTGGAGGCATCGCTTTGGTGAGTTTACAAGTGGCTGTTTTGCTCGTCTCTCTCTTGTTGACGGTGCAGCGGATGTCGGGGTGGCGGCCCCAAGAGGTTTGTGCTTGTGTGCCGAGGCGGCGGCCTCGGGGACCATCGCGAGTGGTGGCGCTATGAGGCAGGGCCGCAACTTGTCATGGCTTGGGTGGCATATCTTGAGCTGTGAGTGCAGCGAGGTTGTCGGCTCGGTCGATGCATCCTAGTGAGGGGCGATTGTCAGGACGTCGAGGCAGCGGCGTCGGAAGTGGTGTGGCGGCCGTGGTCTGCGGGTAGCTGCCTTGAGCAGTTTGGGCTGTGGACAGCTAGGTCGTACGGCGTTGCAGCTCGAGTGCGAGCGGTGGCATGTCGGGGCGGCGGCCCCGGAGGGTGGTCTGGTTGGATTGCGTAGGGCGTGATGGAGAGGTGGATGTCGGGGCGGCGGATCCGAGAATTCTTCAACATCGCAGGTGTTCCACCTTTGTGTCGTTTGGGCGACAAGGTTGCCCACGGTGTTGGTCGTCGTCGGGGCTCCTGGCCGGTTGGTCGCTTTCATCTGCGTTGGAGCGTCCCGTACCTGCTCCTCCCATTGCAGTTATGGCTTCTTCTCTTTGGCAAAGGTGGTGAGGCTGATTGGCTCTTTACGGGGTTGTGTAGTTGTACGGTTTTCGCCCAGTTTCTTCCATAATAAACCGGGCACCTTCTTAATAAAAGGATACGGCAAAGTTTTTGCCTTCGGTTTCAAAAAAGTAAATAGAATTAAACCGGTTTAATAAATCAGTTCTATCTTGTTTATTTGAATACTTACCCATTTAATTCTCGGTTAAGAAAGTAGTGCGACAATCGACAACTGTGTCTCAGTTATTTCATGTATTTACATGAAATCCTTGTGCTTCAAGTAGGCAATGACTAGTAGTTATTGCTCCACCTGATTTGTTATTGGTGTCGATAGGAAGGAACATACGAATTATAATCCGGTAGCATAACCCACGATATTTTTTTCAGATCGGAGGGAGTAGTAATTATCCTGCTTATGTTCTATCTCTCACTTTACCCTTCCTTATTTGATCATCCATCCATGTAGGACTACTGGAGGTGCACTCCTCGTGCATTTAAGTTGCACACGTTTTACAAGCAATCACCAAAGTGTATTTTTCGTCATCTCCACTTCTCCACTACTAATAAAAGGGAGAATTTGAATTTCGCTACAGCCACCAATCCAATCGTACACAGGTCAACCAGCACCATCAGATCGTGTCCACCAAGAAGCATCCAACGACACAGTTCCGTTTCATCAATCTCCACTGCTACAAACGTCCCAGATTCATCCTGTCGACCACCGACAGAAAATTTCCTGCCATCCCACGTCCTGCCAGCGACCACAACATCCACATCAATCTCATCTCTGCTCCCCTCCAGCGGCGGCGTCGGGCTTCGATGTCCCCGCGCTTTCCTCTCCCACCGACGGCGGGCGAGTGCCCTGGCAGCGGGCGCAACCTCCGTGATCCCGCCGGGACATCATCATCGGGGACGGCTCCGGCAATGTGAGAGCTAGCTGAACTGGGGCACCGGTGCCTACGAACTGCTCTCAACCCGGCTCTTCATCCGTGAGCTGCGGCGTGTCGAGGAGCTAGGCATCCGTTTCCGCTCTGCCCCAGCGCGTCATGCCCACCGTCACAACGTTTCCATGTGCCCGAGCTGGCTCCCGATCTCTGGTGCGACATCTACTCCCGAGCGCACCCGTGCCATCCCTCTCGAGATCCTAGATCCATCTTTCCCTGGGTGTCGTTATGGCTACCCTCCTCAACTCATCACGGCAGAATCCCCTTCTTAACTACTTCTCTGCTGCAGCACTGTGCGGTTAAGCCCCAGGGCAGATGAGACATGGGTCAAGATTTGGCCATGATGGCTTGCTTGATGTTCCTCCTCTACTGCGCAGCTAAATCTTAGTAATCTTAGTAATTACTTGACTATCTTTGTCTGTATCTTATAACAGTTGGATGTCTCTGAATTTGACACTGCACAGGTGCTAGAGACTACGAAAAGAGCTATCATACTGCAGGTGACCTTCCAGGCTTCCACCTGTTTGTTGAAATGCCCAACCAAGTGATTTCTACGGATTTTGGCACGTAACTCCATGATGGCCTTCAGTATTATACCAGGTATGTCCGCTCAGCCTTTTAGTCACCACTGTAGTACACGTCATCATTTGTCATTTTGTTGTGTGTTGTTTAGACTTTGAAATTTTATGTTTGTGGTAGAATGCATAAGCTCCTGGCCAGAAAAAATAGGTTAGAATGCATAAGCTAGAAGTAAATTGTAAATGATTTACATCCCAATGACATTTGAATTAATCTAATCTAAGATCTGATTCTAGACGACTTTTTTTCTTTGTTACAAACCTGCCAATCTAGCAAAAGTGAAATGATTCCCATCTTGCTCACTCCCTCTGGTCGTTGCGGGAAGATGTCGTGTAGGACGGATTCCACACCCGTCAGATCTCGCCTCCTAAGACATGCTACGTCGAGGAGGATGCAGAGCTAGCGGCGTTGACGACTTCCCGACAATATTCTCGACGGTGTAGACATGTAACACGTGCACCCGCGTGTTCGGCTGCCCGACCCTCCATTGCTAGGATGGCAGGCATAGCCCCTGGTTCGGCCCTCCCCGTGCAGTGGTTGTGCTCTCCCTTCCATCCCCGCCGCGGATGCATCGGCTGCGCGCCACCATGGCGATGATGTCCAAGCAACCCCTTGCCCGGTGATCCTCGTGCAGTGGTCGCTGTCTTCCTATGATCCATGCGGTAGAGGCTTCAGCTGCGCGCCCACCACGGGGAGGCTCCTGGTGCAGCTCCTGCCCAGGCTTCTCCATGTGCCCTCGGCCCCTCGCGCCCGCGGCGTGCCCTCCACCAGCGAGCCTCACTACTGTTCCGCCCTAGATCCTCCTGGACCACGTCTTTGGTGCAAGTGTTTATTCGTGTGATCAATCGGTTGTTGATATTTTCCAATTTTATTCAGGATAAGAGGAGGGTGGATGAGGGTTGGGAGAGAGCCGGACGGCCGGAAGCAGCAGCCTCTATCCGTGGGTGGCTCACCTAGATGCTTTGGGATTTATTTTTGTAATACGATGGAGAGGACATGCAGGATTGTGGAGCCTGACCGCAACATAAAAACAGGAAACAATAGGTTTACTTCTGTTCTACTGTGTTCAACCTTTCTTACAAGAATTTCTGCAGTTGGCCAGATATTTAGCACATATGTAAGATCATGCATAGTACAATGTATTTCTTACAAGAATTTCTGCGTTTGAAGTCTTGCATGAATTGCCAAGATTGAAGGTTCTTCTCCGTTCATTATTTTCTCTAAATCTGTAGCCTTAGCTACATTTGATCCACATGCCGCTGCAGTTCAAGCTGATAAAGTGAGGTTTTGCTATCTAATCGATGTTCTGAATTTTAGGAAATCCACCTCCTCTTTTTATAACATCAAGTACCGTCAAGGGTGGTGTTCTTCATTAATTAGCCTGATGCTAAGAATGATGTATAAAATATGGTAATTGAGATTCTGCTGCTTCATGTATTTATGACAAATTTTATGTACTGATAAAACATGTTTGTTAAGTAGAATTTTAGTCATAGATTTGGGTTATTTGGTGTTGCACGTCAAAGAACTTCTGAATTTCCTTTTGGTCATTTATGTGTTCAAACACGATTTGTTTTTTAAGAAAAATATAATACCCGCAAATTTGGTCTGTCTAATGATTATGATTGCATATTGAGTTCCACCGTTTGTGATTTTCTAGATGAACTGTGTGTGATTTTGGATCAGGTCTAGATGAACTATTGGCTTAGAACTCGAATTTTCAATTCGAACTTTGCGTGTGATTTTCTAAACCTTACTTATTATTGGTATCAAAGGTCTGAGTACATATTTTTTTAAACTTAGAGTTCAGAAGTATAAGTTCAAAATATTTCGATTGATTTTATATCGATGACACAAAAAAATTAACCAATTGTATAGATCGTGGGTTGCACGTGCATGCGTACTAGTTTTAGAAAACAAAGCCAAGTCAATCGATCAACAATATCAACTCATCATGGCACACAAGAGTGCTGGCCAGGCCACTTGTGAGCATGTCACTACCGGGCGTTTGATCGATCCAGCGTTCAGTCGGTCAGAGTCGGACCCATTTGCTCCCGCCGCGCACGGTACCGCCGCAGCAGCGGGGGTTTTTCTCACGTATACGGAATCTTAGATTCTAGTACGGTCGAAGAAACAAGGGGTTGCGGACAAACCGGCGGCCGGTAGCAATCAGCAAGTACTTAGACGGAGCTCTTCGAGTCAAAAACCAAGGCAAAACCAGGGCGTAACGCGGCGACACAAATAGACCGGCGCGAGTTATCTCGGCTTAAATTAGGTCGAGCTTACGTCAACCACGAACATAAATCGGACAACTATGTGTCCTCCCTTAATCCGCCTATCAAATCTAAAGTCGTCACTCCAATCATGACTTTCCTCTCTCAAAACCCAACTTCAGCTCTTGCCCTAGCCATGGTTGCCGCCGCCAACCTAGCTGACCTGTCGCCGAAGGTATTCGTCTTCTATGTTGAGGCTGTAGGGCCGGAGAAGCCAAAGAAAAATGTGATATCAGAGGCCTAGAGGGTTGAAGAGACCAGGAAGTGGGGCCTCCGGAGGAAGCATAAGGAAGGCGGCGGACCGCGCCGCCGCCAAGAAGGTCGAAGCCGAGAAGAAGGGCAAGGCCGCCCATAGTGAGCTCGTGTCAAACGCCCTCCTCATGATTGGGATTGTTCCATCCGCCGGAGTGGCCGCAATCGTGAATGCGGCGGCTAGCTCTAACGAATCGGCCCTCACCACCCCTTAGTCAGATACTCACCGGCGTCTAGACTACGGCCACGCGTACAGCTGCCCCGCCAGTTGTCATCCATGGCTGTAGCCTGTTCGGCGGATTGGCAAGGCCATCACTGGAGGACGAAAGGTACTATGAGGAGCTGGAAGGGGAGGACGTCATGCAGGACATGATCCATTAAAATTACAAGGCCGCTGAATATGATGTTCCGCTGATCGGCCCCGAATTGATCAAAATCGATGCGGTTTTTTGTAGCGAGATCAACGTCTACTCCCGGCTATGAAGAGGAAGATTAGGCAAAGGGGCGCCACATTCACCCAAAAGAGGACGAGCTCATTTGCGAGTCATGGATCGAGGTTGTAACGGATCAAATCGTCGGGGCCGAGCAAAGAGTGAGTGCCTATCGTCGGGGCCGAGCAAAGAGTGAGTGCCTATCGGGCACGGTTCTACAATCAGTACAAAGAAAGGGTTGTGCTTCCTCCCCATGAAATGGTGAGTGACTAGACTGAGATCTCAATCTCAAAGAGATGGCACTTCATAACATCAGATGTGAGCAAATTTTGTGTCTCCTATGAAGACTTCCAAGCCCGGCCCCAAAGTGGCCTTGGAGTGAAGGAATTGGTAATTACTCTTCCCTTCTTTCTATGCATTGTCCTCCTATGAATTTTCCTCCCATGGCTTTGATTGTTTTACCCTCCCATGCATAGTCCTTGCAAGCATTGGAACAAGAAAGTCAAGGACCAACAATAATGGAAGGACCTCTACGCGTCCTTAAAGAATGGAGCGGGGGAGGCCAACGACCACGGACAAAGGGAGCGATCCATCGGAGGAGAAGAGGCCAAGGGGTAGGAATCACTCAAAGGCCGATTTGAAGCGTGACGCAACAACGATGGCGTTGCAAGAGACATTGAACAGCTACCTATCCCAAAAGTTTTGGATAAGTCTTGTGAGAAGAAGGAGGAGGGCAAAGAGAGGGAACGCCGAGAGCGAGAGGAGGCATCGAAACTCTACTTAAGATTACAATAGAAGAAGCACGAATTCGAGTAGGTGAATGCGCGGACAAGAGCAAGAGAAGCCGATGCAAGGGCCAAGGAGGCCGATGCAAGGGGCCAAGGAGGCTGTCATCAAGGCAAAGGATCTTGAGCTCGCCCTACGCCAAGAGGAGGCCCGGATTATGGACATGGATCTCTCCACGTTTATCCTGACGAAGAGGGCGTACTACCTCAAGAATCAAAGGTACTATATGGACCGAGATTGATCACACTCGGTTCTTTTAGCAATGTTGTATGTCGGCGTTCAACTCTTGCCGAGATGACTGGAAGAACATGGTCGAGGTG
This sequence comes from Poa annua, assembly GCA_026929855.1. Lineage (NCBI taxonomy): Eukaryota > Viridiplantae > Streptophyta > Magnoliopsida > Poales > Poaceae > Poa > Poa annua. The sequence goes on along the minus strand of CM049439.1, from coordinate 22,895,032 downwards.
GCTGGGATTATGTGGGATTTCTTGGATGTATACCCGACATGGCAATATTATTTTGCTACAATATGCTATGTTTGATTCAAGGTGCCACTATATGCTTTTTATGTAGTTTGCATAAATGATTCAGTTGTGATGAAAATGGCCGAAAATGTGATCAAAGTGGCCAAAACATTGATCGGGCGGACAAAATGCGTCGGTCCAGTGGGGCAGTGGCAACAAAGGGGGACATGGGACGGACGCCTGTCCTTTTGTCGACCCAAACGGATAAAACGAGGACACATTTTGTGTCGGTTTGCATCGACCTGCTGGAGTTATTCTGAAATATTTTGTAATCGTTGCACGCTCATGTATCTCTATAGCGTATTTTCGCTCCTATAAATATAACATGAAATCGATTATGAAATATAGCTTTTATATTCTTATATCGTGAAAATGGTTAATAACACTAACCTTAAGTAGCGGGTTTCGTAATTTGTACTATCAATGGTTTCGTATTATCAGATTTCTTCCCTGTAGGGGCGTTTGAGATCGAGCATTCACAGCGGGTTTTGTAATTTCTACTATCCCAGCTGTAAAACAAAACATGATCTAAAAAAGATTTTCACTGATTTTCGACATTTGACACTCTTTTATAACAGACGGAGGTCTCCATTCCAATAAGTAGTAAATAATCATTCCTAGTCCAAAGTATCCACACACCATATGAAACTCATTCACTTGTGAGTCTGACAGGTCACGCGTCGGGAACCATAGTTTGACATACGGGCCGGGGAGACATGTTCGCTTTCGTTGAATTTTGAAGCGGTCCGTGGATGCGTCAATCGAATCCATCGAAGATGTTTTGGTTGCGTAGGAGAGTGGTCGGGCGTTGTGTTCTGCCGCTCCAAGCAACCGAGGAGGCCGGCAGGCCAGGTTTAAATCACGAGCTTCCCTTGATGGCGACCATGAATGGGAATGAGAGACGAGCCCGAGATCGCAAGCAACTGACCGACCTGGTCGGCTTGCAAGCCACCTGCCCCCAAAGCTGTTTACCCCGATCGTCTCATCTGCGTATGGGTCACCCCAGTCGCTTGCCATGCGTTGCAAGCAGCCTTCAAATTAGCTATCTTGTGCAGCGCCGGGGTCACATGCCTGGCCTTAGAGAGAGAGAGAGGGGATTTAGGGCGTGTTTAGTAGTCTGAGCTGCTTCGTGCTGAGTGGTGCGAACATTAATGCGCGTTTAGAACGACGCGCAGTCAGAATTGGCCTGTTATTTGGTTGCTCCAAATGCATGGCTTGGGTCAAAAGAAAACTTCTACTCCCTCCGTTCCGATGGATAAGGCCTATTTTTTTTTGCTATAGTCAAGTCAAGTAAAGTTTGACCAAACTTTTAGAAAAATCTATCAACAAATATGATATTATATAAATATCATATGAAAATATAGTTCATGATGTTTCTAATGACATTAGTTTTATATTTTGCATGTTAATATTTTTTCATAAAAACTTGGTCAAACTTTATGTGGGTTGACTTTTCCAAAATAATATAAGCCTTATTCATTGGAATGGAGGTAGTATTTGTTTGCCTGCAGCAAGTCTAAAAAAGCGATGGAGATAAAACTTCAGCTGTTTGGTACCCTACAGACCCGCGTAAAGGTCACATATTCTACACTGGTTACCTTACCATACTATCACCCCCTCACAAACAAAAAACAGTTCGTCAAATAGCAAAGAGAATTAGATAGCAGTTGCAAAGGAAATTAGATATAGCAGTTCACGAATATTCCCTAACTATTACGAATGGTCATAGTTGCACACTTACGAAGCTAACAGTTTATGAACGAATGGTAGTTTAACGAATGGTAGTTTATAATCGGGGGGAGGAGGGTTCTTCTTCTTTTTCACTTCTTCACTTCTTCTCAAATGGTTGTATCGACAATGGCCTCCCACATAGCGTTTGCCGCTCGAGCCTCTTCTCCTTCCAGGCTTCATTGTCGCCTGCCTCCACGCCATGGCCGGTCTTAACTTCATCAACGTTCACAACAACCTAGAAATAGTCATCCTCGCCCAACCTAAGATCCAGTTGTGAATAATGCAGCAACCAAGAACCAGCTTCACTTGAGTCTCGAAAGTGTAGAAAGGTTTCTGGTCAAGGACATTAAACCTATTTTTTAATGCAGCAAACGCCCTCTTAATAGTGACTCTAAGATTTGAGTGTCTCAGACTGAACAACTCTCTGGCATTCTGAGGTCGGTTCCTATGACTAAACTCATTGAGGTGGTACCTTGTTTTCCTGAAGGGAGGTAAAATTCCAGGTCGGCATGCATATCCAACATCTCCTAGGTAGAACGTGCCTTCAGAGATTTGCAGGCCATCAGGCCTTGACAAGCTGTCTGAGAGGATGTTTGCATCATGAGCTGAACCCTCCTAACCAGCAAACACGGTATGTGAACCTCATATCGAAATCCATGGCTGCTAGCACATTCTGAATGGTGTAGTGCTTCCTTCCACGGGATGCTGGAGACATTGCTGCTGGTACCTTTGCAGTCACATGAGTACCATAAATAGCCCCAATGCAATCCTGTCAAACAATGAGTACACAGTCATGTTTCTGGCAATACCAACTAGTCATGATAATTAGAACGAACATGATTTTGTACTCATCCTGAAATACGGGAACCACCTGTAGCTGTTCTTGATCTTGGGTGGTGTGTTGCTTGATAGTGGCATGATCACTTCACCTTTGAGCTCCCCAACTGCATACAACACCAGCTGGAAGTACGAGGATAGCTTCGTGGATCGCCTGAATGTGCTATGGATCACTCTGAACCTCTGGTTATGACCCATGACATGAAAAAACATTGCGACTTGTTCTTCCACAGAGGTGTGGATGCTATCAACCAGCAGTTCTCTCTCCCTGAACGTGTTCACAAGTGTAAAGAAAGGGGTTCTTCTCATCCGAAGCATTTGGATTGCCTCTACATCGCTGCAGTTGTAGATGAAGTTCAGATTGGCAATCCTCTCATGATCTCGTTAAAGCATAGGACCGTGGGTGATAGGAGGAAAAGCAGCACGCCTGACTGCTCTCTTGTGCACCAACAAGATCCAGGCTTGGATGACAATGATGAGTGTTGCGGCGTGATGCACAAGTTGTTGTTGGTTCGTCTACTAAAAAAGATCTAAGCATTACGAAATGTCTTGTCTACGCAACTAGTTCTACCTACATGAATCGAACACTGAGTAGAGCAGAGCTTCTTGCCCTTACCTCTTCCATGGCAGACGAAGGAGAGTTCCGGAAGTCGGAGAAGATGTTCACAGGACAGCCAGGGTCGGATGCGCAGGTGCAGATCCGAGTCACCGCCGCCGCCAGTACCGAAATGGGGAAAGGGGGATTTTTGGGAGGGGGCTAATGCAGGGGGTAACCGAAGAGGGGGGAGGGGGGAGTTACCCCTACCTTTACCGCGCAACAACGATCGGATTTCGGCTTCTGCCGCCATGTCGCGCCCGAGCTCCCCCGCGAATGGCGTTGTCGATTTCCATCGCGCGCGGGCCTATCCCCACAAAAACGGTCAAACCGGGCGTTCCTCCAGGGCCTGTCCTAGAGGTGCTTTGAGACGCGCGCTGTGCAAGAACATGCAGACGAGCGGTCATCCAAACCGGCTGTTTTTTGTTCCCCCATGCGTGCCAAGGGGTGCCCAGACTAACAAACTTGCCCTTAATGTTAATAGTGGTGGTTACACACCACTGCATTATACGTGGATGCAACCTGTATGTATATGCAACCCATATATATCTAATTTAGCTTATTTTCTACTCCCTCTGTAACTAAATGTGAGCTACCAAAAGGTTTTATATTTAGATATAGAGGGAGTTGCAAAGAACACATTTTGGTGTATAAGGTTTGTTCTAAAATTTCTTGTTTGTCATTTTTGGTGTTGATTTGTAATAATAATCTAACCGGAAGGGATATGATTTTAGAAGAATTCAAAATACTTTTTAATAATTCTATTAACTATACTAGTCATTGATAATCCCAAGAGCAAGGAATCACTGTAGCACAATTCGATAAGTATTTGAGTGTCGAACCCACGAGGAGCTGAAGGTAAACTATCTACTCTCTAAAGCCCTATAACCCTCTTATATGGCCTTTTATGCAAAGCAATAATGAAAGGAACTAACTAATGAAAGCAGGTTATATAAGTGATGTGGAATGGGTTTATCAATTAACAAGTTTCTCAATCAAGTTTCAAACGCAAGTTTCTTAAAGCAAGTTTCTCTCAGTAGTTTTCTTAAGCAAGTTTCTCAAAGTAGCAAGTAGCAAATATCTGAAGTGGCAAATATCTCAATGGAGCAAATGTTCTAGCAATTGTTATTTCATTCGTGTGGTTGTCACAATTAGTGAAGCACATGTTTCAGTCTTAATTGTTTCTTTTAGATAGGAGCCATAAATAGGTGTAGCCAAGTAAATGAACTAAAACCCTTATGATGGGTCTTGTGGCCAAGTAAATGACTGCACAAGAGTTATTAAGACATGAAGTCCCACCATAGCCTTAAGTTCTAAGGTCCCCCAAATATATCCCCCAACCAGTCTATCCTAGTGCTCCAACCAGTCCTACTCAATCCATTACACTACGGTGATCACCTTATGCATTCCCCAACATATGTGTTCACTCATATATTGTACATAAAGACAATCATAAAAGATAACAAAACTTGTATGCAACCAATCAACAAACTATTTCACTATTGCCATGAACAAATCACTTCTCAAACATAGATGGGGAGACACAATAGATCAAGGGAATAAAATATTGCATCATACATCATGTTTGAAAAGAGTTACAGTGGGGAGATGGAGATGATCTTGTTGTAGATGCTGATGATGAACACGCCGGAGGGGGGTGGAGCCCTCCGGAGGTGATTCCGGCGGCGTTTCCCCCCTCCGACCTTCTCCGGCGACAACATTCTAACTCTTTGTTTTGTGGTTTTATGTTTCTCCGCAGCCGTGTTGCAAAACTCCTGAGGGGACTATTTTTATAGCCGGTTTTAGGTCAAGACGAAACCACGGAGACGAAAACAGACTTTATCGGAGCCACGAGGGGGAAAGAGGGGTCCTCACGCGGCCAGGAAATCTGACTGCGTGGGACCCCCTAGTTCCGAGCTGGTTGGGCTTCTGATCTTCATTTTCATCCCATTGCGTTCGTCTCGAAAATTTTGAACTGTGCTCTTTGGCCTTGCCCTTTTTGGAGTCCCGAAGCTCCCAGAAAGTCTGAAACACTAAAAAAGATGTTTTCTGGAAAACATAGTTTGAACCAAAAGAGGGGGAATTGTTTAGAAAATCTCCGAAATCATTAGAAAACATGAATATAACATCATATAAGTTGCAAATATGTAGGAATGTCTAGTAATAACATGCAAAGTTCATGTATGCATTTTACATATTTTTTTAGAAAAAGGGCACCCCAACCTCTGCATCGACTGATCCGTACGACTTTTATTAATTTATTAAAACACGTTTATACAGTATTACATCATGGGTCACGCAAAGTTACAACGTGAATCAACCATCTAAAAAGTAAGGACGACATGCGATGATGCTGCATCAACAAGTTATCCTTCTATAAGAACGCCAGCTGCACTGGTTGTATAAATCCGAAGCGATCAACTCCAGGCGGTTGCACCCAAAATCCATGGCACGTTGCTTCTTCGCCGACTATAGGTAGGACCACGTACGGATCTAGTGGGTAGCCATCGGAATGACCTGCATAAAAGAAGTGTTGTTGTCTCTATTAAAGATATAATCATTTCTTATGTTCCAGATGGCCCAGAGAAGAGCACAAACTCCAACTCAGATTTGTACTTTAACATCTTTAGGGACACCCTCAACCAATTGACAATCAAGTTCGCTATACTAGTTGGCGGCTGAATGTTAAAATCCATATGGACGATCCTCCAAACCATTTTTGCAAAAGGACAGGTAATAAATAGATGATGAACTGTTTCATCTTGATCAAAGAAGCAACATTTTTACACCCATCCCAGTTACGTTTTGCCAAATTATCTTTTGTAAGAATGACCTTACGGTGAAGAAACCACATAAAATCTTTATTTTCAATGAAACCTTCATTTTCCAAAGGTACCTACGCAGGAATCTTGTATGACCACTCATGAAGTCTAAATACAAAGATTTGACTGTAAATATCCTGCATGCATCAACATCCCCAAGTTTAACCTATACTCATCCTCGAGTATGAAGGTGATAAAACTAACATGGACTTTCCTTTTTAATACTATCAATGGATATCAAAGATGATTACTATTGCTACATATAGTCAAATGATTCATTCTTCAAAGGAGTAGCAATATACAAGATAGATTATGAAGTGATATCAAATATTCAATGTAAGGATGTTCTATGATACTTCACAAAGTGTAACATAGAAGAAAGAACTATGGACCAAATGTATGTATAATGAAGAGTAAAAACATCCTACAATGGTCATAGAGTATTCTTGTAAATCTGAATATAAAAGGTGGACACTTTGGAAAGATAGTTAAATAAGTAGAGGTAAAACACGAATAAGTTTCATCTAGCTTCCAACTACTTAAGTTAATGTTTGCAATGTGGTATCCGTTGGTGTGGAGCTCTCATTACGCCTATCACAGCATCATATGGTTAAGTTGAAAGTGAAAGAAAATATGAGTAATGTGCCTGACAAAGTAAGGGTTGAATGCCTCATGCCCCGTGAAAACAAATACCTCTACCACTAGCAACTCAACTCGGGCCACAAAGCAAGTTTAAGTTACAGTCATTCCAAGTAATAATAAAATCATTAAGAGTTGCCCCCGGGGTACCTCTTGTCCCAGGACATGGAACAAGCCCATGTCAAAATGACAAGACAAACAAACAAAATGAACAATCTCAACACCTTTTTTATTGGCACAGCTTTTAATTGTGAGGTGCATCACTGAAGGTTCACTATAACATGTAAGTAAATTTCCACCGTGTATCTCACATGGCTTGGGTTAGCTGCCAGGTGAGTCTCTCTAGCCATTTATACTCACTCCTAAAACTTACCGAGTTTTCACAATTATTTCACTCAATGTTAAACATCCATAAACAAAAGTATATGATATCAACTAAATATAATTAAGATCACGTTGAAAGCTTGCCATGTGACAGCAGATATGAGCTAACTCCCAACCAAGACTCTTGTCAAGCCCATAACTTCATAATTTTAATCACAATGGTTCATGTTTATTAAGTGCAATAAAAGTAAAGTGTGCATCAAGTTTGTGAGAGCTTTTCAACCAACTTTTCCCATAACAACCAATAACATAAGCATTTTAATTTGGAAGCATAGATAATACAATATAACATGGTAAACATACTTCGAATAGCATAAAGCTAATAGGTAGATATGGTGGACTCACTGGAAAAACTTTGGTTGAAGGTGTTGGAAAACAAGTTTTTACTTGTTGGAATTTTTTTTGGCTAGCAAGAGGGAGAAAGTTGACCGTCTAAATGCATGCGTAAGGGTCCATAGAACTAATCAATCCATGTTAAACAAAGTAAAGTGACATTCAGCATCAAAACATGAATAAGAAATAGCTCTTGATAAAACACTTGCAAATTAATACTCACTAAAAAGCATATGAATCATGCAACTATATGTATCTTTTTAAATCAACTCAAATATCCTCTTCCCAATCTTTTTAATAGCATCCAACTTAATTAAAACCAAACTTTACAGTAGCTCTCTCATAACATAAATGAAAAGTGGTGGTCCCAAGAATAAAAACCAAACCGAAAACAAAAAATAAAAGACGCTCCAAGTTTATGCGACAAAGTGCATTGATCGAAAAACAGGAGTTAGACGTGTACAAACCGAGTGTGTGTAGGTCAAATTGGGTTGTATTCACATTCCCAAGATTATGATCTTCACCATCCCTGGATAGCTCATGGTGCATCTTGATACGTCTCCAACGTATCTATAATTTCTTATGTTCCATGCTTATATTATACCAATTGCTACATGTTTAATATACACTTTATATGGTTTTTATGCATTTTCTGTGACTAACCTATTAACAAGATGCCACGGTGCTAGTTCCCTGTTTTCTGCTGTTTTTGGTTTCAGAAAAGTTGTTAAGGAAATATTCTCGGAATTGGACGAATCAAAAGCCAAAGTCCCTATTTTTCCCGACACGTTCCAGAAGTCCGAAGAGGAGACGAAGGAGGGCACCGAGGCGCCCACATCATGTGGTGGCGCGGCCCCCTCCCTGGCGCGCGGCCATGTGGTGTGGGGCCCTCGGGCCTCCACCGCCTTCGCCATTTCTCCTACTTATACCCCCCGACAGATCAAGACCTAGCACCCAAACACTTTTCCACGATACGTTCCAGAGCCGCCGCCGCCGTCAACCCTAGTTCGGTAGGGTTCAGAAGCTCTTCCCGGCACCCTGCCGGAGAAGGGAATCATCACCGGAGGGCTCTACATCACCATGCCCGCCTCCGGACTGATGCGTGAGTAGTTAATCCTTGGACTACGGGTCCATAGCAGTAGCTAGATGGTTGTCTTCTCCTATTGTGCCATCATGTTTAGATCTTGTGAGCTGCCTATCATGATCAAGATCATCTTTATGTAATGCTACATGTTGTGTTTGCTGGGATCCGATGAATAATTGAGTACTATGTCATTTGCTTCATAATATATCTTGTGAGTGCGTTATTTATGATCTTGCATGCTCTCCGTTACTAGTAGATGCTCTGGCCAAGTAGATGCTTGTGACTCCAAGAGGGGGTATTTATGCTCGATAGTGGGTTCATGTCTCTATTTAATCTGGGGGAGTGACAGCAACCTCTAAGATTGTAGATGTACTGTTGCTACTAGGGATAAAACAGTAGTTCTTTATCTAAGGATATTTGTGCTACTTACATTACACACTTTACTTAATGCAATAATTTGTTGCTTGCAACTTAATACTGAATGGTGTTGCGGATGCTATCCTGAAGGTGGATTATTAGTCATAGATGCAGTTGGATGACGGTCTATGTATCATGTTGTAATCCCCAAATGAATCTCACACTAGACATCATGACTTGTATATGCATTGTTATGTAGTTCTTTATTCTGTCAATTGTCCAGGTGTAATTTGTTTACCCGCATGTATGCTATTATTATTTATGGAGAGACACCACAAGTGAACTGTGGACCCCGGTCCTTTTCTTTAAACTGATAAAACAACCTACTGCAATCCTGTTACTTTCATTCTCTACAAACAAACATCATTTTCCACATCATACGTTTAATCCTTTGTTACAGCAAGCCAGTGAGATTGACAACCTCACTGTTAAGTTGGGGCAAAGTATCTTGGTTGCATTGTGTGCAGGTTCCACGTCAGCTACATGCCAAGCTCTTCTCTGGCGCGGTTGACACCTTCAGAAGCGCCTTCATCTCCTACTGGTTCGATAACCTTGGTTTCATAACTGAGGGAAATTTGCTGCTGCACTACTTCATACCTTCCTCTTGGGGTTTCCCAACAACACCACACCGGTGCATCAAGCATTTTTCTGGCGCCGTTGCCGGGGAGAAGAAGCACCTCTGTTCAGAAGACTTTCACACTCCCTCGTCAACTTAGCGCCAGCATTTTTCTGGCGCCGTTGCCGGGGAGATCAAGCTCTTCTGCGAGGGGAGTCTCTCTCATCCAATCTTTTTATTTTGTTATTTTCTTGCTTAGTTTATTTTTATTACTGTCTTGTTTGCTTAATATCAAAAATACAAAAAATTAGTTACTTGCATTAATATTGTTATTTCGGTTTTTGTTTTATTTATTTCGGTTTTTGCTTTTATTTTGCTAAAATGAGTACTGCTGAGAATGCTAAGTTGTGTGACTTCACTAGCACAAATAATAATGATTTCATATGCACTCCTATTGCTCCACCTACTTCTAAAGCAGAATTCTTTAAAATCAAACCTGCTTTGTTAAACCTTGTTATAAGAGACCAATTTTTTGGTGTTAGTTCTGATGATGCTGCTGCCCATCTTAATAATTTGTTGAACTTTGTGAAATGCAAAAGTATAAGGATATAGATGGTGATATTATAAAACTGAAATTATTTCCTTTCTCCTTGAGAGGAAAGGCTAAAGAATGGTTGCTTTCATTGCCTAGGAATAGTATTGATTCATGGATTAAATGCAAAGATGCTTTTATTGGAAAATACTATCCTCCTGCTAAGATTATTTCCTTAAGAAGTCGTATTATGAACTTTAAACAATATGATAATGAACATGTTGCTCAAGCTTGGGAAAGAATGAAATCTTTGGTTAAAAATTGCCCTACCCATGGACTGACTGCTTGGATGATCATCCAAACCTTTTATGCAGGACTGAACTTTTCTTCAAGGAACTTGCTTGATTCGGCTGCTGGAGGTACATTTATGTCCATCACTTTGGGGGCTGCAACAAAACTTCTAGATGATATGATGGTTAATTATTCTGAGTGGCATATTGAAAGAACTCCTCAAGGTAAGAAGGTAAATTCTGTTGAAGAAACCTCTTCTTTGAGTGAAAAGATTGATCTTATTATGGCTATGCTTGTGAATGGTAAATCTCATATTGATCCAAATAATGTTCCCTTAGCTTCTTTGGTTGCACAAGAAGAGCATGTTGATGTGAACTTCATTAAAAACAATAATTTTAACAATAATGCCTATAGGAACAATTATGGTAACAACAACTACAAGCCCTATCCTCCTAATAATGACAATAGCTATGGTAATTATTATAGCAATAATAGGAATACCACCTCTGAACTTGAAACCATGCTTAATGATTTTATCACTACACAGCTTTTAATAAAACTGTTGAGGAAAAGCTTGGTAAAATTGATACTCTTGCTCTTGATGTTGATCTTTTGAAATCTAAAGTTATGCCTAATGATGCTAAAGAGAATAAGACCTTTGCTAAAATTAATGCCATCCAAGTTCGAATTGATGATAATGTTAGGATGATGGCTAAATTACGTGCTAGATGGGAAAGAGAAGAAGAACTAGCTAAAAAGGATAAAATAGCTAGAGTTTATACTATTACTACTACTTAAAATAAAGTTACTTCACATGCTAGTAAACCTCCTACTACTAAGGGTAACATAATTGGTGTTGGCAACGTTTCCTCTACTTCCTCCAAAAAATTAAAATTGCCTAAAACTGCTGAAACTGTTCTTGATAAAAGTGCTGAAATTTTTAAGAACATGGAAAATCATGGTTCGGTTTGCTTTGATGATAATGATTTTGATTTTGATAATTGTAATATCTCTGAAGTTATTAAGTTCTTGCAAAAGATGGCCACAAGTCCTAATGCTAGTGCCATGAACATGGCATTTACAACTCATATTACAAATGCTCTCATTAAAGCTAGGGAAAAGAAATTAAACTTGAAGCTTCTATCCCTTGGAAGTTAGAAGATGGTTGGGAGCCTATCATTAAAATAAAAGTAGATGAATTTGATTGCAATTCTTTATGTGACCTTGGTGCAAGTATCTCTGTTATGCCTAAAAAGCTCTATGATATGTTTGACTTGCCACCTTTGGAACATTGCTATTTGGATGTTTTTCTTGTTGATAATGCTATGAAGAAACCTTTGGGGAGAGTTAATGATGTTCTTATCATGGTTAACAATAACCTTGTCCCCGTTGATTTTATTGTCTTGGATATCGAATGCAACCCATCATGTCCTATTGTGTTGGGAAGACCTTTTCTTAGAACTGTGGGTTTTATTATTGATATGAAAGAAGGAAATATTAGATACCAATTCCCACTCAAGAAAGGTATGGAACCCTTCCCTATAAAAATAATGAAGCTACCTTTTGATTCTATCATTCGTACAAATTATGATGTTGATGCTTCATCTCTTGGAAACACTTGAGTTACACTTTCTGTGCCTAGCTGAAAGGCGTCAAAGAAAAGCACTTATGGGAGACAACCCACTTTTTATTCCTGTTATTTTATTTTGTTGAGTCAAGGAACATGTCTACCTCTGTAGCAATTCCTTTGTATCTTTATTTTATTGCATTGCTGTGTCAAGTTAAGCCTCTAGTAGAAAGTTGATGCTAGATTTGGATTTCTGCCCAGGAACAGTTTTTCTGCTGTCCACCGTTTAATTCGTAAGAATTCACAGAAAAATCAAAATGACCTGGGATTTCTTGTGCGTGATCCTCCGATATGTATGCAACTTTCATTAGTTTTGATTTTTCTGATTTGAGCAAGTTAAGTGCCTCGAAATTTTTTGTCTTTACGGAATGTTCTGTTTTTTTGACAGATTCTGCCATTTATTTTGTAATGCCTCTTTTGCTGTGTTTGAATGGATCTTTTTGTTCCATAAAGTATCAGTGGCTGTAGCTAATATCCAGTAGCATTGGTAGCAATTGTGTCCATGCAGAATATAAGAATTTTTGATTATGCACTAACCCTCTAATGAAGTCTACTTTGAGTTTGGTGTGGAGTAAGTTTTCAAGGATCAAGAGAGAAGGATGATGTGATGTGATCAAGAAGATGAAAGAGACTAAGCTTGGGGATGCCCCCGTGGGTCACCCAAGCATATTTCAAGAAGACTCAAGGGTCTAAGCTTGGGAATGCCCAAGGCATCCCCTTTTTCATCAACAAACTATCAGGTCCTCTCTAGTGAAACTATATTTTAATTCCGACACATCTTATGTGCTTTACTTGAAGCGTCTATTTGTTTTTGTTTTTGTTATTTTCATTCTCTGAATAAAATGTATCCTAGAATTCCTTTGTGGGAGAGAGACACGCTCCGCTTTTTCTTATCAATACTCATATTCTTCACTTATATTTGTTGAGTATTCTTCTATGTTACTTCAATACTATTAGCTCTTGTTTTTCATGCATCTCTAGTTAGAGCTGTTAGTTTTCTTATGTTATACTCTCATATGTCATTGTTAAATACTTGGAGAGTTTATTTTTAGATAAGTTGATTGTTGTTTGGTTAAGAACAGAAAATGTTTGATGTGGTAGATGGTATGATGAAATGATTCATAATCTTGTAGATCATTAAATTGGGTCACTTGAATCATTTATTTTGTTTTGAGATATTAATATGCTTAATGGTAAAACATGATGGTTTAGTAAAGTGGAATGATTAATGGTTGGTCTAGAAAACTTGAAGTTGTGCCACACTTAAATATCCAGTTGATAGCATGATGATATATGACTTCTAATGTTAAAAGCAACCATAATGACTTTGTGTTATGCGCTACGGTCGGGGTCCCAACAGTGACTTGTTCATTTGCCACAGTCCCTCATGGAGTGATTTTCATTATGCCTTGTAAGATCATATTTCTAGTTGGATTTTTTTTGCTTGTGAGTTCTAAGCTGCGGTTTTCATGGCACTTCCACCACCATATTTGCTAGCCTCTTCGGTACTTTGCATTGCCCTTTCTCACATTGAGAGTTGGTGCATACTTCGCGGGTACATCCAAAACTCGTGGGAGATCTTCATCATGTTCTCCTACACATAAGCCAAATCTCTTCCTCAAAACACCCACCATACCTACCTACTACAGCATTTCCATAGCTGTTCTTGAAGGGAATATGCCCTAGAGGCAAATAAATAAGTGGTATTTATTGCATTATTCCATTAAGTTTATAATATGTTTTTGTATCATGCTATAACTGTATTAATCGGAATTGTTAATACACGTGTGATACATAGACAAACCAGAGTCCCTAGTAAGCCTCTATATATACTAGTTCATTGGGCAACAGTTGATCGAGAATTCCCGGTCATGGACAATTGCGTCGGTTGACAATGAGGTCATCTTATTGGTAGAATAAGGTGATGGACATACCCAAGGTATTGCAACAGGATCGTGTCACGATGTTTGCCGTTTGCAATAGGAAAGTAATATGATAGCTTATTCCTCAGACCGTGAGATCATATTAATTGCTGCTCCGTAGGTTACTCTGAGTGCATCAAACGTCATATCTTATTTAGTGTGACAATAAAGGTGTACCTCGTGTATCTCGAAAGAGTATGTTGAGGCGTATGGATCAAGAGCGGGATTTGTTCATCCTCGTGATAGGAAGATACTCTGGGCCCACTCGGTGAGATTACATCTATAGAGCTGCGCAGCTAATGACTAGGTCATGGAGATGTAATATCACAGACGAGTTAATAAACCTCTGTCGGTAACGAGATACAACAGGACATCGGATGTTTACGATCATATCTCGGACAAGGTAGTATCGAAGAAACAAAAGGAATAGATATCATGTTTATGGTTCAACGACGATATTCGTAGAATGCACAGGGACCGTTACAGATGTCCAGGTCTCCCTGGCGGTCCTTGGCGAGCGAAGGGTCTCGGCCATGTCTGGAGTGTTCTCGAACCGTAGGGTAACACACTTAAGGTCTTAGCGACACGTGGAGAACGTTGGTATGATTTATTGCTGGAATAAATATGGATATAGGAGAGAGAGAAATAATCCGGAAAAGTTCCGGCAGCATCGGAAGGGTTCCGGGAATGACCGAAGGTAGTTCGGGTGGTCCGGAAGTTGTTTCGGAGTCACGGGATATTAAATTATGTATAAATATATTAATTATGAATTATTTATATTTTATATTAATTTAATATTAATTAAATCAATTAAAAATAAAGGAAAAAAGGGGCAGCCCACATATGGGCCGAATTGGGCCCATAGTGGGGCGCACCATGGTGGGGCCGTGGGGCCCATGGCCACCACGCACCAGCCATGGCCGGCCGCCCCCCCCCCCCCCTCCCTTTGTTCCTTTGTTTAGTCCCACATGGGGGAGGCAAGGTGTTTGCACACCCCCTCCCCCCTTTATATAGAAGGGCATATTAATTGATTTAAAGACAATCTAAAATACAATTAATGTTGTATACGGCGGCCTGAGTTAATTCTCCGCCCGCTTTTCTCTCTCTCTCCCACCAAGGCTATACCGCAGTGCCCAGTCGCACCGCGGGATTCCACCAATTATTCTACTCCTGCGATCTCAGCTAGACCTGAGTGACCGGGGGTTGTCGTTAAGCTCCGTATGTGTGCGAGTACTCGGAGGCACCACATTTGAGGTGCTCGGGCGACATCGTCACGCCCAGACGCCGGCGCCCTGCCGCCGACACCCAGCCGCCGCCGGCGCCCCAGCAGCCGCCGCCGACGCCCAGCCACCAACGCCCAGCGCCCGACGCCCGACGCCGTCGACATCGCTGCGTCATCGTCTACTTCGTCGCGCCAAGTTCTTCGCGACCTTGAGGTCGGCTACGGCGTCTACGTCAGCAACGCTTGTGCGGGAGCGTAATCCCCGCTATTTGGTCTACAAGAGGTATGTGACCAGTTCCGCCCACCGTTACCGCATTACTAGATAGATAGATCCTGGCTGTTTTGGTTTACGTTAGTTAGAAAAATTATTGTTTTCTGCTACGGAACCCCTTCAGTTCCGAGATATATTGCCATGCAACTTCCATCTTACATTACATGACTTGTTGTCATTTATCATTTATATATTGCCTTGCATTATTCTTTACAGCTGATGTGTGGTTTTACCCATGTTACGCTAGATCATTGCATATCCTGCTACACTGGCAGAGGCACCGTTTCATATACTGTGTTTTATTCCTTATGAGTTACTTGTATCAAAAGTGTGTTGTCATATTAGAATGTTTGCCCCTAAAAGTGAAAAGAGCCATGGAGGCCATCGAAAAGAGAAACAGAAAAAGTAAAAATAGAATAAAATAGAAAAAGAGAAAAAAAAATAAAAAAAAATAAAAAGGGGGTAACGTTACTACTCTTTATCCACACTTGTGCTCATGTTATAGCACCTGTAGTATTCATAGTCATCATTTGTGCTCATGTTTAGCACCTTTACTCCATATGAGAGAGTTTTCATGTTTTACTTGCATAACAATGTGGAGAACTTTACATTATAGAACTTGGCTTGTATATTCCAATGATGAGCCTCCTCAAAAGTGCTCTAGGTCTTCATGAGCAAGCAAGTTGGATGCACCCCCACTAGTTCCATTGGAGAGCTTTCATACACTTATAGCTCTATGTGCATCCGTTGTGTGGCAATCACTACTCCTTGCATAGCTTCGATTATAAGACTTCCTCTTGTCTTATGATCACTTTCAGCTGTGTGAGACTTTCTTCCGTTGGCCTTCCGAACCCCCCTTATTATTCTTTTAGCCACAACATCCTGGTGCCCGGAACCAAAGCTGAACGCTTGCTTGTTTTTAAGTGAACAAATAGAGAGATGATTTTTACGTGCATATTGTTATTGCTTGACTTGATCCTTTCACAAAGTTGTCATGAGTGTTGGATGCATTAGATGATTATATTGTTATTCTTGAAGCTTAAATCATCTTTAATATCTACTTTGCACGGTTGATTGTTCTCTAGTATTGATTCATTGAAAGTTTTACTTTGTTCTTCCTACTTGTTTACTCATTACTCATTTGATATCAATATAAACTACATCTTTTATTTATGTGAAAGTTTTACTCATTATTATATGATCAAGATTGTGTGAAAGCATGTCACTTCAGAAATTATTTTGTTATCGTTTTACCTACTCGGGACGAGTAGAACTAAGCTTGGGGATGCTTGATACGTCTCCAACGTATCTATAATTTCTTATGTTCCATGCTTATATTATACCAATTGCTACATGTTTTATATACACTTTATATGGTTTTTATGCATTTTCTGGGACTAGCCTATTAACAAGATGCCACAGTGCCAGTTCCCTGTTTTCTGCTGTTTTTGGTTTCAGAAAAGCTGTTAAGGAAATATTCTCGGAATTGGACGAATCAAAAGCCAAAATCCCTATTTTTTCCGACACGTTCCGGAAGTCCGAAGAGGAGACGAAGGAGGGCACCGAGGCGCCCACATCAAGTGGTGGCGTGGCCCCCTCCCTGGCCGCGCGGCCACGCGGTGAGGGGCCCTCGGGCCTCCACCGCCTTCGCCCTTTCGCCTACATATACCCCCCGACAGATCAAGACCTAGCACCCGAACACTTTTCCACGATACGTTTCAGAGCCGCCGTCAACCCTAGTTCGGGAGGGTTCAGAAGCTCTTCCCGGCACCCTGCCGGAGAGGGGAATCATCACCGGAGGGCTCTACATCACCATGCCCGCCTCCGGACTGATGCGTGAGTAGTTCATCCTTGGACTACGGGTTCATAGCAGTAGCTAGATGGTTGTCTTCTCCTATTGTGCCATCATGTTTAGATCTTGTGAGCTGCCTATCATGATCAAGATCATCTTTATGTAATGCTACATGTTGTGTTTGCTGGGATCCGATGAATAATTGAGTACTATGTCATTTGCTTCATAATATATCTTGTGAGTGCGTTATTTATGATCTTGCATGCTCTCCGTTACTAGTAGATGCTCTGGCCAAGTAGATGCTTGTGACTCCAAGAGGGGGTATTTATGCTCGATAGTGGGTTCATGTCTCTATTTAATCTGGGGAGTGACAGCAACCTCTAAGATTGTATATGTACTGTTGCTACTAGGGATAAAACAGTAGTTCTTTATCTAAGGATATTTGTGCTACTTACATTACACACTTTAATTAATGCAATAATCTGTTGCTTGCAACTTAATACTGAATGGTGTTGCGGATGCTATCCTGAAGGTGGATTATTAGTCATAGATGCAGTTGGATGACGGTCTATGTATCATGTTGTAATGCCCAAATGAATCTCACACTAGACATTATGAATTGTATATGCATTGTTATGCAGTTCTTTGTTCTGTCAATTGTCCAGCTGTAAATTGTTTACCCGCATGTATGCTATTATTATTTATGGAGAGACACCACAAGTGAACTGTGGACCCCGGAAAACAACCTACTGCAATCCTGTTACTTTCATTCTCTGCAAACAAACATCATTTTCCACATCATACGTTTAATCCTTTGTTACAGCAAACCAGTGAGATTGACAACCTCACTGTTAAGTTGGGGCAAAGTAGCTTGGTTGCATTGTGTGCAGGTTCCACGTCAGCTACACGCCAAGCTCTTCTCTGGCGCGGTTGACACCTTCAGAAGCGCCTTCATCTCCTACTGGTTCGATAACCTTGGTTTCATAACTGAGGCAAATTTGCTGCTGCACTACTTCATACCTTCCTCTTGGGATTTCCCAACAACACCCCACCGGTGCATCACAGCTCCTCTAATCCCTGTGAAAAAAAACTTCAAAACACCGTTTCTCCCATTTCTTTTCTGTTGGGTTACATTAGTAGGAAAAAAACTATTGAATTGCTTGCTGCATGAAATCGTTAAACAAAATTGTGAAACATGTCCAGAAAGTGTATAATGTTGTGTTCCTTCTCATAAACTCAATTGGATCAAAAAGATTCAACTCAAAAGTTAAAAGAATGCATAAAAAAATGGGACAGAATCTGTCCAGAAAAACAGCAGCAGCAAAACGCACTTTTTTACCCCACTTAAATATGTCGAACAAATCTGAAAAAATTGACGCTTACAGAGGATGAAAGTTGCAACTACAGTTCAAATTTCAGCTCATTCGGGGTTACAGAATAGAAATGAAAAATCGTACCGTGTAAAGATTCGTGCTGGTATAAAATCTCCGAATACAAAAAGCAACTTTTTCTAATCAAAACGGGTAAAACTTGGCACTTTATTAACAATTCCAAAGACTAAGTATCTTGTTACAGCAAGAGGACACAAAAAAAACAAAAATAAAACGACGGGGTTGCCTCCCGTAAAGCGCTTCCTTTATAGGCATATAGTTAGGCTTACTTACTTGGTATCAAGATGGTTAGAGTGAGGTTGCTTGGCATCCCCAAGCTTGAATTCTTGTACTTACTTGATTTATGTAGGGTGATGATACGTCTCAAACGTATCTATAATTTATTTTGTTCCATGCTTATATTATACCAATTGCTACATGTTTTATATACACTTTATATCATTTTATGCATTTTCTGGGACTAACCTATTAACAAGATGCCACAGTGCCAGTTCCTGTTTTCTGCTGTTTTTGGTTTCAGAAAAGCTGTTCTTGAAATATTCTCGGAATTGGACGAAACAAAAGCCAAAACTCCTATTTTTTCCGCAAGGATCCAGAAGACCGAAGAGGAGACGAAGTGGGGCCACGAGGCGGCCACACCTGGTGGCGGCGCCCCCCCTCTGGTCGCGCCACCACGTGGTGTGGGTCCCTCGGGCACCCACCGACGTTGCCCTTTCGGCTATAAAACCCCCCCGACGGAAAAACCCTAAAGACCCGAACACTTTTCCACGAAACATCCCATAGCCGTTGCCGTCGTCAACCCTAGTTCGGGAGGGTTCAGAACCTCTTCCCAGCACCCCGCCGGAGAGGGGAATCATCACCGGAGGGCTCTACATCACCATGCCCGCCTCCGGACTGATGCGTGAGTAGTTCATCCTTGGACTATGGGTCCATAGCAGTAGCTAGATGGTTCTCTTCTCCACTTGTGCTATCATGTTTAGATCTTGTGAGCTGCCCATCATGATCAAGATCATCTTATTGTAATGCTACATGTTGTGTTTGCTGGGATCCGATGAATACTGAATACTATGTCATTTGCTTCATTATATATCATGTGTATGTTGTTTATGATCTTGCATGCTCTTTGTTACTAGTAGATGCTCTGGCCAATTAGATGCTTGTGACTCCAAGAGGGGGTATTTATGCTCGATAGTGGGTCCAGTCTCCATTTAATCTGGGGGAGTGACAGCAACCTCTAAGGTTGTGGATAAACTGTTGCTACTCGGGATAAAATAGTGATGCTTTGTCTAAGGATAATTGTGTTACTTACATTACGCACTTAATGCAATAATCTGTTGCTTGCAACTTAATACTGAATGGTGTGCGGACGCTAACCGAAAGGTGGATTATTAGTCATAGATGCGGTTGGAACGGTCTATGAATCTTGTTGTAATGCCCAAATGAATCTCATACTAGACACCATGACAAGTATATGCATCATTATGCACTTCTTTATTTTGTCAATTGCCCAACTATAATTTGTTTACCCACATGTATACTATTATTTATTATGGAGAGACACCACTAGTGAACTGTGGACCCCAGTCCATTCTTTTACATTGATAATACAACCTACTGCAAACATTGTTCTCTTTCATTCTCTGCAAACAAACATCATTTTCCACACTATACGTCTAATCCTTCGTTACAGCAAGTCGGTGAGATTGACAACCTCACTGTTTAGTTGGGGCTAAGTATCTTGGTTGTGTTGTCTGCAGGTTCCACGTTCGTTGTTGACACCGGTAGTGCGCCCTGCCAAAGCCAGCTTCAACAACCTTCAGAAGCGTCTTCGTCTCCTACTGGATTGATAACCTTGGTTTCATAACAGAGGGAAAACTTCCTGCTGTACTCATCATACCTTCCTCTTGGGGTTTCCCTACCGCAAGGACAAGATCAACTCCCTGCACATCAGGTGAGCCTAGGGGTAACATCCCCAAGTTTGAGTGTTTGTCCCTCTTGTCCTTTTTTAATCTCCCTCCACTCTTCCACTTGAAAATTTCTCTTTACACAAAACTCATCATAAAACCTATTAGAGGGGTCAGTGTCTCCATAAATTAAATCCACATAGGTACAGCAAAGACATATCATGAGTTGATTATAAACATTAGCTACTGTTACTACGGTTGTGTATTGCTCCTTGATCAAAAGAATCACACAAAACATAAGTAATGAGAGCAATGCAAAATAAAGACTGAATCAGTCAAAAACTGGACAACCCGTAAAGAGTGAATTTTCAGACGCACTTACGTTGCTCAAATCAGAAAACTTTGAACTAATGAAATGTGTAATAATAACTTAATATTGCTTTCGTACAATTTCAGGTCAAATTTGCTTTTCTGTGATTTTTAACATTTTTCGCAGTGAATCTCAGGAATCTGTTTTCTCGACAGCAAATTACTATTGTTTAATCCTACTTCTCAAAAGAGGTTTGTCCTTGCCATAAATATGAAAAAATAAGATACAAAGGTGATGTTATGTTAGTAAACAAGCACCTTGACTCAAAAAACCGAAAATCAAACTGAAGAAATCAAAAGGAAGCAAAAAGAACCAAGAAAGATTCTGGAGAAACAAACAAAGAAGAAAGCAAATATTTTTGTTGTTTTTGATTTAATAAAAAGGCAAAAAGAAAGGAAAATGTATATATACAACTTAAATACTCTTTTTATTTGGTTTTAGCTTTGGGAATAGTTCCATTGGCATGAACAACACATGTTCAAGGGCGACCCCAACTTCTCCATTACTCATCCTTCTCATTTACTTTCCCAAATTTTATATTAAATAAAAATCTTAAAATAATTTAAAAAAAACAGTTGGAAAAGCTATTTTACATGTTGTAAAGATATAAAGGTGTGCTCAAACTGAATAGGAGATTAAAGCATACGGAACACACCACAAAATATTTAAAAAATTACTTTTAAGTCTAACTCTCTTCCTATGCATTGGAATTTTATATATGAATAAATAACAACACATTTGGGGTAACCAATGCATATAAAAATCAATAGCTTGCATTTTAAATAACATAGAAACATAAAGGGGATTCTTATCTCTTCCTCTCCCATAATAGTTGCAAGCATTAAAGTTAAACATAACCACATAGTTTTGAATAGAATCACCACATAAAGACTTACCATCTAATGAGCATAATGGATCATATAACTCAATTAAATCACTTTCATCCTCAATAGTAGGTGGAGTAAAAATGTCATATACATCATTGTAATCATCATAAATGGGGGACATAGTATCATCAAAACAAACTTCCCCAAGCTTAAGGTTTTCCTTAGCATTAGCAATAAAGGAGTTCAAAGAATTAGTACTACCACAAACATGATTGTTATGCAAATAAATTTTATTTTCTCCTCAAACACTTCATGTCCTAACTCAAAATAGATATTATACAGTTCTATAATCGTTTTGTTGTTTTCCATTTTATAATTTTTATTTGTGTTTTAGATTTATATGTTAGTATGCAATGCAAACAAGAATAAAAGTTTAGCACAACGCTCCCCGGCAACGGAGCCAGAAAAGTACTTGATAATCCCCAAGAGCAAGGAATCACTGTAGCACAATTCGATATGTATTTGAGTGTCGAACCCACGAGGAGCTGAAGGTAAACTATCTATTCTCTAAAGCCCTATAATCCTCTTATATGACCTTTTATGCAAAGCATTAATGGAAGGAACTAACTAATGAAAGCAGGTTATATAAGTGATGTGGAATGGGTTTATCAAGTAACAAGTTTCTCGATCAAGTTTCAAACGCAAGTTTCTTAAAGCAAGTTTCTCTCAGCAGTATTCTTAAGCAAGTTTCTCAAAGTAGCAAGTAGCAAATATCTCAAGTGGCAAATATCTCAAGGGAGAAAATGTTCTAGCAATTGTTATTTCATTCGTGTGGTTGTCACAATTAGTGAAGCACATGTTTCAGTCTGAATTGTTTCCTTTAGGTAGGAGCCATTAATAGGTGTAGCCAAGTAAATGAACTAAAACCCCTTATGATGGGTCTTGTGGCCAAGTAAATGACTGCACAAGAGTTATTAAGACATGAAGTCCCACCATAGCCTTAAGTTCCAAGGTCCCCCAAATATATCCCCCAATAATGCAACTTCAAGTCTCAGACCACGGTTTCTGTCCTAGTGCTCAGACCAGTCCTACTCAATCCATTACACTACGGTGATCACCTTATGCATTCCCCAACATATGTGTGCACTCATATATTGTACATAAAGACAATCATAAAATATAACAAAACTTGTATGCAAGCAATCAACGAACTATTTCACTATTGCCATGAACAAATCACTTCTCAAACATAGATGGGGAGACACAATAGATCAAGGGAATAGAATATTGCATCATACATCTTGTTTGCCAAGAGTTTACAGTGGGGAGATGGAGATGATCTTGCTGTATATCTTGATGATGAACAAGCCGGAGGGGGGTGGAGCCCTCCAGAGGTGATTCTGGCGGCGTTTCCCCCCTCCGATCTTCTCCGACGGCAACCTTCTAACTCTCTGTTTCGTGGTTTTGTGTTTCTCCGCCGCCGTGTTGCGAAACTCCTTGGGGGACTATTTTATAACCGGTTTTAGGTTAAGACGAAGCCACGGAGACGAAAACGGACGGCATCGTAGCCACGAGGGGGAAAAGAGGGGTCCTCTCGCGGCCAGAGAATCTGACCGTGTGGGACCCCCTAGTTCCCAGCTGGTTGGGCTTCTGGTCTTTATTTTCATCCCATTGCGTTCGTCTCAAAAATTCTGAACCATGCTCCTTGGCCTTGCCCTTTTTGGAGTCCCGAAGCTCCCGGAAAGTCCGAAACACTAAAAAAGACGTTTTCTGGAAAACAGAGTTAGAACCAAAAGAGGGGGGTGATACGTCTCCAACGTATCTATAATTTCTTATGTTCCATGCTTATATTATACCAATTGCTACATGTTTTATATACACTTTATATGGTTTTTATCCATTTTCTTGGACTAACCTATTAACAAGATGCCACAGTGCCAATTCCCTGTTTTCTGCTGTTTCTGGTTTCAGAAAAGCTGTTAAGGAAATATTCTTGAAATTAGACGAATCAAAAGCCAAAGTCCCTATTTTTTCCGACACGTTCCAGAAGTCTGAAGAGGAGACAAAGGAGGGCATCGAGGCGCCCACATCATGTGGTGGCGCGGCTCACTTCCTGGCTGCGCCTGTCGGCCCAGTGGATTCTAGGGTGTGCAGAGCCCACTCTCCACGACCCTCACACGCGTCGATGCCGACAAAACGGCTAAGGACCAAGCGGAACGCTTGGGGAGACCCCCGGGGGGAGAGCCCTCTCGAGGGGACTTGAGGAGGCAATGAAGGGCCTGAAGGGGCTCCCCCTGATGCCGCCCCCCGGCAAGGCCTTTCTCCCCTGAAGGGGAGTCAACACAACTCCCTCCACAAGGCCTCCAGGGCCCTGTGGAGATAGTTCTCTACAAAGCAATCGCGGCAGAGCGCACATGGCCACTGCAGCAGCCGCAGAGTGACGCGCGCGTCTGCGCGCGATGACGACGGCGCCGCAGTTGCCGTTCTGGTGATAAAAGGAGTCAACAAAGCGCTGTGTCCCCTGTGCCGCCACCAAGACTTTCCTCTTTGGTGATAAAGCAGGTGGCCGGCGCAACGCTCCAACGGCGACGTCACCATGGGCACCCCCACGGTCTCTGCAGTACCAGCTGGCCGCCCTGCACAGACGGCGGCTGCCCTGCCACGAAGGCAGGCCTTGCGACCATGGACCGAGTCCATGGGCACCTCAGCTGCGATGCACCCCGCTCCACCATTTCGTCGCCATGTGGGAACCCTTCCACTGCGCAGCGCGCAGGGATGAGGCCCGGGGCGCCTATATAAGGAGCAGGAGCACCACCGTAGTGAGGGCCGAGGAATCGATCACTCATCCGTAGACTTCCCACGACAGCTTAGCCAAGCCCAGCGAGCCCGAGGAGGAAGAAGGCCCGAACCTTCCCCCTCCGAGCTCCGCACTGCCTCGCGAGGGCCAGCGGCAAGCTCTTTGTACTACACCCTCTACTGAGCAATACAGACAAGCAGGAGTAGCGGTTTTACCTCACCCTGAGGGCCGTGAACCTGGGTACGGGCCGGAGTCCATCTCTGTCGTGCTGTTCCTCTACAGGCTCGACGAGCACCGTTGCCGAGCTGGTTGTGGGTAGTTGACTAACGTGTTCAGTCCCCTTCACGAACTTCTCCCCCGAGAGTGGTTATCCCTGTTCCGTGGGAATCACACCTCGACATTTGGCGCGCCAGGTAGGGGCACTGAGGCGCGTCTTCAACCTCCAGCCGGCTTTCCGCCATGGCGGACACCCGCACGACGCGCGCCAACAGGCGCGCAGCTGACAGGGCTCACACCGAGCCCGGCACAGCTCCCACCCGTGGCCGCCGCGGCCGCCCTCGCGCTGCCGAGCGCGCCAACACCGGCCCGCATGTGGAGGAGCCAGAGAGCGAAGAGTACCATGACAGCGACCACCGCGACGATAGGGACGTCCCCCCGGAGCGCAACGACGATGCTGCGTCCTCGCATCCGTCACGGCGCCAAGGCGCGTCCTCTCAGGGACGCCCAGAGCCCACGCCGCACACCGCGCTCCTCATGGCCCAGGAGCTCCTGCGCTACCGGCCTAGCGCTGAGGCCCACGACCAGTGGTTGGACCGCCTCCACCACCTCGTCGACGTCGCCACCACGCGCCCCGCCCCGTCGCGCTCCATGGTCCAACACTCCGGCCGCGCGGGAACGGCTGCACCAGATGCGCCTCCGCCGCCGCCGGGACCGCCTCCGGCCGCAGCACAGAGGGCTCCCTCTCACGCCTCCTCACCGCACGACTGCCAGATCGTGCAGCGCACTGCGCCTGACGCACGTGTGGGCATGGAGCGCCGCAGGGACCTCCAGAATCGCCTCATTGAGGAGCTCGGCCAGGCGGGGCAGCAGAACCGCAGGGCTCTCCAGGGAGGAATCGCCACGTACGCCTCTGGCTGCATGGCCTTCACCCGCGCCCTGCGCCGCGTGGTCTGGCCGCAGAAGTTCAGGCCGGCCCTCCCCAAGGGCTTCGACGGGTCGACCAACCCTCTCGAGTTCCTGCAGCTCTACACCACCTCCATCCAGGCTGCAGGGGGAGACGACAAGGTCATGGCAAACTGGTTCTCCCACGCGCTCAGGGACTCCGCGCTGTCCTGGCTCCTTAACCTGCTCGAGGACATCCAAGAGGGCCTCCACAACGACGACCTACTGTTCCTCGAGGGACTGCGCCACCACGCCGCCCTCAGGGCGGCGAAGTACCAGCAAGATCTGCGACGCTACCACAGCCGCCATGTGCGCTCGCGCACCCTTGAGGCGGGTGACCTCGTCCTCAGGCGAATCCTCTCCAGGGAAGGTCTCCACAAGCTCTCGCCGATGTGGGAAGGCCCCTACAGGGTCTCCCACATCGCCAGGCCTGGCGCAGTACGCCTCGAGACCGAAGACGGCATCCCCGTCAAGAACCCGTGGAACATCGCGCATCTGCGCAAGTTCTACCCGTGATCATAGTCACGCCAGGCATTTTTTGTCTCTAGAGGGAAGCTCACGGCTTCACCTCCAAGCTTCTCCCGAGGCTCAGCCCTCTGAGCTCTCCTGCTAATGAGCCACCGCAGGCCGCAGTGAACCTCTGCCACTAATGGGTGGTCCCCATGCCTCGACATGGAAGGAACGTTAGCTTGGCTAACCCAAGTGTAATGAACCGATTCTCGGTCCAAGTGAACTTTGCGCTCAGGCGCCATTTTCGTTCCAAGTGAACTTTGCGCTCAGGCTCCATTCTCGTTCCAAGTGAACTTTGCGCTCCGGCGCCGTTTTCGTTCCAAGTGAACTTTGCGCTCAGGCGCCATTCTCGTTCCAAGTGAACTTTGCGCTCCGGCGCCGTTTTCGTTCCAAGTGAACTTTGCGCTCCGGCGCCGTTTTCGTTCCAAGTGAACTTTGCGCCAAGGCGCCGCTATGTAATATTTCGATGGCAAGTTTTACTTTCATCCTTTACTTTCAAAATGTGCGCTTATATTCTTCCCGTGCGCACCTCACGAGCGGGGGCTGAGTACGATGCCTGTGCCCAAGAGCACCCCAGCAGCACTGCAAAATCCAAGGGACCCTGAGCTCTGGCTAAAGGGCATGCTCCCGGATACACGCCACCTCCCCAAAGGACCTTGGTACTCTCTCTCCTCGCGAGGCACCCATGAGGAAACCTATAAGCGCGCATAAGTCCTTACTACTATGCTCTAGCGTTTTGGTTCGCCTCTCTAACGTCCACAGGGAACGAGAGTCTCTCCAGGCCTGTGGAGGAAAAACTCGGCCCCTGAAGGGAAGGACATCGCCAGAGGAGTCCCACGCAGGGCGAAAAGCCTCGCGAAGCTAAGTTCCCTGTCCACGTCAAGAGAACCCTCGCATCTCTCTCACGAGCACTCTGCGTCCCTCGAGTGGCCTTTTCTCTCACTCTCCATGGGCTGCTTGCGCGTCAAAGGGGGGCCCTCAGCATCGCGACTCGAGGGCTCTTACCTCTCTAAGCC
This sequence comes from Poa annua, assembly GCA_026929855.1. Lineage (NCBI taxonomy): Eukaryota > Viridiplantae > Streptophyta > Magnoliopsida > Poales > Poaceae > Poa > Poa annua. The sequence goes on along the minus strand of CM049439.1, from coordinate 22,867,944 downwards.
TTAAACTCCCCCCGGCCTTGCCGAGTCATTGCTCGAGCATACCGCAGCGGCGGAGTCATAGTGCGAAGAGAAGGGTCCAGCGACGCAGAGTGAAAAAGACATGGAATTGAAGCAAAGGCCCCTCGAGGGGAGCACACACAGACTTAGCAGTACTTGTTAAAAAGATAAGAAGTATATTACGGACTGCAAAACGAAAGTCTTTAAAAACAAATGCCCCTACAGCGCTGCAAGCGCACTACATTGCAGGAGAGGATCTCAGGAGGAAGTTAGGCAGAGGCCTCGCCGTCATCTTGGCCGGATTCTTCCCCTTCAGGCCCGCTCTCCTCGTCGCCGCCCTCATCCTCCGCCGCGGCCCGCTTGAAGCGGCTGCAGAAGTCGTCCACCTGGTCGTGGACGGAGTTGGAGGCCTTCCACCTTTCCTCCCCCTCGAGGGGCTCGGTCACCGTGGCAAGGTCGAACCCGGGCTGGAGGTGCACGAGGTTGGAGAAGATGCGGTCCACCGCCACCGCCAGGAGCTGGCGGCACTCCTCTTCGACGACGTCGCGCAGCTCCGCGGCGGGGCCCTCGAGCGCCGTGAAGAGCTGCTCGAAGTATAGGAGGTAGGTGGCGGCATCGGAATGGCCTTGAGCTGGGACGGACGGCGCTTCTGCTCCCAGCTTCGCAGCAAGCTCGCGGCCCCGGCCTGCCAGGGACAGGAACATACGCTCCCGCTGCTGCGACAGCACCTGCGCCGCCTTGGCGCTCTCGACCGCTTCCACCGCCTTCTCCACGGCAGGGCCCACCTGCTGGTTCATCTCCTCCATGTCCGCCATGAGGGATGTGAGGTCCTGCGCCGTGCAATCGCGCGCCTCTTTAGCAGCGCGGCGACGGTCCACCTCGCGCCCAAGGCGGGCGCTCAGGGTGGTGTTCGCCTTCTCCAACTTGTGAATGCGGGCGGCGTCCTCGTCGCGCCTCTTCTTGAAGCGCTCCTCCTGCTTGGAGAACTTGTCCTTGTAATCCTTGGAGACGGCGGCGCGGAGCTCCTTCTCCTTCTCCTGGAGTTTCTTCATGGCCTCCTCCTTCCGTTCCGCTAGCCGCGCGTTGGCACGCTCCACGCTCCCCTTGTGGGCGGCCACTTCGCGCTCAAGCTTGCCGAGCGCCGCTGTCAGGCTATCCTCGCGGGCCTCGAGGGCAGCGCGCTGCCCCGACAGCTCCTGCTCCCTCAGCGCCAGCTGCTCGTCGCGGCGGCGCACGTCCTCCTCGCGTTCGCCCAGAGTTCGCCCTCTGGCCTCCAAGTTCGTGCGGACCGCACCGTCTCGGAGTCGGCGAGAATCTTCGCCTCGAGCGCAACGAGCTCGCTGTGCTTGGCCGCCAGGGAGTGCTCCACGGCCTCCCGCTCTGCCCTGGCCGCGGCCAAGTCTTCAGCCGCGGCCCGGCGCTCGGCCTTCAAGGGCTGCAGAAGCTCCTCGGCGTCGCGCATGGCGCCCTCGCGGACCTCCTCGGCGAAGCGTATCGCCTCCTCGCGCTCCTCCTGCAGGGCCAAGTCGCTCTGCCGGCGAGCCTCCACAGCCGCGTGAAAAGGGCCAAGTCCTCCTGAGGGCCTGCAGGAGTCTCCTCCTCGGGCCGAAAGACCTCACCAGCCGCGGTCTCGTCCGCCGTAGCCTCAGGCACGGCCTCAGGAGCGGCTCCCTTCACGTCCGCGGCCTTGCGGAGCCTTCGGCGCTTCGCAGGCGATGGGTCGCTGGCGGAAGGCAAAGAAAATCGATCAGGGGAGGAGACAAGCAGAAGATTGAAGGGAAAAGGCAAAACTCAAGAGCACTTACCTGGACTTCTTAGCGCGGGTGTCAACCCACGCCATACCTGACGCGCGCCACGAGGGCACGGTCCGAGCTCCCGTCCGAGCAGTTACCAAGGCGTGATCGTGGCGGACGTGGTGGGACCCCCCACTACGCATGATCCACTACAACAAACTCAGCACGTAGAGACGTGTTTCATTGGACGCATTCATGTTCGTCTTTACATTGTTAGTGCACCTATACGTAGGGACGTATCTTGAGACGCTCCATACAACGTCACATCATTTATTTTTAATAGACAACCAAATAAATAATATTGCTAATTTATGAACATTAAGGACGCACGTTTGAGACGCTTTAGAAAACGTGTCACCGGAAGCAGTAGAGAAGTGTAATATACGTAGACTTGTACCTTTATTATGAACAACTCTAAAATTTTACCTCCAAATAATTGATGTTGTCAGTATTTTTCTAAAAATGGAAGGACAAGAGTTGGATCCAAATACGAGAAGGTTACATGTTTTTTCTTTCTTTTTGTTCACGCTAAAGAGGTATTAAAAGAATTGGATCCAGATACGAAAAGGTACCTTGTTCTCTTAACAAGAGGAAGAGCTATCTTCTCTCCCGTGAATCAAACAAACTCTGTACACACGTAAAAAAAAACTCAGTACACGCTATCCCAGCTACGCCAGGTCCAAAAAAATTAGTTTTTCTTTTTTGGCAGAATCTGGACTCATATTCAAAATAGTATTAAGAAATATTTGAATATCCTGACTTATTTTTTCATTTGGCGCTAACTTCCGAATAATTGTTTCTTGGCGCTAACCGCATTAGTTCTTTTTTTTTACCGGATAACAACGTTAGTTTTACTGAAAAATATTGTGACTTATTTTTTCGTTTGGCGCTTCCTTTCCGAATTATTTTTTGTTTGGCGCTAACTTTGGTGGTGTTCCGCTTAAGAAAATAGTCCCGCTATTTTTTTTTTAGAAAAAGATTGGTGATATATATATGACCGCTTAATTTTTCCTCTCGCCCTCGTTTGTGGTTTAGACGAAGGGGAACCCTAGCACTGCATCTCACCAGCCGCCACATGAACTGATCATCAAAGATCTATCTGCTGCCGTGTGCCTCCGCCCAGGTTTGTGCTCTCCCGGATCTATCTAGTTTAGATTGTTGGAGTACTTTCTACTATTAAGTGAATCTATGGCCGGCCGGCGCCGACGTGCCTTCACGGACGACGGCGAAGAGGTAGGGATGGCCGCTGCTTGTATGTGCGATGGGTGGGTACTAGGTGCAAGGGGTCTCGTGGATCAATCTCGTGAACAAGGCTGGTAGCATCCCGCTCGTTGCCGATCCTTGTAGATTTCCCGGTCAAATAGCGGTTGAATCTTGGAATCCCAGCTTCAGTCCTGGCCTCGTACATTTTCTGCTATTTATTATTTTCACCTCAGCGTCCAGATTAGCGTTCGTGAACCCTGCATCACTGGGATATCTGTCTAGGTTTTCTTGTTCTGAAATCTCATTTCCTATTCTGTACTTAGTATGTCTAGTTGTTTAAAAAAAATGTCTTAAAGCCCAGTTTAATCGTGTCTTAATAAATTCTGAATCACTGTCGTCATCCATGAGTGCCCGCCCTGTACTTTTAGAATGTTGCATATTGTGTACTGACGTTAATGTGTTTCATGTCATGGAGGGCCATAGCATCCAACCATCCATCAGGATCATCCATGTCATTTTTTAAACTACAAATTGAATTGTTCTTATGTCTGCAGTTACATAATCTCACACTTGTTAATTCATTTTTTGCAGATTGACCTTCGTGAAAGAGCTACTGTTAATGTTATCCAACATGAAATAAATAATGATATTCAAGAATCACCTCACAGTATGCACACTTCAGCAAATACTTACCATTTCATATTTTCTTATTGTTAACAAGTATGTAACGGAAGGTTCTATATTTCTTAACTCTTGTTCGTTGTAAGCAGGAATTGCTTCCTGGAATGTGTAGTAGAATAAAAGAGGGTTATGCAGATTCATCCTTACCACGAAGGACATGATTACAAAGGTATGTTAAACGTCTTTAACTCATTTAGGAAGCTGTTCCTAATTTTTAGCATGAATGTGTAGGAAACACAGCCGGAAATATATGCTAAAGAACTTCAAGGTTGTCTACCACGTGAGTAGGTAACTGAGAAGGTATATGCTACTGTGGGTGTGCATTTGGAATTGGTACGGCTGTAGTGTTTTCTATATGTAATATTACTGATTATTTATTTTCATTCACAATTGCAGCAACCGTGTCCTGAAAATTATGGCAAAGAGAGTTATGCCAATTCATCTTTAGGATGTCGGCGCATAAATGCAATGGTGCAAAATAATTCACTCAATCATCAGACCATATAATTTTTTTTATCTGTTATATGTTAACCTTACATGATCTTTGGCTGCAGAAAGCAAACAATGAGAAGTCCACTGAAGTTGATGAAGGTTGTGTTGTATCATCTTTGCCACATAAGCAACCTGTTAATAAGGTACACGCAACGAACCTATGTAAACCAACGCGGATTTGCTGTTCCATACATTCCCTTGTCAATTTTGATGCTTGGTTATTTTTTATAAACTTTGTGCTTTGTAGGTCAAAAGGAAGAAATCTAGCTCGAACCAGACAAATAACAGCCTGGTACATTACAATTTTCTGATACGGGTGTGCTTTGAGTCAACATTTAAATGTGTATTATGTATTGTGCCGGTACATAGGCAAAAGGATGCATGTTGTAGCCGGGGATAGTAGATTTTTGTCATGCCGAATTAGTCTTAGAGCCATATTTTATATTTTATCATAAAATAAACTTTTCATCTGTCCATGTAGTTGATTATTCCATAGAGTTTCTCATGTTCACTGTTACTTCATTTGCAGGTTAATTGTGGAGCTAAACGCCGTTAAAATGACTGAAGATGGATGGGATGAATCTTTAGTTTTCGCCTCGACAAAACTGTGAAGTGCTTTACTACCAGATTAGAAAGATAATGGACACAATATAGGATATTTTATGATTTTTTGCTTGTTCACGATCCTTTCCGGTGTATCTACAAATAATTAATATAATATTGAATTCAGTTCCAATTTTTTATTTGCTGTTATTTCATTTATTTCAGTCAGCTCTACAGTTTTCAGTATTCGCTCCTATGGTCCAGCCTTGTACGGTCCATGAAATTTTAAAATTATTTAAAAATATGTTTCCACCTAAATTTCTGAATAAAAGCGAATTATACCAGTATATCTCTTAAGACGCTTTATCAAAATGACAAATTAAATCACATATTTACACCTCGTCATAAATACGTATACATAATACATATAAGCATGATGTACGTCCTACATACGAAATACAGAAAACAACTCTAACCTTTGATGCAACGCAAATATGGCGTGTCTATTAGTAATAGAGACGTTACATTGCATATCTATAAAATCGTCTTTACGCGTGTAAACATGCTTTTAAACGTCTCAGAGAAGTGTCTTTACATATGTACACACGCTTGGGGAGCGTCTTTATATCGTTTGAGACGGTGCATAAGAAGACGTTTTAGCGACGCTTTATGGAAGCGGCTGTACAACCCTCTAGTGATGAAATATCGCGCCTCTAGCTCTAAATTTAGCGTCACTACGTGACTAGTGTGTTGTAGTGATCGTCCGAAGAAACCGAGTCGTCACGAGCTCACCACCGAGTGACGCGTGTCACGGGCGGGCCGGACGTTTTGGACCCGCGACGCTTCGTCTGGGCCTGATGGGCCTCGCCGTGCCCGTCGTGGGCCCGGGGGCTACTGTCGGCCCAGTGGATTCTAGGGTGTGCAGAGCCCACTCTCCACGGCCCTCACACGCGTCGATGCCGACAAAACGGCTAAGGACCAAGCGGAACGCTTGGGGAGAGCCCTCTCGAGGGGACTTGAGGAGGCAGCGAAGGGCCTGAAGGAGCTCCCCCTGAGGCCGCCCCCCGGCAAGGCCTTTCTCCCCTGAATGGGAGTCAACACAACTCCCTCCACAAGGCCTCCAGGGCCCTGTGGAGATACTTCTCTACGAAGCAATCGCTGCAGAGCGCACATGGCCACTACAGCAGCCGCAGAGTGACGCGCGCGTCTGCGCGCGATGACGACGGCGCCGCAGTTGCCGTTCTGGTGATAAAAGGAGTCAACAAAGCGCTGTGTCCCCTGCGCCGCCACCAAGACTTTCCTCTTTGGTGATAAAGCAGGTGGCCGGCGCAACGCTCCAACGGCGACGTCACCATGGGCACCCCCACGGTCTCTGCAGTACCAGCTGGCCGCCCTGCAAAGACGGCGGCTGCCCTGCCACGAAGGCAGGCCTTGCAACCATGGACCGAGTCCATGGGCACCTCAGCTGCGATGCACCCCGCTCCACCATTTCGTCGCCATGTGGGAACCCTTCCACTGCGCAGCGCGCAGGGATGAGGCCCGGGGCGCCTATATAAGGAGCAGGAGCACCACCGTAGCGAGGGCCGATCGATCGATCACTCATCCGTAGACATCCCACGACAGCTTAGCCAAGCCCAGCGAGCCCGAGGAGGAAGAAGGCCCGAACCTTCCCCCTCCGAGCTTCGCACTGCCTCGCGAGGGCCAGCGGCAAGCTCTTTGTACTACACCCTCTACTGAACAATACAGACAAGCAGGAGTAGCGGTTTTACCTCACCCTGAGGGCCGTGAACCTGGGTACGGGCCGGACTCCATCTCTGTCGTGCTGTTCCTCTACAGGCTCGATGAGCACCGTCGCCGAGCCGGTTGTGGGTAGTTGACTAACGTGTTCAGTCCCCTTCACGAACTTCTCCCCCGAGAGTGGTTATCCCTGTTCCGTGGGAATCACACCTCGACATATCGGCCATGAGGGAGGCAAGGTCCTGCTCTGTGCGCTTGCGGGCCTCCTCAGCGACGCGGCGGCGATCCGTTTCACGTTTCACCTTGGCGACAAGGGTAGCGTTCATGTTCTCGAGCTGGTGGATCCGGGCGCCGCTCTCGCCAAGCCTCTTCTTGAAGCGGGTCTCCTGCTTGGTGAATTTGTCGGCGTAGTCCCGTGAGACGGCGGCGCAGTACGCCTTCTCCCGGGCCTGGAACTCCTCCTCGGCCTCCGCCTTCTGCTCGGCGAACCTTTTGTTGAACCGCTCCACGTGCCCCTTGTGGGTAGCCACCTCGCGTTCATACCTGACGAGAGCCGCAGCCAGGCTCTCTTCGCGGGCCTCGAGGGCGGCGCGCTGCCCTGACAGCTCCTGCTCCCTCAGCGCCAGCTGTTCGTCGCGGCGGCGCACGTCCTCCTCGCGCTCGCCCAGGCTCCGGCCCCTGGCGTCCAAGCTCGCACGGACCCCCTCCAGGGCGGTCCGCACGGTCTCAGAGTCGGCGAGGATCTTAGCCTCAAGCTCGACAAGCCCGTGGTGCTTGGCCGCCAGGGAGCGCTCCACAGCCTCCCGCTCCGCCCTGGCCGCGGCCAAGTCTTCCGCCGCTGCCCGGCGCTCAGCCTTCAAGGGCTGCAGAAGCTCCTCGGCGTCGCGCATGGCGCCCTCGTGGACCTCCTCTGCGAAACGCAGCGCCTCCTCGCGCTCCGCCTGCAGAGCCTGGTCGCTCCGTCGGCGAGTCTCCACGGCTGCGTGGAACGCGGCCCAAGCCCCTGCGAGCTCGTCCCTCTGCCGGGCGAGCTCCCCGTCCTCCTGGGCAAGGTGGGCCTCCAGCCCCTCCAGAGACTCCCGCACCAAGCGGAAGGCGACGTCGCGTCGCCCCCTGCTCTAGTCCCAACTCCCGAGGACAAGGGCCCGGGAGGCTTCGCTCGGGGCGGAGGGCCCTGCTCCCGCGTCAAGCTTGGAGCGGGGATTCTCTGTGCGCGCTCGGGGGCCCGGAGGCGCGTCCTCCGCTCCGGCGCCCGTGTCCTGCGCGCCGGCGTTGCCCCCCTCGGGCGGCACCTCGCCCTGGGCCCCCGGGGCAGAAGAGGCCTGCTCCGCAGCCGCCGCTTCCTCCTCCGCCGTGGTGCTTGGCGGGGGCAGTGGGGGTTCGGCCCCCACGGCCTCGTCGACCTTCGGCGGGCTCGGGGCCGGGGTAGCGCCTGCCGAGGCCTCCTGTCGTGCGGGCGGGGTCGCAGCGCGCGGCGGAGTGGCCGCCTTCCTCCTCTTCCCCCGCCACGGGCATAGGGCCATGATGTAGATGTTTGCCCGATCTTTCACCGCAAGAACCACCGGATAACTATTCTTCCAATCACGGGAACGATCCGCGCAACCTGAAGAACGAGAGAACGAATCTCACGGCGAGCATCGAGATGATGAACACCACGCCTCACGCCAAGCTCGACAACCCTTGACAGAATCAAGGACCTTCTCGCCACGCACGAACACTCTTGACAGACTCAAGAACTCTCATGCCTCAATTTAATGGATAACTAGACGAATGTCCGAGACGCCGTCTACACGCCGGTCCCTTAGGACGGAGGCAACCTTGAACTTATAGTTCTACATAATTTTCAACTCTCCTAATATTGTGGCACCCCCTCTGGTTATAAAGGCCAAAGGGGTAGGAGCCGCTGAAACCTAACCTGGTTCGACTCAAACACCTAAACCTAATTGGACTCAAACTGATACAAACCGACCCATGGTTGGGTTCGGCCATGTTTGGCACGCAGGCCCTAATTAACAACACCTTAGACTTATATTTCTATTACATATGTCCTAGCGTGTCAACGGACCAATATAATGCCGACGATGCCCGTATCATCCTCCCCTTCTTAGAAAGGCGTTGTCCTCAACGCCGGAAGGTCTTCTCCAGCGCTTGTGGCGTCAAATATGCACATCGCCACGGTTCTTCTCCAGTCTCAAGTCTTCGCCGGCCTGCCACACCACATCCTCCCTCTCGGCTAGCTAGACTTGCTCTTGGCGCCAACCATGTTTGGCACCATCACGCGGACTGTGACACTAAACTTTCGGACTGCAACGCAAACGCAACACGCAAATCACCCCAAACACAACAGGACAATTCCTGCACACCCAGGGTCCAAATCAGCTGAATACGCCTGCGGAGGCAATCTGAAATTGTTGGGACAAACTTGGCACATCATCCAAAACAAACAGCACAAATTGCTGCACACCAAAGATCCAAATGATTCAAGTCCACCACCGTTTGAAAATCAGTGTCTTTTTTTTTCTTTTTTCTGTCACTTATATGCACAGAATACCTGCGTCCAATCCAATCTGCACGTACAAAACCGTGTCAAAATATTTCCTCACGTTCACCACAAATTTCGGATCTGCATCAAATTTGTTTCCTTTCCTTTCCGCTTTTCCTTCTTTCCCGAAGTAATCCCACAAAATCCGAAACTGAATCATATCCAAAATCTCCTCTTTCCTTTTAATTCCGATCTGAACCTTTAATGCTTCCGATCCTTTCCTTCCACCGTGAGTAGCCAACTATGGAAATTCAAAACAAATCTAGACACGCCCGGAGTTGCAAATCACGGAACGTGGCAACCAATCCGATCCGATCTCTTCTTTCTTGCCCAAAACTGATTCCGATCAAATTTCCTTCTCCACGTACGTGATCAGATCCGAATCCAATCCAAACATCTCTTTCCTATTTTTTTTTTCTCTTCTCACGTCGCTCGTCCGGAAACCCAGCAGAATACGAACAGAATTTTCGTTCCGTACGCTGTTTGTTTCCTTGCCTTTTCCGGTACGCGGCCCAACACAGCAGAACAGAAAATCACCGCCGAGAACCAACTCGCCAGATCGAAAAAAACTGACGGCTTCCGATCTTTCTCTTCAACTCGTCGGCTTTTCTCTTCTACGCTTCGAGATGCAAATCGTGCCAACTCGTCGCCCATCCTTCCAAACAATTCCAGCAAAAACAAATCTGTCAATCCGTAAGAAACCTGCAGATCGATCTTCAACTGGACGAACTCCCTCGCGGTGATCAACCTGGCGCTCTGATACCACATGATGTAGATGTTTGCCCGATCTTTCACCGCAAGAACCACCGGATAACTATTCTTCCAATCACGGGAACGATCCGCGCAACCTGAAGAACGAGAGAACGAATCTCACGGCGAGCAACGAGATGATGAACACCACGCCTCACGCCAAGCTCGACAACCCTTGACAGAATCAAGGACCTTCTCGCCACGCACGAACACTCTTGACAGACTCAAGAACTCTCATGCCTCAATTTAATGGATAACTAGACGAATGTCCGAGACGCCGTCTACACGCCGGTCCCTTAGGACGGAGGCAACCTTGAACTTATAGTTCTACATAATTTTCAACTCTCCTAATATTGTGGCACCCCCTCTGGTTATAAAGGCCAAAGGGGTAGGAGCCGCTGAAACCTAACCTGGTTCGACTCAAACACCTAAACCTAATTGGACTCAAACTGATACAAACCGACCCATGGTTGGGTTCGGCCATGTTTGGCACGCAGGCCCTAATTAACAACACCTTAGACTTATATTTCTATTACATATGTCCTAGCGTGTCAACGGACCAATATAATGCCGACGATGCCCGTATCAGGCCATCTTCCTCCTCTTCCCCCGCCAGGCCTAGTGGAGTGAAGCTGGGCATCCGCTCCAGAATCGCCAGGCGCGAGGCCAAGTTTATTTGATGAAGAGCCCTCAGTTCCGCCGCAACCGCCACGAACACGTCGGGGTTGATGAAGAGGTCGCCCATGATGGTCTCGACGACGGCGGGGAGGTGGTCGCAGGGGTGGAGTCTCATCGAGTCGGAGGGACCCGCGTACATCCACATCGGCTTCTTGTGCGCCTGCAGAGGAGCGATGCGGCGGCGTACGAAGTCCTCTGCGATCATCTGGCCGGTGAGGCCGTTCTCCCGAAGCGTCCTCATGCGCGACACTAGGCCCCCGATCTTGGGGCCCTGGAAGGCCTGCTTCCCCCCAATGGGTGTTCTTCACGGGCGGCACCTCCGGGACCTCGAGAAAGGAGCTCTGCGACTTGACGCCGATGAGGAACCACTTCTGCCGGAAGTCGTCCACTTTCTTCGACACCGCCGTGACGGGTTTGTCGTCGCTCCACGACATGGGGATGTAGACGTCCCCCATGCCGTCCGCAATGCGGAAGGACACGCACCCCGTCCGCTCGGCCTTCGCGGTGTTCCGGAGCGCGTAGAAGCTCCGGAAGAGGGCCACCGAGGGCTGCACCCCCAGATATGCCTCGCACAGGTAGGCGAAGATGGAGAGGATGAGGATGGCGTTGGGGTGAAGGTGGAGAAGGTGGATCTGGTAGAACTCCAGGACAGCCTCAAGGAAAGGCGAGTACGGAGGCACCAGTCCGGCGAAGAGAGTGTGGAGGAAAATGGGGAAAAACCCCGTCGGAAGGCGGCCGTGCCTTGCGGCCTGAATGGCGCTGGCGCCATGTTCATTGGTCTTCCCGGCGACCAGGTGCTGGATCTTGCCCAGTGCCGCCGCATCGACACGCACCCCGATCAGGGCGGGTCCAAGCTCTTCTTCGCCCTGCGCATCGGAGGGGAGCGTGGACATCGCTGCCTTGCCTTTGGGTCCGCCCATTGTCGAGGAGGATGCTTAAGGCGGAGCGCCGAAGGAGAAAGGAGTTCGCCGGAGGAGAAAAGAGTTCGCCGGAGACGACGAACTAAGAGGCCGAGAGCCGGAAATTTGGAGGCGCGGAATGGGAATAATGACTGCGATTCGGACCGGCGAGCAGCTTTATGCCCCGTCCGAGCAGTTACCAAGGCGTGATCGTGGCGGACGTGGTGGGACCCCCCACTACGCACGATCGTCCGGAGAAACCGAGTCGTCGCAAACTCACCACCGGGTGACGCGTGTCACAGGCAGGCCAGACGTTTTGGACCCGCGACGCTTCGTCTGGGCCCGATGGGCCTCGCCGTGCCCGTCGTGGGCCCGGGGGCTACTGTCGGCCCAGTGGATTCTAGGGTGTGCAGAGCCCACTCTCCACGGCCCTCACACGCGTCGATGCCGACAAAACGGCTAAGGACCAAGCGGAACGCTTGGGGAGACCCCCGAGGGGAGAGCCCTCTCGAGGGGACTTGAGGAGGCAGCGAAGGGCCTGAAGGGGCTCCCCCTGAGGCCGCCCCCCGGCAAGGCCTTTCTCCCCTGAAGGGGAGTCAACACAACTCCCTCCACAAGGCCTCCAGGGCCCTGTGGAAATACTTCTCTACGAAGCAATCGCTGCAGAGCGCACATGGCCACTGCAGCAGCCGCAGAATGACGTGCGCGTCTGCGCGCGATGACGACGGCGCCGCAGTTGCCGTTCTGGTGATAAAAGAAGTCAACAAAGCGCTGTGTCCCCTGCGCCGCCACCAAGACTTTCCTCTTTGGTGATAAAGCAGGTGGCCGGCGCAACGCTCCAACGGCGACGTCACCATGGGTACCCCCACGGTCTCTGCAGTACCAGCTGGCCGCCCTGCAAAGACGGCGGCTGCCCTGCCACGAAGGCAGGCCTTGCGACCATGGACCGAGTCCATGGGCACCTCAGCTGCGATGCACCCCGCTCCACCATTTCGTCGCCATGTGGGAACCCTTCCACTGCGCAGCGCGCAGGGATGAGGCCCGGGGCGCCTATATAAGGAGCAGGAGCACCACCGTAGCGAGGGCCGAGGAATCGATCACTCATCCGTAGACTTCCCACGACAGCTTAGCCAAGCCCAGCGAGCCCGAGGAGGAAGAAGGCCCGAACCTTCCCCCTCCGAGCTCCGCACTGCCTCGCGAGGGCCAGCGGCAAGCTCTTTGTACTACACCCTCTACTGAGCAATACAGACAAGCAGGAGTAGCGGTTTTACCTCACCCTGAGGGCCGTGAACCTGGGTACGGGCCGGAGTCCATCTCTGTCGTGCTGTTCCTCTACAGGCTCGACGAGCACCGTCGCCGAGCCGGTTGTGGGTAGTTGACTAACGTGTTCAGTCCCCTTCACGAACTTCTCCCCCGAGAGTGGTTATCCCTGTTCCGTGGGAATCACACCTCGACAGCGCCAGCACATGGTGTGGGGCCCTCGGGCCTCCACCGCCTTCGCCCTTTCGCCCATATATTGCCCCTGACAAAATAATCCTAGGCACGGAAGCGTTTTCCTGAGAAGAGTTCCGCTGCGCCGCTGCCATCGAAGACAAGTTTCGGGGGGACATAAGTCTCTGTTCCGGCACCCTGTCGGGACGGGGAATTGCCCCCGGAGCCATCTCCATCGACTCCACCGCCATCTGCATCGCCGTTGCTGACTCCTACGATGAGGAGTGAGTAGTTCTCCCCCGGGGCTGCGGGCTCTCATGGTAGCTATGTGGTTTATCTCTCTCTCCCATGGTGTGATCTTTATGTGATCATGAGCTTTGTAATCTAGTTGAATATGTGATGTTACTCTTTATCTATTATACACTCTAGAGGTTACTTTAATATGAACTCCGGGGTTATTCACGGTTGTGAAGGTGACAGTGTGCGCACCGTGTGTGATTCCTTTATGACGCTGTAGTGTTAGTTTACTCAGACTTTGGGGGTGCTTTTGTAGCCCTACGCAGTGAATGGTGTTTATCATCCAACAAGAGAGTGTTTGAGAGTAGTATTTATTATTCAGCTTTGATGTCATTGTTGAGAGTGTCCACTAGTGAAAGTATGATCCCTATGCCTTGTTTCTAAGCATTGAAACACCGTTTACAATCTGTTCTGCTACATGTTTGCTTGCTGCCATTTTTATTTCAGATTGCAATTACTACTTATAATCATCCATATTTCGCCGAACTAGTGCACCTATACATCTGACAAGTGTATTGGGTGTGTTGGGGACACAATAGACTTCTTGTATCTTAATTGCAGGGTTGCTTGAGAGGGATATCTTTGACCTCTACCTCCCTGAGTTCAATAAACCTTGGGTGATTCACTTAACGGAAACTTGCTGCTGTTCTACAAACCTCTGCTCTTGGAGGTCCAACACTGTCTACGAGAATAGAAGCGTGCGTAGACATCAGGGGGGTTGTTTAGAAAATCCCTGAAATCATTATAGAACATGAATATAACATCATATAAGTTGCAAATATGTAGGAATATCTAGTAATAACACGCAAAGTTCATGTATGCATTTTACATGCATCAGTCATATCCTCCAATCCCGTCTTGTAATCTCTTGTTACCTTGGCATGTAACCGTCAGTCAATATAAAGGTGCATAGCTACCGACTACGGGTCTTTTTTTGGCCATATCTTTATGTTTCTAATATGAGGGGATCTATCTATTGAGTCACTACGAGTAATATTTTGACTGTTTTAGATGGCATTGTCTTGTGTCGTACTATAATGATACCTTGCGCGTTGCAGCGCATATCGCTTAAGAAATCTAATGAACTCATGGAATCTGGAATCGACTATAAAATATGCAAGCAAAAAACTTTACTGAATTGGCACTTGATTTAAATTTACAACTATATAGCATGATGGTGTGATCTTAGGGCATGTACAATGGTAGAGAAGACACGCCTTCTCTTAGCCATCCACATCATTTAGGGAAGACAAAATTATAAGTTGTACAATGCATTATCTCTTATTCTCATTCCTAGCAATTAATGAGAATAAATTATATTTTAGTAGAAAATTAAATTTCTAAGGGAAGACAAATGGTACAATGGTGAAATTAGTCTTCTCTTATTTCATAAGAGATCATCTCTTAGCTAAGAGAAGGTAGCTTTCCCTTTCTTCATTCTCTCTACTCCACGTAGAAAATGATCCTACGTGTTAACGCTAAGAGAAGGCTGACATCATCCCATTGTATATGCCCTTATTATTCGAATGACAAAGGAAAACAAACCGTGAACAATTCAGTGGCTAAAGGAAAATATGATATGGATACTTGCATGTATAGATGCATGTATAGATAGACAATAAATAATGAATTAGCCAAATGACGTGGACAATTGGTTTGTTAAAAGAGTAAGAATGTCGAGATAGAAACATTAATTGTAGTTATTTGGGTTTATTTTATAAGAAGTATAGATTCCCGCATTTATTATCAAATATGGCATGATCCCGTTCTTTCCAACTATAAATGTTTGTTCTCTTTGCAACAAACCCATATATGCGATTCTAGAAATCACTATTTTCTTATGAATATGTGATGCTGAAATGGAAACGGATAAGGTGTGATTTTTGGATGACAATTACCAGAAAATCACCCAAATCTTATTATCCATATCGATATTTGTGCTTTAGATGAGAGGGCTGATTTGGTTCCAGAGGGCATGTCCTCCTGTCGGAATAAATAATTTAAAACATTGTAAAACATCTGAAAACAATTGGAGATGAACATATACTAATGTTATAGATACTTGTCAAGTTGTGTAACTAAAAGATATGTGTCGTGCTATGTGTGTATCAAAAATATTGTGTGCTAAAAAAGAATATTTTTTTCAAATCCTATTTCAGCCACTGAATTTGTTATATTTGCGCAGAACACATAAAAAAATATGGCGAAAATTTGCATGTATGTAGAAAACTTATACATGTTCCTCACAACAGAATCATGTGACCTGAGAAGCATGGTTTTGGTTACCGTTGGGATTTCTGGTTAGTTTCCCGAGCACCCACGGGAAAAGTGATTACCGGTCAAGAAATCCCGAAAGTTTTGAATTTGAACGCAAACAATTAGGTAAATATCGATGTTGTCCTTCTCACCTGCTCAAGTCCACACGTTCACGCACTTAGGCAAATCTGAACTCCTATATGTGTGCCGACAAGAACAGGATAACGCTCTCTTTTTTCCTGGCTATAGTATCCTTAAAATCAAGACCTTAAATCCATGCAAATTCATCCAATTAGATAGATAGCATTATAAACCGCAACATCTTTACTACGACATAAAATAATGGCTACCCTCTCCATGTTAAAACCACATCCACCTTGTTGCAAATTGTTCTGCTTCAGATAAAACAACAACATGACTTCTGGTTGTGTAGCTCGGCTTTTACATGATGCTAGACAAGATATACACTGACTTGTCCGACTCCCATAAAATATTTAAACGGGATTTGGCTCATACCTATTCAATCTTACCAGTCCTGATATTATGATCAAACCCAAAATTCATTATGAAATAGTGCTGCATGACACCTATTCTCACTTTCTCTGCCCAGTCAACTGAATCACCGAATTAGCAAAATTCACCCAAATCTCAGTTACACGAACATTACCGGCTCCATAGTGCACAACAACATCGACCACTCTCATAACCTAAGAAAATTTATTGCATCATCAAACTACACACGGTATATATGATGACCACCAAAAATATAACGACCACCGAAAAATATTACGAAAAATTCAATAATACATCTAACCGACTAAATATCACCGAAAATTTATATCTCGACTAATACTACACATCCACTGAAAAATTATATCTTGAGTTATCCTTCCGCATCCACTGGATAAATATTTCTATAATTAACGCATTCATCGACAAAAATATTTCTACAATAGTACTAATGCATCCATCGAGAAAATATATCTACACTACGACTAACACATCAAAATTTACTTCTACAATAATACTAACGCATCCACCGAAAAAATATATCGACACTACGACTAACACATCCACCGATAAAATATATCTGCACTACGACAAACACATCCACCGACCAAATATATATACATTAAACAAAAATTATCTAGTGATTAGGGTTTATCCTTGGCGTGTGCGAATCCCGTCGCTCCAGCTGCTCGACTTCAATCTACCGCCACCACCGCTCGACCACACCACTACCTTCTTCAATACCTGCTCACACCACCACTACCTACCATTGTTATCGATCATTGCTTCCATTCATCCACCTCTACATCTCAAAACGCCTCCACAAAAACTATCTCATCAACAGATTCTAGATGCCCCAGTCCTCCTCTCTTCTATTTTAGCAATCTAAGCACTTGTAAGTTTTATTTTGAGTAGGATTTGGTGGTCTTTCATATGAAAGATGAAGAACAGGAAGAAGAACAGAGAGGAACACGAGGAGGAAGAGAAAGAAAGGAGCCACAACACGTCGGGGGAGCGGGGCGTTGGTGCTCGGAAATGCATGTGTATCGGGTGATCTAACTTTTTATGTGTATATGTAGGTTTGTCTCTCCCGTTACAACGCACGGGCATGTTTTCTAATTTTTAAAATAACTCAGCTCGTATGTTATGATTTAAATTTCTATTGACATATCTTGCATAAAACATTTATATTTTGATGGAGAGGTACTATTTTTAAAAACAAGTCAGCTCCGGTAGTGGCAGCCGTTCTTTTCCAAGACGGTCGCCTCACCTGGTCTGTCAGCCTACCAGCACTGGCTTTTCTCACTCAGCTTGGGATTGATCTGACGGGCAAGACTGGGCTCGGCGCGACAATGCCCTCAAACAGTAAGTTCCATTCCCGCTACAGTAACTGAACTATACCTCTGTGCTACGGTCATCCCAGTCCGTCCACTTCCCATCCGAGGGTCCACGCAAAACCCAACCCAAGCCAAGCAGCATCTTTCTTCCAACCCCCGCCGCTCGCTCGCTCGCTCGCGTGGGGGGAGGGGCCCGGGCCACCCGGTGTCGTGCAACATGTGATTGCCGCGGGCGCGCGGTCAACACAAAATCTGAGGGAAATATTCTTGACCGGGACGAGCTCGTGCCCCATGGGCCCGCGGCGTTTGACCACCCCACGACGAGTCCGACTCCTCCAAGCTAACTCAACCCAACCCCGGCACGCACTCTACCACCACCAACTTGCCTCTCACCTCCGTTTGGTTCGGGTGCTCCCTCTTCCTTCCTTGCCCGACATTCCTACCTTTTCCACCTTTTTTTTACAAGAGAAAACCCCAAACCTCCCTTGTCACCTCCACCTATCCTACTAGTATTTTTTTAATCAACTAGTATAAGCTAAACCAAAGATGGGAGGTGACCAAAACCCAGTTTGGCAGTGGCAGATCTTACAAGTCTAGCCGCAATATAAAAACGACAGACCGAAATTAGGTTTTCCGTAAGCTTCGGCTTGCTCCAGCTAGCCTGTCTTCCTTGGCTTTCCATGTCAACCCCATGTCACGTCGCGCTTCTCCGCCCAGCACGCAACCTCCTCCTCTCTGTTTAAACCGTTCCCGCGTGGAAACGCCAGCCACCTCCTCCTCTTCGGACTCCCTCCAGCCACGGCAATGCCGTCCCGCGAGAGCAACCAGACGAATCGAGGCAAGAAACGACCGACGCATGCATGATTTCCAATGGCACCAAGAGCGAATTACTTAAAATTTAATCTCATACTGATAGTACATTAGTTTCTTCAGCAAATGCAAACTGTTAAGCAGCTTACAAAGCTTAACGGCGGGCAGCCTGCTGACCACAACACTTACAAAAGCTTCGTTTGCTTACACGACGATCGCTCTCTCTCTCTCTCTCTCTCTCTCTCTCTCTCTCAGCACTAATAGTTTCTTACTTATTACTGCTCTACGACGGAGCAGCTCTCGTTCATCAGCTGCTCCTGCTCGTGCTCTCCTGCTCCCTGGAATGCTCCCCCGACGCGTCGGTCACGCAACTAGACGACACCGGGGACGCCCTGCGCGCCTCAGCTCGCTCTGCCGCGAAGAAGTCGATGAACCGGGCTCCGCCTAGGCTAGTCTTGTCCTCGTCATCCACGGGATCTTGGTGGGGCGCGTCGTCACTGGTGTCCGTCCGATCGGCAGCGGCGGCGGTGGCGGCTGCACCTTTCCTCTTCCTGAACACCCGGCAGAGCACCCAACCCTCCGCAGGGTGCGCGGCGGCGTCGTCACTGCCCTGTGCGCGCCGGCATGGGGCGAGGCCGGCGCCGGCGAGCCGGTACTCGTGCATCACCCAGTCTGTCTTCTTGCCGCTCGGCGCCTTCCCCCGGTAGAACACCAGCGATCGCTTCATGCCCACCACCACGGCTTGCCGCTCGCCGCCCTTTCTCGGCGCCGGCACGCTCACGGCGACCTGCTTCTCCTTCCCCGTCGCCTTCCAGTACCCCGCAACGGTGGCACGGTTCGCGCGCCGGCCCTTGACATACTTGGCCTCCTTGCGAGTGAAAAAGTACCTCTCCTCCTCAGCCCACCCTGGTGTTGGCAAATCAAGAGTCAGCCCTGCAGGAATCCCAACTCCATAGACGCGCGCGACTGGACGGGAGTGACTCACCTGGGGGCAGGAGGTCGGAAGGATCGTGCGCGAGGATGCGGACGTCGGGGATGTCCACGGCGGCGGGGAGCGGGGATGAGAGCGCCCTGCGACGGAGGTAGTGCACCACCAGCTCCTCGTCGGTAGGGCGGAACCGGAACCCCGGAGGCAGCCGAGCGTGGGTCCCGCTCGCCACCCGCCCTGCCAACGTCGATTCCTTGGTCTCCATCTCCATGGCCGAAATAATGACTCGAATCACAAGGCCCAATAGTTAAGCGGCTCAGCTAGAACTGAGCTGCCGGCGGTTCTTGGCAAATTGATTGGATTCTTGCCCTCCCAACTCTTGGCGGCCGCCAGCGGTTGAGTGCAGAGAGGAAGGGGGAGGAGAGAGAGATAGGAGTCGACGGATTTATAGAAGAAAGAGAAGATTGTGTGCGGAGGTAGGAGGCAGTGGCGTGAGGGAGACTCAACCCCGCTACCCTGTTTTAGCCAACACACTCTGTCTCACTGTTGATGTTGATGTTGATGTTGCTCTGCTTTCTCTACGGAGGCTTCTAAATTTGTGTCCAGCACCTCCCAATTGGATCTCTTTTAAGGGGTGTCGGACATACGTCCGGTCAACATTTAGGCCCACAGCGGCACTCCCCAAAGGCCCACCCCAATCGCGAGCACACTGTCGAACACCTTGCGGGCGCACGAACCGCCGCCGATGAACAATACAAACGATGAACACAAATGGCGATGAACAACACAAACGTCGTTTAAACGAGATTTAACAAACTTACAATTTTGAATCTAAACGAGATTTAATAAACTAGACCTAAAAGGTGCGAGAGATAAGGCCTATGCTGTGCTACACGCGCCGGCGAGGAGAAGAGATGCCGCTTCGTGGCCGGCGAGGGGGAGAAGGTTCGAACCAAGACAGGTAAGCAACGACGCTTCACTTCTGGCCATTGCTCATCACCGTTCCCATCGGCTACAGCCTTTAGAAACGGAACCTTTGCATGACGCGCCTTCCTCAGGATGTGCGCTCTCTTTTCAGGATTGAGAAGTCCCGTAGCCTCGGCTGAACCGGCCGAGGCTTCTGGCCTCGCGGGCGCCGTGTTTGATTCACCGCCGTGACATGCAGCGGGGCGTTTAATGGGAAGCCTCTTCGGCTTTCGGCGCCCCTTTCTTCGGTGACAGCGACGCTGCTGAGTAAGATGCTAGCAGCTCGTCGATGGCGTCTTTCTTCGGTGACGGCGACGCTGCTGATGGCGTCAACGTTTGTAGAGGCAGATCGGGCAGCTCTCGTCGACCGCTACGACGCGCCTCGTACTCCTTGTCCACCACGGCGTGTCAGTACGGCGCCGAGATGGAGTACTTGGGGTCGAGCTTTTGCTCGTACGGCATCTCCGTCCACTTGCGGCTAACGAACTCGACGCGGTCCTGGCCGCTGAGCCGCGGCGCCACCGGAATGTTGGCGGCGCTCCTCACCCAGCCGTCCGGAAGGGTGTCGTCGTCGGACACCGGCAGCTGGTGGCGGCTGCTCAGCCGCGCGGCGGTCTCCAGTGAGAGCACGTACGGAGGCGCGTTCTCGGCCTCCTCGCGCCACAAGACTCGCTGGAACGCCTTGGCCATCTCCGCCTCCTCGTTGCGACACCGGAGTTCCTCTAGCTGCTCGTGGCGATGCTGCCCGCCGGGGCTGCCCGCCATGGTGGCCTATGTTCTTGGGGGAGAGGGAGAGAGGTAGAAGTGTTTGTGTGAAGATAAGGGCTGCGCTGCGTCGGGTTTTAAAGCGGCCGGAGGAGCGGGGTTGGGTGGCCTGAATTAACGCGGCCACCGCTTCGCCTGGCCGCGCCGACTCCAGCACGCGTCGCTTCCGTCTGCGGCGTTGGAAGCGACGTCACGTTATTGCGAGGCGTCGCTTCGGTCTGCGGCGCGTGATGACAGGCGTGGCGCCGTCCAGTCGCCTCGACATTAAACGCGGCGCAACGGCCTCCTCACAGCGTTCGTTAACACGGGGAGAGTCGCGTGTGTGTATGGCGGGCGGAACAGCGCTGTCAGGAATATGCGCGAGTCGATGTCCGGCACCCACAGGAGGGCCTCTACTTGGAGACCCTCCTGGGGGTGCCGGACATAAAATCGCTCGGGGCGAGACTTTGGGGTGCCGCTGGTGAGCGTTTTCGTCTCCGGCCCGCAAAGTGCCTTTAGGGGTTTTTTAGAGGCCCCAGTGGAGATGCTCTCACAAGTCGGAAGAAAGACGTTTGCTTGCCTCGCCATTTTTTTTGGTTTAGGACCCGCTTCATTCAAAGTATTTTAAGGAAATCCGGTTGAAAAATTCATGGACCTGTTTAAAGCATCCGGCGGTATCTTGGTTTTTTAAAAAAATATTAGCAAGTGAACTGCTAAATTCATTGGATCAAAAGGAGGGAGCGGGTTTCACAAAACTTGTAAAAAAGCATGGCAAAGCACCATCTCACGCGGAAAAACAAAAGACCCAAACAAAATCAACCCGGATCAAAAGGAATTACAACCCCGGCAACATTCCACACATAACCAAACCACAACTAAAAACCGAAACCCAAAAAATTTAACAGTGACCGAAATTCTGTTTTTATGGTTAATGGTTAAGGTTTCTGTTAATAAAAGTGCTAACCGTATAACCTCCGGTTAATTTGGATTATACCAAAAAGTCATAGGTTTTACCGAAAAATAGAAAAGCTCAGAAGAAAAGACGTTGAAAGTCTTGCCCAGAATAACGTAATATATTATTATGAACATATGGTGCAGTATTATCACTGGAGGTCACCAGACCGACTGGTTATGGCTTGTTGTGCGCTCTTCCCTAGTAAGCAGTAGCTAGTCAAGTGCTACTTTTATAATTTGGTCGATTTTTTTAGTTTTTTCTTCTCTTATTTTTGCAACAATCTAGTTTGGTTATACAAAATATAAAACTAAACTATATTTCCCTAACATTTATGTGGTATTCGAAAAATCATGTCACTTTGGTTAATTTGGTTATAACCGAAACCGAACCGAAGTTAGATGGTTATTACTTATTACCAAACCGAACAATATTTTCGTACAAAATCATATTTACCGAAGTATCAAAACCGTATTTAACATGTAACCATATAAACCGAACCGAAATAAATATATTAATTGAATGAACAACCGGTCTCATCACCCGGTAGCATATGTTCGAGGCCCCAACATATATTCGGTTTAGAGTTGCCCGCACTATGGGAGTCTTGCGTTTTGCCGACGACAGCCACAAAACGGTTGGTCCTTCCCTTTTTTTCTTTATTTATCAATGTGTTCATATTTGACATTAAATTTAGTTCTTACAAAAGCAGGTCGCGAGTTCAAGTCCTGCTTTTGTACTTTTGTTGTTTTCTTTAGTTTTTATGTCTCTTATTTTTGCAACACATCTAGTTTCGTTATATAAAATATAAACTGAATTATATTGCCCTAACATTTATGTGGTATTCAAAAAATCACGTCAACTTTGGTTAATTGGTTATTACCGAAACCGAACTGAAGTTAAATGGTTATTACCGAAACCGAATAGTATTTGCGTATAATATCGTATTTACTGAAGTATCAAAACCGTATTTAACATATAACCATATAAACCGAACCAAAACAACTATATTAACCTAATGCCTAGCCGGTCTCATCACCCGCTAGCATATGCCCTAGGCCCCAACATATGTCCGGTTTGGAGTTGCCAACACTATGGGAGTCTTGCGTTTTGCCCGACGACAGCCACAAAACGGTTGGTCCTATCCATTTTTCTCTTTATTTATCAATGTGTTCATATTTGACTTTAAATATAGTTATTACAAAAGCAGGTCGCGAGTTCAAGTCCTGCTTTTGTAATTTGGTCGGGTTTTTTAGTTTTTGCTGTCCTTTTTTTGCAACACATCTAGTTTTGTTATACAAAATATAAAACTGAATTATATTGCCTAACATTTATGTGGTATTCAGAAAATCGTGTCAACTTTGGTTAATCTGGTTATTACCGTAACCAAACCGAAGTTAAATGGTTATTACCAAAACCGAACAGTATTTTCGTACAAAATGGTATTTACTGAAGTATCCAAATCGCATTTAACATATAACCATATAAACCGAACCGAAACAACTATATTGACGAAATGCACAGCCGGTCTCATCTGCTAGCATATGTCCGAGGCCCCAACATATGTCCGGTTTGGAGTTGCCCACACTATGGGAGTCTTGCATTTTGCCCGACGAATGCGAAGAAACGGTGGGTCCTATCCATTTTTCTTTTTATTTATCAATGTGTTCATATTTGACTTTAAATATAGTTATTACGACTATTAATATTCAATTTTAAATTTGCTAAGATCCATTTAGCTCTCACGCTCTCACTAGTCATAAGGGCGCGATTGGATTATTCTAAAGTTGGTCGTGAGTTGTTTATCATGAATTCCTAGATGTGTGTTTTCCTTCCTCATTGAACAAGAATCATGTTGTGTTTGTACAGGCAAATAAATTTGAACACCGATTATTTTCCTTGATAGAAACAGTTAACAATATTCGACGCGGGTTGAAAATAAGACTAAGTGAGATGTATATAACTCTAGAAGATAAATTATGTTAACCTTAACGAGGACTAAGCACATGTATCACACAGCTCAATTAAATCATAGAGGCTACCGACTGGTATGATACATAGAAAACAAATTGCACGATGAACAGAGGCCACCATGGGTATAAAATCAAGCGTGCCATGCACAAAATGAATCATCCATAGATCAAGCTAGTCAGGCTCGTAGCATGCATGCAATCGATCTGTCCAAGGTCATACCGTGGGTGGAATCAGGTGGTGACGCAAGACAATCATCATTCTGAGCAGCCGGTGGATCTAATTAGAAAAAAACACTCCAAAAAAGTCTTAATGTGTAAAATTTAATTGTGACGCATCTGATATGCCGTGCGCCACAAGTACGTAACTGTGGCGCACCTGTATCTGGTGCGCCACAGTTAAAACATTTAACTGTGGCGCACGCCATGTGGGACGCGCCACAGTTAAGGTTCGTCTGGGGCCTGCCCAAATATAAGACATATCTGTGGCGCATCCAGCCACCATGCGCCATACTTAAGTCATCCTAATTGTGACGCACCACTTGTCCGTGCGCCACAGATATAAGTGGGGTCTACGAGTAAAGGAGTGAATTTATACCTGTGTCGCACTGCCAACAGATGCGCCACAAATAAGCCTCATATCTGTGGCGCACGGTTTACTCGTGCGCCACAAATTTGCGCACCTTAATTATTGGCACCCACTTTCCCCTCTTGCCACTCTTACTTACCGCGCGCAAACCCTAGCCCCCGACCGCGCTCGCTCCACCCCTCGCTCCCGATCCCCTTTCTCTCTCCACCCCGACCGCCGCTCGCTCCTCCTCGACCCCGCTCGCTCCTCCTCGACTGCCGCTCCCGCTCGCTCCTCCTCGACCCCGTCCGCCGGCGCATCCGCGTCACGCCGCTCCCGCTCGCTCCTCCTCGACCCCGTCCGCCGGCGCATCCGCGTCACGCCGCTCCCGTTCGCTCCTCCTCTACCCCGGCCGCGACGGAGGTCATCCCCACCTACTTCGCCTACTCCGGCTCCGTCGCCGCCGAGGTCGTGTACGCCAACTACGGCGAGAAGAGCGACTACGTCGCCGCCGTAGAAAGGTCGTGGAGCACTCCATCTCCGTCTTCCGCACGGCCGGCTGACCTCCTCCTTCGATTCCGGCAACCACGGACCTCCCCGAGCTCGTTCGAGGCCTCCCCCACACCCACGATGAGCTCCTCTGGTTCCCGCACCCGATGCTGCTTTGGTTCCCGCACACACGCACCCGCTGCTGCTCTGGTTCCCGCACACACGCACCCGCTGCTACATCTATTTTACAAATCTTGTATATATCATATCTATTGTTTTGTAACTTCAACTAATATAAACTGCATATCTATTTTTATCAGAAAAATGCAATGCATGATAATATGTCATCCTTGCTCTTGTTTGCATCATGTAGATTATTGTTTAGCTTTATTTTGCATAATTCACTTAAATAATTAATATGCAATGTGTTGGGCAACTATTGATTATTTTTGCCCTATTCCATTTAATTTGACTAGATAATCTATGTCATGTCTTGCCATATTAATGAACATTTAACATTGATGGTTAGATAAATAACTTGAACCTTAATATCATTTGTCGGAATCTCGGTTTCGCTTAAATTGGATTAAATGTCGATGATTAAAATTTTGTGACACCGTGAGATCCTGAGGTGGCGTTGTTTATTTCTCATTTGTTAGTATGATTTTGTTGGCTTAGTTTAAGATGACTAATTTTGGCTGATGATTAGATGGTTGCACGTTGCATCTTCAGGGAGGTGTGAGTGAACCATGTTGTCTGAACATATATGCAATGTTCATTCCACGTTGTTCGCTCACACCATCCCTGAAACAATTCTATATGAGGCCGTGCTTGTTTTTGTTGAGTGCTTTTTAACTTGCATTTTACCTTCTCTAATGTTTACCATCTTATTTGATATGTCGATGATTAAAATGTTGCGACACTGTGTGTTCCAGGGGTGGGGCGAGGGAGCCTTGTGATATGCACGAGTGCACAGGTCTCGTGCATTCCACCTGGCTCGCTTGCTCCATCTCTGAAGCATGTGTCACTTCTAAGTATAAGGCATGCATCATTCTTGTTTATAGTTTTGTATTCTCTGGGGATGCCGATGATTAAACCGTTGTGACATAGTGTGATCCAGAGGTGACGTTAGTGAAACCTATGGTGTGCATGAATTAATACACATTTTCTGCATCCCATTGGATTTCACTTACGCCATCTCTGAATTTATGTGTCCAATATATGAGGCATGCTTTTAAGTTGACCCTACCTAATTTCTAAAATGCCGATGATTAAATAATGTGGCGCACTATATGATATCCTGATAGTTTGTTGAACCTTGTATCATGCACACATATAAGTTGTGTGCCTCCTACTTGGTTCGACAAAGTTATCAGGATTCCTTGTGTGTTTCCAAGTATGATGCATAATTTTTTTGAATCTTGTTTTGTCTATAAGTCTTCATTTAGAATTTTTACTTACATGTCACCATTAAGCAAGTTTAATGTGATGTACTCACCGCTGAACCTCCTGTTGTGTAGACGATGGCACCGCGCCGCCGCGGGTCGTCCGGCTTCCGCGGTGTTCGGGTGCGTCCCAATGGCACCTACTAAGCCGAAATCCGCGTCGGCGGATTTCGGCTGACGCTCGGGACGTACGCCACGCCGAAGCAGGCAGCGCGCGTGTACAATGCGGTCGCGTGGCGTTACCGGCGCCCGCAGAGCGAGCTGAACTTCCCGGACTGCCCATCCATCGAGGAGGGGGAGTTCCTTGCGCCACAGCCGACCCTCCACACAGACGAGGATCGTCACCGCCACCTCCAGCCGCAGCGCCGGATCATCATCGCCGAGCGTGATGAGGAGGTGATGCGCCAGTGGAGGGAGCGGTTCCTGGACGACGTCGCCGACGAGGAGGCATTCTTCAACCACAAAAGGGAGCAAAGGAGGGCAGACCGGCGCCGCCGTCGCGAGGCCGCCGAGAAGGAGGGCGACACCCTCGATTCGATGTGGGCCGATGATGATCCAAGGTGGGGAGACCTGTTCACTACTACCACCTCCGAGGACGAGTAGCACTCGCTACTTGTAGTTTTTATATATCCTATGTGAACTGCTACTTGTAGTTTCTATATATCCTATGTAGAACCGCTAGCTGCTCGACTAGTTGATGGCCCTTGACGATGATGATAGCTCCAGAAGATGTACTAGCTCCAACACCTGCGTCAAAGGAATATGGGTTAGGTTGAGACTCCAAGTGCAAAGTGTATAGTAAGGGAAAAGACTAATTTTCCCCACGAGGGTGACTCGAGTGTTTAATATCGAACTCTCAGGGAAATGAACCAAAAGCTGTTGTCTACTTATCCTTCTTTATGTAACCTACAAAACAAAGTAGATTGTTTTGTGCCCTCAGCCTCACCAAGTGGTTGTCAAGCACAAGGTGTAAGTAAAAGATATAGAAATAAATGCAAAACAGAAATAAATATGCAATGGTGGTAAATAAAAGTGCAATGATGGTATAAATGATAATGGATGATGTTTGTGGTTTGTATGGTGTTTGCAAGATGTAAAGATATTTTTGTATTTTCGGATTTAATAATGGCAGAAAATGTAAAGTGCAATAAAAGTGTTGGAAAGGTGTTTCTTATGATTAAAAATGGACTGGGGTTCATGGTTTCACAAATGCACTCTCGCTTTTATATAGTGGTAGATAATGGAACATAGGAATTGACATATGAGATTGCAACAAGACAAGTTATTAATAATATGGGCATCACATCCTAACATAGAGATCTTTTGGTTATTAATCTCTCTTTTACTCCACCATGATGCGAACAAAATCATAACACCTCAGTAATTAAGATAAACAGAGTATAACTTTAAGTTCAATGACATGAAGTTTAAATAAGAACATGCTAGATCTAGTCATGGTGATAGTGGCAATGTCACCCACATATCCCCGGTAGCATGGTATTTCCTTTATCCCTAGTGAGGCAACAAAGTAAGGTAAAAACCCAAGTGGATCACGGTATTGCTGTCAACTTACCACAAAAGCACCCCCAACCCCCCCCCCCCCCACCCCCCCCGTTAGTCCAACGGTCCCCCTCACACGCTCTCATACACATGTTGGATCAAAACACATAGACAAGAACGGGGTACATAATATGCATCTACTTTCATAACAAAGACATAATATTGGCAATCATCATAACATATATCAACTTAAGAGATCCACCACAGAGGTATTACATGTATGACCATAATCATGTTCAGCAGCTCATATGGCACTAATTAGTGAAGCTCAAGAGAGAGGAGAGATACATAAGTTACTTCCACAAACCCACAGTGCAGGGGTGGACTACTCCCTCTTCATCATGGAGATGGTGGAGAAGTCGTTGGAGAAGGTGGAGACCACACCGGCAGCGCCCCGCCGGAGTTTTCCCCTTTCAATCTGCAGCTCCAGGTCTCTTTTTCGTGGTTTCTGTGTTTATGCAGCGCTCCTCTCCGAAAGGGCTCGGGGGAGTATGTTTATAGTCGTTTTTAGGTCAGGACGAAGGCACGGAGATGAAGATCGACGGCATCGGAGGCTCGAGGGGGAGATAGGGTGCTCCACGCGGCCAAGGAATCTGGCAGCGCGGGCCCCCCTATTTTCCTCCTCGGGTTTCCACTTTTGTTGATCCTTCGCTCCTACGCTTTGTTCCTACCAAAAACTGATATTCACGAAGTTTCAGGTCATTTGGACGTCGTTTGGGTCCCTGAAACATCAAAATATAGAAAAGGGGTTTTCTGACAGCGTAGGGTTAATTCCAAATAAATAGGGAAAGTGTGAAATATTCCCCAAAACATTATAAAACATTGATATAACCCTTATATGATGCAAATATGGATTAAATATGAGTAATACAATGCAAAGTTCATATATGCATTTTACATGCATCACTAGTCCTTGTTATATATGATGTAGAACTGCTACATGTCATTGTTATATATCTGATGTTTCAGTGATGTTTCTGTGCTGTTTCAATGGATAAATGGTCAATTTTTTTAATACCCAAATTGATACTAGTGGCGCACCGTGTGATGCGTCACCGTTATATGCTAATTTATGACGCATTACATAGTGCGCCACAGATACGATTATATCTGAGACGCATCACACGGTGCGCCACAGATATAAAAGAATCAGTGGCGTGAATAGTTGTGAAGCACCAGAATGCGCCACATATTGCTAAACTTGATGCGCGACAGATTGCCTTTTCTGGGTAGTGATATGAGGGCAACTGCGTACCTGAGATTATGGGGACTACGACCAAATCGTTCCAGACCTTTTGGCGGGCGCCCTCACCATGGAGTCGAGGACGTGCCGAGCGAAGGTCAAAGCGCCCGCCTTTGCGTCGTCTCCAGCGGCGGCTGAGAGGGAGACAAAGGAGGAGAGGCAGCAGGGCTGTTGGTATGGGAGTTTACGGCGGCGAGGAGGAGCACCGGGAGGCCGGCGAGGAGCACCACAGAGAGGCGGTGGCTAGGCTGGGGAGGCGTGGTGCCGGAGCTTGTGCGCCCCAACCTTGGCGGCGCATGCAGAGGACACACTGCAAGCGGCGGCGGCAGCATGAAACCCTAGTCGCTCTCTCCAGTCTCCATGACCCGTCTCGGGGAAGATGATAGGTGGAGTGGAGTCGTGTGGGAGAGAAAACGGAACTTGATTAATGATACGTCTCAAACGTATCTATAATTTCTTATGTTCCATGCTTATATTATACCAATTGCTACATGTTTTATATACACTTTGCATTGTTTTATGCATTTTCTGGGACTAACCTATTAACAATATGCCACAGTGCCAGTTCCCTGTTTTCTGCTGTTTTTGGTTTCATAAAACCACTTAAGGAAATATTCTCGGAATTGGACGAATTTAATACCAAAGAACCTATTTTTCACGGGAGGTTCCAGAACACCGAAGACCTAACGGAGAGGGGCCACGAGGCCCCCAGATGAGGTTCCGGCGCGGCCCCACTTCTGGCCGCGCCAGCACCTCATGAGGGCGCCTCGGCCCTCCACCGCCTTCGCCCTTTCGCCCATATATTGCCCCCGACGCAAAAACCCTAGAACAATAAGCCTTTTCCCGAGAAGAGTTCCGCTGCGCCGCCGCCATCGAAGACAAGATTCGGGGGACAGAAGTCTCTGTTCCGGCACCCTGCCGGGACGGGGAATTGCCCCCGGAGCCATCTCCATCGACTCCACCACCATCTCCATCGCCATTGCTGACTCCTACGATGAGGAGTGAGTAGTTCTCCCCCGAGGCTGCGGGCTCTACCGGTAGCTATGTGGTTTATCTCTCTCTCCCATGGTGTGATCTTTATGTGATCATGAGCTTTGTAATCTAGTTGAATATGTGATGCTACTCTTTATTTATTATGCACTCTAAAGGTTACTTTAATATGAACTCCGGGGTTATTCATGGTTGTAAAGGTGACAGTATGTGCACTTTGTGTGATTCCTTTATGACG
Source organism: Poa annua (assembly GCA_026929855.1). NCBI lineage: Eukaryota > Viridiplantae > Streptophyta > Magnoliopsida > Poales > Poaceae > Poa > Poa annua. Next base: position 22,837,895 of record CM049439.1, on the reverse strand, counting down.
CTGTGGTGTTAGTTTACTCTGACTTTGGGGGTGCTCTTGTAGCCCTACACAATGAATGGTGTTTATCATCCAACATGAGAGTGTTTGAGATTACTATTTATTATTCAGCTTTGATGTCATTGTTGAGAATGTCCACTAGTGAAAGTATGATCCCTAGGCCTTGTTTCTAAGCATCCAACAAGTTCTGCTACATGTTTGCTTGCTGCCATTTTTATTTCAGATTGCAATTACTACTTATAATCATCCATATTACTTGTATTTCACTATCTCTTCGCCGAACTAGTGCACCTATACATCTGACAAGTGTATTGGGTGTGTTGGGGACACAAGAGACTTCTTGTACCTTAATTGCAGGGTTGCTTGAGAGGGATATCTTTGACCTCTACCTCCCTGAGTTCGATATACCTTGGGTGATTCAATTAAGGGAAACTTGCTGCTGTTCTACAAACCTCTGCTCTTGGAGGCCCAACACTGTCTACGAGAATAGAAGTGTGCGTAGACATCAATTAAAGAAGCTATATGGAAAAGGAGATCGAACCGACATTCGACACGTGAGACGCTCCAGAGGACGTAAATCCTTCGACACTCGACACGTGGGACGCTCCAGAGGACGTAAATCCCCAGCGGTTTAGTACTTGTAAAGGATGTCGTGTATGATAACACAACCGCAAACCGGATTAGGAGCACACCAAATGCCCGAACCGCCACTTTTCAGACACTGTCTTGTCTCTGTACAAAGTGAGAGTTTGCCTCGCTAGAGAAATTTCGACTAACGAGTATAGTGCCATCTACTACATAGCACCCCTTGCTTGTATAGATGGACATTGATCTCACAGTTACACTCCAAAGCATGGCTTTTGGCAAGTCCTGCGAATACCGAAAAGCTCTACAACACATTGATGTGAACCAGCCATACTGAAAATGGTCGAAAATGTGTGCCAAATCCGCAGTTCATAATCCGTCCTAGCTTTAAAGACAACACTGCACGCTCTAAGAGCATCTCCACCGTGGGCTTCCAAATTCGTGTCCGACACCTCCAATTGAGGCCCAAATGGAGGGTGTCGGACATGTGTCTATTCAAATGGAGAGTGCAGCCCATAGCGGCGCACCGCAAAGCCCCCACCCCTCCCAAACGGATATAAAATTGGAGCAAAGGATCAAAAACCTTACGGGTGATACGTCTCAAACGTATCTATAATTTCTTATGTTCCATGCTTATATTATACCAATTGCTACATGTTTTATATACACTTTGCATTGTTTTATGCATTTTCTGGGACTAACCTATTAACAAGATGTCACAGTGCCAGTTCACTGTTTTCTGCTGTTTTTGGTTTCAGAAAACCACTTAAGGAAATATTCTCGGAATTGGACGAAATTAATACAAAAGTCCCTATTTTTCACGGGAGGTTCCAGAACACCGGAGAGCTAACGGAGAGGGGCCACGAAGACCCTAGATGAGGTGCCGGCGCGGCCCCACCTCCTGCCGCGCCAGCACCTGATGACGGGGCCTCGGCCCTCCACCGCCTTCGCCCTTTCGCCTACTTAAAGCCCCCGACAATACAAGACCTAAGACCCGAACACTTTTCCACGAAACATTACGGAGCCGCCGCCGTCGTCAACCCTAGTTCGGGAGGGTTCAGAAGCTCTTCCCGACACCCTGCCGGAGAGGGGAATGATCACCGGAGGGCTCTACATCACCATGCCCGCCTCCGGACGGATGCGTGAGTAGTTCATCCTTGGACTACAGGTCCATAGCAGTAGCTAGATGGTTGTCTTCTCCTATTGTGCCATCATGTTTTGATCTTGTGAGCTGCCTATCATGATCAAGATCATCTTTATGTAATGCTACTGTCGGCCCAGTGGATTCTAGGGTGTACAGAGCCCACTCTCCACTCGCCGTACCCGCGACAGCATCTACAAAACGGCTAAGGACCAAGCAGACCGCTTGAGGAGCCCCCCGAGGCGGAAACCCCTGGAGGGGACTTGAGGCGCCACCGGAGGCCTGAAGGAGGTTCCCCCCGAGGGCGTCCCACTTGAGGGCTCTCTCACTCTGAGGGGAGCCAGCACGGCACCTCCCCCTCTAGAGCCTCAGGCCCTCGAGGGGATACTTCGCGGCGAAGGAAGCGCTGCAGAGCGCACATGGGCTCTGCAGCAGCCGCAGGGTGACGCGCGCGCCTGCGCGCACGACAGCGCCAGTGCCGCAGTTGCCGTCCCGGTGATAAAAGGAGTCAACAAAGCTCTGTGGCTCCTGCGCCGCTAACGTGGCTTACCTCTTTGGCGATAAAGCAGTTGGCCGGCGCAACGCTCCAACGACGACGTCACCGCGGGCGCTCTCTATGGTCTCTGCCGCATCTGCGGGCCACTCTGCAAAGCCTGCGGCCTGTCGGCCACGGCGCGCCGCTTTAGCGCGGAGGAGCTGCGTCCAAGGACGGAGGAGACAGCTGCCCTGCCACGAAGGCAGGCTTTACGACCATGGACCGAGTCCATGGACGAGCGAGTAGTGGTGCACCCCGCTCCGCCGCTCGTCGCCATGTGGGAACCCTTCCACTGCGCAGGTCGCAGGGATGAGGCCCGGGGCAACTATTTAAGGAGCGGGGGCACTTCCGTGTTCAAGCCCCCCCCCCCCCCCCCCCCCCCCCCGGGAATTTGATCCCGAATTAGATAGCGTCCTCCACCTCCGGACCTCCTGAGCGCCCGGAGGCTCGCTGTACTGCAGTCACCACAGTGCAATTCAGACAGGCAGGAGTAGCGGTTTTACCTCATCTTGAGGGCCGTGAACCTGGGTAAGGGCCGGTGTCACTCTCTGTCGTGCAGTTCCGCTCCAGGCACCGCGAGCAACGTCGCGGCGCGCATCGAGGGTTGTTTGACCTCCGTGTTCAGTCCCCCTTCGAACCTCTCTTCGGGGCAAGACTACCCCTGTTGCGTGGGAGCAACCCCGCGACATTTGGCGCGCCAGGTAGGGGACTGAGGCGCGTCTTCAACCTCCGAACTTCGTGCCATGATGGACACCCGCGCGACGCGCGCCAACAGGCGCACCTCCGAGAGAGCTCACACCGAGCCCGGCACTGCCCCCACCCGCGGCCGCCGTGGTCGCCCTCGCGCGGCTGAGCGCGCTGGCACCGGCCCACGCGTGGAGGAGCCGGAGAGCGAGGAGCGCCGCGAAGGAGACCAGCGTGATGACGAGGACCTCTCCGAGCGCCGTGGGGACGCTGAGTCCTCACACCCGTCCCGGCGCCAGAGCGTGTCCACGCGGGAACACCAAGAGCCCGCCCCGCACACCGCGCTACTCATGGCTCAGGAGCTCCTCCGCTACCGGCCAAGTGCCGAGGCGCATGACCAGTGGCTGGACCGCCTCCACCACCTCGTCGACATCGCAACCACGCGCCCTGCTCCGTCGCGCTCCATCGTGCCTTCCGGCCCTGCAGGGACGGCCGCACCGGGTGCGCCACCGCCGCCGCCGGGCCCGCCTCCGGCCGCGGCACAGCGGGCTCCCTCCCATGCTTCCTCGCCGCACGACTGCCAAATCGTGCAGCGCACCGCACCTGACGCGCGTGTGGGCATGGAGCGACGTCGCGACCTCCAGAACCGCCTCGTCGAGGACCTCGGTCAAGCGGGGCAGCAAAACCGCAGGGCCCTCCAGGGAGGAACGGCCACCTATGCCTCAGGCTGCATGGCCTTCACGCGCGCCCTGCGTCGTGTGGTCTGGCCGCAGAAGTTCAGGCCAGCGCTCCCCAAGGGCTTCGACGGGTCCACCAACCCTCTCGAGTTCCTGCAGCTCTACACCACTTCCATCCAGGCTGCAGGGGGCGACGACAAGGTCATGGCCAACTGGTTCTCCCACGCCCTCAGGGACTCCGCGCTGTCCTGGCTTCTCAACCTGCCGGAGGACTCCATCGACTCCTGGGAGGAGCTCTGCAGGCAGTTCGTCGCCAACTTCAAGGGCACGTACGAGCGCGCACTCACCCACAACGACTTGCGCGCTGTGGTGCAGAAGAAGGGTGAAACTCTTCGCAAGTAGATCCAGCGCTTCAGCCAGGTGCGGAACAAGATTCCAAACATCCCCGACACCCAGGTGATCGCTGCCTTCCGCGAGGGCGTCACGAACCGCAGGATGCTCGAGAAGCTCGGCATCCACGACAAGCTCACCTCTGTGGTGAAGCTGTTCGATCTGGCGGACAAGTGCGCCAAGGCTGAAGAGGGACTCCTCTTCGTCAAGATGAGCGCGCGGGGGGACGACCCTGGCGAGGGGTCCAAGAGCCACAAGAAGAAGGAAGAGCCCAAGCGCAAGGCCACCGCGGTCCTCGCGGCAGAGCCTGACGCGAAGGGCTCCCGCAGGGGTTCCCCCGAGCGCGGCGACAAAGAGGTGGACCACCGTCCGTTCTGCGTCTACCACAACAGGCGTGGGCACGCTACAGACGACTGCTTCGACCTCAAGAGGCTGAGCAGGGAACGCGAGCGAGGAGAAGGCAGCGGAAGCCGCGGCAGAGGTCGCGGCTACCGCAGAGACGGCAAGGGCAGGCGCGATGGCGGCTACCAGAAGCCGTCGGGCACTCAAGCCAACGCCGCCAAAAAGAACAACAACCTCCCCGACGAGGAAGATGGAGGCTATCAGGCCCCGAGAGGCGCCATGGCCTGCATCCTCGGCGGAGCTCAAGCGCCCAAGTCGAACAATCAGTTCAAGCAGTTCGCCCGCGAACTCAACGCCGCGCTCCCGAGCACCGAGACCTCCAGGCCTCTCAAGTGGTCCCAGTACACCATCGGCTTCGACGCCAAGGACCACCCCAAGTCGACCAAGACTGTTGGAACCCTCCCCCTGGTCTGCTCCCCCACCATCAATAACATCACCGTCTCCAAGACGCTCATCGACGGGGGAGCGGGCCTGAATGTCATCTCGGTTGAGACCTTCGAGACGCTTCAAGTGCCCTACGAGTGGCTTATGCCCTCCAGGCCGTTCACGGGCGTCACCAGTGGTTCTATCGAGCCTCTGGGGCAAGTCCGCCTCGCGGTCACCTTTGGCACGCAGAGGAACTACCGCACGGAGCTGATCGACTTCGACGTCGCGCACATCGGTTTGCCGTACAACGCCATCCTCGGCTACCCCGCCCTCGCGAAGTTCATGGCCGTCACGCATCACGCCTACAACATGGTCAAGATTCCCGGCAGCGCTGGCACCATCGCCGTCCATGGCCATGTCCTGGACGCCACGCGCGCTGTCGAGAGCGCCTACAAGGCAGCCGCCATGGCTTTCCCGGCTGACGAGGACATGGAGCCTCTCGAGAGGCCCAAGAAGAAGAAGCAGGTGTTCTCTCAGGAGCAAGCCGCCACGAAGAAGGTGCCGCTGGACACCACCAGCTCGGGGGCTGAAGGCTCGGGGGCTAACGTCACCATAGGCGCTGCCTTGCCTCCCAAATAGGAAAGCGCGCTCGTCGCTTTCCTTCGGGCAAACTCTGACATGTTCGCGTGGACTCCGTCAGATATGTCCGGTGTACCAAGGGAGGTGATCGAGCACCATTTAGCCGTGTGTCCAGACGCACGCCCCGTCAAGCAAAAAGCACGTAAGCAAGCCCCCGAGAAGCAAGCATTCATCGTCAAGGAAGTAGAGAAACTCAAGGCGGCAAATGTCGTCCGCGAAGTCGCGCACCCCACTTGGCTCTCCAACGGCGTGGTTGTTCCTAAGCCCGCTGGAGGAGGCCGACTCTGCATCGACTACACAGATGTCAACAAGGCCTGCCCCAAGGACCCATACCCCATGCCGAGGATAGACCAGATCGTGGACTCCACCGCTGGCTGTGACCTCCTCTGTTTTCTGGATGCCTTCTCTGGTTATCACCAGATCAAGATGGCTAAAGAGGACGAGGAGAAGACGGCATTCCTCACCCCCTGTGGTGTGTACTGCTACACATGCATGCCCTTTGGCCTGAAGAACGCCGGGGCCACCTTCCAGAGGCTCATGAGGATAGCCTTGGGGGCTCAGATGGGCAGAAATGCTGAGGCCTATGTCGATGACATCGTGGTCAAGTCTCGAGAGGGAGACACCCTCTTGAGGGATCTCGAGGAAACCTTCACCAGCCTGAGAAAGGTGAACATCAAGCTCAACCCCGCCAAGTGCGTCTTCGGGGTCCCTTCAGGCAAGCTCCTCGGATTCCTCGTGTCCCACCGTGGCATAGAGGCAAATCCTGACAAGATCAAGGCCATAGAACAAATGCAGCCTCCTCGCCGACTCAAGGAAATGCAGCGCCTTGCGGGCTGCATGGCCAGCCTTGGTCGTTTCATCTCTAAATTCGGCGAGAGAGCCCTGCCATTTTTCAAGATCATGAAGAGGTCGGGCACATTCAAGTGGACCCCTGAGGCGGATAAAGCCTTCGAAGATTTAAAGAAGTATCTGGCTAGCCCTCCGGTCTTGGTGGCCCCAAGGGCAGACGAGCACCTGAAGCTGTACCTCTCAGCCACCCCTCAGACAGCAAGCGCCGTCTTGGTGGTCGAGAGGGAAGAGCCTGTCCTCCCCAAGAAGAGCACTGCCACTCCATGCCCAGAACCCCCCGACAAAGGCCCCGTCGAAGGAGCAGCCTCCGCAGACCCACTGCCAGGCCCATCGCCTCAAGTCGAGCCCGCTCCAACAACCCCTGTCGAGAGGCCCTCACAGGCAAATCTCGACAGGAGCCCTGAAGAGCCCCCACAGAGGGCCGATGCTGCGCCACCTCAGACAACCCTCGTCGAGCACCCCGTCTACTTCGTCAGCACGGTGCTGCGGGACGCTCGCGAGCGGTATCCAATGCAGCAAAAGCTCCTCGTCGCGCTCCTCATCGCCTCCAGGAAGTTGAGACACTACTTCCAGGGCCACCCCATCACGGTGGTCACTGCCTTCCCCCTGGAGCAGATCCTGCGCAACCCCAACGCCACAGATCGTGTCGCAGGATGGAACATCGAGCTGCAGCCATTTAACTTGCGCTTCGACACCACGAGGGTCATCAAAGGAAGAGCGCTGGCCGATTTCGTCGCCGAATGGACTGACCCAAGCCCTGAGGAGCCTCGTGAGGCAGAGGCCGAGCCCTCGGGAGACGCGGCGCCCAGCCACTGGACCATGTACTTCGATGGAGCCTTCGCTTGCCGCAATGGCGGAGCAGGCGTCGTCCTAACCTCGCCCAAGGGTGACAAGCTATATTACGCTGTCCAGCTGTGCTTTACAATCGACAAGATCTCCAACAACATCGCCGAATACGAAGGCCTCCTCGCCGGCTTAAGGGCCGCCATCGCTCTAGGCGTCAAGCACCTACTCGTCAAGGGAGACTCACAGCTGCTCGTCAACTTCTCCAACAGGAGCTACACGCCGAAAGACGACCACATGGCCGCATACCTCGAAGAGGTCCGCAAGCTTGAGAAGCACTTCAGGGGCATGGAGCTCATGCACGTCCCGAGGAAAGAAAACCAAGAGGCTGACGACATCGCCAAGCGAGCCTCGCGGAGGCAGCCCCAACAGGCCGGTGTCTTCGAAGAGAGGCTCGCCAAGGCATCCATCAAGCAGCCTCGAGAGGCCACAGCCGCAAGCGCAGGCGAAGCGCTCCCACCACCTCCTGAATCTGGGGCGCCTGATTGCGGTCCTAGCACAGGGGAGCGTCTGATGCTGACGGCAACCCGCCAGGCCTCAGGCTGGATTGATGAGCTCAAGGACTACTTGGTGAAAGGAATCCTCCCTGAAGAAGATGCTGACGCAGAGCGAGTCGCTCGACAGGCGAAATCATACTGCATCCTCGAGGAAAACCTCTACCGCAAGTGCCCAAATGGTGTCGCGCTCAAGTGCGTCCCTCCTGAGGAAGGCCGAGAGCTGATTAAGGACATCCACAGCGGGGAGTGCGGCCACCACTCATGTGCGCGCACCCTCACAGGCAAGGTCTTCAGGAGCGGCTTCTACTGGCCTCAGGTGCTTCAAGATGCGGTCGCCATTGTGCAAACCTGCGACGCCTGCCAATTCCACGCCAAGCAAATTCATCAGCCGGCACTGGAGCTTCAGACCATCCCCCTCTCCTGGCCGTTCGCGGTCTGGGGGCTGGACATCCTGGGCCCCTTCCCGAAGTCGCAGGGGGGCTACCGTTTCCTCTTCGTGGCCATCGACAAGTTCACCAAGTGGACCGAGGTTGAGCCGGTGCGCACCATACCAGCTGGGGCTGCGGTGAAGTTCATCCGGAGCTTGGTCTGCCGCTTCGGCGTGCCCAACCGCATCATCACTGACAACGGCTCGCAATTCACCAGCGGCATCTTCCGAGCCTACTGCGACAAGCTTGGTATCAAGGTCTGCTTCGCGTCGGTAGCTCACCCACGCAGCAACGGTCAAGCCGAGCGAGCAAACGCAGAAGTCCTCAAGGGCCTCAAGACCAGGAGCTTCAACATCCTCAAGGGCCACGGCAAGGGCTGGATTGACGAGCTCCCCTCAGTGCTCTGGTCCATACGCACAACCTCCTCGAGGCCTACAGGCGAAACGCCGTTCGCCCTGGTCTACGGAGCTGAGGCAGTCCTCCCCGCAGAAATCAAGCATGGATCGCCACGGGTCCTTGCCTTCAATGAGGACACCCAAGAGGGCCTCCACAACGACGACCTGCTGCTTCTCGAGGGACTGCGCCGTCAGGCCGCCCTCAGGGCGGCAGGGTACCAGCAAGACCTGCGACGCTACCACAGCCGCCATGTGCGCTCACGCACCCTTGAAGCGGGCGGCCTCGTCCTCAGGCGAATCCTCTCCAGGGAAGGTCTCCACAAGCTCTCCCCGATGTGGGAAGGCCCCTACAGGGTCTCCCACGTCGCCAGGCCTGGCGCAGTACGCCTCGAGACCGAAGACGGCATCCCCGTCAAGAACCCGTGGAACATCGCGCACCTGCGCAAGTTCTACCCGTGATCGCAGTCACGCCAGGTATTTTTTGTCTCTAGAGGGAAGCCCATGGCTTCACCTCCAAGCTTCTCAAAGCTTCTCCCGAGGCCCAGCCCTCCGAGCTCTCCTGCAAATGAGCCCACGTAGGCCGCAGTGAACCTCTGCCACTAATGGGTGGCCCCCATGCCGCGACATGGAAGGAACGTTAGCTTGGCAAACCCAAGTGTAATGAACCGATTTTCGTTCCAAGTGAACTTTGCGCTCAGGCGCCACTTTCGTTCCTAAGTGAACTATGCGCTACGGCGCCGCTATGTAATATTTTGGTGGTGAGTTTATTCCAGCATTATTTCCTTTATTGAAAATGGGCACTTATATCTCTCCACATGCGCACCTCGCGAGCGGGGGCTGAGTACGGTGCCAGTGCCTCAAATGACACACCAGCAGCACTGCAAAACCCAAGGATCCGAGCTCTGGCTAGAGGGCAGGCCCTCCCAGGCACGCCATCTCTTCAAAGGACCTTGGTACTCTCTCTCCTCGCAAGGAACGCCTGAGGGGACCTATAAGCGCGCATTAGTCCCTGATGCTGTGATCTAGCGTTTCGGCTTGCCCCTCTAACATCCACAGAAAGCGAAAGTCCCCACCAGGCCTGCGGGGGAGAACCCTCGGCCCCTGAAGGGGAGAACTCCGCCAGGGAAGGCCCACATCGGGCAAACGCCTCGCGAAGCTAAGTTTCTCGCCCACCTCTAGGGAATCCTCGCTTTTTTCTCATGAGCACTCTGCGTCCCTCAAGTGGTTCTTTCCTTACTCTCCGTGGACTGCTTGCGCGTCAAAGGGGGGCCCTCAGCATCGCGACTTGAGGGCTCTTACCTCCCCAAGCCTTAAACTCCCCCCGGCCTTGCCGAGTCATTGCTCGAGCATACCGCAGCGGCAGGAGTCATAGCGCGAGGGGAAGGGTCCAACGACGCAGAGCGAAAAAGACACTGAGATGAAGCAAAGACCCCCCGAAGGAAGCGCACACTTAATCGATAGCAAATTGTTTACAAAGTGAAGAAATAAATTACAAGGTGGAAAATGAAATTCTCTAACGGGCAAACGCCCCTAAAGCGCTACAAGCGCGACGCGTTGCAGGAGGAGATTAGTCGGAGGCCTCAGCGTCGTCCTGGTCGCTCTCTTCTTCCTCCTCGGGCTCGCTCCCCTCGCCGCCTTCCTCTGCAGCGGCCCGCTTGAAGCGGCTGCAGAAGTCGTCCACTTGGTCGCGGACGGAGCTGGAGGCTTTCCACGCAGCGTCCCCCTCCAGTGGCTCGGTCACCGTGGCGAGGTCGAACCCGGGTTGGAGGTGGACGAGGTTGGAGAAGATGCGGTCCACCGCCACCGCCAGAAGCTGACGGCACTCCTCCTCGACCACGTCGCGGATCTCCGCAGTAGGGCCTTCGAGCGCTGTGAAGAGCTGCTCGAAGTACAGGAGATAGGTGGCGGCGTCAGCGTGGCCCTGAGCCGGAACGCTTGGCGCCTCCGCCCCCAGCTTCGCGGCGAGCTCACGACCCCGACCCGTCAAGGACAGGAACATGCGCTCCCGCTGCTGTGACAGCACCTGCGCCGCCTGGATGCTCTCCGCCGCCTCCACTGCTTTCTCCATAGCAGGCCCCACCTGCCGGTTCATCTCCTCCATGTCCCCCATGAGGGAGGCGAGGTCCTGGGATATGTCCTCTCGGGCCTTCTCGGCGGCGAGGCGGCGATCAGTTTCGCGTTTCACCTTGGCAGCGAGTTTGGCGTTCTCCTTCTCGAGCTTTTGGATCCGGGCGCCGCTCTCCCCCAGCCTCGCCTTGAAGCGGTCCTCCTGTTTGGAGAATTTATCCTTATAGTCCCGGGAGACTGCGGCGCGGATCTTGTTCTTCTTCTCCCGGAGCTCCTTGTTGAGCTCGTCCTTCCGCTCTGCAAGCCGCACGTTGGCTCGCTCCACATTCCCCTTGTGGGCGGCGACCTCGCGCTCGAGCTTGCTGAACGCCGTGGCAACGCTGTCTTCGCGGGCCTCAGGGGCCGTGCGCTGTCCTGACAGCTCCTGCTCTCTCAGCACCAGCTGCTCGTCGCGACGGCGTGCATCCTCCTCGCGCTCGCTCAAAGCGCGCCCGCGGGCCTCCAGGCTCGTGCGGAGCTCATCGAGGGCGGTCCGCACCACCCCGGCATCCGCAAGGATCTTCTTCTCGAGCTCGACGAGCTCGGCATGCTTCGCCGCCAGCGAATGCTCCACGGCCTCCCGCTCCGCCTTGGCCGCGGCGAGGTCCTTTGCAGCGGCTCGGCGCTCAGCCCTCAAGGGCTGAAGGAGTTCCTCAGCTTCGCGCAAGGCCCCCTCGCGGACCTCTTCGGCAAAGCGCGCCGCCGCCTCGCGCTCCTCTTGCAGCGCCTGGTCGCCCTTGCGGCGGGCCTCTACTGCCGCGTGGAAGGCGGCCCAGGCGTCGGCGAGCTCGTCACGTTGGCGGGCGAGCGCCTGGTCTTCTGTGGCCAGGTAGGCCTCGAGCCCCTCCAGGGACTCCCGCACGAAGCGGAAGGCGACGTCGCGGCGTCCTCGGCCCCAGTCAAAGCGGCCCAGAGCGAGGCCTGGGGGCGGACCGCGCGGCTTAGAGGGTCCCGCACCCGCATCCGGCTGGGCGGCAGAAGCCCCCACGTGGGCCTGGGGGCTCGGGGGCAGGTCCTCCGCCTCCATACTCGGTCCCAGGCCTCCTGTGCTTCCCCCCTCGGGCGGCACTTCCCGGTCCGCGCCCGGGGCAGGTGCGTGAGGCCCGGTCCTTGCTGTTTCCTCCTCCCCCACGGTGTCCGGCGGCGGTGGTGGAGTATCCTCCCTGCGAGACTTGGGAGGGCTCGGCGCCGATTCGGCACCCGCGGGAGCCCCTGGCTGCGCTGGAGGGGTAGCTGCGCGGGGTGGAGTGGGTATCTTCTCCACCTGTTCCTCCACCCGCTCTTCCTCGGGTGGTGGCACAAATGTCTCCGCCTGAGGCATCTCCTCCTGAGAGCCTATGGTACCCCCCACCACAGGCCTCGAGGCCTCCGCCGCCGCGGTCTCGCTGGCCTCAACCTCCGGTGCAGCGTCGGGGGCGGTGTGGGGACCCCGGACTAGCTGTCCGAAATACCCTTGTGCCTACAACATCAGCGATCCCGTGATCAGTCTGTCGCTGAGCACAATCGAACTGGTATCAAAAGAACATCCATAAATACCGAATGAATTACTTACTTGATTGAAGCCATAATCTTTAATAAGTTATTGCAGCGGAAAACACCAATCAACGTGGGGCCCGAGTCATTTGCCAAGACACCTACAGGCAGCTGACTGGGAAGACGGCCTAGTTCGCACAGACGTCATCGGTCTCTCGGTCTTCATCTTGCTTCTTCTTGAACTCTGGACATGGGAATATCCAGGGACACAGCCATGAGTACATTTACGTACTCGCAAACTACCCCAACATGAGCATGCGCTATTCTTTTATTTGTTTAAATAAAACTTTGTTTGCCTTGAAAACTCTATATCTTTATTGAAAAAGGAAAGAAGGTCTTCAGAACTTTTCCCATAAATCTGCCTTTGTAAGGAGTCTCTTTAAAACTTTTTCCCAAAAGGGGCATCTTTGTTGAAAAAGGTAAGAAGTCTCTTTAATAAACATTTTATCGAAAAATCACCATTTTATCTGTTTCTCCAAAACTCCTCCTTTTCCTGACCATAAACCGTCATGATACATATTCTCCAACAACCTCATACCGATCCGTTGGTATAGGTGTATGGAACATTCTCCACTTCATTTTCTTTTTAAAACTCAAATCTTTTCCAAAACTTGCACATGGTCAAAGTAGGGCCTCCCAACTGTCCATATCCGAGGACTCGGCTATTCGAATAGTTTTAATCCCTCTGCAGAGGTAGCACGCTTTTCCCACACCCATCCGGCAACTCATCGTGTCAGCCACGTCCCGCCATACAAGGTGTATGCGAAGTTGAGTCACCGACCATAGCCTCTCATTTGCTCATGCTAGTAAAGGATCCTTCCCAAATGATACCTTCCATCTACACTCAGTCCAGTTTCCCGTCGGAAACCCTAAGTGTGAGGACTCATAGTTTTGTCCGGCGGTCTATTAAACCTTCTATCCTCCTCCTTATCTTTCCATAGAGTTTGAGCGAGGACCCGGGTCAAGGTAGGTCCTCAAACCATCCCTTCATGCATAACGGAGTCATCTCCGTCGATGAGGTATCCCATACTAATAAGAGCAAACTACATGACTAAGCCCCGTTCCCATATGTGGGGTAAATGTGGTCGCACAGAATATCGGCTGGTTGACGTAAGTACAAAGACACAATGTGCGTTTTATCAAAACCTCCATTCTCCTTTTATCCACTTCAACACCAACATCTTGGTGCTTCATAACCACACAGAGTTTTCAAAGGGGTTTTGAATAAAACAATCTTTATTTTTCCCATCCTATAATTTCTCTTATATTTCTACATAGAGTGGCAAAATAATTTCCATATACTTTTTTGAAAAGGTTTTGGAAAAGTATTTGCCTTAAGAGTGAATCATGTTCTAAAAATAGATGCATATGTTAGGGTGCAAGCTCAGAGAGTAGCTTGCCTGATTCCAGTATGATGTTCTTGGACTTCTTCTCACCGCTCAAGAAATAAATATCATCCTTCTCCGATAAATCCTCTCCAAATACCACTTCGGTAGCGTTTATATCTAGCGTCGCAAACATAAAAATAGAACAACACACAATAAGCAAACCATACCACAAGTGGTATACAAAAAGGTAATCAAACCACATCATAGCACTATTTTAACCAAGCAACCAACTAAGATATATATTTACAAGGGCATTATATTAATCAGGAGTATAACACCATACACATGCCAAAAACAAGAGGGCACAAATACACCCTCAATTAGAGGTAATTCACAAACCCGTTTTCCTAACTAGGAAATACTTCAAACAAAAGTTAAGTCACCAATTCATCTTTATAATTTAAATACCTCACCAAGCTAAGGTGGGTACACTAACAATATATTTAATCTAATACTCAACTTAAGTCCTTCAAGTTCATCAAGCTAGGCAATATTTTACTCATACCAATTTTTCCAACAAATTCCACTAACAGTACTAACATATTATAACATGCTAAACAACAACAACTAGCAAGCAGCGGTAACACAACCATCAATACAGCAATACAATCTTAAATGCTCTAAATAGCCACTTCATATATCAAGCAACTCAATTTGGTTTCAATTTAATTGGATTAGCCATTATTTGATTATGTCTTAATTATGGCAGAAACTAGTTGAACATGTTTAATTACATATCTTAAGTTCTGTTGATCACAAAAATACAAACTAAAATTCTACAGAAAGCTACTGATGTGTAGAAGATGACACAATTGGATTTGGGTCATTTGGAGTCACCAAACTCCCTACACAATGTTTTGAATCCAGAAGCTAATTAATCAAGTTTTAGCTATTAACTAAATTCTGTTAATCTAAAAATCAAACCATTTTAGGGGTGACTAACCATGACTAATTGTGACTCAATAAAATTGGTCTCAACTAATTTGGACTAACAGAGTATCAGAAACAAACAAGTTTAGAATTTAAACCTTTCATGGTATTTTGAATAATGTATTTTTATTATGTATCTAAATGGGGTGAAACCACTTGGGTTGGTTAGACAACTTCATAAGCTTTCCAGAACATTTTAATTTGATTTATTTGGAGTTATAAATCTCAAGATATTGAATATACAAAATTAGTCAAGGTTCTGTCATTTTTAGAATTTACAAAAAGGGCAGTGAAACCTTTTTCACCGATGGGCTGGCTAGCCAGAGCCACTGCCATGCGGGCCCAAGGGCCACGTTGGCGCTGACTGGGCTGGGTACGGCTGTGCTGGCCTCCACGGTCACTGACCGGTGGGGGCCACATGTCAGTGCGCAATTAAAATGAAAAAGGGCGCGGCTGGGGTTCGAACTCGAGACCTCGCAGACGCGCGCGCTGTGTGCTAGCCACTGGGTCGGGTGCTGTTTGGTACTAGAATACGGGTGCGGGTAAATAAGAGGTGAGGCTAGGGCACGGCGGCGACGCGCACGGCCGTGCCGTTCACCGGCGGCGAGGTGCATGGACTCGACGTTCTACGGCGCGAGGGGACGTGCTACGGTTGCTAACGACTCGCGCGAACGAGGCGAGCACGAAAACGGCGGCGACGCTACCTAAGGGTCGCCGGAGCGACGCGCGCATCGGCGCCCGACGGCGGCCGGCGGCGAGCTCACCTCGCCTCGGCGAAATACAGAGGCAGGGGAAGAACGGGGATGTCCAGGAGGTTCGTATGCTCACCCTCGACGCGTGCGTGCGACCCGTTGGTGCAGAGGTGCGGTGACGGCGTCGGAAACGAGCTCGGGGCGTGGCGGCCGGAGAGGAAGAAGACGGGGACGGCGCGGTCGAACCGTGGCTCCCCTCTTCAATTCCTTGCACGGAGATGAAGAGGACGGCGAGGCGGTGTCGATGACGGTCTCCGTTGGGCTCGGGGAGGCTCCAGTCGCCGGCGGTGTGCGACGGCGTGCTCGGTGCCGTGGGGAGGAGAAGAGAGGAAAGAGAGGGAGAGAGGGCCGGGGAGCAGAGGAGCGGCTCGGGGCTTCTTATCGCGCAGGGGAGAGGAGGGGGGTCCGGCAGTGGACGCTTGGGAGAGGGGCACGGCGGGAGGCGCACGTCGCCGTGTCGCCCGCGGACATGCCGCGCGGCGGCACGGGCGCGTGCCCAAAGGGAGGGGGGCGTGGCGCCGGTGTCTGCGCTCCAGGGAGCAGAGGGGCGAGGCGGAGAGGTGGGGGGTCCGGGCGGCGAGCGCTGCAGCGAGGGGGGGGGGGGGGGGGGGGTCCGGGCGGCGACGGCGGCGTGCGGGAGCGAGGAGCACGGCAGCACTGGAGCCATGCCGTGCTACAGGAAGAAGACGATCTTCCGAAAACCCCCCTGGCAGAAATGTTTTCCATTCGCAAACAAGTCCTTTCCTGATTTTCTTTTGTTTCTTTAAATCCAGTAGCATTTCAAGGATTTTATTGAGGCACTAAAACATTTTAGAAAAATTTGAAAATATTCATGAGGCCTCCCATACACATGTAGAAGCTGCACAAAAATTGGTGTTGCAAAATAAAATGTTTTGAACAACTTTTGTTCATAGAGTTTTAATTATAGCATTTTTCTCAAATACACTTTTATAATCTTTCAGACATTTTTAAGCAAGTTCAAATATTATTTTGAACTCTTGGAACTTCCTTGACAAATATTTTAACTTCAATTATATTTTATTTTCATAATAAGGTATTTGTTTTGAAGAAAATAGAGAGTTGAACAGGGAATCTAATTTATTTAGATCATTTCTTTAGCTCATGATCTAAATTCCCATTTGTTGATTAATTTGAGGAGTTTGTTTTCAAGTTAAGTCACATATCAAATTTGATATCAAGGGGATGTTACCCTTAGGTACAAATAAGGAATTGTCCACACAAGCAACAAACACAATATGATCAACATCACAATCAAGGCCACACCATTCAAACCATAGAATTAATCATATCACCATTCAAATAATTAACAATACTTTCTAAAAAAATGATCACACTTAGTTATGACAAGATGATGTTTAAAACTATCTCCACTTATAACTCAATAGTTTTCAAAAGATCTGAGAAAGGAAATATGTGGGATAATATAATTCCCACCAGTGTTAAGTTCAAATAGAGTGAAAATAAGAGTTTTATGAAGTGGGAGTGGTATACACCTGAAAATTATCAGGGTTGAGAAATAGGTAGGAGGTAGCATATAGATCCCCATATCCTTGGGAGCACATAGTTTTGGAAATGCTTTTACTTTCTCAAATACTGGATATTAGTTTTGGTGGTTGATAAATCAAATATCATTGAAAAGGAGTTGGCCAAAATAAGAATGGAAAAGATATATATAGAATATTTTCTTGTCATAACATGATCACCAGAGTTGAATATATTTTCACCTTGGTTGGGTCTTATATTTACTAGTCAAACCACTTAAACAACAAGTCACACAAGTTCAAACATAGCAATGGGAAGGGAAACACAATCATCAATGAAACATTTCAAAAAGTTTTTGTTGGTTCTGAATTTTGGGTCTGGTAAAAATAAGTTTTTCTTGGTTCCAAAATTTGGGATGTGACAGGCGGCCCTCTTCACGTCCGCGGCTTTGCGAAGCCTGCGGCGCTTCGCAGGATCAGGGCCGCTGAGGTAAAAGGAAAAGATTGGTCAAGAAAGAAGAGCGAGCAAGCTGGACTCAAAAAGGAAAGGAAAAGGCAAAAGAATCTCACCTGGTTTTCTTGGCGCGGGTGTCTACCCACGTCATGCCTGGCGAGCACCATGAAGGCACAGCCCGCGCCCCCGCCTCGGGGGCCTCCTCGGCTTTCCTCTTGTGGGGAGTGCTCGGGGGCTCCCCGGCAGGCCTGTCATGGGCCGCCTTGGTCCTCGGCTCATGGCGCCCCGCCGCAGCCTCCTCGCTGTCGCCGGAGGAAAGCTCGTGGACCTCCCCTGCCGGGGGCGCAACGCCGGAAGAGCTTCCCGCGCCCGCAGAGCTTCCTACACCGGCAGAGGGCTCCACCCTCGTCTCCGCGTCGCCCTGCTCCGAGTCGGATGCGCTTGGCGACTCGGTAGTGTCCGCTGGCATGGGCTCCTCCTCCTCTTCATCCCCCGCCAAGCCTAGCGGGGTGAACGCGGGCGCCTGCGCCAGGGTGGCCCGGCGCTTGTCTGGGACTTCAAACAGAGGCCGTATCGCCACGTGAACCCTCGCGGGCACCTCTGGGTTGACGAAGAGGCCTCCCAGGATGGTCTCGACGACCGCGGGGCGGTGGTCGTTCAGATGCAGCCGCAGCGGGTCCGTAGGCCCTGTGTACGCCCACATCGGCTTCTTGTGCGCCTGCAGGGGGGCGATGCGGCGCCTCACGAACTCCGCCGCCACCAGCTGGCCGGTCAGGCCGTGCTCGCGAAGCGCCCTCAGGTGGCCCACGAGGTCGGCTATTGCTTGCCCCTCCAGGGAACGCTTGCTCCAGTGGGTGTTCTTCACGGGCGGCGCCTCGGGGACCTTAAGGAGGGAGCTCTCCGAGGGAACGCGGATGAGGAACCACTTCTGCCTGAAGTCTTCCACCTTCTTCGACACCGCCGTCACGGGCCTGTCGCCGTTCCAGGCCATGGGGATGTAGACATCTCCCATGCCGTCCGCGATGCGGAAGGATACGCAGCCCGTCCGCTCCTTCTTCGCAGTGTTCCGCAGTGCGTAGAAGCTTCGGAAGAGAGCGATGGAGGGCTTCACTCCCAAGTAAGCCTCGCACAAGAAGGCGAAAATAGAGAGGACAAGGATGGCGTTGGGGTGGAGGTGCAGAAGATGGACCTGGTAGAACTCGAGGACGGCCTCGAGGAAAGGAGAATACGGCGGCACCAGTCCAGCGTAGAGTGTGTGGAGGAAGATGGGGAAGTAGCCAGCGGGGAAGCGACCGGTCCGCGCAGGCAGAATGGCGCTGACGCCATGCTCATTGTGCTTCCCGGCGACCAGGTGCTGGATCTTGTCCAGCGCCGCCGCGGTGATGCGCGCCCCGACCAGAGAGGGGCCGAACTCCCCCTCCCCCTGTGCGTCTTGGCGGGCCGAGGCCGCCGTTTTCTTGCCCTTGGATCCTCCCATCGTCGGAGAAGGACGGGAGCGCGGAGGAAGCGAAGGAGGGGAAGATTCGCCGGAGGTGGCAGTCTAGGAGGCGGAGAACTGATGGGCGGATGGACAAGACAGGACGGGGTAATGACTGTGGCTTGGACCAGCGCACGGCTTTTAACCCCGTCCGAGCAGTTACCGAGGCACGATCGTGGAAGACGTGGCGAACGTGGTGGCCCCCCCACTACGCACGTCTTCGCCGGAGAAAACGAGTCGCCACAAGTCCACCTCCGGGTGACGCGTGTACCGCGGCCGGCCTGCAGTTTTGGGCCCACGACGCTTCGCCTAGCCCCGATGGGCCTCGCCGCGCCCATCATGGGCCCGGGGGCTACTGTCGGCCCAGTGGATTCTAGGGTGTACAGAGCCCACTCTTCACTCGCCGTAGCCGCGACAGCATCTACAAAACGGCTAAGGACCAAGCAGACCGCTTGAGGAGCCCCCCGAGGCGGAAACCCCTGGAGGGGACTTGAGGCGCCACCGGAGGCCTGAAGGAGGTTCCCCCCGAGGGCGTCCCACTTGAGGGCTCTCTCGCTCTGAGGGGAGCCAGCACGGCACCTCCCCCTCTAGAGCCTCAGGCCCTCGAGGGGATACTTCGCGGCGAAGGAAGCGCTGCAGAGCGCACATGGGCTCTGCAGCAGCCGCAGGGTGACGCGCGCGCCTGCGCGCACGACAGCGCCAGTGCCGCAGTTGCCGTCCCGGTGATAAAAGGAGTCAACAAAGCTCTGTGGCTCCTGCGCCGCTAACGTGGCTTACCTCTTTGGCGATAAAGCAGTTGGCCGGCGCAACGCTCCAACGACGACGTCACCGCGGGCGCTCTCTATGGTCTCTGCCGCATCTGCGGGCCACTCTGCAAAGCCTGCGGCCTGTCGGCCACGGCGCGCCGCTTTAGCGCGGAGGAGCTGCGTCCAAGGACGGAGGAGACAGCTGCCCTGCCACGAAGGCAGGCTTTACGACCATGGACCGAGTCCATGGACGAGCGAGTAGTGGTGCACCCCGCTCCGCCGCTCGTCGCCATGTGGGAACCCTTCCACTGCGCAGGTCGCAGGGATGAGGCCCGGGGCAACTATTTAAGGAGCGGGGGCACTTCCGTGTTCAAGCCCCCCCCCCCCCCCCCCCCCCCGGGAATTTGATCCCGAATTAGATAGCGTCCTCCACCTCCGGACCTCCTGAGCGCCCGGAGGCTCGCTGTACTGCAGTCACCACAGTGCAATTCAGACAGGCAGGAGTAGCGGTTTTACCTCATCTTGAGGGCCGTGAACCTGGGTAAGGGCCGGTGTCACTCTCTGTCGTGCAGTTCCGCTCCAGGCACCGCGAGCAACGTCGCGGCGCGCATCGAGGGTTGTTTGACCTCCGTGTTCAGTCCCCCTTCGAACCTCTCTTCGGGGCAAGACTACCCCTGTTGCGTGGGAGCAACCCCGCGACAGCTACATGTTGTGTTTGCTGGGATCCGATGGATATTGAATACTATGTCATTTGCTTCATAATATATCATGTTGTGTGTTGTTTATGATCTTGCATGCTCTCCGTTGCTAGTAGATGCTCTGGGAAAGTAGATACTTGTGACTCCATGATACGTCAAAAACGTATCTACTTTCCCGAACACTTTTGTTATTGTTTTGCCTCTAATTTGTGTGTTTTGAATGCAACTAACACGGACTAACGCTGTTTTCAGCAGAATTGCCCTGGTGTCTCGTTTTTGTGCAGAAAATCAACTTTCAGGAAAAACACCAGAAATAATGCCAAAGTTCCTATTTTGCCCGAAGACCCACGGAGCCAGAAGACCAGACGGAGGGGGGCAAAGGGGCCACCTCACCAGGTGCTGGCGCGGCAGGCCCCTGGCCGCGCCAGCACATGAGGGGGGCGACTCCAACACCCCCTCGGGTCCCCCTCTCGGATATAAGTCCCCTCTGACCTAAAAATGAGGGGGCGTTCATCACTTTTTCCAGAAACACCTCCGTGCGCCGCCGCCACCTCGAAAATGAATTCGGGGACCAGAAGTCTCTGTTCCGGCACCCTGCCGGGACGGGGAATCGAAGGGGATCATCGCCATCGTCATCACCAACGCCTCTCCATCAACCATCATCGTTTCCCCCATCCATGTGTGAGTAATTCCCCGTTGTAGGCTTGAGGGGATGGTAGGGATTGGATAAGATCATTCATGTAATAGCTGTAATATCATTAGGGCATGGTGCCTAGTATCCGTTATCGGTGTTTTACGTCATTGTTGCAACTTGTTATGCTTAATGCTTGACACTAGGGCCCGAGTGCCATGATTTCAGATCTGAACATGTTATTGTATCATGAGGGTAATCAATGTTTTAGATCATATCTATGAGTTGTATACACATATTATTGTCCGGAACCGAAGGCCCCAAAGTGACAATAATTAGGACAGCCGGAGGGGATGGCTGTGATGTGAGGATCACGTGTGTTCACGGAGTGTTAATGCTTTGCTCCGGTACTTTATTAAAAGGAGTACCTTAATTACCAGTAGATTCCCTTGAGGCCCCGCTGCAAACGGGCTGGTAGGACAAAAGATGATGTGCAAGTTTCTCATTGCGAGCACGCACAACTAAATTGGAACACATGCCTATGGTTAATAAATACTTGGATGCTTTATCTTATTTATCTGCAAATCCCTATGTCTTGATATTACATGAATTATCTTATCCATGCAACGCCTGTTCATCCGTCCCTGTGCCTACAGTATTTTAATCCTGCTGTCTACTATAATCACTACTGCTGTCTTTATTTCACTGCTGCTGTTATTTCACTACTGTCACTGCTATAAAACTGTTGCTACTGATAATCTGTCTCGAGCAAGTCTATTCACAGGTGCAGCTGAACTGACAATTCATTTGTTAAGGCTTGTAAATATTCTTTGGCTCCCCTTGTGTCGAATCAATAAATTTGGGTTTTACTTCACTCGAAGACTGTTGCGATCCCTTATACTTGTGGGTCATCACTCCAAGAGGGGGTATTTATGCTCGATAGTGGGTTCATGTCTCTATTTAATCTGGGGTAGTGACAGCAAGCTCTAAGATTGTAGATGTACTGTTGCTACTAGGGATAAAACAGTAGTACTTTGTCTAAGGATAATTGTATTACTTACATTACACACTTTGCCTAATGCAATAATCTGTTGCTTGCAACTTAATACTGAAAGGGGTGCGGACGCTAACCGGAAGGTGGATTATTAGTCATAGATGCGGTTGGAACGGTCTATGTATATTGTTGTAATGCCCAAATGAATCTCACACTAGACATCATGACGTTAGTATATGCATCATTATGCAGCTCTTTATTCTGTCAATTGCCCAGCTGTAATTTGTTTACCCACATGTATGCTATTATTATTATTTATGGAGAGACACCACTAGTGAACTGTGGACCCCGGTCCTTTTCTTTAAACTGATAATACAACCAACTGCAAACTGCTTTCTTTCATTCTTTGCAAACAAACATTATCTTCCACACATATGTTTAATCCTTTGTTAAAGCAAGCCAGTGAGATTGACAACCTCACTGTTTCATTGGGGCAAAGTACTTTGATTGTGTTGTACAGGTTCCACGTCAGTGCCGGAATCCCTGGTGTTGCGCCGTGCCATATTCCGCCACCGACAACCTTCAGACGTGTTCTTCATCTCCTACTGGTTCGATAACCTTGGTTTCACAACTGAGGGAAGACTTGCCGCTGCACTCATCATACCTTCCTCTTGGGGTTTTCCCAACAACACCACAGTGTGCATCAAGCAAATTTTCTGGCGCCGTTGCCGGGGAACTGAAGCACATCTGCAAGGGGAGTCTCTCACTTCCCAATCTCTCTTCTTTGTTTTTGTCTTGCTTAGTTAAATTTTATTTCCTGTTTTGTTTGCTTTTAAATATCAAAAACACAAAAAAAAAATAGTTACCTGCATTTTATCTCCTTTGTTATTATCTTGTTTGCTTCTTATTATCAAAAACACAAAAAAATTAGTTACTTGCATTTATTTTTGTATTTCGGTTTGTTATTATGTCTAGTTATTTATTTGCTATCAATGTCTACTCTCTTCGAAACAAAATCTTATTGTCTAAGTGGGGTCACGGAGGAACATAAAAATTATTATGAGGAATATCGCTTGTCTCAAAAAGGGAAATATTTATGGGAACAAATAAGTAGGTTGAATTATTTTGCTAAGAACTTGTGTTCTACATATGATGAATCCTACTATTTTAATGAATCTTTTTGTGGTAGAAGGCATAAACACCTTCCTTTCCAATGTGATTATAGTGATAATCAAACCTTGGCTGCTTATGCTAAAGGAAACTATGACTTTGGTAATCTTGAAAAAATTGAAGAATTTGTTGTTCTTAAGGGTGCCTATGAAATTGCTGGTTATATTCAAAATGATGATGCCCCTTGTAAAACTGAGAATTATGCTATACTTGGTTATTGCCTTGAATATTATAATGCTAATCCTTATATCACTGAATTTCTTGAGAAAACTTATTCTCCAGAACAACTTACTACCTTTCAGGAACCTGTGGGAGAAGAAACTGTTGAAACTGAAAGCTCATTGGATGAAAAAGAGGAAGAGAGTGATGAACAAAAGGAGGATCTACCTCCTAATGATAGTAACTCTTTAACTCTTACATTATTTGATTGCCCTCCATGCCTACCTAAGGAGGAAGAGTGCTATATTGTTGAATGTCATGATTCTATTGAAATATCTACTTTTGATAAATTTGAAGTAGCATGCTACTTGACTCAAATAGAAGAGAAAATAACAGAAATAAAACAGTGGCTCCCTAATGTTATATGTGATAATGCTTTAGATGATGGTCCTATGCTTATTGATAATCCTCAATGTTTAGAAGTTGTTACTTATTTATGTGAGGATAAAAATGATATAATTGCTACTTGTGATGGTACTCTTACTCATGAGAGTCCTACTTTGTTCTTAAATTCGCCTAATTACACCATGGAGGAGAAATTTGCTTATGTTGAGAAATACATATATGGTTTGCAATTTTCTTTAGTTCCAAATCTTTGTTGCAACCATGATCTTAAACTTGATATTAATCTTAATAACTATTTTGAAAGAGGGAAGCATGCTAATGAATTCCAAAATAAATTTAATGATCCTCTTTATGTGCCTATATTATCTAAATTGAATGATTCTGATGGTTATATGGTTTACTTTATTTCTACTACTTGCAACTATTATGAGAGAGGAGAATGTGGTTGTAGAAGTTTCCATGGTACTAAAACACCTCTCTATATGCTGAAAGTTTTGAAATTACTCTTGTTTTATCTTCCTATGCTTGTCACTTTGTTCTTTGTGAATTTATTTGTGTACAAGATTCCTTTGCATAGGAAGTGGGTTAGACTTAAATGTGTTTGATGTTTGTCTCTTGATGCCCTCTTTTGTTATTCAACTCTTATTCTTATGAGAGCATCATTAAAATCTGCTAGCCTAGCTAAAAGGCATTAAAGAAAGCACTTTTGGGAGGCAACCCATTACCTGTTATTTTATTTTCTTGAGTCAAGGAACATGCCTACCTCTGTAGCAATTCCTTTGTATCTTTACTTTATTGCATAAGTTGTGCCAAGTTAAGTCTCTAGTAGAAAGTTGATGCTAGATTTGGATTTCTGCGCAGGAACACTTTTTCTGCTGTCCACCGTTAAATTCATAACTCTTCGCAGAAAAATCAAAATGACCTGTGATTTTTTTTGCGTGATCCTCAGATATGTATGCAACTTTCAAAATGACCTGTGATTTGAGCAAGTTAAGTGCCTCGAAAAAATTCGTCTTTACGGACTGTTCTGTTTTTGACAGATTCTGTCATTTATTTTACATTTGTTCGTTTGCTGTTTTTGAATGGATCTTTTTGTTCCATAAAATTCCAGTGGCTGTAACTAATGTCCAGTACCATGATAATGATTGTCTCCATACAGAATATGAGAATTTTTGATTATGCACTAACCCTCTAATGAAGTTTACTTTGAGTTTGGTGTGGAGGAAGTTTTCAAGGATCAATAGAGAGGATGATATGTGATCAAGAAGATGAAAGAGCCTAAGCTTGGGTATGCCCCCGTGGGTCACCCAAGCATATTTCAAGAAGACTCAAGCGTCAAAGCTCGGGGATGCCCAAGGCATCCCCTTCTTCATCAACAACTTATCAGGTTATCTCTAGTGAAACTATATTTTAATTCCGCCACATCTTATGTGCTTTACTTGGAGCGTCTGTTTTGTTTTTATTTTTTCTTTTGTTATTTTTGTTTTCTGAATAAAATGTATCCTAGCATTCCTTTGTGGGAGAGAGACACGCTCCGCTTTTTCTTTTGAATACTCCTATTCTTCACTTATACTTGTTGAGTATTCTTCTATAGCTACTGTAATACTTTCAGCTCTTATTTTTCATGCACCTCTTGTTCAGAGCTGTTAGTTCTCATATGTTATACTCTCTTGCTTCATTGTTAATTACTTGGAGAGATTATGTTTCAAATAAGTTGATTGGTGTTTGGTTAAGAACAGAAAATGTTAAGTGTAGTAGATGGTATAACTAAATGATACATAATCTTGTAGATCATTAAATTGTGTCACTTGAATCATTGATGTTGTTTTGAGATATTAATATGCTTAATGGTAAAACATGATGGTTTAGTAAAGTGGAATGATTAATGGTTGGTCTAGAAAAATTGGAGTTGTGCCACACTAAAATATCAAGTTGATAGCATAATGATATATGACTTCTAATGTTAAAAACAACCGTAATGACTTTGTGTTATGCGCTACGGTCGGGGTCCCAACAGTGACTTGTTCGTTTGCCACAGTCCCTCATGGAGTGATTTGCATTATGCCTTGTAAGATCATATCTCTAGTTGGAATCTTTTTGCTTGTGAGTTCTAAATCTGCGGTTTTCATGGCACTTCCACCACCAAATTTGCTAGCCTCTTCGGTATTTTGCATTGCCCTTTCTCACATTGAGAGTTGGTGCATACTTCGCGGGTACATCCAAAACTCGTGGGAGATCTTCATCATGTTCTCCTACACATAAGCCAAATATCTTCATCAAAACATCCACCATACCTACTTAATACAACATTTTCATAGCTGTTCCGAGATATATTGCCATGCAACTTTCATCTTACATTACATGACTTGTTGTCATTTATCATTTATATATTGCTTTGCATGATTCTATACAGCTGATGTGTGGTTTTACCCATGTTACGCTAGATCATTGCATATCCTGCTACACTGGCAGAGGCACCGTTTCATACACCATGTTTAATCCCTTACGAGATCCTTGTATCAAAAGTGTGTTGTCATATTAAAATGTTTGCCCCTAAAAGTGAAAAGAGCCATGGAGGCCATCGAAAAGAGAAACGGAAAAATACAAAAAAATGGGAAAATAGAAAAAAGAAAAAAAAAAGAAAGAAAGAATAAAAAGGGGGCAACATTACTACTCTTTATCCACACTTGTGCTCATTTATAGCACCTGTAATATTCAGAGTCATCATTTGTGCTCATGTTTAGCACCTTTACTCCATATGAGAGAGTTTTCATGTCTTACTTGTATAACTATGTGGGGAACTTTACATTATAGAACTTGGCTTGTATATTCCAATGATGAGCCTCCTCAAAAGTGCTCTAGGTCTTCATGAGCAAGCAAGTTAGATGCACCCCCACTATGTCCATTGGAGAGCTTTCATACACTTATAGCTTTATGTGCATCCGTTGTGTGGCAATCACTACTCCTTGCATAGCTTCGATTACAAGACTTCTTCTTGTCTAATGATCACATTCAGCTGTGTGAGACTTTCTTCCGTTGGCCTTTGATAACCCACAAGTATAGGGGATCGCAACAGTCTTCGAGGGAAGTAAAACCCAAATTTATTGATTCGACACAAGGTTGAGACAAAGAATACTTATAAGCCTTAACAGCGGAGTTGTCAATTCAGCTGCACCTGGAAAAGCACTAGTAACAGGGGTGATGTGAAAGCAGCAGTAATATGAGAGCAATAGTAACAGTAACACAGAGACAATGCCACCAGAAAATAGTTGCTTGCGTGGAGTTGACTTTAGAGCAATGATGATGACAGAAGGACCGGGGTTCCCAGCTATCTACACTAGTGGTAACTCTCAAAGAACAAGTGTTGGGTGAACAAATTACAGTTGGGCAATTGACAGTATTGAAATAACATTAAGATAGAACATCAGCTTATTAATCATGTAGGCATGTTTTCCATATATAGTCATACGTGCTCGCAATGAGAAACTTGTATAACATCTTTTGTCCTACCAGCCCGTTTGCAGCGGGGCCTCAAGGGAATCTACTGGTAATTAAGGCACTCCTTTTAATAGAGCACCGGAGCAAAGCATTAGCACTTAGTGAAAACATGTGATCCTCATATCTAAACCATCCCCTCCAGTTATCCCAGTTGCTGTCACTCTGGGGCCTCGGGTTCCGGACAGAGACATGTGCAAACAATTTGTAGATACAATCTAAGCAATAATTATAGAGCTTAAATCTAAGATCATGCCACTTGTGCACTAGTGACAAGCATTAAACACAACAAGATTGCAGCAACAATAACTTCACAAACTTATAGATAGACTGATCATAATGTAACAATTCATCGGATCCCAACAAACACAACACCGATTACATCATATGGATCCCAATCATGTAAGGCAGCTCATGAGATCATTGTATTGAAGTACATGGGAGAGAGAGTACCAACTAGCTACAGCCAAGAACCCGTAGTCCATGGGGGAACTACTCACAAACCATCATGGAGTCGAAGTGGAGGCGGTGGAGTCGATGGAGATGGCTCCGGGGGTCAATCCCCGTCCCGGCAGGGTGCCGGAACATGAACTTCTGACCCCCGAAACTTGTCTTCGATGGCGGCGGCGCTGCGGAACTCTTCTCGGGAAAAGGCTCGCGTGTTAGGTCTTAGAAATCTGGGGGGTATAAGTAGGCGAAAGGGCGAAGGCGGTGGAGGCTCAAGGGCCCCACACCCTATCCTCGCGCGGCAAGGGGGGGGGGACCCGCGCCGGGAGGGGGTGTGGGCCCCTCGGGGCTCCCCTCCGTGTACTCTTCGGTGTTCTGGAACCTCCCCGAAAAAATAGGAACTTTGACGTTTCGTTTGTCCAATTCCGAGAATATTTCCTTAACAACTTTTCTGAAACCAAAAACAGCAGAAAACAGGAAACTGGCACTGTGGCATCTTGTTAATAGGTTAGTCCCAGAAAATGCATAAAATGATATAAAAGTGTATATAAAACATGTAGCAAGTAACATAATATAAGCATGGAACATAAGAAATTATAGCATCCCACAGCTTAGTTCTACTCGTCCCGAGTAGGTAAAACGATAACAACAAATAATTTCTGGAGTGACATGCTTTCACATAATCTTGGTCATATAATATTGTAACGCTCATGTTATGAATGAAGTGACTCAAGGCAATGATCTATAGTTTGCTAACAAATAGACAAGGACTAAACAACTACATCAGATAAGTAAAAACTTTTCATGGATAGTACTTTCAAACAAGCATCAAAATGATTTGCATAAGAGTTAACTCATAAGCAATAGTTTCTAAGTAAAAGAGCATTGAAGCAACACAAAGGAAGATATAAGTTTCAGCATTTGCTTTCAACTTTGAACATGTATATCATATAGATAGTTGTCAACACAAAGAAATATAATAAGTGCAATAAGTAAGCATATAAGAATTGTTGCACACAATTGACACAAGTGTCGGCCCAGTGGATTCTAGGGTGTGCATAGCCCACTCTCCACGGGCTGCGCACGCGACAGCGTCTACAAAACGACTAAGGACCAAGCCAACCGCTTGGAGGGTTCCCCCCGAGGGAGAAACCCCTACGGGGGACCTGAGGCGCTGGAAGGGGCCTGAAGGGGGCTCCCCCCGAGGGCGTCCCGCTCGAGGACTCTCTCCCCCTGCAGGGAGCCGGTCCGGCCCTTCCCCCTCGAGAGCCTCAGGCCCCTGAGGGGATACTTCGCGACGAAGGAAGCGCTGCAGAGCGCACATGGGCTCTGCTGCGGCCGCAGGGTGACGCGCGCGTCTGCGCGCACGGCAGCAACAGCGTCACAGTTGCCGCTCCCATGATAAAAGGGGTCAACAAAGTTCTGTGTCCCCTGCGCCGCCAACGAAGCTTTCCTCTTTGGTGATAAAGCAGTTGGCCGGCACAACGCTCCAACGACGACGTCACTGCGGGCACACCCCACGGTCTCCGCCGCGCCTGCGAGCCGCTCTGCCAAGTCTGCAACTTGTCGGCCACAATGCGCCGCTTTAACACGGAAGAGGCGCGTCCAAGGACGGAGGAGACAGCTGCTCTGCCACGAAGACAGGCTTTGCGACCATGGACCGAGTCCATGAACGAGCAAGCAGTAGTGCACGCCACTCCGCCACTGGTGGCCATGTGGGAACCCGTCCACTGCGCAGATCGCAGGGATGAGGCCCGGGGCAGCTATTTAAGGAGAAGGGGCACTTCCGTAGGAGGGGATCGAAGAAACTCGATCCCCAGCTCAATAGCGTCCTCCACCTCCGGACCCTCTGAAGGCCCGGAGGCTAGTTGTACAACAGTCACCACAGTGCAATCGAGACAAGCAGGAGTAGCGGTGTTACCTCACCTTGAGGGCCGTGAACCTGGGTAAGGGCCGGTGTCACTCTCTGTCGTGCAGTTCCGCTCCAAGCACCGCGAGCAACGTCGCGGCGTGCATCGAGGGTTGTTTGACCTCCGTGTTCAGTCCCCCTTCGAACCTCTTCCCGGGGCAAGACTACCCCTGTTACGTGGGAGTTCATTCCTCGACATTTGGCGCGCCAGGTAGGGGACTGAGGCGCGTCTTCAACCTCCGAACTCCGCGCCATGATGGACACCCGCGCGACGCGCGCCAACAGGCGCACCTCCGAGAGAGCTCACACCGAGCCCGGCACTGCCCCCACCCGCGGCCGCCGTGGTCGCCCCCGCGCGACCGAACGCGCTGGCACCGGCCCGTGCGTGGAAGAGCCGGAGAGCGAGGAGCACCGCGAAGGAGACCAGCGTGACGACGAGGACCTCTCCGAGCGCCGCGGGGACGCTGAGTCCTCGCACCCGTCCCGGCGCCAGAGCGTGTCCACGCGGGAGCATCAAGAGCCCGCCCCGCACACCGCGCTACTGATGGCTCAGGAGCTCCTCCGCTACCGGCCAAGTGCCGAAGCGCACGACCAGTGGCTGGACCGCCTCCACCACCTCGTCGACATCGCAACCACACGCCCCGCTCCGTCGCGCTCCATCGTGCCTTCCGGCCCTGCAGGGACGGCCGCACCAGGTGCGCCACCGCCGCCGCCGGGACCGCCCCCGGCCGCGGTACAGCGGGCTCCCTCCCATGCTTCCTCGCCGCACGACTGCCAAATCGTGCAGCGCACCGCACCTGACGCGCGTGTAGGCATGGAGCGACGTCGCGACCTCCAAAACCGCCTCGTCGAGGAGCTCGGTCAGGCGGGGCAGCAAATCCGCAGGGCCCTCCAGGGAGGAACGGCCACCTATGCCTCAGGCTGCATGGCCTTCACGCGCACCCTGCGCCGTGTGGTCTGGCCACAGAAGTTCAGGCCAGCGCTCCCCAAGGGCTTCGACGGGTCCACCAACCCTCTCGAGTTCCTGCAGCTCTACACCACTTCCATCCAGGCTGCAGGGGGCGATGACAAAGTCATGGCCAACTGGTTCTCCCACGCCCTCAGGGACTCCGCTCTGTCCTGGCTTCTCAACCTGCCCGAGGACTCCATCGACTCCTGGGAGGAGCTCTGCAGGCAGTTCGTCGCCAACTTCAAGGGCACGTACGAGCGCGCACTCACCCACAACGACTTGCGCGCTGTGGTGCAGAAGAAGGGTGAAACTCTTCGCAAGTACATCCAGCGCTTCAGCCAGGTGCGGAACAAAATTCCAAACATCCCCGACACCCAGGTGATCGCTGCCTTCCGCGAGGGCGTCACGAACCGCAGGATGCTCGAGAAGCTCGGCATCCACGACAAGCTCACCTCTGTGGTGAAGCTGTTCGATCTGGCGGACAAGTGCGCCAAGGCTGAAGAGGGACTCCTCTTCGTCAAGATGAGCGCACGGGGGGACGACCCGGGCGAGGGGTCCAAGAGCCACAAGAAGAAGGAAGAGCCCAAGCGCAAGGCCACCGCGGTCCTCGCGGCAGAGCCTGACGCAAAGGGCTCCCGCAGGGGTTCCCCCGAGCGCGGCGACAAACAAGTGGACCACCGTCCGTTCTGCGTCTACCACAACAGGCGCGGGCACACTACAGACGACTGCTTCGACCTCAAGAGGCTGAGCAGGGAACGCGAGCGGGGAGAAGGCAGCGGAGGCCGCGGCAGAGGTCGCGGCTACCGCAGGGACGCCAAGGGCAGGCGCGATGGCGGCTACCAGAAGCCGTCGGGCACTCAAGCCAACGCCGCCCAGAAGAACAACAACCTCCCCGACGAGGAAGATGGAGGCTACCAGGCCCCGAGAGGCGCCATGGCCTGCATCCTCGGCGGAGCTCAAGCCCTCGGGAGACGCGGCGCCCAGCCACTGGACCATGCACTTCGATGGAGCCTTCGCTTGCCGCAATGGCGGAGCAGGCGTCGTCCTAACCTCGCCCAAGGGTGACAAGCTTTATTATGCTATCCAGCTGTGCTTCACAATCGACAAGATCTCCAACAACATCGCCGAATACGAAGGCCTCCTCGCCGGCTTAAGGGCCGCCATCGCTCTAGGCGTCAAGCACCTACTCGTCAAGGGAGACTCACAGCTGCTCGTCAACTTCTCCAACAAAAGTTACACGCCGAAAGACGACCACATGGCCGCATACCTCGAAGAGGTCCGCAAGCTTGAGAAGCACTTCAGGGGCATGGAGCTCATGCACATCCCGAGGAAAGAAAACCAAGAGGCCGACGACATCGCCAAGCGAGCCTCGCGGAGGCAACCCCAGCAGGCCGGTGTTTTCGAAGAGAGGCTCGCCAAGGCATCCATCAAGCAGCCTCGAGAGGCCACACCCGCAAGCGCAGGCGAAGTGCTCCCACCGCCTCCTGAGTCTGGGGCGCCTGATTGCGGTCCCAGCACAGGGGAGCGTCTGCTGCTGACGGCGACCCACCAGGCCTCAGGCTGGATTAATGAGCTCAAGGACTACTTGGTGAAAGGAATCCTCCCTGAAGAAGATACTGATGCAGAGCGAGTCGCTCGACAAGCAAAGTCATACTGCATCCTCGAGGAAAACCTCTACCGCAAGCGCCCAAATGGTGTAGCGCTCAAGTGCGTCCCTCCTGAGGAAGGCCGAGAGCTGATTAAGGACATCCACAGCGGGGAGTGCGGCCACCACTCATGTGCGCGCACCCTCGCAGGCAAGGTCTTCAGGAGCGGCTTCTACTGGCCTCAGGTGCTTCAAGATGCGGTCGCCATTGTGCAAACCTGCGACGCCTGCCAATTCCACGCCAAGCAAATCCATCAGCCGGCACTGGAGCTTCAGACCATCCCGCTCTCCTGGCCGTTCGCGGTCTGGGGGCTGGACATCCTGGGCCCCTTCCCGAAGTCGCAGGGGGGCTACCGTTTCCTCCTCGTGGCCATCGACAAGTTCACCAAGTGGACCGAGGTTGAGCCGGTGCGCACCATACCAGCTGGGGCTGCGGTGAAGTTCATCCGAAGCTTGGTCTGCCGCTTCGGCGTGCCCAACCGCATCATCACTGACAACGGCTCGCAATTCACCAGCGGCATCTTCCGAGCCTACTGCGACAAACTTGGTATCAAGGTCTGCTTCGCCTCGGTAGCTCACCCACGCAGCAACGGTCAAGCCGAGCGAGCAAACGCAGAAGTCCTCAAGGGCCTCAAGACCAGGAGCTTCAACATCCTTAAGGGCCACGGCAAGGGTTGGATTGACGAGCTCCCCTCAGTGCTCTGGTCCATACGCACAACCTCCTCGAGGCCTACAGGCGAAACGCCGTTCGCTCTGGTCTACGGAGCCGAGGCGGTCGTCCCCGCAGAAATCAAGCATGGATCGCCACGGGTCCTTGCCTTTAATGAGGACACCCAAGAGGGCCTCCACAACGACGACCTGCTGCTTCTCGAGGGACTGCGCCGTCAGGCCGCCCTCAGGGCGGCAGGGTACCAGCAAGACCTGCGACGCTACCACAGCCGCCATGTGCGCTCACGCACCCTTGAAGCGGGCGACCTCGTCCTCAGGCGAATCCTCTCCAGGGAAGGTCTCCACAAGCTCTCCCCGATGTGGGAAGGCCCCTACAGGGTCTCCCACGTCGCCAGGCCTGGCGCAGTACGCCTCGAGACCGAGGACGGCATCCCCGTCAAGAACCCGTGGAACATCGCGCATCTGCGCAAGTTCTACCCGTGATCACAGTCACGCCAGGCATTTTTTGTCTCTAGAGGGAAGCTCACGGCTTCACCTCCAAGCTTCTCAAAGCTTCTCCCGAGGCCCAGCCCTCCGAGCTCTCCTGCAAATGAGCCCCCGCAGGCCGCAGTGAACCTCTGCCACTAATGGGTGGTCCCCATGCCTCGACATGGAAGGAACGTTAGCTTGGCAAACCCAAGTGTAATGAACCGATTTTCATTCCAAGTGAACTTTGCGCTCCAGCGCCATTTTCGTTCCAAGTGAACTTTGCGCTCCAGCGCCATCTTCGTTCCAAGTGAACTATGCGCTACGGCGCCGCTACGTAATATTTTGGTGGTGAGTTTATTACAGCTTTATTTCATTTATTGAAAATGGGCACTTATATCTCTCCACATGCGTACCTCGCGAGCGGGGGCTGAGTACGGTGCCAGTGCCTCAAGTGACACACCAGCAGTACTGCAAAACCCAAGGATCCGAGCTTTGGCTAGAGGGCAGGCCCTCCCAAGCACGCCATCTCTTCAAAGGACCTTGGTACTCTCTCTCCTCGCAAGGAACGCCTGAGGGGACCTATAAGCGCGCATTAGTCCCTGATGCTGTGATCTAGCGTTTCGGCTCGCCCCTCTAACATCCACAGAGAGCGAAAGTCCCCACCAGGCCTGCGGAGGAGAACCCTCGGCCCCTGAAGGGGAGAACTCCGCCAGAGAAGGCCCACACCGGGAAAACGCCTCGCGAAGCTAAGTTTTTCGCCCACCTCAAGGGAATCCTCGCATTTTTCTCATAAGCACTCTGCGTCCCTCAAGCGGTTCTTTCCTTACTCTCCGTGGACTGCTTGCGCGTCAAAGGGGGGCCCTCAGCATCGCGACTTGAGGGCTCTTACCTCCCCAAGCCTTAAACTCCCCCCGGCCTTGCCGAGTCATTGCTCGAGCATACCGCAGCGGCAGGAGTCATAGCGCGAGGGGAAGGGTCCAACGACGCAGAGCGAAAAAGGCATGGAGATGAAGCAAAGACCCCTCGAAGGGAGCGCACACTTAATCGATAGCAAAATGTTTACGAAGTGAAGTAGTAAATTACAAGGTGGAAAATGAAATTCTCTAACGGGCAAACGCCCCTAAAAGCGCTGCAAGCGCGACGCGTTGCAGGAGGAGATTAGTCGGAGGCCTCAGCGTCGTCCTGGTCGCTCTCTTCTTCCTCCTCGGGCTCGCTCCCCTCGCCGCCTTCCTCTGCAGCGGCCCGCCTGAAGCGGCTGCAGAAGTCGTCCACCTGGTCGCGGACGGAGCTGGAGGCTTTCCACGCAGCGTCCCCCTCCAGTGGCTCGGTCACCGTGGCGAGGTCGAACCCGGGCTGGAGGTGGACGAGGTTGGAGAAGATGCGGTCCACCGCCACCGCCAGAAGCTGACGGCACTCCTCCTCAACCACGTCGCGGATCTCCGCGGTAGGGCCTTCAAGCGCCGCGAAGAGCTGCTCGAAGTACAGGAGGTAGGTGGCGGCGTCGGCGTGGCCCTGAGCCGGAACGCTTGGCGCCTCTGCCCCCAGCTTCGCGGCAAGCTCACGACCCCATCCCGTCAAGGACAGGAACATGCGCTCCCGTTGCTGCGACAGCACCTGCGCCGCCTGGATACTCTCCGCCGCCTCCACCGCCTTCTCCACGGCAGGCCCCACCTGCCGGGTCATCTCCTCCATATCCCCCGTGAGGGCGGCGAGGTCCCGGGAGGTGTCATCTCGGGCCTTCTCGGCGGCGAGGCGGCGATCGGCCTCGCGCTTCACCTTGGCGGCGAGCTTGGCGTTCTCCTTCTCGAGCTTCTTGACCCGGGCGCCGCTCTCCTCCAGCCTCGCCTTGAAGCGGTCCTCCTGCTTGGAGAATTTCTCCTTGTAGTCCTGGGAGACGGCGGCGCGGATCTTCTGCTCTTTCTCCCGGAGAGCCTTGTCGAGCTCCTCCTTCCGCTCGGCAAGCCGCGTGTTGGCGCGCTCCACATTTCCCTTGTGGGCGGCGACATCGCGCTCGAGCTTGCTGAGCGCCGTGGCGACGCTGTCCTCGCGGGCCTCGAGGGCCGTGCGCTGTCCGGACAGCTCCTGCTCCCTCAGCGCCAGCTGCTCGTCGCGCCGGCGAGCATCCTCCTCGCGCTCGCTCAAAGTGCGCCCGCGGGCCTCCAGGCCCGTGCGGAGCTCTTCGAGGGCGGTCCGCACCACCCCGGCATCCGCCAGGATTTTCTTCTCGAGCTCGACGAGCTCGTCGTGCTTCGCCGCCAGCGAGTGCTCTCCGGCCTCCCGCTCTGCCTTGGCTGCGGCGAGGTCCTCGGCAGCGGCTTGGCGCTCAGCCCTCAGGGGCTGCAGGAGCTCCTCAGCTTCACGCAAGGCCCCCTCGCGAACCTCCTCGGCAAAGCGCGCCGCCTCCTCGCGCTCCGCCTGCAGCGCCTGGTCGCTCTTGCGCCGGGCCTCTACCGCCGCGTGGAAGGCGGCCCAGGCGTCGGCGAGCTCGTCTCTCTGGCGGGCGAGCGCCTGGTCCTCGGTGGCCAGGTAGGCCTCGAGCCCCTCCAGGGACTCCCGCACGAAGCGGAAGGCGACGTCGCGACGCCCTCGACCCCAGTCGAACCGGCCCAGAGCAAGGCCCTGGGGCGGACCGCGCGGCCTAGAAGGGCCCGCGCCCGCGTCCGGCTCCGCGGCAGACGCCCTCGCGTGGGCCTGGGGGCTCGGAGGCAGGACCTCTTCCGTGCTCGGTCCCCGGCCCCCTGTGCTTCCCCCCTCGTGCGGCACCTCCCGATCCGCCTCCGGGACAGGGGCGTGAGGCCCGGCCCTTGCGGTTTCCTCCTCCCCCGCGGTGCCCGGTGGCGGCGGTGGAGTGCCCTCCCTGCGAGACTTGGGAGGGCTCGGCGCCGACTCGGCACCCGCAGGAGCCTCTGGCTGCGCTGGCGGGGTAGCTGCGCGGGGAGGAGTGGGCGCCCTCTCCACCTGCTCCTCCACCCGCTCTGCCTCGGGTGGCGGCGCAGATGCTTCCGCCTGAGGTACCTCCTCCCGAGAGCCTGTAGGCCTCGAGGCCTCCGCCGCCGCGGCCTCGCCGGCCTCAGCCTCTGGTGCGGCGTCAGGGGCGGCCCTCTTCACGTCTGCGGCCTTCCGAAGCCTGCGGCGCTTCGCAGGAGCGGGGCTGCTGTGGTGAAAGGCAAAGAATTGGTCAAGAAACAAGAGCAAGCAAGCCGGACTCAGAAAGGAAAGAGAATGGTAAAAGAATCTTACCTCGTCTTTTTGGCGCGGGTGTCCACCCACGTCATGCCAGGCGAGCGCCATGAAGGCACAGCCCGCGCCTCCGCCTCGAGGGCCTCCTCGGCTTTCCTCCGGCGGGCCTGTCGTGGGCCGCCTTAGTCCTCGGCTCGTAGCGCCCCGCCGCGGCCTCCTCGCTGTCGCCGGAGGAATGCTCGTCAGCCTCCCCCGCCGGGGGCGCAACGCCGGCAGAACTCCCCACGCCCGCCGAGCTCCATACGCCGGCAGAGGGCCCCGCCCTCGTCTCCGCGTCGCCCTGCTCCGAGTCAGACGCGCTTGGCGACTCGGTGGTGCCCGCTGGCATGGGCCCCTCCTCCTCTTCATCCCCCGCCAGGCCTAGCGGGGTGAATGCGGGCGCGTCCGTCAGGATGGCCCGGCGTTTGTCCGGAACCTCAAAGAGAAGCCGTATCGCTACGTGAACCCTCTTTGGCACCTCCGGGTTGACGAAGAGGCCTCCTAGGATGACCTCGACGACTCCGGGGCGGTGGTCGCTCAGGTGCAGCCGCAGCGAGTCTGTAGGCCCTGAGTACGCCCACATCGCCTTCTTGTGCGCCTGCAGGGGGGCGATGCGGCGCCTCACGAACTCCGCCGCCACCATCTGGCCGGTCAGGCCGTGCTCGCGAAGCGCCTTCAGGTGGCCCACGAGGCCGGCTATCTCCTGCCCCTCCAGGGAGCGCATGCTCCAGTGGGTGTTCTTCACCGGCGCCGCCTCGGGGACCTCAAGAAGGGAGCTCTCCGAGGGAACGCGGATGAGGAACCACTTCTGCCTGAAGTCCTCCACCTTCTTCGACACCGCCGTCACAGGCTTGTCGCCGTTCCAGGCCATGGGGATATAGACATCTCCCATGCCGTCCGCGATGCGGAAGGATACACAGCCCGTCCGCTCCTTCCTCGCAGTATTCCGCAGAGCGTAGAAGCTTCGGAAGAGAGCGATGGAGGGCTTCACTCCCAAGTACGCCTCACACAAGAAGGCGAAAATGGAGAGGACAAGGATGGCGTTGGGGTGGAGGTGCAGAAGGTGGACCTGGTAGAACTCGAGGACGGCCTCGAGGAAAGGAGAGTACGGCGGCACCAGCCCAGCGAAGAGAGTGTGGAGGAAGATGGGGTAGTAGCCGGCGGGAAAGCGTCCGGTCCGTGCAGGCAGAATGGCGCTGGCGCCGTGCTCGTTGTGCTTCCCGGCGACCAGGTGCTGGATCTTATCCAGCGCCGTCGCGTCGATGCGTGCCCCGACCAGAGCGGGGCCGAACTCCGCCTCTCCCTGTGCGCCATGGCGGGCCGAGGCCGCTGTCTTCTTGCCCTTGGATCCTCCCATTGTCGGCGAAGAACGGGAGCTCGGAGGACGGAAGGAGTCGGCCGGAGATGGGAGTCTAGGAGGCGGAGAACCGATGGACTGGAGAGACAAGACTGGACGGGGTAATGACTGCGGCTCGGACAGCGCGCGGCTTTTAACCCCGTCCGTGCGGTTACCGAGGCGCGGTAGTGGAGATCGTGGCGGGCGTGGTGGCCCCCCCCCCCCGCTACGCACGTTCCCGCCGGAGTAGCCGAGACGCCGCGAATCCTCCACCAGGTGACGCGTGTCCCGCGGCGCTTCGCCCGCAGCTCCGGGCCCGCGACGCTTCGCCTGCGGTTTTGGGCCCCACGACGCTTCGCCTGCGGTATTGGGCCCATGACGCTTCGCCAAGTCCCAATCGGCCTCGACGTGCCCATCATGGGCCCCGGGGCTACTGTCGGCCCAGTGGATTCTAGGGTGTGCATAGCCCACTCTCCACGGGCTGCGCACGCGACAGCGTCTACAAAACGACTAAGGACCAAGCCAACCGCTTGGAGGGTTCCCCCCGAGGGAGAAACCCCTACGGGGGACCTGAGGCGCTGGAAGGGGCCTGAAGGGGGCTCCCCCCGAGGGCGTCCCGCTCGAGGACTCTCTCCCCCTGCAGGGAGCCGGTCCGGCCCTTCCCCCTCGAGAGCCTCAGGCCCCTGAGGGGATACTTCGCGACGAAGGAAGCGCTGCAGAGCGCACATGGGCTCTGCTGCGGCCGCAGGGTGACGCGCGCGTCTGCGCGCACGGCAGCAACAGCGTCACAGTTGCCGCTCCCATGATAAAAGGGGTCAACAAAGTTCTGTGTCCCCTGCGCCGCCAACGAAGCTTTCCTCTTTGGTGATAAAGCAGTTGGCCGGCACAACGCTCCAACGACGACGTCACTGCGGGCACACCCCACGGTCTCCGCCGCGCCTGCGAGCCGCTCTGCCAAGTCTGCAACTTGTCGGCCACAATGCGCCGCTTTAACACGGAAGAGGCGCGTCCAAGGACGGAGGAGACAGCTGCTCTGCCACGAAGACAGGCTTTGCGACCATGGACCGAGTCCATGAACGAGCAAGCAGTAGTGCACCCCACTCCGCCACTGGTGGCCATGTGGGAACCCGTCCACTGCGCAGATCGCAGGGATGAGGCCCGGGGCAGCTATTTAAGGAGAAGGGGCACTTCCGTAGGAGGGGATCGAAGAAACTCGGTCCCCAGCTCAATAGCGTCCTCCACCTCCGGACCCTCTGAAGGCCCGGAGGCTAGTTGTACAACAGTCACCACAGTGCAATCGAGACAAGCAGGAGTAGCGGTGTTACCTCACCTTGAGGGCCGTGAACCTGGGTAAGGGCCGGTGTCACTCTATGTCGTGCAGTTCCGCTCCAAGCACCGCGAGCAACGTCGCGGCGTGCATCGAGGGTTGTTTGACCTCCGTGTTCAGTCCCCCTTCGAACCTCTTCCCGGGGCAAGACTACCCCTGTTACGTGGGAGTTCATTCCTCGACAACAAGTGTTTGCTTCTGGGACAGAAAGAAGTAGGTAAACTGACTCAATATAAAGTAAAAGATAGGCCCTTCGCAGAGGGAAGCAGGGATACAAGCATGTGCTAGAGCTTTTTAGTTTTTATAGGTTTTTGAAATCATATAGAGAGCATAAAAATAAGTTTTTGAGTGGTGTTTGTCGTTGTCAATGAATGGTAATGGGCACTCTACCCCCCTTGTCAACCAGACTTTCAAGAGCGGCTCCCATGAAGTACGTTATTTCTACCCAAGAGTAGATCATCCCTCTTATTCTCTTTTGTTTACACATGTAAATTTTTAAAACATGGTTTGACACTCCTCCCCACCATTGCATACACAATCCATGGCTAACCGAATCCTCGGGTGCCTTCCAACAATCACATACCATGGAGGAGTGTCTATATAAAATTGTATAATACTTTGAAGCATAAATTTTTACAAAACCATGTGAAGAGAATGATGGTGAAAGTTGTAATTAATTGGGACTGGGCACCCCATTTGCCAGCTCTTTTTACAAAGTTAATGGATAAGCGGATGTATATG
Organism: Poa annua; assembly: GCA_026929855.1. NCBI lineage: Eukaryota > Viridiplantae > Streptophyta > Magnoliopsida > Poales > Poaceae > Poa > Poa annua. The sequence continues at coordinate 22,798,317 of CM049439.1, read as the reverse complement.
CCACTAGTCCGGTTGTGAAAGTCTGTATAAAAGCAAATGACAAGGTTGATATCCGTAACACCACATACTTCCTCATGAGATAATAAACATTGACACAAATAAGGGATAATAAGTTTTGAATAAAGGTAGCACATGAAGTATTTGCTTGGAATGACAGAAAATACCATGTAATAGGTAGGTATGGTGGACACAAATGGCATGGGTTTTGGCTCAAGGTTTTGGATGCATCAGAAGAATTCCTCTCTATACAAGGCTTTGGCTAGCAAGGTTATTTGAAGCAAACACAAGTATAAAATATGACAACAAGACGTATATAAAAAACATATTGCAAGCATTATAAAACTCTACATTGTCTTCCTTGTTGTTCAAACACTTTAACTAGAAAATATCTAGACCTTAGAGATACCAAACATGCAAACTAAATTTCAACAAGCTCTACGGTAGTTCTTCACTAATAGGTTTTAACTACATGATGCAAGAGCTTAAACATGATCTACTTGAGAGCTCAAAACAATTGCCAAGTACCACAACATACAAGATAACAATCCCATAAGAGCATGTATATCTGTTCATTATACCATCTACCACATTTAGCATTTTCTGTTTCCAACCAAACACCAATCAACTTACTTAAACATAAACTCTCCAAGTAATTAACAATGAAACAAGAGAGTATAACATAAGAGAACTAACAGCTCTAAACAAGAGATGCATGAAAAACAAGAGCTGAAAGTATCGAAGTAACATAGAGGAATACTCAACAAATATAAGTGAAGAATACGAGTATTCATAAGAAAAAGAGGAGCGTGTCTCTCTCCCACAAAGGAATGCTAGGATCCATTTTATTCAGAGAATGAAAATAACAAACAGAAATAAAAACAAACAGACGCTTCAAGTAAAGCACATAAGATGTGACGGAATTAAAATATAGTTTCACTAGAGATGACCTGATAAGTTGTTGATGAAGAAGGGGATGCCTTGGGCATCCCCAAGCTTAGACGCTTGAGTCTTCTTGAAATATGCTTGGGTGACCCACGGGGGCATCCCCAAGCTTATGCTTTTTCATCTTCTTGATCACATCATATCATACTCTCTCTGATCTTTGAAAACTTCCTTCACACCAAACTTTTCATAAACTTCATTAGAGGGGTTAGTACTCAAAAACATTAATCCACTTTGGTTCTGCTGTGACACATTGCAAAAAGTCAATAAAACATTAGCTACAGCCCTCTATGATAGAGAACCTTGCTTAAAGTCCACAAGAGAAAATGCAAAAAACAGAGACAGAATCTGTCAAAACAGAACAGCCAGTAAAGATGAATTTTTTCGAGGCACTTAACTTGCTCAAATCAGAAAACTCAAAACTAATGAAAGTTGCGTACATATCTAAGGATCACGCACAGAAAATATCAGACGTTTTCAATTTTTCTGTAGGGAGTTATGAATTAAATGGTGGACAGAAGAAAACTGTTTCTGCGTAGAAATCCAAATCTAGTATCAACTTACTACTAGAGGCTTAACTTGTGACAACAATGCAATAAAGTAAAGATACAAAGGATTTGTTACAGAGGTAAGAATGCTCCTTGACCCTAAAACATGGGTTGTCTCCCAAGAGCGCTTTTCCTTAATGCCTTTTAGCTAGGCTTGATAGTTATAATGATGCTCTCATGAAAATAGAAAATGAAGCAAAAGGAGCATCAAGAAGCAAATTCAAAACACATTTTAAGTCTAACCCACTTCCTATGCATAGGAATCTTGTACACAAATAAATTCACAAAGAACAAAGTGACAAGCATAGGAAGATAAAACAAGAATAACTTCAAAACTTTTAGCATATAGAGAGGCTTTTTAGTACCATGAAAACTTCTACAACCTTATTTTCCTCTCTCATAATAATTTTCAGTAGAATCATGAATAAACTCAACAATATAACCATCACATAAAGCATGCTTTTCATGATCTATAAACACATAATTTTTATCAAGCTCCAAAATAGTGGGAGTAAAACGTTCAAACCCACTTTTAACACTGTTATAACAAGATGATTGATCATTCTCAATAGATATGGGGCTCCAAGATAGAGTCAAGACCTCTCCAATACCATTTTCAATAGTAGTACAATTAATATTATCAAATAACATAGGACCATCATCTAGAGCTTTGTCATAAACATTTTCTAAACAAACTTCTGTAGTACCATGCATTTCGAAATTAGGCACAAATAAAGGATTTTCATAAGATTTATCAAAATAGCATGGATTATCATATATAACAGTAGCATGATTATTCTCACAAGTTTTACTCATAGGGGATATTTCAAGAGAATCCACAGGAACATAACATTCATCCTCCTTTGGTAAGCCTGGGGGACAATCAAATAGTGTAAGAGATGAAGAGTTACTCTCATTAGAAGTTAGGCATGGGTAGCTAATCCATTCTTCCTCCTTTTGTTCATCACTCTCCTCTTCTTTTTCATTTAATGAGCTTTCAGGTTCAGCAATTTCTTCTTCCACAGATTCCTGCAAACTTTGGATACATTCTTGTGCATTACTGAGTCTCTCTTTATAATCAATGATATAACAATTATTGATGAAATTTTCTATGCAATAATCAAGGATAGAAGAAACATAATCTTTAAGGTTATAACAAGCAACACAGGTTTCATAATTTTAAGACATGAAGGATTCTATTTCAGAAGCTCCCATAAATAAAACATATTGTTCTACTTCTTCGAATCCAAGGTCAATATAGTTATTCCAATGATAGTTCACAATTAAAACTTCCTTACTAAAGCCACATTGGAATTTAAGATGTTTATTATCCTGTTCAAAGCAGCAATTTATTTCATGGCGTTTAAGCAAAATTTCAGCAATTGTATTCAACTTTTCTAACACGCCTCTCATGACTTTCCCTTTATATGATTCCCTATACTCCATAAATAATTCCATAGAGGTTCTAGCATGTTCTTCCATAACAACAGTTTTTTAGATTTTCGGTTTTTTAATTTTTATGGTTTTTTGGATAAAACAAGACAAAAATAAACTACACAAAAGTAAACTAAGAAAAACAATACTAGACAAAAGTAAACTAAACAAGACACAACTAAACAGAAATAAACTAGACAAGACAAAATAAAATAAAAACAGAGAGAGAGGTAGAGGGTACTCCCCAGGTGAACTTATGAGTAGAGCTATGCTCCCCGGCAACGGCGCCAGAAAATGGTCTTGATAACCCACAAGTATAGGGGATCGCAACAGTCTTCGAGGGAAGTAAAACCCAAATTTATTGATTCGACACAAGGTTGAGACAAAGAATACTTATAAGCCTTAACAGCGGAGTTGTCAATTCAGCTGCACCTGGAAAAGCACTAGTAACAGGGGTGATGTGAAAGCAGCAGTAATATGAGAGCAATAGTAACAGTAACACAGAGACAATGCCACCAGAAAATAGTTGCTTGCGTGGAGTTGACTTTAGAGCAATGATGATGACAGAAGGACCGGGGTTCCCAGCTATCTACACTAGTGGTAACTCTCAAAGAACAAGTGTTGGGTGAACAAATTACAGTTGGGCAATTGACAGTATTGAAATAACATTAAGATAGAACATCAGCTTATTAATCATGTAGGCATGTTTTCCATATATAGTCATACGTGCTCGCAATGAGAAACTTGTATAACATCTTTTGTCCTACCAGCCCGTTTGCAGCGGGGCCTCAAGGGAATCTACTGGTAATTAAGGCACTCCTTTTAATAGAGCATCGGAGCAAAGCATTAGCACTTAGTGAAAACATGTGATCCTCATATCTAAACCATCCCCTCCAGTTATCCCAGTTGCTGTCTGAAACATCCCAAAATTTTGGAATGTTTAAAAATCACTAAGATTTAAAACTTTTATTTCAGATTAAAATAAAATTATCAATATCCAAGAAGGACAACTAAAAAGGATTATTATGAATTATTCAAAAGTATTATGATATTATTTCAATCAAGCAAACTTTATTTTCAAACTTTAGTGTTGAACTATAAATAAATATTCTAAAAAATAACCTTAACACCATATTTTTAAAGTACTTTAAACTATTTAAAGTATTCCTATTTAAAAAAAATGTTTTGGATAAATTATTTAATTCAAAAACATTATAACTGGATTCTTATTAAACCCTAGATAAATATTTATAGTCACAAAACTATTTGGAACATCCTCTATTTTATTTTAAAAATATAAATTTGATTCAAGTATTTGATTTTGAAAATGGATTTGAAATTATTATTTTAAACATAGGTATTGTGATATTCCTTTTGATTTTCTTAAGAAACAAATCCTTTTATTAAAACTATATTTTAACTTCAGCAAAAAGAGTCAAAAAGGTATCGAATCAATATTTCAAGTTATCATTTTTGAAAAGTATTCAAAACATGTGTGTGACTGTTTTAAATGATAGATATGATTTTTAGAATTTTTTAGAGACTAGTTTGACTTAATTTGGAATTATAAAACAAAAGTTATAAAAGAAATAAGAAAAACAGAAAAAGAAAAAGAAAAGGAAAACAAAATAAAAAGGGTTCAGTCGGGCCAGCCCTAGCCAGCCCAGCTCGAACCAGCTGCACGTGCGACGCGCAAAGGCCCAACAGCAGCCCAGTTCTGGCCGCGGCCCTCTCTCCTCCTCTCTCTCTCGCTGACAGTGGACCCCACCCGTCAGTCGTCCCCTACCTCTAACCGTGCCCACGACCGGAGCAAGCGACGCACGATGCCGCCCCACTCCCCACTCCCTCGAGTCCCCCCCACGACGCGCCCACGGCCTATTTCAAATGCCCACGACCCCGGCCTCCTTTTCCCTCTTCCCCTTCTTCGAATCGTGCCCCATTTCCCCCACAAAAGCTCGCCGGAGAACCACAGCGCCACCGCCGCAAACCTTCAAAATTCCGGCGAGGCAAGCGTTCCCCCGAACCCGACAGCATCCGCACTTATTCCCCTCTCTATGTCGCATCCTCCTTACACTTGTTTTCGGATTTTTACGCAGCCGAAGCCTCGGCTTCGTCCATAATCCGAGCGTCGCCGGAGTATCCGCATCTCCGTCCGAGCACCGCCTCTGCTCCAGGACGATATCCTCGACGAAGACCACCCCTTCGTCACCGCCGTGCTGCGCCGCGCCTCCCCAGCATCTCTCTCTAGCCCAAGCACCACTGGAGTGACGAGGACATCCTCGCCGAAGCCGTCCGCCGTCGTCCTCTCCATCTCCGGCCAGCCCCGCCGCCCACTTTTGGTCAACGCGACAGCAACCGTCCGATCGAAGCTCTACGGCCACGATCAGAAGTTTGCAGCGAAGAGGTATCATTCTATGACAACCGTCAGATCTAGATCTTGTGGCTCAGAACAGACCACTTAATGAAATAGATCCAGCCAATAGGAGCTTGCCACGTCACCCAGACATTTTCCGAATTAAATTCCGAATAGAATTAAATGGTAGTTTTGCAGAAAGGCCCCTGATAATTCAAACCATCATATCTTTTAAACCAGAGAGCCAAAATTGACAAACTTTATACCATTGGAAAGCCCTTGACTTGTAGAAGCTTTTAGCACTGTTGGAATTCAATTTTGACTAGTTTAAATGTATTCAAATTTCAAATGGAAATTTTGAGTAAATTTGACCTAGGTTTAAATCCATAAGTCCAAAATTTTCAAATAAAATACTTTTGGAAACTTTAGGATCTGTCTAATAATGTTGCACTGTTAAAATTAATTTTTAGCAATGTCATTTCCATTTGAAAATCAGAAACCCGAATTGTATGTTTTAACATAGTTTAAATTCTATTAACCTTATTAAATTATTTTCTTCTACAAAAATAACACAAGTAATGTATTTTGACCATAAGTATCAATACTAAGCCTACTAAACCTCTTTTGAAATACAAACTTATAAAGATGTGTTTAAAACTTGTTAATAATAATTTTATCTAATGAAATGTGTTTTATAAATCAAAGACTCAATTTGTGTAATTTAGATATAACTTAAATTCTATAAATCATGTTAATGAGAAACCTTTTGCAAAATGTCACTAAAATAACTATAGATCCAGAGAAAACAACACTAAACTTCATTAGATCCATATGATTCATAAACATGTGAAGTTGATTAAAATCTTGTGACCTTCTTAAGTCACCACCTAAGTTTGAAGATGGTGTTACCTCCTTTTGACAAAAGCATTGTGCAAATATTTTGAACATGACCAAACATTACAATACTAAAACAATACTTCAACCTATTCAGATTTGAAATATTCAAATTTGATTTAGACCATCCCATGACCACAAATGGCAAACCCTAAGTCCTATCATATTAAATCCTTTTGTAAATTGAATTATGTGATAAGACTTGACTTTAAAATAAATGAACTAAATAAAACAACTAATGATGAACACATTATTGTGATGTATGCTTTTATGTGTTATGTGTTTGTTCGAATTGTTTGTTATTGTACTTCTCTTTCCTCGTATAGATTGAACGAAGTGAAACGTTCTTCGTTGAAGAGAGTGTGAGAAACGACAAACTTTCAAAAGGCAAGTGACGCTCATAAACCTCCTACTATTTTTGATATATTGCATAGTAGTATTTTCTGTAGAATGCATGTTAGGAATTGTTGTGGATACTATATTATGCTATGCTCCTATTTAGTGTGTAGCCCTCCCCCACCTTGAAACGTAGTAGCACCATACATGGTAGGATGCTTAGTCAAGCAATAAAAATGTTTTTGATTAGTTGGATAGTGAAAATTAACTGAAACTAATCAGTGAACTACCTGGGTGCTGGTTGGAGAACCATGGTGGGTGGCTACTCAGGGGGTCCATTTCTATGGTTCATGTCTATGGTAATTACCCTTGGTGGAAGCGCACAATTGTGGAAAGTCACCCAGGCTCAAAGAGATTGTAGACGCACCTTGTTTAGAAGCTTCCAGTGCAGCCACATGTCATATGGGCTCTGTCTTGACCATATAAGTTGCGAGACCCCGAGATCCGCGTGGCCGGCAGATGTAGGGGGTGATAGGTGGGGATGGGTCCGCTTTATGGATTTTGGGGAAATGCTTCTGAAAGGTCTCGTCTCGGTCTTCTCTTTTCCATTTCATAATTGGGTGACATGGACGAGGGAATGATTGGGTCTTGTGGTGAAAGTGCACACCCTCTCGAGAGTTGAAAACTAAGTATACTTAGCCGTGTCCCCGGTTATGGACATTTGAGCGACTAGACAGGGCAGATGTTGAAGATCTCCTCATCCCAATTTCATAATAAAATTTGATGGGTGAACAAGGGTTTGGGAGAGCTCACTGGTATCTATCGGTGGTGCTCGTTGTGAGTAGTTTTCAAAGTTGTTCACCGGTATCTATCGGTGGTACTCTTTGTTGTCAAAGGTGTTCACTGTTATCTATCAGTGGTACTCTTTGTCTAAGTCGAAAAATGGATTTATAAATGATAGGACAAAGTTGGCTTTTATGCAAATCAGCCTCAAACTCCACCTGGCCAAATATGCATATAGTATAGACTTACTAGATTAGTCAACATAGTGTCATCTTGCCACCACAATTCAATTGTGCTGACCCAATATAGTTTGTGCTGCAACTCACCATTGCAGGACCCTCTGACGAAGAGTGAAGGTCGTTAGGGTCGCGAGTCTCCAACCAACATGCCTTGCCTGTGGCACATGATGAAGATGGAGCTCACCTTATCCATTCGCTTTCCGCTGTGTGTTTATTTAGGTTGAGCTAGCCTTGAGCTATGCACCTTGTATCGAACCTTTTATTACTGGATCGTCGTGTAATGAATATTGATGCAATGTTATGATATTTCATCTTAAACTGTGTGTGCTAGCAAGTCGATCCAGGGACTAGCACTATACACAGGAGGTCGCTACCTTATAATAAAAGGGGGGCCTTTACACTGTCACTCTGGGGCCTCGGGTTCCGAACAGAGACATGTGCAAACAATTTGTAGATACAATCTAAGCAATAATTATAGAGCTTAAATCTAAGATCATGCCACTCGTGCACTAGTGACAAGCATTAAACACAACAAGATTGCAGCAACAATAACTTCACAAACTTATAGATAGACTGATCATAATGTAACAATTCATCGGATCCCAACAAACACAACACCGATTACATCATATGGATCCCAATCATGTAAGGCAGCTCATGAGATCATTGTATTGAAGTACATGGGAGAGAGAGTACCATCTAGCTACAGCCAGGAACCCGTAGTCCATGGGGGAACTACTCACAAACCATCATGGAGTCGAAGTGGAGGCGGTGGAGTCGATGGAGATGGCTCCGGGGGTCAATCCCCGTCCCAGCAGGGTGCCGGAACCGGAACTTCTGACCCCCGAAACTTGTCTTCGATGGCGGCGGCGCTGCGGAACTCTTCTCGGGAAAAGGCTCGCGTGTTAGGTCTTACAAATCTTGGGGGTATAAGTAGGCGAAAGGGCGAAGGCGGTGGAGGCTCGAGGGCCCCACACCCTATCCTCGCGCGGCAAGGGGGGGACCCGCGCCGGGAGGGGGTGTGGGACCCTCGGGGCTCCCCTCCGTGTACTCTTCGGTGTTCTGGAACCTCCCGGGAAAAATAGGAAGTTTGACGTTTCGTTTGTCCAATTCCGAGAATATTTCCTTAACAACTTTTCTGAAACCAAAAACAGCAGAAAACAGGGAACTGGCACTGTGGCATCTTGTTAATAGGTTAGTCCCTGAAAATGCATAAAATGATATAAAAGTGTATATAAAACATGTAGCAAGTGACATAATATAAGCATGGAACATAAGAAATTATAGATACGTTTGAGACGTATCAGCCTTCCAAACCACCCTTATTATTCTTTTAGCCACAACATCCTGGTGCCAGGAACCAACGCTAAACACTTGCTTGTTTTTGAGTGAACAAATTGAGAGATGATCTTCTACGTGCATATTGTTATTGCTTGACTTGATCCTTTTACAAAGTTGTCATGAGTGTTTGATTCATTAGATTATTGTATTGTTCTTCTTGAAGCTTAAATCATCTTTAAATATCTACTTTGCACGGTTGATTGTTCTCTAGTACTAATTCATTGAAAGTTTTGCTTTGTTCTTCCTACTTGTTTATTCATTACTCATTTGATATCAATATAAACTACAGCTTTTATTCATTTGATCTCAGTTTACATGCATTACATTATTATATGATCAAGATTGTGTGAAAGCATGTCACTTCAGAAATTATTCTTGTTATTGTTTTACCTACTCGAGGACGAGTAGAACTAAGCTTGGGGATGCTTGATACGTCTCAAACGTATCTATAATTTCTTATGTTCCATGCTTATATTATACCAATTGCTACATGTTTTATATACACTTTGCATTGTTTTATGCATTTTCTGGGACTAACCTATTAACAAGATGCCACAGTGCCAGTTCCCTGTTTTCTGCTGTTTTTGGTTTCAGAAAACCAGTTAAGAAAATATTCTCGGAATTGGACGAAATTAATACCAAAGTCCCTATTTTTTACGGGAGGTTCCAGAACACCGAGAGCTAACGGAGAGGGGCCACGAGGCCCCCACCTCCTGCCGCGCCAGCACCTGATGACGGGGCCTCGTCCCTCCACCGCGTTCGCCCTTTCGCCTACTTAAAGCCCCCGACAATACAAGACCTAAGACCCGAACACTTTTCCACGAAACATTACGGAGCCGCCGTCGTCGTCAACCCTGATACGTCTCCAACGTATCTATAATTTCTTATGTTCCATGCTATATTATACCAAGTTATTACATGTTTTATATGCATTTTATATAGTTTTATGCATTTTCTGGGACGAACCTATTAACAAGATGCCACAGTGCCAGTTCCCTGTCTTCTGCTGTTTTTGATTTCAGAAAAGTACTTAAGGAAATATTCTCGGAATTGGACGATTTCTTTTCAGAAGTCAGTTTTTATTTGGGAACGTTCCAGAAAACCGAAGACGAGACGAAGTGGGCGACCGAGGCGCCGTCACCAGGTCCTCGCGCGGCAGGCTTCTGAGCCACGCGAGCACGTGGTGTGGGCCCCTCGGGGCGCCACCGACTTCGCCCTTTCGCCTACATATACCCTCCAGACCAAAAACCCTAACAGGGTGTTCATATTTTCCTCCACGGGTCCCGAGCCGCCGCCGTCGTCAACACCAATTCGGGAGAGATCAGAACTCCTCCCCGGCACCCTGCCGGGAGGGGGAATCGTCACCGGAGGCCTCTACGTCGCCATGACCGCCTCCGGACTGATGCGTGAGTAGTCTACCCTTGGACTACGGGTCGATAGCAGTAGCTAAATGGTTGTCTTCTCCTCTTGTGCTATCATGTTTAGATCTTGTGAGCTGCCTATCATGATCAAGATCACCGTTATGTAATACTTCATGTTGTGTTTGCTGGGATCCGATGAATATTGAGTACTAAAGTTATTGCTTCATAATATATCATGTGTGTGCTATTTAATGATCTTGCATGCTCTCCGTTACTTGTGTATGCTCTGGCCAAGTAGATGCTTGTGACTCCAAGAGGGGGTATTTATGCTCGATAGTAGGTTCATGTCTCTATTAAATCTGGGGTGGTGACAGCTAGCTCTAAGGTTATAGATGTACTGTTGCTACTAGGGATAAAACAGTAGTACTTTGTCTAAGGATGATGTTACTTACTTACTTTACACACAGTGCTTAAGGCGATAATCTGTTGCATGCAACTTAATACTGAAAGGGGTGCGGACGCTAACCGGAAGGTGGATTATTAGTCATAGATGCGGTTGGAACGGTCTATGTATATTGTTGTAATGCCCGAATGAATCTCACACTAGACATCATAACATTGGTATATGCATTGGTTTGCTCATCATTATTCTATCAATTGCCCAGCTGTAATTTGTTTACCCTCATGAATGTTATTATTATTTATGGAGAGACACCACTAGTGAACTGTGGACCCCGGTCCTTCTCTTTAATCTGATAAACCACAAACTGCAAACCTGTTACTTTCTGCAAACAAACATCTTTCTTCCACACATACGTTTAATCCTTTGTTACAGCAAGCCGGTGAGATTGACAACCTCACCGTTAAGTTGGGGCAAAGTATGTTGATTGTGTTGTGTGCAGGTTCCACGTCACTTACGTCGCAGACTTTTCTGGCGCCGTTGACACCTCGGGGGAATTCATTATTTCCTACTGGTTCGATAACCTTGGTTTCACAACTGAGGGAAACTTGCCGCTGCACTACTTCATACCTTCCTCTTGGGGTCTCCCAACAACACACCCACCGTGTGCATCAAGCAATTTTTCTGGCGCCGTTGCCGGGGAAATAAGAGTTCCTTTGAAGACCTTCACACTCCTCCGTCAACTTCATTGCCGATGATTTGAAGATTCTTCTACGAGGGGAGTTTTCGCACTTCCAATCTTTTTATTTTATTATTGTCTTGCTTAGTTTATTTTTATTACTGTCTTGTTTGCTTAATATCAAAAAACACAAAAATACAAAAAAAAATAGTTACTTGCAATTTATTTTATTGTCTTGTTTGCTTAATATCAAAAATACAAAAAAATTAGTTACTTGCATTACTTTGTTTATTTCGGTTTGCATATTTTATTTTCAGTTTTGCATTTTGTATGCATTTGTTATTTCGGTTTGTTATTATGTCTAGTTGTTTATTTGCTATCAATGGCTTTTCTCTATGAAACTAGATCTTGTTGGCAAGGTTGCTCCACGGAAAATGAACGAAGATATTATAGGAATTACCGTTTGTCACAAAAAGGGATGTACTTATGGAAATTGTTAAATCAACTAGAGGGATATGCTAGAAATTTATGCTATCTATTTGGCAAAACTTTTTGCTTTAATGAATCTAATTGTCATAGGAAGTCTAAACACTTTCCTTTCCAATGTGCTTGTAATGAAAATGAAACCCTAGCTTCTTATGTTAAAGGTTACTATAATGCTTATGAGGTAGAAAGGATGGAAGAATTTATTATCTTTAAGGGTGCACTTGAAATTAGTTCTTATCTTGAGCATAAGATTGATGCCCCTTATAAATCTGAAAGTCTTGCTATACTTAAATATTGTTTTGATAACTATAAGAATGAAAACTCTTATATTACTGAACATGTCAAGAGGATTTTTCCTCATACAGAAGAAACCATTGTCTTGCAGGAACCTATAGAAGAAGAAATTGTTGAACCTGAAAACTCATTAGATGAAAAAGAGGAGGAGAGTGAAGAACAAAAGGAGGATCTACCTCCTAAAGATAGTAATTCTTTAACTCTTACATTATTTGATTGCACCCCATGCCTGCCTAAGGAGGAAGTGTGCTATATTGTTGAATGTCATGAATCTATTGAAATATCTACTTTTGATAAATTTGAAAAAAGCATGTTCCTTGACTCAAACAAAATGGAAATAACAGAAAGTAAAAATGTGGTCCCCAATGTTATATATGATAATGCTTTAGATGATGGTCCTATGCTTATCAATAATCCTCCATGTTTAGAAGTTATTACTCATTTATGTGAGAATAAAAATGATATAATTGCTGCTTGTAATGGTACTCTTACTCATGAGAGTCCTACTTTGTTCTTGAATTCTCCTAATTACACCATGGAGGAGAAATTTGCTTATGTTGAGAGATACTTATGTGCTTTGCAATTGTCTCTAGTTCCAAATCTTTGTTGCAACCATGATCTTAAACTTGATATTGATCTTAGTAACTATTTTGAAAGAGGAAAGCATGCTAATGAATTCCAAAATAAATTTAATGATCCTCTTTATGTGCCTATATTATCTAAGTTGAATGATTCTTGTGGTTATATGGTTGAATTTATTTCTACTACTGAAAATTATTATGAGAGAGGAGAATATGGTTGTAAAAGTTTTCATGGTACTAAAACACCTCTCTATATGCTAAAAGTTTTGAAGTTACTCTTGTTTTATCTTCCTATGCTTGTCACTTTGTTCTTTGTGAATTTATTTGTGTGCAAGATTCCTATGCATAGGAAGTGGGTTAGACTTAAATGTGTTTTCAATTTGCTTCTTGATGCTTCTTTTGCTTCATTTTCTATCTTAATGATAGCATCATTAGAACTATCAAGCCTAGCTAAAAGGCATTAAAGAAAGCGCTTTTGGGAGCCAACCCATTATCTTTTATTTTCAGCTTTAGTCAAGGACTTGTCCTACCTCTGTAGCAATTCCTTTGTATCTTTATTTTATTGCATTGTTGTGTCAAGATAAGCCTCTAGCTGAAAGTTCATGCTAAATTTGGATTGTTGTGCTGAAACAGTTTTCTGCTGTCCACCGTTAAATTCATAACTCTTTACAGAAAAATCGGATGGACCTGGGATTTTTTGTGCGTAATACTCAGATATATATGCAACTTTCATTAGTTTTTAGTTTTCTGATCTGAGCAATTTAAGTGCCTCGAAAAAATTCGTCTTTACGGACTGTTCTGTTTTTGACAGATTCTGCCATTTATTTTGCAGTGCCTCTTTTGCTATTTTGATTGGATCTTTTTATCCTATGAAGTATCAGTGGCTGTAGCTAATGTCCAGTAGCATTGGTAGCAATTGTGTTCCTACAGAATATTATAATTTTTCGTGCACTAACCCTCTAATGAAGTTTACTCTAAGTTTGGTGTGGAGGAAATTTTCAAGGATCAAGAGAGAAGGATGATATGATGTGATCAAGAGGATAGTAAAGCCAAAGCTTGGGGATGCCCCGGTGGTTCATCCCCAACATATTTCAAGAAGACTCAAGCGTCAAAGCTTGGGGATGCCCAAGGCATCCCCTTCTTCATCAACAAACTATCAGGTCCTTTCTAGTGAAACTATATTTTAATTCCGCCACTTCTTATGTGCTTTTCTTGAAGCGTCGGTTTGTTTTTGTTTTTGTTTTTGTTATTTTCATTATCTGAATAAAATGGATCCTAGCATTCCTTTGTGGGAGAGAGACACGCTCCGCTTTTTCTTATGAATACTCGTATTCTTCACTTATATTTGTTGAGTATTCCTCTATGTTACTTCAATGCTTTCTAGCTCTTGTTTTTCATGCATCTCTTGCTAGAGCTGTTATCTTTATTATGTTATACTCTCATATATCATTGTTTAGTTACTTAGAGATTTTATCTTTTAAATAAGTTGATTGGTGTTTGGTTGGAAACAGAAAATGCTAAATGTGGTAAATGGTATAATGAAAAAGATATACATGCTCTTATGGATTGTTATCTTGCATGTTGTGGTGCTTGGCAATTGTTTTGAGCTCTCAAGTAGATCATGTTTAAGCTTTTACATCATGTAGTTAAAACCTATTAGTGAGGAACTACCGTAAAACTTGCTGAAATTTGGTTTGCATGTTTGGTATCTCTAAGGTCTAGATATTTTCTAGTTAAAGTGTTTGAACAACAAGGAAGACAATGTAGAGTTTTATAATGCTTGCAATATGTCTTTATATACGTCTTGTTGTCATAATTTATACTTGTGTTTGTTTCAAACAACCTTGCTAGCCAAAGCCTTGTACTGAGAGGGAATGCTTCTCGTGCATCCATAATCCTTGAGCCAAAACCTATGCCATTTGTGTCCACCATACCTACCTACTACATGGTATTTATTGCCATTCCAAGCAAATACTTCGTGTGCTACCTTTTATTATTCAAAACATATTATCTCTTATTTGTGTCAATGTTTATTAGCTCATGAGGAAGTATGTGGTGTTACGGATATCAACCTTGTCATTTGCTTTTAGACAGACTTTCACAACCGGACTAGTGGCATATACATCCGCTTATCCATTAACTTTGCAAAAAGAGCTGGCAAATGGGGTGCCCAGTCCCAATTAATTACAACTTTAACCGCTGCAATCTCTTCACATTTTTGCCCTGATCCAATCAGTCAAGCAATGACAACAGTTTTTAACTATATGTGTAAACAAAAGAGATAAGACGGATGATCTACCTTGCTGGTAGAAATAACGTCCTTCATGGGAGCCGCTCTTGAAAGTCTGGTTCACAAGGGGGGTAGAGTGCCCATTACCATTCGTTGACAACGACAAACACCGCTCAAAACTTATTTTTATGCTCTCTATATGATTTCAAAAACCTATAAAACTAAGAAGCTCTAGCACATGCTTGTATCCCTGCTTCCCTCTGCGAAGGGCCTATCTTTTACTTTATGTTGAGTCACTTTACCTACTTCTTTCTATCCCCGAAGCAAACACTTGTGTCAACTGTGTGCAACAATTCTTATATGCTTACTTATTGCACTTGTTATATTTCTTTGTGTTGACAACTATCTATATGATATACATGTTCAAAAGTTGAAAGCTAATGCTGAAACTTATATCTTCCTTTGTGTTGCTTCAATACTCTTTTGCCTAGATAATATTGCTTTATGAGTTAACTCTTATGCAAATCTTTTTAATGCTTGTTTGAAAGTACTATTCATGAAAAGTTTTACTTATATGATGTAGTTGTTTACTCCTTGTCTATTTGTTAGCAAACTATAGATCATTGCCTTCAGTCACTTCATTCATAACATGAGCCTTACATTAAATTATGATCAAGATTGTGTTTAAGCATGTCACTTCAGAAATTATTCTTCTTTTATCGTTCTTGCCTACTCGGGACGAGTAGAACTAAGCTTGGGGATGTTGATACGTCTCCAACGTATCTATAATTTCTTATGTTCCATGCTATATTATACCAAGTTATTACATGTTTTATATGCATTTTATATAGTTTTATGCATTTTCTGGGACTAACCTATTAACAAGATGCCACAGTGCCAGTTCCCTGTTTTCTGCTGTTTTTGGTTTCAGAAAAGTACTTAAGGAAATATTCTCGGAATT
The DNA here is from genome assembly GCA_026929855.1 of Poa annua. Classification (NCBI taxonomy): domain Eukaryota; kingdom Viridiplantae; phylum Streptophyta; class Magnoliopsida; order Poales; family Poaceae; genus Poa; species Poa annua. The sequence continues at coordinate 22,782,455 of CM049439.1, read as the reverse complement.
GGACGATTTCTTTTCAGAAGTCAGTTTTTATTTGGGAACGTTCCAGAAAACCGAAGACGAGACGAAGTGGGCGACCGAGGCGCCGTCACCAGGTTCTGAGCCGCGCGAGCACGTGGTGTGGGCCCCTCGGGGCGCCACCGACTTCGCCCTTTCGCCTACATATACCCCCCAGACCAAAAACCCTAACAGGGTGTTCATATTTTCCTCCACGGGTCCCGAGCCGCCGCCGTCGTCAACACCAATTCGGGAGAGATCAGAACTCCTCCCCGGCAACCTGCCGGGAGGGGGAATCGTCACCAGAGGCCTCTACGTCACCATGACCGCCTCCGGACTGATGCGTGAGTAGTCTACCCTTGGACTACGGGTCCATAGCAGTAGCTAGATGGTTGTCTTCTCCTCTTGTGTTATCATGTTTAGATCTTGTGAGCTGCCTATCATGATCAAGATCACCGTTATGTAATACTTCATGTTGTGTTTGCTGGGATCCGATGAATATTGAGTACTAAAGTTATTGCTTCATAATATATCATGTGTGTGCTATTTAATGATCTTGCATGCTCTCCGTTACTTGTGTATGCTCTGGCCAAGTAGATGCTTGTGACTCCAAGAGGGGGTATTTATGCTCGATAGTAGGTTCATGTCTCTATTAAATCTGGGGTGGTGACAGCTAGCTCTAAGGTTATAGATGTACTGTTGCTACTAGGGATAAAACAGTAGTACTTTGTCTAAGGATGATGTTACTTACTTACTTTACACACAGTGCTTAAGGCGATAATCTGTTGCATGCAACTTAATACTGAAAGGGGTGCGGACGCTAACCGGAAGGTGGATTATTAGTCATAGATGCGGTTGGAACGGTCTATGTATATTGTTGTAATGCCCGAATGAATCTCACACTAGACATCATAACATTGGTATATGCATTGGTTTGCTCATCATTATTCTATCAATTGCCCAGCTGTAATTTGTTTACCCGCATGAATGTTATTATTATTTATGGAGAGACACCACTAGTGAACTGTGGATCCCGGTCCTTCTCTTTAATCTGATAAACCACAAACTGCAAACCTGTTACTTTCTGCAAACAAATATCTTTCTTCCACACATACGTTTAATCCTTTGTTACAGCAAGCCGGTGAGATTGACAACCTCACCGTTAAGTTGGGGCAAAGTATCTTGATTGTGTTGTGTGCAGGTTCCACGTCACTTACGTCGCAGACTTTTCTGGCGCCGTTGACACCTCGGGGGAATTCATTATTTCATAGATGCGGTTGGAACGGTGTATGTATATTGTTGTAATGCCCAAATGAATCTCACACTAGACATCATGATGTTAGTATATGCATAATTATGCAGCTCTTTATTCTGTCAATTGCCCAGCTGTAATTTGTTTACCCACATGTATGCTATTATTATTATTATTATTTATGGAGAGACACCACTAGTGAACTGTGGACCCCGGTCCTTTTCTTTAAACTGATAATACAACCAACTGCAAACTGCTTTCTTTCATTCTCTGCAAACAAACATCATCTTCCACACATACGTTTAATCTTTTGTTACAGGAAGCCAGTGAGATTGACAACCTCACTGTTTTGTTGGGGCAAAGTACTTTGATTGTGTTGTGCAGGTTCCACGTCAGTGCCGGAATCCCTGGTGTTGCGCCGTGCCATATTCCGCCACCGACAACCTTCAGACGTGTTCTTCATCTCCTACTTGTTCGATAACCTTGGTTTCACAACTGAGGGAAGACTTGCCGCTGCACTCATCATACCTTCCTCTTGGGGTTTTCCCAACAACACCACCGTGTGCATCAACGGGCAGCGGAACTGCCGCCAGTTCAACTTGTGCGTGGGAACACGGCGGTTGGTGTCCACGCGCAACCGCTGCCGTGTCGCTTCGGGGTGGCGTTTGCACCACTTCCATCTATATGACCCTCGTCGCCGGCCGCATATGGCTCATATTCTCTCCACGCACCACCGCCCACAACTCACTGGCGTTTTTCGTTTCCTGAGAGGAGGTCGTCGTGGCCGATCAGGAGCAGGAGAAGGTGCCCGTGGTGGCCGGTCAGGAGTAGGATAAGGAGGTTGTGGTGGCCGTTCAGGAGAAGGAGGCTGTGGTACCCAATTAGGAGCAGGAGAACGAGGACGATCAGGCGGTCGTGGTGGTCGAGCTGGAGCAGGACGAGGAGGACACTGAGACGGAGGACGACGAGCCTGAAACTCCATCGCCCGCATGCCCAACTTACTCACCGTGGGAACCATGGTCCCCGTGGGCGTCCAGTGTGGCTGCTACATGCCTGCACCAGTACCGGAGTGGTAGCCGGGTACTCCGAGCACGGCGTCGGCGGACAACGGGCCTGGTACACCGCCACCCATGGCCGATTTAGATGACGACGAGTAGTGGTTAGGGTTGTAATCGTATTTAAATGTCATGTATTAATAAGAGCACCAATTGTTTGGGCCATCTCATTTTATCGACCATCACATAGTCTCGGCCATCAAATTCCCGCCATCAAAGTAGTTTTGGTCGCGTCGGAGAACATGTCTCCAATGTTGGCCATCAAAGGGGCACCCTCCGAGTGCAATGATGCATGCGGATCACGTGTCGGCTTCATCTTACTCTTCGTCATCCACGGTGGCCATGACCGCCGCTATCTGTGCCGCCCTCTCAGCCTGGATGAGCCTTCGTTCGTCCATGAAGTAGGCCTTCTAGTTGGGGCTCAGGTCATTCATGTTGGTGGACATGATCAAACGCTCGTCGCTCCCCTCCGTAGCCTTGAGCTTTGTATTTTGCACTTCAAAGAAGATACGACACTTCTCTTCGTTGTCGGCGTGGATCTTCAACTTTTGAACCGTCACAGCGACAACCTCCTTGACGTAAAGGTAGACCGACTCTTGGATGGTGCCTGAGTCACCTGTATCTTTGCCTGCCTTGGCGTCCTTGACACCTTAGCATAGGTCCGCCCTGGAGGCCAGCATCTTACTTTCATCTCCCTCCTTGCCGCTCACGCTCAGCCGATGATTATTCCTCTTTGGAGAATATCGAACCGATTCCCAACAATGCATCAACTTATTAGGTTTCTTGTCATCCATCTTCTATTCGATGTACAATCGGTAAGCATCGTTCAACTACACAAATAAACACAAGTCAAACATTGCCGGCTACAATCAAGACACAAGGCAAGGTAAGATGGTCGGCTTACTTTGTCGTCGTCGTTCTTGCCACTCACATCTCTCAACTTTATTTGCTCATGACAATCATTGAACTTGTTGGCGAGCATATGTATGACGCCCATCCGGCTTTCAACCGATTTGGCATTGCGTTCGGGGAAAATCTTCGTAAGGTGGTTAGAACCTCCTTTCGTTTTAGTCCTTGTGAATGCGTAACTAATATGATCCCTTCATTTGGTTTGCGTCGGTCGAGGTGTTTAGGCTCACCTCCATCCATGCCTTGCTCAAAAACATGTTCTCCTTCTCGCTCCAAGTCTGGCATCTTGAACGAACCTTCTTGTCGATCTCGTCGGTCTCGGTATCGTCCACATCCACCTCCTCTACCTCTCTCTTGGATCGCCGTCCACATCATCGCCCTGGCCGAACTCATCGATCTCTCGGACGCCTTTCTAGATCAAATCACTGATCGCATTGGCGGCAACATCCGATGCCACAAAATGACGATGCCGGCAACATACTTGGTGAGGCAAATATGCACACATTTTGGCTGGTTGCCGACAATAAATGAACACAACTAGATCCATCTACCGGCAATAAATGAGCACAACAACAAGATAAGTAGCACGTACCTCGACGTCTTCATGAACATGCCCAAAGAGCTGGCCGCGGGAAGGCGACCCGCCGCTTTTGGATGATGTCCGCCGCAGAGCCATGGAGTCGCTGAAGACGGGCATAGCTTTCAGATCGATGGCCTTCTCGTCGGGCGGGAAAATGGACATCCGCGAATGCTACGTTTGGTAGACGTATCTCTCGTCGAAGAAGCCCGGGGCAGACGGCGACCCGTAAAAGGGGGCGGCTGTGGTAGAGCTCGTTTGGGTCAGGGCGATCAACATCTCGACGGTTTTTCTTGGCGATCAGAGATGGGGTTTTCTCCTTCCCTTTTTCTTCATTTCTTCTTCCCCTTCTCAAATGGTGGTCTCGCCTCTAGCCTCCCACATTGTGTTTGCCTACTTGAGCCTCTTCTCCTTCTAGGCTTGACGGTCGCCTGCCTCCACGCCATGGCCGGTCTCAACTTCATCAAAACTCACAACATCTTGGAAGAAGTCATCCTCGCTCCAACCTAACATCAAGTTAAGAATAATGCAGCCAGCAAGGACTAGCTTCATTTGAGTCTCAAAAGTGTGGAGTGACTTTTTGTCAAGAACGTTAAACCTATTCTTCAATGCAGCAAACACCCTCTCAATGGTGACTGTAAGTCTTTGAGTGTCTCAGATTGAACAACTCTTTCGCATTCTGAGGTTAGTTCATTTGACTAAACTCGTTGAGGTGGTACCTTGTTTTCCTGAAGGGAGGTAGAATACCAGGTCGGTATGCATATCCAGCATCTGCTCGGTAGAACTTACCATAAGGGATTTGCAATCCATCAGGCCTTGACAAGCTGTCTGACAGGATGCTTGCATCATGAGCTGAACCCTCCCAACCAGCAAGCACGTCACTAGTAGAAAAAGGCTTATAAATGGACCCATTTTTGTGGCGCACCAAATAGGCAATATAGTTACATGTGTCACAGAATCTTATATCCACATTTTTCTTTTATTTTATTCTCTGCTCTCACTCACGTGGATAAGGATGGCAATGGGCAGGTTATGGGGCCGGTAGAGCAATACCATACCCATACCCGTGTAGTCAATGGGTACAAAACTCTACTCATACCCGTACCCACGGGTATGAAACTTTACCCGTACCCATACCCGGCGGGTACCCATACCCGGCGGGTACCCATACCCGATGGGTACCCAACGGTAGATCAAATAGTCCACATGCTATATGTAATTTTACGTTAATCAATAACACATTGATAAAATAAAAAATATTTATCTCAACTCATTATATATATTTGAGTACATGATAATTATCTCAACTTAAACTGATAATTGGTGATAATTTTATCATAGGTTTATAAGCTCACGAGAATAAACATTATACCTCCATGGATAAGATATATAAACGGGTAGGGTATGGGTATACCCACGGATACAAGATTATACCCGTGCCCTACCCGTGAATTAACGGGCATGGTACGGTTACTACCCATGGGTATAAAATTGTACCCAAACCCTACCCATGCGGGTACGATACCCGCGAATACCCGTGCTCGTGGCTAAAATTGCCATCCTTACACGTGGAGGCCTCATCCCCTTATCCCCTCGTTCGATCCAGATTACAGAGCCACAGCCCGCAGCCAGAGCCAGACCTGGTACGCTCGCAGTCGCCTCCCTCCCAGTCCTTGTCACGCTGGCTGGCGGCCTCAGCGATGGCGTCCCCAACGCCGAGCAAGTGGCCAGGGAAGGACTCCTACGATGCATCTGACGCCGGCGCGCTGCCCCACAACGGGTTGTACGAGATCCTGCTGCAGCTGCCGGCAATGGACCTCTGCCGCCTCCGCGCCCGACAATGGACCTCTACCGCCTCCCCGCCTCCCTCACGTTGCGCCTCCCCCTACGACGCCGGCTCCGGCTTCCCGTCTACGCCTCGACGAGCTTCTCTAGGTGCGGTTAGTGGCGCTGCGGTGGCCTCCCTCACCGACATCGCGTGCAGTGGCAAGAGCCAGCGCGCGGTTCTGCCCTCCCCTTAGTCGAGCGCGCCATGGCTTCTCTGCCGCCCCCTCCCCACCCGCACTAACACCAGCAGCATCTGCTCCCCCCCGCATCAGCTCCATGGCCCGGCCGTCCCCGTCCACCCGCTTCTGTGCGCCGCCGCCCCTCCCGTGCTCCAGCCCAGCAGGTCTCCAGATCGATCCGGTCCCGCACCGACGCCCTATTTTTTTAAAATCCAAAAAAAGCTTTCTGTGGCGCATGCATTTCGGTGCGCCATAGAATATGGATTTTTTCTGTGGCACATATGGCTGGTGCGCCACAGAATGTTAATTTAGTGGCGACGTTTCTGTGGCGCAGCCACTATGCGTCAAAAAGGTGCGCCACTGATAGGCTATTTTCTACTAGTGCGTATATGAATCTCAGATTGAAATCCACAGCTGCCAACACATTCTGACTGATGTAGTGCTTCCTCTCACGGAATGCTGGAGACATTGTTGCGGGTACCATTGCAGTCACATGAGTACCATCAATAACCCCAATGCAATCCTGTCAAACAATGAGTACACAATCATATTTCTCACAATACCACATATCTGATAAGTAGAACGAACATGATTTTGTACTCACCCTGAAATACGGGAACCACATGTAGCTGTTCTTGATCTTGGGTGGTATGTTGTTTGAAGGTGGCTTGATCATTTCACCTCTAAGCTTTTAAATTGTATACAACACCGGCTGCAAGTACCGATAGATAGTATCCGTGGATCGCATGAATGTGTGGATCACTCTATACCTCTGGTTATGATCCACGTAATGAAGAAACATTGCGACTTGTTCTTCCACAGAGGTGTGGATGCTATCAACTAGCAGTTCTATCTCCCTGAACATTTTCACAAGTACAAAGAAAGGGTCTCTTCTCATCTGAAGCATTTGGCTAGCCTCTACATCGTTGCAATTGTAGATGTAGTTCAAGTTGGCAATCTTCTCCTGATCTCGTTGTAACAAAAGCAGCACGCCTGATTTCTCTCTTGTGCACGAACATGATCCAGCCTTCAATGGGAACGATGAGTGTTGCGGCGTGATGCATAACCTATAGTTGGTCGTCTATTGAAACAAGATCTAAGCATTACAAACGGTCTTATCGGACCCAACTAATTCTACGTACATGAATCAAACACTACAGTAGAGTAGAGTAGTTTGCCCTTACCTCTTTCCTAACAGAAAAAGGAGATGGCCGGAAGTTGGAGAAGATATGCAGAGCACGATCAAGGTCAGATGCGCGAGTGCTGATCTGTGTCGCCACCACCGTCGTCGGTGCCGAAATTGGGGAAAGGGAATTTTTGGGATGGTCCTAATAGAGGGGGTAACTGAAGAGGGAGGTTACCCCTACCTTTGTCGCGCAACGGCGCTCGGATTGCGCTCTCTCCCGCCATATCGTGGGCAATCTCCCGCGCGAACGGCGTTGTCGATTTTCATCGCGCCCAGGCCTGTCCCTGGAGAAACGGTGAAACTGGGCGTTCCTCTCGGACCTTTCACAGAGGTGCTTTAGAACCCGCGCTGCGCAAGAACGTGGAGAGGAGCGGACACCCAGACAGACTGCTTTTTGCGCCCCCGATACGAGCCAAGGGGAGGCGCGCGTTTGTCGGCCCAGTGGATTCTAGGGTGTGCAGAGCCCACTCTCCACGGCCCTCGCACGCGTCGATGCCGACGAAACGACTAAGGACCAAGCGGAACGCTTGGGGAGACCCCCGAGGGGAGAGCCCCCTCGAGGGGACTTGAGGAGGCAGCGAAGGGCCTGAAGGGGTTCCCCCTGAGGCCGCCCCCCGGCGAGGCTTGTCTCCCCTGAAGGGGAGTCAACGCAACTCCCTCGGCAGGGCCTCCCGGACCCTGCGGGAATACTTCGCTACGAAGGAACCGCTGCAGAGCGCACATGGCCTCTGCAGCAGCCGCAGAGTGACGCGCGCGTCTGCGCGCGATGACGACGGCGCCACAGTTGCCGTTCTGGTGATAAAAGGGGTCGACAAAGCTCTGTGTCCCCTGCGCCGTCACCAAAGCTTTCCTCTTCGGTGATAAAGCAGATGGCCGGCGCAGCGCTCCAACGGCGACGTCACCGTGGGTACCCCCACGGTCTCTGCCGCACCAGCTGTCCGCTCTGCAAAGGCGGAGGCCGCCCTGCCACGAAGGCAGGCTTTACGACCATGGACCAAGCCCATGGACAACCGAGCTGCGGTGCACCCCGCTCCTCCGCGTCGTCGCCATGTGGGAACCTTTCCACTGCGCAGGACGCAGGGATGAGGCCCGGGGCGCCTATATAAGGAGCAGGAGCGCCACCGTAGAGAGGGGATCGAAAAACGAACCACTTACTCGTGTAAACCCCACCATAGCCTAGCCAAGCTTAGCGAGCTCGAGGAGGAAGAAGAGCTCGTCCTTCCCCCTCCAAGCTCCGCATAGCCGCTCGAGAGCTCTCGGCAGGCTCATTGTACTGTCCGTACCGCAGTGCAATACAGACAGGCAGGAGTAGCGGTTTTACCTCACCCTGAGGGCCGTGAACCTGGGTACGGGCCAGACTCCATCTCTGTTGTGCTGTTCCTCCACAGGCTCGACGAGCACCGTCGCCGAGTCGGCCGTAGGTTGTTGACCAACGTGTTCAGTCCCCTCCACGAACTTCTCCCCCGAGAGTGGTTATCCCTGTTCCGTGGGAATCACACCTCGACATTTGGCGCGCCAGGTAGGGGGACTGAGGCGCGTCTTCGACCTCCAGCCGGCTTTCCGCCATGGCGGACACCCGCACGACGCGCGCCAACAGGCGTGCAGCTGACAGGGCTCACACCGAGCCCGGCACAGCTCCCACCCGTGGCCGCCGCGGCCACCCTCGTGCTGCCGAACGCGCCAACACCGGCCCGCATGTGGAGGAGCCTGAGAGCGAAGAGTACAGCGACCACCGTGACGACAGGGACGGCCCCCCGGGGCGCAACGACGATGCCAAGTCTTCGCATCCGTCGCGGCGCCAAGGCGCGTCCTCTCAGGGACGCCCAGAGCCCACGCCGCACACCGCGCTCCTCATGGCCCAGGAGCTCCTACGCTACCGGCCTAGCGCAGAGGCCCACGACCAGTGGCTGGACCGCCTCCACCACCTCGTCGACGTCGCCACCACGCGCCCCGCCCCGTCGCGCTCCATGGTCCAGCACTCCGGCCGCGCGGGAACGGCTGCACCAGATGCGCCTCCGCCGCCGCCAGGACCGCCCCCGGCCGCAGCGCAGAGGGCTCCCTCTCACGCCTCCTCCCCGCACGACTGCCAGATCGTGCAGCGCACCGCGCCCGACGCGCGTGTGGGCATGGAGCGCCGCCGGGACCTCCAGAACCGCCTCGTCGAGGAGCTCGGTCAGGCGGGGCAGCAGAACCGCAGAGCTCTCCAAGGAGGAATCGCCACGTACGCCTCTGGCTTCCTAGCATTCACCCGCACTCTGCGTCGCGTGGTCTGGCCGCAGAAGTTCAGGCCAGCCCTCCCCAAGGGCTTCGACGGGTCTACCAACCCCCTCGAGTTCCTGCAGCTCTACACCACCTCCATCCAGGCTGCGGGGGGAGACGACAAGGTCATGGCCACCTGGTTCTCCCACGCGCTCAGGGACTCCGCGCTGTCCTGGCTCCTCAACCTGCCCGAGGACTCCATTGACTCATGGGAGGAGCTCTGCAAGCAGTTCGTCGCCAACTTCAAGGGCACGTACGAGCGCGCACTCACCCACAACGACATGCGCGCTGTGGTGCAGAAGAAGGATGAGACCCTCCGCAAGTACATCCAGCGCTTCAGCCAAGTGCGCAACAAGATCCCGAACATCCCTGAAACGCAGGTCATCGCCGCCTTCAGAGAGGGCGTCACGAACCGCAGGATGCTCGAGAAGCTGGGCATTCACGACAAGCTCACCTCTGTGGTGAAGCTGTTCGACCTCGCGGACAAATGCGCCAAGGCAGAAGAAGGACTCCTCTTCATCAAGATGAGCCAGCGAGGGGACGACCAGGCTGAGGGCTCCAAGAGCCACAAGAAGCGCGAGGAGACCAAGCGCAAGACCACTGCTGTCCTAGCGGCGGAGCCAGCCACCAAGAACGCCCGCAGAAGCTCCCCCGAACTTGGCGACAAGGAGGCGGACCACCGTCCGTTCTGCGTCTACCACAACAGGCGTGGGCACGCCACAGACGACTTCTTCGACCTCAAGAGGCTGAGCAGGGAACGCGAGCGAGGAGAAGGCAGCGGAAGCCGCGGCAGAGGTCGCGGCTACCGCAGAGACGGCAGGGGTAGGCGCGATGGCGGCTACCAGAAGCCGTCGGGCACTCAAGCCAACGCCACCGAGAAGAACAACAACCTCCCCGACGAGGAGGATGGGGGTTACCAGGCACCAAGAGGGGCTATGGCCTGCATCCTCGGCGGGGCTCAGGCGCCCAAGTCGAACAACCAGTTCAAGCAGTTCGCCCGCGAGGAGTGACTCCCACGGAACAGGGGTAGCCACACCCTGAAGAGAGGTTCGAAGGGGGGGGCTGAACGCGGAGGTCAAACAATCCTCGAGAGGCACGACGACGGTGCTCGCCAGGCCTGGAGAAGAACTATCACGCCAGAGATGGACACCGGCCCGTACCCAGGTTCACGGCCCTCAGGAGGAGGTAACACCGCTACTCCTGCTTGTCTGTATTGCACTGTAAAGGTTACAGGACAATGAGCTTGCCGCGGGCTCTCTTGAGGCAGTTTAGTGCTTGGAGAGGGACTCAATGGTCGTCTTCCTCCTCCAGCAGTTGGCTATCCTATGCGTTTGGCTAAGGCTCCCTCGGTCTAGGAAGCAATCAGCCGACTGGAGATCAATCCCCTTCTATGGTGGAGCTCCTCCTCCTTTTATAGGCGCCCCGGGCTCCACCCTCGTGCTGGTGGGCTCCCACATGCCGGTGGCGCGAAGGAGCGGGAGTCCACCGCGGCTCATCCGTCCATGGACGCGGTCCATCCGTGCTAAAGTTGCGCGCCGTGGCCGACAGGCTGCAGACGGTGCAGAGCGGCTCGCAGGCGCGGCAGAGGTCGTGGTGGAGCCCACGGTGACGATCTTCTTGGAGCGTTGCGCCGTCCAGCCGCTTTATCACCAAAGAGGAAAGTCCTGGCTGTCCTGGCGCAGGCGGCGCGGCTTTGTTGACTCCTTTATCACCAGAACGGCAACTGGGATGCTCGCGTCACCCTGCGGCTGCTGCAGGGGCCATGTGCGCCCTGCAGCGCTTGCTTAGCCGCGAAGTGTCTCCACAGGGCCGTGGTCGCCTGTGGAGGGGTTTCCTGCTGACTTCTCTCCAGGCGGGCTGTGCCTTGGGAGTCTCTTGAAGCGCAGGGTCCTCTTCAGGCCCCGGCGTCCTCTTCAGGCCCTCGAGCGGAGATGTCTCTCGAGGGTCTCTCCAAGCGGTATCTTGGTCCTTAGTCATTCTGTCGAAGATCTTCGCGAGCGAGGCCTGTAGGGAGTGGGCCGTGCATACCCCGGTCCTTACTGGGCCGACAGTAGCCCCCGGGCCCACGATGGGCACGACGAGGCCCGTTGGGTCTAGGCGAAGCGTCGTGGGGCCAATCCTGCGGGCCGGGCCGAGCCACGCGTCACTCCGGCGAGTAACGGTTGCGCACGATGTGGGACGTGCGACGTGGGGGGTCCCACCACGCCCCGGTAACTGCTCCTTGACGAGACATAAAGTCTCCGCGCCGGAGCAGGGAGCCGTTACTACTCCCACTTCTTCTCGCAGACACCATCTGCACCGAGCTCTCCGCTCCTGCTCTCCGGCGCCCTCTTCTCCAGTTTCTCCAGTTTCTCCTCACGCCGTACCCTCCTTTCCTCCGACGATGAGTCCGGCGAAGAACAAGGGCAAGGCGGCCGCGGGGTCTTCTTCGCAAGCGGCGCCCGCCGAGGTCGCACACGGCGCGGCATTGCTAGGCGTGCGCGTCAACGACAAGGCCCTCGACAAGGTCCGCTTCCTGGTGGCGGACCGGACCAACGAGCATGGCGCCACCCCGCTCAAGCCCGCGGCGCACGGGAAACGCCCGCGAGGGTTTTTCCCCGTCTTCCAGCACTGCGTCTCGGCGGGACTGGTGTCGCCCTTCTCTCCGTTCCTGGAGGCGGTGCTGGCCTTCTACCAAATCCAGCTGCTGCACCTCCACCCCAACTCCGTGCTCATCCTCGCCATCTTCGCCTACCTCTGCGAGGCGTATCTAGGCTTGGAGCCCACGGTGGAACTCTTCCGGTGCTTCTACGCGCTCCGGAACACGGCGAAGAACGAGCGCTCTGGATGCGTCTCGTTCCGCTTCGTGGACGGCATGGGGAGCGTCTACATCCCCATGTCGTGGAGCGAGGGCAAGGCCATCACCTCGGTGACGAAGAAGGTGGACGACTTCCGCCAGCGGTGGTTCTTCGTTGGGGTGGAGCAGCCCTGCGCCTTCCTCGAGGTCCCCGACGCGCCGCCCGTGAAGAATTCGAACTGGGGCAAGGCTTCCTTCAGCGGCGCGCAGAACGTGATGCTGACGGGCCGCCTGAGCTACCTTCGGGAGGAAGGCCTCACGGGGCAGATCATCGTCGCGGACTTCGTGACGCGCCGCATTGCTCCACTCCAGGCGCACTCGATGCCAATGTGGATGTACTCCGGCCCACAGGACAAGATGCGGCTCCACCGCGAGGACAACGACAAGGACGCAGTCGACAACGTCCTGTCTGCGCTCTTCATCAACCCAGCGGTGCCCGCCATGGACGAACTCCCGATCACGCTCCGGCCTCTGCACCAGTACAACATGACCGAGCGCCTGGCCATTCTGGAGGGGATGCCTCCGTACACCCCGTCAGGCCCTGCGGGGAAGATGGTGCCTGTGCCGGTGGTGCATGAGGCGGAGGGAGCAGAGACGCCCTCTGCCTCAGGAGCTGGGCAAGGCGAGGAGGAGGCCGCGGCGGGGGAGGAGTCCTCTTCGAGGGCCGGGCCCCTTGCTGGCGTGATTTGCGACATCTCGTCAGGCGATGATGAAGACGCCTTCGTGGTGGCGCCCACGCGCCGTGCGGAGGAGGAGGAGGCCGAGGAGGAGGCCTCTGACGAGGAGGCCTCGCTAGGGCGTCGCGAGCCCCGGTCCAAGGCGGCCAGCGACAGGCCTGGCGCGAGGCCCTCCGACGTCCCTTCCAAGAGGAAAGCCGAGGCGCCTCCGGAGGGGTCAGGTGCTAAGGCCAAGCCCTCCTGGCGCTCGCCAGGCTTGGCGTGGGTCGACACCGGCGCCAAGGAGTCCGGGTAAGTACCTTTAACTGCTGATTGCTTGATTATTGTACTCTTCTTTTCATATTTCTGATAATCACCCCCTGATTCTTGCCAGCGACCTTGTGCCTGCGAAGCGCCGTAGGCTTCGCAAGGCAGCGGAGGTGAAGGGAACCGCGGCAGAGGCCGTGGCTGAAGAGGCCGCGAGGCCTGTGGAGACGGCCTCCTCAGGCCCAACCGAAGAGGCGCCTCAAGCGGAGGTAGCTGAGCCTCTGGCGGGGGCGGCAGCGCCTCAGGCGGAAGCCGCTGCACCGCCCCCCGGGCCGTTGGTGATGGAGGCGCAGGAGGAGCGGGTGGCCAGCCCTCCTCGAGCTCCTACCCCGCCTCGCGCGGCTACGCCGCCGCGTGAGCCGACTCCGGCTCGCGAGGCTACGCCACCGCGCTCAGCTACGCCTCCCGCGCAGCCAGAGGCCGGGACAGACCAGGGCCCGCCAAGCGCGGGCGCCTCTGCAGGGGGAGCTCCTTCGTTTCCGCCACGCCCCGCAGCGCGGGGCGAGGCGCAAGAGGCGACGCGACTGGGCGACGAGAGCGGCGAGACCAGCCTGGGCGCGGCAAAGGACGGGGAGCAACCAAGCCCCCAGGCACGCCCAGAGGCCTCGTTCTCCAGGTTTGACGCCGGGGCCGGGCCTTCCACGCAACGCGGCCTGGTCCTTAGTGGCTGGGACTGGAGCAAGGGGCACCGCGAGGTGGCCTTCCGCGTGGTGAGGGAGTCCCTGGAGGGTCTGGAGGCGCAGCTTGCCTTCGAGGATGCCCAGCTCGCCCAGCAACGCGGCGAGCTTGCGGAGGCTTGGGGGCGCTTCCATGCCGCTGTTGAGGCCCGCCGCCAGGAGGATCTGGCCCTCCAGGCTACACGCGAGGAGGCCATCCGCTTTGCCAAGGAGGTCCGGGAGGGGGCCGTCCGCGACGCAGACGAGCTCCTTGCCCCCCTCCAGGACGCGCGCGACGCGGCCGCCGATCTCCTCGCGGAGGTGAAGGCCGAGCGCGAGGCTATGGAGGGCTCGCTGGCGCAGAAACGCCGCGAGGTGTCCCAGCTGGAGTCCCAGCTCCTCTCCGCCCACCGGGCCGCGCAGGAGACTCTGGAGGAGGATCGCAAGAACCTGGCCGAGCGCGAGCGACAGCTGGCCTCCAGGGAGAAGGACGTGGAGCAGCGAGACGAGCAGCGGCTCCAGGCGGAGGGCGAGCTGGCCACTAAGCGCGAAGAGCTCGAGGCACGCGAGGGAGACCTGGCTCAGGCGCTCCAGAGGCATGACGAGAACGTCACCGCCCAGAAGCAAACCCTGGAGCGCTTCCAGCAGCGGTTTGCCGAGAAGAAGAAGGAGGCGGAGACGGCCCTCGCGGAGCGCGAGAAGGAGTTCAGGCGGACCACCTCCAAGGAGTAGCGCGACAAGGCCAAGAAGCAGGAGGACCGCTTCAAGGCCAAGCACGCTACCGATGCCAAGCGGATCGCGGAGCTCGAGAAGGCCAACTCCAAGCTCGAGGCCCGCCTCCAGCGCGCCAAGGATGCCTATCGCCAGGCTGAGGAGGATCGCAGTGCGGCTGTCCTGGAGCTGGACGCCCTCGTCAAGGACGTGGAGGGGCAGGCGGGCTCAGCGGCCAAGCAGGTGACGGAAGCCGTGGACACCGCGCAGGCGGCTCGCGTGCTCACGAAGCAGCGGGAGCGCATGTTCCAGGCGCTGGTGGCCAGAGGCAATGAGCTTGCAGCTCAGCTTGGCGCGGAGGCTCCGCTCACTGAGGCTCGCGGTCGTGGCGATGCTGCCATGTACCTAGTCTACTTCGACCAGCTCTTCACGGCCCTCGAGAGCCCCATCGCCGATCTCCGCGAGGTGATTGAGGTCGAGAGCCGCCAACTTCTGGAGGTGGTTGTCGACCGCATCTTCACCAACCTCCGGCTCCTCACGCCCGGCTTCGACCTCTCCACGGTGACCGAGGCGCGCACGGCCGGGGAGGCCTTGCGGGTCTCCAACTCCCTCCGCGAGCAAGTCGAGGCCTTCTGCAACCGCTTCAAGCGTGCGGAGGTGGCTGCGGACGACAGCGAGGAGGAGGCTGCCCCTGCCGAGGAGGAAGACGCTGAGGAGGAGGAGCGTGCTGGCGCGGACTCCGCCTGAGCCTTGATTATCGCGCCTTTGAGCGCCTGTATCTGAGACAGTTTTTATATTCAGACACTGCACATTTTGGGCATGTAATATACTCTTTAAGCTTATTTGTGTTAGCTTGTTTGCCCCTCGAGAGGCCTTTTCTGCCTTATTTTCATGTCTATGTTTTCTCTGCGTCGTTAGGACCCATCTCTTCGCGCTATGACTCCGCCACTGCGGTATGCTAAAGCAATGACTCAGCAAGGCCGGGGGGAGTTTAAGGCTTGGAGAGGTAAGAGCCCTGAGTCGCGATGCTCAAGTGCCCCCCCTTTGACGTGCGAGTAGCCCATGAAGCACAAGGGAGAACGAAATCGCTCGAGGGACAAAAGTGCGCTTGGGGAGAAAAGGCTCTCGAGTCACAGGTGTGGGACTTAGCTACTCGAGGCTTTTGCCCTGTAGAGGTTTTTTAGCCTGACGGGGAGGTCCTCTTCAAGGGTTTTTCCCTGCTGCCTCCTTAGGCTTGTAGAGACACTTGCTCCCTATAGATGTTAGAGGGGCAGAACCAAACGCTTGTGCACTGTACTAGGGACTAACGCGCGCTTATAGGTCTCCCCGGGCGTTCCTTGCGAGGAGAGAGAGTACCAAGGTCCTTTGTAGAGATGGCGTGTTTGTGAGGGCCTGCCCTCCAGCCAGAGCTCGGATCCTTGGGTTTTGCAGTGCTGCTGGTGTGCCATTTGAGGCACTGGCACCGTACTCAGCCCCCGCTCGCGAGGTGCGCATGTGGAGAGATATAAGTGCCCATTTTCAACAAAGAAAAAAGTGCTGGAATAAAACTCACCACCAAAATATTACATAGCGGCGCCGTAGCGCATAGTTCACTTAGGAACGAAATTGTCTCATTATGCTTGGAGTTGCCAAGTTAATGTATCTGACCATGTCGAGGCATGGGGACCACCCATTAGTGGCAGAGACTCTCAACGGCCTGAGGCGGCTCGTTACATGGAGAGCTCGGAGGGCTGACCCTCGAGAGAAGCCTTTGGGGCTTGGAGGTTTAAGCCGTGAGCTTTTAACCTCTAGAGACAAAAAATGCTTGGAGGTGGAGCCGTAAGCTGCCTCTTCAGCTTGATGTCTTGGCGTCACAATGATCACGGGTAGAACTTGCGCAGGTGCGCGATGTTCCACGGATTCTTGACGGGGATGCCGTCTTCGGTCTCGAGGCGTACTGCGACAGGCCTGGCGACGTGGGAGACCCTGTAGGGGCCTTCCCACATCGGCGAGAGCTTGTGGAGGCCTTCCCTGGAGAGGATTCGCCTGAGGACGAGGTCGCCCGCCTCAAGGGTGCGTGAGCGCACATGGCGGCTGTGGTAGCGTCGCAGGTCTTGCTGGTACCCTGCCGCCCTGAGGGCGGCCTGACGGCGCAGTCCCTCGAGGAACAGCAGGTCGTCATTGTGGAGGCCCTCTTGGGTGTCCTCATTGAAGGCAAGGACCCGTGGCGATCCATGCTTGATTTCCGCAGGAAGGACTGCCTCAGCTCCGTAGACCAGGGCGAACGGCGTTTCGCCTGTAGGTCTTGAGGAAGTTGTGCGTATGGACCAGAGCACTGAAGGGAGCTCGTCGATCCAGCCCTTGCCGTGTCCCTTGAGGATGTTGAAGCTCCTGGTCTTGAGGCCCTTGAGGACCTCTGCGTTTGCTCGCTCGGCTTGACCGTTGCTACGTGGGTGAGCCACCGAGGCGAAGCAGACCTTGACGCCGAGCTTATCGCAGTAGGCTCGGTGATGATGCGGTTGGGCACGCCGAAGCGGCAGACCAAGCTCCTGATGAATTTCACCGCGGCCCCCGCTGGTATGGTGCGCACTGGCTCAACTTCGGTCCATTTGGTGAATTTGTCGATGGCCACGAAGAGGAAACGATAGCCCCCCTGCGACCTTGGGAAGGGGCCCAAGATGTCCAGCCCCCAGACCGCAAACGGCCAGGAGAGCGGGATGGTTTGAAGCCCCAGCGCCGGCTGATGAATTTGCTTGGCGTGGAATTGGCAGGCGTCGCAGGTTTGCACAATGGCGACCGCATCTTGAAGCACTTGAGGCCAGTAGAAGCCGCTCCTGAAGACCTTGCCTGTGAGGGTGCGCGCACATGAGTGGTGGCCGCACTCCCCGCTGTGGATGTCCTTAATCAGCTTTCGGCCTTCCTCAGGAGGGACGCACTTGAGCGCGATACCATTTGGGCGCTTGCGGTAGAGGTTTCCCTCGAGGATGCAGTAGGATTTCGCCTGTCGAGCGATTCGCTCTGCGTCAGCATCTTCTTCAGGGAGGATTCCTTTCACCAAGTAGTCCTTGAGCTCGACAATCCAGCCTGAGGCCTGGCGGGTTGCCGTCAGCAACAGGCGCTCCCCTGTGCTGGGGCCGCAATCGGGTGCCCCAGACTCAGGAGGTGGTGGGAGTGCTTCGTCTGCGCTTGCGGCTGTGGCCTCTCGAGGCTGCTTGATGGATGCCTTGGCGAGCCTCTCTTCAAAGACACCGGCCTGCTGGGGTTGCCTTCGCGAGGCCCGCTTGGCGATGTCGTCAGCCTCTTGGTTTTCTTTCCTCAGGATGTGCATGAGCTCCATGCCCTTGAAGTGCTTCTCGAGCTTGCGGACCTCTTCGAGGTATGCGGCCATGTGGTCGTCTTTCGGCGTGTAGCTCTTGTTGGAGAAGTTGACGAGCAGCTGAGAGTCTCCCTTGACGAGTAGGTGCTTGACGCCTCGAGCGATGGCGGCCCTTAAGCCGGCGAGGAGGCCTTCGTATTCGGCGATGTTGTTGGAGATCTTGTCGATCGTGAAGCACAGCTGGACAGCGTAGTATAGCTTGTCACCCTTGGGCGAAGTTAGGACGACGCCTGCTCCGCCATTGCGACAAGCGAAGGCTCCATCGAAGTGCATGGTCCAGTGGCTGGGCACCGTGTCTCCCGGGGGCTCGGCTTCTGCCTCGCGAGGCTCCTCAGGGCTTGGGTCGTTCTATTCGGCGACGAAATCGGCCAGCGCTCTTCCTTTTATGACCCTCGTGGTGTCGAAACGCAAGTTGAATGGTTGCAGCTCGATGTTCCATCCTGCGACGCGATCTGTGGCGTTGGGGTTGCGCAGCATTTGCTCCAGGGGGAAAGCGGTGACCACCGTGATGGGGTGGCCCTGGAAGTAGTGTCTCAGCTTCCTGGAGGCGATGAGGAGCGCGACGAGGAGCTTCTGCTGCATTGGATATCTCTCGCGAGCGTCCCGCAGCACTGTGCTGACGAAGTAAACGGGGTGCTCGACGAGGGTTGCCTGAGGTGGCGCAGCGTCAGCCCCCTGTGGAGGCTCTTCAGGGCCCTTGTCGAGATCCGCCTGTGGAGGCGTCCCGACAGGAGTGGTGGGAGCAGGCTCGACTTGAGGCGGTGGGCCTGGCAGTGGGTCTGTGGAGGCTGCTCCTTCGACGGGGCCTTTGTCGGGGGGTTCTGGGCTTGGAGTGGCAGTGCTCTTCTTGGGGAGGACAGGCTCTTCCCTCTCGACCACCAAGACGGCGCTTGCGGTCTGAGGGGTGGCTGAGAGGTACAGCTTCAGGTGCTCGCCTGCCCTGGGGGCCACCAAGACTGGAGGGCTAGCCAGATACTTCTTTAAGTCCTCGAAGGCTTTATCCGCCTCAGGGGTCCACTTGAATGTGCCCGATCTCTTCATGATCTTGAAAAATGGCAGGGCTCTCTCGCCAAATTTAGAGATGAAACGACCCAAGCTGGCCATGCAGCCCGCTAAGCGCTGCATATCCTTGAGTCGGCGGGGAGGCTGCATTTGCTCTATGGCCTTGATCTTGTCAGGATTTGCCTCTATGCCGCGGTGGGACACGAGGAATCCGAGGAGCTTGCCTGAAGGGACCCCGAAGACGCACTTGGCGGGGTTCAGCTTGATGTTCACCTTTCTCAGGCTGGCGAAGGTTTCCTCGAGGTCCCTCAAGAGGGTGTCCCCCTCTCGAGACTTGACCACGATATCATCGACGTAGGCCTCAGCGTTTCTGCCCATCTGTGCCCCCAAGGCTATCGTCATGAGCCTCTGGAAAGTGGCTCCTGCGTTCTTCAGGCCGAAGGGCATGCATGTGTAGCAGTACACACCACAAGGGGTGAGGAATGCCGTCTTCTCCTCGTCCTCTTTAGCCATCTTGATCTGGTGATAACCAGAGAAGGCGTCCAGAAAACAGAGGAGGTCACAGCCAGCGGTGGAGTCCACGATCTGGTCTATCCTCGGCATGGGGTATGGGTCCTTGGGGCAGGCCTTGTTGACATCGGTGTAGTCGATGCAGAGTCGGCCTCCTCCAGCGGGTTTAAGAACAACCACGCCGTTGGAGAGCCAAGTGGGGTGCGCGACTTCGCGGACGACATTTGCCGCCTTGAGCTTCTCTACTTCCTTGACGATGAAAGCTTGCTTCTCGGGGGCTTGCTTACGTGCTTTTTGCCTGACGGGGCGTGCGTCTGGACACACAGCTAAGTGGTGCTCGATCACCTCCCTTGGTACACCGGACATATCTGACGGAGTCCATGCGAACATGTCAGAGTTTGCCTGAAGGAAGGCGACGAGCGCGCTTTCCTATTTGGGAGGCAGGGCAGCGCCTATGGTGACGCTAGCCCCCGAGCCTTCAGCCCCCGAGCTGGTGGTGTCCAGCGACACCTTCTTCGTGGCAGCTTGCTCCTGAGAGAACACTTGCTTCTTCTTCTTGGGCCTCTCGAGAGGCTCCATGTCCTCATCGGCCGGGAATGCCATGGCAGCTGCCTTGTAGGCGCTCTCGACAGCGCGCGTGGCGTCCAGGATATGACCATGGATGGCGATGGTGCCAGCGCTTCCGGGGATCTTGACCATGGATGGCGATGGTGGCATCCAGGATATGACCATGTAGGCATGGTGCGTGACGGCCATGAATTTCGCGAGAGCGGGGTAGCCGAGGATGGCGTTATACGGCAGGCCGATGTGGGCGACGTCGAAGTCGATCAGCTCTGTGCGATAGTTCTTCTGCGTGCCGAAGGTGACGGCGAGCCGGACCTAGCCCAGGGGTTCGATGGAACCACTGGTGACCCCGGTGAATGGCCTGGAGGGCATAAGCCACTCGTAGGGCACTTGAAGCGTCTCGAAGGTCTCGACAGAGATGACGTTCAGGCCAGCTCCCCCATCAATGAGCGTCTTGGAGACGGTGATGTTGTTGATGGTGGGGGAGCAGACCAGGGGGAGGGTCCCAACGGTCTTGGTCGACTTGGGGTGGTCCTTGGCGTCGAAAGCGATGGTGTACTGGGACCACTTGAGGGGCCTGGAGGTCTCGGTGCTCGGGAGCACGGCGTTGAGCTCGCGGGCGAACTGCTTGAACTGGTTGTTCGACTTGCGCGCCTGAGCCCCGCCGAGGATGCAGGCCATAGCCCCTCTTGGTGCCTGGTAACCCCCATCCTCCTCGTCGGGGAGGTTGTTGTTCTTCTCGGCGGCGTTGGCTTGAGTGCCCGACGGCTTCTGGTAGCCGCCATCGCGCCTACCCCTGCCGTCTCTGCGGTAGCCGCGACCTCTGCCGCGGCTTCCACTGCCTTCTCCTCGCTCGCGTTCCCTGCTCAGCCTCTTGAGGTCGAAGCAGTCGTCTGTGGCGTGCCCACGCCTGTTGTGGTAGACGCAGAACGGACGGTGGTCCGCCTCCTTGTCGCCAAGCTCGGGGGAGCTTCTGCGGGCGTTCTTGGTGGCTGGCTCCGCCGCTAGGACAGCAGTGGTCTTGCGCTTGGTCTCCTCGCGCTTCTTGTGGCTCTTGGAGCCCTCAGCCTGGTCGTCCCCTCGCTGGCTCATCTTGACGAAGAGGAGTCCTTCTTCTGCCTTGGCGCATTTGTCCGCAAGGTCGAACAGCTTCACCACAGAGGTGAGCTTGTCGTGAATGCCCAGCTTCTCGAGCATCCTGCGGTTCGTGACGCCCTCTCTGAAGGCGGCGATGACCTGCGTGTCAGGGATGTTCGGGATCTTGTTGCGCACTTGGCTGAAGCGCTGGATGTACTTGCGGAGGGTCTCATCCTTCTTCTGCACCACAGCGCGCAGGTCGTTGTGGGTGAGTGCGCGCTCGTACGTGCCCTTGAAGTTGGCGACGAACTGCTTGCAGAGCTCCTCCCATGAGTCAATGGAGTCCTCGGGCAGGTTGAGGAGCCAGGACAGCGCGGAGTCCCTGAGCGCGTGGGAGAACCAGTTGGCCATGACCTTGTCGTCTCCCCCCGCAGCCTGGATGGAGGTGGTGTAGAGCTGCAGGAACTCGAGGGGGTTGGTAGACCCGTCGAAGCCCTTGGGGAGGGCTGGCCTGAACTTCTGCGGCCAGACCACGCGACGCAGAGCGCGGGTGAATGCCAGGCAGCCAGAGGCGTACGTGGCGATTCCTCCTTGGAGAGCTCTGCGGTTCTGGTGCCCCGCCTGACCGAGTTCCTCGACGAGGCGGTTCTGGAGATCCCGGCGGCGCTCCATGCCCACACGCGCGTCGGGCGCGGTGCGCTGCACGATCTGGCAGTCGTGCGGGGAGGAGGCGTGAGAGGGAGCCCTCTGCACTGCGGCCGGGGGCGGTCCTGGCGGCGGCGGAGGCGCATCTGGTGCAGCCGTTCCCGCGCGGCCGGAGTGCTGGACCATGGAGCGCGACGGGGCGGGGCGCGTGGTGGCGACGTCGACGAGGTGGTGGAGGCGGTCCAACCACTGGTCGTGGGCCTCTGCGCTAGGCCGGTAGCGTAGGAGCTCCTGGGCCATGAGGAGCGCGGTGTGCGGCGTGGGCTCTGGGCGTCCCTGAGAGGACGCGCCTTGGCGCCGCGACGGATGCGAAGACTCGGCATCGTCGTTGCGCCCCGGGGGGCCGTCCCTGTCGTCACGGTGGTCGCTGTACTCTTCGCTCTCAGGCTCCTCCACATGCGGGCCGGTGTTGGCGCGTTCGGCAGCACGAGGGCGGCCGCGGCGGCCACGGGTGGGAGCTGTGCCGGGCTCGGTGTGAGCCCTGTCAGCTGCACGCCTGTTGGCGCGCGTCGTGCGGGTGTCCGCCATGGCGGAAAGCCGGCTGGAGGTCGAAGACGCGCCTCAGTCCACCTACCTGGCGCGCCAAATGTCGAGGTGTGATTCCCACGGAACAGGGATAACCACTCTCGGGCGAGAAGTTCGTGGAGGGGACTGAACACGTTGGTCAACAACCTACGGCCGACTCGGCGACGGTGCTCGTCGAGCCTGTGGAGGAACAGCACGACAGAGATGGAGTCCGGCCCGTACCCAGGTTCACGGCCCTCAGGAGGAGGTAACACCGCTACTCCTGCTTGTCTGTATTGCACTGTAAAGGTTACAGGACAATGAGCTTGCCGAGGGCTCTCTTGAGGCAGTTTAGTGCTTGGAGAGGGACTCAATGGTCGTCTTCCTCCTCCAGCAGTTGGCTATCCTATGCGTTTGGCTAAGGCTCCCTCGGTCTAGGAAGCAATCAGCCGACTGGAGATCAATCCCCTTCTATGGTGGAGCTCCTGCTCCTTTTATAGGCACCCCGGGCTCCACCCTCGTGCTGGTGGGCTCCCACATGCCGGTGGCGCGAAGGAGCGGGAGTCCACCGCGGCTCATCCGTCCATGGACGCGGTCCATCCGTGCTAAAGTTGCGCGCCGTGGCCGACAGGCTGCAGACGGTGCAGAGCGGCTCGCAGGCGCGGCAGAGGTCGTGGTGGAGCCCACGGTGACGATCTTCTTGGAGCGTTGCGCCGTCCAGCCGCTTTATCACCAAAGAGGAAAGTCCTGGCTGTCCTAGCGCAGGCGGCGCGGCTTTGTTGACTCCTTTATCACCAGAACGGCAACTGGGATGCTCGCGTCACCCTGCGGCTGCTGCAGGGGCCATGTGCGCCCTGCAGTGCTTGCTTAGCCGCGAAGTGTCTCCACAGGGCCGTGGTCGCCTGTGGAGGGGTTTCCTGCTGACTTCTCTCCAGGCGGGCTGTGCCTGGGGAGTCTCTTGAAGCGCAGGGTCCTCTTCAGGCCCCGGCGTCCTCTTCAGGCCCTCGAGCGGAGATGTCTCTCGAGGGTCTCTCCAAGCGGTATCTTGGTCCTTAGTCATTCTGTCGAAGATCTTCGCGGGCGAGGCCTGTAGGGAGTGGGCCGTGCATACCCCGGTCCTTACTGGGCCGACAGCGTTCGCCAGCGGTGATTGTGTGGCGGGATACATACTCTCGCCTGTTAGCGCTGACGAACGCATTTTCCATGCGCCAGGAGCGAATAGCTGGGTGGTTCGCCGACGGTAACGTGTCCCATCGGCCGCCACTAGCCGTGAATGGGGCTAGGGGGTAAGGAGCACACTTCTAACGAACTGTCCCCCTGTTCGTCAGCACTACCTATCCTTAACGAACGCGATATTGCGTATGTCAGGGATAAATTAATAGATATAAGCTTTTTTTCTACTAATGCGAGCGGGCATCCAAACAAACTGTTTTTTACATCCCGATGCGAGCCAAGGAGGCCAGCATACCGCCCCCTAAATCTGAGAAAAAAAATCCTTCTGTAGTCTAGAAGACACAAGGCTTGTTGCCCAGTTAACAGCCTAACGGGCTTTGCCACGGTCTCTCGATTTTCATTGGCACCGGCCCATGAAGCTAGCCGGCCATGATCTCTGGATGCTTTTCCGTGATCCAAGTTTCCAGCGATCCGAAACACAACAAGGAGTCGTGCTAGCTTTTTTTTAATTGAGAAAAAGGAGCCGAGCTACCTAGCTTTGTACTACTCCCTCCAATCCGGAATAAGTGACGTGAAAGTTGTTCTATGGTGATGCAAATTTGTATACGGCCAGCAACACATATTTCGCATGGAGGGAGTATCATTAATCAATGAAAATCACTATAAAAAAGGCCGCCTTGAATCTCTCGCCATGTCGGGCTACGCCGGGAGCGCCTACGCAACGCGGAACGCGAGAGAAAGGTGCAGTCCGCGTACCTGTTCCACGAATGTGGCCCATAACACGTAGTGTTACTTTTTTATGTTATTTTGTTTTCTATTTCAAGTAAACAATAAGAAGAAATAAATATTGAGACCCCCCCCCCACCTCTCGCGAAACTCTCGCGTCCGCCGCGCCGCCGCCTCCCCCTCCCCCCACCTCTCCTCTCCTCCCCACCTCACGCGTCCGCCGCCCCCCGCGGCGGCGGCGCGCGCTCCTTTCCTACCTCGGCCAGCTCCTCCCCTCCTCTCTTCCCTGTCGCCGCTGCCGGCAAGGGCCGCTAGGCGTTGCCCCAGTGGCGCCGGCGGCGGCGGCGCGTCTTTCCCCGCGTCGGGCTTGGAGGAGGCGTGGCTCTTCCCTCCGGCGACGGTGCTCCTCAGGCGACAAGGGTTCGGCCTCGGTCGGAGGGCGACGTGGCGGCAGCGGCGCGCGGAGAGCTGCGAGGCAGAGCAGCGATGCGAGCGGCGGCGCGCGGTGGTGTGGTTCTGCACGGTAAAACTCACATCGGGACCCTGTGGCCCAGGTCGGGCCCGGGTGGCCCAGATCGGGCCCGGATAGCCCAGATTCGGATCTGTGATCCATTTTGGCGTCCGGGTGATCCAGATTGGGCCTGGATGGCCCAGGTGGGGCCCTACGGGCTCATCTGGATCAGAACGTGTCGACCGTGCTGTAGCGTGTTCAGGAGCGGACGGTGAGGTAGACGGTGCGGAGACGGTAATGACGACGACCGGCCTGTTGCAGCGGGGCACCGGGCACCGGGCCTTATTAGGATTGGTATGTCCCTGCGGGCTTTACGGGCCAGGTGGGTCCGGCCGAACCTAACGGGGACTGGTTTGCTCTGCGGCCGCGTCCGGCCGACTACTGTCTTCGGCGGTGGAGGTAGTTCCCTCCCGCGCGGTCGTGGTTTTGCTGTCTCTAGTACATGTTCTCCTCGGTTCCGTCTTGCTGTCCCCGTGATGGCTGCTTCGGTGAGACGGCGGTGGTGGCTCAAGTCTGAGGTGGCGCCTGTTGGCGGGTGGTGAATCCGGTGGTGGCGAGGTCTTGTCCTCGTGGACTCCTTGTGCTTCGAATCGTGCGGGACTGCGGATAGGGTTTCTCGGGAGAAATCCTTGTTGGCTTGACCGACACCGACGCGGTGCCGCCTTAGGGTGGCATCTTCCCTTCCTGAAGGGCGTCGTGGCTACCCTTCATCCGTGTCCCTGTGTGCCGGGGGAAACCCTAGGGCCAGCAAGATGGTCCGGGCAGCAGCATTCTCCTTATTCAAGGTGCTGCTTGGTACTTAACGATTTCGTCGCTAGGAGTGTGGTGGTACATTTTCGGAGGGCGTAGCAGATTCTTGTCACCGTAGCTTAGTTGATCCATCTTTGTCTCATTTTTTATTCTTCTTTTCTTTTCTTTGGGTGTGTGCTTTTGCCTCAGCTTGTGTTGTGTTTGTATGCGGGGCGAAAACCTGTTTCGAGGACGAGAAGAAATAAATATTTTTCAGGAATCTGAACGCTTTCAAAACCTGAATGCTTTTAGAAATGAACATTTTCAAAATCTATTTTTTTAGATCTGACCATTTTTAAAATATGAATATTTTTTCAAATCTTAGCATTTTTTAAAATGCAAAAGATTAAAATCTTTTATAAAAATAATATTTCAAAAGCTGAACATTTCTCAAATCCAAACAATTTTAAAATTTGAACATTTTGTAAAAAGAACAATTTTATATTTGAATAATTTTCAAAATCTGGCCATTATTCAAATCCAGACAATTTTTAAATTTGACCACTTCTTTAAAAACAATATTTTTTATATTCAAAAAATAAATAATTTTCTAATCTAAACATTATTTGAATTAAAAAAACGAAGAACCAAAAGTAAAAACTGACCGAAAAAGCCTGATGGTAACCGATTGGGCTAGCCGAATAAAGGCATGCATACGCTATTAAGGTCTACGGATACATGGGATATAGGATTTCGCGGCTAGGACATAGTCGAACACGAGCACTATGTAACGCTTGCAACACGTTGGTGCTCCGACTCGCCCGCACAAATCACCGTCATTGGCGGGCCCATTTTGATTTTATTTCATTTCGTGTTTTGTTTAGCTTGTTCATCTCTTTTCTTTTTTTTTCTTTTTTGGGGGTGGTGTATTAATATTTTTGTCTTTTTTGGGTTTTTATTTTCCAGGAAATATATGGATATATTTTTCATCGTGAACTATTTTTATGGTAGGTGAACACTTTTCCACCTGAAAAGTTTCCAAAAAAAAATTAAAAGTTTGGATTGACCTAACCTGAATGTACATCGTTGCAGTTTTTTTCTAAATTTGAAACACAACATCAATATTGAAAATGACAAAGTTTTATGAATAGTAACAATGGGTCAAATTCAAAGCCTAACTTGCATTTCGACACTATTTATTGTCTTATTTGTCTATTTTGTTTGTTGATGTGTGTTATGAATTTTGATTTGAAATTTTGTAACATGTTAGACATGCGAATTACCAATATTCAAACTCTTTTTTGATTTATTTGAAAACATTTTGAGTGTTCAACCCGGGACGGATTCACATGAGGATTCGTTCTCAGAACGGGTAGATCCGGCCCTGGCCCCTCTGTTTTGAAGCTAAATTTCGCATGCAGTTGAGCTTCACTAATCACTAGGTTATGTTCTTTCGACGTGAATGTAAAACACAAAGGCACAAACACATGAACTAGGCTAGGTATGTCCCCGTAACTATACAAAGAAGTTTTTTTTTTTTGACGAAAAGTGTAGTCAGAACTGCTTTTTCATGGATCATAGGTAAAGAGTACTGCCGCCCCCGCGCATTGTGTAAAAAAAGCTAGAAAGATGTATATTTAAAAAAGAGGGAATAGCACAGTAAGCTACATCTAACAATAGATGATCAGGACTATAACATTTTTCTAAGAAAATGGTAAAAATTCTAGAAAAGTCATCACTGCATCAAGACATTTATGTTAGCATAAGAAGTAAAAAATGTAAACTTTTTGTGTTGATGTAAGATGTCTTGAATACCTTTACAATTACCTATGACCCGATATGGATTTTTATCGATAACCATCTCACTTCTAAAATACTCCCAACACTCCCTCGGTGCATCCTTCATGCATCTCTCCGTGTCTGACTCGAGTTTATTAAAATTTATATGTATCCATCCATATCTATATACATGTCTTCATGCATATCTACATCATGGGATTGATAAAAAAAATTATAACAGTTATTAGGGTGGGACGATAGCCTAATAAAATGACAAGATTTTTAATGCGGTTTTTTGAGACCTTTTTATGGAGTAGGTGGCGAGAGATATTTTTATCTGATATGAATGGTGATTTCACTCATAGAAGGATTGGTCTTCCATAAGCTGAAACTATTCCTTTTGATGGTTGTAATTCGTTTTGAGCTTCATGATTTGAATTTCTTTTTAACGCTTTGAAACTTCTGGATTGTGGCTGTGTGTATCTTTAATTCTTTATGCAGATCGGGTGTAACCCTTTATCAAAAAATATTAAAATTTACAGTATTGTATTACACATATCGAGACACATATTTATGGACCCAGGAGTAAAAAAAATAGACCAACCGGCTAACAGTTATAGTACGGGCTACATATGCACGCAAGACGCTCAAAACAGATCCGCTATTCCTCAGAAAACAAGCACGCACAGACACGGTAACCACAGGAAACGCAACAACGACCTCTTCTCTCAGAAAAAGAGGAAGAACGCAACAACAAATATACAGAGAGATGTCTTCGATGGATCACGAAGACAGGAGAGTGAGTCAGTCCTCACTCGTAACTCGTAGCCGGCGTGGGCGCCGCGGCGGCGGGGGCTGGTGCGGCTCCGTGCTGCGACGACGAGACAACGGAGCCAAGGTGGTGCACGGCCTTGTCGTAGCTGACGAAGCCCATGAACCAGAAGTCGTGCGAGTCCACGGTGACGACGTGGACGTATCTCTCCGGCGGGTTCTGCTTGGCCGTCACCGGCTCCACCGCGGCGACCCTGGCCAGCGGGACCACGACCTTGTAGTAGCTCCAGGATGTCTGCCCCGACGGCGCGGCGAAGGAGAGCGGGCGGTCGCTGCAGAAGGCCACGTTCATGTTGGTCAGGTAGAGCGTGCCGGCGACGGGACCCGTCGCCGTGGATAGGTAGCACGCGAAAGTCTTCTTCAGGTGCTCGTCGGGGCTGGAGGAGAACGTCTGCTTGTACAGCTTGTCGAAGCCGCCCCCCGTGATGGCCTTCGCGCCCAGGCTCAGCTTCCCCATCGCGGCGTCGGACATGGATGGCGCCGTCTTGACTGGAACCAAGGAAATGTGCGAAACCGATGTTAGTATAAGCAGAGTAGAACAGAGTATCCTTGCAAGAACAGAGGTACCTAACTTAATAATGCCATCGAATCAAATAATTCTAACACCATTTTCTTGACCAGGTACAGATTTAGCTAGAGCGAAGCAAGACTGCAAGAGCAGGATCATCATGAAAAAGCGGTAAAGATGTGTGCTTACGGTTTAGCCAGATGTTGGAGGAGAGCTCCTCGGCCTTGCGGCTCCAGATGTTGAAGAAGTCGAGGATGTGCTCCATCGGGCTGTCTTTCTCCTTCTCTGTCCGTCGCGCCGGCGCCGGCGCCGGTCCCCCCATGATGACATACGGCGGCAGCTCCTGGTCGCCGCGCGAGGCCGTCCACTGCGCCGCCTGCTGGTTCTCCGGGTGCGCCCCCGGCGCAGCCGGTGGGCCCATCTCCCGCGTTCCCCACTTGGCCCCCTCAGCTGGTGGCGCGGGCTGCGGCTCACCAGGTTGCGCCGAGGACGCGGCGGCGTCCTTGCCCTCCATGGCTTGTTGCTTTAGGGGAGAAGAAGGCGGCACGCCCTCGGCTGGTGGCGCGGGCTGCGGCTCACCCGTCTGTGGCGATGACGCGGCGGCGTAATTGCCGTCCATGGCTTGTTGCGTCAGGGGAGAGGAAGGCTGTGGCGCGGCGGGCGGTGCGTTGGTGTAGTCCTTGCCGTCCATGGATGGTCGTGCAACGGGACAGGAAGCGTGGCACGGCGAGGAGGAAGGTGCTGGAACGGTGCTGAGCTGTATGGATTATGGAAGTAGGAACCGAAAGAGGTAGATGATCGATTCTGATGTTGAGGTGGACAATGGCGGGCCGGGTTGTTATATAGGCTGGGGCGGTGGGATGTCGACGGGAAGCTGCGAATTTGTGTGCGTATGCTTCATGAGTCATGACCAAGGACCTTCTTCCAGCTGGGGGTGTACGTGGAGAGCTGAGGCTTAGCCGCGGCGACAACGTGTCGGCAGCTATTTGCCCTTTGCTGTCGACCTGAAAGAAGCTTTCTGCTGGAAACACCTCGTGACGTGGGTATTTGGATAGAGCAGACCAGATGTACTCGTCTGATTATAAGACGTGAAAAATGTAAAATTCACATTTGGCACTAGGTGCATATGCACACGGTATTCCAAAAATATATTTCAAATGTAGAACAGTTCTGAAATAATTTTGCGGACACATTTTTACATTCTATGTGTTCGTATTGGTTGTATTGGTTGGTTGACACTGTAGAACATATTTAAATAATGTATTTGATGTGCATGTCAAGTCTAAGATAGAACCCGCCATGGGTCGGTTTGGATCCAGGTTGAGTCAAACTAGTTTTAACAGTCGTGTTTGATTAATCATAATCATATTGTGGAGTATCATATACACTAGTATCATGCACATTAGTTTATATTATTACTAGTAACATATTTGTGGTATACATTTATTAACTTATAGATTCATCTTGTATTGAAATCCATTATGTTATGTTATATAAATATGATATCACTATCATATCTCTGATCATTAATTACAGTGACACATCATCTTTTTACTAACATGATTGTTAATCTTAGGTTCGGTTTAATGTTTATCCAACCGACTAGGTGTTGGCCTCCAATATAAAGAAGTCCTCAATTCGAGTTTAGAGGGTTGAAAATTATGTAGATAATTGTGTTGAAGGTTACCGCTGACCTAATGGATCGGCGCCGTAATGACGTCTCAAACATTCATTAGTTATCCAATAAATAGATGCATGAATGTTTTTAAATCTGTCAAGAGTTATTATTCATGGCGAGAAAAACCTTAAATCTATTAAGGGTTGTCGAGCTTGACATAAGGCGTGGTGTTCATCTCCACCCCGTGAGATTCATTCTCTAGATTCTTCAGGTTGTGTGAATTCCTCGTGATTGAAGAATATTTATTCGATGGTTCTTATGGGGAAAAATCATGCAAACATCCCATATGATCTGGTATCACTGCGTCAAATTAATCACCGCGAGGAGGTTCATCCAGTTAAAAATCAATCTTTAGATCTATAGGTTTGTAAATATTGACAGATTTGTTTTCGTTGAAATTGCTCGTGGAAGACGACGAATTGGTGGGTGCTGCATCTCCTCGAGTTGGAGTTGGTGGTGGCGGCTGTCTCTGTTTTATTCCGACGAGTACTGAAGAAAATATGGCGATGTGTGCGACCTCGTATGTGTATCAGCCCTTGCGTCTCCGTACGTGCAGGTCGATTGAATCAGATTGTAGTTGTTTGGCGTTCGTTGGTATCGAATAAAGTTTGTAAAAAAAAGGGAACGACGATATCAAATCGGATTGGTTGGGCCACATCCCGTGATTTGGCAACTCCAGCCGAGTCTCGATTGGATTGCTGTTTCCATACGTGGCTACTTTAAAAAAAAACGGTTTTGCTAATCTTGGAGCTGGAAATTTTTACGTCTCGGTCACCCAAAATTTTTGAAAAGTGTAACTTATTCTAGTTACATTTTTTAACAGCAATTGCACTTTTCTGAATCGACTGAGACTTAAGAAATTCTCAAGAGGTCGAGACTATATAATGCAACGTAACAGCAGCGCAACAGCGTCCTTGTACGGCGTTGTACCTGATACACTTCAGCCCTTCAAAATTTCTAAAATCAATCCACAGTCCTTGCTAAGAGTTAACGCTCGAACGGTCATTTTTCTCGATTTCTCACTTCCGCACCCTCCCTTCCTCTACGCACCTCCCCGATCGCCGGCCTACTGCGGCTCTTCCCTCCTTTGTGCCGCCCAGATTCCCGTCATCCGACAACTCCTACCCCTGCGGTTCACGCTGATTCTCGGCTTCCGGCGAGGTACGGCGCTCCACCACGATGGATTGTTGCCCGACACTATCAAACAACCTATGTGCTTCCCTGCGAAAAAAATCAGTGTACTTGAGACACAAATTTTCATTGCTAATGCTATAGACAACTATTTCGAGAGCATGGGAAACATCATTGTATCTTCCTTTTCAATCATGCTTCATGCGCATAGCCACGAAAATAATGCAGTGAAAACTGGACACACATCATCAATAATATGCTACGGTCCAAGCTGAACTTGCCTAACAGAAATGATACATTTCCTTCAACGGTTCTTACCTTTAACGGAGATAAATGACAAAGGTAATTTTTGTGTCCAAACTTGTACAGATCTCATATACTACATGCAGCTTATTTAATTTTTAGATGACCAAAAGGTTACAATCATTATTTTATTTTTTACGTAATTTTTTAGTCCAAACTTGTACAACTCTCATATACATCATGCAGCTTATCTGACCACCGTACCAGATCTACCAGAAAAATAATTATACCAAATGAACTGAGAAGTTGGTATGAGCTAAATGTCAACAAAGTTACCAACTATTCAGAAAGAATGTAAAACAAGTACTTTTGCTATATATCTTAGCTCAAGACATTACACTTGGAAATATACAACACCAAAAGGACGATTACATAGAAACCAGAGTAGGAGTATCGACTAAACATCATGCAATAAACATCCTGCAACATGTAGAGGTTGCTACAATCTCCCTAAGGTTACTGAGTGCAAACTACCAGCTGGGGCAGCAGCATACCGCTTGGTCAGGTCTTTGATACTGGAGTTGTACTTCCTTAATATATCACCAGCACTGGTATAAAGCATAGGATCACTCTTGAAATGTATCACCGCATGCCTAACAACTTCCATGATATGTAGTACTCCCTCCGTTCCGATGAATAAGGCCTATATTTTTTTTTACAAAAGTCAAGCCAAGTAAAGTTTGACCAAACTTTTAGAAAAATATATCAACAAATATGATATTATATTGATATCATATGAAAATATTGTTCATGATGTTTCTAATGACATTAATTTTATATTTTGCATGTTAATATTTTTTCATAAAAACTTGGTCAAACTTTACATGAGTTGACTTTTTCAAAATAATATAAGCCTTATTCATTGGAACGGAGGTAGTACTTTTAAATGTAGTACTAAAGGGAATTGCTTCTGTATCAATATTGAGTACTGCTGGTGTGAGGGAATGACATCGTATCTGCCCCTCCTATCTTGGCTTCGTGTGCGTGAACATGAATTAAATCGTCACATAAAGCATCTCTCTAATCTTGGTGAATATTCTTTTTACATGGAGTAAATCTCGTCTCCTCATAGTCAACTTCCACTTGTTCTTTTGGAGGTAGGCGTGCATGTGGGAGGAGCTGCTTAGAGAAGGAGATTTGCTCGCTGCTCCCGGAGCACCTCCATATGTATCGGCCCTAGCAACTCCCTCACCCAGTCATTTCTCCAATAGGTTCATTTGGCCGATGTTCTTCATTTTGACTTGGTTGATCTTGCTCCGGCAGTTCAGTTTGAACAACCAACGCCAATGCCAGTGCCTCAGGTTCAGAAAGCCCAGCTGATGTATCATTTTTTTCTTTTGTAGAGTGACTATAATCTTGAACCATTTTCACCTAAAGGAGAATTTACAAACAAAAGGTCAGTTTGCTTTTCTGTAACATAAACATCTCTTAGTGTTTAGGAAAATATAAAATACAAATCTCCAATGGGCACAACCAGTTCGTAAATATAACATGGTTTATACTTTGATCATTTTGTTCATCGGTTGGAATCAGTCTGTAAAAAATAAGGTGTTGCTCTGGTGATAACATCAACACATGGCAGTAGTGAATAGGATTGAAGAACTGAAATTAGTATCTCCTATGTACATACCTTGGTCCATCTGATGCTCCCAAAACTTGCAGCCATGGACGCACTGAAGAGCGTGCGACAACGGTCAGGAGATTGGAGTTGCATCTTCAGTTCACTGCAGTCATGATTGCTGATTAGGTAGCTAGCTAGTAGCTAGGTGAGTGGTATCTGGAAGCAGAAAGAAGACATAGCATTGTGGATTTTGAGGAACGGGGGAACAGAGGTGCGCTGGCGGCCTGGTTTGCGGGAGGGGACGAAGGGGTGTCAGCGGCGGGAGGCCTGGCCGGCGGTGGGGAACGTTTGATGTAGCTTCGGCGCGTCAGTCTTCAGCAGCAACGACTCCACACGACGGGCATCCGGGCTTCAGCAGTGAGCCAGACGCTCGACGGAGTTCAGAGGCACGCGACGATGAGCTCTTGGTCTTGCTCGGGAAGTAGGCGGGATCGACCAGTTGGAACAAAGTCCCCGGACACCAATGCTCATCTATAGTATATAAATGGGAGCAACCCACTATGGCTATTTCTCTCAACATACAGGGTGTCCACCTCATTAAGTATCCATGATCAATAATAACCGTCCACATAAGCAAATCATCCACCTCACAAAATATGCCATCTCATAAAAAAAAACTTGCCACCTCAACTGATGTGCACGCCACTTTTTTTAATAGGCTCAACTTCAGTTCACCGGCTCTTGGCCTTCATCTCCTGTATGATTTTTAATAGCCTCAACTTCAATTCACCGGCTCTTGGCCTTCATCTCCTGTATGGATCGTGATCCAATTAGTACATCTTTCCACTGAGTTCCTCTACTACAGTACCTCCTCGCGTCCTCGCCGTTGCCAAATCAATGGAGCCATTAATCCGTAAGAGTAACTGGTGGAGGAGGAGCCCAAGAGACATTTACGCCTTTAAAAACCTTGGCACGTGCTCGAAGGGGTTCTAACAATCTAACTTGGCCAGATGGTTCAGTGTTGGAAGAGGGAGCAGCTAGGAGGCAAACAACATGCATGGGGTCAATCTCTACGGTCACATGCACACCCCCAAGCAACAGTTAGATGCCAGGGAGTAC
The DNA here is from genome assembly GCA_026929855.1 of Poa annua. Taxonomy (NCBI): domain Eukaryota; kingdom Viridiplantae; phylum Streptophyta; class Magnoliopsida; order Poales; family Poaceae; genus Poa; species Poa annua. Next base: position 22,748,265 of record CM049439.1, on the reverse strand, counting down.
ATCATCACCACCTGATCCTCAATTATCACCACCACACAGTAGTGTCCCGATACCATCTTCTTCCATCTATGTTTCCGGCCCTTCTTTGCACTTTTTGGCGTATGTTGACATGACCTGGTGGTGAAATAAGATCAACTGCAAGCCGGCCGGCCGCCGGCGTAAGTCATGATCAAGAACACTCCACCATCTCCAATTTCACCAATCGTATGCAGCACAACCATTGTGAGTTTTTTTTGCGAAATACAACCATTGTGAGGTATCCCTTTTTCCTTGCAAATTTATCTCATTTAATATCATTTGTCCTATGTGGTTATTTGAGTCGCCGAGGCAGGTAAATCAAAATTCCTGATGCTTTTCTTAAGCACTGATGTTTCGGTTGATGAGAATAAACATGGACCTTTGTAATAGTTTTTTTGAAGCGTGCGGTCATTGTGTCCTTTTTTTTCTCCTTCCAAAAACTATTATATCAAGTCTAAATTACATATTATCTAATCATGTGTTGAAGGAGGCTAATTCTCTTATTTTTTGAATTCCGTAGGAGATAAAGAGAAAAAATATTAAATTGCTGAGCTGGCAATAGAAATATGTTGGTGGTCAGATTCCAACAATTTTAATGCAGATCAACATTTTATTAAAAAAAACCTACTCGGTTCCAATCAACAGATCAAATCAACCGTGTAAGTGCAATATCAGTTCAGCAGTTCTATATGTTGATTTCTATGTAATATTATGAAATGTTTCAGACAATAACGTTTGTGCCAATCTCCCTTTTTTTGTACTATAGCTTTTCCATTTCATATATTATGCAGATATCTATTTGAGTCGGTTTAGCTTGCAAACGTCTCACAACAATGGACTATGTCATCTTTCTTATAGGAGGAGTAATTATCAGAAAATCCGCCAAAAATTTCCGCAGCAACGCGCGGGGTATCATCTAGTTATAGAAAGAACTAGGCCTACTTAGGTAAACAGGCACCCCATCACTACCGTAGTAGTTGAAATCTCTAACTTAGGTGTGTTTGCCCATTACTTCTACCCATCTATGAGATTCTGAGATCCAGCCATTGGAACTGAGAGATCCTCGCTGTTATAGATCTATAACTCAGTGCCTGTTTGTTTGAGCCGCAGCTGAACGAGAAGCCGCTGGAGTTTTTTTTAGAAAAGGGGTTCCCGGCCTCTGCATCGTGAAGATGCACACAGCCGTTTATATTAAAAGAAATAAAGGAGTATGTAGGTTTAAGTTATTACGATCATATTCCTGCTAAAGAGGCCACAAAGACTAGCCAACAAAAAAGCGCACAACAAATGAGACTACGCATTTTGAATTCTTCTAGTATGCCGCCACCCTCCCTGGTTGAAAATAGCACGGAGCACTACCTATAACCGGGAGCAACCACAGTCCATGAGAGTACGTTGGTCTTGTGGCAAAAGGAAGGACCATAGCTCGATCCAGTAAACCGCACGATCAACCACCTGCAAAAATGAGCATTTCTATTTGTGTTAAAGACCACATCATTGCGACAATTCCATATTGCCCAAAGAAAAGCACAAGTTCCAATACGAATATGTGCTTTAGTTTTTCTATCCACACCATCTAACAAATGTCCGAACAAATTAGAAATACTGGTTAGGGGTGTAATGTTAAAAGTAAAGTGAATTTGTCTCCAAATATCCCTAGTAAACGGACAGGAAATAAACAAGTGCTCAACCGTTTCATCAGATTGACAGAAAACACACTTTTTACATCTTGTCCAATTTCTCTTTAACAAATTATCCTTCGTAAGCAAAACCTTCCGGTGCAAGAACCACATGAAGATCTTAATTTTCAAAGGAACTTTTAACTTCCACAAGTATTTACGCAAAAGGGGTATCTCCATGCATTAGATCGGAATACATAGAGCTGGAGCTGGTAGATTTTAAGAAGCAGCTGGAGCTAGATGGCTGGTCAAATGTAAAATGTTGTTTGGCAATCTGCTTTATGACAGCTGGTGAACAAACAGCTGATGGTGAATGCTGAAATACCCTTGTGTGCTGACACCGATTTGACATGACATGACGTTGTATTAGTTGAAATTATTTTTATTTTTGTTAGTAAATATATAATAGTAGACAATAGGAATATATAAGATTTGTATTATAATCAATAAAAGACATTTTTTTTAAATAAAATATTTTATATAATCATACACCAAGTATGCAATTTTAAATACTACATCTACAACAGATCTATAGCAAACAAACATGTAAAGATCACAATTTAGGCGGTACTTCTTTTGTCTTTGACTTCCTTGCACAACAGCACCACGTCGGGGAGGTCAGCAGCACCCATGGAACGACAAAGCAAGGACACAGACGCTGCAAGTGCCGGCTGACGGAGCCACCCACCACACAAGTGCCGGGCAGGAGATGCTTGCAGCGGGGGCGGTCAACGGGAGGATCTACGGGAGACGGGCGGGGAGCCATGGGGACGGGGCGGAGAAGCATCGAAGAGGCGTTGGAGACGGTGGCGGAGACTGTCGATCGAAGGCGCGGAAACCTAGCCAGGCTCCTACCGCATGCGAGCAGGTCCTGCGCGTGCGTGCGAGGCATGTTCCTCTAAACCGTTTCCTAATTTCTTTACGGTGGCAATAGTTGTAAATAGCTGGAACGTCAAGGGCAAAGCCATATACCGTTTGGATTGTAAGTAAATAAGCTGCGGGAAGTGCCTCCCGACGTGCTTCCGGGCTTCATGTACAAAATAGGGAAAACACTTGTGCTTCTTAGTGAAGGGGATCGCAGGCAGAAAACAAAATTTTTCCTACCAACGATATCCTTAAACTAGCCAAGATCTACACTATGCAGATATAGAAGTACGGCGGAGATCGGAATACATACCCTTGTAGACCGAAAAGCGGGGATTACGCTCCCGCACAAGCGTTGACGACGAAGACGACGTAGCCGACCTCTAGGTCGCGAAGAACTCGGCGCGACGAAGACGACGAAGATGACCTCGAGGTCGGGTGGAGGAAGCCGACCTCCCAGCACCACTAGCATGGCACCTCGCAGGGCGTCACACACATACGGTGGAGACGACGGCCTCCGAAGCTCCAGTCCAGGACGAGCAGCGGAAGACTTGGACCGGAACACCAGCAGCGCGGCAGCGGGCTATGGTGGAGAGATCCCCTCATCCTCCTCGGCGCAACTCCGACAAAGGGAATCACGAAATCGAGGAGAAATAAGAGAATTAATTTGTTGAATTAAAAGGCCAGGGGTGCCCCTTCTTATATAGGCTCCCGGGGGGAGCCAACCTTGCCAGCCAGGCAATGTGGGACTATCCCCACATGCCTGGTGCGGCTCAAGAGGGTGCGCCGACCCTAGGTGGGCCCCATTTGGCCCACCTAGGCCGGCCAAGCCTCCCCCACCGAATTCCCTTGGGGTTTCCCCCCCCCCCCCCCCATGGGCCTTCTTTCCACCAGAAGGCCCATTTAGGAAAATCAGCCTAAATAAATTCGAAAATAAATATATAAAATCATATTTAAACATTAATTACACTAATTAATATCAAACATATTATATATAATTTATTCTAGCTCCGAAAACTATTTCGTCGCTGCCCGATCTCCATCGGACCATTCCCGGGACGTTCCCGGTGATCTCTTTCCTTTCCGGTTGTCTTGTCGAAACCCCTTAAGTGTGTTACCCTAGCGGTTCGATATAATAACAGACATGATCGAGACTCCTCTCCGATCAATGATTAACTCGTAGGCCTGGACCCCATGAATTAACCCCCTGTGATATAACGAATGACTTTCATCTATCAAACCTGGACGTCGAGTCTTAAACCTTTTGCCATAGCGATACTTTAGCGTGTCCGAAACTCATTCATAGATATCTCCATACCTAGCATGATCTCGTTACCGACAACACTATCTTCTACTCGTCTATGATATTATGTCAGCTGGTGACCTAGTCACATGTTTGCAAACTCATTTGACATAATCTCACCGAGTGGGCCCTAGAGTATCTATCCGGCTATACGGACTGACAAATCCCGCTCTTGACCCCTCGTCTCAACTACCCCCTTCCGATACCCAAAAGTATCACCGTTATTGTCACACTATATAAGACATGACGTTTGGTGCGATCAAAGTATCTTCCAGGAATAACAATAAGAGTTGATCTCACGGTCGAAGGCGTAATGACTACGTCCTACAAATTATGGGTAAGTCCATCACATCGTTCCACCTAACGATATGACTCCATTGCCGACAGACGCCATGTCTCATGATCGGGAAACCTCGATCATCAATCGCGCAATGAAACTAGTCTTAGCAGAGGCAACTAGGGACCTGGTTGTTTATCTACCACACGTGTATTAATGTTTCCGCTTAATACAGTTATAGCATGGTATAAAACATATAATGAACAATTGGAATATAACCAATAAACTATCTTTATTAAGTGCCTCTAGGGCATATTCCCTTCAGTCTCCCACTTGCACTAGAGTAACACTTAATCTAGTTCACAACTTGGTAAAAGCTCAGCACCCATAGCATCTTGGTGCATGCTTGTCTCGTGGAAGAGGAATACAGTCAACAGATCTCACACATTGAGACCTATATGTGCTTTGCAACACTTCTATGTCACCTAGTTTGACATCATCCCGTATCTTACGATGACGGTGAAATATATCCTAGTGGATGGAGTGAGACTCGAACATTCGCGTAGCATGGGCCTTAAAAGTCTAAGAGATCTATTAAGGGGACCACATACGCTCGGAAAACTGCTCAGTCCAATCACACTTGCTACTTTTGAAGTTGCCATATATTTCTATACCTACATAGATTATGCAACAGTGCATTCATATGCGACTTCGCAAACTAACCATGTCTTTCTTCAAAACAAAGGACATCTCCTATATGAGATTTCTAGTCGTATGAGTCAGTGTCACAACTTGCATCATCGTAACCGTTTTACGGCAAGTTGTCTTTCCACTCTTACCCTTTACTAGAAAACATATCTTCAGTTCTCATAGACACTGAAGAATATACTTAACATTTGTTCATTGACCCACACAAGGATCACTCTAGAACCCGTTCTTCAACCAAGAACTTGGGTCACACCAAGTCGAGGTTTCAGTCTTGATAGAATCCATGTCTGATACATAGAGAATGTCGAACATCATTTTCTATCACTGAAAATGCCAAGATAAACTTAATATTTTACCTAGTCATACAAGCAAGAACAATTTTCTTTGCTTGTTCTATTCTGAAACACTTCAGAATCTTAACTTAGGAAATATTCCGACCTAATGTTATTAAGCCCCTTACGATCTATACAATTATAGATTGGATGCCTAATACTTCTAACTTCATTCATAGAAAATTTAATCACTTAAATAATCCTTTACACTCTACTAGAGGATTGTGTCATTCAATATGTCGTTACATACAAAATCACGAATGACACCTAGCTCCCACTCAAATATGCCTTCCGCATATAAGATCAAGGAAAGCTACTTAGCTCCCACTCAAATATGCCTTCCGCATATAAGATCAAGAAAAGCTACTTTGCTCCCACTCACTTCTTTGCAAATGCAAGTCTCTTCAACTATTTTGGACAACTCCAAAATCCTTTGATCACATCATCAAAGTGAAGATTCCAGCTCCGATATGCTTGCTTCAGCCCATGAATGGACAACTGAAGTTTGCATACATGTTTAGCATTCTCAGGATCACCAAACCATTATTGTACTGATTACAACTCTTTCTTAATGACACTATTAAGAAATATGGTTTCCTTATCCTTCTATCAATTTCTTGTAACATCTAGGATTTTTCAAGATTTTGAAAAATAAGAAAAATTAAAAACTTTTTGAAAAACTATATGTATGTTGATTTGAAAAGAAAATTCATGCATGCATTCATCATCATATAGCTTTGTTTGCATTTGGATATTTCAAAAGTTGGAATATTATTTCCACTTGAAAACATATTTTAGAAAATAATCGTGAAGACGCAATTTATGCTCTATATAATATTTTGATGATGTTATCTGTTCCATTTTAAAATTTGTTTTGTTTCAATTATATTTATCTGAAACATAAGTTTCAAATCTGATAGTTTCAAAATTTGTATATTGGGATTTTATTAAATTTTATTTAGGCACAAATATATTTATTAAAGACCCATTTTCAAATTTGACAAAAGAGTCAAATTTGCATTTAATCAAATATTCAAAATTTTATTTTTGAAAAATGTTCAAAACATTCCCACAAATGTTTTAAAAAGATAGATATGATTTTTACAAATTTATAGAAATTTATGTGACTCATTTGGACCTCCAAATCAAAAGTTATAAAAGAAAAAAAGAAAACAGAAAAAGGAAAAAGAAAATACCTGTGACGTCATCTATGACGTCATCATGACGTCAGCGTATCTTCAACCTCCGAAAGAGATTTTCCCGTCGAGGAGTTCGATCCGATCACGCCCCAAATCCGAGCCTTGCTCTCCACGAAATCCGCTCTCGTGCAGCTCTATAAATATCCCCCGACCTCCTCGTGTTTTCCCCTCTCTTCCCTCTTTGATTTGAGCCGCCAGGTCGCCGATTTCGCTCACCGGAGTTCATCGCCTCCGCCGCCGTTTTTCTTCGTTCTCCGGCGAGCCTTTCGATGAATCCGAGCACGAACCGAAGCTCACTGCCGTCGCCGCCAATCCATCGATTCCGGCGAGGGCGAGCACTACCCGAAGGTCGCCGGCGCCGCTTCATCTACGTCCACGCCTCCACGACGCTCTGGGACGCGCGGCGCGACGCCAACATCACCAGCGCCTCCGCCGTGGACATCCTCGCCTCGTCCTCGTCCTCGCGTGTTCGGGGAGCCGCCGGAACATCGTCGCCGTCAACGCCCGAGTCCGCGCCGTCGTCGTCCTCCAGTCCGGCGACCGGAGCGCCACCAAGGTTAGGTCAAACCCCTGCGAGCCGTCCGATCTAGATCCAATGGATTAGATTAGATCTGCTATATTTACTTTTTCCGAATCGGTACCGGCGAATCAGATCATGCCACGTCGACGCCCAGTCAGCATGCACAGTCAGCGAACGTCGGATCCAGTCAGCGCCCAGTCAACAGATCTGGCAGTTTGACAGAAAAACCCCTGCAACTTAATTTAATCATTAATATTTGTCTGTTTAGCCAAATTGAAATATTTTTATATATTTGGAATCCTTGGAACCATTAGAATCTTTTGGCATTATTAGTTTTCAAATTTGACTTACTTTAAATTATTCAAATTTCAAATTATGAGTTTAAGTAAATTTGATTTAGATTTAAATATATAAGTTCAAAAATTGTAAATAAAATTGTTTTGGAAACCTTATAATATGTGTTATATGATGCCTATGTTAGAAAATATTTTTGAGCATTAATTTGACAATTTAACAAACATAATTTTAAATTGAGTAAGTTTGAGTAATTTTGACATAACTTGGGATAGAAATATTATTTTTGAGTAAATCCAATTGCTATAAATTTGAATGACTAAGTATTGACAGTAGGCATTTTCTACTAATTTTTGTAGAATATTTTCTGAGAATTTAGTAATTAATATTTATTAAATACTGTTTAAATGATATTTTAATGATTAAAATTGATTAAAAATATATTAAAATTAATTCTCATCATCTATTCGAAATTATAAAGTACTTAGTCATATTATGACCACTTTGGTTACAAAAAGTACTTAGAAATATTTTGTCTTCTCAAACAAAGTAATTTTCTTCCTTAGAAAATATTTGATAAATATTTGAGAACACTTTTCCTTAGAAAATTTCAACATCTTAAAAATGCTAAATCTTTTCCTTAGAAAAATTTAGCATCTATTAAACTTAGTTGTTTTATTTTGTTAAGTGTTGTCCTTAGTAATTTTGCATTGCATGCATAGCATATTTATCGTATGGTTATTGTTTTTCTCTAAGTTAGGATTATTTGCGACATAGTCGTTTTGGTAAAGTGTTATCCACTTGGACGCTTTGGATTTTCAACATGAAGACTAGAAGGCCAACAAAGACTTAGAAGAAAACGCACTCCGGAAGGCATCTCCAAGAAGCAAAAACACTTAGAAGAAAATCAAGAGGAAATTCATGAAGACCAACCCATTTATTTCTCTAAGTCTTTTCTCTCTTTCTCTCCTTCTTTTATGTTTCTCTTAGACTTCGTGGTGGCTAAGTTATATCCAAGACAGCTCTGAAGAATCATCAAGTCTGAAGAACCAAAGTCTACAAAAGTTCAATGAAGACATCACATTACGAGGAAGCCTGGAAGATCAACTACATCCTTCTTTCTATCTTTTCCCTCTTTCCTAATTTTGTCTTCCACTTTGGACATAACTGATCATGATATTACCACCTTTGAAGTATGTTGGATCCTAGCGGCATAGTGAGATGAAGCGGCCCGGAGACTAACCTTACATGTCCACGTACATGAGACCTGTTCCACAATCATAAGTGGCTGGCCGGGTGTCTGTCTCTCTCACTATAGTGAGTATCCAATTTACAAAGAGTTGTTAATAATTGTTGATCACCTTGAAGAATAGACTTAGTATTTTATCTAAGTATTTATGCACATCATGACTAAAAACTTAGAGTGCTAATAGAAGATGAATAAAGCTACAAGGGAGTTGAAGATTTCGAGAAGCATGTGAAGACTTGGAGCAGCCTTACAAAGTTGATTTATAGCAAGTTAATTTTTATGACCTTGGTCCTTAGTCATTTTTGGACCAAATCACTTGTCTTGCAATAACTTAGAATAATTTCATGGCATGGCATGGCATGCATCTCTAGTCCTTAGAAATATTTTGCACATCATGCATAACATATTTTTGTATTGTTATTTTGTTTGTATGTTTATTTTTGTCTTGTTTGATGTGTTAGAAATTTCGGAGGGAAACGACAACTGTTGCAGCTGCTGTTGCTATTCTTCTTGTTGCCAAGGCAAGTGGCACACCCCCATAAATTTCCTAAGTATTTTCTATGCATGACTTAGTTATTTTTCCTATGCATGTGTAGGACTTAGTAGATTGCTATGCAAGACTTGTTTAGAATTCCCTACTCCTTTGTGTCTAGGAACCTATATAATGACTTAGTAGAATTGTTGATGCTATGCAAAAGTGTTTTATGGAAAAGCTTAAATTCTACTAAGTTAATGTACCACCTGGGTGGAATTGGTTTTGAATGGTTTATGTTGAGTGCTGTTCCTTAGGGGTGACCTCTAAGGGATAGTCACTTGTGGATGGCCACCCAGGGTATCAAAGGGACCAATGTTTTCTCTAAGTGAAGATTGCTTCTCGTGCAGCCATTAGTCAATGGGCTCTGGCTAGATGGATTAAGTTGCATGGACTCATCCCGACTTGACAGGTGGTGGTAGTTGGTTAGTTGGGAGCGCGTCAAGTCAGCATGGGATGGTGAAAGTGCTTCTGAAAAGTCTCGTCTCAACTCTCTCCTTTTCCTTAGCACAAATTGTGTGCTTGAGGATAGTTTGGGTTTGTTGGGTCTAATGGTGAAAGTGCACAACCTCTACAGAGTGTAAAACTAAGTACTTAGCCGTGTCCCCGGTTACGGACAATTTGAGCAGCTGATCAAGGATTCAACGGAGGCTCCCAACATTCCAACTTCTTAAGTTAAAACTTGATGGGTGAACAAGGGTAGAAAAGACTATGGTTTTCATGCCATAATGTCTTATTATTTGATGAAAATGTTTTACAAAGAGTTAGGCAAAACTGGCTTTATGCAAAATAGCCTTGAACTCCACCAGCCAAATATGCATATAGGCTATAGAGTTATTCCATTAAGTGTCCACCATAGTGTCACTTGCCAGATCCATTTTTAATGGAATCTGACCCACTCTGTTGCAAATTTTATTGGTTACAGGTTATTCAGTTGACGAGTGAGGTTTTCGTTAAGGGATTTCGAGTCTGCAACCAACATGTTTTCGCCTGTGGCAACATGAAGATGATGGAGACTCACTGCTAGTTTATTTCCGCTATTTTATCTTTCAAAGCTAGCTTATGCTATGCAAATTGTAATGAATATTTTATAAGTCTGGATCATCGATGTAATAGATTTGATACTTTGTTGTGATATTACATCGTAAACTGTGTGTGCAAACGAATCGATCCAGGGATTTGCACTATACACAGGGACTTGCCATATTTTAAGTGCAGGTCCGCTACAGATGGTATCAGAGCACTGTGTTGCCTGTAGGTTCGAAACCCCTAAGTTTGGATAGAAATAGGTTTGACCATAGGATTGAAAATCTATTTTCATTCAGTTTTCTAAAAACAAAACTTTTCATTTTATCTTCCTCGTACTCTCATCTTCTATCAACATTCTAAAGATATCTTACCGTATTCTAGATGACCATGTATATAGTTTGAGTCCGAGACTTCAAATGGAAATGCTACGATTTAACATGAAGCACTACCTGGATGGAAGAACATTGAAGAATCCAGATTCAGAGCTCAAACACTAAGAAGATTTTCAAGAAAGTTGAAGAAGAAAATGAAGCCCAAGGAGATAGACTGAGACCACCATTTAATTTAGAACAACGATATCGTGTTAGTGTATTGATCATATCAACTTAGGTTATGTGACAATACTAGATTGTTTATTTGTGTTTGAACCATGTTGCTTGATGTTTGTTAGAGTTTGTTTGTAAGATGATTTTCCTTATTCTGCTGTGTTTGGGTTGGATTCTTCCTTAGTCTCTTTCTAATCTCTACTCATCCATGATTAAGCCACCCTATCCTAAAGAGCAGCAAGTCCATCAAGAAGTGACGATATGCATGTGAAATTCAAGTTACATGAGCTAATGCATCATAGAAGCTTACTACCCAGAAGAAGGATATATGAAGAAGTTGCAACTATTCAACTAGAGGTGCAAAGAGCTTACACAACCCCAATAGTTTGAGAAACGATAGTTTAGCTCAAGTCGTCTTACAGACTGGAAACTCTCTGTCGGACAAGTGAGGTGACCTAGTGTTATCATACGAGATTTACCAATCTAAGTACAAGGTAATGATTGAGTACAACATGGATTGGCCCCCATGATGAATACTCACATTATTCACTCTTGCTATGAGGAATGGTAAATCTGAGTGACATACCTATAGGAGAGACGACGATGTTTATCCTAAACCATAGAATGGTAGGTATATACAACCCTATGTGAGGTGCCGAAATGTATTAGATTACAGTGAGGATAACCACAAGCAAAGTTTTGGAGTTACCCTACAATCGAAGATTTGTCTACTATGAGAGTTAGGTTAGTTGCTTGGAAGCTGGAAGCTGTGAAGATGAAGCACATGGAGAACATCAAGTGATTGGAATTTAGAGGTCATCGTGAAATCCTCATAGCTTGACTTTCAGATTGACCCAGGAGTGACCCTTCAATATCAAAAGCAATTCAAGAGGTTTCTGATGTCATACAACCCTACCATGATGGAAAAGTTCGACTCAAGGATTGAAGAAAAGATTTCAGACTAGCGCAAAAGTTTCTTTTAAGGGTGGTAGCCCACCGAGATAATTTGATCCAAGTTGTCCGAACCCATCTTTCTTTCTAGCCTCTCCGAATCTCGGGGACGAGATTCCTTTTAAGGGTGGTAGTCTGTAACATCTAGGATTTTTCAAGGTTTTGAAAAATAAGAAAAATTAAAAACTTTTTGAAAAACTATATGTATGTTGATTTGAAAAGAAAATTCATGCATGCATTCATCATCATATAGCTTTGTTTGCATTTGGATATTTCAAAAGTTGGAATATTATTTCCACTTGAAAACATATTTTAGAAAATAATCGTGAAGACGCAATTTATGCTCTATATAATATTTTGATGATGTTATCTCTTCCATTTTAAAATTTGTTTTGTTTCAATTATATTTATCTGAAACATAAGTTTCAAATATGATAGTTTCAAAATTTGTATATTGGGATTTTATTAAATTTTATTTAGGCACAAATATATTTATTAAAGACCCATTTTCAAATTTGACAAAAGAGTCAAATTTGCATTTAATCAAATATTCAAAATTTTATTTTTGAAAAATGTTCAAAACATTCCCACAAATGTTTTAAAAAGATAGATATGATTTTTACAAATTTATAGAAATTTATTTGACTCATTTGGACCTCCAAATCAAAAGTTATAAAAGAAAAAAAGAAAACAGAAAAAGGAAAAAGAAAATACCTGTGACGTCATCTATGACGTCATCATGACGTCAGCGTATCTTCAACCTCCGGAAGAGATTTTCCCGTCGAGGAGTTCGATCCGATCACGCCCCAAATCCGAGCCTTGCTCTCCACGAAATCCGCTCTCGTGCAGCTCTATAAATATCCCCCGACCTCCTCGTGTTTTCCCCTCTCTTCCCTCTTTGATTTGAGCCGCCAGGCCGCCGATTTCGCTCACCGGAGTTCATCGCCTCCGCCGCCGTTTTTCTTCGTTCTCCGGCGAGCCTTTCGATGAATCCGAGCACGAACCGAAGCTCACTGCCGTCGCCGCCAATCCATCGATTCCGGCGAGGGCGAGCACTACCCGAAGGTCGCCGGCGCCGCTGCATCTACGTCCACGCCTCCACGACGCTCTAGGACGCGCGGCTCGACGCCAACATCACCAGCGCCTCCGCCGTGGACATCCTCGCCTCGTCCTCGTCCTCGCGTGTTCGGGGAGCCGCCGGAACATCGTCGCCGTCAACACCCGAGTCCGCGCCGTCGTCGTCCTCCAGTCCGGCGACCGGAGCGCCACCAAGGTTAGGTCAAACCCCTGCGAGCCGTCCGATCTAGATCCAATGGATTAGATTAGATCTGCTATATTTACTTTTTCCGAATCGGTACCGGCGAATCAGATCATGCCACGTCGACGCCCAGTCAGCATGCACAGTCAGCGAACGTCGGATCCAGTCAGCGCCCAGTCAACAGATCTGGCAGTTTGACAAAAAAACCCCTGCAACTTAATTTAATCATTAATATTTCTCTGTTTAGCCAAATTGAAATATTTTTATATATTTGGAATCCTTGGAACCATTAGAATCTGTTGGCATTATTAGTTTTCAAATTTGACTTACTTTAAATTATTCAAATTTCAAATTATGAGTTTAAGTAAATTTGATTTAGATTTAAATATATAAGTTAAAAAATTGTAAATAAAATTGTTTTGGAAACCTTATAATATGTGTTATATGATGCCTATGTTAGAAAATATTTTTGAGCATTAATTTGACAATTTAACAAACATAATTTTAAATTGAGTAAGTTTGAGTAATTTTGACATAACTTGGGATAGAAATCTTATTTTTGAGTAAATCCAATTGCTATAAATTTGAATGACTAAGTATTGACAGTAGGCATTTTCTACTAATTTTTGTAGAATATTTTCTGAGAATTTAGTAATTAATATTTATTAAATACTGTTTAAATGATATTTTAATGATTAAAATTGATTAAAATATATTAAAATTAATTCTCATCATCTATTCGAAATTATAAAGTACTTAGTCATATTATGACCACTTTGGTTACAAAAAGTACTTAGAAATATTTTGTCTTCTCAAACAAAGTAATTTTCTTCCTTAGAAAATATTTGATAAATATTTGAGAACACTTTTCCTTAGAAAATTTCAACATCTTAAAAATGCTAAATCTTTTCCTTAGAAAAATTTAGCATCTATTAAACTTAGTTGTTTTATTTTGTTAAGTGTTGTCCTTAGTAATTTTGCATTGCATGCATAGCATATTTATCGTATGGTTATTGTTTTTCTCTAAGTTAGGATTATTTGCGACATAGTCGTTTTGGTAAAGTGTTATCCACTTGGACGCTTTGGATTTTCAACATGAAGACTAGAAGGCCAACAAAGACTTAGAAGAAAACGCACTCCGGAAGGCATCTCCAAGAAGCAAAAACACTTAGAAGAAAATCAAGAGGAAATTCATGAAGACCAACCCATTTATTTCTCTAAGTCTTTTCTCTCTTTCTCTCCTTCTTTTATGTTTCTCTTAGACTTCGTGGTGGCTAAGTTATATCCAAGACAGCTCTGAAGAATCATCAAGTCTGAAGAACCAAAGTCTACAAAAGTTCAATGAAGACATCACATTACGAGGAAGCCTGGAAGATCAACTACATCCTTCTTTCTATCTTTTCCCTCTTTCCTAATTTTGTCTTCCACTTTGGACATAACTGATCATGATATTACCACCTTTGAAGTATGTTGGATCCTAGCGGCATAGTGAGATGAAGCGGCCCGGAGACTAACCTTACATGTCCACGTACATGAGACCTGTTCCACAATCATAAGTGGCTGGCCGGGTGTCTGTCTCTCTCACTATAGTGAGTATCCAATTTACAAAGAGTTGTTAATAATTGTTGATCACCTTGAAGAATAGACTTAGTATTTTATCTAAGTATTTATGCACATCATGACTAAAAACTTAGAGTGCTAATAGAAGATGAATAAAGCTACAAGGGAGTTGAAGATTTCGAGAAGCATGTGAAGACTTGGAGCAGCCTTACAAAGTTGATTTATAGCAAGTTAATTTTTATGACCTTGGTCCTTAGTCATTTTTGGACCAAATCACTTGTCTTGCAATAACTTAGAATAATTTCATGGCATGGCATGGCATGGCATGCATCTCTAGTCCTTAGAAATATTTTGCACATCATGCATAACATATTTTTGTATTGTTATTTTGTTTGTATGTTTATTTTTGTCTTGTTTGATGTGTTAGAAATTTCGGAGGGAAACGACAACTGTTGCAGCTGCTGTTGCTATTCTTCTTGTTGCCAAGGCAAGTGGCACACCCCCATAAATTTCCTAAGTATTTTCTATGCATGACTTAGTTATTTTTCCTATGCATGTGTAGGACTTAGTAGATTGCTATGCAAGACTTGTTTAGAATTCCCTACTCCTTTGTGTCTAGGAACCTATATAATGACTTAGTAGAATTGTTGATGCTATGCAAAAGTGTTTTATGGAAAAGCTTAAATTCTACTAAGTTAATGTACCACCTGGGTGGAATTGGTTTTGAATGGTTTATGTTGAGTGCTGTTCCTTAGGGGTGACCTCTAAGGGATAGTCACTTGTGGATGGCCACCCAGGGTATCAAAGGGACCAATGTTTTCTCTAAGTGAAGATTGCTTCTCGTGCAGCCATTAGTCAATGGGCTCTGGCTAGATGGATTAAGTTGCATGGACTCATCCCGACTTGACAGGTGGTGGTAGTTGGTTAGTTGGGAGCGCGTCAAGTCAGCATGGGATGGTGAAAGTGCTTCTGAAAAGTCTCGTCTCAACTCTCTCCTTTTCCTTAGCACAAATTGTGTGCTTGAGGATAGTTTGGGTTTGTTGGGTCTAATGGTGAAAGTGCACAACCTCTGCAGAGTGTAAAACTAAGTACTTAGCCGTGTCCCCGGTTACGGACAATTTGAGCAGCTGATCAAGGATTCAACGGAGGCTCCCAACATTCCAACTTCTTAAGTTAAAACTTGATGGGTGAACAAGGGTAGAAAAGACTATGGTTTTCATGCCATAATGTCTTATTATTTGATGAAAATGTTTTACAAAGAGTTAGGCAAAACTGGCTTTATGCAAAATAGCCTTGAACTCCACCAGCCAAATATGCATATAGGCTATAGAGTTATTCCATTAAGTGTCCACCATAGTGTCACTTGCCAGATCCATTTTTAATGGAATCTGACCCACTCTGTTGCAAATTTTATTGGTTACAGGTTATTCAGTTGACGAGTGAGGTTTTCGTTAAGGGATTTCGAGTCTGCAACCAACATGTTTTCGCCTGTGGCAACATGAAGATGATGGAGACTCACTGCTAGTTTATTTCCGCTATTTTATCTTTCAAAGCTAGCTTATGCTATGCAAATTGTAATGAATATTTTATAAGTCTGGATCATCGATGTAATAGATTTGATACTTTGTTGTGATATTACATCGTAAACTGTGTGTGCAAACGAATCGATCCAGGGATTTGCACTATACACAGGGACTTGCCATATTTTAAGTGCAGGTCCGCTACATTTCTCATTCGAAATTATAGTAATTGCTAAACGACCCAGAATAGATTTAGGCTTCGCCACTTGAGACAAAATCTCGTTGTGGTCAACTTTTGAATCTGTCGGAACTGATTCACGACAAATCGATCCTTATCAATGTCTACTCTCTCATAAAATTCCATATTCTATTAACAGCCTAGATGCCATCAAGAAGATCTCCCAAGTCATTACCTGGTAATCGTACATGGATTTTATCTCGGATCATATATGACTCATAGCCATTTCTCGGACTTAGGTCTACCATTTCTTCTTCGTAGTTCGTAGGTCTGTCATATTCCATTAATATGACCTTCATAACAAGATTGTCGTAACACACAGTGTGGAACACAACCTCGTATGCCTACGTTCTTAGTATGAGCTCAGAGCATCATGATCTTTTATCATCAACTTCTTACAAGTTGTGGAGCATGACAACGAAAACACTTTCGGTTGCGGTACTCTGATGTCTGGAGAGGAAGTTCATTAACTTCGTCTTGCTCTACTTCCTTTCCCACTAATACCCTTGGACAAGAAACTATTTCTTTTGCAAGGCATATTCCGGCAACATTTTTGCCTATGTCGTGAGACATGTACCCAACTAATTCTTTAGGTACACTACAAAGATTTATCCATTTTAGGTTTGATCACATCGAAACACTAAATTGCTGAAACGACAATCTAGGCTAAAAGCCATGCCATCACTCATATGGTATTGTCTCCATGGATTTAAATGGTTTCCCTATTATCTAATGTGAATGCTACGTTTCTACCATATGACTCTAACGATCACAATAATTCGATAAGAGATTTATTTAGCACACACTATCCGATAGGGTGCGATTACGACGTCCTAACATACCATAACACTATGGTGTTCCATGCGACGTAATTTGTGGAACTCTTCTCACAAGTCTTCCAATGATGTGCCAACATTATAACTCAAATCTTTATTTCCTCGATCTGCATCGCAGGAATTTGATTTTCTTGTTAAATTTATTTCCTACTTCATTCTGAACTTGTTTGATCGAATCAAAATTTCCAGACTGACATTCCCTGAGTGGATATCCATATATCTACTCGGAATATCTATGAAATAAAGACTTCCACTACACGTTAAAGTACTTCATTGATTCACATACACCCATATGCACGATTCTCAATAAGTTATACTCAAAACGTTCAGTGAAGTTCACGAAATAAAGGTCTCCACTACCCGTCAATTACTTCATTGATCCACATACATCTATATGCATGACTATCAATAAGTTATATGCCCGTTTTCCGAAAACGGTGTCTTAGTTATCTTGCAAGTGTCAAAAGATCAAATCTAAGGACTTGTAGATCCATCCGTTATGGAGCTAATTCATTGACTATAACATTGACATGAATTAAACGGCAGTGCCACACATATGTGGTGTCTTTATTAAGTTTGTATCCTTTGGCATTAATATTATGAATGTGGGAGCTTCTACCATCTAAATTCAAATCGGCATATGATCATTACTTCATAAATATAGGACAACGAATTTGTCACTAACATATATGAACAATTGTCTCGCTAGAGGAGACACACTTATAACGATCATACTAACAGGCGATCATAAATTTTTTTATTCAAATGGTAGATCTAGAGGGAGAGTGTCTATGGCCATCACAACAATTTGTCTGCCATTATCAACACGCAATGTCGCCTCATCCTTCCAAGCTACTCAAGTAGTAAATCTGGTTTTCATAAAACATGACTAGTATCAAAAACTTAGTCACTACTGCGAGTACTTGCTTAGGTAAAACATTCATAACATGTATATCATATATACACCATCATCATTGATGACTTCCGGCGATCTGTTTCATCTTCTTGATACTTCCAACGTAATCAAGAACCATAAAGGTGAACGATTCCCCTTTGCATGACATAGTCTATGACAAAGCATTTGCACCTGGCAACGTCGTCTGTCATCCAGTGATCGAGCAGAGCGAGGCATCTCAATGTCATCAAGTATGACCATATGTCATCAAGTATGACTAGTGTCATCAAGTATGATTGCCACGTGCTCCTTCAATGTGTGTATTCTCTTCCATCTTGGTTGAGAAGAAGAACAGTCAACGTACTGATAATCTTCATCAACCCAACTTTAGGGGTATCCCGAGTTTAGCGATCATTTCATATGTTCGTGATCTAAAAACTCGTACCCACCGTTGATTCTCTATGGCAGAGATCATAGCATACACTGGACTATGATATCATCCGCACAAAACCTGATAATCCAAATTATCCTTTTGTTAGCGGAATCTCCGGGTTTATCTCCTAGCGGGTATTGTATCACAAAGAGCTAACGGTTTAAACAAGGAGTATCCTCAAGCTAAAGTATAAAACTATGAAGTTTGGACCCAACCTTTTAAGTTTCTCAATCGTAGGATTGCGCGTAATTTTAAAGAAGCTATCACATTGGTTAATATCTACAAAGGTTTTGCAAAACATGACTTTGTTCATTATATACTGAGTTCTAGTATTTTAGAAAATAACTATCAGAACTCCCACTCAAACGAACATCCCTCCTGGTCGTTTAAGCGATTACACGACCCCCATCCATTGCACAACCCCTCATCGTCAGAGCCGGCAACACAACTTCAAGGGTGGACAACGACTTGTCGATCACAACAACTCTGTGACTCATGCTCGACCTTTCGGCCTCCGTGTTCCGAGGCCATATCTGCATATGCTAGGCTCGCCACAATAACCTCCACGTAACGCTTGTGCAACATGGCTTACACCCACTGTATGCGAACGACGATATGTCTGACACCCGATCGTCACGGCCTGACTCATAACGTAGAACTTTCTTGGTGGTGCTCGTTGGAGGAAGAACACTAGTGGTATTTTTGAAGGGATCATCTTATATACAACTACCGCCGCGTAACTAATATATACTAATATATATAATCACACAATATAAGATGCACACAAAACATCAAATGTAATGCGATGTGATATAGTCCATTGCGCCATGGTCTTCTTGGCGCCCGCAGTTCATAAACAATTTAATAAACCTACCTTGACCATATCACATTGCCCCTGCAAAATAAAGTTAGACGCGTTCTACTTTATCTTTTGCATATTTTACGTGGCTTGGGGCTGTCGTAAAAAGAACCGCTTCTTACCTACGAACTTATGACCACAACAACGATCCAATAATTGCATGTTTAAGCATCCCTTTCGGGACCTCCATTGAAAATGCAAGACCAACTAAAGAGAGAGAGAGACAGACACCCTCCAGCCACAGATACGGTACAAGCCGTATGTCAGTAGTGGAACCAGTCTCGCGTAAGCGTACGCGTAAAGTCGGTCCGGGCCGCTTCATCAACTCGATGCCGCTGGAATCACAAGTGCACGCTAGAGGGTAGCAAATAACAGGAACGGTGCCCCCGTGCAGAACACGCGTTCTAACAGCGTACAGCTATATCTACGATAGATCGGCTCTGATACCACTGAAGGGGATCGCAGGCAGAAAACAAAAAAATTCCTACCAACGATATCCTTAAACTAGCCAAGATCTACACTATGCAGATATAGAAGTACGGCGGAGATCGGAATACATACCCTTGTAGACCGAAAAGCGGGGATTACGCTCCCGCACAAGCGTTGACGACGAAGACGACGTAGTCGACCTCTAGGTCGCGACGAACTCAGCGCGACGAAGACGACGAAGATGACCTCGAGGTCGGGTGGAGGAAGCCGACCTCCCAGCACCACTAGCGTGGCACCTCGCAGGGCGTCACACACATACGGTGGAGACGACGGCCTCCGAAGCTCCAGTCCAGGACGAGCAGCGGAAGACTTGGACCGGAACACCAGCAGCGCGGCAGCGGGCTATGGTGGAGAGATCCCCTCATCCTCCTTGGCGCAACTCCGACAAAGGGAATCACGAAATCGAGGAGAAATAAGAGAACTAATTGGTTGAATTAAAAGGCCAGGGGTGCCCCTTCTTATATAGGCTCCCGGGGGGAGCCAACCTTGCCAGCCAGGCAATGTGGGACTATCCCCACATGCCTGGTGCGGCTCAAGAGGGTGCGCCGGCCCTAGGTGGGCCCCATTTGGCCCACCTAGGCCGGCCAAGCCTCCCCCACCGAATTCCCTTGGGGTTTCCCCCCCCCCCCCCCCCCCCCATGGGCCTTCTTTCCACCAGAAGGCCCATTTAGGAAAATCAGCCTAAATAAATTCGAAAATAAATATATAAAATCATATTTAAACATTAATTACACTAATTAATATCAAACATATTATATATAATTTATTCTAGCTCCGAAAACTATTTCGTCGCTGCCCGATCTCCATCGGACCATTCCCGGGACGTTCCCGGTGATCTCTTTCCTTTCCTGTTGTCTTGTCGAAACCCCTTAAGTGTGTTACCCTAGCGGTTCGATATAATAACAGACATGATCGAGACTCCTCTCCGATCAATGATTAACTCGTAGGCCTGGACCCCATGAATTAACCCCCTGTGATATAACGAATGACTTTCATCTATCAAACCTGGACGTCGAGTCTTAAACCTTTTTCCATAGCGATACTTTATCTTGTCCGAAACTCATTCATAGATATCTCCATACCTAGCATGATCTCGTTACCGACAACACTATCTTCTACTCGTCTATGATATTATGTCAGCTGGTGACCTAGTCACATGTTTGCAAACTCATTTGACATAATCTCACCGAGTGGGCCCTAGAGTATCTATCCGGCTATACGGACTGACAAATCCCGCTCTTGACCCCTCGTCTCAACTACCCCCTTCCGATACCCAAAAGTATCACCGTTATTGTCACACTATATAAGACATGACGTTTGGTGCGATCAAAGTATCTTCCAGGAATAACAATAAGAGTTGATCTCACGGTCGAAGGCGTAATGACTACGTCCTACAAATTATGGGTAAGTCCATCACATCGTTCCACCTAACGATATGACTCCATTGCCGACAGACGCCATATCTCATGATCGGGAAACCTCGATCATCAATCGCGCAATGAAACTAGTCTTAGCAGAGGCAACTAGGGACCTGGTTGTTTATCTACCACACGTGTATTAATGTTTCCGCTTAATACAGTTATAGCATGGTATAAAACATATAATGAACAATTGGAATATAACCAATAAACTATCTTTATTAAGTGCCTCTAGGGCATATTCCCTTCACTTAGAACCGAATTTTTGATGTTTGGTTGGGCTTGTGCTTCTAGACACATAATAGCTGGAATTTACCAAAAAAAGGCTTCCCTTTGCAAAGGGAAAGTACATGCCATGTTGTGTTGACAAGTGTCGTATTTTCCTTCACATGGTCCATCTGTGAGTGTTTGCATGTGTGCCAAGTGTCATAACCAGAATAAAGGTGAGATGAGGATGTGAGAGAAATTGTTACGTGGGTGTGGTGGGATGACAGTTTTTCACTTTATTTTTCAAATCTGAAACTTCAAAACGAAATATCTTGAGAACTGTTTATCCAAATTACGAACGGTTTTCACTTTTAAATTTGTTGCGTCAAAATCTTTAAAACTAGATTTCATGTTGATAGGTTTTGACGAACTTTTTTTTTTACTTCCGAGTGTGTATAGTTGTACAACCCGAGTCTCGGGTTGTACGTACAACCTGAGTCTGTTTGGTTGTACGGCTGAATCTGTGTAGCTGTACGTATAAACTGAGTCCGTTTAGTTGTACGTCTGAGTCTGTATAGTTATACACCTGAGTCTGTATAGTTGTACGTAAGTCTGTTTAGTCGTACAGCTGAATCTATATGTAGTTATACGTTCAACCTGACTCTGTAGTTGTACACATATTCTGTGTGTACACCATGGCCAATATATGATGTACTACCAACTCAGTACATCTGAGATTTTTTCTGTCTGTTGTTCTATTGTGAATTTGTGATGCATCGACCGTCTCGTACACGCGGCTTCAGTGGCTGGGAATCCACACGCGAGAGCCTTTGTACGCACGTACAACCGCGGGGAGATTCGTACATGACGGCCGCTCGGGGCTCCCTTCGTTGCAGCCGTAGGCCATGCGCCCAGGCTCGCGCGGGGCTGCGCATCATACGCGTACGGCCATATGCCACGTGGCGGTACGAGAGTCGTGCGGTGCGCACAGATCGACCTTTCTAAAGGCAGGCCTTCACGTAGTGACACCCCTAAAAGCTGTAGAAGCGCAAGCTCCAGCTCAAACAAACAGGGCCTGAGTTACTGTTGGCTCACTAGCCCAATCCGGCCCACCTAAAACAACTTTTGTATATCCGCACCGCACCATGTGTAAGTTCCGGCCGCACCCGCACACCGCACCGTACAAGAATGTTCAAATCATGGTTTCTGCACAGCCGCGTGCCTGGACTGGAAGCTGCTCTGCTGGTTTTCTGTCAGTTGAATATACAGACACGTGCAATACTAAATTACTAGAAAAATATTCTACGACATGCTACCTATTGCACATACAGAAAGTTGCTCTGCTGCATGCTGCATATTGCTCAATTAACATGAGATATACAAAGAAATCTCATACATGAAGTGGTGTGGGAACACAAATGGAGGTGTTAAATTTGCACAGGGGCTAGCTTCCAATTGGACATATCTTGTCTGAAACATGAACAGTCCACAGACGGAATTCAGAAAATGAAAAAAACAGATCAATTAACACAGCTACAGCTAGTGATTTAGTGACGCTGAGAAGAGGAGGTCAGCCGGCGATTGGTTGCTCCTTGTCGTTGGCCTTGGCGACGGTCTCCTTGTCGACGGGGCCATCCTACTTGGGGATGATGAGTCGAACCCTCCTTCCTTCCTCTTGTACAAAATGTTCACCTCGCCTACGGTTCAAACAGTTGGATTCAGTGAAGTTCAATTCAGTTGAGTAACACCTTGGTGCGCACAACCTGCAAGCTAAGCCAATGCCATCCGTCATGGGTACTGCATCGACTGATCAATCTCATGAACTACAATTAACGGTTGAATGTAAGCTCTAAGCAGCAACAAATTGATCATATTGTATCAAGTAGGAAAGACATGGTGCTGGACAAGTTACAACTAAAAGGAAAAATAGCACTGGATCTCAGAGGATAAACATTAACCCAAGTTTATTGATGCACCGGTGTGGTGTTGTTGGGAAACCCCAAGAGGAAGGTATGAAGTAGTGCAACAGCAAATTTCACTCAGTTGTGAAACCAAGGTTTATCGAACCAGTAGGAAAATAGAATTGTTCCGAAGGTTACTACGGTTGACCTTGGCAGGGCACACTACCGGTGTCAACCACGAACATGGAACCTGCACACAACACAACCAAGATACTTTGCCCCAACTAAACAGTGAGGTTGTTGATAACCCACAAGTATAGGGGATCGCAACAGTCTTCGAGGGAAGTAAAACCCAAATTTATTGATTCGACACAAGGGGAGAGAAAGAATACTTATAAGCCTTAACAGCGGAGTTGTCAATTCAGCTTCACCTGGAAAAGCACTAGTAACAGGGGTGATGTGAAAGTAGCAGTAATATGAGAGCAATAGTAATAGTAACACAGCAGCAATAGCACTAACACAGAGGCAATGGCACCAGAAAATATTCCAGTTTGTAGTTGACTTTAGAGCAATGATGATGACAGAAGGACCAGGGTTCCCAGCTATCTACACTAGTGGTAACTCTCCAAGAACAAGTGTTGGGTGAACAAATTACAGTTGGGCAATTAACATGATTGAAATAGCATTAAGACAGAACATCAGTTTATTAATCATGTAGGCATGTTTTCCATATATAGTCATACATGCTCGCAATGAGAAACTTGCATAACATCTTTTGTCCTACCAGCCCATTTGCAGCGGGGCCTCAAGGGAAACTACTGGTAATTAAGGTACTCCTTTTAATATAGCACCGGAGCAAAGCATTAGCACTTAGTGAAAACATGTGATCCTCATATCTAAACCATCCCCTCCAGTTATCCCAGTTGCTGTCACTCTGGGGCCTCGGGTTCCGGACAGAGACATGTGCAAAGAACTTGTAGATACAATCTAAGCAATAATTATAGAGCTTAAATCTAAGATCATGCCACTCGTGCACTAGTGACAAGCATTAAACAATACAAGATTGCAACAACAATAACTTCACAAACTTATAGATAGACTGATCATAATGTAACAATTCATCGGATCCCAACAAACACAACACCGATTACATCATATGGATCCCAATCATGTAAGGCAGCTCATGAGATCATTGTATTGAAGTACATGAGAGAGAGACTAATACCTAGCTACAGCCAAGAACCCGTAGTCCATGGGGGAACTACTCACAAACCATCATGGAGTCGAAGTGGAGGCGGTGGAGTCGATGGAGATGGCTCCGGGGGTCAATCCCCGTCCTGGCAGGGTGCCGGAACAGGAACTTCTGACCCCCGAAACTTGTCTTCGATGGCGGCGGCGCTGCGGAACTTTTCGTGGATTTCTGATCTGATGTTAGGGTTTTTCTCGTCGGGGGGTATAAATAGGCGAAAGGGCAACGTCAGTGGAGCCCCGAGGGGCCCACACCACGTGGCGGCGCGGCCAAGAAGCTTGCCGCGCCACCACCAGGTGTGGCTGCCTCGTGGCCCATCTCCGTCTCCTCTTCGGTGTTCTGGAAGCTCCCGAGAAAAATAGGGACTTTTGCTTTCGATTCGTCCAATTCCGAGAATATTTTCTTAACATTTTTTCTGAAACCAAAAACAGCAGAAAACAGGGAACTGGCACTGCGGCATCTTGTCAATAGGTTAGTCCCAAAAAATGCATAAAAACCATATTAAGTGTATATAAAACATGTAGCAATTGGTATAATATAAGCATGGAACATAAGAAATTATAGATACGTTGGAGACGTATCAAGCATCCCCAAGCTTAGTTCTACTCGTCCCGAGTAGGTAAAACGATAACAAGAATAATTTCTGAAGTGACATGCTTTCACACAATCTTGATCAAATAATATTGTAAGGCTCATGTAACGAATGAAATGACTCAAGGCAATGGTCTATAGTTTACTAACAAATAGAGAACGAGTAAACAACTACATCATATAAGTAAAAACTTTTTATGAATAGTACTTTAAAACAAGCATCAAAAAGATTTGCATAAGAGTTAACTCATAAAGCAATATTATCTAAGTAAAAGAGCATTGAAGCAACACAAAGGAAGATATAAGTTTCAGCATTGGCTTTCAACTTTGAACATGTATATCATATAGATAGTTGTCAACACAAACAAATATAACAAGTGCAATAAGTAAGCATATAAGAATTGTTGCACACAGTTGACACAAGTGTTTGCTTCTAAGGTAGAGAGAAGTAGGTAAACTGACTCAACATAAAGTAAAAGATAGGCCCTTCGCAGAGGGAAGCAGGGATACAAACATATGCTAGAGCTTTTTAGTTTTTATAGGTTTTTGAAATCATATAAAGAGCATAAAAGTAAGTTTTTGAGTGGTGTTTGTCGTTGTCAACGAATGGTAATGGGCACTCTACCCCCCTTGTCAACCAGACTTTCAAGAGCGGCTCCCATTGAAGGACGTTATTTCTACCAGCAAGGCAGATCATCCCTCTTATCTCTTTTGTTTACACATGTATATTTTTAAAAACGGTTTGACACTCCTCCCCACCATTGCATACACAATCCATGGCTAACCGAATCCTCGGGTGCCTTCCAACAATCGCATACCATGGAGGAGTGTCTATATTAAAAAGTATAACACTTTGAAGCATAATTTTTTGCAAAACCATGTGAAGAGAGTGTAACGGTTAAAGTTGTAATTAATTGGGACTGGGCACCCCATTTGCCAGCTCTTTTTGCAAAATTTATGGATAAGCGGTGTATGTGCCACTAGTCCGGTTGGTGAAAGTCTGTCTAAAAGCAAATGACAAGGTTGTTATCCGTAACACCACATACTTCCTCATGAGCTAATAAACATTGACACAAATAAGGGATAATATGTTTTGAATTAAAGGTAGCACATGAAGTATTTGCTTGGAATGGCAGGAAATACCATGTAGTAGGTAGGTATGGTGGACACAAGTGGCATGGGTTTTGGCTCAAGGATTTTGGATGCACGAGAAGCATTCCCTCTCAGTACAAGGCTTTGGCTAGCAAGGTTGTTTGAAGCAAACACAAGTATAAACTGGGACAACAAGACGTATATACAAACATATTGCAAGCATTATAAGACTCTACATTGTCTTCCTTGTTGTTCAAACACTTTAACTATAAAATATCTAGACCTTAGAGCTACCAAACATGCAAACCAAATTTCAACAAGCTCTACGGTAGTTATTCACTAATGGGTTTTAACTACATGATGCAAAAGCTTAAACATGATCTACTTGAGAGCTCAAAACAATTGCCAAGTATCACAAAAAATTCAAGACAATGATCTACAAACATATGTATGTCTTTTCATTATACCATCTACTACATGTAGCATTTTCTGTTTCCAACCAATCAGCTTATTTAAACATAAACTCTTCAAGTTATTTAACAATGAAGCAAGAGAGTATAACATATGAGAACTAACAGCTCTCAACAAGAGGTGCATGAAAAACAAGAGCTGAAAGTATTGCAGTAGCTAGAGAAGAATACTCAACAAATATAAGTGAAGAATAGGAGTATTCAAATGAAAAAGCGGAGCATGTTTCTCTCCCACACAAGAATGCTAGGATCCATTTTATTCAGATAAATAAAAAAAATCAAAGCAAAAAACAAACAGACGCTCTAAGTAAAGCACATAAGATGTGACGGAATTAAAATATAGTTTCACAAGAGATGACCTGATAAGTTGTTGATGAAGAAGGGGATGCCTTGGGCATCCCCAAGCTTAGACGCTTGAGTCTTCTTGAAATATGCTTGGGTGACCCACGGGGGCATCCCCAAGCTTAGGCTTTTCACTCTTCTTGATCACATATATCATTCTCCTCTCTTGATCCTTGAAAACTTCCTTCACACCAAACTTCTTCATTGGGGGGGTTAGTACTCAAAAACATTAATCCACTTTGGTTCTGTTGTGACACATTGCAAGAACTCAATAAAACATTAGCTACAGCCCTCTATGATAGAGAACCTTGCATAAAGTCCACAAGAGACAATGCAAAAAACAGAGACAGAATCTGTCAAAACAGAACAGCCAGTAAAGATGATTTTTTTCGAGGCACTTAACTTGCTCAGATCAGAACACTCAAAACTAATGAAAATTGCGTACATATTTGAGGATCACGCGCAAAAAATCTCAGGTCATTTTGATTTTTCTGTGAATTCTTACGAATTAAACGGTGGACAGCAGAAATAGATTCCCGTGCAGGAATTCAAATCTAGTATCAACTTCCTACTAGAGGCTTTACTTGACACAACAATGCGATAAAATAAAGATACAAAGGAGTTGCTACAGAGGTAAGCATGCTCCTTGACTCAAATAAAAGAAAAATAACAGAAATAAAACATGGGTTTTCTCCCAAAAGCGCTTTTCTTTAATGCCTTTTTAGCTAGGCTTGACAGTTGTAATGATGCTCTCATGAAGATAGAAAATAAAGCAAAAGGAGCATCAAGAAGCAAATTCAAAACACATTTAAGTCTAACCCACTTCCTATGCATAGGAATCTTGTACAAAAATAAATTCAGAAAGAACAAAGTGACAAGCACAGGAAGATAAAACAGGAATAACTTCAAAACTTTCAGCATATAGAGAGGTGTTGTAATACCATGAAAACTTCTACAACCATATTTTCATCTCTCATAATAATTTTCAGTAGCTTCATGAATAAACTCAACAACATAACCATCACATAAAGCATGCTTTTCATGATCTACAAACACATAATTTTTATCAAGCTCCAAAATAGTGGGATTAAAACATTTAAACCCACTTTTAACCATTTTATAACAAGATGATTGATCATTCTCAAGAGATATGGGACTACTAGATAAAGTCAAGACCTCTCCAATCCCAATTTCAATAGTAGTACAATTAATATTATCAATCAATATAGGACCATCATTTAGAGCTTTATCATAAACATTTTCTAAGCAAACTTTCTCATTACCATGCATTTCGAAATTAGACACAAATAAAGGATTATCATAAGATTTATCAAAATAGCATGGATTATCATAGATAACAGTAGCATAATTATTCTCACAAGTTTTACTCATAGGGAATATTTCAAGAGAATCCACAGGAACATAACATTAATCCTCCTTTGGTAAGCATGGGGGACAATCAAATAGTGTAAGAGATAAAGAGTTACTCTCATTAGAAGGTAGGCATGGGTAGCTAATCCATTCTTCCTCCTTTTGTTCATCACTCTCCTCCTCTTTTTCATCTAATGAGCTTTCAGGTTCAGCAATCTCTTCTTCCACAGGTTCCTGCAAATTGTGGATACATTCTTGTGCATGAGTGAGTCTCTCTTTATAATCAATGATATAACAATTATTGATGAAATTTTCTATGCAATAATCAAGTATAGAAGAGACATAATCTTTAAGTTATTACAAGCAACACAGGTTTATTAATTTTTAGACATGAAGGATTCTATTTCAGAAGCTCCCATAAATAAAACAAATTGTTCTACTTCTTCAAATCCAAGATGAATATAGTTATTCCAATGATAGTTCACAATTAAAGCTTCTTTACTAAAGCCACATTGGAATTTAAGATGTTTAGTATCCTGTTCAGAGCAACAATTTATATCATGGCGTTTAAGCAAAATTTCAGCAATTGTATTCAACTTTTCTAACACGCCTCTCATGACTTTCCCCTTATATGATTCTCTATACTTCATATATAATTCTTCAGGTTCCATAGAGTATCTAGCATGTTCTTCCATAACAACAGTTTTTTTTTAGATTTTCGGTTTTTCAAATTTTTATGGTTTTTCGGGTATATAAGAAGAATAAAACAAGACAAAAATAATCTAGACAAAAGTAAACTAAACAAAACAAAACGAAACAGAAATAAACTAAGCACAAATAAACTAGACAAGACAAAATAAAATAAAAACACAGAGAGAGGTAGAGTGTACTCCCCAGGTGAACTTATGAGTAGAGCTATGCTCCCCAGCAACGGCGCCAGAAAATAGTCTTGATAACCCACAAGTATAGGGGATCGCAACAGTCTTCGAGGGAAGTAAAACCCAAATTTATTGATTCGACACAAGGGGAGACTAAGAATACTTATAAGCCTTAACAGCGGAGTTGTCAATTCAGCTGCACCTGGAAAAGCACTAGTAACAGGGGTGATGTGAAAGCAGCAGTAATATGAGAGCAATAGTAATAGTAACACAGCAGCAATAGTACTAACACAGAGGCAATGGCGCTAGAAAATATAGTTGACTTTAGATCAATGATGATGACAGAAGGACCGGGGTTCCCAGCTATCTACACTAGTGGTAACTCTCCAAGAACAAGTGTTGGGTGAACAAATTACAGTTGGGCAATTGACAGGATTGAAATAGCATTAAGACAGAACATCAGTTTATTAATCATGTAGGCATATTTTCCATATATAGTCATACGTGCTCGCAATGAGAAACTTGCATAACATCTTTTGTCCTACCAGCCCGTTTGCAGCGGGGCCTCAAGGGAAACTACTGGTAATTAAGGTACTCCTTTTAATATAGCACCGGAGCAAAGCATTAGCACTTAGTGAAAACATGTGATCCTCATATCTAAACCATCCCCTCCAGTTATCCCAGTTGCTGTCACTCTGGGGCCTCGGGTTTCGGAGAGAGACATTTGCAAATAACTTGTAGATACAATCTAAGCAATAATTATAGAGCTTAAATCTAAGATCATGCCACTCGTGCACTAGTGACAAGCATTAAACACAACAAGATTGCAGCAACAATAACTTCACAAACTTATAGATAGACTGATCATAATGTAACAATTCATCGGATCCTAACAAACACAACACCGATTACATCATATGGATCCCAATCATGTAAGGCAGCTCATGAGATCATTGTATTGAAGTACATGGGAGAGAGAGTACCAACTAGCTACAGCCAAGAACCCGTAGTCCATGGGGGAACTACTCACAAACCATCATGGAGTCGAAGTGGATGCGGTCGAGTCGATGGAGATGGCTCCGGGGGTCAATCCCCGTCCCGGCAGGGTGCAGGAACAGGAACTTCTGACCCCCGAAACTTGTCTTCGATTGCGGCGGTGCTGCGGAACTTTTCGTGGATTTCTGATCTGGTGTTAGGGTTTTTCTCGTCGGGGGGTATAAATAGGCGAAAGGGCAACGTCGGTGGAGCCCCGAGGGGCCCACACCACGTGGCGGCGCGGCCAAGAAGCCTGCGGCGCCACCACCACGTGTGGCCGCCTCGTGGCCCCTCTCCGTCTCCTCTTCGGTGTTCTGGAAGCTCCCGAGAAAAATAGGTACTTTGGCTTGATTCGTCCAATTCCGAGAATATTTCCTTAACAGTTTTCTGAAACAAAAAACAGCAGAAAACAAGGAACTGGCACTGCGGCATCTTGTTAATATGTTAGTCCCAGAAAATGCATAAAAACCATATTAAGTGTATATAAAACATGTAGCAATTGGTATAATATAAGTATGGAACATAAGAAATTATAGATACGTTCGAGACGTATCAGTTGTCAATCTCACTGGCTTGCTGTAACAAAGGATTAAACGTATGTGTGGAAAATAATGTTTGTTTGCAGAGAATGAAAGTAACAGCATTGCAGTAGGTTGTATTATCAGTTTAAAGAAAAGGACCGGGGTCCACAGTTCACTAGTGGTGTCGTGGGATTGTCACGGCAGATGTTTTCGGGTGGAAACTTTGAGATGAGGGGCAAGGCGACTCTGGTGTTCAGGAGATTGTCTAACTCTACGGGGAAAGATGTTTTTTACCCAAGTTCGGGTCCCCTCGGTGGAGGATCCCTACGTCTTGCTATAAGTCACTGATATGATAATATGTTACATGGTGCGCCAATGGCGATCCCCGGGTTTAGATGAACCCGGGCGTGGGAGCCCTCTCTTGGGAGCTCTCTCTATTTTATCTATCTTACTGGTCCTCTGGCTTATAGCTCTTAACTTATCTTTCTATGACCTAGGAGCCCGCTTATATAAACATCCGGGTCTCCTTATTTACATGGTAAGACTACTTGGAGTTCTACTCTAACTCGTCTTGTCTTTCGTATCCTCCAAGTCTTTGACTCCGTGATACGTACTGCCTCCGGGTCTTCTAGAGCCTTCCTTACTTAGGCCGGGTTACTGACGAGCTCTCCGGCCCATCATTGAAACCCGACCATGCTTCCCTCTTCATGGGCCTACCGGGTTATGATTCCCCCAACAGTAGCCCCCAGGATAACTTGGACATCAGACTTGGCTTGCTTCGCCTTGCACTCTTGGGCATAGTCTTGGGGAAGCCATCACTTCTTTTGTCCGGGTTATCATCTGAAAAAACTATAACGATCATCAAGCAAGCAGGCTCTCGGGTATCAGTTTGGCCGGCTCTTGCTGGCGGCCCGTTCATAACCCGGCCATCGCTTTGCGATTTTCATCTCTAGGACTTTGGATATGAGCTTGGTTTGCTCTCCTTCGTGATTTTGATCTTGATCATCATGTTCCGGATGGAGCCCTCAGCTCAATCATCCGGGTTAATCTCTTGAAATAAGATAAATACTTTGGACTAAAAGTCCGGATTACACTGTTAATTCATTGGGCCGACTCTTCTTGGCGTCCCAGCTCATATAATATTTTTTATTCAACCCGGGTTCATCTGACCCGGACTTGATTAATCCAGCTCATACGGAGGCTATGCTGAAGGATGCTCCAGATTTTTATGATCCGGATTTAATTTTGATGCTTCAACTCGGAGAATATTACTTCCCGACTCTAGCCCCCAAGTGCCGGGTTGTTGCTCGCAGCAACCTGGGACTTCAAGTTTCTTACTTTAATAGCTTTTGAGCTTCAAAATGAGTAGCCCCCAAGAGCCGAATCTACTGCTTGCAGTGTTCCAGGTCTTCTTGTGAACTGTAATAAATCTTAGCTTCAAACTGGGTAGCCCCCAAGTGCCGGGTTCTAGCCTGCGGCAACCTGGGACGTATAGCAATTTGACCATAACTGACTTTTCTGATGAGTAGCCCCCAAGCGCCGGGTCTGCTGCCTGCAGCAACTCGGAGCTCTCTAAATTTCATAGTACCGAGTTATTCTGATGGTGTACGCACACCCTGAGAATTTGCTTTATTTGATGAACGTTATCTGTCGTTCTGCTAATCCTTTGTTTTAGATGACCCTTTTGGTTTCCTTGAACTATAAGCCGGCTTTCACATGGATTTTTCCTGTCACTTCTTCTCTGATAAAAA
The DNA here is from genome assembly GCA_026929855.1 of Poa annua. Lineage (NCBI taxonomy): Eukaryota > Viridiplantae > Streptophyta > Magnoliopsida > Poales > Poaceae > Poa > Poa annua. The sequence goes on along the minus strand of CM049439.1, from coordinate 22,715,851 downwards.
TAGGGTCAGACAAGTCCCAATGGGCATCAGGCTGATTGAATTTACAGGTGAGCAATCAGGCCATATAAGCGCGAGTCACATCGAGCTTAAGCTAGGAAACCAAGAAAATAGTGGCTCTGATACTTGCCGGATCATGAGATTGTAGCTGTACCTTTTTTTTAAGTAGTCAGCCCCCATGACAATGTGTTTTTTTTGCCGGGTCTTAAGTTTGTAACTGCGCTATTTAATCGATCAGCCCCCAAGACCTTAAATTTTCCATATTGCGAAGCACTCTCGGGCACGCTAACCGAAGTTGCGAAACACTCTTGGGCAAAGCTAATATTTGGCTGCAAAGCACTCCTGGGTATCGCTAACCGAATTTGCGTAGCACTCTTGGTGTTGATAATGTATAAGCCGGATTATGGCAATTGGCGGCAGCAATAGAGCCGGAGCACGATGATGGCGCTTTAATAGCGATCTCGTTATTTAGAAATCCAATGCGAGCGATAGATAACTCAATTTCGATAAATCCCTTTGCGGGAATTAGATAGCCCGACTTTGAAAAATCCATTTGCGGGTATTCGATAGCCCGACTTTGAAAAATCCATTTGCGGGAATTCGAAAGCCCGACTTTTAAGAAATCCTTTGCGAGCAATAACTCGACTTTGATAAATCCATTGATCATATAAATACTTTACGATGCTTGCGAATCGCTCACGGGTCTTGCTAAGCAATGTAAGGGCTGAGAGATGTTTCATGGATCGCCCTCCAATATGTTTCACGTGTGGGGTTCAGTTTTTGTAACCCGAACGATCATCACATGCGTTTTTTAGGCGGTTGGATCCATGTCTTCAACACAGCGATTGTCTGAATGTCATTGACGTTGATGACGTGCCGGCTGTAGTGCGGCGATTAAGCTCCAATGCGGCAATGAGCAAGCCACAAGGTGATTAACTCGGGTCGCGGCGATGAAGATGCCACAACTGTAATTTTGAGGTGGGGGCGTAACTTGCCAATTTCTTTTTCAAAACCCGTCGCTATGGATCATATGAAGCTTTGCTCCTCCACGACTGTCTTTTTTCTGGCCGGCTTTCCTTCGATATGTGATCCCGTAAATTTATGAATCCTGGCCCTGGCTATTTTATGACCAGCACGCGCGAGTCCTCAACTGTCTTTTATTGCCGACTCTCTCGCTCGTGGTTACTTTTACTGCATGCGCCGCCACTTGCTCTTTAATATTTTTTCTCGTTGCTGCAACTAGGTCGTTGTCGGTTGCCAGACATCTGCTCACGGTGGGCCGTTTTTATTTTTCCTTGGTCTTCTACGCAACCAGATCCGTTTGCATCTGTACTTGTTCCCTTTCTTTCCAAACAAGAAGCTGATACGTGAGTAGAACCCTCCGCATAATGCGTGGGCATCTCTCCGGATCATTTCTCCTTTCCTTTTCTCTTTCCCAGTTTTGGAAACCGTGTTGGACATGGAATCCTCCACATGAGTACTACTGCCTCTCTGTTTGCACTTCTTTTCTTCTCCGTTCGTGCTCTGGCCTTTACCTTCATGAGCTGCTGGCCTGCTGTACGTATCCGGCTTTGATTAGCCAATGAATCACTCCCGCTCCCAGATTAGGAAACCGAGAGCCACTGACTCGCCGGCGACGGCAGGGAATCTGCCGGGGCGAAATTCTTTTGAGCGTGCGACTTGAGGTGAACCAGCGGCGTGGATCGCGAGACGCGTCTAGCGCGACCGAAAACTTCTTTTTGACCCGATCCGCCGATCCAGCTCTGGATGTAATCAGCGCTCACGAGGCAATGCCGATGTTGACCCCCCCCCAAGCGCTGACGTTGTACGGCGATGAACTCCTTGCCGGTGATGGAAATTAGACCCATGGTCGGCTCTTTGTTGGCTCTTGATCTCTTTTTTGGACGAATCTATTTTCGGCTCATAGCCAGAACCTGAACGATGCGATCTTCTTACTGATTGTTGATTATCTTGACGATGGCGGTTCTCTCTATCCTCGCAGCGCTTCTCCTTTGATGAGCACATATTTGGCCGCATACCCCACGGTGAGCGCCAACTGTCGTGGGATTGTCATGGCTGATGTTTCCGGGTGGAAACTTTGAGATGAGGGGCAAGGTGACTCCGCTGTTCAGGAGATTGTCTAGCTCTACGGGGAAAGATGTTTTTTACCCAAGTTCGGGTCCCCTCGGTGGAGGATCCCTACGTCTTGCTATAAATCACTGATATGATAATATGTTACATGGTGCGCCAATGGCGATCGCCGGGTTTAGATGAACCCGGGCGTGGGAGCCCTCACTTGGGAGCTCTCTCTATTTTATCTATCTTACTTGGCCTCTGGCTTATAGCTCTTAACTTATCTTTCTATAACCTAAGAGCCCGCTTATATAAACATCCAGGTCTCCTGGTTTACATGGTAAGACTACTTGGAGTTCTACTCTAACTCGTCTTGTCTTTCATATCCTCCAAGTCTTGGACTCCGTGATACGTACTGCCTCCGGGTATTCTAGAGCCTTCCTTACTTAGGCCGGGTTACTGACGAGCTCTCTGGCCCATCATTGAAACCCAACCATGCTTCACTCTTCATGGGCCTACCGGGTTATGATTCCCCCAACAAGTGGTGTCTCTCCATAAATAATAATAGCATACATGAGGGTAAACAAATTACAGCTGGGCAATTGACAGAATAAAGAACTTCATAATGCTGCATGTACAATTCATGGTGTCTAGTGTGAGATTCATTTGGGCATTACAACATGATACATAGACCGTTATCCAACTGCATCTATGACTAATAATGCACCTTCAGGATAGCATCCGCAACACCTTTCAGTATTAAGTTGTAAGCAACAGATTATTGCATTAAGTAAAGTGTGTAATGTAAGTAGCACAATTATCCTTAGACAAAGAACTACTGTTTTATCCCTATTAACAATTAGCAATAGTACATTCACAATCTTAGAGGTTGCTGTCACTCCCCCAGATTAAATGAAGACATGAACCAACTATCGAGCATAAATACCCCCTCTTGCAGTCACAAGCATCTACTTGGCCAGAGCATCTACTAGTAACGGAGAGCATGCAAGATCATAAATAACGCACTCACATAATATATAATGAAGCAAATGACATAGTACTCAATTATTCATCGGATCGCAGCAAACACAACTTGTACCATTACATAAAGATGATCTTGATCATGATAGGCAGCTCACAAGATCTAAACATGATGGCACAATAGGAGAAGACAACCATCTAGCTACTGCTATGGACCCGTAGTCCAGGGATGAACTACTCACGCATCAGTCCGGAGGCGGGCATGGTGATGTAGAGCCCTCCGGTGATGATTCCCCTCTCCGGCAAAGTGCCGAGAAGAGCTTCTGAACCTTCCCGAACTAGGGTTGACGGTGGCGGCGGCTCTGGAACGTATCGTGGAAAATTGTTCGGGTGCCTAGGGATATTTTGTCGGGGGGGGGGGGGGGGGTATTTGTAGGCGCAAGGGCGAATGCGGTGGAGCCCCGAGGGGCCCACACCACATAATGTTTTCAGGAAAAGTGTTCGGGTACCTAGGGTTTTCCCGTCGGGGGGTTTAAGTAGGTGAAAGGGCGAAGGAGGTGGGTCCCCGAGGGGCCCACACCATGTGGTGGCGCGGCCAAGGAGGGAGCCGCGCCACCAACAGGTGTGGCCGCCTCGTGGCCCTCCTCCGTATCCTCTTCGGTGTTCTGGATGCTCCCGGTGAAAATAGGGGTATTGGCTTTTGTTTCGTGCAATTCCGAGAATATTTCCTTAACAGCTTTTCTGAAACCAAAAACAGCAGAAAACAGGGAACTGTCACTGTGGCATCTTGTTAATAGGTTAGTCCCAGAAAATGCATAAAAACCATATAAAGTGTATATAAAACATGTAGCAATTGGTATAATATAAGCATGGAACATAAGAAATTATAGATACGTTTGATACGTATCAGAAGGGCGAAGGCGGTGGGGCCCCGAGGGGCCCACACCACGTGGTGGCGCGGCCAGAAGGGGGGGCGCGCCTCCACCAGGTGAGGCCGCCTCGTGGCTCTCCTCCATATCCTCTTCGGTGTTCTGGAAGCTCCCGAGAAAAATAGGGACTTTGGCTATTGATTCGTCCAATTCCGAGAATATTTCCTTAACAGTTTTTCTGAAACAAAAAACGGCAGAAAACAGGGAACTGGCACTGTGGCATCTTGTTAATAGGTTAGTCCCAGAAAATGCATAAAAACCATATAAAGTGTATATAAAACATGTAGCAATGGGTATAATATAAGCATGGAACATAAGAAATTATAGATACGTTTGAGACGTATCAAGCATCCCCAAGCTTAGTTCTACACGTCCCGAGTAGGTAAAACGATAACAAGAATAATTTCTGAAGTGACATGCTTTCACACAATCTTGATCATATAATAATGTAAAGCTCATGTTATGAATGAAGTGACTCAAGGCAATGGTCTATAGTTTGCTAACAAATAGACAAGGATTAAACAACTACATCATATAAGTAAAAACTTTTCATGGATAGTACTTTCAAACAAGCATCAAAAAGATTTGCATAAGAGTTAACTCATAAAGCAATAGTTTCTAAGTAAAAGAGCATTGAAGCAACACAAAGGAAGATATAAGTTTCAGCATTGGCTTTCAACTTTGAACATGTATATCATATAGATAGTTGCCAACACAAAGAAATATAACAAGTGCAATAAGTAAGCATATAAGAATTGTTGTACACAGTTGACACAAGTGTTTGCTTCTAAGGTAGAAAGAAGTGGGTAAACTGACTCAACATAAAGTAAAAGATAGGCCCTTCGTAGAGGGAAGCAGGGATACAAACATGTGCTAGAGTTTTTTAGTTTTTATAGGTTTTTGAAATCATATAGGGAGCATAAAAGTAAGTTTTTGAGTGTTGTTTTTAATTGTCAACGAATGGTAATGGGCACTCTACCCCCCTTGTCAACCAGACTTTCAAGAGCGGCTCCCATTGAAGTACGTTATTTCTACCCAAGAGTAGATCATTCCTCTTATCTCTTTTGTTTACACATGCAGTTAAAAACTGGTATTATTGCTTGGCTGATTAGATCAGGGCAAAAATGTGAAGAGAATGCAGCGGTTAAAGTTGTAATTAGTTGGGACTGGGCACCCCATTTGCCAGCACTTTTTGCAAAGTTCATGGATAAGCGGTGTATATGCCACTAGTCCGGTTGGTGAAAGTCTGTCTAAAAGCAAATGACAAGGTTGATATCCGTAACACCACATACTTCCTCATGAGCTAATAAACATTGACACAAAGAAGGGATAATAAGTTTTGAATAAAAGGTAGCACACGAAGTATTTGCTTGGAATGGCAGGAAATACCATGTAGTAGGTAGGTATGGTGGACACAAATGGCATGGGTTTGGCTCAAGGTTTTGGATGCACAATAAGCATTCCCTCTCAGTACAAGGCTTTGGCTAGCAAGGTTATTTGAAGCAAACACAAGTATAAACTATGACAACAACAACACGTATATAAAAACAGATTGCAAGCACTATAAAACTCTACATTGTCTTCCTTTTTGTTCAAACACCTTTACTAGAAAATATCTAGACCTTAGAAATACCAAACATGCGAACCAAATTTCAACAAGTTTTACGGTAGTTCTTCACTAATGGGTTTTAACTACATGATGTAAAAGCTTAAACATGATCTACTTGAGAGCTCAAAACAATTGCCAAGCACCACAACATACAAGATAACAATCCATAAGAGCATGTATATCTTTTAATTATACCATCTACCACATTTATCATTTTCTATTTCCAACCAAACACCAATCAACTTATTTAAACATAAACTCTCCAAGTATTTATCAATGAGACAAGAGAGTATAACATAAGAAAACTAACAGATCTTACAAGAGACGCATGAAAAACGAGAGCTGAAAGTAATGAAGTAACATAGAAGAATACTCAACAAATATAAGTGAAGAATACGAGTAATCATAAGAAAAAGCGAAGCGTGTCTCTCTCCCACAAAGGAATGCTAGGACCCATTTTATTCAGAGAATGAAAATAACAAAAACAAAAACAAAAACATACAGACGCTTCAAGTAAAGCACAGATGTGACAGAATTAAAATATAGTTTCACTAGAGATGACCAGATAGTTTGTTGATGAATAAGGGGATGCCTTGGGCATCCCCAAGCTTAGACGCTTGAGTCTTCTTGAAATATTCTTGGGTGACCCACGGGGGCATCCGCAAGCTTAGGCTCTTTCATCTTCTTGATCACATCATATAATCATTCTCTCTTGATCCTTGAAAACTTTCTCCACACCAAACTCAAAGTAGACTTCATTAGAGGGTTAGTGCATAATAAAAAATTCTCATATTCTGCATGGACAAAACCATTACACATGCTACTGGACATTAGCTACAGCCACTGGTATTTTATGGAACAAAAAGATCCATTCAAAAACAGCAAAAGGAGCAATGCAAAATAAATGGCAGGATCTGTCAAAAAGAGAACAGTCCGTAAAGACGAATTTTTTCGAGGCACTTAACTTGCTCAAATCAGCAAGCTCAAAACTAATGAAAGTTGCGTACATATCTGAGGATCACTCTCAGCAAATATCAGATTTTTTCAATTTTTCTTCAGAGAGTTATGAATTAAACGGTGGAGAGCAGAAAACTGTTCCTGCGCAGGAATCCAAATCTAGCATCAACTTTCTACTAGAGGCTTAACTTGACACAACAATGCGATAAAATAAAGATACAGAGGAATTGCTACAGAGGTAGACATGTTCCTTGACACAGCAAAATAAAATAACAGGAATAAAACATGGGTTGACTCCCATAAGCGCTTTTCTTTAATTAATGCCTTTTAGCTAGGCTTAATAGTTCTAATGATGCTCTCATGAAGATAGAAAATGAAGCAAAAGGAGCATCAAGAAGCAAATTCAAAACACATTTAAGTCTAAACCACTTCCTATGCATAGGAATCTTGTACACAAATAAATTCACAAAGAACAAAGTGACAAGAATAGGAAGATAAAAGAAGAGTAACTTCAAAACTTTTAGCATATAGAGAGGTGTTTTAGTACCATGAAAACTTCTACGACCATATTCTCCTCTCTCATAATAATTTTCAGTAGTAGAAATAAATTCAACCATATAAACACAAGAATCATTCAACTTAGACAATACAGACACATAAAGAGGATCATTAAATTTATTTTGGAATTCATTAGCATGCTTCCCTCTTTCAAAATAGTTACTAAGATCAATATCAAGTTTAAGATCATGGTTGCAACAAAGATTTGGAACTAGAGACAATTGCAAACCACATAAGTATCTCTCAACATAAGCAAATTTCTCCTACATGGTGTAATCAGGAGAATTCAAAAACAAAGTAGGGATCTCATGAGTAAGAGTACCATCACAAGCAGAAATTATATCATTTCTATCCTCACATAAATAATTAATAACTTCTAAACATAGAGGATTATCAATAAGCATAGGACCATCATCTAAAGCATTATCATATAGCATATTTAGGCAACACTCCTCATTATCATCAATAAGTTCACTAGTAGCATCATTAAAAAGTAAAGGAGCATTATTAGTTTCATCATAATAGCATGGGTTATCATATATGACCATAGAATCATAAAATTCAAGAATATAGCATTCTTCCTCCTTTGGTAGGCATGGAGGGCAATCAAATAATGTAAGAGTTAAAGAGTTACTATCTTTAGGAGGTAGATCCTTCTTTTGTTCTTCACTCTCCTCCTCTATTTATCTAATGATCTTTCAGGTTCAGCAATTTCTTCTTCTACAGGTTCCTGCAAGACAACGGTTTTTTCTATTTGAGGATGTCTTTTCTCAAGAAATTCAGCAATATAAGGATTATCATTGTAATATTCAAGACAGTAACCAAGTATAGCATAATTCTCAGCTTTACAAGGAGCATCATCATTTTGAATATAACCAGCAATTTCATAGGCACCCTTAAAAACAACAAAATCTTCAATTTGTTCAAGATTAACAAAGTCATAGTTTCCTATAGCATAAGCAGCCAAGGTTTCATTATCATTAAAATCACATTGGAAAGGGAAGTGTTTACGCCTTCTACAACAAAAAGATTCATTAAAGCAGTAGGATTCATCATATGTAGAACACAAGTTCTTAGCAAAATAATTCAATCTACTTATTTGTTCCCATAAATATTTCCCTTATTGAGACAAGCGGTATTCCTTATAATAATTTTGTTGTTCCTTCGTGAACCACCGTGCCAATAATATTTTGTATCAAATAGAGAATCCATTGATAGCAAGTAAATAACTAGACATAATAACAAACCGAAATAAACTAGATGCAAGAAACTAATTTTTTTGTGTTTTTAATAGTAATAAGCAAACAAGACAGTAATAAAAAATAAACTAAGCAAGACAATAACAGAATAAAAAGATTGGGTGTGAGAGACTCCCCTCGCAGAAGAGCTTAGTTTCCCCGGCAACGGCGCCAGAAAAGAGCTTGATGCATCGGTGTGGTGTTGTTGGGAAACACCAAGAGTAAGGTATGAAGTAGTGCAGCAGCAAATTTCCCTCAATTGTGAAACCAAGGTTTATCGAACCAGTAGGAAACTAGAATTCTTCCGAAGGTTGCTGCGGTTGACCTTGGCAGGGCGCACTACCGGTGTCAACCACGAACGTGGAACCTGCACACAACACAACCAAGATACTTTGCCCCAACTTAACAGTGAGGTTGTCAATCTCACTGGCTTGCTATAACAAAGGATTAAACGTATGTGTGGAAAATGATGTTTGTTTGCAGAGAATGAAAGTAACAGGATTGCAGTAGGTTGTATTATCAGTTTAAAGAAAAGGACCGGGGTCTACAGTTCACTAGTGGTGTCTCTCCATAATTAATAATAGCATACATGAGGGTAAACAAATTACAGCTGGGCAATTGACAGAATAAAGAACTGCATAATGATGCATGTACAAGTCATGGTGTCTAGTGTGAGATTCATTTGGGCATTACAACATGATACATAGACCGTTATGCAACTGCATCTATGACTAATAATCCACCTTCAGGATAGCATCCGCAACACCTTTCAGTATTAAGTTGCGAGCAACAGATTATTGCATTAAGTAAAGTGTGTAATGTAAGTAGCACAATTATCCTTAGACAAAGAACTACTGCTTTATCCCTAGTAGCAACAGTACATTCACAATCTTAGAGGTTGCTGTCACTCCCCCAGATTAAATGAAGACATGAACCCACTATCGAGCATAAATACCCCCTCTTGGAGTCACAAGCATCTACTTGGCCAGAGCATCTACTAGTAACGGAGAGCATGCAAGATCATAAATAACGCACTCACATAATATATAATGAAGCAAATGACATAGTACTCAATTATTCATCGGATTCCAGCAAACACAACATGTAGCATTACATAAAGATGATCTTGATAATGATAGGCAGCTCACAAGATCTAAACATGATGGCACAATAGGAGAAGACAACCATCTAGCTACTGCTATGGACCCGTAGTCCAAGGATGAACTACTCACGCATCAGTCCGGAGGCGGGCATGGTGATGCAGAGCCCTCCGGTGATGATTCCCCTCTCCGGCAGGGTGCCGGGAAGAGCTTCTGAACCCTCCTGAACTAGGGTTGACGGTGGCGGCGGCTCTGGAACGTATCGTGGAAAAGGGTTCGGGTGCCTAGGGTTATTTTGTCGGGGGGTATTTGTAGGCGAAAGGTGATGCACCGGTGAGGTGTTGTCGGGAAACCCCAAGAGGAAGGTATGAAGTAGTGCAGCAGCAAATTTCCCTCAGTTGTGAAACCAAGGTTATCGAACCAGTAGGAAACTAGAGTTCATCTGAAGGTGTCAACGGCGCCAGAAAAGAGCTCGGCGTGTAGCTGAAGTGAAACCTGCACACAACACAATCAAGATACTTTGCCCCAACTTAACAGTGAGGTTGTCAATCTCACTGGCTTGCTGTAACAAAGGATTAAACGTATGTGTGGAAAACGATGTTTGGTTGCAGAGAATGAAAGTAACAGGATTGCAGTAGGTTGTTTTATCTGTTTAAGGAAAAAGGGCCGGGGTCCACAGTTCACTAGTGGTGTCTCTCCATAAATAATAATAGCATACATGCGGGTAAACAAATTACAGGGCAATTGACAGAATAAAGAACTGCATAACAATGCATATACAAGTCATGATGTCTAGTGTGAGATTCATTTGGGCATTACCACATGATACATAGACCGTCATCCAACTGCATCTATGACTAATAATCCACCTTCAGGATAGCATTCGCAACACCATTCAGTATTAAGTTGCCAGCAACAGATTATTGCATTAAGTAAAGTGTGTAATGTAAGTAGCACAAATATCCTTAGATAAAGAAATACTGTTTTATCCCTAGTAGCAACAGTACATCTACAATCTTAGAGGTTGCTGTCACTCCCCCAGATTAAATAGAGACATGAACCCACTATCGAGCATAAATACCCCCTCTTGGAGTCACAAGTATCTACTTGGCCAGAGCATCTACTAGTAACGGAGAGCATGCAAGATCATAAATAACACACTCACAAGATATATTATGAAGCAAATGACATAGTACTCAATTATTCATCGGATCCCAGCAAACACAACATGTAGCATTACATAAAGATGATCTTGATCATGATAGGCATCTCACAAGATCTAAACATGATGGCACAATAGGAGAAGACAACCATCTTGCTACTCCTATGGACCCGTAGTCCAAGGATGAACTACTCACGCATCAGTCCGGAGACGGGCATGGTGATGTAGAGCCCTCCGGTGATGATTCCCCTCTCCGGCAGGGTGCCGGGAAGAGTTTCTGAACCCTCCCGAACTAGGGTTGACGACGGCGGCGGCTCCGTAATGTTTTCTAGAAAAGTGTTCGGGTACCTAGGGTTTTCCCGTTGGGGGGTTTAAGTAGGCGAAAGGGCGAAGGAGGTGGGGCCCCGAGGGGCCCACACCATGTGGTGGCGCGGCCAAGGAGGGAGCCGCGCCACCAACAGGTGTGGCCGCCTCGTGGCCCTCCTCTCTATCCTCTTTGGTGTTCTGGATGCTCCCGATGAAAATAGGGGTATTGGCTTTTGTTTCGTGCAATTCCGAGAATATTTCCTTAACAGCTTTTCTGAAACCAAAAACAGCAGAAAACAAGGAACTGGCACCGTGGCATCTTGTTAATAGGTTAGTCCCAGAAAATGCATAAAAAACATAGAAAGTGTATATAAAACATGTAGCAATTGGTATAATATAAGCATGGAACATAAGAAATTATAGATACGTTTGAGACGTATCAAGCATCCCCAAGCTTAGTTCTACTCGTCCCGAGTAGGTAAAACGATAACACGAATAATTTCTGAAGTGACATGCTTTCACACAATCTTGATCATATAATAATGTAATGCATGTAAATTGGGATCAAATGAATAAAAGTTGTAGTTTATATTGATATCAAATGAGTAATGAGTAAACAAGTAGGAAGAACAAAGTAAAACTTTCAATGAATCAATACTAGAGAACAATCAACCGTGCAAAAGTAGATATTAAAGATTATTTAAGCTTCAAGAATAACAATATAATCATCTAATGCATCCAACACTCATGACAACTTTGTGAAAGGATCAAGTCAAGCAATAACAATATGCACGTAGAAAATCATCTCTCTATTTGTTCACTTAAAAACAAGCAAGCGTTCAGCGTTGGTTCCTGGCACCAGGATGTTGTGGCTAAAAGAATAATAAGGGGGGTTTGGAAGGCCAGCGGAAGAAAGTCTCACACAGCTGAAAGTGATCATTAGACAAGAGGAAGTCTTATAATCGAAGCTATGCAAGGAGTAGTGATTGCCACACAACGGATGCACATAGAGCTATAAGTGTATGAAAGCTCTCCAATGGAACTAGTGGGGGTGCATCCAACTTGCTTGCTCATGAAGACCTAGAGCACTTTTGAGGAGGCTCATTATTGGAATATACAAACCAAGTTCTATAATGTAAAGTTCCCCACATAGTTATGCAAGTAAAACATGTAAACTCTCTCATAAGGAGTAAAGGTGCTAAACATGAGCAGAAATGATGACTATGAATACTACATGTGCTATAACATGAGCACAAGTGTGGATAAAGAGTAGTAATGTTGCCCCCTTTTATTTATTTATTTTCTTTTTTCTTTTTTTCTAATTTTCCATTTTTTTTTTACTTTTTCTGTTTCTCTTTTCGATGGCCTCAATGGCTCTTTTCACTTTTAGGGGCAAACATTCTAATATGACAACATACTTTTGATACAAGGATCTCTGCCAGTGTAGCAGGATATGCAATGATCTAGCGTAACATGGGTAAAACCACACATCAGCTGTAAAGAATCATGCAAGGCAATATATAAATGATAAATGACAACAAGTCATGTAATGTAAGATGGAAGTTGCATGGCAATATATCTCGGAACAGCTATGGAAATGTTGTAGTAGGTAGGTATGGTGGATGTTTCGAGGAAGATATTTGGCTTATGTAGGAGAACATGATGAAGATCTCCCACGAGTTTTGGATGTACCCGCGAAGTATGCACCAACTCTCAATGTGAGAAAGGGCAATGCAAAGTACCGAAGAGGCTAGCAAATATGGTGGTGGAAGTGCCATGAAAACCGCAGCTTAGAACTCACAAGCAAAAAGATTCCAACTAGAAATATGATCTTACAAGGCATAATGAAAATCACTCCATGAGGGACTGTGGCAAATGAACAAGTCACTGTTGGGACCCCGACCGTAGCGCATAACACAAAGTCATTACGATTGTTTTTAACATTAGGAGTCATATATCATCATGCTATCAACTGGATATTTAAGTGTGGCACAACTTCAAGTTTTCTAGACCAACCATTAATCATTCCACTTTACTAAACCATCATGTTTACCATTAAGCATATTAATATCTCAAAACAACATCAATGATTCAAGTGACACAATTTAATGATCTACAAGATTATGTATCATTTCATCATACCATCTACCACATTTAACATTTTCTGTTCTTAACCAAACACCAATCAACTTATCTAAAAATAAACTCTCCAAGTATTTAACAATGAGATATGAGAGTATAATATATATAAAAAAACTAACAGCTCTAACAAGAGATGCATGAAAAACGAGAGCTAATAGTATTGAAGTAACATAGAAGAATACTCAACAAATAATAGTGAAGAATACGAGTATTCATAAGAAAAGGCGGAGCGTGTCTCTCTCCCACAAAGGAATGCTAGGATCCATTTTATTCAGAGAATGAAAATAACGAAAACAAAAACAACAACAAACAGACACTTCAAGTAAAGCACATAAGATGTGTCGGAATAAAAATATAGTTTCAGTAGAGAGGACCTGATTGTTTGTTGATAAAGAAGGGGATGCCTTGGGCATCCCCAAGCTTAGACGCTTGAGTCTTCTTGAAATATGCTTGGGTGACCCACGGGGACATCCCCAAGCTTAGGCTCTTTCATCTTCTTGATCACATCACATCATCCTTCTCTCTTGATCCTTAAAAACTTCCTCCACACCAAACTCAAAGTAGACTTCATTATAGGGTTAGTGCATAATCAAAAATTCTCATATTCTGCATGGACAAAACCATTACACATGCTACTGGACATTAGCTACAGCCACTGGTATTTTATGGAACAAAAAGATCCATTCAAAAACAGCAAAAGGAGCAATGCAAAATAAATGGCAGAATCTGTCAAAAACAGAACAGTCCGTAAAGATGAATTTTTTGGAGGCACTTAACATGCTCAAATCAGAAAACTCAAAACTAATGAAAGTTGCATACATATCTGAGGATCACGCACAAAACATCCCAGGTCATTTTGTTTTTTCTGTGAATTCTTACGAATTAAACGGTGGAAAGCAGAAAACTGTTCCTGCGCAGGAATCCAAATCTAGCATCAACTTTCTACTAGAGGCTTAACTTGACACAACAATGCAATAAAATAAAGATACAAAGGAATTGATACAGAGGTAGGCATGTTCCTTGACTCAATAAAATAAAATAACAGAAATAAAAAGTGGGTTGTCTCCCACAAGCGCTTTTCTTTAACGCCTTTCAGCTAGGCACAGAAAGTGATACTCAAGTGTTTCCAAGAGATGAAGCATCAACATCAAAAATTTCATCCAAGACATTTTTTGTTGTAATAGGTGCTTTAGGTATCCATGAAGGTGTCCTATTATGTAAATCATTAGTATCATTTTTAGGCATATTAGGAGGTTTTTGTTTGGGAATATAGATGAACTTTTGCTCCCTTCCTACAAAGGTCTTCTCTTTCTTAGTTTTAATAGAGGAAACAGTTGAACTTAAAGTTTCCATAGCTTTTTCTAATTCATCTATTCTATGATTATGAGTATCAAGGGTGTTGCTAGTTTCTAAAGCAGTGATTCTTCCATTAATATCCTCTATTGATTCATTACCCTTGCTAGCATTATCAAGAAAAAAATTCTCCATAGAATCCAACCTTTTAATAACATCTTCAAGAGTGATCTCAGTTTTAATTTCTTTAGTAGGTGGTGGTGATCCTACCAAACTCTCAATTAAATTGCAGGCCTCCAAAGCAGAAGTACCAAGAAAATTACCCCCCGTGAGAGTGTCAAGAACATACCTATACCAACTAGATATACCAACATAAAAATTCCTAAGAAGGATTAAAGTGGAATGTTTTTTAGTGCATTTTTTATGAGCATCATTTATCCTATACCATGCATCTTTCAAACTTTCTCCGCCTTGTTGTCTAAATGAACGAACTTCAACTTTAGGACTACCCATCTTCAGCAAATTTTAATGAAACCGAAATAAAAAGATAAATGCAAGTAACTAATTTTTTTTATTTTTTATATTAAGCAAACAAGACAATAATAAAAATAAACTAAGCAAGACAATAACAAAATAAAAAGATTGGGTGTGAGAGACTCCCCTCGCAGAAGAGCTTAATTTCCCCGGCAACGGCGCCAGAAAAGAATTTGATGGCGTGTAGTTGACGAGGGAGTATCAAAGTCTTCTGAACAGAGGCGCTCTAGCTTCCCCGGCAACGGAGCCAGAAAAAAGCTTGATGCACCGGTGAGGTGTTCTTGGGAAACCCCAAGAGCAAGGTATGAAGTAGTGCAGCAGCAAATTTCCCTCAGTTGTGAAACCAAGGTTATCGAACCAGTAGGAAACTAGAGTTCTTCTGAAGGTGTCAACGGCGCCAGGAAAGAGCTTGGCGTGTAGCTGACGTGAAACCTGCACACAACACAATCAAGATACTTTGCCCCAACTTAACAGTGAGGTTGTCAATCTCACTGGCTTGTTGTAACAAAGGATTAAACGTATGTGTGGAAAACGATGTTTGTTTGCAGAGAATGAAAGTAACAGGATTGCAGTAGGTTGTTTTATCAGTTTAAGGAAAAAGGACCGGGGTCCACAGTTCACTAGTGGTGTCTCTCCATAAATAATAATAGAATACATGCGGGTAAACAAATTACAGCTGGGCAATTGACAGAATATAGAACTGCATAACAATGCATATACAAGTCATGATGTCTAGTGTGAGATTCATTTGGGCATTACAACATGATACATAGACCGTCATCCAACTGCATCTATGACTAATAATCCACCTTCAGTATAGCATCCGCAACTCCATTCAGTATTAAGTTGCCAGCAACAGATTATTGCATTAAGTAAAGTGTGTAATGTAAGTAGCACAAATATCCTTAGATAAAGAACTACTGTTTTATCCCTAGTAGCAACAGTACATCTACAATCTTAGAGGTTGCTGTCCCTCCCCCAGATTAAATAGAGACATGAACCCACTATCGAGCATAAATACCCCCTCTTGGAGTCACAAACATCTACTTGGCCAGAGTATGTACAAGTAACGGAGAGCATGCAAGATCATAAATAACGCACTCACAAGATATATTATGAAGCAAATGACATAGTACTCAATTATTCATCGGATCCCAGCAAACACAACATGTAGCATTACATAAAGATGATCTTGATCATGATAAGCAGCTCACAAGATCTAAACATGATGGCACAATAGGAGAAGACAACCATCTAGCTACTGCTATGGACCCGTAGTCCAAGGATGAACTACTCACGTATCAGTCCGGAGGCGGGCATGGTGATGTAGAGCCCTCCGGTGATGATTCCCCTCTCCGGCAGGGTGCCGGGAAGAGCTTCTGAACCCTCCCGAACTAGGGTTGACGACGGCTGCGACTCCGTAATGTTTTTAGGAAAAGTGTTCGGGTACCTAGGGTTTTCCCGTCGGGGGGTTTAAGTAGGTGAAAGGGCGAAGGAGGTGGGTCCCCGAGGGGCCCACACCATGTGGTGGCACGGCCAAGGAGGGAGCCGCGCCACCAACAGGTGTGGCCGCCTCGTGGCCCTCCTCTGTATCCTCTTCGGTGTTCTGGATGCTCCCGGTGAAAATAGGGGTATTGGCTTTTGTTTCGTGCAATTCCGAGAATATTTCCTTAACAGCTTTTCTGAAACCAAAAACAGCAGAAAACAGGGAACTGTCACTGTGGCATCTTGTTAATAGGTTAGTCCCAGAAAATGCATTAAAACCATATAAAGTGTATATAAAACATGTAGCAATTGGTATAATATAAGCATGGAACATAAGAAATTATAGATACGTTTGATACGTATCAGAAGGGCGAAGGCGGTGGGGCCCCGAGGGGCCCACACCACGTGGTGGCGCGGCCAGAAGGGGGGCCGCGCCTCCACCGGGTGAGTCCGCCTCGTGGCTCTCCTCCGTATCCTCTTCGGTGTTCTGGAATCTCCCGGGAAAAATAAGGACTTTGGCTTTTGATTCGTCCAATTCCGAGAATATTTCCTTAACAGTTTTTCTGAAACCAAAAACAGCAGAAAACAAGGAACTGGCAATGTGGCATCTTGTTAATAGGTTAGTCCCAGAAAATGCATAAAAATCATATAAAGTGTATATAAAACATGTAGCAATGGGTATAATATAAGCATGGAACATAAGAAATTATAGATACGTTTGAGACGTATCAAGCATCCCCAAGCTTAGTTCTACTCGTCCCGAGTAGGTAAAACGATAACAAGAATAATTTCTGAAGTGACATGCTTTCACACAATCTTGATCATATAATAATGTAAAGGTCATGTTATGAATGAAGTGACTCAAGGCAATGGTATATAGTTTGCTAACAAATAGACAAGGAGTAAACAACTACATCGTATAAGTAAAAACTTTTCATGGATAGTACTTTCAAACAAGCATCAAAAAGATTTGCATAAGAGTTAACTCATAAAGCAATAGTTTCTAAGTAAAAGAGCATTGAAGCAACACAAAGGAAGATATAAGTTTCAGCATTGGCTTTCAACTTGGAACATGTATATCATATAGATAGTTGCCAACACAAAGAAATATAACAAGTGCAATAAGTAAGCATATAAGAATTGTTGTACACAGTTGACACAAGTGTTTGCTTCTAAGGTAGAAAGAAGTGGGTAAACTGACTCAACATAAAGTAAAAGATAGGCCCTTCGTAGAGGGAAGCAGGGATACAAACATGTGCTAGAGCTTTTTAGTTTTTATAGGTTTTTGAAATCATATAGGGAGCATAAAAGTAAGTTTTTGAGTGGTTTTTGTCGTTGTCAACGAATGGTAATGGGCACTCTACCCCCCTTGTCAACCAGACTTTCAAGAGCGGCTCCCATTGAAGGACGTTATTTCTACCCAAGAGTAGATCATCCCTCTTATCTCTTTTGTTTACACATGCAGTTAAAAACTGGTATTATTGCTTGGCTGATTAGATCAAGGCAAAAATGTGAAGAGAATGCAGCGGTTAAACTTGTAATTAATTGGGACAGGGCACCCCATTTACCAGCTCTTTTTGCAAAGTTAATGGATAAGCGGTGTATATGCCACTAGTCCGGTTGGTGAAAGTCTGTCTAAAAGCAAATGACAAGGTTGATATCCGTAACACCACATACTTCCTCATGAGCTAATAAACATTGACACAAATAAGGGATAATAAGTTTTGAATAAAAGGTAGCACACGAAGTATTTGCTTGGAATGGCAGGAAATACCATGTAGTAGGTAGGTATGGTGGACACAAATGGCATGGATTTTGGCTCAAGGTTTTGGATGCAAGAGAAGCATTCCCTCTCAGTACAAGGCTTTGGCTAGCAAGGTTATTTGAAGCAAACACAAGTATAAACTATGACAACAAGACGTATATAAAAACATATTGCAAGCATTGTAAAACTCTACATTGTCTTCCTTGTTGTTCAAACACCTTTACTAGAAAATATCTAGACCTTAGAGATACCAAACATGCAAACCAAATTTCAACAAGTTTTACGGTAGTTCTTCACTAATTGGTTTTAACTACAAGATGTAAAAGCTTAAACATGATCTACTTGAGAGCTCAAAACAATTGCCAAGCCCCACAACATACAAGATAACGATCTATAAGTGCATGTATATCTTGTCATTATACCATCTACCACATTTAGCATTTTCTGTTTCCAACCAAACACCAATCAACTTATTTAAACATAAACTCTCCAAGTATTTATCAATGAGACAAGAGAGTATAACATCAGGAAACTAACAGCTCTAAAAAGAGATGCATGAAAAACGAGAGCTGAAAGTAATGAAGTAACATAGAAGAATACTCAACAAATATAAGTGAAGAATACGAGTATTCATAAGAAAAAGCGAAGCGTGTCTCTCTCCCACAAAAGAATGCTAGGATCCATTTTATTCAGAGAATGAAAATAACAAAAACAAAAACAAACAGACGCTTCAAGTAAAGCACATAAGATGTGACGGAATTAAAATATAGTTTCACTAGAGATGACCAGATAGTTTGTTGATGAAGAAGGGGATGCCTTGGGCATCCCCAAGCTTAGACGCTTGAGTCTTCTTGAAATATGCTTGGGTGACCCACGGGGGCATCCCCAAGCTTAGGCTCTTTCATCTTCTTGATCACATCATATCATCCTTCTCTCTTGATCATTGAAAACTTCCTCCACACCAAACTCAAAGTAGACTTCATTAGAGGGTTAGTGCATAATCAAAAATTCTCATATTCTGCATGGACAAAACCATTACACATGCTACTGGACATTTGCTACAGCCACTGGTATTTTCTGGAACAAAAATATCCATTCAAAAACAGCAAAAGGAGCAATGCAAAATAAATGGCAGAATCTGTCAAAAAGAGAAGTGTCCGTAAAGACGAATTTTTTCGAGGCACTAAACTTGCTCAAATCAGAAAACTCAAAACTAATGAAAGTTGCGTACATATCTAAGGATCACGCTCAGAAAATATCAGATTTTTTAATTTTTTTTTGCAGAGAGTTATGAATTAAACGGTGGACAGCAGAAAACTGTTCCTGCGCAGGAATCCAAATCTAGCATCAACTTTCTACTAGAGGCTTAACTTGACACAACAATGCGATAAAATAAAGATACAAAGGAATTGCTACAGAGGTAGACATGTTCCTTGACACAACATAATAAAATAACTGGAATAAAAAGTGGGTTGTCTCCCATAAGCGTTTTTCTTTAATGCCTTTTAGCTAGGCTTGATAGTTCTAATGATGTTCTCATGAAGATAGAAAATGATGCAAAAGCAGCATCAAGAAGCAAATTCAAAACACATTTAAGTCTAACCCACTTCCTATGCATAGGAATCTTGTATACAAATAAATTCACAAAGAACAAAGTGACAAGCATAGGAAGATAAAACAAGAGTAACTTCAAAACTTTTAGCATATAGAGAGGTGTTTTAGTACCATGAAAATTTCTACGACCATATTCTCCTCTCTCATAATAATTGTCAGTAGTAGAAATAAATTCAACCATATAACCACAAGAATCATTCAACTTAGATAATATAGGCACATAAAGAGGATCATTAAATTTATTTTGGAATTCATTAGCATGCTTCCCTCTTTCAAAATAGTTACTAAGATCAATATCAAGTTTAAGATCATTAGCATTATATCATTTTTATCCTCACATAAATAATTAATAACTTCTAAACATAGAGGATTATCAATAAGCATAGGACCATCATCTAAAGCATTATCATATAGCATATTTAAGCAACACTCCTCACTATCATCAATAAGTTCACTAGTAGCATCATTAAAAAGTAAAGGAGCATTATTAGTTTCATCATAATAGCATGGGTTATCATATATGACCATAGAATCATAACATTCAACAATATAGCATACTTCCTCCTTAGGTAGGCATGGAGGGCAATCAAATAATGTAAGAGTTAAAGAGTTACTATCTTTAGGAGGTAGATCCTTCTTTTGTTTTTCACTCTCCTCCTCTTTTTCATCTAATGAGCTTTCAGGTTCAGCAATTTCTTCTTCTACAGGTTCCTGCAAGACAACGGTTTCTTCTATTTGAGGATGTATTTTCTCAAGAAATTCAGCAATATAAGGATTATCATTGTAATATTCAAGACAGTAACCAAGTATAGCATAATTCTCAGTTTTACAAGGAGCATCATCATTTTGAGTATAACCAGCAATTTCATAGGCACCCTTAAAAACAACAAATTCTTCAATTTGTTCAAGATTACCAAAGTCATAGTTTCCTTTAGCATAAGCAGCCAAGGTTTCATTATCATTAAAATCACATTGGAAAGGGAGGTGTTTAGGCCTTCTACAACAAAAAGATTCATTAAAGCAGTAGGATTCATCATATGTAGAACACAAGTTCTTATATAAATAATTCAATCTACTTATTTGTTCCCATAAATATCTCCCTTTTTGAGACAAGCGGTATTCCTTATAATAATTTTGTTGTTCCTTCGTGAACCCACCGTGCCAATAATATTTTGTATCAAATAGAGAATCCATTGATAGCAAGTAAAGAACTAGACATAATAACAAACCGAAATAAACTAGATGCAAGAAACTAATTTTTTGTGTTTTTAATAGTAATAAGCAAACAAGACAGAAATAAAAAATAAACTAAGCAAGACAATAACAAAATAAAAAGATTAGGTGTGAGAGACTCCCCTCGCTGAAGAGCTTAGTTTCCCCGGCAACGGCGCCAGAAAAGAGCTTGACGCACCGGTGTGGTGTTGTTGGGAAACCCCAAGAGGAAGGTATGAAGTAGTGCAGCAGCAAATTTCCCTCAGTTGTGAAACTAAGGTTTATCGAACCGGTAAGAAACTAGAATTCTTTCGAAGGTTGCTGCGGTTGACCTTGGCAGGACGCACTACCGGTGTCAACCACGAACGTGGAACCTGCACACAACACAACCAGATACTTTGCCCCAACTTAACAGTGAGGTTGTCAATCTCACTGGCTTGCTGTAACAAAGGATTAACTGTATGTGTGGAAAATGATGTTTATTTGCAGAGAATGAAAGTAACAAGATTGCAGTAGGTTGTATTATCAGTTTAAAGAAAAGGACCGGGGTCCACAGTTCACTAGTGGTGTCTCTCCATAAAATAATAATAGCATACATGGGGGTAAACAAATTACAGCTGGGCAATTGACAGAATAAAGAACTGCATAATGATGCATGTACAAGTCATGGTGTCTAGTCTGACATTCATTTGGGAATTACAACATGATACATAGACCGTTATCCAACTGCATCTATGACTAATAATCCACCTTCAGGATAGCATCCGCAACACCTTTCAGTATTAAGTTGCAAGCAACAGATTATTGCATTAAGTAAAGTGTGTAATGTAAGTAGCACAATTATCCTTAGACAAAGAACTACTGTTTTATCCCTAGTAGCAACAGTACATTCACAATCTTAGAGGTTGTTGTCACTCCCCCAGATTAAATGAAGACACGAACCCACTATCGAGCATAAATACCCCCTCTTGGAGTCACAAGCATCTACTTGGCCAGAGCATCTACTAGTAACGGAGAGCATGCAAGATCATAAATAACGCACTCACATAATATATAATGAAGCAAATGACATAGTACTCAATTATTCATCGGATCCCAGCAAACACAACATGTAGCATTACATAAAGATGATCTTGATCATGATAGGCAGCTCACAAGATCTAAACATGATGGCACAATAGGAGAAGACAACCATCTAGCTACTGCTATGAACCCGTAGTCCAAGGATGAACTACTCACGCATCAGTCCGGAGGCGGTCATGGTGATGTAGAGCCCTCCGGTGATGATTCCCCTCTCCGGCAGGGTGCCGGGAAGAGCTTCTGAACCCTACCGAACTAGGGTTGACGACGGAGGCGGCTCTGGAATGTATCATGGAAAAGTGTTCGGGTGCCTAGGGTTATTTTGTCGGGGGTATTTGTAGGCGAAAGGGCGAAGGCGGTGGAGCCCCGTGGGGCCCACACCACGTGGTGGCGCGGCCAGAAGGGGGGACGCGCCTCCACCAGGTGAGGCCGCCTCGTGGGTCTCCTCCGTATCCTCTTCGGTGTTCTGGAAGCTCCCGAGAAAAATAGGGACTTTGGCTTTTGATTCGTCCAATTCCGAGAATATTTCCTTAACAGTTTTTCTGAAACCAAAAACAACAGAAAACAGGGAACTGGCACTGTGGCATCTTGTTAATAGGTTAGTCCTAGAAAATGCATAAAAACCGTATAAAGTGTATATAAAACATATAGCAATGGGTATAATATAAGCATGGAACATAAGAAATTATAGATACGTTTGAGACGTATCATTTATATTAAAAACTACCAGTTTCCAGCTACAATAATGTTAATTGTCTGAAACAAGGCATTATGTTCATCTAGTGTAGCACGGAAGGACATGAGTACATTGTGCACTGACATTGTGCAATAACTGTTTGGTGTAAATAAATTATTTATGGCTACATAATCAATAAAAGAATCTCAGTTTGGAACAGAGCACGCAAATGTAAATGCAGTTGTAGAACAGAAACAAACTAGCTAATACTTGCAGCAGAGCAACTGCATAAATGCAGTTGTAGAACAAAAAAAATTAGCTAATACTTACGGCGGAGCAACTGCATTTACATTTGCAGTAGAGGCACATAGAGAGTTAGTCGTAAACAGATTTTTAAGGCACTCTATTCCAAACTGAGATTCTTTTATTGATTATGTAGCCATAAATAATTTATTTACATCAAGCAGTGACTGCACAATGCCGCTGCACAATGTACTCATGTCCTTCCGTGCTACACTAGATGAACATAATGCCTTGTTCCAGACAATTAACATTATTGTAGCTGGAAGCCGGTAGTTTTTAATATAAACTTGGGAAATTTTTATTCTGTGAGATCCAGTCACTAGTAGAAAACAGGCTAACAATCCCGGTTGGTAAGGGCCTTCAGTCCCGGTTTAGCAACAGGGACTGCGGAATCGGGACTAAACACCCCAACCTATAGTCGCGGTAGGATCTGCAACCGGGACAAAAAGGTATCCACGTGGGCGCGCAGGCGAGCTGCTCGGCGATGACCTTTTGTCCCGGTTTGTATTACAAACCGGGACTAATAAGTTCGAGGGGTTTTAGGTTTTAGCATTTTTATTTTGTTTTCTGTTTTCTGTTTTATTTATGATTTAAACTATTGTTTGTAAGCTACAATTACACACATCGATGCATATATTATATGAAGTGTCTAACGAGAATTGATCCATATATTACATATCCAACGAGACTCGTATCAAGTTAAACATGTATCATATACATAAGTGTCGTCCCAACACGATCATTATTACATCAAAATCATTATTTACGGTTTATATTGTATTCTCCTGTTGGGGCTATAACCTCGTCAAGCAGAAATCCACAAATTTCCTCTTGAATTCCTCTAGAGCGTTGATATGGAGTGAGATGCGCTCGTTGATTCATTTGCTGGATATATCAAGAGAAGACGGTCAATATAAATACATCAAGAGTTAAATTGTGAATTGATATGTAAATGCTTTACGTACCACCATATCCATCCGCTCACTGACAGACATGCGCATATACTCGCAAACGTAATATCCACACAGATTTGTCGCCGGTGGCTGTCTCTCGCACTTTACGAAAATAGAGTTCATATCAAGTAATAATAAAACATGACAATCCGATATTGAAACTAGAACTAAATAGAGTAATCTACTTCCGTTGATTAGCTGAAAGGTCGGCTCTGGTTTAAATTGACCTTCTCCGGCACGTTTTATGAACCGCTTCCATACCCTGCCCCGGCAAAGAAAATGAATAAATAATATATTCATAACTGGAACTTAGGAAATGAAGAAAAGAGGTCAATATAGTACCTCTGGAGCGTTTCAATAATGTTCCAGTAATCCGTCATGGGTCGATGTAATGAGTCCTCGATCTGAACTTTCCCCAAATCAATTTCAATGTTGAAGAGAATCCAGTGGTGGCTGCACATACACATCAGCACATAGAAGAGAATTCAGTAAATATTAAGTCTCTAGCTAACTCATCAAAATCGAGTACGAGGAAAAATGAACGTGTAACACTCTAACCTGAAGTTGTACGGAAATAATATGTTCTTCTTGAAATGTTGTTTCTCCAAAAAATTGAGCAAGTTGTTCTCCGTTTCCCCCGGGTTTATTTTTAAGGTATGTATATGAACTCGATCTGGGTCAACGAACCCAACTTGATAAATCTGGTTCCTCCTACGCTCAAGAATCTTCATTCTGCATAGTAGCGTACAAAAGAATGTAGTGAGGACAGTTATATTATAAGAAAATGATACGAGATTAGGTTTAATTAATCACTTACAAACAATAGCAGCTGATGATAGATTTGTCGAGGGCCTTCTGGTTGAATAACTGAAAGAGTTCGTCAAAGTCAATATGAATCGTCTGTTCTCCCATGAAGTAATGCTCATCTCTAAGTTTAATAGACAGTATCTCGTCCCCGTCTGCTGAGGCATCCTTGTACCATTTATGTAATGCTCGCATTCTTGTAGGTAGGTTGGCCCAGTCCTCCTTCGTGACCAGATCCTTCCCAAGGCGATATTGCAATGCCTCGGGAGCAATGTCGGCCTCTATCAAATCCACCATTTCTTCGTAGGTCATACGAGGAATCCCATACCCTTCTGGTATCACAATCTTGGAGGTCAACTTCAGCGGAGCAACGTCGCGTCTCTTCTGCTTTGTTTTCTCAAGCCCCTCATTATATGCCTTGTCAATACAACTATCATAGTCCGATAGTAAGTTTAAAACATATTGGGGTGGTTGAAAACAATGTTTCAGGAAGTACTCTATTTTTTTCGGATCAATTGATACGTCTGGCATGTTTTCCACGGGGGGCTTATAAGGGTAAGGAAACTTTGGAGGACTCTTGGGGACCTTTGGAAGCGGCGACAATTTCGCCTTAGTAGGCGGAGGCGGGCACTTAGTCAAGTTACCCCACTTGACCTGGCTGATCTTCCGCTTTCCCGCCCTGTACTCAGCCGAAGAAGGTTCAGGCGAAGAAGGTTCAGGCTGCTGACGCGGCGGCGAAGATCGAGGTGGAGTCATGTAGGTGTCGTCGTCGTCCCTATCGAAGTTCAATGGACTTGGAGGTGGTGGAGGTGAGAGACATCGTGGCCTCTGCGTCGAGCCTGGAAATATGATGTATTTGTTTTTCCATAAAATGATTCCATGCCTGACTTCTTCCAGGGTCGCCTCCCCTTCAGGGCCAGGGTGGTCAATCTCCAATGTCTCGCATCCAGGTACAATTTCCTCCACCCCAACACGAGCATACCCAGCTGGAACCTCGCGGCAATGCCAACGCACTTCAGGATCAACTTTTAAAGCAAAGCCGACGGCCACCTTCACATATATGTTCTTCATTGGATGGTGCAGCTCACATTCAGTCTTATCTTCGATATTATCCACGGGGTAGCGATCCATCGGTGACGCATCAACTTCTCCATCATCGTCATGCAACCCCGTGGAAGCCACACTGCTCCTCCGGTTAGATGGGCCATCAGCTGCAGGATCTATGTAAAATTTCTCCTGCATCTTCATATACATCGCAAAGAGCAGCTCGTTCCTTTCTTCCACCTTCTTAAGACGGTCTGCCGCCTGCTGCTCCCTCCTCTTCGTTGCTCTGGCTCGGCTTCTATAAGTATGATAGTCCTCATGAAACCCCATCTTCCAAGAAACACCTCCATAGCCTCGTGTTCGTCCTCCCTTCTCAGGATTTCCGAGTGCCTTTGTCAGCTCGTCGTTCTCTCTATCCGGAATGAACGTTCCCGCCTCCACCTCGGCTACTGCTTTTTTAAGATCATCGAAGGGAGTCAACACTGCTTTCTTCGTCGGATCACGAAGAACCAACTCCCCTGTTTCCTTCTCCAACGTCATACCATGCGCCATTAGGAATTTTCCTGCTCTCTCGGGCACTTTCTCCGTCTCTGGAGTTAGACCTTTTGCCTTAATTTCAGCCTTAAGTTTATCCCACTTAGGCATGGCAGTCTTGTAGCCACCTGGCCCCAAATTATGATGGAGAACCTTTTTCTTGGCATTATCCGCATTCTTTTTGGACCTCTCAAGAGCTTCTTCCGATTCCTTGTACGTCACGAAATCATCCCAGTGATCACGTATCCTCTCGTCTGTTCCCTTAAAATCCGGAGTAATTTTCCCACTCTTGACATACTTCGCCCACGTTCTTTTTTTGTGGCTTTGGAATTGTTTGGCCATCTTCTTCAGGATCCACACCTTGACTTTGGCCTTCAAGGCCGTTGTTTGCTCCTCGGTGTCCATCGTCGGCAGAGTGAAATGTGATATCAGCTTGTCCCAAATAGAATTTTTCAATTCGTTAGAGACAAAACTTATTCCATCAGCTCTTGGCTTCTTCCATTCTCGACAGGTGATCGGGATCATGTCCCTAACAAGAACTCCTGCTTGATTAGTAAATGCAGTCACGCTGTTTATGGGCTCCAAAGGTTCCCCATCGGCACTGACTATGTCAATAATCATATGTGTCTTCTCGTTCCACTTTTTGGTCGGGCCCCGTAACCTTGAAGTGGAGGACTAAAAAAACATTCATTAAATATATGCTCAATGTGGAGGTCTATATATATAATTAGCAGAGACTTAAATATTTACATCAGAGGACTTCGTTGAGGGTCCAACGCTAGCATCGACATCAATACTTGGTTCCGGGTTTCCTATGTTTTGTTCTTCTAACTGATCATCCGACAACCCAGCATCACCATCTTCATTCAGATACTGTGAACCGTCATCTACCTCATTATCTTTTTGGCCTTCCCGGTCATCTCTACTGTCATGGTCCATAGCTTCACTATAAAGAATAAAGATTAAAAGCAGTACTAAAAAGAATAAAGAATAAAGAATATATACTAGCAATACTAAACTATAAAGAATAAAGACTAAACTTCACTAAATTTCACTAAGTCCTAAAACACTAAAGCTATACTAGCAATACTAAAACAATATTTAGTACAATAACAACAGAAGAGCAAGATTGAAAATAGTAAAACAATATTTATACTAAAGCTATATACTAGCAATACTAAACAATATTTATAGTAAGCAATACTAAAACAATATTAATACTAATGCTATACTAGCAATACTAGCAATATAATACTAAACTATACTGAGCTCGGTGTTCGCCGGTGAGAGGGAGCTATGTTGAGCGGCGACTAAATTCATCTAGCTAATCAACTAAATTCTAACCCATCATCTTATCAACTAATCAACTAAATTTCACTAAGTCCTAAAACACTAAATTCCTAAATCAATTTGATAAGACGTTAAATATGCTAAGACACTAAACCACTAAAACAGTTTACTAACAATCAACTAATTAACTAAATTATAATTCATCTAGCTAATCAACTAAATTCTAACCCATCATCTTATCAACTAATCAACTAAATTTCACTAAGTCCTGAAACTCTAAATTCCTAAATCAATTTGCTAAGACGTTAAATTTGCTAAGACACTAAACCACTAAAACAGTTTACTAACAATCAACTAATTAACTAAATTATAATTCATCTAGCTAATCAACTAAATTCTAACCCATCATCTTATCAACTAATCAACTAAATTTCACTAAGTCCTAAAACACTAAATTCCTAAATCAATTTGCTAAGACACTAACCCTAAGTCAACCTAACCAACTAATCAACTACGGGGACCGGCGTGTGCTCACCTGACGCGATTCGGTCGGAGACGTCGACGGGAGAGCTTCTGGAACAACGGGGACTGCGAGGCGAGCTTGGCGGCGGCGGCGGCGGTGTGAGGCGAGCTCGGCGGCGGTGGCGGCCTCGGCGGCAGCAGTGAGGGAGAGGAGCGGGCGCGGCGGCGTCGCAGCGGAAGCGGGCGGCCTGCGCGGCGGCAGCGGACGGCGGCGAGCTCGGCGGCGCAGCGGCAGCGGCGGCGCTCGATTTGGGCAGCCTGGCGGCGTCGCTGAAATTCCTAAGCGCGAGGTCCCGGTTGGTGGCTCCAACTGGGATCTCAATCTTGCTTTTATACCGCCCAACCTTTAGTACCGGTTCGTGGCTCGAACCGCGACTAAAGGGGGTCCTTTAGTCCCGGTTGGAGCCTAGTCGCGGTTCGTGGCACTAACCGCGACCTGAGGGGTTTTTTCAAATGAGTTTGAATATAAAACTTTTGTATATTTAGGAATTTGACAAAACTTTCCATATGAAATGTGTTTGAATTTGACTAACTAATATAAAAATATTTTCTATAATAATTATTGTAACTATTTTAAAAACAGTTTGGATATGAATTTGAAGAACTTTTGTATATTTAGGAATTTGACAAAACTTTCCATATGAAATGTGTTTGAATTTGACTAACTAATATAAAACTATTTTCTATAATAATTATTGTAAATATTTTAAAAACAGTTTGGATATGAATTTGAAGAACTTTTGTATATTTAGGAATTTGACAAAACTTTCCATATGAAATGTGTTTGAATTTGACTAACTAATATAAAACTATTTTCTATAATAATTATTGTAACTATTTTAAAAACAGTTTGGATATGAATTTGAAGAACTTTTGTATATTTAGGAATTTGACAAAACTTTCCATATGAAATGTGTTTGAATTTGACTAACTAATATAAAACTATTTTCTATTTTCTATAATAATTATTGTAAATATTTTAAAAACAGTTTGGATATGAATTTGAAGAACTTTTGTATATTTAGGAATTTGACAAAACTTTCCATATGAAATGTGTTTGAATTTGACTAACTAATATAAAACTATTTTCTATTTTCTATAATAATTATTGGAAATATTTTAAAAATAGTTTGGATATGATTTTGAAGAACTTTTGTATATTTAGGAATTTGACAAAACTTTCCATATGAAATGTGTTTGAATTTGACTAACTAATATAAAACTATTTTCTATTTTCTATAATAATTATTGTAACTATTTTAAAAACAGTTTGGATATGAATTTGAAGAACTTTTGTATATTTTGGAATTTGACAAAACTTTCCATATGAAATGTGTTTGAATTTGACTAACTAATATAAAACTATTTTGTATTTTCTATAATAATTATTGTAACTATTTTAAAAACAGTTTGAATATGATTTTGAAGAACTTTTGTATATTTAGGAATTTGACAAAACTTTCCATATGAAATGTGTTTGAATTTGACTAACTAATATAAAACTATTTTCTATAATAATTATTGTAACTATTTTAAAAACAGTTTGGATATGAATTTGAAGAACTTTTGTATATTTTGGAATTTGACAAAACTTTCCATATGAAATGTGTTTGAATTTGACTAACTAATATAAAACTATTTTCTATTTTATATAGTTGTGAGCTGTTGGATCAACACTATCACTTCCAAACCGGGACTAAAGAAGCACACGGATCGTGTGTTTCTTTCAAGCACTTGTGAGCCGTTAGATCAGGGGTGTGTTTCTTTTGTCCCGGGTTGAGCCACCAACCGGGACTACAGATGGCTCCCCCTGGTGATGCTATAAATAGGTGCCCAGACCTTCTGGGTTGAGCATTCTCTTGTGTGAGGTAGGAGGAGGAAGCAGACATGTCTAAGCTATGTCAACACTTAGTGTAGTTCATTTGATATACAAAGCATTCGGATTCCCTGCATACGCCCAACAGTGCATTTGATATGCGGGCACTCACGAGCCACTGTTGGGCTGTATGCAGGGGAAACCGTGTGTTTTGTTCCATGCATCTACAAAATACTTCAGTTCATCGCCGAATACAAAAGGCAGAGGGCTCCTCTAGGAACCAACTTCTCGAAGATGTCCTTGTGAGCATACTTAGGACATCTTCGAGAGGTTGGGCTTAGAAGCATTCTCTTGTGAGGTAGAAGGAGGAAGCATACATGTCTAAGCTATGTCCCGAGGTGGACCGAGGTGATCTGATACTGACATATGCCTATGTCGGGAGGAACTGACATATGCCTATGTCCTTGTGTTCTTGTGTGTGTTCCTGGGTAGATCGAGGTGTTCGTGTGTGTGTTCTTGGTGTTCTTCCGTGTGTGCTTCTTAATTAGCTAGCACGACAGCAGGTAAAAATGTTTCTGCCAAGATCTAGAGAAGAAGAGAAGAGAGTGTTCATCCACATGAAAATTATTTAAATTTGAATAACTAATCTAAATCGTCCATTTTATCTAAATCTCTGAATATGGAAATATTCATATCTTTCAACCGGTAACCAATATTAATTAGAAATGGAAATATTTATATTAATAAACCGGTAACCGATATATAAGATTCCAAACATTTCCAATACAAGAGATAGATGAGACACACAACGGTCTACTAATCATATCAATCTAAATACCACTTCCGTGCAATCTCCAAGCCAAGGCGAGCGTCCAGAGAAGCATACACGACTCTCTCGTAGCTCAATGGAACCGCGGCCCATCCGAAAGTTAGGTCTTCTCCTTCTTCGTCGTCGTCCCGTTTCTTGTCCTTCTTCTTTTTCTTCATCTCAAGTTTTGTCCCAACGACAACATTGGAGAGAGCATACAGGCTCGGGGTAGGATTGTCGGTTGGGTTCCGGCTATTCCTCTGGAGGTCGACCGCTGACGGAATTGTAATTCCGTAGTATCGCAGCATCCGCACGTCATTCTGGATTGCGACGCCGAAGAAGTTGATAGTCTTGTCACCTAAGAAATCGACGAGTAGCTTCGGCACCCGATCAGCCCTGCAAATGTGGAAAATAAGAGTCTCGGTCGCCACCGAGAGTTGAATGACGGCGGCGCGCTGCTTATCCTCGACTGGAAGATCCCTCTGGCGACGACCCGGGAGTGCGTCGGTGAACTCGTAGTCGAGTCCAACCCCCTTGATCGGTGCGGCGTCGAGATACACCTTCTTCACGTGTCGGATCCACCGCTCCACGCGTGATGCACGGAGGGTGACCCATACCTTGAAGTCCATGCCTTCCTCGGAGAAGAAGAATAACCGAGATGCCGTGATGTGTCCAAGTGACTCCATTGGAATGGAAGAGAGCAAGGATGGAGAGGGAGATTTTGTGTGTGAGTAGGCATTTTTGTACTGTTCCTTTTATAGGGCGGAGAGGGAGGCCGGCGGTCACCGAGCAGCTGGCGGGAGGCCGGCGGGCGGCGGCGCGGCGCGTTCATGATTAATTTCGTGTGTATCAACGCGGCTGATCGATCATCTTCCAAAGCGCGGCGGGCTGATCAATTTCCAAACCGCTGCGAATTCCACAGATCATTAGTACCGGTTTGAAACACGAACCGGGACAAATACCTTTAGTCGCGGTTTGTATTAGAAACCGGGACTAAATGTTCCTATGGAACCGGGACTAAAGGTTTCCGTGCCCGTGATGCCGTCCTAACCGTTCGAACCGCGACTATTGATGTCATTAGTCGCGGTTCCAGGCCTGACCGGGACTAAATGTGCTCCGACCTCAAAACGGTAGGCCTGTTTTCTACTAGTGAGTGCCTCTCTATTTTCCTTTTAGTTGTAACTTTGTCCAGCACCATGTCTTTCCTACTTGATACAATATGATCAATTTGTTTCTGCTTAGAGCTTACATTCAACCGTTAGTTGTAGTTCATAAGATCGATCAATCGATGCAGTACCAATGACGGATGGAATTGGCTTGGCTTGCAGGTTGTGCGCACCAAGGTGTTACTCAACTGAAATGAACTTCACTGAATCCAACTGTTTGAACCGCAGGCGAGGTGAACATTTTGTACAAGAGGAAGGGAGGAGGGTTCGGCTCATCATCCCTAAGCAGGACGGCCACGTCGACAAGGAGACCGTCGCCAAGACCAACATCAAGGAGCAACCAATCGCCGGCTGACCTCCTCTTCTCATCCCTAGTTGTAGTTGCGTTAGTTGATCTGTTTTTTTTTCATTTTCTGATGTTTGTTTGTCGACGGCTCATGTTTCAGACAAGATATGTCCAATTGGAAGCTAGCCCCTGTGCAAATTTAACACCAATATTTGTGATCCCACATCGCTTCATGTATGAGATTTCTTTGTATATCTCATGTTAATTGAGCAATATGCAGCACGCAGCAGAGCAGCTTCCTGTATGTGCAAATAGGCAACATGTCGCATCAGATTTTTTTTAGTAATCTAGTATTGCACGTGTCTGTATATTCAACTGATAGAAAACCAGCAGAGCGGCTTCCAGCCCAGGCACGCAGCTGTGCAGAAACCATGGTTTGAACCCGCGGGTTCGATCTATAATTCTTGTACGGTGCGGTGTGGGTGCGGCCGAAACTTCCACATGGTGCGGTGTGGTGCGGATATACAAAAGTTGTTTTTGGGTGGGCCGGATTGGGCTAGAGAGCCAACAGTACACGGTGTGGTTTGGATTAGGTGCGGGATTGGCCCCATTCCCAGGCTGATATTTAAATGATATGTAAAATTTTAAGGTAGTGTTAATGATACATGCGTGTCAATTAAGTCTAAGACCGAACCCGTCATGGGTCGGTTTGTATCCGAGTCAAATCGAACTAGGTTTACGAGTCGTGTTAGGTTCGGTTTGGAGTTTGTCCATATGACTAGGTGTTGGCCTCCTATTGAAAGGAGTGAGTGGGCGACTAGGGTTTAGGGGTTGAAATTATGTAGACCATTGTGTTCAATGTTGCCGCTGTCCCAAGGGATCAGCGTATGACGACGTCTCGAACGTTCGTTAGTAATGCAATAAATAGAGGTCCGAATGTTTTTGAATCTATCAAGAGTTATCATGCGCGGCGAGAAGGTCTTTGAATCTGTCAAGGATTGTCGAGCTTGACATGAGGTGGGTGCGGGGTTCATCTCCACGTTGCTTGTCGTGAGATTCATTCTCTAGATTCTTCTGGTTATTGGTATCTGGTAGTTCTTACGTACGGTGAAAGATCTGGCAAACAAAATTGTTTCACGAAAAATCGATATTTTTGGTATCTTGTGCAAAAAAAGATTAAGAAAAGGTGTGGTGAAATGTCTTCTTTTAATGTCAAAATTGTCAAAAATATGTCAATTTTCTGCATAACGACTTCATGAACACATATGATGTCTATGCTCCATCTTCTTTCTTAAAAAGTTAACATTTTCAAAATGCGTCAAAAATGCATTGTAAACAAAGGGCGCAAATGCACCAGGAGCCAAAACACCAGTCCCGTGAAAAATGTACTACATCTCTTATACCGATAGGCTATATTGAACGCTTTACTTGTGTGTTGTCCAAGAGTTTTTTATGTAAAGGTTTTCTTAGGGGAAAGATGAAAATATGTTTTCTCACAAGACCTCTAAATAAACACACTTATATTTCACATAACCACTCATTCTCATGCATTTTAGAAAGCAAAAGTTCTGATGTCACAAGAGTATTGATATTTTTTTGTAAAAGATGAAGGGGTCCAGAAGGATCCCGAAGCTACTTCATTCAATGGTAGGGAAAACTTCTATAAGGAACTCAATGAAAAATAAAATTACAATGACATCATTAAATTTACAAGAAAAGAGCCATTACAAGAAATATAGAAAGCACTCTGTCCTCCTCCCGCGCCGCATCGCAAACTGCTGCACCAGGCCATTTTTTACGCCGTCGGGATGAGCAGAGATAGATGACGCCTGCTCGAAGGTAAACTGCCTCTAAACAAGAGGTAGGGGAGGTCTTGCACCATAATATGTGAAGAGAACTCGAGTTGACGCTGCTTTTGAGAAGGAAGCACGCGTACTAGGCAAGGCAAGGGTTGTCAAAGGGCCACCAGGTTTAGCTTCACAAGATCTACACACTAGCAACTTCACCACCATCTCCCGAAACACCAAATCATTCGAACGCACCTAGAACAAATCTCCTCCATACCTCCTCCTCCACCTCCATGGGGCAAGAAGGAAGAATGAGAGGCTCCAAAACTCCTCGGCTAGGGGGTCCCATGAACTTACTTGGTGAACCTTCGGTATATCTGCATCCCTATTTTCACCTCCACCATGGAGGACGGCTAGAGGACGACTCTTACGAACCCATACCGTTGCTCACTAGCGGCACAAAGAGGCTCGAAAAGGCATCACGCCAAACAGGCAAACATAAACCTAAACCACAACCTAGCTTTACTTTATACAGAGGAGGTCCGACCGCTTTTCCATCCCAACCCCGACTAGCGAGGCTACCAAAGGGGACGGAGAGAGTAGCCCGGGAGAATGACTAGACTCTCAAACCAAGGAGGAAGGGAGAAGGGAGAAGAGAGAAGATGATAGGGGAAAATGAGCCTGAGTTTAATCTTTTTTCATAATGCTAATATACCAGGATCATTGAACGTGCATTTTCAGCACGCAAGCATATGAGTTTTTAGGAGTTGATCTGGACTGAAACTGATGGAGGTGCACTTTTAGATCACAAGGGCGTATTTTACATCGATCAACACAGTGTACCCACTGTTTTCCTAAATTAGTTGTGAAGAAATTTGGTGCAGCTCCCAAGACAGGCGTTGCTTATGTGTGGTGATTTCGAGAAAATTTAACAACCCGAGTTCAGAAGATTAATAATAATAAAACGAATATGTGTTTAAAAGAGTGAGCCGTGAGGCATCAAAGGTTTTATTATACACATATTTTTTGTAGGCGGGTATGAAATAATATAATACTTTATTGCCAAAATAAGATAAGATTTTCTTTGTGCACTCAAAGACAACATATAATAATTCTATAGTCATGCTAAATGTTGTATTTTCATAATCTATTCGAGAGTTTTGTTTTTAAGGGTTCTTTTATTCAAACAATTTTCTTAGGTTTTTTTGGACAATATGGATATTTAGTATCTTTCTGCGTTGCCCCTTTGATTACAGGGAATGTAATTCTCATAAATTATTTGTTGTTGTTTGTGAAAATAGCGACAAAATAGGGCGTGCGTCTTTACACGTATTCATGTCGCAATATGAGTAGAGCGAAGGTCGTCATAAATTATGAAGCATTGACAAATACTATTTTTTAAATAGGTTCAGACACCTCATTGGAGAGTGAATTAATTATATGTTGGGAAGGCGTTGAGAGAGCCTTGGTAGAAGTCTCGAGTTGTATGTTACTTCTCGAGGCCGGCCCCAATGCATTCCCACTCGACGTTGATCCTATCCGAGCCGTACACGACTTCTCAACTTGGACCGAGTGCATGTTTTACATGTCCTATCAAAGTGGCAGAAAAATGGAGACGACATTTTCAAATTTAGGAAATTTTGAGCACAATACAAATATGAGATATAATTAAAAATAGTGCATAGAAAATGATAACTAACGAGTCATGATTATTTGAACCAGTAATATATAAGTGAAATAAAACAAACCCAAAATAAGAGTTTAGTATTAGAAGTCCAAATTGTAATATTTAAAATTAGTTACAATAAACTTGAATGATGACGAGTGAAAATTAATAAAAATAGCAACAAATGAAATATTACATGATTACAAAATAAGAAAATAAAGATTATACAAAATAAGAAAGATAAACTAAACTAAGCTCTAAGCTGGCTACACGTAGAAAAACGTGGACAGCAGGTGAAAGGGAAGGAAGCACCAGGAGAGTTCCCCAACCTGCCCCAATTCCCCCTTGACCCCGACATTCTCATGGGCGACGCTGCGGGGCCCGAGCTCCACCGCCACCCGCCACCGCCGCCTCCGCCGTACCCCGACAAGCGGCAGCGCCGCCCCAGCGTCCGGCTTGCCGGCTCCGTACCCTTACCCTCGCACCTCCCTCACCCACGCCGCATCCCAATCATCCCCGCCTCACGGCCCCGCAACCGCAAACCCCACCACCATAACCCCTCGGCAAAAACCCCAAGCCCCCCAAATCCCTCCAGCCCCACCACCGCTTTCGACGACCTCGTCCTCGCCGCCGCCTTCCCCCGTAAGCCTAGGGTTCCGGAGGAGGAGCACGGAGAGGTGGTCGACGTGGCGGAGTGGTTGTGGGGCATGGGGATGGGGCGCTACGTTGCCGTGTTCGAGGCGCACGAGGTGGATTGCGAGGTGCTGCCCTGCCTCACCATGGACGACCTCCGAGACATGGGCATCGGCGCCGTCGGAGCACGCCGCAAGCTCTTCTGCGCCATCCAGAGGCTGCGGCCTCCTCCACCGCCTCCGACCCCAAGGAGGTGAAAACGTTCTGCTCTGTCTGGAGTGCTCGCTAGTTTGACCGTAACTTCCTGGGACACACTAGGTGACAGGCCTCTCTGTATGTGTTAAAAAAATGTAAAATTAGAAGGTCTGATCCTTTCTTCGTTGTGAAATCGTAGGATGGTTCGTGGTAGTATCAGTATTATTTTGTTGTTGTTGTGAAAAGTGGTAGTATCAGTATAAGAATGTTGGAAATGCTGACTCTCATGTTTGGCTCTTGGCTGATGCTTTCTTGGAATTGGTAGGATGCTGCTTGCTTGGGTTCAAATGCATAAAGATGAAACTAGAATTGGCAAGTGGCCTTGGTGATGGGAATGAGGGTGTTGGTCTGTTCCCACTCACCCGTGTTTGATCCCTGTGATTGATACAGTATGCCTTATTTATACGAAGTATGCATACAAGTCCACTATCCCAGTGTGTGTATATTAGATACGCATGCTTTCACACCCTTGTTCGAGTTTGAGTCCTCCTCTCCCTGTTTATCCCTCTTCCATAATCCGTACAGTGTGTATGGTTGGTGGGAATTAAGACTAGGGAATGGGTGATTAAGAGGTAGGAGACTTAAAGTCCATTGCTTGTTAGGGGGTCGTGGGAGTTGAGCAGGGTAGAGGAAAGGGAATTCATGGTTTAACTCCCGCGTATCTCTTCACTGGGGATCCCTGGTAATTGAAGCGGGGATAGGGAGTTGATGAAAAAATACAGATACTCACGTCCCGTAATCGGAGGCGACGGAAAACTGATATGCATGTTTGCATTCACATGACGTTGTGGCCTGTTGGGTCTCTGCACGTGTGGTCATGTACATATACGGACCAAGTTTATGTTACTACTTGCTAGCTTTGCACAGGGAGCATTGTATGGCTGGCTGGCTGCACCTCTCGTCATACTTGCCATCTGGCTGGCTGCTGCTCTCGTCATACTCATCCGTCTGATTCGTGTGTTTAGCTGGACGGCAGCACATACTATCGATGTATATAGTTGATCAAAACTCATGAACCGAGAAGCGGAAAATAATTTCTTGTCAAATTCCCACCGGTAATTCCCACCGCATACCAAGCGTCGGACTGGGAGTAAAAAGCTACTTCCAAAACCAAATCACTTAACCAAAAACGAGGGTGCTTGTTCTTGGAAGTGGCAACATGAAATGGAAATGCAAACTCATGTTTCTGGTTCTGGTGATTTCTTTGATATTTGATCTATGACAGCCGACATCAAAATTTATCTTATTCGAGTATCTCAGAAAAATTCAGATCTGTGAGCCGTATTTTACCTTTTTGAGCATCTCAGCACATTGCCGCAGTAACTCATCGTTCGGGTGCCACGGGTATCAGTATGGACACATAACAATGGGTGTAGCACCTGGTATGAGGTAGATCCAATGATCATGAAAACCGAGCAGGAAGAAGACTGCAAGGTGTGGCAAAGAGGTTCTGGTATGGACACATAACATTGGGTGCAGCACCTGGTATGAGGTAGATCCAATGATCATGAAAACCAAGCGGGAAGAAGACTGCAAGGCGTGGCAAAGAGGTCCTGGTATTTGTCAAGGAGATCATTCATCCTCCAATGATCATGACCGAGTGAGGTTCAGGCTTCGGTGCCGTGAACCCATGCTATGTGATCTGAGAGCCCTCATGCCAGAAGGACATACTAAGTTTGGTAAAGTCGCACAAAAATGGACCCTACATTTGCAACCACTGTGCTCCAGGCATGGTTTTGAAACCAACAAGGGGATGAGACAGTCGACAGAGAAGGCTGTGCAGTTGATGCAAATGGGCAGGTCCTGACAAAGACCCCCGCTAGCAACTTTGTCGCCATTGGGTAGGTGACGAGCACACGTAGATCTGGACAAGGTTCAAGAGTGAGAGGAAGATGAGACGGCAGCTTGTTGCTATATTATGTGTTGACCCAGAATCCATGGGGGCTCATGATCCTAGTAGAGTCGAGGGAGATTTCGAGCTGCATGGTCTCATTGGCCCGGATGCAACAGATTCTAGTCCAGGCGGATAACGGCACCTGAGGAGCAATATCCTCTAACAGCTAGTCGTCATCTGTCAGGTCACTGGTCAGCCTCATCAAAGTCATCAACCTCCAAACAGAAGAGACGTTGGCAACGGTGTCCTGAACGTATTACTCATCACATTGAATGCAAATACGTTGCTTGCGGCGATCTGCCATCTCGGATGAGTCAGCCTAGGAGGTTATGTCTGCTGTTGGTGCACTCGACCTAGGAATGCTGCTTGTCTATGTCGTTACAGGTAGGGGCCTTATATAGGCGACTCATGGACTAGATTAGGGCTAGATTACCTAAATGATTGCTTCTCTCAGTTGTTATAGCTAGGGGCCTCATATAGGTGACTCATGGATAGTGTTCTGGACAAACACAACTCTAGTTGGAATCAAAACTAAGCTTGACTACTGCAGGTTGTACTGTCCGTTTCGAGAGTAAGAGACAATTTTCTAAAAGACCCTTTTCTAGATAGCCTATCTTTTTCCAACTCACGCGCAGCTGCTGTGGTATTGGTCTTTTGATATGGAATTCCCACATAACATGCACATAAATATTTTCTTAGTTCTAATTTTGCAAACGATCTTTGTCCATTTTTTCTAAGTTGAAATTGGTAGGATAGCCCCCAACATTATGACTGGCGGCACCGAGGTTTGGACCCTGGCGAGTGGAATCTTGCCTCATACTCACTCCCACCAAGTGGTGGTTGTCTTTTCCCGCTCTTAAAATTGAAATAGTCGAGCTTTGCCGCTCATAGTGTATCCTTTCCTTGTCTGCAGTCACTAAAAAGCAAGTGACATGTCATTACTGCCCCTCTTCAAGCCTAGCTCATAAGTGAGTTTGACACTGATTTTTGGCGAAGATACTACCATTATTGTGGTGGAAGCGTGGGTACTCGAGCAGGCAAGAGTCGAGCAGAAGGGCAAGGCACATGGACACAGACCATCTAACAATGAGGCCATCACCGGTGAAGCCGTGAAGGCCATATCGAAGTTGTGCTGCTGAGGAAGGCAAGGGTGTATGAACAGAGCCAGAGCTGGAGTGGGAGGCAATAATGAACACCAAGCTCTGGGGGGTAGTTTTAGATGTTTGACGTTGTATGTTGCATCAACCATCAAGGCATTTTCAGTTTGTTTGTGGTCGGCAGAACGGTAAGAAGGCCAAGGACATAGATGTATTTTAGCAGGAAATAGTATTGTATTAGGAATCTTATAATAAAACAAGTCTAATTTGTTAGGAGTCATGGTGCAAGTGGATACAGGCTCTCCGCAAAATTGCAAAACCTGTCCCACATTGGCAGGAAGCGGGCTCCCACGGGCCAATTGGAAAATTATGTTCATTTACGGCCATTCGCACAACCCACTAACTGCCCATGTATCCCACTAACCTTCTTTGTGCACCAAGTATTACAGACTCACTTCCTTACGACAAGCCCTGACGGAGTCAGGATTGGTAGAAGGAGGGGGCCAATTGAACACTAGACCAATTGGAGGGGGGCATTTAGTCAATTTCATACAAATTTAGGGGTCAAACCACTTATTATATTGGAGAGTTTTCCTAAAAATTTCCCGCATGGGGGGGGCATGGCCCCTGCCCGCACCCCTTGGCTCCGTCCCTGGTTGCATCTACTCAACAGGGACCGTTGCACCGCCCACATCGAAGTCTCCTGTCTGTCGATAACACCCGTGATAGCATGGTAAGTTCACGGCGACTGGAGGCGTGGAGCTCAACAGATCCAAGCAACTGAGTTACCGAAGTAAGCTGTAGCATTTAGAGGGCTAGAGTAGAGGAAAGAAGGAGCATTATTGTAGAGGCGATCAAGAAATTACTCTGTTGGATGGCCAGAACTATGTTTTACATATGACAAAGTTAGACGCTTTGTCAATGCATATGATAATGGTGTTCTAGTTTCCCGGTCTTCTAGTTCTTTTCTTGCGATCTAGGTTTGTAGATTTGCTTCCTTTATAGGGTTTTAGCTAAGCCAGCCTGAAGAGAATGGGCTGCAGAGGAGAGTCACAATTACTCTTGGGCTGATCTGGGATTGTCGAGTGGGCTGGGATAGTTATAATTCAACATGCCTTTTTCAATAGCGGGGCAGACCATGGACAGCCAGGTTTAGCCGCCAATCAGGGAAGATGTCCAGGCCTAGGCAGCAGGCATGCCATCTGGCCTTCCACGCCAGCATAGAAACGGAATGCCGCAGCCCAAGAATCGTTGAACCATATATATATGCAGTTGAAGGCAACATTAAATAAGAGCTGATAGGACATGGAAATTCGAATTTAACAAAGAAGCATTTCTTAGAGATATTACTTCTTACACGGCTCGGCCGAGCATGCTTCTTATATGACCCAGGGAATCCTGCACTTAAGGTTTTCCTGATATATGTGAAGGAATGTCATTTTAATTTTTTTAAATTATAATTTGTTCTGAGATTTTGCCATCTAACCTTAACATGATGCAGGCAGTTTAATATACTTTTTAGCCCAACAGACACCTTGAACCTCATGTGTTCGGTTTGGAACACTAATCGTGGTTTTTACGAATTGACAATGCTATCTTTATATGGAACTAACCTTGTGGACCACCTTTAGTATGTGGAACATAACGAAGCCTGAAAGCCATGGACTATATCAATGCCTGGGGAAGCTGAAAAGTATATGATTGCCACATCTGTGCTTTATCACTTTATGTACTGTTTTATACTGTTGTCAGTGGTCAGGTGGTGGGTCACGAATGGGTGCACTAGGGTGATTACCATTAACAGGTTGATTTTCTCACTACCGTATGTATTATTATATCCTTTTCTGCAAATAATGGTGAACAAGCACATGTCTGTAAGTTACAGACTGTAAGTCATGCAAGAGTCCACACTACACTTAGTACCAAGCGTTCTCCTTTTTATGCCATCTCACTTTGCCTAGAAAGTTGTCTTCAGTTTGGTAATCGTAAATCGGAGATGTTTGACCCAAGCAATTGCCAGAAAAAATAGACCATTTTACACTTTTCTTGTGTAGCATATGTTTGCATACTAAATGTGTTAGATAATTTGTTTTGTCTCACTTGCAAGTTGCTGGCTCAAGCCAAGCAGATAAACTGTCAAGTCAATCTGCCTTTTGGTGTTTCTTATGTTACACATGTAACATTTATGTAGTTTTCATACTTCTGGTGACAGCTACATGGATGGAACTATCTTGCTAGTACAGTAGTACTTCTAAGTAACTTCTATTAAGTCCGTCAATTTAATGCTTGCTTTTTTATCAGTTCTGTGTTTTTTTCTTGTCATCAACTGTCGGTGTGCGCTGTAGTGGTTTCTATACACTGGTGGTGTTGCTTTGTCTAGTGATAAAGGGGCGCCTACCTCACTCTGCCCCAGCTTTGTCTTACTCATTTCTGGCATGCTACACTAGAATTTCGGAACTATGTTTTCTAACAGCTACCATAAGTTAGCATCATATTTTAGTATATCCTCTGTCGGTGAGACCTCGGGTGGTTTAGTTCTGATTAAATTGTTGCAGTGGACTAGTGTACTGTTCATGCTCTGTTGATGCATGCAAGTCCTTGCTAGCTATAGATGTAATTCCATTTTGAGGTATTCCTGCATTCTTGTTTCTCTTTTACCTTTTTTAAGGCAATATAGCTTCTGGATACTCCACTAAATGCTTTCTGTATGATTGTTTGTACACTCAACTGTTTCTTTGCTTCGAGTAATAGTTTGCACTTGTTTGTACTTGATGCTGACATTCTTAGGCCCAGTTCTTTTGAGCTTCGGCTTGTGCATAAGCCCTCCTGAGTAGAGCTGTCCAAATAAGCAGCTGTGGATTTAAGCTAAGCAGAAACTGGACTATGATGGAAAGTCTAAAACGCCCTTGTGTGCTGTTTTATCATGTATGATCACAATATAATATACAAATAGAAAAAAAGATTCATTGTTAGTTGATTATAACTTAAGTAGAAGAAAGGACGTGCAATGTTCTCTTTCCTAGAAAATATACAATTTGCTTCTAATAATTCTAAGGATACACACTCATAGCGATTTCATCACGGATCCCTTTCATGTAAGTACCATATTCTCCTCTTGAACATATTCTCCACCATCAAACATGTCGAAATGTTGATCACGTAGATTGCTCTCACGAATGTAGTTGTGTAGACACATGCAAGCGGTAATTATCATCTTTTGGCGCTCAGGTGGTCGACGAGGTATGCCTTGAAGTATGCGAAATTTCATTTTGAGACAGCCAAATGCTCGTTCGACTGAGTTTCGCCCTGAGGAATGACGATAGTTGAACGTCTCTTCTCTTCCCCTTGGAGGATTATGTTGGAAGTCCGGTACATGGTACCGAGTAGTTTTGTATGGTGCTAGATATCCTACTCGGTTCGGGTATCCCGAATCAACAAGATAGTATTTTCCTGTGATAGGAAAAATACAAGATAGTATTTTCCTGTGATAGGAAAAATAACTCATTAGCGAATATATAAGATATGAGGAAACATTTTATAAAACAATGTACACAAAAGATTACCTGTCGGGGGGTGAGGATAATGGGGATATGACACTTGAGCATCAGACCATACACGTGTGTCATGAACCGATCCCGGCCATCCAGCAACAACAAAAGTGAACCTCAAATCAAAATCACAAATCGCCATCACATTTTGACTTGTATGACCATGCCTGTTTCTGTGTTGTACCTCCAGAGATCTTGGAACAATTACTTTAATGTGTGTTCCATCTATAGCACCAATGGCATCCTTGAAATGCGGCCAAAATCTAGTAGTTTGCATTTGAGGATGCACTTCGGTGAAATTTCTATCTTTTGGCCTAATGTAATCACCAGCCATGCGGTCTACACAGTCTAGAACCTCATAAAACTTTTTGCTCACTGTAGACCGACTATGTTCAAATCGATCAGCAACATTATCAGTTGTTTGACATGTCCCCACAGT
This sequence comes from Poa annua, assembly GCA_026929855.1. Taxonomy (NCBI): domain Eukaryota; kingdom Viridiplantae; phylum Streptophyta; class Magnoliopsida; order Poales; family Poaceae; genus Poa; species Poa annua. Next base: position 22,672,295 of record CM049439.1, on the reverse strand, counting down.
CCATAAAAATAGTGCCAATGCTTCTTTCGCGGACATATTGCAACTTGACGTAAGACCATACGTTCCAATCAATAAATCAGGCAATGGGTTGAACACAGACCTCCTCATCCTGAACAAAGAATAGAAGACTTGTGCATTTGCTTCTTTTTTTTCCACCCATTGAATACCTGTTACCTGTGGATTCCTTCGTGCTGCATACGGCAACCTCTGAGCAGACAGGTTGTCATACGCGGCGATAGCAACCATGAACATATCATATTCATCATCATTTTCATCAGCCATCTGTCATGTAAACAACATAATTAATATCAACATATCCGACAAGACAACACAATATCATCAGCCATCTTCATCAGACAATACTAATTTATAGGTTCAAATCACATAAACAGGTTCGAAGCAAATTACAAATAGAAAGGTTCATCAAGACAATACAAATTTACGAGTTCATCGACACAATACAAATTCCTAAGGTTCAAAGCAAATTAGACAACAGAATATCATGATCAATCTCTACTAGTTTTTCCTCTCCTCCCATGCCATACGGATCCACTCAAGCCTCACGTCACTTGCAGCCTCCATGTAACAACTGAATGCAGTACGGTAATCAGCCTTCATAAACAATTGTGAAGCATAGAAATGCTCACGGGTACCAGGTGGACATCCATCGGCAACAACCTTGGCCATCATATCCAAAAACTCTTGCCTCGCTGGATCAACTCTAGACTGTGAGGGCTCCGAGTTCTGTGAAGTCACAGAGTTTCTGCTTTCTTCCCTCTTCTCAAATATGTCACATATACGGCGCAAACAGCTTTTTTCCTCACTGTCTCGTGCCATTTTTTCAACTACCGCAGGACTAGGTGAATATGGACATGCTCTTTTTTTTCCATGTCTTGGGGCACCCGGTGTAACCTGTATGTCTAACTCTGTCCCTGATAGTTCATCATCATCAACATCAGCATCAGCTTGAGAGCGACCAGCCATAGATCTTGGCAGTGGCACCCTCGCATGTTCATTGGTCACACAATTTGCGTCAAAAATCTGGCACATTTTATCCTCATTAGCTAGAGGAGCTCGGCGAAACTTGGCCGCATCTGGGCATCTCTACAAAACATTTAGCTCAACATCAGTACACCGGTTGGATTAGAAAATCATGCATACAAATGATATAAAAGTTACATATACCTTAATTTCAAGTTCCCACCATTCATCACTAGCATCAATGGTCTTGGTGATAGGATCTCTTCCAAGACCTGATGCATTTTGATTGAGTGTCTTCCATGTGCTGTACTCTTTTTTTAATGTCTCCCACCTATTCTTGAATTGCTTGCGGTTGTATTGTCTCTTAGTGCGGTCGTTGAAACTTTTTATCAAATTGTCATACCCATTTTTGTTTAGATGGCCTTCATGACGGTTTCTCTTAAGTACTTCCTCTATACACACATCCAGAAATACTTCAGCTGCAAATGGATCCCACACAGCCTTCTCACCCTTTCCAGATTTTGCAGATTTGTCATTCTCCATCTAGTAATTATATGTATAACAATATTATTCAAAATAACTAGAGAAACATGGACTGCTAGCTAGAAATTGAGTGCTGGCCACATATAAAACACATACAGTGGATTGTTGGAACGTAATGTACACATGCACATGCTATTTCATCTTGAATCGTGAGGGAATCGGGATGCAGTACCTCAGTGGATTGCTGGAACGCTTGCAGGGGGTGGAGCTTGCAGGGGGGTGGAGCTGGAACCGTTGGAACGCCTCGAGCGCGGCGGATGCGTTGCCCTGGACGCCGGCGGAGACGTGGCCCTGGACGCCGGAGGATACGGTGCGCTGGACACCGGTGGATGGCCGCTGCGGACCAAGTCGCCGCCGAGCTCTGGATCGAGTGGATCCGGGCTATCCTCCTGCCATGGGGGTGCTCGGGGGCGACGGGGTGCTGGTGTGCTCGGGGGCGGCGGGATCCGTCACAGGAGGAGGAGGCGGCGGCGACGTCGCCGACGAAGGAGGCGCTAGAGGGTCTGGATCAGGGAGGGGGTGAGCTATGGATCGGGAGTGTGTCGGGAGAGAGAGAGGGGCACGGGGAAAAATCTTCTCGTCCGCGTCGTGGAGAAAAAAAGAAAAGAAGGAAATGGACGGTTCGGTGGAGGCACTGCGGGGTGGCAATCTATTGTAATTTTCATGGCAAACGTGGGCATCAAAATATAACGCTTCGTCCGTTTTGCGGGAAGCCGCCAGAAGTTGGGGTGGGCTGGCTTCCCCCCACTGTGAAGAAACGAAGGAAGCTAGCTGTGGAGAAAAACGGCTCAAATTTGAGTTCTTCTGGGGTTAAGCTTTTTTTCACCTAGAAGCCATTGGGAAGCCCCAAAAGAACTGGGCCATTCCCTTTTCCACTCTCTTTCATTGATTCTGACTTGCCACCTGAACACTAGGGGATGCTATCTCATGGTTTTCCCATTCTGCTATATTGCAGGGCATTATTAGGTCAATCTGTGCTTTTTAAAAATATTTTTCCTGCTCACTTGGGAGTTTCTGGTGTTGTAGATGTATATACAAGTCGTCACTCGTCAACATTGTAATGGTGCTGGATATTGTACCTTCCTTTTTTTTCTTTTTGAATTTGTTATGTTGACATTTGCTTACATCTAGAAAGATAATCTATGCTACCACACTTCCACGTTTTGACTTAGTTTGTGTATAAAATCTAAAAAGCAGAGCTCCGGAGCAAAACTAATATACTTTATACTAAAATAAATATGAAAGAATTATTTCTCGTAGTTTCCAAGTACACTTACATTTGAGTGCTACCTATAATCTAGTATCCTTGGTATCCTACTATCTTTCTCTGTGAATTGTGTGATGAGGATTAGATGTTAGGGGATTGGAAAAAGGGTATATCAGTGCCTGTGGGAAGTGAAAAACTAATTACAGTGTGAAAAGGTAGCTGTGTCTGTTTGTGTTCCCTTTCCAGGTGCTAGCTCCTGCCGTAATGCAATGTCATGACCTGGTTCATGCTCGATGAGCCGGGGGCCGGCAAAACCGCTGCAGCCTCTGCTGGCGGGGGGCGCCAAATGGTGTCGCGGACATGCTGCAGTGTCATTGCTGGGAGAAGGCTCTGACCTCGACAAGTAATATCTAACTGCATTGCATACACAGATAGTTCACGTCAATGCTGATTCACTAAGATCCATTATGCTAAACTGACAAGGTAAAGTATCAATGACGTGCAAAAGGATTTACTAATTACAGTATGTATACTCAACGTATTAATGCCTGACACCATATAATATTTTAATATAGTACTCGTAGAAAACAAGTGGTGCGTGTAGTCATGTAGACAATGAGATGTAAATATCTGGTGAGCCCATTGATTCATTGCATTTATTCTAAATTATGTCTTTAAACCATCTGTATTATCCAGTTTCACTGAATGATCTGAGTGGTCGAAACATTAGGCGTATAATTGGAATATCTGAACCCCAGTTCCCAAAAGGATTATTAAAATTAGTCCACAATGTGGCACATGCACAATTTGATTTCGAATCTCGTTTTGCCTTATATTTTGAAGAAGAAACGTAGGTGCTGGAACATCTTTTGGTTGCTGAGAAAACCCTGTGTTTAAATTATCTTTTCTGAAGATAACGGGTTGTACTATCCAACTTTCTTGATGAAAGTCGTACTGCTCTTGACACAGACAAAAGAACAAAAACTAAACTCTTGAATAGTTCCCTGAAGCAGCCATATGCTTGTGCCCATTCATTCTTTTTGTAACCATGTCTTATCATACATGTCGGACATAATTTCAAATTTTTGGCCACTAGGGAGAGGAGCCTATATTATGTATAGCATTTGACAAAAAAAATTCCAGTCATTGATGACTTGTGAATAGTAGAATGAAACTTGGCCACCCCTTGAAAATGATAAAATAGATTTGTCCTTGAGAAGTATTTATGTGTGATTACACTTTAGATCCATTTTAACATAAAATCTGAAATTAGAGGTCGACACTAGAGACCGCCTACACTCAGTGTACTGTGTAACTACATATCTACCCGCTAACAGCACAACTGGGATCATATACCTGGACACCACGCCTAACAGCCAATAAAGAGGCTAGCTACAAACACGTGGAGATAGTGAAAAAGGGCCGTGTCTAGTAAAGAACATTAGTGCAACGGTTTCGTAGAAATTAAGAAGTGAACAATCATTACAAAGTACAATAATTATTTGGTAGTGATCCCTGTATTATTGCCCCCCTCCGATTGTGATTCTCTTCCTACATGGTGCCTATATTCCCATCAATGTTGCTTTCTGAACTTAGAAAGGGAAAAATATACTACCTCCGATCAGAATTGGTTGTCGCGAGTTGTACATGACATTTGTGCTAAAGTAGCTATGCTTCCACGACAATTAAAAGCGATCGGAGGGAGTACTAATTAGAAAAACAAAGTACAAATATACAAATCATAGACTGCCCTTGAGGAACACATCCACCTGACCTTGACAACTTGTTATCAAAACTATGGTGGCTTTAACATGTTAATGCTTTACGTGTGTAGAAGGGGTGCCATGGGTTTTAAAAAGTATCCACATGTTTCAGATTATTGCAAGGGTTTAAGAAGCCCATCCACCTATTTCTGATATAACAACAATCAAATTTGTCAACTCCCAACAGCTGAATGTAAATATTACCACATTTAGAAAGATTAGTAAATCCCCATCATGTGAGGGTGAAAAATTCCTCTAATTTTTTCTATCTCAACCAGAGCAGAAAATTCTAAAGGAATTCCTTCTGGTGATGTATGTCCATTAATTGAGAGTACCGACGTACCCAATATACCATGCTAAGTTCAGTGGCTAGAAATCTCTCAAAAAAAAAAAACAATCAGTGGTTAGCTTCAACCAAAAAAAAGGAATAAGTGGTTAGCTTCTCACCGACAAGCCATTGTGAGTTGCTCTTAGTCCCTGGGCTATGTGACACGTAAGACTTTATGGCCACATTTATCCGAGTGAAAAAACACGACACACCTACCTGTTATGGAAGGAGTAAACGCTGAGACATCACTTGGAACCAGAATTTCTCCCCAATAAGCCTTTGGTAGCATAAAGTGATTTTTCTCTCAGTTTTTTTGTCATTAATAATAGGTGCTGAAATAAATTGCGCAAATAGCTTTGAGCTCAATTTTTGGTTGATTGTACAATATAAAAGGGAGCATTTCGTATGGACACGTGGAAATTAATCAAAGGTTGGCCACAAGTAGAAGAATGCAACATTAGACCTAACTGCAACAGGGTTGTTGGTCGCTTGCTCTCATGAAGGTTGCTCAAGCTCCTATTTTGGAATTAGCGTCAATGTAACATGGTTAGAGGCATTAATATTAATCTAATACAGCTGGTAGGGGTCACGGGCACGGCAAAGAAAACACGATCTATCTCATGGAGAAGTACGAAAAGCTGGAATTGTGGGATGCAGCGGCAAAAGGAGTAGGATACGGGGAGTAGTCCATGGCTAGCAGGGTGTGGACGGCATAGCCGTATGTAATCGATAAAAAACCTCGTGTAAAAACCCCTATTTTCTAATCTTAATGAGATGACAGCAACAATTTTGGTCGCCTGTCCTTGAAAAGAAAAGTTTCTAATAAATTAACACACACATATATGTAGACACACACACGTGCAGTCTCTGTTAAACTGATACTGCATTTCAGTTTTTTTTTTGTCGGGGCAAAAATATATGACCCGATTAATTTCTGAGGACACGACAACTTGTATATAGTCAATATGTTGGATACTTTGAGTTAACATTATGAATAGTTTCTTGAAATTTAACTGAATTGTTCTAATTTTCATTATTTACGAAACCTCACGCTCCTAGAGGTGTTTGTTATAAATTAACCATGAACGCTACGCCGTCTATAGCCGAACGTCGCGGTAGGCTGGATGTCCCCACATCACGAGAGGACGAGAGCCTTCCATCGTCGTCCGCTGAGTAGGCTTTACCCGTTGGATTCCTCGGTGGTGGTAGGGAGAACGAAGAAGCAAGGAAATAGGGGTAGCGACTATGGTTTCACTATTGCCACCCCTTTGGAACAACGTGAGGTGCGAAGGGTTTAATTCCACCCAATCACATGTTTAGTTAAACTTGAACATGAATCCATACAACCTCATTTTGAAACCTAGTAAAATCATGTATTCTATGTTCTTTTAGTTATGGAAGAACCATGCACATTGAGAACGTACTCCCTCCTCCTTACTATATCCACACCGCCCACCCGACCCCTCCATTGCCCCACTCCTAAGTCATGACCATGTCTAATGTAATGTAATACATATTCAGCCCACTTTGTGACTCTACTTAAATAGTTTAGTGAATCTATATCAACATCTGGGCATGATGAACACCTAAGGGTTCGTACACTACAAGGCGATTATGTGTAAGTCTTAATGAGATAGAATTTAGCATCATAAACATGTTTTTAATTCCTGTACTTCAACGTGAACCCCTACTGTTTGGTGTTTAAGTAAACAATTAATTATATATATGGTACTACTCCCTCCGTTTTTAAATGTAAGTATTTCTAATCTTTTTCTGCTTACATGCATCTAGGCATATTTTAGTGCAAAGGTTCATGTGAACCTTGCACTAAAACATATTTAGATACATGTGTGCAAAAAAGGGCTACAAATGCTTACATTTAGGAATGGAGGAAGTAGTTAAGCACATAATCGTTTCTTAGATGATTGTGATTGACAAATCACGCATGGTAAACCAATAGCAGTGCCACCCAACGTGGATAGAAAAATACAGTTTATCTGAACTTACAGCACTTGCATTGTACATGCTCTAAGGTAGATTCCCTGGGATAGCAGAATAGCAACCGAACACCAAAAAAGGACCAATAGACTGAAAATCATGAGTGAGTATGCGATATGTACCATGCAACTAGGGACGTAAGCTGATCGGATTCTACCTCTACCATATCCTTTACCATATTTTTGAATTGAATTCGGAGCAGAGCGGATAATAACCGGATGCGGATTCGTAAACGGATATATGTGGTCGCAGATTCGGGAAGGGAAATGGAGCGGATTCGGAGCGGAAACAAAACTAATCGGATAGATACGCGCATAAGTTAATTGTCAAACCATACAGTCCAATTAAGTGTTTAATAACCTAGTAACTAACAAAGTTGTACTCCATAGTCATTACAGCGAGCATTTAAGTGAGTTATTGTTTAATGAACAAACTCGACAACTCACTAATTGCAAATTATTCTCTATTAGATTAGACATTTCAGTATAAAATGGGATTATTCAGATTAACCGGTCAGATAATCCTATTTAATTTTTGGATAATCCATACTCTAGACTACTTAACATACCATGTCCTATACCATATCTGGTTGTCAAGTTCAGAACCAGATATCCTTATCCTCCGAATTGCTTAAAATCCGATAAAGATTGTTAAAAACGGTTTCAGTGTCGAATAGAGTATGAAAATTATCTTATCCATTTATTCCCCTACATGCAACAAACATGTTAAGAGGGAAGGGTGACCTGCAAATTCATTAAGAGGTAAAGTTGTAGTTTAGATACTAGATTTTGAATGCTTGTTATCTTATATTCTAAATGATTTTAGGTTATTTATAGTTTGAATTGAATTAATAATAAACATAAAGTTAGTGCTTACTTAGAAAGAAGAGTCAAATTTAGTCTCAAGATGTGGTTTACTTTATATCATATTTACCCACTTTGACCAATTTTTAGATCATGACACCTTTCTCCACATTTCTAACCAATGTTGCAGGCTTGCAGCTATCTAGAACACCACATTCGCGTTGTTGCCAAAATTCATTGAAACATACAAGTTTTCCACTAAAAAGTGAAAATATATATATAAATGGGAAGCCATCACTATATACTCTATTATCTAGGTAGGACTTTTATATGCGCGGGTCGATACAGTAGAGGGTTATTCCAAGGCCAATTTAAAGCATGCACCCCTATTTCACGAGGAAAGGCTTGTAGGACAAGGACGACTACCGGGAGACTTACTCGTGGACACTCAGGAGTCCTACTTGAACGACAAGAAGAAGTGTACTCCGAAGGAAGGAGGTCACCACCTATCTACGACTATAAAGGATGACTCACAACCCCGCAAGAGGATCCAAGTTTATTTGATCTATCGAAGCACTGTTATCGAAGGCTACATAAGCCATATGGATCTAGATCACTTCCCTTAGTTCACCCACATAGACCCGTCGTGTTCCTCATCGAACTCTCCGGGTTCATCCTTAAACACATTTATACATTATTCTGACGCAAGAAAAATTCATGATCATAGGTGGGCCGCCGGATGACACCCGCCGGATTCGTTGCCGGTTTTGCCTCCCCCATACCCGCAACCGACCCCTCTCCCCACCCCCGCCACCCGCCCTTGTACTCGCCGTCGGGACCAGACCTCCACCATACCCGCCACCCGCCGGGTTTGGTGGACTCGACGGGTACCCACCGGGGAGTGAATATAGTCGAGATATGATTTTTTTCATCTAGGGATCAAATATTATCGCCTTGTGAGTGTGAGGTGGGAGTACTTACTTTGTTTTGTCGTGCGGTATGCTCAATTGCTAGATGTCTCAGGACACAAATTTTACCCTAATTCAGTCCCGCTTGTGCGGTCTTTTCCTTTTAAGGCCATGCAAATATATTAAAGGCTTTAATTTACAACTAATAAAAGTTTTTCTTTAAGAATACATTATTTTTTTGGGGCAGTCATCACTCATTTTGTAATGAAAACAAAAGGATATATTGTACTTATAAATTAAGAGAATTTTGGTAATTGTCTTCTACTTCGTGTGAACAGACCTTTAGGTGTAAAACTAGTTAATTACAAGGGTTAAGATCCGGAACAATATACACCTTTAGGGTCAAGCTATAAACTAGGCGACATATCAGTTCACATAGGAAAAGAATGGGTTTTGCTCGGAAAATTACCTACTACATTAACAAATTGTGAGTTCTCCTAAATACTTGGGCTAGCAGTGTGTACCACCAATGTCCCATGCATATGGATGATACCATGAATAACATACATCATCAGGATACCTAAATTAGATAAATGATAAATCTCAAAAAAAAAAAAATTAGATAAATGATATATCGGGGCCATGGAAAATGACTACTATAGCTTGTCGGAACATGCTAATCATTTCCACGCATATCACGCCTTCGTGCATGCATGCATGCATGCCCCCTTCCGTTGTACGTGCATGCATGGTGCAATCGAGATCACACGCGTGCACACATCGATTTGTTCTATTTCACAGAATGCATACAAAAAGAAAACTTGCATCGCATCACATCAGGTTTATTAATTTAAAACTGTGCATTCTAAATGCCTATTAGGCTATTATATTATGTAAAAATAATAATTGCTGTTAGGTCCGACGTCCATTTGTACGCAAAAGCTCCAACATGCATGACCACCCAGCTGCATGAGCGACCGACGTCGGTGCTAATAACACCATATATTAGGCCCTGGTCATTATCTGCTGCAGTATACCGGCGACTGACCTAGTGACAAGTGACGATTAAATAATCGCTCGTAATTTTCGATTTCGCTAATAGGTCAATCAATTAAGCTGAGACGTCCACTTCATGGTACGCACCTGTAGCAGGCGTATATTTGTAGCTTAATGGTCTCTGGTTTATAAGCCACCGTAGCTAGTGATCGAGCTATAGCAGGTAGGAAGGTACTGTATTTTTTTTGATACGGTAGGAAGGTACTGTAGGTAGAACGTATGTAGCCATCGTTGGATTAGTTAGTTTTACTATAACCTAATGAAATGTGGTTAACATGTCTCTTGATCAAATGAAGTAGATTTCTCCTAGGTATAGGAGTATTGTTAGTAGTTTTTTTTCACATGAACGAGCTTGATTTTCTTATCGGGTCTCAGTGCAATCGTTTATTTGTTCTAAATATGCGTACTGTTATGTAAAAATAATGCATGCATGCCTTACTAATTTGCAGCAAAATAGACCCATATTCAGGCCTGCATATTGCTGCTGTTATGTGCAGAAAATGTACAGCTCATATTTAAGCACATGAAATTAGTTCTCAATATCCGTACTGTTATCTTCATATGTTATAATTTTTATGCGAAAAATCGATTGGCACATACAAGAACTTCATTTCTTACACAACGAAGAAAGCGTGGAGAGAGAGAGAGAGAGAGAGAGAGAGAGAGAGAGAGAGAGAGAGAGAGGGATGCCCCAACATAAAACAAGTGCCTATACTATACATTCATGGGTGAACCACCACTCTAGATGATAGATCAGTGTATAGAGCGTATTAAAAGTGGGTGGGAACAACCATGCACGATACCGACTGGACAAATAAAAGTTCAGTATACTATACTCCGTTCGTTCCGAATTACTTGACTTAAATTTGTCAAAATATCGATTTATTTAGACGTACTTTAGTGTGTAGATATATTCGTCTTTCGATAAATCTTTGTCAAATAATTTACAACGGAGGGAGTAACTTCTTGGGAGATGAAATTTCATGTTATAGTTTTCATAGGTTATAATCAGAAAATAAAAACTTAGGGGCTCCTATCCAAAAAATGCCAATGGAGGGCCAAAACCCTATTTTTCCAAGCTTCGCCTAAATGATATAGCCGCCGGCTGCATTGTCTCTTTCTAGCCGTCGACACGAAACCGAGCCCGCCCGTGTCAAACAAGTATTGACCCGAAACTGTCTGTACATTTAGATGTGTGTTGAATTTTGTAGATTTCGTATTTAGTCAACTATAAATATGTGTCAATTCTGCCAAATAGACCTGGCTAGCTGGACCACGATGCTAGCTCAAACCATCCACCCAGCTACCACGTCATAATGTCACAATTAAGGTTATGTTTTTTAAATGTGGGATTTTTTTTGTCACGCATGCCACGATTAAAGGCCAAATAGTATGATAACCTAGTCAACATAGTATGTTCGGGCTCTGCATGCATCTCCGTTGTAAAGTTCGTAGTGGAGGTGTTGGATTCCCATTCAACTAGAACTAGGTATATAAACATGTTTGACTTTATAAAAAAGACACAATTAATTATAGATCCATTGAGACTCAGTCAGCCAATTTCATGTGGAATTTATAAGAATTAGGTTGTTATAACCCCATGTGTAACCAAATCACCCATGTGTAAGCACGAATACGATGCAAATCTAACGGTCTCAGAGTCGACCGAGCTCTAAGTTAATTCTTGATCGGCCGAGAAATAACAGGATTTAATTTACATGATATGCAACGTACATATAAAATATAAAGTGAAAATCACAACTCCCCATATATAAATAGATTACAGATTTTCCAAAGAGCCAAAATGGTTGGTCGTCGTCCCATAGAAGTAGCAATACTATTCAGTTCTGAATGATTTTCCAAATTGATTTCTTCTCATAGTTTACCTGTCCAATATATGCTAACACTAACGATCGAGCTCGAGCTGAATTAGTATCAGACACAAGTATTATAGGGGTGTCACCACCTTCCTAAAAAGGAAGATAGCTACTGTTTGTATTTGCTTACAGGAGGGAGGATTATGCATGTCAGGTCCACCCGATCGTCCGGCTGGGGGTCCTGCAGCATCAAGCTGGATCGCGAGACTATTAATACTAATGATGAGATCTGCCCTACAGATACATTCACATCTATGCAACCTCTAGCTAGCAAGTAAGCAAGCTATATCTAGGTTACCGGTCAGGGCAGGCTGGTGTGGTGCATTCCACAAGCAGAAGCAGACATTGTGGTGGTCTATAGGATGGTGCATGACTTTCATCGAATTAGGTGAGACATGCCCTCTTTTTTGGGACAGTAATATCTTCAAGTAAACTCAATACCCATCACACACTTCTTGCCAATTTAGTTTCTGCAAAATTACAGGTGCCGGAATACGCATTTACGTGTACTCCAAAATAAGGTTACGCTTCACGTATAGTATCTGTTTGGGTAGTATGCATGTCCCGCAGAAAATTAAGAGGGGGACCAATAAGAATAAAAAGATCCATTCAAAACTTCATGTAACTATCATAGCTGGAAATTTGGAATTTATTTTGTTGATTAGTACGGTCAGTGGAAGAATATTACTTTTCGATTGATCTAGCTACTCGAGTCAAGTGGTTTGTTGGGCCATTCTTGTTGAGGCAAACTTGACAGTTGTTAAAACCTACAATCAGAGGTGGTGGTGCGGGGGTGGAGGTGGTTGGGTGTCCCTCGGCCTGGAGGGCCGGCGCTGCCGCTGCTCACGGTGGTGGCCGTGGTGCGGCCTGCTCAGGAGGTGAGGGAAGCTTCGGTGGGCCAGCTGACGGTGGGGTGTGAGCTGCAGTGCCGAGCGAAGGCTTGGTCCTGCCTTGGCCGGAGCCGGCAGCGACGGCGCCCGTGGGTGTCGTCTCCTTCCTGAAGGCGTTGCCGTGGTTTTGTGCTTGCTCCCACCATGTCCACGCTCCAGGGGAAACCCTCGATCCGGTTGTTCCGGACCGGACATTGTTGGCGGCTTGCCGTCATTTCCCTCTTGAGGGCATTGTCCGTGGAGTTGGACCCAGCTGGAGGGACCAGTGGGGGTTTGTGGTGGTGTTGTTTGGCCACGAAGCTCGGACCTCTACGGTGGACGGGAGACCTCCTCTGAAGACGGCTAATGGCCGGGCTAGTGTCCGGGATGCTTTCCGGGTGTTAGACTCGGCTTCGTGATGCTCTTCGGTTGTGTTGTTGGCTGCTGTGTGAAGCCTCGGCGGTGCAGGGCCCTTCGTCCGGAGTGGACTCGGCAATGTGTTGCCCTTCGGCTGCTCCAGCACCATCGTGGCTAACCTCGGTGGATTGAAGCTCTTCGTCTACGGCGGTGCTCCTGGTGCGCTAGCGTCCAACGCTAGTCGGAAGACGATGGAGGTTGAAGGCCCTCCTGCTGGGTTGTTTGCTTAGTGTGCCGTGCTTAGTCTTTGTTCTTGTTGTGTTGTTGTTGTTGTTGTTGTTCTAGCTCTCTCTTTGTCTTCCTCTGTAACTTCGCCGGCATTTGTTCCGGTTCCCTCTTAATGGAAATGAAGCAGCGCTCGCTGTCTTCCGTCAAAAAAAAAACCTACAATCACTAGTGAGCCATATATATATAAGTCCTAGCTAGGGTCTTCGCTAACCCGAAGTCTGGCAAGCACTTATGGGGAGACTGTAAATCAAGGAGAGCATGCACACCAAAGAAATTGGCGAGCCTTAAACATACAGCTAAGTAGCTAACAGTTTTGCTACAAAAGCTTTAACATGTGGGAGAGAGAGAGACTCCTTAATCATGGGGGTGGCACCATGATGTAACGCGTGGACGGGCACACCTCACCTACAACAGCAACAAAGACCTACGAGAATCCCGACGTCTAAACTACTGTCCGTAGCTCCGAAGCTCCTTTCACCTACCAATATTTGGCGCTGCCACTTTAAACTACCATACCATGCAAATACAAGAGGTTAGATCTCTACTGACATAGATGCCCTTCTTAGGGTTGCCTAGCTTCTACCTGTCACTCTTTCCTCCAAACTTGTTCTCTAGTGCTTTGTCTTTTTCTGTTTTACACTGCATATATTATTTAATGGCAAAAAAGAAGAAAAAAGTTCAACAGAGCGGGAACTTTTTTTATCTTTAGGGCTTGTCTTGATACACTATGATGACATGTGGTACATGTAAGAAACATATTTGCTGGATAATTTTTGGGTATGTGTAGTTCTTTCGGATCACGTGATGGCTGAACGGTTACTGCTTTTCATATGTTTGGATCACACGGGACTACATGTTGAGGTCAGCTAAATTAACAACGCTAACTATAGTTAATTATCCAAACAAAACTCCAGGACAACATTAAAATCACTGTTTCAAAGAAGAAGAAATTAAGAACGCAAAAAGGGTGCAAGCAAATTCGAAAATCAAAAGTAGAAAACACAAGCATAATAGCACTAAGGAAGGATGAGACATGCATGGCATACCTGTGAATCGTCCTCAAGACCCAGCTTGTTAACCAGGTACCTCATCACTACTCTAACTGTTATCCTCCCGTCTCTACTGGGCATGCATCAATCAATTCACACCACAGCAAGTCAATGTCGCATGATCAAAGGCATCAAAATAATTATCAAGAACACAAAATATATAAATTTACTCAAATCAAGAATCGATTGCCAACACCATGTACTTTTAGTTCATGTTCATTTGGAGAAAGGAATTAAGGCAAACTGTAGTGTAGTTAGGAGCTAACCTAACCCTCAAGTAGCTCCTGGGTATCTGCGGCAATGGCGGCTCTCTCCTCCTGCATTGGATCAACGACAACCACATGAGCTAACCACCCACATTGGCCAACGACCAGAATCTCGGCACGTAGACGTAGACATGCAGAGCGTACTCACTGGTTCTGCGCCGCCTGGAGTAGGAACCACGTGCCGGCCTCGTGGGCGGGCGGGGGCGCCGCCGCGACCAGTGCACCCGCCGCCACTGCTGACGCGGAGGACGGCGAAGAAGAACTTGCTGGGAGTGGGAACAGTGACAGCCCCAGGTCCGGCGGGGCAGCAGCCGGTTGTACGGACGTCGAGGGGCCTGCTTCATAATCGTTTCTTGGTCGTTTCCGGCGTGAAGACGACGACGGTGAAGGCGGGCCTGGGGACTGGCCGATCCCGAGCTTCAGCCAGGAGCTGCTGTCACTGCTGCTGCCGCTGCTACTACTCCTACTCGGCTCCTGGACGACTTCGCGCGGCGGCGAAGATGGCGCTGGCGGTAGCTGCTGCGTTAGCTCTTGGCCCTGATGCGACGTGGGGGACGTGTCGTGCTCCTTGCTTTGCCGGTGGGGGTGGGAGGGGTCCTGTGCCATGGGCCTCAGGTTGCTGCAGCGGCAGAGGAACGGCGACGACGGCTGTCGGTGGTGGCTTCTCCTGAGGCGAACGTTGACGGCGGCCGGCCCATGGACGTGAGGGAACGGCCGGAGGAACGTCACCATCCTCTCATGCCTTCTCTTCTCTCGTGGTGTTGGGCCGCACCGCGGCCGACACCATGGAGGTCGAGGAGGAGAAGCGAGGAGAAGGCGCAACAGGAGGGAGAAGAATGTTCAAAGGGGAATGGTGCCTTTCAAATAGGTAGAGAGAAGGCCAATGTACACAGTACATTACACCCACACCCCTCTCTGTCTCCGTCTTTCTCTAAGTGCTGCAAAGTACAGACGGAGAGCGGGAGGGAGAGAGAAGGTAAGCTGTCAATGGCGTCTGTACAGTGACCCACTTTGATCTCTAGTACCGGATGGATGGATGTACTACAAGACAGGAATATTTTTTCCCATTTCTTTATGGGAAATGCATGCTGAGATCATCAAATGCCATGCACTAGTGCTGTGGTGTACTCATGTGATGATGATTAACTTATGGTGCGTTTCAAAAAGATGATTAACTTATGGTTAGGTCCTTAATTAGCCACCTGCGTATTCATGCATGTTTATCAAATTGTGTGGCATGCATGATCCTCGATCGGCCTGCCTGGAGGAGGTGCATGTGGAGTGGCCATGCAAGCTTTTCTTCTGGTTTTGTATGCTTGTGATTATGCGTGGGTGGAACACATGGGGCGTTAGATGAGTGCAAGAATGGATCGATGCATGCATTTTCTAGTAGTTTGTTTTAGTGGAGACATGGGACTTATTCATCATTCCTCGGGTTGTTTCCACTTCTGTCAAAAGAAGAGTCCGGCGCCAATCGACCATGTGCTTAATTAAAGGAAAAACTTCCATCTTTTATAAAGGACGCTTTATTACTCAGATAGTTTCATAACAAAAATGCGCATAGTCACAAAACATTTGAAACATAAAAAAGCATGAAAAGGCGAAAAATTTGTAATCATGGAGAACTATAGATCGCCTATATATGTTGATGGAGGGAAAATCCGTAGATCACGATACCACTCAGGTTGGATAAAAAATATTTATCGCTGTGCGATCTAACCATCTAGACTTCTCCATAAACAGGTATCAATTGTCCACACTAGTTGAGGTGCCTACAAACGGAGCAAACATATGACCTCTTACCATTAAACAACTTGTCATTTCCATATAGTCAAAGAAACCAAATAACAGCTAGCGTACCACCCTAATTAGAAGTCTAAACTTGTGACTGATACCATGTAACCTTTGCCAAATAAGTTTGCAACACTATATGACAGATAAAGGTTAAAGCCTATCTACATGACTGGCCATATAGAACATGTGAATTTGCAATGGAAGAATAGTGTTTGAATGCAGTTGTGGACCTAAGAATAACTTAAAGCCCGGGCAAACAGTGAAATTAAAGCCTAAAAACACTACTTTTGATCAAGGTTGTCAGGCTAATTAGGCTACGCCGACCGGACGGAAGCCCGGGCAAGTTCCCAGGCTTAGGGACGGCTGGGTCCGCCACTGTTTGAATGTCTCATCGTGATAACAAAACACACACTTTGAACCACATGCCAATTGTGTCTTACAAGGATGTATTTGGTAGGGACTGAAGTCCTTTTGGCCAGTTATGTCATACAATTAAAGTTAATATGATAGATACATGAATTTTAGGCATTTGATTCAGTGATGGTGCAAACATGATCAACAATTTTATTACATATGTCTAACAAACGAAATAAGACTCCACACGTATAGGCTTTACCGAGGAAAGTTCCAAACTAGGACACTAAATACAACTGTTTTGGAATCGAAAACTAATTTGTGGGCATCTTGACACATAATAGATCTGCTAACAAGATTTTTATTGATGGAGAGCACGTGAGAACGTTCTTCATACACATGTTATTCCCCGAAGTAAAATTGTAATCAACCGTACCAACACCACGAGCAGAACCACATGACCCATTCCCCGTCAACACACATATAGTCATCTGTAATGTTCGTTGGGAACCCTAAGAATAGCATCCCTCAAGAGGGTATCCGCTTCCTCAAACTTATTATCCTCTATGGGGGTAAAGTCTCCTTTAGGCAGGCCCTTAGCAGCATCAAAGTACTTCATGGAACCAGAGAGTGGCTCTCACACACCATTCTTGTAATGCACGCCTTCGAAAGGAAGACGCTCAATGAAGCGGCAAAGATAATTGGAGAAATTACCTATATAATAGGGTATTGGAAAGATGAGAAATTTTACATATGGTTTAATCCATAAAAATAGTAGGTAAAACATGATCAATAAAATATATGTTAAACAAGTAATGTACTTGTGGCAAGATGGTTAGCAGGGTGTTTGTACCCCCAGCCCACCAGAGTTTAAATCTCAGATTTGTCGCTGGTGTTTCTCATTTAGGCGGAATATTCTTTAGTGGGAGGCGACGTTCCCGTCGACAGCGAGGCGCCTGTGGTGACTTCGTCAATATCAAGAGCTGATCCGCCGGCTCAGTCTTTCGGAGGTGCTCATAGGGGTAGGGTGTGTGTGCGTTCATAGGGGTAGGGTGTGTGTGCGTGCGTTCATAGGGGTGAGTGTGTGCACGTGTATATGAGCGCTTGCGTTGTACTGTGTTTCTCGAAAAAAAAGTACGCCAATAGAAATTTCCACATAGATTGCTACAAGTATTTGTTTGAAACATAATCTCGAGTAGAAGCTATGAGATAACATATAGAGCATTGGATGAACATCCGTTAGCGTTGGTGGATGAAGACATGTGGGCGAGGAGGTCGTCGACATGGGAAAGAAGTTGTCATAGATAAACTAGTCATGGGCGTCTGTGTTGGAGAAGAACCTAGTTGTCGTGTCAGATCACTCCTAAAACCTTATCGCCCTTTCCGTACAGTATCATGAGAGCTGAGGGTTCCGGAGGCCCATTATCTTGTCTCACGGTGCGCGCCGCAAGACGAGATGGGAAAGACTTGATTGTCGTCGTAAATCTTTGGGCGTGTTTGGTTGCCCAGTTCTACCTCAACCAGGCCCTGGAGATGCAAAATTGGGGCATTTGGTTGCCCAGGCCCCTTCCCGCTTTCGCCCGCATGAACTTAAAGCATCTCAGAGCTAGGCCCAGTAGGAACGCCTGAATCGGTTGTTTCCACTTAGCCACCCTCCCACAAGGCAAAATGGCGAAACGTGGAGCCGAGATCGTGCAGCCTGTGGAGATAGCGGACGGTCGTGCGCACGCGCGCTCGTGCAAAAATGGCGGCGGGAGAAATTTCGCTCACCGCCTATGTCCCCCTACCACCACCATATTGCACCCCTCTCCTCTCACCGCCCAAATTCCAGCCACCATTTCCCCACTCTTTGAGCTCTCAGTCGGCGACAAAGCTTCATAAACGGTGACTAGGTAAGATGCGCCACATTCTACTCTGGTCGGCGGTGGTCGATAGCCGGCGGCGAAGAGCTTCTTCCTCAATCTCTTTGAGAAGAGAGCGGTTGTGTATGCGATGATGTCGGTAAGCACAATCCAACCCTAGCTCTTGTAGTTTGAATCTGTTCGTCTGGAGTAGATCTTGAAGGGGATCGCAGGCAGAAAACAATAAATTTTCTAACAACGATAACCTTAAACTAGCCAGGATCTATACTATGCAGATATAGTAATACGGAGGAGATCGATAAACATACCCTTGTAGACCGAAACGCGGGGATTAAGCTCCCGCACAAGCGTTGTCGATGAAGCCGATGAAGAAGACCTCGAGGTCGTGTAGAGGAAGAAGACCTCCGAGCACCACTAGCGTGGCACCTGGCAGGGATCCACACACGTACGGTGAAGACGACGACCTCCGGGCTCCGATCCAGGGATGAGCAGCGGAAGACTTGGACCGGAAGACCAGCAGCACGGCGGTGTGCGTATGGTGGAGAGAACTTCACCTTGGCGCAACTCCAATGGAGGAATCACGTTTTCAAGGAGAAGAAGAGAGAGAGAGATTGGGTTGTCCTTTAAAAGCCAAGGGAGCACCTCTATATATAGGTGGAGGGGGGCTGCCAGCCTTGCTGGCTGGGTGGTGTGGGACTAGTCCCACACCAGCCCGCCCCCAAGGGGTGCGCCGGCCCTAGGTGGGCCCCATTTGGCCCACCTCGGGCAGCCCCCTTCCTCATGCGCACCTAGGGGGGAAATCCCCCCCCCCCCATGGGCCTTCTCTCCCATGGGAAGGCCCATTTAAGGTGGGCTGCCTTTTAAATTCCGAAAATCATTAAATAAAAATGTATTTAACTATTAATTACACTAATTAATATTAAACACACATTATCTAATTTATTCCAGCTCCGAAAACTATTTCGTCGCTCTCCGATCTTCATCGGATCTTTCCCGGGACGCTCCCGGTGCTCTCTTCTAATTTCTCCTCCGGTAAACTTGTCGACTCCCCTTAAGTGTGTTACCCTAGCGGTTCGAGATCTCGCCAGACATGATCAAGACGCGCTCTCCGATCAATGACTAATTCGTGGACCTTGGATACCCAAAATTAATCCCTGTGAGATAACGAATAACTTTGTCGTTCGAACCTAGACGTCGAGTCTTAAACCTTTTGCCATGACGATACTTAGCGTGTCCGAGACTCGTCCATAGATATCGCGATACCTAGCTTGATCTCGTTACCGACAACACTATCTTCTACTCGTCCATGATATTATGTCCTGGTGACCTAGTCACATGCTTGCAAGCTTATTTGACATAATCTCACCGAGTGGGCCCTAGAGTATCTATCCTGCTATGCGGACTGGCAAATCCCGCTCTTGATCTCTCGTCTCAACATACTCCCTTCCGATACCCGAGAGGGACACCTTTATTGTCATACTATTAAGACATGACGTTTGATGCAATCAAAGTATCTTTCAGGAATAGCAATAAGAGTTGATCTCACGGTCAAAGGCGTAATGACTACGTCCTACAAATATTGGGCATGTCCATCACATCGTTCTACCAACGATATGACTCCATTGTCAACTGACACCATGTCACATGATCGGGAAACCTCGATCATCGATTGCACAATGAACTAGTCACGTAGAGGCTACTAGGGACCTGGTTGTCTTACGTATCACACGTGTATTAATGTTTCCGCTTAAGACAGTTATAGCATGACACAAAAACGTATTATGAACAAATGAGATATGATAACTAAAACACTTTATTAATTGCCTCTAGGGCATATCTCCTTCAGTCTCCCACTTGCACTAGAGTACAATTTATTCTAGATTACAACTTGGTAAAAGCCTAACACCCATAACATTTTGGTGTTTTACATGCTTGTCAAGTAGAAGAGGCTTCGTCAGAGGATCTGCCACATTCAGATCCGTATGCACTTTGCAAATCTTTACATCGCCTTCCTGTTTGTGACTTAGAGTCATCTGGGTCTGTGCAGAAACTTGCATCAACGTAACCTGTTACGCCAAGTTCTTCTTCACAGTCACCATACACAAGGAACATTTCCTTTGTCTTCTTGAGATGCTTAAGAATGTTCTTAACAGCTACCCAATGATCCTTTCCAGGGTTACTTTGGAACCGGCTCGTCAAGCTAAGAGCCAATGCTACATCAGGTCGAGTACTTAACATGGCATACATGATCGATCCTATGGCTGAAGCATAGGGATGTTTAGCCATCTCGGCTCTATCATGTTCCGTCACCGGACACTGAGCCTTGATCAATGTTTTATTCTTGATAACCGGTAGAGAACCTTTCTTTGCCGTCTCCATACCGAACCGTTTCAGTATTTTATCAAGATAAGTACTCTGACTCAACGCTAATAGACGTCTTGATCTATCACGATAGATTTTAATGCCTAAAACGTATGCAGCATCTCCTAAGTCCTTCATTGAAAATTTACTATTTAAATACTTCTTCACGCTATTCAGAAGATCCACATTATCCCCTATTAGTAATATATCATCCACATATAGAACTAGGAACACAACTGAGCTCCCACTCATTTTCTTGTAAATACAGGTCTCTTCTATATTTTGGATAAATCCAAAACCTTTGATCACCTCATGAAAGCGAAGATTCCAGCTCCGAGATGCATGCTTCAGTCCATAAATGGAACGCTGAAGCTTGCATACCTTGCCAGCATTTTCTGGATCGACAAAACCTTCAGGTTGTACATATACAACTCTTTCTCAATGTTACCATTTAGGAACGCTGTTTTGACATCCATCTGCCATATTTCATAGTCGTAATATGCAGCAAGTGCTAGCAAAACCCGAATAGACTTTAGCATCGCTACCGGTGAAAATGTTTCATCGTAGTCAATTCCATGAACTTGTCGGAAACCCTTTGCGACAAGCCGAGCTTTATAGACGGTCACATTACCATCAGCATCAGTCTTCTTCTTAAAGATCCATTTATTCTCGACGGCCTTGCGCCCTTTGGGAATCTCCATCAAAGTCCATACTTTGTTGTCATACATGGATCCTATTTTGAATTTCATGGCTTTAAGCCATTTCTCGGACTCAGGGCTTGCCATAGCCTCTTTGTAGTTCGTAGGTTCGTCTTGTTCAATTAACATGACGGTGCAAACCAGGTTGCCGTACCACTCAGGAGCGATACGAGATCTCCCAGACCTACGAGGTAGAATAGTATTCTCGACATTTTCTCCCACTCCATCTGTGGAGGACGTTTCCGGAACAGTTTCCGTTGCGCCACTCGGAATTTTGAGTTCAGGATCAACGATCTCGTCGAGGTCTATTTTCCTCCCACTTACTCCTTTGGCGAGAAACTCCTTCTCGAGAAAGGTGCCGTTCTTTGCAACAAACATTTTGCCGTCGGCTTGGTTGTAGAAGGTGTATCCTATGGTTTCCCGCGGATACCCTACAAAGACGACTTTCTCCGATTTCGGTTCGAGTTTGTCGGGCTGTAGTTTCTTAACATACGCCTCACAACCCCAGACCTTCAGGAACGACAACTTAGGTTTCTTGCCATGCCATATCTCATACGGTGTCGTTGCTACGGATTTGGACGGAGCCCTATTTAAAATGAATGCGGCTGTTTCTAACGCATATCCCCAAAAAGATACGGGCAAGTCGGTAAGAGACATCATAGACCGGACGCTATCTAATAGGGTACGATTACGTCGCTCGGACACACCGTTGCGTTGCGGTGTTCCAGCCGGCGTAAGTTGCGGCACGATGCCACAGGCCTTCAGATGTGTGCCAAACTCAAAACTCAAATATTCGCCACCACGATCGGATCGAAGGTGCTTGATTTTCTTGTTGAGTTGATTTTCAACTTCACTTTGAAATTCTTTGAACTTTTCAAATGTTTCAGACTTGTGTTTCATCAAATAGATATACCCATATCTACTCAAGTCATCGGTGAAGGTGACAAAATAACGATAACCATTGCGTGTCGACACGCTCATCGGTCCACACACATCTGTATGTATGACTCCCAATAAGTCCGACGCCCGTTCCATGAAACCATTGAACGGTGTCTTGGTCATCTTGCCCATGAGGCACGGTTCGCATGTGTCGAGGGATCCAAAATCCAACGAGTCTAAAAGTCCATCGGTATGGAGTTTCTTCATGCGCTTTATACCAATATGACCGAGACGGCAATGCCACATATACATGGCGGCATCGCTACTAAGTTTAATCCTATTGGCATCAATGTTATGGATGTGAGTACTACGATCGAGATTCAACAAGAATAAACCATTACTCTCGGGAGCATTAACATAAAAGATATCATTCATAGAAATAGCACAACCATTTGATACTGATTTGAACGAACATCCGTCTTGCAACAAGCAAGACCCACTGATAATGTTTACACTCAAGGACGGTACAAAATAACACTTATTTAAAACCAAAACTAATCCCGATGGTAGATGTAGAGGGAGTGTGCCGACAGCCACCACGTCAACTCTTGATCCGTTGCCGACGCGCATCGTCACCTCATCCTTTGCCAGGCGCCGTTTATTCCGTAACTCCACCTGTGAGTTACAAATATGAGCAACAGAGCCGGTATCAAATACCCAGGTATTGCTATGGGCGCATGTAAGGTACACATCAATAAGATGTATATCACATATACCTTTCTCTCTTTCGACAATCTTGCCGGTCTTTGCTAGGAACTTGGGGCAGCTACTCTTCCAGTGATCGTCGCCTCCGCAAGAAAAGCAGTTGCGTGCCTTTGGTTTGACGGTCACCACCATCTTGTCCATCTTGATTTCCAATTCGGCCATGTCGAGCATCATCAGAATTTCCGGCAGGGATTTTGATGTCCCCATCATGTCGTAGTTCACGATAGCGTCCTTATAGCTAGGGGGCAGTGACAACAGCACCCTATCAATAACCAGCTCTTCTGGAATCACATATCCCAGATCATTCAGGAGCTGAATGCTGCCAAACATATTGGCTAAGTGCTCGCTTATGTCGCCGTGCTCTTCCATCTGGGCTGAGAAGAAAAGCTTGGTAGCTTCAAACCTCTCATCCATGACTTGTGGTGCAAAAACAACCATGAGTTCCGTGATTATCTCATAAGCACTCTTGTTCTCAAAATGGTTTTGCAGGTCAGACTCCATGGCAAAGAGCATGCCACTCTGGACAAAAGAGGAAATCTCCGCCTTAGACTGGTAGACGTTCCTAACATCTTCTGAGGCGGTGTTTGCTGGCTGATCACCTAAGGGGGCTTCAAGAATGTAAGCTGTCGGCCCAGTGGATTCTAGGGTGTGCAGAGCCCATACTAGACGGACCGCGCACGCAACTGCATCTACGAAACGGCTAAGGACCAGGCAAACCGCTTGGGGAACCCCCCCCGAGGCGGAAACCCCTGGAGGGGACCTGAGGCGCCGACAGAGGCTTGAAGGAGGCCCCCCCCCCGAGGGCGTCCCACTTGAGGGCTCTCTCCCTCTTAAGGGAGCCGGCCCGGCTCCTCCCCCTCGAGAGCCTCAGGCCCCTGAGGGGATACTTCACGGCCAAGGAAGCGCTGCAGATCGCACATGGGCTCTGCTGCGGCCACAGGGTGACGCGCGCGTCTGCACGCACGACAGCAACAGCGTCACAGTTGCCGTTCCCGTGATAAAAGGGGTCAACAAAGCTCTGTGTCCCCTGCGCCGCCAACGAAGCTTTCCTCTTTGGTGATAACGCAGTTGGCCGGCACAACGCTCCAACGACGACGTCACTGTGGGCACTCCCCACGGTCTCTGCCGCGCCTGCGAGACGCTCTGCAAAGTCTGCAGCTTGTCGGCCACAGCGCGCCGCTTTAACACGGAAGAGCCGCGTCCAAGGACGGAGGAGACAGCTGCTCTGCCACGAAGGCAGGCTTTGCGACCATGGACCGAGTCCATGAACGAGCGAGCAGTAGTGCACCCCGCTCCGGCGCTTGTGGCCATGTGGGAACCCGTCCACTGCGCAGGCCGCAGGGATGAGGCCCGGGGCAACTATTTAAGGAGAAGGGGCACTTCCGTAGGAAAGGAAAGAATTCGATCCCGAGCTCAATAGCGTCTTCCACCTCCGGACCCTCTCAAGGCCCAGAGGCTAGTTGTACTACAGTCACCACAGTGCAATCCAGACAAGCAGGAGTAGCGGTTTTACCTCACCTTGAGGGCCGTGAACCTGGGTAAGGGCCGGTATCACTCTCTGTCGTGCAGTTCCGCTCCAAGCACCGCGAGCAACGTCGCGGCGTGCGTCGAGGGTTGTTTGACCTCCGTGTTCAGTCCCCCTTCGAACCTCTCCCCGGGGCGAGACTACCCCTGTTACGTGGGAGTTCATTCCACGACATTTGGCGCGCCAGGTAGGGGGCTGAGGCGCGTCTTCAACCTCCGAACTCCGCGCCATGATGGACACCCGCGCGACGCGCGCCAACAGGCGCACCTCCGAGAGAGCTCACACCGAGCCCGGCACTGCCCCCACCCGCGGCCGCCGTGGTCGCCCCCGCACGACCGAGCGCGCCGGCACCGGCCCGCGCGTGGAAGAGCCGGAGAGCGAGGAGCACCGCGAAGGAGACCAGCGTGACGACGAGGACCTCTCCGAGCGACGCGGGGACGCTGAGTCCTCGCACCCGTCCCGGCGCCAGAGCGTGTCCACGCGGGAGCATCAAGAGCCCGCCCCGCACACCGCGCTACTGATGGCTCAGGAGCTCCTCCGCTACCGGCCAAGTGCCGAAGCGCACGACCAGTGGCTGGATCGCCTCCACCACCTCGTCGACATCGCAACCACACGCCCTGCTCCGTCGCGCTCCATCGTGCCTTCCGGCCCTGCAGGGACGGCCGCACCAGGTGCGCCACCGCCGCCGCCGGGACCGCCCCCGGCCGCGGCACAGCGGGCTCCCTCCCATGCTTCCTCGCCGCACGATTGCCAAATCGTGCAGCGCACCGCACCTGACGCGCGTGTAGGCATGGAGCGACGTCGCGACCTTCAAAACCGCCTCGTCGAGGAGCTCGGTCAGGCGGGGCAGCAAAACCGCAGGGCCCTCCAGGGAGGAACGGCCACCTATGCCTCAGGCTGCATGGCCTTCACGCGCGCCCTGCGCCGTGTGGTCTGGCCACAGAAGTTCAGGCCAGCGCTCCCCAAGGGCTTCGACGGGTCCACCAACCCTCTCGAGTTCCTGCAACTCTACACCACTTCCATCCAGGCTGCAGGGGGCGACGACAAGGTCATGGCCAACTGGTTCTCCCACGCCCTCAGGGACTCCGCTCTGTCCTGGCTTCTCAACCTGCCCGAGGACTCCATCGACTCCTGGGAGGAGCTCTGCAGGCAGTTCGTCGCCAACTTCAAGGGCACGTACGAGCGCGCACTCACCCACAACGACTTGCGCGCTGTGGTGCAGAAGAAGGATGAAACTCTTCGCAAGTACATCCAGCGCTTCAGCCAGGTGCGGAACAAAATTCCAAACATCCCCGACACCCAGGTGATCGCTGCCTTCCGCGAGGGCGTCACGAACCGCAGGATGCTCGAGAAGCTCGGCATCCACGACAAGCTCACCTCTGTGGTGAAGCTGTTCGATCTGGCGGACAAGTGCGCCAAGGCTGAAGAGGGACTCCTCTTCGTCAAGATGAGCGCGCGGGGGGACGACCCTGGCGAGGGGTCCAAGAGCCACAAGAAGAAGGAAGAGCCCAAGCGCAAGGCCACCGCGGTCCTCGCGGCAGAGCCTGACGCGAAGGGCTCCCGCAGGGGCTCCCCCGAGCGCGGCGACAAAGAAGTGGACCACCGTCCGTTCTGCGTCTACCACAACAGGCGCGGGCACGCTACAGACGACTGCTTCGACCTCAAGAGGCTGAGCAGGGAACGCGAGCGGGGAGAAGGCAGCGGAGGCCGCGGCAGAGGTCGCGGCTACCGCAGGGACGCCAAGGGTAGGCGCGATGGCGGCTACCAGAAGCCGTCGGGCACTCAAGCCAACGCCGCCGAGAAGAACAACAACCTCCCCGACGAGGAAGATGGAGGCTACCAGGCCCCGAGAGGCGCCATGGCCTGCATCCTTGGCGGAGCTCAAGCGCCCAAGTCGAACAATCAGTTCAAGCAGTTCGCCCGCGAACTCAACGCTGCGCTCCCGAGCACCGAGACTTCCAGGCCCCTCAAGTGGTCCCAGTACACCATCGCCTTCGACGCCAAGGACCACCCCAAGTCGACCAAGACCGTTGGAACCCTCCCCCTGGTCTGCTCCCCCACCATCAACAACATCACCGTCTCCAAGACGCTCATCGACGGGGGAGCGGGCCTGAATGTCATCTCTGTCGAGACCTTCGAGACGCTTCAAGTGTCCTACGAGTGGCTTATGCCCTCCAGGCCATTCACGGGCGTCACCAGTGGTTCTATCGAGCCTCTGGGGCAAGTCCGCCTCGCGGTCACCTTTGGCACGCAGAAGAACTACCGCACGGAGCTGATCGACTTCGACGTCGCGCACATCGGTCTGCCGTACAACGCCATCCTCGGCTACCCCGCCCTCGCGAAGTTCATGGCCGTCACGCATCACGCCTACAACATGGTCAAAATTCCCGGCAGCGCTGGCACCATCGCCGTCCATGGCCATGTCCTGGACGCCACGCGCGCTGTCGAGAGCGCCTACAAGGCAGCCGCCATGGCTTTCCCGGCTGACGAGGACATGGAGCCTCTCGAGAGGCCCAAGAAGAAGAAGCAGGTGTTCTCTCAGGAGCAAGCCGCCACGAAGAAGGTGCCGCTGGACACCACCAGCTCGGGGGCTGAAGGCTCGGGGGCTAGCGTCACCATAGGCGCTGCCCTGCCTCCCAAATAGGAAAGCGCGCTCGTCACCTTCCTTCGGGCAAACTCTGACATGTTCGCGTGGACACCGTCAGATATGTCCGGCGTACCAAGGGAGGTGATCGAGCACCACTTAGCCGTGTGTCCAGACGCACGCCCCGTCAAGCAAAAAGCATGCAAGCAAGCCCCCGAGAAGCAAGCCTTCATCATCAAGGAAGTAGAGAAACTCAAGGCGGCAAATGTCGTCCGCGAAGTCGCGCACCCCACTTGGCTCTCCAACGGCGTGGTCGTCCCTAAACCCGCTGGAGGAGGCCGACTCTGCATCGACTACACCGATGTCAACAAGGCCTGCCCCAAGGACCCATACCCCATGCCGAGGATAGACCAGATCGTGGACTCCACCGCTGGCTGTGACCTCCTCTGTTTTCTGGATGCCTTCTCTGGTTATCACCAGATCAAGATGGCTAAAGAGGACGAGGAGAAGACGGCATTCCTCACCCCCTGTGGTGTGTACTGCTACACATGCATGCCCTTTGGCCTGAAGAACGCCGGGGCCACCTTCCAGAGGCTCATGAGGATAGCCTTGGGGGCTCAGATGGGCAGAAATGCTGAGGCCTATGTCGATGACATCGTGGTCAAGTCTCGAGAGGGGGACACCCTCTTGAGGGATCTCGAGGAAACCTTCGCCAGCCTGAGAAAGGTGAACATCAAGCTCAACCCCGCCAAGTGCGTCTTCGGGGTCCCTTCAGGCAAGCTCCTCGGATTCCTCGTGTCCCACCGCGGCATAGAGGCAAATCCTGACAAGATCAAGGCCATAGAACAAATGCAGCCCCCTCGCCGACTCAAGGAAATGCAGCGCCTTGCGGGCTGCATGGCCAGCCTCGGTCGTTTCATCTCTAAATTCGGCGAGAGAGCCCTGCCATTTTTCAAGATCATGAAGAGGTCGGGCACATTCAAGTGGACCCCTGAGGCGGATAAAGCCTTCGAAGATTTAAAGAAGTATCTGGCTAGCCCTCCGGTCTTGGTGGCCCCCAGGGCAGACGAGCACTTGAAGCTGTACCTCTCAGCCACCCCTCAGACAGCAAGCGCCGTCTTGGCGGTTGAGAGGGAAGAGCCTGTCCTCCCCAAGAAGAGCACTGCCACTCCAAGCCCGGAACCCCCCGACAAAGGCCCCGTCGAAGGAGCAGCCTCCGCAGACCCACGGCCAGGCCCATCGCCTCAAGTCGAGCCTGCTCCAACAACCCCTGTCGAGAGGCCTCCATAGGCAGATATCGACAGGAGCCCTGAAGAGCCCCCACAGAGGGCCGATGCTGCGCCACCTCAGACAACCCTCGTCGAGCACCCCGTCTACTTCGTCAGCACGGTGCTGCGGGACGCTCGCGAGCGGTATCCAATGCAGCAGAAGCTCCTCGTCGCGCTCCTCATCGCCTCCAGGAAGCTGAGACACTACTTCCAGGGCCACCCCATCACGGTGGTCACCGCTTTCCCCCTGGAGCAAATCCTGCGCAACCCCAACGCCACAGATCGTGTCGCAGGATGGAACATCGAGCTGCAGCCTTTCAACTTGCGCTTCGACACCACGAGGGTCATAAAAGGAAGAGCGCTGGCTGATTTCGTCGCCGAATGGACTGACCCAAGCCCTGAGGAGCCTCGTGAGGCAGAGGCCGAGCCCTCGGGAGACGCGGCGCCCAGCCACTGGACCATGCACTTCGATGGAGCCTTCGCTTGCCGCAATGGCGGAGCAGGCGTCGTCCTAACCTCGCCCAAGGGTGACAAGCTATATTATGCTGTCCAGCTGTGCTTCACAATCGACAAGATCTCCAACAACATCGCCGAATACGAAGGCCTCCTCGCCGGCTTAAGGGCCGCCATCGCTCTAGGCGTCAAGCACCTACTCGTCAAGGGAGACTCACAGCTGCTCGTCAACTTCTCCAACAAGAGCTACACGCCGAAAGACGACCACATGGCCGCATACCTCGAAGAGGTCCGCAAGCTTGAGAAGCACTTCAGGGGCATGGAGCTCATGCACATCCCGAGGAAAGAAAACCAAGAGGCCGACGACATCGCCAAGCGAGCCTCGCGGAGGCAACCCCAGCAGGCCGGTGTCTTCGAAGAGAGGCTCGCCAAGGCATCCATCAAGCAGCCTCGAGAGGCCACAGCCGCAAGCGCAGGCGAAGCGCTCCCACCACCTCCTGAGTCTGGGGCGCCTGATTGCGGTCCCAGCACAGGGGAGCGTCTGCTGCTGACGGCAACCCACCAGGCCTCAGGCTGGATTGATGAGCTCAAGGACTACTTGGTGAAAGGAATCCTCCCTGAAGAAGATGCTGATGCAGAGCGAGTCGCTCGACAAGCAAAGTCACACTGCATCCTCGAGGAAAACCTCTACCGCAAGCGCCCAAATGGTGTCGCGCTCAAGTGCGTCCCTCCTGAGGAAGGCCGAGAGCTGATTAAGGACATCCACAGCGGGGAGTGCGGCCACCACTCATGTGCGCGCACCCTCACAGGCAAGGTCTTCAGGAGCGGCTTCTACTGGCCTCAGGTGCTTCAAGATGCGGTCGCCATTGTGCAAACCTGCGACGCCTGCCAATTCCACGCCAAGCAAATTCATCAGCCGGCACTGGAGCTTCAGACCATCCCGCTCTCCTGGCCGTTCGCGGTCTGGGGGCTGGACATCCTGGGCCCCTTCCCGAAGTCGCAGGGGGGCTACCGTTTCCTCCTCGTGGCCATCGACAAGTTCACCAAGTGGACCGAGGTTGAGCCGGTGCGCACCATACCAGCTGGGGCTGCGGTGAAGTTCATCCGAAGCTTGGTCTGCCGCTTCGGCGTGCCCAACCGCATCATCACTGACAACGGCTCGCAATTCACCAGCGGCATCTTCCGAGCCTACTGCGACAAGCTTGGTATCAAGGTCTGCTTCGCCTCGGTAGCTCACCCACGCAGCAACGGTCAAGCCGAGCGAGCAAACGCAGAAGTCCTCAAGGGCCTCAAGACCAGGAGCTTCAACATCCTTAAGGGCCACGGCAAGGGCTGGATTGACGAGCTCCCCTCAGTGCTCTGGTCCATACGCACAACCTCCTCGAGGCCTACAGGCGAAACGCCGTTCGCTCTGGTCTACGGAGCCGAGGCGGTCCTCCCCGCAGAAATCAAGCATGGATCGCCACGGGTCCTTGCCTTCAATGAGGACACCCAAGAGGGCCTCCACAACGACGACCTGCTGCTTCTCGAGGGACTGCGCCGTCAGGCCGCCCTCAGGGCGGCAGGGTACCAGCAAGACCTGCGACGCTACCACAGCCGCCATGTGCGCTCACGCACCCTTGAAGCGGGCGACCTCGTCCTCAGGCGAATCCTCTCCAGGGAAGGTCTCCACAAGCTCTCCCCGATGTGGGAAGGCCCCTACAGGGTCTCCCACGTCGCCAGGCCTGGCGCAGTACGCCTCGAGACCGAAGACGGCATCCCCGTCAAGAACCCGTGGAACATCGCGCATCTGCGCAAGTTCTACCCGTGATCACAGTCACGCCAGGCATTTTTTGTCTCTAGAGGGAAGCTCACGGCTTCACCTCCAAGCTTCTCAAAGCTTCTCCCGAGGCCCAGCCCTCCGAGCTCTCCTGCAAACGAGCCCCCGCAGGCCGCAGTGAACCTCTGCCACTAATGGGTGGTCCCCATGCCTCGACATGGAAGGAACGTTAGCTTGGCAAACCCAAGCGTAATGAACCGATTTTCGTTCCAAGTGAACTTTGCGCTCTGGCGCCATTTTCGTTCCAAGTGAACTTTGCGCTCTGGCGCCATTTTCGTTCCAAGTGAACTATGCGCTACGGCGCCGCCATGTAATATTTTGGTGGTGAGTTTATTCCAGCTTTATTTCATTTATTGAAAATGGGCACTTATATCTCTCCACATGCGTACCTCGCGAGCGGGGGCTGAGTACCGTGCCAGTGCCTCAAGTGACACACCAGCAGCACTGCGAAACCCAAGGATCCGAGCTCTGGCTAGAGGGCAGGCCCTCCCAAGCACGCCATCTCTTCAAAGGACCTTGGTACTCTCTCTCCTCGCAAGGAACGCCTGAGGGGACCTATAAGCGCGCATTAGTCCCTGATGCTGTGATCTAGCGTTTCGGCTCGCCCCTCTAACATCCACAGAGAGCGAAAGTCCCCACCAGGCCTGCGGAGGAGAACCCTCGGCCCCTGAAGGGGAGAACTCCGCCAGAGAAGGCCCACACCGGGAAAACGCCTCGCGAAGCTAAGTTTCTCGCCCACCTCAAGGGAATCCTCGCGTTTTTTCTCATGAGCACTCTGCGTCCCTCAAGTGGTTCTTTCCTTACTCTCCGTGGACTGCTTGCGCGTCAAAGGGGGGCCCTCAGCATCGCGACTTGAGGGCTCTTACCTCCCCAAGCCTTAAACTCCCCCCGGCCTTGCCGAGTCATTGCTCGAGCATACCGCAGCGGCAGGAGTCATAGCGCGAGGGGAAGGGTCCAACGACGCAGAGCGAAAAAGGCATTGAGATGAAGCAAAGACCCCTCGAAGGGAGCGCACGCTTAATCGATAGCAAAATGTTTACAAAGTGAAGAAGTAAATTACAAGGTGGAAAATGAAATTCTCTAACGGGCAAACGCCCCTAAAGCGCTACAAGCGCGACGCGTTGCAGGAGGAGGTTAGTCGGAGGCCTCAGCGTCGTCCTGGTCGCTCTCTTCTTCCTCCTCGGGCTCGCTCCCCTCGCCGCCTTCCTCTGCAGCGGCCCGCCTGAAGCGGCTGCAGAAGTCGTCCACCTGGTCGCGGACGGAGCTGGAGGCTTTCCACGCAGCGTCCCCCTCCAGTGGCTCGGTCACCGTGGCGAGGTCGAACCCGGGCTGGAGGTGGACGAGGTTGGAGAAGATGCGGTCCACCGCCACCGCCAGAAGCTGACGGCACTCCTCCTCGACCACGTCGCGGATCTCCGCGGTAGGGCCTTCGAGCGCTGTGAAGAGCTGCTCGAAGTACAGGAGATAGGTGGCAGCGTCGGCGTGGCCCTGAGCCGGAACGCTTGGCGCCTCCGCCCCCAGCTTCGCGGCGAGCTCACGACCCCGTCCCGTCAAGGACAGGAACATGCGCTCCCGCTGCTGCGACAGCACCTGCGCCGCCTGGATGCTCTCCGCCGCCTCCACTGCCTTCTCCACAGCAGGCCCCACCTGCCGGTTCATCTCCTCCATGTCCCCCATGAGGGAGGCAAGGTCCTGGGAGATGTCCTCTCTGGCCTTCTCAGCGGCGAGGCGGCGATCAGTCTCGCGCTTCACCTTGGCGGCGAGCTTGGCGTTCTCCTTCTCGAGCTTTTGGATCCGGGCGCCGCTCTCCCCCAGCCTCGCCTTGAAGCGGTCCTCCTGCTTGGAGAATTTATCCTTGTAGTCCTGGGAGACTGCGGCGCGGATCTTATTCTCCTTCTCCCGGAGCTCCTTGTTGAGCTCGTCCTTCCGCTCGGCAAGCCGCACGTTGGCTCGCTCCACATTCCCCTTGTGGGCGGCGACCTCGCGCTCGAGCTTGCTGAACGCCGAAGCAACGCTGTCTTCGCGGGCCTCAAGGGCCGTGCGCTGTCCTGACAGCTCCTGCTCCCTCAGCGCCAGCTGCTCGTCGCGCCGGCGTGCATCCTCCTCGCGCTCGCTCAAAGCGCGCCCGCGGGCCTCCAGGCTCGAGCGGAGTTCGTCGAGGGCGGTCCGCACCACCCCGGCATCCGCCAGGATTTTCTTCTCGAGCTCGAAGAGCTCGGCACGCTTCGTCGCCAGCGAATGCTCCACGGCTTCCCGCTCCGCCTTGGCCGCGGCGAGGTCCTTTGCAGCGGCTCGGCGCTCAGCCCTCAGGGGCTGAAGGAGTTCCTCGGCTTCGCGCAAGGCCCCCTCGCGGACCTCGTCGGCAAAGCGCGCCGCCTCCTCGCGCTCCTCTTGCAGCGCCTGGTCGCTCTTGCGGCCGGCCTCTACGGCCGCGTGGAAGGCAGCCCAGGCGTCGGCGAGCTCGTCTCGCTGGCGGGCGAGCGCCTGGTCTTCTGTGGCCAGGTAGGCCTCGAGCCCCTCCAGGGACTCCCGCACGAAGCGGAAGGCGACGTCGCGGCGTCCTCGGCCCCAATCGAAGCGGCCCAGAGCGAGGCCCGGCGGTGGACCGCGCGGCTTAGAGGGTCCCGCACCCGCATCCGGCTCGCCGGCAGAAGTCCCCGCGTGGGCCTGGGGGCTCGGGGGCCGGTCCTCCGCCTCCGCACTCGGTCCCAGTCCTCCTGTGCTTCCCCCCTCGGGCGGCACTTCCCGGTCCGCATCCGGGGCAGGCGCGTGAGGCCCGGTCCTTGCTGCTTCCTCCTCCCCCGCGGTGTCCGGCGGCGGTGGAGGAGTATCCTCCCTGCGAGACTTGGGAGGGCTCGGCGCCGACTCGGCACCCACATTAGCCCCTGGCTGCGCTGGAGGGGTAGCTGCGCGGGGTGGAGTGGGTATCTTCTCCACCTGTTCCTCCACCCGCTCTTCCTCGGGTGGTGGCACAAATGTCTCCACCTGAGGCATCTCCTTCTGAGAGCCTGCGGTACCCGCCCCCTCAGGCCTCGAGGCCTCCGCCGCCGCGGTCTCGCTGGCCTCAACCTCCGGTGCAGCGTCGGGGGCGGCCCTCTTCACGTCCGCGGCTTTGCGAAGCCTGCGGCGCTTCACAGGATCAGGGCCGCTGAGGTAAAAAGAAAAAGATTGGTCAAGGAAGAAGAGCAAGCAAGCTGGGCTCAGAAAGGAAAGGAAAAGGCAAAAGAATCTCACCTGGTTTTCTTGGCGCGGGTGTCTACCCACGTCATGCCTGGCGAGCGCCATGAAGGCACAGCCCGCACCCCCGCCTCGGGGGCCTCCTCGGCTTTCCTCTTGTGGGGAGCGCTCGGGGGCTCCCCGGCAGGCCTGTCATGGGCCGCCTTGGTCCTCGGCTCATGGCGCCCCGCCGCAGCCTCCTCGCTGTCGCCGGAGGAAAGCTCGTGGAACTCCCCTGCCGGGGGCACGACGCCGGAAGAGCTCCCCGCGCCCGCAGAGCCTCCTACACCGGCAGAGGGCTCCACCCTCGTCTCCGCGTCGCCCTGTTCCGAGTCAGATGCACTTGGCAACTCGGTAGTGTCCGCGGGCATGGGCTCCTCCTCCTCTTCATCCCCCGCCAAGCCTAGCGGGGTGAACGCGGGCGCCTGCGCCAGGGTGGCCCGGCGCTTGTCTGGGACTTCATACAGAGGCCGTATCGCCACGTGAATCCTCGCGGGCACCTCTGGGTTGACGAAGAGGCCTCCCATGATGGTCTCGACGACCGCGGGGCGGTGATCGCTCAGATGCAGCCGCAGCGGATCCGTAGGCCCTGTGTACGCCCACATCGGCTTCTTGTGCGCCTGCAGGGGGGCGATGCGGCGCCTCACGAACTCCGCCGCCACCAGCTGGCCGGTCAGGCCATGCTAGCGAAGCGCCCTCAGGTGGCCCACGAGGTCGGCTATCGCATGCCCCTCCAAGGAACGCTTGCTCCAGTGGATGTTCTTCACGGGCGGCGCCTCGGGGACCTCAAGGAGGGAGCTCTCCGAGGGAACGCGGATGAGGAACCACTTCTGCCTGAAGTCTTCCACCTTCTTCGACACCGCCGTCACGGGCTTGTCGCCGTTCCAGGCCATGGGGATGTAGACGTCTCCCATGCCGTCCGCGATGCGGAAGGATACGCAGCCCGTCCGCTCCT
The DNA here is from genome assembly GCA_026929855.1 of Poa annua. Taxonomy (NCBI): domain Eukaryota; kingdom Viridiplantae; phylum Streptophyta; class Magnoliopsida; order Poales; family Poaceae; genus Poa; species Poa annua. The sequence continues at coordinate 22,637,469 of CM049439.1, read as the reverse complement.
TCTTCGCAGTGTTCCGCAGTGCGTAGAAGCTTCGGAAGAGAGCGATGGAGGGCTTCACTCCCAAATAAGCCTCGCACAAGAAGGCGAAAATGGAGAGGACAAGGATGGCGTTGGGGTGGAGATGTAAAAGGTGGACCTGGTAGAACTCGAGGACGGCCTCGAGGAAGGGAGAGTAGGGCGGCACCAGCCCAGTGAAAAGAGTGTGGAGGAAGATGGGGAAGTAGCCGACGGGGAAACGTCCGGTCCGCGCGGGCAGAATGGCACTGGCACCGTGCTCATTGTGCTTCCCGGCGACCAGGTGCTGAATCTTATCCAGCGCCGCCGCGGTGATGCGCGCCCCGACCAGGGAGGGGCCGAACTCCGCCTCCCCCTGCGCGTCTTGGCGGGCCGAGGCCGCCGTCTTCTTGCCCTTGGATCCTCCCATCGTCGGAGAAGGACGGGAGCACGGAGGAAGAGAAGGAGGGGAAGATTTGCTGGAGACGGGAGTCTAGGAGGCGGAGAGCCGATGGACGGGATGGACAAGACTGGACGGGGTAATGACTGCGGCTCGGACCAACGCGCAGCTTTAAACCCCGTCCGAGCAGTTACCGAGGCACGGTAGTGGTGAGCGTGGCGGGCGTGGTGGCCCCCCCCACTACGCACGTCTCCGGCGGAGAAGCCGAGTCACCGCAAGTCCACCTCCAGGTGACGCGTGTCCCACGACGCTTCGCCTGCAGTTTTGGGCCCACGACGCTTCGCCTAGTCCCAATGGGCCTCGGCGTGCCCATCATGGGCCCGGGGGCTACTGTCGGCCCAGTGGATTCTAGGGTGTGCAGAGCCCATACTAGACGGACCGCGCACGCAACTGCATCTACGAAACGGCTAAGGACCAGGCAAACCGCTTGGGGAACCCCCCCGAGGCGGAAACCCCTGGAGGGGACCTGAGGCGCCGACAGAGGCTTGAAGGAGGCCCCCCCCGAGGGCGTCCCACTTGAGGGCTCTCTCCCTCTTAAGGGAGCCGGCCCGGCTCCTCCCCCTCGAGAGCCTCAGGCCCCTGAGGGGATACTTCACGGCCAAGGAAGCGCTGCAGAGCGGACATGGGCTCTGCTGCGGCCGCAGGGTGACGCGCGCGTCTGCACGCACGACAGCAACAGCGTCACAGTTGCCGTTCCCGTGATAAAAGGGGTCAACAAAGCTCTGTGTCCCCTGCGCCGCCAACGAAGCTTTCCTCTTTGGTGATAACGCAGTTGGCCGGCACAACGCTCCAACGACGACGTCACTGTGGGCACTCCCCACGGTCTCTGCCGCGCCTGCGAGACGCTCTGCAAAGTCTGCAGCTTGTCGGCCACAGCGCGCCGCTTTAACACGGAAGAGCCGCGTCCAAGGACGGAGGAGACAGCTGCTCTGCCACGAAGGCAGGCTTTGCGACCATGGACCGAGTCCATGAACGAGCGAGCAGTAGTGCACCCCGCTCCGGCGCTTGTGGCCATGTGGGAACCCGTCCACTGCGCAGGCCGCAGGGATGAGGCCCGGGGCAACTATTTAAGGAGAAGGGGCACTTCCATAGGAAAGGAAAGAATTCGATCCCGAGCTCAATAGCGTCTTCCACCTCCGGACCCTCTCAAGGCCCAGAGGCTAGTTGTACTACAGTCACCACAGTGCAATCCAGACAAGCAGGAGTAGCGGTTTTACCTCACCTTGAGGGCCGTGAACCTGGGTAAGGGCCGGTGTCACTCTCTGTCGTGCAGTTCCGCTCCAAGCACCGCGAGCAACGTCGCGGCGTGCGTCGAGGGTTGTTTGACCTCCGTGTTCAGTCCCCCTTCGAATCTCTCCCCGGGGCGAGACTACCCCTGTTACGTGGGAGTTCATTCCACGACATAAGCCACCTTATGGGTATTTTGAAGGGACTTCAAGTCGCGGAACCAGGACACGAAGTTTGACCCATTGGTCTTAAGCTTTTCTTTCTCAAGGAACAGGCCTAGGTTAAAGGTGGGACGAGACATCTACGATGGAATTTGCAAAACATAAGACTTTGTGCATAAAATTTGAGTTCAAGTTTTAGAAAATAACTATAAGAACTCCCACTCAAAACGAACATCCCTCTAATCACTTTAGTGATTACACGACCCTAATCCATTGTGCAACCCCTCATCGTCAGAGCCGGCAACACAACTTCAAAGGTAGACATCGAAATGTCAATCACAACAACTCTGTGACTCATGCTCGACCTTTCGGTCACCGTGTTCCGAGGCCATGTCTGTACATGCTAGGCTCGCCATAATAACCTTCAACGTATACGCTTGTGCAAACATGTCTTACACCCACTGTATGCGAACGACGATATGTATGACACCCGATCGTCACGGCCTGCCTCATAACGTAGAACTTTCTTGGTGGTGCACGTCGAAGGGAGAACACTAATGGTATTTTGGAGGGATCATCTTATATTACTACCGCCGTGTAACTAATATATATATATATATACACAATATAAGATGCACTCAAAACATCAATATGTAATGCGACGTGACATGGTCCTTGCGCCGATGGTCTCCTTCGCGCCCACAGTTTATAAACAATTTAATAAACCTACCTTGACCATATCACATTGCCCCTGCAAAATAAAGTTAGACGCGTTCTACTTTATCTTTTGCATATTTTACGTGGGTTGGGGCTGTCGTAAATAGAACCGTTTCATACCTACGAACCTATGACCACAACAACGATCAAATAATTGCATATTTATTTATCCCTCTTGGGCTCTCCATTGAAAATGCAAAGCCAACTAATGAGAGGGAGACAGACACCCGCCAGCCACATATACGGTACAAGCAGTATGTCAGTTGTGGAACCAGTCTCGCGTAAGCGTACGCGTAAAGTCGGTCCGGGCCGCTTCATCAACTCAATGCCGCCGGCAATGCAAGTGCACGCGAGAGGGTAGCAAATAAAAGAACGATGTCCGCGTGATAAACACGGGTTCTAAAAGCGTACAGCTATATCTACACATAGATCGGCTCTGATACCACTGAAGGGGATCGCAGGCAGAAAACAATAAATTTTCTAACAGCGATAACCTTAAACTAGCCAGGATCTATACTATGCAGATATAGTAATACGGAGGAGATCGATATACATACCCTTGTAGACCGAAACGCGGGGATTACGCTCCCGCACAAGCGTTGTCGATGAAGCCGACGAAGACGACCTCGAGGTCGTGTAGAGGAAGAAGACCTCCTAGCACCACTAGCGTGGCACCTCGCAGGGATCCACACACGTACGGTGAAGACGACGACCTCCGGGATCCGATCCAGGGACGAGCAGCGGAAGACTTGGACCGGAAGACTAGCAGCACGACGGTGTGCGTATGGTGGAGAGAACTTCACCTTGGCGCAACTCCAATGGAAGAATCACGTTTTCAAGGAGAAGAAGAGAGAGAGAGATTGGGTTGTCCTTTAAAAGCCAAGGGGGCACCTCTATATATAGGTGTACGGGGGCTGCCAGCCTTGCTGGCTGGGTGGTGTGGGACTATTCCCACACCAGCCCGCCCCCAAGGGGTGCGCCGGCCCTAGGTGGGCCCCATTTGGCCCACCTAGGGCAGCCCCCTTCCTCATGCGCACCTAGGGGGGAAATCCCCCCGCCTATGGGCCTTCTCTCCCATGGGAAGGCCCATTTAAGGTGGGCTGACTTTTAAATTCCGAAAATCATTAAATAAAAATGTATTTAACTATTAATTACACTAATTAATATTAAACACACATTATCTAATTTATTCCAGCTCCGAAAACTATTTCGTCGCTCTCCGATCTTCATCGGATCTTTCCCGGGACGCTCCCGGTGCTCTCTTCTAATTTCTCTTCCGGTAAACTTGTCGACTCCCCTTAAGTGTGTTACCCTAGCGGTTCGAGATCTCGCCAGACATGATCAAGACGTGCTCTCTGATCAATGACTAATTCGTGGACCTTGGATACCCAGAATTAATCCCTGTGAGATAACGAATAACTTTGTCGTTCGAACCTAGACGTCGAGTCTTAAACCTTTTGCCATGGCGATACTTAGCGTGTCCGAGACTCGTCCATAGATATCGCGATACCTATCTTGATCTCGTTACCGACAACACTATCTTCTACTCGTCCATGATATTATGTCCTGGTGACCTTGTCACATGCTTGCAAGCTTATTTGACATAATCTCACCGAGTGGGCCCTAGAGTATCTATCCTGCTATGCAGACTGGCAAATCCCGCTCTTGATCTCTCGTCTCAACAAACTCCCTTCCGATACCCGAGAGGGACACCTTTATTGTCATACTATTAAGACATGACGTTTGATGCAATCAAAGTATCTTTCAGGAATAGCAATAAGAGTTGATCTCACGGTCAAAGGCGTAATGACTACGTCCTACAAATATTGGGCATGTCCATCACATCGTTCTACCAACGATATGACTTCATTGTCAACTGACACCATGTCACATGATCGGGAAACCTCGATCATCGATTGCACAATGAACTAGTCACGTAGAGGCTACTAGGGACCTGGTTGTCTTACGTATCACACGTGTATTAATGTTTCCGCTTAATACAGTTATAGCATGACACAAAAACGTATTATGAACAAATGAGATATGATAAATAAAACACTTTATTAATTGCCTCTAGGGCATATCTCCTTCAGATCTTTCGGCCATGATGTACTCTGAGCATGTTTAGGTTCATGATTGGCTGTTAGGGTGCCGTAGATTGCGAAGTTGTTTCCGAATTAGGGGCTTTCATCGCTTCGTAAGTGATGCTTTCAACGATGTTGTTCTTTTGATAGGGTATATTCTAATTGTCGTCTAATCCAACAGTGTTCGTCCTAACCTTTATGGGACATGAGACTACACAAATTTAGCCAAGCTCTGGTCGAAGGGGAGAGCCAGCTCCCTCTCTCTCTCTCTCTCTCTCTCTCTCTCTCTCTCTCTCTCTATACACTGATCTATCATCTAGAGTGGTGGTTCACCCATGAATGTATAGTATAGGCACTTGTTTTATGTTGGGGCATCCCTCTCTCTCTCTCTCTCTCTCTCTCTCTCTCTCTCTCTCTCTCTCATTTCAGACTCTTAGATGGAGGAGGTTGAGGAAACGTAAGACGTAGAGATGTACTTGTTGCCTAGGATGGCTTCGATGTTGGTGGAGACGTCTGATCTAGTGGTAGAGAAACTAAGAATGGCAGCTGCTGGCAAGGACAAGAATTGCAAGCTGGGGATGGCCATGAATTGACCTGCTTTCTTTTCACCTTTGCGCTGAACAAGATGTGCGAGCTCATCGCCTACAGGGTGACGACGGACAAGGGGTTTAAGTAGGTGCATCTGGAATCAGTTGCCAAGCTGGTTTTTGAGTTCTCCGGCCAGGAGATCACCTCTACTCAGATCTATAACCACCTGAGGAAGTGGAGAATGAGGTGGATCATGGTCTCAAAGCTCAAGGACCTCAGTGGTGCACATTGGGATGAGGACACTCACAACATCATCCTGGAGGTGGAGCACTTGAGAGGCCACATTCTGGTTAGCATCTATTGTTTAACATGTGCAAATCCTAACTGTCTCATTGTCAAACACTAACTGTCGAACTATTTTTCGTCCCTAGGATCACACCAAGGACGTTGAGTCCTTAACAACCCATACTGAACTACGAGCAGATGCAAACCATCTTCAGGTTCGAGCTGGTCACTTGAAGACATGCCATGGGGTCCTCCGAGCCTCTCGATATGCCTGATGATCCTGACACGCAGGAGTCGGATACCATCAACCTTGATGGTGTTGATGACTACCGAGGCGTCAAGGCTGAGATCATGCACCGAATCCACCTAAGAGAGGGGAGAAGAAGACAAAGAGGGGTGTCTTGGTGGATGAGGAGGTCTAAGTCTTCACCAGGATGACCAAGGCCGTCAGAGAGTGGGCAACCGCCATCAGGGAGAGCGTGCTTGTGGACGTGTACCCCGGCCTCTATGACGCTGTGATGACCGCTAATGGAACATTTAGTGAGTCTGCCAAGATGGTTGCTCTTAGCCACCTCCTGTACAAGGAGGCACAAGGTCAGGGATTCGTTATGTTGGCCGAGGACCATCGTCAGTTGTGGCTCCGGACCTTCCTGACCAAGGACTACTAAAGGTGGCGGTGGTGCAAGCATGCTTGATGCTGATAATGATGATGATATGATGTATATTTTGGGTAGGTAGGACAACAAAACCTCTTATGACATGTATATTTTGGGTAGTTGAGGTGGTACTAGTGTTAACCGCTCACACGTTGAACTTGTGGTGGTAGTATTACACCCTCTTTTGATGTGGTGCTAGGTTGACACCATACTAGCTAGGCAGCGAACACTTCTGCTACTTGTAGTCCTCTAGATATATGATGATCAATGCATGCTTTGCTTATGCTGCATTTCCACTTTGTGATCCTGTGTTGCAAGTTATGCTACTTATCTTGGTGTTTTTGTTGTAGTGGTATGTGGTGTTCAGAGAAAGGGTTTCTGAAAGAACATTTCTTAACCCCTAGTGTTTTGTGTGTTAGTTAACAATACCAATGATGTACTAATTATAATGCTAAGTATTTCAGTTAGTGTATGATTAAATATCATATGCATCAAAGCCAAAAATGCAAAGAAGAAGTGGTTCTGGAAAAGTTCCAGGAACCGGATTATTGGAGCCGGAAATTCCCAGGGCCGGAATTTCCGGGTCCCCAGAACTTCGCAGAAAATTGGCTAAGGAAAAGTTGAAAAGTGGTTCTGGCTCGAACCGGAAATTGTTCTCGGAAATTTCCATCTACCGGAAATTCCGAGTTCTCCCAGAAGACCACTCCGGAAACGACTAAGGAAAGAAGACGAAGACGTTCTGACTTCAACCGGAAATTGTGCTCGGAAATTTCCATTTACCGGAATTTCCGAGTGCACCCAGAAGAGCCCTCCAGAAACGACTAAGTCAAAGTTGAGAAGCGTTCTGCCTTCAACCGGAAATTGTGCTCGGAAATTTCCATCTACCGGAATTTCCGAGTGGACCCAGAAGGACAATCAAGAAACGGCTAAGGAAAGAAGAGGTTTTGGTTCTGGCTCCAGCCGGAAATTCTGGTCGGATATTTCAATCTTCCGGATATTCCGGGTGACCGGAATTTCCGAGTCTGACTTATACCGGAATTTCCGGGTGGTCGAAGCAGCCAACGGTCAGATATTGGGGAGAGCTATAAATACCCCCTCACTCCCTCAAGAACAGCCAGCTCTCTGATTTTCTCTCTCCCCATTCTCAAGAAAGCTCAAAACATCAAGATCTCTCAATCCCCCCACTCAAATCCGTTGATCTTTGGAGGATTGAAGGAGAAGGCCCCGATGTACTACTTCACCGAAGCGATTTGCATTTCCTCCCCATTCACTTGGGGATTTCGTGGCTAGGGTTTCTATTGGGAAAACCTAGTTCACCATTGTTGCCTTCTTGGTGTTAACTTGACCTTTTGTGGTCCTTGACCTGTTGTGGTCATCTTGAGAGCCCCCAATTAAGTTGTGGGTGTGTGCCTCAAGCTTGTTGTAAGGGATTCGATCTCCGCCCCAAAGGGGATCAATAGTGGAAGGTGAACTCGCAACCTTTGTGGTTGAGTTCATCGGAGAAGAAGGTGAGCCTTGATGGCGTTGTGGTCAACCTGTTGTGGTGACACACACCTCTCCAACGAGACGTACACCCTTGTGGTGGAACTCGGGATTATACCTTCGTCTCCGCGTGTTTCACTCGGTTCCCCTATTCCTTACTCCCTTACTTGCTTGTATCGCACTTATATATATCTTGTATCTTGTTTATTGCTTAGCTTGTCATTTAGGTAAATTCACCTTAGTTGCATATCTAGAGAATTAACCTTTGTGTCAAGCCTAAATTGAAAAAGAGTTAAAATTTGTAATAGCACCTATTCACCCCCCCCCCCTCTAGGTGCCGGATTCCCGTTCAATTGGTATCAGGGCCAGGTTCACTTTTAAGGGCTTAACCGCCTAAGTGCAACGATGAAGGAATCCGATGCCGAGAGGGCCGCCCGTGAGAAGGAAGAGGCGGAGGCGGAGGCGTTAGCAAAGGGGGCAACCATGGCCGATCTCAAATCTTTGAGGTCATCCATGGATGCCCAATTCCTTAAGATGAATGATATGCTAATGGCACTCGTGAAGTCTAAGGAAGCCGAGGCTACTCCTCCCCCTCCTCCACCTCCCGCTCTTAAGGAGCAAGGTGAGAATTCCAAGGACTCATCTTCGGAGGATAAGGAGGATAAGGGTACAACACATAGCTCCACTAAACCCCCAACACCCGGAGAGAAGTATGATAGAGTTCCCTTCACATACTCTCCGGATCCTCCCATCCAACACCCTCATGTTAACATTAGAACCGATCCCCCAAAGCTTAAACCTTATCATTTTTCTCAATGGCAATTTCAAATGAAATCTCATATTTGCAGTGTTTCCATTGAGCTATGGCGCATCATTCAAGTTGACTTCAAGGCCAATGATCCAACCAACTTGACAATGAGACAGGTGGTTGATAGTCAACTCAACGCCACCGCTCTCAACTTGCTTCAAGTGGCCGTTGGAGAAAAGGACATGCCTCTCATTCAACATCTCTCCACCGCCAAAGAAGTTTGGGATGCTCTTTCCGACATCTTTGTCGGTAATGAGAGCATGAAGAAGAACCGGTATGATGCCTTGTGCAACGAGGTGGAAGGATTCTTCAAGTTGGATGGTGAAAGCCATGAGGACATGTACCGGAGGTTGGTGGCCATTGCCACTAACTTTAGAAGCCTCGGTGCAGTCTACATTGATGACCAATGGATCAAGAGGAAGTTCGTGAGCACACTCTTGCCCTTTGAGGAAGCGGACTTGAAGACCTTACAAGGAAGGCACAATTTCGCCAAGTTGACATCCAATGAAGTCATGCAAGAGATGACCGCCTGTCACATCCCAAATTTTGGAACCAAGAAAAACTTATTTTTACCAGACCCAAAATTCAGAACCAACAAAAACTTTTTGAAATGTTTCATTGATGATTGTGTTTCCCTTCCCATTGCTATGTTTGAACTTGTGTGACTTGTTGTTTAAGTGGTTTGACTAGTAAATATAAGACCCAACCAAGGTGAAAATATATTCAACTCTGGTGATCATGTTATGACAAGAAAATATTCTATATATATCTTTTCCATTCTTATTTTGGCCAACTCCTTTTCAATGATATTTTGATTTATCGACAACCAAAACTAATATCCAGTATTTGAGAAAGTAAAAGCATTTCCAAAACTATGTGCTCCCAAGGATATGGGGATCTATATGCTACCTCCTACCTATTGCTCAACCCTGATATTTTTCAGGTGTATACCACTCCCACTTCATAAAACTCTTATTTTCACTCTATTTGAACTTAACACTGGTGGGAATTATATTATCCCACATATTTCCTTTCTCAGATCTTTTGAAAACTATTGAGTTATAAGTGGAGATAGTTTTAAACATCATCTTGTCATAACTAAGTGTGATCATTTTTTTAGAAAGTATTGTTAATTATTTGAATGGTGATATGATTAAATTCTATGGTTTGAATGGTGTGGCCTTGATTGTGATGTTGATCTGGTTGTGTTTGTTGCTTGTGAGGACAATTCCTCAGCTATGCCTAACACTAAAAATAAAACACACTTGGCAACAAATTTGGATTGTGGCCTAAATTAAAACAAACTCCTCAAATTAATCAACAAATGGAAATTAAGATCATGAGTAAAGAAACGATCTTAATATATTAATCTATCTATCTCACTCTCTATTTCTCTCAAGAAAATATTTTCTTTATGGAATTAATTCCATGGATGAGGTAAAAGGATGACCATCTCCTTCTCATACCCCTCCCTTCTCAAAATTATAGAGTTACCACTTAAATTTTATCCAAGCCATGAAATCCTATTTTATTATTTTGATTCAATTCAAATGTGTTTGTTTCTGACAAACACAAATACAAAAGCTAATATATTTGTCAAGAAAGTTCCAAGAGCTCCAAAACAATATCTTTTGCTTGATTTAAAAATATTAAAGGAGTATCAAATATTATTTACCAAAAATGACATACTTAAACCCTATGAACAAATGTGGTCCAAAACATTTTATTTTCCAACACCAATTTTGGTGGAGCTTCTACATGTATATGGGGGGCTACATGAATAATTTCATAATTTTTGAAGTAGTTTAAAGGCCTCAATTAAAATCCCTAAAACCTACTGGTTTTAAAAAGGAAACAAAAGAAAACAGAAAAGGACCTAGCTGTGAGAAAGGAAGTTTCTTCCAGGGGGTTATCTGGAAAAACGTCGTCGTGTTCCTGTAGCCGCAGCACGGCGTGGCGCCAGTGCGCCGTGCCCCTCGCTCCCGCACGACGCCGCTCGTCGCCCGGACCCCCCTCCCGCTCCCCCTGCCGTGTCGAGGTGGGCACGATGCCGTGCCGCCCTCGGCCCTGCTCCTCCGTGACCGGGTGCCCTCCCCCTCGTTGTTCCCCTGCTCGCCCGACCGCGCGACCGAACACGCCGACGCCGACCGCGGCCGTCCCTGTCTCGCACCGCACCGGACCCCCCCCTCTCCACCGCCCTGCTTAATAAGAACGCCTCGACGCTCCTCTGCTCTCTCTCGCCCTCACTGACCCCCTCACCCGCTCTCTCTCCCTCCCCTCTCATTTCTTCTCACACCCGAAACCTCGCCGCCATGGTTGAGTTTGCCGCCGTCGATTGAAGCATCCTCGAGCCAAACAAAGACCACCAGGAGCTCCGCCGTGCAGTCCTCTCCCTCCTCGTCCAAGGAATCGAGCTGAGACGCCTCCGTGTTCGAGATCGTCATCATCTTCTTCAACTCCGGCCGCCGCACTTCGAGCAAGTTCCTCACCGTCTCCGACCTCCTCCGTCCAAGCCGAGCACACGCACGCGTCTAGGGTGAGCTCGCCTCTCCCCTGGACATGCTCGTCCTCCTTCCCCGTCTCTACTTTGCCGCCTAGAAGTAGCTCCGCCGTTAGGCCGTAGCACGTGCCGCCGTAGCTCGTCGCCGGAGCTTCTCCCGGCGACCAATTGGGTCGTAGCGCCGCCCCTAGTCTCCGCGTACACGTATGCGTCGATGTCACCCAGTAGGTCGTCCCCGCGCGTCCGCTGCCGTCGATCCCGTGCGCGTCGCCGCCGGTGGTCACCGCGGCACGCGCGACGTCGCGGTACACAGCCGTCTGTTTATTAGGGCTCGCGCCCTTAACCTAGCAAGATCCACCGCACAGCCCAGTGGCAACGGCCACGATCGCGCTCGCAAGCGTCGCGAGTTCGACTCGCCGCAGCCGCTGAGGCGCTGCCTTTTCGGTTTATTTTGCACGCTGACAGGTGGGCCCCACCGGTCAGTGACCGCGGTAGCCAGCACCGCCGCACCCTGCCCAGTCAGCGCCAACGTGGCCCTTGGGCCCGCATGGCAGTGGCTCTGGCTAGCCAGCCCATCGGTGAAAAAGGTTTCACTGCCCTTTTTGTAAATTCTAAAAAAAAATGACAGAACCTTGACTAATTTTGTATATTCAATATCTTGAGACTTATAACTCCAAATAAATCAAATTAAAATGTTCTGGAAAGCTTATGAAGTTGTCTAACCAACCCAAGTGGTTTCACCCCATTTAGATACATAATAAAAATACATTTTTCACAATACCATGAAAGGTTTAAATTCTAAACTTGTTTGTTTCTGATACTCTGTTAGTCCAAATTAGTTGAGACCAATTTTATTGAGTCACAATTAGTCATGGTTAGTCACCCCTAAAATGGTTTGATTTTTAGATTAACAGAATGTAGTTAATAGCTAAAACTTGATTAATTAGCTTCTGGATTCAAAACATTGTGTAGGGAGTTTGGTGACTCCAAATGACCCAAATCCAATGGTGTCATCTTCTACACATCAGTAGCTTTCTGTAGAATTTTAGTTTGTATTTTTGTGATCAACAGAACTTAAGATATGTAATTAAACATGTTCAACTAGTTTCTGCCATAATTAAGACATAATCAAATAAGGGCTAATTCAATTAAATTGAAACCAAAATGAGTTGCTTGATATATGAAGTGGCTATTTAGAGCATTTAAGGTGGTATTGCTGTAATGATTGTTGTGCTGCTGTTGCTTGCTAGTTGTTGTTGTTTAGCATGTTATAATATGTTAGTACTGTTAGTGACACATTGGGGAGTAATATGTTTGCAATGGCTTGATGGACTTGATAGTCTTGGAGTGGAATACTAGCTTAAATATCTTGTTAGTGCATCCACCTTAGCTTGGTGAGGTATTTAAATTATAGAGATTAATTGGTGACTTAACTTTTGTTTGAAGTATTTCCTAGTTAGGAAAAGGGGTTTGTGAATTACCTCTAATTGAGGGTATCTTTGTGCTATCTTGTTTGGGCATGTGTATGGTGTTATACTCTTGATTAGTATAATGCCCTTGTGAATATATATCCTAGTTGGTCGTTTAGTTAAAATAGTGCTATGATGTGGTTTGAATATCTTTTTGTATACCAATTGTGGTATGGTTTGCTTATTGAGTGTTGTTCTATTTTTATGTTTGCGACGCTAGATATAAACGCTACCGAAGTGGTATTTGGAGAGGATTTATCGGAGGAGGATGGTATTTATTTGTTGGGCAGTGAGAAGAAGTCCAAGAACATCATACTGGAATCAGGCAAGCTATTCCCTGAGCTTGCATCTTTATACATCTATTTTGGGTCACATGTTTAACTTATAAAGAGCATATGTGATTTATGTGGTGGTTGCCACTAAAGCTATGATTTTGAAAACCCTTTTCCAAAATACAAGTATATTATTTTGACACCCTATATGGAGATATTAGATGGAAATTCTTTTTTCAAACTATAGGGTGGGAAAAATATTGTTTACTCAAAACTCCTTTGAAAATACTTGTGTGGACATGGAGCACCAAGATGTGGTGATGAATTGGAGAAAAGGAGAATGGTGGTTTTGATAAAACGCACATTGTGTCTTTGTACTTACGTCAATCAACCGATACTCTGTGCGACCACATTTACCCACATATGGGAAAGGGCTTAGTCATATAATTTGCTCATATTAGTATGGGATACCTCATCAACGGGGATGACTCCGTTATGCATGGAGGGATGGTCTGAGGACCTACCTTGACCTGGGTCCTCGCTCAAATTCTATGAAAAGATAAGGAGGAGGATAGAAGGATGTCCCCTATACACCGCCAGATAAAACCTATGAGTCCTCACACTTAGATTCCGACGGGCTGGGTTAAGTGTCGATGGAAAGTATCATATGGGCAGGATCCTATACTAGCATGAGCAAAGGACAGACTAGGGTCGGTGACTCAACTTCGCATACCCCTGGTATGGCGAGACGTGGCAGACACGATGAGTTATCGGATGGGTGTGGGAAAAGCGTGCTACCTCTGCAGAGGGTTTAAAACTATTCGAATAGCCGAGTCCTCGGATATGGACAGTTGAGAGGCCCTACTTTGACCATGTGCAAGTTTTGGAAAAGATTTGAGTTTTAAAAAGAAAATGAAGTGGAGAATGTTCCATACACCTATACCAACGGATCGGTATGAGGTTGTTGGAGAATATGTATCATGACGGTTTATGGTCAGGAAAAGGAGGAGTTTTGGAGAAACAGATAAAATGGTGATTTTTCGATAAAATGTTTATTAAAGAGACTTCTTACCTTTATCAACAAAGATGCCCCTTTTGGGAAAAAGTTTTAAAGAGACTCCTTACAAAGGCAGATTTATGGGAAAAGTTCTGAAGACCTTCTTTCCTTTTTCAATAAAGATATAGAGTTTTTCAAGGCAAACAAAGTTTTATTTAAACAAATAAAAGAATAGCGCATGCCCATGTTGGGGTAGTTTGCGAGTACGTAAATGTACTCATGGCTGTGTCCCTGGATATTCCCATGTCCAGAGTTCAAGAAGAAGCAAGATGAAGACCGAGAGACCGATGACGTCTGTGCGAACTAGGCCGTCTTCCCAGTCAGCTGCCTGTAGGTGTCTTGGCAAATGACTCGGGCCCCACGTTGATTGGTGTTTTTCCGCTGCAATAACTTATTAAAGATTATGGCTTCAATCAAGTAAGTAATTCATTCGGTAATTATGGATGTTCTTTTGATACCAGTTCGATTGTGCTCAGCGACAGACTGATCACGGGATCGCTGATGTTGTAGGCACAAGGGTATTTCGGACAGCTAGTCCGGGGTCCCCACAGACTTGGTATCAGAGCCATCGTTGACTGTAACAGACCTTAGTTAGCATGGACGTTAGTTAGGAAAGAAATATTTTGTTAAAAATATATTGTTACCAAAAACATATTTTTATCTAAGGAAGTCCAAAAATGACTTCCACTCTTCTCACCTTCTCAAATATTTCCGAGTCTCATCCCTCTATTTTAAGATTTTCCAAGGATTTCTCTAATCCCTCTTACCCGTTCAAAATACTTGACGATGAACCCAAGTGAGACCTAATTAGCTAGCACCTACGAGAAGAAGCTTCCATTGCAAGTACTCAACATTCCACATCGAGGTGATGGATCCGCCAGTACCAATATTATCGATATCAACACAGCAAGAGACCCCCGAAGACCTCAACTCAATATCAACAATTCCACTCAGTTACTCCTTCGATAATCTCAATTTCTCCAGCTGAAGACGAAGGCGACAAAGTGAAGGCTTCACCAACCCTATCAACCAAGGCCCATAGGAAAAACATGATAGGACCCTCGGGTGTACTACCCGATTACCACGAGTAGGACATTCTTTGGTACTAAATGTACCTTGTGTGCTCTTTGCTTATGTGCACTATGCTTCTCTGTTGTTTGTTTGAGACTTCTCTGTTAGTGTGTCGATTTTCTTGTGCGTTCACAATCACGTCTTAATGGCAACATAAAGTAAAACCAGAGTTCTCTTTTTATAAAAATTCCTTTTCGTCAGTTGCACCTTGTTGCAGGTGTAGAGCCTCTTAGGAAATATTTTCTGAAAAATTCTTCTTATCTCAACCATCTCCCGATAAGAACTGACAATTTTGCAAGATACAAAAGACCCCCGATCTTTAACCAATAACCTGAAATTTTTGCAACCTAACCGGAAAAATCAGATAATGGCCTTCGAGCACCATCTGGAGCAAGTGCGTCAAGATCTCGAAGAGGAACTGCTAAGAAGATTCAAGCTCAGAGACCGCAAGAAGAAGGAACTGCGTCAAAGAGATTAAAAAGAGATTTCTTAAATTGGTAACAAGTAATTAATATACCGGACTATCCTTGAGTATTCGGAAACTCATACATCAGAAGCTGTTATTATTAACCTCTCTAAAAAAAATAGTGTGATATTCCAATGTTCGTGTTGTATACAAGTAATTTGGTAACAAGCCTCATGAACTTGTTAACAAATCGCTTTTATATGCTCAAACACTTGAGTGTCATACCCAAACTAAATAGAACGCCAGATAATCCAGTACATCTCAGCCTCTGGAATATGAAAAGTAGTTTGTTGACAAGACTAGCTACCTTGTTAACAAATTCTTTCTATATGACTAAGGCCATTCGATGTCATAAAAGACAACCACATTCTTATACACCCAACCAATAGAAATAAATGGTGTTAGAACCCAACTAAAGGACAATAAATTTTTCTTAAAAGAAAGTATATGACTCAGGAGATATTCAAGTTCCAAATAAGAAAGACAACAATGAAGTCCCTCCCTTATTCAGCTGAAGAAGGACAAATACAAAGACAGGTGTCGACAAGCTACTCCAGGAGAAGGTTGCCTCCAAGTCAACTCCAGCTGCGACTCTCCACAAGACCAGTTCAAGACCCCCTTTTAAGGGGGGAAGGCCTGCAATAGGTATACCAGAACGTGGTAATTAGATTTGTGCACCTTGGCCCTGTAGAATCCGGAAACATCCAGCCAAGACTATCCATACGAGTTAATCGTCAAGACAACCCCATCATAAAGGATCTGAACTCAGCACATAATTTTATCAACAGAGAAAGCCTCACAACATAAAATTGTCAAGATCACACGTGGTGAACTAAATAATGAAGGCACAACCTCGGAAGTGTAACCAGCCTAAAACACATGCCCTCGCACTCCCCTGTTACCCCACCTTGCAAATCTCGGGACGAGATTTATTTTAAGGGGGGAAGGTTTGTCACATCCCAAATTTTGGAACCAAGAAAAACTTATTTTTACCAGACCCAAAATTCAGAACCAACAAAAACTTTTTGAAATGTTTCATTGATGATTGTGTTTCCCTTCCCATTGCTATGTTTGAACTTGTGTGACTTGTTGTTTAAGTGGTTTGACTAGTAAATATAAGACCCAACCAAGGTGAAAATATATTCAACTCTGGTGATCATGTTATGACAAGAAAATATTCTATATATATCTTTTCCATTCTTATTTTGGCCAACTCCTTTTCAATGATATTTTGATTTATCGACAACCAAAACTAATATCCAGTATTTGAGAAAGTAAAAGCATTTCCAAAACTATGTGCTCCCAAGGATATGGGGATCTATATGCTACCTCCTACCTATTGCTCAACCCTGATATTTTTCAGGTGTATACCACTCCCACTTCATAAAACTCTTATTTTCACTCTATTTGAACTTAACACTGGTGGGAATTATATTATCCCACATATTTCCTTTCTCAGATCTTTTGAAAACTATTGAGTTATAAGTGGAGATAGTTTTAAACATCATCTTGTCACAACTAAGTGTGATCATTTTTTTAGAAAGTATTGTTAATTATTTGAATGGTGATATGATTAAATTCTATGGTTTGAATGGTGTGGCCTTGATTGTGATGTTGATCTGGTTGTGTTTGTTGCTTGTGAGGACAATTCCTCAGCTATGCCTAACACTAAAAATAAAACACACTTGGCAACAAATTTGGATTGTGGCCTAAATTAAAACAAACTCCTCAAATTAATCAACAAATGGAAATTAAGATCATGAGTAAAGAAACGATCTTAATATATTAATCTATCTATCTCACTCTCTATTTCTCTCAAGAAAATATTTTCTTTATGGAATTAATTCCATGGATGAGGTAAAAGGATGACCATCTCCTTCTCATACCCCTCCCTTCTCAAAATTATAGAGTTACCACTTAAATTTTATCCAAGCCATGAAATCCTATTTTATTATTTTGATTCAATTCAAATGTGTTTGTTTCTGACAAACACAAATACAAAAGCTAATATATTTGTCAAGAAAGTTCCAAGAGCTCCAAAACAATATCTTTTGCTTGATTTAAAAATATTAAAGGAGTATCAAATATTATTTACCAAAAATGACATACTTAAACCCTATGAACAAATGTGGTCCAAAACATTTTATTTTCCAACACCAATTTTGGTGGAGCTTCTACATGTATATGGGGGGCTACATGAATAATTTCATAATTTTTGAAGTAGTTTAAAGGCCTCAATTAAAATCCCTAAAACCTACTGGTTTTAAAAAGGAAACAAAAGAAAACAGAAAAGGACCTAGCTGTGAGAAAGGAAGTTTCTTCCAGGGGGTTATCTGGAAAAACGTTGTCGTGTTCCTGTAGCCGCAGCACGGCGTGGCGCCAGTGCGCCGTGCCCCTCGCTCCCGCACGACGCCGCTCGTCGCCCGGACCCCCCTCCCGCTCCCCCTGCCGTGTCGAGGTGGGCACGATGCCGTGCCGCCCTCGGCCCTGCTCCTCCGTGACCGGGTGCCCTCCCCCTCGTTGTTCCCCTGCTCGCCCGACCGCGCGACCGAACAAGCCGACGCCGACCGCGGCCGTCCCTGTCTCGCACCGCACCGGACCCCCCCCTCTCCACCGCCCTGCTTAATAAGAACGCCTCGACGCTCCTCTGCTCTCTCTCGCCCTCACTGACCCCCTCACCCGCTCTCTCTCCCTCCCCTCTCATTTCTTCTCACACCCGAAACCTCGCCGCCATGGTTGAGTTTGCCGCCGTCGATTGAAGCATCCTCGAGCCAAACAAAGACCACCAGGAGCTCCGCCGTGCAGTCCTCTCCCTCCTCGTCCAAGGAATCGAGCTGAGACGCCTCCGTGTTCGAGATCGTCATCATCTTCTTCAACTCCGGCCGCCGCACTTCGAGCAAGTTCCTCACCGTCTCCGACCTCCTCCGTCCAAGCCGAGCACACGCACGCGTCTAGGGTGAGCTCGCCTCTCCCCTGGACATGCTCGTCCTCCTTCCCCGTCTCTACTTTGCCGCCTAGAAGTAGCTCCGCCGTTAGGCCGTAGCACGTGCCGCCGTAGCTCGTCGCCGGAGCTTCTCCCGGCGACCAATTGGGTCGTAGCGCCGCCCCTAGTCTCCGCGTACACGTATGCGTCGATGTCACCCAGTAGGTCGTCCCCGCGCGTCCGCTGCCGTCGATCCCGTGCGCGTCGCCGCCGGTGGTCACCGCGGCACGCGCGACGTCGCGGTACACAGCCGTCTGTTTATTAGGGCTCGCGCCCTTAACCTAGCAAGATCCACCGCACAGCCCAGTGGCAACGGCCACGATCGCGCTCGCAAGCGTCGCGAGTTCGACTCGCCGCAGCCGCTGAGGCGCTGCCTTTTCGGTTTATTTTGCACGCTGACAGGTGGGCCCCACCGGTCAGTGACCGCGGTAGCCAGCACCGCCGCACCCTGCCCAGTCAGCGCCAACGTGGCCCTTGGGCCCGCATGGCAGTGGCTCTGGCTAGCCAGCCCATCGGTGAAAAAGGTTTCACTGCCCTTTTTGTAAATTCTAAAAAAAAATGACAGAACCTTGACTAATTTTGTATATTCAATATCTTGAGACTTATAACTCCAAATAAATCAAATTAAAATGTTCTGGAAAGCTTATGAAGTTGTCTAACCAACCCAAGTGGTTTCACCCCATTTAGATACATAATAAAAATACATTTTTCACAATACCATGAAAGGTTTAAATTCTAAACTTGTTTGTTTCTGATACTCTGTTAGTCCAAATTAGTTGAGACCAATTTTATTGAGTCACAATTAGTCATGGTTAGTCACCCCTAAAATGGTTTGATTTTTAGATTAACAGAATGTAGTTAATAGCTAAAACTTGATTAATTAGCTTCTGGATTCAAAACATTGTGTAGGGAGTTTGGTGACTCCAAATGACCCAAATCCAATGGTGTCATCTTCTACACATCAGTAGCTTTCTGTAGAATTTTAGTTTGTATTTTTGTGATCAACAGAACTTAAGATATGTAATTAAACATGTTCAACTAGTTTCTGCCATAATTAAGACATAATCAAATAAGGGCTAATTCAATTAAATTGAAACCAAAATGAGTTGCTTGATATATGAAGTGGCTATTTAGAGCATTTAAGGTGGTATTGCTGTAATGATTGTTGTGCTGCTGTTGCTTGCTAGTTGTTGTTGTTTAGCATGTTATAATATGTTAGTACTGTTAGTGACACATTGGGGAGTAATATGTTTGCAATGGCTTGATGGACTTGATAGTCTTGGAGTGGAATACTAGCTTAAATATCTTGTTAGTGCATCCACCTTAGCTTGGTGAGGTATTTAAATTATAGAGATTAATTGGTGACTTAACTTTTGTTTGAAGTATTTCCTAGTTAGGAAAAGGGGTTTGTGAATTACCTCTAATTGAGGGTATCTTTGTGCTATCTTGTTTGGGCATGTGTATGGTGTTATACTCTTGATTAGTATAATGCCCTTGTGAATATATATCCTAGTTGGTCGTTTAGTTAAAATAGTGCTATGATGTGGTTTGAATATCTTTTTGTATACCAATTGTGGTATGGTTTGCTTATTGAGTGTTGTTCTATTTTTATGTTTGCGACGCTAGATATAAACGCTACCGAAGTGGTATTTGGAGAGGATTTATCGGAGGAGGATGGTATTTATTTGTTGGGCAGTGAGAAGAAGTCCAAGAACATCATACTGGAATCAGGCAAGCTATTCCCTGAGCTTGCATCTTTATACATCTATTTTGGGTCACATGTTTAACTTATAAAGAGCATATGTGATTTATGTGGTGGTTGCCACTAAAGCTATGATTTTGAAAACCCTTTTCCAAAATACAAGTATATTATTTTGACACCCTATATGGAGATATTAGATGGAAATTCTTTTTTCAAACTATAGGGTGGGAAAAATATTGTTTACTCAAAACTCCTTTGAAAATACTTGTGTGGACATGGAGCACCAAGATGTGGTGATGAATTGGAGAAAAGGAGAATGGTGGTTTTGATAAAACGCACATTGTGTCTTTGTACTTACGTCAATCAACCGATACTCTGTGCGACCACATTTACCCACATATGGGAAAGGGCTTAGTCATATAATTTGCTCATATTAGTATGGGATACCTCATCAACGGGGATGACTCCGTTATGCATGGAGGGATGGTCTGAGGACCTACCTTGACCTGGGTCCTCGCTCAAATTCTATGAAAAGATAAGGAGGAGGATAGAAGGATGTCCCCTATACACCGCCAGATAAAACCTATGAGTCCTCACACTTAGATTCCGACGGGCTGGGTTAAGTGTCGATGGAAAGTATCATATGGGCAGGATCCTATACTAGCATGAGCAAAGGACAGACTAGGGTCGGTGACTCAACTTCGCATACCCCTGGTATGGCGAGACGTGGCAGACACGATGAGTTATCGGATGGGTGTGGGAAAAGCGTGCTACCTCTGCAGAGGGTTTAAAACTATTCGAATAGCCGAGTCCTCGGATATGGACAGTTGAGAGGCCCTACTTTGACCATGTGCAAGTTTTGGAAAAGATTTGAGTTTTAAAAAGAAAATGAAGTGGAGAATGTTCCATACACCTATACCAACGGATCGGTATGAGGTTGTTGGAGAATATGTATCATGACGGTTTATGGTCAGGAAAAGGAGGAGTTTTGGAGAAACAGATAAAATGGTGATTTTTCGATAAAATGTTTATTAAAGAGACTTCTTACCTTTATCAACAAAGATGCCCCTTTTGGGAAAAAGTTTTAAAGAGACTCCTTACAAAGGCAGATTTATGGGAAAAGTTCTGAAGACCTTCTTTCCTTTTTCAATAAAGATATAGAGTTTTTCAAGGCAAACAAAGTTTTATTTAAACAAATAAAAGAATAGCGCATGCCCATGTTGGGGTAGTTTGCGAGTACGTAAATGTACTCATGGCTGTGTCCCTGGATATTCCCATGTCCAGAGTTCAAGAAGAAGCAAGATGAAGACCGAGAGACCGATGACGTCTGTGCGAACTAGGCCGTCTTCCCAGTCAGCTGCCTGTAGGTGTCTTGGCAAATGACTCGGGCCCCACGTTGATTGGTGTTTTTCCGCTGCAATAACTTATTAAAGATTATGGCTTCAATCAAGTAAGTAATTCATTCGGTAATTATGGATGTTCTTTTGATACCAGTTCGATTGTGCTCAGCGACAGACTGATCACGGGATCGCTGATGTTGTAGGCACAAGGGTATTTCGGACAGCTAGTCCGGGGTCCCCACACCGCCTACAAGGTTGCCGCCAAGATTGCTCAAGACGCAAGACCAAGAGCTATTGGGATGCACAAGCACGCATCGGTTTCCTTGAAGGCCACCGTTGAAGAAGAAGAAGATGATGATTGTGATGACTCTACCGAGCTATCACATGACGGTCTCAAGAGTGCTCTCAACCAACATCTTGCTTTTGCGGCTCGAGCATTTTGGAAGAATCCCTCGAAGGCCAAAGCAAGGATGGATAGGAAGTTTCCAATCAATGGAAGAAACCCAGGTAACAAGGTGAGGACTTACTATAATTGTGATGACAAAAGTCACTTTGTTATAGATTGTCCATGGGAGAGGAGAGAAGAGCATGGCGGGAGGCTCGTGGCCAAGCCCAAGGGCAAGGCACCACTACCCATGAAGAAGAAGCCCTTCTTCAAGAAGAACCAAAAGATTGTCTTGGTGACTCAAGAGCAATATCCCTCCGATGATGAAGATAGTGATGAGTAAGACACTCCAAGTGAAGTGGCCGCTATAGCCACTACTTCTACACCTTCATCACTCTTCTCATCTCCAAACGAGAGCCCCATCATCAAGAATGCAAGATGTCTTATGGCTAAGGCATCCGAGGTAAAATTGCCTCCTACCTCCATATCCCATGATCTTGATGATGATACTAGTCTTGAAATCAAGCAAGAAATTATTGCATTTGATGATTTCATGACTAACTTGCAAGGAGTTGGCAAGAAACACTTTGGCTCTCTTATGAGCCGTATAGGAGAGCTTGAGGATGAGCTTGAGCTAAAAGGTGGGATTGAGAGAGAGGATGCCCATGCTAAGGCATCTCTTCAATCATCTCTAGAAGATGAACAAGAATCTCATTCTCTTCTTCAAGAGCAACTTAAAACTATCTTGGAGTCTCATAACTCCGAAGTTGCCAAGCTAACTAAGGATCGTGATCTTTACTTTGCTAGATATAAACTTGTGCAAAATGAAAAGGCCGAGTTTGTGGCTGCTCATGCTAGACTAGTGGAAGACTTTGAGTCACTTGACAATGCTCACAAGGCATTGACGAGTGAACATGATCTTCTTACCAAGTCTCATGATCAACTTCAAACTCGGTTATCAAACATTGAGAAACCTAGCACCTCCACTCCTTTAAATGATCATGCCATTGTTGTTGAGGATGTTGCTAGGGTGAAGTTTGTTCCTTCCATGGCAACTACGGCCAAGACCTCTCTTGATAAAGGTAAGAAGTCACTTGCTACCCCTATCCATGAGCAAGTGCCTCACAAGGGAAAAGAGGGTCTAGGCTATGTTGCCAAGGAGAAGAAGAAGATCAAGAAGAAGACCAAGCCCACTCTAGCCAAGAAGGATGACGTTGCGAGTGGAAGTGTCACAAGGGGCACACCCACTCGTAATGACTTTGCGGGCGTATCTAACCCCAACTATGATTTATATGTTGATTACTATGGGGATGTTTATGCTAGATATATTGGTCCATTTGATGGTTATATTGATTATGCTATTTGGGTTCCAAAGACCTGATGACCCACAAGTATAGGGGATCGCAACAGTCTTCGAGGGAAGTAAAATCCAAATTTATTGATTCGACACAAGGGGAGCCACAGAATATTTATAAGCCTTAAAACATGAATTGTCAGTTCAGCTGCACCTGTGAATAGACTTGCTCGAGACAGATTATCAGTAGCAACAGTTTTATAGTAGTGACAGTAGTGAAATAACAGCAGCAGTGAAATAAAGACAGCTGTAGTGATTATAGTAGACAGCAGGATTAAAATACTGTAGGCATAGGGATGGATGAACGGGCGTTGCATGGATAAGATAATTCATGTAATATCAAGACATAGGCATTTGCAGATAAATAAGATAAAGCATCCAAGTATTTATTAACCATAGGCATGTGTTCCAATTTAGTTGTGCATGCTCGCAATGAGAAACTTGCACATCATCTTTTGTCCTACCAGCCCGTTTGCAGCGGGGTCTCAAGGGAATATACTGGTAATTAAGGTACTCCTTTTAATAAAGTACCGGAGCAAAGCATTAACACTCCGTGAACACACGTGATCCTCATATCACAGCCATCCCCTCCGGCTGTCCCAATTATTGTCACTTTGGGGCCTTTGGTTCCGGACAATAATATGTGTATACAACTCATAGATATGATCTAAAACATTGATTATCCGCATGATACAATAACATGTTCAGATCTGAAATCATGGCACTCGGGCCCTAGTGTCAAGCATTAAGCATAACAAGTTGCAACAATGACGTAAAACACCGATAACGGATACTAGGCACCATGCCCTAATGATATTACAGCTATTACATGAACGATCTCATCCAATCCCTACCATCCCCTCAAGCCTACAGCGGGGAATTACTCACACATGGATGGGGGAAACGATGATGGTTGATGGAGAGGCATTGGTGATGACGATGGCGATAATCCCCTTCGATTCCCCGTCCCGGCAGGGTGCCGGAACAGAGACTTCTGGTCCCCGAATTGAGTTTCGAGGTGGCGGCGGCGCACGGAGGTGTTTCTGGGAAAAGTGATTAACGCCCTCGCGTTTTTAGGTCAGAGGGACCTTATATCCGAGAGGGGGGTGCGAGGAGGCAAACGAGCCGCCCTCACGTGGTGTTGGCGCGGCCAGGAGCCTGCCGCGCCAGCACCTTGTGAGGTGGGCCCGTTGCCCCCCTCCGTCTGGCCTTCTGGCTCCGTGGGTCTTCGGGCAAAATAGGAACTTTGGCATTATTTCTGGTGTTTTTCCTGAAAGTTGATTTTCTGCACAAAAACGAAACACCGGGGCAATTCTGCTGAAAACAGCGTTAGTCCGTGTTAGTTGCATTCAAAACACACAAGTTAGAGGCAAAACAATAGCAAAAGTGTTCGGGAAAGTAGATACGTTTTGGACGTATCAACTCCCCCCAAGCTTAGCTTATTGCTTGTCCTCAAGCAATTCAGTTAACAACTGAGTGCGATAAAAGAAATTTCACGAACACATTTGCTTCATATGATGTAAATATTCTCATTATCTGGCAAATGCTTAGGCTATTCATAATAAGATATATATAAATGGTGTCACCTAGTTAGTTATGTAAACTATGAAGAGATGCCAATCATACCAATAGTAAATAACATGAAACATATCAATTCACATGATTGCAAAGCGCATAAGAAAGTATGATAAGGTGGTATCTCCCTTGCCCGAAAGTGTAGCAAAACATAAATGCCCAGACACCTCTGAGATTCAAGAGTAGACTAGAGATAAAGATGTCAAAGTTAAAAGCATCAAAGTTACACCGCAGTTAACAGTATTCTGGGACTAGCACATTTCACTAAGAATGACAACTATGCTCTCAAAAAGGTACTCAAAGAAGGATGGTGACTCAACAGTAAGTAAAAGATATGCCCTTCATTGAGGGAAACAGGGATTTAACATGTGCTAGAGCTTTTCATTATTTCAAAAACAGAGGTAAAATTGTTTTTGAGTGGTGGTTGTTCCGTCAACGAATGGCAATAGAGTTCTTGTTATCTTCCATACTAAGTAAGTTGAGAGCGGTTCCGAATTATTTTAAAATCAAGCATTTATAATATGCATATTTATATTTTATCTTTTTGATATTTTGACACTCCTCCCAACCTTTGCTTTTCACAATCCATGGCTAGCCGAATCTTCGGGTGCCCACCAGCAATCACATACCATGGAGGAGTGTCTATTTTTCACTTTTCAAAACTTTTGATATTATAGTGGTCTAACCAGCCCTTTGCAAAATTAGTAACAAGCAGATTAAGCATGCAAGTCGGTTACTTAATTAGTATGGAAGATAACAAACCCAACTACTACTTCCTCATGAGCTCGAAACAGTGGCACAAATTGAGAAGTGTTTGAAGGTTTTAAAGATAGCACATGCAAATTTACTTGAATGGTTTGAAATGCCATACATAGGTATTTATGGTGGACTATTTGGAATAACTTGGTTTTCAGGGATTTGGAAGCACAAGCAAAATTGCTTAGTACAAGTGGAGGCTAGCAATAGACAGGGAAGCGACAATTCAAGAGAGCAATAACCGTCATAATCATGCTTGCGACAAAATAAAATTAACGGAGGCATAAAAGTGATACTAGAACTCTGAGGCAAAATAAATCATCAAGGCTTAATTGATTCTTTGTTTTCAGTCATATACATCTGTGAGCATGTGCCAAGTCGATACAGATGAATTTGTTCAGAGGAGGATACCACAATGTCATACTCTTTCATGAACAAAACAATGCAAGCAAACATCCATAGAAACATGGCATCTACTATTAATAAATTGGAATTGATCATAAGAGAACATAAACAACTAAGCATCCACCAATCGACATATATCTTATGCGAACCATCTAAGCATGCTGACATGAATAAGTATATGTACAAAAATGAAAAACAAATAGAGTTCATTACCAGCCTCTTACCCAACTCGAATTGTCATATATCGTCATTATTGCTCTTTCACGTGTGTGGCTTGAATAATATGAAATGAAAACCAATCTCCACGGAGTAATGAATGGCATTGAGCTCTGAAACAAGCTATACAAAACCAAAAGAAACAACAAATGTTTTTGGGATTTTCGGATTTAGGAACTAAAAACGGAACAAAAACAGAACAGCCTGTGAAGATGAATTTTTTCGAGGACCTTAACATGCTCAGATTAGAAAACTCAAAACTAATGAAAGTTTCGTACATATCTGAGGATCATGCATAAGAAATTTCAGGTCATTTGGAGTTTTCTACAGGAAGTTATGATTTAAACGGTGGACAGCAGAAATCTTTCCCTGCGTGAAACAGCAAACAACAAAGCAAAATATTTTTGTGTTTTTGCATATTGAACTGAATTAAATACTAAGCATACTAATACTAGATACTAAAACAAACCAGAAAGAGAAATAACAAAAATCTTTTTGGTATTTTTGAGTTTTGGAAAGCAAAGCAAAACATGAACAAAAAAAAAACTAAAACGAAACATGGATATACAAAGTACCGAAGTAATGATATGAAGATGAGTGTGCTATCGGTATACCTCCCCCCAAGCTTAGGCTTTTGGCCTAAGTGGGAATCAGCCCCATGGTGAATAATGGTTCCAGCCCGGCGGGTCAAACCTTGTGAAGTCATATTCTGGCTCAGCTGCGGTGGAGGAAGACCCCGAAGGTCCTGCATACCCCGGATCTGGGTACGAGGAACCAACTGTCTTAGGGGGATGACTAAAGTCTCCCTCATGCTCCTCTTCGTTGTCTCCCATGTTCGGGCCGTGTTGCCCCTCAAGTGTGTCAAGCTCAGCCTCCGAGACTGACCAATTTTCCCTGGCATAAAGGTTAAGCGGAGGTGCAGGCAAAATAACAGTTCTAACAATTGTGTACACTTTCAAATATTGCCTCTTGGGAAAGGTTATAATGTAAGGGAGAACATGCAAGTTACCATGGTCAGCAATAAAGTTATGTTTCTTCATGGAAGCTGTTGGGGGGATCATAACCCGGTAGGCCCACCGACCTAGAAGATAAGCCGGCCTGGTAAGGACCTGGGCCGGGTCCAGTATGAAGATATGGGCCGGGTCTCACGTGAGCCGGTGCGTCACGTGTGTCTTGGCCCGCACGTTAAGAAGGATCTAGAAGATTAGAGACCAAGTATAAGACGGAGTCATGATAAGGAAGGCAAAGGCTTAAAGGACTTAGAGTAGAGTCCGGGTACGATTGTAACCCGGATCCCGCTTGTATGCCCAGCGAGACCCACCGCCTTTATAAGGGGGTCTCCTGGTTCCTAGAAGGTTAAGCTTTACCAGATCGTAAGTACCACCATTGTAATCTCGAGACCCGGAAGCTAAGGCGCCGAGTCCTCGAAACCCATATCAATAAAGCAGCAGCAGGAAGTAGGTCTTTACCTCAAGACGAGGGGCCGAACCTGGGTAAACCCTTGTTTCCCCACGCCACGCTAGACAAGCTCCCGATGTCAGAAGTCGCTATGTCCCCATACTCAAGTTTCCACCCGGAAACATCTGCCGTGACAATCCCACGACAGTTGGCGCCCACCATGGGGCCTGCGGCCAAGAACATCATGATTTGTGGAGAAGCGCGGCGCGGTATGGAAAACCTAGCTATCGGCCAGATCTACACGCTTCCAGGAGGGGAGCGGATCGTGGACGACTTTGGTTGGAAGGAAGAGGCCGATCAGCTGGAAACCGGATCTATGATCATCTTCGGCCAGATTAACGTTTTCGTCGGGGTGATCCAGACCACAGGAGCCGGCTCAGATCAGTATGAGCCGGAGTACGAGTCAGAGTCCGGGTCAGCTACCATGGCTCAGACGGATGGAGAGGAATCTGTTGGATCGCCAGAGTGCGAAGTCATGTCTATCGAGGAAGAGGCGGCAATTCAAGCATTACAGGATTCCGTCGAAACACCAACAAGCGTGTCAGATCTGGACATAGATACCGAGTCAATTCTGCCACTATTTGAGGATCGTTGGGGGTTTGGACTTGAAGAGGAAGATCATCCGGTGTCTCCAGGACCCGCGCGACACATGACGGTTCACGTGGTAACAGCGGCTCAGCAGACCGACGGGATGGAAGCATCCATAAATGACGAGACGAGCGCAGAAAGAACCGCCCGACAGGACCGAGAAATTTGGGAGCGGACCAACCTTGGCATGCCGCCAGCGGCATACCCCCCGCCCAACCCCAGTACTGGGCCGGTTTTACCGACTCTCGGCGCAGTAGTGCCGGTGCACACACCAGCACCCGGAACGGCATTCACAAACCCGATTATGACGACGGCGAACGATCAGACGAGAGCCGGCGCGTCAGGGAACCAGGCACAGAACTTGGGGGAAGTAACAAACACCAACTCAGCCATGCAGAGGGAGCTGGAAGATCTATGGCGAGCCATGGCCAGAGCGAACCAAGAGCGCGCGGATGAAGCCCGGCGCGTAGCGGAAAAAGAACGATCTTTGGCCCAGCAGGAGCAGAGGCAACAAGATGAAAGAAACGCCCTCCAGAGGAGGAGGGACGAGTTAACTGCGGTGCAGAGCAGAAGGCGCGGAAGCCGGCTACCTTTGCCGACTGGAGTCAACACCATAGTACCTCAAATCCTGGAGTATCAGACGACGCCAGCCAATGCGCCCGTTGCGGCGGCTAACCCAGTGATGGGAGCCGGCGCGCCGCAGGCCGAGTTACGAGGAGCGGGAAGTCCGGCGGGAGGAGCCAGAGCCGAAGAAGCAGACATAGAACAACTACCTCCGCCACCCCACAGGTTTACTACTCCCCCGGGTCATTACAATAATCCGGTTGACAATGTTTTTGCAGCTGCACGTACCCTACAGCAGATCCCGTTCGACAACTCACCGGCCGGCATCGAAGCCCGGAGGGCCGTTGACTTGTTACGCACCACAGTGGTCCAACAGAACAATAATCCGCGCGGATCGCAAGCATTCAATTCAGAGCCACAAAGGAGTCGTACCAGAAGCCGGCATGGAGAGCCGACAGCAGCAAGATCCATCCAGAACCGGCTTGGGCCGGTAAACCAGCAAGTCCAGCAACAAAATCAACAAGTGATTCAGCAGCCACAGCCGGCCATGTCCGCAGAACAATCAATAGTCAATAGCTCAAGAGCAAGACGCGCAGCCGCGGCGGCGGCACCATTGACAGCCGGAGCCGGAATGGCCGGAGCCGGAGCAGCTGGTGCAGCAGGAGTCGGAGTCGGAGTAGTGACCCCCGCCAGACCCGCCGCATCTTCGCCTGCGCCGGGTCACGCAGGGGGCTCGTCTTCAAACCTGACAGGACCAAAGTGCTTATCAGATGCTATCAGAGCGGAGCCGTTTCCAGAAAAATTCAAAGAGCCGACCAAAGTATGCAATTACGAGCCGAACATGAACCCAGAAACATGGTTGAGTAGTTATGGCATGGCCATGGACATGAAGAATGCATCACCGAATCTGTGCGCACGTTACATGTATCTTATGTTAGCAGAAGGAGCACCCAAAATTTGGCTAGACCGACTTCCACCACGCAGTATCAATTCGTGGGAGGAGCTAAAGGCGGCGTTCATCAAGAACTTCGCTGGAACTTGCAAGAAACAGTACACCGAGGCGGATTTGGATCGATGTGTCATGAGAAAAACTGAGTCAGCAAGACAATGGATGGGCCGGGTTACAGAAATCTTACAATCATCCCTCAACATCTCGGCACACACAGCTATATCATACATGGAGAAAAACTGCGGCTTTGAGCCGCTGACGCACAAGCTCGGACGTATGAGGGAAGACCCGGCCTACAGGGAGATCTCAATAGGAGAAGTGGTGACAACAGCGAACAAGTATGCAGCCACGGATAAAAGGCCGGGTGAGACAGAGGAATAACCGGGTTAGTGGAGGCCGTAACCCAAACCCAAGTCAGAACAGTGGTAATTAGAACGGAAATAACAAGCGTCCTTATGAGGGTGGAAATTCAGAGTTCGTAGGCACAACCCAGACGACGGGTTACAGGGGGTCGAGACCCGGTGGTAACTTTAGAGGAGGACCTCCGAGAAATTCGAACTTCAGTGAGATGTACAGCATGCCGTGTCCAAAACACAGCAAGAATGGGAGACCATCAAATCACTCGCTAGCTCAATGTGCCGACATCAGAGCCTGGATGAGACATGAGCAGGAGAGCCAGAGGAGTCAGGGGAACTTCGGAGGTAGCGGCAACTTCAATGGAAACAACGGCAACCCGATGGGACCCGGACAGGGGGCTGGGTCTAACGGACCGCCAAACAGTAACGCCGGGTCTAGTCAGCAACAGAATCAAGTCACAACCGGGTATCAGCAGAACCCGAAGGAGCTTCATAGTCAAGGCCAGTACCATGTCTTCACTACAAGCACGTCCAGGAGGGACAGGAAGTTAAAAGCAAGAGCCGTCAATGCAGTAGCATCAGCTGTCCCAAGATTCTTGAAGTGGTCGGAGCAAACTATAACGTGGAGTAGAGAAGATCACCCGCCAGCAGTGGAGCATCCGGGTCTCTTGGCTCTCGTCGTGGCACCACAGGTGGATGGGTTCTCCTTGAACAAAGTCTTGATGGACGGAGCCAGCAGCATCAATATCCTATATCTCGACACATTCAGAAGGATGGGTTTAACCCAAGATCGCCCTACCCCAACATCGACAATCTTCCATGGCATAGTTCCAGGGAAGTCGGCACATCCCATTGGCCAGATCAGCCTAGAGGTGACATTTGGAGTGAGCAAGGAGAAATTCAGGTCGGAGTTCCTGACGTTCGAGGTTGTTGATTTAAAAAGTCCGTATCATGCTCTATTCGGGAGGCCGGCTTACGCCAAGTTCATGGCTCGACCTTGTTACGTGTACCTCAAACTGAAGATGCCAGGACCCCAGGGAATAATCACAGTGGAAGGAAGCAAGACTATGGCTGAAGAGTGTGACAATGGGGATGCTATCATGGCAGAGCAGGCTTG
This sequence comes from Poa annua, assembly GCA_026929855.1. Lineage (NCBI taxonomy): Eukaryota > Viridiplantae > Streptophyta > Magnoliopsida > Poales > Poaceae > Poa > Poa annua. Next base: position 22,606,484 of record CM049439.1, on the reverse strand, counting down.
CTCAGAGGAAGAGCTCAAGTACTACAAGTCTCAAGTAGACCCGACAGATAAGCGTGTGCTGGAAAAGCCGGCTCACGAGGAAGAGAAGAAAAAGTTCAAGTCGGCTCAGGATACAAAGATGGTTGATTTTGTGGAAGGGGACTCCTCTAAGCAGTTCTCGGTAGGGGCCCACATGGACCCAAAATAGGAAAGCGAGCTCATCAAGTTCATCCGTGAGAATCGGGATATCTTCGCATGGTCTCCTTCAGACATGCCGGGTGTACCGAGTGAACTTGCTGAGCACAGCTTACATGTTGATCCAAAAGCAAAGCCGGTAAAGCAAGGACTACGTCGTCTCAATGCAGAAAGGAAGAAGATTGTCGGAGAAGAGATAGCTCGTCTGCTCGCAGCCGGGTTTATCATGGAGGTCTACCATCCTAAGTGGCTGGCTAACCCGGTCCTAGTGCTGAAGAAGAACGGAGAGTGGCGCATGTGCATTGACTACACCAGCTTGAATAAGGTTTGCCCGAAAGATCCCTTTGCATTGCCTCGTATAGATCAGATCATCGATGCCACAGCCGGCAGCGAGTTGTTGTGTTTCCTGGATGCATATTCCGGGTATCATCAAATCAAGCTCAATGTTGACGACCAGGAGAAGACCTCGTTCATCACCCCTTTTGGTGCTTTTTGTTACAAAACTATGACTTTTGGTCTCAAGAATGCAGGTGCCACTTATCAAAGGTGCATCCAGAATTGTTTCCAGAATCAAATTGGTCGCAACGTGCACGCTTATGTCGACGATGTCGTAGTCAAGTCACAGAAAGCCGGGTCACTCCTGGATGACCTAAAAGAGACCTTCGCCAACCTGCGCCAGTATCAGATGAAGTTAAACCCGACCAAGTGCGTGTTCGGAGTCCCGGCTGGCATGTTGCTGGGTTTCATAGTCTCGGAGAGAGGGATAGAAGCTAACCCGGCTAAAATTAAGGCCATCTTGAACCTTAAGAAGCCGGAGTGTGTCAATGACGTCCAGAAGCTGACAGGTTGTGTCACAGCTTTGAGTCGGTTCATCGCAAGGATGGGGGAGAAAGCTCTCCCACTATACAAGCTGTTGAAAAAGTCAGACAAGTTTGTTTGGGGTCAGGAAGCAGATGACGCCTTTAAAGACTTGAAGAAGACATTGTCCACAGCCTCAGTGTTAGCGGCTCCCATGAGCAAAGAGCCGATGTTACTATACGTCTCTGCAAACTCAAGAGCCGTTAGTGCCGTGGTCGTGGTGGAGCGCAAGGAAGAAGGAAAGGAATACCCAATTCAAAGGCCGGTTTACTATGTTAGCGAAGCTCTCACAGAGTCCAAACAAAGGTACCCGCAATGGCAAAAATTGGTCTACGACGTGTTTATGGCAAGCCGGAAGATGCCACACTATTTTCAGGAACACCCCATCACCGTGGTGAGTTCTGCTCCTTTAGCAGAAATCATCAGAAACAGAGAAGCTACAGGCAGGATCGCAAAGTGGGCAATTGAGATGGGGCCTTATCATATCAACTACGAGCCAAGGACAGCAATCAAGTCACAAGCCTTGGTGGATTTCGTCAATGACTGGACAGAGTTCAACCCCTTACCACCGGCTCCAAGCGCTAAACATTGGATTATGCACTTCGACGGGTCAAAGCAGTTGGAAGGATCGGGAGCCGGCGTCGTTCTAACTTCGCCAAAAGGAGACAAGCTGAGTTACGTCCTGCAGATACATTTCGAACCATGCACCAATAACGTCGCGGAGTATGAGGCCCTGTTACACGGTCTGAAAGTCGCCAGAGAGATGAACATCAAAAGAATCATGTGCTATGGAGACTTCGACCTCGTCGCTCAGCAAGTTTCAGGAACCTGGGATAGAAAAGACGCCAACATGGCGGCATACAGGAGAGAAGTAGACCGTGTTGCCGGATTCTTCTCCGGCTACCAAGTTGAGCACATCGACAGACGAAAGAACGAGGCAGCTGACGCCTTATCAACACTCGGCTCTAGTAGACAGCCGGTACCTCCAAACGTATTCCTCGCCGAGTTACATCATCCCTCAGTCAAGCTTCCAACAGAAGAAGAGTTAGCAAACCCTGATGACCCGGAATCATAGTTAGTCGCCGCCTTACACCAAACTCCGTCATGGACAGAGCCGTATCTGGCTTACTTACTGAGAGAAGAGCTACCACAAGACGAAGTACTGGCATGACAGATTGTGCGCCGGGCTAAGGGATATGCCATCATCAACGGGGAGTTACACAAGAGGAGCACGTCTGGAGTATTCTTACGCTGTGTCTCGCCAGAGGAAGGCCGGAAAATTCTCCAGGAGATTCACGCAGGGGACTGCGGACATCATGCGTCCACAAGATCAATGGTCGCCAAAGCGTACAGGCACGGATTCTTTTGGCTGACGGCTTTGGCTGACGCAGAAAATATAGCCCGGGTTTGCGATGGATGCCAGCGATATGCAAGGCAGATCCACGTTCCGGCTCAAGACTTGAAGACCATCCCAATAACATGGCCCTTTGCAGTTTGGGGCATGGATATGGTAGGACCGTTCCAGACTTCACCCAATAAGAAGACTCATCTCCTGGTCGCAGTGGACAAATTCACGAAGTGGGTGGAAGTTCAAGCCGTCAATAGTTGCACAGCAGCAACAGCAGTCAAGTTCCTGAAGAAGATCATATATCGTTTCGGGTATCCTCACAGCATCATCATTGATAACGGGACAAACTTTTCACTCGGAGAGATGCAGATATTTTGCAAAGAAAACGGCATCCGGCTCGACCTCGCTTCAGTTTCACACCCTCAGTCGAACGGCCAAGTAGAGAGGACAAACCAGGAGCTGCTAAGAGGCATCAAGCCAAGACTCCGGGTTCCATTAATCAGAGCCGCCGGGTGCTGGGAAGAAGAGCTGCCATCAGTTGTTTGGAGTATAAACACAACCCCCAACAGATCAACAGACTTCACCCCATTCTTCATGGTCTACGGGGCAGAAGCCGTGTTACCCAGCGACATTATCCATGATTCTCCGAGAGTGGCAAACTATGTCGAAACTGAGAACGAGCAAGCCCGGCAAAATTCAGTTGACATGCTTGAGGAGGCAAGAGAGCTAGCCCTGGAAAGATCAGCCATATACCAGCAAGACCTGAGGCGTTATCACAGCCGCCGGGTTAAATCAAGGACTTTCCAGGAAGGAGACTTAGTCCTCCGGCTAGCCCAGAACAAAACCGGCTTCCACAAGTTGACTCCCCCATGGGAAGGTCCCTTCGTGGTAAGCCGGAACCTGCACAACGGGTCATATTATTTGGTGGATGCTAGAGAGCAAGCTACAACAACAGGAAACAATACAGACCACACAAGGAACCCGTTGACAGATAACGACAGGCCCTGGAATATAGCAGAGCTTAGACCATACTACACTTAGGTTTTGTGAGCCCCCAGATGAGATGGGCTCCACCTTTTTGTATCTTTTTAGTTTAAAAGCAGCAGGTTTCAGACGCGCTCTTTTCCTTACCAGGGTACCTAAGGGGACTGGAAGGTTTTTAATGAGGCGGCTTGCTAGCTATGTACATATTATATGATCAATGAAATGAGGAAGGCACCTCTAAAAAGAAAGAGTATTGTGTTTAGTTCCTTATTTTTCATGAGATCGGGGTCTTGGGGGCTTACCAACTAAGAAAGTTGTAAGTTACAAACTCATGACCCGGCAGAGAAGCCACAATTATTCTTGATTTCTTGCCTGCTAGCTTGATGTTATTCTCACCTAATACATGACCAGATGCTAAAATACCGGCTTTCAATCTGACTATGAAGCCCATGGGGACTTAGCAGACCCTGATCGCTCCGGGATTTCAGACACAGAAGTCACGAGAAAACCGGCTTTGCAGATAGCTAAAGAAATCAAAAGGGTGATCGAAACCGAAAAAGCAAGACTTTTACAAAGACAGACTTCATTACAGCATCAGCGCACGAAGGCGCATCAAAAGGTATAGCAAGTATTAAGCTCTAACCTATTACAGGCCAAGAAGGCCAATATAATATTTCAGGAATTCAAGACAAGTCAAAAGTTTGAAAGCCGATACAAGAGTCGGCGTTCGGAACATCCGGACGGTCTACTGGTGTGGAGGTGCCGATGCAGATCCTTCCCCAGGGTCCTTCGTACCCCTTGTAGTTTCGCCTCGTGACCTCTGCAAAACGACCAAGGCCAAGGCCTCAAAGCCGTCAAGATCGGAAGGGCGAGAAGGAGCTGGAACATCAGGAGTTGAGCTTGAGGGGTTCGCACTTGTTGTGAAGGGCGTGAAAAGTTGCGGCGCCTCCTCCACCGGCTTCCACAGACTAACCGGCTCTGGCGGGACTTCCTTGACGGCGTGGTTACCTTCGTCATATGCAGCTTGGAATTCGTCCAGCGCCAACCCGTCAGAAATCTGACAAGCCGGACGCCGAACTGACTTCACAAGCTTCCCATATATCTTCGCCGTCTCGGTGCCGTCAGGTTGAAACTCGGGGAAGCCCTTGGTGAGCTTGACCGGGTCAAGCTTCGGATAGTACGCCTTAGCCAGCGCAAGCGCACGGATCGCGCCCTTGCAACAGGAAGACGCCTTCCACCGCTGCATAAGCACAGGCACCACGGAGGTGGCGGCAAGAAAATCCGGGAGACCCGGCGGACACTCCTCAGTAGAAGAAGACATCTTGATCATTTCGGCACAGCCGAAGTAGAGCCGCCGGGTGACGCCATATATTGCTTGAATTTTATCAAGCGTACCCTTGATAGTCACCCCTTGAGCCGGACCTGACAAGAGGTGGAAGAAGGGTAAGAACACCTAAGAAGAAAAAGTAATGGAACAAAGTAAAGAGAAGGAGAAGACTCACCGAAGACAGCAACAGCTAAGTTGTGGATGAACTTCTTTATCTTCTCCAACTCGGAGACGACTTTCTGCAGCTCAAGAGCTTTCACCTGTATGGCAAGCTCTTGATCATGAACCTTCTTCCGCAAGGCCTCATTGTCAGCCTGAAGCCGACTTAGAGTCTCCTCTTGCGCCTTCAGCCGCTCCTCAGCCTTTTCGCGGAGGCCGGCCTCCTGCGCAAGCTGATGGCGCGCCTCACTTTGGCTCTCGGCGCTGGCCTTCGAAAACTCCTGCACAGGGCAATAAATGTTCATCAAGATAAAGGCAAAAAGCGGAAACGTCAAAAAACGGCTTATAAAGCTAAGACAGTATCACAAAGAAGACCCGGAACATCGCAAGCAACTGCTCCGACTCTTGGGGACTACTCATTGCAAAAGTTTACTCGCAAGAAAGACTCGGAGCGTAGCAAGCTACTGCTCCGACTCTTGGGGACTACTACAAAGAATCATCCGTATAAAGAGACAAGTTTCCTATGATGCAAGTACTAAGCATTTACTCGAGTAAAGACTAAGCACTTGGGGACTACTAGTAGGGAGCATACCTGGTAGCGAAAGTGCAGATAGTTCCGCAGCTGGGACTCTTCTTTTCGCACCCTGGAGAGTCGCGCATGGATCTTCTCAAAAAGTTCTGGAAACTCCAAGGTGTTGTAGGGAACTTCGTCTTCAGAATCCGAGTCTTCTGTTTCCTGAACTTGTCCCTTGCTCGCGGCACGGGCAGCAGACCCCTCCTCAGCCTTAGATTCCGGCTCCAGAACCTTCGCCACGGAAGATGAGGGCGCATCAGGATTCTGGAAGCCGGTTCCAGTGATAATAATATCCGGCTCTTCCGGAATGACGGGAAGGTCGGCCTTCGGAGGAGAAGAGGAGACGGGGCCAGGACGAACCGGGTCAACCGGCATCTCAGCTTGTGTCTCCTCGACTTCAGGCTCAGCAGGAGGAGTCGCCATAGTCTCAGGGGTCTCCTCATCGCTAAGGACGGCTTCGGCCCTGAAAGAAGATAAGTTACATGAGTAATGGATAGCAAGCAGGTCAAAATAAAGACATGGCGAGGAAATAGACCGGGACCTACCCCTTATTGACGACAAAGTCGGAGGGGAGAGTCTCGGAGCCGGAACCTGAAGAGCAGGACATAGACTGGGATTTAGCAACCCGGAGTTGGCCCGCCAATGGATAACGTGCATCAGGGGAAGTTTGATGAACGTTTCTTCTGCGAGGAGAAGGACTGTTTGGGATACCTGAGGAGAGCTCTTCGGAAGAGTTGGATGAGCGGGTCCTTCGCCGTTTAGGCGTCGCCTCATCCTTGTCCTGCGCAGATGGACAAGTTTGAGAGCCGAAAGCTTCTAGATCGAGGAAACGAGAGCGTGGTATCAGTCGTACCGCGTTGCGGACCCGTTTTGCTCGAGCCGGTGGAGAAGAAGGAGGAGCAGGGACCTTGGTGGGGTCTTGGTCGTCTTGACCTGGAATTCGGGGAGTATAAGTAGAGGCATTGTCTTCGTAATCGGCTTCTACGAGGTTCCATAAAAGCCGGTCCATGGAATCGAGCTCACCTTCGCCCGCTTCATCTCCTCCCTCCGAGTTTTGCGCCGACTCATCTTCTTGATCAGAGGAGACGGGGGTTTCTTCGGCGGCGTTCCACCAGTCTTCAGTGACCTAATAGCAAGTAAAAGGCGTTCATGAAAAAGTACAAGAGTGCAGACAAGATGCAGACAGAAAGGCGTAAAAGTTCACAAGTTATAGTACCTTGGGAGCCGGGTTCTCGGAGCAAAAGGGAAGGAGTCCATCGAGCCTGATCGCGGCGACGGACTCGGACAGTAGCTTCTTGGAAGCACGGATAACTTCTTCATCCTCCGGCTCTTGAGAAGTGAACCGGAGAGGGTCAGAGGGAATGTTGGTGTAGTCAGAAATGAGCTTGGGCCGGATGGAAAGTGGCTTGATACACCACCCGACCCAGCATTTGACCAGATCGGTGCCTTTGAGGCCATGGGCCTTGAGCGCCCGGATTCTAGAGATAATGGGGGCTAAGGCAGCGCGATCTCGGGCGTAAGAATTAACCGACTCTCCCAGCTCGAGGGGCTCGGCCCGGAAACCCGGCAGCTTGGGTTGGCCCTTGGGAGAGGTGTCTTTGCAATAGAAGAAGGTGGATTGCCACGCCCGGGGATGGCTGTTAAGTTTCAAAGCCGGAAAAAGGGAGTCCCGGCGCCGCTGGATAGCGACTCCTCCGCAGATGTTAAGAGGGAGAGTGGCGGAGGAGCGCTGTGGATTGCAATAGAAGAACTCGAGAAAAAGATCAATGGTGGGTTCCATTTGAAGATAATCTTCGCACAAAACAGTAAAGTTTGAGATGGAGAGAATTGAGTTTGGGGCCAAGTCTTGAGGCCGGAGACCGTAGTAAGAAAGAAGAGATCGTAAGAAGAGGGAACCCGGAGGTTTAAAACCGCGGTTGAGGTGATCGGCGAACACGATTACCTTGTTCTCCCGGGGAGCCAGCACGACCTCGTCGCGAGGAGCGCGCCATTGGATGACCTCTTGAGTTTGGAGCTCGCCGGAATCGACCAAGTCTTGTAGCCTCGAGTTGGAGACAGAGGAGCCCGTCCAGTTCCCGGAAGGGGCCACCGCGGCGGTGGCGCCGGAAGCGGAAGCACCGGCGGGGGCCTTGGCGGCGGCGGCTGCGGCTGCGGCGGCCGCGGCGGGGCCCTTGCTCGCTACCTTCTTCCCCATGGAGCTACCGGGGATCTAGATCTAAAGATGGCTGCGGGGATGAACACGGCGCAGCGGCGGATGCGGCCGGAGGAAGCGAAAGGACGGCGGCGCAAGCTGGCTCCGGCGAGGGCTGTGGGTCTCGAGCTGGAGAGAAACAGTGAAGTTGCAGAGCTCGCGCTGGAGGAGGAAGACGAAGTGGTGGCGCACGGGGGGAAATGGTAGCTTTCCTCCCGTCCCCACTTATTTATAGCCCAGTGGGAGTTGACCTAGGGGCATAACAGGAAAAAGCCAAGGATAATGATGGCTTGGAGAATAAAATCCGAGACGTCAGATACTCTAACTGACAGGATCTTGGGTTCCCGAGGTGGTTATTGTCTCCTCGATTCTCGCGAGGGGATATGCATTAAATATGTCGCTTGACCAGGAAGGTTGACCGACGGCGGAGAAAAAGATTAAAGAAAGTTCGGAGAAATGAAAGTCAACAAGTGATGGCCGAGTTATGAACGGGCCGCCAGCAAGAGCCAGCCAAACTGACACCCGTGTGCCTGCTTGTTTAATAAGTTGTTTATTGTTTTTCATATGATAACCCGGACAAAAGGAATGAGGGCTTCCCCTGGACTGTGCCCAAGAGTGCTAAGATGAAGCAAGTCGATTCTGGTGCCCAAGTTATCCTGGGGGCTACTGTTGGGGGGATCATAACCCGGTAGGCCCACCGACCTAGAAGATAAGCCGGCCTGGTAAGGACCTGGGCCGGGTCCAGTATGAAGATATGGGCCGGGTCTCACGTGAGCCGGTGCGCCACGTGTGTCTTGGCCCGCACGTCAAGAAGGATCTAGAAGATTAGAGACCAAGTACAAGACGGAGTCATGATAAGGAAGGCAAAGGCTTAAAGGAGTTAGAGTAGAGTCCGGGTACGATTGTAACCCGGATCCCGCTTGTATGCCCAGCGAGACCCACCGCCTTTATAAGGGGGTCTCCTGGTTCCTAGAAGGTTAAGCTTTACCAGATCGTAAGTACCACCATTGTAATCTCGAGACCCGGAAGCTAAGGCGCCGAGTCCTCGAAACCCATATCAATAAAGCAGCAGCAGGAAGTAGGTCTTTACCTCAAGACGAGGGGCCGAACCTGGGTAAACCCTTGTTTCCCCACGCCACGCTAGACAAGCTCCCGATGTCAGAAGTCGCTATGTCCCCATACTCAAGTTTCCACCCGGAAACATCTGCCGTGACAATCCCACGACAGAATCAATGTCTAGTTTTTCTATAGGAAGCAGAAAATCAAGGGGGTGAGGTGCCAAACCATGCAAAGCTAATAAACGAGAGGCGACTAGACCTCCACAAACTCCTCCCTTCTCACGGTTAGTGGTGAGACGGTAGGCAATCAGAGCACCCAAATCATAAGTTTTATCATTGCGTAATGCAGCAGCTAGAAAAGATAAATCAGACAAGCCCAATTTACTTGCTGCTTTCCTAGCAAGGACACATTTAGAAATGAAATAGGCAAAGTATCGAATGGAAGGGAGATGAATAATCCGGATTTTACCCTCCTCTTTAGAGAAACTCCTCCCATAGCAAATGTCCTCATATAAGTCCAGCAATAGCTTAGGCTTCCCTTTCAACTTCTCTCGAGATCCCCCTTGTGGTACTCTAATTGTTGCACAAAAAACAGCAAAAGGCAAATCCACAGATTTATTGTAAATCTTATAGTGCACCATAGGGTTAGATGAGGTCAAATTGCAGTTGAAGTCCTGCACCACCGACATGGCTAGCTTAGCATATTGAAAGGGTTGATCATCAACAAAATGTTCTAGCCCTGCATTGGTCATTAGAGTATGAAAATCATGTGCAATCCCTGTAACACCCATGAATTGTGAGCATGGGTAAATAGCAGGGAATACACTCTCTTCGCGATGAACCTTCATCTTCTCATGCACCACTATCTCATGTTGGTCTATTGCATATGAGTTCCACTCCATGTTCTGAAATTTTTAACAAATGACATAAAAAAATTGATTTTTAGCCAACTAAATGAGGGGAAACCACTATAGTGACTTGCTAGAGGCTTAAGCATGCATCAAAACTAGTTATCCTCACTTAGAACAAGCATTTAAACTCACTAAACATGATATCTACAGCAGCAAAATACTCAATATATATTCCACTAAACAAAATTCTACTTGGATAATCGGAGGAGTCACATACCGGAGAGTGAATACCCCAAATTTCAGCAACAAAGATGGGCTGCAGATGGAGATCGAAATTGCAGAGGAAGAACAGCAAGAACACGATTTTTTTGAATGTGGGAGTGTTTGGTCAGGAGAGAGGAAGGCAGGGGAGGAAGGAGAGTAAGTGGGGTGGCCAGGTGGGCCCTCACCATGTGCTGGCGCGGCCAAAGGGCTGCCGCGCCACCACCTCATGTGGGGGCATGGTGGGTCCCCCTGGTCAGCCTCTGGTACTCCCAGGTAGCTCTTCGAAAAATAGGAATTTTGGTATAAAAAATTTGAAATTCTGAGAATTTTTTTTTATTATTATTTCCTGGTATTTTGCATTAATAATTTTAATATTGAAAGATTTGTTTTCTAACACCAAATGCAACTAAACTTTGCAAACTAAATGATATTACAGTAGGTAAAACAAGTTTGAAAGAAAGAAAGTTGTTTAGCACTTTCATGCATTTAAAATGCACTTGTTAACAAGGTTGATCAAGTCTTACCACCAAATGAATTTTATATGACATAAAAGATTTAAACTTCGGGAGACACTCATGTTACCTTATATGGTATTGATATGGATCAAATAACAAGAGTTTTGAATTCTTCTTTATAAGGGCAATCAATACTTCCCACTTTTGATGGACCTCACATTAGTAATTGTATTAACTCCGGGCATTTTATCCATTTTCTTGGGGAAATAGACGGTATGTTCCTTGTCATTCACATTGAAAGTTACTTTTCCTTTATTGCAATCAATAACAGCCCCTGCAGTGTTTAGAAAAGGTCTCCCAATAATAATAGACATATTATCATCTTCAGGCATTTCAAGCACAACAAAGTCAGTCATGATTAAACAATTATAAGCCACTTGAACAGGAACATCCTCACAAATACCAACAGGAACAGCAGTAGATTTATCAGCCATTTGCAAAGATATATCAGTAGGTATCAATTTATCAAGGTAAAGTCTCTTGTAAAGAGAGAAAGGCATAACACTAACTCCTGCTCCCAAATCACATAGAGCAGTTCTAACATAATTATTTTTGATAGAGCAAGGAATGGTTGGTATACCTGGATCACCCAACTTCTTTGAAATCTTGCCATTAAAAGAGTAATTAGCAAGCATAGTAGATATTTCCTCATTAGGAATTTTCCTTTTGTTAGAAACAATATCTTTCATATATTTAGAATAAGGAGGCAACTTAATAGCATCAGTCAAAGGAATTTGCAAGAACAAAGGTTTCATCCAATCACAAAATTTAGTATAATGTTCTTCTTCTTTGGTTTTAAGTTTCCTAGCAGGAAAAGGCATTTGTTTTTGGACCCAAGGTTCTCTTTCACTACCATGTTTCTTAGCAATAAAATCTTACTTAGTGTACTTTTTATTTTTAGTGTGTTTTTCAGGTTCCTCTTCTATTTCTTCCTTATCTGAATTATCATTCTTATCATTATCATTGGCATTATTATTATCATTGTTAAGTTCATTACCACTTTCGGTTTCAGCATCAGAAACAGATATACTATTAGGATTGTTAACATGTTCAGAGGATTCTACAACAGTTTTATGTTTGTTCTTCTTTTTCTTAGAAGGAGCACTAGGTTCATTAATTTGTTGAGAATCTTGTTCAATTCTTTTAGCATGTCCCTCAGGATATAAAGGATCTTGAGTAGATTTACCACCTCTAGTTGTTACTTCACAAACATGTTTTTCTTTATCTATAGAGGCATTCATTAACATTTCTTTTTGCACTTTAGAAAGTTGATCAATTTGAGTTTGAACCATATGAAAATGTTTAATAAGTATTTTTACATCATTGGAGGTTCTATCAACAATATCATGCAAGTTACTAATAGCACGAGAGTTTTCTATTAAATGATTCTCAATTCTCATATTAAAATTACCTTGCTTAGCAATAAAAGTATCAAATTCATCTAAGCATTGATCAGGAGGTTTAGAGTAAGGAATATCTCTATCATCAAACCTTTGGAGAGAGTGTACCGCAATTACGGGTGAAGGAGGAATTGGCTTACATAATTCTTCTATAGGAGGTAAATTCTTCACATCTTCAGATTTAATACCCCTCTCTTTAAGAGACTTCTTAGCTTCCTTCATCACTTCATCATTTAATTCAATCATACATCTCTTCCTTGGTGTTGATGTAGGTGTTGGAGTAGGTTCAGAAATATTCCAATCACCATAATTCTAGCTTATCTTAACCATTAATTCCTTAGCTTCTTCTGGAGTTCGTTTCCTGAAAACACAACTAGCACAACTATCCAAATATGTCCTAGATGCATCGGTTAGTCCACTGTAAAATATATCAACAAGATCATTTTTCTCTAATTCATGGTTCGGCTGGCCTCTTATTATAGAGCAAAACCGTGTCCAAGCATCAGGCAATTTCTCATCCTCTTCTTGATTAAAGTTATAAATCCTTAGCAAAGCATCACGTTGAGCACTAGCAGGAAAATATTTCCGAAAGAAAGTATCAAGCAAACCCATAGGACTAGTAATGGAACCAGGAGACAAATTATTATACCAAGTTTTAGCTTCTCCTTTTAATGAGAAAGGAAATATTTTAGTGACAAAATAAGTGCGCATCTTTGTGTCCTCAGAAAATAACCACTCAAATTAGAGAGTTCATTCATGTGACAGCACTTTCATTTTCAGTTCCACAAAAAGGTTCTCTTTCAACAATAGCTATGTGAGCCAAATCAATAGAGAAATCATAATCTTTATCTTTAATGTTTATGGGAGATGTAGCAAATTTAGCATCAGGAGATAATTTATATCTAACAGCATGTTTTTCAAGAAGGCTTTTCATAGCACTAGCATCTTTAGTAGCATTAATCTCATCAACAAAATCATCATCAAGTTCCACATAAGTTTCATCGGGATCATCAGGAAAATACTCTCTAGACTCAGCTGAACTAGCAGAAGTATTAGAATTTTCAGCATTTTCAGTTTGTTTAGATTTATCAATTATAGCATCAAGAAAAGGTCCTACGGAACCATTTTCATCAAGCACAGTAGAAGCATCATCACAATTTTCAGAAGCATTTTCAGATTCAGCAGAAGTAATAGTACAAGTAGCATGCAGCGGTGAAATAAGCTTACTCATCACAGACGGAGAATCAAGTGCAGCAGCGGAACTCAGAGTTGTACCTTTTCTTGTAGTGGATGGCAGTATGGGAAACTTCTTATCACCAGGCTTTCCCATGATGAATGAATTCCAGAAAGCAATATCAATCTCAGGTGAACTTATAAATAAAGCTATGCTCCCCGGCAACGGCGCCAGAAAATAGTCTTGATGACCCACAAGTATAGGGGATCGCAACAGTCTTCGAGTGAAGTAAAACCCAAATTTATTGATTCGACACAAGGGGAGCCAAAGAATATTTATAAGCCTTAACAGATGAATTGTCAGTTCAGCTGCACCTGTGAATAGACTTGCTCGAGACAGATTATCAGTAGCAACAGTTTTATAGTAGTGACAGTAGTGAAATAACAGCAGCGGTGAAATAAATACAGCAGCAATGATTATAGTAGACAGCAGGATTAAAATACTATAGGCATAGGGACGGATGAACGGGCGTTGCATGGATAAGATAATTCATGTAATATCAAGACATAGGCATTTGCAGATAAATAAGATAAAGCATACAAGTATTTATTAACCATAGGCATGTGTTCCAATTTAGTTGTGCGTGCTCGCAATGAGAAACTTGCACATCATCTTTTGTCCTACCAGCCCGTTTGCAGCGGGGACTCAAGGGAATCTACTGGTAATTAAGGTACTCCTTTTAATAAAGTACCGGAGCAAAGCATTAACACTCCGTGAACACACGTGATCCTCATATCACAGCCATCCCCTCCGGCTGTCCCAATTATTGTCACTTTGGGGCCTTTGGTTCCGGACAATAATATGTGTATACAACTCATAGATATGATCTAAAACATTGATTATCCTCATGATACAATAACATGTTCAGATCTGAAATCATGGCACTCGGGCCCTAGTGTCAAGCATTAAGCATAACAAGTTGCAACAATGACGTAAAACACCGATAACGGATACTAGGCACCATGCCCTAATGATATTACAGCTATTACATGAACGATCTCATCCAATCCCTACCATCCCCTCAAGCCTACAGCGGGGAATTACTCACACATGGATGGGGGAAACGATGATGGTTGATGGAGAGGCGTTGGTGATGATGATGGTGATGATCCCCTTCGATTCCCCGTCCCGGCAGGGTGCCGGAACAGAGACTTCTGGTCCCCGAATTGAGTTTCGAGGTGGCGGCGGCGCACGGAGGTGTTTCTGGGAAAAGTGATTAACGCCCTCGCGTTTTTAGGTCAGAGGGACCTTATATCCGAGAGGGGGGTGCGAGGAGGCAAACGAGCCGCCCTCATGTGGTGTTGGCACGGCCAGGAGCCTGCCGCGCCAGCACCTTGTGAGGTGGGCCCGTTGCCCCCCTCCATCTGGCCTTCTGGCTCCGTGGGTCTTCGGGCAAAATAGGAACTTTGGCATTATTTCTGGTGTTTTTCTTGAAAGATGATTTTCTGCACAAAAACGAAACACCAGGGCAATTCTGCTGAAAACAGCGTTAGTCCGTGTTTGTTGCATTCAAAACACACAAGTTAGAGGCAAAACAATAGCAAAAGTGTTCGGGAAAGTAGATTCGTTTTGGACGTATCAAGACCCTTGTTGCTAACCAAAAGGCACCCATTGCAAAATGGGTACCTAAGTCAAAGAATTGATTGTGTGTAGGGCCTTGTTTCCGGCGGATCGAAATGGATAATTGATAGTGGGTGCACTAGTCACATGACCGGAAGCAAGGAGCTTGTAACGGAGTTGAAACCTAATGATGATCAAGTAACCGTTACATTTGGTGATAAATCAAAGTCTAAGGTAATGGGACTCAGCAAGGTGGTAGTGGCACCGGACATCACTCGTGTGAATGTCTTGCTTGTCGAATCCCTAGGTTATAACTTACTCTCCGTTCGTTCTTTAACTATGTTGGGTATTCCGTTCTCTTTGAAAAGGATATGGTTATCCGTATGCGGAGCAAGTCTCTCAAAGTTGCCATCGTTGGGTACGTTGAACGTGAGCTCTATGTGGTTGACTTCTCCGGAGTCACCACTTCTCATGAAATGTGCCTATTCGCTAAAGCGGACTTGGGTTGGTTGTGGCCTCGCCGCCTAGGCCATGTCAACATGAGAACTTTGCAAAGTCTCCAAAAAGGTGGCCATATCCTAGGACTAAAAGACCATGTTTCTTTCTCGAAGGATCGAATGTGTAGGGCTTGTGTTGAAGGAAAAATGCATGATTCCCACCATCCAAGCAAGACCATCATTTCGTCAAAGAGAGTATTGGAACTCCTCCATGTTGACCTCTTTGGTCCTATTCCGGAAGCTAGTCTTGGTGGGAAGAAATATTGCTTGGTTATAGTTGATGATTATTCAAGATACACATGGGTCTACTTCTTCAAGACGAAGATGGAGACTCAACAAACAATCATCGACTTCTCCAATGAAGCTCAACGTCAACACAATGTCCCATTCTTGGTGATTAGAAGTGACAACGGTTCCGAGTTCAAGAACTACACCTTGAATGAATTCCTTAGTGAAGAAGGGATTCGTCATCAATATTCTGCTGCCTATACTCCCCAACAAAATGGTGTAGCCGAAAGGAAGAACCGCACTCTCATTGAAATGGCAAGATCGATGATGGCCGAGTTCAAGTCCCCAAACAACTTTTGGGCCGACGCCGTCAACACCGCTTGCCATTCATCCAACCGGCTTTTCTTTCGCAAAGGACTCATGAAGACACCTTATGAATTACTTACCGGGAACAAGCCCAATATCTCTTACTTCCGAGTTTTTGGTTGTATGTGTTTCTATCCCATCAAAGGTGCACGCTTAGGAAAGTTTCATTCTAGGTCTCTTGAAGGGATGTTTGTTGGTTACGGTGCCGAATCCCATACTTATAGAGTCTATGACAAGGCTTCACGCATTGTCATAGAATCTTGTAGTGTGGTATTCGATGAGAATGATGGCTCCCTAGTGGAGCAAGTTGGTGTTTCCGATGCAGGTGAGGATCAACCTCAAGATGCTATCTTAAGGATGGGGGTGGGTTTCCACCGCCCCATTGAAGTTTATTATGAAGTTGATCAACAAGGACCAAGCTCTACGCAAGTGGTGGCTACTCCCTCATAGGAAACCCAAGGCAACAACACCGTGCCCAACACGCCCAACCAAGAAGATGTGCAAGAACCTCCAACTGTCCCAGGAATTCCCGGAGAACCGGAAAATCCGGTTCAACCTGATGTCGGAAAATCCGGTGGTTCGGAATTTCCGGTTCAGCCTGAACCCGGAATATCCGGTTCTGCTGAAATTCCCGGTGGCAGTTCGCAACAAGGCCAAGATCAACCTACTCCCTCATCTCCGGATATCACTCCAATGGTTGATCAAGGTCATCAAGTCAGTCAAGGCGGAGACAATAATGATCAAGATGATCAAGTGATTCCTCCCACCACAAGACGGGAGATCGAGATCCGCCGTTTGAATAGAGTTGGCACCGCTCAAGAATTGAGAGCCCTCTCTCTTGACAAGGTTCTTGGAGATGTGAGAAGCAAGGTTTCCACCCGAAAACAACTTGCAAGCTTTAGTGAGCATCAAGCCCACATCTCCATGGTGGAACCAAAGAAAGTCTTTGAAGCTCTTGAAGATCCGGATTGGCTTGAGGCCATGCATGATGAACTCAACAAATTCAAGCACAACAAAGTTTGGAATTTAGTAGAAAGACCCAAGGATTGCCGCAACGTTATCGGCACTAAGTGGATATTCAAGAACAAGCAAGATGAGCATGGCATTGTGGTGAGGAACAAGGCAAGATTGGTGGCTCAAGGTTTCTCCCGAATTGAAGGCATTGACTTTGGAGAGACCTACGCGCCGGTGGCTCATCTTGAGTCCATTCGTATACTTCTTGCCTATGCTTCTCATCATAACTTTAAATTGCACCAAATGGATGTTAAAAGTGCTTTTCTAAATGGTCCACTAAGTGAATTTGTGTATGTTAAGTAACCTCCGGGGTTTGAGGACCCTAAACTTCCTAACCATGTCTACAAGTTGGATAAGGCGCTCTATGGCCTTAAACAAGCCCCACGTGCGTGGTATGAGCACCTTAGAGAACTACTTGTAGACCGTGGGTTTCAAGTTGGGGAAATCGACCCCACCCTTTTCACTAAGAAAGTAAATGGAGAGCTTTTCATATGTCAATTATATGTGGATGATATTATATTTGGGTCTACTAACAAAGCATTTAACGAAGAATTTTCTAAGCTTATGACCGATAGGTTTGAGATGTCCATGATGGGTGAGATGAATTTCTTCCTCGGATTTGAGATCAAGCAATTGAAGGAAGTGACTTTCATCAACCAAGCAAAGTACATTCAAGACATGCTCAAGAGGTTCGGGTTGCTTGAGCTCAAGGGTGCCTCTACTCCAATGCAAACCAAGTGCCTCCTTGAGCTCAACCCCAAGGGTAAGGATGTGGATCAAAAGGTATATCGCTCCATGATTGGATCCCTTCTCTACCTTTGTGCATCTAGACCGGATATAGTACTAGCCGTAGGGGTGTGTGCAAGATATCAACCGGCTCCTAAAGAAAGCCATGATGTGGCGGTCAAGAGAATCTTTCGGTATTTGGCTTATACCCCAACCTATGGATTGTGGTACCCCAAGGATGCACATTTCTCTCTATGTGGGTACACGGCATCTGATTGGGCGGGAGATCATGATGATAGGAAGTCAACCTCAGGTTCTTGTCAATTTATTGGGAGGTCATTGGTAAGTTGGTCTTCTAAGAAGCAAAATTGTATATGTCTCTCCACCGCCGAAGCCGGATATGTTGCCACCGCAAGTTGTTGCACATCATTGCTATGGATGAGGCAAACTTTAAAGGAGTACGGTGTCGATTGCGACAAAGTGCCTCTTCTATGTGACAATGAAAGTGCCATCAAGATTGCATACAACCAGGTGCAACATTCAAGAACCAAGCATATTGAGATCCGCCATCATTTCATAAGGGATCATGTGGCCCGAGGAGACATTGACTTATCTTATGTGGGCACAAGGGATCAATTGGCGGATATCTTCACGAAGCCCCTTGAGGAAGGAAGGTTTTGCTTTTTGAGGAATGAGCTCAATATCATTGATTCAAGGTCCTTAGCTTGATGGCTTGTACACACACCTAGGGCGCAATAGTATCTTATTTTGTCTAGATGTAGGCATGAACATAGGGGGAGTGCGGTCCTAATACATTGGACCATCCCTCCCCCCATTATGCCAATAGTAAGTGTTCTTTTATCTCTATATTCATTCTTATGACTAATGAGCTAAAATGACGAGTATTGGTTATGTACCCAAGATATATCTTCGCGGTGACATGCCATACGCTCCTACATGGTGGCTTCGGCCACCGCCCTCTTCGTCTAGAAGAGTTGGTGTTATTTGGAGCTTATTGATGCTTTTTGCATACTTGTTCACGCATGTGGGAAACCTACTCAACTTGGCGCTTTATGCTTTTTGGTTGTTGTAAGTTGAGTGTGGTGTACCAATGACAGTTTGGAAATATATCCTAAGCCTATCCTACCCTGAAAACATTTCTCTCTATTGCACACAAGTCATCCGTTGAAAACTGGAAAGTTTGGTTCAGCAGGTCGGAATATCCGGTCTGTGTTCAGACCGGAATATCCGGTGACTCGGAATATCCGGTGTAAGTTACATCCGGAATATCCGGTCGGGCGGTTTGTCTAAAAAATATAAGGGCAGGCTCGGGGTGAAGGGCTCATTCGCACCCCTTCTTCCACCCCCGACCTGCTCCTTCTCCAGCCGCCGCCCCTGCTGCTCCAAGCCTCTCCCGGAGCACTCCGACCGCCGGGGAACCTCTTTCTCGGCCGGATCTGCTCCTCCTCCACCCCGGGAACGTTCTCCTCCAAGCAATGTCCTCAATGGATGAGGGTAACTACCACTTTCCCTAACCCTAGGTGCTTGCACTTGGATCTAGATGTGGAGTTATTTGTTTTGAAATTGCTTGGTAGAGGTTGTTCCTAGTGCCATTCCCTGTCATCTACATACATTAGTTTTGCATTTTGTTGGATCGATCTAGTTTTAGACGGAGTCAATCTCAAAACTGCATTGTTTTCCGTCAGACCGGAATTTCCGGTCTGAACACGAACCGGAATTTCCGGTCTGAACCTGAAAAGTGCAATTTTCAGATTTCCTCATGTTTAGCTATATGTGATCAACTAAATGCCTACCTAATGTGTGTATGCACTCCTGACTTGTGTGTACTTACCTTGTGCTATCCATCTATGCTAAATTCACAGGTGATTCGAGTGGGAGTCCTACTCCTCCCGTGAGTGGAAGACTCTCAAGGAATGTCACTCGCAAGGTCCGTGCCACTAAAGGAAAGGGTAAAGCAGTTGCCTCCTCTAGCAAGCCCAAGTCCAAGAAGAGAAAGGATGTTCCTCCTCCTACTCGCCGTCTGCCGTACACAAAGATGAGTGCAGTTGACTATGCTCAGTTTCGTCAAAGAGATTGGTACCTTAGGCCGAGTGATGAAGACCTCGATGATCGCAGTTTTTTGTGCAAAGAGCACGAATACGTCCTCAAGGACGTCTATTACACCTTGAAGAAACCCATCCGCAAGATGCAGCCCTACAACCTTCAGGCTCTACAGAAGAAGGCCTCATTTGTTGAAGCCATCCATCTTATCAAGGCTATGGGGTTGGAGAGACTTGTGGTCACCCGCTGCGACTACAACTCTCAGCTTGTGCTGCAGTTCTTTGCCACTCTTGTGATGAAGGGTGACTCAAAGAAGACCATCAAGTGGATGACTGGCGAGACAGACTGTGAGTCTGACTGGTATGAGTTTGCAAAGGTGTTGGGTTACTCGTTTGATGGTGGCAATCCTCAAGGCTACCGCATGCACCACACCTACCGCCTCAACAAGAAGAAAACCGCACATCTCTATGGTGAGGGTGCAGTTCCCGGTCTCTCCAAGGACTTGCTCCCTCTGTATGATATCCTTGTGCGCATTCTCCGGGAGAATATTGCTTCGAGTGGTGGAAACAATGATAATGTGGTCTCTCCCCTTTGCAACTTGCTCCTACATGCCCACAACATTGCTATGAGCACCGATAAAGATGCGGATTGGAGCGTTGATGTGATGGACTACATTCACCATGAGATGCATGAGGCCATGACCACTACGGGCACCATTCCCTATGCTCCATACATCATGATGCTCATCAAGCACAAGTTCCCCGACCATGATCTTAGTGATGATGACTTGGAGGTCCATGACTTCAAGCAACTATATGAGAAGAGGACAGTGCCCAAGCCCCCAAGTGTGCCAACTTCTTGGTCCACTCGGGGTGGTTCGTTCATGGGTGATGCTCGGAGGGCTGCTACTCCCTCTTATGCCCCCTCCACCTCCGGGCATGTGAAGAAGCTGAATGGGTTCCAACGCAACATCCTGTGCATGAACATCGACATTCGCAAGGAGCAATACACAGCTTACAAGGAGCGCCGCCAATCTGCCCACAATCAAGAGATGATCCTCCATCACATATCTGGCTCACCTGCTCCTACTGAGCTCACACCTCCTCTCTCCTATGCTCTGTGGAACCAGGGTTCTATGGCTCCGTGGTCTCAGTTTGAGAGCGATCTTGGTGGCAGCTCCTACACCACGGGACAGGCTTATAAGGATGTTTCTTCAGATGAGGATGATGATGAGGATGAGGACGATGATGAGGATACCCCTTCCGAGTGATGTTCTTCATGGGACGTAGCATCGCTCTTCTTCCTTTTTGGCGTTTCGATGCCAAAGGGGGAGAAGTTGATCTATTAGGAACGGGGATTTGCATGGGTTCGGGCACAAGCATATGCGTTTATCATTCATTTGCGCTTGTGTCCATTTATCTTATTTGTGCTTGTTGAACTATTTATGCTTGTTGAACTATTTATGCTTGTTGAACTATTTATGTGAACCTTTGTGTGTAATGGGTACCCATGCTATCTATTTGCTATCTATGGGTGAGACTTCAAGGTTATTGTGTTGGTATTCAAATTCATTCTTATATGCACAAGGTATGAACTCTATCCAAGTCTCATAGTATACCATGGTTATATATGTATTGCCTCATTATTGCTATGATATCATGTGTTCTCTAGTGGAAAAATGCTCTTGTCTATTGTGCTATCCTTTGTCTAGATGTTTTCAAGTATGCACATGTTTAGGGGGAGCCATTTTTATCATGAGCATGATATAGCATTGTTTTTCATTGCAAATCTTTGTATTGTCATCTAACACCAAAAATGGGGAGATTGAAAGAACATTTCTTAACCCCTAGTGTTTTGTGTGTTAGTTAACAATACCAATGATGTACTAATTATAATGCTAAGTATTTCAGTTAGTGTATGATTAAATATCATATGCATCAAAGCCAAAAATGCAAAGAAGAAGTGGTTTTGGAAAAGTTCCAGGAACCGGATTATTGGAGCCGGAAATTCACAGGGCCGGAATTTCCGGGTCCCCAGAACTTCGCAGAAAATTGGCTAAGGAAAAGTTGAAAAGTGGTTCTGGCTCGAACCGGAAATTGTTCTCGGAAATTTCCATCTACCGGAAATTCCGAGTTCTCCCAGAAGACCACTCCGGAAACGACTAAGGAAAGAAGACGAATACGTTCTGACTTCAACCGGAAATTGTGCTCGGAAATTTCCATTTACCGGAATTTCCAAGTGCACCCAGAAGAGCCCTCCAGAAACGACTAAGTCAAAGTTGAGAAGCGTTCTGCCTTCAACCGGAAATTGTGCTCGGAAATTTCCATCTACCGGAATTTCCGAGTGCACCCAGAAGGACACTCAAGAAACGGCTAAGGAAAGAAGAGGTTTTGGTTCTGGCTCTAGCCGGAAATTCTGGTCGGATATTTCAATCTTCCGGATATTCCGGGTGACCGGAATTTCCGAGTCTGACTTATACCGGAATTTCCGGGTGGTCGAAGCAGCCAACGGTCAGATATTGGGGAGAGCTATAAATACCCCCTCACTCCCTTAAGAACAGCCAGCTCTCTGATTTTCTCTCTCCCCATTCTCAGGAAAGCTCAAAACATCAAGATCTCCCAATCCCCCCACTCAAATTCGTTGATCTTTGGAGGATTGAAGGAGAAGGCCCCGATCTACTACTTCACCGAAGCGATTTGCATTTACTCCCCATTCACTTGAGGATTTCGTGGCTAGGGTTTTCATTGGGAAAACCTAGTTCACCATTGTTGCCTTCTTGGTGTTACCTTGACCTTTTGTGTTCCTTGACCTGTTGTGGTCATGTTGAGAGCCCCCAATTAAGTTGTGGGTGTGTGCCTCAAGCTTGTTGTAAGGGATTCCATCTCCGCCCCAAAGGGGATCAATAGTGGAAGGTGAACTCGCAACCTTTGTGGTTGAGTTCATCGGAGAAGAAGGTGAGCCTTGGTGGCGTTGTGGTCAACCTGTTGTGGTGACACATACCTCTCCAACGAGACGTACACCCTTGTGGTGGAACTCGGGATTATACCTTCGTCTCCGCGTGCTTCACTCGGTTCCCCTATTCCTTACTCCCTTACTTGCTTGTATCGCACTTATATATATCTTGTATCTTGTTTATTGCTTAGCTTGTCATTTAGGTAAATTCACCTTAGTTGCATATCTAGAGAATTTACCTTTGTGTCAAGCCTAAATTGAAAAAGAGTTAAAATTTGTAATAGCACCTAGGTGCCGGATTCCCGTTCAGTTTCTGGAATCTACAGCTCATGGAGCGCTCGCTCGGCTCAGCTGGACAAATTTTCTAACCAATGCTGCAAAAGGTTCGAGACTCTACAAGAAGCACAAGAAGCTTACTTTCATGTCCTTGGAAGAAGAGATCCCTCTCCTCTGTGAGAGCAGCAAAGAGAGAGTAAGCAACTCTGGGGTCAAAGTTGAAGGCCTGATTGCATGTGGCGGTGTCAAAGAATTCATAATCGACGTGTTACTTGTGAATCTGTATGATCCTTAAACCATAAAGTGGGCTGGTAAGCGCACCACTTGGACGTGCAAGGTAAGCGGAACAACCACAAACTAGACAATCAAACACAGTGGTTTATGGCTTTAGACACCAATCTGGGCATCTAAACATGAGCATATTGCATTTCTGCTCCCAGCCGAACGGGACATGTAAATTATGGCCAACCAAACGGGTTGCAAACATGGGTCAGCCCACGTTTTTCCAGGGCCAGACTGGGTCCGGGCCACGGAGACGGGAGCGCAAATTTTGATGTGGGTAACCAAAGACGCCCTTTAAAACCAGGTAGACGCAATGCTATGTTTGTGTTACAATATGTCTCCCTAAGAGAAGAGGAATGGATGTGAACTGAACGGTCAGGTGGCAGCCAAACCGAGCAGACTGAAGCCGAACAACCAGTCGTTTCGTAGTCGTCGTCCACTAGTGTAGCCGAACATCTAGCAGTTAAATGAAAAATGTTTTAGCTTCTGTAAAACCATTCATGTGTGACAAAAATAAAATGTTTCAGCTTTTCAGACACTGCAAGCAGTTTCAGTCAGTTAATCATTGCAATACCATGGATTAATATTCACTTTTGGAGTAGTGTAAATTATCACATTTTTTCTTATCTGGCGTGTAATTATTTGAAGCAGTCAGTGGATGGTATTTTTAGCCAGAGGATACGCACTCATTGCCCTTGTATGGTGCTCTTTTAATGTCCTTCTTACTGTGCCCAGTCTTTTTCTTTCTGGTTTCGTCTGACCATGAATCATACAATGTAATAGTTGGAGCTAGCACTAAGTTCTGTTAGGCTCGACCAGTGTTTTAAAGTAACAAGCAAGATCAAGCACTTCCAGCGACAACATTGAAACATTTCGTTTTCTCAGGTAGGCAGTCCAAAATTGTTCAAGCAGGTATCCATCAAAGAATATTTCTCAACAACTTAGCCCCATAAACGTAATGCAAAATACTGCCAGGAAATAAACAAAGGGCCTTAAAAGTACGAATGAAGTAATTGAAAGGCTTATGCACTGTTTTAGCAGGATGTTAAGATTTCTTATGTTCCTGGTCTGGTAGGGAACTCTGTAGGGCCTGTCGGTATTGCCATTTCTGTTACATTTTTTTTGACAATGGCCATTTCTGTTACATGTATTCTGAATACTATTACACCAGCTTATTCCAACTTGGCAATGTCATAGCCAACACATATTTCTTGATGCTTAAACATAGGTGTCGTAGAGATATTGTGTAAGAAATGCAATTTTATTTGCAGTAGATGGTAATAGTAAGCGGTCAAATCCTTGACTGGCTTTTGTCCAATTGTCTGGTACCCCACTTATGAACTAATCCAAAATAGGGAAGATACGTTTTTCTGAAAAATGTTCTGGCTTTAGGGTGATGATAGCAAAAACATGTATGGAGCTGTGGGACTGACTACAATGTTAAAACACTGCAGCACTGCCATCTTAAAAAAAATCTCTAATAATAGAGGTACTAACATCCACACTGCTTTTTTCCTTGCATCGTATGGTTGATTCCAAGTCACAAGAATTTATATTGTATTTACGTTGAGTGGCATGTAACCCTTACACATGTCAGTCTTAGGTTCGCCTAATGAGAATGTAGTCTGCCAAAATTCAGCACTTTTTTATAAGAGTTCCATCTGTCGGTGTGCGAATTGCATCTTTGATGACAGTCAGTACCAATTTTCTTTGATGTTTTAATGGTGGTTGGGATGAGCTTAAAGGCGCCACCAAGTGCATTATCTGTTAATCAAGTACAAGTTCAAATCCACATTTCGCTTTCAGGGCATGTCGCTGTTGCAGATACTCTGCTCTCCATTTTGGTTATGCCTCCATGGCTCTCTTGCTGGTACCTTGACTTGGCAGTAATACTAGCTTGCACCTCCTTTTCCATGACGCAGACCTCCTACTATCCCTTTGCTGCACTCTCTTTCCTCGAGGTTGACCTGCCACTTGATCACTACCGGATGCTGCTTCAAGGCACTTCTTGTGTGCCACATGGCAAGGTCGCTAGGTCAGCCTAAGCATAATTTTTATTGTGCACTTGTTTGTTCCTTTGCAGCTCATGGTGATTTTACGGGTATCTGCATAGGTCTTACTTTTATAATATTGTTTTGGGTGAAAAATAGGTAACTTGCTGCTGTCAAAACTGGAGTTTGGTTGCATTTCTGAACAATTGGACCGTCGTTTGTAGTTTGCTCCACCATATAAGCCAGTACGTCTCCCTGTCGTGGGTACTAGCGCCGCACCCCTCATCGCACCCCTTCGCGTCGCTCCCCAGGGCGACGCAAGGGGCCAAACCCTAGCGCCGCCAGAGGCCCCAAGACGGCGGCCCTTTCCGCCGCTGCCGCCGGCGTTGGTCGCGGTGGCGGCGGGCCCGGTGCCCAAGGCGCCTGGGTGGGAGGATCGCAGCGTTTGCTCTCGGGTGCGGCTGGGGCGGTGCCCGTGGAGAGGCTAGCAGGCGGGGGTCGAGGCGGCGGCTGCCATCTCCGCCATGGGGGATTGCAGGCAGGGGGCGGAGGTCTCCGACCCGCTCTCGTGATGGGTGGTGGTGGGTCGTGGATCTGATCCCCGCTCAGATTCATCACCAGCTCGGCCGGTGACGTGTTGAGGGCCGGTGAGGGGCTACTGGAGGGGGCCTCTACCGGTTTCCGGCGACGGTGTGCGTACGCGGCGCCGTACAGACCCAATCAGCTTCCAGCTTGGTTCGATGGGACTGCCGGTGAAAGCGAGCCAATTCATGGCGGATGATGGCGGCGTGCAAACGTCGCTCCCTTGTAGAAGGCATCATCAGTGCAGCTCTCGCCCCTTGATTGGACTGATCCAGGGGAAACCCTAGATCCGGATCAAACGGATCGGACAATGACGATGTTCTACATCGTTCTCCCTCTTGAGGGCATTGTTTTTGGATCAGGCTGGCTGGGAGGGCCAGGAGGTGGCGTTGCGAGGCATCTAACACGTCGGCGACGGCGAGTCTTGGCGGCGCGGTGCAGCGGAGTCTCGTTGCTGGACGTGTGAAGATGGTAGCATGCAGATCAGATATGTTGTCTGACGTCGTGACGACGCCGACGACATGCCTGACAAGGTCAATACTTTGGTCCTTTCCTGGAGATGATGGTTTTGAGGAAGACGGTGGCGGCGATTTCTGTAGCAGGTGCATCGATGCCGCTAAGAGTCTGCTGGACTGGTTGTGCCCCTTTGTCGCTAGCGGGCGGCTTGGTGTGGACTTCAGTTTTTTGATGATGTGCGTTGGTGTGTTGTCAGGGTATTCGGCCCTATTCGTGGCCACCCCTTCATCCAGGTTGTAGGGTAGCGAGCCGTCGCTAGTTTTGGTGGTTAGCTTCGGGTTGATCTTTGTATTCCTCTTGTAACGTGTTGTTAAATAATTGCGGATGGCTGTGGGCATCACTCGGCGAACCAGTGATATGTGCTAGTCATATATCTCTTTTGTAGGGCATGTTCGGATCTCCTCACCTCCGCTCCAGAATTTTGCACCCGAGGAGCTCGGTCTTGGCTGCTCCGAATTTTGCACCCGAGGAGCTCGGTCTTGGCTGCTCCGCGAAAATAGGCTGCAGATCCGTCCGCTCCGGGAGCACGCTTGCGGGAGCGGAGGGAATCCGAACGGGCCCGTAGTTTACCTAGAACTGTAAACACGGTGTGGTTTGCAGAACTGAAGGTATGAGACATTTAGACTTTCAGGGAGACAACGGGTTGAAGACCTGATTCGAAAGGAGCGTTTCAACGTTCGCCTAAGTTTTATTTTTTCATAATGTTTGTCTAGGCTAATATGGGCCAGCCTCCCACACTCGTCTCGCAGGCCAGCCCACATATCCACACGGCTCAAGGCCCACATTACTAACACACTACCGACAACACAAAACGCTACAGTTAACTGAGCCCTACCTGCAAAAAAAACATTACTGAACCTTTATGGCTCAACACTTCGTCAGATAATACCATCATCAGGTGTTACAGGAGGATTAGACAAGGCAAAGCTAGAGTGCTATCGCACCTTTTTTCACACTGAAAATTCTATTGCAGAACGAACGGGGCCAACATACGGGACACTGCAGGGTTCACATATCTATATACCCGATACACGCACCAACTATGCCACGAAAAGCTCTCGTCTCGATTGGCACTACAAAATACCTGCGACTCATCCGGTTAGACCTGCGTAACAGGTAGGAGCAAGCATTTCCGCCAAGGCGCAACTCACCGGCAGAACAGATTAGCAGTTCTGACAGATCAAGGATAATGTGGTCAAGCCACGTCGGGGCTATCTGCCACTGCAAGCAGCCTCTCTTCCAGGGGAGCAGACAGAGTATCTTCCGATCTTGCTCTTAGGGCACCTGGGTTCATCTTCCGGATCACCTCCCTCGTGTAGATGAAGATCTTATGAACCACATCGCAGAACTCACTGTATGAACAAAGAGATTCGAGTGAAACCAGTTTTTATTATGCATACAGATCTTCTCAACAACAACAAAGGAAACATTGAGGGTACTCACTTCCACGGATCATCCCCAACAAGCATCATATCACCATCAGTGTCGGTGTACACAACCATCCAGTTCTTGCAGGAACCGTTCAGCTCACCATGGAAGTCAAACATCCGATCCAGTTCAGCAATCAACTCATCGTAGCATGTGAACCTCATCAGATCTACCGACCTGCCAAGTGCAATTCCTTGCTTGTGGACCTGAAATGGACAATCTCAAGCCATACTCAACACATAAAAGATAAAAGCAAATGTGGCCGGGGTTAAACAAACTGAGCGGAACATTCCATTCTATTCATACAATCTCAGAAACAAAAGTTTCTTCAAACTAAAAGTTTTCATGGTCTTCTGATGATACTTTCATTTGTAGTATATGTTGGCAGCTAACTTATTAGTAGTTATCTAATCAGGACTGCTAACTTATTAGTTGGCTTTAGACGAGTGTAAGTGTACTGTATATATTGGCCCTTTGGCCTGAAATAGCGACATCATTTTTCTTCCTTTTTTTATTAGATAAAGATCATTTATCTTCCTATATTCCAAGTAGTATAATAGATCAACACAGGCCATTTTTGCAAGGCATATTACATATTCAAAAACATAGTATCTCAAGGATGGAAAACAATGACAACATGATGCCACTATCAAGTTACTATGGCCATTTTTTAAATATTTGTTAGGTTGCAGCCATAAAAGCTGTTTGCTGATGACGTAAAGCAGGGTCAAACAAGAAACCACCATAGGCATGAGAAATTAGTTTAGCTATTTATTATCAGAGAGATTAAATACCAACCAGGTTTTTTATGTTTAAACGTACGACAAAATTAGCTTCTCGTTACATGCAACAATATTGCACAGCAAGTAACAACACATGAAGCATACCCTCTAAACTATTCACAAGAGATTCGGCTCACTGAGAATTTCACATGGCTCAATAAAAATAAGGTATAACAGTAGCAAGAGTAGTATACCTTCTTGCAGCTTCGGGTGGACGAATTTTGCATTTTACTCTGTGTGTTTCTCATAGCTTCTGGACAAGACTGGTGTTTCACCATACCAGAATCTGACTGAGTTCCATCAAGTGGATTCACAAGTTTGGAAGGATCACAACTATTATCAACTAGAGGCTCTTTTGCTGAACGAGGGGTTTGGGGCTTCCAATCATGTGCAACATTTGGAGAGGATATCAGAAGTTCAGACTTCCCAGGGCTGTCAAGAGGAATCCCAAATAACATGCACGGAGAACCTTTAGTTTTCCGGAGATCTTGAGCAATGACCAATGGCTCCGCCTTGGTTAAATTCGACGAGGCGTCATCTATGTGGGAGCTCAGCTTAGCATGGTCAAACCAACTAGAAGGGCACTGATCATTGCCACGGGCCTGAAGTGAAGTGAAATCTCCATTCCAACTAAACTTTGCATTTTCTGTCCTTTGAGGGAGTGTGTTGTCATGCGTCGTCATATAAGTACGCCGGTTCAGCCCAAAACCGGCATTAGGAGCCATAGAAGACCATGTGTCAGGCAACGCATTGCGGTTAACTTGTTGGTTTGGATAATGAAGATTGATTATGTTCCAGGTGTTCGAACTATTCTCAGATATCTGACTAGGAAAATAACACGGTGAGTTCTGTGTATCTTTAAGTGGTTGGAATCCCGATAGCATGTCACTGTGACCTACAGGCTTTTGCATCTGGACACAACCTTCAGAATTTAGGTTCCTCTGAGCAGCTACGCTACTTTTCTCTTGATCAGGTGCAGAATGCCACATTGTAAGTTTTGCAGAACTCTTCAAATCATTATTATCGCCAAATCGACTTTCAAGTACTGCACTTTCTTGTCTCTGGAAGGTCCTCGGAAGACTATTTTGGTGCGAGTTTGCAACGATTTTCGAAGAAACTAGGTGAGAAAGGAACACATGTATTAGTAAATAGTAATGGAAGGCTGACAGTGGCAGCAGTAATAACTGCACCAGTTGAAGAACAACAACAAGGTCAAAGTCAAACCTTCTCTGTTTACAGAAGAAGAAACTATAATATTTGGACGAGACCTCTTGTTTCTGGGTGCTTGCAGGGGGTTGACAGGAAGAGGGCTAACCGCAGGTTCGATTTGCCAAGGGGAAACTCTGTCAGGACGAGGAACAGAAGAAGCTTCATCCCACCGCACCTAATTCACAAGAAAATATTAGCATATGCCGAGATAACACGATTGGTTTCATAAGAAAAAAAGAACATAAGATGTGTACCTTAAGAGAACGCCATTTTGAGTCAGCCCAGCCAGATGGGTCAGAATCACCTATTCCAACTATCGTGCCACTGAATCTGACAGATGAGAATTAGGGTTAAAGTTTTATGCCATCTCCTAATGAACTGTCTCTCGTTCATTAGTAAATGCATCACATGTTCATTAAAGGTTGCAACAGACAGCTGCTTACCTTTGCTCTGCAGCCTCCTCACCTTCAAATCTCATCTTAAATCGCATTCCTATTGAATGATTCTGTTTCAGCGATTCATCGTACCAATCACACGGGACAACAAATTCGGCCGGACTGATCCTGCAAGATCAGTGTAAATAACACATATGAGGCATGCAACTGGTTATCACATTGATGTACCAATGGTTACAAGAACTTCCATCTATCATGTAAAGGGATCTGAAATTTCATGCAAAAATTAAGCAACAAATTTGGTACAGAACTTCTCCTAAACTAAGCACTGACATAAGATTCATATGCCTACAACTAACACAAACCTTGGTTTGTAGTAGACAGTGAACATAGACCCAGTGTTCACAGCATGCCATGCTGTTGCAAGGACACCAAGATGCATACTATGGCTTGATATGACTGAAGATGGAATATTTGCTTGTTGTCTCATTGCACGTCGCACTCCGACACGTAACTCCCCATTCTCACCTCTGATCATAGCATATAAATGAAGGGACATTGGTTGATAAGTCTCAAAAACTAGAGGTGAGCAGAAGCCACATGAATTGTTCAGCATGGCAAGCAAACCTGAGAAATATGAAGGCATCCCCAGCAATAAGACGCTTGCTACTGACAAAAACACTCCAACCGCTCTGCAAAAGGTGTCTTTTTGGCTGGCCTGAATCAAGCAAACATATATGTGAGATTTCCGTAAATACTAAAGCAAGAAAATTAGAAGAAAAAATGCAATTCGTATATGGGCAGTGGACTATGTAATCTTTGCAGAAAGAACTAAGTACGCAAACAATGATTTGCACAAGGAAATAATTGTCATTATCTACAAAATATCAAATTCAGTCACATGCAAATAAGAGTAACTGAAATATTGAATATGTATTGCAAGAAACAATGCAGTTAAGATCAAAATAAATAGGTCACTACACAAATAACTTCGCATAGTACAAACAACTAATATCATTAAGTGTGCAATGCTGTCATAAGGGGCAAAAACATTAAAGAACAGGACACGTTCTTTAAGAACAAATCCTATAGAAGCAGAAGGATGATTATCACCTCGGAAGATGTGACGGAAGCGCCACTCGACCCCATGCAAATCTTTGGCCATCAGCTCTTGAGTTGGCGGATGCTGACTCATATCCTGATCAAGGAGCACATCAAAGACATCAGTATCATTAACCCAACAAAAGGCAGTCCTATACCAACAACAATGTAAGCAACATCAAGCCGAAGGTTCCAAGGGCCTTACCAGTGGTGGAAGGCACTCATCTGCGTGGCGGCGCAGCACCGAGAATCCACCATGTGTGCTTGTGTCCGAGGCAGTCAGTGTCTTGCAGAAGGAGTGCACACAGGGCCGCTCATTCGCAGGTGGTGGTGCAGCAGGCACCTCCTCCTCCTTCTCCGAGGAGACATTTTCATTTTTCTGCTGTAAATAGAAAGAAGCATAACACTTTTTAGTGCACCAAACCTAAACCCACACCAAGCATAAGCAGAATGGACTCACCTTCTCAGGAAGCAGGGTGAGCTGGGCATACACCTCATCACTATCTTGCTCAGCCTAGCAAAAGGAAGAGCGATCATACATCTAAAGTCTAAACCACAAACTGCTACTAGAATAAACTGTGTAAAGAAGGGGATTATAGTACAGGGCTGCTGCTACCTTCAGCTCGACGTTCATGACCTTGCACGGGATCTTCCATGGCAGATTGTAAAGCGGTGCTCCCTGCTGCTGGGCGACCTGGTTGGTCGACGCTTCCACCTGAAAATTGATGCAGAAACAAGCATAAGCCACGGGATGAGCGCTCGAAACCACAGAGCAGAGTGAGAACAATGAGCCGAGACGTTTCCCTGACAGTTAGTAAAACTTTAATTAAGAATGCCACAACACTGGGCAGCGACTAATAAAAAATTAAAAAGGTACTGATGCTATTACCCTTCCAGGCACTAAAGAAAGACCAAATCTCTTGAGTCAAGAAGATCAACAATTCAGCCAAAAGGCGCGGCGCGCCCTATGTCGAACAAAAACAAAGAACTTTGGCGGATTCGCCAATGAAAGACAGGAATTCGATACCGAAGCAACGCCTAGTTTCTGCCGGCTCGGAATTTCCCAGATCGGGGGGAAAGCACAACGACCAAATTGCGTAACCCCGCGCTAAAACCCCCGAGACCAGCGCAATTTCGCGGGGATCACAGGTAAGCACGTGAACCCCCCAAATTACGCGATAATTCAACATGCCAGCACCCGAATTTCTCGGAAAACATAAGGGAAAGCCCCAGGTTGGCATCCGCCTCGCCGCCGGTACCTGCTCGATGTGCCCCTGCGGCAAGTAGAAGACCCTCTCCCCGACCGCCGGCACATTCACCAGCGGCCCCGCGCACGTCTTCCAAAGCTCCGTGAAGAGCACATCCGCTGCCGCTGCCCCTCCGGACCCTGCACAGCCCGTAAGAAAGCAAACCAAATCCTCAATTCCTCATCACAAACAGCACGATCCCAAACCCACACCCGCCAAGGCAACACCACTCGACAGAAACAAGAGCAAGAGCAAGCAATCACCTCCGCCGGCCGTACCGTCGGCCGCCGTTGATGCAGCCATGGGATCGCTCACATCCACCACTCCCCTCACTCGGGCAAAACCCGAATTACACGAAGCGGAGCGCGAATTCCGACTTGCGAACCTCGGCCGTTCCTCCTGGCAATTCCGGCGAGCCCGTCCTTGGTGATTTGGGGAAGGGCCGGGGAATTTGAGTACTAGCTAGGGAGAGCAACGGAGCGAAGGCGGCGTCAGTTTCGTGTGTCTCGACTGTGTGTGTGAGTTGAGTGTGTGGCGAGTGTATCAGTTTTGCTTGCCTCGGGGAGGGGAGCGGTGAGATTACCGCCAAAGGTAGACGCATTATAGCTGGCCAAACGGGCCGGGCCAATCGGGCCGGCCTGAGGCACGCCTTTTTCAGCACGGCCCGAGGCACGCCTTTTTCAGCACGGCCCAGGCACGGCCCGGCCCGTGACCAACCGTGCCGTGCCGGCACGTGGCCCGTGCGTGCTCGTGCCCATCTTCGTTCTGGGGCACGTGGGCCGGCCCGGCACGGCACGCCAGATGCGTTCGGCACGCCAGGCACGACTCCTCCTTCTTCCGCTCGCCGCCGCCTGCTCCTCCTCCTTCCTCCAGCGCTCGCCGCCGCCTCTTCCTCCCTCCCGCTCGCCGCCGCCTCCTGCTTCCTCCAGGGCCACCTCTCCAGTCTCGCTTCGCGGCCCCGCGACCCACGGCACCCCGTCTTCACCGTCTCCGACGACGCCACCGGCCTACGCTCCCTCGGCCTCCTCTGGCGCGGAACGGCGGAAGGACGCCGACCGTGGGCCGACCGTGCCGTGCCGTGCCGGGCCGTCGTGCCCGTCGCGTGCCGGCGTGCTCGTGCCCGAGGTCGGGACGAAGCCCGTGTACCGGCACGGCACGGCACGAATACAACCGTGCCGCTCGCGTGCCGTGCCGTGCCGTGCCGCCCGTTTGGCCAGCTATAAGACGCATACAGCCGGCCGGGCCGAGCACCGGCAATTTTTTCCTTTTCTTTTTTGATGAGTACGCCAGATCGAGTCGTACCATAGGCTGAATTTTGAGTACGAGAAGGATTACAAATTGCTACGAACAACAAAAGCATTAACAACTCCACGCCCGGGCTAATCCGAAAACAGCCACCACAGATCTTATACTTACACAGTTAATCATTAATTGAGCACCAAAAGCACGTCTCGATCGACACATGGAGCCTCCCAAAATCGACAACTCACACTGGACGACGCATCATCCACCCTCGAGAAGGCAAGCGGATGAAGGGGCTTGGTTGGCCCCAAGAAATGTATCGTATTGGACTCCCGACGACATCGTACATTTCGATCCTAACGATCAACCTTGGACAACGACAAGCACTGCAGGAGCGCAAGAAAAAACCTTGAAGCCAGGTCACCAACCGGATGCTCCCTACACAGGGACGACGTCAACACGCCGCTAGCACGCGCATCCAACTCTGAATCTAGGCTTTCGCCCGATGATCTCAACCAAACAAAAGAGAGGGAGATAGAAGTGTCTGACACACCTAAGCAGCGCCTCCAAGAAAGGGAACGAGACTCACAAGCTTCGTCACCACCAACACCGATCGAAGACAGGCAAGACTTTCGGTTGTATTGTCGCACACCTCCCTTCCTGTCCACCAGCTTGGGGCAGCCATCCTTATTGTTCAGATCGCCGCCACTACAGCACCTCGCGTTGGTAGCCATACCATCGCGGTCCTTCAACACCAGCACTGTCGTGAAGACGTGATCATCTTCCACCTCCATCTTGCCCGAGGATCCACAGCCCCGGACCACCCCATACACATACCAGAGACGTCTGCACCCCGTGACAATCGTCAAACCCACTCCAGGTTGCACGCAATGGCGGTCACGACCCTAGTTACCCATATCGGGCCCGCGCCTTCGCCTCTATCTCCCACGCCGACACCCCTTGGGAGGGCACCACAACACGCCCTCGCACAGAGGGAGCCGCGACCGCAGCTCGCTAGGACCTTCCTGGCCACTCGAGCGCCGGCACACTCCTCCATGGAATGGGGCTCGCGCCACCATGTGCCCACCTCTGTTGCATTCTCGCCGAGCTCGACCGCTCCTCCGCGCCTTCTCGCCACGCGCTAGTCGAGCTCCTCCGTTCAGCACTAGCAGCACCGCCCCCTGTAGTGTCCCGCCTCCGTGCAAAGGGAGCATGTCGGGCATGCTTTGACGATTGAGCGCGGCTGCCAGCGCCGGTGGCGAAAGCGGCCAAGGCGAGATCGGGGACGCTCTTCTGGCTAGGATTCCGGATCCTTCGGAGCCGCCCGCGTGAGCGTCCTGGAGGAGAGCAGTTTATGTGCAGTATCGGCCGAAAAAAGTGAAGAGGAGAACACTGGTGAGGAATTTGGGATGACAAAAACCCAACATTGGTTATGTCACCCTATTTAGAAAATATATTTCAAAATATAAAAAATGTCCTAGCATGCTTCCTATTCTATGTGTACACATTAAATTTCACGAAAACCTATCATCTTTTGTGTTGCATGTAAACCATATCTCGCGAAAAGCCATATTTTACCACTGAATTTTGTCTTCTTAGACATGGCACAAAAAATATCATTTTTTCGTGAAACGGCTTTGTGCGTAGATAGTATGTGGAGATGTACGTATGAAGAGTTATTGGGATTTTTTACATTTTGAAATACATCAAAAATGCAATTTGAATGAAAGGGCGCATACTTTTTGAAATTCCAAAATACGTCAAAAATAAATTTTAAATAAGAGGGTAACACGCCTCTCACTTAAAATATGTATTCTGTTAGGTTGAATTTAATTTTACATTTTTTGGTATGTTGGTTACACGATGAATTAATGTGTGGTGCTATTGTGTTATGGCACGTCAAGTAGTGGAAGAACAATATTTGAAACCCAAGATCAAAATTCAACACATGAGAATTGTAGAAAAAAAATCCGTCATATGCCTTTGGCTGTCTTTTTCCATAAAGAATGGTAACTTTTAAATTTTTGGTACGCTAATGTGTATCGATGCAAATTTTGCATAAATGTATCAAATAAGTTGGAATACATTACCATCAATCTTGGCTTAAAATATGATCACTAACTGATCTGCCCAAAAATATAGAGTACTACTTTGAAAATTGAACAGTAACCAAACTCCTTTCAAACTTCCTTTTTCCTGACATTCGAAGACGCCAATATTTTTCAAAAAAAAATGGCCGATACAAACCTAATTCCATTCTTCTTTGACTGATTATGATTTTATCTTAGACAGAAATGTCAAGAATAACATTTTTTAAAAGAAGCAGCATATGTCTCTCCCCGGCGGGCAAGGGGCAGGGAGGAGTTTTGGATACATCAAGTTGGTGGATTTTGTGTTGTTGTCTTGTGGTAGTTTGGTCAGGCGAGGTGGCCGTGCCTCTTGTTATTTTTCATCGAAAGGTGGCTGTATTTTGTTTGTTGTGGGGTGGAGTGAACTGGTTTTTGGGTTGGATGGACGGGTCGTAGCATTGTGATTGGTTGTTGTTCTGGGGGCTGAGTTTTCCATGTTGTTTACCTCCCGGTGATGAATGTTTTGAGGGAAGAATTGATGGTTTGCATTTGAAAAATGTAGGGTGAGGTTTTTTAAGGAGCATGTCTGTCCATTTTGGTGACGATGCCACGCCGGTCTGAAGGCGTCAACGATGCAATTTTGGGATATGTTGATGGAGACCTGACATTTAGCTCCTCGCAACCATCGGCGTTTCAGATTAAGGCCAGGAAGGAAGCCACCTCCGAAACATCCATCCATTGGGATCAGCACAACGTGAATTTGGCTTACTAAAATCGTTCATTAGGACTAACCAGTGGGCAAAAGTTGTTGGGCCAATACGTACTCGAGGAAGTGTTAACCCAATTGTGGCTCCCCTCCCCTCCCCTCCCGCGACCTAACCCTAGCCGCCGCCGGCGTCGACCGGCCCGCGGCCTCCTCTCCCTCCTCCCTCCTCCCTCTCTCGCGTCGCGTCTCTAGTCGCCTCCCGCGCGGGCGACAGAGACGTCGTTCCCGTCCGCCGCCTCCTCACGCCTCTCCCTCCCTCCCCTCCTCCTCCGCCGTCGTCGGCGCGAGCCGCCGGGCAAAGCCCGCGCGGTGCCGGCGGCGGCGGCGTCTCCCTGTCCCGGCGCTCGCACGTCCTCGAAGGAGATCTTGGCTCGCGGCGGCGCGGCCTTGGGCTTCCAGGCGGCGGCCATGCGGGCTCTTGGCGGGCGGGGAGCGGCTCCGGGCGACGTTGAGGTGGATCCGGGCGGCGGGGTGCTCCGGCGACGGCGCGCGCGGCAGAGGTCCGAGATAGGCCCGATCTAGGCCTGCTGCGGGCCAGGTGGGCCTGCGGTGGCCTGGATCGGGGCGGACGTCTGCAGTGCTGCTGTCGACGGTGATGGCTGCGGCGGTGCTCGTTGGGCAACCGTGCGCGGCCGTGCCAGATCTGGGCCAGGCGGGCCTGGATCTGGCAACATCCTCGCATGTGTCGCGGTGTGCCAAGGCGTGTGCTTTGGAGCCTTTTCCCAACGTACGGAAGGGGGCGCGGGACCCTGGACGGCGGTGGTGCTTTTCGGCGGGCGGCGGTCCGACTCCGGGCAGTGATGTCTGCGTGTTGGGTGGACGAAGGCGTGGTGGCGCTGCCGTTGGCGGCAGGGCCGTGGTCGTTGTAGGGCTGGTTCGGCGCACCGCCCCCGGCCCAGATATGTTCCCTATGGGACCATCTGGGTTTTAGGCGGGCTAGACCAAATCTTCAATGGCGCGGTCCTCTATATATTGATGACGAAGAGCAGCTTGGATGGGGGCGGCGGCGTCAACGGTGTGCCTTCTGCAGCGCAACGGCGGGAGCTTCACGGGCCTCTCCAGGTCGAGAGGCCCGGCCGGGCTTGCGGGCCTGGTGTGGTCCTGTTGTGGCGTCCGGTCGGTTACCGTCTGTGACGGTGGAGGTTGGTCCCTCCCGCACGTCGGCGGTGCTGCGGTCCTAGTCCCGGCTCTTCCTCTTCGGTGTGTAGGCTTCTCTGCTCCTGGCCGTGGTGAGACTTTGTGAGCGTCTTCGCGTTCGTGGGGCGCTGGGTGGTGGACGGTGTGGTGGAGTGTTCCGGCGCGCCTGGGGTGATGGGGGTTGGGAGAAATCTTAGTCGGCTTGTCCGAAGTCGACGCGGGTGGCGCCTATGGGTACCACCAGGCCTTCCTGGAGGGCGTCGGGTGTACCCCTTCTCCCTGTCACGTACCAGGGGAAACCCTTGGCAGCAGCGTCGTGGTCGTCGCTTCCTTTCCTGAAGGTGCGGTTTGGTACCGGCGCATCGGAGCACTAGGAGCGTGGTGGGAGGCCTCTGGTTGGCTCAGCGGGCACGGAGCTTGCTCACTTTGTCGATCTGCCGTTGTCGGCATTTTTCTTCTTCTTTTACCTTTTCCTTTTCTCTTCGCTTTTTTTTTGGGCGTATTTGTGCTGTTTCCGCCCCAGCACCTTCCTTTGGGCGTTGTGCTGTCTGTCCCAGCAGCGGTTTCAAACGGTGTGGCTTTATTTATAAAGCGGGACAAAAGCCTGTTATTTTTAGGGGTGTTATTTTTAGGGGGTTTCTTCTCGCCGATCGTATTTCATACTCGACGGTCGCGAGCACACAAAATCATCCGACTACCACGTAAGATGCACACACCGCTGAAAACAATTCGTCCTCACGTTGTCCGTGTCGTTGTCATCATTTTTCACCGGCGACTATCTAAGTGGACCTTGCCAAAGTGGTCCCGTTATGCTAATCTGATGGCTCTTCGCGCAAATATTCTGGTAGATCTGGTTTGTTGCGCTCTCCTCTGTTAAACTACTCCATTTAATGCTATATAATCGGCCTAAATATTGCTCAATTCACTTCATGAAATTTATGTGTGTCGACGAGCAGGTTCCAATTTCGTACTCGGTTTCGAGTTTCGTGGACCGTAACATAATTTCGAACCGATTTTTGCACTTTCTAGAACCAATTTTGTCAAATTTGTCCTATTCGGTCTACCGTTTGAGATATCCGTCAATGTGTAGCTTCATCTAATGTTCGGAAGTTGTTAAGTTTTCTGTTTCGGCAGTCGTATACGAACAGATCTTATACTTCATGTATGCACATATTTTGACGGTAGGCAGTGTATAGTATGTTCTTCAACCTCTGTCACCGCCGCTCGCCAACACCGTGAACTCCACCGTCGCCACTGCTGCTGCTGGTCCGTGCTTGGTGTAGGTCTTCTTTAACCTTTCCCTCGTCGGCGCAGTCGTGAACAATATCGCCGCATCGTTGTTCTTCTCGCCGTTGTTCGTAGCCATGAAATCCGTCGTTGATCGCGTACCGCCGCCACAACCGCACCGCCGCGTCACGCTGTTGTCGTGCTCGCCGCGCTTCATGGTGTTGTGGTGGTGTAACTTAATTCCATCACGTAAACACGAGATAAGAGTACACAAGACACAAATAAACACCAAATATCGGAGGTTGAAAACTTATTTTCTCTCATACGGGACATAAAGAAAATTATGGACAACTAAATCAAGTACACAGGTCACATGTTTTCAAATACAGACCAAATGAACCACGCAGCCTAAAATCAGTGCGAGTAATAAACACGAGCCACTTAGAATCCGGCTCACACTATCCGCCGCAGGTCCTAAATAAAAAAAAACAAAAAAAACAGACCCACTCCGCACTCGTCAGAGTTTGACAGATGGGGACCGCAGAGTGATCATCCAGGCGAGGCAGAGCAGAGAACATTGGATCTCGGCTTGGCTGATTTGCTTTGGTGCTCAACCAAAGCTCGAACCTCCAAGTGACATAGAGCGGATCAACGGTGTACGGCGACCGTTCAAAAAAAAAAAAAAAAGATGTACGGTGAGGTGGTGGGAAGGGCGTGTGGCCACTACAATCCATCCTGATCTCAAGGAAAAGGTGGGACCGTGTAGCGTTTGCTAACCGGAAGACAGGATGGGGTCACCTCGTCGGTGGTCAATTGTACAACTACGGGCACTACCAAGTGGGTACGGCAGTGCCGCGTGTACGACTGCAAATTTTCCGTGTTTTAATATAATTTCGTTTTAGTGCTTGTCAATAATTTGAATATAAAGTTTCCCCGCTACCATAGTCTCGGCAAAGTTCGAAACAACAAAATAATATAGTCTCGGCGATCATGAGTCACACAGGGTGATCGAAACAAAAAATACCATATTCGGTTGTTAGTCAAACGACGTCCGACATCAGATGGTCGCCGACGATCCTTCAGAAGCATCCCCAAGGAAATCGGCGACGTCAGCGCAACGCGGGGGGGGGGGGGGGGGGGGGGGGGGGGGGAGCTCTGTGCCGTCGGAGACGACAGGCCAAGTTCGGCGAGGAAGGACTCTCAACATCTCCAGGTTGGCGCCGCTCTCAGGGTGACGGGACACCTCCTCTTGGATTACATGTCATTTGTTGCAGGCGGTTTGGATGATCGCCTAATGGTTCGCCATGGCCTTCTCGCCACGCTCCTACGTGATCATCATGAAGTTGGGATCGACGATGCGGCGCTCGTCGTACGGCGTGTTCACCCTCCTCCAATAGTTGTCGCTGTTCTGGTTGGCGCCAGTGAGGGCGTCAAAGTTCACCGTTTTCAGACTTCGGCGAGGTTCTCGTCCTCTTTACTGGTCCACTTGACACGGGGCTCGGCGAGTGGCTTGTTCTCCTTGGGCGCCCTCCTCGACTGCTTTCCTTTGGCCGCCGGTTCATCCTCCTCTGTGGCGTTCATGTCGCCGGCCTCCCCCTGTGGCCCAAGGCCGTTGGTCTCCTGCTGCGACTCCATGCCGGCACCGCTCCCGCTGGCGCCGCCGATGATGCTGGCTTGCGTGAAGAATGCAGGGCAGGACACTGACGCCATGAAGCCTGTTGTGATCAGGTCCTCCATGTAGGTGTCGCCTGGCATTCCGCCGAACACGCCGTGGGCGTCCGGGCTCAGCGATGGAAGCAGGCCACGACGGAGCGTCCGAGCTCAGCGATGGAAACAGGCCACGGCGGAGCGACGACGAGGTGGAGTAGCCCGGTGTCGGCCTAGTGGAATCTAGGGTGTGCAGGCCCCACTCTCCACAGCCCTCGACACGCGACGGTATCGAGAAATGACTAAGGACCAAGCCAAACGCTTGGAGAGACCCTCGAGAGGAAAAGTCCTCGAGAGGGCTTGAAGGGGCAGCAAAGGCCTGAAGAGGCTCCCCCCGCGACTGCCCCTCTACAAGGCTCTCCCCCCTGGAGAGGAGTCAACGCAAATCCCTCCACAAGGCCGCTCAGGCCCTGTAGAGATACTTCGCTGTAAAGCAACCGCCGCAGAGTGCACATGGCCTCTGCCGCGGCCGCAGAGTGACGCGCGCGCCTGCGCGCGGTGACGACGACGTCGCAGTTGCCATTCTGGTGATTAAAGGAGTCAACAAAGCTGTGCCCCCCGCGCCGGACTACGAAGCCTTCCCCTTTGGTGATAAAGCGGATGGCCGGCGCTACGCTCCAACGACGACGTCACCGTGGGCACCCCCACGATCTCTGCAGCACCGGCTGGCCGTCCTGCGCGGACGGTGGCTTTCCTGCGTCAAGGAAAGGCTTTACGA
The DNA here is from genome assembly GCA_026929855.1 of Poa annua. Classification (NCBI taxonomy): domain Eukaryota; kingdom Viridiplantae; phylum Streptophyta; class Magnoliopsida; order Poales; family Poaceae; genus Poa; species Poa annua. Next base: position 22,565,468 of record CM049439.1, on the reverse strand, counting down.
CCATGGACCGAGTCCATGGACAACCCAGCTGCGGTGCACCCCGCTCCTCCGTTTCGTCGCCATGTGGGAACCCTTCCGCTGCGCAGGGCGCAAGGATGAGGCCCGGGGCGCCTATAAAAGGAGAGGGAGCACCTCCGTAGCAGGGGATCGATGATTCAGACCTTGAGCACTCCACCATAGTGTAGTCTAGCCAAGCGCACTCGAGGAGGAAGAAGACCCTACAGTTCCCTCCTTGAGCTCCGCACTGCCATAAGAGAGCCCTCGGCAAGCTCATTGTACTGTACCCTCTACAGTGCAATACAGACAAGCAGGAGTAGCGGTGTTACCTCCTCTAGAGGGCCGTGAACCTGGGTACGGGCTGGTGTCCATCTCTGTCGTGATGTCCCTCCTTAGGCTCGACGAGCACCGTCGCCGTGCCGGTTGAGAGTTGTTTGACCTCCACGTTCAGCCCCCTTCGAACATACTCTTCAGAGTGTGACCACCCCTGTCCCATGGGAGTCACTCTCCGACATTTGGCGCGCCAGGTAGGGGGCTACGGCCCAATCCGGAGGCCCACGACCTCTGGCTCGACCGCCTCCAGCACTCGTCGACATCGCGACGACGCGCCCCACTCCGTCGCGTTCGCTGGTTCACCACTCTGGCCGCGCAGGAACGGCCGCGCCGAATGCGCCTCCGCCACCACCGGGACCGCCTCCGGCTGCGGCGCAGAGGGCTGCCTTCCATGCGTCATCGCCGCACGACTGCCAAATCGTGCAGCGCACCGCGCCTGACGCGCGGGTGGGGATGGAGCGCCGGAGGGACCTCCAGAATCGCTTCGTCGAAGAAATCGGCCAGGCGGGGCAGCATAACCGCAGGGCTCTCCAGGGCGGAACCGCCACGTACGCCACCGGCTGCATGGCCTTCACCCGCGCTCTGCGCCGCGTGGTCTGGCCACAGAAGTTCAGGCCAGCCCTTCCCAAGGGCTACGACGGGTCAAGCAACCCCATCGAGTTCCTGCAGCTCTACACCACCTCTATCCAAGCTGCAGGAGGGGACGACAAGGTCATGGCCAACTGGTTCTCCCACGCGCTTAGGGATTCCGCACTGTCATGGCTCCTCAACCTGCCTGAGGACTCCATCGACTCGTGGGAGGAACTCTGCAGGCAGTTCGTTGCCAACTTCAAGGGCACATATGAGCGCGCGCTCACCCACAATGACATGCGCGCTGTGGTGCAGAGGAAAGATGAGACCCTCCGCAGGTACATCCAGCGCTTCAGCCAAGTGCGCAACAAGATCCCGAACATCCCCGACACACAAGTCATTGCCGCCTTCAGGGAGGGCGTCACGAACCGCAGGATGCTCGAGATGCTGGGCATTCACGACAAGCTCACCTCTGTGGTGAAGCTGTTCGACCTCGCTGACAAGTGCGCCAAGGCTGAAGAGGGGCTCCTGTTGGGGAGATCATAACCCGGTAGGCCTACCGACCTAGAAGATAAGCCGGCCTGGTAAGGAACTGGGCCGGGTCAAGTATGAAGATATGGGCCGGGTCTCACGTGAGCCGGTGCGCCGCGTGTGTCTTGGCCCACAAGTCAAGGAGGATCTAGAAGACGAGAGACCTAGTACAAGACGGAGTCCCGATTATGAAGACAAAGACTTAAAGGACTTAGAGTAGAGTCCGGGTACGATTGTAACCCGGATCCCACTTGTACGCCCAGCGAGACCCGCCGCCTATATAAGGGGGTCTCCTGGTTCCTAGAAGGTTAAGCTTTACCAGATCGCAAGTACCATCATTGTAACCTCGAGACCCGGAAGCTAAGACGCCGAGTCCTCGAAACCCATATTAATAAAGCAGCAGCAGGAAGTAGGTCTTTACCTCAAGAAGAGGGGCCGAACATGGGTAAACCCTTGTTTCCCCACGCCGTGCTAGACAAGCTCCCGATGTCAGAAGTCGCCATGTCCCCATACTCAAGTTTCCTCCCGGAAACATCTGCCGTGACAATCCCACGACAGTTGGCGCCCACCGTGGGGCCTGCGGCCAAGAACATCATGATTTGTGGAGAAGCGCGGCGCGGTATGGAAAACCTAGCTATCGGCCAGATCTACACGCTTCCAGGAGGGGAGCGGGTCGTGGACGACTTTGGTTGGAAGGAAGAAGTAGATCAGCTGGAAACCGGGTCTATGATCATCTTTGGTCAGATCAACGTCTTCGTCGGCATGATCCAGACAACAGGAGCCGGCTCAGATCAGTATGAGCCGGAGTACGAGTCAGAATCCGGATCAGCTACCATGGCTCGGTCGGATGGAGAGGAATCTGTTGGATCGCCAGAGTGCGAGGTCATGTCTATCGAGGAAGAGGCGGCAATTCAAGCACTACAGGATTCCGTCGAAACTCCAACAAACGTGTCAGATCTGGACACTGATACCGAGTCAATTCTGCCACTGTTTGAAGATCGGTGGGGATTTGGAGCCGAATAGGAAGATCACCCGGTGTCCCCAGGACCCGCGCGACACATGACGGTTCACGTGGTAATAGCGGCTCAGCAGACCGACGGGACGGAAGCATCCGTAAGCGACGAGACAAGTGCATAAAGAACCGCCCGACGGGACCGAGAAATTTGGGAGCGGACCAACCTTGGCATGCCGCCAGCAGCATACCCTCCGCCCAACCCCAGTACTGGGCCGGTTTTACCGACTCTTGGCGCGGTAGTGCCGGTGCACACACCAGCACCCGGGACAGCGTTCACAAACCCGATTATGACGGCGGCGAACGATCAGACGAGAGCCGGCGTGTCAGGGAACCCGGCACAGAACCTAGGAGAAGTAACAAACACCAACTCAGCCATGCAAAGGGAGTTGGAAGATCTAAGGCGAGCCATGGCCAGGGCAAACCAAGAGCGCGCGGATGAAGCCCGGCGCGTAGCGGAAAAGGAACGATCTTTGGCCCAGCAGGAGCAGAGGCTACAAGACGAAAGAAACGCCCTCCAGAGGAGAAGGGACGAGTTAACCGCGGTGCAGAGCAGAAGGCGCGAAAGCCGGCTACCTTTGCCGACTGGAGCCAACACCATAGTACCTCAAGTCCTGGAGTATCAGACAACGCCAGCCAATGCGCCCATAGCGGCGGCTAACCCGGTGATAGGAGCCGGCGCGCCGCAGGTCGAGTTACGAGGAGCGGGAAGCCCGGCGGGAGGAGCCAGAGCCGGAGAAGCAGCCACAGAACAACTACCTCCGCCACCCCCCAGGTTTACTACTCCCCCGGGTCATTACAATAATCCGGTTGACAATGTTTTTGCAGCTGCACATACCCTACAGCAGATCCCGTTCGACAACTCACCAGCCGGCATCGAAGCCCGGAGGGCCGTTGACTTGTTACGCACCGCAGTGGTCCAACAGAACAATAATCCGCGCGGGTCGCAAGCATTCAATTCAGAGCCACAAAGGAGTCGTACCAGAAGCCGGCATGGAGAGCCGGTAGTAGCAAGATCTGTCCAGAACCGGCTTGGGCCGGTAAACCAGCAAGTCCCGCAACAAAACCAACAAGCAATCCAGCCGCCACAGCCGGCCGTATCAGCGGCGCAGTCAATAGTCAATAGCTCAAGAGCAAGACGCGCAGCCGCGGCGGTAGCACCATTGGCAGCCGGAGCCGGAGCCGCTGGGGCGCCAGGAGTCGGAGTAGTAACCCCCGCCAGACCCGCTGCATCTTCGCCTGCGCTGGGTCACGCAGGGGGCTCGTCTTCAAACTTGACGGGGCCAAAGTGTCTGTCAGATGCTATCAGAGCGGAGCCGTTTCCAGAAAAATTTAAAGAGCCAACCAAAGTATGCAATTACGAGCCGAGCATGAATCCCGAGACATGGTTGAGTAGTTATGGCATGGCCATGGACATGAAGAATGCATCACCAAATCTCTGCGCACGTTACATGTATCTTATGTTAGCAGAAGGAGCACCCAAAATTTGGCTAGACCGACTTCCACCGCGCAGCATCAATTCGTGGGAGGAGCTAAAGGCGGCGTTCATCAAGAACTTCGCTGGAACTTGCAAGAAGCAGTACACCGAGGCGGATCTGGATCGATGTGTCATGAGAAAAACTGAGTCAGCCAGACAATGGATGGGCCGGGTTACAGAAATATTACAATCGTCCCTCAACATCTCGGCACACACAGCTATATCGTACATGGAGAAAAACTGTGGCTTTGAGCCGCTGACGCACAAGCTCGGACGTATGAGGGAAGACCCGGCCTGCAGGGACATCTCAATAGGAGAGGTGGTAACAACGGCAAACAAGTATGCAGCCACAGATAAAAAGCCGGGTGAGACAGAGGAACAACAGAGGAATAACCGGGTCAGTGGAGGCCGTAACCCGAATCCAAGTCAGAACAATGGCAATCAGAACGGGAACAACAAGCGTCCTTATGAGGGCGGAAATTCAGAGTTCGTAGGCAGCCACATCTCAATAGGAGAGGTGGTAACAACGGCAAACAAGTATGCAGCCACAGAGGGACATCTCAATAGATGTCCTTATGAGGGACATCTCAATAGGAGAGGTGGTAACAACGGCAAACAAGTATGCAGCCACAGATAAAAAGCCGGGTGAGACAGAGGAACAACAGAGGAATAACCGGGTCAGTGGAGGCCGTAACCCGAATCCAAGTCAGAACAATGGCAATCAGAACGGGAACAACAAGCGTCCTTATGAGGGCGGAAATTCAGAGTTCGTAGGCACAACCCAGACGACAGGCTACAGGGGGCCAAGACCCGGTGGTAACTTTAGAGGAGGACCTCCGAGAAATTCGAACTTCAGTGAGATGTACAGCATGCCGTGTCCAAAACACAGCAAGAATGGGAGACCATCAAATCACTCGCTAGCTCAATGTGCAGACATCAGAGCCTGGATGAGACATGAGCAGGAAAGCCAGAGGAGTCAAGGGAACTTCGGAGGTAACGGCAACTTCAATGGAAACGGCAACTCGATGGGACCCGGACAGGGGGCTGGGTCTAACGGACCGCCAAACAATAACGCCGGGTCTAGTCAGCAACAGAATCAAGTCACAACCGGGTATCAGCAGAACCCGAAGGAGCTTCATAGTCAAGGCCAGTACCATGTCTTCACCACAAGCGCGTCCAGGAGCGACAGGAAGTTAAAAGCAAGAGCCGTCAATGCAGTAGCATCAGCCGTTCCAAGATTCTTGAAGTGGTCAGAACAAACTATAACTTGGAGTAGAGAAGATCACCCGCCAGCAGTGGAGCATCCGGGTCTCTTGGCTCTTGTCGTTGCACCACAGGTGGACGGGTTCTCTTTGAATAAAGTCTTGATGGATGGGGGCAGCAGCATCAATATCCTATATCTCGACACATTCAGAAGGATGGGTTTAACCCAAGACCGCCTTACCCCAACATCGACAATCTTCCATGGCATAGTTCCAGGAAAGTCGGCACATCCCATTGGCCAGATCAGCCTAGAGGTGGCATTCGGAGTGAGCAAGGAGCAGTTCAGGTCGGAGTTCTTGACGTTTGAGGTTGTTGATTTAAAAAGTCCGTATCATGCTCTGTTTGGGAGGCCGGCTTACGCCAAATTCATGGCTCGGCCCTGTTATGTGTACCTCAAACTGAAGATGCCAGGACCCCAGGGAATAATCACAGTGGAAGGAAGCAAGACTATGGCTGCAGAGTGTGACAACGGGGATGCTATCATGGCAGAGCAGGCTTGCTCAGAGGAAGAGCTCAAGTACTACAAGTCTCAAGTAGACCCGACAGATAAGCGTGTGCTGGAAAAGCCGGCTCACGAGGAGGAGAAGAAAAAATTCAAGTCGGCTCAAGATACAAAGATGGTTGATTTCGAAGAAGGGGACTCCTCTAAGCAGTTCTCGGTAGGGGCCCACATGGACCCAAAATAGGAAAGCGAGCTCATCAAGTTCATCCGTGAGAATCGGGACATCTTCGCATGGTCTCCTTCAGACATGCCGGACGTACCGAGTGAACTTGCTGAGCACAGCTTACATCTTGATCCAAAAGCAAAGCCGGTAAAGCAAGGACTACGTCGTCTCAATGCAGAGAGGAAGAAGATTGTTGGAGAAGAGATAGCTCGTCTGCTCGCAGCCGGGTTTATCATGGAGGTATACCATCCTAAGTGGCTGGCTAACCCGGTCTTAGTGCTGAAGAAGAACGGAGAGTGGCGCATGTGCATTGATTACACCAGTTTGAATAAGGTTTGCCCGAAAGACCCCTTTGCCTTGCCTCGTATAGATCAGATCATCGATGCCACAGCCGGCAGCGAATTGTTATGTTTCCTGGATGCATATTCCGGGTATCATCAAATCAAGCTCAATGTTGACGATCAGGAAAAGACCTCGTTCATCACCCCCTTCGGTGATTTTTGTTACAAAACTATGACCTTTGGCCTCAAGAATGCAGGTGCCACTTATCAAAGGTGCATCCAGAATTGTTTCCAGAATCAAATTGGTCGCAACGTGCACGCCTATGTCGACGATGTCGTAATCAAGTCACAGAAAGCCGGATCACTCCTGGATGACCTTAAAGAGACCTTCGTTAACCTGCGCAAGTACCAGATGAAGTTAAACCCGACCAAGTGCGTGTTCGGAGTTCCGGCTGGCATGTTGCTGGGTTTCATAGTCTCAGAGAGAGGGATAGAAGCTAACCCGGCTAAAATTAAGGCCATCATGAACCTTAAGAAGCCGGAGTGTGTCAATGATGTCCAGAAGCTGACAGGATGTGTCACTGCCCTGAGCCGGTTCATTGCAAGGATGGGAGAGAAAGCCCTTCCGCTGTATAAGCTGTTGAAGAAGTCAGACAAGTTTGTTTGGGGCCAGGAAGCAGATGACGCCTTTGAAGACCTAAAGAAGACATTGTCCACAGCTCCAGTGCTAGCGGCTCCCACGAGCAAGGAGCCGATGTTGTTATACGTCTCTGCAAATTCCAGAGCCGTCAGTGCCGTGGTTGCGGTGGAGCGCAAGGAAGAAGGAAAGGAGTACCCAATTCAAAGGCCGGTCTACTATGTTAGCGAAGCTCTCACAGAATCCAAACAGAGGTACCCGCAGTGGCAGAAATTGGTATACGGCGTGTTTATGGCAAGCCGGAAGATGCCACACTATTTTCAGGAACACCCCATCACCGTGGTGAGTTCTGCTCCTTTAGCAGAAATCATCAGAAACAGAGAAGCTACAGGCAGGATCGCAAAGTGGGCAATCGAGATGGGGCCTTATCATATCAATTACGAGCCAAGGACAGCAATCAAGTCACAAGCCTTGGTGGATTTCGTCAATGATTGGACAGAGTTTGACCCCCTACCACCGCCTCCAAGCGCCAAACATTGGATTATGCACTTCGACGGGTCAAAGCAGCTGGAAGGATCGGGAGCCGGCGTCGTACTAACTTCGCCAAAAGGAGACAAGTTGAGTTACGTCCTGCAGATACATTTCAAACCATGCACCAATAACGTCGCGGAGTATGAGGCCTTGTTACACGGTCTGAAAATCGCCAGAGAGATGAACATCAAAAGAATCATGTGCTATGGAGACTCCGACCTCGTCGCTCAGCAAGTTTCAGGAACCTGGGACAGAAAAGATGCCAACATGGCGGCTTACAGGAGAGAAGTAGACCGTGTTGCCGGCTTCTTCTCCGGCTACCAAGTTGACCACATCGACAGACGAAAGAATGAGGCGGCGGACGCCTTATCAAGACTCGGCTCTAGTAGAGAGCCGGTGCCGCCAAACGTATTCCTTGCCGAGTTACATCATCCCTCAGTCAAGCTGCCAACAGAGGAAGAGTTAGCAAGTCCTGATGACCCGGAATCACAGCTAGTCGTGGCCGTACACCAAACCCCGTCATGGACAGAGCCGTATCTGGCTTACCTGCAGAGAGAAGAGTTACCACAAGATGAAGTGCTGGCACGGCAGATTGTGCGACGGGCTAAGGGATACGTCATCATCAATGGTGAGTTACACAAGAGGAGCACGTCTGGAGTATTCTTACGATGGGTTTCACCGGAGGAAGGCCAGAAAATCCTCCAGGAGATTCACGCAGGGGACTGCGGACATCATGCGTCCACAAGATCAATGGTCGCCAAAGCATACAGGCACGGATTCTTTTGGTTGACGGCTTTGACTGACACAGAAAATATAGCCCGGGTTTGCGATGGATGCCAGCGATACGCAAGGCAGATTCATGTTCCGGCTCAAGACTTGAAGACCATCCCAATAACATGGCCCTTTGCAGTTTGGGGCATGGACATGGTAGGACCTTTCCAGACTTCACCCAATAAGAAGACCCACCTACTGGTCGCAGTGGACAAGTTCACAAAGTGGGTGGAAGTTCAAGCCGTCAACAGCTGTACAGCAGCAACGGCAGTCAAGTTCTTGAAGAAGATCATATATCGTTTTGGATACCCTCACAGCATCATCACCGATAACGGGACAAACTTCTCACTTGGAGAGATGCAGATATTTTGCAAAGAGAACGGCATCCGGCTTGACCTTGCTTCAGTTTCGCACCCTCAGTCGAACGGCCAAGTAGAGAGGACAAATCAGGAGCTGTTAAGAGGTATCAAACCAAGACTCCGGGTTCCATTAATCAGAGCCTCCGGGTGCTGGGAAGAAGAGCTGCCATCAGTTGTCTGGAGCATAAACACAACTCCGAACAGATCAACAGACTTCACTCCCTTCTTCATGGTCTACGGGGCAGAAGCCGTGTTACCCAGCGACATCATCCATGATTCTCCAAGAGTTGTAAACTATGTCGAAACTGAGAACGAGCAAGCTCGGCAAAACTCGGTAGACATGCTAGAGGAAGCAAGAGAGCTCGCCCTGGAAAGATCAGCCATATACCAGCAAGACCTGAGGCGTTATCACAGCCGCCGGGTCAGATCGAGGACTTTTCAGGAGGGAGACTTAGTCCTAAGGCTAGCCCAGAACAAGACCGGCTTCCACAAGTTAACTCCCCCATGGGAAGGCCCCTTCGTGGTAAGCCGGAACTTGCACAACGGGTCATATTACCTGGTGGATGCTAGAGAGCAAGCTACAAAAATAGGAAACAATACAGACCATACAAGGAACCCGTTGACGGAGAACGATAGGCCCTGGAATATAGCAGAGCTTAGACCATACTACACTTAGGTTTTGTGAGCCCCCGGATGAGACGGGCTCCACCTTTTTGTATCTTTCTAGTTTAAAAGCGGCAGGTTTCAGACGCGCTCTTTTCCTTACCAGGGTACCTAAGGGGACTGGAAGGTTTTTAATGAGGCGGCTTGCTAGCTATGTACATATTATATGATCAATGAAATGAGGAAGGCACCTCTAAAAAGAAAGAGTATTGTATTTTCAGTTCCTTATTTTTCATACGATCAGGGGCTTGGGGGCTTACCAACTAAGAAAGTTGTAGGTTGCAAACTCAGGACTCGGCAGAGAAGCCACAATTATTCTTGGTTCCTTGCCTGCTAGCTTGATGTTATTCTCATACACGACCAGATGCTAAAATACCGGCTTTCAATCTGACTATGAGGCCCATGGGGACTTAGCAGACCCTGATCGCTCCGGGTTTTCAGACACAGAAGTCACGAGAAAACCGGCTTGGGAGAGAGCTAAAGAAATCAAAAGGGTGAATGAAACCGAAAAAGCAAGACCTTTATAAAGATAGACTATGTTACAGCATCAGCGCACGAAGGCGCATCACAAGGTATAGCAAGTATTTACATCTAACCTATTACAGGCTACGAAGGCTAATATAATGTTTCAGGAATTCAAGGCAAGCCAAAAGTTTGTAAGCCGGTACAAGAGTCGGCGTTTGGAACATCCGGACGATCTATTGGTGTGGAGGAGCCGCTGCAGATCCTTGCCCAGGGTCCTTCGTACCCCTTGTAGTTTCGCTTCGTGGCTTCTGCAAAACGACCGAAGCCAAGGCCTTAAAGCCGTCAAGATCGGAAGGGCGAGAAGGAGCTGGAACATCAGGAGTTGAGCTTGAGGGGTTCGGACTTGTTGTGAAGGGCGTGAAAAGTTGCGGCGCCTCCTCCACCGGCTTCCATAGACTCACCGGCTCCGGTGGGACTTCCTTGATGGCATGGTTACCTTCGTCATAGGCAGCTTGGAATTCGTCCAGGGCCAGCCCATCAGAAATTTGACAAGCTGGACGCCGAACCGACTTCACAAGCTTTCCATATATCTTCGCCATCTCGGTGCCGTCAGGTTGAAACTCGGGGAAGCCCTTGGTGAGTTTGACCGGGTCAAGGTTTGGATAGTACGCCTTGGCCAGCGCAAGCGCGCGGATAGCGCCCTTGCGACACGAAGACGCCTTCCATCGTTCCATAAGCACAGGCACCACAGAGGTGGCGGCGAGAAAATCCGGGAGACCCGGTGGACATTCCCCAGAGGAAGAAGACATCTTGATCATTTCGGCACAGCCGAAGTAGAGCCGTCGGGTGACGCCATATATGGCTTGAATTTTGTCAAGTGTCCCCTTTATAGTTACCACTTGAGCCGGACCTGACAGGAGGCGGACGAAGGGTAAGAACACCTGAGAAGACAAAGCAATGGAGGAAAGTAAAGGGAATAAGAAGACTCACCGAATACAGCAACAGCTAAGTTATGGACGAGCTTCTTTATCTTCTCCAGCTCGGAGACCACTTTTTGCAGCTCAAGAGCTTTCACTTGTATGGCGAGCTCCTGTTCGTGGACCTTCTTCCGCAGGGTCTCGTTGTCAGCTTGAAGCCGACTCAGTGTTTCCCCCTGCATCTTCAGCTGCTCCTCCGCCTTTTCGCGGAGGCCGGTTTCCCGCGCAAGTTGATGGCGTGTTTCGCTGGTGCTCTCGGCGTTGGCCTTTGAAAACTCCTGCAGAGGAAACAAATATTCAGCAAGACAGTGACAAAAAGATCAAGAAGCGGCTTATAAAGTTAAGTCAGTATCTCAAAGAAGACCTGGAGCGTAGCAGGCTACTGTTCCGACTCTTGGGGACTACTCATTACAAAAGTTTCTTCCGCAAGAAAGACCCGGAGCGTAGCAGGCTACTGTTCCGACTCTTGGGGGCTACTGATTACTAAAGTTTCACTAGCAAGAAAGACCCGGAGCGTAGCAGGCAACTGCTCCGACTCTTGGGGGCTACTGATTACTAAAGTTTCACTAGCAAGAAAGACCCGGAGCGTAGCAGGCAACTGCTCCGACTCTTGGGGACTACTACAAAGAATCATTCGTACAAAAGAGACGGGTTCCCTATGATGCAAGTACTAAGCATTTACCCGAGTAAAAACTAAGCACTTGGGGACTACTAGTAGGGAACATACCTGATAACGAAAGTGCAGATAGTTCCGCAGTTGAGACTCCTCTTTTCGCACCCTGGAGAGTCGCGCATGGATCCTCTCAAAAAGTTCTGGAAACTCCAAGGTGTTGTAAGGAGCTTCGTCTTCAGAATCCGAGTCCTCTGCTTCTTGGACTTGTCCCTTGCCCGTAGCTCGGGCAGCAGGCCCTTCCTCAGCCTTAGGTTCCGGCTCCAGGACCTTCGCCACGGAAGATGAAGGCGCATCAGGATTTTGGAATCCGGTTCCAGTCACAATGATATCCGGCTCTTCCGGAATGACTGGAAGGTCGGCCTTCGGAGGCGAAGAGGAGTCCGGGTCAGGACGAACTGGGTCAATCGGCATCTCAGCCTGGATCTCCTCGACCGCAGGCTCAGCTGGAGGAGTCGCAACAGTTTCAGGGGTCTCCTCGTCACTAAGGACGGCTTGGGCTCTGACAGAATATAAATTACGTGAGTAATGAACGGCAAGTGGGCCAAAATAAAGACATGGCGAAGAAGAAAACCGGGACCTACCCCTTGTTGATGACAAAGTCGGAGGGGAGAGTCTCGGAGCCAGAACCTGAAGAGCAGGACATAGACCGGGATTTAGCAACCCGGAGTTGGCCCGCCAATGGATAACGTGCATCAGGGGAAGTTTGATGAGCATTTCTTCTGCGAGGAGAAGGACTGTTTGGGATACCTGAGGAAAGCTCTTCGGAAGAGGTGGAAGAACGGGTCCTTCGCCGTTTAGGCGTCACCTCGTTCTTGTCCTGCGCAGACGGACAAGTTTGAGAGCCGGAAGCTTCTAGATCGAGGAAACGAGAGCGTGGTATCAGTCGTACCGCGTTGCGGGCTCGCTTCGCTCGAGCCGGTGGAGAAGGAGGCGCTGTGACCTTGGTAGAGTCTTGGTCGTCTTGACCTGGAATGCGGGGAGCATAAGCAGAGGTATTGTCTTCATGATCGACTTCTATGAGGTTCTGCAAAAGCCGGTCCATGGAGTCGAGCTCACCTTCGCCCGCTTCATCTCCTCCCTCCGAGTTTTGTGCCGACTCTTCTTCTTGGTCGGAGGAGGCGGGAGTTTCTTCGGTGGCGTTCCACCAGTCTTCAGTGGCCTAATAACGGATAAAAGACATTCATGAAAAGATGCAAGGATACGGACAGGATAAAAAGAAAAGAAAAGAGATAAACAGGAGCAAGTTAAGTACCTTGGGAGCCGGGTTTTCGGAACAGAAGGGGAGGAGCCCGTCGAGTGTTATCGCGGCGATAGACTCGGACAAAAGCTTCTTTGAAGCCCGGATAATTTCTTCATCTTCCGGTTCTTGAGAAGTGAACCGGAGAGGATCAGAGGGAATGTTTGAGTAGTCGGAAATGAGCTTGGGCCGGATGGACAGTGGCTTTATACACCATCCGACCCAGCATTTGACCAGATCGGTGCCTTTAAGACCATGGGCCTTGAGAGCCCGGATCCTAGAAAGAATGGGGGTCAAGGCAGCACGATCTTGGGCGTAAGAGTTGGTCGACTCTCCCAGCACGAGGGGCTCAGCTCGGAAACCCGGCAGTTTGGGTTGGCCTTTGGGAGAAGTGTCCTTGCAGTAGAAGAAAGTCGATTGCCAAGGCCGAGGGTGGCTGTTAAGCTTTAGAGCCGGAAAAAGGGAGTCTCGGCGCCGTTGGATCGTGACTCCTCCGCAGATGTTTAAAGGAAGAGTGGCGGAGGAGCGCTGTGGATTGCAATAGAAGAACTCGAGAAAGAGGTCGATGGAGGGTTCCATTTGAAGATAATCTTCGCATAGAACAGTGAAGTTTGAGATGGAAAGAATCGAATTTGGGGCCAAGTCTTGGGGCCTGAGGCCATAGTAGGAAAGCAAAGTTCGGAAGAAGAGGGAACCCGGAGGCTTAAAGCCGCGACTGAGGTGATCGGCAAACACTATTACCTCACTTTCTCGAGGAGCCGGTACGACCTCGTCGTCGGGAGCACGCCAGTGGATGATGTTTTGGGCTTGGAGGTCGCCGGAGTCGACCAAATCCTGCAACCTCGCGACGGAAACAGATGAGCCTGTCCAGTTCCCGGAGGGGGACGCTGCGGCGGCGGCGCCAGAAGCGGAAGTACCGGCGGTGATCTTGGCCTTCTTCAGGTTGGCCTTGACGGCGGCGGGGCCCTTGCTCGCTACCTTCTTCCCCATGGAAGTAGGGTGCGAGATCTAGATCTAAAAGTGGGGGAAGAGAAGATTGCTGCGGGGACGAATGCGCGCAGCGGTGGCTGCGGACGGAGGAAGCGAGAAAGCGGTGGCGCTAGCTAGCTCTGGCGAGAAGTTGTACAGCTCGAGCTGGAGAGACGCAGTGGAGGCGCTGGAGGAGGAAGACGAATTGGGGGCGCACGGGGGGAAATGATTGCGTTTCCCCGTTCCCACTTATTTATAGCTCAGTGGGAGTTGACCTAGGGGTATAATCGGAAAAAGGCGGACGTAATGATGGCCCAGGAGAACAAAATCTGGGATGTCAGATACTCTAACTGACAGGATCTTGGATTTTCGTGATAGCCGCTCGACTCCTCGATTCTCGCGAAGAGATAAGTATAAAAAGTATCGTTGACCCAGGAGATTGACCGATGTCTTCGAGGAAGAGCAAAGAAGATTGAAAATTGCTAAGTCTGGAAGTGAAAGTCGGCAGGCGATTGGCCGGGTTAGGAACGAGCCGCCAGCAAGAGCCGGCCAAACTGACACCCGTGTGCCCGCTTGCTTAATAAGTTGTTTATTGTTTTTCAGATGATAACCCGGACAAAAGGAATGACGGCTTCCCCAAAGATTGAGCCCAAGAGCATGAAGGTGAAGTGAGTCAATTCCGATGTCCAAGTTATCCTGGGGGCTACTGTTGGGGAGATCATAACCCGGTAGGCCTACCGACCTAGAAGATAAGCCGGCCTGGTAAGGAACTGGGCCGGGTCAAGTATGAAGATATGGGCCGGGTCTCACGTGAGCCGGTGCGCCGCGTGTGTCTTGGCCACAAGTCAAGGAGGATCTAGAAGACGAGAGACCTAGTACAAGACGGAGTCCCGATTATGAAGACAAAGACTTAAAGGACTTAGAGTAGAGTCCGGGTACGATTGTAACCCGGATCCCACTTGTACGCCCAGCGAGACCCGCCGCCTATATAAGGGGGTCTCCTGGTTCCTAGAAGGTTAAGCTTTACCAGATCGCAAGTACCACCATTGTAACCTCGAGACCCGGAAGCTAAGACGCCGAGTCCTCGAAACCCATATTAATAAAGCAGCAGCAGGAAGTAGGTCTTTACCTCAAGAAGAGGGGCCGAACCTGGGTAAACCCTTGTTTCCCCACGCCGTGCTAGACAAGCTCCCGATGTCAGAAGTCGCCATGTCCCCATACTCAAGTTTCCTCCCGGAAACATCTGCCGTGACAATCCCACGACAGCTCCTCTTCGTTAAGATGAGCCAGCGGGCAGACGACCAGGCCGAGGGATCCAAGAGCCACAAGAAGCGGGAAGAAACCAAGCGCAAGACCACCGCTGTCCTAGCGGCTGAGCCGGATGCCAAGTACGCCCGCCGAGCCTCCCCTGAGCCTGGCGACAAGAAGGAGGACAACCGTCCGTTCTGCGTCTACCACAACAGGCGCGGCCACGCTACAGAGAATTGCTTCGACCTCAAGAGGCTGAGCAGAGAGCGTGAGCAAGAAGAGGGCAGCGGGAGCCGCGGCAGAGGCCGTGGCTACCGCAGAGGCGGACGCAAGGGCAGCTACCAGAAGCCGCCGGGCACTCAAGCCAACGCCGTCGAGAAGAACAACAACCTCCCCGACGAGGAAGATGGAGGCTACCAGGCCCCAAGGGGGGCTATGGCTTGCATCCTCGGCGGAGCTCAGGCGCCCAAGTCTAACAACCAGTTCAAGCAGTTCACCTGCGAGCTCAACGCCGCGCTCCCAAGCGTCGAGACCTCCAGGCCCCTCAAGTGGTCTCAGTACACCATCGCCTTCGACGCCAAGGACCACCCCAATTCGACCAAGACTGTTGGAACCCTCCCCCTGGTCTGCTCCCCCACCATCAACAACATTGCCGTCTCCAAGACGCTCATTGATGGGTGCGATTAGGAGTGGAATCGAGCCGAGCCGAGCCGGCTCGAGGCTCGGCTCGGGCAGGCTCGCGAAAAGTCGAGCCGAGCCTGGCTCGACTTGACACTGAAAAATTTCCAGAAAGCAGGCTCGCAGCTCGGCTCGACAAGCTCGGGGCTCGGCTCGGAGGGCTCGCGAGCCGGCCGCTACAGCGCAAAATCCCGGTCAAATCGGACCTCTCTCCCTCGCCTGCACAGCTGCGCTTGCTATTCCCCTCCGACCCGTCCTCTGCTCTTGCTCGCTCACTGACTAGCGCCGGCGGCATCACGGACGCCGGCCACCGCCGGACCCAGCCTATGCATCTTAATCTCCCGTGTCTTCCCGTACATCTGCTCCTCCCGGAGACGTTGACCTCAGCCACCGGCCACCGGCCCCTCCACCGCGCTCCGTCCGGCCGTCCAGTCCGGCCGTCGGACGCCTGCTCCTCCGACCAGCCGGCAGCATCCACAGCCCTACGTACGGCTTCTCCGTCTGGCCGTCGAACTCCAGTTTCTCCAGCCGGCCGTCAGTGATGCGTCATTTGTCCAATCAAAGGACTAGTCTCAGAAGTTTTCGTGAGTGGAAATTTATAGTGTTTCTTTAGCATCCCAACATTAGATGGTATAACGAACATCCGGAGATGAGGAAATTCTTAGGTACGATGTTTCTGTATTCAGACTTTCAGAGCAAGGTGTTGATCCATTTGCTTGCTATCATATTGTATTACCTGTTGAATCTTTCCCCAAGCGGCCAAGCACAACCTTGAATGTTGCTCTCCACCAGTTTGTATCTGAAGTAGATAAAAGTAACCTGCACACTACACTGACGATGCCGATCCAACATGCCAACCAACTTTGTATGTCATTTGTGAAACTTGTTAGACTATGTTATGGATATATTCATGCTTTATTACTGATTATAATATTATAAAGTTACACTTTTAGGAAAGGGCATGTCAAGTTTTTGTATTTCATCGAGCCTTCGAGCCGGCTTGCGAGCTTCATCGAGCCGGCTTGTCGAGCCTCGAGCCTTGGCCAGAAGGTTTAGGCTTGGCTTGTCCGACTTTCGAGCCGGGCCGAGCCCGAGCCGAGCCTTGTCGAGCCCGAGCCGAGCCTCGAGCCTCGAGCTTCATGTCCACCCCTAGGTGCGATAGCCTAAACGTCAACTCTGTCGAGACCTTCGAGACGCTTCAAGTGCCTTACGAGTGGCTCATGCCCTCCAGGCCATTCACAGGGGTCACCAGTGGTTCGATCGCACCTCTGGGGCAGGTCCGGCTGGCCGTCACCTTCGGCACGCAGAAGAACTACCGCACTGAGCTGATCGACTTCGACGTCACACACATTGGCCTGCCGTACAACGCCATCCTCGGCTACCCCGCCCTCGCGAAGTTCATAGCCGTCACGCATCACGCCTACAACATGGTCAAGATCCCCGGCAGCGCTGGCACTATCACCATCCATGGTCATATCCTGGATGCCACGCGCGCTGTCGAGAGCGCCTACAAGGCAGCCGCCATGGTGTTCCCGGCTGACGAGGACATGGAGCCTCTCGAGAGGCCCAAGAAAAAGAAACAGATGTTCTCTCAAGAGCAAGCTTCCACGAAGAAGGTGTCGCTGAGCGCCAGTGGCTCGGGGGCTGAGAAAGCCGAGGCTAGCGTCACCATAGGCGCCGCCTTGCCTCCCAAATAGGAAAGCGCGCTCGTCGCCTTCCTTCGGGCAAACTCTGACATGTTCGCATGGACCCCGTCAGATATGTCCGGTGTACCAAGGGAGGTGATCGAGCACCACTTAGCCGTGTGTCCAGACGCACGCCCCGTCAAGCAAAAAGCGCGGAAGCAAGCCCCCGAGAAGCAAGCATTCATCGTCAAGGAAGTAGAAAAGCTAAAAGCGGCAAATGTCGTCCGCGAAGTCGCGCACCCCACATGGCTCTCCAACGGCGTGGTTGTCCCTAAACCCGCTGGAGGAGGCCGACTCTGCATCGACTACACAGACGTCAATAAGGCCTGCCCCAAGGACCCATACCCCATGCCAAGGATAGACCAGATCGTGGATTCCACCGCCGGCTGCGACCTCCTTTGTTTTCTGGACGCCTTCTCTGGTTATCACCAGATCAAAATGGCTAAAGAGGACGAGGAGAAAACAACATTCCTCACCCCCTGTGGTGTGCATTGCTACACTTGCATGCCTTTCGGCCTGAAGAACGCCGGCGCCACTTTCCAGAGGCTCATGAGGATAGCCCTGGGGGTGCAGATGGGCAGAAACGCAGAAGCTTATGTCGACGACATTGTGGTCAAGTCTCGCGAGGGAGACACTCTCTTGAAGGATCTCGAGGAAACCTTTGCCAGCCTGCGCAAGGTGAACATCAAGCTGAACCCCGCCAAGTGCGTCTTCGGGGTACCTTCAGGCAAACTCCTCGGATTCCTCGTGTCTCACCGCGGCATAGAAGCAAACCCTGACAAGATCAAGGCCATATCAGGAATGCAGCCTCCTCGCCGGCTCAAGGACATGCAGCGCTTAGCAGGCTGTATGGCCAGCCTGGGCCGTTTCATCTCCAAGTTCGGCGAGAGGGCCCTTCCATTCTTCAAGATCATGAAGAAGTCCGACACATTCAGATGGACCCCTGAAGAAAACAAGGCATTTGAAGACTTGAAGAGGTATTTGGCCAGCCCACCAGTCATGGTAGCCCCCAAGACAGGCGAACATCTGAAGCTGAACCTATCAGCCACTCCTCAGGCCGCAAGCGCCGTCCTGGTGGCCGAAAGGGAAGAGCCAGTCCTCCCCAAGAAAAGCACTGCCACTCCAAGTCCAAAGCCGCCCGACAAAGATCTCGGCAAAGAAGCAGTCTCCACAGACCCACCGCCAGGCCCACACCGTCAAGTCGAGTCTGCTCCAAACACCCTTGCCGAGACCCCTCCACAGGCGGATCTCGACAAGGGCCCTGAAGAGCCTCCGCAGAGAGCTGACGCTGCACCTCCATGGACAACCCTTGTCGAGCACCCCGTCTACTTTGTCAGTACAGTACTGCGGGACGCTCGGGAACGGTACCCAATGCAGCAGAAGCTTCTCGTCGCGCTCCTCATCGCCTCCAGAAAGCTGCGACACTATTTCCAGGGCCACCCCATCACGGTGGTCACTTCCTTCCCCCTGGAGCAGATCCTGCGCAACCCCAACGCCACAGATCGTGTCGCGGGATGGAACATCGAGCTGCAGCCATTCAATTTGCGCTTCGACACCACAAGAGTCATCAAGGGAAGAGCGCTGGCGGACTTCGTCGCCGAATGGACTGACCCAAGCCCTGAAGAGCCTCGAGGAGAAGAGGCCGAGCTCTCTGGAGACACGATGCCCAGCAACTGGACCATGCACTTCGATGGAGCCTTCGCCTGCCGCAATGGCGGGGCAGGCGTCGTCCTGAGTTCGCCCAAGGGCGACAAACTCTACTACGCTGTCCAGCTGTGCTTCACAATTGACAAGATCTCCAACAACATCGCTGAATACGAGGGCCTTCTCGCCGGCTTAAGGGCCGCCATCGCTCTAGGCGTCAAGCACTTACTCGTTAAGGGCGACTCCCAGTTGCTCGTCAACTTCTCTAACAAAAGCTACACGCCTAAGGACGACCACATGGCCGCATACCTTGAAGAGGTCCGCAAGCTCGAGAAGCACTTCAGAGGCATGGAGCTCATGCACATCCCGAGGAAAGAGAACCAGGAGGCCGACGACATCGCCAAGCGAGCCTCGCGAAGGTAAGCCCAGCAGGCAGGCGTCTTTGAAGAAAGGCTCACCAAGGCATCCATAAAGCAGCCACAAGAAGCTACGGCCGCAAGCACAGACGAAGCACTCCCACCACCTCCCGAAGCTGGGGCACCCGATTGTGGTCCTCACATAGGGGAGCGTCTGTTGCTGACAGCGGCACATCAAGAAACATGCTGGATTGACGAGCTCAAAGACTACCTGATGAAGGGGGTCCTCCCCGAAGAAGATGCGGAAGCAGAGCGAATCGCTCGACAGGCAAAATCCTACTACATCCTCGAGGGGACCTGTACCGCAAGCGCCCAAATGGAATCGCGCTCAAATGCGTCCCTCCCGAAGAAGGCCGAATGCTGATCAAAGACATCCATAGCGGAGAGTGCGGCCACCACTCGTGCGCGCGCACCCTCGCGGGCAAGGTCTTCCGGAGCGGTTTCTACTGGCCGCAAGCGCTTCAAGATGCGGTCACTATCGTCCAAGCCTGCGACGCCTGCCAGTACCACGCCAAGCAGATCCATCAGCCGGCGCTAGGGCTCCAGACCATCCCGCTCTCCTGGCCGTTCGCGGTCTGGGGGCTGGACATTTTGGGCCCCTTCCCGAAGTCGGAAGGGGGCTACCGTTTCCTCTTCGTGGCCATCGACAAGTTCACCAAGTGGCCCGAGGTCGAACCGACGCGCAGTATACCAGCCGGGGCAGCGGTGAAATTCATCAGGAGCCTGGTCTGCCGCTTCGGAGTGCCTAATCGCATCATCACCGACAATGGCTCGCAGTTCACCAGCGGCGTCTTCCGGTCTTACTGCGAAAAACTCGGCATCAAGCTCTGCTTCGCCTCGGTGGCTCATCCGCAGAGCAACGGTCAAGCCGAGCGAGCAAATGCGGAAGTCCTCAAGGGCCTCAAGACCAGAAGCTTCAACATCCTCAAGGGCCACGGCAAGGGCTGGATCGATGAGCTCCCATCTGTGCTCTGGTCCATACGCACAACTCCCTCAAAGCCCACTGGTGAAACGCCGTTCGCCCTGGTCTATGGAGCCGAAGCAGTCCTCCCCGCAGAAATCAAGCACGGATCCCCACGGGTCCTTGCCTTCAATGAGGACACCCAAGAGGACCTCCACAACGACGACCTGCTGCTTCTCGAGGGATTGCGCCGCCGGGCCGCCCTCAGAGCGGCAAAGTACCAGCAAGACCTGCGACGCTACCACAGCCGCCATGTGTGCTCGCGCACTCTGGAGGCGGGCGACCTCGTCCTCTGGAGGCGGGCGACCTCGTCCTCAGGCGAATCCTCTCCAGAGAAGGCCTCCACAAGCTCTCGCCTATGTGGGAAGGCCCCTACAGGGTCTCTCACATCGCCAGGCCTGGCGCTGCGCGCCTCGAGACTGAAGACGGCATCCCCGTCAAGAACCCGTGGAACATCGTGCATCTACGCAAGTTCTACCCGTGATCATAGTCACGCCCGTGATCATTGTCACGTCAGGCATTTTTTGTCTCTAGAGGGAAGCTCACGGCTTCACCTCCAAGCTTCACAAAGCTTCTCCTGAGGGTCAGCCCTCCGAGCTCTCCTTGTAACGAGCCACCGCAGGCCGTAGAGAGTCTCAGCCACTAATGGGTGGTCCCCATGCCTCGACATGGACAGAACATTAGCTTGGCAACCCCAAGTATAATGAACCATTTCGTTCCTAAGTGAACTATGCGCTAAGGCGCCGCTATGTAATATTTTGGTGGTGAGTTTACTTTCATAATTTGCCTTTCCATGTGCGCTTATGTTCTTCCCATGCGCACCTCGCGAGCGGGGGCTGAGTACGGTGCCTGTGCCTCAAGAGCACCCCGGCAGCACTGCAAAACCCAAGGGATCCGAGCTCTGGCTAAAGGGCATGCTCCCGAAAACACGCCACCTCTCCAAAGGACCTTTGTACTTACTCTCCTCGCGAGATACACCTGAGGAAACCTATAAGCGCACATGAGTCCTTACTACCATGCACTAGCGTTTGGGTTCGCCTCTCTAACATCCGCAGGGAACAAAAGTCCCTCCAAGCTCGTGGAGGCGAAACTCAGCCTCTAGAGGAGAGCGCATCGCCAGGGAAAGCCTACGCAGAGCAAAAAGCTTCGCAAAGCTAAGTTCAGCGCTCACGCCTCAAGAATCTCTTCATCTCACTCACGAACACTCGTCGTCCCTCGAGCGATTCTTTGCCCTCACACTCCATGGACTGCTTGCACGTCAAAGGGGGGCCCTTGAGCATCGCGCCTCGAGGACTCTTACCTCTCTAAGCCTTAAACTCCCCCCGGCCTTGCCGAGTAATTGCTCAGGCATACCGTAGCGGCGGAGTCATAGCGCAAGGAGAAGGGTCCTAGCGACGCAGAGCGAACAAAGACATGAAGTGGAAGTAAAAGGCCCTTCGAGGGGCACACGTGCGAACTTAATAGCATATACTTAAAAATATATTATAGACCGTGGAGCAAAAGTCTCTAAGCCAAATCTTTTAATGGCGCTACAAGCGCATCACAATACAGGGAAGGATCAGGCAGAAGCGTCGTCGCCCTCATCCGCGGACCCTTCCTCTCCAGGCTCGCCCTCGGAGCCTGCCTCCTCACCGTCGTCCTCCCCCGCCTCAGCCCGCTTGAAGCGGGTGCAGAAGTCGTCGACCTGGTCTCGGACGGAGTTGGAGATCTTCCACCCTTTCTCCCCCTCGAGAGGCTCGGTCACCGTTGTGTAGTCGAAGCCGGGCTGGAGGTGCTGGAGGTTGGTGAAGATGCGGTCGACTGCCACCGCCAAGAGTTGGCGGCATTCCTCCTCGACGACGTTGCGGAGCTCCGCGGCAGGGCCCTCGAGCGCCGTGAAGAGCTTGTCGAAGTAGGCGAGGTACGCGGCGGCGTCGGCGTTGCCCTGAGCAGGGACGTGCGGCGCCTCCACTCCCAGCTTCGCCGCGAGATCGTTGCCCCGAGCCACCAAGGACTGGAACATACGCTCCCGCTGCTGCGACAGCACCCGCGCCGCTTGAGCGCTCTCGGCAGCCTCCACCGCTCGCTCCACGGCAGCACCCACCTGCTTGTTCATCTCCTCCATGTCCGCCATAAGGGCGGCGAGGTCCTGCGACATGCGCTCGCGAGCCTCTTCGGCAAGGCGGCGACCATCTGCAGCACGCCTCGCCCGGGAGTTTAGCCTGGCGTTCATGTGCTCCAGCTCCCGGATCCGGGAGTCATCCTCGGCGCGCCTCTTCCTGAAGCGGTTCTCTTGCTTCTTGAACTTCTCGTTGTAGTCTCGAGAGACAGCGGCGCGGAACTCCTTCTCCCGGGCTTGGAACTCCTTCTCCGCCTCCGCCTTCCGCTCGGCAAGGCTGGCGTTGAAGCGCTCCACATGCCTCTTGTGGGTAGCCACTTCGCGGTTGAACTTGCCGAGGGCCTCGGCCAGATTCCCCTCCCGGGCCTCAAGGTCGGTGCGCTGCACCGACAGCTCCTGCTCCGCCTGCAGCAGCTGCTCGTCGCGCTGGCACACGTCGTTCTCGTGCTCGCCCAGCCTTTGCCCCCTGGCATCCAAGGCCGCACGGACCGCCTCCAGAGAGGTCCGCACGACCTCAGAGTCGGCGAGAATCTTGGCCTCAAGCTCGACAAGCTCGCGATGCTTGTCCGCCAGCGAGGACTCCACCGTCTCCCGCTCCGCCGTCGCCGCAGCCAAGTCGTCCGCCGCCACCTGGCGCTCGGCCTGGAGGGGCTCCAGGAGTTCCTCGGCTTCGCGCACGGCGCCCTCACGGACCTCCTTGGCAAAGCGCAGCGCCTCCTCGCGCTCCGCCTGCAGAGCTAGATTGCTCTGCCGGCGAACCTCCATGGCTGCGTGGAAGGCGGCCCAGCCCTCCGCGAGCTCGTCCTGCCGCCGGGCGATCTCCGCGTCCTCGAGGACGAGGTGGGTCTCCAGCCCGTCCAGGGACTCCCGCACCAGGCGGAAGGCGACACCGCGGCGTCCTCTGCTCCAGTCCCAGTCGCTCAGGACCAGGTCTTGTGAAGCGCCACGCGGCGCGGAGGTCCCAGCACCTGCGTCGAGCTTGACGAAGGGGGCCTCTGTGCGGGGCCCAGCAGCGCCGCGGGCCTGGGGGCTTGGCGGCGGGTTCTCCCCTTCAGCACCTGCGCTCCGCGCGCCGGTGTCGCCGCCCTCAAGCGGCACCTCATCATGGGCCTCAGGGGCCGGAGAAGCCTGCCCCGTAGCCGCTGTCTCCGCCTCCGCTAGAGGGCTTGGCGGGGGCGGCGGAGGAGCTTCCCCCTCCGTCTCGGCGGCTCTCGGCGGGCTCTTGATCGGCGTCGTTCCCACCTCGGCCTCCTGCTGCGCCGGAGGAGTGGCAGCGCGAGGCGGAGTAGGCGCCCTCTCCGCTTGCTCCTCAGGCCGCCTCCCCTCGAGAGGCGGCGCAGCCGCCTCAGCCTGAGGCGCGTCCTCGGCGGGGCCTGCGGTGACCACCACCACAGGCCTCGAGGCCTCGTCAGCCGCGGCCTCTGGCGCGGCTCTCTTCACCTCCGCGGCCTTGCGAAGCCTTCGACGCTTCGCAGGCACCAGGTCACTGGCAAGGAGCAAGAAAATCCGTCAAGAGAGAACGGGCAAGCAGAGATGGAGGAAAAGAAAACCAAGATCAAGATACTTACCAAGATTTCTTGGCGCGGGTGTCAACCCACGCCATGCCAGGCGAACGCCATGAAGGCGTGGTCCTGGCTCCAGACCCCTCGGGAGGCGCCTCTGCTTTCCTCTTGAGGGGAGCGCCCGTTGGCTCCCCAGCCGGCCTGTCGTGAGCCGCCTTGGACCGGGGCTCTCGTCGCCTCGACGCGGTCTCATCGTCGTCGGTGCCTTCCCTCTCCGTAACAGGGCGCGAAGGGGCCTCCCTGGGGGGCTCGTCGTGGCCTGACGAGACCTCGAAGATTTCCTCGGCAGGGGGCGCAGCCCTTGACGAGCTCGCCCCGCCGGTCGAGGGGTTCGCCCTTGACGCCGCGCCGCCAAGCTCGACGTCCGATGCGGAGGGCGACTCCGCGGCTCCTGGCACCTTCGCCACAGGCATGGCCATCTCATCCTCCTCCTACCCCGCTAAGCCAAGCGGGGTGAATGTCGGCATCCTCTCTAGAATCGCCAGGCGCGTGTTCATGGAGAGTTGTTGGAGAGGCCTCAGCACCTCAGCAACCGCCACAGGCATGTCCGGGTTGATGAAGAGGATGCCCATGATGGTTGAGACGGCTTTGGGGCAGTGGTCGCAGCAGTGGAGCCGCATCGGGTCCGTGAGGCCCGAATACATCCACATCGGCTTCTTGTGCGCCTGAAGCGGAGCGATGCGGCGCCTCACGAAGTCCTCCGCGATCATCTGCCCGGTGAGGCCGTTCTCCCGAAGAAGCTTCATGTGGCCCACCATGTCCGCGATCTGCGGGCTCCGGAAGGCCAGCTTGCCCCAGTGGGTGTTCTTCATGGGCGGCGCCTCCGGGACGTCGAGGAAGGAACTCAGCGACTTGACGCCGATAAGGAGCCACTTCTGCCGAAAGTCGTCCACCTTCTTCACCACCGCCGTGACAGGCTTCTCGCCGTTCCACGACATGGGGATATAGACATCCCCCATGCCGTCCACGATGCGGAAGGAGACGCACCCCGTCCGCTCGAGGTTCGCGGAGCTCCGGAGCGCGTAGAAGCTCCGGAAGAGGGCCACCGAAGGCTGCACCCCCAGATAAGCCTCGTAGAGGTAGGCGAAGATGGAGAGGATCAGGATGGAGTTGGGGTGCAGATGAAGAAGGTGGATCTGGTAGAACTCCAGAATCGCCTCCAGGAAGGGCGAGTAGGGAGGCACCAGCCCGGCGTAGATGGTGTGGAGGAAGATAGGAAAGAACCCCTTCGGGAGCCAGCCGAGCTTCGCGGCCTGGAGAGCACTGGCGCCGTGCTCGTTGGACTTCCCGGCGACCAAGCGCCCCTTCCCCCTGCGCGCTCGCAAGGGGCTTCGCCATCGCCGCCTTGCCCTTCGCAGAAGCCATCGCCGGGAAAGGAAAAGGTGCGGAAGAGCGTGGAAGGAGACGAAGATCGCCGGTGTGAGGAAGCTCAGACGTGGGAGATTGAAAGGCCGAATGCGCAAAGTGAGAGCAGTAACGGCTGCTCGAGCCGGCGCACAGGCTTTATCTCTCGCCTGGGCAGTTACCGGGGCGTGGTGGGACCCCCCCACGACGCACGCCCCGCCGAAGAGATCGTGCCGTCGCAGACGCGCAACTGATCGACGCGTGTCTCGGGCCGGCCGGACACTTTGGGCCCACGACGCTTCGTCTGTGCCTGGTGGGCTTCGCCATGCCTGTCATGGGCCCAGGGGCTACTGTCGGCCCAGTGGAATCCAGGGTGTGCAGGCCCCACTATCCACAGCCCTCGACACGCGACGGTATCGAGAAATGACTAAGGACTAAGCCAAACGCTTGGAGAGACCCTCGAGAGGAAAAGTCCTCGAGAGGGCTTGAAGGGGCAGCAAAGGCCTGAAGAGGCTCCCCCCGCGACTGCCCCTCTACAAGGCTCTCCCCCCTGGAGAGGAGTCAACGCAAATCCCTCCACAAGGCCGCTCAGGCCCTGTAGAGATACTTCGCTGTAAAGCAACCGCCGCAGAGCGCACATGGCCTCTGCCGCGGCCGCAGAGTGACGCGCGCGCCTGCGCGCGGTGACGACGACGCCGGAGTTGCCATTCTGGTGATTAAAGGAGTCCACAAAGCTGTGCCCCCCCGCGCCGGACTACGAAGCTTTCCCCTTTGGTGATAAAGCGGATGGCCGGCGCTACGCTCCAACGACGACGTCACCGTGGGGACCCCCACGATCTCTGCGGCACCGGCTGGCCGTCCTGCGCGGACGGTGGCTTTCCTGCGTCAAGGACATGCTTTACGACCATGGACCGAGTCCATGGACAACCCAGCTGCGGTGCACCCCGCTCCTCCGTTTCGTCGCCATGTGGGAACCCTTCCGCTGCGCAGGGCGCAAGGATGAGGCCCGGGGTGCCTATAAAAGGAGAGGGAGCACCTCCGTAGCGGGGGATCGATGATTCAGACCTTAAGCACTCCACCATAGTGTAGTCTAGCCAAGCGCACTCGAGGAGGAAGAAGACCCTAGAGTTCCCTCCTTGAGCTCCGCACTGCCATAAGAGAGCCCTCGGCATGCTCATTGTACTATACCCTCTGCAGTGCAATACAGACAAGCAGGAGTAGCGGTGTTACCTCCTCTAGAGGGCCGTGAACCTGGGTCCGGGCTGGTGTCCATCTCTGTCGTGATGTCCCTCCTCAGGCTCGACGAGCACCGTCGCCGTGCCGGTTGAGGGTTGTTTGACCTCCGCGTTCAGCCCCCTTCGAACATACTCTTCAGAGTGTGACCACCCCTGTCTCGTGGGAGTCACTCTCCGACACCCGGCGACACCGCGTAGGCCATGCTTGGGTCGGCATTGTAGGCGACCTGCGGACACGGGGGCGGGCCGTGCGGGATGGCGATGTTGGAGTTGAAATCGCCATGAACCTTGACGCCAACGTACTCGTGGGATGGCGAGGGGTACTGCCTGCAAGGCGACGACAACAGGTAGTGTGGGAGGAGATGAAGCCACCAGCCGACACTGGCGCAAACCTCGTCTTCGCCGCTAGCACGGTCCTGACCGGCGTAGCCCTTCCTGCTTATGTATGTAAAATACATACATGAACTTTGCATTCTATTATATGATATTCCAATCATATTTGCATCATATAAGGGTTATATCATCATTTTGTATTAATTTTGGGAATATTTCATATTTTCCCCATTTTTCTGGAATTAACCCTGCACAGTGGGAAACCCTATTTTTCAATGTTTTACCTTTCAGAAAAGATCCAAACGGCGTCCAAATGACCTAATATTTCACGGACATCATTTTTTGGAAGGAACAAAGCGTAGGAGCGAAGGAAGTGCAAAAGTGGAAACTGATGCATGTAAAATGCATACATGAACTTTGCATTGTATTACTCATATTTCAATCATATTTGCATCATGTAAGGGTTATATCGTTGTTTTACATTGATTTTGGGAATAATTCACACTTTTCCCATTTATTTGGAATTAACCCTACAGAACCAGAAAACCCCTTTTTCCATGTTTTGACTTTCAGGGTGCATACGACGTCCAAATGACCTAAGATTTGACGGGGCTCAGTTTTTGGAAGGAACAAAGCGTAGGAGCGAAGGAAGCGCAAAAGTGGAAGCCCGAGGGCCAAAAGAGGTGGGCCCACGCGGCCAGATTCCCTGGCCTGGTGGAGCACCCCATCTGGCGGCTCGTGGCTCCGATGTCGTCCGTTTTCGTCTCCGTGGCTTTGTCTTGACCTAAAACCGGCTATAAAAATAGTCCCCCGAGGAGTTTCGCAACACGGCGGCGGAGAAACACAAAACCACGAAACAGAGAGGCAGAAGGTTGCTGCCGGAGAAGATCGGAGGGGGGAAACGCTGCCGGAATCACCTCCGGAGGGGTCCACCCCCCTCCGGCGTGTTCATCATCAACATCATGATGAGGAGGGAGTAGTCCACCCCTTGGACTTTGGGTTTGTGGTGGGTAACTTGATCTAATCTCTCTATGTATGATCATTGTTGAAGTCCATATGATGTGCCTTACATGATTATGGATCTATCTATGTAATTCATATGGTGGATATTGTGGTGTGAGATGATATTAGTTATACATTTGTCGTTGTGTTGGATCTTTTATGGTTTGTCATACTTTGGAGATATTCTATGATGCATGTGATGGTTTGAGTTATGCATAATGCCTTGTTTATCCTTGTCATGAGGTGATTGACACCACCAAGTGTAGATAGATGAGAGAGTTGTGGTAATGCACACGAAATATGAATCATTGCACTAGTGTTTAGAATATTATCCATTATGAAGTATGATGTATGTGGGTACGGGATGGCCAGAAGGCATAGGTATTGAGTGACACAGTACCGTCCAACATCCTTTATCTGGGGGTAAAAAGGGAGAAGTATGATGTGGGTGTGACAGTAACCACGCTAGCCTTACGAGGGTGACACTAGCAACACAAATGAGTATTTCTTTCAACTATGTGTTTTAGTACATATAGCCGTCATAAAAGCTACCATTAAAACATGACAATTGTGTGTACTTTATCTATAACATGATAATCAGCATAGATGGGAGAGAGAGGATTGAGTGAACCCATGAACCCATGTCCATTGTTCCTATAAGAGAAAACCTTTGTCTTGTCCTTTTGCATTGAAGAGGATTGGGACACTTTTTACATTCTTGTTTCGTTACATTAAACTTCCATTCATTAAAACAACCATCATGTTTCTTAAACTTGTTTAGTGCATAATCAACTAAAACTTGTGACACTTTAGTTGTAGAGAATAGATAACTTTTCCTTCTTGCTCCTGCGGATCGATACCTTAATTCCACATTGAGAGGTACTACAGTGATCCCTTGCTCTTGGGGGATATCAGAAACCCGAGGACCAAAAGAGGTGGGCCGCGTGGGGCACCCCATCTGGGCCCTCGAGCCTCCGATGCCGTCGATCTTCGTCCCCGTGCTTAGTTCTTGACCTAAAAATGACTATAAAAATACTCCCTCGATGACTTTCGGAAGGGAGCACCACAGAAACACAAAACCACGAAACAGAGACCTGGAGCTGCAGATATTAAAATAACAAATGCAAAACAGAAATAAATATGCAATGATGGTAAATAAATACGCAAGGATGGTATAAATGATAGTGGACGATGTTTTTGTGTTTTGTATGGTGTTTGCAAGATATAAAAGTATTTTTGTATTTTCGGATTTTTAAATGGCAGAAAATGTAAAGTACTAATAAAGTGTTGGAAAGGTGTTTCTTATGATTAAAAATGGACTGGGGTTCATGGTTTCACAAATGCACTCTCTCTTTTATATAGTGGTAGATAATGGAACATAGGAATTGACATATGAGATTGCAACAAGACAAGTTATTAATAATATGGGCATCACATCCTAACATAGAGGTCTTTTGGTTATTAACCTCTCTTATACTCCACCAAGATGCGAACTAAATCATAACACCTCAGTAATTAAGATAAACAGAGTATAGCTTAAAGTTCTATGACATGAAGTTAGAATAAGAACATGCTAGATCTAGTCATGGAGAAAATGTCAAGGTCACCCATATCCCTGGTAGCATGGTATTCCTTTTTATCCCTAGTGAGGCAACAAAGTAAGGTAAAATACCTAAGTGGACCGCAGAACTTCTGTCACTTTCACCGCACTCACCACCCCCCGTTACTCCAACTAATGCACACGTTCCCCCTCACACGCCCTCATACATATGTTGGATCAGAACACATAAACAAAAACGGGGTACATAATATGCATCTACTTTCTTAACAAAGACATAAAAATTGCAATCATCATAACATATATCAACTTAAGAGATCCACCACAAAGGTATTACATATATGACCATAATCATGTTCAGCAGCTCATATGGCACTAATTAGTGAAGCTCAAGAGAGAGGAGAGATACATAAGTTACTTCCACAAACCCATAGTCCAGGGGTGGACTACTCCCTCTTCATCATGAAGACGGTGGAGAAGTCGTTGGAGAAGGTGGAGACCACACCGGCAGCGCCCCACCGGAGTTTTCCCCCTCCAATCTGCAGCTCCAGGTCTCTGTTTCGTGGTTTCTGTGTTTCTGCAGCGCTCCCTCCGAAAGGGCTCGGGAGACTATTTTTATAGTCGTTTTTAGGTCAAGACGAAGCCAGTGAGATGAAGATCGACGACATCGGAGGCTCGAGGGCCAAGATGGTGGGCCCCACGTGGCCAAGGAATCTGGCTGCGTGGGCCCCCCCTCTTTTGGTCTTCGGGTTTCCACTTTTGCGCTTCCTTCGCTCCTACGCTTTGTTCCTTCCAAAAACTGATGTTCGCGAAGTTTCAGGTCAATTGGACGTCGTTTGGGTCCCTGAAACATCAAAATATAGAAAAAGGGTTTTCTGATAGCGCAAGGTTAATTCCAAATAAATAGGGAAACTGTGAAATATTCCCCAAAACATTATAAAACATTGATATA
This sequence comes from Poa annua, assembly GCA_026929855.1. Lineage (NCBI taxonomy): Eukaryota > Viridiplantae > Streptophyta > Magnoliopsida > Poales > Poaceae > Poa > Poa annua. The sequence continues at coordinate 22,535,341 of CM049439.1, read as the reverse complement.
ACCCTTATATGATGCAAATATGAATGAAATATGAGTAATATAATGCAAAGTTCATGTATGCATTTTACATGCATCAACATCCCCAAGCTTAACCTATACTCGTCCTCGAGTATGAAGGTGATAAAACTAAACATGGACTTGGCATTTTATTACTTAACAAAGGATATCAAAGATGATTGTTATTGCTACATAGAGTCAAATGATTCATTCTTAATAAGTAGTAGCAACATGAAAGATATATTATCAAGAGGTATCAAATATTCAAGACGAATATGTTCAATGATAATTCACAAAGTGTAACATGAAATAAAAGTTCTATGGACCAAATGAATGCATAACTGAAAAGTAAAAAGATATCCTATATTGGTCATAGAGTATTCTTATAGAAATCTGAATATGAAAGGTGGACACTTTGGAAAGATAGATAAATAAGTAGAGGAATAACATGCAAGAGTATCATCTAGCTTCCAAATGCTTCAACTTAAGTTAATGTTTGCCATGTAGTTTCCATTGGTGTGAAGTTCTCATTACCCCTATCATAGCATCTTTGTGATTAATAGTTGAAAGTGAAAGCAAATATGAGGTATGTGCTTGACAAAGTATGGGTCAAAAGTCTCATGCCCCTTGAAAACAAAAACCTCTCCGACTGGCTACTCAACTTGGGCCACAAAGCAAGTGAAGGTTACAATCATCGTGAGTAAAAGTGGCATCATAGAGAGTATCACCCCGGGTACCCTTTGCCCTAGGACACGGAATGAGCACATGTCCAAATGACAAAGCAAGCAAACAGTGGACATCTCAATATCTCTTTCTTTTACTAATGCTTTTTTCTTGTAAATGCTTTTTCTGTTGTGAGATGTATCATAGATTCCTCCACTATGGGTATGCTGCAAATTTCCACCATGGGCCACATGGCTTAAGTTAGCCGCCAATGGTGTCTCTCTAGCCATTAATACCACTTGCCCGAACTTACTAAGTTTCCATCTTTATTTCACGCAATGTTAGGCATCCATCAACAATAGAACATGATATCAACTTAAATGAGATACAGAACATGTTGAAAGCTTGCCATGTGACAGCACATATGAGCTAACTCCCAACGAAAGACCTTTGTCAAGCCCAAAACATCATAATTTTAATCAAAATGGGTCAGGTTTATTAAGTGCAATAAAAGTAATGTGTGCATCAAGTTCGTGAGAGCTTTTTAACCAACTTTACCCATGACAATCCCAATGACATAAGCATCTTAATTTGCAAGCATAGATAGAAAAATATAACATGGTAAACATACTTGGAATAGCATATTAGCTAATAGGTAGATATGGTGGACTCACTGGAAAAATGGTTGAAGGTGTTGGAAAACAAGCTTTTTACTTGTTGAAATTTTTAGGCTAGCAAGAGGGAGAAAGTTGACCGTCTAAATGCATGCATAAGTGTTCATAAAGCTAACCATTTCATGTTAAACAAAGTAAAGCATCATTCGGCATATAAAACACGAATAAGGAATAACTCTTCATATGACACTTGCATATTAATACTCATTAACAAGCACATAAATCATGCAACTATATGTATCTTTTTAAATCAACTCAAACATCCTCTTCCCAATATTTTTATAGCATCCAACTTAATTCAACCCAAACTTCCAGTATCTCTCTCATAACATAAATGAAAAGTGGTGGTCTCAAACAAAAAGACAAACCGAAATAAAAAAGAACAAAAAGAACGCTCTAAGTTTATGCGATAAAGTGCAATGAACGAAAAACAGAAGTTAGACGTGTGCAAACCGAGAGTGTGTTGGTTCAGTGGGGTTGTCTTCACATCCCCAAGCTTATGGTATTCACCATCCTCAGATATTTCTTGGTGCATCTCCTCTAATCCATGTGAAAAAACTTCAAAACACCGTTTCTCTCATTTCTTTTCTGTGGGGTGACATTAGTAGGCACAAAACAATAGAATTGCTTGCTGTATGAAATCCTTAGACAAACATAAGAAACATGTCCAAAATTTTTATAATGTTGTATTCCTTCTAATAAACTCAATTGGATCATAAAGATTCAAGTTAAAAGCTTAAAGAATGCATAAAACAAAATGGGACAGAATCTGTCTAGAAAAACAGCAGCAGGAAAATGTATTTTTTTACCCCACTTAAATATGTCGAAAAAATCTGAAACAATTCACGCTTATAGAGGATGAAAGGTTGCAATTACAATTCAAATTTCAGCTCATTCGGAGTTACATAATAGGAATTAAAAATCATACCGTGCACAGATTCATGCTGAAATAAAATCTCCGAATAGAAAAAGCAACTTTTCTAAGCGAAAATGGGTAAATCTTGGCAGTTTATTAAAAATTCCAGAACCTAAACTAAAAACAAAGTCTCTTGGTACAGCAATAGGACTCAAAGAAAATCTCAAATAAAAACAACCGGGTTGCCTCCCGTAAAGCGCTTTCTTTATAGCCATATAGCTAGGCTTCTTACTTGATATTTATTGTGGACGAAGCTCATGAGGGAACTTTGGTGTGTCCGTCTTCCTTGGCAAGTGCTCCATGCACTTCTTATGTGGGAACTAAAACTTCATGTTCCCTTCCTTTGAATCAATAATAGTACCTGTAGTACGAAGAAAAGGTCTTCCAAAAATAATAGGACTAGAGGTTTATTCCCCATATCCATGATTAGAAAATCAACAGGCACAAATGTTAAATGCAATTCTATCATGACATTACTTAATTTTCCTAAAGCATGTTTAATAGAATCATCAGCAAGTGCAAGTTCAACAGAGCATTTTTCAAGATTCTTTAATTCAAGTACTTCATATAATTCTTTAGACATAACAGAGACACTAGATCCTAGATCTAATATAGCATGGCGTGTCTCTTTTCCAATTGTTACTAATACCTTGGGAACCCATATATCCCCAAGCTTAGGTGGCATCATAGCTTATTTGGTGTACCTAGCAATTTTCTCTTTTAAAACATGACTAGCAATATAAGAACCAAAACCAGCTTGGTTAACATTAATAGAAGGATCACTAGCAATTTTTTGTAAGATAGACATAAGTTCATGCAAGCTACAATTCTCTAAATCAAGTAGTGGTTCCTTGACTTCACTAAGCATCTTAACTTCTTCAACTTGTTTCTTTTCTAACTCAATCAACATAAGACGATTATCACTTTTAGTTTCATTAACTTCTTCAACCTGTTTTTCCTTTTTAACCCAAATTTGCTTTTTAATAGGAAAATCCTTCCCTCTTCTAGTAAACTTTCTCTCAGTAGGTAAGTCCGTCCCCCTGATAACCTTGTTTTCTATGTTAGGGGAGTGCAATTTTTCAGAAAACTCTTGTAACTTATTCTTAGAATTAGTCAACTCTTGGCGAACTTTAAAAGGAAGGTGATACTTTCCTAGAAAAAGTTTTTCTAATTCGTTCCAAGAATTTATAGCAGGTAATGAACGTAACCATTCTTTGGCTTCCTCTTTTAATGACAATGGAAATAGTTTTACTTTTAGAGTATCAAATTCATCATCCTTACAACTTTGTAGGCAACAAACGTCAATAAAATATTGAAGATGCTCAAGAATATCCTCAAATGCTTTACCACCAAATTGTTTCCTAGATAGCATTTTAGACACAACAGGACTTATCTCTATTATCTTAAGTGGAGTGATGAGTCTAGTAATAAATTGATCATTTGGAGTGTTTGTGTAGTCACACAACTTACTTCTTTTCTCCCATTTTAGCAAGTTTTTCTGTATTTTTTTAATTTTTAATGCAAAACTGAAAATAAAATGACACTAAAACAATGTAAACCAAAATAATAAATGCAAAACAAAATGCAAAACTGAAAATAAAATACCAAACCGAAATATAAAAGTGAAAAAAACAAAACAAAATAAAGTGCTTTGAAGGTAAAAAGATGGGTAGGATGATGCTCACGTAGGTGCAACCTCCCCAAGCTTAGGTGTTTACACACGTTGGTGATGTTGACTTTGTTGTGAGGTATCCTTTCCACTTGTTCAGCAATAGCACCAGAAGATCTTGCACTGTTGATGAAGACTTGTGGGACAACTCTTTACTTGCTCACTTCCCCGGCAACGGCGCCAGAAAATAGTCTTGATACTCCAGATGCTTAACGTTGATGATGGTGCCAGAAAGTAGTCTTGCTAGCTTCAACACCTGCGTCAAGAAAAGAATATGAGTTAGGTTGAGACTCCAAGTGCAAAGTGTATAGTAAGGGAAAAGACTAATTTTCCCCACGAGGGTGACTCGAGGGTTTAATATCGAACTCTCGGGGAAATGAACCAAAAGCTGTTGTCTCCTTATCCTTCTTTATGAAATCTACAAAACAAACTAAATTGCTTTGTGCCCTCAACCTCACCAAGTGGTTGTCAAGCACAAGGCGTAAGTAAAGATATTGAAATAACAAATGCAAAAAAGAAATAAATATGCAATGATGGTAAATAAATATTCAAGGATGGTATAAATGATAGTGGATGATGTTTTCGTGTTTTGTACGGTGTTTGCAAGATATAAAAATATTTTTGTATTTTCGGATTTTTAAATGGCAGAAAATGTAAAGTGCTAATAAAGTGTTGGAAAGGTGTTTCTTATGATTAAAAATGGACTGGGGTTCATGGTTTCACAAATAAACTCTCTCTTTTATATAGTGGTATATAATGGAACATAGAAATTGACATATGCGATTGCAACAAGACAAGTTATTAATAATATGGGCATCACATCCTAACATAGAGGTCTTTTGGTTATTAACCTCTCTTATACTCCACCAAGATGCGAACTAAATCATAACACCTCAGTAATTAAGATAAACAGAGTATAACTTTAAGTTCTATGACATGAAGTTAGAATAACAACATGCTAGATCTAGTCATGGAGAAAATGGCAAGGTCACCCATATCCCCGGTAGCATGGTATTCGTTTTTATCCCTAGTGAGGTGATACGTCCAAAACGTATCTACTTTCCCGAACACTTTTGCTATTGTTTTACCTCTAATTTGTGTGTTTTGAATGCAACTAACACGGACTAACGCTGTTTTCAGCAGAATTGCCCTGGTGTCTTATTTTTGTGCAGAAATTCAACTTTGGGGAAAAATACCAGGAAATATGCAAAAGTCCCTATTTTGGCAGAAGACCTATGGAGCCAGAAGATGAGACGGAGGGGGGCAGCGAGCTGCCCACACCACGTGGAGGCGCGGCAGGCTCCTGGCTGCGCCACCATATGGTGTGGCCGACTCGGCCACCGCCTCGCGTCCCCCTCTCGGATATAAGGCCCCTCTGACCTAAAAACGAGAACACCCCGAGCACTTTTTCCAGAAACACATCGGAGCGCCGCCGCCACCTCGAAACTCAATTCGGGGACCAGAAGTTTCTGTTCTGGCACTCCGCCGGGATGGGGAATCGAAGGGGATCATCGCCATCATCATCACCAACGCCTCTCCATCAACCATCATCGTTTCCCCCATCCATGTGTGAGTAATTCCCCGCTGTAGGCTCGAGGGGATGGTAGGGATTGGATGAGATCGTTCATGTAATAGCTGTAATTGAAGGAGATATGCCCTAGAGGCAATTAATAAAGTGTTTTATTTATCATATCTCATTTGTTCATAATACGTTTTTGTGTCATGCTATAACTGTATTAAGCGGAAACATTAATACACGTGTGATACGTAAAACAACCAGGTCCCTAGTAGCCTCTACGTGACTAGTTAATTGTGCAATCGATGATCGAGGTTTCCCGATCATGTGACATGGTGTTAGTTGACAATGAAGTCATATCGTTGGTAGAACGATGTGATGGACATGCCCAATATTTGTAGGACGTAGTCATTACGCCTTTGACCGTGAGATCAACTCTTATTGCTATTCCTGAAGGATACTTTGATTGCATCAAACGTCATGTCTTAATAGTATGACAATAAAGGTGTCCCTCTCGGGTATCAGAAGGGAGTATGTTGAGACGAGGGATCAAGAGCGGGATTTGCCAGTCCGCATAGCAGGATAGATACTCTAGGGCCCACTCGGTGAGATTATGTCAAATAAGCTTGCAAACATGTGACTAGGTCACCAGGACATAATATCGTGGACGAGTAGAAGATAGTGTTGTCGGTGACGAGATCAAGCTAGGTATCGCGATATCTATGAACGAGTCTCGGACACGCTAAGTATCGCCATGGCAAAAGGTTTAAGACTCGACGTCTAGGTTCGAACGACAAAGTTATTCGTTATCTCACAGGGATTAAATCTGGGTATCCAAGCTCCACGAATTAGTCATTGATCGGAGAGCGCGTCTCGATCATGTCTGGCGAGATCTCGAACCACTAGGGTAACACACTTAAGGGGAGTCGACAAGTTTACCGGAAGAGAAATTAGAAGAGAGCACCGGGAGCGTCCCGGGAAAGATCCGATGAAGATCGGAGAGCGACGAAATAGTTTTCGGAGCCAGAATAAATTAGATAATGTGTGTTTAATATTAATTAGTGTAATTAATAGTTAAATACATTTTTATTTAATGATTTTCGGAATTTAAAAGGCAGCCCACCTTAAATGGGCCTTCCCATGGGAGAGAAGGCCCATAAGGGGGGAATTTCCCCCCTAGGTGCGCATGAGGAAGGGGTCTGCCCTAGGTGGGCCAAATGGGGCCCACCTAGGGCCGGCGCCCCCCTTGGGGGCGCGCTGGTGTGGGAATAGTCCCACACCACTCAGCCAGCAAGGCTGGCAGCCCCCCTCCACCTATATATAGAGGTGCCCCCTTTTGGCTTTTAAAAAGAACAACCAATCTCTCTCTCTTCTTCTCCTTGAAACGTGATTCCTCCATTGGAGTTGCGCCAAGGCGAAGTTCTCTCCACCATACGCACACCGCTGTGCTGCTGGTCTTCCGGTCCAAGTCTTCCGCTGCTCGTCCCTTGATCGGAGCCCGGAGGTCGTCGTCTTCACCGTACGTGTGTGGATCCCTACGAGGTGCCACGCTAGTGGTGCTCGGAGGTCTTCTTCCTCTACACGACCTCGAGGTCGTCTTCGTCGGCTTCATCGACAACGCTTGTGCGGGAGCGTAATTCCCGCGTTTCGGTCTACAAGGGTATGTATATCGATCTCCTCCGTATTACTATATCTGCATAGTATAGATCCTGGCTAGTTTAAGGTTATCGTTGTTAGAAAATTTATTGTTTTCTGCCTGCGATCCCCTTCAGTGGTATCAGAGCCGATCTATGCGTAGATATAGCTGTACGCTTTTAGAACCCGTGTTTATCACGGGGACATCGTTCTTTTATTTGCTACCCTCTCGCGTGCACTTGCATTGCCGGCGGCATTGAGTCGATGAAGCGGCCCGGACCGACTTTACGCGTACGCTTACGCGAGACTGGTTCCACAACTGACATACGGCTTGTACCGTATATGTGGCTGGCGGAGTTCTGTCTCTCTCTCATTAGTTGGCTTTGCATTTTCAATGGAGGGCCCAAGAGGGATAGATAAATATGCAATTATTTGATCGTTGTTGTGGTCATAGGTTCGTAGGTATGAAGCGGTTCTATTTACGACAGCCCCAAGCCACGTAAAATATGCAAAAGATAAAGTAGAACGCGTCTAACTTTATTTTGCAGGGGCAATGTGATATGGTCAAGGTAGGTTTATTAAATTGTTTATAAACTGTGGGCGCGAAGTAGACCATCGGCGCAAGGACCATGTCACGTCGCATTACATATTGATGTTTTGAGTGCATCTTATATTGTGTGTGTGTATATATATATAGGTAAATATATATATATATATATATATATATAGGGCAAGGATTTGGTATGTTGCAAAACCAGAGAGGTTGTAATCGGCACCGTTGATAGCTTTAAGATTCGGACAGAATATTTCATCCGGTTCCATTTTAGAAGGCATGCTCACATCCTATTTACCAAAGAGGAATGGGATGTAGAACCTTTCGGACCTAGGCGACCTAATACGGTAACTGGTCCCCAAATTTATGGGCAAAAGCTATCGCGTCCTTCCAAAAACTTTGCATTGCATGCTTACAATTTGTCTCTGGTTTTGGCAGAGCTGGTTACTACGGACGCCCCAGAGTGAGCGTGTCAGGTTCTTTTTTTATAGCTAATGCGTGTTTGATTTTTTAAACATGACATTTACAACGCTAATCCGTGTGCAAACATTTTGTGGCCGTAAGCCTCGCGTCGCCCACCACCATGGTTTATAAGCGAACGGAGCTCATGTGGAATCCTTTGGTGCCGGCCAAAATCATGAACGGTGCCTAGTACAATACAAAACGGTGCCTCTGGTACAATACAAACCGGATCCCATGTTTATTTAGTAGTAACATCTGAAACGCATTGAACTATTGAAGAAATAATATGGAACCAAATCGAAACACCATTTCGAAGATTTCAAAGTGCTCTCTGTCTATAGAAAATCAAGAGTGCCCGTTTATAACCATTTTGTGACTGCTCTAAATGTCAAACGGTGCTCTCCAACAGAATAACAGATGATTGTACAGATCAAATCAAAATCACAGATCGTACCAAAATCATCCACGGCAAGAATACTGCAAGGCAAGGAAAAAATTAATAGCAAACGAGCCTCCATCTCTAACAATAATTTGAACAAAAATATTCATAAAAATCTCTCATACATGGAAGGGATCCGGTGCCACCTCAAAAAAATCCGGTGCCTACTCTAAAAAAATCCGGTGCCTACTCTAAAAAAATCCGGTGCCGTGAGAGGGCCTCGAGGGCGAGCTCGATGGTGACGGTGCGCGACGAAGATGGCCGGCAATCTGGAGCAGCTCGCTTGACGCCCCTGTCCCTCCGGTGCTGCTGCAGTGTCGCAGCTTGGGGGCGCGGTGGAGGCCGGACTGCCGGCACGACGGGATGAGCACGGTGCCGCTATGCCTTCATCCGGTGCCGCACCGGAGAGTCGTTGACAAGCGGAGGCGGGCGCGAGATGAGTGCTTCGGCGCCGGCGCGAGGGAGGAGGCCGCGTCGCAGCGGCGGAGGACGGCGTAGAGGGGGCGCGGAGAGGTGGCGTCGAGGTGAGCCTGCCTCTGCAGGTCAGAGCCATGGAGCCGGAGGAGGCGGTAGGCGAGCTCCGCGGAGGAGGCGAACCCGGCAGGGGACAGAGGCGCACCGGCGGGTTCCCGCATCCTCTGGCCTGCAGCAGGGGATGGGAGGGGAGGAGACGGAGACCGGGAAGGGGCGGCGGTAGAACCAGAGCCGGAGGTAGGTGGAGCACTGGATCGGGGAAAAAGGGAAAGAAAAGAGAGGGGTGGGGGATCGAGCGGTGGTGGGTTGTGTGTGGTCCAGGGAAAAAGGAACCTATTCCTGTTTAAGCTAAACAGGAACTTTCTGAACTTCCTCGTGACTACTATGTGAACCGTCTCGCGCATGACATCTGAACCTTCAAACGGAGCATGAAATGAAGTTTTTCCGTGAACTTTTTTTTCAGAACTAGTGAACTTTTTTTCGCAACTGCACATGAACTTTTTTCTGGACCAAGTGAACCTTTTTTACGTATGAAGTGAACCTTTTTTTACAAAGAATTTTTTTTTGGAACGAGGCTTTCTGAAATGTCTCGTCAATGATATATGAACCTTCTCGCGCATGACCTGTGAACCTTCAGACGAAATATTTTCCTGAACATTTTTTCAAAAATGAGGTGAACTTTTTTCGCAATTGCACATGAACTTTTTTTCTGTACCAAGTGAACCTTCCCACGCATGACATGTGAACCTTCAGACGGAAGATGAAGTGAAATTTTTTCCTGAACAATTTTTCGGAACGAGGTGAACTTTTTTCGCAACTGCACATGAACTTTTTTTGAACATTTTTTCTTAACCAAGTGAACCTTTTTTTATAATCGAAGTGAACTTTTTTTTTGGATTGACGTGAACTTTTTTCTGAACCTTTTTCAGAATGAGGTGAACTTTTAACTACTTATGAACTTTTTTTCTGAACATTTTTCTCACTGAACTTTTTTTCCTGAACTCTTTTTTTAACTTCATATGAACCTTTTTTCCATACGAAGTGCACCTTTTTTTTAGAACGAAGTGAACTATTTCACTAAACTACACATGGACGTTTTTTACACAAAAGTCAGCAACAAGGAGGACACAGTCGATCGCATGAGCGCGCAGTCCCCCAACGGGCAAACGAACCTTCATTTTAAGGTTTATGTACCAACATCACTGGAATTTGGCAGAAGCAACAATAACTGAACTTCTTTTTTGGGGCACCATAGCAAACAAACTCCTTCCCCGGCAAGCAACAGGTTCAGAACCAACCGCAACAAGGTTCAGTAGAAATAAACTTAAGATTAGGAGGCAGCAAGGAGTCTTCGATGGCCATCAGGGAAGGAGTTTTTTTTAGAACTTTGCAGCAAAAACAAACATACACTAGTAGAAAAATGCTTATAGGTGGGATGCCCATTTGTGGCGCACCTAATTTAATGCGCCACAGAAAAGCATTTTTGTGGCGCACCCGAGCCCATGCGCCACAAAAATATGACTTTCTGTGGCGCATGGGCTCGGATGCGCCACAGAAAGTCGACATTCTGTGGCGCATAAGGTGGATGCGCCACAGAAATTGGACATTCTGTGGCGCATCAGGTGGGGTGCGCCACTAAATTGCTACACTTTCTGTGGCGCATGGGGTCCCATGCGCCACAGAACACTCAGATCCCACCCCCCCCCACCCCCCCCTGTGGATCGCCTTTTCAATTTTGCGGCAAAAAGAAGAAAATGAAAAATTGTTCAAAAAATTCCATCCTTTAAGATATGGGTAGGTATTATTGTCTACTTCGTGTAGAATATTTGAAATATGAGTTTTGACCTTTTATGCAAAATCACTGTAAAAAAAGTCAAAACGGCCCTAACTTTTGCATACGATGTCGAAAAAATGCGTTTAATACCTTAAAAAAAACTAGAGAATTATAGAAAATGGCTCGAACCCGGGCTTGCCCGGTTTGGCCTTTTTCAGATCCTCAAACTGCCAAACGAAAAAAAAGTTATTTCAAAAATAAACAATTTTAAATTTGTGGCGCACCGAGAGGGGGTGCGCCACAGAATTATTTGGCGGGATTTGAAATTTGAACCGGCCGCCCCCTTTTCCTCTCCTCCTCCCTCCTATTCTCCTCCACCTCTCTCATTTCCTCCTCCTCCTCTCCTCTCATTTCCTCCTCCTCTCCTCTCATTTCCTCCTCCTCCTCCTCTCCTCTCCTCTACTTCTCCTCCCTCCTCCTTCTCAACTCCGGCGAGCTCCATCTCCTCCACCACCACCTCCGGCGACCTCCTCCTCCACCACCATCTCCGGCGACCACCACCTCCTTCTCCTCCTTCGGTGACCTCCTCCGGCGATCACCACCTCCTTCTCCTCCTCCGGTGACCTCCTCCGGCGACCACCACCACATCCTCCTCCGGTGACCACCACCACTTCCTCCTCCGGTGACCTCCTCCGGCGACGAACACCTCCTCCTCCTCCTCCTCCTCCTCCACCCATCTCCGGCGACCCCCATCTTCCACCCGGTGCTGCCTCCGATGAGCTCTGACGAAACGAAAATATTTTGAAATTTGGGCGGCCCGATCTAGATGTGGCCAGAATCCAGATTTAGATCTGGCCGCCCTTTTTTTTGAAATTCAAAAAAAATTTAGTGGCGCACCTAAGTGGGGGTGCGCCACAGAAATGTTTCTGTGGCGCATGGTGGTGGGGTGCGCCACAGAAATATTTTTGTGGCGCACCGGGCGGGTGCGCCACAGAAATATATTTTAGTGGCGAGATAACTATGGCGCACCCCCCATTTTCGTGGGTGCGCCACAGAAAGGCTTTTTGGTGCGCCACAGCGAGCCCTTTTTCCACTAGTGATAGACTGAGCTGAACCTCCTTTTCACACGATCTGAACCTCATTTTCACAAAAGAGAAAAAAAAAATGGACTGCAGCTCGGCCTGAAGTGGACTGCAAACACAACTGTGAACTTTAAAAAATTATCAAGTGAACCTTCATTTACGTGGTGGACTTCAAAAATTAATGAAGTGAATTTCTGATCTTTTCCTGAGCAAAAATTGAGTCTGCGAACATGCAGATTGTCCATAATAGAAGGAGCATACATCAGTTAATAAACTGCAACTATGCTCTCAATCGATGGAACTGTAATAACGCTCGACTCTGAACCGCATGTCGCCTAGCTAATATCAACGCATCCTGAAGTGCTCCACGACTGAACTTTCAGGGCGTCGCGCACTAAACCGTTGAAGAACTGTGAACTGAACCTCGCACTGGCTGGGGCAAAGATGAAGGCAGCGGCTCCACGCGTTGGCTGTGTTCAGGATGAAGGCAGCAGCTCCTCGCGTTAGCTACGGGCAAAACGCGTCGAGTAGGACGAGGGATTCCAGGCTTCCAGCGCCTGCTCGCTGGTACAATAGGAGCCTGCAGGCGTCAGGCAAAAGGTTGGGCAGAGCGGCGGCCGGCACAGCAGACTGCCGGCGGAAGGTCGTCTGGCGGCGCGTGGAGGGAGGTCGCCGGGGAGGCGCTTGGCTAGCGTAAGTAGAGGCCGCGTGAGTGGGAGTTCCGGGAGGAGCAGGGACGCGCGCGCTGCGGGGAAGCAGTTCCGCCGCGCCATGAAGAAGCAAGGTCGTCGCGCCATGGAGGCGCAGGGCGTCCGACAGCGGGGGTCGGGCGAGCAAGGAGGTGCTCTTGCCGGGCCACATCGCTGTTTCCGCCACCGGCTCCCTCGCGTCGGCCGCGCCGCCGCTCGCTCGTCGCTGCTGGCGGAAGAAGGTGCTCTTGCCGGGGGCCCTTGCCGGCGCCGGCGCCGGCTCCCTCGCGTCGGCCGCGGCCGTCGCTCCCTCGCCGGCGCCGGCGCCGGTGGAAGAAGGTGGCGGTGGATCGGGGCGGTGGGGGAACCTGAGTTGGGGGCCTCGGGGGTCGGGGGTGGGAGCTTTAAATTTGTCCCGGTTGACTTTTTCCTAATTAGGATAGTTCCTACTTAACTTAAATAGGAATCTCTTAAGATATATTCCTGTTTAGTCTTGTCCTATATATATATATATATATATATATATATATATATATATATATATATATATACCTAAAACTTACCCTATTCCATCCAGGAGCATGGGGCACCTAGGTGTCCATGCTCCTGATTGGAATATGAACCATTTTTAGGTATGTAGACCATTTATATACCTTGGGTATGTATACCTTAGGTATGTAGGAGGTACATATGACTTTGGGTATGCATGTAACGGGGTATACATACCTAATTTATACACATACCTCAATTATTTATATATATACCTGATCTGTACGCGTACTATTGAAAATATATACCCGAGGTATATGTACTATGTAGATACCTTGAAAATGCATACCCAAAGTCATATATACCTCATACATACCTAAGATATACATACCCAAAATATTTACATGGTGTACATACCTAAAACTTACCGTATTCCATCCAGGAGCATGGGCACCAGGGAGCACCTGTTAATTTACCTATATATATATATATATATATATATATTATTATTATTACATATTAATTACACGGCGGTAGTAATATAAGATGATCCCTCCAAAATACCATTAGTGGTCTCCCTTCGACGTGCACCACCAAGAAAGTTCTACGTTATGAAGCAGGCCGTGACGATCGGGTGTCATACATATCGTCGTTCGCATACAGTGGGTGTAAGACATGTTTGCACAAGCGTATACGTTGAAGGTTATTATGGCGAGCCTAGCATGTACAGACATGGCCTCGGAACACGGTGACCGAAAGGTCGAGCATGAGTCACAGAGTTGTTGTGATTGACATTTCGATGTCTACCTTTGAAGTTGTGTTGCCGGCTCTGACGATGAGGGGTTGCACAATGGATTAGGGTCGTGTAATCACTAAAGCGATTAGAGGGATATTCGTTTTGAGTGGGAGTTCTTATAGTTATTTTCTAAAAACTTGAACTCAAAATTTTATGGACAAAGTCTTATGTTTTGTAAATTCCATTGTAGATGTCTCGTCCCACCTTTAACCTAGGCCTGTTCCTTGAGAAAGAAAAGCTTAAGACCAATGGGTCGAACTTCATGTCCTGGTTCCGCAACCTGAGCATCCTCCTCACTCCCCACAGGGTGGCTTACGTCATTGAAGCCGCCCTAGGTGACCCTCCTGCAGACAATGCCTCCGATGATGAGAAGAAGCTCTATCAGACCAAGTCGGACGATTCCCCTTTTGTCCAAAGTGGCATGCTCTACGCCATGGAAGCCGACCTGCAAAAGCGCTTTGAGAAGATGAGTGCTTTTGAGATAATTTCTGATCTCAAGGCTGTCTTTGCGCCGCAGGCTAAGGCTGAGAGATATGAAGCTTCTGAGCTTTTCTTCTCAGCAAGATGGAAGAGCATAGCAGTGTGAGCGAGCACGTGGTCAAAATGTCTGGCTACGTTCAACGCCTGAATGCTCTGGAATGCAAGATTCCTGATGAGCTGGCGATTGATAGAGTGCTGCAATCGCTGTCTCCTAGCTACAAAGGCTTCGTCATGAACTATAACATGTAGGGCATGGCTAAGGTCCCCTTTGTTTGAGCTGCGCTTCTGGATTCCCAGATTCTACACGTTACAGAAGTTGAATCTGAACCAAACACACAGCGGCGACCACCAGCTTCCCTAGAATCGCTTCTCAGAAACACGCACAAACGGGGCTGAAGTCGGAAGCAGGGAAAACGATGATTCCCGAGCTTCTACCAGCGAAGCGTTAAGTTTTCTTTCCTTTTCCCCTCACGCCCCCGACTCGACTCCTTCCCTTCGATGTCTCCTGCGAAACCAAGCTAGCGATCGCAGCGCCGCCACACCATATTCCGGCCGCCGCCGGCCCTGCTCGTCCGCGCCGCGCCCCCCCTGCTCTCCGCCGCTGCTCCCGTCCGCACCTGCGCTGCTCTGCGTCCGTGCAGCGCGGCCGCCCCGACCCGCCGCTGGTGAGCCAAGGTAAGGCCAGTTCCTGACCCCGACTTGTGTCAATCCCGATTTTGTGATCTCCTGATCATAATCTTGTGTCAATTGCTTGCCTGTGTCTGAATGGTCTCCTGCATAATTAGTTTTGTTAATACATTCTATACCTTGCATAACTAGATGTCAAAAGAAAAAGCAATCTGGGATGCAGAAGCTACTGCTATTTTTTGGAAATTGTGTGTTATTGAAAAGGAAAAGGGGAATAGGCCTCTGAAATTTCTGAGTCCCCTTGGTTACAAGCATGTAGCTGCTGGTTTCTTGAGTGAAACAGGGAGAGACTATACCAAACAGCAGTTCAAAAATAAATGGGACAGTATGAAGAAGGAATACACCAACTGGCATATTTTCAAGAACAAAACTACAGGTTTAGGTTGGAATAATGAAGCAAACACCGTGGTAGCTGATGATGGGTGGTGGAAGAAGATGGGAGAAGTAAGTTCTCCTAAATTACATTCATCATTGTTCTTCTTAAGTAATATCGCAATAGTTGTTCTAACGTTTGCCAACTATTGTGTTTTCAGGAAAACAAGGAGCTATTGGCTTTTCGTAAGCATGGGCCTGAACATTTGGATGAGATGAGTAGGATGTTTGAGAATGTTCTTGTTACTGGAGAAAGTTCAGTCATGCCTGGTACTGTTTCTGGTTCGGTGCTGCCGGAGGGTGCTGATGTTCATAATCGTGAAGATGAAGAAGATGAGAGTGAAGTGCAGATTACTCCAGGACCTGCAAAGAGGGGCGCTAGACTGCTAGAGAACCCCAAAAGGAAGAATCCCGTGCAACGTGATTTCAAGCGTATGGTTGACCATATGATTAGTGAGGATGCAGCAGTGGCAGATAGTAAAAAAACCATTGTTACTGATATTGAAACGATAATGGAAGAAGTTGTGAAATGTGGTGCAGCTGAAGGAACGGATGAGTACTACATAGCAACTAAATTGTTTGCTAAGCTGGAGAATCGTACCTTTTTTATGCTATGAAGACTACAGAAGGAAGGATGAATTGGCTTAGGAGGATGTATGAGGACCGTAGGAAGAACTAGATTATTTTCCTTGTACTCATTGACATTGCTTCTCATGTTTTGTGCTCATCGTAGCCATGTATCTTGACATTCTATGACATGTTATTGTCTGGAAAATCTGAGTAACTTTCTATGCTATGTTGTTTCAATTACTGGTTGTATTTTTATGGACCCATTTGTGGTTGTGGGCTGATTGTGAACATGTTATGTAGATGAGCACAAGTAGTGATGAGGACGGAGTTAATTCATAATTTCATTAGGGACAGCCACTTGAGAGATAAGGAGTTTGATAGGTGTGACCGTGATGAGAACTACATGCCAGGGAATCTACAACCCCCACCTGCAGGCCATGTATCTAACATTGTGCATGGTGATGATGCTCTCATGAAAGAAACTCGTGAGGGAATAGCTGATGGTTTGTTTGCAGCTGCAGGTGGAGTATAGTTGTAGGTTGGTTCATTTATATTTTGGATGATGGTTCGTTAATTTTGAAAGTGATTGTTGGTCATTACACTGAAAAACTCGGACAAAAACACTCACGAGCCAAGGACATAGCAGACATTTTACAACAATTACAGTTCCTAGAGCTGTCCAATAGCAGGGTAAACAAACAGACAACTTCTAATTCTCAGTTTCAACAGCAGGGTAAACAAACAGACAACTTCTGATTCTCAGGAATCCAAAATCACAGCTGATTCTCAGGAATCAGGATTCCCAGCAGAATCTCAGAATCAACAGTCCAAACAAATGGGCCCTAAGTCCCTGTCTGAGGTGTTCGTGATGCTCAAGACTGCTGAAGTGGAAATCAAGAAGGAGCACACATTGTTGATGGTCAACAAGACCGTCGATTTCAAGAAATCTGGCGGCAAGGGAAGGAAGAACTGGAAGTCTAAGAAGGATGGCAAATACGTTGCCAAATCCAAGACTAACAAACCTGGTCCCAAACCTGGCGTGGAATGCTTCTACTGCAAGGGAGATGGTCACTGGAAGCGCAACTGCCCCAAGTATCTGGAAGATAAGAAGGCCGGCAAGATTGTCGGAAAAGAGAAAGGTATATTTGATATACATATTATTGATGCGTACCTTACATGCGCCCGTAGTAATACCTGGGTATTTGATACCGGTTCTGTTGCTCACATTTGTAACTCTCAGGAGGAGTTACGGAATAAACGGCGCCTGGCAAAGGATGAGGTGACGATGCGCGTCGACAACGGATCAAGAGTTGATGTGGTGGCTGTCGGCACACTCCCTCTACATCTACCATCGGGATTAGTTTTGGTTTTAAATAAGTGTTATTTTGTACCGTCTTTGAGTGTAAACATTATCAGTGGGTCTTGCTTGTTGCAAAACGGATATTCGTTCAAATCAGTATCAAGTGGTTGTACTATTTCGATGAATGATTTCTTTTATGTTAATGCTCCCGAGAGTAATGGTTTATTCTTGTTGAATCTCGATCGTAGTACTCACATCCATAACATTGATGCCAAGAGGATTAAACTTAGTAGCGATACCGCCATGTATATGTGGCATTGCCGTCTCGGTCATATTGGTATAAAGCGCATGAAGAAACTCCATACCGATGGACTTTTAGACTCGTTGGATTTTGGATCCCTCGACACATGCGAACCGTGCCTCATGGGCAAGATGACCAAGACACTGTTCAATGGTTTCATGGAACGGGCGTCGGACTTATTGGGCGTTGTCAGCCCAGTGGGATCCAGGGTGTGCAGGGCCCACTCTCCACAGCCCTCGCACGCAGCAGTATCGAAAGATGACTAAGGACCAAGCCGAACGCTTGAAGAGACTCTCGAGGGAAGAAGCCCTCGAGAGGGCTTGAAGGGGCAGCGAAGGCCTGAAGAGGTTTCCCCTCGCGCCTGCCCCTCTACAAGGCTCTCTCCCTTGGAGAGGAGTCAACGCAAACCCCTCCACAAGGCCGCTCTGGCCCTGTAGAGATGCTTCGCTAAGAAGCAACCGCCGCAGAGCGCACATGGCCTCTGCCGCGGCCGCAGAGTGATGCGTGCATCTGGTGATTAAAGGAGTCGACAAAGCTGTATCCCCCGCGTCGGACTACGAAGCTTTCCCCTTTGGTGATAAAGCGGATGGCCGGCGCTATGCTCCAACGACGACGTCACCGTGGGCGCACCCACGATCTCTGCGACACCGGCTGGCCGTCCTGCGAGGACGGTGGTCTGCCTGCCACCAGGGTAGGCTTTGCGACCATGGACCGAGTCCATGGACAGCCCGACAACAGTGCACCCCGCTCCTCTGTTTCGTCGCCATGTGGGAACCCTTCCGCTGCGCAAGCCGCAGGAATGAGGCCCGGGGCGCCTATAAAAGGGGAGGCGGCACCTCCGTGGCAAGAGGTCGGACCCCAGAGAGAGAGAGAA
Organism: Poa annua; assembly: GCA_026929855.1. Taxonomy (NCBI): domain Eukaryota; kingdom Viridiplantae; phylum Streptophyta; class Magnoliopsida; order Poales; family Poaceae; genus Poa; species Poa annua. The sequence continues at coordinate 22,516,929 of CM049439.1, read as the reverse complement.
ATCGATCATTCAGACCTTGAGCACTCCACCATTGTGTAGTTTAGCCTAGCGCACTCGAGGAGGAAGAAGACCCTCGAGTTCCCTCCTTGAGCTCCGCTCTGCCAGAAGGGAGCCCTCGGCAAGCTCATTGTACTGTAACCTCTGCAGTGCAATACAGACAAGCAGGAGTAGCGGTGTTACCTCCTCCTGAGGGCCGTGAACCTGGGTACGGGCCGCTGTCCATCTCTGCCGTGCTGTCCCTCTTCAGGCTCGACGAGCACCGTCGCCGTGCCGGTTGAGGGTTGTAGACCGACGTGTTCAGTCCCCTTCTCGAACTACTCTTCAGAGTGTGATCACCCCTAGTCTCGTGGGAATCACTCTCCGACATTTGGCGCGCTAGGTAGGGGACTGAGGCGCGTCTTCAACCTTCGATCAGCTTCCGCGCCATGACGGACACCCGCACGACACGCGCCAACAGGCGCGCAGCGGACAGGGCTCATACAGAGCCCGGCACCACCCCCACTCGCGGCCGCCGCGGCCGCCCTCGTACGACGGAGCGCGCCAACACCGGCCCGCACGTGGAGGAGCCCGAGAGCGAGGATCACCGTGACGGCGACCGCCGCGACGACAGAGACGCCTCCCCGGAGCACCACGACGATGCTGAGTCCTCGCATCCGTCTCGACGCCAAAGCGCGTCTTCTCAGGGACGCCCGGAGCCCACGCCACACACCGCGCTTCTCATGGCCCAGGAGCTTCTCCGCTACCGGCCTAGCGCGGAAGCCCACGACCAGTGGCTTGACCGCCTTCACCACCTCGTCGACGTCGCGACGACGCGCCCCGCTCCATCGCGCTCCCTCGTTCACCACTCTGGCCGCGCTGGAACGGCCGCGCCGGATGCGCCTCCGCCACCGCCGGGACCACCTCCGGCTGCAGCGTAGAGGGCTCCCTCACATGCGTCCTCGCCGCGCGACTGCCAAATTGTGCAGCACACCGCGCCTGACGCGCGAGTGGGGATGGAGCACCGGAGGGACCTCTAGAACCGCCTCGTTGAGGAAATCGGCCAGGCGGGGCAGCAGAACCGCAGGGCTCTCCAGGGCGGGACCGCCACGTACGCCACCGGCTGCATGGCCTTCACCCGCGCTCTGCGCCGCGTGGTATGGCCACAGAAGTTCAGGCCTGCCCTTCCCAAGGGCTACGACGGGTCAAGCAACCCCATCGAGTTCCTGCAGCTCTACACCACCTCTATCCAGGCTGCAGGAGGAGACGACAAGGTCATGGCCAACTGGTTCCCCCACGCCCTTAGGGACTCCGCGCTGTCATGGCTCCTCAACCTGCCTGAAGACTCCATCGACTCATGGGAGGAGCTCTGCAGGCAGTTCGTTGCCAACTTCATGGGCACCTACGAGCGCGCGCTCACCCACAACGACCTGCGCGCTGTGGTGCAGAGGAAGGATGAGACCCTCCGCAAGTACATCCAGCGCTTCAGCCAAGTGCGCAACAAGATCCCAAACATCCCCGACACGCAAGTCATTGCCGCCTTCAGGGAGGGCATCACAAACCGCAGGATGCTCGAGAAGCTGGGCATTCACGACAAGCTCACCTCTGTGGTGAAGCTGTTCGACCTCGTTGACAAGTGCGCCAAGGCTGAAGAGGGGCTCCTCTTCGTCAAGATGAGCCAGCGGACGGACGACCCGGCCGAGGGGTCCAAGAGCCACAAGAAGCGGGAGGAAACCAAGCGCAAGACCACTGCTGTCCTAGCGGCCGAGCCAGCCGCCAAGCACGCCCGCATGAACTCCCCTGAGCCTGGCGACAAAGAGGCGGACAACCGTTCGTTCTGCGTCTACCACAACAGGCGCGGCCATGCTACAGAGAACTGCTTCGATCTCAAGAGGCTGAGCCGAGAGCGCGAGCGCGAAGAAGGCAGCAGGAGGCGCGGCAGAGGCCGCAGCTACCGCAGAGATGGCAGAGGCGGACGCAATGGCAGCTACCAGAAGCCGCCAGGTACTCAAGCCAACGCTGCCGAGAAGAACAATAACCTCCCCGACGAGGAAGATGGAGGCTACCAGGCCCCAAGGGGGGCTATGGCCTGCATCCTCGGCGGAGCTTAGGCGCCCAAGTCTAACAACCAGTTCAAGCAGTTCGCCCGCGAGCTCAATGCTGCGCTCCCGAGCGCCGAGACCTCCAGGCCCCTCAAGTGGTCTCAGTACACCATCGCCTTCGACGCCAAGGACCATCCCAAGTCGACCAAGACTGTTGGAACCCTCCCCCTGGTCTGCTCCCCCACCATCAACAACATCACCGTCTCCAAGACACTCATTGATGGGGGTGCTGGCCTGAACGTCATCTCTGTCGAGACCTTCGAGACGCTTCAAGTGCCTTACGAGTGGCTCATGCCCTCCAGGCCATTCACAGGGGTCACCAGCGGTTCGATCGAACCTCTGGGGCAGGTCCGGCTGGCCGTCACCTTCGGCATGCAGAAGAACTACCGCACTGAGCTGATCGACTTCGACGTCGCGCACATTGGCCTGCCGTATAACGCCATCCTCGGCTACCCCGCCCTCGCGAAGTTCATGGCCGTCACGCATCACGCCTACAACATGGTCAAGATCCCCGGCAGCGCTGGCACTATCGCCATCCATGGTCATATCCTGGATGCCACGCGCGCTGTCGAGAGCGCCTACAAGGCGGCCGCCATGGCATTCCCGGCTGACGAGGACATGGAGCCTCTCGAGAGGCCCAAGAAGAAGAAACAGATGTTCTCCCAAGAGCAAGCTTCCACGAAGAAGGTGTCGCTGAGCACCAGTGGCTCGGGGGCTGAAGTCTCCGGGGCTAGCGTCACCATAGGCGCTGCCCTGCCTCCCAAATAGGAAAGCGCGCTCGTCGCCTTCCTTCGGGCAAACTTTGACATGTTTGGTTGGACTCCGTCAGATATGTCCGGTGTACCAAGGGAGGTGATCGAGCACTACTTAGCCGTGTGTCCAGACGCATGCCCCGTCAAGCAAAAAGCACGGAAGCAAGCCCCCGAGAAGCAAGCATTCATCGTCAAGGAAGTAGAGAAGTTAAAAGCGGGAAATGTCATCCGCGAAGTCGCGCACCCCACTTGGCTCTCCAACGGCGTGGTTGTCCCTAAACCCGCTGGAGGAGGCCGACTCTGCATCGACTACACAGACGTCAATAAGGCCTGCCCCAAGGACCCATACCCCATGCCGAGGATAGACCAGATCGTGGACTCCACCGCCGGCTGCGACCTCCTTTGTTTTCTGGACGCCTTCTCTGGTTATCACCAGATCAAAATGGCTAAAGAGGACGAGGAGAAAACAACATTCCTCACCCCTTGTGGCGTGTATTGCTACACTTGCATGCCTTTCGGCCTGAAGAACGCCGGCGCCACTTTCCAGAGGCTCATGAGGATAGCCTTGGGGGCACAGATGGGCAGAAACGCAGAAGCTTATGTCGATGACATTGTGGTCAAGTCTCGCGAGGGAGACACTCTCTTGAAGGATCTCGAGGAAACCTTCGCCAGCCTGCGCAAGGTGAACATCAAGCTGAACCCCGCCAAGTGCGTCTTCGGGGTACCTTCAGGCAAACTCCTCGGATTCCTCGTGTCCCACCGCGGCATAGAAGCAAACCCTGACAAGATCAAGGCCATAGAAGGGATGCAGCCTCCTCGCCGGCTCAAGGACATGCAGCGCTTAGCAGGCTGTATGGCCAGCCTAGGCCGTTTCATCTCCAAGTTCGGCGAGAGAGCCCTGCCATTTTTCAAGATCATGAAGAGGTCCGGCACATTCAAATGGACCCCTGAAGTGGACAAAGCTTTTGAGGACTTAAAGAGATATTTGGCCAGCCCACCAGTCATGGTGGCCCCCAGGACAGGCGAACATCTGAAGCTGTACCTATCAGCCACTCCTCAGACCGCAAGCGCCGTCCTGGTGGCCGAAAGGGAAGAGCCAGTCCTCCCCAAGAAAAGCGCCGCCACTCCAAGTCCAAAGCCGCCCGACAAAGATCTCGCCAAAGGAGCAGTCACCACAGACCCACCGCCAGGCCCACAGCCTCAAGTCGAGTCTACTCCGAATACCCTTGCCGAGACCCCTCCACAGGCGGATGTCGACAAGGGCCCTGAAGAGCCTCCACAGAGAGCCGACGCTGCACCTCCCTCGACAACCCTTGTCGATTACCCCGTCTACTTCGTCAGTACAGTACTGCGGGACGCTCGGGAACGGTATCCTATGCAGCAGAAGCTTCTCATCGCGCTCCTCATCGCCTCCAGGAAGCTGCGACACTACTTACAGGGTCACCCCATCACGGTGGTCACTTCCTTCCCCCTGGAGCAGATCCTGCGCAACCCCAACGCCACGGATCGTGTCGCGGGATGGAACATCGAGCTGCAGCCATTCAATTTGCGCTTCGACACCACAAGAGTCATCAAGGGAAGAGCGCTGGCGGACTTCGTCGCCGAATGGACTGACCCAAGACCTGAAGAACCTCGGGAAGAAGAGGCCGAGCCCTCTGGAGACACGATGCCCAGCCACTGGACCATGCACTTCGATGGAGCCTTCGCCTGCCGCAATGGCGGGGCAGGCGTCGTCCTGACCTCGCCCAAAGGCGACAAACTCTACTACGCTGTCCAGCTGTGTTTCACGATTGACAAGATCTCCAACAACATCGCTGAATACGAGGGCCTCCTCGCCGGCTTAACGGCCGCCATCGCTCTGGGCGTCAAGCACTTATTCATCAAGGGCGACTCCCAGTTGCTTGTCAATTTCTCCAACAAAAGCTACACGCCTAAAGACGACCACATGGCCGCGTACCTTGAAGAGGTCCGCAAGCTCGAGAAGCACTTCAGGGGCATGGAGCTCATGCACATCCCGAGGAAAGAGAACCAGGAGGCCGACGACATCGCCAAGCGAGCCTCGCGAAGGCAAGCCCAACAGGCAGGCGTCTTTGAAGAAAGGCTCACCAAGGCATCCATAAAGCAGCCTCAAGAAACTCCAGCTGCAAGCACGGACGAAGCACTCCCACCACCTCCTGAAGCTGGGGCACCCGACTGTGGTCCTCACACAGGGGAGCGTCTGTTGCTGACAATGGCTCACCAAGAAACAGGCTGGATTGACGAGCTCAAAGACTACTTGGTGAAGGGGATCCTCCCCGACAATGGCTCACAGTTTACCAGCGGCATCTTCCGCTTTTACTGCGAAAAACTCGGCATCAAGCTCTGCTTCGCCTCGGTGGCTCATCCACGGAGCAATGGTCAAGCCGAGCGAGCAAATGCAGAAGTCCTTAAGGGCCTCAAAACCAGAAGCTTCAACATCCTCAAGGGTCATGGCAAGGGCTGGATCGACGAGCTCCCATCTGTGCTCTGGTCCATGCGCACAACCTCTTCAAGACCCACGGGAGAAACACCGTTCACCCTTGTCTACGGAGCCGAAGCAGTCCTCCCCGCAGAAATCAAGCACGGGTCCCCACGGGTCCTTGCCTTCAACGAGGACACCCAAGAGGACCTCCACAACGACGACCTGCTGCTTCTCGAGGGACTGCGCCGCCGTGCCGCTCTCAGAGCGGCAAAATATCAGCAAGACCTGCGACGCTACCACAGCCGCCATGTGCGCTCACGCACCCTTGAGGCGGGCGACCTCGTCCTCAGGCGAATCCACTCCAGAGAAGGCCTCCACAAGCTCTCGCCATGTGGGAAGGCCCCTACAGGGTCTCCCACATCGCCAGGCCTGGCGCCGTACGCCTCGAGACTGAAGACGGCATCCCCGTCAAGAACCCGTGGAACATCGCGCATCTACGCAAGTTCTACCCGTGATCATAGTCACGCCCGTGATCATTGTCACGTCAAACATTTTTTCTCTCTAGAGGAAAGCTCACGGCTTCACCTCCAAGCTTCTCAAAGCTTCTCCTGAGGGCCAGCCCTCCGAGCTCTCCTGCTAACAAGCCACCACAGGCCACAGAGAGTCTCAGCCACTAATGGGTGGTCCCCATGCCTCGACATGGAAGGAACGTTAGCTTGGCAAACCCAAGTGTAATGAACCATTTCGTTCCTAAGTGAACTATGCGCTAAGGCGCCGTTTCGTTCCTAAGTGAACTATGCGCTGAGGCGCCGCTGTGTAATATTTCGATGGCAAGTTTACTTTCGTCATTTACTTTTCCATGTGCGTTTATATTCTTCCCATGCGCACCTCGCGAGCGGGGGCTGAGTACGGTGCCTGTGCCTCAAGAGCACCCCAGCAGCACTGCAAAATCCAAGGGATCCGAGCTCTCGCTAAAGGGCATGCTCCCAAAAAGACGCCACCTCTCCAAAGGACCTTGGTACTTACTCTCCTCGCGAGATACCCATGAGGAAACCTATAAGCGCGCATGAGTCCTTACTACCATGCTCCAGCGTTTGGGTTCGCCTCTCTAACATCCGCAGGGAACAAGAGTCCCTCCAAGCTCGTGGAGGCGAAACTCAGCCTCTAGAGGAGAGCGCATCGCCAGGGAAAGCCTACGCAGAGCAAAAAGCTTCGCAAAGCTAAGTTCAGCGCTCACGCCTCAAGAATCTCTTCATCTCTCTCACGAGCACTTCTCGTCCCTCGAGCGTTTCTTTTCCCTCACTCTCCATGGACTGCTTGCACGTCAAAGGGGGGCCCTTGAGCATCGCGCCTCGAGGACTCCTACCTCTCTAAGCCTTAAACTCCCCCCGGCCTTGCCGAATCATTGCTCGAGCATACCGCAGCGGCGGAGTCATAGCGCAAGGAGAAGGGCCCTAGCGACGCAGAGCGAAAAAAGGCATGGAGATGAAGCAAAAGGCCTTTGAGGGGCGCGCACACAAACTTAGTAGCATATACTTAAAAATATATTGTTACAGACTACGAAGCAAAAGTCTCTAAGCCAAGTTTCCTAATGGCGCCACAAGCGCATTACAATGCAGGAGAGGATCAGGCAGAAGCCTCGTCGTCCTCCTCCGTAGACCCTTCCTCTCCGGGCTCGTCCTCTGAGCCAGCCTCCTCGCCGTCGTCCCCCTCCGCCTTGGCCCGCTTGAAGCGGCTGCAGAATTCGTCGACTTGGTCGCGAACCGAGTTGGAGATCTTCCACCCCTTCTCCCCCTCGAGAGGCTCGGTCACCGTCGAGTAGTCGAAGCCGGGCTGGAGGTCCTGGAGGTTGGTGAAGATGCGGTCGACCGCCACCGCCAGGAGTTGGCGGCATTCCTCCTCGACGACGTCGCGGAGCTCCGCGGCAGGGCCCTCGAGCGCCGTGAAGAGCTGCTCGAAGTAGACGAGATACGCGGCGGCGTCGGCATTGCCCTGAGCGGGGACGGGCGGCGCCTCCGCACCCAGCTTCGCTGCGAGCTCGTTGCCCCGAGCCACCAAGGACTGGAACATGCGCTCCCGCTGCTGAGATAACACCCGCGCGGCTTGGGCGTTCTCGACAGCCTCCACAGCCCGCTCTACAGCAGGGCCCACCTGCTGGTTCATCTCCTCCATGTCCGCCATAAGGGAGGCGAGGTCCTGCGCCATGCGCTCGCGAGCTTCTTCGGCAACGCGGCGGCCGTGTGCTGCATGCCTCGCCCGGGAGTTCAAATTGGCGTTCATCTCCTCCAGCTGGTGGATCCGGGCGGCGTCCTCACCGCGCCTCCTCTTGAAGCGACTCTCATGCTTCTTCAACCTCTCGTCGTAGTCACGAGAGACAGCGGCGCGGTACGCCTTCTCCCGGGCCTGGAACTCCTTCTCAGCCTCCTCCTTCCGCTCGGCGAACTTCGCGTTGAAGCGCTCCACATGTTTCTTGTGGGTGGCCACATCGCGGTCGAACTTGCCGAGGGCCTCGGCCAAATTCCCTTCCCGGGCCTCGAGGTCGGCGCGCTGCGCCGACAGCTCCTGCTCCGCCTGCAGCAGCTGCTCGTCACGCCGGCGCACGTCGTTCTCGCGCTCGGTCAGCTTCTGCCCTCGGGCCTCCAAGCAAAGATCGATGAAGAAAAACCAAGTTAGAAACACTTACCCAGCTTTCTTGGCGAGGGTGTCAACCCACGCCATGCCTGACGAGCGCCACGAGGGCGTGGTCTTGGCTCCGGACCCCTCAGGAGGCGCCTCCGCTTTCCTCTTGAGGGGAGCGCCTATTGGCTCCCCAGCAGGCCTGTCGTGGGCCGCCTTGGACCGGGGCTCTCGTCGCCCCGCCGCAGCCTCCTCCTCGTCGCTGCCCTCCCCCTCCATCGCAGGGCGTGAGGGGGGCATCCTGGGGCGCTCGTCGTCGCTGGACGAGACCTCGAAGACCTCCTCAGTAGGGGGCACGGCCTTTGACGAGCTCGCCCCGCTTGTTGAGGGGTTCGCCCCTGCCGCCGCGCCGCCTTGCTCGGCGTCTGATGCGTAGGGCGACTCCGCGGTTTCTGGCCCATTCGCCACAGGCATGGGCCCCTTGTCCTCCTCCTCCCCCGCCAAGCCAAGCGGGGTGAACGTGGGCATCTGCTCCAGCACCGCCAGGCGCGCGGCCAAGTTGAGCTGGTGGAGAGGCCTCAGTATCGCAGCAACCGCCACGGGCACGTCTGGGTTGATGAAGAGGAAGCCCATGATGGTGGAAACGACGGCGGGGCGATGGTCGCAGCAGTGGAGTCGCATCGGGTCCGAGAGGCCCGAGTACATCCACATCGGCTTCTTGTGCGCCTGTAGAGGAGCGATGCGGCGACTCACGAAGTCCTCCGCGATCATCTGGCCGGTGAGGCCGTTCTCCCGGAGAAGCTTCATGCGGCCCACCAGCTCCGCGATCTGCGGGTTCCTGAAGGCCTGCTTGCCCCAGTGGGTGTTCTTCACGGGCGGCACCTCCGGGATGTCGACGAAGGAGCTCTGCGACTTGACGCCGAGTACCTCTTCCCCATGCGCGTCCGAGGGGGGCGTCGCCATCGCCGCCTTGCCCTTCGCAGGACCCATCGTCGAGAAGGGGGAAAATGCGGAAGGCCGAGTAAGAAGAAGGAGTTCGCCGGTGAGAGAAAGCTAGGAGGGCAAGAGCAGAAGGCCGGGCGCGCAGAATGAGAGCAGTAACCGCTGCTAGGACCAGCGCGCACGCTTTATGCCCCATCTGGGCAGTTACCAAGACGTGGTGGGACCCCCCACGACGCACGTTCTGCCGGAGAAACCGAGTCGCCGCAAACTCGCCACAGATCGACGCGTGTCTCGGGCCGGCCGGACACTTTGGACCCACGACGCTTCGTCTGAGCCTGGTGGGCTTCGCCGTGCCCGTCATGGGCCTGGGGGCTACTGTCAGCCCAGTGGGATCCAGGGTGTGCAGGGCCCACTCTCCACAGCCCTCGCACGCTGCAGTATCGAAAGATCGCTAAGGACCAAGCCGAACGCTTGAAGAGACTCTCGAGGGAAGAAGCCCTCGAGAGGGCTTGAAGGGGCAGCGAAGGCCTGAAGAGGTTTCCCCTCGCGCCTGCCCCTCTACAAGGCTCTCTCCCCTGGAGAGGAGTCAACGCAAACCCCTCCACAAGGCCGCTCTGGCCCTGTAGAGATACTTCGCTAAGAAGCAACCGCCGCAGAACGCACATGGCCTCTGCCGCGGCCGCAGAGTGACGCGGGCGTCTGCGCGCGATGACGACGGCGCCGCAGTTGCCATTCTGGTGATTAAAGGAGTCGACAAAGCTGTATCCCCCGCGTCGGACTCCGAAGCTTTCCCCTTTGGTGATAAAGCGGATGGCCGGCGCTACGCTCAAACGATGACGTCACCGTGGGCGCACCCACGATCTCTGCGACACCGGCTGGCCGTCCTGCGAGGACGGTGGTCTGCCTGCCACCAGGGCAGGCTTTGCGACCATGGACCGAGTCCATGGACAGCCCGGCAGCGGTGCACCCCGCTCCTCTGTTTCGTCGCCATGTAGGAACCCTTCCGCTGCGCAGGCCGCAGGGATGAGGCCCGGGGCGCCTATAAAAGGGGAGGGGGCACCTCCGTAGCAAGAGGTCGGACCCCAGAGAGAGAGAGAAATCGATCATTCAGACCCTGAGCACTCCACCATTGTGTAGTGTAGCCTAGCGCACTCGAGGAGGAAGAAGACCCTCGAGTTCCCTCCTTGAGCTCCGCTCTGCCAGAAGGGAGCCCTCGGCAAGCTCATTGTACTGTAACCTCTGCAGTGCAATACAGACAAGCAGGAGTAGCGGTGTTACCTCCTCCTGAGGGCCGTGAACCTGGGTACGGGCCGCTATCCATCTCTGCCGTGCTGTCCCTCCTCAGGCTCGACGAGCACCGTCGCCGTGCCGGTTGATGGTTGTAGACCAACGTGTTCAGTTCCCTTCTCGAACTACTCTTCAGAGTGTGATCACCCCTAGTCTCGTGGGAATCACTCTCCGACAGGAGTCATACATACAGATGTGTGTGGACCGATGAGCGTGTCGCCACGCAATGGTTATCGTTATTTTGTCACCTTCACCGATGACTTGAGTAGATATGGGTATATCTATTTGATGAAACACAAGTCTGAAACATTTGAAAAGTTCAAAGAATTTCAAAGTGAAGTTGAAAATCAACTCAACAAGAAAATCAAGCACCTTCGATCCGATTGTGGTGGCGAATATTTAAGTTTTGAGTTTGGCACACATCTGAAGGCCTGTGGCATCGTGCCGCAACTTATGCCGGCTGGAACACCGCAACGCAACGGTGTGTCCGAGCGACGTAATCGTACCCTATTAGATAGCGTCCGGTCTATGATGTCTCATACCGACTTGCCCGTATCTTTTGGGGGATATGCGTTAGAAATAGACGCATTCATTTTAAATAGGGCTCCGTCCAAATCCGTAGCAACGACACCGTATGAGATATGGCATGGCAAGAAACCTAAGTTGTCGTTTCTGAAGGTCTGTGGTTGTGAGGCACATGTTAAGAAACTACAGCCCGACAAACTCGAACCAAAATCGCAGAAAGTCGTCTTTGTAGGGTATCCGCGGGAAACCATAGGATACACCTTCTACAACCAAGCCGAGGGCAAAACGTTTGTTGCGACGAACGGCACCTTTCTCGAGAAGGAATTTCTCGCCAAAGGAGTAAGTGGGAGGAAAATAGACCTCGACGAAATCGTTGATCCTGAACTCGAAATTCCGAGTGGCGCAATGGAAACTGTTCCGGAAACATCCTCCACAGATGGAGTGGGAGAAAATGTCGAGAATACTATTCTACTTCGTAGGTCTGGGAGACCTCGTATCGCTCCTGAGTGGTACGGCAACCTGGTTTGCACCGTCATGTTAATTGAACAAGACGAACCTACGAACTACAAAGAGGCTATGGCAAGCCCTGAGTCCGAGAAATGGCTTAAAGCCATGAAATACGAAATAGGATCCATGTATGACAACAAAGTATGAACTTTGATGGAGATTCCCGAAGGGCGCAAGGCCGTCGAGAATAAATGGATCTTTAAGAAGAAGACTGATGCTGATGGTAATGTGACCGTCTATAAAGCTCGGCTTGTCGCAAAGGGTTTCCGACAAGTTCATGGAATTGACTACGATGAAACATTTTCACCGGTAGCGATGCTAAAGTCTATTCGGGTTTTGCTAGCACTTGCTGCATATTACGACTATGAAATATGGCAGATGGATATCAAAACAGCGTTCCTAAATGGTAACATTGAGTAAGAGTTGTATATGGTACAACCTGAAGGTTTTGTCGATCCAGAAAATGCTGGCAAGGTATGCAAGCTTCAGCGTTCCATTTATGGACTGAAGCAAGCATCTCGGAGCTGGAATCTTCGCTTTGATGAGGTGATCAAAGGTTTTGGATTTATCCAAAATATAGAAGAGACCTGTATTTACAAGAAAATGAGTGGGAGCTCAGTTGTATTCCTAGTTCTATATGTGGATGATATATTACTAATAGGGGATAATGTGGATCTTCTGAATAGCGTGAAGAAGTATTTAAATAGTAAATTTTCAATGAAGGACTTAGGAGATGCTACATACGTTTTAGGCATTAAAATCTATCGTGATAGATCAATACGTCTATTAGCGTTGAGTCAGAGTACTTATCTTGATAAAATACTGAAACGGTTCGGTATGGAGACGGCAAAGAGAGGTTCTCTACCGGTTATCAAGAATAAAACATTGAGTAAGGCTCAGTGTCCGGTGACGGAACATGATAGAGCCGAGATGGCTAAACATCCCTATGCTTCAGCCATAGGATCGATCATGTATGCCATGTTAAGTACTCGACCTGATGTAGCATTGGCTCTTAGCTTGACGAGCCGGTTCCAAAGTAATCCTTGAAAGGATCATTGGGTAGCTGTTAAAAACATTCTTAAGCATCTCAAGAAGACAAAGGAAATGTTCCTTGTGTATGGTGACTGTGGAGAAGAACTTGGCGTAACAGGTTACGTTGATGCAAGTTTCTGCACAGACCCAGATGAATCTAAGTCACAAACAAGATATGTTTTGAAGGTGAACGGAGGCGATGTAAGCTGGAGGAGTGGGAAGCAACCCATAGTGGCCCAATCTACAATGGAATCGGAGTACATCGCTGCTTCTGAAGCCGCGAATGAAGCTGTGTGGCTGCGGAAGTTCATCATCGAGCTTGGAGTGTTCCCTAGTGCGCAAGACCCTGTAACCCTCTACTGCGACAACACGGGTGCTATTGCTAACGCGAAGGAACCAAGGTCTCACTCAACTGCCAAACACATTCTCCGACGCTTCCATGTGATACGACAGTATGTACAGGAAGGCGATGTGAAGATTTGCAAAGTGCATACGGATCTGAATGTGGCAGATCCTCTGACGAAGCCTGTTCTACTTGACAAGCATGTAAAACACCAAAATGCTATGGGTGTTAGGCTTTTACCAAGTTGTAATCTAGAATAAATTGTACTCTAGTGCAAGTGGGAGACTGAAGGAGATATGCCCTAGAGGCAATTAATAAAGTGTTTTATTTATTATATCTCATTTGTTCATAATACGTTTTTGTGTCATGCTATAACTGTATTAAGTGGAAACATTAATACACGTGTGATACGTAAAACAACCAGGTCCCTAGTAGCCTCTACGTGACTAGTTCATTGTGCAATCGATGATCGAGGTTTCCCGATCATGTGACATGGTGTCAGTTGACAATGGAGTCATATCGTTGGTAGAACGATGTGATGGACATGCCCAATATTTGTAGGACGTAGTCATTACGCCTTTGACCGTGAGATCAACTCTTATTGCTATTCCTGAAGGATACTTTGATTGCATCAAACGTCATGTCTTAATAGTATGACAATAAAGGTGTCCCTCTCGGGTATCGGAAGGGAGTATGTTGAGACGAGGGATCAAGAGCGGGATTTGCCAGTCCGCATAGCTGGATAGATACTCTAGGGCCCACTCGGTGAGATTATGTCAAATAAGCTTGCAAGCATGTGACTAGGTCACCAGGACATAATATCATGGACGAGTAGAAGATAGTGTTGTCGGTAACGAGATCAAGCTAGGTATCGCGATATCTATGAACGAGTCTCGGACACGCTAAGTATCGCCATGGCAAAAGGTTTAAGACTCGACGTCTAGGTTCGAACGACAAAGTTATTCGTTATCTCACAGGGATTAATTCTGGGTATCCAAGGTCCACGAATTAGTCATTGATCGGAGAGCGCATCTCGATCATGTCTGGCGAGATCTCGAACCGCTAGGGTAACACACTTAAGGGGAGTCGACAAGTTTACCGGAAGAGAAATTAGAAGAGAGCACCGGGAGCGTCCCGGGAAAGATCCGATGAAGATCGGAGAGCGACGAAATAGTTTTCGGAGCCAGAATAAATTAGATAATGTGTGTTTAATATTAATTAGTGTAATTAATAGTTAAATACATTTTTATTTAATGATTTTCGGAATTTAAAAGGCAGCCCACCTTAAATGGGCCTTCCCATGGGAGAGAAGGCCCATAAGGGGGGAATTTCCCCCCTAGGTGCGCATGAGGAAGGGGGCTGCCCTAGGTGGGCCAAATGGGGCCCACCTAGGGCCGGCGCACCCCTTGGGGGCGGGCTGGTGTGGGAATAGTCCCACACCACCCAGCCAGCAAGGCTGGCAGCCCCCCTCCACCTATATATAGAGGTGCCCCCTTTTGGCTTTTAAAAAGAACAACCAATCTCTCTCTCTTCTTCTCCTTGAAACGTGATTCCTCCATTGGAGTTGCGCCAAGGCGAAGTTCTCTCCACCATACTCACACCGCCGTGCTGCTGGTCTTCCGGTCCAAGTCTTCCGCCGCTCGTCCCTGGATCGGAGCCCGGAGGTCGTCGTCTTCACCGTACGTGTGTGGATCCCTGCGAGGTGCCACGCTAGTGGTGCTCGGAGGTCTTCTTCCTCTACACGACCTCGAGATCGTCTTCATCGGCTTCATCGACAACGCTTGTGCGGGAGTGTAATCCCCGCGTTTCGGTCTACAAGGGTATGTATATCGATCTCGTCCGTATTACTATATCTGCATAGTATAGATCCTGGCTAGTTTAAGGTTATCGTTGTTAGAAAATTTATTGTTTTCTGCCTGCGATCCCCTTCAGTAATATCATTAGGGCATTGTGCCTAGTATCCGTTATCGGTGTTTTATGTCATTATTGCAACTTGTTATGCTTAATGCTTGACACTAGGCCCCGAGTGACATGATTTCAGATCTGAACATGTTATTGTATCATGAAGATAATTATTGTTTTAGATCATATCTATGAGTTGTATACACATATTATTGTCTGGAACCCGAGGCCCCAAAGTGACAGCAATTGGGACAACCAGAGGGGATGGCTGTGATGTGAGGATCGCATGTGTTCACGGAATGTTATTGCTTTGCTCCGGTACTTTATTAAAAGGAGTACCTTAATTACCAGTAGTTTCCCTTGAGGCCTGATGCACTCGGTGGTGTTGTTGGGAAACCCCAAGAGTAAGGTGTGAACTAGTGCAACAGCAAATTTCCCTCAGTTATGAAACCAAGGTTATCGAACCAGTAGTAGATGAAGAACACGTCTGAAGGTTGTCGGTGGCGGAATATGGCACGGCGCAACACCAGGGATTCCGGCGCTGACGTGGAACCTGCACACACACAACCAAGATACTTTGCCCCAACTTAACAGTGAGGTTGTCAATCTCACCGGCTTGCTGTAACAAAGGATTAAACGTATGCGTGGAAGATGATTTTTGTTTGCAGAGAATGAAAGAAAGTAGTTTGCAGTTGGTTGTATAATCAGTTTAAAGAAAAGGACCGGGGTCCACAGTTCACTAGTGGTGTCTTTCCATAAATAATAATAATAGCATACATGCGGGTAAACAAATTACAGCTGGGCAATTGACAAAATAAAGGGCTGCATAATGATGCATATACTAATGTCATGATGTCTAGTGTGAGATTCATTTGGGTATTACAACAATAAACATAGACCGTTCCAACCACATCTATGACTAATAATCCACCTTCCGGTTAGCGTCCGCACCCCTTTCAGTATTAAGTTGCAAGCAACAGATTATTGCATTAGGGAAAGTGTGTAATGTAAGTAATACAATTATCCTTAGACAAAGTACTACTATTTTATCCCTAGTAGCAACAGTACATCTTCAATCTTAGAGCTTGCTGTCACTACCCCAGATTAAATAGAGACATGAACCCACTATCGAGCATAAATACCCCCTCTTGGAGTCACAAGCATCTACTTGGCCAGATCATCTACTAGCAACGGAGAGCATGCAAGATCATAAACAACACACAACATGATATATTATGAAGCAAATGACATAGTATTCAATATCCATCGGATCCCAGCAAACACAACATGTAGCATTACATAAAGATGATCTTGATCATGATAGGCAGCTCACAAGATCTAAACATGATGGCACAATAGGAGAAGACAACCATCTAGCTACTGCTATGGACCCGTAGTCCAAGGATGAACTACTCATGCATCAGTCCGGAGGCGGGCATGGTGATGTAGAGCCCTCCGGTGATGATTCCCCTCTCCGGCAGGGTGCCGGGGAGAGCTTCTGAACCCTCCCGAACTAGGGTTGACGACGGCGGCGGCTCCGTAATGTTTCGTGGAGGCGCGGCAGGGAGGAGCCGCGCCCCCACCTCATGACGGCGCCTCGGCGCCCTCCTTTGTTTCCTCTTCGGACTTCTGGAACGTGTCGGGAAAAATAGGAACTTTGGCATAAAAATTGTCCAATTCCGATAATATTTCCTTAAGTCATTTTCTGAAACCAAAAACAGCAGACAACAGGGATCTGGCACTGTGGCATCTTGTTAATAGGTTAGTCCCAAAAAATGCATAAAACAACACAAAGTGTATATAAAGCATGTAGCAATTGGTATAATAAAAGCATGGAACATAAGAAATTATAGATACGTTTGAGACGTATCAAGCATCCCCAAGCTTAGTTCTACTCGTCCTCGAGTAGGTAAAACGATAACAAGAATATTTTCTGAAGTGACATGCTTTCACACAATCTTAATCATATAATAATGTAATGCATGTAAACTGAGATCAAATGAATAAAAGCTGTAGTTTATATTGATATCAAATGAGTAATGAATAAACAAGTAGGAAGAACAAAGTAAAACTTTCAATGAATCAATACTAGAGAACAATCAACCATGCAAAGTAGATATTAGAGATGATTTAAGCTTCAAGAACAACAATATAATCATCTAAAGAATCAAACACTCATGACAACTTTGTGAAAGGATCAAGTCAAGCAATAACAATATGCACGTAGAAGATCATCTCTCTATTTGTTCACTCAAAAACAAGCAAGTGTTCAGCGTTGCTTCCTGGCACCATGATGTTGTGGCTAAAAGAATAATAATGGTGGTTTGGAAGGCCAACGGAAGAAAGTCTCACACAGCTGAAAGTGATCATTAGACAAGAGGAAGTCTTATAATCGAAGCTATGCAAGGAGTAGTGATTACCACACAACGGATGCACATAGAGCTATAAGTGTATGAAAGCTCTCCAATGGAACTAGTGGGGGTGCATCTAACTTGCTTGCTCATGAAGACCTAGAGCACTTTTGAGGAGGCTCATCATTGGAATATACAAGCCAAGTTCTATATTGTAAAGTTCCCCACATAGTTATGCAAGTAAAACATGAAAACTCTCTCATATGGAGTAAAGGTGCTAAACATGAGCACAAATGATGCCTATGAATATTACAGGTGCTATAACATGAGCACAAGTGTGGATAAAGAGTAGTAATGTTGCCCCCTTTTTATTCTTTCTTTCTTTTTTTTCTCTTTTTTCTATTTTTCAATTTTTTTTATTTTTCTGTTTCTCTTTTCGATGGCCTCCATGGCTTTTCTGTAATGCCCCAATCCATAAATTATACAGTGATGCTATGTGCCGGTGGTCATGCTACATAATCGAAGGTTACTGGGGTTACCACTCCCAGGCCGAGTAAACATCGGCAGGCGTGCTCGGCATGGATCATCGGCCACACAACCCTTCGATCATGCCATATCCAAAGCATAGCCCTCAAAGTATAATAAAGAGACTAAGACACCGGAACACCTGGCACAATAACAGACCCTACGACTCAAGATAATATATAGTTCAACTCTTGGTAGAGAAAGATAGCAAATATTACACGCAGAGGTCACAGACCCAACATTACATCAAGCGGAAGCAAATTAAGTTGTTCTAACAACAAGATCCAAATATGGCCTAAGAGGCCTACAAATAAACAGTTCCGTGCCAGCTGGTTCCGAGTTGCCCCAGGCTGCCACCCGGGAACCCCAGACTACTCGTCGATGTCAATAAAGAACCCACCGTCGAGATCGGTGAGGTCCTCCTCTGAAACAAAAAAAAAAAAAAAACAAGGGTGAGTTCGACGAACTCAGCAAGATTAGGAGCTATTATTGCTCAATGATTGGCTTACAAGGTTTCATGGCTGTTTTGCGTAAAGCTGATTTTATTCATAAAATGACTCCAAGGCATCGACTATCAGAATATTTTAAAAGAGGGATAAGAGGTAACTCTTTTCTTTTGATTCACTTACTCATCATCCACTGTACCTGTTCCACCAAGGCACCTCCCCGAATCACCCTCGAGGAAGTCAACCTTACAATCGTGAGTGGTACCTGTAGTACCCAGTTTTTAATCATTCCGTTAAAGTTATTCTATGATCACTGAATTCGTCACCAAGTCGTCCTTAACCGTGGACACGGCTTTTCGAAAAGATTTATCCCTGCAGGGGGTGTACAATGTGAAAGGCGCCAGGTTCCCGAGGGACCTCCCAGCTCCTTATCCATGCGTACCGTCCGACCCATTGCCAGTACATGAAGCTCTCTTCCGGGGAAAGCCGGCTGGGCGGGAGCGGCTACGACCTTTACCTCGCCTTGGACTAACCAAGGATCATCAGTGACCGTAGGACAAGTTCAGTGCCTCCAACACCCTGCCCCGCGGCCACTCATTTTCCTACCACCATCATCCTCATCTCAGTCTTGGCCACCATCTCAACGCACGCGCAAATGGAAAGCCAAACTAGAGGACCCTCGGCTAGTCCGCCACAAGTTAGTCGGTCGACGAGGTTCCATATGCCCACGCATGGTAGCACGCTCAACTTGGCTCGAAGGCGAGAACTCGCACTTAGGCGGCGAGAACGAGACAACCCACCACCACCAAGTGGCCTCTCATCCCCACCTTTTAGCATTTTTATTCATTATTACCACCATTTCTCCACCATCATCCGCGGAAATTCCACATCTGATCCAACATGAATATCCATCGGACCACTAAGCAGTTAACTAAGCATGGCTAAGCAACAATTAGCATAGTTAATTAATTCAGGCCATCCACACAATCCTATGGATAATAGGAGGGAAAACAGGTAATGGCTTCGGTAACTGAATGCAATTATAGGATACTCTAATCCAATCAAATTGACATTTGGAACCGCATGCAATAGTATAGTGGAGAAAATAATTTGCATAAATTAGGATAAGATATGCTCAGAGGGTGGGGATCACGCTTGCCTTGCTCAGCAGGCGGGTAATACTGATCGTCGGGGTAATGTGGCGAAACCCCGTCTCCGTGATCTATCGATGTATAAAAACACCGGAAAGCACACAATCAATATAAGCAATTCATATGCAATGCGCAAGCACATGATGGTATGACATTTTCATGCAATGAATTACTACAATAATTATATGACATTTAGATGGGCTGCTAGGAATCATTATTCGACGAGATAGGAATTATATTTTCCTATTTGTTTTTATTTGCACCTACCATTTTAATCTAGGTAACATGCTTGAATGATTTTTAATATGTAGCATTGGTGCTTATGAGCATTTTTAATTAAAGGGGCACCATTTTAGCAATTGGAGGAATTTATTTTGGATTTAAACCATACATTTTTCTTTCTACCCC
This sequence comes from Poa annua, assembly GCA_026929855.1. NCBI lineage: Eukaryota > Viridiplantae > Streptophyta > Magnoliopsida > Poales > Poaceae > Poa > Poa annua. The sequence continues at coordinate 22,497,624 of CM049439.1, read as the reverse complement.
TTCTTTAATTTAACAAAACAGAAAAATACAGTAGCAGTAATGGAAGGGTGAATCAGTCCATTAGATAGCATTTATTTTTCTGAGCATTTTGGTATATTATTTGCTAAATTTGGATAATTATGGCGAAAGATATGAATTTTTGAAGTTTTAAGCATTTTCTGGCTTTATTTTAATTTCGCAGGAAAAATAGCCGGGTCGTTTTTCACCGAGGCAGAGGCTAGCCCGAGCCACTGACGCGCGGGCCAGGGGCCAGGGTGGCGTCCACGTCAGCTGCGCGTTGACCGGAGCGGGGAGGCGCAGACCAGCACGGTGGCGCGGCGCCGGCGAGCACGGTTTCGGCGGCGGGGTGCACGCGGGGACGAGCGGTTGCGCGCAAACGCGCCTACGGGCGATTTTCTACCTAACGGAGGCGGCGACGCGGGCTTTTGGTCGCCGGAGCGAGCTCCACGGCGACCCGCGGCGGCGCCCGACGGCGAGCTACAACGACCGGACGATCTAGGGGGAGAGGGGACGAGCGGGGATGTCCATTAGGACCGCAAGCTCACCCTCGACGCGTGCGGCTGCTCGGAGGAGAGGGAGGAGGTCTGTGGCGGTGACGAGCTGGCCCGAGGCGCGGCGGCCGGAGTTGGGGAAGAAGCGGACGGCGCGGTCGACCTCGAGTTCCCCGGCACGATTTCTTCGGCGGGGAGGAAGCTGGAGCTGCGGCGGTGCTAGGGGTGGTCGTGGCTGAGCTCGAGGTGGTCTCAAACGCCGGCGATTCGACGGCGGGCTCCTCTAGGGTTCGGCCATGGCTGGTGAAGAACAGGGGAAAGATCGGGGGGAGAGAGAGAGCGAGCGGCCTCGGTGGCGACCTTATCCGTGCGCAGGGCAGCAAAGGAGGAGGGGGCCTGGGCGCGGCGCAGGGGAGCTCGACACGGCGATGGGGTTCGTCGGGGACGAACGGCTCGGTCGCTACAGAGGAAGGAGACGGCATTTTTCTGAAAAACCCCCTGCCCGATTTATTACTCCATCACAAACAGGTCCTTCCCCATTACATAGAGGCCCTTTTCTATTTCTTTTTAAATTCAGTGCTCTGTTTTGATTTATTTGGGGCATTTAAACCTTTTAGAAAAATCTGGGAAAATTCATGGAGCCTCCCCATACCATACAGAGGCACCATAAAAATTGGCTCCTCAAAATAAAATGTTTTGGTGCACTTTTGCTCATAGGTGTTAGAAAGGGCATTTTGTTGATATTTCCATAAGTTGCCACTTTATGAATTGGAGACTAATGCAAATATAATATTTGGAACTCCTGGAACTTCCTTGACAAATATACCAAATTCAAAGTGTTTGATTGCCATTGACATAATATTAGCAAGTTGATATGAATGCCATGATGCAATTACACAAAAGTGGAAAAATTACAGTGGTTTGCAGGTTTTAAACCTTGGGCTGTTACAATTCTACCCCCCTTACAGGAATCTCGTCCCGAGATTCTAAAGTTGCGGAAGAAAGTCGGGATACTCCTCACGAAGACTAGACTCTCTTTCCCATGTAGCTTCTTCTTCGGAATGGTGAGACCACTGAACTTTGAAGAACTTGGTAGTCTTGTTCCGAGTCTTCCTTTCTGCTTCATCCAGGATGCGTATGGGATGCTCGCGATAGGTGAGATCCGCCTGGATATCCAGCTCCCCATGATTGACTCCACTGATAGGATCCTTGAAACAACGGCGGAGTTGGGATACATGGAACACATCATGCACATCGGGGAAGTTGGTTGGGAGTTCTAGCTGGTAGGATAGATCTCCTCGTTTGGCCAGAATGGTGAAAGGGCCAACATAACGAGGGGCCAACTTTCCCTTGATTCCAAAGCGACGAACACCACGAAGTGGAGAGACGCGGAGATAGGCCTTGTCACCAATTTCATAATGGACCTCCTGATGATGCTTGTCATAGTAGCTCTTCTGCCTAGACTGGGCAATCTTCAGATTCTCTCGTATGATTTTCACCGTCTCCTCAGCTTCATTGATCACGTCCGGACCCAGGAGTTGCCTCTCTCCGGTCTCGGACCAATTTAGCGGAGTTCGGCATTTTCTTCCATACAGAACCTCGAATGGGGCCATACCCAGACTCGCTTGATAGCTATTGTTGTAGGAGAACTCAGCGAAGGGAAGGTATTTTTCCCACCCCTTTCCAAAAGAGATTACACAAGCTCGAAGCATGTCCTCTAGAACTTGGTTCACTCTTTCTGTTTGACCATCAGTTTGGGGATGGAAAGCTGTGCTGAAGTTGATGCGGGTTCCCATGGCTTGTTGGAAACTCGTCCAGAATTTAGAGGTGAACAAGCTGCCCCGATCAGAGATTATCTTCTTAGGAACACCGTGAAGTACGATGATCCGGGAAGTATAGAGGTCAGCCAGCTTAGCAGCTGTGATGTCGACTCGCACTGGGAGGAAGTGAGCCACTTTGGATAGTCGATCGATGATTACCCAGATAGCATCGTTGCCCTTGGGAGATTTCGGCAGACCCGTAATAAAGTCCATACCAATCTCATCCCATTTCCATTCTGGAATCGCAATAGGGCGAAGAGTGCCAGCAGGCCTTTGATGTTCAGCTTTTACACGACGACAGGTGTCGCATTCAGCAACATACTTGGCGATCTCTCTTTTCATCCGAGTCCACCAGAATAGTGGTCGGAGGTCTTGGTACATTTTAGTACTACCCGGATGAATAGAGAGAGGAGAATCATGAGCTTCTTTGAGGATTAGCTCCCTCAGATTCTGTTCCTTTGGTACCACCAGACGGTCACCAAAGTACACGATTCCCGCTTCATTCTCCGAGAAGCATTTGGCTTTTCCACTAGCAATGTTCTTCTTGATATTAAGTATGCCAGTATTTAGTTTCTGCGCCTCCTTTATCTGGTCTACCAGAGTAGATTTGATGTCCAGATTTGCGAGGTAGCCAGAGGGAACAATTTCCAGGTTCAAACGGGCGAACTCTTCATGGAGAGCAGGTTGAGCCTTCTCAACCATCAGGTTGTTACTATAAGCTTTTCGACTTAGCGCGTCAGCCACGACGTTTGCCTTGCCGGGTTGGTAATTCAGACTCACATCATAGTCTTTAATTAACTCCAACCAACGTCTTTGCCTGAGGTTTAGATCCGGCTGAGTGAAAAGGTACTTCAGACTCTTGTGATCCGAGTAAATCTCGCAACGGTTACCAAACAGGTATGGTCTCCATTGCTTCAGAGCATAAACCACAGCGGCAAGCTCTAGATCATGAGTTGGGTAATTTTGCTCATGTGGCTTCAATTGGCGAGAGGCATATGCCACTACATGGCCATCTTGCATTAACACACAGCCCAAGCCTTGCAGAGAGGCGTCACAGAAGACCACGAAATCCTTGCTTGCGTCCGGCAGGGCAAGCACAGGAGCAGAAGTGAGTTTAGCCTTCAGGGTTTTGAAGCTCTCTTCAGACTTGTCCGTCCATACGAACTTTGTATCCTTTTTGAGAAGGTCAGTCAGAGGTTTGGCTATTTTGGAACACCCTTCGATAAATCGGCGGTAGTAACCAGCCAATCCGAGAAAGCTTCGGATGTCCTTGACAGACATGGGAGTTACCCAATCCATAATAGATTGAATCTTGTCGGGTACGACAGCCACTCCATTTGCGGATATCACATGTCCAAGGAAGACAAGATTATCCAACCAAAACTCACACTTGGAGAACTTGGCATAGAGGCGGTGTTCTCGAAGACGGGTCAGAACCAAGCGAAGATGCTCGGCATGCTCTTCATCGGTTTTGGAGTAGACAAGGATGTCATCGATGTAAATGACGACGAACTTGTCGAGATAATCCATGAAGACGGAGTTCATGAGCCTCATGAACGTCGCAGGAGCATTAGTGAGACCAAAGGACATAACCGTATACTCATATGAGCCATAGCGAGTAACAAATGCGGTCTTTGGAATATCCTGCCTTCGGATTTTGATCTGATGGTACCCTGACCTCAGGTCCATCTTGGAGAATACCGTTGCACCAGCTAGTTGATCCAACAGATCATTGATGCGGGGAATAGGGTACTTGTTTTTGATTGTCACCGCATTTAACGGCCTGTAGTCTGAGACTAGTCGAGGCACGGTAGAATCTCTCTTCTTGACAAAGAGTACGGGACAACCCCAAGGTGAACTACTCGGCTGAATGAACTCTTTCGCTAACAGTTCATCAATTTGCTCCTTTAACAGAGCCAACTCCTCCACCGGCATACGGTAGGGCTTCTTGGCAATCGGCGCAGTACCAGGGAGCAACTCTATGACAAACTCCACACTTCGGTCAGGTGGCATGCCAGGCAATTCCTCCGGGAACACATCCGGGAAGTCGCACACAACATGGATGTCTTGAATTTCAGGAGGGGACAAGCCTTCCATGAGGCAAAGGAGGAACTCTGGTGAGTTGGGCATGGATGAAGATGGAGGTCTTGACTGTGCAGACCAATACTCCACGGTATCGCCGGAAGAGGTGGTCACGGTGATGGTTCTGGCAGCACAGTTGAGGGTAGCCTTGTACTTTCCTAGCCAATTCATGCCCAAGATGGCATCAAAGCCGGTTGAGTTGAAGGCTATCAGCGGATACGGGAAGGGGAATGAGCCTATATTAATTTGGACTTCGGGGGTCACTCTTTTGGTTTGCCAACGAGTACCCGGGCTGGTGACCATTAACGGTGTTTCCAACTCTTCAAACGGTATATTGTTTTGTTGTGCAAATACTACCGAAATGAATGAATGTGATGCTCCAGAATCAAACAGTACTGTAGCTAGAGTTGCATGAATTCGAAGCGTACCCATGAGAACACTGGGGTCCTCCTCCACGTCTTCAACAGTGACGTGGTTCATGCGACCACGGTTAGTAGTACCCGTCTTGGCTACGGGCATGGCCGAGGATGGTGGAGGCGCCTTCCTAGGGCACTCTCTGGAATAGTGGCCAGGCTGGCCACAGCTGTAGCAAGTGCTTGTCGGTGGTGCAGGGAGCTGAGGACGATAACCACTTCCGCCCGAGCCCATTCTCGGAGTAGGAGGGCGCGGCAGAGGTGGCCTGTACCCCGAGGTCCTTGGCACGAACGGAGGACGGGGCACGGAGCTATAGGGGACAAAGACCCTACGCTTCTTGCCGTCAGAAGCCGAGGAGCTCTGATGCTCTCCCTGAAGTGGCCTCTTAGTGGCCTCCAGTTCCTTCCTTCCCTGTTCCAGGGTGAGAGCCTGGTTGTACAGTTCCTGGTAGCTCGGGAACTTGAATGGCAGAAGCTCGTAACGAAGCCTTGGATTTAGCCCCTTGCGGAATAACTCCTGCTTATCCGCATCATTGGTCACATCCCGAGGGGCGTAACGGGAGAGACGGTTGAACTCACGACCATAGGCTTGAATGTCCATCCGTCCCTGATGCAGGTCCAGGAACTCCCTCCTCTTCATGTCCATGATGGGCTTGGGGATGTATGCAGCGCGGAAGGTAGTGCGGAATTCCTCCCAAGTGAAAACATGCCCAGCAGCGAACATTGCTTGGTGGCTTTCCCACCACGCGCCCGCTGCGCCCGCCAACAAGTAAGTGGCGAAGTTGACTTGTTCCACAGCAGGAACATGCAGGGCAGCGAACTTGCGCTCCAGTGCACGCAGCCAGTCATCAGCGTCCAGGGGCTCCTTAGCATCGGAGAAGGACGGTGGCTGGGACCGCAGGAACTCAGTGAGAGTGTTACAATCGTTGTTCCTCCGGTTCCCTTGGTGCACCAACTGCTCGAGGAGCCTGTCGCTGCGCACACGGTTCTCCTCCATAAGCAGGAGGACCTCCGCCATCGTGGGTGGTGGCGGTAAATCTTCGCCGCGGCGACGGCCCGTCATTCTGGATATTGACAAGGACACGGTTAGAATCCCCTCGTGCCACCCTTGTACACAAAAATAGGGACAGCAAAACTGGTAGTGGCAACAGATAGAACACCATGCACATCATTAGGCGAATGCATAGAGGAAACTGAGTACTGAGATACTGGTTCTAGTACAAGCCATAGTTCGACGAGAGAGAGGTACAAGCCTCATACATATTACACTGAATGGAAACTAGAAGATTGAAACTGGCGAGTCTGTTACATAACGAGCTCTACTGCTCTAGGCTCCAGAGATACCAGCAAGGGAGTATTGGCACAACTCGCAGGAAGGCACAATTACTCGAGCATCTACTGGTGAACACACGCGGCTAGTAGTACGCCATAACGTCCTCAGCAAGTGGCGCCGGGGGAGTGTGGAAGCGGCGCGCACTGGCAGGCTGGTTGCCATACGGCGACTCGAGTGCAGTAAGTCTCGGGTCTCGGTGAGGTCCTGTAGGCGGGGTTACGCCACCAACTCCCGGACTGCGAACGTCGGGAGGCAGCTCCTCCAACGGAAGTGAGCGAAGCAGTGTGGGAGGAAGCGTCCCATCCATGACATACGGGCGCACACTCATCAGTGTAGCACGGTGGCTTGCGCGCGCCGAAACTGCGTAGAGGTACCACTGCCGTGCTCGACGGTCCAAAGCCCGGACTAGCTCAATCAGTGCCCGGTGCCTGCTGTCCGACTCAAACTCGCCGCTGCTGTAAACAGCTCGGTAGACACCTGACGTACTGTCGCCGGCAGCTGGGAAGTGGCAGAAATCCGACGCCTGGTTAGCGAGGTACGGACAATAGCTGCGGTAAATAGAGAGGCCGTTATACGCGGCCTCCTGAACCGCCTGCTCCACGGTCATGCCCACGCCTCCAGCTACGTTCTCAACGCGACCCTCGTTGTTGAGCACGCGCACCTTACAGAAGAACTGCGCTTGGCTGTACGGTACATACTCCTCATACACCGTGTACTCCGGGTACCACCTACAACCCTGGCTGGCCAAAGCTGCGGCAAACAAGGCGGGGAACCCTCGGACGCCCTCACATCGAGTGAGGCGAACAACCAAGCCCGAACCAGTCATCTGTAGCAAGAATAATTCAAATGTCAGGTACGGAGACTGTAGAGTCAGGAATGAAAATAGAACTCGGGTAGAGACTTGGCACAGCAAGGAAAATGATCCTGAGAGCAAACACAGGGACGGGAGCCCCAAAAGCTGGTCGCCACGCGCCCTAGAACCCAAGGCGAGTAAGCGTACCCCACTTGTACGACAAGTCATGCGCAGGGGAAGCGACACGTGATAAGGCTCAAAGCAAATAGAGGTAAGATTGCTCCGAGATTAGAGGGTAACCAGATAAGGAGTAAAAAGAATCCTAAGATGGTTTTCACAATTCATTTTTAGGTTAAAAATATTTTCACCAACTCTAGACTCAACGTCGACCAGTAGTAGGGTTTCCTACAGGCGGTACTGCTCTGATACCAAGTTGTAATGCCCCAATCCATAAATTATACAGTGATGCTATGTGCCGGTGGTCATGCTACATAATCGAAGGTTACTGGGGTTACCACTCCCAGGCCGAGTAAACATCGGCAGGCGTGCTCGGCATGGATCATCGGCCACACAACCCTTCGATCATGCCATATCCAAAGCATAGCCCTCAAAGTATAATAAAGAGACTAAGACACCGGAACACCTGGCACAATAACAGACCCTACGACTCAAGATAATATATAGTTCAACTCTTGGTAGAGAAAGATAGCAAATATTACACGCAGAGGTCACAGACCCAACATTACATCAAGCGGAAGCAAATTAAGTTGTTCTAACAACAAGATCCAAATATGGCCTAAGAGGCCTACAAATAAACAGTTCCGTGCCAGCTGGTTCCGAGTTGCCCCAGGCTGCCACCCGGGAACCCCAGACTACTCGTCGATGTCAATAAAGAACCCACCGTCGAGATCGGTGAGGTCCTCCTCTGAAACAAAAAAAATAAATAAACAAGGGTGAGTTCGACGAACTCAGCAAGATTAGGAGCTATTCTTGCTCAATGATTGGCTTACAAGGTTTCATGGCTGTTTTGCGTAAAGCTGATTTTATTCATAAAATGACTCCAAGGCATCGACTATCAGAATATTTTAAAAGAGGGATAAGAGGTAACTCTTTTCTTTTGATTCACTTACTCATCATCCACTGTACCTGTTCCACCAAGGCACCTCCCCGAATCACCCTCGAGGAAGTCAACCTTACAATCGTGAGTGGTACCTGTAGTACCCAGTTTTTAATCATTCCGTTAAAGTTATTCTATGATCACTGAATTCGTCACCAAGTCGTCCTTAACCGTGGACACGGCTTTTCGAAAAGATTTATCCCTGCAGGGGGTGTACAATGTGAAAGGCGCCAGGTTCCCGAGGGACCTCCCAGCTCCTTATCCATGCGTACCGTCCGACCCATTGCCAGTACATGAAGCTCTCTTCCGGGGAAAGCCGGCTGGGCGGGAGCGGCTACGACCTTTACCTCGCCTTGGACTAACCAAGGATCATCAGTGACCGTAGGACAAGTTCAGTGCCTCCAACACCCTGCCCCGCGGCCACTCATTTTCCTACCACCATCATCCTCATCTCAGTCTTGGCCACCATCTCAACGCACGCGCAAATGGAAAGCCAAACTAGAGGACCCTCGGCTAGTCCGCCACAAGTTAGTCGGTCGACGAGGTTCCATATGCCCACGCATGGTAGCACGCTCAACTTGGCTCGAAGGCGAGAACTCGCACTTAGGCGGCGAGAACGAGACAACCCACCACCACCAAGTGGCCTCTCATCCCCACCTTTTAGCATTTTTATTCATTATTACCACCATTTCTCCACCATCATCCGCGGAAATTCCACATCTGATCCAACATGAATATCCATCGGACCACTAAGCAGTTAACTAAGCATGGCTAAGCAACAATTAGCATAGTTAATTAATTCAGGCCATCCACACAATCCTATGGATAATAGGAGGGAAAACAGGTAATGGCTTCGGTAACTGAATGCAATTATAGGATACTCTAATCCAATCAAATTGACATTTGGAACCGCATGCAATAGTATAGTGGAGAAAATAATTTGCATAAATTAGGATAAGATATGCTCAGAGGGTGGGGATCACGCTTGCCTTGCTCAGCAGGCGGGTAATACTGATCGTCGGGGTAATGTGGCGAAACCCCGTCTCCGTGATCTATCGATGTATAAAAACACCGGAAAGCACACAATCAATATAAGCAATTCATATGCAATGCGCAAGCACATGATGGTATGACATTTTCATGCAATGAATTACTACAATAATTATATGACATTTAGATGGGCTGCTAGGAATCATTATTCGACGAGATAGGAATTATATTTTCCTATTTGTTTTTATTTGCACCTACCATTTTAATCTAGGTAACATGCTTGAATGATTTTTAATATGTAGCATTGGTGCTTATGAGCATTTTTAATTAAAGGGGCACCATTTTAGCAATTGGAGGAATTTATTTTGGATTTAAACCATACATTTTTCTTTCTACCCCTTCTTTAATTTAACAAAACAGAAAAATACAGTAGCAGTAATGGAAGGGTGAATCAGTCCATTAGATAGCATTTATTTTTCTGAGCATTTTGGTATATTATTTGCTAAATTTGGATAATTATGGCGAAAGATATGAATTTTTGAAGTTTTAAGCATTTTCTGGCTTTATTTTAATTTCGCAGGAAAAATAGCCGGGTCGTTTTTCACCGAGGCAGAGGCTAGCCCGAGCCACTGACGCGCGGGCCAGGGGCCAGGGTGGCGTCCACGTCAGCTGCGCGTTGACCGGAGCGGGGAGGCGCAGACCAGCACGGTGGCGCGGCGCCGGCGAGCACGGTTTCGGCGGCGGGGTGCACGCGGGGACGAGCGGTTGCGCGCAAACGCGCCTACGGGCGATTTTCTACCTAACGGAGGCGGCGACGCGGGCTTTTGGTCGCCGGAGCGAGCTCCACGGCGACCCGCGGCGGCGCCCGACGGCGAGCTACAACGACCGGACGATCTAGGGGGAGAGGGGACGAGCGGGGATGTCCATTAGGACCGCAAGCTCACCCTCGACGCGTGCGGCTGCTCGGAGGAGAGGGAGGAGGTCTGTGGCGGTGACGAGCTGGCCCGAGGCGCGGCGGCCGGAGTTGGGGAAGAAGCGGACGGCGCGGTCGACCTCGAGTTCCCCGGCACGATTTCTTCGGCGGGGAGGAAGCTGGAGCTGCGGCGGTGCTAGGGGTGGTCGTGGCTGAGCTCGAGGTGGTCTCAAACGCCGGCGATTCGACGGCGGGCTCCTCTAGGGTTCGGCCATGGCTGGTGAAGAACAGGGGAAAGATCGGGGGGAGAGAGAGAGCGAGCGGCCTCGGTGGCGACCTTATCCGTGCGCAGGGCAGCAAAGGAGGAGGGGGCCTGGGCGCGGCGCAGGGGAGCTCGACACGGCGATGGGGTTCGTCGGGGACGAACGGCTCGGTCGCTACAGAGGAAGGAGACGGCATTTTTCTGAAAAACCCCCTGCCCGATTTATTACTCCATCACAAACAGGTCCTTCCCCATTACATAGAGGCCCTTTTCTATTTCTTTTTAAATTCAGTGCTCTGTTTTGATTTATTTGGGGCATTTAAACCTTTTAGAAAAATCTGGGAAAATTCATGGAGCCTCCCCATACCATACAGAGGCACCATAAAAATTGGCTCCTCAAAATAAAATGTTTTGGTGCACTTTTGCTCATAGGTGTTAGAAAGGGCATTTTGTTGATATTTCCATAAGTTGCCACTTTATGAATTGGAGACTAATGCAAATATAATATTTGGAACTCCTGGAACTTCCTTGACAAATATACCAAATTCAAAGTGTTTGATTGCCATTGACATAATATTAGCAAGTTGATATGAATGCCATGATGCAATTACACAAAAGTGGAAAAATTACAGTGGTTTGCAGGTTTTAAACCTTGGGCTGTTACATTTTCACTTTTAGGGGCAAACATTCTAATATGATAACACACTTTTGATACAAGGATCTCATAAGGGATACAACATGGTGTATGAAACGGTGCCTCTGCCAGTGTAGCAGGATATGCAATGATATAGCGTAACATGGGTAAAACCACACATCAGCTATATAGAATCATGCAAAGCAATATATAAATGATAAATGACAACAAGTCATGTAATGTAAGATGAAAGTTACATGGAAATATATCTCGGAACAGCTATGGAAATGCTATAGTAGGTAGGTATGGTGGATGTTTTGAGGAAGATATTTGGCTTATGTGTAGGAGAACATGATGAAGATCTCCCACGAGTTTTGGATGTACCCGCGAAGTATGCACCAACTCTCAATGTGAGAAAGGGCAATGCAAAGTACCGAAGAGGCTAGCAAATATGGTGGTGGAAGTGCCATGAAAACCGCAGCTTTAGAACTCAGAAGCAAAAAGATTCCAACTAGAAATATGATCTTACAAGGCATAATGAAAATCACTCCATGAGGGACTGTGGCAAATGAACAAGTCACTGTTGGGACCCCGACCGTAGCGCATAACACAAAGTCATTACGGTTGTTTTTAACATTAGAAGTCATATATCATTATGCTATCAACTGGATATTTAAGTGTGGCACAGCTTCAAGTTTTCTAGACCAACCATTAATCATTCCACTTTACTTAAACCATCATGTTTTACCATTAAGCATATTAATATCTCAAAATAACATCAATGATTCAAGTGACACAATTTTAATGATCTACAAGATTATGTATCATTTAGTTATACCATCTACCACATTTAACATTTCCAGTTCTTAACCAAACACCAATCAACTTATTTAAAACATAAAATCTCCAAGTATTTAACAATGGGATGTGAGAGTATAACATATGAGAACTAACAGCTCTGAACAAGAGGTGCATGAAAAAAAAAAGAGCTGAAAGTATTCCAGTAGCTATAGAAGAATACTCAACAAATATAAGTGAAGAATAGGAGTATTCAAATGAAAAAGCGGAGCGTGTCTCTCTCCCACACAAGAATGCTAGGATCCATTTTATTCAGAGAATGAAAATAACGAAAGCAAAAATAAAAACAAACATACGCTCCAAGTAAAGCACATAAGATGTGGCGGAATTAAAATATAGTTTCACTAGAGATAACCTGATAAGTTGTTGATGAAGAAAGGCATCCCCAAGCTTTGACGCTTGAGTCTTCTTGAAATATGCTTGGGTGACCCACGGGGGCATCCCCAAGCTTAGGCTCTTTCATCTTCTTGATCACATCATAGCATCCTCTCTCTTGATCCTTGAAAACTTTCTCCACACCAAACTAAAAGTAAACTTCATTAGAGGGTTAGTGCATAGTAAAAAATTCTCATATTCTGCATGGAGACAATCATTATCATGGTACTGGACATTAGCTACAGCCACTGGAATTTTATGGAACAAAAAGATCCATTCAAAAACAGCAAAAGAACCAATGCAAAATAAATGGCAGAATCTGTCAAAAACAGAACAATCCGTAAAGACGATTTTTTTCGAGGCACTTAACTTGCTCAAATCAGAAAACTCAAAACTAATAAAAGTTGCGTACATATCTGAGGACCACGTTCAAAACATATCAGGTCATTCCGACGTTTCTGTAAAGAGTTATGAATTTAACGGTGAACAGCAGAAAAACTGTTCCCGCGTAGAAATCCAAATCTAGCATCAACTTTCTACTAGAGACTTAACTTGGCACAACTATGCAATAAAATAAATATACAAAGGAATTGCTACAGAGGTAGGCATGTTCCTTGACTCAAGAAAATAAAATAACAGGAATAAAAAGTGTGTTGTCTCCCATAAGCGCTTTTCTTTAACGCCTTTGAGCTAGGCACAGAAAGCAAAACTCAAGTATTTCCAAGAGAAGAAGCATCAACATTATAGTTTGTACGAATAATAGAATCAAAAGGTAGCTTCATCTTCTTCCTAGGGAAGTGTTCCATACCTTTCTTAAGTGGGAATTGGTACCTTATATTTCCTTCTTTCATATCAATAATAGCACCAACTGTGCGGAGGAAAGGTCTTCCCAAAACAATAGGACAAGAGGGGTTGCACTCAATATCCAAGACAATAAAATCAACGGGAACAAGGTTATTATTAACCATGACATGAACATCATTAACTCTCCCCAAAGGTTTCTTCAAAGCATTATCAGCAAGAAAGACATCCAAATAGCAATGTTCCAAAGGTGGCAAATCAAACATATCATAAAGTTTCTTAGCCATAACAGAAATACTTGCACCAAGATCACACAAAGCATTGCAATCAAATTCATTAACTTTTATCTTAATGATGGGCTCCCAACCATCTTCTAACTTCTTAGGGATAGAAGCTTCAAGTTTTAATTTCTCTTCCCTAGCTTTAATGAGAGCATTTGTAATATGTGTAGTAAAAGCCATATTTAAAGTACTAGCATTAGGACTTATAGCTAGCTTTTGCAAGAACTTAATAACTTCATAGATGTTACAATTATCAAAATCAAAATCATTATCATCAAAAGTAATGGGACAATTATCTCCTATGCTCTTAAAAATTTCAGCACTTTTATCAAGCATAGTTTTAGGAGTTTTAGGCAATTTTAATTTTTTGGAAGTAGTAGAAGAAACATTGCCAACACCAATTATGTTACCATTAATAGTAGGACGCTTACTAGCCTGTGAAGTAACATTATTTTCAGTAGTAGTGATAGTATAAACTCTAGCAATATTATCCTTTTTAGCTAGTTCCTCTCTTTCCCATCTAGCACGTAATTGAGCCATCATCCTAACATTATCATCAATTCGAATTTGGATAGCATTAATTTTAGCAAAGGTCTTACTCTCATTAGTATCATTAGGCATGACTTTAGATTTTAAAAGATCAACATCAATAACAAGACTATCAACTTTAGAGGCAAGAATATCAATTTTCCCAAGCTTTTCCTCAACAGTTTTATTAAAGGAAGTTTGTGTAGTGATAAAATCTTTTAACATGGTTTCAAGTTCAGAGGAGGTATTCCTATTATTGCTATAAGAATTATCATAAGAATTACCATAAGAATTACCATTATTGGGAGGATAGGGCTTATAGTTGTCCAGAAGTTTTGTCGCAGCCCCCAAAGTGATGGACATAAAAGTACCTCCAGCAGCCGAATCCAATAAATTTCTTGAAGAAAAATTTAGTCCTGCATAGAAGGTTTGGATGATCATCCAAGCAGTCAGTCCATGGGTTGGGCGATTCTTAACCAGACATTTCATTCTTTCCCAAGCTTGAGCAACATGTTCATTATCAAATTGTTTAAAGTTCATAATGCTACTCCTTAGGGAAATAATCTTAGCAGGAGGATAGTATTTTCCAATAAAAGCATCTTTGCATTTAATCCAAGAATCAATACTATTCCTAGGCAATGAAAGTAACCATTCTTTAGCTCTTCCTCTCAAGGAGAAAGGAAATAATTTCAGTTTTATAATGTCTCCATCTATATCCTTATATTTTTGCATTTCACAAAGTTCAACAAAATTATTTAGATGGGCAGCAGCATCATCAGAACTAACACCAGAAAATTGCTCTTTCATGACAAGATTTAACATAGCAGGTTTAAATTCAAAGAATTCTGCTTTGGAAGCAGGTGGAGCAATAGGTGTGCATATAAAATCATTATTGTTGGTGCTAGTGAAGTCACACAACTTAGTATTCTCAGGAGTACTCATTTTAACAAATTAAAATTCAAACCAAAAATAACAATAATAAAAACCGAAATAATAAATGACTAAACCGAAATAAAAATAACAATGCAAGTAACTAATTTTTTTGTATTTTTGATATTATGCAAACTAGACAATAATAAAAATAAACTAAGCAAGACAATAACAAAATAAAGAGATTGGGAAGCGAGAGACTCCCCTTGCTGATGTGCTTTAGCTCCCCGGCAACGGCGCCAGAAATTTAACTTGATGCACTCGGTGGTGTTGTTGGGAAACCCCAAGAGGAAGGTGTGAAGTAGTGCAGCAGCAAATTTCCCTCAGTTATGAAACCAAGGTTATCGAACCAGTAGGAGATGAAGAACACGTCTGAAGTATGTCAGTGGCGGAATATGGCACGGCGCAACACCAGGGATTCCGGCGCTGACGTGGAACCTGCACACACACAACCAAGATACTTCCCTGCGCAACACCAGGGATTCCGGCCCCAACTTAACAGTGAGGTTGTCAATCTCACTGGCTTCCCTCAGTTATGAAACCAAGGTTATCGAACCAGTAGGAGATGAAGAACACGTCTGAAGGTCTCCCTGGCAATGGCGCCAGAAAACAGCTTGTTGGCAAGGAAAGGGAGGTGGAGCCTGCACAACACAATCAAACTACTTTGCCCCAACGAAACAATGAGGTTGTCAATCTCACTGGATTGCTGTAACAAAGGATTAAACGTATGTGTGGAGGATGATGTTTGCAGAGAATGAAAGTAACAGTTTGCAGTTGGTTGTATTATCAGTTAAAAAAAAAGGACCGGGGTCCACAGTTCACTAGTGGTGTCTCTCCATAAATAATAATAATAGCATACATGCGGGTAAAAAAATTACAGCTGGGCAATTAACAGAATAAAGGGCTGCATAATGATGCATATACTAATGTCATGATGTCTAGTGTGAGATTCATTTGGGCATTACAACAATATACATAGACCGTTCCAACCGCATCTATGACTAATAATTCACCTTCCGGTTAGCGTCCGCACCCCTTTCAGTATTAAGTTGCAAGCAACAGATTATTGCATTAGGCAAAGTGTGTAATGTAAGTAATACAATTATCATTAGACAAAGTACTACTGTTTTATCCCTAGTAGCAACAGTACATCTACAATCTTAGAGCTTGTTGTCACTACCCCAGATTAAATAGAGACATGAACCGACTATCGAGCATAAATACCCCCTCTTGGAGTCACAAGCATCTACTTGGCCAGAGCATCTACTAGCAACGGAGAGCATGCAAGATCATAAACAACACACAACATGATATATTATGAAGCAAATGACATAGTATTCAAAATCCATCGGATCCCAGCAAACACAACATGTAGCATTACATAAAGATGATCTTGATCATGATAGGCAGCTCACAAGATCTAAACATGATGGCACAATAGGAGAAGACAACCATCTAGCTACTAGTATGGACCCGTAGTCCAAGGATGAACTACTCACGCATCAGTCCGGAGGCGGGCATGGTGATGTAGAGCCCTCCGGTGATGATTCCCCTCTCCGGCAGGGTGCCGGGGAGAGCTTCTGAACCCTCCCGAACTAGGGTTGACGACGGCGGCGGCTCTGTAATGTTTCGTGGAAAAGTGTTCGGGTATTAGGTCTTGTATTGTCGGGGGGTATTTGTAGGCGAAAGGGCGAAGGCGGGGGAGGCCCGAGGCCATGTCATCAGGTGCTGGCGCGGCAGGGGGGGGGGGGCCACGTCATCAGTTACTCCGTGGAGCTTGGTTATTATTTCGTATCTTTCAAGCACACAAGTGAAAAGGCAATAATGATGATCTATGACAATCCGAGTTGGGTAAGAGGCTGGTAATGAACTCTATTTGTTTTCATTTTTGTACATATACTCATTCATGTGAGCATGCTTAGATGGTTCGCATAAGGTATATGTCGATTGGTGGATGCTTAGTAGTTCATGTTCTCTTATGATCAGTCCCAATTTATTAATGGTAGATGACATGTTCTATGGATGTTTGCTTGCATTGTTCTGTTCATAGTAGAGTATGACATTGTGGTATCCTCCTCTGAATAATTCATTTGAATCGACTTGGCACATGCTCACACATGTTATGACTGAAAACAAAAAGTCAATTAAGACTTGATGATTTATTTTGCCTCAGAGTTCTGGTATCATTTTTATGCCTCCGTTAATTTTATTTTGTCGCAAGCATGATTATGACGGTTATTGCTCTCTTGAATTGTCGCTTCCCCATCTATTGCCAGCCTCCACTTGTACTAAGCTGTAAATGCTTGTGCTTCCAAATACCTTAAAACCAAGTTATCCCAAAGAGTCCACCATAAATACCTATGTATGGCATTTCAAACCATTCAAGTAAATTTGCATGTGCTATCTTTAAAACCTTCAAACAACTTCTCATTTTGTGACACTGTTTTAGCTCATGAGGAAGTAGTGGTTGGGCTTGTTATCTTCCATGCTAATTAAGTAACCCTCGACTTGCATGCTTCATCTGCTCGTCATTAATATTGCAAAGGGCTGGTTAGACCACTATAATATCAAAAGATTTGAGAAAGTAAAAATAGACACTCCTCCATGGTATGTGATTGTTAGTGGGCACCCGAGGATTCGGTTAGCCATGGTTTGTGAAAAGCAAAGGTTGGGAGGAGTGTCAAATTATATAAGGAAGTGCATATTATAAATGCTTATTTTTTAAAATAAATCGGAACCGCTCTCAACTTGCTTAGTATGGAAGATAACGGGAACTCTATTGCCATTCGTTGACAAAATAATCACCAATCAAAAACAATTTTACCTCTGTTTTCAAAACATTGAAAAGCTCTAGCACATGTTAAATCCCTGCTTCCCTCCGCGAAGGGTCTATCTTTTACTTACAGTTGAGTCATCATCTTTTCTTTGAGCACCTTCTTGAGAGCATAGTTGTCATTCTTAGTGTAATGTTCTTATCCCAGAATACTGTTAACTGCGGTATAACTTTAATGCTTTTATCTTTGATATCATTAATTCTAGTCTTCTCTTGAAACTCAGAGGTGCCTGTGCATTTATGTTTTGCTGTACAAATTCGGGCAAGCGAGATACCACTTCATCATACTTTATTATGAGCTTTGCAATCCTGTGAATTGATATGTTTCATGTTATTTATTATTGATATGATTGGCATCTCTTCATAGTTCAAATAACTATTACGTGACACCATTTGCATATATCTTATTATGAATAGCTTAAGCATTTGCCCAGATAGTGAGAATATATACATCATATGAAGCAAATGTGTTTGTGAAAGTTCTTTTATCGACTCAGTTGTTAACTGAATTGCTTGAGGACAAGCAATAAGCTAAGCTTGGGGGGAGTTGATACGTCACGTATCTACTTTCCCGAACACTTTTCCTATTGTTTTACCTCTAATTTGTGTGTTTTGAATGCAACTAACACGGACTAACACTGTTTTCAGCAGAATTGCCCTGGTGTCTTATTTTTGTGCAGAAATTCAACTTCGGGAAAAAATACCAGAAAATATGCAAAAGTCCCTATTTTGGCAAAAGACCTACGGAGACAGAAGATGAGACGGAGGGGGGTAGCGAGCCGCCCACACCACGTGGAGGCGCGGCAGGCTCCTGGCCGCGTCACCATATGGTGTGGCCGACTCGGCCACCGCCTCGCGTCCCCCTCTCGGATATAACGCCCCTCTGACCTAAAAACGAGAACACCCCGAGCACTTTTTCCAGAAACACATCCGAGCGCCGCCGCCACCTCGAAACTCAATTCGGGGACCAGAAGTTCCTGTTCCGGCGCTCCGCCGGGACGGGGAATCGAAGGGGATCATCGCCATCATCATCACCAACGCCTCTCCATCAACCATCATCGTTTCCCCCATCCATGTGTGAGTAATTCCCCGTTGTAGGCTCGAGGGGATGGTAGGGGTTGGATGAGATCGTTCATGTAATAGCTGTAATATCATTAGGCCATGGTGCCTAGTATCCGTTATCGGTGTTTTACATCATTGTTGCAACTTGTTATGCTTAATGCTTGACACTAGGGCCCGAGTGCCATGATTTCAGATCTGAACATGTTATTGTATCATGACGATAATCAATGTTTTAGATCATATCTATGAGTTGTATAGACATATTATTGTCCGGAACCGAAGGCCCCAAAGTGACAATAATTGGGACAGCCGGAGGGGATGGCTGTGATGTGAGGATCACGTGTGTTCACGGAGTGTTAATGCTTTGCTCCGGTACTTTATTAAAAGGAGTACCTTAATTACCAATAGATTCCCTTGAGGCCTGATACATCTCCAACGTATCTATAATTTCTTATGTTCCATGCTTATATTATAACAATTGCTACATGTTTTATATACACTTTATATGTTTTTTATGCATTTTCTGGGACTAACCTATTAACTAGATGCCACAGTGCCAGTTCCCTGTTTTCTGCTGTTTTTGGTTTCAGAAAAACTGTTAAGGAAATATTTTCGGAATTGGACGAATCAAAAGCCAAAGTCCCTATTTTTCCCGACACGTTCCAGAAGTCCGAAGAGGAGATGAAGGAGGGCACCGAGGCGCCCACATCATGTGGTGGCACGGCCCCCTTCCTGGCCGTGCGGCCACATGGTGTGGGGCCCTCGGGCCTCCACCGCCTTCGCCCTTTCGCCTACTTATACCCCCCCCCGACAGATCAAGACCTAACACTCGAACACTTTTCCACGATACGTTCCAGAGCCGCCGCCGCCGTCAACCCTAGTTTGGGAGGGTTCAGAAGCTCTTCCCGGCACCCTGCCGGAGAGGGGAATCATCACCGGAGGGCTCTACATCACCATGCCCACCTCCGGACTGATGCGTGAGTAGTTCATCCTTGGACTATGGGTCCATAGCAGTAGCTAGATGGTTGTCTTCTCCTATTGTGCCATCATGTTTAGATCTTGTGAGCTGCCTATCATGATCAAGATCATCTTTATATAATGCTACAGGTGGTGTTTGCTGGGATCCGATGAATAATTGAGTACTATGTCATTTGCTTCATAATATATCTTGTGAGTGCGTTATTTATGATGCTCTGGCCAAGTAGATGATTGTGACTCCAAGAGGGGGGAGTTATGCTCGATAGTGGGTTCATGTCTCTATTTTATCTGGGGTGTGACAGCAACCTTTAAGATTGTAGATGTACTGTTGCTACTAGGGATAAAACAGTAGTTCTTTATCCAAGGATATTTGTGCTATTTACATTACACACTTTACTTAATGCAATAATCTGTTGCTTGCAACTTAATACTGAATGGTGTTACGGATGCTATCCTGAAGGTGGATTATTAGTCATAGATGCAGTTGGATAACGGTCTATGTATCATGTTGTAATGCCCAAATGAATCTCACACTAGACACCATGACTTGTACCTGCATCATTATGCAGTTCTTTATTCTGTCAATTGCCCAGCTGTAATTTGTTTACCCGCATGTATGCTATTATTATTTATGTAGAGACACCACTAGTGAACTGTGGACCCCGGTCCTTTTTCCTTAAACTGATAAAACAACCTACTGCAATCCTGTTACTTTCATTCTCTGCAAACAAACATCATTTTCCACACCATACGTTTAATCCTTTGTTACAGCAAGCCAGTGAGATTGACAACCTCACTGTTAAGTTGGGGCAAAGTATCTTGATTGTGTTGTGTGCAGGTTCCAAGTCAACCGTCAGGATCATCTAAGCATCAGCTCTTTTCTTGCGCCGTTGACACCTTCAGAAGAACATTCATCTCCTACTGGTTCGATAACCTTGGTTTCACAACTGAGGGAAATTTGTTGCTGCACTACTTCATACCTTTCTTTTGGGGTTTCCCAACAACACCACCCGGTGCATCAAGCTCTTTTCTGGCGCCGTTGCCAGGGAGAAGCTCTTCTGCGAGGGGAGTCTCTCACTTTCAATCTTTTTATTTTGTTATTGTCTTGCTTAGTTTATTTTTATTACTGTCTTGTTTGCTTAATATAAAAAATACAAAAAAAATTAGTTACTTGCATTTATCTTTTTATTTCGGTTGCATTACAATTTGCAAAAAAATGGGTAGTCCTGAAGTTGAAGTTCGTTCGTTTAAACAATAAGGAGGAGAAAGTTTGAAAGATGGATGGTATAGGATAAATGATGCTCATAAAAATGCACTAAGAAACATTCCACTTTAATGCTTCTTAGGAATTTTTATGTTGGTATTTCTAGTTGGTATAGGTATGTTCTTAACACTCTTACGGGGGGTAACTTTCTTGGTACACCTGATTTGGAAGCCTGCAATTTAATTGAGAGTTTGGTAGGATCACCACCACCTACTAAAGAAATTAAAACTGAGATCACTTTGGAAGATGTTATTAAAATGTCGGATTCTATGTTCAGCTTTTTCCTCTATTAAAACTAAGAAAGAGAAGGCCTTTGTAGGAAGGGAGCAAAAGTTCATCTACATTCCCAAACCAAAACCTCCTAATATGCCTAAAAATGATGGTAATGATTTACGTAATAGGACACCTTCATGGATACCGAAAGCACCTATTACGACCAACCATGTCTTGGATGAAATTATTGATGTTGATGCTTCATCTCTTGGAAATACTTGAAAATCACTTTCTGTGCCTAACTGAAAGGCGTTAAAGAAAAACGCTTATGGGAGACAACCCACTTTTTATTTCTGTTATTTTATTTTGTTGTGTCAAGGAACATGCTCACCTCTGTAGCAATTCCTTTGTATCTTTATTTTATTGCATTGTTGTGTCAAGTTAAGCCTCTAGTAGAAAGTTGATGCTAGATTTGGATTCCTACGGAGATACAGTTTTTCTGCTGTCCATCGTTTAATCCATACGAATTCACAGAAAAATTAAAATGACCTGGGATTTTTTGTGCATGATCCTCAGATATGTATGCAACTTTCATTAGTTTTGAGTTTTCTGATTTGAGCAAGTTAAGCGCCTCGAAAAAAATCGTCTTTACGGACTGTTCTGTTTTTGACAGATTCTGCCATTTATTTTGCAATGCCTCTTTTGCTGTTTTTGAATGGATCTTTTTGTTCCATAAAGTATCAGTGGCTATAGCTAATATCCCGTAGCATTGGTAGCAATTGTGTCCATGCAGAATATAAGAATTTTTGATTATGCACTAACCCTCTAATGAAGTCTACTTTGAGTTTGGTGTGGAGGAAGTTTTCAAGGATCAAGAGAGAAGGATGATATGATGAGATCAAGAAGATGAAAGAGCCTAAGCTTGGGGATGCCCCCGTGGGTCACCCAAGCATGTTTCAAAAATACTCAAGTGTCTAATCTTGGGGATGCCCAAGGCATCCCCTTTTTCATCAACAAACTATCAGGTCCTCTCTAGTGAAACTATATTTTAATTTCGACACATCTTATGTGCTTTACTTGAAGCGTTATTTGTTTTTGTTTTTTTTTTGTTTTTTTTTATTTTCATTCTCTGAATAAAATGGATCCTAGCATTCCTTTGTGGGAGAAAGACACGCTCCGGTTTTTATTATGAATACTCGTATTCTTCACTTATATTTGTTGAGTATTCCTCTATGTTAATTCAATACTATTAGCTCTTGTTTTTCATGCATCTCTTGTTAGAGCTGTTAGTTTTCCTATATTATACTCTCATATCTTATTGTTAAATACTTGGAGAGTTTATTTTTAGATAAGTTGATTGGTGTTTGGTTAAGAACAGAAAATGTTTGATGTGGTAGATGGTATGATAAAATGATACATAATCTTGTACATCATTAAATTGTGTCACTTGAATCATTAATGTTGTTTTGAGATATTAATATGCTTAATGGTAAAACATGACGGTTTAGTAAAGTGGAATGATTAATGGTTGGTCTAGAAAACTTGAAGCTGTGCCACACTTAAATATCCAGTTGATAGCATAATGATATATGGCTTCAAATGTTAAAAGCAAACGTAATGACTTTGTGTTATGCGCTACGGTCGGGGTCCCAACAGTGACTTGTTCATTTGCCACAGTCCCTCATGGAGTGATTTTCATTATGCCTTGTAAGATCATATTTCTAGTTGGAATCTTTTTGCTTGTGAGTTCTAAGCTGCGGTTTTCATGGCACTTCCACCACCATATTTGCTAGCCTCTTCGGTACTTTTGTCGGCCCAGTGGGATCTAGGGTGTGCAGAGCCCACTCTCCACAGCCCTCACACGCGACAGAGTCGTTGAAACGGCTAAGGACCGAGCAAAACGCTTGGAGAGGCCCCCGAGAGGGAAAACCCTCGAGAGGGCTGAAGGGGGCAGCGAAGGCCTAACGAGGCCCCTCCCGAGGCTGCTCCTCTACAGGGCCCTCTCCCCTGGAGAGGGGTCCACGCGAATCCTTCCACAGGGCCGCCCCAGCCCTGTGGAGATGCTTCGCTCCGAAGCAACCACTGCAAGGCGCACATGGCCACTGCCGCGCCGCAGAGTGACGCGCGCGTCTGCACGCGATGACGATGGCGCCGCAGTTGCCGTTTTGGTGAATAAAGGAGTCAACAAAGCTGTGTCCCCTGCGCCGGCTTACGAGGGTTTACTCTTTGGTGATAAAGCAGTTGGCCGGCGCTACGCTCCAAGGACGACGTCACCGTGGGCACCCCCACGATCGCTGCTGCACCAGCTAGCCGCCCAGCGAAGACGGCGGCTTTTCTGTCACGAGGGCAGACTTTACGACCATGGACCGAGCCCATGGACAACCCAGCTGCGGTGCACCCCTCTCCACCGCTTCGTCGCCATGTGGAAACCCTTCCACTGCGCCGTCCGCAAGGAGGAGGCCCGGGGCGCCTATATAAGGAGAGGGAGCACCTCCGTAGCAAGGGACCCCGGGATCGACCGATCAATCGGCCTTAGACGCCTTACCTTAGCTTAGCCTAGCTGAGCGGACTGAAGGAGGAAGAGAATCTCTCCTTCCCCCTCCGAGCTCCGCACTGCTCCCGGCAAGCTCATTCTGCTGTAACCCCTACAGAGCAATACAGACAAGCATGAGTAGCGGTCTTACCTCCTCCTGAGGGCCGTGAACCTGGGTACGGGCTCGAGTCCATCTCTGTCGTGTTATCCCTCTACAGGCACGACGAGCACCGTCGCCGGGCCGGTTGAGGGTTGTTGGCTAACGTGTTCAGTCCCCCTTTACGAACTTCCCTCGAGGGTGACTATCCCTGTTCCGTGGGAGCAACACCTCGACATTTGGCGCGCCAGGTAGGGGACTGAGGCGCGTCTTCAACCTCCAGCCGTCTCCGCGCCATGACGGACACCCGCGCGACACGCGCCAACAGGCGCGCAGCTGACAGGGCTCACACCGAGCCCGGCACCGCCGCCACCCGCGGCCGCCGCGGCCGTCCTCGCACGACGGAGCGCGCCAACACCGGCCCACACGTGGAGGAACTTGAGAGCGAGGAGCACCGTGATAGCGACCACCGCGGCGACAGGGATGCTTCCCCGGAGCACCACGACGATGCTGAGTCTTCGCATCCGTCTCGGCGCCAAAGCGCGTCCTCTAGGGGACGCCCGGAGCCCACGCCGCACACCGCGCTGCTCATGGCCCAGGAGCTCCTTCGCTACCGGCCTAGCGCGGAGGCCCACGACCAGTGGCTGGACCGCCTCCACCACCTCGTCGACGTCGCGACCACGCGCCCCGCTCCATCGCGCTCCATGGTCCATCACTCAGGCCGCGCGGGAACGGCTGCACCAGATGCGCCTCCGCCGCCGCCAGGACCGCCTCCGGCCGCAGCGCAGAGGGCTCCCTCTCATGCTTCCTCGCCGCACGATTGCCAGATCGTGCGACGCACTGCGCCTGACGCGCGAGTATGCATGGAGCGCCGCAGGGACCTCCAGAATCGCCTCGTCGAGGAGCTCGGCCAAGCGAGACAGCAGAACCGCATGGCTCTCCAAGGAGGAACCGCCACGTACGCCTCTGGCTGCATGGCATTCACCCGCGCTCTGCGCCGTGTGGTCTGGCCGCAGAAGTTCAGGCCAGCCCTCCCCAAGGGCTTCGACGGCTCGACCAACCCTCTCGAGTTCCTGCAGCTCTACACCACCTCCATCCAGGCTGCAGGAGGAGACGACAAAGTCTTGGCCAACTGGTTCTCCCACGCCCTCAGGGACTCCGCGCTGTCGTGGCTCCTTAACTTGCCTGAGGACTCCATCGACTCGTGGGAGGAGCTCTGCAGGCAATTCGTTGCCAACTTCAAGGGCACCTACGAGCGCGCGCTCACCCACAACGACCTACGCGCTGTGGTGCAGAGGAAGGATGAGACTCTCCGCAAGTACATCCAGCGCTTCAGCCAAGTGCGCAATAAGATCCCCAACATCCCCGACACGCAGGTCATCGCCGCCTTCAGAGAGGGCGTCACAAATCGCCGAATGCTCGAGAAGCTGGGCATTCACGACAAGCTCACCTCTGTGGTGAAGCTGTTCGACCTCGCTGACAAGTGCGCCAAGGCTGAAGAGGGACTCCTCTTCGTCAAGATGAGTCGGCGGACGGATGACCTGGCTGAGGGGTCCAAGAGCCACAAGAAGCGCGAGGAGACCAAGCGCAAGACCACTGTTGTCCTGGCAGCAGAGCCAGCCGCCAAAAGCGCCCGCAGAGGCTCTCCTGAGCCTGGTGACAGGGAAGCGGACAACCGTCCGTTCTGCGTCTACCACAACAGGCGCGGCCACGCCACGGACGGCTGCTTCGACCTCAAGAGGTTGAGCCGAGAGCACGGGCGCGAAGAAGGCAATGGGAGCCGCGGCAGAGGCGGTGGCTACCGCAGGGACGGCAGAGGTGGACGAGGTGGCGGCTATCAGAAGCCGCCAGGCACTCAGGCCAACGCCGCCGAGAAGAACAACAACCTCCCTGACGAGGAAGAGGGAGGCTACCAGGCCCCAAGGGGGGCTATGGCCTGCATTCTCGGCGGGGCTCAGGCGCCCAACTCGAACAACCAGTTCAAGCAGTTCGCCCGCGAGCTCAATGCTGCGCTCCCGAGCACCGAGACCTCCAGGCCCCTCAAGTGGTCCAGTACACCATCGCCTTCGACGCCAAGGACCACCCCAAGTCGACCAAGACTGTGGGAACCCTCCCCCTGGTCTACTCCCCCACCATCAACAACATCACCGTCTCCAAGACGCTCATTGATGGAGGAGCAGGCCTGAACGTCATCTCTGTCGAGACCTTCGAGACTCTCCAGGTGCCTTACGAGTGGCTCATGCCCTCCAGGCCATTCACAGGGGTCACCAGTGGTTCAATCGAACCTCTGGGGCAAGTCCGGCTGGCCGTCACCTTCGGCACGCAGAAGAACTACCGCACGGAGCTAATCGACTTCGACGTCGCCCACATCGGCCTGCCGTATAACGCCATCCTCGGCTATCCCGCTCTCGCGAAGTTCATGGCCGTCACGCACCATGCCTACAACATGGTCAAGATCCCCGGCAGCGCTGGCACTATCGCCATCCATGGTCATATCCTGGACGCCACGCGCGCTGTCGAGAGCGCCTACAAGGCCGCCGCCATGGCATTCCCGGCTGGCGAGGACATGGAGCCTCTCGAGAGGCCCAAGAAGAAGAAGCAAGTGTTCTCCCAGGAGCAAGCTGCCACGAAGAAGGTGTCGCTGGACACCAGTGGCTTGGGGCTGAGGGCTCCAGGGCCAGCGTCACCATAGGCGCTGCCCTGCCTCCCAAATAGGAAAGCGCGCTCGTCGCCTTCCTCCGGGCAAACTCTGACATGTTCGCATGGACTCCGTCAGATATGTCCGGTGTACCGAGGGAGGTGATCGAGCACCACTTAGCCGTGTGTCCAGACGCACGCCCCGTCAAGCAAAAAGCACGCAAGCAAGCCCCCGAGAAGCAAGCATTCATCATCAAGGAAGTAGAGAAGCTAAAAGCGGCAAATGTTGTCCGTGAAGTCGCGCATCCAACCTGGCTCTCCAACGGCGTGGTTGTCCCAAAACCCGCTGGAGGAGGCCGACTCTGCATCGACTACACCGACGTCAACAAGGCCTGCCCCAAGGACCCATACCCCATGCCGAGGATAGACCAGATCGTGGACTCCACCGCTGGCTGCGACCTCCTCTGTTTTCTGGACGCCTTCTCTGGTTATCACCAGATCAAAATGGCTAAAGAGGACGAGGAGAAGACATCATTCCTCACCCCTTGTCATAGAAGGGATGCAGCCTCCTCGTCGACTCAAGGACATGCAGCGCCTAGCAGGCTGTATGGCTAGCCTGGGCCGCTTCATCTCTAAATTCGGCGAGAGAGCCCTGCCATTCTTCAAGATCATGAAGAGATCCAGCACATTCAAATGGACCCCCGAGGTGGACAAGGCTTTCGAAGACCTGAAGAAATATTTGGCCAGCCCACCAGTCATGGTGGCCCCCAGGACAGGCGAACATCTGAAGCTGTACCTATCAGCCACTCCTTAGACCGCAAGCGCTATCCTGGTGGTCGAGAGGGAAGAGCCAGTCCTCCCCAAGAAGAGCGCTGCCACTCCAAGCCCGGAGCCGCCCGACAAAGATATCGGCGAAGGAGCAGTCTCCACAGACCCACCGCCAGGCCCACAGCCTCAAGTCGAGTCTGCTCCCAACACCCTTGCCGAGACCCCTCCACAGGCAAATCTCGACAAGGGTCCTGAAGAGCCCCCGCAGGCAAATCCCGACAAGGGCCCGGAAGAGCCTCCACAGAGAATCGACGCTGCACCTCCCTCGACAGCCCTTGTCGAGCACCCCGTGTACTTTGTCAGTACGGTACTGCGGGATGCTCGGGAGCGGTACCCGATGCAGCAGAAGCTTCTCGTCGCTCTCCTAATCGCCTCCAGGAAGCTGAGACATTACTTCCAGGGCCACCCCATCACGGTGGTCACTTCTTTCCCCCTGGAGCAGATCCTGCGCAACCCCAACGCCACAGATCGTGTCGCGGGATGGAACATAGAGCTGCAGCCATTCAACTTACGCTTCGACACCACAAGAGTCATCAAGGGACGAGCGCTGGCTGACTTCGTCGCCGAATGGACTGACCCAAGCCCTGAGGAGCCTCGGGGAGAAGAGGCCGAGCCCTCTGGAGAGACAATGCCCAGCCACTGGACCATGCACTTCGACGGAGCCTTTGCCTGCCGAAACGGCGGGGCAGGCGTCGTCCTAACCTCGCCCAAGGGCGACAAGCTCTACTACGCTGTCCAGTTGTGCTTCACGATTGACAAGATCTCCAACAACATCGCTGAATACGAGGGCCTCCTCGCTGGTTTAAGGGCAGCCATCGCCCTAGGCGTCAAGCACTTACTCGTCAAGGGTGACTCCCAGTTGCTTGTCAACTTCTCCAACAAGAGCTACACGCCTAAAGACGACCACATGGCCGCATACCTTGAAGAGGTCCGCAAGCTCGAGAAGCACTTCAGGGGCATGGAGCTTATGCATATCCCGAGGAAGGAGAACCAGGAGGCTGATGACATCGCCAAGCGAGCCTCGAGAAGGCAACCCCACCAGGCCGGCGTCTTTGAGGAAAGGCTCGCCAAGGCATCCATCAAGCAGCCTCAAGAGGCCACAGCTGCAAGCACAGACGAAGCACTCCCACCAGCTCCTGTTGCTGGGGCACCCGACTGTGGCCCCCACACCGGGGAGCGTCTGTTGCTGACGGCAGCCCACCAAGACACAGGCTGGATTGACGAGCTCAAGGACTACTTGGTAAAGGGGATCCTCCCTGAGGAATATGCGGAAGCAGAGCGGATCGCTCGACAAGCGAAACCTTACTGCATCCTCGTGGGAAACCTATACCGCAAGCGCCCGAATGGCATCGCGCTCAAATGTGTCCCTCCCGAGGAAGGCCGAACGCTGATCAAGGACATCCATAGCGGGGAGTGCGGCCACCACTCGTGTGCGCGCACCCTCGCGGGCAAGGTCTTCAGGAGCGGATTCTACTGGCCACAAGTGCTTCAAGATGCGGTCACCATCGTCCAAGCCTGCGACGCCTGCCAGTTCCACGCCAAGCAAATTCATCAGCCGGCGCTGGGGCTCCAGACCATCCCGCTCTCCTGGCCGTTCGCCGCCTGGGGGCTGGACATTCTGGGCCCCTTCCCGAAGTCGCAGGGGGGCTATCGCTTCCTTTTCGTGGCCATCGACAAGTTCACCAAGTGGGCCGAAGTGGAACCAGTGCGCACCATACCAGCCAGAGCCGCGGTGAAATTCATCAGGAGCTTGGTCTGCCGCTTCGGAGTGCCTCACCGCATCATCACCGACAATGGCTCGCAATTCACCAGCGGCATCTTCCGAGCCTATTGCGAAAAGCTCGACGTCAAGATCTGCTTCGCCTCGGTGGCTCATCCACGCAGCAACGGTCAAGCCGAGCGAGCGAACGCAGAAGTCCTCAAGGGCCTCAAGACTAGAAGTTTCAACATCCTCAAGGGTCAGGGCAAAGGCTGGATCGATGAGCTCCCATCTGTGCTCTGGTCCATGCGCACAACCGCTTCAAGGCCTACAGGCGAAACGCCGTTCGCCCTTGTCTACGGAGCTGAAGCTGTCCTCCCCGCAGAAATCAAGCACGGATCCCCACGGGTCCTTGCCTTCAACGAGGACACCCAAGAGGGCCTCCACAACGACGACCTGCTGTTCCTCGAGGGCCTGCGCCGCCGTGCCGCCCTCAGAGTGGCAAAGTACCAGCAAGATCTGCGACGCTACCACAGCCGCCATGTGCGCTCACGCACTCTTGAGGCGGGCGATCTCGTCCTCAGGCGAATCCTCTCCAGAGAAGGCCTCCACAAGCTCTCGCCGATGTGGGAAGGCCCCTACAGGGTCTCCCACAACGCCAGGCCTGGCGCGGTATCCTCGAGACGGAAGACGGCATCCCCGTCAAAAACCCGTGGAACATCGCACACCTACGCAAGTTCTTCCCGTGATCATTGTCACGCCAGGCATTTTTTGTCTCGAGAGGGAAGCTCACGGCTTCACCTCCAAGCTTCTCCAAGCTTCTCCCGAGGGTCAGCCCTCCGAGCTCTCCTACCAATGAGCCACCGCAGGCCGTAGTGAACCTCTGCCACTATGGTCCCCATGCCTCGACATGGAAGGAACGTTAGCTTGGCAAACCCAAGTGTAATGAACCACTTTCGTTCCATGTGAACTTTGCGCTCCGGCACCATTTTCGTTCCGAGTGAACTTTGCGCTACGGCGCCGTGTCGTTCCAAGTGAACTTTGCGCTACGGCGCCGGGTCGTTCCCAAGTGAACTTTGCGCTGAGGCGCCGCTGTGTAATATTTTGATGGCAAGTTTTTACTTTCGTCATTTACTTTCACACGTGCGCTTATAATCTCCCCATGCGCACCTCGTGAGCGGGGGCTGAGTACGGTGCCCGTGCCCAAGAGCACCCCAGCAGCACTGCAAAACCCAAGGGGCCCTGAGCTCTGGCTAAAGGGCATGCTCCCGGATACACGCCACCTCTCCAAAGGACCTTGGTACTCTCTCTCTCCTCGCGAGGCACCCATGAGGAAACCTATAAGCACGCATGAGTCCTTACGGCTATGCTCTAGCGTTTTGGTACGCCTCTCTAACGTCCACAGGGAACAGGAGTCTCTCCAGGCCCTGTGGAGGAAAAACTCGGCCCCTGGAGGGAAAGGCATCGCCAGAGGAGTCCTACGCAGGGCGGAAAGCCTCGCGAAGCTAAGTTCCCTACTCACACCAGGAGAATCTTTGTATCTCTCTCACGAGCACTCCGCGTCCCTCGAGTGTTTCTTTCCTTCACTCTCCATGGGCTGCTTGCGCATCAAAGGGGAGCCCTGAGCATCGCGACTAGAGGGCTCTTACCTCTCTAAGCCTTAAACTCCCCCCGGCCTTGCCGAGTCATTGCTCGAGCATACCGCAGCGGCGGAGTCATAGCGCGAGGAGAAGGGTCCTAGCGACGCAGAGCGAAAAAGACATGGAAGTAAAGCAAAAGGCCCTCGGGGGGCACACACACAGGCTTAGCAACACCTGTTTAAAAATACGAAGTACATTACAAACTGCTAAGCAAAAGTCTTTAAAGCAAATATCCCCGCGGCGCTACAAGCGTGTTACAGGAGGAAGCCTTAGGAAGAAATCAAGCGGAGTCCTCGCCGTCGTCTTCTTCTCCAGGCTCGCCATCCTCGTCATCGTCCTCCTCATCCTCCGCCGCGGCCCGC
Source organism: Poa annua (assembly GCA_026929855.1). Lineage (NCBI taxonomy): Eukaryota > Viridiplantae > Streptophyta > Magnoliopsida > Poales > Poaceae > Poa > Poa annua. Next base: position 22,466,857 of record CM049439.1, on the reverse strand, counting down.
TTGAAGCGGCTGCAGAAGTCGTCGACCTGGTCGCGGATGGCGTTGGAGATCTTCCACCCTTTCTCCCCCTCGAGAGGCTCGGTCACCGTGGTGAAGTCGAAGCCAGGCTGGAGGTTCTGGAGGTTGGTGAAGATGCGGTCAACCGCCACCGCCAGGAGCTGGCGGCACTCCTCGTCAACGACGTCGCGGAGCTCGGCAACAGGGCCCTCGAGCGCTGAGAAGAGCTGCTCGAAGTACATGAGGTAGGTGGCGGTGTCGGAGTTGCCTTGAAGGGGGACGGTCGGGGCATCCACTCCCAGCTTCGCGGCGGGCTCGCGGCCCCGGCCCACCAAGGACTGGAACATGCGCTCCCGCTGCTGCGACAGCAGCTGCGCCGCCTTGGCGCTCTCGGCCGCCTCCACCGCCTTCTCCACAGCAGGGCCCACCTGCTGGTTCATCTCCTCCATATCGGCCATGAGGGAGGCGAGGTCCTGCTCTGTGCGCTTGCGGGCCTCCTCAGCGACGCGGCGGCGATCCGTTTCGCGCTTCACCTTGGAGACGAGGGTAGCGTTCATGTTCTCGAGCTGGTGGATCCGGGTGCCGCTCTCGCCAAGCCTCTTCTTGAAGCGGGTTTCCTGCTTGGTGAATTTCTCGGCGTAGTCGCGGTAGACAGCGGCGCGGTACGCCTTCTCCCGGGTTTGGAACTCTTTCTCGGCCTCCGCCTTCTGCTCGGCGAATCGTGTGTTGAAGCGCTCCACATGCCCCTTGTGGGTAGCCACCTCGCGTTCATACCTGCCGAGGGCCGCAGCCAGGCTCTCCTCGCGGGCCTCGAGGGCGGCGCGCTGCCCTGACAGCTCCTGCTCCCTCAGCGCCAGCTGTTCGTCGCGGCGGCGCACGTCCTCCTCGCGCTCGCTCAGGCCCCGCCCCCTGGCGTCCAAGCTCGCGCGGACCCCCTCCAGGGCGGTCCGCACGGTCTCAGAGTCGGCGAGGATTTTAGGCTCAAGCTCGACAAGCTCGTGGTGCTTGGCCGCCAGGGAGTGCTCCACGGCCTCCCGCTCTGCCCTGGCCCCGGCCAAGTCTTCCGCCGCTGCCCGGCGCTCGGCCTTCAAGGGCTGCAGAAGCTCCTCGGCGTCGCGCATGGCGCCCTCGCGGACCTCCTCGGCGAAGCGCTGCGCCTCCTCGCGCTCCGCCTGCAAGGCCTGATCGCTCCGCCGGCGAGCCTCCACAGCCGCGTGGAACGCGGCCCAGGCCTCTGCGAGCTCGTCTCGCTGCCGAGCGAGCTCCCGGTCCTCCTGGGCAAGGTGGGCCTCCAGCCCCTCCAGGGACTCCCGCACCAAGCGGAAGGCGATGTCACGTCGCCCCCTACTCCAGTCCCAGCTTCCGAGGACAAGGGTCCGGGAGGCCTCGCTCGGGGCGGAGGGCCCTGCTCCCGCGTCAAGCTTGGAGCGGGGAGTCTCTGCGCGGGCTCGGGGGCTCGGAGGCGTGACCTCCGCTTCGGCGCCCGCGTCCTGCGCGCCGGCGTCGCCCCCCTCAGGCGGCACCTCGCCCAGGGCCCCCTGGGCAGGAAAGGCCTGCTCTGCAGCTGCCGCTTCCTCCTCCGCCTTGGTGCTTGGCGGGGGCAGTGGGAGTTCAGCCCCCACTGCCTCGTCGATCTTCGGCGGGCTCGGGGCCGAAGTAGTGTCTGCCGCGGCCTCCTGCCGTGCTGGCGGGGTCGCAGCGCGCGGCGGAGTGGCCGCCTTCTCCACCTGCTCCTCGGGGCGTTTTTCCTCCAGAGGCGGCGCGGTGGCCTCGGCCTGGGGAGTGTCCCCGTGAGGGCCTGCGGGGGTTTGCTCCGCAGGCCTCGAGGCCTCTTCTGTGGCGGCCTCTGCCGCGGCCTCTGGAGCGGCCTTCTTCACGTCCGCGGCCTTGCGGAGCCTACGGCGCTTTGCAGGCGCCGGGTCGCTGGCAGAGATCGAGAAAATCTGTGAGAGAGAGCAAACAAGCAGAGACCGAAGGAGGAAATCAAAACCAAAAACACTTACCCTGTCTTCTTGGCGCGGGTGTCAACCCACGCCATGCCGGACGAACGCCAAGAAGGCGTGGCCCGGACTCCGGATCCCTCAGGAGCGGCCTCGGCTTTCCTCTTGAGGGAAGCGCTTGGGGTCTCCCTGGCAGGCCTGTCGTGGGCCGCCTTGGTTCGGGGCTCCTGTCGCCCCGCCTCGGCCTCCTCATCGTCGCTGGAGGAGAGCTCGAAGACCTCCCCAGGATGGGGCGAGGCCCTTGACGAGCTCGCCCCGCCTACAGAGGGAACGGCCCCAGCCGCATCGTCGCCCTGCTCGGCGTCGGACGCGTACGGCGACTCCGCAGCTTCTTGTCCCCTCGCCACGGGCATGGGCCCATCTTCCTCCTCTTCCCCCGCCAGGCCTAGTGGGGTGAAGGTGGGCATCCGCTCCAGAATCGCCAGGCGCGAGGCAAGGTTTATCTGATGAAGAGGCCTCAGCTCCGCCGCAACCGCCACGGACACGTCGGGGTTGATGAAGAGGCCGCCCATGATGGTCTCGACGACGGCGGGGAGATGGTCGCAGGGGTGGAGTCGCATGGAGTCGGAGGGACCCGCGTACATCCACATCAGCTTCTTGTGCGCCTGCAGAGGAGCGATGCGGTGGCGCACGAAGTCCTCTGCGATCATCTGGCACGTGAGGCCGTTCTCCCGAAGCGTCCTCATGCGCGCCACGAGGCTTCCTATCTTCGGGCCCTGGAAGGCCTGCTTCCCCCAATGGGTGTTCTTCACGGGCGGCGCCTCCGGGACCTCGAGGAAGTAGCTCTGCAACTTGACGCCGATGAGGAACCACTTCTGCCTGAAGTCGTCCACCTTCTTCGACACCGCCGTGACGGGTTTCTCGTCACTCCACGACATGGGGATGTAGACGTCCCCCATGCCGTCCGCCATGCGGAAGGACACGCACCCCGTCCGCTCGGCCTTCACGGTGTTCCGGAGCGCGTAGAAGCTCCGGAAGAGGGCCACTGAGGGCTGCACACCCAGATACGCCTCACACAGGTAGGCGAAGATGGAGAGCACGAGGACGGCGTTGGGGTGTAGGTGGAGAAGGTGGATCTGGTATAACTCCAGGACGGCCTCGAGGAAAGGCGAATACGGAGGCACCAATCCGGCGAAGAGAGTGTGGAGGAAAATGGGGAAAACCCCCGTCGGAAGGCGGCCGTGCCTCGCGGCCTGGATGGCGCTGGCGCCATGCTCATTGGTCTTCCCGGCGACCAGGTGCTGGATCTTGCCCAGCGCCGCCGCATCGACGCGCACGCCAATCAGAGCGGGGCCAAGCGCCTCCTCGCCCTGCGCATCAGCAGGGAACGACCCCATCACTGCCTTGCCTTTTTGTCCGCCCATTATCAAGGGAGGTGCAAGAAGCGGGGCGCCGGAGAAAGAAGCGGAGTTCGCCGGAGGAGGAAGGAGTTCGCCGAAGTTGGAAAGCTAGGAGGTCGAGAGTTGGAAGACTGGAGGCGCGGAATGGGAGTAATGGCTGCGGTTCCGACCAGCGCGCAGCTTTATACCGCAGTTGGGCGGTTACCAAGGCGCGGTCGTGATGATCGTGGTGGGACCCCCCACGACGCACGTTTCTACCGGAGAAACCGAGTCGCCGCAAGTTCATCTCCAAACGACGCGTGTCACGGGCCGGCCGGACGTATTGGGCCCACGACGCTTCGCCTGGACCCGATGGGCCTCGTCGTGCCCGTCATGGGCCCGGGGGCTACTGTCGGCCCAGTGGGATCTAGGGTGTGCAGAGCCCACTCTCCATAGCCCTCACACGCGACAGAGTCGTTGAAACGGCTAAGGACCGAGCAAAACGCTTGGAGAGGCCCCCGAGAGGGAAAACCCTCGAGAGGGCTGAAGAGGGCAGCGAAGGCCTGACGAGGCCCCTCCCGAGGCTGCTCCTCTACAGGGCCCTCTCCCCTGGAGAGGGGTCAACGCGAATCCCACCACAGGGCCGCCCCAGCCCTGTGGAGATGCTTCGCTCCGAAGCAACCACTGCCGCGCCGCAGAGTGACGCGCGCGTCTGCACGCGATGACGACGGCGCCGCAGTTGCCGTTTTGGTGAATAAAGGAGTCAACAAAGCTGTGTCCCCTGCGCCGGCTTACGAGGGTTTCCTCTTTGGTGATAAAGCAGTTGGCCGGCGCTACGCTCCAAGGACGACGTCACCGTGGGCACCCCCACGATCGCTGCTGCACCAGCTGGCCGCCCAGCGAAGACGGCGGCTTTTCTGTCACGAGGGCAGACTTTACGACCATGGACCGAGTCCATGGACAACCCAGCTGCGGTGCACCCCTCTCCACCGCTTCGTCGCCATGTGGAAACCCTTCCACTGCGCCGTCCGCAGGGAGGAGGCCCGGGGCGCCTATATAAGGAGAGGGAGCACCTCCGTAGCAAGGGACCCCGGGATCGACCGATCAATCGGCCTTAGACGCCTTACCTTAGCTTAGCCTAGCTGAGCGGACTGAAGGAGGAAGAGAATCTCTCCTTCCCCCTCCGAGCTCCGCACTGCTCTCGGCAAGATCATTCTGCTGTAACCCCTACAGAGCAATACAGACAAGCAGGAGTAGCGGTCTTACCTCCTCCCGAGGGCCGTGAACCTGGGTACGGGCTCGAGTCCATCTCTGTCGTGTTATCCCTCTACAGGCACGACGAGCACCGTCACCGGGCCGGTTGAGGGTTGTTGGCTAACGTGTTCAGTCCCCCTTTACGAACTTCCCTCGAGGGTGACTATCCCTGTTCCGTGGGAGCAACACCTCGACAACTTTGCATTGCCCTTTCTCACATTGAGAGTTGGTGCATACTTCGCGGGTACATCCAAAACTCGTGTGAGATCTTCATCATGTTCTCCTACACATAAGCCAAATATCTTCCTCAAAACACCCACCATACCTTCCTACTACAGCATTTCCATAGCTGTTCCGAGATATATTGCCATGCAACTTCCATCTTACATTACATGACTTGTTGTCATTTATCATTTATATATTGCCTTGCATGATTCTTTATAGCTGATGTGTGGTTTTACCCATGTTACGCTAGATCATTGCATATCCTGCTACACTTGCAGAGGCACCGTTTCATACACTATGTTTTATTCATTATGAGTTACTTGTATCAAAAGTGTGTTGTCATATTAGAATGTTTGCCCCTAAAAGTGAAAAGAGCCACGGAGGCCATCGAAAAGAGAAACAGAAAAAAGTAAAAAAAAAGAACAAGAGAAAAGAAAGAAAAATAAAAAGGGGGCAACATTACTACTCTTTATCCACACCTGTGCTCATGTTATAACACCTGTAGTATTCATAGTCATCATTTGTGCTCATGTTTAGCCCCTTTACTCCATATGAGAGAGTTTTCATGTTTTACTTGCATAACTATGTGGGGAACTTTACATTACATAACTTGGCTTGTATATTCCAATGATGAGCCTCCTCAAAAGTGCTCTAGGTCTTCATGAGCAAGCAAGTTGGATGCACCCCCACTTGTTCCATTGGAGAGCTTTCATACACTTATAGCTCTATGCGCATTTGTTGTGTGGCAATCACTACTCCTTACATAGCTTCGATTATAAGACTTCCTCTTGTCTAATGATCACATTCAGCTTTGTGAGACTTTCTTCCGTTGGCCTTCCAAACCCCCCTTAACATTCTTTTAGCCACAACATCCTGGTGCCAGGAACCAACGCTGAACGCTTGCTTTTTTTGAGTGAACAAATAGAGAGATGATTTTCTACGTGCATATTGTTATTGCTTGACTTGATCCTTTCACAAAGTTGTCATGTGTGTTGGATGCATTAGATGATTATATTGTTGTTCTTGAAGCTTAAATCATCTTTAATATCTACTTTGCACGGTTGATTGTTCTCTAGTATTGATTCATTGAAAGTTTTACTTTGTTCTTCCTACTTGTTTACTCATTACTCATTTGATATCAATATAAACTACAGCTTTTATTCATTTGATCTCAATTTACATGCATTACATTATTATATGATCAAGATTGTGTGAAAGCATGTCACCTCAGAAATTATTCTTGTTATTGTTTTACCTACTCGGGACGAGTAGAACTAAGCTTGGGGATGCTTGATACGTCTCCAACGTATCTATAATTTCTTCTGTTCCATGCTTATATTATACCAATTGCTACATGTTTTATATACACTTTATATGGTTTTTATGCATTTTCTGGGACTAACCTATTAACAAGATGCCACAGTGCCAGTTCCCTGTTTTCTGCTGTTTTTGGTTTCAGAAAAACTGTGAAGGAAATATTCTCGGAATTGGACGAATCAAAAGCCAAAGTCTTTATTTTTTCCGACACGTTTCAGAAGTCCGAAGAGGAGACGAAGGAGGGCACCGAGGTGCCCACATCATGTGGTGGCGTGGGCCCCATCCGGGCCGCGCGGCCATATGGTGTGGGGCCCTCGGGCCTCCATCGCCTTCGCCCTTTCGCCTACTTATACCCCCCAACAGATCAAGACCTAACACCCGAACACTTTTCCACGATACGTTCCAGAGCCGCAGCCGCCGTCAACCCTAGTTCGGGAGGGTTCAGAAGCTCTTCCCGGCACCCTGCCGGAGAGGGGAATCATCACCGGAGGGCTCTACATCACCATGCCCGCCTCCGGACTGATGCGTGAGTAGTTCATCCTTGGACTACGGGTCCATAGTAGTAGCTAGATGGTTGTCTTCTCCTATTGTGCCATCATGTTTAGATCTTGTGAGCTGCCTATCATGATCAAGATCATCTTTATGTAATGCTACATGTTGTGTTTGCTGGGATTCGATTAATAATTGAGTACTATGTCATTTGCTTCATAATATATCTTGTGAGTGCGTTATTTATGATCTTGCATGCTCTCTGTTACTAGTAGATGCTCTGGCCAAGTAGATGCTTGTGACTCCAAGAGGGGGTGTTTATGCTCGATAGTGGGTTCAGGTCTCTATTTTATCTGGTGGAGTGACAGCAACCTCTAAGATTGTAGATGTACTGTTGCTACTAGGGATAAAACAGTAGTTCTTTATCCAAGGATATTTGTGCTACTTACATTACACACTTTACTTAATGCAATAATCTGTTGCTTGCAACTTAATACTGAATGGTGTTGCGGATGCTATCCCAAAGGTGGATTATTAGTCATAGATGCAGTTGGATAACGGTCTCTGTATCATGTTGTAATGCCCAAATGAATCTCACACTAGACACCCTGACTTGTACATGCATCATTATGCAGTTCTTTATTCTGTCAATTGCCTAGCTGTAATTTGTTTACCCGCATGTATGCTATTATTATTTATGGAGAGACACCACTAGTGAACTGTGGACACCGGTCCTTTTTCCTTAAACAGATAAAACAACCTACTGCAATCCTGTTACTTTCATTCTCTGCAAACAAACATCATTTTCCACACCATACGTTTAATCCTTTGTTACAGCAAGCCAGTGAGATTGACAACCTCACTGTTAAGTTGGGGCAAAGTATCTTTATTGTGTTGTGTGCAGGTTCCAAGTCAACCGTCAGGATCATCTAAGCATCAGCTCTTTTCTTGCGCCGTTGACACCTTCAGAAGAACATTCATCTCCTACTGGTTCGATAACCTTGGTTTCACAACTGAGGAAAATTTGCTGCTGCCCTACTTCATACCTTCCTCTTGGGGTTTCCCAATAACACCACCCGGTGCATCAAGGCCCCGCTGATGGCTCCCAAGTGCAGGAGATCAATTGTAGTACATTTCGAATAGAAAAGGTTGTCGAACCCACGAGGAGCTGAAGGTATTGGTTAGTAAGAATGATAGATAAAACAATGAAAGATGCAAGTGTTTTGGGGGTTTTTGGTTGTATGGTTGCAAATAAAGTAAAAGTGCAAAAAGTAAATAGTAACAGTTGAAAGCTCTCAATGAGAGAAAAGCCCAATCCTCTATGTGGCAAGAGGACAAGCTCAGGTGATGTGTGTCTTATATTTGGAAAACGTTCCCGAGGGCGGCATGGATATAACTAGGCATATAGATTTATTAAACAACACGTTGAATATCTTGTCAAGTTTTAATCTTGTTTAGGACGGAGCCACAACTTAGGTAAAGCTAAATAAATAAACTAAACCCTCTTATGATGGATCATGTGGCCAAGTAAATGACTGCACAAGAATTATTAAGACATAATGTCCCACCATAGCATTACACTCTAAGGTCCCCGGTATTAATACCCCATAATAATAACTTCATGACTCATTCTCAGGTTTCTTGTCCTCCCAAGTCTTCCTCATTTCATTATACTACGGTGTTCTCCTATGAGGCCATATAGGTGAAGTGTTGTGCAGTCGACATTCGCACAACACCATCATAGAATCACATAAAAATATAAACACTAGACAAAATACCAACACATGTCATATATAAATCATTGCCAATTCATCCTATGCCCTCAGGAACATACGGGAACTACTCACAACGTGCAAACATGATCATATTCAGTGGCATAAATGGTACAACACAATCTGAAAATATAACTTCACCACTAAATAATGACAAGTGCTCAATCACAAACATGAATAGTAGCACAAAACAAGTATCTAGAGTATAGCAACTCTCAAACTACGAGGGGGACGGAGTGGATCACGGAGATGATGATGGAGATGGTGCTGGTCTTGGTGATGGTGATGATGGAGAGGCCTCCTCCCACGCCAAGGAGGAAAGGTGATGGCGGTGACGATTATTTCCCCCCTCTCCAGAGCTCCGGAGCAGCAGGATCTGACCCCCCCTCGGAGGGAATCAGGAGTTTCGCCGCTGCCGCGGCCTCGAATCGTCTGGGGAAAAATTAGGGCGTAGGTTTTCGGAGGAGACGGTGGTCGTGGTAAAAAGCCCCAGGCGAGGAAGTACCCGAGGCTCCACTTAGTGGGCCCCACGCGGCAAAGCAATCTGGCCGCGTGCCCCCCCCCCTCTTTTGGGCCTCGTGGCTCTTCCCCCTTCGATCTTTTGCCCCCTCTGGTTCTCCTGATGCCAAAACTGTTGTGCAACTTTCCTTTTTCCATTTGGATCCCTGTAGCTCCTAAAACAATAAAAACAAGTAAAGGGGGGGGGGGGGGGGTTCTGCCTCCCAGATATTAAATACCAAAAATAGGGATGATACGTCTCAAACGTATCTATAATTTCTTATGTTCCATGCTTATATTATACTAAATGCCTACATGTTTTGTATACATTTTATATGGTTTTATGCATTTTCTGGGACTAACATATTAACAAGATGCCACAGTGCCAGTTCCCTGTTTTCTGCTATTTTTGGTTTCAGAAAACCTATTAAGGAAATATTCTCGAAATTGGACGAAACAAAAGCCAAAGTGCCTATTTTTCTCGGGAGGTTCCAGAACACCGAAGACGAGACAGAGTGGGGCCGAGGGGCGCCCACACCATAGGCTGGCGCGGCCAGACCCCTACCGCGCGAGCACCAGGTGTGGGGCCCTCGGGCCTCCACCGCCTTCGCCCTTTCGCCTACAAATACCCCCTGACGTGAAAACCTAAACAGCCCGAACACTTTTCCAGAATCCCTTACGGAGCCGCCGCCGTCGTCAACCCTAGTTTGGGAGGGTTCAGAGCCTCTTTCCGGCACCCTGCCGGAGAGGGGAATCATCACCGGAGGGCTCTACATCACCATGCCCGCCTCCGGACTGATGTGTGAGTAGTTCATCCTTGGACTACGGGTCCATAGCAGTAGCTAGATGGTTGTCTTCTCCTTTTGTGCCATCATGTTTAGATCTTGTGAGCTGCCTATCATGATCAAGATCATCTTTATGTAATGCTACATGTTGTGTTTGCTGGGATCCGATGGATATTGAATACTATGTCATTTGCTTCATAATATATCATGTTGTGTGTTGTTTATGATCTTGCATGCTCTCCGTTGCTAGTAGATGCTCTGGCCATGTAGATGATTGTGACTCCAAGAGGGAGTATTTATGCTCGATAGTGGGTTCATGTATCTATTTAATCTGGGGGAGGGACAGCAACCTCTAAGATTGTAGATGTACTGTTGCTACTAGGGATAAAACAGTAGTTCTTTGTCTAAGGATAATTGTATTACTTACATTACACACTTTGCCTAATGCAATAATCTGTTGCTTGCAACTTAATGCTGAAAGGGGTGCGGACGCTAACCGAAAGGTGGATTATTAGTCATAGATGCGGTTGGAACGGTCTATGTATATTGTTGTAATGCTCAAATGAATCTCATACTAGACAACATGACTATAGTATATGCATCATTATGCAGTTCTTCATTCTGTCAATTGCACAGCTGTAATTTGTTTACCCTCATGTATGCTATTATTATTTATGCAGACACCACTAGTGAACTGTGGACCCCGGTCCTTTTCTTTAAACTGATAATACAACCAACTACAAACTGTTTCTTTCATTCTCTGCAAACATCATTTTCCACACCATACGTTTAATCCTTTGTTACAGCAAGCCGGTGAGACTGACAACCTCACTGTTGAGTTGGAGCAAAGTTTCCTGATTGTGTTGTGCCGATTCCACCTCCCTTCAACGCCACTCTTCTGGCGCTGGGGAGACCTTCATTGTGTTCTTCATCTCCTACTGGTTCGATAATCTTGGTTTCATAACTGAGGGAAACTTGCTACTACGCTCATCACACCTTCCTCTTGGGGTTTTCCAACTCCTCACACCCGTGAGCATCAAGCACTTTTCTGGCGCCGTTGCCGGGGAGATCAAGACACTTTTGTTTAGAAGGCTTCAACTTCCCCTCCGACACCATAAGACTTTTCTAGCATCGCTGCCGGGAAAATTGAAGCACATCTGCAAGGGGAGTCTCTCACTTCCCAATATCTTTACTTTGTTTTTTTCGTGCTTAGTTAAATTTTATTTCCTGTTTTGTTTGCTTTTACATATCAAAAACACAAAAAAAATTAGTTACTTGCATTTTATTTACTTTGTTATTATCTTGTTTTGATTCTTATTATCAAGAACACAAAAAATTAGTTACTTATATTAAATTTTGTATTTCTGTTTGCCTTTTATTTTGCTAAAATGACTACTGCTGAGAATACTAAGTTGTGTGACTTCACTAGCACCAACAATAATGATTTTATATGCACACCTATTGCTCCACCTGCTTCCAAAGCAGAATTCTTTGAAATTAAACCTGCTTTGCTAAATCTTGTCATGAAAGAGCAATTTTCTGGAGTTAATTCTGATGATGCTGCTGCCCATCTAAATAATTTTGTTAAACTTTGTGAAATGCAAAAATATAAGGATATAGATGGTGACATTATAAAACTGAAATTATTTCCTTTCTCCTTGAGAGGAAGAGCTAAAGAATGGTTGCTTTCATTGCCTAGGAATAGTATTGATTCTTGGATTAAATGCAAAGATGCTTTTATTGGAAAATACTGTCCTCCTCCTAAGATTATTTCCCTAAGAAGTAGCATTATGAACTTTAAGAAATTTGATAATGAACATGTTGCTCAAGCTTGGGAAAGAATGAAATCTCTGGTTAAGAATTGCCCAGCCCATGGACTGACTGCTTGGATGATCATCCAAACCTTTTTATGCAGGACTGGATTTTTCTTCAGGAAACCTTCTCGATTCGGCTTCCGGAGGTACCTTTATGTCTATCACTTTGGGGGCTGCAACAAAACTTCTGGATAATATGATGGTTAATTATTCTTAGTGGCATACTGAAAGGACTCCTCAAGGTAAGAAGGTAAATTCTGTTGAAAAAACTGTAACACCCCAAAAATTTAATATGAATTATTATATCAAAAATATGGGCCAACAAAAACTTTTCTTATGAATTAATGTGTGCTGATTTCATATTTTGCTTGTGATTGTTATTTCTTGTGAAGGTGTTGCTTGTTAGCCCTAATTGAAAATTTGAAGAAAAGAAAATAAACAAAACAAAATATAAAACAATACAAATAATGTAACACATGTCACACTATTTCCCAAATTAAGAAATCTATTTATTTTTCAAACCATATTCAATGGAGTGGTAATATAAACCCTCTTATTTTAGTTCCACAACTTTTCCCTCTTTAAGCATTCAATTCAAAAACTTAAATTCAAATTTATATTTCTTTCTTTATCTCATTCCAATCACAAAATGTGCTATTTTGCACTTGCTCAATAAATAATTAAAGTGCACAACAAATACTTGCAAACATGTGTGAAACAAATTATAAAAATAAAATTCAAAAATTTGAATTTAATTTTGGTTCAGGCATTTCGCCGAACACTTTGTGGACGCCGCCAGGGGACAGGCCGCCGTGCGCACGTCGCCGTGGTCGGCGCGGTGGAAGGAGGAGGTGTCGACGCCGTGGCGACCCGCGCCGTGCCCCCCCTCTCTCCTTCGCTCTCCTGCTCCCTTGGACGCAGACACCGGCACCGCAGCACCCCCGCTCCCCCCCCTTGCACGCGCCCGTGCCGCCGCTCGACATGGCCGACCCGCAGACACCGCGGCCGACCTCGCCGCTCCACGACGTCCTAGCGCCAGGCCCCCCCCTCTCTTTCCCGCCCCGCTGCTCCCTCTCAGCGCAGCAGAGCGCCCAGCAGCATCCCGCTCCCGCAGCCCTCGCGCCACGCCGTGCACGTCGAGCGCCGCCCGAGCATCCTCACGGCCGTCCCCCACTCCGAGCACGCGCAGCTCGCCTCCACGCGTCAACCGTGTCCCTCTGCACGCCAACACCATCGCCGCACCTCACCGCCTCCTATGGCGAGCCCTAGCCCCCTCTAAATCGCCCGAACGCCGCGTCCACCGTGCGCCGGCCCGCCGCTATAAAAGCCGCCCCGAGCACCCCCTTTCCTCCACACCTCACCACTGCCTCTCCCCCTCACACCACTCCCTCTCGTGCACCGCCTGAAGGGCGGGGCCGTCGCCGCAAAGCCTCGGCCACCGAAGCCATCCTCGAGCTCGCCGTGTCCGAGGTAGACGACGACCACGGACAGGCCGTGCCTGACCCCCTTTCTTTCCTCTCTGGCTCGCATCCCCTTCCCCATTACAGCCTCGCTCACTCGCCCCCTTTTCCCCTCTGGATCGTGCCCAGGAACGACGTAGAGGACTCGCCGGAGTTGGAGCACGGCCGCGGAGGAGGAGCTGCTCGTCGCCGTTGACGCCAGGAGCCTCCCCAGCCCGTACAACTCCGTCCAGAGGCTTCCCCGAACCGCCGCACCCCCCCCTGCACCCTCGCCGCAGCCTTCCGAGCCCCTAGGTGAGCCGCCCGCCCACCGTGCCGTCGCCGGCGCCGTCGCGCCGCTCGGTTTAGGTCGCCGCCGTTCTCCACTGGCGTGGATGAACGTGGACCGTTGGATCTTGATCCAACGGTACCATACCGATTCGTTTAGAAAAAGAGAGGCTGACGTGTGGGCCCCACACGTTAGACTTTTAAACATTTCCAGCGCGCGAATCGTTTTCTGTTGAGTCACTGACGAGTGGACCCCACCCGTCAGGATTCTCAACATTATCCACTCAGAGTTTAAATTCGATTTTTGGAATTAATTAGAAATCAGTACTGGATTAAACTTTGAAATTCCATAACTTGAAATTTATAACTCCAAATAAATCAAATCCAAATGTTCTGGAAAGCTTATGAAATTTTCTATCCAACCCAAGTAGTTTCACCTCATTTGGATAAATAATAAAAATATAGTATTAAAAATGCCAAATAAGGTTTAAAATATAAACTTGTTTGTTTCTGATACTCTGTTAGGCCAAATTAGTTAAGACCAATTTTATTGGATCACATTTAGTCATGGTTAGTCACCCCTAAAAGGATTTAATTTTTAGATCAACAGAACTTAATTAGTAGCTAAAACTTGATTATTAAGCTTCTGAATTCAAACCATTGTGTAGGGAGTTTGGTAACTCCAAATGAACCAAATCCAATTGTGTTATATTCTACACATCAGTAGCTTTCTGTAGAAATTTAGTTTGTATTTTTGTGACCAACAGAACTTAAGTTATGTAATTAAACATGTTCAACTAGTTTCTGCCCTAATTGAGATATAATTGAATAATGGCTAATTCAATTAAATTGAAACCAAATTGTATTGTTTGATATATGAAGTGGCTATTTAGAGTAGTTGAGATTGTATTGTTGTAGTGATTGATTGAGTAGGTTAGTGATTGTTTGTATTGCTTGATTGTGTATTAGACGAGAACGTTGCCGGATATATCGAGGAGGAAGGATTTGTGGAACCTGAAGATCAAGACCAGGATCACTTTGCCGAGCAAGGCAAGCTACTCTCTGAGCTTGCACCCTAATACATGCATCTATTTTTACAAAGTCATTTTAAAGCAAAGGTTTTTATAAAATCTTTTCAAAAAGTATATGGAAAATTATTTTGCCACCCTATGTAGAAATATATGATAAATTATAGGATGGGAAAAATAAAGATTGTTTTATTCAAAACTCCTTTGAAACCTCGTGTGGTTATAAAGCACCAAGATGTGGTGATGGATTGAAGAAAAGGAGAATGGTGGTTTTGATAAAACGCACATTGTGTCTTAGTACTTACGTCAATCAGCCGATACTCTGTGCGACCACATTTACCCACATATGGGAAAGGGCTTAGTCATATAGTTTGCTCATATTAGTATGGGATACCTCATCAACGGAGATGACTCCGTTATGCATGAGGGGATGGTTTGATGACCTACCCCTGACCTGGGTCCTCGCTCAAACTCTATGAGTAGATAAGGAGGAGGATAGAAGGATGTCCCCTATACACCGCCAGATAAAACCTATGAGTCCTCACACTTAGATTCCGACGGGCTGGGTTAAGTGTCGATGGAAAGTATCATATGGGTAGGATCCTATACTAGCATGAGCAAAGGACAGACTAGGGTCGGTAACTCAACTTCGCATACACCTGGTATGGCGAGACGTGGCTGACACAATGAGTTATCGGATGGGTGTGGGAAAAGCGTGCTACCTCTGCAGAGGGTTAAAACTATTCGAATAGCCGAGTCCTCGGATATGGACAGTTGAGAGGCCCTACTTTGACCATGTGCAAGTTTTGGAAAAAGGTCTGAGTTCTAAAAAGAAAAGGAGGTGGAGAACGTTCCATACACCTATACCCACGGATCGGTATGAGGTTGTTGGAGATTATGTACCATGATGGTTTACGGTCGGAAAAAGGGGAGTTTTTGGAGAAAACTAATAAAACTGAGATATTAAGAGTAGTTATAATCTTCTTACCTTCAACAAAGATACAGAGATGTTTTAAATAAATAAAAGTGTGAAACTAAAAATGAGACTAGTGCACTCATGTTGGAGTAGTTTGCGAGTACATTCAAATGTACTCATACTAGTTTTGTCCCTGGCCATTGTCGTAGCCAGACTTCGAGGAGCACTACGCCCAGGAGGAGTATGGCGACATCTATGCCAACTGAGGATCTTCATAAGTCGACTGCCTGTCGGGTCATCACTAGGATTTGATGTCTACTACGCCTTAGCTTCCGCTGATTATTTTGGTTTGGCCCATGAAGGCACCTATGTAAGACTAGGTCTAAATGACCGTTTATGTAAGACTTTAATTCGGTATTGTAATGGATGTAAACTTTGGTATTCAGCTCGGATTATGTGCAACGACAGACTGATCATGGGATCGTTGTGTTAAACATAATCGGGTATTTCGGACAGCTAGTCCGGGGTCCCCACAGACCTGGTATCAGAGCCATCTCGACTTTAGAAACCTTAGTTTAGCATGGTCGCTAGGTAGGAGTTACAAAAGTTAAATTCTAAAGGAATAAAGGAATGAAGTATTTTCGAAAAATGCTTATCTCTAATCCTCTCACTTATGAAAAAAACTCTACCCTCACTAAAAATTACGTTTTCCCTTATATCCTTAAAAATTTGGCGCACTCGTCATTCTATTAAACTTAACATTTGGCTCACTTGTTGCCACATTACATTTAAAATTTTGATACACTTGTCGTCTCACTAACTTAAAAATTTGATTAAAAATTGTAGATGGCAGTCCATTTCACCGAGTTCGTTCAGCTTGAGAAGGACGGCAAGTTGATGTTCGAGAAGGACCTGTTCGAGTTGACCAAGCTGTTAGGTCGCCCCACTCCTGAGTTTAAGGGAGCCCAGGTGGACACTCCCGGCAACGGGAACCTGTCTTGGTTGGTCGAGGCGTCTGTTCGCGGGAACATCAAGTCCCCCGGATCCAGGACACTCATCTTTACCACCATGGACGTCCACTGGGACGACGGACTGTGTCGTTCCATGCAGCGGATGCTATCCCGGCTTTGTGAGGAGCACAAGGCGGAGTTGGTGAACTCTCGTTTCCAGTTCTACGGGAGGCGCACCGTCGATGGACACCCTATTCGATCCCCTCTACACCCGACGTTCGGAGAGTATATCTTGGACATGGAGATTATGCTCTTTCGCACCCAGGAGGATCTGAGGTGCGCTAGACTTCGGTCTCACTTTGAGCGCCTGTCGCTCAAGGAGAGTCGCGAGAGTGAGGCACAGCTGAAGGAGGAGAAGGTCGCTCTTCTCAAGAAGAGGACCCAGATGAGGAAGACCATAGAGAAGCTCCGCAAGAAGGTGGCGGAGCAGGACGAGCTGATCGAGGATCTGGAGCTCCGTACTGACGAGATGGAGGAGGAGGGCGAGGATCTCCGCAAGGAGAACAACGCTTTCCTCAGCGACGATGACGACTATCTGTAGGAGATGGACTATGAGCAGGAGGATGACGAGGAGGAGGACCCAGAGGAGCCACCCTACCAGTCCGACGCTGACGTAGCAGAGCCTGAGGTTCCACCTCAGTAGGCAAGTGACTTGAGTACTACCGCAGGATTAGGTTGACCCCCCTACCGCTAGTAGAGTCGAAGTAGTGGTTCTTTTGGAAACTTGCACTATGTACATTAGTTCAAGGGAAAATGTTGTAAGCTTGATATGGTGAGCTCTTGATGTAATGGTTGTGCTATATAAGTGTGTGCTAGTCTCGTTAATCTGTGTAAAATGTTTCTCCTATAACCCTTAAGAAATCAACCATTACGCGAAACCAACCTTTTTCCTTCGTCAAAACCTTTTGCTTGCCCCTTATACCGGTGTGCTTCAGGATGGTGGACACTCGTCGCTCCAACACGGATGGAGGACCACCACCCCCACCGGAACCAACCACCGCCCAACTTCTTGCGCTTATCATGGAGGAGCGCCAAGCTGCCCGGGCAGAGCGTCAAGCTCATATCGCTGCCCTGCAGCAGATCGCTGCCGCTCACAACAACAACAACAACAACAACAATGGCAATGGCAATGGTGAAGGAAATCAGCGGTCCACTTTGAGCGACTTTCAAAAGACCAACCCACCCACCTATTCCAAGGGACTTCACCCACTAGAGGCCGATGATTGGCTTCGCACCATTAACAACAACCTGGAAGTTGCAGCCGTGGGAGAACCTGAGAAAGTGCTGTATGCGACCCACTATCTTGCAGGACCTGCACGGTCTTGGTGGGAAGCTACCAAGGCTCTCCAGCAAGCTGGTTATGTTATCAACTGGGTTGAGTTCCAGGAGAAGTTCCGCAAAAAGCACATTCCCGGCGGACTCATTGAGAGGAAGAAGGATGAATTCCGCAAGTTGCGGCAGGGGAGTAGAGATGTGGTCGGATACCTGGATGAGTTCACTGACTTGTCTCGGTATGCTCCTGATGACACCGACACCGAGAGGAAGAAGATGGAGCGTTTCATGAACGGACTTCATGATGAGCTGCAGTGTGCTTTGGTTATCCATGACTTTGTTGATTTGGAGTCACTTGTGGACAAAGCCATCCAGTTGGAGACCAAGCGCAAGTCCATGTTCGAAGGTCGTAAGAGGAGAATGATTGCCCAGGAAGGTTCGAGCAGCCAGAAGCCTCGCACCTACCCACAAAACCCCAAGCCAGCCTATCGACCGCCACCAAACCCACGCCCCAATTACCCTAATCGCCCAAACAACCCAAACAACTTCAACCGTCCCAATGACAACACCCGTCCCGGAGGGAACTCTAACAACTTCAACCGCAATGCCAATGTTGTCTGCTTTAATTGCGGCACTAAAGGTCACTACTCCAAGGAATGCCCCAATCCTAAGAAGAATGGTCCACGCCCCGATGCTCAAGCGCCGAACAATGGCCAAGGCCGTAATGGAAATGGCAAGAACCCCGCACCCCGCGGAAATGTTGCTGTTGCCAAGGGACGTCTGCACCACATCAACGCAGAAGAGGCCATGGATGCGCCAGATGTTGTGCTGGGTACGTTCCTTGTCAACTCAGTACCTGCAACTGTTCTGTTTGATTCTGGTGCTACCCATTCTTTTGTTACCCAAGAATTTGTTGCTAAGGGAGGTTTAGTCGGAAACCTCTTACCCAAACCCATGGTCATCCAAATCCCAGAATCCACCATAGATACCAAGTCGTTTTGCCCGGACGTTTCCCTTGAGATCAAAGGGGAAAAGTTCCTAGTCGACTTAATCATTCTAGGAACCCAAGGAATAGATGTCATACTGGGTATGAATTGGCTAGCCAAGTACCGTGGTCGAATTGACTGCGCCAGAAGAGCTGTATCCCTCACCACCGACAAAGAAGTAGAAGTGGAGTATGTGTCAGAAACCAGTCGGCCCCAACCAGGATGCCATGAGAGCATAGCTCGACCCACCCTAGATGAGATCCGTGTGGTTCACTTGTTCCGAGATGTTTTCCCTGAAGAATTGCCTGGTATGCCGCCAGACCGGGATATTGAGTTCATCATTGAACTCATCCCAGGCACAGCCCCTATATCCCAAAGGCCTTATCGGATGAACCCAGAAGAACTGGTTGAGTTGAAGAAGCAGTTAGCAGATATGCTCAGCAAAGGACTTATTCGCCCAAGCGCCTCACCCTGGGGATCACCCATTATTTTTGTGGATAAGAGAGACGGTACCACACGCCTGTGTGTGGATTATCGTAAGTTAAATGATGTGACCATTAAGAACAAGTATCCCCTTCCAAAGATCGAGGATCTGTTCGATCAAATGAACGGAGCCCGAGTCTTCTCCAAGATCGATCTTCGGTCAGGATATCATCAGTTAAAAATCCGAGAGACAGACATTCCCAAGACTGCCTTCACCACCCGCTACGGTTTATTTGAATACACCGTAATGTCCTTTGGTCTGATCAATGCCCCAGCCTATTTTATGAATCTCATGAACAAGATCTTCATGGAGTATCTTGACAAGTTCGTGGTAGTTTTCCTCGATGACATCCTTATTTACTCCAAAACCGAAGAAGAGCATGCTGAACACCTACGTCTAGTTTTAGCAACCCTCCGAGAACACCAGTTGTATGCCAAGCTTAGCAAGTGTGAGTTTTGGCTCAGTGAAGTAGCATTTCTCGGACATGTTGTGTCTGCGGGAGGAATTTCTGTTGACCCAGAGAAGATCCAAGCCATTGTGAACTGGGAAGCCCCAACTAGTGTGACTGAAATCCGAAGCTTTCTCGGACTAGCGGGTTACTACCGCAAGTTCGTTGAAGGATTCTCCAGTATAGCCAAACCCCTGACCCAACTGCTGAAAAAGGACAAGAAGTTTGAATGGACTCAGAAGTGTGAAGAGAGTTTCCAGGAATTGAAGAAGAGATTGACCTCAACCCCCGTCCTGATTATGCCAGACGTCACCAAGAGTTTCGACGTGTATTGCGATGCATCACGCCTCGGACTTGGTTGCGTTCTGATGCAAGAAGGCAAGGTGGTGTCGTATCTGTCTCGGCAGTTGCGACCACATGAAGAGAACTACCCAACCCATGACTTGGAGTTAGCCGCTGTTGTTCTTGCTCTGAAGACGTGGCGCTCCTATCTTGCGGGACATCGTTGCGAGATCTATACGGATCATAAGAGCTTGAAGTATATCTTCACCCAGAAGGAGTTAAATCTGCGACAGAGAAGGTGGATGGAATTAATCAAGGATTATGATATCGGTATCCATTATCACCCCGGAAAGGCTAATGTAGTTGCCGATGCCCTTAGTCGCAAACCCTGCACCCTGAATGCCCTGATCCAAGCAGAATAGCCAGCCCTGTTCAAAGAGTTCAAGGATTTTGGACTAGAGCTTGTTAGCCGCGGTTATCTCGCCAATATAGAGTTAGCCCCAACCCTGATAGATCAAATCAAGGAAGCCCAGAAAGGTCATGAGAGCATAGAAGGAATTAAGAAGAAGATTTCTCTCGGTAAAGCACCTGGTTTTACCGAAGATGCTGAAGGAGTGTTGAGATTTAATGGTCGTATCTGTGTCCCCAATGTCACGGAACTTAAGGAGTTAATCCTAAAGGAAGCCCACGAGACCCCCTATTCAATCCACCCCGGCGGAACCAAAATGTACCAAGACCTTCGTGAGAGATTTTGGTGGCACGGAATGAAGCGAGAGATTGGTGTTTTTGTAGCCAAGTGTGATATCTGTCAGCGAGTCAAGGCTGAACATCAGCGACCCGCTAGATTGCTTCAGCCCCTGAAAATTCCCGAGTGGAAGTGGGATGAGATTGGAATGGATTTTATCACCGGACTTCCAAGATCCAACCGAGGCCATGACTCAATTTGGGTCATCGTTGATAGACTAACCAAGGTTGCCCATTTTATCCCCGTCAATACCACCTATCGGGGAAATCAGTTAGCAGACCTGTATATTTCCAGAATAGTAAGCCTGCATGGTGTGCCTAAGAGGATTGTATCAGATAGAGGCACACAATTCACCTCAAGGTTCTGGAAAGCCCTCGGAACCAAGTTAGCATTTAGCACAGCTTATCATCCCCAGACCGGAGGCCAAACTGAGAGAGTAAACCAGATATTAGAGGACATGCTTCGCGCGTGTGTTTTATCCTATGGATCCAAGTGGGAAGATTGTCTTCCATTTGCAGAGTTCTCCTACAACAATAGTTACCAGTCTAGTCTGCAAATGGCCCCTTTCGAAGCCCTTTACGGCAGAAAGTGTCGTACGCCCCTGAATTGGTCCGACACCGGAGAAGGCAAACTGTTTGGACCAGATACCCTCCGTGAAGCTGAGGAACAAGTCCAACTTATCCGTGAGCGACTCAAAACTGCCCAATCCCGTCAGAAGAGTTACGCTGATCCCAAGCGTCGTGATGTCACCTTCAGTATCGGAGATTATGTCTATCTCCGAGTGACACCCCTTAAAGGAATGCAGCGTTTCCATGTCAAAGGAAAATTGGCACCAAGATATATTGGATCCTTTAAGATCATTGCCCGTCGAGGAGAAGTGTCTTATCAACTGGAGTTGCCTCAAGAGTTAGCAGATTACCACGATGTCTTCCACATTTCCTTGCTCCGGAAATGTCTTGAAGTTCCTGACCAGCCTGATGTTTTCAAAAACATCGACCACCATTCCATCGACCTGAATCAAGATCTGACTTACCGTGAGAGACCCATCAAGATTCTCGACGAAGATGTTCGTCTTACCCGAAGGCGCGCGATCAAGTTCTACAAGGTCCAGTGGACTAACCACTCTGAAGATGAAGCAACTTGGGAACGCGAAGACTATCTTAGAAGCGAATTCCCAACCCTCTTTAGTGCCCAAACCTAGCAAATCTCGGGACGAGATTTATTTTAAGGGGGGAAGGATCTGTAACACCCCAAAAATTTAATATGAATTATTATATCAAAAATATGGGCCAACAAAAACTTTTCTTATGAATTAATGTGTGTTGATTTCATATTTTGCTTGTGATTGTTATTTCTTGTGAAGGTGTTGCTTGTTAGCCCTAATTGAAAATTTGAAGAAAAGAAAATAAACAAAACAAAATATAAAACAATACAAATAATGTAACACATGTCACACTATTTCCCAAATTAAGAAATCTATTTATTTTTCAAACCATATTCAATGGAGTGGTAATATAAACCCTCTTATTTTAGTTCCACAACTTTTCCCTCTTTAAACATTCAATTCAAAAACTTAAATTCAAATTTATATTTCTTTCTTTATCTCATTCCAATCACAAAATGTGCTATTTTGCACTTGCTCAATAAATAATTAAAGTGCACAACAAATACTTGCAAACATGTGTGAAACAAATTATAAAAATAAAATTCAAAAATTTGAATTTAATTTTGGTTCAGGCATTTCGCCGAACACTTTGTGGACGCCGCCAGGGGACAGGCCGCCGTGCGCACGTCGCCGTGGTCGGCGCGGTGGAAGGAGGAGGTGTCGACGCCGTGGCGACCCGCGCCGTGCCCCCCCCCCTCTCTCCTTCGCTCTCCTGCTCCCTTGGACGCAGACACCGGCACCGCAGCACCCCCGCTCCCCCCCCTTGCACGCGCCCATGCCGCCGCTCGACATGGCCGACCCGCAGACACCGCGGCCGACCTCGCCGCTCCACGACGTCCTAGCGCCAGGCCCCCCCCTCTCTTTCCCGCCCCGCTGCTCCCTCTCAGCGCAGCAGAGCGCCCAGCAGCATCCCGCTCCCGCAGCCCTCGCGCCACGCCGTGCACGTCGAGCGCCGCCCGAGCATCCTCACGGCCGTCCCCCACTCCGAGCACGCGCAGCTCGCCTCCACGCGTCAACCGTGTCCCTCTGCACGCCAACACCATCGCCGCACCTCACCGCCTCCTTTGGCGAACCCTAGCCCCCTCTAAATCGCCCGAACGCCGCGTCCACCGTGCGCCGGCCCGCCGCTATAAAAGCCGCCCCGAGCACCCCCTTTCCTCCACACCTCACCACTGCCTCTCCCCCTCACACCACTCCCTCTCGTGCACCGCCTGAAGGGCGGGGCCGTCGCCGCAAAGCCTCGGCCACCGAAGCCATCCTCGAGCTCGCCGTGTCCGAGGTAGACGACGACCACGGACAGGCCGTGCCTGACCCCCTTTCTCTCCTCTCTGGCTCGCATCCCCTTCCCCATTACAGCCTCGCTCACTCGCCCCCTTTTCCCCTCTGGATCGTGCCCAGGAACGACGTAGAGGACTCGCCGGAGTTGGAGCACGGCCGCGGAGGAGGAGCTGCTCGTCGCCGTTGACGCCAGGAGCCTCCCCAGCCCGTACAACTCCGTCCAGAGGCTTCCCCGAACCGCCGCACCCCCCCCTGCACCCTCGCCGCAGCCTTCCGAGCCCCTAGGTGAGCCGCCCGCCCACCGTGCCGTCGCCGGCGCCGTCGCGCCGCTCGGTTTAGGTCGCCGCCGTTCTCCACTGGCGTGGATGAACGTGGACCGTTGGATCTTGATCCAACGGTACCATACCGATTCGTTTAGAAAAAGAGAGGCTGACGTGTGGGCCCCACACGTCAGACTTTTAAACATTTCCAGCGCGCGAATCGTTTTCTGTTGAGTCACTGACGAGTGGACCCCACCCGTCAGGATTCTCAACATTATCCACTCAGAGTTTAAATTCGATTTTTGGAATTAATTAGAAATCAGTACTGGATTAAACTTTGAAATTCCATAACTTGAAATTTATAACTCCAAATAAATCAAATCCAAATGTTCTGGAAAGCTTATGAAATTTTCTATCCAACCCAAGTAGTTTCACCTCATTTGGATAAATAATAAAAATATAGTATTAAAAATGCCAAATAAGGTTTAAAATATAAACTTGTTTGTTTCTGATACTCTGTTAGGCCAAATTAGTTAAGACCAATTTTATTGGATCACATTTAGTCATGGTTAGTCACCCCTAAAAGGATTTAATTTTTAGATCAACAGAACTTAATTAGTAGCTAAAACTTGATTATTAAGCTTCTGAATTCAAACCATTGTGTAGGGAGTTTGGTAACTCCAAATGAACCAAATCCAATTGTGTTATATTCTACACATCAGTAGCTTTCTGTAGAAATTTAGTTTGTATTTTTGTGACCAACAGAACTTAAGTTATGTAATTAAACATGTTCAACTAGTTTCTGCCCTAATTGAGATATAATTGAATAATGGCTAATTCAATTAAATTGAAACCAAATTGTATTGTTTGATATATGAAGTGGCTATTTAGAGTAGTTGAGATTGTATTGTTGTAGTGATTGATTGAGTAGGTTAGTGATTGTTTGTATTGCTTGATTGTGTATTAGACGAGAACGTTGCCGGATATATCGAGGAGGAAGGATTTGTGGAACCTGAAGATCAAGACCAGGATCACTTTGCCGAGCAAGGCAAGCTACTCTCTGAGCTTGCACCCTAATACATGCATCTATTTTTACAAAGTCATTTTAAAGCAAAGGTTTTTATAAAATCTTTTCAAAAAGTATATGGAAAATTATTTTGCCACCCTATGTAGAAATATATGATAAATTATAGGATGGGAAAAATAAAGATTGTTTTATTCAAAACTCCTTTGAAACCTCGTGTGGTTATAAAGCACCAAGATGTGGTGATGGATTGAAGAAAAGGAGAATGGTGGTTTTGATAAAACGCACATTGTGTCTTAGTACTTACGTCAATCAGCCGATACTCTGTGCGACCACATTTACCCACATATGGGAAAGGGCTTAGTCATATAGTTTGCTCATATTAGTATGGGATACCTCATCAACGGAGATGACTCCGTTATGCATGAGGGGATGGTTTGATGACCTACCCCTGACCTGGGTCCTCGCTCAAACTCTATGAGTAGATAAGGAGGAGGATAGAAGGATGTCCCCTATACACCGCCAGATAAAACCTATGAGTCCTCACACTTAGATTCCGACGGGCTGGGTTAAGTGTCGATGGAAAGTATCATATGGGTAGGATCCTATACTAGCATGAGCAAAGGACAGACTAGGGTCGGTAACTCAACTTCGCATACACCTGGTATGGCGAGACGTGGCTGACACAATGAGTTATCGGATGGGTGTGGGAAAAGCGTGCTACCTCTGCAGAGGGTTAAAACTATTCGAATAGCCGAGTCCTCGGATATGGACAGTTGAGAGGCCCTACTTTGACCATGTGCAAGTTTTGGAAAAAGGTCTGAGTTCTAAAAAGAAAAGGAGGTGGAGAACGTTCCATACACCTATACCCACGGATCGGTATGAGGTTGTTGGAGATTATGTACCATGATGGTTTACGGTCGGAAAAAGGGGAGTTTTTGGAGAAAACTAATAAAACTGAGATATTAAGAGTAGTTATAATCTTCTTACCTTCAACAAAGATACAGAGATGTTTTAAATAAATAAAAGTGTGAAACTAAAAATGAGACTAGTGCACTCATGTTGGAGTAGTTTGCGAGTACATTCAAATGTACTCATACTAGTTTTGTCCCTGGCCATTGTCGTAGCCAGACTTCGAGGAGCACTACGCCCAGGAGGAGTATGGCGACATCTATGCCAACTGAGGATCTTCATAAGTCGACTGCCTGTCGGGTCATCACTAGGATTTGATGTCTACTACGCCTTAGCTTCCGCTGATTATTTTGGTTTGGCCCATGAAGGCACCTATGTAAGACTAGGTCTAAATGACCGTTTATGTAAGACTTTAATTCGGTATTGTAATGGATGTAAACTTTGGTATTCAGCTCGGATTATGTGCAACGACAGACTGATCATGGGATCGTTGTGTTAAACATAATCGGGTATTTCGGACAGCTAGTCCGGGGTCCCCACAAAAACCTCCTCTTTGAGTGATAAGATTGATATGATCATGTCTATGCTTGTTAATGGTAAATCTCATATGGATCCTAATAATGTTCCCTTAGCTTCTTTAGTTGCACAAGAAGAGCATGTTGATGTTAACTTCATTAAAAATAATAATTTCAACAACAATGTCTATAGGAACAATTATAGTAACAATAACTACAAGCCCTATCCTCCTAATAATGGTAATGGTTATGCTAATTCTTATGGTAGAATGCCTAGTGAGGAAAGATTGTTAGAGGTTGAGAGAGCTACTAAGAACTACTAAAAATAATGTTATTCCGCATGCTAGTAAGCCTCCTACTATTAATGGTAGCATAATTGGTGTTGGCAATGTTTCTTCTACTACTTCCAAACGTCTAAAATTGCCTAAAACTCCTAAAACTATGCCTGATAGAAGTGCTGAAATTTTTAAGAACATAGGAGATAATTGTCCTATTACTTTTGATGATAATGACTTTGATTATGATAGTTGTAATATCTCTGAGGTTATTAAGGTCTTGCAAAAGCTAGCTACAAGTACTAATGCTAGTACTTTAAATATGGCTTTTACTACACATATTACAAATGCTCTCATTAAAGCTAGGGAAGAGAAATTAAAACTTGAAGCTTCTATCCCTAAGAAGTTAGAAGATGGTTGGGAGCCCATCATTAAAATAAAAGTGAATGAATTTGATTGCAATGCTTTGTGTGACCTTGGTGCAAGTATTTCTGTGATGCCTAAGAAACTTTATGATATGTTTGACTTGCCACCTTTGGTACATTGCTATTTGGATGTTTTTCTTGCTGATAATGCCTTGAAGAAACCTTTGGGGAGAGTCAATTATGTTCTTATCATGGTTAATAATAACCTTGGCCCCGTTGATTTTATTGTCTTGGATATTGAGTGCAACCCCTCTTGTCCTATTGTTCTGGGAAGACCTTTTCTTCGCACGGTTGGTGCTATTATTGATATGAAAGAAGGAAATATAAGGTACCACTTCCCACTTAAGAAAGGTATGGAACACTTCCCTAGGAAGAAGATGAAGCTACCTTTTGATTCTATTATTCATACAAACTATAATTTTGATGCTTCTTCTCTTGGAAACACTTGAGTTTTGCTTTCTGTGCCTAGCTGAAAGGCGTTAAAGAAAAGCGCTTATGGGAGACAACCCACTTTTTATTCCTGTTATTTTCTTTTATTAAGTCAAGGAACATGCCTACCTCTGTAGCAATTCCTTTGTATCTTTATTTTATTGCAAAGTTGTGTCAAGTTAAGCCTCTAGTAGAGTGTTGATGCTAGATTTGGATTCCTGCGCAGGAACAGTTTTCTGCTGTCCACCGTTTAATTCGTAAGAATTCATAGAAAAATCAAAATGACCTGAGATTTTTTGTGCGTGATCCTCAGATATGTATGCAACTTTCATTAGCACTAGTAGAAAAAGGCTTATAGGTGGGATGCCTGTTTGTGGCGCACCCTAAGCCCATGCGCCAGAAAAAAAATTAGTGGCGCATCGCACCAGTGCGCCACAAATATCTGTGGCGCATAAAAGGAACATGCGCCACTGAAATCTGCCTTTTTGTGGCGCACCAAGGAGAATGCGCCACAGAAATATGGTGGGCCCCGCCAGATGTGTTTGAATTTGGAAATCCGGGGCACATTCTGTGGCGCACCTAGCCACAAAAAGTGGACATTCTGTGGCGCATGGTCCACGGTGCGCCACAGAATGTCCACTTTCTGTGGCGCATAGGCTAGGTGCGGCACAGAATGTCCACTTTCTGTGGCGCAAGGTGTTGGTGCGCCACAAAAAAATTAGTGGGTGAATGTCAACCAGGGCCCACAAAAGTAGTCAATGCACTAAAATCTCAGATTCATTTGCCACCTTTCCCCTTCTCTCACACAGCTCGTATTTCTCCTCTTTCTCACCCAATTCTCCCCATTCTTTCTCCATTGTTCCTCCATTTCTAGTAGGTTAAAACCTATTTTGTTCCATAGAGATTGGTTAGTAGGTAGGGAGGCTTCATATATACTCTCTCCTCCTCTTTTTGTCCACTAAATTATCTCCAAACACACATCACACGATCACGGTCCCGGAGGAGCTCCAATCTACTAGGTGAGACATCTTCTCCTCTTTTTGTTGTGGTGTGCATGCTTGTGCGGTGGTATGGAATCGGTTTATGGCCCGGTGTATATATGGCCACCGATCATTTATGGCCGGGTGTATGGCCATCGGTGTATGTGGACACATGCATATGCATGTTTGGTTTTTTGTTGTTTCTTGCGCCGGCGTGGTGCATGTATGTTTGCCGAAATGTTGATTCATTTCCATTTCGGCAAATTTTTGCACCACCCATACATCCGACTATTAGGAGAAGTCATGACAAAATTTTCCGTTGAAAATGCATGTGTGTGTATGTGTGTGTGCATATGTTGCGGTTCTAAATAACGTACACTCTCGTTTCTCGGTTGTGTGCTCTATGTAACCCGTGTAGGCAACCATGGTCGTCATGATGAGATCCGGTCAAATCAGTAGATACAAGGAAGAAGCGAAGGCGGAAATGATTCAGTGCAACAGGCGCCAGATAAGATGTCCGTGTCGAAAATGCAAACTCGAGAGCTGGATCGACTATGATTCCGGACAATTGGAGGATCACCTGCTCAGGCACGGTTTCATGCTAGGCTTGAACCAGGCACCGACAGCAAATGCGCCCGGACATGACGAAGGAGATGTCGGCGGACAAGATGATCACGACGAAGGAGATGTCGACGGACAAGATGATCATGATGACCATGGGGGAGATGGCGGTGGAGAAGACGCGAACACGGAGAACACGCTAATGTCGGCCTTACGGGACTCTCATGTTCAAGAACTGCTCCTCCAGGAGACGAGCAACGCCAGAGAGAAATCCAAACTAGCGCAAATGGAGATCGACGGGAACACTCCGTTGTATCCTGGGTGCCGGCCAGAGCATACGCGCTTGCAAGTAACGCTTGATGCTCTGGAGATGAAGGCGCAAAGCAAATGGACCGACGTGAGCTTCACGAAGAGCATGAAATTCATGCACGATCGTCTTCCCGAGGGGAACACATTACGAAAAAGCATCGAGGAGGCCAAGAAAGTCGTGTGCCCACTTGACTTACCGCACGTCAAATACCATGCCTGCATCAATGCTTGCGTAATTTACCGGGGAGAGTACAAGGACATAACCAAATGTCCGGTGTGCAACCAAGGACGGTACAAGGGTGCTAACAAGAAAGTTCCTCGAAAAGTGGTATGGTACTTTCCTATCACTCCCCGTCTGCAGCGGTTCTTTGTGGACCCTAAGGAAGCAAAGCTCATGAAATGGCACGCGGAAAGGGAGAAGCCCGAAGAAGATCCGGAGAAGGGAAGGATCCTTTCACACCCTTCAGACGCTAGCCAGTGGGAAGCATTGGACACCTTTCAAAATTTTGGAGGCGACGCAAGGAACGTTAGGCTGGGTATGAGCACCGATGGACTCAATCCGTTCGGCAACCAGAGTAGCACGCATAGCACCTGGCCCGTGTTTGTATGGCCTTACAACCTCCCCCCTTGGATGTGCACGAAGCAAAGGTACATACACATGAGCATTCTCATCCAGGGGCCGAAACAACCGAGTGTCGACATACATCTGTATCTCACGCTGTTGAAAGAGGAGTTAGCCACATTGTGGGAGACGCGAACCCGTACGTGGGATACCTACACTAGAGAATATTTCGACATGAGGGCCGCCTTGCTGACGACGGTGCAGGACTATCCTGGTTGCTCATACGTATCGGCCCAGGTAGGCCACGGATTCTGCGCATGTGTCAGGTGCATGGATGGGACCCCGCATCTCCAGCTACCAAGGGATGGGTCTTCGAAAACCGTGTACCCAGGTGCTCGACGGTGGTTTCGCATGGATCACTCGTGGAGGAAACGCGGTGACCTGTTCAATGGTGAACACGAGCTCGAAAGAGCCCTGCGCCAGAGGACCGGCACTGAAATCGACGAGCTTTTGAGAAATTGGGAGGAGTGCCCTGCTCTTGGAAAGAAGCGACCAAGAGTAGATCCCCTGCTGGGTGTATGGAAAGCGAGGTCTGTTTTCCACGACTTGCCGTACTGGAAGGTCCTTAAGACGCCCCATAGCCTCGATATGATGCACATCACGAAGAATGTCACCGAGAGTCTACTTGGCACTCTTTCCAACATGCCAGAAAAGTCCAAGGATGGGATGAGAGCAAGATACGATCTGAAATTTTTTGGCATCAAGAAAGATCTACAGGCACCCGACAGTGATGATGACGATGACGATGATGATGATCAGACGGAAGGGACTCAAGGTCGCCGCAAAAGGGCAAAGAAGAACTCGGTGGTGCTTCCCGCTACCTGCTTCACTATGAGTCCTGAAGAGCTCGAGCAGTTCTACAAGTGCCTCGTAGGAGTCAAATTTCCGGGCGGTTACGCGGGGAAGATCAGCAGGTATCTAGACGCAACGAAGAAGAGGTTCAGCGGTATGAAGTCTCACGATTGTCACGTGCTAATGACACAGATAATTCCCGTTGCGATCCGAGGGATAATGGACGAGCACGTCCGAGATACGCTGCTTGCCTTGTGCAACTTTTTCGACGTCATCAACAGGAAGTCGATCGGCGTGAAGCAGCTCAACATGCTACAGGAAGAGATCGTGCTGATACTATGCGAGCTCGAGATTTACTTCCCGCCCTCTTTCTTTGATATCTGCGTGCATCTCCTTCTCCATGTCATTGAGGACATCAAGCAGCTCGGGCCGACGTTCCTGCACTACATGATGCCGTTCGAAAGGCAGAACAGTGTCATGAAAGGATACGTTCGCAACAGGGCCCGTCCGGACGCAAGCATGGCCAAGGGCTTTCTAACCTATGAGTGCATCTCCTTCTGACAGAATTATCTAAGCACCGAGAACGAGGATGTTGGTCTCCCCACCAGGAAGCACCTCGGCAGGCTCGGTGGAGTTCGTCACCGCGAGGGCTGCCGCTCACTCTTTGTCGGCGTTCATGGTCGAAGAGAAGAACTCGACAGGGCTCACAAGAGCTTACAATTGATCGAACCTTGGGTGGAGGAGCACAAGAGCTTAATCGAGCAAAATTACATCGACCTGGGTCGGAAGAGGAAGAATGGAGACGTATCCAAAGAGCACAACTCCAGCTTCACACGTTGGTTCAAGAAAAGGCAACTGTTTCAAGCAGCGAGCATAACGCCATCTACGGAAGATGAAGAACTCATATTCTCCTTATCACAGGGCCCCGGGCAGAACGTAAGGACCTATCAGGCGTACAACATCAACGGTTACACATTCTACACTGAGGAAAAGGACAAGAATAGTGAATATCAAAACTCAGGAGTAACTATGCTATCCTACGGCGATGACGAGGCTACTGTCAAGGAAAGATTCTTCGGAAGGATCGAGGAGATATGGGAGCTCAACTACTGTGGAGAGTTGGTGCCAATGTACCGTGTAAGATGGGCCAAGGACGTCGTAAAAGAAGGCCGGTATTTCACCACCACGGTAATACCCGATGCCAAATCGAAGAAAGCCTCCGCGAAAAACGAGCCATGGGTACTCGCTAGCTAAGTTGAGCAATGCTTCTTCATTACCGACCCGTCAAAGCCTAGCCGTGTTGTGGTGAGGAGGGGCAAGAGGAGCATCATCAGAATGGACGGAGACGCCAACGAGGAAGACTTGGACGGCGATCCGAAGATCAAGGAGGAATTCGACAAGTTCTTCGACATGCCGACTACCAGCAAAAACCCAAGGAAAACCTCCGTACCTACTAAAGGTTGTCCGTTCACGCGAATAAATCTCAAGGTGCCCGGCCTAAAGTATTCAACCGTGAAGAAGGGAAAGAAGAAGAGAAGCTAGCTCTCGGAACCGGCCGGGATCGACGAAGACTTTTTTTTTGTGTGTGTGAGACAATGCAAGCATATATATGCATATGTATTATTTTGTGTGTGTATGAGAAAATGTTGTATTAATTTTGGAAATAAAGTTTTTGGATTCGAACCTGGCTGCCCAGGTCACAGGTTTGAACTAAACTGGGCTAACCATTAGAACTTCAGTCTGTGTTTGTCTAAACAAAGACTAGCAAATCTTTTAAACATTATCAGGTGAACAAATTCTGTGGCGCACCCACACTAATATGCGCCACAGAATCGTCTTAATTCTGTGGCGCACCCACGGTTCCATGCGCCACAGAATTGTGAATGCTGAAGCAGGTGCGGGGGCGGGCCCACGTGTAAGCGGCAACATAGATATTCTGTGGCGCATACCTTCGCAGATGCGCCACAGAATTTCTTTGATGTCGCTTACACGTGGGCCCGCCCCCGCGCCTGCCTCTCACCCTTCCAAATTTCGCTAAGTCCCGGAGCCCGACGAACCGCTCTTGCGCGCCGCCGCCACCGCCCGAACTCGCCGCCGCCGGCCGCCCCCGCCCATCCCTGCGCGTGCCCCGACCAACCTCGTCGCCGCCGACCTCCCCTGCGCCCCGCCACCGCCCAACCCTGCGCCGCGCCCACACGTGTTGCGCTCGGCCTCGAAGAAGAACCGCCGCCGCCGCCGGGAAGCACCTCCCCACACGCACGACACACCAGCGACGGCTGCGCGACGCCGGTCTCGCGCCGCCCTAGACCTCCCCTCCCTCCCCTGCTCGAGGTGCTTCCCCTCTCCCCCTCCTCCCTCCCGTACCGAACCCTGCACGCAAGGTGTTTGTGGAAATTCCGGTGCGGCCACGAACGGCATGAAGGGCTCGCTGTGCTCGCTTGCTCGGTGCTTGCTGCTGTGCTTGCTGTTGTGCTCGCTGCTCGTTGTGTTGTGCTTGTTGTTGTGCTCGGTGCTCGCTGCTGTGCTCGCTGCTCGCTGATGTGCTCGGTGCTATGTTGTTCTTATATATTTGTGCTATGTTGATCTTATATATGGATGCTGCTATGACCATCATGTCATTATATTTGTGCTATGTACATTTGTGCATATGGATGCAACATGATATGCAGGTACCCTGTGAGGCCCTTGAGATTGCCGAAACGTTGATTAACTTCCGTTCCGGCAAATTCGGGTACACCATATGTCCTTTTTTAGCAAAGGTTATGCCGAAATTTTTCGTGAATTTTAGCATGACTTTGCTAAAAAAGGACATATGGGGTAATGCAATGGCCGGGGTATCTTAGTATTTAATTAAGTGAGTTTTTACTTATATTTGTTGTATTAATTATAGCAGTGCAAACATGTCGGGGGCCGGCACTTCTAAGCATATGAGCGTCGATGAAGATGTTGGAGACGCGAACAAGACCTTCTGGGAGTTGTCCCAGGAGTTGGAGGAGGCCGCGAAATGTCCTACTGGTGGTGGCGGCGAGCATGAGGAGCATACCACCACCCCCACCGATGGAGATGCTAGTGGCGGCCATGAGGACGCCGATACCAGCACCGATGGCGGCGAGGACCACAGGGCCGATGGTAGCAACCCGCCCGCGCAGAAGAAAAAGAAGCTATGGAGGGATCGGACACCGCAAGCACTCGGCAACGTCACAGACGCCTTCACTGAGGTCTCGCCAAGTGGCCTCCCATTGCAGCCCGAGAGACTTGCCAAAGGATACGCCATGAAACTAGGGTGCATCCTCCGGGAAAGCGTGTCGATCAACACGAAGGACCTCAGAAGCACGCAGAATGAGGCTGTGGTCTAGACCCTCATCAAGAAGCTTCACCAACGATACACGTTCCCGCAGCCGTTCAACAAAAAGGTGGACAGTTTAGCCATCACGAAGATGAGCACCGCATTGAGCAGCTGGAAATTCAGGGTGAGGAGGAAGATTGAATAGGGTGAAAGCTGGGTAGAGATAAAAGCCAAAGACCCGATGCTCGACAAAGAAGACTTCGACGCATTCAACTTGTCCTTGTCTACCGAGGAGTCTATAAAATGGACCGAGTGGGGGAAGAAAATGCGGGACCTGAACCTAGGTAACCACCGTTTGGGAAGCGGTGGCTACCGAGGAAAACAGCCCATTTGGGACAAGGAGGATGCCGAGGTTCATCGTCTGGGAAAAGAGAACCTGTGGCACAAAATCGCGGACGAGCAGGTCCGGAACTTTGTCCGATCCCGCTACTATCTGGTCAAAGAGACGGGGGAATTCGTTACGGACGATGACGATGTGAAGAAATTTGAGAAAGTGCTGGTAAGGAATTTAATTTACCGCGTAGCCATATTTTTCTACATGCATGGGTTCACCTTAATTTGCATTGTCTGCAGGAGGACGAGTTGAAGGCTGATGACCCACAAGAATAGGGGATCGCAACAGTCTTCGAGGGAAGTAAAACCCAAATTTATTGATTCGATACAAGGGGAGCCAAAGAATATTTATAAGCCTTAACAGATGAATTGTCAGTTCAGCTGCACCTGTGAATAGACTTGCTCGAGACAGATTATCAGTAGCAACAGTTTTGTAGTAGTGACAGTAGTGAAATAGCAGCATCAGTTGAAATAAGACAGCAGTAGTGATTATAGTAGACAGCAGGATTAAAATACTGTAGGCACAGGAACGGATGAACGAGCGTTGCATGGATAAGATAATTCATGTAATATCAAGACATAGGCATTTGCAGATAAATAAATAAGATAAAGCATCCAAGTATTTATTAACCATAGGCATGTGTTCCAATTTAGTTGTGCGTGCTCGCAATGAGAAACTTGCACATCATCTTTTGTCCTACCAACCCGTTTGCAGCGTGGCCTCAAGGGAATCTACTGGTAATTCAGGTACTCCTTTTAATAAAGTACTGGAGCAAAGCATTAACACTCCGTGAACACACGTGATCCTCACATCACAGCCATCCCCTCCGGCTGTCCCAATTATTGTCACTTTGGGGCCTTCGGTTCCGGACAATAATATGTGTATACAACTCATAGATATGATCTAAAACACTCGAGCCCTAGTGTCAAGCATTAAGCATAACAAGTTGCAACAATGACGTAAAACACCGATAATGGATACTAGGCACCATGCCCTAATGATATTACAGCTATTACATGAACGATCTCATCCAATCCCTACCATCCCCTCAATCCTACAGCGGGGAATTACTCACACATGGATGGGGGAAACGATGATGGTTGATGGAGAGGCGTTGGTGATGACGATGGCGATGATCCCCTTCGATTCCACGTCCCGGCAGAGTGCCGGAATAGAGACTTCTGGTCCCCGAATTGAGTTTCGAGGTGGCGGCGGCGCACGGAGGTGTTTCTGGGAAAAGTGATGAGCGCCCCCTCGATTTTAGGTCAGAGGGGGTTTATATCCGAGAGGGGGGCGCGAGGAGGCGACCGAGTCGGCCTCATGGGGTGCTGGCGTGGCCAGGGGCTTGCCGCGCCAGCACCTCATCTGGCTGGCTCGTGGCCCCCCTCCGTCAGGTCTTCTGGCTCCGTGGGTCTTCGGGCAAAATAGGGGTTTTGGCATTATTTCTGGTATTTTTCCCTAAAGTTGAATTTCTGCACAAAATAAGACACCAGGGCAATTCTGCTAAAAACAACATTAGTCCGTGTTAGTTGCATTCAAAACACACAAATTAGAGGTAAAACAATAGCAAAAGTGTTCGGGAAAGTGGATACGTTTTGGACGTATCAACTCCCCCCAAGCTTAGCTTATTGCTTGTCCTCAAGCAATTCAGTTAACAACTGAGTGCGATAAAAGAACTTTCACGAACACATTTGCTTCATATGATGTAAATATTCTCATTATCTGGCAAATGCTTAGGCTATTCATAATAAGATATATATAAATGGTGTCATCTAGTTAGTTATGTAAACTATGAAGAGATGCCAATCATACCAATAGTAAATAACATGAAACATATCAATTCACAAGATTGCAAGGCTCATAAGAAAGTATGATAAGGTGGTATCTCGCTTGCCCGAAAGTGTACAGCAAAACATAAATGCCCAGGCACCTCTGAGATTCAAGAGTAGACTAGAAATAAAGATGTCAAAGACAAAAGCATCAAAGTTACACCGCAGTTAACAGTATTCTGGGACAAGCACATTTCACTAAGAATGACAACTATGCTCTCAAGAAGGTTCTCAAAGAAGGATGGTGACTCAACAGTAAGTAAAAGATATGCCCTTCATTGAGGGAAGCAGGGATTTAACATGTGCTAGAGCTTTTCATTATTTTGAAAACAGAGGTAAAATTGTTTTTAAGTGGTGGTTGTTCCGTCAACGAATGGCAATAGAGTTCTTGTTATCTTCCATACTAAGCAAGTTGAGAGCGGTTCCGAATTATTTAAAATCAAGCATTTATAATATGCATCTTTATATTTTATCTTTTTGTTATTTTGACACTCCTCCCAACCTTTGCTTTTCACAAACCATGGCTAGCCGAATCCTCGGGTGCCCACCAGCAATCACATACCATGGAGGAGTGTCTATTTTTCACTTTTCAAAACTTTTGATATTATAGTGGTCTAACCAGATCTTTGCAATATTAGTGACGAGCGGTTACTTAATTAGTATGGAAGATAACAAACCCAACTACTACTTCCTCATGAGCTCAAAACAGTGGCACAAATTGAGAAGTGTTTGAAGGTTTTAAAGGTAGCACATGCAAATTTACTTGAATGGTTTGAAATGCCATGGATAGGTATTTATAGTGGACTCATTGGAATAACTTGGTTTTAAGGGATTTGGAAGCACAAGCAATATTGCTTAGTACAAGTGGAGGCTAGCAATAGACAGGGAAGCGACAATTCAAGAGAGCAATAACCGTCATAATCATGCTTGCGACACAATAAAATTAACTGAGGCATAAAAGTGATACTAGAACTCTGAGGCAAAATAAATCATCAAGGCTTAATTGACTCTTTGTTTTCAGTCATATACATGTGTGAGCATGTGCCAAGTCGATACAAGTGAATTTGTTCAGAGGAGGATACCACAATGTCATACTCTTTTATGAACAAAACAATGCAAGCAAACATCCATAGCAACATGTCATCTACTATTAATAAATTGGGATTGATCATAGGAGAACATAAACAACTAAGCATCCACCAATCGACATATATCTTATGCGAACCATCTAAGCATGCTCACATGAATGAGTATATGTACAAAAATGAAAAACAAATAGAGTTCATTAACAGCCTCTTACCCAACTCGAATTGTCATATATCGTCATTATTGCTCTTTCACTTGTGTGGCTCGAATAATATGAAATGAAAACCAATCTCCATGGAGTAATGGATGGCATTGAGCTCTGAAACAAACTATACAAAACGAAAAAGAAACAACAAATATTTTTGGATTTAGGAACAAAAACAGAACAGCCTGTGAAGACGAATTTTTTCGAGGACCTTAACATGCTCAGATAAAAAAACTAAAAACTAATGAAAGTTGCGTACATATCTAAGGATCATGCACAACAAATTTCAGGTCATTTGGATTTTTCTACAGGAAGTTATGATTTAAACGGTGGACAGCAGAAATCTGTCCCTGCGCGAAACAGCAAACAACAAAGCAAAATATTTTTGTGTTTTTGCATATTGAACTGAATTAAATACTAAGCATACTAATACTAGATACTAAAACAAACCAGCAAGAGAAATAACAGAAATCTTTTTGGTATTTTTGAGTTTTGGGAAGTAAAGCAAAACCTGAACAAATAAAAGAATAAAAGAAAACTAAAACGAAACATGGATATACAAAGCACCGAATGATGATGATATATAGATGAGTGTGCAATCGGTATACCTCCCCCCAAGCTTACGCTTTTGGCCTAAGTGGGAATCAACCCCATGGTGGGTAAGATGGAGCCCACGGCTCCCAAGATGAGAAATCCTCGTTGCGTGATGAGGAACCTTCGCCACGATATGAACTTGAGGATGCACCGGTGTAGTGCGCGGTGTAGTCCTCCTCAGGTGCCACCTCGCCGTGCTGCTCGTGGAAGCCCCTCGCGTTGAGCTGCTCGTCCAACTCCACCTCTGAGAACGACCACGGGCTCCTGTTAATACTGAACAAACCGGGCTGCGGCAAAGGGATTTCCCTTTCACTACCGTTAGAAAACATGAACCTAAATATAAGGTTCTCCAAAGTTGATCCAATAGTAACAAATTGATGACCTTTCATTGCAGCAAGGTCAAGATAGCAAGGAGCAAGTAATGCATCATTAGGATCAATAGGCAACCTCAAATGTGCAACAATACGTGAGGCAATAATCCCTCCATAAATAGGTCCCTTAGCAGCTAAGCGGCGAGCAATCAAGGTACCAAGGTTAAATGGGATTTCACCCTTAAGTGTAGCAGCAAGAAATGCAAGATGATAGTTAGAAATATTACTAGTGTTATCCCTACCAAGCACACTAGTGGAAATGTAGTAAGCAAAATACTTAATAGATGGGAACTGAATGTTCCTTATCTTGCCACGTTGTGCGGAGCGGGTATCATCATTGGTCACCTCCTGGTAGAGTTGCGCCAAATTTCTCGGGTCCTTCATAATCTTCTTTGATGTCCCTGTGTTTGCTGTACCTATCACATCACAAAAAGTACGCGGAGGCATGGTAATAGGCATATCATAAATCTTGAAGGAAACAGAAGAGCCAAATATTTTGTTGTTGAGAGCAAAACTTTCAGCAAAAATCTTGGTAAGCCTGACATATTGGGGACTCTCATCCAACATGTAAGAAGTCAGGCCCACCCTTTCCACAAGAGTTTGGAAATCCTCAAGTAAACCTGCAGCACTAAGAAAGTCAGTACATGGGCAGGATGCTGAGTTTGGGTAACCATCATCCCGCTCATCTCCAATGCTTGGTGCTAGGATTTCCTTGTTGTAGGATTGCCTAACACGAGTAGCAGCTCTTGAGGGCCTTGCCCTCCTTGGTGTATCTCTCTCAAACATGTCTCCATAGGTATGGTTATGCATCTTCCTTTTCTGATTTTTTTTAACAAATATCATAAATATTGATTTTTAGCCAACTAAATGAGGGGAAACCACTATAGTGACTTGCTAGAGACTTAAGCATGCATCAAAACTAGTTATCCTCACTTAGAACAAGCATTTAAACTCATTAAACATGATATCTACAGCAGCAAAATACTCAATATATACTCCACTAAACAAAATTCTACTTGGATAATCGGAGGAGTCACATACCAGAGAGTGAATACCCCAAATTTCAGCCACAAAGATGGGCTGCAGGAGATCGAAATTGCAGAGGAAGAACAGCAAGAACACGATTTTTTCGAATGTGGGAGTGTTTGGTCGGGAGAGAGGAAGGCAGGGGAGGAAGGAGAGTAAGTGGGGTGGCTAGGTGGGCCCTCACCATGTCCTGGCGCGGCCAAGGGCCTGCCGCGCCACCACCTCATGTGGGGGCATGGTGGGTCCCCCTGGTCAGCCTCTGGTACTCCCAGGTACCTCCTCGAAAAATAGGAATTTTGGTATAAATTTTTTGAAATTCTGAGAAAATTTATTTTTTATTATTTCCTGGTATTTTGCATTAATAATGTCGGCCCAGTGGATTCTAGGGTGTGCAGAGCCCACTCTCCACGGCCCTCACACGCGCCGATGCCGACGAAACGACTAAGGACCAAGCGGAACGCTTGAGGAGACCCTCGAGGGGAGAGC
Source organism: Poa annua (assembly GCA_026929855.1). Classification (NCBI taxonomy): domain Eukaryota; kingdom Viridiplantae; phylum Streptophyta; class Magnoliopsida; order Poales; family Poaceae; genus Poa; species Poa annua. The sequence continues at coordinate 22,427,665 of CM049439.1, read as the reverse complement.
TCTCTCGAGGGGACTTGAGGGGGCAGCAAAGGGCCTGAAGGGGCTCCCACTGAGGCCGCCTCCCGGCAAGGCTTTCCTCCCTTGAGGAGAAGTCAACACAACTCCCTCGTCAGGGCCTCCCGGACCCTGCGGGAATACTTCGCTACGAAGGAACCGCTGCAGGCCCGTCACCGTGGGCACCCCCACGATCTCTGCAGCACCAGCTGTCCGTCCTGCAAAGACAGAGGCTGCCCTGGCACGAAGACAGGCTTTACGACCATGGACCAAGTCCATGGACAACCGAGCTGCGGTGCACCCCGCTCCTCCGCGTCGTCGCCATGTGGGAACCCTTCCATTGCGCAGGACGCAGGGATGAGGCCCGGGGCGCCTATATAAGGAGCAGGGGCGCCACCGTAGAGAGGGATGGGAAAAAACGAGCCACTTACCCGTGTATACCCTACTATAGCCTAGCCAAGCTTAGCGAGCCGGAGGAGGAAGAAGAGCTCATCCTCCCCTCAAGCTCCGCATAGCCGCTCGAGAGCCCTCGGCAAGCTCATTGTACTGTTCATACCGCAGTGCAATACAAACAGGCAGGAGTAGCGGTTTTACCTCACCCTGAGGGCCGTGAACCTAGGTACGGGCCGGACACCATCTCTGTCGTGCTGTTCCTCCGCAGGCTCGACGAGCACCGTCGCCGAGCCGGCCGTAGGTTGTTGACCAACGTGTTCAGTCCCCTTCACGAACTTCTCCCCCGAGGGTGGTCATCCCTGTTCCGTGGGAATCACACCTCGACATTTGGCGCGCCAGGTAGGGGGGTGAGGCGCGTCTTCGACCTCCAGCCGGCTTTCCGCCATGGCGGACACCCGCACGACGCGCGCCAACAGGCGCGCAGCTGACAGGGCTCACACCGAGCCCGGCACGGCTCCCACCCGCGGCCGCCGCGGCCGCCCTCGCGCTGCCGAGCGCGCCAACACCGGCCCGCACGTGGAGGAGCCTGAGAGCGAAGAGTACAGCGACCACCATGACGACAGGGACGGCCCCCCGGAGCGCAACGACGATGCTGAGTCTTCGCATCCGTCGCGGCGCCAAGGCGCGTCCTCTCAGGGACGCCCAGAGCCCACGCCGCACACCGCGCTCCTCATGGCCCAGGAGCTTCTACGCTACCGGCCTAGCGCCGAGGCCCACGACCAGTGGTTGGACCGCCTCCACCACCTTGTCGACGTCGCCACCACGCGCCCCGCCCCGTCGCGCTCCATGGTCCAGCACTCCGGCCGCGCGGGAACGGCTGCACCAGATGCGCCTCCGCCGCCGCCAGGACCGCCTCCGGCCGCAGCGCAGAGGGCTCCCCCTCACGCCTCCTCCCCGCACGACTGCCAGATCGTGCAGCGCACCGCGCCCGACGCGCGTGTGGGCATGGAGCGCCGCCGGGACCTCCAGAACCGCCTCGTCGAGGAGCTCGGTCAAGCGGGGCAGCAGAACCGCAGAGCTCTCCAAGGAGGAATCGCCACGTACGCCTCTGGCTGCCTGGCCTTCACCCGCGCTCTGCGTCGCGTGGTCTGGCCGCAGAAGTTCAGGCCAGCCCTCCCCAAGGGCTTCGACGGGTCTACCAACCCCCTCGAGTTCCTGCAGCTCTACACCACCTCCATCCAGGCTGCGGGGGGAGACGACAAGGTCATGGCCAACTGGTTCTCCCACGCGCTCAGGGACTCCGCGCTGTCCTGGCTCCTCAACCTGCCCGAGGACTCCATTGACTCATGGGAGGAGCTCTGCAAGCAGTTCGTCGCCAACTTCAAGGGCACGTACGAGCGCGCGCTCACCCACAACGACCTGCGCGCTGTGGTGCAGAAGAAGGATGAGACCCTCCGCAAGTACATCCAGCGCTTCAGCCAAGTGCGCAACAAGATCCCGAACATCCCTGACACGCAGGTCATCGCCGCCTTCAGAGAGGGCGTCACGAACCGCAGGATGCACGAGAAGCTGGGCATTCACGACAAGCTCACCTCTGTGGTGAAGCTGTTCGACCTCGCGGACAAATGCGCCAAGGCAGAAGAAGGACTCCTCTTCGTCAAGATGAGCCAGCGAGGGGACGACCAGGCTGAGGGCTCCAAGAGCCACAAGAAGCACGAGGAGACCAAGCGCAAGACCACTGCTGTCCTAGCGGCAGAGCCAGCCACCAAGAACGCCCGCAGAAGCTCCCCCGAGCCTAGCGACAAGGAGGCGGACCACCGTCCGTTCTGCGTCTACCACAACAGGCGTGGGCACGCCACAGACGACTGCTTCGACCTCAAGAGGCTGAGCAGGGAACGCGAGCGAGGAGAAGGCAGCGGAAGCCACGGCAGAGGTCGCGGCTACCGCAGAGACGGCAGGGGCAGGCGCGATGGCGGCTACCAGAAGCCGTCGGGCACTCAAGCCAACGCCGCCGAGAAGAACAACAACCTCCCCGACGAGGAGGATGGGGGCTACCAGGCCCCAAGAGGGGCTATGGCCTGCATCCTCGGCAGGGCTCAGGCGCCCAAGTCGAACAACCAGTTCAAGCAGTTCGGCCGCGAGCTCAACGCCGTGCTCCCGAGCACCGAGACCTCCAGGCCCCTCAAGTGGTCCCAGTACACCATCGCTTTCGACGCCAAGGACCACCCCAAGTCGACCAAGACCGTTGGGACCCTCCCCCTGGTCTGCTCCCCCACCATCAACAACATCACCGTCTCCAAGACGCTCATTGATGGGGGAGCTGGCCTGAACGTCATCTCTGTCGAGACCTTCGAGACGCTTCAAGTGCCCTACGAGTGGCTTATGCCCTCCAGGCCATTCACCGGGGTCACCAGCGGTTCCATCGAACCCCTGGGCCATGTCCGGCTCGCCGTCACCTTCGGCACGCAGAAGAATTATCGCACGTAGCTGATCGACTTCGACGTCGCCCACATCGGCCTGCCGTACAACGCCATCCTCGGCTACCCCGCTCTCGCGAAATTCATGGCCGTCACGCACCATGCCTACAACATGGTCAAGATCCCCGGTAGCGCTGGCACCATCGCCATCCATGGTCATATCCTGGACGCCACGCGCGCTGTCGAGAGCGCCTACAAGGCAGCTGCCATGGCATTCCCGGCCGACGAGGACATGGAGCCTCTCGAGAGGCCCAAGAAGAAGAAACAAGTGTTCTCTCAGGAGCAAGCGGCCACGAAGAAGGTGCCACTTGGCACCAGTGCCTCGGGGGCCGAAGGCTCGGGGGCTAGCGTCACCATAGGCGCTGCCCTGCCTCCTAAATAGGAAAGCGCGCTCGTCGCCTTCCTTCAGGCAAACTCTGACATGTTCGCATGGACTCCGTCAGATATGTCTGGTGTACCAAGGGAGGTGATCGAGCACCACTTAGCCGTGTGTCCAGACGCACGCCCCGTCAAGCAAAAAGCACGCAAGCAAGCCCCCGAGAAGCAAGCTTTCATCGTCAAGGAAGTAGAGAAGCTAAAGGCGGCTAAAGTCGTCCGCGAAGTCGCGCACCCCACTTGGCTCTCCAACGGCGTGGTTGTCCCTAAACCCGCTGGAGGAGGCCGACTCTGCATCGACTACACCGATGTCAACAAGGCCTGCCCCAAGGACCCATACCCAATGCCGAGGATAGACCAGATCGTGGACTCCACTGCTGGCTGCGACCTCCTCTGTTTTCTGGACGCCTTCTCTGGTTATCACCAGATCAAAATGGCTAAAGAGGACGAGGAGAAGACATCGTTCCTCACCCCTTGCGGCGTGTATTGCTACACATGCATGCCCTTCGGCCTGAAGAATGCTGGCGCCACTTTCCAGAGGCTCATGAGGATCGCCTTGGGGGCACAGATGGGCAGGAACGCTGAGGCCTACGTCGATGACATAGTGGTCAAGTCTCGAGAGGGAGACACCCTCTTGAAGGATCTCGAGGAAACCTTCGCCAGCCTGCGCAAGGTGAACATCAAGCTGAACCCCGCCAAGTGCGTCTTCGGGGTCCCTTCAGGCAAGCTCCTCGGGTTCCTGGTGTCCCACCGCGGCATAGAAGCAAACCCCGACAAGATCAAGGCCATAGAAGGAATGCAACCTCCTCGCCGGCTCAAGGAAATGCAGCGCTTAGCAGGCTGCATGGCTAGCCTGGGCCGATTCATCTCCAAGTTCGGCGAGAGAGCCCTGCCATTTTTCAAGATCATGAAGAGATCCGGCACGTTCAAGTGGACTCCTGAGGCGGACAAGGCCTTTGAGGACTTAAAGAAGTATTTGGCCAGCCCACCGGTCTTGGTGGCCCCCAGGACAGGCGAACATCTGAAGCTGTATCTTTCAGCCACTCCTCAGACCGCAAGCGCCGTCCTGGTGGCCGAGAGGGAAGAGCCTGTCCTCCCCAAGAAGAGCACTGCCACTCCAAACCCAAAGCCCCCCGACAAGGACCTCGTCGAAGGAGCAGCCTCCACAGACCCACTGCCAGGCCCACAGGCTCAAGTCGAGCCTGCTCCCGGCACCCCTGTCGAGACCCCCCTGCAGGCGGATCTCGACAAGGGCCCTGAGGAGCCTCCCCAGTGGGCTGACGCTGCAACCCCACCGACAACCCTTGTCGAGCACCCCGTCTACTTCGTCAGCACGGTGCTGCGGGATGCTCGGGAGCGGTACCCGATGCAGCAGAAGCTTCTCGTCGCTCTCCTCATCGCCTCCAGGAAGCTGACACACTACTTCCAGGGCCACCCCATCACGGTGGTCACTGCTTTCCCCCTGGAGCAGATCCTGCGCAACCCCAACGCCACAGATCGTGTCGCGGGGTGGAACATAGAGCTGCAACCTTTCAACTTGCGCTTCGACACCACAAGAGTCATCAAGGGGCGAGCGCTGGCTTATTTCGTTGCCGAATGGACCGACCCAAGCCCTGAAGAGCCTCGGGGGGGAGAGGCTGAGCCCGCTGGAGACACAATGCCCAGCCACTGGATCATGCACTTCGACGGAGCCTTTGCCTGCCGCAATGGCGGGGCAGGCGTCGTCCTGACTTCGCCCACAGGCGACAAGCTCTACTACGCTGTCCAGTTATGCTTCACGATTGACAAGATCTCCAACAACATCACTGAATACGAGGGCCTCCTCGCCGGCTTAAGGGCCGCCATCGCTCTAGGCGAGAAGCACCAACTCGTCAAGGGCGACTCCCAGCTGCTCGTCAACTTCTCCAACAAGAGCTACACGCCTAAAGACGACCACATGGCCGCATACCTTGAAGAGGTCCGCAAGCTCGAGAAGCACTTCAGGGGCATGGAACTCATGCACATCCCAAGGAAAGAGAACCAGGAGGCCGATGATATCGCCAAGCGAGCCTCGCGAAGGCAACCCCAGGAGGCCGGCGTCTTTGAGGAAAGGCTCGCCAAGGCATCCATCAAGCAGCCTCAAGAGGCCACAGCCGCAAGCACAGATGAAGCGCTCCCACCACCTCCTGAGTCTGGGGCCCCCGATTGCGGCCCCAGCACAGGGGAGCACCTGTTGCTGACGGCAGCCCACCAAGCCACAGGCTGGATTGACGAGCTCAAGGACTACTGGGTGAAGGGGATCCTCCCTGAAGAAGATGTAGAAGCAGAGCGAATCGCTCGACAGGCGAAATCCTACTGCATCCTTGAGGGAGACCTCTATCGCAAGCGCCCGAATGGCATCGCGCTCAAGTGCGTCCCCCCCGAGGAAGGCCGATCGCTGATCAGGGACATCCACAGCGGGGAGTGCGGCCACCACTCGTGTGCGCGCACCCTCGGAGGCAAGGTCTTCAGGAGCGGCTTCTACTGGCCTCAAGTGCTTCAAGACGCGGTCGCCATCGTACAAACTTGCGACGCCTGCCAGTTCCACGCCAAGCAAATTCATCAGCCAGCGCTGGAGCTCCAAACCATCCCGCTCTCCTGGCCGTTCGCGGTCTGGGGGCTGGACATCTTGGGCCCCTTCCCGAAGTCGCAGGGGGGCTATCGCTTCCTCTTCGTGGCCGTCGACAAGTTCACCAAGTGGGCCGAGGTTGAGCCAGTGCGCACCATACCAGCCGGAGCTGCAGTGAAGTTCATCAGGAGCCTGGTCTGCCGCTTCGGTGTGCCTAACCGCATCATCACCGATAATGGCTCGCAATTCACCAGTGGCATCTTCCGAGCCTACTACGACAAGCTTGGCGTCAAGATCTGCTTTGCCTCAGTGGCTCACCCACGCAGCAATGGTCAAGCCGAGCGAGCAAACGCAGAAGTCCTCAAGGGCCTCAAGACCAGAAGCTTCAACATCCTCAAGGGGCACGGCAAGGGCTGGATCGATGAGCTCCCATCCGTGCTCTGGTCCATGCGCACAACCGCTTCAAGGCCTACAGGCGAAACGCCGTTCGCCCTTGTCTACGGAGCCGAAGCTGTCCTCCCCGCAGAAATCAAGCATGGATCCCCACGGGTCCTTGCCTTCAACGAGGACATCCAAGAGGGCCTCCACAACGACGACCTGCTGTTCCTCGAGGGCCTGCGCCGCCATGCCGCCCTCAGAGCGGCAAGGTACCAGCAAGATCTGCGACGCTACCACAGCCGCCATGTGCGCTCGCGCACCCTCGAGGCGGGTGACCTCGTCCTCAGGCGAATCCTCTCCAGGGAAGGCCTCCACAAGCTCTCGCCGATGTGGGAAGGCCCCTACAGGGTCTCCCACATCGCCAGGCCTGGCGCGGTACGCCTCGAGACTGAGGACGGCATCCCCGTCAAGAACCCGTGGAACATCGCGCATCTGCGCAAGTTCTACCCATGATCATAGTCACGCCAGGCATTTTTTGTCTCTAGAGGGAAGCTCACGGCTTCACCTCCAAGCTTCTCAAAGCTTCTCCCGAGGCCCAGCCCTCCGAGCTCTCCTGCAAATGAGCCCCCGCAGGCCGCAGTGAACCTCTGCCACTAATGGGTGGTCCCCATGCCTCGACATGGAAGGAACGTTAGCTTGGCAAACCCAAGTGTAATGAACCGATTTTCGTTCCAAGTGAACTTTGCGCTCAGGCGCCATTTTCGTTCCAAGTGAACTTTGCGCTACGGCGCCGTGTCGTTCCCAAGTGAACTCTGCGCTAAGGCGCCGCTGTGTAATATTTCCATGGCAAGTGTTACTTTCATCCTTTCCTTTCAAATGTGCGCTTATATTTTTCCTATGCGCACCTCGCGAGCGGGGGCTGAGTACGGTGCCTGTGCCCAAGAGCACCCCAGCAGCACTGCAAAATCCAAGGAATCCTGAGCTCTGGCTAAAGGGCATGCTCCCGGATACACGCCACCTCCCCAAAGGACCTTGGTACTCTCTCTCCTCGCGAGGCACCCATGAGGAAACCTATAAGCGCGCATAAGTCCTCACTACTATGCTCTAGCGTTTTGGTTCGCCTCTCTAACATCCACAGGGAACGAGAGTCTCTCCAGGCCTATGGAGGAAAAACTCGGCCCCTGAAGGGAAGGACATCGCCAGTGGAATCCCCCGCAGGGCGAAAAGCCTCGCGAAGCTAAGTTCCCTGTTCACAGCAAGAGAATCCTTGCATTTCGCTCACAAGCACTCCGCGTCCCTCGAGTGCTCCTTTCCCTCACTCTCCATGGGCTGCTTGCGCGTCAAAGGGGAGCCCTCAGCATCGCGACTCGAGGGTTCTTACCTCTCTAAGCCTTAAACTCCCCCCGGCCTTGCCGAGTCATTGCTCGAGCATACCGCAGCAGCGGAGTCATAGCGCGAAGAGAAGGGTCCGACGACGCAGAGCGAAAAAGACATGGAGTTGAAGCAAAGGCTCCTCGAGGGAAGCACACACAGACTTAGCGGCACATGCTTAAAATGAGAAGTATATTACAGACTGAACAGCAAAAGTCTTTAAGATAAACATCCCTACAGCGCTACAAGCGCACTAAACTGCAGGAGAGGATCTTAGGAGTAAGTTAGGCAGCGGCCTCGTCGTCGTCCTGGCCGGATCCCTCCTCTTCAAGCTCGCTCCCCTCGTCGTCGCCCTCGTCCTCCGCTGCGGCCCGCTTAAAGCGGCTGTAGAAGTCGTCCACTTGGTCGCGGACGGAGTTGGAGGCTTTCCACCTTTCCTCCCCCTCGAGGGGCTCGGTCACCGTCGCAAGGTCGAACCCGGGCTGGAGGTGCACGAGGTTGGAGAAGATGCGGTCCACCGACACCGCCAGGAGCTGGCGGCACTCCTCCTCGACCACGTCGCGGAGCTCCGCGGCGGGGCCCTCGAGCGCCGTGAAGAGCTGCTCGAAGTACAGGAGGTAGGTGGCGGCGTCGGAGTGGCCTTGAGCCGGGACAGACGGCGCTTCTGCTCCCAACTTCGCAGCGAGCTCGCGGCTCCGGCCCGCCAGGGCCAGGAACATGCGCTCCCGCTGCTACGACAGCACCTGCGCCGCCTTGGCGCTCTCAGCGGCCTCCACCGCCTTCTCCACGGCAGGGCCCACCTGCTGGTTCATCTCCTCCATGTCGGCCATGAGGGAGGCGAGGTCCTGTTCCGTGCGCTTGCGGGCCTCCTCAGCGGCGCGGCGGCGATCCACTTCGCGCTTCACCTTGGAGACGAGGGTGGCGTTCATGTTCTCGAGCTGGTGGATCCGGGCGCCGCTCTCGCCAAGCTTCTTCTTGAAGCGGGTCTCCTGCTTGGTGCATTTATCGGCATAGTCCCGGGAGACGGCGGCGCGGTACGCCTTCTCCCGGGCCTGGAACTCCGCCTCGGCCTCCGCCTTCTGCTCGGCGAACCTCTTGTTGAAGCGCTCCACATGCCCCTTGTGGGTAGCCACTTCGCGTTCATACTTGACGAGAGCCGCGGCCAGGCCCTCTTCGCGGGCCTCGAGGGCAGCACGCTGCCCCGACAACTCCTGCTCCCGCAGAGCGAGCTGCTCGTCGCGGCGGCGCACATCCTCCTCGCGCTCGCCCAGGCTCCGTCCCCTGGCCTCCAAGCTCGCGCGGATCTCGTCCAGGGCGGACCGCACAGTCGCGGAGTCGGCCAGGATCTTCTTCTCGAGCTCGACGAGCTCGCTGCGCTTAGCCGCCAGGGAGTGCTCCACGGCCTCCCGCTCGGCCCTGGCTGCGGCCAGGTCTTCTGCCGCTGCCCGGCGCTCGGCCTTCAAGGTCTGCAGGAGCTCCTCGGCGTCCCGCGCAGCGCCCTCGCGGACCTCCTCAGCGAAGCGCACCGCCTCCTCGCGCTCCGCCTGCAGAGCCTGGTCGCTCTGCCTGCGGGCCTCCACAGCCGCGTGAAGAGCGGCCCAGGCCCCCGCAAGCTCGTCCCGCTGCTGGGCGAGCTTCCCGTCCTCGAGAGCGAGGTGGGCCTCCAGGCCCTCCAGCGACTCTCTCACCAGGCGGAAGGCGACATCGCGTCGCCCCCTAGTCCAGTCCCAGCCGCTGAGAGATAGGGCCTGGGATGTCTTGCGTGGCGCGGAGGGCCCGGCGCCGGTGTCGAGCTTGGAGGAAGAAGCCTCCGCGTGGGCCTGGGGGCTTGGAGGCAAATCCTCCGCCTCGGCGCCTGTGCCCTGCGCCTCGGTGTCGCCTCGCTCAGGCGGCACCTCCTCAGTTGCTTCCGGGGCAGAGGAGGTCTGCCCCATCGCCGTTGCCTCCTCCACCCTAGCGGGTGGCGGGGATGGCGGAATATCCTCCCCGCTGGCCTCAGGCGCACTCGGGGCCGACGCAGCGCCAGCCGCTGCTTTAGGTTGCGCCGGAGGGGTTGCCGCGCGGGGCGGAGTTGGCGCCCTCTCCAGCTGCTCCTCCATGTGCTCCTCCTCCGGAGGCGGCTCAGGCGCCTCCGCCTGAGGCATGTCCACCTGAGGGCCTGCAGAGGCCTCCTCCTCAGGCCTCGCGGCCTCATCTGCCGCGGCCTCGCCCGCTTCGGCCTCGGGCGCGGCCTCGGGAGCGGCCTTCTTCACATCCGCAGCCTTGCGGATCCTGCGGCGCTTCGCGGGCGCTGGGTCGCTGGCGTGAGACGAGGAGACCGGTCAGGGGAGGAGACAGGCAGAAAACCGAAGGAAAACGACAGAACCCAAGAGCACTTACTTGGACTTCTTCGCGCGGGTGTCGACCCACGCCATACCAGACGCACGCCATGAGGGCGCGGTCTGGCCTCCTGACCCTTCAGGAGCCGCCTCCGCCTTCCTCTTGAGGGAAGCGCTCGGGGGCTCCCCGGCAGGCCTATCATGGGCCGCCTTGGTCCGAGGCTCTCGGCGCCCAGCCTCGGCCTCCTCGCCGTCGCTGGACGAAAGCTCGTAGACCTCCGCGGTGGGTGGCGCGGCTTGAGACGAGCTCGCCCCGCCAGCGGAGGGCACCGCCTCCGCCTCCGCATAACCGTGCTCCGCCTCTGACGCGTACGGAGACTCGGCAGCGTCCCCGTCCTTCGCCACGGGCATGGGCCCCTCCTCCTCTTCCTCCTCCCCCGCCAGGCCCAGCGCGGTGAATGAGGGCATCTGCGCCAGGGTGGCCTGGCGCTGGTCCGGAACCTGGTACAGAGGCCTTATCGCCACAGGGACCGCCGCGGGCACTTCGGGGTTGACGAAGAGGCCGCCCATGATGGTGGCGACGACGGTGGGGCGATGGTCGCAGGGGTGGAGCCGCATCGGGTCCGTGAGCCCTGAGTACGCCCACATCGGCTTCTTGTGCGCCTGAAGGGGGGCGATGCGGCGCCTCACGAACTCCTCCGCCACCATTTGGCCGGTGAGGCCGTGCTCCCGCCGTCACGGGCCTCTCGCCGCTCCAGGACATGGGGATGTAGATATCCCCGATGCCGTCAGCGATGCGAAAGGACACGCAGCCCGTCCGCTCGGTCTTCGCGGTGTTCCGGAGCGCGTAGAAGCTCCTGAAGAGGGCCACCGATGGCCTCACCCCCAAATAAGCCTCGCACAGGAAGGCGAAGATGGAGAGGATGAGAACGGAGTTGGGGTGAAGGTGCAGGAGGTGAATCTGATAAAACTCCAGAACGGCCTCGAAGAATGGCGAGTACGGAGGCACCAGCCCTGCAAAGAGGGTCTGGAGGAAGATGGGGTAAAAACCCGCCGGAAGACGGCCGAACCTCGCCGCCCGGATGGCGGTGGCGCCGTGCTCGTTGGTCTTTCCGGCCACCAGATGCTGGATCTTGTCCAGCGCCGCAGCATCGACGCGCGTCCCAATCAGGGCGGGGCCGAGCGTCTCATCCTCCTGCGCATCCTGGCGGGCCGAGGTCATCGCCGCCTTGCCTTTGGATCCCCCCATTGGCGGAGCAAGACGGAGGCGCGGCAGAAAGAAGGAAAGGGGAATGCTCGCCGGAGAGGAACGGAGTTCGCCGGAGACGAAGAGCTAAGAGGCCGAGAGCTGGAAGAATGGAGGCGCAGAATGGGAAGCAATGACTGCGATTCAGACCGGCGCGCAGCTTTATACCGCCGTCGGGCAGTTACCAAGGCGCGGTCGTGGTGATCGTGGTGGGACCCCCCACTACGCACGTTTCTACCGGAGAAACCGAGTCGCCGCAAGTTTATCTCCAAGTGACGCGTGTCACGGGCAGGCCGGGCGTTTTGGACCCGCGACGCTTCGTCTGGGCCCGATGGGCCTCGCCGTGCCCGTCGTGGGCCCGGGGGCTACTGTCGGCCCAGTGGATTCTAGGGTGTGAAGAGCCCACTCTCCACGGCCCTCACACGCGTCGATGCCGACGAAACGACTAAGGACCAAGCGGAACGCTTGAGGAGACCCTCGAGGGGAGAGCTCTCTCGAGGGGACTTGAGGGGGCAGCGAAGGGCCTGAAGGGGCTCCCCCTGAGGCCGCCTCCCGGCAAGGCTTTCCTCCCTTGAGGAGAAGTCAACACAACTCCCTCGGCAGGGCCTCCCGGACCCTGCGGGAATACTTCGCTACGAAGGAACCGCTGCAAAGCGCACATGGCCTCTGCAGTAGCCGCAGAGTGACGCGCACGCCTGCGCGCGATGACGACGGCGCCGCAGTTGCCGTTCTGGTGATAAAAGGAGTCAACAAAGCGCTGTGTCCCCTGCGCCGCCACCAAGGCTTTCCTCTTTGGCGATAAAGCGGGTGGCCGGCGCAACGCTCCAACGGCGACGTCACCGTGGGCACCCCCACGATCTCTGCAGCACCAGCTGTCCATCCTGCAAAGACAGAGGCTGCCCTGCCACGAAGGCAGGCTTTACGACCATGGACCAAGTCCATGGACAACCGAGCTGCGGTGCACCCCGCTCCTCCGCATCGTCGCCATGTGGGAACCCTTCCATTGCGCAGGACGCAGGGATGAGGCCCGGGGCGCCTATATAAGGAGCAGGGGCGCCACCGTAGAGAGGGATGGGAAAAAACGAGCCACTTACCCGTGTACACCCTACTATAGCCTAGCCAAGCTTAGCGAGCCGGAGGAGGAAGAAGAGCTCATCCTCCCCTCAAGCTCCGCATAGCCGCTCGAGAGCCCTCGGCAAGCTCATTGTACTGTTCCTACCGCAGTGCAATACAGACAGGCAGGAGTAGCGGTTTTACCTCACCCTGAGGGCCGTGAACCTGGGTACGGGCCGGACTCCATCTCTGTCGTGCTGTTCCTCCGCAGGCTCGACGAGCACCGTCGCCGAGCCGGCCGTAGGTTGTTGACCAACGTGTTCAGTCCCGTTCACGAACTTCTCCCCCGAGGGTGGTCATCCCTGTTCCGTGGGAATCACACCTCGACAAATAATTTTAATATTGAAAGATTTGTTTTTTAACACCAAATGCAACTAAACTTTGCAAACTAAATGATATTACTGTAGGTAAAACAAAAATGAGAGAAAGAAAGTTGTTTAGCACTTTCATGCATTTAAAATGCACTTGTTAACAAGGTTGATCAAGTCTTGCCACCAAATGAATTTTATATGACATAAAAGATTTAAACTTCACTGGACACTCATGTTACCTTGTATCGTATTGGTATGGATCCAATCATAAGAGTTTTGTATTCTTCTATATAAGGACAATCAATACTTCCCACTTTAATAGATCTCACATTGGTAATTGTATTAACTCCACGTATTTTATCCAACCTCTTGTGAAAATAAACAGTATGTTCTTTGTCATTCACATTGAAAGGTACTTTTCCTTTATTGCAATCAATAACAGCCCCTGCAGTATTTAGAAAAGGTCTCCCAAGAATAATAGACATATTATCATCTTCAGGCATTTCAAGAACAACAAAGTCAGTCATAATCAAGCAATTAGTAGCTAATTGAACAGGAACGTCCTCACAAATGCCAACAGGAATAGTAGTAGATTTATCAGCCATTTGCAAAGATATATCAGTAGGTACCAATTTATCAAGGTAAAGTCTCTTGTAAAGAGAGAAAGGCATAACACTAACTCCTGCTCCCAAGTCACATAGAGCAGTTCTAACATAATTATTTTTGGAGCAAGGAATGGTTGGTATACCTGGATCACCCAACTTCTTTGGAACCTTGCCATTAAAAGAGTAATTAGCAAGCATAGTAGATATTTCCTCATTAGGAATTTTCCTCTTGTTAGAAACAATATCTTTCATATATTTAGAATAAGGAGGCAACTTAATAGCATCAGTCAAAGGAATTTGCAAGAACGAAGGTTTCATCCAATCACAAAATTTATTATAATGTTCTTCTTCTTTGGTTTTAGGTTTCCAAGCAGGAAAAGGCATTTGTTTTTGGACCCAAGGTTCTCTTTCACTACCATGTTTCTTAGCAATAAAATCGTCCTTAGTGTACTTTTTATTTTTAGTTTGTTTTTCAGGTTCCTCTTCTATTTCTTCCTTATCCGAATTACCATTCTTATCATTACCATTGGCATTATTATTATCATTGTTAAGTTCATTACCACTTTCAGTTTCAGCATCAGAAACAGATATACTATTAGGATTGTTAACAGGTTCAGAGAATTCTATAACTGTTTTATGTTTCTTCTTCTTTTTCTTAGAAGGGGCACTAGGTTCATTTACTTGTTGAGAATCTTGTTCAATTCTTTTAGCATGCCCCTCAGGATATAAAGGATCTTGAGTAGATTTACCACCTCTAGTTGTTAATTCACAAACATGTTTTTCTTTATCCCTAGAGGCATTCATTAAGATTTCTTTTTGCACTTTAGAAAGTTGATCAATTTGAGTTTGAACCATATGAAAATGTTTAATAAGTATTTTAACATCATTGGAGGTTCTATCAACAATATCATGCAAGTTACTAATAGCGCGAGAGTTTTCTATTAAATGATTCTCAATTCTCATATTAAAATTACCCTGCTTAGCAATAAAAGTGTCAAATTCATCTAAGCATTGATCAGGAGGTTTAGAGTAAGGAATATCCCCATCATCAAACCTTTGGAGAGAGTGTACCTCAATTATGGGTGAAGGAGGAATTGGCTTACATAATTCTTCTATAGGAGGTAAATTCTTCACATCTTCAGATTTAATACCCCTCTCTTTAAGAGATTTCTTGGCTTCCTTCATCACTTCTTCATCTAATTCAATCATACCTCTCTTCCTTGGTGTTGGTGTAGGTGTTGGAGTAGGTTCAGGAATATTCCAATCATCACAATTCTGGCTTATCTTAGCCATTAATTCCTCAGCTTCTTCTGGAGTTCGTTTCCTGAAAACACAACTAGCACAACTATCCAAATATGTCCTAGATTCAACAGTTAGTCCACTGTAAAATATATCAAGAAGATCATTTTTCTCTAAATCATGGTTCGGCTGGCCTCTTCTTAGAGAGCAAAATCGTGTCCAAACATCAGGCAATTTCTCATCCTCTTCTTGATTAAAGTTATAAATCCTTAGCAAAGCATCACGTTGAGCACTAGCAGGAAAATATTTCCGAAAGAAAGTATCAAGCAAACCAATAGGACTAGTAATGGAACCAGGAGACAAATTATTATACCAAGTTTTAGCTTCTCCTTTTAATGAGAAAGGAAATATTTTAGTGACAAAATAAGTGCGCATCTTTATGTCCTAAGAAAATATACCACTCAAATTAGAGAGTCAATTCATGTGTTCTACAGCACTTTCATTTTCAGTTCCACAAAAAGGTTCTCTTTCAACAATAGCTATGTGAGCCAAATCAATAGAGAAATCATAATCTTTTTCTTTAATGTTTATGGGAGATGTAGCAAATTTAGCATCAGGAGATAATTTATATCTAACAACATGTTTTTCAAGAAGGCTTTTCATAGCGGTAGCATCTTTAGTAGCATTAATCTCATCAACAAAATCATCATCAAGTTCCACATAAGTTTCATCGGGATCATCAGGAAAATACTCTCTAGACTCAGGTGAACTAGCAGAAGTATTAGAATTTTCAGCATTTTCAGTTTGTTTTGATTTATCAATTATAGCATCTAGAAAAGGTCCTAAAGAACCATTTTCATCAAGCACAGTAGAAGCATCATCACAAATTTCAGAAGCATTTTCAGATTCAGCAGAAGTAACAGTACGAGTAGCATGCAGCGGTGAAATAAGCTTACTCATCACAGACGGAGAATCAAGTGCAGCAGCGGAACTCAGAGTTGTACCTTTTCTTGTTGTGGATGGCAGTATGGGAAACTTCTTATCACCAGGCTTTCCCATGATGAATGAATTCCAGAAAGCAGTATCAATCTCAGGTGAACTTATAAATAAAGCTATGCTCCCCGGCAACGGCGCCAGAAAATAGTATTGATGACCCACAAGTATAGGGGATCGCAACAGTCTTCGAGGGAAGTAAAACCCAAATTTATTGATTCGACACAAGGGGAGCCAAAGAATATTTATAAGCCTTAACAGATGAATTGTCAGTTCAGCTGCACCTGTGAATAGACTTGCTCAAGAGAGATTATCGGTAGCAACAGTTTTATAGTAGTGACAGTAGTGAAATAGCAGCAGAAGTTGAAATAAGACAGCAGTAGTGATTATAGTAGACAGCAGGATTAAAATACTGTAGGCACAGGGACGGATGAACGGGCGTTGCATGGATAAGATAATTCATGTAATATCAAGACATAGGCATTTGCAGATAAATAAGATAAAGCATCCAAGTATTTATTAACCATAGGCATGTGTTCCAATTTAGTTGTGCGTGCTCGCAATGAGAAACTTGCACATCATCTTTTGTCCTATCAGCCCGTTTGCAGCGGGGCCTCAAGGGAATCTACTGGTAATTAAGGTACTCCTTTTAATAACGTACCGGAGCAAAGCATTAACACTCCGTGAACACACGTGATCCTCACATCACAGCCATCCCCTCAGGCTGTCCCAATTATTGTCACTTTGGGGCCTTCGGTTCCGGACAATAATATGTGTATACAACTCATAGATATGATCTAAAACATTGATTATCCTCATGATACAATAACATGTTCAGATCTGAAATCATGGCACTCGGGCCCTAGTGTCAAGAATTAAGCATAACAAGTTGCAACAATGACGTAAAACACCGATAACGGATACTAGGCACCATGCCCTAATGATATTACAGCTATTACATGAACGATCTCATCCAATCCCTACCATCCCCTCAAGCCTACAGCGGGGAATTACTCACACATGGATGGGGGAAATGATGATGGTTGATGGAGAGGCGTTGGTGATGACGATGGTGATGATCCCCTTCGATTCCACGTCCCGGCGGAGTGCCGGAACAGAGACTTCTGGTCCCCGAATTGAGTTTCGAGGTGGCGGCGGCACACGGAGGTGTTTCTGGGAAAAGTGATGAACGCCCCCTCGTTTTTAGGTCAGAGGGGGTTTATATCCGAGAGGGGGGCGCGAGGAGGCGACCGAGTCGGCCTCATGGGGTGCTGGCGCGGCATGGGGCTTGCCGCGGCAGCACCTCATCTGGCTGGTTCGTGGCCCCCCTCCGTCAGGTCTTCTGGCTCCGTGGGTCTTCGGGCAAAATAGGGGTTTTGGCATTATTTCTGGTATTTTTCCCTAAAGTTGAATTTATGCACAAAAATAAGACACCAGGGCAATTCTGCTGAAAACAGCGTTAGTCCGTGTTAGTTGCATTCAAAACACACAAATTAGAGGTAAAACAATAGCAAAAGTGTTCGGGAAAGTGGATACGTTTGGACGTATCAAAGGCTGACGCTGAGGCCGGCCCGTCGTCCCAGGATTCGACGGAGCCCTGGGACACTACTTTCAACAGGGCGATGAACGTTTACAAGGCTAGGGACAAGACCGTGGTGCCAACGTCAGCTGGCCGTGTGTCCGGCTTTGGTACGAGCATGAAGTTCCTCCAGTACTACAGCACAGACGGCGGCCAGACGAGAAGGCAGAGGAGGAAGCCGACTAGGGATAGCGCTGAGGTTCTGGAGCTAAGGAAGAAGGTGGAGACACTGGAGCAGGAGAAAGTGGACTCCAGCACGGTGAACCAGTTGGTGAAGTAGAGGATCGATGAGCTCTTCCCCCCTGGGTTGATGGAGGGATTAGCTGCTTGGAATGCGGCAGGCCTAGTTAGTCCACGACATCTTCTATAATTAACTATGCCTTTGATGACTGCCATCTCATGATGCCCAACATGCATGTGTTGACTCTCAGGACACGCCTTGCATACTCCTGCATACGGTGCGGGCCGGCGGCGAGTTGGTGGATGTTGCTAAGGGCACGATCATACAACCAAAGAGTAGCCTAATGCACAACCAATGCATGAACGAGGCCGTGCTGAGAATCAAGTTGGATGAGGTATTGCCTCAGTTTCAATACATCGATCCCCCAATCCAACCTGCGGGAGCCGAGGATGAGCACATGGTCCTTGGAGCCTGCGTCATGTGGCTCATGGAATGGCCAAAGAGCCAAATTCGTCTTGGGGGGGTCAGACGCACCTCCGGCGCCACCTCGAAGCCGCCACAAAAGGTTAGGCCCTCTATCGTTCAGCCCTCATCGAGGCCGCCACATATACCTGTTGTGAACGAGTCGGCGCCACAAGCACCCGTTGCCAGCACTCGGAAGGAAGCGCCGGTCGTCGCCACCACAAGCCGGCACCAAATACTGTGGGGAGTGTCTGCACCGCAACAAGCCAAAGACAAAGCCGTTGCGCCTCAACTTCAAGTCATCGACGATGATCATGATGATGATAATAATAATAATGGCGACGACGTCGATGGCTTCCTCAACACTAGCGCCTTGGATGGTTCGTAGATGCCTCCTTTGGATGACGAACACTTCCGCGGCCCCCGCAGTATGCCTATTCGTCCCACTTCATGCTCGCAGCGCCTGAACTTCAATGGTTTATCTCAAGACACGCCTCCGGAGGCCGGCGATCAAGCTGAACAGGCTAACATTTTCAGCCCTGGCACACTGCATAAGTCGATTCACGATGTGCAATCCCCAGAGGTGAAGAAGAAGCACAGGAAGAGAAGTAAGCCAGGTGCCTCTGCGAGCCAGCCAGCTCCTAGGACTGTCCGGGATGAACAAATGGTTCCACCACGTCGTGGTGGCTTGACCCGAATGCATGAAGCTGGTAAACCGATACTGCCTCCGAAGCTGCTCCGCGTCGCACAAGGATCCATGAAAGCTTTGCATGATGCTATCTTGACGCTAGAGGGCATCCTTCTTAAAGATGAGGACCCAAATTACCCGGTGTTCATGTGCAAGGTGCCAAAGGGCGTGAACTTCGTCGATGAAGCCCCTGCGGATGTAATCTTTATAGCCTTCGAGGACGTCTTCAAGCTGTTTCACTCTAGACGGCTAGACTATAACTTGGTCCGTCTATACGCGCTCAATCTGGCGGTGAAGATCAATAGAGAGACAAACCCGTACGTCGCGGTAGCGGATCCCTACTACATGCGTGACAGCCAGCTGGTTGAAGGATCAGGGAGACGGATCATGGCGAGGGAGTACCTCCAAAGCTTCATGCTGAAAAACATGAGCAAGAACAGCCATCTTGTGCCTTTCTTTTGCAAGTAAGTACACATCCACTCGTCGATGTCGTAACTTATGTTTTCCCATAGAGTCGTTCCATTGCTTATCATGAATTTCCTACATTCCGTTTGAATTGCGTTAAGCAGGGACAAGTACGCAGTACTCATCGCCGTAAACCCGAGGTGGTCCATTGCCACTTATTTCGACTCGGGGAGTTCGGTTATAAAGAAAGACTACACCCGAATAAAGGGTGTTCTCGATGAGGCCCTCGAGATCTACGCCCGTAATGGAGGCACCTTCGAAAAGAAGTGTGAAATCTTCAAAAAGGACAAGACACACAAGTTCAGGCATGTCACCGACTTCCCTTGCATCAAGGAAGACTCTGAGAGCGTGAAGGAGGTGTTCTACGTCATCCATCAACTTAAAGGGTATGTCGAGGAAGCAGATTCCATGAGGTTTCCACATAAGCTCCGGGAATGGGCCAAAAATTCGGGGGAAATCTCTGATGCTGATCTTAGAGAAGACTTCCATCGCACCCAGATGAAGTTATCACATATCATCCTCCAGGATGTCATGACAAAAGGGGGGGCCCTCCACTACCCTAGAGGTAGGATGTATTACAAAACTGTGCCTAGCTAGCTGCTTGCCTCACTCGCAAGAAGTGTTTTCTTTATTGCACTTAGATGAATTATTCACACTCTATTTATGTTATTAACTGATACTTACCAATCCATCTCCAGGTTTGACTAAGAGGGAGATCGAAGAACGCCTAGCATTGCAGTAGGACACCAGGACGTGGACGATGAAGGAACTGTACAAACCGTTCCCGGTGCCGATGCAGAACTAGGCTACGTGATCGTGCTCTCCCGCTGATCTTGCTCACCATCATCGCCGATGTGCTCTTTTTGATAACTATATGTATGAAATGATGAACTTTTGTATTTCGAGCTCCATTTGTATCATGACTTGTGTAAGATTCAGCATTTGTAACTATATGTGATGTGTCTAAGTAATGTGATGTGTCAAATATATCATGTTTCTGTTATTTGTGTATAAATCCTGTAATATACATGTATTTTCGTTAATATACCTGTATTTGTACAGCGGGCAGAAATATAATGAAAATTCCTGTAAATAATTCTGTGGCGCATGGCAAAAAAAAATCTGTGGCGCACCTATTTCTGTGGCGCACAGGACATGGATGCGCCACTGATAAATTTCTGTGGCGCACGGGAAACGATGTGCCACAGAAATGTGGCACTTTCTGTGGCGCACCGAGGGGGTGCGCCACAGAAATATAATTCAGTGGCGAGATTTCTGTGGCGCACCCCCCATTTCCCTGGGTGCGCCACAGATAGCCTTTTCCATGCGCCACTAGTAGCCCTTTTTCCACTAGTGTAGTTTTGAGTTTTCTGATTTGAGCAAGTTAAGTGACTCGAAAAAATTCGTCTTTACAGACTGTTCTGTTTTTGACAGATTCTGCCATCTATTTTGCATTGCTCCTTTTGCTATTTTTGAATGGATCTTTTTGTTCCATAAAATACCAGTGGCTGTAGCTAATGTCCAGTAGCATGTGTAATGGTTTTGTCCATGCAGAATATGAGAATTTTTGATTATGCACAAACCCTCTAATGAAGTTTACTTTAAGTTTGGTGTAGAGGAAGTTTTCAAGGATCAAGAGAGTGGATGATATGATGTGATCAAGAAGATGAAAAGAGCCTAAGCTTGGGAATGCCCCCGTGGGGCACCCAAGCATATTTTAAGAAGACTCAAGCGTCAAAGCTTGGGGATGCTCAAGGCATCCCCTTCTTCATCAACAACTTATCAGGTTATCTCTAGTGAAACTATATTTTAATTCCGTCACATCTTATGTGCTTTACTTGGAGCGTCTGTTTGTTTTTATTTTTGCTTTGTTATTTTTTGTTTTCTGAATAAAATGGATCCTAGCATTCTTGTGTGGGAGATAGACACGCTCCGCTTTTTCATTTGAATACTCCTATTCTTCACTTACATTTGTTGAGTATTCTTTTATAGCTACTGCAATACTTTCAGCTCTTATTTTTAATGCACCTCTTGTTCAGAGCTGTTAGTTTTCATATGTTATACTCTCTTGCTTCATTGTTAAATACTTGGAGAGTTTATGTTTAAATAAGTTGATTGGTGTTTGGTTGGAAACAGAAAATGCTAAATGTGGTAAATGGTATAAAGAAAAGAAACATGCTTTTATGAATTGTTATCTTGTATGTTGTGGTACTTGGCAATTGTTTTGAGCTCTCAAGTAGATCATGTTTAAGCTTTTACATCATGTAGTTAAAACCCATTAATGGAGAACTACCGTAGAGCTTGTTGAAATTTGGTTTGCATGTTTGGTATCTCTAAGGTCTAGATATTTTCTAGTAAAAGTGTTTGAGCAACGAGAAAGACAATGTAGAGTTTTATAATACTTGCAATATGTGTTTTATATACGTCTTGTTGTCATAGTTTATACTTGTGTTTGCTTCAAACAACCTTGCTAGCCAAAGCCTTGTACGGAGAGGGAATGCTTCTCGTGCATCCAAAATCCTTGAGCCAAAACCCATGCCATTTGTGTCCACCATACCTACCTACTACATGGTATTTTCTGCCATTCCAAGTAAATACTTCATGTGCTACCTTTAATTCAAAACTTACTATCCCTTATTTGTGTCAATGTTTATTAGCTCATGAGGAAGTATGTGGTGTTACGGATATCAACCTTGTCATTTGCTTTTAGACAGACTTTCACAACCGGACTAGTGGCATATACATCCGCTTATCCATTAACTTTGCAAAAAGAGCTGACAAATGGGGTGCCCAGTCCCAATTAATTACAACTTTAACCGCTGCAATCTCTTCACATTTTTGCCCTGATCTAATCAGCCGAGCAATGATAGTAGTTTTTAACTACATGTGTAAACAAAAGAGATAAGAGGGATGATCTACCTTGCTGGTAGAAATAACGTCCTTCATGGGAGCCGCTCTTAGAAAGTTTGGTTGACAAGGGGGGGTAGAGTGCCCATTACCATTCGTTGACAACGACAAACACCGCTCAAAACTTACTTTTATGCTCTCTATATGATTTCAAAAACCTATAAAACCAAGAAGATCTAGCACATGCTTGTATCCCTGCTTCCCTCTGCGAAGGGCCTATCTTTTACTTTATGTTGAGTCAGTTTACCTACTTCTTTCTGTCCCCAAAGCAAACACTTGTGTCAACTGTGTGCAACAACTCTTATATGCTTACTTATTGCACTTGTTATATTCCTTTGTGTTGAAAACTATCTATATGATATACATGTTCAAAAAGTTGAAAGCCAATGCTGAAACTTATATCTTCCTTTGTGTCGCTTCAATGCTCTTTTACTTAGAGAATATTGCTTTATGAGTTAACTCTTATGCAAATCTTTTTGATGCTTGCATGAAAGTACTATTCATGAAAAGTTTTTACTTATATGATGTAGTTGTTTACTCCTTGTCTATTTGTTAGCAAACTATAGATCATTGCTTTGAGTCACTTCATTCATGACACGAGCCTTACAATATTATATGATCAAGATTATGTGAAAGCATGTCACTCCAGAAATTATTGTTGTTATCGTTTTACCTACTCGAGGACGAGTAGAACTAAGCTTGGGGATGCTTGATACGTCTCAAACGTATATATAATTTCTTATGTTCCATGCTTATATTATACCAATTGCCTACATGTTTTGTATACATTTTATATGCTTTTATGCATTTTTTGGGACTAACATATTAACAAGATGCCACAGTGCCAGTTCCATGTTTTCTGCTGTTTTTGGTTTCAGAAAACCTGTTAAGGAAATATTCTCGGAATTGGACGAAACAAAAGCCAAAGTGCCTATTTTTCTCGGGAGGTTCCAGAACACCGAAGACGAGACGGAGTGGGGCCGAGGGGCGCCCACACCATAGGCTGGCGCGGCCAGACCCCCTGCCGCGCGAGTACCAGGTGTGGGGCCCTCGGGCCTCCACCGCCTTCGCCCTTTCGCCCATAAATACCCCCCGACGTGAAAACCTAAACAACCCGAACACTTTTCCAGAAACCCTTACGGAGCCGCCGCCGTCGTCAACCCTAGTTTGGGAGGGTTCAGAACCTCTTCCCGGCACCCTGCCGGAGAGGGGAATCATCACCGGAGGGCTCTACATCACCATGCCCGCCTCCGGACTTATGCGTGAGTAGTTCATCCTTGGACTACGGGTCCATAGCAGTAGCTAGATGGTTGTCTTCTCCTTTTGTGCCATCATGTTTAGATCATGTGAGCTGCCTATCATGATCAAGATCATCTTTATGTAATGTTACATGTTGTGTTTGCTGGGATCCGATGGATATTGAATACTATGTCATTTACTTCATAATATATCATGTTGTGTGTTGTTTATGATCTTGCATGCCCTCCGTTGCTAGTAGATGCTCTGGCCAAGTAGATGCTTGTGACTCCAAGAGGGAGTATTTATGCTCGATAGTGGGTTCATGTCTCTATTTAATCTGGGGGAGTGACAGCAACCTCTAAGATTGTAGATGTACTGTTGCTACTAGGGATAAAACAGTAGTGCTTTGTCTAAGGATAATTGTATTACTTACATTACACACTTTGCCAAATGCAATAATCTGTTGCTTGCAACTTAATACTGAAAGGGGTGCAGACGCTAACCGGAAGGTGGATTATTAGTCATAGATGCGGTTAGAACGGTCTATGTATATTGTTGTAATGCCCAGATGAATCTCATACTATACATCATGACTATAGTATATGCATCATTATGCAGTTCTTCATTCTGTCAATTGCCCAGCTGTAATTTGTTTACTCGCATGTATGATATTATTATTTATGGAGAGACACCACTAGTGAACTGTGAACTGATAATACAACCAACTGCAAACTGTTTCTTTAATTCTCTGCAAACATCATTTTCCACACCATACGTTTAATCCTTTGTTACAGCAAGCCGGTGAGATTGGCAACCTCACTTTTGAGTTGTAGCAAAGTTTCCTGATTGTGTTGTGCAGATTCCACCTCCCTTCAACGCCACTCTTCTGGCGCCGGGGAGACCTTCATTGTGTTCTTCATCTCCTACTGGTTCGATAACCTTGGTTTCATAACTGAGGGAAACTTGCTACTACGCTCATCACACCTTCCTCTTGGGGTTTTCCAACTCCTCACACCCGTGAGCATCAAGGGACTTTGTATGAAAGTCCCCAAAATCATCTAAAACATGTAAAACATTGATATAATAGTTCTAATAACATTCTAATATGATGATATAAGTTATATAAATGATGATATAAAATGCACGTATCAACTCCCCCAAACTTAAACCTTTACTAGTCCTCGAGTAAATAAGGACATAGATCATCACATGCATCAATGGACTTATGGTTGATAAATAAATACGGGCATAGTATCATCATCATGTTCAGTTGTAAAGTAAGATAAATGGAACTAAAACTCATATACATGTGGGCAATATAAGTAGAAGCTCTAGCAGCCACAAGACAATTGAACTAAGCTCTTATTCATACTCTTTTACCAATGATTTTGCTCTCTTTTGCAAGCATTATACTCTTTTATGCTTTGCTGAAATTTAAAGACAAGATAAACTCTCATGGGATAAATAATTAGAGGAAGACAAATGAAAGGATCAATATGATATTGTTATCACCTTGCCTCTCTAGTAACTAGTACAAACTTAAGTCATGGATATTTCAATCAAGTTCTTATGCTCAACACAACCTTTGTCTAACACTTTCCATGTCTAACCGAATCCTCGGGTGCCCACCTTTTCATTCACTTTTCAAGAGCATAAGTATTGAAACATCCATGATCATTAATTTCCTCAAAAGATACTAAAGTCCAGCAAGAGTGTTTCATATTTCCTTTCACTATCCTTCCTAAATATTTATTCTACAAGACCACATCTTCACTTTAAACTTATATACCTCATGTCATATTGACTTATTCTTTCACTTATTCTATTGATGAAATAATTCTACAAGTGTCCAACATACTCAAGTTAACCAAGTTCAAAGCAAGATGTGACTGAAACTTCTAGATATACCACGCACATTTGCATGAGTGTTACCCATAAATCTCCAAAACAAGAGACCCATGAATGACACCATACTTTAATATTCATTGATAAACCATAGGGGATACATGATAATGCTCAATGAGCTCACACAAGTCTAAGAGAGATTGATAACTAAACAATAAAAAGCGAAGCACACCATGACTAGATAGATATGATAAACTAGTAAAGATAAATACTAGGTTGAACTCCCCCAAGCTTGAGGTCCTGCCAGTGCCTCCTCTGCTGCAGCTTCTTCTTTTTCATAATCCTCCTCCCACTCTGCTATCTTCCAAGGAAAAGGCCTCCCATTGTGGAAAGATGTAGGTGGATCATTATACCTTAGGGAAGCAGCTTCTGCAATCTTCTTGAAGCGCTCTTCGTACTCGCAGTTTTGGTTTTCTACATCCCACATCAGAGTTTGATACCTATCCAACTCTGACATGACATGCAGATACCTATCCTCCAAGTCCTTGAGCCTCTCCTTGTACTCTTCAACCTCTTCTCCAGATCTAGATTCATGAAGTGGTGGGCATCAAGGCTGCGTTCAACAAACGTGTTGTACCTGAAGATCTTCTGTTCCAGTTCATCAAGCCTCTCTTCCACTGTCCCGACGGTCTTGGGAGCCTTCACCTCCTCCACGAGCAGCACTCCCTCCTTGAAGGACAAGGTCTTCAATGGTGCCATCACGGAGTTGAGGTAGTGGTTCACAATGCCTCCCTTGGTGGAGTCCTCTCCCTCTTGGTTGGATCCAAAGCTTCACATGGCTAAACCCTGACAGACAGAAAGAACCAAAACAAAGATCGCTCGAGAACGCTCGGTGCGAGATTAGATCGACGAAGAGGGGTATATATTGACGGTTTTTAGGGCAAGACGAAGCGTCGGAGTCCAAAACGAGACGAAACGGGACTCCGAGGGGCAAAAGGTGTGGGCCCACGCGGCCAAGGAATCTAGCCGCGTGGGGCCCCCTCTTTCCTCCCCCAGGGCTCTGTTCCTTCCAAGTTTCTTGTCCTATATGCTAATTTTCATAAACAATGATCTCCGTAAAATATTATGCAATTCCGAGAAACTTCCAAACACAAAAGTTACCAATTATTGATTGTGGGTTTCCAAAACTGCAGAGTTTCTCTCTATTACCTCCTCTGGTGTCTTTAAATCCATTTCTTCCACCATTCTGATGAAGCTTTTTCCTGCAATATAGTGTTTAAGGCGTTGTCCATTGACCACATGAGGTTTACCTTTCATGTCACCGTGAAGGCGAATGGCTCCTGAACGGTACACCTCCTGTATCACCAATGGTCCCTGCCCTTTTGAAGCTAACTTTCCTGCAGAAAACTTGAAACAAGAGTTGTATAATAAAACTTGATCACCTACTTTGAATTCTTTCTTCTTAATTTTCTTGTCATGCCAAATTTTAACTTTCTCTTTAAATAGCCTAGCACTTTCATAAGCTTCATTTCTCCACTCATCAAGTAGGTTGAAATCAAGAATTCTCTTCTCTCCAGCAGTTTTTAAATCAAAGTTAAGTTGTTTAATGGCCCATCTAGCTTTATGTTCTAATTCAACAGGTAAATGACAAGCTTTTCCATAAACAATTTTGTAAGGAGACATTCCCATAGGATTTTTATAAGAAGTTCTATAAGCCCATAGCGCATCATTAATCTTAAGTGGCCAATCAGACCTAGACCTATTAACTGTCTTTTCCAAAATGAGTTTAATTTCCCTATTACTTAATTCAACTTGTCCACTTGTTTGAGGATGATAAGGAGATGCAACTCTATGAGTAACATCATATTTTGCTAATGTTTTCCTAAGAATACCATGCAAGAAGTGAGAACCACCATCAGTAATTAAAAACCTTGGAACACCAAACCTAGGGAAAATGATGTCCTTCAGCATCTTCATTGCTGTGGCATGATCTGCACTTTTGGTTGGAATTGCTTCCACCCACTTTGTAACATAATCCACTGCAACCAAAATGTGAGTATGCTTTGTCTTTGAGGTTGGGAAAGGTCCCATAAAGTCAAAACCCCACACATCAAAAGGCTCAAGTGGTAAAGAATAATTCATAGGCATTTAATTTCTCCTACCAATATTTCCTACTCTTTGACATTTATCACAAGTTTTAACATATTCAGCACAATCCTTAAATAAAGTAGGCCAATAAAAACCAGATTGTAATACCTTTGCTCCTGTGCGATCTCCTGCATGATGCCCTTGATGACCCATAAGTATAGGGGGTGTATCGTAGTACTTTCGATAAATAAGAGTGTCGAACCCAACGAGGAGCAGAAGGTGCTGACAAGCAGTTTTGATGAGGATTTCACTGTAAACACTAGCAGACAAGTTTTTAATAATGCAGATAAATAAAGTGCGAGTAAATAGAGCGCGGCAATAATAATTGCAGCGAGTGGCCCAATCCTTTTTAGAGCAAAGGACAAGCCGGTTTGTTTACTTATGATGACCAAACGTTCCTGAGGACACACGGGAATTATGTCTAGTGCTTTCGCTTCATATAGATGATTAATCTTTAGTGTTTCGATAAGTGTTGTGTGGGTGAACCTATGCTAATGCACCGCCCTTCCTAGGACGAATACATACTTGTGATTATACCCCTTGCAAGCATCCGCAAATACAAGAAAGTAATTAAGATAAATCTAACCACAGCCTTAAACTCTGAGATCCTACCATCCCTCATGCATCGAGATACCAACGGGGGTTTAGGTTTCTGTCACTCCGGCAACCCCACAATTAATATTCGAATACACAATGCATTCCCCTAGGCCCATAAAGGTGAAGTGTCATGTAGTCGACGTTCACATGACACCACTAGAAGAATAGCACCACAACTTAAATATCAAACCATTAAATATTACTCAACATAGTTCACTACTAACATCTAGACTTCTCCCATGTCCTCAAGAACTAAACAAACTACTCACAACACATCATGTGGATCATGATCAGAGATGATATAATGATGGATAACAATCTGAACATAAACCTTAATTCAACGGTTCCACCCAATAGCATCAATAACAATAGTAATCAACACCGGGAGAGTTTCCCCTATCAAATACACAAGATTCAGCCCTAGATGTTACAGCGGGAACGGAGTGGAACGATGGAGATGACGGTGTCGGCGGTGGAGATGGTGGTGATGATGATCCCGATGAAGTGCAGCTCGATGACGGTGACGATGGCGATGATTTTCCCCCTCCGGGAAGGGATTTCCCCGGCAGCTTTTCAGCCTGCCGGAGAGCTTTTCTCTCTCGGTGGTTTCCGCCTCGTGGAGGCGGCGGCTCTGTTTCTGGTCTATCCCCCTTGTCTTAGGTTTTCGGGGGGATGAAGTACGTGAAAGGGCGATGCCAGACGTGGGCCAGGGCGGCCTCACAAGGTGCTGGCACGGCAGCAAGGGGGGTCGCGCCCACATCTCATGTGGGCCCCCTGGGGCCCACCTGGTTCTCCCCTTTTGGCTCCCTCCGGCATTTGGCAAAATAGGAACTTCCAGAATCTTCGTTTTGTATTCTGAGCTTTGCAAATATTGTATCTTGACGGTGCTTTTTCCAGCAGAATTCAGACTCCGGTGATCCATCCTCCAATAACATAAGTATCATCTCCAAATATGAAATATATCAATGAATAACAATAAATTATGATATAAAATAGTGATGCAAAATGGACGTATCATCTCCCCCCAATCTTATACCTCGCTTGTCCCCAAGCGAAAGCTGAACTCAGTAAACATGACCACAGGTTTATGGAGTGAAGTGTTGATAAAGAATATACGGACAAAAAGCATCACATATATTAATACACAAATCATATTAGATATCAACTTCGTTCATATAACTCAACTTTTAACAAGTAAAGGGAAATCACAATAAGGTACATAGAGAAAACCATAGTTGGTGTTCGCAAACTTCGTTCTTGGTCAGAGAACAATGAACATACTGAGCTTACTTTATAAAACAGCCCTCTTTATTAGCTGCTAGCTCCAAAAGTCATATTTATTAGGTAACAACAATGTGCTAAACTAGAAAGAATAAAAGACATGATTAACAATATAAATGTATAAAGGGTTGAATCACAATCAACTCAAATGCTTGCTTAAGGTGGAAGGAGATAGGTTTACTGACTCAACATAAAGTAAAAGATAGGCCCTCGCAGAGGGAAGCAGAGATACAAGCATGTGCTAGAGCTTTTAGTTTTATAGGTTTTGAAATCATATAGAGAGCATCAAAGTAAGTTTTTGAGCGGTGTTTGTCGTTGTCAACGAATGGTAATAGAGTTCTTGTTATCTTCCATACTAAGTAAGTAGAGAGCGGTTCCGATTATTTAGTAACAATCATTTATAATATGCAATTATATAACTTGACACTCCTCCCAACCTTTGCTTTCACAAGCCATGGCTAACCGAATCCTCGGGTGCCTACCAATCAATCTCAATCCATGGAGGAGTGTCTATTTTTAACTTTCTCAACCTTTTGATATTATAGTGGTCTAACCAGCTCTTTGCAATATTAGTGACGAGCAGATGGAGCATGCAAGTCAAGGGTTACTCAATTAGCATGGAAGATAACAAACTCAACTATTATTTCCTCATGAGCTAATAAACATTGACACAAATAAAGGATAGTAGTTTTGAATAAAGGTAGCACATGAAGTATTTACTTGGAGTGGCGCAAAATACCACATAATAGGTAGATATGGTGGACACAAGTGACAAGGGTTTGGCTTGTCGGCCCAGTGGGATCCAGGGTGTGCAGAGCCCACTCTCCACAGCCCTCGCACGCGACAGTATCGACGAAACGACTAAGGACCTAGCAGAACGCTTGGAGAGACCCTCGAGAGGAAAGGTCTCTCGAGAGGACTGGAGGGAGCAGCGAAGGCCTGAAGAGGCTGCCCCCGAGGCTGCCCCTCTACAAGGCCCTCTCCCCTGGAGAGGAGTCAACGCACATCCCTCCACAAGGCCGCCCAGGCCCTGTGGAGATACTTCGCTATGAAGCAATCGCCGCAGAGCGCACATGGCCTCTGCCGCGGCCGCAGAGTGACGCGCGCATCTGCGCGCGATGACGACGGCGCCGCAGTTGCCATTCTGGTGATTAAAGGAGTCAACAAAGCTATGTCCCCCGCGCCGGACTACGAAGCTTACCCCTTTGGTGATAAAGCCGATGGCCGGCGCTACGCTCCAAGGACGACGTCACCGTGGGCGCCCCCACGATCTCTGCGGCGCCGGCTGGCCTTCCTGCGTGGACGGTGGCTTTCCTGCGTCACAGGCAGGCTTTACGACCGTGGACCGGGTCCATGGAGAACCCAGCTGCGGTGCACCCCGCTCCTCCGTTTCGTCGTCATGTGGGGACCCTTCCGCCGCGCAGTGCGCCAGGATGAGGCCTGGGACGCCTATAAAAGGAGAGGCAGCACCACCGTATCGGGGATCGCGTGATCGATCTCGGAGAACTTGGACACCCTACAGTAGCATAGTCTAAGTCGGACCAGCTCGAGGAGGAAGAAGACCTTAGCGTTCCCTCCTTGAGCTCCACTCCGCCATAAGGGAGCCCTCGGCAAGCTCATTGTACTGTAACCTCTACAGTGCAATACAGACAAGCAGGAGTAGCGGTGTTACCTCCTCCCGAGGGCCGTGAACCTGGGTACGGGCCGCTGTCCATCTCTGCCGTGCTGTCCCTCCTCAGGCTCGACGAGCACCATCGCCGTGCCGGTTGAGGGTTGTAGACCAACGTGTTCAGTCCCCTTCTCGAACTACTCTTCAGAGTGTGATTATCCCTGTCTCGTGGGAATCACTCGCCGACATTTGGCGCGCCAGGTAGGGGGCTGAGGCGCGTCTTCAACCTTCGATCAGCTTCCGCGCCATGACGGACACCCGCGCGACACGCGCCAACAGGCGCGCAGCGGATAGGGCTCATACAGAGCCCGGCACCGCCCCCACTCGTGGCCGCCGCGGCCGTCCTCGCACGACGGAGCGTGCCAACACCGGCCCGCACGTGGAGGAGCCCGAGAGCGGGGATCACCGTGACGGTGACCACCGCGACGACAGGGACGCCTCCCCGGAGCAGCACGACGATGCCGAGTCCTCGCATCCGTCTCGGCACCAAAGCGCGTCTTCTCAGGGACGCCCGGAGCCCACGCCGCACACCGCGCTCCGCATGGCCAAGGAGCTCCTCCGCTACCGGCCTAGCGCGGAGGCCCACGACCAGTGGCTGGACCGCCTTCACCACCTCGTCGACGTCGCGACGACGCGCCCCGCTCCATCGCGTTCCCTCGTCCACCACTCTGCCCGCACTGGAACTGCCGCGCCGGACGCGCCTCCGCCACCGCCGGGACCACCTCCGGTTGCAGCACAGAGGGCTCCCTCTCATGCGTCCTCGTCGCGCGACTGCCAAATCGTGCAGCGCGCCGCGCCTGACGCGCGAGTGGGGATGGAGCGCCGGAGGGACCTCCAGAACCGCCTTGTCGAGGAAATCGACCAGGCGGGGCAGCAGAACCGCAGGGCTCTCCAGGGCGGGACCGCCACATACGCCACCGGCTGCATGGCCTTCACCCGCGCTCTACGCCGCGTGGTATGGCTGCAGAAGTTCAGGCCTGCCCTCCCCAAGGGCTACGACGGGTCAAGCAACCCCATCGAGTTCCTACAGCTCTACACCACCTCAATCCAGGCTGCAGGAGGAGACGCCAAAGTCATGGCTAACTGGTTCTCCCACGCCCTCAGAGACTCCGCGCTGTCATGGCTCCTCAACTTGCCTGAGGACTCCATCGACTCATGGGAGGAGCTCTGCAGGCAGTTCGTCGCCAACTTCAAGGGCACCTACGAGCGCGCGCTCACCCACAACGACCTGCGCGCTATGGTGCAGAGCAAAGACGAGACCCTCCGCAAGTACATCCAGCACTTCAGCCAAGTGCGCAACAAGATCCGAACATCCCCGACACGCAAGTCATTGCCGCCTTCAGGGAGGGCGTCACAAATCGCAGGATGCCACGCGCGCTATCGAGAGCGCCTACAAAGCGGCCGCAATGGCCTTCCCGGCAGACGAGGACATGGAGCCTCTCGAGAGGCCTCAGAAGAAGAAACAGATGTTCTCCCAAGGGCAAGCTTCCACGAAGAGGGTGTCGCTGGGCACCAGTGGCTCGGGGGCTGAGGGGTCAGGGGCTAGCGTCACCATAGGCGCTGCCCTGCCTCCCAAATAGGAAAGCGCGCTCGTCGCCTTCCTTCGGGCAAATTCTGACATGTTCGCGTGGACTCCGTCAGATATGTCCGGTGTACCAAGGGAGGTGATCGAGCACCACTTAGCCGTGTGTCCAGACGCACGCCCCGTCAAGCAAAAAGCACGCAAGCAAGCCCCCGAGAAGCAAGCATTCATCGTCAAGGAAGTAGAGAAGCTAAAAGCGGCAAATGTCGTCCGCGAAGTCGCGCACCCCACTTGGCTCTCCAACGGCGTGGTTGTCCCTAAACCCGCTGGAGGAGGCCGACTCTGCATCGACTACACAGATGTCAACAAGGCCCGCCCCAAGGACCCATACCCTATGCCGAGGATAGACCAGATCGTGGACTCCACCGCCGGCTGCGACCTCCTCTGTTTTCTGGACGCCTTCTCTGGTTATCACCAGATCAAAATGGCTAAAGAGGACGAGGAGAAAACAGCATTCCTCACCCCTTGTGGTGTGTATTGCTACACTTGCATGCCTTTCGGTCTGAAGAACGCCGGCGCCACTTTCCAGAGGCTCATGACGATAGCCTTGGGAGCACAGATGGGCAGAAACGCAGAAGCATACGTCGACGACATTGTGGTCAAGTCTCGCGAGGGGGACACTCTCTTGAAGGATCTCGAGGAAACCTTCGCCAGCCTGCGCAAGGTGAACATCAAGCTGAACCCCGCCAAGTGCGTCTTCGGGGTACCTTCAGGCAAACTCCTCGGATTCCTCGTGTCCCACCGCGGCATAGAAGCAAACCCTGACAAGATCCAGGCCATAGAAGGGATGCAGCCTCCTCGCCGGCTCAAGGACATGCAGCGCCTACCAGGCTGTATGGCTAGCCTGGGCCGCTTCATCTCCAAGTTCGGCGAGAGAGCCCTGCCATTTTTCAAGATCATGAAGAGATCCGGCACATTCAAATGGACCCCTGAAGCGGACAAGGCTTTCTAAGGCTTGAAGAGGTATTTGGCCAGCCCACCAGTCATGGTGGCCCCCAGGACAGGCGAACATCTGAAGCTGTACCTATCAGCCACTCCTCAGACCGCAAGCGCCGTCCTGGTGGTCGAGAGGGAAGAGCCAGTACTCCTCAAGAAAAGCGCTGCCACTCCAAGCCCAAAGCCGCCCGACAAAGATCTTGGCAAAGGAGCAGTCTCCACAGACCCACGGCCAGGCCCACAGCCTCAAGTCGAGTCCGCTCCAAACACCCTTGCCGAGACCCCTCCACAGGCGGATCTCGACAAGGGCTTCGGAAAGAAGAGGCCGAGCCCTCTGGAGATACTATGCCCAGCCACTGGACCATGCACTTCGATGGAGCCTTCGCCTGCCGCAATGGCGGGGCAGGCGTTGTCTTGACCTCGCCCAAAGGCGACAAACTCTACTACGCTGTCCAGCTGTGCTTGACGATTGACAAGATCTCCAACAACATCGCTGAATACGAGGGCCTCCTCGCCGGCTTAAGGGCCGCCATCGCTCTGGGCGTCAAGTACTTACTCGTCAAGGGCAACTCCCAGTTGCTTGTCAACTTCTCCAACAAAAGCTACACGCCTAAAGACGACCACATGGCCGCGTACCTTGAAGAGGTCCACAAGCTCGAGAAGCACTTCAGGGGCATGGAGCTCATGCACATCCCGAGGAAAGAGAACCAGGAGGCCGACGACATCGCCAAGCGAGCCTCGCGAAGGCAAGACCAACAGGCTGGCGTCTTTGAAGAAAGACTCTCCAAGGCGTCCATAAAGCAGCCTCAAGAGACTACAGCCGTAGGCACGGATGAAGCACTCCCACCACCACCTGAAGCTGGAGCACCCGACTGTGGTCCTCACACAGGGGAGCGTCTGTTGCTGACGGCGGCTCACCAAGAATCAGGCTGGATTGACGAGCTCAAAGACTACTTGGTGAAAGGGATCCTCCCTGAGGAAGATGCGGAAGCAGAGCGAATCGCTCGACAGGCAAAATCCTACTGCATCCTCGAGGGAGACCTATACTGCAAGCGCCCAAATGGCATCACGCTCAAGTGCGTCCCTCCCGAGGAAGGCCGAATGCTGATCAAGGATATCCATAGCGGAGAGTGCGGCCACCACTCGTGTGCGCGCACCCTCGCAGGCAACGTCTTCGGGAGTGGGTTCTACTGGCCGCAAGTGCTTCAAGATGCAGTCACCATCGTCCAATCATGCGACGCCTGCCAGTACCACACCAAGCAAATCCATCAGCCGCAGCCGGCGCTGGGACTCCAGACCATCCCGCTCTCCTGGCCGTTCGCGGTCTGGGGGCTGGACATTTTGTGCCCCTTCCCGAGGTCGTAGGGGGGCTACCGCTTCCTCTTCGTGGCTGTCGACAAGTTCACCAAGTGGGCCGAGGTCGAACCAGTGCGCACCATACCAGCCGGGGCAGCCGTGAAATTCATCAGGAGCCTGGTCTGCCGCTTCGGAGTGCCCAATCGCATCATCACCGACAATGGCTCACAGTTTACCAGTGGCATCTTCCGCTCTTACTGCGAAAAACTCGGCATCAAGCTCTGCTTCGCCTCGGTGGCTCATCCACGAAGCAATGGTCAAGCCGAGCGAGCAAATGCAGAAGTCCTTAAGGGCCTCAAGACCAGAAGCTTCAACATCCTCAAGGGTCACGGCAAGGGCTGGATCGACGAGCTCCCATCTGTGCTCTGGTCCATGCGCACAACCTCTTCAAGACCCACGGGTGAAACGCCGTTCGCCCTTGTCTACGGAGCCGAAGCAGTCCTCCCCGCAGAAATCAAGCACGGATCACCACGGGTCCTTGCCTTCAACGAGGACACCCAAGAGGACCTCCACAACGACGACCTGCTGCTTCTCGAGGGACTGCGCCGCCATGCCGCCCTTAGAGCGGCAAAGTATCAGCAAGACCTGCGACGCTACCACAGTCGCCATTTGCGCTCACGCACTCTCGAGGAAGGCGACCTCGTCCTCAGGCGAATCCTCTCCAGAGAAGGCCTCCACAAGCTCTCGCCGATGTGGGAAGGCCCCTACAGGGTCTCTCACATCGCCAGGCCTGGCGCCGTATGCCTCGAGACGGAAGACGGCATCCCCGTCAAGAACCCGTGGAACATCGCGCATCTACACAAGTTCTACCCGTGATCATAGTCACGCCCGTGATCATTGTCACGTCAGACATTTTTTGTCTCTAGAGGAAAGCTCACGGCTTCACCTCCAAGCTTCTCAATGCTTCTCCTGAGGGCCAGCCCTCCGAGCTCTCCTGCTAACGAGCCACCGCAGGCCGCAGTGAACCTCAGCCACTAATGGGTGGTCCCCATGCCTCGACATGGAAGGAACGTTAGCTTGGCAAACCCAAGTGTAATGAACCATTTCGTTCCTAACTGAACTATGCGCTACGGCGCCATTTCGTTCCCAAGTGAACTACGCGCTGAGGCGCCGCTATGTAATATTTCGACGGCAAGTTTACTTTCGTCATTTACTTTTCCATGTGCGCTTCTATTCTTCCCATGCGCACCTCGCGAGCGGGGGCTGAGTACGGTGCCTGTGCCTCAAGAGCACCCCAGCAGCACTGCAAAATCCAAGAGATCCGAGCTCTGGCTAAAGGGCATGCTCCCGGATAAACGCCACCTCTCCAAAGGACCTTGGTACTTTCTCTCCTCGCGAGATACCCATGAGGAAACCTATAAGCGCGCATGAGTCGTTACTACCATGATCTAGCGTCTGGGTCTGCCTCTCTAACCTCCACAGGGAACAAAAGCCTCTCCAGGCTCGTGGAGGAAAAACTCCGCCCCTAAAGGAAAACGCATCGCCAAGGAAAGCCTACGCAGAGCGAAAACCTCGCGAAGCTAAGTTCCCTGCTCGCACCAAGAGAGTCTCTTCATCCCTCTCACGAGCACCTTCTGTCCCTCGAGCGTTTCTTTTCCCTCACTCTCCATGGACTTCTTGCACGTCAAAGGGGGGCCCTTGAGCATCGCGCCTCGAGGACTCCTACCTCTCCGAGCCTTAAACTCCCCCCGGCCTTGCCGAGTCATTGCTCGAGCATACGGCAGCGGCGGAGTCATAGCGCAAGGAGCAGGGCCCTAGCGACGTAGAGCGAAAAAAGGCATGGAGTTGAAGTAAAAGGCCCTCGAGGGGCACGCACACAAACTTAGCAGCATAGGCATAAGAAGTATATTACAAACCATGGAGCAAAAGTCTCTAAACCAAACATCTCGACAAGCGCCGCAAGCGCGTTACATTTCAGGGGAAGGTTAAGCAGAGGCCCCGTCGCTGTCCTCGCCGTCATCCTCTCCAGGCTTGTCCTCGGAGCCTGCCTCCTCACCGTCGTCCTCCCCCACCTCGGCCCGCTTGAAGCGGCTGCAGAAGTCGTCGACTTGGTCGCGGACCAAGTTGGAGATCTTCCACCCCTTCTCCCCCTCGAGAGGCTCGGTCACCGTCGAGTAGTCGAAGCCAGGCTGGAGGTGCTGGAGGTTGGTGAAGATGCGGTCGACCGCCACCGCCAGGAGTTGGCGGCATTCCTCCTCGACAACGTCGCGGAGCTCCGCGGCAGGGCCCTCGAGGGCTGTGAAGAGCTGCTCAAAATACGCGAGGTACGCGGCGGCGTCGGCGTTGCCCTGTGCGGGGACGGGCGGCGCATCCGCACCCAGCTTCACAGCGAGCTCGTTGCCCCGAGTCACCAAGGACTGGAACATGCACTCCCACTGCTGCGATAGCACCCGCGCGGCTTGGGCGTTCTCGGCAGCCTCCACCGCCTTCTCCACAGCAAGGCCCACCTGCTGGTTCATCTCCTCCATGTCCGCCATGAGGGAGGCGAGGTCCTGCGCCATGCGCTTGCGGGCCTCTTCGGCAGCAAGGCGACCATCCGCTGCGCGCCTCGCCCGGGAGTTCAAATTGGCGTTCATCCCCTCCAGCTGGCGGATCCGGGCGGCATCCTCATCGCGCCTCTTCTTGAAGCGGCCCTCCTGCTTCGTGAACTTCTCGGCATAGTCGCGGGAGACAGCGGTGCTGTACGCCTTCTCCCGGGTTTGGAATTCCTTTTCAGCCTCCGCCTTTAGCTCGGCGAACTTCGCATTGAAGCGCTCCACATGCCTCTTGTGGGTGGCCACTTCACGCTCATGCTTGCCGAAGGACTCGGCCAGGCTCTCCTCGCGGGCCTGGAGGGCGGCGCGCAGCCCTGACAGCTCCTGCTCCGCCAGCGCCAGCTGCTCATCGCGCCGTCGCACGTCGCTCTCGCGCTCGCCCAGGCTCTGCCCCCTGGCTTCCAAGCTCGCGCGGACCGCCTCCAAGGAGATCCGCACGGTTTCAGAGTCGGCGAGGATCTTGGCCTCGAGCTGGACGAGCTCGCGGTGCTTGTCCGTCAGCGAGTGCTCCACTGCCTCCCGCTCCGCCCTGGCCGCGTCCAGAGCATCCTCCGCTACCTGGCGCTCGGCCTGGAGGGGCACCAGGATCTCCTCGGCCTCGCGCACGGCGCCCTCGCGGACCTCCTTGGCGAAGCGCAGCGCCTCCTCGCGCTCCGCCTGCAGAGCCAGGTCGCTCTGCCGGCGAGCCTCCACAGCCGCGTGGAAAGCGGCCCAGGCCCCCGCAAGCTCATCCCGCTGCCGGGCGAGCTCCCCGTCCTCGAGGGCGAGATGAGCCTCCAGTCCGTCTAGGGACTCCCGCACCAGGCGGAAGGCGACGTCCCGACGTCCCTTGCTCCAGTCCCAGCTGCCTGGAACAAGAGCCTGAGAAGTCCCGCGCGGCGCGGAGGGCCCTGCGCCCGCGTCGAGCTTGGAAGAGGAGGCCTCCGCGCGGGCCTGGGGGCTCGGCGGCGAGTCCTCCGCCTCGGCGCCCGCGTTCTGCGTGCCGGCATCGCCCTACTCAAGCGGCGCCTCGTCAGGGGTTTCCGGGGCAGGAGAGGCCTGCCCCGCAGCCGCTGCCTCCTCCTCCGCAGCAGTGCTTGGCGGGGACGGCGGCAGGTCTTCTCCCACCGTCTCGTCGGCCTTTGGCGGGCTCGGGGTCGATGTAGTGCCAGCCGCGGCCTCCTGCTGCGCTGGCGGAGTCACAGCATGCGGCGGGGTGGGCGCCCTTTCCGCCTGCTCCTCAGGGCGCTCCTCCTCCGGAGGCGGTGCGGTCGCCTCAGCCTGAGGCGCATCCTCGTGAGGGCCTGCAGGGACCTCCTCCGTAGGCCTCGAGGCCTCATCTGCTGCGGCCTCTGGCGTGGCCTCCGGCGCGGTTTTCTTCACGTCTGCCGCCTTGCGAAGCCTTCGGCGCTTCGCAAGCGCCGGGTCGCTGGCAGGGGGCAAGGAGACTTGTCAGAGGGGAGCAGACGAGCAAAGATTGACGAAGAAAAGCCAAGTCAAAAACACTTACCCAGTCTTCTTGGCGTGGGTGTCAACCCATGCCATGCCAGACGAACGCCATGAAGGCGTGGTCCGGGCCCCGGATCCTTCGGGAGCCGTCTCGGCTTTCCTCTAGAGGGGAGCGCTCGTGGGCTCCCCGGCAGGCCTGTCGTGGGCCGCCTTGGACCGAGGCTCCTGTCGCCCCGCCTCGGCCTCCTCGTCGTCGCTGGACGAGAGCTCGAAGATCTCCTCAGTAGGGGGCGCGGCCTTTGACGAGCTCGCCCCGCCTGCTGAGGGAATCCCCCCTGCCGCCGCGTCGCCTTGCTCGGCGTCTGACGCGTAGGGCGACTCCGCGGCGTCTGGCCCCTTCGCCATGGGCATGGGCCCCTCATCCTCCTCCTCCCCCGCCAGGCCAAGCGGGGTGAACATGGGCATCTGCTCCAGCACCGCCAGGCGCGCGGCCAGGTTGAGCTGGTGGAGAGGCCTCAACACCGCAGCAACCGCCACGGGCACGTCCGGGTTGATGAAGAGGCCGCCCATGATGGTTGAGACGATGGCGGGGCGATGGTCGCAGGGGTGGAGTCGCATCGGGTCGGAGGGGCCCGAGTACATCCACATCGGCTTCTTGTGCGCCTGCAGAGGAGCGATGCGGCGGCTCACGAAGTCCTCCGCGATCATCTGGCCGGTGAGGCCGTTCTCCCGAAGCAGCCTCATGCGCCCCACGAGGTCTCCTATCTGCGGGCCCTGGAAGACCTGCTTGCCCCAGTGGGTATTCTTCACGGGCGGCGCCTCCGGGGTGTCGAGGAAGGAGCTCTGCGATTTGATGCCGATGAGGAACCACTTCTGCCTGAAGTCGTCCACCTTCTTCACCACCGCCGTGACGGGCTTCTCGTCGTTCCACGACATGGGGATGTAGACGTCCCCCATGCCGTCCACGATGCGGAAGGATACGCATCCCGTCCGCTCGAGCTTCGCGGAGTTCCGGAGCGCGTAGAAGCTCCTGAAGAGGGCCACCGAAGGCTGCACCCCCAAGTAGGCTTCGCACAAATAGGCGAAGATGGAGAGAATCAGGATGGAGTTGGGATGAAGGTGGAGAAGATGAATCTGGTAGAACTCCAGAACCGCCTCCAGGAAGGGCGAGTATGGAGGAACCAGTCCGACGTAAACGGTGCGGAGGAAAATGGGAAAAAACCCCGCCGGAAGGCGGCCGAGCTTGGCGGCCTGGATGGCGCTGGCGCCGTGTTCATTGTTCTTCCCGGCGACCAGGTGCCGGATCTTGTCCAGCGCCGTCGCATTGACGCGCTCCCCGATCAGGGCGGGGCCGAGCGCCTCTTCGCCCTGCGCGTCTGAGGGGAGCGTCCCCATCGCCGCCTTGCCTTTCGATCCTCCCATCGTTGGGGAAGGAGTGGAAAGCGGAAGGTCGAGGAAGAAGAAGGAGTTCGCCGGTGAGGGAAAGCTAGGAGGACGAGAGCGAGAAGGCAGGATGCGCGGAATGGGAGCGGTAACTGCTGTTCGGACCGGCGCGCAGGCTTTATGCCCCATCTGGGCAGTTACCAAGGCGTGGTCGTGGTGGGACCCCCCACGACGCATGTTCTGCCAGAGAAACCTAGTCGCCGCAAACTCACCACCGATCGACGCGTGTCTCAGGCCGGCCGGACATTTTGGACCCACGACGCTTCGTCTGGGCCCGATGGGCCTCGCCGTGCCCGTCATGGGCCCGGGGGCTACTGTCGGCCCAGTGGGATCCAGGGTGTGCAGAGCCCACTCTCCACAGCCCTCGCACGCGACAGTATAGACGAAACGACTAAGGACCAAGCAGAACGCTTGGAGAGACCCTCGAGAGGAAAGGTCTCTCGAGAGGACTGGAGGGAGCAGCGAAGGCCTGAAGAGGCTCCCCCCGAGGCTTGCTCTCTACAAGGCCCTCTCCCCTGGAGAGGAGTCAACGCACATCCCTCCACAAGGCCGCCCAGGCCCTGTGGAGATACTTCGCTACGAAGCAATCGCCGCAGAGCGCACATGGCCTCTGCCGCGGCCGCAGAGTGACGCGCGCGTCTGCGCGCGATGACGACGGCGCCGCAGTTGCCATTCTGGTGATTAAAGGAGTCAACAAAGCTGTGTCCCCCGCGCCGGACTACGAAGCTTACCCCTTTGGTGATAAAGCGGATGGCCGGCGCTACGCTCCAAGGACGACGTCACCGTGGGCGCCCCCACGATCGCTGCGGCGCCGGCTGGCCGTCCTGCATGGACGGTGGCTTTCCTGCGTCACAGGCAGGCTTTACGACCGTGGACCGGGTCCATGGAGAACCCAGCTGCGGTGCACCCCGCTCCTCCGTTTCGTCGTCATGTGGGGACCCTTCCGCCGCGCAGTGCGCCAGGATGAGGCCCGGGACACCTATAAAAGGAGAGGCAGCACCACCGTATCGGGGATCGCGCGATCGATCTCGGAGAAGTTGGACACCCTACAGTAGCATAGTCTAAGTCGGACCAGCTCGAGGAGGAAGAAGACCTTAGCGTTCCCTCCTTGAGCTCCACTCCGCCATAAGGGAGCCCTTGGCAAGTTCATTGTACTGTAACCTCTGCAGTGCAATACAGACAAGCAGGAGTAGCGGTGTTACCTCCTCCAGAGGGCCGTGAACCTGGGTATGGGCCGCTGTCCATCTCTGCCGTGCTGTCCCTCCTCAGGCTCGACGAGCACCATCACCGTGCCGGTTGAGGGTTGTAGACCAACGTGTTCAGTCCCCTTCTCGAACTACTCTTCAGAGTGTGATTATTGTAGGAGATATGCCCTAGAGGCAATTAATAAAGAGATTTATTTATCATATCTCATTTGTTCATAATACATTTTTTGTATCATGCTATAACTGTATTAAGCGGAAACAATAATACACGTGTGATACGTAAAACAACCAGGTCCCCAGTAGCCTCTATTTGACTGGTTCATTGTGCAATCGATGATCGAGGTTTCCCGATCATGTGACATGGCGTCTATTTGACAACGAAGTCATGTCGTTGGTAGAACGATGTGATGGACATACCCAATATTTGTAGGACGTAGTCATTACACCTTCGACCGTGAGATCTACTCTTATTGCTATTCCTGGAAGACACTTTGATTGCATCAAACGTCATATCTTACAAAGTGTGACAATAAAGGTGTCCCTCTCGGGTGTCGGAAAGGAGTATGTTGAGACGGGGGGTCAAGAGCGGGATTTGCCAGTCCGATAGCAGGATAGATACTCTAGGGCCCACTCGGTGAGATTATGTCAAACGAGCTTGCAAGCGTGTGACTAGGTCACCAGGACATAATATCATGGATGAGTAGAAGTTAGCAGTGTCGGTAACGAGATCAAGCTAGGTATGGAGATATCTATGAACGAGTCTCGGACGCGCTAAGTATCGCATGGCAAAAGGTTTAAGACTCAGACGTCTAGGTTCGGTCAGTAAAGTATTCGTTATCTCGCAGGGATTAATTCTGGGTATCCAAGGTCCACGAATTAGTCATTGATCGGAGAGGAGTCTCGATCATGTCTGGTGAGATAATCGAACCGCTAGGGTAACACACTTAAGGGGAGTCGACATTTTACCGGAAGAGAAAAATAGGAAAAGAGAGACCGGGAATGTCCCGGGAAAGTTCCGATGGAGATCGGGCAGCAACGAAATAGTTTTCGGAGCCGGAATAAATTATGTAATATGTATTTAATATTAATTAGTGTAATTAATAGTTAAATATATTTTATTTTAATTTTTTCTGAATTTTTAAAGGCAAAAATCCCTAAATGGGCCTTTTTGGGCAAAAGGGCCCATGAGGGGGGGAGGGAGTCCCTCCCAAGGGAGGGGCTGTTTCGGCCGGCCCCTAGTGGGCCACATGGGGCCCACTAGGGCCGGCGCACCATGTATGGCCGGCTGGGGTGTGGGATTAGTCCCACACCGCCAGCCTGGCAAGTTGGGCAGCCCCTGGCCTCCTATGTATATGGGGGTACCCTTGGCCTTTGAAGACACACCAATTTCTCTCTCTCTCTCTCCTTGGATCCCGTGACTCCCCAGTTTGGAGTTGCGCCGAGGATTAGTTTTCTCCACCACACGCACTCCGCCGTGCTGCTGGTCTCCCGGTCCCAGTCTTCCGCTGCTTCGTCCTTGGATCGGAGCCCGGAGTTCGTCGGCTTCACCGTACGTGTGTAACGCCCTGCGAGGCACCACGCTAGTGGTGCTAGAGGTCTGCTTCCTCTACACGGCATCGAAGTCTTCGTCGGCTTCATCGACAACGCTTGTGCGGGAGCGTAATCCCCGCTTTTCGGTCTACAAGAGGTATGTGCACCGACCCCCCTTCGTACTACTATATCTGCATAGTATAGATTCTGGCTAGTTTAAGGTTATCGCTGTTAGGAAATTTTTTGTTTTCTGCCTGCGATTCCCTTCAGTGGTATCAGAGCCGATCTATGCGTAGATATAGCTGTGCGCTAGCTGCACCCGTGTTTATCACGGGGACATCGTTCTTATTATTTGCTACCCTCTCGCGTGCACTTGCACTGCCGGCAGCATCGAGTTGATGAAGCGGCCCGGACCGACCTTACGCGTACGCTTACGCGAGACTGGTTCCACAACTGACATACGGCTGGTTCCGTATATGTGGCTGGCGGGTGTCTGTCTCTCTCTCTTTAGTTGGCTTTGCATTTTCAATGGAGGGCCCGAAAGGGATGAATAAATATGCAATTATTTGATCGTTGTTGTGGTCATAGGTTCGTAGGTATGAAGCGGTTCTATTTACGACAGCCCCAAGCCACGTAAAATATGCAAAAGATAAAGTAGAAGCGTCTAACTTTATTTTGCAGGGGCAATGTGATATGGTCAAGGTAGGTTTATTAAGTTGTTTATGAACTGTTGGCGCGAAGGAGACCATCGGTGCAAGGACCATATCACGTCGCATTACATTTGATGTTTTGAGTGCATCTTATATTGTGTGTATATATATATAGTATATATTAGTTACACGGCGGTAGTTATATAAGATGATCCCTCCAAAATACCATCTGTGTTCTCCCTTCGACGTGCACCACCAAGAAAGTTCTACGTTATGAGGCAGGCCGTGACGATCGGGTGTCAGACATATCGTCATTCGCATACAGTGGGTGTAAGCCATGTTGCACGCGCGTTTACGTTGAAGGTTATTATGGCGAGCCTAGCATGTACAGACATGGCCTCGGAACAAGGTGACCGAAAGGTCGAGCATGAGTCACAAAGTTGTTGTGATTGACATTCCGATGTCTACCTTTGAAGTTGTGTTGCCGGCTCTG
Organism: Poa annua; assembly: GCA_026929855.1. Lineage (NCBI taxonomy): Eukaryota > Viridiplantae > Streptophyta > Magnoliopsida > Poales > Poaceae > Poa > Poa annua. Next base: position 22,384,047 of record CM049439.1, on the reverse strand, counting down.
ATGATGAGGGGTTGCGCAATGGATTAGGGTCGTGTAATCACTAAAGCGATGAGAGGGATATTCGTTTTGAGTGGGAGTTCTTATAGTTATTTTAGAAAATACTTGAACTCAAAAATTTATGAACAAAGTCTTATGTTTTGCAAATTCCATTGTAGATGTCTCGCCCCTCCTTTAACCTAGGCCTGTTCCTTGAGAAAGAAAAGCTTAAGACCAATGGGTCAAACTTCATGGCCTGGTTCCGCAACCTGAGGATCCTCCTCACTCCCCACGGAGTGGCTTACGTGATTGAAGCCCCCCTGGGTGACCCTCCGGCAGATAATGCCTCCAACGATGAGAAGAAGGTCTTTCAGACCAAGTCGGATGATTCCTCCTTTGTCCAGAGTGGCATGCTCTATGCCATGGAAGCCGACCTGCAGAAGCGCTTTGAGAGGATGAGTGCCTTCGAGATAATTTCTGATCTCAAGGCTGTCTTTGCGCCGCAGGCTAAGGCTGAGAGATATGAAGCTTCTGAGCTCTTTTTCTCAGCCAAGATGGAGGAGCACAGCAGTGTGAGCGAGCACGTGGTCAAAATGTCTGGCTACGTTCAACGCCTAAACGCTCTGGAATGCAAGATTCCTGATGAGCTGGCGATTGATAGGGTGCTGCAATCGTTGCCCCCCAGCTACAAAGGCTTCGTCATGAACTATAACATGCAGGGCATGGCTAAGTCCCTGGGTGAGGTGTTCGTGATGCTCAAGACTGCTAAGGTGGAAATCAAGAAGGAGCACACGCTGTTGATGGTCAACAAGACCGTCGATTTTAAGAAATCTGGCGGCAAGGGCAGGAGAAACTGGAAGTCTAAGAAGGATGGCAAGCAAGTTGCCAAGCCTAAGACTAACAAACCTGGTCTCAAAGCCGGCATGGAATGCTTCTACCGCAAGGGAGATGGTCACTGGAAGCGCAACTGCCCCAAGTATCTGGAAGATAAGAAGGCCGGCAAGATTGTCGGAAAAGAGAAAGGTATATTTGATATACATGTTATTGATGTGTACCTTACCTGCGCCCGTAGCAATACCTGGGTATTTGATACTGGTTCTGTTGCTCATATTTGTAACTCTCAGGAGGAGTTGCGGAATAAGCGGCGCCTGGCAAAGGACGAGGTGACGATGCACGTCGGCAACGGATCAAGAGTTGACGTGGTGGCTGTCGGCACACTCCCTCTACATCTACCATCGGGATTAGTTTTGGTTCTGAATAAGTGTTATTTTGTACCGTCCTTGAGTGTAAACATTATCAGTGGGTCTTGCTTGTTGCAAGACGGATATTCGTTCAAATCAGTATCAAATGGTTGTGCTATTTCTATGAATGATATCTTTTATGTTAATGCTCCCGAGAGTAATGGTTTATTCTTGTTGAATCTCGATCGTAGTACTCACATCCATAGCGTAGATGCCAAGAGGATTAAACTTAGTAGAGATACCGCCATGTATATATGGCATTGCCGTCTCGGTCATATTGGTATAAAGCGCATGAAGAAACTCCATGCCGATGGACTTCTGGACTCGTTGGATTTTGGATCCCTCGACACATGCGAACCATGCCTCATGGGCAAGATGACCAAGACACCGTTCAATGGTTTCATGGAACGGGCATCGGACTTATTGGGAGTCATACATACAGATGTGTGTGGACCGATGAGCGTGTCGACACGCAATGGTTATCGTTATTTTGTTACCTTCACCGATGACTTGAGTAGATATGGGTATATCTATTTGATGAAACACAAGTCTGAAACATTTGAAAAGTTCAAAGAATTTCAAAGTGAAGTTGAAAATCAACTCAACAAGAAAATCAAGCACCTTCGATCCGATCGTGGTGGCGAATATTTGAGTTTTGAGTTTGGCACACATCTGAAGGCCTGTGGCATCGTGCCGCAGCTTACGCCAGCTGGAACGCCGCAACGCAACGGTGTGTCCGAGCGGCGTAATCGTACCCTATTAGATAGCGTCCGATCTATGATGTCTCTTACCGACTTGCCCGTATCTTTTTGGGGGTATGCGTTAGAAACAGCCGCATTCATTTTAAATAGGGCTCCGTCCAAATCCGTAGCAACGACACCATATGAGATATGGCATGGCCAGAAACCTAAGTTGTCGTTCCTGAAGGTCTGGGGTTGTGAGGCGTATGTTAAGAAACTACAGCCCGACAAACTCGAACCAAAATCGGAGAAAGTCGTCTTTGTAGGGTATCCGTGGGAAACCATAGGATACACCTTCTACAACCAAGCTGAGGGCAAAACGTTTGTCGCGAAGAACGGTACCTTTCTGGAGAAAGAGTTTCTCGCCAAAGGAGTAAGTGGGAGGAAAATAGAACTCGATGAGATCGTTGATCCTGAACTCGAAATTCCGAGTGGCACAACGGAAGCTGTTCCGGAAACGTCCTCCACAGATGGAGTGGGAGAAGATGTCGAGGGTGCTATTCTACCTCGTAGGTCAGGGAGATCTCGGATCGCCCCTGAATTGTATGGCAACATGGTTTGCACCGTCATGTTGATTGAACAAGACGAACCTACGAACTACAAAGAGGCTATGGCTAGTCCTGAGTCCGAGAAATGGCTTGAAGCCATGAAATCCGAAATAGGATCCATGTATGATAACAAAGTATGGACTTTGATGGAGATTCCCGAAGGGCGTAAGGCCATCGAGAATAAATGGATCTTTAAGAAGAAGATTGATGCTGATGGTAATGTGACCGTCTATAAAGCTCGGCTTGTCGCAAAGGGTTTCCGACAAGTTCATGGGATTGACTATGATGAAACGTTTTCACCGGTAGCGATGCTAAAGTCTATTCGGATTTTGCTAGCACTTGCCGCATATTATGACTATGAGATATGGCAAATGGATGTCAAAACAGCCTTCCTAAATGGTAACATTGAGGAAGAGTTGTATATGGTACAACCTGAAGGTTTTGTCGATCCAGAAAATGCTGGCAAGGTATGCAAGCTTTAGCGTTCCATTTATGGACTGAAGCAAGCATCTCGGAGCTGGAATCTTCGCTTTGATGAGGTGATCAAAGATTTTGGATTTGTCCAAAATAGCGAAGAGACCTGCATTTACAAGAAAATGAGTGGGAGCTCAGTTATGTTCCTAGTACTATATGTTGATGATATACTACTAATAGGGGATAATGTGGAACTTCTGAATAGCATTAAGAAATATTTAAACAGTAAATTTTCAATGAAGGACTTAGGAGAAGCTGCATACGTTTTAGGCATTAAAATCTATCGTGATAGATCAAGACGTCTATTAGCGTTAAGTCAGAGTACTTATATTGACAAGATACTGAAACGGTTCGGTATGGAGACGGCAAAGAAGGGTTTTCTACCGGTTGTCAAGAATAAGGTATTGAGCAAGGCTCAGTGTCCGGTGACGGAACATGATAAAGCCGAGATGGCTAAACATCCTTATGCTTCAGCCATAGGATCGATCATGTATGCCATGTTAAGTACTCGACCTGATGTAGCATTGGCTCTTAGTTTGACGAGTTGGTTCCAAAGTAATCCTGGAAAGGATCATTGGGTAGCTGTTAAAAGCATTCTTAAGAATCTCAAGCATACAAAGGAAATGTTCCTTGTGTATGGGGACTGTGAGGAAGAACTTGGCGTAACCGGTTACGTTGATGCAAGTTTCTGCTCAGACCCAGATGACTCTAAGTCACAGACAGGATATGTTTTCAAGGTGAACGGAGGCGCTGTATGCTGGAGGAGTGGGAAGCAACCCATCGTGGCCCAGTCTACAATGGAATCGGAGTACATTGCTGCTTCTGAAGCCGCGAATGAAGCTGTGTGGCTGAGGAAGTTCATCATCGAGCTTGGAGTGTTTCCTAGCGCACAAGACCCCGTGACCCTCTACTGCGACAATACGGGTGCCATTGCTAACGCGAAGGAACCAAGGTCTCACTCGACTGCCAAACACATACTCCGACGCTTCCATGTGATACGACAGTACGTACAAGGAGGTGAAGTGAAGATTTGCAAAATACATACGGATCTGAATGTGGCAGATCCTTTGACGAAGCCTCTCCTGCTTGACAAGCACGTGAAACACCAAGATGCTATGGGTGTCCGGCTTTTACCAAGTTGTAAACTAGATTAAGTTGTACTCTAGTGCAAGTGGGAGACTGTAGGAGATATGCCCTAGAGGCAATTAATAAAGAGTTTTATTTATCATATCTCATTTGTTCATAATACGTTTTTTGTATCATGCTATAACTGTATTAAGCGGAAACATTAATACACGTGTGATACGTAAAACAACCAGGTCCCCAGTAGCCTCTATTTGACTAGTTCATTGTGCAATCGATGATCGAGGTTTCCCGATCATGTGACATGGCGTCTATTTGACAATGAAGTCATGTCGTTGGTAGAACGATGTGATGGACATACCCAATATTTGTAGGACGTAGTCACTACACCTTCGACCGTGAGATCTACTCTTATTGCTATTCCTGGAAGACACTTTGATTGCATCAAACGTCATATCTTACAAAGTGTGACAATAAAGGTGTCCCTCTCGGGTGTCGGAAAGGAGTATGTTGAGACGGGGGGTCAAGAGCGGGATTTGCCAGTCCCATAGCAGGATAGATACTCTAGGGCCCACTCGGTGAGATTATGTCAAACGAGCTTGCAAGCGTGTGACTAGGTCACCAGGACATAATATCATGGACGAGTAGAAGTTAGCAGTGTCAATAACGAGATCAAGCTAGGTATGGAGATATCTATGAACGAGTCTCGGACGCGCTAAGTATCGCATGGCAAAAGGTTTAAGACTCAGACGTCTAGGTTCGATCAGTAAAGTATTCGTTATCTCGCAGGGATTAATTCTGGGTATCCAAGGTCCACGAAATAGTCATTGATCGGAGAGGAGTCTCGATCATGTCTGGTGAGATAATCGAACCGCTAGGGTAACACACTTAAGGGGAGTCGACATTTTACCGGAAGAGAAAAATAGGAAAAGAGAGACCGGGAATGTCCCGGGAAAGTTCCGATGGAGATCGGGCAGCAACGAAATAGTTTTCGGAGCCGGAATAAATTATGTAATATGTATTTAATATTAATTAGTGTGATTAATAGTTAAATATATTTTATTTTAATTTTTTCTGAATTTTTAAAGGCAAAAATCCCTAAATGGGCCTTTTTGGGCAAAAGGGCCCATGAGGGGGGGAGGGAGTCCCTCCCAAGGGAGGGGCTGGTTCGGCCGGCCCCTAGTGGGCCACATGGGGCCCACTAGGGCCGGCGCACCATGTATGGCCGGCTGGGGTGTGGGATTAGTCCCACACCGCCAGCCTGGCAAGTTGGGCAGCCCTTGGCCTCCTATATATATGGGGGTACCCTTGGCCTTTGAAGACACACCAATTTCTCTCTCTCTCTCCTTGGATCCCGTGACTCCCCAGTTTGGAGTTGCGCCGAGGATTAGTTTTCTCCACCACACGCACTCCGCCGTGCTGCTGGTCTCTCGGTCCCAGTCTTCCGCTGCTTCGTCCTTGGATCGGAGCCCGGAGTTCGTCGGCTTCACCGTACGTGTGTAACGCCCTGCGAGGCACCACGCTAGTGGTGCTAGAGGTCTGCTTCCTCTACACGGCATCGAAGTCTTCATCGGCTTCATCGACAACGCTTGTGCGGGAGCGTAATCCCCACTTTTCGGTCTACAAAGGTATGTGCACCGACCCCCCCTTCGTACTACTATATCTGCATAGTATAGATTCTGGCTAGTTTAAGGTTATCGCTGTTAGGAAATTTTTTGTTTTCTGCCTGCGATTCCCTTCAATTATCCCTGTCTCGTGGGAATCACTCGCCGACATGGCTGAAGGTTTGGATGTATGAGAAGCATTCCCTCTCGATACGGGTCTCGGGCTAGCAAGGTTTGGTAGCAAGCATAAGAGTTGAAGGATACAAACAAACATACATGTAGTAAAGAACAATCATGCAATTCTTACTTGGAAGCACAAACAATTTTAAATTGTGAATACTAAACTTATTAACTACAAGTGAGAAAGATCATTGAATAATATGTCTACATGTAGTTCCTTTTTCTCCCAAGTCTCAAACTAAAATAAGGTGTGCAGAAAGTAAATGATAACACTTCTCATTAATATTCCATAACGGCAACTCACACCAAGGGATACATAGATAGATAACCAACTAAAAGAGAGATACTTCCACATTGCAAACCATCATATAAGATAACTTTCCTACTCATGATATGACACTACTAAAAGGTAAAAGATAAAAGATAATGGTGTGATACCGCGGCACCCCCCCCCCCCCCCCAAGCTTGGAACAAGCCAAGGGAGATGCCAATACCGATGACGAATTACACCTGAGGTGGCGTTGGTGAAGAGTCTTCCTCATCAAATTTCCAAGGTAGGGGCTCTCCATCGACAAATGATGACTTGTCTCGAGTATCCTGAAACTTGCAGCATCACTTATGCGTTTAAACCTGGTTTCATACTCACAGTTTTGATTCTGAACGTCGTAGAGTTGCGCCTGGAGATTGTTGGTAGTTTTATGGAGTGAGAAGATGTCTTCCCAAAGCTTTGCAGTCTCCTCCTCATGCTTGGCAATAAGTTCAGCCACGATCCGGTGAACGATCTCCACCTCATGTTCCGCCATCTTCTTGTATTTGAAGACCTCTTGCTCCAGACTCTTCATCTTGTCCTCCATGCTCCCTTCTCCTTGAGGGTCCTGAACGTCTTCAACTTGTACCTTCCCTTCCTTGAGCAGCAGCTCTTTGGGATGCATCTTCAACTCGTTTAAATACGGGTTGACGACGTTTGCAAAGAAACTGTCCTTGGAGGGCTCGGACGAAGACATGATGGCTCTAGATCCAAGGTTGAAATCTGGCAGAAACAGCTCGAAACAAAAACACGTCGAAAACACGATATACGGACCTCGGGGGTCTCGGGAGATTATATAGCAAAAATATGTGTAACAAAAGGAATGCAACAGGGCGAAATTGAGTAGGAGACTGACTCCGAGGCTCCGTCCTCATGTGTTGGAGCGGCCAGGATGGGGCCCGCGCCAGCACCTGATGGCGGCGCCTCGGGCACCGTCTCGTGCTCGTTTTGGTCTTGTATTTTTCCATATTTTCTAAAAACCAATATTCTATATTCCAAAATTAAATTCGCAAACTTTTTCTTACCGAAACTGTACCTTTTTGAATTCAGCTTCTGCAGACTCAGCAATATGTTGTTTAATAAAAGCTTCCGGAGTAATTGCTTGAATAATATCAACATCCTCATTATGAGAATCTCCAGAAATATAATGCTTAAGTCTTTGTCCATTTACCACTTGTGTAGAGTCATCTTTAAGTGAAGCAATTTTTATTGCACCCGAACGAAACACTTCCACAATAACATATGGTCCTTCCCACTTGGAGAGTAATTTCCCTGCAAAGAATCTAAGACGAGAGCTATACACTAGAACTTTCTCACCAACATGAAACTCTCTCTTAAGGATTCTCCTATCATGCCATTTCTTAACTTTTTCTTTAAAGAGTTTAGCATTTTCATAGGCCTCACTTCTCCATTCATCTAAAGAACTCAAATCAAGTAATCTTTTCTCACCGGCAAGTTTAAAATCTCTATTTAGTTCTCTCACTGCCCAATAAGCTTTGTGTTCTAATTCTAAAGGCAAATGACAAGCTTTTCCATAGACCATTTTATAAGGAGACATTGTCGGCCCAGTAAGGACCGGGGTATGCACGGCCCACTCCCTACAGGCCTCGCCCGCGAAGATCTTTGACGGAATGATTAAGGACCAAGATACCGCTTGGAGAGACCCTCGAGAGACATCTCCGCTCGAGGGCCTGAAGAGGACCCTGCGCTTCAAGAGACTCCCCAGGCACAGCCCGCCTGGAGAGAAGTCAGCAGGAAACCCCTCCACAGGCGACCACGGCCCTGTGGAGACACTTCGCGGCTAAGCAAGCGCTGCAGGACGCACATGGCCCCTGCAGCAGCCGCAGGGTGACGCGAGCGCCCCAGTTGCCGTTCTGGTGATAAAGGAGTCAACAAAGCCGCGCCGCCTGCGGCAGGACAGCCAGGACTTTCCTCTTTGGTGATAAAGCGGCTGGACGGCGCAACGCTCGAAGAAGATCGTCATCGTGGGCTCCACCACGACCTCTGCTGCGCCTGCAAGCCGCTCTGCACCGCCTGCAACCTGTCGGCCACGGCGCGCTACTTTAGCACGGATGGACCGCGTCCATGGACGGACGAGCCGCGGTGGACTCCCGCTCCTCCACGAGACTGGCGTGTGGGAGCCCACCAGCACGAGGACGGAGCCCGAGGCTCCTATAAAAGGAGCAGGAGCTCCACCGTAGAAGGGGATCGCCCGATCGCCCAATCGCGCAATCGCACCCTAAACACATAGGATAGCCAACTGCTGGAGGAGGAAGACGACCATTGTGTCCCTCTCCAGGCACCAAACTGCCTCAAGAGAGCCTTCGGCAAGCTCACTGTCCTGTAACCTTCACAGTGCAATACAGACAAGCAGGAGTAGCGGTTTTACCTCCTCCTGAGGGCCATGAACCTGGGTACGGGCCGGTGTCCATCTCTGGCGTGATAGTTCCTCTCCAGGCCCGGCGAGCACCGTCGTCGAGCCTCTCGAGGGTTGTTTGACCTCCGTGTTCAGTCCCCCCTTCGAACCTCTCTTCAGGGCGAGACTACCCCTGTTACGTGGGAGTCACTCCTCGACATTTGGCGCGCCAGGTAGGGGGGCTGAGGCGCGTCTTCGACCTCCGAACTCCGCGCCATGATGGACACCCGCGCGACGCTCGCCAACCGGCGTACCTCTGAGAGAGCTCACACCGAGCCCGGCACTGCTCCCACCCGCGGCCGCCGTGGTCGCCCCCGCACGACCGAGCGTGCTGGCACCGGCCCGCGCGTGGAGGAGCCAGAGAGCGAGGAGCACCGCGGTGGAGACCAGCGCGACGACGAGGACCGCTCTGAGCGCCGTGAGGACGCTGAGTCCTCGCACCCGTCCCGACGCCAGAGCGTGTCCATGCGGGAGCACCACGAGCCCGCCCCGCACACCGCGCTGCTCATGGCCTAGGAGCTCCTCCGCTACCGGCCAAGTGCCGAGGCACACGACCAGTGGTTGGACCGCCTCCACCACCTCGTCGACATCGCAACCACGCGCCCTGCTCCGTCGCGCTCCATCGTGCCCTCCGGCCCTGCAGGGACGGCCGCACCAGATGCGCCCCCACCGCCGCCAGGACCACCTCCGGCCGCGGCACAGCGGGCTCCCTCCCATGCTTCATCGCCGCACGACTGCCAAATCGTGCAGCGCACCGCGCCTGACGCGCGCGTGGGCATGGAGCGACGCCGCGACCTCCAGAACCGTCTCGTCGAGGAGCTCGGTCAGGCGGGGCAACAAAACCGCAGGGCCCTCCAGGGAGGAACGGCCACCTATGCCTCAGGCTGCATGGCCTTCACGCGCGCCCTGCGTCGTGTGGTCTGGCCGCAGAAGTTCAGGCCAGCGCTCCCCAAGGGCTTCGACGGGTCCACCAACCCTCTCGAGTTCCTGCAGCTCTACACCACCTCCATCCAGGCTGCAGGGGGAGACGACAAGGTCATGGCCAACTGGTTCTCCCACGCCCTCAGGGACTCAGCGCTGTCCTGGCTTCTCAACCTGCCGGAGGACTCCATTGACTCCTGGGAGGAGCTCTGCAGGCAGTTCGTCGCCAACTTCAAGGGCACGTACGAGCGCGCACTCACCCACAACGACTTGCGCGCTGTGGTGCAGAAGAAGGATGAGACTCTTCGCAAGTACATCCAGCGCTTCAGCCAGGTGCGGAACAAGATTCCAAACATCCCCGACACCCAGGTGATCGCTGCCCTCCGCGAGGGCGTCACGAACCGCAGGATGCTCGAGAAGCTCGGCATCCACGACAAGCTCACCTCTGTGGTGAAACTGTTCGATCTGGCGGATAAGTGCGCCAAGGCTGAAGAGGGACTCCTCTTCGTCAAGATGAGCGCGCGGGGGGACAACCCTGGCGAGGGGTCCAAGAGCCACAAGAGGAAGGAAGAGCCCAAGCGCAAGGCCACCGCGGTCCTCGCGGCAGAGCCTGACGCGAAGGGCTCCCGCAGGGGTTCTCCCGAGCGCGGCGACAAAGAGGTGGACCACCGTCCGTTCTGCGTCTACCACAACAGGCGTGGGCACGCCACAGACGACTGCTTCGACCTCAAGAGGCTGAGCAGGGAACGCGAGCGAGGAGAAGGCAGCGGAAGCCGCGGCAGAGGTCGCGGCTACCGCAGAGACGGCAGGGGTAGACGCGATGGCGGCCACCAGAAGCCGTCGGGCACTCAAGCCAACGCCGCCGAGAAGAACAACAACCTTCCCGACGAGGAAGATGGAGGCTACCAGGCCCCGAGAGGCGCCATGGCCTGCATCCTTGGCTGGGCTCAAGCGCCCAAGTCGAACAATCAGTTCAAGCAGTTCCCCGCGAACTCAACGCTGCGCTCCCGAGCACCGAGACCTCCAGACCCCTCAAGTGGTCCCAGTACACCATCGCCTTCGACGCCAAGGACCACCCCAAGTCGACCAAGACTGTTGGAACCCTCCCCCTGGTCTGCTCCCCCACCATCAACAACATCACCGTCTCCAAGACGCTCATCGATGGGGGAGCGGGCCTGAATGTCATCTCTGTCGAGACCTTCGAGACGCTTCAAGTGCCCTACGAGTGGCTTATGCCCTCCAGGCCGTTCACGGGCGTCACCAGCGGTTCAATCGAGCCTCTGGGCAAGTCCGCCTCGCGGTCACCTTTGGCACGCAGAAGAACTATCGCACGGAGCTGATCGACTTCGACGTCGCCCACATCGGCCTGCCGTACAACGCCATCCTCGGCTACCCTGCCCTCGCGAAGTTCATGGCCGTCACGCATCACGCCTACAACATGGTCAAGATCCCCGGCAGCGCTGGCACCATTGCCATCCATGGCCACATCCTGGACGCCACGCGCGCTGTCGAGAGCGCCTACAAGGCAGCCGCCATGGCTTTCCCGGCTGACGAGGACATGGAGCCTCTCGAGAGGCCCAAGAAGAAGAAGCAAGTGTTCTCTCAGGAGCAAGCTGCCACGAAGAAGGTGTCACTGGACGCCACCAGCTCGGGGGCTAGCGTCACCATAGGCGCTGCCCTGCCTCCCAAATAGGAAAGCGCGCTCGTCGCCTTCCTTCGGGCAAACTCTGACATGTTCGCATGGACTCCGTCAGATATGTCCGGTGTACCAAGGGAGGTGATCGAGCACCACTTAGCCGTGTGTCCAGACGCACGCCTCGTCAAGCAAAAAGCACGTAAGCAAGCCCCCGAGAAGCAAGCTTTCATAATCAAGGAAGTAGAGAAGCTCAAGGCGGCAAATGTCATCCGCGAAGTCGCGCACCCCACTTGGCTCTCCAACGGCGTGGTTGTCCCTAAACCCGCTGGAGGAGGCCGACTCTGCATCGACTACACCGATGTCAACAAGGCCTGCCCCAAGGACCCATACCCCATGCCGAGGATAGACCAGATCGTGGACTCCACCGCTGGCTGTGACCTCCTCTGCTTTCTGGACGCCTTCTCTGGTAATCACCAGATCAAGATGGCTAAAGAGGACGAGGAGAAGACGGCATTCCTCACCCCTTGCGGTGTGTACTGCTACACATGCATGCCCTTCGGCCTGAAGAACGCTGGAGCCACCTTCCAGAGGCTCATGAGGATAGCCTTGGGGGCGCAGATGGGCAGAAACGCCGAGGCCTACGTCGACGATATCGTGGTCAAGTCTCGAGAGGGGCACACCCTCTTGAGGGACCTCGAGGAAACCTTCGCCAGCCTGAGAAAGGTGAACATCAAGCTGAACCCCGCCAAGTGCGTCTTCGGGGTCCCTTCAGGCAAGCTCCTCGGATTCCTCGTGTCCCACCGTGGCATAGAGGCAAATCCTGACAAGATCATAGCCATAGAGCAAATGCAGCCTCCCCGCCGACTCAAGGATATGCAGCGCTTAGCGGGCTGCATGGCCAGCCTTGGCCGTTTCATCTCTAAGTTTGGCGAGAGAGCCCTGCCATTTTTCAAGATCATGAAGAGATCGGGCACATTCAAGTGGACCCCTGAGGCGGATAAAGCCTTCGAGGACTTAAAGAAGTATCTGGCTAGCCCTCCAGTCTTGGTGGCACCCAGGGCAGGCGAGCACCTGAAGCTGTACCTCTCAGCCACCCCTCAGACCGCAAGCGCCGTCTTGGTGGTCGAGAGGGAAGAGCCTGTCCTCCCCAAGAAGAGCACTGCAACTCCAAGCCCAGAACCCCCCGACAAAGGCCCCGTCGAAGGAGCAGCCTCCACAGACCCACTGCCAGGCCCACCGCCTCAAGTCGAGTCTGCTCCCCCCACCCCTGTCGGGACGCCTCCACAGGCGGATCTCGACAAGGGCCCTGAAGAGCCTCCACAGGGGGCTGACGCCGCGCCACCTCAGGCAACCCTCGTCGAGCACCCCGTTTACTTCGTCAGCACAGTGCTGCGGGAGGCTCGCGAGAGATATCCAATGCAGCAGAAGCTCCTCGTCGCGCTCCTCATCGCCTCCAGGAAGCTGAGACACTACTTCCAGGGCCACCCCATCACGGTGGTCACCGCCTTCCCCCTGGAGCAAATCCTGCGCATCCCCAACGCCACAGATCGCGTCGCAGGATGGAACATCGAGCTGCAGCCGTTCAACTTGCGTTTCGACACCACGAGGGTCATAAAAGGAAGAGCGCTGGCCGATTTGGTCACCGAATGGACCGACCCAAGCCCTGAGGAGCCTCGCGAGACAGAAGCCGAGCCCTCGGGAGACACGGTGCCCAGCCACTGGACCATGCACTTCGATGGAGCCTTCGCTTGTCGCAATGGCGGAGCAGGCATCGTCCTAACTTCGCCCTAGGGTGACAAGCTGTACTACGCTGTCCAGCTGTGCTTCACGATCGACAAGATCTCCAACAACATCGCCGAGTACGAAGGCCTCCTCGCCGGCTTAAGGGCCGCCATCGCTCTAGGCGTCAAGCACCTACTCGTCAAGGGAGACTCTCAGCTGCTCGTCAACTTCTCCAACAAGAGCTACATGCCGAAAGACGACCACATGGCCGCATACCTCGAAGAGGTCCGCAAGCTTGAGAAGCACTTCAGGGGCATGGAGCTCATGCACATCCCGAGGAAAGAAAATCAAGAGGCTGACGACATCGCCAAGCGGGCCTCGCGAAGGCAACCCCAGCAGGCCGGTGTCTTTGAAGAGAGGCTCGCCAAGGCATCCATCAAGCAGCCTCGAGAGGCCACAGCCGCAAGCGCAGATGAAGCACTCCCACCACCTCCTCAGTCTGGGGCACCCGATTGCGGTCCCAGCACAGGGGAGCGCCTGTTGCTAACGGCAACCCACCAGGCCTCAGGCTGGATTGATGAGCTCAAGGACTACTTGGTGAAAGGAATCCTCCCTGAAGAAGATGCTGACGCAGAGCGAATCGCTCGACAGGCGAAATCCTACTGCATCCTCGAGGGAAACCTCTACCGCAAGCGCCCAAATGGTATCGCGCTCAAGTGCGTCCCTCCTGAGGAAGGCCGAGAGCTGATCAAGGACATCCACAGCGGGGAGTGCGGCCACCACTCATGTGCGCGCACCCTCGCAGGCAAGGTCTTCAGGAGCGGCTTCTACTGGCCTCAAGTGCTTCAAGATGCGGTCGCCATTGTGCAAACCTGCGACGCCTGCCAATTCCACGCCAAGCAAATTCATCAGCCGGCGCTGGGGCTTCAAACCATCCCGCTCTCCTGGCCGTTTGCGGTCTAGGGGCTGGACATCTTGGGCCCCTTCCCAAGGTCGCAGGGGGGCTATCGTTTTCTCTTCGTGGCCATCGACAAGTTCACCAAATGGACCGAAGTTGAGCCAGTGCGCACCATACCAGCGGGGGCCGCGGTGAAATTCATCAGGAGCCTGGTCTGCCGCTTCGGCGTGCCCAACCGCATCATCACTGACAATGGCTCGCAATTCACCAGCGGCATCTTCCGAGCCTACTGCGATAAGCTTGGCGTCAAGGTCTGCTTCGCCTCGGTGGCTCACCCACGTAGCAACGGTCAAGCCGAGCGAGCAAACGCAGAGGTCCTCAAGGGCCTCAAGACCAGGAGCTTCAACATCCTCAAGGGCCACGGCAAGGGCTGGATCGACGAGCTCCCTTCGGTGCTCTGGTCCATACGCACAACTTCCTCAAGGCCTACAGGCGAAACGCCGTTCGCCCTGGTCTACGGAGCTGAGGCAGTCCTTCCTGCGGAAATCAAGCATGGATCACCACGGGTCCTTGCCTTCAATGAGGACACCCAAGAGGGCCTCCACAACGATGACCTGCTGTTCCTCGAGGGACTGCGCCGTCAGGCCGCCCTCAGGGCGGCGGGGTACCAGCAAGACCTGCGACGCTACCACAGCCGCCTTGTGCGCTCACGCACCCTTGAGGCGGGCGACCTCGTCCTCAGGCGAATCCTCTCCAGGGAAGGCCTCCACAAGCTCTCGCCGATGTGGGAAGGCCCCTACAGGGTCTCCCACGTCGCCAGGCCTGGCGCAGTACGCCTCGAGACCGAAGACGGCATCCCCGTCAAGAACCCGTGGAACATCGCGCATCTGCACAAGTTTTACCCGTGATCATAGTCACGCCAGGCATTTTTTGTCTCTAGAGGGAAGCTCACGGCTTCACCTCCAAGCTTCTCAAAGCTTCTCCCGAGGCCCAGCCCTCCGAGCTCTCCTGCAAATGAGCCCCCGCAGGCCGCAGTGAACCTATGCCACTAATGGGTGGTCCCCATGCCTCGACATGGAAGGAACGTTAGCTTGGCAAACCCAAGTGTAATGAACCGATTTTCGTTCCAAGTGAACTTTGCGCTCAGGCGCCATTTTCGTTCCTAAGTGAACTATGCGCTACGGCGCCGCTATGTAATATTTTGGTGGTGAGTTTTATTCCAGCATTATTTTCTTTGTTGAAAATGGGCACTTATATCTCTCCACATGCGCACCTCGCGAGCGGGGGCTGAGTACGGTGCCAGTGCCTCAAATGACACACCAGCAACACTGCAAAACCCAAGGATCCGAGCTCTGGCTGGAGGGCAGGCCCTCACAAACACGCCATCTCTACAAAGGACCTTGGTACTCTCTCTCCTCGCAAGGAACGCCTGAGGGGACCTATAAGCGCGCATTAGTCCCTTGTACCGTGCACAAGCGTTTGGGTTTGCCCCTCTAACATCTACAGAGAACAAGCGTCTCTACAAGCCTGAGGAGGCAGCAGGGAAAAACCCTTGAAGAGGACCTCCTCGCCAGGCTAAAAAACCTCTGCAGGGCAAAAGCCTCGAGAAGCTAAGTCCTACACCTGTGACTCGAGAGCCTTTTCTCCCCAAGCGCATGTTTGTCCCTCGAGCGATTTCGTTCTCCCTTGTGCTTCATGAGCTACTCGCACGTCAAAGGGGGGCACTTGAGCATCGCGACTCAGGGCTCTTACCTCTCCAAGCCTTAAACTCCCCACGGCCTTGCTGAGTCATTGCTCTAGCATACCGCAGCGGCGGAGTCATAGCGCGAAGAGATGGGTCCTAACGACGCAGAGAAAACATAGACATGAAAACAAGGCAGAAAAGGCCTCTCGAGGGGCAAACAAGTTAACACAAAAAAGATTAAAGAGTATATTACATGCCCAAAATATGCAGTGTCTGAATATAAAAACTGTCTCAGATACAAGCGCTCAAAGGCGCGATAATCAAGGCTCAGGCGGAGTCCGCGCCAGCACGCTCCTCCTCCTCAGCGCCTTCCTCCTCGGCAGGGGCAGCCTCCTCCTCGCTGTCCTCCGCAGCCACCTCCGCACGCTTGAAGCGGTTGCAGAAGGCCTCGACTTGCTCGCGGAGGGAGTTGGAGACCCGCAAGGCCTCCCCGGCCGGGCGCGCCTCGGTCACCGTGGAGAGGTCGAAGCCGAGCGAGAGGAGCCAGAGGTTGGTGAAGATGCGGTCGACAACCACCTCCAGAAGCTGGCGGCTCTCGACCTCAATCACCTCGCGGAGATCGGCGACGGGGCTCTCGAGGGCCGTGAAGAGCTGGTCGAAGTAGACCAGGTACATGGCAGCGTCGCCACGACCGCGAGCCTCAGTGAGCGGAGCCTCCGCGCCAAGCTGAGCCGCAAGCTCATTGCCTCTGGCCACCAGCGCCTGGAACATGCGCTCCCGCTGCTTCGTGAGCACGCGAGCCGCCTGCGCGGTGTCCACGGCTTCCGTCACCTGCTTGGCCGCCGAGCCCGCCTGCCCCTCCACTTCCTTGAGGAGGGCGTCCAGCTCCAGGACAGCCGCCCTGCGACCCTCCTCAGCCTGGCGATAGGCATCCTTGGCGCGCTGGAGGCGGACCTCGAGCTTAGAGTTGGCTTTCTCAAGCTCCGCGATCCGCTTGGCATCAGCGGTGTGCTTAGCCTTGAAGCGGTCCTCCTGCTTCTTGGCCTTGTCGCGGTACTCCTTGGAGGTGGTCCGCCTGAACTCCTTCTCGCGCTCCGCGAGGGCCGCCTCCGCCTCCTGCTTCTTCTCGGCAAACCGCTGCTGGAAGCGCTCCAGGGTTTGCTTCTGGGCGGTGACGTTCTCGTCATGCCTCTGGAGCGCCTGAGCCAGGTCTCCCTCGCGCGCCTCGAGCTCTTCGCGCTTAGTGGCTAGCTCGGCCTCTGCCTGGAGCCGCTGCTCGTCACGCTGCTCCACGTCCTTCTCCCTGGAGGCCAGCTGTCGCTCGCGCTCGGCCAGGCTCTTGCGATCCTCCTCCAGAGTCTCCTGCGCGGCCCGGTGGGCGGAGAGAAGCTGGGACTCCAGCTGGGACACCTCGCGGCGTTTCTGCGCCAGCGAGCCCTCCATAGCCTCGCGCTCGGCCTTCACCTCAGCGAGGAGATCGGCGGCCGCGTCGCGCGCGTCCTGGAGGGGGGCAAGGAGCTCGTCTGCGTCGCGGACGGCCCCCTCCCGGACCTCCTTGGCAAAGCGGATGGCCTCCTCGCGTGCAGCCTGGAGGGCCAGATCCTCCTGGCGGCGGGCCTCAACAGCGGCATGGAAGCGCCTCCAAGCCTCCGCAAGCTCGCCGCGTTGCTGGGCGAGCTGGGCATCCTCGAAGGCGAGCTGCGCCTCCAGCCCCTCCAGGGACTCCCTCACCAAGCGGAAGGCCACCTCGCGGCGCCCCTTGCTCCAGTCCCAGCCACTAAGGACCAGGCCGCGTTGCGTGGAAGGCCCGGCCCCGGCGTCAAACCTGGAGAACGAGGCCTCTGGGCGTGCCTGGGGGCTGGGTTGCTCCCCGTCCTTTGCCGCGCCCGGGCTGGTCTCGCCGCTCTCATCGCCCTGTCGCGTCGCCTCTTGCGCCTCGCCCCCCGCTGCAGGGTGTGGCGGAGACGAAGGAGCTCCCCCTGCAGAGGCGCCCGCGCCTGGCGGGCCCTGGTCTGACCCGGCCTCTGGCTGCGCGGGAGGCGTAGCTGGGCGCGGTGGCGTAGCCACGCGAGCCAGAGTCGGCTCACGCGGCGGTGTAGCCGCGCGAGGCGGTGTAGGAGCTCGAGGAGGGCTGGCCGCCCGCTCCTCCTGCGCCTCCATCACCAACGGCTCGGGGGGCGGTGCAGCGGCTTCCGCCTGAGGCGCTGCCGCCCCCGCCAGAGGCTGAGCTACCTCCGCTTGAGGCGCCTCTTCGGTTGGGCCTGAGGAGGCCGTCTCCACAGGCCTCGCGGCCTCTTCAGCCGCGGCCTCTGCCGCGGTTCCCTTCACCTCCGCTGCCTTGCGAAGCCTGCGGCGCTTCGCAGGCACAAGGTAGCTGGCAAGAATTAGGGGGCGATTATCAGAATCATGAAAAGAAGAGTGCAATAATCAAGCAATCCGCTGTTAAAAAGCACTTACCCGGACTCCTTGGCGCCGGTGTCGACCCACGCCAAGCCTGGCGAGCGCCAGGAAGGCTTGGCCTTGGCGCTTGACCCCTCCGGAGGCGCCTCGGCTTTCCTCTTAGAAGGGACGTCGGAGGGCCTCGCGCCCGGCCTGTCGCTGGCCGCCTTGGAGCGGGGCTCGCGACGCCCTGGCGAGGCCTCCTCGTCAGAAGCCTCCTCCTCAGCCTCCTCCTCCTCCGCGTGGCGCGAGGGCACCACCACGAAGGCATCGTCGTCATCGCCTGACGAGATGTCGCAGATCTCACCAGTAAGGGGCCCGGCTCTCGAAGAGGACTCCTCCCCCGCCGCGGCCTCCTCCTCGCCCTGCCCAGCTCCTGAGGCAGAGGGCGTCTCTGCTCCCTCCGCCTCGTGCACCACCGGCACAGGCACCATCTTCCCCGCAGGGCCTGACGGGGTGTACGGAGGCATCCCCGCCAGGATGGCCAGGCGCTCGGTCATGTTGCACTAGTGCAGAGGCCGGAGCGTGATCGGGAGTTCGTCCATGGCGGGCACCGCTGGGTTGATGAAGAGCGCAGACAGGACGTTGTCGACCGCGTCCTTGTCGTTGTCCTCGCGGTGGAGCCGCATCTTGTCCTGAGGGCCGGAGTACATCCACATTGGCACCGAGTGCGCCTGGAGAGGAGCAATGCGGCGCGTCACGAAGTCCGCGACGATGATCTGCCCCGTGAGGCCTTCCTCCCGAAGGTAGCTCAGGCGGCCCGTCAGCATCACGTTCTGCGCGCCGCAGAAGGAAGCCTTGCCCCAGTTCGAATTCTTCACGGGCGGCGCGTCTGGGACCTCGAGGAAGGCGCAGGGCTGCTCCACCCCAATGAAGAACCACCGCTGGCGGAAGTCGTCCACCTTCTTCGTCACCGAGGTGATGGCCTTGCCCTCGCTCCACGACATGGGGATGTAGACGCTCCCCATGCCGTCCACAATGCGGAACGAGACGCATCCAGAGCGCTCGTTCTTCGCCGTGCTCCGGAGCGCGTAGAAGCACCGGAAGAGATCCACCGTGGGCTCCAAGCCAAGATACGCCTCGCAGAGGTAGGCGAAGATGGCGAGGATGAGCACGGAGTTGGGGTGGAGGTGCAGTAGCTGGATTTGATAGAAGGCCAGCACCGCCTCCAGGAACGGAGAGAAGGGCGGCACCAGTCCCGCCGCGACGCAGTGCTGGAAGACGGGGAAAAACCCTCGCGGGCGTTTCCCGTGCGCCGCGGGCTTGAGCGCGGTGGCGCCGTGCTCGTTGGTCCGGTCCGCCACCAGAAAGCGGACCTTGTCGAGGGCCCTGTCGTTGACGCGCACGCCAAGCAATGCCGCGCCGTGCGCGACCTCGGCGGGCGCCGCTTGCGAAGAGGACCCCGCGGCCGCCTTGCCCTTGTTCTTCGCCGGACTCATCGTCGGAAGAAAGGAGGGTGCGGCGCGAGGAGAAGCTGGAGAAACTGGAGAAGAGGGCGCCGGAGAGCAGGAGCGGAGAGCTCGGTGCGGATGGCGTCTGCGAGAAGAAGTGGGAGTAGTAACGGCTCCCTGCCCCGGCGCGGAGACTTTATGTCTCGTCAAGGAGCAGTTACCGGGGCGTGGTGGGACCCCCCACGACGCACGTCCCACATCGTGCGCAACCGTTGCTCGCCGGAGTGACGCGTGGCTCGGCCCGGCCTGCAGGATTGGCCCCACGACGCTTCGCCTAGACCCAACGGGCCTCGTCGTGCCCATCGTGGGCCCGGGGGCTACTGTCGGCCCAGTAAGGACCGGGGTATGCACGGCCCACTCCCTACAGGCCTCGCCCTCGAAGATCTTTGACGGAATGATTAAGGACCAAGATACCGCTTGGAGAGACCCTCGAGAGACATCTCCGCTCGAGGGCCTGAAGAGGACGCCAGGGCCTGAAGAGGACCCTGCGCTTCAAGAGACTCCCCAGGCACAGCCCGCCTGGAGAGAAGTCAGCAGGAAACCCCTCCACAGGCGACCACGGCCCTGTGGAGACACTTCGCGGCTAAGCAAGCGCTGCAGGACGCACATGGCCCCTGCAGCAGCCGCAGGGTGACGCGAGCGCCCCAGTTGCCGTTCTGGTGATAAAGGAGTCAACAAAGCCGCGCCGCCTGCGGCAGGACAGCCAGGACTTTCCTCTTTGGTGATAAAGCGGCTGGACGGCGCAACGCTCCAAGAAGATCGTCATCGTGGGCTCCACCACGACCTCTGCTGCGCCTGCAAGCCGCTCTGCACCGCCTGCAACCTGTCGGCCACGGCGCGCTACTTTAGCACGGATGGACCGCGTCCATGGACGGACGAGCCGCGGTGGACTCCCGCTCCTCCACGAGACTGGCGTGTGGGAGCCCACCAGCACGAGGACGGAGCCCGGGGCACCTATAAAAGGAGCAGGAGCTCCACCGTAGAAGGGGATCGCCCGATCGCCCAATCGCGCAATCGCACCCTAAACACATAGGATAGCCAACTGCTGGAGGAGGAAGACGACCATTGTGTCCCTCTCCAGGCACCAAACTGCCTCAAGAGAGCCTTCGGCAAGCTCACTGTCCTGTAACCTTCACAGTGCAATACAGACAAGCAGGAGTAGCGGTTTTACCTCCTCCTGAGGGCCGTGAACCTGGGTACGGGCCGGTGTCCATCTCTGGCGTGATAGTTCCTCTCCAGGCCCGGCGAGCACCGTCGTCGAGCCTCTCGAGGGTTGTTTGACCTCCGTGTTCAGTCCCCCCTTCGAACCTCTCTTCAGCGCGAGACTACCCCTGTTACGTGGGAGTCACTCCTCGACAGACATACCCATGGGATTTTTATAAGCAGTTCTATAAGCCCATAATGCATCATTTCATTTACTAGCCCAATTCTTCCTCGTTCTATTAACAGTCTTTTCCAAGATAGATTTGATTTCTCTATTTGATAATTCCACTTGCCCACTAGTTTGAGGATGATAAGCTAAAGCAATTCTATGATTAACACCATATTTAGCAAGAACTTTTCTAAAACCACCATGAATAAAATGAGAACCTCCATCAGTCATTTTTAATGAACACCAAACCTAGGGAAAATAATATCTTGAAGCATTTTTAATGATGTCTCACCATCAGCACTTTTAGAAGGTATAGCTTCTACCCATTTAGTAACATAATCAACAGCAACAAGTATATGAGTATTACCTTCTGAAGGAGGGAAAGGACCCATAAAGTCAAATCCCCAACAATCAAATGGTTCAATAACAAGAGAATAATTCATAGGCATTTCATTACGTCTAGAGATATTACCAACTCTTTGACATTCATCACAAGATAAAATAAACTTTCTTGCATCTTTAAATAGAGTAGGCCAATAAAAACCTGATTGTAGAACCTTTTGTGCAGTTCTATCTCCAGCGTGATGTCCTCCATAAGCACTACTATGGCATTTTCTCAATATCTCTTTTTGTTCATACTCCGGAACACATCTTCGCATAATACCATCCACTCCTTCTTTATATAAGTGTGGGTCATCCCAAAAATAATGCCTCAAGTCATAAAAGAATTTTATTCTTTGTTGAGCTGAAAAGGTTGGAGGCAAATACTTCGAAACAAAATAAAGTTAGCATAATCAGCGTACCAAGGACTGTCTCGTGAACTCACCCTTATTGCAGCCAATTGTTCGTTTGGAAACCTATCGTCAATAGGAATAGGATCATATGCAATATTTTCCAATCTAGACAGATTATCAGCAACAGGATTTTCAGCACCTTTCCTATCTACAATATGCAAATCGAATTATTGCAAAAGTAGTACCCATCTAATAGGCCTAGGCTTTGCATCTTTCTTTTCCATAAGGTATCTAATTGCAGCATGATCAGTGTGAATAATAACTTTAGAATCAACAATATATTGTCCAAACTTATCACAAGCAAAAACAACAGCTAGAAATTCTTTTTCAGTTGTAGCATAATTCTTTTGAGCAGAATCAAGAGTCTTACTAGCATAATGAATAACATTTAACTTCTTATCTACTCTTTGTCCAAGAATAACACCAACAGCAAAAGCACTAGCATCACACATAATTTCAAATGGTAAATTCCAATCAGGTGGTTGAACAATAGGAGCACTTATTAAAGCCTTCTTAAGAGTTTCAAAAGCTTCCTTACAATCATCATCAAAAACAAATGGTACATCTTTTTGCAAGAGATTAGTAAGAGGCTTTGATACCTTAGCAAAATCTTTAATAAACCTTCTATAGAAACCAGCATGACCAAGAATACTACGAATACCTTTAACATCTCTGGGCAAGGCATTTTCTCAATTGCCTCCACTTTGGCTCTATCAACTTCAATACCTCTTTCAGAAATTTTATGTCCAAGAACAATTCCTTCATTAACCATAAAGTGACATTTCTCCCAATTAAGAACAAGATTAGTTTCTTCACATCTCTGCAAAACTTTATCAAGATTGTGCAAGCAATTATCAAAAGAAGTACCATAGACGGAGAAATCTTCCATGAACACCTCCACAATTTCCTCACAAAAACCATGAAAGATAGCAGACATGCATGTTTGAAAAGTAGCAGGAGCATTACATAAACCAAAAGGCATACGCCTATAAGCATAAGTACCATAAGGACAAGTAAATGTGGTTTTCTCTTGATCTTGAGTTTTAACAGCAATTTGAGAGAAACCAGAATAACCATCAAGAAAGCAAAAGTGAGTTTTATTGGCTAATCTCTCCAACATTTGATCTATAAAGGGTAATGGATAATGATCTTTCTTAGTAACCTTATTAACCTTTCTAAAATCAATGCACATTCTATAACCAACAACTACTCTTTGAGGAACAAGCTCATCATTATCATTAGGCACAACAGTAATTCCACCTTTCTTAGGGACACAGTGCACAGGACTAACCCATCTACTATCAGCAATAGGATAAATAATACCAGCGTCAAGAAGTTTTAATACCTCATTTTTTACCACTTCTTTCATCTTGGGTATTAAACGGCGTTGATGTTCAACAACTAGCTTTGCATCGGGCTCCATATTAATAGAATGTTGACATATAGTGGGAGAAATCCCTTTTAAATCATCCAAAGTATAACACATAGCTCCATGGTGTTTCTTCAATACTTCCAATAATCTTTCCTCTTCTTGACCTGAAAGGTTAGCACTAATAATAACAGGATATATTTTATTATCATCAATATGAGCATACTTAAGATTATCAGGCAAAGGTTTTAAATCAAAGACAAGATCCTCTTTGGGTGGAAGTGTTTTACCCAAGTCTTCCACCTTCAAATTATGTTTAAGAATAGGTTGACGGAGGAATATTTCATCAAGTTCATTCCTTTCTTCCATAAAGACTTCACTTTCATGATCTTCCATAAATTGCTGCAGAATATTGTTAGGAGCAAGAGCAATAGAGGCAAGTTGTTCTACTCTAAAATCCTCATTGGGTAATTCGGTTTCGTAAGGGGTCTTAGCAAATTTTGAAAAATTGAATTCATACGAGTCACCAGCAAACTTAGTAAAGATTTTCTCTTTCTTACAATCTATAACAGCACCACAAGTATTTAGAAAAGGTCTACCAAAAATGATAGGACAAGTCTTAATAGCAGCTGCACCAAGTACGAGAAAATCAGCAGGATATTTAGTCTTACCACATAAAACTTCAACATCTCTAACAATACCAATCGGAGAGATAGTTTCTCTATTAGCAAGTTGAATAACCACATCAATTTCTTCAAGTTTACAAGAACCAATCTCATGCATAATTTCTCTATAAAGCTCATAAGGAATAGCACTTGAACTTGCACCAATATCACATAAACCATAATAGCAATGATCACCAATTTTAACAGATAACACAGGGACACTAGTTTTCCTTGAACTTTTAGGATGAGAAACAACATTAGAAGTATCCTCACAAAATATAATATACTCATCTCCAACATTTTTAGTGACAAGATCTTTAACTATAGCCACAGGAGTTTCAATTTTGATTTGTTCATCAGGTTCTATAGCTTTCTTTGTGCTTTTGTTAACAACACTAGCCATAACAGAATGTTCTTTCATTTTAACAGGAAAAGGAATTTTTTCAATATAAGGCTCGGGAATGATATGATCAACAGTATTAACTTCAATGCTTTTAGTTATAGGAGCAATAGATTTATCTTTATAGGTTTCATGGTATTTTTCAAAGCCTTCCTTGGGCAAACCGAAATAGGCAGCAAAGGATTTATAATAATTCGCAACAACTTGAGAGTCAAGACCATAAGCATTATTAATATTTCGAAATGCATCAGTATTCATGAAAGTTTTAATGCATTCGAAGTCATATTGTATACCTGACTCCTTACCTTTGTCGTTCTCCCATGCTTCAGTATTCTCTTCAATACGATCAAGAAGATCCCACTTAAACTCTTCTCTATTGCGAGTGAATGATCCAGCACAAGAAGTATCCAATAATGTTTTATCTTCAAAAGAGAGTCTTGCATAGAAGTTATCAACAATAATATTACCAGGAAGCTCATGAATGGGACATTTGAGCATCAGTGACTTCAATCTCCCCCAAGCTTGGGCAATACTTTCTCCATTGTGAGGCCAGAAATTATATATAGAATTCCAATCTTGGTGAATCTCACTTGGAGGATAAAATTTAGAGTAAAAGAGAGGTATAATTTCCTCCCATCCAAGAGAACTCCTGTTCTTCAACAATTTGTACCAATGCGCAGCTCTCCCAGTAAGTGATATGGAGAATAATTTCTTCCTAACTTTGTCCATTGTAATAACTGCACACTTGAACAACTCGCATAATTCATGTAAAACAGTAAATAATCACCGGGGTGGACAGTTCCATCCCCTTCATAGCGGTTATCCATAACACGATCAATAATTTTCATAGGTATTTTAAATGGCACTATTTCATCAAGTGGCGCCTCATTTTCTACCTCAGCAGTGGTAGAAGCCTTTCCAAACAGGAAAGCAATAGATCCTCTCTCCATAATTAAGCAAATTAGGAGACAGAAATAAAAACAGCACTTACAGCTAAAGTTTTCCTTACCAATTCCACTTACCAATAGCGCTTCACTCCCCGGCAACGGCGCCAGAAAATAGTCTTGATGACCAACAAGTATAGGGGGTGTATCGTAGTACTTTCGATAAATAAGAGTGTCGAACCCAACGAGGAGCAGAAGGTGCTGACAAGCAGTTTTGATGAGGATTTCACTGTAAACACTAGCAGACAAGTTTTTAGGAGTTTTTAATAATGCAGATAAATAAAGTGCGAGTAAATAGAGCGCGGCTATAATAATTGCAGCGAGTGGCCCAATCCTTTTTAGAGCAAAGTACAAGCCTGTTTGTTTACTTATGATGACCAAACGTTCCTGAGGACACACGGGATTTATGTCTAGTGCTTTCGCTTCATATAGATGATTAACCTTTAGTGTTTCGATAAGTGTTGTGTGGGTGAACCTATGCTAATGCACCGCCCTTCCTAGGACTAATACATACTTGTGATTATACCCCTTGCAAGCATCCGCAAATACAAGAAAGTAATTAAGATAAATCTAACCACAGCCTTAAACTCTGAGATCCTACCATCCCTCATGCATCGAGATACCAACGGGGGTTTAGGTTTCTGTCACTCCGGCAACCCCACAATTAATATTCGAATACACAATGCATTCCCCTAGGCCCATAAAGGTGAAGTGTCATGTAGTCGACGTTCACATGACACCACTAGAAGAATAGCACCACAACTTAAATATCAAACCATTAAATATTACTCAACATAGTTCACTACTAACATCTAGACTTCTCCCATGTCCTCAAGAACTAAACGAACTACTCACAACACATCATGTGGATCATGATCAGAGATGATATAATGATGGATAACAATCTGAACATAAACCTTAATTCAACGGTTCCACCCAATAGCATCAATAACAATAGTAATCAACACCGGGAGAGTTTCCCCTATCAAATACACAAGATTCAGCCCTAGATGTTACAGCGGGAACAGAGTGGAACGATGGAGATGACGGTGTCGGCGGTGGAGATGGTGGTGATGATGATCCCGATGAAGTGCAGCTCGATGACGGTGACGATGGCGACGATTTCCCCCCTCCGGGAAGGGATTTCCCCGGCAGCTTTTCAGCCTGCCGGACAGCTTTTCTCTCTCGGTGGTTTCCGCCTCGTGGAGGCGGCGGCTCTGTTTCTGGTCTATCCCCCCTGTCTTAGGTTTTCAGGGGGATGAAGTACGCGAAAGGGCGATGCCAGACGTGGGCCAGGGTGGCCTCACAAGGTGCTGGCGCGGCAGCAAGGAAGGTCGCGCCCATATCTCATGTGGGCCCCCTGGGGCCCACCTGGTTCTCCCCTTTTGTCTCCCTCCGGCATTTGGCAAAATAGGAACTTCCAGATTCTTCGTTTTGTATTCTGAGCTTTGCAAATATTGTATCTTGACGGTGCTTTTTCCAGCAGAATTCAGACTCCGGTGATCCATCCTCCAATAATCATCAAACATGCAAAATAGATGAAATAACATAAGTATCATCTCCAAATATGAAATATATCAATGAATAACAATAAATTATGATATAAAATAGTGATGCAAAATGGACGTATCAGCCCTCCATAAGGACTATCATGACAGTCTTTTATAATAGCCTGTTGTTCATGCTCAGGTACACAACGTCTAACAATACCATCTACACTCTTCTTATAGAGGAAAGGATCATCCCAAAAATAATGTCTAAGATCATAAAAGAATTTCTTTCTTTGTTGAAGAGTAAAGTGTGGTGGCAAAACTTTGCCAACAATAAAATTTGCATAATTAGCAAACCATGGAAATGCAAGTTTAGCCATAGAAACATTAATGTTTGCAAGTTGTTCATTAGCAAAACTATCATTAATAGGAATAGGATCATCAGGTATATTTTCCATTCTAGAAAGATGATCAGCTACTTGATTATCTTCCCCTTTCCTATCAACAATATGTAAATCAAATTCTTGCAGCAAAAGTACCCATCTTATTAATCTAGGCTTGGCATCTTTCTTATTCATTAGATATTTAATAGCAGAATGATCAGAATGAACAATGACTTTTGAATCAATTATATAAGGTCTGAACTTATCACATGCAAATATCACTGCTAAAAATTCTTTCTCAGTTGTGGCATAGTTTCTTTGGGCACCATCAAGTGTCTTACTAGCATAGTAAATAACATTAAGTTTCTTATCAACTCTTTGACCCAAAACAGCCCCAACTGCATAATCACTAGCATCACACATAATCTCAAAAGGCAAATTCCGATCAGGAGGTTGAATAATAGGCGCACTTATTAAATCATTCTTCAAAATATTAAAGGATTCAATACAATCATCATTAAAAGAGAAAGGAACATCCTTTTGCAAAAGATTGGTTAGAGGCTTTGATATTTTGGTGAAATCTTTAATAAACCTACGATAAAACCAGCATGCCCAAGAAAGCTTCTTATACCTTTGATATCCCTTGGGTATGGTAACCTCTCAATAGCTTCTATTTTTGCTGGATCAACTTCTATTCCTCTTCCAGAAATACGATGTCCAAGAACAATACCTTCATTAACCATAAAGTGACACTTTTCCCAATTAAGGACTAGGTTTTGATCTTCACATCTCTGCAAAAAAAAATTAAGGTTGAACAAGCAATTATCGAATGAAGTTCCATAAACAGAAAAATCATCCATAAAGACTTCCATTATCTTTTCAATATAATCAGCAAATATAGCATTCTTGCATCTTTGAAAAGTAGCAGGAGCATTACACAAACCGAATGGCATTCTCCTATAAGCAAATGTACCGTATGGGCAAGTAAAAGTGGTCTTTTCTGGATCATCTTTGTGAACAGGAATTTGTGAGAAACCTGAATAACCATCTAAATAACAAAAGTGAGAGTGTTTAGATAACCTTTCTAACATTTGATCAATAAATGGCAATGGATAATGATCCTTACGAGTTGCTTTATTTAACTGTCGCAGCAGTGGAACATGGGGTTCCCCTAGCGCTGCCCAAGTGGGTCCACCGCCTGTGGGACCAGCACCAAGACGAGCAAGACTGAGACTCGACGCAAGGCTTGGCAGGCGCACCCTCGCCACGAGATACCCTTCGGGTGCGCAGGACCCCCGAGTCCCCTGCACCCCGTAAGGGACTGAAGACCCCGAGAGCGCGAGTCCCCACAGGGCCGGGCTCCCTCTCGGGTACAAGGCCGTACAAGGAGAAGATAAGGTTTCCACCACCTTCTAGAAGACGGTAGAAGACCCCAGAAGGCTTGGGAAGCAAGGCGCGGCCAGGGGACACCACCTACCCACTGTCAGCCCCTGTCCGCGGCTTTCCCCAAAGGTGGCAGAGATCGCACCAACCCGGCAACGGATACTTGGAGGAGAAGAGGCCACGTCGCCGTCTCCACCACGGAGAGGGGTTGCCTCCCGCCAAAATCCCTCACGCTCCTCGCATGACCTCTGTGGTATCCCCTTTCCCTATAAAAGGAGGACCAAGGCCATGGCAAAGGGGAGGTCGAACCATTCATCCAAGATAGCTTAGTAGGCAAGCAAGCTCCGGCTGGCTCGCCGTCGACCCAAGGAAGAAGACAACCACCAAGCTAGGCTAGAAAGAGGAAGGGAAGGAAGGTGATCTCCTCAGGGCAAGGATCTGTCCTCCCCCTTCCTCCTAGACGAAGGACCCTACCGGGTACCTCGTCGGGAAACACCATTGTAGCCACACCATGGTCCGATCATCTATCCAGACATGCAGGAGTAGGGCTTTTAGCCTCCGGGCGGCCTGAACCTGGGTAGATCGCTGTGTGCTTTCCTTGTTTGTCCACCACGTCGAGATCGGAGAGCGAGTGAGGAACTTGTCTGGCGATCGTCCTCCGGGAGACGTTTTCAGCCTCCTTTGCGCCCCTACCGAATCTACAAAGGGGGTGCCTCGCATCCCCGGTGTCCGTCCTTTGAGACACGACATCTGGCGCGCCAGGTAGGGGGCGCAAGCGCTGGAAACGCGAGTTCTTCAAGCCACCACGAGTTCTTCTTCGTCAAGATCTACTTCAAGTTCTTCTTCGGTGGAAACGCTTTCCACCACGAGTTCTTCTTCCCGCACAAGAACTGCATCAAGATCTCCACCGACGACAGGATCGGCCCTCAGGGACCACATCGCCGAACGGAGACTCTCGTCGTCTGTAACTCAGGCGCCGAGCCTGTCTCCCTCTCCTCGGCGCGTCTCAGAGGCCACTAGACGCTCAAGCATGGCTCGGAAGAGAAAGAGGAACACACCCATGGATTTCTTACGATACCCTGGTCTTGGTTATATCCTCGAAGGATCCCCTCCTCCGTCAGCAGAAGGCCAGACATTTGGAATCAGGTTCATTCCATCAGATGACTACATTAGTCCTCTGATCGGCAAGGGCGAACCCGAGAAACTCACTGTGGACGCCGAATCTCACCCTCCTCCACTAGAGCAAGGGGGCTCCGCAGAGATTCACCCGACAACACAACCCATTAAGTCGCCCCCAATGAACGAAGATTCTGGCCAAATCAGGGAAGAGGCCCCATCGGAGGAAGATGTCGACGGGTACACGCCCCAAGAGATCTACATCCCTCCTAAGAAGGATGGCAAACCAGGAGTCTGGTGCGGATACCATCAGTCGGGCAATCACAGCCTGGAGGATTGCCGTTAGTTCAGAAACAACAACTGTCTCAAGAGCAACAGAGGAGAGTGCTACACCTGTGGAGAACTCGGACACCTCAGCCGGGAGTGTCCCCTCAAACCGGCGAGGAAGACCATGTCAGTCTCCCGGATACTCGAGAAGGAGAGATAGCTTCGAACTTTCTCCAACGCCTCCACACAAACGGGTGACTCCCCTGAAAGCAGCCTGCCAATCTTCCAGCAGCCCACTCAAAGCACAACCTCCATATGGGATCAAACTTTCGCCCCGGGAAGTGCTCCAGACGGACAGTGGGAGCTCCCCGGTCATGTGGCCACCATTCAAACCGGGCTGGGCGCACCTCCCCAAAAGTATTGGATTTCTAGATGGATGGCCTCTGAGGAGTCTAAGCCGGATGCCTCCATAATTGTGGACCCGGCACCTATGCCGCATCAATAAGAATGAGATTGGTTTTCGTATCTCGAGCCTGAGTCCCCGGATTAGATTGGATTTTTCTGATAGGTCTCCGGACTGACGTCCTCAATACGTCAGCAATTACTCTGGGTCTTATCATCGGAGCGGTATTCTTGAGGTCTCCAAACCGGCGTCCTCACTACGTCAGCAAGTATTTCCAGGTCTTCTCGCCGGAAGGATTTTTATATTTGGAGAAGAAGTCCAGAGGTCTCCGGACCGGCGTCCTCACTACGTCAGCAAGTATTTCCGGGTCTTCTCGCCGGAAGGGTTTTTATATCTGGAGAAGAAGTCCAGAGGTCTCCGGACCGGCGTCCTCACTGCGCCAGCAAGTATTTCTGGGTCTTCTCGCCGGAAGGATTTTTATATCTGGAGAAGAAGTCCAGAGGTCTCCGGACCGGCGTCCTCACTACACCAGCAAATATTTCTGGGTCTTCTCGCCGGAAGGATTTTTATATCTGGAGAAGAAGTCCAGAGGTCTCCGGACCGGCGTCCTCACTACGCCAGCAAGTATTTCCGGGTCTTCTCGCCGGAAGGATTTTTATATCAGGAGAAGAAGTCCAGAGGTCTCCGGACCGGCGTCATCACTACGCCAGCCAGCTGCCGGATTGCCTGTGTGGTGAGCTCCGAGTATTGGAAGAAAAATGAAGGTCCCAGGACCGGCATCTTCACTACGCCAGCAAGCTAGCCGGTTCACCTGTGTGGTGGTCTTCGGGTTCCTGGGGAACAAAAAAGGTCTCCGGACCGGCTCCGGCCAGCAACAGCCGTGCCTAGGATGGCACTACGGGTCAGACCCGGGAATCGGCTATCTCGGCTCAAGGCTCTGTTTCCTGTCGGATTAGGCAGACAGAAAAGAATTACGCCCGAAACACGGCGTAGAAGACCCGCCACAGCGGCAGTGCTACCAAATACCGAGATAGCCGGGGGACTCCACGAATCGAGCTAAGTGCCTTTACCTTACTTGTTTTATCTCTTTATAATTTGGCTAAAACGAATGCGGGCGTAAACCTGGGGCAGCGCCTTCCCCGACACCGTTGTCCGTTTCCCTCTAACGGCGGAGTCGCGGGCTGAGGATTGTGCGGTCAGGAACGGTGGGTCTTTTGGGGGGTTGCGCCCTGTGTCGGCCTTCCAGATAATCTGGGGGTACACGGCTGGTTAGCGCTCTGGCCGAAAGATCCTTCCCGAGAGCGTCAAGCCTCCACGGGTATAATGTAGATCACTCAATGCAAGGAAAGGATACATACAGTCAAAAGCTTTAAGCATTAAGTTTGCCTTTCGGCGATGCATAGAAACACGGTTCACGGCACCCGGTATTGTCGTTCTTAGTGTTTCAGGACACCCGGCAGCTTACGGCTCGTCTTCGATGGAGAAGCGCTCCATGATCTTCTCCACTTCATCAACGATACCCGGGAGGGACGCCGCTCCCGGGGCCACCTCTCCCATCCCCGCGAGCAAGGAAATAGCGGGATGTCGCCGCCGGAGGGCAGCGACGAGGTGGGTCACTGCGTGTCGCGCGGCCTTCTCCCCGGCCAGGCGGATGGCTTGGTCTGCGCAAGGACGAATTGCATGGAGAAGTTCGGCGACACGCTCCAGAAACGCTGGGTAACTCTTGAAGGAGCTGGAGTGGTTGCTCGAGACGACCGGAAGCGGGGCCATCCACAGTCCCCTGAGTTCCTGGACAATCTTCTCTGCGGATGCACTCATAGACGGCAGAAGACCCGTCATGTCGCGCTGGGCAGCCCTCGCTTGGTCTCGCTCCTCCAGGGCCACCTTCAATTGCCCGGACAACTCATCCTGACGCACCCGGGCAGCCTGGGCGGAGGAGTGGGAGAACCTTGCAGCCTTCTTCGCTGCCGCAAGCTCAGCCTTCGTGTCTTCGAGTTCCTGCTTCTCCTTCTTCCGAAGGACGCCGCTGCGCGCGAGCTGGCCCTCGCGGTCCTCTACCACTCCCTTCAACCTGGCGACTCGGGTTGCCAGGTCGTCAGCCAGTCTCTTCTGCTTGTCCCGTTCATCTCGGGCCTTCCGAAGATCGCGACGAGCGGCATCTCGATCCCGTTTCACGTCCTCAAGATCCCTTGACAGCCGGTCGACCTGCTCGGAAATCCGGGAGGCCTGTTAGCTCTTATCGCTCACCTCTTGGCGTGCCCAGGCCTCCACATTCACCATGCCTTGATCCAGGAGAGCCTCGCTTTCCTCTAGCTTCAGGCTAAGCTATGAGTCTTTCTCCCAGCTCCGGGCCTCCGCGCTGTCCAGCGCCGCCATTCGAACTTCCAGCTCCCGTTCACGTTCGGAGAGTCGCTGCTCCCGAGCATTCAGCTTTTCCTCATCTGCGGCCGGCTCCTTCTCCCGGGACTCAGGGACCTCTGCGCCCGGCGCCAGGTCCTCCTCCAAGGGCCTCGCCTCGCCTTCGCTGCATGACGTGGGAGCCGCCAGCAGTCGCAGCTGAACTCCCACGAAGGACAGGAGTTCTTCGACGTTGGAAAACCCTCCGGGAAGAGTCGAGCCTGCCCCGGCAGGGGTCGGCTCACCCACCGGGACCTCAGCTCCCGGCGATGCACCCGCTGCGACACCAGGAGTTCCCAGGGGGTTGATGGCACCGGTGAGGTGTTGTTGGGAAACCCCAAGAGGAAGGTATGAAATAGTGCAGCAGCAAGTTTTCCCTCAGTTGTGAAACCAAGGTTTATCGAACCAGTAGGAAACTGGAGATCTTCCGGAGGTTGTTGAAGATGACTTTGGCAGGGCGCACTACCAGTGTCAGCAACGAACATGGAACCTGCACACAACACAACCAAGATACTTTGCCCCAACTTAACAGTGAGGTTGTCAATCTCACTGGCTTGCTGTAACAAAGGATTAAACGTATGTGTGGAGAATGATGTTTGCTTGCAGAGAATAAAAGTAACAGGATTGCACTAGGATTGTTTATCAGTTTGAGGAAAAAGGACCGGGGTCCACAGTTCACTAGTGGTGTCTCTCCATAAATAATAATAG
This sequence comes from Poa annua, assembly GCA_026929855.1. Taxonomy (NCBI): domain Eukaryota; kingdom Viridiplantae; phylum Streptophyta; class Magnoliopsida; order Poales; family Poaceae; genus Poa; species Poa annua. Next base: position 22,351,036 of record CM049439.1, on the reverse strand, counting down.
CATACATGCGGGTAAACAAATTACAGCTGGGCAATTGACAGAATAAAGAAGTGCATAATGATGCATATACTATAGTTATGATGGCTAGTGTGATATTTATTTGGGCATTACAACAATATACATAGACCGTTCCAACCGCATCTATGACTAATAATCCACCTTCCGGTTAGCGTCTGCACCCCTTTCAGTATTAAGTTGCAAGCAACAGATAATTGCATTAGGCAACGTGTGTAATGTAAGTAATACAAATACCCTTAGATAAAGTACTATTGTTTTATCCCTAGTAGCAACAGTACATCTACAACCTTAGAGCTTGCTGTCACTACCCCAAATTAAATAGAGACATGAACCTACTATCGAGCATAAATACCCCCTCTTGGAGTCACAAGCATCTACTTGGCCAGAGCATCTACTAGCAATGGAGAGCATGCAAGATCATAAACAACGCACTCACAAGATATATTATGAAGCAATAACATAGTACTCAATATTCATCGGATCCCAGCAAACACAACATGTAGCATTACATAAAGATGATCTTGATCATGTTAGGCAGCTCACAAGATCTAAACATGGTAGCACAAGAGGAGAAGACAACCATCTAGCTACTGCTATGGACCCGCAATCCAAGGATGAACTACTCACGCATCAGTCCGGAGGCGGGCATGGTGATGTAGAGCCCTCCGGTGATGATTCCCCTCTCCGGCAGGGTGTCGGGAGGAGCTTCTGACCCCTCCCGATCTAGGGTTGACGACGGCGGCAGCTCTGGACATCGTGGAGGAAAAAGGTGCCTGTCGTAGGTCTTAGATATCCGAGGGGTATAAGTAGGCGAAAGGGCGAAGGCGGCGGGGCCTCGAGGGCCCCACACCCCGTGCTCGCGCGGTAGAAGGGGGGGCCGCGCCGGGAGGGGGTGTGGGCCCCTCGGGGTCCTCCTCTGTCTCCTCTTCGGTGTTCTGGAACCTCCCGGGGAAAATAAGCACTTTGACGTTTCCTTTGTCCAATTCCAAGAATATTTCTGTTGGGAGGATCATAACCCGGTAGGCCCACCGACCTAGAAGACAAGCCGGCCTGGTAAGAACCAGGGCCGGGTCAAGCATGAAGATATGGGCCGGGTCCCACGTAAGCCGGTGTGCGACGTGTGCCTTGGCCCACAAGTTGAGAGGGATCCAGAAGGCTGGAGAGACCAAGTACAAGACGGAGTCCTGATAAGGAAGGCGAAGACTTATAGGGCTTAGAGTAGAGTCCGGGTACGATGGTAACCCGGATCCCGCCTTGTACCTCCAGCGAGACCCACCGCCTATATAAGGGGGTCTCCTGGTTCCTAGAGGAAGAAGCTTGACCAGATCGCAAGTATCACCATTGTAATCTCGAGACCCAGAAGCTAAGGCGCCGAGTACTCGAAACCCATATCAATAAAGCAGTAGCAGGAAGTAGGTCTTTACCTCAAGACGAGGGGCCGAACCTGGGTAAACCCTTGTTTCCCCACACCACGCTAGACACGCTCCAGATGTCAGAAGTCGCTATGTCCCCATACTCAAGTTTCCACCCGGAAACATCTGTCGTGACAATCCCACGACAGTTGGCGCCCACCGTGGGGCCTGCGGCCAAGAACATCATGATTTGTGGAGAAGCGCGGCGCGGTATGGAAAACCTAGCTATCGACCAGATCTACACGCTTCCAGGAGGGGAGCGGATCGTGGACGACTTTGGTTGGAAGGAAGAGGCTGATCAGCTGGAAACCGGATCTATGATCATCTTTGGTCAGACCAGCGTTTTCGTCGGCGTGATCCAGACCACAGGAGCCGGCTCAGATCAGTATGAGCCGGAGTACGAGTCAGAATCCGGGTCAGCCACCATGGCCCAGACGGACGGAGAGGAATCTGTTGGATCGCCAGAGTGCGAAGTCATGTCCATTGAGGAAGAGGCGGCAATTCAAGCACTACAGGATTCCGTCGAAGCACCAATAAACGTGTCAGATATGGACACAGATACCGAGTCAATTCTGCCACTGTTTGAAGATCGTTGGGGGTTTGGACTTGAAGAGGAAGATCACCCGGTGTCCCCAGGACCCGCGCGACATATGACGGTTCACGTGGTGACAGCGGCTCAGCAGACTGATGGAGCGGAAACTTCCGCTAGTAGCGAGACAAGTGTAGAGAGAACCGCCAGACAGGATAGAGAAATCTGGGAGCGGGGTCAGCTCGGCATGCCACCAGCAACGTACCCACCGCCCAATCCCAATACCGGGCCAGTTTTACCGACCTTCGGCGCAGGAATACAGACACACACGCCAGCGCCCGGGACCGCATTCACAAACCCGATCCTGACGGCGACGAACGATCAGACGAGAGCCGGCGCGTCAGGAAACCAGACACAGAACTTGGGAGAAGTAACAAACACCAACTCAGCCATGCAGAGGGAGCTGGAAGATCTAAAGCGGGCCATGGCCAGAGCGAACCAAGAGCGCGCGGATGAAGCCCGGCGTGTAGCGGAAAAAGAACGGTCTTTGGCCCAGCAAGAGCAGAGGCTACAAGACGAAAGAGATGCCCTCCAAAGGAGGAGGGACGAGTTAACTGCGGTGCAGAGCAGAAGGCGCGGAAGCCGGTTACCTCTGCCGACTGGAGTCAACACCATAGTACCTCAAGCCCTGGAGTATCAGACGATGCCAGCCAACGCGCCCGTAGCGACGGCCAACCCGGTGATGGGAGCCGGCGCGCCGCAGGCCGGGTTACAAGGAGCGCAAGCCGGAGGAGGCGCGGGAAGTCCGGTAGGAGGAGCCAGAGCCGGAGAAGCAGTCATAGAACAACTACCTCCACCACCTCCCAGGTTTAGCACTCCCCTGGGTCATTACAATAATCCGGTTGACAATGTTTTTGCAGCTGCACATGCCCTACAGCAGATCCCGTTCGACAACTCACCGGCCGGCATTGAAGCACGGAGGGCCGTTGACTTGTTACGCACCGCAGTGGTCCAACAGAACAATAATCCACGCGGGTCGCAAGCATTCAATTTCGAGCCGCAAAGGAGTCGTACCAGAAGCCGGCACGGAGAGCCGGCGGCAGCAAGATCCATCCAGAACCGTCTTGGGCCGGTAAACCAGCAAGTCCAGCAACAAAATCAGCAAGTGATCCAGCAACAACAGCCGGCGGCCGCGCCTCAAAGGATGGCCGCACCGGCTATGTCCGCGGCACAGTCAATAGTCAATAGCTCAAGAGCAAGACGCGCAGCTGCGGCGGTAGCACCACTAGCAGCCGGAGCCAGAGCAGCTGGAGCCGGGGCAGCCGGAGCCGGAGTAGTGATCCCCGCCAGACCCGCCGCATCTTCGCCTGCGCCGGGTCACGGAGGAGTCACTTTTTCAAACTTGACAGGACCAAAGTGTTTATCAGATGCTATCAGAGCGGAGCCGTTTCCAGAAAAATTTAAAGAGACAACCAAAGTAAGCAATTATGAGCCACACATGAACCCAGAGACGTGGTTGAGTAGCTATGGCATGACCATGGATATGAAGAATGCAACAGCGAATATTTGTGCACGTTACCTGTATCTCATGATGGCGGAAGGAGCACCCAAGATATGGCTGGACCGGCTTCCACCACGCAGCATCAATTCTTGGGAAGAGCTAAAGGCGGCGTTCATCAAGAACTTCGCTGGGACTTGCAAAAAGCAGTACACCGAGGCAGACTTAGATCGTTGTGTCATGAGAAAAACAGAGTCGGCACGGCAATGGATGGCCAGAGTCACAGAGATCTTGCAGTCATCCCTCAACATTTCAGCACATATAGCTATAACATACATGGAGAAAAATTGCGCTTTTGATCCTTTAACACACAAGCTAGCACGTATGAAGGAAGATCCGGCCTGCAGAGAGATCTCAATAGGAGAAGTGGTGACAACAGCAAACAAGTACGCAGCCACGGATAAAAAGCCGGGTGAGACGGAGGAACAACAGAGGAATAACCGGGTCAGCGGAGGCCGTAACCCGAACCCGGGTCCGAACAATGGTAATCAGAACGGGAATAACAAGCGTCCCTATGAAGGCGGAAACTCAGAATTCGTAGGCACAACCCAGACGACGGGTTATAGAGGGCCGAGACCCGGTGGCAACTTTAGGGGAGGACCTCCGAGAAATCCGAATTTCAGTGAGATGTACAGCATGCCGTGTCCAAAACACAGCAAGAACGGGAGACCATCAAATCACTCGCTAGCTTAGTGTGCCGACATAAGAGCCTGGATGAGACATGAGCAGGAGAGCCAGAGGAGTCAGGGGAACTTCGGAAGCAACGACAACTTCAATGGAAACAACGGTAACTCGACGGGACCCGGACAGGGGGCTGGATCGAACGGACCGCCAAACAATAACGCTGGGTCTAGTCAGCAACAGAATCAAGTCACAACCGGGTATCAGCAGAACCCGAAGGAGCTTCATAGCCAAGGCCAGTATCATGTCTTCACCACAAGCACATCCAGGAGGGACAGAAAGTTAAAGGCAAGAGCCGTCAATGCAGTAGCATCAGCCGTTCCAAGATTCTTGAAGTGGTCAGAACAAACTATAACTTGGAGCAGAGAACATCACCCGCCAGCAGTGGAACACCCGGGTCTCCTGGCTCTCGTTGTGGCACCACAGGTGGACGGGTTCTCCTTGAACAAGGTCTTGATGGACGGAGGCAGCAGCATCAATATCCTATACCTCGATACATTCAAAAGGATGGGTTTAACCGAAGACCGCCTGACCCCAACATCGACAATCTTCCATGGCAAAGTTCCAGGGAAGTCGGCACACCCAATTGGCCAGATCAGTCTAGAGGTGGCGTTTGGAGTGAGCAAGGAGCAATTCAGGTCGGAGTTCTTGACGTTCGAGGTTGTTGATCTAAAAAGTCAGTATCATGCTCTATTCGGGAGGCCGGCTTACGCCAAGTTCATGGCTCGGCCGTGTTTTGTGTATATCAAACTGAAGATGCCAGGACCCCAGGGAGTAATCACAGTGGAAGGAAGCAAAACTATGGCTATAGAGTGTGACAATGGACACGCTATCATGGCAGAGCAGGCTTGCTCAGAGGAAGAGCTCAAATACTACAAGTCCCAAGTAGACCCGACAGATAAGCGTGTGCTGGAAAAGCCGGCTCATGAGGAAGAGAAGAAAAAATTCAAGTCGGCTCAAGACACAAAGATGGTTGATTTCGAAGAAGGGGACTCCTCCAAGCAGTTCTCGATAGGGGCCCACATGGACCCAAAATAGGAAAGCGAGCTCATCAAGTTCATCCGTGAGAATCGGGACATCTTCACATGGTCTCCTTCAGACATGCCGGGTGTACCGAGTGAACTTGCTGAGCATAGCTTACATGTTGATCCAAAGGCAAAGCCGGTAAAGCAAGGACTACGTTGTTTCAATGCAGAAAGGAAAAAGATCATCGGAGAAGAGATAGCCCGTCTGCTCGCAGCCGGGTTTATCATGGAGGTTTACCATCCCAAGTGGCTGGCTAACCCGGTCCTAGTTTTGAAGAAGAACGGAGAGTGGCGCATGTGCATGGATTACACCAGCTTGAATAAGGTTTGCCCAAAAGACCCCTTTGCATTGCCTCGTATAGATCAGATCATCGATGCCACAGCTGGCAGCGAGTTGTTATGTTTCCTGGACGCATATTCCGGGTATCATCAGATCAAGCTCAATGTGGATGACCAGGAGAAGACTTCGTTCATCACCCCTTTTGGTGCCTTTTGTTACAAAACTATGTCATTTGGTCTCAAGAATGCAGGTGCCACTTACCAGAGGTGCATCCAGAATTGTTTCCAGAATCAAATCGGTCGTAACGTGCACGCTTATGTTGATGACGTTGTAATCAAGTCGCAGAAAGCTGGATGACCTGACAGAGACCTTCACCAACCTTCGCAAGTACCAGATGAAGCTAAACCCGACCAAGTGCGTGTTTGGAGTTCCGGCTGGCATGTTACTGGGTTTCATAGTCTCAGAGAGAGGGATAGAAGCAAACCCGGCTAAAATTAAGGCCATCATGAACCTTAAGAAGCCGGAGTGTGTCAATGACGTCCAGAAGCTGACGAGTTGCGTCACAGCCCTGAGCCGGTTCATTGCAAGGATGGGAGAGAAAGCACTCCCACTCTACAAGTTGCTGAAGAAGTCAGACAAGTTTGTTTGGGGCCAGGAAGCAGATGACGCCTTTGAAGACTTGAAGAAGACATTGTCCACAGCCCCAGTGTTAGCGGCTCCCACGATCAAAGAGCCGATGTTACTATACGTCTCTGCAAATTCAAGAGCCGTCAGTGCCGTGGTCGTGGTGGAGCGCAAAGAAGAAGGAAAGGAGTACCCAATTCAAAGGCCGGTTTACTATGTTAGCGAAGCTCTCACAGAGTCAAAACAGAGATACCCGCAATGGCAGAAGTTGGTCTACGGTGTGTTTATGGCAAGCTGGAAGATGCCTCACTATTTCCAGGAGCACCCCATCACGGTGGTGAGTTCCGCCCCTTTGGCAGAAATCATCAGAAACAGAGAAGCTACAGGCAGAATCGCAAAGTGGGTCATCGAGATGGGGCCTTATTATATCAACTATGAGCCACGGACAACAATCAAATCACAAGCCCTGGTGGATTTCGTCAATGATTGGACAGAGTTTGACCCTTTGCCACCGGCACCAAGCACAAAACACTGGGTTATGCACTTCGACGGGTCAAAGCAGTTTGAAGGATTGGGAGCCGGCGTCGTCTTAACCTCGCCAAAAGGAGACAAGTTAAGTTACGTCTTGCAGATACATTTTGAACCATGCACCAATAACATTGCAGAGTATGAGGCCTTGTTACACGGTCTGAAAGTCGCTAGAGAGATGAACATCAAGAGAATCATGTGTTATGGAGACTCCGACCTTGTCGCTCAGCAAGTATCAGGAACCTGGGACAGAAAAGACGCCAACATGGCGGCTTACAGGAGAGAAGTAGACCGAGTTGCCGGCTTCTTCTCCGGCTATCAAGTTGAGTACATCGACAGACGAAAGAACAAGGCAGCTGACGCCTTATCAAGACTCGGCTCTAGGAGAGAGCCGGTGCCTCCAAACGTATTCCTCGCCGAGTTACACCACCCCTCAGTCAAGCTTCCAACGGAAGAAGAGTTAGCAAACCCTGATGACTCGGAATCACAGCTAGTCGCCGCCTTACACCAAACTCCGTCATGGACAGAGCCATATCTGGCTTACTTACTCAGAGAAGAGCTACCACAAGACGAAGTACTGGCATGACAAATTGTACGCCGGGCTAAGGGATACATCATCATCAACGGCGAGTTACACAAGAGGAGCACATCTGGAGTATTCCTACGCTGTGTTTCACCAGAGGAAGGCCGGAAAATTCTCCAGGAGATTCACGCAGGGGACTGCGGACATCATGCGTCCACAAGATCGATGGTGGCCAAAGCGTACAGACATGGATTCTTTTGGCTGACGGCTTTGGCTGACGCAGAGAACATAGCCCGGGTTTGCGATGGATGCCAGCGATATGCAAGGCAGATTCACGTTCCGGCTCAAGACTTGAAGACCATCCCAATAACATGGCCCTTTGCAGTTTGGGGCATGGATATGGTAGGACCTTTCCAGACTTCACCCAATAAGAAGACTCACCTCCTAGTCGAAGTGGACAAGTTCACAAAGTGGGTGGAAGTTCAAGCCGTCAATAGTTGCACAGCAGCAACAGCAGTCAAGTTCCTGAAGAAGATCATATATCGATTCGGATATCCTCACAGCATCATCACTGATAACGGGACAAATTTTTCACTCGGAGAGATGCAGATATTTTGCAAAGAGAACGGCATCCGGCTCGACCTTGCTTCAGTTTCACATCCTCAGTCAAACGGTCAAGTAGAGAGGACAAACCAGGAGCTGTTAAGAGGCATCAAGCCAAGACTCCGGGTTCCATTAATCAGAGCCGCTGGGTGCTGGGAAGAAGAGCTGCCATCAGTCATCTGGAGCATAAACACAACCCCGAACAGATCAACAGACTTCACTCCCTTCTTCATGGTCTACGGGGCAGAAGCCGTGTTACCCAGCGACATTATCCATGATTCTCCAAGAGTTGCAAAATATGTCGAAACTGATAACGAGCAAGCCCGGCAAAATTCAGTTGACATGCTTGAGGAGGCAAGAGAGCTAGCCCTGGAAAGATCAGCCATATACCAGCAAGACCTGAGGCGTTATCATAGCCGCCGGGTTAGATCAAGAACTTTCCAGGAAGGAGACTTAGTCCTACGGCTAGCCCAGAACAAGACCGGCTTCCACAAGCGGACTCCCCCATGGGAAGGTCCCTTCGTGGTAAGCCGGAACTTGCACAACGGGTCCTATTATTTGGTGGATGCTAGAGAGCAAGCTACAACAACAGGAAATAATACAGACCATACAAGGAACCCGTTGACAGAAAACGACAGGCCCTGGAACATAGCAGAGCTTAGACCATACTACACTTAGGTTTTGTGAGCCCCCAGATGAGACGGGTTCCACCTTTTTGTATCTTTCTAGTTTAAAAGCAGCATGTTTCAGACGCGCTCTTTTCCTTACCAGGGTACCTAAGGGGACTGGGGGCTTACTAACTAAGAAAGTTGTAAGTTACAAACTCATGACCCGGCAGAGACGCCACAATTATTCTTGGTTTCTTGCCTGCTAGCTTGATGTTATTCTCACCTAATACATGACCAGATGCTAAAATACCGGCTTTCAGTCTGACTATGAAGCCCATGGGGACTTAGCAGACCCTGATCGCTCGGGAATTTTAGGCACAGAAGTCACGAGAAAACCGGCTTTGAAGAGAGCTAAAGAAATCTAAAGGGTCATCGAAACCGAAAAGACAAGACTTTTATAAAGACGGGTTTCATTAAAGCATCAGCGCACGAAGGCGCATCAAAAGGTATAGCAAGTATTCAGATCTAACCTATTACAGGCCAAGAAGGCCAATATAATATTTCAGGAATTCAAGACAAGCCAAAAGTTTGTAAGCCGATACAAGAATCGGCGTTCGGAACATCCGGACAATCTACTAGAGTGGAGGTGCCGATGCAGATCCTTGCCCAGGGTCCTTCGTACCCCTTGTAGTTTCGCCTCGTGGCCTCTGCAAAACGACCGAAGCCAAGGCCTCAAAGCCGTCAAGATCGGAAGGGCGAGAAGGAGACGGAACATCAGGAGTATAGCTTGAAGGATTCGCACTTGTTTCAAAAGGCGTGAAAAGTTGCGGCGCTTCCTCCACCGGCTTCCACAGGTTGATCGGCTCCGGCGGGACCTCCTTGACGGCATGGTTATCTTCACCGTAGGTCGCCTGGAACTCGTCAAGCACCAGCCCATCAGCAATCTGACAAGCCGGACGACGAACCGACTTGATAATCTTGCCGTAGATCTTAGCAGTCTCTTGGCCGTCAGCTTGAAATTCCGGAAAGCCTTTGGTCAGCTTAACCGGGTCAAGGTTGGGGTAGTAAGCCTTGGCCAGAGCCAGCGCGCGGATGGCACCCTTGCGGCAGGAAGACGCTTTCCAGCGCTGCATCAGAGTTGGCACCATAGAAGTCGCCGCACGGAAGTCCGGCAGACCCGGCGGGCAGGTACCAGCAGAGGAAGACATCTTGATCATCTCCGCGCAGCCGAAGTACAGCCGCCGGCTTACGCCGTAGATGGCTTGAATCTTGTCAAGTGTCCCCTTGACGGTCACCCCTTGGGCCGGACCTGAAAAGAGGCGGACGAGCATAAGTACAACCAAGGATATGAAGTAAAAGTGCAAAGCAGAGGAGCAGAGCAAACTTACCAAAGACTGCAACTGAGAGGTTGTGGATAAACTTCTTAATCTTCTCCAGCTCGGAGACGACCTTTTGCAGCTCAAGGGCTTTAACCTGGATGGCAAGCTCCTGGTCATGAACCTTCTTTCGCAAGGCCTCATTGTCGGCCTGCAGACGGCTCAAGGTCTCCTCCTGAGCTTTCAATTGTTCCTCGGCCTTCTCCCGAAGACCCATCTCTTGCGCAAGTTGGTGGCGCACTTCACTGTTGGCCTTGGCGGATGACTGAGAGTACTCCTGCAAAGAACAGGGATAAATTATTACGAGACATCTCACGAGACCCGGGTAGCCGCAAGCAGCATACACGGCCCTTGGGGACTACTGAGCAGAAGTTAAAAGTTAAAACAGGATTACATAGTTCCAAAGGAAGACCCGGAGCGCAGCAAGCTACTGCTACGGCTCTTGGGGACTACTCATATAAAAGTTTCAGCTAAAAGAAGACCCGGAACATTGCAAGCAATAGTTCCGACTCTTGGGGACTACTCAGCAGAAACAAAAAGTTAAGGAGAGCCAACATGAATTTCAAGAAAGACCCGGAGCGCAGCAGGCTACTGCTCCGACTCTTGGGGACTACTTATCACAAAGTTTTATTCAAAGGAAGACCCGGAGCGCAGCAGGCTACTGCTCCGACTCTTGGGGACTACTACAAAGAATGATCCATACCCGGAGACAGGTTCCCTATGATGCAAGTACTAAGCATTTATCTGAGTAAAAACTAAGCACTTGGGGACTACTAGTAGGGAACATACCTGGTAGCGAAAATGCAGATAGTTCCGCAGCTGAGATTCTTCTCTTCGCACCCTGGAGAGTCGTGCATGAATTTTCTCAAAAAGCTCTGGAAACTCCAAGGTGTTCAAGGGAACCTCATCCTCAGTGTCCGAGTCTCCCGCTTCCTGAACTTGACCTTTCCCCGCAGCACGAGCAGCAAACCCCTCCTCTGCTTTAGCCTCCGGCTCCAGGACCTTCGCCACGGAAGAAGAAGGTGCACCAGGATCCCAGAAGCCTGTCCCAGTAATAGCGACGTCCGGCTCTTCCGGAATGACGGGAAGATCAACCTTCGGAGGAGAAGAGGAGACCGGGGCAGGACGAACCAGGTCTACTGGCATCTCATCTTGGGTTTCTTCGACCTCGGGCTCCGTAGGAGGAGTCGACACAGTCTCGGGGGTCTCCTCATCGCTAAGAACGGCGTGTGCTCTGAAAGAAGATAACTCGCATGAGTGATTGACAATAAGCAGAGCGAAACAAAGACATGGTGAGGAAATGTACCCCTTGTTGACGACAAAGTCGGAGGGGAGAGTCTCAGAGCCGGAACCTGAAGAGCAGGACATAGACCGGGATTTAGCAACCCGGATTTGGCCCGCCAACGGATACCGAGCATCGGGGGAAGTTTGATGAACATTTCTTCTGCGAGGAGAAGGGTTGTTCGGGATACCTGAGGAGAGCTCTTCTGAAGAGGTAGATGAGCGGGTCCTTCGCCGCTTAGGCGCCGCCTCATCCTTGTCCTGCGTAGTTGGACGAGTTTGAGAGCCGGAAGCTTCAAGATCGAGGAAACGAGAGCGTGGTATCAGGCGTACCGCGTTGCGGGCCCGTTTGGCTTGAGCCGGCGGGGAAGAAGGAGGCGCTAGGACCTTGGTGGAGTCTTGGTCATCTTGACCTGGAAGTTGGGGAGTATAAGTAGAGGCATTGTGGGGACCCCGGACTAGCTGTCCGAAATACCCTTGTGCCTACAACATCAGCGATCCCATGATCAGTCTGTCGCTGAGCACAATCAACTGGTATCAAAAGAACATCCATAATTACCGAAGGAATTACTTACTCGATTGAAGCCATAATCTTCAATAAGTTCTTGCAGCGGAAAAACACCAATCAACGTGGGGCCCGAGTCATTTGCCAAGACACCTACAGGCAGCTGACTGGGAAGACGGCCTAGTTCGCACAGACGTCATCGGTCTCTCGGTCTTCATCTTGCTTCTTCTTGAACTCTGGACATGGGAATATCCAGGGACACAGCCATGAGTACATTTACGTACTCGCAAACTACCCCAACATGAGCATGCGCTATTCTTTTATTTGTTTAAATAAAACTTTGTTTGCCTTGAAAACTCTATATCTTTATTGAAAAAGGAAAGAAGGTCTTCAGAACTTTTCCCATAAGTCTGCCTTTGTAAGGAGTCTCTTTAAAACTTTTTCCCAAAAGGGGCATCTTTGTTGAAAAAGGTAAGAAGTCTCTTTAATAAACATTTTAATCGAAAAATCACCATTTTATCTGTTTCTCCAAAACTCCTCCTTTTCCTGACCATAAACTGTCATGATACATATTCTCCAACAACCTCATACCGATCCGTTGGTATAGGTGTATGGAACATTCTCCACTTCATTTCCTTTTTAAAACTCAAGTCTTTTCCAAAACTTGCACATGGTCTAAGTAGGGCCTCTCAACTGTCCATATCCGAGGACTCGGCTATTCGAATAGTTTTAAACCCTCTGCAGAGGTAGCACGCTTTTCCCACACCCATCCGATAACTCATCGTGTCTGCCACGTCTCGCCATACCAGGGGTATGCGAAGTTGAGTCACCGACCCTAGTCTGTCCTTTGCTCATGCTAGTATAGGATCCTGCCCATATGATACTTTCCATCGACACTTAACCCAGCCCGTCGGAATCTAAGTGTGAGGACTCATAGGTTTTATCTGGCGGTGTATAGGGGACATCCTTCTATCCTCCTCCTTATCTACTCATAGAGTTTGAGCGAGGACCCAGGTCAGGGGTAGGTCACCGAACCATCCCCTCATGCATAACGGAGTCATCTCCGTGGATGAGGTATCCCATACTAATATGAGCAAATTATATGACTAAGCCCTTTCCCATATGTGGGTAAATGTGGTCGCACAGAGTATCGGTTGATTGACGTAAGTACAAAGACACAATGTGCGTTTTATCAAAACCACCATTCTCCTTTTCTCCAATTCATCACCACATAAATCACATATGCTCTTTATAAGTAAAACATGTGACCCAAAATAGATGTATAAAGATGCAAGCTCAGGGAATAGCTTGCCTGATTCCAGTATGATGTTCTTGGACTTCTTCTCACTGCCCAATAAATACCATCCTCCTCCGATAAATCCTCTCCAAATACCACTTCGGTAGCGTTTATATCTAGCGTCGCAAACATAAAAATAGAACAACACTCAATAAGCAAACCATACCACAATTGGTATACAAAAAGATATTCAAACCACATCATAGCACTATTTTAACTAAGCGACCAACTAGGATATATATTCACAAGGGCATTATACTAATCAAGAGTATAACACCATACACATGCCCAAACAAGATAGCACAAAGATACCCTCAATTAGAGGTAGTTCACAACCCTTTTTTCCTAACCAGGACAATACTTCAAACAAAAGTTAAGTCACCAATTAATCTCTTTAATTTAAATACCTCACCAAGCTAAGGTGGATACCCTAACAATATATTTAAGCTAGTACTCAACTCAAGTCCTTCAAGTACATCAAGCCACTCATACCAATTTGCCTAACAAATTCCACTAACAGTACTGACATATTATAACATGCTAAACAACAACACTAGCAAGCAGTAGCAACACAACCAACATTACTTCAATACAATCTTAAATGCTATAAATAGCCACTTCATATATCAAGCAACACAATTTTGGTTTCAATTTAATTGAATTAGCCATTATTCAATTATATCTTAATTAGGGCAGAAACTAGTTGAACATGTTTTATTGCATAACTTAAGTTCTGTTGGTCATAAAAATACAAACTAAACTTCTACAGAAAGCTACTGATGTGTAGAATACAACCCAATTAGATTTGGGTTAATTGGAGTTACCAAACTCCCTACATAATGGTTTCAATCCAGAAGCTTAATAATCAAGTTTTAGCTATCAATTAAGTTCTGTTGTTCTAAAAATTAAATACTTTTAGGGGTGACTAACCATGACTAATTGTGACTCAATAAAATTGGTCTCAACTAATTTGGACTAACAGAGTATCAGAAACAAACAAGTTTAGATTTTAAACCCCTTAGGGTATTTTGAATAATACACTTTTATTATTTATCTAAATGAGGTGAAACCACTTGGGTTGGTTAGAAAACTTCATAAGCTTTCCAGAACATTTTAATTTGATTCATTTGGAGTTATAAATATCAAGATATTGAATTTACACACTTAACCCTATTTCTGTTATTTGTAGTATTTATAGAAAAAGGCCAGAAAAGACCCAAACCTTCTAATTGTCACCACAGTCAATCAATGACTCCTAAATTCAAACCAAGCTATGTATATGCTCTCCTATACATATAGAAGACAAACCAATTGGATTCATTCAAAAATTCATCTCCTAAAAGTCTACAAAAATCACCAAAGTGCCACTGGTGGGTTTACAAGAATGGATAGAACTTCTGTTTTAGATCTTATTTGCAAGCAAGGCTTGCATATCTAGAAAGTTATCACTTCAGGCTATCCATAGAATTTTAGTTTGCAATATTTGGATTTATAAAACTCTGGATATTAACTATTTAGTGAAAAAGATACTTTTTACAAGATTGAATCTAGACAGCACTTAAAGTCATATTTTGCAAACAACCAGTGTGGCATGTTTAAGAAAACACACAGGAATACTACAAAATTTGAAGCACTCCAATATCTATCTCAGATTTACCACAAAAGATTTAAAGCTACACTGCAATTTTTAACAGAACTGAAATCACATAAAGCATTTACTGGAAAAAAATGAGGTTGGGCCGGATCTGGCCCAGACCTGGCCGTGCGACGCGGGAGGCAGCCCAGCCCGCGGCCCACGCGCGAGCGAAACGGTACGGGCGTCTTCTTCCTCGACTTAACAGGGGCTCGGTGGAAGGAGATGGCCGGAAGTCCGGCGAGGTCGGGGGCGGCGCTCCGGTGAACCTGCGACGCAAACATGAGTACCACGCGCTAGAGAAGAGGAAGGGGAGCACAGGGGTGAAGAAATGGCGGGGAATGGAGGCCGGAGCTTCTCGCGGGCTTGAAGAAACGGGCGGCGGCCGGAGAGGAAGGAAACGCGGCGCGGCGGCGATTCACGGCCTCCCGGGTCGATTGCTTCTACGGGGAGGGAGAGGAGGTCGTGGCGGAGCTGGGGGTGGTCTCCATTTGGCTCGGGGTGGCTCCTATCGCCGGCGAGGTGCGATGCCCCGCTCGGCTCCGTCTCGGGCTCGGAGGAAGAAAAGGGGAGGGAAAGAGGAGAGGGGGAGGAAGCCGGGGAGCAGAGGAGCGGCTCGAGGGGAGGCCTTATGCCCGCCCTCGAAGCGGCAGAGGAGAGTGGACGAGGAGGCCTGGGCGGTGCGACGCACGTCGCCGTGTCGTCCGCGGACATGCCGAGCGGCGGCACGGGCGCGTGCAAAAAGGGGGGGGGGGGGGGGTGGCGCGGATGTTGGTGTCCAAGGGGGCATAGGAGCGAGGGGGAGAGGGAGGGGTCCGGGCGGCGAGCGCTGCAGCGAGGGGGGGGGCCTGGGCGGCAACGGCGCAAGGGGAGAGCACGGCGACATGGCCACTGTCGCCATGCCTCTCTACAGGGAGATGACGATTTTGCCAAAACCCCCTCGCAGAATATTCTTCCACTTTCACAAACCAGTCCTTTTCTATTTTTCTGTTAATTTATTGAAATCCAGTAGCATTTCAAGGATTTATTTGAGGCACTAAAACATTTTAGAAAAATTTGAAATTATTCATGAGGCCTCCTATATACATGTAGAAGCTGCACAAAAATTGGGGCTTCAAAATAAAATGTTTTGCACAAATTTTGTTCATAGGGTTTTATTTTGACAATTTTGCTAATTTTCAAAAGATATTCTTTTGGAATTTTGAAACAAGTGAAAAATATTAATTTTGAACTCTTGGAACTTCCTTGACAAATATATTAACTTCAATTAGATTTTATTCTCATAAGAAAGTATTTGTTTGAAGAAAATAGATATTTAAATAGGGAAATTAATTTATTTAG
This sequence comes from Poa annua, assembly GCA_026929855.1. Classification (NCBI taxonomy): domain Eukaryota; kingdom Viridiplantae; phylum Streptophyta; class Magnoliopsida; order Poales; family Poaceae; genus Poa; species Poa annua. The sequence goes on along the minus strand of CM049439.1, from coordinate 22,335,214 downwards.
ATCATTTCTTTAGCTCATGATTTAAATTCCCATTTGTTGATTAATTTGAGGAGTTTGTTTTCAAGATAGGTCACATATCCAATTTGATATCAAGGGGATGTGACCCTTAGGTACAAATAAGGAATTGTCCACACAAGCAACAAACACAATATGATCAACATCACAATCAAGGCCACACAATTCAAACCACAGAATTAATCATATCACCATTCAAATAATTAACAATACTTTCTTAAAAATAATCACACTTAATTATGACAAGATGATGTTTAAAACTATCTCAACTTATAACTCAATAGTTATCAACAAGGTCCGAGAAAGGAAATATGTGGGATAATATAATTCCCACCAGTGTTAATTTCAGATAGAGCGGAAATAAGAGTTTTATAAAGTGGGAGTTGTATACACCTGAAAAATATCAGGATTGAGAAATAGGTAGGAGGTAGCATATAGATCTCCATATTCTTGGGAGCACATAGTTTTGGAAATGCTTTTACTTTCTCAAATACTGGGTATTAGTTTTGGTTGTTGCTAAACCAAGTATCATTGAAATGGAGTTGGCCAAATAAGAATGAAAAAGTTATATGGAATATTTTCTTGTCATAACATGATCACTAAAGTTAAATATATTTTTATATTGGTTGGGCCTTGTACTTACTAGTCAAACAACTTAAACAACAAGTCACACAAGTTCAAACATAGCAATGGGAAGGGAAACACAATCATCAGTGAAACTTTTCAAAAAAGTTTTTGTTGGTTCTGAATTTTGGGTCTGGTAAAAATAAGTTTTTCTTGGTTCCAAAATTTGGGATGTGACAAATCCTTCCCCCCTTAAAATAAATCTCGTCCCGAGATTTGCAAGGTGGGGTAACAGGGGATTACGAGGCATGGGTTTTAGGTTGGTTATACTTCCGAGGTTGTTGCTCCTTTAGTAAAGTCACCACGTGAGATCTTGACAAATTTATGCTGCGAGGCTTTCTATTGGTTAGTTGTATAAGAATGTGGTTGTCTTTTATGACATCGAATTGCCTTAGTCATACAAGAAGAATTTGTTAACAAGGTAGCTAGTCTTGTCATCAAGCTACTTTTCATACTCAAGAGGCTGAGATGTACTGGATTATCTGGCGTTCTATTTAGTTTGGGGTATGACACTCAAGTGTTTGAGCATATAAAAGTGATTTGTTAACAAGTTCATGAGGCTTGTTACCAAACTACTTGTATACAACACGAACATTGGAATATCACACTATTTTTAGAGAGATTAATAATAACAGCTTCTGATGTATGAGCTTCCGAATACTCAAGGATAGTCTGGTATATTAACTACTTCTTTACCAACTTAAGAAATATCCTTTTTAATCTATTTGTCGCAGTTCCTCCTTCTTGCGGTCTATGAGTTCGAATCTTCCTAGCAGTTCCTCTTCGAGATCTTGACGCACTTGCTCCAGGGGGTGCTTGAAGGCCATTATCTGATTTTCCGGTTAGGTTGCAAAAATTTCAGGTTATTAGTTAAAGGTCGGGGGTCTTTTGTATCTTGCGAAACTGTCAGTTCTTATCGGAAGACGGTTGAGATAAGAGGAAGTTTCCAGAAAATATTTTCCTAAGAGGGTTTACATCTGCAACAAGGTGCAACTATGGCGAAGAGGTAAAAAAAATTAGTTTTTGTTGGGTGACAAAAAGGAGTTTTATAAAAAGGGAATTTTGGTTTACTTTGTGTTGCCATCAAGGCGTAATTGTGAACGCATAAGAAAAACAACACCCACACAGGGGACTCACCAACAACAACACACAACCAGAGTAAAGCACACCAACAACAACACACAAGGTACCTTTAGTACCAACGGACGTTTAATACTCGTGGTAGTCGGGTGGTACAATCAGGGTTCCTATCAGGTTTATCCTATGGTCTCGGTTAAATATGGTTGGTGAAGTCTTCACTTTGTCGCCTTAGTCTTCAGCTGGAGAAATTGAGATTGTCGAAGGAGTAACTGAGTGGAATTGTTGATATTGAGTTGAGGTCTTCGGAGGTCTCTTGCTTGTTGATATCGATAATATTGGTATTTGCGGATCCATCACCTCGATGTGGAATGTTGAGTACTTGTAATGGAAGCTTCTTCTTGTAGGTGCTAGCTAATTAGGTCTCACTTGGGTTCATCGTCAAGTATTTTGAACGGATAAGAGGGATTAGAGAAATCCCTGGAAAATCTTAAAATAGAGGGATGAGACTCGGAAATATTTGAGAAGGTGAGAAGAGTGGAAGTCATTTTTTTTGGACTTCCTTAGATAAAAATATGTTTTTGGTAACAATATATTTTTAACAAAATATTTCTTTCCTAACTAACGTCCATGCTAACTAAGGTCTGTTACAGTCAGGATGGCTCTGATACCAAGTCTGTGGGGACCCCGGACTAGCTGTCCGAAATACCCTTGTGCCTACAACATCAGCGATCCCATGATCAATCTGTCGCTGAGCACAATCAACTGGTATCAAAAGAACATCCATAATTACCGAAGGAATTACTTACTCGATTGAAGCCATAATCTTCAATAAGTTCTTGCAGCGGAAAAACACCAATCAACGTGGGGCCCGAGTCATTTGCCAAGACACCTACAGGCAGCTGACTGGGAAGACGGCCTAGTTCGCACAGACGTCATCGGTCTCTCGGTCTTCATCTTGCTTCTTCTTGAACTCTGGACATGGGAATATCCAGGGACACAGCCATGAGTACATTTACGTACTCGCAAACTACCCCAACATGAGCATGCGCTATTCTTTTATTTGTTTAAATAAAACTTTGTTTGCCTTGAAAACTCTATATCTTTATTGAAAAAGGAAAGAAGGTCTTCAGAACTTTTCCCATAAGTCTGCCTTTGTAAGGAGTCTCTTTAAAACTTTTTCCCAAAAGGGGCATCTTTGTTGAAAAAGGTAAGAAGTCTCTTTAATAAACATTTTAATCGAAAAATCACCATTTTATCTGTTTCTCCAAAACTCCTCCTTTTCCTGACCATAAACCGTCATGATACATATTCTCCAACAACCTCATACCGATCCGTTGGTATAGGTGTATGGAACATTCTCCACTTCATTTCCTTTTTAAAACTCAAGTCTTTTCCAAAACTTGCACATGGTCTAAGTAGGGCCTCTCAACTGTCCATATCCGAGGACTCGGCTATTCGAATAGTTTTAAACCCTCTGCAGAGGTAGCACGCTTTTCCCACACCCATCCGATAACTCATCGTGTCTGCCACGTCTCGCCATACCAGGGGTATGCGAAGTTGAGTCACCGACCCTAGTCTGTCCTTTGCTCATGCTAGTATAGGATCCTGCCCATATGATACTTTCCATCGACACTTAACCCAGCCCGTCGGAATCTAAGTGTGAGGACTCATAGGTTTTATCTGGCGGTGTATAGGGGACATCCTTCTATCCTCCTCCTTATCTACTCATAGAGTTTGAGCGAGGACCCAGGTCAGGGGTAGGTCACCGAACCATCCCCTCATGCATAACGGAGTCATCTCCGTGGATGAGGTATCCCATACTAATATGAGCAAATTATATGACTAAGCCCTTTCCCATATGTGGGTAAATGTGGTCGCACAGAGTATCGGTTGATTGACGTAAGTACAAAGACACAATGTGCGTTTTATCAAAACCACCATTCTCCTTTTCTCCAATTCATCACCACATAAATCACATATGCTCTTTATAAGTAAAACATGTGACCCAAAATAGATGTATAAAGATGCAAGCTCAGGGAATAGCTTGCCTGATTCCAGTATGATGTTCTTGGACTTCTTCTCACTGCCCAATAAATACCATCCTCCTCCGATAAATCCTCTCCAAATACCACTTCGGTAGCGTTTATATCTAGCGTCGCAAACATAAAAATAGAACAACACTCAATAAGCAAACCATACCACAATTGGTATACAAAAAGATATTCAAACCACATCATAGCACTATTTTAACTAAGCGACCAACTAGGATATATATTCACAAGGGCATTATACTAATCAAGAGTATAACACCATACACATGCCCAAACAAGATAGCACAAAGATACCCTCAATTAGAGGTAGTTCACAACCCTTTTTTCCTAACCAGGACAATACTTCAAACAAAAGTTAAGTCACCAATTAATCTCTTTAATTTAAATACCTCACCAAGCTAAGGTGGATACCCTAACAATATATTTAAGCTAGTACTCAACTCAAGTCCTTCAAGTGCATCAAGCCACTCATACCAATTTGCCTAACAAATTCCACTAACAGTACTGACATATTATAACATGCTAAACAACAACACTAGCAAGCAGTAGCAACACAACCAACATTACTTCAATACAATCTTAAATGCTATAAATAGCCACTTCATATATCAAGCAACACAATTTTGGTTTCAATTTAATTGAATTAGCCATTATTCAATTATATCTTAATTAGGGCAGAAACTAGTTGAACATGTTTTATTGCATAACTTAAGTTCTGTTGGTCATAAAAATACAAACTAAACTTCTACAGAAAGCTACTGATGTGTAGAATACAACCCAATTAGATTTGGGTTAATTGGAGTTACCAAACTCCCTACATAATGGTTTCAATCCAGAAGCTTAATAATCAAGTTTTAGCTATCAATTAAGTTCTGTTGTTCTAAAAATTAAATACTTTTAGGGGTGACTAACCATGACTAATTGTGACTCAATAAAATTGGTCTCAACTAATTTGGACTAACAGAGTATCAGAAACAAACAAGTTTAGATTTTAAACCCCTTAGGGTATTTTGAATAATACACTTTTATTATTTATCTAAATGAGGTGAAACCACTTGGGTTGGTTAGAAAACTTCATAAGCTTTCCAGAACATTTTAATTTGATTCATTTGGAGTTATAAATATCAAGATATTGAATTTACACACTTAACCCTATTTCTGTTATTTGTAGTATTTATAGAAAAAGGCCAGAAAAGACCCAAACCTTCTAATTGTCACCACAGTCAATCAATGACTCCTAAATTCAAACCAAGCTATGTATATGCTCTCCTATACATATAGAAGACAAACCAATTGGATTCATTCAAAAATTCATCTCCTAAAAGTCTACAAAAATCACCAAAGTGCCACTGGTGGGTTTACAAGAATGGATAGAACTTCTGTTTTAGATCTTATTTGCAAGCAAGGCTTGCATATCTAGAAAGTTATCACTTCAGGCTATCCATAGAATTTTAGTTTGCAATATTTGGATTTATAAAACTCTGGATATTAACTATTTAGTGAAAAAGATACTTTTTACAAGATTGAATCTAGACAGCACTTAAAGTCATATTTTGCAAACAACCAGTGTGGCATGTTTAAGAAAACACACAGGAATACTACAAAATTTGAAGCACTCCAATATCTATCTCAGATTTACCACAAAAGATTTAAAGCTACACTGCAATTTTTAACAGAACTGAAATCACATAAAGCATTTACTGGAAAAAAATGAGGTTGGGCCGGATCTGGCCCAGACCTGGCCGTGCGACGCGGGAGGCAGCCCAGCCCGCGGCCCACGCGCGAGCGAAACGGTACGGGCGTCTTCTTCCTCGACTTAACAGGGGCTCGGTGGAAGGAGATGGCCGGAAGTCCGGCGAGGTCGGGGGCGGCGCTCCGGTGAACCTGCGACGCAAACATGAGTACCACGCGCTAGAGAAGAGGAAGGGGAGCACAGGGGTGAAGAAATGGCGGGGAATGGAGGCCGGAGCTTCTCGCGGGCTTGAAGAAACGGGCGGCGGCCGGAGAGGAAGGAAACGCGGCGCGGCGGCGATTCACGGCCTCCCGGGTCGATTGCTTCTACGGGGAGGGAGAGGAGGTCGTGGCGGAGCTGGGGGTGGTCTCCATTTGGCTCGGGGTGGCTCCTATCGCCGGCGAGGTGCGATGCCCCGCTCGGCTCCGTCTCGGGCTCGGAGGAAGAAAAGGGGAGGGAAAGAGGAGAGGGGGAGGAAGCCGGGGAGCAGAGGAGCGGCTCGAGGGGAGGCCTTATGCCCGCCCTCGAAGCGGCAGAGGAGAGTGGACGAGGAGGCCTGGGCGGTGCGACGCACGTCGCCGTGTCGTCCGCGGACATGCCGAGCGGCGGCACGGGCGCGTGCAAAAAGGGGGGGGGGTGGCGCGGATGTTGGTGTCCAAGGGGGCATAGGAGCGAGGGGGAGAGGGAGGGGTCCGGGCGGCGAGCGCTGCAGCGAGGGGGGGGCCTGGGCGGCAACGGCGCAAGGGGAGAGCACGGCGACATGGCCACTGTCGCCATGCCTCTCTACAGGGAGATGACGATTTTGCCAAAACCCCCTCGCAGAATATTCTTCCACTTTCACAAACCAGTCCTTTTCTATTTTTCTGTTAATTTATTGAAATCCAGTAGCATTTCAAGGATTTATTTGAGGCACTAAAACATTTTAGAAAAATTTGAAATTATTCATGAGGCCTCCTATATACATGTAGAAGCTGCACAAAAATTGGGGCTTCAAAATAAAATGTTTTGCACAAATTTTGTTCATAGGGTTTTATTTTGACAATTTTGCTAATTTTCAAAAGATATTCTTTTGGAATTTTGAAACAAGTGAAAAATATTAATTTTGAACTCTTGGAACTTCCTTGACAAATATATTAACTTCAATTAGATTTTATTCTCATAAGAAAGTATTTGTTTGAAGAAAATAGATATTTAAATAGGGAAATTAATTTATTTAGATCATTTCTTTAGCTCATGATTTAAATTCCCATTTGTTGATTAATTTGAGGAGTTTGTTTTCAAGATAGGTCACATATCCAATTTGATATCAAGGGGATGTGACCCTTAGGTACAAATAAGGAATTGTCCACACAAGCAACAAACACAATATGATCAACATCACAATCAAGGCCACACAATTCAAACCACAGAATTAATCATATCACCATTCAAATAATTAACAATACTTTCTTAAAAATAATCACACTTAATTATGACAAGATGATGTTTAAAACTATCTCAACTTATAACTCAATAGTTATCAACAAGGTCCGAGAAAGGAAATATGTGGGATAATATAATTCCCACCAGTGTTAATTTCAGATAGAGCGGAAATAAGAGTTTTATAAAGTGGGAGTTGTATACACCTGAAAAATATCAGGATTGAGAAATAGGTAGGAGGTAGCATATAGATCTCCATATTCTTGGGAGCACATAGTTTTGGAAATGCTTTTACTTTCTCAAATACTGGGTATTAGTTTTGGTTGTTGCTAAACCAAGTATCATTGAAATGGAGTTGGCCAAATAAGAATGAAAAAGTTATATGGAATATTTTCTTGTCATAACATGATCACTAAAGTTAAATATATTTTTATATTGGTTGGGCCTTGTACTTACTAGTCAAACAACTTAAACAACAAGTCACACAAGTTCAAACATAGCAATGGGAAGGGAAACACAATCATCAGTGAAACTTTTCAAAAAAGTTTTTGTTGGTTCTGAATTTTGGGTCTGGTAAAAATAAGTTTTTCTTGGTTCCAAAATTTGGGATGTGACAGGCATTGTCTTCGTTATCGGCTTCCATGAGATTCCGCAAAAGCCGGTCCATGGAATCAAGCTCACCTTCGCCCGCTGCATCTCCTCCCTCCGAGTTTTGCGCCGACTCATCCTCTTGATCGGAGGAGGCGGGGGTTTCTTCGGCGGCCTTCCACCAGTCTTCAGTGGTCTAGGAGTGAATAAAAGACATTCATGAAAATGTACAAGAGTATAGGCAAGATACAAACAGAAAGGCAAAAAGACTGCAAGTTAAGTACCTTGGGAGCCGGGTTCTCAGAGCAAAAGGGAAGGAGCCCATCGAGCGTTATCGCGGCGATGGACTCGGACAGCAGCTTCTTGGAAGCCCGGATAACTTCTTCATCCTCCGGCTCTTGAGAAGTGAACCGGAGAGGATCAGAGGGAACGTTGGTGTAGTCAGAAATGAGCTTGGGCCGGATGGACAGTGGCTTAATACACCACCCGACCCAGCATTTGACCAGATCGGTGCCTTTGAGGCCATGGGCCTTGAGAGCCCGGATTCTAGAGAGGATGGGAGCCAAGGCGGCGCGATCTCGGGCGTAAGAATTGACCGACTCTCCCAGCTCGAGGGGCTCAGCACGGAAACCCGGCAGCTTGGGTTGGCGTTTGGGAGAGGTGTCTTTGCAATAGAAGAAGGTGGATTGCCATGCCCGGGGGTGGCTGTTGAGTTTCAAAGCCGGAAAAAAGGAGTCCCGGCGCCGCTGGATAGCGACTCCTCCATAGATGTTAAGAGGAAGAGTGGCGGAGGAGCGTTGTGGATTGCAATAGAAGAACTCGAGGAAAAGATCAACGGTGGGTTCCATTTGAAGATAATCTTCGCACAGAACGGTAAAGTTTGAGATAGAAAGAATTGAGTTTGGGGCCAAGTCTTGAGGCCGGAGACCGTAGTAAGAAAGAAGAGAACGAAAGAAGAGGGAACCCGGAGGTTTAAAGCCGCGGTTGAGGTGATCGGTGAAAACGATTACCTCGTTCTCCCGGGGAGCCGGGACGACCTCGTCACGAGGAGCACGCCATTGAATGATATCTTGGGCTTGGAGTTCGCCGGAATCGACTAAATCTTGCAGCCGGGCGTTCGAGACTAAAGATCCGGTCCAGTTCCCGGAAGGAGCCGCTGCCACGGCGGCGCCGGAGGCGGAGGCGCCTGCGGTGGCCTTGGACTTCTTGAGGTTGGCCTTGACGGCAGCCGCTACGGCGGCGGCGGCCGGGCCCTTGCTCCCGATCTTCTTTCCCATCGAAGAAAATGGGCGAGATCTAGATCTTGGAGGGAGGAGAAGGAAATGGCGGCCGGGGTGAGAGCGGCGCAGCGGCGTGCGCGGAGGCAGACGGCGAAGGAACGGCGGCGCTGGCTGTCGCCGGCGAGGACAGTGAAGCTTGAGGAGAAGAGAGGCAGTGGGAGTACTGGAGGAGGAAGATGAAGTGGGGGCGCACGGGGGGAAATGATCGATTCCCCTCCGTCCCCACTAATTTATTGCTCAGGTGGGAGTTGACCTAGGGGCATAACAGGAAAAAGCCAAGGATAATGATGGCTTGGAGAATAAAATCCGAGATGTCAGATACTCTAACTGACAGGATCTTGGGTTCCCGAGGTAGCCGCTCGGCTCCTCGATTCTCGCGGAGGGATAAGTATTAAAAATATCGTTGACTCAGGAGGTTGACCGACGTCCTCGAAGAAGATCAAAAGAGATTGAAAATCGCTAAGTCCGGAAGCGAAAGTCGGCAGGCGATGGCCGGGTTATGAACGGGCCGCCAGCAAGAGCCGGCCAAACTGACACCCGTGAGCCTGCTTGTTTAATAAGTTGTTTACTGTTTTTCAGATGATAACCCGGACAAAAGGAATGACGGCTTCCCCCAGATTGTGCCCAAGAGTGCTAAGGTGAAGCAAGTCGATTCTGGTGTCCAAGTTATCCTGGGGGCTACTGTTGGGGGGATCATAACCCGGTAGGCCCACCGACCTAGAAGACAAGCCGGCCTGGTAAGAACCAGGGCCGGGTCAAGCATGAAGATATGGGCCGGGTCCCACGTAAGCCGGTGTGCGACGTGTGCCTTGGCCCACAAGTTGAGAGGGATCCAGAAGGCTGGAGAGACCAAGTACAAGACGGAGTCCTGATAAGGAAGGCGAAGACTTATAGGGCTTAGAGTAGAGTCTGGGTACGATGGTAACCCGGATCCCGCCTTGTACCTCCAGCGAGACCCACCGCCTATATAAGGGGGTCTCCTAGTTCCAAGAGGAAGAAGCTTGACCAGATCGCAAGTATCACCATTGTAATCTCGAAACCCGGAAGCTAAGGCGCCGAGTCCTCGAAACCCATATCAATAAAGCAGTTGCAGGAAATAGGTCTTTACCTCAAGACGAGGGGCCGAACCTGGGTAAACCCTTGTTTCCCCACGCCACGCTAGACAAGCTCCAGATGTCAGAAGTCGCTATGTCCTCATACTCAAGTTTCCACCCGGAAACATCTGTCGTGACAATCCCACGACAATTTCGTTAACAACTTTTCTGAAACCAAAAACTGCAGAAAACAGGCAACTGGCACTGTGGCATCTTGTTAATAGGATAGTCCCAGAAAATGCATAAAATGATATAAAAGTGTATATAAAACATGTAGCAATTGGCATAATATAAGCATGGAACATAAGAAATTATAGATACGTTTGAGACGTATCAAGCATCCCCAAGCTTAGTTCTACTCGTCCTGAGTAGGTAAAACGATAACAAGAATAATTTCTGAAGTGACATGCTTCACACAATCTTGATCAAATAATAATGTAATGCATGTAAGTTGAGATCAAATGAATAAAACTTGTAGTTTATATTGATATCAAATGAGTAATGAATAAACAAGTAGGCATAACAAAGCAAAACTTTCAATGAATCAGTAATAGAGAACAATCAACCGTGCAAAGTAGATATTAAAGATGATTTAAGCTTCAAGCACAACAATATAATCATCTAATGAATCAAACAATCATGACAACTTTGTGAAAGGATCAAGTCAAGCGATAGCAATATGCACGTAGAAGATCATTTCTCTATTTGTTCACACAAAAACAAGCAAGTGTTCAGCGTTGGTTCCTGGCACCAGGAGGTTGTGGCTAAGATAATAATAATGGGGGTTTGGAAGGCCAACGGAAGAAAGTCTCACACAGCTGAAAGTGATCATTAGACAAGAGGAAGTCTTATAATCGAAGCTATGCAAGGAGTAGTGATTGCCACACAACGGATGCACATAGAACTATAAGTGTATGAAAGCTCTCCAATGGAACTAGTGGGGGTGCATCTAACTTGCTTGCTCACGAAGACCTAGAGCACTTTTGAGGAGGCTCATCATTGGAATATACAAGCCAAGTTCTATAGTGTAAAGTTCCCCACATAGTTATGCAAGTAAAACATGAAAACTCTCACATATGGAGTAAAGGTGCTAAACATGAGCACAAATGATGACTATGGATAATATGGGTGCTATAACATGAGCACAAGTGTGAATAAAGAGTAGTAATGTTGCCCCCTTTTTTATTCTTTCTTCCTTTTTTTCTCTTTTTCTCTTTTTTCTATTTTTTTTGTATTTTTTTGTTTCTCTTTTCGATGGCCTCCATGGCTCTTTTCACTTTTATGGGCAAACATCCTAATATGATAATATGACAACACACTTTTGGTACAAATATCTCATGATTAATAAAACATGGTGTATGAAAACGGTGCCTCTGCCAGTGTAGCAGGATATGCAATGATCTAGCGTAACATGGGTAAAACCACACATCAGCTATATAGAATCATGCAAAGCAATATATAAATGATAAATGACAACAAGTCATGTAATGTAAGATGAAAGTTGCATGGCAATATATCTCGGAACAGCTATGGAAATGCTGTAGTAGGTAGGTATGGTGGATGTTTTGAGGAAGATATTTGGCTTATGTGTAGGAGAACATGATGAAGATCTCCCACGAGTTTTGGATGTACCCGCGAAGTATGCACCAACTCTCAATGTGAGAAAGGGCAACGCAAAGTACCGAAGAGGCTAGCAAATATGGAGGTGGAAGTGCCATGAAAACCGCAGCTTTAGAACTCACAAGAAAAAGGATTCCAAATAGAAACATGATCTTTCAAGACATAATGAAAATCACTCCACAATGGACTGTGGCAAATGAACAAGTCACTGTTGGGACCCCGACCGTAGCGCATAACACAAAGTCATTACGGTTGCTTTTAACATTAGGAGTCATATTTCATTATGCTATCAACTGGAAATTTAAGTGTGGCACAGCTTCTAGTTTTCTAGACCAACCATTAATCATTCCACCTTACTAAACCATCATGTTTACCATTAAGCATATTAATATCTCAAAACAACATCAATGATTCAAGTGACACAATTTAATGATCTACAAGATTATGTATCATTTAGTTATACCATCTACCACATTTAACATTTTCTGTTCCTAACCAAACACCAATCAACTTATTTAAACATAAACTCTCTAAGTATATAACAATGAAGCAAGAGAGTATAACATATGAGAACTAACAGCTCTGAACAAGAGATGCATGAAAAAAAACAAGAGCTGAAAGTATTGCAGTAGCTATAGAAGAATACTCAACAAATATAAGTGAAGAATACGAGTATTCAAATGAAAAAGCGGAGCGTGTCTCTCTCCCACAAAAGAATGCTAGGATCCATTTTATTCAGAGAATGAAAATAAAAAAACAAAAACAAACAGACGCTTCAAGTAAAGCACGTAAGATGTGGCCGAATTAAAATATAGTTTCACTAGAGATGACCTGATAGTTTGTTGATGAAGAAGGGGATGCCTTGGGCATCCCCAAGCTTTGACGCTTGAGTCTTCTTGAAATATGCTTGGGTGACCCACGGGGGCATCCCCAAGCTTTGGCTCTTTCATCTTCTTGATCACATCACATCATCCTTCTCTCTTGATACTTGAAAACTTCCTCCACACCCAACTCAAAGTAAACTTCATTAGAGGGTTAGTGCACAAAAAATTCTTATATTCTGCATGAACACAATTGCTACCAATGCTACTGGACATTTGCTACAGCCACTGATAATTTATGGAACAAAAAGATCCATTCAAAATAGTAAAAGAGGCATTGCAAAATAAATGGCAGAATCTGTCAAAAACAGAACAGTCCCTAAAGAAGAATTTGTTCGAGGCACTTAACTTGCTCAAATAAGAAAACTCAAAACTAATGAAAGTTGCATATATATCTGAGGATTACGCACAACAAATCCCAGGTCCATACGATTTTTCTGTAAAGAGTTATGAATTTAACGGTGGACAGCAGAAAACAGTTTCAGCACAGCAATCCAAATTTAGCATCAACTTTCTACTAGAGGCTTAACTTGACACAACAATGCAATAAAGTAAAGATACAAAGGAATTTCTACAGAGGTAGACATCTTCCTTGACTCAATAAAATACAATAACAGAAATAAAAAGTGGGTTGTCTCCCATAAGCGCTTTTCTTTAACGCCTTTCAGCTAGGCACAGAAAGTGATATTCAAGTGTTATCCAAATCAAGAACAGAAATCCTCTCAACTATGCATAGTATTTTATCTATATAAGGTTCAGAGTTTCCCTTTTCATTGATTTTAGGTTTACTACATTCATCAAATGGGTTTTGAGGGACAATCCAATCAAAATTTTCTTCCAAGGCTTCATGCATAGCTACAAGTTTAATAGGTATTGGCACTTTAATTTCCTCCCCCTTAGTAGGTTCAGTTTTACCCAATTTTTCAAGTGCATTAATAACATCTACACATGAGCCTAGCATATCAAAACAATCAAAGACTTTCCTAGCTTCTATAGCAACATCACCAAATTCATTAAGCAAGGTTTACATAATAAAATCTTTCTTTTCAGCATTTTTAACATCATGAAGATTAAGAAACATTTGTTGTATTATAGGATGTAGGTTAACGAACCTAGCCTCTAGCATGTGAACTAAATAAGCTGCAGCAGTTTCATAATTAGGAGCAAGTTCTATTATGGATTTCTCCCTAAGATCCTTATGCTTACTAACATGATTAAAGAATTCTTCAATATTCTCCTTTCCAATTATAGAACCACTACCTACTGACAGGTCTTCCAGGGTGTACTTAGGAAGCAACATTATAGCAAAAGTAAAACTAAAACCGAAATAACAATAATACTAAAGCGAAATAAAAATAGTAATGCAAGTAACTAATTTTTTTGTATTTTTGATATTTAAGCAAACAAAACAATAAAATAAATTGCAAGTAACTACTTTTTTTGTATTTTTGATATTTAAGCAAACAAAACAATAAAATAAATTGCAAGTAACTAATTTTTTTGTATTTTTATATTAAGAAAACAAGACAATAATGAAAATAAACTAAGCAAGACAATAACAAAATAAAAAGATTGGATGTGAGAGACTCCCCTCGTAGAAGAGCTTAGCTTCCCCAGAAAAATTGCTGGCGTCGAAGGGGAAGCTAAACTTTGCTGAACAGAAGAACTCTTGTCTCCTCGGCAACGGCGCCAGAAAAATTGCTTGATGGCACCGGTGAGGTGTTGTTGGGAAACCCCAAGAGGAAGGTATGAAATAGTGCAGCAGCAAGTTTTCCCTCAGTTGTGAAACCAAGGTTTATCGAACCAGTAGGAAACTAGAGATCTTCCGGAGGTTGTTGACGATGACTTTGGCAGGGCGCACTACCGGTGTCAGCAACGAACGTGGAACCTGCACACAACACAACCAAGATACTTTGCCCCAACTTAACAGTGAGGTTGTCAATCTCACTGGCTTGCTATAACAAAGGATTAAACGTATGTGTGGAGAATGATGTTTGCTTGCAGAGAATAAAAGTAACAGGATTGCAATAGGATTGTTTATCAGTTTGAGGAAAAAGGACCGGGGTCCACAGTTCACTAGTGGTGTCTCTCCATAAATAATAATAGCATACATGCGGGTAAACAAATTACAGCTGGGCAATTGACAGAATAAAGAAGTGCATAATGATGCATATACTATAGTTATGATGGCTAGTGTGATATTTATTTGGGCATTACAACAATATACATAGACCGTTCCAACCGCATCTATGACTAATAATCCACCTTCTGGTTAGCGTCCGCACCCCTTTCAGTATTAAGTTGCAAGCAACAGATAATTGCATTAGGCAATGTGTGTAATGTAAGTAATACAAATACCCTTAGATAAAGTACTACTGTTTGATCCCTAGTAGCAACAGTACATCTACAACCTTAGAGCTTGTTGTCACTACCCCAGATTAAATAGAGACATGAACCTACTATCGAGCATAAATACCCCCTCTTGGAGTCACAAGCATCTACTTGGCCAGAGCATCTACTAGCAACGGAGAGCATGCAAGATCATAAACAACGCACTCACAAGATATATTATGAAGCAATAACATAGTACTCAATATTCATCGGATCCCAGCAAACACAACATGTAGCATTACATAAAGATGATCTTGATCATGTTAGGCAGCTCACAAGATCTAAACATGGTAGCACAAGAGGAGAAGACAACCATCTAGCTACTGCTATGGACCCGTAGTCCAAGGATGAACTACTCACGCATCAGTCCGGAGGCGGGCATGGTGATGTAGAGCCCTCCGGTGATTATTCCCCTCTCCGGCAGGGTGCCGGGAGGAGCTTCTGACCCCTCCCGATCTAGGGTTGACGACGGTGGCGGCTCTGGACTTCGTGGAGGAAAAAGGTGCCTGTCCTAGGTCTTAGATATCCGAGGGGTATAAGTAGGCGAAAGGGCGAAGGCGGCGGGGCCTCGAGGGCCCCACACCCCGTGATCGCACGGCAGAAGGGGGGCCGCGCCGGGAGGGGGTGTGTGTCAAATCCCAAATTTAGAAACTAAGAAAAACTTAGTTTTACCCGACCCAAAATTCAGAACCAACAAAAACTTTTGAAATGTTTTACTGACGATTGTATTTCCTTCCCATTGTTGTGTTTGAATTGTGTGGACTTGGAAGTGATGTGGATCTTGTGGTGATTATTTGCTTGTTGGACTTCTGATTGTATTGATTGTTAATTCTTATTTTATTGTTTGCTTGGGTGAATAATTACACCAATGTACTGGAAGTGTTAAATTGAAGACACACTTGACAACAAATTTGGAATGTGAGTTGAATAGAAACAAACTCCTAAAATTATTAAACAATTTGAAGTTAAGATCATAAGTTAAGTAGATGATCTTATCAAATTATTCTCTCTACCTAACTCTCTATTTTCTTCAAACAAATACTTTCTTATGAAAATAAAATCTATTTGAAGTTAATATATTTGTCAAAGAAGTTCCAAGAGTTCAAAAATAATATTTGAACTTGCTTCAAAATTTCAAAGGATTATAAATTTGTATTTAAGAAAAATGCCATTTTTAAAGCCCTAGGAACAAATATAGTTCAAAACATTTTATTTAAATACCCCAATTTTTGTGGAGCCTCCACATGTTGTGGGGAGCCTACCCAAATAATTTCAGATTTTTCTAAAATGTTTTGATGCCTCAATAAAATCCCTAAAAGCTACTGGTTTTTAAAAAGGAACTAAAATAAGCAGAGAAGGACTTAGTTATAAATAGAACCAGGAATCCAGGGGGTTTTCTGTAAATCGCCGTCGTGTTCTTGTAGCAGCAGTGGCGCAGCGTCGCCGTGTCGTCCTCCTGCGTCGCGCGCCGCCCAGGCCCCCCCCCCCTCACTCTCCTCTGCCGCGTCGAGGGAGCAGATAAGATCCCCCGAGCCGCTCCTCTGTTTCCCCTCCTCTCACTCCCTCGCTTGCTCTCTCTCCCTCTCCTCTTTTTCCTCCGCCTTGGTCGAGCCATGGCCGAGCTCGCCGTCGCTGCCACCGTCGCTGGAGAGCGCCCCGTCCAGATCGAAGAGCGCCAGAAGCACCGCCTCGTCGTCCTCTGCATCCCAGTGCAAGGAATCGCCGCGGGTCGCCCGGGATCGCCGTCGCCGTCCGCATCCTCTTCTTCACCGGCCGCCGCCTTTTCTTCAAGATCGTGAGCAGCTCCGTCCACCATTCCCCGCCATTTCTGCACCCCCGTGCTCCCCTTCCTCTGCTCTACTTATTGGACATCGCCGTTTCTTCCCAGGACCCCGGAGTCGCCGTCGCCGTTCCCGCCCGAAGCTCCAGCTCGCCGTGCTCGTTCGCGAGGAAGACGAAGGCCTGCGTACCGCTTCGCCTCGCGTTTGGGCCGGTGGCTGGGCCGCGTTTTGCGCCGCACGGCCCGATCTGGGTCGGATCTGGCCCGTTTTCTTTTGTTTTCCAGTGGATCTATATCTATTTCATTTCCTGTTTAATTTACAGTGTAGTTTTAATTCTTTTGTGGTGGATCTATGTGTGCAATAATTTTGGTATAATATTTGTAGTGTTCCTGTGTGTTTTCTTGAATATCTAGAACTGGCTGTTTGCAAAAATATGATGTTATGTCTGTCCTAAAATTAATCTTGTAAAAAGTATCTATTTCACTAAATATTCAATATCTAGAGTTTTATATATCCAAAATTTGCAAACTAAAATTCTATGGATAGCCTGAGGTGATACCTTTCTAGATCTGTTGATCTTGTATGCAAAAGAATTCTAAAACAAAAGTTCTACTCATTCTTGTAAACACACCAGTAGCACTTTGGTGATTTTTGTAGATTTTTGAGAGATGAATTTTGGAGTAAATCCAATTGGTCTGTCTTCTATATGTGTAGGAGAACATATCCCTAACTTGGTTTGAATTTAGGAGTCACTGATTGACTTTGGTGCTAATTATAAGGTTTAGGCCTTTTCTGCCTATTTTTATTAGACTTTATTAATTGTTGTATTATAATTTTATTGTTATAAATGTGTTTCCTAGCATGTGTAGGATGGTAGGCCACTGGTATGACATGTTCTTTTATTTTACTAGCATGTTAGGATAGCTACTTGTGGGTTATGTATTGTTAGGGTTTTATTCCCTAATAGTTTCTCTTATAGTAATAAAATTATTATTACTCTTGTGTTGCTTGTTTTAAATTTCATCTTGTGTGCTAATATTAGCATGGTTGGTACTGTTATTGGTGTTTGCTAGACATATTGGTTGTTATACATGTTGGTGTGATTAATATGTTGCCTTGCTTGTTAAACTAGGTTGCCTTTAAGTTGAATTACCAAGATTAATTGGTAGTTTAACTTTTGTCTGGAGTATTTCCTGATCAGAGAAAAGTGGTTACTAATTACCTCTAATTGAGGATGCCTTGGTGCTCTATATTTTGGCATGTGTATGGTGTTATACTCCTGTGAGTATCATGCCCTAGTAAATATAGATTTAGTTCGTTGCTTGATTAAACTAGTGCTATGTTTGTGGCTTGAGTGATTAGTTTGATACTTGTGGTTTGTTCCTTGTTTGTATGCCACTTGTGGTTTGGTTTGCTTATTGCGTGTTGTTTTATTTTCATGTTGCGACGCTAGTTATAAACGCTACCGGAGTGGTATTTGGAAAGGATTTATCGAAGAAGGATGGGAGTTATTTCTTGATCAGTGAGGAGAAGTCCAAGAACATTATGCTGGAATCAGGCAAGCTACTCTCTGAGCTTGCACCCTAATACATGCATTCATTCTTATAACAGTATTTACTTTTAAGACAAAGATTTTCTAAAGGCCCTTTTCAAAAAGTATATGGAAATTATTTTGCCACCCTATGTAGAAATATAAGATAAATTATAGGATGGGAAAAATAAAGATTGTTTTATTCAAAACCCCTTTGAAAACCTTGTGGGACTATGAAGCACCGAGATGTTGGTGTGGGGAAAAGGAGAATGGTGGTTTTGATAAAACGCACATTGTGTCTTTGTACTTACGTCAATCAGCCAATACCCTGTGCGACCACATTTACCCACATATGGGAAAGGGCTTGGTCATATAGTTTGCTCATATTAGTATGGGATACCTCATCTACGGAGATGACTCCGTTATGCATGAGGGGATGGTTTGACGAACTACCCCTGACCTGGGTCCTCGCTCAAACTCTATGAAAAGATAAGGAGGAGGATAGAAGGATGTCCCCTATACACCGCCAGACAAAACTATGAGTCCTCACACTTAGATCCCGACGGGCTGGGTTAAGTGTTGATGGAAAGTATCATATGGGCAGGTTCCTATACTAGCATGAGCAAAGGACGGACTAGGATCGGTGTCTCAACTTCGCATACACCTTGTATGGCGAGACGTGGCTGACACGATGAGTTACCGGATGGATGTTGGAAAAGCGTGCTACCTCTGCAGAGTGTAAAACTATTCGAATAGCCGAGTCCTCGGATATGGACAGTTGAGAGACCCTACTTTGACCATGTGCAAGTTTTGAAAAGATTTGAGTTTTAAAAAGAAAAGGAAGTGGAGAATGTTCCATACACCTATACCAACGGATCGGTATGAGGTTGTAGGAGACCATGAACTATGACGGGTTATGGTCAGGAAAAGGAGGAGTTTTGGAGAAACTAATAAAATGGGACATTATATTAATGATAGTTATATAATTCTTCTTACCTTCTTCAACAAAGATATAGAGATGTTTTAAATAAATAAAAGTATGAAATTAAAATGAGACTAGTGCATACTCATGTTGGAGTAGTTTGCGAGTACATTCAAATGTACTCATATTGGTTTCGTCCCTGGCTATTGTCTTAGCCAGATTCTGAAGAGGAGCAGTTCGAAGGAGAAGTTTTAAATGACGTCAATGCGAACTAGGGCGCTTCCCAGTCAGTTGCCTGTGGGGTTGTGGCATATGACTTGGGCTCCACGTTGTTTGGTGATTTCCGCTGCAAGTACCTGTTGAAGTTTATGACTTCAGTCAAGTAAGTAATTTAATTCGGTATTTATGGATGCTCTTTTGATACCAGTTGGATTGTGCTCAGCGACAGACTGATCACGGGATCGCTGATGTTGTAGGCACAAGGGTATTTCGGACAGCTAGTCCGGGGTCCCCACAGTGTGGGCCCCTCGGGGTCCTCCTCCGTCCCCTCTTCGGTGTTCTGGAACCTCCCGGGGAAAATAAGCACTTTGACGTTTCGTTTGTCCAATTCCGAGAATATTTCCTTAACAACTTTTCTGAAACCAAAAACAGCAGAAAACAGGCAACTGGCACTGTGGCATCTTGTTAATAGGTTAGTCCCAGAAAATGCATAAAATGATATAAAAGTGTATATAAAACATGTAGCAATTGGCATAATATAAGCATGGAACATAAGAAATTATAGATACGTTTGAGACGTATCAGGGGTCTACGTCGCGCTCTCCCCCGGGGGCTCCGGGGCTCGGCACCCGTCCCGCGCAAGCCGCCAAGGGGCCGACCGATGGGCCCGCATGCGGCGGACCAAGCCAGGGATCGGGAGCGTCCTTCACATCCCCGGGCTCTTCCAGGTTCTCCCCTGTCCCCGGCGTACCACTCACGTGCCCCGGGGCGCGCTCCGCCAAGGTCGCCGCCTCACCAGCGGCGCCACCATCCCCGCAAACGCGTTTGCTGGTGCATTCAGGCGATTGACTCCTGCGCAAGAAGAAAGTGTCAGAGACGGCACCGCTTGCGACCTGTTTTCCCCTCTTTGGAACGGTGCACGTCAAGAAGACTTACCGGACCCGCTTCTTGGAAGCAGAGAAGACCCATTTTCTGTCCAACAAGTCTCCAAAGATGCCCGGCGTCGGCGAACTCGGCCCCCTAGGCTCGGCGCTGGTTTCCGGGGAAGGGAGGCTCACGGACAGCGAACCAGGGTTCTGGACCAGCCAAGAACCTGAAGAAGCCCGCCGCCTGGGCGAACCAGCGGCGATGGGAGATGCGGAGCGGGAGCCTTGGGGCTCCACGCGGATTTCAGTGCACTCATCTTCGTCTCCTTCCGAGGCTCCGCCTTACTCCGGGGAGACATCTCCTTGCTCCAGACTCAACGCTTGCTGACCGGCTCCGATTGGCCTTTGATCTTTGGGCACGGGAGGGGGATCTATCTCGGTGGTACCCGACAGACCGTACTCGTTGCACTGAGGCATGGAGGCAATAACCTCGTCGGCTAAAGGGTCCTCGAACAAAGGATGGATGCCGCTCGGGAGGATGATTGGCTGGCTCGGCGTTAACTTCCCCACAACCTTCCTCCAGTTGCTCTCCGACAAATGAAACTTTGGCACTCGAGTATTGCGACCATCTTGATGGGTCTCCCACAGTGGACGGTCCAAGTGTTGCAGCGGAGCGATCCCTCTGCGCAGAAAGTCCACCGTAATCATGGCGCACGTCACTCCTCGCTCCCGAAGTAAAGTCAGCCGAGATACCATCAAGAACAGGGTCTCATCTTGCGTGCTCTTCTTCTTGGAATGCGCCAGGCGCTGGGCGAGATAACTCGGAACCAGCAGATTGGCGCTCGTCCCGCTCACCCGGACTGAATACCATCCTCCTCTCCATTCCTCTTGGGGAGCCGGTGCGAGCATCTCCAGGTACAGGCTCACAGCTTCCTCCCGGAGACGGAAAGTCACGCCTCCGGCTATCCACTTGGACTCGCCCAGGCGCGGAACAGAGAAGTGCCGGAACAAGGCCATAGGTGGCCTGACCCCCACGAACGCTTCACAAGCGTAAGCCAATACAGCGAGGACCAATACCGCGCGGGGGTGCAGGTGCAGCATGGATAATCCATCGGCCTCCAGGATGGCCGAGAAGAACTCAGAGAAAGGGGGCAGGAGACCTGCGGTCGAGAAAGCGTGAAAGGTAATTACCCCGTCCTCGCGCTCTCCTCCAGATCCAGGGTACACCACCACTTATGCCCCCGGAAGCATGAAGACAGAGCACGGCGGACGAATCCCACGGCCTTCTCATCGGGAAACTCGCTCGGGAACAGCAGTGCTTGCAAAACCCGAGCCGCCGCCGCCGATGCTCGTTCTGCCGCCGCCAAAGCTTGCTTGGTCGTCGCCGATGTCTTGCTCGCCTTCGCCGCCGCCCACCGGGCTTTCTTGGGGGCCATCAGATGACGATGGATCGAATCTAGCCTCGCGGCGGAGAAGACGGGGAGGTCGAGTGGTGGATTTGGCGGAGAGAGATGGAGATTTGGAGGCAATGGCTTGAGGGGAGAATGGCGAAGGCTAGAAGGCGGCCGCTCCAGGAACCGCTATGTCAAGGCCTGCAGACCCCACGCGTCACGTCGTGGCCTCATTACTCCGACGGGCGCGGGGATCGAGGGGTCGTGCCGACTTCGGCGCGACCCGACCGTTGATGCACGACCACGTTCGAAGCCCGCACGAATCGCAACGTGCGGCACGACGCGGTCACACAAGGCTCGGGGGCTCGCATCTACTTCGACTCGGCGGGCACCACCGAGAAGTGAAAGAACATCCAGGCGCCGGACCCACTTTGACTTTTTTGGTCATAGCCCCGGCAGCCTCAGAAGACCAAAGCCGCTGGGACCATGCCCGGGGGCTACTGTCGCAGAAGTGGAACATGGGGTTCTCCTAGCGCTGCCCAAGTGGGTCCGCCGCCTGTGGGCCCAGCACCAAGACGAGCAAGACTGAGACTCGACGCAAGGCTTGGCAGGCGCACCCTCGCCAGGAGATACCCTTCGGGTACGCAGGACGCCCGGGTCCCCTGCACCCCGGAAGGGACTGAAGACCCCGAGAGCGCGAGTCACCGACAGGGCCGGGCTCCCTCTCGGGTACAAGGCTGTACAAGGAGAAGATAAGGTTTCCACCACCTTCCAGAAGACGGTAGAAGACCCCAGAAGGCTTGGGAAGCAAGGCGTGGCCAGGGGACACCACCTACCCACTGTCAGCCCCTGTCCGCGGCTTTCCCCAGAGGTGGCAGAGATCCCACCAACCCGGCGACAGATACTTGGAGGAGAAGAGGCCACGTCGCCGTCTCCACCACGGAGAGGGGTTGCCTCCCGCCAAAACCCCTCACGCTCATCGCATGACCTCTGTGGTATCCCCTTTCCCTATAAAAGGAGGACCAAGGCCATGGCAAAGGGGAGGTCGAACCATTCATCCAAGATAGCTTAGTAGGCAAGCAAGCTCCGGCTGGCTCGCCGTCGACCCAAGGAAGAAGACAACCACCAAGCTAGGCTAGAGAGAGGAAGGGAAGGAAGGTGATCTCCTCAGGGCAAGGATCTGTCCTCCCCCTTCCTCCTAGACGAAGGACCCTACCAGGTACCTCGTCGGGAAACACCATTGTAGCCACACCATGGTCCGATCATCTATCCAGACATGCAGGAGTAGGGCTTTTAGCCTCCGAACGGCCTGAACCTGGGTAGATCGTTGTGTGCTTTCCTTGTTTGTCCACCACGTCGAGATCGGAGAGCGAGTGAGGAACTTGTCCGGCGATCGTCCTCCGGGAAACGTTTTCAGCCTCCTTCGCGCCCCTACCGAATCTACAAAGGGGGTGCCTCGCATCCCCGGTGTCCGTCCTTCGAGACACGACATTAACTTTCTAAAATCAATACACATCCTATACCCAACAACAGTACGTTGAGCCACAAGTTCATCTTCATCATTTGGAACAACAGTCATTCCACCCTTTTTAGGAACACAATGAACAGGACTCACCCACTTGCTATCAGCTATGGGATAAATAATACCAGCTTCAATAAGTCTTATTACATCTTTCCTTACCACTTCTTTCATTTTTGGGTGAAGACGGCGTTGAAAGTCAACAACAGGCTTTGCATCTTCTTCCAAATTAATTTTATGCATACATAGAGCTGGGCTTATACCTTTTAGATCATCAAGAGAATATCCAATGGTTGCTCGGTGAGCTTTCAATACATCAAGTAATTTCTCTTCTTCTTCAGCTGAAAGGTTAGCACTAATAATAACAGGATATACTCTCTTCTCATCCAAATATGCATACTTAAGATTTTCAGGCAAAGGTTTTAACTCAAAACTAGGATCCCCTTTAGGTGGTGGCAACACTACTAAATTATCAGGTGGAATATGCAACTGTAATTCTGGTGGTTGTTGCCATAATATTTGTTCTAAGGCATCCTTTTCTTCATCATTAAATGGTTCATCTTGATTAAGCATATAACGTTCTACCACATCCGTTGAAGCTACAGCTATATAAGCAAGAGTTTCGGCTACATCCTTAGCAAATGGTTCTTTCTTTAAATGTTTATCAGCAAATTTAGAAAAGTTAAACTCAAGTTTTTCTCCAGCACACTTAATAAACACCTTCTCTTTAACCAAATTAATTTCAGCACCAACAGTATGTAAGAAAGGTCTACCAAAAATGACAGGACAAAATGAGTCTTGACGACAACTAAGCACAATAAAATCAGCAGGATATTTTATCTTCCCAACAAGTACTTCAACATCTCTAACAATTCCAAGAGGACTAATATAATCTTTATTGGCAAGTTGAATTGTCATACCTGTCTCTTCCATAACAATAGGATCAATGTCAGGCTTGATTTCAAGATAAAGAGAATATGGAATAACACTAATAGTTGATCCAATATCACATAACCCATGATAGCACGAAGTCCCAATAGCACATGATATAACAGGCTTACCAACCTTGGCCGAATTGCCTTTGATAACCTTAGTAGCATCTTCACATAAATAAACATCAACAGGATCTTCTTCGTTTAGTTGTTTGATAACTGAAATTTGACTTTTAACTTCCACCTGTTCATAAGACTAAGAACATTTTCTGTTACTCTTGTTAGTAACAGCAATAAGCAAGTTCTCCTTAATTTTATTTGGATAAGGAGGTGTTTCAACATACTCTTCAATTGTCACAGATGACACTGGTTCCACCTGTTTAATAACTTTAGGGACAACAATAGATTGTTTAACAGGTTCAACATATACTTCAAAGCCAGTTTCAGGAAGACATAGATGCTTAGCAAAACCTTTAGATATTTCTACCATAATGTAAGGATCAAGACCAAAATTATCACTCAGATTTTTAAATAAAGTAGAAGTAGAGAAGTGCTCTACACATGAATATCCATAGTCCAGATGTGGTTCATTACCTTTATCAAGATCCCAATGGCCAGTGTTCTCGGCAATAGTCTCCAATAAATACCATGCCTCATCTTCAGTATTATTTGTAAAACTTCCACCAGATGAATTATCCAGAGTTTCCTTCTGATGCTTAGGCAGCCTCACATAAAAGTTTATCAGAATAATTTTCCTTGTAAGATCATGACAAGGATTCTTGCGAAGGAACTCCTTTAATCTCCCCCAAGCTTGGGTAATACTCTCTCCCAGATGTGGCCAGAAATTAAATATATAGCAGCGGTTATCATAAGCTTCTTTAGTAGTAAAATATTTAAGAAAGAAAACCTTCCTAAGCACATTCCAATCTTCTTTAACTCCTTCATCCAAAGACCTGTACCAAATACGAGCATTACCAGATAAAGACAAATATAACAGCTTCCTTTTTACCTGATCATCAGAAATATTAGTGAGCCTAAATAACCCACATATGTCTTCAATGTGTTCAATATGGTCCCATGCAGACTTAGCTCCATCCCCTAAGAATGGATCCTTCATAACTCTCTTAACATGACCAACGGGAATTTTATATCCCCCTCTAGGTCTCTCACGCACAGCAGTTTCCACCACTTTTGGAGTGGCATAAGCACTTTCATATAAAGCAAGTTGCAATTCATGACGATTCATAAAAGCCATAGTAATCAATAAGATAACAGCAGTAGATAAAACTCAGCTTCCAAGCTTCCTTACCAAACTTCTTACTGATACGTCCATTTTGCATCACTATTTTATATCATAATTTATTGTTATTCATTGATATATTTCATATTTGGAGATGATACTTATGTTATTTCATCTATTTTGCATGTTTGATGATTATTGGAGGATGGATCACCGGAGTCTGAATTCTGCTGGAAAAAGCACCGTCAATATACAATATTTGCAAAGCTCAGAATACAAAACGAAGAATCTGGAAGTTCCTATTTTGCCAAATGCCGGAGGGAGCCAAAAGGGGAGAACCAGGTGGGCCCCAGGGGGCCCACATGAGGTGTGGGCGCGGCCCCCCTTGCTGCCGCGCCAGCACCTTGTGAGGCCGCCCTGGCCCACGTCTGGCATCGCCCTTTCGCGTACTTCATCCCCCCGAAAACCTAAGACACGGGGGATAGACCAGAAACAGAGCCGCCGCCTCCACGAGGCGGAAACCACCGAGAGAGAAAAGCTCTCCGGCAGGCTAAAAAGCTGCCGGGGAAATCCCTTCCCGGAGGGGGGAAATCGTCGCCATCGTCACCGTCATCGAGCTGCACTTCATCGGGATCATCATCACCACCATCTCCACTGCCGACATCGTCATCTCCATCGTTCCACTCCGTTCCCGCTGTAACATCTAGGGCTGAATCTTGTGTATTTGATAGGGGAAACTCTCCCGGTGTTGATTACTATTGTTATTGATGCTATTGGGTGGAACCGTTGAATTAAGGTTTATGTTCAGATTGTTATCCATCATTATATCATCTCTGATCATGATCCACATGATGTGTTGTGAGTACTTTGTTTAGTTCTTGAGGACATGGGAGAAGTCTAGATGTTAGTAGTGAACTATGTTGAGTAATGTTTAATGGTTTGATATTTAAGTTGTGGTGCTATTCTTCTAGTGGTGTCATGTGAACGTCGACTACATGACACTTCACCTTTATGGGCCTAGGGGAATGCATTGTGTATTCGAATATTAATTGTGGGGTTGCCGGAGTGACAGAAACCTAAACCCCCGTTGGTATCTCGATGCATGAGAGATGGTAGGTTCTCAGAGTTTAAGGCTGTGGTTAGATTTATCTTAATTACTTTCTTGTATTTGCGGATGCTTGCAAGGGGTATAATCACAAGTATGTATTAGTCCTAGGAAGGGCGGTGCATTAGCATAGGTTCACCCACACAACACTTATCGAAACACTAAAGATTAATCATCTATATGAAGCGAAAGCACTAGACATAAATCCTGTGTGTCCTCAGGAACGTTTGGTCATCATAAGTAAACAAACCGGCTTGTCCTTTGCTCTAAAAAGGATTGGGCCACTCGCTGCAATTATTATTGCCGCGCTCTATTTACTCGCACTTTATTTATCTGCATTATCAAAAACTCCTAAAAACTTGTCTGCTAGTGTTTACAGTGAAATCCTCATCAAAACTGCTTGTCAGCACCTTCTGCTCCTCGTTGGGTTCGACACTCTTATTTATCGAAAGTACTACGATACACCCCCTATACTTGTGGGTCATCACTTACCAATAGCACAACGCTCCCCGGCAACGGCGCCAGAAAAGTATCTTGATGGCTCCCAAGTGCAGGAGATCAATTGTAGTACCTTTCGAATAGAAAAGGTTGTCGAACCCACGAGGAGCTGAAGGTATTGGTTAGTAAGAATGATAGATAAAACAATGAAAGATGCAAGTGTTTTTGGGGTTTTTGGTTGTATGGTTGCAAATAAAGTAAAAGTGCAAAAAGTAAATAGTAACAGTTGAAAGCTCTCAATGAGAGAAAAGCCCAATCCTCTATGTGGCAAGAGGACAAGCTCAAGTGATGTGTGTCTTATATTTGGAAAACGTTCCCGAGGGCGGCATGGATATAACTAGGCATATAGATTTATTAAACACCACGTTGAATATCTTGTCAAGTTTTAATCTTGTTTAGGACGGAGCCACAACTTAGGTAAAGCTAAATAAATAAACTAAACCATCTTATGATGGATCATGTGGCCAAGTAAATGACTGCACAAGAATTATTAAGACATAATGTCCCACCATAGCATTACACTCTAAGGTCCCCGATATTAATACCCCATAATAATAACTTCATGACTCATTCTCAGGTTTCTTGTCCTCCCAAGTCTTCCTCATTTCATTATACTATAGTGTTCTCCTATGAGCCCATATAGGTGAAGTGTTGTGCAGTCGACGTTCGCACAACACCATCATAGAATCACATAAAAAGATAAACACTAGACAAAATACCAACACATGTCATATATAAATCATTGCCAATTCATCCTATGCACACAGGAACATACGGGAACTACTCACAACGTGCAAACATGATCATATTCAGTGGCATAAATGGTACAACACAATCTGAAAATATAACTTCACCACCAAATAATGACAAGTGCTCAATCACAAACATGAATAGTAGCACAAAACAAGTATCTAGGGTATATCAACTCTCAAACTACGAGGGGGACGGAGTGGATCACGGAGATGATGATGGAGATGGTGCTGGTGCTGGTCTTGGTGATGGTGATGATGGAGAGGCCTCCTCCCACGCCAAGGAGGAGAGGTGATGGCGGTGACGATGATTTCCCCCCTCTCCGGAGCTCCGGAGCAGCAGGGTCTGACCCCCCTCGGAGGGAATCAGAAGTTTCGCCGCCGCCGCGGCCTCGAATCATCTGGGGAAAAATTAGGGCGTAGGTTTTCGGAGGAGACGGGGGTCGTGGTAAAAAGCCCCAGGCGAGGAAGTGCCCGAGGCTCCACTTAGTGGGCCCCACACGGCCAAGGAATCTGGCCGCGTGGGCCCCCCTCTTTTGGGCCTCGTGGCTCTTCCCCCTTCGATCTTTTGCCCCCTCTGGTTCTCTTGATGCAAAAACTGCTGTGCAACTTTCCTTTTTCCATTTGGATCCCTGCAGCTCCTGAAACAATAAAAACAAGAAAAGGGGGGTTTTCTGCCTCCCAGATATTAAATACCAAAAATAGGGACTTTGTATGAAAGTCCCCAAAATCATCTAAAACATGTAAAACATTGATATAATAGTTCTAATAACATTCTAATATGATGATATAAGTTATATCAATGATGATATAAAATGCACGTATCACCCGCTGCAACGGGCTGGTAGGACAAAAGATGATGTGCAAGTTTCTCATTGCGAGCACTCACAACTAAATTGGAACACATGCCTATGGTTAATTAATACTTGGATGCTTATTATTATTTATCTGCAAATGCCCATGACTTGGTTATTATATGAAATATCTCATCCATGCAATGCCCGTTCATTCGTCCATATGCCTACAGTATTTTAATCATGCTGTCTACTATAATCATCACTGCTGTTTTTACTCTACTGCTGCTGTTATTTCACTACTATCTCTGCTATAAAACTGTTGCTACTAATAATCTGTCCCGAGCAAGTCTATTCACAGGTGCAGCTGAACTGACAATTCAGCTGTCAAGGCTTATAAATATTCTTTGGCTCCCCTTGTGTCGAATCAATAAATTTGGGTTTTACTTCCCTCGAAGACTGTTGCCATCCCCTATACTTGTGGGTCTTCATGAGGCAACAAAGTAAGGTAAAATACCCAAGCGGATCGCGGAACTTCTGTCACTTTCACCGCACTCACCCCGCCCCGTTACTCCAACTAATGCACATGTTCCCCCTCACACGCCCTCATACATATGTTGGATCAGAACACATAAACAAGAACGGGGTACATAATATGCATCTACTTTCATAACAAAGACATAACAATTGCAATTATCATAACATATATCAGCTTAAGAGATCCACCACAAAGGTATTACATATATGACCATAATCATGTTCAGCAGCTCATATGGCACTAATTAGTGAAGCTCAAAAGAGAGGAGAGATACATAAATTACTTCCACAAACCCATAGTCCAGGGGTGGACTACTCCCTCTTCATCACGGAGACGGTGGAGAAGTCGTTGGAGAAGTTGGAGACCACACCGGCAGCGCCCCGCCGGAGTCTTCCCCCTCCAATCTGCAGCTCTAGGTCTCCGTTTCGTGGTTTCTGTGTTTCTGCGGCACTCCCTCCGAAAGGGCTCGGGATACTATTTTTATAGTCGTTTTTCGGTCAAGACGAAGCTAGGGAGACGAAGATCGACGGCATCGGAGGCTCGAGGGCCAAGATGGTGGGCCCCACGCGGCCTAGGAATCTGGCCGCGTGGGCCCCCTTCTTTTGGTCTTCGGGTTTCCACTTTTGCGCTTCCTTCGCTCCTACGCTTTGTTCCTTCCAAAAACTGATGTTCGCGAAGTTTCAGGTCATTTGGACGTCGTTTGGGTTCCTGAAAAATCAAAATATAGAAAAAGGGTTTTCTGACAGTGCAGGGTTAATTCCAAATAAATAGGGAAATTGTGAAATATTCCCCAAAACATTATAAAATATTGATATAACCCTTATATGATGCAAATATGAATGAAATATGAGTAATGTAATGCAAAGTTCATGTATGCATTTTACATGCATCAGGAAGCTCCACCATCTGAAGAGGTTCGCCGACGGACCGGCCCATTTGGTGCATTGTTTTTCTTTTTTACCTTTTTGTTGTTCTTTTATCTGTTTTCTTTTCCCATTTTTAATTCTTTTCCATTTTTATTCACTTTTTATGTTTTTGGGAAATGTGCAATATTGAAAAAGTTTAGATTTTAAAAATGTTTAAAATTGAAAATTATTCATAATTTAAAAATGATTAGTTTTGAATTCTGACCAGATTTCAAAAAAGATTAAAATTGAAAATTGTTCATAATTTTAAAAATTGGTTTGAATTTTCTTGACATTTAAAAAAATATAACAGAAGTTACTCATATTTTCTAATTTGAAAATAGTTTTAAAGTTCATATTTTGAAGAAAAATAAATTTTTGAAAAATATTCATATTTTTATAAAATGAAAACAGCGGAAAGAAGAATACCATTTTATTGGGCCGATTCAAATCAGCCCATAAAGCAATGCTTCAGTCGGCGGAAGTTCCATGCAGCACTGAACTAAAGCGATATACTCCATCCGTACCAAAATAAGTGTCTCAACTTTTATAGAAAGTGGATGTATGTAGACATGTTCATGTCTACATACATCCACTTTCTATTAAATTTGAGACACTTATTTTGGTACGGACGGAGTATATATCAACCTTGGCGTTCGTCTTTTGGGACGGAATAGGTATGGACTTTTTCTGGATAATTCCTGAACACGTTTTTTCCTTTTTCTATTCTTTCTATCTTTTTGTTGTTGGACCATGTGAATATTTTTTCACACGTGAATGTTTTTAAACCAATGAGCATTTATTTTGGACCACATAAACATTCCAAACCTCATGAATATTCATTTTCTATTTCTTTCAAATATTTTCTCAAAAACATGTGAACCTTTTACAGGTAAACCTTTTAGCTAGGGAATACACTATGAAGTTGTTTGAAAGCATGAACAATCCTTTTACCTTCTTTTCTTGAGAAAACTAACTTACAAAAAAATTTCATGGTAAGAAATATGTTTACCCGAGATAGAATGAAAAAAAATAGCGTTTACTGGAGATAGTTGTCGATCCCAAAATAGAGAGGTTGCAGGGCTGTTAACAATAACATCATCCACCCGATCTGATCTATTCCTGCCCGATTCATGATCAAGATACAACATAAGAAATCTGTGACCCTCTTTAACCTTTGAAACCATGCAAATTGTGTCCTTGTCTTCAGTTAAGTCCACCTTCATTGTTTTGCATTCCTGGTAACAGCCAATAAACATCGATTCGGCCAGCTTTCTCATAACCCAAATCTTCAATGATGAGGACTGAGCCCTGGCTCAGTGGCAAGGTGAGGCAGTGGCCTCCCTCCCCACCCGAGATCGACTCCCGAAGGGAGCGATTTTCTGGGTGTCTCACCCGCGGGTACTGTTCACTAGGAACAGCGCTCGCGCACTGTAGTGACACTGTTCACGGACACTGTTACCGCACTGTTCATTAGGGCAGTGTAATATTCTTTGTTGGCCTCTCTCAGCACGCGTTCGAGCCACGGTGTTAGAGTCACAAAACGCGTGGGGTTTGTATAGATCTGTAGGTCTTAGCTTGCACACTAGTGTGTGTGGGGTGTTGAGTGCGTGTGTGTGGTGTGTGTTGGTGTGTTAAGTTCAGATACTACAGCCGTACCTATCCAGAGGCACCAAAAAAAAAATCTTCAATGATATCTTCAAGCCACAAAGCAGATCAGGTGTCCATATCACACTCATCAAAACAAACCTTCGTGCCATCCACATAAGCCCTATTGGATCCACAACACTGGATGCTTGCCGTAAGTGGGCCAGGCCCATTCGTGTTAGGGTGCGCGGAGCGTTCTTACCAACGCGTTATGTGCAGAGTAGGAGCTCCCCAGGGGAGGCAGGATCCTATTTCACGACCAGGTCGTGCAGCATTAGCTCCCGCACACCCTCCACTGTTCATGGGCCGGCCTAGTTTAGGGTAGGTAGTTATTTTTCTATTCGTTTTCTTCTTTTTTTTCTTTTTCTTCTTTAACCTTTTTAATTTATGATAGATGTTTTGATTTTTAGAAATTATTTTTTTATGAAATTCAAAATGTATTCATTTTTTGAAAATTGTTCAAATTTAAAAATGTTCACAGTCCAAATTGTTCAAATTCGAAAGTTCACATGAAAAAATGTTCATAGCTGAAAATTATTCACATTAAAAGGGGACAATTGCTTCTGTGCCCCGGTTCTCTCTAGTTTATCCGTCTGTGCCATACCCGCGTAGTTTCTCTCGTTTGTGCCCTGAATGGCTCGGAAATCGGCCAAACGCTCCCTTTGCCCTTTGGTCAACCGTCACTTGGCCTGACTGGTGGGGTCGGCCTGGCGCGGCTCGGTTGGGATTTCCTGGGGTCGGCTTGTGTGCGGCTCGGCTCAAACTTACCACGTCTCCCGCTGTGTTGTTTACTTGTTTTTAAGTCCCACCTCGCTAGTTGGGTGTGTGCGCGACCTCTTTATATACCGCAGCATTTCAAGCCTATTGTTAAGCATTGAAATGAGCAGGGTTTAACCGGGCCCGGACCCTCTTCTTTTAATATTTTTACGGATGATTAGTCATTTGTCGCAACAAATATAAGCAATTTCTGGTGTAAAATACGTATTGCTGTATAGATCCGCCCCTAAAATTGTAGATAGTTTTGGTACGGATGATTAGTCATTTGTCACAACAAATATAAGCAATTTCTGGTGTAAAATACGTGATACTGTATAGATCCGCCCCTAAAATGATAGATAGTTTTGGTACGCATGATTAGTCATTTGTCCCAAAAAAAATATAAGCATTTTCTGGTGTAAAATACGTGTTGGTTTATAGATCTGCCCGGAAAATAGTAGATAGTTTCGGTATGGATGATTAGTCATTTGTCCCTAAAAATATAAGCAATTTCTAGTGTAAAATACGTATTGGTATATAGATCTGCCCCTAAAACTGTAGATAGTTTCGGTGATTAGTCATTTGTCCTAAAAAAATATATGTAATTTCTGGTGTAAAATACGTGTTGGTGTATATATCTGCCCCTAAAACTGTAGATAGTTTCGGTAGATATGATTAGTAATAAGCGGTTGGTCCAAATGAGACGACTGGTTTATCATAAGCGGTTGGTCCAAATAACATAGAGGTTACATTGCATTAATTATGCTTACATCGCATTAATTAACTACGACTGACAAACAACAGATAAACAAATCCTAGAGCAACTATACAGAGATAAAATCCTGCAGCTATCAGATTAGCCTGCTTCTTCAGATCATTCATCTGCCTTAAGTTCTTGTTCAACTTCTTCAGTTCGCCTCTCACTTCCTCAAGCCCCATCGTAGGAGCAACCATGTCAGACCCCATCGCGGAGCAGAGGGCGCAATCTCCACATCAGACGGCAGAGGAAGGTCGCTGGGTGCGGGCCACCTTCCATCCCGTTTAAGCTGCGAAACGTATTCATCCATCCACTGAAAATGGCTGCATGGTTTCAACCCCTGGAAAAGTCAACCTGAACCCTAAATCCCAAATCTGAGCAAGAAATTGAAAACACTGAAGAAATCAAAACAAAAGGATGCGAGAGAAAGATCTTTACATCATGTGGCAGGCTCTGGCATTTCAAATACTCGCGCCCCTTGTTGGGTGTCTCCGCCTTACTAGCCTTACGGAGCAGTGGCTCCTTGCGTGAGCATTTAGAACATGGCGGTAACGGCAACTCAGGCTGCTTTGGCCAAGTGGGGCGAAGGAATGAACTGGAGGAGCTCGACATTGTTGCTGCCCTTTGTCGCTGGAGAGGAAGAAGAGGAAGGAAGAGTAAGGAAGAGGAAGGAAGAGGAAGAAGAAGATGGTCCAAAGAGGATGGATGCTCTGTCTGTGAAGAGGAGGAAAATGGTGGGTCCGCGGTGAGCGTGTAACGGTCCCATGCGGTGGTGCGGCTGTTGCGAGTCCACCAACCCTTTTTGCTTAGAAATGGGGCCGTTTACCCTACCTTTGGAGCTCATTTGAAACACATTGAACGGGTTGTGCAGAATGAGCTTCTCACACGGGTTACAACCAATCAGATCGCAGAATGAGCCTCTCGCGGATCGCCCCGAGTCTGCCAGATTCATTTTAGAGGACGATCAAACGGCTACAGTTCAGCTCTAGGGTTAAATCGACGGTCACTGTTCAAATGGGGTTTGGAGGCACTCAATGGGGTTTTGAAAAGTTTGATAGTGTCCAAGTTTCATTTTCAAGTGACTAAGAAGGATCGATGCTTCGTTTTTCAAATTTCATGTTTTAAACTTGTTATCGAAATTTGAAATGAGCTTCAAATATTCAAAAAAAAATCAAAAAAAGGAAAATATTGCGCACATAGTCGTCTTACGTCATATACTAGCGACTCAAGTTGAAAAACATGGTCTACATACATTCAAAATGAGAAGGGCATGGATCTCTCGTGATATCGCAAAACTCAAACGATGAGGTCTAAGGTTGAACAGAAGTGGTTTTGGAATTGCAACATGAAATTTTCAAAAACCTCACAAAAGCTTCATTTTGGAGTGACTAAGAAGGATCCATGCTTAGTTTTCAATTTTGATGTCAAAAACTTGTTTAAATGTTGGTCAAACTTAGGTTTGACCGAATTTGAAATAAGCATAATAAATTCAAAAATTATCGAAAAATTGAAAAACCGACGCACATAGTATTCATATGTCATATACTAACGACTCAAGTTGAAAAACATGGTCTACATACATTCAAAGTGACTAAAAAGGATCCATGCTTAGTTTGTCATTTTCTTGTTTTAAACTTGTTTAAATGTCGGTCAAACTTAGGTTTGACAAAAATTTGAAATGAGCTTCAAATATTCAAAAACATTCAAAAAAAGGAAAATCCTGCGCACATAGTCGTCTTATGTCATATACTAACGATTCAAATTGATAAACAAGGTCTACGTACTTTCTGACGAGAAATGCATGCATCAATTGTGGTTCTCAAACTATGTCGTATGAACTCAAGAGTAAAGAGAAGTGGTTTTGAACTTGCAACATAAAAGTTTGAAATAAATGACCGGAGGCAAGCTTATCCATCACAATATAATTACGGTGACACACAGAGCGCGCACAGAACGCGCCCAGAGCACGCCAGTTCATGCCCAGAGCACGCCCATAAGGTGTTCGACCAAAATACATCCGACCCAAAATACAACTAATAATAATATTAATCAGTCTCTTCTTTGACGTCGTCAAAGCCGGACATCATCTCATCAGCCCACTGCTCGATCTCTTCACTGGGGTCGCTGATCTCTTCGTCCGACTGCTCGATGTCTTCGTCGGGCCCCTCGACGTTTTCGTTGACCTTCTCAAATGTCAGCTCGATTTACTCCTCCTTGAAAATCACCTTGATAACGTAGAGATCACCAAAGCGAATCGGCAGTTGCTCCCAGAATAGATCCCAGTTCTCCGTGAACTCGATGTAAACCTCGTCGTTGACCACTCGATATGATCCAAAGATCTCGACATCGTCTCTCGCCAAAAGACGAGAATTTCCGTGAACTTGACGTAATATGAGATCACGCGATGGAATAACATCGTAGCCATCTAGTACCTCAATCTTGAGATGCTATCAAAATAACATGAGCATCATATCAGAATAGTTCAAATGACAGAACTGAGAGATCATTCAAATGACAGAACATGAACATCGTATCAGAATAACAGAGAAACGACAGTAGAACTGAGGGATCTCTTCCAACTCCTCCGTGGCATCTTTGAATAAAGCGAGAGATATCGCATTCATTTCTGAATAGGTGACATCTCTCGGTTCGTGAAATATGCTCGACAGCAGGCCTGGCTTGCAGCATCCGTCAATCTGTTTAAACTCTGATCAAAGAGAGGAAGACATTCAGAAAACTTGTAAACTACTCAATGTGTAAGAAAAATAACACAAACCAGCATACCCGTGTGTTGCACAAAATGTTTTGCAGCATTGTCCTCGTTAGTCACTTCAACATTGAACAAATGCTGATCTTCATTCCAAGTGAATTTGACAACATCGCCATCCTCGATGCCGTAGCATTCACATAGTGCTCTACACTGTGTTCCACAGATCTCCGTGTACTTATGGATGTCCGGGCTACCACTTAGCCGCTTACAGAGATAGCTCTGATCTGTTTCATTTTCAATTACCCACCTATCCAGGTAGAAGAAGTACTGGTCTCCGTTCGGACACCTAGCCTCCATCCAGTTCTTATGAGGGCCAATTGCCCGGCTCTCTAGAAGATATCTTAAAGGGCATGGCAGAATCTACATGTAATACAAAACCGGAGAAACTATGAAGACACTCATTGAAGGAAAAACAAATGACATTCCCTCGAATTTGAAAGGCAATACTTACAACGGCCGTTTTGTAACCGTGTTCCATCGGGACTTTGAAAGTATTGGAACGACGAGTTAGTGGGCGACAGAAAGTTGCTTAGTAAAGGCACATAGCACAGTAATCGACGCCATCGCTATCGCTATCGGAATCCTATTTTAACAAATGAAATTTAGAATCAGATAAACAGGCGGAACCTGGGGTTTTTCCCCATTCCGCAAGCCAAATAGAAAATCAAATCTACTCACATATAATGCACCAAACAAGAAAATGAAACATGTAGAGAAGATAGCACTGACAATCGAAATGTGGTTGATGGACTGCAGCTGGAACCGTCGGCGACCAAAAAACCCCAAACAGCGAAGGCGGCCGTACAATGGCGATGACGATGGAGCTCCTTGCTTGTCCCTCCTTCTCGACGGGCCACGGGAGACGGGCGGGTGACGACAATGGCGATGGCGATGGAGCTCCTTTGCGCCTTCAATCAACCTGCTCTCCGCCCTCAATCCAACTCCTATTGTTGTGTTCTTGGGGGTTCCTCGGGGGTTCTCTCGACGGCAGCAGTGAGCCAGGGAGAAAGACCACGTGGGCCCCATCGGCGGTATCACTTGATTAAACAAGTGCCCCGGCCCCACGCCGACTCCACGCGCCGACCTCACGCTCCGACCCCACGCCGACCCCAGGGAATCCCAACCGAGCTGAACACAAGCCGACCCCAGGAAATCCCAACCGAGCCGCGTCAGGCCGACCCCACCAGTCAGGCCAAGTGACGGTTGTCCAGAGGGCAACGGAGCGTTTGGCAGATTTCCGAGCCATCCAGGGCACAGACGAGAGAAACTACGCAGGTATGACAGAGACGGATAAATTAGAGAGAAACGGGGCACAGAAGCAATTGTCCCCATTAAAAAATGTTAAAATTTGACAATGTTTACATTAAAAATTATTTAAATTCGAAAATTGTTCATATTAAAAAAATTGTTCTCATTTGAAAATTGTTTACATTCAAAAATTATTCAAATTAAAAAGTTCAGATTTGAAAAAATGTTCATATTCGAAATTTTGTTCACGGTCAAAAATTGTTCGTGTGTGAATATCTTCTTTTTTTCATCATGCCTTTCTTCTTTTTGTTTTTGAGACAAATCATGCCTTTCTTCTATAAAAGCAGAAAAGAAAAACAGAAAAAAAATAGGGGGAAGGAGCAGGTTTGTTTGGGCCGGCGCACGTAGCTGGAAGGGAGTGTCGACCAGGTCGTGAAATAGGACCTCCCCAGGGGGAGGGGGTATCGTTGCAAGCAAAAACGTCCTGGACGCAAATGGGCCGTGGCTAGAGATCGATTATATGGGCCCAATAGGTGATCATCTAGCGAAATACAAGGGCAGACGTACATTGAACCGTACGAGTGGATACGTCGGACGAATTCATGGACTGTTTTGATTCATTTTCTGAGTACAGGTACCGTTTTATACATGGCAAGCGCTAGCCGTCAACCGGCTGTAGCAAAACCTGGCTACAGTCGCCTTCCGAGCCGTCTGATCTATTTAAGTGAACCGATTTGGCGCGTCCGATTTGTGTAGCAAAAAGATTTCACGCGTAGTACTTTGTCTCTATGTAAGCAACATCATATTTAGCAAAAACAATTTAGAAAATGCTACGTTCGATCTATGTAGCCAAAAAAAGTTAAACACAATATTTTTTGTCGCATGTAGCACTATGTGCGGCAAAAATATCTCAGATCTATAAAAGTTACGATCATGTAGCGAAAAACGGTGTAGCACTTTCAACAATGTCATGTAGCAAAATCCAAAAGTCTATGTAACAAATCCTGATTCACTTGTAGCAAAATGTCACCAAAATAAATCAGTGTAGCACTTTGCCCATACTCAAAAAACAATAAAGCTACACTCGTGTAGCAAAAACGCACACTGCATGCAGCATTGAAAAATCCCCCAAAAAAGTTAACCTCCACCGCCGGTCATGGAGGCACCGCCATGGCCGTTTCGAGCTCGTCGGACACGAATCCGAGACGCAGGAGGTTCAGCAGCGTGAGATCGGGTGAATCCCGACCAATCCATCTAGGGAGGCGTCGTCTTCTCCAACTCCAACGTGTGCGAAGCTCGCCGGTCGGAGCTCGACAGGACGTGGCCATGGCTGTTGCGGCCGGAGCTAGGACAGAAGGCGGCGGAGGGGCGAGGGTCGCGGTGGGTCCTCCGACGAGCATCGGGACTCCGGCAGTGCCGATAGCCATCGGTAAAAGCTAGCACAGCTCGCTCACCGGCCGGAGCTTGGCAGAAAGTGGCCATGGGCGTTGAAGCTGGAGCTACGGGAAAAGGTGACGAAGGGGCAAGGGTCGCGCGCGGCTCCTCCGGCGAGGCCATGGCCAGCTGCGCGTGGGAAACTGGGAATGTATCGCCGTGGTTTCCGTCCTATCGTTGTGGGTGTAGGCTTCTGTGTGCCACATGTGTGTCGCGCGGAGCTGACTAGCTGCACGTGGGATGTATCGCACGGAGCGACCCGGCTGTAGCTACAACCGAGTGTAAGTTAGCATTTTCCTTTATACATACGTGACAAATTCGTAGACTGTAGGTGCATTTCTCCGGCGTTGAAGTTTGTGGTTTGGCGGCTGTGAGAGGAATTGTCTGTGGCGTTATTATTTGCTAACGAAAGAGGTGAAGTATGAGCGCAAGAGTTAAACTGTATTGGGCCGTGAATCAATTTTTTGGGCAGTCATATGGGTGATACATATTTGAACCATCGTGAAATCCAAAAATTCGAGACATTTAAAAAAATTATAGCACATATCTATTGGAGCAGCAATAGTGAGGTACTTCCTCTGTTTTTTAATATAAAATGTTTTAACTATTACACATGTTGTTTAGATACATATCAAAATAAGTGAATATGAACACTAAACATGTCTAGATACAAATTTGGACATGCGAATATGGAGAAAAGCTAAAACATATATATACTTCTGATAAAGAAAACGGAATTTCTATACAACAGGTGCCTTTCACCGGGCTTACTCCACGCATGCGTTCCGTCCGTTGGATCAGCCCCACATGTCCCTACATGCGCATGCGCTAAGATAATGTCATCCCGCATTAATTGCAAAATTCAAAAATTTAAAATGGTTTGTATACCAAACCGTTTATCCGTTTTAGAATCCGTTTTCACCGCTGAGCTAGTTGCGACGAGATCTTCGAAACTAGATCCCATGTTGACATATTCTGACAACTTTTCTTTTGGCCCAAAAGTTACCACGTCCATAACACAATAGTTACCATACTTTTTCGATAATATTTACCAAACCAATACTGATTTATCACTCGATACACATTATCAATATAGTTAACATACTATTTTGGTTTTTTATCTATTACTAATGAACTTAGAATACCGAAAAATGGTTTTATTTCAACCCGAAAACTAATTATTAATATGGTGGTAACTTATATACAATAGTGCTGACAACTTACGTGTTAATGGGTGGTAACTTTTGGGTCATAAAAAAATATCGTCGGAACATATCAACATGTGATCTAGTTTTGAAAATCTCGACGCG
The DNA here is from genome assembly GCA_026929855.1 of Poa annua. Classification (NCBI taxonomy): domain Eukaryota; kingdom Viridiplantae; phylum Streptophyta; class Magnoliopsida; order Poales; family Poaceae; genus Poa; species Poa annua. The sequence goes on along the minus strand of CM049439.1, from coordinate 22,295,527 downwards.
ACTAGTCCAACGGTGAAAACGGATCATAAATCCGATAAACGGTTTGAGCTACGAAACATTTTAAATTTTCGAATTCACATTAAATGCGTGATGATGTAGTGCATGCATGCAAAAAGAAGCTATTTCTCTCATGTGTGGCCGTGTGTGCGTACACATTCGCTAAAGAAAAATCCCACTAAGTTCATTTATGATTTTTTATCTCAACATGCAACCTATCCACATCATCCACTATCATAACCAATCAATTATCCATGCCATCACATTAATGACAATATATTCTGCATGCAACCTATCCATATCATTTACTTTTTATCCATGCAATTGTCTACATCATCTGTTTATAATCTTCATATAACGTTAATTAAATTTAACCTTTCAATAATCGGTTAATATATCTAACGTCCGTGCCCTACAGAACTCCTCCATCCGGCGGGTGCATGTTAGCAATCTCCCCTATAATGACGTGAGACCAACGTCATGCATGCATGAAAGGAATCTTTTCCACAACAAAGATTCAAAATAAATTATCTCTTCAACCGTTAATCCGATTGACGATCCGTTTTCATCGTTATGTTCGGATCGACGAGAACTTTAAAACAAGATCCCATCTTAGTATGTTTTGACGAACTTTTTTTTTCGTCGTTAGTTGCCAGGTTATATTATCGTAGTTGCCATATTACTGGTTAACACTTACCACCCAAATATTACCTCGTTACCAGGTAAAATTTATATGTGTTTTTTGTCATATCCATGATTTACACATCAAATAGTGAGTACTTGACTCATTCAAAACACGTAAAATATGGAATACCATCATGACGTGATTACGTTGGTGAGTAAAGAAGTTCAAATAAGCAGGCAACTATTTGATTTTAATCTGACAACGACAATACCTGGGGACTAAGTGACTATAATCTGGTAACTTGGGTCAGAAAAAATGTTGTCAAAACATATGAAGATGGGATTTAGTTTTGAAGATCTCGTCGCGACAAAATCAACCATGAAAACGAATTTGCAATTTGATTTACGGTTTGAGAAATAAAACATTTTTAAACGCTGATATACAAAAAGAATCTACGTGGCAGCTGCATGCAAAGGCTCGGTTGCAATATTCTTTCCGTGCCCACGGAAAGCTAATCTGGGGTACGTGCCCTTAATAGCACGGTCTTTCAATAATTATTACTCACTCCGTCCAATAAAGGATGTCTCAACTTGATCAAAAATTGGATGTATCTAGACATGATTTAGTATATAGACACATCTAAATTTGATATAAAGTGTGACATCTTTTGTTGGACAGAGGCAGTATATGTTTTGTGTAAACAAAATCATATTTCATAAATTTTCTATCTTTTACTTTTATAACATATTTTTTAAAGAAATTACCGCTATAACGTGCGTTTCTAGTTATATTAAAAAATGGAGGGGGTAAAAGAAGCACTTTTTCCCCATCTGACTTCTCGATTCGCTGATCCGACAGACGCCGTTGTCGCCACGTGGTCCCCGAGGCCCAATCAGTTAGCCGCTAGGTCCACCCCGTGGCGCACCACCAGCTGTGCCCCACCTGCGTCGTCATTCCCCGGCACGACGTGGACCGCGCAGCGACCAAGTGCCCGTAGCAATTACCAGCTCGCTCTCCCCTCCACATCGCATTCCCAAACCCCCTCTTCCCCTTTCGCTTTCTTTTCCGCCGCCGCTTCTCCCCGTCGCCCGCCGGAATACGATTCCATACCCACAAAAGGGCTCTATACGAGCGTGCTGCTGCCGCCGCTCTCGTGTGTGTGCATGGCCTCCGCGGCGGTGGAGGAGAAGCAGAAGAAGCAGGAGGCCGAGGCGGGGATGTCGATTGGGGACGTGATGAAGGACGGGGTGGCGAGGGAGGTGGTGCGGATGGAGAGGGAGGCGGTGATCCCCGTCATCAAGCCCAAGCTCATCATGAAGCTCGCCGATCTCATCGGTAGGTAGCGTCATCCCCGAAGCGGCTGTGGATTGGTTTGGGTCACCGCCCACCTCCCTCGCTTTCCATCTCTCAAAGCAGGCCCGGTTCTGTGGCTAATTTGCTGTATAAATGTAGTAGTAACACGTTGGATCGAATCAACCTGCACTAGCTCGCCCCGCATGGCCTCCCGTGTCGTGATGGTAGACGGCATGGTGGCCTGCTGGCATTCGTGTTTTCCTAGTGCTGCCTAACTTATGAATTCAGTTAGCCTTTTAGTTCTTCATTATGATCCCCAACTAGACATATGAAACTAGTACAAATAATGGGTTCTTAGAGGTTATTAGCATCACATGTGTCGTGTTCTATCGATCATGATGTAAGTCCATTATTGCTTTTGATGAAAAATATATGCTCAGATTTTCCCCATAAATCATTCCATTTATTTTATTTTCGTCAGAGCATGAAATGGATCGTAATGAGTTCTTGAAGCTGTGCAAGAAGGTGGAGTACACCATCCGGGCTTGGTATCTCCTCCAGTTTGAGGATCTAATGGTAGGCATCTTGTTTGGTTGGTCCATTTGTTCCTACCAATCGGGGTTTATATACAATAGGCCAATAGTCTTGTATCTTATGCCTTCTGTTCGATGCAGCAACTGTATTCGCTGTTTGATCCTGTTACTGGTGGGAAGAGGCTGGAGCAGCAGAATCTCGCATCTGACGAGATTGATACTCTTGAATTCAACTTCATGACGTATCTTTTCCAGGTTGGTCCACTAGACGTTCTTCCTACCATAAGGCTGTATAACTGTATTCTTCATTGAATCATACTTAGTCTCATATCATCGAGCATTTGAGCTACGACTTCATTAGCCATGTGAATTTGGTTGCTTAGTGCAGTAGGTTTGATATATTTATCCTGTCCTGATTCATGAAGACCTTCCTTGGTTGCACATCTATTGTTGACAATAAAAAAAGCTGAGTGAAATATTGTTTTGGAAGGCCTATTTGATAATAACATGTACATGCAAGCAAACTCAGAGATAAACCTTAACATTTTGGGGAGAAAGATGTGAAGTTTGAATACCGGGCATTTCAGGCTTTCCCTATTGCTATTACATAAAAAATACCTAGGTAACCCCATTCATTTCACTTGCTTGTTGGCTTGAAGCATAAAAAAGCACATGGTTTTCGTTATAAAATTTTAACCAAGTTTCTCCCTTTATGGTATTGGAAAAATTGTTTTCATTTCCTTTCTGCGTTCTTTGGGCAATTGGGTTCAGTTGAAATTGGTTTGCCTTTCTGGGTTTCCTCTGAAAGGTGCATAAGGAAATTGGATTGGTAGGAAACTGACGCAATTACTTCTCGGCCTTTGAACTAAGAAGACCTAATGGATTGATGATGCTAGATGCCTAATTAATATCGTAGTAACGAAGTTTTTGCCATACTTACCATTTAGTTTGTTTAATAATTAAGAAGTTGTCACCATTTAGATTCACTGTGTCAAGCAGATAATGGAAAAGAGCAACTTCAAGCTGTTATCTGATGAAGAGTATGATATTGCACAGTCTGGACGATATCTTTTGAACCTTCCCATCAAAGTTGATGAATCCAAGGTTTAAAATTATAACCTTTCCAAGTAAGCATCAGAAAAAAACATGTTCAGTGCATTGAATTTCTTCCCTTCAAATGTAGCTAGACAAGAAGTTGTTGACCACATACTTTAAAGAACACCCACAGGACAATCTTCCTTCATTTGCTGATAAGGTAATCTTCATTTCTTGCTAGTTAACTTTCCACTTTCTCTTGATGTCATGCGTTATAAGGGCATGTTAGCATTTCACGATTGTGTATCTTCTTTCCTTATTCTTTCTTATCTGATAAGGGTATTAAATTACTGTTTTTGTTAATGCTGGGGGCATACTATAATGGGATAAGGATTTACCACTCACAAAGACATGTGGGTCTCATGGCAGTGAGGTGGTGTCAGTGGTAGAGCCAGAATTCGAACAGGGCCTGAGCCAAAATCTTAGAGCTTAATACCATCCCTGAACAAATATTCCATGCCGGAGCATAAATTTATGGCTCTACTGCTTACATTTTTATGGCGCAATTGCATAAAAATACACGTTGAAATTTTTGCCAAATTGCACAAAAGTATAGCCGAAGACACAGCCGCAGTATCCAGCGGTCGCGGGGTAGCAGCCCAGTGCGTGAGGCGATGTCACGACAGCTTAGCAGATGTGGAGGGCTGGCGCCGCGGCACAAACGCGCAGCACCTTGACCTATTTCCCTCTCTCCACCATGGTTAAAAAAGGCAACCCTAGTTCTTAATCGTGCCGCTATGCATGCGCTTAGGCACTAGGCAGATGCAAAACTAAGTATTAACGCCTAATGCTTTTTTAAAGCTTGCTTTCTGCTGTAGTGAGTGCAATGCAAGGATGGCGTTGTTCTGCTCGGTCGACTGCCCGTCGCATGTGCCCCTTGTTACGTTTTGGCTGAGTCGATCAATCGCTCCTTGGCCCTTGCTTCTACCCACTTGCTCTCCTCTCTTCCGTTTGTATTGTTGGGAAAATCCACGTGTTATGGTCGGGCTCCAGTATACACGCAAGAGGCCCAATAGTGGGCCGAATTAGGGGCTTAGCCCAAGTTATCTAGGGTTTAGAGGAGGCTGTCCTCCTATATAAACACATGTACCCCTTCATTATTAATCAAGCAATAAACATATTTGTTGCCGTCTCCCTGAGGAGATGGAATCCCAAAACCCTAGCCGCCGCCTCCAGCGCACCGCCGCCTCCTTCCTCACGCGCGGCCACGGCGCCTTCTCGCCATCGTCCGCGCCAAGCTCCTCGCCAACCTCCCTTCCACCCCTACAACCTACGATCTAGACCTGGTAGAACCCTAGCATCTACCAATTTGGTATCAGATTGCTCTGGTTCGATGAGTTCTTCAGCCCTCCCCACCACCGCCGCCGCCTCCACCGGCGCGGCCACCGCCGCCTCGCAGCAGCCGCCGCCGCCGGCCACCTCGGGGCCGCCCGCCTCGGGCATGGTGCAGTGGGCCGGCCTGCCCGAGGAGGACGCGACATGGGAGAAGCTCGACGATTTCCGCCAGCAGTTTCCAGAGGTTCAGCTCGAGGACGAGCTGTTTGAGAAGGCGGGGAGAGATGTTATGGTCGGGCTCCAGTATACACGCAAGAGGCCCAATAGTGGGCCGAATTAGGGGCTTAGCCCAAGTTATCTAGGGTTTAGAGGAGGCTGTCCTCCTATATAAACACATGTACCCCTTCATTATTAATCAAGCAATAAACCTATTTGTTGCCGTCTCCCTGAGGAGACGGAATCCCAAAACCCTAGCCGCCGCCTCCTTCCTCACGCGCGGCCACGGCGCCTTCTCGCCGTCGTCCGCGCCAAGCTCCTCGCCAACCTCCCTTCCACCCCTACAACCTACGATCTAGACCTGGTAGAACCCTAGCATCTACCACCACGGGTACCAATCTTTTGAGTTGCAAACTCCTAAATTTGCATTGAATTGCATGCACCAAGCAGTTTACCCAAAAGCTCGAGATGTTAGGAAAAGGTGGGCTATGTATTTTCCACTCCTCGCGTTTATGCCCCATCAGTTCTATATGTGGGATCAATATAAACCACAACTATGTTTATTCATAGAATGTTGGCTGGGTCTTGAACTCATGACCTCTTGGCTCTTGTACCAATACCATATTGAATTGTATGCACAAAGCAGCTCTCCGAAGCTTGAGTAGTTTGGGAAAGGCGCGCTATATATTTCAACAATTATATTCCATAATGGTTACTTTGTAGTATATTGTCTTCCGCCGTGGCGTTGGGATCGACCGTACAACTGATTACTTTGTCATGGAGAAAGTCGATGTAATCATATCCCGAGTTTGGAGGTCATTGCTAAGTGTTACCAGGTATTGAGCTTGTTTGAACATCTTTACCTTTTCCAAACAAGGCTAATCCAGATTACAGAACTGTTGTAATCATGGTAGTGATTTTTGTTTTATAGAATTGATAAATTATTCTCTAAGAAACCAAAGTCGAAGCAAATAAGTGACATTAAGAAGACAGACGAAATTATTGAAGACTCAGAAGAACAAGACCTATTTGTTGAGCGCATTCGGCTCGAAAAAATTGAGCTAAGGTTGATAGTTTTATCCATAAAGCTTGGTAGAGTGCAATTGGACATAATATTTACGAAGTCCTATCTTTTTCGTAACAGCATAAAAAACCTGATGCATAAGATGACAATTCAAGAACCTACATTTGATAGAATGATTGTGGTTTACAGGTAGCTTCTCATCCCAGCTATATACTCATGAAAGTTTCTTATGCTAATCAGCAAGTGTTAACATGATGATATTAATTTCTTGTACTATTGTTATATACGTGTACAGGAGGGCTGGCACGAAGACTAATCCTGATCGTGGAATATTTGTAAAGCATTTCAAAAATATTCCAATGGCTGATATGGAAATTGTTCTTGTAAGATCATCCATATGTATTGAGCGTCCTTTTAGTTACTTCAGTGTGGTTGTTATTGTGGACCTGAAATTGGAACTTATTTTGTAGCCAGAGAAGAAGAACCCCACTTTAACACCGATGGATTGGATCAAGTTTCTTATTTCAGCTGTTATCGGTTTGGTATGTCCAACTATATTGGCTCTCCCTAGATGTATTTATAGCAATACTTAACTGTATCAACTGCTTGTTACTTGCAGGTCACTCTTGTTGGTTCTCTTGAAATGCCGAAGGCTGATGTATGGGTTGTAATTGCAATCATGTCTGGTGTGCTTGGATATTGTGCTAAGATCTACTTCACGTAAGTTCTGTATCAATGTTCTTCAGTCTCAGCCTCTCAGGCATCATTCCATAAATAATTAAATCGTTCTCTGAAGAGGGTAACTTCCTTAGAAGGCTCATACATTGCTTTGTAACTAATTGTCAATTTCAGCTAAAAAAGCTTGCTATGTTTGTATGTGCATTTTTTTTAATCTACTGGACTAAGTATGATCTTATAATATTTATCATTGGTAGTATGCCATGTGTTTGTATATTGTGATACAGGTTTCAGGCAAATATGACATTATATCAGAATTTGATTACGAAGTCAATGTATGACAAGCAGCTTGATAGTGGGAAAGGAACACTTCTCCATTTATGTGATGATGTGATACAGCAAGAAGTATGAAACAAATGAAAGCTTTTCTTGCAATAAATTTTTACCTATATCTAAGATGTGATGTGCACTGATATTGCATCATTTTTTCGCGCAGGTCAAAGAGGTCATAATATGTTACTATATTTTAATGGAGCAAGGGAAGGCAACTATACAAGTAAGCATGTATACCTAGTGTTATGCGATATGACTTCCTTTTATCTCTTTTAGTATTTATCTCCATTTTGTCATTTTCGATTTCTCTTCTGTGATTCTATCATGTCAACTTTTTTATTACTTATGCAACTCTTGTTTTCCTTTTTGCATTTTAACTTCAGCTTGTGTAGCTTTTGTTGTCTTTTGTATTACATTATATATGACACCTTGACATTAGCATATGTTATCCTGAGTTTACTTTCTGTTTCCAGTGCTTCTCCATGTCACACGTGTGCAGCAGCATCCACTGTTAGAATAGAAATCCACCCCATGTGCATTCGTATCTGTGTAGGTGTTATTTATTGATTGGTCATGCATATTCACGTATGAAAACTGGAAACCAACATCCTTAGCAGATTAGATATTGAAATAAATTACTATTTCAGTCTATGTATGCAAGGCCACTTTGTATTTCGTGCTTAACCTTGAGTCTTTAGCTAATAATTTCATCAGTAATATAGAAGTTATATGTTACTAAAAGTATATCATCGAGTTGATGTATCAGAGGTGGAAAATGGACTTCCTGTTTTGCATTTCTAGTCTAGATGAAAAAACCACACAATGGGTATTAGAAGGTGGACCCTTGGCACATTGCTAACATACTAGTATTACTGTCGAGAGACAACGAGGGTAAAAATCAAAACCCCCATTTTAGAAAACTGTAGGGAGTTCCTAAGGAGTACATTAAAAAAAGAACTGAGCTATATTGCTGGAGTTAGTGGTTTGGGGAAGCCTCTCTAGATGGATATAACTCACATTTTGTTGGTAAATTTAATGGCCAAAGTTAGACCCAAAATATAAAGTGACCTTGTATACAGAGATGGTGGGAGTACTGCCTTGATCAGATATTAGATGCCCATGGACCATGGTGCTAACCAAAGATCACTGTCTGTACAAGATTATTGCAAGAAGAAATTTCTGGGTCATTATTGGCACAGAAATGCGGGCTTATGTGACAAATTCGTTTATACATTTCTTTTCTATCTTACGACCCACTGATCTGAACTTAGGAACCCTACAGTACCATTTTATTTATGTGCTGGTTCCCTCCAGGATCTTGATTTGCAATGTGAAGAGCTAATTAAAGAGGAGTTTGGCGCCGAGTGCAATTTTGATGTCCATGATGCTGTAAAGAAGTTAGAGAAGCTTGGTATCATTCATCGGGTAAATCTTTCAACGAATTCATTCTGATCCGAAAATCTAGCAAGGACCTTTCTGTACCAAAGTTGACAGTTGAAATTTGAATCTTTCTGGTGGGTTGGAGCTTATTTCTATGTATGATTACCTGTGCGGAGGGTAAAAGCTGTTCAGATTTGCCATAAAAGTAGTTGCATGCTTGTTTTAAAATAGAACTTGTTGGTTGCTAGCTGTTAACTGGCAGTTATGCACGAGTCTGAATAGTTGGAGCCTCTCAGGGTTTGAAGAAACTGGCAACAGTGTTTTGACCCTTTTGCCCATTAGATATACTCCCTACGTTTCTGAATGTAGGGTTTATAGTTTTCTGCACGAATATTAAGACATGTGTATTTTGCATACAATGGACTCATTTTATTTTAGGAAAAAATCGTGAGAAATGAGTTTTTAATAGGCACAAATGAATACAATCCGTTAAATCCCTCTTTTGAGATTATGTCTCATTTTTTGATGGGTCAAATTGCCCATAAATAGAAAATACACCTTATATTATGGATTTTTTTTCAAAAAAACTATACACCTTACATCAAGGAACAGAGGGAGTATATCATATATCTTTGGAAATTCAAAAAGGAACTTGTGCTTTGAAGAATATATATTCCTAGGGTGCATGTTCCATGGTTGCGTCTGCTTCCTGTTTAGTCCTGCCATGTTACTGGTTTCTGGATGTTGTTGAACAATGTGAAGATTAGAAGTTTCATATGGATATACGTAGACCTAAGATGCTCGTTACATAGCTTTTCACCATTTTTGTTAACAGTCATTCACTGATTAAATACCATTCGCACTACTAGAGTCCGTTCCAAGGATTTTATGTTAAAAAGGAATTTGTGCTCCTCAGGACTCAATTGGAAGGATCTTATGTGCTCCCTTGAAGCGTGCCAATGAGATCATAGGCACCACAACTGAAGAAATGGTGTTGCGAGCACAACAGAACTCTGCTTCTTAAGTTCCACCTCAGAGCAAATGTATTTATCTGTATATTATTAGGACACGCCAGAACTGAGAAGGCACCTGTTCATCCTGATGGAATGTTCTAAGCTCTGCTATTTTCTCTCATTGGTGTGTCCGAATGAGTGTGAGTAAGAGTGGCACGTTTAGGTTAAAATCTGCACATGTGACTTGTACATAATAACAATCACATATATGTAACGAGACAACAGTTGAACACCTTGTCTACCTTGTAGCTCTTGTTTTTCCCCCCTAGATTTACATGTCCTGCATGTTGAGGTGTTGTGTCAATACTGGTTAAAATGTCCAGGATGTCTTCTCCCTTGAATTGTCACGAATCTTTGTACTTTTGGTTGGAAAATAGATTCCGACACAAAGGATCCAGGCCTAATCGCCGTTCCAGGCCTAATCGCCGTTCAGCATCGTGTGCTACAAAATCAGTTCCAAAACAAAAGTTTCGAGACGAATGGTGCCTTTAGCAAGCATGTTTTTAGGGCAGAATCCCCAGGCGAGCTGTGTGGCCTAGGTGTGTCCACGGATACTGGAGAAACTGAAGGTGAATGTTGCAAGATGCGCCTTGCCTTGCCTGGTGGCAACATGCAAGCCTCTAGCCGGTTGATTGGTTGGTGTACGTTCATTTGAGCGAGAGGATAACAACAAGCAGAAAGAGGAAACCCAGACACGCACAAGCACAGGAAGAGAGTATAGAGAAGGGACACCAACAATGGCCGTGATCTCCACAGTTTGCCCACCATCCCTCCTGGCAGTTCAAACCCTCCGCGGCCGCAGTTTTCAGAAGAATGGTGCTACCTGTTCACCAAGAGCAACAACTTTCAGAGTCAGGGCGGTGAAGCTTCCTGCCGGAGTAAGTTGCATGGCTGCCTTCCTTCTTACTTTCTCAATTCTTTATATTTTCCAAGATAAAGGGGGCGGTGCTCCCGGGATCCCGGCCTCTGCATCCAGTGATGCCACATCCATTTCTTATTTTATTTGTGTGCTTGTTTCATGCACAGAGTTCAGAAATATGTGTTTTAATTTTAAGTTACTGAATCTTGGGTGTTTCTGTCAGGTTCAAGTGCCAAGGGCGCAGCCCAAGCTGAGTGAGCCGTTCCTAGGTTTCACCAAGACGGCGGAGGTCTGGAACTCCAGGGCCTGCATGATGGGTCTCATCGGGACCTTCATCGTTGAGCTGGTAGGAACTTATCACTCGCAAAAGTGGTGCCATAATTCCAGCTTCATTGCATGCCTGCTAATGGTTTCATTTTGGGGGCTTTGATTTCAGATTCTGAACAAAGGTGTTCTTGAGATTATTGGTTTCGAAGTGGGGAAAGGCCTCGACATTCCTTTGTAGTTCCTTCTCACTCCCCGCCTCCCTGCTGTTGATGTTCATATACAGGAGTCACAGAAAACTGTTGATGTTCAGTGGCAATGCTATGTATTGTACTCAATATATAATCAAGCTTAACATTCCATTTACTTGCTAGTATTTTCCATTCTACACTTAACCTCTATTGTGATTAGCAGAGGGGTTTCCATTACTCGGAAAATATCTGATGAACCATGCGATAGTTCAATGGTTAATACCTAAAGTTTTCCAGTGTTTCTAAGAAAAAGAAACTGAAGCTTCCCATGATTACGCTAGACACACTATGCGTGATTCATAATCTATAATCAGGTGGCTCAGATATAATGTTTGACTTTCTTTAACTTAGGATTTTGGGTGAACTAGTTAGTTAGTCCTTAGGTGCATGTAATTCAACACGTTACTGCTAGAGGCAAAACATAGGAATTTTGTAAACGATGTCTTTGGATGATGCACAGGAAATTTACAGGAACGAGGAGACAGTAGAGAGAGAGGTAGAGTGTGAGTGCATTGGACTTTATAAAGGAAAAGTAAAATGAGACCTCATGTTGAGATTCCTATGGAATAAAGGGCATAGGAATGGAATCCTTAGGAATTTGATGACCTCAATCCTATGATCCAAAGGCATTCCTTAGATTCCTGTGGATTGGAATCCTCGAAAATTCCTATGAAATTCTTTCAACCCAAAGAGGCCCTTATACGGAGTAGTACATGTCATTAGATACTTTTAGGGTTATTTAGTACCGACGAGAAATAATCTCTTAGCCGTGGGTGGACCTTAACATTCAGGTCTCATGGCAATCAAGAGCGCTTTTCGAGGCAGCCACACGCTGAAACTTAGGCAATGGGGAGACGGCCGTACGGTTTGGGACGGACTTCAAGGGGAGTGGCTCTCGGACTGTGCACCAGACCTGTCGAGTGAGGCCCTAGGCGAGTTTTCCTCCTCTGGGAGAGACTGGTGAGCGTGCAGCTGGATCCATTGGAGGAGGATAAGCACGTGTAGGCATGGGAGAGGAGTGGGCCATACTCTGCCCATTCGGCATATAGAGCCTTGTTTGCCGCTAAGGTAAGGGCTGAAGGAGTGGATCAGATTTGGAGGTCGCGAGCTCCGTCGAGCTGCCGCTTTTTCGCATAGTTGGCGGCGAAGAATCGATGTTGGATGGCAGACAGACTCCGGGGGAGAGAACTCCCACACCCATCGGTGTGCCCTTTCTGCGACGGGAGCGCCTACCTCACGCGTTAGGCGGAGGGAACACAGCTCTACGCACCCCAGCTGATGCAAATGGGCCCGGCCCACTTCTATCGATTCCTGATTCATTGACTCGCTGATTCCGTGTATTCCCGCTTTGAGTCCCGTTAACGTTTCCAGATTCGCTGCTTTGGCGAAGTGTACCTTTATGTTTCTAATTTTAAAAAATGTACACGAAAATTATGCGCGCCCACGGGTAGGTTCCATTCCCATACTCTGTTTCGAGTTTCATCGATTGTAACTTCTTACTTTTGAATCGATGTTTTGAAGTTTTTTAGACAAATTCGGAACATGTCAACATGTGTTTCATGGAGTAGCTGGTTTGTTCAAAAGTGTACCTTCATGTTTTACTTTATTTGTAACTTGATATAAAATTGGAGAAGCATGCATCTACGAAAACTTGCTTAATTTTATTTTGAAAATTAGGCATATGAACAAAGTTACAAAAATTCGAAGAAGCCAATTGAACGTAATTTGGTCTTGAACATAATTTAACAAAATTTGGTGTTGAACCATTTTTTAAAACCCCCTATACAGAAAAAGCCCATTGAACAGAATTTAACAAAATTTGGTGTCGAACGAAATTTGAAAACCCACTTTGAACAGAATTAGGTTTTGAACAGAATTATGTCTTGAACGAAATTTAACAAAATTTAGTGTTGAACGATAACCCATCTTAAACGGAAAAGCCTATTGAACGGAATTAGGTCTTGAACAGAATTACGTGTCGGACAGAATTTAGTTTCGAACGGAGTTTAACAAAATTTGGTGTTGAAAGATAACCCACCTTGACTAGAAAAGGCCTACTGAACATGATTTTTCAAAACCCCGCTTGAACAGAAAAAGCCTATTGAACAGAATTTGATCTTGAATAGAATTTAACAAAATTTGGTAAAAAAGGTGAAAAAGAAAATGTCAATGAAAAACTATTATTCAACTATTTAATAATTGAACACAAAAGGTCTCTCAACATAAACTACATTTCAATGATTTTATAGAAAGTGAACATAAATTATGAGCGAACAAAAAATATTCTTGAACGATTTTAAACAGTGAACGAAAATGTTCGATGAATGGACTTTTTTTCACGATTTTAAGAAGTGAACAGAAAATGACGGTGAAAGGAAACTATTTTTAAATGATTTTACAAGTAAACATAAAAGTCGGTGAATGAAATCAATTTTTGAACGATTCCCAAAAGTGAACAGAACAACTCGGTGAACATAAATTATCATTAAACAGATTTAAAAGTGCACAAAGTAGGTATTTGAATACAAACTATTTTTGAATGATTTGAAAAAGTGTTCAAAACTATTTTAGAAGCGTTTAAAAAGTGTACTGGAAAAATATTGGTGAACGCAAATTATTTGAACGATTTTTTAAAACTCAACATAAATGGTATGTGAACGGAAACTACTTTTGACAAATTTTTTAAAAGTGAACAAAGCTATTTTTTAACGATTTTAATAGTGAATAAAAAATATAGGTGAACGGAAAAGGTCGATCAACATAAACTTTTTAAATATAATTTCAAAAAAATACTAACAAAAGGAAAATAAAACGAATGAGAAAAAAAGTGAACACATTTCCTTTCTTTTCCGATAATAAATAAAAAATCGAATTGACACTGAAAAGAAAATTGAAATGAAAGAAAGAAAGAAGAAAATAGAAGCCATGTACCAAAAAAAGGACAATGCAGAAAAAAGAAAAGAAAAACGGAATAGGAATAGGAAAAACTACAAAATGGAAATGGAGACATACAAAAATGAAACAGGGAACAAAACGAAAATGAAATGGAAAATGAACAAAAACGAAACAGAAAACAACTTACTTAAAAAAAGAAAGAGAAAAACCAGCGAGTTTTTTTTTTAAATAATTCGATTTTGGAAGCGAAATTCGAGTAATAGCGCGCGGGATTGGAAAATTTGGAAACTAGGGCGCCGTCGGCACGAGGCATGCCGAAATGTTCGAATCGGCAGTAGCCATGCTGAAAGGTGTCTGTCGACAGGGCCCGCGCTGACGGCTGCATGCGGCAGACGCGCGTCAGCCCGGGCCCGCCACATTTCGGCAGCACTGATGCCGACGGAGACTTTTCGGCACGGGCCATGCCGATCTGGGCCGGAATAAGTGCAGCGTCTGGCTCCTTTTCCTCCCACGCGCGTCGCCGGCTCTTCTTCCACCTCGCGACCAGCCCGAGCTCTCCTCCTGTTCTTTCTCTCCCCACACAAAAAAACAGTGGCAAATCTTGCCAAAAAAATTAGTTTGAACAGCTTAGATTGCTAAGAAAGAAGAGAGGAGGACTAGGGCATCAAGGATCTGTTCATGGGGTAGATTTTTGTGGAGGCGTTTTGAGGAGTGGAGGTGGAGAATTGGAAGCAATGGAGGCCAACAATGGTGGATAGCGGTGGTGGGAGCTCGTGTTGGAGGAGGAGGTGTAGTGGTGGAGCAGTGGTGGCGGTAGATTGAGGCCGGGAACAGAAGAAACGGGATTTCCATGCGTAAGGGTAACCCCTAAGTAATCACTAGATGAATCTTGTTTTAGTGTATTTTTTTTATTATGTATGTGTTAGTTGTAGAATATTTGTGTCGGTGGATGTGATAGTTGTAGTGTACAATATTTTGGCGGTGGATGTCGGTTCCTGTGTTAATATAGTTGTATAAATAATTTTGTCGGATGAATGCGTTAGTTGTAGTATAGATATATGTTAAATGGATGCGTTAATTTTGTCGGTGGATATTTGTCGGATGGATGCGTTAATATAGTTGTATAAATAATTTTGTCGGATGGATGCGTTAATATAGTTGTTATATAAATAATTTTGTCGGATGGATGCGTTTGTCGGTGGATGTCGGTTCCTGTGTCGGTGGATATTTGTCGCTGGATAATTTTGTCGGTGGATATTTGTCGGATGGATGCGTTAATATAGTTGTATAAATAATTTTGTCGGATGGATACGTCGGTGGATGTCGGTTCTGTGTAAATATTTTAGGAGTATTAGTAATATTGGTAATATTTCCGGTGGTCGTAATATTTGTATAAATATTTTTTTCCGGTGGCCGCGGGATATGCATCAGAGTGGCACTACTAAGGTCGCGATGGACAGGTCACTACTCAGCTGCTTAGTGGACCGGTGGCGACCGGAGACCCACACTTTTCACTTTCCACGGGGGGGAGATGGCTCCGACTCTTCAAGATGTGTCATATTTCTTGGGACTCCCTTTGGCTGGCGCAGTGCTAGGACTTTCAGAGGCTCCGCCTGGTTGGCTTGCCCTCATGCAGGCACGGTTCGCAGGCGTGCATCCGCAAAATCCGATTTTGCATGAGCACAAGCATGGTGTACAGCAAACTTGGCTGAACAAGTGGCAGGTAAAATGTGAATTATATAGTGAGTTAACTTTATAGGGTTGTCCTCAATAATTAACTTCTTTTGTTTGTTTTTGCAGATTGGGGCTTAAGAAATTCCGGTGCCGAACCTGACTCCCGAGCAGGTTACTCGGAGCCTCGAGGCCTATCTACTGTGGCTATTTGGCAAGGTGATGTTCACTGAGACTCATCACGTCACTATTACTGCTCGTTGGGTACCAATAGCGCTACAGATTGCAGAGGCATGATGTCTACGCACACTTCTATTCTCGCAGACAGTGTTAGGCCTCCAAGAGCAGAGGTTTGTACAACAGCAGCAAGTTTCCCTTAAGTGAATCACCCAAGGTTTATCGAACTCAGTGAGGTAGAGGTCAAAGATATCCCTCTCAAGCAAAAGTCTCTTGTGTCCCCAACACACCCAATACACTTGTCAGATGTATAAGTGCACTAGTTCGGCGAAGAGATAGTGAAATACAAGTAATATGGATGATTATAAGTACTAATTGCAATCTGAAATAAAAATGGCAGCAAGCAAACATGTAGCAGAACTTGTTGAAAACGGTGTTTCAATGCTTAGAAACAAGGCCTAGGGATCATACTTTCACTGGTGGACATTCTCAACAATGACATCAAAGCTGAATAATAAATACTACTCTCAAACACTCTCTTGTTGGATGATAAACACCATTCACTGTGTAGGGCTACAAGAGCACCCTCAAAGTCACAGTAAACTAACACCACAACGTCATAAAGGAATCACACACGGTGCACATACTGTCACCTTTACAACCGTGAATAACCCCGGAGTTCATAATAAAGTAACCTCTAGAGTGCATAATAGATAAAAAGGAACATCACATATTCAACTAGATTACAAAGCTCATGATCACATAAAGATCACATGGGAGAGAGATACAAACCACATAGCTACCGGTAGAGCCCGCAGCCCCGGGGGAGAACTACTCACTCCTCATCGTAGGAGTCAGCAACGGCGATGGAGATGGCGGTGGAGTTGATGGAGATGACTCCGGGGGCAATTCCCCGTCCCGACAGGGTGTCGGAACAGAGACTTCTGTCCCCCGAATCTTGTCTTCGATGGCGGCGGCGCAGCGGAACTCTTCTCAGGAAAAGGCTTAATGTTTTAGGGTTTTTGCGTCGGGGGCATTATATGGGCGAAAGGGCGAAGGCGGTGGAGGCCCGAGGCCATGTCATGATGTGCTGGCGCGGCAGGGGGGGAGCCGCGCCCCCACCTCATGACGGCGCCTCGGTGCCCTTCTTCGTTTCCTCTTCGGACTTCTGGAACGTGTCGGGAAAAATAGGGACTTTGGCATAAAAATTGTCCAATTCCAAGAATATTTCCTTAAATAGTTTTATGAAACCAAAAACAGCAAAAAACAGGGAACTGGCACTTTGGCATCCTGTTAATAGGTTAGTCCTAGAAAATGCATAAAACAACACAAAGTGTATATAAAACATGTAGCCATTGGTATAATATAAGCATGGAACATAAGAAATTATAGATACGTTTGAGACGTATCAAGCATCCCAAGCTTAGTTCTACTCGTCCTCGAGTAGGTAAAACGATAACAAGAATAATTTCTGAAGTGACATGTTTTCACACAACCTTGATCATATAATAATCTAATGCATGTAAACTGAGATCAAAAGAATAAAAGCTGTAGTTTATATTGATATCAAATGAGTAATGAATAAACAAGTAGGAAGAACAAAGCAAAACTTTCAATGAATCAGTACTAGAGAACAATCAACCGTGCAAAGTAGATATTAAAGATGATTTATGCTTCAAGAATAACAATATAATCATCTAATGAATCAAACACTCATGACAACTTTGTGAAAGGATCAAGTCAAGCAATAACAATATGCACATAGAAAATCATCTCTCTATTTGTTCACTCAAAGACAAGCAAGTGTTCAGCGTTGGTTCCTGGCACCAGGATGTTGTGGCTAAAAGAATAATAATGGGGGTTTGGAAGGCCAACGGAAGAAAGTCTCACACAGCTGAAAGTGATCATTAGACAAGAGGAAGTCTTATAATCGAAGCTATGCAAAGAGTAGTGATTGCCACACAACGGATGCACATAGAGCTATAAGTGTATGAAAGCTCTCCAATGGAACTAGTGGGGGTGCATCTAACTTGCTTGCTCATGATGACCTAGAGCACTTTTGAGGAGGCTCATCATTGGAATATACAAGCCAAGTTCTATAATGTAAAGTTCCCCACATAGTTATACAAGTAGAACGTGAAAACTCTCTCATATGGAGTAAAGGTGCTAAACATGAGCACAAATGATGACTATGAATATTACAGGTGCTATAACATGAGCACAAGTATGGATAAAGAGTAGTAATGTTGCCCCCTTTTTATTCTTTCTTTCTCTTTTTTTTATTTTTTTTATTTTTTTTGTATTTTTCTGTTTCTCTTTTCGATGGCCTCCATGGCTCTTTTCACTTTTAGGGGCAAACATTCTAACATGACAACACACTTTTGATACAAGGATCTCATAAGGGATAAAACATGGTGTATGAAACGGTGCCTCTGCCAGTGTAGCAGGATATGCAATGATCTAGCGTAACATGGGTAAAACCACACATCAGCTATATAGAATCATGCAAAGCAATATATAAATGATAAATGACAACAAGTCATGTAATGTAAGATGAAAGTTGCATGGCAATATATCTCGGAACAGCTATGGAAATGCTGTACTAGGTAGGTATGGCAGATGTTTTGAGGAAGATATTTGGCTTATGTGTAGGAGAACATAATGAAGATCTCCCACGAGTTTTGGATGTACCCGCGAAGTATGCACCAACTCTCAATGTGAGAAAGGGCAATGCAAAGTACCGAAGAGGCTAGAAATATGGTGGTGGAAGTGCCATGAAAACCGCAGCTTTAGAACTTACAAGCAAAAAGATTCCAACTAGAAATATGATCTTACAAGGCATAATGAAAATCACTCCATGAGGGACTGTGGCAAATGAACAAGTCACTGTTGGGACCCCGACCGTAGCGCATAACACAAAGTCATTACGGTTGTTTTTAACATTAGAAGTCATATATCATTATGCTATCAACTGGATATTTAGTGTGGCATAGCTTCAAGTTTTCTAGACCAACCATTAATCATTCCACTTTACTAAACCATCATGTTTACCATTAAGCATATTAATATCTCAAAACAACATCAATGATTCAAGTGACACAATTTAATGATCTACAAGATTATGTATCATTTTGTTATACCATCTACCACATTTAACATTTTCTGTTCTCAACCAAACACCAATCAACTTATTTGAAACATAAACTCTCCAAGTATTTAACAATGAAGCAAGAGAGTATAACATATGAGAACTAACAGCTCTGACAAGAGGTGCATGAAAAATAAAAGCTGGAAGTATTGCAGTAGCTATAGAAGAATACTCAACAAATATAAGTGAAGAATACGAGTATTCAAATGAAAAGGCGGAGCGTGTCTCTCTCCCACACAAGAATGCTAGGATCCATTTTATTCAGAGAACAAGAATAACAAAAGCGAAAATAAAAAAACAAACAGACGCTCCAAGTAAAGCACATAAGATGTGGCGGAATTAAAATATAGTTTCACTAGAGATAACCTGATAAATTGTTGATGAAGAAGGGGATGCCTTGGTCATCCCCAAGCTTTGACGCTTGAGTCTTCTTGAAGTATGCTTGGGTGACCCACGGGGGCATCCCCAAGCTTAGGCTCTTTCATCTTCTTGATCACATCATATCATCCTCTCTCTTGATCCTTGAAAACTTCCTCCACACCAAATTCAAAGTAAACTTCATTAGAGGGTTAGTGCATAATCAAAAATTCTCATATTATGCATGGAGACAATCATTATCATGGTACTGGAAATTAGCTACAGCCACTGGAATTTTATGGAACAAAAATATCCATTCAAAAACAGCAAAAGAACCAATGCAAAATAAATGGCAGAATCTGTCAAAAACAGAACAGTCCGTAAAGACGAATTTTTTCGAGGCACTTAACTTGCTCAAATCAGAAAACTCAAAACTAATGAAAGTTGCATACATATCGGAGGATCACGCTCAGAAAATATCAGGTTATTCCGACTTTTCTGTAAAGAGTTATGAATTTAACGGTGGACAGCAGAAAAATTATTCCTGCGCAGAAATCCAAATCTAGCATCAACTTTCTACTAGAAACTTAACTTGGCACAACTATGCAATAAAATAAAGATACAAAGGAGTTGCTATAGAGGTAGACATGTTCCTTGACACAACAAAATAAAATAACAGAAATTAAAAAAATGGGTTGTCTCCCATAAGCGCTTTTCTTTAAAGCCTTTTAGCTAGGCAAGGAGATTTTTATGATGCTCTCATAAAGATGAGAGTTGAAAAACAAAAGAGGGCATCAAGAGGTAAACATCAAACATATTTAAGTCTAACCCACTTTCTATGCAAAGGGATCTTGTAGTAGGATAAATTATTGAAACATAAAGCAATTATCATAGAAAGATGAAACAAACGCAACTTCAAAACTTCCAACATAAAGAGAGGTGTTTTAGTAACTTGAAAGCTTTTACAACCGTATTTTCCTCTCTCATAATAACTTTCAGTAGCATCATTGATAAAATCCACAATATAACCATCACATGAAACATTCTTATCATAATCCATATGCATAAAAGTATCATAATCTCCCTCATAAGAAAAGTTCTTCTCATTAATAACAAGGGGAGTAGGATCATCATAAAGAACTTGAACATGATAGACAAGTTGTATATTAAAAGGACTGGTTTGAGTAATTCCTCTATAATTATTACAAGTTTCAAATGGATAATTGTAATTATAACCCATGTCATAGTATTCTTTATAATTATCAAAGACCGGAGGCATAGTATCATCATAAGCAATAGAATAGTTATCCTCTAAAGTGTGTTCATTTGCAAACATGTCATCATTTTTACTAGAAGGAGATTTATCAAATATATAATCATTAGTAGCAAAAGGATTTTCAAACACCTTATCCCCAGGCTCAGAGCTTTCTATATCATCATGGGAAGGAATATGGATAGTACTAATAATGTAGCAATTATTAACACCATCATTTTCAGAATTAGTGTCCCAGAGATCTTCAATACCAAAAGAGGTGTGCTTTTCCCAATCATGATCACTAATATAAATAACAGGCATAGGTTCATCATCAAGTTCAGAATCATCGAATTCAGAATTATAAGTATTAATTGTAACAGGAGCAACAAGTTTGGGAGAAGATACTGTTTCCTCTCTCCTTTTACTCCTCTTCTTCTTCTTCCTCTTTCCCTTTTTCTTCTTCTTTTCCTCTTTAGGAGTGAGAGGCTTGAAAGGAAGCTTCTCCACATAACCTGGTTTAGTTTTAGAGACAATGGAAGAAACCTGGGGGAATTCCTCTCTTTCATTAATAAGCTCAAAACACACATTAGTCCTGTCATACTTTGGTAAAGTCTCATTCTTTATAATATTTTGTATGTAGGTGTTAGCATGGCAATTATTCACACAATAGAGATAACATCCATGCAACAAATCATTCATATCAATATCACTCATATTTAATAAAGAAGTTTTTCTTGATAACTCTTCACACCCCAAAAATAATGTAAGTTCATCATGTTGATTAGGAGTGATCATGTTATCACAAAAGTCTCCTGCAATATCTTTATTAGAACCTGAGCATTGAAATTCGAAATGACCCTCTTCATAGCAAAGTTCACAAATAAAAGGATAGGTGGCACAAATTGTTTTACCAAGATCTCTTAGAGACTTGTACCAAGCTCTAGTTTTTTCATTCCTATGGTGGATACAATATTCATCTTCGATTTGATTAATCCCACAAGGTCTATGTATTCCACAAAAATTAACATGCTTATAAGAAATAGCATTTTCAGAAGTTTGAGCATGTTTATTGCAATCATTAACAACAATTTCATTTTCCATGCAAGTGTCTTTGAAAGGTTCATGATACACGTCCCAATTTTCTTTAGGAACATTAATATGAGAAGCAAAGGTTCTAAAATAATCAACAATAATATGAGAATCAAGACCATATTTAGCACTAAGCTCTTGAAAACCAGCAGTTTCAACGAAAGACTTAATGCAATCATATTCATAGTTTATACTTGATTCTTTACCTTTGTCATTCTTCCCATCTTCAGCATTGTTTCGAATCGTTTCAAGGAGATCCCATCTAGCCTCAACCTTCTTACTTGTGAAAGGCCCCTCCGAACATGCATCTAGATAATCCTTGCAATGTCCTGAAAGCCTTGCATAAAAATTATTAACAATTATTTTATCAGGAAGCTCATGGTTAGGACATTTGAGTATTAATGTTTTCAGCCTTCCCCAGGCCTGAGCAATGCTTTCTCTTTCATGAGGCCAGAAATTATATATAGAATTACGATCTTGGTGAATCTCACTTGGAGGATAAAATTTAGAATAAAAGAGAGATACAATTTCCTCCCATCCAACAGAGTGCCTATTCTTCAACAATTTATACCAATGCGCAGCTCTTCCACCAAGTGACACAGAAAATAATTTCTTCTTAACTTTGTCCATTGAAATACCTGCACACTTGAACAACTCGCATAATTCATGTAAGAATAACAAATGATCACCAGGATGGGCAGTTCCATCCCCTACATAGCGGTTATCCATAACACGATCAATAATTTTCATAGGTATTTTAAATGGCACTATTTCTTCAGGTGGCTTTAGAATATCACAAGCATCATTAGAATTATCACATATTGGAGGCAAAGCATTATCAAGGCAAAATAATTCCTCCAAAGCTGAGGAGCAAAAAAGATTATTTTTATATAAACTAGATTCCCCAAGCTTAGGCTTTTCCATAGCCTTAGCAATAATGGTGTCTACAGAATTTATACGAATAACATTACTACCACTATTATGCAAACTAACTTCCATAGGTTTTTTAATTTTCTCTTCAAAAGTATCATGTCCCAATGCAATATAAATTTCATAGAGATCTCTAATTTTTTTGTTGTTTTCCATTTAGCCTACCTAGTGAAAATAAAAACAAGAAACAAAAAGTAATAACTGCAGGATCTAAAGGAGATACCTTCAAACGCTTACCTCCCCGGCAACGGCGCCAGAAAATAGCTTGATGTCTACGCACGCTTCTATTCTCGCAGACAGTGTTGGGCCTCCAAGAGCAGAGGTTTGTAGAACAGCAGCAAGTTTCCCTTAAGTGAATCACCCAAGGTTTATCGAACTCAGGGAGGTAGAGGTCAAAGATATCCCTCTCAAGCAACCCTGCAATTAAGATACAAGAAGTCTCCTGTGTCCCCAACACACCCAATACACTTGTCAGATGTATAGGTGCACTAGTTCGGCGAAGAGATAGTGAAATACAAGTAATATGGATGATTATAAGTAGTAATTGCAATCTGAAATAAAAATGGCAGCAAGCAAACATGTAGCAGAACTTGTTAGAAACGGTGTTTCAATGCTTAGAAAAAAGGCCTAGGGATCATACTTTCACTAGTGGACATTCTCAACAATGACATCAAATCTGAATAATAAATACTACTCTCAAACACTCTCTTGTTGGATGATAAACACCATTCACTGTGTAGGGCTACAAGAGCACCCTCAAAGTCACAGTAAACTAACACCACAACGTCATAAAGGAATCACACACGGTGCACATACTGTCACCTTTACAACCGTGAATAACCCCGGAGTTCATAATAAAGTAACCTCTAGAGTGCATAATAGATAAAGAGTAACATCACATATTCAACTAGATTACAAAGCTCATGATCACATAAAGATCACATGGGAGAGAGATATAAACCACATAGCTACCGGTAGAGCCCGCAGCCCCGGGGGAGAACTACTCACTCCTCATCGTAGGAGTCAGCAACGGCGATGGAGATGGCGGTGGAGTTGATGGAGATGACTCCGGGGGCAATTCCCCGTCCCGGCAGGGTGCCGGAACAGAGACTTTTGTCCCCCGAATCTTGTCTTCGATGGCGGCGGCGCAGCGGAACTCTTCTCGGGAAAAGGCTTATTGTTTTAGTGTTTTTGCGTCGGGGGCATTATATGGGCGAAAGGGCGAAGGCGGTGGAGGCCCGAGGCCATGTCATGATGTGCTGGCGCGGCAGGGGGGGAGCCGCGCCCCCACCTCATGACGGTGCCTCGGTGCCCTTCTTCGTTTCCTCTTCGGACTTCTGGAATGTGTCGGGAAAAATAGGGACTTTGGCATAAAAATTGTCCAATTCCGAGAATATTTCCTTAAATAGTTTTCTGAAACCAAAAACAGCAGAAAATAGGGAACTGGCACTGTGGCATCTTGTTAATAGGTTAGTCCCAGAAAATGCATAAAACAACACAAAGTGTATATAAAACATGTAGCAATTGGTATAATATAAGCATGGAACATAAGAAATTATAGATACGTTTGAGACGTATCAAGGCACAGAACCAAGAAGACATAGTGCAGTGGAGTTGGGGGTCAGCTGTCTTAGCGGCTACATACAGAGCTATGTGGACCGTCTGCACGAAGAACAATCATAGCTCTTCGATACTTGGGTGTCCTCTACTTCTGCAGCTGTGGTCTTGGGAGAGGTTTCCTGTCGGTAGACCTGACGTGGACGCGACGAGGCCCTGGGAGTACAAACCGATAGATCACAACGCAGTTGATCTGCCTACATTTGGCAGTATGTGGGCATATAGAGAGGTAGCCATTCGATACTCTATTAATTTTATGTTGGGTTCTATATAATTTCTATGTTGAAATATTCTGAAATAATTTATATATTTGTGCAGAGACGCTTCGTGGGTCATCAAGTGAGAAATTGCTATGTGATGTTCACTGAGTGGTTCGATCAACTGCCACACCACCAGGTTATATGGGAGCCATACCACGAGTCGCGGATACAAGCACGATACCCCGGCGGGCTTTCTTCTTTGTGCACGAGAGATCGTGCATACTGGTTGACTACACGTCGGATTGTGTTCGACGTCTTGGTGGAGGAGATGTCGCAACACCGTGTTATGAGACAGTTTGGACTCCGCCAGTGGCCGGTGCCTCCGACTAGAGCTTGTCTTCCTCAGCATGTGCACATGTAACTACTAGAACGTGTATTTATAAAGTGCGTAACTAGTGTTGTAGTATGTACTTATGCTATATGTACATGTGGCAGGAAAGGGCGGCAGGGAGAGAGATCGCTCGCATCTTGGATGTAGAAGATCCTGCCATACATACAAGAATGGGGGAGTGCGGCAGATCCGGCAAATTTATGGCCCGCAGATACGCCCTTTGTGCTTGCTGATTTTGAGGAGTACCTCCGGACGTACAGGCTCGCCAGTCACACTCGTTTGGTTACGACTGCCGACCCTGACGAGTTTCCAGCGGCTGATATCACGGCCATGTACCCACCACAGGGAATCGGGGCAAGCAAAAACACAGCGGTAAGTGGTCTACTGTCACTACTCTAGTACTCAATGTACTATAGTAATAACATATCTAACATTTTATTCATATTTTACAGGCCGACATCATAGCAGATATTCAGGTGGACGTCGCTGCGTACTCCCCCGCCGTTGGTTCCCACCACCAGCCGTGGTTCAAGCATCTAGAGGGCAAGCTACGACGTGCCTATGGCGTGCTTACATGTACCGGTGCTGGGGACGTTGTTCCACGCCGTGCACCTCAGCGTCCCCCGCGGCACTCTCTCGTCATACGTGACGCACAGGTATCACCACCCCGTCACACCACTCCTTGGCACGACCCACGACCACGTTTTACACCTCAGCAGAGTCCTAGCCCACGCCCTATCGTCGACACAGTTGTGTCTACCTCTCGCCAGCCAGACGCTTTCGACCCTGGTCCATCCCAGCCACCTCTTTCACAGATTCCAGTGTTTGTGTCGGGTCCTTCACACCCGCCTCTGTTTATGCCGGCAACTTCACAGTCGCCACTGTTTATGTCGGGTCCTGCACATCCTCTACTCTTTATGCCGGGTAGTTCATCCTGGCAAGCACAACCACCACCGTTCACTGGGATGCCATATTTGTACGGTTATGGGGTGGGACCACAGTTCGTTGGAGCATCACATCAGCCCCAGATGGCCAATCTTACGGACTAGTACTCTCAGCAACTAATGCATGAAGTTTAGAATTTTTTATTTCTCGCACAAATAAATTTATTCACCAACATCACACACTAACAGACTATCTTGTGCAGGTGTAGATCAGGCGTACAACTCTCCCCAGTACGACTTGGACACCACTCAGGCATACGCGCCTTCGCCACCGATGCCCACTCAGCAGACACCACCTCCGCAGCCAGCACAGCCAGACAACGAGCAGGAGAATGCGCCGTTGCAAGGCCGCGGAATGCGGCAACACCACGCTCCCACGCGTTTGTCACTTTCCGGGCCTCGGCGTAGGAGGACGCGGTACCGTCGTCACGTTGACGAGGAGTGATACTTTTACCTATGTACTATTCGATATTATGTACTAGACATATTCCTATGTATGAGACATCTCTGTGTACCGTTCGACAGTACTAGACATATTCCTATGTACGAGACATTTTCGTAACGACTTGATTAGGTAAACATACTCGGTAGTACAAACACTACAACTTCAAATAAACTAATACTGAAAGTAAGATACAACACAACTCGAGTCCATACTCATCTCACCACATAACACAACACTCTACCTATCTCCCATCAATGCAGCCTGCACCATCCGCCGATTTAGCACCCTTGCTCTTGGACGAAGATTCTGCCTTTTTTGCTTTTGCCCTTGCTCGATGCTTCATCCTTCTTCTCCTTACCCTTGCGCAGTGCTTCAACCCTCCTTTCCTTTGATGTCGGCATGAAATCGTCGTCATCATCGCTGTCATACACCCACAGATACGAATGACCGTACATATCACGGTCAGCTTCAGTTCGGTGGAACGGACTATTCGTAACTTCCATATCAAACTTATCTGCCAGCCTCAGCATTTCTGCACGGATTTGTTGCGGGGTCCTATAAGGAAACCCGTCGCGGCATTGCCTCGCCCCAAGCAAAGCGAGATGTCTCTCACTACAAATAATTTCTTCAAGTGGAACTACCCTACCATCTACCTTTAAATCGGTGGAAATCATAGCGAGATGCTCGGATGCGGCAATGTGAAACCCGGACACACACTTCTCACAGGGAACAATACACACCATGCTTGCGCTCAACTGAGTAGCATGCCCAGCTTCGAGTGGGTTTTATAGGAAAAAATCTGGTGGGAAACGGTGCCGGGAAGAAATTGTGCGGGAAATGTTGGCAGCAATCGGTGGCGGGAAACGGTGGCGGGAGAAAAGAGACGGGCGAAAATTGGCAGGAATCGCCGACAGCAGAAAATGGCGGGTACCAGAAATTTAGGGGGTAAAAAGGGCCGCAGGGGAGAGGCTGGTCACTTTCGGCATGGCTAGTGCCGAAATGCCAACTTTCGGCATGACCCATGCCGAAATGTCCTGTCGGCAGGAGGTTCACGTGATGGTTTCTTGCGTGTCAGGTGATCATGCAGCGGTCGGCACGGCTAATGCCGACCAGGACATTTCGGCATGGCCCGTGCCGATCTGGACATTTCGGCACGGCTAATGCCGACGGCGCGCTAGATTCAGAATTTCTCAATCCCGCACGCTATTATCCGAATTTCGATTCAAAATTCGTATTATTAAAAAAACTCAAAACCAGCTGCTAGCAGCCAAGCATTAGTACGAGCCCAACGGAGTACCAGGAGTACGCGGAGTGGAGTATGCTCCGCGTTACGCGGAAACTAGGATTTGCCTTCTGCGACTAGGAGCAAGAGTCGCTCCAACACCTCCTCCTGGGCTGCGTCCTCGCGAGGGAGGTTTGGGCCTTTGTGTTAGGCTCCTCGGAGAAACTGGAGTGGATGCCTGGACCTGACTCTCCTTTATTAAATTGGTTGAGGACAAGCGCGACGTGCAGCTGGAGAGGTTAAGCTTAGAATTAGAGTTGAGTACGAGGCATGGCTGAGAGCGGGTCTCTTCCGCGGAGAGGCGTTTGGCTTTCCTTTGCCAACGCCGGAGAGGCCAGTTGCTATTAGGGTATTTTTTTTGCTAAATATGACCTTTTAGTGAAATTAATGACGCATATGACCGTTTTTTGAAACTATTTTTAAATCTGGCCTTTCGAGCACGGCGTCAAAGAGGTTGGCGCCGACCTTGAACATGTCGGCGCGGTCGGCGCCAAAGAGATTGGCGCCGACCTCGAGAGGTCAGATTTAAAAATAGTTTCACAAAGGGCCATATACATCATTAGTTCGTCAAGAGGCCATTTTTAATGAAAAATACGCTAGTAGGAGAGTAGGCTCTGTGTAAGTATGGAAAACTGCTACCCCTTGTTGCAGCATTGGCCGTCCCAGACGGTATTGTAAACTTTGCTATTTCGGCACCCCTTTCTATGATATGAGATACACCTTCCAGGGTGTATTCTAGAAAATAAATAATCCCTTAATAAGAAAACTAAAACACCTTATGTCCTTATCCAGTAGCATGTTATGAATAAGCCCTTCACCAGGGGACAGAGGGAATTAAGCTCCTTAAGACTGCCATGTAGAGAATTCTCCTTAGGACATATTAAGAACTACATTTCCATGTAGGAGAAACACTTACTGATCACTCCACCGTACTACACAAGTAGCAAGTTAGGGTCAATGGATCGGTTTGAATGGGTTTCAGATGGCCGAGGTTCAGTAGCCATACTTCTGATTTGCAAGTGCGTTCAGTAGGCATGCTCCATTCCTACACTCTACTTATTCTAGCATCTTATCCGTGCTCCAACTCACAGTTGCACTGTCTTCGTTCCTGGATACAGTTTTGATCAGAGTTAGTATCCCTCTGTTCAGCAGTGTGAATGTTGCACTTGGATCTTGAAGTTTCAAGTCCTTCCGGTCATCCAGCAAGTTTTTTTTTCCTGATAAGGGGCGCTTTATTGAACTCAAAAGTTAGCGTCAAACTGATACAGTTCAGAAAAGCTCACACCATTTGAATCATCAAATACCATTTGTTTGTAGAACCAGAACCTACCTATTAAGGCAGTTTTTACAGTACCCTGGTACTCCTCGGAGGGGAATGGAGTACCAATTAAATCTGGCCACTCAACTCAAGGGGTATTATAATCTTTCTTACAGTTTTAAAGGGTGTTTTTGCTTAAACTAATGGCCGGAGAAAACTTTGAAGCTGCCTCCGGCGCCGCTACGAGCAATTTGGCTCTAGTGCATATGCACTGAAAGAATCATCAATCAACAAGTGAGGCAAATCGGATCTGCAATATATGAATCATCAATCAACAAGTGAGGCAGATTGAATCCATCATGGATGACCATTGCCATGGTAGATAAGTTAATTAACTGATGCCAGTGATTTAATGATTCAATCAGTCTATGGAATTGATTTCCTTGCAATGCAGCGATCAATCGATCGATTGAACGATTTGCCGCTGAATCAAAAGCAGAGCCGCCGTGTAGGCTCTCGTCGAGCTGCCCCTAAGACCACCGTTGCATGCCAGCCCTTGCTAGGAGTCGTCGTCCCTGTTACAGAGAGCATGGAGCCACCATGTGTCCATGTCCAACTTACTGTGCGAACCACCATCTTTTTGGATTACAATTTTACCCTCACATCTAGGTACTCCATAGCTTTTCGTGGCGGTACTCCTAGAGACCTAAGCTGGAGTACCGGTTAATTTTAGCCATTAGATCGGAACAAATGGATGGCTCGTATTCAGTTCGGGGTACTGTAAAAGAACTCCCTATTAATCTGCATTTTTTTGGGGAAAATGTCCACCAATCTATTATAATCATCAACAACAGTACATAGAACCCTGAAAGTAATAAAATTTACATATGTTTCCTTGCACCATGCAGCGATGACTACTAGCATCTACGGTGATCCTTGAACCTACCTATTAATATGCATTTGGTCATTACAATTTAGGAGAGTTAAAATTAGGTGCTCTATGCTGGTCCCCGCCATTAAAAAAACTCTATGCTGGTGATGCAACTCAAGATGTTAATACTCAAGGTAACACAGTTTCCTTCAACATCTCTTTCAGTATTTCCGGGATCTGCTGCCATTTGTAAATTTACTCGGATTCTAGTGAGAATAGAACCTTTCTCTTCAAAAATCATGGGACTTTCCTACATTCTGAACACTAGCTTGTATTAGGTGTGGGCTAGACGGGTTGCTAGTCGGACACTCATTCAAAGGTGGAACAATAAAATCGTCGCGGCAATATCTTCGAGGATCGGCACTCCATATTACTGACATCCACATCCTTTAAAAGGAAAAATATGAGGCTTTGATCTATCATTGATTAGCTCGAAGAGATTGCATAGGTATGCGTTTTGTCTGAGCAGGATATTGAACTTAAAAGCCAATCAAACACACATATTGCACATCTTCTGCATGAGGAGTATCAGAAATGGTACCATGTCATTAGAAGAAACTTACCCATACTCTTCACCAGGATAAGGGCACAATCAAGAGCCATGAGCAGCTAAAATCCCATATCTCAACATGTTACAAAGGTTTTTTGGGGCACTAGAGGAAGGAGACTACGCTCTTGATGAGTTACTAATGGATGACATCCCTGAGTATCTGAGAAGGAGAATAATTTTCTTATCACGCCTTTCCCTAAGCGTGAATTGAGATAACAAATGGTATTTTAAATAGAGCACAACATGGTCCTGGGTCCGGATGACTTCCCCGTGAGTTGATGTCATTAAGTCAGACCTTTTAACTTTGTTTGGAGTTCTTCGTGCTAGACAACTGAACTTTTGTTCCTTAATTTTTGTGAGATCATTTTGTTCTGAGATTAATGATGCAGAACAGATCTAACAATACAGACAAATTTGTCTCCTTAATGTTGACTTCAAAAGTTTAACAGAAACCGTCACTACTAGGCTCTGTTCGGTGACAGACCATGTGGTTCGACCTACTTAGACGTCCTTTATGCAAGGGAGAAACATTCTCGATGGGGTGATGATCCTTCATGAGATCATCCATGAACTACACAGGGAAAAATGAGTGGGGTGATCTTTAAAATTGATTTTGGCTTTTATGAATTATGGCGTGCTTGGATCCATGATTTTATTACTGAAAGTAGCGTGTCCATCAAAATCAATGATGGCATTGCTCATTACTTCCAAACGAAGAAAGGGCCAAGGCAAGGATATTCACTATCATGCATGTTATTCAACATCGTGGTGGATATGTTGTTCATCATGGTTGAGTGTACAAAATTAAATGGCGAAACTGAGGGAGTGTCACACCTAGTGTATGGCTGTCTATCTATCCTTTGGTACGACATTGACACGATTAGTTTTATGGATCTTGATAAAGAAAATGCTAAGAACCTAAAGGTAAGACCTTCAGTGTTTGGGCAACTCTTAGGCATGAAAATAGATTTCCATAAAAATGAATTGGTCTATTTCAGAGAGCAGGTTCAGTTTCCAATTAGGCATTTGGGTATTCCTATCCAATATAATTGACTAAAAAATGCAAATGGAAACACATGGAGGAGCACTTCGAGAAGATGTTAATTCGTTCGAAAGGGAAGTTACTATCTGCCAGCAGAATGGTTCTTATTAGTTCAGTACTAAGCAACATGGTAATCTATATGATATCATTGTCAAGGTGCCGACAAATTTGCTCGTGCTCTCCATTGCGTTGGCCTTGACCACTTTGGAAGGACCCCAATAAAATATGGGCCGGTTCGGATACACCATGTACCAAGGAGGACATGGATCTCTTCTATGCCTCCACTACTATCACCGTGGGAGATGGCGCAAAAACCTCCACAAAAGGCTCCTTGTCTCGAGGGAGATTTTTTTTTAGATAAGGGGTGCGGATCCCCGGCCTCTGCATCCAAGAGATGCACACAACCGACAGCAATTATATAACCATCTGAAGATACAAGTTCACAAATCACAATTCATGGGTCACTTAAGGTGGCTACAAAAATCAGCCACTCAAATAAAAGTTTACTAAGCATTTAATCTTCTAGAATGACGCCACCCAGTCCGGTTGAAGATAGCCCGCACAACCATCAGCAAGCGGGTACATCCAGCATCCATAAGTCCACGTTGGTCCGCAGGAAGCAGGAATGACCAGGAGTGGATCCAATAGCATGCCTTGTGAATAACCTGCAAATAATCGGTTGAAATTGCTTTGTTAAAAACAATGTCATTTGTAAAGTTCCAAACAGCCCATAGTATAGCCGCAACACCAATCCGAATACGAGTTTTGGTAACTTTATCTATCCCCTGCAACCACGTACCAAACAAGTTCGCAATACTTGTAGGTGGGTAAATATTAAAAGTGAAATGTACTAGTCTCCAAATATCTCTAGCAAACGGACACTTAATAAAGAGATGCTCAACGGACTCATCCACATCACAGAATACACACTTTTTTGATCCAACCCAACACCTTTTAATCAAATTGTCTTTTATCAAAATTTCCTTTCTATTAAGAAACCACAAGAATATTTTTATTTTCAACGGAATCTTCAACTTCCATAGATACTTACGCAGGTATCTAGTATGACCATTTAAAAGGTCGGCGTACAATGACCTAACAGTAAATGTGCCATTAGAAGTAAGAGTCCATTTAAATTTATCTTCTTGATCTATGAGATTAACCCGCATTAGTCTCTGAATTAGCTTGAACCAATTCGATCTATTTTGCCCTATTAATGCCCTTCGAAATGGGAGATTAATAGGAACCGTCCCTAGAACGTCAGTTACTTTGCTATGCTTGTTGGAGGCTATCGCATATAAAGCCGGGAACTCATTTTGTAAAGAATCATTTCCTAACCATCTATCCTCCCAAAACTGAACTTGCTCCCCATTTCCAATCTCAAATCTTCCACGCTGAAAGAACTCCTCTTTTACCTTCATAATTCCTTTCCAAAAGGGTGAATCCAAAGGTTTAACTTGCACTTGAGATAACGTTTTATCTCCTAAGTACTTGTTGACCAGAATTTCTTTCCAAACCCCCTCTTCGGTTATGAGTTTAGATAGCCATTTACTCAAAAAAAGCATTTGTTTCGAACTTCTAAAACCGAAATACCCAAGCCCCCTTGATCTTTCGGTCTACACACCAGGTTCCATTTAGTTAACCTATACTTCCTCTTAAGTTGGTCGCTCTGCCAAAAAAATCGAGAACGATAATAATCTAATCTCTTGCGAACCCCCTTAGGTATTTCGAAAAAGGATAGTAAGAACATAGGCAAACTTGCTCTGCTCCTCTAGAACATCTCCTCGGGAAAGAAAGGATGCATCAAAAAAGCTTTGCTTAACAATGCTTGGATTGAAAACATCAAGACGGGTGAAGATTTTTCCATGCAACGCATGTTCGAGTTCCTTGACCTTTGGACCAAGTTGAGGCATTACCACTTGGACGACTCCATTGATGATATCATCACTTGGAACCTCACCTCAGATGGTGTATATTCGGCCAAGTCGGCGTACAAAGCGCAATTTCTTGGGGTCCCTCTTCCGACTTGAAGCAACATCATTTGGTAGGTTTGGGCTCCCCCTAAGATGAATTTCTTCGCTTGGATCGCTCTCCAAAACTGCCTTTGGATGGCGGACCGCTTGCCTCGCTGCGGTTGGCAAAATTGCGGCACTTGGCTGCTTTGCAAGAGGACCACCGAGTCGGCCGCACACCTCTTCATCCATTGTCGATTCATCGTTAGGATTTGGACCGCCTTGAAGGATTGGCTTGGACTCCACACTTTGGACCTCTCCCCTTGGCCGAACCTCTCCCTCCGGGATTGGTGGCGTAAAATGTCTTGCGCAGGCACGCTATAACGCAAGGCAATGGCTCCCCTCGTTCTATTGACCTCTTGGGAGATTTGGAATGAAAGGAACGCGAGGGTTTTCCGCAACAAGCACGCGCCACCGACCTCCATCCTCGCCAAGATCAAACATGAGGCAACGTCTTTTGTCCCTCGCGGGCGCAAAACACTTGGGGCCAATTTTACCGGGAGAGTAGTCCGTTGTAATCTTTTTGTTTTTCTGGTTCGACCACGTTTAAACTATTGTCTCACTCTCTCTTATTCAATATAATGGGGCAAAGCTTTTGCCCCACGTTTCTAAAAATAATAATTACCTAGGCGCCGAAAGGAGTACTTCCCTGGATTACTTACTATCGTGGTCTTTTGGCAAGGTGATACTGGAAAAAACTTGCTAGATGGAATGTGGTTTGTCATCAAAAAGATCATGACGGTCTTGGTATCCAAGACCTAGGTTAAAAACTCAGCATGCATTGGTAATAGATTTGCAAGGTTCTTACAAAAGACGGGGTATGGCAAAATTTCTTGGAAAGAAAGTATATATACAGGCTCAAAGGCACTATCATAAGTTTACTAAAAACGAGGGGAGTCGCATTTCGGGCTGGTCTGATGGCGAGAACAACTTCTCCCGGTTTAGAAAATTTACTATCAAGGACAGTTCGGATGTCAGCTTGTAGGAGTACAAGTGGGTAGTCTATATCACTCTCCGAGACCATTATTCAGCTATGTTATATTATCCGTCACAAGAGCAATACGATCACCACGGTAACGGAACTTCTCCACCAAGTATGACATTAAAACGATATCTAGTCGGACCTCGACCTGTGTCATGGAATGCTCTTAGGGAGCCTGGCAATGGTTTACTTGATGCAAGGGAACGACAAATTCCGGTGGAATTTACATGAGAAGAAAAATTCTTGGTGGATTCTATATACAAGCACTTGTACACAAAAAAGTATTGCTTGATGATAACAAAAAAATTAAGAATAAATGTGTCTCTCAGAATAAATAGTTTCATGTGATACCTTCGCAAAGGTGTCATCCTTACCAAGGATAATCTTGCAAAAGCGTAACTGGCATGGAAGGTTGCGTGTTGTGTGTTGTTTTTGTCACCATGATAAGAATATCAAACACATGTTCTTCCAATACAAGTTCATACATTCTATATGGTTATTGGAAGATGACCAACTCGACATGGTGTCAGCGAGAAAAGAGAAACTCTATACGAGAGGGGGGGAACCCTAGCTAAAACTGAGGAGGTATAACAGTCGCGGAATAATGGGAAGTCTGCTGCTAAAACCACGGTTGGCTGTGTACAGTGCAAGGTGTTTAGATAGATGCTTACAAAAATAAACCAAGCTTTTTCTTAAGCACCAATGCCTATTCTTATATGAAGGGTGGCTAGTTAAGCATGTGTCTAGTACAAATAAACATTGGTGCTTAGTCAAATAACCGGTTTATTTTGCTAAGCACCTTTCATTGTACCTGCCCTAAAGGCCTGCTTATAGGCATACTTCGAATCTCCAAAACCTGACCTTCCTGGGCTAGCAGTACATCAGTCAGCTGAGATCATATATTCTGTAAAACAGCCGAATTAATGAGAAAACAGTTTTGTTACAATAATCATATAGACCGAAAAACCTAGATAATCTGGTACACCTAGTTTGCTTATTGTTGCCGGTGGCTTTGTTGTGGCTACCCGCCTGGCTCTGAACCCCATAAAGATCCAATGGCCCATTCTTCTGAACCCTTTCTAGACGAAAGCTCACCTTTTGCTTGAACACATGCTCGTGCGGAGCATACCAACCAGTTTGTGTAGGTGTGGATGAGACTAATCATGGCAAGAACATGGATGATGGATTCCCTACAAGGCTTGTATTTCAACACACTCTTAAAGAATCTTTAAAGAGGAGTGGATGTATATTTCGTTAACTGCCTAGTGATTCCATTGGACGCTACAAAGTGATCTGCCTGGACAGTGTTATAGGATCATAACTGAACCTTCACATTCTCAAGGCTTTCATGGCCTCCACTTTCTTTGCACACGTTTCCGTGCCTAAAGCAAAAAAGGCAAGCGAGGAGGCTTTTCAACCTGCAGATCTGCCTTCAAGTTGAGTTGATCACTTATGCACCAGAGGTGAATGGACAGGGTTCACTCAGTGTGTAATCTTCTGCTTTTATTTCAGTATATGAGACATATTCAATAAAAAAGTTGAACCTACAATCATTTGCAATAATAGAGGAGGATGGTGTACTCAGTTAAACTTAAACATGCACCGCATGGATTGAGACGAAACACCTAATCAGATATAAGAAGTAGGGAACCTTGCCCCCCAACCTAATATGCCCCCTAGGCCCTAGATCATACATATCTTATCAAAGGATGCAGTTGCGATTTCGGTTATTGTGTGGTTAGTTGTTCACCCTAATCATGGCAGTGTCGGTCATGTCTACTGAAAATTGTAGTGTCCCAAGACACAAGAAAGCGTCCTTGTCATGCCGTTGGGGTTCTTCCGACAGTTCATGGCGGTTAGTTGCAATGTAACCCTCGCAGAGGATGTGGAATGAGTTGAAAGATCAGAATCAGATACTGGTATTCTGAGTCTGTTAGAAATGCAAGCTTCAGGAATTAATTAACTGAAACTCCTGTGCTCAGCCCCCTTGTTTACGTCTGAAAGTTCTGGATCCAACACCACATGTGGTTGGCGCACAAGCATCTGATGATAGGGTCCATCCGAGACGATGCCTTGGAAGATGGCATCCGAGGGAGGAACGGACAAAGATACACACTGCAGGATATACAGATGATTTCGTTGTTTTGTGATCATTGTTAAGATTTTTCTCTTCACTGGAATATCAGTTTCTTGCTCCAAGGAACCTGAGATGCTTTTTACGAGAACTTTCCCAAAGCAAAGCTTTTTCTGGAAATCGAAATTCCAAGTTTTCAGCTTGGTTTCCTCAACTTTTATCTTGCAGATTATACTTTCTTCCACCTTTGAGAAGAAAAAAGGTAATGCCGTTAACACAAACAGCAGAGAAGCAGATCTACATGTGTCGTCAGTGTTGAATGTACAATACAAGAATTCCAACTGAATCTTCCAAGAGGAAGTAACCATAATGCAACAACATTGATGTCAAGGGCTCTGAACGCTCCTTTTGATTGCGTGATCTATTAACAGGAACAGAATAGTAACTGAACATACAAGAATGTACATGTACACCCCAGGACTGTTGACTACTCCATATAAAAATTGTGGACTATGGGCGGAAATTTTGCTAAATGTACAAAGACCTCACTAGAAAACTTCAAATTCCACCTCCTCGGCATTACTGAAGTCGAGGCATTTGCCTTCTTTCTTCTTCCGCACTGTCGCAAGAGTCACGACATCACAAGGTCGTGTCTCTGGTGGGGCAGCAGATCGTATCAAGGCCCAATTCAATCCTTCAAAGAAAGGGTGTTGCTTGATTTCAGCTGCTCCTCTCAATGTTCCAAGTCTGTTCTCTGGCTCCTTGACCAGCAACCCTCTGATGAGATCTCTGGCGTTGCTACTAACAACTGGGTTATCCGGGAACCGGAGATTCTGGGAAACAACATTTGCCAATGTTTCGTCATTTCCAGGACCTCTGAATGGTGTCTTACCATATAGAAGTTCATAAAGGAAGACACCAAAGGTCCACCAGTCAACAGCACTCCCATGGCCATCCCCTTTGATGATTTCTGGTGCGAGATACTCATGTGTGCCAACAAAGGAATTGGACCGTGCTTCTGTTGGCTCTACCACAAGTTGAGGCAGCCTCTTCAAGGTAGATTTAGGCTTCCGTGGCTTTGGTATTGAGGGACGTGGCCTGAAACAAGACGTTTGGGCACAAGAGGTGGGCTGGAGGCATGACGAATTCATGCAGTTGCTCTCTGCACAAGGTCCTGCATGTTTCTTTGGTTGGTGATTTGCTGCTATCGAGGATGACCGCAGGAGCACAGCGCTAACGGCACACCTTAGAGAGAGATCAAAGTCTGATAGCATGATGTGGCCATCATCACGGACTAGGATATTCTCTGGCTTTAGATCACGGTATATGACTCCCAGCATGTGAAGATATTCCAGCGCAAGGAGAACTTCTGCAACATAAAACCTGCAAGCCGACAATTTTATTAGTACAGAACAGATGGCGACGACACAAATGCAAATTAGAAATATCAGAGCATAGAAATATATACAACGGCATTACGAAGTATTCATCTAGAAAACGGCACAATAAAAGATGAACATATGTACGTTCATTGATGACATGATAACAGATGAGTCTTGTTAGAACGGCTAGCTAGGCTAAGAATAAGAGATGTAACAAATGAGTAGATAACATGTTGTAGGGATCTAACACGTGATATGGTTCATAGACACTGGAAAAAAATATAAGATTGGCAAAACTACAAACTAGAAAAGGATTTTATTGTACTGTACATTTCATTTAAAACTATTCAGTAATTGGATTATAACTCGTCCACACAGATCCACGTTTACCTATTTATGCAGAACAGCAAGATGTGTTTACGTTGTAACTCCAAAGAGAGCTAAATGATTGTGTTTGTAATTTTTTGCATGCATAGCAACACAAACGAAGAAATTTGGAACATCAAGAACTGATTTTGTAAACTTAGCCAACGTAAGGTAGTGCATAGGCACCGCAGTTTACATTACAATTACTAGAAAAGTTCAAATTAGCAAATTGATTGGGCAAGAAAAAGAAATACAAAAATCATGTACATTTCCAGAGTAGTAAGTGCTAATATGTCAGTAAATTGCAAGTACCCAATGACATGTACCTCGCAGATGATTCTGGAAAGCTTCTACCGGGCTGTCTTTGACGAAGAACGTGCAAATCACCACCTGGGCAGTACTCCATGACCAAGCATGAGAGATTGTCTGTGGTAAAATGGGCATAAAGAGTGGGAAGGAAAGGATGATCAAGCATTTCTAGTATCTCTCTCTCGGCCTGTGCTCGCAACATCTTCTTTCTACTGATCAGGTACTCAATATCCATAACCTTCAAGGCAAACAAGCAATCCGAATCAACCAACTCTGCAAGATACACAGTCCCAATGTCACCACATCCAAGCCTCTTAAGAAGCTTGAAATTATCAAGGCCTAAGGATCCCTGTTGCAATGCCAACTCACGAATAGTTATCCAACGGATATCCTTCGCCATGTGGGGCCTGTTGGTATAGCCACATAATCCAAACTGACTCTCATCGCTGATACTAGTGCTACATCCATACTCACTAATGCTGCTCTTTGAATTCTGGGAGCACTCACCTTTTTCCTCTGTTCTCAACCATTCGGAGGATCTCTCATCAGATTTTCCTTGATTTGTCTCCTGTTCCGCACCGCTGGTGGGATTTGTAACACTGGATGTCGATGAGCAGCTGGTTGATGCC
Source organism: Poa annua (assembly GCA_026929855.1). Taxonomy (NCBI): domain Eukaryota; kingdom Viridiplantae; phylum Streptophyta; class Magnoliopsida; order Poales; family Poaceae; genus Poa; species Poa annua. Next base: position 22,256,755 of record CM049439.1, on the reverse strand, counting down.
AGGGAAATGGACTCCTTTGAAGAGCAGAATTTAGTACTATTGGAGGAATTACCAAGTGAAGATTGTTCTTCTTTCATTTTACTCTTACTGCTGGCTTTGCATCGAAAAGCTGGCTTCACAAGCCGGGATGATGCGATGGGTTTGCTCAATATTCTGGGAGAACTATCATCAGTATCTACAGAAACTTTTCCACCCAACTTTCCATTTTGCACAAAGATGCTCTCGCTTTCGAAAGTGTCACCACTGATAACATCTTGAATCCTAACCTTCCGTACATCAGCTGAGGTAGAAGATGCTGAATGCATGGAGGTGACTGCACTTCCATCAGCTGTCTCGAAATCACAATCTTCACTAAAGTCACTTGTTCCTCTAGATGAATTCTTACTGATATTTTCTGGAGTGATTGATATTTCAATCAAGTTCATCTTGTCATCATCATGCACAAGGCTTTCATCACTGCTCTGGACCATCAATGAGGCATAAAGCCTTTGGATAGTCCCAGCTTCTGATGAACTCGATGACCCAGGCGACATCGACAGCCTCTTCATCGCAGCCATTTCTGACGCCTGGGAAATGCAAAGCCTTCTCAGCGCCTGCTTCATATTGACAGGCTTGGAGCATATCCCGATGCCTGCAGTTTGAGGTGATCCTGACCTAGAAGTTTTCCTTTGAGCATTCTTCAGGAAAGAATCCCCACCAGCCTGGCCAGGACTAAGGGCTCGACGGTATGTTCTGCTATCAATTGCCTTAAGAAGCTGGTCGAGCTCATCTTCTACAGCGTAACTACGACACCTTCCATCTTTCTCCTCAGGTTTCACTCTAACATGCAGCAAGCTGGAGCCGCTAACAGGCGCTTTGTCCAATTCTTCGTTGGACTCGACTATCTCAGAGCTGCAACCAGACGACCCCATCACCCTGACTTAAAGTAGACAAATTCAACAGACAGACACTATCTAGCCCACAGCCGGCAAAGCCATCGAAGGCAGGCAGGTCATACAACCAAGACTTGTGCCCTTTACCAAGACGTCATCCAAGGTGGAAAGCCCCCGCAGCTCACAGACTGGACCAAATAATATTAAATTATTATTATTATTATGCCAGTGAGCACCCTGCAAAGATGATGAGATCCAGAGTTAGTGATCGAGACATGGCACTAGTTGCATCTCCAAAACTGTTGACAAATTCGTTACAAAAAGAAGGGAGGAATCCAAAGGCAACTGGTACGCAAGAGTCCAAGAAGAAAGGTACATATGCAATCAGAAGCGTCCCTGTCTCAACTGGGAAACAGAGGCAGCTGAAATCAAGAACTCTGGAAGCAAAACTTTTGGGGGAAGAGGACGAGATTTCCAGCAAGAAGCCATTTTTACTCCTCATTTCAGCTCAATTCTCCCACGCAACCGACAACCGAGAGAAAAATAAAATAAAATATTGCGCCAATGGACGCAGCTAAATCTGCGAAATTTCGAGAGGGGGAGGGGAAAAAATCGCGTTCCATGAGCACAGGAAGCTGGCTTCCAGATCCGGCGACCGTGGAGCCACATTCCGCAGGAAACTCCACGAGCTCCGCAGCAGCAGCAAATTTCGCGACAGATTCGACCGCGGCCGCGAACAACGAAAGAGCAGCCGGATTCGAGATCAGAGAAGCTACTCCGGAGCGACGACGCCTACCTGGAGAGAAATGCAAGTCCGGATCTCCAAGCTGTGACTGGAGCGGAGCGTCTGGCCAGCTCGTGCAGAGTGGGGTGGGTTCTCGGGTGTGGAGCTCCGGCGCTGAAATGCTAATCTTGGGAATGGCGGCTTCGGGGAAGGTGAAGAGAGGGAGAGAGGTTAGACAAAGAAGGAAGGAGGTGGTGGGGGATGCGATGCGCCCCACGAAGACGGAATCGGCCTGGATCGTCCCTGCAGAGTGCAGAGAGCACGGATGGAGCACGTTCGTGTGCCGCTTTCGGCGCTTCTCCAGCCGTCAGATCACGGAACGGACGTCCGCGAAAGGCTTCCACCTTGTGGTGGTAGATCCATTCTGCCCGTGTGAATGGAAGCCACCGTATTTCGGTGGATCCGCTGCCACAAATTGAGATTTTTGGGGCCGGATGCTCGTACAAACATGACTTGCAGCCTCTTGCTCAAAATCTTGTAAACCTAAGTCAAAGCATCTTCATTACTACCAGAGTTGAGTTATCCCTTGAAAAAGGGTACCTACCCTAGAAGAAATCCGGCTTCTGGAATGAGACATGAGTCAACATTACGCATGAACAGTGATCATAAATCGCTTGCCTTGCAAATGAATCATCCAAAAATCAAATATTTCCGGGCAAATGTCCAATCTTGCACCTAGTATATATATTTTTAATGGAGATCACTATAGGAAATGTGAAGTCACTTGCAAGTGTCTCTTTCGAGGAAACAAGTTACTTACCAAAGTGGCAAAAGATCTGCACGGATTGCTAGATTTCGGTAGACTTTGTAGAGAGAGATGCTTGAATGGGGGAAGGAAGAAGTTGAGACGAAGAATCAAATAATTTGCCCTCATCTAGTGATCTTACTTTAAAATCTTGTATCACATGTGTTTGATCTTACTTTTCTTCATCCTTTATTGCTTGTCGTTTATAATAAGATGAACTCCATTCTATAATGAATAGGCAGAGCTCCTGCCAGGTTTTCGCTAAAAAAAAAAAAAAAAAAAAAAAGATGAACTCCCATATAGTTCTTCTCTTTCTGAAGCCAACGGTTTTGCTAATCACGGGATGACTGTATTTTCATAAATCTCATTCACTTTAGGTACTAAGCATGAAATTGTGGTAAAATAAGCACGGTAGTTCTCATAATTCTATCAAACTTAGATTCTTCCTAATTTCTTTCACGGTTCATCATTAATCATATCGAACTTACTTTTCTGCGGACAAGATTTACTCGTTCTAATTCCTGGATGGAGCCTCAAGTTGCTTAGACGGGAAGATGCGAGGAAGAAATATCTGCTCATCTCACGCACGCCGGTGGAGATACCACCAGTGCTGCTGGTGCATTTTTTTCTTCAAAAATTCGTAGTTACACAACAAATTCAAAAAAATCTGGTTTAAAGATTTGAATGTTACTTAGTAGCCGATTTTTTTTTCAAAAATCAATGTTAGCATTTGTATGTTGCACATTTGTATGTTTCATAGATTGTCTTCTCTTTTATTATTGAATACAAATTTGTCAATTCAACAAACATGAGATTATTGTTTGTGTGATTTTGTGGTGATTTTTTTGCAAACATATAAAAAATTAAATATATTTTGACTCCTGATACCTGAAATTCAAAGGAATTTCCGCTAGATTAATAATTAATCAATTCAAACATCGACAGAATTTACTCGACGTAATTTCCTGGCAGGATTTTGGGTCCATGCAACTGTGAAAAAAGTTGACGTGTGCTTGGACAGAGCGATCATCTTTAAGAAATAGAGTGCTAACTGCTACGGCAACTATAATCCGTAGATCCGTGACCACAAAAAAACAACCCAACTATATATATCAAGGGCTAATCTTAGTCGGTGACGGCGGTCACTGATTGATTGACAATTTGGTAGAAAGGTTAGTTGCGCTGGTGCTTGTAGCCTAAGAGCATCTCTAACAGAGCTCTTAAAAGGCCTGAAAGCTTAAAATAACCGTCAAATACGGTTTCGAAACCTAAAAAACGGACATAGCAGAACCCGTAAAAGTTGCCGACCCGTAAACAATTTTGAGGGTGCCCGGGAATTTGCTCCGCGAAACTGTTAACATGAAATTTTTAAGGCCAAACTGAAGGGTCTCCGTATACTGGAAAAGCAGTTGGAGTGAGGGAATATTCAGGATGTACCCGTGAACTTCCGCCACGGAACTCGCCGGAATCAGACGGAGGACCGCCAGAATCAGTCGCCGCCGTCACCGGAACCCTAGGCCGCCGGAATCAGCCCCCGCAGCTCGCCCGCCGGAATCAGCCCCACAGCTCGTTGCAGCCCTCCGCAGCTCGCCGCGCCCGTCCCCGCAGCGCCCGCCGGAATCAGCCCCCGCAGCCCGCCCCCGCAGCTCGCCGCGCCCGCCGGAATCAGCCTCCGCAGCCCGCCCCCTCAGCGCCTCCGCTCGCTCGCCCTCCGCAGCTCGCCATAGCCCTCCGCTCGCTCGCCCGCCTCCGCAGCTCGCCGCCCCACCGCTCGCCCCCGCAGCTCGCCACAGCTGCCGCCGCCAGCGCCGCCGCTCCTCCATCAAGTGCCCAGCAGGCATCAGCGTTTTATCTAGGTAGCGTCTGTGATTTTTTTTATCTGGGTAGCGTCTTTTATTTTTTTTAAGGATCTGTTTAAGGGTGCTGCTATCGCGCGCATCGTTTTCGCTAAAAAAATGCTCTATTTGTGAACCTTGTAATGGTTTTAAGGTTCTGTGATTTGAGTGCTCTGTTAGACATGCTGTAATGGTAACGGTTATGGTTAAGAAGTGCACTCGTCGGTCGTTACGAATCCCCTGTTGCTAAGATTAATTTATTTGGCATTTTTAAATTCGGTGAATTAGTGCGGCCATGGACGGTTAGCCCTCAATGATTACACCCAAGTGTAAACAATGTTGGTTATGGTTAGCCTCATGATTTGGATTGTTTCTTTATTAGTGCATACATTAGTTATAACTCAGCACAACTGATTTGTATTGTTTGGGAAGCAATCTTGATTGTACTACGTCGGGTCCAACCGTGTGCCAGACATCGGTTAAACACATGGTTGAATTCGTCAAGGTGGTGGGAGGGGAGAGGAAGGAATAAGGATCAGTTTGGTTGCTTGGGAGTCACGTGTGTCCAATTTGCAACCAAGGATGTCAGAAGTGTTTAACTAGGAACTATTGATTCATGTTCGGCCAGGCATAGGACACTCTTCGGACGAGTCATGGGAGTAACTTGGCTAGTAATATCACACATCTTAAGATAAATTTTATTTATGTGGCATGCAGTTAATGAGAAAAGATGTTTGTATCAAGACAAAATGAGTCTATAAGCTAATAAATAAAGACTTATATGACACCACATACTCCTATATGTTAGTATCCATTGTAAAGGTAGTAACATAGGCTTGTTATGTTACTCTCTATTGTGACCGGCCTCAGAGAGTATGGATGTCATATAGTGTTTACTAAGAGTAATGTTCTCTCTCGTCCAATAACATCTTTTAGAATATGTACCGGTCCGACTTTTCTAACTTAGGGCACCTCCAACGGGCTGGAGCATACGGACCAGCCCAGTCCGATTTTGTCCGGACGGACAAAAGAGGGCTCCAACGGGCTGGCGCATACGGGCGCTAGTCCGCGCGGACACACGGAAATGGACCAAACGCGGCCCAATTTTGGGCCAGCTTTGGGGCGAGACGGACTGCCTCTCGGTCCGCCTCTGTCCTCCCTGTCCGCGTCGGGCCCAACAGCCAGCCTCCCATTTCTTCCCCTCCCACCACTGGTCTCCTTTGGTCCCGCGACCGCCGCCGCCGCTTGCCCTTCTCGATCCCCGGCCGCAGTCGCCTTTTTCTACTGCCCCGGCCTCCCTCGCGCCGTGCTGCAGCCCCGACCGTCCTCGCCCTCGTCTCCAGCACCGGCCGCCCTCGTCCTCTGTCTCAGACGCGACCGAGAACCCCACCGCCACGAAGGTGTTCAACGGATTGTCCGACCAAAGGTATGAACAATATTTGTCCCTTGTTTGTATTTGGAGGAGTGCAAATGATGTACCATGTCCTTATACAATTTTTTGCCTGTAGATGGATAGCGATGATGAGTTTTTCTACCACACCTTCGACGATACATCGGATGAATCATCGGACGATGACAGCGGTATCGTGGTGGCCGCGGGCACTCTCATCCACAACTTCAACGACAATGCAATGCCTCGGCATGTTGGGTCTGTCATTGGGCGAGCACCCGCATTGGACCGTGAACGAGAGAAAGGTCACCTTCAGCTTTGGAAGGACTACTCAACCCAGTGAGGACAACATATCCGTGATAACCCTCAAGAGCAGGGGATCACTGTAGTACCTCTCAATGTGGAAGTAGGGTATCGATCCGTAGGAGCAAGAAGGTAAAGTTATCTATTCCTTACAACTAAAGTGTTCCAAGTTTTAGTTGATTATGCACTAAACAAGTTTAAAGAACAAGATGGTTATTTTAATGAATGAAAGTTTAATGTAACAAAACAAGAATATAAAAGTGTCCCAATCCTCTTCAATACAAGAGGACAAGACGAAGGTTTTCTCTTATAGGAACAATGGACATGGGTTCATGGGTTCACTCAATCCTCTGTCTCCCATCTATGGTGATTATCATGTTATAGATAAATAGTACACACAATTGTCATGCTTTAATGGTAACTTCTATGACGGCTACATGTTCTAAAACACATAGTTGGAAGAAAATACTCATTTGTGTTGCTAGGGTCACCCTCGTAAGGCTCGTGGTTGCTGTCACACCCACATCATACTTCTTCCTTTTTACCCCCAGATAAAGGATGTTGGGCGGTACTGTGTCACTCAATACCTATGCCCTTCTGTCACATCGGTCATCCCGTACCCACATACATCATACTTCATAATGGACAATATTCTAAACACTAGTGCAATGATTCATATTTCGTGTGCATGACCACATCTCTCTCATCTATCTACACTTGGTGGTGTCAATCACCTCATGACAAGGATAAACAAGGCATTATGCATAACTCAAACCATCACATGCATCATAGAATATCTCCAAAGTATGAAAAGCCACAAAAGATCCAACACAACGGTAATGCATAACAAATATCATCTCACACCACAATATCCACCATAGGAATTACATAGATAGATCCATAATCATGCAAGGCACATCATATGGACTTCAACAATGATCATACATAGAGAGATTAGATCAAGTTACCACCACAAACCCAATGTCCAAGGGGTGGACTACTCCCCCTTCATCATGATGACGATGGTGGAGATGTTGGAGAAGATGGAGACCACCCCGCTAGTGGTTGCCCTAGGGGACGGAGGCTCCTTCCCCCTTCTTCTTCCTTGGTGATGGTGCATCAATGGAGGAGCTCCCCCCCTCCTTGGCGGGCTGCCAAGAGGACGAAAATTTGTGGCTTTTGGTGGCTTGTTTGGAAAATAGGGTTTCCCTTCATTATATAGAGGTGGAGATGCAATTTAGGCCATGGGATGGATGCCTCTTTGATCCAAGGGCTCTTGGGCACCTCTAGAAGCTTCCTAGGAACCTCTCTCAGCCCTAATGAGGCCCCAATTCGTGGCTTGGCCGAATCCAACAAATATGGTAAGAGTTGGAGTCAATAAGGTCACAAATTCACAATCTTTCAGATTTCCGTAATCAGATATTTGCCTTCGGTGGAACGGGTCTCCTGATCACGTGCGGACTCGGATTGGGCCCAATTTTTAGTCCACAAATATGGAAATAAAATTCCCTACAACTTTGAAAGTGCATGGTTGCCCCCATGCGTGGTTTTGGTAATTAATGACAATCCTTATGGACTAATGTTTACATTGAGATATTCTTATAGATCTTGTCCATGGGAAATTATAGGAGTTCATGTGTTGGACTCTTCAAGATGACTTAATGACCAATGCTCTATTCAAGGGTTTATATGAAGAATGGTCATGTGTAGAGTTGAGCTCATTGCAAGTATGGCTTGGAATAGAAGATTGGGTGAACAATCATGTTTGCCCCCCCAAGCCATCATACATATCAAGAGAAGAAGATGAAGTGCAAGTTCAATAAGATGCATCTCGGAAGATATCTTTTGATTGAATCTTGCAAAGGAGACATGAAGACGAAGCTTAGCGAGTCCCTCCCATAATGGAGTATGGGGGAGCATTTGGAGAAGTCTTCATCAAGCATGTGCTAGCAAGCGCAATCAAGAAAGGTGGTCCACTTGGAGTGATCAAGATCGTCATCATCTAGCTCAAGTGGAATGCTCAAGGCAAAGGTATGATCTTGATAGGGCTATAGGATAGATAGGCGTACTATCAAGAGGGGCTCTCGAGTGAGTAACTTGATCGCATCTTTGTGGAGAGCTCAAACCTTTGCATGCTTGGCATATCATCTTTCTTGGTTCTTATTTGGCTTTTTGGTGGTGAGGAACTAGAGCTTGGTTCATCTCCATGTCAAGCTCTTGTTCATCGAAAATGGTTTGACTTTGGAAAACTTGTTGCGTTTTCGGTGGCGGAAATATTGCCGGTTCAACCGTGAGGAAAGTTCCACACCTTGCCATGTGTGGTGATTTTACTCTATTTATGGGATGCAATATTTCCACTTTTTGTAGCCTTCTCCTTGTCGGTACATTTCCAACGGAGTTGGTCTCACCTCTTTCGGAGTTCATTTGCAAAAGTTATGAGGTTTCTGGTAGTTTCGTTCTGCTGTCTTTCCAGGCAGCGGTAGTACCGCTGGAAGTAGCGGTAGTACCGCTGCACCTGGTTCCGGCGCTGCTAAGTGCACTGTTGCGCGCTACCGCTGGGGGTACCGCTGTTTTTAGCCCTCGGGTTGGCACAGCGGTATCTCGAGCGGTACCAGAACGGTAGTACCGCTAGCCAGCGGTAGTACCGGCCGCCCCAGCGGTAGTACCGCCACATGCATCTTCGCAGCATTGGAACCTTGCCATGGAGGGGTTTCTACCGCTGTTCAGCGGTACTACCGGCTCCACCAGCGGTAGTACCGCTGTGTGTTTCTTCGCAGGGCCTCAGGGCAGCTCGTTGCCGAGGTGCCGCTGGCGGTACCGCTGGAGGTACCGCCGTTTTCGGCGCTCTGTCTCTTAGTGCGGTACCTCCAGCGGTACCGGAGCGGTAGTACCGGGCTCCAGCGGTACTACCGGCCTCCCCAGCGGCAGTACCGCTGCGTAAGTTTCAGCTGCCAACGGTCTTTTGGGCGGCCCGCAGCGGTAGTACCGCCGCCCCCAGCGGTAGTACCGCTACGGGATTCGGAGCTGCCAACGGTTGGTTTTTCGGGGACCTATTTAAGGGGGCTTTCTTCCCCAACGGTTCCCAAGCCTTGAGCAAGTCTTTCTCCTCTCTCTCCTCCATTGTTGCCCTTTGGAAAGCTTGCTCTTCCTCTCAATCCCTCCCATGGTTCTTGCTAATATTTGAGGGAAAGTGAGAGGTGATCTTGATCTACGTTTCCACCGATCGATTTCTCCTCTAAGTGAGGGAAACCTTGTAGATCTTGATCTTGGAGTTCTTGGTGCATCTCCTCTTTGTTCTTCCTCTCTTATTCCCCCATAAGCATTTGTTGCTTTGTTGGAATTTGAGAGTGAAGGATTTTGAGCACTTGTGCTCTTGCCTTTTGCATTTGGTGCATCGGTGTGCTCTCCACGAGGATTCGTGGAAGTTGAAAGTTTGTGAGCTTGTTACTCTTGGGTCCTTGGACCCTAGACGCCTTTGTGGTGGTTGGACCCTTGTGTGGTCACTTGAAGCCGTTCGGGAGCCCCCAATCCCATTGTGGGTTGTGCCCCGGATTGTTGTTGGAGGCCGTTCGGGAGCCCCCAATCCCATTGTGGGTTGTGCCCCGGATTGTTGTTGAAAGGCTCCGGATTCCGCCTCGAAGGAATTCCGATAGTGGAAGGTGAACCAAGCCTTTGTGCTGCGGTTCATCGGAGAAGAAGGTGAAACCTTTGTGGTTGTTGAACCGTTGTGTCGGTTCACACCTCTCCAACGAGACGTACTCCCTTAACAAGGAGGAACTCGGGAATACATCCTCGTCTCCGCGTGCCTCGGTTATTTCTATACCCGAGCTTTTACTTATGCACTTTACATTGTGATAGCCTTCGTGCTTGAAGTATTCTATTGCTATCACCTTGTTGTTTATCTTGCTTAGCATAAGTTGTTGGTGCACATAGGTGAGCCTAGTTTATTTAGGTTGTCGGCTTGTTAATTTAAACACCTAGTTTTATTCCGCAATTATCAAGCCTAAACCGGAAAAGTTTTAAACCGCCTATTCACCCCCCCCCCCCCCTCTAGGCGACATCATTGTCCTTTCAAACTTTCTATGTTTTTCCATTTGACGTCGTCTTAGGGGGTGTACGTTGCAATCTTTGAAAACTTATCTGCAGGGACAGATTTAAGAAAATTCCGAATTTCACCATAATAAGTTATTTACTTCCATATTCGTTTATTCCCTACACAACAAAGTGTAAACAAGAATTTGTGCACTTTTGCAACTATTAATAAGTTAGTTCCAATAAATATAATAAAGTTGCAAATAAATAAAGATTCTAGCATAATAAACTACAAAGTTCATGTATGCATTTTACATGCATCAATCCGGCCTCTGTCTTTCATCGCCGTTTTCATATGGGACGGCCCTTGATGCGTCTGCTAGAAGGGGTGAGGGCATATAATGACTACTTTGAGGCCAAGCCAGATGCAACAGGGACGTATGGCTTCTCCTCATATAAAAAATGTATTGCAGCTATCCGGATGCTTGCATATGGAGTGGCTGGCGATCTTGCTGATGAGTATCTGCGCATGAGCGAGAGCACCTGCCTGGAGTCGATGATAAGTTCTGTGAAGATGTGGTTCAGGTGTTTGGCGTCGAGTACTTGAGGGAACCCACCTTCGAAGACACTGACCGTCTTCTGAAGATGAATGAGACCAGGGGCTTTCCTGGGATGCTTGGATGCATAGATTGTATGCACTGGGAGTGGAAGAATTGTCCCTTTGCTTGGCAAGGACAATACCAGGGTCATGTCGGCGAGTGCACGGTCATATTAGAGGCAGTGGCTTCCCAGGATCTTTGGATATGGCACTCATTCTTTGGTATGGCCGGCTCCAACAATGATATCAATGTGCTACATCGGTCCACGGTGTTCGACAGGGTTGCCGAGGGAGAGGCTCCAATTGTCCACTATGAGGTGAATGGGCATGAATACAACAGGGGGTACTACCTACCTGATGGCATCTACCCTTCATGGCCAGTCTTTGTGAAGACCATCTGGAGGCCTGACACAGAGAAGACTCGCAAGTTTGCTCAACACCAAGAAGCCTGTCGGAAGGATGTTGAGCGAGCATTTGGTGTGCTCCAATCTCGTTTTGCAATTATGCAGCATCCTGCAAGAACATGGAGCAAGGAGAAGATGTGGGAGGTCATGACAGCTTTTGTGATCATGCACAACATGGTAGTGGAGGATGAGCGGGATGATGCGAAGCTATTCGATCAAGGATGGGAATTTCAGGGAGAGTTGATTCAGTCGATCCTTGGGGCAGCGTCGTTCCAGCAGTATCTTCATGTGCTTGACGAGATGCAAGACAAGGTCACACACATCCAGCTCCAATATGATTTGGTCGAGCATGTGTGGAATCACTTCAGAAACCAGTAGTCGTGCCCTCTTTAATTTCATTGAACGAACTATTATATTTCAGTCCATGAACTTTTTATTATAATAAACATTGTTATTGTTATTTGTGAACTATTATTTTGTTTGATAAATTTGTGAACAACATTTGCTATTTGTTTGATAAATTTGTGATCAACATTTGCGCCAGGCTGTTGGGGGCACCCAACCCCAGACGGACAAAGGCACGAAATGTGTCCTCGGTCCGCCCCCGAACGGACCAAATAGTTGCCATTTTGGTGTCCGTATGCACCAGCCCGTTGGACGTGCCCTTAGACAATCAAGAAAATAAAACGTGTGGTATCATACAACATGATTATTCTTAACAGGGTCGGTCCAGCCAGGGCGGCCGCCCCGAGGTCCCGAAACCAAAGTGTCCCAAATTTCCATCTACCTAATGTGTTCTGGAGTTGTAATCTGACGGCACCATGGTAGCGGCCGCGGAGGAGGTTTGCTCTCGTATGGTACACGACGACGAAGCGTTAAGTGCTTCCTGACTTTGTCCCTTTTCGTTATTTTGGTCTTTTCTTTTCACCTTAGCTTGCATTTTTTTCATGAATTTTAGCTATGAAGGGATGGGGGCAAGTTGATCGGTGAAGGTGGCATAGGGCTAGTTTCGCCTGGAACCACAGCTGCGAAGACAAAGAACGCCGGCTCCTCGCTGCCAAGATGCCTCGCCCGGCGCCTTGCTTGCGCCATCGGAAGCTGCTCGCGCCACGGCGCCAGAAGCCGCACCATGACGCCACCGCACTGACCGAGTAGCCAAGGCACCGCCACCGCACCCAGACGCCACACCTGCCACCCACGAGGAGCGCGGCCGGCGATCTGGTCGCCAGAAGAAACGCGAGAACTCCTCAGCACGCCGCCCACTCTCTTGGGAGACGAGCGCCGCCACCGCGGCAGAAATCAACATTCTGGTGACACGACTACGAACTTTCAGCACAAAAGATAACATTCATTCGTGTCGTTCAGTAAATTCAAGCTTACTACTACATTATATAGAACTGAACTGTTGCCAGCATGATCGACGGACTGTGTTCTGCGTATGCATGATTCAACATGAGAGATTGATGTATAGTAAAAACAAAAACAAGTAAAAATCGACACAAACAAGCTTATCACCCCTTTCCGTGACAAAGGTTTCATCATCAACATCACATCATCGATCGATTAGCAACATGTTAACAGCAGCCACTTGCAGCAGCGTCGGCTTCCGGCGCCTTCTGCTTGAAGATGTTCTTCTTTGCTCCTGAAGAAGCATCCGCCAGGAGGGTTGGTGTGTCTAATATCTGCATCATGGATGCGTACGTCAGTTTCAATACAGTAGCTCTATCAAGTGACTTGCTCATCATACATACATATCATTTGTCAGTAACAAGAGAAGCTCTGCAAAAAAATTATCCATTCGATGCAAATACTTGTACTAATGATGTCTCGAAGAGGGTTCCGCTTGTAAGACCAGGAATTAATACTCATCCTTTTGATCAAATAAAAACAAAACAAATGTTTCAAATACAAGTATGAACGTCCTTGAGGGGCAGTTTCACAGCCCAGTATGTTGCTGAGAACAAATCATGCCAGATATGGAACAAACCAAAAGCTGAAAGTCACAACATACCTTCAGTACGAGTTCCTCAAAGCACTGTTCTACATTCACTTTGGTTTTTGCACTGCATTCCAGAAATAAGCATCCGTATTCCCTGGCAAACTCAATGCCTTCCTTTTTTGTGACAGCTCTCTCACTTTCCTGACACGTCAAACATCCATAGTAAGAAAAACATACATACAAGAAACCATGTCTGCACAACTAGATAGAAAGTAGAACTTGTGCCAAGTGCAAACAACCAGCAAAACGTAAAACTAAACCTAAATGGTTGTAACTGCAGACCCAATTACCTTGTCCACTTTGTTCCCGACAAGCATCTTTATACAATCCTGGTTCGTTGAGTATAGGTCAATTTCCTTCGCCCATATATCAGAAAGATTTGTGAATGTTTCTCGTCGAGTGACATCATATACTGAAAATATGGACGGGGTAATGATTAAGATGTTATGCGCAACTCATTACAACCCAACAAGAAACCCACAAAAAGAAAACAAGTAGCTTTGCCACAATTTCAAATGACTCATAAGATAAAGATTGTTATACTTTCTACAAGATAAAATAGACACGAAAGCTGCAAAAGGCCTGAAAGGATGGTTTTATGGCACAGAGCATTGTTCGCCAAGTTTATATAGAAATTTAACGCAATGAACTGCAATTTGTATTGACTTTTATCTCAAGAAACCCAAGAATTCCACAGCTAAAGAGTCATCATATACCTATGTATGACTAGGAGTGGAGAAAAGAATTACCCATGATGATCCCTTGCGCCCCTCTGTAGTATGAGCTGGTCAAGGTCCTAAATCTTTCCTGTCCAGCTGCAAAAATGGTCAATATGTCAAATCGGTAATCAGATATTATGCAAGTAAATAATTGCGCCCCACAAAGAATCTACACGATTGGTTTAAATCAGTAAGCAGATGAGTAGTAGTATTTTATTAACCACTGAATTCCTTGTTTGATGATGCGATGAGAATTGATTGTGACTGGTTGATGCAGAAAATATTTTTAAATGATGTGGGTCCACCTTAGAGCTAGCTAAGCTTGGAGGTGGTTGTGAACCTCAGCCTAGTGCTCTTTGTCTCCACTACTTTCACAAAAGCAGCTTGTTCATAAGTGATACTTCTACGGAAGATTTCATGAAAAGTATCTACGCATTTATCCATACATACCACTTGAAAAGAATGAAAGAACCCCTGTTATTACTGTTCATTAAGATGACTTTAGCTCACTGAAGTAATATTGACTCGCCTATCGCATGTACCAAGTTCTGCACAGATACTTAAAACCCTCGTTTAATGAAAATTAATTTTATCAAAGAAAACACTCGTTCATGCTAAAGAATAAAGATACACATGAAAATTGTACCAAAAGGTGATTTGTCTCCAAGGATTTTTTATGTCTGTGTGATTTGTGGAGAATACCACCATCTCATGCGGAAAGTCTCTTTGTAACCAGGGCTACATGTAGCCCGGTTTTTGATTTACTTTGTTATCGCCATTTTTAAGTTTCAAAAAAATCCGGGAAAAACCACTACTACCTCTGATCCTTAAAAAGTGTCGTGGGCTGTACAAGAAAGTTGTACATGGTCAGTTCATTCCCCACGACATTTAAATAGGATCAGAGGGAGTAGATGTTGATAACAACTTGATCTATGCTTCTGCAAAGTTTCAACTCGAAATAGATTGTATTTCGCCCTACAGAAAAATGACAAATCCATACAATTTTGAGAAATTTTGAATCATACATTTCGTTTTTGCAGAGAGGTAGAAATAGTCATTATCTACGTTTAGAAATTTTTCTAGAATTTTTGAAACTTAAATTGTAGATTTCGAATTTTCAAAAAACCAGGCTACATGTAGTCCGGTAGACAAAACATCGTTGTCACAAGTCTAAATTACCATGTGATATTTGATGACATACCCGAGCCACAACACTCGGCGTTTTTTTTCTACACCCCTTCCCCTCCCTCCATAGGGCTTCCTCGAGAGGGAGAAGAAAGGGTATAAATAAAATTTAGGCATTCTGCCTTTCCACTGTGCTGTATACCATCAAAGTATCCCATGACAATTCGTGCATTAATATTTTCAGTACAAAACAATTGCAGCAGAAAGGACATGCCATGTTGAACTTCTTCACAAAACACGCAAACATATATCCTTAGGAGAAATCACCTTCCCTCACAGCTTTCATTTGAGTCTCTGTTTTGTATGTGCGCATAAACAAGTATTGCCTTTGATGGAACCATTTTTCTTAAAAGAAGCTTTTGGATGATTTGCGCAGAGCAGGCTACCTGTCATGGCAATTTTCATAACCAGATATGTGAATCACTATTACGCGATCGGTTTTGCCCGGTTTTCCGTTAATGGAGCAACTCTCTTCCTAATTAATGAAAAAGGAAAATCTTTGGGCTTAGTAAAAAAAACTATTACTCGAGCAATCTAAAGTGACTTTCAGGTACTTTTAACACGTGCTGTTTTGTTAATCTTCTTTCCAACCATTATACATGCATAAAGTAGGAAATATAATCAAACCACAAAAGAAGTATTGCATTTGAACAAGTTTTATTTTGTGCAAATGACAGAATAAAGAGCACTAAGCCGAGAACTTGCCTGTGGCAAGATGGTTAGGTGGATGGTTGTATCCCAGCCCACCAGAGTTCAAACCCCAAGTTTGACGCTGGTGTTTCTCATTTAGGCGGAATATTCTTCGGTGGGAGGCGACGTTCCCGTCAACAGCGAGGCGCCTGTGGTGACTTCATCAATCTCAAGACCTGACCCGCCGGCTCAGTCTCTCGGAGGTGCTCATAGGGGTAGGGTGTGCGTGCGTGCATTCATAGGGGTGAGTGTGTGCGCGTGTATATGAGTGTTTGCGTTGTACTGTGTTTCTCAAAAAAAAAAGAGCACTAAGCCGGGTTGCCTCTAAGTTAGTCTCCATAACCAGCCTCCAAGCTTGAATCTAAGATGGATCTCACATGTTTTAAAGAAGAATTGTTTCCAGGTAAACTACTCGAAATCAGTTATCGTCACAACATCAGACAAGGAGTTAGTATTATCTAAGAAGTTCAGTAAAAATAAGGCATAAACTTACACCTAAAACTATACAAAAGATAATTCTAAGTTCCAATATCAGAAGGTAACCCACAAGGAAATAAAATCCGCAGTTCGGCCCCTGCCTTAGCTAAGCGGTGGCAGAAGCTTGTCCAGCAAGGACTCACTCTCTCACAAGAAATCAATCTCCCTAGGGAGGAACTGACCTACCCTGTGAGGGTGACTGGGTGACCACTCCAGTGACAAAAATCGACTTATTCCAGAAAGGAATCAATCTTGTTGGTGGTCACCATCACTGCAGGGAGGGAGAGGGAGAGAGGCGGTGCTGTAGAGGAACCATAAACTTTGGTGTTTTGTTTCCGTATATGTGCTTTACATGGGCCAGTGCTTTAACGGGTTAGGTAAGCACATCTAGCTTATTTGTCTTTCTCCCTCCTATTTTGTTTCACACTAAAGACCATGTACGTGTTTCCCTCAACCTGCAGTGCATTCCGTACAAAATGCCTAGGAAAACTAGGCGCTGGACAGAAACAAAATACCGACTCATCCCCCCTTGGTTTCCCAACTGCTAAATATTCTCACGGAGTGCTGGTCAAGGTCCTATCTTTCTTGCCTAGAAGCACAACAGTACCCAAATTAAAATAATCATAGCTCCACAGTCAGAGACTGCATTTTTTTAGCTGAGAGACTGGGAATGAGCTTATGACAATATACACGAAAACAATATTCGAGAAGCATGGCTAAATGATGGTTGAAACAACGAAGGAAATTTAAATCCATTGCTTGTGTTACACATTGGGTACACTGCAACTGAGAGATTCTAACTAGACACTATTCTGTTTGTTTTTTAAGATACTAGTAACAATAATCAGACCGCACATTGAATGGAGTCTGTACCAAAACAACTCCGCACATTGAATCGGACCGCAATATTCGGGCTGAGATAGAGAATATGCCTAGTATGCAGCTTGCATTACATGTTGGTATACCAAAACAAACCGGAGACAGCCGATTATGTTCAATCCTAGGCCAAGAGAACCAACCAATAAAAATCATAAACACGAGGCCCGAGTCCAATTTCCATAGGAAGTTGACAGGGGTGCTGAATACTCTAGAAAATTACAAAAAAACCACCACAATTGCGGCTAGGTTTTCAAAAAACCACCTAGATACGCAAAAATTTCACGGAGCCACCGGTCCAGAGCTAATTACTTTCGGACAACCACCACTTCTGTGCTAACCGTTGACGAAGCTCAGTTAAGCATGAAACTGACAGACAAGGCCCGCTGTCAGGCTGACGTGGCAAACTACGTTTGACTGGATCGTCAAAGTAGACGTAGGGCCCACCTGTCATCACCTCCAATCTGACTCTCTCTTGGACATTCTGTCGAGCACCTCCTGTGCATCCATGGCGATGGCGGCCGAGCACGACACGCACTATCTGGCCATCTTCCTCTTCTTGGGCAGACCAACGACAGGCGGGCATGGCGGCCGAGCAGGGGCACGCGAACGGCATGGCCCCATATTCCTCGTCGCCAACAGGCTAACAATGGGAGAGCACCTCGCCGGCCGCGCTCGTCGCCGCACGTTCTCGCTGGTCGGCCGCGTCGCGGCGCCATGTGGGCTCGCTGGCCGCCGCGCGCTCGCCCGGTTTAGGCGCGGCATGTGCTCGCTAGCCGCCGGGTCGCGTCGTCGCGCGTACTCGCCGGTCGTCGCCGCAATTGCTTGCTGGGCGGCCGTGCCCGTCGCCGTACTTTCTCGCTGGCCGGCCGCGTGCTCACCGGCCGCGGCCGTCGCCGCACTTGCTCGCCGGCCGGCCGCGTGCTCGCGGCGAGCAGCAAGCAGGCCGAGGTGCGGCCGACCGGCACGAGCAGCAGGCCAAGGCGCGGCCGGCGGCATGAGCAGCAGGAGAAAGCAGCAGACGTGCACAAATAGCAAGCGAGCAGCACAGAGAGCAGCACGCCGGCGAGGTCCAGGGCGAGTTCCTCGCCCAGCTCAGCCTGTCGACCTCCAGCTGGTGTGCGCGGCGGAGGCGGACATCCTGCGGGACCGGAACCTGGAGCTGTGCAAGGCGCTGCGCAAGGGCGGGAAGAGCTGTGCAAGGCACCGACGCGAGCTTGCAGGAGCTCGCCGTGGACCTCGTCGGCGCGCATGGAGCTCGCCGTGGACCTCGCCGTCGTGCATGAGCAGCAGGTAGGCTGTCTGCCGCCATCGCCAGTGATGCACGCGAGGTGCTTGACAAAATGTCCAAGAGAGAGAGTCATGCTGAAGGTGATGACAGGTGGGCCCTACGTCTACTTTGACGATCCAGTCAAACACCGTTTGCCACGTCAGCCTGACAGTGGGCCTTGTCTGTCAGTTTCATGCTTAACCGAGCTTCGTGAACGGTTAGCACAAAAGTGGTGGTTATTCGAAAGTAATTAGCTCTGGACCGGTGGCTCCGTGAAATTTTTGCGTATCTAGGTGGTTTTTTGAAAACCTAGCCGCAATTGTGGTGGTTTTTTGTAATTTTCTCTGAATACTCTGAACGGGAGGGTGATCCGGCTTACAAGCCCTAACAAACAGCAGTTTGATGATTCCATTGATTCATTATCTAAGAAAAAAGACAAGAGAGAGGGGCGGTGGTGGGTAGCGTCACCGTACCGGTGTCCCAGATGGCGAGCTTGAGCTTCTTGCCGGCAATGTTCACCATCTTGACCTTGAAGTCGACGCCTGGAAAAAAGAATCGATTAGGAGGTCTGAGAGGTGGGGAGGGAGAGAGAAATAGTGGGTGGGGGAAAGAAACCTATGGTGGGGGAGAGGTCCTCGAAGGAGTCAGCGGTGAAGCGGAGGAGCAGGCTGCTCTTGCCGACGCCTGAGTCGCCGATGAGGAGGAGCTTGAAGAGGTAGTCGAAGTCAGGCTGCGAAGAGGAGTCCATGCTGGCGTGGTCACGCCCACCGACCGCCGCGTGCGGGGTGGGGCGGGATCGCCGGATCGGGTCGCCGATCTACTGCTGGGATCGCCGCGGGGGAGGGTTTGCTTTGCGGTGCGGAGAAGAAGGGGGGGAAAGCGAGCGAGAGAGAAGCGGTGGGAGGAATAACAGTTTTGTGGAGTAATTGCAAAGGAAAGAATCCGGCACGAATTCAGACTGAATTTGACATCTCTACCTGTTCCAATGATACAACACTTTCACAAAAAGAAAAAAAATAGGTGTGGCTTGTTTTAGTGTAGGCCATTCCGTCGACATCATTGTTGTCGGACGCACGATGACGATGCGTGACACGAGTCAGTCAACAAAACCTCTAATCTGATTTTTTTTTAATTATCTACATGCTCTGCGTCAGCTCAACAAGATAACTTTGTGAAGCAATCGGATTCCACCTCTCACCATATTAAGCCGGATTGATCAACTTTTAACAAAATCTGCCCCCAAAGACCAGGGGCAATTCCCCTCCAAAGAATCATACAGATTACATTGGACGGCAGCATCTACCATGCTCCATGCAGCCTAATCTAATTCTAATAAAGAATCTAATCTAGGCCAAAATAATACTCCAGTGTTATGTAAACCCATAGAATGCTACATGTTTTTCTCAGATTTCCTAACTAACCTACAAAGAACAATAGTCTCTACATTCCCGCCTTCAAGTCGGCCACCCAGCACGGGAGCACAACCAAAGCTCTAAGGCCTATATTCACAATTTGTCGTTTCATAACTGCTTTAACACCAAACTGATTAGCATGACCTGCCTCAGAACAACACAGCGACCAACCCATATCTGCAACAGCCAATTAGCACCAGTGAACGACCCCTGATTCAGACCCTCTATCTAGACCCTGATCCAGCAGCTGCCGCAGTCACGTTCCCATTGCAGATGCCACCATCAGGAGACTTCTGCTGCTCAACCTTGAGCTCTAAGTGCAGAAGCTGTTTGTCAGAGATACCGTTCGTCAGCACCAGGCTGCCAGTACGATCATCGTCGACGTGCAAACAGAACGAGAGATCATTCAGCTCTAGGTACTGCTCGCCTTCCACCGGCTCCAGCATAGGTTCGACCAGACGCGCGCCGCACGAGGCGCACTGGTTACAGACGCTGTCAAGCGACTGAGGAGTGACTTCCTCTGGTACGTCAAATATCGTCTCGCTGTCATCGAACAGTGGTTCAGTGTCCTTGTCAGCGGTCGAATCAGGCTGCATCCAAATCAAAAAAGATAAGAACACTGAGTTAAATCGAACGAGCAGCAAACACGAGGAAATACTAGATAGGAACAGGGTGCCAAACAAATTACTGGTAGACCATCTTGGCCAATAGATTTCGTCGAGAAACGACCAATTATCTCAGCTAGCTGCTGTATATGTATGTTGTCACGAGAAATATCAGGACGATGTGTCCTGTCAGGTCCAACACAATTGGCAGCGTGCTCGCCATTATTTTCTAGCAAAAGGTTTGAGGGAACCCTGCCAACTATCAGTCTTTGACCCGATGAGTTCAACACATCATGACTTGATCCAGGTAAAGAATGGGGAACAGAAGGGGAAAGACAGGAAAGGTCCCTGTTCACATCATTCCATTCATCTTCGTCAAATGGAGCACCATACTGTTCCCCGATCTTAGGACCTAGACCGCTTTTTTTGAAGATTTTGCAGAGAACGCAGTCATCCTGCAAGACGGGGGTAAACCAGAATCAACATACTACTGTCCAAGTGTCACCAACAAACAGTTGCTAATAATAAAGAAAGATCAAGTGATCACTTTATCAAGTGCTAACTTTTCTCACCGGAAGAATAAACTGCCTTCCTTTCCAAAAGAAAGGACCTATCTTTTGCTACTGTTTCTACAGTTAAGGTGCATTCAGATGACGCAGTTTGAGTTTGGCTATTTGAACCTTTCTATCTTTGCCACTCTGATGCACATCCTAAATATAATCTCAAGATTTGCTGGATGCAGAAGGATATTAAAAATTCAATGTGAGTTGATGGCATGTAGGGATGGAAACGGAGTGGAAAGTTTCCGACTTCTCCACGGCAAAAAAGGAAAGGATATGGAAACGCAAACAGATTTTTACAGAATGGAAATAAAATAAAAACAAAACTATTATGCGGAAACGTAAGTGGAAACAGGAGTGGAAACAAAACATCATTTTCCGGCAGATCAGCCATGGAAACAGAATTTCCGATTCCGTCAAATCAAGAACTTTATGTTTCAGTGGGGTTGTCATTTTTTTTTTGGCCTAGTACAGGAAGCTATTGCCAATTTCTACCAAACAGGCCCATCCTAAGCAATTCTACTATCTAATCATGTTGTCCCTCCAGCCTTCTCCCCTAATAGAGCAGGTGTGACTGTGCAACCTAGTGTTAGAGACATCAGTATGCTGCCACGGTGGTGCCGTGTCGTCCAGCCATCCTCCGTTTCCGTATCCGTGTCGTACCGCATTCGGTTTGTACATTTTCCAAATTCATTTCCGCGGTTTCTGTATTTATTTCCTCTTCGGCAAAAAGATATGAAAACTAATGCGGAAGCTCTCAGTTCCATCCATTCAGCTCCGTTTTCATCCCTAGTGGCATGTGCATAAAAAAAGAGGATAGGCCCAGTGCTAGAAGCTCCCACACCAGGTGGGATCTGGGGAAAGATTATACGAGGCAAGCCTTACCCCTGCACAGTGCAATGCAGAGAGGCTGCGTCGAACCGAGGACCTCTTCGCACAAGTGGGGAGTACTTCACCAGCGCATCGAACCGAGGACCTCTTTGCATGTGCATCTAATGAAGCATAATTATTTGGCTGTTTTGGACCTTTCTATCTTTGCTACTCATGATGCACTTCCCAAATGTAATCTCAAGATTTATCAAATACAAAAGGATATTAAAATTCAATGCAAGTTGGTGGCATGTGTATCTAATGGAATTTGAAAAACAGTTGAGCTGCTACTGGAAAAGAAAACCTTGCATCTACTCGACATTAAAATGTTAGAATATACTCGCTCCGTCCTCAAATAAGTGGACATATAGAAATTTCAAGACAAATTATGAAATAGGTTGAAAAATGCATTGGGAATGTGCAAACCACCATCTCTCTCCTCTTTAATTCCCCACCTCCAGTGAGCTAAGTGCATGTAGAAAATGAGGATACCATGCATTAGACATTATTGGTATTATTCCCGTGTGATGAGAGAGAAGTTTTTTTTCCACTTAAAAGTGCATTGGGAATCTATACGTACACTCCTTTGTGGAAAAAATTCAAACCTAAACGTCCACTTATTTGAGGACGGAGGGAGTATGCTGATAAATAATTTGCCGAATGAGGCAGCATAATGGTGCATGCATGCTCATATCAGTGTCATTGTGTTGACCATAATTTTAATTTTTTTCTTTCAGACATCAATACAAGTTTCATTGTATTGTTCATCTCCCAAACTTCTCAGTTACAACTAAAAATAATTTCAGGAGAATAATCGACCTAACGCAAACCCATTCCACAGAGTAGATACTGCAAACTGGTACAAACAAAGAAGCATACCAGTTTAATATCAGAAGCAGGTATTTCAGTATCCACCAGCCTATACTCATACATCACCCAGTCAGTTCTATTACCCTGCGGTGGCTTGCCAAGGTGAAACACCAGAGTCCTCTTCATCCCAACAGTCCGAGAATTATATACTACTGTCCTGTCCTTTCCAGTAGCTTTCCAGTACCCAGCTTCAGTTGACCGGTTAGTCCTTGACCCAATAGAATACTTCTTATCACGTGTGCAAAAGAAATACCACTCGAGATCCCCAGTCTGCAGTGAAGCTTTCTCTGAACAAGACAAAACAAACTGTTAGAACTTAGAACAGTTTATAGGGGCTGTCTTTTGCAAAGTGGGATGTTTCACAACACATGTAAATATGTGGTTAACCCAACACCCTGAACTAATACAACACCGATTCATATATACATAAAGAAAGAAATGAAAGATACGGAGTAAATTAATATATGGTCGTACAATCCTTCAGAATGTTAGTATGCCAATTGACAGGTAGTGAAAGTGCACCTGGAAGATCCCAAGGGGCAAATTTGTATAGATCGATATCCGTGACAGCATTGCAGCGTAACTTCTTTCCCAACAACTTCCTCTTTAGATAGTACACAGTGAGCTCAACATCGGTTGGATGGAACCGGAATCCAGGGGGAAGCGACGTCATGGCCATAAGGGGAATGCCGGTTTCTCTATAATAAACCTTGTGAGATCCAAACTCTGTCTTAGCTCAGATAAGAAAGAAGAACAGTTGAGGTTTGAGGAGAAGAAGTATGCTTGGTTGAAGCAAGGAAAGAAGTTGGTAGACTATCAAGCCCAGCACCAAAATATCATTGAGCACCAGAATCGGTAGCGCAGCAGCAAAGAAACCACTGATGATCCTTCATGGCATCAAAAGAGATTTGAGTTGCAAGCGCAGAATCCTGTACGAGGAAAATGGTTGCAAATTATGAAAGGGGTATTAAAATAAATGCAACTTGCAGTATTCAAGTTAACACATAGATCATGATTTTGTATGTTACTCTAGAGAACATGAATTTAAATCTGGCAGGAGGTGTATCAGACGACTAGTGTATTGGAGCAGAGGAAGGCAATGTGAAGGCTGGATTGAGAGAAGTAAAGTTGTCCAACGGACATGCGATTCAGAGTTTCAGATGCAAATACGATGCAATGCAATGCAATGCAATGCAGATATGCGAAATTAGACTGAATAAATACAGGTGGGATCGGCATACCTCGTGTTCCATTAACAGAGGAAAGGACCATTGTCGTAGGGAAACTAGGGGAGACAGGCCGAGATGGTTGGTGTTTGTTGTTGGCGAAGAGGGACATACGCCGGCTTTATTGGCGGGGAGGGGGCGATGAGTGGCGGCGCCGTGGAGGAAGGTGGTGGGTTTGCGAAAGGAGAAGGGAATGCGAGTGCGTTACACAGAGAGGAGGGAGACGGTGCCGGTGGCGGCGGTGGAAGGGAAGGCGTCGCCGCGCCGCTCTTCTCCTGGAGGAGAGAAACAGAGAGGAGAGAGGAGGAGGGACGGCTCGGCTCTGCCTTGCCTTGTCGCCCAAACTGGCTTTTCCTTATGTTTCTGCATATTTTATTGGGCCACTGGACTGAGTTGGGCCTTCTCTCTCGGCCCTCCTTGTTCCATCCTTCCGGTACTAATAAAAAAACATAGTTCTATTGACATAAATATTGACCAGTGGAGTTGGCGCGGCCATGCCGCGCTCGTGTAGTAATAAAATTTGAATATGCTAGTTTGAATATGTGTAATTTTATGTATGGTTCAAAATTTCAGATATGTTGCTTGTTGTATTTTTTGTTCGTAAGAAGATATATTGCTCATTGTATTTTTTGTTTAAACATGTATGGAGATGTGGTAGGTGTAAAGTTCTTTTTTTTTCTGTAAATTTAGGTATTTTGATTGTATTTTTCTGAATTACGGTTTGGAAGTTATGATTTTTTTGGATTTTAAGTCTTTTTAAGCTTTTCTGTATAACTGACAGTGGGTCCCTGATGACCCACAAGTATAGGGGGTGTATCGTAGTACTTTCGATAAATAAGAGTGTCGAACCCAACGAGGAGCAGAAGGTGCTGACAAGCAGTTTTGACGAGAATTTCACTGTAAAGACAAGTTTTTAAAAGTTTTTGATATAACAGATAAATAAAGTGCGAGTAAATAAAGCGCTACAATAATAATTGCA
The DNA here is from genome assembly GCA_026929855.1 of Poa annua. Classification (NCBI taxonomy): domain Eukaryota; kingdom Viridiplantae; phylum Streptophyta; class Magnoliopsida; order Poales; family Poaceae; genus Poa; species Poa annua. The sequence continues at coordinate 22,232,054 of CM049439.1, read as the reverse complement.
ACGAGGGGCCCAATCCTTTCGAGAGCAAAGGACAAGCCGGTTTGTTTATTATGATGACCAAGCGTTTTTGAGAACACACGGGATTTATGTCTAGTGCTTTCGCTTCATATAAATGATTAATCTTTAGTGTTTTGATAAGTGTCGTGTGGGTGAACCTATGCTAATGCACCGCCCTTCCTAGGACTAATACATACTTGTGATTATACCCCTTGCAAGCATCCGCAAATACAAGAAAGTAATTAAGACAAATCTAACCACAGCCTTAAACTCTGAGATCCTGCTATCCCTCATGCATCGAGATATTAACGGGGTTTAGGTTTCTGTCACTCCGGCAACCCCACAATTAATATTCGAATACACAATGCATTCCCCTAGGCCCCATAAAAGTGAAGTGTCATGTAGTCGACGTTCACATGACACCACTAGAAGAATAACACCACAACTTAAATATCAAACCATTAAATATTACTCAACATAGTTCACTACTAACATCTAGACTTCACCCATGTCCATAAGAACTAAACGAACTACTCACAACACATCATTTGGAACATGATCAGAGATGATATAATGATGGGTAACAATCTGAACATAAACCTTAATTCAACGGTTCGACCCAATAGCATCAATAACAATTTAATTAACACCGGGAGAGTTTTCCCTGTCGAACACACAAGATTTAGCCCTAGATGTTACAGCGGAAACGGAGTGGAGCGGTGGAGATGACGGTGACGGCGGTGGACATGATGGTGATGAAGATCCCGATGAAGTGTAGCTCGATGACGGTGACGATGGCGACGATTTCCCCCCTCCGGGAAGGGATTTCCCCGGCAGATTTCTCCCTGCCGGAGAGCTTTCTTCTCTCTGGTGTTTTCCGCCTCGTGGCGGCGGCGGAATAACTCTAACTCTCCGTAGGACACCTTAGGTTTTCGGGGGATGAAGTACGCGAAGGGGCTCGGCCAGAGGTGGGCCAGGGTGGCCCGACCACCTGCTCGCGCGGCTCCAGGCTCTGCCGTGCGAGGGGGGGGGGGGTGTGGGCCCCCTGGGCCCCACCTTGGCCTCCCCTCGTGGCTCCCTCCATGATCTGGTAAAATAATAATTCCACGGTCTTTGTTTTGTTTCCTGAGCTTTGCAAATAATGTATCTTGACGGTGCTTTTTCCAGCTGTTCCAGACTCCGGTGATAAATTCTCCAATAATCATCAAACATGCAAAATAGATGAAATAACATAAGTATCATATCTAAATATGAAATATATCAATGAATAACAGCAAATTATGATATAAAATAGTGATGCAAAATGGACGTATCAACCCCCCCAAGCTTAGACCTCACTTGTCCCCAAGCGAAAGCTGAGCTCTGTAAACATGACCACAGGTTTATTGAGCGAAGTGTCAATAAAGAATATACGGACAAGAAGCATCACATTTAATAATACACAAGTCATCCTAGATATCAACTCCATTCATATAACTCGACTTGTAACAAGTAAAGGTAAATCACAATAAAGTGCATAGAGAAAACCATAGTTGGTGTTGGCAAACGTCGTTCTTGGTCAGAGAACAATGAACATACTGAGCTTACTCTACTAATCAGCCCTCTTAAATAGTTGCTAACTCTCAAAGTCATATTTATCAAATAACAGCAATGTGCCAAACAAGGAAGAATAAGAGACATGATTAACAATACGAATGTATAGATGGTTGAATCGCAATCAACTCAAATGCTTGCTTAAGACAGAAGGAGATAGGTTTACTGCCTCAACATAAAGTAAAAGATAGGCCCTTCGCAGAGGGAAGCAGAGATACAAGCATGTGCTAGAGCTTTTAGTTTAATAGGTTTTGAAATCATATAGAGAGCATAAAAGTAAGTTTTTGAGCGGTGTTTGTTGTTGTTAACGAATGGTAACAGAGTCCTTGTCATCTTCCATACTAAGCAAGTTGAGAGCGGTTTCGATTATTTTAAAACAAGCTTTTATAATAAACAACTATTTTGATAACTTTGACACTCCTCCCAACCTTTGCTTACATAAGCCATGGCTAACCGAATCCGCGGGTGCCGACCAATCAATCTCAAACCATGGAGGAGTGTCTATTTTTAACTTTCTTAACCTTTTGATATTATAGTGGTCTAACCAGCTCTTTGCAATATTAGTAACGAGCAGATGAAGCATGCAAGTCAAGGGTTACTTAATTAGTATGGAAGATAACAAGCTCAACTATTATTTCCTCATGAGCTAATAAACATTGACACAAATAAGTGATAGTAGTTTTGAATAAAGATAGCACATGAAGTATTTACTTGGAGTGACGCAAAATACCACATAATAGGTAGGTATGGTGGACACAAGTGACAAGGGTTTTGGCTCAAGGTTTGGAAGTATGAGAAGCATTCCCTCTCAATACAGGTCTTTGGCTAGCAAGGTTGGGTAGCAAGCATAAGAGTTGATGGATACAAACAAATATACATGTAGTAAAGACAATCATGCAATTCTTACTTGGAGGCACAAACAATTTTAAATTGTGAATACTAAGCTTATCATCTACAAGTGAGAAAGATCATTGAAAACTATATCTACATGTAATTCTTTCCTCCACTTAAGTCTCAAAGTATTGTAGCTACTGACCAATGCTAAGTTTGCCAAAACCAAAAGATTTACTATATGTTCCCAAAGTGATAACAATACTAATGACAAGATCAATCATATATGATAGAAATTGCAAACTAAAATAAGATGTGCAGAAAATAAATGATAAAACTTCCCATTAATATTCCATAACGACAACTCACACCAAGGGATACATAGATAGATAACCAACTAAAGAGAGATACTTCCACATTGCAAACCATCATATAAGATAACTTCCCTACTCATGATATGACACTACTAAAAGATAAAAGGTAAAAGATGGTGGTGTGATACCGCGGCACTCCCCCCAAGCTTGGAACAAGCTAAGGGAGATGCCAATACCGATGATGAATTACTCCTTTGGTGGTGATGGTTGATCCTTAATAAGCTTCATAACAAGCTCCTTCAATTCGTCAATCCTGTAGGTGAGGTCGCGAATCATCTCTGTGTTGCCTTCAATGCGGCTCATAATCATATCTGCTTGTGAATCCCAGCTCTTGGAGTTGTTCCCCCACTCCTCATCAGGCTTAGAACTTCTTTGACCTGCGTTGTTAGAACGATACATATTCCAAGGATTTGGCAGCATTGCCTCAGGAAGCTTTTCAATTTGATCCAAATAGATTTAGTTGTGGAAAGGGCTGTTGTTGTTGTTGCTCGAAGGAGATGTCCTCGGAGCTAGAAAGCGACGTGGAACCTTCCCTCCTGTGCTCATCCTTGCGCCCATCTTGCGGTTGGAGGGGTTTGCCACCACTCCAATGCTCGCAACAGTGGCGCGAGGTTGATGACGCGGGCCTTCTTCCACCTCTTCTTCATCTTCACTCTTGACTTCCTCCTCTAGCTTGGGGTCTTGGGGTTCATCTTTCAAAGTCTTCCTTCCCTTGTCGTTGGCGGAGACCATGGTTTCTCTAAAACTGGAACAAAATTCCGGACAGAAACAGCTCGAAACAAAAACACTTCGAAAACACGTTATACGGACCTCGGGGGATCCGGGAGTTTATATAGGCAAAATTTACGCAACAAAAGGAAGATAATAGCACGAGATCGAGTAGGAGACGGAGTCTGGGGCGCCCAGACCCCCTGCTCGCGCGGCCAGGATGGGGCCCGCGCGAGCACGTGGTGTCGGCGCCTCGGGCTCCGTGTCCTGCTCGTTTTCGTCTTGTATTTTTCCATATTTTCTGAAAATAACTTCTTTGTCTTTCAAAATTAAAAACGAGAACTTTTTCTTACCGAAACTGTACCTTTTCGAATCCAGCTTCTGCAGACTCAGAAAAATTCTCTTTGATAAAAGTTTCCGGAGCAATAACTTGAATAATATCAACATCTTCATTATAAGAATTTCCAGAAATATAATGTTTGAGTCTTTGTCCATTCACCACTTGTGTAGAGTCATATTTAAGTGAGGCAATTTTAATTGCACCCGAACGAAACACCTCAACAATAACATATGGTCCTTCCCACTTGGAGAGTAATTTTCCTGCAAAGAATCTAAGACGAGAGTTATACAATAAAACTTTTTCACCAACATGAAACTCTCTCTTAAGGATTCTTCTATCATGCCATTTCTTAACTTTCTCTTTAAAGAGTTTAGCATTTTCATAAGCTTCACTTCTCCATTCATCTAAAGAACTCAAATCTAGTAATCTTTTCTCACCAGCAAGTTTAAAATCTCTATTTAGTTCTCTCACTGCCCAATAAGCTTTGTGTTCTAATTTTAAAGGCAAGTGGCAAGCTTTTCCATAGACCATTTTATAAGGAGACATACCCATGGGATTTTTATAAGCAGTTCTATAAGCCCATAATGCATCATTTAATTTACTAGCCCAATTCTTCCTCGTTCTATTAACAGTCTTTTGCAAGATAGATTTAATTTCTCTATTTGATAATTCTACTTGCCCACTAGTTTGAGGAAGATAAGCTGAAGCAATTCTATGATTAACACCGTATTTAGCAAGAACTTTTCTAAAACCACCATGAATAAAATGAGAACCTCCATCAGTCATGAGATATCTAGGAACACCAAACTTAGGAAAAATAATATCTTGAAGCATTTTTAATGATGTCTCACCATCAGCACTTTTAGTAGGTATAGCTTCTACCCATTTAGTAACATAATCCACAGCAACAAGTATATGAGTATAACCCTTTGAACGAGGAAAAGGACCCATAAAGTCAAATCCCCAACAATCAAATGACTCAATAGCAAGAAAATAATTCATAGGTATTTCATTACGTCTAGAGATATTACCAATTCTTTGACATTGGTCACAAGTTAAAATAAACTTTCTTGCATCTTTAAAATGAGTAGGCCAATAAAAACCTGATTGTAAAACCTTTTGTGAAGTTCTATCTCCAGCGTGATGTCCTCCATAAGCACTACTATGGCATTTTCTCAATATCTCTTGTTGTTCATATTCCGGAACACATCTTCGCTTAATACCATCCACTCCTTCTTTGTATAAGTGTGGGTCATCCCAAAAATAATGCCTCAAGTCATAAAAGAATTTTCTTGTTTGTTGAGCTGAAAAGGTTGGAGGCAAATACTTCGAAACAATAAAGTTAGCATAATCAGCATACCAAGGACTATCTCGTGAACTCACCCTTACTACAGCTAATTGTTCATTTGGAAAACTATCATTAACAGGAATAGGATCATATTCAATGTTTTCCAATCTAGACAAATTATCAGCAACAGGATTTTCAGCACCTTTCCTATCTACAATATGCAAATCAAATTCTTGCAAAAGTAATACCCATCTAATAAGCCTAGGCTTTGCATCTTTCTTTTCCATAAGGTATCTAATTGCAGCATGATCAGTATGAATAATAACTTTAGAATCAACAATATATTATCTAAATTTATCACAAGCAAAAACAACAGCTTGAAATTCTTTTTCAGTTGTAGCATAATTCTTTTGAGCAGGATCAAGAGTCTTACTAGCATAATGAATGACATTTAACTTTTTATCTACTCTTTGTCCAAGAACAACACCAACAGAAAAATCACTAGCATCACACATAATTTCAAATGGTAAATTCCAATCAGGTGGTTGAACAATAGGAGCACTTATTAAAGCTTGCTTAAGTCTCAAAAGCTACCTTACAATCATCATCAAAAACAAATGGTACATCTTTTTGCAAGAGATTAGTAAGAGGCTTTGATACCTTAGCAAAATCTTTAATAAACCTTCTATAGAAACTAGCATGACCAAGAATACTTCGAATACCTTTAACATCTCGGGGGCAAGGCATTTTCTCAATTGCCTCAACTTTAGCTCTATCAACTTCAATACCTCTTTCAGAGATCTTATGTCCAAGACCAATTCCTTCATTAACCATAAAGTGGCATTTCTCCCAATTAAGAACAAGATTACTTTCTTCACATCTCTACAAAACTTTATCAAGATTGTGCAAGCAATTATCAAAAGAAGTTCCATAGACAGAAAAATCGTCCATGAATACTTCCACAATTTCCTCACAAAAACCATGAAAGATAGCAGACATACATCTTTGAAAAGTAGCAGGAGCATTACATAAACCAAAAGGCATACGTCTATAAGCATAAGTACCATAAGGATAAGTAAATGTGGTTTTCTCTTGATCTTGAGCTTTAACAGCAATTTGAGAGAAACCAGAATAACCATCAAGAAAGCAAAAATGAGTTTTATTAGCTAATATCTCTAGCATTTGATCAATAAAGGGTAATGGATAATGATCCTTCTTAGTAACTTTATTAACCTTTCTAAAATCAATGCACATTCTATAACCAACTACTACTCTTTGAGGAATAAGCTCATCATTATCATTAGGCACAACAGTAATTCCACCTTTCTTAGGGACACAGTGCACAGGACTAACCCATCTACTATCAGCAATAGGATAAATAATACCAGCATCAAGAAGTTTTAATACCTCATTTCTTACCACTTCCTTCATTTTGGGTATTAAACGGCGTTGATGTTCAACAACTGGCTTTGCATCGGGCTCCATATTAATAGAATGTTGACATATAGTAGGAGAAATTCCTTTTAAATCATCCAAAGTATATCCCATAGCTCCACGGTGTTTCTTGAATACATCCAATAATCTTTCCTCTTCTTTGCCTGAAAGGTTAGCACTAATAATAACACAATATATTTTCTTATCATCAATATAAGCATACTTAAGATTATCAGGCAAAGGTTTTAAATCAAAGACAGGATCCTCTTTAGGTGGAAGTGTTTTACCCAAGTCTTCCACCTTGAGATTGTGTTTCAAGATAGGTTGACGAAGAAATATTTCATCTAATTCATTCCTTTTTTCCGTAAAGACTTCACTTTCATGATCTTCCATAAATTGCTGGAAAACATTGTAAGGAGCAAAAGCAATAGAAGCAAGTTGTTCTACTTTAAAATCCTCATTAGGCAATTCGGTTTCATAAGGCACTTTAGCAAATTTCGAAAAATTGAATTCATACGAATCACCAGCAAATTTAGTAATGATTTTCTCTTTCTTACAATCTATAACAGCACCACAAGTATTTAGAAAAGGTCTACCAAAAATGATAGGACATGTCTTACTAGTAGCAGCACCAAGTACGAGAAAATCAGCATGATATTTAGTCTTACCACACAAAACTTCAACATCTCTAACAATACCAATCGGAGAGATAGTTTCTCTTTTAGCAAGTTGAATAACCACATCAATTTCTTCAAGTTCACAAGGACTAATCTCATGCATAATTTCCCTGTAAAGCTCATAAGGAATAGCACTAGAACTTGCACCAATATCACATAAACCATAATAGCAATGATCACCAATTTTAACAGATAGCACAGGAACACTAGTTTTCCTTGAACTTTTAGGATGAGAAACAACAATAGAAGCATCCTCACAAAATATAATATACTCATCTCCAACATTTTTAGTAACAAGATCTTTAACTATAGCAACAGGAGGTTCAATTTTAATTTGTTCATCAGGTTGTATAGCTTTCTTTTCACTTTTGTTAACAACACTAGCCATAACAGAATGTTCTTTCACCTTAACAGGAAAAGGAACCTTTTCAATATAGGGCTCAGGAATAATATGATCAACAACATTAACTTCAATGCTTTTAGTTACAGGAGTAACAGATTTATCTTTATATGGTTCATGATATTTTTCAAAACCCTCCTTGGGCAAACCGAAATAAGCAGCAAAAGATTTATAATAATTTGCAACAACTTGAGAGTCAAGACCATAGGCATTATTAATATTTCGAAATGCATCAGTATTCATGAAAGTTTTTATGCATTCGAAGTCATATTTTATACCTGACTCCCTACCTTTTTCGTTCTCCCATGCTTCAGTATTCTCTTCAATACGATCAAGAAGATCCTATTTAAACTCCTTATTACGTGTGAATGATCCAGCACAAGAAGTATCCAATAATGTTTTATCTTCAAAGGAGAGTCTTGCATAGAAGTTATCAACAATAATATTACCAGGAAGCTCATGAATGGGACATTTGAGCATTAATGCCTTCAATCTCCCCCAAGCTTGGGCAATACTTTCTCCATCATGAGGCCAGAAATTATATATAGAATTCCGATCTTGGTGAATTTCACTTGGAGGATAAAATTTAGAATAAAAGAGAGGTACAATTTCCTCCCATCCAAGAGAATTCCTGTTCTTCAACAATTTATACCAATGCGCAGCTCTCCCAGTAAGTGATATGGAGAATAATTTCTTCCTGACTTTGTCCATTCTAATACCTGCACACTTGAACAACTCGCACAATTCATGTAAAAACAGTAAATGATCACCAGGGTGGACAGTTCCATCCCCTTCATAGCGGTTATCCATAACACGATCAATAATTTTCATAGGTATTTTAAATGGCACTATTTCTTCAGGTGGCACCTCATTTTCTACCTCAGCAGTGGTAGAAGCCTTTCCAAACAGGAAAGCAATAGTTCCTCTCTCCATAATTAAGCAAATTAGGAGACAGAAATAAAAAAACAGCACTTACAGCCAAAGTTTTCCTTACCAATTCCACTTACCAATAGCGCTTCACTCGCCGGCAACGGCGCCAGAAAATAGTCTTGATGACCCAAAAGTATAGGGGGTGTATCGTAGTACTTTGGATAAATAAGAGTGTCGAACCCAACGAGGAGCAGAAGGTGCTGACAAGCAGTTTTGATGAGGATTTCACTGTAAATGCTAGCAGACAAGTTTTTACGAGTTTTTGATATAACAGATAAATAAAGTGCGAGTAAATAAAGCGCAACAATAATAATTGCAACGAGGGGCCCAATCCTTTCTAGAGCAAAGGACAAACCGGTTTGTTTACTTATGATGACCAAGCGTTCTTGAGGACACACAGGATTTATGTCTAGTGCTTTCGCTTCATATAGATGATTAATCTTTAGTGTTTTGATAAGTGTCGTGTGGGTGAACCTATGCTAATTTACCGCCCTTCCTTGGACTAATACATACTTGTGATTATACCCCTTGCTAGCATCCGCAAATACAAGAAAGTAATTAAGATAAATCTAACCACAGCCTTAAACTCTGAGATCCTGCTATCCCTCATGCATCGAGATATTAACGGGGGTTTAGGTTTCTATCACTCCGGCAACCCCACAATTAATATTCGAATACACAATGCATTCCCCTAGGCCCTGAAGGGGATCGCAGGCAGAAAACAAAAAAAATTCCTAACAGCGATAACCTTAAACTAGCCAGAATCTATACTATGCAGATATAGTAGTACGAAGGGGTTCGGTGCACATACCTCTTGTAGACCGAAAAGCGGGGATTACGCTCCCGCACAAGCGTTGTCGATGAAGCCGACGAAGACTTTGATGCCGTGTAGAGGAAGCAGACCTCTAGCACCACTAGCGTGGTGCCTCGCAGGGCGTTACACACGTACGGTGAAGCCGACGAACTCCGGGCTCCGATCCAAGGACGAAGCAGCGGAAGACTGGGACCGGGAAACCAGCAGCACGGCGGCGTGCGTATGGTGGAGAAAACTTATCCTCGGCGCAACTCCAAACTGGGGAGTCACGGGATCCAAGGAGAGAGAGAGAGAAATTGGTGTGTGTTTAAAGGCCAGGGGTACCCCCATATATATAGGAGGCCAGGGGCTGCCCAACTTGCCAGGCTGGCGGTGTGGGACTAATCCCACACCCCAGCCGGCCATACATGGTGCGCCGGCCCTAGGTGGGCCCCATGTGGCCCACCTAGGCCGGCCGAACCAAGCCCCTCCTCTTGGGGGGACTCCTCCCCCCTCATGGGCCTCTTTGCCAAAGAAGGCCCATTTAGGGAAAATGCCTTTAAAAATTCAGGAAAAATTAAATAAAAATATATTTAACTATTAATTACACTAATTAATATTAACTACATATTACATAATTTATTCCGGCTCCAAAAACTATTTCGTCGCTGCCCGATCTCCATCGGAACTTTCCCGGGACGTTCCCGGTCTCTCTTTTCCTATTTTTCTCTTCCGGTAAAATGTTGACTCCCCTTAAGTGTGTTACCCTAGCGGTTCGATTATCTCACCAGACATGATCGAGACTCCTCTCCGATCAATGACTAATTCGTGGACCTTGGATACCCAGAATTAATCCCTGCGAGATAACGAATACTTTACCGATCGAACCTAGACGTCTGAGTCTTAAACCTTTTGCCATGCGATACTTAGCGCGTCCGAGACTCGTTCATAGATATCTCCATACCTAGCTTGATCTCGTTACCAACACTGCTAACTTCTACTTGTCCATAATCTTATGTCCGTGTGACCTAGTCACACGCTTGCAAGCTCGTTAGACATAATCTCACCGAGTGGGCCCTAGAGTATCTATCCTGCTATGGGACTGGCAAATCCCGCTCTTGACCCCCCGTCTCAACATACTCCTTTCCGACACCCGAGAGGGACACCTTTATTGTCACACTATGTAAGATATGACGTTTGATGCAATCAAAGTGTCTTCCAGGAATAGCAATAAGAGTAGATCTCACGGTCGAAGGCGTAATGACTACGTCCTACAAATATTGGGTATGTCCATCACATCGTTCTACCAACGACATGACTTCATTGTCAAATAGACGCCATGTCACATGATCGGGAAACCTCGATCATCGATTGCACAATGAACCAGTCAAATAGAGGCTACTGGGGACCTGGTTGTTTTACGTATCACACGTGTATTAATGTTTCCGCTTAATACAGTTATAGCATGACACAAAAACGTATTATGAACAAATGAGATATGATAAATAAAACTCTTTATTAATTGCCTCTAGGGCATATCTCCTACAGGCCCCATAAAGGTGAAGTGTCATGTAGTTGACGTTCACATGACACCACTAGAAGAATAGCACCACAACTTAAATATCAAACCATTAAATATTACTCAACATAGTTCACTACTAACATCTAGACTTCACCCATGTCCTCAAGAACTAAACGAACTACTCACAACACATCATTTGGAACATGATCAAAGATGATATAATGATGGGTAACAATCTGAACATAAACCTTAATTCAACGGTTCCACCCAATAGCATCAATAACAATAGTAATTAACACCGGGAGAGTTTCCCCTATCAAACACACAAGATTTAGCCCTAGATGTTACAGCGGGAACGGAGTGGAGCGGTGGAGATGACGGTGACGGCGGTGGAGATGATGGTGATGAAGATCCCGATGAAGTGCAGCTCGATGACGGTGACGATGGCGACGATTTCCCCCCTCCGGGAAGGGATTTCCCCGGCAGATTTCTCCCTGCCGGAGAGCTTTCTTCTCTCTGGTGTTTTCCGCCTCGTGGCGGCGGCGGAATAACTCTAACTCTCCGTAGGACACCTTAGGTTTTCGGGGGGATGAAGTACGCGAAGGGGCTCGGCCAGAGGTGGGCCAGGGTGGCCAGACCACCTGCTCGCAGGGCTCCAGGCTCTGCCGCGCGAGGGGGGGGGGGGGTGGGGGGGTGTGGGCCCCCTGGGCCCCACCTTGGCCTCCCCTTGTGGCTCCCTCCATGATCTGGTAAAATAATAATTTCCACGGTCTTCGTTTTGTTTCCTGAGCTTTGCAAATAATGTATCTTGACGGTGCTTTTTCCAGCTGTTTCCAGACTCCGGTGATAAATTCTCCAATAATAAACAAACATGCAAAATAGATGAAATAACATAAGTATCATCTCTAAATATGAAATATATTAATGAATAACAGCAAATTATGATATAAAATAGTGATGCAAAATGGACGTATCAGTGCCACACGTCAGATTTCCTTTTTTTCGGAGAAAAACGTTTCGGAAATACACAGACGCTGACATGCGGGCCTGGGCGGACGTCGGATGCCCGCCTTCACCGGCCTCATCAAAGAGGAGACCAAAGAGGTGCACTCCGCCAAGAACTCGCTCGCCCTTCAGTTGGTGAACGACAAGTTCCCGGTGAGCATGCACACGGCAACCTTCGTGATTGCGGCGATCGCTGACGCCAACCCTTCTGCAGTCATGCCAGACTGGGTTACCGTGTCCCCATCTTCCGAGGCCCGCCAGGCGATGAAGGTCCAAGCGTTCGTGGTAGCCGGGAGGGAGTGTTCCACGCTATTCTACTGCCAAGAAATGACAAACTTTGCATTAGTTCCTCGTGCTACAATTCGAGCCTTATTGTAACAGTCTAGAACTTAATGACTTTGTTTGCTACGTTGCTTTTACAAGTGCTTTTAACTTGTTTTTCAGTGGTTTCGCCATTCTCCACGTCCTTGAGGGACCCTTGGGGCCTGCAGGCATGCAAGTGAGGCCCCGACGGATCAGGCATGCTCTCACAAGCCCCACAGATACCCGAAAAGGTCGCTCACTCTAATGGTAAGCATGTCCCCGAGTGGTATTTTGGTGTTGCGCACCGCATGCTACCCCCGGGAGCCGTTACCCAGAGCGCTCGATTCGACGGTCGAGCCTTTGCCTTTGCTAGCTGCTAGCGTGTTTCGCACTGGTTTCATCCGTGGATAGAAATGATTTGCAAGAGATCAGTAGGCTTTCGGGGTAACTTATTGTCGTGTCTCGAAGGACGGACACCGGGGATGCGAGGCACCCCCTTTGTAGATTCGGTAGGGGTGCGAAGGAGGCTGGAAACGTCTCCTGGAGGACGATCGCCGGTCAAGTTCCTCACTCGCTCTCCGATCTCGACGTGGTCGACGAACAAGGAAAGCACACAACGATCTACCCAGGTTCAGGCCGCCCGGAGGCTAACAGCCCTACTCCTGCATGTCTGGATAGATGATCGGACCATGGTGTGGCTACAATGGTGTTGCTCGTCGAGGTACCCGGCAGGGTAACTCATCTAGGAGGAAGGAGAAGGACAGATCCTTGCCCGGAGGAGATCACCTTCCTTCCCTTGTCCTATCTCTCTAGCCTAGCTTGGTGGTCGTCTTCCTCCTTGGGTCGACGGCGAGTCGACCGGAGCTTGCTTGCCTACTAAGCTATCTTGGATCCAGAGCGTCCTCCTCCTCGACATGGCCTTGGTCCTCCTTTTATAGGGAAAGGGGATCCCACAGAGGTCATGCGAGGAGTGTGAGGGGTTTTGGGGGAGGCAACCCCTCTCCGTGGTGGAGACGGCGACGTGGCCTCTTCTCCTCCAAGTATCCGTCGCCGGGTTGGTGGGATCTCTGCCACCTTTGGGGAAAGCCGCGGGCAGGGGCTGACAGTGGGTAGGTGGTGTCCCCTGGCCGCACCTTGCTTCCCAAGCCTTTTGGCATCTTCTACCGTCTTCTGGAGGGTGGTGGAAACCTTATCTTCTCCTTGTACGGCCTTGTACCCGAGAGGGAGCCCGGCCCTGCCGGGGGCTCGCGCTCTCGGGGTCTTCTCTCCCTTCTGGGGTGCAGGGGACCCGGGGGTCCTGCGTACCCGAAGGGAGGCTGGTGGCGGGGGTGCACCCGCCAAGCCCTGAGCTGAGCCTTGGCCTCACTCGTCTTGGTGTTGGGCCCACAGGCGGTGGACCCACTTGGGCAGCGCTAGGGGAACCCCATGTTCCACTGCTACGACAGTAGCCCCCGGGCATGGTCCCGGCGGCTTCGGTCTTCTGAGGCTGCCGGGGCTATGGCCAAAGAGGTCAAAGTGGGTCCGGCGCCTGGTAGTTTGTGGGGCCCACCGCGTCGGAGTAGATGCGAGCCCCCGAGTCTTGCACGACCGCGATGGCCGCCCGTTGCGGTTCGTGCGGGCCTGGGACGTGGTCGCGTCGTGCCGCACGTTGCGATTCGTGCGAGCTTCGGACGTGGTTGTGCACCAACGGTCGGGTCGCGCCGAAGTCGGCACGCCCCCTTGATCCCCGTGCTAGTCGGAGTAATGGGGCTGCGACGTGACGCGAGGGGCCAGTGGGCCCTGACTTAGTGGTTCCTGAGCGGCCATCTTCTAGCCCTTCGCCATTCTCCCCCCAACCACCGCCTCCAGATCTCTGCCTTTCTCCGCCAAATCCACCGCTCGTTCTACCCCTCTCCTACGTAGTACGGCGGAGTTCGGCCCATCCGATGGCCCCTAAGAAGGCTCGTCAAGCGGCGGCGAAGGTGAGCAAGGCATCGGCGACGACCAAGCAAGCCTTGGCGGCGGCGGAGCAAGCTTCGGCGGCTGCGGCTCGGCTTTCGCAAGCGATGCTGTTTCCGAGCGAGTTCCATGACGAGGAGTCCTTGGGATTCGTCCGTCGTGCTCTGTCTTCACGTTTCCGGGGAGCAGAGGTGGAAGTATACCCTGGATCGAGAGGAGAGCGCGAAGGCGAGGTGATTACCTTTCATGCTTTCTCAACCGCCGGCCTCTTGCCCCCTTTCTCTGAGTTTTTCTCGGCCATCCTGGAGGCCTATGGGCTATCCATGCTGCTCATGCACCCCCACGCGGTGTTGATCCTTGCAGTATTCGCCTATGCTTGTGAGGCATTCGAGGGGGTCAGGCCATCTGTGGCCTTGTTCCGGCACTTCTTCGTGCCGCGCCTGGGCGAGTCCAAATGGATAGCTGGAGGGGTGACTTTCCGTCTCCGGAAGGAGGCTGTGAGCCAGTACCCGGAGATGATTGCGTTGGCTCCTCAAGATGAATGGCGTGGAGGATGGTATTCAGTCCGTGTGAGCAGGGTGAGCGCCAGTTTGTTGGGTCCAAGCTATCCCGCCCAACGTCTGGCATATTCCAAGAAGAAGAGAATCCAAGATGGGGACTTGTTCTTGATGGTGTCTCGGCTGGCTTTGCTTCGGGAACAAGGAGTGACATGCTCCACGATTGTGGCGGACTTTCTGCGCAGAGGGATTGCACCGCTGCAACATTTGGACCGCCCACTGTGGGAGGCCTATCAAGCAGGGCGAAATTCTCGGAGGCCGAAGTTCCAGTTGTCAGAGAGAAATTGGAAGAAGATCGTGGGGAAGCTGATGCCATGCCAGCCAGTCACCCTTCCGATTGGCGTCCTTCCTTTGTTTGAGGACCCCCTAGACGATGAGATTGTTGCTTCTATGCCTCCGTGCAACGAGTATGGTCTGTCTGGCACCACCGAGATCGACCCTCCTCCTGTGCCCAGAGATCAAGGGCCACTCGGGGCCAGCCTGCAAATGTCAGGCCCGGAGCAAGGAGATGTATCCCCGGAGGAAGGCGGGGACTCGGAGAGAGATGGAGATGAAACCAAAGTGAGGCCCCAAAGCCCCCAACCCGCATCTCCCGCTGCTGCCGATTCGCCCGGGAGGCAGGCTTCTTCAGGTTCCCGGCCAGCCATGAGTCCTGGTTCTCTATCCGTGAGCATCCTTTTTCCGGAAGTCAGCGCTGAGTCTAGGGGGCCGGGATCGCCAGGCATCTTTGGAGATTTGCTGGACAAAAAGTGGACCTTCTCTGTCCCCAAGAAGCGAACCCGGTAAGTATTATTAACGCACACCGCCCGGGAGTAGAGAGGATCTTAAGTGGTGTCGTTCATGACACCTTCTTCTTGTGCAGGAGCCAATCGCCTGAGTGCATTAGCAAGCGCATTTGCAGGGACGGTGATGCGGCAGTTGAGGCGGAAAACCCGGCAAGGCGCTCCCCGGGGCGCGAGAGTGAGCCTGGAGATGTTAGGGTCACCCCTGATCCTGGATTTGGTCAACCGCTCGCGGATCCGGTGGTGCCCCCCCTCCCCCCCCCCCCCCCCCCCCCCCCGATGGCTTGTGGGGACCGGGCACCGAGACTTGGAGCCCCCGAGGAGATGCGCGACGTGGACTCCCGGGAAGCCCCTGATTCCTCGGCGGGTGCAGCACCAGGAGTGAGGGTCCCGGCGGGTGAGCCGACTTCTGCCGGGGCAGGATCGACCCCCCCCCCCCCCCCCGGAGCATTCTCCAACGTTGAAGATCTTCTGTCCTTTGTGGGAGCTCAGCTGCGGCTGCTGACGGTTCCCGCGTCTCGCTGCGGAGGCGAGGCGAAGCCCTTCGAACAAGCCGAGACACCGGGCGCAGAGGTTCTCGTGCCCCGGGAGGAGGAGCGGACCGCAGACTTGGACGCCCGGGAGCGACGACTCTCCGAGCGCGAACGAGAGCTGGAGTTCGGATAGCGGTGCTGGATAGCGCGGAGGCTCGAAGCTGGGAGAGAGATTTACAGCTCAGCCTGAAGTTGGAGGAAAGCGAAGCTCGCCTAGACCAAAGTATGGCGAATGTGGAGGCCTGGGCACGCCAAGAGGTGAGCGACAAGAGCAGGCAGGCCTCCTGGCTTTCTGATCGGGTTGACCGGTTGTCAAAGGATCTCGGGGATATGAAGCGGGACCGAGACGCCGCTCGGCGTGATCTTCGGAAAGCCCGGGATGACCGGGATAAGCAGAAGAAATCGGCTGGCGACCTGGCGACCCGAGTTGCCAGGCTGAAAGGAGTGGTAGACGACCGCGAGAGTCAGCTCGCGCGTGGTGCCAAACTCCGCAAGAAAGAGAAACAGGAGTTTGAAGTCATGAAGGCTGATCTTGCGGCAGCGAAAGAGGCCGCGGGGTTTTCCAACTCCTCTGCCCATGCTGCCCGGGTGCGCCAGGACGAGCTGTCCGGGCAATTGAAGTTGGCCCTGGGTGAGCGGGACCAAGCGAGGGCCGTCCTTCGAGACATGACGAGCCCTCTGTCGGTCATGAACGCCTGGGCGGAGAGGATCGTTCAGGAGATCAGGGGGCTGCGGTTGACCCGGCTCCCGACCGTCACGAGCGACTTCTCTATCTCCTGCAAGAATTATCCAGTGTTTCTGGAGCGCGTTGTCGAGCTTCTTCATGCGATTCGCCCATGCGTGGACCAAGCCATTCGCCTGGCGGGGAGAAGGCCGTGCGGCTCATGGTGACTCTCCTCGTCTCCGCCCTCAAGCGGCGGCATCCCGCTATTTCCCTGTTTGCAGAGATGGAGGACGCTGCCCCGGGAGCGACGCCTTCCCCGGGTATTGCTGACGAGGTGGAGAAGATCATGGAGCGCTTCTCCGTTGAGGGCGAGCCGTGAGCTGCTGGATACCCTGAAACACTAGGAATAACAACAACCGAGTGTCGTTGATGACCCACAAGTATAGGGGGTGTTGATACGTCTCAAACGTATCTATAATTTCTTATGTTCCATGCTTATATTATGGCACTTGCTACATGTTTTATATACACTTTTATATCATTTTATGCATTTTCTGGGACTAACCTATTAACAAGATGCCACAGTGCCAGTTGCCTGTTTTCTGCTGTTTTTGGTTTCAGAAAAGTTGTGAAGGAAAAATTCTCGGAGTTGGACAAACTTAACGTCGAAGTTCTTATTTTTCCCGGGAGGTTCCAGAACACCGAAGATGACACGGAGGGGAACCCCGAGGGGCCCACACCCCCTCCCGGCGCGGGTCCCCCCTGCCGCGCGATCATGGGGTGTGGGGCCCTCGTGGCTCCACCGCCTTCGCCTACTTATACCCCTCGGATATCTAAGCCCTTGGACGCGACCCTTTTTCCTCCACGAAGTCCAGAGCCGCCGCCGTCGTCAACCCTAGATCGGGAGGGTTCAGAAGCTCTTCCCGGCACCCTGCCGGAGA
The DNA here is from genome assembly GCA_026929855.1 of Poa annua. Taxonomy (NCBI): domain Eukaryota; kingdom Viridiplantae; phylum Streptophyta; class Magnoliopsida; order Poales; family Poaceae; genus Poa; species Poa annua. The sequence goes on along the minus strand of CM049439.1, from coordinate 22,214,444 downwards.
GGGGAATCATCACCGGAGGGCTCTACATCACCATGCCCACCTCCGGATTGATGCGTGAGTAGTTCATCCTTGGACTATGGGTCCATAGCAGTAGCTAGATGGTTGTCTTCTCCTCTTGTGCTACAATGTTTAGATCTTGTGAGCTGTCTATCATGATCAAGATCATCTTTATGTAATGCTACATGTTGTGTTTGCTGGGATCTGATGAATATTGAGTACTATGTTATTGCTTCATAATATATCTTGTGAGTGCGTTATTTATGATCTTGCATGCTCTTCGTTGCTAGTAGATGCTCTGGCCAAGTAGATGCTTGTGACTCCAAGAGGGGGTATTTATGCTCGATAGTAGGTTCATGTCTCTATTTAATCTGGGGTAGTGACAGCAAGCTCTAAGATTGTAGATGTACTGTTGCTACTAGGGATAAAACAGTAGTACTTTTGAAGGGGATTGCAGGCAGAAAACAAAAAATTTCTAACAACGATAACCTTAAAACTAGCCAGGATCTATACTATGCAGATATAGTAATACGGAGGAGATCGATGTACATACCCTTGTAGACCGAAAAGCGGGGATTACGCTCCCGCACAAGTGTTGTCGATGAAGCCGACGAAGACGACCTCGAGGTCGTGTGGAGGAAGAAGACCTCCGAGCACCACCAGCGTGGCACCTCGCAGGGATTCACACACGTACGGTGAAGACGACGACCTCCGGGCTCCGATCCAGGGACGAAGCAGCGGAAGACTGGGACCGGGAGACCAGCAGCACGGCGATGTGCGTATGGTGGAGAGAACTTTTCCTCGGCGCAACTCTAACAAGGGAATCACGGGATCAAGGAGAAAGAGAGAGAGAAATTGGTGTGTTTCAAAGGCCAGGGGTGCACCCATATATATAGGAGGATGGGAGCTGCCAACCTTGCCAGCCGGGCGGTGTGGGACTAAACTCCCACACCCGCCCCCCTCCTTGGTGCGCCGGACATGGGTGGGCCACATGGGGCCCACCTAGGCCGGCCGAACCCCTCTCTCCCTTTGGGGGGAAGTTTCCCCCCCAGATGGGCCCTCTTTGCATGAGAAGGCCCATTTAGGGTATTTTGCCTTTAAAAATTCAGAAAAATTAAATAAAAATATATTTAACTATTAATTACATTAATTAATATTAAATACATATTACATAATTTATTCCGGCTCCGAAAACTATTTCGTCGCTGCCCGATCTCCATCGGATCTTTCCCGGGACGTTCCCGATGCTCTCTTTTCTTAATTTCTCTTCCGGTAAATATGTCGACTCCCCGTAAGTGTGTTACCCTAGCGGTTCGAGATCTCACCAGACATGATCGAGACACCCTCTCCGATCAATGACTAATTCGTGGACCTTGGATACCCAGAATTAATCCCTGCGAGATAACGAATACTTTGTCGTTCGAACCTAGACGTCTGAGTCTTAAACCTTTTGCCATGGCGATACTTAGCGTGTCCGAGACTCGTTCATAGATATCACGATACCTAGCTTGATCTCGTTACCGACATCGCTATCTTCTACTCGTCCATGATATTATGTCATGGTGACCTAGTCACATGCTTGCAAGCTCGTTTGACATAATCTCACCGAGTGGGCCCTAGAGTATCTATCCTACTATGCGGACTCGCAAATCCCGCTCTTGATCCCTCGTCTCAACATACTCCCTTCCGATACCCGAGAGGGACACCTTTATTGTCACACTGTTAAGATATGACGTTTGATGCAATCAAAGTATCTTTCAGGAATAGCAATAAGAGTTGATCTCACGGTCAAAGGCGTAATGACTACGTCCTACAAATATTGGGTATGTCCATCACGTCATTCCCCCAATGACATGACTCCATTGTCAACTGACATCAATGTCACATGATCGGGAAACCTCGATCATCAATTGCCCAATGAACTAGTTAGATATAGGCTACTAGGGACCTGGTTGTTTATCTACCACACGTGTATTAATGTTTCCACTTAATACAGTTATAGCATGGTATAAAACATATAATGAACAATTGAGATATGACGAATAAACTATCTTTATTAAGTGCCTCTAGGGCATATCTCCTTCAACTTTATCTAAGGGTATTTGTATTACTTACATTACACACATTGCCTAATGCAATTATCTGTTGCTTGCAACTTAATACTGAAAGGGGTGCGGACGCTAACCGGAAGGTGGATTATTAGTCATAGATGCGGTTGGAACGGTCTATGTATATTGTTGTAATGCCCAAATGAATCTCACACTAGACATCATAACTATAGTATATGCATCATTATGCACTTCTTTATTCTGTCAATTGCCCAGCTGTAATTTGTTTACCCGCATGTATGCTATTATTATTTATGGAGAGACACCACTAGTGAACTATGGACCCCGGTCCTTTTCTTTAAACTGATAAACAAACCTACTGCAATCCTGTTACTTTCATTCTCTGTAAACAAACTGTCGAGGAGTGACTCCCACGTAACAGGGGTAGTCTCACCCTGAAGAGAGGTTCGAAGGGGGGACTGAACACGGAGGTCTAACAACCCTCGAGAGGCTCGACGACGGTGCTCGTCGGTCCTGAAGAAGGACAATCACGCCAGAGATAGACACCAGCCCGTACCCAGGTTCACGGCCCTCAGGAGGAGGTAAAACCGCTACTCCTGCTTGTCTGTATTGCACTGTGAAGGTTACAGGACAATGAGCTTGCCGAAGGCTCTCTTGAGGCAGTTTGGTGCCTGGAGAGGGACACAAAGGTCGTCTTCCTCCTCCAGCCGCTGGCTATCCTACGTGCTTGGCTAGGGCTCCCTTGGGCTAGGAAGCATCCAGCTCGTTGGAGATCAACTGATGGAGCGATTGCGCGATTGGGCCATCCCCTTCTACGGTGGAGCTCCTGCTCCTTTTATAGGCGCCCCGGGCTCCGTCCTCGTGCTGGTGGGCTCCCACACGCCAGTCTCGTGGAGGAGCGGGAGTCCACCGCGGCTCGTCCATCCATGGACGCGGTCCATCCGTGCTAAAGTAGCGCGCCGTGGCCGACAGGCTGCAGGCGGTGCAGAGCGGCTCGCAGGCGCAGCAGAGGTCGTGGTGGAGCCCACGGTGACGATCTTCTTGGAGCGTTGCGCCGTCCAGCCGCTTTATCACCAAAGAGGAAAGTCCTGGCTGTCCTGCCGCAGGCGGCGCGGCTTTGTTGACTCCTTTATCACCAGAATGGCAACTGGGATGCTCGCGTCACCCTGCGGCTGCTGCAGGGGCCATGTGCGTCCTGCAGCGCTCGCTTAGCCGCGAAGTGTCTCCACAGGGCCGTGGTCGCCTGTGGAGGGGTTTTCTGCTGACTCCTCTCCAGGCGGGCAGTGCCTGGGGAGTCTCTTGAAGCGCAGGGTCCTCTTCAGGCCCTGGCGTCCTCTTCAGGCCCTCGAGCGGAGATGTCTCTCGAGGGTCTCTCCAAGCGGTATCTTGGTCCTTAGTCATTCCGTCAAAGATCTTCGCGGGCGAGGCCTGTAGGGAGTGGGCCGTGCATACCCCGGTCCTTACTGGGCCGACAGTAGCCCCCGGGCCCACGATGGGCACGACAAGGCCCGTTGGGTCCAGGCGAAGCGTTGTGGGGCCAATCCTGCGGGCCGGGCCGAGCCACGCGTCACTCCGGCGAGTAACGGTTGCGCACGATGTGGGACGTGCGTCGTGGGGGGTCCCACCACGCCCCGGTAACTGCTCCTTGATGAGGCATAAAGTCTCCGCGCCGGGGCAGGGAGCCGTTACTACTCCCACTTCTTCTCGTAGACGCCATCCGCACCGAGCTCTCCGCTCCTGCTCTCCGGCGCCCTCTTCTCCAGTTTCTCCAGCTTCTCCTCGCGCCGCACCCTCCTTTCTTCCGACGATGAGTCCGGCGAAGAACAAAGGCAAGGCGGCCGCGGGGTCTTCTTCGCAAGCGGCGCCCGCCGAGGTCGCGCACGACGCGGCATTGCTAGGTGTGCGCGTCAACGACAGGGCCCTCGACAAGGTCCGCTTCCTGGTGGCGGACCGGACCAATGAGCACGGCGCCACCGCGCTCAAGCCCGCGGCGCACGGGAAACGCCCGCGGGGGTTTTTCCCCGTCTTCCAGCACTGCGTCTCGGCGGGACTGGTGCCGCCCTTCTCTCCGTTCCTGGAGGCGGTGTTGGCCTTCTACCAAATCCAGCTGCTGCACCTCCACCCCAACTCCGTGCTCATCCTCGCCATCTTCGCCTACCTCTGCGAGGCGTACCTAGGCTTGGAGCCCACGGTGGACCTCTTCCGGTGCTTCTACGCGCTCCGGAGCACGGCGAAGAACGAGCGCTCTGGATGCGTCTCGTTCCGCATTGTGGACGGCATGGGGAGCGTCTACATCCCCATGTCGTGGAGCGAGGGCAAGGCCATCACCTCGGTGACGAAGAAGGTGGACGACTTCCGCCAGCGGTGGTTCTTCGTTGGGGTGGAGCAGCCATGCGCCTTCCTCGAGGTCCCCGACGCGCCGCCCGTGAAGAATTCGAACTGGGGCAAGGCTTCCTTCTGCGGCGCGCAGAACGTGATGCTGACGGGCCGCCTGAGCTACCTTCGGGAGGAAGGCCTCACGGGGCAGATCATCGTCGCGGACTTCGTGACGCGCCGCATTGCTCCTCTCCAGGCGCACTCGGTGCCAATGTGGATGTACTCCGGCCCCCAGGACAAGATGCGGCTCCACCGCAAGGACAACGACAAGGACGCGGTCGACAACGTCCTGTCTGCGCTCTTCATCAACCCAGCGGTGCCCGCCATGGACGAACTCCCGATCACGTTCCGGCCTCTGCACCAGTGCAACATGACCGAGCGCCTGGCCATTCTGGTGGGGATGCCTCCTTACACCCCGTCAGGCCCTGCGGGGAAGAAGGTGCCTGTGCCGGTGGTGCATGAGGCGGAGGGAGCAGAGACGCCCTCTGCCTCAGGAGCTGGGCAGGGCGAGGAGGAGGCCGCGGCGGGGGAGGAGTCCTCTTCGAGGGCCGGGCCCCTTGCTGGCGAGATTTGCGACATCTCGTCAGGCGATGATGAAGACGCCTTCGTGGTGGCGCCCGCGCGCCGTGCGGAGGAGGAGGAGGCCGAGGAGGAGACCTCTGACGAGGAGGCCTTGCTAGGGCGTCGCGAGCCCCGGTCCAAGGCGGCCAGCGACAGGCCTGGCGCGAGGCCCTCCGACGTCCCTTCCAAGAGGAAAGCCGAGGCGCCTCCGGAGGGGTCAGGTGCTAAGGCCAAGCCCTCCTGGCGCTCGCCAGGCTTGGCGTGGGTCGACACCGGCGCCAAGGAGTCCGGGTAAGTACCTTTAACTGCTGATTGCTTGATTATTGTACTCTTCTTTTCATGATTCTGATAATCACCCCCTGATTCTTGCCAGCGACCTTGTGCCCGCGAAGCGCCGTAGGCTTCGCAAGGCAGCGGAGGTGAAGGGAACTGCGGCAGAGGCCGTGGCTGAAGAGGCCGCGAGGCCTGTGGAGACGGCCTTCTCAGGCCCAACCGAAGAGGCGCCTCAAGCGGAGGTAGCTGAGCCTCTGGCGGGGGCGGCAGCGCCTCAAGCGGAAGCCACTGCACCGCCCCCCGAGCCGTTGGTGATGGAGGCGCAGGAGGAGCGGGCGGCCAGCCCTCCTCGAGCTCCTACCCCGCCTCGCGCGGCTACGCCGCCGCGTGAGCCGACTCCGGCTCGCGAGGCTACGCCACCGCGCTCAGCCACGCCTCTCGCGCAGCCAGATGCCGGGACAGACCAGGGCCCGCCAAGCGCGGGCGCCTCTGCAGGGGGAGCTCCTTCGTCTCCGCCACGCCCCGCAGCGGGGGGCGAGGCGCAAGAGGCGACGCGACAGGGCGACGAGAGCGGCGAGACCAGCCTGGGCGCGGCAAAGGACGGGGAGCAACCTAGCCCCAGGCACGCCCAGGGGCCTCGTTCTCCAGGTTTGACGCCGGGGCCGGGCCTTCCACGCAACGCGGCCTGGTCCTTAGTAGCTGGGACTGGAGCAAGGGGCACCGCGAGGTGGCCTTCCGCTTGGTGAGGGAGTCCCTGGAGGGGCTGGAGGCGCAGCTCGCCTTCGAGGATGCCCAGCTCGCCCAGCAACGTGGCGAGCTTGCGGAGGCTTGGAGGCGCTTCCATGCTGCTGTTGAGGCCCGCCGCCAGGAGGATCTGGCCCTCCAGGCTGCACGCGAGGAGGCCATCCGCTTTGCCAAGGAGGTCCGGGAGGGGGCCGCCCGCGACGCAGACGAGCTCCTTGCCCCCCTCCAGGACGCGCGCGACGCGGCCGCCGATCTCCTCGCGGAGGTGAAGGCCGAGCGCGAGGCTATGGAGGGCTCGCTGGCGCAGAAACGCCGCGAGGTGTCCCAGCTGGAGTCCCAGCTCCTCTCCGCCCACCGGGCCGCGCAGGAGACTCTGGAGGAGGATCGCAAGAGCCTGGCCGAGCGCGAGCGACAGCTGGCCTCCAGGGAGAAGGACGTGGAGCAGCGTGACGAGCAGCGGCTCCAGGCAGAGGCCGAGCTAGCCACTAAGCGCGAAGAGCTCGAGGCGCGCGAGGGAGACCTGGCTCAGGCGCTCCAGAGGCATGACGAGAACGTCACCGCCCAGAAGCAAACCCTGGAGCGCTTCCAGCAGCGGTTTGCCGAGAAGAAGCAGGAGGCGGAGGCGGCCCTCGCGGAGCGCGAGAAGGAGTTCAGGCGGACCACCTCCAAGGAGTACCGCTTCAAGGCCAAGCACACCGCTGATGCCAAGCGGATCGCGGAGCTTGAGAAAGCCAACTCCAAGCTCGAGGTCCGCCTCCAGCGCGCCAAGGATGCCTATCGCCAGGCTGAGGAGGGTCGCAGGGCGGCTGTCCTGGAGCTGGACGCCCTCGTCAAGGACGTGGAGGGGCAGGCGGGCTCGGCGGCCAAGCAGGTGACGGAAGCCGTGGACACCGCGCAGGCGGCTCGCGTGCTCACGAAGCAGCGGGAGCGCATGTTCCAGGCGCTGGTGGCCAGAGGCAATGAGCTTGCAGCTCAGCTTGGCGCGGAGGCTCCGCTCACTGAGGCTCGCGGTCGTGGCGACGCTGCCATGTACCTGGTCTACTTCGACCAGCTCTTCACGGCCCTCGAGAGCCCCGTCGCCGATCTCCGCGAGGTGATTGAGGTCGAGAGCCGCCAGCTTCTGGAGGTGGTTGTCGACCGCATCTTCACCAACCTCCGGCTCCTCTCGCCCGGCTTCGACCTCTCCACGGTGACCGAGGCGCGCCCGGCCGGGGAGGCCTTGCGGGTCTCCAACTCCCTCCGCGAGCAAGTCGAGGCCTTCTGCAACCGCTTCAAGCGTGCGGAGGTGGCTGCGGAGGACAGCGAGGAGGAGGCTGCCCCTGCCGAGGAGGAAGGCGCTGAGGAGGAGGAGCGTGCTGGCGCGGACTCCGCCTGAGCCTTGATTATCGCGCCTTTGAGCGCTTGTATCTGAGACAGTTTTTATATTCAGACACTGCATATTTTGGGCATGTAATATACTCCTTAAGCTTATTTGTGTTAACTTGTTTGCCCCTCGAGAGGCCTTTTCTGCCTTGTTTTCATGTCTATGTTTTCTCTGCGTCGTTAGGACCCATCTCTTCGCGCTATGACTCCGCCGCTGCGGTATGCTAGAGCAATGACTCAGCAAGGCCGGGGGGAGTTTAAGGCTTGGAGAGGTAAGAGCCCTGAGTCGCGATGCTCAAGTGCCCTCCTTTGACGTGCGAGTAGCCCATGAAGCACAAGGGAGAACGAAATCGCTCGAGGGACAAACGTGCGCTTGGGGAGAAAAGGCTCTCGAGTCACAGGTGTAGGACTTAGCTTCTCGAGGCTTTTGCCCTGTAGAGGTTTTTTAGCCTGGCGAGGAGGTCCTCTTCAAGGGTTTTTCCCTGCCGCCTCCTCAGGCTTGTAGAGACGCTTGTTCTCTGTAGATGTTAGAGGGGCAAACCCAAACGCTTGTGCACGGTACAAGGGACTAATGCGCGCTTACCTCAGGCGTTCCTTGCGAGGAGAGAGAGTACCAAGGTCCTTTGTAGAGATGGCGTGTTTGTGAGGGCCTGCCCTCCAGCCAGAGCTCGGATCCTTGGGTTTTGCAGTGCTGCTGGTGTGTCATTTGAGGCACTGGCACCGTACTCAGCCCCCGCTCGCGAGGTGCGCATGTGGAGAGATATAAGTGCCCATTTTCAACAAAGAAAATAATGCTGGAATAAAACTCACCACCAAAATATTACATAGCGGCGCCGTAGCGCATAGTTCACTTAGGAACGAAAATGGCGCCTGAGCGCAAAGTTCACTTGGAACGAAAATCGGTTCATTACACTTGGGTTTGCCAAACTAACGTTCCTTCCATGTCGAGGCATGGGGACCACCCATTAGTGGCAGAGGTTCACTGCGGCCTGCGGGGGCTCATTTGCAGGAGAGCTCGGAGGGCTGGGCCTCGGGAGAAGCTTTGAGAAGCTTGGAGGTGAAGCCGTGAGCTTCCCTCTAGAGACAAAAAATGCCTGGCGTGACTATGATCACGGGTAAAACTTGCGCAGATGCGCGATGTTCCACGGGTTCTTGACGGGGATGCCGTCTTCGGTCTGGAGGCGTACTGCGCCAGGCCTGGCGACGTGGGAGACCCTGTAGGGGCCTTCCCACATCGGCGAGAGCTTGTGGAGGCCTTCCCTGGAGAGGATTCGCCTGAGGACGAGGTCGCCCGCCTCAAGGGTGCGTGAGCGCACATGGCGGCTGTGGGGACCCCGGACTAGCTGTCCGAAATACCCGATTATGCTTAACACAACGATCCCGTGATCAGTCTGTCGTTGCACATAATCCGAACTGAATACCAAAGTTTACATCCATTACAATACCGAATTAAAGTCTTACATAAACGGTCGTTTAGACCAAATCTTACATAGGTGCCTTCAAGGGCCAAACCAAAACAATCAGCGGAAATTACGGCGTAGTAGACATCATATCCTAACAACGACCCGACAGGCAGTCGACTTATGAAGATCCCTAGTTCGCATAGAAGTCGCCATACTCCTCCTTGGCGTAGTTCTCCTCCATGTCTGGCTACGACAATAGCCTGGGACGAAACCATTATGAGTACATTTGATTGTACTCGCAAACTACTCCAACATGAGTATGCACTAGTCTCATTTTTAGTTTCATACCTTTATTTATTTAAAACCTCTCTATATCTTTGTTGAAGAAGGTAAGAAGAATTTTATAACTACTCTTAACATAATGTCCCATTTTATTAGTTCTCCAAAACTCCTCCTTTTTCTGGCCATGACCCGTCAGGGTTCATGGTCTCCAACAACCTCATACCGATCCGTTGGTATAGGTGTATGGATCATTCTCCACTTCCTTTTCTTTTTAAAACTCAACTCTTTTCCAAAACTTGCACATGGTCAAAGTAGGGTCTCTCAACTGTCCATATCCGAGGACTCGGCTATTCGAATAGTTTTACACTCTGCAGAGGTAGCACGCTTTTCCCACATCCATCCGGTAACTCATCGTGTCTGCCACGTCTCGCCATACAAGGTGTATGCGAAGTTGAGACACCGATCCTAGTCTGTCCTTTGCTCATGCTAGTATAGGACCCTGCCCATATGATATTTTCCATCAACACTTAACCCAGCCCGTCGGGATCTAAGTGTGAGGACTCATAGTTTTGTCTGGCGGTGTATAGGGGACATCCTTCTATCCTCCTCCTTATCTTTTCATAGAGTTTGAGCGAGGACCCAGGTCAGGGGTAGTTCATCAAACCATCCCCTCATGCATAACGGAGTCATCTCCGTGGATGAGGTATCCCCTACTAATATGAGCAAACTATATGACCAAGCCCTTTCCCATATGTGGGTAAATGTGGTCGCACAGGGTATTGGCTGATTGACGTAAGTACAAAGACACAATGTGCGTTTTATCAAAACCACCATTCTCCTTTTCTCCACTTCAACACCAACATCTCGGTGCTTCATAGCCACACAGGTTTTCAAAAGGGTTTTGAATAAAACAATCTTTGTTTTTCCCATCCTATAATTTATCTTGTATTTCTACATAGGGTGGCAAAATAATTTCCATATACTTTTTGAAAAGGGCTTTTAGAAAATCTTTGTCTTAAAAGTAAATCTGTTTCTAAGAATGAATGCATGTATTAGGGTGCAAGCTCAGAGAGTAGCTTGCCTTGCTCGGCAAAGTGTTCTTGGTCTTGGTCTTCGGGTTCCACGAACTCCTCTTCCTCGATAAACCCGACAACGGTCTCGTCTATTTCACAATCAAACAAATACAAACAATCACTAACCTACTCAATCAATCATCACAACAATACAACCTTAAATGCTCTAGATAGCCACTTCATACATCAAGCAATACAATTTGGTTTTAATTTAATTGAGTTAACCATTATTTACTTATGTCTTAATTATGGCAGAAACTAGTTGAACATGTTTAATTACATATCTCTAGTTATGTTGGTCACAAAAATACAAACTAAACTTCTACAGAAAGCTATTGATGTGTAGAAGACAACATGATTGGATTTGGGTCAATTGGAGTTACCAAACTCCCTACACAATGGTTTGAATCCAGAAGTTTAATAATCAAGTTTTAGCTACTAATTAAGTTATGTTGATCTAAAAATTAAATCCTCCTAGGGGTAACTAACCATGACTAAATGTGACCCGATAAAATTAGTCTTAACTCATTTGGCCTAACAGAGTATCAGAAACAAACAAGTTTAGATTTTAAACCTTATTTGGTATTTTTAATGCTATATTTTTATTATTTATCCAAATGAGGTGAAACCACTTGGGTTGGTTAGACAATTTCATAAGCTACTCAGAACAGTTGAGTTTGGTTTATTTGGAGTTCTAAAACTCGAGATATTGAGTGTCAAAGTTTGAATCCAGTACTGATTTTTCTGAGAAAAATAAATTGGAAATTCTAACTGTTACGGATAATGTTGAGAATCCTGACGGGTGGGGTCCACTCGTCAGTGACTCAACAGAAAACGATTCGCGCGCTGGAAATGTTTAAAAGTCTGACGTGTGGGGCCCGCGGGTCAGCGACTCACAGCACGAACCGTTACGCGGCCGTGGATCTGAGATCCAACGGCCGAGATTGAGCGCGTCGGCGACGACCTAAATCGGGCGGCGCCGCGGCTCCGGTGACGGCGAGGTTTGCAATTGCTCACCTAGGGGGCTCGGGAGGGCGTGCTGGCGGTGCGGATCGACGGCGGCGACTCGGGGAAGGTCGTGGGACGAGCGGCGCGTGCTGGGGTGGCTCCAATCGGCTGCGGCGAGTAACTTCTCCTCCGCGGCCGCGCTCCGACTCCGGCGAGGTCTCCGCGTCGCTCCTGGGCACGAAACAGAGGGGAGAAGAGAGCGGGTGAGCACGGGGTTCATGGGGAAGGGGGTGCGGCCAGAGAGGAGAGAAGGGGGAGGGCAGCACGGCCTGGCCGTGGTCGTCGTCTACCTCGGGCACGGCGAGCTCGAGCAGAACCACGGGCGGCAGGGGCTTCGCGGCTACGGCTCCGCCCTCCTGGCGGTGCACGAGAGGCGGTGGTGTGAGGGGGAGAGGCAGTGGGGATGTGTGGAGAAATGGCGAGGCTCGGGCGGGTTTATAAAGCTAGCGGCCGGCGCACGGTGAACTGGGCTCAGGGGGCACCAGGGGTCGTGCCAGCTCGCCGTAGGGGCGGTGTGGGGTGCGGCTACGCTGTGGGGTGGCCAGGGAGCAGAATGGGGCCGTGGGGAGGCGTGGAGGAAGCTCGACAGGGGGGACGCCCTGGCGTGCTCTGGGAGGGCTCGGGCGGTGCGCGGCGCGCACTGGTCACGGCGATTCTCCGGCGGGGGTGGGTTCCTGCGGCTGTGGTGCGGCGGGAGAGGGGGCAGCGAGGTGAGGGAGAGAGGGGGGGGCCTGGCACGGGCCAGCACGGCGTTGCCACCTCCGTGGCCGGGCGCGACATGGCGACGGCGAGCACGGGCGCGTGCAAAGGGGGAGAGGGGGGGCACGTTGAGGCGCCGCTGTCCGTGTCCAAGGGAGCAGAAGAGCGAGGGAGAGAGGGGGGGGCACGGCGCGGGGTCACCACGTCGTCGACACCCCTTCCTCCACCGCGCCGACCACGGCGACGTGGGCACGGCTGCCTGTCCCCTGGCGGCGCCCACCAGGTGTTCGGCGAAATGCCTGAACCAAAAATAATTTCTAATTTTTGGATTTTATTTTCATAATTTGCTTCACACATGTTTGTCAAGTTTTGTGGTGCTATTTGATTATTTATATGGGCAAGTGCATCATAACACATCTTGTGATTTGAATAAGATAAAGAAAGAAGTAGAATTTGAATTTAGGTTTTTGAAATTAATATTTGGAGAGGGAAAAGTTGAGGGAATAAAATGGGAGTGTTCATTTTATCACTCCACTGAATTAGGTTTGAAAAAAATGAATTTCCCATTTTGAGAAATAGTGTGACACTTGTCACATTGTTTTTATGGTTTTATGTTTTGGTTTGTTTATTTTCTTTTCTTCAAGTTTTTAATTAGAGCTACAACCAACACATTCACAAGAACCAATGATCACAAGCAACAATATGAAATCAACACCTATTAATTCATAAAAAGTTTTTGTTGGCCCACATTTTTGATATAATAATTCATGATATTATTTTGGGATGTTACAGATCCTTCCCCCCTTAAAATAAATCTCGTCCCGAGATTTTCTAGGTTTGGGCACTAAAGAGGTTTGGGAATTCGCTTCTAAGATAGTCTTCGCGTTCCCAAGTTGCTTCATCTTCTGAATGGTTAGTCCACTGGACTTTGTAGAACTTGATCGCGCGCCTTCGGGTAAGGCGAACATCTTCGTCGAGAATCTTGATGGGTCTCTCACGATAAGTAAGATCTTGATTCAGGTCGATGGAAAGGTGGTCGATGTTTTTGAAAACATCAGGCTGGTCAGGAACTTCAAGACATTTCCGGAGCAAGGAAATGTGGAAGACATCGTGATAATCTGCTAACTCTTGGGGCAACTCTAGTTGGTAAGACACTTCTCCTCGACGGGCAATGATCTTAAAGGGTCCAATATACCTTGGCGCTAATTTTCCTTTGACATGGAAACACTGCATTCCTTTAAGGGGTGTCACTCGGAGATAGACATAATCTCCGATACTGAAGGTGACATCACGACGCTTGGGATCAGCGTTACTCTTCTGACGGGACTGGGCAGTTTTAAGACGCTCACGGATAAGTTGAACTTGTTCTTCAGCCTCACGGAGGGTATCTGGTCCAAACAATTTGCCTTCTCCGGTGTCGGACCAATTCAGGGGCGTACGACACTTCCTGCCGTAAAGGGCTTCAAAAGGGGCCATTTGCAGACTAGACTGGTAACTATTGTTATAGGAGAACTCTGCAAATGGAAGACAATCTTCCCACTTGGATCCATAGGATAGAACACACGCGCGAAGCATGTCCTCTAATATCTGGTTCACTCTCTCAGTTTGGCCTCCGGTCTGTGGATGATAAGCCGTGCTAAATGCTAACTTGGTTCCGAGTGCTTCGTGTAGGGCTTTCCAGAACCTTGAGGTGAACTGTGTGCCTCTATCCGATACAATCTTCTTAGGCACACCATGCAGGCTTACTATTCTGGAAATATACAGGTCTGCTAACTGATTTCCCCGATAGGTGGTATTGACGGGAATGAAATGGGCAACCTTGGTCAGTCTATCAACGATGACCCAAATTGAGTCATGGCCTCGGTTGGATCTTGGAAGTCCGGTGATAAAATCCATTCCAATCTCATCCCACTTCCACTCGGGGATTCTCAAGGGTTGGAGCAATCCAGCGGGTCGCTGATGTTCAGCCTTGACTCGCTGACAGATATCACACTTGGCTACAAAAACACCAATCTCTCGCTTCATTCCGTGCCACCAAAATCTTTCACGAAGGTCTTGGTACATTTTGGTTCCGCCGGGGTGGATTGAATAGGGGGTCTCGTGGGCCTCCTTTAGGATTAACTCCTTAAGTTCCGTGTTATTGGGGACACAGATACGACCATTGAATCTCAACACTCCTTCAGCATCTTCGGTAAAACCGGGCGCTTTACCGAGAGAAATCTTCTTTTTAATTCCATCTATGCTCTCATGACCTTTTTGGGCTTCCTTGATTTGATCTATCAGGGTTGGGGCTAACTCTAAATTGGCGAGATAACCGCGGCTAACAAGCTCTAGTCCAAAATCTTTGAACTCTTTGAACAGGGCTGGCTGTTCGGCTTGGATCAAGGCATTCAGGGTGCAGGGTTTGCGACTAAGGGCATCGGCAACTACATTAGCCTTTCCGGGGTGGTAATGGATACCAATGTCATAATCTTTGATTAATTCCATCCACCTTCTCTGTCGCAGATTTAACTCCTTCTGGGTGAAGATATACTTCAAGCTCTTATGATCCGTATAGATCTCGCAACGATGTCCCGCAAGATAGGAACGCCACGTCTTCAGAGCAAGAACAACAGCGGCTAACTCCAGGTCATGGGTTGGGTAGTTCTCTTCATGCGGTCGCAACTGCCGGGACAGATACGACACCACCTTGCCTTCTTGCATCAGAACGCAACCAAGTCCGAGGCGTGATGCATCGCAATACACGTCGAAACTCTTGGTGACGTCTGGCATAATCAGGACGGGGGTTGAGGTCAGTCTCTTCTTCAATTCCTGGAAACTCTCTTCACACTTCTGAGTCCATTCAAACTTCTTGTCCTTTTTCAGCAGTTGGGTCAGGGGTTTGGCTAGACTGGAGAATCCTTCAACGAACTTGCGGTAGTAACCCGCTAGTCCGAGAAAGCTTCGGATTTCCGTCACACTAGTTGGGGCTTCCCAGTCCACAATGGCTTGGATCTTCTCTGGGTCAACAGAAATTCCTCCCGCAGACACAACATGTCCGAGAAATGCCACCTTACTGAGCCAAAACTCACACTTGCTAAACTTGGCATACAATTGGTGTTCTCGGAGGGTTGTTAAGACTAGACGCATGTGTTCAGCATGTTCTGCTTCGGTTTTGGAGTAAATAAGGATGTCGTCGAGGAAAACTACCACGAACTTGTCAAGATACTCCATGAAGATCTTGTTCATGAGATTCATAAAATAGGCTGGGGCATTGGTCAGACCAAAGGACATTACGGTGTATTCAAACAAACCGTAGCGGGTGGTGAAGGCGGTCTTGGGAATGTCTGCCTCTCGGATTTTTAACTGATGATATCCTGACCGAAGATCGATCTTGGAAAAGACTCGGGCTCCGTTCATTTGATCGAACAGATCCTCGATCTTTGGAAGGGGATACTTGTTCTTAATGGTCACATCATTTAACTTGCGATAATCCACACACAGGCGTGTGGTACCGTCTCTCTTGTCCACAAAAATAATGGGTGATCCCCAAGGTGAAGCGCTTGGGCGAATAAGTCCTTTGCTGAGCA
Source organism: Poa annua (assembly GCA_026929855.1). Lineage (NCBI taxonomy): Eukaryota > Viridiplantae > Streptophyta > Magnoliopsida > Poales > Poaceae > Poa > Poa annua. The sequence continues at coordinate 22,199,028 of CM049439.1, read as the reverse complement.
TATCTGCTAACTGCTTCTTCAATTCAACCAACTCTTCCGGATTCATCCGATAAGGCCTTTGGGATATAGGGGCTGTTCCTGGGATAAGTTCAATGATGAACTCAATATCCTGGTCTGGCGGCATACCAGGCAATTCTTCAGGGAAAACATCTCGGAACAGGTGGACAACACGGATCTCATCTAGGGTGGGTCGAGCTATGCTCTCATGGCATCCTGGTTGGGGTCGACTGGTTTCTGACACATACTCCACTTCTACTTCTTTGTCGGTGGTGAGGGATACAGCTCTTCTGGCGCAGTCAATTCGACCACGGTATTTGGCTAGCCAATTCATACCAAGTATAACATCTATACCTTGGGTTCCTAGAATGATTAAGTCGACTAGAAACTTTTCCCCTTTGATCTCAAGGGAAACGTCCGGGCAAAACGACTTGGTATCTATGGTGGATTCTGGGATTCGGATGACCATGGGTTTGGGTAAGAGGTTTCCGACTAAACCTCCCTTAGCAACAAATTCTTGGGTAACAAAGGAATGGGTAGCACCAGAATCAAACAGAACTGTTGCAGGTACTGAGTTGACAAGGAACGTACCCAGCACAACATCTGGCGCATCCATGGCCTCTTCAGCATTGATGTGGTGCAGACGTCCCTTGGCAACAGCAACATTTCCGCGGGGTGCGGGGTTCTTGCCATTTCCATTATGGCCTTGGCCATTGTTCGGTGTCTGTGCACCGGGGCGTGGACCATTCTTCTTAGGATTGGGGCATTCTCTGGAGTAGTGACCCTTAGTGCCACAATCAAAGCAGACAACATTGGCATTGCGATTGAAGTTGTTAGAGTTCCCTCCGGGACGGGTGTTGTTATTGGGGTGGTTGAAGTTGTTTGGGTTGTTTGGGCGACTAGGGTAATTGGGGCATGGAGTTTGTGGTGGTCGATAGGCTGGCTTGGGGTTTTGTGGGAAAGTGCGAGGCTTCTGGCTGCTCGAACCTTCCTGGGCAATCATTCTCCTCTTACGACCTTCAAACATAGACTTGCGCTTGGTCTCCAGCTGGATGGCTTTGTCCACAAGTGACTCCAAATCAACAAAGTCATGGATAACCAAAGCACACTGCAACTCATCATGAAGTCCATTCATGAAACGCTCCATCTTCTTCCCCTCGGTGTCGGTGTCATTAGGAGCATACCGAGACAAGTCAGTGAACTCATCCAGATAACCGACCACATCTCTACTTCCCTGCCGCAACTTGCGGAATTCATCCTTCTTCCTCTCAATGAGTCCGCCGGGAATGTGCTTCGTGCGGAACTTCTCCTGGAACTCAACCCAGTTGATAACATGACCAGCTTGCTGGAGAGCCTTGGTAGCTTCCCACCAAGACCGTGCAGGTCCTGCAAGATAGTGGGTTGCATACAGCACTTTCTCAGGTTCTCCCACGGCTGCAACTTCCAGGTTGTTGTTAATGGTGCGAAGCCAATCATCGGCCTCTAGTGGGTGAAGTCCCTTGGAATAGGTGGGTGGGTTGGTCTTCTGAAAATCGCTCAAAGTGGACCGCTGATTTCCTTCACCATTGCCATTGCCATTGTTGTTGTTGTTGTTGTTGTTGTTGTTGTTGTTGTTGTTGTTGTTGTGAGCGGCAGCGATCTGCTGCAGGGCAGCGATATGAGCTTGACGCTCTGCCCGGGCAGCTTGGCGTTCTTCCATGATAAGCGCAAGAAGTTGGGCGGTGGTTGGTTCCGGTGGTGGTGGTGGCCCTCCATCCGTGTTGGAGCGACGAGTGTCCACCATCCTGAAGCACACCGGGTATAAGGGGCAAGGCAAAAGGTTTTGACCAAAGGAAAAAGGTTGGTTTCGCGTAGTGGTTGATTAATTAAGGATTATAAAATATTTTACACAAGACTAACACACTTATATAGTACAACCATCACATCAAGAGTTCACCACATCAAGCTTACAACATTGTCCTTCAGCTAATGTACATAGTACAAGGTTTCCAAAAGAACCACTACTTCGACTCGACTAGCGATAGGGGGTCAACCTAATCCTGCGGTAGTACTCCAGTCACTCGCCTACTGAGGTGGAACCTCAGGCTCTGCTGCGTCAGCGTCGGACTGGTAGGGTGGCTCCTCTGGGTCCTCCTCCTCGTCATCGAGAACTGCCTCGAGTGGCTCCTCCTCCTCGTCCTCTAGTTCCTCCTCGTCATCCTCCTGCTCATAGCCCATCTCCTCCAGGTAGTCGTCATCGTCACTGAGGAAAGCGTTGTTCTCCTTGCGGAGATCCTCGCCCTCCTCCTCCATCTCGTCGGTACGGAGCTCCAGATCCTCGATCATCTCGTCCTGCTCTGCCATCTTCTTGCGGAGCTTCGCTATGGTCTTCCTCAGCAGGGTCCTCTTCTTGAGAAGAGCGACCTTCTCCTTCTTCAGCTGTGCCTCACTCTCGCGACTCTCCTTGAGCGAGATGCGCTCAAAGCGAGACCGAAGTCTAGCGCACATCAGATCCTCCTGGGTGCGAAAGAGCATAATCTCCATGTCCAAGATGTACTCTCCGAACGTCGGGTGTAGAGGGGACCGAATAGGGTGTCCATCGACGGTGCGCCTTCCGTAGAACTGGAAACGAGAGTTCACCAGCTCCGCCTTGTGCTCCTCACAAAGTCGGGCTAGCATCCGCTGCATGGCGCGACACAGTCCGTCTTCCCAGTGGACGTCCATGGTGGTAAAGATGAGTGTCCTGAATCCGGGGGACTTGATGTTTCCGCAAACAGACGCCTCGACCAACCAAGACAGGTTCCCGTTGCCGAGAGTGTCCACCTGGGCTCCCTTAAACTCTGGAGTGGGGCGACCTAACAGCTTGCTCAACTCGAACAGGTCCTTCTCGAACATCAACTTGCCGTCCTTCTCAAGCTGAACGAACTCGGTGAAATGGATCGCCATCTACAATTTTTAGTCAAATTTTTAAGTTAGTGAGATGATAAGTGTATCAAAATTTTAAATGTAGTGAGGCAACAAGTGAGCAAAGTTTTTTTAAGTTTAATAGAATGACGAGTGTGCCAATTTGTTTTTAAGGATACCAGGGAAAGCGTAATATTTAGTGAGGGTAGAATTTTGCATAAGTGGGAGGATTAGAGATAAGCATTTTTCGAAAATACTTCATTCCTTTATTTTAGAATTTAACTTTTTGTAACACCTACCTAGCGACCATGCTAATCTAAGGCTCCTAAAGTCGACCTGGCTCTGATACCAGCTCTGTGGGGACCCCGGACTAGCTGTCCGAAATACCCGATTATGCTTAACACAACGATCCCGTGATCAGTCTGTCGTTGCACATAATCCGAACTGAATACCAAAGTTTACATCCATTACAATACCGAATTAAAGTCTTACATAAACGGTCATTTAGACCAAATCTTACATAGGTGCCTTCAAGGGCCAAACCAAAACAATCAGCGGAAATTACGGCGTAGTAGACATCATATCCTAACAACGACCCGACAGGCAGTCGACTTATGAAGATCCCTAGTTCGCATAGAAGTCGCCATACTCCTCCTTGGCGTAGTTCTCCTCCATGTCTGGCTACGACAATAGCCAGGGACGAAACCATTATGAGTACATTTGATTGTACTCGCAAACTACTCCAACATGAGTATGCACTAGTCTCATTTTTAGTTTCATACCTTTATTTATTTAAAACCTCTCTATATCTTTGTTGAAGAAGGTAAGAAGAATTTTATAACTACTCTTAACATAATGTCCCATTTTATTAGTTCTCCAAAACTCCTCCTTTTTCTGGCCATGACCCGTCAGGGTTCATGGTCTCCAACAACCTCATACCGATCCGTTGGTATAGGTGTATGGATCATTCTCCACTTCCTTTTCTTTTTAAAACTCAACTCTTTTCCAAAACTTGCACATGGTCAAAGTAGGGTCTCTCAACTGTCCATATCCGAGGACTCGGCTATTCGAATAGTTTTACACTCTGCAGAGGTAGCACGCTTTTCCCACATCCATCCGGTAACTCATCGTGTCTGCCACGTCTCGCCATACAAGGTGTATGCGAAGTTGAGACACCGATCCTAGTCTGTCCTTTGCTCATGCTAGTATAGGACCCTGCCCATATGATATTTTCCATCAACACTTAACCCAGCCCGTCGGGATCTAAGTGTGAGGACTCATAGTTTTGTCTGGCGGTGTATAGGGGACATCCTTCTATCCTCCTCCTTATCTTTTCATAGAGTTTGAGCGAGGACCCAGGTCAGGGGTAGTTCATCAAACCATCCCCTCATGCATAACGGAGTCATCTCCGTGGATGAGGTATCCCCTACTAATATGAGCAAACTATATGACCAAGCCCTTTCCCATATGTGGGTAAATGTGGTCGCACAGGGTATTGGCTGATTGACGTAAGTACAAAGACACAATGTGCGTTTTATCAAAACCACCATTCTCCTTTTCTCCACTTCAACACCAACATCTCGGTGCTTCATAGCCACACAGGTTTTCAAAAGGGTTTTGAATAAAACAATCTTTGTTTTTCCCATCCTATAATTTATCTTGTATTTCTACATAGGGTGGCAAAATAATTTCCATATACTTTTTGAAAAGGGCTTTTAGAAAATCTTTGTCTTAAAAGTAAATCTGTTTCTAAGAATGAATGCATGTATTAGGGTGCAAGCTCAGAGAGTAGCTTGCCTTGCTCGGCAAAGTGTTCTTGGTCTTGGTCTTCGGGTTCCACGAACTCCTCTTCCTCGATAAACCCGACAACGGTCTCGTCTATTTCACAATCAAACAAATACAAACAATCACTAACCTACTCAATCAATCATCACAACAATACAACCTTAAATGCTCTAGATAGCCACTTCATACATCAAGCAATACAATTTGGTTTTAATTTAATTGAGTTAACCATTATTTACTTATGTCTTAATTATGGCAGAAACTAGTTGAACATGTTTAATTACATATCTCTAGTTCTGTTGGTCACAAAAATACAAACTAAACTTCTACAGAAAGCTATTGATGTGTAGAAGACAACATGATTGGATTTGGGTCAATTGGAGTTACCAAACTCCCTACACAATGGTTTGAATCCAGAAGTTTAATAATCAAGTTTTAGCTACTAATTAAGTTATGTTGATCTAAAAATTAAATCCTCCTAGGGGTAACTAACCATGACTAAATGTGACCCGATAAAATTAGTCTTAACTCATTTGGCCTAACAGAGTATCAGAAACAAACAAGTTTAGATTTTAAACCTTATTTGGTATTTTTAATGCTATATTTTTATTATTTATCCAAATGAGGTGAAACCACTTGGGTTGGTTAGACAATTTCATAAGCTACTCAGAACAGTTGAGTTTGGTTTATTTGGAGTTCTAAAACTCGAGATATTGAGTGTCAAAGTTTGAATCCAGTACTGATTTTTCTGAGAAAAATAAATTGGAAATTCTAACTGTTACGGATAATGTTGAGAATCCTGACGGGTGGGGTCCACTCGTCAGTGCCTCAACAGAAAACGATTCGCGCGCTGGAAATGTTTAAAAGTCTGACGTGTGGGGCCCGCGGGTCAGCGACTCACAGCACGAACCGTTACGCGGCCGTGGATCTGAGATCCAACGGCCGAGATTGAGCGCGTCGGCGACGACCTAAATCGGGCGGCGCCGCGGCTCCGGCGACGGCGAGGTTTGCAATTGCTCACCTAGGGGGCTCGGGAGGGCGTGCTGGCGGTGCGGATCGACGGCGGCGACTCGGGGAAGGTCGTGGGACGAGCGGCGCGTGCTGGGGTGGCTCCAATCGGCGGCGGCGAGTAACTTCTCCTCCGCGGCCGCGCTCCGACTCCGGCGAGGTCTCCGCGTCGCTCCTGGGCACGAAACAGAGGGGAGAAGAGAGCGGGTGAGCGCGGGGTTCATGGGGAAGGGGGTGCGGCCAGAGAGGAGAGAAGGGGGAGGGCAGCACGGCCTGGCCGTGGTCGTCGTCCACCTCGGGCACGGCGAGCTCGAGGAGAACCATGGGCGGCAGGGGCTTCGCGGCTACGGCTCCGCCCTCCTGGCGGTGCACGAGAGGCGGTGGTGTGAGGGGGAGAGGCAGTGGGGAGGTGTGGAGAAATGGCGAGGCTCGGGCGGGTTTATTAAGCCGGCGGCCGGCGCACGGTGAACTGGGCTCAGGGGGCACCAGGGGTCGTGCCAGCTCGCCGTAGGGGCGGTGTGGGGTGCGGCTACGCTGTGGGGTGTCCAGGGAGCAGAATGGGGCCGTGGGGAGGCGTGGAGGAAGCTCGACAGGGGGGACGCCCTGGCGTGCTCTGGGAGGGCTCGGGCGGTGCGCGGCGCGCACTGGTCACGGCGATTCTCCGGCGGGGGTGGGTTCCTGCGGCTGTGGTGCGGCGGGAGAGGGGGCAGCGAGGTGAGGGAGAGAGGGGGGGGCCTGGCACGGGCCAGCACGGCATTGCCACCTCCGCGGCCGGGCGCGACATGGCGACGGCGAGCACGGGCGCGTGCAAAGGGGGAGAGGGGGGGCACGTTGAGGCGCCGCTGTCCGTGTCCAAGGGAGCAGAAGAGCGAGGGAGAGAGGGGGGGGGGGGGCACGGTGCGGGGTCACCACGTCGTCGACACCCCTTCCTCCACCGCGCCGACCACGGCGACGTGGGCACGGCTGCCTGTCCCCTGGCGGCGCCCACCAGGTGTTCGGCGAAATGCCTGAACCAAAAATAATTTCTAATTTTTGGATTTTATTTTCATAATTTGCTTCACACATGTTTGTCAAGTTTTGTGGTGCTATTTGATTATTTATATGGGCAAGTGCATCATAACACATCTTGTGATTTGAATAAGATAAAGAAAGAAGTAGAATTTGAATTTAGGTTTTTGAAATTAATATTTGGAGAGGGAAAAGTTGAGGGAATAAAATGGGAGTGTTCATTTTATCACTCCACTGAATTAGGTTTGAAAAAAATGAATTTCCCATTTTGAAAAATAGTGTGACACTTGTCACATTGTTTTTATTGTTATATGTTTTGGTTTGTTTATTTTCTTTTCTTCAAGTTTTTAATTAGAGCTACAACCAACACATTCACAAGAACCAATGATCACAAGCAACAATATGAAATCAACACCTATTAATTCATAAAAAGTTTTTGTTGGCCCACATTTTTGATATAATAATTCATGATATTATTTTGGGATGTTACAGCGGCTGTGGTAGCGTCGCAGGTCTTGCTGGTACCCCGCCGCCCTGAGGGCGGCCTGACGGCGCAGTCCCTCGAGGAACAGCAGGTCATCGTTGTGAAGGCCCTCTTGGGTGTCCTCATTGAAGGCAAGGACCCGTGGTGATCCATGCTTGATTTCCGCAGGAAGGACTGCCTCAGCTCCGTAGACCAGGGCGAACGGCGTTTCGCCTGTAGGCCTTGAGGAAGTTGTGCGTATGGACCAGAGCACCGAAGGGAGCTCGTCGATCCAGCCCTTGCCGTGGCCCTTGAGGATGTTGAAGCTCCTGGTCTTGAGGCCCTTGAGGACCTCTGCGTTTGCTCGCTCGGCTTGACCGTTGCTACGTGGGTGAGCCACCGAGGCGAAGCAGACCTTGACGCCAAGCTTATCGCAGTAGGCTACGTGGAAGATGCCGCTGGTGAATTGCGAGCCATTGTCGGTGATGATGCGGTTGGGCACGCCGAAGCGGCAGACCAAGCTCCTGATGAATTTCACCGCGGCCCCCGCTGGTATGGTGCGTACTGGCTCAACTTCGGTCCATTTGGTGAATTTGTCGATGGCCACGAAGAGGAAACAGTAGCCCCCCTGCGACCTTGGGAAGGGGCCCAAGATGTCCAGCCCCCAGACCGCAAACGGCCAGGAGAGCGGGATGGTTTGAAGCCCTAGCGCCGGCTGATGAATTTGCTTGGCGTGGAATTGGCAGGCGTCGCAGGTTTGCACAATGGCGACCGCATCTTCAAGCACTTGAGGCCAGTAGAAGCCGCTCCTGAAGACCTTGCCTGCGAGGGTGTGCGCACACTAGTGGTGGCCGCACTCCCCGCTATGGATGTCCTCGATCAGCTCTCGGCCTTCCTCAGGAGGGACGCACTTGAGCGCGATACCATTTGGGCGCTTGCGGTAGAGGTTTCCCTCGAGGATGCAGTAGGATTTCGCCTGTCGAGCGATTCGCTCTGCGTCAGCATCTTCTTCAGGGAGGATTCCTTTCACCAAGTAGTCCTTGAGCTCGACAATCCAGCCTGAGGCCTGGCGGGTTGCCGTCAGCAACAGGCGCTCCCCTGTGCTGGGACCGCAATCGGGTGCCCCAGACTCAGGAGGCGGTGGGAGTGCTTCGTCTGCGCTTGCGGCTGTGACCTCTCGAGGCTGCTTGATGGATGCCTTGGCGAGCCTCTCTTCAAAGACACCGGCCTGCTGGGGTTGCCTTCGCGAGGCCCGCTTGGCAATGTCGTCAGCCTCTTGGTTTTCTTTCCTCGGGATGTGCATGAGCTCCATGCCCCTGAAGTGCTTCTCGAGCTTGCGGACCTCTTCGAGGTATGCGGCCATGTGGTCGTCTTTCGGCGTGTAGCTCTTGTTGGAGAAGTTGACGAGCAGCTGAGAGTCTCCCTTGACGAGTAGGTGCTTGACGCCTAGAGCGATGGTGGCCCTTAAGCCGGCGAGGAGGCCTTCATATTCGGCGATGTTGTTGGAGATCTTGTCGATCGTGAAGCACAGCTGGACAGCGTAGTATAGCTTGTCACCCTTGGGCGAAGTTAGGACGACGCCTGCTCCGCCATTGCGACAAGCGAAGGCTCCATCGAAGTGCATGGTCCAGTGGCTGGGCACCGTGTCTCCCGAGGGCTCGGCTTCTGCCTCGCGAGGCTCTTCAGGGCTTGGGTCGGTCCATTCGGCGACGAAATCGGCCAGCGCTCTTCCTTTTATGACCCTCGTGGTGTCGAAACGCAAGTTGAATGGCTGCAGCTCGATGTTCCATCCTGCGACGCGATCTGTGGCGTTGGGGTTGCGCAGGATTTGCTCCAGGGGGAAGGCGGTGACCACCGTGATGGGGTGGCCCTGGAAGTAGTGTCTCAGCTTCCTGGAGGCGATGAGGAGCGCGACGAGGAGCTTCTGCTGCATTGGATATCTCTCGCGAGCGTCCCGCAGCACTGTGCTGACGAAGTAAACGGGGTGCTCGACGAGGGTTGCCTGAGGTGGCGCAGCGTCAGCCCCCTGAGGAGGCTCTTCAGGGCCCTTGTCGAGATCCGCATGTGGAGGCGTCCCGACAGGGGTGGTGGGAGCAGGCTCGACTTGAGGCGGTGGGCCTGGCAGCGGGTCTGTGGAGGCTGCTCCTTCGACGGGGCCTCTGTCGGGGGGTTCTGGGCTTCGAGTGGCAGTGCTCTTCTTGGGGAGGACAGGCTCTTCCCTCTCGACCACCAAGACGGCGCTTGCGGTCAGAGGGGTGGCTGAGAGGTACAACTTCAGGTGCTCGCCTGCCCTGGGGGCCACCAAGACTGGAGGGCTAGCCAGATACTTCTTTAAGTCCTCGAAGGCTTTATCCGCCTCAGGGGCCCACTTGAATGTGCCCGATCTCTTCATGATCTTGAAAAATGGCAGGGCTCTCTCGCCAAATTTAGAGATGAAACGGCCCAAGCTGGCCATGCAGCCCGCTAAGCGCTGCATATCCTTGAGTCGGCGGGGAGGCTGCATTTGCTCTATGGCCTTGATCTTGTCAGGATTTGCCTCTATGCCACGGTGGGACACGAGGAATCCGAGGAGCTTGCCTGAAGGGACCCCGAAGACGCACTTGGCGGGGTTCAGCTTGATGTTCACCTTTCTCAGGCTGGCGAAGGTTTCCTCGAGATCCCTCAAGAGGGTGTCCCCCTCTCGAGACTTGACCACGATATCATCGACGTAGGCCTCGGCGTTTCTGCCCATCTGCGCCCCCAAGGCTATCCTCATGAGCCTCTGGAAGGTGGCTCCAGCGTTCTTCAGGCCGAAGGGCATGCATGTGTAGCAGTACACACCACAAGGGGTGAGGAATGCCGTCTTCTCCTCGTCCTCTTTAGCCATCTTGATCTGGTGATAACCAGAGAAGGCGTCCAGAAAACAGAGGAGGTCACAGCCAGCGGTGGAATCCACGATCTGGTCTATCCTCGGCATGGGGTATGGGTCCTTGGGGCAGGCCTTGTTGACATCGGTGTAGTCGATGCAGAGTCGGCCTCCTCCAGCGGGTTTAGGAACAACCACGCCGTTGGAGAGCCAAGTGGGGTGTGCGACTTCGCGGACGACGTTTGCCGCCTTGAGCTTCTCTACTTCCTTGACGATCAATGCTTGCTTCTCGGGGGCTTGCTTACGTGCTTTTTGCCTGACGGGGCGTGCGTCTGGACACACGGCTAAGTGGTGCTCGATCACCTCCCTTGGTACGCCGGACATATCTGACGGAGTCCATGCGAACATGTCAGAGTTTGCCCGAAGGAAGGCGACGAGCGCGCTTTCCTATTTGGGAGGCAGGGCAGCGCCTATGGTGACGCTAGCCCCCGAGCCTTCAGCCCCCGAGCTGGTGGTGTCCAGCAACACCTTCTTCGTGGCAGCTTGCTCCTGAGAGAACACTTGTTTCTTCTTCTTGGGCCTCTCGAGAGGCTCCATGTCCTCGTCAGCCGGGAACGCCATGGCGGCCGCCTTGTAGGCGCTCTCGACAGCGCGCGTGGCGTCCAGGATATGACCATGGATGGCAATGGTGCCAGCGCTGCCGGAGATCTTGACCATGTTGTAGGCGTGATGCGTGACGGCCATGAACTTCGCGAGGGCGGGATAGCCGAGGATGGCATTGTAAGGCAGGCCGATGTGGGCGACATCGAAGTCGATCAGCTACGTGCGATAGTTCTTCTGCGTGCCGAAGGTGACCGCGAGGCGGACTTGCCCCAGAGGCTCGATAGAACCACTGGTGACGCCCGTGAACGGCCTGGAGGGCATAAGCCACTCGTAGGGCACTTGAAGCGTCTCGAAGGTCTCGACAGAGATGACGTTCAGGCCAGCTCCCCCATCAATGAGTGTCTTGGAGACGGTGATGTTGTTGATGGTGGGGGAGCAGACCAGGGGGAGGGTCCCAACAGTCTTGGTCGACTTGGGGTGGTCCTTGGCGTCGAAAGCGATGGTGTACTGGGACCACTTGAGGGGCCTGGAGGTCTCGGTGCTTGGGAGCGCGGCGTTGAGTTCGCGGGCGAACTGCTTGAACTGATTGTTCGACTTGGGCGCTTGAGCCCCGCCGAGGATGCAGGCCAGGGCGCCTCTCGGGGCCTGGTAGCCTCCATCTTCCTCGTCGGGGAGGTTGTTGTTCTTCTCGGCGGCGTTGGCTTGGGTGCCCGACGGCTTCTGGTAGCCGCCATCGCGCCTACCCCTGCCGTCTCTGCGGTAGCCGCGACCTCTGCCGCGGCTTCCGCTGCCTTCTCCTCGCTCGCGCTCCCTGCTCAGCCTCTTGAGGTCGAAGCAGTCGTCTGTGGCGTGCCCACGCCTGTTGTGGTAGACGCAGAACGGACGGTGGTCCACCTCTTTGTCGCCGCGCTCGGGAGAACCCCTGCGGGAGCCCTTCGCGTCAGGCTCTGCCGCGAGGACCGCGGTGGCCTTGCGCTTGGGCTCTTCCTTCTTCTTGTGGCTTTTGGACCCCTCGCCAGGGTCGTCCCCCCGCGCGCTCATCTTGACGAAGAGGAGTCCCTCTTCAGCCTTGGCGCACTTATCCGCCAGATCAAACAGCTTTACCACAGAGGTGAGCTTGTCGTGGATGCCGAGCTTCTCGAGCATCCTGCGGTTCGTGACGCCCTCGCGGAAGGCAGCGATCACCTGGGTGTCGGGGATGTTTGGAATCTTGTTCCGCACCTGGCTGAAGCGCTGGATGTACTTGCGAAGAGTCTCATCCTTCTTCTGCACCACAGCGCGCAAGTCGTTGTGGGTGAGTGCGCGCTCGTACGTGCCCTTGAAGTTGGCGACGAACTGCCTGCAGAGCTCCTCCCAGGAGTCGATGGAGTCCTCCGGCAGGTTGAGAAGCCAGGACAGCGCGGAGTCCCTGAGAGCGTGGGAGAACCAGTTGGCCATGACCTTGTCGTCACCCCCTGCAGCCTGGATGGAGGTGGTGTAGAGCTGCAGGAACTCGAGAGGGTTGGTGGACCCGTCGAAGCCCTTGGGGAGCGCTGGCCTGAACTTCTGCGGCCAGACCACACGACGCAGAGCGCGCGTGAAGGCCACGCAGCCTGAGGCATAGGTGGCCGTTCCTCCCTGGAGGGCCCTGCGGTTTTGCTGCCCCGCTTGGCCGAGCTCCTCGACGAGGCGGTTCTGGAGGTCGCGGCGTCGCTCCATGCCCACACGTGCGTCAGGCGCGGTGCGCTGCACGATTTGGCAATCGTGCGGCGATGAAGCGTGGGAGGGAGCCCGCTGCGCCGCGGCCGGAGGTGGTCCTGGCGGCGGTGGGGGCGCACCTGGTGCGGCCGTCCCTGCAGGGCCGGAGGGTACGATGGAGCGCGACGGTGCAGGGCGCGTGGTTGCGATGTCGACGAGGTGGTGGAGGCGGTCCAACCACTGGTCGTGTGCCTCGGCACTTGGCCGGTAGCGGAGGAGCTCCTGAGCCATGAGCAGCGCGGTGTGCGGGGCGGGCTCGTGGTGCTCCCGCGTGGACACGCTCTGGCGCCGGGACGGGTGCGAGGACTCAGCGTCCTCACGACGCTCAGAGAGGTCCTCGCCGTCACGCTGGTCTCCTTCGCGGTGCTCCTCGCTCTCTGGCTCCTCCACGCGCGGGCCGGTGCCAGCGCGCTCGGTCGTGCGGGGGCGACCACGGCGGCCGCGGGTGGGAGCAGTGCCGGGCACAGTGTGAGCTCTCTCGGAGGCACGCCGGTTGGCGCGCGTCGTGCGGGTGTCCGTCATGGCGCGAAGTTCGGAGGTTGAAGACGCGCCTCAGTCCCCTACCTGGCGCGCCAAATGTTGAGGAGTGACTCCCACGTAACAGGGGTAGTCTCACCCTGAAGAGAGGTTCGAAGGGGGGACTGAACACGGAGGTCTAACAACCCTCGAGAGGCTCGACGACGGTGCTCGTCGGGCCTGAAGAAGGACAATCACGCCAGATATAGACACCAGCCCGTACCCAGGTTCACGGCCCTCAGGAGGAGGTAAAACCGCTACTCCTGCTTGTCTGTATTGCACTGTGAAGGTTACAGGACAATGAGCTTGCCGAAGGCTCTCTTGAGGCAGTTTGGTGCCTGGAGAGGGACACAAAGGTTGTCTTCCTCCTCCAGCCGCTGGCTATCCTACGTGCTTGGCTAGGGCTCCCTTGGGCTAGGAAGCATCCAGCTCGTTGGAGATCAACTGATGGAGCGATTGCGCGATTGGGCCATCCCCTTCTACGGTGGAGCTCCTGCTCCTTTTATAGGCGCCCCGGGCTCCGTCCTCGTGCTGGTGGGCTCCCACACGCCAGTCTCGTGGAGGAGCGGGAGTCCACCGCGGCTCGTCCGTCCATGGACGCGGTCCATCCGTGCTAAAGTAGCGCGCCGTGGCCGACAGGCTGCAGGCGGTGAAGAGCGGCTCGCAGGCGCAGCAGAGGTCGTGGTGGAGCCCACGGTGACGATCTTCTTGGAGCGTTGCGCCGTCCAGCCGCTTTATCACCAAAGAGGAAAGTCCTGGCTGTCCTGCCGCAGGCGGAGCGGCTTTGTTGACTCCTTTATCACCAGAATGACAACTGGGATGCTCGCGTCACCCTGCGGCTGCTGCAGGGGCCATGTGCGTCCTGCAGCGCTCGCTTAGCCGCGAAGTGTCTCCACAGGGCCGTGGTCGCCTGTGGAGGGGTTTTCTGCTGACTCCTCTCCAGGCGGGCAGTGCCTGGGGTGTCTCTTGAAGCGCAGGGTCCTCTTCAGGCCCTGGCGTCCTCTTCAGGCCCTCGAGCGGAGATGTCTCTCGAGGGTCTCTCCAAGCGGTATCTTGGTCCTTAGTCATTCCGTCAAAGATCTTCGCGGGCGAGGCCTGTAGGGAGTGGGCCGTGCATACCCCGGTCCTTACTGGGCCGACACAAACATCATCATCCACACATACGTTTAATCCTTTTGTTACAGCAAGTCAGTGAGATTGACAACCTCACTGTCAAGTTGGGGCAAAATACTTTGATTGTGTTGTGTGCAGGTTCCACGTCAGTGCCGGAATCCCTGGTGTTGCGCCGTGCCATATTCCGCCACCAACAACCCCCGGGAGAACTCTAGTTTCCTACTAGTTCGATAACCTTGGTTTCACAACTGAGGGAAATTTGCTGCTGCACTACTTCATACCTTCCTCTTGGGGTTTCCCAACAACACCTCACCGGTGCATCAAGCTCTTTTCTGGCGCCGTTGCCGGGGAAACAAGACTCTTCTGCGAGGGGAGTCTCTCACTTCCAGTCTTTTTATTTGTTATTGTCTTGCTTAGTTTATTTTTATTACTGTCTTATTTTCTTAATATCAAAAATACAAAAAATTAGTTACTTGCATTACTATTTTTATTTCGGTTTAGTATTTATTATTTCGGTTTCTGTTATTGTTTATTTCGGTTTAGTTATTATTCTTATTTCGGTTTGTCTTTTAATTTGCTAAAATGAGTACTGCTGAGAATACTAAGTTGTGTGATTTCACTAGCACCAATAATAATGATTTTATATGCACTCCTATTGCGCCACCTGCTTCTAAGCAGAGTTCTTTGAAATAAAACCTGCTTTGTTAAACCGTGTTATGAGAGAGCAATTTTCTGGTGTTAGTACTGATGCTGCTGCTGCTGCCCATCTAAATAATTTTGTTGAACTTTGTGAAATGCAAAAGCATAAAGATGTAGATGGTGATATTATAAAACTGAAATTATTTCCTTTCTCTTTGAGAGGAAGAGCTAAAGAATGGCTGCTTTCATTGCCTAGGAATAGTATTGATTCATGGACTAAATGCAAAGATACTTTTATTGGAAAATACTATCCTCCTGCTAAGATTATTTCTCTAAGAAGTAGCATTATGAATTTTAAACAACTTGATAATGAACATGTTGCTCAAGCTTGGGAAAGAATGAAATCTTTGGTTAAAAATTGCCCTACCCATGGACTGACTACTTGGATGATCATCCAAACTTTTTATGCAGAACTGAATTTTTCTTCAAGAAATCTTCTTGATTCGGCTGCGGGAGGTACCTTTATGTCCATCACTTTCGGGGCTGCAACAAAACTCTTGGATGATATGATGGTGAATTATTCTGAGTGGCATACTGAAAGGACACCTCAAGGTAAGAAGGTAAATTATGTTGAAGAAACCTCCTCTTTGAGTGAAAAGATTGATATTATTATGTCTATGCTTGTGAATGGTAAATCTCATGTTGATCCAAATAATGTTCCCTTAGCTTCTTTAGTTGCACAAGAAGAGCATGTTGGTGTGAACTTCATTAAAATAACAATTTCAACAACAATGCCTAAAGGAACAATTATGGTAATAATAACTATAAGCCCTATCCTTCTAATAATGGTGGTGGTTATGTTAATTCTTATGGTAAATGCCTAGTGAGGAAAGGATTTTAGAAATTGAAAGAGCTACTAAATTTTTTATGCAAACCCAATATGAGCAAAATAAAGTATTCACTAGGACTATGGAAGAACAATCTATTATGTTGAAAAATATTAGTCATCAAATGGAAAATTTAAACAGAGAAATTTCGGGTCTACAAGGGAAAATCACTAGTGCTGAAGCTCGTATTTCCTCTATGTCTGAAGCACAATCTTCTTTAATTAATAAAATGGCTGCTAAACCTGAAAATATTGATGATAATCTTTTTTCTACTGCTAATGCCATCCAAGTTAGAATTGATGAAAATGTTAGGATGATGGCCCAATTGCATGCTAGATGGGAAAGAGAGAAAGAGTTTTTACTATTACCACTACTGAAAACAATGTTACTTCTCATGCTAGTAAGCCTCCTACTATTAATGGTAACATAGTTGGTGTTGGAAATATTTCTTCTACTTCTTCCAAAAAGTTAAAATTGCCTAAAACTGCTGAAACTGTTCTTGATAAAAGTGCTGAAATTTTTAAGAACATAGGAGAAGGTGGTTCGGTTTGCTTTGATGATAATAATTTTGATTTTGATAATTCTAATATCACTGAAGTTATTAAGTTCTTGCAAAAGTTAGCCACAAGTCCTAATGCTAGTGCCATGAACATGGCATTTACAACTCATATTACAAATTCTCTCATTAAAGCTAGGGAAGAGAAATTAAAACTTGAAGCTTCTATCCCTAAGAAGTTAGAAGATGGTTGGGAGCCCATCATTAAAGTAAAAGTGGATAAATTTGATTGCAATGCTTTATGTGACCTTGGTGCAAGTATCTCTGTTATGCCTAAAAAGCTTTATGATATGTTTGATTTGCCACCTTTGGAACATTGCTATTTGGATGTTTTTCTTTTTGATAATGCTATGAAGAAACCTGTGGGGAGAGTCAATGATGTTCTTATTATGGTTAACAATAATCTTGTCCCCGTTGATTTTATTGTCTAGGATACTGAATGCAACCCATCTTGTCCAATTGTGTTGGGAAGACCTTTTCTTAGAACTGTGGGTGCTATTATTGATATGAAAGAAGGAAATATTAAATACCAATTCCCACTCAAGAAAGGTATGGAACACTTCCCTAGAAAACGAATGATGCTACCTTTTGATTCTATCATTCGTACAAATTATTGATGTTGATGCTTCATTTCTTCGAAATACTTGAATATCACTTTCTGTGCCTAGCTGAAAGGCGTTAAAGAATAGCGCTTATGGGAGACAACCCACTTTTTATTTCTGTTATTTTATTTTATTTTATTTTATTTTATTGAGTCAAGGAATATGTCTATCTCTGTAGCAATTCCTTTGTATCTTTACTTTATTGCATTGTTGTGTCAAGTTAAGCCTGCAGTAGAAAGTTGATGCTACATCTGGATTGCTGTGCTGAAACAGTTTTCTGCTGTCCACCGTTAAATTCATAACTCTTTACGGAAAAATCAAAAGGACCTGGGATTTTTTGTGCGTGATCCTCAGATATGTATGCAAATTTCATTAGTTTTGCGTCTTCTTATTTGAGCAAGTTAAGTGTTTCGAAAAAATTCGTCTTTACGGACTGTTCTGTTTTTAACAGATTCTGCCATTTATTTTGCAATGCCTCTTTTACTATTTTGAATGGATCTTTTTGTTCCATAAAGTATCAGTGGCTGTAGCTAATATCCAGTAGCAATGGTACCAATTGTGTTCATGCAGAATATAAGAATTTTTGATTATGCACTAACCCTCTAATGAAGTTTACTTTGAGTTTGGTGTGGAGGAAGTTTTCAAGGATCAAGAGAGAAGGATAATGTGATGTGATCAAGAAGATGAAAGAGCCAAAGCTTGGGGATGCCCCCGTGGGTCACCCAAGCATATTTCAAGAAGACTCAAGCGTCAAAGTTTGGGGATGCCCAAGGCATCCCCTTCTTCATCAACAAACTATCAGGTCATCTCTAGTGAAACTATATTTTAATTCCGACACATCTTATGTGCTTTACTTGAAGCGTCTGTTTGTGTTTGTTTTTGTTTCTGTTATTTTCATTCTCTGAATAAAATGGATCCTAGCATTCCTTTGTGGGAGAGAGACACGCTCCGCTTTTTCTTACGAATACTCGTATTCTTCACTTATATTTGTTGAGTATTCTTCTATGTTACTTCAATACTATTAGCTCTTGTTTTTCATGCATCTCTTGTTGGAGCTGTTAGTTTTTCTTATGTTACACTCTCATATCTCATTGTTAAATACTTGGAGAGTTTATCTTTAAATAAGTTGATTGGTGTTTGGTTGGAAACAGAAAATGCTAAATGATGTAGATGGTATAATGAAAAAGATATACATACTCTTATGGATTGTTATATTGTATGTTGTGGTGCTTGGCAATTTTTTTGAGCTCTCAAGTAGATCATGTTTAAGCTTTTACATCATGTAGTTAAAACCTATTAGTGAAGAACTATCGTAAAGCTTGTTGAAATTTGGTTTGCATGTTTGGTATCTCTAAGGTCTAGATATTCTATAGTAAAGGTGTTTGAACAACAAGGAAGACAATGTAGAGTTTTATAATGCTCGCAATATGTTTTTATATACGTCTTGTTGTCATAGTTTATACTTGTGTTTGCTTCAAATAACCTTGCTAGCCAAAGCCTTGTACTGAGAGGGAATACTTCTCGTGCATCCAAAACCTTGAGCCAAAACCCATGCCATTTGTGTCCACCATACCTACCTACTACATGGTATTTCCTTCCATTCCAAGCAAATACTTCGTGTGCTACCTTTTATTCAAAACTTATTATCCTTTATTTGTGTCAATGTTTATTAGCTCATGAGGAAGTATTTGGTGTTACGGATATCAACCTTGTCATTTGCTTTTACACAGACTTTCACAACCGGACTAGTGGCATATACATCCGCTTATCCATTAACTTTGCAAAAGAGCTGCCAAATGGGGTGCCCAGTCCCAATTAATTACAACTTTAACCGACGCAATCTCTTCACATTTTTGCCCTGATCTAATCAGTCAAGCAATGACAACAGTTTTTAACTATATGTGTAAACAAAAGAGATAAGAGGGATGATCTATCTTGCTGGTAGAAATAACGTCCTTCATGGGAGCCGCTCTTGACAGTCTGGTTGACAAGGGGGGGTAGAGTGCCCATTACCATTCGTTGACAACAACAAACTTCTCTCAAAACTTACTTTTATGCTCTCTATATGATTTCAAAAACCTATAAAAACTAAAAAGCTCTAGCACTTGTTTGTATCCCTGCTTCCCTCTGCGAAGGGCCTTTCTTTTACTTTATGTTGAGGCAGTTTACCTACTTCTTTCTGTCTTAGAAGCAAACACTTGTGTCAACTGTGTGGACCAATTCTTATATGCTTACTTATTGCACTTTTTATATTCCTTTGTGTTGCCAACTATCTATATGATATACATGTTCAAGTTGAAAGCTAATGCTTAAACTTATATCTTCCTTTGTGTTGCTTCAATGCTCTTTTACTTAGAGACTATTGCTTTATGAGTTAACTTTCATGTGAATCATTTTGATGCTTGTTTGAAAGTACTATCCATGAAAAGTTTTTACTTATATGATGTAGTTGTTTACTCCTTATCTATTTGTTAGCAAACTATAAACCATTGCTTTGAATCACTTCATTCATAACATGAGCCTTACATTATTATATGATCAAGATTGTGTGAAGCATGTCACTTCAGAAATTATTCTTTTTATCATTTTACCTACTCGGGACGAGTAGAACTAAGCTTGGGGATGCTTGATACGTCTCAAACGTATCTATAATTTCTTATGCTCATGCTTATATTAAGCCACTTGCTACATGTTTTATATACACTTTTATATCATTTTATGCATTTTCTGGGAGTAACCTATAAACAAGATGCCAAAGTGCCAGTTGCCTGTTTTCTGCTGTTTTTGGCTTCAGAAAAGTTGTTAAGGAAATATTCTTGGAATTGGACAAACTTAAAGTCGAAGTTCCTATTTTTCCCGGGAGGTTCCAGAACACCGAAGATGACACGGAGGGGAACCCCGAGGGGCCCACACCCCCTCCTGGCGCGGGTCCCCCCCTGCCGCGCGAGCATGGGGTGTGGGGCCCTCGTGGCTCCACCGCCTTCGCCCCTTCGCCTACTTATACCCCTAGGATATCTAAGCCCTTGGACGCGACCCTTTTTCCTCCACGAAGTCCAGAGCCGCCGCCGTCGTCAACCCTAGATCGGGAGGGTTCATAAGCTCTTCCCGGCACCCTGCCGGAGAGGGGAATTATCACCGGAGGGCTCTACATCACCATGCCCGCCTCCGGACAGATGCGTGAGTAGTTCATCCTTGGACTACGGGTGCATAGCAGTAGCTAGATGGTTGTCTTCTCCTCTTGTGCTACCATGTTTAGATCTTGTGAGCTGCCTATCATGATCAAGATCATCTTTATGTAATGCTACATGTTGTGTTTGCTGGGATCTGATGAATATTGAGTCCTATGTTATTGCTTCATAATATATCTTGTGAGTGCATTATTTATGATCTTGCATGCTCTCCGTTGCTAGTAGATGCTCTGGCCAAGTAGATGCTTGTGACTCCAAGAGGGGGTATTTATACTCGATAGTAGGTTCATGTCTCTATTTAATCTGGGGTAGTGACAGCAAGCTCTAAGATTGTAGATGTACTGTTGCTACTAGGGATAAAACAATAGTACTTTATCTAAGGGTATTTGTATTACTTACATTACACACATTGCCTAATGCAATAATCTGTTGCTTGCAACTTAATACTGAAACGGGTGCAGACGCTAACCGGAAGGTGGATTATTAGTCATAGATGCGGTTGGAACGGTTTATGTATATTGTTGTAATGCCCAAATGAATCTCACACTAGACATCATAACTATAGTATATACATCATTATGCACTTCTTTATTCTGTCAATTGCCCAACTGTAATTTGTTTACCCGCATGTATGCTATTATTATTTATGGAGAGACACCACTAGTGAACTGTGGACCCCGGTCCTTTTCTTTAAACTGATAAACAAACCTACTGCAATCCTGTTACTTTCATTCTCTGCAAACAAACATCATCATCCACACATACGTTTAATCCTTTTGTTACAGCAAGCCAGTGAGATTGACAACCTCACTGTCAAGTTGGGGCAAAATACTTTGATTGTGTTGTGTGCAGGTTCCACGTCAGTGCCGGAATCCCTGGTGTTTCACAACTGAGGGAAATTTGCCGCTGCACTACTTCATACCTTTCTCTTGGGGTTTCCCAACAACACCTCACCGGTGCATCAGGTGTATCGTAGTACTTTCGATAAATAAGAGTGTCGAACCCAACGAGGAGCAGAAGGTGCTGACAAGCAGTTTTGATGAGGATTGCGCTTTAAATACTAGCAGACAGGTTTTTAGGAGTTTTTGATATAACAGATAAATAAAGTGCGAGTAAATAAAGAGCAACACTAATAATTGCAGCGAGGGGCCCAATCCTTTCTAGAGCAAAGGACAAGCCGGTTTGTTTACTTATGATGACCAAGCGTTCTTGAGGACACACGGGGTTTATGTCTAGTGCTTTCGCTTCATATAGATGATTAATCTTTAGTGTTTTGATAAGTGTCATGTGGGTGAACCTATGCTAATGCACCGCCCTTCCTAGGACTAATACATACTTGTGATTATACCCCTTGCAAGCATCCGCAAATACAAGAAAGTAATTAAGATAAATCTAACCACAGCCTTAAACTCTGAGATCCTGCTATCCCTCATGCATCGAGATATTAACGGGGGTTTAGGTTTCTGTCACTCCGGCAACCCCACAATTAATATTCGAATACACAATGCATTCCCCTAGGCCCATAAAGGTGAAGTGTCATGTAGTCGACGTTCACATGACACCACTAGAAGAATAGCACCCCAACATAAATATCAAACCATTAAATATTACTCAACATAGTTCACTACTAACATCTAGACTTCACCCATGTCCTCAAGAACTAAACGAACTACTCACAACACATCATTGGGAACATGATCAGAGATGATATAATGATGGGTAACAATCTGAACATAAACCTTAATTCAACGGTTTGATACGTCTCAAACGTATCTTTAAGTTCTTATGTTCCATGCTTATATTATGCCAATTGCTACATGTTTTATATACACTTTTATATCATTTTATGCATTTTCTGGGACTAACCTATTAACAAGATGCCACAGTGCCAGTTGCCTGTTTTCTGCTGTTTTTGGTTTCAGAAAAGTTGTTAAGGAAATAATCTCGGAATTGGACAAACGAAATGTCAAAGTGCTTATTTTCCCCGGGAGATCCAGAACACCGAAGAGGACACGGAGGAGGACCCCGAGGGGCCCACACCCCCTCCCGGCGCGGGTCCCCCTGGCCGCACGAGCACGGGGTGTGGGGCCCTCAAGGCCCCGCCGCCTTAGCCCTTTCGCCTACTTATACCCCCCAGAAATACAAGCCCTAGGACGCACAACTTTTTCCTCCACGAAGTCCAGAGCCGCCGCCGTCGTCAACCCTAGATCGGGAGGGTTCAGAAGCTCCTCTCGGCACCCTGCCGGAGAGGGGAATCATCACCGGAGGGCTCTACATCACCATGCCCGCCTCCGGACTGATGCGTGAGTAGTTCATCCTTGGACTACGGGTCCATAGCAGTAGCTAGATGGTTGTCTTCTCCTCTTGTGCTACCATGTTTACATCTTGTGAGCTGCCTAACATGATTAATGTCATCTTTATGTAATGCTACATGTTGTGTTTGCTGGGATCCGATGAATATTGAGTACTATGTTATTGCTTCATAATATATCTCGTGAGTGCGTTGTTTATGATCTTGCATGCTCTCCGTTGCTAGTAGATGCTCTGGCCAAGTAGATGCTTGTGACTCCAAGAGGGGGTATTTATGCTCGATAGTAGGTTCATGTCTCTATTTAATCTGGTGTAGTGACAGCAAGGTCTAAGATTGTAGATGTACTGTTTCTACTAGGGATAAAATATGCAATTATCTGTTGCTTGCAACTTAATACTGAAAGGGGTGCGGACGCTAACCGGAAGGTGGCTTATTAGTCATAGATGCGGTTGGAACGGTCTATGTATATTGTTGTAATGCCCAAATGAATATCACACTAGACATCATAACTATAGTATATGTATCATTATGCACTTCTTTATTTTGTTAATTGACCAGCTGTAATTTGTTTACCCGCATGTATGCTATTATTATTTATGCAGAGACACCAATAGTGAACTGTGGACCCCGGTCCTTTTTCCTCAAACTGATAAACAACCCTACTGCAATCCTATTACTTTCATTCTCTGCAAACAAACATTATTTTCCACACATACGTTTAATCCTTTGTTACAGCAAGCCAGTGAGATTGACAACCTCACTGTTAAGTTGGGGCAAAGTATCTTGGTTGTGTTGTGTGCAGGTTCCACGTCAACTTCGACGCAAGCTCTTTTCTGGCGCCGTTGACACCTCCGGGAGAACTCTTGTTTCCTACTGGTTCGATAACCTTGGTTTCACAACTGAGGGAAACTTGCTGCTGCACTGCATCATACCTTCCTCTTGCGGTTTCCTAACAACACCTGACCGGTGCATCAAGCTCTTTTCTGGCGCCGTTGCCGGGGAAATTGGAGTTCCTCTGTTCAGAAGATTTTGTCTCCCTCGTCACCAGCTCTTTTCTGGGGAGGCTAAGCTCTTCTACGAGGGGAGTCTCTCACATCCAAACTTTTTTTTTGTTATTGTCTTGCTTAGTTTATTTTTATTATTGTCTTGTTTGCTTAATATCAAAAATACAAAAAAATTAGTTACTTGCATTACTTTATTTATATTTCGGTTTGTCCTTTTACTTGCATTCTCACTATCATCAAAAATAAAAAAATATCCGTTTAGCTAATATATCATCATGTCTAGTATATTCCCTGTTACTGTGTCACCCGAGGAATTAATCTTCACTTTTAAACAAGGGAATGAGGAAACTTTTGGAGAAGCTTGGTCTAGAATTTTTGGAACATATGGTGAAACCGAACCCAAAATGACTCTAAGCATGCTCCTTGGTAGCTTTTATTTTGGACTTGTTCTTTGATATAGGTATGCTTTAGATGCTGTAGTGGGAGGCGATTTCCTTCAATGTGATGGAGATCAAGCTTTTAATGCAATAAAGAAATTAATTATGTCGTCTTCTTCAGCTAATAAATGTGATACAAGCATTAGTGACATTCATACTAGATTAAATACCCTTGAGACACACATATCTTGCTTAAAAGATGGGTATAATAAAATTCGTGAGTATTATGATTATGTTCCAATAAACTCTGAACCATCCATTGAAGGGGATCGCAGGCAGAAAACAAAAAAATTCCTAACAGCGATAACCTTAAACTAGCCAGGATCTATACTATGCAGATATAGTAATACGGAGGGGATCGGTATACATACCCTTGTAGACCGAAAAGCTAGGATTACGCTCCCGCACAAGCATTGTCGATGAAGCCGACGAAGACGACCTCGAGGTCGTGTAGAGGAAGTAGACCTCCAGCACCACTAGTGTGGCACCTCGCAGGGCGTTACACACGTATGGTGAAGCCGACGAATTCCGGGCTCCGATCCAGGGACGAAGCAGCGGAAGACTGGGACCGGAAGACCAGCAGCACGGCGGCGTGCGTATGGTGGAGAAAACTTATCCTCGGTGCAACTCCAACCTAGGGAGTCACGGGATCCAAGGAGAGAGAGAGAGAATTGGTGTGTGCTTCAAAGGCCAGGGGTACCCCTCTATATAAAGGGACCAGGGGACTATTCCCACACCCCAGCCGACCAGCCTTGGTGCGCCGGCCTAGGTGGGCCCCATGTGGCCCACCTAGGGCCGGCCGAACCAGCCCTTCCCTTGGGAGGGACTCCTCCCCCCCCCCCCCCCCCTCATGGTCCCTTTTGCCCAAAAAGGCCCATTTAGGGATTTTTGCCTTTAAAAATTCAGAAAAAAATAAATAAAAATATATTTAACAATTAATTACACTAATTAATATTAAATACATATTACATAATTTATTCCGGCTCCGAAAACTATTTCGTCGCTGCCCGATCTCCATCGGAACTTTATCGGGATGTTCCCGGTGCACTCTCTTCTAATTTCTCTTCCGGTAAACTTGTCGACTCCCCTTAAGTGTGTTACCCTAGCGGTTCGAGATCTCACCAGACATGATCGAGACAACCTCTCCGATCAATGACTAATTCGTGGACCGAGGATACCTAGAATT
Organism: Poa annua; assembly: GCA_026929855.1. Taxonomy (NCBI): domain Eukaryota; kingdom Viridiplantae; phylum Streptophyta; class Magnoliopsida; order Poales; family Poaceae; genus Poa; species Poa annua. The sequence goes on along the minus strand of CM049439.1, from coordinate 22,174,260 downwards.
AATCCGTGCGAGATAACGAATACTTTATCGTTCGAACCTGGACGTCTGAGTCTTAAACCTTTTGCCATGGCGATACTTAGTGTGTCCGAGACTCATTCATAGATATCCCCATACCTAGCTTGATCTCGTTACCGACACCGCTATCTTCTACTCGTCCATGATATTATGTCCTGGTGACCTAGTCACACGCTTGCAAGCTCATTTGACATAATCTCACCGAGTGGGCCCTAGAGCATCTATCCTGCTATGCGGACTGGCAAATCCCGCTCTTGACCCCTCGTCTCAACATACTCCCTTCCGACACCCGAGAGGGACACCTTTATTGTCACACTATTAAGATATGACGTTTGATGCAATCAAAGTGTCTTTCAGGAATAGCAATAAGAGTTCATCTCACGGTCAAAGGCATAATGACTACGTCCTACAAATATATTGGGTATGTCCATCACATCGTTCTACCAACGACATGACTCCATTGTCAAATTGACACCATGTCACGTGATCGGGAAACCTCGATCATCGATTGCACAATGAACTAGTCATATAGAAGCTACTAGGGGCCTGGTTGTTTTACGTATCACACGTGTATTAATGTTTCCGCTTAATACAGTTATAGCATGACACAAAAACGTATTATGAACAAATGAGATATGATAAATAAACACTTTATTAATTGCCTCTAGGGCATATCTCCTTCAGTCTCCCACTTGCACTAGAGTACAATTTAATCTAGTTTACAACTTGGTAAAAGCCTAACACCCATAGCATCTTGGTGTTTTACATGCTTGTCAAGTAGAAGAGGCTTCGTCAAAGGATCTGCCACATTCAGATCCGTATGCACTTTGCAAATCTTCACACCGCCTTCCTGTACATACTGTCGTATCACATGTAAGCGTCGGAGAATGTGTTTGGCAGTTGAGTGAGACCTTGTTTCCTTCGCGTTAGCAATAGCACCCGTATTGTCGCAATACAGGGTTACGGGGTCTTGCGCGCTAGGGAACCCTCCAAGCTCAATGATGAACTTCCTCAGCCACACAGCTTCATTCGCAGCTTCAGAAGCAGCGATGTACTCCGATTCCATTGTAGATTGGGCCACGATGGGTTGCTTCCCACTCCTCCAGCTTACAGCGCCTCCGTTCACCTTGAAAACATATCCTGTCTGTGACTTAGAGTCATCTGGGTCTGTGCAGAAACTTGCATCAACGTAACCTGTTACGCCAAGTTCTTCTTCACAGTCACCATACAGAAGGAACATTTCCTTTATCTGCTTGAGATACTTAAGAATGCTCTTAAAAGCTACACAATGATTCTTTCCTGGATTACTTTGGAACCGACTCGTCAAGCTAAGAGCCAATGCTACATCAGGGCGAGTACTTAACATGGCATACATGATCGATCCTATGGCTGAAGCATAGGGATGTTTAGTCATCTCGACTTTATCATGTTCCGTCACCGGACACTGAGCCTTGCTCAGTATTCTATTCTTGACAACTGGCAGAGAACCTTTCTTTGCCGTCTCCATACCGAACCGTTTCAGTATCTTATCAAGATAAGTACTCTGACTCAACGCTAATAGACGTCTTGATCTATCACGATAGATTTTAATGCATAAAACGTATGCAGCTTCTCCTAAGTCCTTCATGGAAAATTTACTAGTTAAATATTTCTTCACGCTATTCAGAAGATCCACATTATCCCCAATTAGTAATATGTCATCCACATATAGTACTAGGAACACAACCGAGCTCCCACTCATTTTCTTGTAAATGCAGGTCTCTTCCATATTTTGGACAAATCCAAAACCTTTGATCACCTCATCAAAGCGAAGATTCCAGCTCCGAGATGCTTGCTTCAGTCCATAAATGGAACGCTGAAGCTTGCATACCTTGCCAGCATTTTCTGGATCGACAAAACCTTCAGGTTGTACCATATACAACTCTTCCTCAATGTTACCATTTAGGAACGCTGTTTTGACATCCATTTGCCATATCTCATAGTCATAATATGCGGCAAGTGCTAGCAAAACCCGAATAGACTTTAGCATCGCTACCGGTGAAAAAGTTTCATCGTAGTCAATTCCATGAACTTGTCGGAAACCCTTTGCAACAAGCCGAGCTTTATAGACGGTCACGTTACCATCAGCATCAGTCTTCTTCTTAAAGATCCATTTATTCTCGACGGCCTTGCGCCCTTCGGGAATCTCCATCAAAGTCCATACTTTGTTGTCATACATGGATCCTATTTCGGATTTCATGGCTTCAAGCCATTTCTCGGACTCAGGGCCTGCCATAGCCTCTTTGTAGTTCGTAGGTTCGTCTTGTTCAATTAACATGACGGTGCAAACCAGGTTGCCGTACCACTCAGGAGCGTTACGACATCTCCCAGACGTACGAGGTAGAATAGTATCCTCGACATTTTCTCCCACTCCATCTGTGGAGGACGTTTCTGGAACAACTTCCGTTGCGCCACTCGGAATTTCGAGTTCGGGATCAACAATCTCGTCGAGGTCTATTTTCCTCCCACTTACTCCTTTAGCGAGAAACTCCTTCTCGAGAAAGGTGCCGTTCTTCGCGACAAACGTTTTGCCCTCGGCTTGGTTGTAGAAGGTGTATCCTATGGTTTCCCGCGGATACCCTACAAAGACGACTTTCTCCGATTTCGGTTCGAGTTTGTCGGGCTGTAGTTTCTTAACATACGCCTCACAACCCCAGACCTTCAGGAACAACAACTTAGGTTTCTTGCCATGCCATATCTCATATGGTGTCGTTGCTACGGATTTGGACAGAGCCCTATTTAAAATGAATGCGGCTGTTTCTAAAGCATACCCCCAAAAAGATACGGGCAAGTCAGTAAGAGACATCATAGACCGGACGCTATCTAATAGGGTACGGTTACGTCGCTCGGACACACCGTTGCGTTGCGGTGTTCCAGCTGGCGTAAGCTGCGGCACGATGCCACAGGCCTTCAGATGTGTGCCAAACTCAAAACTCAAATATTCACCACCACGATCGGATCGAAGGTGCTTGATTTTCTTGTTGAGTTGATTTTCAACTTCACTTTGAAATTCTTTGAACTTTTCAAATGTTTCAGACTTGTGTTTCATCAAATAGATATACCCATATCTACTCAAGTCATCGGTGAAGGTGACAAAATAACGATAACCATTGCGTGTCGACACGCTCATTGGTCCACACACATATGAATATATGACTCCCAATAAGTCTGACGCCCGTTCCATGAAACCATTGAACGCTGTCTTGGTCATCTTGCCCATGAGGCATGGCTCGCATGTGTCGAGGGATCCAAAATCCAACGAGTCTAAAAGTCCATCGGTATGGAGTTTCTTCATGCGTTTTATACCAATATGACCGAGACGGCAATGCCACATATACATGGCGGTATCGCTACTAAGTTTAATCCTCTTGGCATCTATGCTATGGATGTGAGTACTACGATCGAGATTTAAGAAGAATAAACCATTATTCATAGGAGCATCAACATAAAAGATATCATTCATCGAGATAGCACAACCACTTGATGCTGATTTGAACGAATATCCGTCTTGCAGCAAGCAAGAACCACTTATAATGTTTACACTCAGACTTGGTACAAAATAACACTTTTTTAAAACCAAGACTAATCCCGATGGTAGATGTAGAGGGAGTGTGCCGACAGCCACCACGTCAACTCTTGATCCGTTGCCGACGTGCATCGTCACCTCGTCCTTTGCCAGGCGCCGTTTATTCCGCAACTCCTCCTGAGAGTTACAAATGTGAGCAACAGAACTGGTATCAAATACCCAAGTGTTGCTACGGGCGCAGGTAAGGTACACATCAATAACATGTATATCAAATATACCTTTCTCTTTTCCGACAATCTTGCCGGCCTTCTTATCTTCTAGACACTTGGGCAGTTGCGCTTCCAATGATCTGATGGTCACCACCATCTTGTCCATCTTGATTTCCAATTCGGCCATATTGAGCATCATCAGAATTTCCGACAAGGATTTTGATGTCCCTTTCATGTCGTAGTTCATGATAGCGTCCTTATAGCTAGGGGGCAGTGACAACAGCACCCTATCAATAACCAGCTCTTCTGGAATCATATATCCCAGATCATTCAGGAGCTGAACGCTGCCAAACATATTGGCTAAGTGCTCGCTTATGTTGCCGTGCTCTTCCATCTGGGCTGAGAAGAAAAGCTTGGTAGATTCAAACCTCTCATCCATGACTTGTCGTGCAAAAACAACCTTGAGTTCAGTGATTATCTCATAAGCACTCTTGTTCTCAAAATGGTTTTGCAGGTCAGACTCCATGGCAAAGAGCATGCCACTCTGGACAAAAGAGGAAATCTCCGCCGTAAACTCGTGGACGATCCTAACAATTTCTGAGGCGGTGTTTGCTGGCTGATCACCTAAGGGGGCTTCAAGGATATAAGCCACCTTGTGGGTATTCAGAAGGGACTTCAGGTCGCGGAACCAGGACACGAAGTTCGACCCATTGGTATTAAGCTTTTCTTTCTCAAGGAACAGGCCTAGGTTGAACGTGGGATGAGACATCTACAATGGAATTTGGAAAACATAAGACTTTGTTCATAATATTTTGAGTTCTAGTTTTAGAATATAACTATAAGAACTCCCACTCAAAACGAATATCCCTCTAATCGTTTTAGTGATTACACGATCCTAATCCATTGTGCAACCCCTCATTGTCAGAGCCGGCAACACAACTTCAAAGGTAGACATCGAAATGTCAATCACAACAACTTTGTGACTCATGCTCGACCTTTCGGTCACCGTGTTCCGAGGCCATGTCTGTACATGCTAGGCTCGCCATAATAACCTTCAACGTATACGCTTCTGCAAACATGTCTTACGCCCACTGTATGCGAACGAAGATATGTCTGACACCCGATCGTCACGGCCTGCCTCATAACGTAGAACTTTCTTGGCGGTGCACGTTGAAGGGAGAACACTAATGGTATTTTGGAGGGATCATCTTATATTATAACCGCCGTGTAACTAATATATACTAATATATATCCACACAATATAAGATGCACTCAAAACATCAATATGTAATGCGACGTGATATGGTCCTTGCGCCGATGGTCTCCTTCGCGCCCACAGTTTATAAACATTTTAATAAACCTACCTTGACCATATCACATTGCCCCTGCAAAATAAAGTTAGACGCGTTCTACTTTATCTTTTGCATATTTTACGTGGCTAGGGGCTGTCGTAAGTAGAACCGCTTCATAGCTACGAACCTATGACCACAACAACGATCAAATAATTGCATATTTATTCATCCCTTTCGGGCCCTCCATTGAAAATGCAAAGCCAACTAAAGAGAGAGAGACAGACACCCGCCAGCCACATATACGGTACCAGCCGTATGTCAGTAGTGGAACCAGTCTCGCGTAAGCATACGCGTAAAGTCGGTCCGGGCCGCTTCATCAACTCAATGCTGCCGACATTGCAAGTGCACGCGAGAGGGTAGCAAATAAAAGAACGATGTCCCCGTGATAAACACGGGTGCAACTAGCGTATAGCTATATCTACGCATAGATCGGCTCTGATACCACTGAAGGGGATCGCAGGCAGAAAACAAAAAATTCCTAACAACGATAACCTTAAACTAGCCAGGATCTATACTATGCAGATATAGTAATACGGAGGGGATCGGTATACATACCCTTGTAGACCGAAAAGCGGGGATTACGCTCCCGCACAAGCGTTGTCGATGTCTGAAGGGGATCGCAGGCAGAAAACAAAATTTTTCCTAACAGCGATAACCTTAAACTAGCCAGGATCTATACTATGCAGATATAGTAATACGGAGGGGATCGGTATACATACCCTTGTAGACCGAAAAGCGGGGATTACGCTCCCGCACAAGCGTTGTCGATGAAGCTGACGAAGATGACCTCGAGGTCGTGCAGAGGAAGTAGACCTCCAGCACCACTAGTGTGGCACCTCGCAGGGCGTTACACACGTACGGTGAAGCCGACGAATTCCGGGCTCCGATCCAGGGACGAAGCAGCGGAAGACTGGGACCGGAAGACCAGCAGCACGACGACGTGAGTATGGTGGAGAAAACTTATCCTCGGCGGAACTCCAAACTAGGGAGTCACGGGATCCAAGGAGAGAGAGAGAGAGAATTGGTGTGTGCTTCAAAGGCCAGGGGTACCCCTCTATATAAAGGGGCCAGGGGGCTACCCAACTTGCCAGGCTGGCGGTGTGGGACTATTCCCACACCCCAGCCGGCCAGCCTTGGTGCGCCGGCCTAGGTGGGCCCCATGTGGCCCACCTACGGCCGGCCGAACCAGCCCTTCCCTTGGGAGGGACTCCACCCCCCCTCTTGGGCCCTTTTGCCCAAAAAGGCCCATTTAGGGATTTTTGCCTTTAAAAATTCAGAAAAAATTAAATAAAAATATATTTAACTATTAATTACACTAATTAATATTAAATACATATTACATAATCTATTCCGGCTCCGAAGACTATTTCGTCGCTGCCCGATCTCCATCGGAACTTTCCCGGGACGTTCCCGGTGCACTCTCTTTTAATTTCTCTTCCGGTAAAATTGTCGACTCCCCTTAAGTGTGTTACCCTAGCGGTTCGAGATCTCACCAGACATGATCGAGACAACCTCTCCGATCAATGACTAATTCGTGGACCGAGGATACCCAGAATTAATCCCTGCGAGATAACGAATACTTTATCGTTCGAACCTGGACGTCTGAGTCTTAAACCTTTTGCCATGGCGATACTTAGCGTGTCCGAGACTCATTCATAGATATCACCATACCTATCTTGATCTCGTTACCGACACCGCTATCTTCTACTCGTCCATGATATTATGTCCTGGTGACCTAGTCACACGCTTGCAAGCTCATTTGACATAATCTCACCGAGTGGGCCCTAGAGTATCTATCCTGCTATGCGGACTGGTCCTGCTATGCGGACTGGCAAATCCCGCTCTTGACCCCTCGTCTCAACATACTCCCTTCCGACACCCGAGAGGGACACCTTTATTGTCACACTATTAAGATATGACGTTTGATGCAATCAAAGTGTCTTTCAGGAACAGCAATAAGAGTTAATCTCACGGTCAAAAGCGTAATGACTACGTCCTACAAATATATTGGGTATGTCCATCACATCGTTCTACCAACGACATGACTCCATTGTCAAATTGACACCATGTCACATGATCAGGAAACCTCGATCATCGATTGCACAATGAACTAGTCATATAGAGGCTACTAGGGACCTGGTTGTTTTACGTATCACACGTGTATTAATGTTTCCGCTTAATACAGTTATAGCATGACACAATTGCCTCTAGGGCATATCTCCTTCATCCATGTGGCTCCCCACCTTGAAAATTACTATTAGTGATGAAATCTTTCTTGCCCGTTGTGATATTATGTCTGAGTTTTGTCTTATGCCTAAATATATTCATGCATCTTTAAACCTTTGGGAACTTACTGAAGGGGGAGAAGAAATAACCCTTACAGATAATACTACTATACAACCCATTGGAGTAGCTGAGGGAGTGTTTACAACATTCCTGGGAAGAACTGTATCCACTGATTACCTTGTTATTGAATGTGTAGGCACAGGACAAATCACGCTTGGAAGATCTTTGCTAAAACTCATGGGAGCAGTAATTGATGTGGGAAAAGGTACTATAATCTTCACCTCCTCTCGAGGATGCTGGCAAACGTTCCCTACAAGAAAAGGTAAGAAAATTGGTAAGAGAAATAAACTTAGGGCACCTCGTACCCGTGATGCTCCTTCTCTTGGAAACACTTCAGTTTTGCTTTCTGTGCCTAGCTGAAAGGCGCTAAAGAAAAGCGCTTATGGGAGACAACCCACTTTTTATTTCTATTATTTTATTTTACTGAGTCAAGGAAGATGCCTACCTCTGAAGCAATTCCTTTGTTTCTTTATTTTATTGCATTGTTGTGTCAAGTTAAGCCTCTAGTAGAAAGTTGATGCTAGATTTGGATTGCTGTGCTGAAACTGTTTTCTGCTATCCACCGTTAAATTCATAACTCTTTACAGAAAAATCGGATGGATCTGGGATTTTTTGTGCGTAATATTCAAATATATATGCAACTTTCATTAGTTTTGAGTTTTCTTATTTGAGCAATTTAAGTGCCTCGAAAAAATTCGTCTTTAGGGACTGTTCTGTTTTTGACAGATTCTGCCATTTATTTTGCAATGCCTCTTTTACTATTTTGAATGGATCTTTTTGTTCCACAAAGTATCATTGGCTGTAGCTAATGTCCAGTAGCATTGGTAGCAATTGTGTTCATGCAGAATATAAGAATTTTTTGTGCACTAACCCTCTAATGAAGTTTACGTTGAGTTTGGTGTGGAGCAAGTTTTCAAGTATCAAGAGAGAAGGATGATGTGATGTGATCAAGAAGATGAAAGAGCCAAAGCTTGGGGATGCCCCCGTGGGTAACCCAAGCATATTTCAAGAAGACTCAAGCGTCAAAACTTGGGGATGCCCAAGGCATCCCCTTCTTCATCAACAAACTATCAGGTCATCTCTAGTGGAACTATATTTTAATTCCGACACATCTTATGTGCTTAACTTGAACCTTCTGTTTGTTTGTTTTTTTGTTATTTTCATTCTCTGAATAAAATGGATCCTAGCATTCCTTTGTGGGAGAGAGACACGCTCCGCTTTTTCTTATGAATACTCGTATTCTTCACTTATATTTGTTGAGTATTCTTCTATGTTATTTCAATACTATTAGCTCTTGTTTTTCATGCATGTCTTGTTGAGAGCTGTTAGTTTTCATATGTTACACTCTCATATCTCATTGTTATATACTTGGAGAGTTTATCTTTAAATAAGTTCATTGGTGTTTGATTGGAAACAGAAAATGCTAAATGTGGTAGATGGTATAATGAAAAAGATATACATGCTCTTATGGATTGTTATCTGGTATGTTGTGGTGCTTGGCAATTGTTTTGAGCTCTCAAGTAGATCATGTTTAAGCTTTTACATCATGTAGTTAAAACCTATTAGTGAAGAACTATCGTAAAGCTTGTTGAAATTTGGTTTGCATGTTTGGTATCTCTAAGGTCTAGATATTCTCTAGTAAAGGTGTTTGAACAACAAGGAAGACAATGTAGAGTTTTATAATGCTTGCAATACATTTTTATATACGTCTTGTTGTCATAGTTTATACTTGTGTTTGCTTCAAATAACCTTGCTAGCCAAAGCCTTGTACTGAGAGGGAATGCTTCTCGTGCATCCAAAACCTTGAGCCAAAACCCATGCCATACGTGTCCACCATTCCTACCTACTACATGGTATTTCCTGCCATTCCAAGAAAATACTTCGTGTGCTACCTTTTATTATTCAAAACATATTATCTCTTATTTGTGTCAATGTTTATTAGCTCATGAGGAAGTATGTGGTGTTACGGATATCAACCTTGTCATTTTCTTTTATACAGACTTTCACAACCGGACTAGTGGCATATACATCCACTTATCCATTAACTTTGCAAAAAGAGCTCGCAAATGGGGTGCCCAGTCCCAATTAATTACAACTTTAACCGCTTCAATCTTTTCACATTTTTGCCCTGATCTAATATGTCAAGCAATGACAACAGTTTTTAACTATATGTGTAAACAAAAGAGATAAGAGGGATGATCTACCTTGCTGGTAGAAATAACGTCCTTCATGGGAGCCGCTCTTGAAAGTCTGGTTGACAAGGGGGGTAGAGTGCCCATTACCATTCGTTGACAACAACAAACACCTCAACTTACTTTTATGCTCTCTATATGATTTCAAAAACCTATAAAACTAAAAAGCTCTAGCACATGTTTGTATCCCTGCTTCCCTCTGCGAAGGGCCTTTCTTTTACTTTATGTTGAGTCAGTTTACCTACTTCTTTCTTTCTTAGAAGCAAACACTTGTGTCAACTGTGTGCAACAATTCTTATATGCTTAATTATTGCACTTGTTATATTCCTTTGTGTTGACAACTATCTATATGATATACATGTTACAAGTTGAAAGCCAATGCTTAAACTTATATCTTCCTTTGTGTTGCTTCAATGTTCTTTTACTTAGAGACTATTGCTTTATGAGTTAACTTTCATGTGAATCATTTTGATGCTTGTTTGAAAGTACTATCCATGAAAAGTTTTTGCTTATACGATGTAGTTGTTTACTCCTTATCTATTTGTTAGCAAACTATAAACCATTGTTTTGAATCACTTCATTCATAACATGAGCCTTACATTATTATATGATCAAGATTGTGTGAAGCATGTCACTTCAGAAATTATTCTTGTTATCGTTTTACCTACTCGGGATGAGTAGAACTAAGCTTGGGGATGCTTGATATGTCTCAAACGTATCTATAATTGCTTATGTTGCATGCTTATATTATGCCAATTGCTACATGTTTTATATACACTTTTATATCATTTTATGCATTTTCTGGGACTAACCTATTAACAAGATGCCACAGTGCCAGTTGCTTGTTTTCTGCTGTTTTTGGTTTCAGAAAAGTTGTTAAGGAAATATTCTCGGAATTGGACAAACGAAACGTCAAAGTGCTTATTTTCCCCGGGAGGTTCCAGAACAACGAAGAGGACACTGAGGAGGACCCCGAGGGGCCCACACCCCCTCCTGGCGCAGGTCCCCCCTCGCCGCGCGAGCACGGGGTGTGGGGCCCTCGAGGCCCCGCCGCCTTCGCCTTTTCGCCTACTTATACCCCCTAGAAATACAAGCCCTAGGACGCGCACCTTTTTCCTCCACGAAGTCCAGAGCCGCCGCCGTCGTCAACCCTAGATCGGAAGGGTTCAGAAGCTCCTCCCGGCACCCTGCCGGAGAGGGGAATCATCACCGGAGGGCTCTACATCACCATGCCTGCCTCCGGACTGATGCGTGAGTAGTTCATTCCGTGACTACGGGTCCATAGCAGTAGCTAGATGGTTGTCTTCTCCTCTTGTGCTACCATGTTTAGATCTTGTGAGCTGCCTAACATGATCAAGATCATCTTTATGTAATGCTACATGTTGTGTTTGCTGGGATCCGATGAATATTGAGTACTATTTTATTTGTTCATAATATATCTTGTGAGTGCGTTGTTTATGATCTTGCATGCTCTCCGTTTCTAGTAGATGCTCTGACAATGTAGATGCTTGTGACTCCAAGAGGGGGTATTTATACTCGATAGTAGGTTCATGTCTCTATTTAATCTGTGGTAGTGACAGCAAGCTCTAAGATTGTAGATGTACTGTTGCTACTAGGGGTAAAACAGTAGTATTTTGTCTAAGGGTATTTGTATTAGTTACATTACACACATTGCCTAATTATAATACCCCATATTTGTAAAGTACATATTTTATACAAAGATGAAATACATTTGACCAAGTTTGACTATTTTAAATGTTGGTCGCATCAAAAGTCCTAGAACATAGTTTGTGTCGTCTCATGGAGCTGATAAAAAAAGCTATTGTTTTGTCAGTTCCGAGTATAGACCGTCTAAGGCTGTGTTTGTTTCCGCTTCAGCTTCCGCTTTTGGGCTCCATAATCAGAAGCTGAAACAAACAGCCTTCGGTAGAAAAGCGCTGCCCAAAAGCGCTACAGCAAAATGCACTGAACTAGCGAACTTGAGTAGAAGCAGGATCGGAGGCGCTTCCCGCAGCTTTTGCCTCAAGTCGCGAATCGTTTTTGTTTATTACCACTCCCGTTGCTTGAAATAACAACCAAACTGCCATTGTGTGGGACTCCCGTGTGCACCCGTGATGGAGTGCAGGCACGCAAATGGCCCAGCTAGGCCTAGCTTGCTGTAGGTTCTATTTGTTCGGTGCATGCAGCAGTAAAATTAAACTACCATTTTTCATGAAAGAGTAGACTTCTATTTTCTACGAATTTTCTTTGTTGTAGAACGGTAATGTTGTATCATTTGTACGGATATATACAAATTAATTTTCTTTTCAACAGTATATACACACGTATATACTATGGTACGAGTTTCACGTCATCCCCAGATTATCCTGGGGCACGATGGATTGATCTCGTTCGGTGAAATATTGCAATGTAAAACATTTGAAAACATTATTCCAATAAAAACACGTTAAAATTAATTTAACCTAAAAAGATAATCAATGATTCAGCTGTTAAAACACTCAAAAAATAGCTAGTATGTTTTAATCAGTATTTATACAACTTCATCACGCACTCAGGATATTCTGGACATTTCACTTTCAAACCTACAGCTACAGCTATGCATGCCAAACATCAAATTTCTGCTTTCAACAGCTGCTTCCTACAGCTGCTTTTTCACAGCTCACCAGCTACAGCTGCTTTTAAACAGCTGCAGCCCAAACAAACAGAGCCTAAGTACAGACCTTTTCTTTTATAAAGCAATAAAATATATATATGCTTACCCTAGCCCAGCAAGATCTCGACTCCCCACCAGACGCCCATGTCCTAATCCACCCGCCGCCAGCACCGTTTCCACACCAAACCGCCTACTCCTCTCCATCTAGAGTCAGCAATCCATCGCCGTACCTAGGATCTCAGCTGAAGATTGGAGCCTCGTTGGAGCCCCAAAGGGCTGATCTGAAGACCAGGCCCACGTTGTGCTGGAGGCGCTGCATCCCATCGATAGGTTCGGTTCCTCTAGTTGGTCCTGTAGTTTTCATTTCTATCAAGAAACTGGGCAGCTCGCTTCGTGATTAGTACTAGTACATGTATATCTTACTTGATGCTGCGTTGAGATTTATTGTGGACTGGCCGATCCATCCATATTCTGGCTAGGTATATTTAATCAGATGAAAGAAATATTCTGCTCATTAAAACACTTCTAGATCCAATACTTCCTTGGTCCTCTTTTAGAAATCTGGGTGCAAGTTGAGACTAGCAAGTTCTGGTTATTTCTATACCCTGACTTAATGTGATAGTTTGCACATCGTGGCTTTTGTTAGTAGTCTGTTTCATGTAGTATGTAAATTTGGTACACGTGCTTAGGCTTTGGAGCCGTCATCATCGTTAGGGGCCATCCCATCTGTTGATTATTTATGTTTGACGCCTGCTCTGTTTATAGATAGGAATATATTCCTGTGACCTGACGGTTAGCTCTGTAGTATGATATGAGCTGGGCATGATTTAAAAGTGTACTGTTACTGTACGATGATATAGTATTTCTGAGTGTGGTATTATCCACAGGTGTGAGCGTTTCCGGTGTCGATACTAATTCTTCTGTTGAGCGTCGTGGTTGAAGGCAAGTGCATGACGAACCATTTGTTCATTCCGTGACTGTTCGATTGATTGTCCTCATTGAGTGATATATTTATTATATGATTGTTCAGTTCAGTTGTATTCGGTTCTGGTTTCCTATTCTTGTTCGGCGATATCATGCCTCTTACTTTCATAGCTAACTCAGTGAGAAACTGTTCACGAGCGGCTAGTTCCGATAAAGTTCGGTGAGAACTGTTTGCTCGTGAGCTAGTCCGATGGCTACCCTTCATGTCCGTCCGGTGAGCGACTGTCCCGAGTGGCTACTCCGATAAAGTTCGGTGAGAACTGTCAGCTCGTGGGCTAGTCCGGAGGACAAACTCTGATATTCGGTTGCCGACTTCCATTTGATATTGATGTATAAGGCTATTGTTCTATGTTTAAATTGTTCATTTTGACTCTAATTGTACTTGCTGAGTAATCCATACTCACTCTGGCTTTCATTTGGTTTTCAAGTAATAAGTAAAAAGACATTTGCATGGGAGATGGGCGTAGTGCACTTATCACGGTCACTTGATCACATGTTTATGTATAAAGCCAAGTGGACAATCATGTAGTTAAATAGTATCATATAGTTTGCTTATCTAGTACGGTACTTGTTCATGTCTTTTGGAATCGGTAATGGAAGCTTTGGTCGCTCGGAACTTTGTATTTGATAAATATTAGCTAGATTGACAACTTTAAAGTGTGCCCTTGTATAGCTTTGTCCGATGTGTGTATACTCAGTTTGTCGTGAATGCCCTTTTAAACAAAGGAAGTGCTGTCCGAGATTACAATTTCTTGCCTCTATTGATGTTATATGGATAGTGTGGTAGCACTGCCGGTGTTTATAGAAGCCTGGGGTGTTATACTAATGCAATTATCTGTTACTTGCAACTTAATACTGAAAGGGGTAAGGACGCTAACAGGAAGGTGGATTATTAGTCATAGATGCGGTTGGAACGGTCTATGTATATTGTTGTAATGCCCAAAAAAATATCGCATTAGACATCATTACTATAGTATATGCATCATTATGCACTTCTTTATTCTGTCAATTACCCAGCTGTAATTTGTTTACCCGCATGTATGCTATTATTATTTATGGAGAGACACCACTAGTGAACTGTGGATCCCGGTCCTTTTTCCTCAAACTGATAAACAACCCTACTGCAATCCTTTTACTTTCATTCTCTACAAACAAACATTATTTTCCACACATACGTTTAATCATTTGTTATAGCAAGCCAGTGAGATTGACAACCTCACTGTTAAGTTGGGGCAAAGTATCTTGATTGTGTTGTGTGCAGGTTCCTCGTCAACTTCGACGCAATCTCTTTTCTGGCGCCGTTGACACCTCCGGGAGAACTCTAGTTTCCTACTGTTTCGATAACCTTGGTTTCACAACTGAGGGAAACTTGCTGCTGCACTGCTTCATAGCTTCCTCTTGGGGTTTCCCAACAACACCTCACTGGTGCATCACGGTTCCACCCAATAGCATCAATAACAATAGTAATTAACGCCCGGAGAGTTTCCCCTATCAAACACACAAGATTTAGCCCTAGATGTTACTGCGGGAACGAAATGGAGCGGTGGAGATGACGGTGACGGCGGTGGAGATGATAGTGATGATGATCCCGATGAAGTGCAGCTTGATGAGGGTGATGATGGCGGCGATTTCCCCCCTCCGGGAAGGGATTTTCCCGGCAGATTTCTCCCTGCCGGAGAGCTTTCTTCTCTCTGGTGTTCTCCGCCTCGTGGCGGCGGCGGAATAACTCTAACTCTCCGTAGGATACCTTAGGTTTTCGGGGGGATGAAGTACGCGAAGGGGCTTGGCTAGAGGTGGGCCAGGGCGGCTATACCCCTTGCTCGCGCGGGTCCAGGAGCTGCCGCGCGAGGGGGGGGGGGGGGGTGTGGGCCCCCTGGGCCCCACCTTGGCCTCCCCTTTTGGCCTCGTCCATGATCTGGGAAAATAGGGACTTCTACGGTCTTCGTTTTATATTTTGAGCTTCGCAAATAATGTATCTTAACGGTGCTTTTTCCAGCTGTTTCTAGACTCCGGTGATCAACTCTCAAATAATCATCAAACATGCAAAATAGATGAAATAACATAAGTATCTCTCTAAATATGAAATATATCAATGAATAACAGCAAATTATGATATAAAATACTGATACAAAATGGACGTATAAACTCCCCCAAGCTTAGACATGACCACAGGTTTATGGAGTGAAGTGTCGATAAAGAATATACGGACAAGAAGCATCACATTTAATAATACACAAGTCATCTTAGATATCAACTCCATTCATATAACTCAACTTGTAACATGTAAAGGTAAATCACAATAAGGAGCATAGAGAAAACCATAGTTGCTGTTGGCAAACTTCGTTCTTGTCAGAGAACAATGAACATATTGAGCTTACTCTACAAAACAGCCCTCTTAAATAGTTGCTAACTCTCAAAGTCATATTTATCAAATAACAGCAATGTGCCAAACAAGGAAGAATAAGAGACATGATTAACAATACGAATGTATATATGGTTGAATCACAATCAACTCAAATGCTTGCTTAAGACAGAAAGAGATAGGTTTACTGACTCAACATAAAGTAAAAGATAGGCCCTTCGCAGAGGGAAGCATAGATACAAGCCTGTGCTAGAGCTTTTAGTTTAATAGGTTTTAAAATCATATAGAGAGCATAAAAGTAAGTTTTTGTAACATACCTAATTTTAGATTTTGGATGTTTGCATATTCATGTGCATTGCATCGTATAGTTTTGCATCATTCATTCACTTTTAAAAAAAGTTTAATGAACGCTACCTCAAATCTTGAGATACTAGATCAGTTCAATAGCTATATATATGTCTATGTGCATATCAACACAAATTTATCTGTGCTACAGAATGATACGTGTGGAAGGATAGACCTAATAAAGAAAAGATTAAAGCAAGGAAATAGATGAGCACGTAGGCAATTTGGGCCAAAGAAGACACCGAACCAACCTTTTATTCTTCTCTCTCCAGTTTCTATTTGATTTTCCCCTGACGCAACCTACAGGCGTACTGTACGCTGTTTCCTCTAAAACCGTTTTTGCCTTGTTTCTGAAAACTGAACCGGAACGAACACCTGCAGTCCCACGTATCCTCTACCGAACTACTACCAGAAAATCTCCAAAATTCGTTCGATTTGGTTATCCTTTTGCCACCAAACCCAGTCTATAAATACCCCACATCAACTCCGTTCCGTTTTTCCGCTTAGCCCAAACCCTAGCCGCCATTTTCGAGCTCGGGCGGAGCTCGTCGCCATTGCCGCCGTGTGGAGCTTTGGAAGGTTGTTGTCACGTGTCCGGGACCTCCCGAACCCTTCTATCCTATCCCATGATTTTCTTATTTCACACCTGCACCGTTTATAACGTTTCAATCTCTCAATCATGCACTAGACGAATCAATCTCATCGCCGGAAGTTCGCCGGAGAACCGTCTCGGGAAGTCGTCACAGCCACCGTTTGGAGCTAGCAGAGGAGGAGAAGAGGAGCTGAGAAGAATCTCCGCCGTCGCCAAGCCCAGGGAGCCGCTGAACGTCGCCACCGTCCACACCCGAGCTGCTCGTCGTTTTCCGTGAGTTTGTTTGACGTGCGCCATTGTCTACGTACTGTTATCTCATCTGAGAAGAAGTACAGCAACCGTCGGATCCTTGGTCAATGGATCGGATAGGTCACTTAGATGAAAGGGTACCACCCAATCAGAACTCGCCATGTGTTGCAGTTCTGAAAATTTGAATAGTACACAAACAGAGAATTAGTAGATCTTGTAAAAATCATATAAAATAAACCACACGTCAGAAAATTGCAAATAAAATACCGTTGGAATCAGAATTTTGTTTAGAATCTGAATATACAAAAATATTACATGTTTGCCGAACCTACATGCTGCAGAAATCAAAACATTGAATATAGTATTTCGGACATAACTTTATTTCTATAAATCCAAATGAGTTAAATATTTTTGTTCTAGGAAGATAATTAAATTGTCTATACAGAGGAGAAAGAAATATATTTTTAGAACACATAGTTATATAGAGAATTGCAGAACCTTATTCAACCATTTAAAAGGATTTGAAAATTGTATTAACTATATTGTTGCATTCTAATAAATTGCATAAGCATCATTCTAGTTTAATGATCAGAGAACAAAATAAAAACAGTGTGCACTATTAATATGACATGCATGCATGTGTATGAGTTCTTGTATTGTTGTTGTTCTTATTGTGGTACTATCGACGTGTAGATTGTGCGGAGTGCAACCCTTGCGACTGTGAGGATTGCGTGAAGAACATTCACCAAGGCAAGTGTGCTTTTACCATAAATGTCCTATTATTTTTCCTATGCATTACTAGATTTTTGTGTAGACTTGCATGTGTAGGAAATGTTATGTTATTATGCTATGCTATGAAAACCCAGATAGGATAGCAATATGTTTCTACCATGACATCTATTGTCCTCTTGTCGCCATCGTAGCTATAGTTGGGCTTAACCATGCTTAGCATACGGGGTTATGGATTCATGACATGAAAAGATTTTGAAGTTATTGTTATTTTACTTTTATGATGAAAACAACATAAGTTAATCAATTCTCTTGGCGGATTGCTAGAGTGGTCATCGGAGTGTGCTGTATGGTGGGGACCGCCGCCCAGGTTTTCAAAGAGAATAGATTGGTTGCTTGTTTGGTAGTTTACGTGTACAACCGTTTGTCAACATAAGTATGGGCGTTGATGGAACTTAGTAAGTTATAGAACCTTGAACCCGTCGTGACTAGCAGATGTAGCATATAGTAGGTTGTACCGGTCCGCAGGTGGGTTGAGGGTCTATTTCCCAAAAGTTTTATCTTGGTTTTCTCCCAACCATTATACAAATTGTGTGCTTTGGTAAACGGGGCTAATCGGGTCTTACGGGTAAAGTGTACAAAACTATCGAGAGTCTAAAACTAAGATCTTAGCCATGTCCCTGGTTAAGGACAAATTGAACAACTAGGCCTGTGACTATGTCGAATTCTCGCTCATCCCAATTTCATAATTTCTTAAAACTTGTGGTTGAACCAATGGGTAGGAGCACCTGTTGTCAAGCAGTGTGTCCAAGATTATTATTGGAAAACTAATTTCTATCAAATGATAGGATAAATGTATTGCTTTTCGCAAAATAGCCTAAACTCCACCTAGCCAAATATGCATGTAGATGCTAGGTGTAATAAACAACCATTCTTTTTGCACATCTTGCCAATACAATTCAATTGTGTTGACCAGTGGTTGTTCTGGCTGTAACTCACCATTGTAGGATATACCGATTCCGAGTGAACGTTGCGGTAGGTCGCGAGACTCCACTCAACATGGTCGCCTGTGGCACATCTAGATGGAGCCTTCTATCATTTTGTTTCCGCTGTTATTTGCTACTTGATGCTTTATTTGAGCTAGCCGTGAGCTATGCAGATTGTAATAAATATTTTTATCTGGATCATTACGTTGTAGTAATGATGCACTGGATTTTGATACTCATTTGGAAACGTGTGTGCTAGCGAGTCGATCCAGGGACTAGCACTATACACGGGATACAACACCTTACCGGGTTGTTCCGTTCCAGTTTTTGAGCGGTGTTTGTTGTTGTCAACGAATGGTAATAGAGTTCTTGTCATCTTCCATACTAAGCAAGTTGAGAGCGGTTCCGATTATTTTAAATCAAGCCTTTATAATAAACAACTATTTTGATAACTTTGACACTCCTCCCAGCCTTTGCTTACACAAGCCATGGCTAACCGAATCCTCGGGTGCCCACCAATCAATCTCAAACCATGGAGGAGTGTCTATTTTTAACTTTCTCAACCTTTTGATATTATAGTGGTCTAACCAGCCCTTTGCAATATTAGTGACGAGCAAATGTAGCATGCAAGTCAAGGGTTACTAAATTAGTATGGAAGATAACAAACTCAACTGTTATTTCCTCATGAGCTAATAAACATTGACACTGTCGCAGCAGTGGAACACGGGGTTCCCCTAGCGCTGCCCAAGTGGGTCCACCGCCTGTGGGCCCAACACCAAGACAAACAAGGCCAAGGCTCAGCGCGAGGCTTGGCGGGTGCACCCCCGCCACCAGCATCCCTTCAGGTACGCAGGACCCCCGGGTCCCCTGCACCCCGGAAGGGAGAGAAGACCCCGAGAGCGCGAGCCCCCGGCAGGACCGGGCTCCCTCTTGGGTGCAAGGCCATACAAGGAGAAGATAAGGTTTCCACCACCCTCCAGAAGACGGTAGAAGACGCCAGAAGGATTGGGAAGCAAGGCGCGGCCAGGGGACACCACCTACCCACTGTCAGCCCCTGCCTGCGGCTTTCCCCAAAGGTGGCCGAGATCCCACCAACCCGACAACGGATACTTGGAGGAGAAGAGGCCACGTCGCCGTCTCCATCACGGAGAGGGGTTGCCCCCCGCCAAAACCCCTCACGCTCCTCGCATGACCTCTGTGGGATCCCCTTTCCCTATAAAAGGAGGACCAAAGCCATGGCGAGGAGGAGGACTCTCTGGATCCAAGATAGCTTAGTAGGCAAGCAAGCTCCGGTCGACTCACTGTCGACCCAAGGAGGAAGACAACCACCAAGCTAGACTAGAGAGAGAGGAGAAGGGAAGGAAGGTGATCTCCTTCGGTCAAGGATCAGTCCTTCTTCTTCCTCCTAGACAAGATACCCTGCCGGGTACCTCGACGAGCAACACCATTGTAGCCACACCATGGTTCGATCATCTATCCAGACATGCAGGAGTAGGGCTTTTAGCCTCCGGGCGGCCTGAACCGGGTTAGATCGTTGTGTGCTTTCCTTGTTCGTCCACCACGTCGAGATTGGAGTACGAGTGAGGAACTTGTCCGGCGATCGTCCTCCGGAAGACGTTTCCAGCCTCCTTCGCGCCCGTAGCGAATCTACAAAGGGGGTGCCTCGCATCCCCGGTGTCCGTCCTTCGAGACACCACATCTGGCGCGCCAGGTAGGGGGCGTGACGAGGGGTGTCCCCGTCAATACCCTCGACTGATAGCCTAGGGTTAGAGTTATGTGGTAGAGAACGCATAGTGTTAGTAGATTCGTCGGCTAACAAGCGGGATTTACCCAGGTTCAGGGCCCTCGACTGAGGTAACACCCCTACTTCTTGCCTGTCTGTATTGATTGTGGAATATGTGGCGAGTACAATGTCTAGCGAGATGTCGATCTCGCTAGGGTTTGGTGGTTCTAGATGAGCTTGTCCCTAATCGGCTACCCTTTTGTCCCTTATATGGGGGTGCAGGTCTCGGGTACGTAACCGACTAGGACTTCATACATGGAAACTACAACCAACTATGCTAATCTTGGAAGGCAAGCTTCGTCATGGGCCTTCCTTCGTGGGCTTCTTCAATTTATTGACAATTGGGCTCTAGTCATCACGTGCGCCAGGTACCCACATGATAGGGTACCCAGATGGTATAACCTCGTCATTAGCCCCCGAGTGCTTGGCTAATTCGGAGAATTAGTCATGGACTCACTCAATGGTGTACGTCCCATGTCTTATGCTTTATGCCTTACGTTTTGTATTGTCTTTCGACTATGAGTTTAGACAAAGGATTTCGACTTAGTAGGCCTGGATTTACTTGATGAATCAAGACCAGTTAACTGCACATTTGGGAAAAACCTCACTAGCCTTCAATCAAGCTCAAGTCCTTGGGCTTGAACCTGGAACATACTGGACAGACTCGACTCAGGCCATTGCGGTCTTATTGATTCGTTCTGCAGTTTCAACTTTGCTACCGCGCGTCCGCCGGGATTTTCATCGCGTCTGTTGTCTCGGAAAGAATAAGGACTTAACACTGCCGGAGTGGTCCTTAGCCCAGCTCGACTGATCGGCGGGTCTTACCTTTGCACTTTACGCGTACAGCATCCGAAGTGTCATCGACTGACTTAACTCGGGAATTCTTTTGCGCCTTTGATTTTGACTGAGGCGAGTCCTTTATTTCGACTGCCTATTTTTGCTTTTGAAAATCTATCGGGTGCGCGATAGTGCTCCCGATGGGAGTAGCCCCCGAGATTGTGCTTTATTATCTGTAATAAAGGATAATCTCAAAAATTCGTTTTCCTTACTTTCATGCCAGTCGAAGATTTCTGTTAACCGCTCCTGATGGGAGTACACTCGAACATTCGAAGAGTGTCTGTTTTGGTGTTTAGTCGAGAGACTTTTGTAAGTTCGTGTGTGTTCGGTCAGTCGACCAGCTATCAACTGAACTCTTGTGATTCTGCTAGCTTGGGTGACGTCACGCATGACGTTTATGGCGTGCGTGTAGAGCCTGTGACGAGACATGTTATTGTGGGCCCATTTGTTTGACCACTGAGACGCCGGTTCAGTTCTGATTTGCCCAGACGTGGCGAAATTTCCGCGGGCGTGATCATAACCTCCTCGTTTTACGTGCGTAGTGGGCGGCGTGGGCAGCGACGGTTGCCCTTTGATCATGACACGTGGCTTGCCACAAGCGCACATGCGGCCACGATTGAACCATGGGTTGTGATAAATACTGGTTTTACCGCCGTAATATTTTTTACCCTGCCATTTTCCCCTTTCTGCTCCCCTGTTCATCTTCTTCCTCGCGCGCTTGTTTCCTCTGCTGCTGCTGCATCCTTCTCCATGGCTCCAAAGAGGAAGAACACTGCTTTAGCCTCTGCCGCCGACGCCGGCAAGAAGGGGAAGGCGCCTGTAATGGATTCCTCGGCGGCTCTGAAGAAAAGCTCCGGTGACTGGACCCGGTCATCCATTACAGAGAAGAAGTTGGCGGCGTTTCGTCAGCAAGGGCTACTGCCTCCGGCCGACCAGTTGGCCGCCCGCGCACCGGCTAATAAGGAGGTACTCCCTGAGCCTCGCGCCGGCGAGCGTGTTTGCTTTGCAGAATTCCTGCTCCGAGGCTTTGCTCTCCCGCTGCACGATTTCGTGCGCGGGCTTCTTTATGCATATGGGGTACAGATCCATGATCTTACCCCCCAACAGTATCTTGCATATTGCGTGCTTTATGGTAATGTGCGAGTGCTTCTTGGGGGTAACCCCTAGCTGGGCACTCTGGAATTCCATCTTCCAAGTACGCCATATGTGCCGTGGTGGGCGTGTGAACCCTATTGGCGGCGTGGGCATTCAGGTGCGCGGTGACTGCAAGTATTTCAATCTGAAGGCAGTCGAATCAGCGCAAGGGTGGAGGAGCAGATGGTTCTACGTCCCAGTCGACCAGGACGTTCGTCCGGTGTTTTCGACTGGGATGCCTCCTCAGAAGACCAAGCCGTGGGAGCACATTCTCTCAACTGAAGAAGAGAAAGAAGCTGCTCCCCTTCTGGCTAAGGTCAGCAAGCTGCTGGGTACTGTCAGAGGATCTAGTTGATAAGCACCTTTGCGAAGCGCCGTGTGTGGCTGCTACAGCAACGCGTCCACCCAATGTGGCGATATGAAGGCCCACACGATGCTACCAGGACGAGCGACGTGGAGCTATCTCCAAATGAGCTGGACTCATTGGTGAAGTCTGTTACCAGCATCAAGGCCGACGAAACCATTGATTACAACTTCGTAGTCGCTCCTTCTGATCTGGAGAACACCCTCCCTGAGGTAAGTGTTTTAGCATTTTGCTTTCTCTTTCAAGTGCTGCACTCCTTTTATGTAGATATGTTCATTTTCTGAACGTTTGAGCTTGCTCTTTATGATTAGGGGCATTCGAATGTCGCGTCTCTTCCTCCCTCCCTGAGTCTGGACCTGCTGAAGAAGCCGCTCTGCTAGACGAAGGGAAGAAAACTGCGACTTCTCCCCCTTCGGCTAACTCTTCTTCTACTTAAGAAACCGAAGTCGAAGAGGAGATTCAAGCTCCGAAAGATGACGATGATGCGGCTGCGCCAGCCCTCAAACATCTTTGTGTGCCTCGTCCAGGAGCTCTGAGTTCACACTCGGGAGATGCCGGGCGGAAGGATTTGGAGGATTCTGGCACATCCTCGCCTGCCAAGGGGGTCTCACCTCTCGCTCAGCGCTCTCCGCCTCTTTCGACTGGGCCTACGAGTTTTGGAGGCCCATGTTTTGATATTGATCCTAGCTCAGATGAGGATGAGCATAGGTATGCCTTTTGATTTGATCTGCGGCTTTTTTGCTTTCTGTTTTACTTGTTTTCTCATCTGGCACTAATTGTTACTTTGACGACAGCACTAGCGCCGGGCACGCGCCAACTCCTCCAGTCGTTGAAGAGACGACTGTGGCATCGCCCTTTGCTGACGCTAACGTTGCCGAAACCACTCAGGTGGTTGACGTGACGAACGAGGGTAGGATGCCCCCTGCTTCTGCTACTCCTGTTGCCCGTCCTTCCTCGTCTACGACTTCTTCGTGGACTGAGCATGTGAGTACATCTGTGTACCTTGTTCGAGCATGAATTGGCCCTCGTACCGATATGTTTTGACTATCTTTTTGCAGCCTGCCATATGCGGACTTGTAGCGGCTGGTAAAGCTTTTGTCCAAGCGGAAGAGGAACGGGTCGCTCTTCGCTCTGTCGGAGAGTGGCTCCCACGGAACAGGGGTAGCCACGCCCTGGAGAGAGGTTCGAAGGGGGGACTGAACGCGGAGGTCAAACAATCCTCGAGAGGCACGACGACGGTGCTCGCCGGGCCTGGAGAGGAACTATCACGCCAGAGATGGACACCGGCCCGTACCCAGGTTCACGGCCCTCAGGAGGAGGTAACACCGCTACTCCTGCTTGTCTGTATTGCACTGTAGAGGTTGCAGAACAATGAGCTTGCCGAGGGCTCTCTTGAGGCAGTTTGGTGCTTGGAGAGGGACACAATGGTCGTCTTCCTCCTCCAGCAGTTGGCTATTCTATGCGTTTGGCTAAGGCTCCCTCGGTCTAGGAAGCAATCAGCCGACTGGAGATCAATCCGTCCTCATGGTGGAGCTCCTGCTCCTTTTATAGGCGCCCCGGGCTTCATCCTCGTGCTGGTGGGTCCCCACAGGCCAGCGGCGCGAAGGAGCGGGAGTCCACCGCGGCTCATTCGTCCATGGACGCGGTCCATCCGTGCTAAAGTTGCGCGCCGTGGCCGACAGGCTGCAGACGGTGCAGAGCGGCTCGCAGGCGCGGCAGAGGTCGTGGTGGAGCCCACGGTGATGATCTTCTTGGAGCGTTGCGCCGTCCAGCCGCTTTATCACCAAAGAGGAAAGTCCTGGCTGTCCTGGCGCAGGCGGCGCGGCTTTGTTGACTCCTTTATCATCAGAATGGCAGCTGGGATGCTCGCGTCACCCTGCGGCTGCTGCAGGGGCCATGTGCGCCCTGCAGCGCTTGCTTAGCCGCGAAGTGTCTCCACAGGGCCGCGGTGGCCTGTGGGGAGGTTTCCTGCTGACCTCTCTCCAGGCGTGTTGAGCCTTGGGGAGTCTCTTGAAGCGCGGGGTCCTCTTCAGGCCCTGACTTCCTCTTCAGGCCCTCAAGAGGAGATGCCTCTCGAGGGTCTCTCCAAGCAGTAGCTTGGTCCTTAGTCGTTTTGACGAATCTGTCGCGGGCGAGGCCTGTAGGGAGTGGGCTATGCACACCCCGGTCCTCATTGGGCCGACAGTAGCCCCCGGGCCCGCGATGGGCATGGCTGAGCTCATGACCGCAGCCGAAGCGTCGTGGGCCCAAAGTGTCCGGCCGGGCCGAGCCACGCGTCACTCAGGCGAGTAACGGTTGCGCACGATCTGGGGCGTGCGTCGTGGGGGGTCCCACCACGCCCCGGTAACTGCTCCTTGACGGGACATAAAGCCTTCGCGCCGGAGCAGGGAGCCGTTACTGCTCCCATTCTCTCTTGCAGAAGCCATCCGCCCCGAGCTCTCCGCTCCTGCTCTCCGACGCGCCCTACTCCTTTCTTCTCCAACTTCTCCCCGCGCCGCGCTCACCACTTCCCAGGCGATGAGTCCGGCCAAGAACAAGGGCAAGGCGGCCGCGGGGTCTTCTTCGCAGGCGGCGCCTGCCGAGGCCGCGCATGGCGCGGCATTGCTAGGGGTGCGCGTCAACGACAAGGCCCTCGACAAGGTCCGCTTCCTGGTGGCGGACCGGACCAACGAGCACGGCGCCACTGCGCTCAAGGCCGCGGCGCACGGGAAACGCCCGCGAGGGTTTTTCCCCGTCTTCCAGCACTGTGTCGCTGCAGGGCTGGTGCCGCCATTCTCTCCGTTCCTGGAGGGGGTGCTGGCCTTCTACCAGATCCAGCTGCTGCACCTCCACCCCAACTCCGTGCTCATCCTCGCCATCTTCGCCTACCTCTGCGAGGCGTACTTGGGCCTGGAGCCCACGGTGGACCTCTTCCGGTGCTTCTACGCGCTCCGGAACACGGCGAAGAATGAGCGCTCTGGATGCGTCTCGTTCCGCATCGTGGACGGCATGGGGAGTGTTTACATTCCCATGTCGTGGAGCGAGGGCAAGGCCATCACCTCGGTGACGAAGAAGGTGGACGACTTCCGCCAGCGGTGGTTCTTCGTCGGGGTGGAGCAGCCCTGCGCCTTCCTCGAGGTCCCTGACGCGCCGCCCGTGAAGAACTCGAACTGGGGCAAGGGCCCCTTCAGCGGCGCGCAGAACGCAATGTTGACGGGCCGCCTGAGCTACCTTCGGGAGGAGGGCCTCACGGGGCAGATCATCGTCGCGGACGTCGTGACGCGCCGCATCGCTCCACTCCAGGCGCACGCGATGCCCATGTGGATGTACTCCGGCCCCCAGGACAAGATGCGGCTCCACCGTGAGGACAACGACAAGGACGCTGTCGACAACGTCCTGTCCGCGCTCTTCATCAACCCGGCGCTACCCGCCATGGACGAGCTCCCTATCACGTTGCGGCCTCTGCACCAGTACAACATGACCGAGCGCCTGGCCATGGAGGGGATGCCTTCGTTCACCCCGTCGGGCCCGGCGGGGAAAATGGTGCCTGTGCCGGTGGTGCATGAGGCGGAGGGGGCAGAGACGCCCTCTGCCTCAGGAGCTGGGCAAGGCGAGGAGGAGGCCGCAGCAGGGGAGGAGTCCTCTTCGAGGGCCGGGCCCCTTACTGACGAGATTTGCGACATCTCGTCAGGCGATGACGACGACGCCTTCGTGGTGGTGCCCACGCGCCATGCGGAGGAGGAGGAGGCCGAGGAGGAGGCCTCTGACGAGGAGGCCTCGCCAGGGCGTCGCGAGCCCCGCTCCAAGGCGGCTGTGGACCGGTCCGGGGCGAGGCCGTCAGACGTCCCCTCCAAGAGGAAAGCCGAGGCGCCTCCGGAGGGGTCAGGTGCCAAGGCCAAGCCCTCCTGGCGCTCGCCAGGCTTGGCGTGGGTCGACACCGGCGCCAAGGAGTCCGGGTATGTGTTTTAGGCTTTTAGCCGATCGATTCTTGCTCTTTCTCTTTCCACCTATTTCTGAAGATCTTTCCCTGGTGCTTGCCAGTGACCTTGTGCCTGTGAAGCGTCGCAAGCTTCGCAAGGCGGCAGAGGTGAAGAAAGCCACGACTGAGGTCGTGGCTGAGGAGGCCGCGAGGCCTGTGGAGACGGCCTCCACAGGCCCAACCGAAGAGATGCCTCGAGCGGAGGCAGCTGGGCCTTTAGCCGGGACAGCGGCGCCTCAGGCGGAGGCAGCTGCGCCGCCTCCCGAGCCGATGGTGGTGGAGGCGCAGGAGGAGCGGGTTGCTAGCCCTCCTCGCGCCCCTACCCCGCCTCGCGCAGCCACGCCACCGCGCGAGCCAACTCTGGCCCGCGAGGCTACTCCACCTCGCGCGACCACGCCTCCCGCGCAGCCAGAGGCCGGGACAGACCAGGGCCCGCGAAGCGCGGGCGCATCTGCAGGGGGAGCTCCTTCGTCTCCACCACGCCCCGCAGCGGGGGGCGAGGCGCAAGAGGTGACGCGCCAGGGCGGCGAGGTCGGTGAAGCCAGTTTGGGCGCCGCGATGGACGGGGCGCGGTCTAGCCCCCAGGCACGCCCAGAGGCTCAGTTCTCCAGGCTCGGCGCAGGGGCAGGCACCTCCACATGCCGCGACCTGGTCCTTGGCGGCTGGGACTGGAGCAAGGGGCACCGCGAGGTTGCCTTCCGCGTCGTGAGGGAGTCCCTGGAGGGCTTGGAGGCGCAACTTGCCCTCGAGGACGCTCAACTCACCCAGCAGCGCGACGAGCTTGCGGGGGCGTGGGCGCGCTTCCACGCCGCGGTCAAGGCCCGCCGCCAGGAGGATCTGGCCCTCCAGGTCGCACGCGAGGAGGCCGTCCGCTTCGCCAAGGAGGTCCGCGAGGGGGCCATCCGTGACGCTGACGAGCTCCTTGCCCCTCTCCAGGACGAGCGCAACGCGGCCGCCGATCTCCTCGCCGAGGTGAAGGCCGAGCGCGAAGCTATGGAGGGCTCGCTGGCGCAGAAACGTCGCGAGCTGGCCCAGCTGGAGACCCAGCTCCTTTCCGTCCATCGGGTCGCGCAGGAGACTCTGGAGGAGGACCGCAAGAGCCTTGTCGAGCGCGAGCGGCTGCTGGCCTCCAGGGAGCAGGACGTGCTGCAGCGCGACGAGCAGCGGCTCCAGGCGGAGGGCGAGCTCGCCACCAAGCGCGAAGAGCTTGAGGCGCGTGAGGGGGACCTGGCTCAGGCGCTCCAGAGGCATGACGAGAACGTCACCGCCCAGAAGCAAACCCTGGAGCGCTTCCAGCAGCGGTTTGCCGAGAAGAAGAAGGAGGCGGAGGCGGCCCTCGCGGAGCGCGAGAAGGAGTTCAGGCGGACCACCTCCAAGGAGTACCGCGACAAGGCCAAGAAGCAGGAGGACCGCTTCAAGGCCAAGCACGCTACCGATGCCCAGCGGATCGCGGAGCTCGAGAAGGCCAACTCCAAGCTCGAGGCCCGCCTCCAGCGCGCCAAGGAGGCCTATCGCCAGGCGGAGGATGGTCGCAGGGCAGCTGTCCTGGACTGGACGCCCTTGTCAAGGACGTGGAGGGGCAGGCGGGCTCAGCGGCCAAGCAGGTGATGGAGGCTGTGGACACCGTGCAGGCGGCTCGCGTGCTCACGAAGCAGCGGGAGCGTATGTTCAAGGCGCTGGTGGCCAGGGGCAACGAGCTTGCAGCTCAGCTTGGCGCGGAGGCGCCGCACGCTGAGGTTCGCGGCCGTGGCGATGCTGCCATGTATCTGGTCTACTTCGACCAGCTCTTCACGGCCCTCGAGAGCCCCGTCGCCGATCTCCGCGAGGTGATCGAGGTCGAGAGCCGCCAGCTCCTCGGGGTGGTTGTGGACCGCATCTTCACCAACCTCCGGCTCCTCACGCCCGGCTTCGACCTCGCCACGGTGACCGAGGAGCGCACGGGCGAGGAGGTCTTGCGGGTCTCCAAGTCCCTCCGCGAGCAGGTCGAGACCTTCTGCAACCGCTTCAAGCGCGCAGAGGTGGCTGCGGAGGACAGCGAGGAGGAGGCCGCCCTTGCCGAGGAGGAAGACGCGGAGGAGGAGGAGCATGCTGGCGCGGACTCCGCCTGAGCCCTTGATTCATTGCGCCTTTGAGCGCCTGTATCTGAAACAGCTTTATGTTTAGACACTATGCATTTTGAGCATATAATGTATTCCTTGAGTACTTGATGTTAACTTGTGTGCCCCTCGAGAGGCCCTTTCTGCCTTATTTTCATGTCTATGTTTTCTCTGCGTCGTTAGGACCCATCTCTTCGCGCTATGACTCCGCCACTGCGGTATGCTAGAGCAATGACTCAGCAAAGCCGGGGGGAGTTTAAGGCTTGGAGAGGTAAGAGCCCTGAGTCGCGATGCTCAAGTGCCCCCCTTAGACGTGCGAGTAGTCCGTGAAGCACAAGGGAAAATGAAATCGCTCGAGGGACAAACGTGCGCTTGGGGAGAAAAAAGCTCTCGAGTTACGAGTGTGGGACTTAGCTTCTCGAGGCTTTTGCCCTGTAGATGTTTTTTAGCCTGGCGAGGAGGTCTTCTTCAAGGGTTTTGCCCTGCCGCCTCCTCAGGCTTGTAGAGACGCTTGTTCTCTGTAGATGTTAGAGGGGCAAACCCAAACGCTTGTGCACGGTACTAGGGACTAATGCGCGCTTATAGGTCCCCTCACGCGTTCCTTGCGAGGAGAGAGAGTACCAAGGTCCTTTGTAGAGATGGCGTGTTTGTGGGAGCTTGCCCTCCAGCCAGAGCTCGGATCCTTGGGTTTTGCGGTGCTGCTGGTGTGTCATTTGAGGCACTGGCACCGTACTCAGCCCCCGCTCACGAGGTGCGCATGTGGAGAGATATAAGTGCCCATTTTCAACAAAGAAAATAATGCTGGAATAAACTCACCACCAAAATATTACATAGCGGCGCCGTAGCGCATTGTTCACTTAGGAACGAAATTGTTTCATTATGCTTGGAGTTGCCAAGTTAATGTATTTGACCATGTCGAGGCATGGGGACCACCCATTAGCGGCAGAGACTCTCAATGGCCTGAGGCGGCTCGTTACATGGAGAGCTCGGAGGGTTGACCCTCGAGAGAAGCCTTTGGGGCTTGGAGGTTTAAGCCGTGAGCTTTTAACCTCTAGAGACAAAAAATGCTTGGAGGTGGAGCCGTAAGCTGCCTCTTCAGCCAGATGTCTTGACGTGACAATGATCACGGGCGTGACAATGATCACGGGTAGAACTTGCGCAGGTGCGCGATGTTCCACGGGTTCTTGACGGGGATGCCGTCTTCGGTCTCGAGGCGTACTGCGCCAGGCCTGGCGACGTGGGAGACCCTGTAGGGACCTTCCCACATCGGCGAGAGCTTGTGGAGGCCTTCCCTGGAGAGATTTCGCCTGAGGACGAGGTCGCCCGCCTCAAGGGTGCGTGAGCGCACATGGCGGCTGTGGTAGCGTCGCAGGTCTTGCTGGTACCCTGCCGCTCTGAGGGCGGCCTGACGGCGCAGTCCCTCGAGGAACAGCAGGTCGTCGTTGTGGAGGCTCTCCTGGATGTCCTCATTGAAGGCAAGGACCCGTGGTGACCCATGCTTGATTTCTGCGGGGAGGACTGCCTCAGCTCCGTAGACCAGGGCGAACGGCGTTTCGCTTGTAGGCCTTGAGGAAGTTGTGCGTATGGACCAGAGCACTGAAGGGAGCTCATCAATCCAGCCCTTGCCGTGGCCCTTGAGAATGTTGAAGCTTCTGGTCTTGAGGCCCTTGAGGACTTCTGCGTTTGCTCGCTCGGCTTGACCGTTGCTGCGTGGGTGAGCCACCGAGGCGAAGCAGACCTTGACGCCGAGCTTGTCGCAGTAGGCTCGGAAGATGCCGCTGGTGAACTGCGAGCCATTGTCGGTGATGATGCGGTTGGGCACGCCGAAGCGGCAGACCAAGCTCCTGATGAATTTCACCGCGGCCCCAGCCGGTATTGTGCGCACTGGCTCAACTTCGGTCCACTTGGTGAACTTGTCGATGGCCACGAAGAGGAAGCGATAGCCCCCCTGCGACCTTGGGAAGGGGCCCAAGATGTCCAGCCCCCAGACCGCAAACGGCCAGGAGAGCGGGATGGTTTGAAGCCCCAGCGCCGGCTGATGAATTTGCTTGGCGTGGAATTGGCAGGCGTCGCAGGTTTGCACAATGGCGACCGCATCTTGAAGCACTTGAGGCCAGTAGAAGCCGCTCCTGAAGACCTTGCCTGCGAGGGTGCGCGCACATGAGTGGTGGCCGCACTCCCCGCTGTGGATGTCCTTGATCAGCTCTCGGCCTTCCTCAGGAGGGACGCACTTGAGCGCGATACCATTTGGGCGCTTGCGGTAGAGGTTTCACTCGAGGATGCAGTAGGATTTCGCCTGTCGAGCGATTCGCTCTGCGTCAGCATCTTCTTCAGGGAGGATTCCTTTCACCAAGTAGTCCTTGAGCTCATCAATCCAGCCTGAGGTCTGGTGTGTTGCCGTCAGCAACAGGCGCTCCCCTGTGCTGGGACCGCAATCGGGTGCCCCAGACTCAGGAGGCGGTGGGAGCGCTTCGTCTGCGCTTGCGGCTGTGGTCTCTCGAGGCTGCTTGATGGATGCCTTGGCGAGCCTCTCTTCAAAGACGCCGGCCTGCTGGGGTTGCCTTCGCGAGGCTCGCTTGGCGATGTCGTTAGCCTCTTGGTTTTCCTTCCTCGGGATGTGCATGAGCTCCATGCCCCTGAAGTGCTTCTCGAGCTTGCGGACCTCTTCAAGGTATGCGGCCATGTGGTCGTCTTTTGGCGTGTAGCTCTTGTTGGAGAAGTTGACGAGCAGCTGGGAGTCTCCCTTGACGAGCAGGTGCTTGACGCCTAGAGCGATGGCGGCCCTTAAGCCGGCGAGGAGGCCTTCGTATTCGGCGATGTTGTTGGAGATCTTGTCGATCGTGAAGCACAGCTGGACAGCGTAGTACAGCTTGTCACCCTTGGGCGAAGTTAGGACAACGCCTGCTCCGCCATTGCGGCAAGCGAAGGCTCCGTCGAATTGCATGGTCCAGTGGCTAGGCACTGTGCCTCCCGAGGGCTCGGCTTCTTCCTCGCGAGGCTCCTCAGGGCTTCGGTCAGTCCATTCGGCGACGAAGTCAGCCAGCGCTCTTCCTTTTATGACCCTCGTGGTGTCAAAGCGCAAGTTGAATGGCTGCAGCTCGATGTTCCATCCTGCGACACGATCAGTGGCGTTGGGGTTGCGCAGGATTTGCTCCAGGGGGAAAGCAGTAACCACCGTGATGGGGTGGCCCCGGAAGTAGTGTCTCAACTTCCTGGAGGCGATGAGGAGCGCGACGAGGAGCTTCTGCTGCATTGGATATCTCTCGCGAGCGTCCCGCAACACTGTGCTGACGAAGTAGACGGGGTGCTCGACGAGGGTTGTCTGAGGTGGCGCAGTGTCAGCCCTCTGTGGAGGCTCTTCAGGGCCCTTGTCGAGATCTGCCTGTGGAGGCGTCTCGACAGGGGTGGTGGGAGCAGACTCGACCTGAGGCGGTGGGCCTGGCAGTGGGCCTGTGGAGGCTGCTCCTTCGACGGGGTCTCTGTCGGGGGGTTCTGGGCTTGGAGTGGCAGTGCTCTTCTTGGGGAGGACAGGCTCTTCCCTTTCGACCACCAAGACGGCGCTTGCGGTCTGAGGGGTGGCTGAGAGGTACAGCTTCAGGTGCTCGCCTGCCATGGGGGCCACCAAGACTGGAGGGCTGGCCAGATACTTTTTTAAGTCCTCGAAGGCTTTGTCCGCCTCAGGGGTCCACTTGAACGTGCCCGATCTCTTCATGATCTTGAAGAATGGCAGGGCTCTCTCGCCAAACTTAGAGATGAAACGGCCAAGGCTGGCCATGCAGCCCGCTAAGCGCTGCATGTCCTTGAGTCGGCGGGGAGGCTGCATTTCCTCTATGGCCTTGATCTTGTCAGGATTCGCCTCAATGCCACGGTGGGACACGAGGAATCCGAGGAGCTTGCCTGAAGGGACCCCGAAGACGCACTTGGCGGGGTTCAGCTTGATGTTCACCTTTCTCAGGCTGGCGAAGGTTTCCTCGAGATCCCTCAAGAGGGTGTCCCCCTCTCGAGACTTGACCACGATATCATCGATGTAGGCCTCAGCGTTTCTGCCCATCTGTGCCCCCAAGGCTATCCTCATGAGCCTCTGGAAGGTGGCTCCAGCGTTCTTCCGGCCAAAGGGCATGCATGTGTAGCAATACACACCACAAGGGGTGAGGAATGCCGTCTTTTCCTCGTCCTCTTTAGCCATCTTGATCTTGTGATAACCAGAGAAGGCGTCCAGAAAACAGAGGAGGTCGCAGCCAGCGGTGGAGTCCACGATCTGGTCTATCCTCGGCATAGGGTATGGGTCCTTGGGGCAGGCCTTGTTGACATCGGTGTAGTCGATGCAGAGTCGGCCTCCTCCAGCGGGTTTAGGAACAACCACGCCGTTGGAGAGCCAAGTGGGGTGCGCGACTTCGTGGACGACATTTGCCGCCTTGAGCTTCTCTACTTCCTTGACGATGAAAGCTTGCTTCTCGGGGGCTTGCTTACGTGCTTTTTGCTTGACGGGGCGTGCGTCTGGACACACGGCTAAGTGGTGCTCGATCACCTCCCTTGGTACACCGGACATATCTGACGGAGTCCATGCGAACATGTCAGAGTTTGCCCGAAGGAAGGCGACGAGCGCGCTTTCCTATTTGGGAGGCAGGGCAGCGCCTATGGTGACGCTAGCCCCCGAGCTGGTGGGGTCCAGCGAAACCTTCTTCGTGGCAGCTTGTTCCTGAAAGAACACTTGCTTCTTCTTCTTGGGCCTCTCGAGAGGCTCCATGTCCTCGTCAGCCGGGAAAGCCATGGCGGCTGCCTTGTAGGCGGTCTCGACAGCGCGCGTGGCGTCCAGGATATGACCATGGATGGCAATGGTGCCAGCGTTGCCGGGGATCTTGACCATGTTGTAGGCGTGGTGCGTGACGGCCATGAACTTCGCGAGGGCGGGGTAGCCGAGGATGGCGTTGTACGGCAAGCCGATGTGGGCGACGTCGAAGTCGATCAGCTCCGTGCGATAGTTCTTCTGCGTGCCGAAGGTGACAGCCAGCCGGACCTGACCCAGGGGCTCGATCGAACCACTGGTGACGCCCGTGAATGGCCTGGAGGGCATAAGCCACTCGTAGGGCACTTGAAGCGTCTCGAAGGTCTCGACAGAGATGACATTCAGGCCCGCTCCCCCATCGATGAGCGTCTTGGAGACGGTGATGTTGTTGATGGTGGGGGAGCAGACCAGGGGGAGGGTTCCAACAGTCTTGGTCGACTTGGGGTGGTCCTTGGCGTCGAAGGCGATGGTGTACTGGGACCACTTGAGGGGCCTGGAGGTCTCGGTGCTCGGGAGCGCAGCGTTGAGTTCGTGGGCGAACTGCTTGAACTGATTGTTCGACTTGGGCGCTTGAGCCCCGCCGAGGATGCAGGCCATGGCGCCTCTCGGGGCCTGGTAGCCTCCATCTTCCTCGTCGGGGAGGTTGTTGTTCCTCTCAGCGGCGTTGGCCTGAGTGCCTTGCGGCCTCTGGTAGCCGCCAGCGCGTCCGCCTCTGCTGTCGCGGCGGTAGCCGCGGCCTCTGCCGCGGCTCCCGCTGGCTTCTTCGCGCTCGCGCTCTCTGCTCAGCCTCTTGAGGTCGTGGCAGTTCTCGGTGGCATGGCCGCGCCTGTTGTGGTAG
The DNA here is from genome assembly GCA_026929855.1 of Poa annua. NCBI lineage: Eukaryota > Viridiplantae > Streptophyta > Magnoliopsida > Poales > Poaceae > Poa > Poa annua. The sequence goes on along the minus strand of CM049439.1, from coordinate 22,139,885 downwards.
ACGCAGAATGGGCGGTGGTCCACCTCCTTGTCGCCGCGCTCGGGAGAACCCCTGCGGGAGCCCTTCGCGTCAGGCTCTGCCGCGAGGACCGCGGTGGCCTTGCGCTTGGGCTCTTCCTTCTTCTTGTGGCTCTTGGACCCCTCGCCAGGGTCGTCCCCCCACGCGCTCATCTTGACGAAGAGGAGTCCCTCTTCAGCCTTGGCGCACTTATCCGCCAGGTCGAACAGCTTCACCACAGAGGTGAGCTTGTCGTGGATGCCGAGCTTCTCGAGCATCCTGCGGTTCGTGACGCCCTCGCGGAAGGCAGCGATGACCTGGGTGTCGGGGATGTTCGGAATCTTGTTCCGTACTTGGCTGAAGCGCTGGATGTACTTGCGAAGAGTCTCATCATTCTTCTGCACCACAGCGCGCAAGTCGTTGTGGGTGAGTGCGCGCTCGTACGTGCCCTTGAAGTTGGCGACGAACTGCCTGCAGAGCTCCTCCCAGGAGTCGATGGAGTCCTCAGGCAGGTTGAGGAGCCAGGACAGCGCGGAGTCCCTGAGGGCGTGGGAGAACCAGTTGGCCATGACCTTGTCGTCTCCCCCTGCGGCCTGGATGGAGGTGGTGTAGAGCTGCAGGAACTCGAGAGGGTTGGTGGACCTGTCGAAGCCCTTGGGGAGCGCTGGCCTGAACTTCTGCGGCCAGACCACACGACGCAGGGCGCGCGTGAAGGCCATGCAGCCAGTGGCGTAGGTGGCCGTTCCTCCCTGGAGGGCCCTGCGGTTTTGTTGCCCCGCTTGGCCGAGCTCCTCGACAAGGCGGTTCTGGAGGTCGCGGCGTCGCTCCATGCCCACACGTGCGTCAGGCGCGGTGCGCTGCACGATCTGGCAATCGTGCGGCGAGGAAGCATGGGAGGGAGCCCGCTGTGCCGCGGCCGGAGGTGGTCCTGGCGGCGGTGGGGGCGCACCTGGTGCGGCCGCCCCTGCAGGGCCGGAGGGTACGATGGAGCGCGACGGAGCAGGGCGCGTGGTTGCGATGTCGACGAGGTGGTGGAGGCGGTCCAACCACTGGTCGTGTGCCTCGGCACTTGGCCGGTAGCGGAGGAGCTCCTGGGCCATGAGTAGCGCGGTGTGCGGGGCGGGCTCGTGGTGCTCCCGCGTGGACACGCTCTGGCGCCGGGACGGGTGTGGGGGGCGTCCTCACGGCGCTCAGAGAGGTCCTCGTCGGCGCGCTGGTCTCCGCCGCGTTGCTCCTCGCTCTCTGGCTCCTCCACGCGCGGGCCGGTGCCAGCGCGCTCGGCCGCGCGGGGGCGACCACGGCGGCCACGGGTGGGAGCAGTGCCAGGCTCGGTGTGAGCTCTCTCAGAGGCACGCCGGTTGGCGCGCGTCGCGCGGGTGTCCGTCATGGCGCGGAGTTCGGAGGTCGAAGACGCGCCTCAGTCCCCTACCTGGCGTGCCAAATGTCGGAGAGTGGCTCCCACGGAACAGGGGTAGCCACGCCCTGGAGAGAGGTTCGAAGGGGGGACTGAACGCGGAGGTCAAACAATCCTCGAGAGGCACGACGACGGTGCTCGCCGGGCCTGGAGAGGAACTATCACGCCAGAGATGGACACCGGCCCGTACCCAGGTTCATGGCCCTCAGGAGGAGGTAACACCGCTACTCCTGCTTGTCTGTATTGCACTGTGGAGGTTACAGAACAATGAGCTTGCCGAGGGCTCTCTTGAGGCAGTTTGGAGCTTGGAGAGGGACACAATGGTCGTCTTCCTCCTCCAGCAGTTGGCTATTCTATGCGTTTGGCTAAGGCTCCCTCGGTCTAGGAAGCAATCAGCCGACTGGAGATCAATCCGTCCTCATGGTGGAGCTCCTGCTCCTTTTATAGGCGCCCCGGGCTTCATCCTCGTGCTGGTGGGTCCCCACAGGCCAGCGGCGCGAAGGAGCGGGAGTCCACCGCGGCTCATTCGTCCATGGACGCGGTCCATCCGTGCTAAAGTTGCGCGCCGTGGCCGACAGGCTGCAGACGGTGCAGAGCGGCTCACAGGCGCGGCAGAGGTCGTGGTGGAGCCCACGGTGACGATCTTCTTGGAGCGTTGCGCCGTCCAGCCGCTGTATCACCAAAGAGGAAAGTCCTGGCTGTCCAGGCGCAGGCGGCGCGGCTTTGTTGACTCCTTTATCATCAGAATGGCAGCTGGGATGCTCGCGTCACCCTGCGGCTGCTGTAGGGGCCATGTGCGCCCTGCAGCGCTTGCTTAGCCGCGAAGTGTCTCCACAGGGCCGCGGTGGCCTGTGGGGAGGTTTCCTGCTGACCTCTCTCCAGGCGTGTTGAGCCTTGGGGAGTCTCTTGAAGCGCGGGGTCCTCTTCAGGCCCTGACTTCCTCTTCAGGCCCTCAAGAGGAGATGCCTCTCGAGGGTCTCTCCAAGCAGTAGCTTGGTCCTTAGTCGTTTTGACGAATCTGTCGCGGGCGAGGCCTGTAGGGAGTGGGCTATGCACACCCCGGTCCTCATTCGGCCGACACGCTCCGATCTTCACAAACTGAGCCGTAAGACTTCTTTTTCTTCTATTGAAGTATTTTGCGTTTTTGCTTTAAGGTGTCTTGCATCCGAGTTAGTTCTTGAATTTCTCAGGCGATAAAGGCATCGTGGAGAAGCGAGCGACTGAGCTGGAACAGCGACTGAAGGATCTGGAACGTCAACTTAGCGGTCATCAGTCGCAGGCGAAGTAGGATCTTGACACCGCTCTACGCTCGGTCGCCGCTCGCGATCTTGAGTACGCGAAGCAGCTATCGAGCTTTGCGCCTGTGCTTGAAGGTATGCGGACTTCTTTCTTTGCCCTTACATTTTGTTGTGGTCTTTTATGCTGACTCCCCGTCTATTCTGTTTTTTAATTTGCGAAGGATCGGACGCTTCCTCTTCTTCCAAGGGTATGGCGAGTGACAATCTGTTACCCGATCACGCCATTGGAAAGCTAGGTGTCACCGTCGAACACGTCAAGAGCTCTTTAGAAACATCCACTCGAACTCTCGGCGCTGTCTTCAAGGAAGTGCTCCCTTCGAGTGAAGTTCCTGCGACTGCGCAAGAATTTGCTGATGTGTTGGGTCCTGGGTCGACGACCATGGCTGCGTTTGCACGCGACTTGACGGTACGCGGCTCAGAGACCACTCTCAAGCTTCTTGTTGCTAATGGCGTTGTTGGGGGGATAATAACCCGGTAGGCCCAATGCAGAGGAAAGCATGGTCGGGTTTCAAGTATGGGCCGAAGAGCTTGTCGGTAACCCGGCCTAAGTAAAGAACCCGGAGGCAGTATGCATCATGGAGTCCAAGTCTTGGAGGATACGAAAGACAAGACGAGTTAGAGTAGAACTCCAGTAGTCTTACCATGTAAACCAGGAGACCCGGATGTCTATATAAGCGGGCTCCTAGGTCTTAGAGAGATAGGTCGAATAAGAGAAGCCAAATAAGATAGACAAAATAGAGAGAGCTCCCAAGAGAGAGCTCCCACGCCGCCGGAGTCGTCTAAACTCGGCGGTCGCCATTGGCGCATCATGTAACATATTATCATATCAGTGATTTATAGCAAGACATAGGGATCCTCCACCGAGGGGACCCGAACTTGGGTAAAAAACATCTTCTCCCCGTAGAGCTAGACAATCTCCTGAACACCAGAGTCGCCTTGCCCCTCATCTCAAAGTTTCCACCCGGAAACATCTGCCGTGACAATCCCACGACAGTTGGCGCCCACCGTGGGGCCTGTGGCCAAGTTGTGTCCTCGTTAAGGGAGAAGCTCGACGAGGGATGGATAATCTTGTCATGTCATCAAACAACAAGAAGAGCTATTAGTCTGTTTTGCAGAGCCGGTCACGAAAGATCAGCCTTGGAGAGCCAGAGACCCGGAAAAGGTTCGTACAGTTGATCAGATTCAAGATTTGTTCATCACGGTGTTGTTGAAGGGGTTCCGTAGCAGAAAACAATAATTTTTCTAACTAACGTAAACCAAAACAGCCAGGATCTATCTATCTAGTAATGCGGTAACGGTGGGCGGAACTGGTCACATACCTCTTGTAGACCAAATAGCGGGGATTACGCTCCCGCACAAGCGTTGCTGACGTAGACGCCGTAGCCGACCTCAAGGTCGCGAAGAACTTGGCGCGACGAAGTAGATGATGATGCGGCGATGTCGACGGCGTCGGGCGTCGGGCGCCGAGCGTCGGGCGCTGGACGCTGGGGTTCGGTCGTCGGGCGCCGGGCGTCGGTCGTCGGGCGTCGGGCGGCGGTGGTGGCGACGGTGGCCGCGGCCGTGGCGAGACGATGTCGCCCTGGCACCTCAAGTGTGGCGCCTCCGAGTACTCGCACACATACGGAACTTAACGACAACCCCCGGTCACTCAGGTCTAGCTGAGATCGCAGGAGTAGAACTTTGGTGGAATCCTGCGGTGCGACTGGGCACTGCGGTATAGCCTTGGTGGGAGAGAGAGAGAAGCGGGCGGAGAATTAACTCAGGCCGGCATATACAACATTAATTGTATTTTTGGATGTGTTAAATCAATTAATATGCCCTTTCTATATAAAGGGGGGAGGGGGTGTGCAAACACCTTGCCGCCCCCATGTGGGACTAAAGAAAGGCAAGAAAAAGGAGGTGGGAGGGGGGGTTCGGCCGGCCCCCCCATGGACGAACCAAGTGGGCTCCCCCCCACTTGGTGCGCCTCCCCCACATGGGCCCAAGTTGGCCCATTAAGTGGGCTGCCACCTTTTTCTTTTCTTTTTAATTGATTTAATTAATATTAAATTAATATAAAATATAAATAATTCATAATTAATATACTTATACATTATTTAATATCCCGTGACTCCGAAACAACTTCCGGACCACCCGAACTACCTTCGGTCATTCCCGGAACCCTTCCGATGTCCCCGGAACTTTTCCGGTTAATTTCTCTCTTCTTCTAAATCCATATTTATTCCAATAATAAATCAATCCAATGATCTCTACGTGTCGCTAAGATCTTAAGCGTGTTACCCTACGGTTCGAGAACACTCCAGACATGGCCGAGACCCTTCGCTCGCCAATGACCGCCAGGGAGACCTGGACATCTGTAACGGTCCCTGTGCATTCTACGAATATCGTCGTTGAACCATAAACATGATATCTATTCCTTTTATTTCTTCGATACTACCTTGTCCGAGACATGATCGTAAACATCCGATGTCCTGTTGTATCTCGTTACCGACAAAGGTTTATTAACTCGTCTGTAATATTACATCTCCATGACCTAGTCATTAGCTGCGCAGCTCTATAGATGTAATCTCACCGAGTGGGCCCAGAGTATCTTCCTATCACGAGGATGAACAAATCCCGCTCTTGATCCATACGCCTCAACATACTCTTTCAAGATACACGAGGTACACCTTTATTGTCACACTTTATAAGATATGACGTTTGATGCACTCAGAGTAATCTACGGAGCAGCAATTAATATGATCTCACGGTCTGAGGAATAACCTATCATATTACTTTCCTATTGCAAATATTGAACATTGTGACACGATCCTATTGCAATACTTTGTTGGGTATGTCCATCACCTTATTCCACTAATAAGATGACCTCATTGTCAACCGACGTAATTGTCCATGACCGGGAATTCTCGATCAACTGTTGCCCAATGAACTAGTTTATATAGAGGCTTACTAGGGACTCTGGTTTGTCTATGTATCACACGTGTATTAACAATTCCGATTAATACAGTTATAGCATGATACAAAAACGTATTATAAACTTAATGGAATAATGCAATAAATAACACATATTTATTTGCCTCTAGGGCATATTCCCTTCAGTTGTCATCATCAAAATCACATCAAACTCGGCCGGTCGGCGGGTCCTGCATCGGTGGCGAGTTTTTGTGAAAAGAAGGCAAAGACAGAAAAATTGCTGCCTCGTTACCAAACCATTCATGCCGAAAAAGTGGATTCCTGAAATTTCCAGGCCGCCATAAGCTAGAGAGCCGGTAAGGAGAGCCGGACGCAGAAAGGCCGGATTGGGAGGTCAAAGACCTGGCAGAACAAGAGCCGGCCAGATTAGCATTGATCGGGGGTTTAATATCAACATCACCCGCAAAGTACTCCGGTTTAAATCTACCGGATCAAGTTTTGTTAGCAGCGTTCCGTGTGACACACGGTTCAGAAATTTCATCGACTATGGAGAAACCAGGTTTCGCCTACTGTTTTAGCGATTCGATCGGAAGAAAGTCAGATTCCAAGAATGACCCTGAGCCGGCAGCAGCTTGCACGCACACACCATCATCGTTTGTCTCCAATTCTTTTGTTCCGGGTCGGTGTGGCAGTGCTGCCAGTGAATACGAGTAAGATCCGGTCCTGGTGGTTACTAAGTGACAACACGTGACCTTATTCCTTACTATGAAAGACATACCAAAAGTCAATGTTTAGGGAATGATGCATGCCAAGAAAGACAGACTATTTGAAGATCGGAAACAATATTGAAGAAGGCGCAGCAGCGCACATGATGATGCATCCAATCAAAGCATGTAAGGTAATAAAAAAAATGGACAGAACTCTCAGCCTCCCAGCCAGCTAGCTTAGCTCCTTCGTCCATAGAACAAATAAATCATGTCCGATTGCCAGCAATCAAGACCATCGCAATCAAGATCATCGGTGACCCGGCCGTGCAGCGATCGATTAGCCGCCCACCAGATTCAAGCAAGTATTGAGTAATATAAGAGAATTTCGGGCAGCATTAGCGGCCCGGTCATCACATATGAGAAAAAAAGAAGAGTGCAGCCCGGTTTCCCAGGCTGAAAAATCAAAAAAAAAGAAGGAAAGTACTGCTCATACGGGATTATGTCCATCTATCGACGACCCAGCCGGCCGCCGCTAGCTTCAAACGATTATCAATGACCCGGCTGAAGACAAAAAAGAAGAAGAAGAGCAATATAATCCAGATGGAAAATACCAGAGCAAGTCAATCAAGCAGCCGGCTCATCGAGCTATGCACGGCAATTTTATGTGGATCAGAAACAAATACCTTCATCATGACTCGGCTACAGCTTCAAAAAGCAACGATCATTAAACCCGGCTACCGGCCGGCTTCGGGCGCGCCTGCCGCAGGGTCTCTCCACATCGCCAATGACATCCAGACAGCTAAGTATGATCAAAGTTTTACATTATTCAGTCGGTTAAATAAAGTCGGCACATTCAGACAATCGCTGTATTGAAGACATGGATCCAACCGCCTAAACACTAGTGGAAAAAGGGCTACTAGTGGCGCACCAAAAAGCCTTTCTGTGGTGCACCCAGGAAAATGGGGGGTGCGCCACAGAAATCTCGCCACTAAATTATATTTCTGTGGCGCACCCCACGGTGCGCCACAGAAAGTGGCACATTTCTGTGGCGCATCCTTCCTAGTGCGCCACAGAAATTTATCAGTGGCGCATGGATTGCAGGTGCGCCATAGAATATAACTAGCAATTTTTGATTTATTTTTCCTGCGCTGGACAAATAGCTATATATACAGGATTTATCCAGATATATTATAAACAATGATATATTTGACACAGTAGATTAAAACAGAACAAATACACAGAAATCGCACGAGTAGAGAAGTCGGTGTTACAATTAGTAGAGAACCTAGAACAAGTAGCTATATATTACAAACTAGAACCTAGAACAAGTCGCACGAGTAAACTACTCGTCGTCGGAGCTGGTGTTATAGAAGAAGTCGGACCACCTGTCATCATCGGTGTCCCAGTGTTCCTCGCTCTCCCTCTGGGCGGCCTCCCGACGGCGGCGCCGGTCTGCCCTCCTTTGCTCCCTTCGGTTCCAGAAGAACGCCTCCTCGTCGGCGACGTCGCCCGGGAACTCCTCCCTCCACCGACGCATCAGCTCCTCGTCGTTCTCGGCGGTGGCGATCCGGCGCTGCACCTGGCGGTGGCGGTCACGATCTTCGTTGGTGAGGAGGGTTGGCCGTGGCGCGAAGAACTCCGCCTCAACGATGTTCGGGCAGTCCGGGAAGTTTAGCTCGCTCCGCGGGCGCCGGAAACGCCACGCGACCGCGTCGTATGCGCGCGCTGCCTACTCCGGCATGGCGTACGTCCCGAGTGTCTGCCGGAAACCGCCGACACGGATTTCGGCGTAGTAGGTGCCGTTGGGCCGCTCCCGAACACCGCGGAAGCCGGACGACCCGTGGCGGCGCGACGGCATCGTCTACACAAGAGGAGGTTCAGCGGTTAGTAAAGCACATTAAACTTGCTTAATGGTGACATGTAAATAAAAATTCTAAATGAAGTAGGTCAAGACTCATAGCTTGCCTCATATATAAACAAATCATCGATATTGTAGTAAGACTTATAGACAAAACAAGATTCAAAAAAATTATACCTCATACTTGGAAACACATAAGGAATCCTGATAACTTTGTTGAACCAAGTAGGAGGCACACAACTTATATGTGTGCATGATACAAGGTTCAACAAACTATCAGGATATCATACAGTGCGCCACATTATTTTAATCATCGGTATTTTAGAAATGAAGTAGGGTCAACTGAAAAGCATCGGCAAGTTAAAAAGCACTCAACAAAAACAAGCAAGGCCTCATATGGAATTGCTTCAGGGATGGTGTAAGCGAACAACGTGGAATGAACACTACATATATGTTCAGACAACATGGTTCACTCACACCTCCCTGAAGATATATGCAACGTGCAACCATCTAATCATCGGCCAAAAGTAGTTATCTTAAACTAAGCCAACAAAATCAGACTAACAGATGATAAATAAACAAATTTTAGAAATGGAATTGGGTCAACTAAAAAATCTTGCCTCATACTTAGGCTGGAACACAAATGGTCCGAGATGGTGTTAGTGAGAGCCAGTGGGATGCAGAAAATGTGTATTCGTGCACATCAGGTCGCATTCCACTAGCCCTCACTAACACCACACCTATAGATCTCACGGTGTCACAGCATTTTAATCATCGGCATCCCTAGAGATCGAATACAAAACTATAAACATTTGAATCATCGGCAAGTTAAAAAGCACTCAACAAAAACAAGCAAGGCCTCATATGGAATTGCTTCAGGGATGGTGTAAGCGAACAACGTGGAATGAACACTGCATATATGTTCAGACAACATGGTTCACTCACACCTCCCTGAAGATATATGCAACGTGCAACCATGCAATCATCGACCAAAAGTAGTTATCTTAAACTAAGCCAACAAAATCAGACTAACAGATGATAAATAAACAAATTTGTGTGCACTGGAAAAAGACAACAAAAAACTAGGGTAGGCCTCATAATATAGACACTGGAAGAAAACCACAATTGGCTGTATCCAATAGTTGCACAATTCGAATGTTTGTGAAGTGTACTTGGTTGGATATATCCAATTGCGGTTCACTTAGTCCTTTTTCTAATCATCGGCCGGATTCTGAGTACATGTTTCTATAACAGGAATCATCGGCAAGAGCTCCTGCTATTTCTATTTATAGGTGACCAATAAGCTATGGTTGTGCTAGAACCCTACAATTTAACATCTTGTTAGAACTTAACAAATTTTGAACTGTAGAATTAAGATGGCCAAATCCGATGGACCTATACACGTGTCCTCCATTGCAACTTTGGAGCAGGAGCTGCATGTCGTCTATCGCAACGAGAAATATCGAATGTTGTTCATTCTTGACCACACATCAATGTCATGACTCTAATTGGTCATCACTATCAAGAGGCATTCTAATGGTTCCACCGAGCATTATAAAGAACAATAATATAGCAACAATTCATCCCTAAACTAAATGGCAGGAACACATAGCAACAATTCCTCCCTAAAACTAGCAACAATTCACTTAGCTAGGAATTTGGGCAAACACCTTGGGTGCGGCGGTCGGTGGCGAGGCGCGCGGGCCGGCGTCGAGGCCGTCGATGGCGGGGCCGGCGCTGGGTGGCGAGGCGCGGGGTGGCGGGGCGCGGCGTCGAGGCCGTCGGTGGCCGCGCGGGCGGCGGCGAGGAGGCGTGCGGGAGGAGGCGGCGGAGGCGTGCGCGGAGGAGCGGCGGCGGCGCGCGGAGGCGTGCGGGTGGAGGCGGCGGAGGCGTGCGTGGAGGCGGGAGGAGCGGCGGCGGGATGAGGCGGCGGCGCTTGGAGGAGGTGAGGGCGGCGACGCTCGGAGGAGGCGCGGGCGCGGGCGTGTGCAAGGATAAGTGAGATGGATGAGAGAGAAGAAGAAGGTAATAAATATAAACCTAGGTCTAATATTTCTGTGGCGCACGCAGCCGCATGCGCCGCGAAAAGTCTCATATCTGTGGCGCATGGGAACACATGCGCCACAGAATGTCAACTTTCTTTGGCGCATGTGCCTGGTGCGCAACAGAAAGTGCCACGAATTTCCAAATTCGACCTGCCTTGCGGGGACCACCACATTTCTGTGGCGCATTCTTGATGGTGCGCCACAAAAACGCTATTTTCAGTGGCGCATTTTTATTTTATGCGCCACAGATGTTTGTGGCGCACTTGTATGGTGCGCCACTAAATGTCTTTTGTGGCGCATGCGCTGAGAGTGCGCCACAAACGGGCATCCCACCTATAAGCCTTTTTCCACTAGTGAAAAGACACGTGTGATGACATTCGGCTTACAAACACTGAACCCCACACGTGAAGCATATTGGAGGACGATCCATGAAACATCTCTCAGCCTTTACATTGCTTAGCGAGACCCGTGAGCGCTTCGCAAGCATCGTAAAGTGTTTATATGATCAATGGGTTTATCAAAGTCGAGTTATTGCTCGCAAATGGATTTTTAAAAGTCGGGCTATCGAATTCCCGCAAATGGATTTTTTAAAAGTCGGGCTATCGAATTCCTGCAAATGGATTTTTCAAAGTCGGGCTATAGAATTCCCGCAAATGGATTCATCAAAGTCGAGTTATCTATCGCTCGCAATGGATTTCTTAATAACAAAGATCGCTATCAAAGCGCCATCATCGTGCTCCGGCTCTATTGCCGTCGCCAATTGCCATATTCCGGCTTACGCATCAACGCCAAGAGTGCTACGCAACTTCGGTTAGCGATGCCCAGGAGCGATTTGCAACAAAAATTAGCTCAGCCCAGGAGTGCTACGCAACTATAGTTACCGATGCTCAGGAGTGCTTTGCGATGAAAAATAGTGTTGCCCAAGAGTGCTACGCAACTTCGGTTAGCGATGCCCAGGAGTGCTTCACAGCCAAATATTAGCTTCGCCCAAGAGTGTTACGCAACTTCGGTTAGCGTGCCCGAGAGTGCTTCACAATATGGCAAATTTAAGGTCTTGGGGGCTGATCGTTTGAATAGCGCAGTTACAAACTCAAGACCCGGCAAAAAAGCCACATTGGTCATGGGGGCTGATTACTTAAAAGAAAGGTACATCTACAATCTCATGATCCGGCAAGTATCACAGCCACTGTATTCTTGGTTTCCTAACTTAAGCTCGATGTGACTCGCGCTTATATGGCCTGGTTGCTCACCTGTAAATTCAATCAGCCTGATGCCCTTGGGTTTTCTGACCCTGTTTTTATAAGAGAAGAGGCGACAGGAAAAATCCATGCGAAAGCCGGCTTATAGTTCAAGGAAACCAAAAGGGTCATCTAAACCAAAGGATTTGCAGAACGACGGATAACGTTCACTAAAAAAGGAAATTCTCAGGGTGCACGTACACCATCAGAGTATGAAACTTAGAGAGCTCCGAGTAGCTGCAGGCAGCAGCTCCGAGTTATGCTCAAATTGCTATAAGTCCCAGGTTGCCGCAGGCTAGAACCCGACACTTGGGGGCTACCCAGTTTTGAAGCTATCAGTTCTCAAGGAAGACCCGGAACACTGCAAGCAGTAGATCCGGCTCTTGGGGGCTACTCAGTTTGAAGCTCAAAAAGCTATTAAAGTAAGAAATTTTAAGTCCCAGGTTGCTGCGAGCAACAACCCGGCACTTGGGGGCTAGAGTCGGGAAGTAATATTCCCCGAGGTGAAGCATCAAAATCAATTTTGGATCTCAAGAATAAGGTCTTATCAAGTCCGGGTCATAAATATCTGGAGCATCCTTCAGCACGACCTCCATATGAGTAGGTCTTATCAAGTCTGGATCATAAATATCTGGAGCATCCTCCAGCATAGCCTCCGCATGAGCAGGCTTAATCAAATCCGGGTCAGGTGAACCCAGGTTGAAGAAAACATGTTTATCTGAGAAGGGACGCCAAGAAGAGTCGGCCCCCGTGATTTAATTAACTTGGACTCCTAGTCCAAAGTATTTCTTATTTCAGGAGATTAACCCGGATGATTGAGCTAACGGCTCCATCCGGAACATGATGATCAAGATCAAGGTCACGATGGAGAGCAAACCAAGCTCATATCCAAAGTCCTGGAGATTAAAGTCGCCAAGCAATGACCGGGTTATGTACGGGCCGCCAGCAAGAGCCGGCCAAACTGATACCCGAGAGCCTACTTGCTTGATGATTGTTATAGATTTTTCAGATGATAACCTGGACAAAAGAAGTGACAGCTTCCCCAAGACTATGCCGAAGAGTGCAAGGTGAAGTAAGCCAAGTCTGATGTCCAAGTTATCCTGGGGGCTACTGTTGGGGGGATCATAACCCGGTACGCCCATGCAGAGGAAAGCATGGTCGGGTTTCAAGTATGGGCCGAAGAGCTTGTCGGTAACCCGGCCTAAGTAAAGAAGGTTCCAGAAGACCCGGAGGCAGTATGCATCATGGAGTCCAAGTCTTGGAGGATACGAAAGACAAGACGAGTTAGAGTAGAACTCCAGTAGTCTTACCATGTAAACCAGGAGACCCGGATGTCTATATAAGCGGGCTCCTAGGTCTTAGAGAGATAGGTCGAATAAGAGAAGCCAAATAAGATAGACAAAATAGAGAGAGCTCCCAAGAGAGAGCTCCCACGCCGCCGGAGTCGTCTAAACTCGGCGGTCGCCATTGGCGCATCATGTAACATATTATCATATCAGTGATTTATAGCAAGACGTAGGGATCCTCCACCGAGGGGACCCGAACTTGGGTAAAAAACATCTTCTCCCCGTAGAGCTAGACAATCTCCTGAACACCAGAGTCGCCTTGCCCCTCATCTCAAAGTTTCCACCCGGAAACATCTGCCGTGACAATCCCACGACAGGCGTGACTGCCGAGTATGAGGCTGCCCTATCTGACTTCCCTAGGAAGCCAGATGGGAAGCCTTTGGCCTTGAAGGGTATAGCCGAATGTGAGGCGCGCTTGGCCAAAGTTTGTATTTGTACAATGGAGCGTAGAGCGAGTGCAGTCGCTGCTATGCCCAAGTCACGCAAAGATAGATCTGAGTCTGTATCCCATAACTAGTTTTCTTTCTTGTAATTGTAATCCTCGCACAGCATGTGTGCTTTTGCTACCTTTCCAATTTACGATTATCTCCAAGATGAAAAAACTTTTGAGTGTTTATCTTCTGTTGTTGTGGTGTGACTTGATTCCTGTGCCTGAGATTTATGATTATGCTCCTGACAGCCAGTTGATTCTGTCCCGGCTGAAGCGCAACCATCGGGCGTTGATACTTTCAAATCCGCCAAGGAAAGGAATGATGCCAAGGTATTGGCTTATGCGAAGAATCGGGTGGCGAAACTAGAAGGCGAGCTAAGGACCGCCCAGACTGAGTTGAAAATAGTGAAAGCTAGACCATCTCTAGCCACCCAAAGGGAGGAGTATGTACTTGGCGAAATCGACCTTTCTAACAGGCAACTCGAAGGTACTTTACCAATCGAGTGTTTTTGTGATATCTTTTGTGCCTTCTTATGCTTATCCTCCTTTGATTTTTGCTCGCCCACAGTCTTCGTTCATGATTTGGATGAAGAAGGGGAGCGGATAAGAAAACGTCTAGCCGCTGCGACTGATGATGCTTTCACCGCTTCTCAGCACTTCTGGGCGGATGGGTATCACACCGCTCAACTCGCCATCCTGAAGGATCGAGTGTATCGCGGCGCTGTATTACTCGAGCCTTGCCGAGCGGCGTTTATGCGTGTGAATCACTTCTTGTTCCCTGACGGGCCGCAGCCACTAGGAATCCATGCCCTGGTTGACTTGTTCCAGTCGACAGATGCGATCCGGGAAGAAATAACTCAAAGGGTTGTGCTTGGGGCCAACGCTGCCATGGGGTATATCCGTAGCCAGTATCCTGCTTTGCGCTTTACTTCACTTGCAGCTGGCTCGCGTTTGGATCAAAAGTATTTGGACGGGACAACGGCCTCGGCAAAAATGCTTGTGGATCGCATGTATGACCAACTCATAGGTTCAAACCTGCCTATGAAAGATGAGCCCGAATAGCTTTGTGTCATTTTTGTGCAGCCCCCGAGTCCATTCGGTGTATGTGTGTAAAATAAAATGTATGTGTACTTGTGTGATTGACCAGCCCCCGAGCCTATCGGGTGGATGTATGTATGAAAAATCATTTCATGTGCGATTGTGAGTACGCGAGTTGTGTTTGCCAGCATATTTTTTGTGATAACTTTGCACTTACGATCCAGCTCCCGAGTCTTCGGGTGCGACGGAGCTTTTGCCTTTATTGCCAAGATCCAGCCCCCGAGTCCTCGAGTGGGTTATGAATGTACCGTAATATAAAGTATGCGAAAAATGTGTATGGCGAAACATTTCCTTTATTGTAGATACTGACCAGCAGGCCGCCTCATTAAAAACCTTCCAGTCCCCTTAGGTACCCTGGTAAGGAAAAGAGCCCGTCTGAAACCTACCGGCCGTTTTGACGTGTATGCTCCGTTACATTTGATCAACTATTGGGCCTAGGCATAGAAACGACGAAGGTGCGCCACATTCCATGGATTGTGTGATAATTCTCCCGTCTGGGCATGTTTCAGTCGATAAGCTCCACCGTCGATCACTTCCATGATGATAAAAGGTCCTTCCCATGGTGATGCGAGTTTGTGCACCTTCTTCTGTTTCAGTCGAAGTACTAAGTCGCCCACCTCGAATGTCCTGGGTCGGAGTCGTCGACTGTGATAATTGCGAAGATCCTGCTGGTAAACAGTCGTGCGGGCAAGGGCTCTATTGCGCGCTTCTTCGAGTAGATCAACCGCATTTTCCTGTGCGTCGTTCGCATCTTCTTCGTCGTATGCTTCAACTCTGGGCACGCTAAATTTTACCTCTAATGGCAGTACTGCCTCTACACCGTAGACCATGAAAAACGGGGTGAACTGAGTCGAAGCATTCGGGGTTGTACGGAGGCTCCATAGCACCGTGGGGAGCTCGTCAACCCAAGCACCTGCAGCTCTTTTCAGTGGTACCA
The DNA here is from genome assembly GCA_026929855.1 of Poa annua. NCBI lineage: Eukaryota > Viridiplantae > Streptophyta > Magnoliopsida > Poales > Poaceae > Poa > Poa annua. The sequence goes on along the minus strand of CM049439.1, from coordinate 22,124,604 downwards.
ACAGTCTCTTCTTTATTCCTGTGCATACAAGGCCATTGGCTTTTTCGACTTATCCGTTGGATTGCGGGTGTACAACAGATACGTAATTTAGCGTGATGCTCCACTCTTTGCAGAAGGAACGGAACTCATCGACTGTGAAGTTTGTGCCGTTGTCGGTTATGATGGTGTTCGGAACGCCAAAACGATAGACCATAGATTTTATGAAGTTGACTGCCGTAGTGGCAGTCGAGCTTGTGATTGGAACTGCTTCTATACATTTTGTGAACTTGTCAACTGCTACAAGTAGGTGAGTATGCCCTCCCGGTGATGACTTTTTATATGGTCCAACCATGTCCAACCCCCATTGGGCGGAGGGCCACACGAGTGGTATGGTTTTGAGTGCAGATGCAGGCGCATGAGGTTTAGAAGCGAACTTTTGACACCCAACGCACCTTTTGACTATGTCTTCCACGTCCTTGAGTGCTGTAGGCCAGTAAAACCCTGCTCTGAAGGCTTTTGCTACGAGAGATCGACTGCTGGCGTGATGCCCACAGGTTCCTGCATGAATATCGCGAAGTATAGTGACGAGGTTATACCAAATAGGTACCCAATCGTGTGGGTACCTGGTGCACGTGATGACTAAAGCCCAATTGTCGATGGACTGAAGAAGCCCAACAAGCAAAGCCCAAGATAAAGAGTTTTACCATAGATAGACATAGTCGGTTGTACTTTCCATACTTATAATCCTAGTCGGTTACGTACCCGAGACCTGTACCCCTATATAAGGGACAGGAGGGTAGCCGATGAGGGATACGCCCAACCAGAACCTCAAAACCCTAGCGAGATCCGCATCTCTCTAGACCCTTGTACTCGCCGCATATTCACAATCAATACAGACAGGCAGGAAGTAGGGGTGTTACCTCAGTTGAGGGCCCTGAACCTGGGTAATTCCCGCTTGTCAGCCGACGAATCTACTAACACTACGCGTTCTCTACCTCATAATTCTAACCCTAGGCTATTAGTCATGGGTACTGATGGGGACACCCCTCATCATATAGTTTTGCCATCTTCGAATTCCACGCATCTCTGAAACATGCCTGAGATACTCCGTTTGTAGAGTTCACCGTTTATAATGGTATATGCTTTTGCTCGTCAAGTGACTCGTCTCGCTTCTGCTGCATCATCAGGTAGCTCGTCACGAAGTATGAATGCTAGAAGAGGTTTAGTCCATGCCGGTGTTACCTGATCTCCTTGACATAACAGTACCTCGACTGGCGGATCCTTTGAACTTGGCGCTTTGTCCTTAGGTGCGGAAGTCGAAGTTACCGGAGGACGTTGTTTGCTGATAGACCTTTAGGAGATTCGCTATAGGAAGTCCCCAGGTGGGACTTGCATTTTAGTCGAGCCAATGTTAGCTATGAAGGGAATATGCCCTAGAGGCAAATAAATATGTGGTATTTATTGCATTATTCCATTAAGTTTATAATACGTTTTTGTATCATGCTATAACTGTATTGATCGGAATTGTTAATACACGTGTGATACATAGACAAACCAGAGTCCCTAGTAAGCCTCTATATAAACTAGTTCATTGGGCAATAGTTGATCGAGAATTCCCGGTCATGGACAATTACGTCGGTTGACAATGAGGTCATCTTATTAGTGGAATAAGGTGATGGACATACCCAACAAAGTATTGCAATAGGATCGTGTCACAATGTTCAATATTTGGAATAGGAAAGTAATATGATAGCTTATTCCTTAGACCGTGAGATCATATTAATTGCTGCTCCGTAGGTTACTCTGAGTGCATCAAACGTCATATCTTATAAAGTGTGACAATAAAGGTGTACCTCGTGTATCTTGAAAGAGTATGTTGAGGCGTATGGATCAAGAGCGGAATTTGTTCATCCTCATGATAGGAAGATACTCTGGGCCCACTCGGTGAGATTACATCTATGGAGCTGCGCAGCTAATGACTAGGTCATGGAGATGTAATATCAAAGAGGAGTTAATAAACCTTTGTCGGTAACGAGATACCACAGGACATCGGATGTTTACGATCATGTCTCGGACAAGGTAGTATCGAAGAAACAAAAGGAATAGATATCATATTTATGGTTCAACGACGATATTCGTAGAATGCACAGGGACCGTTACAGATGTCCAGGTCTCCCTGGCGGTCATTGGCGAGCGAAGGGTCTCGGCCATGTCTGGAGTGTTCTCGAACCTGTCGGCCCAGTGAGGACCGGGGTGTGCATAGCCCACTCCGTACAGGCCTCGCCCACGACAGATTCGACAAAACGACTAAGGACCAAGCTACTGCTTGGAGAGACCCTCGAGAGGCATCTCCTCTTGAGGGCCTGAAGAGGAAGTCAGGGCCTGAAGAGGACCCCGCGCTTCAAGAGACTCCCCAAGGCTCAACACGCCTGGAGAGAGAGACTCAGGAAACCTCTCCACAGGCCACCACGGCCCTGTGGAGACACTTCGCGGCTAAGCAAGCGCTGCAGGGCGCACATGGCCCCTGCAGCAGCCGCAGGGCGACGCGAGCATCCCAGCTGCCATTCTGATGATAAAGGAGTCAACAAAGCCGCGCCGCCTGCGCCAGGACAGCCAGGACTTTCCTCTTTGGTGATAAAGCAGCTGGACGGCGCAACGCTCCAAGAAGATCGTCATCGTGGGCTCCACCACGACCTCTGCCGCGCCTGCGAGCCGCTCTGCACCGTCTGCAGCCTGTCGGCCACGGCGCGCAACTTTAGCACGGATGGACCGCGTCCATGGACGGATGAGCCGCGGTGGACTCCCACTCCTTCGCGCCACCGGCATGTGGGAACCCACCAGCACGAGGATGGAGCCCGGGGCGCCTATAAAAGGAGCAGGAGCTCCACCATAGAGACGGATTGATCCCCAATCAACGGATCGATCTCCAGTCGGCTGATTGCTTCCTAGACCGAGGGAGCCTTAGCCAAACACATAGAATAGCCAACTGCTGGAGGAGGAAGACGACCATTGTGTCCCTCTCCAAGCACCAAACTGCCTCAAGAGAGCCCTCGGCAAGCTCATTGTTCTGTAACTTCCACAGTGCAATACAGACAAGCAGGAGTAGCGGTTTTACCTCCTCCTGAGGGCCGTGAACCTGGGTACGGGCCGGTGTCCATCTCTGGCGTGATAGTTCCTCTCCAGTCCCGGCGAGCACCGTCGTCGCGCCTCTCGAGGATTGTTTGACCTCCGCGTTCAGTCCCCCCTTCGAACCTCTCTTCAGGGTGTGGCTACCCCTGTTCCGTGGGAGTCACTCTCCGACATTTGGCGCGCCAGGTAGGGGGCTGAGGCGCGTCTTCGACCTCCGAACTCCGCGCCATGACGGACACCCGCGCGATGCGCGCCAACCGGCGTGCCTCTGAGAGAGCTCACACCGAGCCCGGCACTGCTCCCACCCGTGGCCGCCGTGGTCGCCCCCGCGCGGCCGAGCGCGCTGGCACCGGCCCGCGCGTGGAGGAGCCAGAGAGCGAGGAGCACCGCGGCGGAGACCAGCGCGACGACGAGGACCTCTCTGAGCGCCGTGAGGACGCTGAGTCCTCGCACCCGTCCCGGCGCCAGAGCGTGTCCACGCAGGAGCACCACGAGCCCGCCCCGCACACCGCGCTGCTCATGGCCCAGGAGCTCCTCCGCTACCGGCCAAGTGCCGAGGCACACGACCAGTGGTTGGACCGCCTCCACCACCTCGTCGACATCGCAACCACGCGCCCTGCTCCGTCGCGCTCCATCGTACCCTCCGGCCCTGCAGGGGCGGCCGCACCAGGTGCGCCCCCACCGCCGCCAGGACCACCTCCGGCCGCGGCACAGCGGGCTCCCTCCCATGCTTCCTCGCCGCACGATTGCCAGATCGTGCAGCGCACCGCGCCTGACGCGCGTGTGGGCATGGAGCGACGCCGCGACCTCCAGAACCACCTCGTCGAGGAGCTCGGCCAAGCGGGGCAACAAAACCGCAGGGCCCTCCAGGGAGGAACGGCCACCTACGCCACTGGCTGCATGGCCTTCACGCGCGCCCTGCGTCGTGTGGTCTGGCCGCAGAAGTTCAGGCCAGCGCTCCCCAAGGGCTTCGACGGGTCCACCAACCCCCTCGAGTTCCTGCAGCTCTACACCACCTCCATCCAGGTCGCAGGGGGGCTATCGCTTCCTCTTCGTGGCCATCGACAAGTTCACCAAGTGGACCGAAGTTGAGCCAGTGCGCACCATACCAGCTGGGGCCGCGGTGAAATTCGTTAGGAGCTTGGTCTGCCGCTTCGGCGTGCCCAACCGCATCATCACCGACAATGGCTCGCAGTTCACCAGCGGCATCTTCCGAGCCTACTGCGACAAGCTCGGCGTCAAGGTCTGCTTCGCCTCGGTGGCTCACCCACGCAGCAACGGTGAAGCCGAGCGAGCAAATGCAGAAGTCCTCAAGGGCCTCAAGACCAGAAGCTTCAACATCCTTAAGGGCCACGGCAAGGGCTGGATCGATGAGCTCCCTTCAGTGCTCTGGTCCATACGCACAACTTCCTCAAGGGCTACAGGCGAAACGCCCTTCGCCCTGGTCTACGGAGCTGAGGCAGTCCTCCCCGCAGAAATCAAGCATGGATCACCACGGGTCCTTGCCTTCAATGAGGACATCCAAGAGGGCCTCCACAACGACGACCTGCTGTTCCTCGAGGGACTGCGCCGTCAGGCCGCCCTCAGAGCGGCAGGGTACCAGCAAGACCTGCGACGCTACCACAGCCGCCATGTGCGCTCACGCACCCTTGAGGCAGGCGACCTCGTCCTCAGGCGAATTCTCTCCAGGGAAGGCCTCCACAAGCTCTCGCCGATGTGGGAAGGTCCCTACAGGGTCTCCCACGTCGCCAGGCCTGGCGTAGTACGCCTCGAGACCGAAGACGGCATCCCCGTCAAGAACCCGTGGAACATCGCGCACCTGCGCAAGTTCTACCCGTGATCATTGTCACGCCCGTGATCATTGTCACGTCAAGACATCTGGCTGAAGAGGCAGCTTACGGCTCCACCTCCAAGCATTTTTTGTCTCTAGAGGTTAGAAGCTCACGGCTTAAACCTCCAAGCCCCAAAGGCTTCTCTCGAGGGTCAACCCTCCGAGCTCTCCATGTAACGAGCCGCCTCAGGCCGTTGAGAGTCTCTGCCACTAATGGGTGGTCCCCATGCCTCGACATGGTCAAATACATTAACTTGGCAACTCCAAGCATAATGAAACAATTTCGTTCCTAAGTGAACAATGCGCTACGGCGCCACTATGTAATATTTTGGTGGTGAGTTTATTCCAGCATTATTTTCTTTGTTGAAAATGGGCACTTATATCTCTCCACATGCGCACCTCGCGAGCGGGGGCTGAGTACGGTGCCAGTGCCTCAAATGACACACCAGCAGCACTGCAAAACCCAAGGATCCGAGCTCTGGCTGGAGGGCAAGCTCCCACAAACACGCCATCTCTACAAAGGACCTTGGTACTCTCTCTCCTCGCAAGGAACGCCTGAGGGGACCTATAAGCGCGCATTAGTCCCTAGTACCGTGCACAAGCGTTTGGGTTTGCCCCTCTAACATCTACAGAGAACAAGCGTCTCTACAAGCCTGAGGAGGCGGCAGAGCAAAACCCTTGAAGAAGACCTCCTCGCCAGGATAAAAAACCTCTACAGGGCAAAAGCCTCGAGAAGCTAAGTCCCATACCCGTGACTCGAGAGATCTTTCTCCCCAAGCGCACGTTTGCCCCTCGAGCGATTTCATTCTCCCTTGTGCTTCATGGGCTACTCGCACGTCTAAGGGGGGCACTTGAGCATCGCGACTCAGGGCTCTTACCTCTCCAAGCCTTAAACTCCCCCCGGCCTTGCTGAGTCATTGCTCTAGCATACCGCAGTGGCGGAGTCATAGCGCGAAGAGATGGGACCTAACGACGCAGAGAAAACATAGACATGAAAATAAGGCAGAAAGGGCCTCTCGAGGGGCACACAAGTTAACATCAAGTACTCAAGGAATACATTACATGCTCAAAATGCATAGTGTCTAAACATAAAACTGTTTCAGATACAGGCGCTCAAAGGCGCAATGAATCAAGGGCTCAGGCGGAGTCCGCGCCAGCATGCTCCTCCTCCTCCGCGTCTTCCTCCTCGGCAAGGGCGGCCTCCTCCTCGCTGTCCTCCGCAGCCACCTCTGCGCGCTTGAAGCGGTTGCAGAAGGTTTCGACCTGCTCGCGGAGGGAGTTGGAGACCCGCAAGACCTCCTCGCCCGTGCGCTCCTCGGTCACCGTGGAGAGGTCGAAGCCGGGTGTGAGGAGCCGGAGGTTGGTGAAGATGCGGTCAACAACCACCCCTAGGAGCTGGCGGCTCTCGACCTCGATCACCTCGCGGAGATCGGCGACGGGGCCCTCGAGGGCCGTGAAGAGCTGGTCGAAGTAGACCAGGTACATGGCAGCATCGCCACGGCCGCGAACCTCAGCGTGCGGCGCCTCCGCGCCAAGCTGAGCTGCAAGCTCGTTGCCCCTGGCCACCAGCGCCTGGAACATACGCTCCCGCTGCTTCGTGAGCACGCGAGCCGCCTGCGCGGTGTCCACAGCCTCCGTCACCTGCTTGGCCGCTGAGCCCGCCTGACCCTCCACGTCCTTGACGAGGGCGTCCAGTTCCAGGACAGCTGCCCTGCGACCATCCTGCGCCTGGCGATAAGCCTCCTTGGCGCGCTGGAGGCGGGCCTCGAGCTTGGAGTTGGCCTTCTCGAGCTCCGCGATCCGCTGGGCATCGGTAGCGTGCTTGGGCTTGAAGCGGTCCTCCTGCTTCTTGGCCTTGTCGCGGTACTCCTTGGAGGTGGTCCGCCTGAACTCCTTCTCGCGCTCCGCGAGGGCCGCCTCCGCCTCCTTCTTCTTCTCGGCAAACCGCTGCTGGAGGCGCTCCAGGGTTTGCTTCTGGGCGGTGACGTTCTCGTCATGCCTCTGGAGCGCCTGAGCCAGGTCCCCCTCGCGCGCCTCAAGCTCTTCGCGCTTGGTGGCGAGCTCGCCCTCCGCTTGGAGCCGCTGCTCGTCGCGCCGCAGCACGTCCTGCTCCCTGGAGGCCAGCAGCCGCTCGCGCTCGACAAGGCTCTTGCGGTCCTCCTCCAGAGTCTCCTGCGCGACCCGATGGACGGAAAGGAGCTGGGACTCCAGCTGGGCCAGCTCGCGACGTTTCTGCGCCAGCGAGTTCTCCATAGCTTCGCGCTCGGCCTTCACCTCGGCGAGGAGATCGGCGGCCGCGTTGCGCTCATCCTGGAGAGGGGCAAGGAGCTCGTCAGCGTCACGGATGGCCCCCTCGCGGACCTCCTTGGCGAAGCGGACGGCCTCCTCGCGTGCAGCCTGGAGGGCCAGATCCTCCTGGCGGCGGGCCTCGACCGCGGCGTGGAAGCGCGCCCACGCCGCCGCAAGCTCGTCGCGCTGCTGGGTGAGCTGAGCGTCCTAGAGGGCAAGTTGCGCCTCCAAGCCCTCCAGGGACCCCCTCACGACGCGGAAGGCAACCTCGCGGTGCCCCTTGCTCCAGTCCCAGCCGCCAAGGACCAGGTCGCGGCATGAGGAGGTGCCTGCCCCTGCGCCGAGCCTGGAGAACTGAGCCTCTGGGCGTGCCTGTGGGCTAGACCGCGCCCCGTCCATCGCGGCGCCCAAACTGGCCTCACCGACCTCGCCGCCCTGGCGCGTCACCTCTTGCGCCTCGCCCCCCACTGCGGGGCGTGGCGGAGACGAAGGAGCTCCCCCTGCAGTTGCGCCCGCGCTTGGCGGGCCCTGGTCTGTCCCGGCCTCTGGCTGCACGGGAGGCGTGGTGGCGCGAGTTGGAGTAGCCTCGCGGGCCGGAGTTGGCTCGCGCGGTGGCATGGCCGCGCGAGGCAGGGTAGGGGCGCGAGGAGGGCTAGCAACCCGCTCCTCCTGCGCCTCCACCACCATCGGCTCGGGGGGCGGCGCAGCTGCCTCCGCCTGAGGCGCCGCTGTCCCGGCTAAAGGCCCAGCTGCCTCCGCTTGAGGCATCTCTTCGGTTGGGCTTGTGGAGGCCGTCTCCACAGGCCTCGCGGCCTCCTCAGCCACGACCTCAGCCGTGGCTTTCTTCACCTCTGCCACCTTGCGAAGCTTGCGACGCTTCACAGGCACAAGGTCACTGGCAAGCACCAGGGAAAGATCTTCAGAAATAGGTGGAAAGAGAAAGAACAAGAATCGATCGGCTAAAAGCCTAAAACACTTACCCGGACTCCTTGGCGCCGGTGTCGACCCACGCCAAGCCTGGCGAGCGCCAGGAGGGCTTGGCCTTGGCACCTGACCCCTCCGGAGGCGCCTCGGCTTTCCTCTTGGAGGGGACGTCTGACGGCCTCGCCCCGGACCGGTCCACAGCCGCCTTGGAGCGGGGCTCGCGACGCCCTGGCGAGGCCTCCTCGTCAGAGGCCTCTTCCTCGGCCTCCTCCTCCTCCGCATGGCGCGTGGGCACCACCACGAAGGCGTCGTCGTCATCGCCTGACGAGATGTCGCAAATCTCGTCAGTAAGGGGCCCGGCCCTCAAAGAGGACTCCTCCCCTGCTGCGGCCTCCTCCTCGCCTTGCCCAGCTCCTGAGGCAGAGGGCGTCTCTGCCCCCTCCGCCTCATGCACCACTGGCACAGGCACCATTTTCCCCGCCGGGCCCGACGGGGTGAACGAGGGCATCCCCTCCAGAATAGCCAGGCGCTCGGTCATGTTGTACTGGTGCAGAGGCCGCAGCGTGATAGGGAGCTCGTCCATGGCGGGTACCGCCGGGTTGATGAAGAGCACGGACAGGACGTTGTCGACAGCGTCCTTGTCGTTGTCCTCACGGTGGAGCCGCATCTTGTCCTGGGGGCCGGAGTACATCCACATGGGCATCGCGTGCGCCTGGAGTGGAGCGATGCGGCGCGTCACGAAGTCCGCGACGATGATCTGCCCCGTGAGGCTCTCCTCCCGAAGGTAGCTCAGGCGGCCCGTCAACATTGCGTTCTGCGCGCCGCTGAAGGGGGCCTTGCCCCAGTTCGAGTTCTTCATGGGCGGCGCGTCAGGGACCTCGAGGAAGGCGCAGGGCTGCTCCAGCCCGACGAAGAACTACCGCTGGCGGAAGTGGTCCACCTTCTTCGTCACCGAGGTGATGGCCTTGCCCTCGCTCCACGACATGGGAATGTAAACACTCCCCATGCCATCCACGATGCGGAATGAGACGCATCCAGAGCGCTCATTCTTCGCCGTGTTCCGGAGCGCGTAGAAGCACCGGAAGAGGTCCACCGTGGGCTCCAGGCCCAAGTACGCCTCGCAGAGGTAGGCGAAGATGGCGAGGATGAGCACGGAGTTGGGGTGGAGGTGCAGCAGCTGGATCTGGTAGAAGGCCAGCACCCCCTCCAGGAACGGAGAGAATGGCGGCACCAGCCCTGCAGCGACATAGTGCTGGAAGACGGGGAAAAACCCTCGCGGGCGTTTCCTGTGCGCCGCGGCCTTGAGCGCGGTGGCGCCGTGCTCGTTGGTCCGGTCCGCCACCAGGAAGCGGACCTTGTCGAGGGCCTTGTTGTTGACACGCACCCCTAGCAATGCCGCGCCATGCGCGGCCTCGGCAGGCGCCGCCTGCGAAGAAGACCCCACGGCCGCCTTGCCCTTGTTCTTGGCCGGACTCATCGTCGGAGAAGAGGTGAGCGCGGCGCGGGGAGAAGTTGGAGGAGAAAGGACTAGGGCGCGTCGGAGAGCAGGAGCGGAGAGCTCGGGGCGGATGGCTTCTGCAAGAGAGAATGGGAGCAGTAACGGCTCCCTGCTCCGGCGCGAGGGCTTTATGTCCCGTCAAGGAGCAGTTACCGGGGCGTGGTGGGACCCCCCACGACGCACGCCCCAGATCGTGCGCGGCCGTTACTCGTTTGAGTGACGCGTGGCTCGGCCCGGCCGGACACTTTGGGCCCACGACGCTTCGGCTGCGGTCATGGGCTCAGCCGTGCCCATCGCGGGCCCGGGGGCTACTGTCGGCCCAGTGAGGACCGGGGTGTGCATAGCCCACTCCGTACAGGCCTCGCCCGCGACAGATTCGACAAAACGACTAAGGACCAAGCTACTGCTTGGAGAGACCCTCGAGAGGCATCTCCTCTTGAGGGCCTGAAGAGGAAGTCATGGCCTGAAGAGGACCCCGCGCTTCAAGAGACTCCCCAAGGCTCGACACGCCTGGAGAGAGAGACTCAGGAAACCTCTCCACAGGCCACCACTGCCCTGTGGAGACACTTCGCGGCTAAGCAAGCGCTGCAGGGCGCACATGGCCCCTGCAGCTGCCGCAGGGTGACGCGAGCATCCCAGCTGCCATTCTGATGATAAAGGAGTCAACAAAGCCGCGCCGCCTGCGCCAGGACAGCCAGGACTTTCCTCTTTGGTGATAAAGCGGCTGGACAGCGCAACGCTCCAAGAAGATCGTCATCGTGGGCTCCACCACGACCTCTGCCGCGCCTGCGAGCCGCTCTGCACCGTCTGCAGCCTGTCGGCCACGGCGCGCAACTTTAGTGGATGAGCCGCTGTGGACTCCCGCTCCTTCGCGCCACCGGCATGTGGGAACCCACCAGCACGAGGATGGAGCCCGGGTCGCCTATAAAAGGAGCAGGAGCTCCACCATAGAGACGGATTGATCCCCAATCAACGGATCGATCTCCAGTCGGCTGATTGCTTCCTAGACCGAGGGAGCCTTAGCCAAACACATAGAATAGCCAACTGCTGGAGGAGGAAGACGACCATTGTGTCCTTCTCCAAGCACCAAACTGCCTCAAGAGAGCCCTCGGCAAGCTCATTGTTCTGTAACTTCCACAGTGCAATACAGACAAGCAGGAGTAGCGGTTTTACCTCCTCCTGAGGGCCGTGAACCTGGGTACGGGCCGGTGTCCATCTCTGGCGTGATAGTTCCTCTCCAGGCCCGGCGAGCACCGTCGTCGCGCCTCTCGAGGATTGTTTGACCTCCGCGTTCAGTCCCCCCTTCGAACCTCTCTTCAGGGTGTGGCTACCCCTGTTCCGTGGGAGTCACTCTCCAACAGAACCGTAGGGTAACACGCTTAAGGTCTTGACGACACGTAGAGAACGTCGGAATGATTTATTATTGGAATAAATATGGATTTAGGAGAAGAGAGAAATTAACCGGAAAAGTTCCGGCTACATCGGAAGGGTTCCGGGAATGACCGAAGGTAGTTCGGGTGATCCGGAAATTGTTTCGGAGTCACAGGATATTAAATAATGTATAAATATATTAATTATGAATTATATATATTTTATATTGATTTAATATTAATTAAAATCAATTAAAAAGGAAGGAAAAAGGGGCAGCTACTTAATGGGCCGAATTGGGCCCATGTGGGGGGGGGGGGGGCACCATGGGCAAGGCGTGGGGCCCATGGCCACCACGGCCAAGCCTTGGCCGGCCGAACCCCCTCCCCCTCCTTTTTCCTTTAGTCCCACATGGGGGAGGCAAGGTGCTTGCACACCCCTTGCCCCCTTTATATAGATGGGCATATTAATTGATTTAAATACATCCAAAATACAATTAATGTTGTATATGCCGGCCTGAGTTAATTCTCCGCCCGCTTCTCTCTCTCTCCCACCAAGGCTATACCGCAGTGCCCAGTCGCACCGCGGGATTCCACCAAAGTTCTACTCCTGCGATCTCAGCTAGACCTGAGTGACCGGGGGTTGTCGTTAAGTTCCTTATGTGTGCGAGTACTCGGAGGCGCCACACTTGAGGTGCCAGGGCGACATCGTCTCGCCACGGCCGCGCCCTAGCCGCGGCCACCGTCGCCACCACCGCCGCCCGGCGCCCGACGACCGACGCCCGACGACCGAACCCCAGCGCCCAGCGCCCGACGCTCGGCGCCCGACGTCCGACGCCCGACGCCCGACGCCGTCGACATCGCCGCATCATCGTCTACTTCGTCGCGCCAAGTTCTTCGCGACCTTGAGGTCGGCTACGGCGTCTACGTCAGCAACGCTTGTGCGGGAGCGTAATCCCCGCTATTTGGTCTACAAGAGGTATGTGACCAGTTCCGCCCACCGTTACCGCATTACTACATAGATAGATCCTGGCTGTTTTGGTTTACGTTAGTTAGAAAAATTATTGTTTTCTGCTACGGAACCCCTTCAGTGGTATCAGAGCCGATCTATGCGTAGTATGCTGGTACGGTTAGAACTCGTGTTGATTACGAGGACGTCTTTCTTATATTTGCTACCCTCTCGCCTGCACTTGCACTGTCGGCAGCATTGAGTTGATGAAGCGGCCCGGACCGACTTTACGCGTACGCTTACGCGAGACTGGTTCCACTACTGACATACGGCTGGTACCGTATATGTGGCTGGCGGCTGTCTGTTTCTCTCTCTTTAGTTGGCTTTGCATTTTCAATGGAGGGCCCGAAAGGGATACATAAACATGCAATTGTTGGATCGACGTTGTGGCACAATGTTCGTAGGTAGGGAAACGGTTCTCTCGCGAAAGCCTATAAAGCCACGTAAAACTTGCAAAACTAGATAAAGGTAGAGGCGTCTAACTTTGTTTTGCAGAGGCATTTAAATATGACATGGTTACGGTAAGTTTTGAATTATTCGTAATGTCGGAGGCAAAGGAGACACCGTAGACTCGGAGCCATGCCGGGACGCCCGGTCTAGGCGCACGACGCCAAGGAGGTCCAGGCGCACGACCATGTCATATAGCACTTCATTAAATTATTTGATTGTGTGCTGTTGTGTGTATATCCTATTGAGTGCTATATATATATTAGATATACGACGGTAGCTATAATAGGATGATCCCTAATAAATACCAAAATTGTGTTCTCCCTCGTTGTGCACCACCAAGAAAGTTCTACGTTATGAGGCAGGCCGTGCCGATCGGGTGTCACACATTTCGTCGTTCGCATACAGTGGGTGTAAGCCATGTTGCACGCGCAAGAACATCGAGGTTTAATTGGCGAGCCTAGCATGTACATACATGGCCTCGGAACACGGAGGATCGAAAGATCGAGCATGAGTCACAGAGTTGTTGTGATCGACATTTCGATGTCCACCTTTGAAGCTATGCTGCCGGCCGTGACGATCGGGGGTGGTGCTGTGGATTGGGGTCGTGTAATCGCTAAAATTATTGAAGGGATAATAATCTTGGTGGAGTTTGTTTAATAATTTGATTATAAACTAAAACTCATATTATTATAAACTTAGTCTTACCCTCTTTGCGATTATATCTGTAGATGGTGCTCTACTTCGATCACTTCCTTAGGAGTCGGTCCTTGTTGGCTGATGGGTCAAACTTCATCTATTGGTACAAGAAACTAAGAGAAACTCTCATACACAATAATATACTCTATGTCATAGAAGAGGGATTAGGAGAGGAACCAGGAGATTCTGCTAGTGAAGAAGAAGATGAGGAGTTTCATCAGCGTCGTGACATTTTCATAGAAGTGCAAACCATCATGGTCATAAGCTTGGCACCAGAGTTGAAAGTACAGTTTCAACATATGGATCCTTATGATATGATAGATTCGATCAAGGCACACTTCATAGATGAAATTAAGTATGAGCAATACAAACAGCTGAGGAAGTTCCATTCACTCCAGATGGAGGAACATACCTGTTTGGAAACTCATTTGAAGAAAATGTATGACATGTACTTGAAACTTACAAATGTCTACGACTACTGGATGGCGGATTCATGTGCGATAGCTGCTGTGTTGGCATCTTTACCTCCCAGCTATGAGAAACATGTTCGTGGCTATGCTATAAGAAGACATACGATGACTTTCTTCCAGTTCATAAGCCAGTTCAAATCTGTGAAGGTTGAACCCATCGAAGGAGAAATCTTCGACGCTATAGGTATATTTGATATACAAAGTTATGAATGTATTCTTCCCATGATACTTAATGAAAAGTATTTGATACTTGTTCTGTTTATGAAACAGGACCTGATTGTCATAAGTATGAGAAGATATATGATGTGACAGTGCGCAAGTGATGGCAAGCAAAGGAGTTGATGGCCAGTGGTGTTCACGTCCTCAAGTTATCATTATAGTTATCATTGATAGTTTTTGATAAGACCTTTTGTAATAGTGAGAGTGTGATTTTGCTTTATGTCTTGAATGTTACAAGACAAAGTTATTCATATATGTAATAGAACAAGTCAGTTGTTTTATGTAATGGAACAAGTCAGTTGTTTTATATTATGAGTAAAGGTTTATGCAATCACGCCTCAATTACATTGTTTGAATGATAACGCGATATACATTTATAAAAGCAGAAATAGTAAAATTAAATGTCCAAAGATGAAATGATTTTGTTACAAGAACAAACACCACTGAATTTGATCACAAGAGCAATGTAAGAAATATAGATACTTCGATCTATCAAGGTTACATGTGCCGGATTGATTAAGTTTCATTAGATATTGAAGTGTCAATATTCAAGGAAATTAATTGAAAGTCATATTAGATGATTATTAAATTAATTAGTGGTAAATATCATCAATTCGAATTTTCTATGATTCCAAGTGAATAAGTGTATTCGCCCAAGGGAACATGAGTCTAAAAATAATTTGATATAAGATCAAAAGGAATTTTTCAGAAGAAAAATAGATGGAAGTTGTATCCATATGATTCGATTAAAAAGGGGACATTATTTGAATTATGGTTTCAACATAAAATGACTTGTGAAAGTTTGTTCCACAAAATTATAATATCAGATATAGTGATATGTGATATATTATAATCATGCTCTATTTTAGATAAAGTGTGGTCTTTAGAATCTCTTAATATATTCGGACATTGTAGTCGACGTCCACTTTAGGAATTGGATATTTTTCAACGAAGATTCGTGTGATCGACAGTAAGTGTCGTGATATAGATGATTATATGATAATACAGAATATACACGAATAGTTCTTTGTAGAATTCTCATATTAAGATGGGATTATATTCCAAATACCAACAGAAGCAAAAGTTTGTATTGCTGTCAGCGTAATTCAAAAGAATATATGTGACGAGGGGTGTCCTCATCAATACCCATAGTCGATAGCCTAGGGTTAGAGTTATGAGGTAGAGAACGCGTAGTGCTGGTGGACTCGACGGCTGACAAGCGGGATTTACCCAGGTTCAGGGCCCTCGACTGAGGTAACACCCCTACTTCCTGCTTGTCTGTTATTGCTCTTGTGAATATGCGATGGTTACAAGGGTCCAGCGAGAGTTCGTCTCGCTAGGGTTTAGAGGTTCTGATGTGCGTCTCCTTGATCGGTAGCCCTCCCAGCCCTTATATGGGGGGCTGGGTCTCGGGTACGTAACCGACTAGGATTACAAATATGGAAACTACAACCGACTATTAATAACTTGGAAAGCAATCTTCGTCTTGGGCCTTCCTTGATGGGCTTTGCCAGCCTATTGACAATTGGGCTATAGTCATCACGTGCACCAGGTACCCACACGACAGGATATCCGTTCGGTATATCCTCGTCAATATGATTTTTCGAATTATGGTTAATGGAATAAAAGTAGAAGCTTACAATAAGGTATTGGACCTTGTTTCCATAAAAGTAGAATATTGGAATATGTTCCGAGAAGAATATCTCTACAAATGGAATTGAGAAGTTGATGATAAGAGATCATAGTGTTTTCAAACAAGAAGCTTTTAAATAAGGTGTTGATTTAAGAATATTTGCTGTCAGGTCACAGTTTGATATTCAGTATTTTAGATCATGTTGTCAGAACATGATACACCTTGAAAGTACAAAGAAAGTTGAGGAAATACCAAAATACGAATAAAGACTTTGAGTCTTAAATCCAAGTTACATTTAAAAGGATTAAAATAGTAAATGTTACTCTAAATCTTATTGAGAGAATAAGGTTAGTTAATCATCATATAAAATGTTATATGAAAGAAATGCAACTATAAGATAGACATGAAAGCAAATTTTGTCAAGAAGAGTGTCTTGGACAAAATCAAAATTGTTTGACTACACAAGTGTAAACATGCTTAAGTCTGTGGATATGTATTAATAAAACTCGAATTGATAGATGATCAATGATTTTGGTTTGACCAAAATATCGAAAGAAATTATGAATTTGCAAATTTAAGTGGGAGTCGTATTAGTTTACTCAATTTAATATGTAAGTGACATATTTTTGAGTGGGAGTTTAAATCCTTTAAGTAGGAGTCGAATTAGTTTGCTCAATTTAATATGTGAGTGACATATTTTGAGTGGGAGCTTAAATCCACGTATGTGAATGACATATCATGGATAGTACCAGTAGAATTAAATAAAAGATGAAGTTATGAAATGATTTAAAAGGTTGCGTCTATTTCGAATAGAACAGGAATTTTAAATAGAAGGTTGAGCTGTTTAGATTGGATTCTGAAGTGTTAGAATGGAATAAAGCCAATGGAAAGGTCCTTGGAAATCCAGTTAAAACATTAAGTGTATTTGGTACACGATAATAGTGGTTGCTAGATATGTTGGTCTCTTATATCATGATAACAGACATCATATAGACACCATATTATGTGCTCGATAAAGTATGACTCATGTTCTTAGAAGAAGAACAATTATCAAAGTAAATTTGGAATTTACTAGAAGTAGAATAGCATTAGGCACCAGACTGACATTGGAATGTCGAAACTCTACATAGATATGAAAGGTATATAGATATCGCGATATTGTGAATGATTATAACTGAGTGCGTTTGGAAAGCAATTGTCTGGTTAACAGAATCAGAGTAAGCGCTGGGAAACGAAAGTCTCACTTAGTTACGATGTGTGCATATATGTTATCAGGATAACAGGATGATATCTAACAAGGTGATATCAGTGAATCGCAAAGAACACACAATTATATATGGTACAGATTGTTGTAGTAACACTCTTCCACGAGCAGGCATTATCATAGAACGCTTATTGGATAAGGTGGTATGATTAAGTAAAATGCAGCTGGTTTATTTGTAATCTAGTGCAAGTGGGAGACTGAAGGGAATATGCCCTAGAGGCAAATAAATATGTGGTATTTATTGCATTATTCCATTACGTTTATAATACGTTTTTGTATCATGCTATAACTGTATTGATCGGAATTGTTAATACACGTGTGATACATAAACAAACCAGAGTCCCTAGTAAGCCTCTATATAAACTAGTTCATTGGGCAACAGTTGATCGAGAATTCCCGGTCATGGACAATTACGTCGGTTGACAATGAGGTCATCTTATTAGTGGAATAAGGTGATGGACATACCCAACAAAGTATTGCAATAGGATCGTGTCACAATGTTCAATATTTGCAATAGGAAAGTAATATGATAGCTTATTCCTCAGACCGTGAGATCATATTAATTGCTGCTCCGTAGGTTACTCTGAGTGCATCAAACGTCATATCTTATAAAGTGTGACAATAAAGGTGTACCTCGTGTATCTTGAAAGAGTATGTTGAGGCGTATGGATCAAGAGCGGGATTTGTTCATCCTCGTGATAGGAAGATACTCTGGGCCCACTCGGTGAGATTACATCTATGGAGCTGCGCAGCTAATGACTAGGTCATGGAGATGTAATATCACAGACGAGTTAATAAACCTTTGTCGGTAATGAGATACAACAGGACATCGGATGTTTACGATCATGTCTCGGACAAGGTAGTATCGAAGAAACAAAAGGAATAGATATCATATTTATGGTTCAATGACGATATTCGTAGAATGCACAGGGACAGTTACAGATGTCCAGGTCTCCCTGGCGGTCATTGGCGAGCGAAGGGTCTCGGCCATGTCTGGAGTGTTCTCGAACCGTAGGGTAACACGCTTAAGGTCTTGACGACACGTAGAGAACGTTGGAATGATTTATTATTGGAATAAATATGGATTTAGGAGAAGAGATAAATTAACCGGAAAAGTTCCGGCTACATCGGAAGGGTTCCGGGAATGACCGAAGGTAGTTCGGGTGATCCGTAAATTGTTTCGGAGTCACAGGATATTAAATAATGTATAAATATATTAATTATGAATTATATATATTTTATATTGATTTAATATTAATTAAAATCAATTAAAAAGGAAGGAAAAAGGGGCAGCCACTTAATGGGCCGAATTGGGCCCATGTGGGGGGGGGGGGCACCATGGGCAAGGCGTGGGGCCATGGCCACCACGGCCAAGCCTTGGCCGGCCGAACCCCCTCCCCCTCCTTTTTCCTTTAGTCCCACATGGGGGAGGCAAAGGTGCTTGCACACCCCCTCCCCCCTTTATATAGATGGGCATATTAATTGATTTAAATACATCCAAAATACAATTAATGTTGTATATGCCGGCCTGAGTTAATTCTCCGCCCGCTTCTCTCTCTCTCCCACCAAGGCTATACCGCAGTGCCCAGTCGCACCGCGGGATTCCACCAAAGTTCTACTCCTGCGATCTCAGCTAGACCTGAGTGACCGGGGGTTGTCGTTAAGTTCCGTATGGGTGCGAGTACTCGGAGGCGCCACACTTGAGGTGCCAGGGCGACATCGTCTCGCCACGGCCGCACCCTAGCCGCGGCCACCGTCGCCACCACCGGCGCCCGACGACCGACGCCCGGCGCCCGACGACCGAACCCCAGCGCCCAGTGCCCGACGCTCGGCGCCCGACGTCCGACGCCCGACGCCCGACGCCGTCGACATCGCCGCATCATCGTCTACTTCGTCGACCTTGAGGTCGGTTACGGCGTCTACGTCAGCAACGCTTGTGCGGGAGCGTAATCCCCGCTATTAGGTCTACAAGAGGTATGTGACCAGTTCCGCCCACCGTTACCGCATTACTAGATAGATAGATCCTGGCTGCTTTGGTTTACGTTAGTTAGAAAAATTATTGTTTTCTGCTACGGAACCCCTTCAAGCTAGTATGTCCGCTTCCTCATTGCTTTCTCTTCCAATATGCCGCAGCTCGCATCCATCAAAGTCGCCTTCCAATGTGTTGTAGAGTCACGATATGCAATCATGTTGTCAGCTATGGCGTCACAAGCTTTCATGGTTTGCTGTACGACTAAATTTGAGTCACCATATATCATTAGTCGAATGCATCCTAAAGTCTTGGCCATGCGCATGCCATGGATCAAGCCTTCGTATTCTGCCATGTTGTTGAATGGCTTGGTGAAGTCCATCTGCAGCACATACTTGAGCTTGTCACCCTTGGGTGATGAGTATGACACCTGCTCCCGCGCCCTCATTTCTTGGATCCATCGAAGTACATCGTCCATGAGTTGGACACATCGGGAATTCCTGGCAGTTGGGACTCTATCCATTCTGTGGTAAAGTCAGGTAAGACTTGTTCTTTGATGGCCTTCGGGTGATCATATGTGATTCCCTGTGGACCGAGCTCAATGAGCCATTTTGCCACTCGCCCAGTTGCGTCTGGATTGGTGAGTATATCTCCGATTGCCGATTTGCTGATTACGGTAATCGGATGTTCTGTGAAGTAATGTCGCAATTTCCTTGTTGTTATGAAGACTGCATATGCTAGCTTTTGAAAGTGGGGGTATCTTTGCTTGGACAAGGACAAAACTTCGCTGACGTAGTAGACTGGTCTTTGAACACTTTGGGATTTGCCTTCTTCCATACGCTCAACCACCAATATGCTTACCACTCGATTTGTGGCTGCCACGTACATGTACATTGGTTCTTGTTCTTTGGGTGCTGCCAAGATGGGTCGTTTTGTGAGTATCCGCTTGAGATCGATAAAAGCCGCTTCAGCCTCGTCCGTCCACTCGAACATATCTGATTTCTTCATCAGTCGATATAGTGGTAGTGCCTTTTTGCCAAGTTTGCTGATGAAGCGACTGAGTGCTGCAACTCTTCCTGTCAGTGATACGTCCATTTTGCATCACTATTTTATATCATAATTTACTGTTATTCATTGATATATTTCATATTTAGAGATGATACTTATGTTATTTCATCTATTTTGCATGTTTGATGATTGTTGGAGAATTGATCATCGGAGTCTGGAAATAGCTGGAAAAAGCACTGTCAAGATACTCTATTTGCGAAGATCAAAATACAGAACGAAGACCGTGGAAAATATTACTTTACCAAATCATGGAGGGAGCCACGGGGAGAGGCCAAGGTGGGGCCCAGGGGGCCCACACCCCCTCCTAGCGCGGCCAAGCCTGGACCCGCGCGAGCAGGTGGTCTGGCCGCCCTGGCCCACCTCCTGCCGTGCCCCTTCGCGTACTTCATCCCCCTGGAAACCTAAGAACTTCTACGGAGAGTTAGAATTATTCCGCCGCCGCCACGGGGCGGAAATCCACAGAGAGAAGAAAGCTCTCCGGCAGGGAGAAATCTGCCGGGGAAATCCCTTCCCGGAGGGGGGAATCGTCGCCAATCTCACCGTCATCGAGCTGCACTTCATCGGGATCATCATCACCATCATCTCCACCGCTCCACTCCATTCCCGCTGTAACATCTAGGGCTGAATCTTGTGTGTTTGATAGTGGAAACTCTCCCGGTGTTAATTACTATTGTTATTGATGCTATTGGGTGGAACCGTTGAATTAAGGTTTATGTTCAGATTGTTACCCATCATTATATCATCTCTGATCATGTTCCAAATGATGTGTTGTGAGTAGTTCGTTTAGTTCTTGAGGACATGGGTGTAGTCTAGATGTTAGTAGTGAACTATGTTGAGTAATATTTAATGGTTTGATATTTAAGTTGTGGTGCTATTCTTCTAGTGGTGTCATGTGAACGTCGACTACATGACACTTCACCTTTATGGGCCTAGGGGAATGCATTGTGTATTCGAATATTAATTGTGGGGTTGCTGGAGTGACAGAAACCTAAACCCCCGTTAATATCTCGATGCATGAGGGATAGCAGGATCTTAGAGTTTAAGGCTGTGGTCAGATTTATCTTAATTACTTACTTGTATTTGCGGATGCTTGCAAGGGATATAATCACAAGTATGTATTAGTCCTAGGAAGGGCGGTGCATTAGCATAGGTTCACCCACACGACACTTATCAAAACACTAAAGATTAATCATCTATATGAAGCGAAAGCACTAGACATAAATCCTGTGTGTCCTCAAGAACGCTTGGTCATCATAAGTAAACAAACCGGCATGTCCTTTGCTCTAGAAAGGATTGGGCCCCTCACTGCAATTATTATTGTTGCGCTTTATTTACTCGCACTTTATTTATCTGTTATATCAAAATCTCCTAAAAACCTGTCTGCTAGTATTTACAGTGAAATCCTCGTCAAAACTGCTTGTCAGCACCTTCTGCTCCTCGTTGGGTTCGACACTCTTATTATCGAAAGTACTACGATACACCCCCTATACTTGTGGGTCATCAAGACTATTTTCTGGCGCCGTTGCCGGGGAGTGAAGCGCTATTGGTAAGTGGAATTGTTAAGGAAACTTTAGCTGTAAGTGTTGTTTTTATTCCTGTCTCCTATTTTGCTTAATTATGGAGAGAGCAACTATTGCTTTCCTGTTTGGAAAGGCTTCTACCACTGCTGAGGTAGAAAATGAGGTGCCACCTGAAGAAATAGTGCCATTAAAAATACCTATAAAAATTATTGATCGTGTTTTGGATAACCGCTATGAAGGGGATGGAACTGTCCACCCCGGTGATCATTTACTGTTTTTACATGAATTATGTGAGTTGTTCAAGTGTGCAGGTATTACCATGGACAAAGTCAGAAAGAAATTATTCTCCATATCACTTACTGGGAGAGCCGCGCATTGGTATAAATTGTTGAAGAACAGGAATTCTCTTGGATGGGAGGAAATCGTACCTCTCTTTTATTCTAAATTTTATCCTCCGAGTGAGATTCACCAAGATCGGAATTCTATATATAATTTCTGGTCTCATGATGGAGAAAGTATTGCCCAAGCTTGGGGGAGATTGAAGGCATTAATTCTCAAATGCCCCATTCATGAGCTTCCTGGTAATATTATTGTTGATAACTTCTATGAAAGACTCTCCTTTGAAGATAAAACATTATTGGATACCTTTTGTGCTGGATCATTCACGCGTAATAAGGACGAGTTTAAATGGGATCTTCTTGATCGTATTGAAGAAAATACTGAAGCATGGGAGAACGACAAAGGTAGGGAGTCAGGTATAAAATATGACTTCGAATGCATTAAAACTTTCATGAATACTGAGGCATTTCGAAATATTAATAATGCTTATGGTCTTGACTCTCAAGTTGTTGCAAACTATTATAAATCCTTTGCTGCTTATTTCGGTTTGCCCAAGGAGGGCTTTGAAAAATATCATGAAACATATAAAGATAAATCTGTCACTCCTATAACTAAAAGCATTGAAGTTAATGTTGTTGATCATATTATTCCTCAACTCTATATTGAAAAGGTTCCTTTTCCTGTTAAGGTGAAAGAACATTCTGTTATGGCTAGTGTTGTTAACAAAAGTGAAAAGAAAGCTATACAACCTGATGAACAAATTAAAATTGAACCTCCTATTGCTATAGTTAAAGATCTTGTTACTAAAAATGTTGGAGATGAGTATATTATATTTTGTGAGGATGCTTCTAATGTTGTTTCTCATCCTAAAAGTTCAAGGAAAACTAGTGTTCCTGTGTTATCTGTTAAAATTGGTGATCATTGCTATTATGGATTATGTGATATTGGTGCAAGTTCTAGTGCTATTCCTTATGAGCTTTACAGGGAAATTATGCATGAGATTGGTCCGTGTGAACTTGAAGAAATTGATGTGGTTATTCAACTTGCTAATAGAGAAACTATCTCTCCAATTGGTATTATTAGAGATGTTGAAGTTCTATGTGGTAAGACTAAATATCCTGCTGATTTTCTTGTACTTGGTGCTGCTGCTAGTAAAACTTGTCCTATCATTTTTGGTAGACCTTTTCTAAATACTTGTGGTGCTGTTATAGATTGTAAGAAAGAGAAAATCTTTACTAAATTTGCTGGTGATTCGTATGAATTCAATTTTTCGAAATTTGCCAAAGTCCCTTATGAAACCGAATTGCCTAATGAGGATTTTAAAGTAGAACAACTTGCCTCTATTGCTCTTGCGCCTAACAATGTTTTGCAGCAATTTATGGAAGATCATGATAGTGAAGTCTTTATGGAAGAAAGGAATGAACTTGATGAAATATTTCTTCGTCAACCTATCTTGAAACACAATCTAAAAGTGGAAGACTTGGGTAAAACACTTCCACCTAAAGAGGATCCTGTCTTTGATTTAAAACATTTGCCTGAAAATCTTAACTATGCTCATATTGATGATAAGAAAATATATCCTGTTATTATTAGTGCTAACCTTTGAGGTAAAGAAGAGGAAAGATTATTGGAAGTATTGAAGAAACACCGTGGAGCTATGGGTTATACTTTGGATGATTTGAAAGGGATTTCTCCTACTATATGTCAACATTTTATTAATATGGATCCTGAGGCAAAGCCAGTTGTTGAACATCAACGCCGTTTGAAACCCAAAATGAAGGAAGTGGTAAGAAATGAGGTATTAAAACTCCTTGACGCTGGTATAATTTGAAGGAGATATGCCCTAGAGGCACCTAATAAATATAGTTTATTCGTCATATCTCAATTCTTCATTATATGTTTTATACCATGCTATAACTGTATTAAGCGGAAACATTAATACACGTGTGGTAGATAAACAACCAGGTCCCTAGTAGCCTCTATCTAACTAGTTCATTGGGCAATTGATGATCGAGGTTTCCCGATCATGTGACATTTATGTCAGTTGACAATGGAGTCATGTCATTGGGAGAATGACGTGATGGACATACCCAATATTTGTAGGACGTAGTCATTACGCCTTTGACCGTGAGATCTACTCTTATTGCTATTCCTGGAAGACACTTTGATTGCATCAAACGTCATATCTTACATAGTGTGACAATAAAGGTGTCCCTCTCCGGTGTCGGAAAGGAGTATGTTGAGACGGGGGGTCAAGAGCGGGATTTGCCAGAACGCATAGCAGGATAGATACTCTAGGGCCCACTCGGTGAGATTATGTCAAACGAGCTTGCAAGCGTGTGACTAGGTCACCAGGACATAATATCATGGACGAGTAGAAGTTAGCAGTGTCGGTAACGAGATCAAGCTAGGTATGGAGATATCTATGAACGAGTCTCGGACGCGCTAAGTATCGCATGGCAAAAGGTTTAAGACTCAGACGTCTATGTTTGAACGGTAAAGTATTCGTTATCTCGCAGGGATTAATTCTGGGTATCCAAGGTCCACGAATTAGTCATTGATCAGAGAGGAGTCTCGATCATGTCTGGTGAGATAATCGAACCGCTAGGGTAACACACTTAAGGGGAGTCGACATTTACCGGAAGAGAAAATAGGAAAAGAGAGCACCGGGAACGTCCCGGGAAAGTTCCGATGGAGATCGGGCAGCGACGAAATAGTTTTCGGAGCCGGAATAAATTATGTAATATGTATTTAATATTAATTAATGTAATTAATAGTTAAATATATTTTTATTTAATTTTTACTGAAATTTTTAAAGGCAAAAATCCCTAAATGGGCCTTTTTGGGCAAAAGTCCCATGAGGGGGGGGGGGGGAGGAGTCCCTCCCAAGGGAAGGGCTGGTTCGGCCGGCCCTAGGTGGGCCACATGGGGCCCACCTAGGCCGGCGCACCAAGGCTAGCCGGCTGGGGTGTGGGAATAGTCCCACACCGCCAGCCTGGCAAGTTGGGCAGCCCCCTGGTCCCTTTATATAGAGGGGTACCCCTGGCCTTTGAAGCACACACCTAATTCTCTCTCTCTCTTTCTCCTTGGATCCCATGACTCCCTTGTTTGGAGTTGCGCCGAGGATAAGTTTTTCTCCACCATACGCACGCCGCCGTGCTGCTGGTCTTCCGGTCCCAGTCTTCCGCTGCTCGTCCCTGGATCGGGCCCGGAGGAAGTCGGCTTCACCGTATGTGTGTAACGCCTTGCGAGGTGCCACGCTAGTGGTGCTGGAGGTCTGCTTCCTCTACACGGCCTCGAGTTCGTCGTCAGTTTCATCGACATCGCCGCGTCATCGTCTTCTTCGTCGTGCCAAGTTCTCCGCGACCTTGAGGTCGGCTACGGCGTCTACGTCAGCAACGCTTGTGCGGGAGCGTAATCCCCGCTTTTCGGTCTACAAGGGTATGTATACCGATCTCCTCCGTATTACTATATCTGCATAGTATAGATCTTGGCCAGTTTAAGGTTATCGCTGTTAGGAAATTTTTTGTTTTCTGCCTGCGATCCCCTTCAGTGGTATCAGAGCCGATCTATGCGTAGATATAGCTGTACGCTAGCTGCACCCGTGTTTATCACGGGGACATCGTTCTTATTATTTGCTACCCTCTCGTGTGCACTTGCACTGCCGGCAGCATTGAGTTGATGAAGCGGCCCGGACCGACCTTACGCGTACGCTTACGCGAGACTGGTTCCACAACTGACATACGGCTGGTTCCGTATATGTGGCTGGCGGGTGTCTGTCTCTCTCTCTTTAGTTGGCTTTGCATTTTCAAAGGAGGGCCCGAAAGGGATGAATAAATATGCAATTATTTGATCGTTGTTGTGGTCATAGGTTCGTAGGTATGAAGCGGTTCTATTTACGACAGCCCCAAGCCACGTAAAATATGCAAAAGATAAAGTAGAAGCGTCTAACTTTATTTTGCAGGGCAATGTGATATGGTCAAGGTAGGTTTATTAAATTGTTTATAAACTGCGGGCGCGAAGGAGACCATCGGCGCAAGGACCATATCACGTCGCATTACATATTGATGTTTTGAGTGCATCTTATATTGTGTGTATATATATATATAGTATATATATTAGTTACACGGCGGTAGTTATATAAGATGATCACTCCAAAATACCATTTGTGTTCTCCCTTCGACGTGCACCACCAAGAAAGTTCTACGTTATGAGGCAGGCCGTGACGATCGGGTGTCAGACATATCGTCGTTCGCATACAGTGGGTGTAAGCCATGTTGCACGCGCGTTTACGTTGAAGGTTATTATGGCGAGCCTAGCATGTACAGACATGGCCTCGGAACAAGGTGACCGAAAGGTTAAGCTTGAGTCACAAAGTTGTTGTGATTGACATGTCGATGTCTACCTTTAAAGTTATGTTGCCGGCTCTGACGATGAGGGGTTGCATAATGGATGAGGATAGTGTAATCACTAAAACGATTAGAGGGATACTCGTTTTGAGTGGGAGTTGTGGTAGTTTTATTTTATTAAAACTTGAACCCTATTTTATAATGAACAAAGTCTTTATGTTTTGCAAAACCTTTGTAGATATTAACCAGTGTAATAGCCTTCTTTGAAAATTAGGCGCAATCCTGCGATTGAGAAACTTAAAAGGTTGGGTCCAAACTTCATAGTTTTATACTTTACCTTGAGGATACTCCTTGTTTAAACCATTAGCTCTTTGTGATACAATACCCGCTAGGAGATAAACCCGGAGATTCCGCTAACAAAAGGATAATTTGGATTATCAAGTTTTTGTGCGGATAATATCATCATAGTCCAGTGTATGCTGTGATCTCTGCCATAGAGCATTGACGGTGGGTACGAGTTGTTAGATCGCGAACATATGAGATGATCGCTAAACTCGGGATACACCTAAAGTTGGGTTGATGAAGTTTAATAGTATGTTGACTGTTTTTCTTCTCAACCAAGATGGAAGAGAATACACGCATTGAAGGAGCACGTGGCAGTCATACTTGATGACACCGGTCATACTCGATGACATTGGTCATACTTGATGACAATGAGACGCCTCGCTCAGCTCAATCACTGGATGACAGACAACGTTGCCAGATGCAAATGTTTTGTCATAGACTATGTCATGCACGGGGAATCGTTCACCTTCATGGTTCTTGATTGCGTTGGAAGAATCAAGAAAATGAAACAGATCGCCGGAAAGTCATCAATGATGATGGTGTATATATATGATATACACGTTATGAATGTTTTGCCTAAGCAAGTACTCGCAGTAGTGACTAAGTTTTGATACTAGTCATGTTTTATGAAAACCAGATTTACTGCTTGAGTAGCTTGGAAGGATGAGGCGATAATGTGTGTTGATGATGGCAGACAAAATGTTGTGATGGCCATAGACACTCTCCCTCTAGATCTACCATTTGAATAAATTCTTTCATGATCGCCTGTTAGTATGATCGTTATAAGTGTGTTTCCTCTAGCGAGACAATTGTTCATATATGTTAGTGACAAAATCGTTGTCCTATATTTATGAAGTCATGATCATAAGCTGATTTGAATTTAGATGGTAGAAGCTCCCACATTCATAATATTAATGCCAAAGGATACAAACTTAATAAAGACACCACATTCGTGTGGCACTACCGTTTAAGTCATGTCAATGTTATAGTCAATGAACAAGCTCCATACGGATGGATCTACAAGTCATTAGATTTGATCTTTTGACACTTGCAAGATAACTAAGACACCGTTTTCGGAAAGCGGGCATATAACTTATTGATAATCATGCATATAGATGTATGTGGATCAATGAAGTAATTAACGTGTAGTGGAGACCTTTATTTCATAAACTTCACTGAACGTTTTGAGTATAACTTGTTGAGAATCATGCATATGGGTGTATGTGAATCAATGAAGTACTTTAACGTATAGTGGAAGTCTTTATTTCATAGACTTCATGAATATTCCGAGTAGATATATGGATATCCACTTAGGGAATGTTAATCTGGAAACTTTGATTCGATCAAACAAGTTCAGAATGAAGTAGGAAATAAATTTAACAAGAAAATCAAATTTCTACGATACAGATCGAGGAAATAAAGATTTGAGTTATAATGTTGGCATATCATTGGAAGACTTGTGAGAAGAGTTCCACAAATTACGTCGCATGGAATACCATAGTGTTATGGTATGTTAGGACGTTGTAATCGCACCCTATCGGATAGTGTGTGGTAAATAAATCCCTTATCGAATTATTGTGATCATTGGAGTCGTATGGTAGAAACATAACATTCACGTTAGATAATAGGGAAACCATTTAAATCCATGGAGACAATACCATATGAGTGATGGCATGGCTTTTAGCCTAGATTGTCGTTTCAGCAATTTAGTGTTTCAGTGTGATCAAACCTAAAATGGATAAATCTTTGTAGTGTACCGTACCTAAAGAATGAGTTGGGTACATGTCTCACGACATAGGCAAAAACGTTGCGGGAATATACCTTGCAAAAGAAATAGTTTCTTGTCCAAGGGTATAAGTGGGAAAGAAAGTAGAGCAAGACGAAGTTAATGAACTTTCTCTCCAGACATCAGAGTGGCGCAACGGAAAGTGTTTCCGGTGTTATGCTTCTCAACTGGAAAGAAGCTGATGATAAAGATCATGATGCTCTGAGCTCATACTAAGAACGTAGGCGTACGAGGTTGTGTTCCACACTGTGTGGTACGACAATCTTGTTATGAAGGTCATATTAATGGAATATGACAGACCTACGAACAACGAAGAAGAGATGGTAGACCTAAGTCCGAGAAATGGCTATGAGTCATTTATGATCCGAGATAAAATCCATATACGATTACCAGGTAATGACTTGGGAGATCTTCTTGATGGCATCTAGGCTGTTAATAGAATATGGAATTTTATGAGAGAATAGACGCTGATAAGGATCGATTTGTCGTGAAACAGTTCCGACAGATTCAAAAGTTGACCACAACGAGATTTTGTCTCAAGTGGCGAAGCCTAAATCTATTCGGGGTCGTTTAGCAATTACTATAATTTCAAATTGAGAAATTGATAGATGGATAAGGAAACCATGTTTCTTAATGGTATCATTAAGAAAGAGTTGTAATTAGTACAATGAAATGGTTTGGTGATCCTGAGGATGCTAAACATGTATGCAAACTTCAGCTGTCCATTCATGGGCTGAAGAAAGCATATCGGAGCTGGAATCTTCACTTCGATGATGTGATCAAAGGATTTTGGAGTTGTCCAAAATAGTTGAAGAAACTTGCATTTGCAAAGAAGTGAGTGGGAGCTAAGTAGCTTTTCTTGATCTTATATGTGAATGGCATATTTGAGTGGGAGCTAAAAGAAATTCCTTGGTCTTATATACGGATGGCGTATTTAAGTGGGAGCTAAGTGTCATTCCTATTTTATGTAACGACATATTGAGAATGATACAGATCCTCTAGCAAAGTATAAAGGATTATTTAAGTGATTAAATTTTCTATGAATGAAGTTAGGAGTATTAGGCATCCGATCTATAATTGTATAGATCAAAAGGGGCTTAATAACATTAGGTCGGAATATTTTCCTAGGTTAAGATTCTGAAGTGTTTCAGAATAGAACAAGCGAAGAAAAAGGTTCTTGCTTGTATGACTAGGTAAAATATTAAGTTTATCTTAGCATTTTCAGTGAGAGCTGATGAAAGAAAAGGTTGTTCGACATTCTCTATGCCTCAGACATAGATTCTGTCAGACTGAAAGCTCGACTTGGTGTGACCCACGTTCGTGGTTGAAGAACGGGTTCCAGAGTGATCCTTGTGTGGATCAATGAACAAACGTTAAGTATATTCTTTAGTGTTTGTGAAAACTGAAGATATGTTTTCTGGTAAAGGGTAAGAGTGGAAAGACAACTTGCCGTAAAATGGTTACGATGATGCAAGTTATGACACTGACCCATATGACTAGAAATCTCATATAGGAGATGGCCTTTGTTTTGTAGAAAGACATGGTTAGCTTGCGAAGTCGCATATGAATGCACTGTCGCATAATCTACATAATAGGTATAGAAATATATGGCAACTTCAGAAGTAGCAAGTGTGATTGGACTGAGCGGTTTTCCGAGCATATGTGGTCCCCCTTAATAGATCTCTTAGACTTTTAAGGCCTATGCTACGCGAAAGGTTCGAGTCTCACTCCATCGACTAAGATATATTTCGCCGTCATCGTAAGATGCGGGATGATGTCAAACTAGGTGACATAGAAGTGTTGCAAAACACATATAGGTCTCAATGTGTGAGATCTGTTGACTGTATTCCTCTTCCACGAGACAAGCATGCACCAAGTTGCTATGGGTGTTGAGCTTTTACCAAGTTGTAAACTAGATTAAGTGTTACTCTAGTGCAAGTGGGAGACTGAAGGAGATATGCCCTAGAGGCACTTAATAAATATAGTTTATTCGTCATATCTCAATTGTTCATTATATGTTTTATACCATCCTATAACTGTATTAAGCGGAAACATTAATACACGTGTGGTAGATAAACAACCAGGTCCCTAGTAGCCTCTATCTAACTAGTTCATTGGGCAATTGATGATCGAGGTTTCCCGATCATGTGACATTTATGTCAATTGACAATGGAGTCATGTCATTGGGAGAATGACGTGATGGACATACCCAATATTTGTAGGACGTAGTCATTACGCCTTTGACCGTGAGATCTACTCTTATTGCTATTCCTGGAAGGCACTTTGATTGCATCAAACGTCATATCTTACGTAGTGTGACAATAAAGGTGTCCCTCTCGGGTGTCGGAAAGGAGTATGTTGAGACTGGGGGTCAAGAGCGGGATTTGCCAGTCCGCATAGCAGGATAGATACTCTAGGGCCCACTCGGTGAGATTATGTCAAACGAGCTTGCAAGCGTGTGACTAGGTCACCAGGATATAATATCATGGACGAGTAGAAGTTAGCAGTGTCGGTAACGAGATCAAGCTAGGTATGGAGATATCTATGAACGAGTCTCGGACGCGCTAAGTATCGCATGGCAAAAGGTTTAAGACTCAGCCGTCTAGGTTCGAATGGTAAAGTATTCGTTATCTCGCAGGGATTAATTCTGGGTATCCAAGGTCCACGAATTAGTCATTGATCGGAGAGGAGTCTCGATCATGTCTGGTGAGATAATCGAACCGCTAGGGTAACACACTTAAGGGGAGTCGACATTTACCGGAAGAGAAAATAGGAAAAGAGAGCACCGGGAACGTCCCGGGAAAGTTCCGATGGAGATCGGGCAGCGACGAAATAGTTTTCGGAGCCGGAATAAATTATGTAATATGTATTTAATATTAATTAATGTAATTAATAGTTAAATATATTTTTATTTAATTTTTCCTGAAATTTTTAAAGGCAAAAATCCCTAAATGGGCCTTTTTGGGCAAAAGGGCCCATGAGGGGGGAGGAGTCCCTCCCAAGGGAAGGGCTGGTTCGGCCGGCCCTAGGTGGGCCACATGGGGCCCACCTAGGCCGGCGCACCAAGGCTGGCCGGCTGGGGTGTGGGAATAGTCCCACACCGCCAGCCTGGCAAGTTGGGCAGCCCCCTGGTCCCGTTATATAGAGGGGTACCCCTGGCCTTTGAAGCACACACCTAATTCTCTCTCTCTCTTTCTCCTTGGATCCCGTGACTCCCTTGTTTGGAGTTGCGCCGAGGATAAGTGTTTCTCCACCATACGCACGCCGCCGTGCTGCTGGTCTTCCGGTCCCAGTCTTCCGCTGCTCGTCCCTGGATCGGGCCCGGCGGAAGTCGGCTTCACCGTATGTGTGTAACGCCTTGCGAGGTGGCACGCTAGTGGTGCTGGAGGTCTGCTTCCTCTACACGGCCTCGAGGTCGTCATCGGTTTCATCGACATCACCGCGTCATCGTCTTCTTCGTCGCCCCAAGTTCTCCGCGATCTTGAGGTCGGCTACGGCGTCTACGTCTGCAACGCTTGTGCGGGAGCGTAATCCCCGCTTTTCGGTCTACAAGGGTATGTATACCGATCTCCTCCGTATTACTATATCTGCATAGTATAGATCTTGGCTAGTTTAAGGTTATCGCTGTTAGGAATTTTTTTGTTTTCTGCCTGCGATCCCCTTCATAATTTATCCTATTGCTGATACTAGATGGGTTAGTCTTGTGCACTGTGTCCCTAAGAAAGGTGGAATTACTGTTGTGCCTAATGATAATGATGAGCTTATTCCTCAGAGAGTAGTAGTTGTGTGGGGACCCCGGACTAGCTGTCCGAGATACCCGATTATGCTTAACAAAACGATCCCGTGATCAGTCTGTCGTTGCACATAATCCGAACTGAATACCAAAGTTTACATCCATTACAATACCGTATTAAAGTCTTACATAAACGGTCCTTTAGACCAAGTCTTACACAAGTGCCTTCATGGGCCAAACCAAAATAATCAGCGGAAGCTAAGGCGTAGTAGACATCATATCCTAACAATGACCCGACAGGCAGTCGACTTATGAAGATCCCTAGTTCGCATAGAAGTCGCCATACTCCTCCTTGGCGTAGTGCTCCTCCATGTCTGGCTACGACAATAGCCAGGGACGAAACCATTACGAGTACATTTGATTGTACTCACAAACTACTCCAACATGAGTATGCACTAGTCTCATTTCTAATTTCATATTTTTATTTATTTAAAACATCTCTATATCTTTGTTGAAGAAGGTAAGAAGAATTATATAACTATCATTAATATAATGTCCCATTTTATTAATTTCTCCAAAACTCCTCCTTTTTCTGACCATAACCCGTCATGGTTCACGGTCTCCAACAACCTCATACCGATCCGTTGGTATAGGTGTATGGAACATTCTCCACTTCCTTTTCTTTTTAAAACTCAAATCTTTTCAAAACTTGCACATGGTCAAAGTAGGGTCTCTCAACTGTCCATATCCGAGGACTCGGCTATTCGAATAGTTTTACACTCTGCAGAGGTAGCACGCTATGCCCACATCCATCCGGTAACTCATCGTGTCAGCCACGTCTCGCCATACAAGGTGTATGCGAAGTTGAGACACCGATCCTAGTCTGTCCTTTGCTCATGCTAGTATAGGAACCTGCCCATATGATACTTTCCATCAACACTTAACCCAGCCCGTCGGGATCTAAGTGTGAGGACTCATAGTTTTGTCTGGCGGTGTATAGGGGACATCCTTCTATCCTCCTCCTTATCTTTTCATAGAGTTTGAGCGAGGACCCAGGTCAGGGGGTAGGTCATCAAACCATCCCCTCATGCATAACGGAGTCATCTCCGTAGATGAGGTATCCCCTACTAATATGAGCAAACTATATGACCAAGCCCTTTCCCATATGTGGGTAAATGTGGTCGCACAGGGTATTGGCTGATTGACGTAAGTACAAAGACACAATGTGCGTTTTATCAAAACCACCATTCTCCTTTTCTCCACTTCAACACCAATATCTCGGTGCTCTATAGCTACATAGAGTTTTCAAAGGGGTTTTGAATAAAACAATCTTTATTTTTCCCATCCTATAATTTATCTTGTATTTCTACATAGGGTGGCAAAATAATTTCCATATACTTTTTGAAAAGGGTTTTTAGAAAATCTTTGCCTTAAAAGTAGATCATGTTATAAGAATGGATGCATGTATTAGGGTGCAAGCTCAGAGAGTAGCTTGCCTTGCTCGGCAAAGTTTTCTTGGTCTTGATCTTCGGGTTCCACGAACTCTTCTTCCTCGATAAACCCGACAACGGTCTCGTCTAATGCACAATCAAACAAATACAAACAATCACTAACCTACTCAATCAATATCACAACAAGACAATCTTAAATGCTCTAAATAGCCCCTTCATACATCAAGCAACACAATTTGGTTTTAATTTAATTGAATTAACCATTATTTAATCATGTCTTAGTTATGACAGAAACTAGTTGAACATGTTTAATTACATATCTCTAGTTCTGTTGGTCACAAAAATACAAACTAAATTTCTACAGAAAGCTATTGATGTGTAGAAGACAACACAATTGGATTTGGGTCAGTTGGAGTTACCAAACTCCCTACACAATGGTTTGAATCCAGAAGCTAAATAATCAAGTTTTAGCTATTAATCAAATTCTGTTGATCCTAAAATTAAATCCTCTTAGGGGTAACTAGCCATGACTGAATGTGACCCAATAAAATTAGTCTTAACTCATTTGGCCTAACAGAGTATCAGAAACAAACAAGTTTAGATTTTAAACCTTATTTGGTATTTTTAATACTATATTTTTATTATTTATCCAAATGAGGTAAAACCACTTGGGTTGGTTAGACAATTTCATGAGCTTTCCAGAACATTTTTATTTGATTTATTTGGAGTTATAATTCTCAAGATATTGAATTTCAAAGTTTGAATCCAGTACTGGACTTTCCAGAGAAATTAAATAAGAAAAATGGTTCTGTCTGGATAATGTTGAAAATCCTGACGGGTGGGGTCCACTCGTCAGCGACTCAACCGAAACGGTGCGCGCGCTGGGAAATGTTTAAAAATCTGACGAGCGGGGCCCACTGGTCAGCGTCTACTCGCAGCGAAGGGGTACGCTACCGTGGATCTAAGATCCAACGGCCGGGAGCGAGCGCATCGGCGACGACCTAAATCGGGCGGCGCCGTGGCTCCGGCGACGGCGGCGGTGGTCGGAGTCTCACCTAGGGGGCTCGGGAGGATGCGCGGGTGATGCAGATCGACGGCGGAGGCTCGGGGAAGCTTGCTGGACGAACGGCGCGTGCTGGGGCGGCTCCAATCGACGACGGCGAGCAGCTCCTCCTCCTCGGCCGTGCTCCTACTCCGGCGAGGCTCCTGCGTCGTTCCTGGGCACGAACCAGAGGGGAAAAGGGGCGTGTGAGTGCGGGGTTCATGGGGAAGAGGGTGCGGGCCAGAGAGAAGAGAAGGGGAGGCCAGCACGGCTCGGCCGTGGTCGTCGTCTACCTCGGGCACGGCGAGCTCGAGGGTGGCCACGGGCGGCTGAGGCTTCGCGGCTACGGCTCCGCCCTCCTGGCGGTGCACGAGAGGGGGTGGTGGAGCAAGGGAGAGGCGGGGGTGTGGTGTGAGGAATTGCGAGGCTCGGGCGGGGTATTTATACCCGAGGTCCGGTCCATGGTGGACACGGCGCGGGAGCGGTTCAGGGGACGGCCGGGCTCGCCATAGGGGCGGTGGAGGTGTGGCTACGGTGTTGGGATGCAGAGGGACAAGGTTGGCGACGTGGAGGCGAGCGGCGCTTGCTCGAGAACGGGACGGCCTCGGGAGAGCTTGGGCGGCGCATGGGCATGCACGGGCGACGCCAATCCGGCGGACTCGGGATCGTGCTAGGTGTGGTGCGGGTTCGCGAGGGAGCAGAGAGGCATGGGAGAGAAGGGGGGGGGGGCACGGTGCTGCGCATCGCGGTGTTGCCACCTCCGCTGCCAGGCGCGACATGGCGACGTGCGCACGGCCGCGTCTGTCCCCTGCCGCTCCTCTTCTTCCCCGACCTCCTTGCTTCGATTTCTGGCGCGCAGAGAGATGAGTGAGGTGAGAGCACTCGAATGGAGGTAGTGGCTTGCCTCAATTTGCTCGAAATCGATCAATTTATCTCGGATTTGGGTCGGTTTAGGAAGAACAGGGTGGTGGTCACCAAGTGTTCGATGAAATGCTTGAACCAAAAATAAATTCTAATTTTTGAATTTTATTTTCATAATTTGCTTCACACATGTTTGTCAAGATTTGTTGTGCTATCTAATTATTTATTGGGCAAGTGCAACATAGCACATTTTGTGGTTTGAATATGATAAAGAAAGAAATAGAATTTGAATTTAGGTTTTTGAAATTAATATTAGGAGAGGGAAAAGTTGTGGGAATAAAATGGGAGTGTTAATATTATCACTCCACTGAATTTGGTTTGAAAGAAAAAAGTGAATTCCCCATTTTGAGAAATGGGGTGACATTTGTCACATTGCTTTTATTGTTTTATGTTTGGTTTTGTTTATTTTCTTTTCTTCAAATTTTTAGTTAGAGCTAACAACCAACATATTCACAAGAAATAATTATCACAAGCAACAATATGAAATCAACTCATATTAATTCATAAAAAGTTTTTGTTGGCCCACATTTTTGATATAATAATTCATAATATAATTTTGGGATGTTACAGATCCTTCCCCCCTTAAAATAAATCTCGTCCCGAGATTTGCTAGGTTTGGGCACTAAAGAGGTTTGGGAATTCGCTTCTAAGATAGTCTTCGCGTTCCCAAGTTGCTTCATCTTCTGAGTGGTTAGTCCACTGGACCTTGTAGAACTTGATCGCGCGTCTTCGGGTAAGACGAACATCTTCGTCGAGAATCTTGATGGGTCTCTCACGATAAGTCAGATCTTGATTCAGGTCGATGGAAAGGTGGTCGATGTTTTTGAAAACATCAGGCTGGTCAGGAACTTCAAGACATTTCCGGAGCAAGGAAATGTGGAATACATCGTGATAATCTGCTAACTCTTGGGGCAGCTTTAGTTGATAGGATACTTCTCCTCGACGGGCAATGATCTTAAAGGGTCCAATATACCTTGGCGCTAATTTTCCTTTGACATGGAAACGCTGCATTCCTTTAAGGGGTGTCACTCGGAGATAGACATAATCTCCGACACTAAAAGTGACATCACGACGCTTGGGATCAGCGTAACTCTTCTGACGGGATTGGGCAGTTTTAAGACGCTCACGGATAAGTTGGACTTGTTCTTCAGCCTCTCGGAGAGTATCTGGTCCAAACAATTTGCCTTCTCCGGTGTCGGACCAATTCAGGGGCGTACGACACTTCCTGCCGTAAAGGGCTTCAAAAGGGGCCATTTGCAGACTAGACTGGTAACTATTGTTGTAGGAGAACTCTGCAAATGGAAGACAATCTTCCCACTTGGATCCATAGGATAGAACACATGCGCGAAGCATGTCCTCTAATATCTGGTTCACTCTCTCAGTTTGGCCTCCGGTCTGTGGATGATAAGCTGTGCTAAATGCTAACTTGGTTCCGAGGGCTTCGTGTAGGGCTTTCCAGAACCTTGAGGTGAACTGTGTGCCTCTATCCGATACAATCTTCTTAGGCACACCATGCAGGCTTACTATTCTGGAAATATACAGGTCTGCTAATTGATTTCCCCGATAGGTGGTATTGACGGGAATGAAATGGGCAACCTTGGTCAGTCTATCAACGATGACCCAAATTGAGTCATGGCCTCGGTTGGATCTTGGAAGTCCGGTGATAAAATCCATTCCAATCTCATCCCACTTCCACTCGGGAATTCTCAAGGGTTGGAGCAATCCAGCGGGTCGCTGATGTTCAGCCTTGACTCGCTGACAGATATCACACTTGGCTACAAAAACACAAATCTCTCGCTTCATTCCGTGCCACCAAAATCTTTCACGAAGGTCTTGGTACATTTTGGTTCCGCCGGGGTGGATTGAATAGGGGGTCTCGTGGGCTTCCTTTAGGATTAACTCCTTAAGTTCCATGTTATTGGGGACACAGATACGACCATTGAATCTCAACACTCCTTCAGCATCTTCGGTAAAACCGGGCGCTTTACCGAGAGAAATCTTCTTTTTAATCCCTTCTATGCTCTCATGACCTTTTTGGGATTCCTTGATTTGATCTATCAGGGTTGGGGCTAACTCTAAATTGGCGAGATAACCGCGGCTAACAAGCTCTAGTCCAAAATCTTTGAACTCTTTGAACAGGGCTGGCTGTTCGGCTTGGATCAAGGCATTCAGGGTGCAGGGTTTGCGACTAAGGGCATCGGCAACTACATTAGCCTTTCCGGGGTGATAATGGATACCAATGTCATAATCTTTGATTAATTCCATCCACCTTCTCTGTCGCAGATTTAACTCCTTCTGGGTGAAGATATACTTCAAGCTCTTATGATCTGTATAGATCTCGCAACGATGTCCCGCAAGATAGGGACGCCACGTCTTCAGAGCAAGAACAACAGCGGCTAACTCTAGGTCATGGGTTGGGTAGTTCTCTTCATGCGGTCGCAACTGTCGGGACAGATATGACACCACTTTGCCTTCTTGCATCAGAACGCAACCAAGTCCGAGGCGTGATGCATCGCAATACACGTCGAAACTCTTGGTGACGTCTGGCATAATCTGGACGGGGGTTGAGGTCAGTCTCTTCTTCAATTCTTGGAAACTCTCTTCACACTTCTGAGTCCATTCAAACTTCTTGTCCTTTTTCAGCAGTTGGGTCAGGGGTTTGGCTATACTGGAGAATCCTTCAACGAACTTGCGGTAGTAACCCGCTAGTCCGAGAAAGCTTCGGATTTCAGTCACATTAGTTGGGGCTTCCCAGTCCACAATGGCTTGGATCTTCTCTGGGTCAACAGAAATTCCTCCCGCAGACACAACATGTCCGAGAAATGCCACTTCACTGAGCCAAAACTCACACTTGCTAAGCTTGGCATACAACTGGTGCTCTCGGAGGGTTGCTAAAACTAGACGCAGGTGTTCAGCATGCTCTTCTTCGGTTTTGGAGTAAATAAGGATGTCGTCGAGGAAAACTACCACGAACTTGTCAAGATACTCCATGAAGATCTTGTTCATGAGATTCATGAAATAGGCTGGGGCATTGGTCAGGCCAAAGGACATTACGGTGTACTCAAACAAACCGTAGCGGGTGGTGAAGGCGGTCTTGGGAATGTCTGTCTCTCGGATTTTTAACTGATGATATCCTGCCCGAAGATCGATCTTGGAAAAGACTCGGGCTCCGTTCATTTGATCGAACAGATCCTCGATCTTTGGAAGGGGATACTTGTTTTTAATGGTCACGTCGTTTAACTTGCGATAATCCACACACAGGCGTGTGGTACCGTCTCTCTTGTCCACAAAAATAATGGGTGATCCCCAAGGTGAAGCGCTTGGGCGAATAATTCCTTTGCTGAGCATATCTGCTAACTGCTTCTTCAATTCAACCAACTCTTCCGGATTCATCCGATAAGGCCTTTGGGATATAGGGGCTGTTCCTGGGATAAGTTCAATGATGAACTCAATATCCCGGTCTGGCGGCATACCAGGCAATTCTTCAGGGAAAACATCTCGGAATAGGTGAACAACACGGATCTCATCTAGGGTGGGTCGAGCTATGCTCTCATGGCATCCTGGTTGGGGTCGACTGGTTTCTGACACATACTCCACTTCTACTTCTTTGTCGGTGGTGAGGGATACAGCTCTTCTGGCGCAGTCAATTCGACCACGGTACTTGGCTAGCCAATTCATACCAAGTATAACATCTATACCTTGGGTTCCTAGAATGATTAAGTCGACTAGAAACTATTCCCCTTTGATCTCAAGGGAAACGTCAGGGAAAAACGACTTGGTATCTATGGTGGATTCTGGGATTTGGATGACCATAGGTTTGGGTAAGAGGTTTCCGACTAAACCTCCCTTAGCAACAAATTCTTGGGTAACAAAGGAATGGGTAGCACCAGAATCAAACAGAACAGTTGCAGGTACTGAGTTGAAAAGGAACGTACCCAGCACAACATCTGGCGCATCCATGGCCTCTTCAGCATTGATGTGGTGCAGACGGCCCTTGGCAACAGCAACATTTCCGCGGGGTGCGGGGTTCTTGCCATTTCCATTACGGCCTTGGCCATTGTTCGGTGCTTGTGCATTGGGGCGTGGACCATTCTTCTTAGGATTGGGGCATTCTCTGGAGTAGTGACCCTTAGTGCCGCAATCAAAGCAGACAACATTGGCATTGCGGTTGAAGTTGTTAGAGTTCCCTCCGGGACGGGTGTTGTTATCGGGACGGTTGAAGTTGTTTGGGTTGTTTGGGCGACTAGGGTAATTGGGGCGTGGAGTTTGTGGTGGTCGATAGGCCGGTTTGGGGTTTTGTGAAAAGGTGCGAGGCTTCTGGCTGCTCGAACCTTCCTGGGCAATCATTCTCCTCTTACGACCTTCAAACATAGACTTGCGCTTGGTCTCCAGCTGGATGGCTTTGTCCACAAGTGACTCCAAATCAACAAAGTCATGGATAACCAAAGCACACTGCAACTCATCATGAAGTCCATTCATGAAACGCTCCATCTTCTTCCCCTCGGTGTCGGTGTCATCAGGAGCATACCGAGACAAGTCAGTGAACTCATCCAGATAACCGACCACATCTCTACTTCCCTGCCGCAACTTGCGGAATTCATCCTTCTTCCTCTCAATGAGTCCGCCGGGAATGTGCTTCTTGCGGAACTTCTCCTGGAACTCGGCCCAGTTGATAACATGACCAGCTTGCTGGAGAGCCTTGGTAGCTTCCCACCAAGACCGTGCAGGTCCTGCAAGATAGTGGGTTGCATACAGCACTTTCTCAGGTTCTCCCACGGCTGCAACTTCCAGGTTGTTATTAATGGTGCGAAGCCAATCATCGGCCTCTAGTGGGTGAAGTCTCTTGGAATAGGTGGGCGGGTTGGTCTTCTGAAAATCGCTCAAAGTGGACCGCTGATTTCCTTCGCCATTGCCATTGCCATTGTTGTTGTTGTTGTTGTTGTTATGGGCGGCAGCGATCTGCTGCAGGGCAGCGAGATGAGCTTGACGCTCCGCCTGGGCAGCTTGGCGTTCCTCCATGATAAGCGCAAGAAGTTGGGCGGTGGTTGGTTCCGGTGGTGGTGGTGGTCCTCCATCCGTGTTGGAGCGACGAGTGTCCACCATCCTGAAGCACACCGGGTATAAGGGGCAAGGCAAAAGGTTTTGACCAAGGGAAAAGGTTGGTTTCGCATAGTGGTTAATTAATTAAGGATTATATGAAAAATATTTTACACAGATTAGCAAGGCTAACACACTTATATTGCACAACCATCACATCAAGAGTTCACCACATCAAGCTTACAACATTGCCCTTCAGCTAATGTACATAGTACAAGTTTTCCAAAATATCCACTACTTCGACTTGACTAGCGATAGGGGGTCAACCTAATCCTGCGGTAGTACTCAAGTCACTCGCCTACTGAGGTGGAACCTCAGGCTCTGCTGCGTCAGCGTCGGACTGGTAGGGTGGCTCCTCCGGGTCCTCCTCCTCGTCATCGAGAACTGCCTCGAGTGGCTCCTCCTCCTCGTCCTCTAGCTCCTCCTCATCATCCTCCTGCTCATAGTCCATCTCCTCCAGGTAGTCGTCATCGTCACTGAGGAAAGCGTTGTTCTCCTTGCGGAGATCCTCGCCCTCCTCCATCTCGTCGGTACGGAGCTCCAGATCCTCGATCATCTCGTCCTGCTCTGCCATCTTATTGCGGAGTTTCGCTATGGTCTTCCTCAGCTGGGTCCTCTTCTTGAGAAGAGCGACCTTCTCCTTCTTCAGCTGCGCCTCACTCTCGCGACTCTCCTTGAGCGAGATGCGCTCAAAGCGAGACCGAAGTCTAGCGCACATCAGATCCTCCTGGGTGCGAAAGAGCATAATCTCCATGTCCAGGATATACTCGCCGAACGTCGGGTGTAGAGGGGACCGAATAGGGTGTCCATCATCGGTGCGCCTCCCGTAGAACTGGAAACGAGAGTTTACCAACTCCGCCTTGTGCTCCTCACAAAGTCGGGCTAGCATCCGCTGCATAGCACGACACAGTCCGTCTTCCCAGTGGACGTCCATGGTGGTAAAGATGAGTGTCCTGGATCCGGGGGACTTGATGTTCCCGCGAACAGACGCCTCGACCAACCAAGACAGGTTCCCGTTGCCGAGAGTGTCCACCTGGGCTCCCTTAAACTCTGGAGTGGGGCGACCTAACAGCTTGCTCAACTCGAACAGGTCCTTCTTGAACATCAACTTGCCGTCCTTCTCAAGCTGAACGAACTCGGTGAAATGGATCGCCATCTACAATTTTTAGTCAAATTTTTAAGTTAGTGAGATGACAAGTGTATCAAAATTTTAAATGTAGTGAGGCAACAAGTGAGCAAAGTTTTTAAGTTTAATAAAATGACAAGTGTGCCAAATTTTTAAGGATACAAGGGAAAACGTAATATTTAGTGAGGGTAGAATTTTGCATAAGTGAGAGGATTAGAGATAAGCATTTTTCGAAAATACTTCATTCCTTTATTTTTTTAGAATTTAACTTTTGTAACACCTACCTAGCGACCATGCTAATCTAAGGCCCCTAAAGTCGAGATGGCTCTGATACCAGCTCTGTGGGGACCCCGGACTAGCTGTCCGAGATACCCGATTATGCTTAACACAACGATCCCGTGATCAGTCTGTCGTTGCACATAATCCGAACTGAATACCAAAGTTTACATCCATTACAATACCGTATTAAAGTCTTACATAAACGGTCCTTTAGACCAAGTCTTACACAGGTGCCTTCTTGGGCCAAACCAAAATAATCAGCGGAAGCTAAGGCGTAGTAGACATCATATCCTAACAATGACCTGACAGGCAGTCGACTTATGAAGATCCCTAGTTCGCATAGAAGTCGCCATACTCCTCCTTGGCGTAGTGCTCCTCCATGTCTGGCTACGACAATAGCCAGGGATGAAACCATTATGAGTACATTTGATTGTACTCGCAAACTACTCCAACATGAGTATGCACTAGTCTCATTTCTAATTTCATATTTTTATTTATTTAAAACATCTCTATATCTTTGTTGAAGAAGGTAAGAAGAATTATATAACTATCATTAATATAATGTCCCATTTTATTAATTTCTCCAAAACTCCTCCTTTTTCTGACCATAACCCGTCATGGTTCACGGTCTCCAACAACCTCATATCGATCCGTTGGTATAGGTGTATGGAACATTCTCCACTTCCTTTTCTTTTTAAAACTCAAATCTTTTCAAAACTTGCACATGGTCAAAGTAGGGTCTCTCAACTGTCCATATCTGAGGACTCGGCTATTCGAATAGTTTTACACTCTGCAGAGGTAGCACGCTTTGCCCACATCCATCCGGTAACTCATCGTGTCAGCCACGTCTCGCCATACAAGGTGTATGCGAAGTTGAGACACCGATCCTAGTCTGTCCTTTGCTCATGCTAGTATAGGAACCTGCCCATATGATACTTTCCATCAACACTTAACCCAGCCCGTCGGGATCTAAGTGTGAGGACTCATAGTTTTGTCTGGCGGTGTATAGGGGACATCCTTCTATCCTCCTCCTTATCTTTTCATAGAGTTTGAGCGAGGACCCAGGTCAGGGGGTAGGTCATCAAACCATCCCCTCATGCATAACGGAGTCATCTCCGTAGATGAGGTATCCCCTACTAATATGAGCAAACTATATGACCAAGCCCTTTCCCATATGTGGGTAAATGTGGTCGCACAGGGTATTGGCTGATTGACGTAAGTACAAAGACACAATGTGCGTTTTATCAAAACCACCATTCTCCTTTTCTCCACTTCAACACCAATATCTCGGTGCTCTATAGCTACATAGAGTTTTCAAAGGGGTTTTGAATAAAAC
Organism: Poa annua; assembly: GCA_026929855.1. Classification (NCBI taxonomy): domain Eukaryota; kingdom Viridiplantae; phylum Streptophyta; class Magnoliopsida; order Poales; family Poaceae; genus Poa; species Poa annua. Next base: position 22,081,485 of record CM049439.1, on the reverse strand, counting down.
AATCTTTATTTTTCCCATCCTATAATTTATCTTGTATTTCTACATAGGGTGGCAAAATAATTTCCATATACTTTTTGAAAAGGGTTTTTAGAAAATCTTTGCCTTAAAAGTAGATCATGTTATAAGAATGGATGCATGTATTAGGGTGCAAGCTCAGAGAGTAGCTTGCCTTGCTCGGCAAAGTGTTCTTGGTCTTGATCTTCGGGTTCCACGAACTCTTCTTCCTCGATAAACCCGACAACGGTCTCGTCTAATGCACAATCAAACAAATACAAACAATCACTAACCTACTCAATCAATATCACAACAAGACAATCTTAAATGCTCTAAATAGCCCCTTCATACATCAAGCAACACAATTTGGTTTTAATTTAATTGAATTAACCATTATTTAATCATGTCTTAGTTATGACAGAAACTAGTTGAACATGTTTAATTACATATCTCTAGTTCTGTTGGTCACAAAAATACAAACTAAATTTCTACAGAAAGCTATTGATGTGTAGAAGACAACACAATTGGATTTGGGTCAGTTGGAGTTACCAAACTCCCTACACAATGGTTTGAATCCAGAAGCTAAATAATCAAGTTTTAGCTATTAATCAAATTCTGTTGATCCTAAAATTAAATCCTCTTAGGGTTAACTAGCCATGACTGAATGTGACCCAATAAAATTAGTCTTAACTCATTTGGCCTAACAGAGTATCAGAAACAAACAAGTTTAGATTTTAAACCTTATTTGGTATTTTTAATACTATATTTTTATTATTTATCCAAATGAGGTAAAACCACTTGGGTTGGTTAGACAATTTCATGAGCTTTCCAGAACATTTTTATTTGATTTATTTGGAGTTATAATTCTCAAGATATTGAATTTCAAAGTTTGAATCCAGTACTGGACTTTCCAGAGAAATTAAATAAGAAAAATGGTTCTGTCTGGATAATGTTGAAAATCCTGACGGGTGGGGTCCACTCGTCAGCGACTCAACCGAAACGGTGCGCGCGCTGGGAAATGTTTAAAAATCTGACGAGCGGGGCCCACTGGTCAGCGTCTACTCGCAGCGAAGGGGTACGCTACCGTGGATCTAAGATCCAACGGCCGGGAGCGAGCGCATCGGCGACGACCTAAATCGGGCGGCGCCGTGGCTCCGGCGACGGCGGCGGTGGTCGGAGTCTCACCTAGGGGGCTCGGGAGGATGCGCGGGTGATGCAGATCGACGGCGGAGGCTCGGGGAAGCTTGCTGGACGAACGGCGCGTGCTGGGGCGGCTCCAATCGACGACGGCGAGCAGCTCCTCCTCCTCGGCCGTGCTCCTACTCCGGCGAGGCTCCTGCGTCGTTCCTGGGCACGAACCAGAGGGGAAAAGGGGCGTGTGAGTGCGGGGTTCATGGGGAAGAGGGTGCGGGCCAGAGAGAAGAGAAGGGGAGGCCAGCACGGCTCGGCCGTGGTCGTCGTCTACCTCGGGCACGGCGAGCTCGAGGGTGGCCACGGGCGGCTGAGGCTTCGCGGCTACGGCTCCGCCCTCCTGGCGGTGCACGAGAGGGGGTGGTGGAGCAAGGGAGAGGCGGGGGTGTGGTGTGAGGAATTGCGAGGCTCGGGCGGGGTATTTATACCCGAGGTCCGGTCCATGGTGGACACGGCGCGGGAGCGGTTCAGGGGACGGCCGGGCTCGCCATAGGGGCGGTGGAGGTGTGGCTACGGTGTTGGGATGCAGAGGGACAAGGTTGGCGACGTGGAGGCGAGCGGCGCTTGCTCGAGAACGGGACGGCCTCGGGAGAGCTTGGGCAGCGCATGGGCATGCACGGGCGACGCCAATCCGGCGGACTCGGGATCGTGCTAGGTGTGGTGCGGGTTCGCGAGGGAGCAGAGAGGCATGGGAGAGAAGGGGCGGGGCACGGTGCTGCGCATCGCGGTGTTGCCACCTCCGCTGCCAGGCGCGACATGGCGACGTGCGCACGGCCGCGTCTGTCCCCTGCCGCTCCTCCTCTTCCCCGACCTCCTTGCTTCGATTTCTGGCGCGCAGAGAGATGAGTGAGGTGAGAGCACTCGAATGGAGGTAGTGGCTTGCCTCAATTTGCTCGAAATCGATCAATTGATCTCGGATTTGGGTCGGTTTAGGAAGAACAGGGTGGTGGTCACCAAGTGTTCGATGAAATGCTTGAACCAAAAATAAATTCTAATTTTTGAATTTTATTTTCATAATTTGCTTCACACATGTTTGTCAAGATTTGTTGTGCTATCTAATTATTTATTGGGCAAGTGCAACATAGCACATTTTGTGGTTTGAATATGATAAAGAAAGAAATAGAATTTGAATTTAGGTTTTTGAAATTAATATTAGGAGAGGGAAAAGTTGTGGGAATAAAATGGGAGTGTTAATATTATCACTCCACTGAATTTGGTTTGAAAGAAAAAAGTGAATTCCCCATTTTGAGAAATGGGGTGACATTTGTCACATTGCTTTTATTGTTTTATGTTTGGTTTTGTTTATTTTCTTTTCTTCAAATTTTTAGTTAGAGATAACAACCAACATATTCACAAGAAATAATTATCACAAGCAACAATATGAAATCAACTCATATTAATTCATAAAAAGTTTTTGTTGGCCCACATTTTTTATATAATAATTCATAATATAATTTTGGGATGTTACAAGTTGGTTATAGAATGTGCATTGATTTTAGAAAGGTTAATAAAGTTACTAAGAAAGATCATTATCCCTTACCCTTTATTGATCAAATGTTGGGAGATTAGCTAATAAAACTCATTTTTGCTCTCTTGATGGTTATTCTGGTTTCTCTCAAATTGCTGTTAAAGCTCAAGATCGAGAGAAAACCACGTTTACATGTCCTTATGGTACTTATGCTTATAGACGTATGCCTTTTGGTTTATGTAATGCTCCTGCTACTTTTCAAAGATGCATGTCTGCTATCTTTCATGGTTTCTGTGAGGAAATTGTGGAGGTATTCATGGACGATTTTTCTGTCTATGGAACTTCTTTTGATAATTGCTTGCACAATCTTGATAAGGTTTTTCAGAGATGTGAAGAAACTAATCTTGTTCTTAATTGGGAGAAGTGCCCCTTTAGGGTTAATGAAGGAATTGTTCTTGGACATAAGATTTCTGAAAGAGGTATTGAAGTTGATAGAGAAAGTGGAGGCAATTGAGAAAATGCCTTGCCCCCGAGATGTCAAAGGTATACGCAATATTCTTGGTCATGCTGGTTTCTATAGAAGGTTTATCAAAGATTTTGCTAAGGTATCAAAGCCTCTTACTAATCTCTTGCAAAAATATGTACCATTTGTTTTTGATGATGATTGTAAGGCAGCTTTTGAAACTCTTAAGCAAGCTTTAATAAGTGCTCCTATTGTTCAACCACCTGATTGGAATTCACCATTTGAAATTATGTGTGATGCTAGTGATTTTGCTGTTGGTGCTGTTCTTGGACAAAGAGTAGATAAAAAGTTAAATGTCATTCATTATGCTAGTAAGACTCTTGATCCTGCTCAAAAGAATTATGCTACAACTGAAAAAGAATATCTAGCTGTTGTTTTTGCTTGTGATAAATTTAGACAATATATTGTTGATTCTAAAGTTATTATTCATACTGACCATGCTGCAATTAGATACCTTATGGAAAAGAAAGATGCAAAGCCTAGGCTTATTAGATGGGTATTACTGTTGCAAGAATTTGATTTGCATATTGTAGATAGGAAAGGTGCTGAAAATCATGTTGCGGATAATTTTTCTTGATTGGAAAACATTGAATATGACCCTATTCCTGTTAATGATAGTTTTCCAAATGAACAATTAGCTGCAATAAGGGTGAGCTCACGAGATAGTCCTTGGTATGCTGATTATGCTAACTTTATTGTTTCGAAGTATTTGCCTCCAACCTTTTCAGCTCAACAAAGAAGAAAATTCTTTTATGATTTGAGGCATTATTTATGGGATGACCCACACTTATATAAATAAGGGGTGGATGGTATTATGCGAAGATGTGTTCCGGAGTATGAACAACAGGAGATATTGAGAAAATGCCATAGTAGTGCATGGAGGACATCACGCTGGAGATAGAACTGCACAAAAGGTTTTACAATCAGGTTTTTATTGGCCTACTCTTTTTAAAGATGCAAGAAAGTTTTTTTATCTTGTGATCAATGTCAAAGAATTGGTAATATCTCTAGACGTAATGATATGCCTATGAATTATTCTCTTGTTATTGAGCCATTTGATTGTTGGGGATTTGACTTTATGGGTCCTTTTCCTCCTTCAAAGGGTTATACTCACATACTTGTTGTTGTTGATTATGTTACTAAATGGGTAGAAGCTATACCTACTAAAAGTGCTGATGTTGAGACATCATTAAAAATGCTTCAAGATATAATTTTTCCTAGGTTTGGTGTTCCTAGATATCTCATGACTCATGGAGGTTCTCATTTTATTCATGGTGGTTTTAGAAAAGTTCTTGCTAAATATGGTGTTAATCATAGAATTGCTTTAGTGTAACATCCCAAAATTCAAAAAAATTAAAACTTGCATTCATGCATCATTCATCATATAGTCATGGCATATATTTTGCATAAGGACTAAATTAAAAAGTTATTAATAAGTTTAAATAGGATTTCATTCCATAAAGTTGTTACTTGAACCTCCTTATAATAAATCTTTTAATTAAATTATTTATAGGCAAATATGCTGCCAAAAATTTATAAATTCAATAAGCTTTCTAAAACATATTTTTATGAATTTTTCATAAATGTTTTAGTTAAGTTTAAATTCATTTTGAATGGAAAGTTTTAAAACAGAAAATGATTTGACAAAAAAAAAAGAGAAGGAGCTAACCGAGCCGGCCCAACTCCATCTCGCCGCGTGCGCGCTGCGCCACGGCCCAGTAGCGGTCCAGCATCCAGCCCGCGCAGCTTTCCTTTCCTCTCACCTCGCTGACGGGTGGACCCCACCCCGCGTCTTCAACCCCTGTGCGAAGGAAGCAACAGAACGCAATCTTATCCCGAGTTCGACTCCGGCGTCCATGATCTATCCAAACCGATTCCGAGCCAATCTTCTTGCCCTCTCTCGCCCCATAAATACCCTGCGACGCCGCCCCCAGAAAACACCCCAAAACCCCAACCGTTCCGCCACCGGGCTGCCCAGATTGGAGCTTCCACCGCCGCCATTTCCGCCGGTAGAACTCCGTCATTTCGGACGAAGGCCGAGCCCTCCGAGCTATCTTTCCCTCTCATTTTTCTTAACTACCTTTTGCGCAGCTACCTGACTTGCTTCTCTTTCTTTTCACGCACCAGACCGACGTATTCGTCCGCGACCGCCGTCGCCGTCCGCTTCTCCGACTCCGGCGAAGAATCCAGTGAGGAGCTAACCACCGCGACGCCGTCTACTTCGCCATCAAGTTCGCCATGTCCCCCTACATCGTTCGTTAACAAGATCTTCCCCCGCTTCCCTTCTGTTTTTGGTAGAGCGCGACGCCGGCAATGGCTCCGCCGCAACCGGAGGAATTCCGGCACACCGGCGCCGCCCGCCCTTTCCCTTTGAATCTGGCGAAGGGGCAGGTTTAGATCTGATTCGTTTATATCCTGTTTAAGAAGATCCAACGGTTCGCGTACGAGCGATCCGCGTGAAGCGGTACGAGCGAATCAGCGAGCGCCGCGTGGCACCTTATTTTTCTAATTCGGCTGGGATTTTTGTAATTAAAACAGAAAACTATTAAAACTTGCAAATTTCATAACTTTCAATCTGTTTATCCAAATTTGATGAATTTTATATCCACGGATAGCCCTGGTCATGTAGTTTATTTCTGTATCATTTGTTTTCCCTTTTGGTATCTTTAGTTCGAGTAATTAACAGATTGGTATTTCGGCTATATAAATTCATAACTTAAATAATAAAAGAGCTTTTCAAATAAATCCAATTGTTTTAGACTTGTACTTTTGTCCTCTGTCCAGAAAGGTGCAACTTGAGTTGTAATTGAAACTTTTCATAAAAGAATTAAATAATTTGGTTGTAGGACTTAATTTAGCTATATTTGTTCTCAATATTTTACTATTTAAATAAAATAATAAAATACTGTTCATTGCATTTCATGCATTTAATAAACAGAGGAAATAAAATTGTAATAAGTTTGTTTTGTTATGTTCATAGCATATCATGCATGCATACATGTTTATGTCTTGATGTTTTAAGTGTTGTATTGTATGTTTATTTATTTTATGTATTGTTTGTTGTTAGATTGTGAAGAGGAGGAAGGATTTTCTTGTGATTGTTATTCTTGCTGTGCTTGTTCATCCTGTTACCAAGGCAAGTGACATTCATGAACCACCCATTATTTTCCTATATGCATTAGTAGAATTTTTGAGTAGTATGCATGATAGGAATTTTTATTACTAAGTTATTATGCTATGCTATGCAAAATCTCCTAGTAGTGTGTAGCCACCCTCTACCATGTTATTGCAGCCATTTAAAAAGTTTTATTAGATGCTTAGCAATGCTATAAAAATGTTTGCATGTTTTGTTGTGGAAATTTTCTAAGTGTTAAAACTTAAAATGCACACCTGGGTGGATTGGTTGGTATGGTTTATGTTGAGTGGCTATTTGGGACTGTGCTTGTGGTTGTCTTCGCCTAGGGTGAATTTATTTCTACTTAGGGCCATGAGCACGGTGGTTTTCACCCAAAAGTGCACTTGTGGTTGCCACCCAGGAACAAAGAGATTACTAAGTCCCTCCAAGTTTAGATGCTTCCCGTGCAGCCTTTTGACAATGGGCTCTGTCCTGAACAACTAAGTTGTGAGAGTTCAACCTGTCAGCTTGACAAGCAGATGTAGAATTTTGATAGGTGGAACGGGTCTTGCTAGTATGGTTGAATTTTTCTTCTGAAAGTTCTTGTCTCAATTCTCTCCTTTCCTTAATGCACTCCGCGTGTATAGGATGTCTGGGTTAATTGAGTCTAAAGGTGAAAGTGCACAAACTCTGCAGAGTCGACAATCTGAGTACTTAGCCGTGTCCCCGGTGATGGACAACTTCGAGCAGCTGGACAAGGATGGACGGAAGAATCTCAACACTGTTTTCATGAAGTAAAATTTTGACTAAGGAAAGAAATATTGGTGCACTTGGGCTTCATCCCTTGGTGCCAAGTCTTTGAAAATAAAAGTGTTTTACAAAAGATAGGAGAAAACTTGATTTCTGCAAATAGCCTACAACTCCACCAAGCCAAATACTCATGTAGTTTAGACTTGTCATTTTATATCCACCATAGTCACTTGCCAATACTTCATTGTATTGACCTCCTTCGGGGGCTGCATATTCCAATGTGCAGGTACTTCAGATGAAGAATAATTGTTTGGACTCGAGTCTACACCCAACATGTCTGCCTGTGGCACATGCTTGAAGATGAGGCTCATTGCTTTTGTGTTTCTGTTGTGAACTCTGAATTTTATCGCTAGCCTTCATGGTTATGCAACTTGTAATAAAGCTATACTTGGCTATTTTTGGATCTCGTTGTAGTAACTTGATACTTCTGCAATGATACTTTAAATTTTGTACTGTGGTGCTGGCAGTGATCCAGGGACTAGCACTTAACACAGGTGTTCTATCTTTAATAAAAAATGGGGCACTACATTTAGCTTATCATCCTCAAACTAGTGGGCAAGTAGAATTATCAAATAGAGAAATTAAATCTATTTTGCGAAAGAATGTTAATAGAACGAGGAAAAACTGGGCAGATAAATTAAATGATGCATTGTGGGCTTATAGAACTGCTTAGAAAAATCCCATGGGTATGTCTCCTTATAAAATGGTCTATGGAAAAGCTTGTCACTTGCCTTTAGAATTGGAACACAAAGCTTATTGGGCAGTGAGAGAACTAAATAGAGATTTTAAACCTGCCGGTGAGAAAAGATTACTTAATTTGAGTTCTTTAGATGAATGGAGAAGTGAAGCTTATGAAAATGCTAAACTCTTTAAAGAGAAAGTTAAGAAATGGCATGATAGGAGAATCCTTAAGAGAGAGTTTCATGTTGGTGAAAAAGTTTTATTGTATAGCTCTCGTCTTAGATTCTTTGCAGGGAAATTACTCTCCAAGTGGGAAGGACCATATGTTATTGTTGAGGTGTTTCGTTCGGGTGCAATTAAAATTGCTTCACTCAAAGATGAGTCTACACAAGTGGTGAATGGGCAAATACTCAAACATTATATTTCTGGAGATTCTTATAATGAAGATGTTGATATTATTCAAGTTATTGCTCCGGAAACTTTTATCAAAGAGAATTTTTCTGAGTCTGCAGAAGCTGAATTCGAAAAGGTACAGTTTCGGTAAGAAAAAGTTCGCATTTTTAATTTTGGAAGACATAGAAGTTATCTTTAGAAAATATGGAAAAATACAAGACGAAAACGAGCAGAACACGGAGCCCGCCGACACCATGTGCTCAGGCGGGCCCCATCCTGGCCGCGCAAGCAGGGGGTCTGGGCGCCCCAGACTCCGCCTCCTACTCGATCTCGTCCCGTTGCCTTCCTTCTGTCATGTATATTCTTCCTATATAATCTCCCGGAACCCCCAAGGTCCGTATAACGTGTTTTCGAAGTGTTTTTGTTTCGAGCTGTTTCTGTCCAGAATTTTGTCCCAGTTTTAGAGGCATCATGGTCTCCGCCAACGACAAGGGAAGGAAGGCTTTGAAGGATGAGCCCCAAGATCTCAAGCTAGAGGAGGAAGTCAAGAGGGAGGACGAAGAAGAGGTGGAAGAAAGCCCGCGTCATCAACCTCGCGCCACCGTTGCGAGCATTGGAGTGGTGGCAAATCCCTCCAACCGCAAGATGGGCGCAAGGATGAGCGCGGGAGGGAAGGTTCCACGTCGCTTTCTAGCTCCAAGAACATCTCGAGCAACAACAACAGCAGCCCTTTCCACAACTTAATCTATTTGGATCAAATTGAAAAGCTTCCTGAGGCAATGCGGCCAAATCTGTCGGAGAGTGATTCCCTAGAGGCAGGGATAGTCACTGTCGGCCCAGTGGGATCTAGGGTGTGTAGAGCCCACTCTCCACAGCCCTCACACGCGACGGAGTCGATGAAACGGCTAAGGACCGAGCAAAACACTTGGAGAGACCCTCGAGAGGAAAATCCCTCGAGAGGGCTGAAGAGGGCAGCGAAGGCCTGACGAGGCCCCTCCCGAGGCTGCTACTCTACAGGGCCCCCTCCCCTGGAGAGGAGTCAACACAAATCCCTCCACAAGGCCGTCCAGGCCCTGTGGAGATACTTCGCTCCGAAGTAACCACTGCAAGGCGCACATGGCCACTGCTGCGTCACAGGGTGACGCGCGCGTCTGCGTACGATGACGACGGCGCCGCGGTTGCCGTTTTGGTGATTAAAGGCGTCAACAAAGCTGTGTCCCCTGCGCCTGCTTGCGAGGGTTTCCTCTTTAGTGATAAAGCAGTTGGCCGGCGCTACGCTCCAAGGACGACGTCACCGTGGGCACCCCCACGATCGCTGCTGCACCAGCTGGCCGTCCTGCGTGGACGGCGACTTTCCGGCGTCACGAGCAGGCTTTACGACCATAGACCGAGTCCATGGACAACCCAGCTGCGGTGCACCCCGCACCACCGTTTCGTCGCCATGTGGGAACCCTTCCACTGCGCAGCACGCAGGGATGAGGCCCGGAGCGTCTATTTAAGGAGAGGGAGCACCACCGTAGCAAGGGATCGCGCGATCGACCGATCAGTCGACCTTTGACACCTTACCATAGCTTAGCCTAGCTTAGCGGACCCGAGGAGGAAGAGGATCTCTCCTTCCCTCTCCGAGCTCCGCACTGCTCTCGGCAAGCTCATTGTGCTGTAACCCCTACAGAGCAATACAGACAAGCAGGAGTAGCGGTCTTACCTCCTCTTGAGGGCCGTTAACCTGGGTACGGGCCTGAGTCCATCTCTGTCGTGTTATCCCTCTACAGGCACGACGAGCACCGTCGCCGGGCCGGTTGAGGGTTGTTGACTAACGTGTTCAGTCTCCTTCACGAACTTCCCTCGAGGGTGATTATCCCTGTTCCGTGGGAATCACACATCGACATTTGGCACGCCAGGTAGGGGGACTGAGGCGCGTCTTCAACCTCCAGCCGTCTCCGCGCCATGACGGACGCCCGCGCGACACGCGCCAACAGGCGCGCAGCTGACAGGGCTCACACTGAGCCCGGCACCGCCGCCACCCGCGGCCGCCGCGGCCGTCCTCGCACGACGGAGCGCGCCAACACCGGCCCACACGTGGAGGAACCCGAGAGCGAGGAGCACCGTGGTAGCGACCACCGCGGCGATGGGATGCTTCCCCAGAGCACCGCGACGATGCTAAGTCTTCGCATCCGTCTCGGCGCCAAGGCGCGTCCTCTCAGGGACGCCCGGAGCCCACGCCGCACACCGCGCTGCTCATGGCCCAGGAGCTCCTACGCTACCGGCCTAGCGCGGAGGCCCACGACCAGTGGCTGGACCGCCTCCATCACCTCGTCGACGTCGCGACCACGCGCCCCGCTCCATCGCGCTCCATGGTCCATCACTCTGGCCGCGCGGGAACGGCTGCACCAGATGCGCCTCCGCCGCCGCCGGGACCGCCTCCGGCCGCAGCGCAGAGGGCTCCCTCTCATGCTTCCTCGCCACACGACTGCCAGATCGTGCGACGCACTGCGCCTGACGCGCGAGTAGGCATGGAGCGCCGCAGAGACCTCCAGAATCGCCTCGTCGAGGAGCTCGGCCAAGCGGGACAGCAGAACCGCAGGGCTCTCCAAGGAGGAACCGCCACGTACGCCTCTGGCTGCATGGCCTTCACCCGCGCCCTGCGTCATGTGGTCTGGCCGCAGAAGTTCAGGCCAGCCCTCCCCAAGGGTTTCGACGGGTCAACCAACCCTCTCGAGTTCCTGCAGCTCTACACCACCTCCATCCAGGCTGCAGGGGGAGACGACAAGGTCATGGCGAACTGGTTCTCCCACGCGCTCAGGGACTCCGCGCTGTCTTGGCTCCTCAACTTGCCCGAGGACTCCATAGACTCGTGGGAGGAGCTCTGCAGGCAATTTGTTGCCAACTTCAAGGGCACCTACGAGCGCGCGCTCACCCACAACGACCTGCGCGCTGTGGTCCAGAAGAAGGATGAAACTCTCCGCAAGTACATCCAGCGCTTCAGCCAAGTGCGCAACAAGATCCCGAACATCCCCGACACGCAAGTCATCGCCGCCTTCAGGGAGGGCGTAACAAACCGCAGGATGCTCGAAAAGCTGGGCATTCACGACAAGCTCACCTCTGTGGTGAAGCTGTTCGACCTCGCTGACAAGTGCGCCAAGGCTGAAGAGGGACTCCTCTTCGTCAAGATGAGTCAGCGGACGGATGACCTGGCTGAGTGGTCCAAGAGCCACAAGAAGCGCGAGGAGACCAAGCGCAAGACCACCGCTGTCCTGGCAGCAGAGCCAGCCGCCAAAAGCGCCCGCAGAGGCTCTCCTGAGCCTGGCGACAAGGATGCGGACAACCGTCCGTTCTGCGTCTACCACAACAGACGCGGCCACGCCACGGACGACTGCTTCGACCTCAAGAGGTTGAGCCGAGAGCGCGGGCGCGAAGAGGGCAATGGGAGCCGCGGCAGAGGCCGTGGCTACCGTAGGGACGGCAGAGGCGGATGCGGCGGCGGCTATCAGAAGCCGCCAGGCAATCAAGCCAACGCCGCCGAGAAGAACAACAACCTCCCTGACGAGGAAGATGGAGGCTACCAGGCCCCAAGGGGGGCTATGGCCTGCATCCTCGGAGGAGCCCAGGCGCCCAAGTCGAACAATCAGTTCAAGCAGTTCGCCCGCGAGCTCAATGCCGCGCTCCCGAGCATCGAGACCTCCAGGCCCCTCAAGTGGTCCCAGTACACCATCGCCTTCGACGCCAAGGACCACCCCAAGTCGACCAAGACTGTGGGAACCCTCCCCCTGGTCTGCTCCCCCACCATCAACAACATCACCGTCTCCAAGACGCTCATTGATGGAGGAGCAGGCCTGAACGTCATCTCTGTCGAGACCTTCGAGACTCTCCAGGTGCCTTACGAGTGGCTCATGCCCTCCAGGCCATTCACAGGGGTCACCAGTGGTTCAATCGAACCCCTGGGACAGGTCCGGCTGGCCGTCACCTTCGGCACGCAGAAGAACTACCGCACGGAGTTGATCGACTTCGACGTCGCCAAGATCGGCCTGCCGTACAATGCCATCCTCGGCTATCCCGCCCTCGCGAAGTTCATGGCCGTCACGCACCATGCCTACAACATGGTCAAGATCCCCGGCAGCGCTGGCACTATCGCCATCCATGGTCATATCCTGGACGCCACGCGCGCCGTCGAGAGCGCCTACAAGGCCGCCGCCATGGCATTCCCGGCTGACGAGGCCATGGAGCCTCTCGAGAGGCCCAAGAAGAAGAAACAAGTGTTCTCCCAGGAGCAAGCTGCCACAAAGAAGGTGTCGCTGGACACCAGTGGCTCGGGGGCTGAGGGCTCCAGGGCCAGCGTCACCATAGGCGCTGCCCTGCCTCCCAAATAGGAAAGCGCGCTCGTCGCCTTCCTCCGGGCAAACTCTGACATGTTCGCGTGGACTCCGTCAGATATGTCCGGTGTACCGAGGGAGGTGATCGAGCACCACTTAGCCGTGTGTCCTGACGCACGCCCCGTCAAACAAAAAGCACGCAAGCAAGCCCCCGAGAAGCAAGCATTCATCGTCAAGGAAGTAGAAAAGCTAAAAGCGGCAAATGTCATCCGCGAAGTCGCGCATCCCACCTGGCTCTCCAACGGCGTGGTTGTCCCAAAACCCGCTGGAGGAGGCCGACTCTGCATCGACTACACCGACGTCAACAAGGCCTGCCCCAAGGATCCATACCCCATGCCGAGGATAGACCAGATCGTGGACTCCACCGCTGGCTGCGACCTCCTCTGTTTTCTGGACGCCTTCTCTGGTTATCACCAGATCAAAATGGCTAAAGAGGACGAGGAGAAGACAACGTTCCTCACCCCTTGTGGTGTGTACTGCTACACGTGCATGCCTTTCGGCCTGAAGAACGCCGGCGCCACCTTCCAGAGGCTCATGAGAATAGCCTTGGGGGCACAGATGGGCAGAAATGCAGAGGCATATGTCGACGACATCGTGGTCAAGTCTCGCGAGGGAGATACCCTCTTGAAGGATCTCGAGGAAACCTTCGCCAGCCTGCGCAAGGTGAACATCAAGCTGGTCCCCGCCAAGTGCGTCTTCGAGGTGCCTTCAGGCAAACTCCTCGGATTCCTCGTGTCCCACCGCGGCATAGAAGCAAACCCTGACAAGATCAAGGCCATAGAGGGGATGCAGCCTCCTCGTCGACTCAAGGACATGCAGTGCCTAGCAGGCTGTATGGCCAGCCTGGGCCGCTTCATTTCTAAGTTCGGCGAGAGAGCCCTGCCATTCTTCAAGATCATGAAGAGATCCGGCACATTCAAATGGACCCCCGAGGCGCAGAAGGCTTTCGGAGACCTGAAGAAATATTTGGCCAGCCCACCGATCATGGTGGCCCCCAGGTCAGGCGAGCAGCTGAAGCTGTACCTATCAGCCACTCCTCAGACCGCAAGCGCTGTCCTGGTGGTCGAGAGGGAAGAGCCAGTCCTCCCCAAGAAGAGCGCTGTCACTCCAAGCCCAAAGCCGCCCGACAAAGATATCGGCGAAGGAGCAGTCTCCACAGACCCACTGCCAGGCCCACAGCCTCAAGTCGAGTCTGCTCGCAACACCCTTGCCGAGACCCCTCCGCAGGCAAATCTCGACAAGGGCCCTGAACAGCCTCCACAGAGAGTCGACGCTGCACCTCCCTCGACAGCCCTTGTCGAGCAACCCGTGTACTTTGTCAGTACGGTACTGCGGGATGCTCGGGAGCGGTACCCAATGCAGCAAAAGCTTCTCATCGCTCTCCTCATCGCCTCCAGGAAGCTGAGACATTACTTCCAGGGCCACCCCATCACGGTGGTCACTTCCTTCCCCCTGGAGCAGATCCAGCGCAACCCCAACGCCACAAATCGCGTCGCAGGATGGAACATAGAGCTGCAGCCATTCAACTTACGCTTCGACACCACAAGAGTCATCAAGGGGAGAGCGCTGGCCGACTTCGTCGCCGAATGGACTGACCCAAGCCCTGAGGAGCCTCGGGGAGCAGAGGCCGAGCCCTCTGGAGACACAATGCCCAGCCACTGGACCATGCACTTCGACGGAGCCTTTGCCTGCCGCAACGGCAGGGCAGGCGTCGTCCTAACCTCACCCAAGGGCGACAAGCTCTACTACGCAGTCCAGTTGTGCTTCATGATTGACAAGATCTCCAACAACATTGCTGAGTACGAGGGCCTCCTCGCTGGCTTAAGGGCAGCCATCGCTCTAGGCGTCAAGCACTTACTCGTCAAGGGTGACTCCAAGTTGCTTGTCAACTTCTCCAACAAGAGCTATACGCCTAAAGACGACCACATGGCCGCATACCTTGAAGAGGTCCGCAAGCTCGAGAAGCACTTCAGGGGCATGGAGCTTATGCATATCCCGAGGAAAGAAAACCAGGAGGCTGACGACATCGCCAAGTGAGCCTCGAGAAGGCAACCCCAACAGGCCGGCGTCTTTGAAGAAAGGCTCGCCAAGGCATCCATCAAGCAGCCTCAAGAGGCCACAGCTGCAAGCACAGACGAAACACTCCCACCAGCTCCTGTCGCTGGGGCACCCGACTGTGGTCCCCACACCGGGGAGCGTCTGTTGCTGACGGCAGCCCACCATGACGCAGGTTGGATTGATGAGCTCAAGGACTACTTAGCGAAGGGGATCCTCCCTGAAGAACATGCGGAAGCAGAGCGAGTCGCTCGACAAGCGAAATCCTACTGCATCCTTGAGGGAAACCTATACCACAAGCGCCTGAATGGCATCGCGCTCAAATGTGTCCCTCCCGAGGAAGGCCGAACGCTGATCAAGGACATCCATAGCGGGGAGTGCGGCCATCACTCGTGTGCGCGCACCCTCGCAGGCAAGGTCTTCAGGAGCGGCTTCTACTGGCCACAAGTGCTTCATGATGCGGTCACCATTGTCCAAGCCTGCGACGCCTGCCAGTTCCACGCCAAGCAAATTCATCAGCCGGCGCTGGGGCTCCAGACCATCCCGCTCTCCTGGCCGTTCGCAGTCTGGGGGCTGGACATTTTGGGCCCCTTCTCGAAGTCGCAGGGGGGCTATCGCTTCCTTTTCGTGGCCATCGACAAGTTCACCAAGTGGGCCGAAGTGGAACCAGTGGGCACCATACCAGCCGGAGCCGCGGTGAAATTCATCAGGAGCTTGGTCTGCCGCTTTGGAGTGCCTAACCGCATCATCACCGACAATGGCTCGCGTCACCAGCGGCATCTTCCGAGCCTACTGCGAAAAGCTCGGCGTCAAGATTTGCTTCGCCTCGGTGGCTCATCCACGCAGCAACGGTCAAGCCGAGCGAGCGAACGCAGAAGTCCTCAAGGGCCTCAACACCAGAAGTTTCAACATCCTCAAGGGTCACGGCAAGGGCTGGATCGATGAGCTCCCATCTGTGCTCTGGTCCATGCGCACGACCGCTTCAAGGCCTATGGGCGAAACGTCGTTCGCCCTTGTCTACGGAGCTGAAGCTGTCCTCCCCGCAGAAATCAAGCATGGATCCCCACGGGTCCTTGCCTTCAGCGAGGACACCCAAGAGGGCCTCCACAATGACGACCTGCTGTTCCTCGAGGGCCTGCGCCGCCGTGCCGCCCTCAGAGCGGCAAAGTACCAGCAAGATCTGCGACGCTACCACAGCCGCCATGTGCGCTCACGCACTCTTGAGGCGGGCGATCTCGTCCTCAGGCGAATCCTCTCCAGAGAAGGCCTCCACAAGCTCTCGCCGATGTGGGAAGGCCCCTACAGGGTCTCCCACATTGCCAGGCCTGGCGCAGTACGCCTCGAGACCGAAGACGGCATCCCCGTCAAGAACCCGTGGAACATCGCACATCTGCGCAAGATCTACCCGTGATCATAGTCACGCCAGGCATTTTTTGTCTCTAGAGGGAAGCTCACGGCTTCACCTCCAAGCTTCTCCAAGCTTCTCCCGAGGGTCAGCCCTCCGAGCTCTCCTGCCAATGAGCCACCGCAGGCCGCAGTGAACCTCTGCCACTAATGGGTGGTCCCCATGCCTCGACATGGAAGGAACGTTAGCTTGGCAAACCCAAGTGTAATGAACCGATTTTCGTTCCAAGTGAACTTTGCGCTCAGGCGCCATTTTCGTTCCAAGTGAACTCTGCGCTACGGCGCCGTGTCGTTCCCAAGTGAACTTTGCGCTGAGGCGCCGCTGTGTAATATTTCGATGGCAGGTTTTCCTTTCGTCATTTATTTTCACATGCGCGCTTATAATCTTCCCATGCGCACCTCGCGAGCGGGGGCTGAGTACGGTGCCTGTCCCCAAGAGCACCCCAGCAGCACTGCAAAACCCAAGGGGCCCTGAGCTCTGGCTAAAGGGCATGCTCCCGGATACACGCCATCTCTCCAAAGGACCTTGGTACTCTCTCTCCTCGCGAGGCACCCATGAGGAAACCTATAAGCGCGCATGAGTCCTTACTACTATGCTTTAGCGTTTTGGTACGCCTCTCTAACGTCCACAGGGAACAGGAGTTTCTCCAGGCCCTGTGGAGGAAAAACTCGGCCCCTGGAGGGAAAGGCATCGTCAGAGGAGTCCTACGCAGGGCGAGAAGCCTCGCGAAGCTAAGTTCCCTACTCATACCAGGAGAATCTTCGTATCTCTCTCACGAGCACTCTGCGTCCCTCGAGCGTTTCTTTCCTTCACTCTCCATGGGCTGCTTGCGCGTCAAAGGGGAGCCCTGAGCATCGCGACTCGAGGGCTCTTACCTCTCCAAGCCTTAAACTCCTCCCGGCCTTGCCGAGTCATTGCTCGAGCATACCGCAGCGGCGGAGTCATAGCGCGAGGAGAAGGGTCCTAGCGACGCAGAGCGAAAAAGACATGGAAGTAAAGCAAAAGGCCCTCGAGGGGCACACACATAGACTTAGCAACACATGCTTAAAAATACGAAGTATATTACAAACTGCAAAGCAAAAGTCTTTAAAGCAAACATCCGTGCGGCGCTACAAGCGTGTTACAGGAGGAAGTCTTAGGAAGAAATCAAGCGGAGGCCTCGCCGCCGTCTTCTCCTTCAGGCTCGCCCTCCTCGTCGTCGCCCTCCTCGCTGTCAGCATCCTCCGCTGCGGCCCGCTTGAAGCGGCTGCAGAAGTCGTCGACCTGGTCGCGGATGGCGTTGGAGATCTTCCACCCCTTCTCCCCCTCGAGAGGCTCGGTCACCGTGGTGAAGTCGAAGCCAGGCTGGAGGTTCTGGAGGTTGGTGAAGATGCGGTCAACCGCCACCGCCAGGAGCTGGCGGCACTCCTCGGCAACGACATCGCGGAGCTCGGCGGCAGGGCCCTCGAGCGCTGAGAAGAGCTGCTCGAAGTACATGAGGTAGGTGGCGGCGTCGGAGTTGCCTTGAAGGGGAACGGTCGGCGCATCCACTCCCAGCTTCACGGCGAGCTCGCGGCCCCGGCCCACCAAGGACTTGAACATGCGCTCTCGCTGCTGCGACAGCACCTGCGCCGCCTTGGCGCTCTCGGCCGCCTCCACCGCCTTCTCCATAGCAGGGCCCACCTGCTGGTTCATCTCCTCCATGTCAGCCATGAGGGAGGCGAGGTCCTGCTCCGTGCGCTTGCGGGCCTCCTCAGCGACGCGGCGGCGATCCGTTTCGCGCTTCACCTTGGAGACGAGGGTAGCGTTCATTTTCTCGAGCTGATGGATCCGGGCGCCGCTCTCGCCAAGCCTCTTCTTGAAACGGCTCTCCTGCTTCGTGAACTTATCGGCATAGTCGCGGGAGACATTGGCGCGGTACGCCTTCTCCCGGGCTTGGAAGACCTCCTCAGCCTCCGCCTTCTGCTCGGCGAACTTCTTGTTGAAGCGCTCCACATGCCCCTTGTGGGTAGCCACCTCGCGTTCATACCTGACAAGAGCCGCGGCCAGGCTCTCTTCACGGGCCTCGAGGGCGGCGCGCTGCACTGACAGCTCCTGCTCCCTCAGCACCAGCTGTTCGTCGCGGCGGCGCACGTCCTCCTCGCGCTCGCCCAGGCTCCGCCCCCTGGCGTCCAAGCTCCCAGGCTCCGCCCCCTGGCGTCCAAGCTCCTGCTCCCTCAGCACCAGCTGTTCGTCGCGGCGGCGCACGTCCTCCTCGCGCTCGCCCAGGCTCCGCCCCCTGGCGTCCAAGGGCGGTCCGCACGGTCTCAGAGTCGGCGAGGATCTTAGCCTCAAGCTCGACAAGCCCGTGGTGCTTGGCCGCCAGGGAGAGCTCCACAGCCTCCCGCTCCGCCCTGGCCGCGGCCAAGTCTTCCGTCGCTGCCCGGCGCTCAGCCTTCAAGGGCTGCAGAAGTTCCTCGGTGTCGCGCATGGCGCCCTCGCGGACCTCCTGTGCGAAGCGCAGCGCCTCCTCGCGCTCCGCCTGCAAGGCCTGGTCGCTCCGCCGGCGAGCCTCCACGGCCGCGTGGAACGCGGCCCAGGCCTCTGCGAGCTCGTCCCTCTGCCGGGCGAGCTCCCGGTCCTCCTGGGCAAGGTGGGCCTCCAGCCCCTCCAGGGACTCCCGCACCAAGCGGAAGGCGACGTCGCGTCGCCCCCTGCTCCAGTCCCAGCTTCCGAGGACAAGGGCCCGGGAGGCCTCGCTCGGAGTGGAGGGCCCTGCTCCCGCGTCAAGCTTGGAGCGGGGAGTCTCTGCGTGGGCCCGGTGGCTCGGAGGCGTGTCCTCTGCTTCGGCGCCCGCATCCTGCGCGCCGGCGTTGCCGCGGCCGCGGCCTCCTTCTGTGCTGGCGGGGTCGCAGCGCGCGGCGGAGTGGCCGCCTTCTCCACCTGCTCCTCAGGGCGTTTTTCCTCCGGAGGCGGCGCGGTGGCCTCGGCCTGAGGACCGTCCCCGTGAGGGCCTGCAGGGGTTTCCTCCATAGGCCTCGAGGCCTCTTCTGTGGCGGCCTCTGCCGCGGCCTCCGGAGCGGCCTTCTTCACATCCGCGGCCTTGCGGTGCCTACGGCGCTTTGCAGGCGCCGGGTCGCTGGCAGAGGTCAAGGGAATCTGTCAGGGAGAGCAAACAAGCAAAGACCGAAGGAGGAAATCAAAACCAAAAACACTTACCCTGTCTTCTTGGCGCGGGTGTCAACCCACGCCATGCCGGACGAACGCCAAGAAGGCGTGGCCCGGACTCCGAATCCCTCAGGAGCCGCCTCAGCTTTCCTCTTGAGGGAAGCGCTTGGGGGCTCCCCGGCAGGCCTGTCGTGGGCCGCCTTGGTTCGGGGCTCCTGTCGCCCCGCCCCGGCCTCCTCCTCATCGTCGCCGGAGGAGAGCTCGAAGACCTCCTCAGGAGGGGGCGAGGCCCTTGACGAGCTCGCCCCTCCTGCAGAGGGAACGGCCCCAGCCGCAGCGACGCCCTGCTCGGCGTCAGACGCGTACGGCGAATCCGCAGCGTCCTGCCCCCTCGCCACGGGCATGGGCCCATCTTCCTCCTCTTCCCCCGCCAGGCCTAGTGGGGTGAAGGTGGGCATCCGCTCCAGGATCGCCAGGCGCGAGGCCAGGTTTATCTGATGAAGAGGCCTCAGCTCCGCCGCAACCGCCACGGACACGTCGGGGTTGATGAAGCGGCCGCCCATGATGGTCTCGACGATGGCGGGGAGATGGTCGCAGGGGTGGAGTTGCATCGAGTCGGAGGGACCAGCGTACATCCACATCGGCTTCTTATGCGCCTGTAGGGGCGAGATGCGGCGGCGCACGAAGTCCTCCGCGATCATCTGGCCGGTGAGGCCGTTCTCCCGAAGCGCCCTCATGCGCGCCACGAGGCCCCCGATCTTCGGGCCCTGGAAGGCCTGCTTCCCCCAATGGGTGTTCTTCACGGGCGGCGCCTCCGGGACCTCGAGGAAGGAGCTCTGTGACTTGACGCCGATAAGGAACCACTTCTGCCTGAAGTCGTCCACCTTCTTCGACACTGCCGTGACGGGTTTCTCGTCGCTCCACGACATGGGGATGTAGACGTCCCCCATGCCATCCGCAATGCGGAAAGACACGCACCCCGTCCGCTCGGCCTTCGCGGTGTTCCGGAGCGCGTAGAAGCTCCGGAAGAGGGCCACTGAGGGCTGCACGCCCAGATACGCCTCGCACAGATAGGCGAAGATGGAGAGCACGAGGACGGCGTTGGGGTGTACGTGAAGAAGGTGAATCTGGTAGAACTCCAGGACGGCCTCGAGGAAAGGCGATTACGGAGGCACCAATCCAGCGAAGAGAGTGTGGAGGAAGATGGGGAAAAACCCCGTCGGAAGACGGCCGTGCTCGTTGGTCTTCCCGGCGACCAGGTGCTGGATCTTGCCCAGCGCCGCCGCATCGACGCGCACGCCAATCAGAGCGGGGCCAAGCGCCTCCTCGCCCTGCGCATCAGCGGGGAACGTCCCCATCACAGCCTTGCCTTTTGGTCCGCCCATTGTCAAGGGAGATGCAAGAGGCGGGGCACCGGAGAAAGAGGCGGAGTTCGCCGGAGGAGGACGGAGTTCGCCGAAGATGGAAAGCTAGGAGGTCGAGAGTTGGAAGACTGGAGGCGCAGAATGGGAGTAATGGCTGCGGTTCCGACCAGCGCGCAGCTTTATACCGCAGTTGGGCAGTTACCAAGGCGCGGTCGTGATGATCGTGGTGGGACCCCCCACGACGCACGTTTCTACCGGAGAAACCGAGTCGCCGCAAGATCGTCTCTGAGCGACGCGTGTCACGGGCCGGCCGGACATATTGGACCCACGACGCTTCGTCTGGACCCGATGGGCCTCGACGTGCCCGTCATGGGCCCGGGGGCTACTGTCGGCCCAGTGGGATCTAGGGTGTGCAGAGCCCACTTTCCACAGCCCTCACACGCGACGGAGTCGATGAAACGGCTAAGGACCGAGCAAAACGCTTGGAGAGACCCTCGAGAGGAAAATCCCTCGAGAGGGCTGAAGAGGGCAGCGAAGGCCTGACGAGGCCCCTCCCGAGGCTGCTCCTCTATAGGGCCCCCTCCCCTGGAGAGGGGTCAACACAAATACCTCCACAAGGCCGTCCAGGCCCTTTGGAGACACTTCGCTCCGAAGTAACCACCGCAAGGCGCACATGGCCACTGCTGCGCCACAGGGTGACGCGCGCGTCTGCGCGCGATGACGACGGCGCCGCGGTTGCCGTTTTGGTGATTAAAGGAGTCAACAAAGCTGTGTCCCCTGCGTCGGCTTGCGAGGGTTTCCTCTTTAGTGATAAAGCAGTTGGCCGGCGCTACGCTCCAAGGACGACGTCACCGTGGGCACCCCCACGATCGCTGCTGCACCAGCTGGCCGTCCTGCGTGGACGGCGACTTTCCGGTGTGACGAGCAGGCTTTACGACCATAGACCGAGTCCATGGACAACCCAGCTGCGGTGCACCCCGCACCACCGTTTCGTCGCCATGTGGGAACCCTTCCACTGCGCAGCACGCAGGGATGAGGCCCGGGGCGTCTATTTAAGGACAGGGAGCACCACCGTAGCAAGGGATCGCGCGATCGACCGATCAGTTGACCTTTGACACCTTACCATAGCTTAGCCTAGCTTAGCGGACCCGAGGAGGAAGAGGATCTCTCCTTCCCTCTCCGAGCTCCGCACTGCTCTCGGCAAGCTCATTGTGCTGTAACCCCTACAGAGCAATACAGACAAGCAGGAGTAGCGGTCTTACCTCCTCCTGAGGGCCGTGAACCTGGGTACGGGCCTGAGTCCATCTCTGTCGTGTTATCCCTCTATAGGCACGACGAGCACCGTCGCCGGGCCGGTTGAGGGTTGTTGACTAACGTGTTCAGTCCCCTTCACAAACTTCCCTCGAGGGTGATTATCCCTGTTCCGTGGGAATCACACATCGACAGTCACGCTCTGAAGGGTAGTTCGAAGAGGGGACTGAACACGCGGATCAAACAACCCTCAACCGGCACGGCGACGGTGCTCGTCGAGCCTGAGGAGGGACTACACGGCAGAGATGCACAGCGGCCCTCGGGAGGAGGTAACACCGCTACTCCTGCTTGTCTGTATTGCACTGTATAGAGCACTGCACAATACGCCTGCCGAGGACTCTCCTTCGGCAGCGTGGAGCTCGGAGAGGGAAGGCTAAGGTCTTCTTCCTCCTCGAGTGCGCTAGGCTAGGCTATGGTGTAGTGGCTCCTGGTTCTGCGATTGGGGGATCCCGTTCTAAGGAGCTGCTCCCTCCCCTTTTATAGGCGCCCCGGGCCTCTTCCCTGCATTCTCCGCAGTGGAAGGGTTCCCACATGGCGATGAGGTGGAAAGGCACGGTGCACCGCAGCAGGCTAGTCCATGGACTTGGTCCACCGCCGCAAAGCCTGCCCCCGTGACAGGAGGTCCACCGTCCGCACCGGACGGTCAGTGGGCGCTGCAGAGATCGTGGGGGCGCCCACGGTGACGTCGTCGTTGGACACAACTTTATCACCAAAGGGGAAAGCTTCGTAGTCCGGCGCAGGGGACACAGCTTTGTTGACTCCTTTAATCACCAAAATGGCAACTGCTCCGTCGTCGTCATCGTTCACAGACACGCGCGTCACTCTGCGGCCGCGGCAGAGGCCATGTGCGCTCTGCGGCGATTGCTTCTTAGCGAAGCCTCTCCGCAGGGCCGAGGCGGCCTTGTAGAGAGATTCGAGTTGACTCCTCTCCAGAGGAGAGTGCCTTGCAGAGGGGCAGGCACGGGGGGAAGCCTCTTCAGGCCTCCGCTGCCTCTTCAGGCCCTCTCGAGGGCTTTTCTCCCCGAGTGCCTCTCCAAGCGGTAGGCTTGCACTAGTAGAAAACAGCCCTTCCGTTTTGAGCCCTGAGAACCTCTAGTCTCGGTTACGCCTAGAACCCGGACTAATGCCACCTTCAGTCCCGGTTCCAACAGTTATGATGACATCTCAAGCTCAAAACCCTACAGTCCCGGTTCCAGCAGAACATTTATTCCCGGTTTGATATACGAACCGCGACTAAAGGTTTTAGTCGCAGTTCGTGTTTCAAACCGGGACTAAATGTCCAAACTGTACACCTCCCGATCGTGTTTTGAGCGCGTTTTGGAAACAGAACAGTTTTGACTGCGTTTTGGAAACTGATCAGCCGGCGCCCGTTGATACACACACGAATTTAATCGCTTCATGCAGCGCCGCCGCCCGCCGGCCTCCCTCTCCGGCTGGCTATAAAAGCTACAGTAGTCCATGCCTAATCACACACAAAATCTCCCTCTCCATCCTTGCTCTCTTCCATTCCAATGGAGTCACTCGGACACATCACGGCGTCTCGATTATTCTTCTTCTCCAAGGAAGGCATGGACTTCAAGGTATGGGTCACCCTCCGTGCATCACGCGTGGAGCGGTGGATCCGACACGTGAAGAAGGTGTATCTCGACGCCGCACCGATCAAGGGGGTTGGACTCGACTGCGAGTTCACCGACGCACTCCCGGGTCGTCGCCAGAGGGATCTTCCAGTCGAGGATAAGCAGCGCGCCGCCGTCATTCAACTCTCGGTGGCGACCGAGACTCTTATTTTCCACATTTGCAGGGCTGATCGGGTGCCGAAGCTACTCGTCGATTTCTTAGGTGACAAGACTATCAACTTCTTCGGCGTCGCAATCCAGAATGACGTGCGGATGCTGTGATACTACGGAATTACAATTCCGTCAGCGATCGACCTCCAGAGGAATAGCCGGAACCCAACCGACAATCCTACCCCGAGCCTGTATGCTCTCTCCAATGCTGTCATTGGGACAAAACTTGAGATGAAGAAAAAGAAGAAGGACAAGAAACGGGACGACGACGAAGAAGGAGAAGACCTAACTTTCGGATGGGCCGCGGTTCCATTGAGCTACGAGAGAGTCGTGTATGCTGCTCTGGATGCTCGCCTTGGCTTGGAGATTGCACGGAAGTGGTATTTAGATTGATATGATTAGTAGACCGTTGTGTGTCTCATCTATCTCTTGTATTGGAAATGTTTGGAATCTTATATATCGGTTACCGGTTTATTAATATAAATATTTCCATTTCTAATTAATTTTGGTTACTGGTTGAAAGATATGAATATTTCCATATTCAGAGATTTAGATAAAATGGACGATTTAGATTAGTTATTCAAATTTAAATAATTTTCATGTGGATTAACACTCTCTTCTCTTCTTCTCTAGATCTTGGCAGAAACATTTTTACCTGCTGTCGTGCAAGCTAATTAAGAAGCACACACGGAAGAACACAAGAACACCAAGAACACACACACGAACACCTCGATCTACCCAAGAACACACACAAGAACACAAGGACATAGGCATATGTCAGTTCCTCCCGACATAGGCATATGTCAGTATCAAATCACCTCGGTCCACCCCGGGACATAGCTTAGACATGTATGCTTCCTCCTCCTACCTCACAAAAGAATGCTTCTAAGCCCAACCTCTCGAAGATGTCCTAAGTATCCTCACAAGGACATCTTCAAGAAGTTGGTTCCTAGAGGAGTCCTCTGCCTTTTGTATTCGGCGATGAACTGAAGTATTTTGTAGATGCATGGAACAAAACACACGGTTTCCCCTGCATACAGCCCAACAGTGGCTCGTGAGTGCCCGCATATCAAATGCACTGTTGGGCGTATGCAGGGAATCCGAATGCTTTGTATATCAAATGAACTACACTAAGTGTTGACATAGCTTAGACATGTCTGCTTCCTCCTCCTACCTCACACAAGAGAATGCTCAACCCAGAAGGTCTGGGCACCTATTTATAGCATCACCAGGGGGGGCATCTTTAGTCCCGGTTGGTGGCTCAACCCGAGACAAAAGAAACACACCCCTGATCTAACGGCTCACAAGTGCTTGAAAGAAACACACGACTGATCTAACAGCTCACAAGTGCTTGAAAGAAACACACGATCCATGTGCTTCTTTAGTCCCGGTTTGGAAGTGATAGTGTTGATCCAACAGCTCACAACTATATAAAATAGAAAATAGTTTTACACTAGTTAGTCAAATTCAAACACATTTCATATGGAAAGTTTTGTCAAATTCCAAAATATACAAAAGTTCTTCAAATTCCTATCCAAACTGTTTTTAAAATAGTTACAATAATTATTATAGAAAATAGTTTTATATTAATTAGTCAAATTCAAACACAATTCATATGGGAAGTTTTGTCAAATTCCGAAATATACAAAAGTTCTTCAAATTCATATCCAAACTGTTTTTAAAATAGTTACAATAATTATTATAGAAAATAGAAAATAGTTTTATATTAGTTAGTCAAATTCAAACACATTTCATATGGAAAGTTTTGTCAAATTCCTAAATATACAAAAGTTCTTCAAAATAATATCCAAACTGTTTTTAAAATATATACAATAATTATTATAGAAAATAGAAAATAGTTTTATATTAGTTAGTCAAATTCAAACACATTTCATATGGAAAGTTTTGTCAAATTCCTAAATATACAAAAGTTCTTCAAAATAATATCCAAACTGTTTTTAAAATATTTACAATAATTATTATAGAAAATAGAAAATAGTTTTATATTAGTTAGTCAAATTCAAACACATTTCATATGGAAAGTTTTGTCAAATTCCTAAATATACAAAAGTTCTTCAAAATAATATCCAAACTGTTTTTAAAATATTTACAATAATTATTATAGAAAATAGAAAATAGTTTTATATTAGTTAGTCAAATTCAAACACATTTCATATGGAAAGTTTTGTCAAATTCCTAAATATACAAAAGTTCTTCAAATTCATATCCAAACTGTTTTTAAAATATTTACAATAATTATTATAGAAAATAGAAAATAGTTTTATATTAGTTAGACAAATTCAAACACATTTCATATGGAAAGTTTTGTCCAATTCCTAAATATACAAAAGTTCTTCAAATTCATATCCAAACTGTTTTTAAAATATTTACAATAATTATTATAGAAAATAGAAAATAGTTTTATATTAGTTAGACAAATTCAAACACATTTCGTATGGAAAGTTTTGTCAAATTCCTAAATATACAAAAGTTCTTCAAATTCATATCCAAACTGTTTTTAAAATATTTACAATAATTATTATAGAAAATAGAAAATAGTTTTATATTAGTTAGTCAAATTCAAACACATTTCATATGGAAAGTTTTGTCAAATTCCAAAATATACAAAAGTTCTTCAAATTCATATCCAAACTGTTTTTAAAATAGTTACAATAATTATTATAGAAAATAGAAAATATATTCAACTCATTTGAAAAAAACCCTCAGGTCGCGGTTGGTGCCACGAACCGCGACTAAAGGGGTAGCAGTGCGCGCAGTCGAAAAACAATCTGGGTCGCGGTTGGAGGCTCCAACCGGGACTAAAGGACCCCCTTTAGTCGCGGTTCGAGCCACGAACCGGGACTAAAGGTTGGGCGGTATATAAGCAAGATTGATATCCCGGTTGGAGCCACCAACCGGGACCTCGCGCTTAGGAATTTCAGCGACGCTGCCAGGCTGCCCAAATCGAGCGCCGCCGCTGCCGCCGAGCTCGCCGCCATCCGCTGCCGCCGCGCAGGCCGCCCGCTTCCGCTGCGACGCCGCCGCGCCCGCTCCTCTCCCTCACTGCTGCCGCGGTGGCCGCCACCGCCGCCGAGCTCGCCTCACACCGCCGCCGCCGAGCTCGCCTCGCAGTCCCCGCTGTTCCAGAAGCTCTCCCGTCGACGTCTCCGACCGAATCGCGTCAGGTGAGCACACGCCGGTCCCCTCGCCGTAGTTGATTTAGTTGATTAGTTGGTTAGGTTGACTTAGGGTTAGTGTCTTAGGAAATTGATTTAGGAATTTAGTGTTTTAGGACTTAGTGAAATTTAGTTGATTAGTTGTTAAGATGATGGGTTAGAATTTAGTTGATTAGCTAGATGAATTTAGTCGCCGCTCAACATAGCTCCCTCTCACCGGCGAACACCGAGCCCCCCACGGTGAGCCCCCCCCGCCGCGCCCCGCTCTTCCTCCTGTTAGTTGTTAGGTTGAATTTTAGTTCATTAGGTTGAATTTTAGTTGATTAGGTTAAATTTTAGTTGTTTAATTAGGTTGAATTTTAATTGATTAGGTTGAATTAGTTGCTTTAGGTTGAATTTTAATTAAATGGACATAGTGAAGTTTAGTCTTTATTCTTTATAGTTTAGTATTGCTAGTATATATTCTTTATTCTTTATTCTTTTTAGTACTGCTTTTAATCTTTATTCTTTATAGTGAAGCTATGGACCATGAAGGTAGAGATGACCGGGAAGGCCAAAAAGATAATGAGGTAGATGACGGCTCACAGTATCTGAATGAAGATGGTGATGCTGGGTTGTCGGATGATCAGTTAGAAGAACAAAACATAGGCAACCCGGAACCAAGTATTGATGTCGATGCTAGCGTTGGACCCTCAACGAAGTCGTCTGATGTAAATATTTAAGTCTCTGCTAATTATATATATAGACCTCCACATTGAGCATATATTTAATGAATGTTTTTTTAGTCCTCCACTTCAAGGTTACGGGGCCCGACCAAAAAGTGGAACGAGAAGACACATATGATTATTGACATAGTCAGTGCCGATGGGGAACCTTTGGAGCCCATAAACAGCGTGACTACATTTACTAATCAAGCAGGAGTTCTTGTTAGGGACATGATCCCGATCACCTGTCGAGAATGGAAGAAGCCAAGAGATGATGGAATAAGTTTTGTCTCTAACGAATTGAAAAATTCTATTTGGGACAAGCTGATATCACATTTCACTCTGCCGACGATGTACACCGAGGAGCAAACAACGGCCTTGAAGGCCAAAGTCAAGGTGTGGATCCTGAAGAAGATGGCCAAACAATTCCAAAACCACAAAAAAAGAGCGTGGGCGAAGTATGTCAGGAGTGGGAAAATTACTCCGGAGTTTAAGGGAACAGACGAGAGGTTACGTGATCACTGGGATGATTTCGTGACGTACAAGGAATCGTAAGAAGCTCTTGAGAGGTCCAAAAAGAATGCGGATAATGCCAAGAAAAAGGTTCTCCATCATAATTTGGGGCCAGGTGGCTAAAAGACTGCCATGCCTAAGTGGGATAAACTGAAGGCTGAAATTAAGGCAAAAGGTCTAACTCCAGAGACGGAGAAAGTGCCCGAGAGAGCAGGAAACTTCCTAATGGCGCATGGTATGACGTTGGAGAAGGAAACAGGGGAGTTGGTTCTTCGTGATCCGACGAAGAAATCAGTGTTGACTCCCTTCGATGATCTTAAAAAAGCAGTAGCCGAGGTGGAGGCGGGACCATTCATTCCGGATAGAGAGAACGCCGAGCTGACAAAGGCACTCGGAAATCCTGAAAAGGGAGGACGAACACGAGGCTATGGAGATGTTCCTTGGAAGATGGGGTTTCATGAGGACTATCATACTTATAGAAGCCGAGCCAGAGCAACAAAGAGGAGGGAGGAGCAGGCGGTAGACCGGCTTAAGAAGGTAGAAAAAAGGAACGAGCTGCACTTTGCGATGTATACGAAGATGCAGGAGAAATTTTCAAGCCGTCCAGAGGCCGATCAGATTTACATAGATCCTGCAGCTGATGGCCCATCTAACCGGAGGAGCAGTGTGGCTTCCACGGGGTTGCATGACGATGATGGAGAAGTTGATGCGTCATCGATGGATCGCTACCCCGTGGATAATATCAAAGATAAGACTGAATGTGAGCTGCACCATCCAATGGAGAACATATCTGTGAAGGTGGCCGTCGGCTTTGCTTTAAAAGTTGATCCTGAAGTGCGTTGGCATTGCCGCGAGGTTCCAGCTGGGTATGCTCGTATTGGGGTGGAGGAAATTGTACCTGGATGCGAGACATTGGAGATTGACCACCCTGGCCCTGAAGGGGAGGCGACCCTGGAAGAAGTCAGGCATGGAATCATTTTATGGAAAAAGAAATACATCATATTTCCAGGCTCGACGCAGAGGCCACGGTCTCTCTCACCTCCACCACCTCCAAGTCCATTGAACTTCGATAGGGACGACGACGACACCTACATGACTCCACCTCGATCTTCGCCGCCGCGTCAGCAGCCTGAACCTTCTTCGCCTGAACCTTCTTCGGCTGAGTACAGGGCGGGAAAGCGGAAGATCAGCTAGGTCAAGTGGGGTAACTTGACTAAGTGCCCGCCTCCTCCTACTAAGGCGAAATTGTCGCCGCTTCCAAAGGTCCCCAAGAGTCCTCCAAAGTTTCCTTACCCTTATAAGCCCACCCGTGGAAAACATGCCAGACGTATCAATTGATCCGAAAAAAATAGAGTACTTCCTTAAACATTGTTTTCAACCACCCCAATATGTTTTAAACTTACTATCGGACTATGATCGTTGTATTCACAAGGCATATAATGAGGGAATTGAGAAAACAAAGCAGAAGAGACGCGACGTTGCTCCGCTGAAGTTGGCATCCAAGATTGTGATACTAGAAGGGTATGAGATTCCTGGTATGACCTACGAAGAAATGGTGGATTTGATAGAGGCCGACATTGCTCCCGAGGCATTGCAATATCGCCTTGGGAAGGATCTGGTCACGAAGGAGGACTGGGCCAACCTACCTACAAGAATGCGAGCATTACATAAATGGTACAAGGATGCCTCAGCAGACGGGGATGAGATACTGTCTGTTAAACTTAGAGATGATCATTACTTCATGGGAGAACAGACGATTCATATTGACTTTGACGAACTCTTTCAGTTATTCAACCAGAAGGACCTCGACAAATCTATCATCAGCTGCTCTTGTTTGTAAGTGATTAATTAAAGCTAATCTCGTATCATTTTCTTATAATATGACTGTCCTCACTACATTCTTTTGTAGGCTACTATGCAGAATGAAGATTCTTGAGTGTAGGAGGAACCAGATTTATCAAGTTGGGTTCGTTGACCCAGATCTAGTTCATATACATACCTTAAAAATAAACCCGGGGGAAACGGAGAACAACTTGCTCAATTTTTTGGAGAAACAACATTTCAAGAAGAACATATTATTTCCGTACAACTTCAGGTTAGAGTCACTAGTAGAAAACAGGCTAACAGTCCCGGTTGGTAAGGGCCTTCAGTCCCGGTTTAGCAACCGGGACTGCGGAATCGGGACTAAACACTCCAACCTATAGTCGCGGTAGGATCTGCAACCGGGACAAAAAGGTATCCACGTGGGCGCGCAGGCGAGCTGCTCGGCGATGACCTTTTGTCCCGGTTTGTATTACAAACCGGGACTAATAAGTTCGAGGGGTTTTAGGTTTTAGCATTTTTATTTTGTTTTCTGTTTTCTGTTTTATTTATGATTTAAACTATTGTTTGTAAGCTACAATTACACACATCGATGCATATATTATATGAAGTGTCTAACGAGAATTGATCCATACCAACGAGACTCGTATGAAGTTAAACATGTATCATATACATAAGTGTCGACCCAACACGATCATTATTACGTCAAAATCATTATTTACGGTTTATATTGTATTCTCCTGTTGGGGCTATGACCTCGTCAAGCAGAAATCCACAAATTTCCTCTTGAATTCCTCTAGAGCGTTGATATGGAGTGAGATGCGCTCGTTGATTCATTTGCTGGATATATCAAGAGAAGACGGTCAATATAAATGCATCAAGAGTTAAATTGTGAATTGATATGTAAATGCTTTACGTACCACCATATCCATCCGCTCACTGACATACATGCGCATATACTCGCAAACGTAATATCCACACAGATTTGTCGCCGGTGGCTGTCTCTCGCACTTTACGAAAATAGAGTTCATATCAAGTAATAATCAAACATGACAATCCGATATTGAAACTAGAACTAAATAGAGTAATCTACTTACGTTGATTAGCTGAAAGGTCAGCTCTGGTTTAAATTGACCTTCTCCGGCACGTTTTATGAACCGCTTCCATACCCTGCCCCGGCAAAGAAAATGAATAAAGAATATATTCATAACTGGAACTTAGGAAATGAAGAAAAGAGGTCAATATAGTACCTCTGGAGCGTTTCAATAATGTTCCAGTAATCCGTCATGGGTCGATGTAATGAGTCCTCGATCTGAACTTTCCCCAAGTCAATTTCAATGTTGAAGAGAATCCAGTGGTGGCTGCACATACACATCAGCACATAGAAGAGAATTCAGTAAATATTAAGTCTCTAGCTAACTCATCAAAATCGAGTACGAGGAAAAATGAACGTGTAACACTCTAATCTGAAGTTGTACGGAAATAATATGTTCTTCTTGAAATGTTGTTTCTCCAAAAAATTGAGCAAGTTGTTCTCCGTTTCCCCCTGTTTTATTTTTAAGGTATGTATATGAACTCGATCAGGGTCAACGAACCCAACTTGATAAATCTGGTTCCTCCTACACTCAAGAATCTTCATTCTGCATAGTAGCGTACAATAGAATGTAGTGAGGACAGTTATATTATAAGAAAATGATATGAGATTAGCTTTAATTAATCACTTACAAACAATAGCAGCTGATGATAGATTTGTCGAGGGCCTTCTGGTTGAATAACTGAAAGAGTTCGTCAAAGTCAATATGAATCGTCTGTTCTCCCCTGAAGTAATGCTCATCTCTAAGTTTAACTGACAGTATCTCGTCCCCGTCTGCTGAGGCATCCTTGTACCATTTATGTAATGCTCGCATTCTTGTAGGTAGGTTGGCCCAGTCCTCCTTCGTGACCAGATCCTTCCCAAGGCGATATTGCAATGCCTCGGGAGCAATGTCGGCCTCTATCAAATCCACCATTTCTTCGTAGGTCATACCAGGAATCTCATACCCTTCTGTTATTACAATCTTGGATGCCAACTTCAGCGGAGCAACGTCGCGTCTCTTCTGCTTTGTTTTCTCAAGCCCCTCATTATATGCCTTGTCGATACAACGATCATAGTCCGATAGTAAGTTTAAAACATATTGGGGTGGTTGAAAACAATGTTTCAGGAAGTACTCTATTTTTTTCGGATCAATTGATACGTCTGGCATGTTTTCGACGGGGGGCTTATAAGGGTAAGGAAACTTTGGAGGACTCTTGGGGACCTTTGGAAGCGGCGACAATTTCGCCTTAGTAGGCGGAGGCGGGCACTTAGTCAAGTTACCCCACTTGACCTGGCTGATCTTCCGCTTTCCCGCCCTGTACTCAGCCGAAGAAGGTTCAGGCGAAGAAGGTTGAGGCTGCTGACGCGGCGGCGAAGATCGAGGTGGAGTCATGTAGGTGTCGTCGTCGTCCCTATCGAAGTTCAATGGACTTGGAGGTGGTGGAGGTGAGAGAGACCGTGGCCTCTGCGTCGAGCCTGGAAATATGATGTATTTCTTTTTCCATAAAATGATTCCATGCCTGACTTCTTCCAGGGTCGCCTCCCCTTCAGGGCCAGGGTGGTCAATCTCCAATGTCTCGCATCCAGGTACAATTTCCTCCACCCCAACACGAGCATACCCAGCTGGAACCTCGCGGCAATGCCAACGCACTTCAGGATCAACTTTTAAAGCAAAGCCGACGGCCACCTTCACAGATATGTTCTTCATTGGATGGTGCAGCTCACATTCAGTCTTATCTTCGATATTATCCACGGGGTAGCGATCCATCGGTGACGCATCAACTTCTCCATCATCGTCATGCAACCCCGCGGAAGCCACACTGCTCCTCCGGTTAGATGGGCCATCAGCTGCAGGATCTATGTAAATCTGATCGGCCTCTGGACGGCTTGAAAATTTCTCCTGCATCTTCGTATACATCGCAAAGAGCAGCTCGTTCCTTTCTTCCACCTTCTTAAGCCGGTCTGCCGCCTGCTCCTCCCTCCTCTTCGTTGCTCTGGCTCGGCTTCTATAAGTATGATAGTCCTCATGAAACCCCATCTTCCAAGGAACACCTCCATAGCCTCGTGTTCGTCCTCCCTTCTCAGGATTTCCGAGTGCCTTTGTCAGCTCGTCGTTCTCTCTATCCGGAATGAACGTTCCCGCCTCCACCTCGGCTACTGCTTTTTTAAGATCATCGAAGGGAGTCAACAATGCTTTCTTCGTCGGATCACGAAGAACCAACTCCTCTGTTTCCTTCTCCAACGTCATACCATGCGCCAGTAGGAAGTTTCCTGCTCTCTCGGGCACTTTCTCCGTCTCTGGAGTTAGACCTTTTGCCTTAATTTCAGCCTTAAGTTTATCCCACTTAGGCATGGCAGTCTTGTAGCCACCTGGCCCCAAATTATGATGGAGAACCTTTTTCTTGGCATTATCCGCATTCTTTTTGGACCTCGCAAGAGCTTCTTCCGATTCCTTGTACGTCACGAAATCATCCCAGTGATCACGTAACCTCTCGTCTGTTCCCTTAAACTCCGGAGTAATTTTCCCACTCTTGACATACTTCGCCCACGTTCTTTTTTTGTGGTTTTGGAATTGTTTGGCCATCTTCTTCAGGATCCACACCTTGACTTTGGCCCTCAAGGCTGTTGTTTGCTCCTCGGTGTCCATCGTCGGCAGAGTGAAATGTGATATCAGCTTGTCCCAAATAGAATTTTTCAACTCGTCAGAGACAAAACTTATTCCATCAGCTCTTGGCTTCTTCCATTCTCGACAGGTGATCGGGATCATGTCCCTAACAAGAACTCCTGCTTGATTAGTAAATGCAGTCACACTATTTATGGGCTCCAAAGGTTCCCCATCGGCACTGACTATGTCAATAATCATATGTGTCTTCTCGTTCCACTTTTTGGTCGGGCCCCGCAACCTTGAAGTGGAGGACTAAAAAAACATTCATTAAATATATGCTCAATGTGGAGGTCTATATATATAATTAGCAGAGACTTAAATATTTACATCAGAGGACTTCGTTGAGGGTCCAACGCTAGCATCGACATCAATACTTGGTTCCGGGTTGCCTATGTTTTGTTCTTCTAACTGATCATCCGACAACCCAGCATCACCATCTTCATTCAGATACTGTGAGCCGTCATCTACCTCATTATCTTTTTGGCCTTCCCGATCATCTCTACCATCATGGTCCATAGCTTCACTATAAAGAATAAAGATTAAAAGCAGTACTAAAAAGAATAAAGAATAAAGAATAAAGAATATATACTAGCAATACTAAACTATAAAGAATAAAGACTAAACTTCACTAAATTTCACTAAGTCCTAAAACACTAAAGCTATACTAGCAATACTAAAACAATATTTAGAATAGAGAATAAAGAATATATACTAGCAATACTAAACTATAAAGAATAAAGAATAAAGACTAAACTTCACTAAATTTCACCAAGTCCTAAAACACTAAAGCTATACTAGCAATACTAAAACAATAT
This sequence comes from Poa annua, assembly GCA_026929855.1. NCBI lineage: Eukaryota > Viridiplantae > Streptophyta > Magnoliopsida > Poales > Poaceae > Poa > Poa annua. The sequence goes on along the minus strand of CM049439.1, from coordinate 22,047,123 downwards.
TTAGTACAATAACAATATTTATGATAAAGCTATACTCTACAAATACTAAATACTAAACTTAAATGGGACTAAATTGAAAAAAATAGTCCTAATTGCTAAATTTACCACCTTTCCTAACACATCCCTATGTCCATTTAATTAAAATTCAACCTAAAGCAACTAATTTAGCATAATCAACTAAAATTCAACCTAATTAAACAACTAAAATTTAACCTAATCAACTAAAATTCAACCTAATGAACTAAAATTCAACCTAACAACTAACAGGAGGAAGAGCGGGGCGCGGCGGGGGGGGGCTCACCGTGGGGGGCTCGGTGTTCGCCGGTGAGAGGGAGCTGTGTTGAGCGGCGACCTCGGTGGCGGCGGTGAGGGGAGAGGAAGAGCGGGGCGTGCGGCGGTGAGGGAGAGGAAGAGCGGGCGCGGCGGCCTCCTCCACAACGGGGAGGAAGAGCGGGGCGCTGCGGCGGCAGCGGCTCGTCGTGCGGCGCGGACGGCGAAGGCGGCAGACGGCGGCGAGCTCGGCAACGGCGGCGCGAGAATCCGGCAGCCTGGCGGCGTCGACAGTTTCCTTAGCGCTAGGTCCCGGTTGGTGGCTCCAACCGGGATATGAATCTGGGTATTTATACCCCATATCCTTTAGTCGCGGTTCGTGGCTGGCACCGGGACTAAAGGGGGGCCTTTAGTCGCGGTTGGAGCCACGAACCGCGACCCAGTGAATGTTTCGACTGGGCGCGCGCGCAACCCCTTTAGTCGCGGTTCGTGGCACGAACCGCGACCCAGTGAGTCTGATTTTTTCTTTCCAGTTTGCACTTTCAAAAGAGTTTGAATATACATTTTTAATAACTTCTGTATATTTTGGAATTTTACAAAACTTTCTATATGAAATGTGTTTGAATTTGACTAACTAATATAAAACTATTTTATGTTTTCTATAATAATTATTTTAACTTTGGATATGAATTTGAAGAACTTTTGTATAATTTGGAATTTGACAAAACTTGCAATATGAAATGTGTTTGAATTTGACTAACTAATATAAAAACAGTTTCTTTTGTATAAATATGTTTGAATCAGGGGTGTGTTTCTTTTTAGGGCTTGTGAGCTGTTGGATCAATAGTTTCACTTCCGAACCGAGACTAAATTAAGAAGCACACGGATCGTGTGTTTTTGTTCTATCTACAAAGTACTTCAGTTCATCGACTGAATACAAATCTTCAGGAGCCATGGTTGGGCTGTATGCAGGAGCCTCCAACCGCGACCCAGTGAGTTTTTCGACCGCACGCAGTGCTACCCCTTTAGTGAGTCTGAATTTTTGTTATGTTTGCACTTTCAAAAGAGTTTGAATATTTATTTTTAATATGAAATGTGTTTGAATTTGACTAACTGATATAAAACTATTTTAAAAATAGTTTGGAGCTGTTGGATCAGCACTATCACTTTCAAACCGGGACTAGAGAAGCACACGGATCGTGTGTTTCTTTAGAGCACTCTGAGCCATTAGATCAGGGGTGTGTTTCGTTTTAGGGCTTGTGAGCTGTTGGATCAACGCTATCACTTCCGAACCGGGACTAAAGAAGCACACGGATCGTGTGTTTCTTTCAAGCACTTGTGAGCCGTTGGATCAGGCTACAAAGAGATATCCAGTGAATTCTTCGACTGCGGGAGGTGTACAGTCTGCACATTTAGTCCCGGTTCGATACACGAACCGCGACTAAAACGCCTTTAGTCGCGGTTGGATGGCAAAGGTCTGGATGCCCTTTCGTGGGTGACAGTGGCCAAGATGCCTCCCCTGGTGATGCTATAAATAGACGCCCAGACCTTATGTTCAATCCAGGTAAAGGCAGAGGACTCCTCTAGGCACCAGCTTCTCGAAGATGTCCTTGTGAGCATACTAAGGACATCTTCGAGAGGCTGGGCTTAGAAGCATTCTCTCTTGTGAGGTAGAGGAGGAAGCAAACATGTCGAAGCTATGTCCCGGGGTGGACCGAGGTGATCCAGGCAAAGGCAGAGGACTCTTCTAGGCACCAGCTTCTCGAAGATGTCCTTGTGAGCATACTAAGGACATCTTCGAGAGGCTGGGCTTAGAAGCATTCTCTATGTCGACTAAGCTATGTCCAGGGGTGGAGGTGATCTGAGACCGACATATGCCTATGTCGGCAGGAACTAACACATATGCCTATGTCTTTGTGATCTGTTTTTCTCTGGTGTGCAGGGGAGTACCTACCGAGGATAATCCGGCATAGGTCGCTTGGCAAGATCTAGAGAAGAAGAGAAGAGATAAGAGAGAGTGTTCATCTCGTGAATTCATATCCTCACTACCTCGTGAGTTCATCTCCATATATAGGAGATTCACACAGCTCAAAAATGAGCATCTTGTAACTCTTGTGGTATACATCTAGAGAGAGACACAATTAAGCAGGAGTAGGGGTTTTACCTCCTCACGAGGGCCTCGAACCTAGGTAGATCGAGGTATTGGTTTTGTGTTCTTGGTGTTCTTGTGTTCTTCTATATGTCAGAACCATGGAGCATCTTCTTCATCTGACACATGTCTGTCTTGTCCTCCACTCCCACGATGTTTCTTTTTGCGTCAAAACTCATTTTTTTTTTCATTTTGCACTTTCAGACATCTGCCGTGCTTAATTTTTCATTTTGTAATTTCAAAAGAGTTTGAATCTACATTTGAATAACTTCTGAATATATATTTGGATTCTGACAATACTTTCAACATGAAAATTATTTGAATTTAAATAACTAATCTAAATCGTTCATTTTCTTTTTATAAAAATAAAGGGGTGTTTTTATTTCAACTAATCAACTCATTTGAATAACTAATCAACTCATTTTATTTCAACATTAAAATCGGATGGAAAATAAAATCCATATAATCATATTAATCTTATTGTTTCATAAAATCGGATGGAAAATAAAATACATATAATCCATATAATCATATTAACCTTATTGTTTCATAAAACCGGATGGAAAATAAAATACATATAACCCATATAATCATATTAACCTTATTGTTTCATAAAATCGGATGGAAAATAAAATACATATAATCCATATAATCATATTAATCCATAAAACCGAAGGGCTCAAAACCGAAGGGATGTTTTCTACTAGTGACATAATCCATAAAATCGGATGAAAAATCATATATTAATCTTTGAATATGGAAATATTCAAATCTTTCAACCGGTAACCGAAATTACTTAGAAATGGAAATATTTATATTAATAAACCGGTAAACCGATATATAAGAATCCAAGCATTTCCAATACATGCATGAGATAGCTAAGACACACAACGGTCTACTAATCATATCAATCTAAATACCACTTCCGTGCAATCTCGTAGCCAAGGCGAGTGTCCAGAGCAGCATATACGACTCTCTCGTAGCTCAATGGAACCGCGGCCCAATATCTCGTTAGGTCTTCTCCTTCTTCGTCGTCGGCCCGTTTCTTGTCGTCCTTCTTCTTCTTTTTCTTCATCTCCAGATGTGTCCCAACGACGGCATTGGAGAGAGCATACAGGCTCGGGGTAGGATTGTCGGTTGGGTTCCGGCAATTCCTCTGGAGGTCGACCGCTGACGGAATTGTAATTCCGTAATATCGCAGCATCCGCACGTCATTCTGGATTGCGACGCCGTAAAAGTTGACAGTCTTGTCACCTAAGAAATCGATGAGTAGCTTCGACACCCGATCAGCCCTGCAAATGTGGAAAATAAGGGTCTCGGTCGCCACAGAGAGTTGAATGACGGCGGCGCGCTGCTTCTGCTCCTCTGGAAGATCCTTCTGGCGACGACCCGGGAGTACGTCGGTGAACTCGCAGTCGAGTCCAACCCCCTTGATCGGTGCGCCGTCGAGATACTCCTTCTTCACGTGTCGGATCCACCGCTCCACGCGTGATGCACGGAGGGTGACCCATACCTTGAAGTCCATGCCTTCCTTGGAGAAGAAGAATAACCGAGACGCCGTGATGTGTCCGAGTGACTCCATTGGAATGGAAGAGAGCAAGGATGGAGAGAGAGATTTTGTGTGTGATTAGGCATTTTTGTACTGTTCCTTTTATAGGGCGGAGAGGGAGGCCGACGGTCACCGAGCAGGAGGCCGGCGGGCGGCGGCGCGGCGCTACTTCGCGTTCCACACGGCGCTGCTTCGCGTTCCACATGGCGCCATGATTAATTTCGTGTGTATCATCTTCCAAAGCGCAGCTGATCAATCATCTTCCAAAGGGCGGCGGGCTGATGAATTTCCAAACCGCTGCGAATTCCACAGATCTTTAGTACCGGTTTTAGCCACGAACCGGGACAAATTCCTTTAGTCGCGGTTGGTATTAGAAACCGGGACTAAAGGTTTCTCTGTGTAACATCCCAATATTTTGGAATGTTTGAAAATCACTAAAATTTAAAACTTTTGTTTTTATTAAAATGAAATATTAAAATTATAATAAAAACCAATATATTTGGCAAGGTATTTTAAAATTGTCCAAGACACCTTCATCATAAAATGTTTTATTCCAAATAGCTGATTTTGAATATTTAACTTTTGGCTATTTATTAAACTCAAAAACCATATTTGCAAAGTGCCTTAAAGTTATTTGAAATTATGCCTACTTTGTAAAATGGTTTTTCATGAATAAAGTCAACATAAAGAATGAAATGTTTCCCAAATGTATTTTAGAGAGTTTCAAATAATGCATATCATTTTCAAACATAACTTTGCATAAAAGTATTATTGGTTTGAAAATGAGTCCACTATATTTTCCATTTCTTTTCAAATATTTGTGTTATGTTATTTAATATTGTACTCAAGCCAAAAATGATTTAATATTGGAAAATGAGTTTAATTAACTTAATTTCAAACTTCTATAAGTGTTGTATTTTTTTAAAAAATTTATTTAGCCCAAAATAAAATTATTTAAAGCCTTGTTTTCAAATTTGACATAATGTGTCAAATTTGTATTTAATCAATATTTCAAAATTATGATTTTTGAAAAGTTTTCAAAATATGACCACAACTGTTTTAAAACATATATATGTTTTTTAAGAATTTTTAGAAATTTATTTGACTTCATTTGGACACTTAAAACAAAAGATATGAAAGAAATAAGAAAAATCAGAAAAAGAAAAATTGCTGACGTCAGCGTCGTCTTCAACGTCCAGCGGACGGAAATCACGCCCGAAGAACAGCTCACGCGTTACGTTCTTCCCGAATTGATTCCGGACGTTTTACTCGACCAAATCACGCGCCGTTTCTTCATAATTGAATACCACGATCTCCTCCTTAATTCCCGCACAAAAGCCCTCTCTGAAACGCTCCCATACTTCCGTATTTTGCCCGCCGAAGACCTCGCAGGCCGTTTCGGCCGAGATCTTTCGCCGCGTGATTCCGGGCGATTAACGCCACGATTACTTGCCATTATTTGCTCTATAAGTATCCCTCATCTCCCTCTCTCTTTACCTTCTCACCCCCACGCCAATCGTTCCCCGAGGCTGGAGAATTCCGTCGCCGGAGTCCGCGGAGCCGCCGCCACGTTTTGCTCAATTCCGGCGAACTAACCACCCCCAAGCCTCGAGACCCTCCCCATGCTCTTCCCCGTACACGTGCGCACCCCTAGGACCTGTCCTCCTCGCCCATTCGCAGCCGAACGGAGCGCCTCGTGCGGGAACCGAAGTTCGCCGGCGCCCGAGCATCTCCGGCCGTGTCTCCACGCAACTCGGAGAAGAAATTGACGCCGCCATCGAGCCCTTCGGATCGGCCTCGAGATTCTTCACGCCGTCGTCTTCTTCCCGGAGCGAGACGAGCCCGGGAGCATCAAATCCGTCCATGCCGAGCCGCAGCGCCGCCGTATTCGTCGTCTCCAGCGAACCGCGCCGCCACAATTTAGTCAACTCCCGGTGAGTCGTTCGATCCTCTTTCTACGGCCTAGATTAGAAGTTTAAATCGAACCGGTACGGTTAGATCTGAGCCGCCAGAATTTGGATCTGACGATCCAGATCTTGTAGAGCCGAGCCGTGGCTCCGACTGAGCAGAGCCAAGCCAAGCCTAGCCCGAGCCCAACCAATCACGGGAGGCCACGTCACCCTGCCCTTTGTCTTTTTTTCCGAATAGAATTTAAATGGTATTTTACAGATTAGTCCCTGTAATTTCAAACCTTCATATCTTTTAAACCACAGATCCAAATTGTTCAAATGTTATATCAATAGAAAGCCCTTGACATGTAGAATATTTTGGTCTGTTAGAATTCAGATTTGACTTAGTTTAAATTATTCAAATTTCAAATGGATGATTTGAGTATATTTATCATAACTTTAAATCTATAAGTTCAAAAATTGTAAATAAAATTGTTTTAGAAACCTTAGAAGATGTGTTATATTATGCTCCTGTTAGAAAATAATTGTTGAGCATTATTTTGACGATTTAACAATTATAGGTTTAATTTGAATAGTTTGAGTAATTTTGACATAACTTTTGATTGAAACATTATTTTTGAGTAAATCTAATTGCTAAAAATTTGTTTAAACGCCCCCTGTCCATTAGCACTGTTTATAAATTTTGTTATACAAATTAAATCAAAGAAAACTTTAATCTTTTATTTACCCCTTTTATTATATTTTGCTATAATAGAAATTAATTAAATTGCATTTATGGCTTCATGCATACTTTATAAAAATCACAAAAGTTAGTATGATGTTCCTTGTGATTAAAAAGTGCATTGCATGCATAGCATATTTTATTGTATAGTTATGCTCCTCGTGGTAAAACTTCTTCCTTATTCTTCTCTAAGTTAGGTTTAGTTACGACATAGTGTTTTTGGTAAAGTGTTCACTTAGACACACTTGGGATTCTCAACATGAAGCTAGAAGGCCAATGAATACTTAGCCAAGAAAATAGCCTCCAGAAGCATTTCCAAGAAGCAAAAGCACTTAGAAGAAAAGCAAGAGGAACTTCAAAAAGACCAACCCCCTTTATTCTCTAAGTCTTTCTCTTCTTTCTTTTCTTCACTCTTAGACTTTGTGGTGGCTAAGTTATATCCAAGACCAGCCCTGGTGATACCAAAACCATCAAGTCTGCAGAACAATCAAGTCTACAAATTTTCAATGAAGACATCACACCAAGAAGAAAGTTACGAGGAAGCCTGGAGATGATCCTTGGAAGACCAACTACATCTTTCTCTTTATCTTTTTCTGCCCTTCCTATCCCTCTTTCACTTTGTACATAAACCCCTTTTTGATCATGATATTACCACCTTTGAAGTATGTTGGATCCTAGCGGCATAGTGAGATGAAGCGGCCCGGAGACTAACCTTACATGTCCACGTACATGAGACCTGTTCCACAATCATAAGTGGCTGGCCGGGTGTCTGTCTCTCTCACTATAGTGAATATCCAATTTACAAAGAGTTGTTAATAATTGTTGATCAACTTGAAGAATAGACTTAGTATTTTTCTCTAAGGATTTATGCACATTATGACTAAGACCTTAGAAAAAGGGGTATCAACTTCTTAGAAATTATTTTGACTTGATGTGTTAGCATCTAGTCCTTAGTTAAAATTCGACGCCAGGTGTTATGACTTTGGTCCTTAGTCATTTTTGACCAAATTTTTGCCTTGCACTTAACTTAGAATATTTTCATGGCATGACATGCATCTCTAGTCCTTAGAAATATTTTGCACATCATGCATGACATATTTTCCTTAGAAGTTTTATGAAACTTGTTTGTTCATTATGTATGTGTTTTTATGCGTTGTGTTGTTGTGTTTTATGTTGATTGTTGTATTGTTGTTTGTCTATATTGTTTAGATTGAACGGAGAGCTCCGAGTTACGTTGAAAAAGAGTTGTGAGCACCGACAACTTCCAAAGGCAAGTGGCACATTCATAAACCTCCTACTTTTTTGTATATGCATGACTTAGAGTATTTTTCTATAAGCATGTGTTGGATAGTACTGCTATGCAAAGACTGTTTAAAGTAGCATCCTTATTCCTATGTGTCTAGGTACCTATGAAATAACTTAGTAGAAATATTGATGCTATGCAATTGATGAAAAGTTTTACAAAATGTTAAGTGGCTACTCAGGGCTGTGCTCGTGGTTGTCTTCGCCTAAGGTAGTTTCTTCTATACTTAGGGCCGTGAGCATGGTGGTTTTCATCTGAGAGTACACATCCACTAAGTTAATGAATCACCTGGGTGGAATGGTTGAATGGTTTATGTTGAGTGGCTACTCAGGGCTGTGCTCATGGTTGTCTTCGCCTAAGGTAGTTTCTACTATACTTAGGGCCGTGAGCATGGTGGTTTTCACCTGAGAGTACACTTGTGGATTGCCACCCAGGAACAAAGGGATTTGAAGTTACTCCAAGTGAAGATTGCTTCCAGTGCAGCCATTGCCAATATGGCCTCTGGCTTGATCAACTAAGTTGCGTGGACTCGCCTCGGCTTGACAAGCAGATGTAGATGGTGTTAGGTGGAACGGGTCAAGCCAGTATGGGGAGGGAAAATGCTTCTGAAAGATCTCGTCTCATTCTTCTCCTTTTCCTTATCACTTCCAGAGTGTAGAGGATAGTTTGGGCTGAATGGGTACAATGGTGAACGTGCACAACCTCTGCAGAGTGTAAAATCTAAGTACTTAGCCGTGTCCCCGGTACGGATAATTTGAGCAGCTGATCAAGGACGTCAACAGAGGATCCCACCATTCCAATTTCTAAGCTAAAATTTGATGGGTGAACAAGGGTTGAATGAGACAGTGGATTTCATGCCACGGATGTCTCGAATGAAAGAAAAGTGTTTCCAAAAGAGTTAGGAAAAATTGGCTTTATGCAAAATAGCCTTGAACTCCACCAGCCAAATATGCATATAGGTTATTAGAGTTTTCCACTAAGTGTCCACCATAGTGTCACTTGCCAGTTCCATTTTAAATGGTTCTGACCCACGTTGCTGCAATATTTTTCTTATTGCAGATTGTTCAGTTGACGAGTGAGGTGTCGTTTAAAGGTTTCGAGTCTACAACCAACATGTTTTCGCCTGTGGCAACATGAAGATGATGGAGACTCACTGTTATTGTAATTCCGCTGCTTTACTTTTTCAGAGCTAGCTTTACGCTATGCAAATTGTACTGAATATTTTCCAAGTCTGGATCATCGATCTAATAAATTTGATACTTTGTTGTGATATTACATCGTAAACTGTGTGTGCAAACGAACCGATTCAGAGATTTGCACTATACACAGGGACTTGCCATTTTCTAAGTGCAGGTCCGCTACAGATGGTATCAGAGCACTGTGTTGCCTGTAGGTTCGAAACCCTAGATTTGGAATTGAAATAGGTTTGACCATAGGATTGAAATTTTATTTTCATTCAGTTATTTAAAACAAAACTTTTCATTTTATCTTCCCCGTACTCTCGTCTACTATCAACATTCTGAAAATACCTTATCTTATTCTAGATGACCATGTTCTTATAGTTTAAGTCTGATTCTGCTGCCTCATATGAAAAAGCTACGATTCATCATGAAGTTCTACATGCATGGAACACCACTAAAGAACCAGGATTCGGCCAACACTTCGAAGATATCCAAGAAAGTTGAACAAGAACTTGAAGCAGTCACGAAGGAGATAGATTTGACGACCACTTAAATAGAACAACGATATCGTGTTAGTGTATTGTTTATACCAACTTAGGTTGTATGTCGGTGGATTGTTGCTTGTTTGTGTTTGAATCTTGTTTCTTGGTGTTTGTTAGATATTGTTTGTAAGATGTATTGTCTTGATCTTTTGTGATTGGGGTAGGAATTTTCCTCACTTCTTTCTGTCTTTACTTATCCATGCTAAACCCAAACCAGATGCAATATCTATCCTTAGAACAACAACTGAACCAACCAGAATGGATATAATTGTGGAGTCGAAGTCTAGGAGTTAAGACAACATGGAAATTCCATCACATCAAGGAGAAGAAATCTTCAAGAGACAACAACTTTTCAGCTATCCTGGTGTAAGTTTTGACGCAACCCACTAGTATGAGGATTGTTAGTCTAGCATAGGTTGGTCTTACAGACCGGAAACATTCTGTGAGATAAGTGAGGTTTAACCAAGTGTTAGAATACGAGATTCATCAAACCATATACAAAGTAATGAGTGAGTGCGACATGGATTGGCCCCCATGGCGAATACTCATGCCATTCGCTTTGTTATAAGGAATGATAAAATCTTGAGTGCCATACCTATAAGAGAGACGACGATGATAATCTAAACCATAGAATGGTAGATATATATAACCCTATGTGAGGCAAGTGTTGCCAAAACCGTATTAAATTACGGCAAGGATGACCACAAGCAAAGTTTTGGAGATACCTTCAATCAAAGATTTGCCTACAATGAGAGTTATGTTAGTTGCTTCAAAACTGTAAACTGTGAAGATGAAGCACATGGAGAACATCAAGATCTTACCCGCGAGGGAAAGTTCTATTCAAGGATTGAAGATAAAGATTCTAGAGCATCAACAAAAGTTTCTTGTAAGGGTGGTAGCCACCTAGAATTTCCAAACCCATCTATCTTTCTAGCCTTCTCGAATGTCGGGACGAGATTCCTTTTAAGGGTGGTAGTCTGTAACATCCCAATATTTTGGAATGTTTGAAAATCACTAAAATTTAAAACTTTTGTTTTTATTAAAATGAAATATTAAAATTATAATAAAAACCAATATATTTGGCAAGGTATTTTAAAATTGTCCAAGACACCTTCATCATAAAATGTTTTATTCCAAATAGCTGATTTTGAATATTTAACTTTTGGCTATTTATTAAACTCAAAAACCATATTTGCAAAGTGCCTTAAAGTTATTTGAAATTATGCCTAATTTGTAAAATGGTTTTTCATGAATAAAGTCAACATAAAGAATGAAATGTTTCCCAAATGTATTTTAGAGAGTTTCAAATAATGCATATCATTTTCAAACATAACTTTGCATAAAAGTATTATTGGTTTGACAATGAGTCCACTATATTTTCCATTTCTTTTCAAATATTTGTGTTATGTTATTTAATATTGCACTCAAGCCAAAAATGATTTAATATTGGAAAATGAGTTTAATTAACTTAATTTCAAACTTCTATAAGTGTTGTATTTTTTTTAAAATTTTATTTAGCCAAAAATAAAATTATTTAAAGCCTTGTTTTCAAATTTGACATAATGTGTCAAATTTGTATTTAATCAATATTTCAAAATTATGATTTTTGAAAAGTTTTCAAAATATGACCACAACTGTTTTAAAACATATATATGTTTTTTAAGAATTTTTAATAATTTATTTGACTTCATTTGGACACTTAAAACAAAAGATATGAAAGAAATAAGAAAAATCAGAAAAAGAAAAATTTCTGACGTCAGCGTCGTCTTCAACGTCCAGCGGACGGAAATCACGCCCGAAGAACAGCTCACGCGTTACGTTCTTCCCGAATTGATTCCGGACGTTTTACTCGACCAAATCACGCGCCGTTTCTTCCTAATTGAATACCACGATCTCCTCCTTAATTCCCGCACAAAATCCCTCTCTGAAACGCTCCCATACTTCCGTATTTTGCCCGCCGAAGACCTCGCCGGCCGTTTCGGCCGAGATCTTTCGCCGCGTGATTCCGGGCGATTGACGCCACGATTACTTGCCATTCTTTGCTCTATAAGTATCCCTCATCTCCCTCTCTCTTTACCTTTTCACCCCCACGCCAATCGTTCCCCGAGGCTGGAGAATTCCGTCGCCGGAGTCCGCGGAGCCGCCGCCACGTTTTGCTCAATTCCGGCGAACTAACCACCCCCAAGCCTCGAGACCCTCCCCATGCTCTTCCCCGTACACGTGCGCACCCCTAGGACCTGTCCTCCTCGCCCATTCGCAGCCGAACGGAGCGCCTCGTGCGCGAACCGAAGTTCGCCGGTGCCCGAGCATCTCCGGCCGTGTCTCCACACAACTGGGAGAAGAAATTGACGCCGCCATCGAGCCCTTCGGCTCGGCCTCGACATGCGGCACGCCGTCGTCTTCTTCCCGGAGCGAGGCGAGCCCGGGAGCATCAAATCCGTCCATGCCGAGCCGCAGCGCCGCCGTATTCGTCGTCTCCAGCGAACCTGGCCGCCACCATTTAGTCAACTCCCGGTGAGTCGTTCGATCCTCTTTCTACGGCCTAGATTAGAAGTTTAAATCGAACCGGTACGGTTAGATCTGAGCCGCCAGAATTTGGATCTGACGATCCAGATCTTGTAGAGCCGAGCCGAGCCGTGGCTCCGACAAAGCAGAGCCAAGCCAAGCCTAGCCCGAGCCCAACCAATCACGGGAGGCCACGTCACCCTGCCCTTTGTCTTTTTTTCCGAATAGAATTTAAATGGTATTTTACAGATTAGTCCCTGTAATTTCAAACCTTCATATCTTTTAAACCACAGATCCAAATTGTTCAAATGTTATATCAATAGAAAGCCCTTGACATGTAGAATATTGTAGTCTGTTAGAATTCAGATTTGACTTAGTTTAAATTATTCAAATTTCAAATGGATGATTTGAGTATATTTATCATAACTTTAAATCTATAAGTTCAAAAATTGTAAATAAAATTGTTTTAGAAACCTTAGAAGATGTGTTATATTATGATCCTGTTAGAAAATAATTGTTGAGCATTATTTTGACGATTTAACAATTATAGGTTTAATTTGAATAGTTTGAGTAATTTTGACATAACTTTTGATAGAAACATTATTTTTGAGTAAATCTAATTGCTAAAAATTTGTTTAAACGCCCCCTGTCCATTAGCACTGTTTATAAATTTTGTTATAAAAATTAAATCAAAGAAAACTTTAATCTTTTGTTTACCCCTTTTATTATATTTTGCTATAATAGAAATTAATTAAATTGCATTTATGGCTTCATGCATACTTTATAAAAATCACAAAAGTTAGTATGATGTTCCTTGTGATTAAAAAGTGCATTGCATGCATGGCATATTTTATTGTATAGTTATACTCCTCGTGGTAAAACTTCTTCCTTATTCTTCTCTAAGTTAGGTTTAGTTACGACATAGTGTTTTTGGTAAAGTGTTCACTTAGACACACTTGGGATTCTCAACATGAAGCTAGAAGGCCAATGAAGACTTAGCCAAGAAAATAGCCTCCAGAAGCATCTCCAAGAAGCAAAAGCACTTAGAAGAAAAGCAAGAGGAACTTCAAGAAGACCAACCCCCGGGCCCTTTATTCTCTAAGTCTTTCTCTTCTTTCTTTTCTTCACTCTTAGACTTTGTGGTGGCTAAGTTATATCCAAGACCAGCCCTGGTGATACCAAAACCATCAAGTCTGCAGAACAATCAAGTCTACAAATTTTCAATGAAGACATCACACCAAGAAGAAAGTTACGAGGAAGCCTGGAGATGATCCTTGAAAGACCAACTACATCTTTCTCTTTATCTTTTTCTGCCCTTCCTATCCCTCTTTCACTTTGTACATAAACCCCTTTTTGATCATGATATTACCACCTTTGAAGTATATTGGATCCTAGCGGCATAGTGAGATGAAGCGGCCCGGAGACTAACCTTACATGTCCACGTACATGAGACCTGTTCCACAATCATAAGTGGCTGGCCGGGTGTCTGTCTCTCTCACTATAGTGAATATCCAATTTACAAAGAGTTGTTAATAATTGTTGATCAACTTGAAGAATAGACTTAGTATTTTTCTCTAAGTATTTATGCACATTATGACTAAGACCTTAGAAAAAGGGGTATCAACTTCTTAGAAATTATTTTGACTTGATGTGTTAGCATCTAGTCCTTAGTTAAAATTCGACGCCAGGTGTTATGACTTTGGTCCTTAGTCATTTTTGACCAAATTCTTGCCTTGCACTTAACTTAGAATATTTTCATGGCATGACATGCATCTCTAGTCCTTAGAAATATTTTGCACATCATGCATGACATATTTTCCTTAGAAGTTTTATGAAACTTGTTTGTTCATTATGTATGTGTTTTTATGCGTTGTGTTGTTGTGTTTTATGTTGATTGTTGTATTGTTGTTTGTCTATATTGTTTAGATTGAACGGAGAGCTCCGAGTTACGTTGAAAAGAGTTGTGAGCACCGACAACTTCCAAAGGCAAGTGGCACATTCATAAACCTCCTACTATTTTCTATATGCATGACTTAGAGTATTTTTCTATAAGCATGTGTTGGATAGTACTGCTATGCAAAGACTGTTTAAAGTAGCATCCTTATTCCTATGTGTCTAGGTACCTATGAAATAACTTAGTAGAAATATTGATGCTATGCAATTGATGAAAAGTTTTACAAAATGTTAAGTGGCTACTCAGGGCTGTGCTCGTGGTTGTCTTCGCCTAAGGTAGTTTCTTCTATACTTAGGGCCGTGAGCATGGTGGTTTTCACCTGAGAGTACACATCCACTAAGTTAATGAATCACCTGGGTGGAATGGTTGAATGGTTTATGTTGAGTGGCTACTTAGGGCTGTGCTCGTGGTTGTCTTCGCCTAAGATAGTTTCTACTATACTTAGTGCCGTGAGCATGGTGGTTTTCACCTGAGAGTACACTTGTGGATTGCCACCCAGGAACAAAGGGATTTGAAGTTACTCCAAGTGAAGATTTCTTCCAGTGCAGCCATTGCCAATATGGGCTCTGGCTTGATCAACTAAGTTGCGTGGACTCGCCCCGGCTTGACAAGCAGATGTAGATGGTGTTAGGTGGAACGGGTCAAGCCAGTATGGGGAGGGAAAATGCTTCTGAAAGATCTCGTCTCATTCTTCTCCTTTTCCTTATCACTTCCAGAGTGTAGAGGATAGTTTGGGCTGAATGGGTACAATGGTGAACGTGCACAACCTCTGCAGAGTGTAAAATCTAAGTACTTAGCCGTGTCCCCGGTACGGATAATTTGAGCAGCTGATCAAGGACGTCAACGGAGGATCCCACCATTCCAATTTCTAAGCTAAAATTTGATGGGTGAACAAGGGTTGAATGAGACAGTGGATTTCATGCCACAGATGTCTCGAATGAAAGAAAAGTGTTTCCAAAAGAGTTAGGAAAAATTGGCTTTATGCAAAATAGCCTTGAACTCCACCAGCCAAATATGCATATAGGTTATTAGAGTTTTCCACTAAGTGTCCACCATAGTGTCACTTGCCAGTTCCATTTTAAATGGTTCTGACCCACGTTGCTGCAATATTTTTCTTATTGCAGATTGTTCAGTTGACGAGTGAGGTGTCGTTTAAAGGTTTCGAGTCTACAACCAACATGTTTTCGCTTGTGGCAACATGAAGATGATGGAGACTCACTGTTATTGTAATTCCGCTGCTTTACTTTTTCAGAGCTAGCTTTACGCTATGCAAATTGTAATGAATATTTTCTAAGTCTGGATCATCGATCTAATAAATTTGATACTTTGTTGTGATATTACATCGTAAACTGTGTGTGCAAACGAACCGATCCAGAGATTTGCACTATACACAGGGACTTGCCATTTTCAAAGTGCAGGTCCGCTACACTCTGGAACCGGGACTAAAGGGTTCTGTGCCCGTGATGCCGTCCCAGTCGTTCGAACCGCGACTATTGGGGTCATTAGTCGCGGTTCCAGGCTTGACCGGGACTAAATGTGCCCAGAGCTCAAAACCGAAGGCCCGTTTTCTACTAGTGAGTGTTACACGTTCATTTTTCCTCGTACTCGATTTTGATGAGTTAGCTAGAGACTTAATATTTACTGAATTCTCTTCTATGTGCTGATGTGTATGTGCAGCCACCACTGGATTCTCTTCAACATTGAAATTGTCTTGGGGAAAGTTCAGATAGAGGACTCATTACATCGACCCATGACGGATTACTGGAACATTATTGAAACGCTCCAGAGGTACTATATTGACCTCTTTTCTTCATTTCCTAAGTTCCAGTTATGAATATATTCTTTATTCATTTTCTTTGCCGGGGCAGGGTATGGAAGCGGTTCATAAAACGTGCCGGAGAAGGTCAATTTAAACCAGAGCTGACCTTTCAGCTAATCAACGTAAGTAGATTACTCTATTTAGTTCTAGTTTCAATATCGGATTGTCATGTTTGATTATTACTTGATATGAACTCTATTTTTGTAAAGTGCGAGAGACAGCCACCGGCGACAAATCTGTGTGGATATTACGTTTGCGAGTATATGCGCATGTATGTCAGTGAGCGGATGGATATGGTGGTACGTAAAGCATTTACATATCAATTCACAATTTAACTCTTGATGTATTTATATTGACCGTCTTCTCTTGATATATCCAGCAAATGAATCAACGAGCGCATCTCACTCCATATCAACGCTCTAGAGGAATTCAAGAGGAAATTTGTGGATTTCTGCTTGACGAGGTCATAGCCCCAACAGGAGAATACAATATAAACCGTAAATAATGTTTTTGATGTAATAATGATCGTGTTGGGACGACACTTATGTATATGATACATGTTTAACTTGATACGAGTCTCGTTGGATATGTAATATATGGATCAATTCTCGTTAGACACTTCATATAATATATGCATCGATGTGTGTAATTGTAGCTTACAAACAATAGTTTAAATCATAAATAAAACAGAAAACAGAAAACAAAATAAAAATGCTAAAACCTAAAACCCCTCGAATTTATTAGTCCCGGTTTGTAATACAAACCGGGACAAAAGGTCATCGCCGAGCAGCTCGCCTGCGCGCCCACGTGGATACCTTTTTGTCCCGGTTGCAGATCCTACCGCGACTATAGGTTGGCGTGTTTAGTCCCGATTCCGCAGTCCCGGTTGCTAAACCGGGACTGAAGGCCCTTACCAACCGAGACTGTTAGCCTGTTTTCTACTAGTGTTGCTCCTTGGTCGATTTTCGGTATTGCTGCGTGCGAGGGCCGTGGAGAGTGGGCCCTGCACACCCTGGATTCCACTGGGCCGACAGTAGCCACCGGGCCTGCGATGGGCATGTCGAAGCCCACCAGGCTCAGTCGAAACGTCGTGGGCCCAAAGTGTCCGGCCGGCCCGAGACACGCGTCAGCTGATGGCGGTTCGGCGGCGACTCGGTTTCTTCGGCAGAACCTGCGTCGTGGGGGGTCCCACCACGTCTTGGTAACTGCCCAGATGGGGCATAAAGCCTGCGCGGGCTGTGCGAGCGGCGGTTCCTACTCACTTCTGAGCACTCGACCCTCGCTCTCATCTTCTTGGTCTCCTTTCACCGGCGAACTCCTTCTTCCTCCTCGGTTTCTCGCGCTCTTCCTCCTCTCTCGGCGATGGGTCCTGCAAAGGGCAAGGCGGCGATGTCGACGCTCCCGGCGGACGCACAAGGGGAAGAGATGCGCGGCCCCGCCTTCATTGGGGAGCGGGTTAACAACGCGGCGCTGGATAAGATCCGGCATCTTGTCGTCGGGAAGAGCAATGAGCACGGCGCCAGCGCTCTCCGAGCCGCCAAGCACGGCCCGCTCCCGAAGGGGTTCTTCCCCATCTTCCTCCACACCATCTACGCCGGGTTGGTGCCCCCCTATTCGCCCTTCTTGGAGGCCATCCTCGAATTCTACCAGATCCACCTCCTCCATCTTAACCCTAACTCCATCCTCATCCTCTCCATCTTCGCCTACCTTTGCGAGGCCTATCTGGGGGTGCAGCCGTCGGTGGCCCTCTTCCGGAGCTTCTACGCGCTTCGGCACTCTGCAAATGGCGAGCGGACGGGATGCGTCTCCTTCCGCATCGTAGACGGCATGGGTGAGGTGTACATCCCCATGTCGTGGAGTGGCGAGAAGCCCATCACGGCGGTGGTGAAGAAGGTAGATGATTTCCGGCAGAAGTGGTTCTTCATCGGCGTCAAGTCGCAGAGCTCCTTCGTCGAGGTCCCGGAGGCGCCGCCCTTGAAGAACACTCACTGGGGCAAACAGGTCTTCCAGGGCCCGCTGATCACGGACCTGGTGGGTTGCATGAGGCTTCTGCGGGATGCCGGCCTCACCGGGCAGATGATCGTGGAGGACTTCGTGAAGCGCCGCATCGCTCCGCTTCAGGCGCACAAGAAGCCGATGTGGATGTACTCGGGCCTCACTGACCCGATGCGGCTCCACTGCTGCGACCACCGCCCTGAAGTCGTCTCCACCATCGTTGGATTCCTCTTCATCAACCCCGATGTGCCCGCTGCGGTTGCTGCGGAGCTGAGGCCTCTCCACCAGATGAACCTGGCCGCGCGCCTGGCGATCCTGGAGCGGATGCCGGCGTTCACTCCGCAGGGCCTGGCGGGGGATGAGGAGGAGCAAGAGGTAGCCCTGCCCGTGGCGAAGGGGCCTGTAGCCGCGGAGTCCCCCTACGCCTCTGACGCCGAGCTGGACAGCGAGGCGGCGAAGGCGAACCCCTCGTCCGGCGGGGCGAGCTCATCGAGGGCCGCGCCCCCCGTCGAGGAAGTCCTTGTGGTCTCGACCAGCGATGACGACGAGGCCGACGCGGGGCGGCGCGAGCCTCGAACCAAGGCGGCCCACGACAGGCCGGCCGGGGAGCCGATGGGCGCTCCCCTCAAGAGGAAAGCGGAGGCGGCTCTTGAGGGGGCCGGAGCTAGGGCCGCGCCTTAATGGCGCTCGGCTGGCATGGCGTGGGTTGACACCCACGCCAAGAAGACTGGGTAAGTGCTTGAACTTGATCTTTCCTCCTCTCCCAGCACTTGCTTTTTGCTTCCCTCCTGATAGGCTTCTTTGTTTCTCAGCGACCTTGTGCCTGCGAAGAGCCGTAGGCTCCGCAAGGCCGCGGATGTGAAGAAGGCGGCGCCAGAGGCCGCGCCAGAAGCCGCAGCCGACGAGGCCGCGAAGCCTGCGGAGGAGCATCCCGCAGGCCCTCTGGAGGATGCGCCTCAGGCAGAGGCGACAGCGCCTCCTCCGGAGGAGAGGCGCCCCGAGGAACAGGCGGAGAAGGAGCCTACTCCGCCTCGCGCTACCACCCCTCCAGCGCAGCAGGGGGCCGCGCCAGACTCAGCACCGGCCCAGAGCCCGCCGAGGGCCGGCGAGACGGAAGGGAAAGACCTTCCTCCGCCCTCGCCAAGCACTGCGGCGGAGGCGGAGACTGCGGCTACGGGGCATGCCTCTCCTGCCCCTGAATCTCGCGACGAGGTGCCGCTCGGGGGGGAAGACACCGGCGCGCGGAGCGCGGACGCCGAGCTGGAGACGTCACCACCACGCCCCCAAGCCCGCGACGCTGCGGGGCTCTCTCCAGAGGACTCTTCTCCCAAGCTGGACACGGGCGCAGGGACCTCCACGCCGCGCGGGGCGTCGCAAACCCTTGTCCTCAGCAGCTGGGACTAGAACATGGGGCGCCGCGACGTCGCCTTCCGCTTGGTGCGGGAGTCCTTGGAGGGGTTGGAGGCCCACCTTTCCCTCGAGGACGGGGAGCTCGCCCGACAGCAGGACGAGCTCGCGGGGGCCTGGGCCGTCTTCCACGCGGCTGTGGAGGATGGCCGGCGGAGCAACCTAGCCCTACAGGCGGAGCGTGAGGAGGCGCTGCGGTTTGCCCAAGAGGTCCGCGAGGGCGCCGTGCGTGAAGCCGAGGAGCTCCTGCAGCCCCTCCAAGACGAGCGCCAGACGGCGGCGGACGATCTGGCCGCGGCCAGGGCGGAGAGGCCGTAGAGCTCTCGCTGGCGGAGAAACAACGCGAGCTCGCCCAGGTCGAGGCCAAGATCCTCTCCGACTCTGAAGTCGTGCGGACCTCCCTGGAGACGGCCCGCTTGACCTTGGAGGCCAGGGGGCAGAGGCTGACCGAGCGCGAGAGCGACGTGCGCCAGCGCGATGAGCAGCTGCTGCTGGCGGAGCAGGAGCTGTCGGGGCAGCGCGCCGCCCTCGAGGCCCGTGAAGAGAGCCTGGTCGAGGCACTCGGCAAGCACGAGCGCGAAGTGGCTACCCACAAGAAGCACGTGGAGCTCTTCAACGCGAGGTTTGCCAAGCGGAAGGAGGAGGCGGAGAGGAGTTCCAGGACCGGGAGAGGGCGTACCACGCCGCCGTCTCTCGGGACTACAACGAGCGGTTCACGAAGTAGGAGAGCCGCTTCAAGAAGAGGCGCGCCGAGGACAACGCCCGAATCCGCCAGCTTGAGGAGATGAACGCCACCCTGAACGCCAAGGCGAGGCGCGAAGCGGATCGTCGGCGCGTCGGTGAGGAGGCCCGCGAGCGCGTCGCGCAGGACCTCGCCTCCCTCATGGCGTACATGGAGGAGATGAACCAGCAGGTGGGCCCTGCTGTGGAGAAGGCGGTGGAGGCTGCCGAGAGCGCTCAGGTGGCGCGGGTGCTCTCGCAGCAGCGGGAGCGCATGTTCCAGTCCCTAGTGGCTCGGGGCAACGAGCTTGCCGCGAAGCAGGGAGCGGAGGCGCCGCCCGTCCACTCAGGGCAACGCCGACGCCGCCGCGTACCTTGTCTACTTCGAGCAGCTCTTCACGGCGCTCGAGGGCCCTGCCGCGGAGCTCCGTGACGTCGTCGGGGAGGAATGCTGGCAGCTCCTGGCGGTGGCGGTCGACCGCATCTTCTCCAATCTCCAGCACCTCCAGCCCGGCTTCGACTACTCGACGGTGACCGAGCCTCTTGAGGGAAAGGAGGGGTGGAAGATCTCCAACTCGGTCCGCGACCAAGTCGACGACT
This sequence comes from Poa annua, assembly GCA_026929855.1. Taxonomy (NCBI): domain Eukaryota; kingdom Viridiplantae; phylum Streptophyta; class Magnoliopsida; order Poales; family Poaceae; genus Poa; species Poa annua. The sequence goes on along the minus strand of CM049439.1, from coordinate 22,026,498 downwards.
TCTGCAGCCGCTTCAAGCATGCCGAGGCAGAGGGGGATGACGACGAGGAGGCAGGTGCCGAGGACGAGCCTGAGGGGTCTGCGGAGGACAGCGACGAAGCCTCTGCCGGACCTTCCCCTGAAGTGTAGCGCGCTTGTAGCGCCATTTTTAGATATTTGACTTAGAGACTTTTGCTCTATAATATATACTCTTAAGTATGTGCTATTAAGTTTGTGTGTGTGCCCCTCGAAGGCCTTTTTACTTCCATTCCATGCCTTTTTTCGCTCTGCGTCGCTAGGACCCTTCTCCTTGCGCTATGACTCCGCCGCTGCGGTATGCTCGAGCAATGACTCGGCAAGGCCGGGGGGAGTTTAAGGCTTAGAGATGTAAGAGCCCTCGAGGCGCGATGCTCAAGGGCCCCCCTTTGACGCGCAAGCAGTCCATGGAGAGTGAGGGAAAAGGGACGCTCGAGGGACGAGGAGTGCTCGTGAGAGAGATGGAGAGGTTCTCCTGGCGTGAGAGGTGAACTTAGCTTCGCGAGACTTGTGCTCTGCGTAGGCCTTTGCTCGGCGATGTGTTCCCCTCCGGGGGCCTAGTTTTTCCTCCACGAGCTTGGAGGGACTCTTGTTCCCTGTGGAGCTTAGAGAGGCGAACCCAAACGCTAGAGCATGATAGTAAAGACTCATGTGCGCTTATAGGTTTCCTCATGTGTATTTCGCGAGGAGAGTAAGTACCAAAGTCCTTTGTAGAGGTGGCGTGTATCTGGGAGCCTGCCCTTTAGCCAGAGCTCGGATCTCTTGGGTTTTGCAGTGCTGCTGGGGTGCTCTTGAGGCACAGGCACCGTACTCAGCTCCCGCTGGCGAGGTGCGCATGGGAAAAATATAAGCGCAAATGAGAAAGGAAATGACGAAAGTAAACTTGCCATTGGAATATTACACAGCGGCGCATGAGCGCATAGTTTGCTTAGGAACGAAAAGGCGCTGGAGCGCATAGTTCACTTGGGAACGAAAAGGTTCATTACACTTGGGTTTGCCAAGCCAACGTTCCTTCCATGTCGAGGCATGGGAACCACCTATGAGTGGCTGAGACTCTCTGCGGCCTGCTGTGGCTCATTAGCAGGAGAGCTCGGAGGGCTGACCCTCGGGAGGAGCTTTGTGAAGCTTGGAGGTGAAGCCATGAGCTTCCCTCTAGAGAGAAAAAAAAATGCCTGACGTGACAATGATCACGGGTAGAACTTGCGTAGATGCGCGATGTTCCACGGGTTCTTGACGGGGATGCCGTCTTCCGTCTCGAGGCGTGCGGCGCCGAGCCTCGCGAAGTGGGAGACCCTGTAGGGGCCTTCCCACATAGGCGATAGCTTGTGGAGGCCTTCTCTGGAGAGGATTCGCCTGAGGACGAGGTCGCCCGCCTCAAGAGTGCGGGAGCGCACATGGCGGCTGTAATAGCGTCGCAGGTCCTGCTGGTATTTTGCCGCTCTGAGGGCAGCGCGGCGGCGCATTCCCTCGAGAAGCAGCAGGTCGTCGTTGTGAAGGTCCTTTTGGGTGTCCTCGTTGAAGGCAAGGACCCGCGGGGATCCGTGCTTGATTTCTGCGGGGAGGAATGCTTCGGCTCCATAGACGAGGGCGAACGACGTTTCGCCGGTGGGCTTCGAGGAGGTTGTGCGCATGGACCATAGCACCGATGGGAGCTCGTCGATCCAGCCCTTGCCGTGGCCCTTGAGTATGTGAAGCTTCTGGTCTTGAGGCCCTTGAGGACTTCCGCATTTGTTCGCTCAGCTTGACCATTGCTCCGCGGGTGAGCCACCGAGGCGAAGCAGAGCTTGATGCCGAGTTTTTCGCAGTAAGACCGGAAGATGACGCTGGTGAATTGCGAGCCGTTGTCGGTGATGATGCGGTTAGGCACGCCAAAGCGGCAGACCAGGCTCCTGATGAACTTCACCGCTGCCCCGGTTGGTATGGTGCGCGTCGGTTCGACCTCGGCCCACTTGGTGAACTTGTTGACAGCCACGAAGAGGAAGCGGTAGCCCGCTTGTGATCTCGGGAAAGGGCCCAAAATGTCCAGCCCCCAGACCGCGAACGGCCAGGAGAGCGGGATGGTCTGGAGGCCCAGCGCCGGCTGATGGATTTGCTTGGCGTGGTACTGGCAGGCGTCGCAGGCTTGGACGATGGTGACCGCATCTTGAAGCACTTGCCTGCGAGGGTGTGCGCACACGAGTGGTGGCCGCACTCCCCGCTGTAGATGTCTTTGATCAGCGTTCGGCCTTCTTCGGGAGGGACGCATCTGAGCGCGATGCCATTTGGGCGCTTGCGGTACAGGTCTCCCTCGAGGATGTAATAAGACTTCGCCTGTCGAGCGATCCGCTCTGCTTCCGCATCGTCTTCGGGGAGGGCCCCTTTTACCAAGTAGTCTTTGAGCTCGTCAATCCAGCCTGTTTCTTGACGCGCCGCTGTCAGCAACAGACGCTCCCCTGTGGGGGGACCACAGTCGGGTGCCCCAGCTTCAGGAGGAGGTGGGAGTGCTTCGTCGGTGCTTGCAGCTGCGGCTTCCTGAGGCTGCTTGATGGATGCCTTGGTGAGTCTCTCCTCGAAGACACTTGCGTGCTGGGCTTGTCTGTGCGAGGCGCGCTTGGCGATGTCGTCGGCCTCCTGGTTCTCCTTCCTCGGGATGTGCATCAGCTCCATGCCTCTGAAGTGCTTCTCGAGCTTGCGGACCTCTTCAAGGTATGCAGCCATGTGGTCGTCCTTAGGCGTGTAGCTTTTGTTGGAGAAGTTGACAAGCAACTGGGAGTCGCCCTTGACGAGTAAGTGCTTAACGCCTAAAGCGATGGCGGCCCTTAAGCCGGCGAGGAGGCCCTCGAATTCGGCGATGTTGTTGGAGATCTTGTCGATTGTGAAGCACAGCTGGACAGCGTAGTATAGTCTATCACCTTTGGGCGAGGTCAAGACGACGCCTGCCCCGCCATTGCGGCAGGCGAAGGCTCCATCAAAGTGCACGGTCCTGTGACTGGGCATCGCGTCTCCAAAGGGCTCGGCCTCTTCCTCCCGAGGCTCTTCAGGGCTTGGGTCAGTCCATTCAGCGACAAAGTCCGGCAGCGCTCTTCCCTTGATGACCCTTGTGGTGTCGAAGCGCAAATTGAATGGCTGCAGCTCGATGTTCCATCCTGCGACAAGTGTTAGGATGGCCCTGGAAGGAAGGAAGTGACCACCGTGATAGGATGGCCCTGGAAGTAGTGTCGCAGCTTCCTGGAGGCAATGAGTAGCGCGAGGAGGAGCTTCTGCTGCACCGGGTACCGTTCCCGAGCGTCCCGCAGTACTGCACTGACAAAGTAGACGGGGTGCTCGACAAGTGTTGTCGAGGGAGGTGCAGCGTCGGCTCTCTCTGGAGGCTCTTCAGGGTCCTTGTCGAGATCCGCCTGTAGAGGCTGTTCAGGGCCCTTGTCGAGATCCGCCTGTAGAGGCTCTTCAGCAAGGGTTCCCGGAGCAGGCCAGTCTTGAGGCTGTGGGCCTGGCGGTGGGTCTGGGGGGACTGCTCCTTTGTCGAGATCCTCGTCAGGTGGCTTTGGGCTCGGAGTGGCAGTGCTTTTCTTGGGGAGGACTGGCTCTTCTCTTTCGGCCACCAGGACGGCGCTTGTGGTCTGAGGAGTGGCTGATAGGTACAGCTTCAGATGTTTGCCTGTCCTGGGGGCCACCATGACTGGCGGGCTGGCCAAGTACCTTTTCAGGTCTTCGAGGGCCTTGTCTGCTTCGGGAGTCCACTTGAATGTGCCGGACCTCTTCATGATCTTGAAGAATGGCAGGGCTCTCTCGCCGAACTTGGAGATGAAATGGCCCAAGCTGGCCATACAGCCTGCCAGGCGCTGCATGTCCTTGAGCCGGCGAAGAGGCTGCATGCCTTCTATGGCCTTGATCTTGTCGGGGTTCGCTTCTATGCCGCGGTGAGATACGAGGAAGCCGAGGAGTTTGCCTGAAGGCACCCCGAAGACGCACTTGGCGGGGTTCAGCTTGATGTTCACCTTGCGTAGGCTGGCGAAGGTTTCCTCGAGATCCTTCAAGAGAGTGTCTCCCTCGCGAGACTTGACCACAATGTCATCGACATAAGCCTCTGCATTTCTGCCCATCTGTGCTCCCAAGGCTATCCTCATGAGCCTCTGGAAGGTGGCGCCGGCGTTCTTCAGGCCGAAAGGCATGCAAGTGTAGCAATACACACCACAGGGGGTGAGGAAGGCTGTTTTCTCCTCGTCCTCTTTAGCCATCTTGATCTGGTGATAACCAGAGAAGGCGTCCAGAAAACAGAGGAGGTCGCAGCCGGTAGTGGAGTCCACGATCTGGTCTATCCTCGGCATGGGATATGGGTCCTTGGGGCAGGCCTTGTTGACATCTGTGTAATCGATGCAGAGTCGGCCTCCTCCAGCGGGTTTCGGGACAACCACGCCGTTGGAGAGCCAAGTGGGATGCGCGACTTCACGGACGACACTTGCCGCCTTCAACTTTTCAACTTCCTTGACGATGAATGCTTGCTTCTCGGGGGCTTGCTTCCGTGCTTTCTGCTTGACGGGGCGTGCGTCTGGACACACGGCTAAGTGGTGCTCGATCACCTCCCTCGGAACACCGGACATATCTGACGGAGTCCAAGCGAACATGTCAGAGTTTGCCCGGAGGAAGGCGACGAGCACGCTTTCCTATTTGGGTGGCAAGGCCGCGCCTATGGTGACGCTAGCCCCGGAGCCCTCTGCCCCCGAGCCACTTGTGCTCAGCGACACCTCCTTCGTGGAAGCTTGCTCTTGAGAGAACATCTGTTTCTTCTTCTTGGGCCTCTCGAGAGGCTCCATGTCCTCGTCAGCCAGGAAAGCCATGGCGGCCGCCTTGTAGGCGCTCTCGACAGCGCGCGTGGCATCCAGGATGTGACCGTGGATGGTGATCGTGCCAGCGCTGCCGGGGAGCTTGACCATGTTGTAGGAGTGATGCGTGACGGCCATGAACTTCGCGAGGGCGGGGTAGCCGAGGATGGCGTTGTAGGGCAGGCCAATGTGTGCGACATCGAAGTCGATCAGCTCAGTGCGGTAGTTCTTCTGTGTGCCGAAGGTGACGGCCAGCCGGACCTGCCCCAGAGGTTCGATCGAGCCACTGGTGACCCCTGTGAAGGGCCTGGAGGGCATGAGCCACTCGTAGGGCATTTGAAGCGTCTCGAAGGTCTCGAAAGAGATGACGTTCAGGCCTGCGCCCCCATCAATGAGTGTCTTGGAGACGGTGATGTTGTTGATGGTGGGGGAGCAGACCAGGGGGAGGGTTCCCACAGTCTTATTCGACTTGGGGTGGTCTTTGGCGTCGAAAGCAATGGTGTACTGAGACCACTTGAGGGGCCTGGAGGTTTTGACGCTCAGGAGCGCGGCGTTGAGCTCACGGGCGAACTGTTTGAACTGGTTGTTAGACTTGGGCGCCTGAGACCCGCCGAGGATGCAGGCCATGGCCCCCTTCGGGGCCTGGTAGCCTCCATCTTCCTCGTCGGGGAGGTTGTTGTTCTTCTCAGCGGCGTTGGCTCGAGAGCCGGCGGCTTCGGGATACCGCCGCCGCGCCCGCCTTTGCGGTAGCCGCGGCCTCTGCCGCGGTTCCCGCTGCCCTCTTCCCCGCTCGCGCTCTCTGCTCAGCCTCTTGAGGTCGAAGCAGTCTTCTGTAGCGTGGCCGCGCCTGTTGTGGTAGACGTAGAACGGGCGGTTGTCCACATCTTTGTTGCCAGGCTCGGGGGAGTTGCGGCGGGCGTATTTTGCAGCTGGCTCCGCCGCTAGGACGGCGGTGGTTTTGTGCTTGGTCTCTTCCCGCCTCTTGTGACTCTTCGAGCCCTCGGCGAGGTCGTCCCCCCGCTGGCTCATTTTGACGAAGAGGAGTCCCTCTTCAGCCTTGGCGCATTTGTCGGCGAGGTCGAACAGCTTCACCACAGAGGTGAGCTTGTCGTGAATGCCCAGCTTCTCGAGCATCCTGCGGTTCGTGACGCCCTCTCTGAAGGCGGCGATGACTTGGGTGTCGGGGATGTTGGGGATCTTGTTGCGCACTTGGCTGAAGCGCTGGATGTATTTGCGGAGGGTCTCATCCTTCCTCTGCACCACAGCGCGCAGGTCATTGTGGGTGAGCGCGCACTCGTAGGTGCCCTTGAAGTTGGCGACGAACTGCCTGCAGAGCTCCTCCCAGGAGCCGATGGAGTCCTCAGGCAGGTTGAGAAGCCATGACAGTGCGGAGTCCCTGAGAGCGTGGGAGAACCAGTTGGCCATGACCTTGTCATCTCCCCCTGCAGCCTGGATAGAGGTGGTGTAGAGCTGCAGGAACTCGATGGGGTTGCTCGAGCCGTCGAAGCCCTTGGGGAGGCCAGACCACGCGGCGCAGAGCTCGGGTGAAGGCCATGCAGCCGGTGGCGTACGTGGTGATTCCGCCTTGGAGAGCCCTGCGGTTCTGCTGTCCTGCCTGGCCGATTTCCTCGACGAGGCGGTTCTGGAGATCCCTTCGGCGCTCCATCCCCACTCGCGCGTCGGGCGCGGTGCGCTGCACGATTTGGCAGTCGCGCGGCGAGGACGCATGAGAAGGAGCCCTCTAGGCGGCGGCTGGAGGCAGTCCCGGCGGTGGCGGAGGTGCATCCGGCGCGGCTGTGCCCGCGCGGCCAGAGTGGTGAACCAACGAGCGCGATGGAGCGGGGCGCGTCGTCGCGACATCGATGAGGTGGTGGAAGCGGTCCAGCCACTGGTCGTGCGCTTCCGCGCTAGGCCGGTAGCGGAGAAGCTCCTGGGCCATGAGCAGCGCGGTGTGCGGGCTGGGCTCTGGGCGCCCCTGAGAGGACGCGCTCTGGCGCCTGGACGGATGCGAGGATTCAGCGTCATCGCGGTGCTCGAGGGAGGCGTCCCCGTCGGCGTGGTGGTCGTCGTCGCGGTGGTCATCGCTCTCGGGCTCTTCTACGTGGGGGCCCGTGTTGGCGCGCCCCGCCGTGCAGCTTCCGCGAGGACGGCCGCGACGGCCGCGAGTGGTGGCGCCGGGCTCGGTATCGGCCCGGTCAGCTGCACGCCTGTTGGCGCGTGTCGTGCGAGTGTCCATGGCGGTGCGGAGGACGGCTGGAGGTTGAAGACGCGCCTCAGTCCGCTACCTGGCACGCCAAATGTCGGAGAGTGATTCCCTAGAGGCAGGGATAGTCACGCTCTGAAGGGTAGTTCGAAGAGGGGACTGAACACGCGGATCAAACAACCCTCAACCGGCACGGCGACGGTGCTCGTCGAGCCTGAGGAGGGACTACACGGCAGAGATGCACAGCGGCCCGTACCCAGGTTCGCGGCCCTCGGGAGGAGGTAACACCGCTACTCCTGCTTGTCTGTATTGCACTGTATAGAGCACTGCACAATACGCCTGCCGAGGACTCTCCTTCGGCAGCGCGGAGCTCGGAGAGGGAAGGCTAAGGTCTTCTTCCTCCTCGAGTGCGCTAGGCTAGGCTATGGTGTAGTGGCTCCTGGTTCTGCGATTGGGGGATCCCGTTCTAAGGAGCTGCTCCCTCCCCTTTTATAGGCGCCCCGGGTGACGAGGTATGTCCTCGGCAATCCTAGAGTCGAGTACCCTAGGTATATTTTGAGGGAGAAGATGTGCATGCTGGTAGTTCCAGACGGCTGACAAGCAAGGATTTACCCAGGTTCGGCCCCTCATCGTGAGGTAAAGACCTACTCCTGCTTGTCTGATTATGATGATATATGAGGTACATGGTGGCCGCAAGGGCGATATGATGAGAGGCGATCTCTCTATGCTATATCTAATTGTGTCTATGTTGTGGCTATAATGTTGCGATCTGTCTATGGGGGTGCCCCTCCCTGGCTTTATATAGGGAGCCAGGGAGGGTTTACAAGAGTCCTAGTGGACTACGAATAGGAGTCCTTGTCTTGTCCTTCAAGTTATTTCCTTAACAGCTTCTTGGTCTTCATTGGGTCACCCGGTGGGCCTTCGTCTGGGCTGAACCAGGTATACCAATAGTGGGGTGCCCGGAGGGTATGCCCACGTCATTAGCCCCCGAGTGTCTGGTCGATTCGAAGTATCGGGCAGAGACTCAAAACAGTATGCCGAGTAGGCGTAATCAATGACCATATGATGACTGAATTATTCATTCTTCGTGGGCTTAAATCATTTATGAGAAATCCTGTATATGTGTATGAAATCCAATAATAATAATAAATCCGGTGCGGGCTATAGAGAACCCGACTTTGATAAATCCGTGCGAGCTATAGAGAACCCGACTTTGATAAATCCGTGCGAGCTATAGAGAACCCGACTTTGATAAATCCATGCGGGTTATTAGAAAACCCGACTTTAAAAATCCGTGCGGGTTATTAGAAAACCCGACTTTAAAAAATCCGTGCGGGCTATAGAGAACCCGACTTTGATAAATCCGTTGTGTGACTCGAGCCGATGGCGAGTACCCTCCCGATGGGAGTTAGTCGATGAATTTTGCACTGTCCAAGAAGGTGCGCAGCTTTCATGTTATTTGTTGCTGTGTTGTCTAGTAGTTCATCGGGTGCGCGCTCAGCGCTCCCGATGGGAGTAGCCCCCGAGTGCCTGGTCGATTCGAAGAATCGGGCAGGAACTCATTTGCAGTTGTATTTCACCATCTGACTCTTTGCTCATTTGGCTATGTGTATAAGATTGTCTCGATTGCGCTTTGCCGAGTCGGTAAGTCGTCGACTGATATTTTGCATGAACTTTGCTATGTACTTTTGAGTCGAGAATGCCTCGATTATGCATGTTGAGTCGGAAAAACGTCGACCGATGCTTTGTTTATTTTGCCTAGGGAGTACGACTTAGTAGGCCTGGTTTTACTCCATGAGTCGAGACCAGCTAACCGCACGTTTGGGCGAAACCTTGCTAGTCTTCAATCAAGTTCGAGTCCCCGGGCTCGAACCTGGAACATACTGGACAGACTCGACTCAGGCCGTTGAGGTCTTACTGAATCGTTCTGCAGTCTCAACTTTGCTACCCAGCGCGTCCGCCGGGATTTCCATCGCATCTGTTGATGCGGAAGATTCAAGGACTTCAACACTGTAGGAGTGGTCCTCGGCCCTAATCGACTGATCGATGGGTCTTACCTTTGCATTTTACGCATGCAGCATCCGAAGCGTCATTGACTGACGTTTACTCGGGAATTCTATTGAGTTTTTGCTTTTGACTGAGGCGAGTCTCTTAACCGACTGCCTTTATGCTTTTAGAATCTATCGGGTGCGCGACAGCGCTCCCGATGGGAGTAGCCCCCGAGACTATGTGCAACTATTTATAGTTGGGTATAGGCTCAATTTGCCTTCATCTTGATATTTGTCGAGTATTTTTGTGAGTGTTCCACTCTTTGCATCTGCTGACATAGATATTTGCCGGGTGCGCAGCACCCAAGCCGATGGCGAGTGCTCGAGTGCGGCCAAGGCTTTGCGAAGTTTAGGGTTGTGCAGCGTAGCCCCCGAGCCTTGGGGACGGCCAAGTCTTGTAGTGTTCAGTCGAAAGAAATTGACGCGGCAGACCGGAGTTGACGCGGCGTAGTGTGCGGCGAAGAGTTCGACGCGGCGGACCGGAGTCGACGCGGCGTAGTGTGTGGCGAAGAGTTCGACGCGGCGGAGCAGAGTCGACGCGGCAGAGTTGTTGAAGATGCTGGAGTCACCTTTTCGCGTGGAGCAACGAATATGTTGTTTGTTGCTGATGATGACGCGCCAGCCCCCGAGCATCGGAGGCGAAGTCGATGAAGGTATAGGGTGTCGACGCGGCAGTCCAGAGACGGCGAAGTTGAGTCGAATAAGTCACTCGAATCGCTTGTCGGGTGTAGCTGTGAAGTTGCTTCTTGTTCTTGATGTCAAAACGCTAGCCCCCGAGGGTTTTGTGGTGGAGTCGAGGAATTCACGGGTGTCGCCTTGTTCCCGAGTCGACGAACTTGTTGTTGTTGTTGTTGCTGTCGACGTTGAATCGCCAGCTCCCGAGCCTCGGGCGCACGTGTGCTTGTGACATCCTCTTCCCCAGTCGACGGTCTGTCGGGTATGAGTAATTGAAGCTTATGTCATTGTTGATGTCGAGTGCCAGTCCCTGAGGGTACATAGTGCCCTTCCAAGGAGCTGGTGTTGTGTGCTTATTCCACCGATGCTGATTGCCGCCGCCACCCGACGAAGTTGTCGACTGCTTCGCTGAAGATGGATTCGGTCGCGTCTCCTGCGATGTGACGTGGATGAGATCCGCTATGCTTGGAACGCCGCCGCCACCTGACGAAGTTGTTGACTGCTTCGCCGCCACGTGACGAAGTTATCGACTGACGAAGTTGTCGACTGACGAAGTTGTCGACTGACGAAGTTGTCGACTGACGAAGTTGTTGACTGGTCGCGTCGCCTGCGATGTGACGTAGATGAGATCTGTTATGCTCGGAACGCCGCCGCCACCTGACGAAGTTGTTGACTGCTTCGCCGCCACGTGACGAAGTTATCGACTGACGAAGTTGTCGACTGACGAAGTTGTCGACTGACGAAGTTGTTGACTGACGAAGTTGTTGACTGGTCGCGTCGCCTGCGATGTGACGTAGATGAGATCTGTTATGCTCGGAACGCCGCCGCCACCTGACGAAGTTGTTGACTGCTTCGCCGCCACGTGACGAAGTTATCGACTGACGAAGTTGTCGACTGACGAAGTTGTCGACTGACGAAGTTGTTGATTGGTCGCGTCGCCTGCGATGTGACGTGGATGAGATCTGTTATGCTCGGAACGCCGCCGCCACCTGACGAAGTTGTTGACTGCTTCGCCGCCACGTGACGAAGTTATCGACTGACGAAGTTGTCGACTGACGAAGTTGTCGACTGGTCGCGTCGCCTGCGATGTGACGTGGATGAGATCTGTTATGCTCGGAACGCCGCCGCCACCTGACGAAGTTGTTGACTGCTTCGCCGCCACATGACGAAGTTATCGACTGACGAAGTTGTCGACTGCTTTGCCGCCACATGAGGAGTTATCGACTGACGAAGTTGTCGACTGCTTTGCCGCCACATGAGGAGTTATCGACTGACGAAGTTGTCGACTGCTTTGCCGCCACATGAAGAAATTTGTTGACTGCTTCGTTGATGGTGGATTCTGTCGCGTCGCCTGCGATGTGACTTAGATTGGATCTACTATGCACGGAACGCCGCCGGTAGATGCGATCTGGTCGCTTTTGTCTATGAATATTTGACGATGAAGACGACTGAGCCGCCGAAACGGCGATCCAGCACGCTGTTCTTCCCACAGACGGCGCCAATTGACGAGGTATGTCCTCGGCAATCCTAGAGTCGAGTACCCTAGGTATATTTTGAGGGAGAAGATGTGCGTGCTGGTAGTTCCAGATGGCTGACAAGCAAGGATTTACCCAGGTTCGGCCCCTCATCGTGAGGTAAAGACCTACTCCTGCTTGTCTGATTATGATGATATATGAGGTACATGGTGGCCGCAAGGGCGATATGATGAGAGGCGATCTCTCTATGCTATATCTAATTGTGTCTATGTTGTGGCTATAATGTTGCGATCTGTCTATGGGGGTGCCCCTCCCTGGCTTTATATAGGGAGCCAGGGAGGGTTTACAAGAGTCCTAGTGGACTACGAATAGGAGTCCTTGTCTTGTCCTTCAAGTTATTTCCTTAACAGCTTCTTGGTCTTCATTGGGTCACCCGGTGGGCCTTCGTCTGGGCTGAACCAGGTATACCAATAGTGGGGTGCCCGGAGGGTATGCCCACGTCACCGGGCCTCTTCCCTGCGTTCTCCGCAGTGGAAGGGTTCCCACATGGCAATGAGGTGGAAAGGCAGGGTGCACCGCAGCGGGCTAGTCCATGGACTTGGTCCACCGCCGCAAAGCCTGCCCCCGTGACAGGAGGTCCACCGTCCGCGCCGGACGGTCAGTGGGCGCTGCAGAGATCGTGGGGGCGCCCACGGTGACGTCGTCGTTGGAGCGTAGCGCCAACCACCGCCTTTATCACCAAAGGGGAAAGCTTCGTAGTCCGGCGCAGGGGACACAGCTTTGTTGACTCCTTTAATCACCAGAATGGCAACTGCACCGCCGTCGTCATCGTGCACAGACGCGCGCGTCACTCTGCGGCCACGGCAGAGGCCATGTGCGCTCTGCGGCGATTGCTTCTGAGCGAAGCCTCTCCGCAGGGCCGAGGCGGCCTTGTAGAGAGATTCGAGTTGACTCCTCTTCAGAGGAGTGCCTTACAGAGGGGCAGGCGCGGGGGGAAGCCTCTTCAGGCCTCCGCTGCCTCTTCAGGCCCTCTCGAGGGCTTTTCTCCCCGAGTGCGTCTCCAAGCGGTAGGCTTGTTCCTTGGTCGATTTTCGGTACTGCTGCGTGCGGGGGCCGTGGAGAGTGGGCCCTGCACACCCTGGATTCCACTGGGCCGACAAAATCCTTGGAATATGTATCGTTCTAACAACGCAGGTCAAAGAAGTTCTAAGCCTGACGAGGAGTGGGGGAACAACTCCAAGAGCTGGGATTCACAAGCAGATAAGATTATGAGCGGCATTGAAGGCAACACGGAGATGATTCGCGACCTCACCTATAGGATTGACGAGTTGAAGGAGCTTGTTATGAAGCTTATTAAAGATCAACCATCACCACCAAAGGAGTAATTCATCATCGGTATTGGCATCTCCCTTAGCTTGTTCCAAGCTTGGGGGGAGTGCCGCGGTATCACACCACCATCATTTATCTTTTATCTTTTAGTAGTGTCATATCATGAGTAGGGAAGTTATCTTATATGATGGTTTGCAATGTGGAATTATCTCTCTTTTAGTTGGTTATCTATGTATCCCTTGGTGTGAGTTGTCGTGATGGAATATTAATGAGAAGTTTTATCATTTATTTTCTGCACATCTTATTTTAGTTTGCAACTTCTATCATATATGATTGATCTTGTCATTAGTATTGTTATCACTTTGGAGCATATAGTAAATCTTTTGGTTTTGGCGAACTTAGCATTGGTCAGTAGCTACAATACTTTGAGACTTAAGTGGAGGAAAGAATTACATGTAGATATAGTTTTCAATTGTCTCTCTCACTTGTAGATGATAAGCTTAGTATTTCACAATTTAAAATTGTTTGTGCCTCCAAGTTAGAATTGCATGATTGCCTTTACTACATGTATATTTGTTTGTATCCATCAACTCTTATGCTTGCTACCAAACCTTGCTAGCCAAAGACCGGTATCGAGAGGGAATGCTTCTCATACTTCCAAACCTTGAGCCAAAACCCTTGCCACTTGTGTCCACCATACCTACCTATTATGTGGTATTTTGCGCAACTCCAAGTAAATACTTCATGTGCTATCTTTATTCAAAACTACTATCCCTTATTTGTGTCAATGTTTATTAGCTCATGAGGAAATAATAGTTGAGTTTGTTATCTTCCATACTAATTAAGCAACCCTTGACTTGCATGCTTCATCTGCTCGTCACAAATATTGCAAAGGGCTGGTTAGACCACTATAATATCAAAAGGTTGAGAAATTTAAAAATAGACACTCCTCCATGGTTTGAGATTGATTGGTAGGCACCCGAGGATTCGGTTAGCCATGGCTTGTGTAAGCAAAGGTTGGGAGGAGTGTCAAAGTTATCAAAATAGTTGTTTATTATGAAGGCTTGTTTTAAAATAATCGGAACCGCTCTCAACTTGCTTAGTATGGAAGATGACAAGAACTCTATTACCATTCGTTGACAACAACAAACACCGCTCAAAAACTTACTTTTATGCTCTCTATGAGATTTAAAAACTAGAAGCTCAAGCACATGCTTGTATCTCTGCTTCCCTCTGCGAAGGGCCTATCTTTTACTTTCTGTTGAGTCAGTAAACCTATCTCTTTCTGTCTTAAGCAAGCGTTTGAGTTGATTGTGATTCAACCATCTATACATTCGTATTGTTAATCATGTCTCTTATTCTTCCTTGTTTGGCACATTGCTGTTATTTGATAAATATGACTTTGAGAGTTAGCTACTATTTAATAGGGCTGTTTTGTAGAGTAAGCTCAATATGTTCATTGTTCTCTGACCAAGAACGAAGTTTGCCAACACCAACTATGATTTTCTCTATGCACTTTATTGTGATTTCCCTCTACTTGTTACAAGTTGAGTTATATGAATGGAGTTGATATCTAAGATGACTTGTGTATTATTAAATGTGATGCTTCTTGTCCGTATATTCTTTATCGACACTTCACTCCATAAACTTGTGGTCATGTTTACTGAGCTCAGCTTTCGCTTGGGGACAAGCGAGGTCTAAGCTTGGGGGGAGTTGATACGTCCATTTTGCATCACTATTTTATATCATAATTTACTATTATTCATTGATATATTTCATATTTAGAGATGATACTTATGTTATTTCATCTATTTTGCATGTTTGATGATTGTTGGAGAATTGATCACCGGAGTCTGGAAATAGCTGGAAAAAGCACCGTCAAGATACACTATTTGCGAAGATCAAAATACAGAACGAAGACCGTGGAAAATATTACTTTACCAGATCATGGAGGGAGCCACGGGGAGAGGCCAAGGTGGGGCCCAGGGGGCCCACACCCCCTCCTGGCGCGGCCAAGCCTAGAGTCGCAAGAGCAGGTGGTCTGGCCGCCCTGGCCCACCTCCTGCCATGCCCCTTCGCGTACTTCATCCCCCCGAAAACCTAAGAACTTCTACGAAGAGTTAGAATTATTCCGCCGCCGCCACGGGGCGGAAAACCACAGAGAGAAGAAAGCTCTCCGGCAGGGAGAAATCTGCCGGGGAAATCCCTTCCCGGAGGGGGGAAATCGTCGCCAACGTCACTGTCGGCACAGTGGAATCCAGGGTGTGCGGGGCCCACTCTCCACAGCCCTCACACGCGACGGTATCGAAGAATGACTAAGAACCAAGCCAAACACTTGGAGAGACTCTCCCTTGGAGAGGAGTCAACGCAAATCCCTCCACAAGGCCGCTCAGGCCTTGTAGAGATACCTCGCTGTGAAGCAACCGCCGCAGAGCGCACATGGCCTCTGCCGCGGCCGCAGAGTTACGCGTGCGCCTGCGCGCGGTGACGACGACACCGCAGTTGCCATTCTGGTGATTAAAGGGGTCAACAAAGCTGTGCCCCCCGCACCGGACTACGAAGCTTTCCCCTTTGGTGATAAAGCGGATGGCCGGCGCTACGCTCCAACGACGATGTCACCGTGGGCGCCTCCACGATCTCTGCGGCACCAGTTGGCCGTCCTGCGCGGACGGTGGTCTTCCTGCCTCAAGGGCAGGCTTTACGACCATGGACCGAGTCCATGGACAACTCAGCTGCGGTGCACCCCGCTCCTCCATTTCGTCGCCATGTGGGAACCCTTCCACTGCGCAGGACGCAGGGATGAGGCCCGGGGCGCCTATAAAAAGAGAGGGAGCACCTCCGTAGCAAGGGATCGACCCCCGGACACCCAGTTCCCCGATTCGCATCGATCGGACCTTTGGCACTCTACCCTAGCGTAGCCTAGCCGAACTCACTCGAGGAGGAAGAAGACCTTAGTGTTCCCTCCTTGAGCTCCACACTGCCATAAGAGAGCCCTCGGCAAGCTCATTATACTGTACCCTCTGCAGCGCAATACAGACAAGCAGGAGTAGCGGTGTTACCTCCTTCCGAGGGCCGTGAACCTGGGTACGGGCTGGTGTTCATCTCTGTCATGATGTCCCTCCTCAGTCTCGACGAGCACCGTCGCCGTGCCGGTTGAGGGTTGTTCAGTCCCCCTTCGAACAACTCTTCAGAGTGTGACCACCCCTGTCCCGTGGGAGTCACTCTCCGACATTTGGCGCGCCAGGTAGGGGACTGAGGCGCGTCTTCAACCTTCGACCAGCTTCCGCGCCACGATGGACACTCGCACGACCCGCGCCAACAGACGCACAGCTGACAGGGCTGATACTGAGCCCGGCGCCGCCGCCACTCGCGGGCGCCGCGGCCGCCCACGCGGGAGCCGCACGGCGGAGCGCGCCAACACCGGCCCGCACGTGGAGGAGCCCGAGAGCGAGGATCACCGCGACGACGACCGCTGCGACGACGTGGACGCCTACCCCGAGCACCACGAGGACGCTAAGTCCTCGCATCCGTCTCGGTGCCAAAGCGCGTCCTCTCAGGGACGTCCAGAGCCCAGTCCACACACTGCGCTGCTCATGGCTCAGGAGCTTCTCCGCTACCGGCCCAATCCGGAGGCCCACGACCACTGGCTCGACCGCCTCCACCACCTCGTCGACATCGCGACGACGCGCCCCGCTCTGTCGCGCTCGCTGGTTCACCACTCTGGCCGCGCAGGAACGGCCGCGCCGGGTGCGCCTCCGCCACCACCGGGACCACCTCCGGTTGCGGCGCAGAGGGCCGCCTCTCATGCGTCCTCGCCGCGTGACTGCCAAATCGTGCAGCGCACCGCGCTTGACGCGCGAGTGGGGATCGAGCGCCAGAGGGACCTCGAGAACCGCCTCGTCGAGGAAATCGGCCAGGCGGGGCAGCAGAACCGCAGGGCTCTCCACGGCGGAACCGCCACGTACGCCATCGGCTGCATGGCCTTCACGCGCGCTCTGCGCCACGCGGTCTGGCCACAGAAGTTCAGGCCTGCCCTTCCCAAGGGCTACGACGGGTCAAGCAACCCCATCGAGTTCCTGCAGCTCTACACCACCTCTATCCAAGCTGCAGGAGGGGACGACAAGGTCATGGCCAACTGGTTCTCCCACGCGCATAGGGATTCCGCGCTGTCATGGCTCCTCAACCTTCCTGAAGACTCCGTCGGCTCGTGGGAGGAACTCTGCAAGTAGTTCGTCGCCAACTTCAAGGGCACATATGAGCGCGCGCTCACCCACAATGACCTGCGCGCTGTGGTGAAGAAGAAAGATGAGACCCTCCGCAAGTACATCCAGCGCTTTAGCCAAGTGCGCAACAAGATCCCGAACATCCCCGACACACAAGTCATTGCGCCTTCAGAGAGGGCGTCACAAACCGCAGGATGCTCGAGAAGCTGGGCATTCACGACAAGCTCACCTCTGTGGTAAAGCTGTTCGACCTCGCTGACAAGTGCGCCAAGGCTGAAGAGGGACTCCTCTTCATCAAGATGAGCCAGCGGGTAGACAACCAGGCCGAGGGATCCAGGAGTCACAAGAAGCGGGAAGAAACCAAGCGCAAGACCACCGCTATCCTAGCGGCTGAGCCAGATGCCGAGTATGCCCGCAGAGACTCCCCTGAGCCTGGCGACAAAAAGGAGGACAACCGTCCGTTCTGCGTCTACCACAACAGGCGCGGCCACGCTACAGAGAACTGCTTCGATCTCAAGAGGCTCAGCAGAGAGCGCGAGCGAGAAGAGGGCAGCGGGAGCCGCGGCAGAGGCCGCAGCTACCGCAGAGGCGGACACAAGGGCAGCTACCAGAAGCCGCCGGGCACTCAAGCCAACGCCGTCGAGAAGAACAATAACCTCCCTGAGGCTACCAGGCCCCAAGGGGGGGCTATGGCCTGCATCCTTGGCGGAGCTCAGGCACCCAAGTCTAACAACCAGTTCAAGCAGTTCGCCCGCGAGCTCAACGCCGCACTCCCAAGTGTCGAGACCTCCAGGCCCCTCAAGTGGTCTCAGTACACCATCGCTTTCGACGCCAAGGACCACCCCAAGTCGACAAAGACTGTTGGAACCCTCCCCCTGGTCTGCTCCCCCACCACCAACAACATCGCCGTCTCCAAGACGCTCATTGATGGGGGTGCTGGCCTGAACGTCATCTCTGTCGAGACCTTCGAGACGCTTCAAGTGCCTTACGAGTGGCTCATGCCCTCCAGGCCATTCACAGGGGTCACTAGTGGTTCGATCGCACCTTTGGGGTAGGTCCGGCTGGCCGTCACCTTCGGCACGCAGAAGAACTACCGCACTGAGCTGATCGACTTCGACGTCGCGCACATTGGCCTGCCGTATAACGCCATCCTCGGCTACCCCGCCCTCGCGAAGTTCATGGCCGTCACGCATCACGCCTACAACATGGTCAAGATCACCGGCAGCGCTGGCACTATCACCATCCATGGTCATATCCTGGATGCCACGCGCGCTGTCGAGAGCGCCTACAAGGCAGCCGCCATGGCGTTCCCGGCTAACGAGGACATGGAGCCTCTCGAGAGGCCCAAGAAGAAGAAACATATGTTCTCTCAAGAGCAAGCTTCCACGAAGAAGGTGTCGCTGAGCACCAGTGGCTCGGGGGCTGAGGGCTCCGGGGCTAGCGTCACCATAGGCGCCGCCTTGCGTCCCAAATAGGAAAGCGCGCTCGTCGCCTTCCTTCGGGCAAACTCTGACATGTTCGCATGGACTCCGTCAGATATGTCCGGCGTACCAAGGGAGGTGATCGAGCTCCACTTAGCCGTGTGTCCAGACGCATGCCCCGTCAAGCAAAAAGCGCGGAAGCAAGCCCCTGAGAAGCAAGCATTCATCGTCAAGGAAGTAGAAAAGTTAAAAGCGGCAAATGTCGTCCGCGAAGTTGCGCACGCCACTTGGCTCTCCAACGGCGTGGTCGTCCCTAAACCCGCTGGAGGGGGCCGACTCTGCATCGACTACACAGACGCCAATAAGGCCTGCCCCAAGGACCCATACCCCATGCCAAGGATAGACCAGATCGTGGACTTCACCGCCGGCTACGACCTCCTTTGTTTTCTGGACGCCTTCTTTGGTTATCACCAGATCAAAATGGCTAAAGAGGACGAGGAGAAAACAGCATTCCTCACCCCTTGTGGTGTGTATTGGTACACTTGCATGCCTTTCGGCCTGAAGAACGCCGACGCCACTTTCCAGAGGCTCATGGGGATAGCCTTGGGGGCGCAGATGGGCAGAAATGCAGAAGCTTATGTCAACGACATTGTGGTCAAGTCTCGTGAGGGAGACACTCTCTTGAAGGATCTCGAGGAAACCTTCGCCAACCTGCGCAAGGTGAACATCAAGCTGAACACCGCCAAGTGCATCTTCGGGGTACCTTCAGGCAAACTCCTCAGATTCCTCGTGTCTCACGGCGGCATAGAAGCAAACCCTGACAAGATCAAGGCCATAGAAGGAATGCAGCCTCCTCGCCGGCTCAAGGACATGCAGCGCTTAGCAGGCTGTATGGCCAGCCTGGGCCGTTTCATCTCCAAATTCGGCGAGAGAGCCCTGCCATTCTTCAAGATCATGAAGAAGTCCGGCACATTCAGGTGGACCCCTGAAGCAGACAAAGCTTTTGAAGACTTAAAGAGGTATTTGGCCAGCCCACCAGTCATGGTGGCCCCCAGAACAGGCGAACATCTGAAGCTATATCTATCAGCCAATCCTCAGACCGCAAGCGCCGTCCTGGTGGCCGAAAGGGAAGAGCCAGTCCTCCCCAAGAAAAGCGCTGCCACTCCAAGTCCAGCGCCGCCCGACAAAGATCTCGGCAAAGGAGCAGTCTCCACAGACCCACCGCCAGGCCCACAGCCTCAAGTAGAGTCTGCTCCGAACACCCTTGCCGAGACCCCTCCACAGGCGGATCTCGACAAGGGCCCTGAAGAGCCTCCGCAGAGAGCCGAGGCTGTACCTCCATCGGCAACCCTTGTCGAGCACCCCGTCTACTTTCTCAGTACAGTACTGCGGTACGCTCGGGAACGGTACCCAATGCAGCAGAAGCTCCTCATTGCGCTCCTCATTGCCTCCAGGAAGCTGCGACACTACTTCCGGGGCCACCCCATCACGGTGGTCACTTCCTTCCCCCTGGAGCAGATCCTACGGAACCCCAACGCCACAGATCGTGTCGCGGGATGGAACATCGAGCTGCAGCCATTCAATTTGCGCTTCGACACCACAAGAGTCATCAAGGGAAGAACGCTGGCGGACTTCGTCGCCGAATGGACTGACCCAAGTCCTGAAGAGCCTCGGGGAGAAGAGGCCGAGCCCTCTGGAGACACGATGCCCAGCCACTGGACCATGCACTTCGATGGCGCCTTCGCCTGCTGCAATGGTGGGGCAGGCATCGTCTTGATCTCCCCCAAAGGCGACAAACTCTACTACGTTGTCCAGCTGCGCTTCACAATTGACAAGATCTCCAACAACATTGCTGAATACGAGGGCCTTCTCGTCGGCTTAAGGGCCGCCATCGCTCTAGGTGTCAAGCACTTACTCGTCAAAGGCGACTCCCAGTTGCTTGTCAACTTCTCCAACAAAAGCTACACGCCTAAGGACGACCACATGGCCGCATACCTTGAAAAGGTCCGCAAGCTCGAGAAGCACTTCAGAGGCATGGAGCTCATGCACATCCCGAGGAAAGAGAACCAGGAGGCCGACGACATCGCCAAGCGAGCCTCGCGAAGACAAGCCCAGCAGGCAGGCGTCTTCGAAGAAAGGCTCACCAAGGCATCCATAAAGCAGCCACAAGAAGCTACAGCCACAAGCACATACGAAGCACTCCCACCACCTCCTGAAGCTGGGGCTCCCGATTGTGGTCCTCACACAGGGGAGCGTCTGTTGATGACAGCGGCACATCAAGAAATAGGCTGGATTGATGAGCTCAAAGACTACCTAATGAAGGGGGTCCTCCCCGAAGAAGATGCGGAAGCAGAGCGAATCGCTCGACAGGCGAAATCCTACTACAACCTCGAGGGAGACCTGTACCGCAAGCTCCCAAATGGGATCGCGCTCAAATGCGCCCCTCCCGAAGAAGGCCGAATGTTGATCAAAGACATCCATAGCGGAGAGTGCGGCCACCACTCGTGCGCGCGCACCCTCGCAGGCAAGGTCTTCAGGAGCGGCTTCTACTAGCCGCAAACGCTTCAAGATGCGGTCACCATCGTCCAAGCTTGCGACGCCTGCCAATACCATGCCAAGCAAATCCATCAGCCGGCGCTGGGGCTCCAGACCATCCCGCTCTCCTGGCCATTCGCGGTCTGGGGGCTGGACATTTTGGGCCCCTTCCCGAAATCGCAAGGGGGCTACCGTTTCCTCTTCGTGGCCGTCGACAAGTTCACCAAGTGGGCCGAGGTCGAACCGGTGCGCAGCATACCAGCCGGGGCAGCGGTGAAATTCATCAGGAGCCTGGTCTGCCGCTTCGGAGTGCCTAATCGCATCATCACCGACAACGGCTCGCAGTTTACCAGCGGCGTCTTCCGGTCTTACTGCGAAAAACTCGGCATCAAGCTCTACTTCGCCTCGGTGGCTCATCCACGGAGCAATGGTCAAGCCGAGCGAGCAAATGCGGAAGTCCTCAAGGGCCTCAAGACCAGAAGCTTCAACATCCTCAAGGGCCACGGCAAGGGCTGGATTGACGAGCTCCCATCGGTGCTCTGGTCCATGCGCACAACTCCCTCAAAGCCCACTGGTGAAACGCCGTTCGCCCTCGTCTATGGAGCCGAAGCAGTCCTCCCCACAGAAATCAAGCACGGATCCCCACGGGTCCTTGCCTTCAATGAGGACACCCAAGAGGACCTCCACAACGACGACCTGCTGCTTCTCGAGGGATTGCGCCGCCGTGCCGCCGTCAGGGCGGCAAAGTACCAGCAAGACCTGCGACGCTACCATAGCCGCCATGTGCGCTCGCGCACTCTGGAGGCGGGCGACCTCGCCCTTAGACGAATCCTCTCCAGAGAAGGTCTCCACAAGCTCTCGCCTATGTGGGAAGGCCCCTACAGGGTCTCTCACATCGCCAGGCCTGGCGCTGTGCGCCTCGAGACTAAAGACGGCATCCCCGTCAAGAACCCGTGGAACATCGCGCATCTACGCAAGTTCTACCCGTGATCATAGTCACGCCCGTGATCATCGTCACGTCAGGCATTTTTTGTCTCTAGCTCACGGCTTCACCTCCAAGCTTCACAAAGCTTCTCCTGAGGGCCAGCCCTCCGAGCTCTCCTGATAACGAGCCACCGCAGGCCGTAGAGAGTCTAAGCCACTAATGGGTGGTCCCCATGCCTCGACATGGAAAGAACGTTAGCTTGGCAACCCCAAGTGTAATGAACCATTTTGTTCCCAAGTGAACTATGCGCTGAGGCGCCGCTGTGTAATATTTTGGTGGCAGGTTTACTTTCATCATTTGCTTTTCCATGTGCGCTTATATTCTTCCCATGCGCACCTCGCGAGCGGGGGCTGAGTATGGTGCCTGTGCCTCAAGAGCACCCCAGCAGCACTGCAAATCCCAAGGGATCCGAGCTCTAGCTAAAGGGCATGCTCCCAAAAACACGCCACCTCTCCAAAGGACCTTGGTACTTACCCTCTTCGCGAGATACACATGAGGAAACCTATAAGCGCACATGAGTTCTTACTACCATGCACTAGCGTTTGGGTTCGCCTCTCTAACATCCGCAGGGAACAAGAGTCCCTCCAAGCTCGTGGAGGCAAAACTCGGCCCCTAGAGGAGAGCGCATCGCCAGGGAAAGCCTACGTAGAGCAAAAGCCTCGCAAAGCTAAGTTCAGCACTCACGCCTCGAGAATCTTTTCATCTCTCTCACGAGCACTCGTCGTCCCTCGAGCGATCCTTTTCCCTCACACTCCATGGACTGCTTGCACGTCAAAGGGGGGCCCTTGAGCATCGCGCCTCGAGGACTCTTACCTCTCTAAGCCTTAAACTCCCCCCGGCCTTGCCGAGTCATTGCTCAGGCATACCGCAGCGGCGGAGTCATAGCGCAAGGAGAAGGGTCCTAGCGACGCAGAGCGAACAAAGACATGAAGTGGAAGCAAAAGGCCCTTCGAGGGGCACACGTGCGAACTTAATAGCATCTACTTAAAAATATATTACAGACTGTGGAGCAAAAGTCTCTAAGCCAAGTATTTTAACGGCGCTACAAGCGCATCGTAATACAGGAGTGGATCAGGCAGAAGCATCGTCGCCCTCCTCCGCAGACCTTTCCTCTCCAGGCTCGCCCTCGGAGCCTGCCTCCTCACCGTCGTCGTCCCTCGCCTCAGCCCGCTTGAAGCGGCTGTAGAAGTCGTCGACCTGGTCTCGAACTGAGTTGGAGATCTGCCACCCTTCCTCCCCCTCGAGAGGCTCGGTGACCAATGTGTAGTCGAAGCCAGGCTAGAGGCGCTGGAGGTTGGTGAAGATGCGGTCGACTGCCACCGCCAGGAGTTGGCGGCATTCCTCCTCGACGACGTCGCGGAGCTCCGCGGCAGGGCCCTTGAGCGCCGTGAAGAGCTTGTCGAAGTAGACGAGGTACGCGGCGGCATCGGCGTTGCCCTGAGCAGGGACGTGCGGCGCCTCCGCTCCCAGCTTCGCCGCGAGATCGTTGCCCCAAGCCACCAAGGCCTGAAAAATACGCTCCCGCTGCTGCGATAGCACCCGCGCCGCTTGAGCGCTCTCGACAGCCTCGACCGCTCGCTCCACGGCAGGGCCCACCTGTTGGTTTATCTCCTCCGTGTCCACCATAAGGGAGGCGAGGTCCTGCGACATGCACTCGCGAGCCTCTTCGGCAAGGCGGCGACCATCCGCAGCACGCCTCGCCCGGGAGTTCAGCCTGGCGTTCATCTGCTCCAGCTCACGGATCCGGGCATCATCCTCGGCGCGCCTCTTTCTGAAGCGATTCTCCTACTTCTTGAATTTCTCATTATAGTCTCGAGAGACGGCAGCGCGGTACTCCCTCTCCTGGGCTTGGAACTCCTTCTAAGCCTCCTCCTTCCGCTCGACAAACCTTGCGTTGAAGCGCTCCACGTGCTTCTTGTGAGTAGCCACTTCATGGTTGAACTTGCCGAGGGCTTCGGCCAGATTCCCCTCCCGGGCCTCAAGGTCGACGCGCTGCGCCGACAGCTCCTGCTCCGCCTGGAGCAGCTGCTCGTCGCGCTGACGCACGTTGTTCTCGCGCTCATTCAGCCTTTGCCCCCTGGCATCCAAGGCCGCGCGGACCGCCTCCAGAGAGGTCCGCACGACCTCAGAGTCGGCGAGGATCTTGGCCTCAAGCTGGAGAACCTCGTGATGCTTGTCCGCCAGCGAGGACTCCACCGCCTCCCGCTCCGCCCTGGCCGCGGCCAAGTCGTCCGCCGCCGCCTGGCGCTCGGCCTGGAGGGGCTCCAAGAGCTCCTCGGCGTCGCGCACGGCGCCCTCGCGGATCTCCTTGGCAAAGTGCAGTGCCTCCTCGCGCTCCGCCTGCAGAGCCAGATCGCTCTGCCGGCGAACCTCCACAGCTGCGTGAAAGGCGGCCCAGGCCTCCGCAAGCTCGCCCTGCCGCCGGGCGATCTCCGCGTCCTCAAGGGCGAGGTGGGCCTCCAACCCGTCAAGGGACTCCCGCACCAGGCGGAAGGCGACGCTGGGGCGTCCCCTGCTCCAGTCCCACAAGCTGAGGGCCAGGTCTTGTGAAGCCCCACGCGGCGCGGAGGTCCCAGCACCTGCGTCGAGCTTGAAGAAGGGGGCTTCTGCGCGGGGCCCTAGAGCGTCGTGGGCCTGGGGGCTTGGCGGCGAGTTCTCCTCTTCGGCACCTGCGCTCCGCGCGCCGGTGTCCCCGCCCTCAAGCGGCACCTCATCATGAGCTTCAGGGGGAGGAGAGACCTGCCCCGTAGTCACTGTCTCCGCCTCCGCTGCAGAGCTTGGCGGGGGCGGCGGAGGAGCTGCCCCCTCCATCTCGTCGGCCCTTGGCGGGCTCTAGATCAGCGTCGTGTCCGCCTCGGCCTCCTGCTACGCCGGAGGAGTGGCAGTGCGAGGCGGAGTGGGCGCCCTCTCCGCTTGCTCCTCAGGGCGCCTCCCCTCGAGAGGCTGCGCAGTCGCCTCAGCCTGAGGCGCACCCTTGGCAGGGCCTGCGGTATCCTCCACCACAGGCCTCGAGGCCTCGTCCGCCGCGGCCTCTGGCACGGTCCGCTTCACCTCAGCGGCCTTGCGGAGCCTTCGATGCTTAGCAGGCACCAGGTCGCTGGCAAGGAGCAAGAAAGCCTGTCAGAAGAGAACGGGCGAGCAGAGATTGAGGAAGAGAAAACCAAGATCAAGATACTTACCCAGTTTTCTTGGCGCGGGTATCAATCCACGCCATGCCAGGCGAACGCCATGAAGGCATGGCCCTAGCTCCAGACCCCTCGGGAGGCGCCTCTGCTTTCCTCTTGAGGGACGCGCCCATTGGCTCCCCAGCAGGCCTGTCATGGGCTGCCTTGGTCCGGGGCTCTCGTCGCCCCGCTGCAGTCTCATCGTCGTCACCGGACGAGACCTCGAAGATTTCCTCGGCAGGGGACACAGCCCTTGACGAGCTCGCCCCGCCGGTCGGGCGGTTCGCCCTTGCCGCTTCGCCGCCTAGATCGACGTCCGATGCAGAGGGCGACTCCGCGGCTTCAGACTCCTTCGCTACAGGCAGGGCCACCTCGTCCTCCTCCTCCCCCGGCAAGCCAAGCGGGGTGAACGTCGGCATCCGCTCCAGAATCGCCAGGCGCGTGTTCATGGAGAGCTGGTGGAGAGGCCTCAGCATCTCAGCAACCACCACAGGCATGTCCGGGTTGATGAAGAGGACGCCCATGATGGAGGAGACGGCTTCGGGGCGGTGGTTGCAGCAGTGGAGCTGCATCGGGTCCGTGTGGCCCGAGTACATCCACATCGGCTTCTTGTGCGCCTGAAGCGGAGCGATGCGGCGCCTCACGAAGTCCTCCGCTATCATCTGGCCGGTGAGGCCATTATCCCGAAGAAGCTTCATGGTGCCCACCAGGTCCGCGATCTGCCGGCTCCGGAAGAACAGCTTGCCCCAGTGGGTGTACTTCACGGGCGGCGCCTCCGGGATGCGATGAAGGAGCTCAGCGACTTGATGCCGATGAGGAACCACCACTGCCGGAAGTCATCCACTTTCTTCACCACCGCCGTGACGGGCTTCTCGCCGTTCCACGACATGGGGATAAAGACATCCCCCATGCCGTCCACGATGCGGAAGGAGACGCACCCCGTCCGCTCGAGGTTCGCGGAGCTCCGGAGCGCACAGATGCTCCGGAAGAGGGCCACAGAAGGCTGCACCCCCAAGTCATCTTCGCACAGGTAGGCGAAGATGGAGAGGATCAAGACGGAGTTGGGATGCAGGTGGAGAAGATGGATCTGGTAGAACTCCAGAATCGCCTCCAGGAAGGGCGAGTAGGGAGGCACCAGCCCGGCGAAGATGGTGTGGAGGAAGATGGGGAAAAATCCCTTCGGGAGCCGGCCGAGCTTTGCGGCCTGGAGAGCAATGGCGCCGTGCTCGTTGGTCTTCCCGGCGACTAAATGCCGGATCTTGTCCAACGCCGCCTCGTTGAAGCGCTCCCCGACCAGGGCGGGGCCAAGCACCCCTTCCCCCTGCGCGTCCGCAGGGAGCTTCGCCATCGCCACCTTGCCTTTCGCTGGACTCATCGTCGGGAAAGGGAGAAGTGCGGAAAAGTGCGGAGGAAGAAGAAGATCGCCGGTGTGAGGAAGCTCAGAGGGCGAGGTCGAAAGGCCGGGCGCGCAGAATGAGAGCAGTAACGGCTGCTCGAGCCGGCACGCAGGCTTTATCTCCCATCTGGGCAGTTACCGAGGCATGGTGGGGCCCCCCACGACGCACGCCCTGGTGAAGAAATTGTGTCGTCGCAGACTCGCCACAGATCGACGCGTGTCTCGGACCGGCCGGACACTTTGGGCCCCTGATGCTTCGTCTGATCCCGATGGGCTTCGCCGTGCCCATCATGGTCCCGGGGGCTACTGTCGGCACAGTGGATTCCAGGGTGTGCGGGGCCCACTCTCCAAGGCCCTCGCACGCGATGGTATCGAAGAATGACTAAGAACCAAGCCAAACACATGGAGAGACTCTCGAGGGGAGAAGTCCTCGAGAGGGCTTGAAGGGCAGCGATGGCCTGAAGAGGCTCCCCCCGCGACTGCCCCTCTACAAGGCTCTCTCCCTTGGAGAGGAGTCAACGCAAATCCCTCCACAAGGCCGCTCAGGCCTTGTAGAGATACTTCGCTGTGAAGCAACCGCCGCAGAGCGCACATGGCCTCTGCCGCGGCCGCAGAGTGACGCGCACGCCTGCGTGCGGTGACGACGCCGCCGCAGTTGCCATTCTGGTGATTAAAGGGGTCAACAAAGCTGTGCCCCCCGCACCGGACTACAAAGCTTTCCCCTTTGGTGATAAAGCGGATGGCCGGCGCTACGCTCCAACGACGACGTCACCGTGGGCGCCCCCACGATCTCTGCGGCACCAGCAGGCCGTCCTGCGCGGACGGTGGTCTTCCTGCCTCAAGGGCAGGCTTTACGACTATGGACCGAGTCCATGGACAACCCAGCTACGGTGCACCCCGCTCCTCCATTTCGTCGCAATGTGGGAACCCTTCCACTGCGCAGGACGCAGGGATGAGGCCCGGGGCGCCTATAAAAGGAGAGGGACCACCTCCGTAGCAAGGGATCGACCACCGGACACCCAGTTCCCCGATTCGCATCGATCGGACCTTTGGCACTCTACCCTAGCGTAGCCTAGCCGAACTCACTCGAGGAGGAAGAAGACCTTAGTGTTCTGTTGGGGGGATCATAACCCGGTAGGCCCACCGACATAGAAGACCAGCCGGCCTGGCAGGAAGCCTGGGCCGGATCAAGCATAAAGGAGATGGGCCGGGTTCCACGTAAGCCGGCGTGCAACGTGTGACTTGGCAAGCAAGTAAGGAAGGCTCTAGAAGACCCGGAGGCAATATGCATCACGGAGTCCAAGACTTGGAAGATACGAAAGACAAGACGAGTTAGAGTAGAACTCCAGTAGTTTTACCATGTAAACCAGGAGACCCGGATGTCTATATAAGCGGGCTCCTAGGTCATAGAGAGACAAGTGACAATAGGTCGAATAAGTTAAGAGAGGCCACAATAAGCCAGAGGCCAAGGAAGATAGACAAATAGAGAGAGCTCCAAGAGAGAGAGCTCCCACGCCCGGGTTCATCTAAACCCGGCGATCGCCATCGGCGCGCCATGTAACCTATCATCATATCATTGACTTATAGCAAGACGTAGGGATCCTCCACCGAGTGAACCCGAACTTGGGTAAAAAACATCTTCTCCCTCGTAGAGCTAGACAATCTCCTGAGCGCCAGAGTCGTCTTGCCCCACATCTCAAGTTTCCACCCGGAAACATCTGCCGTGACAATCCCACGACAGTTGGCGCCCACCGTGGGGCATGCGGCCAGATATGTGCTCATCAAAGGAGAAGCGCTGCGAGGGATGGAGAAGAGCACCGTCGACAAGATCATCAGCAGCCAGCAAGAAGATTGCGCCGTCCGTGATTTCGGGTGAAAACCCGTAAAACAGATCGCCGAAAGAAATAGAAGAGCCGGACATAGAGTGCGCCGGCCGTGGGGAAAGCAAGCATGGAGCCGGTGATTACAAGGATCATGATGACATACACATCACGGGTCATTATCAGCAAAACTGCTTTGAGCATGGATGTCTGCCGGTTACCGGATCAGGATCCCGAGTTTCACGCGTCGCAGACGAGTTTGATTTGGGCTCCGAGAGTCAGGACAAGATACAACAGCGTGGGTACAAAAAAAAAGGAAAAAGATATGGTCGTTGACTCATGCGCGCTTCAAGAAGCAGATTAAAAAATCAAGGAGATGCGTGCCTAGACTAGGAGGTGTGTGGCAAGCACTCGCGCGTGGTTCAGGTTTCATCAGGGAATACCAATGAACACGTAAAGTGGAGATGTTTGAGATGATCTGTTTTGCCTTCACACGTGAATCAAGAAAAAGAAAAGATAAGCCAAGAATCAGAGTCTAGCCCGGCCAATGGAAAAAAATCCAGCAGCAAATTTGGATGGAGCGATTCGAGTAGCACTAGCATTCAAAAAAGATAAATATAGACGAGCCGGACACGGTACTTCAGAGCAGTTAATTAAAAGGCAGGTTATTAAAGAAAAGGAAGGAGTGCAGACAAAGAGGCAGTGGCACTCACGAGTCACGTGGAGGATGCCATATGCATCCCGGTTTGCCAAATAGAAAAAAAAAGGAATACGAGGTTCAATCCGTCGGCCAAAGCCAGCAAGCAGAGGAGAGCTCCAAAATTAATTTGTGGACTAGCACATGGGTCGCAAAAACAAGTATCAGGAACTATAAAAGAAAAACAGAAAGAAGGAAAGGAATGCGCCGCCGGCCGGGTTACGAAGAACCCGGCCACGAGCCGGCTTCCGCGGCAACACGATCATCTTCAATATTGTCGCGACCGCCTAGGACGGCCCGCGCATTTTGCGCAACATCATCAATAACGTCAAGAGTGTTACGCAACTTCGGTTAGCGATGCCCAGGAGTGGTTTGCTATGGAAAATAGTGTTGCCCAAGAGTGCTACGCAACATCGGTTAGCAATGCCCAGGAGTGCTTCACAGCCAAATATTAGCTTCGCCCAAGAGTGCTACGCAACTTCGGTTAGCGATGCCCGAGAGTGCTTCGCAATATGGCAAATTTGAGGTCTTGGGGGCTGATCGCTTGAATAGCGCAGTTACAAACTCAAGACCCGGCAAAAAAGCCACATTGGTCATGGGGGCTGATTACTTAAAAGAAAGGTACAGCTACAATCTCATGATCCGGCAAGTATCAGAGCCACTGTATTCTTGGTTTCCTAGATTAAGCTCGATGTGACTCGCACTTATATGGCCTGATTGCTCACCTGTAAATTCAATCAGCCTGATGCCCATTGGGACTTGTCTGAACCTGTTTTTATCAGAGAAGAGGCGACAGGAAAAATCCATGCGAAAGCCGGCTTATATTTCAAGGAAACCAAAAGGGTCATCTAAACCAAAGGATTTGCAGAACGACAGATAACGTTCACTAAAAAAGCAAATTCTCAGGGTGTACGTACACCATCAGAGTATGAAGCTTAGAGAGCTCCGAGTAGCTGCAGGCAGCAGACCCGGCGCTTGGGGGCTACTCATCAGAAAAGTCAGTTATGCTCATATTGCTATAAGTCCCAGGTTGCCGCAGGCTAGAACCCGGCACTTGGGGGCTACCCAGTTTGAAGCTATCAGTTCTCAAGGAAGACCCGGAACACTGCAAGCAGTAGATCCGGCTCTTGGGGGCTACTCAGTTTGAAGATTTCTGGGTATTATAAATACAAAGGCCTACAAGAAGACCCGGAACGCAGCAAGCTGCAGTTCCGGCTCTTGGGGGCTACTCAGTTTGAACCTCAAAAGCTATTAAAGTAAGAAATTTTAAGTCCCAGGTTGCTGCGAGCAACAACCCGGCACTTGGGGGATATTCCCTGAGGTGAAGCATCAAAATCAATTTCGGATCTCAAGAATAAGCTGGAGGTTTTCGCGCGGGGTCTTCAAAACCGGGTTTTAAATGACAACCTCCGTGTGAGTAGGCTGCATCAATCCCGGGTTATAGATACCTAGAGCATCCTTTAGCACGGCCTTCATATCAAGTCCGGATCATAAATATCTGGAGCATCCTTCAGCATAGCCTCCGTATGAGCAGGCTTAATCAAATCCGGGTCAGATGAACCCGGGTTGAAGAAAACATGTTTATCTGAGGAGGGACGCCAAGAAAAGTCGGCCCCCGTGATTTAATTAACTTGGACTTCGAGTCCAAAGTATTTATCTTATTTTAGGAGAGTAACCCGGATGATTGAGCAAACGGCTCCATCCGGAACATGATGATCAAGATCAAGGTCACGAAGGAGAGCAAACCAAGCTCATATCCAAAGTCCTAGAGATGAAAGTCGCAAAGTGATGGCCGGGTTATGAACAAGCCGCCAGCAAGAGCCGGCCAAGTTTTTTCAGATGATAACCCGGACAAAAGAAGTGACGGCTTCCCCAAGATTATGCCCAAGAGTGCAAGGCGAAGCAAGTC
The DNA here is from genome assembly GCA_026929855.1 of Poa annua. NCBI lineage: Eukaryota > Viridiplantae > Streptophyta > Magnoliopsida > Poales > Poaceae > Poa > Poa annua. Next base: position 21,995,802 of record CM049439.1, on the reverse strand, counting down.
AATTCTGATGTCCAAGTTATCCTGGGAGCTACTGTTGGGGGGATCATAACCCGGTAGGCCCACCGACATAGAAGACCAGCCGGCCTAGCAGGAAGCCTGGGCCGGATCAAGCATAAAGGAGATGGGCCGGGTTCCACGTAAGCCGGCGTGCGACGTGTGACTTGGCAAGCAAGTAAGGAAGGCTCTAGAAGACCCGGAGGCAATATGCATCACGGAGTCAAAGACTTGGAAGATACGAAAGACAAGACGAGTTAGAGTAGAACTCTAGTAGTTTTACCATGTAAACCAGGAGACCCGGATGTCTATATAAGCGGGCTCCTAGGTCATAGAGAGACAAGTGACAATAGGTCGAATAAGTTAAGAGAGGCCACAATAAGCTAGAGGCCAAGGAAGATAGACAAATAGAGAGAGCTCCAAGAGAGAGAGCTCCCACGCCCGGGTTCATCTAAACCCGGCGATCGCCATCGGCGCGCCATGTAACCTATCATCATATCAGTGACTTATAGCAAGACGTTGGGATCCTCCACCGAGGGGACCCGAACTTGGGTAAAAAACATCTTCTCCCTCGTAGAGCTAGACAATCTCCTGAGCGCCAGAGTCGTCTTGCCCCACATCTCAAGTTTCCACCCGGAAACATCTGCCGTGACAATCCCACGACATGTTCCCTCCTTGAGCTCCACACTGCCATAAGAGAGCCCTCGGCAAGCTCATTGTACTGTACCCTCTGCAGCGCAATACAGACAAGCAGGAGTAGCGGTGTTACCTCCTTCCGAGGGCCGTGAACCTGGGTACGGGCTGGTCTTCATCTCTGTCGTGATGTCCCTCCTCAGGCTCGATGAGCACCGTCGCCGCGCCGGTTGAGGGTTGTTTGACCAACGCGTTCAGTCCCCCTTCGAACAACTCTTCAGAGTGTGACCACCCCTGTCCCGTGGGAGTCACTCTCCGACAGTCACCGTCATCGAGCTGCACTTCATCGGGATCATCATCACCATCATCTCCACCGCCGTCACCGTCATCTCAACCGCTCCACTCCGTTCCCGTTGTAACATCTAGGGCTGAATCTTGTGTGTTTGATAGGGGAAACTCTACCGGTGTTAATTACTATTATTATTGATGCTATTGGGTGGAACCGTTGAATTAAGGTTTATGTTCAGATTGTTACCCATCATTATATCATCTCTAATCATGTTCGAAATGATGTGTTGTGAGTAGTTCGTTTAGTTCTTGAGGACATGGGTGAAGTCTAGATGTTAGTAGTGAACTATGTTGAGTAATATTTAATGGTTTGATATTTAAGTTGTGGTGCTATTCTTCTAGTGGTGTCATGTGAACGTCGACTACATGACACTTCACCTTTATGGGCCTATGGGAATGCATTGTGTATTCTCCAGATCTTGTAGAGCCGAGCCGAGCCGTGGCTCCGACTAAGCAGAGCCAAGCCAAGCCTAGCCCGAGCCCAACCAATCACGGGAGGCCACGTCACCCTGCCCTTTGTCTTTTTTTCCGAATAGAATTTAAATGGTATTTTACAGATTAGTCCCTGTAATTTCAAACCTTCATATCTTTTAAACCACAGATCCAAATTGTTCAAATGTTATATCAATAGAAAGCCCTTGACATGTAGAATATTTTAGTCTGTTAGAATTCAGATTTGACTTAGTTTAAATTATTCAAATTTCAAATGGATGATTTGAGTATATTTATCATAACTTTAAATCTATAAGTTCTAAAATTGTAAATAAAATTGTTTTAGAAACCTTGGAAGATGTGTTATATTATGCTCCTGTTAGAAAATAATTGTTGAGCATTATTTTGACGATTTAACAATTATAGGTTTAATTTGAATAGTTTGAGTAATTTTGACATAACTTTTGATAGAAACATTATTTTTGAGTAAATCTAATTGCTAAAAATTTGGTTAAACGCCCCCTGTCCATTAGCACTGTTTATAAATTTTGTTATAAAAATTAAATCAAAGAAAACTTTAATCTTTTATTTACCCCTTTTATTATATTTTGCTATAATAGAAATTAATTAAATTGCATTTATGGCTTCATGCATACTTTATAAAAATCACAAAAGTTAGTATGATGTTCCTTGTGATTAAAAAGTGCATTGCATGCATAGCATATTTTATTGTATAGTTATACTCCTCGTGGTAAAACTTCTTCCTTATTCTTCTCTAAGTTAGGTTTAGTTACGACATAGTGTTTTTGGTAAAGTGTTCACTTAGACACACTTGGGATTCTCAACATGAAGCTAGAAGGCCAATGAAGACTTAGCCAAGAAAATAGCCTCCAGAAGCATCTCCAAGAAGCAAAAGCACTTAGAAGAAAAGCAAGAGGAACTTCAAGAAGACCAACCCCCGGGCCCTTTATTCTCTAAGTCTTTCTCTTCTTTCTTTTCTTCACTCTTAGACTTTGTGGTGGCTAAGTTATATCCAAGACCAGCCCTGGTGATACGAAAACCATCAAGTCTGCAGAACAATCAAGTCTACAAATTTTCAATGAAGACATCACACCAAGAAGAAAGTTACGAGGAAGCCTGGAGATGATCCTTGGAAGACCAACTACATCTTTCTCTTTATCTTTTTCTGCCCTTCCTATCCCTCTTTCACTTTGTACATAAACCCCTTTTTGATCATGATATTACCACCTTTGAAGTATATTGGATCCTAGCGGCATAGTGAGATGAAGCGGCCCGGAGACTAACCTTACATGTCCACGTACATGAGACCTGTTCCACAATCATAAGTGGCTGGCCGGGTGTCTGTCTCTCTCACTATAGTGAATATCCAATTTACAAAGAGTTGTTAATAATTGTTGATCAACTTGAAGAATAGACTTAGTATTTTTCTCTAAGTATTTATGCACATTATGACTAAGACCTTAGAAAAAGGGGTATCAACTTCTTAGAAATTATTTTGACTTGATGTGTTAGCATCTAGTCCTTAGTTAAAATTCGACGCCAGGTGTTATGACTTTGGTCCTTAGTCATTTTTGACCAAATTCTTGCCTTGCACTTAACTTAGATTATTTTCATGGCATGACATGCATCTCTAGTCCTTAGAAATATTTTGCACATAATGCATGACATATTTTCCTTAGAAGTTTTATGAAACTTGTTTGTTCATTATGTATGTGTTTTTATGCGTTGTGTTGTTGTGTTTTATGTTGATTGTTGTATTGTTGTTTGTCTATATTGTTTAGATTGAACGGAGAGCTCCGAGTTACGTTGAAAAGAGTTGTGAGCACCGACAACTTCCAAAGGCAAGTGGCACATTCATAAACCTCCTACTATTTTCTATATGCATGACTTAGAGTATTTTTCTATAAGCATGTGTTGGATAGTACTGCTATGCAAAGACTGTTTAAAGTAGCATCCTTATTCCTATGTGTCTAGGTACCTATGAAATAACTTAGTAGAAATATTGATGCTATGCAATTGATGAAAAGTTTTACAAAATGTTAAGTGGCTACTCAGGGCTGTGCTCGTGGTTGTCTTCGCCTAAGGTAGTTTCTTCTATACTTAGGGCCGTGAGCATGGTGGTTTTCACCTGAGAGTACACATCCACTAAGTTAATGAATCACCTGGGTGGAATGGTTGAATGGTTTATGTTGAGTGGCTACTTAGGGCTGTGCTCGTGGTTGTCTTCGCCTAAGGTAGTTTCTACTATACTTAGGGCCGTGAGCATGGTGGTTTTCACCTGAGAGTCCACTTGTGGATTGCCACCCAGGAACAAAGGGATTTGAAGTTACTCCAAGTGAAGATTGCTTCCACTGCAGCCATTGCCAATATGGGCTCTGGCTTGATCAACTAAGTTGCGTGGACTCGCCCCGGCTTGACAAGCAGATATAGATGGTGTTAGGTGGAACGGGTCAAGCCAGTATGGGGAGGGAAAATGCTTCTGAAAGATCTCGTCTCATTCTTCTCCTTTTCCTTATCACTTCCAGAGTGTAGAGGATAGTTTGGGCTGAATGGGTACAATGGTGAACGTGCACAACCTCTGCAGAGTGTAAAATCTAAGTACTTAGCCGTGTCCCCGGTACGGATAATTTGAGCAGCTGATCAAGGACGTCAACGGAGGATCCCACCATTCCAATTTCTAAGCTAAAATTTGATGGGTGAACAAGGGTTGAATGAGACAGTGGATTTCATGCCACGGATGTCTCGAATGAAAGAAAAGTGTTTCCAAAAGAGTTAGGAAAAATTGGCTTTATGCAAAATAGCCTTGAACTCCACCAGCCAAATATGCATATAGGTTATTAGAGTTTTCCACTAAGTGTCCACCATAGTGTCAGTTGCCAGTTCCATTTTAAATGGTTCTGACCCACGTTGCTGCAATATTTTTCTTATTGCAGATTGTTCAGTTGACGAGTGAGGTGTCGTTTAAAGGTTTCGAGTCTACAACCAACATGTTTTCGCTTGTGGCAACATGAAGATGATGGAGACTCACTGTTATTGTAATTCCGCTGCTTTACTTTTTCAGATCTAGCTTTACGCTATGCAAATTGTAATGAATATTTTCTAAGTCTGGATCATCGATCTAATAAATTTGATACTTTGTTGTGATATTACATCGTAAACTGTGTGTGCAAACGAACCGATCCAGAGATTTGCACTATACACAGGGACTTGCCATTTTCAAAGTGCAGGTCCGCTACACTCTGGAACCGGGACTAAAGGGTTCTGTGCCCGTGATGCCGTCCCAGCCGTTCGAACCGCGACTATTGGGGTCATTAGTCGCGGTTCCAGGCTTGACCGGGACTAAATGTGCCCAGAGCTCAAAACCGAAGGCCCGTTTTCTACTAGTGAGTGTTACACGTTCATTTTTCCTCGTACTCGATTTTGATGAGTTAGCTAGAGACTTAATATTTACTGAATTCTCTTCTATGTGCTGATGTGTATGTGCAGCCGCCACTGGATTCTCTTCAACATTGAAATTGTCTTGGGGAAAGTTCAGATAGAGGACTCATTACATCGACCCATGACGGATTACTGGAACATTATTGAAACGCTCCAGAGGTACTATATTGACCTCTTTTCTTCATTTCCTAAGTTCCAGTTATGAATATATTCTTTATTCATTTTCTTTGCCGGGGCAGGGTATGGAAGCGGTTCATAAAACGTGCCGGAGAAGGTCAATTTAAACCAGAGCTGACCTTTCAGCTAATCAACGTAAGTAGATTACTCTATTTAGTTCTAGTTTCAATATCGGATTGTCATGTTTGATTATTACTTGATATGAACTCTATTTTTGTAAAGTGCGAGAGACAGCCACCGGCGACAAATCTGTGTGGATATTACATTTGCGAGTATATGCGCATGTATGTCAGTGAGCGGATGGATATGGTGGTACGTAAAGCATTTACATATCAATTCACAATTTAACTCTTGATGTATTTATATTGACCGTCTTCTCTTGATATATCCAGCAAATGAATCAACGAGCGCATCTCACTCCATATCAACGCTCTAGAGGAATTCAAGAGGAAATTTGTGGATTTCTGCTTGACGAGGTCATAGCCCCAACAGGAGAATACAATATAAACCGTAAATAATGTTTTTGATGTAATAATGATCGTGTTGGGACGACACTTATGTATATGATACATGTTTAACTTGATACGAGTCTCGTTGGATATGTAATATATGGAACAATTCTCGTTAGACACTTCATATAATATATGCATCGATGTGTGTAATTGTAGCTTACAAACAATAGTTTAAATCATAAATAAAACAGAAAACAGAAAACAAAATAAAAATGCTAAAACCTAAAACCCCTCGAATTTATTAGTCCCGGTTTGTAATACAAACCGGGACAAAAGGTCATCGCCGAGCAGCTCGCCTGCGCGCCCACGTGGATACCTTTTTGTCCCGGTTGCAGATCCTACCGCGACTATAGGTTGGCGTGTTTAGTCCCGATTCCGCAGTCCCGGTTGCTAAACCGGGACTGAAGGCCCTTACCAACCGAGACTGTTAGCCTGTTTTCTACTAGTGTTGCTCCTTGGTCGATTTTCGGTACTGCTGCGTGCGAGGGCCGTGGAGAGTGGGCCCTGCACACCCTGGATTCCACTGGGCCGACAGTAGCCCCCGGGCCTGCGATGGGCATGTCGAAGCCCACCAGGCTCAGTCGAAACGTCGTGGGCCCAAAGTGTCCGGCCGGCCCGAGACACGCGTCAGCTGATGGCGGTTCGGCGGCGACTCGGTTTCTTCGGCAGAACCTGCGTCGTGGGGGGTCCCACCACGTCTTGGTAACTGCCCCGATGGGGCATAAAGCCTGCGCGGGCTGTGCGAGCGGCGGTTCCTACTCACTTCTGAGCACTCGACCCTCGCTCTCATCTTCTTGGTCTCCTTTCACCGGCGAACTCCTTCTTCCTCCTAGGTTTCTCGCGCTCTTCCTCCTCTCTCGGCGATGGGTCCTGCGAAGGGCAAGGCGGCGATGTCGACGCTCCCGGCGGACGCACAAGAGGAAGAGATGGGCGGCCCCGCCTTCATTGGGGAGCGGGTTAACAACGCGGCGCTGGATAAGATCCGACATCTTGTCGTCGGGAAGAGCAATGAGCACGGCGCCAGCGCTCTCCGAGCCGCCAAGCACGGCCCGCTCCCGAAGGGGTTCTTCCCCATCTTCCTCCACACCATCTACGCCGGGTTGGTGCCCCCCTATTCGCCCTTCTTGGAGGCCATCCTCGAATTCTACCAGATCCACCTCCTCCATCTTAACCCTAACTCCATCCTCATCCTCTCCATCTTCGCCTACCTCTGCGAGGCCTATCTGGGGGTGCAGCCGTCGGTGGCCCTCTTCCGGAGCTTCTACGCGCTCCGCCACTCTGCAAATGGCGAGCGGACGGGATGCGTCTCCTTCCGCATCGTAGACGGCATGGGTGAGGTGTACATCCCCATGTCGTGGAGTGGCAAGAAGCCCTTCACGGCGGTGGTGAAGAAGGTAGATGATTTCCGGCAGAAGTGGTTCTTCATCGGCGTCAAGTCGCAGAGCTCCTTCGTCGAGGTCCCGGAGGCGCCGCCCGTGAAGAACACTCACTGGGGCAAACAGGTCTTCCAGGGCCCGCTGATCACGGACCTGGTGGGTCGCATGAGGCTTCTGCGGGATGCCGGCCTCACCGGGCAGATGACCGTGGAGGACTTAGTGAAGCGCCGCATCGCTCCGCTTCAGGCGCACAAGAAGCCGATGTGGATGTACTCGGGCCTCACTGACCCGATGCGGCTCCACTGCTGCGACCACCGCCCTGAAGTCGTCTCCACCATCGTGGGATTCCTCTTCATCAACCCCGATGTGCCCGCTGCGGTTGCTGCGGAGCTGAAGCCTCTCCACCAGATGAACCTGGCCGCGCGCCTGGCGATCCTGGAGCGGATGCCGGCGTTCACTCCGCAGGGCCTGGCGGGGGATGAGGAGGAGCAAGAGGTAGCCCTGCCCGTGGCGAAGGGGCCTGTAGCCGCGGAGTCCCCCTACGCCTCTGACGCCGAGCTGGACAGCGAGGCGGCGAAGGCGAACCCCTCGTCCGGCGGGGCGAGCTCATCGAGGGCCGCGCCCCCCGTCGAGGAAGTCCTTGTGGTCTTGACCAGTGACGACGACGAGGCCGACGCGGGGCGGCGCGAGCCTCGAACCAAGGAGCCGATGGGCGCTCCCCTCAAGAGGAAAGCGGAGGCGGCTCTTGAGGGGGCCGGAGCTAGGGCCGCGCCTTAATGGCGCTCGGCTGGCATGGCGTGGGTTGACACCCACGCCAAGAAGACTGGGTAAGTGCTTGAACTTGATCTTTCCTCCTCTCCCAGCACTTGCTTTTTGCTTCCCTCCTGATAGGCTTCTTTGTTTCTCAGCGACCTTGTGCCTGCGAAGAGCCGTAGGCTCCGCAAGGCCGCGGATGTGAAGAAGGCGGCGCCAGAGGCCGCGCCAGAAGCCGCAGCCGACGAGGCCGCGAAGCCTGCGGAGGAGCATCCCGCAGGCCCTCTGGAGGATGCGCCTCAGGTAGAGGCGACAGCGCCTCCTCCGGAGGAGAGGCGCTCTGAGGAACAGGCGGAGAAGGAGCCTACTCCGCCTCGCGCTACCACCCCTCCAGCGCAGCTGGGGGCCGCGCCAGACTCAGCACCGGCCCAGAGCCCGCCGAGGGCTGGCGAGACGGAAGGGGAAGACCTTCCTCCGCCCTCGCCAAGCACTGCGGCGGAGGCGGAGACTGCGGCTACGGGGCAGGCCTCTCCTGCCCCTGAATCTCGCGACGAGGTGCCGCTCGGGGGGGAAGACACCGGCGCGCGGAGCGCGGACGCCGAGCTGGAGACGTCACCACCACGCCCCCAGGCCCGCGACGCTGCGGGGCTCTCTGTAGAGGACTCTTCTCCCAAGCTGGACACGGGCGCAGGGACCTCCACGCCGCGCAGGGCGTCGCAAACCCTTGTCCTCAGCAGCTGGGACTGGAACAGGGGGCGCCGCGACGTCGCCTTCCGCTTGGTGCGGGAGTCCTTGGAGGGGTTGGAGGCCCACCTTTCCCTCGAGGACGGGGAGCTCGCCCGACAGCAGGACGAGCTCGCGCGGGCCTGGGCCGCCTTCCACGCGGCTGTGGAGGATGGCCGGCGGAGCAACCTAGCCCTGCAGGCGGAGCGTGAGGAGGCGCTGCGGTTTGCCCAAGAGGTCCGCGAGGGCGCCGTGCGTGAAGCCGAGGAGCTCCTGCAGCCCCTCCAAGACGAGCGCCAGGCGGCGGCGGACGATCTGGCTGCGGCCAGGGCGGAGAGGCCGTAGAGCTCTCGCTGGCGGAGAAACAACACGAGCTCGCCCAGGTCGAGGCCAAGATCCTCTCCGACTCTAAAGTCGTGCGGACCTCCCTGGAGACGGCCCGCTTGACCTTGGAGGCCAGGGGGCAGAGGCTGACCGAGCGCGAGAGCGACGTGCGCCAGCGCGATGAGCAGCTGCTGCTGGCGGAGCAGGAGCTGTCGGGGCAGCGCGCCGCCCTCGAGGCCCGTGAAGAGAGCCTGGTCGAGGCACTCGGCAAGCACGAGCGCGAAGTGGCTACCCACAAGAAGCACGTGGAGCTCTTCAACGCGAGGTTTGCCGAGCGGAAGGAGGAGGCGGAGAGGAGTTCCAGGACCGGGAGAGGGCGTACCACGCCGCCGTCTCTCGGGACTACAACGAGCGGTTCACGAAGCAGGAGAGCCGCTTCAAGAAGAGGCGCGCCGAGGACAATGCCCGAATCCGCCAGCTTGAGGAGATGAACGCCACCCTGAACGCCAAGGCGAGGCGCGAAGCGGATCGTCGCAGCGTCGCTGAGGAGGCCCGCGAGCGCGTCGCGCAGGACCTCGCCTCCCTCGTGGCGGACATGGAGGAGATGAACCAGCAGGTGGGCCCTGCTGTGGAGAAGGCGGTGGAGGCTGCCGAGAGCGCTCAGGTGGCGCGGGTGCTCTCGCAGCAGCGGGAGCGCATGTTCCAGTCCCTAGCGGCTCGGGGCAACGAGCTTGCCGCGAAGCTGGGAGCGGAGGCGCCGCCCGTCCACTCAGGGCAACGCCGACGCCGCCGCGTACCTTGTCTACTTCGAGCAGCTCTTCACGGCGCTCGAGGGCCCTGCCGCGGAGCTCCGTGACGTCGTCGAGGAGGAATGCCGGCAGCTCCTGGCGGTGGCGGTCAACCGCATCTTCTCCAATCTCCAGCACCTCCAGCCCAGCTTCGACTACTCGACGGTGACCGAGCCTCTTGAGGGAGAGGAGGGGTGGAAGATCACCAACTCGGTTCGCGACCAAGTCGACGACTTCTGCAGCCGCTTCAAGCGGGCCGAGGCAGAGGGGGATGACGACGAGGAGGCAGGTGCCGAGGACGAGCCTGAGGGGTCTGCGGAGGACAGCGACGAAGCCTCTGCCTGACCTTCCCCTGAAGTGTAGCGCGCTTGTAGCGCCATTTTTAGATATTTGACTTAGAGACTTTTGCTCTGTAATATACTCTTAAGTATGTGCTATTAAGTTTGTGTGTGTGCCCCTCAAAGGCCTTTTTACTTCCATTCCATGCCTTTTTTCGCTCTGCGTCGCTAGGACCCTTCTCCTTGCGCTATGACTCCGCCGCTGCGGTATGCTCGAGCAATGACTCGGCAAGGCCGGGGGGAGTTTAAGGCTTAGAGAGGTAAGAGCCCTCGAGGCGCGATGCTCAAGGGCCCCCTTTGACGCGCAAGCAGTCCATGGAGAGTGAGGGAAAAGGGACGCTCGAGGGACGAGGAGTGCTCGTGAGAGAGATGGAGAGGTTCTCCTGGCGTGAGAGGTGAACTTAGCTTCGCGAGACTTCTGCTCTGCGTAGGCCTTTGCTCGGCGATGTGTTCCCCTCCGGGGGCCTAGTTTTTCGTCCACGAGCTTGGAGGGACTCTTGTTCCCTGTGGAGCTTAGAGAGGCGAACCCAAACGCTAGAGCATGATAGTAAAGACTCATGTGCGCTTATAGGTTTCCTCATGTGTATTTCGCGAGGAGAGTAAGTACCAAAGTCCTTTGTAGAGGTGGCGTGTATCCGGGAGCATGCCCTTTAGCCAGAGCTCGGATCCCTTGGGTTTTGCAGTGCTGCTGGGGTGCTCTTGAGGCACAGGCACCGTACTCAGCTCCCGCTGGCGAGGTGCGCATGGGAAAAATATAAGCGCAAATGAGAAAGGAAATGACGAAAGTAAACTTGCCATTGGAATATTACACAGCGGCGCAGGAGCGCATAGTTCACTTGGGAACTGTCACATCCCAAATTTTGAAACTAAGAAAAACTTAGTTTTACCAGACCCAAAATTTTTGAACCAACAAAAAAAAAAAACTTTTTGAAATGTTTCACTGAGGATTGTGTTTTCCTTCCCATTGCTATGTTTGACATTGTGTGGCTGCTCCTTTTTGTGTGTGTGTGACTTGTTTGTCTTGAATGCATCATCCTTGTGATTGTTGTGATCTTGTTGTGTGGTTGCTTGTGTGTATAATTAACCAGTGTGCTAGAGTAGTAAATTAAAAACACACTTGGCAACAAATTTGGAATGTGACTTAAGTTTTAAAACAAACTCCTCCAATTATTCAGCAAATAGAAATTAAGATCATGAGTTAAAGAAATGATCTTAATATATTAATCTATCTATCTCACTCTCTATTTCTCTCAAGCAAATATTTTCTTTATGAAATTAATTCCATGGAAGAGGTAAAAAGATGACCATCTCCTTCTCATACCCCTCCCTTCTCAAAATTATAGAGTTACTACTTAAATTTTATCTAAACTATGAAATCCTATTTTATTCTTTTGATTCAATTCAAATGTATTTGTTTCTGACAAACACAAATACAAAAGCTAATATATTTGTCAAGGAAGTTCCAAGAGTTCAAAAATAATATTTTGAACTTGCTTTAGAATTTCTAAAGGAGCAACATTTGAAACTGAGCAAAAATGCCCTAATCAAACCCTAGGAACAAATGTGGTTCCAAACATTTTATTTTGCCACTCCAAATTTTGTGGAGCTTCTTCATGCTAAGGGGAGTCTACTCAAATTTTTACATATTTTTCTAAAATGTTTTAGTGCCTCAATTAAATCACAGAAAAGCTACTGGTTTTAAAAAGAAATAAAAGAAATCAGGAAAAGGACTTAGTTGTGAGAGGGAAAAGTTCTGCCAGGGTTTTTTTTGGAAACGTGTCGTGGCCCTCCTGTAGCCGCAGCACGGCGTGGCGCCAGTGCCGCCGTGCTCCTCGTTCCCGCTCGACGCCGCTCGTCGCCAGGGCCCCCTCCCGCTCCTCCTGCCGTGTCGAGGTGAGCACGACGCCGTGCCGCCCTCGGCCCTGCTCCTCCGTGACCGGGTGCCCCTCCCCTCGCTGTCCCCAGCTCGCCCAACCGTGCGACCAGAGCACGCCGACGCAGACCGCGGCCATCCCTGCACTCCAGCTCGCACCGCACCGGACCCCCCCCCTCCTCTCCTCTCCCCTGCGAGGAGATAAGAAGACCCCGGGCCACTCCTCTGCTCTCCCTGCCAGATAATTCTTCCTCTCCTTCTTTTTCTCCACCATGGCCGAACTCGAGCTCGATGTTGAAGCACGAATCGCCGTCGTTTAAGAACTCCCAGAGCCAAGCGACGACCACCACCAGCTCCGCCACGATCTCCTCTCCCTCCTCGTAGAAGGAATCAACCAGGGAAGCTGGGAATCGCCGTCGCCGTCCGCATCCTCTTCTTCACCGGCCGCCGCCTTTTCTTCAAGATCGTGAGCAGCTCCGTCCACCATTCCCCGCCATTTCTGCACCCCCGTGCTCCCCTTCCTCTGCTCTACTTATTGGACATCGCCGTTTCTTCCCAGGACCCCGGAGTCGCCGTCGCCGTTCCCGCCCGAAGCTCCAGCTCGCCGTGCTCGTTCGGGAGGAAGACGAAGGCCTGCGTACCGCTTCGCCTCGCGTTTGGGCCGCTGGCTGGGCCGCTTTTTGCGCCGCACGGCCCGATCTGGGTCGGATCTGGCCCGTTTTCTTTTGTTTTCCAGTGGATCTATATCTATTTCATTTCCTGTTTAATTTACAGTGTAGTTTTAATTCTTTTGTGGTGGATCTATGTGTGCAATAATTTTGGTATAATATTTGTAGTGTTCCTGTGTGTTTTCTTGAACATCTAGAACTGGCTGTTTGCAAAAATATGATGTTATGTGTGTCCTAAAATTAATCTTGTAAAAAGTATCTATTTCACTAAATATTCAATATCTAGAGTTTTATATATCCAAAATTTGCAAACTAAAATTCTATGGATAGCCTGAGGTGATACCTTTCTAGATCTGTTGATCTTGTATGCAAAAGAATTCTAAAACAAAAGTTCTACTCATTCTTGTAAACACACCAGTAGCACTTTGGTGATTTTTGTAGATTTTTGAGAGATGAATTTTGGAGTAAATCCAATTGGTCTGTCTTCTATATGTGTAGGAGAACATATCCCTAACTTGGTTCGAATTTAGGAGTCACTGATTGACTTTGGTGCTAATTATAAGGTTTAGGCCTTTTCTGCCTATTTTTATTAGACTTTATTAATTGTTGTATTATAATTTTATTGTTATAAATGTGTTTCCTAGCATGTGTAGGATGGTAGGCCACTGGTATGACATGTTCTTTTATTTTACTAGCATGTTAGGATAGCTACTTGTGGGTTATGTATTGTTAGGGTTTTATTCCCTAATAGTTGCTCTTATAGTAATAAAATTATTATTACTCTTGTGTTGCTTGTTTTAAATTTCATCTTGTGTGCTAATATTAGCATGGTTGGTACTGTTATTGGTGTTTGCTAGACATATTGGTTGTTAGACATGTTGGTGTGATTAATATGTTGCCTTGCTTGTTAAACTAGGTTGCCTTTAAGTTGAATTACCAAGATTAATTGGTAGTTTAACTTTTGTCTGGAGTATTTCCCGATCAGAGAAAAGTGGTTACTAATTACCTCTAATTGAGGATGCCTTGGTGCTCTATATTTTGGCATGTGTATGGTGTTATACTCCTGTGAGTATCATGCCCTAGTAAATATAGATTTAGTTCGTTGCTTGATTAAACTAGTGCTATGTTTGTGGCTTGAGTGATTAGTTTGATACTTGTGGTTTGTTCCTTGTTTGTATGCCACTTGTGGTTTGGTTTGCTTATTGCGTGTTGTTTTATTTTCATGTTGCGACGCTAGTTATAAACGCTACCGGAGTGGTATTTGGAAAGGATTTATCGAAGAAGGATGGGAGTTATTTCTTGATCAGTGAGGAGAAGTCCAAGAACATTATGCTGGAATCAGGCAAGCTACTCTCTGAGCTTGCACCCTAATACATGCATCCATTCTTATAACAGGATTTACTTTTAAGGCAAAGATTTTCTAAAAGCCCTTTTCAAAAAGTATATGGAAATTATTTTGCCACCCTATGTAGAAATATAAGATAAATTATAGGATGGGAAAAATAAAGATTGTTTTATTCAAAACCCCTTTGAAAACTCTGTGTAGCTATAGAGCACCGAGATGTTGGTGTTGAAGTGGAGAAAAGGAGAATGGTGGTTTTGATAAAACGCACATTGTGTCTTTGTACTTACGTCAATCAGCCAATACCCTGTGCGACCACATTTACCCACATATGGGAAAGGGCTTGGTCATATAGTTTGCTCATATTAGTATGGGATACCTCATCTACGGAGATGACTCCGTTATGCATGAGGGGATGGTTTGATGACCTACCCCCTGACCTGGGTCCTCGCTCAAACTCTATGAAAAGATAAGGAGGAGGCTAGAAGGATGTCCCCTATACACCGCCAGACAAAACTATGAGTCCTCACACTTAGATCCCGACGGGCTGGGTTAAGTGTTGATGGAAAGTATCATATGGGCAGGTTCCTATACTAGCATGAGCAAAGGACAGACTAGGATCGGTGTCTCAACTTCGCATACACCTTGTATGGCGAGACGTGGCTGACACGATGAGTTACCGGATGGATGTGGGAAAAGCGTGCTACCTCTGCAGAGTGTAAAACTATTCGAATAGCCGAGTCCTCGGATATGGACAGTTGAGAGACCCTACTTTGACCATGTGCAAGTTTTGGAAAAGAATTGAGTTTTAAAAAGAAAAGGAAGTGGAGAATGACCCATACACCTATACCAACGGATCGGTATGAGGTTGTTGGGGACCATGAACCATGACGGGTTATGGTCTGAAAAAGGAGGAGTTTTGGAGAAACAGATAAAATGGTGATTTTCCGAGAAAATGTTTATTAAAGAGACTTCTTACCTTTTTCAACAAAGATGTCTTTTTGGAAAAAAAGTTTTAAAGAGACTTCTTACAAAGGCAGATTTATGGGAAAAGTTCTAAAAACCTTTTTTTTTATAAAGATATAGAGGTTTCAAAACAAAGTTTTATTAAACAAAGGTCTATCCTTCCCTTTTCAACAAGGAAGTAGAGTTGTCAAAGCAAACGAAGTTTTATTTAAACAAATAAAAGAGTAGTATATGCTCATGTCGGGGTAGTTTGCGAGTACGTAAATGTACTCATGGCTGTGTCCCTGGATATTCCCATGTCCAGAGTTCAAGAAGAAGTATGCTGAAGACCGAGAGACCGATGACGTCTTTGCGAACTAGGGCGCTTCTCAGTCAGCTGCCTGTCGGGTCGTGGTTAGAATTTGAGGTCTACTACGCCCTAGCTTCCGCTGATTATCTTGGTTGGCCCATGAAGGCACCTATGTAAGACTTGGTCTAAATGACCATTTATGTAAGACTTTAATTCAGTACTGTAATGGATGTAAACTTTGGTATTCCGTTCGGATTATGTGCAACGACAGACTGATCACGGGATCGTTGTGTTATGCATAATCGGGTATTTCGGACGGCTAGTCCGGGGTCCCCACAGAGCTGGTATCAGAGCCAGGTTGACTGTAACAGACCTTAGTTAGCATGGACGTTAGTTAGGAAAGAAATATTTTGTTAAAAATATATTGTTACCAAAAACATATTTTTATCTAAGGAAGTCCAAAAATGACTTCCACTCTTCTCACCTTCTCAAATATTTCCGAGTCTCGTCCCTCTATTTAAGGTCTTCTAAGGATTTCTCTAATCCCTCTTACCCGTTCAAAATACTTGACGATGAACCCAAGTGAGACCTAATTAGCTAGCACCTACAAGCAGAAGCTTCCATCACAAGTACTCAACATTCCACATCGAGGTGATTGATATGCAAATACCAATATTATCGATATCAACAAAGCAAGAGACCTCCGAAGACCTCAACTCAATATCAATAATTCCACTCAGTTACTCCTTCGATAATCTCAATTTCTCCAGCTGAAGACTAAGGCGACAAAGTGAAGACTTCACCAACCATATTTAAGCAAGGCCCATAAGAAAAACATATGATAGGAACCTCGGTTGTACTACCCGACTACCACGAGTATCAGACATCCTTTGGTACTAAATGTACCTTGTGTGCTCTTTGCTTATGTGCACTCTGCTTCTCTGTTGTTGTTTGAGACTTCTCTGTTTGGGTGTTGTTTTTCTTGTGCGTTCACAATCACGCCTTGATGGCAACACAAAGTAACCCAAAATTCTCTTTTTTATAAAAAAAAAACTCCTTTTCGTCACCCAACAAAAACTAATTTTTGACCTCTTCGCCATAGTTGCACCTTGTTGCAGATGTAAACCCTCTTAGGAAAATATTTTCCGGATACTTCCTCTTATCTCAACCGTCTCCCGATAAGAACTGACAGTTTCGCAAGATACAAAAGACCCCCTATCTTTAACCAATAGCCTGAGATTTTTGCAACCTAACCGGCAAATCAGATAATGGCCTTCAAGCACCATCTGGAGCAAGTGCGTCAAGATCTCGAAGAAAACTGCAATTTAACGCCAACCTCGTGAAGACACGAGCATCACCTCACAAAAATAACTTGTGAAATTACAAGAATACTACGCTAACTTATCGTATCTAACTTTAGACTGACATCTGACTCAAGTCCACGATAGTACTAAATAATCTTCTAGGACTGCAAGCCTTCACAAGAGACGAGGACATAAGGAGACCCATTTAGAATCGGTAACTAGGAGAACCCAAGGAGTGTAGGAGAGTTGCTATGAAGATTCGAGCTCAGAGACCGCAAGAAGGAGGAACTACGACAAGAAGACACTGAAGAGAGATTTCCTAGGTTGGCAAAGAAGCGATATACCAGACTATCGTGGAGCATCTGGAAACTCTTATATCAGAAGCTATTATTCTTAATCTCTCTAAAAATAGTGTGATATTCCAATGTTCGTGTTATATACAAGTAGTTTGGTAACAAGCCTCATGAACTTGTTAACAAATCGCTTTTGTATGCTCAAACAATTGAGTGTCATATCCAAATTAAATGGAACGTCAGATAATCCAGTACATTTCAGCCTCTGGAATATGAAAAGTAGCTTGATGACAAGACTAGCTACCTTGTTAACAAATTCTTCTTGTATGACTAAGGCAATTCGATGTCATAAAAGACAACCACATTCTTATACAACTAACCAATAGAAAGCTTTGCTAGGACTAAGTGGATTCCTTCACCACCGGAGTGAGATAAATGATGTTAGAACCCGAATAAAGGACAATAATAATTTTCTTAAATCAAGTGTATAACTTAGGAAATATTCAAGTTCCAAATAAGAAAGTCACATGGAGATTTATAGTGTTTTCCCAAGGATATGATTTCTGAAACAAGAAAAGAAAAAGTTACCGTTTGGAAAAACAACTGGTATGAAGGTTCTTCACTAACTTTTTCTAAGGTCCATTAACCCGTGACATTTGAACAATCATCGATCCACTCCCCAAACCACCTACCTCAGGACACTCGAATTGACTTTTATACTCCTCTGGGAGCTCGATACCCTAGATTGTACCTCTTGAAATTCTTACCAAAGCTTCACGAAGGTTAAGAACCAAAGAAGTCAACAATGAAGTCCCTCCCTTATTCAGCTAAAGAAGGACAAATATGAAGACAAATAACCGACAGAATACTAAGAAGAGTCAAACGATGAAAGCACCTGCTATGGACGACGTCAACCGCCAAGCAAGTTCAGACGCTCTCAGCAGTTTTTAACATCCTTCTTCTAACTAGAAACCGGAGAGAGTCAAGTACACTAACTTGACGCATCCTGAGAACAACGCGTCCCCATCTGTGACCCTCGTAGGGAGACAATATCAGGAAGTGATATCGGCACCCACCCCCAAACACTGAGGAATGACAACCTAGACGAAGATCGTCAAGCTACTCAAGGAGAATGATACCTTCAAGTCAACTCCATCTGCGACTTTCAACAAGGCCGATTAAAATCCCTTTTTAAGGGGGGAAGACATACGCTACGTGTACCAGAAGATGTTAATAATCAGTTCCTTGCGCCTTAGCCTTGTAATATCTGGAAACAACCCACAAGACTAGAACCAAGACTGTACATCAGCGTCGATCGTCAAGTCAACCCCATCATCAATAATCTGAAACTCAGCACAGAAATTTATTGACAAAGAAAGCCTCGCAACATAAATTTGTCAAGATCTCACGTGGTGACCTTACTGAAGAAGCAACAACCTCGGAAGTATAACCAGCCTAAAACCCATGCCCTCGTACTCCCCTGTTACCCCACCTAGCAAATCTCGGGACGAGATTTATTTTAAGGGGGGAAGAGCTGTCACATCCCAAATTTTGAAACTAAGAAAAACTTAGTTTTACCAGACCCAAAATTTTTGAACCAACCAAAAAAAAAAAAAACTTTTTGAAATGTTTCACTGAGGATTGTATTTTCCTTCCCATTGCTATGTTTGACATTGTGTGGCTGCTCCTTTTTGTGTGTGTGTGACTTGTTTGTCTTGAATGCATCATCCTTGTGATTGTTGTGATCTTGTTGTGTGGTTGCTTGTGTGTATAATTAACCAGTGTGCTAGAGTAGTAAATTAAAAACACACTTGGCAACAAATTTGGAATGTGACTTAAGTTTTAAAACAAACTCCTCCAATTATTCAGCAAATAGAAATTAAGATCATGAGTTAAAGAAATGATCTTAATATATTAATCTATCTATCTCACTCTCTATTTCTCTCAAGCAAATATTTTCTTTATGAAATTAATTCCATGGATGAGGTAAAAAGATGACCATCTCCTTCTCATACCCCTCCCTTCTCAAAATTATAGAGTTACCACTTAAATTTTATCTAAACTATGAAATCCTATTTTATTCTTTTGATTCAATTCAAATGTGTTTGTTTCTGACAAACACAAATACAAAAGCTAATATATTTGTCAAGGAAGTTCCAAGAGTTCAAAAATAATATTTTGAACTTGCTTTAGAATTTCTAAAGGAGCAACATTTGAAACTGAGCAAAAATGCCCTAATCAAACCCTAGGAACAAATGTGGTTCCAAACATTTTATTTTGCCACTCCAAATTTTGTGGAGCTTCTTCATGCTAAGGGGAGTCTACTCAAATTTTTACATATTTTTCTAAAATGTTTTAGTGCCTCAATTAAATCACAGAAAGGCTACTGGTTTTAAAAAGAAATAAAAGAAATCAGGAAAAGGACTTAGTTGTGAGAGGGAAAAGTTCTGCCAGGGTTTTTTGGAAACGTGTCGTGGCCCTCCTGTAGCCGCAGCACGGCGTGGCGCCAGTGCCGTCGTGCTCCTCGTTCCCGCTCGACGCCGCTCGTCGCCAGGGCCCCCTCCCGCTCCTCCTGTCGTGTCGAGGTGAGCACGACGCCGTGCCGCCCTCGGCCCTGCTCCTCCGTGACCGGGTGCCCCTCCCCTCGCTGTCCCCAGCTCGCCCAACCGTGCGACCAGAGCACGCCGACGCAGACCGCGGCCATCCCTGCACTCCAGCTCGCACCGCACCGGACCCCCCCCCCTCCTCTCCTCTCCCCTGCGAGGAGATAAGAAGACCCCGGGCCACTCCTCTGCTCTCCCTGCCAGATAATTCTTCCTCTCCTTCTTTTTCTCCACCATGGCCGAACTCGAGCTCGATGTTGAAGCACGCATCGCCGTCGTTTAAGAACTCCCCGAGGCAAGCGACGACCACCACCAGCTCCGCCACGATCTCCTCTCCCTCCTCGTAGAAGGAATCGACCAGGGAAGCTGGGAATCGCCGTCGCCGTCCGCATCCTCTTCTTCACCGGCCGCCGCCTTTTCTTCAAGATCGTGAGCAGCTCCGTCCACCATTCCCCGCCATTTCTGCACCCCCGTGCTCCCCTTCCTCTGCTCTACTTATTGGACATCGCCGTTTCTTCCCAGGACCCCGGAGTCGCCGTCGCCGTTCCCGCCCGAAGCTCCAGCTCGCCGTGCTCGTTCGGGAGGAAGACGAAGGCATGCGTACCGCTTCGCCTCGCGTTTGGGCCGCTGGCTGGGCCGCGTTTTGCGCCGCACGGCCCGATCTGGGTCGGATCTGGCCCGTTTTCTTTTGTTTTCCAGTGGATCTATATCTATTTCATTTCCTGTTTAATTTACAGTGTAGTTTTAATTCTTTTGTGGTGGATCTATGTGTGCAATAATTTTGGTATAATATTTGTAGTGTTCATGTGTGTTTTCTTGAACATCTAGAACTGGCTGTTTGCAAAAATATGATGTTATGTGTGTCCTAAAATTAATCTTGTAAAAAGTATCTATTTCACTAAATATTCAATATCTAGAGTTTTATATATCCAAAATTTGCAAACTAAAATTCTATGGATAGCCTGAGGTGATACCTTTCTAGATCTGTTGATCTTGTATGCAAAAGAATTCTAAAACAAAAGTTCTACTCATTCTTGTAAACACACCAGTAGCACTTTGGTGATTTTTGTAGATTTTTGAGAGATGAATTTTGGAGTAAATCCAATTGGTCTGTCTTCTATATGTGCAGGAGAACATATCCCTAACTTGGTTCGAATTTAGGAGTCACTGATTGACTTTGGTGCTAATTATAAGGTTTAGGCCTTTTCTGCCTATTTTTATTAGACTTTATTAATTGTTGTATTATAATTTTATTGTTATAAATGTGTTTCCTAGCATGTGTAGGATGGTAGGCCACTGGTATGACATGTTCTTTTATTTTACTAGCATGTTAGGATAGCTACTTGTGGGTTATGTATTGTTAGGGTTTTATTCCCTAATAGTTGCTCTTATAGTAATAAAATTATTATTAGTCTTGTGTTGCTTGTTTTAAATTTCATCTTGTGTGCTAATATTAGCATGGTTGGTACTGTTATTGGTGTTTGCTAGACATATTGGTTGTTAGACATGTTGGTGTGATTAATATGTTGCCTTGCTTGTTAAACTAGGTTGCCTTTAAGTTGAATTACCAAGATTAATTGGTAGTTTAACTTTTGTCTGGAGTATTTCCTGATCAGAGAAAAGTGGTTACTAATTAGCTCTAATTGAGGATGCCTTGGTGCTCTATATTTTGGCATGTGTATGGTGTTATACTCCTGTGAGTATCATGCCCTAGTAAATATAGATTTAGTTCGTTGCTTGATTAAACTAGTGCTATGTTTGTGGCTTGAGTGATTAGTTTGATACTTGTGGTTTGTTCCTTGTTTGTATGCCACTTGTGGTTTGGTTTGCTTATTGCGTGTTGTTTTATTTTCATGTTGCGACGCTAGTTATAAACGCTACCGGAGTGGTATTTGGAAAGGATTTATCGAAGAAGGATGGGAGTTATTTCTTGATCAGTGCGGAGAAGTCCAAGAACATTATGCTGGAATCAGGCAAGCTACTCTCTGAGCTTGCACCCTAATACATGCATCCATTCTTATAACAGGATTTACTTTTAAGGCAAAGATTTTCTAAAAGCCCTTTTCAAAAAGTATATGGAAATTATTTTGCCACCCTATGTAGAAATATAAGATAAATTATAGGATGGGAAAAATAAAGATTGTTTTATTCAAAACCCCTTTGAAAACTCTGTGTAGCTATAGAGCACCGAGATGTTGGTGTTGAAGTGGAGAAAAGGAGAATGGTGGTTTTGATAAAACGCACATTGTGTCTTTGTACTTACGTCAATCAGCCAATACCCTGTGCGACCACATTTACCCACATATGGGAAAGGGCTTGGTCATATAGTTTGCTCATATTAGTATGGGATACCTTATCTACGGAGATGACTCCGTTATGCATGAGGGGATGGTTTGATGACCTACCCCCTGACCTGGGTCCTCGCTCAAACTCTATGAAAAGATAAGGAGGAGGATAGAAGGATGTCCCCTATACACCGCCAGACAAAACTATGAGTCCTCACACTTAGATCCCGACGGGCTGGGTTAAGTGTTGATGGAAAGTATCATATGGGCAGGTTCCTATACTAGCATGAGCAAAGGACAGACTAGGATCGGTGTCTCAACTTCGCATACACCTTGTATGGCGAGACGTGGCTGACACGATGAGTTACCGGATGGATGTGGGAAAAGCGTGCTACCTCTGCAGAGTGTAAAACTATTCGAATAGCCGAGTCCTCGGATATGGACAGTTGAGAGACCCTACTTTGACCATGTGCAAGTTTTGGAAAAGAATTGAGTTTTAAAAAGAAAAGGAAGTGGAGAATGACCCATACACCTATACCAACGGATCGGTATGAGGTTGTTGGGGACCATGAACCATGACGGGTTATGGTCTGAAAAAGGAGGAGTTTTGGAGAAACAGATAAAATGGTGATTTTCCGAGAAAATGTTTATTAAAGAGACTTCTTACCTTTTTCAACAAAGATGTCTTTTTGGAAAAAAAGTTTTAAAGAGACTTCTTACAAAGGCAGATTTATGGGAAAAGTTCTAAAAACCTTCTTTTTTTTATAAAGATGTAGAGGTTTCAAAACAAAGTTTTATTAAACAAAGGTCTATCCTTCCCTTTTCAACAAGGAAGTAGAGTTTTCAAAGCAAACGAAGTTTTATTTAAACAAATAAAAGAGTAGTATATGCTCATGTTGGGGTAGTTTGCGAGTACGTAAATGTACTCATGGCTGTGTCTGTCGGCCCAGTCAGGACCGGGGTACACACGGCCCACTCCCTACAGGCCTCGCCCGCAGGTAACTTCGGCAGAACGGCTGAGGACTAGGCTACCGCTTGGAGGGATCCTCGAGAGGCATCCCCTCTCGAGGCCTGAAGAGGACGCCAGGGCCTGAAGAGGACCCTGCGCTTCAAGAGACTCCCCAGGCACAGCCCGCCTGGAGAGGAGTCAGCAGAAAACCCCTCCACAGGCGACCACTGCCATGTGGAGACACTTCGCGGCTAAGCAAGCGCTGCAGGGCGCACATGGCCCCTGCAGCAGCCGCAGGGTGACGCGAGCACCCCAGTTGCCATTCTGGTGATAAAGGAGTCAACAAAGCCGCGCCGCCTGCGGCAGGACAGCCAGAACTTTCCCCTTTGGTGATAAAGAGGCTGGACGGCGCAACGCTCCAAGAGGATCGTCACCGTGGGCTCCACCACGGCCTCTGCTGCGCCAGCGAGCCGCCCTGCACCGCCTGCAACCTGTCGGCCACGGCGCGCTACTTTAGCACGGATGGACCGCGTCCATGGACGGACGAGCTGCGGTGGACTCCCGCTCCTCCATGCGACTGGCGTGTGGGAACCCACCAGCACGAGGACGGAGCCCGGGGCGCCTATAAAAGGAGCAGGAGCTCCCCCGTAGAAAGGGAGAAAGAAAGGGCCCAATCCCGCACGGGCACCCAGAACACATAGGATAGCCAACTGCCGAAGGAGGAAGACGACCATTGTGTCCCTCCCCAGGCACCAAGCTGCCTCAAGAGAACCTTCGGCAAGCTCGTTATCCTGTAACCTTCATAGTGCAATACAGACAAGCAGGAGTAGCGGTTTTACCTCCCCTCGAGGGCCGTGAACCTGGGTACGGGCTGGTGTCCATCTCTGGCGTGATTGTCCTCCTTTAGGCTCGGCGAGCATCGTCGTCGAGCCCCTCGAGTGTTGTTAGACCTCCGTGTTCAGTCCCCTCTTCGAACCTCACTTCAGGGCGAGACTACCCCTGTTACGTGGGAGTCACTCCTCGACATTTGGCGCGCCAGGTAGGGGGACTGAGGCGCGTCTTCGACCTCCAGCCTCCGCGCCATGATGGACACCCGCGCGACGCGCGCCAACCGGCGTACCTCTGAGAGAGCTCACACCGAGCCTGGCACTGCTCCCACCCGCGGCCGCCGTGGCCGCCCCCGCACGACCGAGCGCGCCGGCACCGGCCCGCGCGTGGAGGAGCCGGAGAGCGAAGAGCACCACGCAGGAGACCAGCGCGACGACGCGGACCTCTCCGAGCGCCGCGGTGACGCCGAGTCCCCGCACCCGTCCCGGCGCCAGAGCGTGTCCACGCAGGAGCACCACGAGCCCGCCCCGCACACAGCGCTGCTCATGGCCCAGGAGCTCCTCCGCTACCGGCCAAGTGCCGAGGCACACGACCAGTGGTTGGACCGCCTCCACCACCTCGTCGACATCGCAACCACACGCCCTGCTCCGTCGCGCTCCATCGTGCCCTCCGGCCCTGCAGGGACGGCAGCGCCAGGTGCGCCTCCACCGCCTCCAGGGCCGCCTCCGGCCGCGGCGCAGCGGGCTCCCTCCCATGCTTCCTCGCCGCACGACTGCCAAATCGTGCAGCGCACAGCGCCTGACGCACGCGTGGGCATGGAGCGACGTCGGGACCTCCAGAACCGCCTCGTCGAGGAGCTCGGTCAGGCGGGGCAGCAGAACCGCAGGGCCCTCCAAGGAGGAACGGCCACCTACGCCTCTGGCTGCATGGCCTTCACGCGCGCCCTGCGTCGTGTGGTCTGGCCGCAGAAGTTCAGGCCGGC
The DNA here is from genome assembly GCA_026929855.1 of Poa annua. Taxonomy (NCBI): domain Eukaryota; kingdom Viridiplantae; phylum Streptophyta; class Magnoliopsida; order Poales; family Poaceae; genus Poa; species Poa annua. The sequence continues at coordinate 21,971,563 of CM049439.1, read as the reverse complement.
GCTCCCCAAGGGTTTCGACGGGTCCACCAACCCTCTCGAGTTCCTGCAGCTCTACACCACTTCCATCCAGGCTGCAGGGGGCGACGATAAGGTCATGGCCAACTGGTTCTCCCACGCCCTCAGGGACTCCGCGCTGTCCTGGCTACTCAACCTGCCTGAGGACTCCATCGACTCCTGGGAGGAGCTCTGCAGGCAGTTCGTCGCCAACTTCAAGGGCACGTACGAGCGCGCACTCACCCACAACGACTTGCGCGCTGTGGTGCAGAAGAAGGATGAGACTCTTCGCAAGTACATCCAGCGCTTCAGCCAGGTGCGGAACAAGATTCCGAACATCCCCGACACCCAGGTGATCGCTGCCTTCCGCGAGGGCGTCACAAACCGCAGGATGCTCGAGAAGCTCGGCATCCACGACAAGCTCACCTCTGTGGTGAAGCTGTTCGATCTGGCGGACAAGTGCGCCAAGGCTGAAGAGGGACTCCTTTTCGTCAAGATGAGCGCCCGGGGGGACGACCCTGGCGAGGGGTCCAAGAGCCACAAGAAGAAGGAAGAGCCCAAGCGCAAGGCCACCGCGGTCCTCGCGGCAGAGCCTGACGCGAAGGGCTCCCGCAGGGGCTCCCCCGAGCGCGGCGACAAAGAGGTGGACCACCGCCCGTTCTGCGTCTACCACAACAGGCGTGGGCACGCTACAGACGACTGCTTCGACCTCAAGAGGCTGAGCAGGGAACGCGAGCGAGGAGAAGGCAGTGGAAGCCGCGGCAGAGGTCGCGGCTACCGCAGAGACGGCAGGGGTAGGCGTGATGGCGGCTACCAGAAGCCGTCGGGCACTCAAGCCAACGCCGCCGAGAAGAACAACAACCTCCCTGACGAGGAAGATGGAGGCTACCAGGCCCCGAGAGGCGCCATGGCCTGCATCCTCGGCGGGGCTCAAGCGCCCAAGTCGAACAATCAGTTCAAGCAGTTCGCCCGCGAACTCAACGCTGCGCTCCCGAGCACCGAGACCTCCAGACCCCTCAAGTGGTCCCAGTACACCATCGCCTTCGACGCCAAGGACCACCCCAAGTCGACCAAGACTGTTGGAACTCTCCCCCTGGTCTGCTCCCCCACCATCAACAACATCACCGTCTCCAAGACGCTCATCGATGGGGGAGCAGGCCTGAACGTCATCTCTGTCGAGACCTTCGAGACGCTTCAAGTGCCCTACGAGTGGCTCATGCCCTCCAGGCCGTTCACGGGCGTCACCAGTGGCTCTATCGAGCCTCTGGGGCAGGTCCGCCTCGCGGTCACTTTTGGCACGCAGAAGAACTATCGCACGGAGCTGATCGACTTCGATGTCGCCCACATCGGCTTGCCGTACAATGCCATCCTCGGCTACCCCGCCCTCGCAAAGTTCATGGCCGTCACGCATCACGCCTACAACATGGTCAAGATCCCCGGCAGCGCTGGCACCATTGCCATCCATGGTCATATCCTGGACGCTACGCGCGCCGTCGAGAGCGCCTACAAGGCAGCCGCTATGGCTTTCCCGGCTGACGAGGACATGGAGCCTCTCGAGAGGCCCAAGAAAAAGAAGCAGGTGTTCTCTCAGGAGCAAGCCGCCACGAAGAAGGTGCCGCTAGACACCACCAGCTTGGGGGCTGAAGGCTCGGGGGCTAGCGTCACCATAGGCGCCGCCCTGCCTCCCAAATAGGAAAGCGCGCTCGTCGCCTTCCTTCGGGCAAACTCTGACATGTTCGCGTGGACTCCGTCAGATATGTCCGGTGTACCAAGGGAGGTGATCGAGCACCACTTAGCCGTGTGTCCAGACGCACGCCCCGTCAAGCAAAAAGCACGTAAGCAAGCCCCCGAGAAGCAAGCTTTCATCGTCAAGGAAGTAGAGAAACTCAAGGCGGCGAATGTCGTCCGCGAAGTCGCGCACCCCACTTGGCTCTCCAACGGCGTGGTTGTTCCTAAGCCCGCTGGAGGAGGCCGACTCTGCATCGACTACACAGATGTCAACAAGGCCTGCCCCAAGGACCCATACCCCATGCCAAGGATAGACCAGATCGTGGACTCCACCGCTGGCTGTGACCTCCTCTGTTTTCTGGATGCCTTCTCTGGGTATCACCAGATCAAGATGGCTAAGGAGGACGAGGAGAAGACGGCATTCCTCACCCCTTGTGGTGTGTACTGTTACACATGCATGCCCTTTGGCCTGAAGAACGCTGGAGCCACCTTCCAGAGGCTCATGAGGATAGCCTTGGGGGCTCAGATGGGCAGAAATGCTGAGGCCTATGTCGACGACATCGTGGTCAAGTCTCGAGAGGGGGACACCCTCTTGAGGGATCTCGAGGAAACCTTCGCCAGCCTAAGAAAGGTGAACATCAAGCTCAACCCCGCCAAGTGCGTCTTCGGGGTCCCTTCAGGCAAACTCCTCGGATTCCTCGTGTCCCACCGTGGCATAGAGGCAAATCCTGACAAGATCAAGGCTATAGAGCAAATGCAGCCTCCCCGCCGACTCAAGGATATGCAGCGCTTGGCGGGCTGCATGGCCAGCCTTGGCCGTTTTATCTCCAAATTCGGCGAGAGAGCCCTGCCATTTTTCAAGATCATGAAGAGATCGGGCACGTTCAAGTGGACCCTTGAGGCGGATAAAGCCTTCGAGGACTTAAAGAAGTATCTGGCTAGCCCTCCAGTCTTGGTGGCCCCCAGGGCAGGCGAGCACCTGAAGCTGTACCTCTCAGCCACCCCTCAGACCGCAAGCGCCGTCTTGGTGGTCGAGAGGGAAGAGCCTGTCCTCCCCAAGAGGAGCACTGCAACTCCAAGCCCAGAACCCCCCGACAAAGGCCCCGTCAAGGGAGCAGCCTCCACAGACCCACTGCCAGGCCCACCGCCTCAAGTCGAGTCTGCCCCTCTCACCCCTGTCAAAATGCCTCTACAGGCAGATCTCGACAAGGGCCCTGAAGAGCCTCCGCACGGGGCTGGCGCTGCGCCACCTCAAGTAACCCTCGTCGAGCACCCCGTCTACTTCGTCAGCACAGTACTGCGGGACGCTCGCGAGCGGTATCCAATGCAGCAAAAGCTCCTCGTCGCGCTCCTCATCGCCTCCAGGAAGTTGAGACACTACTTCCAGGGCCACCCCATCACGGTGGTCACTGCTTTCCCCCTGGAGCAGATCCTGCGCAATCCCAACGCCACAGATCGTGTCGCGGGATGGAACATCGAGCTGCAGCCGTTCAACTTGCGCTTCGATACCACGAGGGTCATAAAAGGAAGAGCGTTGGCTGATTTCGTCGCCGAATGGACTGACCCAAGCCCCGAGGAGCCTCGAGAGGCAGAGGCCGAGCCCTCGGGAGACGCGGCGCCCAGCCACTGGACCATGCACTTCGATGGAGCCTTCGCTTGCCGCAATGGCGGAGCAGGCGTCGTCCTGACCTCGCCCAAAGGTGACAAGCTATATTACGCCATCCAGCTGTGCTTCACTATCGACAAGATCTCCAACAACATCGCCGAATACGAAGGCCTCCTCGCCGGCTTAAGGGCCGCCATCGCTCTAGGCGTCAAGCACCTACTCGTCAAGGGAGACTCACAGCTGCTCGTCAACTTCTCCAACAAGAGCTACACGCCGAAAGACGACCACATGGCCGCATACCTCGAAGAGGTCCGCAAGCTCGAGAAGCACTTCAGGGGCATGGAGCTCATGCACATCCCGAGAAAAGAAAACCAGGAGGCTGACGACATCGCCAAGCGAGCCTCGCGGCGGCAACCCCAGCAGGCCGGTGTCTTCGAAGAAAGGCTCGCCAAGGCATCCATCAAGCAGCCTCGCGAGGCCGCAGCCGCAAGCACAGGCGAAGCGCTCCCACCACCTCCTGAGTCTGGGGCGCCTGATTGCGGTCCCAGCACAGGGGAGCGTCTGCTGCTGACGGCAACCCACCAGGCCTCAGGCTGGATTGACGAGCTCAAGGACTACTTGGTGAAAGGAATCCTCCCTGAAGAAGATGCTGACGCAGAGCGGGTCGCACGACAAGCAAAATCATACTGCATCCTCGAGGAGAACCTCTACCGCAAGCGCCCAAATGGTGTCGCCCTCAAATGCGTCCCTCCTGAAGAAGGCCGAGAGCTGATCAAGGACATCCACAGCGGGGAATGCGGCCACCACTCATGTGCGCGCACCCTCACAGGCAAGGTCTTCAGGAGCGGCTTCTACTGGCCTCAGGTGCTTCAGGATGCGGTCGCCATCGTGCAAACCTGTGACGCCTGCCAATTCCACGCCAAGCAAATCCATCAGCCGGCCCTGGAGCTCCAGACCATCCCGCTCTCCTGGCCGTTCGCGGTCTGGGGGCTGGACATCCTGGGCCCCTTCCCGAGGTCGCAAGGGGGCTACCGTTTCCTCTTCGTGGCCATCGACAAGTTCACCAAATGGACCGAAGCTGAGCCAGTGCGCACCATACCAGCGGGGGCCGCGGTGAAATTCATCAGAAGCTTGGTCTGCCGCTTCGGCGTGCCCAACCGCATCATCACCGACAACGGCTCGCAATTCACCAGTGGTGTCTTCCGAGCCTACTGCGACAAGCTTGGCATCAAGGTCTGCTTCGCCTCGGTAGCTCACCCACGCAGCAACGGTCAGGCCGAGCGAGCAAACGCAGAAGTCCTCAAGGGCCTCAAGACCAGGAGCTTCAACATCCTCAAGGGCCACGGCAAGGGTTGGATCGACGAGCTCCCCTCCGTGCTCTGGTCCATACGCACAACTTCCTCAAGGCCTACAGGCGAAACGCCATTCGCCCTGGTCTACGGGGCTGAGGCAGTCCTTCCTGCGGAAATCAAGCATGGATCGCCACGGGTCCTTGCCTTCAACGAGGACACCCAGGAGGGCCTCCACAACGATGACCTGCTGTTCCTCGAGGGACTGCGCCTTCAGGCCGCCCTCAGGGCGGCGGGGGTACCAGCAAGACTTGCGACGCTACCACAGCCGCCATGTGCGCTCACGCACCCTTGAGGCGGGCGACCTCGTCCTCAGGCGAATCCTCTCCAGGGAGGGTCTCCACAAGCTCTCGCCGATGTGGGAAGGCCCCTACAGGGTCTCCCATGTCGCCAGGCCTGGCGCAGTACGCCTCGAGACCGAAGACGGCATCCCCGTCAAGAACCCGTGGAACATCGCGCACCTGCGCAAGTTCTACCCGTGATCACATTCACGCCAGGCAATTTTTGTCTCTAGAGGGAAGCTCACGGCTTCACCTCCAAGCTTCTCAAAGCTTCTCCCGAGGCCCAGTCCTCCGAGCTCTCCTGCAAATGAGCCCCCGCAGGCCGCAGTGAACCTCTGCCACTAATGGGTGGTCCCCATGCCTCGACATGGAAGGAACGTTAGCTTGGCAAACCCAAGTGTAATGAACCCATTTTCGTTCCAAGTGAACTTTGCGCTCAGGCGCCATTTTCGTTCCTAAGTGAACTATGCGCTACGGCGCCGCTATGTAATATTTTGGTGGTGAGTTTTATTCCAGCTTTATTTCCTTTGTTGAAAATGGGCACTTATATCTCTCCACATGCGCACCTCGCGAGCGGGGGCTGAGTACGGTGCCAGTGCCTCAAATGACACACCAGCAGCACCGCAAAACCCAAGGCTCCGAGCTCTGGCTGGAGGGCAGGCCCTCACAAACACGCCATCTCTACAAAGGACCTTGGTACTCTCTCTCCTCGCAAGGAACGCCTGAGGGGACCTATAAGCGCGCATTAGTCCCTTGTACCGTGCACAAGCGTTTGGGTTCTCCCCTCTGACATCTACAGAGAACAAGCGTCTCTACAAGCCTGAGGAGGCAGCAGGGAAAAACCCTTGAAGAGGACCTCCTCGCCAGGCTAAAAAGCCTCTACAGGGCAAAAGCCTCGAGAAGCTAAGTCCCGCTTCTGCAACTCGAGAGCCTTTTCTCTCCAAACGAACGTTTGTCCCTCGAGCGATTTCGTTCTCCCTTACGATTCATGGACTACTCGCACGTCAAGGGGGAGCACTTGGGCATCGCGACTCAGGGCTCTTACCTCTCCAAGCCTTAAACTCCCCCCGGCCTTGCTGAGTCATTGCTCTAGCATACCGCAGCGGCGGAGTCATAGTGCGAAGAGACGGGTCCTAGCGACGCAGAGAAAACATAGACATGAAAGTAAAGCAGAAAAGGCCTCTCGAGGGACAAACAAGCTAGCATAAATGAACTTAAAGAGGTATATTACAGGCCCAAAACATGCAAAGTCTGAATATAAGAAATTGTCTCAGATACAAGCGCACAAAGGCGCGACAAGCAAGGCTCAGGCGGAGTCCGCGCCAGCACGCTCCTCTTCAGCGTCTTCCTCCTCGGCAGGGGCGTCCTCCTCCTCGCTGTCCTCCACAGCCACCTCCGCACGCTTGAAGCGGTTGCAGAAGGCCTCCACTTGCTCGCGGAGGGCGTTGGAGACGTGCAGGACCTCTCCGGCCGGGCGCGCCTCGGTCACCGTGGAGAGGTCGAAGCTGGGCGTAAGGAGCTTGAGGTTGGTGAAGATGCGGTCGACCACCACCTCCAGAAGCTGGCGGCTCTCGAGCTCTATCACCTCGCGGAGGTCGCCGGCGGGGCCCTCGAGGGCCGTGAAGAGCTGGTCGAAGTAGACCAGGTACATCGCGGCATCACCGCGACCGCGAGCCTCGGTAAGCGGCGCTTCTGCGCCGAGCTGGGCCGCGAGCTCGTTGCCTCTCGCTACCAGCGCCTGGAACATGCGGTCCCGCTGCTTCGCGAGTACGAGAGCCGCCTGCGCGGTGTCCACGGCCTCCGTCACCTGCTTGGCTGCAGAGCCCGCCTGCCCCTCCACGTCCTTGACGAGGGCGTCCAGCTCCAGGGCGGCAGCCCGGCGGCCCTCTTCAGCCTGGCGGTAGGCATCCTTGGCGCGCTGGAGGCGGACCTCAAGCTTGGAGTTGGCCTTCTCAAGCTCCGCGATCTGCTTGGCGTCAGCAGTGTGCTTGGCCTTGAAGCGGTCCTCTTGCTTCTTGGCCTTGTCGCGGAACTCCTGGGAGATGGTCCGCCTGAAGTCTTTCTCGCGCTCCGCGAGGGCGGCCTCCGCCTCCTTTTTCTTCTCAGCGAACCGCAGCTGGAAGCGCTCCAGGGTTTGCCGCTGGGCGGTGACGTTATCATCATGCCGCTGGAGCGCTTGGGCCAGGTCCCCCTCACGCGCCTCGAGCTCTACCCGCTTGGTGGCCAGCTCGCCCTCCGCCTGGAGCCGCTGCTCGTCGCGCTGCTCCACGTCTTTCTCCCTGAAGGCCAGCTGCCGCTCTCGCTCGGCTAAGCTCTTGCGGTCCTCCTCCAGGGTCTCCTGCGCAGCCCGGTGGGCGGAGAGGAGCTGTGACTCCAGCTGGGAGACCTCGCGGCGCTTCTGCTCCAGCGAGCCCTCCATAGCCGCGCGCTCAGCCTTCACCTTCGCGAGGAGATCGGCGACCGCATCGCGCGCGTCCTGGAGGGGGGCAAGGAGCTCGTCTGCGTCGCGGGCGGCTCCCTCTCGGACCTCCTTGGCAAAGCGAATGGCCTCCTCACGGGCGGCCTGGAGCGCCTGATCCTCCTGGCGCCGGGTCTCAACCGCGGCATGGAAGCGCCTCCAGGCCTCCGCGAGCTCGTCGCGTTGCTGAGCAAGTTGGGCGTCCTCAAAGGCGAGCTGCGCCTCCAGGCCCTCCAGAGACTCCCTCACCACGCCGAAGGCCACCGCGCGGTGTCCCTTGCTCCAGTCCCAGCCGCTCAGGACCAGGCCGCGTTGCGAGGAGGGCCCGGCCCCGGCGTCGAACCTTGAGGATGAGGCCTCTGGGCGTGCCTGGGGGCTAGGCTGCTCCCGGTCCTCCGCCGCACCCAGGATGGTCTCGCCGCCCTCGTCGCCTGGTCGCGTCGCCTCTTGCGCCTCGCCCCCCGCTGTGGGGCGTGGCGGAGAAGGGGGAGCTTCCCCTGCGGAAGCGCCCGCGCTTGGCGGGCCCTGATCTGCCTCGGCCTCTGGTTGCGCGGGAGGCGTAGCCGTGCGAGGTGGGGTGGTCTCGCGTGCCGGAGTCGGCTCGCGCGGCGGCGTAGCCGCGTGAGGCGGTGCGGGAGCTCGAGGAGGGGTGGCCGACCGCTCTTCCTGCACCTCCACCTCTAAGGGCACGGGGGACGGTGCAGCGGCCTCCGCCTGAGGCGCTGCTGCCTCCGCCAGGAGCTCAGTTGCCTCCGACTGAGGCGCCTCTTCGGCTGGGCCTGCCGTGGCCATCTTCCCAGGCCTCGCGGCCTCTCCAGCCGCGGCCTCAGCCGCGGCTCCCTTCACCTCCGCTGCCTTGCGAAGCCTACGGCGTTTCGCAGGCACTAGGTCGCTGAAAGAACCGGGGGGCGAGTGTCAGAAATGTGAGAAGAAGAGTGCAATAATCAAGCGTTTAGTAATTAAAGGAACTTACCTGGACCGCTTGGCCCCGGTGTCAACCCACGCCAAGCCTGGCGAGCGCCAGGAGGGCTTGGGCCTGGCGTCTGGCCTCTCCAGAGGCGCCTCGGCTTTCCTCTTAGAAGGAACGTCGGAGGGCCTCGCTCCAGGCCCGTCGCAGGCCGCCTTGGACCGGGGCTCGCGACGCCCCAGCAAGGACTCCTCGTCAGAGGCCTCCCCTGCAGACACCTCCTCCTCCGCGCGACGCGTGGGCGCCCCCGCGAAGGCGCCTTCGTCGTCACCCGACGAGATGTCGCAAATCTCGCCCGCGTGGGGCCGGGCCCTCGAAGAGGCCTCCTCGCCCCCCGCGTCCTCCTCCTCGCCCGCCGCGTCCTCCTCCCCGCCAGCCGCGGCTTCCTCCTCGCCTTGTCCGGCTCCTGAGGCGGAGGGCGTCTCTGCCTCCTCCGCATCATGCACCACAGGCACGGGCACCACCTTCCGCGCCGGGCCCGCCGGAGTGTACGGAGGAACCCCCTCCAGAACGGCCAAACGCTCGGTCATGTTGTACTGGTGCAGAGGCCTGAGGGAGATCGGGAGTTCCTCCATGGCGGGCACCGCGGGGTTGATGAAGAGCGCGGACAGGACGTTGTCGACGGCGTCCTTGTCGTTGTCCTCGCGATGAAGCCGCATCTTGTCATTGGGGCCGGAATACATCCACATCGGCATCGCGTGCGCCTGGAGTGGGGCGAGGCGGCGCGTCACGAAGTCCGCCACGACGATCTGCCCCGTGAGGCCTTCCTCCCGGAGGTAGCTCAGGCGGCCCGACAACATCACGTTCTGCGCGCCGCAGAAGGTGGCCTTGCCCCAGTGCGAGTTCTTCACGGGCGGCGCGTCAGGGACCTCAAGGAAGGCGCTTGGCTGCTCCACGCCAACGAAGAACCACCGCTGGCGGAAGTCGTCCACCTTCTTCGTCACGGAGGTGATGGCCTTGCCCTCGCTCCACGACATGGGGATGTAGACGCTCCCCATGCCGTCCACGATGCGGAAGGAGACGCATCCTGAGCGCTCGTTCTTCGCCGTGCTCCGGAGCGCGTAGAAGCACCGGAAGAGCTCCACCGTGGGCTCCACGCCTAGGTACGCCTCGCAGAGGTAGGCGAAGACGGCGAGGATCAGCACCGAGTTGGGGTGGAGGTGCAGCAGTTGGATCTGGTAGAAGGCCAGCACCGCCTCCAGGAACGGAGAGAAGGGCGGCACCAGGCCCGCCGAGACGCAGTGCTGGAAGACGGGGAAAAACCCTCGCGGGCGTTTCCCGTGCGCCGCAGGCTTGAGTGCGGTGGCGCCATGCTCGTTGGTCCGGTCCGCCACCAGGAAGCGGACCTTCTCGAGCGCCTTGTCGTTGACGCGCACGCCCAACAGTGCCGCGCCGTACGCGGCCTCAGCGGGCGCTGCTTGCGATGAAGACCCCGCGGCCGCCTTGCCCTTGTTCTTCGGCGGAGTCATCGTCGGAGGGAAGAAGGGAGCGGCGCGAGGGGAAGTTGGAGGAATCGGAGAAAAGGGCGCCGGATTGCAGGAGCGGAGAGCTCTGTGCGGTTGGCGTCTGCGAGAAGGAGTGGGAGTAGTAACGGCTCCCTGCTCCGGCGCCGGGGTTTTTATGTCTCGTCAAGGAGCGGTTACCGGGGCGTGGTGGGACCCCCCACGACGCACGTCCCGTATCGTGCGCAACCGTTGCTCGCCGGCGTGACGCGTGGCTCGGCCCGGCCTGCAGATGTTGCCCCACGACGCTTCGCCTAGACCCAACGGGCCTCGTCGTGCCCATCGTGGGCCTGGGGGCTACTGTCGGCCCAGTCAGGACCGGGGTACACACGGCCCACTCCCTACAGGCCTCGCCCGCAGGTAACTTCGGCAGAACGGCTGAGGACTAGGCTACCGCTTGGAGGGATCCTCGAGAGGCATCCCCTCTCGAGGCCTGAAGAGGACGCCAGGGCCTGAAGAGGACCCTGCGCTTCAAGAGACTCCCCAGGCACAGCCCGCCTGGAGAGGAGTCAGCAGAAAACCCCTCCACAGGCGACCACTGCCCTGTGGAGACACTTCGCGGCTAAGCAAGCGCTGCAGGGCGCACATGGCCCCTGCAGCAGCCGCAGGGTGACGCGAGCACCCCAGTTGCCATTCTGGTGATAAAGGAGTCAACAAAGCCGCGCCGCCTGCGGCAGGACAGCCAGAACTTTCCCCTTTGGTGATAAAGAGGCTGGACGGCGCAACGCTCCAAGAGGATCGTCACCGTGGGCTCCACCACGGCCTCTGCTGCGCCAGCGAGCCGCCCTGCACCGCCTGCAACCTGTCGGCCACGGCGCGCTACTTTAGCACGGATGGACCGCGTCCATGGACGGACGAGCTGCGGTGGACTCCCGCTCCTCCATGCGACTGGCGTTTGGGAACCCACCAGCACGAGGACGGAGCCCGGGGCGCCTATAAAAGGAGCAGGAGCTCCCCCGTAGAAAGGGAGAAAGAAAGGGCCCAATCCCGCACGGGCACCCAGAACACATAGGATAGCCAACTGCCGAAGGAGGAAGACGACCATTGTGTCCCTCCCCAGGCACCAAGCTGCCTCAAGAGAACCTTCGGCAAGCTCGTTATCCTGTAACCTTCATAGTGCAATACAGACAAGCAGGAGTAGCGGTTTTACCTCCCCTCGAGGGCCGTGAACCTGGGTACGGGCTGGTGTCCATCTCTGGCGTGATTGTCCTCCTTTAGGCTCGGCGAGCATCGTCGTCGAGCCCCTCGAGTGTTGTTAGACCTCCGTGTTCAGTCCCCTCTTCGAACCTCACTTCAGGGCGAGACTACCCCTGTTACGTGGGAGTCACTCCTCGACAGTGTCCCTGGATATTCCCATGTGCAGAGTTCAAGAAGAAGTATGCTGAAGACCGAGAGACCGATGACGTCTTTGCGAACTAGGGCGCTTCTCAGTCAGCTGCCTGTCGGGTCGTGGTTATAATTTGAGGTCTACTACGCCCTAGCTTCCGCTGATTATCTTGGTTGGCCCATGAAGGCACCTATGTAAGACTTGGTCTAAATGACCATTTATGTAAGACTTTAATTCAGTACTGTAATGGATGTAAACTTTGGTATTCAGTTCGGATTATGTGCAACGACAGACTGATCACGGGATCGTTGTGTTATGCATAATCGGGTATTTCGGACGGCTAGTCCGGGGTCCCCACAGGAACGAAAAGGTTCATTACACTTGGGTTTGCCAAGCCAACGTTCCTTCCATGTCGAGGCATGGGGACCACCTATGAGTGGCTGAGACTCTCTGCGGCCTGCTGTGGCTCATTAGCAGGAGAGCTCGTAGGGCTGACCCTCGGGAGGAGCTTTGTGAAGCTTGGAGGTGAATGTGGGCACCCCGGACTAGCTGTCCGAAATACCCGATTATGCTTAACACAACGATCCCGTGATCAGTCTGTCGTTGCACATAATCCGAACTGAATACCAAAGTTTACATCCATTACAATACCGAATTAAAGTCTTACATAAACGGTCATTTAGACCTAGTCTTACATAGGTGCCTTCATGGGCCAAACCAAAATAATCAGCGGAACTAAGGCGTAGTAGACATCAAATCCTAGCGATGACCCGACAGGCAGTCGACTTATGAAGATCCTCAGTTGGCATAGATGTCACCATACTCCTCCTGGGCGTAGTGCTCCTCGAAGTCTGGCTACGACAATAGCCAGGGACAAAACTGGTATGAGTACATTTGAATGTACTCGCAAACTACTCCAACATGAGTGCACTAGTCTCATTTTTATTTCATACTTTTATTTATGTCAAACTACTCCAACACGAGTGCACTAGTCTCATTTTTATTTCATACTTTTATTTATGTCAAACTTTTCTATATCTTTGCTGAAGAAGATAAGAAGATTATAACTACTCTTAATATCTCAGTTTTATTAGTTTTCTCCAAAACTCCTCCTTTTCCGACCATAAACCATCATGGTACATAATCTCCAACAACCTCATACCGATCCGTTGGTATAGGTGTATGGAACGGTCTCCACCTCCTTTTCTTTTTAGAACTCAAACCTTTTTCCAAAACTTGCACATGGTCAAAGTAGGGCCTCTCAACTGTCCATATCCGAGGACTCGGCTATTCGAATAGTTTTAACCCTCTGCAGAGGTAGCACGCTTTTCCCACACCCATCCGATAACTCATCGTGTCAGCCACGTCTCGCCATACCAGGTGCATGCGAAGTTGAGTCACCGACCCTAGTCTGTCCTTTGCTCATGCTAGTATAGGATCCTGCCCATATGATACTTTCCATCGACACTTAACCCAGCCCGTCGGAATCTAAGTGTGAGGACTCATAGGTTTTATCTGGCGGTGTATAGGGGACATCCTTCTATCCTCCTCCTTATCTACTCATAGAGTTTTGAGCGAGGACCCAGGTCAGGGGTAGGTCATCAAACCATCCCCTCATGCATAACGGAGTCATCTCCGTTGATGAGGTATCCCATACTAATATGAGCAAACTATATGACTAAGCCCTTTCCCATATGTGGGTAAATGTGGTCGCACAGAGTATCGGCTGATTGACGTAAGTACAAAGACACAATGTGCGTTTTATCAAAACCACCATTCTCCTTTTCTTCAATTCATCACCACATCTTGGTGCTTCATAGCCACACGAGGTTTCAAAGGAGTTTTGAATAAAACAATCTTTATTTTTCCCATCCTATAATTTATCATATATTTCTACATAGGGTGGCAAAATAATTTCCATATACTTTTTGAAAAGATTTTATAAAACCCTTTGCTTTAAAATGACTTTGTAAAAATAGATGCATGTATTAGGGTGCAAGCTCAGAGAATAGCTTGCCTTGCTCGGCAAAGTGATCCTGGTCTTGATCTTCAGGTTCCACAAATCCTTCCTCCTCGATATATCCGGCAACGTTCTCGTCTAATACACAATCAAGCAATACAAACAATCACTAACCTACTCAATCAGTCACCACAACAATACAATCTCAACTACTCTAAATAGCCACTTCATATATCAAACAATACAATTTGGTTTCAATTTAATTGAATTAGTCATTATTCATTTATATCTTAATTAGGGCAGAAACTAGTTAAACATGTTTAATTACATAACTTAAATTCTGTTGGTCACAAAAATACAAACTAAATTTCTACAGAAAGCTATTGATGTGTGGAAGACAACACAATTGGATTTGGGTCAATTGGAGTTACCAAACTTCCTACATAATGGTTCCAATCCAGAAGCTTACTAATCAAGTTTTAGCTACTAATTAAGTTCTGGTGATCTAAAAATTAAATCCTCTTAGGGGTAACTAACCATGACTAAATGTGATCCAATAAAATTGGTCTTAACTCATTTGGACTAACAGGGTATCAGAAACAAACAAGTTTAGATTTTAAACCCTATTTGGCATTTTTAATACTATATTTTTATTATTTATCCAAATAAGGTGAAACCAATTGGGTTAGTTAGATAATTTCATAAGCTTTCCAGAACATTTTGATTTGATTTATTTGGAGGTATAAATCTCGAGATATTGAATTTCAAAGTTTGAATCCAGTACTGGAATTTCCAGAGAAATTAAATAAGAAAAATGGTTCTGTCTGGATAATGTTGAAAACACTGACGGGTGGGGTCCACTCGTCAGCGTCTCAACTGAAAACAGTGCGCGCGCTGGAAATGTTTAAAAGCCTGACGTGTGGGGCCCGCGGTTCAGTGACTTAAAGCGCGAAGCGGTATGTTACCGTGGATCTAAGATCCAACGGCCGAGGATTGAACACGCCGGCGACGACCTAAAACGGGCGGCGCCGTGGCTCCGGCGACGGCGAGGTCGACGGTTTGCTCACCTAGGGGGCTCGGGAAGACGCGCGGGTGATGCAGATCGACGACGGCGACTCGGGGAAGCTTGCTGGACGAACGGCGCGTGCTGGGGCGGCTCCAATCGATGGCGGCGAGCAGCTCCTCTTCCGCGGCCGTGCTCCAACTCCGGCGAGGCTCCTGCGTTGATCCTGTGCACGAACCAGAGGGGAAAAAGGGGCGGGTGAGTGAGGTGGTAATGGAGAAGGGGGTGCGGGCCAGAGAGAAGAGAAAGGGAGGGTAGCACGGCTCGGCCGTGGTCGTCGTCTACCTCGGGCACGGCGAGCTCGAGGGTGGCCACAGGCGGCTGAGGCTTCGCGGTTATGGCTCCGCCCTCCTGGCGGTGCACGAGAGGGGGTGGTGGAGCAAGGGAGAGGCGGGGGTGTGGTGTGGAGAAAACGGGAGGGCGCGGGGTTGCTTATAAGGCCGGAGCTCGGTCCATGGTGGACGGGGTGTTGGGGCGGTCCAGGGGTTGGCCGGGCTCGCCATAGAGGCGGTGGGGGTGCGGCTATGGTGTCGGGAGGGAGAGGGGCACGGCGGCGACGTGGAGGCGAGCGGTGCGTGCTCGGGTGGGGGACGGCCGTGAGGGCGCTCGGGCGGCGCACGACGTGCTCTGTGCGTCGCGGGTGCTGCGGGTGCGGGCTGCTGCGGTGCGTCTTGCTGCGCTGAGAGGGAGCAGGGAGGTGAGGGAGAGAGGGGGGGCCTGGCGCGGCTAGCACGGCTCGACACCGTCGTGGCCACAGTGCCGACCACGGCGACGTGCGCGCGGCTGCTTTCCCCTGCGTTCCTCCTCGACCCCGGCCCGATTCCTCCGTTCCCGTGAGCGCGGCGAAGAGAGTGGAGCGAGGGAGATCGAAGGGAGGCGGCGGCTTGCACCAATTCGATCGGAATCGATCGAATCGATCAAGGATTTGGGGCGGTTTGGGAAGAACAGGGTGGTGATCACCATGTGTTCGATGAAATGCTTGAACCAGAAATAATTTCCAATTTTTGAATTTTATTTTCATAATTTGCTTCACACATGTTTGTCAAGATTTGTTGTGCTATTCGATTATTTATGGAGCAAGTGCAACATAGCACATTTTGTGGTTTGAATAGGATAAAGAAAGAATATAATTTAAATTTAGATTTTTGAAATTAATATTTGGAGAGGGAAAAATGGTGGGAATAAAGTGGGAGTGTTAACATGTCACTCCACTGAATTTGGTTTGAAAGAAAATAGTTTCCCACTTTGAGAAATAGGGTGACAATTGTCACATTGTTTTTATTGTTTTAATGTTTTGTTTTGTTTATTTTCTTTTCTTCAAGTTTTTAATTAGAGCTAACAAACAACACATTCACAAGAAATACTTATCACAAGCAACAATAAGACATCAACACACATTAGTTCATAAAAGTTTTTGTTGGCCCACATTTTTGGATATAATATTTCATAATATTAATTTGGGATGTTACAGATCCTTCCCCCCTTAAAATAAATCTCGTCCCGAGATTTGCTAGGTTTGAGCACTAAAGAGGTTTGGGAATTCGCTTCTAAGATAGTCTTCGCGTTCCCAAGTTGCTTCATCTTCCGAATGGTTAGTCCACTGGACCTTGTAGAACTTGATCGCGCGCCTTCGGGTAAGACGAACATCTTCGTCGAGAATCTTGATGGGTCTCTCACGATAAGTCAGATCTTGATTCAAGTCGATGGAATGGTGGTCGATGTTTTTGAAAACATCAGGCTGGTCAGGAACTTCAAGACATTTCCGGAGCAAGGAAATGTGGAAGACATCGTGATAATCTGCTAACTCTCGAGGCAACTCCAATTGATAAGACACTTCTCCTCGACGGGAAATGATCTTAAAGGGTCCAATATATCTTGGTGCCAATTTTCCCTTGACATGAAAACGCTGCATTCCTTTAAGGGGTGTCACTCGGAGATAGACATAATCTCCGATACTGAAGGTGACATCACGACGCTTGGGATCAGCGTAACTCTTCTGACGGGATTGGGCAGTTTTAAGACGCTCGCGGATAAGTTGGACTTGTTCCTCAGCCTCACGGAGGGTATCTGGTCCAAACAGTTTGCCTTCTCCGGTGTCGGACCAATTCAGGGGCGTACGACACTTCCTGCCGTATAGGGCTTCAAAAGGGGCCATTTGTAGACTAGACTGGTAACTATTGTTGTAGGAGAACTCTGCAAATGGAAGACAATCTTCCCACTTGGATCCATAGGATAGAACACATGCGCGAAGCATGTCTTCTAATATCTGGTTCACTCTCTCAGTTTGGCCTCCGGTCTGGGGATGATAAGCTGTGCTAAATGCTAGCTTGGTTCCGAGGGCTTCGTGTAGGGCTTTCCAGAACCTTGAGGTGAATTGTGTGCCTCTATCCGATACAATCCTCTTAGGCACACCATGCAGGCTTACTATTCTGGAAATATACAGGTCTGCTAACTGATTTCCCCGATAGGTGGTGTTGACGGGAATAAAATGGGCAACCTTGGTTAGTCTATCAACGATGACCCAAATTGAGTTATGGCCTCGGTTGGATCTTGGAAGTCCGGTGATAAAATCCATTCCAATCTCATCCCACTTCCACTCGGGAATTTTCAAGGGTTGAAGCAATCCAGCGGGTCGCTGATGTTCAGCCTTGACTCGCTGACAGATATCACACTTGGCCACAAAAACACCAATCTCTCGCTTCATTCCGTGCCACCAAAATCTTTCATGAAGGTCTTGGTACATTTTGGTTCCGCCGGGGTGGATTGAATAGGGGGTCTCGTGGGCTTCCTTTAGGATTAACTCCTTAAGTTCCGTGACATTGGGGACACAGATACGACCATTGAATCTCAACACTCCTTCAGCATCTTCGGTAAAACCAGGCGCTTTACTGAGAGAAATCTTCTTCTTAATTCCTTCTATGCTCTCATGACCTTTCTGGGCTTCCTTGATTTGATCTATCAGGGTTGGGGCTAACTCTAAATTGGCAAGATAACCGCGGCTAACAAGCTCTAGTCCAAAATCTTTGAACTCTTTGAACAGGGCTGGTTGTTCGGCTTGGATCAGGGCACTCAGGGTGCAGGGTTTGCGACTAAGGGCATCAGCAACTACATTAGCCTTTCCAGGGTGATAATGGATACCGATATCATAATCCTTGATTAATTCCATCCACCTTCTCTGTCGCAGATTTAACTCCTTCTGGGTGAAGATATACTTCAAGCTCTTATGATCCGTATAGATCTCGCAACGATGTCCCGCAAGATAGGAGCGCCACGTCTTCAGAGCAAGAACAACAGCGGCTAACTCCAGGTCATGGGTTGGGTAGTTCTCTTCATGTGGTCGCAACTGCCGAGACAGATACGACACCACTTTGCCTTCTTGCATCAGAACGCAACCAAGTCCGAGGCGTGATGCATCGCAATACACGTCGAAACTCTTGGTGACGTCTGGCATAATCAGGACAGGGGTTGAGGTCAATCTCTTCTTCAATTCCTGGAAACTCTCTTCACACTTCAGAGTCCATTCAAACTTCTTGTCCTTTTTCAGCAGTTGGGTCAGGGGTTTGGCTATACTGGAGAATCCTTCAACGAACTTGCGGTAGTAACCCGCTAGTCTGAGAAAGCTTCGGATTTCAGTCACACTAGTTGGGGCTTCCCAGTTCACAATGGCTTGGATCTTCTCTGGGTCAACAGAAATTCCTCCCGCAGACACAACATGTCCGAGAAATGCTACTTCACTGAGCCAAAACTCACACTTGCTAAGCTTGGCATACAACTGGTGTTCTCGGAGGGTTGCTAAAACTAGACGCAGGTGTTCAGCATGCTCTTCTTCGGTTTTGGAGTAAATAAGGATGTCATCGAGGAAAACTACCACGAACTTGTCAAGATACTCCATGAAGATCTTGTTCATGAGGTTCATAAAATAGGCTGGGGCATTGGTGTGGGGACCCCGGACTAGCTGTCCGAAATACCCTTGTGCCTACAACATCAGCGATCCCGTGATCAGTCTGTCGCTGAGCACAATCGAACTGGTATCAAAAGAACATCCATAATTACCGAATGAATTACTTACTTGATTGAAGCCATAATCTTTAATAAGTTATTGCAGCGGAAAAACACCAATCAACGTGGGGCCCGAGTCATTTGCCAAGACACCTACAGGCAGCTGACTGGGAAGACGGCCTAGTTCGCACAGACGTCATCGGTCTCTCGGTCTTCATCTTGCTTCTTCTTGAACTCTGGACATGGGAATATCCAGGGACACAGCCATGAGTACATTTACGTACTCGCAAACTACCCCAACATGGGCATGCGCTATTCTTTTATTTGTTTAAATAAAACTTTGTTTGCCTTGAAAAACTCTATATCTTTATTGAAAAAGGAAAGAAGGTCTTCAGAACTTTTCCCATAAATCTGCCTTTGTAAGGAGTCTCTTTAAAACTTTTTCCCAAAAGGGGCATCTTTGTTGATAAAGGTAAGAAGTCTCTTTAATAAACATTTTATCGAAAAATCACCATTTTATCTGTTTCTCCAAAACTCCTCCTTTTCCTGACCATAAACCGTCATGATACATATTCTCCAACAACCTCATACCGATCCGTTGGTATAGGTGTATGGAACATTCTCCACTTCATTTTCTTTTTAAAACTCAAATCTTTTCCAAAACTTGCACATGGTCAAAGTAGGGCCTCTCAACTGTCCATATCCGAGGACTCGGCTATTCGAATAGTTTTAAACCCTCTGCAGAGGTAGCACGCTTTTCCCACACCCATCCGATAACTCATCGTGTCTGCCACGTCTCGCCATACCAGGGGTATGCGAAGTTGAGTCACCGACCCTAGTCTGTCCTTTGCTCATGCTAGTATAGGATCCTGCCCATATGATACTTTCCATCGACACTTAACCCAGCCCGTCGGAATCTAAGTGTGAGGACTCATAGGTTTTATCTGGCGGTGTATAGGGGACATCCTTCTATCCTCCTCCTTATCTTTTCATAGAATTTGAGCGAGGACCCAGGTCAAGGTAGGTCCTCAGACCATCCCTCCATGCATAACGGAGTCATCCCCGTTGATGAGGTATCCCATACTAATATGAGCAAATTATATGACTAAGCCCTTTCCCATATGTGGGTAAATGTGGTCGCACAGAGTATCGGTTGATTGACGTAAGTACAAAGACACAATGTGCGTTTTATCAAAACCACCATTCTCCTTTTCTCCAATTCATCACCACATCTTGGTGCTCCATGTCCACACAAGTATTTTCAAAGGAGTTTTGAGTAAACAATATTTTTCCCACCCTATAGTTTGAAAAAAGAATTTCCATCTAATATCTCCATATAGGGTGTCAAAATAATATACTTGTATTTTGGAAAAGGGTTTTCAAAATCATAGCTTTAGTGGCAACCACCACATAAATCACATATGCTCTTTATAAGTTAAACATGTGACCCAAAATAGATGTATAAAGATGCAAGCTCAGGGAATAGCTTGCCTGATTCCAGTATGATGTTCTTGGACTTCTTCTCACTGCCCAACAAATAAATACCATCCTCCTCCGATAAATCCTCTCCAAATACCACTTCGGTAGCGTTTATATCTAGCGTCGCAAACATAAAAATAGAACAACACTCAATAAGCAAACCATACCACAATTGGTATACAAAAAGATATTCAAACCACATCATAGCACTATTTTAACTAAACGACCAACTAGGATATATATTCACAAGGGCATTATACTAATCAAGAGTATAACACCATACACATGCCCAAACAAGATAGCACAAAGATACCCTCAATTAGAGGTAATTCACAAACCCCTTTTCCTAACTAGGAAATACTTCAAACAAAAGTTAAGTCACCAATTAATCTCTATAATTTAAATACCTCACCAAGCTAAGGTGGATGCACTAACAAGATATTTAAGCTAGTATTCCACTCCAAGACTATCAAGTCCATCAAGCCATTGCAAACATATTACTCCCCAATGTGTCACTAACAGTACTAACATATTATAACATGCTAAACAACAACAACTAGCAAGCAACAGCAGCACAACAATCATTACAGCAATACCACCTTAAATGCTCTAAATAGCCACTTCATATATCAAGCAACTCATTTTGGTTTCAATTTAATTGAATTAGCCCTTATTTGATTATGTCTTAATTATGGCAGAAACTAGTTGAACATGTTTAATTACATATCTTAAGTTCTGTTGATCACAAAAATACAAACTAAAATTCTACAGAAAGCTACTGATGTGTAGAAGATGACACCATTGGATTTGGGTCATTTGGAGTCACCAAACTCCCTACACAATGTTTTGAATCCAGAAGCTAATTAATCAAGTTTTAGCTATTAACTACATTCTGTTAATCTAAAAATCAAACCATTTTAGGGGTGACTAACCATGACTAATTGTGACTCAATAAAATTGGTCTCAACTAATTTGGACTAACAGAGTATCAGAAACAAACAAGTTTAGAATTTAAACCTTTCATGGTATTGTGAAAAATGTATTTTTATTATGTATCTAAATGGGGTGAAACCACTTGGGTTGGTTAGACAACTTCATAAGCTTTCCAGAACATTTTAATTTGATTTATTTGGAGTTATAAGTCTCAAGATATTGAATATACAAAATTAGTCAAGGTTCTGTCATTTTTTTTTTTTTTTTTTTTTAGAATTTACAAAAAGGGCAGTGAAACCTTTTTCACCGATGGGCTGGCTAGCCAGAGCCACTGCCATGCGGGCCCAAGGGCCACGTTGGCGCTGACTGGGCAGGGTGCGGCGGTGCTGGCTACCGCGGTCACTGACCGGTGGGGCCCACCTGTCAGCGTGCAAAATAAACCGAAAAGGCAGCGCCTCAGCGGCTGCGGCGAGTCGAACTCGCGACGCTTGCGAGCGCGATCGTGGCCGTTGCCACTGGGCTGTGCGGTGGATCTTGCTAGGTTAAGGGCGCGAGCCCTAATAAACAGACGGCTGTGTACCGCGACGTCGCGCGTGCCGCGGTGACCACCGGCGGCGACGCGCACGGGATCGACGGCAGCGGACGCGCGGGGACGACCTACTGGGTGACATCGACGCATACGTGTACGCGGAGACTAGGGGCGGCGCTACGACCCAATTGGTCGCCGGGAGAAGCTCCGGCGACGAGCTACGGCGGCACGTGCTACGGCCCAACGGCGGAGCTACTTCTAGGCGGCAAAGTAGAGACGGGGAAGGAGGACGAGCATGTCCAGGGGAGAGGCGAGCTCACCCTAGACGCGTGCGTGTGCTCGGCTTGGACGGAGGAGGTCGGAGACGGTGAGGAACTTGCTCGAAGTGCGGCGGCCGGAGTTGAAGAAGATGATGACGATCTCGAACACGGAGGCGTCTCAGCTCGATTCCTTGGACGAGGAGGGAGAGGACTGCACGGCGGAGCTCCTGGTGGTCTTTGTTTGGCTCGAGGATGCTTCAATCGACGGCGGCAAACTCAACCATGGCGGCGAGGTTTCGGGTGTGAGAAGAAATGAGAGGGGAGGGAGAGAGAGCGGGTGAGGGGGTCAGTGAGGGCGAGAGAGAGCAGAGGAGCGTCGAGGCGTTCTTATTAAGCAGGGCGGTGGAGAGGGGGGGGTCCGGTGCGGTGCGAGACAGGGACGGCCGCGGTCGGCGTCGGCGTGTTCGGTCGCGCGGTCGGGCGAGCAGGGGAACAACGAGGGGGAGGGCACCCGGTCACGGAGGAGCAGGGCCGAGGGCGGCACGGCATCGTGCCCACCTCGACACGGCAGGGGGAGCGGGAGGGGGGTCCGGGCGACGAGCGGCGTCGTGCGGGAGCGAGGGGCACGGCGCACTGGCGCCACGCCGTGCTGCGGCTACAGGAACACGACGACGTTTTTCCAGATAACCCCCTGGAAGAAACTTCCCTTCTCACAGCTAGGTCCTTTTCTGTTTTCTTTTGTTTCCTTTTTAAAACCAGTAGGTTTTAGGGATTTTAATTGAGGCCTTTAAACTACTTCAAAAATTATGAAATTATTCATGTAGCCCCCCATATACATGTAGAAGCTCCACCAAAATTGGTGTTGGAAAATAAAATGTTTTGGACCACATTTGTTCATAGGGTTTAAGTATGTCATTTTTGGTAAATAATATTTGATACTCCTTTAATATTTTTAAATCAAGCAAAAGATATTGTTTTGGAGCTCTTGGAACTTTCTTGACAAATATATTAGCTTTTGTATTTGTGTTTGTCAGAAACAAACACATTTGAATTGAATCAAAATAATAAAATAGGATTTCATGGCTTGGATAAAATTTAAGTGGTAACTCTATAATTTTGAGAAGGGAGGGGTATGAGAAGGAGATGGTCATCCTTTTACCTCATCCATGGAATTAATTCCATAAATAAAATATTTTCTTGAGAGAAATAGAGAGTGAGATAGATAGATTAATATATTAAGATCGTTTCTTTACTCATGATCTTAATTTCCATTTGTTGATTAATTTGAGGAGTTTGTTTTAATTTAGGCCACAATCCAAATTTGTTGCCAAGTGTGTTTTATTTTTAGTGTTAGGCATAGCTGAGGAATTGTCCTCACAAGCAACAAACACAACCAGATCAACATCACAATCAAGGCCACACCATTCAAACCATAGAATTTAATCATATCACCATTCAAATAATTAACAATACTTTCTAAAAAAATGATCACACTTAGTTATGACAAGATGATGTTTAAAACTATCTCCACTTATAACTCAATAGTTTTCAAAAGATCTGAGAAAGGAAATATGTGGGATAATATAATTCCCACCAGTGTTAAGTTCAAATAGAGTGAAAATAAGAGTTTTATGAAGTGGGAGTGGTATACACCTGAAAAATATCAGGGTTGAGCAATAGGTAGGAGGTAGCATATAGATCCCCATATCCTTGGGAGCACATAGTTTTGGAAATGCTTTTACTTTCTCAAATACTGGATATTAGTTTTGGTTGTCGATAAATCAAAATATCATTGAAAAGGAGTTGGCCAAAATAAGAATGGAAAAGATATATATAGAATATTTTCTTGTCATAACATGATCACCAGAGTTGAATATATTTTCACCTTGGTTGGGTCTTATATTTACTAGTCAAACCACTTAAACAACAAGTCACACAAGTTCAAACATAGCAATGGGAAGGGAAACACAATCATCAATGAAACATTTCAAAAAGTTTTTGTTGGTTCTGAATTTTGGGTCTGGTAAAAATAAGTTTTTCTTGGTTCCAAAATTTGGGATGTGACAAACCTTCCCCCCTTAAAATAAATCTCGTCCCGAGATTTGCAAGGTGGGGTAACAGGGGAGTGCGAGGGCATGTGTTTTAGGCTGGTTACACTTCCGAGGTTGTGCCTTCATTATTTAGTTCACCACGTGTGATCTTGACAATTTTATGTTGTGAGGCTTTCTCTGTTGATAAAATTATGTGCTGAGTTCAGATCCTTTATGATGGGGTTGTCTTGACGATTAACTCGTATGGATAGTCTTGGCTGGATGTTTCCGGATTCTACAGGGCCAAGGTGCACAAATCTAATTACCACGTTCTGGTATACCTATTGCAGGCCTTCCCCCCTTAAAAGGGGGTCTTGAACTGGTCTTGTGGAGAGTCGCAGCTGGAGTTGACTTGGAGGCAACCTTCTCCTGGAGTAGCTTGTCGACACCTGTCTTTGTATTTGTCCTTCTTCAGCTGAATAAGGGAGGGACTTCATTGTTGTCTTTCTTATTTGGAACTTGAATATCTCCTGAGTCATATACTTTCTTTTAAGAAAAATTTATTGTCCTTTAGTTGGGTTCTAACACCATTTATTTCTATTGGTTGGGTGTATAAGAATGTGGTTGTCTTTTATGACATCGAATGGCCTTAGTCATATAGAAAGAATTTGTTAACAAGGTAGCTAGTCTTGTCAACAAACTACTTTTCATATTCCAGAGGCTGAGATGTACTGGATTATCTGGCGTTCTATTTAGTTTGGGTATGACACTCAAGTGTTTGAGCATATAAAAGCGATTTGTTAACAAGTTCATGAGGCTTGTTACCAAATTACTTGTATACAACACGAACATTGGAATATCACACTATTTTTTTTAGAGAGGTTAATAATAACAGCTTCTGATGTATGAGTTTCCGAATACTCAAGGATAGTCCAGTATATTAATTACTTGTTACCAATTTAAGAAATCTCTTTTTAATCTCTTTGACGCAGTTCCTTCTTCTTGCGGTCTCTGAGCTTGAATCTTCTTAGCAGTTCCTCTTCGAGATCTTGACGCACTTGCTCCAGATGGTGCTCGAAGGCCATTATCTGATTTTTCCGGTTAGGTTGCAAAAATTTCAGGTTATTGGTTAAAGATCGGGGGTCTTTTGTATCTTGCAAAATTGTCAGTTCTTATCGGGAGATGGTTGAGATAAGAAGAATTTTTCAGAAAATATTTCCTAAGAGGCTCTACACCTGCAACAAGGTGCAACTGACGAAAAGGAATTTTTATAAAAAGAGAACTCTGGTTTTACTTTATGTTGCCATTAAGACGTGATTGTGAACGCACAAGAAAATCGACACACTAACAGAGAAGTCTCAAACAAACAACAGAGAAGCATAGTGCACATAAGCAAAGAGCACACAAGGTACATTTAGTACCAAAGAATGTCCTACTCGTGGTAATCGGGTAGTACACCCGAGGGTCCTATCATGTTTTTCCTATGGGCCTTGGTTGATAGGGTTGGTGAAGCCTTCACTTTGTCGCCTTCGTCTTCAGCTGGAGAAATTGAGATTATCGAAGGAGTAACTGAGTGGAATTGTTGATATTGAGTTGAGGTCTTCGGGGGTCTCTTGCTGTGTTGATATCGATAATATTGGTACTGGCGGATCCATCACCTCGATGTGGAATGTTGAGTACTTGCAATGGAAGCTTCTTCTCGTAGGTGCTAGCTAATTAGGTCTCACTTGGGTTCATCGTCAAGTATTTTGAACGGGTAAGAGGGATTAGAGAAATCCTTGGAAAATCTTAAAATAGAGGGATGAGACTCGGAAATATTTGAGAAGGTGAGAAGAGTGGAAGTCATTTTTGGACTTCCTTAGATAAAAATATGTTTTTGGTAACAATATATTTTTAACAAAATATTTCTTTCCTAACTAACGTCCATGCTAACTAAGGTCTGTTACAGTCAACGATGGCTCTGATACCAAGTCTGTGGGGACCCCGGACTAGCTGTCCGAAATACCCTTGTGCCTACAACATCAGCGATCCCGTGATCAGTCTGTCGCTGAGCACAATCGAACTGGTATCAAAAGAACATCCATAATTACCGAATGAATTACTTACTTGATTGAAGCCATAATCTTTAATAAGTTATTGCAGCGGAAAAACACCAATCAACGTGGGGCCCGAGTCATTTGCCAAGACACCTACAGGCAGCTGACTGGGAAGACGGCCTAGTTCGCACAGACGTCATCGGTCTCTCGGTCTTCATCTTGCTTCTTCTTGAACTCTGGACATGGGAATATCCAGGGACACAGCCATGAGTACATTTACGTACTCGCAAACTACCCCAACATGGGCATGCGCTATTCTTTTATTTGTTTAAATAAAACTTTGTTTGCCTTGAAAAACTCTATATCTTTATTGAAAAAGGAAAGAAGGTCTTCAGAACTTTTCCCATAAATCTGCCTTTGTAAGGAGTCTCTTTAAAACTTTTTCCCAAAAGGGGCATCTTTGTTGATAAAGGTAAGAAGTCTCTTTAATAAACATTTTATCGAAAAATCACCATTTTATCTGTTTCTCCAAAACTCCTCCTTTTCCTGACCATAAACCGTCATGATACATATTCTCCAACAACCTCATACCGATCCGTTGGTATAGGTGTATGGAACATTCTCCACTTCATTTTCTTTTTAAAACTCAAATCTTTTCCAAAACTTGCACATGGTCAAAGTAGGGCCTCTCAACTGTCCATATCCGAGGACTCGGCTATTCGAATAGTTTTAAACCCTCTGCAGAGGTAGCACGCTTTTCCCACACCCATCCGATAACTCATCGTGTCTGCCACGTCTCGCCATACCAGGGGTATGCGAAGTTGAGTCACCGACCCTAGTCTGTCCTTTGCTCATGCTAGTATAGGATCCTGCCCATATGATACTTTCCATCGACACTTAACCCAGCCCGTCGGAATCTAAGTGTGAGGACTCATAGGTTTTATCTGGCGGTGTATAGGGGACATCCTTCTATCCTCCTCCTTATCTTTTCATAGAATTTGAGCGAGGACCCAGGTCAAGGTAGGTCCTCAGACCATCCCTCCATGCATAACGGAGTCATCCCCGTTGATGAGGTATCCCATACTAATATGAGCAAATTATATGACTAAGCCCTTTCCCATATGTGGGTAAATGTGGTCGCACAGAGTATCGGTTGATTGACGTAAGTACAAAGACACAATGTGCGTTTTATCAAAACCACCATTCTCCTTTTCTCCAATTCATCACCACATCTTGGTGCTCCATGTCCACACAAGTATTTTCAAAGGAGTTTTGAGTAAACAATATTTTTCCCACCCTATAGTTTGAAAAAAGAATTTCCATCTAATATCTCCATATAGGGTGTCAAAATAATATACTTGTATTTTGGAAAAGGGTTTTCAAAATCATAGCTTTAGTGGCAACCACCACATAAATCACATATGCTCTTTATAAGTTAAACATGTGACCCAAAATAGATGTATAAAGATGCAAGCTCAGGGAATAGCTTGCCTGATTCCAGTATGATGTTCTTGGACTTCTTCTCACTGCCCAACAAATAAATACCATCCTCCTCCGATAAATCCTCTCCAAATACCACTTCGGTAGCGTTTATATCTAGCGTCGCAAACATAAAAATAGAACAACACTCAATAAGCAAACCATACCACAATTGGTATACAAAAAGATATTCAAACCACATCATAGCACTATTTTAACTAAACGACCAACTAGGATATATATTCACAAGGGCATTATACTAATCAAGAGTATAACACCATACACATGCCCAAACAAGATAGCACAAAGATACCCTCAATTAGAGGTAATTCACAAACCCCTTTTCCTAACTAGGAAATACTTCAAACAAAAGTTAAGTCACCAATTAATCTCTATAATTTAAATACCTCACCAAGCTAAGGTGGATGCACTAACAAGATATTTAAGCTAGTATTCCACTCCAAGACTATCAAGTCCATCAAGCCATTGCAAACATATTACTCCCCAATGTGTCACTAACAGTACTAACATATTATAACATGCTAAACAACAACAACTAGCAAGCAACAGCAGCACAACAATCATTACAGCAATACCACCTTAAATGCTCTAAATAGCCACTTCATATATCAAGCAACTCATTTTGGTTTCAATTTAATTGAATTAGCCCTTATTTGATTATGTCTTAATTATGGCAGAAACTAGTTGAACATGTTTAATTACATATCTTAAGTTCTGTTGATCACAAAAATACAAACTAAAATTCTACAGAAAGCTACTGATGTGTAGAAGATGACACCATTGGATTTGGGTCATTTGGAGTCACCAAACTCCCTACACAATGTTTTGAATCCAGAAGCTAATTAATCAAGTTTTAGCTATTAACTACATTCTGTTAATCTAAAAATCAAACCATTTTAGGGGTGACTAACCATGACTAATTGTGACTCAATAAAATTGGTCTCAACTAATTTGGACTAACAGAGTATCAGAAACAAACAAGTTTAGAATTTAAACCTTTCATGGTATTGTGAAAAATGTATTTTTATTATGTATCTAAATGGGGTGAAACCACTTGGGTTGGTTAGACAACTTCATAAGCTTTCCAGAACATTTTAATTTGATTTATTTGGAGTTATAAGTCTCAAGATATTGAATATACAAAATTAGTCAAGGTTCTGTCATTTTTTTTTTTTTTTTTTTTTTTAGAATTTACAAAAAGGGCAGTGAAACCTTTTTCACCGATGGGCTGGCTAGCCAGAGCCACTGCCATGCGGGCCCAAGGGCCACGTTGGCGCTGACTGGGCAGGGTGCGGCGGTGCTGGCTACCGCGGTCACTGACCGGTGGGGCCCACCTGTCAGCGTGCAAAATAAACCGAAAAGGCAGCGCCTCAGCGGCTGCGGCGAGTCGAACTCGCGACGCTTGCGAGCGCGATCGTGGCCGTTGCCACTGGGCTGTGCGGTGGATCTTGCTAGGTTAAGGGCGCGAGCCCTAATAAACAGACGGCTGTGTACCGCGACGTCGCGCGTGCCGCGGTGACCACCGGCGGCGACGCGCACGGGATCGACGGCAGCGGACGCGCGGGGACGACCTACTGGGTGACATCGACGCATACGTGTACGCGGAGACTAGGGGCGGCGCTACGACCCAATTGGTCGCCGGGAGAAGCTCCGGCGACGAGCTACGGCGGCACGTGCTACGGCCTAACGGCGGAGCTACTTCTAGGCGGCAAAGTAGAGACGGGGAAGGAGGACGAGCATGTCCAGGGGAGAGGCGAGCTCACCCTAGACGCGTGCGTGTGCTCGGCTTGGACGGAGGAGGTCGGAGACGGTGAGGAACTTGCTCGAAGTGCGGCGGCCGGAGTTGAAGAAGATGATGACGATCTCGAACACGGAGGCGTCTCAGCTCGATTCCTTGGACGAGGAGGGAGAGGACTGCACGGCGGAGCTCCTGGTGGTCTTTGTTTGGCTCGAGGATGCTTCAATCGACGGCGGCAAACTCAACCATGGCGGCGAGGTTTCGGGTGTGAGAAGAAATGAGAGGGGAGGGAGAGAGAGCGGGTGAGGGGGTCAGTGAGGGCGAGAGAGAGCAGAGGAGCGTCGAGGCGTTCTTATTAAGCAGGGCGGTGGAGAGGGGGGGGTCCGGTGCGGTGCGAGACAGGGACGGCCGCGGTCGGCGTCGGCGTGTTCGGTCGCGCGGTCGGGCGAGCAGGGGAACAACGAGGGGGAGGGCACCCGGTCACGGAGGAGCAGGGCCGAGGGCGGCACGGCATCGTGCCCACCTCGACACGGCAGGGGGAGCGGGAGGGGGGTCCGGGCGACGAGCGGCGTCGTGCGGGAGCGAGGGGCACGGCGCACTGGCGCCACGCCGTGCTGCGGCTACAGGAACACGACGACGTTTTTCCAGATAACCCCCTGGAAGAAACTTCCCTTCTCACAGCTAGGTCCTTTTCTGTTTTCTTTTGTTTCCTTTTTAAAACCAGTAGGTTTTAGGGATTTTAATTGAGGCCTTTAAACTACTTCAAAAATTATGAAATTATTCATGTAGCCCCCCATATACATGTAGAAGCTCCACCAAAATTGGTGTTGGAAAATAAAATGTTTTGGACCACATTTGTTCATAGGGTTTAAGTATGTCATTTTTGGTAAATAATATTTGATACTCCTTTAATATTTTTAAATCAAGCAAAAGATATTGTTTTGGAGCTCTTGGAACTTTCTTGACAAATATATTAGCTTTTGTATTTGTGTTTGTCAGAAACAAACACATTTGAATTGAATCAAAATAATAAAATAGGATTTCATGGCTTGGATAAAATTTAAGTGGTAACTCTATAATTTTGAGAAGGGAGGGGTATGAGAAGGAGATGGTCATCCTTTTACCTCATCCATGGAATTAATTCCATAAAGAAAATATTTTCTTGAGAGAAATAGAGAGTGAGATAGATAGATTAATATATTAAGATCGTTTCTTTACTCATGATCTTAATTTCCATTTGTTGATTAATTTGAGGAGTTTGTTTTAATTTAGGCCACAATCCAAATTTGTTGCCAAGTGTGTTTTATTTTTAGTGTTAGGCATAGCTGAGGAATTGTCCTCACAAGCAACAAACACAACCAGATCAACATCACAATCAAGGCCACACCATTCAAACCATAGAATTTAATCATATCACCATTCAAATAATTAACAATACTTTCTAAAAAAATGATCACACTTAGTTATGACAAGATGATGTTTAAAACTATCTCCACTTATAACTCAATAGTTTTCAAAAGATCTGAGAAAGGAAATATGTGGGATAATATAATTCCCACCAGTGTTAAGTTCAAATAGAGTGAAAATAAGAGTTTTATGAAGTGGGAGTGGTATACACCTGAAAAATATCAGGGTTGAGCAATAGGTAGGAGGTAGCATATAGATCCCCATATCCTTGGGAGCACATAGTTTTGGAAATGCTTTTACTTTCTCAAATACTGGATATTAGTTTTGGTTGTCGATAAATCAAAATATCATTGAAAAGGAGTTGGCCAAAATAAGAATGGAAAAGATATATATAGAATATTTTCTTGTCATAACATGATCACCAGAGTTGAATATATTTTCACCTTGGTTGGGTCTTATATTTACTAGTCAAACCACTTAAACAACAAGTCACACAAGTTCAAACATAGCAATGGGAAGGGAAACACAATCATCAATGAAACATTTCAAAAAGTTTTTGTTGGTTCTGAATTTTGGGTCTGGTAAAAATAAGTTTTTCTTGGTTCCAAAATTTGGGATGTGACAATTGGTCAGACCAAAGGACATTACGGTGTATTCAAATAAACCGTAGCGGGTGGTGAAGGCAGTCTTGGGAATGTCTGTCTCTCGGATTTTTAACTGATGATATCCTGACCGAAGATCGATCTTGGAAAAGACTCAGGCTCCGTTCATTTGATCGAACAGATCCTCGATCTTTGGAAGGGGATACTTGTTCTTAATGGTCACATCATTTAACTTGCGATAATCCACACACAGGCGTGTGGTACCATCTCTCTTATCCACAAAAATAATGGGTGATCCCCAGGGTGAAGCGCTTGGGCGAATAAGTCCTTTGCTGAGCATATCTGCTAACTGCTTCTTCAACTCAACCAGTTCTTCCGGATTCATCCGATAAGGCCTTTGGGATATAGGGGCTGTCCCTGGGATAAGTTCAATGATGAACTCAATATCCCGGTCTGGCGGCATACCAGGCAATTCTTCAGGGAAAACATCTCGGAACAAGTGAACAACACGGATCTCATCTAGGGTGGGTCGAGCTATGCTCTCATGGCATCCTGGTTGGGGTCGACTGGTTTTTGACACATACTCCACTTCTACTTCTTTGTCGGTGGTGAGGGATACAGCTCTTCTGGCGCAGTCAATTCGACCACGGTACTTGGCTAGCCAATTCATACCCAGTATGACATCTATTCCTTGGGTTCCTAGAATGATTAAGTCGACTAGGAACTTTTCCCCTTTGATCTCAAGGGAAACGTCCGGGCAAAACGACTTGGTATCTATGGTGGATTCTGGGATTTGGATGACCATGGGTTTGGGTAAGAGGTTTCCGACTAAACCTCCCTTAGCAACAAATTCTTGGGTAACAAAAGAATGGGTAGCACCAGAATCAAACAGAACAGTTGCAGGTACTGAGTTGACAAGGAACGTACCCAGCACAACATCTGGCGCATCCATGGCCTCTTCAGCGTTGATGTGGTGCAGACGTCCCTTGGCAACAGCAACATTTCCGCGGGGTGCGGGGTTCTTGCCATTCCCATTACGGCCTTGGCCATTGCTCGGCGCTTGTGCATCGGGGCGTGGACCATTCTTCTTAGGATTGGGGCATTCTTTGGAGTAGTGACCCTTAGTGCCGCAATTAAAGCAGACAACATTGGCATTGCGGTTGAAGTTGTTAGAGTTCCCTCCGGGACGGGTGTTGTCATTGGGACGGTTGAAGTTGTTTGGGTTGTTTGGGCGATTAGGGTAATTGGGGCGTGGGGTTGGTGGCGGTCGATAGACTGGCTTGGGGTTTTGTGGGTAGGTGCGAGGTTTCTGGCTGCTCGAACCTTCCTGGGCAATCATTCTCCTCTTACGACCTTCAAACATGGACTTGCGCTTGGTCTCCAGCTGGATGGCTTTGTCCACAAGTGACTCCAAATCAACAAAGTCATGGATAACCAAAGCACACTGCAGCTCATCATGAAGTCCATTCATGAAACGCTCCATCTTCTTCCTCTCGGTGTCGGTGTCATCAGGGGCATACCGAGATAAGTCAGTGAACTCATCCAGGTATCCGACCACATCTCTACTCCCCTGCCGCAACTTGCGGAATTCCTCCTTCTTTCTCTCAATGAGTCCGCCGGGAATGTGCTTTTTGCGGAACTTCTCCTGGAACTCAACCCAGTTGATAACATAACCAGCTTGCTGGATAGCCTTGGTAGCTTCCCACCAAGACCGTGCAGGTCCTGCAAGATAGTGGGTCGCATACAGCACCTTCTCAGGTTCTCCCACGGCTGCAACTCCCAGGTTGTTGTTAATGGTGCGAAGCCAATCATCGGCCTCTAGTGGGTGAAGTCCCTTGGAATAGGTGGGTGGGTTGGTCTTCTGAAAGTCGCTCAAAGTGGACCGCTGATTTCCTTCACCATTGCCATTGCCATTGTTGTTGTTGTTGTTGTTGTTGTGAGCGGCAGCGATCTGCTGCAGGGCAGCGATATGAGCTTGACGCTCTGCCCGGGCAGCTTGGCGTTCCTCCATGATAAGTGCAAGAAGTTGGGCGGTGGTTGGCTCCGGTGGGGGTGGTGGTCCTCCATCCGTGTTGGAGCGACGAGTGTCCACCATCCTGAAGCACACCGGGTATAAGGGGCAAGCGAAAGGTTTTGACCAAGGAAAAAGGTTGGTTTCGCGTAATGGTTGATTTCTTAAGGGTTATAGGAGAAACATTTTACACAGATTAACAAGACTAGCACACACTTATATAGCACAACCATTACATCAAGAGTTCACCATATCAAGCTTACAATATTTTCCCTTAAGCTAATGTACATAGTGCAAGTTCCAAAAGAACCACTACTTCGACTCTACCAGCGATAGGGGGTCAACCTACTCCTGCGGTAGTACTCAAGTCACTCGCCTACTGAGGTGGAACCTCAGGCTCTGCTACGTCAGCATCGGACTGGTAGGGTGGCTCCTCTGGGTCCTCCTCCTCGTCATCCTCCTGCTCATAGTCCATTTCCTCCAGATAGTCGTCATCGTCGCTGAGGAAAGCGTTGTTCTCCTTGCGGAGATCCTCGCCCTCCTCCTCCATCTCGTCAGTACGGAGCTCCAGATCCTCGATCAGCTCGTCGTGCTCTGCCACCTTCTTGCGGAGCTTCGCTATGGTCTTCCTCATCTGGGTCCTCTTCTTGAGAAGAGCGACCTTCTCCTCCTTCAGCTGTGCCTCACTCTCGCGACTCTCCTTGAGCGAGAGGTGCTCAAAGTGAGACCGAAGTCTAGCGCACCTCAGATCCTCTTGGGTGCGAAAGAGCATAATCTCCATGTCCAAGATATACTCTCCGAACGTCGGGTGTAGAGGAGACCGAATAGGGTGTCCATCGACGGTGCGCCTCCCGTAGAACTAGAAACGAGAGTTCACCAACTCCGCCTTGTGCTCCTCACAAAGACGGGATAGCATCCGCTGCATGGAACGACACAGTCCGTCGTCCCAGTGGACGTCCATGGTGGTAAAGATGAGTGTCCTAGATCCGGGGGACTTGATGTTCCCGCGAATAGACGCCTCGACCAACCAAGACAGGTTCCCGTTGCCGGGAGTGTCCACCTGGGCTCCCTTAAACTCAGGAGTGGGGCGACCTAACAGCTTGGTCAACTCGAACAGGTCCTTCTCGAACATCAACTTGTCGTCCTTCTCAAGCTGAACGAACTCGGTGAAATGGATTGCCATCTACAATTTTTAATCAAATTTTTAAGTTAGTGAGACGACAAGTGTATCAAAATTTTAAATGTAGTGTGGCAACAAGTGAGCAAAATTTTAAGTTTAATAGAATGACGAGTGTGTCCAATTTTTAAGGACATGAGGGAAAACGTAATATTTAGTAGAATTTTTCATAAGTGAGAGGATTAGAGATAAGCATTTTTCGAAAATACTTCATTCCTTTATTCTTTTAGAATTTAACTTTCGTAACTCCTACCTAGCGACCATGCTAAACTAAGGTTTCTAAAGTCGAGATGGCTCTGATACCAGGTCTGTGGGCACCCCGGACTAGCTGTCCGAAATACCCGATTATGCTTAACACAACGATCCCGTGATCAGTCTGTCGTTGCACATAATCCGAACTGAATACCAAAGTTTACATCCATTACAATACCGAATTAAAGTCTTACATAAACGGTCATTTAGACCTAGTCTTACATAGGTGCCTTCATGGGCCAAACCAAAATAATCAGCGGAACTAAGGCGTAGTAGACATCAAATCCTAGCGATGACCCGACAGGCAGTCGACTTATGAAGATCCTCAGTTGGCATAGATGTCACCATACTCCTCCTGGGCGTAGTGCTCCTCGAAGTCTGGCTACGACAATAGCCAGGGACAAAACTGGTATGAGTACATTTGAATGTACTCGCAAACTACTCCAACATGAGTGCACTAGTCTCATTTTTATTTCATACTTTTATTTATGTCAAACTACTCCAACACGAGTGCACTAGTCTCATTTTTATTTCATACTTTTATTTATGTCAAACTTTTCTATATCTTTGCTGAAGAAGATAAGAAGATTATAACTACTCTTAATATCTCAGTTTTATTAGTTTTCTCCAAAACTCCTCCTTTTCCGACCATAAACCATCATGGTACATAATCTCCAACAACCTCATACCGATCCGTTGGTATAGGTGTATGGAACGTTCTCCACCTCCTTTTCTTTTTAGAACTCAAACCTTTTTCCAAAACTTGCACATGGTCAAAGTAGGGCCTCTCAACTGTCCATATCCGAGGACTCGGCTATTCGAATAGTTTTAACCCTCTGCAGAGGTAGCACGCTTTTCCCACACCCATCCGATAACTCATCGTGTCAGCCACGTCTCGCCATACCAGGTGCATGCGAAGTTGAGTCACCGACCCTAGTCTGTCCTTTGCTCATGCTAGTATAGGATCCTGCCCATATGATACTTTCCATCGACACTTAACCCAGCCCGTCGGAATCTAAGTGTGAGGACTCATAGGTTTTATCTGGCGGTGTATAGGGGACATCCTTCTATCCTCCTCCTTATCTACTCATAGAGTTTTGAGCGAGGACCCAGGTCAGGGGTAGGTCATCAAACCATCCCCTCATGCATAACGGAGTCATCTCCGTTGATGAGGTATCCCATACTAATATGAGCAAACTATATGACTAAGCCCTTTCCCATATGTGGGTAAATGTGGTCGCACAGAGTATCGGCTGATTGACGTAAGTACAAAGACACAATGTGCGTTTTATCAAAACCACCATTCTCCTTTTCTTCAATTCATCACCACATCTTGGTGCTTCATAGCCACACGAGGTTTCAAAGGAGTTTTGAATAAAACAATCTTTATTTTTCCCATCCTATAATTTATCATATATTTCTACATAGGGTGGCAAAATAATTTCCATATACTTTTTGAAAAGATTTTATAAAACCCTTTGCTTTAAAATGACTTTGTAAAAATAGATGCATGTATTAGGGTGCAAGCTCAGAGAATAGCTTGCCTTGCTCGGCAAAGTGATCCTGGTCTTGATCTTCAGGTTCCACAAATCCTTCCTCCTCGATATATCCGGCAACGTTCTCGTCTAATACACAATCAAGCAATACAAACAATCACTAACCTACTCAATCAGTCACCACAACAATACAATCTCAACTACTCTAAATAGCCACTTCATATATCAAACAATACAATTTGGTTTCAATTTAATTGAATTAGTCATTATTCATTTATATCTTAATTAGGGCAGAAACTAGTTAAACATGTTTAATTACATAACTTAAGTTCTGTTGGGCACAAAAATACAAACTAAATTTCTACAGAAAGCTATTGATGTGTGGAAGACAACACAATTGGATTTGGGTCAATTGGAGTTACCAAACTTCCTACATAATGGTTCCAATCCAGAAGCTTACTAATCAAGTTTTAGCTACTAATTAAGTTCTGGTGATCTAAAAATTAAATCCTCTTAGGGGTAACTAACCATGACTAAATGTGATCCAATAAAATTGGTCTTAACTCATTTGGACTAACAGGGTATCAGAAACAAACAAGTTTAGATTTTAAACCCTATTTGGCATTTTTAATACTATATTTTTATTATTTATCCAAATGAGGTGAAACCAATTGGGTTGGTTAGATAATTTCATACGCTTTCCAGAACATTTTGATTTGATTTATTTGGAGGTATAAATCTCGAGATATTGAATTTCAAAGTTTGAATCCAGTACTGGAATTTCCAGAGAAATTAAATAAGAAAAATGGTTCTGTCTGGATAATGTTGAAAACACTGACGGGTGGGGTCCACTCGTCAGCGTCTCAACTGAAAACAGTGCGCGCGCTGGAAATGTTTAAAAGCCTGACGTGTGGGGCCCGCGGTTCAGTGACTTAAAGCGCGAAGCGGTATGTTACCGTGGATCTAAGATCCAACGGCCGAGGATTCAACACGCCGGCGACGACCTAAAACGGGCGGCGCCGTGGCTCCGGCGACGGCGAGGTTGACGGTTTGCTCACCTAGGGGGCTCGGGAAGACGCGCGGGTGATGCAGATCGACGACGGCGACTCGGGGAAGCTTGCTGGACGAACGGCGCGTGCTGGGGCGGCTCCAATCGATGGCGGCGAGCAGCTCCTCTTCCGCGGCCGTGCTCCAACTCCGGCGAGGCTCCTGCGTTGATCCTGTGCACGAACCAGAGGGGAAAAAGGGGCGGGTGAGTGAGGTGGTAATGGAGAAGGGGGTGCGGGCCAGAGAGAAGAGAAAGGGAGGGTAGCACGGCTCGGCCGTGGTCGTCGTCTACCTCGGGCACGGCGAGCTCGAGGGTGGCCACAGGCGGCTGAGGCTTCGCGGTTATGGCTCCGCCCTCCTGGCGGTGCACGAGAGGGGGTGGTGGAGCAAGGGAGAGGCGGGGGTGTGGTGTGGAGAAAACGGGAGGGCGCGGGGTTGCTTATAAGGCCGGAGCTCGGTCCATGTTGGACGGGGTGTTGGGGCGGTCCAGGGGTCGGCCGGGCTCGCCATAGGGGCGGTGGGGGTGCGGCTATGGTGTCGGGAGGGAGAGGGGCACGGCGGCGACGTGGAGGCGAGCGGTGCGTGCTCGGGTGGGGGACGGCCGTGAGGGCGCTCGGGCGGCGCACGACGTGCTCTGTGCGTCGCGGGTGCTGCGGGTGCGGGCTGCTGCGGTGCGTCTTGCTGCGCTGAGAGGGAGCAGGGAGGTGAGGGAGAGAGGGGGGGGGCCTGGCGCGGCTAGCACGGCTCGACACCGTCGTGGCCACAGTGCCGACCACGGCGACGTGCGCGCGGCTGCTGTCCCCTGCGTTCCTCCTCGACCCCGGCCCGATTCCTCCGTTCCCGTGAGCGCGGCGAAGAGAGTGGAGCGAGGGAGATCGAAGGGAGGCGGCGGCTTGCACCAATTCGATCGGAATCGATCGAATCGATCAAGGATTTGGGGCGGTTTGGGAAGAACAGGGTGGTGATCACCATGTGTTCGATGAAATGCTTGAACCAGAAATAATTTCCAATTTTTGAATTTTATTTTCATAATTTGCTTCACACATGTTTGTCAAGATTTGTTGTGCTATTCGATTATTTATGGAGCAAGTGCAACATAGCACATTTTGTGGTTTGAATAGGATAAAGAAAGAATATAATTTAAATTTAGATTTTTGAAATTAATATTTGGAGAGGGAAAAATGGTGGGAATAAAGTGGGAGTGTTAACATGTCACTCCACTGAATTTGGTTTGAAAGAAAATAGTTTCCCACTTTGAGAAATAGGGTGACAATTGTCACATTGTTTTTATTGTTTTAATGTTTTGTTTTGTTTATTTTCTTTTCTTCAAGTTTTTAATTAGAGCTAACAAACAACACATTCACAAGAAATACTTATCACAAGCAACAATAAGACATCAACACACATTAGTTCATAAAAGTTTTTGTTGGCCCACATTTTTGGATATAATATTTCATAATATTAATTTGGGATGTTACAGATCCTTCCCCCCTTAAAATAAATCTCGTCCCGAGATTTGCTAGGTTTGAGCACTAAAGAGGTTTGGGAATTCGCTTCTAAGATAGTCTTCGCGTTCCCAAGTTGCTTCATCTTCCGAATGGTTAGTCCACTAGACCTTGTAGAACTTGATCGCGCGCCTTCGGGTAAGACGAACATCTTCGTCGAGAATCTTGATGGGTCTCTCACGATAAGTCAGATCTTGATTCAGGTCGATGGAATGGTGGTCGATGTTTTTGAAAACATCAGGCTGGTCAGGAACTTCAAGACATTTCCGGAGCAAGGAAATGTGGAAGACATCGTGATAATCTGCTAACTCTCGAGGCAACTCCAGTTGATAAGACACTTCTCCTCGACGGGAAATGATCTTAAAGGGTCCAATATATCTTGGTGCCAATTTTCCCTTGACATGAAAACGCTGCATTCCTTTAAGGGGTGTCACTCGGAGATAGACATAATCTCCGATACTGAAGGTGACATCACGACGCTTGGGATCAGCGTAACTCTTCTGACGGGATTGGGCAGTTTTAAGACGCTCGCGGATAAGTTGGACTTGTTCCTCAGCCTCACGGAGGGTATCTGGTCCAAACAGTTTGCCTTCTCCGGTGTCGGACCAATTCAGGGGCGTACGACACTTCCTGCCGTATAGGGCTTCAAAAGGGGCCATTTGTAGACTAGACTGGTAACTATTGTTGTAGGAGAACTCTGCAAATGGAAGACAATCTTCCCACTTGGATCCATAGGATAGAACACATGCGCGAAGCATGTCTTCTAATATCTGGTTCACTCTCTCAGTTTGGCCTCCGGTCTGGGGATGATAAGCTGTGCTAAATGCTAGCTTGGTTCCGAGGGCTTCGTGTAGGGCTTTCCAGAACCTTGAGGTGAATTGTGTGCCTCTATCCGATACAATCCTCTTAGGCACACCATGCAGGCTTACTATTCTGGAAATATACAGGTCTGCTAACTGATTTCCCCGATAGGTGGTGTTGACGGGAATAAAATGGGCAACCTTGGTTAGTCTATCAACGATGACCCAAATTGAGTCATGGCCTCGGTTGGATCTTGGAAGTCCGGTGATAAAATCCATTCCAACCTCATCCCACTTCCACTCGGGAATTTTCAAGGGTTGAAGCAATCCAGCGGGTCGCTGATGTTCAGCCTTGACTCGCTGACAGATATCACACTTGGCCACAAAAACACCAATCTCTCGCTTCATTCCGTGCCACCAAAATCTTTCACGAAGGTCTTGGTACATTTTGGTTCCGCCGGGGTGGATTGAATAGGGGGTCTCGTGGGCTTCCTTTAGGATTAACTCCTTAAGTTCCGTGACATTGGGGACACAGATACGACCATTGAATCTCAACACTCCTTCAGCATCTTCGGTAAAACCAGGCGCTTTACTGAGAGAAATCTTCTTCTTAATTCCTTCTATGCTCTCATGACCTTTCTGGGCTTCCTTGATTTGATCTATCAGGGTTGGGGCTAACTCTAAATTGGCGAGATAACCGCGGCTAACAAGCTCTAGTCCAAAATCTTTGAACTCTTTGAACAGGGCTGGTTGTTCGGCTTGGATCAGGGCACTCAGGGTGCAGGGTTTGCGACTAAGGGCATCGGCAACTACATTAGCCTTTCCAGGGTGATAATGGATACCGATATCATAATCCTTGATTAATTCCATCCACCTTCTCTGTCGCAGATTTAACTCCTTCTGGGTGAAGATATACTTCAAGCTCTTATGATCCGTATAGATCTCGCAACGATGTCCCGCAAGATAGGAGCGCCACGTCTTCAGAGCAAGAACAACAGCGGCTAACTCCAGGTCATGGGTTGGGTAGTTCTCTTCATGTGGTCGCAACTGCTGAGACAGATACGACACCACTTTGCCTTCTTGCATCAGAACGCAACCAAGTCCGAGGCGTGATGCATCGCAATACACGTCGAAACTCTTGGTGACGTCTGGCATAATCAGGACAGGGGTTGAGGTCAATCTCTTCTTCAATTCCTGGAAACTCTCTTCACACTTCAGAGTCCATTCAAACTTCTTGTCCTTTTTCAGCAGTTGGGTCAGGGGTTTGGCTATACTGGAGAATCCTTCAACGAACTTGCGGTAGTAACCCGCTAGTCTGAGAAAGCTTCGGATTTCAGTCACACTAGTTGGGGCTTCCCAGTTCACAATGGCTTGGATCTTCTCTGGGTCAACAGAAATTCCTCCCGCAGACACAACATGTCCGAGAAATGCTACTTCACTGAGCCAAAACTCACACTTGCTAAGCTTGGCATACAACTGGTGTTCTCGGAGTGTTGCTAAAACTAGACGCAGGTGTTCAGCATGCTCTTCTTCGGTTTTGGAGTAAATAAGGATGTCATCGAGGAAAACTACCACGAACTTGTCAAGATACTCCATGAAGATCTTGTTCATGAGGTTCATAAAATAGGCTGGGGCATTGGTCAGACCAAAGGACATTACGGTGTATTCAAATAAACCGTAGCGGGTGGTGAAGGCAGTCTTGGGAATGTCTGTCTCTCGGATTTTTAACTGATGATATCCTGACCGAAGATCGATCTTGGAAAAGACTCGGGCTCCGTTCATTTGATCGAACAGATCCTCGATCTTTGGAAGGGGATACTTGTTCTTAATGGTCACATCATTTAACTTGCGATAATCCACACACAGGCGTGTGGTACCATCTCTCTTATCCACAAAAATAATGGGTGATCCCCAGGGTGAAGCGCTTGGGCGAATAAGTCCTTTGCTGAGCATATCTGCTAACTGCTTCTTCAACTCAACCAGTTCTTCCGGATTCATCCGATAAGGCCTTTGGGATATAGGGGCTGTCCCTGGGATAAGTTCAATGATGAACTCAATATCCCGGTCTGGCGGCATACCAGGCAATTCTTCAGGGAAAACATCTCGGAACAAGTGAACAACACGGATCTCATCTAGGGTGGGTCGAGCTATGCTCTCATGGCATCCTGGTTGGGGTCGACTGGTTTCTGACACATACTCCACTTCTACTTCTTTGTCGGTGGTGAGGGATACAGCTCTTCTGGCGCAGTCAATTCGACCACGGTACTTGGCTAGCCAATTCATACCCAGTATGACATCTATTCCTTGGGTTCCTAGAATGATTAAGTCGACTAGGAACTTTTCCCCTTTGATCTCAAGGGAAACGTCCGGGCAAAACGACTTGGTATCTATGGTGGATTCTGGGATTTGGATGACCATGGGTTTGGGTAAGAGGTTTCCGACTAAACCTCCCTTAGCAACAAATTCTTGGGTAACAAAAGAATGGGTAGCACCAGAATCAAACAGAACAGTTGCAGGTACTGAGTTGACAAGGAACGTACCCAGCACAACATCTGGCGC
Source organism: Poa annua (assembly GCA_026929855.1). NCBI lineage: Eukaryota > Viridiplantae > Streptophyta > Magnoliopsida > Poales > Poaceae > Poa > Poa annua. The sequence continues at coordinate 21,929,968 of CM049439.1, read as the reverse complement.
ATCCATGGCCTCTTCAGCGTTGATGTGGTGCAGACGTCCCTTGGCAACAGCAACATTTCCGCGGGGTGCGGGGTTCTTGCCATTCCCATTACGGCCTTGGCCATTTCTCGGCGCTTGTGCATCGGGGCGTGGACCATTTTTCTTAGGATTGGGGCATTCTTTGGAGTAGTGACCCTTAGTGCCGCAATTAAAGCAGACAACATTGGCATTGCGGTTGAAGTTGTTAGAGTTCCCTCCGGGACGGGTGTTGTCATTGGGACGGTTGAAGTTGTTTGGGTTGTTTGGGCGATTAGGGTAATTGGGGCGTGGGGTTGGTGGCGGTCGATAGACTGGCTTGGGGTTTTGTGGGTAGGTGCGAGGTTTCTGGCTGCTCGAACCTTCCTGGGCAATCATTCTCCTCTTACGACCTTCAAACATGGACTTGCGCTTGGTCTCCAGCTGGATGGCTTTGTCCACAAGTGACTCCAAATCAACAAAGTCATGGATAACCAAAGCACACTGCAGCTCATCATGAAGTCCATTCATGAAACGCTCCATCTTCTTCCTCTCGGTGTCGGTGTCATCAGGGGCATACCGAGATAAGTCAGTGAACTCATCCAGGTATCCGACCACATCTCTACTCCCCTGCCGCAACTTGCGGAATTCCTCCTTCTTTCTCTCAATGAGTCCGCCGGGAATGTGCTTTTTGCGGAACTTCTCCTGGAACTCAACCCAGTTGATAACATAACCAGCTTGCTGGATAGCCTTGGTAGCTTCCCACCAAGACCGTGCAGGTCCTGCAAGATAGTGGGTCGCATACAGCACCTTCTCAGGTTCTCCCACGGCTGCAACTCCCAGGTTGTTGTTAATGGTGCGAAGCCAATCATCGGCCTCTAGTGGGTGAAGTCCCTTGGAATAGGTGGGTGGGTTGGTCTTCTGAAAGTCGCTCAAAGTGGACCGCTGATTTCCTTCACCATTGCCATTGCCATTGCCATTGTTGTTGTTGTTGTTGTTGTTGTTGTGAGCGGCAGCGATCTGCTGCAGGGCAGCGATATGAGCTTGACGCTCTGCCCGGGCAGCTTGGCGTTCCTCCATGATAAGTGCAAGAAGTTGGGCGGTGGTTGGCTCCGGTGGGGGTGGTGGTCCTCCATCCGTGTTGGAGCGACGAGTGTCCACCATCCTGAAGCACACCGGGTATAAGGGGCAAGCGAAAGGTTTTGACCAAGGAAAAAGGTTGGTTTCGCGTAATGGTTGATTTCTTAAGGGTTATAGGAGAAACATTTTACACAGATTAACAAGACTAGCACACACTTATATAGCACAACCATTACATCAAGAGTTCACCATATCAAGCTTACAATATTTTCCCTTAAGCTAATGTACATAGTGCAAGTTCCAAAAGAACCACTACTTCGACTCTACCAGCGATAGGGGGTCAACCTACTCCTGCGGTAGTACTCAAGTCACTCGCCTACTGAGGTGGAACCTCAGGCTCTGCTACGTCAGCATCGGACTGGTAGGGTGGCTCCTCTGGGTCCTCCTCCTCGTCATCCTCCTGCTCATAGTCCATTTCCTCCAGATAGTCGTCATCGTCGCTGAGGAAAGCGTTGTTCTCCTTGCGGAGATCCTCGCCCTCCTCCTCCATCTCGTCAGTACGGAGCTCCAGATCCTCGATCAGCTCGTCGTGCTCTGCCACCTTCTTGCGGAGCTTCGCTATGGTCTTCCTCATCTGGGTCCTCTTCTTGAGAAGAGCGACCTTCTCCTCCTTCAGCTGTGCCTCACTCTCGCGACTCTCCTTGAGCGAGAGGTGCTCAAAGTGAGACCGAAGTCTAGCGCACCTCAGATCCTCTTGGGTGCGAAAGAGCATAATCTCCATGTCCAAGATATACTCTCCGAACGTCGGGTGTAGAGGAGACCGAATAGGGTGTCCATCGACGGTGCGCCTCCCGTAGAACTGGAAACGAGAGTTCACCAACTCCGCCTTGTGCTCCTCACAAAGACGGGATAGCATCCGCTGCATGGAACGACACAGTCCGTCGTCCCAGTGGACGTCCATGGTGGTAAAGATGAGTGTCCTAGATCCGGGGGACTTGATGTTCCCGCGAACAGACGCCTCGACCAACCAAGACAGGTTCCCGTTGCCGGGAGTGTCCACCTGGGCTCCCTTAAACTCAGGAGTGGGGCGACCTAACAGCTTGGTCAACTCGAACAGGTCCTTCTCGAACATCAACTTGTCGTCCTTCTCAAGCTGAACGAACTCGGTGAAATGGATTGCCATCTACAATTTTTAATCAAATTTTTAAGTTAGTGAGACGACAAGTGTATCAAAATTTTAAATGTAGTGTGGCAACAAGTGAGCAAAATTTTAAGTTTAATAGAATGACGAGTGTGTCCAATTTTTAAGGACATGAGGGAAAACGTAATATTTAGTAGAATTTTTCATAAGTGAGAGGATTAGAGATAAGCATTTATCGAAAATACTTCATTCCTTTATTCTTTTAGAATTTAACTTTCGTAACTCCTACCTAGCGACCATGCTAAACTAAGGTTTCTAAAGTCGAGATGGCTCTGATACCAGGTCTGTGGGCACCCCGGACTAGTTGTCCGAAATACCCGATTATGCTTAACACAACGATCCCGTGATCAGTCTGTCGTTGCACATAATCCGAACTGAATACCAAAGTTTACATCCATTACAATACCGAATTAAAGTCTTACATAAACGGTCATTTAGACCTAGTCTTACATAGGTGCCTTCATGGGCCAAACCAAAATAATCAGCGGAACTAAGGCGTAGTAGATATCAAATCCTAGCGATGACCCGACAGGCAGTCGACTTATGAAGATCCTCAGTTGGCATAGATGTCACCATACTCCTCCTGGGCGTAGTGCTCCTCGAAGTCTGGCTACGACAATAGCCAGGGACAAAACTGGTATGAGTACATTTGAATGTACTCGCAAACTACTCCAACATGAGTGCACTAGTCTCATTTTTATTTCATACTTTTATTTATGTCAAACTACTCCAACACGAGTGCACTAGTCTCATTTTTATTTCATACTTTTATTTATGTCAAACTTTTCTATATCTTTGCTGAAGAAGATAAGAAGATTATAACTACTCTTAATATCTCAGTTTTATTAGTTTTCTCCAAAACTCCTCCTTTTCCGACCATAAACCATCATGGTACATAATCTCCAACAACCTCATACCGATCCGTTGGTATAGGTGTATGGAACGTTCTCCACCTCCTTTTCTTTTTAGAACTCAAACCTTTTTCCAAAACTTGCACATGGTCAAAGTAGGGCCTCTCAACTGTCCATATCCGAGGACTCGGCTATTCGAATAGTTTTAACCCTCTGCAGAGGTAGCACGCTTTTCCCACACCCATCCGATAACTCATCGTGTCAGCCACGTCTCGCCATACCAGGTGCATGCGAAGTTGAGTCACCGACCCTAGTCTGTCCTTTGCTCATGCTAGTATAGGATCCTGCCCATATGATACTTTCCATCGACACTTAACCCAGCCCGTCGGAATCTAAGTGTGAGGACTCATAGGTTTTATCTGGCGGTGTATAGGGGACATCCTTCTATCCTCCTCCTTATCTACTCATAGAGTTTTGAGCGAGGACCCAGGTCAGGGGTAGGTCATCAAACCATCCCCTCATGCATAACGGAGTCATCTCCGTTGATGAGGTATCCCATACTAATATGAGCAAACTATATGACTAAGCCCTTTCCCATATGTGGGTAAATGTGGTCGCACAGAGTATCGGCTGATTGACGTAAGTACAAAGACACAATGTGCGTTTTATCAAAACCACCATTCTCCTTTTCTTCAATTCATCACCACATCTTGGTGCTTCATAGCCACACGAGGTTTCAAAGGAGTTTTGAATAAAACAATCTTTATTTTTCCCATCCTATAATTTATCATATATTTCTACATAGGGTGGCAAAATAATTTCCATATACTTTTTGAAAAGATTTTATAAAACCCTTTGCTTTAAAATGACTTTGTAAAAATAGATGCATGTATTAGGGTGCAAGCTCAGAGAATAGCTTGCCTTGCTCGGCAAAGTTGTGGGGACCCCGGACTAGCTGTCCGAAATACCCTTGTGCCTACAACATCAGCGATCCCATGATCAGTCTGTCGCTGAGCACAATCAACTGGTATCAAAAGAACATCCATAATTTCCGAAGGAATTACTTACTCGATTGAAGCCATAATCTTCAATAAGTTATTGCAGCGGAAAACACCAATCAACGTGGGGCCCGAGTCATTTGCCAAGACACCTACAGGCAGCTGACTGGGAAGACGGCCTAGTTCGCACAGACGTCATCGGTCTCTCGGTCTTCATCTTGCTTCTTCTTGAACTCTGGACATGGGAATATCCAGGGACACAGCCATGAGTACATTTACGTACTCGCAAACTACCCCAACATGGGCATGCGCTATTCTTTTATTTGTTTAAATAAAACTTTGTTTGCCTTGAAAAACTCTATATCTTTATTGAAAAAGGAAAGAAGGTCTTCAGAACTTTTCCCATAAATCTGCCTTTGTAAGGAGTCTCTTTAAAACTTTTTCCCAAAAGGGGCATCTTTGTTGATAAAGGTAAGAAGTCTCTTTAATAAACATTTTATCGAAAAATCACCATTTTATCTGTTTCTCCAAAACTCCTCCTTTTCCTGACCATAAACCGTCATGATACATATTCTCCAACAACCTCATACCGATCCGTTGGTATAGGTGTATGGAACATTCTCCACTTCATTTTCTTTTTAAAACTCAAATCTTTTCCAAAACTTGCACATGGTCAAAGTAGGGCCTCTCAACTGTCCATATCCGAGGACTCGGCTATTCGAATAGTTTTAAACCCTCTGCAGAGGTAGCACGCTTTTCCCACACCCATCCGATAACTCATCGTGTCTGCCACGTCTCGCCATACCAGGGGTATGCGAAGTTGAGTCACCGACCCTAGTCTGTCCTTTGCTCATGCTAGTATAGGATCCTGCCCATATGATACTTTCCATCGACACTTAACCCAGCCCGTCGGAATCTAAGTGTGAGGACTCATAGGTTTTATCTGGCGGTGTATAGGGGACATCCTTCTATCCTCCTCCTTATCTTTTCATAGAATTTGAGCGAGGACCCAGGTCAAGGTAGGTCCTCAGACCATCCCTCCATGCATAACGGAGTCATCCCCGTTGATGAGGTATCCCATACTAATATGAGCAAATTATATGACTAAGCCCTTTCCCATATGTGGGTAAATGTGGTCGCACAGAGTATCGGTTGATTGACGTAAGTACAAAGACACAATGTGCGTTTTATCAAAACCACCATTCTCCTTTTCTCCAATTCATCACCACATCTTGGTGCTCCATGTCCACACAAGTATTTTCAAAGGAGTTTTGAGTAAACAATATTTTTCCCATCCTATAGTTTGAAAAAGAATTTCCATCTAATATCTCCATATAGGGTGTCAAAATAATATACTTGTATTTTGGAAAAGGGTTTTCAAAATCATAGCTTTAGTGGCAACCACCACATAAATCACATATGCTCTTTATAAGTTAAACATGTGACCCAAAATAGATGTATAAAGATGCAAGCTCAGGGAATAGCTTGCCTGATTCCAGTATGATGTTCTTGGACTTCTTCTCACTGCCCAACAAATAAATACCATCCTCCTCCGATAAATCCTCTCCAAATACCACTTCGGTAGCGTTTATATCTAGCGTCGCAAACATAAAAATAGAACAACACTCAATAAGCAAACCATACCACAATTGGTATACAAAAAGATATTCAAACCACATCATAGCACTATTTTAACTAAACGACCAACTAGGATATATATTCACAAGGGCATTATACTAATCAAGAGTATAACACCATACACATGCCCAAACAAGATAGCACAAAGATACCCTCAATTAGAGGTAATTCACAAACCCCTTTTCCTAACTAGGAAATACTTCAAACAAAAGTTAAGTCACCAATTAATCTCTATAATTTAAATACCTCACCAAGCTAAGGTGGATGCACTAACAAGATATTTAAGCTAGTATTCCACTCCAAGACTATCAAGTCCATCAAGCCATTGCAAACATATTACTCACCAATGTGTCTAACAACTAACACTAACAGTACTAACATATTATAACATGCTAAACAACAACAACTAGCAAGCAACAGCAGCACAACAATCATTACAGCAATACCACCTTAAATGCTCTAAATAGCCACTTCATATATCAAGCAACTCATTTTGGTTTCAATTTAATTGAATTAGCCCTTATTTGATTATGTCTTAATTATGGCAGAAACTAGTTGAACATGTTTAATTACATATCTTAAGTTCTGTTGATCACAAAAATACAAACTAAAATTCTACAGAAAGCTACTGATGTGTAGAAGACAACACAATTTGATTTGGATTAATTGGAGTTACGAAACTCCCTACACAAGGTTTTGAAACCAGCAACTAAATAAGTAAGTTTTGGCTTCCACAGATGTTCTGTCGATCCTAAAATTAAACCCTTTTAGGGGCATGTGAACATGGCTATATGTGAGCTAACAAAATTGGTCCTAACTCGTTTGGGTTAACTAGTAAACATATTTCTTTGTTTTAGTCCAGAAGGGTTTAGCTTAAAGACCACAACCAAACTTGCTTAATTAATTCTACCAAAATTAGGGTAGCTACTACATGGCAGTACTAAGCTGATAAAATTGGTTTGGGAATTTTTGGAATATCAGAGTATCAGAAACAAACAAGTTTAGAATTTAAATCCTTTATGGCATTTTGAATAATACATTTTTATTATTTATCTAAATGAGGTGAAACCAATTGGGTTGGTTAGATAATTTCATAAACATTCCAGAACATTTTAATTTGATTTATTTGGAGTTATAAATATCAAGATATTGAATTTACAAACTTAACCATATTTCTGTCATTTTTAGTACTTACAGAAAAAAGGCCAGAAAATACCTAAACCTTCTAATTATCACCACAGTCAATCAATGACTCCTAAATTCAAACCAAGCTATTTATATGTTCTCCTATACATATAGAAGACAAACCAATTGGATTCAGTCCAAAATTCATCTCCTAAAAATCTACAAAAATCACCAAAGTGCCACTGGTGTGTTTACAAGAATGGATAGAACTTCTGTTTTAGGTTTCATTTGCATGCAAGGCTTACATATCTAGAAAGGTATCACTTCAGGCTATCCATAGAATTTTAGTTTGCAATATTTGGATTTATAAAACTCTAGATATTAACTATTTAGTGAAAAAGATACTTTTTACAAGATTGAATCTAGACAACACTTAAAGTCATATTTTTGCAAACAACCAGTGTGGCATGTTTAAGAAAACACACAGGAATACTACAAAATTTGAAGCACTCCAATATCTATCTCAGATTTACCACAAAAGATTTAAAGCTACACTGCAATTTTTAACAGAAATGAAATCACATAATGCATTTACTGGAAAAAAAATGAGGTTGGGCCGGATCTGGCCCAGACCTGGCCGTGCGAAGCAGAGGGCAGCCCAGCCAGCGGCCCACGCGCGGCGAAGCGGTACGAGGCGTCCTCTTCTTCCTCGACACGAACAGAGGCTCGGGGAGGGAGATGGCCGGAGCTCCGGCGAGGACGGCGACGACGCTCCGGTGACCCTAAAATAAAATGGCGATGTCCCGGAGTTAGAACACGAGGAGGGGATCTCAGGGGGACGAGAATGGCGGGGAATGGTGGACGGAGGTGCTCGCGGGCTAGAAGGAACGGCGGCGGTCGGAGCGGAAGAGGATGAAGACGGACAGCTCGATTCGCGGCTTCCCGCGGCGATTCCTTGGATGGGGATGCAGAGGGAGACTAGGAGGAGCTAGGGGTGGTCTCTAATTGGCGCGGGGTGGTCTCTATCGCCGGCGAGGCGCGACGCCCCGCTCGGCTCCGTCTCGGCTCGGAGGAAGAAAAATGGGAGGGAGAGGAGAGGGAGAGGAAGCCCGAGGAGGAGAGGAGTGTCTCGGGGGGGGGGGGGGGTTTATGCTCACCCTCGAGCGGCAGGGGAGAGGAGAGGAGGTGGGGGGTCCGGGCGGCGACGCACGTCGCCGGGGTGTATTCGGACATGTCGGCGGCGGCACGGGCGCGTGCGACAGGGAAGCGCGGCGCCGATGCTGGGTCTAGAGGGGGCAGAGGAGTGAGGGGCAGAGGGGGGGTCCGGTCAGCAAGAGCACAGCGAGGGGGGGGTCTGGCGGCGAGCCACGGCGTCGGGGAGCACGGCGACACGCCCTCCTGTAGCCATGCCGTGCTGCGGCTACAGGAAGGAGATGGGGGTTTCACAAAAAGGCCCCTGGCAAGTTATTTTCCATCACATCCAAGTCCTTTTCTATTTCTTTTAATTCCTTTTGAAAACCAGTAGCTTTTAGGGATTTTATTTGGGTTACTAAAACATTTTATAAAAATTTGAAAATATTTGGGTAGGCCCCCATATACATGTAGAAGCTCCACAAAATTTGGTATTTGAAAATAAAATGTTTTGAATAACTTTTGTTCACAGGGTTTAAATATGGCATTTTTCTTAAAAACAAATTTATAATCCTTAAGAAATTTTAAAGCAAGTTCAAAATATTATCTTTGAACTCTTGGAACTTCCTTGACAAATATATTAACTTCAAATAATTTATAAGTTCATAGAGAAAATATTTGTTTGAAGGAAATAGATAGTTATGTAGGGAAAATAATTTATTTAGATCATTTCTTCAACTCCTGATCTAAATTTCCATTTGTTGAATAATTTTAGGGGTTTTGCTTTATTTAAGTCACATACCAATTTTGTTGTCAAGTGTGTGTTTTTAATTTATTGCTCTGGCACATTGAATTAATTATACTCACAAGCAACAACACAACAAGATCACCACAATCACAAGGATGATGCATTCAAGACAAACAAGTCACACACACAAAAAGGAGCAGCCACACAACGTCAAACATAGCAATGGGAAGGAAAACACAATCCTCAGTGCAACATTTCAAAAGTTTTTGTTGGTTCTGAATTTTGGGTCTAATAAAAATAAGTTTTTCTTGGTTCCAAAATTTGGGATGTTACAAACCTTCCCCCCTTAAAATAAATCTCGTCCCGAGATTTGCAAGGTGGGGTAACAGGGGAGTGCGAGGGCATGTGTTTTAGGCTGGTTACACTTCCGAGGTTGTGCCTTCATTATTTAGTTCACCACGTGTGATCTTGACAATTTTATGTTGTGAGGCTTTCTCTGTTGATAAAATTATGTGCTGAGTTCAGATCCTTTATGATGGGGTTGTCTTGACGATTAACTCGTATGGATAGTCTTGGCTGGATGTTTCCGGATTCTACAGGGCCAAGGTGCACAAATCTAATTACCACGTTCTGGTATACCTATTGCAGGCCTTCCCCCCTTAAAAGGGGGTCTTGAACTGGTCTTGTGGAGAGTCGCAGCTGGAGTTGACTTGGAGGCAACCTTCTCCTGGAGTAGCTTGTCGACACCTGTCTTTGTATTTGTCCTTCTTCAGCTGAATAAGGGAGGGACTTCATTGTTGACTTTCTTATTTGGAACTTGAATATCTCCTGAGTCATATACTTTCTTTTAAGAAAAATTTATTGTCCTTTAGTTGGGTTCTAACACCATTTATTTCTATTGGTTGGGTGTATAAGAATGTGGTTGTCTTTTATGACATCGAATGGCCTTAGTCATATAGAAAGAATTTGTTAACAAGGTAGCTAGTCTTGTCAACAAACTACTTTTCATATTCCAGAGGCTGAGATGTACTGGATTATCTGGCGTTCTATTTAGTTTGGGTATGACACTCAAGTGTTTGAGCATATAAAAGCGATTTGTTAACAAGTTCATGAGGCTTGTTACCAAATTACTTGTATACAACACGAACATTGGAATATCACACTATTTTTTTTAGAGAGATTAATAATAACAGCTTCTGATGTATGAGTTTCCGAATACTCAAGGATAGTCCGGTATATTAATTACTTGTTACCAATTTAAGAAATCTCTTTTTAATCTCTTTGACGCAGTTCCTTCTTCTTGCGGTCTCTGAGCTTGAATCTTCTTAGCAGTTCCTCTTCGAGATCTTGACGCACTTGCTCCAGATGGTGCTCGAAGGCCATTATCTGATTTTTCCGGTTAGGTTGCAAAAATTTCAGGTTATTGGTTAAAGATCGGGGGTCTTTTGTATCTTGCAAAATTGTCAGTTCTTATCGGGAGATGGTTGAGATAAGAAGAATTTTTCAGAAAATATTTCCTAAGAGGCTCTACACCTGCAACAAGGTGCAACTGACGAAAAGGAATTTTTATAAAAAGAGAACTCTGGTTTTACTTTATGTTGCCATTAAGACGTGATTGTGAACGCACAAGAAAATCGACACACTAACAGAGAAGTCTCAAACAAACAACAGAGAAGCATAGTGCACATAAGCAAAGAGCACACAAGGTACATTTAGTACCAAAGAATGTCCTACTCGTGGTAATCGGGTAGTACACCCGAGGGTCCTATCATGTTTTTCCTATGGGCCTTGGTTGATAGGGTTGGTGAAGCCTTCACTTTGTCGCCTTCGTCTTCAGCTGGAGAAATTGAGATTATCGAAGGAGTAACTGAGTGGAATTGTTGATATTGAGTTGAGGTCTTCGGGGGTCTCTTGCTGTGTTGATATCGATAATATTGGTACTGGCGGATCCATCACCTCGATGTGGAATGTTGAGTACTTGCAATGGAAGCTTCTTCTCGTAGGTGCTAGCTAATTAGGTCTCACTTGGGTTCATCGTCAAGTATTTTGAACGGGTAAGAGGGATTAGAGAAATCCTTGGAAAATCTTAAAATAGAGGGATGAGACTCGGAAATATTTGAGAAGGTGAGAAGAGTGGAAGTCATTTTTGGACTTCCTTAGATAAAAATATGTTTTTGGTAACAATATATTTTTAACAAAATATTTCTTTCCTAACTAACGTCCATGCTAACTAAGGTCTGTTACAGTCAACGATGGCTCTGATACCAAGTCTGTGGGGACCCCGGACTAGCTGTCCGAAATACCCTTGTGCCTACAACATCAGCGATCCCATGATCAGTCTGTCGCTGAGCACAATCAACTGGTATCAAAAGAACATCCATAATTTCCGAAGGAATTACTTACTCGATTGAAGCCATAATCTTCAATAAGTTATTGCAGCGGAAAACACCAATCAACGTGGGGCCCGAGTCATTTGCCAAGACACCTACAGGCAGCTGACTGGGAAGACGGCCTAGTTCGCACAGACGTCATCGGTCTCTCGGTCTTCATCTTGCTTCTTCTTGAACTCTAGACATGGGAATATCCAGGGACACAGCCATGAGTACATTTACGTACTCGCAAACTACCCCAACATGGGCATGCGCTATTCTTTTATTTGTTTAAATAAAACTTTGTTTGCCTTGAAAAACTCTATATCTTTATTGAAAAAGGAAAGAAGGTCTTCAGAACTTTTCCCATAAATCTGCCTTTGTAAGGAGTCTCTTTAAAACTTTTTCCCAAAAGGGGCATCTTTGTTGATAAAGGTAAGAAGTCTCTTTAATAAACATTTTATCGAAAAATCACCATTTTATCTGTTTCTCCAAAACTCCTCCTTTTCCTGACCATAAACCGTCATGATACATATTCTCCAACAACCTCATACCGATCCGTTGGTATAGGTGTATGGAACATTCTCCACTTCATTTTCTTTTTAAAACTCAAATCTTTTCCAAAACTTGCACATGGTCAAAGTAGGGCCTCTCAACTGTCCATATCCGAGGACTCGGCTATTCGAATAGTTTTAAACCCTCTGCAGAGGTAGCACGCTTTTCCCACACCCATCCGATAACTCATCGTGTCTGCCACGTCTCGCCATACCAGGGGTATGCGAAGTTGAGTCACCGACCCTAGTCTGTCCTTTGCTCATGCTAGTATAGGATCCTGCCCATATGATACTTTCCATCGACACTTAACCCAGCCCGTCGGAATCTAAGTGTGAGGACTCATAGGTTTTATCTGGCGGTGTATAGGGGACATCCTTCTATCCTCCTCCTTATCTTTTCATAGAATTTGAGCGAGGACCCAGGTCAAGGTAGGTCCTCAGACCATCCCTCCATGCATAACGGAGTCATCCCCGTTGATGAGGTATCCCATACTAATATGAGCAAATTATATGACTAAGCCCTTTCCCATATGTGGGTAAATGTGGTCGCACAGAGTATCGGTTGATTGACGTAAGTACAAAGACACAATGTGCGTTTTATCAAAACCACCATTCTCCTTTTCTCCAATTCATCACCACATCTTGGTGCTCCATGTCCACACAAGTATTTTCAAAGGAGTTTTGAGTAAACAATATTTTTCCCATCCTATAGTTTGAAAAAGAATTTCCATCTAATATCTCCATATAGGGTGTCAAAATAATATACTTGTATTTTGGAAAAGGGTTTTCAAAATCATAGCTTTAGTGGCAACCACCACATAAATCACATATGCTCTTTATAAGTTAAACATGTGACCCAAAATAGATGTATAAAGATGCAAGCTCAGGGAATAGCTTGCCTGATTCCAGTATGATGTTCTTGGACTTCTTCTCACTGCCCAACAAATAAATACCATCCTCCTCCGATAAATCCTCTCCAAATACCACTTCGGTAGCGTTTATATCTAGCGTCGCAAACATAAAAATAGAACAACACTCAATAAGCAAACCATACCACAATTGGTATACAAAAAGATATTCAAACCACATCATAGCACTATTTTAACTAAACGACCAACTAGGATATATATTCACAAGGGCATTATACTAATCAAGAGTATAACACCATACACATGCCCAAACAAGATAGCACAAAGATACCCTCAATTAGAGGTAATTCACAAACCCCTTTTCCTAACTAGGAAATACTTCAAACAAAAGTTAAGTCACCAATTAATCTCTATAATTTAAATACCTCACCAAGCTAAGGTGGATGCACTAACAAGATATTTAAGCTAGTATTCCACTCCAAGACTATCAAGTCCATCAAGCCATTGCAAACATATTACTCACCAATGTGTCTAACAACTAACACTAACAGTACTAACATATTATAACATGCTAAACAACAACAACTAGCAAGCAACAGCAGCACAACAATCATTACAGCAATACCACCTTAAATGCTCTAAATAGCCACTTCATATATCAAGCAACTCATTTTGGTTTCAATTTAATTGAATTAGCCCTTATTTGATTATGTCTTAATTATGGCAGAAACTAGTTGAACATGTTTAATTACATATCTTAAGTTCTGTTGATCACAAAAATACAAACTAAAATTCTACAGAAAGCTACTGATGTGTAGAAGACAACACAATTTGATTTGGATTAATTGGAGTTACGAAACTCCCTACACAAGGTTTTGAAACCAGCAACTAAATAAGTAAGTTTTGGCTTCCACAGATGTTCTGTCGATCCTAAAATTAAACCCTTTTAGGGGCATGTGAACATGGCTATATGTGAGCTAACAAAATTGGTCCTAACTCGTTTGGGTTAACTAATAAACATATTTCTTTGTTTTAGTCCAGAAGGGTTTAGCTTAAAGACCACAACCAAACTTGCTTAATTAATTCTACCAAAATTAGGGTAGCTACTACATGGCAGTACTAAGCTGATAAAATTGGTTTGGGAATTTTTGGAATATCAGAGTATCAGAAACAAACAAGTTTAGAATTTAAATCCTTTATGGCATTTTGAATAATACATTTTTATTATTTATCTAAATGAGGTGAAACCAATTGGGTTGGTTAGATAATTTCATAAACATTCCAGAACATTTTAATTTGATTTATTTGGAGTTATAAATATCAAGATATTGAATTTACAAACTTAACCATATTTCTGTCATTTTTAGTACTTACAGAAAAAAGGCCAGAAAAGACCTAAACCTTCTAATTATCACCACAGTCAATCAATGACTCCTAAATTCAAACCAAGCTATTTATATGTTCTCCTATACATATAGAAGACAAACCAATTGGATTCAGTCCAAAATTCATCTCCTAAAAATCTACAAAAATCACCAAAGTGCCACTGGTGTGTTTACAAGAATGGATAGAACTTCTGTTTTAGGTTTCATTTGCATGCAAGGCTTACATATCTAGAAAGGTATCACTTCAGGCTATCCATAGAATTTTAGTTTGCAATATTTGGATTTATAAAACTCTAGATATTAACTATTTAGTGAAAAAGATACTTTTTACAAGATTGAATCTAGACAACACTTAAAGTCATATTTTTGCAAACAACCAGTGTGGCATGTTTAAGAAAACACACAGGAATACTACAAAATTTGAAGCACTCCAATATCTATCTCAGATTTACCACAAAAGATTTAAAGCTACACTGCAATTTTTAACAGAAATGAAATCACATAATGCATTTACTGGAAAAAAAATGAGGTTGGGCCGGATCTGGCCCAGACCTGGCCGTGCGAAGCAGAGGGCAGCCCAGCCAGCGGCCCACGCGCGGCGAAGCGGTACGAGGCGTCCTCTTCTTCCTCGACACGAACAGAGGCTCGGGGAGGGAGATGGCCGGAGCTCCGGCGAGGACGGCGACGACGCTCCGGTGACCCTAAAATAAAATGGCGATGTCCCGGAGTTAGAACACGAGGAGGGGATCTCAGGGGGACGAGAATGGCGGGGAATGGTGGACGGAGGTGCTCGCGGGCTAGAAGGAACGGCGGCGGTCGGAGCGGAAGAGGATGAAGACGGACAGCTCGATTCGCGGCTTCCCGCGGCGATTCCTTGGATGGGGATGCAGAGGGAGACTAGGAGGAGCTAGGGGTGGTCTCTAATTGGCGCGGGGTGGTCTCTATCGCCGGCGAGGCGCGACGCCCCGCTCGGCTCCGTCTCGGCTCGGAGGAAGAAAAATGGGAGGGAGAGGAGAGGGAGAGGAAGCCCGAGGAGGAGAGGAGTGTCTCGGGGGGGGTTTTATGCTCGCCCTCGAGCGGCAGGGGAGAGGAGAGGAGGTGGGGGGTCCGGGCGGCGACGCACGTCGCCGGGGTGTCTTCGGACATGTCGGCGGCGGCACGGGCGCGTGCGATAGGGAAGCGCGGCGCCGATGCTGGGTCTAGAGGGGGCAGAGGAGTGAGGGGCAGAGGGGGGTCCGGTCAGCAAGAGCACAGCGAGGGGGGGGTCTGGCGGCGAGCCACGGCGTCGGGGAGCACGGCGACACGCCCTCCTGTAGCCATGCCGTGCTGCGGCTACAGGAAGGAGATGGGGGTTTCACAAAAAGGCCCCTAGCAAGTTATTTTCCATCACATCCAAGTCCTTTTCTATTTCTTTTAATTCCTTTTGAAAACCAGTAGCTTTTAGGGATTTTATTTGGGTTACTAAAACATTTTATAAAAATTTGAAAATATTTGGGTAGGCCCCCATATACATGTAGAAGCTCCACAAAATTTGGTATTTGAAAATAAAATGTTTTGAATAACTTTTGTTCACAGGGTTTAAATATGGCATTTTTCTTAAAAACAAATTTATAATCCTTAAGAAATTTTAAAGCAAGTTCAAAATATTATCTTTGAACTCTTGGAACTTCCTTGACAAATATATTAACTTCAAATAATTTATAAGTTCATAGAGAAAATATTTGTTTGAAGGAAATAGATAGTTATGTAGGGAAAATAATTTATTTAGATCATTTCTTCAACTCCTGATCTAAATTTCCATTTGTTGAATAATTTTAGGGGTTTTGCTTTATTTAAGTCACATACCAATTTTGTTGTCAAGTGTGTGTTTTTAATTTATTGCTCTGGCACATTGAATTAATTATACTCACAAGCAACAACACAACAAGATCACCACAATCACAAGGATGATGCATTCAAGACAAACAAGTCACACACACAAAAAGGAGCAGCCACACAACGTCAAACATAGCAATGGGAAGGAAAACACAATCCTCAGTGCAACATTTCAAAAGTTTTTGTTGGTTCTGAATTTTGGGTCTAATAAAAATAAGTTTTTCTTGGTTCCAAAATTTGGGATGTTACAAAAGTGATCCTGGTCTTGATCTTCAGGTTCCACAAATCCTTCCTCCTCGATATATCCGGCAACGTTCTCGTCTAATACACAATCAAGCAATACAAACAATCACTAACCTACTCAATCAATCACCACAACAATACAATCTCAACTACTCTAAATAGCCACTTCATATATCAAACAATACAATTTGGTTTCAATTTAATTGAATTAGTCATTATTCATTTATATCTTAATTAGGGCAGAAACTAGTTAAACATGTTTAATTACATAACTTAAGTTCTGTTGGTCACAAAAATACAAACTAAATTTCTACAGAAAGCTATTGATGTGTGGAAGACAACACAATTGGATTTGGGTCAATTGGAGTTACCAAACTTCCTACATAATGGTTCCAATGCAGAAGCTTACTAATCAAGTTTTAGCTACTAATTAAGTTCTGGTAATCTAAAAATTAAATCCTCTTAGGGGTAACTAACCATGACTAAATGTGATCCAATAAAATTGGTCTTAACTCATTTGGACTAACAGGGTATCAGAAACAAACAAGTTTAGATTTTAAACCCTATTTGGCATTTTTAATACTATATTTTTATTATTTATCCAAATGCGGTGAAACCAATTGGGTTGGTTAGATAATTTCATACGCTTTCCAGAACATTTTGATTTGATTTATTTGGAGGTATAAATCTCGAGATATTGAATTTCAAAGTTTGAATCCAGTACTGGAATTTCCAGAGAAATTAAATAAGAAAAATGGTTCTGTCTGGATAATGTTGAAAACACTGACGGGTGGGGTCCACTCGTCAGCGTCTCAACTGAAAACAGTGCGCGCGCTGGAAATGTTTAAAAGCCTGACGTGTGGGGCCCGCGGTTCAGTGACTTAAAGCGCGAAGCGGTATGTTACCGTGGATCTAAGATCCAACGGCCGAGGATTGAACACGCCGGCGACGACCTAAAACGGGCGGCGCCGTGGCTCCGGCGACGGCGAGGTCGACGGTTTGCTCACCTAGGGGGCTCGGGAAGACGCGCGGGTGATGCAGATCGACGACGGCGACTCGGGGAAGCTTGCTGGACGAACGGCGCGTGCTGGGGCGGCTCCAATCGATGGCGGCGAGCAGCTCCTCTTCCGCGGCCGTGCTCCAACTCCGGCGAGGCTCCTGCGTTGATCCTGTGCACGAACCAGAGGGGGAAAAGGGGCGGGTGAGTGAGGTGGTAATGGAGAAGGGGGTGCGGGCCAGAGAGAAGAGAAAGGGAGGGTAGCACGGCTCGGCCGTGGTCGTCGTCTACCTCGGGCACGGCGAGCTCGAGGGTGGCCACAGGTGGCTGAGGCTTCGCGGTTATGGCTCCGCCCTCCTGGCGGTGCACGAGAGGGGGTGGTGGAGCAAGGGAGAGGCGGGGGTGTGGTGTGGAGAAAACGGGAGGGCGCGGGGTTGCTTATAAGGCCGGAGCTCGGTCCATGGTGGACGGGGTGTTGGGGCGGTCCAGGGGTCGGCCGGGCTCGCCATAGGGGCGGTGGGGGTGCGGCTATGGTGTCGGGAGGGAGAGGGGCACGGCGGCGACGTGGAGGCGAGCGGTGCGTGCTCGGGTGGGGGACGGCCGTGAGGGCGCTCGGGCGGCGCACGACGTGCTCTGTGCGTCGCGGGTGCTGCGGGTGCGGGCTGCTGCGGTGCGTCTTGCTGCGCTGAGAGGGAGCAGGGAGGTGAGGGAGAGAGGGGGGGGGCCTGGCGCGGCTAGCACGGCTCGACACCGTCGTGGCCACAGTGCCGACCACGGCGACGTGCGCGCGGCTGCTGTCCCCTGCGTTCCTCCTCGACCCCGGCCCGATTCCTCCGTTCCCGTGAGCGCGGCGAAGAGAGTGGAGCGAGGGAGATCGAAGGGACTTCATCAAAGTGCATGGTCCAGTGACTGGGCATCGCGTCTCCAGAGGGCTCGGCCTCTTCCTCCCGAGGCTCTTCAGGGCTTGGGTCAGTCCATTCGGCGACAAAGTCCGGCAGCGCTCTTCCCTTGATGACCCTTGTGGTGTCGAAGCGCAAATTGAATGGCTGCAGCTTGATGTTCCATCCTGCGACAAGGTCTGTGGCGTTGGGGTTGCGCAGGATCTGCTCCAGGGGGAAGGAAGTGACCACCGTGATAGGATGGCCCTGGAAGTAGTGTCGCAGCTTCCTGGAGGCAATGAGTAGCGCGAGGAGGAGCTTCTGCTGCACCGGGTACCGTTCCCGAGCGTCCCGCAGTACTGTACTGACAAAGTCGACGGGGTGCTCGACAAGTGTTGTCGAGGGAGGTGCAGCGTTGGCTCTCTCTGGAGGCTCTTCAGGGTCCTTGTCGAGATCCGCCTGTAGAGGCTGTTCAGGGCCCTTGTCGAGATCCGCCTGTAGAGGCTCTTCAGCAAAGGTTCCCGGAGCAGGCCAGTCTTGAGGCTGTGGGCTTGGCGGTGGGTCTGGGGGGACTGCTCCTTTGTCGAGATCCTCGTCAGGTGGCTTTGGGCTCGGAGTGGCAGTGCTTTTCTTGGGGAGGACTGGCTCTTCTCTTTCGGCCACCAGGACGGCGCTTGTGGTCTGAGGAGTGGCTGATAGGTACAGCTTCAGATGTTCGCCTGTCCTGGGGGCCACCATGACTGGCGGGCTGGCCAAGTACCTTTTCAGGTCTTCGAGGGCCTTGTCTGCTTCGGGAGTCCACTTGAATGTGCCGGACCACTTCATGATCTTGAAGAATGGCAGGGCTCTCTCGCCGAACTTGGAGATGAAATGGCCCAAGCTGGCCATACAGCCTGCCAGGCGCTGCATGTCCTTGAGCCGGCGAGGAGGCTGCATGCCTTCTATGGCCTTGATCTTGTCGGGGTTCGCTTCTATGCCGCGGTGAGACACGAGGAAGCCGAGGAGTTTGCCTGAAGGCACCCCGAAGACGCACTTGGCGGGGTTCAGCTTGATGTTCACCTTGCGTAGGCTGGCGAAGGTTTCCTCGAGATCCTTCAAGAGAGTGTCTCCCTCGCGAGACTTGACCACAATGTCATCGACATAAGCCTCTGCATTTCTGCCCATCTGTGCTCCCAAGGCTATCCACATGAGCCTCTGGAAGGTGGCGCCGGCGTTCTTCAGGCCGAAAGGCATGCAAGTGTAGCAATACACACCACAGGGGGTGAGGAAGGCTGTTTTCTCCTCGTCCTCTTTAGCCATCTTGATCTGGTGATAACCAGAGAAGGCGTCCAGAAAACAGAGGAGGTCGCAGCCGGTAGTGGAGTCCACGATCTGGTCTATCCTCGGCATGGGATATGGGTCCTTGGGGCAGGCCTTGTTGACATCTGTGTAATCGATGCAGAGTCGGCCTCCTCCAGCGGGTTTCGGGACAACCACGCCGTTGGAGAGCCAAGTGGGATGCGCGACTTCACGGACGACACTTGCCGCCTTCAACTTTTCAACTTCCTTGACGATGAATGCTTGCTTCTCGGGGGCTTGCTTCCGTGCTTTCTGCTTGACGGGGCGTGCGTCTGGACACACGGCTAAGTGGTGCTCGATCACCTCCCTCGGAACACCGGACACATCTGACGGAGTCCAAGCGAACATGTCAGAGTTTGCCCGGAGGAAGGCGACGAGCACGCTTTCCTATTTGGGGGGCAAGGCCGCGCCTATGGTGACGCTAGCCCCGGAGCCCTCAGCCCCCGAGCCACTGGTGCTCAGCGACACCTCCTTCGTGGAAGCTTGCTCTTGAGAGAACATCTGTTTCTTCTTCTTGGGCCTCTCAAGAGGCTCCATGTCCTCGTCAGCCAGGAAAGCCATGGCGGCCGCCTTGTAGGCGCTCTCGACAGCGCGCGTGGCATCCAGGATGTGACCGTGGATGGTGATCGTGCCAGCGCTGCCGGGGAGCTTGACCATGTTGTAGGCGTGATGCGTGACGGCCATGAACTTCGCGAGGGCGGGGTAGCCGAGGATGGCGTTGTAGGGCAGGCCAATGTGTGCGACATCGAAGTCGATCAGCTCAGTGCGGTAGTTCTTCTGTGTGCCGAAGGTGACGGCCAGCCGGACCTGCCCCAGAGGTTCGATCGAGCCACTGGTGACCCCTGTGAAGGGCCTGGAGGGCATGAGCCACTCGTAGGGCACTTGAAGCGTCTCGAAGGTCTCGAAAGAGATGACGTTCAGGCCTGCGCCCCCATCAATGAGCGTCTTGGAGACGGTGATGTTGTTGATGGTGGGGGAGCAGACCAGGGGGAGGGTTCCCACAGTCTTATTCGACTTGGGGTGGTCTTTGGCGTCGAAAGCAATGGTGTACTGAGACCACTTGAGGGGCCTGGAGGTTTTGACGCTCAGGAGCGCGGCGTTGAGCTCACGGGCGAACTGTTTGAACTGGTTGTTAGACTTGGGCGCCTGAGACCCGCTGAGGATGCAGGCCATGGCCCCCCTCGGGGCCTGGTAGCCTCCATCTTCCTCGTCGGGGAGGTTGTTATTCTTCTCAGCGGCGTTGGCTCGAGAGCCGGCGGCTTCGGGATAGCGCCGCCGCGCCCGCCTTTGCGGTAGCCGCGGCCTCTGCCGCGGTTCCCGCTGCCCTCTTCCCCGCTCGCGCTCTCTGCTCAGCCTCTTGAGGTCGAAGCAGTCATCTGTAGCGTGGCCGCGCCTGTTGTGGTAGACGCAGAACGGGCGGTTGTCCACATCTTTGTTGCCAGGCTCGGGGGAGTTGCGGCGGGCGTATTTTGCAGCTGGCACCGCCGCTAGGACGGCGGTGGTTTTGCGCTTGGTCTCTTCCCGCCTCTTGTGACTCTTCGAGCCCTCGGCGAGGTCGTCCCCCCGCTGGCTCATTTTGACGAAGAGGAGTCCCTCTTCAGCCTTGGCGCATTTGTCGGCGAGGTCGAACAGCTTCACCACAGAGGTGAGCTTGTCGTGAATGCCCAGCTTCTCGAGCATCCTGCGGTTCGTGACGCCCTCTCTGAAGGCGGCGATGACTTGGGTGTCGGGGATGTTGGGGATCTTGTTGCGCACTTGGCTGAAGCGCTGGATGTATTTGCGGAGGGTCTCATCCTTCCTCTGCACCACAGCGCGCAGGTCATTGTGGGTGAGCGCGCGCTCGTAGGTGCCCTTGAAGTTGGCGACGAACTGCCTGCAGAGCTCCTCCCAGGAGCCGATGGAGTCCTCAGGCAGGTTGAGAAGCCATGACAGTGCGGAGTCCCTGAGAGCGTGGGAGAACCAGTTGGCCATGACCTTGTCATCTCCCCCTGCAGCCTGGATAGAGGTGGTGTAGAGCTGCAGGAACTCGATGGGGTTGCTCGAGCCGTCGAAGCCCTTGGGGAGGGCAGGCCTGAACTTTCGAGGCCAGACCACGCGCCGCAGAGCTCGGGTGAAGGCCATGCAGCCGGTGGCGTACGTGGTGATTCCGCCTTGGAGAGCCCTGCGGTTCTGCTGTCCTGCCTGGCCGATTTCCTCGACGAGGCGGTTCTGGAGATCCCTTCGGCGCTCCATCCCCACTCGCGCGTCGGGCGCGGTGCGGTGCACGATTTGGCAGTCGCGCGGCGAGGACGCATGAGAAGGAGCCCTCTGGGCGGCGGCCGGAGGCGGTCTCGGCGGTGGCGGAGGTGCATCCGGCGCGGCTGTGCCCGCGCGGCCAGAGTGGTGAACCAGCGAGCGCGATGGAGCGGGGAGCGTCGTCGCGACATCGACGAGGTGGTGGAAGCGGTCCAGCCACTGGTCGTGCGCTTCCGCGCTAGGCCGGTAGCGGAGAAGCTCCTAGGCCATGAGCAGCGCGGTGTGCGGGCTGGGCTCTGGGCGCCCCTGAGAGGACGCGCTCTGGCGCCTGGACGGATGCGAGGATTCAGCGTCATCGCGGTGCTCGAGGGAGGCGTCCCCGTCGGCGTGGTGGTCGTCGTCGCGGTGGTCATCGCTCTCGGGCTCTTCTACGTGGGGGCCCGTGTTGGCGCGCCCCGCCGTGCAGCTTCCGCGAGGACAGCCGCGACGGCCGCGAGTGGTGGCGCTGGGCTCGGTATCGGCCCGGTCAGCTGCACGCCTGTTGGCGCGTGTCGTGCGAGTGTCCATGGCGGTGCGGAGGACGGCTGGAGGTTGAAGACGCGCCTCAGTCCCCTACCTGGCACGCCAAATGTCGGAGAGTGATTCCCTAGAGGCAGGGATAGTCACGCTCTGAAGGGTAGTTCGAAGAGGGGACTGAACACGCGGATCAAACAACCCTCAACCGGCACGGCGACGGTGCTCGTCGAGCCTGAGGAGGCACTACACGGCAGAGATGCACAGCGGCCCGTACCCAGGTTCGCGGCCCTCGGGAGGAGGTAACACCGCTACTCCTGCTTGTCTGTATTGCACTGTATAGAGCACTGCACAATACGCCTGCCGAGGACTCTCCTTCGGCAGCGCGGAGCTCGGAGAGGGAAGGCTAAGGTCTTCTTCCTCCTCGAGTGTGCTAGGCTAGGCTATGGTGTAGTGGCTCCTGGTTCTGTGATTGGGGGATCCCGTTCTAAGGAGCTGCTCCCTCCCCTTTTATAGGCGCCCCGGGCCTCTTCCCTGCGTTCTCCGCAGTGGAAGGGTTCCCACATGGCAATGAGGTGGAAAGGCAGGGTGCAGCGCAGCGGGCTAGTCCATGGACTTGGTCCACCGCCGCAAAGCCTGCCCCCGTGACAGGAGGTCCACCGTCCGCGCCGGACGGTCAGTGGGCGCTGCAGAGATCGTGGGGGCGCCCACGGTGACGTCGTCGTTGGAGCGTAGCGCCAGCCACCGCCTTTATCACCAAAGGGGAAAGCTTCGTAGTCCGGCGCAGGGGAAACAGCTTTGTTGACTCCTTTAATCACCAGAATGGCAACTGCGCCGCCGTCGTCATCGTGCACAGACGCGCGCGTCACTCTGCGGCCACGGCAGAGGCCATGTGCGCTCTGCGGCGATTGCTTCTGAGCGAAGCCTCTCCGCAGGGCCGAGGCGGCCTTGTAGAGAGATTCGAGTTGACTCCTCTCCAGAGGAGTGCCTTACAGAGGGGCAGGCGCGGGGGGAAGCCTCTTCAGGCCTCCGCTGCCTCTTCAGGCGCTCTCGAGGGCTTTTCTCCCCGAGTGCCTCTCCAAGCGGTAGGCTTGTTCCTTGGTCGATTTTCGGTACTGCTGCGTGCGGGGGCCGTGGAGAGTGGGCCCTGCACACCCTGGATTCCACTGGGCCGACAAAATCCTTGGAATATGTATCGTTCTAACAACGCAGGTCAAAGAAGTTCTAAGCCTGATGAGGAGTGGGGGAACAACTCCAAGAGCTGGGATTCACAAGCAGATAAGATTATGAGCGGCATTGAAGGCAACACGGAGATGATTCGCGACCTCACCTATAGGATTGATGAGTTGAAGGAGCTTGTTATGAAGCTTATTAAAGATCAACCATCACCACCAAAGGAGTAATTCATCATCGGTATTGGCATCTCCCTTAGCTTGTTCCAAGCTTGGGGGGAGTGCCGCGGTATCACACCACCATCATTTATCTTTTATCTTTTAGTAGTGTCATATCATGAGTAGGGAAGTTATCTTATATGATGGTTTGCAATGTGGAATTATCTCTCTTTTAGTTGGTTATCTATGTATCCCTTGGTGTGAGTTGTCGTGATGGAATATTAATGAGAAGTTTTATCATTTATTTTCTGCACATCTTATTTTAGTTTGCAACTTCTATCATATATGATTGATCTTGTCATTAGTATTGTTATCACTTTGGAGCATATAGTAAATCTTTTGGTTTTGGCGAACTTAGCATTGGTCAGTAGCTACAATACTTTGAGACTTAAGTGGAGGAAAGAATTACATGTAGATATAGTTTTCAATTGTCTCTCTCACTTGTAGATGATAAGCTTAGTATTCACAATTTAAAATTGTTTGTGCCTCCAAGTTAGAATTGCATGATTGCCTTTACTACATGTATATTTGTTTGTATCCATCAACTCTTATGCTTGCTACCAAACCTTGCTAGCCAAAGACCGGTATCGAGAGGGAATGCTTCTCATACTTCCAAACCTTGAGCCAAAACCCTTGCCACTTGTGTCCACCATACCTACCTATTATGTGGTATTTTGCGCCACTCCAAGTAAATACTTCATGTGCTATCTTTATTCAAAACTACTATCCCTTATTTGTGTCAATGTTTATTAGCTCATGAGGAAATAATAGTTGAGTTTGTTATCTTCCATACTAATTAAGCAACCCTTGACTTGCATGCTTCATCTGCTCGTCACTAATATTGCAAAGGGCTGGTTAGACCACTATAATATCAAAAGGTTGAGAAATTTAAAAATAGACACTCCTCCATGGTTTGAGATTGATTGGTAGGCACCCGAGGATTCGGTTAGCCATGGCTTGTGTAAGCAAAGGTTGGGAGGAGTGTCAAAGTTATCAAAATAGTTGTTTATTATGAAGGCTTGTTTTAAAATAATCGGAACCGCTCTCAACTTGCTTAGTATGGAAGATGACAAGAACTCTATTACCATTCGTTGACAACAACAAACACCGCTCAAAAACTTACTTTTATGCTCTCTATGAGATTTAAAAACTAGAAGCTCAAGCACATGCTTGTATCTCTGCTTCCCTCTGCGAAGGGCCTATCTTTTACTTTCTGTTGAGTCAGTAAACCTATCTCTTTCTGTCTTAAGCAAGCGTTTGAGTTGATTGTGATTCAACCATCTATACATTCGTATTGTTAATCATGTCTCTTATTCTTCCTTGTTTGGCACATTGCTGTTATTTGATAAATATGACTTTGAGAGTTAGCTACTATTTAATAGGGCTGTTTTGTAGAGTAAGCTCAATATGTTCATTGTTCTCTGACCAAGAACGAAGTTTGGCAACACCAACTATGATTTTCTCTATGCACTTTATTGTGATTTCCCTCTACTTGTTACAAGTTAAGTTATATGAATGGAGTTGATATCTAAGATGACTTGTGTATTATTAAATGTGATGCTTCTTGTCCGTATATTCTTTATCGACACTTCACTCCATAAACCTGTGGTCATGTTTACTGAGCTCAGCTTTCGCTTGGGGACAAGCGAGGTCTAAGCTTGGGGGGAGTTGATACGTCCATTTTGCATCACTATTTTATATCATAATTTACTATTATTCATTGATATATTTCATATTTAGAGATGATACTTATGTTATTTCATCTATTTTGCATGTTTGATGATTGTTGGAGAATTGATCACCGGAGTCTGGAAATAGCTGGAAAAAGCACCGTCAAGATACACTATTTGCGAAGATCAAAATACAGAACGAAGACCGTGGAAAATATTACTTTACCAGATCATGGAGGGAGCCACGGGGAGAGGCCAAGGTGGGGCCCAGGGGGCCCACACCCCCTCCTGGCGCGGCCAAGCCTGGAGTCGCAAGAGCAGGTGGTCTGGCCGCCCTGGCCCACCTCCTACCGTGCCCCTTCGCGTACTTCATCCCCCCGAAAACCTAAGAACTTCTACGAAGAGTTAGAATTATTCCGCCGCCGCCACGGGGCGGAAAACCACAGAGAGAAGAAAGCTCTCCGGCAGGGAGAAATCTGCCGGGGAAATCCCTTCCCGGAGGGGGGAAATCGTCGCCAACGTCACTGTCGGCACAGTGGAATCCAGGGTGTGCGGGGCCCACTCTCCATAGCCCTCACACGCGACGGTATCGAAGAATGACTAAGAACCAAGCCAAACACTTGGAGAGACTCTCCCTTGGAGAGGAGTCAATGCAAATCCCTCCACAAGGCCGCTCAGGCCTTGTAGAGATACCTCGCTGTGAAGCAACCGCCGCAGAGCGCACATGGCCTCTGCCGCGGCCGCAGAGTTACGCGCGCGCCTGCGCGCGGTGACGACGACGCCGCAGTTGCCATTCTGGTGATTAAAGGGGTCAACAAAGCTGTGCCCCCCGCACCGGACTACGAAGCTTTCCCCTTTGGTGATAAAGCGGATGGCCGGCGCTACGCTCCAACGACGATGTCACCGTGGGCGCCCCCACGATCTCTGCGGCACCAGTTGACCGTCCTGCGCGGACGGTGGTCTTCCTGCCTCAAGGGCAGGCTTTACGACCATGGACCGAGTCCATGGACAACCCAGCTGCGGTGCACCCCGCTCCTCCATTTCGTCGCCATGTGGGAACCCTTCCACTGCGCAGGACGCAGGGATGAGGCCCGGGGCGCCTATAAAAATAGAGGGAGCACCTCCGTAGCAAGGGATCGACCCCCGGACACCCAGTTCCCCGATTCGCATCGATCGAACCTTTGGCACTCTACCCTAGCGTAGCCTAGCCGAACTCACTCGAGGAGGAAGAAGACCTTAGTGTTCCCTCCTTGAGCTCCACACTGCCATAAGAGAGCCCTCGGCAAGCTCATTATACTGTACCCTCTGTAGCGCAATACAGACAAGCAGGAGTAGCGGTGTTACCTCCTTCCGAGGGCCGTGAACCTGGGTACGGGCTGGTGTTCATCTCTGTCATGATGTCCCTCCTCAGTCTCGACGAGCACCGTCGCCGTGCCGGTTGAGGGTTGTTTGACCAACGCGTTCAGTCCCCCTTCGAACAACTCTTCAGAGTGTGACCACCCCTGTCTCGTGCGAGTCACTCTCCGACATTTGGCGCGCCAGGTAGGGGACTGAGGCGTGTCTTCAACCTTCGACCAGCTTCCGCGCCATGATGGACACTCGCACGACCCGCGCCAACAGACGCACAGCTGACAGGGCTGATACTGAGGCCGGCGCCGCCGCCACTCGCGGGCGCCGTGGCCGCCCACGCGGGAGCCGCACGGCGGAGCGCGCCAACACCGGCCCGCACGTGGAGGAGCCCGAGAGCGAGGATCACCGCGACGACGACCGCTGCGACGACGTGGACGCCTACCCCGAGCACCACGAGGACGCTAAGTCCTCGCATCCGTCTCGGTGCCAAAGCGCGTCCTCTCAGGGACGTCCAGAGCCCAGTCCACACACTGCGCTGCTCATGGCTCAGGAGCTTCTCCGCTACCGGCCCAATCCGGAGGCCCACGACCACTGGCTCGACCGCCTCCACCACCTCGTCGACATCGCGACGACGCGCCCCGCTCCGTCGCGCTCGCTGGTTCACCACTCTGGCCGCGCAGGAACGGCCGCGCCGGGTGCGCCTCCGCCACCACCGGGACCACCTCCGGTTGCGGCGCAGAGGGCCGCCTCTCATGCGTCCTCGCCGCGTGACTGCCAAATCGTGCAGCGCACCGCGCTTGACACGCGAGTGGGGATGGAGCGCCAGAGGGACCTCCAGAACCGCCTCGTCGAGGAAATCAGCCAGGCGGGCAGCAGAACTGCAGGGCTCTCCAGGGCGGAACCGCCACGTACGCCATCGGCTGCATGGCCTTCACGCGCGCTCTGCGCCGCGCGGTCTGGCCACAGAAGTTCAGGCCTGCCCTTCCCAAGGGCTACGACGGGTCAAGCAACCCCATCGAGTTCCTGCAGCTCTACACCACCTCTATCCAAGCTGCAGGAGGGGACGACAAGATCATGGCCAACTGGTTCTCCCACGCGCATAGGGATTCCGCGCTGTCATGGCTCCTCAACCTTCCTGAAGACTCCGTCGGCTCGTGGGAGGAACTCTGCAAGCAGTTCGTCGCCAACTTCAAGGGCACATATGAGCGCGCGCTCACCCACAATGACCTGCGCGCTGTGGTGAAGAAGAAAGATGAGACCCTCCGCAAGTACATCCAGCGCTTTAGCCAAGTGCGCAACAAAATCCCGAACATCCCCGACACACAAGTCATTGCGCCTTCAGAGAGGGCATCACAAACCGCAGGATGCTCGAGAAGCTGGGCATTCACGACAAGCTCACCTCTGTGGTAAAGCTGTTCGACCTCGCTGACAAGTGCGCCAAGGCTGAAGAGGGACTCCTCTTCATCAAGATGAGCCAGCGGGTAGACAACCAGGCCGAGGGATCCAAGAGTCACAAGAAGCGGGAAGAAACCAAGCGCAAGACCACCGCTATCCTAGCGGCTGAGCCAGATGCCGAGTATGCCCGCAGAGACTCCCCTGAGCCTGGCGACAAAAAGGAGGACAACCGTCCGTTCTGCGTCTACCACAACAGGCGCGGCCACGCTACAGAGAACTGCTTCGATCTCAAGAGGCTTAGCAGAGAGCGCGAGCGAGAAGAGGGCAGCGGGAGCCGCGGCAGAGGCCGCAGCTACCGCAGAGGCGGACACAAGGGCAGCTACCAGAAGCCGCCGGGCACTCAAGCCAACGCCGTCGAGAAGAACAATAACCTCCCCGACGAGGAAGATGGAGGCTACCAGGCCCCAAGGGGGGCTATGGCCTGCATCCTTGGCGGAGCTCAGGCACCCAAGTCTAACAACCAGTTCAAGCAGTTCGCCCGCGAGCTCAACGCCGCACTCCCAAGTGTCGAGACCTCCAGGCCCCTCAAGTGGTCTCAGTACACCATCGCTTTCGACGCCAAGGACCACCCCAAGTCGACCAAGACTGTTGGAACCCTCCCCCTGGTCTGCTCCCCCACCACCAACAACATCGCCGTCTCCAAGACGCTCATTGATGGGGGTGCTGGCCTGAACGTCATCTCTGTCGAGACCTTCGAGACGCTTCAAGTGCCTTACGAGTGGCTCATGCCCTCCAGGCCATTCACAGGGGTCACTAGTGGTTCGATCGCACCTTTGGGGCAGGTCCGGCTGGCCGTCACCTTCGGCACGCAGAAGAACTACCGCACTGAGCTGATCGACTTCGACGTCGCGCACATTGGCCTGCCGTATAACGCCATCCTCGGCTACCCCGCCCTCGCGAAGTTCATGGCCGTCACGCATCACGCCTACAACATGGTCAAGATCACCGGCAGCGCTGGCACTATCACCATCCATGGTCATATCCTGGATGCCACGCGCGCTGTCGAGAGCGCCTACAAGGCAGCCGCCATGGCGTTCCCGGCTAACGAGGACATGGAGCCTCTCGAGAGGCCCAAGAAGAAGAAACAGATGTTCTCTCAAGAGCAAGCTTCCACGAAGAAGGTGTCGCTGAGCACCAGTGGCTCGGGGGCTGAGGGCTCCGGGGCTAGCGTCACCATAGGCGCCGCCTTGCGTCCCAAATAGGAAAGCGCGCTCGTCGCCTTCCTTCGGGCAAACTCTGACATGTTCGCATGGACTCCGTCAGATATGTCCAGCGTACCAAGTGAGGTGATCGAGCACCACTTAGCCGTGTGTCCAGATGCATGGCCCGTCAAGCAAAAAGCGCGGAAGCAAGCCCTTGAGAAGCAAGCATTCATCGTCAAGGAAGTAGAAAAGTTAAAAGCGGCAAATGTCGTCCGCGAAGTTGCGCACGCCACTTGGCTCTCCAACGGCGTGGTCGTCCCTAAACCCGCTGGAGGGGGCCGACTCTGCATCGACTACACAGACGCCAATAAGGCCTGCCCCAAGGACCCATACCCCATGCCAAGGATAGACCAGATCGTGGACTTCACCGCCGGCTACGACCTCCTTTGTTTTTTGGACGCCTTCTCTGGTTATCACCAGATCAAAATGGCTAAAGAGGACGAGGAGAAAACAACATTCCTCACCCCTTGTGGTGTGTATTGGTACACTTGCATGCCTTTCGGCCTGAAGAACGCCGACGCCACTTTCCAGAGGCTCATGGGGATAGCCTTGGGGGCGCAGATGGGCAGAAATGCAGAAGCTTATGTCAACGACATTGTGGTCAAGTCTCGTGAGGGAGACACTCTCTTGAAGGATCTCGAGGAAACCTTCTCCAACCTGCGCAAGGTGAACATCAAGCTGAACCTCGCCAAGTGCGTCTTCGGGGTACCTTCAGGCAAACTCCTCAGATTCCTCGTGTCTCACGGCGGCATAGAAGCAAACCCTGACAAGATCAAGGCCATAGAAGGAATGCAGCCTCCTCGCCGGCTCAAGGACATGCAGCGCTTAGCAGGCTGTATGGCCAGCCTGGGCCGTTTCATCTCCAAATTCGGCGACAGAGCCCTGCCATTCTTCAAGATCATGAAGAAGTCCGGCACATTCAGGTGGACCTCTGAAGCAGACAAAGCTTTTGAAGACTTAAAGAGGTATTTGGCCAGCCCACCAGTCATGGTGGCCCCCAGAACAGGCAAACATCTGAAGCTATACCTATTAGCCACTCCTCAGACCGCAAGCGCCGTCCTGGTGGCCGAAAGGGAAGAGCCAGTCCTCCCCAAGAAAAGCGCTGCCACTCCAAGTCCAGCGCTGCCCGACAAAGATCTCGGCAAAGGAGCAGTCTCCACAGACCCACCGCCAGGCCCACAGCCTCAAGTAGAGTCTGCTCCGAACACCCTTGCCGAGACCCCTCCACAGGCGGATCTCGACAAGGGCCCTGAAGAGCCTCCGCAGAGAGCCGACGCTGTACCTCCATCGGCAACCCTTGTCGAGCACCCTGTCTACTTTCTCAGTACAGTACTGCGGGATGCTCGGGAACGGTACCCAATGCAGCAGAAGCTCCTCATTGCGCTCCTCATTGCCTCCAGGAAGCTGCGACACTACTTCCAGGGCCACCCCGTCACGGTGGTCACTTCCTTCCCCCTGGAGCAGATCCTGCGGAACCCCAACACCACAGATCGTGTCGCGGGATGGAACATCGAGCTGCAGCCATTCAATTTGCGCTTCGACACCACAAGAGTCATCAAGGGAAGAACGCTGGCGGACTTCGTCGCCGAATGGACTGACCCAAGTCCTGAAGAGCCTCGGGGAGAAGAGGCCGAGCCCTCTGGAGACACGATGCCCAGCCACTGGACCATGCACCTCGATGGCGCCTTCGCCTGCTGCAATGGTGGGGCAGGCGTCGTCTTGACCTCCCCCAAAGGCGACAAACTCTACTACGCTGTCCAGCTGCGCTTCACAATTGACAAGATCTCCAACAACATTGCTGAATACGAGGGCCTTCTCGTCGGCTTAAGGGCCGCCATCGCTCTAGGCGTCAAGCACTTACTCGTCAAAGGCGACTCCCAGTTGCTTGTCAACTTCTCCAACAAAAGCTACACGCCTAAGGACGACCACATGGCCGCATACCTTGAAAAGGTCCGCAAGCTCGAGAAGCACTTCAGAGGCATGGAGCTCATGCACATCCCGAGGAAAGAGAACCAGGAGGCCGACGACATCGCCAAGCGAGCCTCGCGAAGACAAGCCCAGCAGGCAGGCGTCTTCGAAGAAAGGCTCACCAACGCATCCATAAAGCAGCCACAAGAAGCTACAGCCGCAAGCACGGACGAAGCACTCCCACCACCTCCTGAAGCTGGGGCTCCCGATTGTGGTCCTCACACAGGGGAGCGTCTGTTGATGACAGCGGCACATCAAGAAACAGGCTGGATTGACGAGCTCAAAGACTACCTAATGAAGGGGGTCCTCCCCGAAGAAGATGCCGAAGCAGAGCGAATCGCTCGACAGGCGAAATCCTACTACATCCTCGAGGGAGACCTGTACCGCAAGCTCCCAAATGGGATCGCGCTCAAATGCGTCCCTCCCGAAGAAGGCCGAATGCTGATCAAAGACATCCATAGCGGAGAGTGCGGCCACCACTCGTGCGCGCGCACCCTCGCAGGCAAGGTCTTCAGGAGCGGCTTCTACTAGCCGCAAACGCTTCAAGATGCGGTCACCATCGTCCAAGCTTGCGACGCCTGCCAATACCACGCCAAGCAAATCCATCAGCCGGCGCTGGGGCTCCAGACCATCCCGCTCTCCTGGACATTCGCGGTCTGGGGGCTGGACATTTTGGGCCCCTTCCCGAAATCGCAAGGGGGCTACCGTTTCCTCTTCGTGGCCGTCGACAAGTTCACCAAGTGGGCCGAGGTCGAACCGGCGCGCAGCATACCAGCCGGGGCAGCGGTGAAATTCATCAGGAGCCTGGTCTGCCGCTTCGGAGTGCCTAATCGCATCATCACCGACAACGGCTCGCAGTTTACCAGCGGCGTCTTCCGGTCTTACTGCGAAAAACTCGGCATCAAGCTCTACTTCGCCTCGGTGGCTCATCCACGGAGCAATGGTCAAGCCGAGCGAGCAAATGCGGAAGTCCTCAAGGGACTCAAGACCAGAAGCTTCAACATCCTCAAGGGCCACGGCAAGGGCTGGATTGACGAGCTCCCATCGGTGCTCTGGTCCATGCGCACAACTCCCTCAAAGCCCACTGGTGAAACGCCGTTCGCCCTCGTCTATGGAGCCGAAGCAGTCCTCCCCACAGAAATCAAGCACGGATCCCCACGGGTCCTTGCCTTCAATGAGGACACCCAAGAGGACCTCCACAACGACGACCTGCTCCTTCTCGAGGGATTGCGCCGCCGTGCCGCCGTCAGGGCGGCAAAGTACCAGCAAGACCTGCGACGCTACCATAGCCGCCATGTGCGCTCGCGCACTCTGGAGGCGGGCGACCTCGCCCTTAGACGAATCCTCTCCAGAGAAGGTCTCCACAAGCTCTCGCCTATGTGGGAAGGCCCCTACAGGGTCTCTCACATCGCCAGGCCTGGCGCTGTGCGCCTCGAGACTAAAGACGGCATCCCCGTCAAGAACCCGTGGAACATCGCGCATCTACGCAAGTTCTACCCGTGATCATAGTCACGCGCGTGATCATCGTCACGTCAGGCATTTTTTGTCTCTAGCTCACGGCTTCACCTCCAAGCTTCACAAAGCTTCTCCTGAGGGCCAGCCCTCCGTGCTCTCCTGATAACGAGCCACCGCAGGCCGTAGAGAGTCTCAGCCACTAATGGGTGGTCCCCATGCCTCGACATGGAAAGAACGTTAGCTTGGCAACCCCAAGTGTAATGAACCATTTTGTTCCCAAGTGAACTATGCGCTGAGGCGCCGCTGTGTAATATTTTGGTGGCAGGTTTACTTTCATCATTTGCTTTTCCATGTGCGCTTATATTCTTCCCATGCGCACCTCGCGAGCGGGGGCTGAGTACGGTGCCTGTGCCTCAAGAGCACCCCAGCAGCACTGCAAATCCCAAGGGATCCGAGCTCTAGCTAAAGGGCATGCTCCCAAAAACACGCCACCTCTCCAAAGGACCTTGGTACTTACCCTCCTCGCGAGATACACATGAGGAAACCTATAAGCGCACATGAGTTCTTACTACCATGCACTAGCGTTTGGGTTCGCCTCTCTAACATCCGCATGGAACAAGAGTCCCTCCAAGCTCATGGAGGCAAAACTCGGCCCCTAGAGGAGAGCGCATCGCCAGGGAAAGCCTACGTAGAGCAAAAGCCTCGCAAAGCTAAGTTCAGCACTCACGCCTCGAGAATCTTTTCATCTCTCTCACGAGCACTCGTCGTCCCTCGAGCGATCCTTTTCCCTCACACTCCATGGACTGCTTGCACGTCAAAGGGGGGCCCTTGAGCATCGCGCCTCAAGGACTCTTACCTCTCTAAGCCTTAAACTCCCCCCGGCCTTGCCGAGTCATTGCTCAGGCATACCGCAGCGCGGAGTCATAGCGCAAGGAGAAGGGTCCTAGCGACGCAGAGCGAACAAAGACATGAAGTGGAAGCAAAAGGCCCTTCGAGGGGCACACGTGCGAACTTAATAGCATCTACTTAAAAATATATTACAGACTGTGGAGCAAAAGTCTCTAAGCCAAGTATTTTAACGGCGCTACAAGCGCATCGTAATACAGGAGTGGATCAGGCAGAAGCATTGTCGCCCTCCTCCGCAGACCTTTCCTCTCCAGGCTCGCCCTCGGAGCCTGCCTCCTCACCGTCGTCCTCCCTCGCCTCAGCCCGCTTGAAGCGGCTGCAGAAGTTGTCGACCTGGTCTCGGACTGAGTTGGAGATCTGCCACCCTTCCTCCCCCTCGAGAGGCTCGGTGACCAATGTGTAGTCGAAGCCAGGCTAGAGGCGCTGGAGGTTGGTGAAGATGCGGTCGACTGCCACCGCCAGGAGTTGGCGGCATTCCTCCTCGACGACGTCGCGGAGCTCCGCGGCAGGGCCCTCGAGCGCCGTGAAGAGCTTGTCGAAGTAGACGAGGTACGCGGCGGCATCGGCGTTGCCCTGAGCAGGGACGTGCGGCGCCTTCGCTCCCAGCTTCGCCGCGAGATCGTTGCCCCGAGCCACCAAGGCCTGAAAAATATGCTCCTGCTGCTGCGATAGCACCCGCGCCGCTTGAGCGCTCTCGACAGCCTCGACCGCTCGCTCCACGGCAGGGCCCACCTGTTGGTTCATCTCCTCCGTGTCCACCATAAGGGAGGCGAGGTCCTGCGACATGCGCTCGCGAGCCTCTTCGGCAAGGCGGCGACCATCCGCAGCACGCCTCGCCCGGGAGTTCAGCCTGGCGTTCATCTGCTCCAGCTCACGGATCCGGGCATCATCCTCGGCGTGCCTCTTTCTGAAGCGATTCTCCTGCTTCTTGAATTTCTCATTATAGTCTCGAGAGACGGCAGCGCGGTACTCCCTCTCCTAGGCTTGGAACTCCTTCTCCGCCTCCTCCTTCCGCTCGACAAACCTTGCGTTGAAGCGCTCCACGTGCTTCTTGTGAGTAGCCACTTCATGGTTGAACTTGCCGAGGGCTTCGGCCAGATTCCCCTCCCGGGCCTCAAGGTCGACGCGCTGCGCCGACAGCTCCTGCTCCGCCTGGAGCAGCTGCTCGTCGCGCTGACGCACGTTGTTCTCGCGCTCATTCAGCCTTTGCCCCCAGGCATCCAACGCCGCGCGGACCGCCTCCAGAGAGGTCCGCACGACCTCAGAGTCGGCGAGGATCTTGGCCTCAAGCTGGAGAACCTCGTGATGCTTGTCCGCCAGCAAGGACTCCACCGCCTCCCGCTCCGCCCTGGCCGCGGCCAAGTCGTCCGCCGCCGCCTGGCGCTCGGCCTGGAGGGGCTCCAAGAGCTCCTCGGCGTCGCGCACGGCGCCCTCGCGGATCTCCTTGGCAAAGTGCAGTGCCTCCTCGCGCTCCGCCTGCAGAGCCAGATCGCTCTGCCGGCGAACCTCCACAGCTGCGTGAAAGGCGGCCCAGGCCTCCGCAAGCTCACCCTGCCGCCGGGCGATCTCCGCGTCCTCAAGGGCGAGGTGGGCCTCCAACCCGTCAAGGGACTCCCGCACCAGGCGGAAGGCGACGCTGGGGCGTCCCCTGCTCCAGTCCCACACGCTGAGGACCAGGTCTTGTGAAGCCCCACGCGGCGCGGAGGTCCCAGCACCTGCGTCGAGCTTGAAGAAGGGGGCTTCTGCGCGGGGCCCTAGAGCGTCGCGGGCCTGGGGGCTTGGCAGCGAGTTCTCCTCTTCGGCACCTGCGCTCCGCCCGCCGGTGTCCCCGCCCTCAAGCGGCACCTCATCATGAGCTTCAGGGGGAGGAGAGACCTGCCCCGTAGTCACTGTCTCCGCCTCCGCTGCAGAGCTTGGCGGGGGCGGCGGAGGAGCTGCCCCCTCCATCTCGTCGGCCCTTGGCGGGCTCTAGATCAGCGTCGTGTCCGCCTCGGCCTCCTGCTGCGCCGGAGGAGTGGCAGTGCGAGGCGGAGTGGGCGCCCTCTCCGCTTGCTCCTCAGGGCGCCTCCCCTCGAGAGGCGGCGCAGTCGCCTCAGCCTGAGGCGCACCCTTGGCAGGGCCTGCGGTATCCTCCACCACAGGCCTCGAGGCCTCGTCCGCCGCGGCCTCTGGCACGGTCCGCTTCACCTCAGCGGCCTTGCGGAGCCTTCGATGCTTAGCGGGCACCAGGTCGCTGGCAAGGAGCAAGAAAGCCTGTCAGAAGAGAACGGGCGAGCAGAGATTGAGGAAGAGAAAACCAAGATCAAGATACTTACCCAGTTTTCTTGGCGCGGGTATCAACCCACGCCATGCCAGGCGAACGCCATGAAGGCATGGCCCTAGCTCCAGACCCCTCGGGAGGCGCCTCTGCTTTCCTCTTGAGGGAAGCGCCCATTGGCTCCCCAGCAGGCCTGTCATGGGCTGCCTTGGTCCGGGGCTCTCGTCGCCCCGCTGCAGTCTCATCGTCGTCACCGGACGAGACCTCGAAGATTTCCTCGGCAGGGGACGCAGCCCTTGACGAGCTCGCCCCGCCGGTCGGGCGGTTCGCCCTTGCCGCTTCGCCGCCTAGATCGACGTCCGATGCAGAGGGCGACTCCGCGGCTTCAGACTCCTTCGCTACAGGCAGGGCCACCTCGTCCTCCTCCTCCCCCGGCAAGCCAAGCGGGGTGAACGTCGGCATACGCTTCAGAATCGCCAGGCGCGTGTTCATGGAGAGCTGGTAGAGAGGCCTCAGCATCTCAGCAACCGCCACAGGCATGTCCGGGTTGATGAAGAGGACGCCCATGATGGAGGAGACGGCTTCGGGGCGGTGGTTGCAGCAGTGGAGCTGCATCGGGTCCGTGTGGCCCGAGTACATCCACATCGGCTTCTTGTGCGCCTGAAGCGGAGCGATGCGGCGCCTCATGAAGTCCTCCGCTATCATCTGGCCGGTGAGGCCATTATCCCGAAGAAGCTTCATGGTGCCCACCAGGTCCGCGATCTGCCGGCTCCGGAAGACCAGCTTGCCCCAGTGGGTGTACTTCACGGGCGGCGCCTCCGGGATGTCGATGAAGGAGCTCAGCGACTTGATGCCGATGAGGAACCACCACTGCCGGAAGTCATCCACTTTCTTCACCACCGCCGTGACGGGCTTCTCGCCGTTCCACGACATGGGGATAAAGACATCCCCCATGCCGTCCACGATGCGGAAGGAGACGCACCCCGTCCGCTCGAGGTTCGCGGAGCTCCGGAGCGCACAGATGCTCCGGAGGAGGGCCACAGAAGGCTGCACCCCCAAGTCATCTTCGCACAGGTAGGCGAAGATGGAGAGGATCAAGACGGAGTTGGGATGCAGGTGGAGAAGATGGATCTGGTAGAACTCCAGAATCGCCTCCAGGAAGGGCGAGTAGGGAGGCACCAGCCCGGCGAAGATGGTGTGGAGGAAGATGGGGAAAAATCCCTTCGGGAGCCGGCCGAGCTTTGCGGCCTGGAGAGCAATGGCGCCGTGCTCGTTGGTCTTCCCGGCGACTAAATGCCGGATCTTGTCCAACGCCGCCTCGTTGAAGCGCTCCCCGACTAGGGCGGGGCCAAGCACCCCTTCCCCCTGCGCGTCCGCAGGGAGCTTCGCCATCGCCACCTTGCCTTTCGCTGGACTCATCGTCGGGAAAGGCAGAAGTGCGGAAAAGTGCGGAGGAAGAAGAAGATCGCCGGTGTGAGGAAGCTCAGAGGGCGAGGTCGAAACGCCGGGCGCGCAGAACGAGAGCAGTAACGGCTGCTCGAGCCGGCGCGCAGGCTTTCTCTCCCATCTGGGCAGTTACCGAGGCATGGTGGGGCCCCCCACGACGCACGC
Source organism: Poa annua (assembly GCA_026929855.1). Classification (NCBI taxonomy): domain Eukaryota; kingdom Viridiplantae; phylum Streptophyta; class Magnoliopsida; order Poales; family Poaceae; genus Poa; species Poa annua. The sequence goes on along the minus strand of CM049439.1, from coordinate 21,892,681 downwards.
CCTGCTGAAGAAATTGTGTCGTCGCAGACTCGCCACAGATCGACGCGTGTCTCGGGCCGGCCGGACACTTTGGGCCCACGACGTTTCGTCTGAGCCCGATGGGCTTCGCCGTGCCCATCATGGTCCCGGGGGCTACTGTCGGCACAGTGGATTCCAGGGTGTGCGGGGCCCACTCTCCACAGCCCTCGCACGCGATGGTATCGAAGAATGACTAAGAACCAAGCCAAACACATGGAGAGACTCTCGAGGGGAGAAGCCCTCGAGAGGGCTTGAAGGGCAGCGATGGCCTGAAGAGGCTCCCCCCGCGACTGCCCCTCTACAAGGCTCTCTCCCTTGGAGAGGAGTCAACGCAAATCCCTCCACAAGGCCGCTCAGGCCTTGTAGAGATACTTCGCTGTGAAGCAACCGCCGCAGAGCGCACATGGCCTCTGCCGCGGCCGCAGAGTGACGCGCGCGCCTGCGTGCGGTGACGACGCCGCCGCAGTTGCCATTCTGGTGATTAAAGGGGTCAACAAAGCTGTGCCCCCCGCACCGGACTACAAAGCTTTCCCCTTTGGTGATAAAGCGGATGGCCGGCGCTACGCTCCAACGACGACGTCACCGTGGGCGCCCCCACGATCTCTGCGGCACCAGCTGGCCGTCCTGCGCGGACGGTGGTCTTCCTGCCTCAAGGGCAGGCTTTACGACTATGGACCGAGTCCATGGACAACCCAGCTACGGTGCACCCCGCTCCTCCATTTCGTCGCAATGTGGGAACCCTTCCACTGCGCAGGACGCAGCGATGAGGCCCGGGGCGCCTATAAAAGGAGAGGGACCACCTCCGTAGCAAGGGATCGACCACCGGACACCCAGTTCCCCGATTCGCATCGATCGGACCTTTGGCACTCTACCCTAGCGTAGCCTAGCCGAACTCACTCGAGGAGGAAGAAGACCTTAGTGTTCCCTCCTTGAGCTCCACACTGCCATAAGAGAGCCCTCGGCAAGCTCATTATACTGTACCCTCTGCAGCGCAATACAGACAAGCAGGAGTAGCGGTGTTACCTCCTTCCGAGGGCCGTGAACCTGGGTACGGGCTGGTGTTCATCTCTGTCATGATGTCCTCCTTCCCTCCTTCCCTCCTTGAACCTTCGAGTAGCGGTGTTACCTCCTTCCCTCCTTGAACCTTCGAGGAGGAAGAAGACCTTCGTATTCTGTTGGGGGGATCAGAACCCGGTAGGCCCACCGACATAGAAGACCAGCCGGCCTGGCAGGAAGCCTGGGCCGGATCAAGCATAAAGGAGATGGGCCGGGTTCCACGTAAGCCGGCGTGCAACGTGTGACTTGGCAAGCAAGTAAGGAAGGCTCTAGAAGACCCGGAGGCAATATGCATCACGGAGTCCAAGACTTGGAAGATACGAAAGACAAGACGAGTTAGAGTAGAACTCCAGTAGTTTTACCATGTAAACCAGGAGACCCGGATGTCTATATAAGCGTGCTCCTAGGTCATAGAGAGACAAGTGACAATAGGTCGAATAAGTTAAGAGAGGCCACAATAAGCCAGAGGCCAAGGAAGATAGACAAATAGAGAGAGCTCCAAGAGAGAGAGAGAGCTCCCACGCCCGGGTTCATCTAAACCCGGCGATCGCCATCGGCGCGCCATGTAACCTATCATCATGTCAGTGACTTATAGCAAGACGTAGGGATCCTCCACCGAGGGAACCCGAACTTGGGTAAAAAACATCTTCTCCCTCGTACAGCTAGACAATCTCCTGAGCGCCAGAGTCGTCTTGCCCCACATCTCAAGTTTCCACCCGGAAACATCTGCCGTGACAATCCCACGACAGTTGGCGCCCACCGTGGGGCATGCGGCCAGATATGTGCTCATCAAAGGAGAAGCGCTACGAGGGATGGAGAAGAGCACCGTCGACAAGATCATCAGTAGCCAGCAAGAAGATTGCGCCGTCCGCGATTTCGGGTGAAAACCCGGAAAACAGATCGCCGAAAGAAATAGAAGAGCCGGACATAGAGTGCGCCGGCCGTGGGGAAAGCAAGCATGGAGCCGGTGATTACAAGGATCATGATGACATACACATCACGGGTCATTATCAGCAAAACTGCTTTGAGCATGGATGTCTGCCGGTTATCGGATCAGGATCCCGAGTTTCACGCGTCGCAGACGAGTTTGATCTGGGCTCCGAGTGTCAGGACAAGATACAACAGCGTGGGTACAAAAAAAAAAGGAAAAAGATATGGTCGTTGACTCATGCGCGCTTCAAGAAGCAGATTAAAAAATCAAGGAGATGCATGCCTAGACTAGGAGGTGTGTGGCAAGCACTCGCGCGTGGTTCAGGTTTCATCAGGGAATACCAATGAACACGTAAAGTGGAGATGTTTGAGATGATCTGTTTTGCCTTCACACGTGAATCAAGAAAAAGAAAAGATAAGCCAAGAATCAGAGTCTAGCCCGGCCAATGGAAAAAGATCCAGCAGCAAATTTGGATGGAGCGATTCGAGTAGCACTAGCATTCAAAAAAGATAAATATAGACGAGCCGGACACGGTACTTCAGAGCAGTTAATTAAAAGGCAGGTTATTAAAGAAAAGGAAGGAGTGCAGACAAAGAGGCAGTGGCACTCACGAGTCACGTGGAGGATGCCATATGCATCCCGGTTTGCCAAATAGAAAAAAAAAGGAATACGAGGTTCAATCCGTCGGCCAAAGCCAGCAAGCGGAGGAGAGCTCCTAAATTAATTTGTGGACTAGCACATGGGTCGCAAAAACAAGTATCAGGAACTATAAAAGAAAAACAGAAAGAAGGAAAGGAATGCGCCGCCGGCCGGGTTACGAAGAACCCGGCCACGAGCCGGCTTCCGCGGCAACACGATCATCTTCAATATTGTCGCGATCGCCTAGGACGGCCCGCGCATTTTGCGCAACATCATCAATAACGTCAAGAGTGTTACGCAACTTCGGTTAGCGATGCCCAGGTTTGGTTTGCAATGGAAAATAGTGTTGCCCAAGAATGCTACGCAACATCGGTTAGCAATGCCCAGGAGTGCTTCACAGCCAAATATTAGCTTCGCCCAAGAGTGCTACGCAACTTCGGTTAGCGATGCCTGAGAGTGCTTCGCAATATGGCAAATTTGAGGTCTTGAGGGCTGATCGCTTGAATAGCGCAGTTACAAACTCAAGACCCGGCAAAAAAGCCACATTGGTCATGGGGGCTGATTACTTAAAAGAAAGGTACAGCTACAATCTCATGATCCGGCAAGTATCAGAGCCACTGTATTCTTGGTTTCCTAGCTTAAGCTCGATGTGACTCGCACTTATATGGCCTGATTGCTCACCTGTAAATTCAATCAGCCTGATGCCCATTGGGACTTGTCTGACCCTGTATTTATCAGAGAAGAGGCGACAGGAAAAATCCATGCGAAAGCCGGCTTATAGTTCAAGGAAACCAAAAGAGTCATCTAAACCAAAGGATTTGCAGAACGACAGATAACGTTCACTAAAAAAGCAAATTCTCAGGGTGTACGTACACCATCAGAGTATGAAGCTTAGAGAGCTCCGAGTAGCTGCAGGCAGCAGACCCGGCGCTTGGGGGCTACTCATCAGAAAAGTCAGTTATGCTCATATTGCTATAAGTCCCAGGTTGCCGCAGGCTAGAACCCGGCACTTGGGGGCTACCCAGTTTGAAGCTATCAGTTCTCAAGGAAGACCCGGAACACTGCAAGCAGTAGATCCGGCTCTTGGGGGCTACTCAGTTTGAAGATTTCTGGGTATTATAAATACAAAGGCCTACAAGAAGACCCGGAACGCAGCAAGCTGCAGTTCCGGCTCTTGGGGGCTACTCAGTTTGAAGCTCAAAAGCTATTAAAGTAAGAAATTTTAAGTCCCAGGTTGCTGCGAGCAACAACCCGGCACTTGGCGGATATTCCCTGAGGTGAAGCATCAAAATCAATTTCGGATCTCAAGAATAAGCTGGAGGTTTTCGCGCGGGGTCTTCAAAACCGGGTTTTAAATGACAACCTCCGTGTGAGTAGGCTGCATCAATCCCGGGTTATAGATACCTAGAGCATCCTTTAGCACGGCCTTCATATCAAGTCCGGATCATAAATATCTGGAGCATCCTTCAGCATAGCCTCCGTATGAGCAGGTTTAATCAAATCCGGGTCAGATGAACCCGGGTTGAAGAAAACATGTTTATATGAGGAGGGACGCCAAGAAAAGTCGGCCCCCGTGATTTAATTAAGTTGGACTTCCAGTCCAAAGTATTTATCTTATTTAAGGAGAGTAACCCGGATGATTGAGCAAACGGCTCCATCCGGAACATGATGATCAAGATCAAGGTCACGAAGGAGAGCAAACCAAACTCATATCCAAAGTCCTAGAGATGAAAGTCGCAAAGTGATGGCCGGGTTATGAACAAGCCGCCAGCAAGAGCCGGCCATGTTTTTTCAGATGATAACCCGGACAAAAGAAGTGACGGCTTCCCCAAGATTATGCCCAAGAGTGCAAGGCGAAGCAAGTCAATTCTGATGTCCAAGTTATCCTGGGGGCTACTGTTGGGGGGATCATAACCCGGTAGGCCCACCGACATAGAAGACCAGCCGGCCTAGCAGGAAGCCTGGGCCGGATCAAGCATAAAGGAGATGGGCCGGGTTCCACGTAAGCCGGCGTGCGACGTGTGACTTGGCAAGCAAGTAAGGAAGGCTCTAGAAGACCCAGAGGCAATATGCATCACGGAGTCCAAGACTTGGAAGATACGAAAGACAAGACGAGTTAGAGTAGAACTCCAGTAGTTTTACCATGTAAACCAGGAGACCCGGATGTCTATATAAGCGGGCTCCTAGGTCATAGAGAGATAAGTGACAATAGGTCGAATAAGTTAAGAGAGGCCACAATAAGCCAGAGGCCAAGGAAGATAGACAAATAGAGAGAGCTCCAAGAGAGAGAGCTCCCATGCCCGGGTTCATCTAAACCCGGCGATTGCCATCGGCGCGCCATGTAACCTATCATCATATCAGTGACTTATAGCAAGACGTAGGGATCCTCCACCGAGGGGACCCGAACTTGGGTAAAAAACATCTTCTCCCTCGTAGAGCTAGACAATCTCCTGAGCGCCAGAGTCGTCTTGCCCCACATCTCAAGTTTCCACCCGGAAACATCTGCCGTGACAATCCCACGACATGTTCCCTCCTTGAGCTCCACACTGCCATAAGAGAGCCCTCGGCAAGCTCATTGTACTGTACCCTCTGCAGCGCAATACAGACAAGCAGGAGTAGCGGTGTTACCTCCTTCCGAGGGCCGTGAACCTGGGTACGGGCTGGTCTTCATCTCTGTCGTGATGTCCCTCCTCAGGCTCGATAAGCACCGTCGCCGCGCCGGTTGAGGGTTGTTTGACCAACGCGTTCAGTCCCCCTTCGAACAATTCTTCAGAGTGTGACCACCCCTGTCCCGTGGGAGTCACTCTCCGACAGTCACCGTCATCGAGCTGCACTTCATCGGGATCATCATCACCATCATCTCCACCGCCGTCACCGTCATCTCCACCGCTCCACTCCGTTCCCGCTGTAACATCTAGGGCTGAATCTTGTGTGTTTGATAGGGGAAACTCTACCAGTGTTAATTACTATTGTTATTGATGCTATTGGGTGGAACCGTTGAATTAAGGTTTATGTTCAGATTGTTACCCATCATTATATCATCTCTAATCATGTTCCAAATGATGTGTTGTGAGTAGTTCGTTTAGTTCTTGAGGACATGGGTGAAGTCTAGATGTTAGTAGTGAACTATGTTGAGTAATATTTAATGGTTTGATATTTAAGTTGTGGTGCTATTCTTCTAGTGGTGTCATGTGAACGTCGACTACATGACACTTCACCTTTATGGGCCTAGGGGAATGCATTGTGTATTCGAATATTAATTGTGGGGTTGCCGGAGTGACAGAAACCTAAACCCCCGTTAATATCTCAATGCATGAGGGATAGCAGGATCTTAGAGTTTAAGGCTGTGGTTAGATTTATCTTAATTACTTTCTTGTATTTGCGGATGCTTGCAAGGGGTATAATCAAAAGTATGTATTAGTCCTAGGAAGGGCGGTGCATTAGCATAGGTTCACCCACACGACACTTATCAAAACACTAAAGATTAATCATCTATATGAAGCGAAAGCACTAGACATAAATCCCGTGTGTCCTCAAGAACGCTTGGTCATCATAAGTAAACAAACCGGCTTGTCCTTTGCTCTAGAAAGGATTGGGCGACTCGCTGCAATTATTATTGCCGTGCTCTATTTACTTGCACTTTATTTATCTGCATTATCAAAAACTCCTAAAAACTTGTCTGCTAGTGTTTACAGTGAAATCCTCATCAAAACTGCTTGTCAGCACCTTCTGCTCCTCGTTGGGTTCGACACTCTTATTTATCGAAAGTACTACGATACACCCCCTATACTTGTGGGTCATCAAGACTATTTCTCTTAGAAAAGAGCTTGATGCACCGGTGAGGTGTTGTTGGGAAACCCCAAGAGGAAGGTATGAAGCAGTGCAGCAGCAAGTTTCCCTCAGTTGTGAAACCAAGGTTATCGAACCAGTAGGAAACTAGAGTTCTCCCGGAGGTGTCAACGGCGCCAGAAAAGAGCTTGCGTCGAAGTTGACGTGGAACCTGGACACAACACAACCAAGATAATTTGCCCCAAGTTAACAGTGAGGTTGTCAATCTCACTAGCTTGCTGTAACAAAGGATTAAACGTATGTGTGGAAAATGATGTTTGTTTGCAGAGAATGAAAGTAACAGGATTACAGTAGGATTGTTTATCAGTTTGAGGAAAAAGGACCGGGGTCCACAGTTCACTAGTGGTTTCTCTCCATAAATAATAATAGCATACATGCGGGTAAACAAATTACAGCTGATCGATTGACAGAATAAAGAAGTGCATAATGATGCATATACTATAGTTATGATGGCTAGTGTGATATTCATTTGGGCATTACAACAATATACATAGACCGTTCCAACCGCATCTATGACTAATAATCCACCTTCCGGTTAGCGTCCGCACCCCTTTCAGTATTAAGTTGCAAGCAACAGATAATTGCATTAGGCAATGTGTGTAATGTAAGTAATACAAATACCCTTAGATAAAGTATTACTGTTTTATCCTTAGTAGCAACAGTACATCTACAATGTTAGAGCTTGCTGTCACTACCCCAGATTAAATAGAGACATGAACCTACTATAGAGCATAAATACCCCCTCTTGGAGTCACAAGCATCTACTTGGCCAGAGCATCTACTAGTAACGGAGAGCATGCAAGATCATAAACAACACACTCACAACATATATTATGAAGCAATAACATAGTACTCAATATTCATCGGATCCCAGCAAACACAACATGTAGCATTATATAAAGATGATCTTGATCATGTTAGACAGCTCACAAGATCTAAACATGGTAGCACAAGAGGAGAAGACAACCATCTAGCTACTGCTATGGACCCGTAGTCCAAGGATGAACTACTCACGCATCAGTCCGGAGGCGGGCATGGTGATGTAGAGCCCTCCGGTGATGATTCCCCTCAACGGCAGGGTGCCGGGAGGAGCTTCTGAACCCTCCCGATCTAGGGTTGACGACGGCGGCGGCTCTGGACTTCGTGGAGGAAAAAGGTGCGCGTCCTAGGTCTTGTAATTCTGGGGGGTAGAAGTAGGCGAAAGGGCGAAGGCGGCGGGGCCTCGAGGGCCCCACACCCCGTGCTCGCGCGACCAGGAGGGGACCCACGCCGGGAGGGGGTGTGGGCCCCTCGGGGTCCTCCTCTGTGTCCTCTTCGGTGTTCTGGAACCTCCCGGGGAAAATAAGCACTTTGACGTTTCGTTTGTCCAATTCCGAGAATATTTCCTTAACAACTTTTCTGAAACCAAAAACAGCAGAAAACATGCAACTTGCACTGTGGCATCTTGTTAATAGGTTAGCTCCAGAAAATGCATAAAATGATATAAAAGTGTATATAAAACATGTAGCAATTGGTATAATATAAGCATGGAACATAAGAAATTATAGATACGTTTGAGACGTATCAAGCATCCCCAAGCTTAGTTCTACTCGTCCCGAGTAGGTAAAACGAATAATTTCTGAAGTGACATGCTTCACACAATCTTGATCATATAATAATGTAATGCATGTAAGTTGAGATCAAATGAATAAAAGCTGGAGTTTATATTGATATCAAATGAGTAATGAATAAACAAGTAGGCATAACAAAGCAAAACTTTCAATGAATTAGTAATAGAGACCAATCAACCGTGCAAAGTAGATATTAAAGATGATTTAAGCTTCAAGCACAACAATATAATCATCTAATGAATCAAACAATCATGACAACTTTGTGAAAGGATCAAGTCAAGTGATAGCAATATGCACATAGAAGATCATTTCTTTATTTGTTCACACAAAAACAAGCAAGTGTTCAGCGTTGGTTCCTGGCACCAGGATGTTGTGGCTAAAAGAATAATAATGGGGGTTTGGAAGTCAACGGAAGAAAGTCTCACAAAGCTGAAAGTGATAATTAGACAAGAGGAAGTCTTATAAACGAAGCTATGCAAGGAGTAGTGATTGCCACACAACGGATGCACATAGAGCTATAAGTGTATGAAAGCTCTCCAATGGAACTAGTGGGGGTGCATCTAACTTGCTTGCTCATGAAGACCTAGAGCACTTTTGAGGAGGCTCATCATTGGAATATACAAGCCAAGTTCTATAGTGTAAAGTTCCCCACATAGTTATGCAAGTAAAACATGAAAACTCTCTCATATGGAGTATAGGTGCTAAACATGAGCACAAATGATGACTATGAATAATATGGGTGCTATAACATGAGCACAAGTGTGGATAAAGAGTAGTAATGTTGCCCCTTTTTTATTCTTTCTTTTTTTCTCTCTTTTTCTCTTTTTTCTATTTTTTTTTTTGTATTTTTCTGTTTATCTTTTCGATGGCCTCCATGGCTCTTTTCACTATTAGGGGCAAACATCCTAATATTATAATATGACAACACACTTTTTGGTACAAATATCTCATGATGAATAAAACATAATGTATGAAAACGGTGCCTCTGCCGGTGTAGCAGGATATGCAATGATCTAGCGTAACATGGGTAAAACCACACATCAGCTGTAAAGAATCATGCAAAGCAATATATATATGATGAATGACAACAAGTCATGTAATGTAAGATGAAAGTTGCATGGAAATATATCTTGGAACAGCTATGGAAATGCTGTAGTAGGTAGGTATGGTGGATGTTTTGAGGAAGATATTTCGCTTATGTGTAGGAGAACATGATGAAGATCTCCCACGAGTTTTGGATGTACCCGCGAAGTATGCACCAACTCTCAATGTGAGAAAGAGCAATGCAAAGTACCGAGGAGGCTAGCAAATATGGAGGTGGAAGTGCCATGAAAACCGCAGCTTTAGAACTCACAAGAAAAAGGATTCCAAATAGAAATATGATCTTACAAGGCAGAATGAAAATCACTCCACGAGGGACTGTGGCAAATGAACAAGTCACTGTTGGGACCCCGACCGTAGCGCATAACACAAAGTCATTACGGTTGCTTTTAACATTAGGAGTCATATTTCATTATGCTATCAACTGGAAATTTAAGCGTGGCACAACTTCAAGTTTTCTAGACCAACCATTAATCATTCCACCTTACTGAACCATCATGTTTACCATTAAGCATATTAATATCTCAAAACAACATTAATGATTCAAGTGACACAATTTAATGATCTACAAGATTATGTATCATTTAGTTATACCATCTAGCACATTTAACATTTTTTGTTCCTAACCAAACACCAATCAACTTATTTAAACATAAAATCTCCAAGTATATAACAATGAGATATGAGTGTGTAACATAAGAAAACTAACAGCTCTCAACAAGAGATGCTTGAAAAACAAGAGCTAATAGTATTGAAATAACATAGAAGAATACTCAACAAATATAAGTGAAGAATACGAGTATTCAAAAGAAAAAGCGGAGCGTGTCTCTCTCCCACAAAGGAATGCAAGGATCCATTTTATTCAGAAAATGAAAAAAAAAACATTCACTTCAAGTAAAGCACATAAGATGTGTTGGAATTAAAATATAGTTTCACTAGAGATGACCTGATAGTTTGTTGATGAAGAAGGGGATGCCTTGGGCATCCCCAAACTTTGACGCTTGAGTCTTCTTGAAATATGCTTGGGTGACCCACGGTGACATCCCAAAGCTTTGGCTCTTTCATCTTCTTGATCACATCACATCATCCTCTCTCTTGATCCTTGAAAACTTCCTCCACACCAAACTCAAAGTAACTTCATTAGAGGGTTAGTGCATAATCAAAAATTCTTATATTCTGCATGAATGCAATTGCTACCAATTCTACTGGACATTAGCTACATCCACTGATACTTTATGGAACAAAAAGATCCATTCAAAATAGTAAAAGAGGCATTGCAAAATAAATGGCAGAATCTTTCAAAAACAGAACAATCCCTAAAGACCAATTTTTTCGAGGCACTTAACTTGCTCAAATCAGAAAACTCAAAACTAATGAAAGTTGCATATATATCTGAGGATTATGCACAAAAAATCCCAGGTACATCCAATGTTTCTGAAAAGAGTTATGAATTTAACGGTGGACAGCAGAAAACAGTTTCAGCACACCAATCTAAATCTAGCATCAACTTTCTACTAGAGGCTTAAATTGACACAACAATGCAATAAAGTAAAGAGATAAAGGAATTGCTACAGAGGTAGACATCTTCCTTGACACAACAAAATAAAATAACAGAAATAAAAAGTGAGTTGTCTCCCATAAGCGCTTTTCTTTAACGCCTTTCAACTAGGCACAGAAATTGATATTCAAGTATTTCCAAGAGATGAAGCATCAACATCAATAATTTCATCCAAGACATTGTTGGTTGCAATAGGTGCTTTAGGTATCCATGAGGGTGTCCTATTACGTAAATCATTACCATCATCTTTAGGCATATTAGGGGGTTTGGGCTTATAGTTATTATTACCATAATTGTTCCTATAGGCATTGTTGTTGAAATTGTTATTTTTAATGAAGTTTACATCAACATGCTCTTCTTGTGCAACTAAAGAAGCTAAGGGAACATTATTTGGATCAACATGAGATTTACCATTCACAAGCATAGACATAATAATATCAATCTTTTCACTCAAAGAGGAGGTTTCTTCAACAGAATTTACCTTCTTACCTTGAGGTGTCCTTTCAGTATGCCACTCAGAATAATTCACCATCATATCATCCAAGAGTTTTGTTTCAGCCCCCAAAGTGATGGACATAAAGGTACCTCTCCCGCAGCCGAATCAAGAAGGTTTCTTGAAGAAAAATTCAGTCCTGCATAAAAGGTTTGGATGATCATCCAAGTAGTCAGTCCATGGGTAGGGCAATTTTTAACCAAAGATTTCATTCTTTCCCAAGCTTGAGCAACATGTTCATTATCAAGTTGTTTAAAATTCATAATGCTACTTCTTAGAGAAATAATCTTAGCAGGAGGATAGTATTTTCCAATAAAAGAATCTTTGCATTTAGTCCATGAATCAATACTATTCCTAGGCAATGAAAGCAACCATTCTTTAGCTCTTCCTCTCAAAGAGAAAGGAAATAATTTCAGTTTTATAATATCACCATCTACATCTTTTTGCTTTTGCATTTCACAAAGTTCAACAAAATTATTTAGATGGGCAGCAACATCATCAGTACTAACACCAGAAAATTGCTCTCTCATAACAAGGTTTAACAAAGCAGGTTTTATTTCAAAAAATTCTGCTTTAGAAGCAGGTGGAGCAATAGGAGTGCATATAAAATCATTATTATTGGTGCTAGTGAAGTCACACAACTTAGTATTCTCAGCAGTACTCATTTTGGCAAATTAAAAAGCAAACCGAAATAAAAAATAATACTAAACCGAAATAATAAAATGCAAACTGAAATAAAAATAGTAATGCAAGTAACTATTTTTTTGTATTTTTTATATTAAGCAAACAAGACAATAATAAAAATAAACTAAGCAAGACAATAACAAAATAAAAAGATTGGATGTGAGAGACTCCCCTCGTAGAAGAGCTTAGCCTCCCCGGCAACGGCGCCAGAAAAGAGCTGTTGACGAGGGAAACAAAATCTTCTGAACAGAGGAACTCCAATTTCCCCAGCAACGGTGCCAGAAAAGAGCTTGATGCACCGGTGAGGTGTTGTTGGGAAACCCCAAGAGGAAGGTATGAAGAAGTGGAGCAGCAACTTTCCCTCAGTTGTGAAACCAAGGTTATCGAACCAGTAGGAAACTAGAGTTCTCCCGGAGGTGTCAACGGCGCCAGAAAAGAGCTTGCGTCGAAGTTGACGTGGAACCTGCACACAACACAACCAAGATACTTTGCCCCAACTTAACAGTGAGGTTGTCAATCTCACTGGCTTGCTGTAACAAAGGATTAAAAACGTATGTGTGGAAAATGATGTTTGTTTGAAGAGAATGAAAGTAACAAGATTGCAGTAGGATTGTTTATCAGTTTGAGGAAAAAGGACCGGGGTCCACAGTTCACTAGTGGTGTCTCTCAATAAATAATAATAGCATACATGCGGGTAAACAAATTAGAGCTGAGCAATTGACAGAATAAAGAAGTGCATAATGATGCATATACTATAGTTATGATGGCTAGTGTGATATTCATTTGGGCATTACAACAATATACATAGACCGTTCCAACCGCATCTATGACTAATAATCCACCTTCCGGTTAGCGTCCGCACCCCTTTCAGTATTAAGTTGCAAGCAACAGATAATTGCATTAGGCAATGTGTGTAATGTAAGTAATACAAATACCCTTAGATAAAGTATTACTGTTTTGTCCCTAGTAGCAACAGTACATCTACAATCTTAGAGCTTGCTGTCACTACCCCAGATTAAATAGAGACATGAACCTACTATCGAGCATAAATACCCCCTCTTGGAGTCACAAGCATCTACTTGGCCAGAGCATCTACTAGCAATGGAGAGCATGCAAGATCATAAACAACACACTCACAAGATATATTATGAAGCAATAACATAGTACTCAATATTCATCGGATCCCAGCAAACACAACATGTAGCATTACATAAAGATTATCTTGATCATGTTAGGCAGCTCACAAGATCTAAACATGGTAGCACAAGAGGAGAAGACAACCATCTAGCTACTGCTATGGACCCGTAGTCCAAGGATGAACTACTCACGCATCTGTCCGGAGGCGGGCATGGTGATGTAGAGCCCTCCGGGTATGATTCCCCTCTCCGGCAGGGTGTCGGGAGGAGCTTCTGAACCCTCCCGATCTAGGGTTGACGACGGCGGCGGCTCTGGACTTCGTGGAGGAAAAAGGTGCGCGTCCTAGGTCTTGTAATTCTGGGGGGTAGAAGTAGGCGAAAGGGCGAAGGCGGCGGGGCCTCGAGGGCCCCACACCCCGTGCTCGCGCGACCAGGAGGGGACCCACGCCGGGAGGGGGTGTGGGCCCCTCGGGGTCCTCCTCTGTGTCCTCTTCGGTGTTCTGGAACCTCCCGGGGAAAATAAGCACTTTGACGTTTCGTTTGTCCAATTCCGAGAATATTTCCTTAACAACTTTTCTGAAACCAAAAACAGCAGAAAACATGCAACTGGCACTGTGGCATCTTGTTAATAGGTTAGCCCCAGAAAATGCATAAAATGATATAAAAGTGTATATAAAACATGTAGCAATTGGCAGAATATAAGCATGGAACATAAGAAACTATAGATACGTTTGAGACGTATCAGTCAGCTGCTGCACCTCATAAAGCTTTGTAGGCCTTTGCATGGTTAATATGGCCTGTATCTTTTCTGGATTTGCTTCGATTCCGCGAGCTGATACTAAGTATCCCAAGAGTTCTCCGGCCGGAACACCAAAGGTGCACTTGTCTGGGTTAAGCTTGATGCTGTATCTTCTGAGGTTGTCGAATGTTTCTCGTAAGTCTGCGAGTAGTTAATCCTCTACTTTTGACTTGACAGCTATGTCGTCCACATAGATTTCGACATTTCGACTGATTTGTACCTTCAAGCAGTTCTGCATCATGCGCTGGTAAGTGGCCCCTGCGTTTTTGAGCCCGAAGGGCATCGTGGTATAACAATATACTCTGAGTGGAGTTGTGAAAGCTGTTTTGTCTTTGTCTTCTACTTTCATCCGAATTTGGTGGTATCCCGAGTACGCTTCCAAAAAAGATAGACGTGCACATCCTGCTGTGGAGTCGACGATCTGGTCAATTCGTGGAAGAGAGAAATGATCTTTGGGACAACATTTGTTGAGTCCTGTGAAGTCGATGCACATCCTGGTCGCCGTTGTCTTATTCTTTTCAACTATCACGGGGTTTGCCACCCACTCTGATTTGTTGATCTCTCGAATGAAGTTGGCTTTGAGTAATTTATCCACATGTTTCTCGATGGCCTCTCTTTTAGGGCCCGACACACGACGTACTGCTTGTTTAACTGGTCTAGTTCCTGGACTGAGTTGGAGAGAGTGCTCGGCGAATTCCCTGGGTAAGCCTGGCATGTCAGCTGCGCACCATGCAAACATATCCCAATTCTCATGGAGGAATTCGACGAGCGCGCTTTCCTATGCGGGAGACAAGCTTGTTGACACCTTGACCGTCTTGGCGGAGTCAGTCGGGTGAATCCGGCGCGTTTTTGTCTCATCTGTGGTACTGAACGCCTTGTCGACTGCCTGTTTCTTGTGTTCGGGCATATACGTTGGGTCATTGGTAAGCGATAGCTCTTCGAGTGTTTGTTCTGCACCGAACATCTCAGAGATTCTGCTGAAGTCTTGGTCGCAGGCGTCTGATCTTTGAAAATTTCCGTTGACTGTGATTACTCCTTTCGGACCTGGCATCTTCAGCTTGAGGTATGTGTAGTATGGTATTGCCATGAATCTGGCGAACGCAGGACGTCCTAGTATGGCATGGTACTGAGACTTCAAGTCGAAAACTTCGAACTCAATTGTCTCTGTTCGGAAGTGTTTTCCGTCCCCGAATGTGACATCAAGTTGTATCGTGCCTTCTGGGATGATGGCTTTGCCTGGAACAATGACATGGAATGTGTTTGTAGACTGGGGTAAGTTCTCGACTGACCTATTCATCCCGCGTAGTGTGTCTGCGAAGATAATGTTGATGCCGCTGCCTCCGTCCATGAAGACCTTGGTCATGGCGTATCCTCCGATCTATGCATCAAGTACGAGGGCGGGTGATCTTCTCGACTGAAAGTGATCGCTGTTTCAGAGCCGCGTAAGAAGTCTTGTATGGATGGTGGCGCCACAACCGCCATGTTAACATGTCGTGTGTGAAGTTTTTGCTGCCTGTTGGAGGGACGCCCTTTCTGAATCATGCACATCTGTCCTTGAGGCCTTGGGTACTGCTCTTCCGCGGTTTACGGTATGTGATGTATGGCTCCTACGATTTGGTTACTCGAATTGTATGGTGGCGGTGGTGGTAATGCCGCGAATGGCTGTACTTGCGGTGGTGTAGCGTATGCTGACGAGGCAGTCGGGGGTACATCCCGTTTGAGTTGTCGTGTGTAATCTGCCGCAATTTGCTCAAAGTCGCGACAGTTTCCCATGGTGTGGTTGGAGGTTAACCTTCCAGTAGCTGGGTCTTTGAATAGATGCAATCTGCGTAGATCCTCCATGTTCTCTTGGAACGACTTTTCTGGCTTGGCATCTGATCGTTTGCGCCACTCTTGTCTTTGGTAACTGCTGCTACGCTGGTCGTGATCCCGATTGTTGCGACAGTCATCTGATCGACTGTCGCGACGGTCGGCGCCTCGACTGTCCCGGCGATCATTATGCCGTCTCTCCTCCCGGACGTGGTCGTCCTGTGAGAATCCAGCTGCGACAAATTTTATCTTGTCTTTGTCACCGTAGTCGCTCCTACGCCGCCGCCTTTTTTCGTCCCTATCGTGACGATCTCGACTTTCCCGTCGATCTTCTTTGTCATGTGGGGACAGCGGGCGTTTGGTCCTGACAGCGTACTCTCCGTCTGCCCACTCAGTCGCTATCTTCATGAGCTCTGCCATAGATTTTGGCTTCTGACGACCGAGTGCCTCTCTGAAGTCGTTTCTGTAAACTCCCATAGTGAAGGCATCCATCGCTCGGTCTTCAGAGATTGAACCGACTGAATTGCGGGTAGCAGTCCACCTTCTGATATATGCCCGATGTGTCTCGTCTGACATTTGCTTGCAGGCTCGCAATTCTTCAAATGTTTTGGGTCGCTCGCACAGAGGGTTGAAGTATTTGATGAAGTCCTCTTTGAAGTGCTCCCAAGAGTCGTAAGCTCCTTCGGGTAACGCCTTGAGCCAGTCGCGGGCTGTGCCTTCCAGCATCAGTTGTATGTACTGCAATGCCGTTGTGGTTGTTCCCCTTTGGCATATTAATGCCAGCTTGTAGTCCTCTAGCCAGCCTGAAGGCTCTTGCTTGCAGTTGAGTTTTGGCGTCGTTGGAAGGCCAAATCTCTTGGGCATCCTGGCTTCGCGAATTCTTTGGGTGAAGCATTTTGCTCCGCAAGGTCCTGTATCGCGACTGTCTCTTGAGCTATGGCTTCTGGATCTGCTCCGCGACCTGTAGCGGCTTCAGCTTCTTCTTGCACTACTCCAGTGCGTACTGCGACTGTGATGGTCTCTTGATGTGTGCCGCGAGCGGCTTCTGCTACGCCTCCTGCTGCTCCCTGACTGGAGCCCTTTTGCAGCCAAGGCGAGTGCTTTGAGTTGCTGGTGATGTAACTCTGCGCCTGGATCGTCTGATGGTGGTGCGGTTGCCTTGAGATATGCTCCGATTGAAATCAGAGCGCCTTTGGGCGCTAGAATGCCTTCTGTATCCAATGTGAGGAATGAGTTTTCAAGGTTGCGAACCATTTCTGATCTCTCGCCTTCTGGTATATGTGATAACCTCGATCGGCGTCTCTATTCTGTTGCACCCGTAGAGCTGAGAGACAGTTGGCTCCCTCGTGCACTCGAGATGCTGGCTTGCCTTCGTCGCTCTTTGAGTGTTGCCCGGTACTGCTTCAGTCGCATTGTTTCTTGCCAGTTGAAGTAATTATATGTCATAATCTCTTCGTTGGTTGCGTCTGCTGGCATCATCGTGCAGTCCGTGATGATTTTGTCCACCTTTGCTGCCGTCTCTGCTGTGATGTTTAATTTCGTTACACCATCTGGTAACGTAACTACACAGGGAAATTCTGTAGGCCTTCGACTGGCTGCTACCGCCGAGGTTTCTGCACTAAACGCGACGTAAACTTGCCGTGGTGTGACCAGAGGGCATGTGTTTGTGTTGTTGATATCGGCTATGGATTGAACTTCATCATCCAAGCTCCAGTCAGAGCTAATGCTTTTGCTGATCTGAGCGTCGATATTGACATGCGTTTCGAGCGCTGGCCCAGGATGATCGTCGTAGTCGGAGAAGGAATCTTGATCCGCTTGGATCTCTGGTCCGATGAAGTTGGTGAGGTAGATACTATCCTCCGCATCCTCCGCTCATATATGATCGGGTGCATTGTCGAGTGAAGTGATGTGCTCGACTGTGTTGTATTGACAGTCAGACTGTACTTCATCTTGTAGCTGTTCCTGTGCCACGAGATTGTTGAACTCTTGTGTTGTCATAGAGTCGACTGGAGATCCTGTCGTCATGATCGAGTTGATCTGTGTTTGCGTTGCTTCCATGCTTTCTGGCAACTTAGCCTCAGTATATGATTCTTCGACTGTCTTGTTCCGATAGATGGACTGGCCTTCATCATCAGGGAACTCTTCTGCCATGAGTCTGTTAAACTCCTGGGTTGACATGGAGGAGGCTGGGGACTCGGGTGGTGGGATCGAATCGATCTGTGATAAGGTGGCTTCTTTGTCTGCTGAAGATGCGGTTGTAGTCGACTGCCCCTTGTTCACCTCAGTCGCGATTATATCGGTCAAGTCCTGCACACCAAACTTATCGACAAAAAAGTTATGTTCTCCAACAGTTAGATCAAAACCTGAGTCGAGGCCAGAGAAAATTTCTTGTGCTCCTGGCGAGTATGACTTGATCCTCCTTGGTGAGATTGCTCATGGAGTCGTCGAGTGTTCGCCCGTTATTTCGACGTCAGTCGATTCTGCCGGCGTGTGGCTGTTCGTAGATGCTGTCGGCGAGTTGCCATTTGAAGCGAAAACCGATGAATCCATGGATCCAACACTATCGGTTCAAACAGACTGCGCCAATTGACGAGGGGTGTCCCAGTCAATACCCTCGACTGATAGCCTAAGGTTAGAGTTATGTGGTAGAGAACGCATAGTGTTAGTAGATTCGTCGGCTGACAAGCGGGATTTACCCAGGTTCAGGGCCCTCGACTGAGGTAACACCCCTACTTCCTGCCTGTCTGTATTGATTGTGGAATATGCGGCGAGTACAATGTCTAGCGAGATGTCGATCTCGCTAGGGTTTGGTGGTTCTAGATGAGCTTGTCCCTAATCGGCTGCCTTCTGAGAACCCACAAGTATAGGGGATCGCAACAGTCTTCCAGGGAAGTAAAACCCAAATTTATTGATTCGACACAAGGGGAGACAAAGAATATTTATAAGCCTTAACAGCAGAGTTGTCAATTCAGCTGCACCTGGAAAAGCACTAGTAACAGGGGTGATGTGAAAGCAGCAGTAATATGAGAGCAACAGTAACACAGCAGCAGTAGCAGTAACACAGAGGCAATGGCACCAGAAAATATTCAAGTGCGTAGTTGACTTTAGAGCAATGATTATGACAGAAGGACCAGGGTTCTCAGCTATCTACAATAGTGGTAACTCTCAAAGAACAAGTGTTGGGTGAACAAATTATAGTTGGGCAATTGACAGTATTGAAATAACATTAAGACAGAACATCCAGTTTATTAATCATGTAGGCATGTTTTCCATATATAGTCATACGTGCTCACAAAGAGAAACTTGCATAACATCTTTTGTCCTACCAGCCCGTTTGCAACGGGGCCTCAAGGGAAACTACTGGTAATTAAGGTACTCCTTTTAATAGAGCACCGGAGCAAAGCATTAACACTTGGTGAAAACGTGTGATCCTCATATCCAAACCATCCCCTCCAGTTATCCCAGTTGCTGTCACTCTGGGGCCTCGGGTTCCCGACATAGACATGCGCAAACAACATGTAGATACAATCTAAGCAATAATTATAAAACTTAAATCGAAGATCATGCCACTCGTGCACTAGTGACAAGCATTAAACACAACAAGATTGCAGCAACAATAACTTCACGAACTGATAGATAGACTGATCATAATGTAACAATTCATCGGATCCCAACAAACACAACACCGATTACATCATATGGATCCCAATCATGTAAGACAGCTCATGAGATCATTGTATTGAAGTACATGGGAGAGAGAGTACCAACTAGCTATAGCCAAGAAGCTGTAGTCCATGGGGGTACTACTCACAAACCATCATGGAGTCGAAGTGGAGGCGGTGGAGTCGATGGAGATGGATCCGGGGGTCAATCCCCGTCCTGGCAGGGTGCCAGAACAGGAACTTCTGACCCCCGAAACTTGTCTTCGATGGCGGCAGCGCTGCGGAACTCTTCTCGGGAAAAGGCTCGCGTCTTAGGTCTTAGATATCTGGGGGGTATAAGTAGGCGAAGGGGCGAAGGCGGTGGAGGCCCGAGGGCCCCACACCCTGTCCTCGCGCGGCAGAAGGGGGGGGGGGCGTGCTGGGAGGGGGTGTGGGCCCCTCGGGGCTCCCCCCATGTACTCTTCGGTGTTCTGTAACCTCCCGCGAAAAATAGGAACTTTGACGTTTCGTTTGTCCCATTCCAAGAATATTTCCTTAACAACTTTTCTGAAACCAAAAACAGCAGAAAAGAGGGAACTGGCACTGTGGCATCTTGTTAATAGGTTAGTCCCAGAAAATGCATAAAATGATATAAAAGTGTATATAAAACATGTAGCAATTGGTATAATATAAGCATGGAACATAAGAAATTATAGATACGTTTGAGACGTATCAAGCATCCCCAAGCTTAGTTCTACTCGTCCCTAGTAGGTAAAACGATAACAACAAATAATTTCTGGAGTGACATGCTTTCACATAATCTTGATCATATAATATTTTAAGGCTCATGTTATGAATGAAGTGACTCAAGGCAATGATTTATAGTTTGCTCACAAATAGACAAGGAGTAAACAACTACATCATATAAGTAAAAACTTTTCATGGAGAGTACTTTCAAACAAGCATCAAAATGATTTGCATAAGAGTTAACTCATAAAGCAATAGTTTCTAAGTAAAAGAGCATTGAAGCAACACAAAGGAAGATATAAGTTTCAGCATTGGCTTTCAACTTTGAACGTGTATATCATATAGATAGTTGTCAACACAAAGAAATATAACAGTTGCAATAAGTAAGCATATAAGAATTGTTGCACATAGTTGACACAAGTGTTTGCTTCGGGGACAGAAAGAAGTAGGTAAACTGACTCAACATAAAGTAAAAGATAGGCCCTTCGTAGAGGGAAGTAGGGATACAACATGTGCTAGAGCTTCTTAGTTTTTATAGGTTTTTGAAATCATATAGAGAGCATAAAAATAAGTATTTGAGTGGTGTTTGTCGTTGTCAACGAATGGTAATGGGTACTCTACCCCCCTTGTCAACCAGACTTTCTAAGAGCGGCTCCCATGAAGGACGTTATTTCTACCAGCAAGGCAGATCATCCCTCTTATCTCTTTTGTTTACACATGTAGTTAAAAACTATTGTCATTGCTTGACTGATTAGATCAGGGCAAAAATGTGAAGAGATTGCAGCAGTTAAAGTTGTAATTAATTGGGATTGGGCACCCCATTTGCCAGCTCTTTTTGCAAAGTTAATGGATAAGCGGATGTATATGCCACTAGTCCGGTTGTGAAAGTCTGTCTAAAAGCAAATGACAAGGTTGATATCCGTAACACCACATACTTCCTCATGAGCTAATAAACATTGACACAAATAAGGGATAATAAGTTTTGAATAAAGGTAGCACATGAAGTATTTGCTTGGAATGGCAGGAAATACCATGTATTAGGTAGGTATGGTGGACACAAATGGCATGGGTTTTGGCTCAAGGTTTTGGATGCATGAGAACAATTCCTCTCTATACAAGGCTTTGGCTAGCAAGGTTATTTGAAGCAAACACAAGTATAAACTATGACAACAAGACGTATGTAAAAACATATTGCAAGCATTATAAAACTCTACATTGTCTTCCTTGTTGTTCAAACACTTTAACTAGAAAATATCTAGACCTTAGAGATACCAAACATGCAAACCAAATTTCAACAAGTTTTACGGTAGTTCTTCACTAATAGGCTTTAACTACATGATGTAAAAGCTTAAACATGATCTACTTGAGAGCTCAAAACAATTACCAAGCACCACAACATACAAGATAACAATCCATAAGAGCATGTATATCTTTTCATTATACCATCTACCACATTTAGCATTTTCTTTTTCCAACCAAACACCAATCAACTTATTTAAACATAAACTCTCCAAGTATTTAACAATGAGATACGAGAGTATAACATAAAAGAACTAACAACTCTAAACAAGAGATGGACGAAAAGCAGGAGCTGAAAGCATTGTAGTAGCTATAAAAGAATACTCAACAAATATAAGTGAAGAATACGAGTATTCATAAGGAAAAGTGAAGCGTGTCTCTCTCCCACAAAATAATGGTAGGATCCAATTTATTCAGAAAATGAAAATAACAAAACAGAAATAAAAACAAACATACGCTTCAAGTAAAGCACATAAGATGTGACGGAATTAAAATATAGTTTCACTAGAGATGACCTGATAAGTTGTTGATGAAGAAGGGGATGCCTTGGGCATCCCCAAGCTTAGACGCTTGAGTCTTCTTGAAATATGCTTGGGTGACCCACGGGGGCATCCCCAAGCTTAGGTTTTTTCATCTTCTTGATCACATCATATCATCCTCTCTCTAGATTCTTGAAAACTTACTTCACACCAAACTTCTCATAAACTTCATTAGAGGGGTTAGTACTCAAAAACATTAATCCACTTTGGTTCTATTATGACACATTCCAAGAACTCAATAAAACATTAGCTACAGCCCTCCATGATAGAGAACCTTGCTTAAAGTCCACAAGAGACAATGCAAAAAACAGAGACATAATCTGTCAAAACAGAACAGTCAGTAAAGATGAATTTTTTTGAGGCACTTAACTTGCTCAGATCAGAAAACTCAAAACTAATGAAAGTTGTGTACATATCGGAGGATCACTCACAGAAAAATCAGATTTTTTGATTTTTCTGTAGGGAGTTATGAATTAAACGGTGGACAGAAGAAAACTGTTTCTGCGCAGAAATCCAAATCTAGTATCAACTTACTACTAGAGGCTTAACTTGTCACAACAATGCAATAAAGTAAAGATACAAAGGAATTGCTACAGAGGTAGGCATGTTCCTTGACTCATTAAAATAAAAATTACAGAAATAAAACATGGGTTGTCTCCCAAGAGCGCTTTTCTTTAATGCCTTTTAGCTAGGCTTGATAGTTATAATGATGCTCTCATGAAAATAGAAAATGAAGCAAAAGGAGCATCAAGAAGCAAATTCAAAACACATTTAAGTCTAACCCTCTTCCTTTGCATAGGAGTCTTGTACACAAATAAATTCACAAAGAACAAAGTGACAAGCATAGGAAGATAAAACAAGAATAACTTCAAAACTTTTAGCATATAGAGAGGTGTTTTAGTACTATGAAAACTTCTACAACCATATTTTCCTCTCTCATAATAATTTTCAGTAGCATCATGAATAAACTCAACAATATAACTATCACATAAAGCATGCTTTTCATGATCTATGAACACATAATTTTTATCAAGCTCCAAAATAGTAGGATTAAAACTTTCAAACTCACTTTTAGCAATTTTATAACAAGATGGTTGATCATTCTCAAGAGATATGGGACTCCTAGATAAAGTCAAAGACCTCTCCAATCCCATTTTCAATAGTAGTACAATTAATATTATCAAGTAACATAGGACCATCATCTAGATCTTTATCATAAACATTTTCTAAGCAAACTTTTTTATTTCCATGCATTTCAAAATGTGAGGACCTGAATTACACTTCCAGACCCCCTGTGTAATCATGTCAATCCCAAGATCAATGTTGACAACACAGCGAAATGATACCATTGCAGAACGTACAAAATTACATAGTTTTAATAGCAATAGTGAAATGTCTTGTGACATTTATTACAATCAGAAAGCTCAGCGGCAATGTAAAACGCGTAGTGACTCCATCTAGCCACAGACAGTCGATGTAGTCCACGAGGCCTCAGTCCTTAGCATAATCGTAGTAGTTGTAGTCTTCTTCTTCTTCTTCTTCTTCTTCATCTAGCTCTGAATAATCAACAAAGCAATGCAATGAGTACATAATAATGTACTCAGCGTGCCCCCCTTATGCAACCTATAATAGCTACATGTGGCTTCAAAGGAAGGCTGTATGGTTCTTTTGCATAAAAGCCAATTTTATTTGCAATACCATAATAGTGTTGATAAAACCATTTTAGACAAAAACAGATTTTTGTGTTCAGTGTAATGTTTCTCATCAAGGTGAGTGTCCTCGACACCTCACGTTCTCCATTGGATTCCAGAATAGGGGTAGAGGGAAGTAGCAAAATAGGGTTCCTGTATGTCAAGAAGGATTCATGTGTCGTCCATGACCGTGGACACGGCTATTCGAATAGTTTTACACTCTGCAGAGGTCGCACACTTTCTCCACACGACACAATCCCGTCTTGTTGCCCGCCAGTGGCCGCTGGCATTGTACTCACCAATTGGAATACCGGCAGAGGGACCGTGACGAGGTCTTTTGGCTAGATCCCCCAAAGATGTGACATGCCCACCGGGTCTGCCACCGGAACTGGGAATACGTCCCAAACCGGTCCCCCATCTGTGCCGAAGGTTCCCCCGCAGGCAGACACCTCATGTGCGGTACGGTGACATCGACACCTAAGGCTGACTAACTTACTTGACCAAGCCAGTGCCCATATAGCATGTGGCTGCACGTTGGTCACATTCTTCAAATTCAAGACTTATTAGGACCCTTATGCGACACGGACGACGGATTGCCCCCTTCAGCTTCTGAAGGGCAGCCAATCGCTCCTTCAATGTTGATCCAGCAGTCGCCCGCGCCAGTGTTAGATGGTAAGTTTCACCCAGAGTAGAAGAGAGTAGAGGAAGCAACAACGGCTCATCGGCCAAGCTCAACGAGCTCATCAAGTTCAGCAAGATATTTGTGACCCAAGGGCCAACCAATTCCTCCGAAGAGGCAAGATAGAGATATCCTACTTATTATTAAGCATGGCTAAGCATTCTACTCTACAGGATTACTATATAATTCTACTCATGATATTAAGAATAGGCGACAAGCGGATCAGGCTGGTGTGTCAATCGACAAGCCAGTAATTTTAATAAAATAGCATGCATATTTGTAAAACAATAAAATAATGCTCCTTCTAAAAACATAGGATAAACATGAGAGGGGGGGGGGGGGGGGCATGCCTTCGTTGATGAATCCTTCTTCTTCAACAAACTGATTATATCCCCGTTCTTCAATAAGTTGATTATATCGATGTTCTTCAATAAGCTTATTATATCGACGTTCTTCAACATCACTCCCTACTCGTCGTAACGATAGCAAATGGAAACCAAATAAATATGAAAGCAATATTTACCAAATCCAAATGAAATACAAATGATAACAAAGGGAGTAGTAGATGAAGAATAGGATAGAAGAACTTGACAGATTTGTCGAAATGAGTTGTGGGATATCGGATACGAATCAAATGACTTGGATAGGATGCTCTGATAGATCATCACAATAGAATGTTGTAAAAAGAGATATGGATAGATATTACTATATCTAACTGTCTACAAACATGACTTAGGATTAAAACATACTTGGTCATACCCGTGTACCCATAAACTCAATAACATGATGTAGCATAACTAGATAACTAGCAACCATGTAAACAAGACACAACAATGAACAATACCGTACTGATTTGTAACATCAAACAAAACCTATCATACTAGTGATATAAACATCAGCTAGGAATATCTAACATGTTAACATAAGCATATAAGCAATACAAGAGCTAAGGTAAACATCCTCCTCATAAAACAATCGCAATTGCAAGCTACATCTGATTGTACGAAAACATGTTGTACAAGAATGAACTATATAGCCACACACCACACCATATAATGATAACATAAACAATAAAACCTATCATAGCTATAATACAACTTATAAATAGCTTTCATAAGAAGAATATTATTACACACATAAAGCAAACAAAGCATAATATATTAAGATAAAAAGTAACACTATATTACTACTCATGAAGGATATACAAGACTATACACTTGGGAAAAAATATAGTATGATAACAAATAACGATCAAGCATAACATTACCCGCATGATATAACAAAGCATAAACATATATAACAGAAGATTACACACAATCCATTTCTACTATCTACTAAAATAAAACTCATGCTCACAAGCACATACAAAGATATGATATAATAATGCACTGCTACTATGAATAAACTATCATAAGCATGTGATGATCTAGTACAACAACTAACATAAAATTTGTAAGGGAACATACATGTATGCGACACCATACGCTTCTAGTACTAAACTATACTAAAAGCATATTATTAAATAATTAATAGGTAAGTCTATTCTAGCATACATGAAAACAAATCACCATAACATGCAATACTAACATCCGAAAGATGCAACATCTATATGTACATAACACAAAGGAGTAACCAATGGAAGAAGACTTGAAATAAGATTATATCTAAATAGAAACACATACAAGACATTAACACTAGCACGGACATATGCTACTATACTTGATACATACATAACAGATGCCACACAAGATACACAGATAACTAAATATGAATATTAAACAAGACAAACAACACAATGTAATAACACAAATAAGTTACTTATAGCATTATACAACAACTAAGTCCATGCATAACCAATACGCAAACAATATGAATCATGGATGTCATCTAGTTATAAAATGCTAACTAACTTATCACACATTGGTAAATAACAAGTAAAAGAGTACTAAGCAAACCCATATCTCGGTCATGCATCAATCAGACCAACCAGCAGCAACAAGTCGTGCTTGAATAAAAGCAAGAATCAATCATCAGACGTAATGAGGCTAGTGATTATTAAAAAGTAACACACGAAATTATAATTATAATAATAAACCACAAACCACTTTGTAAATAAAAACAAGCATCTAAATATTTCACAAATAATATATAGAAACTACAGATAACTTCTACACATGTGATTTAACTAGCAAAATAAACCACACACAAAATCAAGCATACAATTCAAATACCAAATATTAAAGCATAGCTTAAATATATTAAATCCTAAATTAAAATCTACCCGATGGTTTAGATCTAACTCCACCAAATGGTTTCTAGGGTCAGCTGGATACTTTCACATGTTGAGGTCGAAGGCTAAGGATGAACAAAACAAGATATGTCAAGACGATGCTCGTCTTCGACGAAGTGGCATCAATGGCGTTTCTACTCTAGTGATCGGATTGGAGATCCGTCTTCTCCTCTGGACTACTAAGGATGAGTGGCATGAACTGACATGAAAGGATCTTACGGATTTGTGCCGAAAGTGAAGATAGCGCAACCATGTCGACATTGGATGGCACTGTTAAGAGTTGGCATGGACAATGGCATGCGAAGGTTGCAAAAGGATGTCTAGGAGGCAGGTCTACATGATATGAGATTACGGTTTCAAAAGAGTTGATCTGATTCTCACCGTGCGGGACGAGTTCGTTCGATGAAGTTGATGAACAGAGCAGATAGAGTTGCATTACTCATGGTCTTCTGTCGACGATTCGATCTACTAATCACCTGGATCGTCCCTTTCACTCCTCGCGGACCTGGTGGTGCAGCAGTCCGGCTTGTGATGGCCGCAGTCGTCGAGAACGCGGGCGGCATCCATAGACAGTCTGGCCGAAGCTTCACGAGTTTTGACATTGGGAGAGGTAGAGCTTTTGCTGGTGGCTCGAGATGAAAAAGACGAACAAGGAGGTCGACTGTGTGTTCTATACATGCAGGGCAGAGACGGCAGAGTGATGCCTGGCGTACTCGCGCGCTGGCGTTTTGCTGGTTGCATGAAGCAGTGCGACGAACTTCAAACGCCGACCGACTGGAAAGATGAAAGTCGGAGTAAAGACAATTTGATGCGGCAGTTTCCTCTGCGACTGACGTTTCTTGCCGGAGTCAGTATTGCATGCGTGCGTGCCTGGAACAGTAGCATAATTAAAGGATTATCATAGAGGATTATCATGAGATTTATCAAAATAGCATGGATTTTCATAGATAACAGTAGCAAATTATTCTCACAAGTTTTACTCATAGGGAATATTTCAAGAGAATCGATAAGAACATAACATTCATCCTCCTTTGGTAAGCATGGGGCATAATCAAATAGTTTAAGAGATGAAGAGTTACTCTCATTAGAAGGTAGGCATGGGTAGCTAATCCATTCTTCCTCCTTTTGTTCATCACTCTCCTCTTCTTTTTCATCTAATGAGCTTTCAGGTTCAGCAATTTCTTCTTCCACAGGTTCCTGCAAATTGTAGATACATTCCTGTGCATTAATGAGTCTCTCTTTATAATCAATGATATAACAATTATTGCTGAAATTTTCTTTGCAATAATCAATGATAGAAGAGACATAATCTTTAAGGTTATTACAAGCAACACAGGTTTCATAATTTTTAGAAATGAAGGATTCTATTTCAGAAGCTCCCATAAACAAAACAAATTGTTCTACTTCTTCAAATCCATGGTCAATATAGTTATTCAAATAATAGTTCACAATTAAAACTTCTTTACTAAAGCCACATTCGAATTTAAGATGTTTAGTATCCTGTTCAGAGCAACAATTTATATCATGGCGTTTAAGCAAAATTTTAGCAATTGTATTCAACTTTTCTAAAACGCCTCTCATGACTTTCCCCTTATATGATTCTCTATACTTTATAAATAATTCATTAAGTTCCATAGAGGTTCTAGCATGTTCTTCCATAACAACAGTTTTTTTTTAATTTTCGGTTTTTCAAATTTTTATGGATTTCGGGTATATAAGAAAAATAAAACAAGACAAAAATAAACTAGTCAAAAGTAAACTAAACAAAATAAAACTAAACAAAAATAAACTAAGCACAAATAAACTAGACAAGACAAAATAAAATAAAAACAGAGAGAGAGGTAGACTGTACTCCCCAGGTGAACTTATGAGTAGAGCTATGCTCCCCGGCAACGGCGCCAGAAAATAGTCTTGATAACCCACAAGTATAGGGGATCGCAACAGTATTCGAGAGAAGTAAAACCCAAATTTATTGATTCGACACAAGGGGAGACAAAGAATACTTATAAGTCTTAACAACGGAGTTGTCAATTCAGCTGCACCTGGAAAAGCACTAGTAACAGGGGTGATGTGAAAGCAGCAGTAATATGAGAGCAACAGTAACAGTAACACAGCAGCAGTAGCAGTAACACGGAGGCAATGGCACCAGAAAATATTCAAGTGCGTAGTTGACTTTAGAGCAATGATTGTGACAGAAGGACCGGGGTTCCCATCTATCTACACTAGTGGTAACTCTCAAAGAACAAGTGTTGGGTGAACAAATTATAGTTGGGCAATTGACAGTATTGAAATAACATTAAGACAGAACATCCAGTTTATTAATCATGTAGGCATGTTTTCCATATATAGTCATACGTGCTCACAATGAGAAACTTGCAGAACATCTTTTGTCCTACCAGCCCGTTTGCAGCGGGGCCTCAAGGTAAACTACTGGTAATTAAGGTACTCCTTTCAATAGAGCACCGGAGCAAAGCATTAACACTTGGTGAAAACATGTGATCCTCATATCCAAACCATCCCCTCCAGTTATCCCAGTTGCTGTCACTCTGGGGCCTCGGGTTCCGGACATAGACATGCGCAAACAACATGTAGATACAATCTAAGCAATAATTGTAGAACTTAAATCTAAGATCATGCCACTCGTGCACTAGTGACAAGCATTAAACACAACAAGATTGCAGCAACAATAACTTCACAAACTGATAGATAGACTGATCATAATGTAACAATTCATCGGATCCCAACAAACACAACACCGATTACATCATATGGATCCCAATCATGTAAGACAGCTCATGAGATCATTGTATTGAAGTACATGGGAGAGAGAGTACCAACTAGCTACAGCCAAGAACCCGTAGTCCATGGGGGAACTACTCGCAAACCATCATGGAGCGAAGTGGAGGCGGTGGAGTCGATGGAGATGGCTCCGGGGGTCAATCCCCGTCCCGGCAGGGTGCCGGAACAGGAACTTCTGACCCCCGAAACTTGTCTTCGATGGCGGCGGCGCTGCGGAACTCTTCTCGGGTAAAGGCTCGTGTCTTAGGTCTTACATATCTGGGGGGTATAAGTAGGCGAAGGTGCGAAGGCGGTGGAGGCCCGAGGACCCCACACCCTATGCTCGCGCGGCAGAAGGGGGCCGCGCCGGGAGGGGGTGTGGGCCCCTCGGGGCTCCCCTCCGTGTACTCTTCGGTGTTCTGGAACCTCCCGGGAAAAATAGGAACTTTGACATTTCGTTTGTCCAATTCCGAGAATATTTCCTTAACAACTTTTTTGAAACCAAAAACAGCAGAAAACAGGGAACTGGCACTGTGGCAACTTGTTAATAGGTTAGTCCCAGAAAATGCATAAAATGATATAAAAGTGTATATTAAACATGTAGCAATTGGTATAATATAAGCATGGAACATAAGAAATTATAGATACGTTTGAGACGTATAACCCTCCTGTCCCTTATATGGGGTTGCAGGTCTCGGGTACGTAACCGACTAGGACTTCATACATGGAAACTACAACCGACTATGCTAATCTTGGAAGGCAAGCTTCGTCTTGGGCATTCCTTCGTGGGCTTCTTCAATTTATTGACAATTGGGCTGTAGTCATCACGTGCACCAGGTACCCACAGGATAGGGTACCCAGATGGTATAACCTCGTCAGGGCGCAAGCGCTAGATTCATTTGGATCTCAAGCTACACCGAGTTCTTCCTCGTCAAGATCTACTTCAAGCTCTTCTTCGGTGGAAGCGCTTTCCACCTCGAGCTCTTCTTCCTACTGCACAAGAACTACGACCAAGATCTTCGCCCGGTGACGAGATCAGCCCTCGGAGACTACACCATGCCGAGGCTCTCATCATCCGAGACTCAGGCGCCAAGTTCGTCTCGTCCTTCTCGGTGCGTCTCGAAGGCCGCAAGACGCTCGAACATGGCTTGGAAGAGAAAGGGGAACACGTCCACAGAACTCTTGCGGTATCCTGGCCTTGGCTATATCCTCGAGGAATCTTCTCCTCTTCCAGCAGAAGGCCAACCTTTCGGAATCAAGTTCGTTCCACCGGTTGAATGCACTAGCCCTTTGATCGGCAAAGGTGGATCCGAGGAATTTTCCCCGGAAGCCGAGTCTGACCCTTCTCCACTAGAACAAGGGGGCTCCGTGGAGACTCACCCGGCAACCCAGCCCGTTGAGTCGCCCCCGTTAAACGGGGGCTCTGGTCAGGTCAAGGGAGGAGACTCACTAGAAGAAGATCATATCAGCGAGTACATGCCTCAAGAGATCTACATCCCTCCTAAAAGAAATGGCAAGCCGGGAGTCTGGTGCAGATACCATCAGTCGGCCAACCACAGCCTTGAGGATTGCCGGCACTTCCGGAATGACAGTTGCCTCAGGAGCAACCGAGGAGAGTGCTACACCTGTAGAGAACTCGGACACCTTAGCCGAGAGTGCCTTTTCAAGTCAGCACGGAAAGCCAAGTCGATCTCCCGGGTAACCGAGAAAGGAAGGTCGCCCTGAGCTTCCTCCGACGCCTCCACGCAAACGGATGACTCCCCGGAAAGCGGCCTGCCCACCCTCTGGCAGCCCGCTCAAAGCACCGCCTCCCTGCGGGATTTTGCCCCGGGAAGCATCTCGGATGGACAGTGGGAGCTCCCCGGGCGCATGGTCACCATTCAAATTGGACTTGAATCGTCTCCCCAGAAGTACTGGATTTCTTGATGGATGGCCTCAGAGGAATCTACGCCTGACGCCTCTACAACTGTGGACCCGGCACCTGTGCCCCATCAATAAAAATGAGATTGGTTTTCGCGTCTCAAGCCTGATTAAAGTGGATTTTTTTGATAGGTCCCTCGACCGACGTCTTCATTATGTCAGTAAGTGTTTCCAGGTCTTCTCGCCGGAAGGATTTCTATATCTGGAAAAGGAACCCAGAGGTCTCTGGACCGACGTCTCCATTACGTCAGTAAGTGTTTCTGGGTCTTCTCGCCGGAAGGTTTTCTATATCTGGAGAAGAATTCCAGAAGTCTCCGGACCGACGTCTCCATTACGACAGCAAGTATTTCCGAGTCTTCTCGCCGGAAGAATCTCTATATCTGGAGAAGAAGTCCAGAGGTCTCCGGACCGGCGTCATCACTACGCCAGCTAGCTGCCGGATCGTCCGAGTCGCGAGCTCTGAGTATTGGATGAAAAATGAAGGTCCCCGGACCGGCGTCTTCACTACGTCAGCAAGCTAGCCGGTTCAACCTTGTGGTGGTCTCCGGGTTCCTGGGGAACAAAAATGGTCCCTGGACCGGCTCCGGCCAGTAACAGCCGTGCCTAGGATGGCACTACGGATCAGACCCGGGAATCGGCTATCTCGGCTCAAGTGTCTGTTTCCTGTCGTATTGGGCAGAAAGAAAAGAATTGCGCCCGAAATACGGCGTAAAAGAGCCGCCTCGGCGGCAGCGCGACCAAATACCGAGATAGCCAGACGATTCTACAAATCGAGCTAAGTGCCTTCACCTTACTTGTTTTGTCTCTTTATACTTGGGTTAAAGCGAGTGCGGGCATAAACCTGGGGCAGCGCCTTCCCGGGCACCGCTGTCCGTTTCCCTCTGGCAGCGGGGTCGTGGGCTGAGGATTGTGCGGTCAGGAACGATGGTTCTTTTGGGGGGTTGCGCCCTGTGTCGGCCCGCCGGATAATCCGGGGGTACACGGCTGGTTAGCGCTCTGGCCGGAAAAACCTTCCCGAGAGCGTCAAGCCTCCACGGGTATAATGCAGACAATTCAATGCAAGGAAAGGCTACATATAGTCAAAAGCATCAAAAGTTAAGTTTGCCCTCAGGCGATACATAAAAATGCAGTTCATGACACTGGGTGTTGCCTTTCTTGATTACAGGGGGTCCAACGGCTTACAAGTCGCCTTCACGGGAGAAGCGCTCCATGATCCTCCTCACCTCGGCAGATGCTCTCGGCGAGAGTTCGGCGTCAGGAGAGACGTGATCCATCTCTTCGAGCAGGGAGAGCTGCGGGTGACGCTGCCGGAGGGCCGCCACCAGGAAGGTCACTGCCTGCCGGGCAGCCCTCTCCCCAGCTAGGCGGGCGGCCTCGCTCGCCTTGGAACTCCCAAGAGCTAGAGAAACTCCCAAGAGCAACGGGAGGTAGGGTCACCCGTAAGGCCGTCAGCTCCTTGAAAATCCACCTCGCAGCGGCGCTCATGGCAGGCAGAAGGCCCAACATTTCGCGCTTGGACGTCGCCATCTTGTCCCGATCCTCCGTGGCTTTCTTCAGCTGCCAGCCTGCCTACTCCTGGCGAGCCTGGGCAGCCTGTTCCGCCGCTCTGGAGGCTTCGGCGGCCTCCCTCGCTTCGGCCAGCGCGGCGTCTCTTTCCTCGCGCTCGCGGGCCCAAAGGGTGCCGGCGCGCTCGAGTCTCCCGTCGCGCTCGGAGGCGGCAGCCCTCAGCTCGGCAACTTCCCGCGCCAAACCGTTGGCGCAAGCCCTCTGCTGCGTCCGCTCGCTGCGGACCCTCTGATAGTCCCTGAGGGCCTGATCCCGGCTTCTTTTCTTGTCCCCCAGTTCCTGGTTCAACTGGGAGACCTGCTCGGAGAGCAGGTCCACTTGCTGCCTCAAGCCCCTCCTATCCTGTTGGGCCCTGTTCTCGGCAAGGGACAGGGTCCGTTCCAGGCGGGCTGCACCCTGCTCCACTTCGCGGCGGAGCTGGGAGTTCTCCTCCCGGCTTTCCCTCTCGGACTCCGCCAGGGCAAGCGCCCGAGCTTCCAGCTCCTGCACGCGCCCTCGGACGCGCAGCTCCCGGGCATTCAGCAGCTCGTCCTCCTCGACCATCATGCGCTCTCGGGCCCCGAGAGCTTCCGACTCGGCTGCCAGCCGCCTTTCCAGCGCTCTCAGCTCACCATCGCGGCTGGCCTTCGGGGCTTCCAGCAAACGCAACTGCGCCTCCGCAAATACCAGAAGTTCCCCCAGGACGGCAAACAGCCTGGGAGTGCTAGCGCTCGCGCCGATCTCTCGACGACCGCCTAGAGGGATTCCACTTCCGCCCGTGACCTCGACCCAGGAGGGAGCGCCCGATCCGGAGCGGTCCGGGCCTGAGCCTTCCCGGGGATCTACGCCGCGCACTCCCCCGGGGGGGCTTCAGCGCCCCGCGCTTCGCTCACTGAAATCTCCGAGAGCGCCGCCGCGGACCTCGCCGCGGACATGGCGAGCCCAGAAGCCAAGATGGACTCCCCGATGTCCCCGGCGCCCTCTCTTTCACCCGCACGGACGCGCTTGCTGGAAGTCTCCGACGATTGGTCCCTGCACACAATAAAGAAGGAGATTCAAGACGGCGCCATGAGCTAATGAGCTCTCCCAAGGCGGGACTGACAGGAAAGGAGGCTTACCTTCTCCTTCTCCTAGGCCCAAAGAAGTTCCAGTTCCTGCCCACCAGATCTTCGAAGACAACCGGCGTCCGGGTGCCCGATCCACGGGGCTCATAGCTGTCTTCCGGGGTGGTGAGGCTCATCGACGCCTGGGGACTTCCCCTCACGGACAACGAACCCGGCGAGGCCGGCCGATTCTCTAGAGGATGCCCCACTTCCCCAGCAAATGGCTCGGGGACCTCGTCGTCGCTCTCCCCTTCGGAAGAGGCAAACTCCTCGGGGGAGACGTCTCCTAGCACCAGTCCCAGCCTCGGCAAGTCGTCGCCAAGCCGCCTTTGAACCTTGGGCTCGGGAAAAGGGTCAATCGTCGCCGTGCCCTTCAGCCCGTACGCGTTACACGAGGGCATGGAGAGTATCAGCTCGTCCGCCAGAAGGTCCTCGAACAAGGGCCCGACGCCACCCGGGAGAGCAACGGATGCCCGGGGCGGGAGCACCCCCAGGATACTCCTCCAGCTAGGTCGGGAACCCGAAACCCGTGCGCAAGGCCACTGCACCCCACCTGATGGATCTTCCAGATTGCGCGGTTTGTGTACTGCAGCGGAGTAATCCCACGACGAAGGAAATCCGCCGCGATCATGGCGCACGTCACCACCTGCTCACGAAGGAAAGCGAACCTGGCGACCGCCGCGGACAAGGCTCCATCTTTGGGGCTCAGCCTTCTGGAATGCGAGACGCTGGGCCGGGTAAGCAGGAGTCTCTTGGTGAATGCTTGCCCCCGGCGTCCGGACGAGGTACCAGTCTTTCCTCCATTCCCCAATGGGGCCGGCCATGATCATCTCGGGGTACTGGTCCTCGACGCCATCCGGCAGACGGAAGGACACGCCCCCGGCTACCCACTTGGATTTGCCGAGGCGGGGAACGAAGAAGTGGCGGAATAAAGCCAC
The DNA here is from genome assembly GCA_026929855.1 of Poa annua. Classification (NCBI taxonomy): domain Eukaryota; kingdom Viridiplantae; phylum Streptophyta; class Magnoliopsida; order Poales; family Poaceae; genus Poa; species Poa annua. The sequence continues at coordinate 21,857,828 of CM049439.1, read as the reverse complement.
GGACAGCTTGATCCCCACGAACGCCTCGCAGGCGTAGGCGAAGACGGCGAGGGTCTGCACCGCATTGGGATGCAAGTGCAACATCATCAGGCCGTACGCCTCCAGGACGTCCAAGAAGAAGTTGGAGAAGGGCGGAAGGAGTCCCATCATCGAAAAAATGTGGATAGTGGCCACTGCACCTTCGTACTCACCCCCATCTCCGGGGTACACCACCACCTCCGCGCCGCGGAAGCACGAGGCCAAAGTGCGGCGGAGTTCATCCATGGCGGCCTCGGCGGAGAACCTGCTCGGAGAGAAGAGTTCCTGAGCGACCCTCGGCGAGGCCGCCGCAGCCTGACTCGCGGCGGAAGACCTCTTCGGCACCGCTCGGCGAGATCTCTTGGGAGCCATCAGTGGTCCGATGGAATGGATCTAGATTGCGGCGAAGAAGGCAAAGAGAGTGGGAGGATTTCTTCGGGCAGACGAGAGGTGAAGATTCAGAGGCAATGGCAAAGAGGGGAGAATGGCGAAGGCTAGAAGGCGGCCGCTCGGGGAACCGCTAAGTCAAGGCCTGCAGGCCCCACGCGTCACGTCGCGGCCCCAATACTCCGACTGGCGCGGGGATCGAGGGGGCGTGCCGACTTCGGCGCAACCCGACCGTTGATGCACGACCACGTCCGAAGCCCGCACGAATCGCAACGTGCGGCACGACGCGCCCACGTCCCAGGCCCGCAGCCCGTGCGGCACGACGCGGTCGCGCAAGACTCGGGGGCTTGCATCTACTTCGACACGGCGGCCCCCACAGACTACCAGGCGACAGACCCACTTTGATCTTTTTGGCCATAGTCCCGGCAGCCTCAGAAGACTAAAGCCGCCGGGACCATGCCCGAGGGCTACTGTCGAAGCAGTGAAACACGGGGTTCCCCTAGCGCTGCCCAAGTGGGTCCACCGCCTGTGGGCCGAACACCAAGACAAACAAGGCCAAGGCTCAGCGCGACGCTTGGCGGGTGCACCCCCGCCACCAGCATCCCTTTGGGTACGCAGGACCCCCGGGTCCCCTGCACCCCGGAAGGGAGAGAAGACCCCGAGCGCGCGAGCCCCCGGCAGGACCGGGCTCCCTCTCGGGTGCAAGGCCGTACAAGGAGAAGATAAGGTTTCCACCACCCTCCAGAAGACGGTAGAAGACGCTAGAAGGCTTGGGAATCAAGGCGCGGCCAGGGGACACCACCTACCCACTGTCATCCCCTGCCTGCAGCTTTCCCCAAAGGTGGCAGAGATCCCACCAACCCGGCGACGGATACTTGGAGGAGAAGAGGCCACGTCGCCGTCTCCACCACGGAGAGGGGTTGCCTCCCGCCAAAACCCCTCATGCTCCTCGCATGACCTCTGTGGGATTCCCTTTCCCTATAAAAGGAGGACCAAGGCCATGGCGAGGAGGAGGACTCTCTGGATCCAAGATAGCTTAGTTGACAAGCAAGCTCCGGTCGACTCGCCGTCGACCCAAGGAGGAAGACAACCACCAAGCTAGGCTAGAGAGAGAGAGGAGAAGGGAAGGAAGGTGATCTCCTCCGGGCAAGGATCTGTCCTTCTCCTTCCTCCTAGACGAGATACCCTGCCGGGTACCTCGACGGGCAACACCATTGTAGCCACACCATGGTCCGATCATCCATCCAGACATGCAGGAGTAGGGCTTTTAGCCTGCGGGCGGCCTAAACCTCGGTAGATCGTTCTGTGCTTTCCTTGTTCGTCCACCACTGTCGGCCCAGTGGAATCCAGGGTGTGCAGGGCCCACTCCCAACAGCCCTCGCACGCGGCAGTATCAGAAAAAGACTAAGGACCAAGCCTACCGCTTGGAGAGACCCTCAGGGGGAAAAGCCCTCGAGAGGGCCTGAAGAGGCAGCGGAGGCCTGGAGAGATTTTCCCCCCGCGGCTGCCCCTCTACAAGGCCCTTGTGGGGACCCCGGACTAGCTGTCCGAAATACCCGATTATGCTTAACACAACGATCCCGTGATCAGTCTGTCGTTGCACATAATCCGAACTGAATACCAAAGTTTACATCCATTACAATACCGGAATAAGTCTTACATAACAGGTCATATAGACCAAGTCTTACACAGGTGCCTTCTAGGGCCAAATCAACATAAGCAGCGGAACTTAAACGTAGTAGACATCCCAGAGCTAACGATGACCCGACAGGCAGTCGACTTGAGAAGATCCTTAGTTGGCGTAGATGTCGCCATACTCCTCCTGGGCGTAATACTCCTCCAAGTCTGGCTACGACAATAGCCAGAGACAAGCTAGTATGAGTACATTGAAATGTACTCGCAAACTACTCCAACATGAGTGCACTAGTCTCATTTTTAGTTTCACATTTTTATTTATTTAAAACATCTATGTATCTTTGTTGAAGAAGGTAAGAAGATTATAACTATCCCTAGTATCTCCTGAGCATTAGTTTCTTCAAAACTCCTCCTCTTCCCAACCAAGGTCCTTCATGGTACCAAGTCTCCAACATCCTCATACCAAATCCGTTGGCATAGGTGTATGGATCATTCCACCAACTTCCTTTCTCTAGAAAACACAATCCTTTTTAAAAAACTTGCACATGGTCAAAGTAGGGCCTTTCAACTGTCCATATCCGAGGACTCGGCTATTCGAATAGTTTTAACCCTCTGCAGAGGTAGCACGCTTTTCCCACACCCATCCGACAACTCATCGTGTCTGCCACGTCTCGCCATACCAGGGGTATGCGAAGTTGAGTCACCGATCCTAGTCTGTCCTTTGCTCATGCTAGTATAGGATCCTGCCCCTATGATACCTTCCATCGACACTTAACCCAGCCCGTCGGAATCTAAGTGTGAGGACTCATAGGTTTTATCTGGCGGTGTATAGGGGACATCCTTCTATCCTCCTCCTTATCTACTCACAGAGTTTGAGCGAGGACCCAGGTCAGGGGTAGGTCACCAAACCATTCCCTCATGCATAACGGAGTCATCTCCGTTGATGCAGTGTCCCATACTAATAAGAGCAAACTATATGACTAAGCCCTTTCCCATATGTGGGTAAATGTGGTCGCACAGAGTATCGGCTGATCGACGTAAGTACTAAGACACAATGTGCTTTTCTCAAAACCATCTTTCTCCACTTCCTTATTTCAACACCACATCTTGGTGTTTTGTATCCACACAAGGTTTTCAAAGGAGTTTTGAATAAAACAATGTTGGTTTTTCCCATCCTATAGTTTTAGCATATATTTCTATATAGGGTGGCAAAATAACTTAGGTATACTTTTGAAAAAGGATTTTTATAAACCTTTGCTTTTGAAAAAGGACTTTGTAAATCTAGATGCATAAGTTATGTGCAAGCTCAGAGAGTAGCTTGCCTTGCTCGGCAAAGTGATCCTGGTCTTGGTCTTCAGGTTCCACAAATCCTTCCTCCTCGATGTACTCGACAACGCTCTCGTCTAATACATAATCAAGCAAATACAAACAATCACTAACCTACTCAACCAATTATCACAACAATACAATCTTAAATGTTCTAAATAGCCACTTCATCTATCAAACAAAACAATTTGGCTTTAATTTAATTGAATTAGTCCTTATCCATTTATTTCCTAATTGGGGCAGAAACTAGTTGAACAAGTTTAATTACATAACTTAAGTTCTGTTGGTCACAAAAATACAAACTAAAATTCTACAGAGAGCTACTGATGTGTAGAATATGACACAATTGGATTTAGATCCATTGGAGTTACCAAATTCCCTACACAATGTTTTGAATCCAGAGGCCTAAAAATCAAGTTTTATCTACTAGTCAAGTTCTGTTGATCTAAAAATTAAATCCTCTTAGGGGTGACTAACCATGACTAAATGTGAACTAATAAAATTGGTCTTAAATCATTTGGACTAACAGAGCATCAGAAACAAACAAGTTTAGATTTTAAACCCTTTATGGTATTTTGAATAATGTATTTTTATTATTTATTCAAATGGAGTGAAACAAATTGGGTTGGATAGATAATTTCATAACCTATCCAGAACAGTTTGATTTGCTCCATTTGGAGTTGTAAATCTAAAGTTATGAATTTTCTAAAATTGAGTTCAGTACTGGTTTTTGAATTAAATCTAAATTCGAATAAATAACCCAGAGTGGATAATGTTGAAAACCCTGACGGGTGGGGCCTACTGGACAGTGACTCAGTGTACGCGCGCGGGGTTTCATTTAAATCTGACGTGCGGGGGCCGCACGTCAGCGCCTAATCGCGCGAAGCGGTAAGTTGCCGTTGGATCTAGATCCAACGGCCGTGAGCGAGCGCACCGGCGGCGACCCAAAATCGGGCGGCGCCGTGGCTCCGGCGACGGTGAGGTGGACGGTATGCTCACCTCGTTGCTCGGGGGAGTGCGGAGAGGCTGCAGGAGGGGCGCGGAGGCTCGGGGAAGCTCGTGGGCGTGGAGGCGAGGCTCGGGGAAGCTCCTGGCGGTGACGGCGTCGAGCTCCTTCCTCCGCGGCGGCACGAACTCCGGCGAGCGATCGGCGGCGCTCCTGGGCACGGACCAGAGGGAAAAAGGGTGTGGGTGAGAGAGGGGAACAAGGGGAAGCGAGGGGAGGCAGCGGGGAGTGAAGGGGATGGGTGCCGTGGCCTGGCCGCGGTCGTCGTCTACCTCGGGCACGGCGGGCTTGAGGAGACCACGGCGGCCTGAGGCCTTGCTGCCCTGGCCTGGGCTCCCTAGCGGCGCACGAGAGAGTGGAGAGTGAGGGGAGGGCAGTGGTGAGCGGTGTGGAGAAACGGTGGAGCACGGGGGGTCTTTTATAGCGGCCGGGCGGCGCACGGTGGACGCGGTGCAGAGGGCACCCGCGGTCGTGCGAGCTCGCCGTAGGCCGGTGGAGGGGTGCGGCTACGCTGCGGGGTGCTTGGGGGACCGTTTGGGCAAGGTGAGGTGGCGTGGCGCGCACAGGCGAGGTCGTCGGGGGGGGGGGGGGTCCAGGGCGTGGAGCGCGTCCGGGCGGCGCACGGCGTGCGCGGCGTGTCGCGGACACGGCGGGTTCGGGCGGCTGCTGGCGCGTGCTGCTGCTGTGCGAGGGAACCAGGAGGTGAGGGAGTGAAGGGGAGGCACAGCGCGGCCAGCACGGCGCGGCGTCGTCGCGGCCACAGTGCCGACCACGGCGACGTGCGCGCGGCCGTGCTGTCGCCAGCTCCTCCACGGCGACTCCGGCCACCATTTGGCTCGATCTCGGGTGCGGCGTGATCGTGGTGATTAGGAGCGTGCAAAGGAGGCCTCAATTCGGCAAATGATCAACGCTTAACACGAATTGATCCAAGGTTTGGTTCGGGTTTGGGAAGAACACACGATGCACAGAAGGTGTTTGCTGGAATTCCTGAACCAAAACAGTACACCTTTTTGGTATTTTATTTTTATACTTTGCTTATTCCATTTGTGTCCAAACTTAGGATATAGTTTGATTATATTAGTGGCAAGTGTCTCAAGGTCCATTTGGAATATTTTGAATATTTCAAATAAAGAATTTATAATTTGGATTTAAGTGGTTTGAATTTGTATTTGAAAGAGAATAACTTGGGGGAATCAAATAGTAGGGTTTAGGATATTCCCTACTGATTTTGGTTTTGAAAAATAAAGTAGGTTACTTATTTTGGAGAATATGGTGACATGTGTCACATGGTTTTCTAGTTTTGGAATTGTTGTTTTGTTTATTTTCTATTCTTCAATTTTGCAATTAGAATTAGAATCCAACAATCTTGCAAGCAAAGCATAACAAACAATAATCATGAAACAAACATATACCAATGTATAAGAAAAGTTTTTTGTTGGCCCACATTTTTGCATTAATAATTTATATTAATATTTGGGATGTTACAAATCCTCCCCCCCTTAAAATAAATCTCGTCCCGAGATTTGCTAGGTCTGGGTACTAAAGAGGTTCGGGAATTCACTTCTAAGATAGTCCTCACGTTCCCACGTGGCTTCATCTTCAGAGTGGTTAGTCCACTGGACCTTGTAGAACTTGATCGCTCGCCTGCGGGTGAGACGAACATCTTCGTCGAGAATCTTGATGGGTCTCTCACGGTAAGTCAGATCTTGATTCAGGTCGATGGAATGGTGGTCGATATTTTTGAAAACATCTGGTTGGTCAGGAACTTCAAGGCATTTCCGGAGCAAGGAAATGTGGAAGACATCGTGATAATCCACTAACTCCGGGGGCAGCTCAAGTTGATAAGACACTTCTCCTCGACGGGCAAGGATCTTAAAAGGTCCAATATACCTTGGTGCTAACTTTCCTTTGATATGGAATCGTTGCATTCCTTTAAGAGGTGTCACCCGGAGATAGACATAATCTCCGACACTGAAGGTGACATCACGGCGCTTGGGATCAGCGTAACTCTTCTGACGGGATTGGGCAGTTTTAAGACGTTCACGAATAAATTGGACTTGTTCCTCAGCCTCTCGGAGGGTATCTGGTCCAAACAATTTGCCTTCTCCGGTGTCGGACCAATTCAGGGGTGTACGACACTTCCTTCCGTAAAGGGCTTCAAAAGGGGCCATTTGCAGACTAGACTGGTAACTATTATTGTAGGAGAACCCTGCAAATGGAAGACAATCTTCCCACTTGGATCCATAGGATAGAACACACGCGCGAAGCATGTCCTCCAATATCTGGTTCACTCTTTCAGTTTGGCCTCCGGTCTGGGGATGATAAGCTGTGCTAAATGCTAACTTGGTTCCGAGGGCTTCGTGTAGGGCTTTCCAGAACCTTGAGGTGAATTGTGTGCCTCTATCCGACACAATCCTCTTAGGCACACCATGCAGGCTTACTATTCTGGAAATATACAGGTCTGCCAACTGATTTCCCCGATAGGTGGTATGGACGGGAATGAAATGGGCAACCTTGGTCAGTCTATCAACGATGACCCAAATTGAGTCATGGCCTCTGTTGGACCTCGGAAGTCCGGTGATAAAATCCATTCCAATCTCATCCCACTTCCACTCGGGAATTTTCAAGGGTTGAAGCAATCCAGCGGGTCGCTGATGTTCAGCCTTGACTCGCTGACAGATATCACACTTGGCTACAAAAACACCAATCTCTCGCTTCATTCCGTGCCACCAAAATTTCTCACGAAGGTCTTGATACATTTTGGTTCCACCAGGGTGGATCGAATAGGGGGTCTCGTGGGCTTCCTTCAGGATTAACTCTTTAAGCTCCGTGATGCTGGGGACACAGATACGATCCTGGTATCTCAGCACTCCTTCAGCATCTTTGGTAAAACCAGGTGCTTTACCGAGAGAAATCTTCTTCTTGATTCCTTCTATACTCTCATGACCTTTCTGGGCTTCCTTGATTTGGCTCATCAAGGTTGGGGTTAACTCTAAGTTGGCAAGATATCCATGGCTAACAAGCTCTAGTCCAAAATCTTTGAACTCTCTGAACAGGGCTGGTTGTTCTGCTTGGATCAGGGCATTCAGGGTGCAGGGTTTGCGACTAAGGGCATCGGCAACTACATTAGCCTTCCCTGGGTGGTAATGGATACCAATATCATAATCCTTGATTAATTCCATCCACCTTCTCTGTCGCAGGTTTAACTCCTTCTGGGTGAAGATATACTTCAAGCTCTTGTGATCCGTATAGACCTCGCAACGATGTCCCGCAAGATAGGAGCGCCATGTTTTCAGAGCAAGAACAACAGCGGCTAACTCCAGGTCATGGGTTGGGTAATTCTCTTCATGTGGTCGCAACTGCCGAGACAGATACGACACCACCTTGCCTTCTTGCATCAGAACGCAACCAAGTCCGAGGCGTGATGCATCGCAATACACGTCGAAACTCTTGGTGACGTCTGGCATAATCAGGACAGGGGTGGAGGTCAACCTCTTCTTTAATTCCTGGAAACTCTCTTCACACTTCTGAGTCCATTCAAATTTCTTGTCCTTTTTCAGCAGTTGGGTCAGGGGTTTGGCTAAACTGGAGAATCCTTCAACGAACTTGCGGTAGTAACCCGCTAATCCGAGAAAGCTTCGGATTTCAGTCACACTAGTTGGGGCTTCCCAGTTCACAATGGCTTGGATCTTCTCTGGGTCAACAGAAATTCCTCCCGCGGACACAACATGTCCGAGAAATGCTACTTCACTGAGCCAAAACTCACACTTGCTAAACTTGGCATACAACTGGTGTTCTCGGAGGGTTGCTAAAACTAGACGCAGATGTTCAGCATGCTCTTCTTCGGTTTTGGAGTAAATAAGGATGTCATCGAGGAAAACTACCACGAACTTGTCAAGATACTCCATGAAGACCTTGTTCATGAGATTCATGAAATAGGCTGGGGCATTGGTCAGACCAAAGGACATTACGGTGTATTCAAATAAACCGTAGCGGGTGGTGAAGGCAGTCTTGGGGATGTCTGTCTCTCGGATTTTTAACTGATGATATCCTGACCGAAGATCGATTTTGGAAAAGACTCGGGCTCCGTTCATTTGATCGAACAGATCCTCGATCTTTGGAAGGGGGTACTTGTTCTTGATGGTCACATCATTTAACTTGCGATAATCCACACACAGGCGTGTGGTACCGTCCCTCTTATCCACAAAAATAATGGGTGATCCCCAGGGTGAAGCACTTGGGCGAATAAGTCCTTTGCTGAGCATATCTGCTAACTGCTTCTTCAACTCAACCAGTTCTTCCGGATTCATCCGATAAGGCCTCTGGGATATAGGAGCTGTTCCGGGGATAAGTTCAATGATGAACTCAATATCCCGGTCTGGCGGCATACCAGGCAATTCTTCAGGGAAAACATCTCGGAACAGGTGAACAACACGGATCTCATCTAGGGTGGGTCTGGCTATGCCCTCATGGCATCCTGGTCGGGGTCGACTGGTTTCGGACACATACTTCACTTCTACTCCTTTGTCGGTGGTGAGTGTTACAGCTCTTCTGGCGCAGTCAATTTGACCATGGTACTTGGCTAGCCAGTTCATACCCAATATGACATCTATTCCTTGGGTTCCTAAAATGATTAAGTCGACTAGGAACTTTTCCCCCTTGATTTCAAGGGAAACGTCCGGGCAATACGACTTGGTATCTATGGTGGATTCTGGGATTTGGATGATCATGGGTCTGGGTAAAAGGTTCCCGACTAAACCTCCCTTAGCAACAAACTCTTGGGTAACAAAGGAATGGGTAGCACCAGAATCAAACAGAACAGTTGCAGGTACCGAGTTGACAAGGAACGTACCCAGCACAACATCTGGCGCTTCCATGGCTTCCTCTGCATTGATGTGGTGCAGACGTCCCTTGGCAACAGCAGTATTCCCGCGAGGTGCGGGGTTCTTGCCGTTCCCATTACGGCCTTGGCCATTGTTCGGTGCTGGTGCATCGGGGCGCGGACCATTCTTCTTGGGATTGGGGCATTCTCTGGAGTAGTGGCCCTTAGCGCCACAGTCAAAGCAGACAACATTGGCGTTGCGGTTGAAGTTGTTGGGGTTTCCTCCGGGGCGAGTAGGGTTGTTGGGGCGGTTGAAGCTGTTTGGGTTGCTGGGGGTGTTTGGATTTGGGTTGTTGGGACGAGTAGGGAAATTGGGGCGTGTAGATTGTGGTGGTCGATATGCTGGTTTCGGGGTTGGTGGAAAGGTGCGAGGCTTCTGGTTGCTCGAACCTTCCTTGGCCATCATCCTTCTCTTGCGACTCTCGAACATAGTTTTACGTTTGGTCTCCAATTGAATAGCCTTGTCCACCAGTGACTCTAGGTCCAAGAAGTCGTGGATCACCAGGGCACACTGCAGTTCATCATGGAGCCCATCCATGAAATGCTCCATCCTTTTCCTCTCGGTGTCAGTATCATCAGGAGCGTACCGGGATAAGTCCGTAAACTCATCCAGGTATCCGACCACGTCCTTGCTTCCCTGCCGCAGCCTGCGGAATTCGTCCTTCTTCCTCTCAATAAGTCCGCCGGGTATGTGCTTCTTGCGGAACTTCTCCTGAAACTCTGCCCAGCCGATAGCATGACCGGCTTGCTGGAGAGCCTTGGTAGCTTCCCACCAAGACCGTGCAGGTCCAGCAAGGTAGTGGGTTGCATAAAGCACCTTCTCAGGTTCTCCTACGGCAGCAATTTCTAGGTTGTTGTTGATGGTGCGAAGCCAATCATCGGCCTCTAGTGGGTGAAGTCCCTTGGAATAGGTGGGTGGGTTGGTCTTCTGAAAGTCACTCAAAGTGGATCGCTGATTTCCTTCACCATTGCCGTTGCCATTGTGGTGGTTGTTGTTGTTGTTGTTGTTGTTGTGTGCGGCAGCGATCTGCTGCAGGGCAGCGATATGAGCTTGACGCTCTGCCCGAGCAGCTTGGCGTTCCTCCATGATAAGCGCAAGAAGTTGGGCGGTGGTTGGTTCCGGTGGGGGTGGTGGTCCTCCATCCGGGTTGGAGCGACGAGTGTCCACCATCCTGAAGAACACCGGGTATAAGGGCAAGACAAAAAGTCTGACTAAGGGGAGAAAGGTTGGTTTCGCATAGTGGTGAATTACTTAAGGATTATGTGAAAAATACTTTTCATAGACTAACAAGACTAGCACACTGACATAGCACAAGCATCACATCAAAGGGTTCATCACATCAAGCTTACATCCTTGCTTTTTAGCTAAGGCACATGGTACAAGTTCTCCAAAAGAACTACTACTCCTACTAGTTTAGCGATAGGGGGTCGACCTAATCCTGCGGTAGTACTCAAGTCACTCGCCTACTGAGGTGGAACCTCAGGCTCGGATACGTCAGCGTCGGACTGGTAGGGTGGCTCCTCTGGGTCTTCCTCCTCGTCATCCTCCTGCTCATAGTCCATCTCCTCCAGATAGTCGTCATCGTCACTGAGGAAAGCGTTGTTCTCCTTGCGGAGATCCTCGCCCTCCTCCTCCATCTCACCAGTACGGAGCTCCAGATCCTCGATCAGCTCGTCCTGCTCTTCCACCTTCTTGCGGAGTTTCGCTATGGTGTTCTTCATCTGGGTCCTCTTCTTGAGAAGAGCGACCTTCTCCTCCCTCAGCTGTGCCTCACTCTCGCGACTCTCCTTGAGCGAGAGGCGCTCAAAGTGAGACCGAAGTCTAGCGCACCTCAGATCCTCCTGGGTGCGAAAGAGCATAATCTCCATGTCCAAGATATACTCTCCGAACGTCGGGTGTAGAGGGGACTGAATAGGGTGTCCGTCGACAGTGCGCCTCCCGTAGAACTGGAAACGAGAGTTCACCAACTCCGCCTTGTGCTCCTCACAAAGCCGGGATAGCATCCGCTCCATGGAACGACACAGTCCGTCGTCCCAGTGGACGTCCATGGTGGTAAAGACGAGTGTCCTGGATCCGGGGGACTTGATGTTCCCGCGAACAGACCCCTCGACCAACCAAGACAGGTTCCCGTTGCCGGGAGTGTCCACCAGGGCTCCCTTGAACTCAGGAGTGGGACGACCTAACAGCTTGGTCAACTCGAACAGGTCCTTCTCGAACATCAACGTGCCGTCCTTCTCGAGCTGAACAAACTCGGTGAAGTGGAGTGCCATCTACAATTTTAAGTCCAGTTTTTAAGTTAGTGAGATGACAAGTGTATCAAAATTTTAAATGTAGTGAAGCAGCAAGTGAGCAAAATTTTTAAGTTTAATACATATAAGGAAAAACTTAATACTTAGTAAGGGTAGAGTTTTGCAGAAGTGAGAGGATGAGAGATAAGCACTTTTCGAAAATATTTCATTTCCTTATTTTCTTAGAACTTAATTGTTGTAACTCTATCTAGCGGCCATGCTAATCTAAGGCTTCTAAAGTCAAGATGGCTCTGATACCAGGTCTGTGGGGACCCCGGACTAGCTGTCCGAAATACCCGATTATGCTTAACACAACGATCCCGTGATCAGTCTGTCGTTGCACATAATCCGAACTGAATACCAAAGTTTACATCCATTACAATACCGGAATAAGTCTTACATAACAGGTCATATAGACCAAGTCTTACACAGGTGCCTTCTAGGGCCAAATCAACATAAGCAGCGGAACTTAAACGTAGTAGACATCCCAGAGCTAACGATGACCCGACAGGCAGTCGACTTGAGAAGATCCTTAGTTGGCGTAGATGTCGCCATACTCCTCCTGGGCGTAATACTCCTCCAAGTCTGGCTACGACAATAGCCAGAGACAAGCTAGTATGAGTACATTGAAATGTACTCGCAAACTACTCCAACATGAGTGCACTAGTCTCATTTTTAGTTTCACATTTTTATTTATTTAAAACATCTATGTATCTTTGTTGAAGAAGGTAAGAAGATTATAACTATCCCTAGTATCTCCTGAGCATTAGTTTCTTCAAAACTCCTCCTCTTCCCAACCAAGGTCCTTCATGGTACCAAGTCTCCAACATCCTCATACCAAATCCGTTGGCATAGGTGTATGGATCATTCCACCAACTTCCTTTCTCTAGAAAACACAATCCTTTTTAAAAAACTTGCACATGGTCAAAGTAGGGCCTTTCAACTGTCCATATCCGAGGACTCGGCTATTCGAATAGTTTTAACCCTCTGCAGAGGTAGCACGCTTTTCCCACACCCATCCGACAACTCATCGTGTCTGCCACGTCTCGCCATACCAGGGGTATGCGAAGTTGAGTCACCGATCCTAGTCTGTCCTTTGCTCATGCTAGTATAGGATCCTGCCCCTATGATACCTTCCATCGACACTTAACCCAGCCCGTCGGAATCTAAGTGTGAGGACTCATAGGTTTTATCTGGCGGTGTATAGGGGACATCCTTCTATCCTCCTCCTTATCTACTCACAGAGTTTGAGCGAGGACCCAGGTCAGGGGTAGGTCACCAAACCATTCCCTCATGCATAACGGAGTCATCTCCGTTGATGCAGTGTCCCATACTAATAAGAGCAAACTATATGACTAAGCCCTTTCCCATATGTGGGTAAATGTGGTCGCACAGAGTATCGGCTGATCGACGTAAGTACTAAGACACAATGTGCTTTTCTCAAAACCATCTTTCTCCACTTCCTTATTTCAACACCACATCTTGGTGTTTTGTATCCACACAAGGTTTTCAAAGGAGTTTTGAATAAAACAATGTTGGTTTTTCCCATCCTATAGTTTTAGCATATATTTCTATATAGGGTGGCAAAATAACTTAGGTATACTTTTGAAAAAGGATTTTTATAAACCTTTGCTTTTGAAAAAGGACTTTGTAAATCTAGATGCATAAGTTATGTGCAAGCTCAGAGAGTAGCTTGCCTTGCTCGGCAAAGTGATCCTGGTCTTGGTCTTCAGGTTCCACAAATCCTTCCTCCTCGATGTACTCGACAACGCTCTCGTCTAATACATAATCAAGCAAATACAAACAATCACTAACCTACTCAACCAATTATCACAACAATACAATCTTAAATGTTCTAAATAGCCACTTCATCTATCAAACAAAACAATTTGGCTTTAATTTAATTGAATTAGTCCTTATCCATTTATTTCCTAATTGGGGCAGAAACTAGTTGAACAAGTTTAATTACATAACTTAAGTTCTGTTGGTCACAAAAATACAAACTAAAATTCTACAGAGAGCTACTGATGTGTAGAATATGACACAATTGGATTTAGATCCATTGGAGTTACCAAATTCCCTACACAATGTTTTGAATCCAGAGGCCTAAAAATCAAGTTTTATCTACTAGTCAAGTTCTGTTTATCTAAAAATTAAATCCTCTTAGGGGTGACTAACCATGACTAAATGTGAACTAATAAAATTGGTCTTAAATCATTTGGACTAACAGAGCATCAGAAACAAACAAGTTTAGATTTTAAACCCTTTATGGTATTTTGAATAATGTATTTTTATTATTTATTCAAATGGAGTGAAACCAATTGGGTTGGATAGATAATTTCATAACCTATCCAGAACAGTTTGATTTGCTCCATTTGGAGTTGTAAATCTAAAGTTATGAATTTTCTAAAATTGAGTTCAGTACTGGTTTTTGAATTAAATCTAAATTCGAATAAATAACCCAGAGTGGATAATGTTGAAAACCCTGACGGGTGGGGCCTACTGGACAGTGACTCAGTGTACGCGCGCGGGGTTTCATTTAAATCTGACGTGCGGGGCCCGCACGTCAGCGCCTAATCGCGCGAAGCGGTAAGTTGCCGTTGGATCTAGATCCAACGGCCGTGAGCGAGCGCACCGGCGGCGACCCAAAATCGGGCGGCGCCGTGGCTCCGGCGACGGTGAGGTGGACGGTATGCTCACCTCGTTGCTCGGGGGAGTGCGGAGAGGCTGCAGGAGGGGCGCGGAGGCTCGGGGAAGCTCGTGGGCGTGGAGGCGAGGCTCGGGGAAGCTCCTGGCGGTGACGGCGTCGAGCTCCTTCCTCCGCGGCGGCACGAACTCCGGCGAGCGATCGGCGGCGCTCCTGGGCACGGACCAGAGGGAAAAAGGGCGTGGGTGAGAGAGGGGAACAAGGGGAAGCGAGGGGAGGCAGCGGGGAGTGAAGGGGATGGGTGCCGTGGCCTGGCCGCGGTCGTCGTCTACCTCGGGCACGGCGGGCTTGAGGAGACCACGGCGGCCTGAGGCCTTGCTGCCCTGGCCTGGGCTCCCTAGCGGCGCACGAGAGAGTGGAGAGTGAGGGGAGGGCAGTGGTGAGCGGTGTGGAGAAACGGTGGAGCACGGGGGGTCTTTTATAGCGGCCGGGCGGCGCACGGTGGACGCGGTGCAGAGGGCACCCGCGGTCGTGCGAGCTCGCCGTAGGCCGGTGGAGGGGTGCGGCTACGCTGCGGGGTGCTTGGGGGACCGTTTGGGCAAGGTGAGGTGGCGTGGCGCGCACAGGCGAGGTCGTCGGGGGGGGGGGGGGGGTCCAGGGCGTGGAGCGCGTCCGGGCGGCGCACGGCGTGCGCGGCGTGTCGCGGACACGGCGGGTTCGGGCGGCTGCTGGCGCGTGCTGCTGCTGTGCGAGGGAACCAGGAGGTGAGGGAGTGAAGGGGAGGCACAGCGCGGCCAGCACGGCGCGGCGTCGTCGCGGCCACAGTGCCGACCACGGCGACGTGCGCGCGGCCGTGCTGTCGCCAGCTCCTCCACGGCGACTCCGGCCACCATTTGGCTCGATCTCGGGTGCGGCGTGATCGTGGTGATTAGGAGCGTGCAAAGGAGGCCTCAATTCGGCAAATGATCAACGCTTAACACGAATTGATCCAAGGTTTGGTTCGGGTTTGGGAAGAACACACGATGCACAGAAGGTGTTTGCTGGAATTCCTGAACCAAAACAGTACACCTTTTTGGTATTTTATTTTTATACTTTGCTTATTCCATTTGTGTCCAAACTTAGGATATAGTTTGATTATATTAGTGGCAAGTGTCTCAAGGTCCATTTGGAATATTTTGAATATTTCAAATAAAGAATTTATAATTTGGATTTAAGTGGTTTGAATTTGTATTTGAAAGAGAATAACTTGGGGGAATCAAATAGTAGGGTTTAGGATATTCCCTACTGATTTTGGTTTTGAAAAATAAAGTAGGTTACTTATTTTGGAGAATATGGTGACATGTGTCACATGGTTTTCTAGTTTTGGAATTGTTGTTTTGTTTATTTTCTATTCTTCAATTTTGCAATTAGAATTAGAATCCAACAATCTTGCAAGCAAAGCATAACAAACAATAATCATGAAACAAACATATACCAATGTATAAGAAAAGTTTTTTGTTGGCCCACATTTTTGCATTAATAATTTATATTAATATTTGGGATGTTACAGCCCTCTCCGCTGGAGAGAAGTCAACACGAATCTCTCTACAAGGCCGCCCTGGCTCTGTAGAGAGGCTTCGCTGAGAAGCAACCGTTGTAGAGCGCACATGGCCTCTGCCGCGGCCGCAGAGTGACGCGCGCGTCTGTGCGCGGTGACGACGGCGTCGCAGTTGCCATTTTGGCGATTAAAGGAGTCAACAAAGCTGTGCCCCCTGCGCCGGACTACGAAGCTTTCCCCTTTGGTGATAAAGCGGATCGCCGGCGCTACGCTCCAACGGCAACGTCACCGTGGGCGCCCCCACGATCTCTGCAGCGCCCACTGACCGACCAGCGCGGACGGTGGTCTTCCTGCCACGAGGACAGGCTTTACGACGGTGGACCGAGTCAATGGACGAGCCCGCTGCGGTGCACCCCGCCCCACTATCTCGCCGCCATGTGGGAACCCACCCGCGGCACAGGGCACAGGGATGAGGTCCGCGGCGGCTATAAAAGGAGAGGCAGCACCACCGTAGAGAGGCCCGGATTGAAGACTCCACATTCGCCATAGCCTAGCCTAGCGCACTCGAGAAGGAAGAGGACCTTAGCCTTCCCTCTTCGAGCTCCGCGCAGCTGGAGGAGAGTCCTTGGCAGGCGCATTGTGCTGTACCCTCTACTGTGCAATACAGACAAGCAGGAGTAGCGGTGTTACCTCCTCCCGAGGGCCGCGAACCTGGGTACGGGCTGCTGTTCATCTCTGCCGTGTAGTCCCTCCTCAGGCTCGACGAGCACCGTCGTCGTGCCAGTTGAGGGTTGTATGATCCGCGCGTTCAGTCCCCTCTTCGAACTACCCCTCAGAGTGTGACTTTCCCCTCCTCTCGGGAATCACTCTCCGACATTTGGCGCGCCAGGTAGGTGACTGAGGCGCGTCTTCAACCTCCGGTCATCCTCCGCGCCGTGATGGACACTCGCACGACGCGGCCAATAGGCGCGCAGCTGGCCGGGCCGATACTGAGCCCGGCGCCACCACTCGCGGCTGCCGCGGCCGCCCTCGCGGAAGTCGCACGGCAGAGCGCGCCAACACGGGCCCGCACGTGGAAGAGCCCGAGAGCGATGACCACCGCGACGACGACCACCACGACGACGGGGATGCCTCCCCCGAGCACCACAATGACGCTGAGTCCTCGCATCCGTCCAGGCGCCAAAGCGCGTCCTCTCAGGGGCGCCCAGAGCCCAGCCCGCACACCGCGCTGCTCATGGCCCAGGAGCTTCTCCGCTACCGGCCTAGCACGGAAGCGCACGACCAGTGGCTCGACCGCCTCCACCACCTCGTCGACGTCGCGACGACGCGCCCCGCTCCGTCGCGCTCGCTGGTTCACCACTCTCGCCGGATGCACCTCCGCCGCCGCCGGGACCGCCTCCGGCCGCAGCGCAGAGGGCTCCTTCTCATGCGTCCTCGCCGCGCGACTGCCAAATCGTGCAGCGCACCGCGCCTGACGCGCGAGTGGGGATGGAGTGCCGGAGCGATCTCCAGAACCGCCTCGTCGAGGAAATCGTCCAGGCGGGGCAGCAGAACCGCAGGGCTCTCCAGGGCGGAATCACCACGTACACCACCGGCTGCATGGCCTTCACCCGCGGTCTGCGCCGCGTGGTTTGGCCCGAGAAGTTCAGGCCTGCCCTTCCCAAGGGCTTCGACGGGTCGAGCAACCCCATCGAGTTCCTGCAGCTCTACACCACCTCTATCCAAGCTGCAGGAGGAGATGACAAGGTCATGGCCAACTGGTTCTCCCACGCACTCCGAGACTCCGCGCTGTCGTGTCTCCTCAACCTGCCTGAAGACTCCATCGACTCATGGGAAGAGCTCTGCAGGCAGTTCGTCGCCAACTTCAAGGGCACCTACGAGCGCGCGCTCACCCACAATGATCTGCGCGCGGTGGTGCAGAGGAAAGATGAGACCATCCGCAAGTACATTCAGCGCTTCAGCCAAGTGCGCAACAAAATTCCGAACATCCCCGACAAGCAGGTCATTGCCGCCTTCAGAGAGAGTGTCACAAACCGCAGGATGCTCGAGAAGCTAGGCATACACGACAGGCTCACCTCTGTGGTGAAGCTTTTCGACTTCGCTGACAAATGCGCCAAGGCTGAAGAGGGACTCCTCTTCGTCAAAATGAGCCAGCGAGGGGACGACCTCGCCGAGGGCTCGAAGAGTCACAAGAGGCGGGAAGAGACCAAGCGCAAAACCACCGCCGTCCTAGCGGCGGAGCCAGCTGCAAAATACGCCCGCCGAAACTCCCCCGAGCCTGGTAACAAAGAGGCGGACAACCGCCCGTTCTGCATCTACCACAACAGACGCGGCCACGCTACAGAGGACTGCTTCGACCTCAAGAGGCTGAGCAGAGAGCGCGAGCGGGAAGAGGGCAGCGGGAACCGCGGCAGAGGCCGCGGCTACCGCAAAGGCGGGCGCGGCGGCGGCTTCCCGAAGCCGCCGGGCTCTCGAGCCAACGCTGCTGAGAAGAACAACAACCTCCCCGACGAGGAAGATGGAGGCTACCAGGCCCCGAGGGGGGCCATGGCCTGCATCCTCGGCGGGGCTCAGGCGCCCAAATCTAACAACCAGTTCAAGCAACCCCATCGGGGCTCTCGAGCCAACGCTGCTGAGAAGAACAACAACCTCCCCGACGAGGAAGATGGAGGCTACCAGGCCCCGAGGGGGGCCATGGCCTGCATCCTCGGCGGGGCTCAGGCGCCCAAATCTAACAACCAGTTCAAGCAGTTCGCCCGCGAGCTCAACGCCGCGCTCCCGAGCGTCGAAACCTCCAGGCCCCTCAAGTGGTCTCAGTACACCATCGCCTTCGACGCCAAGGACCACCCCAAGTCGACCAAAACTGTTGGAACCCACCCCCTGGTCTGCTCCCCCACCATCAACAACATCGCCGTCTCCAAGACGCTCATTGATGGGGCGCCGGCCTGAACGTCATCTCTGTCGAGACCTTCGAGACGCTTCAGGTGCCTTACGAGTGGCTCATGCCCTCCAGGCCATTCACAGGGGTCACCAGTGGTTCGATCGAACCTCTGGGGCAAGTCCGGCTGGCCGTCACCTTCGGCACGCAGAAGAACTACCACACTAAGCTGATCGACTTCGACGTCGCGCACATCGGCCTGCCGTCTAACGCCATCCTCGGCTACCCCGCCCTCGCGAAGTTCGTGGCTGTCACGCATCACGCCTACAATATGGTCAAGCTCCCCGGCAGCGCGGGCACGATCACCATCCACGGCCATATCCTGTACGCCACGCGCGCTGTCGAGAGCGCCTACAAGGCAGCCGCTATGGCATTTCCGGCTGACGAGGACATGGAGCCTCTCGAGAGGCCCAAGAAGAAGAAACAGATGTTCTCCCAAGAACAAGCCTCCACGAAGACGGTATCGCTGAGCACCAGTGGCTCGGGGGCTGCAGGCACCAGGGCTAGCGTCACCATAGGCGCGGCCTTGCCCCCCAAATAAGAAAGCGCGCTCGTCGCCTTCCTTCGGGCAAACTCTGACATGTTCGCTTGGACTCCGTCAGATATGTCCGGTGTACCAAGGGAGGTGATCGAGCACCACTTAGCCGTGTGTCCAGACGCACGCCCCGTCAAGCAGAAAGCACGAAAGCAAGCCCCCGAGAAGCAAGCGTTCATCGTCAAGGTAGTAGAGAAGATGAAAGCGGCAAATGTCGTTCGCGAAGTCGCGCACCCCACTTAGCTCTCGAACGGCGTGGTTGTCCCTAAACCCGCTGGAGGAGGCCGACTCTGCATCGACTACACAGATGTCAACAAGGCTTGCCCCAAGGACCCTTACCCCATGCCGAGGATAGACTAGATCGTTGACTCCACCGCCGGCTGCGACCTCCTTTGTTTTCTGGACGTCTTCTCTGGTTATCACCAGATCAAGATGGCTAAAGAGGACGAGGAGAAAACAGCATTCCTCACCCCCTGTGGTGTGTATTGCTACACTTGCATGCCTTTCGGCCTGAAGAACGCCGGCGCCACCTTCCAGAGGCTCATGAGGATAGCCTTGGGAGCACAGATGGGCAGAAACACAGAGGCTTATGTCGATAACATTGTGGTCAAGTATCGTGAGGGAGACACTCTCTTGAAGGATCTCGAGGAAACCTTCGCCAGCCTGCGCAAGGTGAACATCAAGCTGAACCCCGCCAAGTGCGTCTTCGGGGTGCCTTAAGGAAAACTCCTCGGATTCCTCGTGTCTCACCGCGGCATAGAAGCGAACCCTGACAAGATCAAGGCCATAGAAGGTATGCAGCCTCCTCGCCGGCTCAAGGACTTGCAGCGCCTGGCAGGCTGTATGGCCAGCTTGGGCCGTTTCATCTCCAAGTTCGGCGAGAGAGCCCTGCCATTCTTCAAGATCATGCAGAGATCCGGCACGTTCAAGTGGACCCCCGAAGCGGACAAAGCCTTCGAAGACCTCAAGAGGTACTTGGCCAGCCCGCCAGTCATGGTGGCCCCCAGGACAGGCGAACATCTGAAGCTGTACCTATCAGCCACTCCTCAAACCGCAAGCGCCGTCCTGGTGGCCGAAAGGGAAGAGCCAGTCCTCCCCAAGAAAAGCACTGCCACTCCGAGCCCAAAGCCGCCTGACAAGGATCTCGGCAAAGGAGCATTCTCCCCAGACCCACCGCCAGGCCCACAGCCTCAAGACAGGTCTGCTCCGAGAACCCTCGCTGAAGAGCCTCCACAGGCGGATCTCGTCAAGGGCCCTGGAGAGCCTCTACAGGCGGATCTCGACAAGGACCCTGAAGAGCCTCCAGAGAGAGCGAACGCTGCACCTCCCTCGACAACCCTTGTTGAGCACCCCGTCTACTTTGTCAGTACAGTACTGCGGGACGCTCGGGAACGGTACCCAATGCAGCAGAAGCTCCTCCTCGCGCTCCTCATTGCCTCCAGGAAGCTGGGACACTACTTTCAGGGCCATCCCATCACGGTGGTCACTTCCTTCCCCCTGGAGCAGATCCTGCGCAACCCCAACGCCACAGATCGTGTCGCAGGATGGAACATTGAGCTGCAGCCGTTCAATCTGCGCTTCGACACCACAAGAGTCATCAAGGGAAGAGCGCTGGCGGACTTCGTCGCCGAGTGGACTGACCCTAGCCCTGAAGAGCCTCGGGAGGAAGAGGCCAAGCCCTCTCGAGACACGATGCCCAGTCACTGGACCATGCACTTTGATGGAGCCTTCGCCTGCCGCAATGGAGGAGCAGGCGTCGTCTTGACCGCGCCCAAAGGTGACAGACTGTACTACGCTGTCCAGCTGTGCTTCACAATCGACAAGATCTCCAACAACATCGCTGAATTCGAGGGCCTCCTCGCCGGCTTAAGGGCCGCCATCGCTTTAGGCGTCGAGCACTTACTCGTCAAGGGCGACTCCCAGTTGCTTGTCAACTTCTCCAACAAAAGCTACACGCCTAAAGACGACCACATGGCTGCATACCTTGAAGAGGTCCGCAAGCTCGAGAAGCACTTCAGAGGCATGGAGCTGATGCACATCCCGAGGAAGGAGAACCAGGAGGCCGACGACATCGCCAAGCGCGCCTCGCGCAGACAAGCCCAGCAGGCAGGCGTCTTCGAGGAGAGACTCACCAAGGCATCCATCAAGCAGCCTCAGGAAGCTGCAGCTGCAAGCACAGATGAAGCACTCCCACCTCCTCCCGAAGCTGGGGCACCCGACTGTGGTCCCCCCACAGGGGAGCGTCTGTTGCTGACAGCGGTACGTCAAGAAACAGGCTGGATTCACGAGCTCAAAGACGATGCGGAAGCAGAGCGAATCGCTTGACAGGAGAAGTCCTATTACATCCTCGAGGGAGACCTGTACCGCAAGCGCCCAAATGGCATCGCGCTCAAATGCGTCCCTCCCGAAGAAGGCCGAATGCTGATCAAGGACATCCACAATGGAGAGTGCGGCCACCACTCGTGTGCGTGCACCCTCGCAGGCAAGGTCTTCAGGAGCGGCTTCTACTGGCCGCAAGTGCTTCAAGATGCGATCACCATCATCCAAGCCTGCGACGCCTGCCAGTACCACGCCAAGCAAGTCCATCAGCCGGCGCAGGACCTCCAGACCATCCCGCTCTCCTGGCCATTCGCGGTCTGGGGGCTGGACATTTTGGGCCCCTTCCCAAGGTCGCAAGGGGGCTACCGTTTCCTCTTCGTGGCCATCGACAAGTTCACCAAGTGGGCCGAGGTTGACCCGGTGCGCACCATACCGGCCGGGGAAGCGACGAAATTCATCAGGAGCCTGGTCTGCCGCTTCGGAGTGCCTAACCGCATCATCACCGACAATGGCTCGCAATTTACTAGCGGCATCTTCCGGTCTTACTACGAAAAACTCGGCATCAAGCTCTGCTTCGCCTCGGTGGCTCATCCACGGAGCAATGGCCAAGCCGAGCGAGCAAACGCGGAAGTCCTCAAGGGCCTCAAAACCAGAAGCTTCAACATCCTCAAGGGCCACGGCAAGGGCTGGATCGACGAGCTCCCATCTGTGCTCTGGTCCATGCGCACAACCTCCTCAGAGCCCACTGGTGAAACGCCGTTCGCCCTCGTCTACGGAGCCGAAGCAGTCCTCCCTGCAGACATCAAGCACGGATCCCCATGGGTCCTTGCCTTCAATGAGGACACCCAAGAGGACCTTCACAACGACGACCTGCTGCTTCTCGAGGGACTGCGCCGCCGTGCTGCCCTCAGAGCGGCAAAGTACCAGCAAGACCTGCGACGCTACCACAGGCGCCATGTGCGCTCCCGCACTCTTGAGGCGGGCGACCTCGTCCTCAGGCGAATCCTCTCCAGAGAAGGCCTCCACAAGTTCTCACCTATGTGGGAAGGCCCCTACAGGGTCTCCCACATCGCCAGGCCTGGCGCCGTACGCCTCGAGACCGAAGACGGCATCCCCGTCAAGAACCCGTGGAACATCGCGCATCTACGCAAGTTCTACCCGTGATCATAGTCACGCCCGTGATCATTGTCACGTCAGGCATTTTTTGTCTCTAGAGGGAAGCTCACGGCTTCACCTCCAAGCTTCTCAAAGCTCCTCTCAAGGGTCAGCCCTCCGAGCTCTTCTGCTAATGAGCCACCGCAGGCCGCAGAGAGTCTCAGCCACTAATGGGTGGTCCCCATGCCTCGACATGGAAGGAACGTTAGCTTGGCAAACCCAAGTGTAATGAACCATTTCGTTCCTAAGTGACCTATGCGCTAAGGCGCCATTTCGTTCCTAAGTGAACTATGCGCTAAGGCGCCATTTTGTTCCTAAGTGAACTATGCGCTGAGGCGCCACTGTGTAATATTTCAATGGCAAGTCTTCTTTCGTCATTCACATTGTCATGTGAGCTTGTATTTTCCCATGCGCACCTCGCGAGCGGGGGCTGAGTACGGTGCCTGTGCCTCGAGAGCACCCCAGCAGCCCTGAAAACCCAAAGGATCCGAGCTCTGGCTAAAGGGCATGCTCCCAAAAACACGCCACCTCTCCAAAGGACCTTGGTACTTACTCTCCTCGCGAGATACACATGAGGGAACCTACAAGCGCACATGAGTCTCTACTACCATGCTCTAGTGTCTGGGTTCGCCTCTCTAACATCCGCAGGGAACAAGAGTCTCTCCAAGCTCATGGAGGAAAAACTCGGCCCCTGTGTGCGGACCCCGGACTAGCTGTCCGAAATACCCGATTATGCTTAACACAACGATCCCGTGATCAGTCTGTCGTTGCACATAATCCGAACTGAATACCAAAGTTTACATCCATTACAATACCGAATTAAAGTCTTACATAAACGGTCGTTTAGACCAAATCTTACATAGGTGCCTTCAAGGGCCAAACCAAAACAATCAGCGGAAATTACGGCGTAGTAGACATCATATCCTAACAATGACCCGACAGGCAGTCGACTTATGAAGATCCCTAGTTCGCATAGAAGTCGCCATACTCCTCCTTGGCGTAGTTCTCCTCCATGTCTGGCGACGACAATAGCCAGGGACGAAACCATTATGAGTACATTTGATTGTACTCGCAAACTACTCCAACATGAGTATGCACTAGTCTCATTTTTAGTTTCATACCTTTATTTATTTAAAACCTCTCTATATCTTTGTTGAAGAAGGTAAGAAGAATTTTATAACTACTCTTAACATAATGTCCCATTTTATTAGTTCTCCAAAACTCCTCCTTTTTCTGGCCATGACCCGTCAGGGTTCATGGTCTCCAACAACCTCATACCGATCCGTTGGTATAGGTGTATGGATCATTCTCCACTTCCTTTTCTTTTTAAAACTCAACTCTTTTGCAAAACTTGCACATGGTCAAAGTAGGGTCTCTCAACTGTCCATATCCGAGGACTCGGCTATTCGAATAGTTTTACACTCTGCAGAGGTAGCACGCTTTTCCCACATCCATCCGGTAACTCATCGTGTCTGCCTCGTCTCGCCATACAAGGTGTATGCGAAGTTGAGACACCGATCCTAGTCTGTCCTTTGCTCATGCTAGTATAGGACCCTGCCCATATGATATTTTCCATCAACACTTAACCCAGCCCGTCGGGATCTAAGTGTGAGGACTCATAGTTTTGTCTGGCGGTGTATAGGGGACATCCTTCTATCCTCCTCCTTATCTTTTCATAGAGTTTGAGCGAGGACCCAGGTCAGGGGTAGTTCATCAAACCATCCCCTCATGCATAACGGAGTCATCTCCGTGGATGAGGTATCCCCTACTAATATGAGCAAACTATATGACCAAGCCCTTTCCCATATGTGGGTAAATGTGGTCGCACAGGGTATTGGCTGATTGACGTAAGTACAAAGACACAATGTGCGTTTTATCAAAACCACCATTCTCCTTTTCTCCACTTCAACACCAACATCTTGGTGGTTCATAGCCACACAGGTTTTCAAAAGGGTTTTGAATAAAACAATCTTTATTTTTCCCATCCTATAATTTATCTTGTATTTCTACATAGGGTGGCAAAATAATTTCCATATACTTTTTGAAAAGGGCTTTTAGAAAATCTTTGTCTTAAAAGTAAATCTGTTTCTAAGAATGAATGCATGTATTAGGGTGCAAGCTCAGAGAGTAGCTTGCCTTGCTCGGCAAAGTGTTCTTGGTCTTGGTCTTCGGGTTCCACGAACTCCTCTTCCTCGATAAACCCGACAACGGTCTCGTCTATTTCACAATCAAACAAATACAAACAATCACTAACCTACTCAATCAATCATCACAACAATACAACCTTAAATGCTCTAGATAGCCACTTCATACATCAAGCATTTGGTTTTAATTTAATTGAGTTAACCATTATTTACTTATGTCTTAATTATGGCAGAAACTAGTTGAACATGTTTAATTACATATCTCTAGTTTTGTTGGTCACAAAAATACAAACTAAACTTCTACAGAAAGCTATTGATGTGTAGAAGACAACATGATTGGATTTGGGTCAATTGGAGTTACCAAACTCCCTACACAATGGTTTGGATCCAGAAGTTTAATAATCAAGTTTTAGCTACTAATTAAGTTATGTTGATCTAAAAATTAAATCCTCCTAGGGGTAACTAACCATGACTAAATGTGACCCGATAAAATTAGTCTTAACTCATTTGGCCTAACAGAGTATCAGAAACAAACAAGTTTAGATTTTAAACCTTATTTGGTATTTTTAATGCTATATTTTTATTATTTATCCAAATGAGGTGAAACCACTTGGGTTGGTTAGACAATTTCATAAGCTACTCAGAACAGTTGAGTTTGGTTTATTTGGAGTTCTAAAACTCGAGATATTGAGTGTCAAAGTTTGAATCCAGTACTGATTTTTCTGAGAAAAATAAATTGGAAATTCTAACTGTTACGGATAATGTTGAGAATCCTGACGGGTGGGGTCCACTCGTCAGTGACTCAACAGAAAACGATTCGCGCGCTGGAAATGTTTAAAAGTCTGACGTGTGGGGCCCGCGGGTCAGCGACTCACAGCACGAACCGTTACGCGGCCGTGGATCTGAGATCCAACGGCCGAGATTGAGCGCGTCGGCGACGACCTAAATCGGGCGGCGCCGCGGCTCCGGCGACGGCGAGGTTTGCAATTGCTCACCTAGGGGGCTCGGGAGGGCGTGCTGGCGGTGCGGATCGACGGCGGCGACTCGGGGAAGGTCGTGGGACGAGCGGCGCGTGCTGGGGTGGCTCCAATCGGCGGCGGCGAGTAACTTCTCCTCCGCGGCCGCGCTCCGACTCCGGCGAGGTCTCCGCGTCGCTCCTGTAACATCCCAAATATTAATATAAATTATTAATGCAGAAATGTGGGCCAACAAAAACTTTTTCTTATAAATTGGTATATGTTTGTTTCATGATTTCTGTTTGTTATGCTTTGTTTGCAAGATTGTTGGATTCTAACTATAATTGCAAAATTGAAGAATAGAAAATAAACAAAACAACAATTTCAAAACTAGAAAATCATGTGACACCTGTCACAATATTTTTCCAAAAATAAGAAACTTACTTTATTTCTCAAACCAAGGTTAGTGAGGAATAATTCCAAGACCACACCATCGGATTTCCACAAACTATTCCCTTTCAAATTTCAAATCCAAAAACCTCAAATTCAAATTAGAAATTCATTATTGAAATATTTCCAAATATTTCAAAAAGACTTTGTATCACTTACCAATAATGTATTTAGCCTAGATCCTAAGTTTGGACCCAAAAGAATTAAGCAAAGTGTGAAAATTAAATAGCCAAAATGCCTACTGTTTTGGTTCAGGAAAATCGTCGAACACCTTCTGTGCCCTCGTGTTCTTCCCAAAACCGAGCCAAATCATGGATCAATCCGAGCAATGAGTTGTGCATTCGTCGAATTGAGGCCTCCACTGCATTCCCCTCTTCGCCACGATCACGCCGCACGCCGGAGGGAGCCAAATGGTCGCCGGAGTCGCCGTGGAGGGGCTGGCGACCGCGTCGGCCATGCGCACGTCGCCGTGTCGGCACAGTGGCCGCGGCGACGCCGCGCCGTGCCGGCCGCGCTGCTGCCTTTCTCTCCCTCCCTCACCTCCTGGTTCCCTCACCGCGTAGCAAGACAGCCCGCAGCCCCCTGCACGCCGCGACAGCACGCCGCGACGCGCACGCCGTGCGCCGCCCGAGCACGCTCACGGCAGGGCCAAGAGCCCGAGCGTTCCCGAGCGCGCCACGCCACCCCGCTATGCCCGTTTGGTTCCCCCGACACCCCGCAGCTAGCCGCAACCCTCCACCGGCCTACGGCGGGCTCGCACGACCGCGGGTGCCCTCTGCACCGCGTCCACCGTGCGCCGCCCGGCCGCTATAAAATGGCCTCCCCGTGCCCTGCATTCTCCACACCGCCCCACTGCCTCTCCTCTCCACTCCCCTCTCCCTCGTACGCCGCTAGGAGACCAGGACCGAGGCCGCGAAGCCTTGGGTCGCCGTGACCTTCCTCGAGCTCGCCGAGCCCGAGGTAGGCGACGACCGTGGCCAGGCCACGGCGCCCTCTCCTGCGCTCCCCTCTGCCCCCACTCGCCTTCCCTTGCTGCCCGCTCTCACCCACGCCCTTTTTCCCTCTGTCCCGTGCCCAGGATCGCCGGGGATTGCTCGCCGGAGTTGGAGCGGAGCCGCGAAGAAGAAGGAGCTCGCCGCCGTCGCTCGGAGCCTCGCCAGCAAGCGCCAGTCGCCCCAAGCACTTCCCCGCATCGCCGCCGTCCCACCGCACCATCCCGTCACCGTCCCAGACCCCCGAGGTGAGCCCTCCGTCCACCTCGCCGTCGCCGGAGCCACGGCGCCGCCCAGTTTTGGTCGCCACCGACGCGCTCGCTCCGGGCCGTTGGATTTAGATCCGGCGGTAACTTACCGCTTCGGTTAATTAGGCACTGACGTGCGGGCCCCACGCGTCAGGTTTAAATGAAACCCGCACGCGCGCCCGCAGTCGCTGACCAGTGGGTCCCCTCTGTCAGGTTTTTAAACATTATCCATGCTGGATATTTATTCGAATTTAAAATCAATTCAAAAACCAGTACTGACTCCAAACTTAGAAAATTCATAACTTGAGTTTTACAACTCCAAATTGAACAAATCCAATTGTTCTGAATAGGTTATGAAATTCTCTATCCAACTAAACTAATTTCACTCCAGTTGGGTATAGAATAAAAATACAATATTCAAAACACAGTAGCATGTTTAAATTCTAAACTTGTTTGTTTCTGATACTCTGTTAATCTAAATTAGTTGAAACTAATTTTATTGGGTCACCCTTAACCATGTTTAGTCACCCCTAAAAGGGTTTATCTTTTGGATAAATATAATTTAAATAATAGCCAAAACTTATTTAAGTAGTTTCTGGATTCAAATCCTTGTGTAGAGAGTTTGGTAACTCCAAATGACCCAAATCCAATTAGGTCATCTTATACATATCAGTAGCTCTCTGTAGAATTTTAGTTTGTATTTTTGTGACCGACAGAACTCAAACTATGCAATTAAACATGTGTGACTAATTTCTGCCCAAATTAAGGTATATTTGAATAGTGACAAATTCAATTAAATTGAAACCACATAGTGTTGTTTGATGTGTGAAATGGTTAATTAGAACCTCTAAGAGTGTATTGCTGTGATGATTGATTGAATAGGCTAGTGATTGTTTGTATTTGCTTGATTGTGTATTAGACGAGAACGTTGTCGAGCACATCGAGGAGGAAGGATTTGTGGAACCTGAAGACCAAGACCAAGACCACTTTGTTGAGCAAGGCAAGCTACTCTCTGAGCTTGCACATAACTTATGCATCTAGATTTACAAAGTCCTTTTTCAAAAGCAAAGGTTTATAAAAATCTTTTTTTTCAAAAGTATATAGAGATTATTTTGCCACCCTATGTAGGATTATATGCTAAAACTATAGGATGGGAAAAACCAAGAGTTGATTTATTCAAAACTCCTTTGAAAATTTGTGTGGATATAGAGCACCAAGATGTGGTGTTGAAGTAAATGAAGAAAGGTGGTTTTGAGAAAAGCACATTGTGTCTTAGTACTTACGTCAATCAGCCGATACTCTGTGCGACCACAATTACCCACATATGGGAAAGGGCTTAGTCATATAGTTTGCTCATATTAGTACGGGACACTGCATCAACGGAGATGACTCTGTTATGCATGAGGGATGGTTGGAGACCTACCCCTGACCTGGGTCCTCGCTCAAACTCTTTGAGTAGATAAGGAGGAGGATAGAAGGATGTCCCCTATACACCGCCAGATAAAACCTATGAGTCCTCACACTTAGATTCCAACGGGCTGGGTTAAGTGTTGATGGAATGGTTCATAGGGGCAGGATCCTATACTAGCATGAGCAAAGGACAGACTAGGGTCGGTGACTCAACTTCGCATACCCCTGGTATGGCGAGACGTGGCAGACACGATGAGTTATCGGATGGGTGTGGGAAAAGCGTGCTACCTCTGCAGAGGGATTAAAACTATTCGAATAGCCGAGTCCTCGGATATGGGCAGTTGGGAGGCCCTACTTAGACCATGTGCAAGTTTTGGAAAAAGTTTTGAGTTCTAAAAAGAGAAGGAGAACGTTCCATACACCTATACCAACGGATCGGTATGAGGTAGTTGGAGGTTAAATACCATGATGGTTTATGGTCGGAAAAAGGAGGAGTTTTTGGAGAAAACTAATAAAATTGAGACATTAAGAGTAGTTATAATCTCCTTACCTTTTTCAACAAAGACACGGAGAAGTTTTAAATAAATAAAAGTGTGAAACTAAAAATGAGACTAGTGCACTCATGTTGGAGTAGTTTGCGAGTACATTCCAATGTACTCATACTAGCTTGCCTCTGGCTATTGTCGTAGCCATACTTGGAGGAGTATTACGCCCAGGAGGAGTATGGCGACATCTACGCCAACTAAGGATCTTCTCAAGTCGACTGCCTGTCGGGTCATCGTAGCTTTTGGATGTCTACTACGTTTAAGTTCCGCTGCTTATGTTGATTTGGCCCTAGAAGGCACCTGTGTAAGACTTGGTCTATATGACCTGTTATGTAAGACTTATTCCGGTATTGTAATGGATGTAAACTTTGGTATTCAGTTCGGATTATGTGCAACGACAGACTGATCACGGGATCGTTGTGTTAAGCATAATCGGGTATTTCGGACAGCTAGTCCGGGGTCCCCACAGACCTGGTATCAGAGCCATCTCGACTTTAGAAACCTTAGTTTAGCATGGTCGCTAGGTAGGAGTTACAAAAGTTAAATTCTAAAAGGATGAAGGAATGAAGTATTTTCGAAAAGTGCTTATCTCTAATCCTCTCACTTCTGCAAAATTCTACCCTTACTAAATATTAAGTTTTCCCTTATTAAACTTAAAAATTTTGCACGCTCGTCACTCTATTAAACTTAAAATTTTGCTCACTTGCTGCCTCACTACATTTAAAATTTTGATACACTTGTCATCTCACTAACTTAAAAACTTGACTTAAAATTGTAGATGGCACTCCACTTCACCGAGTTTGTTCAGCTCGAGAAGGACGGCACGTTGATGTTCGAGAAGGACCTGTTCGAGTTGACCAAGCTGTTAGGTCGTCCCACTCCGGAGTTTAAGGGAGCCCAGGTGGACACTCCCGGCAACGGGAACCTGTCTTGGTTGGTCGAGGCATCTGTTCGCGGGAACATCAAGTCCCCCGGATCCAGGACACTCATCTTTACCACCATGGACGTCCACTGGGACGACGGACTGTGTCGTTCCATGGAGCGGATGCTATCCCGGCTTTGTGAGGAGCACAAGGCGGAGTTGGTGAATTCTCGTTTCCAGTTCTACGGGAGGCGCACCGTCGACGGACACCCTATTCAGTCCCCTCTACACCCGACGTTCGGAGAGTATATCTTGGACATGGAGATTATGCTCTTTCGCACCCAGGAGGACTTGAGGTGCGCTAGACTTCGGTCTCACTTTGAGCGCCTCTCGCTCAAGGAGAGTCGCGAGAGTGAGGCACAGCTGAAGGAGGAGAAGGTCGCTCTTCTCAAGAAGAGGGCCCAGTTGAAGAAGACCATAGCGAAGCTCCGCAAAAAGGTGGCAGAGCAGGACGAGCTGATCGATGATTTGGAGCTCCGTACCGATGAGATGGAGGAGGAGGGCGAGGATCTCCGCAAGGAGAACAACGCTTTCCTCAGTGACGATGATGACTACCTGGAGGAGATGGACTATGAGCAGGAGGAGGACGAGCAGGAGCTTGATGACGAGGAGGAGGACCCAGAGGAGCCACCCTACCTGTCTGACGCTGACGTCGCAGAGCCTGGGGTTCCACCTCAGTAGGCGAGTGACTTGAGTACTACCGCAGGATTAGGATCACCCCCTATCGCTAAACTAGTAGGAGTAGTAGTTCTTTTGGAGAACTTGTACCATGTGCCTTAGCTAAAAGGCAAGGATGTAAGCTTGATGTGATGAACCCTTTGATGTGATGCTTGTGCTATACCAATGTGCTAGTCTTGTTAATTTATGAAAAATATCCTTCACATAATCCTTAAGGAATCCACCACTATGCGAAACCAACCTTTACCCCCTTAATCAGACCCTGTTGCCTTGCCCTTATACCCGGTGTTCTTCAGGATGGTGGACACTCGTCGCTCCAACCCGGATGGAGGACCACCACCCCCACCGGAACCAACCACCGCCCAACTTCTTGCGCTTATCATGGAGGAGCGCCAAGCTGCTCGGGCAGAGCGTCAAGCTCATATCGCTGCCCTGCAATAGGTCGCTGCCGCACACAACAACAACAACAACAACAACCACCACAATGGCAATGGCAATGGTGAAGGAAATCAGCGATCCACTTTGAGTGACTTTCAGAAGACCAACCCACCCACCTATTCCAAGGGACTTCACCCACTAGAGGCCGATGATTGGCTTCGCACCATTAACAACAACCTGGAGGTTGCAGCCGTGGGAGAACCTGAGAAAGTGTTGTATGCGACCCACTATCTTGCAGGACCTGCACGGTCTTGGTGGGAAGCTACCAAGTCTCTCCAGCAAGCTGGTTATGTTATCAACTGGGTTGAGTTCCAAGAGAAGTTCCGCAAGAAACACATCCCCGGTGGGCTCATTGAGAGGAAGAAGGATGAATTCCGCAGGTTGCGGCAAGGAAGTAGAGATGTGGTCGGTTACCTGGATGAGTTCACTGACTTGTCTCGGTATGCTCCTGATGACACCGACACCGAGAGGAAGAAGATGGAGCGTTTCATGAACGGACTTCATGATGAGCTGCAGTGCGCTTTGGTTATCCATGACTTTGTTGATTTGGAGTCACTTGTGGACAAGGCCATCCAGTTGGAGACCAAGCGCAAGTCCATGTTTGAAGGTCGTAAGAGGAGGATGATTGCCCAGGAAGGTTCGAGCAGTCAGAAGCCTCGCACCTTTCCACCAACCCCGAAACCAGCATATCGACCACCACATCCTATACGCCCCAATTTCCCTAC
The DNA here is from genome assembly GCA_026929855.1 of Poa annua. Lineage (NCBI taxonomy): Eukaryota > Viridiplantae > Streptophyta > Magnoliopsida > Poales > Poaceae > Poa > Poa annua. The sequence continues at coordinate 21,825,646 of CM049439.1, read as the reverse complement.
TCGCCCCCATAATCCAAACCCAAACACCACCAGCAACCCAAACAGCTTCAACCGCCCCAACAACCCTACTCGCCCCGGAGGGAACCCCAACAACTTCAACCGCAACACTAATGTTGTCTGCTATAATTGCGGCACCAAGGGTCACTACTCCAAAGAATGCCCCAATCCTAAGAAGAATGGTCCACGCCCCGATGCACAAGCGCCAAGCAATGGCCAAGGCCGTAATGGGAACGGCAAGAATCCCGCACCTCGCGGGAATACTGCTGTTGCCAAGGGACGTCTGCACCACATCAATGCAGAGGAGGCCATGGATGCGCCAGATGTTGTGCTGGGTACGTTCCTTGTCAACTCAGTACCTGCAACTGTTCTGTTTGATTCTGGTGCTACCCATTCTTTTGTTACCCAAGAATTTGTTGCTAAGGGAGGTTTAGTCGGAAACCTCTTACCCAAACCCATGGTCATCCAAATCCCAGAATCCACCATAGATACCAAGTCGTTTTGCCCGGACGTTTCCCTTGAGATCAAAGGGGAAAAGTTCCTAGTCGACTTAATCATTCTAGGAACCCAAGGAATAGATGTCATACTGGGTATGAATTGGCTAGCCAAGTACCGTGGTCGAATTGACTGCGCCAGAAGAGCTGTATCCCTCATCACCGACAAAGAAGTAGAAGTGGAGTATGTGTCAGAAACCAGTCGGCCCCAACCAGGATGCCATGAGAGCATAGCCCGACCCACCCTAGATGAGATCCGTGTTGTTCACCTGTTCCAAGATGTCTTCCCTGAAGAATTGCCTGGTATGCCGCCAGACCGGGATATTGAGTTCATCATTGAACTTATCCCCGGAACAGCCCCTATATCCCAAAGGCCTTATCGGATGAATCCGGAAGAGTTGGTGGAGTTGAAGAGGCAGTTAGCAGATATGCTCAGCAAAGGACTTATTCGCCCAAGCGCCTCACCTTGGGGATCACCCGTTATTTTTGTGGATAAGAGAGACGGTACCACACGACTGTGTGTGGATTATCGCAAGTTAAATGATGTGACCATTAAGAACAAGTATCCCCTTCCAAAGATCGAGGATCTGTTCGATCAAATGAACGGAGCCCGAGTCTTTTCCAAGATCGATCTTCGGTCAGGATATCATCAGTTAAAAATCCGAGAGACAGACATTCCCAAGACTGCCTTCACCACCCGCTACGGTTTATTTGAGTACACCGTAATGTCCTTTGGTCTGACCAATGCCCCAGCCTATTTTATGAATCTCATGAACAAGATCTTCATGGATTATCTTGACAAGTTCGTGGTAGTTTTCCTCGATGACATCCTTATTTACTCCAAAACCGAAGAAGAGCATGCTGAACACCTGCGTCTAGTTTTAGCAACCCTCCGAGAACACCAGTTGTATGCCAAGTTTAGCAAGTGTGAGTTTTGGCTAAGTAAAGTAGCATTTCTCGGACATGTGGTGTCTGCGGGAGGAATTTCTGTTGACCCAGAGAAGATCCAAGCCATTGTGAACTGGGAAGCCCCAACCAGCGTGACTGAAATCCGAAGCTTTCTCGGACTAGCGGGTTACTACCGCAAGTTCGTTGAAGGATTCTCCAGCATAGCTAAGCCCCTGACCCAACTGCTGAAAAAGGACAAGAAGTTTGAATGGACTCAGAAGTGTGAAGAGAGTTTCCAGGAATTGAAGAAGAGATTGACCTCAACCCCTGTCCTGATCATGCCAGACGTTACCAAGAGTTTCGACGTGTACTGCGATGCATCACGCCTCGGACTTGGTTGCGTTCTGATGCAAGAAGGCAAGGTGGTGTCGTATCTGTCTCGGCAGTTGCGACCACATGAAGAGAATTACCCAACCCATGACCTGGAGTTAGCCGCTGTTGTTCTTGCTCTGAAAACATGGCGCTCCTATCTTGCGGGACATCGTTGCGAGGTCTATACGGATCACAAGAGCTTGAAGTATATCTTCACCCAGAAGGAGTTAAACCTGCGACAGAGAAGGTGGATGGAATTAATCAAGGATTATGATATTGGTATCCATTACCACCCAGGGAAGGCTAATGTAGTTGCCGATGCCCTTAGTCGCAAACCCTGCAACCTGAATGCCCTGATCCAAACAGAACAACCGGCCCTGTTTAGAGAGTTCAAAGATTTTGGACTAGAGCTTGTTAGCCATGGATATCTTGCCAACTTAGAGTTAACCCCAACCTTGATGGACCAAATCAAGGAAGCCCAGAAAGGTCATGAGAGTATAGAAGGAATCAAGAAGAAGATTTCCCTCGGTAAAGCACCTGGTTTTGCCGAAGATGCTGAAGGAGTGTTGAGATACAAGGAGCGAATCTGTGTCCCCAGTATCACGGAGCTTAAGGAGTTAATCCTAAAGGAAGCCCATGAGACCCCCTATTCAATCCACCCTGGCGGAACCAAAATGTATCAAGACCTCCGTGAGAGATTTTGGTGGCACGGAATGAAGCGAGAGATTGGTGTTTTTGTAGCCAAGTGTGATATCTGTCAGCGAGTCAAGGCTGAACATCAGCGACCCGCTGGATTGCTGCAACCCCTGCAAATTCCCGAGTGGAAGTGGGATGAGATCGGAATGGATTTTATCACCGGACTTCCAAGATCCAACCGAGGCCATGACTCAATTTGGGTCATAGTTGATAGACTGACCAAGGTTGCCCATTTTGTTCCCGTCAATACCACCTATCGGGGAAATCAGTTAGCAGACCTGTATATTTCCAGAATAGTAAGCCTGCATGGTGTGCCTAAGAGGATTGTATCGGATAGAGGCACATAATTCACCTCAAGGTTCTGGAAAGCCCTACACGAAGCCCTCGGAACCAAGTTAGCATTTAGCACAGCTTATCATCCCCAGACCGGAGGCCAAACTGAGAGAGTAAACCAGATATTAGAGGACATGCTTCGCGCGTGTGTTTTATCCTATGGATCCAAGTGGGAAGATTGTCTTCCATTTGCAGAGTTCTCCTACAACAATAGTTACCAGTCTAGTCTGCAAATGGCCCCCTTTGAAGCCACACCATCGGATTTCCACAAACTATTCCCTTTCAAATTTCAAATCCAAAAACCTCAAATTCAAATTAGAAATTCATTATTGAAATATTTCCAAATATTTCAAAAAGACTTTGTATCACTTACCAATAATGTATTTAGCCTAGATCCTAAGTTTGGACCCAAAAGAATTAAGCAAAGTGTGAAAATTAAATAGCCAAAATGCCTACTGTTTTGGTTCAGGAAAATCGTCGAACACCTTCTGTGCCCTCGTGTTCTTCCCAAAACCGAGCCAAATCATGGATCAATCCGAGCAATGAGTTGTGCATTCGTCGAATTGAGGCCTCCACTGCATTCCCCTCTTCGCCACGATCACGCCGCACGCCGGAGGGAGCCAAATGGTCGCCGGAGTCGCCGTGGAGGGGCTGGCGACCGCGTCGGCCATGCGCACGTCGCCGTGTCGGCACAGTGGCCGCGGCGACGCCGCGCCGTGCCGGCCGCGCTGCTGCCTTTCTCTCCCTCCCTCACCTCCTGGTTCCCTCACCGCGTAGCAAGACAGCCCGCAGCCCCCTGCACGCCGCGACAGCACGCCGCGACGCGCACGCCGTGCGCCGCCCGAGCACTCTCACGGCAGGGCCAAGAGCCCGAGCGTTCCCGAGCGCGCCACGCCACCCCGCTATGCCCGTTTGGTTCCCTCGACACCCCGCAGCTAGCCGCAACCCTCCACCGGCCTACGGCGGGCTCGCACGACCGCGGGTGCCCTCTGCACCGCGTCCACCGTGCGCCGCCCGGCCGCTATAAAATGGCCTCCCCGTGCCCTGCATTCTCCACACCGCCCCACTGCCTCTCCTCTCCACTCCCCTCTCCCTCGTACGCCGCTAGGAGACCAGGACCGAGGCCGCGAAGCCTCGGGTCGCCGTGACCTTCCTCGAGCTCGCCGAGCCCGAGGTAGGCGACGACCGTGGCCAGGCCACGGCGCCCTCTCCTGCGCTCCCCTCTGCCCCCACTCGCCTTCCCTTGCTGCCCGCTCTCACCCACGCCCTTTTTCCCTCTGTCCCGTGCCCAGGATCGCCGGGGATTGCTCGCCGGAGTTGGAGCGGAGCCGCGAAGAAGAAGGAGCTCGCCGCCGTCGCTCGGAGCCTCGCCAGCAAGCGCCAGTCGCCCCAAGCACTTCCCCGCATCGCCGCCGTCCCACCGCACCATCCCGTCACCGTCCCAGACCCCCGAGGTGAGCCCTCCGTCCACCTCGCCGTCGCCGGAGCCACGGCGCCGCCCAGTTTTGGTCGCCACCGACGCGCTCGCTCCGGGCCGTTGGATTTAGATCCGGCGGTAACTTACCGCTTCGGTTAATTAGGCACTGACGTGCGGGCCCCACGCGTCAGGTTTAAATGAAACCCGCACGCGCGCCCGCAGTCGCTGACCAGTGGGTCCCCTCTGTCAGGTTTTTAAACATTATCCATGCTGGATATTTATTCGAATTTAAAATCAATTCAAAAACCAGTACTGACTCCAAACTTAGAAAATTCATAACTTGAGTTTTACAACTCCAAATTGAACAAATCCAATTGTTCTGAATAGGTTATGAAATTCTCTATCCAACTAAACTAATTTCACTCCAGTTGGGTATAGAATAAAAATACAATATTCAAAACACAGTAGCATGTTTAAATTCTAAACTTGTTTGTTTCTGATACTCTGTTAATCTAAATTAGTTGAAACTAATTTTATTGGGTCACCCTTAACCATGTTTAGTCACCCCTAAAAGGGTTTATCTTTTGGATAAATATAATTTAAATAATAGCCAAAACTTATTTAAGTAGTTTCTGGATTCAAATCCTTGTGTAGAGAGTTTGGTAACTCCAAATGACCCAAATCCAATTAGGTCATCTTATACATATCAGTAGCTCTCTGTAGAATTTTAGTTTGTATTTTTGTGACCGACAGAACTCAAACTATGCAATTAAACATGTGTGACTAATTTCTGCCCAAATTAAGGTATATTTGAATAGTGACAAATTCAATTAAATTGAAACCACATAGTGTTGTTTGATGTGTGAAATGGTTAATTAGAACCTCTAAGAGTGTATTGCTGTGATGATTGATTGAATAGGCTAGTGATTGTTTGTATTTGCTTGATTGTGTATTAGACGAGAACGTTGTCGAGCACATCGAGGAGGAAGGATTTGTGGAACCTGAAGACCAAGACCAAGACCACTTTGTTGAGCAAGGCAAGCTACTCTCTGAGCTTGCACATAACTTATGCATCTAGATTTACAAAGTCCTTTTTCAAAAGCAAAGGTTTATAAAAATCTTTTTTTTCAAAAGTATATAGAGATTATTTTGCCACCCTATGTAGGATTATATGCTAAAACTATAGGATGGGAAAAACCAAGAGTTGATTTATTCAAAACTCCTTTGAAAATTTGTGTGGATATAGAGCACCAAGATGTGGTGTTGAAGTAAATGAAGAAAGGTGGTTTTGAGAAAAGCACATTGTGTCTTAGTACTTACGTCAATCAGCCGATACTCTGTGCGACCACAATTACCCACATATGGGAAAGGGCTTAGTCATATAGTTTGCTCATATTAGTACGGGACACTGCATCAACGGAGATGACTCTGTTATGCATGAGGGATGGTTGGAGACCTACCCCTGACCTGGGTCCTCGCTCAAACTCTTTGAGTAGATAAGGAGGAGGATAGAAGGATGTCCCCTATACACCGCCAGATAAAACCTATGAGTCCTCACACTTAGATTCCAACGGGCTGGGTTAAGTGTTGATGGAATGGTTCATAGGGGCAGGATCCTATACTAGCATGAGCAAAGGACAGACTAGGGTCGGTGACTCAACTTCGCATACCCCTGGTATGGCGAGACGTGGCAGACACGATGAGTTATCGGATGGGTGTGGGAAAAGCGTGCTACCTCTGCAGAGGGATTAAAACTATTCGAATAGCCGAGTCCTCGGATATGGACAGTTGGGAGGCCCTACTTAGACCATGTGCAAGTTTTGGAAAAAGTTTTGAGTTCTAAAAAGAGAAGGAGAACGTTCCATACACCTATACCAACGGATCGGTATGAGGTAGTTGGAGGTTAAATACCATGATGGTTTATGGTCGGAAAAAGGAGGAGTTTTTGGAGAAAACTAATAAAATTGAGACATTAAGAGTAGTTATAATCTCCTTACCTTTTTCAACAAAGACACGGAGAAGTTTTAAATAAATAAAAGTGTGAAACTAAAAATGAGACTAGTGCACTCATGTTGGAGTAGTTTGCAAGTACATTCCAATGTACTCATACTAGCTTGCCTCTGGCTATTGTCGTAGCCAGACTTGGAGGAGTATTACGCCCAGGAGGAGTATGGCGACATCTACGCCAACTAAGGATCTTCTCAAGTCGACTGCCTGTCGGGTCATCGTAGCTTTTGGATGTCTACTACGTTTAAGTTCCGCTGCTTATGTTGATTTGGCCCTAGAAGGCACCTGTGTAAGACTTGGTCTATATGACCTGTTATGTAAGACTTATTCCGGTATTGTAATGGATGTAAACTTTGGTATTCAGTTCGGATTATGTGCAACGACAGACTGATCACGGGATCGTTGTGTTAAGCATAATCGGGTATTTCGGACAGCTAGTCCGGGGTCCCCACAGCTCCTGGGCACGAAACAGAGGGGAGAAGAGAGCGGGTGAGCGCGGGGTTCATGGGGAAGGGGGTGCGGCCAGAGAGGAGAGAAGGGGGAGGGTAGCACGGCCTGGCCGTGGTCGTCGTCTACCTCGGGCACGGCGAGCTCGAGGAGAACCACGGGCGGCAGGGGCTTCGCGGCTACGGCTCCGCCCTCCTGGCGGTGCACGAGAGGCGGTGGTGTGAGGGGGAGAGGCAGTGGGGAGGTGTGGAGAAATGGCGAGGCTCGGGCGGGTTTATAAAGCCGGCGGCCGGCGCACGGTGAACTGGGCTCAGGGGGCACCAGGGGTCGTGCCAGCTCGCCGTAGGGGCGGTGTGGGGTGCGGCTACGCTGTGGGGTGGCCAGGGAGCAGAATGGGGCCGTGGGGAGGCGTGGAGGAAGCTCGACAGGGGGGACGCCCTGGCGTGCTCTGGGAGGGCTCGGGCGGTGCGCGGCGCGCACTGGTCACGGCGATTCTCCGGCGGGGGTGGTTTCCTGCGGCTGTGGTGCGGCGGGAGAGGGGGCAGCGAGGTGAGGGAGAGAGGGGGGGGGCCTGGCACGGGCCAGCACGGCGTTGCCACCTCCGCGGCCGGGCGCGACATGGCGACGGCGAGCACGGGCGCGTGCAAAGGGGGAGAGGGGGGGGCACGTTGAGGCGCCGCTGTCCGTGTCCAAGGGAGCAGAAGAGCGAGGGAGAGAGGGGGGGGCACGGCGCGGGGTCACCACGTCGTCGACACCCCTTCCTCCACCGCGCCGACCACGGCGACGTGGGCACGGCTGCCTGTCCCCTGGCGGCGCCCACCAGGTGTTCGGCGAAATGCCTGAACCAAAAATAATTTCTAATTTTTGGATTTTATTTTCATAATTTGCTTCACACATGTTTGTCAAGTTTTGTGGTGCTATTTGATTATTTATATGGGCAAGTGCATCATAACACATCTTGTGATTTGAATAAGATAAAGAAAGAAGTAGAATTTGAATTTAGGTTTTTGAAATTAATATTTGGAGAGGGAAAAGTTGAGGGAATAAAATGGGAGTGTTCATTTTATCACTCCACTGAATTAGGTTTGAAAAAAATGAATTTCCCATTTTGAGAAATAGTGTGACACTTGTCACATTGTTTTTATTGTTTTATGTTTTGGTTTGTTTATTTTCTTTTCTTCAAGTTTTTAATTAGAGCTACAACCAACACATTCACAAGAACCAATGATCACAAGCAACAATATGAAATCAACACCTATTAATTCATAAAAAGTTTTTGTTGGCCCACATTTTTGATATAATAATTCATGATATTATTTTGGGATGTTACAGATCCTTCCCCCCTTAAAATAAATCTCGTCCCGAGATTTTCTAGGTTTGGGCACTAAAGAAGTTTGGGAATTCGCTTCTAAGATAGTCTTCGCGTTCCCAAGTTGCTTCATCTTCTGAATGGTTAGTCCACTGGACTTTGTAGAACTTGATCGCGCGCCTTCGGGTAAGGCGAACATCTTCGTCGAGAATCTTGATGGGTCTCTCACGATAAGTAAGATCTTGATTCAGGTCGATGGAAAGGTGGTCGATGTTTTTGAAAACATCAGGCTGGTCAGGAACTTCAAGACATTTCCGGAGCAAGGAAATGTGGAAGACATCGTGATAATCTGCTAACTCTTGGGGCAACTCTAGTTGGTAAGACACTTCTCCTCGACGGGCAATGATCTTAAAGGGTCCAATATACCTTGGCGCTAATTTTCCTTTGACATGGAAACGCTGCATTCCTTTAAGGGGTGTCACTCGGAGATAGACATAATCTCCGATACTGAAGGTGACATCACGACGCTTGGGATCAGCGTAACTCTTCTGACGGGACTGGGCAGGTTTAAGACGCTCACGGATAAGTTGAACTTGTTCTTCAGCCTCACGGAGGGTATCTGGTCCAAACAATTTGCCTTCTCCGGTGTCGGACCAATTCAGGGGCGTACGACACTTCCTGCCGTAAAGGGCTTCAAAAGGGGCCATTTGCAGACTAGACTGGTAACTATTGTTGTAGGAGAACTCTGCAAATGGAAGACAATCTTCCCACTTGGATCCATAGGATAGAACACACGCGCGAAGCATGTCCTCTAATATCTGGTTCACTCTCTCAGTTTGGCCTCCGGTCTGTGGATGATAAGCCGTGCTAAATGCTAACTTGGTTCCGAGTGCTTCGTGTAGGGCTTTCCAGAACCTTGAGGTGAACTGTGTGCCTCTATTCGATACAATCTTCTTAGGCACACCATGCAGGCTTACTATTCTGGAAATATACAGGTCTGCTAACTGATTTCCCCGATAGGTGGTATTGACGGGAATGAAATGGGCAACCTTGGTCAGTCTATCAACGATGACCCAAATTGAGTCATGGCCTCGGTTGGATCTTGGAAGTCCGGTGATAAAATCCATTCCAATCTCATCCCACTTCCACTCGGGGATTCTCAAGGGTTGGAGCAATCCAGCGGGTCGCTGATGTTCAGCCTTGACTCGCTGACAGATATCTTTGGTGGGCCTCCTTTAGGATTAACTCCTTAAGTTCCGTGTTATTGGGGACACAGATACGACCATTGAATCTCAACACTCCTTCAGCATCTTTGGTAAAACCGGGCGCTTTACCGAGAGAAATCTTCTTTTTAATTCCTTCTATGCTCTCATGACCTTTTTGGGCTTCCTTGATTTGATCTATCAGGGTTGGGGCTAACTCTAAATTGGCGAGATAACCGCGGCTAACAAGCTCTAGTCCAAAATCTTTGAACTCTTTGAACAGGGCTGGCTGTTCGGCTTGGATCAAGGCATTCAGGGTGCAGGGTTTGCGACTAAGGGCATCGGCAACTACATTAGCCTTTCCGGGGCGGTAATGGATACCAATGTCATAATCTTTGATTAATTCCATCCACCTTCTCTGTCGCAGATTTAACTCCTTCTGGGTGAAGATATACTTCAAGCTCTTATGATCCGTATAGATCTCGCAACGATGTCCCGCAATATAGGAACGCCACGTCTTCAGAGCAAGAACAACAGCGGCTAACTCCAGGTCATGGGTTGGGTAGTTCTCTTCATGCGGTCGCAACTGCCGGGACAGATACGACACCACCTTGCCTTCTTTCATCAGAACGCAACCAAGTCCGAGGCGTGATGCATCGCAATACACGTCGAAACTCTTGGTGACGTCTGGCATAATCAGGACGGGGGTTGAGGTCAGTCTCTTCTTCAATTCCTGGAAACTCTCTTCACACTTCTGAGTCCATTCAAACTTCTTGTCCTTTTTCAGCAGTTGGGTCAGGGGTTTGGCTAGACTGGAGAATCCTTCAACGAACTTGCGGTAGTAACCCGCTAGTCCGAGAAAGCTTCGGATTTCCGTCACACTAGTTGGGGCTTCCCAGTCCACAATGGCTTGGATCTTCTCTGGGTCAACAGAAATTCCTCCCGCAGACACAACATGTCCGAGAAATGCCACCTTACTGAGCCAAAACTCACACTTGCTAAACTTGGCATACAATTGGTGTTCTCGGAGGGTTGTTAAGACTAGACGCAGGTGTTCAGCATGTTCTGCTTCGGTTTTGGAGTAAATAAGGATGTCGTCGAGGAAAACTACCACGAACTTGTCAAGATACTCCATGAAGATCTTGTTCATGAGATTCATAAAATAGGCTGGGGCATTGGTCAGACCAAAGGACATTACGGTGTATTCAAACAAACCGTAGCGGGTGGTGAAGGCGGTCTTGGGAATGTCTGCCTCTCGGATTTTTAACTGATGATATCCTGACCGAAGATCGATCTTGGAAAAGACTCGGGCTCCGTTCATTTGATCGAACAGATCCTCGATCTTTGGAAGGGGATACTTGTTCTTAATGGTCACATCATTTAACTTGCGATAATCCACACACAGGCGTGTGGTACCGTCTCTCTTGTCCACAAAAATAATGGGTGATCCCCAAGGTGAAGCGCTTGGGCGAATAAGTCCTTTGCTGAGCATATCTGCTAACTGCTTCTTCAATTCAACCAACTCTTCCGGATTCATCCGATAAGGCCTTTGGGATATAGGGGCTGTTCCTGGGATAAGTTCAATGATGAACTCAATATCCCGGTCTGGCGGCATACCAGGCAATTCTTCAGGGAAAACATCTCGGAACAGGTGGACAACACGGATCTCATCTAGGGTGGGTCGAGCTATGCTCTCATGGCATCCTGGTTGGGGTCGACTGGTTTCTGACACATACTCCACTTCTACTTCTTTGTCGGTGGTGAGGGATACAGCTCTTCTGGCGCAGTCAATTCGACCACGGTATTTGGCTAGCCAATTCATACCAAGTATAACATCTATACCTTGGGTTCCTAGAATGATTAAGTCGACTAGAAACTTTTCCCCTTTGATCTCAAGGGAAACGTCCGGGCAAAACGACTTGGTATCTATGGTGGATTCTGGGATTTGGATGACCATGGGTTTGGGTAAGAGGTTTCCGACTAAACCTCCCTTAGCAACAAATTCTTGGGTAACAAAGGAATGGGTAGCACCAGAATCAAACAGAACAGTTGCAGGTACTGAGTTGACAAGGAACGTACCCAGCACAACATCTGGCGCATCCATGGCCTCTTCAGCATTGATGTGGTGCAGACGTCCCTTGGCAACAGCAACATTTCCGCGGGGTGCGGGGTTCTTGCCATTTCCATTACGGCCTTGGCCATTGTTCGGTGTCTGTGCACCGGGGCGTGGACCATTCTTCTTAGGATTGGGGCATTCTCTGGAGTAGTGACCCTTAGTGCCGCAATCAAAGCAGACAACATTGGCATTGCGATTGAAGTTGTTAGAGTTCCCTCCGGGACGGGTGTTGTTATTGGGGTGGTTGAAGTTGTTTGGGTTGTTTGGGCGACTAGGGTAATTGGGGCGTGGAGTTTGTGGTGGTCGATAGGCTGGCTTGGGGTTTTGTGGGAAAGTGCGAGGCTTCTGGCTGCTCGAACCTTCCTGGGCAATCATTCTCCTCTTACGACCTTCAAACATAGACTTGCGCTTGGTCTCCAGCTAGATGGCTTTGTCCACAAGTGACTCCAAATCAACAAAGTCATGGATAACCAAAGCACACTGCAACTCATCATGAAGTCCATTCATGAAACGCTCCATCTTCTTCCCCTCGGTGTCGGTGTCATTAGGAGCATACCGAGACAAGTCAGTGAACTCATCCAGATAACCGACCACATCTCTACTTCCCTGCCGCAACTTGCAGAATTCATCCTTCTTCCACTCAATGAGTCCGCCGGGAATGTGCTTCTTGCGGAACTTCTCCTGGAACTCAACCCAGTTGATAACATGACCAGCTTCCTGGAGAGCCTTGGTAGCTTCCCACCAAGACCGTGCAGGTCCTGCAAGATAGTGGGTTGCATACAACACTTTCTCAGGTTCTCCCACGGCTGCAACTTCCAGGTTGTTGTTAATGGTGCGAAGCCAATCATCGGCCTCTAGTGGGTGAAGTCCCTTGGAATAGGTGGGTGGGTTGGTCTTCTGAAAATCGCTCAAAGTGGACCGCTGATTTCCTTCACCATTGCCATTGCCATTGTTGTTGTTGTTGTTGTGAGCGGCAGCGATCTGCTGCAGGGCAGCGATATGAGCTTGACGCTCTGCCCGGGCAGCTTGGCGTTCTTCCATGATAAGCGCAAGAAGTTGGGCGGTGGTTGGTTCCAGTGGTGGTGGTGGCCCTCCATCCGTGTTGGAGCGACGAGTGTCCACCATCCTGAAGCACACCGGGTATAAGGGGCAAGGCAAAAGGTTTTGACCAAAGGAACAAGGTTGGTTTCGCGTAGTGGTTGATTAATTAAGGATTATAAAATATTTTACACAAGACTAACACACTTATATAGTACAACCATCACATCAAGAGTTCACCACATCAAGCTTACAACATTGTCCTTCAGCTAATGTACATAGTACAAGGTTTCCAAAAGAACCACTACTTCGACTCGACTAGCGATAGGGGGTCAACCTAATCCTGCGGTAGTACTCCAGTCACTCGCCTACTGAGGTGGAACCTCAGGCTCTGCTGCGTCAGCGTCGGACTGGTAGGGTGGCTCCTCTGGGTCCTCCTCCTCGTCATCGAGAACTGCCTCGAGTGGCTCCTCCTCCTCGTCCTCTAGTTCCTCCTCGTCATCCTCCTGCTCATAGTCCATCTCCTCCAGGTAGTCGTCATCGTCACTGAGGAAAGCGTTGTTCTCCTTGCGGAGATCCTCGCCCTCCTCCTCCATCTCGTCGGTATGGAGCTCCAGATCCTCGATCATCTCGTCCTGCTCTGCCATCTTCTTGCGGAGCTTCGCTATGGTCTTCCTCAGCTGGGTCCTCTTCTTGAGAAGAGCGACCTTCTCCTTCTTCAGCTGTGCCTCACTCTCGCGACTCTCCTTGAGCGAGATGCGCTCAAAGCGAGACCGAAGTCTAGCGCACATCAGATCCTCCTGGGTGCGAAAGAGCATAATCTCCATGTCCAAGATGTACTCTCCGAACGTCGGGTGTAGAGGGGACCGAATAGGGTGTCCATCGACGGTGCGCCTTCCGTAGAACTGGAAACGAGAGTTCACCAGCTCCGCCTTGTGCTCCTCACAAAGTCGGGCTAGCATCCGCTGCATGGCGCGACACAGTCCGTCTTCCCAGTGGACGTCCATGGTGGTAAAGATGAGTGTCCTGGATCCGGGGGACTTGATGTTTCCGCGAACAGATGCCTCGACCAACCAAGACAGGTTCCCGTTGCCGAGAGTGTCCACCTGGGCTCCCTTAAACTCTGGAGTGGGGCGACCTAACAGCTTGCTCAACTCGAACAGGTCCTTCTCGAACATCAACTTGCCGTCCTTCTCAAGCTGAACGAACTCGGTGAAATGGATCGCCATCTACAATTTTTAGTCAAATTTTTAAGTTAGTGAGATGATAAGTGTATCAAAATTTTAAATGTAGTGAGGCAACAAGTGAGCAAAGTTTTTTTTTAAGTTTAACAGAATGACGAGTGTGCCAATTTTTTTTTAAGGATACCAGGGAAAGCGTAATATTTAGTGAGGGTAGAATTTTGCATAAGTGGGAGGATTAGAGATAAGCATTTTTCGAAAATACTTCATTCCTTTATTTTAGAATTTAACTTTTTGTAACACCTACCTAGCGACCATGCTAATCTAAGGCTCCTAAAGTCGACCTGGCTCTGATACCAGCTCTGTGGGGACCCCGGACTAGCTGTCCGAAATACCCGATTATGCTTAACACAACGATCCCGTGATCAGTCTGTCGTTGCACATAATCCGAACTGAATACCAAAGTTTACATCCATTACAATACCGAATTAAAGTCTTACATAAACGGTCGTTTAGACCAAATCTTACATAGGTGCCTTCAAGGGCCAAACCAAAACAATCAGAGGAAATTACGGCGTAGTAGACATCATATCCTAACAACGACCCGACAGGCAGTCGACTTATGAAGATCCCTAGTTCGCATAGAAGTCGCCATACTCCTCCTTGGCGTAGTTCTCCTCCATGTCTGGCTACGACAATAGCCAGGGACGAAACCATTATGGGTACATTTGATTGTACTCGCAAACTACTCCAACATGAGTATGCACTAGTCTCATTTTTAGTTTCATACCTTTATTTATTTAAAACCTCTCTATATCTTTGTTGAAGAAGGTAAGAAGAATTTTATAACTACTCTTAACATAATGTCCCATTTTATTAGTTCTCCAAAACTCCTCCTTTTTCTGGCCATGACCCGTCAGGGTTCATGGTCTCCAACAACCTCATACCGATCCGTTGGTATAGGTGTATGGATCATTCTGCACTTCCTTTTCTTTTTAAAACTCAACTCTTTTCCAAAACTTGCACATGGTCAAAGTAGGGTCTCTCAACTGTCCATATCCGAGGACTCGGCTATTCGAATAGTTTTACACTCTGCAGAGGTAGCACGCTTTTCCCACATCCATCCGGTAACTCATCGTGTCTGCCACGTCTCGCCATACAAGGTGTATGCGAAGTTGAGACACCGATCCTAGTCTGTCCTTTGCTCATGCTAGTATAGGACCCTGCCCATATGATATTTTCCATCAACACTTAACCCAGCCCGTCGGGATCTAAGTGTGAGGACTCATAGTTTTGTCTGGCGGTGTATAGGGGACATCCTTCTATCCTCCTCCTTATCTTTTCATAGAGTTTGAGCGAGGACCCAGGTCAGGGGTAGTTCATCAAACCATCCCCTCATGCATAACGGAGTCATCTCCGTGGATGAGGTATCCCCTACTAATATGAGCAAACTATATGACCAAGCCCTTTCCCATATGTGGGTAAATGTGGTCGCATAGGGTATTGGCTGATTGACGTAAGTACAAAGACACAATGTGCGTTTTATCAAAACCACCATTCTCCTTTTCTCCACTTCAACACCAACATCTCGGTGGTTCATAGCCACACAGGTTTTCAAAAGGGTTTTGAATAAAACAATCTTTATTTTTCCCATCCTATAATTTATCTTGTATTTCTACATAGGGTGGCAAAATAATTTCCATATACTTTTTGAAAAGGGCTTTTAGAAAATCTTTGTCTTAAAAGTAAATCTGTTTCTAAGAATGAATGCATGTATTAGGGTGCAAGCTCAGAGAGTAGCTTGCCTTGCTCGGCAAAGTGTTCTTGGTCTTGGTCTTCGGGTTCCACGAACTCCTCTTCCTCGATAAACCTGACAACGGTCTCGTCTATTTCACAATCAAACAAATACAAACAATCACTAACCTACTCAATCAATCATCACAACAATACAACCTTAAATGCTCTAGATAGCCACTTCATACATCAAGCATTTGGTTTTAATTTAATTGAGTTAACCATTATTTACTTATGTCTTAATTATGGCAGAAACTAGTTGAACATGTTTAATTACATATCTCTAGTTCTGTTGGTCACAAAAATACAAACTAAACTTCTACAGAAAGCTATTGATGTGTAGAAGACAACATGATTGGATTTGGGTCAATTGGAGTTACCAAACTCCCTACACAACGGTTTGGATCCAGAAGTTTAATAATCAAGTTTTAGCTACTAATTAAGTTATGTCGATCTAAAAATTAAATCCTCCTAGGGGTAACTAACCATGACTAAATGTGACCCGATAAAATTAGTCTTAACTCATTTGGCCTAACAGAGTATCAGAAACAAACAAGTTTAGATTTTAAACCTTATTTGGTATTTTTAATGCTATATTTTTATTATTTATCCAAATGAGGTGAAACCACTTGGGTTGGTTAGCCAATTTCATAAGCTACTCAGAACAGTTGAGTTTGGTTTATTTGGAGTTCTAAAACTCGAGATATTGAGTGTCAAAGTTTGAATCCAGTACTGATTTTTCTGAGAAAAATAAATTGGAAATTCTAACTGTTACGGATAATGTTGAGAATCCTGACGGGTGGGGTCCACTCGTCAGTGACTCAACAGAAAACGATTCGCGCGCTGGAAATGTTTAAAAGTCTGACGTGTGGGGCCCGCGGGTCAGCGACTCACAGCACGAACCGTTACGCGGCCGTGGATCTGAGATCCAACGGCCGAGATTGAGCGCGTCGGCGACGACCTAAATCGGGCGGCGCCGCGGCTCCGGCGACGGCGAGGTTTGCAATTGCTCACCTAGGGGGCTCGGGAGGGCGTGCTGGCGGTGCGGATCGACGGCGGCGACTCGGGGAAGGTCGTGGGACGAGCGGCGCGTGCTGGGGTGGCTCCAATCGTCGGCGGCGAGTAACTTCTCCTCCGCGGCCGCGCTCCGACTCCGGCGAGGTCTCCGCGTCGCTCCTGGGCACGAAACAGAGGGGAGAAGAGAGCGGGTGAGCACGGGGTTCATGGGGAAGGGGGTGCGGCCAGAGAGGAGAGAAGGGGGAGGGCAGCACGGCCTGGCCGTGGTCGTCGTCTACCTCGGGCACGGCGAGCTCGAGGAGAACCACGGGCGGCAGGGGCTTCGCGGCTACGGCTCCGCCCTCCTGGCGGTGCACGAGAGGCGGTGGTGTGAGGGGGAGAGGCAGTGGGGAGGTGTGGAGAAATGGCGAGGCTCGGGCGGGTTTATAAAGCCGGCGGCCGGCGCACGGTGAACTGGGCTCAGGGGGCACCAGGGGTCGTGCCAGCTCGCCGTAGGGGCGGTGTGGGGTGCGGCTACGCTGTGGGGTGGCCAGGGAGCAGAATGGGGCCGTGGGGAGGCGTGGAGGAAGCTCGACAGGGGGGACGCCCTGGCCTGCTCTGGGAGGGCTCGGGCGGTGCGCGGCGCGCACTGGTCACGGCGATTCTCCGGCGGGGGTGGGTTCCTGCGGCTGTGGTGCGGCGGGAGAGGGGGCAGCGAGGTGAGGGAGAGAGGGGGGGGGGCCTGGCACGGGCCAGCACGGCGTTGCCACCTCCGCGGCCGGGCGCGACATGGCGACGGCGAGCACGGGCGCGTGCAAAGGGGGAGAGGGGGGGGCACGTTGAGGCGCCGCTGTCCGTGTCCAAGGGAGCAGAAGAGCGAGGGAGAGAGGGGGGGGCACGGTGCGGGGTCACCACGTCGTCGACACCCCTTCCTCCACCGCGCCGACCACGGCGACGTGGGCACGGCTGCCTGTCCCCTGGCGGCGCCCACCAGGTGTTCGGCGAAATGCCTGAACCAAAAATAATTTCTAATTTTTGGATTTTATTTTCATAATTTGCTTCACACATGTTTGTCAAGTTTTGTGGTGCTATTTGATTATTTATATGGGCAAGTGCATCATAACACATCTTGTGATTTGAATAAGATAAAGAAAGAAGTAGAATTTGAATTTAGGTTTTTGAAATTAATATTTGGAGAGGGAAAAGTTGAGGGAATAAAATGGGAGTGTTCATTTTATCACTCCACTGAATTAGGTTTGAAAAAAATGAATTTCCCATTTTGAGAAATAGTGTGACACTTGTCACATTGTTTTTATTGTTTTATGTTTTGGTTTGTTTATTTTCTTTTCTTCAAGTTTTTAATTAGAGCTACAACCAACACATTCACAAGAACCAATGATCACAAGCAACAATATGAAATCAACACCTATTAATTCATAAAAAGTTTTTGTTGGCCCACATTTTTGATATAATAATTCATGATATTATTTTGGGATGTTACACCCTGGAGGAGAACGCATCGTCAAGGGAAGCATACGCAGAGCAACAGCCTCGCGAAGCTAAGTTCACCGCTCATGCCAAGAGAATCTCTTCATCTCTCTCACGGACACTCCTCGTCCCTCGAGCGTCTCTTTTCCCTCACACTCCATGGACTGCTTGCGCGTCAAAGGGGGGCCCTTGAGCATCGCACCTCGAGGGCTCTTACCTCCCTAAGCCTTAAACTCCCCCCGGCCTTGCCGAGTCATTGCTCGAGCATACCGCAGCGGCAGAGTCATAGCGCAAGCAGAAGCGTCCTAGCGACGCAGAGCGAAAGAAGGCATGGAATGGAAGCAAAAAGGCCTTCGAGGGGCACATACACAAACTTAGTATCACATGCTTAAAAATATATATTACAGAGTTCGGAGCATCAGTTTCTAATCCAAACTTCTCTATAGCGCTACAAGCGCATTACACTTCAGGGGAAGGTCAGGCAGAGGATTCGTCGCTGTCCTCCGCAGACCCTTCAGGCTCGTCCTCGGGGCCTGCCTCCTCGTCATCATCCCCCTCTGCCTCGGCCCGCTTGAAGCGGCTGCAGAAGTCGTCGAATTGGTCGCGGACCGAGTTGGAGATCTTCCACCCCTCCTCTCCCTCGAGAGGCTCGGTCACCGTCGAGTAGTCGAAGCCGGGCTGGAGGTGCTGGAGGTTGGTGAATATGCGGTCGACCGCAACCGCCAGGAGCTGTCGGCATTCCTCCTCGACGACGTCACGGAGCTCCGCGGTAGGGCCCTCGAGCGCCGTGAAGAGCTGCTCGAAGTAGAAAAGATACGCGGCGGCGTCGGCGTTGCCCTGAACGGGGACGGGCGGCGCCTCCGCTCCCAGCTTCGCGGCGAGCTCGTTGCCCCGAGTCACTAAGGACTGGAACATGCGCTCCCGCTGCTGCGAGAGCACCCGCGCCGCCTGAGCGCTCTCGACAACCTCCACCGCCTTTTCCACGGCAGGGCCCACTTGCTGGTTCATCTCCTCCATATCCGCCATGAGGGAGGCGAGGTCCTGAGCCACGCGCTCGCGAGCCTCTTCAGCGACACGGCGACGTTCCGCCTCGCGCCTCAACCGGAAGTTTAGGTTGGCGTTCAGCTCTTCCAGCTGGTGGATTCGGGCGTTGTCCTCGGCGCGCCTCTTCTTGAAGTGGTTCTCCTGCTTCGTGAACCGCTCGCCGTAGTCTCGAGAGACGGCGGCGCGGTACTCCCTCTCCCGGTCCAGGAACTCCTTCTCCGCCTCCTCCTTCCGCTCGGCAAACCTCGCGTTGAAGCGCTCCACGTGCTTCTTGTGGGTAGCCACTTCACGCTCGTGCTTGCCGAGCGCCTCGGCCAGGTTCCTTTCCCGGGCCTCGAGGTCGGCGCGCTGCACCGACAGCTCCTGCTCCGCCTGCAGCAGCTGCTCGTCGCGCCGGCCCACGTCAATCTCCCGCTCACTCAGCCATTGCCCACGGGCATCCAGGGACGCGCGGACCGCCTCCAGAGAAGTCCGCACCACTTCGGAGTCGGCGAGGATCTTGGCCTCGAGCTGGACAAGCTCGCGGTGCTTGTCCGCCAGCGAGAGCTCCACGGCCTCCCGCTCTGCCCTGGCCGCGGCCAAGTCTTCCGCCGCTGCCCGGCGCTCAGCCTTCAGGGGCTGCAGGAGCTCTTCGGCTTCGCGCGCGGCACCCTCGTGGACCTCCTCGGCGAAGCGCCGAGCCTCCTCACGCTCCGCCTGCAGGGCCTGGTCGCTCCGCCGGCGATCCTCCACAGCTGCGTGGAAGGCGGCCCAGGCCTCCGCAAGCTCGTCCTGTTGCCGGGCGAGCTCCCCGTCCTCGAGGGCGAGGTGGGCCTCCAACCCAACCAAGGACTCCCGCACCAAGCGGAAGGCAACGTCGCGGCGGCCCCTGTTCCAGTCCCAGCTGCTAAGGACGAGGGCTTGCGACGCCCCGCGCGGCGCGGAGGTCCCTGCGCCTGTGTCCAGCTTGGGAGAGGAAGCCTCTACAGAGAGCTCCGCTGCGTCGCGGGCCTGGGGGCGTGGCGGTGACGTCTCCACTTCGACGTCCGCGCCCCGCGCGCCGGTGTCTTCCCCCCCGAGCGGCACCTCGTCACGAGATTCAGGGGCAGGAGAGGCCTGCCCCGTAGCCGCAGTCTCCGCCTCCGCTGCAGTGCTTGGCGGGGGCGGAGGAAGGTCTTCCCCTTCCGTCTCGCCGGCCCTCGGCGGGCTCTGGGTTGGTGCTGAGTCTGGCACGGCCCCCTGCTGCGCTGGAGGGGTGGCAGCGCCAGGCGGAGTAGACTCCTTCTCCGCCTGCTCCTTAGGGCGCCCTCCTCCGGAGGTGGCGCTGTCGCCTCCGCCTGAGGCGCATCCTTCAGAGGGCCTGCGGGGTCCTCCTCCACAGGCCTCGCGGCCTCGTCGGCTGCGACCTCTGGCGCCACCTTCTTCACCTCCGCGGCTTTGCGGAGCCTTCGGCGCTTCGCAGGCGCCTAGTCGCTGGCGAGAAGCAAAGAAGCCTATCAGGAGGGAACCGAAAAACAAGTATTGGGAGAGAAGAAAAGATCAAGTTCAAAGCACTTACCCAGTCCTCTTGGCGCGGGTGTCAACCCACGCCAAGCCAGACGAGCGCCACGAAGGCGCGGCCCTGGCTCCAGCCTCCTCGGGAGCCGCCTCCGCTTTCCTCTTGAGGGGAGCGCCCATCGGCTCCCCGGCCGGCCTGTCGTGGGCCGCCTTGGTTCGAGGCTCGCGCCGCCCCGCATCGGCCTCGACGTCGTCACCGGACGAGACCACAAGGACTTCCTCGACAGGGGGCGCGGCCCTCGATGAGCTCACCCCTCCGGATGAAGGGTTCGCCCTCGCCACCTCGCTGCCCAGCTCCGCGTCCGAGGCGTAGGGCGACTCCGCGGTCTCTGGCCCCTTCGCCATGGGCAAGGCCACCTCTTCCTCCTCCTCATCCCCCGCCAGGCCGAGCGGGGTGAACGCCGGCATCAGCTCCAAGATCGCCAGGCGCACGGCCAGGTTCATCTGGTGGAGAGGCCTCAGCTCCGCAGCAACCGCAGTAGGCACATCGGGGTTGATGAAGAGGAAGCCCACGATGGTGGAGACGACTTCGGGGCGGTGGTCGCAGCAGTGGAGCCGCATCGGGTCGGTGAGGCCCGAGTACATCCACATTGGCTTCTTGTGCGCCTGAAGCGGAGCGATGCGGCGCTTCACGAAGTCCTCCGCGATCATCTACCCGGTGAGGCCGTTCTCCCGCAGAAGCCTCATGCGACCCACCAGGTCCGTGATCAGCGGGCCCTGGAAGACCTGCTTGCCCCCAATGAGTGTTCTTCACGGGCGGCGCCTCTGGGACCTCGACGAAGGAGCTCTGCGACTTGACGCCGATAAGGAGCCACTTCTGCCGGAAATCGTCCACCTTCTTCACCACCGCCGTGAGCGCCTTCTCGCCATTCCATGACATGGGAATGTAGACGTCCCCCATGCCGTCCACAATGCGGAAGGAGACGCATCCCGTCCGCTCGCCGCTTGCAGAGTGTCGGAGCGCGTAGAAGCTCCGGAAGAGGGCCACCGACGGCTGCACCCCCAGATAGGCCTCGCACAGATAGGCGCAGATGGAGAGGATCAAGATGGAGTTGGGGTGAAGATGGAGGAGGTGGATCTGGTAGAACTCGAGGATCGCCTCCAGGAAGGGCGAGTAGGGGGGCAGCAACCCGGCGTAGATGGTGTGGAGGAAAATGGGGAAGAACCCCTTCGGGAGCTGGCCGAGCTTGGCGGCCCGGAGAGCACTGGTGCCGTGCTCGTTGTTCTTCCCGGCCACCAGATGCCGAATCTTGTCCAGCACCGTTTCATTAACCCGGTCCCCAATCAGGGCGGGGCCGAGCACCTCCTCCCCTTGCGCGTCCGCGGGGAGCGTCGACTTGCCGCCTTGCCCTTCGCTGGACCCATTGTCGAGAGAGGAGGAAAAGCGCGAGAAACCGAGGAGGAAGAAGGAGTTCGCCGGCGAAAGGAGACTAAGAAGATGAGAGCAAAGGTCGGGTGCACAGAAATGAGTAGTAACTGCCGCTCGGACCGGCGCGCAGGCTTTATGCCCCATCTGGGCGGTTACCAAGACGTGGTGGGACCCCCCACGACGCACGTTCTGCCGGAGAAACCGAGTCGTCGCAAAGCTGCCACCGATCGACGCCTGTCTCGGGCCGGACGGACACTTTGGGCCCACGACGTTTCGACTGAGCCTGGTGGGCTTCGACGTGCCCATCGCGGGCCCGGGGGCTACTGTCGGCCCAGTGGAATCCAGGGTGTGCAGGGCCCACTCCCCACAGCCCTCGCACGCGGAAGTATCGGAAAAAGACTAAGGACCAAGCCTACCGCTTCGAGAGACCCTCAGGGGGAAAAGCCCTCGAGAGGGCCTGAAGAGGCAGCGGAGGCCTGGAGAGGTTTTCCCCCCGCGGCTGCCCCTCTACAAGGCACTCTCCGCTGGAGAGAAGTCAACACGAATCTCTCTACAAGGCCGCCCTGGCCCTGTAGAGAGGCTTCGCTGAGAAGCAACCGCTGCAGAGCGCACATGATCTCTGCCGTGGCCGCAGAGTGACGCGCGCGTCTGTGCGCGGTGACGACGGCGCCGCAGTTGCCATTCTGGCGATTAAAGGGGTCAACAAAGCTGTGTCCCCTGCGCCGGACTACGAAGCTTTCCCCTTTGGTGATAAAGCGGATGGCCGGCGCTCCGCTCCAACGGCAACATCACCGTGGGCGCCCCCACGATATCTGCAGCGCCCACTGACCGACCAGCGCGGACAGTGGTCTTACTGCCATGAGGACAGGCTTTACGACAGTGGACCGAGTCCATGGACGAGCCCGCTGCGGTGCACCCCGCCCCACTGTCTCGCCGCCATGTGGGAACCCACCCGCGGCATAGGGCACAGGGATGAGGTCCGCGGCGGCTATAAAAGGAGAGGCAGCACCACCGTAGAGAGGCCCGGATTGAAGACTCCACATTCGCCATAGCCTAGCCTAGCGCACTCGAGAAGGAAGAGGACCCTAGCCTTCCCTCTTCGAGCTTCACGCTGCTGGAGGAGAGTCCTCGGCAGGCGCATTGTGCTGTACCCTCTACTGTGCAATACAGACAAGCAGGAGTAGCGGTGTTACCTCCTCCCGAGGGCCGTGAACCTGGGTACGGGCAGCTATTCATCTCTGCCGTGTAGTCCCTCCTCAGGCTCGACGAGCACCGTCGCCGTGCCGGTTGAGGGTTGTATGATCCGCGCGTTCGGTCCCCTCTTCGAACTACCCCTCAGAGTGTGACTTTCCCCTCCTCTCGGGAATCACTCTCCGACAACCACGTCGAGATCGGAGTGCGAGTGAGGAACTTGTCCGGCGATCGTCCTCCGGGAGACGTTCCCAGCCTCCTTCGCGCCCCTACCGAATCTACAAAGGGGGTGCCTCGCATCCCCGGTGTCCGTCCTTCGAGACACGATAGACACAAATAAGGGATAGTAGTTTTGAATAAAGATAGCACATGAAGTATTTACTTGGAGTGACGCAAAACACCACATAATAGGTAGGTATGGTGGACACACGTGACAAGGGTTTTGGCTCAAGGTTTGGAAGTATGAGAAGCATTCCCTCTCGATACAGGTCTTTGGCTAGCAAGGTTGGGTAGCAAGCATAAGAGTTGATTGATACAAACAAATATACATGAGAAAGGTCATTGAAAACTATATCTGCATGTAATTCTTTTCTCCCCTTAAGTCTCATAGTATTGTAGCTACTGACCAATGCTAATTTGCCAAAAGCAAAAGATTTACAATATGTTCCCAAAGTGATAACAATACTAATGACAAGATCAATCATAAATGATAGAAGTTGCAAACTAAAATAAGGTGTGTGTCGGCCCAGTGGATTCTAGGGTGTGCAGAGCCCACTCTCCACGGCCCTCACACGCGTCGATGCCGACGAAACGACTAAGGACCAAGCGGAACGCTTGGGGAGACCCCCGAGGGAAGGAGCCATCTCGAGGGGACTTGAGGAGGCAGCGAAGGGCCTGAAGGGGCTCCCCCTGAGGCCGCCCCCCGGCAAGGCTTTTCTCCCCTGAAGGGGAGTCAACACAACTCCCTCCACAAGGCCTCCAGGGCCCTGTGGAGATGCTTCTCTACGAAGCAATCGCTGCAGAGCGCACATGGCCTCTGCAGCAGCCGCAGAGTGACGCGCGCGTCTGCGCGCGATGACGACGGCGCCGCAGTTGCCGTTCTGGTGATAAAAGGAGTCAACAAAGCGCTGTGTCCCCTGCACCGTCACCAAGGCTTTCCTCTTTGGTGATAAAGCAGGTGGCCGGCGCAACGCTCCAACGGCGACGTCACCGTGGGCACCCCCACGGTCTCTGCGGTACCAGCTGGCCGCTCTGCAAAGACGGCGGCGGCCCTGCCACGAAGGCAGGCCTTGCGACCATGGACCGAGTCCATGGGCAACTCGGCTGCGGTGCACCCCGCTCCACCGTTTCGTCGCCATGTGGGAACCCTTCCACTGCGCAGCACGCAGGGATGAGGCCCGAGGCGCCTATATAAGGAGCAGGAGCACCACCGTAGCGAAGGACCGGCCGATCATTTGATCATTCATCCATAAACACTCCACAGTAGCTTAGCCAAGCCGAGGAAGCCCGAGGAGGAAGAAGGCTCGAACCTGCCCCCTACGAGCTCCGCGCTGCCTCGCGAGGGCCAGCGGCAAGCACTCTGTACTGTAGCCCCTGCTGAGCAATACAGACAAGCAGGAGTAGCGGTTTTACCTCACCCTGAGGGCCGTGAACCTGGGTACGGTCCTGAGTCCATCTCTGTCGTGCTGTTCCTCTACAGGCTCGACGAGCACCGTCGCCGAGCCGGTTGTGGGTTGTTGACCAACGTGTTCAGTCCCCCTCACGAACTTCTCCCCCGAGAGTGGTTATCCCTGTTCCGTGGGAATCACACCTCGATAGTGTGTATAAAATAAATGATAAAACTTCTCATTAATATTCCATAACGACAACTCACACCAAGGGATACATAGATAACCAACTAAAAGAGAGATACTTCCACATTGCAAACCATCATATAAGATAACTTCCCTACTCATGATACGACACTACTAAAAGATAAAAGGTAAGAGATGATGGTGTGATACCGCGACACTCCCCCCAAGCTTGGAACAAGCTAAGGGAGATGCCAATACCGGTGATAAATTACTCCTTCGGTGGTGATGGTGGCAAGTCCTCTTCATCAAACTTCCAAGGTAGGGGCTCTCCATCAACAAATGATGACTTGGTCTCGAGTATCCTGAAACTTGCAGCGGCACTTATACGTTTAAACCTGGTTTCATACTCACTGTTTTGATTCTGAACATCATAGAGTTGCGCCTGAAGATTGTTGGTAGTCTTGTGGAGTGAGAAGATGTCCTCCCAGAGCTTTGCGGTCTCCTTCTCATGCTTGGCAATAAGTTAAGCCACGATACGGTGAACGATATCCACCTCACATTCCGCCATCTTCTTATATTTGAAGACCTCATGTTCCAGACTCTACATCCTTTCCTCCATGCTCCCCTCTCCTTGAGGACCTTGAATATCATCCACCTGCACCATCCCACCTTTCAATGTCAACTCCTTCGGGTGCATCCTCAGCTCGTGCAGCTACAGGTTGACGACGTTCACGAAGAAACTGTCCTTGGAAGGCTCTATCGAAGACATGATGGCTCTAGATCCAAGGATGAAATCTGGCAGAAATAGCTCGAAACAAAAACACTTCGAAAACACGTTATACGGACCTCGGGGGATCCGGGAGTTTATATAGCAAAAATTTACATGTCAAAAGGAAGGCAACGGGACGAGATCGAGTAGGAGGCGGACTCCGAGGCGTCCAGACCCCCTGCTCGTGCGGCTAGGATGGGGCCCACGCGAGCACGTGGTGTCGGCGCCTCGGGCTCCGTGTCCTGCTCATTTTCATCTAGTATTTTTCCATTGACGAGGGATTTCCTCGGCAATCCTAGAGTCGAGTACCCTAGGTAGATTTTGAGGGAGAAGATGTGCGCGCTGGTAGTTCCGGACGGCTGACAAGTAAGGATTTACCCAGATTCGGCCCCTCATTGTGAGGTAAAGACCTACTCCTGCCTGTCTGATTATGATGATATATGAGGTTACAAGGTGGCCGCAAGGGCGATGTGGTGAGAGGCAATCTCTCTATGCTATGCCGTATAGGCTATGTCTAATTGTGTCTATCTTCTATGATGTTGTGTCCTCCGATGTTGTGATCTGTCTATGGGGGTTCCCCTGCCTGGCTTTATATAGGGAGCTAGGGAGGGTTTACAAGAGTCCTAGTAGACTACGAAATAAGAGTCTTTGTCTTGTGCTTCAAGTAATTTCCTTAACAGCTTCTTGGTCTTCATTGGGCCAGCCAGTTGGCCTTCGACTGGGCTGAACCAGGTAAACCAATAGTGGGGTGCCCGGAGGGTATGCCCACGTCATCCATATTTTCTAAAAATAGTTTATGTGACTTCCAAAATTAAAAACGCGAACTTTTTCTTACCAAAACTGTACCTTTTCGAATTCAGCTTCCGCAGACTCAGAAAAATTCTCTTTGATAAAAGTTTCCGGAGCAATAACTTGAATAATATCAACATCTTCATTATAAGAATATCCAGAAATATAATGTTTGAGTCTTTGTCCATTCACCACTTGTGTAGAGTCATCTTTAAGTGAGGCAATTTTAATTGCACCCGAACGAAACACCTCAACAATAACATATGGTCCTTCCCATTTGGAGAGTAATTTTCCTGCGAAGAATCTAAGACGAGAGCTATACAATAAAACTTTTTCACCAACATGAAACTCTCTCTTAAGGATTCTCCTAACATGCCATTTCTTAACTTTCTCTTTAAAGAGTTTAGCATTTTCATAAGCTTCACTTCTCCATTCATCTAAAGAACTCAAATCAAGTAATCTTTTCTTACCAGCAAGTTTAAAATCTCTATTTAGTTCTCTCACAGCCCAATAAGCTTTGTGTTCTAATTCTAAAGGCAATTGACAAGCTTTTCCATAGACCATTTTATAAGGAGACATACCCATGGGATTTTTATAAGCAGTTCTATAAGCCCATAATGCATCATTTAATTTACTAGCTCAATTCTTCCTCATTCTATTAACAGTCTTTTGCAAGATAGATTTAATTTCTCTATTTGATAATTCTACCTGCCCACTAGTTTGAGGATGATAAGATGAAGCAATTCTATGATTAACACCATATTTAGCAAGAACTTTTCTAAAACACCATGAATAAAATGAGAACCTCCATCAGTCATGAGATATCTAGGAACACCAAACCTAGGGAAAATAATGTCTTGAAGCATTTTTAATGATGTCTCACCATCAGCACTTTTAGTAGGTATAGCTTCTACCCATTTAGTAACATAATCAACAACAACAAGTATATGAGTATAGCCCTTTGAAGGAGGAAAAGGACCCATAAACTCAAATCCCCAACAATCAAATGGCTCGATAACAAGAGAATAATTCATAGGCATTTCATTACGTCTAGAGATATTACCAATTCTTTGACATTGATCACAAGATAAAATAAAATTTCTTGCATCTTTAAAAAGAGTAGGCCAATAAAAACCTGATTGTAAAACCTTTTGTGCAGTTCTATCTCCAGCGTGATGTCCTCGATAAGCACTACTATGGTATTTTCTCAATATCTCTTGTTGTTCATACCCCGGAACACATCTTCGCATAATACCATCCACTCCTTTATATAAGTGTGGGTCATCCTAGAAATAATGCCTCAAGTCATTAAAGAATTTTCTTCTTTGTTGAGCTGAAAAGGTTGGAGGGAAATACTTCGAAACAATAAAGTTAGCATAATCAGCATACCAAGGACTATCTCGTGAACTCACCCTTATTGCAGCTAATTGTTCATTTGGAAAACTATCATTAACAGGAATAGGATCATATTCAATGTTTTCCAATCTAGACAAATTATCAGCAGTAGGATTTTCAGCACCTTTCCTATCTACAATATGCAAATAAAATTCTTGCAAAAGTAATACCCATCTAATAAGCCTAGGCTTTGCATCTTTCTTTTCCATAAGGTACCTAATTGCAGCATGATCAGTATGAATAATAACTTTAGAATCAACAATATATTGTCTAGAAATTCTTTTTCAGTTGTAGCATAATTCTTTTGAGCAGGATTAAGAGTCTTACTAGCATAATGAATAACATTTAACTTCTTATCTATCCTTTGTCCAAGAACAGCACCAACAGAAAAATCACTAGCATCACACATAATTTCAAATGGTAAATTCCAATCAGGTGGTTGAACAATAGGAGCACTTATTAAAGCTTGCTTAAGAGTC
Source organism: Poa annua (assembly GCA_026929855.1). Taxonomy (NCBI): domain Eukaryota; kingdom Viridiplantae; phylum Streptophyta; class Magnoliopsida; order Poales; family Poaceae; genus Poa; species Poa annua. Next base: position 21,797,506 of record CM049439.1, on the reverse strand, counting down.
TCAAGAGCTACCTTACAATCATCATCAACAACAAATGGTACATCTTTTTGCAATAGATTAGTAAGAGGCTTTGATACCTTAGCAAAATCTTTAATAAACCTTCTATAGAAACCAGCATGACCAAGAATACTACGAATACCTTTAACATCTCGGGGGCAAGGCATTTTCTCAATTGCCTCCACCTTAGATCTATCAACTTCAATACCTCTTTCAGAAATCTTATGTCCAAGAACAATTCCTTCATTAACCATAAAGTGGCATTTCTCCCCGTCGCAGCAGTGGAACACGGGGTTTCCCTAGTGCTGCCCAAGTGGGTCCACCGCCTGTGGGCCCAACACCAAGACAAGCAAGGCCAAGGCTCAGCGCGAGGCTTGGCGGGTGCACCCCCGTCACCAGCATCCCTTCGGGCGCAAGGGACCCCCGGGTCCCCTGCACCCCGGAACGGAGAGAAGACCCCGAGAGCGCGAGCTCCCGGCAGGACCGGGCTCCCTCCCGGGTGTAAGGCCGTACAAGGAGAAGATAAGGTTTCCACCACCCTCCAGAAGACGGTAGAAGACGCCAGAAGGTTTGGGAAGCAAGGCGCGGCCAGGGGACACCACCTACCCACTGTCAGCCCTTGCCACCGCTTTCCCCAAAGGTGGCAGAGATCCCACCAACCCGGCGACGGATACTTGGAGGAGAAGAGGCCACGTCGCCGTCTCCACCATGGAGAGGGGTTGCCTCCCGCCAAAACCCCTCACGCTCCTCGCATGACCTCTGTGGGATCCCCTTCCCCTATAAAAGGAGGACAGACTCTAGAGGCAAGATAGCTTAGTAGGCAAGCAAGCTCCGGCCTGCCCAAGGAGGAAGACGAACTCCAAGCTAGGCTAGAAGGAGTTGAGAAGGGAAGGAAGGTGATCTCCTCCGGGCAAGGATCTGTCCTTCTCCTTCCTCCTAGACGAGCTACCCTGCCGGGTACCTCGACAAGCAACACCATTGTAGCCACACCATGGTCCGATCATCTATCCAGACATGCAGGAGTAGGGCTTTTAGCCTCCGGGCGGCCTGAACCTGGGTAGATCGTTGTGTGCTTTCCATGTTCGTCCATGATACGTCTCCAACGTATCTATAATTTCTTATGTTCCATGCTATATTATACCAAGTTATTACATGTTTTATATGCATTTTATATAGTTTTATGCATTTTCTGGGACTAACCTATTAACAAGATGCCACGGAGCCAGTTCCTTGTTTTCTGCTGTTTTTGGTTTCAGAAAAGTACTTAAGGAAATATTCTTGGAATTGGACGATTTCTTTTTTGAAGTCCGTTTTTATTTGGGAACGTTCCAGAACACCGAAGACGAGACGGAGAGGGGCCACGAGGTGGCCACATCAGGTCCAGGCGCGGCTGGCTTCCTGGCCGCGCGAGGACGTGGTGTGGGCCCCTCGGGCGCCCACCGACATCGCCCTTTCGCCAATATATACCTCCCGAACCAAAAACCCTAGGACGGTGTTCATATTTTCCTCCACGGGTCCCGAGCGCCGCCGCCATCGCCGACAAGTTTCGGGGGTCAGAAGTTCCTGTTCCGGCACCCTGCCGGGATGGGGATTGACTCCCGGAGCCATCTCCATCGACTCCACCACCTCCACTTCGACTCCATGATGGTTTGTGAGTAGTTCCCCCATGGACTACGGGTTCTTGGCTGTAGCTAGTTGGTACTCTCTCTCCCATGTACTTCAATACAATGATCTCATGAGCTGCCTTACATGATTGGGATCCATATGATGTAATTCGTGTTGTGTTTGTTGGGATCCGATGAATTGTTACATTATGATCAGTCTATCTATCAAAGTTTGTGAAGTTATTGTTGCTGCAATCTTGTTATGTTTAATGCTTGTCACTAGTGCACGAGTGGCATGATCTTAGATTTAAGCTCTATAATTATTGCTTAGATTGTATCTACAAGTTGTTTGCACATGTCTCTGTCCGGAACCCGAGGCCCCGAAGTGACAGAAATTGGGATAACCGGAGGGGATGGCTTTGATATGAGGATCACATGTTTTCACCAAGTGTTAATGCTTTCCTCCGGTGCTCTATTAAAAGGAGTACCTTAATTACCAGTAGATTCCCTTGAGGCCCCGCTGCAAACGGGCTGGTAGGACAAAAGATGTTATGCAAGTTTCTCATTGCGAGCACGTATGACTATATATGGAAAACATGCCTATATAATTAATAATCTGGATATTCTAACTTAATGCTATTTCAATACTGTCAATTGCCCAACTGTAATTTGTTCACCCAACACTTGTTCTTGAGAGTTACCACTAGTGTAGATAGCTGGGAACCCCGGTCCTTCTGTCATCATCATTGCTCTAAAGTCAACTACGCACTTGAATATTTTCTGGTGCCATTGCCTCTGTGTTACTACCACTGCTGTTGTGTTACTGTTACTATTGCTCTCATATTACTGCTGCTTTCACATCACTCCGGTTACTAGTGCTTTTCCAGGTGCAGCTGAATTGACAACTCGGCTGTTAAGACTCATAAGTATTCTTTGTCTCCCCTTGTGTCGAATCAATAAATTTGGGTTTTACTTCCCTCAAAGACTGTTGCGATCCCCTATACTTGTGGGTTATCAAGACTGTTTTCTAGCGCCGTTGCCGGGGAGGCATAGCTCTACTCATAAGTTCACCTGGGGAGTACACTCTACCTCCCTCTCTCTGTTTTTATTTTATTGTATTTTATTTTCTTGTCTAGTTTATTTGTGCTTAGTTTATTTCTGTTTAGTTTTATTTTGTTTAGTTTACCTTTGTCTAGTTTATTTTTGTCTTGTTTTATTTTTCTTATATAACCGAAAAACCATAAAAATTTGAAAAACCGAAAAAAAAAACTGTTGTTATGGAAGAACATGCTAGATATCCTATGGAACCTGAAGAATTATATATGAAGTATAGAGAATCGTATAAGGGAAAATTCATGAGAGGCGTGTTAGGGAAGTTGAATACACTTGCTAAAATTTTGCTTAAACGCCATGATATAAATTGCTGCTCTGAACAGGATACTAAACATCTTAAATTCCAATGTGGCTTTAGTAAAGAAGTTTTAATTGTGAACTATCATTGGAATAACTATATTAATCTTGGATTTGAAGAAGTAGAACAATTTGTTATATTTATGGGAGCTTCTGAAATAGAATCCTTCATGTCTAAAAATTATGAAACCTGTGTTGCTTGTAATACACTTAAAGATTATGTCTCTTCTATCCTTAATTATTGCATAGAATATTTCAGCAATAATTGTTATATCATTGATTATAAAGAGAGACTCGTTAATGCACAAGAATGTATCCACAATTTGCAGGGGCCTGTGGAAGAAGAAATTGCTGAATCTGAAAGCTCATTAGATGAAAAAGAGGAGGAGAGTGAAGAACAAAAGGAGGAAGAATGGAGTAGCTACCCATGCCTACCTTCTAATGAGAGTAACTCTTCATCCCTTACACTATTTGATTGTCCCCCATGCTTGCCAAAGGGGGATGAATGTTATGTTCCTGTGGATTCTCTTGAAATATCCCCTGTGAGTAAAACTTGTGAAAATAATTATGCTACTGTTATATATGATAATCCATGCTATTTTGATAAAACTTATGATAATCCTTTATATGTGCCTAATTTCGAAATGCATGGTAATGAGAAAGTTTGCTTAGAAAATGTTTATGATAAAGCTCTAGATGATGGTCCTATGTTACTTGATAATATTAATTGTACTACTATTGAAAATGGGATTGGAGAGGTCTTGACTTTATCTAAGAGTCCCATGTACCTTGAGAATGATCAATCATCTTGTTATAAAATTGTTAAAAGTGGGTTTGAAAGTTTTTATCCCACTATTATGGAGCTTGATATAAATTATGTGTTTGTAGATCATGAAAGACATGCTTCATGTGATAGTTATATTGTTGAGTTTATTCATTATGCTACTGAAAATTATTATGAGAGAGGAAAATATGGTGGTAGAAGTTTTCATGGTACTAAAACACCTCTCTATATGCTAAAAGTTTTGAAGTTGTTCTTGTTTTATCTTCCTATGCTTGTCACTTTGTTCTTTGTGAATTTATTTGTGTACAAGATTCCTATGCATAGGAAGTGGGTTAGACTTAAATGTGTTTTGTATTTGCTTCTTGATGCTCCTTTTGCTTCATTTTCTATTTTCATGAGAGCATCATTACAACTATCCAGCCTAGCAAAAAGGCATTAAAGAAAAGCGCTTGTGGGAGACAACCCATGTTTTATTTCTGTTATTTTTCTTATTTGAGTCAAGGAGCATGCTTACCTCTGTAACAACTCCTTTGTATCTTTATTTTATTGCATAGTTGTGCCAAGTAAAGTCTCTAGTAGGAAGTTGATACTAGATTTGGATTTCTGCGCAGGAACAGTTTTTCTGCTGATCACCGTTAAATTCGTAACTCTTTACAGAAAAATTGAAATGACCTGGGATTTTATGAGCGTGATCCTCAGATATGTACGCAACTTTCATTAGTTTTGAGTTTTCTAATCTGAGCAAGTTAAGTGGCTCGAAAAAATTCATCTTTACTGGCTGTTCTGTTTTGACAGATTCTGTCTCTGTTTTTTGCATTGTCTCTTGTGGACTTTAAGCAAGGTTCTCTATCATGGAGGGCTGTAGCTAATGTTTTATTGAGTTCTTGAATTGTGTCACAACAGTACCAAAGTGGATTAATATTTTTGAATACTAATCCCTCTAATGAAGTTTATGAGAAGTTTGGTTTGAAGGAAGTTTTCAAGGATCAAGAGAGAAGGATGATATGATGTGATCAAGAAGATGAAGGAGCCTAAGCTTGGGGATGCCCCCGTGGGTCACCCAAGCATATTTCAAGAAGACTCAAGCGTCAAAGCTTGGGGATGCCCAAGGCATCCCCTTCTTCATCAACAACTTATCAGGTCATCTCTAGTGAAACTATATTTTAATTCCGTCACATCTTGTGTGCTTTACTTGGAGCGTCTGTTTGCTTTTATTTTTGCTTTGTTATTTTCATTCTCTGAATAAAATGGATCCTAGCATTCTTGTTTGGGAGAGAGACACGCTCCGCTTTTTCTTATGAATACTCCTATTCTTCACTTATATTTGTTGAGTATTCTTCTCTAGCTACTGCAATACTTTCAGCTCTTGTTTTTCATGCACCTCTTGTTCAGAGCTGTTAGTTCTCATATGTTATACTCTCATATCTCATTGTTTAAATACTTGGAGAGTTCATCCTTTAAATAAGTGGATTGGTGTTTGGTTGGAAACAGAAAATGCTAAATGTGGTAGATGGTGTAAAGAAAAGATATGCATGTTCTTGTAGATCATTGTCTTGAATTTTTTGTGATGCTTGGCAATTGTTTTGAGCTCTCAAGTAGATCATGTTTAAGCTTTTGCATCATGTAGTTAAAACCTATTAGTGGAGAACTACCGTAAAACTAGTTGAAATTTGGTTTGCATGTTTGGTATCTCTAAGGTCTAGATATTTTCTAGTTAAAGTGTTTGAGCAATAAGGGAGACAATGTAGAGTTTTATAATGCTAGCAATATGTTTTGTATATACGTCTTGTTGTCATAGTTTATACTTATGTTTGCTTCAAATAACCTTGCTAGCCAAAGCCTTGTACTGAGAGGGAATACTTCTCGTGCATCCAAAATCCTTGAGCCAAAACCCATGCCATTTGTGTCCACCATACCTACCTACTACATGGTATTTCCTGCCATTCCAAGCAAATACTTCGTGTGCTATCTTTTATTCAAAACTTATTATCCCTTATTTGTGTCAATGTTTATTAGCTCATGAGGAAGTATGTGGTGTTACGGATATCAACCTTGTCATTTGCTTTTAGACAGACTTTCACAACTGGACTAGTGGCATATACATCCGCTTATCCATTAACTTTGCAAAAAGAGCTGGCAAATGGGGTGCCCAGTCCCAATTAATTACAACTTTAACCGCTGCAATCTCTTCACATTTTTGCCCTGATCCAATCAGTCAAGCAATGACAACAGTTTTTAACTATATGTGTAAACAAAAGAGATAAGAGGGATGATCTACCTTGCTGGTAGAAATAACGTCCTTCATGGGAGCCGCTCTTGAAATTCTGGTTGACAAGGGGGGTAGAGTGCCCATTACCATTCGTTGACAACGACAAACACCGCTCAAAACTTACTTTTATGCTCTCTATATGATTTCAAAAACCTATAAAACTAAGAAGCTCTAGCACATGCTTGTATCCCTGCTTCCTTCTGCGAAGGGCCTATCTTTTACTTTATGTTGAGTCAGTTAACCTACTTATTTCTATCCCCGAAGCAAACACTTGTGTCAACTGTGTGCAACAATTCTTATATGCTTACTTATTGCACTTGTTATATTCCTTTGTGTTGACAACTATCTATATGATATACATGTTCAAAGTTGAAAGCCAATGCTGAAACTTATATCTTCCTTTGTGTTGCTTCAATGCTCTTTTACTTAGATAATATTGCTTTATGAGTTAACTCTTATGCAAATCTTATTGATGCTTGTTTGAAAGTACTATTCATGAAGAGTTTTTACTTATATGATGTAGTTGCTTACTCCTTGTCTATTTGTTAGCAAACTATAGATCATTGCCTTGAGTCATTTCATTCATAACATGAGCCTTACATTATTATATGATCAAGATTATGTGAAAGCATGTCACTTCAGAAATTATTCTTTTTATCGTTCTTGCCTACTCGGGACGAGTAGAACTAAGCTTGGGGATGTTGATACGTCTCCAACGTATCTATAATTTCTTATGTTACATGCTATATTATACCAAGTTATTACATGTTTTATATGCATTTTATATAGTTTTATGCATTTTCTGGGACTAACCTATTAATAAGATGCCACAGTGCCAGTTCCCTGTTTTCTGCTGTTTTTGGTTTCAGAAAAGTACTTAAGGAAATATTCTCGGAATTGGACGATTTCTTTTCTGAAGTCCGTTTTTATTTGGGAACGTTCCAGAACACCGAAGACGAGACGGAGAGGGGCCACGAGGTGGCCACATCAGGTCCAGGCACGGCTGGCTTCCTGGCCGCGCGAGGACGTGGTGTGGGCCCCTCGGGCGCCCACTGACATCGCCCTTTCGCCAATTTATACCTCCCGAACCAAAAACCCTAGGACGGCGTTCATATTTTCCTCCACGGGTCCCGAGCGCCGCCGCCATCGCCGACAAGTTTCGGGGGTCAGAAGTTCCTGTTCCGGCACCCTGCCGGGACGGGGATTGACCCCCGGAGCCATCTCCATCGACTCCACCGCCTCCACTTCGACTCCATGATGGTTTGTGAGTAGTTCCCCCATGGACTACGGGTTCTTGGCTGTAGCTAGTTGGTACTCTCTCTCCCATGTACTTCAATACAATGATCTCATGAGCTGCCTTACATGATTGGGATCCATATGATGTAATTCGTGTTGTGTTTGTTGGGATCCGATGAATTGTTACATTATGATCAGTCTATCTATCAAAGTTTGTGAAGTTATTGTTGCTGCAATCTTGTTATGTTTAATGCTTGTCACTAGTGCACGAGTGGCATGATCTTAGATTTAAGCTCTATAATTATTGCTTAGATTGTATCTACAAGTTGTTTGCACATGTCTCTGTCCGGAACCCGAGGCCCCGAAGTGACAGAAATTGGGATAACCGGAGGGGATGGCTTTGATATGAGGATCACATGTTTTCACCAAGTGTTAATGCTTTGCTCCGGTGCTCTATTAAAAGGAGTACCTTAATTACCAGTAGATTCCCTTGAGGCCCCGCTGCAAACGGGCTGGTAGGACAAAAGATGTTATGCAAGTTTCTCATTGCGAGCACGTATGACTATATATGGAAAACATGCCTATATAATTAATAATCTGGATATTCTAACTTAATGCTATTTCAATACTGTCAATTGCCCAACTGTAATTTGTTCACCCAACACTTGTTCTTGAGAGTTACCACTAGTGTAGATAGCTGGGAACCCCGGTCCTTCTGTCATCATCATTGCTCTAAAGTCAACAACGCACTTGAATATTTTCTGGTGCCATTGCCTCTGTGTTACTACCACTGCTGCTGTGTTACTGTTACTATTGCTCTCATATTACTGCTGCTTTCACATCACCCCTGTTACTAGTGCTTTTCCAGGTGCAGCTGAATTGACAACTCGGCTGTTAAGACTCATAAGTATTCTTTGTCTCCCCTTGTGTCGAATCAATAAATTTGGGTTTTACATCCATCGAAGACTGTTGCGATCCCCTATACTTGTGGGTTATCAGTCCACCACATCGAGATCGGAGTGCGAGTGAGGAACTTGTCCGGCGATCGTCCTCCGGGAGACGTTTCCAGCCTCCTTCGCGCCCCTACCGAATCTACAAAGGGGGTGCTTCGCATCCCCGGTGTCCGTCCTTCTAGACACGACATCTGGCGCGCCAGGTAGGGGCGCAAGCGCTGGATTCGTTTGGATCTCAAGCTACACCGAGTTCCTCCTTGTCAAGATCTACTTCATGTTCTTCTTCAGTGGATGCGCTTTCCATCTCGAGCTCTTCTTCCTACTGCCCAAGAACTACGACCAAGATCTTCGCCCGGTGACGAGATCAGCCCTCGGAGACTACATCGAGCCGAAGCTCTCATCATTCGAGACTCGAGCGCCCAGTTCGCCTCGCCCTTCTTGGTGCGCCTCGAAGGCCAACAAGACGCTCGAACATGGCTCGGAAGAGAAAGGGGAACACGTCCATGGAACTCTTACGACATCCTGGCCTTCGTTATATCTTCAAAGGATCTTCTCCTCCACCAACAGAAGGCCGAGCTTTTGGAATCAAGTTCGTCCCACCGGTTGATCGCGCTAGCCCTTTAGTCGGCAAAGATGGATCCGAGGAGCTCGCCCCGGATGCCGAGTCTGACCCTTTCCCACTAGAACAAGGGGGCTCCGTGGAGACTCACCCGACAACGCAGCCCGTTGAGCCGCTCCCTTCAAACTGGGGCTCTGTTCAGATCAAGGAAGGAGACTCACCAGTCCCTCCTAAAAGAAATGGCAAGCCGACAGTTCAGGAATGATAAGTGCCTCATGAGCAACTGAGGAGAGTGCTACACCTGTGGAGAGCTCAGACACCTTAGCCGAGAATGCCTTTTCAAACCAGCACGGAAGGCCAAGTCAGTCTCCCGGGTATCCGAGAAAGGAAAGTCATCTCGGGCTTCCTCCGACGCCTCCACGCAGACATATGGCTCCCCGGGAAGCGGCCTGCCGACCTTCTGGCAGCCCGCTCAAAGCACCGCCCCCGTACGGGATTCTGCCCCGGGAAGCATCTCGGACGGACAGTGGGAACTCCCCGGGCGCATGGTCACCATTCAGATTGGACTAGAAGCGTCTCCCTAGAAGTATTGGATTTCTCGATGGATGGCCTCAGAGGAAACTAAGCCTGATGCCTCTACAACTGTGGACCCGCCACCTGTGCCCCATCAATAAAAATGAGATTAGTTTTCGCATCTCAAGCCTGAGTCGCTGGGTTAAAATGGATTTTTCAGATAGGTCCCTGGACCGACATCTCCATTACGTCAGTAAGTATTTCCGGGTCTTCTCGCCGGAAGGATTTTTATATCTGGAAAAGGAACCCAGAGGTCTCTGGACCGACGTCTCCATTACGTCAGCAAGTGTTTCCGGGTCTTCTCGCCGGAAGGTTTTCTATGTCTGGAGAAGAAGTTCAGAGGTCTCCGGACCGACGTCTCCAGTACGTCAGCAAGTATTTCCGGTCTTCTCGCCGGAAGCATTTCTATATCTGGAGAAGAAGTCCAGAGGTCTCCAGACCGGCGTCTTCACTACGCCAGCAGGTTGCCGGATCGTCCGAGTGGCGAACTCCGAGTATTGGAAGAAAAATGAAGGTCCCTAGACCGGCGTCTTCACTACGTCAGCAAGCTAGCCGGTTCACCCTTGTAGTGGTCTCCGGGTTCCTGGGGAACAAAAATGGTCCCAGGACCGGCTCCGGCCAGTAACGTCCGTGCCTTGGATGGCACTACGGGTCAGACCCGGGAATCGGCTATCTCGGCTCAAGGCTCTGTTTCCTGTCGTATTGGGCAGACAGAAAAGAATTGCGCCCGAAATACGGCGTAGAAGAGCCGCCTCGGCGGCAGCGCGACCAAATACCGAGATAGCCGGACGATTCTACAAATCGAGCTAAGTGCCTTCACCTTACTTGTTTTGTCTCTTTATACTTTGGTTAAAGCGAGTGCGGGCGTAAACCTGGGGCAGCGCCTTCCCGGGCACCGCTGTCCCTTTCCCTTTGGAAGCGGGGTCTTGGGCTGAGGATTGTGCGGTCAGGAACGATGGTTCTTTTGGGGGGTTGCGCCTTGTGTCGGCCCGCCGGATAATCCGGGGGTACACGGCTGGATAGCGCTCTGGCCGGAAAAACCTTCCCGAGAGCGTAAAGCCTCCACGGGTATAATGCAGACAATTCAATGCAAGGAAAGGCTACATACGGTCAAAAGCATTGAAAGTTAAGTTTTCCCTCAGGCGATACATAAAAACGCAGTTCATCACACCGGGTGTTGCCTTTTCTTGATTACAGGGGGCTCGACGGCTTACAAGTCGCCTTCACGGGAGAAGCGCTCCATGATCCTCCTCACCTCGGCAGACGCTCTCGGCGAGTGTTCGGCGTCAGGAGAGACGTGATCCATCTCTTTGAGCAAAAAGAGCTGCGGGTGACGCTGCCGGAGAGCCGCCACCAGAAAAGTCACTACCTGCCGGGCAGCCCTCTCCCAAGCCAGGCAGGCGGCTTCGCTCGCTTGGGAACGGAGCCCTCCCAGGAGATCCGCGACGCCCTCCAGGAAGGAAGGATAGCCTCTGAAAGATCTTGAGAAACTCCCTAGAGCAACGGGAGGTTGGGTCACCCGTAAGGCCACCAGCTCCCCAGAAATCCTCCTCGCAGCGGCGCTCATGGCGGGCAGAAGGCCCAGCATTTCGCGCTTGGAAATCGCCATCTTGTCTCGATCCTCCGTGGCTCTCTTCAGCTGCTCGCCTGCCTCCTCCTGGCGAGCTTGGGCAGCCTGCGCTGCCGCTCTGGAAGCTTCGGCGGCCTCCCTCGCTTCGGCCAGCGCAGCGTCTCTCTCCTCGCGCTCGCGGGCCCAAAGAGCGCCGGCTTGCTCGAGTCTCCCGTCGCGCTCGGAGGCGGCAGCCCTTAGCTCGACAACCTCCCGCGCCAAACCGTCGGCACGGTCCCTCTGCCGCGTCCAATCGCCGCGGACCCTCTGGTAGTCCCTGAGGGCCTGATCCCGGCTCCTTTTCTTGTCCCCCAGTTCCCGCTTCAACTGGGAGACCTGCCCGGAAAGCAAGTCCACTTGCTGCCTCAATCCCCTACTCTCCTGTTGGGCCATGTCCTCGGCAAGGGCCAGGCTCCGTTCCAGGCGGGCTGCACCCTGCTCCACTTCCCGCGGAGCAGGAGTTCTCCTCCCGGCTTTCACTCTCGGACTCCGCCAGCGCAAGCGCCCGAGCATTCAGCTCTTGCTCGCGCCCTCGGACGCGCAGCTCCCGGGCATTCAGCAGCTCGTCCTGCACGACCTTCCTGCGCTCTCGGGCCCCGAGAGCTTCCAACTCGGCTGCCAGCCGCCTCTCCAACGCTCTCAGCTCGCCCTCGCGGCTCGCCTCCGAGGCTGCCAGCAAGCGCAACTGCGCCTCCGCAAACACCAGAAGTTTCCCCAGGCCGGCGAACAGCCTGGGAGTGCTGGCGCTGACGCCGATCTCTTGACGACCGCTTAGGGGGACTCCACTTCCGCCCGTGACCTCGACCCGGGAGGGAGCGCCCGATCTGGAGCGGTCCGGGCCTGATCCTTCCCGGGAATCTACGCCGCGCACTCTGATACGTCCATTTTGCATCACTATTTTATATCATAATTTACTGTTATTCATTGATATATTTCATATTTCGAGATGATACTTATGTTATTTCATCTATTTTGCATGTTTGATGATTGTTGGGGGATGAATCACCGGAGTGTGGAATCTGATGGAAAAAGCACCGTCAAGATACAATATTTGCAGAGTTCGGAAAAAAATGGAGAATACCAAAAGCCTTAAAGTTCCAGATCATGAAGGAGGCCGAAAGGGGGAGCAAGATGGGCCACAGAGGGCCCACCTCAATGGGTGGCGCGGCTCCCTCTCCTGCCGCGCCGCCACATGAGGTGGCCGCCCTGGCCCACCTCTGACATCGCCACTTCGCGTACTTGACCCCCCAGAAAACCTAAGGCACGGGGGTTAGACGAGAAACAGAGCCGCTGCCTCCACGAGGCGGAAACCACCGAAAGAGAAAAGCTCTCCGGCAGGCTGCGAAGCCGCCGGGGAAATCCCCTCCCGGAGGGGGGAAATTGTCGCCATCGTCACCGTCATCGAGCTGCACTTCATCAGGATCATCATCACCATCATCTCCACCGCCGACACCGTCATCTCCACCGCTCCGCTCCGTTCCCGCTGTAACATCTATGGGTGAATCTTGTGCATTTGATAGCGGAAACTCTCCCGGTGTTGATTACTATTGTTATTGATGCTATTGGGTGGAACCGTTCAATTAAGGTTTATGTTCAGATTGTTACCCATCATTATATCACCTCTGATCATGATCGAAATGATGTGCTGTGAGTAGTTCGTTTAGTTTTTGAGGACATGGGAGAAGTCTAGATGTTTGTAGTGAACTATGTTGAGTAATATTTAATGGTTTGATATTTAAGTTGTGGTGTTATTCTTCTAGTGGTGTCATGTGAACGTCGACTACATGACACTTCACCTTTATGGGCCTAGGGGAATGCTTTGTGTATTCGATTATCAATTGTGGGGTTGCCGGAGTGACAGAAACCTAAACCCCCGTTGGTATTTCGATGCATGAGGGATAGCAGGATCTCAGAGCTTAAGGCCGTGGTTAGATTTATCTTAATTACTTTCTTGTATTTGCGGATGCTTGCAAGGGGTATACAGGAAGGGCGGTGCATTAGCATAGGTTCACCCACATGACACTTATCAAAACACTAAAGATTAATCATCTATATGTAGCGAAAGCACTAGACATAAATCCTGTGTGTCCTCAGGAACGTTTGGTCATCATAAGTAAACAAACCGGCTTGTCCTTTTCTCTAAAAAGGATTGGGCCACTCGCTGCAATTATTATTGCCGCGCTCTATTTACTCGCACTTTATTTATCTGTTATATCAAAAACTCCTAGAAACTTGTCTGCTAGTGTTTAGAGTGAAATCCTCATCAAAACAGCTTGTCAGCACCTTCTGCTCCTCGTTGGGTTCGACACTCTTATTTATCGAAAGTACTACGATACACCCACTATACTTGTGGGTCATCAAGACTATTTTCTGCCGCCGTTGCCAGGAAGTGAAGCGCTATTGGTAAGTGGAATTGGTAAGGAAAACTTTAGCTGCAAGTGCTGTTTTTATTTCTGTCTCCTGTTTGGGAAAGCTTCTACCACTGCTGAGGTAGAAAATGAGGCGCCACCTGATGGAATACTGCCATTTAAAATACCTATGAAAATTATTAATCGTGTTATGGATAACCGCTATGAAGGGGATGGAACTGTCCACCCCGGTGATCATTTATTGTTTCTACATGAATTATGCGAGTTGTTCAAGTGTGCAGGTATTAAAATGGACCAAGTTAGGAAGAAATTATTCTCCATATGACTTGCTGGGAGAGATGCGCATTGGTATAAATTGCTGAAGAACAGGAGTTCTCTTGGATGGGAGGAAATTGTACCTCTCTTTTACTCCAAATTTTATCCACCAAGTGAGATTCACCAAGATCGGAATTCTATATATAATTTCTGGCCTCACGATGGAGAAAGTATTGCCCAAGCTTGGGGGAGATTGAAGTCACTAATGCTCAAATGCCCCATTCATGAGCTTCCTGGTAATATTATTGTTGATAACTTCTATGCAAGACTCTCTTTTGAAGATAAAACATTATTGGATACCTCTTGTGCTGGATCATTCACTCGTAATAAAGAGGAGTTTAAATGGGATCTTCTTGGTCGTATTGAAGAAAATACTGAAACATGGGAGAACGACAAAGGTAGGGAGTCAGGTATAAAATATGACTTCGACTGCATTAAAACTTTCATGAATACTGATGCATTTCGAAATATTAATAATACTTATGGTCTTGACTCTCAAGTTGTTGCAAATTATTATAAATCATTTGCTGCTTATTTTGGTTTGCCCAAGGAGGGGTTTGAAAAATATCATGAACCTTATAAAGATAAATCTATTGCTCCTATAACTAAAAGCATTAAAGTTCATACTGTTTATCATATTATTCCTGAGCCTTATATTGAAAGAATTCCTTTTCCTGTTAAAGTGAAAGAACATTCTGTTATGGCTAGTGTTGTTAACAAGAGTGAAAAGAAAGCTATAAAACCTGATGAACAAATTAAAATTGAAACACATGCGGCTATAGTTAAAGATCTTGTTACTAAAATTTTTGGAGATGAGTATATTATATTTTGCGAAGATGCTTCTAATATTGTTTCTCATCCTAAAAGATCAAAGAAAACTAGTGTTCCTGTGTTATCTGTTAAAATTGGTGATCATTGCTATTATGGTTTATGTGATATTGGTGCAAGTTCAAGTGTTATTCCTTATGAGCTCTATAGAGAAATTATGCATGAGATTGGTTCTTGTGAAGTTGAAGAAATTGATGTGGTTATTCAACTTGCTAATAGAGAAACTATCTCTCCGATTGGTATTGTTAGAGATGTTGAAGTTTTATGTGGTAAGATTAAATATCCTGCTGATTTTCTCGTATTTGGTGCTGCTGCTAGTAAGTCTTGTCCTATCATTTTTGGTAGACCTTTTCTAAATACTTGTGGTGCTGTTATAGATTGTAAGAAAGAGAAAATCCTTACTAAATTCGCTGGTGATTCATATGAATTCAATTTTTCGAAATGTGCTAAAACTCCTTATGAAACCGAATGGCCTAATGAGGATTTTAGAGTAGAACAACTTGCTTCTATTGCTCTTGCTCCTAATAATTTTATGCAACAATTTATGGAAGATCATGAAAGTGAAGTTTTTATGGAAGAAAGGAATGAACTAGAAGATTCCTCCGTCAATCTATTCTTAAACATAATTTAAAAGTGGAAGACTTGGGTAAAACACTTCCACCTAAAGAGGATCATGTCTTTGATTTAAAACCCTTGCCTGATAATCTTAAGTATGCTCATCTTGATGATAAAAAAATATATCCTGTTATTATTAGTGCTAACCTTTCAGGAATAGAAGAGGAAAGATTATTGGAAGTATTGAAGAAACACCGAGGAGCCATGGGTTATACTTTGGATGATTTAAAAGGGATTTCTCCTACTATATGTCAACATTCTATTAATATGGAGCCCGATGCAAAGCCAGTTGTTGAACATCAACGCTGTTTAATACCCAAGATGAAGAAAGTGGTAAGAAATGAGGTATTAAAACTTCTATATGCTGGTATTATTTATCCTATTGCTGATAGTAGATGGGTTAGTCCTGTGCACTGTGTCCCTAAGAAAGGTGGAATTACTGTTGTGCCTAACGAAAATGATGAGCTTATTCCTCAAAGAGTAGTTGTTGGGTATAGAATGTGCATTGATTTTAGAAAGGTTAATAAAGTTACTAAGAAAGATCATTATCCATTACCCTTTATTGATCAAATGTTAGAAAGATTAGCCAATACAACTCACTTTTGCTTTCTTGATGGTTATTCTGGTTTCTCTCAAATTGCTGTTAAAACTCAAGATCAAGAGAAAACCACATTTACTAGTCCTTATGGTACTTATGCTTATAGACGTATAACTTTTGGTTTATGTAATGCTCCTGCTACTTTTCAAAGATGCATGTCTGCTATCTTTCATGGTTTTTGTGAGGAAATTGTGGAGGTGTGTTCATGGACGATTTCTCCGTCTATGGTACTTCTTTTGATAATTGCTTGCACAACCTTGATAAAGTTTTGCAGAGATGTGAAGAAACCAATCTTGTTCTTAATTGGGAGAAATGCCACTTTATGGTTAATGAAGGAATTGTCCTTGGACATAAAATTTCTGAAAGAGGTATTGAAGTTGATAGAGCTAAAGTGGAGGCAATTGAGAAAATGCCTTGCCCCAGAGATGTTAAAGGTATTCGTAGTATTTTTGGTCATGCTGGTTTCTACAGAAGGTTTATTAAAGATTTTGCTATGGTATCAAAGCCTCTTACTAATCTCTTGCAAAAAGATGTACCATTTGTTTTTGATGATGATTGTAAGGAAGCTTTTGAAACTCTTAAGAAGGCTTTAATTACTGCTCCTGTTGTTCAACCACCTGATTGGAATTTACCACTTGAAATTATGTGTGATGCTAGTGATTTTGCTGTTGGTGTTGTTCTTGGACAAAGAATTGATAAGAAGTTAAATGTTATTCATTATGCTAGTAAAACTCTTGATTCTGCTCAAAAGAATTATGCTACTACTGAAAAAGAATTTCTAGCTGTTGTATTTGCTTGTGATAAATTTAGACAATATATTGTTGATTCTAAACTGATCATGCTGCAATTAGATATCTTATGAGATGGGTATTACTTTTGCAAAGTCTAGGCTTATTAGATGGGTATTACTTTTGCAAGAATTCGATTTTGTCGGCCCAATGAGGACCGGGGTGTGCATAGCCCACTCCCTACAGGCCTCGCCCGCGACAGATTCGTCGAAACGACTAAGGACCAAGCTACCGCTTGGAGAGACCCTCGAGAGGCATCTCCTCTTGAGGGCCTGAAGAGGAAGTCAGGGCCTGAAGAGCACCCCGCGCTTCAAGAGGCTCCCCGAGGCTCAACCCGCCTGGAGAGGGGTCAGCAGGAAACCTCCCCACAGGCCACCGCGGCCCTGTGGAGACACTTCGCGGCTAAGCAAGCGCTGCGGGGCGCACATGGCCCCTGCAGCAGCCGCAGGGTGACGCGAGCATCCCAGCTGCCATTCTGATGATAAAGGAGTCAACAAAGCCGCGCCGCCTGCGCCAGGACAGCTAGGACTTTCCTCTTTGGTGATAAAGCGGCTGGACGGCGCAACGCTCCAAGAAGATCGTCATCGTGGGCTCCACCACGACCTCTGCCGCGCCTGCGAGCCGCTCTGCACCGTCTGCAGCCTGTCGGCCACGGCGCGCAACTTTAGCACGGATGGACCGCGTCCATGGACGGATGAGACGCCGTGGACTCCCGCTCCTCCGCGCCACCGACATGTGGGAACCCACCAGCACGAGGATGCAGCCCGGGGCGCCTATAAAAGGAGCAGGAGCTCCACCATAGAAGGGGATCGATCTCCAGTCGGCTGATAGCTTCCTAGACCGAGGGAGCATTAGCCAAACGCATAGAATAGCCAACTGCTGGAGGAGGAAGACGACCATTGTGTCCCTCTCCAAGCACCAAACTGCCTCAAGAGAGCCCTCGGCAAGCTCATTGTTCTGTAACTTCCACAGTGCAATACAGACAAGCAGGTGTAGCGGTTTTACCTCCTCCTGAGGGCCGTGAACCTGGGTACGGGCTGGTGTCCATCTCTGGCGTGATAGTCCCTCTCCAGGCCCGGCGAGCATCGTCGTCGTGCCTCTCGAGGATCGTTCGACCTCCGCGTTCAGTCCCCCCTTCGAACCTCTCTCAGGGTGTGGCTACCCCTGTTCCGTGGGAGTCACTCTCCGACATTTGGCGCGCCAGGTAGGGGACTGAGGCACGTCTTCGACCTCCGAACTCCGCGCCATGACGGACACCCGCGCGACGCGCGCCAACCGGCGTGCCTCCGAGAGAGCTCACACCGAGCCCGGCACTGCTCCCACCCGTGGCCGCCGTGGTCGCCCTCGCGCGGCTGAGCGCGCTGGCACTGGCCCGCGCGTGGAAGAGCCAGAGAGCGAGGAACACCGCGGCGGAGACCAGCGCGACGACGAGGACCTCTCTGAGCTCCGTGAGGACGCTGAGTCCTCGCACCCGTCCCGGCGCCAGAGCGTGTCCACGCGGGAGCACCACGAGCCCGCCCCGCACACCGCGCTGCTCATGGCCCAGGAGCTCCTCCGCTACCGGCCAAGTGCCGAGGCACACGACCAGTGGTTGGACCGCCTCCACCACCTCGTCGACATCGCAACCACGCGTCCTGCTCCGTCGCGCTCCATCGTACCCTCTGGCCCTGCAGGGGCGGCCGCACCAGGTGCGCCCCCACCGCCGCCAGGACCGCCTCCGGCCTCGTCAAGGGAGACTCCCAGCTGCTCGTCAACTTCTCCAACAAGAGCTACACGCCAAAAGACGACCACATGGCCGCATACCTTGAAGAGGTCCGCAAGCTCGAGAAGCACTTCAGGGGCATGGAGCTCATGCACATTCCGAGGAAGGAAAACCAAGAGGCTGACGACATCGCCAAGCGAGCCTCGCAGAGGCAACCCCAGCAGGCCGGCGTCTTTGAAGAGAGGCTCGCCAAGGCATCCATCAAGCAGCCTCGAGAGACCACAGCCGCAAGCGCAGACGAAGCGC
Organism: Poa annua; assembly: GCA_026929855.1. Lineage (NCBI taxonomy): Eukaryota > Viridiplantae > Streptophyta > Magnoliopsida > Poales > Poaceae > Poa > Poa annua. The sequence continues at coordinate 21,778,991 of CM049439.1, read as the reverse complement.
TCCCACCGCCTCCTGAGTCTGGGGCACCCGATTGCGGTCCCAGCACAGGGGAGCGGCTGTTGCTGACGGCAACACACCAGACCTCAGGCTGGATTGATGAGCTCAAGGACTACTTGGTGAAAGGAATCCTCCCTGAAGAAGATGCTGACGCAGAGCGAATTGCTCGACAGGCGAAATCCTACTGCATCCTCGAGGGAAACCTCTACCGCAGGCGCCCAAATGGTATCGCGCTCAAGTGCGTCCCTCCTGAGGAAGGCCGAGAGCTGATCAAGGACGTCCACAGCGGGGAGTGCGGCCACCACTCGTGTGCGCACACCCTCACAGGCAAGGTCTTCATGAGCGGCTTCTACTGGCCTCAAGTGCTTCAAGATGCGGTCGCCATTGTGCAAACCTGCGACGCCTGCCAATTCCACGCCAAGCAAATTCATCAGCCGGCGTTGGGGCTTCAAACCATCCCGCTCTCCTGGCCGTTTGCGGTCTGGGGGCTGGACATCTTGGGCCCCTTCCCAAGGTCGCAGGGGGGCTATCGCTTCCTCTTCGTGGCCATCGACAAGTTCACCAAGTGGACCGTAGTTGAGCCAGTGCGCACAATACCGGCTGGGGCCGCGGTGAAATTCATCAGGAGCATGGTCTGCCGCTTCGGCGTGCCCAACCGCATCATCACCGACAATGGCTCGCAGTTCACCAGCGGCATCTTCCGAGCCTACTGCGACAAGCTCGGCGTCAAGGTCTGCTTCGCCTCGGTGGCTCACCCACGCAGCAACGGTCAAGCCGAACGAGCAAACGCAGAAGTCCTCAAGGGCCTCAAGACCAGAAGCTTCAACATCCTCAAGGGCCACGGCAAGGGCTGGATCGACGAGCTCCCTTCAGTGCTCTGGTCCATACGCACAACTTCCTCAAGGCCTACAGGCGAAACGCCCTTCACCCTGGTCTACGGAGCTGAGGCAGTCCTCCCCGCAGAAATCAAGCATGGATCACCACGGGTCCTTGCCTTCAATGAGGACATCCAAGAGGGCCTCCACAACGACGACCTGCTGTTCCTCGAGGGACTGCGCCGTCAGGCCGCCCTGAGAGCGGCAGGGTACCAGCAAGACCTGCGACGCTACCACAGCCACCATGTGCGCTCACGCACCCTTGAGGCGGGCGACCTCGTCCTCAGGCGAATTCTCTCCAGGGAAGGCCTCCACAAGCTCTCGCCGATGTGGGAAGGTCCCTACAGGGTCTCCCACGTCGCCAGGCCTGGCGCAGTACGCCTCGAGACCGAAGACGGCGTCCCCGTCAAGAACCCGTGGAACATCGCGCACCTGCGCAAGTTCTACCCGTGATCATTGTCACGCCCGTGATCATTGTCACATCAAGACATCTGGCTGAAGAGTCAGCTTACGGCTCCACCTCCAAGCATTTTTTGTCTCTAGAGGTTAAAAAAGCTCACGGCATAAACCTCCAAGCCCCAAAGGCTTCTCTCGAGGGTCAACCCTCCGAGCTCTCCATGTAACGAGCCGCCTCAGGCCGTTGAGGGTCTCTGCCACTAATGGGTGGTCCTCATGCCTCGACATGGTCAAATACATTAACTTGGCAACTCCAAGCATAATGAAACAATTTCGTTCCTAAGTGAACAATGCGCTACGGCGCCACTATGTAATATTTTGGTGGTGAGTTTATTCCAGCACTATTTTCTTTGTTGAAAATGGGCGCTTATATCTCTCCACATGCGCACCTCGCGAGCGGGGGCTGAGTACGGTGCCAGTGCCTCAAATGACACACCAGCAGCACTGCAAAACCCAAGGATCCGAGCTCTGGCTGGAGGGCAAGCTCCCACAAACACGCCATCTCTACAAAGGACCTTGGTACTCTCTCTCCTCGCAAGGAACGCCTGAGGGGACCTATAAGCGCGCATTAGTCCCTAGTACCGTGCACAAGCGTTTGGGTTTGCCCCTCTAACATCTACAGAGAACAAGCGTCTCTACAAGCCTGAGGAGGCGGCAGAGCAAAACCCTTGAATAAGACCTCCTCGCCAGGCTAAAAAACCTCTACAGGGCAAAAGCCTCGAGAAGCTAAGTCCCACACTCGTAACTCGAGAGTTTTTTCTCCCCAAGCGCACGTTTGCCCCTCGAGCGATTTCATTCTCCCTTGTGCTTCATGGGCTACTCGCACGTCTAAGGGGGGCACTTGAGCATCGCGACTCAGGGCTCTTACCTCTCCAAGCCTTAAACTCCCCCCGGCCTTGCTGAGTCATTGCTCTAGCATACCGCAGTGGCGGAGTCATAGCGCGAAGAGATGGGACCTAACGACGCAGAGAAAACATAGACAGGAAAATAAGGCAGAAAGGGCCTCTCGAGAGGCACACAAGTTAACATCAAGCACTCAAGGAATATATTACATGCCCAAAATGCATAGTGTCTAAACACAAAACTGTTTCAGATACAGGCGATCAAAGGCGCAATGAATCAAGGGCTCAGGCGGAGTCCGCGCCAGCATGCTCCTCCTCCTCAGCGTCTTCCTCCTCAGCAAGGGCGGCCTCCTCCTCGCTGTCCTCCGCAGCCACCTCTGCGCGCTTGAAGCGGTTGCAGAAGGTCTCGACCTGCTCGTGGAGGGAGTTGGAGACCCGCAAGGCCTCCTCGCCCGTGCGCTCCTCGGTCACCGTGGCGAGGTTGAAGGCGGGCGTGAGGAGCCGAAGGTTGGTGAAGATGCGGTCAACAACCACCCCGAGGAGCTGGCGGCTCTCGACCTCGATCACCTCGCGGAGGTCGGCGACGGGGCTCTCGAGGGCCGTGAAGAGCTGGTCGAAGTAGACCAGGTACATGGCAGCATCGCCACGGCCGCGAACCTCAGCGTGCGGCGCCTCCGCGCCAAGCTGAGGTGCAAGCTCGTTGCCCCTGGCCACCAGCGCCTGGAACATACGCTCCCGCTGCTTCGTGAGCACGCGAGCCGCCTGCGCGGTGTCCACAGCCTCCGTCACCTGCTTGGCCGCTGAGCCCGCCTGCCCCTCCACGTCCTTGACGAGGGCGTCCAGTTCCAGGACAGCTGCCCTGCGACCATCCTCCGCCTGGCGATAGGCCTCCTTGGCGCGCTGGAGGCGGGCCTCGAGCTTGGAGTTGGCCTTCTCGAGCTCCGCGATCCGCTTGGCATCGGTAGCATGCTTGGCCTTGAAGCGGTCCTCCTGCTTCTTGGCCTTGTCGCGGTACTCCTTGGAGGTGGTCCGCCTGAACTCCTTCTCGCGCTCCGCGAGGGCCGCCTCCGCCTCCTTCTTCTTCTCGGCAAACCGCTGCTGGAAGCGCTCCAGGGTTTGCTTCTGGGCGGTGACGTTCTCGTCGTGCCTCTGGAGCGCCTGAGCCAGGTCCCCCTCGCGCGCCTCAGGCTCTTCGCGCTTGGTGGCAAGCTCGCCCTCCGCCTGGAGCCGCTGCTCGTCGCGCTGCAGCACGTCCTGCTCCCTGGAGGCCAGCAGCCGCTCGCGCTCGGCAAGGCTCCTGCGGTCCCCCTCCAGAGTCTCCTGCGCGACCCGATGGGCGGAAAGGAGCTGGGACTCTAGCTGGGCCAGCTCGCGACGTTTCTGCGCCAGCGAGCCCTCCATAGCTTCGCGCTTGGCCTTCACCTCGGCGAGGAGATCGGCGGCCGCGTTGCGCTCGTCCTGGAGAGGGGCAAGGAGCTCGTCAGCGTCACGGATGGCCCCCTCGCGGACCTCCTTGGCGAAGCGGACGGCCTCCTCACGTGCGGCCTGGAGGGCCAGATCCTCCTGGCGGCGGGCCTCGACCGCGGCGTGGAAGCGCGCCCACGCCCCCGCAAGCTCGTCGCGCTGCTGGGTGAGCTGAGCGTCCTCGAGGGCAAGTTGCGCCTCCAAGCCCTCCAGGGACTCCCTCACGACGCGGAAGGCGACCTCACGGTGCCCGTTGCTCCAGTCCCAGCCACCAAGGAGCAGGTCGCGGCATGAGGAGGTGCCTGCCGCTGCGCCGGGCCTGGAGAACTGAGCCTCTGGGCGTGCCTGGGGGCTAGACCACGCCCCGTCTGTCGCGGCGCCCGAACTGGCCTCACCGACCTCGCCGCCCTGGCGCGTCACCTCTTGCGCCTCGCCCCCCGCTGCGGGGCATGGCGGAGACGAAGGAGCTCCCCCTGCAGATGAGCCCGCGCTTGGCGGGCCCTGGTCTGTCCCGGCCTCTGGCTGCGCGGGAGGCGTGGTCGCGCGAGGTGGAGTAGCCTCGCGGGCCGGAGTTGGCTCGCGCGGCGGCGTGGCCGCGCGGGGCGGGGTAGTGGCGCGAGGAGGGCTAGCAACCCGCTCCTCCTGCGCCTCCACCGCCATCGGCTCGGGGGGCGGCGCAGCTGCCTCCGCCTGAGGCACCGCTGTCCCGGCTAAAGGCCCAGCTGCCTCCGCTTGAGGCATCTCTTCGGTTGGGCCTGTGGAGGCCGTCTCCACAGGCCTCGCGGCCTCCTCAGCCACGACCTCAGCCGTGGCTTTCTTCACCTCTGCCGCCTTGCGAAGCTTGCGACGCTTCGCAGGCACAAGGTCGCTGGCAAGCACTAGGGAAAGATCTTCAGAAATAGGCGGAAAGAGAAAGAACAAGAATCGACCGGCTAAAAGCCTAAAACACTTACCCGGACTCCTTGGCGCCGGTGTCGACCCACGCCAAGCCTGGCGAGCGCCAGGAGGGCTTGGCCTTGGAACCTGACCCCTCCGGAGGCGCCTCGGCTTTCCTCTTGGAGGGGACGTCTGACGGCCTCGCCCCGGACCGATCCACCGCCGCCTTGGAGCGGGGCTCGCGACGCCCTGGCGAGGCCTCCTCGTTAGAGGCCTCCTCCTCGGCCTCCTCCTCCTCCGCGTGGCGCGAGGGCACCACCACGAAGGCGTCGTCGTCATCGCCTGACGAGATGTCGCAAATCTCGCCAGTAGGGGGCCCGGCCCTCGAAGAAGACTCCTCCCCTGCTGCGGCCTCCTCCTCGCCCGGCCCAGCTCCTGAGGCAGAGGGCGTCTCTGCCCCCTCCGCCTCATGCACCACCGGCACAGGCACCATTTTCCCCGCCGGGCCCGCCGGGGTGAACGAGGGCATCCCCTCCAGAATGGCCAGGCGCTCGGTCATGTTGTACTGGTGCAGAGGCCGCAGCGTGATAGGGAGCTCGTCCATGGCGGGCACCGCCGGGTTGATGAAGAGTGCGGACAGGACGTTGTCGACAGCGTCCTTGTCGTTGTCCTCACGGTGGAGCCGCATCTTGACCTGGGGGCCGGAGTACATCCACATGGGCATCGCGTGCGCCTGGAGTGGAGCGATGCGGCGCGTCGCGAAATCCGCGACAATGATCTGCCCCGTGAGGCCCTCCTCCCGAAGGTAGCTCAGGCGGCCCATCAACATTGCGTTCTGCGCGCCGCTAAAGGGGGCCTTGCCCCAGTTCGAGTTCTTCACGGGCGGCGCGTCAGGAACCTCGAGGAAGGCGCAGGGCTGCTCCACCCCGACGAAGAACCACCGCTGGCGGAAGTCGTCCACCTTCTTCGTCACCGAGGTGATGGCCTTGCCCTCGCTCCACGACATGGGGATGTAAACGCTCCCCATGCCATCCACGATGCGGAACCAGACGCATCCGGAGCGCTCATTCTTCGCCGTGTTCCGGAGCGCGTAGAAGCACCGGAAGAGGTCCACCGTGGGCTCCAGGCCCAGGTACGCCTCGCAGAGGTAGGCGAAGGTGGCGAGGATGAGCACGGAGTTGGGGTGGAGGTGCAGCAGCTGGATCTGGTAGAAGGCCAGCACCCCCTCCAGGAACGGAGAGAATGGCGGCACCAGCCCCGCAGCGACACAGTGCTGGAAGACGGGGAAAAACCCTCGCGGGCGTTTCCCGTGCGCCGCGGCCTTGAGCGCGGTGGCGCCATGCTCGTTGGTCCGGTCCGCCACCAGGAAGCGGACCTTGTCGAGGGCCTTGTCGTTGACGCGCACCCCTAGCAACGCCGCGCCGTGCGCGGCCTCGGCAGGCGCCGCCTGCGAAGAAGACCCCGCGGCCGCCTTGCCCTTGTTCTTGGCCGGACTCATCGTCGGAGAAGAGGTGAGCGCGGCGCGGGGAGAAACTGGAGGAGAAAAGAGAAGAGCGCGCCGGAGAGCAGGAGCGGAGAGCTCGGGGCGGATGACTTCTGCGAGAGAGAATGGAAGCAGTAACGGCTCCCTGCTCCGGCGCGAAGGCTTTATGTCCCGTCGAGGAGCAGTTACCGGGGCGTGGTGGGGCCCCCCACGACGCACGCCCCAGATCGTGCGCAACCGTTACTCGCCAGAGTGACGCGTGGCTCGGCCCGGCCGGACACTTTGGGCCCACGACGCTTCGGCTGCGGTCATGGGCTCAGCCGTGCCCATCGCGGGCCCGGGGGCTACTGTCGGCCCAATAAGGACCGGGGTGTGCATAGCCCACTCCCTACAGGCCTCGCCCGCGAACGGATTCGTCAAAACGACTAAGGACCAAGCTACCGCTTGGAGAGACCCTCGAGAGGCATCTCCTCTTGAGGGCCTGAAGAGGAACTCAGGGCCTGAAGAGGACCCCGCGCTTCAAGAGACTCCCCAAGGCTCGACACGCCTGGAGAGAGGTCAGCGGGAAACCTCCCCACAGGCCACCGCGGCCCTGTGGAGACACTTCGCGGCTAAGCAAGCGCTGCAGGGCGCACATGGCCCCTGCAGCAGCCGCAGGGTGACGCGAGCATCCCAGCTGCCATTCTGATGATAAAGGAGTCAACAAAGCCGCGTCGCCTGCGCCAGGACAGCCAGGACTTTCCTCTTTGGTGATAAAGCGGCTGGACGGCGCAACGCTCCAAGAAGATCGTCATCGTGGGCACCACCACGACCTCTGCTGCGCCTGCGAGCCGCTCTGCACCGTCTGCAGCCTGTCGGCCACGGCGCGCAACTTTAGCACGGATGGACCGTGTCCATGGACGGATGAGCCGCGGTGGACTCCCGCTCCATCGCGCCACCGGCATGTGGGAGCCCACCAGCACGAGGATGGAGCCCGGGGCGCCTATAAAAGGAGCAGGAGCTCCACCATAGAGACGGATTGATCTCCAGTCGGCTGATTGCTTCCTAGACCGAGGGAGCCTTAGCCAAACGCATAGGATAGCCAACTGCTGGAGGAGGAAGACGACCATTGTGTCCCTCTCCAAGCACTAAACTGCCTCAAGAGAGCCCTCGGCAAGCTCATTGTCCTGTAACCTTCACAGTGCAATACAGACAAGCAGGAGTAGCGGTGTTACCTCCTCCTGAGGGCCGTGAACCTGGGTACGGGCCTATGTCCATCTCTGGCGTGATAGTTCCTCTCTAGGCTCGGCGAGCACCGTCGTCGTGCCTCTCGAGGATTGTTTGACCTCCGCGTTCAGTCCCCCCTTCGAACCTCTCTTCAGGGTGTGGCTACCCCTGTTCCGTGGGAGTCACTCTCCGACAAAAAGATTACATGATTTGAGTTCTTTAGATGAATGGAGAAGTGAAGCTTATGAAAATGCTAAACTTTTTAAACAAAAAGTTAAGAAATGGCATGATAGGAGAATTCTTAAGAGAGAGTTTCATGTTGGTGAGAAAGTTCTATTGTATAGCTCTCGTCTTAGATTCTTTGCAGGGAAATTACTCTCCAAGTGGGAAGGACCATATGTTATCGTGGAAGTGTTTCGTTCGGGTGCCATAAAAATTGCTTCACTTAAAGATGATTCTACACAAGTGGTAAATGGACAAAGACTCAAGCATAATATTTCTAGAGATTCCTATAATGAAGATGTTGATATTATTCAAGCAATTTCTCCGGAAGCTTTTATTAAGGAAAATATTTCTGAGTCTGCAGAAGCTGAATTGGAAAAGGTACAGTTTCGGTAAGAAAAAAGTTCGTGAATTTAATTTTGGGATATAAATTATTAATATTTAGAAAATATGGAAAAAATACGAGACCAAAACGAGCACGAGACGGTGTCCGAGGCGCCGCCATCAGGTGGTGGCGCAGGCCCCATGCTGGCCGCGCCACCACATGAGGTGGGAACCTCGGAGTCCGTCTCCTACCCGTTTTCGCCCTGTTGCCTTCCTTTTGTTGCATATGTTTTTGCTATATAATCTCCCGAGACCCCTGAGGTCTGTATATCGTGTTTTCGACGTGTTTTCCTTTCGAGCTGCTTCTGCCCAAATGTCGTCCCAGGGTTCCTGTTCTGAAGACTACGCGCTTCGTCGCCATCGTGAACTCCTCCAAGACCTTGACCAAGGATCTTTCATTGGATGGGCTGAGGAAGAAGAAGCGAAGGCTAGGCGCAAGGACATGGATGAAAGCGTCATAGAGGAAGTGAAGGAGATGACGTCAGCCAAAAGAGATCGCGCAAGGCAGAGGGGTGGCAAGCCCACCTTTGTGGGATCAATTAACCCTCAACGTGCTTTTTCTCATAACATGCAGGGAGCCATACCACCCGTTCCGGATCTTAGCTCTTTCCCAGATGTGGCCGACGCTCTGTGAGTCACCGACCAGTTTTGTGATCAGTACCGAGTCCTGAGGAGGGAAGTGGATATACTTCAAGAGGAGAACAACAGGCTTCGCAAGATGTTGGAGCGTTACCTTACTCCACTCCGAGTCGTCCCTCCATCACCACCGAAAGAGTAATTCGTCATCGGTATAGGCATCTCCCTTAGCTTGTTCCAAGCTTGGGGGGAGTGCCGCGGTATCACACCATTATCTTTCATCTTTTACCTTTTAGTAGTATCATATCATGAGTAGGGAAGTTATCTTATATGATGGTTTCCAATGTGGAAGTATCTCTCTTTTAGTTGGTTATCTATCTATGTATCCCTTGGTGTGAGTTGTCGTTATGGAATATTAATGAGAAGTGTTATCATTTACTTTCTGCACATTTATTTTAGTTTGCAACTTCTATCATATATGATTGATCTTGTTACTAGTATTGATATCACTTTGGGAACATATAGTAAATCTTTTGGTTTTGGCAAACTTAGCATTGGTCAGTAGCTACAATACTTTGAGATTTGAAAGGAGAAAAAGAATTACATGTAGCAATAGTATTCATTTATCTTTCTCACTTGTAGATGATAAGTTTAGTGTTCACAATTTAAAATTGTTTGTGCTCTCAAGTAAGAATTGCATGATTGTTCTTTACTACATGTATGTTTGTTTGTATCCTTCAACTCTTATGCTTGCTAACCAACCTTGCTAGCCAAAGACCTGTATCGAGAGGGAATGATTCTCATACATCCAAACCTTCAGCCAAAACCCTTGTCATTTGTGTCCATCATACCTACCTATTATGTGGTATTTTGCGCCACTCCAAGTAAATACTTCATGTGCTATCTTTATTCAAAACTACTATCCCTTATTTGTGTCAATGCTTATTAGCTCATGAGGAAATAATAGTTGATTTTGTTATCTTCCATGCTAATTAAGTAACCCATGACTTGCATGCTCCATCTGCTCGGCACTAATATTGCAAAGAGCTGGTTAGACCACTATAATATCAAAAGGCTTGAGAAAGTTAAAAATAGACACTCCTCCATGGTTTGAGATTGATTGGTGGGCACCCGAGGATTCGGTTAGCCATGGCTTGTGAAAGCAAAGGTTGGGAGGAGTGTCAAGTTATATAAATAAAGTGCATATATAAATGCGTGTTACTAAACAATTCGGAACCGCTCTCAACTTGCTTAGTATGGAAGATGACAAGAACTCTATTACCATTCGTTGACAACGACAAACACAACTCAAAAACTTATTCTTATGCTCTCTATATGATTTCAAAACCTATTAAAACTAAAAGCTCTAGCACATGCTTGTATCTCTGCTTCCCTCTGCGAAGGGCCTATCTTTTATTTTATGTTGAGTCAGTAAACCTATCTCCTTCTATCTTTAGCAATTATTTGAGTTGATTGTGATTCAACCATTTATACATGTATGTTGTTAATCATGTCTTTTATTCTTCCTTGTGTAGCACATTGTAGTTATCTAATAAATATGACCTTGGGAGTTAGCAACTAAAAAAGAGGGTTGTTATGTAGAATAAGCTCAATATGTTCATTGTTCTCTGACCAAGAACGAAGTTTGCCAACACCAACTATGGTTTTCTCTATGCACCTTATCGTGATTTGCCTTTACTTGTTACAAGTTGAGTTATATGAATAGAGTTATTATCTAAGATGACTAGTGTATTAATAGATGTGATGCTTCTTGTCCGTATATTGTTTATCGACACTTCACTCCATAAACCTGTGGTCATGTTTACTGAGCTCAGCTTTCGCTTGGGGACAAGCGAGGTCTAAGCTTGGGGGGAGTTGATACGTCCATTTTGCATCACTATTTTATATCATAATTTACTGTTATTCATTGATATATTTCATATTTGGAGATGATACTTATGTTATTTCATCTATTTTGCATGTTTGATGATTGTTGGAGGATGAATCACCGGAGTCTGGAATCTGATGGAAAAAGCACCGTCAAGATACAATATTTGCAAAGTTCAGAAAACAAAATGGAGAATAACAAAAGCCTTAAAGTTCCAGATCATGAAGGAGGCCGAAAGGGGGAGCAAGATGGGCCACAGGGGGCCCACCTCAATGGGTGTCGCGGCTCCCTCTCCTGCCGCGCCGCCACATGAGGTGGCCGCCCTGGCCCACCTCTGACATTGCCACTTCGCGTACTTGACCCCCCAGAAAACCTAAGGCACGGGGGTTAGACGAGAAACAGAGCCGCCGCCTCCACGAGGCGGAAACCACCGAGAGAGAAAAGCTCTCCGGCAGGCTGCGAAGCCGCCGGGGAAATCCCCTCCCGGAGGGGGGAAATCGTCGCCATCGTCACCGTCATCGAGCTGCACTTCATCGGGATCATCATCACCATCATCTCCACCGTCGACACCATCATCTCCACCAGTCCACTCCGTTCCCGCTCTAACATCTAGGGGTGAATCTTGTGCATTTGATAGGGGAAACTCTCCCGGTGTTGATTACTATTGTTATTGATGCTATTGGGTGGAACCGTTGAATTAAGGTTTATGTTCAGATTGTTACCCATCATTATATCACCTCTGATCATGATCCAAATGATGTGCTGTGAGTAGTTCGTTTAGTTCTTGAGGACATGGGAGAAGTCTAGATGTTAGTAGTGAACTATGTTGAGTAATATTTAATGGTTTGATATTTAAGTTGTGGTGTTATTCTTCTAGTGGTGTCATGTGAACGTCGACTACATGACACTTCACCTTTATGGGCCTAGGGGAATGCATTGTGTATTCGATTATCAATTGTGGGGTTGCCGGAGTGACAGAAACCTAAACCCCCGTTGGTATTTCGATGCATGAGGGATAGCAGGATCTCAGAGTTTAAGGTTGTGGTTAGATTTATCTTAATTACTATCTTGTATTTGCGGATGCTTGCAAGGAGTATAATCACAAGTATGTATTAGTCCTAGGAAGGGCGGTGCATTAGCATAGGTTCACCCACATGACACTTATCAAAACACTAAAGATTAATCATCTATATGTAGCGAAAGCACTAGACATAAATCCCGTGTGTCCTCAGGAACGTTTGGTCATCATAAGTAAACAAACCGGCTTGTCCTTTGCTCTAAAAAGGATTGGGCCACTCGCTGCAATTATTATTGCCGCGCTCTATTTACTCGCACTTTATTTATCTGCATTATCAAAAACTCCTAAAAACTTGTCTGCTAGTGTTTACAGTGAAATCCTCATCAAAACTGCTTGTCAGCACCTTCTGCTCCTCGTTGGGTTCGACACTCTTATTTATCGAAATTACTACGATACACCCCCTATACTTGTGGGTCATCATACTCCCCCGGGGGCTTCAGCGCCCCGCGCTTCGCTCGTCGAAGTCTCCGGGAGCGTCACCGTTGGCCTCACCGGGGACATGGCGAGCTCAGGAGCCAAGACGGACTCCTCGACGTCCCCGGCGCCCTCTCCTTGACCCGCACGGGCGCACTTGCTGGAAGTCTCCGGCGATTGGTCCCTGCACACAATTAAAAAATGGGAGATTCAAGACGGCGCCATGAGCTAACGAGCTCTCCCAGGGCGGGACTGACGAGAAAAGAGGCTTACCTTCTCCTTCTCCTTCTCCTAGGCCCGGAGAAGCTCCAGTTCCTGCCCGATAGATCTTCAAAGACACCCGGCGTCCGGGTGCCCGATCCGCGGTGCTCATCGCTGTCTTCCAGGGTGGGGAGGCTCATCGATGCCTGGGACTTCCCCTCGCGGACGACGAACCCGGCGAGGCCGGCCAATTCTCTGGAGGATGCCCCACCTCCCCAGCAAACGGCTCGGGGACCTCGTCGTCACTCTCCCCTTCGGAAGAGGCAAGCTCCTCGGGGGAGACGTCCCCTAGCGCCAGTCCCAGCCTCAGCAAGTCGTCGCCCAGCCGCCTTTGAACCGTGGGTTCCGGAGGAGGGTCAATCATCGTCGTGCCTTTCAGCCCATACGCGTTACTCGAGGGCATGGAGAGTATCACCTCGTCAGCTAGAGGGTCTTCGAACAAGGTCCGGATACCACCCGGGAGAGCCACCGATGCACGTGGCGAGAGCACCCCCAGGATATTCCTCCAGCTAGGTTCGGGAACCCGAAACCTGTGCGCAAGGCCGCTGCACCCCACCTGGTGGATCTTCCAGATTGAGCGGTCTGCATGCTGCAGCGGAGCAATCCCATGACCAAGGAAATCCGCCGCGATCATGGCACACGACACCCCCTGCTCGCGAAGGAAAGCAAACCTGGCGACCGCCGCGGACAAGGCTCCATCTTTGGGTCTCAGCCTTCTGGAATGTGCCAGACGCTAAGCCGGGTAAGCAGGAGTCTCCAGGTGAATGCTCGCCCCCGGCATCCGGATGAGGTACCAGTCTTTCCTCCATTCCCCAATGGGGCCGGCCGTGATCATCTCGGGGTACTGGTCCTCAACGCCATCCCGGGGATGGAAGGACACGCCCCCGGCTACCCACTTGGATTTGCCGAGGCGGGGAACGAAGAAGTGGCGGAACAAAGCCACGGACGGCTTGACCCCCACGAACGCCTCGCAGGCGTAGGCGAAGATGGCGAGGGTCCGCACCGCATTGGGATGCAAGTGCAGCATCATCAGGCAGTACGCCTCCAGGACGACCAAGAAGAAGTTGGAGAAGGGCGGAAGGAGTCCCATCATCGAAAAAATGTGGAAAGTGGCCACCGCACCTTCGTACTCGCCCCCATCTCCGGGGTGAACCACCACCTCCGCACCGCAGAAGCACGAGGCCAAAGTGCGGCGGACTTCGTCCCTGGCGGCTTCAGCAGAGAACCTGCACGGAGAGAAGAGCGCCCAAGCGACCCTCGGCGAGGCCGCCGCGGCCTGGCTCGCAGCGGAAGACCTCTTCGGCACCGCCCGGCGAGATCTCTTGGGAGCCATCAGTGGTCCGGTGGAATGGATCTAGGTTGCGGCGAAGAAGGCAAAGAGAGTGGGAGGAGTTCTTCGGGCAGACGAGAAGTGAAGATTCGGAGCTGATGGCAAAGGGGGGAGAATGGTGAAGGCTAGAAGGCGGCCGCTCGGGGAACCGCTAAGTCAAGGCCTGCAGGCCCCACACGTCACGTCGCGGCCCCATTACTCCGACTGGCGCGGGGATCGAGGGGGCGTGCCTACTTCGGCGCGACCCGACCGTTGATGCACGACCACGTCCGAAGCCCGCACGAATCGCAACGTGCGGCACGACGCGGCCACATCCCAGGTCCGCACAAGCCGCAACGGGCGGTACGACGCGATCACGCAAGACTCGGGGGCTCGCATCTACTTCGACATGGCGGGCCCCACCGACAACCACGCACCGGACCCACTTTGACCTTTTTGGCCATAGCCCCGGCAGCCTCAGAAGACCGAAGCCGCCGGGACCATAACCGGGGGCTACTATCGCAGCAGTGGAACACGGGGTTCCCCTAGCGGTGCCCAAGTGGGTCCAGCGCCTGTGGGCCCAACACCAAGACAAGCAAGGCCAAGGCTCAGCGCGAGGCTTGGCGGGTGCACCCCCGTCACCAGCATCCCTTCGGGGGCAAGGGACCCCGGGTCCCCTGCACCCCGGAACGGAGAGAAGACCCCGAGAGCGTGAGCTCCCGGCAGGACCGGGCTCCCTCCCGGGTGCAAGGCCGTACAAGGAGAAGATAAGGTTTCCACCACCCTCCAGAAGACGGTAGAAGACGCCAGAAGGCTTGGGAAGCAAGGCGCGGCCAGGGGACACCACCTACCCACTGTCAGCCCCTGCTCGCGGCTTTCTCCAAAGGTGGCAGAGATCCCACCAACCCGGCGACGGATACTTGGAGAAGAAGAGGCCACGTCGCCGTCTCCACCATGGAGAGGGGTTGCCTCCCACCAAAACCCCTCACGCTCCTCGCATGACCTCTGTGGGATCCCCTTCCCCTATAAAAGGAGGACCAAGGCCATGCCGAAGGAGGACGGACTCTAGAGGCAAGATAGCTTAGTAGGCAAGCAAGCTCCAGCCTGCCCAAGGAGGAAGACGACTTCCAAGCTAGGCTAGAGAGAGTGGAGAAGGGAAGGAAGGTGATCTCCTTCGGGCAAGGATCTTTCCTTCTCCTTCCTCCTAGACGAGCTACCCTGCCGGGTACCTCGACAAGCAACACCATTGTAGCCACACCATGGTCCGATCATCTATCCAGACATGCAGGAGTAGGGCTTTTAGCCTCCGGGCGGCCTGAACCTGGGTAGATCGTTGTGTGCTTTCCTTGTTCGTCCACCACGTCGAGATCGGAGTGCGAGTGAGGAACTTGTCCGGCGATCGTCCTCCGGAAGATGTTTCCAGCCTCCTTCGCGTCCCTACCGAATCTACAAAGGGGGTGCTTAGCATCCCCAGTGTCCGTCCTTCGAGACACGACACTCCCAATTAAGAACAAGATTAGTTTCTTCACATCTCTGCAAAACCTTATCAAGATTGTGCAAGCAATTATCAAAAGAAGTTTCATAGACAGAAAAATCGTCCATGAATATTTCCACAATTTCCTCACAAAAACCATGAAAGATAGCAGACATACATCTTTGAAAAGTAGCAGGAGCATTACATAAACCAAAGGGCATACGTCTATAAGCATAAGTACCGTAAGGACAAGTAAATGTGGTTTTCTCTTGATCTTGAGCTTTAACAGCAATTTGAAAGAAACCAGAATAACCATCAAGAAAGAAAAAATGAGTTTTATTAGTAATCTCTCCAGCTATCTCTCCAACATTTGATCAATAAAGGGTAATGGATAATGATCCTTCTTAGTAACTTTATTAACCTTTCTAAAATCAATGCACATTCTATACCCAACTACTACTCTTTGAGGAATAAGCTCATCATTATCATTAGACACAACAGTAATTCCACCTTTCTTAGGGACACAGTGCACAGGCTAACCCATCTACTATCAGCAATAGGATAAATAATACCAGCATCTAGAAGTTTTAATACCTCATTTCTTACCACTTCCTTCATTTTGGGTATTAAACGGCGTTGATGTTCAACAACTGGCTTTGCATCGGGCTCCATATTAATAGAATGTTGACTTATAGTAGGAGAAATCCCTTTTAAATCATCCAAAGTATAACCCATAGCCCCACGGTGTTTCTTCAATACTTCCAATAATCTTTCCTCTTCTTTACCTGAAAGGTTAGCACTAATAATAACAGGATATATTTTCTTATCATCAATATGAGCATACTTAAGATTATCAGGCAAAGGTTTTAAATCAAAGACAGGATCCTCCTTAGGTGGAAGTGTTTTACCCAAGTCTTCCACCTTTAGATTGTGTTTCAAGATAGGTTTACGAAGAAATATTTCATCAAGTTAATTCCTTTCTTCCATAAAGACTTCACTTTCATGATCTTCCATAAATTGCTGCAGAACATTGTTATGAGCAAGAGCAATAGAGGCAAGTTTTATGGAATTAAAAACCTCATTAGGCAATTTGGTTTCATAAGGCACTTTAGCAAATTTCGAAAAGTTGAATTCATACGAATCACCAGCAAACATAGTAAAGATTTTCTCTTTCTTACAATCTATAACAGCACCACAAGTATTTAGAAAAGGTCTACCAAAAATGATAGGACAAGTCTTACTAGCTGCAGCACCAAGTACGAGAAAGTCAGCAGGATATTTAGTCTTACCACATAAAACTTCAACGTCTCTAACAATACCAATCGGAGAGATAGTTTCTCTATTAGCAAGTTGGATAACCACATCAATTTCTTCAAGTTCACAAGGACCAATCTCATGCATAATTTCCCTGTAAAGCTCATAAGGAATAGCACAAGAACTTGCACCAATATCACATAAACCATAATAGCAATGATCACCAATTTTAATAGATAGCACAGGAACAGTAGTTTTCCTTGAACTCTTAGGATGAGAAACAACATTAGAAGCATCTTCACAAAACATAATATACTCATATCCAACATTTTTAGTAACATGATCTTTAACTATAGCAACAGGAGGTTCAATTTTAATTTGTTCATCAGGTTCTATAGCTTTCTTTTCACTTTTGTTAACAACACTAGCCATAACAGAATGTTCTTTCACCTTAACAGGAAAAGGAACCTTTTCAATATAGGGCTCAGGAATAATATGATCAACAACATTAACTTCAATGCTTTTAGTTATAGGAGTAATAGATTTATCTTTATATGGTTCATAATATTTTTCAAAACCCTCCTTGGGCAAACCGAAATAAGCAGCAAAGGATTTATAATAATTTGCAACAACTTGAGAGTCAAGACCATAGGCATTATTAATATTTCGAAATGCATCAGTATTCATGAAAGTTTTAATGCATTCGAAGTCATATTTTATACCTGACTCCCTACCTTTGTCGTTTTCCCATGCTTCAGTATTCTCTTCAATACGATCAAGAAGATCCCATTTAAACTCCTCCTTATTACGCGTGAATGATCCAGCACAAGAAGTATCCAATAATGTTTAATCTTCAAAGGAGAGTCTTGCATAGAAGTTATCAACAATAATATTACCAGAAAGCTCATGAATGTGGCATTTGAGCATTAGTGCCTTCAATCTCCCCCACGCTTGGGCAATACTTTCTCCATCATGAGGCCAGAAATTATATATAGAATTCCGATCTTGGTGAATCTTACTTGGAGGATAAAATTTAGAATAAAAGAGAGGTACAATTTCCTCCCATCCAAGAGAATTCCTATTCTTCAACAATTTGTACCAATGCGCAGCTCTCCCAGTAAGTGATATGGAGAATAATTTCTTTCTGACTTTGTCCATTGTAATACCTACACACTTGAACAACTCGCATAATTCATGTAAAAACAGTAAATGATCACCGGGGTGGACAGTTCCATCCCCTTCATAGCGGTTATCCATAACACGATCAATAATTTTCATAGGTATTTTAAATGGCACTATTTCTTCAGGTGGCGCCTCATTTTCTACCTCAGCAGAGGTAGAAGCCTTTCCAAACAGGAAAGCAATAGTTTGTCTCTCCATAATTAAGCAAATTAGGACACAGAAATAAAAACAGCACTTACTGGTAAAGTTTTTCTTACCAATTCCACTTACCAATAGCGCTTCACTCCCCGGCAACGGCGCCAGAAAATAGTCTTCATGACCCACAAGTATAGGGGGTGTATCGTAGTACTTTCGATAAATAAGAGTGTCGAACCCAACGAGGAGCAGAAGGTGCTGACAAGCAGTTTTGATGAGGATTGCGCTGTAAGTACTAGCAGACATGTTTTTAGGAGTTTTTGATATAACAGATAAATAAAGTGCGAGTAAATAAAGCACAACAATAATAATTGCAGCGAGGGGCCCAATCCTTTCTAGAGCAAAGGACAAGCCGGTTTGTTTACTTATGATGACCAAGCGTTCTTGAGCACACACGGGATTTATGTCTAGTGCTTTCGCTTCATATAGATGATTAATCTTTAGTGTTTTGATAAGTATCGTGTGGGTGAACCTATGCTAATGCACCGCCCTTCCTAGGACTAATACATACTTGTGATTATACCCCTTGCAAGGATCCGCAAATACAAAAGAAAATAATCAAGATAAATCTAACCACAGCCTTAAACTGTGAGATCCTGCTATCCCTCATGCATCGAGATATTAACGGGGGTTTAGGTTTCTGTCACTCCGACAACCCCACAATTAATATTCGAATACACAATGCATTCCCCTAGGCACATAAAGGTGAAGTGTCATGTAGTCGACGTTCACATGACACCACTAGAAGAATAGCACCACAACTTAAATATCAAAGCATTAAATATTACTCAACATAGTTCACTACTAACATCTAGACTTCACCCATATCCTCAAGAACTAAACGAACTACTCACAACACGTCATTTGGAACATGATCAGAGATGAAATAATGATGGGTAATGTGACGCCCCAAAATCGGTACTATGAAGATTTAAGCGATCTTGCCGAAATCCGCATAATAACGATCTTAGGTCGCCCACCAGACATAATGTGCACGCCGAAACATGCGCATTATGTGGGTGGAATTGTGATAACAATACAACAGTTCCAAAAGATCCACTACAACAAAAGATATATATACAACATGACTCCAAAGAGTCAAGAATACAAAGATACATTACAAAGATACAAAGCGGAGGGGAAGCGAAATAGTATCCGACTACGGATAAGATGCAACTTGGACTAAGAGTCCTGAAGATAAACGATGGCGCCATATCCCTGCCCAGCCCAAGCCGGAGGGATTCCCAAGCTAACGTCGTCAGACTTCAAACCTGTTGACTGCACATAAAAGCACAGCCTAAAGATGGGTCAGGGCACTCCCTGGCAAGCAAAATCAACCTGTTTACTTTCTACAAGATCCCCCAAAATATAGGGTAGGTGGACTTAGCGGCAGCAGCACTAGCAACCTAATAGAGACACGCTACAACTTCCGTCTAATTAGAGACGGATAAGAGAGCGTATAAGTAACCAACTACTACTAACACCAAACATAACCCATTCTCGGATTAACCCCCTCAACCAAGTATGAGGAAGCAATTCGGGAAACTCACACGGTTGGCAGTTTTTAATTACCTGTTATTGTGAAAGTAATTCTATATTACTAATCAAGTTAATTAATAGCATTAGGTGTAAGTTGTCTAGATCTTATTAGTCGGCAACGCACCAAGTTGTCCATAACCGCGGACGCGGCTCATCGATAAGATTATACCCTACAGGGATGCACTACTGTACCCATACACGTTCGATCAACCCAGTCAAAAACATTAGGGCTTCTCAACACGACTCATTCCTTCACTACAGCAAGTCCAGGGTGCCACCCATATGAGTTGTTACCCGCGTCAAGAGTCCGGCCGATACCTCAATAGCGGACTCATTAGTTTGCGACTACGCACTAGGCGGCTCAAACCACAGTAGGAACTGTCCGCTTCGCGTCGTACCGCCCCTGTATGACCTCCCATATCACATAACCTCTCATCATCATCATCGTGCACATGCATATGAGCAAATGGAAAGCCCGAACTACTTGCGGCACCTGGACAAGCTGAAGACCCGTTCAAAGTCGAGGAGGGTTCCATAGGACCTCCCACGAGTGGTTAGTGCGCTCGTACTTGGATTAGGGGAGCAAGATCTCAGTTCCTAGGTCGACACTTAGCAGAACAAAACACCTCGAAAGGCCTTCCGCCGGTGCCTTATCATTTAGTTGTAATACCCAACAAAAGATATCATATTATTTAAGTAGAACAATCTATCATACTAAGCATGTGAAACATAAGACAGACAGACTCGCACAAACAACTCTAAGCATGCACTACGACTCGCAAGGCTAACAGGTAAACATGCAACAGGTAATAGGTAGTGGAGGTAAAGCTGTATAAGGCTGCAGGATAACATGTGATAGGATCGCGACACAAGAATCGAATACTAGGCTAGCAGAGATCAACGGCAGGAATGAAAGACAATGTATAGGTAAACAAGCAAACTTTGCTTGCCTGAAATCCCGCATGGAAGAAGCACTTGTCATTGCTCACATCATCTCAACGTCTTATCCGCGAAGAAGCAACAAACACTGGAAAGCGTAAAAGATGCATCTTACAACTATGGCAAAAGATCAGCATGATAATGAGAATGATGCATGGCATGGCAAGATGTAATGCGAGATGCACTTAATTCAAATTAAGCGGAACCGGGATTCCGACAATTAATATTTAGATTCAAGTTATTTATCTACCCAACAATGTTAAATGTTCATTAGCATGGCAAAACATGGCATAGTTGATCTAGTCAAATTAAAGGGAATATGGAAATAAATATATAATATACCTAACACATTCCATATTTAATTACTTAGATGAATTACCTAAACACAACTAAGACAAGATGCAAACATGAGCATGGATGTCATATTAATGTTCATTGCATTTTTCTGATAAAAATAGATATAAAGTTTGCATTATTTGGAGTTATAAAACAATAGATATGGAATATATAAGATTTGCAAAAATAAAAATAACAGGAAAATAAAGGAGTTGGAATAGGTGCAGCAGGGAATTCGAACTCGGGTCTGCTGGGTGTGGAGATAGAGGCACAGCCACTGGGCTACTGCTGTGCTTGTGAGAAAATACCGAACTAACGGAAAATGAAGTGTAGGTTCGTGTTAACTGAACTTTTGACAGTAAAAATTCAGACTTCCGGTTCTGGAAGCAGGCGACGGAAGAGAAAGCGGCCGGCAGCGCTCGGGCTGCTCGTGCGGGCGTGCGTGTGCGCGGGATGTAGCTGGGCGTGCGTGTGGTGTTGCGGTGTGTGTGTGAGAGGGCACGGGAGAGGCCCAGGAGTGCGTGAAGAGCAGCAGCGGATCGAGTAGAGCTCGTGCGCAAGTGCAGCCATGGCGGCCGGAAGGAGAGCGCAAGCTCGTGACGCGTACAGGATGAAATCGAGCAGGGGGATAAGGGGAATCGGGAGAGGAGCTCACGGTGAGGGTGCGGATGTAGTCGTTTGTGCTCGAGGAGGTTCGAAGGGGGCGAATTTCGGCGGTGAAGAGCTCCGGCCGATGGGGAAGAAGATCATGGCAGTGGCGTCCTGGGCGTTCCTGGCTCGATTCCTTTGGGGACGACGACGTGGATGTCGAGGCGCTGCTCCAGGGTGTCTCCACGGATCTTCAACGGCGGCGTAGCAGCGGTTCAACGGTGAGGTGGCTCCGGTTGATTCCGGTGGGAAAGAACATGGAGAAAGGGGGAGGAAGAAGAGGGGAAGGTGGCGGCGGCGCGATGGGAGAGGGGAATGAGGGGCTAGGGTTTCGGAGGCGCTGGGGGAGTGGCTTTAAGGAGGGGAAAGGGAGCAGGTGGAGGAGGGCACATGGCCACGGTGGAGGTCACGCACGTCTCGTGCTTCTGTACGGAGAAGAAAGAGACAGGAGGAGTGGGCTGGTGGTGGGCTTGGGCTGCTGGGGTAGAAAAGGCTTCGGCCCTTAAATCAAAAAACAGATTTCTCTCCATTTCCAGAAAATAGAAAGAGAGGATAAGAAAAGAAAGAAAAGATTTAGGATGAGAGACAAAAAAATAAAATATAGAGAGAGATTTATTATTTGCAAAACACAAATAGGTTTTGCAACAAATAATATTTTTAAGTGATTTAATAAAAACATGCAAGGTGAAATGATGCATGATGATGTGATGATGTAAAAAGAAAACAAACAAACAATTTCTAATTGGGGAAAAATCCCGGGGCGTTACAGGTAACAATCTGAACATAAACCTTAATTGAACGGTTCCACCCAATAGCATCAATAACAATAGTAATTAACGCCGGGAGAGTTTCCGCAATCAAACACACAAGATTTAGCCCTAGATGTTACAGCGGGAACGAAGTGGAGCGGTGGAGATGACGGTGACGGTGGTGGAGATGATGGTGATAATGATCCCGATGAAGTGCAGCTCGATGACGGTGACGATGGCGGCGATTTCCCCCCTCCGAGAAGGGATTTCTCCCTGCCGGAGAGCTTTCTTCTCTCTGGTGTTCTCCGCCCCGTGGCGGCGGCGGAATACCTCTAACTCTCCGTAGGACACCTTAGGTTTTCGGTGGGATGAAGTACGAGAAGGGGCTCGCCCAGAGGTGGGCCAGGGCGACCAGACCCCTTGCTCGCGCGGGTCTAGGAGCTGCCGTGCGAGGGGGGGTGTGGGCCCTCTGGGCCCCACCTTGGCCTCCCCTTTTGGCCTCCTCCATGATCTGGAAAAATAGGGACTTCTACGGTCTTCGTTTTATATTTTGAGCTTCGCAAATAATGTATCTTGACGGTGCTTTTTCCAGCTGTTTCCAGCCTCCGGTGATCAACTCTCCAATAATCATCAAACATGCAAAATAGATGAAATAACATAAGTATCATCTCTAAATATGAAATATATCAATGAATAACAGCAAATTATGATATAAAATAGTGATGCAAAATGGACGTATCAGTCGTGAACTGTGTTTCTGTGTCGCCAAAGGGCAAGTTTAACTTTTGATGCTCTTGACTGTATGTAGCCTCTCCTTGCATTGAATTATCTGCATTATACCCGTGGAGGCTTGGCGCTCTCGGGAAGGTTTTTCCGGCCAGAGCGCTAACTAGCCGTGTACCCCCAGATTATCTGGCGGGCCGACACAGGGCGCAACCCCCCAAAAGAACCATCGTTCCATACCGCACAATCCTCAGCCCGCGACCCCACTGCCAGAGGGAAACGGACAGCGGTGCCCGGGAAGGCGCTGCCCCAGGTTTACGCCCGCATTCGCTTTAGCCAAAGTATAAAGAGACAAAACAAGTAAGGTAAAGGCACTTAGCTCGATTTGTAGAGTTGTCCGGCTATCTCGGTATTTGGTCGCACTGCCGCCGTGGCGGGTCTTCTATGCCGTATTTCGGGCACAATTATTTTCTTTCTACCCAATACGGCAGGAAACAGAGCCTTGAGCCAAATAGCCGATTCCCGGGTCTGACCCGTAGTGCCATCCTAGGCACGGCTGTTACTGGCCGGAGCCGGTCCAGGGACCATTTTTGTTCCCCAGGAACCCGGAGACCACCACAAGGGTGAACCGGCTAGCTTGCTTACGTAGTGAAGACGCCGGTCCAGGGACCTTCATTTTTCTTCCAATACTCGGAGCTCGCCACTCGGACGATCCGGTAGCTAGCTGGCGTAGTGATGATGCCGGTCCGGAGACCTCTGGACTTCTTCTCCAGATATAAAGATTCTTCGGGCGAGATGACCCGGAAATACTTGCTGACGTAATGGAGACGTCGGTCGGGAGACCTATGGACTTCTTCTCCTGACATAGAAAACCTTCCGGCGAGAAGACGCGGAAATACTTGCTGACGTAATGGAGACGTCGGTCCAGAGACCTCTGAGTTCCTTTTCTAGATATAAAAATCCTTCCGGTGAGAAGACCCTGAAACACTAACTGACGTAATGAAGACGTCGGTCCAGAGACCTATCAGAGAAATCCATTTTAATCCAGCGACTCAGGCTTGAGATGCGAAAACCAATCTCATTTTTATTGATGAGGCACAGGTGCCGGGTCCATAGTTGTAGAGGTGTCAGGCTTAAGTTCCTCTAAGGCCATCCATCGAGAAATCCAATACTTCTGGGGAGATGCTTCTAGTCCAATCTGAATGGTGACCATGCGCCCAGGGAGCTCCCACTGTCCGTCCGAGATGCTCCCCGGGGCAAAATCCCGCATGGAGGCGGTGCTTTGAGCGGCTGCCAGAAGGTCGGCAGGCCGCTTTCCAGGGAGTCATCCGTTTGCGTGGAGGTATCGGAGGAAGCTCGAGGCGACCCCTCTCCGTGGTGGTTTTGGCGGGAGGCAACCCCTCTCCGTGGTGGAGACGGCGACGTGGCCTCTTCTCCTCCAAGTATCCGTCGCCGGGTTGGTGGGATCTCTGCCACCTTTGGGGAAAGCCGCGGGCAGGGGCTGACAGTGGGTAGGTGGTGTCCCCTGGCCGCGCCTTGCTTCCCAAGCCTTCTGGCGTCTTCTACCGTCTTCTGGAGGGTGGTGGAAACCTTATCTTCTCCTTGTACGGCCTTGTACCCGAGAGGGAGCCCGGCCCTGCCGGGGGCTCGCGCTCTCGGGGTCTTCTCTCCCTTCCGGGGTGCAGGGGACCCGGGGGTCCTGCGTACGCGAAGGGAGGCTGGTGGCGGGGGTGCACCCGCCAAGCCCTGCGCTGAGCCTTGGCCTTTCTCGTCTTGGTGTTGGGCCAACAGGCGGTGGACCCACTTGGGCAGCGCTAGGGGAACCCCATGTTCCACTGCTGCGACACTTATCTTTTATTCGTGATAGAAGTTCTTGAGCGACAGCCGGGCGCTTCCGGGTACATCTTGTCGTTACGCGCTTCTCCCTGGCTACAAGGAGTTGCAAATATCACAGGACCACCCGCGATGGGGTCGCGACAGCCTCCTCGGCTCGAGCGCACCAGTCGGCCATTGCCCATAGGTCCTCCAGGGTAGCAAACAACCGGGTGCCCAGCTTTGCGAGCATTCTTGGGTTGCGCACATTCAGATGAAAGAGGAGGATGACTTGGTGCTCCGGGAAGTCGCCAGCGGGAATCCTATCCGCGACCGACCGGAACCTCCAGACGAAGCGGCACAGCCCTTCGCCTTCCATCTGCACCAGGCGATGGAGATCGAAGATCGACGCCGGGAACGGGGTGCAGCAGGTCATGAGGTGCTGGTTAGCATGTCTTTCCATTTCTTCCCGGGTGCGACGCCTAGGGTTAGAGTTCTGGCCCACGCCATCCTCAGATGGCTCCACAGGTTGGTTGCCGCGAGGGTCTTCAGTTCGCCTTTCTCCCGGGGTCAGTGGCTCGGGCTCGACGGCGTAGACTTCGAGCTCGCTGATGATGACGCCCGCTTCGGCGGTGCCTGCATTGCTGATGGCGCCCGCGTTGCTGGTGGAAGCGGTGTAGGAGGGATCGCAGCATTGCAGAGCGAAGTTCAGCACACCTGTCAGGCTTGCGATCCATGCTTTTGCGGAAGGATCGGTCTTGCAGAGGTCCGGCGGGCAGGAGAGGAGTGCTCACGCAGATCCTAAAGCTTCCTTCAGCCCCCGGTCCTGTTGGGGCATCTGTCAAGCTTGCTCTCCAGATGCTTCTCCTGCTTCGGACATGGCGTCTGCCGGTTGTCGAGGAAGATCCCTTTCCCATTTGTGAGGAGAGGAGGCGCCGCTTGGAGACGCGAGTCTGGGAGCCGATCTTGTCATTGGTGGAGATCTTGGTGCAGTTCTTGTGCCGGACGAAGAACTCGAGGTGGAAAGCGTTTCCACCAAAGAAGAACTCGAAGTAGATCCTGACGAAGCAGAACTCGTTTTACCTTGAGATCCAAACGAATCCAGCGCCTGCGCCCCCTACCTGGCGCGCCATATGTCGTGTCTCGAAGGACGGACACCGAGGATGCGAGGCACTCCCTTTGTAGATTCGGTAGGGGCGCGAAGGAGGCTGGAAACGTCTCCCGGGGGACGATCGCCGGACAAGTTCCTCACTCGCTCTCCGATCTCGACTTGGTGGACAAACAAGGAAAGCACACAACGATCTACCCAGGTTCAGGTCGCCCAGAGGCTAAAAGCCCTACTCCTGCATGTCTGGATAGATGATCGGACCATGGTGTGGCTACAATGGTGATTCCCGACGAGGTACCCGGCAGGGTCCTTCGTCTAGGAGGAAGGAGAAGGACAGATCCTTTCCCGGAGGAGATCACCTTCCTTTCCTCCCCTCTCTCTCGCCTAGCTTGGTGGTTGTCTTCCTCCTTGGGTCGACGGCAAGCCAGCCGGAGCTTGCTTGCCTTCTAAGCTATCTTGGATCAATCGTTCCTCCTCTTCCTTCTCGCCATCGCCTTGGTCCTCCTTTTATAGGCAAAGGGGATCCCACAGAGGTCATGTGAGGAGAATGAGGGGTTTTGGCGGGAGGCAACCCCTCTCCGTGGTGGAGACGGCGACGTGGCCTCTTCTCCTCCAAGTATCCGTCGCCGGGTGATACGTCTCAAACGTATCTATAATTTCTTATGTTCCATGCTTATATTATACCAATTGCCTACATGTTTTATATACATTTTATATAGTTTTATGCATTTTCTGGAACTAACCTATTAACAAGATGCGACGGTGCCAGTTCCCTGTTTTCTGCTGTTTTTGGTTTCAGAAATCCACTTAAGGAAATATTTTCGGAATTGGACAATTTTTATACCGAAGATCTTAGAATTCCAGACATGTTCCAAAAGTCCGAGGGGGAAAAGGAGACGGGCTCTAAGGCGCCCACCTCATGTGGTGGCGCGGCTCCCCCTCTTGCCGCGCCGGGACATGAGGACGGGGCCTCGGGCCTCCACCGCCTTCGCCCTTTCGCCCATATAATGCCCCCGACTTGAAAACCCTAAAACAATAGGCATTTTCCCGGGAAGAGTTCCGCTGCTTCACCGCCATCGAAGACAAGTTTTGGGGGACAGAAGTCTCTGTTCCGGCACCCTGCCGGGACGGGGAATTGCCCCCGGAGCCATCTCCATTGACTCCACCGCCATCTCCATCGCCGTTGCTGACTCCTATGATGAGGGGTGAGTAGTTCTCCCCGAGGCTGCGGGCTCTACCGTAGCTATGTGGTTTATCTCTCTCTCCCATGGTGTGATCTTTATGTGATCATGAGCTTTGTAATCTAGTTGAATATGTGATGCTACTCTCTATCTATTATGCACTCTAGAGGTTACTTTAATATGAACTCTACAGTTATTCATGGTTGTAAAGGTGACAGTATGTGCACCGTGTGTGATTCCTGTATGACGTTGTAGTGTTAGTTTACTCTGACTTTGAGGGTGCGCTTGTAGCCCTACGCAATGAATGGTGTTTATTATCCAACAAAAGAGTGTTTGAGAGTAGTATTTATTATTCAATTGTGATATCATTGTTGAGAATGTCCACTGGTGAAAGTATGATCCCTAGGCCTTGTTTCTAAGCATTGAAACACCGTTTCCAACAAGTTCTGCTATATGTTTGTTTGCTGCCATTTTTATTTCAGATTGCAATTACTACTTATAATCATCCATATTATTTCTATTTCACTATCTCTTCGCCGAACTAGTGCACCTATACATCTGACAAGTGTATTGGGTGTGTTGGGGACACAAGAGACTTCTTGTATCTTAATTGCAGGGTTGCTTGAGAGGGATATCTTTGACCTCTACCTCCCCGAGTTCGATAAACCTAGGGTGATTCACTTAAGGGAAACTTGCTGCTGTTCTACAAACCTCTGCTCTTGGAGGCCCAACACTGTCTACGAGAATAGAAGCGTGCGTAGACATCAAGCTATTTTCTGGCGCCGTTGCCGGGGAGGTAATCGTTGGAAGGTATCTCCTTTAGATCCTGCAGTTAAATCTTTTTGTTTCTTGTTTTTATTTTCACTAGTTAGGCTAATGGAAAACAACAAAAAAATTAGAGATCTCTATGAAATTTATATTGCATTAGGACATGATACTTTTGAAGAGAAAATTAAAAAACCTATGGAAGTTAGTTTGCATAATAGTGGTAGTAGTGTTATTAGTATAAATTCTTTGGACACCATTATTCCTAAGGCTGTGGAAAAGCCTAAGCTTGGGGGGAGCTAGTTTAAAAAAAAAAACTTTTTTGCTCCTCGGCTTTGGAAGAATTATTTGGCCTTGATAATGCTTTACCTCCAATATGTGATAATTCTAATGATGCTTGTGATATTCTAAAGCCACCTGAAGAAATAGTGCAATTTAAAATACCTATGAAAATTATTGACCGTGTTATGGATAACCGCTATGTAGGGGATGGAATTGTCCATCCTGGTGATCATTTGCTATTTTTACATGAATTATGCGAGTTGTTCAAGTGTGCAGGTATTTCAATGGACGAAGTTAGGAAGAAATTATTTTCTATGTCACTTGGTGGAAGAGCTGCGCATTGGTATAAATTGCTGAAGAATAGGCACTCTCTTGGATGGGAGGAAGTTGTATCTCTCTTTTATTCTAAATTTTATCCTCCAAGTGAGATTCACCAAGATCATAATTCTATATATAATTTCTGGCCTCATGAAGGATAAAGCATCGCTCAAGCCTGGGGAAGGCTGAAAACATTAATACTCAAATGTCCTACCCATGAGCTTCCTGATAAAATAATTGTTAATAATTTTTATGCAAGGCTTTCAGGACATTACAAGGATTATCTAGATGCCTGTTCGGAGGGCTCTTTCACAAGTAAGAAGGTTGAAGCTAGATGGGATCTTCTTGAAACAATTCAAAACAATGCTGAAGATTGGGAGAATGACAAAGGTAAAGAATCAGGTATAAACTATGAATATGATTGCATTAAGTCTTCCGTTGAAACTGTTGGTTTTCAAGAGCTTAGTGCTAAATATGGTCTTGATTCTCATATTATTGTTGATTGTTTTAGAACCTTTGCTTCTCATATTAATGTTCCTAAAGAAAATTCGGATGTGTATCATGAACCTTTCAAAGACACTTGCATGGAAAATGAAATTGTTGTTAATGATTGCAATAAACATGCTCAAATTTCTCAAAATACTATTTCTTATAAGCATGTTAATTCTTGTGGAATACATAGACCTTGTGGAATTAATCAAATTGAAGATGAATATTGCATCCATCATAGGAATGAAAATACTAGAGGTTGGTATAAGGTTCTAAGAGATCTTGTTACAACAATTTGGGCCACCTATCCTTTTATTTGTGAACTTTGCTACGAAGAGGGTCATTTCGAATTTCAATGCTCAGGTTCTAATAAAGATATTGCAGGAGACTTTTGTGATAACATGATCACTGCTAATCAACATGATGAACTTACATTATTTTTGGGGTGTGAAGAGTTATCAAGAAAAACTTCTTTGTTAAATATGAGTGATATTGATATGAATGATTTGTTACATGGATGTTATCTCTATTGTGTTAATAATTGCCATGCTAACACTTACATACAAAATATTATAAAGTATGAGACTTTACCAAAGTATGACAGGACTAATATGTGTTTTCATCTTATTAATGAAAGAGGGGAATTCCCCCAAGTTTCTTCCATTGTCTCTAATACTAAACCAGGTTATGTGGAGAAGCTTCCTTTCAAGCCTCTCCCTCCTAAAGAGGAAAAGAAGAAGAAAAAGGGAAAGAGGAGGAGGAAGAAGAAGAAGAAGAAGAAGAAGAAGATGAGTAAATGGAGAGAGGAAACGGTATCTTCTCCCAAACTTGTTGCTCCTGTTACAATTGATACTTATAATTCTGAATTTGATGATTCTGAACTTGATGATGAGCCTATGCCTGTTATTTATATTAGTGATCATGATTGGGAAAAGCACACTTCTTTTGATATATAAGATCTCTGGGACACTAATTCTGAAAATGATGATGTTAACAATTGCTATACTATTAGTACTATCCATGTTCGTTCCCATGATGATATAGAAAGCTCTGAGCTCGGGGATGAGGGGTTTGAAAATCCTTTTGCTACCAATGATTATATATTTGATACCTCTCCTCCTAGTAAAAATGATGATATGTTTACAAATAAACACACTTTGGAGGATAACTATTCTATTGCTTCTGATGATACTATGCCTCCAGTCTTTGATAATTATAAAGAATACTATGACATGGGTTATAATTACAATTATCCTTTTGAAACTTGTCATAGTTATAGGGGAATTACTCAAACCAACCCTTTTAATACACAACTTGTCTATCATGTTCAAGTTCTTTATGATGATCCTGCTCCCATTGTTATTAATGAGAAGAACTTTTCTAATGAGGGAAATAATGATACTTTTATACATATAGATCATGATAAGAATGTTTCATGTGATGGTTATATTGTGGATTTTATCAATGATGCTACTGAAAGTTATTATGAGAGAGGAGAATATGGTTGTAGAAGTTTTCATGATACTAAAACACCTCTCTTTATGTTGGAAGTTTTGAAATTGCATTTGTTTCATCTTTCTATGATAGTTGCTTTATGTTTCAATAATTTATCCTACTACAAGATCCCTTAGCATAGGAAGTGGGTTAGACTTAAATGTGTTTGATGTTCGTCTCTTGATGCTCTCTTTTGTTTTTCAACTCTCATTTTTATGAGAGCATCATAAAAATCACTATGCCTAGCTAAAAGGCTTTAAAGAAAAGCGCTTATGGGAGGCAACTCACTATTTTATTTCTGTTATTTTTCTTTTATTTGAGTCAAGGAGAATGCTTACCTCTGTAACAACTCCTTTGTATCTTTATTTTATCGCATTGTTGTGTCAAGTTAAGCCTCTAATAGAAAGTTGATGCTAGATTTGGATTTCTGCGCAGAAACAGTTTTTTGCTGTCCACCGTTTAATTCATAACTCTCTGCAGAAAAATTTAGTCAGATATTTACGCAACTTTCATTAGTTTTGAGTTTTCTGATTTGAGCAAGTTAAGCGCCTCGAAAAAATTCGTCTTTACGGACTGTTCTGTTTTTGACAGATTCTGCCATTTATTTTGCATTGGTTCTTTTGCTGTTTTTGAGTGGATCTTTTTGTTCCATAAAATTCCAGTGTCTGTAGCTAATGTCCAGTACCATGATAATGATTGTCTCCATACAGAATATGAGAATTTTTGATTATGCACTAACCCTCTAATGAAGTCTACTTTGAGTTTGGTGTGGAGGAAGTTTTCAAGGATCAAGAGAGAAGGATGATATGATGTGATCAAGAAGATGAAGGAGCCTAAGCTTGGGGATGCCCCCGTGGGTCACCCAAGCATATTTCAAGAAGACTCAAGCGTCAAAGCTTGGGGATGCCCAAGGCATCCCCTTCTTCATCAACAACTTATCAGGTTATCTCTAGTGAAACTATATTTTAATTCCGCCACATCTTATGTGCTTTACTTGGAGCGCCTATTTGTTTTTATTTTTGCTTTTGTTATTTTTTTTTTCTGAATAAAATGGATCCTAGCATTCTTGTGTGGGAGAGAGACACGTTCCGCTTTTTCATTTGAATAGTCCTATTCTTCACTTATATTTGTTGAGTATTCTTCTATGTTACTGCAATACTTTCAGCTCTTATTTTTCATGCACCTCTTGTTCAGAGCTGTTAGTTCTCATTTTTATACTCTCTTGCTTCATTGTTAAATACTTGGAGAGTTTATGTTTAAATAAGTTGATTGGTGGTTGGTTGGAAACATAAAATACTAAATGTGGTAAATGGTATAAAGAAAAGAAACATGCTCTTATGAATTGTTATCTTGCATGTTGTGGTACTTGGCAATTGTTTTGAGCTCTCAAGTAGATCATGTTTAAACTTTTACATCATGTAGTTAAAACCCAGTAGTGGAGAACTACCGTAGAGCTGTTGAAATTTGGTTTGCATGGTTGGTATCTCTAAGGTCTAGATATTTTCTAGTTAAAGTGTTTGAACAACAAGGAAGACAATGTAGAGTTTTATAATGCTTGCAATATGTTTTTATATACGTCTTGTTGTCATAGTTTATACTTGTGTTTGCTTCAAATAACCTTGCTAGCCAAAGCCTTGTACTGAGAGGGAATGCTTCTCGTGCATCCAAAACCTTGAGCCAAAACCCATGCCATTTGTGTCCACCATACCTACCTACTACATGGTATTTCCTGCCATTCCAAGCAAATACTTCGTGTGCTATCTTTATTCAAAATTTATTATCGCTTATTTGTGTAAATGTTTAATAGCTCATGAGGAAGTAGTAGTTGGGTTTGTTATCTTCCATGCTAATTAAGTAACCTTCGACTTGCATGCTTCATCTGCTCGTCATTAATATTGCAAAGAGCTGGTTAGACCACTATAATATCAAAAGGTTTGAGAAAGTTAAAAATAGACACTCCTCCATGGTATGAGATTGACTGGTGGGCACCTGAGGATTCGGTTAGCCATGGTTTGTGAAAGCAAAGGTTGGGAGGAGTGTCAAGCTATATAAATAAGGTTAATATTACAAATGCTTATTACTAAATAATTCGGAACCACTCTCAACTTGCTTAGTATGGAAGATGACAAGAACTCTATTATCATTCGTTGACAACGACAAACACCACTCAAAAACTTACTTTTATGTTATCTATATGATTTCAAAATCCTATAAAACCAAGAAGCTCTAGCACATGCTTGTATCCCTGCTTCCCTCTGCGAAGGGCCTATCTTTTACTTTATGTTGAGTCAGTTTACCTACTTCTTTCAGTCCCCGAAGCAAACACTTGTGTCAACTTTGTGCAACAACTCTTATATGCTTACTTATTGCACTTGTTATATTTCTTTGTGTTGACAACTATCTATATGATATACATGTTCAAAGTTGAAAGCCAATGCTGAAACTTATATCTTCCTTTGTGTTGCTTCAATGTTCTTTTACTTAGAGAATATTACTTTATGAGTTAACTCTTATGTAAATATTTTTGATGCTTGTTTGAACGTACTATTCATGAAAAGTTTTTACTTATATGATGTAGTTGTTTACTCCTTGTCTATTTGTTAGCAAACTATAGATCATTGCTTTGAGTCACTTCATTCATAACATGAGCCTTACAATATTATATGATCAAGATTATGTGAAAGCATGTCACTCCAGAAATTATTTGTTATCGTTTTACCTACTCGAGGACGAGTAGAACTAAGCTTGGGGATGCTTGATACGTCTCAAACGTATCTATAATTTCTTATGTTCTATGCTTATATTATACCAATTGCCTACATATTTTATATACATTTTATATAGTTTTATCCATTTTCTGGAACTAACCTATTAACAAGATGCCACAGTGCCAGTTCCCTGTTTTCTGCTGTTTTTGGTTTCAGAAATCCACTTAAGGAAATATTCTCGGAATTGGACAATTTTTATACCGAAGATCTTAGAATTCCAGACACGTTCCAGAAGTCCGAGGGGGAAAAGGAGACGGGCACCGAGGCGCCCACCTCATGTGGTGGCGCGGCTCCCCCTCTGGCCGCGCCGGGACATGAGGACGGGGCTTTGGGCCTCCACCGCCTTCGTCCTTTCGCCCATATAATGCCCCCGACTTGAAAACCCTCAAACAATAGGCCTTTTCCCGAGAAGAGTTCCACTGCGCCGCCGCCATCGAAGACAAGTTTCGGGGGACAGAAGTCTATGTTCCGTCACCCTACCGGGACGGGGAATTGCCCCCGGAGCCATCTCCATCGACTCCACCGCCATCTCCATCGCCGTTGCTGACTCCTATGATGAGGAGTGAGTAGTTCTCCCCGAGGCTGCGGGCTCTACCGTAGCTATGTGGTTTATCTCTCTCTCCCATGGTGTGATCTTTATGTGATCAAGAGCTTTGTAATCTAGTTGAATATGTGATGCTACTCTCTATCTATTATGCACTCTAGAGGTTACTTTAATATGAACTCCGGAGTTATTCATGGTTGTAAAGGTGACAGTATGTGCACCGTGTGTGATTCCTTTCGGACGTTGTGGTGTTAGTTTACTCTGACTTTGAGGGTGCTCTTGTAACCCTACGCAATGAATGGTGTTTGTTATCCAACAAAAGAGTGTTTGAGAGTAGTATTTATTATTCAATTGTGATATCATTGTTGAGAATGTCCACTAGTGAAAGTATGATCCCTAGGCCTTGTTTCTAAGCATTGAAACACCGTTTCCAACAAGTTCTGCTACATGTTCGCTTGCTGCCATTTTTATTTCAGATTGCAATTACTACTTATAATCATCCATATTACTTGTATTTCACTATCTCTTCGCCGAACTAGTGCACCTATACATCTGACAAGTGTATTGGGTGTGTTGGGGATACAAGAGACTTCTTGTATCTTAATTGCAGGGTTGCTTGAGAGGGATATCTTTGACCTCTACCTCCCTGAGTTCGATAAACCTTGCGTGATTCACTTAAGGGAAACTTGCTGCTGTTCTACAAACCTCTGCTCTTGGAGGCCCAACACTGTCTACGAGAATAGAAGTGTGCGTAGACATCACCGGGTTGGTGGGATCTCTGCCACCTTTGGGGAAAGCCGCGGACAGGGGCTGACAGTGGGTAGGTGGTGTCCCCTGGCCGCACCTTGCTTCCCAAGCCTTCTGTGGGGTCTTCTACCGTCTTCTGGAAGGTGGTGGAAACCTTATCTTCTCCTTGTACGGCCTTGTACCCGAAAGGGAACCCGGTCCTGCCCGGGACTCGCGCTATCGGGGTCTTCTCTCCCTTCCGGGGTGCAGGAGACTCGGGGGTCTTGCATAGCCGAAGGGAGTCTGGCGGCGAGGGAGCATCCGCCAAGCCTTGCGCCGAGTCTTGGTGTTGGGCCCATAGGCGGTGGACCCACTTGGGCAACGCTAGGGGAACCCCATGTTCCACTGCTGCGACAGATGTGTTTGAGTAATTCCTCTATAACTATGACAAGTTTCAAGAGGATGATTGTAATTATAACCTATATAATAGTATTCTTTATAATTATCAAAGACTGGAGGCATAGTATCATCATAAGCAATAGAATAGTTATCTTCCAAAGTGTTTTATTTGTAAATATATCATCATTTTTACTAGAAGGAGAGGCCTCAAATATATAATCATTAGTAGCAAAAGGATTTTCAAACACCTCATCCCCAAGCTCAGAGCTTTCTGTATCATCATGGGAAGAAACATGGGTAGTACTAATAGTATAGCAATTATTAACATCATCATTTTCAGAATTAGTGTCCCAGAGATCTTCAATATCAAAAGAAGTGTGCTTTTCCCAATCATGATCACTGATATAAATAACAGGCATAGGTTCATCATCAAGTTCAGAATCATCAAATTCAGAATTATAAGTATCAATTATAATAGGAGCAACATGTTTGGGAGAAGATATTGTTTCCTCTCTCCTTTTACTCCTCTTCTTCTTCCTCTTTCCCTTTTTCTTCTTCTTTTCTTCTTTAGGAGGGAGAGGCTTGAAAGGAAGCTTCTCCACATAACCTGGTTTAGTATTATAGACAATGGAAGAAACTTGGGGGGATTCCCCTCTTTCATTTATAAGATGAAAACACATATTAGTCCTGTCATACTCTGGTAAAGTCCCATCCTTTATAATATTTTGTATGTAGGTGTTAGCATGGCAATTATTAACACAATAGAGATAACATCCATGCAACACACTATTCATATCAAGATCACTCATATCTAACAAAGAAGTTTTTCTTGATAACTCTTCCAACCCCAAAAATAATATAAGTTCATCATGTTGATTAGGAGTGATCATGTTATCACAAAAGTCTCCTGCAATATCATTATTAGAACCTGAGCATTGAAATTTGAAATGACCCTCTTCATAGCAAAGTTCACAAATAAAAGGATAGGTGGCACAAATTTTTTCACCATGATCTCTTAGAGCCTTGTACCAAGCTCTAGTTTTTTCGTTCCTATGATGGATACAATATTCATCTTCAATAGGATTATTTTCACAAGGTCTATGTATTCCACAAAAATTAACATGCTTATAAGAAATAGTATTTTCAGAAGTCTGAGCATGTTTATTGCAATCATTAACAACAATTTCATTTTCCATGCAAGTGTCTTTGAAAGGTTCATGATACACGTCCCAATTTTCTTTAGGAACATTAATATGAGAAGCAAAGGGTCTAGAACAATCAACAATAATATGAGAATCAAGACCATATTTAGCACTAAGCTCTTGAAAACCAGCAGTTTCAACGAAAGACTTAATGCAATCATATTCATAGTTTATACCTGATTCTTTACCTTTGTCATTCTCCCAATCTTCAGCATTGTCTTGAATTCTTTCAAGAATATTCCATCTAGCTTCAAACTTCTTACTTGTGAAAGAGCCCTCTTAATAAGCATACAGATAATCCTTGCAATGTCCTGAAAGTCTTGCATAAAAATTATTAACAATTATTTTCTCAGGAAGCTCATGGTTTGGACATTTGAGTATTAATGTTTTTAGCCTTCCCCAAACTTGAGCAATACTTTCCCCATCACGAGGCCAAAAATTAAAAATGTAACTCCTATCTAAATACAATTCATAAGGAGGATAAAATTTAGAGTAAAAGAGATATTCAAGCTCCTTCCATTCCAAATGATGAGGATCACCTAGTAGCTCATACCACCTCCTTGCTTTGTCCTTAAGTGACAATGGAAATAATTTCTTCATAACATTTTCTTTTGATAAACCTGCAAGCTTAAACAACTCACAAAATCATTTAAGTTTCAACAAGTGATCACTTGGATGGACTGTTCCATCTCCTACATAAGGTTCATCTATAACCATTTCAACAATTTCCATAGGTATTTCAAAAACAGTACTTTCAGTAGGTGGTTTTTTAATATCACACGCATCATCCGATTTATCATATACTGGAGGCAAAACATTATCAAGGCAAATTAATTCCTCCAAAGCTGAGGAGCAAAAATGATTATTTTTATGTAAACTAGCTTCCCCAAGCTTAGACTTTTCCACAGCCTTAGCAATAATGGTGTCCAAAGAATTTATACCAACAACATTACTACCACTATTATGCAAACAAACTTCCATAGGTTTTTTAATTTTCTCTTCAAAGGTATGATGTCCTAATTTAATATAAATTTCGTAAAGATCTCTAATTTTTTTGTTGTTTTCCACTTAGCCTAACTAGTGTAATAAAAACAAGAAAGAAAAAGCAATAATTGCAGAATCTAAAGGAGATACCTTCCAACGCTTACCTCCCGGCAACGGCGCCAGAATATAGCTTAATGTCTACGCACGCTTCTATTCTCGTAGACGGTGTTGGGCCTCCAAGAGCAGAGGTTTGTAGAACAGCAGCAAGTTTCCCTTAAGTGAATCACGCAAGGTTTATCGAACTCAGGGAGGTAGAGGTCAAAGATATCCCTCTCAAGCAACCCTGCAATTAAGATACAAGAAGTCTCTTGTGTCCCCAACACACCCAATACACTTGTCAAATGTATAGGTGCACTAGTTCGGCGAAGAGATAGTGAAATACAAGTAATATGGATGATTATAAGTAGTAATTGCAATCTGAAATAAAAATGCCAGCAAGCAAACATGTAGCAGAACTTCTTGTAAACGGTGTTTCAATGCTTAGAAACAAGGCCTAGGGATCATACTTTCACTAGTGGACATTCTCAACAATGACATCATAATTAAATAAATAAACACTAATCTCAAACACTCTCTTGTTGGATAACAAACACCATTCATTGCGTAGGACTACAAAAGCACCCTCAAAGTATGAGTAAATACACACCACAACG
The DNA here is from genome assembly GCA_026929855.1 of Poa annua. Lineage (NCBI taxonomy): Eukaryota > Viridiplantae > Streptophyta > Magnoliopsida > Poales > Poaceae > Poa > Poa annua. The sequence goes on along the minus strand of CM049439.1, from coordinate 21,741,836 downwards.
TCATAAAGGAGTCACACATGGTGCACACACTGTCAACTTTACCCCGTGGAGGCTCCGGAGTTCATATTTAAGTAACCTCTAGAGTGCATTATATATAAAGGGTAGCATCTACTATTCAACTAGATTACAAAGCTCATGATCACATAAAGATCACACCATGGGAGAGAGAGAGAGATAAACCACATAGCTACCGGTAGAGACCTCAGCGTCGGGGGAGAACTACTCCCTCCTCATCATGGGAGTCAGCAGCGGCGATGAAGATGGCGGTGGAGTCGATGGAGATGGCTCCAGGTGCAATTCCACGTCCCAGCAGGGTGCCGAGACAGAGACTTCTGTCCCGCGAATCTGGTCTTCGATGGCGGCGGTGCTACGGACCTTTTCTGTAACATCCCAATATTTTGGAATGTTTAAAAATCACTAAAAATTAAAACTTTTGTTTTTGATTAAAATAAAACATTAAATGCATAAGAAAACCAACTACAAAAGACTTCAAACATCTTCAAAAATTTAATATTCCAAATATCTCAAGTAATCACTATTTTCAAAAGTTGTTTCAATGTTAAACATTATATTATCCATTGTATTTCTTAAACCTCAATATATAATTTGACAGATGATTTTACAAACTGTTGAAACCATTTTCAAGCAATAAAAAGTTTCTTTCTAAGTATTTAATTTTAAACACTACCCTTGGCTATTTACTGAATCCTAAAACTATATGTGCAAATGTTTTAAAACATAGCCTATTTACTAAAATGGTTTTCATGAATAAAGTCAACACAAGAAATAAAATAAAGATAGAGTATCTTCCCAAATGTATTTTATGGAATTTCAAATAGTTTATCATATTTTAAAACTTTTTTTTGCACAAAGTATTTGTTTTGAAAATAAGTCCATTCCTATTGCATTTCAATTTTGTGTTATCTTATTTACTATTCTACTATAGCTAAAAATGTTTTTAATTTGAAAAAGGGGTTTAAATAACTTATTTTCAAACATATGAAATAATGGTATTTTCATAAATTTATTTAGCCACAAATAATTTTATTAAAGACCTATTTCCAAATTTGTCAAAAGTATCAAATTTGTATTTAATCAATATTTAAAAAAAAAATTAAAAGTGTTCAAAACATGCCCTATGGACACTTAAAACAAAAGATATGAAAGAATTAAGAAAAACAGAAAATAGAAAATTACAGGATAAAAAAAAGTCGACCCAGCCAGGCTGGCCCAACAAGGGGCAGCCGCGTAGCCTTTTTTTTTCTTTCTCTTCCCGTTTCTTACTTTTCTTGCTGGGCCGAATCTGGCCCAACTAGACCAAGTGAACGACTTGGTCGTCTCCTTCCTCGTGACCATCACATGGTTGGACTAGGAAAAGGTCGGCCTTCGCGAAGGGAAAAGCGGGAGCGCGCGCGCGCTGCCGTTGCGACACGTGGCGCAAATTAAGTAAGCGGTCCCGCGTATGTCCAGATCCAGATTCAAATCCAGATCTAGATCTGGATCTATTATTAGACTTGTACGAAACACAAACTAAGATAGTACAGCAACGCAGAACGGGATGTACAGCAACGCAGACCGGGCTGTACAGCAACGCAGACCGGGCTGTACAGCAACACAGATCAGTTTGTACGTACAGCAACACAGACCGGGGTGTACAGCAACACAGACCGCGTTGTACAGCAACGTAGACCGGGTTGTACAGCAAAAACGACCGGGTTGTACAGCAACACAGACCGGGGTGTACAGCAACACAGACCGGGTTGTACGTACAACTACATTCGGGTTGTACGAACAACTACACCTAGCAGGTTGTACGTACAACTACAAAATTCAGATTGTACGTACAATTACACTTAGGTTGTACAAAACATACACAATCCGAAGTACAAAAAAAAGTTTGTCGAAACCTATCAATATGAGATCTAGTTTTGAAGATCTCGACGTGATGAGTTCAAAAGTGAAAACGGTTCGTAAATCGGATAAACGGTTCTCAATATATTTCGTTTTTAAAAAACGAATCTCAAAATAAATGCATGTACAACCCTCTGCCCAACACCAGGGAGCCGCCACTTGTCACCGCGTGGAGAAAAGGTGGGATCAGAAACGAACGAAATTGCGACACTTGTCAGCACCGGAGCGCACGCGCGTGGCGAAGGGAACCCTTTTTTTCTAAGGATTTCCCCATCACGTACTGAACCAGAAACGTAGCAGCCATGGTTGTTATTCTTCCCCTTCAATTTCCCCCATCAAGTTAGTGAGCGTTTCTTCTTGCCTTCAACACGAAAGTTACTCCATATTGGATGGGCGTTCCATCCCGGGAGTTTATTTCCAAATTCATTGCCTTAAACATGCACACTGACCTCGTGAACCGAATGCCACCCGTCGACATTCACGTCCCGATCTCTCTCCTCAGACCATATCTTAATAAACCGAGCGCGTTACTTCGTGCCCCTCTTCTTCCTCTCTCATTTTCGTTCTCATACTTTTCCCAAAGGATGCCTATACAGCTCGCACAAACCATGCCAAACTCAGCCCCAAACCGAGTTCATTGTCAGATCTTGTCTTCTACGATGATTCCCTGCACAATTCCTTGCACTGGTAGATTCCCCTCATCAAGGCCTTCGTCCAGGACATGGTGTTGCATCATTTAGTTGTAGTTGGTCGCACCATCACGAAGCCCGAGCAACGTTGCAGCCTTACGCAAGATCCCGACGAGGTGAGACCTTGCCATGCCCCACGATGATGTCCTGCGTGATCTATGTGTCTTCCTGCTTTTTTATTTAAATTTTCCCAATTTTTCCCGCATGCCAAATCCTCGAGAACGCGCTCGACCGAGAGTGTCGTCCGCCGCCGCGACTCCGGCCATGCCGTCCCAGGATGCAATCGACGACGACGACCACGCCATCTTCTTCGCCGTGCCTGCCTGCACCCCGTCGTCATCTTCGCCAATCATGAAGGTCACCGGAGCTCCGCCGCCGTCGACACCCGAGCCATCCGCCACCGAAGCCATGTCATACATGGCATTGAAGACCGCCGCCGATGCCTGCCGAGTGTCCGTTGCCCGCGTCACGGTGTTTGCTCCGTCCTTGTGCACATCTACGACAACTTCATCGACTACTTCCCGGAGGCCGTGTTTGACCGTCAACATCGTCCACTTCGTCTAACCGTGTCACGTTCTCTCTTCGACACCGGCGCTATTCGTTCATGTCGGTGAGCCTCTCAAAATAGTCTAATTGTACCCGTATACTATTTCTAATGTATTAGATGAGACCACCATGTTTTGTTCATCAAATAATTTTGGCCTGACAAATTTTCCCAAGTGTCAAACCTTTTTATTTTCGGATTTGACCTTGGACAGATTTTAGTCAAAATTTAGAAATTCGTATCAATTCAACCGTAACTCGGTTTTCAATTCTTTTTAGTCTATGGATTCGTATAAATGTGTAGAATATAGTGGTATAATAAAAACATATATTTTAGTCGTGTACTAACTTATTATTTACAGAAACATGTAAACCATTATTTTAGTTATAGTTTTAATTCTGTAAATTCAAAATTTGTAAATGAAATATCTTTGGAAAGCCTATGACCTGTAGATTGTGTTAGTTTTGTTGTTTTTCAACCTTGAGAAGGTTAGATTTATTCAAATTCAAAATTTGATGTTTGAGTATTTTTGACATAACTTTAGATAGAAAGATTATTTTTGAGTGAATCCAATTGCTAAAAATTTGTTTAAATGCCCCCTGTCAATTAGCATTGTTTACAATTTTTGTACATAAAAGTTTAATTACAGAAAACTTAAATCTTGTGTTTACCCTTTTTATTATGTCTTGCTATAATAGAAATTAATTAAATTTTATTTTGGCATCATGCATGCTTTATAAAAACCAGAAAAGTTAGTGTAAAATTTTAATTGTGTTTTTATTACAATTCAGGCATAGCCTTTATAGTGTATTGTTAATTGTAATTAAGCTGTGTTAAAAGCCTTTTTAAAACCATTAAATGTGATTTGTGTTAAATATTTTGAACCAATAATGTGTGATAAATTTCTACTAAAGACCAGCCCATTTAAAACCTGTTAATCATCACATTAATTCTTTATGCATATTGAATTAAGTGATACAACTTTTTGTGTAAACCTTGTTTTGTATTTTTACTTTTGTATGCTTTGTGTTGTTGTGTGATTGTTTATGGTTATATGATTGCTATGTGTAGATTGAACGGAGAGAAACGTTATTCCTTGTTGAAGAGAGTGTGCGAGCAACTACATCTTCCAAAGGCAAGTGGCACACGCATAAACTTCCTAGTATTTTCTATGCATGAAGTAGTGTATTTTCTATAAGCATGTGTAGGATAGTATTGCTATGCAAGCCATGTTTAGATTTCCCTATTCTTGTGTCTAGTTCCCTATATAATACTTAGTAGAAATATTGATGCTATGCAAAGGATGTTTTCATGAAAAGGCTAATTTCTACTAAGTTAAAATGAAACACCTGGGTGGAGTTGGTTTTGATAAGAGGATGTTTGAGTTGAGTGTTGTCCCCAGGGGTTTTACCTGAGGGATATTCACTTGTGGATGGCCACCCAGGAACAAAGGGATCTGAAGAACTCCAAGTGAAGATTGCTTCCAGTGCAGCCATTGCCAATATGGGCTCTGGCTTGATCAACTAAGTTGCGTGGACTCGCCCCGGCTTGACAAGCAGATGTAGAGGGTGTTAGGTGGAACGGGATGGGGAGGGAAAATGCCTCTGAAAGATCTCGTCTCATTCTTCTCCATTTTCTTATCACTTCCAGAGTGTAGAGGATAGTTTGGGCTGAATGGGTACAATTGTGAACGTGCACAACCTCTGCAGAGTGTCAAAACTAAGTACTTAGTTGTGTCCCCGGTACGAACAATTTGAGCAGCTGATCAAGGACGTCAACGGAGGATCCCACCATTCCAACTTCTAAGTTAAAACTTGATGGGTGAACAAGGGTAGTTTGAGACTATGGTTTTCATGCCATACTTGTTTCAACTAGGTAAAAGAGTTTTCCAAAGAGTTAGGAAAAATTGGCTTTATGAAAAATTGCCTTGAACTCCACCAGCCAAATATGCATATAGGTTATTAGAGTTTTTCCTCTAAGTGTCCACCATACTGTCACTTGCCAGTTCCATTTTAAATGGTTCCGACCCACGTTGTTGCAATATTTTTCTTGTTGCAGATTGCTCAGATCACGAGTGAAATTTCGTTTAGGGGTTTCGAGTCTGCAACCAACATGTTTTCGCCTGTGGCAACATGAAGATGATGGAGACTCACTGCTATGTTTTTCCGATGCTTACTCTTTCAAAGGTAGCTTCGTGCTATGCAACTTGTAATGAATATTTTCTAAGTACCGAATCATCGTGTAATATCGATACTTTGTTGTGATATTACATCGTAAACTGTGTGTGCAAACGAATCGATCCAGGGATTTGCACTATACATAGGGACTTGCCATTTTCTAAGTGCAGTTCCGCTACATTTTCGTGGATTTCTGATCGGGTTCAAAGGGTTTTTGCGTCGGGGGGTATTTATAGGTGAAAGGGCAAAGTCGGCGGGGCCCCGAGGGGGCCTCACCACGTGGCGGTGCGGCCAGGGGGGAGCCGCGCCTCCACCAGGTGAGGCCGCCTCGTGGGTCCCCTCCGACTCCTCTTCGGTGTTCTGGATCCTTCCGAGGAAAATAGGGACTTTGGCTTTTATTTTGTGCAATTCCGAGAATATTTCCTTAACAGGTTTTCTGAAACCAAAAACAGCAGAAAACAGGGAACTGGCACTGTGGCATCTTGTTAATAGGTTAGTCACAGAAAATGCATAAAATGATATAAAGTGTATATAAAACATGTAGCAAGTGGTATAATATAAGCATGGAACATAAGAAATTATAGATTGTCGGCCCAATGAGGACCGGGGTGTGCATAGCCCACTCCCTACAGGCCTCGCCCGCGAACGGATTCGTCAAAACGACTAAGGACCAAGCTACCGCTTGGAGAGACCCTCGAGAGGCATCTCCTCTTGAGGGCCTGAAGAGGAAGCCAGGGCCTGAAGAGGACCCCGCGCTTCAAGAGACTCCCCAAGGCTCAACACGTCTGGAGAGAGGTCAACAGGAAACCTCCCCACAGGCCTCCGCGGCCCTGTGGAGACACTTCGCGGCTAAGCAAGCGCTGCAGGGCGCACATGGCCCCTGCAGCAGCCGCAGGATGACGCGAGCATCCCGGCTGCCATTCTGATGATAAAGGAGTCAACAAAGCTGCACCGCCTGCGCCAGGACAGCCAGGACTTTCCTCTTTGGTGATAAAGCGGCTGGACGGCGCAACGCTCCAAGAAGATCGTCATCGTAGGCTCCACCACGACCTCTGCTGCGCCTGCGAGCCGCTCTGCACCGTCTGCAGCCTGTCGGCCACGGCGCGCCACTTTAGCACGGATGGACCGCGTCCATGGACGGATGAGCCGCGGTGGACTCCCGCTCCATCGCGCCACCGGCATGTGGGAACCCACCAGCACGAGGATGGAGCCCGGGGCGCCTATAAAAGGAGCAGGAGCTCCACCATAGAGATGGATTTTTTATTGATCTCCGATCGGCTGATTGCTTCCGAGACCGAGGGAGCCTTAGCCAAACACATAAGATCGCCAACTGCTGGAGGAGGAAGACGACCATTGTGTCCCTCTCCAAGCACTAAACTGCCTCAAGGGAGCCTTCGGCAAGCTCATTGTCCTGTAACCTTCACAGTGCAATACAGACAAGCAGGAGTAGCGGTGTTACCTCCTCCTGAGGGCCGTGAACCTGGGTACGGGCCGGTGTCCATCTCTGGCGTGATAGTTCCTCTCCAGGCCCGGCGAGCACCGTCGTCGAGCCTCTCGAGGATTGTTTGACCTCCGCGTTCAGTCCCCCCTTCGAACCTCTCTTCAGGGTGTGGCTACCCCTGTTCCGTGGGAGTCACTCTGCGACATTTGGCGCGCCAGGTAGGGGACTGAGGCGCGTCTTCGACCTCCGAACTCCGCGCCATGACGGACACCCGCGCGACGCGCGCCAACCGGCGTGCCTCTGAGAGAGCTCACACCGAGCCTGGCACTGCTCCCACCCGCGGCCGCCGTGGTCGCCCCCGCACGGCCGAGCGCGCTGGCACCGGCCCGCGCGTGGAGGAGCCAGAGAGCGAGGAGCGCCGCGGCGGAGACCAGCGCGACGACGAGGGCCTCTCTGAGCGCCGTGAGGACGCTGAGTCCTCGCACCCGTCCCGGCGCCAGAGCGTGTCCATGCGGGAGCACCACGAGCCCGCCCCGCACACCGCGCTGCTCATGGCCCAGGAGCTCCTCCGCTACCGGCCAAGTGCCGAGGCACACGACCAGTGGTTGGACCGCCTCCACCACCTCGTCGACATCGCAACCACGCACCCTGCTCCGTCGCGCTCCATCGTGCCCTCCGGCCCTGCAGGGGCGGCCGCACCAGGTGCGCCCCCACCGCCGCCAGGACCACCTCCGGCCGCGGCACAGCGGGCTCCCTCCCATGCTTCCTCGCCGCACGATTGCCAGATCGTGCAGCGCACCGCGCCTGACGCACGTGTGGGCATGGAGCGACGCCGCGACCTCCAGAACCGCCTCGTCGAGGAGCTCGGCCAAGCGGGGCAACAAAACCGTAGGGCCCTCCAGGGAGGAACGGCCACCTACGCCACTGGCTGCATGGCCTTCACGCGCGCCCTGCGTCGTGTGGTCTGGCCGCAGAAGTTCAGGCCAGCGCTCCCCAAGGGCTTCGACGGATCCACCAACCCTCTCGAGTTCCTGCAGCTCTACACCACCTCCATCCAGGCCGCAGGGGGAGACGACAAGGTCATGGCCAACTGGTTCTCCCACGCCCTCAGGGACTCCGCGCTGTCCTGGCTCCTCAACCTGCCTGAGGACTCCATCGACTCCTGGGAGGAGCTCTGCAGGCAGTTCGTCGCCAACTTCAAGGGCACGTACGAGCGCGCACTCACCCACAACGACGACCTGCTGTTCCTCGAGGGACTGCGCCGTCAGGCCGCCCTCAGAGCGGCAGGGTACCAGCAAGACCTGCGACGCTACCACAGCCGCCATGTGCGCTCACGCACCCTTGAGGCGGGCGACCTCGTCCTCAGGCGAATTCTCTCCAGGGAAGGCCTCCACAAGCTCTCGCCGATGTGGGAAGGTCCCTACAGGGTCTCCCACGTCGCCAGGCCTGGCGCAGTACGCCTCGAGACCGAAGACGGCATCCCCGTCAAGAACCCGTGGAACATCGCGCACCTGCGCAAGTTCTACCCGTGATCATTGTCACGCCCGTGATCATTGTCACGTCAAGACATCTGGCTGAAGAGGCAGCTTACGGCTCCACCTCCAAGCATTTTTTGTCTCTAGAGGTTAAAAAAGCTCACGGCTTAAACCTCCAAGCCCAAAGGCTTCTCTCGAGGGTCAACCCTCCGAGCTCTCCATGTAACGAGCCGCCTCAGGCCGTTGAGAGTCTCTGCCACTAATGGGTGGTCCCCATGCCTCGACATGGTCAAATACATTAACTTGGCAACTCCAAGCATAATGAAACAATTTCGTTCCTAAGTGAACAATGCGCTACGGCGCCACTATGTATTATTTTGGTGGTGAGTTTATTCCAGCGCTTTTTTCTTTGTTGAAAATGGGCACTTATATCTCTCCACATGCGCACCTCGCGAGCGGGGGCTGAGTACGGTGCCAGTGCCTCAAATGACACACCAGCAGCACTGCAAAACCCAAGGATCCGAGCTCTGGCTGGAGGGCAAGCTCCCACAAACACGCCATCTCTACAAAGGACCTTGGTACTCTCTCTCCTCGCAAGGAACGCCCGAGGGGACCTATAAGCGCGCATTAGTCCCTGGTACCGTGCACAAGCGTTTGGGTTTGCCCCTCTAACATCTACAGAGAACAAGCGTCTCTACAAGCCTGAGGAGGCGGCAGGGTTAAACCCTTGAAGAGGACCTCCTCGCCAGGCTAAAAAACCTCTACAGGGCAAAAGCCTCGAGAAGCTAAGTCACACACTCGTAACTCGAGAGCTTTTTTCTCCCCAAGCGCACGTTTGTCCCTCGAGCGATTTCATTTTTCCCTTGTGCTTCATGGACTACTCGCACATCTAAGGGGGGCGCTTGAGCATCGCGACTCAGGGCTCTTACCTCTCCAAGCCTTAAACTCCCCCCGGCCTTGCTGAGTCATTGCTCTAGCATACCGCAGCGGCGGAGTCATAGCGCCAAGAGATGGGACCTAACGACGCAGAGAAAACATAGACATGAAAATAAGGCAGAAAGGGCCTCTCGAGGGGCACACAAGTTAACATCAAGCACTCAAGGAATACATTACATGCTCAAAATGCGTAATGTCTAAACATAAAGCTGTTTCAGATACAGGCGCTCAAAGGCGCAATGAATCAAGGGCTCAGGCGGAGTCCGCACCAGCATGCTCCTCCTCCTCAGCGTCTTCCTCCTCAGCAAGGGCGGCCTCCTCCTCGCTGTCCTCCGCAGCCACCTCCGCGCGCTTGAAGCGGTTGCAGAAGGTCTCGACCTGCTCGTGGAGGGAGTTGGAGACCCGCAAGGCCTCCTCGCCCGTGCGCTCCTCGGTCACCATGGCGAGGTCGAAGCCGGGCGTGAGGAGCCGAAGGTTGGTGAAGATGCGGTCAACAACCACCCCGAGGAGCTGGCGGCTCTCGACCTCGATCACCTCGCGGAGATCGGCGACGGGGCTCTCGAGGGCCGTGAAGAGCTGGTCGAAGTAGACCAGGTACATGGCAGCATCGCCACGGCCGCGAACATCAGCGTGCGGCGCCTCCACGCCAAGCTGAGCTGCAAGCTCGTTGCCCCTGGCCACCAGCGCCTGGAACATACGCTCCCGCTGCTTCGTGAGCACGCGAGCCGCCTGCGCGGTGTCCACAGCCTCCGTCACCTGCTTGGCCGCTGAGCCCGCCTGCCCCTCCACGTCCTTGACGAGGGCGTCCAGTTCCAGGACAGCCGCCCTGCGACCATCCTCCGCCTGGCGATAGGCCTCCTTGGTGCGCTGGAGGCGGGCCCCGAGCTTGGAGTTGGCCTTCTCGAGCTCCGCGATCCGCTTGGCATCGGTAGCGTGCTTGGCCTTGAAGCGGTCGTCCTGCTTCTTGGCCTTGTCGCGGTACTCCTTGGAGGTGGTCCGCCTGAACTCCTTCTCGCGCTCCGCGAGGGCCGCCTCCGCCTCCTTCTTCTTCTCGGCAAACCGCTGTTGGAAGCGCTCCAGGGTTTGCCACTGGGCGGTGACGTTCTCGTCGTGCCTCTGGAGCGCCTGAGCCAGGTCCCCCTCGCGCGCCTCAAGCTCTTCACGCTGGGTGGCGAGCTCGCCCTCCGCCTGGAGCTGCTGCTCGTCACGCTGCAGCACGTCTTGCTCCGTGGAGGCCAGCAGCCGCTCGCGCTCGGCAAGGCCCTTGCGGTCCTCCTCCAGCGTCTCCTGCGCGACCCGGTGGGCGGAAAGGAGCTGGGACTCTAGCTGGGCCAGCTCGCGACGTTTCTGCGCCAGCGAGCCCTCCATAGCTTCACGCTCGGCCTTCACCTCGGCGAGGAGATCGGCAGCCGCGTTGCGCTCGTCCTGGAGAGGGGCAAGGAGCTCGTCAGCGTCACGGATGGCCCCCTCGCGGACCTCCTTGGCGAAGCGGACGGCCTCCTCGCGAGCGGCCTGGAGGGCCAGATCCTCCTGGCGGCGGGCCTCGACCGCGGCGTGGAAGCGCGCCCCAGCCCCCGCAAGCTCGTCGCGCTGCTGGGTGAGCTGAGCGTCCTCGAGGGCAAGCTGCGCCTCCAAGCCCTCTAGGGACTCCCTCACGACGCGGAAGGCAACCTCGCGGTGCCCCTTGCTCTAGTCCCAGCCGCCAAGGACCAGGTCGCGGCATGTGGAGGTGCCTGCCCCTGCGCCGAGCCCGGAGAACTGAGCGTCTGGGCGTGCCTGGGGGCTAGACCGCGTCCCGTCCATCGCAGCGCCCAAATTGGCCTCTCCGACCTCGCCGCCCGGGCGCGTCACCTCTTGCGCCTCGCCCCCCGCTGCGGGGCGTGGCGGAGACGAAGAAGCTCCCCCTGCAAATGCGCCCGCGCTTGGCGGGCCCTGGTCTGTCCCGGCCTCTGGCTGCGCGGGAGGCGTGGTCGCGCGAGGTGGAGTGGGCTCGCGCGCCGGAGTTGGCTCACGCGGTGGCGTGGCCGCGCGAGGCGGGGTAGGGGCACGAGGAGGGCTAGCAACCCGCTCCTCCCGCGCCTCCACCACCATCGGCTCGGGGGGTGGCGCAGCTGCCTCCGCTTGAGGCGCCGCTGTCCCGGCTAAAGGCCCAGCTGCTTCCGCTTGAGGCATCTCTTCGGTTGGGCCTGTGGAGGCCGTCTCCACAGGCCTCGTGGCCTCCTCAGCCACGACCTCAGCCGTGGCTCTCTTCACCTCAGTCGCCTTGCGAAGCTTGCGACGCTTCGTAGGCACAAGGTCACTGGCAAGCACCAGGGAAAGATCTTCAAAAATAGGCGGAAAGAGAAAGAACAAGAATCGATCGGCTGAAAGCCTAAAACACTTACCCGGACTCCTTGGCGCCGGTGTCGACCCACGCCAAGCCTGGCGAGCGCCAGGAGGGCTTGGCCTTGGCACTTGACCCCTCCGGAGGCGCCTCGGCTTTCCTCTTGGAGGGGACGTCTGACGGCCTCGCCCTGGACCGATCCACCGCCGCCTTGGAGCGAGGCTCGCGACGCCCTGGCGAGGCCTCCTCGTCAGAGGCCTCCTCCTCGGCCTCCTCCTCCTCCGCGTGGCGCGAGGGCACCACCACGAAGGCGTCGTCATCATCGCCTGACGAGATGTCGCAAATCTCGCCAGTAGGGGGCCCGGCCCTCGAAGAGGACTCCTCCCCCGCTGCGGCCTCCTCCTCGCCCTGCCCAGCTCCTGAGGCAGAGGGCGTCTCTGCCCCCTCCGCCTCATGCACCACCGGCACAGGCACCATTTTCCCCGCCGGGCCCGCCGGGGTGAACGAGGGCATCCCCTCCAGAATGGCCAGGCGCTCGGTCATGTTGTACTGGTGAAGAGGCCGCAGCGTGATAGGGAGCTCGTCCATGGCGGGCACCGCCGGGTTGATGAAGAGTGCGGACAGGACGTTGTCGACAGCGTCCTTGTCGTTGTCCTCACGGTGGAGCCGCATCTTGTCCTGGGGGCCGGAGTACATCGACATGGGCATCGCGTGCGCCTGGAGTGGAGCGATGCGGCGCGTCGCGAAATCCGCGATAATGATCTGCCCCGTGAGGCCCTCCTCCCGAAGGTAGCTCAGGCGGCCCATCAACATTGCGTTCTGCGCGCCGCTAAAGGGGGCCTTGCCCCAGTTCGAGTTCTTCACGGGCGGCGCGTCAGGAACCTCGAGGAAGGCGCAGGGCTGCTCCACCCCAACGAAGAACCACCGCTGGCGGAAGTCGTCCACCTTCTTCGTCACCGAGGTGATGGCCTTGCCCTCGCTCCACGACATGGGGATGTAAACGCTCCCCATGCCATCCACGATGCGGAACGAGACGCATCCGGAGCGCTCATTCTTCGCCGTGTTCCGGAGCGCGTAGAAGCACCGGAAGAGGTCCACCGTGGGCTCCAGGCCCAGGTACGCCTCGCAGAGGTAGGCGAAGATGGCGAGGATGAGCACGGAGTTGGGGTGGAGGTGCAGCAGCTGGATCTGGTAGAAGGCCAGCACCCCCTCCAGGAACGGAGAGAATGGCGGCACCAGCCCCGCGGCGACACAGTGCTGGAAGACGGGGAAAAACCCTCGCGGGCGTTTCCCGTGCGCCGCGGCCTTGAGCGCGGTGGCGCCGTGCTCGTTGGTCCGGTCCGCCACCAGGAAGCGGACCTTGTCGAGGGCCTTGTCGTTGACGCGCACCTCTAGCAATGCCGCACTGTGCGCGGCCTCGGCAGGCGCCGCCTGCGAAGAAGACCCCGCGGCCGCCTTGCCCTTGTTCTTGGCCGGACTCATCGTCGGAGAAGAGGTGAGCGCGGCGCGGGGAGAAACTGGAGGAGAAAAGAGAAGAGCGCGCCGGAGAGCAGGAGCGGAGAGCTCGGGGCGGATGACTTCTGCGAGAGAGAATGGAAGCAGTAACGGCTCCCTGCTCCGGCGCGAAGGCTTTATGTCCCGTCGAGGAGCAGTTACCGGGGCGTGGTGGGACCCCCCACGACGCACGCCCCAGATCATGCGCAACCGTTACTCGCCTGAGTGACGCGTGGCTCGGCCCGGCCGGACACTTTGGGCCCACGACGCTTCGGCTGCGGTCATGGGCTCAGCCGTGCCCATCGCGGGCCCGGGGGCTACTGTCGGCCCAATGAGTACCGGGGTGTGCATAGCCCACTCCCTACAGGCCTCGCCCGCGAACGGATTCGTCAAAACGACTAAGGACCAAGCTACCGCTTGGAGAGACCCTAGAGAGGCATCTCCTCTTGAGGGCCTGAAGAGGAAGCCAGGGCCTGAAGAGGACCCCGCGCTTCAAGAGACTCCCCAAGGCTCAACACGTCTGGAGAGAGGTCAGCAGGAAACCTCCCCACAGGCCACCGCGGCCCTGTGGAGACACTCCGCGGCTAAGCAAGCGCTGCAGGGCGCACATGGCCCCTGCAGCAGCCGCAGGATGACGCGAGCATCCCGGCTGCCATTCTGATGATAAAGGAGTCAACAAAGCCGCACCGCCTGCGCCAGGACAGCCAGGACTTTCCTCTTTGGTGATAAAGCGGCTGGACGGCGCAACGCTCCAAGAAGATCGTCATCGTAGGCTCCACCACGACCTCTGCTGCGCCTGCGAGCCGCTCTGCACCGTCTGCAGCCTGTCGGCCACGGCGCGCCACTTTAGCACGGATGGACCGCGTCCATGGACGGATGAGCCGCGGTGGACTCCCGCTCCATCGCGCCACCGGCATGTGGGAACCCACCAGCACGAGGATGGAGCCCGGGGCGCCTATAAAAGGAGCAGGAGCTCCACCATAGAGAGGGATTTTTTATTGATCTTCGATCGGCTGATTGCTTCCGAGACCGAGGGAGCCTTAGCCAAACACATAAGATAGCCAACTGCTGGAGGAGGAAGACGACCATTGTGTCCCTCTCCAAGCACTAAACTGCCTCAAGAGAGCCTTCGGCAAGCTCATTGTCCTGTAACCTTCACAGTGCAATACAGACAAGCAGGAGTAGCGGTGTTACCTCCTCCTGAGGGCCGTGAACCTGGGTACGGGCCGGTGTCCATCTCTGGCGTGATAGTTCCTCTCCAGGCCCGGCGAGCACCGTCGTCGAGCCTCTCGAGGATTGTTTGACCTCCGCGTTCAGTCCCCCCTTCGAACCTCTCTTCAGGGTGTGGCTACCCCTGTTCCGTGGGAGTCACTCTCCGACATAGATACGTTTGAGACGTATCAGGGAGCAGGATCATCATAAAGAATTTGAAACCAAAAACAGCAGAAAACAGGGAACTGGCACTGTGGCATCTTGTTAATAGGTTAGTCACAGAAAATGCATAAAATGATATAAAGTGTATATAAAACATGTAGCAAGTGGTATAATATAAGCATGGAACATAAGAAATTATAGATACGTTTGAGACGTATCAGGGAGCAGGATCATCATAAAGAATTTGAACATGATAGACAAGTTGCATATTAAAAGGATGGGTTTGAGTAATTCCTCTATAACTATAACAAGTTTCAAGAGGATGATTGTAATTACAACTTATGTCCTAGTATTCTTTATAATTATCAAAGACTGGAGGCATAATATCATCATAAACAATAGAATAATTATCCTCCAAAGTGTGTTTATTTGTAAACATATAATCACTTTTACTAGAAGGAGAGGCATAAAATATATAATCATTAGTAGCAAAAGGATTTTCAAACACCTCATCCCCAAGCTCATAGCTTTCTATATCATCATGGGAAGAAACATGAATAGTACTAATAGTATAGCAATTATTAACATCATCATTTTCAGAATTACTGTCCCAGAGATCTTCAATATCAAAAAAAGTGTGTTATTCCCAATCATGATCACTAATATAAATAACAGGCATAGGTTCATCATCAAGTTCAGAATCATCAAATTCAGAATTATAAGTATCAATTATAATAGGAGCAACATGTTTGGGCGAAGATATCGTTTCCTCTCTCCTTTTACTCTTCTTCTTCTTCTTCTTCTTCTTCTTCTTCTTCTTCTTCTTCTTCTTCTTCTTCTTCTTTAGGAGGGAGAGGCTTGAATGGAAGCTTCTCCACATAACCTGGTTTAGTATTAGATACAATGGAAGAAACTTGGGGGGATTCCCCTCTTTCATTTATAAGATGAAAACACATATTAGTCCTGTCATACTTTGGTAAAGTCCCATCCTTTATAATATTTTGTATGTAGGTGTTAGCATGGCAATTATTAACACGATAGAGATAACATCCATGCAACACACTATTCATATCAAGATCGCTCATATCTAACAAAGAAGTTTTTCTTGATAACTCTTCACACCCCAAAAATAATGTAAGTTCATCATGTTGATTAGGAGTGATCATGTTATCACAAAAGTCTCCTGCAATATCATTATTAGAACCTGAGCATTGAAATTCGAAATGACCCTCTTCATAGCAAAGTTCACAAATAAAAGGATAGGTGTCACAAACTTTTTCACCAAGATCTCTTAGAGCCTTGTACCAAGTTCTAGTTTTTTCATTCCTATGATGGATACAATATTCATCCTCGATTTGATTAATTCCACAAGGTCTATGCATTCCACAAAAATTAACATGCTTATAAGAAATAGTATTTTCAGAAGTTTGAGCATGTTTACTGCAATCATTAACAACAATTTCATTTTCCATGCAAGTGTCTTTGAAAGGTTCATGATACACGTCCCAATTTTCTTTAGGAACATTAATATGAGAAGCAAGGGTTCTAAAACAATCAACAATAATATGAGAATCAAGACCATATTTTGCACTAAGCTCTTGAAAACCAGTAGTTTTAACAGAAGACTTAATGCAATCATATTCATAGTTTATACCTGATTCTTTACCTTTGTCATTCTCCCAATCCTCAGCATTGTTTTGAATTCTTTCTTGAAGACCCCATCTAGCTTCAACCTTCTTACTTGTGAAAGAGCCCTCTGAACATGCATCCAGATAATCCTTGCAATGTCCTGAAAGCCTTGCATAAAAATTATTAACAATTATTTTCTCAGGAAGCTCATGATTAGGACATTTGAGTATTAATATTTTCAGCCTTCCCCAAGCTTGAGCAATGCCTTCTCCATCACGAGGCTAAAAATTAAAAATGTAACTCCTGTCTAAATAAAATTCATAAGGAGGATAAAATTTAGAGTAAAAGAGATATTCAATCTCCTTCCATTCCAAATGATGAGGATCATCTAGTAGCTCGTACCACTTCCTTGCTTTGTCCTTAAGTAGGCATGGAAATAATTTCTTCATAAAATTTTCTCTTGATAAACATGCAAGCTTAAACAACTCACAAAATCCTTTAAGTTTCAACAAGTGGTCACTTGGTCAGACTGTTCCATCTCCTACATAAGGTTCATCCATAACCATGTCAACAATTTTCATAGGTATTTTAAAAGCAATACATTTAGTAGGTGGATTTAGAATATCACAAGCATTATTAGAACTATCACATACTGTAGGCAAAGCATTATCAAGGCAAAATAATTCCTCCAAAGCTGAGGAGCAAAAAAGATTATTTTTATTTAAACTAGCTTCCCCAAGCTTAGGCTTCTCCACAGCCTTAGCAATAATGGTGTCCAAAGAATTTATACTAATAACATTACTACCACTATTATGCAAACAAACTTCCATAGGTTTTTTAATTTTCTCTTCAAAAGTATCATGTTCTAATTTAATATAAATTTCATAAAGATCTCTAATTTTGTTGTTGTTTTCCATTTAGCCTAACTAGTGTAATAGAAACAAGCAAAAAGTCATAACTGCGGAATTTAAAAGAGATACCTTCCAATGCTTACCTCCCCGACAACGGCGCCAGAAAACAACTTGATGTCTACGCACGCTTCTATTCTCGTAGACAGTGTTGGGCCTCCAAGAGCAGAGGTTTGCAGAACAACAGCAAGTTTCCCTTAAGTGAATCACCCAAGGTTTATCAAACTCAGGGAGGTAGAGGTCAGAGATATCCCTCTTAAGCAACCGTGCAATTAAGATACAATAAGTCTCTTGTGTCCCCAACACACCCAATACACTTGTCAGCTGTATAGGTGCACTAGTTTTTGAAACACCAGTACCGTAGGGGAACCCCCTACGGTTAATTTTCCATTATATGAATCCCACAATTACAAGTGAAAAACCTCAAGGAGGTTGATAGGTAAGGGAGAGATACATTGAAAAGTTGGTGTTCAAAAAGTCAAGATGCTAAGGTCCTGATCCATGCAAGGAGAGGAGCAACCTGTCCATCTTTAAGCCTAAATTGGTGCAGAGAGCAGTCTGAAAGAAATTTAACTTTCCATCTAGCAAATGAAACATCTAACTGTTGGAAGATCTTGTCATTCCTAATTTTCCAAATATTCCAGGCAGCACAAGCAAAGATCTCCAAGAAAGTCGGACCCGCAAAGGTGATCTTGGCGATGGAAATTTTAGTAGCTAGTGGACAATTTGTTTGCCAAGTGATACCAATGAAATTCCAGCAAGCAACGGCGAAAGGGCAATCGAAGAACAAATGGTCTCTGGTTTCAATGGTGGCTCTATTGCAGAGAATACAATCCGTCCCTTCGTCAAGGTGCCAATGCTTACAGGTCATGATGTCTTTGGTGTTGAGGCGATCAAGGAATAGCAGCCACAGAAATACCCGTAATTTGGGAAGGCATTTAGATTTCCAGATTGCCTGAATGTGTGCCTCGCATTGGATATGTGAGAACATGTAGTTGTAAAGTTTGGATGAGCTATAAGTTGCATTCCCCCAAGCAAATATCCTGGCATCATTAATTTGAACATCTTGGTCAAAACCCGGGCAAAGACCCGGAACTTGAAGATATTCCTCATGGGCTTCAATGGATAGTGGCATGGCAAACAAATCACTTGGTTCAGAATGTTGCAACATGGAGGCAACCGAAATATCCTCATCAAAGGCAAAAGAGTAAAGGTGGGGTAGAGCCTCACATAAAATACCATCCATGTGCCAAAAATCTTTCCAAAACAGGGTGTTTTTTCCGTTATTGATAGAGGCCATGGTAATACTCCGATAGATATCAATGAGACTGAAGACATCTTTCCACCAAAAAGAACCTCTTGCTGTCTGGGCATGTGGTGGCGTATCATCATACAGGGACCAAACTAGTTTCACCCAGGGAATATCTTCGCGGCAATAAAATTTGTGAATATGTTTAATCAGAAGAGCTTTGTTTTGCAATTCAAGGTTAATCACTCCTAGTCCCCCATGTTTCTTAGGTCTGCATACCGTGTGCCAAGCAGCCAGGGATTGAGGGGTCGCATGCACATCCTCTATGGCCCATAAGCAGTGACGACGAGAGCGGTCGAAGATCTTAATGAACCCTTTCGGAAGCTTGAGAGAGCTGAGGTAATGAATAGGCAGTGAAGATAGGACCGACTGAACCATAGTAAGACGACCACCATAGTCAAGAAATCTAGTGCAGGCATTCATGCGTCTTTCCACTTGATCAGCAAGCGGGGCCAAATCAGCGATTGTCGGTCTCGTAGTACCCAGCGGGAGACCAAGGTAGGGGAATGGCAGGGAGCCGATGGCACAACCAAAAACCGCAGCGAGCTCATCTAACCGATCGGAAGAGAGGTTGATCGGCATCATACACGTCTTGTTATAATTAACCGAGAGGCCTGTCACTGCAGCAAAGGTGTGTAGCAAATTCTTCAAAGGTGTGTAGCAAATTCTTCAGGGTAAGAAGTTGGACAGGACATGCTTGCATAATAAGCAGTGTGTCATCCGCGTATTGGACAATCGGAAAATCTGAATTCGGAATCGGCAAAGGGGCAGTGAAATCACCAGATGTCACTAACCGATTAATCATGGATTGCAGCAAATCAGCCCCCTCAACAAATAAGATTGGAGATAAAGGATCTCCTTGTCGTACTCCCCGCTTGCACGCAAATTTTCTACCCGGAACACCATTGAGGAGAATGGACGATGTGCCAGTTGTGAAGATCGCAGAAATCCAATTTATCCAATGTTGATCAAACCCACTTGCTCGAAGAATGCTAATTATAGCTTGGTGTTCAATCAGATCAAAAGCTTTGGCAAAATCAAGCTTTAGAATTATTGCCTCTTGACCAGTCTGGTTAACTTGGTGGATATACTCATAGGCCCATGCCACACAGTCTTGGATTGTACGTCTCTTAAGAAATCCATATTGATTAGCGTGAATTATTTTCAATATCTTTGACTGCAGCCTGTTTGCAAGAAGTTTTGTGATCAGTTTGAAGCAAGAATTGAGCAGCGAGATAGGTCGGTAGTCGTTGGGGCCCTCCGGCGCATGAACTTTGGGGATCAGTGTGATGAACGCATCATTAATGCTCTGGAGATTTAGCGTCTCATTCCAGAATTCCATACATAGACGATAGAAATCAAACTTGATAATTGGCCAGCAAGTTTTGATGAAATGGCCGTTAAATCCATCTGGACCCGGAGCTTTATCAGATGGGAGCTCCTTCACTATCTCATCGATTTCAGAACAAGAAAATGGAGCCGAAAGATCATTTAGATTATCATGTCTCACTAGATGGCTAGTGAAATCAAAAGTGTTGTCAATAGGAACTGTGGAGCCAAGTCTTTCCTTGTAAACTTGTCAAAGAAGATTAGCTTTATCAAGGTGATCAGTTACGATAGAGCCATCTGGTCTGCTGAGAGATCCAATGGAGTTATGCCTATATCTGATGGTAGCCATTGAGTGAAAATAGGCCGTATTTTCGCTGCCGAATCTGGCCCATTTAGCGGTGCATCTTTTTTTCCAGTATTCTTGCTTGCATTTGAGCAATTCCAACAGTTTATCTTTAATAATATTGCGAAAATTCCATTCAGTAATGTCCAAGCTTCTTAATTCTTCTGTCTCATCCAAATTCAGAATGATGGCATTGCAATTTTCCACCAATCTATTGATCATGGAAATGCTCGTACACCATTTTTTTAAGCCTTTGCGAAGCAACTTCAGTTTACTAGATATGCATTTGGCTGCATCTCCTGGACAATTGATCTTCCAAATCGACTTAACCACATCCATAAACCCTGGCATACTGGTCCAATGATTCTCAAAACGAAACACTTGAGCCTTTGGTATGGAAGTCCCAATGGAAATAACGCATGGCACATGATCTGATGTCGGACGAGCCAGAGGGTTAACCATGGTGTTAGGATATTTTGCAGTCCATGCGAGAGAAGTGAAAAACCAGTCTAGCTGGGTTAGCAATGGGTCAGATTGCATATTACTCCAAGTGAACGCTCGCCCTTTAATTGGTAGTTCAATCAGCCCGAGATAGCTAATAACTTCATTAAATGTCTCAATATCATCAAGATTGGTAGGTGCACTAGTTCGGCGAAGAGATAGTAAAATACAAGTAATATGGATGATTATAAGTAGTAAATGCAATCTTAAATAAGGCCTAGGGATCATACTTTCACTAGTGTATACTCTCAACAATGACATCGTAATTGAATAAATAAACACTACTCTCAAACACTCTCTTGTTGGATAATAAACACCATTCATTAATTGCGTAGGTCTACAAAAGCACCCTCAAAGTCTGAGTAAACAAACACCACAACGTCATAAATTAAAGGAGTCACACACGGTGCGCACATTGTGACCTTCACACTGCGGAGAGTAACCCCGGAGTTCATATTAAAGTAACCTCTAGAGTGCATAATAGATAAAGAGTAACATCACATATTCAACTAGATTACAAAGCTCATGATCACATAAAGATCACACCATGGGAGAAAGAGATAAACCACTTAGCTACCGGTAGAGCCCTCAGGCTCGGGGGAAAACTACTCCCTCCTCATCATGGGAGTCAGCAGCAGCGATGAAGATGGCGGTGGAGTCCATGGAGATGGCTCAGGGGGCAATTCCCCGTCCCGGCAGGGTGCCGAAACAGAGACGTCTATCCCCCGAATCTTATCTTCGATGGCGGCGGCGCTACGGACCTTTTCGTGGATTTCTGATCAGGTGTTAGGGTTTTTCTCGTCGGGGGGTATATATGGCGAAGGGGCGATGTCGGTGGGCGCCCGAGCACCCCACACCACATGGTGGGGCGGCCATAGGGGGAGCCGCGCCACCACATGGTGTGGCTTCCTCCTTGGCCCCCTTCGTCTCTCCTTCGGACTCTGTGTCGTGTCGGCGAAAATAGGAACTTTGCCTTTTGTTTCGACCAATTCCGAGAATATTTCCAGAATAACTTTTCTGAAACTAAAAACCGCAGAAAACAGGGAACTGGCACTGTGGCATCTTCTTAATAGGTTAGTCCTAGAAAATGCATAAAAACCATATAAAGTGTACATAACACATGTAGCAATTGGTATAATATAGCCATGGAACATAAGAAATTATAGATACGTTTGAGACGTATCACCCATGTCTTAGGTTTTCGGGGGATTAAGTACGCGAAAGGGCGATGCCTGAGGTGGGCCAGGGTGGCCTCACCACGTGCCGGCGAGGCAGCCAAGGGGGCCGCACCACGCCATGGTGTGGGCCCCTGGGGCCCACCTTGGTCTCCCCTTTTGGCCTCCTCCGTGATCTGGTAAAATAGGAACTTCCATCTGGTTGGTTTTGTTTTCTGATCTTCGCAAATATTGTATCTTGACAGTGCTTTTTCCAGCAGAATCCAGACTCCGGTGATCCATTCTCCAATAATCATCAAACATGCAAAATAGATGAAATAACATAAGTATCATCTCTAAATATGAAATATATCAATGAATAACAGTAAATTATGATATAAAATAGTGATGCCAAATGTTCGTATCAGGGAGTGACAGCAACCTCTAAGATTGTGAATGTACTGTTGCTACTAGGGATAAAATAGTAGTGCTTTGTCTAAGGATAATTGTATTACATACATTACACACCTTGCTTAATGCAATAATCTTTTGCTTGCAACTTAATACTGAAAGAGGTGCAGACGCTAACCGGAAGGTGGATTATTAGAAAATAGATGTTGTTGGAACGGTCTATGTATATTGTTGTAATGCTCAAATGAATCTCATACTAGACACCATGACTATTATATGCATCATTATGCAGTTCTTTATTTTTTCAATTTCCCAGCTGTAATTTGTTTACCCGCATGTATGCTATTATTTATTTATTTATTGAGAGACACCACTAGTGAACTGTGGACCCCGGTCCATTCTTTTACATTGATAATACAACCTACTTCAAGCTACTTCCTTTCATTCTCTGCAACCAAACATCATCTTCCACACTATACGTCTAATCCTTTGTTACAGCAAGCCGGTGGGATTGCCACCCTCACTGTTTCATTGGGGCAAAGTATCTTGGTTGTCTTGTGTGCAGGTTCCACATCAACTACACGCCAAGATCTTCTAGCACCGTTGCCACCTTCAGAAGCGTCTCCATTTCCTACTGGTTCGATAACCTTGGTTTCATAAACTGAGGGAAAACTTGTTGCTACTACATCATCACACCTTCCTCTTGGGGTTTCCCAACGCTGCGAGAGCATCAACTACATGACACTTCACCTTTACGGGCCTAGGGGAATGCATCGTTTATTCGAATATTAATTGTTGGGTTGCCGGAGTGACAGAAACCTAAACCCTCGTTGGTATCTCGATGCATGAGGGATGGTAGAATCTCAGAGTTTTGCGGATGCTTGCTAGGGGTATAATCACAATTATGTATTAGTCCTAGGAAGGGCGGTGCATTAGCATAAGTTCACCCACACAACACTTATCAAAACACTAAAGATTAATCATCTATATGAAGTGAAAGCACTAGACAGAATTCACGAGTGTCCTCAAGAACGCTTTGGTCAATATAAGTAAACCCACCGGCTTGGTCCTTTGCTCTAGAAAGGATTGGGCTACTCGCTGCAATTATTATTATTGCACTTTATTTACTCGCACTTTATTTATCTGCTATATCAAAAACTCCTAAAAACTTGTCTGCTAGTATTTACAGTGAATCTCTAATCAAAACTGCTTGTCAACACCTTCTGCTCCTCGTTGGGTTTGACACTCCTATTTATCGAAAGTACTACGATACACCCCCTATACTTGTGGGTCATCAGGAGGTTAAGGAGCCATGTCTGGGCATCTCCCTTCAGGGCCAACGGGAACGAGTTGGCCATCATGAGCTCGTCGGCCCCGGCAACCATTGCAGCGAGAGAGTAGATGTGCAGAAAGTCCCGGGGGTTGGTGGTGTCGTCGAAGCGAAGGACGTCGATCTCGAATTTCTTGGGCCAGTTGAAGCGACGGATCTCGGGAGCGAGGGCGTTACAGCCTTTGGCGAGGTCTTCGTCGCGATCTTCCCGGCGGTGACGTTCTCAGCGGCGTTCGATGCGGGTGCGCATGTCCTCGCGATGGCGATTGTTGAGGTCGTGGCGAAGATCATGCTCTTCCGAAGTTGAAGACCCAACATAAATGGGCTTACCTTCACTAGTGGAAAAAGGGCTACTTGTGGCGCACCAAAAAGGCTTTCTGTGGCGCACTAGGGGAAATGGGGAGGTGCGCCACAAATATCTCGCCACTAAATTATATTTCTGTGGCGCACCCCCTCGGTGCGCCACAGAAAGTGCCACATTTTTGTGGCGCATCCTTCCTTGTGCGCCACAGACATTTATCAGTGGCGCATGGATTGCAGGTGCGCCACGGAATATAAACAACAAGTAGGAGGCACACAACTTATATGTGTGCATGATACAAGGTTCAACAAACTATCAGGATATCATACAGTGCGCCACATTATTTTAATCATCGGTATTTTAGAAATGAAGTAGAGTCAACTGAAAAGCATCGGCAAGTTAAAAAGCACTCAACAAAAACAAGCAAGGCCTCATATGGAATTGCTTCAGGGATGGTGTAAGCGAACAACGTGGAATGAACACTGCATATATGTTCAGACAACATGGTTCACTCACACCTCCCTGAAGATATATGCAACGTGCAACCATCTAATCATCGGCCAAAAGTAGTTATCTTAAACTAAGACAACAAAATCCGACTAACAGATGATAAATAAACAAATTTTAGAAATGGAGTAGGGTCAACTAAAAAATCTTGCCTCATACTTAGGCTGGAACACAAATGGTCCGAGATAGTGTCAGTGAGAGACAGTGGGATGCAGAAAATGTGTATTCGTGCACATCAGGTCGCATTCCACTGGCCCTCACTAACACCACCTCTAGATCTCACCGTGTCACAGCATTTTAATCATCGGCATCCCTAGAGATCGAATACAAAACTATAAACATTTGAATCATCGGCATGTAATGACTTGCAAAAAGTATTAACATAACATTTTAAACATTTTAACAAAGTTGTAATACCATCTGAACATTAACATGCATCAACAAGCAACCTATAAAGAAAATATTAACATTAACATGCATCGACAAGCAATCAATAGATTTCTAGATATTAACCTCAGCAGCCCATATTAACATATTTGAGACAACTAATATTAGCTCGGAGTAGAAGAAAAACAATTAATGTGCATGCCCATATTAACATATTTCTACTGCATATTAACATATTAACATGGTACAATTTGAGACAAGTTGATTTGCTCAGCCCTCACGCCTTGCTTTTTCATTCACACAACATTGATAGCAACTTTTATTTGCAATAACACATAGCAACAATTTATCGAACTATTCATCCCTAACAACTTTTATTTGCAATAACAAATAATTGTACCTTCATGTGTCGGAATTTAGCAAACTAACAACAATTCATCCCTAAAATTAACCCTAAAACTAGCAACAATTCACTTAGGAATTTCGGCAAACACCTTGGGTGCGGCGGTCGGTGGCGAGGCGCGGGGTGGCGGTCGGTGGCGAGGCGCGCGGGCTGGCGTCGAGGCCGTCGATGGCGGGGCCGGCGCTGGGTGGCGAGGCGTGGGGTGGCGGGGCGCGGCGTCGAGGCCGTCAGTGGCGGTGGAGGCGGCGGCGGGAGAAGCGGCGGCGGCGCGCGGAGGCGTGCGAGAGGAGGCGGTGGAGGCGGCGGCGGCGCGCGAAGGCGTGCGGTAGGAGGCGGCGGCGGCGTGCGCGGAGGCGGGAGGAGCGGCGGCGGCGCGCGGAGGCGTGCGGTAGGAAGCGGCGGAGGCGTGCGCGGAGGCGGGAGGAGCGGCGGCGGGATGAGGCGGCGGCGGGAGGAGCGGCAGCGACGCGCGGAGGCGTGCAGGAGGAGGCTGCGGAGGCATGCGCGGAGGCGGGAGGAGCGGCGGCGGGATGAGGCGGCGGCGGCGCGTGGAGGCGTGCGGGAGGAAGCGGCGGAGGCCTGCACGGAGGCGGGAGGCGCGCGGGGAGGATTAGGTTTGTGGAGATGCGCGCAGGAAGATAAGGGCGTGGGGCTGGGGTTTTGTTTCGTTGGGGCACCTAGCCCATGCGCCACAGAAAGTGGAGATTCTGTGGCGCACCGTAGCCCATGCGCCACAGAATGACCACTTTTTTGTGGCGCATGGACCAGCGTGCGCCACAGAATGCCTACTTTCTGTGGCGCATGGGCTTGGTGCGCCACAGAAAGAGCCCCGGATTTCCAAATTTAAACACATCTGGCGGGGCCCACCATATTTCTGTGGCGCATGCTCCTTGGTGCGCCACAAAAAGGCAGCTTTCAGTGGCGCATCTGCTTTTTGTGCGCCACAGATGTTTGTGGTGCACTGGTTTGGTGCGCCACTAAACTTGTTTTGTGGCGCATGGGCCTAGGGTGTGCCACAAAGGGTGCATCCCACCTATAAACATTTTTCTACTAGTGCTTGGTCTCGCAGTGGCCGGTTGGCCATCGGTGGAGCA
This sequence comes from Poa annua, assembly GCA_026929855.1. Classification (NCBI taxonomy): domain Eukaryota; kingdom Viridiplantae; phylum Streptophyta; class Magnoliopsida; order Poales; family Poaceae; genus Poa; species Poa annua. The sequence goes on along the minus strand of CM049439.1, from coordinate 21,715,866 downwards.
GTTCGAGGAGGCTCCGTATCAATGGGGCGTTCCCCACGGGGCCGGGCTCGTGGTTCGCGCGTGCCGCCGGTCGTAGCTCCAGGGTTGTCGATGGAGGTGGGCTGAGTGGCTGCTGGAGCTGGCACGCAGTCGGCTTAGGCGAGGAGCTTCTCCAGGCACTCCCTCCAAGCCGTGTACACCTTGGGTTCGGATGCGCTTGGCGGAAACTGCATCAGCGCCCTGGCGGCCACAAGGGCTTTGTGGCTAGCTTGGTGCCCGGGGACGCGTTCCTGAAGGACCTGCTCTTGGACAAAGGAGTACATCCCATGACTCGGTCCTTGGCCGCTCCGTTGTCGACGCTCTTCTCTCCCGAGGGAAGAGGCGAAGCTTGGAACGAGGGATGGGGAGGTGTAACGTCCTTTGACCCGCCGCCAAGCTCGTGGTTGAGCACGTATGCGCTCCCTGACGCCGCCTTCTCCGTAGGCGGTGGGGGTGGCGTGTCCGCGTGCCCTCCATCGGCGACACTGCGGTCAGTAGAAGCTCGAGTGCGCGAGGTGGAGACGACTTTGGTGGTCGCAGTCTCGGGCTTCTTCTTGGGCGGCATGCTCGACGAAGAACTTGACGAAGATCTCCGAGTTGATGAAGATGAGATCAGCGCTTGCGCCCCCTACCTGGCCCGCCAGATGTCGTGTCTCGAAGGACGGACACCGGGGATGCGAGGCACCCCCTTTGTAGATTCGGTGGGGGCGCGAAGGAGGCTGAAAATGTCTCCCGAGGGACGATCACCGGAAAGCTCTTCACTCTCTCTCCGATCTCGACGTGGTAAGCAAACAAGGAAAGCACACAGCAATCTACCCAGGTTCAGGCCGCCCGAAGGCTAACAACCCTACTCCTGCATGTCTGGATAGATGGACGAAACATGGTGTGGCTACAGTGGTGTTCTCCAGCGAGGTACCCGGCAGGGCTAGATGAAGAAGAAGGATAGATCCTAGCCCGGAGGAGATCACCTTCCTTACTTTCCTTGCCCTAGCCTAGCTTGGTGGTTGCCTTCTACCCTGGATCGCTGATACGTCCATTTTGCATCACTATTTTATATCATAATTTGTTGTTATTCATTGATATATTTCATACTTAGAGATGATACTTATGTTATTTCATCTATTTTGCATGTTTGATGATTATTGGAGAATTGATCACCGGAGTCTGGAAACAGCTGGAAAAGGCACCGTCAAGATACAGTATTTGCATAGCTCAGAATATAAAACGAAGACTGTGGAAACTCGTATTTTACCAGATCACGGGGGAGGCCAAAAGGGGAGGCCAAGGTGGGGCCCAGGGGGGCCACACCATGCCCTCGCGCGACAACTCCTGGACCCGCGCGACCAGGGGGTCTGGCCGCCCTAGCCCACCTCTGGCCGTGCCCCTTCGTGTACTTGACCTCCTCGAAAACCTAAGACCTTCTACGGAGAGTTAGAGTTATTCCGCCGCCGCCACGAGGCGGAAAACACCAGAGAGAAGAAAGCTCTCCGGCAGGGAGAAAACTGCCAGGGAAATCCCTTCCCGGAGCGGGGAAATCGTCGCCATCGTCACCACCATCTAGCTGCACTTCATCGAGATCATCATCACCATCATCTCCACCGCCATCACCGTCATCTCCACCGCTCCACTCCATTCCCGCTGTAACTTCTAGGGCTAAATCTTGTGTGTTTGATAGGGGAAACTCTCCCGGTGTTAATTACTATTGTTATTGATGCTATTGTGTGGAACCGTTGAATTAAGGTTTATGTTCAGATTGTTACCCATCTTTATATCATCTCTGATCATGTTCCAAATGATGTGTTGTGAGTAGTTCGTTTAGTTCTTGAGGACATGGGTGAAGTCTAGATGTTTGTAGTGTACTATGTTGAGTAATATCTAATGGTTTGATATTTAAGTTGTGGTGCTATTCTTCTAGTGGTGTCATGTGAACGTCGACTACATGACACTTCACCTTTATGGGCCTAGTGGAATGCATTGTGTATTCGAATATTAATTGTGGGGTTGCCGGAGTGACAGAAACCTAAACCCCCGTTAATATCTCGATGCATGAGGGATGGTAGGATCTCAGAGTTTAAGGCTGCGGTTAGATTTATCTTAGTTACTTTCTTGTATTTGCGGATGCTTGCAAGGGGTATAATCACAAGTATGTATTATTCCTAGTAAGGGCGGTGCATTAGCATAGGTTCACCCACACGACACTTATCAAAACACTAAAGATTAATCATCTATATGAAGCGAAAGCACTAGACATAAATCCCGTGTGTCCTCAAGAACGCTTGGTCATCATAAGTAAACAAACCGGCTTGTCCTTTGCTCTAGAAAGGATTGGGCCACTCACTGCAATTATTATTGTTGCGCTTTATTTACTCGCACTTTATTTATCTGTTATATCAAAAACTCCTAAAAACCTGTCTGCTAGTATTTACAGTGAAATCCTCATCAAAACTGCTTGTCAGCACCTTCTGCTCCTCGTTGGGTTCGACACTCTTATTTATCGAAAGTACTACGATACACCCCCTATACTTGTGGGTCATCAAGAATATTTTCTGGCGTCGTTGCCGGGGAGTGAAGCGCTATTGGTAAGTGGAATTGGTAAGGAAAACTTTAGCTGTAAGTGTTGTTTTTATTTCTGTCTCCTAATTTGCTTAATTATGGAGAGAGGAACTATTGCTTTCCTGTTTGGAAAGGCTTCTACCACTTCTGAGATAGAAAATGAGGCGCCACCTGAAGAAATAGTGCAATTTAAAATACCTATGAAAATTATTGATCGTGTTATGGATAACAGCTATGAAGGGGATGGAACTATCCACCCCGGTGATCATTTATTGTTTTTACATGAATTATGCGAGTTGTTCAAGTGTGCAGGTATTACAATGGACAAAGTCAGGAAGAAATTATTCTCCATATCACTTACTGGGAGAGCTGCGCGTTGGTATAAATTGCTGAAGAACAGGAATTCTCTTGGATGGGAGGAAATTGTACCTCTCTTTTATTCTAAATTTTATCCTCCAAGTGAGATTCACCAAGATCGGAATTCTATATATAATTTCTGGCCTCATGGTGGAGAGAGTATTGCCCAAGCGTGGGGGAGATTGAAGGCATTAATGCTCAAATGCCCCATTCATGAGCTTCCTGGTAATATTATTGTTGATAACTTCTATGCAAGACTCTGCTTTGAAGATAAAACATTATTGGATACTTCTTGTGCTGGATCATTCATGCATAATAAGGAGGAGTTTAAATGGGATCTTCTTGATCGTATTGAAGAGAATACTGAATCATGGGAGAACGATAAAGGTAGGGAGTCAGGTATAAAATATGACTTCGAATGCATTAAAACTTTCATGAATACTGATGCATTTCGAAATATTAATAATGCCTATGGTCTTGACTCTCAAGTTGTTGCAAATTATTATAAATCCTTTGCTGCATATTTCGGTTCGCCCAAGGAGGGTTTTGAAAAATATCATGAACCATATAAAGATAAATCTGTTACTCATATAACTAAAAGCATTGAAGTTAATGTTGTTGATCATATTATTCCTGAGCCCTATATTGAAAAGGTTCCTTTTCCTGTCAAGGTGAAAGAACATTCTGTTATGGCTAGTGTTGTTAACAAAAGTGAAAAGAAAGCTATAGAACCTGATGAACAAATTAAAATTGAACCTCCTATGGCTATAGTTAAAGATCTTGTTACTAAAAGTGTTGGAGATGAGTATATTATATTTTGTGAGGATGCTTCTAATGTTGTTTCTCATCCTAAGAGTTCAAGGAAAACTAGTGTTCATGTGCTATCTGTTAAAATTGGTGATCATTGCTATTATGGTTTATGTGATATTGGTGCAAGTTCTAGTGCTATTCCTTATGAGCTTTACAGGGAAATTATGCATGAGCTTGGTCCTTGTGAACTTGAAGAAATTGATGTGGTTATTCAACTTGCTAATAGAGAAACTATCTCTCCGATTGGTATTGTTAGAGATGTTGAAGTTTTATGTGGTAAGATTAAATATCCTGCTGATTTTCTCGTACTTGGTGCTGCTGCTAGTAAGACTTGTCCTATCATTTTTGGTAGACCTTTTCTAAATACTTGTGGTGTTGTTATAGATTGTAAGAAAGAGAAAATCTTTACTAAATTTGCCGGTGATTCGTATGAATACAATTTTTCGAAATTTGCTAAAGTCCCTTATGAAACCGAATTGCCTAATGAGGATTTTAAAGTAGAACAACTTGCCTCTATTGCTCTTGCTCCTAACAATGTTTTGCAGCAATTTATGGAAGATCATGAAAGTGAAGTCTTTATGGAAGAAAGGAATGAACTAGATGAAATATTTCTTTGTCAACCTATACTTAAACATAATTTACAGGTAGAAGACTTGGGTAAAACACTTCCACCTAAAGAGGCTCTTGTCTTTGATTTGAAACCTTTGCCTGATAATCTTAAGTATGCTCATATTGATGATAAGAAAATATATCCTGTTATTATTAGTGCTAACCTTTCAGGTAAAGAAGAGGAAAGATTATTGGAAGTATTGAAGAAACACCGTGGAGCTATGGGTTATACTTTGGATGATTTAAAAGGGATTTCTCCTTCTATATGTCAACATTCTATTAATATGGAGCCCGATGCAAAGCCAGTTGTTGAACATCAACGTCGTTTAATACCCAAAATGAAGGAAGTGGTAAGAAACGAGGTATTAAAATTTCTTGATGCTGGTATTATTTATCCTATTGCTGATAGTAGATGGGTTAGTCCTGTGCACTGTGTCCCTAAGAAAGGTGGAATTACTGTTGTGCCTAATGATAATGATGAGCTTATTCCTCAAAGGGTAGTAGTTGGTTATAGAATGTGCATTGATTTAAAAAAATAATAATGAAGTTACTAAGAAGGATCATTATCCATTACCATTTATTGATCAAATGTTAGAGAGAATAGCTAATAAAACTCATTTTTGCTTTCTTGATGGTTATTCTGGTTTCTCTCAAATTGCTGTTAATGCTCAAGATCAAGAGAAACCCACATTTACTTGTCCTTACGGTACTTACGCTTATAGACGTATGCCTTTTGGTTTATGTAATGCTCCTGCTACTTTTCAAAGATGTATGTCTGCTATCTTTCATGTTTTTTGTGAAGAAATTGTGGAAGTATTCATGGACGATTTTTCTGTCTATGGAACTTCTTTTGATAATTGCTTGCACAACCTTGATAAAGTTTTGCAGAGATGTGAAGAAACTAATCTTGTTCTTAATTGGGAGAAATGCCACTTTATGGTTAATGAAGGAATTGTTCTTGGACATAAAATTTCTGAAAGAGGTATTGAAGTTGATAGAGCTAAAGAGGAGGCAATTGAGAAAATGCTATGCCCCAGAGATGTTAAAGGTATTCGTAGTATTCTTGGTCATGCTGGCTTCTATAGAAGGTTTATTAAAGATTTTGCTAAGGTATCAAAGCCTCTTACTAATCTCTTGCAAAAAGATGTACCATTTGTTTTTGATGATGATTGTAAGGTAGCTTTTGAGACTCTTAAGCAAGCTTTAATAAGTGCTCCTATTGTTCAACCACCTGATTGGAATTTACCATTTGAAATTATGTGTGATGCTAGTGATTTTGCTGTTGGTGCTGTTCTTGGACAAAGAGTAGATAAGAAGTTAAATGTTATTCATTATGCTAGTAAGACTCTTGATCCTGCTCAAAAGAATTCTGCTACAACTGAAAAAGAATTTTTAGCTGTTGTTTTTGCTTGTGATAAATATAGACAATATATTGTTGATTCTAAAGTTATTATTCATACTGATCATGCTGCAATTAGGTACCTTATGGAAAAGAAGTTGCAAAGCCTAGGCTTATTAGATGGGTATTACTTTTGCAAGAATTCGATTTGCACATTGTAGATAGGAAAGGTGCTGAAAATCCTGTTGCTGATAATTTGTCTAGATTGGAAAACATTGAATATGATCCTATTCCTGTTAATGATAGTTTTCCAAATGAACAATTAGCTGCAATAAGGGTGAGTTCACGAGATAGTCCTTGGTATGCTGATTATGCTAACTTTATTGTTTCGAAGTATTTGCCTCCAACCTTTTCAGCTCAACAAAGAAGAAAATTCTTTTATGATTTGAGGCATTATTTTTGGGATGACCCACACTTATATAAAGAAGCAGTGGATGGTATTATGCGAAGATGTGTTCCGGAGTATGAACAACAAGAGATATTGAGAAAATGCCATAGTAGTGCTTATGAAGGACATCACGCTGGAGATAGAACTGCATAAAAGGTTTTACAATCAGGTTTTTATTGGCCTACTCTTTTTAAAGATGCAAGAAAGTTTATTTTATCTTGTGATCAATGTCAAAGAATTGGTAACATCTCTAGACGTAATGAAATGCCTATGAATTATTCCCTTGTTATTGAGCCATTTGATTGTTGGGGATTTGACTTTATGGGTCCTTTTCCTCCTTCAAAGGGTTATACTCATATACTTGTTGCTGTTGATTATGTTACTAAATGGGTAGAAGCTATACCTACTAAAAGTGCTGATGGTGAGACATCATTAAAAATGCTTCAAGATATTATTTTCCCTAGGTTTGGTGTTCCTAGATATCTCATGACTGATGGAGGTTCTCATTTTATTCATGGTGGTTTTAGAAAAGTTCTTGCTAAATATGGTGTTAATCATAGAATTGCTTCAGCTTATCATCCTCAAACTAGTGGGCAAGTAGATTTATCAAATAGAGAAATTAAATCTATCTTGCAAAAGACTGTTAATAGAACGAGGAAGAATTGGGCTAGTAAATTAAATGATGCATTATGGGCTTATAGAACTGCTTATAAAAATCCCATGGGTATGTCTCCTTATAAAATGGTCTATGGAAAAGCTTGTCACTTGCCTTTAGAATTAGAACACAAAGCTTATTGGGCAGTGAGAGAACTAAATAGAGATTTTAAACTTGCTGGTGAGAAAAGATTGCTTGATTTGAGTTCTTTAGATGAGTGGAGAAGTGAGGCTTATGAAAATGCTAAACTCTTTAAAGAGAAAGTTAAGAAATGGCATGATAGGAGAATCCTTAAGAGAGAGTTTCATGTTGGTGAAAAAGTATTATTGTATAGCTCTCGTCTTAGATTCTTTGCAGGAAAATTACTCTCCAAGTGGGAAGGACCATATGTTATTGTTGAGGTGTTTCGTTCGGGTGCAATTAAAATTGCTTCACTTAAAGATGACTCTACGCAAGTGGTGAATGGACAGAGACTCAAACATTATATTTCTGGAGATTCTTATAATGAAGATGTTGATATTATTCAAGTTATTGCTCCGGAAACTTTTATCAAAGAGAAAATTTCTGAGTCTGCAGAAGCTGAATTCGAAAAGGTATAGTTTTGGTAAGAAAAAGTCCGTGTTTTTAATTTTGGAAGACACAGTAGTTATTTTTAGAAAATGTGGAAAAATACAAGACGAAAATGAGCAGGAAATGGAGCCCGAGGCGCCGTCACCATGTGCTCGCGCGGGCCCCATCCTGGCCGCGCGAGCAGGGGGTCTGGACGCCTCGGTGTCCGTCTCCTACTCGATCTTGTCCCATTGCCTTCCTTTTGTCATGTAAATTTTTGCTATATAATCCCCCGGATACCCCGAGGTCCGTATAACGTGGTTTCGAAGTGTTTTTGTTTCGAGCTGTTTCTGCCAGATTTCATCCTTGGATCTAGAGCCATCATGTCTTCGCCCGAGCCTTCCAAGGACAGTTTCTTCGTGAACGTCGTCAACCCGTACATGCATGAGCTGAGGATGCACCCGAAGGAGTTGACATTGAAAGGTGGGAAGGTGCAGGTGGATGATGTTCAAGGTCCTCAAGGAGAAGGGGGCATGGAGGAAAGGATGAAGAGTCTGGAGCAGGAGGTCTTCAAATATAAGAAGACGTCAGAACGTGAGGTGGATATCGTCCACCGGATCGTAGCTGAACTTATTGCCAAGCATGAGAAGGAGACCGCAAAGCTCTGGGAGGACATCTTCTCACTCCACAAGACTACCAACAACCTTCTGGCGCAACTCTATGATGTTCAGAATCAAAACTGTGAGTATGAAACCAGGTTTAAACGCATAAGTGTTGCTGCAAGTTTCAGGATAATCGAGACCAAGTCATCATTTGTTGATGGAGAGCCCCTTCCCTGGAAGTTTGATGAAGAGGACTCACCACCATCACCACCGAAGGAGTAATTCATCATCGGTATTGGCATCTCCCTTAGCTTGTTCCAAGCTTGGGGGGAGTGCCGCGGTATCACACCATCATCTTTTACCTTTTAGTAGTGTCATATCATGAGTAGGGAAGTTATCTTATATGATGGTTCGCAATGTGGAAGTATCTCTCTTTTAGTTGGTTATCTATCTATGTATCCCTTGGTGTGAGTTGCCGTTATGGAATATTAATGAGAAGTTTTATAATTTATTTTCTGCACACCCTATTTTAGTTTGCAACTTCTATCATATATGATTGATCTTGTCATTAGTATTGTTATCACTTTGGCAAACTTAGCATTGGTCAGTAGCTACAATACTTTGAGACTTAAGTGGAGAAAAGAATTACATGTAGATATAGTTTTCAATGACCTTTCTCACTTGTAGATGATAAGCTTAGTATTCACAATTTAAAATTGTTTGTGTCTCCAAGTAAGAATTGTATGATTGTCTTTACTACATGTATATTTGTTTGTATCCATCAACTCTTATGCTTGCTGCCCAAGCATGCTAGCCAAAGACCTGTATCGAGAGGGAATGCTTCTCATACTTCCAAACCTTGAGCCAAACCCTTTTCATTTGTGTCCACCATACCTACCTATTATGTGGTATTCTGCGCCACTCCAAGTAAATATTTCATGTGCTATCTTTATTCAAAACTACTATCCTTTATTTGTGTCAATGTTTATTAGCTCATGAGGAAATAATAGTTGGGTTTGTTATCTTCCATACTAATTAAGTAACCCTTGACTTGCATGCTCCATCTGCTCGTCACTAATATTGCAAAGGGCTGGTTAGACCACTATAATATCAAAAGGTTGAGAAAGTTAAAAATAGACACTCCTCCATGGTTTGAGATTGATTGGTGGGCACCCGAGGATTCGGTTAGCCATGGCTTGTGTAAGCAAAGGTTGGGAGGAGTGTCAAAGTTATCAAAATAGTTGTTTATTATAAAGGCTTGTTTTAAATAATCGGAACCGCTGTCAACTTGCTTAGTATGGAAGATGACAAGAACTCTATTACCATTCGTTGACAACAACAAACACCGCTCAAAAACTTACTTTTATGCTCTCTATATGATTTCAAAACCTATTAAACTAAAAGCTCTAGCACATGCTTGTATCTCTGCTTCCCTCTGCGAAGGGCCTATCTTTTACTTTATGTTGAGTCAGTAAACCTATCTCTCTTTGTCTTGAGCAAGCATTTGAGTTGATTGTGATTCAACCATCTATACATTCGTGTTGTTAATCATGTCTCTTATTCCTCCTTGTTTGGCACATTGTTGTTATCTAATAAATATGACTTTGAGAGTTAGCAACTATTTAAGAGGGTTGTTTAGTAGAGTAATCTCAATATGTTCATTGTTCTCTGACCAAGAATGAAGTTTGCCAACACCAACTATGGTTTTCTCTATGCACCTTATTGTGATTTACCTTTACTTGTTACAAGTTGAGTTATATAAACGGAGTCGATATCTAAGATGACTTGTGTATTATTAAATGTGATGCTTCTTGTCCGTATATTCTTTATCGACACTTCACTCCATAAACCTGTGATCATGTTTACTGAGTTCAGCTTTCGCTTGGGGACAAGCGAGGTCTAAGCTTGGGGGGAGTTGATACGTCCATTTTGCATCACTATTTTATATCATAATTTGTTGTTATTCATTGATATATTTCATATTTAGAGCTGATACTTATGTTATTTCATCTATTTTGCATGTTTGATGATTATTGGAGAATTGATCACCGGAGTCTGGAAACAGCTGGAGAAAACACCGTCAAGATACAGTATTTGCATAGCTCAGAATATAAAACAAAGACCGTGGAAACTCCTATTTTACCAGATCACGGGGGAGGCCAAAAGGGGAGGCCAAGGTGGGGCCCACACCATGCCCTCGCGCGGCAGCTCCAAGACCCGCGCGAGCAGGGGGTTTGGCCGCCCTGGCCCACCTCTGGCCGAGCCCCTTCGCGTACTTGACCTCCCCGAAACCTAAGACCTTCTACGGAGAGTTAGAGTTATTCCGCCACCGCCACGAGGTGGAAAACACCAGAGAGAAGAAAGCTCTCCGGCAGGGAGAAAACTGCCGGCGAAATCCCTTCTCGGAGGGGGGAAATCGTCGCCATCGTCACCATCATCAAGCTGCACTTCATCGGGATCATCATCACCATCATCTCCACCGCCGTCACCGTCATCTCCACCGCTCCACTCCGTTCCCGCTATAACATCTAGGGCTAAATCTTGTGTGTTTGATAGGGGAAACTCTCCCGGTGTTAATTACTATTGTTATTGATGCTATTGGGTGGAACCGTTGAATTAAGGTTTATGTTCAGATTGTTACCCATCATTATATCATCTCTGATCATGTTCCAAATGATGTGTTGTGAGTAGTTCGTTTAGTTCTTCAGGACATGGGTGAAGTCTAGATGTTAGTAGTGTACTATGTTGAGTAATATTTAATGGTTTGATATTTAAGTTGTGGTGCTATTCTTCTAGTGGTGTCATGTGAACATCGACTACATGACACTTCACCTTTATGGGCCTAGGGGAATGCATTGTGTATTCGAATATTAATTGTGGGGTTGCCGGAGTGACAGAAACCTAAACCCCCGTTAATATCTCGATGCATGAGGGATGGTAGGATCTCAGAGTTTAATGCTGTGGTTAGATTTATCTTAATTACTTTCTTGTATTTGCGGATACTTGCAAGGGGTATAATCACAAGTATGTATTAGTCCTAGAAAGGGCGGTGCATTAGCATAAGTTCACCCACACGACACTTATCAAAACATTAAAGATTAATCATCTATATGAAGCGAAGGCACTAGACATAAATCCCGTGTGTCCTCAAGAACGCTTGGTCATCATAAGTAAACAAACCGGCTTGTCCTTTGCTCTAGTAAGGATTGGGCCACTCGCTGCAATTATTATTGTTGCGCTTTATTTACTCGCACTTTATTTATCTGTTATATCAAAAACTCCTAAAAACCTGTCTGCTAGTATTTACAGTGAAATCCTCATCAAAACTGCTTGTCAGCACCTTCTGCTCCTCGTTGGGTTCGACACTCTTATTTATCGAAAGTACTACGATACACCCCCTATACTTGTGGGTCATCAATCGCAGGTGAGCTAGTCCTTGGCCGGAGCTTGCTTCCTTTCTCAGCTATCCCCTCCTCCATGCCCTTGGTTCTCCTTTTATAGGGAAAGGGGCTGCCACAGAGGTCATGTGAGGAGCGTTATAGGGTTTTGGCGGGAGGTAACTCCTCTGCGTGGTGGAGACGGCGACGTGGCCTCTTCTCCTCCAAGTATCGGTCGCCGGGTGGGTGAGATCTCTGGCGCCTTTGGAGAAAGCGGCGGACAGGGGCTGACAGCGGGTAGGTCGTGTCCCATGGCCGCGCCTTGCTTCCCAAGCCTTCTGGGGCTTCTACCATCCTCTGGAAGGTGGTAGAAGCTTTATCCTCTTGTACGGTCTTGTACCCGAGAGGGAGTCCGGCCCTGTCGGGGACTCGCGCTCTCAGGTCTTCAGCTCCATCTGGGGCACAGGGGACCCGGGGGTCGTCTGTACCCGTGAAGTCTTGCTCAGCGCGGGTGCGTCTGCTAAGTCTTGTGAGGACTCTTGGTCTTGTCCATCTTCGTGGTGGGCCCGCAAGCGGTGGACCCACTTGGGCAGCGCTAGGGGAAACCCATGTTCCACTGCTGCGACACGTGCCTTTTAAGGTTCCTGCTATTTTTTGTTCTTAAGTTCCGAAACCGTGTTTGGCGGTTATTTTACAGCTCTGCGGCGTTTGAGGGCTCTGTTGGAGATGCTCTAAGGAATTGGGGACTAAAGGACATATTGTCCATTTTCCTCTATACCTGGCGCAATGTTTACACAAACCCCCCTACAAAATACGAAAAACAACCTGCAGTCGAAGGAGGCTCCCTGCGTCATCGTGCTGAGTCAATCCTCGATCCAAAACAGAGCTCGCTCCCGTGCCATCGTGCTTGGCGGCGCCGCCGCCCGAGCCCCGCCCCGTACTTCTCCTCCTTCGGCGAGGTTCTCCACCTCGAGGTACGACCTCCTTCAACGGTGCCTCTCCCGCAAAGGGCAGGGATGAATCGATCCGTTCGTTCATGTGCAGGCACCACCGTCTTTAGCGGGAACATAGGAACTGATTATCTGTCAGGGACTCGATCGGGAATCAGAGTCCAGACATGGAGATCTCGGACAGAGAACGAGATTGAAGGCGGAATTAAAGGAACTAGATCAAGAACAATGTAGGAAACTTGCAAATAAAGTAGGTAGCTAAAGGAAAACTGGGAAAGTAGACATCGAAATTAGAGTTTTATTGATAACATGCCACCCTTCCTCCCTCTCTCCCTAGTTATATATACCCAGAGGAGCCGCATTTGAATTACAATGATTTGGCAAGGATTTGACACTTGCCTCAACTAAGCTCTATTTGAATTACATTCGTCCGATGCCGTGGAACGGTATTGGTCAATCTCAGCCCTTCGTTAACTGAATCTCAGCCAGGTTCTGAATATCGTAGTTCCTGACAGTACTCCCCGGCTGAAAACCATACTTCAAGGATGGAATGATGGAAAGGTTGCCTGAATGAATTTGGCATCCTCCCAGGTAGCTTCGTCAGGCGACATGTTCTCCCAGTGCACCAGCCATTGAGGAACTGGAATGTCGTAGGTGCCTACGTTGCGTGGAATCTGCCTGTACTGTAGTACAGCTAGAGGTGCATGCTTGATCTTACCATCAGGGGTGAGCAGTGGTAATGTAGGGTTTGGTACTGCTTTTGCTCCCAGGTGCTTCTTCAGCTGATTGACATGAAAGACATCATGCAACTGTGTGCCTTCAGGTAACTGTAGCTTGTAAGCCCTGTTGCCGACAACCGCTAGTACTCGGAATGGTCCATAGTACTTGGAAGAAAGCTTCAATGCATTCCGCAAGCCTAGAGCAGTTTCTCGGTATGGTTGCATTTTTAGGTAGACCATGTCACCAACATTGAAACTCCTATCTGTTCTTTTGAGGTCAGCATACTTCTTCATGCGGTTATGAGCTTGTAGCAAGTTCTGGTGCAAGAATTTGATCATGTGATCCTTTTCCCTAAGTGTGATTTCCACTTCAGGTGAGACATTGCAGGGAACTGCTATGTCATGCATTTGTGTGGTGGTGGATACTCATACAAAGCCTCAAACGGTGAGATCTTAAGAGATGTGTGGTAGGAGGTGTTATACCACCACTCAGCTGCTGGATGCCAATCTGCCCACTTTTTAGGTTCCTTGAATGCCATGCTTCTCCAGTACTGCTCCAGACATTGGTCAACCCTCTAAGTCTGTCCATCAGACTCTGGGTGATATGCAGTACTAAAGTGTAATTCCACCTTAAGTGCAGAGAAAAGTTCCTGCCACATCTTGGAGGTGAAGATTCGATCTCTGTCGCTTACAATTGTCTGGGGAGGGCCATGCAGCTTGAAGATGTTGTCCATGAACAGGTGTGAAACTTGAGTGGTTGTGAAGGGGTGGGATAAGGGTATGAAGTGAGCATACTTGGTCAGTCTATCGACAACTACCAGTATCACATCTTTCCCTTTTGACTTGGGTAGCCCTTCAACGAAGTCCATGCTGATGTCCTTCCATTTCATCTTGGGTACCTCTAAAGGATCTAGCAGTCCAGGGTAGTGTACTATCTTAGTCTTGGAGATCTGACACACAGGACATTGTGCTACCTTGTCATTGATGTACTGTTTGAGGTTAGGCCAGTAAAAAAGCTGCTTGAGCCTGTGGTATGTGACCCTTCCTCCAGAATGTCCTCCAAAGATGGATGAATGAAAAGAGTTGAATAATTTCTCTTTGAGTTCTGTAGTTCCTCCAATCACTAACCTTTTTTTTGGTATCTCAAAATGCCAGATGTGAGGGTGAAATTGGGGTGGCTTGTTGGTGAGATTGCCAGCTCCTGCAGTAGCTGGGTACATTTAGCATCACCTTCATATGTGTCAGCTATGTCCTTCATCCAAGCTGGCACTGCAGCTGAAATGGCCAAGCAACCCATTTCCTTATCCAGGTGTTTGCGAGATAATGCATCTGCTGCAGTGTTATCGGAGCCTTTCTTGTATTCAATTGTATAATCGAATTCCAAGAGCTTCAACATTAACTTGTGTGGATGCCTTCTAGAAGTCTCTGGCTATCTAAGTATTTCAGGCTTTTTTGGTCAGTTCTAATCACCACACTATTACCAAGAAGGTAGTGTCTCCACTTCCTGAGTGCTTCCAAGATGGCCATGCCTTCCTTTTCATATAGATTGAGCTGCTGCTTTGGGGCCCAATGTTTTGCTGAACTAAGCAATTGGTTTGCCTTGCTGCATGAGCCCTGCTCCCAAGCCATGTCCTGATGCATCTGTTTCAAGGATAAAAGGCAGAGAAAATTTTGGCAATGCTAGCACAGGTGGAGTTGTCATTACAAGTTTGAGCTTGTTGAAAGCTTGTTGTTGGGTTTCTGTCCAACTGAAGGAATCCTTCTTGAGAAAATCATGGAGAGGTCTGCAGATAGATGCATACCCTTCAATGAATCTTCTGTAATACCCTGTGAAGCCTAAAAACCTCCTTAACTGCTTGATGTTCTGAGGAGTTTCCCAATTTGCAATTTCTGCAATCTTCAGTGGGTCAGTAGCTACACCTTCTCCAGATATCACATGACCGAGATAATCCACTGATGAAGCTGCAAATGTGCATTTAGAGAGCTTAGCTTTCAGCTGGTGCTATCTCACTATTTGCGGTACAGTACTGAGGTGTTGCTTATGTTCTGTAATGTTCTTGCTGTATATAAGAATGTCATCGAAGAATACTAGAACAAATTTCCTCAGGTAATTAGAGAAAATCTTATTCATCTGATTTTAGAATGTAGCTGGAGCATTAGTAAGCCTAAAAGGCATCACCAGGTATTCATAGTGTCCCATGTGTGTTGTGACCGCTGTCTTGGCAATATCTGGTTCATGCATGCGAATTTGGTGATATCCAGCTCTCAGATCCAATTTAGAAAAGATAGTTGCTCCCTGGAGTTCATCAAGCAAATCCTCAATTACTGGAATTGGATACTTGTTTTTCACTATCAGTGCATTAAGTTGCCTGTAATCAATGCAAAGCCTCCAGGTTTTGTCTTTCTTTCTCACAAGTATAGCTGGAGAAGAGTAAGGACTAGTGCTTGCTCTGATTTCTGAGTTCTTCAGCATATTCCTAACCAATTCCTCCACTATGTTCTTCTGCTTGTAAGGCATTCCGTAAGGCCTAACATTTGGGGGGTTAGTACCTTCCTTGATTGGTATGGTGTGATCACAATCTCCGTGTGGTGGTAAGCCAGTAGGTTCAGTGAATAGATCTTGGTATTGGTTGAGAAGTTCATCAACTTCAGTAGGCAATTGTGTTGGTGGGACTGTTATTTGTGCCTTTGGTGCTGCAGGATTCTCAATCCTAATTAGATAAGCTTGTGCTCCTTGTTGCAGTAGTTTAGAGCAGGCTTTAGCTGAGATAATTGATTTATCTTGTGGTACTGCTCTGTCAACCAAAGTGCACCACTGGCCATCAACTATAATAGAGATGCTTCTCTGTTCCCAATCAGTGTAATTTGGTGTGTGGGTTTTTAGCCAATTTGCTCCCAACACCATATCATATCCTTTGAGTGGCAGCAGTTTGCAGTTATACTTTAACTTTGTGCCTTGGATTCTGAAACTGCAGTCTGGTATATGTCCATCTGATACTAATTCACCTCCTCTTGCTATCAAAACCCTGTTGTGCTTTGTTTGTTCCACTGATAGTTTGGCTTTAGTGGCAAAGTCACTGTCAATGAATGTATCAGTGCTTCCACTGTCAATTAATGCCACAGCTCTTTTGTTACCAAAGTGTACAAACACTGACAAGGTTGTATCACCTGGCATGCCATGTAAAGCCTCAGCAGAGATCTGCATCAACAGTTTCTTTGGAGCTTCGATTGCTGCTGGTTGTTGCTGCTCTCCTGTTTGCACTGGATGGTGAACAGTGTTTTCAAGCATTGTAGGTTCAGCATCATGATAAGTGTCAGTGATTTCAATGGAATCTTCACTTTCACTGTGGCCTTGCAACTGCAAAGCTTGTTCAATACTCTGCAAATTTGCACAGTTGTGTCCATAGGTCCATACTTCTGGACAGTACCAGCACCTTCCTTTCTCTTTTGGTTTGTCTGGTGGTGGTCTTTGTCTAGCATCTCTGGTATTGTTGGGTGGTCGGAACACTGATGTTTGTGTTGTTCTAGGGTTGATACTTGGTTGCACTGTCTTCTTGGCTGTTGCCAGATAGGCAAGTTCTTGTTTAACTGTCTCTTTCAACCCACTTAAGAATCTGAGCAGGAAGAAGTTGTCAGTGAGGTATGGGTGATCCCTTTGCATGTTGATCATGTATTCTTCAAAGGCATCAATATATTTTGCCACTATTGATGTCTGTTTCAAGTGTTGGAATTGTTCCATCGAGTCATGCTCTCCTGGTCTAGGAAAATGAGCACACAACAACTCACAGAAGTTCTGCCAATCCATAGCTTGGGTATCAACTCCAGATAACCATGTTTTAGCCCTGCCTCTCACATGTGCATTAGCCCACTTGATTTTTGTGTCAGCTGCAATCCCAGCCAATGTGAAAATGCTTTCACATTCATCCAGCAGCCTTGGGCATTCTCTCCGAAGAATAGTGGTAATTCTAGGCTAGGGGTTCGAATATGTGGTTCTGGGCTGGGTGTGCTGCGGTATTGTTGGTGTTGTGGTGAGGGAGGTGGTGAAGGTGTAGTTGGTCTAGGCATTGTTGTAGGTATTTGGGCAATGGGTTGAGGTTGTGGAGGGTGGAAGGCTTGTTGTGGGTACTGTTGGGGCATGGGGTTGGATGGTGGGTAATGATAAAAACCTGAATTTTGGGGATAGTATGGGTATGTAGGCTGCTGTGGTGGATAGTATGGTGGCTGCTGGTAAACAGGTGTGTATTGGTATGGTTGTGGCGTGTAGTAGGTGTGTGGTTGTTGCAGAAGTTGTGGTTGGTATGGATACTGTTGGTATCCATACTGGTTTGGGTATTGCTGTGGTGGGTGGTAATTGGTGGGATTTGTCATTGGTGACATTGTCTGGTAAATGTTGTGTGTATTGGGTGGTACAGAGGCCGATCCAGTTCTCATAGTTTCCTGATTGTGGGATGGTGTCGGTGGTTGTTTGTTTCGGGATGTGATGAAGTGGATGCGGTTTGTTGTGGTGTTGTAGTCTCAGGAATCGGACTCAGGGTACTTGGCGGTTGTGGTGGAGTGCAAAAATTCAGCTCCTTTGAGCCAGCTGCTGCATCAGGAACACGATCTGGTGGAACCTTTACTGCCAAAGCAATCTCTGCAACCATCTCAGTGAGTCGGGAGACATCACCTTGCAGCGAGTCAGCGGAACTCTGCTGGTGCTCCATCCGGCGGTTGAGGTTGAGGACTGGGCCTGCGCTGCTTCTTCTTGCGCCGCCGCTAGCTTCTCTTGGGAACGAGTACGGTGGTGCGGCATCTCGACGCCGAACTGGATGGATCTTCTCCGCGGAGCGCGATCTTGGCGGAACACGACGATGGTGTGGAGTGGAGGGATTTTACCGCCGGATCAGGGAGATCCTGGCAACCTGAGATCCAACGCAACGTCGCTAGAGGGTGGAGTGGGTGGGATGCGCTCGGGGAAAAAAAGCTCCTGATACCAATTGTCAGGGACTCGATCGGGAATCAGAGTCCAGACATGGAGATCTCGGACAGAGAACGAGATTGAAGGCGGAATTAAAGGAACTCGATCAAGAGCAATGAAGGAAACTTGCAAATAAAGTAGGTAGCTAAAGGAAAGCTGGGAAAGTAGACATCGAAATTAGGGTTTTATTGATAACGCGCCACCCTTCCTCCCTCTCTCCCTGGTTATATATACCTAGAGGAGCCGCGTTTGAATTACCATGATTTGGCAAGGATTTGACACTTGCCTCGATTAAGCTCTATTTGAATTACAGCCGTCCGATGCCGTGGAACGGTATCGGTCAATCTCAGCCCTTCGTTAACTGAATCTCAGCCAGGTTCTGGATATCGTAGTTCCTGACAGTATCTTCCCCAACTTGGTGATTGCCAATTAACCAAACGAAGTGCCAACCGGAGTAGTACTGTAGTAGGCTCTCATGCGCACGACCTGCCAGTTATCTCCTCTGATTTTGTTTTACCCGTGAAACCCAGATACCATTCTCCTATTCCTCTTAGTAATTGCTTCACCGTATTGTTCTGTTGTTCTATTGTGTTTTCTGTTCTTGCCACTAAGTATGTGTGCCCTTCCTGATCGCTGTGTCGTGGCATCTTGGACGCTTCTTGTTGAAGCAATAATGAACCAATTCTGTTTTCAGCTCGGACAACGTTACAATGTGGACTTTGCCAGACATGGAGTTGTCATCAGCTTGCTGACTTCCTTGTTCATATACACTATTGCAAGCTTCCTCCCTTTGTATTTTTTATGTCCAAATGAATGTTCATCCAGTTCATTGTTCATCTACAATCCATCAATTTATTCAGTTTGTCGCTGAGGGATCGTTTGATGTATTTCCTTTGCATGCTGGAGTACTAATTTATCATAAAATCAGTCAGCTTGTTTTCCAATTTTTAGATCCATCAGCCTCTGATTCAGTATGTACAGTACTATTCATTTGCTTTTTTGAAGATAATGAGTTTTGTTGATTACTCTACACATGTTTATTTACGTCTTTAGGATCTAATTTTCTTGCAAATCAAATAATGACCTTCTAATCCTCACCATTTAACCGGAAGGCATTCTACAATTGTTGGTGCCCACGCATAGTTAATGTAGAAGTCTGTGCAGACCTTACATATTCATTCATTATGTTGTGCAAAACTGTAACAGACATTCAGGGTCCTTCAAATTTCTAACCTCAAAGCATTTTGTGTTGTCTATTTGTGTACTCATATTGTTATTGCCCCACAGTTCATTCTCGTTAACATGTGGATAATACTGTACTGGAAAGCAATCACAACAAAGCCGAGCTGTTCTATTTCAGATTCCTGAGAATTTGCTCTCGCTGGACTATATATAAAATCTTGTTTAATTAATGCCCGACTGCTCCTCGTGTGCAAATTCAGGATTGCTGGCTTCCATGGGTGAGAAGGTGAAAAGGAGGGTCAGGAAACCCAAGCCCAAGAAGGTCGTGGAGCAACAACCAGAAGAGCCTCAGGACAATGGCAGGGAGCTTCCAAACGATCCCAAGAGCAGCCCCGCTACCGCTCCCACTCCTGGGTGGTCGCTGCCGCCCCCATGTACCTCCCGGTGATTCTAGGATTTTTCAAATCTTGAAAATTCAGAAAAATTTAAAACTTTTTGAAAACTTTATGTATGTTGTATTGAAAAGAAAAGTTAAGCATTGCATTAATGCATTCATGCATCATCATCATTTAAACCATGTCATTTTAATCAAAGGTTTAAGTTAAAATGCAATTATAATTTTAAATAGGAATTTAAATTCCATAAACATGTTGTTTGTACCTTTTATAATGTTCCATTTTATTTCATTTTATTTTTGGGCAAGAATACTACCAAAAAGTTCTAAATTAAATAAGCTTTCCAAAACATATTTTATGAATTTTTGTGAAAAGTTTTGGTTAAGTTTAAAAATCAAATTTGAATTAAAAGTTTGAAAACAGAAATTGTTTTGTTAAAAAAAAAGAGAGAAGGAAACCATTTCGGCCGCAGCCCAGCTCCGGCCCACTCCTTTCCTCGCGCGCGAGCAGCAAATAGAAGCCCAGCAAGCCAGCCCAGCTTCCCTCTCTCTCCCCCTCTCGCTGACTAGCCGGGTCCACGGTGACGTCATCGTGACGTCACCGTATCTCCTTCAACCTCCGTCCGAAAATCCCGTCCGGGAGATTGATCCGAACACGCTTCGATTTCTAGCCGTGCTCCGCACGATTTCTTTCCCGTGCGCCGCCTATTTATTCCCCAGCCCCGCCGCCTCTTTTCCCCTCTCAAACCCTAACAAATCCCGCCCCCAGGCCGGCGAATTAGCTCGCCGGAGTTCGTCCGTGCCACCGCCGTATTTCTCGAAGTTCGGCCAATACGGTGAGACTCCGCCGCCGCTCCTTGGCCCTTCCCTCTCATCTTGCTCGTGCGCATCCTTTAAGCCTCTGTTTCCATTATTTTGCGCAGAGAATTGAGCAGCCCGTGTGCAATACCAGGTCACCGACGCCGCCGCACGTCGTCTGCGTCTCGCCGCCGTCCGAGGACGCCCGAGTCTACGTATTCGACTCTATCGCCTTCCTCGTCGCGCGCCGCACCTCGCTGTCGTCTCCACGGAGCAAGGCGACGCTCGGAGTCATCGGAGCGTCAACGCCCGAGCCGCGCGCCGCCATCTTCCTCGTCTCCGGCGAGTTTCCGCCGTCGGGAATTGGTAAGCGTCTACGAGCCGTCCGATCTTATTTTTCCGGCTGAGATTAGATCTAGAAAATCGAACCGGTACGGTCCAGTCAGCGCCTACATGGATGCCTCGTCATCGCCCAGTCAGCGCTGCGTCAGATCCAGCTCAGCAGCCCAGTCAGCGCCACGTCGGATAATGAATCTTCTGCGATTTTCTTAATAGATTAAAAATTGGCAGTTTTGCAGAATAGTCCATGTACCTTAGATCTATTATAACTTTTTATTGGTTTGGCCAAATTTAACAAACTTTATATTCTTGAAAATCTCTCAACATGTAGAATATTTTTGTTCTGTTGGAATTCAAATTTGGCCTTGTTTAAATTATTCAAATTTCAAATTGACAATTTGAGTAAATTTGTCATAACTTTAAATCTATAAGTTCAAAAATTGTAAATAAAATTGTTTTTGAAACCTTAGAATATGTGCAATATTATTTCCCTGTTAGAAAATATTTTTGTAAAGAATTTTATATGACTTTTGTAATTAATATTGATTAAATAGTTTTTAGGTGTTATTTTAATGATTAAAATTGATTAAAATTAATTTTCATCATTTATTCGGATAACAAATGACTTGGTTATATTTTGACCACTTTATTTACAAAAAATTACTTAGAAATATTTTTGCCTTTTAAACAAAGTAATTTTCTTACTTAGAAAATATTTGATAAATATTTGACAACACTTTTCCTTAGAAAAATTTCAACATCTTAAAAATGCTAATATTTTCCTTAGAAAAATTTAGCATCTAGAAAACTTAGTTGTTTTATTTTGATAATTGTTGTCCTTAGAAATAAATTGCATTGCATGCATAGCATATTGTAAATGTATAGTTATACCCCTCATAGGAAAACTTCTTCCTTATTTTCTCTAAGTTAGGATTATTTAGACATAGTGTTTTGGTAAAGTGCTATGCACTTGGACACTTGGGATCCTCAACATGAAGACTAGAAGGCCAGTGAAAACTTAGCCAAGAAACTCCGAAGGCATGTCCAAGAAGCAAAAACACTTGGAAGAAAATCAAGAGGAACTTCAAGAAGATCAACCCCTTTATTTCTCTAAGT
This sequence comes from Poa annua, assembly GCA_026929855.1. Lineage (NCBI taxonomy): Eukaryota > Viridiplantae > Streptophyta > Magnoliopsida > Poales > Poaceae > Poa > Poa annua. The sequence goes on along the minus strand of CM049439.1, from coordinate 21,694,094 downwards.
CTTTCTCTCTTTTCTTTTCTCTTTCTTTTAGACTTCGTGGTGACAAAGCTATATCCAAGACCAGCCCTGGTGATATCAGAATCATCAAGTCTGAAGAATCATCAAGTCTACAAAATTTCAATGAAGACATCACACCAAGAACAAAGTACGAGTAAGCCTGGAAGACCAACTACATCTTTTTCTTTATCTTTTTCTGCCTTCCTATTCTTCTTTCACTTTGGACATAAACCAAGTCCTTAGTGATTATGACCAAGTCCTTAGAGTGCTAATTGAATATCAAGAAAAATACAAAGGAGTTGAAGAATTCAAGAGCCAACATGTGGAAGACTTGGAGCAGCCTTACAACTTAATCAAGTTGATTTATAGCAAGTTATTTTTATGACTTTGGTCCTTAGCCATTTTGGCTAACATACTTGCCTTGCATTAACTTAGAATATTTTCATGGCATTGCATGCATCTCCGGTCCTTAGAAATATCTTGCACACCATGCATACATATTTTTGTATTGTTATTTTGTTTGGATGTTTATTTGTGTCTTGTTTGATGTGTTAGAAATTTCAGAGGGAAACGACAACTGTTGCAGCTGCTGTTGCTATTCTTCTTGTTTCCAAGGCAAGTGGCACACCTCATAAATTCCTAAGTATTTTTATATGCATGAGTAGAATTATTTTTCCTAAGCATGTGTAGGACTTAGTAGTATTGCTGTGCAAGACATGTTTAGAATTCCCTACTCCATTGTGTCTAGGTACCTATAAAATGACTTAGTAGAATTTTGATGCTATGCAATTGATGAAAGGTTTTACAAAATGTTTAAGTGAACTACTCAGGACCATGTCTATGAGGGTTTTCACCTAAGATAGTTCTACTATACTTAGGATCATAGTATGTGGGGGTTTTCACCTGGGAGTGCACAACCACTAAGTTAAGGAATCATCTGGGTGGAATGGTTGTTTGGTTTATGTTGAGTGGCTACTCAGGACCATGTCCATGAGGGTTTTCACCTAAGATAGTTTCTACTATACTTAGGATCATGAACGTGGGGGTTTTCACCTGAGAGCACACTTGTGGAAGGCCACCCAGGAACAAAGGGATGTGAGGAATAAAGGGAGAAGAAAGTGAAGAACTCAAGGAGAAGATTTCCAAGTGAAGACTGCAGCTGATCAAGGACAACGGAGGAATCCCAACATTCTAATTTATTAATAAAATTTTGATAAGTGAACAACAGTGAACTACTCAGGACCTTGTTCATGGGGGTTTTCACCTAAGATAGTTTCTACTATACTTAGGACCATTGAATGTGGGGGTTTTCACCTGAGAGTGCACCTAAGGACGTGATATCTTTTGGCTCACTTGGGTTAACCAGTGTTGCCAATTATGATGTTAAGTTTGTTTTACAAAGAGTTAGGAAAAACTGGCTTTATGCAAAATAGCCTTGAACTCCACCAGCCAAATATGCATATAGGCTATAGAGTTATTCCATTAAGTGTCCACCATAGTGTCACTTGCCAGAATCTGACCCACTCTGTTGCAAAATTTTACTGGTTACAGATTATTCAGATGATGAGTGAAGTTACGTTAAGGATTTCGAGTCTGCAACCAACATGTTTTCGCCTGTGGCAACATGAAGATGATGGAGACTCACTGCTATTTATTTCCGCTGTTTACTCTTTCCAATGCTACCTTAATGCTATGCAAGTTGTAACGAATATTTTGTTAAGTCTGGATCATCGATGTAATAAATTTGATACTTTGCTGTGATATTACATCGTAAACTGTGCGTGGAAACGAATCGATCCAGGGATTTGCACTATACACAGGTACCTTGCCATATTTTAAGTGCAGGTACGTTACAGATGGTATCAGAGCATAGTGTTGCCTGTAGGTTCAAAACCCTTAAGTCTAGATAGAAATAGGTTTGGCCATAGGATTGAAAATTTATTTTTATTAAGTTTGCTAAAAGAAAACTTTTCCAAATATCATTCTTGTAACTATCTTAACTATTTCCTTTCTAAGTATCTTCTCTTGCTTTTAGATGACCAGCCTCATGGAATCCATCAAGAAGGGACCAGTGATGACTATCACTAGTAGAAAACAGGGCTTCCGTTCAAGCCGAATCGGACCTTTAGTCCCGGTCGCGTTACGAACCGGGACAAATGTGAGCATTAGTCCCGGTTCGAGCGGCTAAAACGCCGAACGGGGCTCGTCAGGCATCAGTCCCGGTTCGAACGGGACCTTTAGTCCCGGTTGGTGCCACCAACCCGGACTAAAAAGTCTGGACCCTTTAGTCCGGGTTGGTGGCACCAACCGGGACTAAAGCCTTAACCTTTAGTCCCGGTTGGTGGCACCAACCCGGACTAAAGGGTCTGCGGCAGACTACTTTTTCTACCGCGAAAAAAAAACGTCTAAAATAAATAAACAAAAATGATAAAAACTTCAAATTTTAAAATCCTTTGACGTGCCGGTACCTAACGCAACCTACTATTAGGAAAAAATTTAAATTTTGAATTTTGATTTTTTTTGCAAAAAAATTGATTTTAATTTAAAACACTATATCTTTTGCGTACGAATTCGGAAAAAAAAAATTAATATATGAAAAACTATCTACGCAACTAGGTCACATAAAATGACATTGTACAATGGTTTTACATTTTTTTTGTTTTTTTAATTAATTGTAGCCAAAGTGTGGTCTCGGATGGAATGATAGAACGCGAAACTTGCACGGCGGGTCAACTGGAAGGAATCATTCTAAACCGTCATGGTATTTGTGATGAAACATGATACTGTGAACCTAGAAGTGATTTTTACAAAAAAAAACCAAGAGCAACCTATGAAGCACCTGCAGTTCAATTTCCCCCCGCTTCCAGCTGACTCGGCAACATCTTCTCTTTTTCCGAAGTCATGCATAAAACGATTTTCACATATACACATATGGTTCTTTGTGCACACATTATGACCTAGTATTTTATAAAAATGGTGCGCTCCGCATACAGAAACTCTTTTGTGTAGGTGCTTCACAAAATTCCTATTTTCGGTGCTATGAAAATGGGAAATCAACTTTTTCTGCAATAAAAGTGAAAACTTCCTTCGCCAACATTGCTCTCCACCCCGAGGTGCACGCGTGTGCCTAATATGGGCTCAGTTCGACAAACGATACCATTGTTAAGGTCATGACTAGCTCATTTGGCTTGAAAGGCATAAAACTTCGTACATGATAGGTCAGTTCTGAGAAGGGTTTTCGGAAAAACAACCTTAGTCCGTGTTTGTCGATGTTCCTCGCAACAAGGTCACATAATATGACATTGTGCGCCGGTTTTTCATTTTTTAGATTTTTTTGAATTAATTGTAGTCAAAGTTTGGTCTCGGATGGAATGATAGAGCACGAAACTTGCACGACGGTTCAACCGGAAGTAATCTTTCTAAATCGTCGTGATATCTGTGATGAAACATGGTACTGTGAACCTAAAAGTGATTTTTACAAAAAATCAGGAGCAAGCTATGAAGCACCCCCAGTTCAATTTCACCCCGCTTCCAACTGACCCGACAACATATTATCTTTTTCCGAAGTCATGCATAAAACGATTTTCACATAGACACATATAGTTATTTGTGCACACATTATGACCTAGTATTTTATAAAAATGGTCCGCTCCGCTTATAGAATCCCGTTTGTGTACGTGCTTCACAAAAATTCCTATTTTCGGTGTTCTGAAAATGGAAAATCAACTTTTTGTGCAATAAAAGTGAAAACTTCATTCGGCAACATTGCTCTCCATCCCGAGGTGCACGCGTGTGCCTAATATGGGGTCATTTCGACAAACGATACCATGGTTTAGGTCATGACTAGCTCATTTGGCTTGAAAGGCATAGAACTTCGTACATGGTAGGTCAGTTCTGAGAAGAGTTTTTCGAAAAAACTATCATAGTCAATGTCTGTCGATGTTTCTCGCAACAAGGTCACATAATATGACATTGTGCGCTGGTTTTCCATTATTAGATTTTTTTTTCAATTTATTGTAGCCAAAGTTTGGTCTCGGATGGAATGATAGAGCGTGAAACTTGCACGGCGGTTCAACCGGAAGTAATCTTTTCTAAACCGTCGTGGTATATGTGATGAAACATGATATTGTGAACCTAAAAGTGATTTTTACAAAAAAAATCAGGAGCAAGCTATGAAGCACCTGCAGTTCAATGTTCCCCCGCTTCTAGCTGACTCGGCAGCATCTTACCTTTTTCCGAAGTCATACAGAATATGATTTTCACATAGACACATATAGTTATTTGTGCACGCATTATGACCTAGTATTTTAGAAAAATTGTCCGCTCCCCTTATAGAATCCCGTTTGTGTAGGTGCTTCACATAAATTCCTATTTCAGGTGTTCTGAAAATGGAAAATCAACTTTTTGTGTAATAAAAGTGAAAACTTTATTCGGCAACATTGCTCTGCATCCCGAGGTGCACGCGTGTGCCTAATATGTGCTCATTTCGACAAACTATACCATGGTTTAGGTCATGACTAACTCATTTGACTTGAAAGCTATAGAACTTTATACATAGTAGGTCAGTTCTGAGAATGGTTTTTAGAATTTTTGAATTAGTTGTAACCAAAAAACATGAGGCATGATGAATAAAATGATATGGAAGTCATATTTGGACTCCTCTCATTTTTTCTAGTCGATTTAGACATGTTATTTGTAAAATTCCAATTTATAGATTTAAAGATATGAATTATTCCATATGAAATAGATAAAGGTAAAAATAAATTTAATTCATTTTATTATTATTTATTTAAGATTATTATTACTTAATTATTTTTGTTTGTTCAAATAATTATTTCGAATTTAGATAATAAAGAATTGTGACATCGTGAGCAAGAGGTTAATAGGCTTGATATGATACTAATATCAGTAAGTTGTGTTCGCAGTACTTGGAAGCTACTTCGGAAGGAACTCAAATGTTAAGCGTGCTCGGGGTGGAGTAGTGTGAGGATGGGTGACCGAGTGGGAAGTTTGAGCACATGTATGCACTTTGACTTGAGAATAGGAGTGAATATAGATTAAACTATCAAATGATTAAAAGATTCGATATTCAAAAGATAATTCGAATATTCAAAATTAAAAAAAAAGTTGAAGAAAAATTCTTTTTTTTTTCAAATTTCTGCTAAAAACCTTTAGTCCGGGTTGGTATTACCAACCGGGACTAAAGGTCCTCCTGCCTGAGCGCTCCTCAACGGCCACGTGGAGACCCTTTAGTCCCGGTTCGTAACACAACCGGGACTAAAGGTTGGGGCCTTTAGTCCCGATTTCGTAGTCCCGGTTGGGGAACCGGGACTAAAGCCCCTTACCAACCGGGACTAAAGCCCCTTTTTCTACTAGTGTATGACCCTACAATGTGAGACTGATTTTCCAAGAATAGGAGTGAATATAGATTAAACTATCAAATGATTAAAAGATTCGATATTCAAAAGATAATTCGAATATTCAAAATTAAAAAAAAAGTTGAAGAAAAATTCTTTTTTTTTTCAAATTTCTGCTAAAAACCTTTAGTCCGGGTTGGTATTACCAACCGGGACTAAAGGTCCTCCTGCCTGAGCGCTCCTCAACGGCCACGTGGAGACCCTTTAGTCCCGGTTCGTAACACAACCGGGACTAAAGGTTGGGGCCTTTAGTCCCGATTTCGTAGTCCCGGTTGGGGAACCGGGACTAAAGCCCCTTACCAACCGGGACTAAAGCCCCTTTTTCTACTAGTGTATGACCCTACAATGTGAGACTGATTTTCCAAGAGCACTTAAGGATAACATGAAGAGCTTGGGATATGAAGGAGAAGCAATATACAAAGGATTTCCTTTCATGGGTGAAGGTCAAGAGTACTGGTGGGTGCAACTCCATATATACAAGAGCAAAGAAGATGACCACAAGACCAAGGACTACCTCATGTTCACCAACCCAATACTTCACACATCATTCTTTGATTCAGCAAGAAGTGCAGCATGGGAAGCTATCGAGCGCCTTGAAGGAAGACTTCGATTTAGACTTCACAACACCCAGAAGTACCTTGATGAACTTAAGGAAATAGAGGAGGAACTCGACGCACTCAAGAAGAAGATGAAGTCGCCATGATTGAGGACTAGGATAGTTAAAGAGACTACCATTTCACTTCACGCGTTAGAAATTTCGAAATTTTAGTTTTGGATCTACCAACATGTGGTAGGACAATACCTAGTTCCCTTTGTTGTTATTTCCGAACAAGACAAGTGAAAAGTTTAAGTTGTTTGATGGTTGTGGTTGTTTGTGTTAATTGCTTGTATGGGTAGGAATATTTCTCCTAGATCTATCTATCTTTTGCTCATCTATGCTAAAACCACAGATGCCTCCTCGCCGTGACAACAACAACAACAACGATGATGCTATGCAGCAGTTGATGGCCGCCCAAGCCCAATTGATGACCATGATGACTCAGTTCATTGCAGCAACCACCAACAACAACAATAACAACAACAATCCGCCGCCACCACCACCCCCTCCCGAAGTGGACAGACTTGCCAGGTTCCTTAGGCTTAGGCCAAACAAGTTCTCAACTTCAACTGAGCCAATTGTGGCTGATGACTGGCTGCGTTCTGTGCAAAAGGATCTGGTGACAACTGAATGTGATGATGCTGAGAAGGTTAGATTCACCGCACATCTGCTTGATGGACCTGCTGCCCAATGGTGGGAAACATATCAGATTACTCACCCACTGGACACCTTGACCTGGGAGGATTTCAAGGAAGGCTTTCGTAATGCTCATGTCTCCACGGGCATTATGAATCTGAAGCAGGAAGAGTTTCGCAATCTGCGTCAGGGGAACAGGACCCTTAAGGAGTATATGGATGACTTCTATACCTTGTCTCGTTATGCTCCTGAGGACATAGACACAGTGCAAAGAGGAATGCTAAATTTCTCAAGGGACTAAGTGATGAGCTGAAGATTCCTCTGACGGTCGCTTATGCTCCGAACTATCAGGCCCTCCTAGATCAAGCCATCACCCTTGAAGATAGCATGAAGAAAGCTGAAAATAGGAAGAGGAAGATGAACAAGCACTCCTCTGAACCCTCATTCAAGAAGCACCTTGTTCATGATGTGAACAATGGTCACAAACATGGGAATCACCATAATGGAGGAAGTCACCACAAGCATCATGATCACAATGGTGGATCCAAGGGAAGCAATGGAGATCATAAGGGAAATGGACTTGTTGGTCATAACCATAACAATGGACACCATCGTCCAAATCCTGAACATAAAGATATCAGCCAGGTGCTCTGCTACAAATGCAAGAACAAGGGTCATTACGCCAATGAGTGCCCAGCAAAGAAGAAGGCCGAAGAAGCTGCCAAGTCAAATCCTTTTGATAAAGGATATGTGAACCACATCACTGTGGAAGAAGTGAACGGTACATTCTGAATCAAGTTTTCATATCGAAGTTTTCAATACCAACAAAGATTCCTTTCAAGTGTGGTAGCCCAACTAGTTATCCCAGTCACAACCTTTTGCTAGCCTTCTCGAATCTCGAGGACGAAATTCCTTTTAAGGGTGGTAGTCTGTAACATCCTAGGATTTTTCAAATCTTGAAAAATCAGAAAAATTTAAAACTTTTTGAAAACTTTATGTATGTTGTATTGAAAAGAAAAGTTAAGCATTGCATTCATGCATTCATGCATCATCATCATTTAAACCATGTCATTTTAATCAAAGGTTTAAGTTAAAATGCAATTATAATTTTAAATAGGAATTTAAATTCCATAAACATGTTGTTTGTACCTTTTATAATGTTCCATTTTATTTCATTTTATTTTTGGGCATGAATACTACCAAAAAGTTCTAAATTAAATAAGCTTTCCAAAACATATTTTTATGAATTTTTGTGAATTTTTTTGGTTAAGTTTAAAAATCAAATTTGAATTAAAAGTTTGAAAACAGAATTTGTTTTGTTAAAAAAAAAAGAGAGAAGGAAACCATTTCGGCCGCAGCCCAACTCTGGCCCACTCCTTTCCTCGCGCGCGAGCAGCAAATAGAAGCCCAGCAAGCAGCCCAGCTTCCCTCTCTCTCCCCCTCTCGCTGACTAGCCGGGTCCACAGTGACGTCATCGTGATGTCACCGTATCTCCTTCAACCTCCGTCCGAAAATCCCGTCCGGGAGATTGATCCGAACACGCTTCGATTTTGAGCCGTGCTCCGCACGATTTCTTCCCCGTGTGCCGCCTATTTATTGAAAGGACAATGATGTCGCCTAGAGGGGGGGGGGGGTGAATAGGCGGTTTAAAACTTTTCCGGTTTAGGCTTGATAATTGCGGAATAAAACTAGGTGTTTAAATTAACAAGCCGACAACCTAAATAAACTAGGCTCACCTATGTGCACCAACAACTTATGCTAAGCAAGATAAACAACAAGGTGATAGGAATAGAATACTTCAAGCACGAAGGCTATCACAATGTAAAGTGCATAAGTAAAAGCTCGGGTATAGAAGTAACCGAGGCACGCGAAGACGAGGATGTATTCCCGAGTTCCTCCTTGTTAAGGGAGTACGTCTCGTTGGAGAGGTGTGAACCGACACAACGGTTCAACAACCACAAAGGTTTCACCTTCTTCTCCGATGAACCGCACCACAAAGGCTTGGTTCACCTTCCACTATCGGAATTCCTTCGAGGCGGAATCCGGAGCCTTTCAACAACAATCCGGGGCACAACCCACAATGGGATTGGGGGCTCCCGAACGGCCTCCAACAACAATCCGGGGCACAACCCACAATGGGATTGGGGGCTCCCGAACGGCTTCAAGTGACCACACAAGGGTCCAACCACCACAAAGGCGTCTAGGGTCCAAGGACCCAAGAGTAACAAGTTCACAAGCTTTCAACTTCCACGAATCCTCGTGGAGAGCACACCGATGCACCAAATGCAAAAGGCAAGAGCACAAGTGCTCAAATCCTTCACTCTCGAATTCCAACAAAGCAACAAATGCTTATGGGGGAATAAGAGAGGAAGAACAAAGAGGAGATGCACCAAGAACTCCAAGATCAAGATCTACTAGGTTCCCCTCACTTAGAGGAGAGATGGATTGGTGGAAATGTAGATCTAGATCTCCTCTCTCAAATCCCTCAAAGATATGCAAGAATCATGGGAGGAAATGAGAGAGGGGCAAGCTTTCCAAGGTCAACAATGGAGGTGAGAGAGGGGAAAAATTCGTGCTTGGAAGAGCTGAGTGGCTGGAGGTAGGTGGAGGGGTATTTATACCCCTCCCAGAAAAAGAGCCGTTGCAGCCACTTAGACCGGAGACTCCGGTCTGGAAGGCCGGAGACTCCGGCCTGGCCGGAGACTCCGGTCCCTGAGACCGGAGACTCCGGCCTCGAAAGATCAGGAAAAAAGTCGACGCAGGAAACAAACACCGGAGACTCCGGACCGCGTAGGCCGGAGACTCCGGCCCCCCCAGAGACTCCGGGGTCACTCCGGACCTACTCCGGACCCCCATACAGAGAGTGCCGACCGGAGGAACAAAAAACGGATCGCGAGGACCGGAGACTCCGGTCTAGGACCGGAGACTCCGGCCTGGCCGGAGACTCTGGTCCCTGAGACCGGAGACTCCGGCCTAGCAAAAACTGCAGCAAAACCGATAACGAAAACGTCAATATCTTTTCCATCCGGACTCCGTTTTCGATGATTTTTGGCTCGTTGGAATCGTTACAACGAACTCTACTTGAATGTGCATAGAAACATCACAGTCCATCATGTGAGGATAAAACCAAATTGGGAAAGATTGAACTTTCCTAAACAATGCAAACCGGTAAAACCTCCTTCATCAAAAACGCAACAAGATATTCATACGAAATCTGTTTTTGATGAACTAGAGCTTAGTATGGAGATAAACTAAGCTCTAAATCCTCACATGGATAAAAGGCAATAAGTTTTCCCAAGTAAAACCATTTTCGAAGGACTTGGTCTTGTCATGAAGATCACGACAAGGACCGAAACCCAACACGGAGAAAAACCAAATAAGAACCAAGAAAGATGATATGCCAAGCATGTAAAGGTTTGAGCTCTCCACAAAGATGCGATCAAGTTACTCACTCGAGAGCCCCTCTTGATAGTACGCCATCTATCCTAAAACCCGGTCTCCCACTAACACCATGAGACCGGTAAAATAGAAAACCTATCAAGATCATACCTTTGCCTTGCGCATTCCACTTGAGCTCGATGATGACGATCTTGACTCTCTCAAGTTGAAACACCTTTCTTGATTGTGCTTGCTAGCACATGCTTGATGAGGACTTCTCCAAATGCTCCCCCATACTCCATTATGGGAGGGCCTCGCTAAGCTTCGTCTTCATGTCTCCTTTGCAAGCTTCAATCAAAAGATATCTTCCGAGATGCATCATATTGAACTTGCACTTCATCTTCTTCTCTTGATATGTATGATGGCTTGGGGGTAAACATGATTGTTCACTCAATCTTCTATTCCAAGCCATACTTGCGATGAGCTCAACTCTATACATGACCATTCTTCATATTAACCCTTGAATAGAGCATTGGTCATTATGTCATCTTGAAGAGTCCAACACATGAACTCCTATATTTTCCCATGGACAAGATCTATAAGAATATCTCAATGTAAACATTAGTCCATAAGGATTGTCATTAATTACCAAAACCACGCATGGGGGCAACCATGCACTTTCAATCTCCCCCATTTTGGTAATTGATGACAATCCCTTTTACGAGGGTTTATATAATGAATTTAAGCAGCCATGCAACACAAAGAGCAAGGATGCAAGATAACCGCAAGAGAACAAACCCATATTCCCTTAAACCCTCTAAATTTCTCCCCCATTGGCATTGATTGCCGAAATGGGTGAAAAGTAAGAAGGCTAATATAATAAGAGCTCCCCCATAAAGTGTGCATTTCTCATAATGTGAGTGAAATCAAATGCACATATCCAATGAAGAATAGATGGAGGGAGATCAAACTATATTGAGGATCCAAAGATTGCAAGAGAATATCAAATAGAAAGATACTTCAACGAAAGAAGCAATCAATCAAAAGGATCCGAAAAGTGTTCTAAATATCATGAGGGAACTCCCCAAGGTACGTGCACAAATAGGATTTGTATTTCAATATAGTGTGCACAACATGGAATCCTCACTCCCTCCTAGATAAATTTGAACACAAGCTCATGCAAAAGAATGTAAATGATAAAGGGGGCAAAACAACTTTCAACAAATAAATAAAATGTTTTGCAACATGAGCAAGGAGCGGCAAATATAAAGATGGGTGTGAGATAAAAGGACATTTTAGGAGACTAATACAAGGATGAGAAGCATCAACATAGTCTTCCAAAAGGAGTTGCACATAGTGCATATTGTGTCTTTCCCATACCCACACATCAAAATAGATATAACAAAAGCTCCACAAGCTTAGTAAAATGCACCAAGCATAACACATGGAAAATAAAGCTTGAGCCTTTTAGAAACCACCAAGGAGTCAAAAGCAATAAGGTGGTCATTAAAGAATTGGAATATCAATTAAAGATGTACTATTCTCATGTGTATAAGTTTCTAAGTAGACACGAATCACTAAGATATGGGTCTACAAATAAACATGTACACACAAGATAGATACAAGGGTAAAGATCATGATATCCAAGAGGAAGTCATAAATACACCAATAAGATCTTTGCTTAATAACATAGCACAAAGCCGAATTATATCTTAACGGAATATAAATGAACTTCCAACACATACTCATCATAGCATCAAAAACTATCCACAAGGGATAAATGTTAACAAATGGATGCTCCGAGTAAGATAACAAGTATCAAAATAGGCAAATGGTTTTTGAAAAAAAAATCAATGTGGCAAATGAGAGACTTTAAGTAGAAAGTGCTAGATTAACATAATTGGGATCGAAGAATCATAAAAATGAATGTATAGTCCCTTTATATGTAATCATCCCGGCTTACTCACATTTGCAATAAAGACGTTTTGCAAGAATCAAAAGAATTGCAACCAAAGAGATTCATGCCATGAAATCAACCTACACAAGGTTGAAAGCTAGAAAAGTATGCATGAGGTAGATACTTGTTACCGAGATAGCATTGGTGATGTAGAAGATAAGAGCTCATGATCATCCAAGCTTGGCTCCAATAAGCACATGGTGACAACACCTTCCTTTTAGATGAGACAAGCTTCCAATGCATCTCCAATATACCTAAAACAAATTCAAGTACAAAAAGGTACCCAAACTCATTGGGTCCAAAATAGTTAGAGCAACTACAATACATAGGACAAACTCCACATAAATATGTGCATATTAATGTGAAATTGAATTTCATGCACATCTTAGCCATATAGGATTTGATGGAGTTTATCCTATATATTGGATCAACGAAAGTAAGCATGCCAAAAGATATACATATAATAAAAATGCCTGCACATGACTTTCAAGAACCAAACGAGATATAATTTAGACAAAACACCAAGTAAACCAACAAGGCACACACAAGTGTGACAATAAAACAAATTGTCCAAATTATATCAAATACCCAAATCAACACATGATTGAAGAAACCACTTTGAAAAGATAACAAATGAAAGAAAGAAACCAATTGAAGAAAATACCATCAAATAATAAACCAAACCCTCTACACTTTTCATGATGGCACAAAGTGCCAAGACGAAAAATGTTTGTCTTCCAAAGAGACACGTCACCGGGATCAAATACCAAATGAAGACAACTAATGTTCGAAAGCATATAGGATTGCTCCCCCAAGATGTGTGCATTATTTATAATCTTGCATTTGAATACAAAATGCACACAAATGAGATCATCACTCTCCATATATATAAACACTAGTCATATTCAAGAAAGGCAAGAAATTGCAATACCAATCTAAAGAAAGATGTTCCACTCAAGGTAGGATAGCTTCCCAAGGAATAGTGCATTATCAAAAAGTATGACTTTTGAATGTCCACGCACAAGAATTGGACCATTGCTTTTCCCAACTCAAGGAAGCACAAAACAAATTTCAAGTAGAGCAATAAAGGATCCAAAGGATACAAGGAAGACAAATAAGAGTTAGATCAAAAATAAATCCTTGGCAATCAAATAAGTCAATACAAAGCAAGAACCAAAGTGAATATGATCAACATATTTACCCCCAAATATGATTATCACTTGTCAAGACAAGTAATGTATGGAGATATTTCTCGGTGGTGGGTTGCAAGGATATATTCAAGATCATATTCACAAAACATAAGCAAGAGACAAAGAATAGGAGTTAAAAGCCATGCTTAGATAGATATTCTTGATAGATTCACAAATCATGTGATAATGCAAAGCAACTCCAAGGAGTAGCTTGAATCAATTGGCTTCCCAAAAAGATATATGAGAACATATTTAGGGAAAGCCATATCAAGAACATCCTCCACAAACAAGATCCAAAAGAGTGAGAGACAAAGAGCATATAAGTAAATGGGAACTTGTTTGAGCAACATGCCACATAGGAACAAGATAATTAGCAATATCAATTCTAGGTGGCAAAACCTCACATTTTCACATTTTCTAGGCTTGTAATATGCACATAGCTTATTACTCCCCCATAATGTGATAATCCATTTATTTTAACACAAGAGGCAAACAAAAACAATTAGAGAAATTAATGGACATTATATAATTTGAATTTCTCATGAGCATGACATACCACAAAGAGAATAGATAATATTGATATATCAACACTAAGTGGTATTCCTCATGTACACACATTTTTAGGATTGTAAAGTGCACGAAGCATATCACTCTCCAAAAGTGGATAGTCCATTTATCTCTCAAAGAGAGCCAACAAGATAAGATAGCAAATAAAAGCAATAGGGCTCAAAACAAGTAGATGGTGTGCAAACCAAAATACACATACTTGATTTCTCAAGATAAGTAAGTAGAGAGCACAACACATACAAACACTAGCAAGGTACAAAACCTAACACATGCAAGGGTGCAAGCAACTTTCAATGTATATATGATTTAAATAAAAGTTACCGCAAGGAGGAACATTGGATATGAGATAGAACAATATAATCCATATGACTTGACTTGAGAGAATATAATTGATGAAGATCCCTTAATTCTTCATAGTGTAGCCAAGTCTCCAATGTCCTCGAACAACACCTATTGATCAAGTTTTAGCTTGTTGGTCCCCAACCACGTTGGGTCCTAAGAGGTTAGTCACAATAGGTTTGGCAACCCAAATGGTTCTTTTCTTGACACCACTTTGAGTACCAACATATTTGGCAAACACATTGCCAACCTTATCCTTCCGAAGAGAATAAACATCATCAACTATAATGGGGTTGGATAAGGTACCATTTGTGCATGAAGAAGCAAGGTGACCCTTCTCACGGCATAGGTAGCAACATCTACTTCCTCCTCTCTTCTTAGTTGGAGTCTTGACTTGAGGAGGGGTAGCTTGATTCTTCTTGGGAAGAGACCGTTCTTCAACTTGAGGAGCTTGAGTTTGAACTTGAGTCTTCTTCCCTTGTTGCTTCTCACTAAGAGCCTTCTTCTTCAAAGGGCAAGATCTAACATGGTGCCCTTCAACTTTGCACTTGAAGCAAACAATCTTGGCCGAATCCTTGACTTGTTCTTGGTCCTTGTTCTTCTTGTTAAGCTTGGACTTGTTCTTGATATTGGAGTTGAATCCAAGTCCACTCTTGTCATTGGGGCGTCTTTGAACACTCAACATATTGTCAAGTGTAGAGTCCCCAACATGACGCTTTTCCAAGTCTTTCTTCAAAGAAGTGACTTGGGCCTTGAGCTCATTTAATTCCTCTACATGGTTAGTATCAACACAAAAACTAGAGGAAGTAGAGGCTTCATTGTTAGAGCAACAAGGCATGGAAAGTAATTCATCACAGGATGTAGCAACATTATGAGTGGATGAATCACTAGGACTAGCACATGGCAATATAGCATTAAGAGTAGAAATTGTGCCATTGTCCACATGAGGCTCACAAGATGTTACCTTTGACATAATAGCCTCATGAGCTAACTTTAGCCTAGCATGGGATGCTAGAAGATCATCATTAGAGCTAGAAAGCTTTTCATGACTTTCTTCCAATTTCCCATACTTACTAGATAGCAACTCAAGTTGAGCCCTTAGCTCAACATTCTCCTTCAAAATAGATGCTTCACAAGAAGTGGAGTTAGTAGCACAAGCATCATTAATATTAGAGATGGAAGAAGACAATTTGACAAGCTTGTCATTCTTAGATAGTTGAGTTTGGAGTTGATCATGAGACTTGATAAGGAGAGAGTGTTCACTTTCTAAAGCCTTGTGAGCTTTGTCAAGTCTCTCTATGTCCTCATTTAGTCTAGCATTGCCAACACCAAATTCAACTTTTTCCATTTTAAGCACTTTATACTTAGCAAGGGCATGATCTCTTTCCTTAATGATTTTAGCAATAATAAGATCATTAGACTCATCAAGGGATTCAAGTTTCTCTTCAAGAGAAGACCTAAGCTCTTCTTCTTCTTCAAGAGAAGCGTTCAAAGAAGCTATGGTGATAGAGTCATCTCTCTCAATTTGACATTTCTCATCAAATTGACTTTCCAAATCCTCAATAAAGTCCCTACTCTTAATAATATAAGCAATGATTTCACATAGAGGAGGGATAGCTTTACTACCTTTGGGGAGAGCACCAAGTACCATCTCACCCATCTTAGTTAAGGATTCAAAGTCAAAACCTTCTTCATGAGAATCCTCAACCACATCATCAAAATTTGGATTCGAGGTGGGAGACACCTCGGAATCCTTAGCCATAAGGCAAACATGATTAATAGTTGGGGGAGATGAAGAAAAACTTGAAGCACCTTTGAGGTCCATGTCTTGTTCCAACAAATGTTGGAATTCCTCTACATTGTTAGTCATGCAAGAAATAGAGGATATGGAAGTATTGTTTTCATGGCAACAAGACATATGAAGCATATCATCATGAGATTTAGTTAAACAACTATTACATGATATGCAAGGACTATCAACTCTAGCATGTATGACATTTGGAGTGCTAGAAGAGTTTAAGTCCAAAGATAGAACATTGCAATGAGATAGAGATGAAGTATAGTCAATACAATATTCACCATCAACAAAGCAATTTCTATCACCACTCACCATATCATTACCTTGTGACAAATCACATGTTGGTGAAGTGGAAGAAGTTGTGAACTCATCACGGCCGGAGGTGGAGGGAGAACAATCATCCTCAATAATTTTGGACACTTCATATATATCTTGAAGCTTGGTCCAAAGCTCATGTGCATTTCGAAAAGGCAAGATTGAAGCAAGAACTACATCGGTCAAAGCACACATAAGACCATTAGTAACTTGAGTCTCGAGATGAGAGTTTATCTCCTCCTCTAAAGATAATTCTTGGGAATCCTTTGGAGGAGATAAATTCACATCTACAATCCTCTTAATATAATTTGGACCCATGGCCCTAAAAAGATTAAGCATGCGAATTTTCCACACATCATAATTTGTGCCATCGAATATAAAAGTGGGATCGTGCACTAATTCCCTAAACGACATCTTTTACTCTCTAGGCGGTAAAGCCCAACAAGAGAGCCCAGGCTCTGATACCAATTGAAAGGACAATGATGTCGCCTAGAGGGGGGGGGTGAATAGGCGGTTTAAAACTTTTCCGGTTTAGGCTTGATAATTGCGGAATAAAACTAGGTGTTTAAATTAACAAGCCGACAACCTAAATAAACTAGGCTCACCTATGTGCACCAACAACTTATGCTAAGCAAGATAAACAACAAGGTGATAGGAATAGAATACTTCAAGCACGAAGGCTATCACAATGTAAAGTGCATAAGTAAAAGCTCGGGTATAGAAGTAACCGAGGCACGCGAAGACGAGGATGTATTCCCGAGTTCCTCCTTGTTAAGGGAGTACGTCTCGTTGGAGAGGTGTGAACCGACACAACGGTTCAACAACCACAAAGGTTTCACCTTCTTCTCCGATGAACCGCACCACAAAGGCTTGGTTCACCTTCCACTATCGGAATTCCTTCGAGGCGGAATCCGGAGCCTTTCAACAACAATCCGGGGCACAACCCACAATGGGATTGGGGGCTCCCGAACGGCCTCCAACAACAATCCGGGGCACAACCCACAATGGGATTGGGGGCTCCCGAACGGCTTCAAGTGACCACACAAGGGTCCAACCACCACAAAGGCGTCTAGGGTCCAAGGACCCAAGAGTAACAAGTTCACAAGCTTTCAACTTCCACGAATCCTCGTGGAGAGCACACCGATGCACCAAATGCAAAAGGCAAGAGCACAAGTGCTCAAATCCTTCACTCTCGAATTCCAACAAAGCAACAAATGCTTATGGGGGAATAAGAGAGGAAGAACAAAGAGGAGATGCACCAAGAACTCCAAGATCAAGATCTACTAGGTTCCCCTCACTTAGAGGAGAGATGGATTGGTGGAAATGTAGATCTAGATCTCCTCTCTCAAATCCCTCAAAGATATGCAAGAATCATGGGAGGAAATGAGAGAGGGGCAAGCTTTCCAAGGTCAACAATGGAGGTGAGAGAGGGGAAAAATTCGTGCTTGGAAGAGCTGAGTGGCTGGAGGTAGGTGGAGGGGTATTTATACCCCTCCCAGAAAAAGAGCCGTTGCAGCCACTTAGACCGGAGACTCCGGTCTGGAAGGCCGGAGACTCCGGCCTGGCCGGAGACTCCGGTCCCTGAGACCGGAGACTCCGGCCTCGAAAGATCAGGAAAAAAGTCGACGCAGGAAACAAACACCGGAGACTCCGGACCGCGTAGGCCGGAGACTCCGGCCCCCCCAGAGACTCCGGGGTCACTCCGGACCTACTCCGGACCCCCATACAGAGAGTGCCGACCGGAGGAACAAAAAACGGATCGCGAGGACCGGAGACTCCGGTCTAGGACCGGAGACTCCGGCCTGGCCGGAGACTCTGGTCCCTGAGACCGGAGACTCCGGCCTAGCAAAAACTGCAGCAAAACCGATAACGAAAACGTCAATATCTTTTCCATCCGGACTCCGTTTTCGATGATTTTTGGCTCGTTGGAATCGTTACAACGAACTCTACTTGAATGTGCATAGAAACATCACAGTCCATCATGTGAGGATAAAACCAAATTGGGAAAGATTGAACTTTCCTAAACAATGCAAACCGGTAAAACCTCCTTCATCAAAAACGCAACAAGATATTCATACGAAATCTGTTTTTGATGAACTAGAGCTTAGTATGGAGATAAACTAAGCTCTAAATCCTCACATGGATAAAAGGCAATAAGTTTTCCCAAGTAAAACCATTTTCGAAGGACTTGGTCTTGTCATGAAGATCACGACAAGGACCGAAACCCAACACGGAGAAAAACCAAATAAGAACCAAGAAAGATGATATGCCAAGCATGTAAAGGTTTGAGCTCTCCACAAAGATGCGATCAAGTTACTCACTCGAGAGCCCCTCTTGATAGTACGCCATCTATCCTAAAACCCGGTCTCCCACTAACACCATGAGACCGGTAAAATAGAAAACCTATCAAGATCATACCTTTGCCTTGCGCATTCCACTTGAGCTCGATGATGACGATCTTGACTCTCTCAAGTTGAAACACCTTTCTTGATTGTGCTTGCTAGCACATGCTTGATGAGGACTTCTCCAAATGCTCCCCCATACTCCATTATGGGAGGGCCTCGCTAAGCTTCGTCTTCATGTCTCCTTTGCAAGCTTCAATCAAAAGATATCTTCCGAGATGCATCATATTGAACTTGCACTTCATCTTCTTCTCTTGATATGTATGATGGCTTGGGGGTAAACATGATTGTTCACTCAATCTTCTATTCCAAGCCATACTTGCGATGAGCTCAACTCTATACATGACCATTCTTCATATTAACCCTTGAATAGAGCATTGGTCATTATGTCATCTTGAAGAGTCCAACACATGAACTCCTATATTTTCCCATGGACAAGATCTATAAGAATATCTCAATGTAAACATTAGTCCATAAGGATTGTCATTAATTACCAAAACCACGCATGGGGGCAACCATGCACTTTCATTTATTCCCCAGCCCCGCCGCCTCTTTTCCCCTCTCAAACCCTAACAAATCCCGCCCCCACGACGGCGAATTAGCTTGCCGGAGTTCGTCCGTGCCGCCGCCGTATTTCTCGAAGTTCGACCAATACGGTGAGACTCCGTTGCTGCTCTTTGGCCCTTCCCTCTCATCTTGCTCGTGCGCATCCTCTAAGCCTCTGTTTCCATTATTTTGCGCAGAGAATCGAGCAGCCCGTGTGCAATACCAGGTCACTGACGCCGCCGCACGTCGTCTGCGTCTCGCCGCCGTCCGAGGACGCCCGAGTCTACGTATTCGACTCTATCGCTTTCCTCGTCGCGCGCCGCACCTCGCTGTCGTCTCCACGGAGCAAGGCGACCCTCGGAGTCATCGGAGCGTCAACGCCCGAGCCGTGCGCCGCCATCTTCCTCGTCTCCGGCGAGTTTCCGCCGTCGGGAATTGGTAAGCGTCTACCAGCCGTCCGATCTTATTTTTGCGGCTGAGATTAGATATATAAAATCGAACCGGTACGGTCCGGTCAGCGCCTACGTGGATGCCTCGTCATCGCCCAGTCAGCGCTGTGTCAGATCCAGCTCAGCAGCCCAGTCACGCCACGTCGGATAATGAATCTTCTGCGATTTTCTTAATAGATTAAAATTGGCAGTTTTGCAGAATAATCCCTGTACCTTAGATCTATTATAAGTTTTTATTGGTTGGGCCAAATTTAACAAACTTTATATTCTTGAAAAGCTCTCGACATGTAGAATATTTTAGTTCTGTTGGAATTCAAATTTGGCCTAGTTTAAATTATTCAAATTTCAAATTGACAGTTTGAGTAAATTTGTCATAACTTTAAATCTATAAGTTCAAAAATTGTAAATAAAATTGTTTTTGAAACCTTAGAATATGTGCAATATTATTCCCCTGTTAGAAAATATTTTTGTAAAGAATTTTATATGACTTTTGTAATTAATATTGATTAAATACTTTTTAGGTGTTATTTTAATGATTAAAATTGATTAAAATTGATTTTCATCATTTATTCGAATAACAAATAACTTAGTTATATTTTGACCACTTTATTTACAAAAATTACTTAGAAATATTTTTGCCTTTTAAACAAAGTAATTTTCTTACTTAGAAAATATTTGACAACACTTTTCCTTAGAAAAATTTCAACATCTGAAAAATGCTAATATTTTCCTTAGAAACATTTAGCACCTAGAAAACTTAGTTATTTTATTTTGATAATTGTTGTCCTTAGAAATAAATTGCATTGCATGCATAGCATATTGTAAATGTATAGTTATACTTATACCCCTCATAGGAAAACTTCTTCCTTATTTTCTCTAAGTTAAGATTATTTAGACATAGTGTTTTGGTAAAGTGCTATGCACTTAGACACTTTGTGGGTACCCCGGACTAGCTGTCCGAAATACCCGATTATGCTTAACACAACGATCCCGTGATCAGTCTGTCGTTGCACATAATCCGAACTGAATACCAAAGTTTACATCCATTACAATACCGTATTAAAGTCTTACATAAACGGTCCTTTAGACCAAGTCTTACATAGGTGCCTTCAGGGGCCAAACCAAAATAATCAGCGGAATTACGGCGTAGTAGACATCATATCCTAACAACGACCCGACAGGCAGTCGACTTATGAAGATCCCTAGTTTGCATAGAAGTCGCCATACTACTCCTTGGCGTAGTGCTCCTCCATGTCTGGCTACGACAATAGCCAGGGACGAAACCATTATGAGTACATTTGATTGTACTCGCAAACTACTCCAACATGAGTATGCACTAGTCTCATTTTAATTTCATACTTTTATTTATTTAAAACATCTCTATATCTTTGTTGAAGAAGGTAAGAAGAATTATATAACTATCATTAATATAATGTCCCATTTTATTAGTTTCTCCAAAACTCCTCCTTTTTCTGACCATAACCCGTCATGGTTCATGGTCTCCAACAACCTCATACCGATCCGTTGGTATAGGTGTATGGAACATTCTCCACTTCCTTTTCTTTTTCAAACTCAAATCTTTTCAAAAGTTGCACATGGTCAAAGTAGGGTCTCTCAACTGTCCATATCCGAGGACTCGGCTATTCGAATAGTTTTACACTCTGCAGAGGTAGCACGCTTTTCCCACATCCATCCGGTAACTCATCGTGTCAGCCACGTCTCGCCATACAAGGTGTATGCGAAGTTGAGACACCGATCCTAGTCTGTCCTTTGCTCATGCTAGTATAGGAACCTGCCCATATGATACTTTCCATCAACACATAACCCAGCCCGTCGGGATCTAAGTGTGAGGACTCATAGTTTTGTCTGGCGGTGTATAGGGGACATCCTTCTATCCTCCTCCTTATCTTTTCATAGAGTTTGAGCGAGGACCCAGGTCAGGGGTAGTTCATCAAACCATCCCCTCATGCATAACGGAGTCATCTCCGTAGATGAGGTATCCCATACTAATATGAGCAAACTATATGACCAAGCCCTTTCCCATATGTGGGTAAATGTGGTCGCACAGGGTATTGGCTGATTGACGTAAGTACAAAGACACAATGTGCGTTTTATCAAAACCACCATTCTCCTTTTCTCCACTTCAACACCAACATCTCGGTGCTTCATAGCCACACAGGGTTCTCAAAGGGGTTTTGAATAAAACAATCTTTATTTTTTTTTCCATCCTATAATTTATCTTATATTTCTACATAGGGTGGCAAAATAATTTCCATATACTTTTTGAAAAGGGCTTTTAGAAAATCTTTGCCTTAAAAGTAAATTCTGTTATAAGAATGGATGCATGTATTAGGGTGCAAGCTCAGAGAGTAGCTTGCCTTGCTCGGCAAAGTGATCTTGGTCTTGATCTTCGGGTTCCACGAACTCTTCTTCCTCGATAAATCCGACAACGTTCTCGTCTAATTCACAATCAAACAAATACAAACAATTACTAACCTACTCAATCAACTTCACAACAATACAATTTTAAATGCTCTCAATAGCCACTTCATACATCAAGCAACACAATTTGGTTTCAATTTAATTGAATTAACCATTATTTAATTATGTCTTGATTATGGCAGAAACTAGTTGAACATGTTTAGTTACATATCTCAAGTTCTGTTGGTCACAAAAATACAAACTAAATTTCTACAGAAAGCTACTGATGTGTAGAAGACAACACAATTGGATTTGGGTCAATTGGAGTTACCAAACTCCCTACATAATGGTTTGAATCCAGAAGCTTAATAATCAAGTTTTAGCTACTAATTAAGTTCTGTTGATCTAAAAATTAAATCCTCTTAGGGGTAACTAGCCATGACTAAATGTAATCCAATAAAATTGGTCCTAACTCATTTGGCCTAACAGAGTATCAGAAACAAACAAGTTTATATTTTAAACCTTTTGTGGTATTTTTAATACTAATTTTTTATTATTTATCCAAATGAGGTGAAACAACTTGGGTTGGTTAGACAATTTCATAAGCTTTCCAGAACATTTTGATTTGATTTATTTGGAGTTATAAATCTCAAGATATTGAATTTCAAAGTTTGAATCCAGTACTGGAATTTTCAGAAAACTAAATTAGAAAAGAAATGCTGTTGTGGTTAATGTTGAGAATCCTGACGGGTGGGGTCCACTCGTCAGCGACTCAACCGAAACGGTGCGCACGCTGGGAAATGTTTAAAACGCTGACAGCGGGGTCCACTAGTCAGCGACTTAGCGCACGAAACGGTACGCTGCCGTGGATCTAGGATCCAACGGCCGAGGATTGAGCACGCCGGCGACGACCTAAAACGGGCGGCGCCGTGGCTCCGGCGACGGCGAGGTCGACGTTTTGCTCACCTAGGGGGCTCGGGAGGATGCGCGGATGGTGCGGAACGACGACGGAGGCTCGGGGAAGGTCACTGGACGAACGGCGCTTGCTGGGGCGGCTCCAATCGACGGCGGCGAGCAGCTCCTCCTCCGCGGCCGTGCTCCAACTCCGGCGAGTCTTCTGCGTCGTTCCTGGGCACGAACCAGAGGGGAAAAGGGGGCGGGTGAGTGAGGGGGTAATGGAGAAGAGAGTGCAGGCCAGAGAGAAGAGAAGGGGAGGGCAGCACGGCTCGGCCGTGGTCATTGTCTACCTCGGGCACGGCGAGCTCGAGGGTGGCCACGGGCGGCTGTGGCTTCGTGGCTATGGCTCCGCCCTCCTGGCGGTGCACGAGAGGGGGTGGTGGAGCAAGGGAGAGGCGGGGGTGTGGCGTGGAGGAAATGGGAGGGCGCGGGGGTGCTTATAAGGCCGAGGTCCGGCGCACGGTGGACGGGCTGTTGGGGAGGTCCAGAGGGTGCTAGGGCTCGCCATAGGGGGCGGTGAGGTGCGGCGAAGGTGTCGGGGTGCAGAGGAGCAAGGCTGGCGCGTGGAGGCGAGCGGTGCGTGCTCGGGTGGGGGACGGCCGTGGCGAGCGCTTGGGCGGTGCACGACGTGCACTGCGCGTCGCGGGTGCTGCGGGTGCGGGCTGCTGCGGTGCGTCTTGCTGCGCGGAGAGGGAGCAGGGATGTGAGGGAGAGAGGGCGGGGGGCTGGCGCGGCCAGCACGGCTCGACACCGTCGTGGCCACAGTGCCGACCACGGCGACGTGCGCGCGGCTGCTGTCCCCTGCGTTCCTCCTCGACCCCGGCCCGATTCCTCCGTCCCCGTGAGCGCGGTGAGGTGAGTGGAGCGAGGCAAATCGAAGGGAGGCAGTGGCTTGCACCAATTCGGTCGAAATCGATCGAATCGATCAAGGACTTGGGGCGGTTGAGGATGAACTGGGTGATGATCACCATGTGTTCGATGAAATGCTTGAACCAAAAATAATTTCCAATTTTTGAATTTTATTTTCATAATTTGCTTCACACATGTTTGTCAAGATTTGTTGTGCTATTTGAATATTTATTGGGCAAGTGCAACATAGCACATTTTGTGATTTGAGTAAGATAAAGAAAGAAATAGAATTTAAATTTAGGTTTTTGAAATTAATATTTGGAGAGGGAAAAGTAGTGGGAATAAAATGGGAGTGTTCATATTATCACTCCACTGAATTAGGTTTGAAAGAAAAATGAATTTCCCACTTTGAGAACTAGTGTGACATTTGTCACATTGTTTTTATTGTTTTATGTTTTGTTTTGTTTATTTTCTTTTCTTCAAGTTTTTGATTAGAGCTAACAACCAACACTTTCACAAGAAATAATTATCACAAGCAACAATAAGAAATCAACACATATTAATTCATAAAAAGTTTTTGTTGGCCCACATTTTTGATATAGTAATACTGATTATAATTTTGGGATGTTACAGATCCTCCCCCCCTTAAAATAAATCTCGTCCCGAGATTTGCTAGGTTTGGGCACTAAAGAGGTTTGGGAATTCGCTTCTAAGATAGTCTTCGCGTTCCCAAGTTGCTTCATCTTCTGAGTGGTTAGTCCACTGGACCTTGTAGAACTTGATCGCGCGTCTTCGGGTAAGACGAACATCCTCGTCGAGAATCTTGATGGGTCTCTCACGATAAGTCAGATCTTGATTCAGGTCGATGGAAAGGTGATCGATGTTTTTGAAAACATCAGGCTGGTCAGGAACTTCAAGACATTTTCGGAGCAAGGAGATGTGGAAGACATCGTGATAATCTGCTAACTCTTGGGGCAGCTCTAGTTGATAAGACACTTCCCCTCGACGGGCAATGATCTTAAAGGGTCCAATATACCTTGGCGCTAATTTTCCTTTGACATGGAAACGCTGCATTCCTTTAAGGGGTGTCACTCGGAGATAGACATAATGTCCGACACTAAAAGTGACATCACGACGCTTGGGATCAGCGTAATTCTTCTGGCGGGATTGGGCAGTTTTAAGACGCTCACGGATAAGTTGAACTTGTTCTTCAGCCTCACGGAGGGTATCTGGTCCAAACAATTTGCCTTCTCCGGTGTCGGACCAATTCAAGGGCGTACGACACTTCCTGCCGTATAGGGCTTCAAAAGGGGCCATTTGCAGGCTAGACTGGTAACTATTGTTGTAGGAGAACTCTGCAAATGGAAGACAATCTTCCCACTTGGATCCATAGGATAGAACACACGCGCGAAGCATGTCCTCTAATATCTGGTTTACTCGCTCAGTTTGGCCTCCGGTCTGGGGATGATAAGCTGTGCTAAATGCTAACTTGGTTCCGAGGGCTTCGTGTAGGGCTTTCCAGAACCTCGAGGTGAACTGTGTGCCTCTATCAGATACAATCTTCTTAGGCACACCATGCAGGCTTACTATTCTGGAAATATACAGGTCTGCTAACTGATTTCCCCGATAAGTGGTATTGACGGGAATGAAATGGGCAACCTTGGTTAGTCTATCAACGATGACCCAAATTGAGTCATGGCCTCGGTTGGATCTTGGAAGTCCGGTAATAAAATCCATTCCAATTTCATCCCACTTCCAGTCGGGAATTTTCAAGGGTTGGAGCAATCCAGCGGGTCGCTGATGTTCAGCCTTGACTCGCTGACAGATATCACACTTGGCTACAAAAACACCAATCTCTCGCTTCATTCCGTGCCACCAAAATCTTTCACGAAGGTCTTGGTACATTTTGGTTCCGCCGGGGTGGATTGAATAGGGGGTCTCGTGGGCTTCCTTTAGGATTAACTCCTTAAGCTCCGTGTTATTGGGGACACAGATACGACCATTGAATCTCAACACTCCTTCAGCATCTTCGGTAAAACCGGGCGCTTTACCGAGAGAAATCTTCTTTTTAATTCCTTCTATGCTCTCATGACCTTTTTGGGCTTCCTTGATTTGATCTATCAGGGTTGGGGCTACCTCTAAATTGGCGAGATAACCGCGGCTAACAAGCTCTAGTCCAAAATCTTTGGACTCTTTGAACAAGGCTGGCTGTTCAGCTTGGATCAAGGCATTCAAGGTGCAAGGTTTGCGACTAAGGGCATCGGCAACTACATTAGCCTTCCCGGGGTGATAATGGATACCAATATCATAATCTTTAATTAATTCCATCCACCTTCTCTGTCGCAGATTTAACTCCTTCTGGGTGAAGATATACTTCAAGCTCTTATGATCCGTATAGATTTCGCAACGATGTCCCGCAAGATAGGGACGCCACGTCTTCAGAGCAAGAACAACAGCAGCTAACTCCAGGTCATGGGTTGGGTAGTTCTCTTCATGCGGTCGCAACTGCCGGGACAGATACGACACCACTTTGCCTTCTTGCATCAGAACGCAACCAAGTCCGAGGCGTGATGCATCGCAATACACGTCGAAACTCTTGGTGACGTCTGGCATAATCAGGACGGGGTGTTGAGGTCAGTCTCTTCTTCAATTCCTGGAAACTCTCTTCACACTTCTGAGTCCATTCAAACTTCTTGTCCTTTTTCAGCAGTTGGGTCAGGGGTTTGGCTATACTGGAGAACCCTTCAATGAACTTGCGGTAGTAACCCGCCAGTCCGAGAAAGCTTCGGATTTCGGTTACACTAGTTGGGGCTTCCCAGTCCACAATGGCTTGGATCTTCTCTGGGTCAACTGAAATTCCTCCCGCAGACACAACATGTCCGAGAAATGCCACTTCACTGAGCCAAAACTCACACTTGCTAAGCTTGGCATACAACTGGTGCTCTCGGAGGGTTGCCAAAACTAGACGCAGGTGTTCAGCATGCTCTTCTTCGGTTTTGGAGTAAATAAGGATGTCGTCGAGGAAAACTACCACGAACTTGTCAAGATACTCCATGAAGATCTTGTTCATGAGATTCATGAAATAGGCTGGGGCATTGGTCAGACCAAAGGACATTACGGTGTATTCAAACAAACCGTAGCGGGTGGTGAAGGCGGTCTTGGGAATGTCTGTCTCTCGGATTTTCAACTGATGATATCCTGTCCGAAGATCGATCTTGGAAAAGACTCGGGCTCCGTTCATCTGATCGAACAGATCCTCGATCTTTGGGAGGGGATACTTGTTTTTAATGGTCACGTCGTTTAACTTGCGATAATCCACACACAGGCGTGTGGTACCGTCTCTCTTGTCCACAAAAATAATGGGTGATCCCCAAGGTGAAGCGCTTGGGCGAATAAGTCCTTTGCTGAGCATATCAGCCAACTGCTTCTTCAATTCAACCAACTCTTCCGGATTCATCCGATAAGGCCTTTGGGATATAGGGGCTGTTCCCGGGATAAGTTCAATGATGAACTCAATATCCCGGTCTGGCGGCATACCAGGCAATTCTTCAGGGAAAACATCTCAGAACAGGTGAACAACACGGATCTCATCTAGGGTGGGTCGAGCTATACTCTCATGGCATCCTGGTTGGGGTCGACTGGTTTCAGACACATACTCCACTTCTACTCCTTTGTCGGTCGTGAGGGATACAGCTCTTCTGGCGCAGTCAATTCGACCACGGTACTTGGCTAGCCAATTCATACCAAGTATAACATCTATACCTTGGGTTCCTAGAATGATTAAGTCGACTAGAAACTTTTCTCCTTTGATCTCAAGGGAAACGTCAGGGCAAAACGACTTGGTATCTATGGTGGATTCTGGGATTTGGATGACCATGGGTTTGGGTAAGAGGTTTCCGACTAAACCTCCCTTAGCAACAAATTCTTGGGTAACAAAGGAATGGGTAGCACCAGAATCAAACAGAACAGTTGTAGGTACTGAGTTGACAAGGAACGTACCCAGCACAACATCTGGCGCATCCATGGCCTCTTCAGCATTGATGTGGTGCAGACGTCCCTTGGCAACAGCAACATTTCCGCGGGGTGCGGGGTTCTTGCCATTTCCATTACGGCCTTGGCCATTGTTCGGTGCCTGTGCATCGGGGCGTGGACCATTCTTCTTAGGATTGGGGCATTCTCTGGAGTAGTGACCCTTAGTGCCGCAATCAAAGCAGACAACATTGGCATTGCGGTTGAAGTTGTTAGAGTTCCCTCCGGGACGGGTGTTGTTATTGGGGCGGTTGAAGTTGTTTGGGTTGTTTGGGCGATTAGGGTAATTGGGGCGTGGAGTTTGTGGTGGTCGATAGGCCGGCTTGGGGTTTTGTGGGAAGATGCGAGGCTTCTGGCTGCTCAAACCTTCCTGGGCAATCATTCTCCTCTTACGACCTTCAAACATAGACTTGCGCTTGGTCTCCAACTGGATGGCTTTGTCCACAAGTGACTCCAAATCAACAAAGTCATGGATAACCAAAGCACACTGCAACTCATCATGAAGTCCATTCATGAAACGCTCCATCTTCTTCCCCTCGGTGTCGGTGTCATCAGGAGCATGCCGAGACAAGTCAGTGAACTCATCCAGATAACCGACCACGTCTCTACTTCCCTGCCGCAACTTGCGGAATTCATCCTTCTTCCTCTCAATGAGTCCGCCGGGAATGTGCTTCTTGCGGAACTTCTCCTGGAACTCGGCCCAGTTGATAACATGACCAGCTTGCTGGAGAGCCTTGGTAGCTTCCCACCAAGACCGTGCAGGTCCTGCAAGATAGTGGGTTGCATACAGCACTTTCTCAGGTTCTCCCACGGCTGCAACTTCCAGGTTGTTGTTAATGGTGCGAAGCCAATCATCGGCCTCTAGTGGGTGAAGTCCCTTGGAATAGGTGGGTGGGTTGGTCTTCTGAAAATCGCTCAAAGTGGACCGCTGATTTCCTTCGCCATTGCCATTGCCATTGTTGTTGTTGTTGTTGTTGTTATGGGCGGCAGCGATCTGCTGCAGGGCAGCGAGATGAGCTTGACGCTCCGCCCGGGCAGCTTGGCGTTCCTCCATGATAAGCGCAAGAAGTTGGGCGGTGGTTGGTTCCGGTGGTGGTGGTGGTCCTCCATCCGTGTTGGAGCGACGAGTGTCCACCATCCTGAAGCACACCGGGTATAAGGGCAAGGCAAAAGGTTTCGGCCAAAGGAAAAAGGTTGGTTTCGCATCATGGTTGATTAATTAAGGATTATATGAAAAATATTTTACACAGATTAACAAGACTAGCACACTTATATAGCACAACCATCACCTCAAGAGTTCACCACATCAAGCTTACAACATTGCCCTTCAGCTAATGTACATAGTACAAGGTTTTCAAAAGAACCACTACTTCGACTCGACTAGCGATAGGGGTTAACCTAATCCTGCGGTAGTACTCAAGTCACTCGCCTACTGAGGCGGAACCTCAGGCTCTGCTGCGTCAGCGTCGGACTGGTAGGGTGGCTCCTCCGGGTCCTCCTCCTCGTCATCGAGAACTGCCTCGAGTGGCTCCTCCTCCTCGCCCTCTAGCTCCTCCTCGTCATCCTCCTGCTCATAGTCCATCTCCTCCAGGTAGTCGTCATCGTCACTGAGGAAAGCGTTGTTCTCCTTACGGAGATCCTCGCCCTCCTCCTCCATCTCGTTGGTATGGTGCTCCAGATCCTCGATCATCTCGTCCTGCTCTGCCATCTTCTTGCGGAGCTTCGCTATGGTCCTCCTCAGCTGGGTCCTCTTCTTGAGAAGAGCGACCTTCTCCTCCTTCAGTTGCGCCTCACGCTCGCGACTCTCCTTGAGCGAGATGCGCTCAAAGCGAGACCGAAGTCTAGCACACATCAGATCCTCCTGGGTGCGAAAGAGCATAATCTCCATGTCCAGGATATACTCGCCGAACGTCGGGTGTAGAGGGGACCGAATAGGGTGTCCATCATCGGTGCGCCTCCCGTAGAACTGGAAACGAGAGTTCACTGACTCCGCCTTGTGCTCCTCACAAAGTCGGGCTAGCATCCGCTGCATGGCACGACATAGTCCATCTTCCCAGTGGACGTCCATGGTGGTAAAGATGAGTGTCCTGGATCCGGGGGACTTGATGTTCCCGCGAACAGACGCCTCGACCAACCAAGACAGGTTCCCGTTGCCGAGAGTGTCCACCTGGGCTCCCTTAAACTCTGGAGCGGGGCGACCTAACAGCTTGCTCAACTCGAACAGGTCCCTCTCGAACATCAGCTTGCCGTCCTTCTCAAGCTGAACGAACTCGGTGAAATGGATCACCATCTACAATTTTTAGTCAAATTTTTAAGTTAGTGAGATGACAAGTGTATCAAATTTTTAAATGTAGTGAGGCAACAAGTGAGCAAAATTTTAAGTTTCATAGAATGACGAGTGTGCCAAATTTTAAGGATACAAGGGAAAACGTAATATTTAGTGAGAGTAGAATTTTGCATGAGTGAGAGGATTAGAGATAAGCATTTTTCGAAAATACTTCATTCCTTTATTTTAGAATTTAACATTTTGTAACACCTACCTAGCGACCATGCTAATCTAAGGTCTCCTAAAGCCGAGATGGCTCTGATACCAGCTCTGTGGGTACCCCGGAATAGCTGTCCGAAATATCCGATTATGCTTAACACAACGATCCCGTGATCAGTCTGTCGTTGCACATAATCCGAACTGAATACCAAAGTTTATAGCCATTACAATACCGTATTAAAGTCTTACATAAACGGTCCTTTAGACCAAGTCTTACATAGGTGCCTTCAGGGGCCAAACAAAAATAATCAGCGGAATTACGGCGTAGTAGACATCATATCCTAACAACGACCCGACAGGCAGTCGACTTATGAAGATCCCTAGTTTGCATAGAAGTCGCCATACTCCTCCTTGGCGTAGTGCTCCTCCATGTCTGGCTACGACAATAGCCAGGGACGAAACCATTATGAGTACATTTGATTGTACTCGCAAACTACTCCAACATGAGTATGCACTAGTCTCATTTTAATTTCATACTTTTATTTATTTAAAACATCTCTATATCTTTGTTGAAGAAGGTAAGAAGAATTATATAACTATCATTAATATAATGTCCCATTTTATTAGTTTCTCCAAAACTCCTCCTTTTTCTGACCATAACCCGTCATGGTTCATGGTCTCCAACAACCTCATACCGATCCGTTGGTATAGGTGGATGGAACATTCTCCACTTCCTTTTCTTTTTAAAACTCAAATCTTTTCAAAACTTGCACATGGTCAAAGTAGGGTCTCTCAACTGTCCATATCCGAGGACTCGGCTATTCGAATAGTTTTACACTCTGCAGAGGTAGCACGCTTTTCCCACATCCATCCGGTAACTCATCGTGTCAGCCACGTCTCGCCATACAAGGTGTATGCGAAGTTGAGACACCGATCCTAGTCTGTCCTTTGCTCATGCTAGTATAGGAACCTGCCCATATGATACTTTCCATCAACACTTAACCCAGCCCGTTGGGATCTAAGTGTGAGGACTCATAGTTTTGTCTGGCGGTGTATAGGGGACATCCTTCTATCCTCCTCCTTATCTTTTCATAGAGTTTGAGCGAGGACCCAGGTCAGGGGTAGTTCATCAAACCATCCCCTCATGCATAACGGAGTCATCTCCGTAGATGAGGTATCCCATACTAATATGAGCAAACTATATGACCAAGCCCTTTCCCATATGTGGGTAAATGTGGTCGCACAGGGTATTGGCTGATTGACGTAAGTACAAAGACACAATGTGCGTTTTATCAAAACCACCATTCTCCTTTTCTCCACTTCAACACCAACATCTCGGTGCTTCATAGCCACACAGGGTTCTCAAAGGGGTTTTGAATAAAACAATCTTTATTTTTTTTCCATCCTATAATTTATCTTATATTTCTACATAGGGTGGCAAAATAATTTCCATATACTTTTTGAAAAGGGCTTTTAGAAAATCTTTGCCTTAAAAGTAAATTCTGTTATAAGAATGGATGCATGTATTAGGGTGCAAGCTCAGAGAGTAGCTTGCCTTGCTCGGCAAAGTGATCTTGGTCTTGATCTTCGGGTTCCACGAACTCTTCTTCCTCGATAAATCCGACAACGTTCTCGTCTAATTCACAATCAAACAAATACAAACAATCACTAACCTACTCAATCAACTTCACAACAATACAATTTTAAATGCTCTCAATAGCCACTTCATACATCAAGCAACACAATTTGGTTTCAATTTAATTGAATTAACCATTATTTAATTATGTCTTGATTATGGCAGAAACTAGTTGAACATATTTAGTTACATATCTCAAGTTCTGTTGGTCACAAAAATACAAACTAAATTTCTACAGAAAGCTACTGATGTGTAGAAGACAACACAATTGGATTTGGGTCAATTGGAGTTACCAAACTCCCTACATAATGGTTTGAATCCAGAAGCTTAATAATCAAGTTTTAGCTACTAATTAAGTTCTGTTGATCTAAAAATTAAATCCTCTTAGGGGTAACTAGCCATGACTAAATGTAATCCAATAAAATTGGTCCTAACTCATTTGGCCTAACAGAGTATCAGAAACAAACAAGTTTATATTTTAAACCTTTTGTGGTATTTTTAATACTAATTTTTTATTATTTATCCAAATGAGGTGAAACAACTTGGGTTGGTTAGACAATTTCATAAGCTTTCCAGAACATTTTGATTTGATTTATTTGGAGTTATAAATCTCAAGATATTGAATTTCAAAGTTTGAATCCAGTACTGGAATTTTCAGAAAACTAAATTAGAAAAGAAATGCTGTTGTGGATAATGTTGAGAATCCTGACGGGTGGGGTCCACTCGTCAGCGACTCAACCAAAACGGTGCGCGCGCTGGGAAATGTTTAAAACGCTGACAGCGGGGTCCACTAGTCAGCGACTTAGCGCACGAAACGGTACGCTGCCGTGGATCTAGGATCCAACGGCCGAGGATTGAGCACGCCGGCGACGACCTAAAACGGGCGGCGCCGTGGCTCCGGTGACGGCGAGGTCGACGTTTTGCTCACCTAGGGGGCTCGGGAGGATGCGCGGATGGTGCGGAACGACGACGGAGGCTCGGGGAAGGTCATTGGACGAACGGCGCTTGCTGGGGCGGCTCCAATCGACGGCGGCGAGCAGCTCCTCCTCCGCGGCCGTGCTCCAACTCCGGCGAGTCTTTTGCGTTGCTCCTGGGCACGAACCAGAGGGGAAAAGGGGGCGGGTGAGTGAGGGGGTAATGGAGAAGAGAGTGCAGGCCAGAGAGAAGAGAAGGGGAGGGCAGCACGGCTCGGCCGTGGTCGTCGTCTACCTCGGGCACGGCAAGCTCGAGGGTGGCCACGGGCGGCTGTGGCTTCGTGGCTACGGCTCCGCCCTCCTGGCGGTGCACGAGAGGGGGTGGTGGAGCAAGGGAGAGGCGGGGGTGTGGCGTGGAGGAAATGGGAGGGCGCGGGGGTGCTTATAAGGCCGAGGTCCGGCGCACGGTGGACGTGGTGCTGGGGAGGTCCACAGGGTGCTAGGGCTCGCCATAGGGGGCGGTGAGGTGCGGCGAAGGTGTCGGGGTGCAGAGGAGCAAGGCTGGCGCGTGGAGGCGAGCGGTGCGTGCTCGGGTGGGGGACGGCCGTGGCGAGCGCTTGGGCGGTGCACGACGTGCACTGCGCGTCGCGGGTGCTGCGGGTGCAGGCTGCTGCGGTGCGTCTTGCTGCGCGGAGAGGGAGCAGGGAGGTGAGGGAGAGAGGGGGGGGGGCCTGGCGCGGCCAGCACGGCTCGACACCGTCGTGGCCACAGTGCCGACCACGGCAACGTGCGCGCGGCTGCTGTCCCCTGCGTTCCTCCTCGACCCCGGCCCGATTCCTCCGTCCCCGTGAGCGCGGTGAGGTGAGTGGAGCGAGGCAAATCGAAGGGAGGCAGTGGCTTGCACCAATTCGGTCGAAATCGATCGAATCGATCAAGGACTTGGGGCGGTTGAGGATGAACTGGGTGATGATCACCACGTGTTCGATGAAATGCTTGAACCAAAAATAATTTCCAATTTTTGAATTTTATTTTCATAATTTGCTTCACACATGTTTGTCAAGATTTGTTGTGCTATTTGATTATTTATTGGGCAAGTGCAACATAGCACATTTTGTGATTTGAGTAAGATAAAGAAAGAAATAGAATTTAAATTTAGGTTTTTGAAATTAATATTTGGAGAGGGAAAAGTTGTGGGAATAAAATGGGAGTGTTCATATTATCACTCCACTGAATTAGGTTTGAAAGAAAAATGAATTTCCCACTTTGAGAACTAGTGTGACATTTGTCACATTGTTTTTATTGTTTTATGTTTTGTTTTGTTTATTTTCTTTTCTTCAAGTTTTTTATTAGAGCTAACAACCAACACTTTCACAAGAAATAATTATCACAAGCAACAATAAGAAATCAACACATAATAATTCATAAAAAGTTTTTGTTGGCCCACATTTTTGATATAGAAATACTGATTATAATTTTGGGATGTTACACACTTGGGATCCTCAAAATGAAGACTAGAAGGCCAATGAAGACTTAGCCAAGAAACTCCGAAGGCATGTCCAAGAAGCAAAAACACTTAGAAGAAAATCAAGAGGAACTTCAAGAAGATCAACCCCTTTATTTCTCTAAGTCTTTCTCTCTTTTCTTTTCTCTTTCTTTTAGACTTCGTGGTGACAAAGCTATATCCAAGACCAGCCCTGGTGATATCAGAATCATCAAGTCTGAAGAATCATCAAGTCTACAAAATTTTAATGAAGACATCACACCAAGAAGAAAGTACGAGGAAGCCTGGAAGACCAACTACATCTTTTTCTGCCTTCCTATTCTTCTTTCACTTTGGACATAAACCAAGTCCTTAGTGATTATGACCAAGTCCTTAGAGTGCTAATTGAAGATGAAGAAAAATACAAAGGAGTTGAAGAATTCAAGAGCCAACATGTGGAAGACTTGGAGCAGCCTTACAACTTAATCAAGTTTATTTATAGCAAGTTATTTTTATGACTTTGGTCCTTAGCCATTTTGGCTAACATACTTGCCTTGCATTAACTTAGAATATTTTCATGGCATTGCATGCATCTCTAGTCCTTAGAAATATCTTGCACACCATGCATACATATTTTTGTATTGTTATTTTGTTTGTATGTTTATTTGTGTCTTGTTTGATGTGTTAGAAATTTCGGACGGAAACGACAACTGTTGCAGCTGCTGTTGCTATTCTTCTTGTTGCCAAGGCAAGTGGCACACCTCATAAATTCCTAAGTATTTTTATATGCATGAGTAGAATTATTTTTCCTAAGCATGTGTAGGACTTAGTAGTATTGCTATGCAAGACATGTTTAAAATTCCCTACTCCATTGTGTCTAGGTACCTATAAAATGACTTAGTAGAATTTTGATGCTATGCAATTGATGAAAGGTTTTACAAAATGTTTAAGTGAACTACTCAGGACCATGTCTATGAGGGTTTTCACCTAAGATAGTTATACTATACTTAGGATCATAGTATGTGGGGGGTTTTCACCTGGGAGTGCACATCCACTAAGTTAATGAATCATCTTGGTGGAATGGTTGTTTGGTTTATGTTGAGTGGCTACTCAGGACCATGTCCATGAGGGTTTTCACCTAAGATAGTTTCTACTATACTTAGGATCATGAACGTGGGGGTTTTCACCTGAGAGCACACTTGTGGAAGGCCACCCAGGAACAAAGGGATGTGAGGAATAAAGGGAGAAGAAAGTGAAGAACTCAAGGAGAAGATTTCCAAGTGAAGACTGCAGCTGATCAAGGACAACAGAGGAATCCCAACATTCTAATTTCTTAATAAAATTTTGATAAGTGAACAACAGTGAACTACTCAGGACCATGTTCATGGGGGTTTTCACCTAAGATAGTTTCTACTATACTTAGGACCATTGAATGTGGGGGTTTTCACCTGAGAGTGCACCTAAGGACGTGATATCTTTTGGCTCACTCGGGTTAACCAGTGTTGCCAATTATGATGTTAAGTTTGTTTTACAAAGAGTTAGGAAAAACTGGCTTTATGCAAAATAGCCTTGAACTCCACCAGCCAAATATGCATATAGGCTATAGAGTTATTCCATTAAGTGTCCACCATAGTGTCACTTGCCTGATCCATTTTTAATGGAATCTGACCCACTCCGTTGCAAAATTTTATTGGTTACAAGTTATTCAGATCACGAGTGAAGTTACGTTAAGGATCTGCAACCGGGACAAAAAGGTATCCACGTGGGCGCGCGGGCGAGCTACTCGGCGATTACCTTTTGTCCCGGTTTGTATTACAAACCGGGACTAATAAGTTCGAGGGGTTTTAGGTTTTAGCATTTTTATTTTGTTTTCTGTTTTATGTTTTATTTATGATTTAAACTATTGTTTGTAAGCTACAATTACACACATCGATGCATATATTATATGAAGTGTCTAACATGTATCATATACATAAGTGTCATCCCAACACGATCATTATTACATCAAAATCATTATTTACGGTTTATATTGTATTCTCCTGTTGGCGCTATGACCTCGTCAAGCAGAAATCCACAAATTTCCTCTTGAATTCCTCTAGAGCATTGATATGGAGTGAGATGCGCTCGTTGATTCATTTGCTGGATATATCAAGAGAAGACGGTCAATATAAATACATCAAGAGTTAAATTGTGAATTGATATGTAAATGCTTTACGTACCACCATATCCATCCGCTCACTGACATACATGCGCATATACTCGCAAACGTAATATCCACACCGATTTGTCGCCGGTGGCTGTCTCTCGCACTTTACGAAAATAGAGTTCATATCAAGTAATAATCAAACATGACAATCCGATATTGAAACTAGAACTAAATAGAGTAATCTACTTACGTTGATTAGCTGAAAGGTCAGCTCTGGTTTAAATTGACCTTCTCCGGCACGTTTTATGAACCGCTTCCATACCCTGTCCCGGCAAAGAAAATGAATAAAGAATATATTCATAACTGGAACTTAGGAAATGAAGAAAAGAGGTCAATATAGTACCTCTGGAGCGTTTCAATAATGTTCCAGTAATCCGTCATGGGTCGATGTAATGAGTCCTCGATCTGAACTTTCCCCAAGTCAATTTCAATGTTGAAGAGAATCCAGTGGTGGCTGCACATACACATCAGCACATAGAAGAGAATTCAGTAAATATTAAGTGTCTAGCTAACTCATCAAAATCGAGTACGAGGAAAAATGAACGTGTAACACTCTAACCTAAAGTTGTACGGAAATAATATGTTCTTCTTGAAATGTTGTTTCTCCAAAAAATTGAGCAAGTTGTTCTCTATTTCCCCCGGGTTTATTTTTAAGGTATGTATATGAACTCGATCTGGGTCAACGAACCCAACTTGATAAATCTGGTTCCTCCTACACTCAAGAATCTTCATTCTGCATAGTAGCGTACAAAAGAATGTAGTGAGGACAGTTATATTATAAGAAAATGATACGAGATTAGCTTTAATTAATCACTTACAAACAATAGCAGCTGATGATAGATTTGTCGAGGGCCTTCTGGTTGAATAACTGAAAGAGTTCGTCAAAGTCAATATGAATCGTCTGTTCTCCCATGAAGTAATGCTCATCTCTAAGTTTAACAGACAGTATCTCATCCCCGTCTGCTGAGGCATCCTTGTACCATTTATGTAATGCTCGCATTCTTGTAGGTAGGTTGGCCCAGTCCTCCTTCGTGACCAGATCCTTCCCAAGGCGATATTGCAATGCCTCGGGAGCAATGTCGGCCTCTATCAAATCCACCATTTCTTCATAGGTGATACCAGGAATCTCATACCCTTCTGGTATCACAATCTTGGATGCCAACTTCAGCGGAGCAACGTCGCGTCTCTTTTGCTTTGTTTTCTCAAGCCCCTCATTATATGCCTTGTCAATACAACGATCATAGTCCGATAGTAAGTGTAAAACATATTGGGGTGGTTGAAAACAATGTTTCAGGAAGTACTCTATTTTTTTCGGATCAATTGATACGTCTGGCATGTTTTCCACGGGGGGCTTATAAGGGCAAGGAAACTTTGGAGAACTCTTGGGGACCTTTGAAAGCGGCGACAATTTCGCCTTAGTAGGCGGAGGCGGGCACTTAGTCAAGTTACCCCACTTGACCTGGCTGATCTTCCGCTTTCCCGCCCTGTACTCAGCCGAAGAAGGTTCAGGCGAAGAAGGTTCAGGCTGCTGACGCGGCGGCGAAGATCGAGGTGGAGTCATGTAGGTGTCGTCGTCGTCCCTATCGTAGTTCAATGGACTTGGAGGTGGTGGAGGTGAGAGAGACCGCGGCCTCTGCGTCGAGCCTGGAAATATGATGTATTTCTTTTTCCATAAAATGATTCCATGCCTGACTTCTTCCAGGGTCGCCTCCCCTTCAGGGCCAGGGTGGTCAATGTCCAATGTCTCGCATCCAGGTAGAATTTCCTCCACCCCAACACGAGCATACCCAGCTGGAACCTCGCGGCAATGCCAACGCACTTCAGGATCAACTTTTAAAGCAAAGCCGACGGCCACCTTCACAGATATGTTCTTCATTGGCTGGTGCAGCTCACATTCAGTCTTATCTTCGATATTATCCATGGGGTAGCGATCCATCGGTGACGCATCAACTTCTCCATCATCGTCATGCAACCCCGTGGAAGCCACACTGCTCCTCCGGTTAGATGGGCCATCAGCTGCAGGATCTATGTAAATCTGATCGGCCTCTGGACGGCTTGAAAATTTCTCCTGCATCTTCGTATACATCGCAAAGAGCAGCTCGTTCCTTTCTTCCACCTTCTTAAGCCGGTCTGCCGCCTGCTGCTCCCTCCTCTTCGTTGCTCTGGCTCGGCTTCTATAAGTATGATAGTCCTCATGAAACCCCATCTTCCAAGGAACACCTCCATAGCCTCGTGTTCGTCCTCCCTTCTCAGGATTTCCCAGTGCCTTTGTCAGCTCGTCGTTCTCTCTATCCGGAATGAACGTTCCCGCCTCCACCTCGGCTACTGCTTTTTTAAGATCATCGAAGGGAGTCAACACTGCTTTCTTCGTCGGATCACGAAGAACCAACTCCCTTGTTTCCTTCTCCAACGTCATACCATGCGCCATTGGGAAGTTTCCTGCTCTCTCGGGCACTTTCTCCGTCTCTGGAGTTAGACCTTTTGCCTTAATTTCGGCCTTAAGTTTATCCCACTTAGGCATGGCAGTCTTGTAGCCACCTGTCCCCAAATTATGATGGAGAACCTTTTTCTTGGCATTATCCGCATTCTTTTTGGACCTCTCAAGAGCTTCTTTCGATTCCTTGTACGTCACGAAATCATCCCAGTGATCACGTAACCTCTCGTCTGTTCCCTTAAACTCCGGAGTAATTTTCCCACTCTTGACATACTTCGCCCACGTTCTTTTTTTGTGGTTTTGGAATTGTTTGGCCATCTTCTTCAGGATCCACACCTTGACTTTGGCCTTCAAGGCCGTTGTTTGCTCCTCGGTGTCCATCGTCGGCAGAGTGAAATGTGATATCAGCTTGTCCCAAATAGAATTTTTCAATTCGTTAGAGACAAAACTTATTCCATCAGCTCTTGGCTTCTTCCATTCTCGACAAGTGATTGGGATCATGTCCCTAACAAGAACTCCTGCTTGATCACGTAAATGCAGTCACGCTGTTTATGTCAATAATCATATGTGTCTTCTCGTTCCACTTTTTGGTCGGGCCCCGTAACCTTGAAGTGGAGGACTAAAAAAACATTCATTAAATATATGCTCAATGTGGAGGTCTATATATATAATTAGCAGCGACTTAAATATTTACATCAGAGGACTTCGTTGAGGGTCCAACGCTAGCATCGACATCAATACTTGGTTCCGGGTTGCCTATGTTTTGTTCTTCTAACTGATCATCCGACAACCCAGCATCACCATTTTCCTTCAGATACTGTGAGCCGTCATCTACCTCATTATCTTTTTGGCCTTCCCGATCATCTCTACCGTCATGGTCCATAGCTTCACTATAAAGAATAAAGATTAAAAGCAGTACTAAAAAGAATAAAGAATAAAGAATATATACTAGCAATACTAAACTATAAAGAATAAAGAATAAAGACTAAACTTCACTAAATTTCACTAAGTCCTAAAACACTAAAGCTATACTAGCAATACTAAAACAATATTTAGTACAATAACAACAGAAGAGCAAGATTGAAAATAGTAAAACAATATTTATACTAAAGCTATATACTAGCAATTCTAAACAATATTTATAGTAAGCAATACTAAAACAATATTTATACTAATGCTATACTAGCAATATAACACTAAACTATACTATAATATTTATGATAAAGCTATACTATATAAATACTAAATACTAAACTTAATTGGGACTAAATTGAAAAAAATAGTCCTAATTGCTAAATTTACCACCTTTCCTAACACATCACTATGTCCATTTAATTAAAATTCAACCTAAAGCAACTAATTCAACCTAATTAAACAACTAAAATTTAACCTAATCAACTAAAATTCAACCTAATGAACTAAAATTCAACCTAACAACTAACAGGAGGAAGAGCGGGGCGCGGCGGGGGGGGGGGGGGGGGGGGGCTCACCGTGGGGGGCTCGGTGTTCGCCGGTGAGAGGGAGCTATGTTGAGCGGCGACATCGGTGGCGGCGGTGAGGGGAGAGGAAGAGCGGGGCGCGGCGGCGGTGAGGGAGAGGAATAGCGGGCGCGGCGGCGGTGAGGGAGAGGAAGAGCGGGCGCGGCGGCCTCCTCCACAACGGGGAGGAAGAGCGGGGCGCGGCAGCGGACGGCGAAGGGGGCAGACGGCGGCGAGCTCGGCAACGGCGGCGCGAGAATCCGGCAGCCCGGCGGCGTCGACAGTTTCCTTAGCGCTAGGTCCCGGTTGGTGGCTCCAACCGAGATCTGAATCTGGGTATTTATACCCCACAACCTTTAGTCGCGGTTCGTGGCTCGCACCGGGACTAAAGGGGGGCCTTTAGTCGCGGTTGGATCCACGAACCGCGACCCAGTGAGTGTTTCGACTGGGCGCGCGCGCAACCCCTTTAGTCGCGGTTCGTGGCACGAACCGCGACCCAGTGAGTCTGATTTTTTTTTTCAGTTTGCACTTTCAAAAGAGTTTGAATATACATTTTTAATAACTTTTGTATATTTTGGAATTTTACAAAACTTTCTATATGAAATGTGTTTGAATTTGACTAACTAATATAAAACTATTTTATGTTTTCTATAATAATTATTTAAACTATTATTAAAAGAGTTTGGATATGAATTTGAATAACTTTTGTATATTTTGGAATTTGACAAAACTTGCAATGTGAAATGTGTTTGAACTGGACAAACTAATATAAAACTATTTTATGTTTTCTATAATAATTATTTTAACTTTGGATATGAATTTGAAGAACTTTTGTATAATTTGGAATTTGACAAAACTTGCAATATGAAATGTGTTTGAATTTGACTAACTAATATAAAAATAGTTTCTTTTGTATAAATATGTTTGAATCAGGGGTGTGTTTCTTTTGAGGGCTTGTGAGCTGTTGGATCAACAGTTTCACTTCTGAACCGGGACTAAATTAAGAAGCACACGGATCGTGTGTTTCTGTTCTATCTACAAAGTACTTCAGTTCATCGACTGAATACAAATCTTCAGGAGCCACGGTTGAGCTGTATGCAGGAGCCTCCAACCGCGACCCAGTGAGTTTTTCGACCACACGTAGTGCTACCCCTTTAGTGAGTCTGAATTTTTGTTCAGTTTGCACTTTCAAAAGAGTTTGAATATTTATTTTTAATATGAAATGTGTTTGAATTTGACTAACTAATATAAAACTATTTTAAAAATAGTTTGGAGCTGTTGGATCAGCACTATCACTTTCAAACCGGGACTAGAGAAGCACACGGATCGTGTGTTTCTTTAGAGCACTTCTGAGCCATTAGATCAGGGGTGTGTTTCGTTTTAGGGCTTGTGAGCTGTTGGATCAACGCTATCACTTCCGAACCGGGACTAAAGAAGCACACGGATCGTGTGTTTCTTTCAAGCACTTGTGAGCCGTTGGATCAGGCTACAAAGAGATATCCAGTGAATTCTTCGACTGCGGGAAGTGTACAGTCTGCACATTTAGTCCTGGTTCGATACACGAACTGCGACTTAAACGCCTTTAGTCGCGGTTGGATGGCAAAGGTCTGGATGCCCTTTCGTGGGTGAAAGTGGCCAAGATGCCTCCCCTGGTGATGCTATAAATAGACACCCAGACCTTATGTTCAATCCAGGCAAAGGCAGAGGACTCCTCTAGGCACTAGCTTCTCGAAGATGTCCTTGTGAGCATACTAAGGACATCTTCGAGAGGCTGGGCTTAGAAGCATTCTCTCTTGTGAGGTAGAGGAGGAAGCAAACATGTCGAAGCTATGTCCCGAGGTGGACCGAGGTGATCCAGGCAAAGGCAAAGGACTCCTCTAGGCACCAGCTTCTCGAAGATGTCCTTGTGAGCATACTAAGGACATCTTCGAGAGGCTGGGCTCAGAAGCATTCTCTATGTCGACTAAGCTATGTCCCGGGGTGGAGGTGATCTGAGACTGACATATGCCTATGTCGGGAGGAACTAACACATATGCCTATGTCTTTGTGATCTGCTTTTCTCTGGTGTGCAGGGGAGTACCTACCGAGGATAATCCGGCATAGGTCGCTTGGCA
The DNA here is from genome assembly GCA_026929855.1 of Poa annua. Classification (NCBI taxonomy): domain Eukaryota; kingdom Viridiplantae; phylum Streptophyta; class Magnoliopsida; order Poales; family Poaceae; genus Poa; species Poa annua. Next base: position 21,651,502 of record CM049439.1, on the reverse strand, counting down.
AGATCTAGAGAAGAAGAGAAGAGAGAAGAGAGAGTGTTCATCTCGTGAATTCATATCCTCACTACCTCGTGAGTTCATCTCCATATATAGGAGATTCACACAGCTCAAAAATGAGCATCTTGTAACACTTGTGGTATACATCTAGAGAGAGACACAATTAAGCAGGAGTAGGGGTTTTACCTCCTCACGAGGGCCTCGAACCTGGGTAGATCGAGGTATTGGTGTTGTGTTCTTGGTGTTCATGTGTTCTTCTATATGTCAGAACCATGGAGCATCTTCTTCATCTGACACATGTCTGTCTTGTCCTCCACTCCCACGATGTTTCTTTTTCGTGAAAGAACTATGTGACGCTTCGGCTCATCGTATGATGTATTAATTCAACTCATTTTATTTCAACATGAAAAGTATTTGAATTTGAATAACTAATCTAAATTGATTTCCTTTTTTAAAAATGCAGGGGTGTTTTTTCGTCAAAACTCATTTTTTTTTTGCACTTTCAGACATCTGCCGTGCTTAATTTTTCATTTTGTAATTTCAAAAGAGTTTGAATATACATTTGAATAACTTCTGAATATATATTTGGATTCTGACAATACTTTCAACATGAAAATTATTTGAATTTGAATAACTAATCTAAATCGTTCATTTTCTTTTTATAAAAATAAAGGGGTGTTTTTATTTCAACTAATCAACTCATTTGAATAACTAATCAACTCATTTTATTTCAACATTAAAATCGGATAGAAAATAAAATCCATATAATCATATTAATCTTATTGTTTCATAAAATCGGATGGAAAATAAAATACATATAATCCATATAATCATATTAACCTTATTGTTTCATAAAAGCGGATGGAAAATAAAATACATATAACCCATATAATCATATTAACCTTATTGTTTCATAAAATCGGATGGAAAATAAAATACATATAATCCATATAATCATATTAATCCATAAAACCGAAGGGCTCAAAACCGAAGGGCTGTTTTCTACTAGTGACATAATCCATAAAATCAGATGAAAAATCATATATTAATCTTTGAATATGGAATTATTCAAATCTTTGAACCGGTAACCGAAATTACTTAGAAATGGAAATATTTATATTAATAAACCGGTAACCGATATATAAGAATCCAAGCATTCCCAATACATGAGATAGCTGAGACACACAACGGTCTACTAATCATACCAATCTAAATACCACTTCCGTGCAATCTTGTAGCCAAGGCGAGCGTCCAGAGCAGCATATACGACTCTCTCGTAGCTCAATGGAACCGCGGCCCAATATCTCGTTAGGTCTTCTCCTTCTTCTTCGTCGGCCCGTTTCTTGTCGTCCTTCTTCTTATTTTTCTTCATCTCTAGATTTGTCCCAACGACAGCATTGGAGAGAGCATACAGGCTCGGGGTAGGATTGTCGGTTGGGTTCCGGCAATTCCTCTAGAGGTCGACCGCTGACGGAATTGTAATTCCGTAGTATCGCAGCATCCGCACGTCATTCTGGAATGCCACGCCGTAAAAGTTGACAGTCTTGTCACCTAAGAAATCGATGAGTAGCTTCGGCACCCGATCAGCCCTGCAAATGTGGAAAATAAGAGTCTCGGTCGCCACCGAGAGTTGAATGACGGCGGCGCGCTGCTTCTGCTCCTCTGGAAGATCCTTCTGGCGACGACCCGGGAGTGCGTCGGTGAACTCGCAGTCGAGTCCAACCCCCTTGATCGGTGCGGCGTCGAGATACTCCTTCTTCACGTGTCGGATCCACCGCTCCACGCGTGATGCACGGAGGGTGACCCATACCTTGAAGTCCATGCCTTCCTTGGAGAAGAAGAATAACCGAGACGCCGTGATGTGTCCGAGTGACTCCATTGGAATGGAAGAGAGCAAGGATGGAGAGGGAGATTTTGTGTGTGATTAGGCATTTTTGTCCTGTTCCTTTTATAGGGCGGAGAGGGAGGCCGGCGGTCACCGAGCAGCTGGCGGGAGGCCAGCGGGCGGCGGCGCGGCGCTGCTTCGCGTTCCACACGGCGCGTTCATGATTAATTTCGTGTGTATCAACGCGGCTGATCGATCATCTTCCAAAGCGCGGCGGGCTGATCAATTTCCAAACCGCTGCGAATTCCACAGATCATTAGTACCGGTTTGAAACACGAACCGGGACAAATACCTTTAGTCGCGGTTTGTATTAGAAACCGGGACTAAATGTTCCTATGGAACCGGGACTAAAGGTTTCCGTGCCCGTGATGCCGTCCTAACCGTTCGAACCGCGACTATTGATGTCATTAGTCGCGGTTCCAGGCCTGACCGGGACTAAATGTGCTCCGACCTCAAAACGGTAGGCCTGTTTTGTACTAGTGTAATAAGAGAAAGCGGGTCCCAGAGAAAGGTGAACCAACTTTGCACCTCCAGGCTAGCTTACATGATCTACCATATTGGCATGTACTGAAGATAGCACACAACCTAGATGTGATGCACATTGAGAAGAACATATGCGAGAATATCCTAGGCACACTTAACGAGATAGAAGGAAAAAGTAAGGACACATTTAGCTCCAGACTTGATTTGCAGAAACTTAAGATTAGGAAGAAATATTGGTTGCAAGAAGGTAAGGGTGGTAAATTTACGAAGCCCCTGCACCTTGGACGCTTATGAAGGAAAACAAGAGCAAATTGTGCAGATTTTGGTACAACTGTAAATTCCCAGATGGGTATGCTGCAAACCTAGCAAATTGTGTGGATATTGCTACTGGTAAAATAAGTGGTTTGAAGACGCATGATTGCCACATGCTTCTGCAGCGTGTGTTGCCAGTAGCGCTGAGAGGACTTGTTCCATAGTCAATGTATGAGGCCATAGCCGAATTGGGAAGATTTTTTAGGGAGTTGTGTGCTAAAACTCTGAGAATTGATGTGCTGCAGAGGATGAAGGTTGAGATTGTTTTAATTTTGTGCAAACTTGAAAAGCTCTTCCCACCTTCATTTTTCGATATAATGGTGCACTTAGCTATGCATCTTCCTGAAGAGGCAATTCTTAGAGGTCCTGTTCAATATGGTTGCATGTATCCAGTTGAGAGAAGGATTGGGTACCTGAAGTCAACAGTTCGTAACAGAGCTAGGCCCGAAGGTTCAATCGTTGAGGGCTACATCGTTGATGAGTGTACCACATTTTGCTCCAGACATTTCAGTATGCGTATGGAAACCAGGTATAACAAAGAAAGTAGGTTCAAAGACCAGAATCGAAGAAAACAAGTTGATGAGGTTGGAATTTTTTCAGACGGAGCACAAGGCAGTAAGCATTACGAACTATCGCATTTTCATCACGAGTTTCAGAAAATGGTTTGGTATGTACTAAACAATTGTCATGAGGCGCAACCTTACATTACGTAAGTTCCGACACCCTCTAATATAGTCATTCATTGTTTTGGACATCATTACTGATATCACTTCTTATATATAACTACTTTTAGGCTTTTTCGATCGGAATTACTGAAGAAAGGTGTGCATAACATCGATGAGAGGTTTCAGAAAGAATTCCCAGCATGGTTTAGAGAACATGTCAGGCATCTGCCAAATCTTTCTGCAGATCTGCGGTCGCTAGCTTTTGGGCCACACAAGGAAGTGTTAGTACATACTGCATGCAATGTTAATGGTTCTAGGTTTCGTACTTTGGCAAGTGAGGAGAACTTACGTACTCAAAATTCTGGCGTAATGAATATCGCATCATCTGGTGATCAAGAAGAAACAGAGTACTACGGTGTTGTTAAGGAAATTTTTGAACTGAGGTACGTGTCAACCAAAGAGCGAGAAAGATCAGTCTTCTTATTTCGATGTGATTGGTATGACCTTGCATCTTCTAAGAATACCAAGATGAGGGATGATGGATACTTCAAACGCGTTAACACAGCAGAACTGTGGTACAAGAACGAACCCTTCGTTTTGGCTAGGCAAGCAAAAAACATGCTTCTACTTGGAAGACACTAAATATGGTGCTCCTTGGAAGGTGGTTTTGACTTTCAGCCATCGACACGTATATGATGTACAAGAAGATGAAGAAGGAACTCAACAAGGTGAAGAAATTAACAAAGATGCTTATCAGGAAGACCTGTGTTCATCAACTCGTATTGTCAGCGCTGTTGAAGATGAGGAGGAAGAAGTGGGTGAAGATGACCCTGAGGCTCATCTGGATGATGAAGTGGAACGTATAGAAAAAAGAATTGGTCATCAACTACGGCGTGAACTTGATGCTGCCAACATAGATGTTCAGAACAACGACGACGAAGATGTGGGGCAGTTGCAGGGGAATGCAAGAGGTGATGCGACTTCAATATCGGATGATGACAGCGATATTGATTAGTTACATTTTCTTATTCAATTATTTTTAGGGATTTCTATTTCTGTGTCCCTTGTTCGTTAGTTGTACTCACTTTTATCCAGCTGCTAAACTTTTCATCACTTTTAATTTTGCCTTCATCTATAGTTACTTCCTGATAGTGGGGCCATGTAGTGTAGGTTCTTTTTGTCCGTTACCTGCTGACGGGTGGGCCCACCTGGTGACATGTGGGGAGCAGCTTCTCCTTCCCCTCGCCAAATCTTTCCTACTAGTTTGGAGATGGAAAAGGAACCGCATGGCCGGCTGTCTCGCTCAATATAGTTCTAATCAGATTCGGTTACACATTCCCCCACTTTTGGAAACAAAACGTTCCAACAGCTTTTGTCCCTCTCTATCCAACATGGTCGCACCGATTATGAAATCAAACTCAAATTAAAAAGCCTAATTCAACAACCACAAGCATATAACAGAATACTCAACACAGATTTACCATATTAACCATTATATTAAGGAACCCAGCTAATTAACTTAGAGCATGGGCATCAGTAGTAGCAGTACTAGGGATTTAATTTGTTCACCATTACAACCGGCATTGCATGCATAATTAAACAACAAAACATAAAACAGAAGGCCCGCGGTGGCAGCAGCACAAGGGCGGCTGCGATCTTTAGATCAGTCCCAGCTTGACGTTCCTCCTGTGCTTCTTGCTCCCCTGCCCCACTACCTTCGGTCTCTTGGGACGAGGAGCCGGCACCCTGCCTTCCTCGATGTCGAGGTTGCGCTGCTTCCTGAGGAAGATGTCGTAGGCCCTGTGCTTGGCCTTCACGGCGAACACGTTTTGACCTTCCCTCTCCTGAGGGTAAACGGTCTCGGCGTGCTGCATCATGCTCATGAAGTCGGAGGCGATCCTCTTTGGGCAGAAGGGGCAGCGGACCTGCGGTCCGGTCCAGAAGGCGTCGAACTCACCCCGGTCCAGCCGGGTCAGGGTGGAACTGACCTTCCTCTGCTGGGACTCCTCGTCGCTGTCAACATCCTCATCCGGCTGTTGCAAATACAAGCATAGATATCACTAAATATTTGCTTACAAACTAAAAACAAACTAGTACATCACATCTCTAACCTCATCCTAGCACTAGCATAGCATATCGGAATCACATCTAATATATCCACCAATAGCTAGATCTATCGGGGCATCCAATACGTAGATCTAACAGAAAACCCTAATCGTCGACTTGTTCGACGACGTGCTATCGGCAAGATTTGTAGATTAGCGATGTACCTACCTCCGAGCCGCTGTGGACGATAGGCTTGCCTGGGAATGACATGTCGTACTCGTTGTCGTCGTCGTCGTCGCGCTTGTTCATGGTGGATCCGTCCACCTCCTCCTTGGTGGGCTCGACGCCGTCCACCCCCTCCACGCCCGGTCGAGGAGACGCCGTAGCCGAACCACCTACAGTAGCGGTGCCCCTACCGCTGGGGTTAGAGCCGGCATCCGAGCCGTTCGACAGCCACCCCGACGCCAAGTTCGAATCTTGGCAGCCGCCGCCTGCGCCATCTGCTGCCGTTGAATCCATCGCCGGAGATAGGAGGGGGAATGGGGGGGCGGCGGACGGTGCTGGGGTTTTCCGAGGGTTTGATGGGACAGATTGGGGGAGATGGGAAGAAGCGAGACTGGACCGACGTGTACGTACGTGCGGTGCGGGGCATTATGAGGGGAGAGTCTCGGTCGACCAACATCCCACGGATCGTTGCCATCTACCGTTGGCTGCTCGTCCTCTACCTTTACATCGTAGCCATCTACTGTTGGATCCAGCTGAGTGCTGGCCTCCTGCTCAGTTTGTTGCTTACAACCTTGACGTTGATAACGATCAATCACTTCCATTGTGAAATCTGATATATTTAATTTCAAAAAAAGATATCTGATATATTTATTTATTTGCTAATTCATAACTTCACCAATTCCTTGATAATAGAATTGATCCAAAAAAAAAGACAAGAAATAGTACACACTTTAATAGGAACACAACTTCATTGATTGCTCCTACAAGTCCGACCAAAAGTTCCTCCATCTTATGATCAATGGCTCCACTTTTGCTCATGTAAGGATGCTTTTGTTCCTCCTCAATCTTGGAGATCGCCTCGTCAGTACTCTGTTCCGTAGCAACTAGTGGACCGACATCTAGTACATTCCGGCTAATCAGTATGTCAATGTACTCTTCCTCGCAGTACCAAAATTGACAACCTTTCTGCATAGCAGCATATCAAACATTGAGTTCCACACAGTACGGAATAAAAGATTATAGGATCAAAATTCCACTCACTTTGTCCATTTCACACTTGAAAAAAATCCATCCTGGATATTTGTCCGTCTTCGATATCCACCGCTGACCAGCCGGCCGCACTTGTCACAATTGATGATTGGTAGAGGCTGGCTGGCGAGCTGCTGTGCGAGGAGTGACCCGGGACGAGCAACGATCTGGGAAGTTGTTGCCGTCCGATCAGCAGCAACACGACGACTATAGGAAGAAGACATACCCACGGCCTGACTATGGAGGTTGGGTCACCGATCGTTCCTCGCAAAGGCTATCTGCGGCTGCCTTATATTCGGTAACGGACCTAAGGCAATAACAGATCTCACCGGATTTTACGGATCTGATTGAGATCACCGAAGGCTCATTCAATATCTCAAACTCAATAACATTAATAATACGCAAACATAGCTATATAGAAGAGAGGTTCATAATTAGAATATCCCTAAGTTCATAATATATATGAAGATAACCCTAAGTTCATAATTCGATGAAAATAAAAAGGCTGATACATGATTATTCAAACAAACAGAGAGAAAGGCACATCACATTTACATAGAAAACCTATGCATTTGATGGCCCTGCAGGAACACCCTACTGCTGGCCTCGCTTGGCCATCTCAACCTCGAGGAGCTCACTCTGTAGCAGCTGCTCTTTCTTGGCCTTCTTCACCTTCTTGTCGAGGCGCTGCTTCTCCAGCGTCACAGCTTGGTTTTCCAGGACTAAAGCTTCCTTCCGTGCCAGCTGGACTTCCATCTGGAGGGCCATAACCTTCTCATGAAGATTTAGGTTGTTCTCCACCTTGACCTTCAGCTGGTCGGACAGCTTCTCAGCGAAGTCCGAGGCCGTGAGGAACTGCTGTCTAGCTTTCACCGTCTGGTCCATGTGCTGATTAGCTTTCTTCAAGGCTTCAACTAGTTGTCCTTGTAAGTCCTCAATCGACTTCGTGAGGGAGGCGATCACCGACACCTCCTCCGGCGTGCGATCCGCCTCCGCTGCATTATCCCTGCTCATATAATCCGAATATATATGATGTTAAAAAACCATGTGACCGGATGTAAACAACAGATGCAACCGTAAGGAAATAACAATCGGATCTGTACACAAATTAGACAACACCTACCTCATGGTATCGGAGCGCTTGAGCGGTGATGCCATGGATGGAGAAGCCGCGACGAGTACAAGAATTTGGATGAGTGGCGGCAGCGTGAAGACTCGAGGATGAAGTACATACGGGAGGGGGTGGGCACCTCTATTTATGAGAGCCGTGGAACTGAAGAGGCGGGTGCGGAAGTAATGGCAACCCCACGAACTCGTTTCCCCACGCCCCACAACTGCACGTTTCCCACTTACTCGCTTGCCCACGCGTTATCGTTATAACAATTAGGGTGATTTATATTGCACGAAAGGATAACTCGAAAATGAATACTCATCGTGTCAACTCATAATTAGATGAAAATAACCCTAAGTTTGTAACGGGATACAAATCGACCCATCGTCTAGATGTACCAATACATATAATAAATAATTCGCTACATGAACTACTCCACATCCAGATGTCGAATGTAGGGTGCAAAAAGGAAAAGCCCTTTATTTCCATGGTAGAGCATGAAGAGCACTGTGTCTCCAATTCTTAAAGTGTTTTCCTTTTCCATAAAATCCTTCCACCCATTAACAAGAATGCGACCATCATCAGGAGAAATGACGTAGGTGGTCCGGACTTTACTGTACGGATGACACACGATGGTAATATTACCATATTCCTGCATCCCGACGTGGGCCATACGGCGAGGAATTTTCTGTTGCACAAAAAGATATGACATTGCTTATCAAAATTTGTTGTACATGCTACCACAAAGGTTATAGATGCGAAAAACATAGATAAGCATTGCTTACCAGTTCTCTCTTCACACGGTTTGTCCAGTTCATTGTGTGTAGCAGAAGGGTGCATTCACCACGATTATAGTCGCCGACACGATGGCAATCTACGTAATACTCCATATTGTTAACATATTCAATCACTAACTCCATCATTTTTCCAGTTAATAATGGTTCCCGAAGTTTTAACAAAGGAGTCCATTATCTCACGTTTATCCATTGGCAGCTTATAGTATGCTGGTACATGTAGAAATAATTAAATTATTACAATTTGTACCTAGATGAGGTATAATATAATTGAAATATTTGCATAATCAGTAACATACATGGATGGTACATCGGCAGATGGGTTGAGGTGACGGGGATTGAATCACCTTGCACGTCTAGATCAGATAAGACAAGCTCAGCTCCAAATCCAAGTTGGTACATTCTAATAAATTCTTTCCAGACTTTGCCATGAAAAAAAGTTTTGTCGTCTAAGTTTGTAACCCTAACTTTGTACTTGAATCTCTCTTCGGTAGTTAGTTTAGCTCTGAATTCTGTGTTCTGGGTGGTGGCTAAGCCAAACTTGTGAAGAAAATGAGCTGTTATGTAGCAGGGGACGTACTATAAGAAGTAAACGAAATCAAACCCATGAGTACACAACTAATCCATTGGATCACTACAACAAACACAATGACGGATTACTAGATTACCGTCTTTTCAACACAACAGTCGTCTACGGTCACAACGAAAAAGGATTTCTTCATATTGTTGCCAACGCACAATCCCTTTTCGTCAGAACAGTAACCACACTACGAACTCATAAGAAAAATATAAGTACTCAAGATACGGCGTCTGATAATAATGAAATGAGATTGGTATATAATTTGTTACCCAATTGCTCGTAGCCATCGATGAACTCGTCGCACTATGACGTGCGAAGATCTGTTAAGACAAGTAACGGGGTCAATGAGAAACCATAGGCGAGAGGTTGACGAGGATAGGTGAACGAAGAGGTCAGGTACAAGATGCAACGACGACGATGCTGGATCCGAGAGCGGCGGTGTCGTGTATGTGATTTTTTGTTTGTTGGAGACTGAGTACATCTTGGAGGGAGGAGAGGTCAGGGTTTATAAGTAATGGGTGAGGGCGGACCCGTCCATATATTACGTTCCCTCCTTTTCCATCAAATTTTTTCGTTCCCTCCCTTTTTTTTGACCAAACCAAACTACTGCCGCTACCCCCGTCCCCGTAAAACTAGAAACCGTAATCTCGCCAGGATGAGCGCCCCACGAGATTGGAACTTTCCTAATTTTGAATGCTTCGATCGCGGACTGAAGATTTACATTATTATCATGACAATTATATGTGTCTCAATCAATTTCTTGCAAGAAAATGGCTAGAAAGCGCCAGCACGATGGTAATTTTTTTCTTCATATTAATTACAGCAAACTATGAGATACATGTAGGACAAATTTGACCTGCTTTTCGTAAATCGGCGTAAGTTCATTTAAATGAGCATAATTAGATAGCTCTCGACCAAAAATCAAAATACTTCGGTACTACGCATAACATAAGTCCCTATTTTCGTGGTAATTGTGTTCATGCTATTTTGCACCTTATTCGTTTCTACTTGGTTCACAAAAAAAACTAAAATTTGGCGCTTACAACTTCGGGAAAAAATCAAAAAAATATTTTAAAAAAATGAGTTGTTCACTAACGTTCCCTTGCCAGGATGCACCTAACAACCAAATCCCAGCTCATTATCATGTAGTTTGACATGGATATGGGTACTACATGTGAAATCTGCAGGCATGGTGATTCATGTGTAGGTGATTCAACAAAAATTTAAACAAAAATGAGTCGTTCACTGTTCCCGTGTCAGGATGGACCAGTGTACCAAATTTCAGCTCATTATAACGAACTTTGACATGGATATGGTGTTCTTCCAAGGCAGTTGGGCTTGAAGCTCCTGAATCTTCTTTGTCGAATGTGCTCTGTTCGAAGTGTTGTGTTATGATGAAAAACTGACGCACATAGTCTTCATATGTCATATACTAACGACTCAAGTTGAAAAACATGGTCTACATACATTCAAAATGAGAAGGGTATGGATCTCATGTGATATCACAAAACTAAAACGATGAGGTCTAAGGTTGAAGAGAACTGGTTTTGGAATTGCAACATGAAATTTTCAAAAACCTCACAAAAGCTTCATTTTGGAGTGACTAAGAAGGATCCATGCTTAGTTTTCAATTTTCATGTCAATAACTTGTTTAAATGTTGGTCAAACTTAGGTTTGACCGAATTTGAAATAAGCATAATAAATTCAAAAATTATCGAAAAAATAAAAAACCGACGCACATAGTCTTCATATGTCATATACTAACGACTCAAGTTGAAAAACATGGTCTACATACATTCATAATGAGAAGGGTATGGATCTCATGTGATATCACAAAACTCAAACGATGAGGTCTAAGGTTGAAGAGAAGTGGTTTTGGAATTGCACCATGAAATTTTCAAAAACCTCACAAAAGCTTCATTCTGGAGTGGCTAAGAAGGATCCATGCTTAGTTTTCAATTTTCATGTCAAAAACTTGTTTAAATGTTGGTCAAACTTAGGTTTGACCGAATTTGAAATAAGCATAATAAATTCCAAAAATTATTGAAAAAATGAAAAACCGACGCACATAGTCTTCATATGTCATATACTAACGACTCAAGTTGAAAAACATGGTCTACATACATTCAAAATGAGAAGGGTATGGATCTCATGTGATATCACAAAACTCAAACGATGAGGTCTAAGTTTGAAGAGAAGTGGTTTTGGAATTGCAACAAGAAATTTTCAAAAACCTCACAAAAGCTTCATTTTGGAGTGACTAAGAAGGATCCAGGCTTAGTTTTCAATTTTCATGTCAAAAAATTGTTTAAATGTTGGCCAAACTTAGTTTTGACCGAATTTGAAATAAGCATAATAAATTCAAAAACATTAAAAAAAAAGGAAAATCCTGCGCACATAGTCGTCTTATGTCATATACTAACGATTCAAGTTGATAAACAAGGTCTACATACATCTGACGAGAAATGCATGTATCAATTGTGTTTCTCAAACTATGTCGTATGAACTCAAGTAAAGAGAAGTGGTTTTGGACTTGCAACATAAAAGGTTGAAATAAATGACCGGAGGCAAGCTTATCCATCATAATATAATTACCGGTGACGCCCAGAGCGCGCACCGAACGCGCCCAGAGCGCGCCAGTTCATGCCCAGAGCACGCCCATAAGGTGTTCGACCAAACTACATCCGACCCAAAATACAACTAATAGTAATATTAATCAGTCTCTTCTTTGACGTCTTCAAAGCCGGACATCATCTCGTCAGCCCACTGCTCGATCTCTTCGTCGGGGTCGCTGATCTCTTCGTCCGACTGCTCGATGTCTTCGTCGGGGTCGCTGATCTCTTCGTCCGACTGCTCGATGTCTTCGTCGGGGTCGCTGATCTCTTCGTCCGACTGCTCGACGTCTTCGCTGACCTTCTCAAATGTCAGCTCGATGTACTCCTCCTTGAAGATCACCTTGATAACGTAGAGATCACCAAAGCGAATCGGTAGTTGCTCCCAGAACAGATCCTAGTTCTCCATGAACTCGATGTAAACCATGTCGTTGACCACTCGATATGATCCAAAGATCTCGACATCGTCTCTCGCCAAAAGACGAGAATTTCCTTGAACTTGACGTAATATGAGATCACGCGATGGAATAACATTGTAGCCATCTAGTACCTGAATCTTGAGATGCTATCAAAATAACATGAGCATCATATCAGAATAGTTCAAATGACAGAACTGAGGGATCATTCAAATGACAGAACATGAGCATCGTATCAGAATACCAGAGAAACGACATCTAGAGAATCATTCTCAATCCTGCGCACGTAGAACGATCTCTTCCAACTCCTTCGTGGCATCTTTGAATAAAGCGAGAGATATCGCATTCATTTCTGAATAGGTGACATCTCTCGGTTCCTCAAATATGGTCGACAGGAGGGCTGGCTTGCAGCACGTCAATCTTCTTTAACTCTGATCAAAGAGAGGAAGACATTCAGAAAACTTGTAAACTACTCAATGTGTAAGAAAAAGAACACAAACTTCCCGTGTGTTGCACAAAAGGTTTTGCAGCATTGTGCTCGTTAGTCACTTCAACATTGAACAAATGCTGATCTTCATTCCAAGTGAATTTGACAACATCGCCCTCCTCGATGCCGTAGCATTCATATAGTGCTCTCCACTGCGTTCCACAGATCTCCGTGTACTGATGGATGTTCAGGCTACCACTTAGCCGCTTACCGAGATAGCTCTGATCTGTTTCATTTTCAAATACCCACCTATCCAGGTAGAAGAAGTACTGGTCTTCGTTCGGACACCTAGCCTCCATCCAGTTCTTATGAGGGCCAATTGGCTGGCTCTCTAGAAGATATCTTAAAGGGCATGGCAGAATCTACATGTAATACAAAACCAGAGAAACTATGTGTAACATCCCAAAATTTTGGAATGTTTAAAAAATCACTAAATTTTAAAACTTTTATTTCTTTTTAAAAATAAAATCATCAAATGCAAGAACACTAAACAAAAAGGATTTTATTGAATTATACAAAAGATTTATGACATTAATTGAATCAAGTAAACTTTGTTTTCAAACCTGAGTGATGAGCTATAAATAAATTTTCTAAATACTTATTTACCTGATATTATTTAAAGGATATCTATTTTAGAAATGTTTTGGATAAAAATTCTTCAATTAGAAAACATTATATTTTGGATTCATAATAAACCCTAGGTCAGTAATTGTAGCCACAAAACTATTTAGAACATCCTCTATTTTGTATATAGATTTGATTCAAGTGTTGACTTTTAAAAATGGGTTTAGAATGATTTATTGTGAACATATGTATTTGTGATATTTTCCTTAATTTTGTGAAGACATAAATTATCCTATTGAAACTCTAATTTAAATTTGGCAAAAAGTGTTAAATTTCATAAATCGAAAATATCATAATTTGAAATATATTACAAACATGAGTTTGATTGTTTTAAAAGGAAGACATAAATTTTACAAATTTGTGGAAATTAGTTTGAGGCCATTTGGATAAAAAAAACAAAAGATATAAAAGAAACAAAGAAAACAGAAAAGGAAAAGGAAATGAAACAAAAAAAAGTTTAACCAGGCCAGCCCGAGCCGGCCCAGTGCTTACGAGCCGCGCGCGCATCGCCTCCCGGTCCAGCAGCGGCCCAGCCCCGCATATTTCCCCCTCTGCCGCTGACAGGTGGGCCCCACCTGTCAGGCTTCGTCTCCGACTGCCACCGTTGCCCACGATGCCACGAACGCGACGCCGTCGCCCACTCCCGCACACCCCACGCTCCCTCCAGCACGAAACGGTGCACTGACCGCCTCCATAAACCCCCCGCACCCCTCTCTGTTCTCTCTAGCGCGTGCTCCCCATACGCCGCCAGGCCGCAGCAAACTGGAGCTCGCCGATCCGCCTCGACCGCCGCCGTCCACCTCCAATTTCCGGTGATCCTCGACGCCCCTACTCCTCTCTGTTCTTCCATTTGATTCCCCGAAGTTTTGCGCGTCGTATTGACATCATTCCTCGCTTCCCCGCACTCCAGAACGGCCACACGGCTCTCACCGAAGCTCGCCGCCCGCTGCCGTAACTCCGGCGAGCGATTGCCGGAGAAGGAGGACTCCCCCGCCGTCTGCAACCACGCTATACGGTCTGCCTCGTCGCCCTCTCTCTTCAGGTACCAACCGACCATCCCCGGCCCCTCCCGTTTGTCGAATCCGTGCACGCCGGCATGGCGCCGCCACGGTCGGAGACATCACCGGCGAATCGCGCCGCCCAGATTAGGTCACTAGCCCAGGGCCGTTGGATCGAGATCCATCGGCTGCGGTTTTATTTTTATTCCGAACCAGTACGGGCCAATCAGATTGCGCCATGTCGCCGCTTTAATTCTTTCCCGTCTGAAATTTGCTAAATAAAACAGAAAACATTTCAAACTTCAAATATTCATAACTTTTAAACCATAAGTCCAAATTTAATAAATTTTATACCGTTGTTTTGACATCATTAGTTTTCCCTTTTGCATCTGTTAAATTGAAATAAAATGCAGAGGGGCATTTCGGCCATATAATCCATATCTTGTTTTCCAAAAATATTTTTAAAGTGAAACCTTCTGATAAATGTTGCTAAATTTTACCCTCTGTCCAGAGGAACTAAAACATAATTTTTATGAATAATTATTTACACAAGAGCAATTGTTTTGTGTAAAACTTATTTAAATCAAATGATTTTAAAATACAAATTCATTTAAAAATTGACTCATGCCATCATACATACATTTAGCAACCAGAGAACTATTAAAGTGTTCTACACTTTTAATGATGTGGTTTTCATCCATAATTGCATAACATTGTTTTCGTATTGTGTATATGATTGATTGGTATGTTGATTGAGTGTTATTTATTTATTTAGATTGTGCGGAGTGTACCCGTTGCTGTGGTAGTTACGCGTGTTCCCCCTGTGACCAAGGCAAGTGATGCTCACTCATAAATGTCGTATTATTTTTAATTTATTGCATTTAGTGTTTTCAGTAGTATGCATGATAGGCTTACTACCAGATTTGGTATAATATGCTATGCTATGGGAATCCTATTTAGAATAGCCATCCACTTACACCCCCTCTACGCTTAGTGAGCCACTAAACTTAGTTGATACTTGGTTACGCTATGGAAAATGTTTTTAGTAGTTGAGTAAGGAAAAACAACTAAGTTTAATGAACTACCTGGGTGTTGGTGGAAAGTTGGAAACGGTGATCCCCCGGGGTAACCCAAGGATGGGAGGATGGATTACAAGTGAGGAAAGCCACCCAGGATCAAAGAGATTCGAAGTTACTCCATGTTTAGATTGCTTCCAGTGCAGCCACATGTCATATGGGCTCTGTCTTGATCATATAAGTTGTGAGACTACGAAATCCGCGTGACCCGCAGACGTAGGGATGAAAAGTGGGGATGGGTCCGCAGTATGATTTTGGGGAATTACTTCTGAAAGGTCTCGTCTCGGTCTTCTCTTTTCCATTTCATAATTGGGTGACATGGACGAGGGAATGATTGGGTCTTGTGGTGAAAGTGCACAAACTCTCGAGAGTCAAAAACTAAGTACTTAGCCGTGTCCCCGGTTACGGACATATTGAGCAGCTGGACAAGGAACTGACGGAGGATCTCATCATTCCAATTTCTAAATAAAATTTGATGGGTTGAATAAGGGTAAAATATGACGGTTGTGGTGATGCCAACCGATAAGGTGGCACAGGAAACCCACATGATCATATTTAGTGGTGATGCTAACCTATAAGGTTGCACGGGAAACCCACAAATGGTTAGTTAAATAATTAGTGGTGATGCTAACCTATAAGGTTGCACAGGAAACACACAAATGAATAGTTACACATAAAGTAGTGATGCCAACCAGTATGGCACAGGAAACCCACATGATATTAATTGAAGGATAAAATATTTGTTGAAAAATATAGGATAAAACTGGCTTTATGCAAATCAGCCTCAAACTCCACCAAGCCAAATATGCATGTAGAAGATAGGATGCCATTTATATCCACTAGTATCACTTGCCACCACAATTCAATTGTGCTGACCCAATATAGTTTGGTCTGCAACTCACCATTGCAGGACCCTCGGACGAGGAGTAAGGATTGATAGGGTCGCGAGTCTCCAACCAACATGCCTTGCCTGTGGCACATGATGAAGATGGAGCTCACTTTATCCATTTGCTTTCCGCTGTGTGTTTATTTCGGTTTGAGCTAGCCATAGGCTATGCACCTTGTATCGAACCCTTTTATTTCTGGATCATCGTGTAATGAATATTGATGCAATGTTATGGTATTTCATCTTAAACTGTGTGTGCTAGCAAGTCGATCCAGGGACTAGCACTATACACAGGAGGTCGCTACCTTATAATAAAAGGGGGGCCTTTACAGATGGTATTAGAGCACTGTGTTGCCTGTAGGTTCGTGACCCTAGGTTTGGATAGAAATAGGTTTTGACTATAGGATTGAAAATCTATTTTTATTCAGATTTCTAAAATAAATATATATTTCATTTTACCTTTTTCTTATACTCTCGTCTACTATCAACCTTCTGAAAATATCTCTCCTTATTCTAGAAGACCATGTTCTTGAAGTCTGAGTCTAATCCTTCATATGGATTTCTCAATAACAATACGAATCACCTCGCTGAAGACCATTGGAGGACCAGTATTCGGCAAGCACTTCAAAGATATTCAATAAGTGGAAGAACCTGAAGTACTCAACAAGGAGTTAGACCAGAGACCACCATTTAATTAGAACCACGATATCGTGTTAGTGTATTGTACATACCAACTTAGGTTGTATGACGATACTAGATTGATTTTCTTGTTTGTGGTTGAATCTTGTTGATTGGTTAAATAATTAGGTTGTTGTTTTATGAATGTTTGTGTGTTCCTTTTGTCATGTTTGTTTGTGAGGGTAGGATTTTCTCCTCTTAGATCTCTCTACCTCTGCCTATCTATGCTAAACCAACAGATGCCTCCTCGTCGAGAAACCCACAACAACAACAATGAAGACAACAATGGTAACGACAACAATGGGATGCAACAAGTGTTGACCCAACTCATGCAAGTGATGACTCAGTTCCTAGAAAACAACAACAACAACAACAACAACAACAACAACAACAACAACAACAACAATAACAACAACAACAACAACAACAACAACAACAACAATCCACCTCCACCACCACCCCATGCTCACCCGATTTGTGAGGTTGCGACCAGCAACATTCACTAGCGCCTCAGAGCCAGTTGTAGCAGATGACTGGTTACGCTCGGTGAATAAGAATCTGGTAACCATTGGGTGCACAGACGCAGAGAAGGTCAGGTTTGCGGCATATCTGCTAGAAGGACCTGCAGCCAGCTGGTGGGACAACTATCAGATCACTCACCCAATTGAGGAGGTCACCTGGGAGATGTTCCAAGAAGGTTTCCGTACTGCACACATATCAACTGGTGTAATGAGCTTGAAGAAAAGAGAATTCCGCAATCTGCGTCAAGGAAACCGTACAATTGCTAGTTATATAGAGGATTTCAACAATCTAGCACGCTACGCGCCAGACGATGTTGACACAGATGCCAAGAGGAAGGAGAAATTCTTGGATGGTCTGAATGATGAGTTAGCCATTCAACTGTCAGTTGTCTACACACCCAACTATCAGTCACTTCTCGACAAGGCCACTATCTTGGAGAACAAACAGACACAAGTCGAAAACATCATGATTCTTGCATATTTTGATAACTTGACACTCCTCCCAACCTTTGCTTTCACAAACCATGGCTAACCGAATCCTCGGGTGCCCACCAATCAATCTCAAACCATGGAGGAGTGTCTATTTTATTTTCTCAAATATTTTTGATATTATAGTGGTCTAACCAGCCCTATGCAAAATTAATGACGAGCAGATGAAGTATGCAAGTCGGTTACTTAATTAGTATGGAAGATAACAAGTCCAACTACTACTTCCTCATGAGCTCGAAACAGTGGCACAAATTGAGAAGTGTTTTGAAGGTTTTAAAGGTAGCACATGCAAATTTACTTGAATAGTTTGAAATGCCATGCATAGGTGTTTATGGTGGACTCTTCGGGAATAACTTGGTTTTCAGGGATTTGGAAGCACAAGCATTTGCAGCTTAGTACAAGTGGAGGCTAGCAATAGACAGGGAAGCGACAATTCAAGAGAGCAATAGCCGTCATAATCATGCTTGCGACAAAATAAAATTAACGGAGGCATAAAAATGATACTAGAACTCTGAGGCAAAATAAATCATCGAGGCTTAATTGACCTTTTGTTTTCAGTCATAACATGTGTAAGCATGTGCCAAGTTGATTCAAATGAATTATTCAGAGGAGGATACCACAATGTCATATTCTACTATGAACTAAACAATGCAAGCAAACATCCACGAGGCATCTTATCTACCATTATTTAATTGGGACCGATCATAAGAGAACATGAACTACTAAGCATCCACCAATAGACATATACCTTATGCGAACCATCTAAGCATGCTCACATGAATGAGTATATGTACAAAAATGAAAACAAATAGAGTTCATTACCAGCCTCTTACCCCACTCGAATTGTCATAGATCATCATTATTGCCTTTTCACTTGTGTGCTTGAAAGATATGAAATAATAACCAAGCTCCACGGAGTAATGGATGGTAATAACCCCTGAAACAAACTATACAAAACCAAAAAGAAACAACAAATATTTTTGGGTTTTCGGATTTAGAAACTGAAAACAGAACAAACTGAGAAGATGAATTTTTTAGAGGACCTTAACATGCCCGATCAGAAAACTCAAAACTAATGAAAGTTGCGTACATATCTGAGGAACATGCACGCGAAATTTTAGGTCATTCTGATTTTTCTGTGAAAAGTTATGAATTTAATGGTGGACAGCAGAAATCTGTCCCTTCGCAATACAGCAACAACAAAGCAAAATATTTTTGGGTTTTTGCATATTGAACCGAATTAAATACTAAGCGTACTAATACTAGATACTAAAGTAAACTAACAACAGAAACAACAGAAATATTTTTGGTCTTTTTGAGTTTTAAGAAAGTAATGGAAAGCATGAACAAATAAAAGAAAGAACGAAAACGAAATATGGATATACAAAGTACCGAATGATAATGATATGTAGATAAGTGTGCTATCGGTATACCTCCCCCCAAGTTTAGGCTTTTGGCCTAAGTGGTGATCGGTCCCATGGCACCCATGATGAGGTGTCTTCATAGTATGACGAAGAACCTTCGCCATGGTTCTCCTCGGGTAGTGCGAGGTGTAGTCCTCCTCGGGTGCTTCCTGAACGAGGTGCTGCCCATAGAAACCTTGCACGCTCAGCTTCTCGTCCAGCTCTACCTTTGTGATCGACCACGGTCTCCTGTCAAGATCAAACAAACTAGGCTGGGGCAAAGGGACTTCCCTCTCGTCCGTGTCAGCAAATACCATCCTATACACAAGATGGCCTATAGTAGAGCTGGTAGTAACAAATTGGTGACCTTTCATTGCATCAAGATCAAGTCTATAAGGAGTAAGTAATTCATCATTTGGATCAATGCTAAGTCCTAGATGTGCAACAATACGAGAGGCTATGATCCCCCCATAAATGGGTCCCTTAGCGCACAAGCAACGAGCAATGAGAGCACCAAGATTATATGTAGTGTTGTTGTTAAGTGCAGTGTTAAGGAAAGCAAGATGAAGATGTGAAATGTTACTAGTGTTCTCCCTACCAAGCACGCTAGTACAAAGGTAGTAAATAAAATACTTAATGGCGGGGTATTGGATGTTCCTTATCTTGTCGCGTTGCGCACGGCGGCTGTCATCATCTGTCACCTCGCGGTAGAGCTGCGTCAACTCTCTTGGGTCCCCTTGGATCTTCTTGGTTGTTCCCAAATGTGCAGTACCTATTACATCACAAAACTTACGCAAGGATATAGTGATAGGCCTGTCATAAATCTTAAAGGAAACAGTTGGGTTGAACATTCTATTGTAAAAATCAAAGCTCTCAACAAAAATCTTGCTAAGCCTGACATATTGTGGACTCTCATCCATCATATATGTGGTCAAGCCCACCCTCTGCACAAGAAGCAAGAAATCATCAAGTAATCCAGCAGCACGCAAAAAGTCAGTGCATGGGAAAGAAGATGAGTTTGGAAACCCATTATCCCTCTCATCTCCGATGCCCGGTGCCAAGATATCTTCATTGTAAGATCGCCTAATGCGAGTAGTTTATCTTGAGGGCCTTGATACCCTTGGTGCATCACTCTCAAAGACCTCTCCAAAGGTGTGGTTATGCATTTTCCTTTTCTGAAATTTTTAACCAATGTCATAAAAATTGATTTTTAGCCAACTAAATGAGAGGAAACTGCTATAGTGACTTGCTAGAGGCTTAAGCATGCATCAAAACTAGTTATTACAACTTGAAACAAGCATTCAAACTCACTAAACATGGCATCTAAAGCAGCAAAATACTCAACATATAATCCACTAAACAAAATTTCATTTGGATGAGCGGAGGAGTCACATACCGAAGAGCAAATGCCCCAAATCTCAGCAATAAAGATGAGCTGAGCAAGGAGATCGAAAATGCGAGGGCAAGAACAGCAAGAACACGATTTTTTCGAGTGTGGGAGTGTTTGGTCGGGAGAGAGGAAGGCAGGGGAGGAAGGAGAGTAAGTGGGGGGCCATGTGGGTCCCACAGCATGTGCTGGCGCAGCCCAAGGGCTGCCGCGCCACCATGTGTTGTGGTGGCCCTGTGGGTCCCCCTGGCCACTCTCTGGTCCTCCCAGATTCCTCCCAGAAAAATAGGAATTTTGACATAAATTTTTTAAAATTCTGAGAATTCTCATTTCTGGGCATTTTCTGGATTTAAGATATTAATTTTAATGCATGAATTTTTTTTTTCAAATAATATTCAGTTAAAAATTATGCAAACCAAATAGTATTACAATAGGTAAAAAAAGAGGAGAAGAAAATTGTTGTTTAGCACTTCCATGCATTTAAAACATTGTGAGACATTCATGTTACCTTATATGGTATTGATATGGATCCAATAACAAGAGTTTTGTATTCTTCTTTATAAGGGCAATCAATACTTCCCACTTTGATGGACCTCACATTAGTAATTGTATTCACTCCAGGCATTTTATCCATTTTCTTGGGGAAATAAACAGTATGTTCCTTGTCATTCACATTGAAAGTTACTTTTCCTTTATTGCAATCAATAACAGCCCCTACAGTGTTTAGAAAAGGTCTCCCAAGAATAATATACATATTATCATCTTCAGGCATTTCAAGCACAACAAAGTCAGTCATGATTAAACAATTATTAGCCACTTGAACAGTAACATCCTCACAAATACCAACACGAACAGCAGCAGATTTGTCAGCCATTTGCAAAGATATATCAGTAGGTATCAATTTATCAAGGTAAAGTCTCTTGTAAAGAGAGAAAGGCATAACACTAACTCCTGCTCCCAAGTCACATAGAGCAGTTCTAACATAATTATTTTTGATAGAGCAAGGAATGCTTGGTATACCTGGATCACGCAACTTCTTTGGAACCTTGCCATTGAAAGAATAATTAGCAAGCATAGTAGATATTTCCTCATTAGGAATTTTCCTTTTGTTAGACACAATATCTTTCATATATTTTGAATAAGGAAGCAATTTAATAGCATCAGTCAAAAGAATTTGTAAGAATAAAGGTTTCATCCATTCACAAAATTTATTATAATGTTCTTGTTCTTTTGTTTTAAGTTTCTTACCAGGGAAAGGCATTTGTTTTTGAACCCAAGGCTCTCTTTCACTACCATGTTTCTTAGCAATAAAATCTTCCTTATTGTACTTTTTGTTTTTATTTTGCTTTTCAGGTTCCTCTTCTAATTCTTCTTTATCCGAATCATCATTATTATTATTATTATCATTGTTATTAGAAATATCATTATTGTGTTCATTACCACTTTCAGTTTCAGCATCAGAAACAGATGTTCTATTAGGATCATTAACAGGTTCCGAGATTTCTACAACAGTTTTATGTTTCTTCTTCTTTTTCTTAGAAGGAGCACTAGGTTCATTAACTCGTTGAGAATCTTGTTCAATTCTTTTAGAATGTCCCTCGGGATATAAAGGATCTTGAGTAGATTTACACCCCTAGTTATTACTTCACAAACAAGTTTTTCTTTAGCTATAGAGGCATTTACTAACAATTCTTTTGCACTTTAGTAAGTTGGTCAATTTGAGTTTGAACCATATGAAAATGTTTAATGAGAATTTTAACATCATTGGAGGTTCTATCAACAATATCATGCAAGTTACTAATAGCTCGAGAATTTTCCATTAAATGATTTTCTATTCTCATATTAAAGTGACTTTGCTTAGCAATAAAAGTATCAAATTCATCTAAGCATTGAGCAGGAGGTTTAGAGTAAGGAATGTCTCTATCATCAAACCTTTGGAGAGAGTGTACCTCAATTAATGGTGTAGGAGGAAATGGCTTACATAAGTCTTCTATAGGAGGTAGGTTCTTCACATCTTCAGCTCTTATACCCTTCTCCTTAAGAGATTTCTTGGCCTCCTTCATCACTTCATCATTTAATTCAATAATACCCCTCTTCTTCGGTGTTGGAGTAGGTGTTGGAGTAGGTTCAGGAATATCCCAAACATCATGATTCTTGCATATTTTAGCTAATAATTCCTCAGCTTCTTCGGGGGTCCTTTTCCTGAAAACACAACTAGCAAAACTATCCAGGTATGTCCTAGATTTAGCAGTTAGTCCACTATAAAATATATCAAGTAGATCATTTTTCTCTAAATCATGGTTCGGCTAGCCTCTTAATATGGAGCAAAAATGTGTCCAAGCCTTAGGCAGTTTCTCTCCTTCTTCTTGATTAAAATTATAAATTCTTAACCAGGCATCATGTTGAGCACTAGCAGGAAAGTATATCTGAAAGAAAGTATCAAGCAAACCAATGGGACTAGTAATGGAACCAGGAGGCAAATTATTATACCAAGTTTTAGCTTCTCCTTTTAATGAGAAAGGAAATATTTTAGCAACAAAGTAAGTGCGTATTTTGATATTATCAGAAAATATACCACTTAAAGTAGAGAGTTCATTCATATGTTCTACATCACTTTCATCTTCGGTTCCACAGAAAGGTTCTCTCTCAACAATAGCTATATGAGCTAAATCAAGAGAGAAATCATAATCTTTATCTTTAATGTTTACAGCAGATGTAGCAAATTTGGCATCAGGAGATAATTTATATCTAACAGCAAGTTTTTCAAGAAGGTTTCTCCGAGCACTAGCATATTTAGTAGCATTAATCTCATCAACAAAATCATCATCAAGCTCCACATACATTTCATCAGGATCATCAATATTATTTGTAAACTCAGGTGAATTAACAGGTGTTTCAGCATCTTCATTAGGAATTTCAGCATTTTCAAATTGTTTAGATCTAGCAATTGTAGCATCTGAAAAGGAACCTAATGAACCAGTCATCAAGAACAGTAGAAACATCATCATAAGTAATTTCAGATTCAGTAGGAGTAACAGTGCAAGAAGCTTGAGGCGGTGTAACAAGCTTACTTAATACAAACGGTGAATCAAGAGCAGCAGCGGAACTCAGAGTTGTACCTTTTCTTGTAGTGGATGGTATGATGGGAAATTTCTTATCACCAGGTCTTCCCATGATGAATGAATTCCAGAGAGCAGTATCACACTCAGGTGAACTTATAAATAAAGCTATGCTCCCCGGCAACGGCGCCAGAAAATAGTCTTGATGACCGACAAGTATAGGGGATCGCAACAGTCTTCGAGGGAAGTAAAACCCAAATTTATTGATTCGACACAAGGGGAGCCAAAGAATATTTATAAGCCTTAACAGCGGAGTTGTCAATTCAGCTGCACCTGTGAATAGACTTGCTCGATACAGATTATCAGTAGCAACAGTTTTATAGCAGTGACAGTAGTGATATAACAGCGGCAGTAGAATAAAAACAGCAATACTGATTATAGTTGACAGCAGGATTAAAATACTGTAGGCATAGGGACGGAAGAACGAGCGTTGCATGGATGAGATATTTCATATAATAACCAAGTCATGGGCATTTGCAGATAAATAAGATAAAGCATCCAAGTATTTATTAACCATAGGCATGTGTTCCAATTTAGTTGTGCGTGCTCGCAATGAGAAACTTGCACATCATCTTTTGTCCTATCAGCCCGTTGCAGCGGGGCCTCAAGGGAAACTACTGGTAATTAAGGTACTCATTTTAATAAAGTACCGGAGCAACGCATTAACATTCCGTGAACACATGTGATCCTCATATCACAGCCATCCCCTCCGGTTGTCCCAATTGCTGTCACTTTGGGGCCTCGGGTTCCGGACAATAATATGTGTATACAACTCATAGATATGATCTAGAACAACAATTATCTTCATGATACAATAACATGTTCAGATCTGAAATCATGGCACTCGGGCCCTAGTGTCAAGGATTAAGCATAACAAGTTGCAACAATGACGTAAAACACCGATAACGGATACTAGGCACCATGCCCTAATATTACAGCTATTACATGAACGATCTCATCCAATCCCTACCATCCCCTCAAGCCTACAGCGGTGGATTACTCACACATGGGTGGGGGAAACATGGATGGTTGATGGAGAAGTAGTGGCGATGACGATGGCGATGATCTCCTTTGATTCCCCGTCCCGGCAGAGTGCGGGAACAGAAACTTCAGGTCCCCGAATTGAGTTTCGAGGTGGCGGCGGCGCTCTGGTGGGTTTTCTGGGGAAAACTCTCTGTGGTAGTCGTTTTTAGGTTAGGAGAGACTAAGTAGCCGAGAGGGGGGCTCGAGGGGGTGGCCGAGTCGGCCACACCCCCTCCCGGCGCGGCAAGGCCCCACCCGCGCGGCCACGTGGTGTGGGCGCCCTGCAGCCCACCTCCTTCTCGTCTTCTGACTCCGGGACTCGTCGGGCAAAATAGGGACTTTGGCGATTTTTCTGGTATTTTTCTTGAAAGTTGATTTCCTGCACAAAAATGTGACACCAGGGCAATTCTGC
The DNA here is from genome assembly GCA_026929855.1 of Poa annua. Taxonomy (NCBI): domain Eukaryota; kingdom Viridiplantae; phylum Streptophyta; class Magnoliopsida; order Poales; family Poaceae; genus Poa; species Poa annua. Next base: position 21,626,247 of record CM049439.1, on the reverse strand, counting down.
TGATAACAGTGTTAGTCCGTGTTAGTTGCATTCAAAACACACAAATTAGAGGTAAAACAATAGCAAAAGTGTTCGGGAAAGTAGATACGTTTTGGACGTATCACTTATGCATATAGAAGAATTTGTTGACAAGGTTATAAAGCTTGTCACCAGATTACTCCTTATATCCAAGTGACTAAGGTATTTGATGTACTGAATTATCTGGCCTTTAGTTAATCTACATATGACACTCAATTGTTAGTGAATACAAAAGTGAGTTGTTAACAACGTTATAAGGCTTGTTAACAAACTACTTCCATATAACTTAAACCTTTGAATATCACATTATTTCAAGAGATTAAGAAAGATGGTTGAAGATAAAAGAATTTCCAATTCTTCATGATAGATTGACATAACACTTCTATGTCCATCTAAGTAATGCTTCTCAAAGTCTTCTAGTTGGGTTCCCTCATTTATGGTTAGCTTCTCTTGTGGATGCCTTCGAGAAGATTGGAAGATAAGAAAATATGATGTCTAGATAAAGTAAGAAGATCTAGGTTACTATTTAGGTAATTCAGCTTGGTCTTCAAAACTACCATGATTTCCATGTACTAGAAGTAGGTCTAGCACAATTGATAAGAATAAATTCTTAGGGAATAACCAGGAATAACTAAGTTGATCATTAACTCCTAAGTAATGATTTGATGTAACAAGTTTTATTTCAGTTGGAGTAACATTTTATCGTATATCTCTCTACCTCAAAATAAGGTGTAAGCCAAGATCATCTCAAAGTTTATAACGCTAAAGTCGATGATCTACTTCAATTCCACCAACTCAAGTGAAACTTTAATCCCTTAGTGTTTTGAAAATTAAATGCGCGAAAATTATTCGGTTTTCTGATGCATGAATGCAATGCACACTCCTGGTCCTCTATATTTCTGGACTCTACATCCTGGGATGTTACAGTCTCCCCTCCTTAAACTAAACTTTGTCCCCGAAGTTCGTACTCTCTTACGTTTCGGATTGTAGATATGTCTTGTGTACAAGCTGGTAGTTCTCGAACTTCATGTTGATCCTTAGTGGAGATAATTGGTGTATCCCCAAATCCATATTTTTCCTTGAATCTTCTTTTGACTTAGCAATTTGCTAACTGTCAATACCTTTGACTCTGTGATTCCTTTTTGGAATATTCCACACATGGGTCTATCTTCTTGAAAAATTCCTTGAATCTGAGCTTCATCTCGTTCTTGTTGGTCCTATTAGCAGCTCTAACTAAACTCCTTCACTTAATAACTGACCTACTATTTGGAAGGTACTAAGGGTTTAGGAAGTCTTACTAAGGTACACTTTATTTCTTTAACCAACCTTGGTCATGGCACCATACCTAGTTTCCCTAGAATGATTGGTCGCGAATATTTACTTCCTAAGGCTTACTTAATCGGGTTTCCTTTTTCTCGTGTCATCTAGAATCTTAATGGTACACTTGACCTAGTGATGCAAGTGATCCATATTACTAGATACTTTCTTCAACACCATTCTTCCGTCATACCCTTGGTTAGATCCAAAGGATGACCCCCTTTATTGACAAAAGTAGTTCAACAACTTGGTTTTGTCAATCTCCACTTAGATCTACTCCTTACTTCAATTCAGTAGGAACCTCAACTTCACTTCAGTAAGAGTACCTCAAGAGTTCTATGTTGGTCTAGATTACAGCCAACCTTAGGAAAATAAGGTCCAACTGCACCAGAACTTGGGTTTCTCCTCATCTTTTACTCCAATTGTCCAGGTTTCAATACTTCTCTTCACTTTATCTCAACACTTCTACTCCATTAACCACTCCCCTCCTTAGGTTGTTGTAAGGGTGTCTATACTTTGTGTGCACCACCATTGGTCTTTACATACCTTACTTACCTTTACATGATCTCCGAAAGGAAATCAGCGGTGTACCCACACAATTGTGGATATCCGAGGTAAATTCTCCAAACAACTCTTCATTCATAAAGGTCCTTTATGTCTTCTGATACCAAAACTTGTGGCGAATCCCGCAATCCAGAGTTGTACACAACTGTTATGTGCTCTTAGACATGATAGCCGAGAGTTACTGGGGTACCACTCCCAGGCAGAATTGCACTGCAGGCGTGCCGGGAACACCGGTCACACAAACCCCTCGGAAGACTACCACGCTAATCATAACCAAGAATGCATAACAAGAAATCCTAGAATCTTGTTACGTTGTCGGATTCGACCTCTAAACTATACAGAAAAGCTATGTGTCACTGGTCATGCTACGTACCCAAGGGTCCTTGGGTTTACCAGTCCCAGACCGATGCTCATCGGTAGGCGTGCTCGGAATGGATCATTGGCACACAACCCCTCAGCTGCACCATAACACGGGCATAGCTAAAACTGCAGAACAAAGAGTCCAACAACCATAACCCTTCATCTTCATGCAAGTCTTCATCCTTGTCCTTGGAACTCGTCTCTTCCTTACACGGATTCCTATTCTATCTAGGTCTATAACATTAAGCCATAACTTGGTGATGCAACATGCATTTGCACACCAAGCCAAACTTCATGAATAGATCTAGTCATACAAAGAACCAATAAAATCCAAGAAATCCAAATTATATGCATACATGCATAAGTAAAGCCTATAACATAGTACTTCTAGTATAACATCTCTCGTACTAAGGCTTATATATAGTACAGGATGATGCACACATATAATAGTATATAGGTCTCTACCGTGGTATCACCCGGTATAGGGTTCATACTACTCTTCGTCTCACTAATTACCCCAGTTGACCACTTGCAACGGGATAAACAACGTCAAAGTGATAAAATGTAATAGTTATCTAGCACCAAATGGGATCTAACTTACTTATTATGCATACTACCTATTGTGTTCCGGTAAGGACTAATCTCACATAATCTCTCACATTTGTTGCACAAGTTATCATTAGTATCTATTACCTCTTCATTATCCAACCTAAATTTCCTCTATGACTTCCATCATGATCATATATCATGCATCCTTTCTTTTATCAAAGTTAATTATTAGATGATTGTCATAATTAACTTTCCTATCATGGTTTAGGAGCTAAACTCACCATGAGACTTTCTCATATTGGACTACTATCATCAAACCTCTTATCTTACGGCGTAACAATATCGACTCAATAAGGACTCTACACCATCACGCAAAGAATCACAAGTGACTCTCACGTGGTTAGTAGTTGAGGTTATACTACCTCAGATGGCTTCTCTTCAAAAGATACCACCATCAATACATGTAGGTTATACTATAATGGTCATATTTCCTTTCATTAACACCGGTGGTTATAGGATAAGCTTTACTAAGTCATACCTACTAAGGATGAGATATGTACGTATTCATTAAAAGAATAGATACATAACTTTATCTCATAAAAGATAGAAAATACTTATTCCAACAAGATGTGAAAGAAGGTGTTACTCTAATGTGATAAGGTTATCCTCAATTGAATATCCATCACAAGTTTAAAGAAGATTGGTTTAGATAAGATGGCTACCTATAGTCACTACCCAACCTACAGGTCTCCTTTAGAAGGTTTTAATCCTAGGGTCAAAGCGTTTGCTCTGATACCAGCTATGGTGACCCAGCATACCACTGCATGGTGTAGTATGCTATAGTCGTTGACATAGCACCAATGGATCACCGTCCACCAGTGTTACATCATTAGAGTGGTACAACAGAAACATCGCAGGTCCAAGGCATGACTATAGATTACAAACAGAAGATCCAGAACAACAAATCTTTAGAACCTCCTCGATACAATGAGGGAAGGCCCTAATAAAAGAAGATCAAATGGAAAATCTCAGAGAACTAACCTATACTAATCCTACTGCTAATACTGCTAGGCTTGCGACTTCTGCTATAGCATCGCCTAAAGAAATAGGTTCTATTGACTAGGGATCTGTCCTCTGCTATACAACGCCTTCACTTGTCCTCCATCTTCTCTGGATTGCTTCAACTCGTTGAAGTTGCCTTCTGTGGTATCTTGAGTTTATCCTCCAGTGTTGCCTTCTCATAGTTCTTCATGTCTAAGAAGGGGTTCAAGAGGCAAGGGTGAGTAACAACGTTACCCAGCAAGTTCATTATGTAAGGTGGGAAGTTCGATGCATAAATACAGCCACAGACAATGGATTGTCGTAGGTGTCGGCCCAGTGAGATCCAGGGTGTGCAGAGCCCACTCTCCACAGCCCTCACATGCGACAGAGTCGTTGAAACGGCTAAGGACCGAGCAAAGCACTTGGAGTGACCCTCGAGAGGAAGATCCCTCGAGAGGGCTGAAGAGGGCAGCGAAGGCCTGGCGAGGCCCCTCCCGAGGCTGCTCCTCTACAGAGCCCTCTCCCCTGGAGAGGGGTCACCACCAATCCCTCCACAGGCCGCCCCAGCCCTGTGGAGATACTTCGCTCCGAAGGAACCACTGCAAGGCGCACATGGCCACTGCCGCGCCGCCGAGTGACGCGCGCGTCTGAGCGCGATGACGACGGCGCCGCAGTTGCCGTTTTGGTGATTAAAGGATTCAACAAAGCTGTGTCCCCTGCGCCGGCTTACGAGGGTTTCCTCTTTGGTCATAAAGTAGATGGCCGGCGCTACGCTACAAGGACGACGTCACCGTGGGCACCCCCACGATCCCAGCAGTACCAGCTGGCCGCCCAGCGAAGGCGGCGACTTTTCTGTCACGAAGGCAGACTTTGCGACCATGGACCGAGTCCATGGACAACCCAGCTGCGGTGCACCCCACTCCACCGTTTCGTCGCCATGTGGGAACCCTTCCACTGCGCAGCACGCAGGGATGAGGCCCGGGGCGCCTATATAAGGAGGGGGAGCACCTCCGTAGCAAGGGACGGCCGATCGAAAAATCACTCGCCTACTGGCACCATAGCTTAGCCTAGCTTAGCAGACTCGAGGAGGAAGAAGACCATTGCTTCCCTCTTTGAGCTCTTCGCTGCCGCAACCGAGCCCTCGGCAAGCTCATTGTGTTGTACCCCCTACAGAGCAATACAGACAAGCAGGAGTAGCGGTCTTACCTCCTCCTGAGGGCCGTGAACCAGGGTACGGGCTTGAGTCCATCTCTGTCGTGTTATCCCTCTACAGGCACGACGAGCACCGTCGCCGGGCCGGTTGAGGGTTGTTGGCTAACGTGTTCAGTCCCCCTTCATGAACTTCCCTCGAGGGTGACTATCCCTGTTCCGTGGGAGCAACACCTCGACATTTGGCGCGCCAGGTAGGGGGACTGAGGCGCGTCTTCAACCTCCAGCCGTCTCCGCGCCATGACGGACACCCGCGCGACACGTGCCAACAGGCGCGCAGCTGACAGGGCTCACACCGAGCCCGGCACCGCCGCCACCCGCGGCCGCCGCGGCCGTCCTCGCACGACGGAGCGCGCCAACACCGGCCCACACGTGGAGGAACCTGAGAGCGAGGAGCACCGTGGTAGTGACCACCGCGGCGACAGGGATGCTTCCCCGGAGCATCACGACGATGCTGAGTCTTCGCATCCGTCTCGGCGCCAAAGCGCGTCCTCTCGGGGACGCCCGGAGCCCACGCCGCACACCGCGCTGCTCATGGCCCAGGAGCTCCTACGCTACCGGCCTAGCGCGGAGGCCCACGACCAGTGGCTGGACCGCCTCCACCACCTCGTCGACGTCGCGACCACGCGCCCCGCTCCATCGCGCTCCATGGTCCATCCCTCTGGCCGCGCGGGAACGGCTGCACCAGATGCGCCTCCGCTGCCGCCGGGACCGCCTCCGGCCGCAGCGCACAGGGCTCCCTCTCATGCTTCCTCGCCACACGACTGCCAGATCGTGCGACGCACTGCGCCTGACGCGCGAGTAGGCATGGAGCACCGTAGGGACCTCCAGAATCGCCTCGTCGAGGAGCTCGGCCAAGCGGGACAGCATAACCGCAGGGCTCTCCAAGGAGGAACCGCCACGTACGCCTCTGGCTGCATGGCATTCACCCGCGCTCTGCGCCGTGTGGTCTGGCCGCAGAAGTTCAGGCCAGCCCTCCCCAAGGGCTTCGACGGCTCGACCAACCCTCTCGAGTTCCTGCAGCTCTACACCACCTCCATCCAGGCTGCAGGAGGAGACGACAAGGTCATGGCCCACTGGTTCGCCCACGCCCTCAGGGACTCCGCGCTGTCGTGGCTCCTCAACTTGCCTGAGGACTCCATCGACTCGTGGGAGGAGCTCTGCAGGCAATTCGTTGCCAACTTCAAGGGCACCTACGAGCGCGCGCTCACCCACAACGACCTGCGCGCTGTGGTGCAGAAGAAGGATGAGACCCTCCGCAAGTACATCCAGCGCTTCAGCCAAGTGCGCAACAAGATCCCCAACATCCCCGACACGCAGGTCATCGCCGCCTTCAGAGAGGGCGTCACAAATCGCCGAATGCTCGAGAAGATGGGCATTCACGACAAGCTCACCTCTGTGGTGAAGCTGTTCGACCTCGCTGACAAGTGCGCCAAGGCTGAAGAGGGGCTCCTCTTTGTCAAGATGAGCCAGCGGACGGACGACCTGGCTGAGGGATCCAAGAGCCACAAGAAGCGTGAGGAGACCAAGCGCAAGACCACCGACGTCCTGGCTGCAGAGCCAGCCGCCAAAAGCGCCCGCAGAGGCTCTCCTGAGCCTGGCGACAAGGAAGCGGACAACCGACCGTTCTGCGTCTACCACAACAGGCGCGGCCACGCCACAGACGACTGCTACGACCTCAAGAGGTTGAGCCGAGAGCGCGGGCGCGAAGAAGGCAACAGGAGCCGCGGCAGAGGCCGTGGCTACCGTAGGGACGGCAGAGGCGGACGCGGTGGCGGCTATCAAAAGCCGCCAGGCACTCAGGCCAACGCCGCCGAGAAGAACAACAACCTCCCTGACGAGGAAGATGGAGGCTACCAGGCCCCAAGGGGTGCTATGGCCTGCATCCTCGGAGGAGCCCAGGCACCCAAATCGAACAACCAGTTCAAGCAGTTCGCCCGCGAGCTCAATGCCGCGCTCCCAAGCACCTAGACCTCCAGGCCCCTCAAGTGGTCCCAGTACACCATCGCCTTCGACGCCAAGGACCACCCCAAGTCGACCAAGACTGTGGGAACCCTCCCCCTGGTCTGCTCCCCCACCATCAACAACATCACCGTCTCCAAGACGCTCATTGATGGAGGAGCAGGCCTGAACGTCATCTCTGTCGAGACCTTCGAGACTCTCTAGGTGCCTTACGAGTGGCTCATGCCCTCCAGGCCATTCACAGGGGTCACCAGTGGTTCAATCGAACCCCTGGGGCAGGTCCGGCTGGCCGTCACCTTCGGCACGCAGAAGAACTACCGCACGGAGCTGATCGACTTCGACGTCGCCCACATCGGCCTGCCGTACAACGCCATCCTCGGCTATCCCGCCCTCGCGAAGTTCATGGCCGTCACGCACCATGCCTACAACATGGTCAAGATCCCCGGCAGCGCTGGCACTATCGCCATCCATGGTCATATCCTGGACGCCACGCGCGCTGTCGAGAGCGCCTACAAGACCGCCGCCATGGCATTCCCGGCTGACGAGGACATGGAGCGTCTTGAGAGGCCCAAGAAGAAGAAGCAAGTGTTCTCCCAGGAGCAAGCTGCCACGAAGAAGGTGTCGCTGGACACAAGTGGCTCGGGGGCTGAGGGCTCCAGGGCTAGCGTCACCATAGGCACTGCCCTGCCTCCCAAATAGGAAAGCGCGCTCGTCGCCTTCCTCCGGGCAAACTCTGACATGTTCGCATGGACTTGGTCAGATATGTCCGGTGTACCGAGGGAGGTGATCGAGCACCACTTAGCCGTGTGTCCAGACGCATGCCCCGTCAAGCAAAAAGCACGCAAGCAAGCCCCCGAGAAGCAATCATTCATCGTCAAGGAAGTAGAGAAGCTAAAAGCGGCAAATGTCGTCCGTGAGGTCGCGCATCCCACCTAGCTCTCCAACTGTGTGGTTGTCCCAAAACCCGCTGGAGGAGGCCGACTCTGCATCGACTACACCGACGTCAACAAGGCCTGCCCCAAGGACCCATACCCCATGCCGAGGATAGACCAGATCATGGACTCCACCGCTGGCTGCGACCTCCTCTGTTTTCTGGACGCCTTCTCTGGTTATCACAAGATCAAAATGGCTAAAGAAGACGAGGAGAAGACAGCATTCCTCACCCCTTGTGGTGTGTACTGCTACACTTGCATGCCTTTCGGCCTGAAGAACGCCGGCGCCACTTTCCAGAGGCTCATGAGAATAGCCTTGGGGGCACAGATGGGTAGAAATGCAGAGGCATATGTCGACGACATCGTGGTCAAGTCTCGCAAGGGAGATACACTCTTGAAGGATCTCGAGGAAACCTTCGCCAGCCTGCGCAAGGTGAACATCAAGCTGAACCCCGCCAAGTGCGTCTTCGGGGTGCCTTCAGGCAAACTCCTCGGATTCCTCGTGTCCCACCGCGGCATAGAAGCAAACCCCGACAAGATCAAGGCCATAGAAGCGATGCAGCCTCCTCGCCGGCTCAAGGACATGCAGCGTCTAGTAGGCTGTATGGCTAGTCTGGGCCGCTTCATCTCTAAGTTCGGCGAGAGAGCCCTGCCAATCTTCAAGATCATGAAGAGATCCGGCACATTCAAGTGGACCCCCGAGGCGGACAAGGCTTTCGAAGACCTAAAGAGATATTTGGCCAGCCCACCAGTCATGGTGGCCCCCAGGACAGGCGAACATCTGAAGCTGTACCTATCAGCCACTCCTCAGACCGCAAGCGCTGTCCTGGTGGTCGAGAGGGAAGGGCCAGTCCTCCCCAAGAAGAGTGCCGCCACTCCAAGCCCAAAGCCGCCCGACAAAGAAATCGGTGAAGGAGCAGACTCCACAGACCCACTGCCAGGCCCACAGCCTCAAGTCGAGTCCGCTCCCAACAACCTTGCCGAGACCCCTCCACAGGCAAGTCTCGACAAGGGCCCTGAAGAGCCTCCACAGGCAAATCTCGACAAGGGCCCTGAGGAGCCTCCACAGAGAATCGACGCTGCACCCCCCTCGACAACCCTTGTCGAGCACCCCGTGTACTTTGTCAGTACGGTACTGCGGGATGCTCGTGAGCGGTACCCAATGCAGCAGAAGCTTCTCGTCGCTCTCCTCATCGCCTCCAGGAAGCTGAGACATTACTTCCAGGGCCACCCCATCACGGTGGTCACTTCTTTCCCCCTGGAGCAGATTCTGCGCAACCCCAACGCCACAGATCGTGTCGCGGGATGGAACATAGAGCTGCAGCCATTTAACTTGCGCTTCGACACCACAAGAGTCATCAAGGGACGAGTGCTGGCTGACTTCATCGCCGAATGGACTGACCCAAGCCCTGAGGAGCCTCGGGGAGAAGAGGCCGAGCCCTCTGGAGACACAATGCCCAGCCACTGGACCATGCACTTCGACGGAGCCTTTGCCTGCCGAAACGGCGGGGCAGGCGTCGTCCTAACCTCGCCCAAGGGCGACAAGCTCTACTACGCTGTCCAGTTGTGCTTCACGATTGACAAGATCTCCAACAACATCGCTGAATACGAGGGCCTCCTCGCTGGCTTAAGGGCAGCCGTCGCCCTAGGCGTCAAGCACTTACTCGTCAAGGGCGACTCCCAGTTGCTTGTCAACTTCTCCAACTAGAGCTACACGCCTAAAGACGACCACATGGCCGCATACCTTGAAGAGGTCCGCAAGCTCGAGAAGCACTTCAGGGGCATGGAGCTTATGCATATCGCGAGGAAAGAAAATCAGGAGGCTGACTACATCGCCAAGCGAGCCTCGAGAAGGCAACCCCAGCAGGCCGGCGTCTTTGAAGAAAGGCTCGCCAAGGCATCCATCAAGCAGCCTCAAGAGGCCACAGCTGCAATCACAGACGAAGCACTCCCACCAGCTCCTATCGCTGGGGCACCCGACTGTGGTCCCCACACCGGGGAGCGTTTGTTGCTGACGGAAGCCCACCAGGACACAGGCTGGATTGACGAGCTCAAGGACTACTTGGTAAAGGGGATCCTCCCTGAGGAAGATGCGGAGGCAGAGCGGATCGCTCGACAAGCGAAATCTTACTGCATCCTCGAGGGAAACCTATACCGCAAGCGCCCAAATGGCATCGCGCTCAAATGCGTCCCTCCCGAGGAAGGCCGAACGCTCATCAAGGACATCCATAGCGGGGAATGCGGCCACCACTCATGTGCGCGCACCCTCGCGGGGAAGGTCTTCAGGAGCGGATTCTACTGGCCACAAGTGCTTCAAGATGCGGTCACCATCGTCCAAGCCTGCGACGCCTGCCAGTTCCACGCCAAGCAAATTCATCAGTCGTCGCCGGAGGAGAGCTCGAAGACCTCCTCAGGAGGGGGCGAGGCCCTTGACGAGCTCGCCCCACCTGCAGCGGGAACGGCCGCAGCCGCATCGTCACCCTGCTCGGCGTCAGACGCGTACGGCGAATCCGCAGCATCCTGCCCCCTCGCCACGGGAATGGGCCCATCTTCCTCCTCTTCCCCCGCCAGGCCTAGTGGGGTGAAGCTGGGCATCCGCTCCAGAATCGCCAGGCGCGAGGCCAGGTTTATCTGATGGAGAGGCCTCAGCTCCGCCGCAACCGCCACGGACACGTCGGGGTTGATGAAGAGGCCGCCCATGATGGTCTCGACGACGGCGGGGAGATGGTCGCAGGGGTGGCGTCGCATCGAGTCGGAGGGACCCGCGTACATCCACATCGGCTTCTTGTGCGCCTGTAGAGGAGCGATGCGGCGGCGCACGAAGTCCTCTGCGATCATCTGGCCGGTGAGGCCGTTCTCCCGAAGCGTCCTCATGCGCGCCACGAGGCTTCCGATCTTCGGGCCCTGGAAGGCCTGCTTCCCCCAATGGGTGTTCTTCACGGGCGGCGCCTCCGGGACCTCGAGAAAGGAGCTCTGCGACTTGACGCCGATGAGGAACCACTTCTGCCTGAAGTCGTCCACCTTCTTCGACACCGCCGTGACGGGTTTGTCGTCGCTCCACGACATGGGGATGTAGACGTCCCCCATGTCGTCCGCAATGCGGAAGTACACGCACCCCGTCCGCTCGGCCTTCGCGGTGTTCCGGAGCGCGTAGAAGCTCCGGAAGAGGGCCACCGAGGGCTGCACCCCCAGATACGCCTCGCACAGGTAGGCGAAGATGGAGAGGATGAGGATGGCGTTGGGGTGTAGGTGGAGAAGGTGGATCTGGTAGAACTCCAGGACGGCCTCGAGGAAAGGCGAATACGGAGGCACCAGTCCGACGAAGAGAGTGTGGAGGAAAATGGGGAAAAACCCCGTCGGAAGGCGGCCGTGCCTCGCGGCCTGGATGGCGCTGGCGCCATGCTCATTGGTCTTCCCGGCGACCAGGTGCTGGATCTTGCCCAGCGCCGCCGCATCGACGCGCACGCCAATCAGAGCGGGGCCAAGCGCCTCCTCGCCCTGCGCATCGGCAGGGAGCGACCCCATCGCCGCCTTGCCTTTTTGTCCGCCCATTGTCAAGGGAGGTGCAAGAAGCGGGGCGCCGGAGAAAGAAGCGGAGTTCGCCGGAGAAGGAAGGAGTTCGCCGAAGTTGGAAAACCAGGAGGTCGAGAGTTGGAAGACTGGAGGCGCGGAATGGGAGTAATGGCTGCGGTTCCGACCAGCGCGCAGCTTTATACCGCAGTTGGGCAGTTACCAAGGCGCGGTCATGATGATCGTGGTGGGACCCCCCACGACGCACGTTTCTACCGGAGAAACCGAGTCGCCGCAAACTCATCTCCGAGCGACGCGTGTCACGGGCCGGCCGGACATATTGGACCCACGACGCTTCGTCTGGACCCGATGGGCCTCGCCGTGCCCGTCATGGGCCCGGGGGCTACTGTCGGCCCAGTGAGATCCAGGGTGTGCAGAGCCCACTCTCCACAGCCCTCACACGCGACAGAGTCGTTGAAACGGCTAAGGACCGAGCAAAGCGCTTGGAGTGACCCTCGAGAGGAAGATCCCTCGAGAGGGCTGAAGAGGGCAGCGAAGGCCTGGCGAGGCCCCTCCCGAGGCTGCTCCTCTACAGGGCCCTCTCCCCTGGAGAGGGGTCACCACCAATCCCTCCACAGGCCGCCCCAGCCCTGTGGAGATACTTCACTCCGAAGGAACCACTGCAAGGTGCACATGGCCACTGCCGCGCCGCAGAGTGACGCGCGCGTCTGCGTGCGATGACGACGGCGCCGCAGTTGCCGTTTTGGTGATTAAAGGAGTCAACAAAGCTGTGTCCCCTGCGCCGGCTTACGAGGGTTTCCTCTTTGGTGATAAAGCAGTTGGCCGGCGCTACGCTCCAAGGAAGACGTCACCGTGGGCACCCCCACGATCCCAGCAGTACCAGCTGGCCGCCCAGCGAAGGCGGCGGCTTTTCTGTCACGAAGGCAGACTTTGCGACCATGGACCGAGTCGATGGACAACCCAGCTGCGGTGCACCCCACTCCACCGTTTCGTCGCCATGTGGGAACCCTTCCACTGCGCAGCACGCAGGGATGAGGCCCGGGGCGCCTATATAAGGAGGGGGAGCACCTCCGTAGCAAGGGACGGCCGATCGAAAAATCACTCGCCTACTGGCACCATAGCTTAGCAGACTCGAGGAGGAAGAAGACCATTGCTTCCCTCTTTGAGCTCTGCGCTGCCGCAACCGAGCCCTCGGCAAGCTCATTGTGTTGTACCCCCTACAGAGCAATACAGACAAGAAGGAGTAGCGGTCTTACCTCCTCCTGAGGGCCGTGAACCAGGGTACGGGCTTGAGTCCATCTCTGTCGTGTTATCCCTCTACAGGCACGACGAGCACCGTCGCCGGGCCGGTTGAGGGTTGTTGGCTAACGTGTTCAGTCCCCCTTCACGAACTTCCCTCGAGGGTGACTATCCCTGTTCCGTGGGAGCAACACCTCGACAGTAGGCTAATGCAAGTTTTCGAAAAAAAATCTTCAAAAGGTTGCTTTTATTCTAAAGAACTATGTCCGTCAGGAGTCACAAGTGCTAGAGCTTTGAGGAGCCTCCTTTCCTGCTACGTTCGTCGTTCCGTCCTGGAACGTGGAGTAACATGTCACATTTATACACTCTGCAGAGGTGCGCTGCTTTACCCATAAGAGATCAACGCCTTGTTTCACATCCGGGTGATCTTTCGCGTCCACACTTCCTTGGTGTGGGGCCCAGTCGGTGATCTGATATCCCACAAGTATAGGGGATCGTGTGTAGCCTTTTCGATAAGTAAGAGTGTCGAACCCAACGAGGAGCTAAAGGTAGGATGAATGTTCTCTCAAGTTCGATCAACCACTGATACAACTCTACGCACACCAAACGTTTGCATTATCTAGGAAATAAAACTAGAGCAATAATACGGGTATGAGAGATAGCTTTGCAAGATAGTAAATACAAGAGAGTAAATGTTAGTGCTGCAGCAATAAGATATACTAAGTAACCATAAACTAACAGTACCATGAGTGTGGAAAATGGTGTTAATTGTGGTGGCTTTGTCGAATATTAATTAGTGAAGATATTGATTTCATTGTCTTCGATGCAGTTTTCTAAGTGGGAGAGGCTAAATATACATGCACTCCACTACTTGGGATTACAAGTACTATATGGTTGGATTGTTAGCAAACATCCGTAAATACTAACAATGCATTAAGGTTTCCCCAACCATAGCCTTAAGCTCAATGGTCCTCTTACTCTCATATGTGCAACTAACCGGTTTGAGTCCTCAGGTTTCTGTCACTCCGGTAGAACTACCCCCCTTCCTTTGCACATACTACTAACCCTAGGGTGTTGATCCATGCGGGCACAAATATAACGGACACCAAATGACAGTACCATATCAACATACAACTCTAATGAACCTCATGCATTCAACAAAGCAATCAAAAGACAAATAACTACGCAAACATGTCATAGATCATAGGATAAATATTATAGCATCAAACACAATGCTTACATAGGACGGTACAGAGGTTTGTTGGAGGATGAACCACTGAATACAAGAAGGAGTTGGTGATGGAGATGGCGGTGAAGACGGCGGAGAGGGCAGCGAGGAGCGCAGGCGGCGCCGGCGACGGCGCGGGGAACTCCTTCCCTGCCGCCGGCATCATGGGGGAGCGCCGCCCCTTAGCCTCCCTCCTTCATGGCTTCTTGGGAGCCCTCCCCCATGGAGATGGGATCCATGGGGGAGGCAAAACCGTGGCTTTGGTGGCTGGAAATTCGTGGTTGGAGGAGTCCTGGACGAGTTAGGTTTCCTTCCTTTATATAGCTTCTCGGATTTCCGTCACCCCCTTTTAGGGTTTCACCATATTGGGCCTCCAGGTCGCGTCCGACCTCCGATTGGGCTGTTTTCGGGTTTAAACTTCTTGTATAGAAATTTGTGACAACTTTCTATTTATTTTGATTTCGATTTGACGTCGTCTTCGGGGGTCAAACTGACGATCTCTATAAAAAGTTCTCAGACAAATTTCAGGAAAGTCCCAATTTGAGTCCAACAAGGTTTTCTCTTGTATTCTTGATAATTTCTACACATCAAAGAGTAAAACAAGAACATTGTGCACTTTTGCAACCATTAGTAGGTTAGTCCAAATAAATAATAAACTTAATATAAAAACAAGTGCTAAAATCATAAAAATGGCATGAAACAATCAAAAATTATAGATATGTTTTGGACGTATCAACATTCCCAATCTTAATTTCTTCTCGTCCTCGAGAAGGTAAATGATAAAAAAATAATTTTTGATTGTAAATGCTATGATCAGGTTTTTAACAATTGCATGATATATGGATAATAAAACTTAGCAATCATGTTCCCCAATGAAAAGTATCAACCAACTAAGAGCTCATAACATGAAATTTATAACATCAACAAGATTGTAATGATCATAATAAAGCATGGTAGAGTGGTATCTCGCTTGCCTGAATTTGTAAAGCAAAACATAAATGCCCGGGCACCTCTGAGTTCAAGAGAGGACTAGAAATAAAGATATCAAAGATAAAAGCATCAAAGTTATACCGCAGTTAACAGTATTCTGGGACAAGCAGATTACACTAAGAATGACAACTATGCTCTCAAGAAGGTGCTCAAGGAAAGATGGTTACTCAACAATAAAGTAAAGGATAGACCCTTCACGGAGGGAAGCAGGGATTTAACATGTGCTAGAGCTTTTCATTGTTTTGAAAATAGAGGTAAAATTGTTTTTGAGTGGTGATTGTTTTGTCAACGAATGGCAATAGAGTTCTTGTTATCTTCCATACTAAGCAAGTTGAGAGCGGTTCCGAATTATTTAAAAACAAGCATTTATAATACGCATCTTTATATTTATATTCATAACTTGACACTCCTCCCAACCTTTGCTTTCACAAACCATGGATAACCGAATCCTCGGGTGCCCACCAACAATCACATACCATGGAGGAGTGTCTATTTTTTACTTTCTCAAATCTTTTGATATTATAGTGGTCTAACCAGCCCTTTGCAATATTAATGACGAGCAGATGAAGCATGCAAGTCGATGGTTACTTAATTAGTATGGAAGATAACAAACCCAACTACTACTTCCTCATGAGCTAAAACAGTGTCACAAAATGAGAAGTGTTTTGAAGGTTTTAAAGATAGCACATGTAAATTTACTTGAATGGTTTGAAATGCCATACATAGGTATTGATACGTCTCAAACGTATCTATAATTTCTTATGTTCCATGCTTATATTATGCCAATTGCTACATGTTTTATATATACTTTTACATCATTTTATGCATTTTCTGGGACTAACCTATTAACAAGATGCCACAGTGCCAGTTGCCTGTTTTCTGCTGTTTTTGGTTTCAGAAAAGTTGTTAAGGAAATATTCTCGGAATTGGACAAACGAAACGTCAAAGTGCTTATTTTCCCCGGGAGGTTCCAGAACACCGAAGACGACACGGAGGGGGACCCCGAGGGGCCCACACCCCCAGGTGGCGCAGCAGGCCTCCTAGACGCGCGAGCACAGGGTGTGGGGCCATCGAGGCCCCGCCGCCTTCGCCCTTTCGCCTACTTATACCCCCCAGAATTAAAAGACCTAGGACGCGCACCTTTTTCCCCCACGAAGTCCAGAGCCGCCGCCGTCGTCAACCCTAGATCGGGAGGGTTCAGAAGCTCCTCCCGGCACCCTGCCGGAGAGGGGAATCATCACCAGAGGGCTCTACATCACCATGCCCGCCTCCGGACTGATGCGTGAGTAGTTCATCCTTGGACTACGGGTCCATAGCAGTAGCTAGATGGTTGTCTTCTCCTCTTGTGCTACCATGTTTAGATCTTGTGAGCTGCCTAACATGATCAAGATCATCTTTATGTAATGCTACATGTTGTGTTTGCTGGGATCCGATGAATATTGAGTACTATGTTATTGCTTCATAATATATCTTATGAGTGCGTTGTTTATGATCTTGCATGCTCTCCGTTGCTAGTAGATGCTCTGGCCAAGTAGATGCTTGTGACTCCAAGAGGGGGTATTTATGCTCGATAGTAGGTTCATGTCTCTATTTAATCTGGGGTAGTGGCAGCAAGCTCTAAGATTGTAGATGTACTGTTGCTACTAGGGATAAAACAGTAGTACTTTATCTATGGGTATTTGTATTACTTACATTACACACATTGCCTAATGCAACTATCTGTTGCTTGCAACATAATACTGAAAGGGGTGCGGACGCTAACCGGAAGGTGGATTATTAGTCATAGATGCGGTTGGAACGGTCTATGTATATTGTTGTAATGCCCAAATGAATATCACACTAGCCATCATAACTATAGTATATGCATCATTATGCACTTGTTTATTCTGTCAATTGCCCAGCTGTGATTTGTTTACCCGCATGTATGCTATTATTATTTATGGAGAGAAACCACTAGTGAACTGTGGACCCCGGTCCTTCTTCCTCAAACTGATAAACAATCCTACTGCAATCCTATTACTTTCATTCTCTGCAAACAAACATCATTTTCCACACATATGTTTAATCCTTTGTTACAGCAAGCCAGTGAGATTGACAACCTCACTGTAAAGGTTGGGCAAAGTATCTTGGTTGTGTTGTGTGCAGGTTCCACGTCAACTTCGACGCAAGATCTTTTCTGGCGCAGTTGCCACCTTGAGAAGATTCTTAGTTTCCTACTGGTTCGATAACCTTGGTTTCACAACTGAGGGAAATTTGTTGCTGCACTACTTCATACCTTCCTCTTGGGGTTTCCCAACAACACCTCACCGGTGCATCAAGCTCTTTTCTGGCGCCGTTGCCGGGGAAGCTAAGCTCTTCTACGAGGGGAGTCTCTCACATCCAATATTTTTATTTTGTTATTGTCTTGCTTAGTTTATTTTTATTATTGTCTTGTTTGCTTAATATCAAAAATACAAAAAAAAAATAGTTACTTGCATTACTATATCTATTTCGGTTTGCATTTTTATTATTTCGGTTTAGTATTATTGTCATTTCGGTTTGCCTTTTTGTTTTGCTGAAAATGGGTAGTCCTGAAGTTGAAGTTCGTTCGTTTAAACAACAAGGGGGAGAAAGTTTGAAAGATGCATGGTATAGGATAAATGATGCTCATCAAAAATGCACTAAGAAACATTCCACTTTAATCCTTCTTAGGAATTTTTATGTTGGTATTTCTAGTTGGTATAGGTATGTTCTTGATACTCTTACGGGGGGTAACTTTCTTGGTACACCTGCTTTGGAAGCCTGCAATTTAATTGAAAGTTTGGTAGGATCACCACCACCTATTAAAGAAACTAAAACTGAGATCACTTTGGAAGATGTTATTAAAAGGTTGGATTCTATGGAGAATTTTTTTGTTGATAATGCTAGCAAGGGTAATGAATCAATAGAGGATATCAATGGAAGAATCACTGCTTTAGAAACTAGCAACACCCTTGACACTCATAATCATAGGATATATGAATTAGAAGAGGCTATGGAAACTTTAAGTTCAACTTTTTCCTCTATTAAAACTAAGAAAGAGAAAGCCTTTGTAGGAAGGGAGCAAAAGTTTATCTATTTTCCAAAGCCCAAACCCCCTAATATGCCTAAAGATGATGGTAATGATTTACGTAATAGGACACCCTCATGGATACCTAAAGCACCTATTGCAACCAACAATGTCTTGGATGAAATTATTGATGTTGATGCTTCATCTCTTGGAAATACTTGAATATCACTTTCTGTGCCTAGCTGAAAGGCGTTAAAGAAAAGCGCTTATGGGAGACAACCCACTTTTTATTTCTTTTATTTTATTTTTGTTGATTCAAGGAAGATGTCTATGTCGGAGAGTGATTCCCGAGGGACAGGGATAGTCACACTCTGAAGAGTAGTTCGAAGGGGGGACTGAACGCGCGGGTCAAACAACCCTCAACCGGCACGGCGACGGTGCTCGTCGAGCCTGAGGAGGGACAACACGGCAGAGATGAACAGCCACCCGTACCCAGGTTCACGGCCCTCGGGAGGAGGTAACGCCGCTACTCCTGCCTGTCTGTATTGCGCAGCAGAAGGTTTAGTACAATGTGTCTGCCGAGGACCCTCCTTCGACAGCGCAGAGCTCAAGGAGGGTAGGCTAAGGGCTTCTCCCTCCTCGGTGTACTAGGCTAAGCTATGCTATGGTGAATGTGAAAGCTTCAATTCGGGATCCCCTTCTATGGAGGTGCCCCCTCTCCTTTTATAGCCGCCTCGGGGCTCATCCTTGCGTCCTGCCCAGCGGATGGGTTCCCACATGGCGGCGAGACAGAGGGGCGGGGTGCACCGCTGCGGGCTCGTCCATGGACCCGGTCCACCGTCGTAAAGCCTGTCCTCGTGACAGGGAGACCACCGTCCGCGCTGGACGGCCAGTAGGCGCTGCAGAGATCGTGGGGGCGCCCACGGTGACGTTGTCGTTGGAGCGTAGCGCCGGCCATCCGCTTTATCACCAAAGGGGGAAGCTTCGTAGTCCGGTGCAGGGGACACAGCTTTGTTGACTCCTTTAATCACCAGAATGGCAACTGCGGCGCCGTCGTCACCGCGCGCAGTCGCGCGCGTCACTCTGCGGTCGCGGCAGAGGCCATGTGCGCTCTGCAGCGGTTGCTTCTCAGCGAAGCCTCTCTACAGGGCCGGGGCGGCTTTGTAGAGAGATTCGAGTTGACTCCTCTCCAGAGGAGAGTGCCTTGTAGAGGGGCAGGCACGGGGGGAAGCCTCTTCAGGCCTCCGCTGCCTCTTCAGGCCCTCTCGAGAGCTTTCTCCCTCGAGAGTCTCTCCAAGCGGTAGGCTTGGTCCTTAGTCATCTTTTGATACTGCTGCGTGCGAGGGCTGTGGAGAGTGAGCCCTGCACACCCTGGATTCCACTGGACCGACAGTCTACCTCTGTAGCAATTCCTTTGTATCTTTACTTTATTGCATAGTTGTGTCAAGTTAAGCCTCTAGTAGAAAGTTGATGCTAGATTTGGATTGCTGTGCTGAAACTGTTTTCTGTTGTCCACCGTTAAATTCATAACTCTTTACAGAAAAATCGGATGGACCTGGGATTGTTTGTGCGTAATCCTCAGATATATATGCAACTTTCATAAGTTCTGAGTTTTCTGATTTGATCAAGTTAAGTGCCTCGAAAAAATTCGTCTTTAGGGACTGTTCTGTTTTTGACAGATTCTGTCATTTATTTTGCAATGCCTCTTTTACTATTTTAAATGGATCTTTTTGTTCCATAAAGTATCAGTGGCTGTAGCTAATGTCCAGAAGTATTGGTAGCAATTGTGTTCATGCAGAATATAAGAATTGTTTGTGCACTAACCCTCCAATGAAGTTTACTTTGTGTTTGGTGTGGAGGAAGTTTTCAAGGATCAAGAGAGAAGGATGATGTGATGTGATCAAGAAAATGAAAGAGCCAAAGCTTGGGGATGCCCCCGTGGGTCACCCATGCATATTTCAAGAAGACTCAAGCGTCAAAGCTTGGGGATGCCCAACGCATCCCCTTCTTCATCAACAAACTATCAGGTCATCTCTAGTGAAACTATATTTTAATTCCGACACATCTTGTGTGCTTTACTTGAAGCGTCTGTTTGTTTTTGTTTTTTATTTTCATTTTCTGAATAAAGTGGATCCAAGCATTCCTTTGTGGGAGAGAGACACGCTCCGCTTTTTCTTATGAATACTCGTATTCTTCACTTATATTTATTGAGTATTCTTCTATGTTATTTCAATACTATTAGCTCTTGTTTTTCATGCATCTCTTGTTGGAGCTGTTAGTTTTTCTTATGTTGTACTCTCATATCTCATTGTTATATACTTGGAGAGTTTATTTTTAAATAAGTTGATTGGTGTTTGGTTGGAAACAGAAAAAGCTAAATCGGGTAGATGGTATAATGAAAATGTTATACATGCTCTTATGGATTGTTATCTTGTATGTTGTGGTGCTTGGCAATTGTTTTGAGCTCTCAAGTAGATCATGTTTAAGCTTTTACATCATGTAGTTAAAACCCATTAATGAAGAACTACCGTAAATCTTGTTGAAATTTGGTTTGCATGTTTGGTATCTCTAAGGTCTAGATATTTTCTATTAAAGGTGTTTGAAAAACAAGGAAGACAATGTAGAGTTTTATAATGGTTGCAATATGTTTTTATATACGTCTTGTTGTCATAGTTTATACTTGTGTTTGCTTCAAATAACCTTGCTAGCCAAAGCCTTGTACTGAGAGGGAATGCTTCTCGTGCATCCAAAACCTTGAGCCAAAACCCATGCCATATGTGTCCACCATACCTACCTACTACATGGTATTTCCTGCGATTCCAAGAAAATACTCCGTGTGCTACCTTTTATTATTCAAAACTTATTATCTCTTATTTGTGTCAATGTTTATTAGCTCATGAGGAAGTATGTGGTGTTACGGATATCAACCTTGTCATTTGCTTTTAGATGGACTTTCACAACCGGACTAGTGGCATATACATCCGCTTATCCATTAACTTTGCAAAAAGAGCTGGCAAATGGGGTGCCCAGTCCCAATTAATTACAACTTTAACCGCTTCAATCTCTTCACATTTTTGCCCTGATCTAATCAGACAAGCAATGACAACAGTTTTTAACTATATGTGTAAACAAAAGAGATAAGAGGGATGATCTACCTTGCTGGTAGAAATAACGTCCTTCATGGGAGCCGCTCTTGAAAGTCTGGTTGACAAGGGGGGTAGAGTGCCCATTACCATTCGTTGACAACAACAAACACCTCTCAAAACTTACTTTTATGCTCTCTATATGATTTCAAAAACTTATAAAAACTAAAAACCTCTAGCACATGTTTGTATCCCTACTTCCCTGTGCGAAGGGCCTTTCTTTTACTTTATGTTGAGTCAGTTTACCTACTTCTTTCTGTCTTAGAAGCAAAGTTTGTGTCAACTGTGTGCAACAATTCTTATATGCTTACTTATTGCACTTGTTATATTCCTTTCTGTTGACAACTATCTATATGATATACATGTTACAAGTTGAAAGCCAATGCTTAAACTTATATCTTCCTTTGTGTTGCTTCAATGCTCTTTTACTTAGAGACTATTGCTTTATGAGTTAACTTTCATGTGAATCATTTTGATGCTTGTTTGAAAGTACTATCCATGAAAAGTTTTTGCTTATATGATGTAGTTGTTTACTCCTTGTCTATTTGTTAGCACACTATAAACCATTGCTTTGAATCACTTCATTCATAACATGAGCCTTACATTATTATATGATCAAGATTGTGTGAAGCATGTCACTTTAGAAATTATTCTTGTTATCGTTTTACCTACTCGGGACGAGTAGAACTAAGCTTGGGGATGCTTGATACGTCTCAAACGTATCTATAATTTCTTATGTTTCATGCTTATATTATGCCAATTGCTACATGTTTTATATACACTTTTATATCATTTTATGCATTTTCTGGGACTAACCTATTAACAAGATGCCACAGTGCCAGTTGCCTGTTTTCTGCTGTTTTTGGTTTCAAAAAAGTTGTTAAGGAAATATTCTCGAAATTGGACAAACGAAACGTCAAAGTGCTTATTTTCCCCGAGAGGTTCCAGAACACCGAAGACGACACGAAGGGGGACCCCGAGGGGCCCACACCCCCAGGTGGCGCGGCAGCCCTCCTGGCCGCGCGAGCACAGGGTGTGGGGCCCTCGAGGCCCCGCCGCCTTCGCCCTTTCGCCTACTTATACCCCCAGAATTATAAGTCCTAGGACGCGCACCTTTTTCCCCCACGAAGTCCAGAGCCGCCGATGTCGTCAACCCTAGATCGGGAGGGTTCAGAAGCCCCTCCCGGCACCCTGCCGGAGAGGGGAATCATCACCGGAGGGCTTACATCACCATGCCCGCCTCCCGACTGATGCGTGAGTAGTTCATCCTTGGACTACGGGTCCATAGCAGTAGCTAGATGGTTGTCTTCTCCTCTTGTGCTACCATGTTTAGATCTTTGTAGCTGCCTAACATGATCAAGATCATCTTTATGTAATGCTACATGTTGTGTTTGCTGGGATCCGATGAATATTGAGTACTATGTTATTGCTTCATAATATATCTTGTGAGTGCGTTGTTTATGATCTTGCATGCTCTCCGTTGCTAGTACATGCTCTGGCCAAGTAGATGCTTGTGACTCCAAGAGGGGGTATTTATGCTCGATAGTAGGTTCATGTCTCTATTTAATCTGGGGTAGTGACAGCAAGCTCTAAGATTGTAGATGTACTGTTGCTACTAGGGATAAAACAGTAGTACTTTATCTAAGGGTATTTGTATTACTTACATTACACACATTGTCTAATGCAATTATCTGTTGCTTGCAACTTAATACTGAAAGGGGTGCGAACGCTAACCGGAAGGTGGATTATTAGTCATAGATGCGGTTGGAACGGTCTATGTATATTGTTGTAATGCCCAAATGAATATCACACTAGCCATCATAACTATAGTATATGCATCATTATGCACTTCTTTATTCTGTCAATTGCCCAGCTGTAATTTGTTTACCCGCATGTATGCTATTATTATTTATGGAGAGACGCCACTAGTGAACTGT
This sequence comes from Poa annua, assembly GCA_026929855.1. Taxonomy (NCBI): domain Eukaryota; kingdom Viridiplantae; phylum Streptophyta; class Magnoliopsida; order Poales; family Poaceae; genus Poa; species Poa annua. The sequence goes on along the minus strand of CM049439.1, from coordinate 21,603,199 downwards.
GGACCCCGGTCCTTTTTCCTCAAACTGATAAACAATCCTAGTGCAATCATGTTACTTTCATTCTCTGCAAACAAACATCATTTTCCACACATACGTTTAATCCTTTGTTACAGCAAGCCAGTGAGATTGACAACCTCACTGTTAAGTTGGGGCAAAGTATCTTGGTTGTGTTGTGTGCAGGTTCCACGTCAACTTCGACGCAAGATCTTTTCTGGCGCAGTTGCCACCTTGAGAACATTCTTAGTTTCCTACTAGTTCGATAACCGTGGTTTCACAACTGAGGGAAATTTGCTGCTGCACTACTTCATACCTTCCTCTTGGGGTTTCCCAACAACACCTCACCGGTGCATCAGGTATATATGGTGGACTCTTTGGGACAACTTGGTTTTCTGAGATTTGGAAGCACAAGCAGAAATACCGCTTAGTACATGCGAAGGCTAGCAATAGACTGGAAAGCGACATTTCAAGAGAGCAATAACCGTCATAATCATGCTTGCGACAAAATAAAATTAACGGAGGCATAAAAATGATACTAGAACTCTGAGGCAAAATAAATCATCAAGGTTTAATTGACTCTTTGTTTTCAGTCATATACATGTGTGAGCATGTGCCAAGTCGATTCAATTGAATTATTCAGAGGAGGATACCACAATGTCATACTCTTCTACGAACAGAACAATGCATGTTAAGATCAAAATGACATAATATACACTATTAGCTAGTTGAAACTAACCATAAGAAAACATAAACTACTAAACAATATCATTTACACATCATTTTTAAGTTTACCAAACTTTAAACCAGCTCTTCAAACAGGAGATAAATAAAAGATGTGACGATCAACTTAGTTTAACATAAACTCACCAAATATTTAACAATGAAATAAGAGAGTATATCATATAAGAATTAACAGCTCTAAACAAGAGATGCATGAAAAACAGGAGCTAAAAGCAAAAAGAATACTCAACGAATATAAGTGAAGAATAAGAGTATTCATAAGAAAAAGCGGAGCGTGTCTCTGTCCCACAAAAGAATGCTAGGATCCATTTTATTCAGAGAATGAAAATAACAAAGCAAAAATAAAAGCAAACAGACGCTTCAAATAAAGCACATAAGATGTGGCGGAATTAAAATATAGTTTCACTAGAGATAACCTGATAAGTTGTTGGTGAATAAGGGGATGCCTTGGGCATCCCCAAGCTTTGACGCTTGAGTCTTCTTGAAATATGCTTGGGTGACCCACGGGGGCATCCCCAATCTTTGGCTCTTTCATCTTCTTGACCACATCACATCATCATTCTCTCTTGATCCTTGAAAACTTCCTCCACACCAAACTCAAAGTAAACTTCATTAGAGGGTTAGTGCATAATCAAAAATTATCATATTCTGTATGAACACAATTGCTACCGATGCTACTGGATAATATCTACAGCCACTGATACTTTATGGAACAAAAAGATCCAATCAAAATAGCAAAAGAGGCATTGCAAAATAAATGGCAGAATCTGTCAAAAACAGAACAGTCCAAAAAGACGAATTTTTTTGAGGCACTTAACTTGCTCAGATCAGAAAACTCAAAATTAATGAAAGTTGCATATATATCTGAGGATTACGCACAAAAATTCCCAGGTCATTTTAATGTTTCTGTGAATTCTTACGAATTAAACGGTGGACAGCAGAAAACTGTTCCTGCGCAGGAATCCACATCTTGCATCAGCTTTCTACTAGAGACTTAACTTGGCACAACAATGCAATAAAGTAAAGATACAAAGGAATTTCTACAGAGGTAGGCATGTTCCTTGACTCAATATAAAAGAAAATAACAGGAATAAAAAGTGGGTTGTCTCCCATAAGCGCTTTTCTTTAACGCCTTTCAGCTAGACACCATATGTATCAACTAAGCTAAATGGGTAAAACTTGGTACTTTATTTCTGATAAACTAATAGAACAGAGGCTAAGAAATACTTAAACATGATAGATACAGCAAGGAAAACTCTAAATAAAAATCAAAAGTAAAAAACCAAATGAAATCAAAATAGAGAACCAAACAAAGAAACAAAACAAAAGAAACTATTTTTGCTGGTTTCAATTTATAAGTGAAAGTAAAACAATAAAAATGAAATAAAGAGCCTAATAAAACTAAAGAAGTTAAAACAAAGACATATAAAATCAACTATAACACAAGTTAACATAATACATATAATGTGGATGGGTAATATAGAGTATGAAGGAGACAACCTCATGCTAGTTGATGAATAGGGGGATGACTCGGGCATCCCCAAGCTTAGATGATTGTATCTTCTTGAATATGTTCTTGGGATGCACCTACACATCCCCAAGCTTTAGCTCTTGTGCCTTCTTATTCATCTCATATCACCATATTGATTAGAACTTATAAGCTAGATCCACATAAAGCTTCACAAAACTCATTAGTAGGGTTAGTACTCATTAAATAAAATCCACTCATGTTCAATTATTGTCAAATCTCATAATATTTATTAAACATTAGCCACTGTAATACCAAGTTTTCTTATTATTTCCGTTGTCCGTCGAAAAACTAAGAAAACTTTTGAACCTAAGTATAATAATAAATAAACAGAATAGAAATCTGCCAAAACTGAACAGTCTGTAGAGATGACACTCAACGAGATAGTTAGGTAGCTCAAATCGAAAAACTCAAAACTAATGAAAGACAGACCATAATCTCAGGTTTATGCACAAAAACTTTCAGGTCAAAATACTATTCTGAGATTTATCACGATTTTTTCCAGTGAAGCACAGGAATCTGTCTAAACTGAAACAGTCAGTAAAGATCGAATTATTAGACCTATCTACGTACCTCAAATCAGAAAAGTCAAAACTAAGAAAGTAAGGTAATAAGCAGTACTTTGCACTCAAGAAATTTCAGATCAATATCACGTTCTGGTGATTTTAAAAAAATTATACGGTGAAGCACAGAAATCTGTTTCTAGGCAGCAAAGTGGCAAACTTGCATCATAAACAAACTAGAAGTTATCTATACATTTTATTTTTATGGTATAGAGGAATATGTACAATATATACACAATATTACAAGATTTTTACTGAAAAGCTTCCATGGAAAGAATTGTTTTGGTTTCATAGGCATGAACACAAGTGTTCAAGGTCGACCCCCACTTAACCATTACTCACCTTTCCAATCACTTTCCTTTTCGAAAACGTTTTTAGATAACAAGTACAACTAATTTTTTTGTAATTCGCATTCCCTATCCATACTAAGATAGAGAACAACTTAAAACTGAAAGCAAAAACTACTTAGAGATAAAGCAAACAAGTGCACACAAGAATATTCACCCACACGCTATTGCTCCCCGGCAACGGCGCTAGAAAAGGTCTTGATATCCCACAAGTATAGGGGATCGTGTGTAGCCTTTTCGATAAGTAAGAGTGTCGAACCCAACGAGGAGCTAAAGGTAGGATGAATGTTCTCTCAAGTTCTATCAACCACTGATACAACTCTACGCACACCAAACGTTTGCATTATTTGGGAAATAAAACTAGAGCAATAATACGGGTATGAGAGATAGCTTTCCAAGATAATAAATACAAGAAATTAAATGTTAGTGCTGCAGCAATAAGATATACTAAGTAACCATAAACTAACAGTACCATGAGTGTGGAAAAGTGGTGGTAATTGTGGTGGCTTTGTCCAAGATTAATTAGTGAAGATATTGATTTCATTGTCTTCGAAGCAGTTTTCTAAGTGGGAGAGGCTAAATATACATGCACTCCACTCCTTGGGATTACAAGTACTATATGGTTGGATTGTTGGCAAACATCCGTAAATACTAACAATGCATTAAGGTTTCCCCAACCATAGCCTTAAGCTCAATGGTCCCCTTACTGTCATACGTGCAACTAACCGGTTTGAGTCCTTAGGTTTCTGTCACTCCGGCAGAACTACCCCCTTCCTTTGCACATACTACTAACCCTAGGGTGTTGATCCATGCGGGCACAAATATAATGGACACCAAAGGACAGTACCATATGAACATACAACTCTAATGAATCTCATGCATTCAACAAAGCAATCAAAAGACAAATAACTACGCAAACATGTCATAGATCATAGGATAAATATTATAGCATTAAACACCATGTTTACATAGGACGGTACCGAGGTTTATAGGAGGGTGAACCACTGAATACAGGGAGGAGTTGGTGATGGAAATGGCGGTGAAGACGGCGGAGAGGGCAGCGAGGAGCGCAGGGCGGCGGCGGCGCCGGCGACGGCGCGGGGAACTCCTTCCCTGCCTCCGGCATCATGGGGGAGCGCCGCCCCTTAGCCTCCCTCCTTCATGGCTTCTTGGGAGCCCTCCCCCATGGAGATGGGATCCATGGGGGAGGCAAAAACGTGGCTTTGGTGGCTGGCAATTCGTGGTTGGAGGAGTCCTGGACGAGTTAGATTTCCTTCCTTTATATAGCTTCTCGGATTTCCGTCACCCCCTTTTAGGGTTTCACCATATTGGGCCTCCAGGTCGCGTCCGACCTCCGATTGGGCTGTTTTCGGGCTTAAACTTCTCGTATGGAAATTTGTGACAACTTTCTATTTATTTTGATTTCGATTTGACGTCGTCTTTGGGGGTCAAACTAACGATCTCTATAAAAAGTTCTCAGACAGATTTCAGGAAAGTCCCAATTTGAGTCCAACAAGGTTTTCTCTTATATTCTTGATAAATTCTACACATCAAAGAGTAAAACAAGAACATTGTGCACTTTTGCAACCATTAGTAGTTTAGTCCAAATAAATAATAAACTTAATATAAAAACAAGTGCTAAAATCATAAAAATGGCATGAAACAATCAAAAATTATAGATACGTTTTGGACGTATCATGATCCAAGCCAATCACTGCGCCTTTCCAACAACCCCGCACACCCCCCATTACTCCGGTTGCAAGCTAGTGGGCAGCGTCCATGGCTAAAACTTGCTGACAAGTGGGCACCGTCCCAAGCTAGTCCCGAAGCCAACCTTCAATAGATGATAGAAGCCACAACCCGAAGGTGAGGTTATTAACCGAGCCACCTCAAGCTCATGAGCGGATTACCACCGCCTGGCTTGTCCTAGTCATCCGTTGGTGTACGAGAGGAAAAGGGTACAGCTGATTTCTCCGTCCCATTCCAAATCTTATGGTTGCGCGTGATATACGGTGCAAGAATCACTGGCGACATTTGTTGTTAAGTCCTAGGTGATACTTTCTGTGCAAATGGGACCTCCACCACAACATTCTTACCGTGGTCCCATCTGCCAGCCATATGAGATTACCACCACACTGGTCGGTAACTGATGGCACCGGTGAGGTGTTGTTGAGAACCCCAAGAGGAAGGTATGAAGAAGTGCAGCAGCAAGTTTACCTCAGTTGTGAAACCAAGGTTTATCGAACCAGTAGGAAACTAGAGATCTCCCGGAGGTTGTTGGTGGCGGAATATGGCACAGCGCAACACCAAGGATTCCGGCACTGACGTGGAACCTACACACAACACAACCAAGATACTTTGCCCCAACTTAACAATGAGGTTGTCAATCTCACTGGCTTGCTGTAACAAAGGATTAAACAAACGTATGTGTGGATGATGATGTTTGTTTGCAGAGAATGAAAGTAACAGGATTGCAGTAGAATTGTTTATCAATTTAAATAAAAGGACCGGGGTCCACAGTTCACTAGTGGTGTCTCTCCATAAATAATAATAGCATACATGCGGGTAAACAAATCACAGCTGGGCAATTGACAGAATAAAGAAGTGCATAATGATGCATATACTATAGTTATGATGGCTAGTGTGATATTCATTTGGGCATTACAACAATATACATAGACCGTTCCAACCGCATCTATGACTAATAATCCACCTTCCGGTTAGCGTCCGCACCCCTTTCAGTATTAAGTTGCAAGCAACAGATTATTGCATTAGGCAATGTGTGTAATGTAAGTAATACAAATACCATTAGATAAAGTACTACTGTTTTATCCCTAGTAGCAATAGTACATCTACAATCTTATAGCTTGCTGTCACTACCCTAGATTAAATAGAGACATGAACCTACTATCGAGCATAAATACCCCCTCTTGGAGTCACAAGCATCTACTTGGTCAGAGCATCTACTAGCAACGGAGAGCATGCAAGATCATAAACAACGCACTCACAAGATATATTATGAAGCAATAACATAGTACTCAATATTCATCAGATCCCAGCAAACACAACATCTAGCATTACATAAAGATGATCTTGATCATGTTAGGCAGCTCACAAGATCTAAACATGGTAGCACAAGAGGAGAAGACAACCATCTAGCTACTGCTATGGACCCGTAGTCCAAGGATGAACTAATCACGCATCAGTCCGGAGGCGGGCATGGTGATGTAGAGCCCTCCGGTGATGATTCCCCTCTCCGGCAGGGTGCCAGGAAGAGCTTCTGAACCCTCCCGATCTAGGGTTGACGGCGGCGGCTTTGGACTTCGTGGAGGAAAAAGGGTCGCGTCTTAGGTCTTGCAATTCTGGGGGGTACAAGTAGGCGAAAGGGCGAAGGAGGCGGGGCCTCGAGGGCCCCACACCCTGTGCTCGTGCGGCCAGGGGGCCTGCCGCGCCACGAGGGGGTGTGGGCCCCTCGAGGTCCTCCTCCGTGTCGTCTTCGGTGTTCTGGAACCTCCCGAGAAAAATAGGCACTTTGACGTTTCGTTTGTCCAATTCTGAGAATATTTCCTTAACAACTTTTCTGAAACCAAAAACAGCAGAAAACAGGCAACTGGCACTGTGGCATCTTGTTAATAGGTTAGTCCCAGAAAATGCATAAGATGATATAAAAGTATATATAAAACATGTAGCAAGTGGTATAATATAAGCATGGAACATAAGAAATTATAGATACATGTGAGACGTATCAAGCATCCCCAAGCTTAGTTCTACTCGTCCTGAGTAGGTAAAACGATAACAAGAATAATTTCTGAAGTGACATTCTTCACACAATCTTGATCATATAATAATGTAAGGCTCATGTTATGAATGAAGTGATTCAAAGCAATGGTTTATAGTTTGCTAACAAATAGACAAGGAGTAAACAACTACATCATATAAACAAAAACTTTTCATGGATAGTACTTTCAAACAAGCATCAAAATTATTCATATGATAGTTGACTCATAAAGCAATAGTCTCTAAGTAAAAGAGCATTGAAGCAACACAAAGGAAGATATAAGTTTAAGCATTGGCTTTCAACTTGTAACATGTATATCATATAGATAGTTGTCAACACAAAGGAATATAACAAGTGCAATAAGTAAGCATATAAGAATTGTTGCACACAGTTGACACAAGTGTTTGCTTCTAAGACAGAAAGAAGTAGGTAAACTGACTCAACATAAAGTAAAAGAAAGGCCCTTCGCAGAGGGAAGAAGGGATACAAACATGTGCTAGAGGTTTTTAGTTTTTATAAGTTTTTGAAATCATATAGAGGGCATAAAAGTAAGTTTTGAGAGGTGTTTGTTGTTGTCAACGAATGGTAATGGGCACTCTACCCCCCTTGTCAACCAGACTTTCAAGAGCGGCTCCCATGAAGGACGTTATTTCTACCAGCAAGGTAGATCATCCCTCTTATCTCTTTTGTTTACACATATAGTTAAAAACTGTTGTCATTGCTTGACTGATTAGATCAGGGCAAAAATGTGAAGAGATTGCAGCGGTTAAAGTTGTAATTAATTGGGACTGGGCACCCCATTTGCCAGCCCTTTTTGCAAAGTTAGTGGATAAGCGGATGTATATGCCACTAGTCCGGTTGTGAAAGTCTGTCTAAAAGCAAATGACAAGGTTGATATCCGTAACACCATATACTTCGTCATGAGCTAATAAACATTGAAACAAATAAGAGATAATAGGTTTTGAATAATAAAAGGTAGCACACGAAGTATTTGCTTGGAATGGCAGGAAATACCATGTAGTAGGTAGGTATGGTGGACACAAATGGCATGGGTTTTGGCTCAAGGTTTTGGATGCACGAGAAGCATTCCCTCTCAGTACAAGGCTTTGGCTAGCAAGGTTATTTGAAGCAAACACAAGTATAAACTATGACAACAAGACGTATATAAAAACATATTGCAAGTATTATAAAACTCTACATTGTCTTCCTTGTTGTTCAAACACCTTTACTACAAAATATCTAGACCTTAGAGATACCAAACATGCAAACAAAATTTCAACAAGCTTTATGGTAGTTCTTCATTAATAGGTTTTAACTACATGATGTAAAAGCTTAAACATGATCTACTTGAGAGCTCAAAACAATTTCCAAGCACCACAACATACAAGATAACAATCCATAAGAGCATGTATATCTTTTTCATTATACCATCTACCACATTTAGCATTTTCTGTTTCCAACCAAACACCAATCAACTTATTTAAAGATAAAACTCTCCAAGTATTTAACAATGAGAGTGTAACATAAGAAAAACTAACAGCTCCAACAAGAGATGCATGAAAAACAAGAGCTAATAGTATTAAAATAACATAGAAGAATACTCAACAAATATAAGTGAAGAATACGAGTATTCATAAGAAAAAGCGGAGCGTATCTCTCTCCCACAAAGGAATGTTAGGATCCATTTTATTCAGAGAATGAAAAAAAACAAAAACAAAAACAAAAAGACGCTTCAAGTAAAGCACATAAGATGTGTCGGAATTAAAATATAGTTTCACTAGAGATGACCTGATAGTTTGTTGATGAAGAAGGGGATGTCTTGGGCATCCCCAAGCTTTGACGCTTGAGTCTTCTTGAAATAAGCTTGGGTGACCCACGGGGCCATCCTCAGGCTTTGGCTCTTTCATCTTCTTGATCACATCACATCATTCTTCTCTCTTGATCCTTGAAAACTTCCTCCACACCAAACTCAAAGTAAACTTCATTAGAGGGTTAGTGCACAAAAAGTTCTTATATTCTGCATGAACACAATTGCTACCAATGCTACTGGACATTAGCTACAGCCACTGATACTTTATGGAACAAAAAGATCCATTCAAAATAGTAAAAGAGGCATTGCAAAATAAATGGCAGAATCTGTCAAAAACAGAACAGTCCGTAAAGACGAATTTTTTCGAGGCACTTAACTTGCTCAAATCAGAAAACTCAAAACTAATGAAAGTTGCATACGTATTTGAGGAGTACGCACAAAAAATCCCAGGTCCATTTGATTTTTCTGTTAATAGTTATGAATTTAACGGTTGACAGCAGAAAACTGTTTCAGCACAGCAATCAAAATCTAGCATCAACTTTCTACTAGAGGCTTAACTTGACACAACAATGTAATAAAGTAAAGATACAAAGGAATTGCTACAGAGGTAGACATCTTCTTTGACTCAACAAAATAAAATAACAGAAATAAAAAGTGGGTTGTCTCCCATAAGCGCTTTTCTTTAACGCCTTTCAGCTAGGCACAGAAAGTGATATTCAAGTATTTCCAATAGATTAAGCATCAACATCATAATTTGTACGAATGATAGAATAAAAAGGTAGCTTCATTCTTTTTCTAGAGAAGTGTTCCATACCTTTCTTGAGTGGGAATTGGTATCTAATATTTCCTTCTTTCATATCAATAATAGCACCCACAGTTCTAAGAAAAGGTCTTCCCAGCACAATTGGACAAGATGGGTTGCATTCAATATCCAAGACAATAAAATCAACGGGGACGAGATTATTGTTAACCATAATAAGAACATCATTGACTGTCGGCCCAGTAAGGACCGGGGTATGCACGGCCCACTCCCTACAGGCCTCGCCCGCGAAGATCTTTGACGGAATGACTAAGGACCAAGATACCGCTTAGAGAGACCATCGAGAGACATCTCCGCTCGAGGGCCTGAAGAGGACGTCAGGGCCTGATGAGGACCCTGCGCTTCAAGAGACTCCCCAGGCACAGCCCGCCTGGAGAGGAGTCAGCAGAAAACCCCTCCACAGGCGACCACGGCCCTGTGGAGACACTTCGCGGCTAAGCAAGCGCTGCAGGACGCACATGGCCCCTGCAGCAGCCGCAGGGTGACGCGAGCATCCCAGTTGCCATTCTGGTGATAAAGGAGTCAACAAAGCCGCGCCGCCTGTAGCAGGACAGCCAGGACTTTCCTCTTTGGTGATAAAGCGGCTGGACGGCGCAACGCTCCAAGAAGATCGTCACCGTGGGCTCCACCACGACCTCTGCTGCACCTGCGAGCCGCTCTGCACCGCCTGCAGACTGTCGGCCACGGCGCGCTACTTTAGCACGGATGGACCGCGTCCATGGACGGACGAGCCGCGGTGGACTCCCGCTCCTCCACGAGACTGGCGTGTGGGAGCCCACCAGCACGAGGACGGAGCCCGGGGCGCCTATAAAAGGAGCAGGAGCTCCACCGTAGAAGGGGATCGCCCAATCGCGCAATTGCACCATCAGTTGATCTCCAACGAGCTGGATGCTTCCTAGCCCCAGGGAGTCCTAGCCAAGCACGTAGGATAGCCAACGGCTGGAGGAGGAAGACGACCATTGTGTCCCTCTCCAGGCACCAAACTGCCTCAAGAGAGCCTTCGGCAAGCTCATTGTCCTGTAACCTTCGCAGTGCAATACAGACAAGCAGGAGTAGCGGTTTTACCTCCTCCTGAGGGCCGTGAACCTGGGTACGGGCTGGTGTCTATCTCTGGCGTGATCGTCCTTCTTCAGGCTCGACGAGCACCGTCGTCGAGCATCTTGAGGGTTGTTAGACTTCCGTGTTCAGTCCCCCCTTCGAACCTCTCTTCAGGGTGAGACTATCCCTGTTACGTGGGAGTCACTCCTCGACATTTGGCGCGCCAGGTAGGGGACTGAGGCGCGTCTTCAACCTCCGAACTTCGCGCCATGACGGACACCCGCACGACGCGCGCCAACCGGCGTGCCTCCGAGAGAGCTCACACCGAGCCCGGCACTGCTCCCACCCGTGGCCGCCGTGGTCGACCTCGCGCGGCCGAGCGCGCTGGCACCGGCCCGCGCGTGGAGCAGCCGGAGAGCGAGGAGCACCGCGGCGGAGACCAGCGCGACGACGAGGACCTCTCTGAACGCCGTGAGGACGCTGAGTCCTCGCACCCGTCCCGGCGCCAGAGCGTGTCCATGAGGGAGCACCACGAGCCCGCCCCGCACACCGCGCTGCTCATGGCTCAGGAGCTCCTCCGCTACCGGCCAAGTGCCGAGGCACACGACCAGTAGTTGGACCGCCTCCACCACCTCGTCGACATCGCAACCACGCGCCCTGCTCCGTCGCGATCTATCGTGCCCTCCGGCCCTGCAGGGACGGCCGCACCAGGTGCGCCCCCACCACCGCCAGGACCACCTCCGGCCGCGGCACAGCGGGCTCCCTCCCATGCTTCATCGCCGCACGACTGCCAAATCGTCCAGCGCACCGCGCCTGACGCACGTGTGGGCATGGAGCGACGCCGCGACCTCCAGAACCGCCTCGTCGAGGAGCTCGGCCAAGCGGGGCAGCAAAACCGCAGGGCACTCCAGGGAGGAACGGCCACCTATGCCTCAGGCTGCATGGCCTTCACGCGCGCTCTGCGTCGTGTGGTCTGGCCGCAGAAGTTCAGGCCAGCGCTCCCCAAGGGCTTCGACGGGTCCACCAACCCTCTCGAGTTCCTGCAGCTCTACACCACCTCCATCCAGGCTGCAGGGGGTGACGACAAGGTCATGGCCAACTGGTTCTCCCACGCCCTCAGGGACTCCGCGCTGTCCTGGCTTCTCAACCTGCCGGAGGACTCCATCGACTCCTGGGAGGAGCTCTGCAGGCAGTTCGTCGCCAACTTCAAGGGCACGTACGAGCGCGCACTCACCCACAACGACTTGCGCGCTGTGGTGCAGAAGAAGGATTAGACTCTTCGCAAGTACATCCAGCGCTTCAGCCAGGTGCGGAACAAGATTCCAAACATCCCCGACACCCAGGTGGTCGCTGCCTTCCGCGAGGGCGTCACGAACCGCAGGATGCTTGAGAAGCTCGGCATCCACGACAAGCTCACCTCTGTGGTAAAGCTGTTTGATCTGGCGGATAAGTGCGCCAAGGGTGAAGAGGGACTCCTCTTCGTCAAGATGAGCGCGCGGGGGGACGACCCTGGCGAGGGGTCCAAAAGCCACAAGAAGAAGGAAGAGCCCAAGCGCAAGGCCACCGCGGTCCTCGCGGCAGAGCCTGACGCGAAGGGCTCCCGCAGGGGTTCTCCCGAGCGCGGCGACAAAGAGGTGGACCACCGTCCGTTCTGCGTCTACCACAACAGGCGTGGGCACGCCACAGACGACTGCTTCGACCTCAAGAGGCTGAGCAGGGAGCGCGAGCGAGGAGAAAGCAGCGGAAGCCGCGGCAGAGGTCGCAACTACCGCAGAGACGGCAGGGGTAGGCGCGATGGCGGCTACCAGAAGCCGTCGGGCACCCAAGCCAACGCCGCCGAGAAGAACAACAACCTCCCCGACGAGGAAGATGGAGGCTACCAGGCCCCGAGAGGCGCCATGGCCTGCATCCTCGGCGGGGCTCAAGCGCCCAAGTCGAACAACCAGTTCAAGCAGTTCGCCCGCGAGCTCAACGCCGTGCTCCCGAGCACCGAGACCTCCAGGCCCCTCAAGTGGTCCCAGTACACCATCGCTTTCGACGCCAAGGACCACCCCAAGTCGACCAAGACTGTTGGGACACTCCCCCTGGTCTGCTCCCCCACCATCAACAACATCACCGTCTCCAAGACGCTCATTGATGTGGGAGCTGGCCTGAACGTCATCTCTGTCGAGACCTTCGAGACGCTTCAAGTGCCCTACGAGTGGCTTATGCCCTCCAGGCCGTTCACGGGCGTCACCAGTGGTTCTATCGAGCCTCTGGGACAAGTCCGCCTCGCGGTCACCTTTGGCACGCAGAAGAACTATCGCACGGAGCTGATCGACTTCGATGTCGCCCACATCGGCCTGCCGTACAACGCCATCCTCGGCTACCCCGCCCTCGCGAAGTTCATGGCCGTCACGCACCACGCCTACAACATGGTCAAGATCCCCGGCAGCGCTGGCACCATCGCCATCCATGGTCATATCCTGGACGCCACGCGCGCTGTCGAGAGCGCCTACAAGGCGGCCGCCATGGCGTTCCCGGCTGACGAGGACATGGAGCCTCTCGAGAGGCCCAAGAAGAAGAAACAAGTGTTCTCTCAGGAGCAAGCTGCCACGAAGAAGGTGTTGCTGGACACCACCAGCTCGGGGGCTGAAGGCTCGGGGGCTAGCGTCACCATAGGCGCTGCCCTGCCTCCCAAATAGGAAAGCGCGCTCGTCGCCTTCCTTCGGGCAAACTCTGACATGTTCGCATGGACTCCGTCAGATATGTCCGGCGTACCAAGGGAGGTGATCGAGCACCACTTAGCCGTGTGTCCAGACGCACGCCCCGTCAGGCAAAAAGCACGTAAGCAAGCCCCCGAGAAGCAAGCATTCATCGTCAAGGAAGTAGAGAAGCTCAAGGCGGCGAACGTCATCCGCGAAGTCGCGCACCCCACTTGGCTCTCCAACGGCGTGGTTGTTCCTAAACCCGCTGGAGGAGGCGACTCTGCATCGACTACACCGATGTCAACAAGGCCTGCCCCAAGGACCCATACCCCATGCCGAGGATAGACCAGATCGTGGACTCCACCGCTGGCTGTGACCTCCTCTGTTTTCTGGACGCCTTCTCTGGTTATCACCAGATCAAGATGGCTAAAGAGGACGAGGAGAAGACGGCATTCCTCACCCCTTGTGGTGTGTACTGCTACACATGCATGCCCTTCGGCCTGAAGAACGCTGGAGCCACCTTCCAGAGGCTCATGAGGATAGCCTTGGGGGCGTAGATGGGCAGAAACGCCGAGGCCTACGTCGATGATATCGTGGTCAAGTCTCGAGAGGGGGACACCCTCTTGAGGGACCTCGAGGAAACCTTCGCCAGCCTGAGAAAGGTGAACATCAAGCTGAACCCCGCCAAGTGCGTCTTCGGGGTCCCTTGAGGCAAGCTCCTCGGATTCCTCGTGTCCCACCGTGGCATAGAGGCAAATCCCGACAAGATCAAGGCCATAGAGCAAATGCAGCCTCCCCGCCGACTCAAGGATATGCAGCGCTTAGCGGGCTGCATGGCCAGCTTGGGTCGTTTCATCTCTAAATTTGGCGAGAGAGCCCTGCCATTTTTCAAGATCATGAAGAGATCGGGCACATTCAAGTGGACCCCTGAGGCGGACAAAGCCTTCGAGGACTTAAAGAAGTATCTGGCTAGCCCTCCAGTCTTGGTGGCCCCCAGGGCAGGCGAGCACCTGAAGCTGTACCTCTCAACCACCCCTCAGACCGCAAGCGCCGTCTTGGTGGTCGAGAGGGAAGAGCCTGTCCTCCCCAAGAAGAGCACTGCAACTCCAAGCCCAGAACCCCCCGACAAAGGCCCCGTCGAGGGAGCAGCCTCCACAGACCCACTGCCAGGCCCACCGCCTCAAGTCGAGCCTGCTCCCACCACTCCTGTCGGGACGCCTCCACAGGCGGATCTCGACAAGGGCCCTGAAGAGCCTCCACAGAGGGCTGACGCTGCGCCACCTCAGGCAACCCTCGTCGAGCACCCCATTTACTTCGTCAGCACAGTGCTGCGGGACGCTCGCGAGAGATATCCAATGCAGCAGAAGCTCCTCGTCGCGCTCCTCATCGCCTCCAGGAAGCTGAGACACTACTTCCAGGGCCACCCCATCACGGTGGTCACCGCCTTCCCCCTGGAGCAAATCCTGCGCAACCCCAACGCCACAGATCGCGTCGCAGGATGGAACATCGAGCTGCAGCCATTCAACTTGCGTTTCGACACCACGAGGGTCATAAAAGGAAGAGCGCTGGCCGATTTCGTCGCCGAATGGACCGACCCAAGCCCTGAGGAGCCTCGCGAGGCAGAAGCCGAGCCCTCGGGAGACACGGTGCCCAGCCACTGGACCATGCACTTCGACGGAGCCTTCGCTTGTCGCAATGGCGGAGCAGGCGTCGTCCTAACTTCGCCCAAGGGTGACAAGCTATACTACGCTGTCCAGCTGTGCTTCACGATCGACAAGATCTCCAACAACATCGCCGAATACGAAGGCCTCCTCGCGTCAAGCACCTACTCGTCAAAGGAGACTCTCAGCTGCTCGTCAACTTCTCCAACAAGAGCTACACGCCGAAAGACGACCACATGGCCGCATACCTCGAAGAGGTCCGCAAGCTCGAGAAGTACTTCAGGGGCATGGAGCTCATGCACATCCCGAGGAAAGAAAACCAAGAGGCTGACGACATCGCCAAGCGGGCCTCGCGAAGGCAACCCCAGCAGGCCGGTGTCTTTGAAGAGAGGCTCGCCAAGGCATCCATCAAGCAGCCTCGAGAGGCCACAGCCGCAAGCGCAGACGAAGCGCTCCCACCACCTCCTGAGTCTGGGGCGCCTGATTGCGGCCCCTGCACAGGGGAGCGCCTATTGCTGACGGCGATCCGCCAGGCCTCAGGCTGGATTGTCGAGCTCAAGGACTACTTGGTGAAAGGAATCCTCCCTGAAGAAGATGCTGACGCAGAGCGAATCGCTCGACAGGCGAAATCCTACTGCATCCTCGAGGGAAACCTCTACCGCAAGCGCCCAAATGGTATCGCGCTCAAGTGCGTCCCTCCTGAGGAAGGCCGAGAGCTGATCAAGGACATCCATAGCGGGGAGTGCGGCCACCACTCGTGTGCGCGCACCCTCGCAGGCAAGGTCTTCAGGAGCGGCTTCTACTGGCCTCAAGTGCTTCAAGATGCGGTCGCCATTGTGCAAACCTGCGACGCCTGCCAATTCCACGCCAAGCAAATTCATCAGCCGGCGCTGGGGCTTCAAACCATCCCGCTCTCCTGGCCGTTTGCGGTCTGGGGGCTGGACATCTTGGGCCCCTTCCCAAGGTCCCAGGGGGGCTACCGTTTCCTCTTCGTGGACATCGACAAATTCACCAAATGGACCGAAGTTGAGCCAGTACGCACCATACCAGCGGGGGCCGCGGTGAAATTCATCAGGAGCTTGGTCTGCCGCTTCGGCGTGCCCAACCGCATCATCACCGACAATGGCTCGCAATTCACCAGCGGCATCTTCCGAGCCTACTGCGATAAGCTTGGCGTCAAGGTCTGCTTCGCCTCGGTGGCTCACCCACGTAGCAACGGTCAAGCCGAGCGAGCAAACGCAGAGGTCCTCAAGGGCCTCAAGACCCGGAGCTTCAACATCCTCAAGGGCCACGGCAAGGGCTGGATCGACGAGCTCCCTTCGGTGCTCTGGTCCATACGCACAACTTCCTCAAGGCCTACAGGCGAAACGCCGTTCGCCCTGGTCTACGGAGCTGAGGCAGTCCTTCCTGCGGAAATCAAGCATGGATCACCACGGGTCCTTGCCTTCAATGAGGACACCCAAGAGGGCCTTCACAACGACGACCTGCTGTTCCTGGAGGGACTGCGCCGTCAGGCCGCCCTCAGGGCGGCGGGGGTACCAGCAAGACCTGCGACGCTACCACAGCCGCCATGTGCGCTCACGCACCCTTGAGGCGGGCGACCTCGTCCTCAGGCGAATCCTCTCCAGGGAAGGCCTCCACAAGCTCTCGCCGATGTGGGAAGGCCCCTACAGGGTCTCCCACGTCGCCAGGCCTGGCGCAGTACGCCTCGAGACCGAAGACGGCATCCCCGTCAAGAACCCGTGGAACATCGCGCATCTGCGCAAGTTTTACCCGTGATCATAGTCACGCCAGGCATTTTTTGTCTCTAGAGGGAAGCTCACGGCTTCACCTCCAAGCTTCTCAAAGCTTCTCCCGAGGCCCAGCCCTCCGAGCTCTCCTGCAAATGAGCCCCCGCAGGCCGCAGTGAACCTCTGCCACTAATGGGTGGTCCCCATGCCTCGACATGGAAGGAACGTTAGCTTGGCAAACCCAAGTGTAATGAACCGATTTTCGTTCCAAGTGAACTTTGCGCTCAGGCGCCATTTTCGTTCCTAAGTGAACTATGCGCTACGGCGCCGCTATGTAATATTTTGGTGGTGAGTTTTATTCCAGCATTATTTTCTTTGTTGAAAATGGGCACTTATATCTCTCCACATGCGCACCTCGCGAGCGGGGGCTGAGTACGGTGCCAGTGCCTCAAATGACACACCAGCAGCACTGCAAAACCCAAGGATCCGAGCTCTGGCTGGAGGGCAGGCCCTCACAAACACGCTATCTCTACAAAGGACCTTGGTACTCTCTCTCCTCGCAAGGAACGCCTGAGGGGACCTATAAGCGCGCATTAGTCCCTTGTACCGTGCACAAGCGTTTGGGTTTGCCCCTCTAACATCTACAGAGAACAAGCGTCTCTACAAGCCTGAGGAGGCAGCAGGGAAAACCCTTGAAGAGGACCTCCTCGCCAGGCTAAAAAACCTCTACAGGGCAAAAGCCTCGAGAAGCTAAGTCCTACACCTGTGACTCGAGAGCCTTTTCTCCCCAAGCGCACGTTTGTCCCTCGAGCGATTTCGTTCTCCCTTGTGCTTCATGGGCTACTCGCACGTCAAAGGGGGGCACTTGAGCATCGCGACTCAGGGCTCTTACCTCTCCAAGCCTTAAACTCCCCCCGGCCTTGCTGAGTCATTGCTCTAGCATACCGCAGCGGCGGAGTCATAGCGCGAAGAGATGGGTCCTAACGACGCAGAGAAAACATAGACATGAAAACAAGGCAGAAAAGGCCTCTCGAGGGGCAAACAAGTTAACACAAATAAGCTTAAGGAGTATATTACATGCCCAAAATATGAAGTGTCTGAATATAAAAACTGTCTCAGATACAAGCGCTCAAAGGCGCGATAATCAAGGCTCAGGCGGAGTCCGCGCCAGCACGCTCCTCCTCCTCAGCGCCTTCCTCCTCGGCAGGGGCAGCCTCCTCCTCGCTGTCCTCCGCAGCCACCTCCGCACGCTTGAAGCGGTTGCAGAAGGCCTCGACTTGCTCGCGGAGGGAGTTGGAGACCCGCAAGGCCTCCCCGGCCGGGCGCGCCTCGGTCACCGTGGAGAGGTCGAAGCCGGGCGAGAGGATCCGGAGGTTGGTGAAGATGCGGTCGACAACCACCTCCAGAAGCTGGCGGCTCTCGACCTCAATCACCTCGCGGAGATCGGCGACGGGGCTCTCGAGGGCCGTGAAGAGCTGGTCGAAGTAGACCAGGTACATGGCAGCGTCGCCACGACCGCGAGCCTCAGTGAGCGGAGCCTCCGCGCCAAGCTGAGCTGCAAGCTCATTGCCTCTGGCCACCAGCGCCTGGAACATGCGCTCCCGCTGCTTCGTGAGCACGCGAGCCGCCTGCGCGGTGTCCACGGCTTCCGTCACCTGCTTGGCCGCCGAGCCCGCCTGCCCCTCCACGTCCTTGACGAGGGCGTCCAGCTCCAGGACAGCCGCCCTGCGACCCTCCTCAGCCTGGCGATAGGCATCCTTGGCGCGCTGGGGGCGGACCTCGAGCTTGGAGTTGGCTTTCTCAAGCTCCGCGATCCGCTTGGCATCAGCGGTGTGCTTGGCCTTGAAGCGGTCCTCCTGCTTCTTGGCCTTGTCGCGGTACTCCTTGGAGGTGGTCCGCCTGAACTCCTTCTCGCGCTCCGCGAGGGCCGCCTCCGCCTCCTGCTTCTTCTCGGCAAACCGCTGCTGGAAGCGCTCCAGGGTTTGCTGTGGGGACCCCGGACTAGCTGTCCGAAATACCCGATTATGTTTAACACAACGATCCCATGATCAGTCTGTCGTTGCACATAATCCGAACTGAATACCAAAGTTTACATCCATTCAATACCGGAATAAGTCTTACATAACAGGTCATATAGACCAAGTCTTACACAGGTGCCTTCTAGGGCCAAATCAACATAAGCAGCGGAACTTAAACGTAGTAGACATCCAAAAGCTAACGATGACCCGACAGGCAGTCGACTTGAGAAGATCCTTAGTTGGCGTAGATGTCGCCATACTCCTCCTGGGCGTAATACTCCTCCAGGTCTGGCTACGATAATAGCCAGAGGCAAGCTAGTATGAGTACATTGGAATGTACTCGCAAACTACTCCAACATGAGTGCACTAGTCTCATTTTTAGTTTCACACTTTTATTTATTTGAAACTTCTCCGTATCTTTGTTGAAAAAGGTAAGGAGATTATAACTACTCTTAAATGTCTCAATTTTATTAGTTTTCTCCAAAAACTCCTCCTTTTTCCGACCATAAACCATCATGGTATTTAACCTCCAACTACCTCATACCGATCCGTTGGTATAGGTGTATGGAACGTTCTCCTTTTCTTTTTAGAACTCAAAACTTTTTCCAAAACTTGCACATGGTCAAAGTAGGGCCTCCCAACTGTCCATATCCGAGGACTCGGCTATTCGAATAGTTTTAACCCTCTGCAGAGGTAGCACGCTTTTCCCACACTCATCTGATAACTCATCGTGTCAGCCACGTCTCGCCATACCAGGTGTATGCGAAGTTGAGTCACCGACCCTAGTCTGTCCTTTGCTCATGCTAGTATAGGATCCTGCCCCTATGAACCATTCCATCAACACTTAACCCAGCCCGTTGGAATCTAAGTGTGAGGACTCATAGGTTTTATCTGGCGGTGTATAGGGGACATCCTTCTATCCTCCTCCTTATCTACTCAAAGAGTTTGAGCGAGGACCCAGGTCAGGGGTAGGTCTCCAACCATCCCTCATGCATAACAGAGTCATCTCCGTTGATGCAGTGTCCCGTACTAATATGAGCAAACTATATGACTAAGCCCTTTCCCATATGTGGGTAAATGTGGTCGCACAGAGTATCGGCTGATTGACGTAAGTACTAAGACACAATGTGCTTTTCTCAAAACCACCTTTCTTCACTTACTTCAACACCACATCTTGGTGCTCTATATCCACACAAATTTTCAAAGGAGTTTTGAATAAATCAACTCTTGGTTTTTCCCATCCTATAGTTTTAGCATATAATCCTACATAGGGTGGCAAAATAATCTCTATATACTTTTGAAAAAAAGGATTTTTATAAACCTTTGCTTTTGAAAAAGGACTTTGTAATTCTAGATGCATAAGTTATGTGCAAGCTCAGAGAGTAGCTTGCCTTGCTCAACAAAGTGGTCTTGGTCTTGGTCTTCAGGTTCCACAAATCCTTCCTCCTCGATGTGCTCGACAACGTTCTCGTCTAATACACAATCAAGCAAATACAAACAATCACTAGCCTATTCAATCAATCATCACAGCAATACACTCTTAGAGGTTCTAATTAACCATTTCACACATCAAGCAACACTATGTGGTTTCAATTTAATTGAATTTGTCACTATTCAAATATACCTTAATTTGGGCAGAAATTAGTCACACATGTTTAATTGCATAGTTTGAGTTCTGTTGGTCACAAAAATACAAACCAAAATTCTACAGAGAGCTACTGATATGTATAAGATGACCTAATTGGATTTGGGTCATTTGGAATTACCAAACTCCCTACACAATGTGTTTAATCCAGAAGCTAAATAATCAAGTTTTGGCTATTAACTAAATTATGTTAATCTAAAAATTAAACCCTTTTAGGATTGACTAACCATGGCTAAATGTGATCCAATAAAATTAGTTTCAGCTAATTTGGATTAACAGAGTATCAGAAACAAACAAGTTTAGAATTTAAACCTTTTATGGTATTTTGAATAATGTATTTTTATTATTCACCAAAATGGAGTGAAACCAATTGGGTTGGATAGATAATTTCATAACCTATCCAGAACAGTTTGATTTGTTCCATTTGGAGTTGTAAATCTAAAGTTATGAATTTTCTAAAATTGAGTTCAGTACTGGTTTTTGAATTAAATCTAAATTCGAATAAATAACCCAGAGTGGATAATGTTGAAAACCCTGACGGGTGGGGCCTACTGGACAGTGACTCAGTGTACGCGCGCGGGGTTTCATTTAAATCTGACGTGCGGGGCCCGCACGTCAGCGCCTAATCGCGCGAAGCGGTAAGTTGCCGTTGGATCTAGATCCAACGGCCGTGAGCGAGCGCACCGGCGGCGACCCAAAATCGGGCGGCGCCGTGGCTCCGGCGACGGCGAGGTGGACGGTATGCTCACCTCGTTGCTCGGGGGAGTGCGGAGAGGCTGCAGGAGGGGCGCGGAGGCTCGGGGAAGCTCGTGGGCGTGGAGGCGAGGCTCGGGGAAGCTCCTGGCGGTGACGGCGTCGAGCTCCTTCCTCCGCGGCGGGCACGAACTCCGGCGAGCGATCGGCGGCGCTCCTGGGCACGGACCAGAGGGAAAAAGGGCGTGGGTGAGAGAGGGGAACAAGGGGAAGCGAGGGGAGGCAGCGGGGAGTGAAGGGGATGGGTGCCGTGGCCTGGCCGCGGTCGTCGTCTACCTCGGGCACGGCGGGCTTGAGGAGACCACGGCGGCCTGAGGCCTTGCTGCCCTGGCCTGGGCTCCCTAGCGGCGCACGAGAGAGTGGAGAGTGAGGGGAGGGCAGTGGTGAGCGGTGTGGAGAAACGGTGGAGCACGGGGGGTCTTTTATAGCGGCCGGGCGGCGCACGGTGGACGCGGTGCAGAGGGCACCCGCGGTCGTGCGAGCTCGCCGTAGGCCGGTGGAGGGGTGCGGCTACGCTGCGGGGTGCTCGGGGGACCGTTTGGGCAAGGTGAGGTGGCGTGGCGCGCACAGGCGAGGTCGTCGGGGGGGTCCAGGGCGTGGAGCGCGTCCGGGCGGCGCACGGCGTGCGCGGCGTGTCGCGGACACGGCGTGTTCGGGCGGCTGCTGGCGCATGCTGCTGCTGTGCGAGGGAACCAGGAGGTGAGGGAGTGAAGGGGAGGCACAGCGCGGCCAGCACGGCGCGGCGTCGTCGCGGCCACAGTGCCGACCACGGCGACGTGCGCGCGGCCGTGCTGTCGCCAGCTCCTCCACGGCGACTCCGGCCACCATTTGGCTCGATCTCGGGTGCGGCGTGATCGTGGTGATTAGGAGCGTGCAAAGGAGGCCTCAATTCGGCAAATGATCAACGCTTATCACGAATTGATCCAAGGTTTGGTTCGGGTTTGGGAAGAACACACGATGCACAGAAGGTGTTTGCTGGAATTCCTGAACCAAAACAGTACACCTTTTTGGTATTTTATTTTTATACTTTGCTTATTCCATTTGTGTCCAAACTTAGGATATAGTTTGATTATATTAGTGGCAAGTGTCTCAAGGTCCATTTGGAATATTTTGAATATTTCAAATAAAGAATTTATAATTTGGATTTAAGTGGTTTGAATTTGTATTTGAAAGAGAATAACTTGGGGGAATCAAATAGTAGGGTTTAGGATATTCCCTACTGATTTTGGTTTTGAAAAATAAAGTAGGTTACTTATTTTGGAGAATATGGTGACATGTGTCACATGGTTTTCTAGTTTTGGAAATGTTGTTTTGTTTATTTTCTATTCTTCAATTTTGCAATTAGAATTAGAATCCAACAATCTTGCAAGCAAAGCATAACAAACAATAATATTGAAACAAACATATACCAATGTATAAGAAAAGTTTTTGTTGGCCCACATTTTTGTATTAATAATTTATATTAATATTTGGGATGTTACAAATCCTCCCCCCCTTAAAATAAATCTCGTCCCGAGATTTGCTAGGTCTGGGTACTAAAGAGGTTCGGGAATTCACTTCTAAGATAGTCCTCACGTTCCCACGTGGCTTCATCTTCAGAGTGGTTAGTCCACTGGACCTTGTAGAACTTGATCGCTCGCCTGCGGGTGAGACGAACATCTTCGTCGAGAATCTTGATGGGTCTCTCACGGTAAGTCAGATCTTGATTCAGGTCGATGGAATGGTGGTCGATATTTTTGAAAACATCTGGTTGGTCAGGAACTTCAAGGCATTTCCGGAGCAAGGAAATGTGGAAGACATCGTGATAATCCACTAACTCCGGGGGCAGCTCAAGTTGATAAGACACTTCTCCTCGACGGGCAAGGATCTTAAAAGGTCCAATATACCTTGGTGCTAACTTTCCTTTGATATGGAATCGCTGCATTCCTTTAAGAGGTGTCACTCGGAGATAGACATAATCTCCGACCTTGAAAGTGACCTCACGACGCTTGTGATCAGCGTAACTCTTCTGACGAGATTGTGCAGTTTTAAGACGCTCGCGGATCAGTCGGACTTGCTCTTCAGCCTCACGGAGGGTATCTGGTCCAAACAGTTTGCCTTCTCCGGTGTCGGACCAATTCAGAGGTGTACGACACTTCTTGCCGTAAAGGGCTTCAAAGGGGGCCATTTGCAGACTAGACTGGTAACTATTGTTGTAGGAGAACTCTGCAAATGGAAGACAATCTTCCCACTTGGATCCATAGGATAAAACACACGCGCGAAGCATGTCCTCTAATATCTGGTTTACTCTCTCAGTTTGGCCTCCGGTCTGGGGATGATAAGCTGTGCTAAATGCTAACTTGGTTCCGAGGGCTTCGTGTAGGGCTTTCCAGAACCTTGAGGTGAATTGTGTGCCTCTATCCGATACAATCCTCTTAGGCACACCATGCAGGCTTACTATTCTGGAAATATACAGGTCTGCTAACTGATTTCCCCGATAGGTGGTATTGACGGGAACAAAATGGGCAACCTTGGTCAGTCTATCAACTATGACCCAAATTGAGTCATGGCCTCGGTTGGATCTTGGAAGTCCGGTGATAAAATCCATTCCGATCTCATCCCACTTCCACTCGGGAATTTGCAGGGGTTGCAGCAATCCAGCGGGTCGCTGATGTTCAGCCTTGACTCGCTGACAGATATCACACTTGGCTACAAAAACACCAATCTCTCGCTTCATTCCGTGCCACCAAAATCTCTCACGGAGGTCTTGATACATTTTGGTTCCGCCAGGGTGGATTGAATAGGGGGTCTCATGGGCTTCCTTTAGGATTAACTCCTTAAGTTCCGTGACATTAGGGACACAGATACGACCCTTGAATCTTACCACTCCTTCAGCATCCTCGGTAAAACCAGGCGCTTTACCGAGAGAAACCTTCTTCTTGATTCCTTCTATGCTCTCATGACCTTTCTGGGCTTCCTTGATTTGGTCCATCAAGGTTGGGGTTAACTCTAAGTTGGCAAGATATCCATGGCTAACAAGCTCTAGTCCAAAATCTTTGAACTCTCTAAACAGGGCCGGTTGTTCTGTTTGGATCAGGGCATTCAGGTTGCAGGGTTTGCGACTAAGGGCATCGGCAACTACATTAGCCTTCCCTGGGTGTTAATGGATACCGATATCATAATCCTTGATTAATTCCATCCACCTTCTCTGTCGCAGATTCAACTCCCTCTGGGTGAAGATATACTTCAAACTCTTGTGATCCGTATAGATCTCGCAACGATGTCCCGCAAGATAGGAGCGCCACGTTTTCAGAGCAAGAACAACGGCGGCTAACTCCAGGTCATGGGTTGGGTAGTTCTCTTCATGCGGTCGCAACTGCCGAGACAGATACGACACCACCTTGCCTTCTTGCATCAGAACGCAACCAAGTCCGAGGCGTGATGCATCGCAGTACACGTCGAAACTCTTGGTAACGTCTGGCATGATCAGGACAGGGGTTGAGGTCAATCTCTTCTTCAATTCCTGGAAACTCTCTTCACACTTCTGAGTCCATTCAAACTTCTTGTCCTTTTTCAGCAGTTGGGTCAGGGGCTTAGCTATGCTGGAGAATCCTTCAACGAACTTGCGGTAGTAACCCGCTAGTCCGAGAAAGCTTCGGATTTCAGTCACACTGGTTGGGGCTTCCCAGTTCACAATGGCTTGGATCTTCTCTGGGTCAACAGAAATTCCTCCCGCAGACACCACATGTCCGAGAAATGCTACTTTACTTAGCCAAAACTCACACTTGCTAAACTTGGCATACAACTGGTGTTCTCGGAGGGTTGCTAAAACTAGACGCAGGTGTTCAGCATGCTCTTCTTCGGTTTTGGAGTAAATAAGGATGTCATCGAGGAAAACTACCACGAACTTGTCAAGATAATCCATGAAGATCTTGTTCATGAGATTCATAAAATAGGCTGGGGCATTGGTCAGACCAAAGGACATTACGGTGTACTCAAATAAACCGTAGCGGGTGGTGAAGGCAGTCTTGGGAATGTCTGTCTCTCGGATTTTTAACTGATGATATCCTGACCGAAGATCGATCTTGGAAAAGACTCGGGCTCCGTTCATTTGATCGAACAGATCCTCGATCTTTGGAAGGGGATACTTGTTCTTAATGGTCACATCATTTAGCTTGCGATAATCCACACACAGGCGTGTGGTACCGTCCCTCTTATCCACAAAAATAATGGGTGATCCCCAGGGTGAAGCACTTGGGCGAATAAGTCCTTTGCTGAGCATATCTGCTAACTGCTTCTTCAACTCAACCAATTCTTCCGGATTCATCCGATAAGGCCTCTGGGATATAGGGGCTGTTCCGGGGATAAGTTCAATGATGAACTCAATATCCCGGTCTGGCGGCATACCAGGCAATTCTTCAGGGAAAACATCTCGGAACAAGTGAACAACACGGATCTCATCTAGGGTGGGTCGAGCTATGCTCTCATGGCATCCTGGTCGGGGTCGACTGGTTTCCGACACATACTCCACTTCTACTTCTTTGTCGGTGATGAGGGATATAGCTCTTCTGGCGCAGTCAATTCGACCACGGTACTTGGCTAGCCAATTCATACCCAGTATGACATCTATTCCTTGGGTTCCTAGAATGATTAAGTCGACTAGGAACTTTTCCCCCTTGATTTCAAGGGAAATGTCCGGGCAATACGACTTGGTATCTATGGTGGATTCTGGGATTTGGATGACCATGGGTTTGGGTAGGAGGTTTCCGACTAAACCTCCCTTAGCAACAAATTCTTGGGTAACAAAAGAATGGGTAGCACCGGAATCAAACAGAACAGTTGCAGGTACTGAGTTGACAAGGAACGTACCCAGCACAACATCTGGCGCATCCATGGCCTCTTCAGCAGTGATGTGGTGCAGACGTCCTTTGGCAACAGCAACATTTCCGCGAGGTGCGGGATTCTTGCCGTTCCCATTACGGCCTTGCCATTGTTCGGTACTGGTGCATCGGGGCGTGGACCATTCTTCTTAGGATTGGGGCATTCTTTGGAGTAGTGACCCTTGGTGCCGCAATTATAGCAGACAACATTGGTGTTGCGGTTGAAGTTGTTGGGGTTCCCTCCGGGGCGAGTAGGGTTGTTGGGGCGGTGGAAGCTGTTTGGGTTGCTGGTGGTGTTTGGGTTTGGGTTGTTGGGACGAGTAGGGAAATTGGAGCGGGTAGGTTGTGGTGGTCGATATGCTGGTTTCGGGGTTGGTGGAAAGGTGCGAGGCTTCTGACTGCTCGACCCTTCCTTGGCCATCATCCTTCTCTTGCGACTCTCGAACATAGTCTTGCGTTTGGTCTCCAATTGAATAGCCTTGTCCACCAGTGACTCCAGATCCAGGAAGTCGTGGATCACCAGGGCACACTGCAGTTCATCATGGAGCCCATCCATGAAACGTTCCATTCTTTTCCTCTCGGTGTCAGTATCATCAGGAGCGTACCGAGATAAGTCAGTGAACTCATCCAGGTATCCGACCACATCTTTACTTCCTTGCCGCAACTTGCGGAATTCATCCTTCTTCCTTTCAATGAGTCCACCGGGGATGTGTTTCTTGCGGAACTTCTCCTGGAATTCTGCCCAGCCGATAGCATGACCGGCTTGCTGGAGAGCCTTGGTAGCTTCCCACCAAGACCGTGCAGGTCCAGCAAGGTAGTGGGTTGCATAAAGCACCTTCTCAGGTTCTCCCACGGCAGCAACCTCCAGGTTGTTGTTAATGGTGCGAAGCCAATCATCGGCCTCTAGTGGGTGGAGTCCCTTGGAATAGGTGGGTGGGTTGGTCTTCTGAAAGTCATTCAAAGTGGATCGCTGATTTCCTTCACCATTGCCATTGCCATTGCCATTGCCATTGCCATTGTGGTGGTTGTTGTTGTTGTTGTTGTTGTGTGCGGCAGCGATCTGCTGCAGGGCAGCGATATGAGCTTGACGCTCTGCCCGAGCAGCTTGGCGTTCCTCCATGATAAGCGCAAGAAGTTGGGCGGTGGTTGGTTCCGGTGGGGGTGGTGGTCCTCCATCCGGGTTGGAGCGACGAGTGTCCACCATCCTGAAGAACACCGGGTATAAGGGCAAGGCAACAGGGTCTGATTAAGGGGGTAAAGGTTGGTTTCGCATAGTGGTGGATTCCTTAAGGATTATGTGAAAGATATTTTTCATAAATTAACAAGACTAGCACATTGGTATAGCATAAGCATCACATCAAAGGGTTCATCACATCAAGCTTACATCCTTGCCTTTTAGCTAAGGCACATGGTACAAGTTCTCCAAAAGAACTACTACTCCTACTAGTTTAGCGATAGGGGGTGATCCTAATCCTGCGGTAGTACTCAAGTCACTCGCCTACTGAGGTGGAACCCCAGGCTCTGCGGCGTCAGCGTCAGACAGGTAGGGTGGCTCCTCTGGGTCCTCCTCCTCGTCATCAAGCTCCTGCTCGTCCTCCTCCTGCTCATAGTCCATCTCCTCCAGGTAGTCATCATCGTCACTGAGGAAAGCGTTGTTCTCCTTGCGGAGATCCTCGCCCTCCTCCTCCATCTCATCGGTACGGAGCTCCAAATCATCGATCAGCTCGTCCTGCTCTGCCACCTTCTTGCGGAGCTTCGCTATGGTCTTCTTCAACTGGGCCCTCTTCTTGAGAAGAGCGACCTTCTCCTCCTTCAGCTGTGCCTCACTCTCGCGACTCTCCTTGAGCGAGAGGCGCTCAAAGTGAGACCGAAGTCTAGCGCACCTCAAGTCCTCCTGGGTGCGAAAGAGCATAATCTCCATGTCCAAGATATACTCTCCGAACGTCGGGTGTAGAGGGGACTGAATAGGGTGTCCGTCGACGGTGCGCCTCCCGTAGAACTGGAAACGAGAGTTCACCAACTCCGCCTTGTGCTCCTCACAAAGCCGGGATAGCATCCGCTCCATGGAACGACACAGTCCGTCGTCCCAGTGGACGTCCATGGTGGTAAAGATGAGTGTCCTGGATCCGGGGGACTTGATGTTCCCGCGAACAGATGCCTCGACCAACCAAGACAGGTTCCCGTTGCCGGGAGTGTCCACCTGGGCTCCCTTAAACTCAGGAGTGGGACGACCTAACAGCTTGGTCAACTCGAACAGGTCCTTCTCGAACATCAACGTGCCGTCCTTCTCGAGCTGAACAAACTCGGTGAAGTGGAGTGCCATCTACAATTTTAAGTCAAGTTTTTAAGTTAGTGAGATGACAAGTGTATCAAAATTTTAAATGTAGTGAGGCAGCAAGTGAGCAAAATTTTAAGTTTAATAGAGTGACGAGCGTGCAAAATTTTTAAGTTTAATAAGGGAAAACTTAATATTTAGTAAGGGTAGAATTTTGCAGAAGTGAGAGGATTAGAGATAAGCACTTTTCGAAAATACTTCATTCCTTCATCCTTTTCGAATTTAACTTTTGTAACTCCTACCTAGCGACCATGCTAAACTAAGGTTTCTAAAGTCGAGATGGCTCTGATACCAGGTCTGTGGGGACCCCGGACTAGCTGTCCGAAATACCCGATTATGTTTAACACAACGATCCCATGATCAGTCTGTCGTTGCACATAATCCGAACTGAATACCAAAGTTTACATCCATTCAATACCGGAATAAGTCTTACATAACAGGTCATATAGACCAAGTCTTACACAGGTGCCTTCTAGGGCCAAATCAACATAAGCAGCGGAACTTAAACGTAGTAGACATCCAAAAGCTAACGATGACCCGACAGGCAGTCGACTTGAGAAGATCCTTAGTTGGCGTAGATGTCGCCATACTCCTCCTGGGCGTAATACTCCTCCAGGTCTGGCTACGATAATAGCCAGAGGCAAGCTAGTATGAGTACATTGGAATGTACTCGCAAACTACTCCAACATGAGTGCACTAGTCTCATTTTTAGTTTCACACTTTTATTTATTTGAAACTTCTCCGTATCTTTGTTGAAAAAGGTAAGGAGATTATAACTACTCTTAAATGTCTCAATTTTATTAGTTTTCTCCAAAAACTCCTCCTTTTTCCGACCATAAACCATCATGGTATTTAACCTCCAACTACCTCATACCGATCCGTTGGTATAGGTGTATGGAACGTTCTCCTTTTCTTTTTAGAACTCAAAACTTTTTCCAAAACTTGCACATGGTCAAAGTAGGGCCTCCCAACTGTCCATATCCGAGGACTCGGCTATTCGAATAGTTTTAACCCTCTGCAGAGGTAGCACGCTTTTCCCACACTCATCTGATAACTCATCGTGTCAGCCACGTCTCGCCATACCAGGTGTATGCGAAGTTGAGTCACCGACCCTAGTCTGTCCTTTGCTCATGCTAGTATAGGATCCTGCCCCTATGAACCATTCCATCAACACTTAACCCAGCCCGTTGGAATCTAAGTGTGAGGACTCATAGGTTTTATCTGGCGGTGTATAGGGGACATCCTTCTATCCTCCTCCTTATCTACTCAAAGAGTTTGAGCGAGGACCCAGGTCAGGGGTAGGTCTCCAACCATCCCTCATGCATAACAGAGTCATCTCCGTTGATGCAGTGTCCCGTACTAATATGAGCAAACTATATGACTAAGCCCTTTCCCATATGTGGGTAAATGTGGTCGCACAGAGTATCGGCTGATTGACGTAAGTACTAAGACACAATGTGCTTTTCTCAAAACCACCTTTCTTCACTTACTTCAACACCACATCTTGGTGCTCTATATCCACACAAATTTTCAAAGGAGTTTTGAATAAATCAACTCTTGGTTTTTCCCATCCTATAGTTTTAGCATATAATCCTACATAGGGTGGCAAAATAATCTCTATATACTTTTGAAAAAAAGGATTTTTATAAACCTTTGCTTTTGAAAAAGGACTTTGTAATTCTAGATGCATAAGTTATGTGCAAGCTCAGAGAGTAGCTTGCCTTGCTCAACAAAGTGGTCTTGGTCTTGGTCTTCAGGTTCCACAAATCCTTCCTCCTCGATGTGCTCGACAACGTTCTCGTCTAATACACAATCAAGCAAATACAAACAATCACTAGCCTATTCAATCAATCATCACAGCAATACACTCTTAGAGGTTCTAATTAACCATTTCACACATCAAGCAACACTATGTGGTTTCAATTTAATTGAATTTGTCACTATTCAAATATACCTTAATTTGGGCAGAAATTAGTCACACATGTTTAATTGCATAGTTTGAGTTCTGTTGGTCACAAAAATACAAACCAAAATTCTACAGAGAGCTACTGATATGTATAAGATGACCTAATTGGATTTGGGTCATTTGGAATTACCAAACTCCCTACACAATGTGTTTAATCCAGAAGCTAAATAATCAAGTTTTGGCTATTAACTAAATTATGTTAATCTAAAAATTAAACCCTTTTAGGATTGACTAACCATGGCTAAATGTGATCCAATAAAATTAGTTTCAGCTAATTTGGATTAACAGAGTATCAGAAACAAACAAGTTTAGAATTTAAACCTTTTATGGTATTTTGAATAATGTATTTTTATTATTCACCAAAATGGAGTGAAACCAATTGGGTTGGATAGATAATTTCATAACCTATCCAGAACAGTTTGATTTGTTCCATTTGGAGTTGTAAATCTAAAGTTATGAATTTTCTAAAATTGAGTTCAGTACTGGTTTTTGAATTAAATCTAAATTCGAATAAATAACCCAGAGTGGATAATGTTGAAAACCCTGACGGGTGGGGCCTACTGGACAGTGACTCAGTGTACGCGCGCGGGGTTTCATTTAAATCTGACGTGCGGGGCCCGCACGTCAGCGCCTAATCGCGCGAAGCGGTAAGTTGCCGTTGGATCTAGATCCAACGGCCGTGAGCGAGCGCACCGGCGGCGACCCAAAATCGGGCGGCGCCGTGGCTCCGGCGACGGCGAGGTGGACGGTATGCTCACCTCGTTGCTCGGGGGAGTGCGGAGAGGCTGCAGGAGGGGCGCGGAGGCTCGGGGAAGCTCGTGGGCGTGGAGGCGAGGCTCGGGGAAGCTCCTGGCGGTGACGGCGTCGAGCTCCTTCCTCCGCGGCGGGCACGAACTCCGGCGAGCGATCGGCGGCGCTCCTGGGCACGGACCAGAGGGAAAAAGGGCGTGGGTGAGAGAGGGGAACAAGGGGAAGCGAGGGGAGGCAGCGGGGAGTGAAGGGGATGGGTGCCGTGGCCTGGCCGCGGTCGTCGTCTACCTCGGGCACGGCGGGCTTGAGGAGACCACGGCGGCCTGAGGCCTTGCTGCCCTGGCCTGGGCTCCCTAGCGGCGCACGAGAGAGTGGAGAGTGAGGGGAGGGCAGTGGTGAGCGGTGTGGAGAAACGGTGGAGCACGGGGGGTCTTTTATAGCGGCCGGGCGGCGCACGGTGGACGCGGTGCAGAGGGCACCCGCGGTCGTGCGAGCTCGCCGTAGGCCGGTGGAGGGGTGCGGCTACGCTGCGGGGTGCTCGGGGGACCGTTTGGGCAAGGTGAGGTGGCGTGGCGCGCACAGGCGAGGTCGTCGGGGGGGTCCAGGGCGTGGAGCGCGTCCGGGCGGCGCACGGCGTGCGCGGCGTGTCGCGGACACGGCGTGTTCGGGCGGCTGCTGGCGCATGCTGCTGCTGTGCGAGGGAACCAGGAGGTGAGGGAGTGAAGGGGAGGCACAGCGCGGCCAGCACGGCGCGGCGTCGTCGCGGCCACAGTGCCGACCACGGCGACGTGCGCGCGGCCGTGCTGTCGCCAGCTCCTCCACGGCGACTCCGGCCACCATTTGGCTCGATCTCGGGTGCGGCGTGATCGTGGTGATTAGGAGCGTGCAAAGGAGGCCTCAATTCGGCAAATGATCAACGCTTATCACGAATTGATCCAAGGTTTGGTTCGGGTTTGGGAAGAACACACGATGCACAGAAGGTGTTTGCTGGAATTCCTGAACCAAAACAGTACACCTTTTTGGTATTTTATTTTTATACTTTGCTTATTCCATTTGTGTCCAAACTTAGGATATAGTTTGATTATATTAGTGGCAAGTGTCTCAAGGTCCATTTGGAATATTTTGAATATTTCAAATAAAGAATTTATAATTTGGATTTAAGTGGTTTGAATTTGTATTTGAAAGAGAATAACTTGGGGGAATCAAATAGTAGGGTTTAGGATATTCCCTACTGATTTTGGTTTTGAAAAATAAAGTAGGTTACTTATTTTGGAGAATATGGTGACATGTGTCACATGGTTTTCTAGTTTTGGAAATGTTGTTTTGTTTATTTTCTATTCTTCAATTTTGCAATTAGAATTAGAATCCAACAATCTTGCAAGCAAAGCATAACAAACAATAATCATGAAACAAACATATACCAATGTATAAGAAAAGTTTTTGTTGGCCCACATTTTTGTATTAATAATTTATATTAATATTTGGGATGTTACATTTGCTTCTGGGCGGTGACGCTCTCGTCATGCCTCTGGAGCGCCTGAGCCAGGTCTCCCTCGCGCGCCTCGAGCTCTTCGCGCTTAGTGGCTAGCTCGGCCTCTGCCTGGAGCCGCTGCTCGTCACGCTGCTCCACGTCCTTCTCCCTGGAGGCCAGCTGTCGCTCGCGCTCGGCCAGGCTCTTGCGATCCTCCTCCAGAGTCTCCTGCGCGGCCCGGTGGGCGGAGAGGAGCTGGGACTCCAGCTGGGACACCTCGCGGCGTTTCTGCGCCAGCGAGCCCTCCATAGCCTCGCGCTCGGCCTTTACCTCCGCGAGGAGATCGGCGGCCGCGTCGCGCGCGTCCTGGAGGGGGGCAAGGAGCTCGTCTGCGTCGCGGGCGGCCCCCTCCAGGACCTCCTTGGCAAAGCGGATGGCCTCCTCGCGTGCAGCCTGGAGGGCCAGATCCTCCTGGCGGCGGGCCTCAACAGCGGCATGGAAGCGCCTCCAAGCCTCCGCAAGCTCGCCGCGTTGCTGGGCGAGCTGGGCATCCTCGAATGCGAGCTGCGCCTCCAGCCCCTCCAGGGACTCCCTCACCAAGCGGAAGGCCACCTCACGGTGCCCCTTGCTCCAGTCCCAGCTACTAAGGACCAGGCCGCGTTGCGTGGAAGGCCCGGCCCCGGCGTCAAACCTGGAGAACGAGGCCTCTGGGCGTGCCTGGGGGCTAGGTTGCTCCCCGTCCTTTGCCGCGCCCAGGCTGGTCTCGCCGCTCTCGTCGCCCTGTCGCGTCGCCTCTTGCGCCTCGCCCCCCGCTGCGGGGCGTGGCGGAGACGAAGGAGCTCCCCCTGCAGAGGCGCCCGCGCTTGGCGGGCCCTGGTCTGTCCCGGCCTCTGGCTGCGCGAGAGGCGTGGCTGAGCGCGGTGGCGTAGCCTCGCGAGCCGGAGTCGGCTCACGCGGCGGCGTAGCCGCGCGAGGCGGGGTAGGAGCTCGAGGAGGGCTGGCCGCCCGCTCCTCCTGCGCCTCCATCACCAACGGCTCGGGGGGCGGTGCAGCGGCTTCCGCTTGAGGCGCTGCCGCCCCCGCCAGAGGCTCAGCTACCTCCGCTTGAGGCGCCTCTTCGGTTGGGCCTGAGAAGGCCGTCTCCACAGGCCTCGCGGCCTCTTCAGCCACGGCCTCTGCCGCGGTTCCCTTCACCTCCGCTGCCTTGCGAAGCCTACGGTGCTTCGCGGGCACAAGGTCGCTGGCAAGAATCAGGGGGTGATTATCAGAATCATGAAAAGAAGAGTACAATAATCAAGCAATCAGCAGTTAAAGGTACTTACCCGGACTCCTTGGCGCCGGTGTCGACCCACGCCAAGCCTGGCGAGCGCCAGGAGGGCTTGGCCTTAGCACCTGACCCCTCCGGAGGCGCCTCGGCTTTCCTCTTGGAAGGGACGTCGGAGGGCCTCGCGCCAGGCCTGTCGCTGGCCGCCTTGGACCGGGGCTCGCGACGCCCTAGCAAGGCCTCCTCGTCAGAGGCCTCCTCCTCGGCCCCCTCCTCCTCCGCACGGCGCGCGGGCGCCACCACGAAGGTGTCTTCATCATCGCCTGACGAGATGTCGCAAATCTCGCCAGCAAGGGGCCCGGCCCTCGAAGAGGACTCCTCCCCCACCGCGGCCTCCTCCTCGCCCTGCCCAGCTCCTGAGGCAGAGGGCGTCTCTGCTCCCTCCGCCTCATGCACCACCGGCACAGGCACCATCTTCCCTAAGGGCCTGACGGGGTGTAAGGAGGCATCCCCGCCAGAATGGCCAGGCGCTCGGTCATGTGGCACTGGTGCAGAGGCCGGAGCGTGATCGGGAGTTCGTCCATGGCGGGCACCGCTGGGTTGATGAAGAGCGCAGACAGGACGTTGTCGACCGCGTCCTTGTCGTTGTCCTCGCGGTGGAGCCGCATCTTGTCCTGGGGGCCGGAGTACATCCACAATTGCACCGAGTGCGCCTGGAGAGGAGCAATGCGGCGCGTCACGAAGTCCGCGACGATGATCTGCCCCGTGAGGCCTTCCTCCCGAAGGTAGCTCAGGCGGCCCGTCAGCATCACGTTCTGCGCGCCGCAGAAGGAAGCCTTGCCCCAGTTCGAATTCTTCACGGGCGGCGCGTCGGGGACCTCGAGGAAGGCGCAGGGCTGCTCCACCCCAACGAAGAACCACCGCTGGCGGAAGTCGTCCACCTTCTTCGTCACCGAGGTGATGGCCTTGCCCTCGCTCCACGACATGGGGATGTAGACGCTCCCCATGCCGTCCACAATGCGGAACGAGACGCATCCAGAGCGCTCGTTCTTCGCCGTGCTCCGGAGCGCGTAGAAGCACCGGAAGAGGTCCACCGTGGGCTCCAAGCCTAGGTACGCCTCGCAGAGGTAGGCGAAGATGGCGAGGATGAGCACGGAGTTGGGGTGGAGGTGCAGCAGCTGGATTTGGTAGAAGGCCAGCACCGCCTCCAGGAACGGAGAGAAGGGTGGCACCAGTCCCGCCGAGACGCAGTGCTGGAAGACGGGGAAAAACCCTCGCGGGCGTTTCCCGTGCGCCGCGGGCTTGAGCGCGGTGGCGCCGTGCTCGTTGGTCCGGTCCGCCACCAGGAAGCGGACCTTGTCGAGGGCCTTGTCGTTGACGCGCACGCCTAGCAATGCCGCGCCGTGCGCGACCTCGGCGGGCGCCGCTTGCGAAGAAGACCCCGCGGCCGCCTTGCCCTTGTTCTTCGCCGGACTCATCGTCGGAAGAAAGGAGGGTGCGGCGCGAGGAGAAGCTGGAGAAACTGGAGAAGAGGGCGCCGGAGAGCAGGAGCGGAGAGCTCGGTGCGGATGGCGTCTGCGAGAAGAAGTGGGAGTAGTAACGGCTCCCTGCCCCGGCGCGGAGACTTTATGTCTCGTCAAGGAGCAGTTACCGGGGCGTGGTGG
The DNA here is from genome assembly GCA_026929855.1 of Poa annua. Taxonomy (NCBI): domain Eukaryota; kingdom Viridiplantae; phylum Streptophyta; class Magnoliopsida; order Poales; family Poaceae; genus Poa; species Poa annua. The sequence goes on along the minus strand of CM049439.1, from coordinate 21,567,774 downwards.
GACCCCCCACGACGCACGTCCCACATCGTGCGCAACCGTTACTCGCCGGAGTGACGCGTGGCTCGGCCCGGCCCGCAGGATTGGCCCCACGACGCTTCGCCTGGACCCAACGGGCCTTGTCGTGCCCATCGTGGGCCCGGGGGCTACTGTCGGCCCAGTAAGGACCGGGGTATGCACGGCCCACTCCCTACAGGCCTCGCCCGCGAAGATCTTTGACGGAATGACTAAGGACCAAGATACCGCTTGGAGAGACCCTCGAGAGACATCTCCGCTCGAGGGCCTGAAGAGGACGCCAGGGCCTGAAGAGGACCCTGCGCTTCAAGAGACTCCCCAGGCACAGCCCGCCTGGAGAGGAGTCAGCAGAAAACCCCACCACAGGCGACCACGGCCCTGTGGAGGCACTTCGCGGCTAAGCAAGCGCTGCAGGACGCACATGGCCCCTGCAGCAGCCGCAGGGTGACGCGAGCATCCCAGTTGCCATTCTGGTGATAAAGGAGTCAACAAAGCCGCGCCGCCTGCGGCAGGACAGCCAGGACTTTCCTCTTTGGTGATAAAGCGGCTGGACGGCGCAACGCTCCAAGAAGATCGTCACCGTGGGCTCCACCACGACCTCTGCTGCGCCTGCGAGCCGCTCTGCACCGCCTGCAGCCTGTCGGCCACGGCGCGCTACTTTAGCACGGATGGACCGCGTCCATGGACGGACGAGCCGCGGTGGACTCCCGCTCCTCCACGAGACTGGCGTGTGGGAGCCCACCAGCACGAGGACGGAGCCCGGGGCGCCTATAAAAGGAGCAGGAGCTCCACCGTAGAAGGGGATCGCCCAATCGCGCAATTGCACCATCAGTTGATCTCCAACGAGCTGGATGCTTCCTAGCCCCAGGGAGTCCTAGCCAAGCACGTAGGATAGCCAACGGCTGGAGGAGGAAGACGACCATTGTGTCCCTCTCCAGGCACCAAACTGCCTCAAGAGAGCCTTCGGCAAGCTCATTGTCCTGTAACCTTCGCAGTGCAATACAGACAGGCAGGAGTAGCGGTTTTACCTCCTCCTTAGGGCCGTGAACCTGGGTACGGGCTGGTGTCTATCTCTGGCGTGATCGTCCTTCTTCAGGCCCGACGAGCACCGTCGTCGAGCCTCTCGAGGGTTGTTAGACTTCCGTGTTCAGTCCCCCCTTCGAACCTCTCTTCAGGGTGAGACTATCCCTGTTACGTGGGAGTCACTCCTCGACATTGAGTCTCCCCAGAGGTTTCTTGATAGCATTATCAACAAGAAAAACATCCAAATAACAATGTTCCAAAGGTGGCAAATCAAAAATATCATAGAGCTTTTTAGGCATAACAGAGATACTTGCACCAAGGTCACATAAAGCATTGCAATCAAATTTATCCGCTTTAATTTTAATGATGGGCTCCCAACCATCTTCTAACTTCTTAGGGATAGAATCTTCAAGTTTTAATTTCTCTTCCCTAGCCTTAATGAGAGCATTTGTAATATGAGTTGTAAATGCCATGTTCATGGCACTAGCATTAGGACATGTGGCTAACTTTTGCAAGAACTTAATAACTTTAGTGATATTAAAATTATCAAAATCAAAATTATTATCATCAAAGCAAACCGAACCACCTTCTCCTATGTTCTTAAAAATTTCAGCACTTTTATCAATAACAGTTTCAGCAGTTTTAGGCAGTTTTAACTTTTTGGAAGAAGTAGAAGAAATATTTCCAACACCAACTATGTTACCATTAATAGTAGGAGGCCTACTAGCATGTGGAGTAACATTATTTTCAGTAGTGGTAATAGTAAAAACTTTAACAATATTATCTTCCTTAGCTAGTTCTCTCTCTCTTTCCCATCTAGCATGCAATTGGGCCATCATCCTAACATTTTCATCAATTCTAACTTGGATGGCATTAATTTTAGCAAAGGCCTTACTCTCTTTAGCATCATTAGGCATGACTTTAGATTTTAAAAGATCAACATCAAGGGCAAGACTATCAACTTTAGAGGCAAGAATATCAATTTTACCAAGCTTTTCCTCAACAGTTTTATTAAAAGAAGTTTGTGTAGTGATAAAATCTTTTAGCATGGTTTCAAGTTGAGTAGAGGTATTCCTATTATTGTTATAAGAATTACCATAACCACCACTATTATTAGAAGGATATGGCTTATAGTTATTATTACCATAATTGTTCCTATATGCATTGTTGTTGAAATTGTTATTTTTAATGAAGTTCACATCAACATGCTCTTCTTGTGCAACTAAAGAAGCTAAGGGAACATTATTTGGATCAACATGAGATTTACCATTCACAAGCATAGACATAACAATATCAATCTTTGCAAAGAGGAGGTTTTTTCAACAGAATTTACCTTCTTACCTTGAGGTGTCCTTTCGGTATGTCACTCAGAATAATTCACCATCATATCATCAAAGAGTTTTGTTGCAGCCCCCAAAGTGATGGACATAAAGGTACCTCCAGCAGCTGAATCAAGAAGATTTCTTGAAGAAAAATTTAGTCCTGCATAAAAGGTTTGTATGATCATCCAAGTAGTCAGTCCATGGGTAGGGCAATTTTTAATCAAAGATTTCATTCTTTCCCAAGCTTGAGCAACATGTTCATTATCAAGTTGTTTAAAATTCATGATGCTACTTCTTAGAGAAATAATCTTAGCAGGAGGATAGTATTTTCCCATAAAAACATCTTTGCATTTAGTCCATGAATCAATACACACTACAAGAAATATGTCAACTAGTGACCTTCTCTTAACGACCATGTTTTTTTTTGTCATAAATTTGTGACCATTTTAAACTAGTTGGTCATAACTCATTTGAGAGGGACCAAACCCTTAAACATCATGACCTTTTCTGTTAGAAAGGTCATAGTACGTCGACATCAATTGGTCATAAATTCGAACAGCGCTGATATATTGGTGTGACTGAGCTGACACCTAAGCCATCTCGCCTACGTGTCACTATCCATCGCTTACATGCCACTGCCTATTTGCCATTTATGCTTACGTGGCACCACACTGACATGTAGGGCATGTTGACAGGAGGTGTTGACTGTAGACAAATATGACATACGGGACCCGTCTTCATCCAGCCTTACATGTGGGTCCCGTCATACACCCCCTGACATGTGGGACCTGCCCCACCCAGACTGACATATGGGACCTGCCCTACGCCCCTGACATGTGGGACCCGCCCCACTACCCTGACATGTGGGACCCATCCCACCACGCATGAGACCCTCCACACCCAGCCTAACGTGAGGGACACACCTGACCAACCAAGCCTGTCAAGCGGAGCCCACCGCATGTACTGACGAGTGGGACCAGACGAACTGACATATGGGGTCCGTCCCACGAAACCTGACAAGTCGGACCCACCCAACGGTTTGAAAAGTGGGACCCGGCCGAGCTGCTCCAAACCTGTCAATATTCGCAAAAATGGGGTTTGAGGGGTTTGGAGGGAAGCTCTGTACCACTGGGCTACTTCACAACTTGTGATAGAAAGGAGATTTTACACTAGTTTATCCAAAACGCGTCGGACACACAGGCCTGAGCCCAGAGTAATGGGCCGGCCAACTATTTTTTTTCCTTTTATGATTCTTTTATTACTTTCGATTTTAAACTTCAATTTAAACCAAATAAATTTTGAAAAACTTGCAAATATGTACTCTGTAATTATAGAATATCAGGGACTAACTTTTATCAAATTAAAATGCCAAAATACATATAACCTTATATATTGCTTTACATGGGGTTTTCAAAATAGGATTAGTACGGCGGACATGACCGTTCCTATTTAGGTGTTGAATCTTGACAAACAAATGTTGTATCTATGATGAAGTACAGACTTGTGTATGCAAAAATGATTTTTACAAAAAAATATGAGCAAACTACGAGGCACCCGTAGTTCAAATTTGACATGTTTCCAACTGCATCGGTGACAATTTGTCTTTTTTACAAATGGTGGATGAAAAGGTTTACGCACACAAACTTTTGGTTATTTGTACATCAAATGTGGTCTGATATTTTACAAAAATGGTATGATCCAAATTTGCAACATATTTGTGATATGTGCTTCACAAAAAATCCCATTTTCCACACTCGGAAAATGAAAAATGATTTCTTTGTAAAATAAAGTTAAAAACTTTGTTAGGCAACATTGTTCTCCATTCTAATATGCACGCTTGTGCGTAATATGGGAATGTTTGAACAAACTATGCCACGGATATCGTCATAACATTGGTCATTTGGGCTGAAAGCCACGAATGTTCGTACATGGGAGGTCATTTTTGTGAACACTTTTTAAAAATATATTCCATTTTCCAAGTTTGTTATTTTTCCTTGATACTAGGTCACATATAATGACATTTTGCGAAAGATTTACGTCTTTTTTATTTTTTTTGAATTATATACGCCGATCTCAAAATACGGTCAAAACGGCGGACATGACCGTTCGTATCTAGGGGTGGAATTTTGTGAAACTCTTGGTGTATCTCTGATGAAACATGTACTTTTGTCCATAGAAATGAGTTTTTCAAAAAATCATGAGCAAACTATAAAGCACTTGTAGTTCAAATTTGACCCGGTTTCAGCTGAATCGTCGGGAATTTGTCTTTTTGAAAAGGGGTGGATGGAAAGTCTTACACACACAACCATTTTGTTATTTGTACATGAAATGTGGTCTAACATTTTAGAAAAATGTTGATCTCCCATTTTGCAACATATTTTTGGTAGATGCTTCACAAAAAACCTATTTTTCGCACTCGGAAAATGAAAAATGGTTTTTTTGTTCGAAGGAAATGAAAACTTTCTTCGGCAACATTTTTCTCCATTCCACGATGCATGTTTGTGGGCAATATGAGATCATTTGAACAAACTATGTCACGGTTATCGCCATAACATTGGTCATTTGGGCTGAAAGCCACGAATCTTCGTACATGAGAGGTCATTTCTGTGAACACTTTTTGAAAATATCGTCCGTTTTCCAGGTTTGTTATTTTTCCTCAAAACTAGGTCACATATGATGACACTCGGCAAAGGATTCACACCTTTTTGAACTTTTTTGAATTATATGCGCTGATTTCAAAATACGGTCAAAACGGGGGGCTTGACCGTTCGTATCTAGGGGTGGAATTTTGTGAAACTCTTGGTGTATCTCTGATGAAACATCTACTTTTGTACCTAGAAATGAGTTTTTCAAAAAATCATGAGCAAACTATAAAGCACCTGTAGTTCAAATTTGACCCGGTTTCAACTGAATCAGCGGGAATTTGTCTTTTTGGAAAAGGCTGGATGGAAAGCTTTTCACACACAACCATTTGGTTATTTGTACATTAAATGTGGTCTAATATTTTAGAAAAATGTTGATCTCCCATTTTGCAACATATTTTTGGTAGATGCTTAACAAAAAAACCTATTTTTCGCACTCGGAAAATGAAAAATGGTTTTTTTGTGCGAAGAAAATGAAAACTTTCTTCGGCAACATTGTTCCCCATTCCAAGATGCATGTATGTGCGCAATATGAGATCATTTGAACAAAGTATGTCACGGTTATCGCCATAACATTGGTCATTTGGTCCGAAAGCCACGAATCTTCGTACATGAGAGGTCATTTCTGTGAACATTTTTTGAAAATATCGTCCGTTTTCCAAGTTTGTTATTTTTCCTTGAAACTAGGTCACATATAATAACAATTTGCAAAGGATTCACGTCCTTTTGATTTTTTTCGAATTCTATACGCCGATTTCAAAATACGGTCAAAACGGCGGACATGACCGTTCGTACCTAGGGATCGAATCTTGTGAAACTCTTTGTGTATCTATGATGAAATAGGTACTTGTGTACCTAGAAATGATTTTTTCAAAAAATCTTGAGAAAACTATGAGGCACCTGTAGTTCAAATTTGACCCGTTTTCATCTGAATCGGCGGGAATTTGTCTTTTTGTAAAGGGGTGGATGGTAATCATTTTACATGCAACCCTTTAGTTATTTATACATCAAATGTGGTATCATATTTTATAAAAATGATGTGGTCCAAATTTGCAACATATTTGTGGTATGTGCTTCACAAAAAAAATCCAATTTTCACACCCGGAAAATGAAAAATGATTTTTTTGTGGAATAAAGTTAAAAACTTTGTTCGGCAACATTGTTTTCCATCATAATATACTTGCTTGGGCGCAATATGGGCACATTTTAACAAACTATGTCATGGTTGCCGACATAACATTGGTTGATGAGTAACCATGGTGGCCATTTTGACCATTTAAAAAAATAAGTAAAATGCGAAAATTCTCAAAAAAGTGAATCCTTTGGCATGGAGTTATTTTATGTTTACTAGTTTCTGGGAAAAATATAAACTTGAGTTTTGACAAATAATATCATGAATATTAGTTGATTCTGGTTGGTGGAGAAAACACAAAAAAAACATGCTTTCTGATTGGCTAGCAGGAATTCACGTGGATCATGGTTCTAAGCCGTTGGATCCAATGAATCGAACGGCTCTAGATGCCTCATCCAGTGCTCAGCACACCACCCACCTCCACGCCCACCAAACCAACACACCAAACCCTAACCCCACGCTCACCTAGCACTCCAGACCTCTCCCTCTCCCTCTTCGCTCGAGCGCCACCTCTCCCTCTCGCTCCTCTCCCACGCTCCTCTTCCCACGCACGCCGCCACACAAACCTAGTCCTTTCCCCCACCGCCGCCGCGTCCACCAGCCCTGGTAGTGAGACAGAAGCTTAGAGAGGGAGGCGGCGGCGGCCGGCGTGCTGCTGGGCGCTCCTCGAAGCCCCAGATCGCGACCCAGGCGGAGCAGCGAAGACGCAGAAGATCCGCGAGGCGCAGGAGGCCGCCAAGGTCAAGGGCGGCGAGTGCCGGCGACCAGCGCCTCCACCATCTCCCCCGCTCACCGGCTGGCCACCCCACCCCACCTAATTCACTCGCCGCCGTCAACCCCATCCCCTCCGCCCCCAACTCCCCGCGCCTACCGGCAGGATCTGGGCGACAATGCTTCGGATACGGCGGAGGTGCGGCGGTGACAGCCACCTCCTTGTGGTGTACGGCCGAGATGGCACGGCCTCATCGCCTCCCCTCCTCGACCTCTTCGCGTTCGACGATTTCAGGGCCTGTGCGCTCGTCTCCGAGCCCCTGGTGAGCGGTTGTCCTGTCCCTGGCGCCTTTTGCTATGTGTGGTGTGGGCGACGACACCGAGCAACCCCGCTCGTGAGCGGCCATGGACGAGGGCTACGCCAACCTCCCCACTAGCCACCTCCTCGGCTCCGTCCCCGTACCGATCTCGCCCCCTTTTCCCTAATTGTTTCCCGTGTCTCGTTTCGCTAGGGTTCACCTTGTTGTTGAACAGGGGTGACTGATTTGGTTACATCTATAGGCTGTGTTGGGTCCGGATGAGAGGAAGGCCGTTGTCCCTGCCGATGGTACGAGCGTGTGCGTGACGTCGTGTCAAATTTGTGTTGCCGCTGCTGGGTACCAGCCTCCAGGAACCCCTCTAGGTAACGATAACTAGCCTGCTTGTTAACCATCGGCTTGTTCCAGAGTTTAGTTTGTTTGCAATATTGCAATGGATATAGTTCTGCTCAATGCATTAGGTTAATCGGTGTGGATATATTTTTTTGTAGTGGGTTGTCATGTTATTTCTCGCAAGATTTTTTAATCAGCATCAATGATTTCTCGCAAGGTTTTTTAATGTAAATTATTCTATTATTTCTCTAGTGGTCCTCTCTGTTAACTTGTCAAGTTTCCTCCATGAAGTGCAACCTTTACACTACTTGCATGATTGTTTCCTGGTTCTGATGAGAAAATGTAGTTTCCTGGTTTATATGCTTAGCTACTTGCATGATTGTTGATTAATTTGTGCTTTATATGCTTGGCTACTTGCATGATTCTTGATTAATAAATATGCATGATTGTTGATCAATTCCTGCTATCTCTTACTTTTACTTTATCAAGTCCTGCTGTTGTTCTAGCTAGTAATGTCTGCCATTCTAGTTTCGGTGCAATATTGCCATGCTTGAGGACTACGTATCCCGCCTGCCATTCTAGCTAGTACTACTACTGACTTAGTCGGATGTCTTACACTTATTTTCAGTTTGTAGTTATTTTGTTAATCCACATTGGCGCACTGCCAGCTAGCTTGGTTTTCTGGTGAATTGTCATGTATTAGGAAATAAATTTGCATGATTGTTGATTAATTCTCATCTATCTTAATACCTACTAATCTACCTGCTTGTACTTGACGCATAGAATTAACCATAATGAAACTTGAGTCTTACTATTTTAAGTTAATCTGTTGAAATAGTTTCTATGATGGTTTTATTGTGAGGGCCATCCTATGAGGATGCACCATAGCTATTAATTCGTTGGATATATCCTATGATGATATATGCATTTCAATGCGTTTGTTTCTTTCGTTGGGTAAATAAATATATGGTTTACTTTCTATGTATAACTTCTCCATGTAATATTACTGTTTAACAATTCCTTCCAGTAATCCGGTTCACCTTTTATACTACTTACTGCCAATTTGCAAACAATCTGTAGGTTTAAATCAGACTAAAAAGTTAATAACTCGCTATGCATTGAAACTGTTTCGCTGTAGGCTGGCCGGTTTGGAGGCGAATGATCTCGATGGTCATATCTACAAGATCTGTCTATAGCTGCAACTCCGATTCCTTGGGAGCTCGTGCGGTCGTGCCCCATGTATCACCCCTGGCTGTTGCAGCCAAACGACATTTAAAGGTATGACATTGTACACTGTTCTATGCTTTTTCTTCTTTTTCCCTACTTCTGTGAAAACATTGGCGTTTAATCTGCTATTGATTTACTTTGTCTCTTTGTTTACACCATGACTAGAACAATTGGTTTGATCTTTTCCTCCGTTACATTGCCTAGCTGTATTGAACTATTGGACTATTTTACTTTGGTAATCTTGTGTCTCCTATTGAACTATTGGATAGTATTGAGCTATCATGTACTCCCTGGCAATGCTTCACTGTTTAGTAGTCTAGCTGCATGTGGATGTGTTTTTTACTCTAACCTCACTGTTCTGTTTTCTTAGCAGATATTTTGCCAAGTTCACGATAAAAGTGTTCTTCTACAAGTGAAGCCTCGCTGATAAAAGTGCAACAATGGTGTATTTTTTGGTTGTAAACCTTATGTGTATGTGATGTTGAACCTAGAATATGTGATGAGTTATGTGATGGTGTGTTCTGTGATGATTCAAATACCTGAAACATGTGATATATTCAAATTTACTGAAATTCGTTTGATTTTGAATTCAACTAATGTATGGATTTGTAATTTGGTTTGCACTGTCATTGGGCTTGGCCCATATGGAACCCCACCTTGGCCTGTGCTAAAATTATTTTCACGAAATAACTGGTCTGTCAGGCCTCAGCCCAGTTATCATCTGTTCCATAATAACATAAATAAAAATTCGAAAATATGGACCTACAAAAGGCTTGAAACATGAAAATAAAATGGAGCACTTTAAGGCCAGGGCCCAGATGATAAACGGATCGTAAAAAGGCCAAAACCCAGAAGTGTAAAATGGGCAGGCCCATATAGAAGAGAAGTGGACTGGGCTGATTCTAATTTATGACCTTCTCATTTAGTCATAATTTTGCCACGTAGGATTGGCCATGTAGGATCTGACGTGTCTACATCTGAGAGCGTATGACCAAAAATATTAGTCATAAATTTATGACTCCCTAATTTGGTCATAAACTTTATGACCATTTCATTAAGGAAAGTCACAAATGATCAAATAAGACGCTCAGTATGTGACTATTATTTTTTGGTCACAGAGTGGTCACGAATGAAACTCCGTGACCTTTTAGTGACCAAAATCAGGAGTCATAAGTTAGCATATTTCTTGTAGTGACAATTCCTAGGCAATTAAAGCAACCATTCTTCAGCTCTTCCTCTCAAAGAGAAAGGAAATAATTTCAGTTTTATAATATCACCATCTACATCTTTTTTATTTTGCATTTCACAAAGTTCAAGAAAATTATTTAGATGGGCAGCAGCATCATCAGTACTAACACTAGAAAATTGCTCTCTCGTAACAAGGTTTAACAAAGCAGGTTTAATTTCAAAAAATTCTGCTTTAGAAGCAGGTGGAGCAATAGGAGTGCATATAAAATCATTATTGTTGGTGCTAGTGAAGTCACACGACTTAGTATTCTCAGGAGTACTCATTTTAGCAAATTAAAAAGCAAACCGAAATAAACAAAATAACAAACCGAAATAATAAATAAGCAAACCGAAATAAAATAGCAATGCAAGTAACTAATTTTTTTATATTTTTGATATTAAGAAAACAAGACAGTAATAAAAATAAACTAAGCAAGACAATAACAAAATAAAGAGATTGGATGTGAGAGACTTGAAGGGGATCGCAGGCAGAAAACAAAAAATTTCCTAACCGCGATAACCAAAAACTAGCCAAGATCTATACTATGCAGATATAGTAGTATGCAGGGGGGTCGGTATACACACCTCTTGTAGACCGAAAAGCGGGGATTACGCTCCCGCACAAGCGTTGACGACGTAGACGCCGTAGCCGACCTCAAGGTCGCGGAGAACTTGGCGCGACGAAGAAGACGATGACGACGATGGTGGCGATGACGCCGGGCAGCAGTGCCGGCGATGAAGCCGACGAAGATGACCTCGAGGTCGGGTGGAGGTAGTCAACCTCCTAGCACCTCAAGCGTGGCACCTCGCAGGGCGTCACACACATACGGTGGAGATGACGGCCTCCGAAGCTCCAGTCCAGGACGAGCAGCGGAAGACTTGGACCGGAACACCAGCAGCGCAGCAGCGGGCTATGGTGGAGAGATCCCCTCATCCTCCTCGGCGCAACTCCGACAAAGGGAATCACGAAATCGAGGAGAAATAAGAGAATTAATTGGTTGAATTAAAAGGCCAGGGGTGCCCCTTCTTATATAGGCTCCCGGGGGGAGCCAACCTTGCCAGCCAGGCAATGTGGGACTATCCCACATGCCTGGTTCGGCCAAGGCTGGTGCGCCGGCCCTAGGTGGGCCCCATTTGGCCCACCTAGGCCGGCCAAGCCTCCCCCACCGAATTCCCTTGAGGGTTTTTCCCCCCATGGGCCTTCTTTCCACCAGAAGGCCCATTTAGGAAAATCAGCCTAAATAAATTCGAAAATAAATATATAAAATCATATTTAAACATTAATTACATTAATTAATATCAAACATATTATATATAATTTATTCTAGCTCCGAAAACTATTTCGTCGCTGCCCGATCTCCATCGGACCATTCCCGGGACGTTCCCGGTGATCTCTTTCCTTTCCGGTTGTCTTGTCGAAACCCCTTAAGTGTGTTACCCTAGCGGTTCGATATAATAACAGACATGATCGAGACTCCTCTCCGATCAATGATTAACTCGTAGGCCTGGACCCCATGAATTAACCCCTGTGATATAACGAATGACTTTCATCTATCAAACCTGGACGTCGAGTCTTAAACCTTTTGCCATAGCGATACTTAGTGTGTCCGAGCATCATTCTCAGATATCTCCATACCTAGCATGATCTCGTTACCGACAACACTATCTTCTACTCGTCTATGATATTATGTCAGCTGGTGACCTAGTCACATGTTTGCAAACTCATTTGACATAATCTCACCGAGTGGGCCCTAGAGTATCTATCCTGCTATGCGGACTGGCAAATCCCGCTCTTGATCCCCCGTCTCAACATACTCCTCTCCGACACCCGAGAGGGACACCTTTATTGTCACACTACATAAATATGACGTTTGATGCAATCAAAGTGTCTTCCGGGAATAGCAATAAGAGTAGATCTCACGGTCGAAGGTGTAATGACTACGTCCTACAAATATTGGGTATGTCCATCACATCGTTCTTCCAACGACATGACTTCATTGTCAAATAGACTCCAAGTCACATGATCGGGAAACCTCGATCATCGATTGCACAATGAACTAGTCAAAACAGAGGCTACTAGGGACCTGGTTGTTTATCTACCACACGTGCATTAATGTTTCCGCTTAATACAGTTATAGCATGGTATAAAACATATAATGAACAATTGGGATATGACTAATAAACTATATTTATTAAGTGCCTCTAGGGCATATTCCCTTCAGTCTCCCACTTGCACTAGAGTAACACTTAATCTAGTTTACAACTTGGTAAAAGCTCAACACCCATAGCATCTTGGTGCATGCTTGTCTCGTGGAAGAGGAATACAGTCAACAGATCTCACACATTGAGACCTATATGTGTTTTGCAACACTTCTATGTCACCTGGTTTGACATCATCCCGTATCTCACGATAACGGCGAAATTTATCTTAGTCGATGGAGTGAGACTCAGTCCAATCATACTAGCTACTTCTGAAGTTGCCATATACTTCTATACCTATTATGTAGATTATCCGACAGTGCATTCATATGCAACTTCGCAAGCTAACCATGTCTTTCTTCAAAATAAAGGACATCTCCTATATGAGATTTCTAGTTGTATGGGCCAGTGTAATAACTTGCATCATCGTAACCTCTTTACGGCAAGTTGTCTTTCACTCTTTCCCTTTACCAGAAAACATATCTTCAGTTCTCACAGACACTGAAAAATATACTTAACGTTTGTTCATTGATCCACACAAGGATCACTCTAGAACCCGTTCTTCAACCAAGAACTTGGGTCACACTAAGTCGAGCTTTCAATCTAATAGCATCTATGTCTGATACATAGAGAATGTCGAACATCATTTGCTATCACTGAAAATGCCAAGATAAACTTAATATTTCACCTAGTCATACAAGTAAGAACCATTTTCTTCGCTTGTTCTATTCTGAAACACTTCAGAATCTTAACTTAGGAAATATTCCGACCTAATGTTATTAAGCCCCTTACGATCTATACAATTATAGATTGGATGCCTAATACTCCTAACTTCTTTCATAGAAAATTTAATCACTTAAATAATCCTTTACACTCTACTAGAGGATCTGTGTCATTCAATATGTCGTTACATATAAAATCATGAATGACACCTAGCTCCCACTCAAATATGCCTTCCGCATATAAGATCAAGGAAAGCTACTTTGCTCCCACTCACTTCTTTGCAAATGCAGGTTTCTTCAACTATTTTGGAAAATTCCAAAATCCTTTGATCACATCATCAAAGTGAAGATTCCAGCTCCGATATGCTTGCTTCAGCCCATGAATGGACAACTGAAGTTTGCATACATGTTTAGCATCCTCAGGATCACCAAACCATTTCATTGTACTAATTACAACTCTTTCTTAATCATACCATTAAGAAACATGGTTTCCTTATCCATCTATCAATTTCTCAATTTGAAATTATAGTAATTGCTAAACGACCCAGAATAGATTTAGGTTTCGCCACTTGAGACAAATCTTGTTGTGGTCAACTTTTGAATCTGTCGGAACTGTTTCACGACAAATCGATCCTTATCAGTGTCTATTCTCTCATAAAATTCCATATTCTGTTAACATCCTAGATGCCATCAAGAAGATCTCCCAAGTCATTACCTGGTAATCGTACATGGATTTTATTTCGGATCATATATGACTCATAGTCATTTCTCGGACTTAGGTCTACCATCTCTTCTTCGTAGTTCGTAAGTCTGTCATATTCCATTAATATGACCTTCATAACAAGATTGTCGTAACACACAGTGTGGAACACAACCTCGTACGCCTACGTTCTTAGTATGAGCTCAGAGCATCATGATCTTGTATCATCAGCTTCTTTCAAGCTGTGGAGCATGACACCGAAAACACTTTCGGTTGCGCCACTCTGATGTCTGGAGAGGAAGTTCATTAACTTCGTCTTGCTCTACTTTCTTTCCCACTTATACCCTTGGACAAGAAACTATTTCTTTTGCAAGGTATATTCCGGCAATGATTTTGCCTATGTCGTGAGACATGTACCCAACTGACTCTTTAGGTACGGTACACTACAAAGATTAATCCATTTTAGGTTTGATCACATCGAAACACTAAATTGCTGAAACGACAATCTAGGCTAAAAGCCACGCCATCACTCATATGGTATTGTCTTCATGGATTTAAATGGTTTCCCTATTATCTAACGTGAATGTTATGTTTCTACCATACTACTCCAATGATCACAATAATTCGGTAAGAGATTTATTTACCACACACTATCCGATAGGGTGCGATTACCACGTCCTAACATACCATAACACTATGGTATTCCATGCGACGTAATTTGTGGAACTCTTCTCACAAGTCTTCCAATGATGTGCCAACATTATAACTCAAATCTTTATTTCCTCGATCTGCATCGCAGAAATTTGATTTTCTTGTTAAATTTATTTCCTACTTCATTCTGAACTTGTTTGATCGAATCAAAATTTCCAGACTAACATTCCTTGAGTGGATATCCATATACCTACTCGGAATATTCATGAAGTCTATGAAATAAAGACTTCCACTTCACGTTAAAGTACTTCATTGATTCACATACACCCATATGCACGATTCTCAACAAGTCATACTCAAAACGTTCATTGAAGCTTACGAAATAAAGGTCTCCACTACACGTTAATCACTTCATTGATCCACATACATCTATATGCATGACTATCAATAAGTTATATGCCCGATTTCCGAAAACGGTGTCTTAGTTATCTTGCAAGTGTCAAAAGATCATATCTAAGGACTTGTAGATCCATCCGTATGGAGCTTGTTCATTGACTATAACATAGACATAACTTAAACGGTAGTGCCACATGAATGTGGTGTCTCTATTAAGTCTGTATCCTTTGGCATTAATATTATGAATGCGGGAGCTTCTACCATCTGAATTCATATCGGCTTATGATCATTACTTCATAAATATAGGACAACGAATTTGTCACTAATATATATGAACAATTGTCTCGCTAGAGGAGACACACTTATAACGATCATACTAACAGGCGATCATAAAGAATTTATTCAAATGGTAGATCTAGAGGGAGAGTGTCTATGGCCATCGCAACAATTTGTCTGCCATTATCAACACGCAATGTCGCCTCATCCTTTCAAGCCACTCAAGCAGTAAACCTGGTTTTCATAAAACATGACTAGTATCAAAACTTAGTCACTACTGCGAGTACTTGCTTAGCTAAAACATTCATAACATGTATATCATATATACACCATCATCATTGATGACTTCCGGCGATATGTTTCATCTTCTTGATACTTCCAACGTAATCAAGAACCATGAAGGTGAACGATTCCCCTTGCATGACATAGTCTATGACATAGCATTTGCACTTGGCAACGACGTCTGTCATCCAGTGATCGAGCTGAGCGAGGCATCTCAATGTTCATCAAGTATGACCATATGTCATCAAGTATGACTGCCACGTGCTCCTTTAATGTGTGTATTCTCTTCCATCTTGGTTGAGAAGACAATCAGTCAACGTACTGATAAACTTCATCAACCCAACTTTAGGGGTACCCCGAGTTTAGCGACCATCTCATATGTTCGCGATCTAATAACTCGTACCCACCGTTGGTTCTCTATGGCAGAGATCATAGCATACACTGGACTATGATGATATCATCCGCACAAAACCTGATAATCCAAATCATCGTTTTGTTAGCGGAATCTCCGGGTTTATCTCCTAGCGGGTATTGTATCACAAGTAGCTAATGGTTTAAACAAGGAGTATCCTCAAGCTAATGTATAAAACTATGAAGTTTGGACCCAACTTTCTAAGTTTCTCAATCGCAGGATTGTGCCTGATTTTCAAAGAAGGCTATTACACTGGTTAATATCTACAAAGGTTTTGCAAAACATAAAGACTTTGTTCATTATAAAATAGGGTTCAAGTTTTAATAAAATAAAACTATCAGAACTCCCACTCAAAACGATATCCCTCTAATCGTTTTAGTGATTACACGACCCCCATCCATTGCGCAACCCCTCATCGTCAGAGCCGGCAACACAACTTCAAAGGTGGACATCGAAATGTCGATCACAACAACTCTGTGACTCATGCTTAACCTTTCGGTCACCTTGTTCCGAGGCCATGTCTGTACATGCTAGGCTCGCCATAATAACCTTCAACGTAAACGCGCGTGCAACATGGCTTACACCCACTGTATGCGAATGACGATATGTCTGACACCCGATCGTCACGGCCTGCCTCATAACGTAGAACTTTCTTGGTGGTGCACGTCGAAGGGAGAACACAAATGGTATTTTGGAGGGATCATCTTATATTACTACCGCCGTGTAACTAATATATACTATATATATACACACAATATAAGATGCACACAAAACATCAAAATGTAATGCGACGTGATATGGTCCTTGCGCCGATGGTCTCCTTCGCGCCCACAGTTTATAAACAATTTGATAAACCTACCTTGACCATATCACATAGCCCCTGCAAAATAAAGTTAGACGCATCTACTTTATCTTTTGCATATTTTACGTGGCTTGGGGCTGTCGTAAATAGAACCGCTTCATACCTACGAACCTATGACCACAACAACGATCAAATAATTGCATATTTATTCATCCCTTTCGGGCCCTCCATTGAAAATGCAAAGCCAACTAAAGAGAGAGAGACAGACACCCGCCAGCCACATATACGGAACCAGCCGTATGTCAGTTGTGGAACCAGTCTCGCGTAAGCGTACGCGTAAGGTCGGTCCGGTCCGCTTCATCAACTCGATGCTGCCGGCAGTGCAAGTGCACGCGAGAGGGTAGCAAATAATAAGAACGTTGTCCCCGTGATAAACACGGGTGCAGCTAGCGCACATCTATATCTACGCATAGATCGGCTCTGATACCACTGAAGGGGATCGCAGGCAGAAAACAAAAAATTTCCTAACCGCGATAACCAAAAACTAGCCAAGATCTATACTATGCAGATATAGTAGTATGCAGGGGGGTCGGTATACACACCTCTTGTAGACCGAAAAGCGGGGATTACGCTCCCGCACAAGCGTTGACGACGTAGACGCCGTAGCCGACCTCAAGGTCGCGGAGAACTTGGCGCGACGAAGAAGACGATGACGACGATGGTGGCGATGACGCCGGGCAGCAGTGCCGGCGATGAAGCCGACGAAGATGACCTCGAGGTCGGGTGGAGGTAGTCAACCTCCTAGCACCTCAAGCGTGGCACCTCGCAAGGCGTCACACACATACGGTGGAGATGACGGCCTCCGAAGCTCCAGTCCAGGACGAGCAGCGGAAGACTTGGACCGGAACACCAGCAGCGCAGCAGCGGGCTATGGTGGAGAGATCCCCTCATCCTCCTCGGCGCAACTCCGACAAAGGGAATCACGAAATCGAGGAGAAATAAGAGAATTAATTGGTTGAATTAAAAGGCCAGGGGTGCCCCTTCTTATATAGGCTCCCGGGGGGAGCCAACCTTGCCAGCCAGGCAATGTGGGACTATCCCACATGCCTGGTTCGGCCAAGGCTGGTGCGCCGGCCCTAGGTGGGCCCCATTTGGCCCACCTAGGCCGGCCAAGCCTCCCCCACCGAATTCCCTTGAGGGTTTTTCCCCCCATGGGCCTTCTTTCCACCAGAAGGCCCATTTAGGAAAATCAGCCTAAATAAATTCGAAAATAAATATATAAAATCATATTTAAACATTAATTACATTAATTAATATCAAACATATTATATATAATTTATTCTAGCTCCGAAAACTATTTCGTCGCTGCCCGATCTCCATCGGACCATTCCCGGGACGTTCCCGGTGATCTCTTTCCTTTCCGGTTGTCTTGTCGAAACCCCTTAAGTGTGTTACCCTAGCGGTTCGATATAATAACAGACATGATCGAGACTCCTCTCCGATCAATGATTAACTCGTAGGCCTGGACCCCATGAATTAACCCCTGTGATATAACGAATGACTTTCATCTATCAAACCTGGACGTCGAGTCTTAAACCTTTTGCCATAGCGATACTTAGTGTGTCCGAGCATCATTCTCAGATATCTCCATACCTAGCATGATCTCGTTACCGACAACACTATCTTCTACTCGTCTATGATATTATGTCAGCTGGTGACCTAGTCACATGTTTGCAAACTCATTTGACATAATCTCACCGAGTGGGCCCTAGAGTATCTATCCTGCTATGCGGACTGGCAAATCCCGCTCTTGATCCCCCGTCTCAACATACTCCTCTCCGACACCCGAGAGGGACACCTTTATTGTCACACTATATAAATATGACGTTTGATGCAATCAAAGTGTCTTCCAGGAATAGCAATAAGAGTAGATCTCACGGTCGAAGGTGTAATGACTACGTCCTACAAATATTGGGTATGTCCATCACATCGTTCTTCCAACGACATGACTTCATTGTCAAATAGACTCCAAGTCACATGATCGGGAAACCTCGATCATCGATTGCACAATGAACTAGTCAAAACAGAGGCTACTAGGGACCTGGTTGTTTATCTACCACACGTGCATTAATGTTTCCGCTTAATACAGTTATAGCATGGTATAAAACATATAATGAACAATTGGGATATGACTAATAAACTATATTTATTAAGTGCCTCTAGGGCATATTCCCTTCAGTCTCCCACTTGCACTAGAGTAACACTTAATCTAGTTTACAACTTGGTAAAAGCTCAACACCCATAGCATCTTGGTGCATGCTTGTCTCGTGGAAGAGGAATACAGTCAACAGATCTCACACATTGAGACCTATATGTGTTTTGCAACACTTCTATGTCACCTGGTTTGACATCATCCCGTATCTCACGATAACGGCGAAATTTATCTTAGTCGATGGAGTGAGACTCAGTCCAATCATACTAGCTACTTCTGAAGTTGCCATATACTTCTATACCTATTATGTAGATTATCCGACAGTGCATTCATATGCAACTTCGCAAGCTAACCATGTCTTTCTTCAAAATAAAGGACATCTCCTATATGAGATTTCTAGTTGTATGGGCCAGTGTAATAACTTGCATCATCGTAACCTCTTTACGGCAAGTTGTCTTTCACTCTTTCCCTTTACCAGAAAACATATCTTCAGTTCTCACAGACACTGAAAAATATACTTAACGTTTGTTCATTGATCCACACAAGGATCACTCTAGAACCCGTTCTTCAACCAAGAACTTGGGTCACACTAAGTCGAGCTTTCAATCTAATAGCATCTATGTCTGATACATAGAGAATGTCGAACATCATTTGCTATCACTGAAAATGCCAAGATAAACTTAATATTTCACCTAGTCATACAAGTAAGAACCATTTTCTTCGCTTGTTCTATTCTGAAACACTTCAGAATCTTAACTTAGGAAATATTCCGACCTAATGTTATTAAGCCCCTTACGATCTATACAATTATAGATTGGATGCCTAATACTCCTAACTTCTTTCATAGAAAATTTAATCACTTAAATAATCCTTTACACTCTACTAGAGGATCTGTGTCATTCAATATGTCGTTACATATAAAATCATGAATGACACCTAGCTCCCACTCAAATATGCCTTCCGCATATAAGATCAAGGAAAGCTACTTTGCTCCCACTCACTTCTTTGCAAATGCAGGTTTCTTCAACTATTTTGGAAAATTCCAAAATCCTTTGATCACATCATCAAAGTGAAGATTCCAGCTCCGATATGCTTGCTTCAGCCCATGAATGGACAACTGAAGTTTGCATACATGTTTAGCATCCTCAGGATCACCAAACCATTTCATTGTACTAATTACAACTCTTTCTTAATCATACCATTAAGAAACATGGTTTCCTTATCCATCTATCAATTTCTCAATTTGAAATTATAGTAATTGCTAAACGACCCAGAATAGATTTAGGTTTCGCCACTTGAGACAAATCTTGTTGTGGTCAACTTTTGAATCTGTCGGAACTGTTTCACGACAAATCGATCCTTATCAGTGTCTATTCTCTCATAAAATTCCATATTCTGTTAACATCCTAGATGCCATCAAGAAGATCTCCCAAGTCATTACCTGGTAATCGTACATGGATTTTATTTCGGATCATATATGACTCATAGTCATTTCTCGGACTTAGGTCTACCATCTCTTCTTCGTAGTTCGTAAGTCTGTCATATTCCATTAATATGACCTTCATAACAAGATTGTCGTAACACACAGTGTGGAACACAACCTCGTACGCCTACGTTCTTAGTATGAGCTCAGAGCATCATGATCTTGTATCATCAGCTTCTTTCAAGCTGTGGAGCATGACACCGAAAACACTTTCGGTTGCGCCACTCTGATGTCTGGAGAGGAAGTTCATTAACTTCGTCTTGCTCTACTTTCTTTCCCACTTATACCCTTGGACAAGAAACTATTTCTTTTGCAAGGTATATTCCGGCAATGATTTTGCCTATGTCGTGAGACATGTACCCAACTGACTCTTTAGGTACGGTACACTATAAAGATTAATCCATTTTAGGTTTGATCACATCGAAACACTAAATTGCTGAAACGACAATCTAGGCTAAAAGCCACGCCATCACTCATATGGTATTGTCTTCATGGATTTAAATGGTTTCCCTATTATCTAACGTGAATGTTATGTTTCTACCATACTACTCCAATGATCACAATAATTCGGTAAGAGATTTATTTACCACACACTATCCGATAGGGTGCGATTACCACGTCCTAACATACCATAACACTATGGTATTCCATGCGACGTAATTTGTGGAACTCTTCTCACAAGTCTTCCAATGATGTGCCAACATTATAACTCAAATCTTTATTTCCTCGATCTGCATCGCAGAAATTTGATTTTCTTGTTAAATTTATTTCCTACTTCATTCTGAACTTGTTTGATCGAATCAAAATTTCCAGACTAACATTCCTTGAGTGGATATCCATATACCTACTCGGAATATTCATGAAGTCTATGAAATAAAGACTTCCACTTCACGTTAAAGTACTTCATTGATTCACATACACCCATATGCACGATTCTCAACAAGTCATACTCAAAACGTTCATTGAAGCTTACGAAATAAAGGTCTCCACTACACGTTAATCACTTCATTGATCCACATACATCTATATGCATGACTATCAATAAGTTATATGCCCGCTTTCCGAAAACGGTGTCTTAGTTATCTTGCAAGTGTCAAAAGATCATATCTAAGGACTTGTAGATCCATCCGTATGGAGCTTGTTCATTGACTATAACATAGACATAACTTAAACGGTAGTGCCACATGAATGTGGTGTCTCTATTAAGTCTGTATCCTTTGGCATTAATATTATGAATGCGGGAGCTTCTACCATCTGAATTCATATCGGCTTATGATCATTACTTCATAAATATAGGACAACGAATTTGTCACTAATATATATGAACAATTGTCTCGCTAGAGGAGACACACTTATAACGATCATACTAACAGGCGATCATAAAGAATTTATTCAAATGGTAGATCTAGAGGGAGAGTGTCTATGGCCATCGCAACAATTTGTCTGCCATTATCAACACGCAATGTCGCCTCATCCTTTCAAGCCACTCAAGCAGTAAACCTGGTTTTCATAAAACATGACTAGTATCAAAACTTAGTCACTACTGCGAGTACTTGCTTAGCTAAAACATTCATAACATGTATATCATATATACACCATCATCATTGATGACTTCCGGCGATCTGTTTCATCTTCTTGATACTTCCAACGTAATCAAGAACCATGAAGGTGAACGATTCCCCTTGCATGACATAGTCTATGACATAGCATTTGCACTTGGCAACGACGTCTGTCATCCAGTGATCGAGCTGAGCGAGGCATCTCAATGTTCATCAAGTATGACCATATGTC
The DNA here is from genome assembly GCA_026929855.1 of Poa annua. NCBI lineage: Eukaryota > Viridiplantae > Streptophyta > Magnoliopsida > Poales > Poaceae > Poa > Poa annua. The sequence continues at coordinate 21,545,902 of CM049439.1, read as the reverse complement.
ATCAAGTATGACTGCCACGTGCTCCTTTAATGTGTGTATTCTCTTCCATCTTGGTTGAGAAGACAATCAGTCAACGTACTGATAAACTTCATCAACCCAACTTTAGGGGTACCCCGAGTTTAGCGACCATCTCATATGTTCGCGATCTAATAACTCGTACCCACCGTTGGTTCTCTATGGCAGAGATCATAGCATACACTGGACTATGATGATATCATCCGCACAAAACCTGATAATCCAAATCATCGTTTTGTTAGCGGAATCTCTGGGTTTATCTCCTAGCGGGTATTGTATCACAAGTAGCTAATGGTTTAAACAAGGAGTATCCTCAAGCTAATGTATAAAACTATGAAGTTTGGACCCAACTTTCTAAGTTTCTCAATCGCAGGATTGTGCCTGATTTTCAAAGAAGGCTATTACACTGGTTAATATCTACAAAGGTTTTGCAAAACATAAAGACTTTGTTCATTATAAAATAGGGTTCAAGTTTTAATAAAATAAAACTATCAGAACTCCCACTCAAAACGATATCCCTCTAATCGTTTTAGTGATTACACGACCCCCATCCATTGCGCAACCCCTCATCGTCAGAGCCGGCAACACAACTTCAAAGGTGGACATCGAAATGTCGATCACAACAACTCTGTGACTCATGCTTAACCTTTCGGTCACCTTGTTCCGAGGCCATGTCTGTACATGCTAGGCTCGCCATAATAACCTTCAACGTAAACGCGCGTGCAACATGGCTTACACCCACTGTATGCGAATGACGATATGTCTGACACCCGATCGTCACGGCCTGCCTCATAACGTAGAACTTTCTTGGTGGTGCACGTCGAAGGGAGAACACAAATGGTATTTTGGAGGGATCATCTTATATTACTACCGCCGTGTAACTAATATATACTATATATATACACACAATATAAGATGCACACAAAACATCAAAATGTAATGCGACGTGATATGGTCCTTGCGCCGATGGTCTCCTTCGCGCCCACAGTTTATAAACAATTTAATAAACCTACCTTGACCATATCACATAGCCCCTGCAAAATAAAGTTAGACGCCTCTACTTTATCTTTTGCATATTTTACGTGGCTTGGGGCTGTCGTAAATAGAACCGCTTCATACCTACGAACCTATGACCACAACAACGATCAAATAATTGCATATTTATTCATCCCTTTCGGGCCCTCCATTGAAAATGCAAAGCCAACGAAAGAGAGAGAGAGACAGACACCCGCCAGCCACATATACGGAACCAGCCGTATGTCAGTTGTGGAACCAGTCTCGCGTAAGCGTACGCGTAAGGTCGGTCCGGGCCGCTTCATCAACTCGATGCTGCCGGCAGTGCAAGTGCACGCGAGAGGGTAGCAAATAATAAGAACGTTGTCCCCGTGATAAACACGGGTGCAGCTAGCGCACATCTATATCTACGCATAGATCGGCTCTGATACCACTGAAGGGGATCGCAGGCAGAAAACAAAAAATTTCCTAACCGCGATAACCAAAAACTAGCCAAGATCTATACTATGCAGATATAGTAGTATGCAGGGGGGTCGGTATACACACCTCTTGTAGACCGAAAAGCGGGGATTACGCTCCCGCACAAGCGTTGACGACGTAGACGCCGTAGCCGACCTCAAGGTCGCGGAGAACTTGGCGCGACGAAGAAGACGATGACGACGATGGTGGCGATGACGCCGGGCAGCAGTGCCGGCGATGAAGCCGACGAAGATGACCTCGAGGTCGGGTGGAGGTAGTCAACCTCCTAGCACCTCAAGCGTGGCACCTCGCAGGGCGTCACACACATACGGTGGAGATGACGGCCTCCGAAGCTCCAGTCCAGGACGAGCAGCGGAAGACTTGGACCGGAACACCAGCAGCGCAGCAGCGAGCTATGGTGGAGAGATCCCCTCATCCTCCTCGGCGCAACTCCGACAAAGGGAATCACGAAATCGAGGAGAAATAAGAGAATTAATTGGTTGAATTAAAAGGCCAGGGGTGCCCCTTCTTATATAGGCTCCCGGGGGGAGCCAACCTTGCCAGCCAGGCAATGTGGGACTATCCCACATGCCTGGTTCGGCCAAGGCTGGTGCGCCGGCCCTAGGTGGGCCCCATTTGGCCCACCTAGGCCGGCCAAGCCTCCCCCACCGAATTCCCTTGAGGGTTTTTCCCCCCATGGGCCTTCTTTCCACCAGAAGGTCCATTTAGGAAAATCAGCCTAAATAAATTCGAAAATAAATATATAAAATCATATTTAAACATTAATTACATTAATTAATATCAAACATATTATATATAATTTATTCTAGCTCCGAAAACTATTTCGTCGCTGCCCGATCTCCATCGGACCATTCCCGGGACGTTCCCGGTGATCTCTTTCCTTTCCGGTTGTCTTGTCGAAACCCCTTAAGTGTGTTACCCTAGCGGTTCGATATAATAACAGACATGATCGAGACTCCTCTCCGATCAATGATTAACTCGTAGGCCTGGACCCCATGAATTAACCCCTGTGATATAACGAATGACTTTCATCTATCAAACCTGGACGTCGAGTCTTAAACCTTTTGCCATAGCGATACTTAGTGTGTCCGAGCATCATTCTCAGATATCTCCATACCTAGCATGATCTCGTTACCGACAACACTATCTTCTACTCGTCTATGATATTATGTCAGCTGGTGACCTAGTCACATGTTTGCAAACTCATTTGACATAATCTCACCGAGTGGGCCCTAGAGTATCTATCCTGCTATGCGGACTGGCAAATCCCGCTCTTGATCCCCCGTCTCAACATACTCCTCTCCGACACCCGAGAGGGACACCTTTATTGTCACACTATATAAATATGACGTTTGATGCAATCAAAGTGTCTTCCAGGAATAGCAATAAGAGTAGATCTCACGGTCGAAGGTGTAATGACTACGTCCTACAAATATTGGGTATGTCCATCACATCGTTCTTCCAACGACATGACTTCATTGTCAAATAGACTCCAAGTCACATGATCGGGAAACCTCGATCATCGATTGCACAATGAACTAGTCAAAACAGAGGCTACTAGGGACCTGGTTGTTTATCTACCACACGTGCATTAATGTTTCCGCTTAATACAGTTATAGCATGGTATAAAACATATAATGAACAATTGGGATATGACTAATAAACTATATTTATTAAGTGCCTCTAGGGCATATTCCCTTCAAGACTCCCCTCGTAGAAGAATCTAGCTTCCCCGGCAACGGCGCCAGAAAAATGCTGGCGTCGAAGGGGAAGCTAAACTTTGCTGAACAGAAGAACCCTTGTTTCCACGGCAACGGCGCCAGAAAAATGCTTGATGGCACCGGTGAGGTGTTTTTAGGAACCCCAAGAGGAAGGTATGAAGCAGTGCAGCAGCAAGTTTCCCTCAGTTGTGAAACCAAGGTTTATCGAACCAGTAGGAAACTAGAGATCTCCTGGAGGTTGTTGGTGGTGGAATATGGCACGGCGCAACACCAGGGATTCCGGCACTGACGTGGAACCTGCACACAACACAACCAAGATACTTTGCCCCAACTTAACAGTGAGGTTGTCAATCTCACTGGCTTGCTGTAACAAAGGATTAAACGTATGTGTGGATGATGATGTTTGTTTGTAGAGAATGAAAGTAACAGGATTGCTGTAGGATTGTTTATCAATTTAAAGAAAAGGACCGGGGTCCACAGTGAAAGGAAAGACGTCGCCTAGAGGGGGGGTGAATAGGCGAGGTACACTTTTTACAATTTAGGGTTGATAAATGCGGAATAAAACTTAGTGTTTAACTTATCAAGAACACAACCTAAATATACTAGGTGAACCTATGTGCACCAACAACTTATGCTAAGCAAGACAAGCAACAAAGTGATAACAAGGTAAATGACTTCAAGCACGAAGACTATCACAATGTAAATGACGTCAAGCACGAAGGCTATCACAATGTAAAGTGCATAAGTAAAGAGCTCGGGTATAGAGATAACCGAGGCACGCGGAGACGAGGATGTATTCCCGAGTTCCTCCTTCTTAGGGGAGTACGTCTCGTTGGAGAGGTGTGAGTGACCACCACAGGTTCGACTCAACGCCACAAAGGCCTCACCTTATTCTCCGATGAACTCGACCACAAAGGTCCGGGTTCACCTTCCACTATGAACTCCTTTGGGGCGGAGAACAATCCCGTACAACTACCTTGGGGCACACACCCACAACCGAATTGGGGGCTCCCAAATGACCACAAGAGGTCTTGACCACAACAGGTCCAACTTGACCACAAAGGTCCCAACCGACCACAAAAGGTCTCTGCCACAAAGGCCGGCCACTAAGGCGTCTAGGGTCCAAAGACCCAAGAGTAACAAGCTCATGAATTTCACCACCACGAATCCTCGTGGAGGGCTCAAACCGATGCAACCGATGCAATGGCAAGAACACAAGTTCTTCACTCCCAAATCCCACCAAAAGCAACTAATGCTTATGGGGGGAGGAGAGAGGAAGAACAAAGAAACCACAAAGGAGTCAAATCCCTCACTCCCTAATCCCACCAAAAGCAACTAATGCTTGTGGGGGGAGAAGAGAGGAAGAACAAAGAAGGAGAACCACAAAGGAACTCCTAGATCTAGATCCACTAGGTTCCCCTCACTAAGAGGAGAGATGGATTGGTGGGTACGTAGATCTAGATCTCCTCTCTCTTTTCCCTCAAAGATATGCAAGAATCATGGGAGGAATTGAGAGGGGGCAAGCTTTTCAAAGGTCAACAATGGCAGGAGAGAGAGGCAAAAAACGAGCAGCTCAAGGAAGAAGAAGGGGAGGGGTATTTATAGCCCTCCCAGTTTTCTAGCCGTTGGTAATCGTCAGCTCGGAAATTTCCGAACTCGGTTCGGAAATTTCCGGGCTGACGGCCGGAAATTTCCGAACCCCGGAAATCTCCGGTAGGAAATCCGACTGAGAGCTGAAAGCGACCAGTGCTGATATCAAATAAGACTTGGCGAAAAACTCTCCGGGTCGGAAATCTCCGGTCTGGGGTCCGGAAATTTCCGCCCCTCCGAAAACTGCAGAAACACCAGAACTGAAATAACTTTTGCATAATAACTCCGAATGAGATGAAACCAACTCCGTTGGAAATATTGCAAACCATAAATAGAGCAAAGTCACCACACATGTGAAGGTGTGGAACTTTGCTCAAGGTTGAACCGGTCATATTTCCACATCAAAAACGCAACAAGTTTTCCATACTAAAACCCTTTTCGAAGAACTTGGTCTTGTCATGAAGATCACGACAAGCACCAAAACCCAACAAGGTGAAAAGCCAAATAAGAACCAAGAAAGATGATATGCCAAGCATGCAAAGGTTTGAGCTTTCCACAAAGATGCGATCAAGTTACTCTCTCGAGAGCCCCTCTTGATAGTACGCCTATCTATCCTATAGCCCTATCAAGATCATACCTTTGCCTTGATCATTCCACTTGAGCTATATGATGACGATCTTGATCTCTCCAAGTGGACCACCTTTCTTGATTGCGTTTGCTAGCACATGCTTGATGAAGACTTCTCCAAATACTCCCCCATACGCCACTATGGGAGAGCCTCGCTTAGCTTCGTCTTCATGTCAATCTCCAAGCTCCATTAGCTTCGTCTTCATGTCTTCATTTCGACCTCCAAGCTACAAGCATAAGATATCTCTGAAATGCTTCTCTTGGTCTTGCACTTCTTAACCTTGATGACGAACACCGCATGACATCATCCTCCATGAGCTCTATGAGATGTTCTTCTTGTTGCAAGCCCATGGGAAGATACCTAACCCAACATATAGAAACCACACACACACTTGGGTTAGTTCACAAAGCTATATGGACAATGGCTTACCATCCAAGAGATACATGATCCACTTGGTACATCTCGTAGCTTCGTGTGTTGATCAACATCTTGATCAATCTCGTATCATCCCATCTATCTTCATATAGGTGATGTCTTGACATCTTCAAGACATACTTGCAATATGCTCACATCTATCTTCATATAGGTGATGTTTTGACATCTTCAAGACATACTTGCAATATGCTCAACACAAACATTAGTCCATATAGATTGTCATTAATTACCAAAACCATACATGAGGGCACATGCCCTTTCACACAGTTCACTAGTGGTGTCTCTCCATAAATAATAATAACATACATGCGGGTAAACAAATTACAGCTGGGCAATTGATAGAATAAAGAAGTGCATAATGATGCATATACTATAGTTATGATGGCTAGTGTGATATTCATTTGGGCATTACAACAATATACATAGACCGTTCCAACCGCATCTATGACTAATAATCCACCTTCCGGTTAGCGTCCGCACCCCTTTCAGTATTAAGTTGCAAGCAACAGATTATTGCATTAGGCAATGTGTGTAATGTAAGTAATACAAATACCCTTAGATAAAGTACTGCTGCTTTATCCCAAGTAGCAACAGTACATCTACAATCTTAGAGCTTGCTGTCACTACCCTAGATTAAATATAGACATGAACCTACTATCGAGCATAAATACCCCCTCTTGGAGTCACAAGCATCTACTTGGCTAGAGCATCTACTAGCAACGGAGAGCATGCAAGATCATAAACAACGCACTCACAAGATATATTATGAAGCAATAATATAGTACTCAATCTTCATCCGATCCCAGCAAACACAACATGTAGCATTACATAAAGATGATCTTGATCATGTTAGGCAGCTCACAAGATCTAAATGTGGTAGCACAAGAGGAGAAGACAACCATCTAGCTACTGCTATGGACCCGTAGTCCAAGGATGAACTACTCACGCATCAGTCCGGAGGCGGGCATGGTGATGTAGAGCCCTCCGGTGATGATTCCCCTCTTCGGCAGGGTGCCGGGAAGAGCTTCTGAACCCTCCCGATCTAGGGTTGACGACTACGGCGGCTCTGGACTTCGTGGGGGAAAAAGGGTCGCGTCTTAGGTCTTGCAATTCTGGGGGTATAAGTAGGCGAAAGGGCGAAGGCGACGGGGCCTCAAGGGCCCCACACCCTGTGCTCGCGCGACCAGGGGGCCTGCCGCGCCACGAGGGGGTGTGGGCCCCTTGGGGTCCTCCTCCGTGTCGTTTTCGGTGTTCTGGAATCTCCCGAGAAAAATAGGCACTTTGACGTTTCGTTTGTCCAATTCCGAGAATATTTCCTTAACAACTTTTCTGAAACCAAAAACAGCAGAAAACAGGCAACTGGCACTGTGGCATCTTGTTAATAGGTTAGTCCCAGAAAATGCATAAAATGATATAAAATTATATATAAAACATGTAGCAAGTGGCATAATATAAGCATGGAACATAAGAAATTATAGATACGTTTGAGACGTATCAGTAACCATAGTCATATTATTATAAAATAAGTTTTCTGTCCTTTTTGTAATGCATGTGATAATAGCACCCTTTGCAAATGGTTTCATTAGAAATATCTCAAAGGACATGAATAAGGGATGAACTTGCCTTTTTGACTGCAAGATTATGCAGCCAAGGTCTTCGATATAATATAAACTCCGAGAATCTGAAAACAACATCATTGGTCCGGTAAGGACTAATGTTTAAAGAAGCAACATGCTTAATGCATAAGTATGAGATGCATCTTAAAGTACCCCGTAACTCACTCTCAATGATTGTGTGTTGTTTGAGTTGGTGATTTCATTTAGGGTTGTCTTATGTTCAAGTTTACTTCATGAGAAAAATAGATTGTTTAGCCTTTGATAAATAACATCAATTTAAGCATATGAGTAAAGTAAAACAACATATAACATTCAATGGTTGTTTTAGATTGTGGTCATCTTTTGTTGGTAGTAAACATGTATTAACTTTATTTAAGTAGAGAGCTAGTGTAGTGTTATATTTCATGATGGCAAAAAGAATAACTTTTGAAGAACATAAACAATTGTCCGTATCATATGAAGTGGTTAAGAGAGGGTTATATAAATATTCTCATTTGTGTGTTTTACCCAAGACTTTGCAATGAGATCTTTATTTTGTTTCAATCAAGCACTTACGTCTTAACTTAACTTTGTTTCTTAAGAATGAGTAGTTTGTTCTTGGAATATAACAAGTTATATAACTACTATAATGTTGTTAACCTAAATAACCTTTTAGGTTGTTTCTTAATGTTCTTCACTTAACCAACTATAAGCAAAAGAATTAAGTAATAAATGTAATATGTGTACTATTTATTATAAGTGGTTGCTAAATAGTAGTGGAATAGCTTTTATAAGCTTAAAGTTTTATTTAAAAAAAATATGAAAATAATACTAATTAAATATTTTCTTAAATAGAATATTATTGTTTAATAGCAAATATTGTAATAAGAATATTACATGTTATAATGAAAACACATTTCTAAATTTAATGTTATGCATGTGAGACATTTTAAATGAAGTTTGATATGCATCCAAAATAGCATTTCAAATAACTTCATATTTTAAAAGATTAAATGATTTGTATTTCAAATTTATAAGGTTTAAATTTTATTCAAACACAATTTTAATGACCCAACATTGTAGATTTTATTTTTCTGAGCATTTTGATATAGAGTTTGTATTTTTATGATTTAAAATGATTTAGTTATGAATTTGCAAAGTTTAACTCAATTTAAATCAATTTCTGGAATTTTATAAATAAAGTTGGGCCCACATGTCATGGTTTTAATATTTACATAAAATATTTTCCTAAAAGATTTAATAGCTGACAGAGGGGTCCCACATGACATACTCTAAATAATCAGAAATGAAATACAAAAATGATTTATATTGAGTCGCTGACGTCATCATGACGTCAACACTGGAGTTCATCTCCGATCCGAGATGAATTGGATGAATTGGTGCAAACTGGGACGAATTGATGGATGCCTAAGATAGGGAACGGTCCGGCGGACCAAATGGTAGCGGCGCTGCTAAGATTTGGTCGCCGGAACACCGCCGAAGACGAGTTCCGTGGCGGCCGGAGACGTTGTTCGTCGCGGCGAATAACCAACGCATAATCGGTTAATCCAAGAGCGCGGAGAGGTTAGTATGCTCACCCTGAGCACGATGGAAAGCTCGGTGAAGCGGAAGGTGGTCGGGGTACGATGAACTGCTCCGCGGCATCGGCGACCGGAGACGAGGATGACGGCTCAATATTTCGGTTCCCGAGCTCCTCTGCACGGTCTGCTCATGGGGGATGACGAGGAAGAAGCTGCGGCCCTCCTCCGAAGCCCAGAACGGAGAGGAGAAGCTTGTAGGTGGCGAATTTCACCGCGGCGACCAACGGCCGGAAAGGAAGAAGACGCCTCGATACACGCCCTCTCGAACTCCCCTGCACGAACTAGTCACCTAGGAGAAGAAGTGGTAATCCATGGAGATGCTTCCCGGCTTCTCGTAATTAGAAGAGGTGGTCGGAGTCGACGGATAACGCCGGCGCACGGCGGCGGACTAGGAAGCTAGGGTTAGGTTTTTCAGAGAGGAATAGAGAGAGAGAGGAAGAGATAGGACTCGAATGAGAGGATAGGACGGCTCCTCCGCAACCTTATCCTCGCGAGGGAAGCGAGCTGCAGAGCCACGCGAGGTCGGAGGCAGGGACACGGCGCGCGCGTCCTTCTGGCCGGAGGAAGAAGAAATGAGTTAAAGGTAAATTCGCGGAAAACCCCCTGGATTCCTGAGAAATTGCGGAGACAATGTAAACAGGTCCCTGTGTCCTTTTGTTTTGGATCTGTTTTGAATATAAGCTTGCAGTTAAGTCCTGGAAAGTTTAGAATTGCATTTGAATGTTTATTTAAAATTTGTACTTAAATAATTTTGTATACTTTGAGTACTTTTAATATCTATAGTGGATTTGGACACATTTAAATTATTCCTTCAACAAAATGTGTGACTTTGCAATTTTCTATTTTTGATGTGCATTTTGAGCAACATGAAAGCATGCTGATATTAGTTTATTTGTATATATTTAATAGTCCTTTATTTGTTTGTGATAATCTCTTATTTTTGCATTCTAAAATTGAATTGACGGCTTTCACCAAGATATAGATGGATGTATTTATTCATACCCATGATTTGGTGCTTTAGGAACTTCTGGGCACAACAAGTTGTTGTCCAGGGATAATTGAATTATTCATTGTGGTGCCTATAAAAAGTATGCATAATGAATAACTCAAAACCATGTTATGCATGAGGCTTTGTCAAATTCTATTGACGTGTGATCCCTAACAATTAACTCATGTTAAATCATGATCAGTTGTTACTGGAACACAAAATATATTTATCCCGCCTAAGGTAGGTCTTATGGAAGATTAAATGAATATAATGATGAGTTTAGAATCCTTCTTATTCCATTACTCATTCTGATGACTAGAAGTTTAAGCTCTCCTTTAAAGAAGTTAGTGTTTATGCGTAAGTGTAATAAATTTACTTGGTCCACATTAACTACTTGCTACATATGATCCCTTTCACCACATGTCCAAGTTTATATCCCATTTAGAATGAATTTTTGATTCAACCAATATGTCATTATTATTAATGAACTTGTGGATCCTCTCTTATATGATTCCTTTATTCACATGATCATAAAAGGTAGTTCCAATGACTCCTAGATATGGATAATGATTATATAGACTTATGTTTTGGTTTTACTCTCTCCTAGGTTATGATTTCATTGGAGAAACACCAAAGGTCTACATGGGTCTTTCTTGTTTAGGTCTTGATTATAATGCCTAGGTTATAATGTGGTTTATTATTCTACTTTTGACCTTTCTTTGGTATGAATCATGGTTAACTATCCTATTGATGGTTTTATTGAATCAAGTGGATTCATTAGGTCCATGCTATAATGTGGCCTCTACTATGACAATGATTTCCCCTAATCCATAATTTGAATTTTAGGACAAGTGCTCCTTGTCCTATATAAGAGTTCCTACATCACTGGTCTCACCCTTGTGGTGAATGCACTTCTTTTACTTCAAGTGAGAAGTTCTCATGGTTGATTACACATGAATGTTGATGTATTTTATGACATCAAATGACCTTATGCATATAGAAGAATTTGTTGACAAGGTTATAAAGCTTCTATGTCCATCTAAGTAATGCTTCTCAAAGTCTTCTAGTTGGGTTCCCTCCTTTATGGTTAGCTTCTCTTGTGGATGCCTTCGAGAAGATTGGAAGATAAGAAAATATGATGTCTAGATAAAGTAAGAAGATCTAGGTTACTATTTAGGTAATTCAACTTGGTTTTCAAAACTACCATGATTTCCATGTACTAGAAGTAGGTCTAGCACAATTGATAAGAATAGATGCTTAGGGAATAACCAGGAATAACTAAGTTGATCATTAACTCCTAAGTAATGATTTGATGTAACAAGTTTTATTTCATTTGAAGTAACATTTTATCGTATATCTCTCTACCCCAAAATAAGGTGTAAGCCAAGATCATCTCAAAGTTTATAACGCTTAAGTTGATGATCTACTTCAATTCCACCAACTCAAGTGAAACTTTAATCACTTAGTGTTTTGAAAATTAAATGCGCGAAAATTATTCGGATTTTCTGATGCATGAATGCAATGCACACTCCTGTGTCCTCTATATTTCTGGACTCTAAATCCTGGGATGTTACACGGACGGAGGGAGGGTCGACAGGGTCGGATTGGAGGAGCGCGATCGTCATGAATCGACGGAGCGCGTCCCCGACACGACTGACTAGTAGTAGGCCGCGTGCATTGCCGCGAGCGACCGCCTGTCGGTCGCGGACCGGATCAGCGCCGCGCCGCTCCCGCCGGAGGTGAGCCGTCTCGCAGCGGAGGTGGTAGGAGAGCTCGGGTCGGGGGGAGCCAGCCTATGGACGGGGAGGCGGCGGGGTGGCGGTGAGAGCGGGAGGCAGCTGCCTCGGGGAGGAGACAGATGGGGAAAAATGAGGAGGACTGATCTAGGGTTAGGGATTTCACAATTTGTAGAAAACGTAAGGACTTACGCAAAAAGTCAGCGGGGACCGTCGGGTCGGGGGCCGACGGCGCGGGACGAAAACACTATTCATAACTGTTCATCTCCGTCTCCACTACTAATAAAAACGAGAAGTTGAATTTCGCTAGAGCCACCAAACCAAATTGTACACAGGTCAACCAGCACCATCAAATCCACCAAGAAGCATCCAACGACACAGATCCGTTTAACCAATCTGCACCGCTAAGAACGGCCCAGATTAAACCTGTCCACCGGCCGGCAAAACATTTCCTGCCATCCCCACGCCCACGTCCGCATCTCTCTCCCTTCCTATTTTTCACCAAAAATGGCCCTTTCACGAAACTAATGGCGCATCTGCCCCCCGGCGAAACTATTTTCGAATCTGGCCGCTGAGCTCGGCGCCATGGAGGTTGGCGCCGACGTTGTGCAGCTCGGCGCCAGCCAAAATTGGCAACGGATCGGCCGAAGAGGTCGGCGCCACTGCCATTGGCGCCGAACCTGCTTCGACGCCAACTTCGGCTGGCGCCGAGCCGCACAACGTCGGCGCCAACCTCCATGGCGCCGAGCTCAGCGGCCAGATTCGAAAATAGTTTCGCCGGGGCCAGATGCGTCGTCAGTTTGCAAAAACGGCCAGATTTGGTAAAAAATACACCCTGCATCGCCTCGCGCATCCCACCCTCCACACCCAGCCGCCTCGATCTGCTCTCGCCTCTACACGCCGATCTCTTCCAATCGCCCGCCGTCTCCGTTGGAAAAACAGCCTCGACCGCAGACCTTCAGCCGTACGCCGCCGGCCGTCGCCTCCCCCATAGCAAGCTGTTGCGCCGCCCTCCCGCCGCCGGCCCTCCGCCACCCGTCGTCGGCGCGATCCTGGCGGCGACTGGAGGGGAGCGGGCCACCTGGCGGCGGAAATCGGTGGTGGGCTTCGAGATGCGGCCATGGTTGGTCATTCTGGTGCAGGGCGACGGCGACTGATGGCCTGGCGGAAAGGAGGCCGGGGGCCGTGGTGGTACAGACAGCGAGGGTGTGCAATGATGGACTTTCCCCAGCAACTTCCCGGAGATGCCGGCGTTCGAATTCCTCTCACATAGCTTCAGGTGTGCATCTAGATGATCTCTGGGCCGATTTGCCGCCGGTTATATTATATGGATCAATATAAAACTTTTTCTCCGTAGCTAACTGTATGTGATTTTCAGTGATCTGCATGTTGTTGTCCATCAGCTAGCTTCGTGGATGGGATTGCTTGGTGCACCTAATTTGATAATTCCTGTGTTCTAGCTACAGTCTACCTTCCTGGATGAGTAAGTCCCTGGACCCCCCTTGACAATCCCTGAATGATACATTTTATCCAATACAAATGATTTTTTGTTTTATGTTATCTTACAGCTTCCCCTGTCCTAGCTATAACGTGAGCAAATTATTGATTATAAATCTATTGTCAACTTAAAAATGATAATGATTGGGCAAATCAGGTTCATTCTGTAGCTAATTGTCTCTTCAGTTCTTTTGAATCTGGTCTTTGTCCTGCGAGGCAAAAATCTTTAGTATCTACATGGACAAAGTAGGCAGGAGTTAGTGATATATTTATCACTACCTGAATTGGTGCCATTAGTTAGGTCCTGGAATGGAGTCCGTACCCCATTTGGGGATGCCATATGCAAATATAATGATCTTCTGGCTGTAAATGAAAATGCCCTGTAAGTTGATTACCTGCAATATATCGAGGCACTGAAAAACGTAGCTTGGCACATGTCAAAGTAAGCATTTTGGAAATTTTCGGCGTGTACATCGAGTTGGTGATTACTCGTGATTCTTCATTGGTTGTTAAACTTCTATATTCAGACCACCATTAAACTGCTATATTGATCTACTTATGTTCTGAAGTCGTTAATGTTTTATCTGTGCAGGTTAGTCAGTCATGTTTTCGTCTGTGATGACATACTCCAGGCCAGCGCGGCCGCCACTCAACACATGTGAGCCACCCCATCATTTAGGCAGGAGCACGACTCTCTCGATGTATTTGTAGCGCATAGGAGCTATACCGTGGAATGCATGTCCAACGGATATGTGATTATGGTTCCAGCCAAATAGTCCATCCATATAGATGATGGTATAAATGCAAAGTTTAGTCCTTCCCAGTTATGTCATTATCGTCCCAAGCAGAGGCTCCATCCATCAAGCTGATGATACAGATGCAAAGGTTAGTTGTTGCCTTCTTGGTGCTGGTGTGCATAACCAGGCCAACTCATCAACTGTGAGAACAAGGGGCTTTCATATGATTTATGGCCACCAAAGTTCTTTTGATTTGTGCACTTATATGTTTATTTTTTCTCAAGGAATAATGGATATACAATTTGGTCGTGTTCCTATATGTGTGTAGTGTGTACAAAGACTGTTAACATTTTAAGTGTTACCTTTTAGGTTATTATCTTTTTGTTTTGCCTAGAATGTCATGCTACATTGCTATGCAATCTGATGTTAATCCCTCAGCATTCTGATATGAAATTACATATTAATATAGAGCTAGCTAGAGATTGAACTGCACTAATTTTAATCTGAGAAATGGGAAGCAATCTTGCAATTTGATTCTTTCGTGCAGCAGTGTTTTAGAGTTTCGATTTGATTATGTTGCTCATTTAATACATGCACAAAACATTCTATATTAAATAGTCCAAGCATGTATGGAGATTTAAATGATGATTCCTATTCCAAACTGATCGCATGTGGTTTAATCCTCTCTCGTGCCTCTCTGAGACAACTGTTGTTTGGCATATGCAGCAACAAGGTGCTATAGATAGTAAGCAGGAGCTTGCGAAGAATGCAGATTATATGGGGCGTGCACTTGTAAAGCCAATCTAGAAAAGAATTCACCAATGGAGATATTATTAGGTGACATGTGGCTGTGAAGAACTGAAGACATCGGGACTTCAGCAGACAAACGCTGCAACTTGGGTGCTCAGTTCTGGACTGCTACAACACTATGAGATTAAATGACACTGTAATGATTTGCTGAGTGTTTTCTTTATTGTGGGGAATTTGCTGAGTGTTTGCTGAACTGAAAAGTAAATATGGGACATATTGCCAAATGAAGAACTGAATATTATGTGCTCTTGTGGAGGAGGAACATGTAGTGACGGCTCCATATTATGCAGGCAGCAACACAGGAGGGGCTATTTATTGGTAAACTTTCTTCTACATGTGCAGATGCTCCGTAATTGGTCATCCTATAGACCCAAGAGGAAGAATCATTTGGCCGGTCAATATGTGAAATGTGCTTTGGAATGGTAAGTTTATGTTGCACATTACAGTACAATGGCATTTCACCACTGCATGTATTATGTGGTGAAAGTTAATTTCATCAGTAGATTTTAGTTATACTTGCCATTGTTTATAAGTAATGTGTAGGTTATCACTGGACCTGGAATATTCGATGTTTATTTTTTATAAGTAATGTGTAGGTTATCACTGGACCTGGAATACATGGATGACTTGAACGAACCATATGAGAAGTGAAGTATACAAGCCTACAAGGAGCTTCACCCTTGGAGCACCAAGGACAGCCCACTTACAACAATGTTTTGATCAGCCTACATAAAAGATATCTGAGGAAAATCGTAGCCAATTTGTAAATACTTTATCTTCTAGAGATGAACAATAGTGCCACGTTGAATAAATAGTGTTACGTATCTTTTGATCAAATCCCACATTTGACTTATGTGTCCAAGAATTGACATTAAATTTCGGTCAGACTAAATGAATCTGTATGCTAATAACTATGTATTGACCAATTGGATGGGATTTTCTAGCAACGTTTTCTCTATTTTTCTCTATTGTAATATGACCGACTAATTTTCAACATTTGTACTATGGCCTATATGGTTTTTATTTTGTCAAAATATATTTACTCTTTGCAATGGTTGATTACGTGCAAATGCACGTGCACACTAACTATTAAACCAAAAGTAACATTTTTATAATTTGAAGACGTGAGTTGCACGTGCACGGCTACTAGTATGAACAGTGGCTGAGTGCTGGGAGGGTCGTAAAATCTTCCTCATTAATATATAGAGAGGTAAAGGTAATGTCCCATGTTTTCACTCCACAACCGTTGCACTTTATGTTTTGTGTACTGTGAATCGGCTCTTTTTTTAATGAAAGTGAAAGGTAGGGGCTTGCACCCCTCCCGTTGCTTAAAAAATAAATAAACCATAGTATTTAATAAGTAGACATATAGCATACACAATGGAGTATAAGTAAAAAAAACAGTGTTACACAGCTCAGCTGATAAATAGATCGATAGATTTAGAGGAAACCGCATCAGCGGTCCCTATTCTTTTCCCGCATCATCAGTTTAGTCCCTATTCTTTAAAACGGAACATCGAGGTCCTAAATCTTTTTTAGATGCTTCACGCCAGGTCCTAAAACGGTCTGACGAGCATTGACCGCTGCCACGTCGGACGTTGGTCGTTAGGAGGGTATTTTCCCGCGGCTGGCTGATAGGAAATATGCGAATGTACCCCTACAAGTTGTCAGCTTCGTATTTCTCAGTCCTTAGGTCTTCTCCCCAGCCCTACAAGTTTGCACTTACATGGTTTGACTGAAACCAAAACGACACATGAGCATCAGGCTTCGTATTTCTCAGTCCATATGTCATCTACATCTGTCCAAAATATGAACTAGCATTCCCTCTAACTAAACATCTTGGCCTTGGTTCTCTTTCTTCTTTGACACTTGTTGCTTCTTTTTCTTCTTTAAACCAAGTGTTTTGATAGGTGGTCTTGGAGGTGGGAGCTCATTGATCTCTACTGTGAATTCCTCCTCAAGCGGACCTAAATAGTAGGCAAATCGTCAGATTATGTCGCCAATTCGACCTACAAATTAACCTCCGTGATGTGGCTGCACGAATTGGGGATTTAGGGTTAGGGATTACTCACCGTAGCGGGCAGGAGGATCGTTTGGTCGCCGGAGCTTCGGCCCCTTGCGAGCGGCCTCCTTCCTGTCCATGCCAGCCGCGGCCGCAGCCGCTCCATCGCCTCTGGTCATCACCGGAGTAGCAACGCCGCGCCGCCGCCAGGTCGCCTCCACAGTCGCGGGACAGAAACAGAGGACTCGACTGGATGGGGATGGGTACGATGCGAAATAAGATACAGGAGCAAACTTCGGGGGCGATTTGCAAAATTACACCTCTGATCGTTAAGCTGCGTGGACCCCATGTCCGACGTGGCATCAGTCAACGCTGGTCAGACCTGTTTAGGACCTGCGGTGAAGCATCTAAATAAGATTAGGATCTCGATATTCCGTTTTAAAGAATAGGGACCAAACTGATGATGCGGGGAAAGAATAGGGACCGCTGATGCGGTTTCCTCATAGATTTACAACGGGACTGAACTAGTGGATCCGGTGTCTGCATCATGATCTGCATCGGCCGGCGGGCCGGGGAGCAAGTAACCAAGTACCCCAGATGGCGACATCAGGTAGCAGCGGATGTTGCGCTTGAGCAGCTGCAGTTCCTGGGTCACCTCGACGGCCATGAGAGAGAGAGCGAAGCGTGGGGGATCGACGTTTTTGACGAGGATGTGCCTTGAGATGCAGAATCGGCCGCCTCCAAAGTGTTCCAGTTCCACGGGTTGATGGCGCATCATGTATCCGGTGCGCATGCACCACTCCTTGGGGTGGGATTCCTCCCACACCTGCAAGATCACCGGAGGCCTGGCCTCTATGTCGCAGGCGCACAAGGTGCGCTCCCCGGAGCAAAAGCCAAAGAGCAGCTGCCGGCCGCCGGCTAGGAAGTCCGGGACCAAGATCGCCCGGCCCTTTACAGGCAGGGCCCAGGTGCCCTGCTTGTGCCACCGGCGGTGCACCGTGTCGAAGGAGAAGGTGCCCTCGGTTTGCAAGGAAACCCAGATGCGCGTGCCGGCGACAAAGTAGGCAGTCACCTCGCAGCAGATGGCGCGTCGGGGACCAGACCGAACCGGTGGCTCTCGGAGGGTTCGCCAGGCCCACCGGCGGCCGGTAGTACGGACGAGAGCCTCGTAGTGGGTGCCAGGGTGTTCGTGGTTCCACGTGTGTCCGGACATGGCGAAGACCATGTCGTCTCCGACGGGGAGCAGGACTGGCCGGCTTTTGACGCCGTGCATATCCGGGCCAGAGGAGGCGGAGTCGGAGTCGGTGCTGTGGAAGGTTGTCCGGCGCTCAATGGAAGCGGCGACGATGACGTTGGTGCCAGAGGCGGCCACGGCCAGATGGCTCGGGTAGGGGGCCGGGAAGCGGGCGACGGGGCACGGGAAGCAGCGCAGCTGTGGGGGGAATTCTTCGTCGTCATTACCGGAGAAGAGATGCTTCAGATTCAGTCTGTAGACGAGGTAGCCCTCCGTGGAGTCGTAGACCACGACCAAGGCCCGAACGCGGTGGCGCTGCCCGGTGGCGGCGGTCATCGATTATCTGTCTATCTCTGATTTGGGGATTTTGTGGTAGGGCTGCAGGTCAGGTCAGGTCAGATCTGGCCTGGCCCCGGAGGGACGGGCAGTAATACTAATAGATTTCCTTTTAAATCGGATCGAACGGAGTAAGTTTTGAAATCGGGCTCTCTGTTTCTTTTATGTTGCCGCCACAATTTCATATGCTGGTCCGAATCGGGATCGAACGAAAAGGAAAGAGAAAATTCAACAAACCAGCAACTCATTTTGGCACAAACCATTGACTCCAAAAAAAATCGCACAAACCACTGATAGAGTCTTTGCAACGAATTACTACTACAATTCACTAGTTTGAGCAACAAAAAATTGGAGTAACTGGTTTGTACAAAAATAGCCCCAAAAGTTACTTGTTTATGCTATTCCTCGGAGCGATTTTGACTAGTTTTTTCTTCTTTCTAATGGCTAATTTTATTTCGAATGTACTTTTTTTTCACAATTTCAGGAAATAATGCGCGATCTAATCAAATTACAGAAATAATACACCCTCCGCTTCCACGTGGCCGATCAGCCCTTGTCGGTTGTGCCGTAGCTTAGCAGGCCTTATCGGCCACGAGGAAGTTGAGCATGTGCCACACGGTCATGGGCCGTCGATCGAAAGCCCTCTCAACACCGAGCGGCCAGCAATCGGTCACGTCACAGCCGAGCACCTGGTCGGCCACGACGACGCCGACAAGGTGTCGATAAGGAACGGGCGAGCGGCCTCCTTCTTCCTTGTGACGACTCTCTCTCTCTCTATCACATAGTTGTATTTTAAATTTGAATTACTTTCGAAAAATCAACATAAAGTCAATTAAAGAGGCGAATTTAGATAGAAAGCAAGAAAGTTCTTCCTCATATTGAGGGATTATCCATCAAATATCTACTACTATTTGTGAAAATTAAATGAGTGTCATTTTGAACAATATTTTCGTACTTGCTTCACAAAAAAGTCATTTTTAGCACTTAAAAAATGGAAAATGACATTTCTAAAAATAATTTGAAAAATCGCTTCGGCAACGTTGTTTACCATACCATCGCACTCGTATGTAACAAATATGAGTATTTTATCACAAACTATGATATGATGAACGGCGAGTCCAGGAATTAATTGGAGGGTGGGCTGAAAGTTTACAACGAGTATACCAAACGCTATTTTCAAAGAAAAAATGTTGATTACCGTTGATTCTTCCCCAATTCTGTTCGAGACTCCTGCATACAAGCCCGGGGTCCTGACAAATGGTATTAGACGCCAATCTCCCCCGAGCATGATCCATCCCACTCCGCCCTTCGTCTTCGTGGCTGGTTGCGAGGTTGCCGCCAGATTTCGTCGGCGGTAGTAAAATCCCTCCCCCGCTCGCATCACTCTGGATCAGGCTCCGCGGACCAGATCTCGGCGCTTCTTATCCATGTCAATCATCCGCACAAGATCACATGAACGCATGGCGGCAGAAGAAGAGGAAGCTGACCTCTTGGCGGCGGCGCAAGAACAGGCCAAGGAGGAAGAGGGAATCAGCTCGCGCATGCCGCGGGAAATCCTCAACCTACACTGCCGGCTTGAACACCAACAGAGCTCCATCGACTCGCTGCAAGGTACGATGTTGAACCTAACGGCGCTCCATCTACTCGCTGCAAGGCTAGGAAGGGAAGCGATGCCTGTGCGTATTGTCTTGTTGAGCTAATGGGCTGGGTAGTTGAGCACTTGAGCTAATGGGCTGGGCTACCGCATGAGATTAGTAGTAGTAAAAAATAAATTTGAGTTTTCGGAGGGCAGGCTGGAGCCTGTTGAAGCCTGCCTGCTAGATTCGCATTTGGATATGATAATGACCATAAATTAGTTATTTGGAATAAAAAATTGAAAATAAAAATTATGCCTACGGCTTTTCTACCCCGGCCGTCCGTCGACAATGGCGCGACTCTTCTTTGCCTTCTATGCTCCACTGTTTCCCCCCAATTTCACCTTTTTTGGTCCAAATTTCTAAACCTAACGAGACGCCTCCATGGCCGTGGTTTGTGTGGAGCTGAGATTCGAGAGGAACGAGTAATAAGGGCCGTTCGGAAACGCTCCGCTCGTGCTAATCCTGTCGCTCCGCTCCAGGTGTGCAAGGAGCGACTCCTCCGATCGATAGATTAGAGTTTGTTCCGTTCGTCAATGCTCTGTTCCCTGTTTTCTGTATAGCTGGGCTGGTAGCCCATTCCACGTTGATACAGCCTGGTAAGAGCAGAGCAGTTCGATTGTGTTGGGCCACTGGTATTGTGCTTACCGATCAGGGCTGCTAGGACTACCGGTAGAATATATTTTCTCTATTCGATTTTTTGTATACACATCATATATAGAGAGCCATACCACGCACAATTGCCTACCTTTTAAGTATTATTTGAAAATTTATGTAGTAACATGTAAGCATTTTTCGTACGATTTTGAATACATAGAAGAAAACTTAGAGCACAAAGAAACGAGTGTGTCTAAAATCAAAATATCATCCATCTCACAACCACTTGTTGCTAACATAGGGTGAACATCACCAACCTAGAGCGATGGCGGTAGCTCGTTGATCCCTAAATTCATCCATGTCACCACCGCTCGCCTCGGTAGTCGAGGAATAGGATGCACCAGTGGGAACGGCATACCGTTTATACCGTTCTGGAATTGTTGGCACATAGTCCGGGTCCCTATCACATCGATCAAAATGGACATCTTCCCTATCATGTGCACGGATAAAATTGTGCATGTCATTGTAGCAGCAACAATCATCTTTTGAGTTTCAACTGAGTAGCCTGGCATCTTGAGAATAATTTGCCATTTCATCTTCCAAACTCCGAAGGTTCTCTCTATGCAATTGCGATTGGAAGAATGGATCTTGTTGAACTTCTCCTTCGGAGTAGTTGGTGCTACACCTCTGTGAAATTCAGGGACATGATACCTTTCTCCTTTATACGGTGCGAGATATCCAAATCGGTTCGGATAGCCTGCATGATCTACAAGGTAGTACTTGCCTAAACAAAAGAAAACAAATAGAATAATGCATAAGATCAGTTCCATGACATTAGATGGAATTAATAGAATAGAAAATCTCACCCTTTGGAGGATGGGGGAAGATGGCGCGGTCCTGATCGATTGCATGATATAGCACACTTGTGTCGTGCATTGCACCAGGTTGTCCAATTGAAGCATAAGTGAAATGCATATCAAAGTCACATACCGCCATCACATTCTGAGTAACCGCCCCTGTTCTGCCAATGTACCTTACTTGCAAATGTTCAGGAATAACAGCCCTAATGTGAGTCCCATCTATTGCACCAATGCAATCTTTGAGATGTGGATATGCCCTTCTATTATTCCTAATCCTAGGGTGCACAGTGCGAAAATTGGGATCCTTGGGCTTAATGTAGTGAGCTGCCATCTTTACCACACAAGTGAGTACTTAGTGAAATTTGCGATGTATCGTATCTGCTGAATGTTTGAAACGGTTTTGGGTTCTTCTATTTGATTCACAACCCCTCAAGATCCACAAGAACATAGCAAAAGACTCGTAACTGCTAACAAAAGGGGAATGTTTGAGGCCATACCGATCCACTAGCATGTCATGAAGATCAAAGAAAACCTTTGCACTCATTCTCAACATTGTATAAGTCTCTCCGCGCGTGTCAATAGTCTCCTGCAACCATCCAAACCCACTCAAGATAGAAGTTCTAGGCTCGGCCTTCATCACCCAATTTTCACAATACTTTCCAACAATGTTTCCTGCACGTGAACAAATGACGGACATTTGTTTTGCATGATGGCAAACCATTCTTGTCTTCACTTCATACTGGTTATCATCATCACTATCACTGTCAGACGACATCTGCACGTACACAAATATGTCACCAATTATTACCGCAATAATCCAAATATAAATTCATAGATTTAAAGTATCCAATAAATCATTACAAAAAAATAGTTCGACATTGTGCACAAATAGTTTCGCCAACTTAGTACATAAGCTACCATCACTCGTACATAAAATGGAACCATCTACTTTGGATACTTGTTGTCGTACTTCCTACAGAGCCAAGCAAGGCGGGATGCAGCACTCATGTGCATAAACATCTCCCTTTGTTCTCTCTTGATGAAGAACTCGCTAGCAATATAGTGCTCATCACTACCTTCTTCGGCTCCACAAGCAATGACCTCATTCATGACAGATTTGACGGAGGTGTTCTCGTCATTTTGTATGAATGACTCAAATGAGTTTTGAGACCTCTTAGCAATGTCACCTATCCTAGTAATCTGCTCCTGCATCACTTGTGCAGTTTTTGGTTTCTTGCTCTTCTCATGAACAAACTTTCCAATCCTCTTAACCGTTGAACCACTTGCTCCTACATCTGTAGGAGTTGGTGGTGTGTCGTCCAAATCACAATCATGGATGTCATCAACATTCATAGCCGCAGATAATACTTCACTAGACGGAGGAGGTACTCCTGATCCAGGATTCCAATGATTTGAACCATCGTTGATGATGTCTTCAAACATGACCTTCAAGTTCGCTTCATTGCGAAGTCCTTGCTTCCTAAACTTCGTTACACCTTTAATTTCCAGTAATACACAAAGTTAACATTTTTCAATAATACATATAATGCAACATGATTTTTTTTTAAAATAAGCATGAGAACTCTTTTTTTTTGCTTTCCTCCACCATTCATCATCTTGTTTCACAGTGTTTCTCTCATAGTCCCATCCTGCTCCAGTCTCCCTCAACCTAAGTCTCTTGAATATGTTGTAATCAATTTTCAGTTTGTCCCACTTGTTCTTAAATTGGTCTCTCTTATATTCCAACCCTGTTTTCATTCTGAACTGATTCCCCACCTCCTCATATGCATTTGGAGTCAAGTGAGTGTTTGGCCTATTCCCCATCGTTACTTGCTCGGCAAACAACTCAGTGACACGCGTCTTCAACAGCGTCGTCTCGCCCCTTGCCAGGCTGCACACATCAATTCTGGACGACGCAAGGCTCTGGGAAACACGCTGTTGCAGACTTGCTGTTTAGACCCAGGGAGCCGGATTGAGCTGCTGCACTTGTAACTTCGTAGCCTTTTTTTAGCCGTTTACCTTCTTTTTTCCTTCTCTGCATTTTACTTTTGAACCCTTGTACTCTCTGTACCTTCTTCTAATTGCAATGGCTGCCTTTTCGTAAAAAAAAACAATACGGGTGTTGTCATCAGTCCATTCAGCAGCCATGATCCAAACTCATCTATAAAAATCCATGCTACTAGTGTATACTACCGAAAATTGTCTACTGCCTCTGTTTTTTAATATAAGATGTTTTAGCCTTTTTCCACATTCATATGTCTAAACTTATATCTAGACATATTTTAGTGTCCATATTCACTCATTTTTGTGTGTATCTAGACAACATGTGCAATAGTTAAAACATCTTATATTAAAAAACGGAGTATAATATAATATTATCATATAAGCTATATGAACACTGAAACGTCGAAGCAAATTCTGTAATCTAATTTCCATAGCACAAATCACATCGAGGCGGACAACAAGTTTATAGCTCGGCAAGTTCTGCAGGGCCACAGAAGGCTAACATACGATCGATCTCATCCCAACTCTCTGGATCGCGGAGCGTGGCCGTTCGGGATAGCTCTGCACGCTCTGGCTGAGGAGCCAAGAGCTGGAGCGTTTCCGAACGGGCCTAAGTATTAACTGGGAAGCAGCGTACAGGGAGAGTGAGGAGCAATTCCCCCGAGCTGGTCCACGCGTACACAAGGGTTACTTATTTTATGAAAACAACTGGTCATATAGTCATTAATCTGTGTTGGCCTAGATGGTTATTGAGGATTGCTGGTGTACGCATGACTCAGGGTTCGATCTTTGGGTATGGGAAGTTTTCTGAAGTTTTTATACCGACATGGGAAGTTTTCTGAAGTTTTTATACCGACTAGTACACGTGCACGTGGAACGCACGTCCTACGAAAAATAGAGTGGAATTAATCTTCCTCCCTATATTTTCTTCTTCATCATGTATCCATTTACCACCTCGTTCAATTGAAATTCAACCTATAAATCAGAATTTGACAATCTTTGCATATATTAAGTAAATAGATAGTGAACTATTTTAAAAGAAGTACTCACTATGTTCCAATAATTAAGGGAACGGAGATAGTATTTTTGTGCACATGCACGCCTACTATATACGAATTCAGGGTAGCAAACAAAAATAAATTGGGCATGAACTTTTAAACATTAGATTCTTTCAAAACTTGCATTGACCAAGAGTCCTAGACCATCCAACCTAGTCCATCTTTGAACCCCGTAAAAAAATTGATTTTCTCCTATGGTTGATGCTCTTGAAGCACGTGGGCTAGAAAAAGAAATGTGGTTCTTCATATTATCTACAAAAGTTTAGCTACCAGAAAAGTAAATAAGATAAAAAACGCATGTAAGCAAAGTACATGTAAGCAGAAATTTTGATAATGCCTAATGTATTAACTTTTTAGGAGTCCAAATTTCTTTCGTAATGCGTGCCATGAAATTGGAGACTGGCCTGGCCTTTGGTGTTTTGTATGTTTGTTCGAGTAGATGAGTTAGCTACATGCACTATGACTTCTACCCTGATCGATGTGCTGCACCCGACGGCCGGCCGATTCTCAAGTGCTTCCCATGGTCACAAACGGATAGGGGATAAGAGATTGGACATCGCACGCCTGCGCTGTGCAAGCTGCTCGTGTTCTTCATATCCCCTAGCTGCCCGTACTCGCCGTGGTTAGAGCGGCCAACATCTTCGTCGCTGACGGGGCCAAGCACGGGGAAAACGCACGGCGTCACTTTTCAGACTTCAGAGTCTAGGCTAGCTAGAAGGAGAGCTTGTAGACCATGTCGTGGTTGTAATCCTCGCCGGGCCTCACCGTGATGGACGGGAACTCGGGGTGGTTCACGGCGTCGGGGACGCCCGCGCGTCTCCAGCCAGTTGCCCGTGTAGAGCTGCCTCGCCGGCTGGTTGGCCGAGAGCTCCAACCGGCGGTCGGACGGTTCGACTCGTGGCCACCTTCCACATACCGTACGTACCCGTCGATCACGTAGTTGATGTCGTAGCTGACCTGCTGCCCGCCCATGACCTTCCGGATGCACGCATCGATGTTCGATGGGCGTCGGCGTCCGGAAGTTGTAGTTGGTGCCGGCAACGGGGTCGAGGCGGCCAAGCGAAGAGATCAAGGAGCTTGTCCAGCAGTGTGTACCGGCATGCGAAGAGCTTGGAGCGTGTGGCCCAGCACGTCGCCGCTGCCGTGCCATTTCACATCTCAGAGGTAGTCAGGTTATGTACGTCCAGTAGATGTGCTGAAGGAAGTTCAGCGGCGCCGCCATGTTCAGCGCCGTCGTGTTCATGCACACGCTCAGCACCTATAAGTTTTCTCGTATACGAATCGAACTCATCGGAAGTTGCTCTCCTTTTTTTCTTCCTACTAGGAATCGAACGGAGAAAGATGGGACTCATTGGAAGTTGCGTTCCTTTTTTTTTTTGCTTTTCTCCCTGTACCTATAGGAATCGAACGGAGACGTTGTGCTTATTTGTGTTTCTTTTTTACAATGGATAAAAAACTGTTTGACCGGTCAAAAGTTGTTTGGTGCTCGACATTGGGACGATCTGGAACGTTGATCAGAAATTGAACGCCTGAGATTTAATGTATCCCATCAAGTTTGCTCTTTTAATAGTAGTGTAGATTAAACAAAATATGTAAAAACATAATAATATCAGACTACACTTCCGAAATAAAATTGTCAATTTCTATTTATTATATGTATATTAGTAATGCGAATTGTTAAGATTAATACAACGCATATATTACAATGAATCATATATGTTATATGTTGGTGTACATGTCAGTAGAGAACGGATATGGTTTGCAACACATTGTATCGGTTGCGACAAGTCTCGTGAAAAACAGATACAGCTACCAACACATATATCTGTATCTACGGAAAAAAGTTGCAACACATATTTGAATCGTTGTTGTCTATGTATTGCTAGAGGGGGTTATCTTGTAGTGGCACGGACGAAAGAAACTACGCGAGTATGTCACAAACAGATAAACTAGAAAGAACCAGGGCACAAAACCAATTGTCCCATAAATCTAACCACCCACAGTGCAAGTTCCATGTTTTCTGCTGTTTCTTGATTTCAGAAAAATTGTTAAGGAAATATTCTCGGAATTGCACGAAACAAAAGCCAAATCCCCTATTTTCCCGGAAGGATCCAGAACACCGAAGAGGGGACGGAGGGGGACCACGAGGCGGCCACACCATGTGGTGGCGCGGCTACCCCTCTAGCCGCGCCACCGTGTGGTGTGGGCCCCTCGGGCGCCCATCGACATCGCCCTTTCGCCTATATATTGCCCCCGACGTGAAAACCCTAAAACAATCCGTCATAGTCTACGAAAAGTTCCGCAGCGCCATCGCCATCGAAGAAAAGTTTCGGGGGTCAGAAGTTCCTGTTCCGGCAACCTGCATGGACGAGGATTAACCGCCGGAGCCATCTCCATCGACTCCACCGCCTCCACTTCGACTCCATGATGGTTTGTGAGTAGTTCCCCCATGGACTACGGGTTCTTGGCTGTAGCTAGTTGGTACTCTCTCTCTCCCATGTACTTCAATACAATGATCTCATGAGCTGCCTTACATGATTGAGATCCATATGATGTAATCCATGTTGTGTTTGTTGGGATCCAATATATTGTTACATTATGATCAGTCTATCCATCAAAGTTTGTGAAGTTATTGTTGCTGCAATCTTGTTGTGTTTAATGCTTGTCACTAGTGCACGAGTGGCATGATATTAGATTTAACCTCTATAATTGTTACTTAGATTGTATCTAAAAGTTATTTGCACATGTCATTGTCCGGAACCCGAGGCCCCAAAGTGACAATAATTGGGACAACCAGAGGGGATGACTGTGATGTGAGGATCACATGTTTTCACCAAGTGTTAATTATTTGCTCCGGTGCTCTATTAAAAGGAGTATCTTAATTATCAGTAGTTTCCCTTGAGGCCCCGCTGCAAACGGGCTGGCAGGACAAAAGATGTTATGCAGGTTTCTCATTGCGAGCACGTATGACTATATATGGAAAACATGCCTATATGATTAATAGACTGGATATTCTATCTTAATGCCATTTCAATTCTGTCAATTGGCCAACTGTAATTTGTTCACCCAACACTTGTTCTTGGAGAGTTACCACTAGTGTAGATAGCTGGGAACCCCGGTCCTTCTATCATCATCATTGCTCTACAGTCAACTACGCACTTGAATATTTTCTGCTGTGTTACGATTACTGCTGCTGTGTTAGTATTGCTATTGCTCTCAAATTACTGCTGCTTTCACATCACCCCTGTTACTAGTGCTTTTCCAGGTGCAGCTGAATTGACAACTCCGCTGTTAAGGCTTATAAGTATTCTTTGTCTCTCCTTGTGTCGAATTAATAAATTTGGGTTTTACTTCCCTCGAAGACTGTTGCGATCCCCTATACTTGTGGGTTATCAAGACTATATTGTGGCGTCGTTGCCGGGGAGCATAGCTCTACTCATAAGTTCACCTGGGAGTACACTCTACCTCTCTCTGTGTTGTTATTTTATTTTGTCCTGTCTAGTTTATTTGTGCTTAGTTTATTTATGTTTAGTTGTATTTTGTTTAGTTTACTTTTGTCTAGTTTATTTTTTTCTTGTTTTATTTTTCTTATATAACCGAAAATCCATAAAAAATTGAAAAACTGATTTTTTTTTTAAAAAATTGTTGTTATGAAAGAACATGCTAGAACCTCTATGGAACTTAATGAATTATTTATAAAGTATAGAGAATCATATAAGGGGAAAGTCATGAGAGGCGTGTTAGAAAAGTTGAACACAATTGCTAAAATTTTGCTCAAACGTCATGATATAAATTGCTGCTCTGAACAGGATAATAAACATCTTAAATGCCAATGTGGCTTTAGTAAAGAAGTTTTAATTGTGAACTATCATTGGAATAACTATATTGACCTGGGATTTGAAGAAGTAGAACAATATGTTTTATTTATGGGAGCTTCTGAAATAGAATCCTTCATGTCAAAAAATTATGAAACCTGTGTTGCTTGTAATAACCTTAAAGATTATGTCTCTTCTATCCTTGATTACTGAATGGAAAATTTCAGCAATAACTGTTATATCATTGATTATAAAGAGAGACTCAGTAATTCACAAGAATGTATCCACAATTTGCAGGAACCTGTGAAAGAAGAAATTGCTGAACCCGAAAGCTCATTAGATGAAAAAGAAGAGGAGAGTGATGAACAAAAGGAGGAAAGAATGGATTAGCTACCCATGTCTACCTTCTAATGAGAGTAACTCTTCATCTCTTAAACTATTTGATTGTTCCCCATGCTTACCAAAGGAGGATGAATGTTATGTTCCTATGGATTCTCTTGAAATATTCCCTATAAGTAAAACTTGTGAGAATAATTATGCTACTGTTATATATGATAATCCATGCTACTTTGATAAATCTTATGATAATCCTTTATTTGTGCCTAATTTCGAAATGCATGGTACTAAAGAAGTTTGTTTAGAAAATTTTTATGATAAAGCTCTAGATGATGGTCCTATGTTACTTGATAATATTAAGGGACAATTGCTTCTGTGCCCCGGTTCTCTCTAGTTTATCCGTCTGTGCCATACCCGCGTAGTTTCTCTCGTCTGTGCCCTAGTTGGCTCCCAAATCGGTGAAACGCTCCGTTGCCCTCTGGTCAACCGTCACTTGGCCTGACTGGTGGGGTCGGCCTGGCGCGGCTCGGTTGGATTTTGCTGGGTCGGCTAGTGTGCGGCTCGGTTGGGATTTCCTGGGGTCGGCGCGTGGGGTCGGCTCATTTCGAATTGGAACATTGGTAGGTTTGAATCATCGTCTTCCCCCCAAATCACGATCTGACACGCCGCCCCGCCCCGTGCCACCGCCCTAGCATCGCCCCACCTGTCCCCGTCCGCCTGTGGTGCACTGCACCTCTGCTTGCAAGACGCATCCATGGCGGCAGTTCCAGACCCCGCCATTCCGCCCGTTCCGCCTTGTGCTTATAACGGCGAGGACTGGGTGAAATCGGATTCAGATAACACTTGGATGAGGAAGTAAGTACATAATCTATCGACTGTCTCGATTAATCTATTGATTGTGGCAATTTCGTGATGTATGTAGTTGAATACGGATTCAATTTGACCTTATCGCCATGAATTTTGTTCAAAAGGATGAATCCGATTACTGCATTTCGCTTGTCAGTCGAAATGGTCAGTCCCTGGCAGCCGGAACTCGAGTTCTCCCCTCCTCATTGGTTTGAGTTGGTGGTAGAAACGACTTATTCGTTAAAGGATTTGCTTAATGCTTGCTGTGAAAAATACAGCTGGCGGACAATTGATACTGTCGTGATCAAATACTGGGATATGTTGGAGGGCTCTTTCATCCCACTGCCTGATGACCCTGCAGCTGGATGCTTATTTGCTCAGAGCGCGACCGAGCGATTCGGTAAAATTAGGCTTGAGGTGTCTCGGAAACGAATTCAACATGAATTGCGAAAGACAAAGGGAAAGGGAGAGCGAAAGGGGGCAGCTGCTAATGCTCAGCTTCCGCCGTTACCTCGTAGTCAGCCCAGTGGCAATACAAGTCAACCCAGTGGAAGTACAAGTCAGCCCACAAGTGGTAGTGCAAGTCAGCCCGTTGTAGATACTATTAATTCAGACGATGAAGTGGTGCCCGACGATCCCGTGTCGCGGAACGACGATGAGGATGAGAAGATGTTTCCTGAATTTGTGCATGAATTGGGCCATAGGGCCCCTGTCGCTCAGCTTGTACAAGATAGTCCTGAAGAGGAGGAGGAGAACACTGACATGTTGATTGCAGATGAATACGATGGCGATGAAATGCCAGAGTTTGATTGGGATAGGAATGCTCCTATGCTTGCTACAGGGACAAGATTCAAAAATGTGGATGAACTTCGGAAAGCACTTACAATGTACAGCATCCTCAGCAACAATATTTTCTCCATTGAGAAGAGTCAGACAGACAGGTATACGGTTCACTGCCCAGATGAGAGGTGCAAGTGGAAGTTGCATGCCACTCTTGTGCCAAAGAAGATTCGTGACAAACATGACTAGAAAGACATGATAGAGATAAGGTATAACGAGCATGAGCACACTTGTCCATCTAAGGTGGCCTGGCAGAAAACACACTTAGCAAGCAAAGTGTGGCTGACAGAGGTGATGACTCCATTGCTAATACAAGACCAAAGATTAGGAGCATCTGCCCTCGGGAAAATGATCAGTGATAAATATAAATTTGAGACGAAGATATCTTACATGAAGCTATGGAACGCTAGAGAAGAGGCCCTGAAGAACATACAAGGTACTGCGTGGGCAGATAGCTTTCACTTGTTATACGCATTCAGAGCTGAGGTGGAGAAGGCAAGTCCAGGTAGTGTGGTAGAAATCGATCATGTGGCTGTGCAGTCCAAAGTGAGAGGAAAAATGGTTGAAAGAAATATCTTCAGGAGTGCTTTTGTCTCTTTCAAGGCTTGCCATGAAGGGTTTCGTAAAGGTTGCAGGCCATATTTGGCTGTGGATGCAACTGCTCTAACTGGAAGATGGAAAGGACAATTGGTAGCTACTTGTGAAGTTGATGGACACAACTGGCTTTTTCCAGTTGCTTTTGGTGTGGTGGAGACGGAGAACGAGCTTAGCTGGAGGTGGTTTCTAGGGAATTTACACAAGGTTATAGGGGACCCTGCTGGATTGGTTATCCATACAGATGCTTGCAAGGGTTTGGAGAAAGCTTTAGAAATTGTGTTTCCTGAAGGAGAGCACAGGGAATGTATGAGACATCTTGTTGCTAATTTCAAGAAACATTTTAAGGTGAAAGTATTTGATGCAAACCTTTGGCCAGCAGCGTACACATGCAGCGAGAAAAAGTATAAACACCACTTGAAGACCATGTACGCTGAAAATGCTGGTGCCAAAACATACTTGGAAACACATCACGGAAAGCTGTGGACGAGAAGCTTATTTGGAACATTGTGCAAGGTCGACTATATGACAAGCAACATTGCTGAAAGTCTCAACGCAAAGATTAATTACCTGAAAGGTCTAATGGTGTGGGAAATATTTGACAACATCAGACAGTTGATAATGTAGAAGATGGTATTGCGCAATAGAATTGGACACTCATATGATGGCCATCTCATCATCCCAAGTGTGATCAAGAATTTGCATGCGCGAGGAAGAAATATGGAGGGTGATATGAGTCTGCTAAGAGTAAACCCCGTAGAGGCTGCGCTGACATATGTCTTCCGAGACCGTGTTTGGAGGTATCCAGTAAATTTGGGAAAGAAGAAATGTAGTTGTAAGTGATGGGAGATCATTGGCAAGCCATGTATACATGCCCTCTACTTCCTAAACTACATCGGAGGCGAAACGGGCAAAGTTGATCCATATGTGTCTGAATATTTCTCTGTTGAGAAGTTTAAGTTAGCATATGCTGATAACGTGCCTGCTTTATTGGGAAGAGAACAATGGGATGAGTATAATCCAGGATTCAAACTGCACCATCCGGCGCTACATAGAGCACCTGGAAGGCCAAGGGTAAACAGACTAATACCAGGTGCAGAGGGTGCAGCCGTAAAGAGGAGTCCGTGCAAAAGATGTGGAATAGAGGGGCACATTCAAAGGCTATGCAACAATGCAGCCCCCTCTATACTTGTAACAGATCAAGGATGGGGCGCAGATGAAGCAGCAGAAGCAGCAGAAGACGCAGCAAAAGCAGCAGAAGAAGCAGCCATAGCAGCAGAAGCAGCCGCATTAGCACAGGCCGTAGCAAGAGAGTTTGCTGAAAGGTATGTGTGTCTACAATGGTTGTCGTATGCACTAGTAAACATATTTTTCCATATTTTTAATATCCGTTTCACTTTAATTTTGAATGCCAGGGAAAAGACAAGTAAGAAGCGTAAAACTAAAGACCACTGGCAGAAAAGGACTCGTGCAAGGAAAAGAGCTGCTCAAGAAGAATGGGGGCCGGCAACAGAAGCTATGGAACGAGAAGCTTCTGTTCCCGATCTTGAAGAAGAGGAATTTGTATCTTCAGCATGTGCTGCAATGGAAGAGCCATTTGTAGCTTCGCCTCCGAGACCACCAGTTTCGGCTACTGGAAGTACCCGGGTTACAGCATCACCAGCAGCAGGAGCATCAGCAGCAACACGAGCATCAGCAGCATCACGAGCTTCAGTAGCAGCAGGAGCATCAACAGCAGCACGAGCATCAACAACAACAAAGAACAAACGAGCCAAGAAGCACGAGGGGGGGGGGGGGGGGGGGGGGTCATGGACCCAACTGGTCCAAATCCAGCAAGGAACACCCGGAGCAAGGTCACCTTAGGTCTTCGTAATCGCACAAGGAGCAAGTCAAAGCTGTGAACATTTGAGGAAATTTGTAATATTTGTTATTATACTTCTGTCGAACACCTTAAGTGCGCACTCTGGACGCGCTCTGGACGCGCCATGGCGTGCTCGGAGCGCGACACAGCGTGCTCTGGTACACATTTGTGTAAAATTTGGGCGAGAAGTAAGCCTAGACCATTCTTAGTCACTCCAAAATGATACTTTCGTTAGTATTTTGAAATTACCATGTTGCAATTCCAAAACCACTTCTGTTCAACCTTAGACCTCATCGTTTGAGTTTTGCGATATCACATGAGATACATGCCCTTCTAATTTTGAATGTATGTAGACCATGTTTTTCAACTTGAGTCGTTAGTATATGACATATGAAGACTATGTGCGTCGGTTTTTCAATTTTTCGATAAATTTTGAATTTATTATGGTTATTTCAAATTCGGTCAAACCTAAGTTTGACCAACATTTAAACAAGTTTAAAACATGAAAATGAAAAACTAAGCATGGATCCTTCTTAGTCACTCCAAAATGAAGCTTTTGTGAGGTTTTTGAAAATTTCATGTTGCAATTCCAAAACCACTTCTCTCTAACCTTAGACCTCATAGTTGATAGTTTGAGTTATGCAATATCACATGAGATTCATGGCCTTCTCCTTTTGAATGTATGTAGACCATGTTTTTCAACTTGAGTCGTTAGTATATGACATAATACGACTATGTGCGCATGATTTTACTTTTTTTGATTGTTTTTGAATATTTCAAGCTCATTTCAAATGTCGGTTAAACTGCAGCCGTCCGATTTTCTCTAAAAGGAATCTGCACGCATACTCTGGGCGATCCGTGAGAAGCTCATTCGGCGATCTGATTGGACGCACGCGTAGGACAAGGGCTGTACACCCGCTGACGAGTGGACCACGGTGGACCCAACGGGGATTTTGGCTCGCCCACCCCCATTTGACTCAGTGACACAAAATGGGTATTTTGGCACACCAAATGCGGATTTTGGCTGTTACCCGTCATCGTAACTTAAATGGGAATTTTGGCAAACCAAATGGGGATAGTCATGAGCTTGCTCAAATCTAGCTTGAATCCATATAAATTTTCAAATGAGCTTGGACTCGCTGAAAAATGTGTTTCAAAGTGCATGCACCTCGATTGTTTGAAAATTTCATGTTGCAATTCCAAAACCACTTCTCTTCAACCTTAGATCTCATCGTTTGAGTTATGCGATATCACATGAGATCCATGCACTTCTCATTTTGAATGTATGTAGACCATGTTTTCCAACTTGAGTCGCTAGTATATGACATATGAAGACTATGTGCGTCGGTTTTTCAAATTTTCGATATTTTTTGAATTTTTTATGGTTATTTAACATTTCGGTCTTATTTCTAAGCAAAAAATGGTGGACTCGCTGAAAAATGTGTTCCAAATGAGCTCCAAAGGTAGGGTAAACAACCCTATTTCTAACAAAAAATGGTGAACTCGCTGGAAAATGTGTTCCAAATGAGCTCCAAAGGTAGGGTAAACGGCCCCATTTCTAAGCAAAAACAGTGGACTTGCTGAAAAATGTGTTTCTAGTGAGCTCCAAAGGTAGGGTAAACGGCCCCATTTCTAAGCAAAAACAGTGGACTCGCTAAAAAATATGTTCATACATACTTTTCAAATAAATCAGAAGTTTGCGTAACTCAGCTTGAAACCCGTTCATTTGTACCATTCATTTTCACTCTTTTTTGACCTAGTTTGACAGTTTCGCGTACTCGCCGGAATGTACGTGCTCGCTGGAATCTATGTGCCAGTTTCACGTTGCGCGCCATATGCGTAGCATTTC
The DNA here is from genome assembly GCA_026929855.1 of Poa annua. Taxonomy (NCBI): domain Eukaryota; kingdom Viridiplantae; phylum Streptophyta; class Magnoliopsida; order Poales; family Poaceae; genus Poa; species Poa annua. Next base: position 21,511,189 of record CM049439.1, on the reverse strand, counting down.
CCACCATATGTGTAGCATTTCCCGCCTACTACGCGGCCATTTAAACCCTTCCATCCGCCTTCTCACCATCCATCTCGCCACCCATCTCTGTTCTCACCGCCATGTCATCCCCATACGATAGCGACTACGACCCGGCGGAGCGCCGCCGCCGTCAATCGAATGTTATTGCAGCGAGGAGGAGGAACGTAGCTCAGAGGTGGGGGAGCGCCTCCTGCGCGGTCGACGCCCACCGCAGCGACGTCACGATGGGGAGGCTGGGTCCTCGCGGGCCTCGCGAGCCGCAACGCTTTTATTTGGAGACCCCACCACAGCGACCCCACCGCCGCCGCCGGCACCGTTTACCTAGTCCAGCGACGACGACGAGTCCTACTCAAGTCTCGAATCGCCCTCCACCGACGATGGCGAGGACCTCCTCAAGATCGTCGACCAAGTCGAGCTGGATGCGCGTGTTTTCGCCAAGTCCGTGCGTTCAGAGCGCCGCGCGGAGAAGCGTCGCCGTGCGGATGCCAAGTTTGAGGAGTTGATGAACGAGGAGCGTCTGGAGCAGGGTCTGCGACAGGACGCCGAGCACACCGCTCACGCGCGGGAGTGGGAGGAGGTGCGCCGCCGCCAGCGGCTCAACCAGGCCTTCGCCGCCTCCGATACTGAGTAGCGGGGTTGCGGCCGCAGATGGTTCAGTTGCCGCCTTAGTTTAGATTTGGGTCTGCCAAAAATATGTGTGAACTACTGTCTACTGTCTACTTACGAACTACTGTCTACTGTATACTTATCAACTACTGTCTGCTTATGAACTACTGTCTACTTTAGATTTGGGTCTACTAATTTAGTCCACCATTTTTTTCATATACCGTCTACTGTTTGTTTAACTAAGATCATCGATCAGAATCATTTAAGCAATAATTTTGGTCAAGTTTTCATGTACTGTACTAGCTATAGCTATGTCGGTCGCGTTCCCATCGCGTACTTGCGTTACAGCTCGATCGCTCGCGCCAGTCTGCGTAAATTTATGTCTACATTGACGAACGAGCGGCACGTATCCGTTCATGTTTGGGTTACCTTCATGTTTATCCGTTCAAGCGTGAAAGGAAGAATCCGAAGCAAATCAATTTTTTACGAGTTGTACGATGAGACACATCTGAGAGCCTTCCAGTTCGTGGCACTGCGCGCACATTGAATACGTGAGTGGCATGCCGTAGTCCACCCTGCCGTCTATGTAGCGTGCATGGATAGGCATGGTCACTGAATGCGTCACAGAACTGCTTCCTCCTCACCACCGCTAGCCTAGCCTAGCCGTCATGTCCAATCATGGTGTAAATGCATTTGTCAAACAAGGTAGACGATCAGAATAAAGATTTACTCCATAGAAACAAACGATTATCTCCATATAACACAATCACTTACTACCTTAAAACAAGAACTACTACTAATACTACTACTATTTCTACTTCTACTTCTTCTTCTTCTTCTTCTTCTTCTTCTTCTTCTTCTTCTTCTTCTTCTTCTTCTTCTTCTTCTTCTTCTTCTTCTTCTTCTTCTTCTTCTTCTTCTTCTTCTTCTTCTTCTTCGTCTTCGTCTTCTTCTTCTTCTTCTTCTTCTTCTTCTTCTTCATGGGTGCTGCGGTGGACTGACGGTGACATCAGAGGCGTCGGAGGCGTCAGATTTGTCCTCGTCGTCGGAGTCGGAGGCATCAAAGTCATCCTCATCGTCCGAGTCGTCCATGTCGTCCGAGTTCCCCTCGCCAGGGATGTCCTCGATGACAACATTGGGCTCGCCAATGGGCGCAATGACGACAGGCGCGGGCGGTAGGTCCACGACAGCAGGCCCGCGCTCCTCGTCGGAGTAGGGCTCGTCCGAGGACTCCGATGCCCGGTACTCGTAGACTGGGGATTACAGCGGAAGATCTCCACGCCACACTTTGTATTGTTGCTCTTTCTTCTCGCGCAGGGGGGAGAGCCCTTTCCGCTTCCGGCGAAGGTTCTTCTCCGCTAGCCTCTCCTCCTCCTCCTCTCGCTCCATCTCCTGCATCTCGTGCAATTCCTGAGGCGAGTAGAGCTCTGAGTCCGACATCGTCGAGTAGGGGCTCTGCGGCGAGGGCGTGCTCCACCACATTTTCGAGGGAGGGAGGGGGAGAGAGTGGGAGAGGACATGGGCGTTTCTCCGGCGAGGGCGGCCCCCTTTTATTAGCCGCGGCGGGGGTGGGCGGCGAAACCCTAACTGACCCCACGCCGACCCCGCGCCGACCCCACGCCGACCCCGCTTCGACCCCCACGCGCCGACCCCACGCCGACCCCACGCGCCGACCCCTCGCCGACCCCAGGAAATCCCAACCGAGCCGCACCCAAGCCGACCCAGGAAATTCCAACCGAGCCGCGCCAGGCCGACCCCACCAGTCAGGCCATGTGACGGTTGACTAGAGGGCAATGGAGCGTTTGGCCGATTTGCGAGCCATCCAGGGCACAGACGAGAGAAACTACGCGGGTATGGCACAGACGGATAAACTAGAGCCAACCAGGGCACAGAAGCAATTGTCCCTATTATTAATTGTACTACTATTGAAAATGGGATTGGAGGGGTCTTGACTTTATCTAGGAGTCCCATATCTCTTTAGAATGATCAATCATCTTGTTATAAAATTGCTAAAAGTGGGTTTGAAAGTTTTTATCCCACTATTTTGGAGCTTGATAAAAATTATGTGTTTGTAAATCATGAAAAGCATGATTTATGTGATAGATATATTGTTGAGTTTATTCATGATGCTACTGATAATTATTATGAGAGAGGAAAATATGGTTATAGAAATTTTCATGGTATTAAAAACCTCTCTATATGCTAAATGTTTTGAAGTTATTCTTGTTTTATCTTCCTATGCTTGTCACTTTGTTCTTTGTGAATTTATTTGTGTACAAGATTCCTATGCATAGGAAGTGGGTTAGACTTAAATGTGTTTTGAATTTGCTTCTTGATGCTCCTTTTGCTTCATTTTCTATTTTCATGAGAGCATCATTACAACTATTAAGCCTAGCTAAAAGGCATTAAAGAAAAGCATTCTTGGGAGACAACTCATGTTTTACTTCTGAAAATTTTCTTTTATTTGAGTGAAGGAGCTTGCTTAATTCTGTAACAACTCCTTTGTATCTTTATTTTACCACATTATTGTGCCAAGTAAAGTCTCTAGTAGGAAGTTGATACTAGATTTGGATTTCTGCGCAGGAATAGTTTTCTGCTGTCCACCGTTTAATTCATAAAAAATCACAGAAAAATCGAAATGACTTGATATTTTTTGTGCGTGATCCTCAGATATGTACGTAACTTTCACTAGTTTTGAGTTTTCTAATCTGATCAAGTTAAGTGCCTCTAACAAATTCATATTTACTGGCCGTTCTGTTTTGACAGATTTTGTCTTTTTTTTTTTTTTGCATTGTCTCTTGTGGAATTTAAGCAAGGTTCTCTATCATGGAGGGCTGTAGCTAATGTTTTATTGAGTTCTTGCAATGTGTCACAACAGAACCAAAGTGGATTAATGTTTTTGAGTACTAACCCCTCTAATGAAGTTTATGAGAAGTTTGGTGTGAAGGAAGTTTTCAAGGATCAAGAGAGGAGAATGATATGATGTGATCAAGAAGAGTGAAAAGTCTAAGCTTGGGGATGCCCCCGTGGGTCACCCAAGCATATTTTAAGAAGACTCAAACGTCTAAGCTTGGGGATGCCTTGGGTATCCCCTTCTTCATCAAAAACTTATCAGGTCATCTCTAGTGAAACTATATTTTAATTCCGTCACATCTTATGTGTTTTACTTGGAGCGTATGTTTGCTTTTATTTTTGCTTTGTTATTTTCTTTTTCTGAGTAAAATGGATCGTAGCATTCTTTTGTGGGAGAGAGACACGCTCCGCTTTTTCTTTTGAATACTCCTATTCTTCACTTATATTTGTTGAGTATTCTTGTATGTTACTTCAATGCTTTTAGCTCTTGTTTTTCATGCATCTCTTGCTTAGAGCTGTTAATTCTCATGTGATACTCTTTTGTCTCATTGTTAAATACTTGGAGAGTTTAAGTTCAAATAAGTTGATTGGTGTTTGGTTGGAAACAGAAAATCCTAATTGTGGTAGATGGTATAATGAAAGATATACATGCTCTTATGGATTGTTATCTTGTATGTTGTGGTGCTTGGAAATTGTTTTGAGCACTGAAGTAGATCATGTTTAAGCTCTTGCATCATGAAATTAAAACCTATTAGTGAAGAACTACCGTAAAGCTTGTTGAAATTTTGTTTGCATATTTGGTATCTCAAAGGTCTAGATATTTTCTATTAAAAGTGTTTGGATAACAAGGAAGACAATGTAGAGTCTTATAATTCTTGCAATATGTTTATATGTAAGTCTTGTTGTGCCAGTTGTCATCTTGTGTTTGCTTCAAACAACCTTGCTAGCCTAATACTCTGTACTGAGAGGGAATGCTTCTCGTGCATCCATAACCTTGAGCCAAAACCCATGCCATGTGTGTCCACCATACCTACCTACTACATGCTATTTCCTGCCATTCCAAGCAAATACTTCGTGTGCTACCTTTATTCAAAACTTATTATCCCTTATTTATGTCAATGTTTATTAGCTCATGAGGAAGTATGTGGAGTTTTCGATATCAACCTTGTCATTTGCTTTTAGACAGACTTTCACCAACCGGACTAGTGGCATATACAGCGCTTATCCATTAACTTTGCAAAAAGAGCTGGCAAATGGGGTGCCCAGTCCCAATTAATTACAACTTTAACCGCTGCATTCTCTTCACATTTTTGCCCTGATCTAATCAGCCAAGCAATGATACTAGTTTTAACTACATGTATAAACAAAAGAGGTAAGAGGGATGATCTGCCCTTAGGTAGAAATAACGTCCTTCAATGGGAGCCGCTCTTTGAAAGTCTGGTTGACAAGGGGGGTGGAGTGCCCATTACCATTCGTTGACAACGACAAACACCGCTCAAAAACTTACTTTTATGCTCTCTATATGATTTAAAAAACGTATTAGAACTAAAAAGCTCTAGCACATGCTTGTATCCCTGCTTCCCTTTGCGAAGGTCCTATCTTTTACTTTCTGTTGAGTCAGTTTACCCACTTCTTTCTATGTCCGAAGAAAACACTTGTGTCAACTGTGTGCAACAATTCTTATATGCTTACTTATTGCACTTGTTATATTTCTTTGTGTTGACAACTATCTATATGATTGTAGTGACCCCGTACACCACTGCATGTTATAGTGTACAATTCTGATATAACACTTACAGAAGGACTTATCCGCAAATGTTACACCCCACAGAGTAATACAACAGAAGCATAGGCGGTGCAAATAACACTGTAGAATTACAACGCTATCATACCAAATCTCGAGAACCTTCTTTATAGAAGAGAAAGTCTCGTGCCAATAAAATACAAGAAGATCCAAACCGTAGCACTAAGCTGAATATCAACTCTAACTCTAATCTTAATCCACTACTGCTGTCGTCACAGCCCTACACTATTCCAGCCGGAATATCTTTATCCAGCCGTGTCACCTCCTTCCAATAGGTATTGTTTCCTCCTTCGGCAACGGGTCGTTGAGACACCATTGCACTAATGCTGTCGTGGCTCCATTGGCATGGTTGTCGTCACTCCTCCATTGGTGAAGTAGCAGTTGACTCCTTGTTGAAGACCTACTTGACGTCATGATGGCTAACTAGCACCTCCCTTATTGGCTCCAAATATCTAAGCAGGGGGTCAACGAGAAAAGGGTGAGCAACACTAGCGTTACTCAGCAAGTTCAAATATTATAGGAAAGAGTTTTTGATTTTCATGCACTAACTACTGCCGTGACCAACAGTCGTAGGCATAATGCAAGTTTGTAAAACATTTCTTGAAAATTCAAGTTTTATCTTTAGAAAACTAAGCTCCCAGTCTCCACGGGTTCATAGCCATCACTTGGGATGCCTTTCCCGCTGCGTTCTATAGTTCCTTCCAGGAACACGGATGTGACAGTCACAGTTTCTTGTTGTTGACTCAACAAAGCTACGTAACTTTACCCATGAGAGTTCCCCAACCTTTATGCCTTTCTGGGTTGCATGCCCGTCCATACTTCCATGGTATGGGACCAGGTCTGAGTCCAAAGCCAATCACTGCCCCTCTCCGCACAACACATATCCGCCCATTTATGATCGAGCCGGTACGTAACACAACCGCTCATCACCCCTCCCGAGCTATAGTCCAGACACCCCGTCGGGTGGGAAGTTTACGCGCTTCCACGTAGTTGGCCGCCGCAATGGACACAACCCAGGTGGTATTCTGCCGAGGATATAGGTATGAGAGAAGATAGCAGCTGACTTTACTGTCCATAGAAGATCTCATGGTAAACGCTTCAATACGACGCTAGGATCACTGGAACTTTGGTAATTAATCCTAGGTATATACTTTCCCGTACGATGGAACCTCCACCATGATATCCATACCATTCCATGGTTCCACCGCCCACCAAACAATATATATAGCAATTCACATCACTCGAAAATAGTTTTTCTTTTTGAAATGCAATGATAATAGTTTTTGAAAATAGTTTTTTAGAAAATATTTCAATGAGGATATGCAAGAATGAACTTTCATGTGAAAGAAATGGCAATTCAATACTTCGGGATTCTAGTGTCTGCGATAAAACCCTGAGATTTGAAAATAGCAAAGTAATCCCAATAAGGATTACAGAAAACTCTGGCAAGATGCTATTATGCATATATATGTAATGCATCATGATTACCTCAAAAATCTCCTAGCTCACAAGTGTAAGCTTCGTCATATGTGATACTTTGATAACTTATTTGTCTTAGAGATTATTTAAGGTTTATTATTTATTGATTGGTTATAATTTTCAATCTTAAGTGTTGTTCACTTTTACTTAATAAGTAAAGTGTATCATGTTTAAAACTAATATTTAAGTGAAAATTAATAATTCAACTATTAGTTAAGGATAATATAGTGAGTGACAATTTTTTTATTGAGTATAAAGTATTATTTCAATAGAAAATTGATGACTCCCAAGTGCAGGAGATCAATTGTAGTACCTTTCGAATAGAAAAGGTTGTCGAACCCACGAGGAGCTGAAGGTATTGGTTAGTAAGAATGATAGATAAAACAATGAAAGATGCAAGTGTTTTTGGGGTTTTTGGTTGTATGGTTGCAAATAAAGTAAAAGTGCAGAAAGTAAATAGTAACAGCAGAAAGCTCTCAATGAGAGAAAAGCCCAACCATCTATGCGGTAAGAGGACAAGCTCAAGTGATGTGTGTCTTATATTTGGAAAACGTTCCCGAGGGCGGCATGGATATACCTAGGCATATAGATTTATTAAACAACACGTTGAATATCTTGTCAAGTTTTAATCTTGTTTAGGACGGAGCCACAATTAAGGTAAAGCTAAATAAATAAACTAAACCCCTTATGATGGATCATGTGGCCAATTAAATGACTGCACAAGAGTTATTAAGACATAAAGTCCCACCATAGCCATACACTCTAACGTCCCCGATAATAATACCCCATAATAATAACTTCATGACTCATTCTTGTGTTTCTTGTCCTCCCAAGTCTTCCTCATTTAATTCTACTACGGTTTTTTCCTATGAGCCCATACAGGTGAAGTGTTGTGCAGTCGACGTTCGCACAACACCATCATAGAATCACATAAAAAGATAAACACTAGACAAAATACCAACACATGTCATATATAAATCATTGCCAATTCATCCTATGCCCTCAGGAACATACGGGAACTACTCACAACGTGCAAACATGATCATAATAAGTGGTACAACATGATACGTCTCAAATGTATCTATAATTTCTTATGTTCCATGCTTATACTATACCAACTGCTACATGTTTTATATACACTTTATATATCATTTTTATGCATTTTCTGGGACTAACCTATTAACAAGATGCCAAAGTGCCAGTTCCCTGTTTTCTGCTGTTTTTTGTTTCGGAAAAGTTGTTAAGGAAATATTCTCGGAATTGCACGAAACAAAAGCCAAAGTCCCTATTTTTCTGGGAAGGATCCAGAACACCGAAGAGGAGATGGAGAGGGGCCACGAGGCGGCCACACCATGTGGTGGCGCGACTCCCCCTCTGACCGCGCGAACACGTGATGTGGGCCCCTCGGGCGCCCACCGACATCGCCCTTTCGCCTACAAATACCCCCCGACGAAATAAAACCCTACACCAGATCAAAATTCCACGAAAAGTTCCGCAGCGCCGCCGCCATCGAAGTCAAGTTTCGGGGGTCAGAAGTTCCTGTTCCGGCACCCTGCCGGGACGGGGATTGACCCCCGGAGCCATCTCCATCGACTCCACCGCCTCCACTTCGACTCCATGATGGTTTATGAGTAGTTCCCCCATGGACTACGGGTTCTTGGATGTAGCTAGTTGGTACTCTCTCTCCCATGTTCTTCAATACAATGATCTCATGAGCTTCCTTACATGATTGGGATCCATATGATGTAATCGGTGTTGTGTTTGTTGGGATCCGATGAATTGTTACATTATGATCATTCTATCTATAAGGTTGTGAATTTATTGTTGCTGCAATCTTGTTGTGTTTAATGCTTGTTACTAGTGCACGAGTGACATGATCTTAGATTTAAGCTCTATAATTATTGCTTAGATTGTATCTACAAGTTGTTTGCACATGTCTCTGTCCGGAACCCGAGGCCCTAGAGTGACAGCAACTGGGATAACTGGAGGGGATGATTTAGATATGAGGATCACATGTTTGCACTAAGTGCTAATGCTTTGCTCCGGTGCTCTATTAATAGGGGTACCTTAATTACTAGTAGATTCCCTTGAGGCCCCGCTGCAAACGGGCTGGTAGGACAAAAGATGTTATGCAAGTTTCTCATTGCGAGCACATATGACTATATATGGAAAACATGCCTACATGATTAATAGACTGGATATTCTAACTTAATTCTATTTCAATACTGTCAATTGTCCAACTGTAATTTGTTCACCCAACACTTGTTCTTTGAGAGTTACCACTAGTGTAGATAGCTGGGAACCCCGGCCCTTCTGTCATCATCATTGCTCTAAAGTCAACTACGCACTTGAATATTTTCTAGTGCCATTGCCTCTGTGTTACTACTACTGCTGATGTGTTACTGTTACTATTGCTCTCATATTACTGCTGGTTCCACATCACCCCTGTTACTAGTGTTTTTCCAGGTGCAGCTGAATTGACAACTCCGCTGTTAAGGCTTATAAGTATTCTTTGTCTCCCCTTGTGTCGAATCAATAAATTTGGGTTTTACTTCACTCGAAGACTGTTGCGATCCCCTATACTTGTGGGTTATCAAGACTATTTTCTAGCGCCGTTGCCGGGGAGCATAGCTCTACTCATAAGTTCACCTGGGAAGTACACTCTACATCTCTCTCTGTTTTTCTTTTATTTTGTCTTGTCTAGTTTATTTGTGCTTAGTTTATTTCTGTTTAGTTGTATTTTGTTTAGTTTACTTTTGTCTAGTTTATTTTTGTCTTGTTTTATTTTTCCTATATAACCGAAAATCCATAAAAATTTGAAAAACCGATTTTTTTTTAAAAAAATTGTTGTTATGAAAGAACATCCTAGAACCTCTATGGAATTTAATGAATTATGTACAAAGTATAGAGAATCATATAAGGGGAAAGTCATGAGAGGCGTGTTAGAAAAGTTGAACACAATTGCTAAAATTTTGCTCAAACGCCATGATATAAATTGCTGCTCTGAACAGGATAATAAATATCTTAAATTCCAATGTGGCTTTTGTAAAAAGTTTTAATTGTGAACTATCATTGGAATAACTATATTGACATGGGATTTGAAGAAGTAGAACAATATGTTTTATTTATGGGAGCCTCTGAAATAGAATCCTTCATGTCAAAAAATTATGAAACCTGTGTTGCTTGTAATAACCTTAAAGATTATGTCTCTTCTATCCTTGATTATTGCATAGAAAATTTCAGCAATAATTGTTATATCATTGATTATAAAGAGAGAATCAGTAATGCACAAGAATGTATCCACAATTTGCAGGAACCTGTGGAAGAAGAAATTGCTGAACCTGAAAGCTCATTAGAAGAAAAAGAAGAGGAGAGTGATGAACAAAAACAGGAAGAATAGATTAGCTACCCATACCTACCTTCCAATGAGAGTAACTCTTCATCTCTTACACTATTTGATTGTTCCCCATGCTTACCAAAGGAGGATGAATGTTATGTTCCTATGAATTCTCTTGAAATATTCCCTATAAGTAAAACTTGTGAGAATAATTATGCTACTGTTATATATGATAATACATGCTACTTTTATAAATCTTATGATAATCCTTTATTTGTGCCTAATTTCGAAATGCATGGTACTAAAGAAGTTTGTTTAGAAAATGTTTATGATAAAGCTCTAGATGATGGTCCTATGTTACTTGATAATATTAATTGTACTACTATTGAAAATGGGATTGGAGAGGTCTTGACTTTATCTAGGAGCCCCATATCTCTTGAGAATGATCAATCATCTTGTTATAAAATTGCTAAAAGTGGGTTTGAAATTTTTTATCCCACTATTTTGGAGATTGATAAAAAATATGTGTTTGTAAATCATGAAAAGCATGCTTTATGTGATAGTTATATTGTTGAGTTTATTCATGATGCTACTGAAAATTATTATGAGAGAGGAAAATATGGTTACAGAAATTTTCATGGTATTAAAACACCTCTCTATATGCTAAAAGGTTTTTAGTTATTCTTGTTTTATCTTCCTATGCTTGTCACTTTGTTCTTTGTGAATTTATTTGTGTACAAGATTCCTATGCATAGGAAGTGGGTTAGACTTAAATGTGTTTTGAATTTGCTTCTTGATGCTCCTTTTGCTTCATTTTCTATTTTCATGAGAGCATCATTACAACTATCAAGCCTAGCTAAAAGGCATTAAAAAAAAACGCTTGTGGGAGACAACCCATGATTTATTTCTTAATTTTTCTTTTATTTGAGTCAAGGAGAATGATTACCTCTGTAACAACTCCTTTGTATCTTTATTTTATTGTATAGTTGTGCCAAGTAAAGTCTCTAGTAGGAAGTTGATACTAGATTTGATTTCTGCGCAGGAACAGTTTTCTGCGGTCCACCAGTTAATTCACAACAAATCACAGAAAAATCTAAATGACCTGATATTGTTTGTGCGTGATCCTCAGATATGTACGAAACTTTCATTAGTTTTGAGTTTTCTGATCTGAGCAACTTAAGTGCCTCGAAAAAATTCATATTTACCGGCCGTTCTGTTTTGACAGATTTTGTCTCTGTTTTTTGCATTGTCTCTTGTGGACTTTAAGCAAGGTTCTCTATCATGGAGGGCTGCAGCTAATGTTTTATTGAGTTCTTGCAATGTGTCACAACAGAACCAAAGTGGATTAATATTTTTGAGTACTAACCCCTCTAATGAAGTTTATGAGAAGTTTGGTGTGAAGGAAGTTTTCAAGGATCAAGAGAGAGGATGATATAATGTGATCAAGAAGAGTGAAAAGCCTAAGCTTGGGGATGCCCCCGTGGGTGACCCAAGCATATTTCAAGAAGACTCAAGCGTCAAAGCTTGGGGATGCCCAAGGCATCCCCTTCTTCATCAACAACTTATCAGGTCATCTGTCGGCCCAGTGGATTCTAGGGTGTGCAGAGCCCACTCTCCACGGCCCTCACACGCGTCGATGCCGACGAAACGACTAAGGACCAAGCGGAACGCTTGGGGAGACCCCCGAGGGGAGAGCCCCCTCGAGGGGACTTGAGGGGGCAGCGAAGAGACTGAAGGGGCTCCCCCTGAGGCCGCCCCCCGGCAAGGCTTTCCTCCCTTGAGGAGAAGTCAACACAACTCCCCCGGCAGGGCCTCCCGGGCCCTGCGGGGATACTTCGCCACGAAGGAACCGCTACAGAGCGCACATGGCCTCTGCAGCAGCCGCAGAGTGACGCGCGCGTCTGCGCGCGATGACGACGGCGCCGCAGTTGCCGTTCTGGTGATAAAAGGAGTCAACAAAGCGCTGTGTCCCCTGCGCCGCCACCAAGGCTTTCCTCTTTGGTGATAAAGCGGGTGGCCGGCGCAACGCTCCAACGGCGACGTCACCGTGGGCACCCCCACGGCCTCTGCAGCACCAGCTGTCCGCTTTGCAAAGACAAAAGCTGCCCTGCCACGGAGGCAGGCTTTACGACCATGGACCAGGTCCATGGACACCCGAGCTGCGGTGCACCCCGCTCCTCCGCTTGGTCGCCATGTGGGAACCCTTCCGCTGCGCAGGACGCAGGGATGAGGCCCTTGGCGCCTATATAAGGAGCAGGAGCGCCACCGTAGAGAGGGGATCGACAAACGAACCGCTTACCCGTGTACACCCTACTATAGCCTAGCCAAGCTTAGCGAGCTCGAGGAGGAAGAAGGGCTCATCCTCCCTCCTTCAAGCTCCGCATAGCCGCTCGAGAGCTCTCGGCAAGCTCATTGTACTGTTCCTACCGCAGTGCAATACAGACAGGCAGGAGTAGCGGTTTTACCTCACCCTGAGGGCCGTGAACCTGGGTACAGGCCGGGCTCCATCTCTGTCGTGCTGTTCCTCCGCAGGCTCGACGAGCACCGTCGCCGAGCCGGCCGTAGGTTGTTGACCAACGTGTTCAGTCCCCTTCACGAACTTCTCCCCCGAGAGTGGTTATCCCTGTTCCGTGGGAATTACACCTCGACATTTGGCGCGCCAGGTAGGGGGCTGAGGCGCGTCTTCGACCTCCAGCCGGCTTTCCGCCATGGCGGACACCCGCACGACGCGTGCCAACAGGCGCAGCTGACAGGGCTCACACCGAGCCCGGCACGGCTCCCACCCGCGGCCGCCGCGGCCGCCCTCGCGCTGCCGAGCGCGCCAACACCGGCCCGCATGTGGAGGAGCCTGAGAGCGAAGAGTACAGCGACAGCGGCCACCGCGCCGACGGGGACGGCCCCCCGGAGCGCAACGACGATGCCGAGTCTTCGCATCCGTCGCGGCGCCAAGGCGCATCCTCTCAGGGACGCCCAGAGCCCACGCCGCACACCGCGCTCCTCATGGCCCAGGAGCTTCTACGCTACCGGCCTAGCGCTGAGGCCCACGACTAGTGGTTGGACCGCCTCCACCACCTTGTCGACGTCGCCACCACGCGCCCCGCCCCGTCGCGCTCCATGGTCCAGCACTCCGGCCGCGCGGGAACGGCTGCACCAGATGCGCCTCCGCCGCCGCCAGGACCGCCTCCGGCCGCAGCGCAGAGGGCTCCCTCTCACGCCTCCTCCCCGCACGACTGCCAGATCATGCAGGGCACCGCGCCCGACGCGCGTGTGGGCATGGAGCGCCGCCGGGACCTCCAGAACCGCCTCGTCGAGGAGCTCGGTCAAGCGGGGCAGCAGAACCGCAGAGCTCTCCAAGGAGGAATTGCCACATACGCCTCTGGCTGCCTGGCCTTCACCCGCGCTCTGCGTCGCGTGGTCTGGCCGCAGAAGTTCAGGCCAGCCCTCCCCAAGGGCTTCGACGGGTCTACCAACCCCCTCGAGTTCCTGCAGCTCTACACCACCTCCATCCAGGCTGCGGGGGGAGACGACAAGGTCATGGCCAACTGGTTCTCCCACGCGCTCAGGGACTCCGCGCTGTCCTGGCTCCTCAACCTGCCCGAGGACTCCATTGACTCCTAGGAGGAGCTCTGCAAACAGTTCGTTGCCAACTTCAAGGGCACGTACGAGCGCGCACTCACCCACAACGACCTGCGCGCTGTGGTGCAGAAGAAGGATGAGACCCTCCGCAAGTACATCCAGCGCTTCAGCCAAGTGCGCAACAAGATCCCGAACATCCCTGACACGCAGGTCATCGCCGCCTTCAGAGAGGGCGTCACGAACCGCAGGATGCTCGAGAAGCTGGGCATTCATGACAAGCTCACCTCTGTGGTGAAGCTGTTCGACCTCGCGGACAAATGCGCCAAGGCAGAAGAGGGGCTCCTCTTCGTCAAGATGAGCCAGCGAGGGGACGACCAGGCTGAGGGCTCCAAGAGCCACAAGAAGCGCGAGGAGACCAAGCGCAAGACCACTGCTGTCCTAGCGGCAGAGCCAGCCGCCAAGAACGCCCGCAGAAGCTCCCCCGAGCCTGGCGACAAGGAGGCGGACCACCGTCCGTTCTGCGTCTACCACAACAGGCGTGGGCACGCCACAGACGACTGCTTCGACCTCAAGAGGCTGAGCAGGGAACGCGAGCGAGGAGAAGGCAGCGGAAGCCGCGGCAGAGGTCGCGGCTACCGCAGAGACGGCAGGGGCAGGCGCGATGGCGGCTACCAGAAGCGGTCAGGCACTCAAGCCAACGCCGCCGAGAAGAACAACAACCTCCCCGACGAGGAGGATGGGGGCTACCAGGCCCCAAGAGGGGCTATGGCCTGCATCCTCGGCGGGGCTCAGGCGCCCAAGTCGAACAACCAGTTCAAGCAGTTCGCCCGCGAGCTCAACGCCGTGCTCCCGAGCACCGAGAACTCCAGGCCCCTCAAGTGGTCCCAGTACACCATCGCTTTCGACGCCAAGGACCACCCCAAGTCGACCAAGACCGTTGGGACCCTCCCCCTGGTCTGCTCCCCCACCATCAACAACATCACCGTCTCCAAGACGCTCATTGATGGGGGAGCTGGCCTGAACGTCATCTCTGTCGAGACCTTCGAGACGCTTCAAGTGCCCTACGAGTGGCTTATGCCCTCCAGGCCATTCACCGGGGTCACCAGTGGTTCCATCGAACCCCTGGGCCAGGTTCGGCTCGCCGTCACCTTCGGCACGCAGAAGAACTATCGCACAGAGCTGATCGATTTCGACGTCGCCCACATCGGCCTGCCGTACAACGCCATCCTCGGCTACCCCGCTCTCGCGAAATTCATGGCCGTCACGCACCATGCGTACAACATGGTCAAGATCCCCGGCAGCGCTGGCACCATCGCCATCCATGGTCATATCTTGGACGCCACGCGCGCTGTCGAGAGCGCCTACATGGCAGCGGCCATGGCATTCCCGGCCGACGAGGACATGGAGCCTCTCGAGAGGCCCAAGAAGAAGAAGCAAGTGTTCTCTAAGGAGCAAGCGGCCACGAAGAAGGTGCCACTTGGCACCAGTGCCACGGGGGCCGAAGGCTCGGGGGCTAGCGTCACCATAGGCGCCGCCCTGCCTCCTAAATAGGAAAGCGCGCTCGTCGCCTTCCTTCAGGCAAACTCTGACATGTTCGCATGGACTCCGTCAGATATGTCTGGTGTACCAAGGGAGGTGATCGAGCACCACTTAGCCGTGTGTCCAGACGCACGCCCCGTCAAGCAAAAGGCACGCAAGCAAGCCCCCGAGAAGCAAGCTTTCATCGTCAAGGAAGTAGAGAAGCTAAAGGCGGCGAAAGTCGTCCGCGAAGTCGCACACCCCACTTGGCTCTCCAACGGCGTGGTTGTCCCTAAACCCGCTGGAGGAGGCCGACTCTGCATCGACTACACCGATGTCAACAAGGCCTGCCCCAAGGACCCATACCCCATGCCGAGGATAGACCAGATCGTGGACTCCACCGCTGGCTGCGACCTCCTCTGTTTTCTGGACGCCTTCTCTGGTTATCACCAGATCAAAATGGCTAAAGAGGACGAGGAGAAGACAGCGTTCCTCACCCCTTGCGGCGTGTATTGCTACACATGCATGCCCTTCGGCCTGAAGAATGCTGGCGCCACTTTCTAGAGGCTCATGAGGATCGCCTTGGGGGCACAGATGGGCAGGAACGCTGAGGCCTACGTCGATGACATAGTGGTCAAGTCTCGAGAGGGAGACACCCTCTTGAAGGATCTCGAGGAAACCTTCGCCAGCCTACGCAAGGTGAACATCAAGCTGAACCCCGCCAAGTGCGTCTTCGGGGTCCCTTCAGGCAAGCTCCTCGGGTTCCTGGTGTCCCACCGCGGCATAGAAGCAAACCCCGACAAGATCAAGGCCATAGAAGGAATGCAACCTCCTCGCCGGCTCAAGGAAATGCAGCGCCTAGCAGGCTGCATGGCTAGCCTGGGCCGATTCATCTCCAAGTTCGGCGAGAGAGCCCTGCCATTTTTCAAGATCATGAAGAGAGCCGGCAC
Organism: Poa annua; assembly: GCA_026929855.1. NCBI lineage: Eukaryota > Viridiplantae > Streptophyta > Magnoliopsida > Poales > Poaceae > Poa > Poa annua. Next base: position 21,495,045 of record CM049439.1, on the reverse strand, counting down.
GTTCAAGTGGACTCCTGAGGCGGACAAGGCCTTTGGGGACTTAAAGAAGTATTTGGCCAGCCCACCAGTCTTGGTGGCCCCCAGGACAGGCGAACATCTAAAGCTGTATCTTTCAGCCACTCCTCAGACCGCAAGCGCCGTCCTGGTGGCCGAGAGGGAAGAGCCTGTCCTCCCCAAGAAGAGCACTGCCAATCCAAACCCAAAGCCCCCCGACAAGGACCCCGTCAAAGGAGCAGCCTCCGCAGACCCACTGCCAGGCCCACAGCCTCAAGTCGAGCCTGCTCCCGGCACCCCTGTCGAGACCCCCCTGCAGGCGGATCTCGACAAGGGCCCTGAGGAGCCTACGCAGGGGGCTGACGCTGCAGCCCCACCGACAACCCTTGTCGAGCACCCCGTCTACTTCGTCAGCACGGTGCTGCGGGACGCTCGGGAGCGGTACCCGGTGCAGCAAAAGGTTCTCGTCGCTCTCCTCATCGCCTCCAGGAAGCTGAGACACTACTTCCAGGGCCACCCCATCGCGGTGGTCACTGCCTTCCCCCTGGAGCAGATCCTGCGCAACCCCAATGCCACAGATCGTGTCGCGGGGTGGAACATAGAGCTGCAGCCTTTCAACTTGCGCTTCGACACCACAAGAGTCATCAAGGGGCGAGCGCTGGCTGATTTCGTCGCCGAATGGACCGACCCAAGCCCTGAAGAGCCTCGAGGGGAAGAGGCTGAGCCCGCTGGAGACACAATGCCCAGCCACTGGACCATGCACTTCGACGGAGCCTTTGCCTGCCGCAATGGCGGGGCAGGCGTCGTCCTGACTTCGCCCAGAGGCGACAAGCTCTACTACGTTGTCCAGTTATGCTTCACGATTGACAAGATCTCCAACAACATCGCTGAATACGAGGGCCTCCTCGCCGGCTTAAGGGCCGCCATCGCTCTAGGCGTCAAGCACCTACTCGTCAAGGGCGACTCCCAGCTGCTCGTCAACTTCTCCAACAAGAGCTCGTCAACTTCTCCAACAAGGGGCATGGAACTCATGCACATCCCAAGGAAAGAGAACCAGGAGGCCGATGATATCGCCAAGCGAGCCTCGCGAAGGCAACCCTAGCAGGCCGGCGTTTTTGAGGAAAGGCTCGCCAAGGCATCTATCAAGCAGCCTCAAGAGGCCACAGCCGCAAGCACAGATGAAGCGCTCCCACCACCTCCTGAGTCTGGGGCCCCCGATTGCGGCCCCAGCACAGGGGAGCGTCTGTTGTTGACGGCAGCCCACCAAGCCACAGGCTGGATTGACGAGCTCAAGGACTACTTGGTGAAGGGGATCCTCCCTGAAGAAGATGCAGAAGCAGAGCGAATCGCTCGACAGGCGAAATCCTACTGCATCCTTGAGGGGGACCTCTATCGTAAGCGCCCGAATGGCATCGCGCTCAAGTGCGTCCCCCCCCGAGGAAGGCCGATCCCTGATCAGGGACATCCACAGCGGGGAGTGCGGCCACCACTCGTGTGCGCGCACCCTCGCAGGCAAGGTCTTCAGGAGCGGCTTCTACTGGCCTCAAGTGCTTCAAGACGCGGTCGCCATCGTACAAACCTACGACGCTTGCCAGTTCCACGCCAAGCAAATTCATCAGCCAGCGCTGGAGCTCCAAACCATCCCGCTCTCCTGGCCGTTCGCGGTCTGGGGGCTGGACATCTTGGGCCCCTTCCCGAAGTCGCAGGGGGGGCTATCGCTTCCTCTTCGTGGCCATCGACAAGTTCACCAAGTGGCCCGAAGTTGAGCCAGTGCGCACCATACCAGCCGGGGCTGCAGTGAAGTTCATCAGGAGCCTGGTCTGCCGCTTCGGTGTGCCTAACCGCATCATCACCGATAATGGCTCGCAATTCACCAGTGGCATCTTCCGAACCTACTGCGACAAGCTTAGCGTCAAGATCTGTTTCGCCTCAGTGGCTCACCCACGCAGCAACGGTCAAGCCGAACGAGCAAACGCAGAAGTCCTCAAGGGCCTCAAGACCAGAAGCTTCAACATCCTCAAGGGGCACGGCAAGGGCTGGATCGATGAGCTCCCATCCGTGCTCTGGTCCATGCGCACAACCGCGTCAAGGCCTACAGGCGAAACGCCGTTTGCCCTGGTCTACGGAGCTGAAGCAGTCCTCCCCGCAGAAATCAGGCATGGATCACCACGGGTCCTTGCCTTCAACGAGGACACCCAGGAGGGCCTCCACAACGACGACCTGCTGTTTCTTGAGGGCCTGCGCCGCCGGGCCGCCCTCAGAGCGGCAAGGTACCAGCAAGATCTGCGACGCTACCACAGCCGCCATGTGCGCTCACGCACCCTTGAGGCGGGCGACCTCGTCCTCAGGCGAATCCTCTCCAGGGAAGGCCTCCACATGCTCTCGCCGATGTGGGAAGGCCCCTACAGGGTCTCCCACGTCGCCAGGCCTGGCGCAGTACGCCTCGAGACCGAAGACGGCATCCCCGTCAAGAACCCGTGGAACATCGCGCATCTGCCACTAATGGGTGGTCCCCATGCCTCGACATGGAAGGAACGTTAGCTTGGCAAACCCAAGTGTGATGAACCGATTTCAGTTCCAAGAGAACTTTGCGCTCAGGCGCCATTTTCGTTCCAAGTGAACTTTGCGCTCAGGCGCCATTTTCGTTCCAAGTGAACTTTGCGCTACGGCGCCGTGTCGTTCCCAAGTGAACTTAGCGCTAAGGCGCCGCTTTGTAATATTCTATGGCAAGTTTTACTTTCGTCATTTAATTTCGCATGTGCGCTTATATCCTTGACATGCGCATCTCGCGAGCGGGGGCTGAGTACGGTGCCCGTGCCCAAGAGCACCCCAGCAGCACTGCAAAATCCAAGGGACCCTGAGCTCTGGCTAAAGGGCATGCTCCCGGATACACGCCACCTCTCCAAAGGACCTTGGTACTCTCTCTCCTCGCGAGACACCCATGAGAAAGCCTATAAGCGCGCACGAGTCCCTATTTCTATACTCTAGCGTTTCGGCTTGCCTCTCTAACATCCACAGGGAGCGAAAGTCTCTCCAGGCCTGTGGAGGAAAAACTCGGCCCCTGAAGGGAAAAACATTGCCAGAGGAGACCTACATCAGGCAAAAGGCCTCGCGAAGCTAAGTTTCCTGCTCGCTTCAAGGGAATCCTTGCATTTCTCTCACGAGCACTCTGCGTCCCTCAAGTGGCCTTTTCCCTCACTCTCCATGGGCTGCTTGCGCGTCAAAGGGGGGCCCTCAGCATCGCGCCTCGAGGGCTCTTACCTCCCTAAGCCTTAAACTCCCCCCGGCCTTGCCGAGTCATTGCTCGAGCATACCACAGCGGCGGAGTCATAGCGCGAGGGGAAGGGTCCAGCGACGTAGAGCGAAAAAGACATGGAGTTGAAGCAAAGGCTCCTCGAGGGAAGCACACACGAACTTAATAGCAATTGTTCAAAAGCCAAAGAGTATATTACAGATTGAACAGCAAAAGTCTTTAAGATAAACATCCCTACAGCGCTACAAGCGCACTAAACTGCTTGAGAGGATCTCAGGAGTAAGTTAGGCAGCGGCCTCGTCGTCGTCCTGGCCGGATCCCTCCTCTTCAAGCTCGCTCCCCTCGTCGTCGCCCTCGTCCTCCGCAGCGGCCCGCTTGAAGCGGCTGCAGAAGTCGTCCACTTGGTCGCGGACGGAGTTGGAGGCCTTCCACCCAGCCTCCCCCTCGAGGGGCTCGGTCACCGTGGCGAGGTCGAACCCGGGCTGGAGGTGCACGAGGTTGGAGAAGATGCGGTCCACCGCCACCTCCAGAAGCTGGCGGCACTCCTCCTCGACCACGTCGCGAATCTCCGCGGCGGGGCCCTCAAGCGCCGTGAAGAGCTACTCGAAGTACTGGAGGTAGGTGGCGGCGTCGGAGTGGCCTTGGGCCGGGACGGTCGGCGCCTCTGCTCCCAGCTTTGCGGCGAGCTCGCGGCCCCGCCCCGTCAAGGACAGGAACATGCGCTCCCGCTGCTGCGACAGCACCTGCGCCGCCTTGACGCTCTCCGCTGCTTCCACCGCTTTCTCCACGGCAGGACCCACCTGCTGATTCATCTCCTCCATGTCCGCCATGAGGGAGGCGAGGTCCTGCGCCATGCCATCACGGGCCTTCTCGGCGGTGCGGCGGCGATCAGCTTCGCGCCTCACCTTGGCGATGAGGTTGGCGTTCACCTTCTCGAGCTGGTGAATCCGGGCTCCGCTCTCGCCAAGCCTCGTCTTGAAGCGGTCCTCCTGCTTGGAGAACTTGTCCTTGTAATCTTGGGAGACGGCGGCGCGAATCTCCTTCTCCTTCGCCTGGAGCGCCTTCATGGCCTCACCCCTCCGCTCCGCGAGCCGCGTGTTGGCACGCTCCACGTTCCCCTTGTGGGCGGCCACCTCACGCTCAAGCTTGCTGAGCGCCGCGGCCAAGCTGTCTTCGCGGGCCTCGAGGGTCACGCGCTGCCCGGACAGCTCCTGCTCCCTCAGGGCCAGCTGCTCGTCACGGCGGCGCACATCCTCCTCGCGCTCACTCAGAGCGCGCCCTCGGGCCTCCAAGCTTGTGCGGACCTCGTCCAGGGCGGACCGCACAGTTTCGGACTCCGCAAGGATTTTCTTCTCGAGCTCGACGAGCTCGTTGTGCTTCGCCGCCAGGGAGTGCTCCACGGCTTCGCGCTCCGCCCTGGCCGCGGCCAAGTCCTCTGCCGCGGCTCGACGCTCGGCCTTCAGAGGTTGCAGGAGTTCCTCGGCGTCGCGCGCAGCGCCCTCGCGAACCTCCTCGGCGAAGCGTGCCGCCTCCTCGCGCTCCGCCTGCAGGGCCTGGTCGCTCTGCCGGCGAGCCTCTACGGCCGCGTGGAAAGTGGCCCAAGCCTCTGCGAGCTCGTCTCGCTGCCGAGCGAGCTCCCGGTCTTCCGAGGCAAGATGGGCCTCTAGCCCCTCCATGGACTCCCGCACCAGGCGGAAGGCGACCTCTCGGTGGCCTCTGCTCCAGTCCCAGCTGCCGAGGGCAAGGGACTGGGAGGTCCCGCGAGGCACAGAAGAACCCGCGCCTGCGTCGAGCCTGGAGGGGGTAGCCTTCGCGTGGGCCCGGGGGCTAGGTGGCAGGTCCTCTGTCTCCACACTTGCGCCCTGCGCACCGGCGCCATCCTGTGCGGGTGGCACCTCCTTGCTTGCTTCCGGGGCAGAGGCGGTAGGTCCAGTCCTCGCTGTCTCCTCCTCCTCCGCGGTGTCTCGCGGGGGCGGGGGAGTATCCTCCCTGCGGTCCTGAGGCGGGCTTGGCGCCGACGTGGCACCCGCCGAAGCCCCTGGCTGCGCTGGAGGGGTAGCTGCGCGGGGCGGGGTGGGCACTCTCTCCACCTGCTCCTCCACCCGTTCCACCTCAGGTGGCGGCTCAGGCACCTCCGCCTGAGGCGTGTCCCCCTGAGGGCCTGCAGAGGCCTCCACCTCAGGCCTCGAGGCCTCCGCTGCAGCAGCCTCACCCGCCGCAGCCTCCGGTGCGGCCTGGGGATTGGCCTTCTTCACATCTGCAGCTTTGCGGAGCCTGCTGCGCTTCGCAGGCGCTGGGTCGCTGGCATAGAGAGGAGAAAATCGGTCAAGAAGAACAAGCAAACAAGACTCGGAAAGGAAGGGCGAATTTCAATGGCTTTTACTTGGTCTTTTTGGCGCGGGAGTCAACCCACGTCATGCCTGGCGAGCGCCACGAGGGCGCGGTCCGGGCCCCTGCCTCCTCAGGGGCCGCCTCAGCTTTCCTTTTGTGGGGAGCGCTCGGGGGCTCCCCGGCAGGCCTGTCATGGGCCGCCTTAGTCCTTGGCTCCTGGCGTCCCGCCTCAGCCTCCTCGCTGTCGCCGGAGGAAAGCTCGTGGACCTCCCCTGTAGGGGGCACGACACCAGACGAGCTTCCCGCGCCTGCGGAGGGCTCCACCTCTGTCTCCGCGTCGCCCTGCTCCGAGTCAGATGCGCACGGCGACTCGGCGGTATCCGCTGGCATGGGCCCCTCTTCTTCTTCTTCCCCCGCCAGGCCTAGCGGGGTGAACGTGGGCATCCGCGCCAGGGTGGCCTGGCGCTTGTCCGGAACCTCAAACAGAGGCCTTATCGCCAAGGGAACCCTCGCGGGCACGTCAGGGTTGACGAAGAGGCCACCCATGATGGTGGCGACGACCTCGGGGCGGTGGTCGCAGGGGTGCAGCCGCATCGGGTCCGTAGGCCCTGAGTACGCCCACATCGGCCTCTTGTGCGCCTGAAGGGGGCGATGCGGCGCTTCACGAACTCCCCCGCCACCATCTGGCCAGTCAGGCCGTTCTCGCGGAGCGCCCTCAAGTGGCCCACGAGGTCGGCCATCTCGCGGCCCTCCAAGGCCCGCTTGCCCCAGTGGGTGTTCTTCACAGGCGGCGCGTCAGGGATCTCGAGGAGAGCGCTCTGCGACGGGACGCCGATGAGGAACCACTTCTGCCTGAAGTCCTCCACCTTCTTCGACACCGCAGTCACGGGCCTCTCACCGCTCCAGGCCATGGGGGTGTAGACGTCCCCCATGCCGTCCGCGATGCGGAAGGACACGCAGCCTGTCCGCTCCGTCTTCGCAGTGTTCCGGAGCGCGTAGAAGCTCCGGAAGAGGGCGACCGAGGGCTTCACCCCTAAGTATGCCTCGCACAGGAAGGCGAAGATGGAGAGGACGAGGATGGCGTTGGGGTGGAGGTGTAGGAGGTGGATCTGATAGAATTCAAGGACGGCCTCCAAGAAAGGAGAGTACGGGGGTACCAACCCGGCAAGGAGGGTTTGGAGGAAGATGGGGAAGAAACCCGCCGGGAAGCGGCCGGTCCTCGCGGCCTGGATGGCGCTGGCGCCGTGCTCGTTGTGCTTCCCGGCGACTAAGTGCTGGATCTTGTCCAGCGCAGCCGCAGTGACGCGCGCCCCGACCAGAGCGGGGCCAAACGCCTCATCCTCCTGCGCATCTTGGCGGGCCGAGGTCATCGCCGACTTGCCCTTAGATCCTCCCATTGTCGGAGAAGGGCAGGAGCGCGGAGGAGCGAAAGGAAGGAAAGGGAAATGCTCGCCGGAGAGGAAAAGAGTTCGCCGGAGAAGGAGAGCTAGGAGGTCGAGAGTTGGGAAAATGGAGGCGCAGAATGGGAAGCAATGACTGCGATTCGGACCGGCGCGCAGCTTTATACCGCCGTCAGGCAGTTACCAAGGCGCGGTCGTGGTGATCGTGGTGGGGCCCCCCACTACGCACGTTCCTACCAGAGAAACGGAGTCGCCGCAAGTTTATCTCCAAGTGACGCGTGTCACGGGCAGGCCGGACGTTTTGGACCCGCGACGCTTCGTCTGGGCCCGATGGGCCTCGCCGTGCCCGTCGTGGGCCCGGGGGCTACTGTCGGCCCAGTGAATTCTAGGGTGTGCAGAGCCCACTCTCCACGGCCCTCACACGCGTCGATGCCGACGAAACGACTAAGGACCAAGCGGAACGCTTGGGGAGACCCCCGTGGGGAGAGCCCCCTCGAGGGGACTTGAGGGGGCAGCGAAGAGACTGAAGGGGCTCCCCCTGAGGCCGCCCCCCGGCAAGGCTTTCCTCCCTTGAGGAGAAGTCAACACAACTCCCCCGACAGGGCCTCCCGGGCCCTGCGGGGATACTTCGCCACGAAGGAACCGCTGCAGAGCGCACATGGCCTCTGCAGCAGCCGCAGAGTGACGCGCGCGTCTGCGCGCGATGACGACGGCGCCGCAGTTGCCGTTCTGGTGATAAAAGGAGTCAACAAAGCGCTGTGTCCCCTGCGCCGCCACCAAGGCTTTCCTGTTTGGTGATAAAGAGGGTGGCCGGCGCAACGCTCCAACGGCGACGTCACCGTGGGCACCCCCACGGCCTCTGCAGCACCAGTTGTCCGCTCTGCAAAGACAAAAGCTGCCCTGCCACGGAGGCAGGCTTTACGACCATGGACCAGGTCCATGGACACCCGAGCTGCGGTGCACCCCGCTCCTCCGCTTCGTCGCCATGTGGGAACCCTTCCGCTGCGCAGGACGCAGGGATGAGGCCCTTGGCGCCTATATAAGGAGCAGGAGCGCAACCGTAGAGAGGGGATCGACAGACGAACCGCTTACCCGTGTACACCCTACTATAGCCTAGCCAAGCTTAGCGAGCTCGAGGAGGAAGAAGGGCTCATCCTCCCTCCTTCAAGCTCCGCATAGCCGCTCGAGAGCTCTCGGCAAGCTCATTGTACTGTTCCTACCGCAGTGCAATACAGACAGGCAGGAGTAGCGGTTTTACCTCACCCTGAGGGCCGTGAACCTGGGTACAGGCCGGGCTCCATCTCTGTCGTGCTGTTCCTCCGCAGGCTCGACGAGCACCGTCGCCGAGCCGGCCGTAGGTTGTTGACCAACGTGTTCAGTCCCCTTCACGAACTTCTCCCCCGAGAGTGGTTATCCCTGTTCCGTGGGAATTACACCTCGACATCATCTCTAGTGAAACTATATTTTAATTCTGTCACATCTTATGTGCTTTACTTGGGGCGTCTGTTTGTTTTTATTTTATTTTTTTGTTATTTTCGTTTTCTGAATAAATTGGATCCTAGCATTCTTTTGTGGGAGAGAGACACGCTCCGCTTTTTCTTATGAATAGTTATATTCTTCACTTAAATTTGTTGAGTATTCTTGTTTATTACTACAATGCTTTCAGCTCCTGTTTTTCATGCATCTCTTGTTTAGAGAAGTTAGTTCTCATATGTTATACTCTCTTACTTCCTTGTTAAATTCTTGGAGAGTTTATGTTTTAAATAAGTTGATTGGTATTTGGTGATACGTCTCCAACGTATCTATAATTTCTTATGTTCCATGCTTATATTATGCCACTTGCTACATGTTTTATATAAAGTTTATATCATTTTATTCATTTTCTGGGACTAACCTATTAACAAGATGCCACAGTGCCAGTTCTCTGTTTTCTGCTGTTATTGGTTTCAGAAAAACTGTTAAGGGAGTATTCTCGGAATTGGACAAACGAAACGTCAAAGTCCCTATTTTTATCTGGAGGTTCCAGAACACCGAAGAGGACACGGAGGGGCCCACACCACCTCCCGGCGCGGGTCTCCCCTGGCCGCGCGGGCACGGGGTGTGGGGCCCTGGAGCCTCTGCCGCCCTTTCGCCTACTTATACCCCCAGAATCCCAAGACCTAGGACGCGCACCTTTTATACTCCACGAAGTCCAGAGCCGTCGCCGTCGTCAACCCTAGTTCGGGAGGGTTCATAAGCTCTTCCCGGCACCCTGCCGGAGAGGGGAATCATCCCCGGAGGGCTCTACATCACCATGCCCGCCTCTGGACTGATGCGTGAGTAGTTCATCCTTGGACTACGGGTCCATAGCAGTAGCTAGATGGTTGTCTTCTCCTCTTGTGCTACCATGTTTAGATCTTGTGAGCTGCCTATCATGATCAAGATCATCTTTATGTAATGCTACATGTTGTGTTTGCTGGGATCCGATGAATATTGAGTACTATGTTATTGCTTCATAATATATGTCTGTCGGCCCAGTGGGATCCAGGGTGTGCAGAGCCCACTCTCCACAGCCCTCGCACGCGACGGTATCTACGAAATGACTAAGGACCAAGCAGAACGCTTGGAGAGACCCTCTAGAGGAAAAGCCCTCGAGAGGGCTAAGGGGAGCAGCGAAGGCCTGAAGAGGCCCCTCCCGAGGCTGCCCCCCTACAGGGCCCTCTCCCCCCTGGAGAGGGGTCAACGCCAATCCCTCTACAAGGCTTCCCAGGCCCTGTGGAGATGCTTCGCTACGAAGCAACCACTGCAGAGCGCACATGGCCTCTACAGCAGCCGCAGAGTGACGCGCGCGTCTGCGCGATGACGACGGTGCCACAGTTGCCGTTCCAGTGATAAAAGAAGTCAACAAAGCTGTGTCCCCTGCGCCGGACTACGAAGCTTTCCCCTTTGGTGATAAAGCAGATGGCCGGCGCTACGCTCCAACGACGACGTCACCGTGGGCGCCCCAATGATCTCTGCGGCACCAGCTGGCCGTCCCGCGAGGACGGTGGTCTTCCTGCCACAAGGGCAGGCGTTTGCGGCCGTGGACCGAGTCCATGGACAGCCCGGCCGCGATGCACCCCGCTCCTCCGCTTTGTCGCGATGCGGGAGGAAGAAGTCCGGGGCGCCTATATAAGGAGAGGCAGCACCTCCGTAGCAGAGGATCCCCCGATCGGTTGGTTGATCCATCAACCCCCAGACAGAAGACTACACCTTCATCGTAGCTTAACCTAGCCTAGCGAACTCGAGGAGGAAGAAGACCTCAGCTTCCCTCCTTGAGCTCTACACCGCCGCACGAGAGCATTCGGCAAGCTCATTGTACTGTACCCTCTACAGCGCAATACAGACAAGCAGGAGTAGCGGTTTTACCTCCTCCCGAGGGCCGTGAATCTGGGTACGGGCCTGTGTTCATCTCTGTCGTGCTGTCCCTCTTCAGGCTCGACGAGCATCGTCGCCGTGCCGGTTGAGGGTTGTTGACCAACGTGTTCAGTCCCATTCACGAACTTCTCTTCAGAGGGTGACTATCCCTGTTCCGTAGGAATCACATCCTCGACATTTGGCGCGCCAGGTAGGGGACTGAGGCGCGTCTTCAACCTCCAGCCGGTCTCCGCGCCATGAAGGACACCCGCACGACCCGCGCCAACAGGCGCGCTGCTGAGAGGGCTCACACCGAGGCCGGCACCGCTCCCACCTGCGGCCGCCGCGGCCGCCCTCGCGCTACGGAGCGAGCCAACACCGGCCCGCGCGTGGAGGAGCCCGAGAGCGAGGAGCACCACGGCGGCGACCGCCGCGGCGACGAGGACTTCTCCGAGCACCACGAGGACGCTGAGTCCTCGCGTCCGTCTCGGCGCCAGAGCGCATCTTCTCAGGGACGCCCAGAGCCCACGCCGGACACCGCGCTTCTCATGGCCCAGGAGCTTCTCCGCTACAGGCCTAGCGCAGAGGCCCACGACCAGTGGCTCGACCGCCTCTACCACCTCGTCGACGTCGCGACGATGCGCCCCGCTCCGTCGCGCTCTATGGTCCATCACTCCGGCCGCGCGGGAACGGCTGCACCAGATGCGCCTCCGCCGCCGCCGGGACCCCCTCCAGTTGCAGCGCAAAGGGCTCCCTCTCACGCATCCTCGCCGCGCGGCTGCCACATCGTGCAGCGCACCGCGCCTGACGCGCGTGTGGGGATGGAACGCCGGAGGGACCTCCAGAACCGCCTCGTCGAAGAACTCGGCCAGGCGGGGCAGCAGAACCGCAGGGCTCTCCAGGGCGGAACCGCCACGTACGCCTCCGGCTGCATGGCCTTCACCCGCGCTCTACGTTCAGGCCAGCCCTCCCCAAGGGCTTCGACGGGTCGAGCAATCCCCTCGAGTTCCTGCAGCTCTACAACACCTCGATCCAGGCTGTAGGGGGAGACGACAAGGTCATGGCCAACTGGTTCTCCCACGCGCTCAGGGACTCCGCGCTGTCGTGGCTCCTCAACTTGCCTGAAGACTCCATCGACTCCTGGGAGGAGCTCTGCAGGCAGTTCGTCGCCAACTTCAAGGGAACGTACGAGCGCGCGCTCACCCACAACGACCTGCGCGCTGTGGTGTGGAGCAAGGATGAGACCCTCCGCAAGTACATCCAGCGCTTCAGCCAAGTGCGCAACAAGATCCCGAACATCCCCGACACACAGGTCATCGCCGCCTTCAGAGAGGGCGTCACAAACCGCAGGATGCTCGAGAAGCTGGGCATTCACGGCAAGCTCACATCTGTGGTGAAGCTGTTCGACCTCGCTGACAAGTGCGTCAAGGCTGAAGAGGGACTTCTCTTCGTCAAGATGAGCCAGTGGGCTGACGATCAGGCCGAAGGCTCCAAGAGCCACAAGAAGCGCGAAGAGACCAAGCGCAAGACCACTGCAATCCTGGCAGCAGAGCCGGCCGCCAAGAGCGCCCGCAGGAGCTCCCCTGAGCCTGGCGACAGAGAGGCGGACAACCGCCCGTTCTGCGTCTACCACAACAGGCGCGGCCACGCCACAGACAACTGCTTCGACCTCAAGAGGCTGAGCAGGGAGCGCGAGCGCGAAGAAGGCAGCGGGAACCGCGGCAGAGGCCGCGGCTACCGCAGAGACGGCAGGGGCGGACGAACGGAGGCTACCAGAGGCCGCCAGGCACTCAAGCCAACGCCGCCGAGAAGAACAACAACCTCCCTGACGAGGAAGATGGAGGCTATCAGGCCCCAAGGGGGGCTATGGCCTGCATCCTCGGTGGGGCTCAGGCGCCCAAGTCGAACAACCAGTTCAAGCAGTTCGCCCGCGAGCTCAATGCCGCGCTCCCGAGCACCGAGACCTCCAGGCCCCTCAAGTGGTCCCAGTACACCATCGCCTTCGACGCCAAGGACCACCCCAAGTCGACCAAGACTGTTGGAACCCTCCCCCTGGTCTGCTCCCCCACCATCAACAACATCACCGTCTCCAAGATGCTCATTGATGGGGGAGCTGGCCTGAACGTCATCTCTGTCGAGACCTTCGAGACGCTTCAAGTGCCTTACGAGTGGCTTATGCCCTCCAGGCCATTCACGGGGGTCACCAGTGGCTCAACCGAACCTCTGGGACAGGTCCGGCTGGCCGTCACCTTCGGCACGCAGAAGAACTACCGCACGGAGCTGATCGACTTCGACGTCGCCCACATTGGCCTGTCGTATAACGCCATCCTCGGCTACCCTGCCCTCGCGAAGTTCATGGCCGTCACGCACCACGCCTACAACATGGTCAAGATCCCCGGCAGCGCTGGCACCATCACCGTCAATGGTCACATCCTGGACGCCACGCGTGCTGTCGAGAGCGCCTACAAGGCGGCCGCCATGGCGTTTCCGGCTGACAAGGACATGGAGCCTCTCGAGAGGCCCAAGAAGAAGAAACAGGTGTTCTCCCAGGAGCAAGCTGCCACGAAGAAGGTGTCGCTGAGCACCAGCGGCTCGGGGGCTGAAGGCTTGGGGGCTAGCGTCACCATAGGCGCTGCCCTGCCTCCCAAATAGGAAAGCGCGCTCGTCGCCTTCCTCCGGGCAAATTCTGACATGTTCGCATGGACCCCGTCAGACATGTCCAGTGTACCAAGGGAGGTGATCGAGCACCACTTAGCCGTGTGTCCAAACGCACGCCCCGTCAAGCAAAAGGCACGGAAGCAAGCCCCTGAGAAGCAAGCATTCATTGTTAAGGAAGTAGAGAAGCTGAAAGCGGCAAATGTCATCCGCGAAGTCGCGCACCCCACTTGGCTCTCCAACGGCGTGGTTGTCCCTAAACCCGCTGGAGGAGGCCGACTCTGCATCGACTACACCGACGTCAACAAGGCCTGCCCCAAGGACCCGTACCCCATGCCGAGGATCGACCAGATCGTGGATTCCACCGCCGGCTGCGACCTCCTCTGTTTTCTGGACGCCTTCTCTGGATACCACCAGATCAAAATGGCTAAGGAGGACGAGGAGAAAACAGCATTCCTCACCCCTTGTGGTGTGTATTGCTACACTTGCATGCCTTTCGGCCTGAAGAACGCCGGCGCCACTTTCCAGAGGCTCATGAGGATAGCCTTGGGGCCACAGATGGGCAGAAACGCAGAAGCCTATGTCGACGACATCGTAGTCAAGTCTCCCGAGGGAGATACCCTCTTGAAGGATCTCGAGGAAACCTTCGCCAGCCTGCGCAAGGTGAACATCAAGCTGAACCACGCCAAGTGCGTCTTCGGGGTGCCTTCAGGCAAACTCCTCGGATTCCTGGTGTCCCACCGCGGCATAGAAGCAAACCCTGACAAGAGCAAGGCCATAGAAGGAATGCAGCCTCCTCGCCGGCTCAAGGACATGCAGCGCTTAGCAGGCTGCATGGCCAGCCTGGGCCGTTTCATCTCCAAGTTCGGCGAGAGAGCCCTGCCATTTTTCAAGATCATTAAGAGATCCGGCACATTCAAGTGGACCCCTGAGGCGGACAAGGCTTTTGAGGACTTAAAGAGGTATTTGGCCAGCCCACCAGTCATGGTGGCCCCCAGGACAGGCGAACATCTGAAGCTGTACCTTTCAGCCACTCCTCAGACCGCAACCGCCGTCCTGGTGGCCGAAAGAGAAGAGCCGGTACTCCCCAAGAAGAGCACGGCCACTCCAAGCCCAAAGCCGCCCGATCTCGCCAAAGGAGCAGCCTCCACAGACCCACTGCCAGGCCCACAGCCTCAAGTCGAGCCTGCTCCCAACACCCTTGCCGAGACCCCTCTACAGGCGGACCTCGACAAGGGCCCTGAAGAGCCTCCACAGAGGGCTGACGCTGCACCCCCATCGACAACCCTTGTCGAGCACCCAGTCTACTTTGTCAGCACAGTGCTGCGGGACGCTCGGGAACGGTATCCAATGCAGCAGAAGCTCCTCGTCGCGCTCCTCATCGCCTCCAGGAAGCTACGACACTACTTCCAGGGCCACCCCATCACGGTGGTCACTTCCTTCCCCCTGGAGCAGATCCTGCGCAATCCCAACGCCACAGACCGTGTCGCAGGGTGGAACATAGAGCTGCAGCCATTCAACTTGCGCTTCGACACCACAAGAGTCATCAAGGGAAGAGCGCTGGCAGACTTTGTCGCCGAATGGACTGACCCAAGCCCTGAAGAGCCTCGGGGAGAAGAGGCCGAGCCCTCTGGAGACACAATGCCCAGCCACTGGACCATGCACTTCGACGGAGCCTTTCCCTGCCGCAATGGCGGAGCAGGCGTCGTCCTGACCTCGCCCAAGGGCGACAAGCTCTACTACGCTGTCCAGTTGTGCTTCACGATTGACAAGATCTCCAACAACATCGCTGAATACGAGGGCCTCCTCGCCGGCTTAAGGGCCGCCATCGCTTTAGGCGTCAAGCACCTGCTCGTCAAGGGCGACTCCCAGTTGCTTGTCAACTTCTCCAACAAGAGCTACACGCCTAAGGACGACCACATGGCCGCATACCTTGAAGAGGTCCGCAAGCTCGAGAAGCACTTCAGAGGCATGGAGCTCATGCACATCCCAAGGAAAGAAAACCAGGAGGCCGATGACATCGCCAAGCGAGCCTCGCGAAGGCAAGTCCAGCAGGCTGGCGTCTTTGAAGAAAGGCTCGCCAAGGCATCCATCAAGCAGCCTCGAGAGACTACAGCCGCAGGCACGGACGAAGCACTCCCACCACCTCCTGAAGCTGGGGCACCCGACTGTGGTCCCCACACAGGGGAGCGTCTGTTGCTGACGGCAGGCCACCAAGACACGGGCTGGATTGACGAGCTCAAAGAGTACTTGGCGAAAGGGGTCCTCCCCAAGGAAGATAAGGAAGCAGAGCGAATCGCTCGATAGGCAAAATCCTACTGCATCCTTGAGGGAGACCTGTACCGCAAGCGCCCAAATGGCATCGCGCTCAAATGCGTCCCTCCCGAGGAAGGCCGAACGCTGGTCAAGGACATCCATAGCGGGGAGTGCGGCCATCACTCGTGTGCGCGCACCCTCACAGGCAAGGTCTTCAGGAGCGGGTTCTACTGGCCTCAAGTGCTTCAAGATGCGGTCACCATCGTCCAAGCTTGCGACGCCTGCCAGTACCACGCCAAGCAGATTCATCAGCCAGCGCTGGGGCTCCAGACCATCCCGCTCTCCTGGCCGTTCGCGGTCTGGGGGCTGGACATTTTGGGCCCCTTCCCGAAGTCGCAGGGGGGCTACCGCTTCCTCTTCGTCGCCGTCGACAAGTTCACCAATTGGCCGAGGTCGAACAAGTGCGCACTATACCGGCTGGCGCAGCGGTGAAATTCATCAGGAGCCTGGTCTACCGCTTCGGAGTGCCTAATCGCATCATCACCGACAATGGCTCGCAATTTACCAGCGGCATCTTCCGAGCCTACTGCGAAAAGCTCGGCATCAAGCTCTGCTTCGCCTCGGTGGCTCATCCACGCAGCAACGGTCAAGCCGAGCGAGCAAACGCAGAAGTCCTCAAGGGCCTCAAGACCAGAAGCTTCAACATCCTCAAGGGTCACGGCAAGGGTTGGATCGACGAGCTCCCGTCGGTGCTCTGGTCCATGCGGACAACCTCTTCAAGGCCTACGGGTGAAACACCGTTCGCCCTCGTCTACGGAGCCGAAGCAGTCCTCCCCACAGAAATCAAGCATGGATCCCCACGGGTCCTTGCCTTCAACGAGGACACCCAAGAGGACCTCCACAACAACGACCTGCTGCTTCTCGAGGGACTGCACCGCCGTGCCGCCCTCAGAGCGGCAAAGTACCAGCAAGACCTGCGACGCTACCACAGCCGCCATGTGCGCTCACGCACTCTTGAGGCGGGCGACCTTGTCCTCAGGCGAATCCTCTCCAGGGAAGGCCTCCACAAGCTCTCGCCGATGTGGGAAGGCCCCTACAGGGTCTCCCACATCGCCAGGCCAGGCGCCGTACGCCTCGAGACTGAAGATGGCATCCCCGTCAAGAACCCCTGGAACATCGCACATCTGCGCAAGTTCTACCCGTGATCATTGTCACGCCAGGCATTTTTTGTCTCTAGAGGGAAGATCACGGCTTCACCTCCAAGCTTCTCCAAGCTTCTCATGAGGGTCAGCCCTCCGAGCTCTCCTGCTAACGAGCCACCGCAGGCCGCAGTGAATCTCAGCCACTAATGGGTGGTCCCCGTGCCTCGACATGGAAGGAACGTTAGCTTGGCAAACCCAAGTGTAATGAACCATTTTCGTTCCTAAGTGAACTATGCGCTAAGGCGCCATTTCGTTCCTAAGAGAACTTTGCGCTGAGGCGCCGCTGTGTAATATTTCGATGGCAAGTTTACTTTCGTCATTTACTTTTCCATGTGCGCTTATATTTTTCCCATGCGCACCCCGCGAGCGGGGAATGAGTACGGTGCCTGTGCCTCAAGAGCACCCCAGCAGCACTGCAAAATCCAAGGGGCCCTGAGCTCTGGCTAAAGGGCATGCTCCCGGATACACGCCACCTCTCCAATGGACCATGGTACTCTCTCTCCTCGCGAGATACCCATGATGAAACCTATAAGCGCGCATGCTCTAGCGTTTGGGTTCGCCTCTCTAACATCCACAGGGAACAAGAGGCTCTCCAAGCTTGTGGAGGAAAAACTCGGCCCCTGGAGGAAAACACGTCGCCAAGGGAATCCTACGCAGGGCGAAAGCCTCGCGAAGCTAAGTTCCCTGCTCACACTAAGAGAACCTCTTCATCTCTCTCACGAGCACTCTGCGTCCCTCGAGCGTTTCTTTTCCCTCACTCTCCATGGACTGCTTGCGCGTCAAAGGGGGGCCCTTGAGCATCGCGCCTCGAGGACTCTTACCTCTCTAAGCCTTAAACTCCCCCCGGCCTTGCCGAGTCATTGCTCGAGCATACCGCAGCGGCGGAGTCATAGCGCGAGGAGAAGGGTCCTAGCGACGCAGAGCGAAAAATACATGGAGTGGAAGCAAAAGGCCCTCGAGGGGCACACACACACAAACTTAGCAGCACATGCTTAAAGATATAAAATGCATTACAGACTGCGAAGCAAAAGTCTTTAAGTCAAATATCCCTACGGCGCTACAAGCGCGGTACATTTCAGGAGGAAGTCAGGCAGAAGCCCCGTCGTCGTCCCCCTCGGGCCCTTCCTCTCCAGGCTCGCCCTCCTCGTCGTCCCCCTCCTCGCCATCATCCTCCTCAGCCGCGGCCCGCTTGAAGCGATTGCAGAAGTCATCGACTTGGTTGCGGACCGAGTTGGAGATCCTCCACCCTTCCTCTCCCTCGAGAGGCTCGGTCACCGTGGTGTAGTCAAAGCCAGGGTGGAGGCGCTAGAGGTTGGTGAAGATGCGGTCGACCACCACCGCCAGGAGTTGGCGGCATTCCTCCTCGACGACGTCGCGAAGCTCCGCGGCAGGGCCCTTGAGCGCCGTGAAAAGCTGCTCGAAGTAGGCGAGGTACGCGGCGGCGTCGGAGTTGCCCTGAGCGGGGACGGGCGGCGCCTCTGCTCCCAGCTTCGCAGCGAGCTCGTTGCCCCGAGCCACTAAGGACTGGAACATGCGCCCCCGCTGCTGCGAAAGCACGCGCGCCGCCTGAGCGCTCTCGGCAAACTCCACCGCCTTCTCCACAGCAGGGCCCACCTGCTGGTTCATCTCCTCCATGTCCGCCATGAGGGAGGCGAGGTCCTGCGCCGCGTGCTCGCGAGCCTCTTCAGCAGCGCGACGGCGGTCCACTTCGCACCTGACCCGGGCATTCAGGGTGACATTCTCTTTCTCCAGCTCGCGGATCCGGGCGGTGTCCTGTAACATCCCAAATATTAATATAAATTATTAATGCAAAAATGTGGGCCAACAAAAAACTTTTCTTATACATTGGTATATGTTTGTTTCATGATTATTGTTTGTTATGCTTTGCTTGCAAGATTGTTGGATTCTAATTCTAATTGCAAAATTGAAGAATAGAAAATAAACAAAACAACAATTCCAAAACTAGAAAACCATGTGACACATGTCACCATATTCTCCAAAATAAGTAACCTACTTTATTTTTCAAAACCAAAATCAGTAGGGAATATCCTAAACCCTACTATTTGATTCCCCCAAGTTATTCTCTTTCAAATACAAATTCAAACCACTTAAATCCAAATTATAAATTCTTTATTTGAAATATTCAAAATATTCCAAATGGACCTTGAGACACTTGCCACTAATATAATCAAACTATATCCTAAGTTTGGACACAAATGGAATAAGCAAAGTATAAAAATAAAATACCAAAAAGGTGTACTGTTTTGGTTCAGGAATTCCAGCAAACACCTTCTGTGCATCGTGTGTTCTTCCCAAACCCGAACCAAACCTTGGATCAATTCGTGTTAAGCGTTGATCATTTGCCGAATTGAGGCCTCCTTTGCACGCTCCTAATCACCACGATCACGCCGCACCCGAGATCGAGCCAAATGGTGGCCGGAGTCGCCGTGGAGGAGCTGGCGACAGCACGGCCGCGCGCACGTCGCCGTGGTCGGCACTGTGGCCGCGACGACGCCGCGCCGTGCTGGCCGCGCTGTGCCTCCCCTTCACTCCCTCACCTCCTGGTTCCCTCGCACAGCAGCAGCACGCGCCAGCAGCCGCCCGAACCCGCCGTGTCCGCGACACGCCGCGCACGCCGTGCGCCGCCCGGACGCGCTCCACGCCCTGGACCCCCCCCCCCCCCCCGACGACCTCGCCTGTGCGCGCCACGCCACCTCACCTTGCCCAAACGGTCCCCCAAGCACCCCGCAGCGTAGCCGCACCCCTCCACCGGCCTACGGCGAGCTCGCACGACCGCGGGTGCCCTCTGCACCGCGTCCACCGTGCGCCGCCCGGCCGCTATAAAAGACCCCCCGTGCTCCACCGTTTCTCCACACCGCTCACCACTGCCCTCCCCTCACTCTCCACTCTCTCGTGCGCCGCTAGGGAGCCCAGGCCAGGGCAGCAAGGCCTCAGGCCGCCGTGGTCTCCTCAAGCCCGCCGTGCCCGAGGTAGACGACGACCGCGGCCAGGCCACGGCACCCATCCCCTTCACTCCCCGCTGCCTCCCCTCGCTTCCCCTTGTTCCCCTCTCTCACCCACGCCCTTTTTCCCTCTGGTCCGTGCCCAGGAGCGCCGCCGATCGCTCGCCGGAGTTCGTGCCGCCGCGGAGGAAGGAGCTCGACGCCGTCACCGCCAGGAGCTTCCCCGAGCCTCGCCTCCACGCCCACGAGCTTCCCCGAGCCTCCGCGCCCCTCCTGCAGCCTCTCCGCACTCCCCCGAGCAACGAGGTGAGCATACCGTCCACCTCACCGTCGCCGGAGCCACGGCGCCGCCCGATTTTGGGTCGCCGCCGGTGCGCTCGCTCACGGCCGTTGGATCTAGATCCAACGGCAACTTACCGCTTCGCGCGATTAGGCGCTGACGTGCGGGCCCCGCACGTCAGATTTAAATGAAACCCCGCGCGCGTACACTGAGTCACTGTCCAGTAGGCCCCACCCGTCAGGGTTTTCAACATTATCCACTCTGGGTTATTTATTCGAATTTAGATTTAATTCAAAAACCAGTACTGAACTCAATTTTAGAAAATTCATAACTTTAGATTTACAACTCCAAATGGAGCAAATCAAACTGTTCTGGATAGGTTATGAAATTATCTATCCAACCCAATTGGTTTCACTCCATTTGAATAAATAATAAAAATACATTATTCAAAATACCATAAAGGGTTTAAAATCTAAACTTGTTTGTTTCTGATGCTCTGTTAGTCCAAATGATTTAAGACCAATTTTATTAGTTCACATTTAGTCATGGTTAGTCACCCCTAAGAGGATTTAATTTTTAGATCAACAGAACTTGACTAGTAGATAAAACTTGATTTTTAGGCCTCTGGATTCAAAACATTGTGTAGGGAATTTGGTAACTCCAATGGATCTAAATCCAATTGTGTCATATTCTACACATCAGTAGCTCTCTGTAGAATTTTAGTTTGTATTTTTGTGACCAACAGAACTTAAGTTATGTAATTAAACTTGTTCAACTAGTTTCTGCCCCAATTAGGAAATAAATGGATAAGGACTAATTCAATTAAATTAAAGCCAAATTGTTTTGTTTGATAGATGAAGTGGCTATTTAGAACATTTAAGATTGTATTGTTGTGATAATTGGTTGAGTAGGTTAGTGATTGTTTGTATTTGCTTGATTATGTATTAGACGAGAGCGTTGTCGAGTACATCGAGGAGGAAGGATTTGTGGAACCTGAAGACCAAGACCAGGATCACTTTGCCGAGCAAGGCAAGCTACTCTCTGAGCTTGCACATAACTTATGCATCTAGATTTACAAAGTCCTTTTTCAAAAGCAAAGGTTTATAAAAATCCTTTTTCAAAAGTATACCTAAGTTATTTTGCCACCCTATATAGAAATATATGCTAAAACTATAGGATGGGAAAAACCAACATTGTTTTATTCAAAACTCCTTTGAAAACCTTGTGTGGATACAAAACACCAAGATGTGGTGTTGAAATAAGGAAGTGGAGAAAGATGGTTTTGAGAAAAGCACATTGTGTCTTAGTACTTACGTCGATCAGCCGATACTCTGTGCGACCACATTTACCCACATATGGGAAAGGGCTTAGTCATATAGTTTGCTCTTATTAGTATGGGACACTGCATCAACGGAGATGACTCCGTTATGCATGAGGGAATGGTTTGGTGACCTACCCCTGACCTGGGTCCTCGCTCAAACT
The DNA here is from genome assembly GCA_026929855.1 of Poa annua. NCBI lineage: Eukaryota > Viridiplantae > Streptophyta > Magnoliopsida > Poales > Poaceae > Poa > Poa annua. Next base: position 21,473,854 of record CM049439.1, on the reverse strand, counting down.
CTGTGAGTAGATAAGGAGGAGGATAGAAGGATGTCCCCTATACACCGCCAGATAAAACCTATGAGTCCTCACACTTAGATTCCGACGGGCTGGGTTAAGTGTCGATGGAAGGTATCATAGGGGCAGGATCCTATACTAGCATGAGCAAAGGACAGACTAGGATCGGTGACTCAACTTCGCATACCCCTGGTATGGCGAGACGTGGCAGACACGATGAGTTGTCGGATGGGTGTGGGAAAAGCGTGCTACCTCTGCAGAGGGTTAAAACTATTCGAATAGCCGAGTCCTCGGATATGGACAGTTGAAAGGCCCTACTTTGACCATGTGCAAGTTTTTTAAAAAGGATTGTGTTTTCTAGAGAAAGGAAGTTCGTGGAATGATCCATACACCTATGCCAACGGATTTGGTATGAGGATGTTGGAGACTTGGTACCATGAAGGACCTTGGTTGGGAAGAGGAGGAGTTTTGAAGAAACTAATGCTCAGGAGATACTAGGGATAGTTATAATCTTCTTACCTTCTTCAACAAAGATACATAGATGTTTTAAATAAATAAAAATGTGAAACTAAAAATGAGACTAGTGCACTCATGTTGGAGTAGTTTGCGAGTACATTTCAATGTACTCATACTAGCTTGTCTCTGGCTATTGTCGTAGCCAGACTTGGAGGAGTATTACGCCCAGGAGGAGTATGGCGACATCTACGCCAACTAAGGATCTTCTCAAGTCGACTGCCTGTCGGGTCATCGTTAGCTCTGGGATGTCTACTACGTTTAAGTTCCGCTGCTTATGTTGATTTGGCCCTAGAAGGCACCTGTGTAAGACTTGGTCTATATGACCTGTTATGTAAGACTTATTCCGGTATTGTAATGGATGTAAACTTTGGTATTCAGTTCGGATTATGTGCAACGACAGACTGATCACGGGATCGTTGTGTTAAGCATAATCGGGTATTTCGGACAGCTAGTCCGGGGTCCCCACAGACCTGGTATCAGAGCCATCTTGACTTTAGAAGCCTTAGATTAGCATGGTCGCTAGATAGAGTTACAACAATTAAGTTCTAAGAAAATAAAGAAATGAAATATTTTCGAAAAGTGCTTATCTCTCATCCTCTCACTTCTGCAAAACTCTACCCTTACTAAGTATTAAGTTTTTCCTTATATGTATTAAACTTAAAAATTTTGCTCACTTGCTGCTTCACTACATTTAAAATTTTGATACACTTGTCATCTCACTAACTTAAAAACTGGACTTAAAATTGTAGATGGCACTCCACTTCACCGAGTTTGTTCAGCTCGAGAAGGACGGCACGTTGATGTTCGAGAAGGACCTGTTCGAGTTGACCAAGCTGTTAGGTCGTCCCACTCCTGAGTTCAAGGGAGCCCTGGTGGACACTCCCGGCAACGGGAACCTGTCTTGGTTGGTCGAGGGGTCTGTTCGCGGGAACATCAAGTCCCCCGGATCCAGGACACTCGTCTTTACCACCATGGACGTCCACTGGGACGACGGACTGTGTCGTTCCATGGAGCGGATGCTATCCCGGCTTTGTGAGGAGCACAAGGCGGAGTTGGTGAACTCTCGTTTCCAGTTCTACGGGAGGCGCACTGTCGACGGACACCCTATTCAGTCCCCTCTACACCCGACGTTCGGAGAGTATATCTTGGACATGGAGATTATGCTCTTTCGCACCCAGGAGGATCTGAGGTGCGCTAGACTTCGGTCTCACTTTGAGCGCCTCTCGCTCAAGGAGAGTCGCGAGAGTGAGGCACAGCTGAGGGAGGAGAAGGTCGCTCTTCTCAAGAAGAGGACCCAGATGAAGAACACCATAGCGAAACTCCGCAAGAAGGTGGCAGAGCAGGACGAGCTGATCGAGGATCTGGAGCTCCGTACTGGTGAGATGGAGGAGGAGGGCGAGGATCTCCGCAAGGAGAACAACGCTTTCCTCAGTGACGATGACGACTATCTGGAGGAGATGGACTATGAGCAGGAGGATGACGAGGAGGAAGACCCAGAGGAGCCACCCTACCAGTCCGACGCTGACGTATCCGAGCCTGAGGTTCCACCTCAGTAGGCGAGTGACTTGAGTACTACCGCAGGATTAGGTCGACCCCCTATCGCTAAACTAGTAGGAGTAGTAGTTCTTTTGGAGAACTTGTACCATGTGCCTTAGCTAAAAAGCAAGGATGTAAGCTTGATGTGATGAACCCTTTGATGTGATGCTTGTGCTATGTCAGTGTGCTAGTCTTGTTAGTCTATGAAAAGTATTTTTCACATAATCCTTAAGTAATTCACCACTATGCGAAACCAACCTTTCTCCCCTTAGTCAGACTTTTTGTCTTGCCCTTATACCCGGTGTTCTTCAGGATGGTGGACACTCGTCGCTCCAACCCGGATGGAGGACCACCACCCCCACCGGAACCAACCACCGCCCAACTTCTTGCGCTTATCATGGAGGAACGCCAAGCTGCTCGGGCAGAGCGTCAAGCTCATATCGCTGCCCTGCAGCAGATCGCTGCCGCACACAACAACAACAACAACAACAACAACCACCACAATGGCAACGGCAATGGTGAAGGAAATCAGCGATCCACTTTGAGTGACTTTCAGAAGACCACCCCACCCACCTATTCCAAGGGACTTCACCCACTAGAGGCCGATGATTGGCTTCGCACCATCAACAACAACCTAGAAATTGCTGCCGTAGGAGAACCTGAGAAGGTGCTTTATGCAACCCACTACCTTGCTGGACCTGCACGGTCTTGGTGGGAAGCTACCAAGGCTCTCCAGCAAGCCGGTCATGCTATCGGCTGGGCAGAGTTTCAGGAGAAGTTCCGCAAGAAGAACATACCCGGCGGACTTATTGAGAGGAAGAAGGACGAATTCCGCAGGCTGCGGCAGGGAAGCAAGGACGTGGTCGGATACCTGGATGAGTTTACGGACTTATCCCGGTACGCTCCTGATGATACTGACACCGAGAGGAAAAGGATGGAGCATTTCATGGATGGGCTCCATGATGAACTGCAGTGTGCCCTGGTGATCCACGACTTCTTGGACCTAGAGTCACTGGTGGACAAGGCTATTCAATTGGAGACCAAACGTAAAACTATGTTCGAGAGTCGCAAGAGAAGGATGATGGCCAAGGAAGGTTCGAGCAACCAGAAGCCTCGCACCTTTCCACCAACCCCGAAACCAGCATATCGACCACCACAATCTACACGCCCCAATTTCCCTACTCGTCCCAACAACCCAAATCCAAACACCCCCAGCAACCCAAACAGCTTCAACCGCCCCAACAACCCTACTCGCCCCGGAGGAAACCCCAACAACTTCAACCGCAACGCCAATGTTGTCTGCTTTGACTGTGGCGCTAAGGGCCACTACTCCAGAGAATGCCCCAATCCCAAGAAGAATGGTCCGCGCCCCGATGCACCAGCACCGAACAATGGCCAAGGCCGTAATGGGAACGGCAAGAACCCCGCACCTCGCGGGAATACTGCTGTTGCCAAGGGACGTCTGCACCACATCAATGCAGAGGAAGCCATGGAAGCGCCAGATGTTGTGCTGGGTACGTTCCTTGTCAACTCGGTACCTGCAACTGTTCTGTTTGATTCTGGTGCTACCCATTCCTTTGTTACCCAAGAGTTTGTTGCTAAGGGAGGTTTAGTCGGGAACCTTTTACCCAGACCCATGATCATCCAAATCCCAGAATCCACCATAGATACCAAGTCGTATTGCCCGGACGTTTCCCTTGAAATCAAGGGGGAAAAGTTCCTAGTCGACTTAATCATTTTAGGAACCCAAGGAATAGATGTCATATTGGGTATGAACTGGCTAGCCAAGTACCATGGTCAAATTGACTGCGCCAGAAGAGCTGTAACACTCACCACCGACAAAGGAGTAGAAGTGAAGTATGTGTCCGAAACCAGTCGACCCCGACCAGGATGCCATGAGGGCATAGCCAGACCCACCCTAGATGAGATCCGTGTTGTTCACCTGTTCCGAGATGTTTTCCCTGAAGAATTGCCTGGTATGCCGCCAGACCGGGATATTGAGTTCATCATTGAACTTATCCCCGGAACAGCTCCTATATCCCAGAGGCCTTATCGGATGAATCCGGAAGAACTGGTTGAGTTGAAGAAGCAGTTAGCAGATATGCTCAGCAAAGGACTTATTCGCCCAAGTGCTTCACCCTGGGGATCACCCATTATTTTTGTGGATAAGAGGGACGGTACCACACGCCTGTGTGTGGATTATCGCAAGTTAAATGATGTGACCATCAAGAACAAGTACCCCCTTCCAAAGATCGAGGATCTGTTCGATCAAATGAACGGAGCCCGAGTCTTTTCCAAAATCGATCTTCGGTCAGGATATCATCAGTTAAAAATCCGAGAGACAGACATCCCCAAGACTGCCTTCACCACCCGCTACGGTTTATTTGAATACACCGTAATGTCCTTTGGTCTGACCAATGCCCCAGCCTATTTCATGAATCTCATGAACAAGGTCTTCATGGAGTATCTTGACAAGTTCGTGGTAGTTTTCCTCGATGACATCCTTATTTACTCCAAAACCGAAGAAGAGCATGCTGAACATCTGCGTCTAGTTTTAGCAACCCTCCGAGAACACCAGTTGTATGCCAAGTTTAGCAAGTGTGAGTTTTGGCTCAGTGAAGTAGCATTTCTCGGACATGTTGTGTCCGCGGGAGGAATTTCTGTTGACCCAGAGAAGATCCAAGCCATTGTGAACTGGGAAGCCCCAACTAGTGTGACTGAAATCCGAAGCTTTCTCGGATTAGCGGGTTACTACCGCAAGTTCGTTGAAGGATTCTCCAGTTTAGCCAAACCCCTGACCCAACTGCTGAAAAAGGACAAGAAATTTGAATGGACTCAGAAGTGTGAAGAGAGTTTCCAGGAATTAAAGAAGAGGTTGACCTCCACCCCTGTCCTGATTATGCCAGACGTCACCAAGAGTTTCGACGTGTATTGCGATGCATCACGCCTCGGACTTGGTTGCGTTCTGATGCAAGAAGGCAAGGTGGTGTCGTATCTGTCTCGGCAGTTGCGACCACATGAAGAGAATTACCCAACCCATGACCTGGAGTTAGCCGCTGTTGTTCTTGCTCTGAAAACATGGCGCTCCTATCTTGCGGGACATCGTTGCGAGGTCTATACGGATCACAAGAGCTTGAAGTATATCTTCACCCAGAAGGAGTTAAACCTGCGACAGAGAAGGTGGATGGAATTAATCAAGGATTATGATATTGGTATCCATTACCACCCAGGGAAGGCTAATGTAGTTGCCGATGCCCTTAGTCGCAAACCCTGCACCCTGAATGCCCTGATCCAAGCAGAACAACCAGCCCTGTTCAGAGAGTTCAAAGATTTTGGACTAGAGCTTGTTAGCCATGGATATCTTGCCAACTTAGAGTTAACCCCAACCTTGATGAGCCAAATCAAGGAAGCCCAGAAAGGTCATGAGAGTATAGAAGGAATCAAGAAGAAGATTTCTCTCGGTAAAGCACCTGGTTTTACCAAAGATGCTGAAGGAGTGCTGAGATACCAGGATCGTATCTATGTCCCCAGCATCACGGAGCTTAAAGAGTTAATCCTGAAGGAAGCCCACGAGACCCCCTATTCGATCCACCCTGGTGGAACCAAAATGTATCAAGACCTTCGTGAGAAATTTTGGTGGCACGGAATGAAGCGAGAGATTGGTGTTTTTGTAGCCAAGTGTGATATCTGTCAGCGAGTCAAGGCTGAACATCAGCGACCCGCTGGATTGCTTCAACCCTTGAAAATTCCCGAGTGGAAGTGGGATGAGATTGGAATGGATTTTATCACCGGACTTCCGAGGTCCAACAGAGGCCATGACTCAATTTGGGTCATCGTTGATAGACTGACCAAGGTTGCCCATTTCATTCCCATCCATACCACCTATCGGGGAAATCAGTTGGCAGACCTGTATATTTCCAGAATAGTAAGCCTGCATGGTGTGCCTAAGAGGATTGTGTCGGATAGAGGCACACAATTCACCTCAAGGTTCTGGAAAGCCCTACACGAAGCCCTCGGAACCAAGTTAGCATTTAGCACAGCTTATCATCCCCAGACCGGAGGCCAAACTGAAAGAGTGAACCAGATATTGGAGGACATGCTTCGCGCGTGTGTTCTATCCTATGGATCCAAGTGGGAAGATTGTCTTCCATTTGCAGGGTTCTCCTACAATAATAGTTACCAGTCTAGTCTGCAAATGGCCCCTTTTGAAGCCCTTTACGGAAGGAAGTGTCGTACACCCCTGAATTGGTCCGACACCGGAGAAGGCAAATTGTTTGGACCAGATACCCTCCGAGAGGCTGAGGAACAAGTCCAATTTATTCGTGAACGTCTTAAAACTGCCCAATCCCGTCAGAAGAGTTACGCTGATCCCAAGCGCCGTGATGTCACCTTCAGTGTCGGAGATTATGTCTATCTCCGGGTGACACCTCTTAAAGGAATGCAACGATTCCATATCAAAGGAAAGTTAGCACCAAGGTATATTGGACCTTTTAAGATCCTTGCCCGTCGAGGAGAAGTGTCTTATCAACTTGAGCTGCCCCCGGAGTTAGTGGATTATCACGATGTCTTCCACATTTCCTTGCTCCGGAAATGCCTTGAAGTTCCTGACCAACCAGATGTTTTCAAAAATATCGACCACCATTCCATCGACCTGAATCAAGATCTGACTTACCGTGAGAGACCCATCAAGATTCTCGACGAAGATGTTCGTCTCACCCGCAGGCGAGCGATCAAGTTCTACAAGGTCCAGTGGACTAACCACTCTGAAGATGAAGCCACGTGGGAACGTGAGGACTATCTTAGAAGTGAATTCCCGAACCTCTTTAGTACCCAGACCTAGCAAATCTCGGGACGAGATTTATTTTAAGGGGGGGAGGATTTGTAACATCCCAAATATTAATATAAATTATTAATGCAAAAATGTGGGCCAACAAAAAACTTTTCTTATACATTGGTATATGTTTGTTTCATGATTATTGTTTGTTATGCTTTGCTTGCAAGATTGTTGGATTCTAATTCTAATTGCAAAATTGAAGAATAGAAAATAAACAAAACAACAATTCCAAAACTAGAAAACCATGTGACACATGTCACCATATTCTCCAAAATAAGTAACCTACTTTATTTTTCAAAACCAAAATCAGTAGGGAATATCCTAAACCCTACTATTTGATTCCCCCAAGTTATTCTCTTTCAAATACAAATTCAAACCACTTAAATCCAAATTATAAATTCTTTATTTGAAATATTCAAAATATTCCAAATGGACCTTGAGACACTTGCCACTAATATAATCAAACTATATCCTAAGTTTGGACACAAATGGAATAAGCAAAGTATAAAAATAAAATACCAAAAAGGTGTACTGTTTTGGTTCAGGAATTCCAGCAAACACCTTCTGTGCATCGTGTGTTCTTCCCAAACCCGAACCAAACCTTGGATCAATTCGTGTTAAGCGTTGATCATTTGCCGAATTGAGGCCTCCTTTGCACGCTCCTAATCACCACGATCACGCCGCACCCGAGATCGAGCCAAATGGTGGCCGGAGTCGCCGTGGAGGAGCTGGCGACAGCACGGCCGCGCGCACGTCGCCGTGGTCGGCACTGTGGCCGCGACGACGCCGCGCCGTGCTGGCCGCGCTGTGCCTCCCCTTCACTCCCTCACCTCCTGGTTCCCTCGCACAGCAGCAGCACGCGCCAGCAGCCGCCCGAACCCGCCGTGTCCGCGACACGCCGCGCACGCCGTGCGCCGCCCGGACGCGCTCCACGCCCTGGACCCCCCCCCCCCCCCCCCCGACGACCTCGCCTGTGCGCGCCACGCCACCTCACCTTGCCCAAACGGTCCCCCAAGCACCCCGCAGCGTAGCCGCACCCCTCCACCGGCCTACGGCGAGCTCGCACGACCGCGGGTGCCCTCTGCACCGCGTCCACCGTGCGCCGCCCGGCCGCTATAAAAGACCCCCCGTGCTCCACCGTTTCTCCACACCGCTCACCACTGCCCTCCCCTCACTCTCCACTCTCTCGTGCGCCGCTAGGGAGCCCAGGCCAGGGCAGCAAGGCCTCAGGCCGCCGTGGTCTCCTCAAGCCCGCCGTGCCCGAGGTAGACGACGACCGCGGCCAGGCCACGGCACCCATCCCCTTCACTCCCCGCTGCCTCCCCTCGCTTCCCCTTGTTCCCCTCTCTCACCCACGCCCTTTTTCCCTCTGGTCCGTGCCCAGGAGCGCCGCCGATCGCTCGCCGGAGTTCGTGCCGCCGCGGAGGAAGGAGCTCGACGCCGTCACCGCCAGGAGCTTCCCCGAGCCTCGCCTCCACGCCCACGAGCTTCCCCGAGCCTCCGCGCCCCTCCTGCAGCCTCTCCGCACTCCCCCGAGCAACGAGGTGAGCATACCGTCCACCTCACCGTCGCCGGAGCCACGGCGCCGCCCGATTTTGGGTCGCCGCCGGTGCGCTCGCTCACGGCCGTTGGATCTAGATCCAACGGCAACTTACCGCTTCGCGCGATTAGGCGCTGACGTGCGGGCCCCGCACGTCAGATTTAAATGAAACCCCGCGCGCGTACACTGAGTCACTGTCCAGTAGGCCCCACCCGTCAGGGTTTTCAACATTATCCACTCTGGGTTATTTATTCGAATTTAGATTTAATTCAAAAACCAGTACTGAACTCAATTTTAGAAAATTCATAACTTTAGATTTACAACTCCAAATGGAGCAAATCAAACTGTTCTGGATAGGTTATGAAATTATCTATCCAACCCAATTGGTTTCACTCCATTTGAATAAATAATAAAAATACATTATTCAAAATACCATAAAGGGTTTAAAATCTAAACTTGTTTGTTTCTGATGCTCTGTTAGTCCAAATGATTTAAGACCAATTTTATTAGTTCACATTTAGTCATGGTTAGTCACCCCTAAGAGGATTTAATTTTTAGATCAACAGAACTTGACTAGTAGATAAAACTTGATTTTTAGGCCTCTGGATTCAAAACATTGTGTAGGGAATTTGGTAACTCCAATGGATCTAAATCCAATTGTGTCATATTCTACACATCAGTAGCTCTCTGTAGAATTTTAGTTTGTATTTTTGTGACCAACAGAACTTAAGTTATGTAATTAAACTTGTTCAACTAGTTTCTGCCCCAATTAGGAAATAAATGGATAAGGACTAATTCAATTAAATTAAAGCCAAATTGTTTTGTTTGATAGATGAAGTGGCTATTTAGAACATTTAAGATTGTATTGTTGTGATAATTGGTTGAGTAGGTTAGTGATTGTTTGTATTTGCTTGATTATGTATTAGACGAGAGCGTTGTCGAGTACATCGAGGAGGAAGGATTTGTGGAACCTGAAGACCAAGACCAGGATCACTTTGCCGAGCAAGGCAAGCTACTCTCTGAGCTTGCACATAACTTATGCATCTAGATTTACAAAGTCCTTTTTCAAAAGCAAAGGTTTATAAAAATCCTTTTTCAAAAGTATACCTAAGTTATTTTGCCACCCTATATAGAAATATATGCTAAAACTATAGGATGGGAAAAACCAACATTGTTTTATTCAAAACTCCTTTGAAAACCTTGTGTGGATACAAAACACCAAGATGTGGTGTTGAAATAAGGAAGTGGAGAAAGATGGTTTTGAGAAAAGCACATTGTGTCTTAGTACTTACGTCGATCAGCCGATACTCTGTGCGACCACATTTACCCACATATGGGAAAGGGCTTAGTCATATAGTTTGCTCTTATTAGTATGGGACACTGCATCAACGGAGATGACTCCGTTATGCATGAGGGAATGGTTTGGTGACCTACCCCTGACCTGGGTCCTCGCTCAAACTCTGTGAGTAGATAAGGAGGAGGATAGAAGGATGTCCCCTATACACCGCCAGATAAAACCTATGAGTCCTCACACTTAGATTCCGACGGGCTGGGTTAAGTGTCGATGGAAGGTATCATAGGGGCAGGATCCTATACTAGCATGAGCAAAGGACAGACTAGGATCGGTGACTCAACTTCGCATACCCCTGGTATGGCGAGACGTGGCAGACACGATGAGTTGTCGGATGGGTGTGGGAAAAGCGTGCTACCTCTGCAGAGGGTTAAAACTATTCGAATAGCCGAGTCCTCGGATATGGACAGTTGAAAGGCCCTACTTTGACCATGTGCAAGTTTTTTAAAAAGGATTGTGTTTTCTAGAGAAAGGAAGTTGGTGGAATGATCCATACACCTATGCCAACGGATTTGGTATGAGGATGTTGGAGACTTGGTACCATGAAGGACCTTGGTTGGGAAGAGGAGGAGTTTTGAAGAAACTAATGCTCAGGAGATACTAGGGATAGTTATAATCTTCTTACCTTCTTCAACAAAGATACATAGATGTTTTAAATAAATAAAAATGTGAAACTAAAAATGAGACTAGTGCACTCATGTTGGAGTAGTTTGCGAGTACATTTCAATGTACTCATACTAGCTTGTCTCTGGCTATTGTCGTAGCCAGACTTGGAGGAGTATTACGCCCAGGAGGAGTATGGCGACATCTACGCCAACTAAGGATCTTCTCAAGTCGACTGCCTGTCGGGTCATCGTTAGCTCTGGGATGTCTACTACGTTTAAGTTCCGCTGCTTATGTTGATTTGGCCCTAGAAGGCACCTGTGTAAGACTTGGTCTATATGACCTGTTATGTAAGACTTATTCCGGTATTGTAATGGATGTAAACTTTGGTATTCAGTTCGGATTATGTGCAACGACAGACTGATCACGGGATCGTTGTGTTAAGCATAATCGGGTATTTCGGACAGCTAGTCCGGGGTCCCCACATGTCCTCCGCACGCTTCTTCTTGAAGCGGTTCTCCTGCTTGGTGAACCTCTCGTTGTAGTCTCGAGAGACGGCGGCGCGGTACTCCTTCTCCCGCTCCTGGAACTTCTTCGCCACCTCCTCCTTCCGCTCGGCAAACCTCGCGTTGAAGCATTCCACGTTCACCTTGTGGGTGGACACTTCGCGCTCGTGCTTGCTGAGTGCCGCGGTCAGGTTCTCCTCGCGGGCCTCGAGGGCGGCGCGCTGCCCCGACAGCTCCTGCTCCCTCAGCGCCAGCTGCTCGTCGCGACGGCGCACGTCCTCCCCGCGCTCGCCCAGACTTTGCCCCCTGGCCTCCAAGCTCGTGCGGATCCCCTACAGGGTGGTCCGCACGGTCTCAGAGTCGGCGAGGATTTTGGCCTCGAGCTGGACGAGCTCGCGGTGCCTGTCCGCCAGCGAGCGCTCCACCGTCTCCCGCTCCGCCCTGGCCGCGGCCATATCATCCGCCGCTGCCTGGCGCTCGGCCTGGAGGGGCTCCAGGAGCTCTTCAGCAAGCTCCGCCTGCAGAGCCAGGTCGCTCTGCCGACGAGCCTCCACAGCCACGTGGAAAGCGGCCCAGGCCTCCGCAAGCTCGTCTCGCTGCCGGGCGAGCTTCTCGTCCTCGAGGGCGAGGTGGGCCTCCAGTCCTTCCAGAGACTCCCTCGCCAGGCGAAAGGCGTCGTCGCGACGCCCACTACTCCAGTCCCAGCTGCTGAGGACTAGAGCCCGGGAAGTCCCGCTCGGCGCGGAGGGCCCTGCGCTTGCGTCAAGCTTGGAAGATGGAGCCTCCGCGCGGGGCTGTGGGCTTGGCGGCGAGCCTTCCGCCTCGGCGCCCGTGTTCTGCGCGTCGGCGTCGCCTCGCTCAGGCGGCACCTCGTGATGGGTTTCTGGGGCAGGAGAGGACTGCCCCATAGCCGCTGCCTCCTCCTCCGCAGTAGTGCTTGGCGAGGGGGGCGGAAGGTCTTCTCCCACCGTCTCGTCGGCTTTTGGCGGCCTCGGGGCCGGTGCAGTGCCAGCCGCGGCCTCCTGCTGCGCCGGAGGAGTCGCAGCGCGAGCCGGAGTAGGCGTCTTCTCCGCCCGCTCCTCAGAGCGCTCCTCCTCCGGAGGTGGCATAGTCGCCTCGGCCTGAGGCACATCCTTGTGGGGGCCTGCAGAAACCCCCTCCGCAGGCCTTGAGGCCTCGTCCGCTGTGGCCTCTTGCGCGGCCTCCGGCGCGGTTTTCTTCACGTCCGCCGCCTTGCGAAGCCTTCGGCGCTTCGCGGGCGCCGGATCGCTAGCAGAGAGCAAGAAGACTTGTCAGAAGGGGAGAAGGCATGCAAAGCTTGAAGAAGAAAAACAAAGTTAAGAACACTTACCCAGTCTTCTTGGCGCGGGTGTCAACCCACGCCATGCCAGACGAACGCCAAGAAGGCGTGGTCCGGGCTCCTGATCCCTCAGGAGCCGTCTCCGCTTTTCTCTTGAGGGGAGCGCTCGGGGGCTCCCCGGCAGGCCTGTCGTGGGCCGCCTTGGTCCGAGGCTCCTGTCGCCCCGCCTCGGCCTCCTCGTCGTCGCTGGACGAGAGCTCGAAGACCTCCTCAGTAGGGGGCGCGGCCTTTGACGAGCTCGGCCCGCCTGTTGAGGGGATCGCCCCTACTGCCGCGCCACCTTGCTCGGCATCTGATGCGTAGGGCGACTCCGCAGCGTCTGGCCCCTTCGCCACAGGCATGGGCCCCTCTTCCTCCTCCTCCCCCGCCAGGCCTAGCGGGGTGAACGTAGGCATCTGCTCCAGGATCGCCAGGCGCTGGGCCAAGTTCATCCGATGGAGAGGCCTCAGCACCGCAGCAACCGCCACAGGCACGTCGGGGTTGATGAAGAGACCGCCCATGATGGTGGCAACGACCTCGGGGCGGTGATCGCAGCAGTGGAGTCGCATCGAGTCCATGAGCCCCGAGTACATCCACATCGGCTTCTTGTGCGCTTGAAGGGGAGCGATGCGGCGCTTCACGAAGTCCTCCGCGACCATCTGGCCGGTGAGGCCCTCCTCTCGGAGCATCTTCATGCGGCCCACGACGTCAGCTATCAGCGGGCCCTGGAAGGCCTGCTTGCCCCAATGGGTATTCTTCACAGGCGGCGCCTCCGGGGTGTCGAGGAAGGAGCTCTGCGACTTGACGCCGATGAGGAACCACTTCTACCTGAAGTCGTCCACCTTCTTCGACACCGCCGTGACGGGCTTCTCGCCGCTCCACGACATGGGGATGTAGACGTCCCCCATGCCGTCCGCGATGCGGAAGGACACGCATCCCGTCCGCTCGGACTTCGCGGAGTTCCGGAGCGCGTAGAAGCTCCTGAAGAGGGCCACCGAAGGCTGCACCCCCAAATAGGCCTCGCACAGGTAGGCAAAGATGGCGAGGACGAGGATGGCGTTGGGGTGCAGGTGAAGGAGATGAATCTGGTAGAACTCCAGAACCGCCTCCAGGAAGGGCGAGTACGGAGGCACCAGTCCGGCGTAGATGGTGTGGAGGAAGATGGGGAAAAACCCCGCCGGAAAGCGGCCGAGCTTCGCAGCCTGGATGGCGCTGGTGCCATGCTCGTTGGTCTTCCCGGCGACCAGGTGCCGGATCTTGTCCAGTGCCGCCGCATTGATGCGCTCCCCAACCAGAGCGGGGCCGAGCGCTTCCTCCCCCTGCGCGTCCGGGGGGAGCGTCGCCATCGCCGCCTTGCCTTTGGATCCGCCCATCGCCGGAAAAGGAGAAGGGTGCGGAAGGACGAGGAGCAGGAAAGAGTTCGCCGGAGAAGGAAAGTTGGAAGAGCGAGAGCAGAAGGCCGAGCGCAGAAATGAGTAGTAACTGCTGCTCGGACCGGCGCGCAGGCTTTATGCCCCATCAGAGCAGTTACCAAGACGGACGTGGTGGGACCCCCCACGACGCACGTTCTGCCGGAGAAACCGAGTCGCCGCAAACTCAGCACAGATCGATGCGTGTCTCGGGCCGGCCGGACACTTTGGGCCCACGACGCTTCGGCTGAGCCCGGTGGGTTTCGTCGTGCCCATCATGGGCCCGGGGGCTACTGTCGGCCCAGTGGGATCCAGGGTGTGCAGAGCCCACTCTCCACAGCCCTCGCACGCGACGGTATCTACGAAATGACTAAGGACCAAGCAGAACGCTTGGAGAGACCCTCGAGAGGAAAAGCCCTCGAGAGGGCTGAGGGGAGCAGCGAAGGCCTGAAGAGGCCCCTCCCGAGGCTGCCCCCCTACAGGGCCCTCTCCCCCCTGGAGAGGGGTCAACGCCAATCCCTCTACAAGGCTTCCCAGGCCCTGTGGAGATGCTTCGCTACGAAGCAACCACTGCAGAGCGCACATGGCCTCTGCACGCGATGACGACGGCGCCACAGTTGCCGTTCCGGTGATAAAAGGAGTCAACAAAGCTGTGTCCCCTGCGCCGGACTACGAAGCTTTCCCCTTTGGTGATAAAGCAGATGGCCGGTGCTACGCTCCAACGACGACGTCACCGTGGGCACCCCCACGATCTCTGCGGCACCAGCTGGCCGTCCCGCGAGGACGGTGGTCTTCCTGCCACAAGGGCAAGCTTTTGCGGCCGTGGACCGAGTCCATGGACAGCCCGGCCGCGATGCACCCCGCTCCTCCGCTTCGTCGCGATGCGGGGGGAAGAAGTCCGGGGCGCCTATATAAGGAGAGGCAGCACCTCTGTAGCAGAGGATCCCCCGATCGGTTGGTTGATCCATCAAACCCCAGACAGAAGACTACACCTTCATCGTAGCTTAACCTAGCCTAGCGAACTCGAGGAGGAAGAAGACCTCAGCTTCCCTCCTTGAGCTCTGCACCGCCGCAAGAGAGCCTACGGCAAGCTCATTGTACTGTACCCTCTACAGCGCAATACAGACAAGCAGGAGTAGCGGTTTTACCTCCTCCCGAGGGCCGTGAACCTGGGTACGGGCCTGTGTTCATCTCTGTCGTGCTGTCCCTCTTCAGGCTCGACGAGCATCGTCGCCGTGCCGGTTGAGGGTTGTTGACCAACGTGTTCAGTCCCCTTCACGAGGGTGACTATCCCTGTTCCGTGGGAATCACATCCTCGACAATTTCATTTGCTTCATAATATATTATGTGTGTGCTATTTATGATCTTGCATGCTCTTCGTTGCTAGTAGATGCTCTGGCCAAGTAGATGCTTGTGACTCCAAGAGGAAGTATTTATGCTCGATAGTGGGTTCATATCTCTATTTAATCTGGGGAGTGACAACAACCTCTAAGATTGTAGATGTACTGTTGCTACTAGGGATAAAACAGTAGTACTTTGTCTAAGGATATTTGTATTACTTACATTACACAGTTTGCCTAATGCAATAATCTGTTGCTTGCAACTTAATACTGAAGGTGGATTATTAGTCATAGATGCGGTTGGAACGGTCTATGTATATTGTTGTAATGCCCAAATGAATCTCACACTAGACATCATAACTATAGTATATGCATCATTATGCACTTCTTTACTCTGTCAATTGCCCAGCTGTAATTTGTTTACCCGCATGTATGTTATTATTATTTATGGAGAGACACCACTAGTGAACTCTGGACCGCGGTCCTTTTCTTTAAACTGATAAAACAACCTACTGCAATCCTGTTACTTTCATTCTCTGCAAACCTAATGCTAAATTTGGTTTGCATGTTTGGTATCTCTAAGATCTAGATATTTTCTAGTAAAGGTATTTGAACAACAAGGAACACAATGTAGAGTTTATAATACTTGTAATATGTTTTTATATACGTCTTGTTGTCATAGTTTATACTTGTGTTTGCTTCAAATAACCTTGCTAGCCAAAGCCTTGTACTGAGAGGGAATGCTTCTCGTGCATCCAAAACCTTGAGCCAAAACCCATGCCATTTGTGTCCACCATACCTACCTACTACATGGTATTTCCTGCCATTCCAAGAAAATACTTCATGTGCTACCTTTAATTATTCAAAACTTATTATCTCTTATTTGTGTCAATGTTTATTAGCTCATGAGGAAGTATGTGGTGTTACGGGTATCAACCTTGTCATTTGCTTTTAGACAGACTTTCACAACCGGACTAGTGGCATATACATCCGCTTATCCATTAACTTTGCAAAAAGAGCTGGCAAATGGGGTGCCCAGTCCCAATTAATTACAACTTTAACCGCTGCAATCTCTTCACATTTTTGCCCTGATCTAATCAGTCAAGCAATGAGAACAGTTTTTAACTATATGTGTAAACAAAAGAGATAAGAGGGATGATCTACCTTGCTGGTAGAAATAGCGTCCTTCATGGGAGCCGCTCTTGAAAAGTCTGGTTGACAAGGGGGGTAGAGTGCCCGTTACCATTCGTTGACAACGACAAACACCTCTCAAAACTTACTTTTATGCTCTCTATATGATCTAAAAAACTTATAAAAACTAAAAAGCTCTAGCACATGTTTGTATCCCTGTTTCCCTCTGCGAAGGGCCTTTCTTTTACTTTATGTTGAGTCAGTTTACCTACTTCTTTCTGTCTTAGAAGCAAACACTTGTGTCAACTGTGTGCAAAATTCTTATATGCTTACTTATTGCACTTGTTATATTCCTTTGTGTTGACAACTATCTATATGATATACATGTTACAAGTTGAAAGCCAATGCTTAAACTTATATCTTCCTTTGTGTTTCTTCAATGCTCTTTTACTTAGAGACTATTGCTTTATGAGTTAACTTTATGTGAATTATTTTGATGCTTGTTTGAAAGTACTATCCATGAAAAGTTTTTGCTTATATGATGTAGTTGTTTACTCCTTGTCTATCTGTTAGCAAACTATAAACCATTGCTTTGAATCACTTCATTCATAACATGAGCCTTACATTATTATATGATCAAGATTGTGTGAAGCCTGTCACTTCAGAAATTATTCTTGTTATCGTTTTACCTACTCGGGACGAGTAGAACTAAGCTTGGGGATGCTTGATACGTCCCAAACGTATCTATAATTTCTTATGTTCCATGCTTATATTATGCCACTTGCTACATGTTTTATATACACTTTTATATCATTTTATGCATTTTCTGGGACTAACCTTTTAACAAGATGCCATAGTGCCAGTTGTCTGTTTTTTGCTGTTTTTGGTTTCAGAAAAGTTGTTAAGGAAATATTCTCGGAATTGGACGAACGAAACGTCAAAGTGCCTATTTTTCTCGGGAGGTTCCAGAACACCGAAGATGACACGGAGGAATACCCCGAGGGGCCCACACCCCCTCGTGGTGTGGCAGCCCCCCTGGCCGCGCGAGCATAGGGTGTGGGGCCCTCGAGGCTCCACCGGCTTCACCCCTTCGCCTACATATACCCCTCGGATATCTAAGCCCTAGGACGCACACCTTTTTCCTCCACGAAGTCCAGATCCGCCGCCGTCGTCAACCCTGTATCGGGAGGGTTCAGAAGCTCTTCCCGGCACCCTGCCGGAGAGGGGAATCATCACCGGAGGGCTCTACATCACTATGCCCGCCTACGGACTGATGCGTGAGTAGTTCATCCTTGGACTACGGGTCCATAGCAGTAGCTAGATGGTTGTCTTTGTAACGCCCCAAAGTTTGGAAACAAGAAAAACTTAATTATAAAAGGGCCAAAATTTAGGGCCGTCAAAAACTTTTTTGAAATGTCTTGCTAATGGATTAGTGTTGTCCTTGTTTGCCCTGTTTGCCATGTTATGGTTTGTGTTTGTGTGGATGACCTCCCTAATGATCAACTTATGAACTCTTCCTAGTTGTAATATGACCTCTGAGATAAATGCTTTGATAAATAATAGGGTCATATATCTTCAGCTATCTTATTTTTAACAAACTATATTTACCATGATGTTTGGATTTCAGCAACTACCCAAGGACCTTTTTATTTGAGAAAATAAAAGTATTTCCAAAAGCTTTATGTTTGCAAAACTACAAAGGCCCGTACTATAAGTCCTAATATATTTTGAGCTTAGTGTGTTGCTAGTCTTAACAACTTTTATTTCAGAAAACTCCTAATAATATCTCTTTGGAAACTTTTACTAGGAAGTGGTTTAATCTTCTTTCTTCAAAATCTTGTCACTATTGTGTTGATCACCACCTCACAAAATATATTGGTTTTATCTTAAACTGTGGTTGTTTATCTAATTGAAGATGTGTTTGACCTATTTGATATGTGCTTAAATTGCTTGACTTGGGTGTATTATTTTATGAGTGTTCATGTGGTGATTGCTTGTAGCAACCTTTAATGCACATGATTTGATTTGGTATACAACTGTTTGTTTTGCTTGTCTTGCTTGAGTGAAATGTGTTACCTCTTGTAGAATTGCTTTGTGTTGATATTTACAAAATTTCTATTTTAATATAGATATAAAATATATCTTCACTCCTGTTAACTTTTAGCATTTCTAGGGCCTTACCATTAGTATTTCTTCTAAATATTTTGGACATGTAACCCATCTAGCATCTTCTACAACATCCCTGCTAGACATTCCAATTTAATTTATAATTTTTTAGAGCAACTATGTGACTTAAGCGTCTATGCAAACTTGGCTAATCAAATTTTTGCACAGTTCTGAAATATTTTATTAACTTTTCACCCACTTGTTTTAGTGCTATAATTTGATCCCTTAGCCAATGCACCACCACACACTTCATCTATGGCACTATGTATAGCACCCCATTGTGTTGTTTGAGCTTTTTATGTTGAAAACAACATCATTTCATGTGTGACCTTAGGACTAGTCAACGCTGTATTTATCTAATTCTAAATTGTGCTTTTAGCATCCAAATTTAAGGTTACCCAATTTAGAGCAGTAAAAATTGTCCAACCCGTGCCCATAACCATGCCCTTGCCCCTGGAGAACCCTATCCCTGCCTCCCTCTTTTGTCTCTTTCTTTCGGGCATTTAGTCGAGCACCTTCTGTGCAGGGCGCGACCGAGCACCTCCCTCTGTACCCAATCCGCGCCCTCGACCCCTCGTGACTCCTCCCCTCTCCAACGACCTCCCCAAGCCGTCATGAGTGCACTGGCGAAGCCTTGCTCCTTCCTCTTGTCTCTTCTGTCTGAACCGAGCGCCGCACGGCTGCCCTATGACCGTTGGCCATGTCACCGCGTTCCTTCTCGACCACACTACTCCCTGGCCTCACACCTTGCCCGTGACCTGCCCCTGCCCTCCAGACACGCTCCGGGCACCGTCCCTCGCACCCAATCGATCTCCTCCGACCGCCACACTCGCGTCCGTGCACGCCGTCCATCGTAGACCGGGCACCCGCTCGTATGAGAAGCCACAGCCCGTATCCCTCACTATATCCTTGCCATTCCTGCTCCCCTCACCCTCCTCCATCACCCAGCGAGAGCCCGTCCCTGCTCCAGCTTGGACACGGCGAGGAATGGACGAAATCCGCCGCTCGGCCCCGAGTTCTTGCGCGCATGATCGCCGCCATTCCCGACCCTCTATTCTCTCTCCCTTCGCACCTTACTGTTACCCTCCGCGTAGGCTAGCTCTGAGACATCCTTTTTCGTTTGCAGGTCTACCGGAGCCGGCATGCCGAGCTCGTGTCCGCCGCGGACGCCGTCGACCGCGCCACCGTTCCAGGGAGCACCGACGCGAAGCGAGCCCTCCGGCAGCCTTCCCCGACCCTCCGCATCCGTCCCCGACTCTCGCATCTCCCTCCCCTCAAGCTCACGGTGAGCAGCCAGCAGCCCATGTCGTCTTCCCTCTTTTTCCCATGTCCTGGACGTTGCTAGGAAGAAGATGAACAGCTGACGTTGATCTGCAAATCAACGGTTCTCCTTTGAACATCCTAGATCTAATCCTGGCCCTCCAGATCTGATCCAACGGCCTCTCACCCCTTCGCCTTGCTGGACCATGCCATGGGCCGGCCCAGCTTGGTGCTCCTCGGATCCGGCCAGATCCGGCCCATCTGAGTGCTTTCTGTTAAATCGTTTTTCCAGTTTTAGTTCTTGTTTAATCTGCCTTGTAGATTTAATTAGTTTCTGGGAGATCGATGCATCCAAATGAAGTGATTCAAATTTTGTAGGCTACCTATGTGTTTTCTTAACCACTTGGAACTGGCCGTTTGCAAAAATATATTTTTATGTGTGTGCTAGGTTAGATCTAGTAAAAAGTATAATTTTCATCATTTATTTAATTGTAGGAGTTCTGTAAATCCAAATGATCCAAACTTTATTTCTATGGAAAGCCTAGAAGAATACCTACCTATATATATAATCCTTGCATGCAGGAGATCTGTATAACTAAAGTTATATTAGGTTTAATTTTGGCAACAGTAGCTGTTTGGTGATATTTAATTCTTAAATAAAAATAGTTTTTATGCAAATCCAATTTTCATAGTTTAATATGGTTGTTAGGTATACTGTGGTATAAGGGTTTAATTTTATAAGTTGTATTCTGTGAGTAATGGTCTAATTTCAAAACCAGGGGATTATCCCACTAGAAAATAGGTTTAAGTTTTCTGTTTTTAGTAAAAGTAATTAAGTAAGTTTATTCCAAACACTCTAATGCCACCCTTATGTTACCAATGAGTTCATCACAGTAACCATTGTCTTTGATTAAAAAGGTTTTACTTAAAAATGGTTTGTATAATTTAAGCTTCACCAAAAAGAATAATATTTCAAATAAAACCTTGAGGCATCTTGGAGAAAATTTAGCATGGCTAAATATGTTATCAAACCAGTAGCTTATTAATGAGAAGGAGTGAAAAGCAATTGTTTGTGTTTTGTTGCTGCTTGTAGGTTTTCTCTCTTGTGTTAAGAATATCTTGTTGTATAGTAATGGTGTGGTATGTTGTTTTGCATTCTATGTGCTAGATTTAATTCACCTTGCCCAAAGAACTATACTTGTTTTATAATATTGTGGTTGATTGTTTGATGCCCCTTAAATCAATCGTGTGTTTGTACTTGTGTTGTATTTGGTCTCTGTTGATTGTCTTAGCCATAAGTTCTTAATGTTGGTTACTGTTTCTCTAGGTGGACTATATGTTTGTGTTTGTTAGTATCTAATAAGGAGCAACCAATAAATTTTTGCTTGGTCCAGGCTTGAAGTAGTCTATCTTGTGTTAATTTATTAAATGATCAATTGCGTCCATTTTAACTCTAAGTCAAGGACTTGTCTAATTAGTAGTGTTAACCTTTGTTGTTTAATTAGTTACTTACTAATATTTGTCCTAGGGATGTCAACATGTTTGCAAGAGAGTGTGCTATTGTGGATGTAAATGCTTGCTTGTGTGTTAATATAACTTTGGTTTGAAGTATCTCCTAGACTACTGTGATACTTTTGTCTAGAGTATTTCTTAATATATTATAACGACTTTTGTCTGGAGTATTTCCTCTATAAGGGGAGACTTACTCCTTTTCACCTAGGTGTACCTCCTCGTCGGGATATGTAGTTGTTTTACTTGTGGTGTATACTTTTTGGGCATGGCCTGTTTGGAACACCGTCAGTAAGACTAGGACCATCATGTTTGTAGAGATCCAGTGGGTCATGAGTGTTTGGTTGCCGTGAGTAGTATCCAGGAGTTGTACAAAGTTTGAAAATGCTTGTGGTATGTTTACTTTACTTCAGATTGTTGTCAACATGCATCTAGAGTCGAGTGATCTGCTTGCAGTTTGTATGTCCTTGTGGCGTTGTCTTGCATATTGAGTGTTGTTCCTTTCTCTTGTTTGCGACGTTAGATACGATCGGGAAGGAACTGGAAGTGAGGAGCGAACCTGAGGAACATCAAGATCAAGACCAAGGACATATTGCTGAGCCAGGCAAGCCACCTCACCACTATAATGAATCCTATTATTTACAAAGCATGTTTTGTTTTCAAAATAAAATAATGCATGTTTTACTTCTTTTGTGGCATTTTGCCACCCAAAAACTATTTTTACAAAATATTGTTTGGCCAAAGTTATCTACTAGATTATAATAAGTGTTATAAAACTAAGTATTCACTTTAGGAGCCTTGTTGTTGAAGGCTCTATAAAGAAAATCATTTTTTTCTAGTAGTAAATCTTTATATTCTTTCCTCAAAATCTTAGGATAGGAGCCTGGTTTTGATAAACTGTTTTCGGAAGAAAAACCCGAGTTGCTGGGAGCAATCGGCGAGCAAGTGTTTTATAAAACCCGAGTTGCTGGGAGCAATCGGAGATGTTTACGAAAACCCGAGCTGTTGGGAACAGTCGGAGGTGGAGATGTTTTTGAAAAACAAAGTACAGCCCTAGCAGCCGCCCGAACAATTAACCCGTGCAACCACATTACCTGATATGGGTAGGGCTTAGCCGGAAGCTTGTCCGTTTTAGTATTGGGGCTCTCACACTTTCTATAGGGGCTGGGGCCCTGAAGCCGGGTTGCCGTCTGGACGAGGCAATACACATGTGGGGATCGCGCCGGACGATTACGGTGGGTCTCCCGACGTGGCGGTGTGGCGTCCTAAGAGAGACCAGGGGTCTAGTGGAGCACACGGTGCTGGGGAGAACAAACCTACCGGGAGGCCCCGATACTAGGGTGGACATAGTGGAAAGCTTTGATCTGGTTATCCGGACCCCCTGCATACTGTCGTATGACGGGCCGTGGCAGACACGGCGGAATGACCGTTTGGTGTGGGTAAAGTGCGCAACCTCTGTAGAGTGTAAATCTATTCGAATAGCCGAGTCCTCGGTCATGGACGGTTGGAAAGGCCACTGATCTAGGCGTATGGGCAAGTTTTGGTTTTTAAAAAGAAAATGGTTTCGATGGAAACAAGGAGGCATCAAGGAGGTACCTGGGAGGTACAGAATTGGGAGAAGATGGTTGGTCTCGGGGAGACAATCAGTTCGATCTCAAGGAAAGAAAAAGGGGTATCCCCATCCTAGTGTTTTGGAAAAAGTTTTACAAAAGTGTTTTCAAAACGTGGGAATAGTACATGCTATTTCTACGAGAGAGATTTCTATCTCTAAATGTTTTCTTCAAACAAAGATATAGAGATGTCGTATTCTCTATGTCAAAAGCATCTTTGCGAAAACTAAACCCTATAGTCGTATATAGCAGCTATCCCAGTTTTTCGAAAATGTTTTCATTGCATTACCATGAAAACTTAAGCCTAGAGGTGGTTTTGCGAGTACGTAAATGTACTCATATGGCTGTGTCCCTGGATATTCAAACGTCCAGATTACAACAAGGAGATGTACGATGAGGACGAGAAGAACGCCGACGACTACGCCAGCTGAGTGTCACCGGTCAACTGCTCTGTGGGAATGCGTCCGGTTGTGACGAGGGCCGACGCTAGCCGCAAGCTTCCGCTATATCATGTGACCACTACTTATTTGTGTAAGACTTGTATGTACGTTTGAATGATGTAACTTTGTATACCATGTTGGTTATGTGATCGCGATGCACTGATCATTGGGATCGTGATCTGTTTACATAACGTGGGCATCTCGGACTGGTAGTCTGAGGGGTCCTCACAGTCTTCTCCTCTTGTGCTACCATGTTTAGATCTTGTGAGCTGCCTATCATGATCAAGATCATCTTTATGTAATGCTACATGTTGTGTTTGCTGGGATCCGACGAATATTGAGTACTATGTTATTGCTTCATAATATATCTTGTGAGTGCGTTGTTTATGATCTTGCATGCTCTCCGTTGCTAGTAGATGCTCTGGCCAAGTAGATGCTTGTGACTCCAAGAGGGGGTATTTATGCTCGATAGTAGATTCATGTCTCTATTTAATCTGGGGTAGTGACAGCAAGCTCTAAGATTGTAGATGTACTGTTGCTACTAGGGATAAAACAGTAGTACTATATCTAAGGGTATTTGTATTACTTACATTACACACATTGCCTAATGCAATAATTTGTTGCTTGCAACTTAATACTGAAAGGGGTGCGGACGCTAACCGGAAGGTGGATTATTAGTCATAGATGCGGTTGGAACGGTCTATGTATATTGTTGTAATGCCCAAATGAATATCACACTAGACATCATAACTATAGTATATGCATCATTATGCACTTCTTTATTTTGTCAATTGCCCAGCTGTAATTTGTTTACCCGCATGTACGCTAATATTATTTATGGAGAAACACCACTAGTGAACTGTGGACCCCGTTCCCTTTTCTCTATACTAATAAACAATCCTACTGCAATCTTGTTACTTCCATTCTCTGCAAACAAACATCATCATCCACACATACGTTTAATCCTTTTGTTACAGCACTGTCAAGTTGGGGCAAAATACTTTGATTGTGTTGTGTGCAGGTTCCACGTCAACTACATGCAGGCTCTTTTCTGGCGCCGTTGACACCTCCGGGAGATCTCTAGTTTCCTACTGGTTCGATAAACTTTTGTTTCACAACGGAGAGAAACTTGCTGCTGCACTACTTCATACCTTCCTCTTGGGGTTCCCAACAACACCTCACCGGTGCATCAGGAGTAATAAGCCCATGTTTATTAGCTCATGAGGAAGTATGCGGTGTTACGGATATCAACCTTGTCATTTGCTTTTAGACAGACTTTCACCAACCGGACTAGTGGCACATACATCCACTTATTCATTAACTTGCAAAAAGAGCTGGCAAATGGGGTGCCCAGTCCCAATTAATTACAACTTTAACCGCTGCATTCTCTTCACATTTTTGGCCTGATCTAATCAGCCAAGCAATGATACTAGTTCTAAACTACATGTGTAAACAGAAGAGAAAAGAGGGATGATCTGCCCTTGGGTAGAAATAACGTCCTTCATGGGAGCCGCTCTTAAGAAAGCCTGGTTGACAAGGGGGGTAGAGTGCCCATTACCATTCGTTGACAACGACAAACACCACTCAAAAACTTACTTTTATGCTCTCTATATGATTTCAAAAACCTATAAAAATAAGAAGCTCTAGCACATGCGTGTATCCCTGCTTCACTCTGCGTAGGGCCTATCTTTTACTTTATGTTGAGTCAGTTTACCTACTTCAAGCTCATAATGCCCGAAGAGATATGAGCATTACGAAAACCTTCCTTGAAGTTTTCCCAAGTCAAGATGTCCAGGGGGTGGGTGATTTGATAAGTTTCCCACCATTGGATTGCTGGTCCCTCCAACAAATGGGTAGTGAACCTCACCTTCTCAGCATCAGTGCACTCACAAGTCACCAGATCTCTGTCTACTGAGCGTAGCCAGTCATCCGCCACAATTGGCTCAGTTGAGGTTGAGAACTTGTTTGGCCTAAGCCTAAGGAACCTGGCAAGTCTGTCCACTTGGGGAGGTGGGGGTGGTGGTGGCGGATTGTTGTTGTTGTTGGTGATTGCTGCAATGAACTAAGTCATCATGGTCATCAATTGGGCTTGGGCGGACATCAACTGCTGCATAGCATCATCTTTGTTGATGTTGTTGGTGTTGTCACGGCGAGGAGGCATCTGTGGTTTTAGCATAGATGAGCAAAAGATAGATAGATCTAGGAGAAATAATCCTACCCATACAAGCAATTAACACAAACAATCACAACCATCAAACAACTTAAACTTTTCACTTGTCTTGTTCGAAAATAACAACAAAGGGAACTAGGTATTGTCCTACCACATGTTGGTAGATCCAAAACTAAAATTTCGAAATTTCTAACGCGTGAAGTGAAATGGTAGTCTCTCTAACTATCCTAGTCCTCAATCATGGCGACTTCATCTTCATCTTGAGTGCGTCGAATTCCTCCTCTATTTCCTTGAGTTCATCAAGGTACTTCTGGGTGTTGTGAAGTCTAAATCAAAGTCTTCCTTCAAGGCGCTCGATAGCTTCCCGTGCTGCACTTCTTGCTGAATCAAAGAATGATGTGTGAAGTATTGGGTTGGTGAACATGAGGTAGTCCTTGGTCTTGTGGTCATCTTCTTTGCTCTTGTATCTATGGTGTTGCACCCACCAATATTCTTGACCTTCACCCATGAAAGGAAACCCTTTGTATGTTGCTTCTCCTTCATATCCCAAGCTCTTCATGTTATCCTTTAGTGCTCTTGGAAAATCAGTCTCATATTGTAGGGTCATAGTCATCACTGGTCCCTTCTTGATGGATTCCATGAGGTTGGTCATCTAAAAACAAGAGAAGATACTTAGAAAGGAAATAGTTAAGATAGTTACAAGAATGATGTTGGAAAAGTTTTCTTTTAAGCAAACTGAATAAAAATAGATTTTCAATCCTATGGCCAAACCTATTTCTATCCAGACTTAAGGGTTTCGAACCTACATGCAACACTATGCTCTGATACCATCTGTAGTGGACCTGCACCTAGAAAATGGCAAGTCCCTGTGTATAGTGCAAATCCCTGGATCGATTCGTTTGCACACATAGTTTACGATGTAATATCACAACAAAGTATCAAATTTATTACATCGATGATCCAGACTTGAAAATATCGTTACAACTTGCATAGCATAAAGCTAGCTTTGAAAGAATAAACAGCGGAAATAACATAGCAGTGAGTCTCCATCATCTTCATGTTGCCACAGGCGAAAACATGTTGGTTGCAGACTCGAAATCCTTAACGTAACTTCACTCGTCATCTGAATAGCCCTTTACGGAAGGAAGTGTCGTACACCCCTGAATTGGTCCGACACCGGAGAAGGCAAATTGTTTGGACCAGATACCCTCCGAGAGGCTGAGGAACAAGTCCAATTTATTCGTGAACGTCTTAAAACTGCCCAATCCCGTCAGAAGAGTTACGCTGATCCCAAGCGCCGTGATGTCACCTTCAGTGTCGGAGATTATGTCTATCTCCGGGTGACACCTCTTAAAGGAATGCAACGATTCCATATCAAAGGAAAGTTAGCACCAAGGTATATTGGACCTTTTAAGATCCTTGCCCGTCGAGGAGAAGTGTCTTATCAACTTGAGCTGCCCCCGGAGTTAGTGGATTATCACGATGTCTTCCACATTTCCTTGCTCCGGAAATGCCTTGAAGTTCCTGACCAACCAGATGTTTTCAAAAATATCGACCACCATTCCATCGACCTGAATCAAGATCTGACTTACCGTGAGAGACCCATCAAGATTCTCGACGAAGATGTTCGTCTCACCCGCAGGCGAGCGATCAAGTTCTACAAGGTCCAGTGGACTAACCACTCTGAAGATGAAGCCACGTGGGAACGTGAGGACTATCTTAGAAGTGAATTCCCGAACCTCTTTAGTACCCAGACCTAGCAAATCTCGGGACGAGATTTATTTTAAGGGGGGGAGGATTTGTAACATCCCAAATATTAATATAAATTATTAATGCAAAAATGTGGGCCAACAAAAAACTTTTCTTATACATTGGTATATGTTTGTTTCATGATTATTGTTTGTTATGCTTTGCTTGCAAGATTGTTGGATTCTAATTCTAATTGCAAAATTGAAGAATAGAAAATAAACAAAACAACAATTCCAAAACTAGAAAACCATGTGACACATGTCACCATATTCTCCAAAATAAGTAACCTACTTTATTTTTCAAAACCAAAATCAGTAGGGAATATCCTAAACCCTACTATTTGATTCCCCCAAGTTATTCTCTTTCAAATACAAATTCAAACCACTTAAATCCAAATTATAAATTCTTTATTTGAAATATTCAAAATATTCCAAATGGACCTTGAGACACTTGCCACTAATATAATCAAACTATATCCTAAGTTTGGACACAAATGGAATAAGCAAAGTATAAAAATAAAATACCAAAAAGGTGTACTGTTTTGGTTCAGGAATTCCAGCAAACACCTTCTGTGCATCGTGTGTTCTTCCCAAACCCGAACCAAACCTTGGATCAATTCGTGTTAAGCGTTGATCATTTGCCGAATTGAGGCCTCCTTTGCACGCTCCTAATCACCACGATCACGCCGCACCCGAGATCGAGCCAAATGGTGGCCGGAGTCGCCGTGGAGGAGCTGGCGACAGCACGGCCGCGCGCACGTCGCCGTGGTCGGCACTGTGGCCGCGACGACGCCGCGCCGTGCTGGCCGCGCTGTGCCTCCCCTTCACTCCCTCACCTCCTGGTTCCCTCGCACAGCAGCAGCACGCGCCAGCAGCCGCCCGAACCCGCCGTGTCCGCGACACGCCGCGCACGCCGTGCGCCGCCCGGACGCGCTCCACGCCCTGGACCCCCCCCCCCCCCCCCCGACGACCTCGCATGTGCGCGCCACGCCACCTCACCTTGCCCAAACGGTCCCCCAAGCACCCCGCAGCGTAGCCGCACCCCTCCACCGGCCTACGGCGAGCTCGCACGACCGCGGGTGCCCTCTGCACCGCGTCCACCGTGCGCCGCCCGGCCGCTATAAAAGACCCCCCGTGCTCCACCGTTTCTCCACACCGCTCACCACTGCCCTCCCCTCACTCTCCACTCTCTCGTGCGCCGCTAGGGAGCCCAGGCCAGGGCAGCAAGGCCTCAGGCCGCCGTGGTCTCCTCAAGCCCGCCGTGCCCGAGGTAGACGACGACCGCGGCCAGGCCACGGCACCCATCCCCTTCACTCCCCGCTGCCTCCCCTCGCTTCCCCTTGTTCCCCTCTCTCACCCACGCCCTTTTTCCCTCTGGTCCGTGCCCAGGAGCGCCGCCGATCGCTCGCCGGAGTTCGTGCCGCCGCGGAGGAAGGAGCTCGACGCCGTCACCGCCAGGAGCTTCCCCGAGCCTCGCCTCCACGCCCACGAGCTTCCCCGAGCCTCCGCGCCCCTCCTGCAGCCTCTCCGCACTCCCCCGAGCAACGAGGTGAGCATACCGTCCACCTCACCGTCGCCGGAGCCACGGCGCCGCCCGATTTTGGGTCGCCGCCGGTGCGCTCGCTCACGGCCGTTGGATCTAGATCCAACGGCAACTTACCGCTTCGCGCGATTAGGCGCTGACGTGCGGGCCCCGCACGTCAGATTTAAATGAAACCCCGCGCGCGTACACTGAGTCACTGTCCAGTAGGCCCCACCCGTCAGGGTTTTCAACATTATCCACTCTGGGTTATTTATTCGAATTTAGATTTAATTCAAAAACCAGTACTGAACTCAATTTTAGAAAATTCATAACTTTAGATTTACAACTCCAAATGGAGCAAATCAAACTGTTCTGGATAGGTTATGAAATTATCTATCCAACACAATTGGTTTCACTCCATTTGAATAAATAATAAAAATACATTATTCAAAATACCATAAAGGGTTTAAAATCTAAACTTGTTTGTTTCTGATGCTCTGTTAGTCCAAATGATTTAAGACCAATTTTATTAGTTCACATTTAGTCATGGTTAGTCACCCCTAAGAGGATTTAATTTTTAGATCAACAGAACTTGACTAGTAGATAAAACTTGATTTTTAGGCCTCTGGATTCAAAACATTGTGTAGGGAATTTGGTAACTCCAATGGATCTAAATCCAATTGTGTCATATTCTACACATCAGTAGCTCTCTGTAGAATTTTAGTTTGTATTTTTGTGACCAACAGAACTTAAGTTATGTAATTAAACTTGTTCAACTAGTTTCTGCCCCAATTAGGAAATAAATGGATAAGGACTAATTCAATTAAATTAAAGCCAAATTGTTTTGTTTGATAGATGAAGTGGCTATTTAGAACATTTAAGATTGTATTGTTGTGATAATTGGTTGAGTAGGTTAGTGATTGTTTGTATTTGCTTGATTATGTATTAGACGAGAGCGTTGTCGAGTACATCGAGGAGGAAGGATTTGTGGAACCTGAAGACCAAGACCAGGATCACTTTGCCGAGCAAGGCAAGCTACTCTCTGAGCTTGCACATAACTTATGCATCTAGATTTACAAAGTCCTTTTTCAAAAGCAAAGGTTTATAAAAATCCTTTTTCAAAAGTATACCTAAGTTATTTTGCCACCCTATATAGAAATATATGCTAAAACTATAGGATGGGAAAAACCAACATTGTTTTATTCAAAACTCCTTTGAAAACCTTGTGTGGATACAAAACACCAAGATGTGGTGTTGAAATAAGGAAGTGGAGAAAGATGGTTTTGAGAAAAGCACATTGTGTCTTAGTACTTACGTCGATCAGCCGATACTCTGTGCGACCACATTTACCCACATATGGGAAAGGGCTTAGTCATATAGTTTGCTCTTATTAGTATGGGACACTGCATCAACGGAGATGATGTAACAGCCCAAGGTTTAAAACCTGCAAACCACTGTAATTTTTTCCACTTTTGTGTAATTGCATCATGGCATTCATATCAACTTGCTAATATTATGTCAATGGCAATCAAACACTTTGAATTTGGTATATTTGTCAAGGAAGTTCCAGGAGTTCCAAATATTATATTTGCATTAGTCTCCAATTCATAAAGTGGCAACTTATGGAAATATCAACAAAATGCCCTTTCTAACACCTATGAGCAAAAGTGCACCAAAACATTTTATTTTGAGGAGCCAATTTTTATGGTGCCTCTGTATGGTATGGGGAGGCTCCATGAATTTTCCCAGATTTTTCTAAAAGGTTTAAATGCCCCAAATAAATCAAAACAGAGCACTGAATTTAAAAAGAAATAGAAAAGGGCCTCTATGTAATGGGGAAGGACCTGTTTGTGATGGAGTAATAAATCGGGCAGGGGGTTTTTCAGAAAAATGCCGTCTCCTTCCTCTGTAGCGACCGAGCCGTTCGTCCCCGACGAACCCCATCGCCGTGTCGAGCTCCCCTGCGCCGCGCCCAGGCCCCCTCCTCCTTTGCTGCCCTGCGCACGGATAAGGTCGCCACCGAGGCCACTCGCTCTCTCTCTCCCCCCGATCTTTCCCCTGTTCTTCACCAGCCATGGCCGAACCCTAGAGGAGCCCGCCGTCGAATCGCCGGCGTTTGAGACCACCTCGAGCTCAGCCACGACCACCCCTAGCACCGCCGCAGCTCCAGCTTCCTCCCCGCCGAAGAAATCGTGCCGGGGAACTCGAGGTCGACCGCGTCGTCCGCTTCTTCCCCAACTCCGGCCGCCGCGCCTCGGGCCAGCTCGTCACCGCCACAGACCTCCTCCCTCTCCTCCGAGCAGCCGCACGCGTCGAGGGTGAGCTTGCGGTCCTAATGGACATCCCCGCTCGTCCCCTCTCCCCCTAGATCGTCCGGTCGTTGTAGCTCGCCGTCGGGCGCCGCCGCGGGTCGCCGTGGAGCTCGCTCCGGCGACCAAAAGCCCGCGTCGCCGCCTCCGTTAGGTAGAAAATCGCCCGTAGGCGCGTTTGCGCGCAACCGCTCGTCCCCGCGTGCACCCCGCCGCCGAAACCGTGCTCGCCGGCGCCGCGCCACCGTGCTGGTCTGCGCCTCCCCGCTCCGGTCAACGCGCAGCTGACGTGGACGCCACCCTGGCCCCTGGCCCGCGCGTCAGTGGCTCGGGCTAGCCTCTGCCTCGGTGAAAAACGACCCGGCTATTTTTCCTGCGAAATTAAAATAAAGCCAGAAAATGCTTAAAACTTCAAAAATTCATATCTTTCGCCATAATTATCCAAATTTAGCAAATAATATACCAAAATGCTCAGAAAAATAAATGCTATCTAATGGACTGATTCACCCTTCCATTACTGCTACTGTATTTTTCTGTTTTGTTAAATTAAAGAAGGGGTAGAAAGAAAAATGTATGGTTTAAATCCAAAATAAATTCCTCCAATTGCTAAAATGGTGCCCCTTTAATTAAAAATGCTCATAAGCACCAATGCTACATATTAAAAATCATTCAAGCATGTTACCTAGATTAAAATGGTAGGTGCAAATAAAAACAAATAGGAAAATATAATTCCTATCTCGTCGAATAATGATTCCTAGCAGCCCATCTAAATGTCATATAATTATTGTAGTAATTCATTGCATGAAAATGTCATACCATCATGTGCTTGTGCATTGCATATGAATTGCTTATATTGATTGTGTGCTTTCCGGTGTTTTTATACATCGATAGATCACGGAGACGGGGTTTCGCCACATTACCCCGACGATCAGTATTACCCGCCTGCTGAGCAAGGCAAGCGTGATCCCCACCCTCTGAGCATATCTTATCCTAATTTATGCAAATTATTTTCTCCACTATACTATTGCATGCGGTTCCAAATGTCAATTTGATTGGATTAGAGTATCCTATAATTGCATTCAGTTACCGAAGCCATTACCTGTTTTCCCTCCTATTATCCATAGGATTGTGTGGATGGCCTGAATTAATTAACTATGCTAATTGTTGCTTAGCCATGCTTAGTTAACTGCTTAGTGGTCCGATGGATATTCATGTTGGATCAGATGTGGAATTTCCGCGGATGATGGTGGAGAAATGGTGGTAATAATGAATAAAAATGCTAAAAGGTGGGGATGAGAGGCCACTTGGTGGTGGTGGGTTGTCTCGTTCTCGCCGCCTAAGTGCGAGTTCTCGCCTTCGAGCCAAGTTGAGCGTGCTACCATGCGTGGGCATATGGAACCTCGTCGACCGACTAACTTGTGGCGGACTAGCCGAGGGTCCTCTAGTTTGGCTTTCCATTTGCGCGTGCGTTGAGATGGTGGCCAAGACTGAGATGAGGATGATGGTGGTAGGAAAATGAGTGGCCGCGGGGCAGGGTGTTGGAGGCACTGAACTTGTCCTACGGTCACTGATGATCCTTGGTTAGTCCAAGGCGAGGTAAAGGTCGTAGCCGCTCCCGCCCAGCCGGCTTTCCCCGGAAGAGAGCTTCATGTACTGGCAATGGGTCGGACGGTACGCATGGATAAGGAGCTGGGAGGTCCCTCGGGAACCTGGCGCCTTTCACATTGTACACCCCCTGCAGGGATAAATCTTTTCGAAAAGCCGTGTCCACGGTTAAGGACGACTTGGTGACGAATTCAGTGATCATAGAATAACTTTAACGGAATGATTAAAAACTGGGTACTACAGGTACCACTCATGATTGTAAGGTTGACTTCCTCGAGGGTGATTCGGGGAGGTGCCTTGGTGGAACAGGTACAGTGGATGATGAGTAAGTGAATCAAAAGAAAAGAGTTACCTCTTATCCCTCTTTTAAAATATTCTGATAGTCGATGCCTTGGAGTCATTTTATGAATAAAATCAGCTTTACGCAAAACAGCCATGAAACCTTGTAAGCCAATCATTGAGCAATAATAGCTCCTAATCTTGCTGAGTTCGTCGAACTCACCCTTGTTTATTTTTTTTTGTTTCAGAGGAGGACCTCACCGATCTCGACGGTGGGTTCTTTATTGACATCGACGAGTAGTCTGGGGTTCCCGGGTGGCAGCCTGGGGCAACTCGGAACCAGCTGGCACGGAACTGTTTATTTGTAGGCCTCTTAGGCCATATTTGGATCTTGTTGTTAGAACAACTTAATTTGCTTCCGCTTGATGTAATGTTGGGTCTGTGACCTCTGCGTGTAATATTTGCTATCTTTCTCTACCAAGAGTTGAACTATATATTATCTTGAGTCGTAGGGTCTGTTATTGTGCCAGGTGTTCCGGTGTCTTAGTCTCTTTATTATACTTTGAGGGCTATGCTTTGGATATGGCATGATCGAAGGGTTGTGTGGCCGATGATCCATGCCGAGCACGCCTGCCGATGTTTACTCGGCCTGGGAGTGGTAACCCCCGTAACCTTCGATTATGTAGCATGACCACCGGCACATAGCATCACTGTATAATTTATGGATTGGGGCATTACAACTTGGTATCAGAGCAGTACCACCTGTAGGAAACCCTACTACTGGTCGACGTTGAGTCTAGAGTTGGTGAAAATATTTTTAACCTAAAAATGAATTGTGAAAACCATCTTAGGATTCTTTTTACTCCTTATCTGGTTACCCTCTAATCTCGGAGCAATCTTACCTCTATTTGCTTTGAGCCTTATCACGTGTCGCTTCCCCTGCGCATGACTTGTCGTACAAGTGGGGTACGCTTACTCGCCTTGGGTTCTAGGGCGCGTGGCGACCAGCTTTTGGGGCTCCCGTCCCTGTGTTTGCTCTCAGGATCATTTTCCTTGCTGTGCCAAGTCTCTACCCGAGTTCTATTTTCATTCCTGACTCTACAGTCTCCGTACCTGACATTTGAATTATTCTTGCTACAGATGACTGGTTCGGGCTTGGTTGTTCGCCTCACTCGATGTGAGGGCGTCCGAGGGTTCCCCGCCTTGTTTGCCGCAGCTTTGGCCAGCCAGGGTTGTAGGTGGTACCCGGAGTACACGGTGTATGAGGAGTATGTACCGTACAGCCAAGCGCAGTTCTTCTGTAAGGTGCGCGTGCTCAACAACGAGGGTCGCGTTGAGAACGTAGCTGGAGGCGTGGGCATGACCGTGGAGCAGGCGGTTCAGGAGGCCGCGTATAACGGCCTCTCTATTTACCGCAGCTATTGTCCGTACCTCGCTAACCAGGCGTCGGATTTCTGCCACTTCCCAGCTGCCGGCGACAGTACGTCAGGTGTCTACCGAGCTGTTTACAGCAGCGGCGAGTTTGAGTCGGACAGCAGGCACCGGGCACTGATTGAGCCAGTCCGGGCTTTGGACCGTCGAGCACGGCAGTGGTACCTCTACGCAGTTTCGGCGCGCGCAAGCCACCGTGCTACACTGATGAGTGTGCGCCCGTATGTCATGGATGGGACGCTTCCTCCCACACTGCTTCGCTCACTTCCGTTGGAGGAGCTGCCTCCCGACGTTCGCAGTCCGGGAGTTGGTGGCGTAACCCCGCCTACAGGACCTCACCGAGACCCGAGACTTACTGCACTCGAGTCGCCGTATGGCAACCAGCCTGCCAGTGCGCGCCGCTTCCACACTCCCCCGGCGCCACTTGCTGAGGACGTTATGGCGTACTACTAGCCGCGTGTGTTCACCAGTACATGCTCGAGTAATTGTGCCTTCCTGCGAGTTGTGCCAATACTCCCTTGCTGGTATCTCTGGAGCCTAGAGCAGTACAGCTCGTTATGTAACAGACTCGCCAGTTTCAATCTTCTAGTTTCCATTCAGTGTAATATGTATGAGGCTTGTACCTCTCTCTCGTCGAACTATGGCTTGTACTAGAACCAGTATCTCAGTACTCAGTTTCCTCTATGCATTCGCCTAATGATGTGCATGGTGTTCTATCTGTTGCCACTACCAGTTTTGCTGTCCCTATTTTTGTGTACAAGGGTGGCACGAGGGGATTCTAACCGTGTCCTTGTCAATATCCAGAATGACGGGCCGTCGCCGCGGCGAAGATTTACCGCCACCACCCACGATGGCGGAGGTCCTCCTGCTTATGGAGGAGAACCGTGTGCGCAGCGACAGGCTCCTCGAGCAGTTGGTGCACCAAGGGAACCGGAGGAACAACGATTGTAACACTCTCACTGAGTTCCTGCGGTCCCAGCCACCGTCCTTCTCCGATGCTAAGGAGCCCCTGGACGCTGATGACTGGCTGCGTGCACTGGAGCGCAAGTTCGCTGCCCTGCATGTTCCTGCTGTGGAACAAGTCAACTTCGCCACTTACTTGTTGGCGGGCGCAGCGGGCGCGTGGTGGGAAAGCCACCAAGCAATGTTCGCTGCTGGGCATGTTTTCACTTGGGAGGAATTCCGCACTACCTTCCGCGCTGCATACATCCCCAAGCCCATCATGGACATGAAGAGGAGGGAGTTCCTGGACCTGCATCAGGGACGGATGGACATTCAAGCCTATGGTCGTGAGTTCAACCGTCTCTCCCGTTACGCCCCTCGGGATGTGACCAATGATGCGGATAAGCAGGAGTTATTCCGCAAGGGGCTAAATCCAAGGCTTCGTTACGAGCTTCTGCCATTCAAGTTCCCGAGCTACCAGGAACTGTACAACCAGGCTCTCACCCTGGAACAGGGAAGGAAGGAACTGGAGGCCACTAAGAGGCCACTTCAGGGAGAGCATCAGAGCTCCTCGGCTTCTGACGGCAAGAAGCGTAGGGTCTTTGTCCCCTATAGCTCCGTGCCCCGTCCTCCGTTCGTGCCAAGGACCTCGGGGTACAGGCCACCTCTGCCGCGCCCTCCTACTCCGAGAATGGGCTCGGGCGGAAGTGGTTATCGTCCTCAGCTCCCTGCACCACCGACAAGCACTTGCTACAGCTGTGGCCAGCCTGGCCACTATTCCAGAGAGTGCCCTAGGAAGGCGCCTCCACCATCCTCGGCCATGCCCGTAGCCAAGACGGGTACTGCTAACCGTGGTCGCATGAACCACGTCACTGTTGAAGACGTGGAGGAGGACCCCAGTGTTCTCATGGGTACGCTTCGAATTCATGCAACTCTAGCTACAGTACTGTTTGATTCTGGAGCATCACATTCATTCATTTCGGTAGTATTTGCACAACAAAACAATATACCGTTTGAAGAGTTGGAAACACCGTTAATGGTCACCAGCCCGGGTACTCGTTGGCAAACCAAAAGAGTGACCCCCGAAGTCCAAATTAATATAGGCTCATTCCCCTTCCCGTATCCGCTGATAGCCTTCAACTCAACCGGCTTTGATGCCATCTTGGGCATGAATTGGCTAGGAAAGTACAAGGCTACCCTCAACTGTGCTGCCAGAACCATCACCGTGACCACCTCTTCCGGCGATACCGTGGAGTATTGGTCTGCACAGTCAAGACCTCCATCTTCATCCATGCCCAACTCACCAGAGTTCCTCCTTTGCCTCATGGAAGGCTTGTCCCCTCCTGAAATTCAAGACATCCATGTTGTGTGCGACTTCCCGGATGTGTTCCCGGAGGAATTGCCTGGCATGCCACCTGACCGAAGTGTGGAGTTTGTCATAGAGTTGCTCCCTGGTACTGCGCCGATTGCCAAGAAGCCCTACCGTATGCCGGTGGAGGAGTTGGCTCTGTTAAAGGAGCAAATTGATGAACTGTTAGCGAAAGAGTTCATTCAGCCGAGTAGTTCACCTTGGGGTTGTCCCGTACTCTTTGTCAAGAAGAGAGATTCTACCGTGCCTCGACTAGTCTCAGACTACAGGCCGTTAAATGCGGTGACAATCAAAAACAAGTACCCTATTCCCCGCATCAATGATCTGTTGGATCAACTAGCTGGTGCAACGGTATTCTCCAAGATGGACCTGAGGTCAGGGTACCATCAGATCAAAATCCGAAGGCAGGATATTCCAAAGACCGCATTTGTTACTCGCTATGGCTCATATGAGTATACGGTTATGTCCTTTGGTCTCACTAATGCTCCTGCGACGTTCATGAGGCTCATGAACTCCGTCTTCATGGATTATCTCGACAAGTTCGTCGTCATTTACATCGATGACATCCTTGTCTACTCCAAAACCGATGAAGAGCATGCCGAGCATCTTCGCTTGGTTCTGACCCGTCTTCGAGAACACCGCCTCTATGCCAAGTTCTCCAAGTGTGAGTTTTGGTTGGATAATCTTGTCTTCCTTGGACATGTGATATCCGCAAATGGAGAGGCTGTCGTACCCGACAAGATTCAATCTATTATGGATTGGGTAACTCCCATGTCTGTCAAGGACATCCGAAGCTTTCTCGGATTGGCTGGTTACTACCGCCGATTTATCGAAGGGTTTTCCAAAATAGCCAAACCTCTGACTGACCTTCTCAAAAAGGATACAAAGTTCGTATGGACGGACAAGTCTGAAGAGAGCTTCAAAACCCTGAAGGCTAAACTCACTTCTGCTCCTGTGCTTGCCCTGCCGGACGCAAGCAAGGATTTCGTGGTCTTCTGTGATGCCTCTCTGCAAGGCTTGGGCTGTGTGTTAATGCAAGATGGCCATGTAGTGGCATATGCCTCTCGCCAATTGAAGCCACATGAGCAAAATTACCCAACTCATGATCTAGAGCTTGCCGCTGTGGTTTATGCTCTGAAGCAATGGAGACCATACCTGTTTGGTAACCGTTGCGAGATTTACTCGGATCACAAGAGTCTGAAGTACCTTTTCACTCAGCCGGATCTAAACCTCAGGCAAAGACGTTGGTTGGAGTTAATTAAAGACTATGATGTGAGTCTGAATTACCAACCCGGCAAGGCAAACGTCGTGGCTGACGCGCTAAGTCGAAAAGCTTATAGTAACAACCTGATGGTTGAGAAGGCTCAACCTGCTCTCCATGAAGAGTTCGCCCGTTTGAACCTGGAAATTGTTCCCTCTGGCTACCTCGCAAATCTGGACATCAAATCTACTCTGGTAGACCAGATAAAGGAGGCGCAGAAACTAAATACTGGCATACTTAATATCAAGAAGAACATTGCTAGTGGAAAAGCCAAATGCTTCTCGGAGAATGAAGCGGGAATCGTGTACTTTGGTGACCGTCTGGTGGTACCAAAGGAACAGAATCTGAGGGAGCTAATCCTCAAAGAAGCTCATGATTCTCCTCTCTCTATTCATCCGGGTAGTACTAAAATGTACCAAGACCTCCGACCACTATTCTAGTGGACTCGGATGAAAAGAGAGATCGCCAAGTATGTTGCTGAATGCGACACCTGTCGTCGTGTAAAAGCTGAACATCAAAGGCCTGCTGGCACTCTTCGCCCTATTGCGATTCCAGAATGGAAATGGGATGAGATTGGTATGGACTTTATTACGGGTCTGCCGAAATCTCCCAAGGGCAACGATGCTATCTGGGTAATCATCGATCGACTATCCAAAGTGGCTCACTTCCTCCCAGTGCGAGTCGACATCACAGCTGCTAAGCTGGCTGACCTCTATACTTCCCGGATCATCGTACTTCACGGTGTTCCTAAGAAGATAATCTCTGATCAGGGCAGCTTGTTCACCTCTAAATTCTGGACGAGTTTCCAACAAGCCATGGGAACCCGCATCAACTTCAGCACAGCTTTCCATCCCCAAACTGATGGTCAAACAGAAAGAGTGAACCAAGTTCTAGAGGACATGCTTCGAGCTTGTGTAATCTCTTTTGGAAAGGGGTGGGAAAAATACCTTCCCTTCGCTGAGTTCTCCTACAACAATAGCTATCAAGCGAGTCTGGGTATGGCCCCATTCGAGGTTCTGTATGGAAGAAAATGCCGAACTCCGCTAAATTGGTCCGAGACCGGAGAGAGGCAACTCCTGGGTCCGGACGTGATCAATGAAGCTGAGGAGACGGTGAAAATCATACGAGAGAATCTGAAGATTGCCCAGTCTAGGCAGAAGAGCTACTATGACAAGCATCATCAGGAGGTCCATTATGAAATTGGTGACAAGGCCTATCTCCGTGTCTCTCCACTTCGTGGTGTTCGTCGCTTTGGAATCAAGGGAAAGTTGGCCCCTCGTTATGTTGGCCCTTTCACCATTCTGGCCAAACGAGGAGATCTATCCTACCAGCTAGAACTCCCAACCAACTTCCCCGATGTGCATGATGTGTTCCATGTATCCCAACTCCGCCGTTGTTTCAAGGATCCTATCAGTGGAGTCAATCATGGGGAGCTGGATATCCAGGCGGATCTCACCTATCGCGAGCATCCCATACGCATCCTGGATGAAGCAGAAAGGAAGACTCGGAACAAGACTACCAAGTTCTTCAAAGTTCAGTGGTCTCACCATTCCGAAGAAGAAGCTACATGGGAAAGAGAGTCTAGTCTTCGTGAGGAGTATCCCGACTTTCTTCCGCAACTTTAGAATCTCGGGACGAGATTCCTGTAAGGGGGGTAGAATTGTAACAGCCCAAGGTTTAAAACCTGCAAACCACTGTAATTTTTTCCACTTTTGTGTAATTGCATCATGGCATTCATATCAACTTGCTAATATTATGTCAATGGCAATCAAACACTTTGAATTTGGTATATTTGTCAAGGAAGTTCCAGGAGTTCCAAATATTATATTTGCATTAGTCTCCAATTCATAAAGTGGCAACTTATGGAAATATCAACAAAATGCCCTTTCTAACACCTATGAGCAAAAGTGCACCAAAACATTTTATTTTGAGGAGCCAATTTTTATGGTGCCTCTGTATGGTATGGGGAGGCTCCATGAATTTTCCCAGATTTTTCTAAAAGGTTTAAATGCCCCAAATAAATCAAAACAGAGCACTGAATTTAAAAAGAAATAGAAAAGGGCCTCTATGTAATGGGGAAGGACCTGTTTGTGATGGAGTAATAAATCGGGCAGGGGGTTTTTCAGAAAAATGCCGTCTCCTTCCTCTGTAGCGACCGAGCCGTTCGTCCCCGACGAACCCCATCGCCGTGTCGAGCTCCCCTGCGCCGCGCCCAGGCCCCCTCCTCCTTTGCTGCCCTGCGCACGGATAAGGTCGCCACCGAGGCCGCTCGCTCTCTCTCTCCCCCCGATCTTTCCCCTGTTCTTCACCAGCCATGGCCGAACCCTAGAGGAGCCCGCCGTCGAATCGCCGGCGTTTGAGACCACCTCGAGCTCAGCCACGACCACCCCTAGCACCGCCGCAGCTCCAGCTTCCTCCCCGCCGAAGAAATCGTGCCGGGGAACTCGAGGTCGACCGCGCCGTCCGCTTCTTCCCCAACTCCGGCCGCCGCGCCTCGGGCCAGCTCGTCACCGCCACAGACCTCCTCCCTCTCCTCCGAGCAGCCGCACGCGTCGAGGGTGAGCTTGCGGTCCTAATGGACATCCCCGCTCGTCCCCTCTCCCCCTAGATCGTCCGGTCGTTGTAGCTCGCCGTCGGGCGCCGCCGCGGGTCGCCGTGGAGCTCGCTCCGGCGACCAAAAGCCCGCGTCGCCGCCTCCGTTAGGTAGAAAATCGCCCGTAGGCGCGTTTGCGCGCAACCGCTCGTCCCCGCGTGCACCCCGCCGCCGAAACCGTGCTCGCCGGCGCCGCGCCACCGTGCTGGTCTGCGCCTCCCCGCTCCGGTCAACGCGCAGCTGACGTGGACGCCACCCTGGCCCCTGGCCCGCGCGTCAGTGGCTCGGGCTAGCCTCTGCCTCGGTGAAAAACGACCCGGCTATTTTTCCTGCGAAATTAAAATAAAGCCAGAAAATGCTTAAAACTTCAAAAATTCATATCTTTCGCCATAATTATCCAAATTTAGCAAATAATATACCAAAATGCTCAGAAAAATAAATGCTATCTAATGGACTGATTCACCCTTCCATTACTGCTACTGTATTTTTCTGTTTTGTTAAATTAAAGAAGGGGTAGAAAGAAAAATGTATGGTTTAAATCCAAAATAAATTCCTCCAATTGCTAAAATGGTGCCCCTTTAATTAAAAATGCTCATAAGCACCAATGCTACATATTAAAAATCATTCAAGCATGTTACCTAGATTAAAATGGTAGGTGCAAATAAAAACAAATAGGAAAATATAATTCCTATCTCGTCGAATAATGATTCCTAGCAGCCCATCTAAATGTCATATAATTATTGTAGTAATTCATTGCATGAAAATGTCATACCATCATGTGCTTGCGCATTGCATATGAATTGCTTATATTGATTGTGTGCTTTCCGGTGTTTTTATACATCGATAGATCACGGAGACGGGGTTTCGCCACATTACCCCGACGATCAGTATTACCCGCCTGCTGAGCAAGGCAAGCGTGATCCCCACCCTCTGAGCATATCTTATCCTAATTTATGCAAATTATTTTCTCCACTATACTATTGCATGCGGTTCCAAATGTCAATTTGATTGGATTAGAGTATCCTATAATTGCATTCAGTTACCGAAGCCATTACCTGTTTTCCCTCCTATTATCCATAGGATTGTGTGGATGGCCTGAATTAATTAACTATGCTAATTGTTGCTTAGCCATGCTTAGTTAACTGCTTAGTGGTCCGATGGATATTCATGTTGGATCAGATGTGGAATTTCCGCGGATGATGGTGGAGAAATGGTGGTAATAATGAATAAAAATGCTAAAAGGTGGGGATGAGAGGCCACTTGGTGGTGGTGGGTTGTCTCGTTCTCGCCGCCTAAGTGCGAGTTCTCGCCTTCGAGCCAAGTTGAGCGTGCTACCATGCGTGGGCATATGGAACCTCGTCGACCGACTAACTTGTGGCGGACTAGCCGAGGGTCCTCTAGTTTGGCTTTCCATTTGCGCGTGCGTTGAGATGGTGGCCAAGACTGAGATGAGGATGATGGTGGTAGGAAAATGAGTGGCCGCGGGGCAGGGTGTTGGAGGCACTGAACTTGTCCTACGGTCACTGATGATCCTTGGTTAGTCCAAGGCGAGGTAAAGGTCGTAGCCGCTCCCGCCCAGCCGGCTTTCCCCGGAAGAGAGCTTCATGTACTGGCAATGGGTCGGACGGTACGCATGGATAAGGAGCTGGGAGGTCCCTCGGGAACCTGGCGCCTTTCACATTGTACACCCCCTGCAGGGATAAATCTTTTCGAAAAGCCGTGTCCACGGTTAAGGACGACTTGGTGACGAATTCAGTGATCATAGAATAACTTTAACGGAATGATTAAAAACTGGGTACTACAGGTACCACTCATGATTGTAAGGTTGACTTCCTCGAGGGTGATTCGGGGAGGTGCCTTGGTGGAACAGGTACAGTGGATGATGAGTAAGTGAATCAAAAGAAAAGAGTTACCTCTTATCCCTCTTTTAAAATATTCTGATAGTCGATGCCTTGGAGTCATTTTATGAATAAAATCAGCTTTACGCAAAACAGCCATGAAACCTTGTAAGCCAATCATTGAGCAATAATAGCTCCTAATCTTGCTGAGTTCGTCGAACTCACCCTTGTTTATTTTTTTTTGTTTCAGAGGAGGACCTCACCGATCTCGACGGTGGGTTCTTTATTGACATCGACGAGTAGTCTGGGGTTCCCGGGTGGCAGCCTGGGGCAACTCGGAACCAGCTGGCACGGAACTGTTTATTTGTAGGCCTCTTAGGCCATATTTGGATCTTGTTGTTAGAACAACTTAATTTGCTTCCGCTTGATGTAATGTTGGGTCTGTGACCTCTGCGTGTAATATTTGCTATCTTTCTCTACCAAGAGTTGAACTATATATTATCTTGAGTCGTAGGGTCTGTTATTGTGCCAGGTGTTCCGGTGTCTTAGTCTCTTTATTATACTTTGAGGGCTATGCTTTGGATATGGCATGATCGAAGGGTTGTGTGGCCGATGATCCATGCCGAGCACGCCTGCCGATGTTTACTCGGCCTGGGAGTGGTAACCCCAGTAACCTTCGATTATGTAGCATGACCACCGGCACATAGCATCACTGTATAATTTATGGATTGGGGCATTACAGATGACTCCGTTATGCATGAGGGAATGGTTTGGTGACCTACCCCTGACCTGGGTCCTCGCTCAAACTCTGTGAGTAGATAAGGAGGAGGATAGAAGGATGTCCCCTATACACCGCCAGATAAAACCTATGAGTCCTCACACTTAGATTCCGACGGGCTGGGTTAAGTGTCGATGGAAGGTATCATAGGGGCAGGATCCTATACTAGCATGAGCAAAGGACAGACTAGGATCGGTGACTCAACTTCGCATACCCCTGGTATGGCGAGACGTGGCAGACACGATGAGTTGTCGGATGGGTGTGGGAAAAGCGTGCTACCTCTGCAGAGGGTTAAAACTATTCGAATAGCCGAGTCCTCGGATATGGACAGTTGAAAGGCCCTACTTTGACCATGTGCAAGTTTTTTAAAAAGGATTGTGTTTTCTAGAGAAAGGAAGTTGGTGGAATGATCCATACACCTATGCCAACGGATTTGGTATGAGGATGTTGGAGACTTGGTACCATGAAGGACCTTGGTTGGGAAGAGGAGGAGTTTTGAAGAAACTAATGCTCAGGAGATACTAGGGATAGTTATAATCTTCTTACCTTCTTCAACAAAGATACATAGATGTTTTAAATAAATAAAAATGTGAAACTAAAAATGAGACTAGTGCACTCATGTTGGAGTAGTTTGCGAGTACATTTCAATGTACTCATACTAGCTTGTCTCTGGCTATTGTCGTAGCCAGACTTGGAGGAGTATTACGCCCAGGAGGAGTATGGCGACATCTACGCCAACTAAGGATCTTCTCAAGTCGACTGCCTGTCGGGTCATCGTTAGCTCTGGGATGTCTACTACGTTTAAGTTCCGCTGCTTATGTTGATTTGGCCCTAGAAGGCACCTGTGTAAGACTTGGTCTATATGACCTGTTATGTAAGACTTATTCCGGTATTGTAATGGATGTAAACTTTGGTATTCAGTTCGGATTATGTGCAACGACAGACTGATCACGGGATCGTTGTGTTAAGCATAATCGGGTATTTCGGACAGCTAGTCCGGGGTCCCCACATGTCCTCCGCACGCTTCTTCTTGAAGCGGTTCTCCTGCTTGGTGAACCTCTCGTTGTAGTCTCGAGAGACGGCGGCGCGGTACTCCTTCTCCCGCTCCTGGAACTTCTTCGCCACCTCCTCCTTCCGCTCGGCAAACCTCGCGTTGAAGCATTCCACGTTCACCTTGTGGGTGGACACTTCGCGCTCGTGCTTGCTGAGTGCCGCGGTCAGGTTCTCCTCGCGGGCCTCGAGGGCGGCGCGCTGCCCCGACAGCTCCTGCTCCCTCAGCGCCAGCTGCTCGTCGCGACGGCGCACGTCCTCCCCGCGCTCGCCCAGACTTTGCCCCCTAGCCTCCAAGCTCGTGCGGATCCCCTACAGGGTGGTCCGCACGGTCTCAGAGTCGGCGAGGATTTTGGCCTCGAGCTGGACGAGCTCGCGGTGCCTGTCCGCCAGCGAGCGCTCCACCGTCTCCCGCTCCGCCCTGGCCGCGGCCATATCATCCGCCGCTGCCTGGCGCTCGGCCTGGAGGGGCTCCAGGAGCTCTTCAGCAAGCTCCGCCTGCAGAGCCAGGTCGCTCTGCCGACGAGCCTCCACAGCCGCGTGGAAAGCGGCCCAGGCCTCCGCAAGCTCGTCTCGCTGCCGGGC
This sequence comes from Poa annua, assembly GCA_026929855.1. Taxonomy (NCBI): domain Eukaryota; kingdom Viridiplantae; phylum Streptophyta; class Magnoliopsida; order Poales; family Poaceae; genus Poa; species Poa annua. The sequence continues at coordinate 21,429,287 of CM049439.1, read as the reverse complement.
GAGCTTCTCGTCCTCGAGGGCGAGGTGGGCCTCCAGTCCTTCCAGAGACTCCCTCGCCAGGCGAAAGGCGTCGTCGCGACGCCCACTACTCCAGTCCCAGCTGCTGAGGACTAGAGCCCGGGAAGTCCCGCTCGGCGCGGAGGGCCCTGCGCTTGCGTCAAGCTTGGAAGATGGAGCCTCCGCGCGGGGCTGTGGGCTTGGCGGCGAGCCTTCCGCCTCGGCGCCCGTGTTCTGCGCGTCGGCGTCGCCTCGCTCAGGCGGCACCTCGTGATGGGTTTCTGGGGCAGGAGAGGACTGCCCCATAGCCGCTGCCTCCTCCTCCGCAGTAGTGCTTGGCGAGGGGGGCGGAAGGTCTTCTCCCACCGTCTCGTCGGCTTTTGGCGGCCTCGGGGCCGGTGCAGTGCCAGCCGCGGCCTCCTGCTGCGCCGGAGGAGTCGCAGCGCGAGCCGGAGTAGGCGTCTTCTCCGCCCGCTCCTCAGAGCGCTCCTCCTCCGGAGGTGGCATAGTCGCCTCGGCCTGAGGCACATCCTTGTGGGGGCCTGCAGAAACCCCCTCCGCAGGCCTTGAGGCCTCGTCCGCTGTGGCCTCTTGCGCGGCCTCCGGCGCGGTTTTCTTCACGTCCGCCGCCTTGCGAAGCCTTCGGCGCTTCGCGGGCGCCGGATCGCTAGCAGAGAGCAAGAAGACTTGTCAGAAGGGGAGAAGGCATGCAAAGCTTGAAGAAGAAAAACAAAGTTAAGAACACTTACCCAGTCTTCTTGGCGCGGGTGTCAACCCACGCCATGCCAGACGAACGCCAAGAAGGCGTGGTCCGGGCTCCTGATCCCTCAGGAGCCGTCTCCGCTTTTCTCTTGAGGGGAGCGCTCGGGGGCTCCCCGGCAGGCCTGTCGTGGGCCGCCTTGGTCCGAGGCTCCTGTCGCCCCGCCTCGGCCTCCTCGTCGTCGCTGGACGAGAGCTCGAAGACCTCCTCAGTAGGGGGCGCGGCCTTTGACGAGCTCGGCCCGCCTGTTGAGGGGATCGCCCCTGCTGCCGCGCCACCTTGCTCGGCATCTGATGCGTAGGGCGACTCCGCAGCGTCTGGCCCCTTCGCCACAGGCATGGGCCCCTCTTCCTCCTCCTCCCCCGCCAGGCCTAGCGGGGTGAACGTAGGCATCTGCTCCAGGATCGCCAGGCGCTGGGCCAAGTTCATCCGATGGAGAGGCCTCAGCACCGCAGCAACCGCCACAGGCACGTCGGGGTTGATGAAGAGACCGCCCATGATGGTGGCAACGACCTCGGGGCGGTGATCGCAGCAGTGGAGTCGCATCGAGTCCATGAGCCCCGAGTACATCCACATCGGCTTCTTGTGCGCTTGAAGGGGAGCGATGCGGCGCTTCACGAAGTCCTCCGCGACCATCTGGCCGGTGAGGCCCTCCTCTCGGAGCATCTTCATGCGGCCCACGACGTCAGCTATCAGCGGGCCCTGGAAGGCCTGCTTGCCCCAATGGGTATTCTTCACAGGCGGCGCCTCCGGGGTGTCGAGGAAGGAGCTCTGCGACTTGACGCCGATGAGGAACCACTTCTACCTGAAGTCGTCCACCTTCTTCGACACCGCCGTGACGGGCTTCTCGCCGCTCCACGACATGGGGATGTAGACGTCCCCCATGCCGTCCGCGATGCGGAAGGACACGCATCCCGTCCGCTCGGACTTCGCGGAGTTCCGGAGCGCGTAGAAGCTCCTGAAGAGGGCCACCGAAGGCTGCACCCCCAAATAGGCCTCGCACAGGTAGGCAAAGATGGCGAGGACGAGGATGGCGTTGGGGTGCAGGTGAAGGAGATGAATCTGGTAGAACTCCAGAACCGCCTCCAGGAAGGGCGAGTACGGAGGCACCAGTCCGGCGTAGATGGTGTGGAGGAAGATGGGGAAAAACCCCGCCGGAAAGCGGCCGAGCTTCGCAGCCTGGATGGCGCTGGTGCCATGCTCGTTGGTCTTCCCGGCGACCAGGTGCCGGATCTTGTCCAGTGCCGCCGCATTGATGCGCTCCCCAACCAGAGCGGGGCCGAGCGCTTCCTCCCCCTGCGCGTCCGGGGGGAGCGTCGCCATCGCCGCCTTGCCTTTGGATCCGCCCATCGCCGGAAAAGGAGAAGGGTGCGGAAGGACGAGGAGCAGGAAAGAGTTCGCCGGAGAAGGAAAGTTGGAAGAGCGAGAGCAGAAGGCCGAGCGCAGAAATGAGTAGTAACTGCTGCTCGGACCGGCGCGCAGGCTTTATGCCCCATCAGAGCAGTTACCAAGACGGACGTGGTGGGACCCCCCACGACGCACGTTCTGCCGGAGAAACCGAGTCGCCGCAAACTCAGCACAGATCGATGCGTGTCTCGGGCCGGCCGGACACTTTGGGCCCACGACGCTTCGACTGAGCCCGGTGGGTTTCGTCGTGCCCATCATGGGCCCGGGGGCTACTGTCGGCCCAGTGGGATCCAGGGTGTGCAGAGCCCACTCTCCACAGCCCTCGCACGCGACGGTATCTACGAAATGACTAAGGACCAAGCAGAACGCTTGGAGAGACCCTCGAGAGGAAAAGCCCTCGAGAGGGCTGAGGGGAGCAGCGAAGGCCTGAAGAGGCCCCTCCCGAGGCTGCCCCCCTACAGGGCCCTCTCCCCCCTGGAGAGGGGTCAACGCCAATCCCTCTACAAGGCTTCCCAGGCCCTGTGGAGATGCTTCGCTACGAAGCAACCACTGCAGAGCGCACATGGCCTCTGCACGCGATGACGACGGCGCCACAGTTGCCGTTCCGGTGATAAAAGGAGTCAACAAAGCTGTGTCCCCTGCGCCGGACTACGAAGCTTTCCCCTTTGGTGATAAAGCAGATGGCCGGTGCTACGCTCCAACGACGACGTCACCGTGGGCACCCCCACGATCTCTGCGGCACCAGCTGGCCGTCCCGCGAGGACGGTGGTCTTCCTGCCACAAGGGCAGGCTTTTGCGGCCGTGGACCGAGTCCATGGACAGCCCGGCCGCGATGCACCCCGCTCCTCCGCTTCGTCGCGATGCGGGGGGAAGAAGTCCGGGGCGCCTATATAAGGAGAGGCAGCACCTCTGTAGCAGAGGATCCCCCGATCGGTTGGTTGATCCATCAAACCCCAGACAGAAGACTACACCTTCATCGTAGCTTAACCTAGCCTAGCGAACTCGAGGAGGAAGAAGACCTCAGCTTCCCTCCTTGAGCTCTGCACCGCCGCAAGAGAGCCTACGGCAAGCTCATTGTACTGTACCCTCTACAGCGCAATACAGACAAGCAGGAGTAGCGGTTTTACCTCCTCCCGAGGGCCGTGAACCTGGGTACGGGCCTGTGTTCATCTCTGTCGTGCTGTCCCTCTTCAGGCTCGACGAGCATCGTCGCCGTGCCGGTTGAGGGTTGTTGACCAACGTGTTCAGTCCCCTTCACGAGGGTGACTATCCCTGTTCCGTGGGAATCACATCCTCGACAATTTCATTTGCTTCATAATATATTATGTGTGTGCTATTTATGATCTTGCATGCTCTTCGTTGCTAGTAGATGCTCTGGCCAAGTAGATGCTTGTGACTCCAAGAGGAAGTATTTATGCTCGATAGTGGGTTCATATCTCTATTTAATCTGGGGAGTGACAACAACCTCTAAGATTGTAGATGTACTGTTGCTACTAGGGATAAAACAGTAGTACTTTGTCTAAGGATATTTGTATTACTTACATTACACAGTTTGCCTAATGCAATAATCTGTTGCTTGCAACTTAATACTGAAGGTGGATTATTAGTCATAGATGCGGTTGGAACGGTCTATGTATATTGTTGTAATGCCCAAATGAATCTCACACTAGACATCATAACTATAGTATATGCATCATTATGCACTTCTTTACTCTGTCAATTGCCCAGCTGTAATTTGTTTACCCGCATGTATGTTATTATTATTTATGGAGAGACACCACTAGTGAACTCTGGACCGCGGTCCTTTTCTTTAAACTGATAAAACAACCTACTGCAATCCTGTTACTTTCATTCTCTGCAAACCTAATGCTAAATTTGGTTTGCATGTTTGGTATCTCTAAGATCTAGATATTTTCTAGTAAAGGTATTTGAACAACAAGGAACACAATGTAGAGTTTATAATACTTGTAATATGTTTTTATATACGTCTTGTTGTCATAGTTTATACTTGTGTTTGCTTCAAATAACCTTGCTAGCCAAAGCCTTGTACTGAGAGGGAATGCTTCTCGTGCATCCAAAACCTTGAGCCAAAACCCATGCCATTTGTGTCCACCATACCTACCTACTACATGGTATTTCCTGCCATTCCAAGCAAATACTTCATGTGCTACCTTTAATTATTCAAAACTTATTATCTCTTATTTGTGTCAATGTTTATTAGCTCATGAGGAAGTATGTGGTGTTACGGGTATCAACCTTGTCATTTGCTTTTAGACAGACTTTCACAACCGGACTAGTGGCATATACATCCGCTTATCCATTAACTTTGCAAAAAGAGCTGGCAAATGGGGTGCCCAGTCCCAATTAATTACAACTTTAACCGCTGCAATCTCTTCACATTTTTGCCCTGATCTAATCAGTCAAGCAATGAGAACAGTTTTTAACTATATGTGTAAACAAAAGAGATAAGAGGGATGATCTACCTTGCTGGTAGAAATAGCGTCCTTCATGGGAGCCGCTCTTGAAAAGTCTGGTTGACAAGGGGGGTAGAGTGCCCGTTACCATTCGTTGACAACGACAAACACCTCTCAAAACTTACTTTTATGCTCTCTATATGATCTAAAAAACTTATAAAAACTAAAAAGCTCTAGCACATGTTTGTATCCCTGTTTCCCTCTGCGAAGGGCCTTTCTTTTACTTTATGTTGAGTCAGTTTACCTACTTCTTTCTGTCTTAGAAGCAAACACTTGTGTCAACTGTGTGCAAAATTCTTATATGCTTACTTATTGCACTTGTTATATTCCTTTGTGTTGACAACTATCTATATGATATACATGTTACAAGTTGAAAGCCAATGCTTAAACTTATATCTTCCTTTGTGTTTCTTCAATGCTCTTTTACTTAGAGACTATTGCTTTATGAGTTAACTTTATGTGAATTATTTTGATGCTTGTTTGAAAGTACTATCCATGAAAAGTTTTTGCTTATATGATGTAGTTGTTTACTCCTTGTCTATCTGTTAGCAAACTATAAACCATTGCTTTGAATCACTTCATTCATAACATGAGCCTTACATTATTATATGATCAAGATTGTGTGAAGCCTGTCACTTCAGAAATTATTCTTGTTATCGTTTTACCTACTCGGGACGAGTAGAACTAAGCTTGGGGATGCTTGATACGTCCCAAACGTATCTATAATTTCTTATGTTCCATGCTTATATTATGCCACTTGCTACATGTTTTATATACACTTTTATATCATTTTATGCATTTTCTGGGACTAACCTTTTAACAAGATGCCATAGTGCCAGTTGTCTGTTTTTTGCTGTTTTTGGTTTCAGAAAAGTTGTTAAGGAAATATTCTCGGAATTGGACGAACGAAACGTCAAAGTGCCTATTTTTCTCGGGAGGTTCCAGAACACCGAAGATGACACGGAGGAATACCCCGAGGGGCCCACACCCCCTCGTGGTGTGGCAGCCCCCCTGGCCGCGCGAGCATAGGGTGTGGGGCCCTCGAGGCTCCACCGGCTTCACCCCTTCGCCTACATATACCCCTCGGATATCTAAGCCCTAGGACGCACACCTTTTTCCTCCACGAAGTCCAGATCCGCCGCCGTCGTCAACCCTGTATCGGGAGGGTTCAGAAGCTCTTCCCGGCACCCTGCCGGAGAGGGGAATCATCACCGGAGGGCTCTACATCACTATGCCCGCCTACGGACTGATGCGTGAGTAGTTCATCCTTGGACTACGGGTCCATAGCAGTAGCTAGATGGTTGTCTTTGTAACGCCCCAAAGTTTGGAAACAAGAAAAACTTAATTATAAAAGGGCCAAAATTTAGGGCCGTCAAAAACTTTTTTGAAATGTCTTGCTAATGGATTAGTGTTGTCCTTGTTTGCCCTGTTTGCCATGTTATGGTTTGTGTTTGTGTGGATGACCTCCCTAATGATCAACTTATGAACTCTTCCTAGTTGTAATATGACCTCTGAGATAAATGCTTTGATAAATAATAGGGTCATATATCTTCAGCTATCTTATTTTTAACAAACTATATTTACCATGATGTTTGGATTTCAGCAACTACCCAAGGACCTTTTTATTTGAGAAAATAAAAGTATTTCCAAAAGCTTTATGTTTGCAAAACTACAAAGGCCCGTACTATAAGTCCTAATATATTTTGAGCTTAGTGTGTTGCTAGTCTTAACAACTTTTATTTCAGAAAACTCCTAATAATATCTCTTTGGAAACTTTTACTAGGAAGTGGTTTAATCTTCTTTCTTCAAAATCTTGTCACTATTGTGTTGATCACCACCTCACAAAATATATTGGTTTTATCTTAAACTGTGGTTGTTTATCTAATTGAAGATGTGTTTGACCTATTTGATATGTGCTTAAATTGCTTGACTTGGGTGTATTATTTTATGAGTGTTCATGTGGTGATTGCTTGTAGCAACCTTTAATGCACATGATTTGATTTGGTATACAACTGTTTGTTTTGCTTGTCTTGCTTGAGTGAAATGTGTTACCTCTTGTAGAATTGCTTTGTGTTGATATTTACAAAATTTCTATTTTAATATAGATATAAAATATATCTTCACTCCTGTTAACTTTTAGCATTTCTAGGGCCTTACCATTAGTATTTCTTCTAAATATTTTGGACATGTAACCCATCTAGCATCTTCTACAACATCCCTGCTAGACATTCCAATTTAATTTATAATTTTTTAGAGCAACTATGTGACTTAAGCGTCTATGCAAACTTGGCTAATCAAATTTTTGCACAGTTCTGAAATATTTTATTGACTTTTCACCCACTTGTTTTAGTGCTATAATTTGATCCCTTAGCCAATGCACCACCACACACTTCATCTATGGCACTATGTATAGCACCCCATTGTGTTGTTTGAGCTTTTTATGTTGAAAACAACATCATTTCATGTGTGACCTTAGGACTAGTCAACGCTGTATTTATCTAATTCTAAATTGTGCTTTTAGCATCCAAATTTAAGGTTACCCAATTTAGAGCAGTAAAAATTGTCCAACCCGTGCCCATAACCATGCCCTTGCCCCTGGAGAACCCTATCCCTGCCTCCCTCTTTTGTCTCTTTCTTTCGGGCATTTAGTCGAGCACCTTCTGTGCAGGGCGGGACCGAGCACCTCCCTCTCTACCCAATCCGCGCCCTCGACCCCTCGTGACTCCTCCCCTCTCCAACGACCTCCCCAAGCCGTCATGAGTTCACTGGCGAAGCCTTGCTCCTTCCTCTTGTCTCTTCTGTCTGAACCGAGCGCCGCACGGCTGCCCTATGACCGTTGGCCATGTCACCGCGTTCCTTCTCGACCACACTACTCCCTGGCCTCACACCTTGCCCGTGACCTGCCCCTGCCCTCCAGACACGCTCCGGGCACCGTCCCTCGCACCCAATCGATCTCCTCCGACCGCCACACTCGCGTCCGTGCACGCCGTCCATCGTAGACCGGGCACCCGCTCGTATGAGAAGCCACAGCCCGTATCCCTCACTATATCCTTGCCATTCCTGCTCCCCTCACCCTCCTCCATCACCCAGCGAGAGCCCGTCCCTGCTCCAGCTTGGACACGGCGAGGAATGGACGAAATCCGCCGCTCGGCCCCGAGTTCTTGCGCGCATGATCGCCGCCATTCCCGACCCTCTATTCTCTCTCCCTTCGCACCTTACTGTTACCCTCCGCGTAGGCTAGCTCTGAGACATCCTTTTTCGTTTGCAGGTCTACCGGAGCCGGCATGCCGAGCTCGTGTCCGCCGCGGACGCCGTCGACCGCGCCACCGTTCCAGGGAGCACCGACGCGAAGCGAGCCCTCCGGCAGCCTTCCCCGACCCTCCGCATCCGTCCCCGACTCTCGCATCTCCCTCCCCTCAAGCTCACGGTGAGCAGCCAGCAGCCCATGTCGTCTTCCCTCTTTTTCCCATGTCCTGGACGTTGCTAGGAAGAAGATGAACAGCTGACGTTGATCTGCAAATCAACGGTTCTCCTTTGAACATCCTAGATCTAATCCTGGCCCTCCAGATCTGATCCAACGGCCTCTCACCCCTTCGCCTTGCTGGACCATACCATGGGCCGGCCCAGCTTGGTGCTCCTCGGATCCGGCCAGATCCGGCCCATCTGAGTGCTTTCTGTTAAATCGTTTTTCCAGTTTTAGTTCTTGTTTAATCTGCCTTGTAGATTTAATTAGTTTCTGGGAGATCGATGCATCCAAATGAAGTGATTCAAATTTTGTAGGCTACCTATGTGTTTTCTTAACCACTTGGAACTGGCCGTTTGCAAAAATATATTTTTATGTGTGTGCTAGGTTAGATCTAGTAAAAAGTATAATTTTCATCATTTATTTAATTGTAGGAGTTCTGTAAATCCAAATGATCCAAACTTTATTTCTATGGAAAGCCTAGAAGAATACCTACCTATATATATAATCCTTGCATGCAGGAGATCTGTATAACTAAAGTTATATTAGGTTTAATTTTGGCAACAGTAGCTGTTTGGTGATATTTAATTCTTAAATAAAAATAGTTTTTATGCAAATCCAATTTTCATAGTTTAATATGGTTGTTAGGTATACTGTGGTATAAGGGTTTAATTTTATAAGTTGTATTCTGTGAGTAATGGTCTAATTTCAAAACCAGGGGATTATCCCACTAGAAAATAGGTTTAAGTTTTCTGTTTTTAGTAAAAGTAATTAAGTAAGTTTATTCCAAACACTCTAATGCCACCCTTATGTTACCAATGAGTTCATCACAGTAACCATTGTCTTTGATTAAAAAGGTTTTACTTAAAAATGGTTTGTATAATTTAAGCTTCACCAAAAAGAATAATATTTCAAATAAAACCTTGAGGCATCTTGGAGAAAATTTAGCATGGCTAAATATGTTATCAAACCAGTAGCTTATTAATGAGAAGGAGTGAAAAGCAATTGTTTGTGTTTTGTTGCTGCTTGTAGGTTTTCTCTCTTGTGTTAAGAATATCTTGTTGTATAGTAATGGTGTGGTATGTTGTTTTGCATTCTATGTGCTAGATTTAATTCACCTTGCCCAAAGAACTATACTTGTTTTATAATATTGTGGTTGATTGTTTGATGCCCCTTAAATCAATCGTGTGTTTGTACTTGTGTTGTATTTGGTCTCTGCTGATTGTCTTAGCCATAAGTTCTTAATGTTGGTTACTGTTTCTCTAGGTGGACTATATGTTTGTGTTTGTTAGTATCTAATAAGGAGCAACCAATAAATTTTTGCTTGGTCCAGGCTTGAAGTAGTCTATCTTGTGTTAATTTATTAAATGATCAATTGCGTCCATTTTAACTCTAAGTCAAGGACTTGTCTAATTAGTAGTGTTAACCTTTGTTGTTTAATTAGTTACTTACTAATATTTGTCCTAGGGATGTCAACATGTTTGCAAGAGAGTGTGCTATTGTGGATGTAAATGCTTGCTTGTGTGTTAATATAACTTTGGTTTGAAGTATCTCCTAGACTACTGTGATACTTTTGTCTAGAGTATTTCTTAATATATTATAACGACTTTTGTCTGGAGTATTTCCTCTATAAGGGGAGACTTACTCCTTTTCACCTAGGTGTACCTCCTCGTCGGGATATGTAGTTGTTTTACTTGTGGTGTATACTTTTTGGGCATGGCCTGTTTGGAACACCGTCAGTAAGACTAGGACCATCATGTTTGTAGAGATCCAGTGGGTCATGAGTGTTTGGTTGCCGTGAGTAGTATCCAGGAGTTGTACAAAGTTTGAAAATGCTTGTGGTATGTTTACTTTACTTCAGATTGTTGTCAACATGCATCTAGAGTCGAGTGATCTGCTTGCAGTTTGTATGTCCTTGTGGCGTTGTCTTGCATATTGAGTGTTGTTCCTTTCTCTTGTTTGCGACGTTAGATACGATCGGGAAGGAACTGGAAGTGAGGAGCGAACCTGAGGAACATCAAGATCAAGACCAAGGACATATTGCTGAGCCAGGCAAGCCACCTCACCACTATAATGAATCCTATTATTTACAAAGCATGTTTTGTTTTCAAAATAAAATAATGCATGTTTTACTTCTTTTGTGGCATTTTGCCACCCAAAAACTATTTTTACAAAATATTGTTTGGCCAAAGTTATCTACTAGATTATAATAAGTGTTATAAAACTAAGTATTCACTTTAGGAGCCTTGTTGTTGAAGGCTCTATAAAGAAAATCATTTTTTTCTAGTAGTAAATCTTTATATTCTTTCCTCAAAATCTTAGGATAGGAGCCTGGTTTTGATAAACTGTTTTCGGAAGAAAAACCCGAGTTGCTGGGAGCAATCGGCGAGCAAGTGTTTTATAAAACCCGAGTTGCTGGGAGCAATCGGAGATGTTTACGAAAACCCGAGCTGTTGGGAACAGTCGGAGGTGGAGATGTTTTTGAAAAACAAAGTACAGCCCTAGCAGCCGCCCGAACAATTAACCCGTGCAACCACATTACCTGATATGGGTAGGGCTTAGCCGGAAGCTTGTCCGTTTTAGTATTGGGGCTCTCACACTTTCTATAGGGGCTGGGGCCCTGAAGCCGGGTTGCCGTCTGGACGAGGCAATACACATGTGGGGATCGCGCCGGACGATTACGGTGGGTCTCCCGACGTGGCGGTGTGGCGTCCTAAGAGAGACCAGGGGTCTAGTGGAGCACACGGTGCTGGGGAGAACAAACCTACCGGGAGGCCCCGATACTAGGGTGGACATAGTGGAAAGCTTTGATCTGGTTATCCGGACCCCCCGCATACTGTCGTATGACGGGCCGTGGCAGACACGGCGGAATGACCGTTTGGTGTGGGTAAAGTGCGCAACCTCTGTAGAGTGTAAATCTATTCGAATAGCCGAGTCCTCGGTCATGGACGGTTGGAAAGGCCACTGATCTAGGCGTATGGGCAAGTTTTGGTTTTTAAAAAGAAAATGGTTTCGATGGAAACAAGGAGGCATCAAGGAGGTACCTGGGAGGTACAGAATTGGGAGAAGATGGTTGGTCTCGGGGAGACAATCAGTTCGATCTCAAGGAAAGAAAAAGGGGTATCCCCGTCCTAGTGTTTTGGAAAAAGTTTTACAAAAGTGTTTTCAAAACGTGGGAATAGTACATGCTATTTCTACGAGAGAGATTTCTATCTCTAAATGTTTTCTTCAAACAAAGATATAGAGATGTCGTATTCTCTATGTCAAAAGCATCTTTGCGAAAACTAAACCCTATAGTCGTATATAGCAGCTATCCCAGTTTTTCGAAAATGTTTTCATTGCATTACCATGAAAACTTAAGCCTAGAGGTGGTTTTGCGAGTACGTAAATGTACTCATATGGCTGTGTCCCTGGATATTCAAACGTCCAGATTACAACAAGGAGATGTACGATGAGGACGAGAAGAACGCCGACGACTACGCCAGCTGAGTGTCACCGGTCAACTGCTCTGTGGGAATGCGTCCGGTTGTGACGAGGGCCGACGCTAGCCGCAAGCTTCCGCTATATCATGTGACCACTACTTATTTGTGTAAGACTTGTATGTACGTTTGAATGATGTAACTTTGTATACCATGTTGGTTATGTGATCGTGATGCACTGATCATTGGGATCGTGATCTGTTTACATAACGTGGGCATCTCGGACTGGTAGTCTGAGGGGTCCTCACAGTCTTCTCCTCTTGTGCTACCATGTTTAGATCTTGTGAGCTGCCTATCATGATCAAGATCATCTTTATGTAATGCTACATGTTGTGTTTGCTGGGATCCGACGAATATTGAGTACTATGTTATTGCTTCATAATATATCTTGTGAGTGCGTTGTTTATGATCTTGCATGCTCTCCGTTGCTAGTAGATGCTCTGGCCAAGTAGATGCTTGTGACTCCAAGAGGGGGTATTTATGCTCGATAGTAGATTCATGTCTCTATTTAATCTGGGGTAGTGACAGCAAGCTCTAAGATTGTAGATGTACTGTTGCTACTAGGGATAAAACAGTAGTACTATATCTAAGGGTATTTGTATTACTTACATTACACACATTGCCTAATGCAATAATTTGTTGCTTGCAACTTAATACTGAAAGGGGTGCGGACGCTAACCGGAAGGTGGATTATTAGTCATAGATGCGGTTGGAACGGTCTATGTATATTGTTGTAATGCCCAAATGAATATCACACTAGACATCATAACTATAGTATATGCATCATTATGCACTTCTTTATTTTGTCAATTGCCCAGCTGTAATTTGTTTACCCGCATGTACGCTAATATTATTTATGGAGAAACACCACTAGTGAACTGTGGACCCCGTTCCCTTTTCTCTATACTAATAAACAATCCTACTGCAATCTTGTTACTTCCATTCTCTGCAAACAAACATCATCATCCACACATACGTTTAATCCTTTTGTTACAGCACTGTCAAGTTGGGGCAAAATACTTTGATTGTGTTGTGTGCAGGTTCCACGTCAACTACACGCAGGCTCTTTTCTGGCGCCGTTGACACCTCCGGGAGATCTCCAGTTTCCTACTGGTTCGATAAACTTTTGTTTCACAACGGAGAGAAACTTGCTGCTGCACTACTTCATACCTTCCTCTTGGGGTTCCCAACAACACCTCACCGGTGCATCAGGAGTAATAAGCCCATGTTTATTAGCTCATGAGGAAGTATGCGGTGTTACGGATATCAACCTTGTCATTTGCTTTTAGACAGACTTTCACCAACCGGACTAGTGGCACATACATCCACTTATTCATTAACTTGCAAAAAGAGCTGGCAAATGGGGTGCCCAGTCCCAATTAATTACAACTTTAACCGCTGCATTCTCTTCACATTTTTGGCCTGATCTAATCAGCCAAGCAATGATACTAGTTCTAAACTACATGTGTAAACAGAAGAGAAAAGAGGGATGATCTGCCCTTGGGTAGAAATAACGTCCTTCATGGGAGCCGCTCTTAAGAAAGCCTGGTTGACAAGGGGGGTAGAGTGCCCATTACCATTCGTTGACAACGACAAACACCACTCAAAAACTTACTTTTATGCTCTCTATATGATTTCAAAAACCTATAAAAATAAGAAGCTCTAGCACATGCGTGTATCCCTGCTTCACTCTGCGTAGGGCCTATCTTTTACTTTATGTTGAGTCAGTTTACCTACTTCAAGCTCATAATGCCCGAAGAGATATGAGCATTACGAAAACCTTCCTTGAAGTTTTCCCAAGTCAAGATGTCCAGGGGGTGGGTGATTTGATAAGTTTCCCACCATTGGATTGCTGGTCCCTCCAACAAATGGGTAGTGAACCTCACCTTCTCAGCATCAGTGCACTCACAAGTCACCAGATCTCTGTCTACTGAGCGTAGCCAGTCATCCGCCACAATTGGCTCAGTTGAGGTTGAGAACTTGTTTGGCCTAAGCCTAAGGAACCTGGCAAGTCTGTCCACTTGGGGAGGTGGGGGTGGTGGTGGCGGATTGTTGTTGTTGTTGGTGATTGCTGCAATGAACTAAGTCATCATGGTCATCAATTGGGCTTGGGCGGACATCAACTGCTGCATAGCATCATCTTTGTTGCTGTTGTTGGTGTTGTCACGGCGAGGAGGCATCTGTGGTTTTAGCATAGATGAGCAAAAGATAGATAGATCTAGGAGAAATAATCCTACCCATACAAGCAATTAACACAAACAATCACAACCATCAAACAACTTAAACTTTTCACTTGTCTTGTTCGAAAATAACAACAAAGGGAACTAGGTATTGTCCTACCACATGTTGGTAGATCCAAAACTAAAATTTCGAAATTTCTAACGCGTGAAGTGAAATGGTAGTCTCTCTAACTATCCTAGTCCTCAATCATGGCGACTTCATCTTCATCTTGAGTGCGTCGAATTCCTCCTCTATTTCCTTGAGTTCATCAAGGTACTTCTGGGTGTTGTGAAGTCTAAATCAAAGTCTTCCTTCAAGGCGCTCGATAGCTTCCCGTGCTGCACTTCTTGCTGAATCAAAGAATGATGTGTGAAGTATTGGGTTGGTGAACATGAGGTAGTCCTTGGTCTTGTGGTCATCTTCTTTGCTCTTGTATCTATGGTGTTGCACCCACCAATATTCTTGACCTTCACCCATGAAAGGAAACCCTTTGTATGTTGCTTCTCCTTCATATCCCAAGCTCTTCATGTTATCCTTTAGTGCTCTTGGAAAATCAGTCTCATATTGTAGGGTCATAGTCATCACTGGTCCCTTCTTGATGGATTCCATGAGGTTGGTCATCTAAAAACAAGAGAAGATACTTAGAAAGGAAATAGTTAAGATAGTTACAAGAATGATGTTGGAAAAGTTTTCTTTTAAGCAAACTGAATAAAAATAGATTTTCAATCCTATGGCCAAACCTATTTCTATCCAGACTTAAGGGTTTCGAACCTACATGCAACACTATGCTCTGATACCATCTGTAGTGGACCTGCACCTAGAAAATGGCAAGTCCCTGTGTATAGTGCAAATCCCTGGATCGATTCGTTTGCACACATAGTTTACGATGTAATATCACAACAAAGTATCAAATTTATTACATCGATGATCCAGACTTGAAAATATCGTTACAACTTGCATAGCATAAAGCTAGCTTTGAAAGAATAAACAGCGGAAATAACATAGCAGTGAGTCTCCATCATCTTCATGTTGCCACAGGCGAAAACATGTTGGTTGCAGACTCGAAATCCTTAACGTAACTTCACTCGTCATCTGAATAACCTGTAAAGTAAAATTTTGCAACAGAGTGGGTCAGATTCCATTAAAAATGGATCTGGCAAGTGACACTATGGTGGACACCTAATGGAATAACTCTATAGCCAATATGCATATTTGGCTGGTGGAGTTCAAGGCTATTTTGCATAAAGCCAGTTTTGCCTAACTCTTTGTAAAACATTTTCCCACACTCAGGTTCACTCATCTAACTGAGCCTGGGTCTTAGCCAGGTGCACTCACCTAAATGAGCCTGAGTTCAGGTTCACTCGTCTAAATGAGCCTGGGTCTAAACCTGGTGCACTCACTTAAACGAGCCTGAGTTCCTAACCATTATTCACCCTTCAAAATTTTACTTGAGAAATTGGAATGTTGGGATCCTTGATCAGCGACAATCTTCACTTGGGGTCCTTCTCTTGGTGTTCTTCAAATCCCTTTGTTCCCTGGGTGGCCATCCACAAGTGCATGTACTCAAGTTCACTCATCTAACTGAGCCTGGGTCTTAGCTAGGTGCACCCACCTAAATGAGCCTAAGCAGCCACTCAACTCCAACCTCCATCCTCTTGCCACATCCACACAGGAGATTCATTCTTAACTTAGTAGAAATTAACTTTTCATAAAACAACTTTTGCATAGCATCAATATTTCTACCAAGTTATCAATAGGATTCTAGACACAACTAGTGTAAGGGAGATAGTAGTTTCAGCATAGCAATACTATCCAACAAATACATATAAAGAAATACACTAAGTCATGCATAGAAAAATACTTGGCAACAAGAAGAATAGCAACAGCAGCTGCAACAGTGGTCGTTTCCCTCCGAAATTTCTAACACATCAAACAAGACACAAATAAACATACAAACAAAGTAACAATACAAAAATATGTTATGCATGATGTGCAATTTCTAAGGACTAGAGATGCATGCCATGCCATGAAATATTCTATGTTAATGCAAGGCAAGTATGTTTAGTAAAAAATGACTAAGGACCAAGGTCATAGGTTGGACAAAATAACTTTGCTATAAAACAACTTGAATAAGGCTGCTCCAAGTCTCAACATGTTTGATCTTGAATTTTTCAACTCCTTTGTAGTTTTCTTCATCTTCACTTAGCATTCTAAGGACTTGGTGATAATCACTAAGAAAAATAGGAAGGAAGAAAAGATAAGGAAAAAGATGTAGTTAGTCTTCCAGGCTTCCTCGTACTTTCTTCTTGGTGTGATGTCTTCATTGAAATTTTGTAAACTTGATGTTTCTTCAGACTTGATGATTTTGGTATCACCAGGGATGGTCTTGGATATAACTTAGCCACCACGAAGTCTAAGAGAAGAAGGAAGAAAAGAAAGAGAGAGAAGACTTGGAGAAATAAAGGGGGTTGGTCTTCTTGATTTTCTTCTAAGTGTTTTTGCTTATTGAAGATGCCTTCGGAGTCTGTTTTCTTCTAAGTCTTCATTGGCCTTCTAGTCTTCGTGTTGAGAATCCCAAGTGCCTAAGTGCATAGCACTTTACCAAAACACTATGTTGAAAATAATCCTAACTTAGAGAAAATAAGGAAGAAGTTTTCCTATGAGGAGTATAACTATACAATAAATATGCCATGCATGCAATGCAATTTATTTCTAAGGACAACACTTATCAAAATAAAACAACATTTTTCAGATGTTGAAATTTTTCTAAGGAAAAGTGTTGTCAAATATTTATAAAATATTTTCTAAGGAAGAAATTACTTTGTTTAAAAGACAAAAATATTTGTAAGTACTTTTTGTAACTAAAGTGGACATAATATGACTAAGTTATTTGTTATTCGAATAAATGATGAAAATCAATTTTAATCATTAAAATAACACCTAAAAAGTATTTAATCAATATTAATTACAAAAGTCATATAAAATTCTTTACAAAAATATTTTCTAACTGAGGCATAATATTGTACATATTCTAAGGTTTCTAAAACAATTTTATTTACAATTTTTGAACTTATAGTTTTAAAGTTATGACAAATTTACTCAAACTCTCAATTTGAAATTTGAACAAATAAAACTAAGTCAAATTTGAATTCTAACAGAATTAAAATATTCTACAGGTCAAGAGATTTCCAAAAATATATAATTTGCAATTTTTGGCCAAGCCAATAAAAAGTAGTGATAGATCTAATCTACGGGGACCTATCTGCAAGTGCCAAATACGATTTATCTGAAAAAGATTTCCACGCGGGCGCTGACTGTGCGCTGACTGGACGCTGACTAGGCATGACGTGGAAACTCCTGATTGGATGATACCGGTGAGCGTTAGATCTGGATCGGACGGATGAGGCGAAGGGGACTCACCGTGGCTGCGCGAGGTCGCCGGAGACGTGGAAGAACGACGGCGCTGGCGTCGGACGGTGACGATTTCGTCACTTCGGTGGCTCCCCGGTTTCGTGGATGGCGTCTCCGAGCGCGGCGCGTCACGGGGGAGAGGATGGTGGCGTCAGCTTCGTCTCGACCGTCCTGGAGGTGGCGTGGAGGATGCGGCCGAAGGTGCTTGACGCCGATGACCTCAGGTCGAAGGTGTCTTCGGGTGCGCAGAGACACAAGGAGGAGGTTGGAGGGTGTCTCGGGTTCGGATTCTTCTCCTCCTCGCCGGAATCGAAGGAACTTGGCCGCGGAAATAGCTTACTCCGGCGAGCTCAATTGGCGGCCTGGAGGCACGATTTTGGTTAGGGTTTTGGGGCAAAGAGAGGCGGCGTGGTGGGCTATATATGGTGGTGCTCGGGGACGGATTTCGTGGAGTACAAGGCTCCAATCGGGCGTATCCGTAACGAACTCCGGTCGGGGAAGTTTGAACAGAAATTGGAGATATGGGAGGGATGACAGGTGGGACCCCGTTGTCAGCGAGAGAGAAGAGAGAGGGCGGGCTCCGCGCGGTTGCTGGGCTGCTAGCGGGCTGCTGCGAGCTGCGCGCGCGCGAAGTAAGGAAATGGGCCGCAGTCCTGATTGGGTCGGGCTGGTTCTATTCTCTTTTTTTTAGCAAAACTATTTTCTGTTTTTAAACTTTAATTCAAAATTGATTTTCAAACTTAACCAAATCTTTTCAGAAAAATTCATAAAAATATGTTTTGAAAAGCTTATCAAATTTAGAACTTTTTGGTAGTATTTTTGCCCAAAAATAAAATTACATAAAAGGGAAATTATAAAAGGTACAATCAACATGTTTATGGAATAAATTCCAAAACAAACATATAAATAAATTTTAAATTCAAACCCTTATGTAATTTAAGCAACATGATGAAATGATGATGATGCATGAATGCATGAATGCAACGCTTGAATTTTCTTTTAAAAGCAAAATACATAATAGTTTTCAAAAGTTTTAAATTTTTCTGATTTTTCAAAATTTGAAAAAATTCTAGAATGTTACAGACTACCACCCTTAAAAGGAATCTCGTCCTCGAGATTCGAGAAGGCTAGCAAAAGGTTGTGACTGGTTTCGACTGGGTGGGCTACCACCCTTAAAAGAAACTTTTGTTGGTGGTCAAACCTTTAGACGGAATACTTGATTACGAACGTACCATTCACCATAGCAAGCTCATTGTAGGTTCCTTCTATCTGGATATGGTTCACATATCCTTTATCGAGAGGATTTGGCTTGACAGCTTCTTCAGTCTTCTTTTCAGGACAATCAGTGGAGTAATGTCCCTTGTTCTTGCACTTGAAACAGGTGATATGGCTGAGGTCTCTCTTAGGTTCTGGATTTGGGCGATGTTGTCCATTGTTGTGATTGTGGCCAACATGTCCATTTCCCTTGTGGCCTCCATTGGATCCTCCATTGTGATTCCCATGTTTATGACCATGGTTCCCATCATGAGCAAAGTGCTTCTTGAATGGAGGCTCAGAATGATGCTTCTTCATACCCAGCTTCCTCTTCCTGTTTCCAGCTTTCTTCATGCTATCTTCAAGTATGATGGCTTGATCTAGGAGGGCCTGATAGTTTGGAGCATACGCGACCGTCAGAGGAATCTTCAGCTCATCACTTAGTCCCTTGAGAAATTTAGCTTTCCTCTTTGCATCTGTGTCTATGTCCTCAGGAGCATAACGAGACAAGGTATAGAAGTCATCCATATACTCCTTAAGGGTCCTGTTCCCTTGCCTCAGGTTTCTAAACTCCTCTTGCTTCAAGCTCATAATGCCCGAAGAGATATGAGCATTACGAAAACCTTCCTTGAAGTTTTCCCAAGTCAAGATGTCCAGGGGGTGGGTGATTTGATAAGTTTCCCACCATTGGATTGCTGGTCCCTCCAACAAATGGGTAGTGAGCCTCACCTTCTCAGCATCAGTGCACTCACAAGTCACCAGATCTCTATCTACTGAGCGTAGCCAGTCATCCGCCACAATTGGCTCGGTTGAGGTTGAGAACTTGTTTGGCCTAAGCCTAAGGAACCTGGCAAGTCTGTCCACTTGGGGAGGTGGGGTTGGTGGTGGCGGATTGTTGTTGTTATTGTTGTTGTTGTTGGTGGTTGCTGCAATGAACTGAGTCATCATGGTCATCAATTGGGCTTGGGCGGCCATCAACTGCTGCATAGCATCATCGTTGTTGTTGTTGTTGTCACGGCGAGGAGGCATCTGTGGTTTTAGCATAGATGAGCAAAACATAGATAGATCTAGGAGAAATAATCCTACCCATACAAGCAATTAACACAAACAATCACAACCATCAAACAACTTAAACTTTTCACTTGTCTTGTTCGAAAATAACAACAAAGGGAACTAGGTATTGTCCTACCACATGTTGGTAGATCCAAAACTAAAATTTTGAAATTTCTAACGCGTGAAGTGAAATGGTAGTCTCTCTAACTATCCTAGTCCTCAATCATGGCAACTTCATCTTCATCTTGAGTGCGTCGAATTCCTCCTCTATTTCCTTGAGTTCATCAAGGTACTTCTGGGTGTTGTGAAGTCTAAATCGAAGTCTTCCTTCAAGGCGCTCGATAGCTTCCCGTGCTGCACTTCTTGCTGAATCAAAGAATGATGTGTGAAGTATTGGGTTGGTGAACATGAGGTAGTCCTTGGTCTTGTGGTCATCTTCTTTGCTGTTGTATATATGGAGTTGCACCCACCAATACTCTTTCTAAGTACTTTTTGTAACTAAAGTGGTCATAATATGACTAAGTCATTGGTTATTCGAATAAATGATGAAAATCAATTTTAATCATTAAAATAACACCTAAAAAGTATTTAATCAATATTAATGACAAAAGTCATATAAAATTCTTTACAAAAATATTTTCTAACAGAGGCATAATATTGTACATATTCTAAGGTTTCTAAAACAATTTTATTTACAATTTTTGAACTTATAGTTTTAAAGTTATGACAAATTTACTCAAACTCTCAATTTGAAATTTGAAAAAATAAAACTAAGTCAAATTTGAATTCTAACAGAATTAAAATATTCTACAGGTCAAGAGATTTCCAAAAATATAAAATTTGCAATTTTTGGCCAAGCCAATAAAAAGTAGTGATAGATCTAATCTACGGGGACCTATCTGCAAAAGTGCCAAATACGATTTATCTGAAAAAGATTTCCACGCGGGCGCTGACTGTGCGCTGACTGGACGCTGACTAGGCATGACGTGGCAACTCCTGATTGGATGATACCGGTGAGGTTATAGGATCTAATCCTGAGCGTTAGATCTGGATCGGACGGATGATGTCGGAGAGTGATTCCCAGGAGACAGGGGTGGTCACACTCTGAAGAGTAGTTCGAAGAGGGGACTCAACACGTTGGTCAAACAACCCTCAACCGGCACGGCGACGGTGCTCGTCGAGCCGTAGGAGGGACAACACGGCAGAGAGGAACGCGGCCCGTACCCAGGTTCACGGCCCTCGGGAGGAGGTAACACCGCTACTCGTGCTTGTCTGTATTGCGCTGCAGAGGGTATAGTACAAAGAGCTTGCCGAGGACTCTCTTACGGCAGCGGGGAGCGCAAGGAGGGAAAGCTAAGGTCTTCTTCCTCCTCGAGCGCGCTAGGCTATGCTATGGTGAATGCGGAGCCTTCGATTGGGGCTCCTTTTCTACGGAGGTGCTCCCTCTCCTTTTATAGCCGCCCCGAGCCTCATCCCTGCGTCCTGCGCAGCGGATGGGTTCCCACATGGCGGCGAGACAGAGGGGCGGGGCGCACCGCAGCCGGGCTGTCTATGGACTCGGTCCATTGTTGCAAAGCCTGCCCTTGTGGCGGGATGACCACCGTCCGCGCAGGACGGCCAGCTGGTGTCGCAGAGATCGTGGGGGCGCCCACGGTGACGTCGTCCTTGGAGCGTAGCGCCGGCCATCCGCTTTATCACCAAAGGGGAAAGCTTGGTAGTCCGGCGCGGGGGACACAGCTTTGTTGACTCCTTTAATCACCAGAATGGCAACTACGGCGCCGTCGTCACCGCGCGCAGACGTGCGCGTCACTCTGCGGCCGCGGCAGAGGCCATGTGCGCTCTGTGGCGGTTGCTTCTCAGCGAAGCCTCTCTACAGGGCCAGGGCGGCCTTGTAGAGAGATTCGTGTTGACTCCTCTCCAGAGGAGAGTGCCTTGTAGAGGGGCAGGCGCGGGGGGAAGCCTCTTCAGGCCTCCGCTGCCTCTTCAGGCCCTCTCGAGGGCTTTTCCCCCCGAGAGGTTCTCCAAGCGGTAGGCTTGGTCCTTAGTCATTTTTTGATACTGCTGCGTGCGAGGGCTGTGGAGAGTGGGCCCTGCACACCCTGGATTCCACTGGGCCGACAGTTGCCCCCGGGCCCGCGATGGGCACGGCGAAGCCCACCAGGCTCAGTCGAAACGTCGTGGTCCCAAAGTGTCCGGCCGGCCCAAGACACGCGTCGATCGGTGGCGGTTTTGCGGCAACTCGGTTTCTCCGGCAGGACGTGCGTCGTGGGGGGTCCCACCACGTCTTGGTAACTGCCCAGATGGGGCATAAAGCCTGTGCGCCGGTCCGAGCAGCAGTTACTACTCATTTCTGCGCACCCGACCTTCGCTCTCGCCTTCCTAGTTTCCTTTCGCCGGCGAACTCCTTCTTCTTCCTCGGTCTCTCGCGCTTTTCCCCTCCTCCCGACGATGGGTCCAGCGAAGGGCAAGGCGGCGATGGCGACTCTCCGCGCGGATGCGCAGGGGGAAGAGGTGCTCGGCCCCGCCCTGATTAGGGAGCGGGTTATTGAAGCGGCGCTGGATAAGATTCGGCATCTGGTCGCCGGGAAGAACAACGAGCACGACACCAGTGCTCTCCGGGCCGCCAAGCTCGGCCAGCTCCCGAAGGGGTTCTTCCCCATTTTCCTCCGCACCATCTACGCCGGGTTGGTGCCTCCCTATTCGCCCTTCCTGGAGGCGATTCTCGAGTTCTACCAGATCCACCTCCTCCATCTCCACCCCAATTCTGTCTTGATTCTCTCCATCTTCGCCTATCTGTGCGAGGCCTACTTGGGGGTGCAGCCGTCGGAGGCCCTCTTCCGAAGCTTCTAGCGCTCCGGCACTCTACAAGCGGCGAGCAGACGGGGTGCGTCTCCTTCCGCATCGTGGACGGCATGGGGGACGTCTACATTCCCATGTCGTGGAACGACGAGAAGCCCGTCACGGCGGTGGTGAAGAAGGTGGACGATTTCTGGCAGAAGTGGCTCCTCATCGGCGTCAAGTCGCAGAGCTCCTTCGTCGACGTCCCGGAGGCGCCGCCTGTGAAGAACACCCACTGGGGCAAGCAGGTCCTCCAGGGCCCGCAGATCGCCGACCTGGTGGGCCGCATGAAGCTTCTGCGGGACAACGGCCTAACTGGTCAGATGATCGCGGAGGACTTCGTGAAGCGCCGCATCGCTCCACTTCAGGCGCACAAGAAGCCGATGTGGATGTACTCGGGCCTCATGGACCCGATGCGGCTGCACTGCTGCGACCACCGCCCCGAAGTCGTCTCCACCATCGTGGGCTTCCTCTTCATCAATCCCGACGTGCCTGTGGCGGTCGCTGCGGTGCTGAGGCCTCTCCACCAGCTAAACTTGGCCCCACGCCTGGCGATTCTGGAGCAGATGCCCACGTTCACCCCGCTGGGCCTGGCGGGGGAAGAGGAGGAGGACGAGGTGGCCCTGCCCGTGGCGAGGGGGCCAGAAACCGCCTCCTCCGGAGGAGGGGCGCTGGGCGCCCTGAGGAGCAGGCGGAGAAGGAGCCTACTCCGCCTCGCGCTGCCACCCCTCCAGTGCAGCAGGAGGCCGTGGCAGGCTCAGCCCCGACCCAGAGCCCGCCGAGGGCCGACGAGACGGAGGGGGAGAACCTTCCTCCGCCCCCGCCAAGCACTGCAACGGAGGCGGAGACTGCGGCTACGGGGCAGGCCTCTCCTGCCCCTGAATCTCATGATGAGGCGCCGCTTGAGGGGGGAGACACCGGCGCGCGGAGCGCGGGCGTGGAAGTGGAGAAGCCGCCGCCAAGCCCCCAGGCTCGCGATGCTGCAGGGCTCTCTGCAGAGGCTTCCTCTTCCAAGCTGGACGCAGGCGCAGGGACCTCCGCGCCACGCGGGGCTTCACAAGCCCTTGTCCTGAGCGGCTGGGATTGGAACAGGGGACGCCGTGGCGTCGCCTTCCGCCTGGTCCGGGAGTCCCTGGACGGACTGGAGGCCCACCTCGCCCTCGAGGATGCGGAGCTTGCTCGGCGGCAGGACGAGCTTGCGGAGGCTTGGGCCTCCTTCCGCGCGGTTGTGGAGGATCTCCGGCGGAGCGACCTGGCTCTGCAGGCGGAGCGCGAGGAGGCTCGGCGCTTCGCCGAGGAGGTCCGCGAGGGCGCCGCGCGCGAAGTTGAGGAGCTCTTGCAGCCCCTGAAGGCCGAGCGCCAGGCAGCGGCGGAAGACTTGGCCGCGGCCAGGGCGGAGCGGGAGGCCGTGGAGCTCTCGCTGGCAGACAAGCACCTCGAGCTTGTCCAGCTCGAGGCCAAGATCCTTGCCGACTCCGAAGTCGTGCGGACTTCTCTGGAGGCGGTCCGCGCGTCCTTGGATGCCAGGGGGCAATGGCTGACCAAGCGGGAGATCGATGTGAGCCGGCGCGACGAGCAGCTGCTGTAGGCGGAGCAGGAGCTGTCGGTGCAGCGCGCCGACCTCGAGGCCCGGGAAGGGAACCTGGCCGAGGCACTCGGCAAACATGAGCGCGAAGTGGCTACCCACAAGAAGCACGTGGAGCGCTTCAACGCGAGGTTTGCCGAGCGGAAGGAGGAGGCGGAGAAAGAGTTCTAGGACCGGGAGAGGGAGTACCACGCCGCCGTCTCTCGAGACTACAACGAGCGGTTCAGGAAGCAGGAGAACCGCTTCAAGAAGAGGCGCGCCAAGGACAACGCCCGGATCCGCGAGCTGAAAGAGATGAACGCCAACCTAAACTTCCGGTTGAGGCGTGAGGCGGACCGTCGCCGCGTTGCTGAAGGGGCTCGCGAGCGCGTGTCTCAGGACCTCGCCTCCCTCATGGCGGATATGGAGGAGATGAACCAGCAGGTGGGCCTGCCGTGGAAAAGGCGGTGGAGGCTGTCAAGAGAGCGCTCAGGCGGCGCGGGTGCTCTCGCAGCAGCGGGAGCGCATGTTCCAGTCCTTAGTGGCTCGGGGCAACGAGCTCGCCGCGAAGCTGGGAGCGCAGGCGCCGCCCGTCCTTGTTCAGGGCAACGCCGACGCCGCCGCGTACCTCGTCTACTTCGAGCAGCTCTTCACGGCGCTCGAGGGCCCTGCCGCGGAACTCCGTGACGTCGTCGAGGAGGAATGCCGACAGCTCCTGGCGGTGGCGGTCGACCGCATCTTCACCAACCTCCAGCACCTCCAGCCCGGCTTCGACTACTCGATAGTGACCGAGCCTCTCGAGGGAGAGGAGGGGTGGAAGATCTCCAGCTCGGTCCGCGACCAAGTCGACGACTTCTGCAGCCGCTTCAAGCGGGCCGAGGCGGAGGAGGATGACGGCGAGGAGGCTGGCTCCGAGGGCGAGCCTGGAGAAGAAGGGTCTGGGGAGGACATGTTTGCCGAGTGCCTCGGCCAGGTTCCCTTCCCGGGCCTCGAGGTCGGCGCGCTGCACAAGAAGCACGTGGAGCGCTTCAACGCGAGGTTTGCCGAGCGGAAGGAGGAGGCGGAGAAAGAGTTCCAGGACCGGGAGAGGGAGTACCGCGCCGCCGTCTCTCGAGACTACAACGAGCGGTTCACGAAGCAGGAGAACCGCTTGAAGAAGAGGGGCGCCGAGGACAACGCCCGGATCCGCGAGCTGGAAGAGATGAACGCCAACCTAAACTTCCGGTTGAGGCGTGAGGCGGACCGTCGCCGCGTTGCTGAAGGGGCTCGCGAGCGCGTGTCTCAGGACCTCGCCTCCCTCATGGCGGATATGGAGGAGATGAACCAGCAGGTGGGCCCTGCCGTGGAAAAGGCGGTGGAGGCTGTCGAGAGAGCTCAGGCGGCGCGGGTGCTCTCGCAGCAGCGGGAGCGCATGTTCCAGTCCTTAGTGGGTCGGGGCAACGAGCTCGCCGCGAAGCTGGGAGCGGAGGCGCCACCCGTCCCCGTTCAGGGCAACGCCGACGCCGCCGCGTACCTCATCTACTTCGAGCAGCTCTTCACGGCGCTCGAGGGCCCTGCCACGGAACTCCGCGACGTCGTCGAGGAGGAATGCCGGCAGCTCCTGGCGGTGGCGGTCGACCGCATCTTCACCAACCTCCAGCACCTCCAGCCCGGCTTCGACTACTCGACGGTGATCGAGCCTCTCGAGGGAGAGGAGGGGTGGAAGATCTCCAGCTCGGTCCGCGACCAAGTCGACGACTTCTGCAGCCGCTTCAAGCGGGCCGAGGCGGAGGAGGATGACGGCGAGGAGGCTGGCTCTGAGGGCGAGCCTGGAGAACAAGGGTCTGGGGAGGACAACGACGAGGCTTCCGCCTGACCTTCCCCTGAAATGTCATGCGCTTGTAGCACTATAGTGATATTTGGCTTAGAGACTGATGCTCCAAAATCTGTAATATATTTTTAAGCATATGATACTAAGTTTGTGTGCGTGCCCCTCGAAGGCCTTTTTGCTTCAATTCCATGCCTTTTTTCGCTCTACGTCGCTAGGACCCTTCTCCTTGCGCTATGACTCCGCCGCTGCGGTATGCCCGAGCAATGACTCGGCAAGGCCGGGGGGAGTTTAAGGCTTAGAGAGGTAAGAGCCCTCGAGGCGCGATGCTCAAGGGCCCCCCTTTGACGTGCAAGCAGTCCATGGAGTGCGAGGGAAAAAGGACGCTCGAGGGACGAGGAGTGCTCGTGAGAGAGATGAAGAGATTCTCCTGGCGTGAGCGGTGAACTTAGGTTCGCGAGACTTTTGCTCTGCGTAGGCCTCCCTTGGCGATGCATTCTCCTCCAGGGGCCGAATTTTTCCTCCACGAGCTTGGAGGGACTCTTGTTCCCTGCGGATGTTAGAGAGGCGAACCCAAACGCTAGAGCATGGTAGTAAAGACTCATGTGCGCTTGTAGGTTTCCTCATGTGTATCTCGCGAGGAGAGTAAGTACCAAGGTCCTTTGGAGAGGTGGCGTGTTTTTGGGAGCATGCCCTTTAGCCACAGCTCGGATCCTTTGGGTTTTGCAGTGTTGCTGGGGTGCTCTTGAGGCACAGGCACCGTACTCAGCCCCCGCTCGCGAGGTGCGCATGGGAAAAATATAAGCGCACATGAAAAAGTAAATGACGAAAGAAAACTTGCCATTGAAATATTACACAGCGGCGCCTCAGCGCATAGTTCACTTGGGAACGAAATGGCGCCTTAGCGCATAGTTCACTTAGGAACGAAATGGTTCATTACACTTGGGTTTGCCAAGCTAATGTTCCTTCCATGTGGAGGCATGGGGACCACCCATTAGTGGCTGAGACTCTCTGCGGCCTGCGGTGGCTCATTAGCAGGAGAGCTCGGAGGGTTGACCCTCGGGAGGAGCTTTGTGAAGCTTGGAGGTGAAGCCGTGAGCTTCCCTCTAGAGACAAAAAATGCCTGACGTGACAATGATCATGGGTAGAACTTGCGTAGATGCGCGATGTTGGGGGGATCATAACCCGGTAGGCCTACCGACCTAGAAGACAAGCCGGCCTGGTAAGAACCTGGGCCGGGTCAAGCATGAAGATATGGGCCGGGTCTCACGTGAGCCGGTACGCCACGTGTGTCTTGGCCCGCACGTCAAGAAGGATCTAGAAGATTAGATACCCGGTGCAAGACAGAGTCCTGATAAGGAAGGCGAAGGCTTAAAGGACTTAGAGTAGAGTCCGGGTACGATTGTAACCCGGATCCCGCTTGTACGCCCAGCGAGACCCACCGCCTTTATAAGGGGGTCTCCTGGTTCCTAGAAGGTTAAGCTTTATCAGATCGCAAGTACCCTCATTGTAATCTCGAGACCCGGAAGCTAAGGCGCCGAGTCCTCGAAACCCATATCAATAAAGCAGTAGCAGGAAGTAGGTCTTTACCTCAAGAAGAGGGGCCGAACCTGGGTAAACCCTTGTTTCCCCACGCCATGCTAGACAAGCTCCCGATGTCAGAAGTCGCTATGTCCCCATACTAAAGTTTCCATCCGGAAACATCTGCCGTGACAATCCCACGACAGTTGGCGCCCACCGTGGGGCCTGCGGCCAAGAACATCATGATTTGCGGAGAAGCGCGGCGCGGTATGGAAAACCTAGCTATCGGCCAGATCTACACGCTTCCAGGAGGGGAGCGGATCGTGGACGACTTTGGTTGGAAGGAAGAAGCAGACTAGCTGGAAACCGGGTCTATGATCATCTTTGGTCAGATCAACGTTTTCGTCGGCGTGATCCAGACCACAGGAGCCGGCTCAGATCAGTATGAGCCGGAGTACGAGTCAGAGTCCGGGTCAGCTACCATGGCTCAGACGGACGGAGAGGAATCTGTTGGATCGCCAGAGTGCGAAGTCATGTCTATCGAGGAAGAGGCGGCAATTCAAGCATTACAGGATTCCGTCGAAACACCAGCGAACGTGTCAGATCTGGACACAGATACCGAGTCAATTCTGCCGCTATTTGAGGATCGTTGGGGGTTTGGACTTGAAGAGGAAGATCATCCGGTGTCTCCAGGACCCGCGCGACACATGACGGTTCACGTGGTAACAGCGGCTCAGCAGACCGACGGGATGGAAGCATCCGTAAGTGACGAGACAAGCGCAGAAAGAACCGCCCGACAGGACCGAGAAATTTGGGAGCGGACCAACCTTGGCATGCCGCCAGCAGCATACCCTCCGCCCAACCCCAGTACTGGGCCGGTTTTACCGACTCTCAGCGCAGTAGTGCCGGTGCACACCCCAGCACCCGGGATGGCATTCACAAACCCGATTATGACGGCGGCGAACGATCAGACGAGAGCCGGCGCGTCAGGGAACCCGGCGCAGAACTTGGGGGAAGTAACAAACACCAACTCAGCCATGCAAAGGGAGCTAGAAGATCTAAGGCGAGCCATGGCCAGGGTGAACCAAGAGCGCGCGAATGAAGCCCGGCGCGTAGCGGAAAAGGAACGATCTTTGGCCCAGCAGGAGCAGAGGCTACAAGACGAAAGGAACGCCCTCCAGAGGAGAAGGGACGAGTTAACCGTGGTGCAGAGCAGAAGGCGCGGGAGCCGGCTACCTTTGCCGACTGGAGTCAACACCATAGTACCTCAAGTCCTGGAGTACCAGACGACGCCAGCCAATGCGCCCATTGCGGCGGCTAACCCGGTGATGGGAGCCGGCGCGCCGCAGGCCGAGTTACGAGGAGCGGGAAGTCCGGCGGGAGGAGCCAGAGCTGGAGAAGCAGCCACAGAACAA
Source organism: Poa annua (assembly GCA_026929855.1). Classification (NCBI taxonomy): domain Eukaryota; kingdom Viridiplantae; phylum Streptophyta; class Magnoliopsida; order Poales; family Poaceae; genus Poa; species Poa annua. The sequence goes on along the minus strand of CM049439.1, from coordinate 21,400,624 downwards.
CTACCTCCGCCACCCCCCAGGTTCACTACTCCCCCGGGTCATTACAATAATCCGGTTGATAATGTTTTTGCAGCTGCACATACCCTACAGCAGACCCCGTTCGACAACTCACCGGCCGGCATCGAGGCCCGGAGGGCCGTTGATTTGTTACGCACCGCAGTGGTCCAACAGAACAATAATCCGCGCGGATCGCAAGCATTCAATTCAGAGCCACAAAGGAGTCGTACCAGAAGCCGGCATGGAGAGCCGGCAGCAGCAAGATCCATCCAGAACTGGCTTGGGCCGGTAAACCAGCAAGTCCGGCAACAAAATCAACAAGTAATTCAGCAACCACAGCCGGCTGTGTCCGCAGCACAGTCAATAGTCAATAGCTCAAGGGCAAGACGCGCAGCCGCGGCGGTAGCACCACTCGCAGCCGGAGCCGGAGCGGCCGGAGCAGCTGGAGCACCAGGAGTCGGAGTAGTGACCCCCGCCAGACCCGCTGCATCTTCGCCTGCACTGGGTCACGCAGGGGGCTCGTCTTCAAACTTGACAGGACCAAAGTGTCTGTCAGATGCTATCAGAGCAGAGCCGTTTCCAGAAAAATTCAAAGAGCCGACCAAAGTATGCAATTATGAGCCGAGCATGAACCCAGAGACATGGTTGAGCAGTTATGGCATGGCCATGGACATGAAGAATGCATCACCGAATCTGTGCGCGCGTTACATGTATCTTATGTTAGCAGAAGGAGCACCCAAAATTTGGCTAGACCGACTTCCACCGCGCAGTATCAATTCGTGGGAGGAGCTAAAGGCGGCGTTCATCAAGAACTTCGCTGGAACTTGCAAGAAGCAGTACACCGAGGCGGATCTGGATCGATGTGTCATGAGAAAAACTGAGTCAGCCAGACAATGGATGGGCCGGGTTACAGAAATCTTACAATCATCCCCCAACATCTCGGCACACACAGCTATATCGTACATGGAGAAAAACTGCGGCTTTGAGCCGCTGACGCACAAGCTCGGACGTATGAGGGAAGACCCGGCCTGCAGGGATATCTCAATAGGAGAGGTGGTAACAACGGCAAACAAGTATGCAGCCACGGATAAAAAGCTGGGTGAGACAGAGGAACAACAGAGGAATAACCGGGTCAGTGGAGGCCGTAACCCGAACCCAAGTCAGAACAATGGCAATCAGAACGGGAATAACAAGCGTCCTTATGAGGGCGGAAATTCAGAGTTCGTAGGCACAACCCAGACGACGGGTTACAGGGGGCCAAGACCCGGTGGTAACTTTAGAGGAGGACCTCCGAGAAATTCGAACTTCAGTGAGATGTACAGCATGCCGTGTCCAAAACACAGCAAGAATGGGAGACCATCAAATCACTCGCTAGCTCAATGTGCCGACATCAGAGCCTGGATGAGAAATGAGCAGGAGAGCCAGAGGAGTCAGGGAACTTCGGAGGTAGCGGCAACTTCAATGGAAACAACGAAAACTCGATGGGACCCGGACAGGGGGCTGGGTCTAACGGACTGCCAAACAATAACGCCGGGTCTAGTCAGCAACAGAATCAAGTCACAACCGGGTATCAGCAGAACCCGAAGGAGCTTCATAGTCAAGGCCAGTACCATGTCTTCACCACAAGCACGTCCAGGAGGGACAGGAAGTTAAAAGCAAGAGCCATCAATGCAGTAGCATCAGCCGTTCCAAGATTCTTGAAGTGGTCAGAACAAACTATAACTTGGAGTAGAGAAGATCACCCGCCAGCAGTGGAGCATCCGGGTCTCTTGGCTCTTGTCGTTGCACCACAGGTGGACGGGTTCTCCTTGATTAAAGTCTTGATGGATGGAGGCAGCAGCATCAATATCCTATATCTCGACACATTCAGAAGGATGGGTTTAACCCAAGACCGCCTTACCCCAACATCGACAATCTTCCATGGCATAGTTCCAGGGAAGTCGGCACATCCCATTGGCCAGATCAGCCTAGAGGTGGCATTCGGAGTGAGCAAGGAGCAATTCAGGTCGGAGTTCCTGACGTTTGAGGTTGTTGATTTAAAAAGTCCGTATCATGCTCTGTTCGGGAGGCCGGCTTACGCCAAGTTCATGGCTCGGCCCTGTTATGTGTACCTCAAACTGAAGATGCCAGGACCCCAGGGAATAATCACAGTGGAAGGAAGCAAGACTATGGCTGCAGAGTGTGACAACGGGGATGCTATCATGGCAGAGCAGGCTTGCTCAGAGGAAGAGCTCAAGTACTACAAGTCTCAAGTAGACCCGACAGATAAGCGCGTGCTAGAAAAGCCGGCTCACGTGGAAGAGAAGAAAAAATTCAAGTCGGCTCAAGATACAAAGATGGTTGATTTCGAAGAAGGGGACTCTTCCAAGCAGTTCTCGGTGGGGGCCCACATGGACCCGAAATAGGAAAGCGAGCTCATCAAGTTCATCCGTGAGAATCAAGATATCTTCGCATGGTCTCCTTCTGACATGCCGGGTGTACCGAGTGAACTTGCTGAGCACAGCTTACATGTTGATCCAAAGGCAAAGCCGGTAAAGCAAGGACTACGTCGTCTCAACGCAGAGAGGAAAAAGATCGTCGGAGAAGAGATAGCTCGTCTACTCGCAGCCGGGTTTATCATGGAGGTCTACCATCCTAAGTGGCTGGCTAACCCGGTCCTAGTTCTGAAGAAGAACGGAGAGTGGCGCATGTGCATTGACTACACCAGTTTGAACAAGGTCTGCCCGAAAGACCCCTTTGCATTGCCTCGTATAGATCAGATCATCGATGCCACAGCCGGCAGCGAGTTGTTGTGTTTCCTGGATGCATATTCCGGGTATCATCAGATCAAGCTCAATGTCGACGACCAGGAGAAGACATCGTTCATCACCCCTTTCGGTGCTTTCTGTTACAAAATCATGACTTTTGGTCTCAAGAATGCAGGTGCCACTTATCAAAGGTGCATCCAGAATTGTTTCCAGAATCAAATTGGTCGCAACGTACACGCTTATGTCGACGATGTCGTAATCAAGTCACAGAAAGCCGGGTCACTCCTGGACGACCTAAAAGAGACCTTCGCCAACCTGCGCAAGTATCAGATGAAGTTAAACCCGACCAAGTGCATGTTCGGAGTTCCGGCTGGCATGTTGCTGGGTTTCATAGTCTCAGAGAGAGGGATAGAAGCTAACCCGGCCAAAATTAAGGCCATCATGAACCTTAAGAAGCCGGAGTGTGTCAATGACGTCCAGAAGCTGACAGGTTGTGTCACAGCCCTGAGCCGGTTCATTGCAAGGATGGGAGAGAAAGCCCTTCCGCTGTATAAGCTGTTGAAGAAGTCAGACAAGTTTGTTTGGGGCCAGGAAGCAGATGACGCCTTTGAAGACCTAAAGAAGACATTGTCCACAGCTCCAGTGCTAGCGGCTCCCACGAGCAAGGAGCCGATGTTGTTGTACGTCTCTGCAAATTCCAGAGCCGTCAGTGCCGTGATCGTGGTGGAGCGAAGGGAAGAAGGAAAGGAGTACCCAATTCAAAGGCCGGTCTACTATGTTAGCGAAGCTCTCACAGAATCCAAACAGAGGTACCCGCAGTGGCAGAAATTGGTCTACGGCGTGTTTATGGCACGCTGGAAGATGCCACACTATTTTCAGGAACACCTCATCACCGTGGTGAGTTCTGCTCCTTTGGCAGAAATCATCAGAAACAGAGAAGCTACAGGCAGGATCGCAAAGTGGGCAATTGAGATGGGGCCTTATCATATCAACTACGAGCCAAGGACAGCAATCAAGTCACAAGCCTTGGTGGACTTCGTGAATGACTGGACCGAGTTTGACCCCCTACCACCGGCTCCAAGCGCCAAACATTGGATTATGCACTTCGACGGGTCAAAGCAGTTGGAAGGATCGGGAGCCGGCGTCGTTCTAACTTCGCCAAAAGGAGACAAGCTGAGTTACGTCCTGCAGATATATTTCGAACCATGCACCAATAACGTCGCAGAGTATGAGGCCTTGTTACACGGTCTGAAAGTCGCCAGAGAGATGAACATCAAAAGAATCATGTGCTATGGAGACTCCGACCTAGTCGCTCAGCAAGTTTCAGGAACCTGGGATAGAAAAGATGCCAATATGGCAGCATACAGGAGAGAAGTAGACCGTGTTGCCGACTTCTTCTCCGGCTACCAAGTTGAGCACATCGACAGACGAAAGAACGAGGCAGCCGATGCCTTATCAAGACTCGGCTCTAGTAGAGAGCCGGTACCTCCAAACATTTTCCTCGCCGAGTTACATCACCCCTTAGTCAAGCTTCCAACAGAAGAAGAGTTAGCAAACCCTGATGACCCGGAATCACAGTTAGTCGCGGCCGTGCATCAAACTCCGTCATGGACAGAGCCGTATCTGGCTTACCTACAGAGAGAAGAGCTACCACAAGATGAAGTACTGGCACGACAGATTGTTCGCCGGGCTAAGGGATACGTCATCATCAACGGGGAGTTACACAAGAGGAGCATGTCTGGAGTATTCTTACGTTGTGTCTCACCAGAGGAAGGCCGGAAAATTCTCCAGGAGATTCACGCAGGGGACTGCGGACATCATGCGTCTACAAGATCAATGGTCGCCAAAGCATACAGGCATGGATTCTTTTGGTTGACGGCTTTGGCTGACGCAGAAAATATAGCCCGGGTTTGCGATGGATGCCAGCGATATGCAAGGCAGATTCTTGTTCCGGCTCAAGACTTGAAGACCATCCCAATAACATGGCCCTTTGCAGTTTGGGGCATGAATATGGTAGGACCTTTCCAGACTTCACCCAATAAGAAGACTCACCTCCTGGTCGCAGTGGATAAGTTCACAAAGTGGGTGGAAGTTCAAGCCGTCAACAGCTGTACAGCAGCAACGGCAGTCAAGTTCTTGAAGAAGATCATATATCGTTTTGGATACCCTCATAGCATCATCACCGATAACGGGACAAACTTCTCACTTGGAGAGATGCAGATATTTTGCAAAGAGAACGGCATCCGGCTTGACCTTGCTTCAGTCTCGCACCCTCAGTCGAACGGCCAAGTAGAGAGGACAAATCAGGAGCTGTTAAGAGGTATCAAACCAAGACTCCGGGTTCCATTAATCAGAGCCGCCGGGTGCTGGGAAGAAGAGCTGCCATCAGTTGTCTGGAGCATAAACACAACCCCGAACAGATCAACAGACTTCACTCCCTTCTTCATGATCTACGGGGCAGAAGCCGTGTTACCCAGCGACATCATCCATGATTCTCCAAGAGTTGCAAACTACGTCGAAACTGAGAACGAGCAAGCCCGGCAAAATTCGGTAGACATGCTAGAGGAAGCAAGAGAGCTCGCCCTGGAAAGATCAGCCATATACCAGCAAGACCTCAGGCGATATCATAGCCGCCGGGTCAGATCGAGGACTTTCCAGGAAGGAGACTTAGTCCTAAGACTAGCTCAGAACAAGACCGGCTTCAACAAGTTGACTCCCCCATGGGAAGGTCCCTTCGTGGTAAGCCGGAACTTGCACAACGGGTCCTACTACTTGGTGGATGCTAGAGAGCAAGCCACAACAACAGGAAACAATACAGACCATACAAGGAATCCGTTGACAGAGAACGACAGGCCTTGGAATATAGCAGAGCTTAGACCATACTACACTTAGGTTTTGTGAGCCCCCGGATGAGACGGGCTCCACCTTTTTGTATCTTTTTAGTTTAAAACCGGCAGGTTTCAGACGCGCTCTTTTCCTTACCAGGGTACCTAAGGGGACTGGGAGGTTTTTAATGAGGCGGCTTGCTAGCTATGTACATATTATATGATTAATGAAATAAGGAAGGCACCTCTAAAAAGAAAAGAGTATTGTGTTTTCAGTTCCTTATTTTTCATGTGATCAGGGTCTTGGGGGCTTACCAACTAAGAAAGTTGTAAGTTGCAAACTCATGACCAGGCAGAGAAGCCATAATTATTCTTGGTTCCTTGCCTGCTAGCTTGATGTTATTCTCATACATGACCAGATGTTAAAATACCGGCTTTCAATCTGACTATGAGGCCCATGGGGACTTAGTAGACCCTGATTGCTCCGGGTTTTCAGACACAGAAGTCACGAGAAAACCGGCTTTGCAGAAAGCTAAAGCAACCAAAAGGGTGATCGAAACCGAAAAAGCAAGACTTTTATACAGACAGACTATATTACAGCATCAGCGCACGAAGGCGCGTCAAAAGGTAAAGCAAGTATTCAGCTCTAACCCATTACAGGCCAAGAAGACCAATTTAATGTTTCAGGAATTCAAGACAGGCCAAAAGTTTGTGAGCCGGTACAAGCGTCGGCATTCGGAACATCCGGACGATCTATTGGTGTGGAGGAGCCGATGCAGATCCTTGCCCAGGGTCCTTCGTACCCCTTGTAGTTTTGCCTCGTGGCTTCTGCAAAACGACCGAAGCCAAGGCCTCAAAGCCGTCAAGATCGGAAGGGCGAGAAGGAGCTGGAACATCAGGAGTTGAGCTTGAGGGGTTCGCACTTGTCGTGAAGGGCGTGAAAAGTTGCGGCGCCTCCTCCACCGGCTTCCATAGACTCACCGGCTCCGGCGGGACTTCCTTGATGGCATGGTTACCTTCGTCATATGCAGCTTGGAATTCGTCCAGTGCCAGCCCATCAGAAATTTGACAGGCCGGACGCCGAACCGACTTCACAAGCTTTCCATATATCTTCGCCGTCTCGGTGCCGTCGGGTTGAAACTCGGGGAAGCCCTTGGTGAGCTTGACCGGGTCAAGGTTTGGATAGTACGCCTCGGCCAGCGCAAGCGCGCGGATAGCGCCCTTGCGACAGGAAGACGCCTTCCATCGTTCCATAAGCGCAGGCACCACAGAGGTGGCGGCGAGAAAATTCGGGAGACCCGGTGGACATTCCCCAGAGGAAGAAGACATCTTGATCATTTCGGCACAGCCGAAGTAAAGCCGTCGGGTGACGCCATATATGGCTTGAATTTTGTCAAGTGTCCCCTTTATAGTCACCCCTTGAGCCGGACCTGACAGGAGGCGGACGAAGGGTAAGAACACCTGAGAAGACAAAGAAATGGAGGAAAGTAAAGGGAAGGAGAAGACTCACCGAAGACAGCAACAGCTAAGTTATGGACGAGCTTCTTTATCTTCTCCAGCTCGGAGACCACTTTTTGCAGCTCAAGAGCTTTCACTTGTATGGCGAGCTCCTGTTCATGGACCTTCTTCCGCAAGGTCTCGTTGTCAGCTTGAAGCCGACTTAGTGTTTCCTCCTGCATCTTCAGCTGCCCCTCCGCCTTTTCGCGGAGGCCGGTTTCCCGCGCAAGTTGATGGCGTGTTTCGCTGTTGCTCTCGGCGTTCGCCTTCGAAAATTCCTGCAGAGGGAACAAACATTTAGCGAGACAGTGACAAAAAGATCAAGAAGCGGGTTATAAAGCTAAGTCAGTATCTCAAAGAAGACCCGGAGCGTAGCAGGCTACTGTTCCGACTCTTGGGGACTACTCATTACTAAAGTTTCACTAGCAAGAAAGACCTGGAGCGTAGCAGGCTACTGTTCCGACTCTTGGGGACTACTTGTGGGGACCCCGGACTAGCTGTCCGAAATACCCTTGTGCCTACAACATCAGCGATCCCGTGATCAGTCTGTCGCTGAGCACAATCGAACTGGTATCAAAAGAACATCCATAATTACCGAATGAATTACTTACTTGATTGAAGCCATAATCTTTAATAAGTTATTGCAGCGGAAAAACACCAATCAACGTGGGGCCCGAGTCATTTGCCAAGACACCTACAGGCAGCTGACTGGGAAGACGGCCTAGTTCGCACAGACGTCATCGGTCTCTCGGTCTTCATCTTGCTTCTTCTTGAACTCTGGACATGGGAATATCCAGGGACACAGCCATGAGTACATTTACGTACTCGCAAACTACCCCAACATGGGCATGCTCTATTCTTTTATTTGTTTAAATAAAACTTTGTTTGCCTTGAAAAACTCTATATCTTTATTGAAAAAGGAAAGAAGGTCTTCAGAACTTTTCCCATAAATCTGCCTTTGTAAGGAGTCTCTTTAAAACTTTTTCCCAAAAGGGGCATCTTTGTTGATAAAGGTAAGAAGTCTCTTTAATAAACATTTTATCGAAAAATCACCATTTTATCTGTTTCTCCAAAACTCCTCCTTTTCCTGACCATAAACCGTCATGATACATATTCTCCAACAACCTCATACTGATCCGTTGGTATAGGTGTATGGAACATTCTCCACTTCATTTTCTTTTTAAAACTCAAATCTTTTCCAAAACTTGCACATGGTCAAAGTAGGGCCTCTCAACTGTCCATATCCGAGGACTCGGCTATTCGAATAGTTTTAAACCCTCTGCAGAGGTAGCACGCTTTTCCCACACCCATCCGATAACTCATCGTGTCTGCCACGTCTCGCCATACCAGGGGTATGCGAAGTTGAGTCACCGACCCTAGTCTGTCCTTTGCTCATGCTAGTATAGGATCCTGCCCATATGATACTTTCCATCGACACTTAACCCAGCCCGTCGGAATCTAAGTGTGAGGACTCATAGGTTTTATCTGGCGGTGTATAGGGGACATCCTTCTATCCCCCTCCTTATCTTTTCATAGAATTTGAGCGAGGACCCAGGTCAAGGTAGGTCCTCAGACCATCCCTCCATGCATAACGGAGTCATCCCCGTTGATGAGGTATCCCATACTAATATGAGCAAATTATATGACTAAGCCCTTTCCCATATGTGGGTAAATGTGGTCGCACAGAGTATCGGTTGATTGACGTAAGTACAAAGACACAATGTGCGTTTTATCAAAACCACCATTCTCCTTTTCTCCAATTCATCACCACATCTTGGTGCTCCATGTCCACACAAGTATTTTCAAAGGAGTTTTGAGTAAACAATATTTTTCCCACCCTATAGTTTGAAAAAAGAATTTCCATCTAATATCTCCATATAGGGTGTCAAAATAATATACTTGTATTTTGGAAAAGGGTTTTCAAAATCATAGCTTTAGTGGCAACCACCACATAAATCACATATGCTCTTTATAAGTTAAACATGTGACCCAAAATAGATGTATAAAGATGCAAGCTCAGGGAATAGCTTGCCTGATTCCAGTATGATGTTCTTGGACTTCTTCTCACTGCCCAACAAATAAATACCATCCTCCTCCGATAAATCCTCTCCAAATACCACTTCGGTAGCGTTTATATCTAGCGTCGCAAACATAAAAATAGAACAACACTCAATAAGCAAACCATACCACAATTGGTATACAAAAAGATATTCAAACCACATCATAGCACTATTTTAACTAAACGACCAACTAGGATATATATTCACAAGGGCATTATACTAATCAAGAGTATAACACCATACACATGCCCAAACAAGATAGCACAAAGATACCCTCAATTAGAGGTAATTCACAAACCCCTTTTCCTAACTAGGAAATACTTCAAACAAAAGTTAAGTCACCAATTAATCTCTATAATTTAAATACCTCACCAAGCTAAGGTGGATGCACTAACAAGATATTTAAGCTAGTATTCCACTCCAAGACTATCAAGTCCATCAAGCCATTGCAAACATATTACTCACCAATGTGTCTAACAGCTAACACTAACAGTACTAACATATTATAACATGCTAAACAACAACAACTAGCAAGCAACAGCAGCACAACAATCATTACAGCAATACCACCATAAATGCTCTAAATAGCCACTTCATATATCAAGCAACTCAATTTGGTTTCAATTTAATTGAATTAGCCATTATTTGATTATGTCTTAATTATGGCAGAAAATAGTTGAACATGTTTAATTACATATCTTAAGTTCTGTTGATCACAAAAATACAAACTAAAATTCTACAGAAAGCTACTGATGTGTAGAAGATGACACAATTGGATTTGGGTCATTTGGAGTCACCAAACTCCCTACACAATGTTTTGAATCCAGAAGCTAATTAATCAAGTTTTAGCTATTAACTACATTCTGTTAATCTAAAAATCAAACCATTTTAGGGGTGACTAACCATGACTAATTGTGACTCAATAAAATTGGTCTCAACTAATTTGGACTAACAGAGTATCAGAAACAAACAAGTTTAGAATTTAAACCTTTCATGGTATTGTGAAAAATGTATTTTTATTATGTATCTAAATGGGGTGAAACCACTTGGGTTGGTTAGACAACTTCATAAGCTTTCCAGAACATTTTAATTTGATTTATTTGGAGTTATAAATCTCAAGATATTGAATATACAAAATTAGTCAAGGTTCTGTCATTTTTTTTTAGAATTTACAAAAAGGGCAGTGAAACCTTTTTCACCGATGGGCTGGCTAGCCAGAGCCACTGCCATGCGGGCCCAAGGGCCACGTTGGCGCTGACTGGGCAGGGTGCGGCGGTGCTGGCTACCGCGGTCACTGACCGGTGGGGCCCACCTGTCAGCGTGCAAAATAAACCGAAAAGGCAGCGCCTCAGCGGCTGCGGCGAGTCGAACTCGCGACGCTTGCGAGCGCGATCGTGGCCGTTGCCACTGGGCTGTGCGGTGGATCTTGCTAGGTTAAGGGCGCGAGCCCTAATAAACAGACGGCTGTGTACCGCGACGTCGCGCGTGCCGCGGTGACCACCGGCGGCGACGCGCACGGGATCGACGGCAGCGGACGCGCGGGGACGACCTACTGGGTGACATCGACGCATACGTGTACGCGGAGACTAGGGGCGGCGCTACGACCCAAATGGTCGCCGGGAGAAGCTCCGGCGACGAGCTACGGCGGCACGTGCTACGGCCTAACGGCGGAGCTACTTCTAGGCGGCAAAGTAGAGACGGGGAAGGAGGACGAGCATGTCCAGGGGAGAGGCGAGCTCACCCTAGACGCGTGCGTGTGCTCGGCTTGGACGGAGGAGGTCGGAGACGGTGAGGAACTTGCTCGAAGTGCGGCGGCCGGAGTTGAAGAAGATGATGACGATCTCGAACACGGAGGCGTCTCAGCTCGATTCCTTGGACGAGGAGGGAGAGGACTGCACGGCGGAGCTCCTGGTGGTCTTTGTTTGGCTCGAGGATGCTTCAATCGACGGCGGCAAACTCAACCATGGCGGCGAGGTTTCGGGTGTGAGAAGAAATGAGAGGGGAGGGAGAGAGAGCGGGTGAGGGGGTCAGTGAGGGCGAGAGAGAGCAGAGGAGCGTCGAGGCGTTCTTATTAAGCAGGGCGGTGGAGAGGGGGGGGGTCCGGTGCGGTGCGAGACAGGGACGGCCGCGGTCGGCGTCGGCGTGTTCGGTCGCGCGGTCGGGCGAGCAGGGGAACAACGAGGGGGAGGGCACCCGGTCACGGAGGAGCAGGGCCGAGGGCGGCACGGCATCGTGCCCACCTCGACACGGCAGGGGGAGCGGGAGGGGGGTCCGGGCGACGAGCGGCGTCGTGCGGGAGCTAGGGGCACGGCGCACTGGCGCCACGCCGTGCTGCGGCTACAGGAACACGACGACGTTTTTCCAGATAACCCCCTGGAAGAAACTTCCCTTCTCACAGCTAGGTCCTTTTCTGTTTTCTTTTGTTTCCTTTTTAAAACCAGTAGGTTTTAGGGATTTTAATTGAGGCCTTTAAACTACTTCAAAAATTATGAAATTATTCATGTAGCCCCCCATATACATGTAGAAGCTCCACCAAAATTGGTGTTGGAAAATAAAATGTTTTGGACCACATTTGTTCATAGGGTTTAAGTATGTCATTTTTGGTAAATAATATTTGATACTCCTTTAATATTTTTAAATCAAGCAAAAGATATTGTTTTGGAGCTCTTGGAACTTTCTTGACAAATATATTAGCTTTTGTATTTGTGTTTGTCAGAAACAAACACATTTGAATTGAATCAAAATAATAAAATAGGATTTCATGGCTTGGATAAAATTTAAGTGGTAACTCTATAATTTTGAGAAGGGAGGGGTATGAGAAGGAGATGGTCATCCTTTTACCTCATCCATGGAATTAATTCCATAAAGAAAATATTTTCTTGAGAGAAATAGAGAGTGAGATAGATAGATTAATATATTAAGATCGTTTCTTTACTCATGATCTTAATTTCCATTTGTTGATTAATTTGAGGAGTTTGTTTTAATTTAGGCCACAATCCAAATTTGTTGCCAAGTGTGTTTTATTTTTAGTGTTAGGCATAGCTGAGGAATTGTCCTCACAAGCAACAAACACAACCAGATCAACATCACAATCAAGGCCACACCATTCAAACCATAGAATTTAATCATATCACCATTCAAATAATTAACAATACTTTCTAAAAAAATGATCACACTTAGTTATGACAAGATGATGTTTAAAACTATCTCCACTTATAACTCAATAGTTTTCAAAAGATCTGAGAAAGGAAATATGTGGGATAATATAATTCCCACCAGTGTTAAGTTCAAATAGAGTGAAAATAAGAGTTTTATGAAGTGGGAGTGGTATACACCTGAAAAATATCAGGGTTGAGCAATAGGTAGGAGGTAGCATATAGATCCCCATATCCTTGGGAGCACATAGTTTTGGAAATGCTTTTACTTTCTCAAATACTGGATATTAGTTTTGGTTGTCGATAAATCAAAATATCATTGAAAAGGAGTTGGCCAAAATAAGAATGGAAAAGATATATATAGAATATTTTCTTGTCATAACATGATCACCAGAGTTGAATATATTTTCACCTTGGTTGGGTCTTATATTTACTAGTCAAACCACTTAAACAACAAGTCACACAAGTTCAAACATAGCAATGGGAAGGGAAACACAATCATCAATGAAACATTTCAAAAAGTTTTTGTTGGTTCTGAATTTTGGGTCTGGTAAAAATAAGTTTTTCTTGGTTCCAAAATTTGGGATGTGACAAACCTTCCCCCCTTAAAATAAATCTCGTCCCGAGATTTGCAAGGTGGGGTAACAGGGGAGTGCGAGGGCATGTGTTTTAGGCTGGTTACACTTCCGAGGTTGTGCCTTCATTATTTAGTTCACCACGTGTGATCTTGACAATTTTATGTTGTGAGGCTTTCTCTGTTGATAAAATTATGTGCTGAGTTCAGATCCTTTATGATGGGGTTGTCTTGACGATTAACTCGTATGGATAGTCTTGGCTGGATGTTTCCGGATTCTACAGGGCCAAGGTGCACAAATCTAATTACCACGTTCTGGTATACCTATTGCAGGCCTTCCCCCCTTAAAAGGGGGTCTTGAACTGGTCTTGTGGAGAGTCGCAGCTGGAGTTGACTTGGAGGCAACCTTCTCCTGGAGTAGCTTGTCGACACCTGTCTTTGTATTTGTCCTTCTTCAGCTGAATAAGGGAGGGACTTCATTGTTGTCTTTCTTATTTGGAACTTGAATATCTCCTGAGCCATATACTTTCTTTTAAGAAAAATTTATTGTCCTTTAGTTGGGTTCTAACACCATTTATTTCTATTGGTTGGGTGTATAAGAATGTGGTTGTCTTTTATGACATCGAATGGCCTTAGTCATATAGAAAGAATTTGTTAACAAGGTAGCTAGTCTTGTCAACAAACTACTTTTCATATTCCAGAGGCTGAGATGTACTGGATTATCTGGCGTTCTATTTAGTTTGGGTATGACACTCAAGTGTTTGAGCATATAAAAGCGATTTGTTAACAAGTTCATGAGGCTTGTTACCAAATTACTTGTATACAACACGAACATTGGAATATCACACTATTTTTTTTAGAGAGATTAATAATAACAGCTTCTGATGTATGAGTTTCCGAATACTCAAGGATAGTCCGGTATATTAATTACTTGTTACCAATTTAAGAAATCTCTTTTTAATCTCTTTGACGCAGTTCCTTCTTCTTGCGGTCTCTGAGCTTGAATCTTCTTAGCAGTTCCTCTTCGAGATCTTGACGCACTTGCTCCAGATGGTGCTCGAAGGCCATTATCTGATTTTTCCGGTTAGGTTGCAAAAATTTCAGGTTATTGGTTAAAGATCGGGGGTCTTTTGTATCTTGCAAAATTGTCAGTTCTTATCGGGAGATGGTTGAGATAAGAAGAATTTTTCAGAAAATATTTCCTAAGAGGCTCTACACCTGCAACAAGGTGCAACTGACGAAAAGGAATTTTTATAAAAAGAGAACTCTGGTTTTACTTTATGTTGCCATTAAGACGTGATTGTGAACGCACAAGAAAATCGACACACTAACAGAGAAGTCTCAAACAAACAACAGAGAAGCATAGTGCACATAAGCAAAGAGCACACAAGGTACATTTAGTACCAAAGAATGTCCTACTCGTGGTAATCGGGTAGTACACCCGAGGGTCCTATCATGTTTTTCCTATGGGCCTTGGTTGATAGGGTTGGTGAAGCCTTCACTTTGTCGCCTTCGTCTTCAGCTGGAGAAATTGAGATTATCGAAGGAGTAACTGAGTGGAATTGTTGATATTGAGTTGAGGTCTTCGGGGGTCTCTTGCTGTGTTGATATCGATAATATTGGTACTGGCGGATCCATCACCTCGATGTGGAATGTTGAGTACTTGCAATGGAAGCTTCTTCTCGTAGGTGCTAGCTAATTAGGTCTCACTTGGGTTCATCGTCAAGTATTTTGAACGGGTAAGAGGGATTAGAGAAATCCTTGGAAAATCTTAAAATAGAGGGATGAGACTCGGAAATATTTGAGAAGGTGAGAAGAGTGGAAGTCATTTTTGGACTTCCTTAGATAAAAATATGTTTTTGGTAACAATATATTTTTAACAAAATATTTCTTTCCTAACTAACGTCCATGCTAACTAAGGTCTGTTACAGTCAACGATGGCTCTGATACCAAGTCTGTGGGGACCCCGGACTAGCTGTCCGAAATACCCTTGTGCCTACAACATCAGCGATCCCGTGATCAGTCTGTCGCTGAGCACAATCGAACTGGTATCAAAAGAACATCCATAATTACCGAATGAATTACTTACTTGATTGAAGCCATAATCTTTAATAAGTTATTGCAGCGGAAAAACACCAATCAACGTGGGGCCCGAGTCATTTGCCAAGACACCTACAGGCAGCTGACTGGGAAGACGGCCTAGTTCGCACAGACGTCATCGGTCTCTCGGTCTTCATCTTGCTTCTTCTTGAACTCTGGACATGGGAATATCCAGGGACACAGCCATGAGTACATTTACGTACTCGCAAACTACCCCAACATGGGCATGCGCTATTCTTTTATTTGTTTAAATAAAACTTTGTTTGCCTTGAAAAACTCTATATCTTTATTGAAAAAGGAAAGAAGGTCTTCAGAACTTTTCCCATAAATCTGCCTTTGTAAGGAGTCTCTTTAAAACTTTTTCCCAAAAGGGGCATCTTTGTTGATAAAGGTAAGAAGTCTCTTTAATAAACATTTTATCGAAAAATCACCATTTTATCTGTTTCTCCAAAACTCCTCCTTTTCCTGACCATAAACCGTCATGATACATATTCTCCAACAACCTCATACCGATCCGTTGGTATAGGTGTATGGAACATTCTCCACTTCATTTTCTTTTTAAAACTCAAATCTTTTCCAAAACTTGCACATGGTCAAAGTAGGGCCTCTCAACTGTCCATATCCGAGGACTCGGCTATTCGAATAGTTTTAAACCCTCTGCAGAGGTAGCACGCTTTTCCCACACCCATCCGATAACTCATCGTGTCTGCCACGTCTCGCCATACCAGGGGTATGCGAAGTTGAGTCACCGACCCTAGTCTGTCCTTTGCTCATGCTAGTATAGGATCCTGCCCATATGATACTTTCCATCGACACTTAACCCAGCCCGTCGGAATCTAAGTGTGAGGACTCATAGGTTTTATCTGGCGGTGTATAGGGGACATCCTTCTATCCCCCTCCTTATCTTTTCATAGAATTTGAGCGAGGACCCAGGTCAAGGTAGGTCCTCAGACCATCCCTCCATGCATAACGGAGTCATCCCCGTTGATGAGGTATCCCATACTAATATGAGCAAATTATATGACTAAGCCCTTTCCCATATGTGGGTAAATGTGGTCGCACAGAGTATCGGTTGATTGACGTAAGTACAAAGACACAATGTGCGTTTTATCAAAACCACCATTCTCCTTTTCTCCAATTCATCACCACATCTTGGTGCTCCATGTCCACACAAGTATTTTCAAAGGAGTTTTGAGTAAACAATATTTTTCCCACCCTATAGTTTGAAAAAAGAATTTCCATCTAATATCTCCATATAGGGTGTCAAAATAATATACTTGTATTTTGGAAAAGGGTTTTCAAAATCATAGCTTTAGTGGCAACCACCACATAAATCACATATGCTCTTTATAAGTTAAACATGTGACCCAAAATAGATGTATAAAGATGCAAGCTCAGGGAATAGCTTGCCTGATTCCAGTATGATGTTCTTGGACTTCTTCTCACTGCCCAACAAATAAATACCATCCTCCTCCGATAAATCCTCTCCAAATACCACTTCGGTAGCGTTTATATCTAGCGTCGCAAACATAAAAATAGAACAACACTCAATAAGCAAACCATACCACAATTGGTATACAAAAAGATATTCAAACCACATCATAGCACTATTTTAACTAAACGACCAACTAGGATATATATTCACAAGGGCATTATACTAATCAAGAGTATAACACCATACACATGCCCAAACAAGATAGCACAAAGATACCCTCAATTAGAGGTAATTCACAAACCCCTTTTCCTAACTAGGAAATACTTCAAACAAAAGTTAAGTCACCAATTAATCTCTATAATTTAAATACCTCACCAAGCTAAGGTGGATGCACTAACAAGATATTTAAGCTAGTATTCCACTCCAAGACTATCAAGTCCATCAAGCCATTGCAAACATATTACTCACCAATGTGTCTAACAGCTAACACTAACAGTACTAACATATTATAACATGCTAAACAACAACAACTAGCAAGCAACAGCAGCACAACAATCATTACAGCAATACCACCATAAATGCTCTAAATAGCCACTTCATATATCAAGCAACTCAATTTGGTTTCAATTTAATTGAATTAGCCATTATTTGATTATGTCTTAATTATGGCAGAAAATAGTTGAACATGTTTAATTACATATCTTAAGTTCTGTTGATCACAAAAATACAAACTAAAATTCTACAGAAAGCTACTGATGTGTAGAAGATGACACAATTGGATTTGGGTCATTTGGAGTCACCAAACTCCCTACACAATGTTTTGAATCCAGAAGCTAATTAATCAAGTTTTAGCTATTAACTACATTCTGTTAATCTAAAAATCAAACCATTTTAGGGGTGACTAACCATGACTAATTGTGACTCAATAAAATTGGTCTCAACTAATTTGGACTAACAGAGTATCAGAAACAAACAAGTTTAGAATTTAAACCTTTCATGGTATTGTGAAAAATGTATTTTTATTATGTATCTAAATGGGGTGAAACCACTTGGGTTGGTTAGACAACTTCATAAGCTTTCCAGAACATTTTAATTTGATTTATTTGGAGTTATAAATCTCAAGATATTGAATATACAAAATTAGTCAAGGTTCTGTCATTTTTTTTTAGAATTTACAAAAAGGGCAGTGAAACCTTTTTCACCGATGGGCTGGCTAGCCAGAGCCACTGCCATGCGGGCCCAAGGGCCACGTTGGCGCTGACTGGGCAGGGTGCGGCGGTGCTGGCTACCGCGGTCACTGACCGGTGGGGCCCACCTGTCAGCGTGCAAAATAAACCGAAAAGGCAGCGCCTCAGCGGCTGCGGCGAGTCGAACTCGCGACGCTTGCGAGCGCGATCGTGGCCGTTGCCACTGGGCTGTGCGGTGGATCTTGCTAGGTTAAGGGCGCGAGCCCTAATAAATAGACGGCTGTGTACCGCGACGTCGCGCGTGCCGCGGTGACCACCGGCGGCGACGCGCACGGGATCGACGGCAGCGGACGCGCGGGGACGACCTACTGGGTGACATCGACGCATACGTGTACGCGGAGACTAGGGGCGGCGCTACGACCCAAATGGTCGCCGGGAGAAGCTCCGGCGACGAGCTACGGCGGCACGTGCTACGGCCTAACGGCGGAGCTACTTCTAGGCGGCAAAGTAGAGACGGGGAAGGAGGACGAGCATGTCCAGGGGAGAGGCGAGCTCACCCTAGACGCGTGCGTGTGCTCGGCTTGGACGGAGGAGGTCGGAGACGGTGAGGAACTTGCTCGAAGTGCGGCGGCCGGAGTTGAAGAAGATGATGACGATCTCGAACACGGAGGCGTCTCAGCTCGATTCCTTGGACGAGGAGGGAGAGGACTGCACGGCGGAGCTCCTGGTGGTCTTTGTTTGGCTCGAGGATGCTTCAATCGACGGCGGCAAACTCAACCATGGCGGCGAGGTTTCGGGTGTGAGAAGAAATGAGAGGGGAGGGAGAGAGAGCGGGTGAGGGGGTCAGTGAGGGCGAGAGAGAGCAGAGGAGCGTCGAGGCGTTCTTATTAAGCAGGGCGGTGGAGAGGGGGGGTCCGGTGCGGTGCGAGACAGGGACGGCCGCGGTCGGCGTCGGCGTGTTCGGTCGCGCGGTCGGGCGAGCAGGGGAACAACGAGGGGGAGGGCACCCGGTCACGGAGGAGCAGGGCCGAGGGCGGCACGGCATCGTGCCCACCTCGACACGGCAGGGGGAGCGGGAGGGGGGTCCGGGCGACGAGCGGCATCGTGCGGGAGCTAGGGGCACGGCGCACTGGCGCCACGCCGTGCTGCGGCTACAGGAACACGACGACGTTTTTCCAGATAACCCCCTGGAAGAAACTTCCCTTCTCACAGCTAGGTCCTTTTCTGTTTTCTTTTGTTTCCTTTTTAAAACCAGTAGGTTTTAGGGATTTTAATTGAGGCCTTTAAACTACTTCAAAAATTATGAAATTATTCATGTAGCCCCCCATATACATGTAGAAGCTCCACCAAAATTGGTGTTGGAAAATAAAATGTTTTGGACCACATTTGTTCATAGGGTTTAAGTATGTCATTTTTGGTAAATAATATTTGATACTCCTTTAATATTTTTAAATCAAGCAAAAGATATTGTTTTGGAGCTCTTGGAACTTTCTTGACAAATATATTAGCTTTTGTATTTGTGTTTGTCAGAAACAAACACATTTGAATTGAATCAAAATAATAAAATAGGATTTCATGGCTTGGATAAAATTTAAGTGGTAACTCTATAATTTTGAGAAGGGAGGGGTATGAGAAGGAGATGGTCATCCTTTTACCTCATCCATGGAATTAATTCCATAAAGAAAATATTTTCTTGAGAGAAATAGAGAGTGAGATAGATAGATTAATATATTAAGATCGTTTCTTTACTCATGATCTTAATTTCCATTTGTTGATTAATTTGAGGAGTTTGTTTTAATTTAGGCCACAATCCAAATTTGTTGCCAAGTGTGTTTTATTTTTAGTGTTAGGCATAGCTGAGGAATTGTCCTCACAAGCAACAAACACAACCAGATCAACATCACAATCAAGGCCACACCATTCAAACCATAGAATTTAATCATATCACCATTCAAATAATTAACAATACTTTCTAAAAAAATGATCACACTTAGTTATGACAAGATGATGTTTAAAACTATCTCCACTTATAACTCAATAGTTTTCAAAAGATCTGAGAAAGGAAATATGTGGGATAATATAATTCCCACCAGTGTTAAGTTCAAATAGAGTGAAAATAAGAGTTTTATGAAGTGGGAGTGGTATACACCTGAAAAATATCAGGGTTGAGCAATAGGTAGGAGGTAGCATATAGATCCCCATATCCTTGGGAGCACATAGTTTTGGAAATGCTTTTACTTTCTCAAATACTGGATATTAGTTTTGGTTGTCGATAAATCAAAATATCATTGAAAAGGAGTTGGCCAAAATAAGAATGGAAAAGATATATATAGAATATTTTCTTGTCATAACATGATCACCAGAGTTGAATATATTTTCACCTTGGTTGGGTCTTATATTTACTAGTCAAACCACTTAAACAACAAGTCACACAAGTTCAAACATAGCAATGGGAAGGGAAACACAATCATCAATGAAACATTTCAAAAAGTTTTTGTTGGTTCTGAATTTTGGGTCTGGTAAAAATAAGTTTTTCTTGGTTCCAAAATTTGGGATGTGACACTACTCATTACTAAAGTTTCACTAGCAAGAAAGACCCGGAGCGTAGCAAGCTACTGCTCCGACTCTTGGGGACTACTACAAAGAATCATTCGTACAAAAGAAACGGGTTCCCTAAGATGCAAGTACTAAGCATTTACCCGAGTAAAAACTAAGCATTTGGGGACTACTGGTAGGGAACATACCTGATAACGAAAGTGCAGATAGTTCCGCAGTTGAGACTCCTCTTTTCGCACCCTGGAGAGTCGCGCATGGATCCTCTCAAAAAATTCTGGAAACTCCAAGGTGTTGTAAGGAGCTTCGTCTTCAGAATCCGAGTCTTCTGCTTCTTGGACTTGTCCCTTGCCCGTAGCTCAGGCAGCAGGCCCTTCCTCAGCCTTAGGTTCCGGCTCCAGGACCTTCGCCACGGAAGACGAAGGCGCATCAATATTTTGGAAGCCGGTTCCAGTCACAACGACATCCAGCTCTTCCGGAATGACGGGAAGGTCGGCCTTCGGAGGCGAAGAGGAGTCCGGGTCGGGACGAACTGGGTCAACCGGCATCTCAGCTTGGGTCTCCTCGACCTCAGGCTCAGCTGGAGGAGTCGCAACAGTTTCAGGGGTCTCCTCGTCACTAAGGACGGCTTGGGCTCTGAAAGAATATAAATTACGTGAGTAATGAACAGCAAGCGGGCCAAAATAAAGACATGGCGAAGAAGAAAACCGGGACCTACCCCTTGTTGATGACAAAGTCGGAGGGGAGAGTCTCGGAGCCGGAACCTGAAGAGCAGGACATAGACCGGGATTTAGTAACCCGGAGTTGGGCCGCCAATGGATAACGTGCATCAGGGGAAGTTTGATGAGCGTTTCTTCTGCGAGGAGAAGGACTGTTTGGGATACCTGAGGAAAGCTCTCCGGAAGAGGTGGAAGAACGGGTCCTTCGCCGTTTAGGCGTCGCCTCGTTCTTGTCCTGCGTAGACGGACAAGTTTGAGAACCGGAAGCTTCTAGATCGAGGAAACGAGAGCGTGGTATCAGTCGTACCGCGTTGCGGGCTCGCTTCACTCGAGCCGGTGGAGAAGGAGGCGCTGGGACCTTGGTGGAGTCTTGGTCGTCTTGACCTGGAATGCGGGGGGTATAAGTAGAGGTATTGTATTCATGATCGACTTCTATGAGGTTCTGCAAAAGCCGGTCCATGGAGTCGAGCTCACCTTCGCCCGCTTCATCTCCTCCCTCCGAGTTTTGTGCCGACTCTTCTTCTTGGTCGGAGGAGGCGGGAGTTTCTTCGGTGGCGTTCCACCAGTCTTCAGTGGCCTAATAACGGGTAAAATACATTCATGAAAAGGTGCAAGGATACGGACAGGATAAAAAGAAAAGAAAAAGAGATAGAAAGGAGCAAGTTAAGTACCTTGGGGGCCGGGTTCTCGGAGCAAAAGGGGAGGAGCCCGTCGAGTGTTATCACGGCGACAGACTCGGACAAAAGCTTCTTGGAAGCATGGATAATATCTTCATCTTCCGGCTCGTGAGAAGTAAACCGGAGAGGATCAGAGGGAATGTTTGTGTATTCAGAAATGAGCTTAGGCCGGATGGACAGTGGCTTTATGCACCATCCGACCCAACATTTGACCAGATCGGTGCCTTTAAGGCCATGGGCCTTGAGGGCGCGGATGTTAGAAAGAATGGGGGTCAAGGCGGCGCGATCCTGGGCGTAAGAATTGGTCGACTCTCCCAGCACAAGGGGCGCAGCGCGGAAACCCGGCAGTTTAGGTTGGCCCTTGGGGGAGGTGTCTTTGCAGTAAAAAAAAGTCGATTGCCAAGCCCGAGGGTGGCTGTTAAGCTTTAGAGCCGGAAAAAGGGAGTCTTGGCGCCTTTGGATCGCGACTCCACCGCAGATGTTTAAAGGGAGAGCGGCGGAGGAGCGTTGTGGATTGCAATAGAAGAACTCGAGAAAGAGGTCAATGGTGGGTTCCATTTGAAGATAGTCTTCGCATAGAACAGTGAAGTTTGCAATAGAAAGAATCGAGTTTGGGGCCAAGTCTTGGGGCCTGAGGCCATAGTAGGAAAGTAAAGATCGGAAGAAAAGGGAACCCGGAGGTTTAAAGCCGCGGCTGAGATGATCGGCGAATACTACTACCTCATTGTCTCGAGGAGTCGGCACGACCTCGTTGGCGGGAGCACGCCAGTGGATGATGTCTTGAGCTTGGAGGTCGCCGGAGTCGACCAAATCCTGCAACCTCACGACGGAAACAGATGAGCCAGTCCAGTTCCCGGAGGGGGACGCTGCGGCGGCGGCGCCAGAAGTGGAAGTACCGGCGGTGATCTTGGCCTTCTTCAGGTTAGCCTTGACGGCGGCGGCCGCGGCGGGGCCCTTGCTCGCTACCTTCTTCCCCATGGAAGTAGGGTGCGAGATCTAGATCTAAAAGTGGGGAAAGAGAAGATGGCTGCGGGGACGAATGCGGCGCAGCGGTGGTTGTAGACGGAGGAAGCGAGAAAGCGGTGGCGCTAGGTAGCTCCGGCGAGAAGTTGTAGAGCTCGAGCTGGAGAGACGCAGTGGAGGCGCTGGAGGAGGAAGACGAAGTGGGGGCGCACGGGGGGAAATGATTGCGTTTCCCCGTTCCCACTTATTTATAGCTCAGTGGGAGTTGACCTAGGGGTATAGTCGGAAAATGTCGGACGTAATGATGGCCCAGGAGAATAAAATCGGGGATGGCAGATTCTCTAACTGACAGGATCGTGGGTTCCCGAGATAGCCGCTCGACTCCTCGATTCTCGCGAAGAGATAAGTATAAAAGATATCGTTGACTCAAGAGATTGACCGATGCATTCGAGGAAGAGCAAAGAAGGTTGAAAATCGCTAAGTCTGGGAATGAAAGTCGGCAGGCGATGGCCGGGTTAGGAACGGGCTGCCAGCAAGAGCCGGCCAAACCGATACCTGTGTGTCCGCCTATTTAAAAAGTTGTTCATTGTTTTTCAGATGATAACCCGGACAAAAGGGATGACGGCTTCCCCAAAGATTGAGCCCAAGAGCACGAAGGTGAAGCAAGTCATCTCTGATGTCCAAGTTATCCTGGGGGCTACTGTTGGGGGGATCATAACCCGGTAGGCCTACCGACCTAGAAGACAAGCCGGCCTGGTAAGAACCTGGGCCGGGTTAAGCATGAAGATATGGGCCGGGTCTCACGTGAGCCGGTACGCCACGTGTGTCTTGGCCCGCACGTCAAGAAGGATCTAGAAGATTAGATACCCGGTGCAAGACAGAGTCCTGATAAGGAAGGCGAAGGCTTAAAGGACTTAGAGTAGAGTCCGGGTACGATTGTAACCCGGATCCCGCTTGTACGCCCAGCGAGACCCACCGCCTTTATAAGGGGGTCTCCTGGTTCCTAGAAGGTTAAGCTTTATCAGATCGCAAGTACCCTCATTGTAATCTCGAGACCCGGAAGCTAAGGCGCCGAGTCCTCGAAACCCATATCAATAAAGAAGTAGCAGGAAGTAGGTCTTTACCTCAAGAAGAGGGGCCGAACCTGGGTAAACCCTTGTTTCCCCACGCCATGCTAGACAAGCTCCCGATGTCAGAAGTCGCTATGTCCCCATACTCAAGTTTCCGTCTGGAAACATCTGCCGTGACAATCCCACGACACGCGATGTTCCACGGGTTCTTGACGGGGATGCCGTCTTCAGTCTCGAGGCGTGCGGCGCCAGGCCTGGCGATGTGGGAGACCCTGTAGGGGCCTTCCCACATAGGCGAGAGCTTGTGGAGGCCTTCTCTGGAGAGGATTCGCTTGAGGACGAGGTCGCCCGCCTCAAGAGTGCGGGAGCGCACATGGCGGCTGTGGTAGCGTCGCAGGTCTTGCTGGTACTTTGCCGCTCTGAGGGCGGCGCGGCGGTGCAGTCCCTCGAGAAGCAGCAGGTCGTCGTTGTGAAGGTCCTCTTGGGTGTCCTCGTTGAAGGCAAGGAACCGTGGGGATCCGTGCTTGATTTCTGCAGGGAGGACTGCTTCGGCTCCATAGACGAGGGCGAACGACGTTTCACCGGTGGGCTTTGAGGAAGTTGTGCGCATGGACCAGAGCACAGACGGGAGCTCATCGATCCAGCCCTTGCCGTGGCCCTTGAGGATGTTGAAGCTTCTGGTCTTGAGGCCCTTGAGGACTTCCGCATTCGCTCGCTCGGCTTGGCCATTGCTCCGTGGATGAGCCACCGAGGCGAAGCAGAGCTTGATGCCGAGTTTTTCGCAGTAAGACCGGAAGATGCCACTGGTAAATTGCGAGCCGTTGTCGGTGATGATGCGATTAGGCACTCCGAAGCGGCAGACCAGGCTCCTGATGAACTTCACCGCTGCCCCGGTTGGTATGGTGCGCGTCGGTTCGACCTCGGCCCACTTAGTGAACTTGTCGACAGCCACGAAGAGGAAGCGGTAGCCCCCTTGCGATCTTGGGAAGGGGCCCAAGATGTCCAGCCCCCAGACCATGAACGGCCAGGAGAGCGGGATGGTCTGGAGGCCCTGCGGCGGTTGATGGACTTGCTTGGCGTGGTACTGGCAGGCGTCGCAAGTTTGGACGATGGCGACCGCATCTCGAAGCGCTTGCGGCCAGTAGAAACTGCTCCTGAAGACTTTGCCTGCGAGGGTGCGCGCACACGAGTGGTGGCCGCACTCTCCGCTATGGATGTCCTTGATCAGCATTCGGCCTTCTTCGGGTGGGACGCATTTGAGCGCGATTCCATTCAGGCGCTTGCGGTACAGGTCTCTCTCGAGGATGTAGTAGGATTTTGCATGTCGAGCGATTCGCTCCGCTTCCGCGTCGTCCTCGGGGAGGATCCCTTTCACCAAGTAGTTTTTGAGCTCGTCAATCCAGCCTGTTTCTTGGCGTGCCGCTGTTAGCAACAGGCGCTCCCCTGTGGGAGGACCACAATTGGGTGCCCCAGCTTCAGGAGGTGGTGGGAGTGCTTCGTCTGTGCTTGCGGCTGCAGCTGCTTGCGGCTGTTTTATGGATGCCTTGGTGAGCCTTTCCTCGAAGACGCCTGCCTGCTGGGCTTGTCTGCGCGAGGCGCGCTTGGCGATGTCGTCGGCCTCCTGGTTCTCCTTCCTCGGGATGTGCATCAGCTCCATGCCTCTGAAGTGCTTCTCGAGCTTGCGGACCTCTTCAAGGTATGCAGCCATGTGGTCGTCCTTAGGCGTGTAGCTTTTGTTGGAGAAGTTGACAAGCAACTGGGAGTCGCCTTTGACGAGTAAGTGCTTGACGCCTAAAGCGATGGCGGCCCTTAAGCCGGCGAGGAGGCCCTCGTATTCAACAATGTTGTTGGAGATCTTGTCGATTGTGAAGCACAGCTGGACAGCGTAGTACAGTCTGTCGCCTTTGGGCGAGGTCAAGACGACGCCTGCCCCGCCATTGCAGCAAGCGAAGGCTCCATCGAAGTGCATGGTCCAGTGACTGGGCATCGTGTCTCCAGAGGGCTCGGCCTCTTCCTCCCGAGGCTCTTCAGGGCTAGGGTCAGTCCATTCGGCGACGAAGTCCGCCAGCGCTCTTCCCTTGATGACTCTTGTGGTGTCGAAGCGCAAATTGAATGGCTGCAGCTCGATGTTCCATCCTGCGACGCGATCTGTGGCGTTGGGATTGCGCAGGATCTGCTCCAGGGGGAAGGAAGTGACCACCGTGATGGGATGGCCCTAGCAGCTTCCTGGAGGCGATGAGGAGCGCGAGGAGGAGCTTCTGCTGCATTGGGTACCGTTCCCGAGCATCCCGCAGTACCGTACTGACAAAGTAGACGGGGTGCTCGACAAGGGTTGTCGAGGAAGGTGCAGCGTCGGCTCTCTTTGGAGGCTCTTCGGGGTCCTTGTCGAGATCCACCTGTGGAGGCTCTTCAGGGCCCTTGGCGGGATCCGCCTGCGGAGGGGTCTCGGCAAGGGTGTTCGGAGCAGACTCGTCTTGAGGCTGTGGGCCTGGCAGTGGGTCTGGGGAGACTGCTCCTTTGCCGAGATCTTTGTCAGGCGGCTTTGGGCTTGGAGTGGCAGTGCTTTTCTTGGGGAGGACTGGCTCTTCCCTTTCGGCCACCAGGACAGCGCTTGCGGTCTGAGGAGTGGCTGATAGGTACAGCTTCAGATGTTCGCCTGTCCTGGGGGCCACCATGACTGGTGGGCTGGCCAAGTACCTCTTCAAGTCTTCAAAGGCTTTGTCTGCTTCAGGGGTCCACTTGAATGTGCCGGATCTCTTCATGATCTTGAAAAATGGCAGGGCTCTCTCGCCGAACTTGGAGATGAAGCGGCCCAGGCTGGCCATACAGCCTGCTAAGTGCTGCATGTCTTTGAGCCGGCGAGGAGGCTGCATTCCTTCTATGGCCTTGATCTTGTCAGGGTTTGCTTCTATGTCGCGGTGGGACACGAGGAATCCGAGGAGTTTGCCTGAAGGCACCCCGAAGACGCACTTGGCGGGGTTCAGCTTGATGTTCACCTTGCGCAGGCTGGCAAAGGTTTCCTCGAGATCCTTCAAGAGAGTGCCTCCCTCGCGAGACTTGACCACAATGTCGTCGACATAAGCCTCTGCGTTTCTGCACATCTGCGCCCCCAAGGCTATCCTCATGAGCCTCTGGAAGGTGGCGCCGGCGTTCTTCAGGCCGAAAGGCATGCAAGTGTAGCAGTACACACCACAGGGGGTGAGGAATGCTGTTTTCTCCTCGTCCTCTTTAGCCATTTTGATCTGGTGATAACCAGAGAAGGCGTCCAGAAAACAAAGGAGGTCGCAGCCGGCGGTAGAGTCCACGATCTGGTCTATCCTTGGCATGGGGTATGGGTCCTTGGGGCAGGCCTTGTTGACGTCTGTGTAGTCGATGCAGAGTCGGCCTCCTCCAGCGGGTTTAGGGACAACCACGCCGTTGGAGAGCCAAGTGGGGGTGCGCGACTTCCCGGACGACATTTGCCGCTTTTAACTTCTCTACTTCCTTGACGATGAATGCTTGCTTCTCGGGGGCTTGCTTCCGTGCTTTTTGCTTGACGGGGCGTGCGTCTGGACACACGGCTAAGTGGTACTCGATCACCTCCCTCGGTACACCGGACATGTCTGACAGAGTCCACGCGGACATGTCAGAGTTTGCCCGAAGGAAGGCGACGGGCGCGCTTTCCTATTTGGGAGGCAAGGCCGCGCCTATGGTGACGCTAGCCCCGGTGCCCTCAGCCCCCGAGCCACTGGTGCTCAGCGACACCTTCTTCGTGGAAGCTTGCTCTTGAGAGAACATCTGTTTCTTCTTCTTGGGCCTCTCGAGAGGCTCCATGTCCTCGTCAGCCGGAAATGCCATGGCGGCTGCCTTGTAGGCGCTCTCGACAGCGCGCGTGGCGTCCAGGATATGACCGTGGATGGTGATCGTGCTAGCGCTGCCGGGGAGCTTGACCATGTTGTAGGCGTGATGCGTGACGGCCATGAACTTCGCGAGGGCGGGGTAGCCGAGGATGGCGTTATACGGCAGGCCAATGTGTGCGACGTCGAAGTCGATCAGCTCAGTGCGGTAGTTCTTCTGTGTGCCGAAGGTGACGGCCAGCCGGACCTGTCCCAGAGGTTCGATCGAACCATTGGTGACCCCTGTGAATGGCCTGGAGGGCATGAGCCACTCGTAAGGCACCTGAAGCGTCTCGAAGGTCTCGACAGAGATGACGTTCAGGCCAGCACCCCCATCAATGAGCGTCTTGGAGACGGCGATGTTGTTGATGGCGGGGAGCAGACCAGGGGGAGGGTTCCTACAGTCTTGGTCGACTTGGGGTGGTCCTTGGCGTCGAAGGCGATGGTGTACTGAGACCACTTGAGGGGCCTGGAGGTTTCGACGCTTGGGAGCGCGGCGTTGAGCTCGCGGGCGAACTGCTTGAACTGGTTGTTAGACTTGGGCGCCTGAGCCCCGTCGAGGATGCAGGCCATGGCCCCCCTCGAGGCCTGGTAGCCTCCATCTTCCTCGTCGGGGAGGTTGTTGTTCTTCTCAGCGGCGTTGGCTCGAGTGCCCGGCGGCTTTGGGAAGCAGCCGTTGCGCCCGCCTCTGCGGTAGCCGCGGATCCCGCTGCCCTCTTCTCGCTCGCGCTCTCTGCTCAGCCTCTTGAGGTCGAAGCAATCCTCTGTAGCGTGGCCGCGCCTGTTGTGGTAGACGCAGAACGGACGGTTGTCCGCCTCCTTGTTGCCAGGTTCGGGGAAGTTTGAACAGAAATTGGAGATATGGTAGGGATGTGTCGGCCTAGTGGGATCCAGGGTGTGCAGAGCCCACTCTCCACAGCCCTCACACGCGACAGTGTCTACGAAACGACTAAGGACCAAGCAGAACGCTTGGAGAGACCCCCGAGGGGAAAGCCCTCTCGAGGGGACTTGAGGGGGCAGCGAAGGCCTGAAGCGGCTCCTCCCGAGGCTGCCCCTCCACAAGACCCTCTCCCCTGGAGAGGAGTCAACGCAAATCCCTCCACAAGGCCTCCAGGGCCCTATGGAGATACTTCGCTACGAAGCGTCCGCTGCAGAGCGCACATGGCCTCTGCAGCAGCCGCAGCGTGACGCGCGCGTCTGCGCGCCGCAGTTGCTGTTCCGGTGATAAAAGGAGTCAACAAAGCTGTGTCCCCTGTGCAGCCTATGAAGTTTTCCTCTTTGGTGATAAAGCAGCTGGCCGGCGCTACGCTCCAACGACGACGTCACCGTGGGCACCCCCACGATCTCTGCGGTACCAGCTGGCCGCCCTGCGAGGACGGCTGCTTGTCTGCCACGGAGGCAGGCTTTACGACCATGGACCGAGTCCATGGACAACCCAGCTGCGGTACACCCCGCTCCACCGCTTCGTCGCCATGTGGGAACCCTTCCACTGCGCAGGACGCAGGGATGAGGCCCGGGGCACCTATATAAGGGGAGGGAGCACCTCCGTAGCGAGGGATCGATCAATCGGCCTTTGGCACCCTACCATAGCTTAGCCAAGCCTAGCGAACTCGAGGAGGAAGAAGATCCTAGCCTTCCCACTCCGAGCTCCGCGCAGCCACACGAGAGCCCTCGGCAAGCTCATTGTACTGTACCCCCTACAGAGCAATACAGACAAGCAGGAGTAGCGGTTTTACCTCCCCCTGAGGGCCGTGAACCTGGGTACGAGCCGGAGTCCATCTCTGTCGTGCTGTCCCTCTACAGGCACGAAGAGCACCGTCGCTGTGCCGGTTGAGGGTTGTTGACCAACGTGTTCAGTCCCCTTCACGAACTTCTCTCCCGAGAGTGGTTATCCCTGTTCCGTGGGAATCACACCTCGGCATTTGGCGCGCCAGCTAGGGGACTGAGGCGCGTCTTCAACCTCCAGCCGGCCTCCATGCCATGACGGACACCCGCACGACGCGCGCCAATAGGCGCGCTGCTGAGAGGGCTCACACCGAGCCCGGCACCGCTCCCACCCGTGGCCGCCGCGGCCGCCCTCGCGCCGCTGAGCGTGCCAACACCGGCCCGCGCGTGGAGGAGCCCGAGAGCGAAGAGCACCACGGCGGCAACCGCCGTGAGGACGAGGACTTCTCCGAGCACCACGAGGACGCTGAGTCCTCGTGTCCATCTCGGCGCCAGAACGCGTCTTCTCAGGGACGCCCAGAGCCCACGCCACACACCGCGCTGCTCATGGCCCAGGAGCTCCTCCGCTACCGGCCTAGCGCTGAGGCCCACGACCAGTGGCTGGACCACCTACACCACCTCAACGACGTCGCGACCACGCGCCCCGCTCCGTCGCGCTCCATGGTCCATCACTCTGGCCGCGCGGGAATGGCTGCACCAGATGCGCCTCCGCCGCCGCCGGGACCACCTCCAGCTGCGGCGCAGAGGGCTCCCTCTCACGCATCCTCGCCGCGCGACTGCCAAATCGTGCAGCGCACCGCGCCTGACGCGCGTGTGGGCATGGAGCGCCGCAGAGACCTCCAGAATCGCCTCGTCGAGGAGCTCGGCCAAGCGGGACAGCAGAACCGTAGAGCTCTCCAGGGTGGAACTGCCACCTACGCCTCTGGCTGCATGGCCTTCACCCGGGCCCTGCGTCGCGTGGTCTGGCCGCAGAAGTTCAGGCCAGCCCTCCCCAAGGGCTTCGACGGGTCGACCAACCCTCTCGAGTTCCTGCAGCTCTACACCACCTCCATCCAGGCTGCAGGAGGAGACGACAAGGTCATGGCCAACTGGTTCTCCCACGCGCTCAGGGACTCCGCGCTATCCTGGCTCCTCAACCTGCCTGAGGACTCCATCGACTCCTGGGAGGAGCTCTGCAGGCAGTTCGTCGTCAACTTCAAGGGCACGTACGAGCGCGCACTCACCCACAATGACCTGCGCGCTGTGGTGCAGAAGAAGGATGAGACCCTCCGCAAGTACATCCAGCGCTTCAGCCAAGTGCGCAACAAGATTCCGAACATCCCCGACACGCAGGTCATCGCCGCCTTCAGAGAGGGCGTCACAAACCGCAGGATGCTTGAGAAGCTAGGCATCCACGACAAGCTCACCTCTGTGGTGAAGCTGTTCGACCTCGCTGACAAGTGCGCCAAGGCCGAAGAGGGACTCCTCTTTGTCAAGATGAGCCAGCGGGCGGATGACCAGGCTGAAGGCTCCAAGAGCCACAAGAAGCGTGAGGAGACCAAGCGCAAGACCACGGTAGTCCTGGCAGTAGAGCCGGCAGCCAAGGGCGCTCGCAGAAGCTCTTCTGAGCCTGGCGACAGAGAGGTGGACAACCGCCTGTTCTGTGTCTACCACAACAGGCGCGGCCACGCCACCGACAACTGCTACGACCTCAAGAGGCTGAGCAGGGAGCGCGAGCGCGAAGAAGGCAGCGGGAACCGCGGCAGAGGCCGCGGCTACCGCCGAGACGGCAGGGGTGGACGCAGTGGCGGCTACCAGAGGCCGCAAGGCACTCAGGCCAACGCTGCTGAGAAGAACAACAACCTCCCCGACGAGGAAGACGGAGGCTACCAGGCCCCGAGGGGAGCCATGGCCTGCATCCTCGGCGGGGCTCAGGCGCCCAAGTCGAACAACCAGTTCAAGCAGTTCGCCCACGAGCTCAATGCCGCGCTCCCGAGCACCGAGACCTCCAGGCCCCTCAAGTGGTCCCAGTACACCATCGCCTTCGACGCCAAGGACCACCCCAAGTAGACCAAGACAGTTGGAACCCTCCCCCTGGTCTGCTCCCCCACCATCAACAACATCACCGTCTCCAAGACTTTCATTGATGGGGGAGCTGGCCTGAACGTCATCTCTGTCGAGACCTTCGAGACGCTTCAAGTGCCCTACGAGTGGCTTATGCCCTCCAGGCCGTTCACAGGGGTGACCAGTGGTTCAATCGAACCCCTGGGGCAGGTCCGGCTGGCCGTCACCTTCGGCACACAGAAGAACTACCGCACAGAGCTGATCGACTTCGATGTCGCCCACATCGGCCTGCCGTACAACGCCATCCTCGGCTACCCCGCCCTCGCGAAGTTCATGGCCGTCACGCACCACGCCTACAACATGGTCAAGATCCCCGGCAGCGCTGGCACCATCGCCATCCATGGTCATATCCTGGACGCCACGCGCGCTGTGGAGAGCGCCTACAAGGCTGCCGCCATGGCGTTTCCGGCTGACGAGGACATGGAGCCCCTCGAGAGGCCCAAGAAGAAGAAGCAAGTGTTCTCCCTGGAGCAAGCTGCCACGAAGAAGGTGTCGCTGAGCACCAGCGGCTCGGGGGCTGAAGGCTCAGGGACTAGCGTCACCATAGGCGCTGCCCTGCCTCCCAAATAGGAAAGCGCGCTCGTCGCCTTCCTTCGGGAAAACTCTGACATGTTCGCATGGACTCCGTCAGATATGTCCGGTGTACCAAGGGAGGTGATCGAGCACCACTTAGCCGTGTGTCCAGACGCACGCCCCGTCAAGCAGAAAGCACGGAAGCAAGCCCCCGAGAAGCAAGCATTCATCGTCAAGGAAGTAGAGAAGCTAAAGGCGGCAAATGTCGTCTGCGAAGTCGCGCATCCCACTTGGCTCTCCAACGGCGTGGTTGTCCCCAAACCCGTTGGAGGAGGCCGACTCTGCATCGACTACACCGATGTCAACAAGGCCTGCCCCAAGGACCCATACCCCATGCCGAGGATAGACCAGATCATGGACTCCACCGCTGGCTGCGACCTCCTCTGTTTTCTGGACGCCTTCTCTGGTTACCACCAGATCAAGATGGCTAAAGAGGACGAGGAGAAGACAGCATTCCTCACCCCTTGTGGTGTGTACTGCTACACGTGCATGCCCTTCGGCCTGAAGAACGCCGGCGCCACTTTCCAGAGGCTCATGGGGATAGCCTTGGGGGCACAGATGGGCAGAAACGCAGAGGCCTACGTCGACGACATTGTGGTCAAGTCTCGAGAGGGGGACACCCTCTTTAAGGATCTCGAGGAAACCTTCGCCAGCCTGCGCAAGGTGAACATCAAGCTGAACCCCGCCAAGTGCGTCTTCGGGGTGCCCTCAGGCAAATTCCTCGGATTCCTGGTGTCCCACCGCGGCATAGAAGCAAACCAGGACAAGATCAAGGCCATAGAAGGAATGCAGCCTCCTCGCCGGCTCAAGGACATGCAGCGTCGGCCGCTTCATCTCCAAGTTCGGCGAGAGAGCCCTGCCATTTTTCAAGATCATGAAGAGATCCGGCACATTCAAGTGGACCCCTGAGGCGGATAAGGCCTTTGAGGACTTAAAGAAGTATTTGGCCAGCCCACCAGTCATGGTGGCCCCCAGGACAGGCGAACATCTGAAGCTGTATCTTTCAGCCACTCCTCAGACCGCAAGCGCCGTCCTGGTGGCCGAAAGGGAAGAGCCAGTCCTCCCCAAGAAGAGCACTGCCACCCCAAACCCAAAGCCGCCTGACAAGGATCTCGCCAAAGGAGCAGCCTCCACAGACCCACTGCCAGGCCCACAGCCTCAAGTCGAGTCTGCTCCCAGCACCCTTGCCGAGACTCCTCCACAGGCAGATCTCGACAAGGGCCCTGAAGAGCCTCCACAGAGGGCTGACGCTGCACCACCACTGGCAACCCTTGTCGAGCACCCCGTTTACTTCGTCAGCACGGTGCTGCGGGATGCTCGGGAACGGTACCCAATGCAGCAGAAGCTCCTCGTCGCGCTCCTCATCGCCTCCAGGAAGCTACGACACTACTTCCAGGGCCACCCCATCACGGTGGTCACTTCCTTCCCCCTGGAGCAGATCCTGCGCAACCCCAACGCCACAGATCGTGTCGTGGGATGGAACATAGAGCTGCATCCATTCAACTTGCGCTTCGACACCACAAGAGTCATCAAGGGGAGAGCGCTGGCTTACTTCGTCGCCGAATGGACTGACCCAAGCCCTGAACATCGCTGAATACGAGGGCCTCCTCGCCGGCTTAAGGGCCGCCATCGCTCTAGGCGTCAAGCACCTACTCGTCAAGGGCGACTCCCAGTTGCTCGTCAACTTCTCCAACAAGAGCTACACGCCTAAAGACGGCCACATGGCCGCATACCTTGAAGAGGTCCGCAAGCTCGAGAAGCACTTCAGGGGCATGGAGCTTATGCATATCCCGAGGAAAGAAAACCAGGAGGCCGACGACATCGCCAAGCGAGCCTCGCGAAGGCAACCCCAGCAGGCCGGCGTCTTTGAAGAAAGGCTCGCCAAGGCATCCATCAAGCAGCCTCGAGAGGCTACAGCCGCAAGCACGGACGAAGCACTCCCACCACCTCCTGAGTCTGGGGCCCCCGATTGCGGCCCCAACACAGGGGAGCGTCTGTTGCTGACGGCAGCCCACCAAGACACAGGCTGGATTGACGAGATCAAGGACTACTTGGCGAAGGGGATCCTCCCTGAGGAAGATGCGGAAGCAGAGCGGATCGCTCGACAAGCGAAATCCTACTGCATCCTCGAGGGAGACCTATACCGCAAGCGCCCGAACGGCATCGCGCTCAAATGCGTCCCTCCTGAGGAAGGCCGAACGCTGATCAAGGACATCCACAGCGGGGAGTGCGGCCACCACTCGTGTGCGCGCACCCTCGCAAGCAAGGTCTTCAGGAGCGGCTTCTACTGGCTGCAAGTGCTTCAAGATGCAGTCGCCATCGTTCAAGCCTGCGACGCCTGCCAATACCACGCCAAGCAAATTCATCAGCCGGCGCTGGGGCTCCAGACCATCCCGCTCTCCTGGCCGTTCGCGGTCTGGGGGCTCGACATCCTGGGCCCCTTCCCGAAGTTGCAGGCCGCAGTGAATCTCTGCCACTAATGGGTGGTCCCCATGCCTCGACATGGAAGGAACGTTAGCTTGGCAAACCCAAGTGTAATGAACCGATTTCGTTCCCAAGTGAACTATGCGCTAGCGCGCCGTCTCGTTCCTAAGTGAACTTTGCGCTGAGGCGCCGCTGTGTAATATTTCGATGGCAAGTTTTAGTTTCGTCATTTACTTTTACATGTACTCTTATATTCTTCCCATGCGCACCTCGCGAGCGGGGGCTGAGTATGGTGCCTGTGCCTCAAGAGCACCCCAGCAGCACTTCAAAACCCAAGGGACCCTGAGCTCTGGCTAAAGGGCACGCTCCCGGATACACGCCACCTCTCCAAAGGACCTTGGTACTCTCTCTCCTCGCGAGATACCCATGAGGAAACCTATAAGCGCGCATGAGTCCTTTCTACTATGCTCTAGCGTTTTGGTTCGCCTCTCTAACATCCACAGGGAACGAGAGTCTCTCCAGGCTTGTGGAGGAAAAACTCGGCCCCTGAAGGAAAAGGCATTGCTAGAGGAGTCCTACGCAGGGCGAAAAGCCTCGCGAAGCTAAGTTCCCTGCTCACACCAAGAGAATCCTTGCATCTCTCTCACGAGCACTCGGCGTCCCTCGAGCGTTCTTCCCCTCACTCTCCATGGGCTGCTTGCGCATCAAAGGGGGGCCCTGGAGCATCGCGACTCGAGGGCTCTTACCTCTCTAAGCCTTAAACTCCCCCCGGCCTTGCCGAGTCATTGCTCGAGCATACCGCAGCGGCGGAGTCATAGCGCGAGGAGAAGGGACCTAGCGACGCAGAGCGAAAAAGACATGGAATTGAAGCAAAGAGCCCTCGAGGGGCACACACACAGACTTAGCAGCACATGCTTAAAAAATGAAGTATATTACAGACTGGAAAGCAAAAGTCTTTAAAAGCAAACATCCCTACAACGCAACAAGCGCGTTACATTTCAGGAGGAAGTCTCAGGAAGCAGTCAGGCAGAGGCCTCGCCGTCGTCCTCCCCGGACCCTTCTTCTTCGGGCTCACCCTCCTCATCGTCGTCCTCCTCACCGCCACCATCCTCCGCCGCAGCCCGCTTGAAGCGGCTGCAGAAGTCGTCGACCTGGTCGCGGATGGAGTTGGAGATCTTCCACCCCTTCTCCCCCTCGAGAGGCTCGGTCACCGTGGTGAAGTCGAAGCCGGGCTGGAGGTTCTGGAGGTTGGAGAAGATGCGGTCGACCGCTACCGCCAGGAGCTGGCGGCACTCCTCCTCGACGACGTCGCGGAGGTCCGCGGCAGGGCCCTCGAGCGCTGTGAAGAGCTGCTCGAAGTA
Organism: Poa annua; assembly: GCA_026929855.1. Taxonomy (NCBI): domain Eukaryota; kingdom Viridiplantae; phylum Streptophyta; class Magnoliopsida; order Poales; family Poaceae; genus Poa; species Poa annua. The sequence goes on along the minus strand of CM049439.1, from coordinate 21,365,004 downwards.
CATGAGGTATGTGGCGGCGTCGGAGTGGCCTTGAGCGGGGACGGACGGCGCATCCGCTCCCAGCTTCACGGCGAGCTCGCGGCCCCGGCCCACCAAGGACTGGAACATGCGCTCCCGCTACTGCGACAGCACCTGCGCTGCCTTGGCGCTCTCGACCGCCTCCACCGCTTTCTCCACGGCAGGACCCACCTGCTTGTTCATCTCCTCCATGTCCGCCATGAGGGAGGTGAGGTCCTGCGCCATGCGCTCGCGAGCTTCTTCGGCAACCCGGCGACCATCCGCGGCACGCCTCGCCCGGGAGTTCAGCCGGGCGTTCATCAGTTCCAGCTCGCGGATGCGGGCGGAGTCTTCGTCGCGCCTCTTCTTGAAGCGGTTCTCCTGCTTGGTGAACCTCTCATTATAGTCTCGAGAGACGGCGGCGCGGAACTCTTTCTCCCGCTCCTGGAGCTTCTTCGCCGCCTCCTCCTTCCGCTCGGCAAGCCTCGCGTTGGCACGCTCCACGTTCACCTTATGGGCGGCCACGTCGCGCTCGTGCTTGCTGAGCGTCGCGGTCAGGTTCTCCTCGCGGGCCTCGAGGGCAGCGCGCTGCCCCGACAGCTCCTGCTCTCTCAGCGCCAGCTGCTCATCGCGGCGGCGCACGTCCTCCTCGCTCTCGCCCAGGCTTCGCCCCCTGGCATCCAAGCTCGTGCGGACCCCTTCCAGGGTGGACCGCACGGTCTCGGAATCGGCGAGGATCTTGGCCTCGAGCTGGACGAGCTCGCGGTGCTTGTCCGCCAGCGAGCGTTCCACCGTCTCGCGCTCTGCCCTAGCTGCGGCCAGGTCTTCCGCCGCTGCCTCGCGCTCGGCCCGGAGGGGCTCCAGGAGTTCTTCCGCGTCGCGCATGGCGCCCTCGCGCACCTCCTTGGCGAACCGCAGCGCCTCCTCGCGCTCCGCCTGCAGGGCCTGGTCGCTCTGCCGGCGAGCCTCCACAGCCGCGTGGAGAGCGGCCCAGGCCCCCGCAAGCTCGTCCCGCTGCTGGGCGAGCTTCCTGTCCTCGAGGGCGAGGTGGGCCTCCAGGCCCTCCAGCGACTCTCTCACTAGGCGAAAGGCGACGTCACGTCGCCCCCTGCTCCAGTCCCAGCTACTGAGGGCTAAGGCCTGGGAAGCCCTGCTCGGCGCGGATGTCCCTGCACCTGTGTCGAGCTTGGAGGAGGAAGCCTCCGCGCGGGCCTGGGGGCTTGGCGGCGAGTCTTCCGCCTCAGCGCCTGCGCTCTGCGCGCCGGTGTCGCCTCGCTCAGGCGGCACTTCATCATTGCTTCCGGGGCAGGGGAGGTCTGCCCCGTCGCCGCTGCCTCCTCCTCCATCATGGTGTTTGGCGGGGATGGCGGAAGGTCTTCTTGGCCGTCCTTTGGCGGGCTCAGGATCGGCGTTGTACCAGCCGCAGCCTCTTGCTGCGCTGGAGGAGTCGCAGCGCGAGGCGGAGTAGGCGCTCTCTCAGTCTGCTCCTCAGCGCGCGCCTCCTCTGGAGGCGGCACATTTGCCGCGGCCTGAGGCGCATCCTCGAGGGGGCCTGCAGGGACCTCCTCCCCAGGCCTTGAGGCCTCGTCTGGTCTAGCCTCGTCTGTCGAGGCCTCTCGCGTGGCCTCCGGAGCGGCCTTCTTCACATCCGCCGCCTTGCGGAGCCTTCGGCGCTTCGCAGGCGCCGGGTCGCTGGCAGAGAACAAGAAGATTCGTCAGAGGAAGCAAACAAGCAAAAGATTGAAGAAGAAAGACAAAGCTAGGAGCACTTACCTAGTCTTCTTGGCGCGGGTGTCAACCCACGCCATACCGGACGAACGCCAAGATGGCGTGGTCCGGGCTCCTGATCCCTCAGGAGCCGTCTCCACTTTTCTCTTGAGGGGAGCGCTCGGGGGCTCCCCGGTAGGCCTGTCGTGGGCCGCCTTGGTCCGAGGCTCCTGACGTCCAGCCTCGGCCTCCTCGTCGTCGCTGGACGAGAGCTCGCAGACCTCCTCGGTAGGGGGCGCGACTTTGGACGAGCTCGCCCCGCCTGCGGAGGGAATCGCCCCCGCCTTCACGTCGCTTTGCTCGGCGACAGACGCGTACGGCGACTCCGCAGCAGCTGGCCCCTTCGCCACGGGCATAGGCCCCTCTTCCTCCTCTTCTCCCGCTAGGCCCAGCGGGGTGAAGGTGGGCATCTGCTCCAGGATGACCAGGCGCTGGGCCGGATGAATTTGATGGAGAGGCCTTATCGCCGCGGCAACCGCCACTGGCACGTCAGGGTTGATGAAGAGACCGCCCATGATGGTGGCGACGACCTCGGGGCGGTGATTGCAGCAGTGGAGTCGCATCGAGTCCATGAGACCCGAGTACATCCACATCGGCTTCTTGTGCGCCTGGAGGGGAGCGATGCGGCGCCTCACGAAGTCCTCCGCGACCATCTGGTCGGTGAGGCCCTCCTCCCGGAGCATCTTCATGCGGCCCACGAGGTCGGCTATCAGCGGGCCCTGGAAGGCCTGCTTGCCCCAATGGGTGTTCTTCACAGGCGGCGCCTCCGGGATCTCGAGGAAGGAGCTCTACGACTTGACGCCGATGAAGAACCACTTCTGCCTGAAGTCGTCCACCTTCTTCGACACCGCCGTGACGGGCTTCTCGCCGCTCCACAACATGGGGATGTAGACATCTCCCATGCCGTCCGCGATGCGGAAGGACACGCACCCCGTCCGCTCAGTCTTCGCGGAGTTCCGGAGCGCGTACAAGCTCCTGAAGAGGGCCACCGAAGGCTGCACCCCCAAGTAGTCCTCGCACAGATAGGCGAAGATGGAGAGCACGAGGATGGCGTTGGGGTGTAGATGGAGAAGGTGGATCTGGTAGAACTCCAGGACTGCCTCCAGGAAGGGCGAGTACGGAGGCACCAGACCGGCGAAAAGAGTGTGAAGGAAGATGGGGAAATACCCCGCCGGACAGCGGCCGAGCCTCGCGGCCTGGATGGCGCTGGCGCCATGCTCGTTGGTCTTCCCGGCGACCAGGTGCTGAATCTTGTCCAGCGCCGCCGCGTTGATGCGCTCCCCGACCAGGGCGGGACCGAGCGATTCCTCCCCCTGCGCGTCCGAGGGGAGCGTGGTCATCGCCGCCTTGCCCTTGGATCCTCCCATCGCCGGAGAAGGAGGGAGACGCGGAAGGACAAGGAGAAGGAAAGAGTTCGCCGGAGAAGGAAAGTTGGAGGAGCGAGAGCAAAAGGCAGAGCGCGGAAATGAGTAGTAACTGCTGCTCGGACCGGTGCGCAGGCTTTTTGCCCCATCGAAGTAGTTACCAAGACGCACGTTCTGTCAGAGAAACCGAGTCGCCGCAAACGCAGCGCAGATCGACGCGTGTCTCGGGCCGGCCGGACACTTTGGGCCCACGACGCTTCAACTACGCCTAACAGGCTTCGCCGTGCCCATCATGGGCCCGGGGGCTACTGTCGGCCCAGTGGATTCCAGGGTGTGCGGAGCCCACTCTCCACAGCCCTCACACGCGCCGGTGTCTACAAAACGACTGAGGACCAAGCAGAACGCTTGGAGAGACCCTCGGGAGGAAAAGCCCTCTACAGGGCTGAAGGGAGCAGCGAAGGCCTGAAGAGACTCCTCCCGAGGCTGCCCCTCTACAAGGCCCTCTCCCCTGGAGAGGGGTCAACGCAATTCCCTCCACAAGGCCTCCAGGGCCCTGTGGACAGACTTCGCTACGAAGCATCCACTGCGGAGCGCACATGGCCTCTGCAGCAGCCGCAGAGTGACGCGCGCGTCTGCGCGCGATGACGACGGCGCCGCAGTTGCCGTTCCGGTGATAAAAGGAGTCAACAAAGCTGTGTCCCCTGCGCCGGACTACGAAGCTTTCCTCTTTGGTGATAAAGCAGATGGTCGGCACTACGCTCCAACGACGACGTCACCGTGGGCGCCCCCACGGCCCCTGCAGCACCAGCTGGCCGCCCTGCGAGGACGGCGGCTTTTCCTGCCGCGAAGGCAGGCTTTGCGGCCGTGGACCGAGTCCATGGGCAGCCCGGCCGCGGTGCACCCCGCTCCTCCATTTTCGTCGCCATGCGGGAAGGAGAAGCCCGGGGCGCCTATAAAGGGAGGAGGAGCACCTCCGTAAGGAGGGATCGAAGTTTGGCAGTCTACGATAGCTTAGCCTAGTCGAGCATATGCAAGGAGGAAGAAGACCTCAGCTTCCCTCCTCGAGCTCACCACCGCCGCAAGAGAGCCCTCGGCAAGCTCATTGTACTGTACCCTCTACAGCGCAATACAGACAAGCAGGAGTAGCGGTTTTACCTCCCCCTGAGGGCCGTGAACCTAGGTACGGGCCCGTGTTACTCTCTGTCGCGATGTCCCTCCACAGGCTCGACGAGCACCGTCGCCGGTGTGGGGACCCCGGACTAGCTGTCCGAAATACCCTTGTGCCTACAACATCAGCGATCCCATGATCAGTCTGTCGCTGAGCACAATCAACTGGTATCAAAAGAACATCCATAATTACCGAAGGAATTACTTACTCGATTGAAGCCATAATCTTCAATAAGTTCTTGCAGCGGAAAAACACCAATCAACGTGGGGCCCGAGTCATTTGCCAAGACACCTACAGGCAGCTGACTGGGAAGACGGCCTAGTTCGCACAGACGTCATCGGTCTCTCGGTCTTCATCTTGCTTCTTCTTGAACTCTGGACATGGGAATATCCAGGGACACAGCCATGAGTACATTTACGTACTCGCAAACTACCCCAACATGAGCATGCGCTATTCTTTTATTTGTTTAAATAAAACTTTGTTTGCCTTGAAAAACTCTATATCTTTATTGAAAAAGGAAAGAAGGTCTTCAGAACTTTTCCCATAAATCTGCCTTTGTAAGGAGTCTCTTTAAAACTTTTTCCCAAAAGGGGCATCTTTGTTGAAAAAGGTAAGAAGTCTCTTTAATAAACATTTTATCGAAAAATCACCATTTTATCTGTTTCTCCAAAACTCCTCTTTTTCCTGACCATAAACCGTCATGATACATATTCTCCAACAACCTCATACCGATCCGTTGGTATAGGTGTATGGAACATTCTCCACTTCATTTTCTTTTTAAAACTCAAATCTTTTCCAAAACTTGCACATGGTCAAAGTAGGGCCTCCCAACTGTCCATATCCGAGGACTCGGCTATTCGAATAGTTTTAATCCCTCTGCAGAGGTAGCACGCTTTTCCCACACCCATCCGGCAACTCATCGTGTCAGCCACGTCCCGCCATACAAGGTGTATGCGAAGTTGAGTCACCGACCATAGCCTCTCATTTGCTCATGCTAGTAAAGGATCCTCCCCAAATGATACCTTCCATCTACACTCAGTCCAGTTTCCCGTCGGAAACCCTAAGTGTGAGGACTCATAGTTTTGTCCGGCGGTCTATTAAACCTTCTATCCTCCTCCTTATCTTTCCATAGAGTTTGAGCGAGGACCCGGGTCAAGGTAGGTCCTCAAACCATCCCTTCATGCATAACGGAGTCATCTCCGTCGATGAGGTATCCCATACTAATAAGAGCAAACTACATGACTAAGCCCCGTTCCCATATGTGGGGTAAATGTGGTCGCACAGAATTATCGGCTGGTTGACGTAAGTACAAAGACACAATGTGCGTTTTATCAAAACCTCCATTCTCCTTTTATCCACTTCAACACCAACATCTTGGTGCTTCATAACCACACAGAGTTTTCAAAGGGGTTTTGAATAAAACAATCTTTATTTTTCCCATCCTATAATTTCTCTTATATTTCTACATAGAGTGGCAAAATAATTTCCATATACTTTTTTGAAAAGGTTTTGGAAAAATATTTGCCTTAAGAGTGAATCATGTTCTAAAAATAGATGCATGTATTAGGGTGCAAGCTCAGAGAGTAGCTTGCCTGATTCCAGTATGATGTTCTTGGACTTCTTCTCACCGCTCAAGAAATAAATATCATCCTTCTCCGATAAATCCTCTCCAAATACCACTTCGGTAGCGTTTATATCTAGCGTCGCAAACATAAAAATAGAACAACACACAATAAGCAAACCATACCACAAGTGGTATACAAAAAGGTAATCAAACCACATCATAGCACTATTTTAACCAAGCAACCAACTAAGATATATATTTACAAGGGCATTATATTAGTCAGGAGTATAACACCATACACATGCCAAAAACAAGAGGGCACAAATACACCCTCAATTAGAGGTAATTCACAAACCCCTTTTCCTAACTAGGAAATACTTCAAACAAAAGTTAAGTCACCAATTAATCTCTATAATTTAAATACCTCACCAAGCTAAGGTGGATGCACTAACAAGATATTTAAGCTAGTATTCCACTCCAAGACTATCAAGTCCATAAAGCCATTGCAAACATATTACTCACCAATGTGTCTAACAACTAACACTAACAGTACTAACATATTATAACATGCTAAACAACAACAACTAGCAAGCAACAGCAGCACAACAATCATTACAGAAATACAATCTTAAATGCTCTAAATAGTCACTTCATATATCAAGCAACACAATTTGGTTTCAATTTAATTGAATTAGCCATTATTTGATTATGTCTTAATTATGGCAGAAACTAGTTGAACATGTTTAATTACATATCTTAAGTTCTGTTGATCGCAAAAATACAAACTAAAGTTCTACAGAAAGCTACTGATGTGTAGAAGACAACACAATTGGATTTGGGTCAATTGGAGTTACCAAACTCCCTACACAATGGTCTCAATCCAGAAGCATACTAATCAAGTTTTAGCTATCAATTATATCCTGTTGTTCTAAAAATTAAATCCTTTTAGGGGTGACTAACCATGACTAAATGTGACTCAATAAAATTGGTCTCAACTAATTTGGACTAACAGAGTATCAGAAACAAACAAGTTTGGATTTTAAACCCTTTATGGCATTTTGAGTAATACATTTTTATTATATATCTAAATGAGGTGAAACCAATTGGGTTGGTTAGATAATTTCATAAGCATTCCAGAACATTTGGATTTGATTTATTTGGAGTTATAAATCTCAAGTTATTGAATTTACAAAATGAGTCCAGTATTGATTTTCTAAATTCATTTTCTTTTCTACCCTTTTTTCTTTATTTTAATGAAAAATTATATAAACTAATTTATTTGGATAAATGAATTAGACCAAAAGGCAGTATTTACCTTTCTGAACATTTTGGTATTTTATTTGTAATTTTTGGACAAGTATTTAAAAAGTTATGGATTTTACAAATTCAATTCCTTTTCTGTTTTTAATATTTTCAAAAACATTCTCGGTGAAACGTTTTTCACCGAGGGGAGGGCTAGCCCGTGCCACTGCCACGCGGGCCCGAGGGCCACGCGGCGCTGATGCGGCTGGGTGCGGCTGTGCTGGCCTCCACGGTCACTGACCAGTGGGGGCCACATGTCAGTGCGCGAAAATAAACCAAAAGGCCGCGCGCTGGGGGGGTTCGAACTCGGGATCTCGCGGGCGTGCGGTGCGGCTACGCTAGCCACTGGGTCGGGTGCTGTTTGGTAGTAGAATACGGGTGCGGGTAAATAAGAGGTGAGGCTAGGGCACGGCGGCGACGCGCACGGCCGTGCCGTTCACCGGCGGCGAGGTGCATGGACTCGACGTTCTACGGCGCGAGGGGACGTGCTACGGTTGCTAACGACTCGCGCGAACGAGGCGAGCACGAAAACGGCGGCGACGCTACCTAAGGGTCGCCGGAGCGACGCGCGCATCGGCGCCCGACGGCGGCCGGCGGCGAGCTCACCTCGCCTCGGCGAAACACAGAGGCAGGGGAAGAACGGGGATGTCCAGGAGGTTCGTACGCTCACCCTCGACGCGTGCGTGTGCTCGGCTTGGACGGAGGAGGTCGGAGACGGTGAGGAACTTGCTCGAAGTGCGGCGGCCGGAGTTGAAGAAGATGATGACGATCTCGAACACGGAGGCGTCTCAGCTCGATTCCTTGGACGAGGAGGTAGAGGACTGCACGGCGGAGCTCCTGGTGGTCTTTGTTTGGCTCGAGGATGCTTCAATCGACGGCGGCAAACTCAACCATGGCGGCGAGGTTTCGGGTGCGAGAAGAAATGAGAGGGGAGGGAGAGAGAGCGGGTGAGGGGGTCAGTGAGGGCGAGAGAGAGCAGAGGAGCGTCGAGGCGTTCTTATTAAGCAGGGCGGTGGAGAGGGGGGGGGTCCGGTGCGGTGCGAGACAGGATAGATCCCCATATCCTTGGGAGCACATAGTTTTGGAAATGCTTTTACTTTCTCAAATACTGGATATTAGTTTTGGTTGTTGATAAATCAAAATATCATTGAAAAGGAGTTGGCCAAAATAAGAATGGAAAAGATTTATATAGAATATTTTCTTGTCATAACATGATCACCAGAGTTGAATATATTTTCACCTTGGTTGGGTCTTATATTTACTAGTCAAACCACTTAAACAACAAGTCACACAGGTTCAAACATAGCAATGGGAAGGGAAACACAATCATCAATGAAACATTTCAAAAAGTTTTTGTTGGTTCTGAATTTTGGGTCTGGTAAAAATAAGTTTTTCTTGGTTCCAAAATTTGGGATGTGACAGCCGGGCCGGTTGAGGGTTGCTGACCAACGTGTTCAGTCCCCTTCACGAACTTCTCTTCAGAGAGTGGTCATCCCTGTTCCGTGGGAATCACACCTCGACAATAAAAGGTACAATCAACATGTTTATGGAATAAATTCCAAAACAAACATATAAATAAATTTTAAATCCAAACCCTTATGTAATTTAAGCAACATGATGAAATGATGATGATGCATGAATGCATGAATTCAACGCTTGAATTTTCTTTTCAAAGCAAAATACATAATAGTTTTCAAAAGTTTTAAATTTTTCTGATTTTTCAAATTTTGAAAAAATTCTAGAATGTTACAACTATCTATATGATATACATGTTCAAAAGTTGAAAGCCAATGCTGGTACTTATATCTTCCTTTGTGTTGCTTCAATGCTCTTTTACTTTGAGAATATTGCTTTATGAGTTAACTCTTATGCAAATCTTTTTTATGCTTGTTTGAAAGTACTATTCATGAAAAGTTTTTACTTATATGATGTAGTTGTTTACTCCTTGTCTATTTGTTAGCAAACTATAGATCATTGCCTTGAGTCACTTCATTCATAACATGAGCCTTACAATATTAGATGATCAAGATTATGTGAAAGCATGTCACTCCAGAAATTACTTGTTGTTATCGTTTTACCTACTCGGGATGAGTAGAACTAAGCTTGGGGATGCTTGATACGTCTCAAACGTATATATACATTCTTATGTTCCATGCTTATATTATACCAATTGCTACAAGTTTTATATACACTTTATATCATTTTTATGCATTTTCTAGGACTAACCTATTAACAAGATGCCACAGTGTCAGTTCCCTGATTTTGCTGTTTTTGGTTTCAGAAATTCCCTATTTTTCTCGGAATTGCACGAAACAAAAGCCAAAGTCCCTATTTTTCTCGGAAGGATTCAGAACACCGAAGAGGAGACACAGAGGGGCCACGAGGCGGCCACACCATGTGCTGGCACGGCTCCCCCTTTGACCGCGCGGCCACGTGGTGTGGGCCCCTCGGGCGCCCACCGACATCGCCTTTCGCCTACAAATACCCCCCCTCCCAACGAAATAAAACCCTACACCAGATCAGAATTACACAAAAAGTTCCGCAGCGCCGCCGCCATCGAAGTCAAGTTTCGGGGGTCAGAAGTTCCTGTTCCGGCACCCTACCAGGACGGGAATTGACCCCCGGAGCCATCTCCATCGACTCCACCGCCTCCACTTCGACTCCATGATGGTTTGTGAGTAGTTCCCCCTTGGACTACGGGTTCTTGGCTGTAGCTAGTTGGTACTCTCTCTCCCATGTACTTCAATACAATGATCTCATGAGCTGCCTTACATGATTGGGATCCATATGATGTAATCGGTGTTGTGTTTGTTGGGATCCGATGAATTGTTACATTATGATCAGTCTATCTATAAGGTTGTGAAGTTATTGTTGCTGCAATCTTGTTGTGTTTAATGACTGTCACTAGTGCACGAGTGGCATGATCATAGATTTAAGCTCTATAATTATTGCTTAGATTGTATCTACAAGTTGATTGCACATGTCTCTGTCCGGAACCCAAGGCCCCAGAGTGACAACAACTGGGATAACTGGAGGGGATTGTTTAGATATGAGGATCACATGTTTTCACTAAGTGCTAATGCTTTGCTCCGGTGCTCTATTAAAAGGAGTACCTTAATTACCAATAGATTCCCTTGAGGCCCCGCTGCAAACGGGCTGGTAGGACAAAAGATGTTATGCAAGTTTCTCATTACGAGCACGTATGACTATATATGGAAAACATGCCTACGTGATTAATAGACTGGATATTCTAACTTAATGCTATTTCAATACTGTCAATTGCCCAACTGTAATTTGTTCACCCAACACTTGTTCTTTGAGAGTTACCACTAGTGTAGATAGCTGGGAACCCCGGTCCTTCTGTCATCATCATTGCTCTAAAGTCAACTACGCACTTGAATATTTTCTGGTGCCATTGCCTCTGTGTTACTACTACTGCTGCTGTGTTACTCTTACTATTGCTCTCATATTACTGCTGCTTTCACATCACCCCTGTTACTAGTGCTTTTCCAGGTGCAGCTAAATTGACAACTCCACTGTTAAGGCTTATAAGTATTCTTTGTCTCCCCTTGTGTCGAATCAATAAATTTGGGTTTTACTTCCCTCGAAGACTGTTGCAATCCCCTATACTTGTGGGTTATCACAACACAATCTGAAAATATAACTTCACCACCAAATAATGACAAGTGCTCAATCACAAACATGAATAGTAGCACAAAACAAGTATCTAGGGTATAGCAACTCTCAAACTACGAGGGGAACGGAGTGGATCACGAAGATGATGATGGAGATGGTGCTGGTCTTGGTGATGGTGATGATGGAGAGGCCTCCTCCCACGCCAAGGAGGAGAGGTGATGACGGTGACGAGGATTTCCCCCTTCTCCGGAGCTCCGAAGCAGCAGGATCTGACCCCCTTCGGAGGGAATCAGGAGGTTTCGCCGGCGCCGCGGCCTCGGATGGTCTAGGGAAAATTAGGGCGTAGGTTTTCGGGGGAGACGGAGTGCGTGATAAAAAGCCCCGAACGAGGAAGTGCCCGAGGCTCCACTTAGTGGGCCCCACACGGCCAAAGCATCTAGCCGCGTGGGCCCCCCCTCTTTTGGGCCTCGTGGCTCTTCCTCCTTCAATCTTCTGCCCACTGTTGTTCTCCTGGTGTAAAACCAACCGTGCAATTTTCCTTTTTCCATTTGGATCCCTGTAGCTCCTGAAACAATAAAAACAAGAAAAAGGAGGTTTTCTGCCTCCCTGATATTAAATACCAAAAATAGGGACTTTGTATGAAAGTGCCCAAAATCATCTAAAACATGTAAAATAGTGATATAATACTTCCAATAACATTCTAATATTATAATATAAGTTGTATAAATGATGATATAAAATGCACGTATCAACTCCCCCAAGCTTAAAACTTTACTCGTCCTCGAGTAAGTAAGGACATAGATCATTACATGCATCAATGGACTTATGGTTGATAAATAAATACGGGCATAGTATCATCATCATGTTCAGTTGTAAAGTAAGATAAATGGAACTAAAACTCATACACATGTGGGCAATATAACTAGAAGCTCTAGCAATCACCCCTTACTTTTGAAGATAGAAAACCATTGTATGTTGGACACTTGAACTAACTCTTATTCATACTCTTTTACCAATGCATTTGCTCTTATTTGCAAGTATTATACCCTTTTATACTTTGCTGAAATTTAAAGACAAGATAAACTCTCATGGAATAAATAGTTAGAGGAAGACAAATGAAAAGATAAATATGATAAGGCTTATCTCCTTGCTTCTCTAGTAACTAGTACAAACTTAAATCATGAATGTTTCAATCAAGCCCTTATGCTCAACACAACCTTTGTCCAACACTTTTTATGGCTAACCGATTCCTCGGGTGCCCACCTTTTCATTCACTTTCCAAGAGCATAAGTATTGAAACACCCATGATCATTCATTTGCTCAAAAGATACTAGAGTCTAACAAGAGTGTTTCATATTTTCTTTTCATTAACCCTTCCTAAATATTTATTCTACAAGACCACATCTTTACTTTAAACTTTTATACTTCATGTCATATTGACTTATTCTTTCACTTATTCTTTTGATGAGATAATTCTACAAGTGTCCAACATACTCAAGTTAACTAAATTCAAGGCAAGATGTGACTGAAAATTCTAAATATACCACGCACATTTGCATGAGTGTTATCCATAAATCTCCAAAACAAGAGACCATGAATGACACTATACTTTAATATTCATTGATAAACCATAGGGATACATGATAATGCTCAATGAGCTCACACAAGCCTAAGAGAGATTGATAACTAAATGATAAAAGCAAAGCTCACCATGACCAGATAGATATGATAAACTAGTAAAAGATAAAGACTAGGTTGAACTCCTCCAAGCTTGAGGTTTTGAAGACTCTTTATTTCTGTAACATCCCAAAATTTTGGAATGTTTAAAAAATCACTAAAATTTAAAACTTTTATCTCAGGTTAAAATAAAGTCATCAATATCCAATAAGAACAACTAAAAAGGATTATATTGACTTATTCAAAAGTATTATGAATTTAATTGGATCAGTAAACTTTATCTTCAACTTGAGTGTGGAGCTATAGATAAACCTTTAGATATTTATCAAACCTTAAGACCTTATTTGCAAAAACTTTAAATTATTTGAAGTATACCTATTTCAAAAATGTTTTGGATAAACTATTTAAATCAAAAACATTATATCTGGATTCTTATTAAACCCTAGATAAATATTTATAGTAACAAAACTATTTGGAACATCCTCTTTTTAAAAAAAAATTAGTTTTGATCAAGTGTTTGATTTTGAAAATGGGTTTGGAAAGACTTATTTTAAACATATGTATTCATGATATTTTTCTTGATTTGTTATGACACAAATCCTTTATTAAAATTTTATTTTTAAATTATACAAAAAGTGTCAAATTATGTTCTTTGAAAATTTACAATTTGTAATGTATTGAAAACATGAGTTTGAATGTTTTAAAGGAAAGATCTTAACTTTAAAAATTTATAGAAATTTGTTTGATGTCACGATCCCGCCCCACTTCCCCACTCCCCCGAGCGTCGAAACGACCTGTCCGACACCCTCTTCAAAAGCCCACGACCCCGGCCTCCCTTTACCCTCTCCCCCTCTTCGAATCGTGCCCCCAATTCCCCACAAAAGCTCGCCGGAGTCTCCACTGCCGCCGCCGCCATTTCTGGAATTCCGGCGAGGTTGGTACGCCCCGGAACCCGAGACCCTCCGCAACCTCTTCCCCTCTCTCTGGCGCACCTCCTGATCCCCTTCTTCTATTTGTTTCCTCAGAGCAGAGCAACGGGCGAGCTCGACGGTGGCCGCCGGCATCTGCACCACTCCGATTGCCTCTCGCCGCCGTTCTAGGAAGCTCACCTTGTCGCCGAAACCTCCACCGCCTTCGCCGTGACCAGAGGAACCTCGGCGTAGCCTGCTGGAGCCCGGAGGACTACCGCGACGTCGTCTTCGTCCGCGCCCGAGCCGCCGGCCACCGCAACGCCATTTTCCGGTGAGCCCCGCCACCGGAGTTTGGTCAAACCGCTGTAAGCCATCCGATCTAGATCCTATGGCCCTTATTAGATGCATAAACGAATCGGTATGAGCCAATGAAATCGCGCCGCGTGGACGCGGCGTTAGCGGCGCGTCAGCGGACAGTCGGCGCCCAATCAGCGCCCGCGTGGAAAAGAATTTTTCTATTTAGATTAAATAGGCAGTTTTGCAGAAAAGCCCCTGCCCCTTATTTTAATCAATACTTTTTAACCACAACTCCAAATTGGACAATTTTTATATCATTGGAAAGCCCTTGACATGTAGAATCCTAGAGCACTGTCAAATTTCAAATTTGACTAGTTTAAATTCATTCAAATTTCAAATGGAAGATTTGAGTAAACTTGACCTAGGTTCAAATCCATTAGTTCAAAAATTGCAAATAAAACATTTTTGGAAACCCTAGGATCTGACTAATAATGTTGCACTGTTAAAAATAATTTTTAGCAATGTCATTTCCATTTAAAAATCAGAAACCCTATTTGTATGTTTTAATATAGTTTAAATTCTATTAATCTTATTAAATTGTTTTCTTTTACAAAAATAACACAAGTATTCCTCTTTTGAGCAGAAGCAAGAAAACTAAGACTAGTCAACCATTTTTGAAACATAAACTTGAAAAGATGTGTTTAAAACCTGTTAGATATTTTGGAATGACAAAATTTAAATATTAAAATGTGTTAAACCCTTTTGACCAAATTAAAGAGTAATCATTTGATCAAGACCAAACCTTAGAACCCTTGGAGCACCACTTCTACCTATTCGGATGTGAACTATTCAAATCTAAATTAGACCATCCCTTCACCATAAATGGCAAACCCTAAGTCCTATCACATTAATTCTTTTTGTAAATTGAATTACGTGATTAGACTTGACCATAAAATAAATGAACTAAAACAATTATTGTTGAACACATTATTGTGATGTTTGCTTATATGTGTTATGTGTTTTGCTCGAATTGTTTGTTTATTGTACTTCTTTTTCATCGTATAGATTGAACGGAGTGAAACGTTCTTCGTTGAAGAGAGTGTGAGAAACGACAACCTTCAAAAGGCAAGTGACGCTCATAAACCCCCTACTATTTTGATATATTGCATAGTAGTATTTTCTGTAGAATGCATGTTAGGAATTGTTTGTGGATACTATATTAGGCTATGCTCCTATTTAGTGTGTAGCCTCCCCCCACCTTGAAACGTAGTAGCACCATGTAACGGCCCGGGATTTTCCCCAATTAGAAAATTGTTTGTTTTCTTTTTGCATCATCATGTCATCATGCTTCTTATCAACTTGCATGTTTTCGTAAATAAATTAAAATGTTATTTGTACAAACATATTTTACTTTTGCAAATCCTTGCCTCTCTTTGGTTCCTCTCTTCTCTATTTCTTTTTCCCTCTTGTCTATTTCCTTTTCTCTTTCTGCATTGGAAATTCCAGGAAATATGTTAAAGGGCCGAAGCCTCTTCTCTCCTTCCAGCCCAGCAGCCCACCTCTCCTGGCCCATCTCCTCTGTTCCTCTTCTTCCGTACGAGCAGACACGGGAGAAGCGTGCTTGCCTCCAGCTCACACCGCCATGTCGCCCCCACTCCCTACCTGGTCTCCTTTTCCCCCTCCTTAAAGCCGCCCTCCAGCCCTCCTCCAAACCCTAGACGCCTCCTCCCTCTCCCCAGCGCCGCCGCCCTACTCTCTTCCTCCCATCTCCCTTTCTTTTCTCCACCTCCCCTCAGATTTCTCTGTTTTCCTCCCCCAATTCTTCACCTCCATGGCCGAACCTCGAAGCTTCACCGAGCCGTCACCGTGGTGACCACCAAGCCCGCTTGAAACCGGGAATGGAGCCTCCGCACCTCCCTCGTCGTCTGCACTGAAGGAACCGGAGCGGGAGCAGCCGGGAACGTCGCCGTCGCCGAGCCTTCTTCTACCTCTGCCCGAGTCGCCGCCATCTCCTCCCTCTGCATCCTCTTCGACATCCCCGAGCCCTCTCTACGCCACCAGCCTCCCCGAGGTGAGCAAGAAGTCCGGGAACCCCGTCCCCTTCCTCTCCCCTTGCTCTGAGAGCTCGCCGTCGCGCGGCCCGTGTGAATTGTCTCCGTTTCCGTCCGTCGGAGTCGCATCGTCTTGCAAGTCTGAAGCTTTTCATCAGTTTCAGTTAAACTCAATCTGACGGTACTTGTTCTGAAGGTTCCAGTACGTATCACAAACACCAACCATCCCAGTGGCTGCGTCCCTGTGTCCACGCCCTGCAGGTTGTGAGATCGAAACCACCGAAGCCCAATTTCTAACCTTTTTGTGCTCTGAACTCTGAATCTTTTGTGCTAAAAGTTCAGTTAACCTTGTCGTGTCAATTCACCTTGTGTGGGGTTCTTATCCTATCACAATCCGATCGGTAGCCCAGTGGCAGCAGCCTCTGTTTGCCTTCAGAGACCCAAGTTCAAATTCCTGCAGATCAAGTTCCACCTCTTTTATTTCTTGTTATTTTTATTTTTTGCAAATCTTATATATTCCTTATCTATTGTTTTACAATTCCAATTAATACAAAGTTTATATCTATTTTATCAACAAAATGCAATGAACATTAATATGACATCCATGCTCATGTTTGCATCTTATTTTAGTTGTGTTTTGGTAATTCATCTAAGTAACTAAATATGGAATGTGTTGGGTATTTAATTATTTATTGCCCTATTCCATTTAATTTTGTGTAGATCACCTATGCCATGTTTTGTCATACTAATGAACATTTAACATTGTTGGTTAGATAAATAACTCAAACCTTAATATTAATTGTCGGAATCCCGGTTCCGCTTAATTTGGATTAAGTGCATCTTGCCATGTCATGCATCATATCATGATCATGCTGGATCTTTTTCCGTAGTTTTAAGATGCATCTTTTGCGCTTTCCAGTATTTGTTGCTTCTTCGCGGATAAGACGTTGAGATGATGTGAGCAACGACAGGTTCTTCTTCCATGCGGGATACCAGGCAAGCGTTTCCCCTTTGATCACCTACGCATGCCTTTTTGCCTCTATTGCTAGCCTTGTGATACGATGCTTCTGTTACGATCCTATCACATGTTTACTTTGCAGCCATGATATAGCCCCACCTCCACATCCTATTAACCTGTTGATTTTTTACCTTGTTGGCCTCGCGAGTCGTAGCGCATGCTTAGGTTGTTGCCTTTATTCTTGTTATTATCTGTATCTTCGTCGCCATGGTAAGTTGTATCTGTTTATCTGTTGCGACGATTGTTAACTTAATGATAAGGCACCGGCAGAAGGCCAGTTCTGGTTCTTTGTTCTGCTAGTGTCGCCCTAGGACCTGAGATCTTGCTCCTCTAATCCGAGTTTGAGCGCGCTGCCCACATTGAGGGAGGACATGGGCCTCCCCGTGACCTGCGACCCGATCCACAGTCTTGTCCGAGGCGCTGCACCTAGTTCGGGCTTTCCATTTGATGCATACATATGTTTTTCAATTACGATCTCATGGTGATGGAGTAGTCGATCTCATATAGGAGCGGCACGTTCTTAGAGTGTTAGAAGGTTCCGGGTAGGGACTGAGTAACCGTGCGCGCAATCATGTGGTGCCTTGGACTTGTCTGTAGAGAAGTGAAGGGTTGCGTCGAACCGTTTAGCGACAACTCGATGCGTGTGGTTACTATAGTGCCCCCCTGCAGGGTTAAATCTTATCGATGAGCCGCGTCCGCGGTTATGGACAACTTGGTGCGTTGCCGACTAACAAGATCTAGACAACTTACACCTAGTATTATTATTCATTAAACCTGCTCGCCGTGTGAGTGCCTTTTGGATTGCTTACTCGTGGGTTAATCGAGTGAGTGATGATCGGCTTAGTATTGTTTGGTGTTAGTAACTAGTTGGTTCTTCACTCGTTCTTATCTCTCTCTATTAGACGAAAGTTGTAGTGTGTCTCTGTAGTTTTCTAGAGCTTGCGCGCTGCCGCTAAAACTTCCTAAGGAGATGCGCTCACCTGTTCGGAATGCATTTTACGCATTTGTTGAACTCTCCTTAATGCTTGCCTTGCTATCATTGCCGATAGTATTGACCCATGTATATGGGCTGTATTCATGTGCAGTTAACAGGTTTGAAGTCAGACGACGTTAGCTTGGGAATCCCTCCGGCTTGGGCTGGGCAGGGATATGGTGCCATCGGTTATCTTTAGGACTCTTAGTCCAATTTGTATCTTGTCCGTAGTCGGATACTATTTTGCTTCCGCTGTGATTTGTATCTTTGTATTGTATCAGTTGTTTCTTGACTTGTTCGAGTCGTTCTTGTATATATATTTTCTTCTGTTGTGGATTTTTGGAACTGTTGTAATTTTATCACAATTCCACCCACATAACGGGCATGTTTCGGCGTGCACGTTATGTCTGGTGGGCGACCTAAGATCGTTATTATGCGGATTTCGGCGGGATCGCTTAAATCTACATAGTACCGATTTTGGGGCGTCACAAAGTGGTATCAGAGCCAAGTTCCGAAACTCCAGGATGTTTCGATACGATTGGTTATCGAAGCAGCTGGTCCGCAAAGCCTGTAGGATAACCTCTCTAACGGTCGTTGTTTCTAGAGTGTCGAAACTATTTGACTAAAAATTATTTGAAAATATCTCACTAGAATTCTTTTTATTCCTTTCCTCTATTCTATTTCTCCTCTTTCCTTATTTGTTTTGGAGTCGCTTCTCTTATCCAACTTTCAAAGTTTTAGGATCCTACGTGTGGGTGGACGATCTCTTGACTTTTAACCTACTAGGGTCGATGTTTGGGATTTGTCTTCGACGCAAGCAACCGTTCTTGTTAATGGTGTCGACAACTTGAAGGTGGAGTTAGAACTTCTTGTTAGTGGTGTCGAGAAGATCAACTTGGAGCATGAAGGTTCGGTAGTTACTCCTCTCTTCTTGTTGTCTTGGCGTGGATCGCGAGGGCGCGATCCCTTGTTAGTGGTGTCGATTGTAACGGCCCAGGATTTTCCCCAATTAGAAAATTGTTTGTTTTCTTTTTGCATCATCATGTTGTCATCATGCTTCTTATCACCTTGCATGTTTTCCTAAATAAATTAAAATGTTATTTGTACAAACATATTTTACTTTTGCAAATCCTTGCCTCTCTTTGGTTCCTCTCTTCTCTATTTCTTTTTCCCTCTTGTCTATTTCCTTTTCTCTTTCTGCATTGGAAATTCCAGGAAATATGTTAAAGGGCCGAAGCCTCTTCTCTCCTTCCAGCCCAGCAGCCCACCTCTCCTGGCCCATCTCCTCTGTTCCTCTTCTTCCGTACGAGCAGACACGGGAGAAGCGTGCTTGCCTCCAGCTCACACCGCCATGTCGCCCCCACTCCCTACCTGGTCTCCTTTTCCCCCTCCTTAAAGCCGCCCTCCAGCCCTCCTCCAAACCCTAGACGCCTCCTCCCTCTCCCCAGCGCCGCCGCCCTACTCTCTTCCTCCCATCTCCCTTTCTTTTCTCCACCTCCCCTCAGATTTCTCTGTTTTCCTCCCCCAATTCTTCACCTCCATGGCCGAACCTCGAAGCTTCACCGAGCCGTCACCGTGGTGACCACCAAGCCCGCTTGAAACCGGGAATGGAGCCTCCGCACCTCCCTCGTCGTCTGCACTGAAGGAACCGGAGCGGGAGCAGCCGGGAACGTCGCCGTCGCCGAGCCTTCTTCTACCTCTGCCCGAGTCGCCGCCATCTCCTCCCTCTGCATCCTCTTCGACATCCCCGAGCCCTCTCTACGCCACCAGCCTCCCCAAGGTGAGCAAGAAGTCCGGGAACCCCGTCCCCTTCCTCTCCCCTTGCTCTGAGAGCTCGCCGTCGCGCGGCCCGTGTGAATTGTCTCCGTTTCCGTCCGTCGGAGTCGCATCGTCTTGCAAGTCTGAAGCTTTTCATCAGTTTCAGTTAAACTCAATTTGACGGTACTTGTTCTGAAGGTTCCAGTACGTATCACAAACACCAACCATCCCAGTGGCTGCGTCCCTGTGTCCACGCCCTGCAGGTTGTGAGATCGAAACCACCGAAGCCCAATTTCTAACCTTTTTGTGCTCTGAACTCTGAATCTTTTGTGCTAAAAGTTCAGTTAACCTTGTCGTGTCAATTCACCTTGTGTGGGGTTCTTATCCTATCACAATCCGATCGGTAGCCCAGTGGCAGCAGCCTCTGTTTGCCTTCAGAGACCCAAGTTCAAATTCCTGCAGATCAAGTTCCACCTCTTTTATTTCTTGTTATTTTTATTTTTTGCAAATCTTATATATTCCTTATCTATTGTTTTACAATTCCAATTAATACAAAGTTTATATCTATTTTATCAACAAAATGCAATGAACATTAATATGACATCCATGCTCATGTTTGCATCTTATTTTAGTTGTGTTTTGGTAATTCATCTAAGTAACTAAATATGGAATGTGTTGGGTATTTAATTATTTATTGCCCTATTCCATTTAATTTTGTGTAGATCACCTATGCCATGTTTTGTCATACTAATGAACATTTAACATTGTTGGTTAGATAAATAACTCAAACCTTAATATTAATTGTCGGAATCCCGGTTCCGCTTAATTTGGATTAAGTGCATCTTGCCATGTCATGCATCATATCATGATCATGCTGGATCTTTTTCCGTAGTTTTAAGATGCATCTTTTGTGCTTTCCAGTATTTGTTGCTTCTTCGCGGATAAGACGTTGAGATGATGTGAGCAACGACAGGTTCTTCTTCCATGCGGGATACCAGGCAAGCGTTTCCCCTTTGATCACCTACGCATGCCTTTTTGCCTCTATTGCTAGCCTTGTGATACGATGCTTCTGTTACGATCCTATCACATGTTTACTTTGCAGCCATGATATAGCCCCACCTCCACATCCTATTAACCTGTTGATTTTTTACCTTCTTGGCCTCGCGAGTCGTAGCGCATGCTTAGGTTGTTGCCTTTATTCTTGTTATTATCTGTATCTTCGTCGCCATGGTAAGTTGTATCTGTTTATCTGTTGCGACGATTGTTAACTTAATGATAAGGCACCGGCAGAAGGCCAGTTCTGGTTCTTTGTTCTGCTAGTGTCGCCCTAGGACCTGAGATCTTGCTCCTCTAATCCGAGTTTGAGTGCGCTGCCCACATTGAGGGAGGACATGGGCCTCCCCGTGACCTGCGACCCGATCCACAGTCTTGTCCGAGGCGCTGCACCTAGTTCGGGCTTTCCATTTGATGCATACATATGTTTTTCAATTACGATCTCATGGTGATGGAGTAGTCGATCGCATATAGGAGCGGCACGTTCTTAGAGTGTTACAAGGTTCCGGGTAGGGACTGAGTAACCGTGCGCGCAATCATGTGGTGCCTTGGACTCGTCTGTAGAGAAGTGAAGGGTTGCGTCGAACCGTTTAGCGACAACTCGATGCGTGTGGTTACTATAGTGCCCCCCTACAGGGTTAAATCTTATCGATGAGCCGCGTCCGCGGTTATGGACAACTTGGTGCGTTGCCGACTAACAAGATCTAGACAACTTACACCTAGTATTATTATTCATTAAACCTAGTATTATTATTCATTAAACCTGCTCGCCGTGTGAGTGCCTTTTGGATTGCTTACTCGTGGGTTAATCGAGTGAGTGATGATCGGCTGAGTATTGTTTGGTGTTAGTAACTAGTTGGTTCTTCACTCGTTCTTATCTCTCTCTATTAGACGAAAGTTGTAGTGTGTCTCTGTAGTTTTCTAGAGCTTGCGCGCTGCCGCTAAAACTTCCTAAGGAGATGCGCTCACCTGTTCGGAATGCATTTTACGCATTTGTTGAACTCTCCTTAATGCTTGCCTTGCTATCATTACCGATAGTATTGACCCATGTATATGGGCTGTATTCATGTGCAGTTAACAGGTTTGAAGTCAGACGACGTTAGCTTGGGAATCCCTCCGGCTTGGGCTGGGCAGGGATATGGTGCCATCGGTTATCTTCAGGACTCTTAGTCCAATTTGTATCTTGTCCGTAGTCGGATACTATTTTGCTTCCGCTGTGATTTGTATCTTTGTATTGTATCAGTTGTTTCTTGACTTGTTCGAGTCGTTCTTGTATATATATTTTCTTCTGTTGTGGATCTTTGGAACTGTTGTAATGTTATCACAATTCCACCCACATAACGGGCATGTTTCGGCGTGCACGTTATGTCTGGTGGGCGACCTAAGATCGTTATTATGCGGATTTCGGCGGGATCGCTTAAATCTACATAGTACCGATTTTGGGGCGTCACACACCACACATGGTAGAATGCTTAGTCAAGCAATAAAAATGTTTTGATTAGTTGGATAGTGTAAATTTACTGAAACTAATCAATGAACTACCTGGGTGCTGGTTGGAGAACCATGGTGGGTGGCTACTCAGGGGGTCCATTTTTATGGTTCATGTCTATGGTAATTACCCTTGGTGGAAGCGCACAATTGTGGAGAGTCACCCAGGCTCAAAAAGATTGTAGACGCACCTTGTTTAGTAGCTTCCAGTGCAGCCACATGTCATATGGGTTCTGACTTGATCATACATGTTGCGAGACCCCGATCCGTCGTGACCAGCAGATGTAGGGGGATGATAGGTTGGTTCGGGTCGCGCGTTGTGACTCGGGGAATTGCTTCGGAAAGATCTCGTCCCGGTCTTCTCTTTTGCATTTCATAATTGGGTGACATGGACGAGGGAATGATTGGGTCTTGTGGTGAAAGTGCACACCTTCTCGAGAGTTTAAAACTAAGTATGCTTAGCCGTGTCCCCGGTTATGGACAAATGAGCGTCTAGACAGGGCAGATGTTGAAGATCTCCTCATCCCAATTTCTTTAATAAAATTTGATGGGTGAACCAGGGTTTGGGAGAGCTCACTGCTTTCTATCGGTGGTGCTCGTTGTGTGTAGTTTTCAAAGTTGTTCACCGATGTCTATCGGTGGCACTCTTTGTTGTTAAAGGTGTTCACTGATGTCTATTAGTGGTACTCTTTGTCTAAGATGAAAGGATGTTTTATAAATGATAGGACAAAATTTGCTTTTATGCAAATCAGCCTCAAACTCCACCTGGCCAAATATGCATGTAGTATAGACTTACTAGATTAGTCAACATAGTGTCAACTTGCCACCACAATTCAATTGTGCTGACCCAATATAGTTTGGGTTGCAACTCACCATTGCAGGACCCTCTGACGAAGAGTGAAGATTGTTAGGGTCGCGAGTCTCCAACCAACATGCCTTGCCTGTGGCACATGATGAAGATGGAGCTCACTTTATCCATTTGCTTTCCGCTGTGTGTTTATTTCGGTTTGAGCTAGCCATGGGCTATGCACCTTGTATCGAAACCTTTTATTTCTGGATCATCGTGTAATGAATATTGATGCAATGTTATGGTATTTCATCTTAAACTGTGTGTGCTAGCAAGTCGATCCAGGGACTAGCACTATACACAGGAGGTCGCCACCTTATAATAAAAGGGGGGCCTTTACAGATGGTATCAGAGCACTGTGTTGCCTGTAGGTTCGTGACCCTAGGTTTGGATAGAAATAGGTTTTGACCATAGGATTGAAAATCTATTTTTATTCGGATTTCTAAAATAAATATATATTTCATTTTACCTTTTCTTATACTCTCGTCTACTATCAACCTTCTGAAAATATCTCTCCTTATTCTAGAAGACCATGTTCTTGAAGTCTGAGTCTAATACTTCATATGGATTTCTCAATATCAATACGAATCACTACGCTGAAGACCATTGGAGGACCAGTATTCGGCCAGCACTTCAAAGATATTCAATAAGTGGAAGAACCTGAAGTACTCAACAAGGAGTTAGACCAGAGACCACCATTTAATTAGAACCACGATATCGTGTTAGTGTATTGTACATACCAACTTAGGTTGTATGTCGATACTAGATTGATTTTCTTGTTTGCGGTTGAATCTTGTTGATTGGTTAAATAATTAGGTTGTTGTTTTATGAATGTTTGTGTGTTTCTTTTTTCATGTTTGTTTGTGAGGGTAGGATTTTCTCCCCTTAGATCTCTCTATCTCTACTCATCTCTACTAAACCCAACCAGATGCTTCTTCAAAGTTCCAATAACGATGAGATACCAAGTGCAATGCAAATACTACTAGAGACTCAGAATAAGTTGATGCAACTGATAGCCCAGAATCAAGTCAACAACCCCAATAAGGAGTTACCCCCTGGATGGCAGCAACTGTTGTATAGCCAAACTCAAATAGTACAGATGATGTATCAGACTATGAACGCCAATGAAAACAATCAACTAGAAATAAACTATAACAACCGAGAGATCCAGATGGAGGTGGTGAAAACACCTAGAGCCTGCAAAACTTGTGGGGAAATTGGACACATTTCCAAAGAATGTCAAGATGAATGGCCTCATTTTGATGCAAACAGTTCGGCTGAGGAATACCCCACCACCCAAGTTACATGCTTTTTGTGTGAAGGAGACACCCATGTTCCAGCTGAGTGTCAACTCTATCCCATAGTACAGCAAGTTAGTCGACAAGTCAAGGAGGGAATGCACGAGACTCGGAAGATTGAGTTTGAGGAGCAAGGAAAGAAGGGTAAACGCATGCGAGATGTTAGTCAGGTAGATTGCCACAAATGTGAAGGACTAGGACATTATTCATGTTGCTGCCTAGAGGAGAAAATGGGCAATGCGATTGAACCAGATCAATTCCAGAAAAGAATTATGGATCATGCCAAGATGGAGAATGAGGCTAGAATCAAGACACAACCTAACACATCCAAAGGCACCACCAAATGTTGCTATTCATGCGAAGAAGAAGGACATCTTTCTCGAGATTGCCCCATCAAGCGAACAAGATCATCATCCATAGTGATACAATACGACAAGCGGGATACAGAAGCTCTATTAGCCTTGGCAAGACCTAAGAAGAAGAGAAACCTGAGCCAGATCATTTGCTTCGGGTGCAAAAAGAAAGGACATTACGTCAGTGATTGTGTAGAGAGGAAA
Organism: Poa annua; assembly: GCA_026929855.1. Classification (NCBI taxonomy): domain Eukaryota; kingdom Viridiplantae; phylum Streptophyta; class Magnoliopsida; order Poales; family Poaceae; genus Poa; species Poa annua. Next base: position 21,340,278 of record CM049439.1, on the reverse strand, counting down.
TCCAAGAATAGCCACAACAGCGTTTGCACAAAAGGAGACTTGTGCCAAGTCACTTGCTCAGAATGTAAGTACAAGGGACACTAGGCCAATAAATGTCCAGAGAAGAAACATCAAAACTGCCAAGGGAAGAAGTTTAAGGAATGCCCCGACAACTCCCACAAGAAAGACATTAGTCATGTGATATGCTACAAATGCAAGGATACAGGGCATTATGCCAGTGGCTGTCCCGAGAAGAGGAATATTAAGTTACTCAATGGGCCGAGCAGTGAAAAGTAAGTTCCTAAACAATTCTTTTATCCACATCACATTTTGATGCTAGTACAAGTTCTGGGAAGGTTATAAACCAGGAGAAAGATCGATGAAGTTTTTGGAAAATTTCCGGTTAGAGTTGTTTATGCGTTTACGCTATCCCAATAGTTTGAGGGTTGATAGTAGTAAGGTTTGTCTTACTGATAGAATAAGTGGGAGTTCCAAACCTTAGTTCGTGCCCATGGAAACTATCTACGTTTTAAGACAAGTGAGGATGACCAAGTGTTAGATTGCGTAATTCACCTATTTACATGTGGGAAAATGATATGGGTGCAGGATGGACTGATCACCATTCCTACTACTCCTATTATTTATACTCACTATGTCGGATTGATGAATTATGTGCACCTTGAACCATAGTCGAGAGGCGACGTTTTTAAGCTTGAACTCCAAAATGGTAAGATTATAACCCCATGTGAGGCAAGTGTTGCCGAAAGCGTTTTATTTATTCGGTGAGGATATAAGAAACCAACTTTTGGAGGTACACTGAAAGGAGAAGGTTTTGCCTACCATGAGAGAATCGTTAGAAATAGTATGGTGTTTGCACTTAAGAAACTCAACTACGAGTTGGAAGCCTGCCAAGGACATCAAACGGAATGATAAGATGATGTTGTGAAATCCTCTCATCTTGATCTTCTCATTGATCCAAAGAGTGACCCTTGAGAGTCAAAAGGCGTCCAATAAACTGAAGGGGATCGCAGGCAGAAAACAAAAAAATTCCTAACAGCGATAACCTTAAACTAGCCAGAATCTATAATATGCAGATATAGTAGTACGAAGGGGTTCGGTGCACATACCTCTTGTAGACCGAAAAGCGGGGATTACGCTCCCGCACAAGCGTTGTCGATGAAGCCGACAAAGACTTCGATGCCGTGTAGAGGAAGCAGACCTCTAGCACCACTAGCGTGGTGCCTCGCAGGGCGTTACACACGTACGGTGAAGCCGACGAACTCCGGGCTCCGATCCAAGGGCGAAGCAGCGGAAGACTGGGACCGGGAGAGCAGCAGCACGGCGGCGTGCGTATGGTGGAGAAAACTTATCCTCGGCGCAACTCCTAACTGGGGAGTCACGGGATCCAAGGAGAGAGAGAGGGAGAGAAATTGGTGTGTGTTTAAAGGCCAGGGGTACCCCCATATATATAGGAGGCCAGGGGCTGCCCAACTTGCCAGGCTGGCGGTGTGGGACTAATCTCACACCCCAGCCGGCCATACATGGTGCGCCGGCCCTAGGTGGGCCCCATGTGGCCCACCTAGGCCGGCCGAACCAAGCCCCTCCTCTTGGGGGGACTCCTCCCCCCCTCATGGGCCTGTTTGCCAAAGAAGGCCCATTTAGGGAAAATGCCTTTAAAAATTCAGGAAAAATTAAATAAAAATATATTTAACTATTAATTACACTAATTAATATTAAATACATATTACATAATTTATTCCGGCTCCGAAAACTATTTCGTCGCTGCCCGATCTCCATCGGAACTTTCCCGGGACGTTCCCGGTCTCTCTTTTCCTATTTTTCTCTTCCGGTAAAATGTCGACTCCCCTTAAGTGTGTTACCCTAGCGGTTCGATTATCTCACCAGACATGATCGAGACTCCTCTCCAATCAATGACTAATTCGTGGACCTTGGATACCCAGAATTAATCCCTGCGAGATAACGAATACTTTACCGATCGAACCTAGACGTCTGAGTCTTAAACCTTTTGCCATGCGATACTTAGCGCGTCCGAGACTCGTTCATAGATATCTCCATACCTAGCTTGATCTCGTTACCGACACTGCTAACTTCTACTCGTCCATGATTTTATGTCCTGGTGACCTAGTCACACGCTTGCAAGCTCGTTAGACATAATCTCACCGAGTGGGACCTAGAGTATCTATCCTGCTATGGGACTGGCAAATCCCGCTCTTGACCCCCCGTCTCAACATACTCCTTTCCGACACCCGAGAGGGACACCTTTATTGTCACACTATGTAAGATATGACGTTTGATGCAATCAAAGTGTCTTTCAGGAATAGCAATAAGAGTAGATCTCACGGTCGAAGGCGTAATGACTACGTTCTACAAATATTGGGTATGTCCATCACATCGTTCTACCAACGACATGACTTCATTGTCAAATAGACGCCATGTCACATGATCGGGAAACCTCGATCATCGATTGCACAATGAACCAGTCAAATAGAGGCTACTGGGGACCTGGTTGTTTTACGTATCACATGTGTATTAATGTTTCCGCTTAATACAGTTATAGCATGACACAAAAACGTATTATGAACAAATGAGATATGATAAATAAAACTCTTTATTAATTGCCTCTAGGGCATATCTCCTACAGTCTCCCACTTGCACTAGAGTACAACTTAATCTAGTTTACAACTTGGTAAAAGCCGGACACCCATAGCATCTTGGTGTTTCACGTGCTTGTCAAGAAGGAGAGGCTTCGTCAAAGGATCTGCCACATTCAGATCCGTATGTATTTTGCAAATCTTCACTTCACCTCCTTGTACGTACTGTCGTATCACATGGAAGCGTCGGAGTATGTGTTTGGCAGTCGAGTGAGACCTTGGTTCCTTCGCGTTAGCAATGGCACCCGTATTGTCGCAGTAGAGGGTCACGGGGTCTTGCGCGCTAGGGAACACTCCAAGCTCGATGATGAACTTCCTCAGCCACACAGCTTCATTCGCGGCTTCAGAAGCAGCAATGTACTACGATTCCATTGTAGATTGGGACACGATGGGTTGCTTCCCACTCCTCCAGCATACAGCGCCTCCGTTCACCTTGAAAACATATCCTGTCTGTGACTTAGAGTCATCTGGGTCTGAGCAGAAACTTGCATCAACGTAACCTGTTACGCCAAGTTCTTCCTCACAGTCCCCGTACACAAGGAACATTTCCTTTGTATGCTTGAGATTCTTAAGAATGCTTTTAACAGCTACCCAATGATCCTTTCCAGGATTACTTTGGAACCGGCTCGTCAAACTAAGAGCCAATGCTACATCAGGTCGAGTACTTAACATGGCATACATGATCGATCCTCTGGCTGAAGCATAAGGATGTTTAGCCATCTCGGCTTTATCATGTTCCGTCACCGGACACTGAGCCTTGCTCAATACCTTACTCTTGACAACCGGCAGAAAACCCTTCTTTGCCGTCTCCATACCGAACCGTTTCAGTATCTTGTCAATATAAGTACTCTGACTTAATGCTAATAGACGTCTTGATCTATCACGATAGATTTTAATGCCTAAAACGTATGCAGCTTCTCCTAAGTCCTTCATTGAAAATTTACTGTTTAAATATTTCTTAACGCTATTCAGAAGTTCCACATTATCCCCTATTAGTAGTATATCATCCACATATAGTACTAGGAACACAACTGAGCTCCCACTCATTTTCTTGTAAATGCAGGTCTCTTCTCTATTTTGGACAAATCCAAAACCTTTGATCACCTCATCAAAGCGAAGATTCCAGCTCCGAGATGCTTGCTTCAGTCCATAAATGGAACGCTGAAGCTTGCATACCTTGCCAGCATTTTCTGGATCGACAAAACCTTCAGGTTGTACCATATACAACTCTTCCTCAATGTTACCATTTAGGAAGGCTGTTTTGACATCCATTTGCCATATCTCATAGTCATAATATGCGGCAAGTGCTAGCAAAATCCGAATAGACTTTAGCATCGCTACCGGTGAAAACGTTTCATCGTAGTCAATCACATGAACTTGTCGGAAACCCTTTGCGACAAGCCGAGCTTTATAGACGGTCACATTACCGTCAGCATCAGTCTTCTTCTTAAAGATCCATTTATTCTCGACGGCCTTGCGCCCTTCGGGAATCTCCATCAAAGTCCATACTTTGTTATCATACATGGATCCTATTTCGGATTTCATGGCTTCAAGCCATTTCTCGGACTCAGGATTAGCCATAGCCTCTTTGTAGTTCGTAGGTTCGTCTTGTTCAATCAACATGACGGTGCAAACCATGTTGCCATACCATTCAGGGGCGATCTGAGATCTCCATGACCTACGAGGTAGAATAGCACCCTCAACATCTTCTCCCACTCCATCTGTGGAGGACGTTTCCGGAACAGCTTCCGTTGCGCCACTCGGAATTTCGAGTTCAGGATCAATGATCTCGTCGAGGTCTATTTTCCTCCCACTTACTCCTTTGGCGAGAAACTCTTTCTCCAGAAAGGTACCGTTCTTCGCGACAAACGTTTTGCCCTCAGCTTGGTTGTAGAAGGTGTATCCTATGATTTCCCGCGGATACCCTACAAAGACGACTTTCTCCGATTTCGGTTCGAGTTTGTCGGGCTGTAGTTGCTTAACATACGCCTCACAACCCCAGACCTTCAGGAACGACAACTTAGGTTTCTGGCCATGCCATATCTCATACGGTGTCGTTGCTACGGATTTGGACGGAGCCCTATTTAAAATGAATGCGGCTGTTTCTAACGCATACCCCCAAAAAGATACGGGCAAGTCGGTAAGAGACATCATAGATCGGACGCTATCTAATAGGGTACGATTACGTCACTCGGACACACCGTTGCGTTGCGGCGTTCCAGCTGGCGTAAGCTGCGGCACGATGCCACAGGCTTTCAGATGTGTGCCAAACTCAAAACTCAAATATTCGCCACCACGATCGGATCGAAGGTGCTTGATTTTCTTGTTGAGTTGATTTTCAACTTCACTTTGAAATTCTTTGAACTTTTCAAATGTTTCAGACTTGTGTTTCATCAAATAGATATACCCATATCTACTCAAGTCATCGGTGAAGGTGACAAAATAACGATAACCATTGCGTGTCGACACGCTCATTGGTCCAAACACATCTGTATGTATGACTCCCAATAAGTCTGACGCCCGTTCCATGAAACCATTGAACGGTGTCTTGGTCATCTTGCCCATGAGGCATGGTTCGCATTTGTCGAGGGATCCAAAATCTAACGAGTCCAGAAGTCCATCGGCATGGAGTTTCTTCATGCGCTTTATACCAATATGACCGAGACGGCAATGCCATATATACATGGCGGTATCGCTACTAAGTTTAATCCTCTTGGCATCTATGCTATGGATGTGAGTACTACGATCGAGATTCAACAAGAATAAACCATTACTCTCGGGAGCATTAACATAAAAGATATCATTCATTGAAATAGCACAACCATTTGATACTGATTTGAACGAATATCCGTCTTGCAACAAGCAAGACCCACTGATAATGTTTACACTCAAGGACGGTACAAAATAACACTTATTCAGAACCAAAACTAATCCCGATGGTAGATGTAGAGGGAGTGTGCCGACAGCCACCACGTTAACTCTTGATCCGTTGCCGACGCGCATCGTCACCTCGTCCTTTGCCAGGCGCCGCTTATTCCGCAACTCCTCCTGAGAGTTACAAATATGAGCAACAGAACCAGTATCAAATACCCAGGTGTTGCTACGGGCGCTGGTAAGGTACACATCAATAACATGTATATCAAATATACCTTTCTCTTTTCCGACAATCTTGCCGGCCTTCTTATCTTCCAGATCCTTGGGCAGTTGCGCTTCCAGGGATCTGATGGTCACCACCATCTTGTCCATCTTGATTTCCAATTCGGCCATGTTGAGCATCATAAGAATTTCCGACAGGGATTTTGATGTCCCAACCATGTCGTAGTTCATGATGGCGTCCTTATAGCTAGGGGGCAGCGACAACAGCACCCTATCAATAACCAGCTCTTCTGGGATCACATATCCCAGATCTTTCAGGAGCTGAACGCTGCCAAACATATGGGCCAAGTGCTCACTTATATTGCCGTGCTCTTCCATCTGGGCTGAGAAGAAAAGCTTGGTAGCTTCAAACCTCTCATCCTTGACTTGTCGTGCAAAAATAACCATGAGTTCAGTGATTATCTCATAAGCACTCTTGTTCTCAAAATGGTTCTGCAGGTCAGCCTCCATGGCAAAGAGCATGCCACTCCGGACAAAAGAGGAAATCTCCGCCTTAAACTCGTGGACACTCCTAACGAATTCTGAGGCGGTGTTTGCTGGCTGATCACCTAAGGGGGCTTCAAGGATGTAAGCCACCTCGTGGGTATTCAGAATGGACTTCAGATCGCGGAACCAGGATACGAAGTTGGACCCATTGGTCTTAAGCTTCTCTTTCTCAAGGAACAGGGCTAGGTTAAAGGTGGGGTGAGACATCTACAATGGAATTTGCAAAACATAAGACTTTGTTCACAAAATTTTGAGTTCAAGTATTTTCGAAAATAACTATAAGAACTCCCACTCAAAATGAATATCCCTCTCATCGCTTTAGTGATTACACGACCCTAATCCATTGCGCAACCCCTCATCATCAGAGCCGGCAACACAACTTCAAAGGTAGACATCGAAATGTCAATCACAACAACTTTGTGACTCATGCTCGACCTTTCGGTCACCTTGTTCCGAGGCCATGTCTATACATGCTAGGCTCGCCATAATAACCTCCAACGTAAATGCTTGTGCAACATGGCTTACACCCACTGTATGCGAACGACGATATGTCTGACACCCGATCGTCACGGCCTGCCTCATAACGTAGAACTTTCTTGGTGGTGCACGTCGAAGGGAGAACACAAATGATATTTTGGAGGGATCATCTTATATAACTACCGCCGTGTAACAAATATATACTATATATATATATATATATATATATATACACACAATATAAGATGCACTCAAAACATCAAATATGCGACGTGATATGGCCCTTGCGCCGATGGTCTCCTTCGCGCCAGCAGTTCATAAACAATTTAATAAACCTACCTTGACCATATCACATAGCCCCTGCAAAATAAAGTTAGACGCCTCTACTTTATCTTTTGCATATTTTACGTGGCTTGGGGCTGTCGTAAATAGAACCGCTTCATACCTACGAACCTATGACCACAACAACGATCAAATAATTGCATATTTATTCATCCCTTTCGGGCCCTCCATTGAAAATGCAAAGCCAACTAAAGAGAGAGAGACAGACACCCGCCAGCCACATATACGGAACCAGCCGTATGTCAGTTGTGGAACCAGTCTCGCGTAAGCGTACGCGTAAGGTCGGTCTGGGCCGCTTCATCAACTCGATGCTGCCGGCAGTGCAAGTGCACGCGAGAGGGTAGCAAATAATAAGAACGATGTCCCCGTGATAAACACGGGTGCAGCTAGCGCACAGCTATATCTACGCATAGATCGGCTCTGATACCACTGAAGGGGATCGCAGGCAGAAAACAAAAAATTTCCTAACAGCGATAACCTTAAACTAGCCAGAATCTATACTATGCAGATATAGTAGTACGAAGGGGTTCGGTGCACATACCTCTTGTAGACCGAAAAGCGGGGATTACGCTCCCGCACAAGCGTTGTCGATGAAGCCGACGAAGACTTCGATGCCGTGTAGAGGAAGCAGACCTCTAGCACCACTAGCGTGGTGCCTCGCAGGGCGTTACACATGTACGGTGAAGCCGACGAACTCTGGGCTCCGATCCAAGGACGAAGCAGCGGAAGACTGGGACCGGGAGACCAGCAGCACGGCGGCGTGCGTATGGTGGAGAAAACTTATCCTCGGCGCAACTCCAAACTGGGGAGTCACGGGATCCAAGGGGAGAGAGAGAGAGAGAAATTGGTGTGTGTTTAAAGGCCAGGGGTACCCCCATATATATAGGAGGCCAGGGGCTGCCCAACTTGCCAGGCTGGCGGTGTGGGACTAATCCCACACCCCAGCCGACCATACATGGTTCGCCGTCCCTAGGTGGGCCCCATGTGGCCCACGTAGGCTGGCCGAACCAAGCCCCTCCTCTTGGGGGGACTCCTCCCCCCCTCATGGGCCTCTTTGCCAAAGAAGGCCCATTTAGGGAAATGCCTTTAAAAATTCAGGAAAAAATAAATAAAAATATATTAAACTATTAATTACACTAATTAATATTAAATACATATTACATAATTTATTCCGGCTCCGAAAACTATTTCGTCGCTGCCCGATCTCCATCGGAACTTTCCCGGGACGTTCTCAGTCTCTCTTTTCCTATTTTTCTCTTCCGGTAAAATGTCGACTCCCCTTAAGTGTGTTACCCTAGCGGTTCGATTATCTCACCAGACATGATCGAGACTCCTCTCCGATCAATGACTAATTCATGGACCTTGGATACCCAGAATTAATCACTGCGAGATAACGAATACTTTACCGATCGAACCTAGACGTCTGAGTCTTAAACCTTTTGCCATGCGATACTTAGCGCGTCCGAGACTCGTTCATAGATATCTCCATACCTAGCTTGATCTCGTTACCGACACTGCTAACTTCTACTCGTCCATGATCTTATGTCCTGGTGACCTAGTCACACGCTTGCAAGCTCGTTAGACATAATCTCACCGAGTGGGCCCTAGAGTATCTATCCTGCTATGGGACTGGCAAATCCCGCTCTTGACCCCCCGTCTCAACATACTCCTTTCCCACACCCGAGAGGGACACCTTTATTGTCACACTATGTAAGATATGATGTTTGATGCAATCAAAGTGTCTTCCAGGAATAGCAATAAGAGTAGATCTCACGGTCGAAGGCGTAATGACTACGTCCTACAAATATTGGGTATGTCCATCACATCGTTCTACCAACGACATGACTTCATTGTCAAATAGACGCCATGTCACATGATCGGGAAACCTCGATCATCGATTGCACAATGAACCAGTCAAATAGAGGCTACTTGGGACCTGGTTGTTTTACGTATCACACGTGTATTAATGTTTCCGCTTAATACAGTTATAGCATGACACAAAAACGTATTATGAACAAATGAGATATGATAAATAAAACTCTTTATTAATTGCCTCTAGGGCATATCTCCTACATAAACATGTTGTGTGGGTTCGCAGCTCTACCGTGAAGGAAAGTTCTACTCAAGCCATCTTGACGAAAACTACAAGCAATATAAAGATACACCGGCCTATTGGAAGTGAAGTATGGATAACCACACAAGCCAAGGTGTTATACCTGGATTCAAGGGATTCAACTTATAAATAGTTGGTACAAGCCATATGGAATAGGGAATGATGAAGCATCATCCAACAGCTCAAGTCTACCTATTAAGGATTTATGGACCCATATGTGACCTTAGTTGAAGCAAGAAAGTTCAGACTGTACATGAAAGTTTTCTTTTAAGGGTGGTAGCCCACCCAATCCTCCTAACCCCGGATACCCAAACCTATCTTTCTTTCTAGCCTCTCCGAATCTCGGGACGAGATTCCTTTTAAGGGTGGTAGTCTGTAACATCCCAAAATTTTGGAATGTTTAAAAAATCACTAAAATTTTAAACTTTTATCTCATGTTAAAATAAAGTCATCAATATCCAATAAGAACAACTAAAAAGGATTATATTGACTTATTCAAAAGTATTATGAATTTAATTGGATCAGTAAACTTTATCTTCAACTTGAGTGTGGAGCTATAGATAAACCTTTAGATATTTATCAAACCTTAAGACCTTATTTGCAAAGAACTTTAAATTATTTGAAGTATACCTATTTCAAAAATGTTTTGGATAAACTATTTAATTCAAAAACATTATATCTGGATTCTTATTAAACCCTAGATAAATATTTATAGTAACAAAACTATTTGGAACATCCTCTTTTTTTTTTAAAAAAAATATAGTTTTGATCAAGTGTTTGATTTTGAAAATGGGTTTGGAAAGACTTATTTTAAACATATGTATTCATGATATTTTTCTTGATTTGTTATGACACAAATCCTTTATTAAAATTTTATTTTTAAATTATACAAAAAGTGTCAAATTATGTTCTTTGAAAATTTACAATTTGTAATGGATTGAAAACATGAGTTTGAATGTTTTAAAGGAAAGATCTTAACTTTACAAATTTATAGAAATTTGTTTGATGTCATTTGGACAATTAAAACGAAATATATAAAAGAATAAAGAAAACAGAAGAAAAAAAGATGACATCACGCTGACGTCGTCATCCCCTACCTCTAACCGTGACCACGACTGGAGACGCTGTACACGAAGCCACGATCCCGCCCCACTTCCCCACTCCCCCGAGCGTCGAAACGACCTGTCCGACACCCTCTTCAAAAGCCCACGACCCCGGCCTCCATTTACCCTCTCCCCCTCTTCGAATCGTGCCCCCAATTCCCCACAAAAGCTCGCCGGAGTCTCCACTGCCGCCGCCGCCATTTCTGGAATTCCGGCGAGGTTGGTACGCCCCGGAACCCGAGACCCTCCGCAACCTCTTCCCCTCTCTCTGGCGCACCTCCTGATCCCCTTCTTCTATTTGTTTCCTCAGAGCAGAGCAACGGGCGAGCTCGACGGTGGCCGCCGGCATCTGCACCACTCCGATTACCTCTCGCCGCCGTTCTAGGAAGCTCACCTTGTCGCCGAAACCTCCACCGCCTTCGCCGTGACCAGAGGAACCTCGGCGTAGCCTCCTGGAGCCCGGAGGACCACCGCGACGTCGTCTTCGTCCGCGCCCGAGCCGCCGGCCGCCGCAACGCCATTTTCCGGTGAGCCCCGCCACCGGAGTTTGGTCAAACCGCTGTAAGCCATCCGATCTAGATCCTATGGCCCATATTAGATGCATAAACGAATCGGTATGAGCCAATGAAATCGCGCCGCGTGGACGCTGCGTCAGCGCCGCGTCAGCGCCCGCGTGGAAAAGAATTTTTCTATTTAGATTAAATAGGCAGTTTTGCAGAAAAGCCCCTGCCCCTTATTTTAATCAATACTTCTTAACCACAACTCCAAATTGGACAATTTTTATATCATTGGAAAGCCCTTGACATGTAGAATCCTATAGCACTGTCAAATTTCAAATTTGACTAGTTTAAATTCATTCAAATTTCAAATGGAAGATTTGAGTAAACTTGACCTAGGTTCAAATCCATTAGTTCAAAAAGTGCAAATAAAACATTTTTGGAAACCCTAGGATCTGACTAATAATGTTGCACTGTTAAAAATAATTTTTAGCAATGTCATTTCCATTTAAAAATCAGAAACCCTATTTGTATGTTTTAATATAGTTTAAATTCTATTAATCTTATTAAATTGTTTTCTTTTACAAAAATAACACAAGTATTCCTCTTTTGAGCAGAAGCAAGAAAACTAAGCCTAGTCAACCATTTTTGAAACATAAATTTGTAAAGATGTGTTTAAAACCTGTTAGATATTTTGGAATGACAAAATTTAAATATTAAAATGTGTTAAACCCTTTTGACCAAATAAAAGAGTGATCATTTGATCAAGACCAAACCTTAGAACCCTTGGAGCACCACTTCTACCTATTCGGATGTGAAATATTCAAATCTAAATTAGACCATCCCTTGACCATAAATGGCAAACCCTAAGTCCTATCACATTAATTCTTTTTGTAAATTGAATTACGTGATTAGACTTGACCATAAAATAAATGAACTAAAACAATTATTGTTGAACACATTATTGTGATGTTTGCTTATATGTGTTATGTGTTTTTCTCGAATTGTTTGTTTATTGTACTTCTTTTTCATCGTATAGATTGAATGGAGTGAAACTTTCTTCGTTGAAGAGAGTGTGAGAAACAACAACCTTCAAAAGGCAAGTGACGCTCATAAACCCCCCTACTATTTTGATATATTGCATAGTAGTATTTTCTGTAGAATGCATGTTAGGAATTGTTTGTGGATACTATATTATGCTATGCTCCTATTTAGTGTGTAGCCTCCCCACACCTTGAAACGTAGTAGCACCACACATGGTAGAATGCTTAGTCAAGCAATAAAAATGTTTTGATTAGTTGGATAGTGAAAATTTACTGAAACTAATCAATGAACTACCTGGGTGCTAGTTGGAGAACCATGGTCGGTGGCTACTCAAGGGGTCCATTTCTATGGTTCATGTCTATGGTAATTACCCTTGGTGGAAGCGCACAATTGTGGAAAGTCACCCAGGCTCAAAGAGATTGTAGACGCACCTTATTTAGTAGCTTCCAGTGCAGGCACATGTCATATGGGCTCTGACTTGATCATACATGTTGCGAGACCCCGATCCGTCGTGACCAGCAGATGTAGGGGGATGATAGGTTGGTTCGGGTCGCGCGTTGTGACTCGGGGAATTGCTTCGGAAAGATCTCGTCCCGGTCTTCTCTTTTCCATTTCATAATTGGGTGACATGGACGAGGGAATGATTGGGTCTTGTGGTGAAAGTGCACACCCTCTCGAGAGTTTAAAACTAAGTATGCTTAGCCGTGTCCCCGGTTATGGACAAATGAGCGTCTAGACAGTGCAGATGTTGAAGATCTCCTCATCCCAATTTCTTTAATAAAATTTGATGGGTGAACCAGGGTTTGGGAGAGCTCACCGCTTTCTATCGGTGGTGCTCGTTGTGTGTAGTTTTCAAAGTTGTTCACCGATGTCTATCGGTGGTACTCTTTGTTATCAAAGGTGTTCAATGATGTCTATCAGTGGTACTCTTTGTCTAAGATGAAAGGATGTTTTATAAATGATAGGACAAAATTGGCTTTTATGCAAATCAGCCTCAAACTCCACCTGGCCAAATATGCATGTAGTATAGACTTACTAGATTAGTCAACATAGTGTCAACTTGCCACCACAATTCAATTGTGCTGACCCAATATAGTTTGGGCTGCAACTCACCATTGCAGGACCCTCTGCCGAAGAGTGAAGATTGTTAGGGTCGCGAGTCTCCAACCAACATGCCTTGCCTATGGCACATGATGAAGATCGAGCTCACTTTATCCATTTGCTTTCCGCTGTGTGTTTATTTCGGTTTGAGCTAGCCATGGGCTATGCACCTTGTATCGAAACCTTTTATTTCTGGATCATCGTGTAATGAATATTGATGCAATGTTATGGTATTTCATCTTAAACTGTGTGTGCTAGCAAGTCAATCCAGGGACTAGCACTATACACAGGAGGTCGCCACCTTATAATAAAATGGGGGCCTTTACAATTTCTCATCTTTCTTGACTTCATAATAGTTGTCTTCAAGTTCTCCAATGACACTCATCATAAGATTGTAGGCTTCCTCAAACTTGTTTGTGGCATGTCCCAGCTTTTCCATCAGACTCTTCTCCCTTGCCTCCTTGCTAGGCCTCTACTTCGGGCTTGGTGCTTTTCTGTCCGGGATCTTGCGGTCCTTTTCACCAGAACGGTTATCTTCAACAACCTTCTGAAATTCTCTGTCAATAAGAGTAGAAACTGCATCTCTGCTTGCAAGAATATGCTGGGGGGCCTTCCCTCCAGAGCTCATGCGAGCGGTCCGCCTCTTCTTCGGAAGAGACATGTTCACCCTCACGGTAGCAACGAAGATAGGAGCATATGGTGAGGGTGGTGCAGACGCGAGTTGGACGAAGGGCTTGTATTATTATTATTCTTCTTCTTCACTATGTCAGGCTTGACATCTTCGTCGTCCGAGAAGTCCTTCCTATTCCTATTCCTCCTCCACATGGATGTGGGGCTGTTCCCATCGAGAACATCATCATCATCGTCCATGGAGGAGCATTGGAAAGAGTCTCCCGAAGACATGCCCAAAACCCTGACAGACAGAAACAAAGAAAACAAAGATCGCTCGAGAACGCTCGGTGCGAGATCAGATTGACGAAAGGGGGTATATATTGACAATTTTTAGGGTAAGACGAAGCGTCGGAGTCCAAAACGAGACGAAACGGGACTCCGAGGAGCAAAAGGAGTGGGCCCACGCGGCCAAAGAATCTAGCCGCGTGGGACCCCCTCTTTCGTCCCTCGGGGCTCCGTTCCTTCCAAGTTTCTTGTCCTATATGCTAATTTCCATAAAAAATGATCTCCGTAAAATATTATGCGATTCTGAGAAACTTTCCAACATTAAACTTACCAATTATTGATTATGAGTTTCCAAAACTGCACAGAGTTTCTCTGAATTACCTCTTCCGGTGTCTTTAGGTCCATTTCTTCCACCATTCCGATGAAGCTTTTTCCTATAATATAATGTTTAAGGCGTTGTCCATTGACTACATGAGGTTTACCTTTCATGTCACCGTGAAGACGAATAGCTCCTGAACGGTACACCTACTGTATCACTAATGGTCCCTGCCATTTTGAAGCTAACTTTCCTGCAGAAAACTTGAAACGAGAGTTGTATAATTGTCGGCCCAGTGTATAACCTGCGACGCCTGCCAATTCCACGCCAAGCAAATTCATCAGCCGGCGCTGGGGCTTCAAACCATCCCGCTCTCCTGGCCGTTTGCGGTCTGGGGGCTGGACATCCTGGGCCCTTTCCCAAGGTCGCAGGGGGGCTACCGTTTCCTCTTCGTGGCCATCGACAAGTTCACCAAATGGACCGAAGTTGAGCCAGTGCGCACCATACCAGCGGGGGCCGCGGTGAAATTCATTAGAAGCTTGGTCTGCCGCTTCGGCGTGCCCAACCGCATCATCACCGACAACGGCTCGCAATTCACCAGCGGCATCTTCCGAGCCTACTACGATAAGCTTGGCGTCTAGGTCTGCTTCGCCTCGGTAGCTCACCCACGCAGCAACGGTCAAGCCGAGCGAGCAAACGCTGAGGTCCTCAAGGGCCTCAAGACCAGGAGCTTCAACATCCTCAAGGGCCACGGCAAGGGCTGGATCGACGAGCTCCCTTCAGTGCTCTGGTCCATACGCACAACTTCCTCAAGGCCTACAGGCGAAACGCCCTTCGCTCTGGTCTACGGAGCTGAGGCTGTCCTTCCCGCGGAAATCAAGCATGGATCACCACGGGTCCTTGCCTTCAACGAGGACACCCAAGAGGGCCTCCACAACGACGACCTGCTGTTCCTCGAGGGACTGCGCCGTCAGGCCGCCCTCAGGGCGGCGGGGTACCAGCAAGACCTGCGACGCTACCACAGCCGCCATGTGCGCTCACGCACCCTTGAGGCGGGCGAACTCGTCCTCAGGCGAATCCTCTCCAGGGAAGGCCTCCACAAGCTCTCGCCGATGTGGGAAGGCCCCTACAGGGTCTCCCACGTCGCCAGGCCTAGCGCGGTACGCCTCGAGACCGAAGACGGCATCCCCGTCAAGAACCCGTGGAACATCGCGCACCTGCGCTAGTTCTACCCGTGATCACGGTCACGCCAGGCATTTTTTGTCTCTAGAGGGAAGCCCATGGCTTCACCTCCAAGCTTCTCAAAGCTTCTCCCGAGGCCCAGCCCTCCGAGCTCTCCTGCAAATGAGCCCTCGCATGCCGCAGTGAACCTCTGCCACTAATGGGTGGTCCCCATGCCTCGACATGGAAGGAACGTTAGCTTGGCAAACCCAAGTGTAATGAACCGATTTTCGTTCCAAGTGAACTTTGCGCTCAGGCGCCACTTTCGTTCCTAAGTGAACTATGCGCTACGGCGCCGCTATGTAATATTTTGGTGGTGAGTTTACTTCAGCATTATTTTCCTTATTGAAAATGGGCACTTATATCTCTCCACATGCGCACCTCGCGAGCGGGGGCTGAGTACGGTGCCAGTGCCTCAAATGACACACCAGTAGCACTGCAAAACCCAAGGATCCGAGCTCTGGCTAGAGGGCAGGCCCTCCCAAGCACGCCATCTCTACAAAGGACCTTGGTACTCTCTCTCCTCGCAAGGAACGCCTGAGGGGACCTATAAGCGCGCATTAGTCCCTAATACTGTGCTCTAGCGTTTCGGCTCGCCCCTCTAACATCCACAGAGAGCAAAAGTCCCCGCCAGGCCTGCGGAGGAAAACCCTCGGCCCCTGAAGGGGAGAACTTCGCCAGAGAAGGCCTACGTCGGGCAAAAGCCTCGCGAAGCTAAGTTTCTCGCTCACCTCAAGGGAATCCTCACACTTCTCTCATGAGCGCTCTGCGTCCCTCAAGTGGTTCTTTCCTTACTCTCCGTGGACTGCTTGCGCGTCAAAGGGGGGCCCTCAGCATCGCGACTCGAGGGCTCTTACCTCCCCAAGCCTTAAACTCCCCCCGGCCTTGCCGAGTCATTGCTCGAGCATACCGCAGCGGCAGGAGTCATAGTGCGAGGGGAAGGGTCCAACGACGCAGAGCGAAAAAGACACTGAGATGAAGCAAAGACCCCTCGAGGGAAGCACGCACTGAATTAATAGCAAACTGTTCACAAAATGAAGAAATAAATTACAAAGTGAGAAATGAAAGTCCCTAACAGGCAAACGCCCCTAAAGCGCTACAAGCGCGACACATGGCAGGAGGAGACTCCAGGGGGAGATCAGTCGGAGGCCTCGGCGCCGTCCTGGTCACTCTCTTCTTCCTCCTCGGGCTCGCTCCCCTCGCCGCCATCCTCTGCAGCGGCCTGCTTGAAGCGGCTGCAGAAGTCGTCCACCTGGTCGCGGACGGAGCTAGAGGCCTTCCACCCAGCGTCCCCCTCCAGTGGCTCGGTCACCGTGGCGAGGTCGAACCCAGGTTGGAGGTGCACGAGGTTGGAGAAGATGCGATCCACCACCACCGCCAGAAGCTGGCGGCACTCCTCCTCGACCACGTCGCGGATTTCCGCAGCAGGGCCTT
Source organism: Poa annua (assembly GCA_026929855.1). Taxonomy (NCBI): domain Eukaryota; kingdom Viridiplantae; phylum Streptophyta; class Magnoliopsida; order Poales; family Poaceae; genus Poa; species Poa annua. The sequence continues at coordinate 21,323,440 of CM049439.1, read as the reverse complement.
CGAGCGCTGTGAAGAGCTGCTCAAAGTACAGAAGATAGGTGGCGGCGTCAGCGTGGCCCTGGGCCGGAACGCTCGGCGCCTCCGCTCCCAGCTTCGCGGCAAGCTCACGGCCCCGTCCCGTCAAGGACAGGAACATGCGCTCTCGCTGCTGCGACAGCACCTGCGCCGCCTTGATGCTCTCCGCTGCCTCCACTGCTTTCTCCACGGCAGGCCCCACCTGCTGGTTCATCTCCTCCATGTCCCCCATGAGGGAGGCGAGGTCCTGGGACATGTCCTCACGGGCCTTCTCGGCGGCGCGGCGGCGATCAGCTTCGCGCTTCACCTTGGCGGCGAGATTGGCGTTTGCCTTCTCGAGCTGTTGGATCCGGGCGCCGCTCTCGCCCAGCCTCGTCTTGAAGCGGTCCTCCTTCTTGGAGAACTTGTCTTTGTAGTCCTGGGAGACTGCGGCGCGGATCTCCTTCTCCTTCTCGCGGAGCTCCTTATTGAGCTCGTCCTTCCGCTCTGCAAGCCGCGTGTTGGCTCGCTCCACGTTCCCCTTGTGGGCGGCCACCTCGCGCTCGAGCTTGCTGAGCGCCGTGGCAACGCTGTCTTCGCGGGCCTCGAGGGCCGTGCGCTGTCCTGACAGCTCCTGCTCCCTCAGCGCCAGCTGCTCGTCGCGCCGGCGCGCATCCTCCTCGCGCTCGCTCAGAGCGCGCCCGCGGGCCTCCAGGCTCGTGCGGAGCTCGTCAAGGGCGGACCGCACAACCCCGGCGTCCGCGAGGATCTTCTTCTCGAGCTCGACGAGCTCGGTGTGCTTCGCCGCCAGCGAGTGCTCCACGGCCTCCCGGTCCGCCCTGGCCGCGGCAAGGTCCTCCGCCGCGGCTCGGCGCTCAGCTCTCAGGGGCTGAAGGACCTCCTCCGCTTCGCGCATGGCCCCCTCGCGGACCTCCTCGGCGAAGCGCGCTGCCTCCTCGCGCTCCTCCCGCAGAGCCTGGTCACTCTTGCGCCGGGCCTCTACGGCCGCGTGGAAGGCAGCCCAGGCGTCAGCGAGCTCATCCCGCTGTCGGGCGAGCGCCTGGTCCTCCGTGGCCAGGTAGGCCTCGAGCCCCTCCAGAGACTCCCGTACGAAGCGGAAGGCGACATCGCGGCGCCCCCGGCCCCAGTCAAAGCCGCCCAGAGCGAGGCCCTGGGACGGTCCGCGAGGCGCAGAGGGTCCCGCACCAGCGTCCGGCTCGGTGGCAGAGGCCCCCGCGTGGGCCTGGGGGCTCGGGGGCAGGTCCTCCGTCTCGGTGCTCGGTCCCAGGCCTCCAGTGCTTCCCCCCTCGGGTGGCACTTCCCGGTTCGCGTCCGGGGCAGGAGCGTGGGGCCCGGTCCTCGCTGCTCCATCCTCCTCCTCCGCAGTGTCCGGCGGCGGCGGTGGAGTATCCTCCCTGCGGGACTTAGGAGGGCTCGGCGCCGATTTGGCACCCGCTGGAGCCCCTGGCTGCGCTGGGGGGGTGGCTGCGCGGGGTGGAGTGGGTACTCTCTCCACCTGTTCCTCCACCCGCTCCTCCTCGGGCGGTGGCGAAGACGCCTCCGCCTGAGGCACCTCCTCCTGAGAGCCTGCGGTGCCCCCCACCACAGGCCTCGAGGCCTCCGCTGCCGCGGTCTCGCCGGCCTCGACCTCCGGTCCAGCCTCGGGGGTGGCCCTCTTCACATCCACAGCCTTGCGAAGTCTGCGGCGCTTCGCAGGCTCTGGGCCGCTGGGATAAAAGGAAAAGATCGGTCAAGAAGAGCACGCAAGCAAGACTCAGAAAGGAAGAGCAAAGGCAAAAGAATCTCACCTGGCCTTCTTGGCGCGGGTGTCTACCCACGCCATGCCTGGCGAGCGCCACGAAGGCACGGCCCGGGCCCCCACCTCAGGGGCCTCCTCGGCCTTCCTCTTGTGGCGAGCGCTCGGGGGCTCCCCGGCAGGCCAGTCATGTGCCGCCTTGGTCCTCGGCTCCTGGCGTCCCGCCGCAGCCTCCTCGCTGTCGCCAGAGGAAAGCTCGTGGACCTCCCCAGCCGGGGGCGCAACGCCGGAAGAGCTTCCCGCGCCCGCGGAGCTTCCCACGCCGGCGGAGGGCTCCACCCTCGTTTCCGCGTCGCCCTGCTCCGAGTCGGATGTGCTGGGCGACTCGGTGGTGTCAGCTGGCATGGTGTCACATCCCAAATTTTGAAACTAAGAAAAACTTAGTTTTACAAGACCCAAATTTCTGAACCAACAAAAACTTTTGAAATGTTTTACTGACGATTGTATTTCCTTCCCATTGTTGTGTTTGAATTGTGTGGACTTGGAAGTGCGGTGGATCTTGTGGTGATTATTTGCTTGTTGGACTTCTGATTGTATTGATTGTTAATTCTTATTTTATTGTTTGCTTGGGTGAATAATTACACCAATGTACTTGAAGTGTTAAATTGAAGACACACTTGACAACAAATTTGGAATGTGACTTGAATAGAAACAAACTCCTAAAATTATTAAACAATTTGAAATTAAGATCATAAGTTAAGTAGATGATCTTATCAAATTATTCTCTCTACCTAACTCTCTATTTTCTTCAAACAAATACTTTCTTATGAAAATAAAATCTATTTGAAGTTAATATATTTGTCAAGGAAGTTCCAAGAGTTCAAAACTAATATTTTGCACTTGTTTCAAAATTCCAAAGGAATATCTTTTGGAAATTAGCAAAATTGCCGAAATGGAACACTATGAACAAAATTTGTGCAAAACATTTTATTTTGAAGCCCCAATTTTTGTGCAGCTTCTACATGTATTGGGGAGGCCACATGATTATTTTCAAAATTTTATAAATTATTTTAGTGCCTCAAATAAATCACTGAAAATCTACTGGTTTTAAAAGAAATAAAAGAAAATCAGGAAAAGGACGCAGTTGTAAATAAGAAAAGTTCTGCCAGGGGTTTTTTTTTTGGAAATGTGTCGTGGCCCTCCTGTAGCCGCAGCACGGCGTGGCGCCAGTGCCGCCGTGCTCCTCGTTCCCGCTCGACGCCGCCCGTCGCCAGGGCCCCCTCCCGCTCCTCCTGCCGTGTCGAGGGAACACGACGCCGTGCCGCCCTCGGCCCTGCTCCTCCGTGACCGGGTGCCCTCCCCTCGCTGTCCCCCTGCTCGCCCGACCGTGCGACCGAACACGCCGACGCCGACCGCGGCCGTCCCTGTCCTCCAGCTCGCACCGCCCGGACCCCCCCCTCCTCTCCTCTCCCCTGCGAGACGATAAGAAGACCCCGGGCCACTCCTTGCTCTCCATGCCCAGATATTTCCCCTCTCCCTCTCCATTTCTTCCGCCTTGGCCGTGGCCGAGCCGAGCGCGCCGTCGCGCGTCACCGTCGATTGAGAGCTCCCCGAGCCCAGTCAGGACCACCCGAAGCTCCGCCTCGTCCACCTCTCCTTCTCCGTGCAAGGAATCGAGCCGGGGCGTCGTTGTTGTGGAGATCGACGCCGTCTTCTTCCTCACGGGCCGTCGCGCTCCGAGCTCGATCCCGACGTCGTCACCGCACCTCTGCACCAACGGATCACACGCACGCATCGAGGGTGAGCACGCGAATCCCTTAGACATGCTCGTTACCCTCCTAACGCCGTAGCTCGCCGTAGTGATCACAGACCGTGTCCATCCTCCGCCGTAACTCGCCGTGGTCGCCTTCTCCGGTGACCATTTGGGTCGTAGCGCTGCCCCCCAGTCTCCCTACACCCGTGCGAGTCAAATGTACCCCTTAGTCCGTCCGCGCGTGTCCCCTTCCGTCGATCCCGTGCGCGTCGCCGCTGGTGATCACCGCGGCCGTGCGCGTCGTCACCGTGCACGGTCCACACCTCAAAAGGCTGCGCGCCCGTATTCTAGCACCAGCACCGATCCATCCCAGTGGCTAGCACGTAGCGCACCCGCGCGCGAGGTCTCCGGTTCGAATCCGCGCGGCGCACCCCTTTTTTCCTTTTATTCCGCTCGCTGACAGCTGGGCCCCACCGGTCAGTGACCGTGGCGGCCAGCACAGCCCGCACTCAGCCCAGTCAGCACTAGCGTGGCACTCGGGCCCGCATGGCAGTGGCTGTGGCTAGCCAGCCCTTCGGTGCAAAACGTTCCACTAGGTTTTATGAGAAATAAAATAAATAGACAGATTCAAATATAAATTTGTAAAATCCATAACTTTTTAAATACTTATCCAAAAATTACAAATAAGATACCAAAATGTTCAGAAAAATAAAACCTGTCATTTGGTGTAATTCACCTATCCAAATAAATTAGTTTATTTGATGTTTTATTAGAATAAAGAAAATGGCAGAAAAGAAAAGGCTTTTGGAAAATTCATATCTTTAAAAATAAGGATCCAAAAATTAGGTTTGACTTATTAAAATGTTTAGCAAGTGATAACCTTCATATTCCACCTTGTTTCCAAACATGAATAATTATTTTGTAGTGTTGTTTAAAATAAATTAACAAAAAGGGCATATTGAAAAAGGACTTTATAAATTAATCCGTAATGAAATTTGGAATGAATCCAATTGGGTTGTCTTCTATATGTGTAGGAGAACATATCCCTAGCTTGGTTTGAATTTAGGAGTCACTGATTGACTTTGGTGCTAATTATAGGGTTTAGGTCTTTTCTGCCTATTTTTTTTTAGGCCTTTAATTAATTGCTATGTTATAATTTTATTGTTATAAATGTGTTTCCTAGCATGTGTAGGATGGTAGGCCACTGGTATGACATGTTCTTTTATTTTACTAGCATGTTAGGATAGCTACTTGTGGGTTATGTATTGTTAGGGTTTTATTCCCTAATAGTTGCTCTTATAGTAATAAAATTATTACTACTCTTGTGTTGCTTGTTTTAAATTTCATCTTGTGTGCTAATATTAGCATGGTTGGTACTGTTATTGGTGTTTGCTAGACATATTGGTTGTTAGACATGTTGGTGTGATTAATATGTTGCCTTGCTTGTTAAACTAGGTTGCCTTTAAGTTGAATTACCAAGATTAATTGGTAGTTTAACTTTTGTCTGGAGTATTTCCTGATCAGAGAAAAGTGGTTACTAAGTACCTCTAATTGAGGATGCCTTGGTGCTCTATATTTTGGCATGTGTATGGTGTTATACTCCTGTGAGTATCATGCCCTAGTAAATATAGATTTAGTTCGTTGCTTAATTAAACTAGTGCTATGTTCGTGGCTTGAGTGATTAGTTTGATACTTGTGGTTTGTTCCTTGTTTGTATGCCACTTGTGGTTTGGTTTGCTTATTGCGTGTTGTTTTATTTTCATGTTGTGACGCTAGTTATAAACGCTACCGGAGTGGTATTTGGAAAAGATTTATCGAAGAAGGATGGGAGTTATTTATTGATCAGTGAGAAGAAGCCCAGGAGCATTATGTGTAAATCAGGCAAGCTATTCCCTGAGCTTGCATCTTTATACATCTATTTTGGTTCACAGGTTTTACTTATAAAGAGCATATGTGATTTATGTGGTGGTTGCCACTAAAGCTATGATTTTGAAAACCCTTTTCCAAAATACAAGTATATTATTTTGACACCCTATATGGAGATATTAGATGGAAATTCTTTTTCAAACTATAGGATGGGGAAAATATTGTTTACTCAAAACTCCTTTGAGAATACTTGTGTGGATATGGAATACCGAGATGTCGGTGTTGAAGTGGAGAAATGGTGAATGGTGATGTTTATGAAAAAGCACATTGTGTCTTTGTACTTACGTCGACCAGCCGATAACCTGTGCGACCACATCTACCCGCATATGGGAAAGGGCGTAGTCATATAGTTTGCTCATATTAGTACTGGAAGCCTCAACAACGAGGATGACCTCGTTCCATGAGGGGATGGTTTGATGACCTGCCCCTGACCCGGGTCCTCTAAAGAGAAGACTGCCAGCTGAGCTGGTATGTATGAATTGGAGTAGAGGATTTGTAGGGCCATTAAAATTCGCCGGGCAGAACTACGAAGTCCTCACACTTAGTTTCCGACAGGCTGGATTTAAGTGTCGATGGAACCGGTTTCGTAGCGGTAGGATCCTATACTAGCATGAGCAAAGGACAGGCTATGGTCGGTGACTCAACTCGCATACACCTTGTATGGCGGGACGTGGCTGACACGATGAGTTACCGGATGGGTGTGGGAAAAGCGTGCTACCTCTGCAGAGGGTAATAAAACTATTCGAATAGCCGAGTCCTCGGATATGGACAGTTGGGAGGCCCTACTCTGACCTATGTGCAAGTTTTGAGAAAAGAATTGAGTTTTAAAAAGAAAAGGAAGTGGAGAATGACCCATACACCTATACCAACGGATCGGTATGAGGTTGTTGGGTACCATGAACCATGACGGGTTATGGTCTGAAAAAGGAGGAGTTTTGGAGAAACAGATAAAATGGTGATTTCCGGGGAAAATGTTTGCAAAGGAGATTTCTTGCCTTCTTCAACAAAGATGGATTTTCAGAAAAAAAAAAGTTTTATAAGAGAATTCTTACAAAGTGAGATTTATGGGAAAAAGTTCTAAAAACCTTCTCTTCTTTTCAACAAAGATATAGAGTTGTCTTCTCAAAATAAAGAGTTTTGTTATAATAAAAATGATGCTATTGCATGCTCTTGTCGGGGGTAGTTTGCGAGTACATAAATGTACTCATGGCTGTGTCCCTGGATATTCCCATGTCCAGAGCTCAAGAAGGAGTATGCTGAAGACCGAGAGATCAATGACGTCTTTGCGAACTAGGCCGTCTTCCCAGTCAGCTGCCTGTAGGTGTCTTGGCAAATGACTCGGGCCCCACGTTGATTGGTGTTTTCCGCTGCAAGAACTTATTGGAGATTATGGCTTCAATCAAGTAAGTTATTCCTTCGGTAATTATGGATGTTCTTTTGATACCAGTTTGATTGTGCTCAGCGACAGACTGATCACGGGATCGCTGATGTTGTAGGCACAAGGGTATTTCGGACAGCTAGTCCGGGGTCCCCACACATGGGCTCTTCCTCCTCCTCTTCCCCCGCCAAGCCTAGCGGGGTGAACGCGGGCACTCGCGCCAGGGTGGCCCGGCGCTTGTCCGGGACTTCAAACAGGGGCCGTATCGCCACATGAACCCTCGCGGGCACCTCCGGGTTGACGAAGAGGCCTCCCAGGATGGTCTCGACGACCTCGGGGCGATGCTCGCTCATGTGCAGCCGCAGCGGGTCCGTAGGCCCTGTGTACGCCCACATCGGCTTCTTGTGCGCCTGAAGGGGGGCGATGCGGCGCCTCACGAACTCCGCCGCCACCAGCTGGCCGGTCAGGCCGTGCTCGCGAAGCGCCCTCAGATGGCCCACGAGGTCGGCCAGCGCGCGCCCCTCCAGGGAACGCTTGCCCCAGTGGGTGTTCTTCACGGGCGGCGCCTCGGGGACCTCGAGGAGGGAGCTCTCCGAGGGAACGCGGATGAGGAACCACTTCTGCCTGAAGTCATCCACCTTCTTCGACACCGCTGTCACGGGCCTATCGCCGCTCCAGGCCATGGGGATGTAGACGTCCCCCATGCCGTCCGCGATGCGAAAGGACACGCTGCCCGACCGCTCCTTCTTCGCAGTGTTCCGGAGCGCGTAGAAGCTTCGGAAGAGAGCGATCGAGGCCTTCACTCCCAAGTAAGCCTCGCACAAAAAGGCGAATATGGAAAGGACGAGGATGGCGTTGGGGTGGAGGTGCAGAAGGTGGATCTGATAGAACTCGAGGACGGCCTCGAGGAAGGGAGAGTATGGCGGCACCAGCCCAGCGAAAATAGTCTGGAGGAAGATGGGGAAGTAGCCGGCGGGGAAGCGACCGGTCCGCGCAGGCAGAATGGCGCTGGCGCCGTGCTCATTATGCTTCCCGGCGACCAGGTGCTGGATCTTATCCAGCGCCGCCGCGGTGATGCGCGCCCCGACCAGAGCGGGGCCGAACTCCACCTCCTCCTGTGCGTCTTGACGGGCCAAGGCCGCCGTCGTCTTGCCCTTGGATCCTCCCATGGTCGGAGAAGGGCAGGAGCACGGAGGGAGCGAAAGGATGGGAGGAGTTGGCCGGAAGAAGGGAAGATTCGCCGGAGATGGGAGTCTAGGAGGCGGAGAACTGATGGACTGGATGGACAAGACTGGACGGGGTAATGACTGCGGCTCGGACCAACGCGCAGCTTTAAACCCCGTCCGAACAGTTACCAAGGCACGATCGTGGTGAACGTGGCGAGCGTGGTGGCCCCCCCCCCCCCACTACGCATGTTTCCGCCGGAGAAACCGAGTCGCCGGAAGTCCACCTCCAGGTGACGCGTGTCCCGCGGCCGGCCTGCAGTTTTGGGCCCACGACGCTTCGCCTAGTCCCAATGGGCCTCGACGTGCCCATCATGGGCCCGGGGGCTACTGTCGGCCCAGTGGATTCTAGGGTGTACAGAGCCCACTCTCCACGGACCGCACACGCGACAGCATCTACGAAACGGCTAAGGGCCAAGCAAACCGCTTGGGGAGCCCCCCGAGGCAAAAACCCCTGGAGGGGACTTGAGGCGCCACCGGAGGCCTGAAGGAGGTTCCCCCGGAGGGCGTCCCACTTGAGGGCTCTCTCCCTCTGAAGGGAGCCAGCCCGGCTCCTCCCCCTCGAGAGCCTCAGGCCCCTGAGGGGATACTTCGCGGCGAAGGAAGCGATGCAGAGCGCACATGGGCTCTGCAGCAGCCGCAGGGTGACGCGCGCGTCTGCGCGCGCGACAGCGACAGCGTCGCAGTTGCCGTTCCCGTGATAAAAGGGGTCAACAAAGCTCTGTGTCTCCTGCGCCGCCAACGAAGCTTTCCTCTTTGGTGATAAAGTAGTTGGCCGGCACAACGCTCCAACGACGACGTCACCGCGGGCACTCCCCACGGTCTCTGCCGCGCCTGCGAGCCGCTCTGCAAAGTCTGCAGCCTGTCGGCCACAGCGCGCCGCTTTAGCACGGAGGAGCTGCGTCCAAGGACGGAGGAGACAGCTGCCCTGCCACAAAGGCAGGCTTTACGACCATGGACCGAGTCCATGGACGAGCGAGCAGTGGTGCACCCCGCTCCGCCGCTCATCGCCATGTGGGAACCCTTCTACTGCGCAGGTCGCTGGGATGAGGCCCGGGGCAACTATATAAGGAGAGGGGGCACTTCCGTAGGAAAGGATCCGGGAATTCGACCCCGAATTCGATAGCATCTTCCACCTCCGGACCTTCTCAACGCCCGGAGGCTCGCTGTACTGTAGTCACCGCAGTGCAATTCAGACAAGCAGGAGTAGCGGTTTTACCTCACCTTGAGGGCCGTGAACCTGGGTAAGGGCCGGTGTCACTCTCTGTCGTGCAGCTCCACTCCAGGCACCGCGAGCAACGTCGCGGCGCGCATCGAGGGTTGTTTGACCTCCGTGTTCAGTCCCCCTTCGAACCTCTCTTCGGGGCGAGACTACCCCTGTTACGTGGGAGTCACTCCTCGACAATAATAAAACATGATCACCTACTTTGAACTCTTTCTTCTTAATTTTCTTATCATGCCAAATTTTAACTTTCTCCTTAAATAGCCTAGCACTTTCATAAGCTTCATTTCTACATTCATCAAGTAAGTTCAAATCAAGAATTCTCTTCTCTCCAGCAGTTTTTAAATCAAAGTTAAGTTGTTTAATAGCCCATCTAGCTTTATGTTCTAATTCAACAGATAAATGACAAGCTTTTCCATAAACCATTCTGTAAGGAGACATTCCCATAGGATTTTTATAAGCAGTTCTATAAGCCCATAATGCATCATTAATCTTAAGTGGCCAATCAGAGCTAGACCTATTAACTGTCTTTTCTAAAATGAGTTTAATTTCCGTATTACTTATTTCAACGTGTCCACTTGTTTGACGATGATAATGAGATGCAACTCTATGATTAACATCATATTTTGCTAATGTTTTCCTAAGAATACCATGCAAGAAATGAGAACCACCATCAGTAATTAAAAACCTTGGAACACCAAACCTGGGGAATGATGTCCTTCAGCATCTTCATTGTTGTGACATGATCTGCACTTTTGGTCTGAAAAGCTTCCACCCACTTTGTAACATAATCCACTGCAACCAAAATGTGAGTATGCTTTGTCTTTGAGGCTGGGAAAGGTCCCATAAAGTGAAAACCCCACACATCAAAAGGCTCAAGTGGTAAAGAATAATTCATAGGCATTTCATTTCTCCTACTAATATTTCCTACTCTTTGACATTTATCACAAGTTTTAACATATTCAGCACAATCCTTAAATAAAGTAGGCCAATAAAAACCAGATTGTAATACCTTTGCTCCTGTGCGATCTTCTGCATGATGCCCTCCATAAGGACTATCATGACAGTCTTTTATAATAGCCTGTTGTTCATGCTCAGGTACACAACGTCTAATAATACCATCTACACTCTTCTTGTAAAGGAAAGGATCATCCCAAAAATAATGTCTAAGATCATAAAAGAACTTCTTTCTTTGTTGAAGAGTAAAGTGTGGTGGCAAAACTTTGCCAACAATAAAATTTGCATAATTAGCAAACCATGGAGATGTAACTTTAGCAACAAAACCATTAATGTTTGCAAGTTGTTCATTAGCAAAACTATCATTAATAGGAATAGGATCATCAGGTATGTTTTCCATTCTAGAAAGATGATCAGCTACTGGATTATCTTCCCCTTTCCTATCAACAATATGTAGATCAAATTCTTGCAACAAAAGTACCCATCTTATTAATCTAGGCTTAGCATCTTTCTTATTCATTAAATATTTAATAGCAGAGTGATCAGTGTGCACAATGACTTTTGAATCAAGAATATAAGGTCCAAACTTATAACATGCAAATATCACTGCTAAAAATTCTTTTTCAATTGTGGCATAATTTCTTTGGGCACCATCAAGTGTCTTACTAGCATAATAAATAACATTAAGTTTCTTATCAACTCTTTGGCCCAAAACAGCCCCAACTGCATAATCACTAGAATCACACATAATTTCAAAAGGCAAATTCGAATCAGGATGTTGAATAATAGGAGCAGTTATCAAAGCATTCTTTAATGTATTAAGGGCTCTAATACAATCATCATCAAAAGAAAAAGGAACATACTTTTGCAAAAGATTGGTTAGAGGCTTTGATATTTTGGAGAACTCTGCAATAAATCTACGATAAAAACCTGCATGACCAAGAAAACTTCTTATACCTTTGATATCCCTTGGATATGGTAGCGTCTCAATGGCTTCTATCTTTGCTAGGTTAACTTCTATTCCTCTTCCAGAAATACGATGTCCAAGAACAATACTTGCATTAACCATAAAGTGGCACTTTTCCCAATTAAGGACTAGGTTTTGATCTTCACATCGTTGCAAAACTTTGTTAAGGTTGAACAAGCAATTATTGAATGAAGTACCATACACAGAAAAATGATCCATAAAAACTTCCATTATCTTTTCAATATAATCAGCAAATATAGCATTCATGCATATTTGAAAAGTAGCAGGAGCATTACACAAACCGAATGGCATTCTCCTATAAGAAAATGTACCATATGGGCAAGTAAAAGTGGTATTTTCTTGATCATCTTTGTGAACAGGAATTTGCGAGAAACCTGAATAACCATCTAAATAACAAAAGTGAGAGTGTTTAGATAACCTTTCTAACATTTGATCAATAAATGGCAATGGATAATGATCTTTACGAGTTGCTTTATTTAACTTTCTGAAATCAATACACATCTTATACCCAACAACAGTACGTTCAGGCACAAGTTCATCTTCATCATTTGGAACAACAGTCATTCCACCTTTTTTAGGCACACAATGAACAGGACTAACCCACTTACTATAAGCTATGGGATAAATAATACCAGCTTCAATAAGTCTTATTACCTCTTTCCTTACCACCTCTTTCATTTTTGGGTGAAGATGGCGTTGAAAATCAACAACAGGCTTTGCATCTTCCCCCAAATTGATTTTATGCATACATAGAGCTGGGCTTATACCTTTTAGATCATCAAGAGTATATCCAATAACTGCTCTGTGATCTTTCAATACATCAAGTAATTTCTCTTCCTCTTCAGCTGAAAGGTTAACACTAATAATAACAAGAGATATGCTCTTCTCATCCAAATATGCATACTTAAGATTTCCAGGCAAAGGTTTTAACTCAAAACTAGGATCCCCTTTAGGTGGTGGTAACACTCCTAAATTATCAGGTGGAATATGCTATTGTAATTGTGGTGGTTGTTGCCATAATATTTGTTCTAATGCATCCTTTTCTTCATCATTAAATGGTTCATCTTGATTAAGCATATAACGTTCTACCACATATGTTTAAGCTACAGCTATATGGGCAAGAGTTTCAACTATATATTTAGCAAATGGTTCTTTCTTTAAAGGTTCATCAGCAAATTTAGAAAAGTTAAACTCAAGTTTTTCTCCAGCACACTTAATAGACACTTTCTCTTTTAGCAAATGAAATTTCAGCACCAACAGTATGTAAGAAAGGTCTACCAAAAATGACAGGACAAAATGAATCTTGAGGACAACCAAGCACAATAAAATCAGCAAGATATTTTATCTTCCCAACAAGTACTTCAACTTCTCTAACAATTCCAAGAGGACTAATATAATCTTTATTGGCAAGTTGAATTGTCATACCTGTCTCTTCCATAACAATAGGATCAATGTCAGGCTTGATCTAAAGATAAAGAGAATATGGGATAACACTAATAGTTGATCCAATATCACATAACCCATGATAGCACGAAGTCCCAATAGCACATGATATAACAGGCTTACCAACCTTGGCCGAATTGCCTTTGATAACCTTAGTAGCATCTTAACATAAATAAACATCAACATGGTCTTCTTCATTCAATTGTTTGATAACAGAAAATTGACTTTTAACTTCCACCTGTTCATAAGACTCAGAACAATTTCTGTTACTCTTGTTAGTAACAGCAATAAGCAAGTTCTCCTTAACTTTACTAGGATAAGGAGGTGTTTCAGCATACTCTTCAATTGTCACAGATGACACCGGTTCCACCTGTTTAATAACTTTAGGAACAATAATAGATTGTTTAACAGGTTCAAAATATATTTCAAAGCCAGTTTTAGGAACACACGGATGCTTAGCAAAACCTTTAGTTATTTCTACCATGATATAAGGATCAAGACCAAAATTATCACTTATATTTTTAAATAAAGTAGAAGTAGAGAAGTTCTCTACACATGAATATTCATATTCCAGATAGGGTTCATTACCTTTGTCAAGATCCCAATGGCCAGTATTCACAGCAACAGTCTCCAATAAATTCCATGCTTCTTTTTCAGTATTATTTGTAAAACTTCCACCAGACGAATTATCCAATTTTTCCTTCAGATGCTTAGGTAGCCTCACATAAAAGTTTATCAGAATAATTTTTCTTGTAATATCATGACAAGGATTCTTGCGAAGGAGCTCTTTAATCTCCCCCAAGCTTGAGTAATACTCTCTCCCTGATGTGGCCAGAAATTAAATATAGCAGCGGTTATCATAAGCTTCTTTAGGAGTAAAATATTTAAGAAAGAAAACCTTCCTCAACACATTCCAATCTTCTTTAATTCCTTCATCCAAAGACCTGTACCAAATACAAGCATTACCAGATAAAGACAAATATAACAGCTTCCTTTTTACCTGATCATCAGAAATATTAGTGAGCCTAAATAACCCACATATGTCTTCAATGTGTTCAATGTGTTCTCGCGCAGACTTAGCTCCATCCCCTAACAAAGGATCCTTCATAACTCTCTTAACATGACCAACAGGAATTTTATATCCCACTCTAGGTCTCTCAGCCACAGCAGTTTTCACCACTTTTGGAGTGGCATAAGCACTTTCATATAAAGAAAGTTGCAATTCATTACGTTCCATAAAAGCCATAATTACAATAAGATAACAGCAGAAAATAAAATTCAGCTTCCAAGCTTCGTTACCAAACTTCTTACCAATAGCACAACGCTCCCAGGCAACGGCGCCAGAAAAGTATCTTGATGACTCCCAAGTGCAGGAGATCAATTGTAGTACCTTTCAAATAGAAAGGTTGTCGAACCCATGAGGAGCTGAAGGTATTGGTTAGTAAAAATGATAGATAAAACGATGAAAGATGCAAGTGTTTTTGGGGTTTTTGGTTGTATAGTTGCAAATAAAGTAAAAGTGCAGAAAGTAAATAGTAACAGCAGAAAGCTCTCAATGAGAGAAAAGCCCAATCCTCTATGTGGTAAGAGGACAAGCTCAAGTGATGTCTGTCTTATATTTGGAAAACGTTCCCGAGGGCGGCATGGATATAACTAGGCATATAGATTTATTAAACAACACATTGAATATCTTGTCAAGTTTTAATCTTGTTTAGGACAGAGCCACAATTAAGGTAAAGCTAAATAAATAACTAAACCCCTTATGATGGATCATGTGGCCAATTAAATGACTGCACAAGAGTTATTAAGACATAAAGTCCCACCATAGCCATACACTCTAAGGTCCCCGATAATAATAGCCCATAATAATAACTTCATGACTCATTGTTAGGTTTCTTGTCCTCCCAAGTCTTCCTCATTTCATTATACTACAGTGTTCTCCTATGAGCCCATATAGGTGAAGTGTTGTGCAGTCGACGTTCGCACAACACCATCATAGAATCACATAAAAAGATAAACACTAGACAAAATACCAACACATGTCATATATAAATCATTGCCAATTCATCCTATCCCCTCAAGAACATACAGAAACTACTCACAACGTGCAAACATGATCATACTAAGTGGCATAAGTGGTACAACACAATCTGAAAAATATAACTTCACCACTAAATAATGACAAGTGCTCAATCACAAACATGAATAGTAGCACAAAACAAGTATCTAGGGTATAGCAACTCTCAAACTACGAGGGGAACAGAGTGCATCACGAAGATGATGATGGAGATGGTGCTGGTCTTGGTGATGGTGTTGATGGAGAGGCCTCCTCCCACGCCAAGGAGGAGAGGTGACGACGGTGACGATGATTTCCCCCTTCTCCGGAGCTCCGGAGCAGCAGGATCTGACCCCCTTCGGAGGGAATCAGGAGGTTTCACCGCCGCCGCGGCCTCGGATGGTCTAGGGAAAATTAGGGCGTAGGTTTTCGGGGGAGACGGAGTGCGTGATAAAAAGCCCCGAACGAGGAAGTGCCCGAGGCTCCACTTAGTGGGCCCAACGCGGCCAAAGCATCTGGCCGCGTGGGCCCCCCTCTTTTGGTCCTCGTGGCTCTTCCTCCTTCGATCTTCTGCCCACTGTTGTTCTCCTGGTGTAAAACCAACTGTGAAATTTTCCTTTTTTCCATTTGGATCCTTGTAGCTCCTGAAACAATAAAAACAAGAAAAAGGAGGTTTTCTGCCTCCCTGATATTAAATACCAAAAATAGGGACTTTGTATGAAAGTCCCCAAAATCAACTAAAACATGTAAAATAGTGATATAATAGTTCCAATAACATTCTAATATTATAATGTAAGTTGTATAAATGATGATATAAAATGCACGTATCAAAAATCCAATTTCTTTATTTTTAGATAATACTCACATTAATTTTTACCCTGAGGTAAAATCATCAAAAATTCCATTAAAATCACTTTTAAAAAGTAGAGTAAGTTTAAGTACTTAATCCTATTTTTATTTGATTTTTATAGATTTTTAGTTTGTGTGAAAATTCTTTTGGGTTTTAAATAATTAACTAAACTACTAAAATGCCCCTGGGTCCATTGTGTTGGTCTCAACTCACTCAAAACTGGCTCGGTCGATCAAACCGACCGGCCCACTCTCTCTCCCTCGCTCTCTGTCCCGAACTGTCTCCTCTCCCTTGCGCTCCATCCCCAAATCGCCTCTAGCGATTTCTTCGTCGTCGCCATGCCCCTCAGCTCCGACCACCGTGGCCATTACCGGCGCCGCCACGCTCTTGTGATTCTCTGTCGCCTCCAACCGCTTTGATTCCGTTCTCCTTTTCTCCTGCGACGCCGCCGTGACCGCCACGCTCGGCTCCGGCTGATTCCGGCCATCAGCGGCGCCGCCGCTTGTCGGTACTTCTCCACTGATTCCCCTCTTCTGATTCGTACCACTGCTCCCTGTCGTTCTCACTCGCGAACCCTAACCCTAGCTTCCATGCTCGGGTCGCCGGCGCTGCTACCTGGGATCCCGCGCCTCCTGCTGCGCCTCCTTGTCGACCGCTGCTGCCTCGTCGAGCTCCTGCCCGAGCACTAGCTCGACAACGACCACCCTCGCGGTTACCTCCTCTACTCCAAGAGGCGAGCGGCCTCAGGTTCTTCTCTGGTGGTCAAGATGCTGGTCTTCCTCCGTGGTAGCGTGAGCCCTGCCTCTCCACGCCACGGTGTTCGTAACCGAGCGTCAGGTATGGTTCATCTCTCCTCTCTGTTCCCTCATTGGATTCATCCCGCACTCGGTACAGGACACGATTAGGATTGGTTCCTAGCCATTCTAGTGGTCGTGGTACTGCTCCAGTACATCTAAGTGATGCATTGATGCCTGAAATCTCACTGTCAGTGTTAATTGAAGAAGTATTCAGTTTCCTGATATTCTGTCAGTTAAATTCAGAGAAAGAATCTAGATGATTTGCTCATTTGGATGGTGTTGTGGATGCTATTTTTGTTCAGTGCCTACATGTGTTCTTGTTCCTATCACTGCTACTGAAGCTTGTTGCTTCCTAATGCAGTGGATGCACTAAGTAATACTTCTCTTGGACATGCCAGTGTGGCATTTATCCACATAAGTGTATCTCCCCCTCTGATATGTTCATGGGATTGCATTAGCATCCATTTGGAATGCTCTGGTGTGTCCAACACACCACTGATGCATTTCTAGGCCTCCACTAAGCTAGCTAATCCTCTCCTCTTTCTCCTGCTACTATGTTAGCAGTTGAGCAACTGTTGCTAAGCAACAATCTCCTTTCTTACCCTTCTGTCTACCTATTCACTTAGCTTGGAATTAATCCAGCTGCGACTTTAAATAAACTACTGAGCTAAACTCTTATAGAGTATGAAACAATGATGTACAAACAAGCAAACACTATTTACCACATGATTTAATTGTGATGCCTCCAGAATTAGGAGTTACACATTAATTTAGTGTGCGTGTAAATTTTATATGTGTTATTTTTAATGCTTTCCTGTGCTTCTTCTAATGTATAGATGTGCTGGGATCAAATGAATCCAGTGAAACTGGTTCACTTGTCTGTGTGTGATTTATTAAGAACAAATACACTAAGTAATTGTGCTTGCTTTTCTTAGGTGTCTTTAATTCCTGACAGAGTTGTAGCATCCACTGCATTAGGAATTGAGAGCAACAGATCATGTGCATTTATGATCCTGTCATGTCGTGTGCCTGATATTTAATCTCATGCATTATTACTTGCTGTTTTTAAATGATATAGATGCTTTTCTTGCGGGTGTTTAAGTTGTAGCTGAACATGAGTTAATTAGATGTGTTCTCCTTCAGGTTTGAGTTGCTTAAGTGGTTCCTGGACAACACCAAATAGTTGTCCAGCAACATACACTGAGATTGTTTATTTCTTAGTGCTTTAAATGTGTTGGAGTGGTCTAGTGATGCATTTCTGGACAGATCCAAGCTTCTGTCTGTGTCATATACTCTTTTTGGATGCTTTTAATTTCCTGAGTGCATTTTAGTGTAACTAGGGTATACAAATACATGTGAAGCCTCCTAGGAGTGTACATATGTACTGTAATATCCCTTTTTATGCTTTTATGTGCTGGAAAGATTTAAGAGATGTATTATTGGATATATTTATTGAAGTGATAAGAATAGATGTGCTGCCCTGCTTGATACGTCTCAAACGTATCTATAATTTCTTATGTTCCATGCTTATATTATACCAATTGCCTACATGTTTTATACACATTTTATATAGTTTTATGCATTTTCTGGAACTAACCCATTAACAAGATGCCACAGTGCCAGTTCCCTGTTTTCTGCTGTTTTGGTTTCAGAAATCCACTCAAGGAAATATTCTCGGAATTGGACGAAACAAAACCCAAAAATCTTAGAATCTCTGACACGTTCCAGAAGTCCGAGGGGGAGAGGGAGACGGGGCCCGAGGCGCCCACCTCATAGGGTGGCGCGGCTCCCTCCGTGGCCGCGCCAGCACCTGAGGTGGGGCCCTCGGGGCTCCACCGGCTTCGCCCCTTCGCCTATATAAACCCCCCGAAACCCTAAGGCATAGTACCCGAACACTTTTCCACTTTTCATCATGGAGCCGCCGCCGTCGTCAACCCTAGTTCGGGAGGGTTCAGAAGCTCTTCCCGGCACCCTGCCGGAGAGGGGAATCATCACCGGAGGGCTCTACATCACCATGCCCGCCTCCGGATTGATGCGTGGGTAGTTCATCCTTGGACTACGGGTCCATAGCAGTAGCTAGATGGTTGTCTTCTCCTATTGTGCTACCATGTTTAGATCTTGTGAGCTGCCTATCATGATCAAGATCATCTTTATGTAATGCTACATGTTGTGTTTGCTGGGATCCGATGAATATTGAATACTTTGTCATTGCTTCATAATATATCATGTTGTGTGTTGTTTATGATCTTGCATGCTCTCCGTTGCTAGTAGATGCTCTGGCCAAGTAGATACTTGTGACTCCTAGAGGGGGTATTTATGCTCGATAGTGGGTTCATGTCTCTATTTAATCTGGGGCAGTGACAGAAAGCTCTAAGGTTGTAGATGTACTGTTGCTACTAGGGATAAAGCAGTAGTACTTTATCTAAGGATGATGTTACTTACTTACTTTACACACTTTGCCTAATGCAATAATCTGGTGCTTGCAACTTAATACTGAAAGGGGTGCGGACGCTAACCGGAAGGTGGATTATTAGTCATAGATGCGGTTGGAACGGTCTATGTATATTGTTGTAATGCCCAAATGAATCTCACACTAGACATCATGTCATTAGTATATGCATCATTATGCAGCTCTTTATTCTATCAATTGCCCAGCTGTAATTTGTTTACCCGCATGTATGCTATTATTATTATTATGGAGAGACACCACTAGTGAACTGTGGACCCCGGTCCTTTTCTTTAAACTGATAATACAACCAACTACAAACTTTTACTTTCATTCTCTGCAAACAAACATCATTTTCCACACCATACGGTTAATCTCTTTGTTACAGCAAGCCGGTGGGATTGACAACCTCACTGTTGAGTTGGGGCAAAGTTTCTTGATTGTGTTGTGCAGGTTCCACCTCCACCAAGCAATTGCTGGCGGCATTGCAAGGGGGAGACCTTCTGACGTGTTCATCACCTCCTACTGGTTCGATAACCTTGGTTTCATAACTGAGGGAAACTTGCTACTACGCTCATCACACCTTCCTCTTGGGGTTTTCCAACTCCTCACACTCGTGAGCATCAAGCACTTTTCTGGCGCTGTTGCCGGGGAGGTGAAGACACTTCGGTTTAGCAGATTTCTATCTCCTCTTCGACGCCACTTTTCTGGTGCCGTTGCATCAGAGATCAAGACACATCTGCAAAGGGGAGTCTCTCACTTCCCAATCTCTTTACTTTGTTTTTGTCTTGCATTTTATTTTACTTTATTATTGTCTTGTTTGCTTAATATCAAAAATACAAAAAAATTAGTTACTTGCATTGTCATTCATATTTCGGTTTGTTCAGTTTTATTTCGGTTTTGTTATTTATATTTCGGTTTGTCCTTTTACTTGCATTCTCACTATCATCAAAAAAAAAATTCGTTTAGCTAATATATCATCATGTGTAGTATTTTCCCTGTTACTATGTCACCCGAGGAATTAATCTTCACTTTTAAACAAGGGAATGAGGAAACTTTTGGAGAAGCTTGGTCTAGAATTTTTTAAACATATGGTGAAACCGAACCCAAAATGACTCTAAGCATGCTCCTTAGTAGCTTCTATTTTGGACTTGTTCTTTGCTATAGGTATGCTTTAGATGCTGTAGTGGGAGGAGATTTTCTTCAATGTGATGGGGTTCAAGCTTTTAATGCAATAAAGAAATTAATTATGTCCTCTTCTTCAAGTAATAAATGTGATACAAGCATTGGTAATATTCGTACTAGATTAAATACCCTTGAGACACGCATATCTTGTTTGAAGGATGGGTATAATTAAATTCTTGAGTATTTTGATTATGTTCCCATAAATTCTGAACCTTCCATGTGGCTCCCTACCATGAGAATTACTATTGGTAATGAAATCTTTCATGCACGTTGTGATATTATGTCTGAATTTTGTCTCATGCCTAAGTATATTCATGCATCTTTAAACCTTTAGAAACTTGTTGAAGGGGGAGAAGAAATAACCCTCACAGATAATACTATTATACAACCCATTGGAGTAGCTGAAGGAGTGTCCACAACATTCCTAGGAAGAACTGTATCCACTGATTATCTTGTTATTGAATGTGTAGGGACAGGACAAATCACACTTGGGAGATCTTTGCTAAAATTCTTAGGAGCAGTAATTGATGTGGGAAAAGGTACTATGAGCTTCACTTCATCTCCGGGCCGCGGGCAAACATTCCCTACGAGTAAAGGTAAGAAAAATGGTAAGCAAAATAAAAGTAGGGCACCTCGTACCCATGATGTTGATGCTTCTTCTCTTGGAAACACTTGAGTTTTGCTTTCTGTGCCTAGCTGAAAGGCATTAAAGAAAAGCGCTTATGGGAGACAACCCAATTTTTATTTCTGTTATTTTGTTTTATTGAGTCAAGGAACATGTCTACCTCTGTAGCAATTCCTTTGTATCTTTACTTTATTACATTGTTGTGGCAAGTTAAGCCTCTAGTAGAAAGCTGATGCTAGATTTGGATTGCTGTGCTGAAACTGTTTTCTGCTGTCCACCGTTAAATTCATAACTATTCACAGAAAAAACGGATGGACCTGGTAGTTTTTGTGCGTAATCCTCAGATATATATGCAACTTTCATTAGTTTTGAGTTTTCTGATTTGAGTAAGTTAAGTGCCTCAAAACAATTCGTCTTTAGGGACTGTTCTGTTTTTGACAGATTCTGCCATTTATTTTGCAATGCCTCCTTTAATATTTTGAATGGATCTTTTTGTTCCACAAAGTATCAGTGGCTGTAGCTAATGTCCAGTAGCATTGGTAGCAATTGTGTTCATGCATAATAAAAGAATTTTTTATTATGCACTAACCCTCTAATGAAGTCTACTTTGAGTTTGATGTGGAGAAAGTTTTCAAGGATCAAGAGAGAGGATGATATGATGAGATCAAGAAGATGAAAGAGCCTAAGCTTTGGGATGCCCCCGTGGGTCACCCAAGCATATTTCAAGAAGACTCAAGCGTCAAAGCTTGGGGATGCCCAAGGCATCCCCTTCTTCATCAACAACATATCAGGTTATCTCTAGTGAAACTATATTTTAATTCGGCCACATCTTATGTGCTTTACTTGGAGCGTCTGTTTGTTTTTGTTTTTGTTATTTTCATTCTCTGAATAAAATGGATCCTAGCATTCTTGTGTGGGAGAGAGACACGCTCCGCTTTTTCATTTGAATACTCCTATTCTTCACTTATATTTGTTGAGTATTCTTCTATGTTATTTCAATACTTTTAGCTCTTGTTTTTCATGCATCTCTTGTTCAGAGCTGTTAGTTCTCATATGTTATACTCTCTTGCTTCATTGTTGAACACTTGGAGAGTTTATGTTTAAATAAGTTGATTGGTGTTTGGTTAGGAACATAAAATGTTAAATTAATATGCTTAATGGTAAACATGATGGTTTAGTAAGGTGGAATGATTAATGGTTGGTCTAGAAAACTTGAAGTTGTGCCACACTTAAATTTCCAGTTGATAGCATAATGAAATATGACTCCTAATGTTAAAAGCAACCGTAATGACTTTGTGTTATGCGCTACGGTCGGGGTCCCAACAGTGACTTGTTCATTTGCCACAGTCCCTCGTGGAGTGATTTTCATTATGCCTTGTAAGATCATATTTCTATTTGGAATCCTTTTTCTTGTGAGTTCTAAAGCTGCGGTTTTCATGGCACTTCCACCTCCATATTTGCTAGCCTCTTCGGTACTTTGCATTGCCCTTTCTCACGTTGAGAGTTGGTGCATACTTCGCGCGTACATCCAAAACTCGTGGGAGATCTTCATCATGTTCTCCTACACATAAGCCAAATATCTTCCTCAAAACATCCACCATCCCTTTTTTATCCAATGCCGAATCGATGACCTATCTATAAAAAAAGAGAAATTTTTTGGATTTGAAGAAAAAAAAGAATTCTATTAATTTTCATTTTCCATCTATTTGGTTAGTTTTTCTTAATGAAATTGAAATTATTAACTAAAGGTCAATATAGAAATAAAGAAACAACTTTGCTGACCATCTAGGAAGAAGAGTCCTCTTAATATTTATCTAGTCTTATATAGGTTTCGGTATATTGAAATATAAACAGAAAAGAGAATATAGAGGATAGGCTCATTACTTACAGCATTTCCATAGCTGTTCCGAGATATATTGCCATGCAACTTTCATCCTACACTACATGACTTGTTTCGAGAGGGGAATCATCACCGGAGGGCTCTACATCACCATGCCCGCCTCCGGACTGATGCGTGAGTAGTTCATCCTTGGACTACGGGTCCATAGAAGTAGCTAGATGGTTGTTGTCTCCTATTGTGCTACCATGTTTAGATCTTGTGAGCTGCCTATCATGATCAAGATCATCTTTTTGTATGCTACATGTTGTGTTTGCTGGGATCCGATGAATATTGAATACTTTGTCATTGCTTCATAATATATCATGTTGTGTGTTGTTTATGATCTTGCATGCTCTCCGTTGCTAGTAGATGCTCTGGCCAAGTAGATACTTGTGACTCCAAGAGGGGGTATTTATGCTCGATAGTGGGTTCATGTCTCTATTTAATCTGGGGCAGTGACAGAAAGCTCTAAGGTTGTAGATGTACTGTTGCTACTAGGGATAAAACAGTAGTACTTTATCTAAGGATGATGTTACTTACTTTACACACTTTGCTTAATGCAATAATCTGTTGCTTCCAACTTAATACTGAAAGGGGTGCGGACGCTAACCGGAAGGTGGATTATTAGTCATAGATGCGGTTGGAACGGTCTATGTATATTGTTGTAATGCCCAAATCAATCTCACACTAGACATCATGTCATTAGTATATGCATCATTATGCAGCTCTTTATTCTATCAATTGCCCAACTGTAATTTGTTTACCCGCATGTATGCTATTATTATTATTATGGAGAGACACCACTAGTGAACTGTGGACCCCGGTACTTTTCTTTAAACTGATAATACAACCAACTGCAAACTGTTACTTTCATTCTCTGCAAACAAACATCATTTTCCACACCATACGGTTAATCTCTTTGTTACAGCAAGCCGGTGAGATTGACAACCTCACTTTTGAGTTGGGGCAAAGTTTCTTGATTGTGTTGTGCAGGTTCCACCTCCACCAAGCAATTGCTGGCGCCATTGCAAGGGGAGACCTTCTGACGTGTTCATCACCTCCTACTAGTTCGATAACCTTGGTTTCATAACGGAGGGAAACTTGCTACTACACTCATCACACCTTCCTCTTGGGTTTTTCCAACTCCTCACACCCGTGAGCATCACCGCTCTCCTCTCTTTCCCTCTCATCTAAAGATATGAACAGATCATGTACTTAATTTCATAGCCTTGCCAATGGTTCAAAGACTGAGGCAATCAACTAGATAAGAGCAGATATTATCTAGTCGCTTCTAATCTCTGTGATGAGCTATGTATAGAATTTCTATACATAACTGAGAGATATATTCCCTCTCTACCTCTCTCTCAAGCATATCAATGCTTAGCTAAATTCTGTTTTAACAGAACCAGCTCTCTCACATTCTCATCCTCACATCTCTCTGAGCACACAGCTGAGGCTGCAAAGCAATTCACTGCCATTTGTAGTGATGCTTGCACACACTAGTAGATCAACCTGCTGTATGTAGAGTAGCTTGCTCTGTTGGATTCGGTTGGCTTGCTCCAGAGGATGTGCCTGCACCTCCTCGCTGCTTCAATGTTCCTAGGGTATATTTAACTAGCTGAAATGGCTTATGGTTGGTGTGCTTAGGTTCCAGACATGATCTGGTACTATTCTGGTGTTCTTGAACTGTGGAAACAGTAGTGGTACTGCTGGTAGATGCTTAGGCTAGCATTTGTAGCCTTTTGCTCGGTTGGGATGTGTGAGATGTGCAAGAACAGTGATGAACTGTTGATGTCCTGTTTATAGAGGGCTATAGGACGGTTTGGGCTGTTGCTGTGGTTGCGACACCCGAATGGTGACTCCTCAATTGCATGGCTGAGTAAGGTGCTGGTTGTCAAGCTCTCATGCAAAGTATTTCTTGGAATCCAAGTTAAGCTAGATATTTTGATTGTGGATATGAATGAACAGTCATTGGTCATATCTCCTTGTACTGATTCTGGAGCAAACCAAATGGCTTTCCTTTACCTCGTGAGCAAGGCTTCGGCTGCCTCACTTATCCATTGTTTGCTTTATTTTTGGTACAACCAAGTGGCATTTGGTACTAGATGGTCTGTGGGCTGTTTCCTTATGTGGGCTTTGTTCATTTATAAATATTGTGCGGTTCAAATGGCTTGGTAATTTAATTGTGTGGTCTTTATTGTTGGATCTGACCATTGAACTTAAATGAATTGGTCTACATTCAATTGCTTTATGCATGCAATAGAAATCTGTTAACAAGGTAGCTAATCTTGTTACCAAACTACTTTTACATAACAACAAGCTCATGAATACAGGTGGCTTAATCTAGTTCATCATCTTGTGGCTTTACTGATGGATTTAATTACCTGATCCTTTACTAGTGATTGAATTCATTTGGGTGTGTGTAGGGATGCACAAAGTGACGCCTTTCTAATCTCCTGGACCTGTTCTAGTTGAAGATTAGTCCGATTAAGTTGCTTAGTACATTCTTATGTCATTCTCCTGTTTTCTTTCATTATTGGATAGATAAGCTGATAAGAACAAATAGCCTATGATGCTATGTCTGAGGCAAATGTTCCCCTTCAAGAACAGATAGTTGCATTTGACTTTTAAAGTCTCGATGATGAATTTGCATAGCATCTCTATGCAGTGCTGAGAGTAATCCTTCTCCAAAATCATGTTGGTTTGCATTCGTTCTTTCTTTCTTTTCTTTTTGCTGTTGTTTGTTTTGCAGGAATGAATTGGAATATTTGGAAGATAAGAAGATCAAGATTTAGCTTAGGCTTTCCTCTTAAGCTTTTGTAATCTTCTTTTTATTTGAATGAGATATGTACATATTCAGTTAAAGATGTAATATTAAATATTCTTTCATTTTGGTCTTGTGTAATTTGATCTTGTATTTTAAATAGACTTTGGACATTTGTATTTGAGATGAATGTAATTATTTGATAAGATAATGAATTAAGATGTGTTGATATTTGTGTGAAGGTTGTAATCAGATGATCATGGATATGAATTGGAATGATTGTACCTATCCTCTCTTTGTTAAATATATTGTCATGTTTTCTATTGTTTTCAGGGAGTGTCGAGAATTAGGAAAGGTCATGTCCAAATTTTAATTGACTTGACGATGATCCTAGTTTTAAAATTCTAGTCGTAAAGATCATGTCAAAGTTTATAGCACTCAACTAGATGATCTATCCCCTAATTCATCGTATCGAGAGAAACATCGATCATTTTGCATCGTTTAATTTAGCGCGCCAAAATTTCCCGTGTTTTCAGATGCATGCCATGCAAATGCACATATTCTATTTCTACCCTTCCGACTCTCTAAACTACGGGGTATTACATTCTCCCACCGTTAAACAAAACTTCGTCCTAAAGTTTCGATTCCTCTCACGCAGAATAAGATAAGTAAGAACCTTTGCATATATCGCTTCCCGCAAATTCCTTTGTGTCGTAGACATAGACTTAAGTGATCCCTTGTTCCAAAGCCTTGTGTATATCCTCCAACGATCCTTACTATTCATCCGTTGACATTTATTGACTATTCTATCAATCCAACGCTCTCAGTTTATCCAATTCAGACTCCTTGCATTACCCTGACTTTATATCCCTCTGTTGAAGATCCTCGTCTTCCACCTTATGATCCTCCGATTGGATTGCTGGTATTTTTCCATTCTATTCAATAAATTATGATGACTTTATTTATGGTGGTAAGCTCATCGCCTTTGTGTCAGAACCTCTGGGATAACTGTCCTTTACCGACTATAGATGTCAAACTCCTAGTATCCTTGTGCTGGTACGGTATATTGTCTCATCCTTGAAGTATACTCTTTTATTCCGTCTTCTTCAGATCCTCTAGTCATAACTTCTATGACTGCTACATCCCTGGTGTTACTTTCTCTCAAGATATCAACTCCATTACTTCAATAATATCTCAACGATTACCGATAATACTCATCTCTTTCGGAAATTCATGATATTGAAAACTTAGTTCAACCTTCATATATTAATTGCCTCTTTGACTTCAGAGTCCGGTAAAGATTTTCAACAATTCTCATCGCATTCGAAGATCTTCTTGAGCATTAATTCAGTACTATCCCAATCGAGGTATTCCTTTCAAAATTCACATTTCCTTCTGTCAAGTACTACCCAACTTTACTTGTTCACTCTTCCCCTTGGGATTTCCTAAGACTTTCTCCGCTTTGACTTTTTGTCAGTCAAGTTTCCTTCAATCAGCTCCATTCAATCATTTCCATTTAGTCAAGCTTCATGGTCCCAAGAAGAACACGTGGTATCTCCACCATGTAGTGAATACCCGTTGTCGTCCTCCGGTAAAGAGATATTATGTCCTACTATACCTCCAATATTTTCCCGAAGAACAAATGGTTCGTCCACCATGTTGTGAACAACCAATAAGATCTTCCGGTAAATTGGATAGTCACTATGGTAGCATTCCATTTGTCTTATCCGATGGTCTCAAGATAAGAGTTGCACACTTGCTTGTGCAATTGATGATATCTTTAGCTCCCACTTGGATATGATATTGGTCAGCAACGTAAACTTCAGCTGACATGTCATCTCCTTTTTATGTATGATATTGCAGACTGACTCCGTACAGTCTGTACTTATTTAACGATGTAACTCAATAATTTTCCCTAATGCGTCCTTCATCTGAGTGCTTGGCTCTAAGATATCAATCCTATTTTTAATAAATCTTTATTTCCAATTACTCTTGTCATAATATATGACTTTGGTGTCTCGGCATCACATGTCTGGTGCGTCTTCATTCATATTTGTCCACCTTCCGGTTTGTCATCCATCCATGTCAAAACAAACTCTTCTCCCATGCTTCAAATGTTTACTTGAACATTGAACTCTATATTTGACCTGATTGATATGTCATCTCTGGAATATCCACGTAATTCCATCCAACTATTTAACTTTCCTCATCCTTTACTGACTTATCATCATTTGTTGGATGACTTTCTCATGAACTCCTCCTTGTAATCAGTTTGTGTATCCAACACAAAGTTATTTCCTTGTATATGTCTATTCTCTAACGAAGAACTCTTGTCTCCCGGTCGATTTCTCAGCTGCCGACTCTGTCAGTGCATTGGAATAGATGGTCAACTTCTCGAATCTTCTGGAATTTCCTTGTTCTTCCACTCTTCATACTCCCTTATCCTCAACCTTATGATGCTCTTACTCAAATAAGTTTTGCTAAACTTCATCTCAAACTCTCTCCTACTACATCCTAGCTTCTCATTGCAGCTTCTTAACATCTTCTTTATTAGTTGTTCACCCAAATTATTGGAACTTTCTTAGTCAAACGTACTTTGCTCTTTCATTTTTTGTTTTTGTACTGGTGGAATACTCCTCTATATCCAAATATGATGTGGCGCTCTCCACATTCCACATCAATAACTTTGATGACTTCGTTATTCTTGACTTCCTTCCTTTCATGAGCTTTCTTTGCCTTCTAATCTTGCTAGTAACTCGTCTTTCCCTCACAGTAATCCTATCTACCTCTAGATTAGTGACATCAAGATAAGAACTCATTGTTGCAACATGCATTTGCACGTTAAGTTCAAAGCTTCATGTACCAAACTAGCCAATCAAAAATCCAATAAGATCCAATAAATCCCAAATGCGGTTATATATCAGACATGCAACATAAGCCCGTAAAATAACAGTACTTTGAGTGAAAACATCTCAAGTACACAGGCTTAGCTGCTATACAGTCAATTATAAATATATACTACCTTGTAATCCTATTGTAAAACAACTCTTTGCTCAAGTAATTACTCATATTTGCCCAATTGCAAAAGAATAATCTTAAGACAAAGTACTCAAAGAGTAGTTGTGGGCTGACTTGGTTGCGTATATCTAAACAATATGTAGATTAAATCCTATATCTGACTAAAACAAATGTCTCTTGACTTCTCCAGATCCTTCATGTAATTGCTGATTGTAGCTTCCTTCAATGCTTGTGCCGTTTCCTAATTTCCTCAATATTCTATACTACACTCTAATGATTCCTTTTTAACGGACTCATCAGTATACTACTACACTCTTTTCCGAACAATTGTTGAAGCTTCTTCATCATCACCAACTTCACTTCTATCTTTTCACCTGGACAATCTTACGATAGGGTTCTACTTCACCTTGAATCTTGATAGGATAAGATTGTCAATGATACCACATAGGTAAAACTGACTTAGATATAATTCTATTAGGTATACTAACTAGTAGAAAATAGTTTCAACTTGTAATGCCAAGTCGAAAAGAAATAAGATGGATAAGTTCCTAAAGAATAATAGATAAGTAGAATCACTCCAGTTGAGTAAGAATAATCTATACAATTATGATAATATTATTCTCAAGTGAATAATAATCATACTTGTAGAAAGATAATAACTTAGATAAGATAACTTCCTTTATTCTAAAGAATTCTCACACCTACAGGCTCTCCACTTTAATAGGTTACTACCAAAGGTCCAGCCATTGCTCTGATACCATCTATAGTGATCCCGTACACCACTACATGTTGAGTCTGATATAACACTTATAGAAGGACTTATCCGCAAATGTTACACCCCATAGAGTAATACAACAGAAGCATAGGCGGTCCAAATAACACTGTAGAATTACAACGCTACCATACCAAATCTCGAGAACCTTCTTTATAGAAGAGAAAGTCTCGTGCAAATAAAATACAAGAAGATCCAAATCGTAGCACTAAGCTGAATATCAGCTCTAACTCTAATCTTAATCCACTACTGCTGTTGTCACAGCCCTACACTATTCCAGCCGGAATATCTTTATCCAGCGGTGTCACCTCCTTCCAATAGGTATTGTTTCCTCCTTCGGCAACGGGTCGTTGAGACACCATTGTACTAATGCTGTCGTGGCTCCGTTGGCATGGTTGTCGTCACTCCTCCATTGGAGAAGTAGCAGTTGACTCCTTGTTGAAGACCTCCTTGACGTCATGATGGCTAACTGGCACATCCCTTATTGGCTCCAAATATCTAAGCAGGGGGTCAACGAGGAAAGGGTGAGCAACACTAGCGTTACTCAGCAAGTTCAAATATTATAGGAATTTGTATTTGATTTTCATGCACTAACTACTGCCGTGACCAACGGTCGTAGGCATAATGCAAGTTTTGTAAAACATTTCTTGAAAAGTCAAGTTTTATATTTAGAAAACTAAGCTCCCAGTCTCCACGGGTTCATAGCCATCACTTGGGATGCCTTTCCCGCTGTGTTCTGTAGTTCCTTCCAGGAACACGGATGTGACAGTCACAGTTTCTTGTTGTTGCCTCTGTAGAGCTACATAACTTTACCCATGAGAGTTCCCCAACCTTTATGCCTTTCTGGGTTGCATGCCCGTCCATACTTCCATGATATGGGGCCAGGTCTGAGTCCAAAGCCAATCACTGCCCCTCTCCGCACAACACATATCCGCCCATTTATGATCGAGCCGGTACGTAACCCAGCTGCTCATCACCCCTCCCGAGCTATACTCCAGACACCCCGTCGGGTGGGAAGTTTACGCGCTTCCACGTAGTTGGGCGCCGTAACGGACACAACCCAGGTAGTATTCTGCCGAGGATATATGTCCGAGAGAAGATAGCAGCTGACCTTACCGTCCATAGCAGATCTCATGGGAAACGCTTCAATACGGCGCTAGGATCACTGGAACTTTGGTAATTAATCCTAGGTATATACTTTCCCGTACGATGGAACCTCCACCATGATATCCATACCATTCCATGGTTCCATAGCCCAGCAAACAATATATATAGCAATTCACATCATTCGAAAATAGTTTTTCTTTTTGAAATGCAATGATAATAGTTTTTTAGAAAATATTTCAATGAGGATATGCAAGAATGAACTTGCCTGTGATAGAAATGGAAATTCAATACTTTGGGATTCTAGTGTGTGCGATAAAACCCCGAGATCTGAAAATAGCAAAGTAATCCCAATAAGGATTACAGAAAACTCTGGCAAGATGCTATTATGCATATATATGAAATGCATCGTGATTACCTCAAAAATCCCCTAGCTCACAAGTGTAAGCTTCGTCATATGTGATACTTTGATAACTTATTTGTCTTAGAGATTATTTAGGGTTTATGATTTATTGATTGGTTATAATTTTCAAACTTAAGTGTTGTTCACTTTTACTTAATAAGTGAAGTGTATCATGTTCAAAAATAATATTTAAGTGAAAATTAATAATTCAACTATTATTTAAGGATAATATAGTGAGCGACAATTTTTTATTGAGTATAAAGTATTATTTCAATACAAAATCCAATTTCTTTATTTTTAAATAATACTCACATTAATTTTTACCCTGAGGTAAAATCATCAAAAAATCCATTAAAAATCACTTTAAAAAGTAGAGTAAGTGTAAGTACTTAATCCTATTTTTATTTTATTTTTATAGATTTTTAATTTGTGTGAAAATTCTTTTGTGTTTTAAATAATTTAGTAAACTACTAAAATGCCCCTGGGTCCATTGGGTTGGACTCAACCCACTCAACACTGGCTCGGTCGGTCAAACCGACCGGCCCACTCTCTCTCCCTCGCTGCTCTCTGTTCCGAACTCTCTCCTCTCCCTTGCGCTCGATCCCCAAATCGCCTCTGGCAATTTCTTCGCCGCCGCCGTGCCCCTCAGCTCCGGCCACCGCGGCCATTACCGGCGTAGCCACGCTCTGGTGATGCTCTGCCGCCTCCAACCTCTTTGATTTCCTTCTCCTTTTCTCCTGCGACGCCGCCGTGACCGCCACGCTTGGCTCCGGCTGATTCCGGCCATCACCGGCGCCGCCGCTTGTCGGTACTTCTCCACTGATTCCCCTCTTCTGATTCGTACCACTTCTCCCGGTTGCTCTCACTCGCGAACCCTAACCCTAGCTTCCATGCTCGGGTCGCCGGCGCTGCTCCCTGGGCTCCCGCGCCTCCTGATGCGCCTCCTTGTCGACCACTGCCGCCTCCTCGAGCTTCTGCCCGAGCACTAGCTCGACAACGACCACCCTCGCGGTTACCTCCTCTGCTCCAAGAGGCGAGCGGCCTCAGGTTCTTCTCTGGTGGTCAAGACGCTGGTCTTCCTCGCGGTAGCTTCCGCCGTGGTAGCGTGAGCCCTGCCTCTCCACGCCACGGTGTTCGTACCCGAGCGTCAGGTATGGTTCATCTCTCCTCTCTGTTCCCTCACTGGATTCATCCCGCACTCGATACAGGACACGATTAGGATTTGTTCCTAGCCATTCTAGTGGTCGTGGTACTGCTCCAGTACATCTAAGTGATGCATTGATGCCTGAAATCTCACTGTCAGTGTTAATTGAAGAAGTATTCAGTTTCCTGATATTCTATCAGTTAAATTCAGAGAAAGAATCTAGATGATTTGCTCATCTGGATGGTGTTGTGGATGCTATTTTTGTGCACTGCCTACATGTGTTCTTGTTCCTAATACTGCTACTGAAGCTTGTTGCTTCCTAATGCAGTGGATGCACTGAGTAATACTTCTCCTGGACATGCCAGTGTGGCATTTATCCACAAAAGTGTATCTCCCCCCCCCCCCCCCCCCCCCCGATATGTTCCTGGGATTGCATTAGTATCCATTTGGAATGCTCTGGTGTGTCCAACACACCACTGATGGATTTCTAGGCCTCCACTAAGCTAGCTAATCCTCTCCTCTTGCTCCTGCTTCTATGTTAGCAGTTGAGCAATTGTTGCTAAGCAACAATCTCCTTTCTTACCCTTCTGTCTATCTATTCACTTAGCTTGGAATTAATCTAGCTGCGACTTTAAATAAACTACTGAGCTAAACTCTTATAGAGTATCAAGCAATGATGTAGAAACAAGCAAACACTATTTTACCACATGATTTAATTGTGATGCCTCCAGATTAGGAGTTACACATTAATTTAGTGTGTGTGTAAATTTTATGATGATGGTTTGTGAGTAGTTCCCCCATATGATGATGGTTTGTGAGTAGTTCCCCCATATGATGATGGTTTGTGAGGGGATGACTATATTATGGTTTGTGAGTAGTTCCCCCATGGACTACGGGTTCTTGGCTGTAGCTAGTTGGTACTCTCTCTCCCATGTACTTCAATACAATGATCTCCTGAGCTGCCTTACATGATTGAGATCCATATGATGTAATCCATGTTGTGTTTGTTTGGATCCGATATATTGTTACATTATGATCAGTCTATCCATCAAAGTTTGTGAAGTTATTGTTGCTGCAATCTTGTTGTGTTTAATGCTTGTCACTAGTGCACGAGTGGCATGATCTTAGATTTAAGCTCTATAATTGTTGCTTAGATTGTATCTACAAGTTGTTTGCACATGTCATTGTCCGGAACCCGAGGCCCCAAAGTGACAATAATTGGGACAACCGGAGGGGATGGCTGTGATGTGAGGATCACATGTTTTCACCAAGTGTTAATGCTTTGCTCCGGTGCTCTATTAAAAGGAGTACCTTAATTACCAGTAGTTTTCCTTGAGGCCCCGCTGCAAACGGGCTTGTAGGACAAAAGATGTTATGCAAGTTTCTCATTGCGAGCACGTGTGACTATATATGGAAAACATGCCTACATGATTAATAGACTGGATATTCTATCTTAATGTCATTTCAATTTTGTCAATGGCCCAACTGTAATTTGTTCACCCAACACTTGTTCTTGGAGAGTTACCACTAGTGTAGATAGCTGGGAACCCCGGTCTGATGACCCACAAGTATAGGGGATCGCAACAGTTTTCGAGGGAAGTAAAACCCAAATTTATTGATTCGACACAAGGGGAGCCAAAGAATATTTATAAGTCTTAACAGCGGAGTTGTCAATTCAGCTGCACCTGTGAATAGACTTGCTTGAGATAGATTATCAGTAGCAACAGTTTTATAGCAATGACAGTAGTGATATAACAGCAGCAGTAGAATAAATACAGCAGTGATGATTATGGTAGACAGCAGGATTAAAATACTGTAGATAAAGGGACGGATGAACGGGCGTTGCCTGGATGAGATATTTCATATAATAAGCAAGTCATGGGCATTTGCAGATAAATAAGATAAAGCATCCAAGTATTTATTAACGCATGTGTTCCAATTTAGTTGTGCGTGCTCGCAATGAGAAACTTGCACATCATCTTTTGTCCTACCAGCCCGTTTGCAGCGGGGCCTCAAAGGAAACTACTGGTAATTAAGGTACTCCTTTTAATAAAGTACCGGAGCAAAGCATTAACACTCCGTGAACACATGTGATCCTCACATCACAGCCATTCCCCTCGGCTGTCCCAATTATTCTCACTTTGGAACCTCGGGTTCCGGACAACAATATGTGTATACAACTCATAGATATGATCTTAAAACAATAATTATCTTCATGATACAATAACATGTTCAGATCTGAAATCATGGCACTCGGGCCCTAGTGTCAAGCATTAAGCATAACAAGTTGCAACAATGACATAAAACACCGATAACGGATACTAGGCACCATGCCCTAATGATATTACAGCTATTACATGAACGATCTCATCCAATCCCTACCATCCCCTCAGGCCTACAGCGGTGGATTACTCACACATGGATGCGGGAAACATGGATGGTTGATGGAGAAGTGGTGGCGATGACGATGGCGATGATCTCATTCGATTCCCCGTCCCGACGGAGTGCCGGAATAGGAACTTCTGGTCCCCGAATTGAGTTTCGAGGTGGCGGCGGCGCTCCGATGGGTTTCTGGAGAAAAACTGTTTG
Organism: Poa annua; assembly: GCA_026929855.1. Taxonomy (NCBI): domain Eukaryota; kingdom Viridiplantae; phylum Streptophyta; class Magnoliopsida; order Poales; family Poaceae; genus Poa; species Poa annua. The sequence goes on along the minus strand of CM049439.1, from coordinate 21,289,168 downwards.
TGGTATCGATTTTTAGGTGAGGAGGGACTAAGTAGCCGAGAGGGGGCGCGAGGGGGTGGCCGAGTCGGCCACACCCCCTCCTCGCGCGGCCAGGGCCCCACCCGCGCGAGCACGTGGTGTGGGCGCCCTGCTGGCCGCCCCCTTCTCGTCTTCTGGCTCCGGGAGTCTTCGGGCAAAATAGGCACTTTTATGATTTTTCTTATATTTTTCCTAAAAGTTGATTTCCTGCACAAAAATGAGACACCAGGGCAATTCAGCTGAAAACAGCGTTAGTCTGTGTTAGTTGCATTCAAAACACACAAATTAGAGGTAAAACAATAACAAAAGTGTTCGGGAAAGTAGATACGTTTTGGACGTATCAACCCCCCCCCCCCCCCCCCAAGCTTAGTTTATTGCTTGTCCTCAAGCAATTCAGTTAACAACTGAGTGCGATAAAAGAGCTTTCACGAACACATTTGTTCATATGATGTAAATATTCTCATTGTGAGGACAAATGCTTAGACTATTCATAATAAGATATATGCAAACGGTGTCACCTAATAACCATGTAAACTATGAAGAGATGCCAATCATACTAATAATAAAGAGCATGAAACATATCAATTCACAAGATTGCAAAGCTCATAATCAAGTATGATAAGGTGGTATGTCGCTTGCCCGAATGTTACAGCAAAACATAAATGCCCAGGCACCTCTGAGTTTCAAGAGAAGACTAGACATAAAGATATCAAAGATAAGAGCATCAAAATTATACCGCAGTTAACAGTATTCTGGGACAAGCACATTACACTAAGAATGACAACTATGCTCTCAAGAAGGTGCTCAAAGAATGATGGTGACTCAACAATAAAGTAAAAGATATGCCCTTCATTGAGGGAAGCAGAGATCTAACATGTGCTAGAGCTTTTCATTATTTTTAAAACAGAGGTAAAATTGTTTTTGAGTAGTGCGTGTTCCGTCAGCGAATGGCAATAGAGTTCTTGTTATCTTCCATACTAAGCAAGTTGAGAGCGGTTCCGAATTTTTTTAAAACAAGCATTTATAATATGTATCCTTATATTCATTTATTTTGATAGCTTGACACTCCTCCCAACCTTTTCTTTCACAAACCATGGCTAACCGAATCCTCGGGTGCCCACCAATCGATCTCAAACTATGGAGGAATGTCTATTTTATTTTCTCAAATCTTTTGATATTATAGTGGTCTAACCAGCCCTTTGCAAAATTAATGACGAGCAGATGAAGCATGCAAGTCGGTTACTTAATTAGTATGGAAGATAACAAGTCCAACTACTACTTCCTCATGAGCTTGAAACAGTGGCACAAATTAAGAAGTGTTTTGAAGGTTTTAAAGGTAGCACATGCAAATTTACTTGAATGGTTTGAAATGCCATACATAGGTATTTATGGTGGACTCTTTGGGGATAACTTGGTTTTCAGGTATTTGGAAGCACAAACATTTGCAGCTTAGTACAAGTGGAGGCTAGCAATAGACAAGGGAGCGACAATTCAAGAGAGCAATAGCCGTCATAATCATGCTTGCGACAAAATAAAATTAACGGAGGCATAAAAATGATACTAGAACTCTGAGGCAAAATAGATCGTCGAGCCTTAATTGACCTTTTGTTTTCAGTCATAACATGCGTAAGCATGTGCCAAGTCGATTCAAATGAATTATTCAGAGGAGGATACCACAATGTCATATTCTACTATGAACAGAACAATGCAAGCAAACATCTATGAAGCATGTTGTCCATTATTAATAAATTGGGACTGATCATAAGAGAACATGAAGTACTAAGCATCCACCAATAGACATATACCGTATGCGAACCATCTAAGCATGCTCACATAAATGAGTATATGTACAAAAATGAAAACAAATAGAGTTCATTACCAGCCTCTTACCCAACTCGAATTGTCATAGATCATCATTATTGCCTTTTCACTTGTGTGCTTCGAAAGATATGAAATAATAACCAAGCCCCACGCAGCAATGGATGGTAATAACCTCTGAAACAAACTATACAAAACCAAAGAGAAACAACAAATATTTTTGGGTTTTCGGATTTAGAAACTGAAAACAGAACAGCCTGTGAAGATGAATTTTTTCGAGGACCTTAACATGTCAAGATCAGAAAACTCAAAACTAATGAAAGTTGTGTACATATCTGAGGAACATGCACACGAAATTTCAGGTCATTCTGATTTTTCTGTGAAAAGTGATGAATTAAACGGTGGACAGCAGAAACCTGTCCCTGCGCGAAACAGCAACAACAAAGCAAAATATTTTTGTATTTTTGCATATTGAACCGAATTGAACATTAAGCATACTAATACTAGATACTACAGCAACTTAACAAGAGAAATAACAGAAATATATTTGGTCTTTTTGAGTTTTAAGAAAGTAATGCAAAGCATGAACAAATAAAAGAATGAATGAAAACGAAAACGAAACATGGATATACAAAGTACCGAATTATAATGATATTTAGATGAGTGTGCGATCGGTATACCTCCCCCCAAGCTTAGGCTTTTGGCCTAAGTGGAGATAAACCCCATGGCGAGTATGAACTCCAGCCCGATGGGTCATACATAGTGTAATCATATCCCGGCTCGGCCGCGGTGGAGGAAGAACCGGAAGGCCCTGCGTACCCAGGATCCGAGTGTGTGAAACCCGTGGTATCTGGGGGCTGCTCAAAATCCTCCTCGGGCTCCTCCTCTTCTTCCTCCTCATCCGGGACTGGTTGCACAGCAAGTGCATCAATCTCAGCCTCCGAGAGTGACCAGCTGTTCCTGGTATCAAGATCAAACGAAGGCACAGGCAACCTAATAATTCTAACATTTGTAGAGTTCCTCCATACTACTCTCTTGGAGGAAGCTATCTCATAAAGTAGTTTACTCATGTTACTCTTTGCAGTAATAAAGTTATGCCTCTTCATGGAAATAATATCCAGCTTCCTTGGGGTAAGCTGAAAATCAAGAGGATGAGGCACTAAACAATGCATAGCTAACAAACGAGATGCAATAAGACCTCCACAAATTCCACCCTTCTCGCGGTTAGTGGAAAGACGATAAGCAATCAGTGCACCCAAGTTATAAGTTCTATCACCACGCAAGGCAGCAGCTAGAAAAGCCAAATCAGGTGTAGCTAATTTACTTCCCGTTTTCCTAGCAAGCACACATTTGGTGATAAAATAAGCAAAGTATCGAATAGATGGGAGGTGAATGCTTCGTATTTTACCATCCTCATGAGAGAAGCTTTTCCCATTGCAGATGTCTTTGTAGAGATCCATCAATGGCTTTTCCCATTGCAGATGTCTCTCTAGCGATCCCCACTGAGGTACTCGAATTGCTGCACAGAAATCAGCAAAGGGCAAATGGACAGTTTTGTTATAAATAGTATAATGAACCATGGGGTGACGTGAAGCCAAGTCACACTTGACGTTCTGCACCACCGACATGGCTAACTTGCCATATTGGTCAGGTTCATCAATAGCAAAATTGCTCAATCCTGCATTGGAGATTAGATTTTGAACATGTTGGTAAATTCCTGCTGTCGAGGATGTGATTCCCACGGAACAGGGATAGTCACTCTCTGAAGAGAAGTTCGGGAAGGGGACTGAACACGTTGGTCAACAACCCTCAACCGGCACGGCGACGGTGCAAGTCGTGCCTGTAGAGGGACAGCACGACAGAGATGAACTCGGGCCGGTACCCAGGTTCACGGCCCTCGGGAGGAGGTAAAACCGCTACTCCTGCTTGTCTGTATTGCTCTGTAGAGGGTACAGTACAATGAGCTTGCCGAGGGCTCTCTTGCGGCGGTGCAGAGCTCAAGGAGGGAAGCTGAGGTCTTCTTCCTCCTTGGGCTCGCTAGGCTAGGCTAAGCTACGATGAAGGTGTAGTCTTCTGTCTGGGGGTTGAAGGATCAATCGACCGATCGGGGGATCTCTCTCTTCGGAGGTGCTGCCTCTCCTTATATAGGCGCCCCGGGCTTCTTCTTCCCGCATGGCGACGAACGGAGGAGCGGGGTGCACCGCGGCTGGGCTGTCCCTGGACTCGGTCCATCGCCGCAAAGCCTGCCAGCGTGGCAGGAAGACCACCGTCCCCGCGGGACGGCCAGCTGGTGCCGCAGAGATCGTGGGGGCGCCCACGGTGACGTCGTCGTTGGAGCGTAGCGCCGGCCATCTGCTTTATCACCAAAGGGGAAAGCTTCGCAGTCCGGCGCAGGGGACACAGCTTTGTTGACTCCTTTTATCACCGGAACGGCAACTGTGGCGTCGTCGTCATCGCGCGTAGACGCGCGCGTCACTCTGCGGCTGCGGCAGAGGCCATGTGCGCTCTGCAGTGGTTGCTTCGTAGCAAAGTATCTCCACAGGGCTCG